>CM065784.1:84477536-90322536 GCA_033296515.1 Macrochelys suwanniensis | reverse complement strand
GGCAGTGTGGGAGGTGGAGACGGGGGGGTTGGGAGGTGTGGGGGGTGTTGGGAGCACTGTGGACGGGTGTTGGGAGTTGGGGCAGTGTGGGAGGTGGAGACGGGGGGGTTGGGAGGTGTGGGGGGTGTTGGGAGCACTGTGGACGGGTGTTGGGAGTTGGGGCAGTGTGGGAGGTGGAGACGGGGGGGTTGGGAGGTGTGGGGGGGGTTGGGAGCACTGTGGACGGGTGTTGGGAGTTGGGGCAGTGTGGGAGGTGGAGACGGGGGGGGTTGGGAGGTGTCGGGGGGTGTTGGGAGCACTGTGGACGGGTGTTGGGAGTTGGGGCAGTGTGGGAGGTGGAGACGGGGGGGTTGGGAGGTGTGGGGGGGGTTGGGAGCACTGTGGACGGGTGTTGGGAGTTGGGGCAGTGTGGGAGGTGGAGACGGGGGGGTTGGGAGGTGTGGGGGGTGTTGGGAGCACTGTGGACGGGTGTTGGGAGTTGGGGCAGTGTGGGAGGTGGAGACGGGGGGGTTGGGAGGTGTGGGGGGTGTTGGGAGCACTGTGGACGGGTGTTGGGAGTTGGGGCAGTGTGGGAGGTGGAGACGGGGGGGTTGGGAGGTGTGGGGGGTGTTGGGAGCACTGTGGACGGGTGTTGGGAGTTGGGGCAGTGTGGGAGGTGGAGACGGGGGGGGTTGGGAGGTGTCGGGGGGTGTTGGGAGCACTGTGGACGGGTGTTGGGAGTTGGGGCAGTGTGGGAGGTGGAGACGGGGGGGTTGGGAGGTGTGGGGGGTGTTGGGAGCACTGTGGACGGGTGTTGGGAGTTGGGGCAGTGTGGGAGGTGGAGACGGGGGGGTTGGGAGGTGTGGGGGGTGTTGGGAGCACTGTGGACGGGTGTTGGGAGTTGGGGCAGTGTGGGAGGTGGAGACGGGGGGGTTGGGAGGTGTGGGGGGTGTTGGGAGCACTGTGGACGGGTGTTGGGAGTTGGGGCAGTGTGGGAGGTGGAGACGGGGGGGTTGGGAGGTGTGGGGGGTGTTGGGAGCACTGTGGACGGGTGTTGGGAGTTGGGGCAGTGTGGGAGGTGGAGACGGGGGGGTTGGGAGGTGTGGGGGGTGTTGGGAGCACTGTGGACGGGTGTTGGGAGTTGGGGCAGTGTGGGAGGTGGAGACGGGGGGGTTGGGAGGTGTGGGGGGTGTTGGGAGCACTGTGGACGGGTGTTGGGAGTTGGGGCAGTGTGGGAGGTGGAGACGGGGGGGGTTGGGAGGTGTCGGGGGGTGTTGGGAGCACTGTGGACGGGTGTTGGGAGTTGGGGCAGTGTGGGAGGTGGAGACGGGGGGGTTGGGAGGTGTGGGGGGTGTTGGGAGGTGGAAACGGGGGAGGGGGGGTTATGAGGTGGGGGGCTGTATCAGGGGTGTCTGTGTTGGGATGCCAAGTGCTAACACATGCATCCCTCGCATTATGTTGGCAAATCTATCACACATCCATCCTCTGTGCAGTGCCTGTGGGGAGGAGAACTCACCTGGAGCTACTTAAAGGCACTAACTACACTGCACTTTATGGACAAGAGATAGTTTATTCACAAAAAGCAAAACCGCTTATAAAATACATCACTGCAGCTATAATCTAGTCTCATTTTTTCTTCCCCAGGAACCAGGATCTCAGCCTTCTTTTCCTAGCTTTGGTTTATGCCTGGTCCGTTTTAGTCTTCAGGTCTCTGCCAGCTGTTGTTATTACCTACATACTGTGGCAGAAAAGCAGGGGGTGGGGAAGGGAACAGACGTATCACTGCATATAGGAACAACAAATAAGTAGAACCACCAGGCCCGACTCTTCAAAAGGGGATTTATGTTTGTTTGTTTTGTTTATGGATTTCCTTAATGTGTATAGTTTAGCATTAGGAGCACAAATAGCTTTAACAAAATGGACTTGATCTAATACACTGCATGTCACTGATTATGTGTAAAAATACGCAACCATAACATAACATTATGAGGTTTATATTTTTCACCAATACAAAAATAATTATGGATATTCCAGAGCAGACGTTTAGAAAAACCTACTGCATAATGAGTAGACAGTATTTTGAAGAATAAACCGGTATGTATTGAAACTACACCACTTCTGACCAGATTTCTCAGAGAATCTGTGTTTTATCCTTTTTCCTGAATTGTGCCTAACACAATAGGATCCAACCCTGGTTGGGGCCTTGGAGTACTTGTGTAATACAAGTAATAAATAAAATGTAAATGGTAAAGTGAGAGCGAGAGTGTGTTACATATTTTAAACTTACCTTCGATTGTCTGACAGGCTCAAGTCTTCTGATCTAGATTTAGATTTTTTAAAAAAGAGTGAGAAGATTATTTAAAACAAATTAAACGCTTCATAGTCTCAAAACTACAGAGCCTATTCAGTTCTGTCTCTTTAAAATTCCAGCAATCCAGAAGAGAATTTCTTGCTATCAAAGGTGAATTCTACTGACAAATACAGAGTTCCTATAAAAAACATTATTTTCCTGCAGGACAGGAAGACTTTTAAAGTGCAATTTCGGTAAAAAAACCCAAACATATTATGAAAATGCCATATATTGATTTTAGCCCGTCCTGCATCAGGTTCCACTAGTGCAAATAGCTTTGCCCATGACTTACATGTAGCCTTGGCAGAATTAAATTTTTATTGTTTTATAACTGATGAATAATATCAATGTTTACAATGTTCACAGTTGTGCAATATGGGTTTTAAGAATTTTTTTTTCAATCTGTATTCATTTACATTTTCACAGTTGTAGAAAGTTATGGTGGAGGTCAGGCAATAATTATTTAATGACAGTAGACATTGAGATTCAACAAGTTAAAACTTTCTGACCATTAAAACAAATGGTCAACATCGCATGTCAAAATAGCCAAATTAAATACCTTTAAATCACAGTCTAAGAAGTTCTCAATCATTTTCCTTACTTTGCCTATGGGCAAATTTTGACTACCATTGATGGAAATTGTTGTCGTTGTTGTTTGGTGTGTGTTCGGTGAAACTGACATTTACTGACACCAATGAAAATCTAATCCTTCCAATCTAATCCTATTTACATGGGACTGGAGACAGAGACACAGGCATAAGGGCTCAAGATAGTAGATTATGAGTCACAGTTTGGCTCCATCTTTCTAAAACTAATTTGCAGATCTCTCTCTTTCTTCATACAATTTAAATGCCCTTAGTTGGTCTCCCACACTGCTCTTCACATTTCCACTTAGACTGGTGGATTTTGGTTGCCTTTCAAGTTTTTTAGTTTTCACTGGCATATGGAGCCACAGTTGTATGTATCTTAAATATTTAATTTTTCCCTTTTCCATTGTGATTTTCCCAAGTATTACTGAATTCAAGCCAATTTTCTTTAACTCCTTTTACACAGCTACAAGCCTGGCTTTCTGAAATCATTTTTTTCTGTTACTGTCCTTTCTACTGCAACAGCATATTTTAGCATAGTATGTCCATCATTGCCTAGCTCCACTTCTGTATGCTCACAAAACCGTCTCAGTTTAAAAGCATACAGTTCCCAATGCACTCCATTGACTGTCCATTCAACCATCTCATATTCATATGGTCTTATTCATGAACTCATCACCTCCACCATTGCCTAGAGAGATCCCAGATCTGTAAACGAAGGCTTGGAATTAATTAATTAGGTGAACAAAATTATTTACTCATCAGCTTGTGAGTCGTCCTCCTTTGAGCAGAATCTATTCAATTCATTCCATTTTACAATCATGATGATAGAACCAACGAGGACAGGCAGAAAGAGACAGAAACCTAGCAGCAGCCAATTCTTCAAAGTGTCTTGGGAAGCTCTTTCTAAGACCATATCTAGAAAGGAAAACACAACAGATTTCACCAGTCCAAGCTGCTCAACTCCCAGCATTCTGTGTCGTTTATAAAGGGAGAGAGAAAGTTATCTGAGATTATAAAAGCATACAGTCCTTTCTAGAATATTGTTTCCATTTGGTTAAAAAATGAAAATTGAGATAACTTTGTGTACAAGTTTAATCATTCCCTGAATCTCATTTGTAGTCATGGCTTAATAATAAATGAGGGTTACTTACTGGAATTAAGTTCTCTGAGTATATTGCCTCTGCACATCCACAGTCTGTGGCATAAATATTTAGAGCAGTAAAAGTATTGGGACCACATACAACCACCCTCAGGACCTAGCATTCAGAACTGAGGTTACTGAAAGTTGACAGACTCACTCGTCCCTTAGTTCCAGTCACACAGTTGTAAGCCTGATTAAAAACTCCAGCGAAGTAGGGTGCATGAGTGTGGATGAACAGAGGAACTCCAGTAACCTTCCCTTCTTGTTCATGAAATTGCATAGGCACATCCTTGCTCTTGGAACATTAATATGCAGTTACTACCCAATTAAAAGGGGACGGGGAAGGATCAACTGACTGGAAATTGTAATACTGCTCTCCCTAAAGGGGCATCTGACGTAGCTCCCAACTCAAGAAAGTAGCTCATCTTTCAAAAGGCTTGAAATACGTTTCCCTTGCTTTTTTTATCTTAGATATATCAGGAATATAAAGTCTTCTGTGCCTCTCCCTTGTTTTTGCTGGAAGTTTCACTTGGAGGACCCAGAGCAATGGATTTGGGAGCTCAGGAGGATGTTGAATAACTAACAAAAGAGCTTTTCTTGTGAATGTTTGTTAGGTGTTTGAAGTAAAGTTTTAAACAGTTTGAATAAAATCACAGTCTATCATATTTCACTTCCTTGACATCTGTGACATCAAATTGACTAGTTATTTGGTCATCAATAGAGTCTTGTAGGAAAAACAAGGCTGGTAAGATCTGCATTTTTTGGCATAAATTACAAGGAAAAAATCCAAATCAATCAAAGACCCACCATACACTAACATTCAATTCAAGACCTTCGTTATACATCATAAAGCAGAATTAAGGACACAAGCCCCGTTGTTGTTTTTTAACCTTTGCAGGTCAACTTTAACACTGAGCTTGTGAAATTTTGACTTCCCATTTGAGACTATATGGTTTAGAAAAAATACTGACATTATAATAATATTGTGGTTCAGGTAGATTCAATACCCATCTTCAGTAAGAGTTTTAGATTCACAGCACCACCAATTTCTCCTTCTAGACTGAAAGCTCTCTAGTGTAGAGATTATCTTTATTCATGTACCTTGTACAGGGCTGAGCCCATTGACAATGCTTAACCCAAAAAGAAAAGGAAAAGAAAGAAAATCTGTAAAATGGGGAATTACCCAGTAAAGCTTGGATATCACAGACCCTCCTCACCAACACTGGAATTTTTTTACCCAGCTTCTGATGCACAAATTGTTTCAGTTTTGGTTGCAAGTTTTAATTCCACACAATTGTATTCCCTAAAGTATTTTTTTACTTTCTTTAGACTTAACAGTTTTGAAAACAAAGTAATGGATTATGTTTTAAAATTAACTTTTCAAAACAAAGTGAATATTTGTATTTTGTAGTTTAAATATTTAGGGATCAATTTTAACAATGAAGGAAGAGAGACACTGATTATGCTAACTAAAGTGGACAGAGTGCAGGCAGGGGTTATGAAAGCTTTTCCATGCAGTCTTATCCGCAAATGACATCTCTTTCCAGATCTCAAAAACATTGTACAATATGGCTTGAATTGGAGAAACTAGCAGTGTGTTAAGAGAGATGATTCAAAGCCTGATGTATTAGCTCAGTCTGCCTCTGCCAACAGAGACTGTGTATCTGTTTATAAGATAATACAATACTTCTTAACACAGACACTATTCTTATTATTTATTTGTATTATGGTAATACCTATTAATAAGTATAGGCCAGACACTGCTCTCAACTGTCTGTGTAAATCAGAAGTAACTGAGACTAGAATCTTATGCTATCTATGTCATTAAGCAAATGAAGTCTAGTAGTAGTATTTATTTATTTGTATTTATTAAAAAACTAACAAAACTATCTGGACACTCTGTGGACCTCAAAAATTCAATAAATTAAAAAAAAATCCCAGCCACCTCAGTAGTATATAATAATATTTAGTAAGCACATAGCGCACAAAAAATACCAAATTCCTCATTTCCTGTATTACAAATGTTTTTTTCCCACAGAAATATAGAATTTCAGTTTACAGGTTTTCCTCTTAGCTACCCCATCACTGGTGGTGTGATTTTCTGGATATTATGATTATATGCTTATTTAAGATGCCCATCCCCAGAGTATCATATCCCCACTCTTTTTCAGTTAGAGAAGAGTCTCTGAATTCAGGTCAGTGAGATGTAGAGCATTTGATTTACCAGATGTACTTGGATTACTAACCAAAGTCCACCAATCGAAGCCCACTGTCAATACTTCCCCCAACTGGAGAGCCTTTCGTTTTGCAATCTGGAGGATTCCAGCCAGGATTACAATGACAATGTTTCTTATTGTTGCATACCTGAAAACACAGGGGAGTTTTACTCAGAGATGAGTACTGTTGGGTACCTTCTAAGACAGTGGTTTTCAACGTTTTGTCATTTGTGGACCCCTAGAAAATTTCAAATGGAGGCGCAGAGCCCTCTGGAAATCTTAGACACAGTCTGCAGACTCCCAGGGGTCCACGAATCACAGGTTGAAGACTACTGCTCTGAGATTACACTTTTCTTGTCAACCTCCTTGTTCTAGCTAGACCAAAGACTAATCCTGCTCCCACTGATATCAATATGAATTTTGCATTGACTTTAGTGGGATAGGGTCAGGCCTAAATATTACTGAACAGTCTGACACTTCAGAAAATACACTAGACAATGAGCTGAAAATAAGACAGCATCTAACCTCCTCAAAAAGCTGTATAAATATAAAGCACAAACCCCTGTGAGGCAAGTATGCTATGCTGTACTGTTCCTTGCACCAGCGAGGTGGACTGACTTGCCCAAGGTCAACACCAAGATAATGGCAAAACTGAAATTGGAACTCAGGGACTTCCTAGTTTTCCCTGCTGTCCTCAATCCACCAGCATGGTTCCTCCCACTGTCTGCAGCCATGTTAATTTTTTTTATAAATCTAAACTAATTTGATCATGTGCAGCTCCCTCCTGTTCAAAGATACAGATCTTGACCCTTATTTGATTTTTTTTCTTTTACTAATCTGCCCAAGCAATTCATTTCATAGTTATATTATGCATAACAATTTCTCACATTCTAATTTTGTTACTGGTTCTAAGAAAGAAAAATGGTGTACATTATTTTACTCAATTATTCCCATAAATAACTGACAGTGGCATAGGGCTTTTATAGCCAAACCAGACACTGCACAATGGGGTTTTATAAAGAAAGAACTTCCTGAACAATATTAATAGAAGCAGTAACACCAAAATAGTAATATTATTGTTACTTACTCCATGACCGTTGCATTTGACTTGTGGATTACAATCATATCCCAGGACTGCATAAAACTGGCATGTACGGTTTATACAAACCTAAACAACAAACAAACCCACAACATAAAATTCCCATTCAAATGAGTCCGACAATCTTAGCATTCAGTATACTGGCTGCATGCTCTGAAAAGAAGCCTAGGATGGAAAGGCCATAAATATTACAGCTTTATGGAAATACTCTAATGCTTGCCAAAAGGTAACTGACAATGCAGAATGAAGGCAATTTCAATGCTGTATTCTATAGGAGTTGCAGATTAAGAAGGGATGCTCAAGAAAAACTGCAATGAAAGAAAATATACTGTTAATAACCACATCTACAAATAGCATGTGTGTTTATACTTTTAAAAACAAGGCAAAAGCATTTTGATTTGTCAATACGTATGTTTTTTTAAGCTGAGTACTACTGTAACTGCTGGTGTTCTTTCCCTCCTCTGGTATAGTTTATATTCCATAGGCTGCTGAGTCCATTGCTAAGGGCCACTTTGTGCCTTGCCCTTAGAGGAGTGCATGAGTGTGGGAGGAAGAAAAGCAAGGTGCTTTTTTTATTCTGTTGTGCAGCTCCAGTAGGGGCCACACACAACTGTAGTTGCCTGCAATGGCGAGTTGGGGAAGGGAGTCAAAAGAGTCCAGGGACTGCCTTCTCCTTGCAACCCAGGCATACACCTAGGGTGACCAGATGTCCTGATTTTATAGGGACAGTCCCGATTTTTGGGTCTTTTTCTTATATAGGCTCCTATTACCCCCCACCTCCTGTCCTGATTTTTCACATTTGCTCTCTGGTCTCCCTACGTACACCCCAAAAGGGAAAGAGCAGGGCCATGGCCTCATACCCCTTCTGCACTGATCTGTGGAGAGAGACTAGTGCACAGGGCAAAAGTGTGAAAGAATATGCTGCACCCCATAACGGGGTACAGTAGCAGGCAGCTCCCATGTGCATTCGGGAGCTTTAGGAATTCTGACTCTGAGCCTCCCTCTGGTGGCACGGTTTAGCATCGCTCTTTGTTCTGGGCTGCGTTCAATTTCTACCTTCTCTAAACCATTCAATATTTTCTATTCTTCTATCATGTCCCCTCTTATTACTTTCCTTTCTAAAGTAAACAATCCTAATCTTTTCAATTTCTCTTCATATGACAGTTTTTCATGCCTCTAATCACTCTCTTTACCCTTCTCTGAATTCCTCTAATTCTATAATATCCTTTATGAGATAGGGTGACCAATACTTCACACAGTACTCTAAATAAAGGTTTACCATCAGTTCATATAATGGCATTATAATATTTTCCATATTATTTTCCATCCCGTTCTTTATGCATCCTAACATCTTGTTCGGTTTTTTGACCGCAGCTGCACATTAAGCGGAGGTCTTCAATAAATTATCCACAGTGATGCCCAGGTCCCTTCCTGAGTTGACACAGTTAATGTAGAACCATGACGAGTATATCAGAAGTACATATTTTCCCCAATATGTTATACTTTGCATTTGCCAACATTGAACTTTATTTGCCATTGTGTTGCCCACTTACACAGCGTGATTAAGTCTTTCTGAAGTTCCTCACAGTCTTCTCTGGTCCTGACTACCATAAATCACTTTGTGTCATGTGCAAATTTGCTACTTAATTCCTCACCCGTATAATTAATAAATATATTTAAAAACCTGGACATAATACAGAACGATGAGGCATCCCGCTGCTTCCTGTCTTTTAGGCCAGGTCTACACTACACATTTTTTCAACGTAGCTCTGTTCAGGAGAGTGATAGGGTTTGGTTTGCGACTGACATACCTGCACCAGCAAAAGCTCCTACTGTAGACGCAGTATCTGCACTGGCAAAACTGTGCCAGTTTACTTTTGCCAGTAAAGTCTGTTTCGCTCAGGAATGTTGGAATAAGCTATGCCTGAAAAAACAGACTTTTGCTGTTATAAGCTGTTTCTACACTAGGAGTGATTTTTGACAACACTTTGCCTCAAACCCCGTGACTACTTATTCTCTTTAGTAGCCTCTTGGGAAGGACTTTGTCAAAGGCTTTTTCAAAGTCTAAATAATTTATGTCAGCTAGTTCTCCTTTATCCACTACTGTACTGACACAATCAAAGAATTCTAATAGGTTGGTGAGACATGATTTTCCTTTGCAGAAACAGTGTTAGAGTCTATCATCTCATGATCTTCCAGATATTTTACTATTCCATCTTTAATTATAATTTCAGCCAATTTACCAGGTACAGATGTAAAGTTTACAGGTCTGTAATTCCCTGGATCACACCTAGACTCCTTTAAAAGCAGCATTTGCTACTCTCTGATCCTCCGGTTTAGTTGGCGGGGGGGGGGGGGGGGAGAGGGTTGAGAGAGAGAGAGCGAGAGAGCATATTTTTATTAGCAGGTCAGTCACTTTGTACTTGAACTCCTTCATAAATCAGGCCTCTTTCAGTGCCTGTGTTGGCCAGGATTCTGTCCTCTACTTGTACCACTGCTTATTATTTTAGTAAATATTTGTTTTTCAATTATCTTCTATCCTAAAACAGCACGTCAACCTAGATTTTATGTGTATGTTGGTAGAGGGAGGAATCCAAAATCAGGCTTAGAACATGATCGTGGTTGTAACCCTTAACTTGGGTAAAACTATTTTGCAACTCCCTAATGACAATTACTTAGACTGTAAGCAATTTGTGGAAGGGACTGTCCTTTTTGTATATGTTTGTATAGCACCGACCACAATGGGACTAGGACCTGTAGGCACTACTGTAAAACAAATAATGATGATTAAGTAATAATAAAGTAATTCTCTAACACAGTTTAAAATACATTATAGTGAATTAAAACAAGGCACAGGGATTAGTCATGTGGCTAACACTAAAGGTCTACAATAATCATCCACAATCACTCCAGTCTGAAAATTTTCCTCTGGTGTTAAATGAGTAAGTAAATAAAACATCAGTAATGAATAACCTTGAGCTATGTTGCCAAAGGGTAAATATTCCTAAAACTTAATCAAGTTTACAAAGTCCACATACATCCTGACATTTTAGATGCTTATAAAATATTTCCTTACTTTACCAGGCCCACACTTTGTGCCTTCTTTAACCAGTAGAGGGTCATTCTCTGTGGGTGGCTTCATATAATCTAAAGATATACATACATGCTCTCGCACTTGAGCATAAATGATAGCAGCTTTTTCTTTAGTGAATGGAATGCGACTTGGATATGTACAAACTAACTTTCCACATGTGACATCCCTATAAAATTCAATAGCAGAGGAAAATAAAATGATACATGTGACATCTGATTGATCAATACATTAGAAAATTGAAACTGCAGAAAACGAGTGGGGTATTGCACATATTAGCTCGATATAAAGGTCATGAGCAGGGCAAGGAAGGCAGAAGACTGATCTTTGAAATAAGGAGAGAACTGATGCACATCCACCAGATTACTCTTGCCTGCAAATAAGAATGAGGCCACAGTGGGGAGCACATAAGAACATCAGAATGGCCAGACTAGGTCAGACCAAAGGTCCATCTAACCCAGTAGCCTGTCTTCCGACAGTGGCCAATGCCAGGTGCCCCAGAGGGAAGTACAGGAGTCAAGTGGAGTACAGGAGTCAAGTGATCCATCCCCTGTCGCCCATTCCCAGCTTCTGATAATCATCCACCATCCCTGCCCCAATAGTTATGTGCTTCATGGACATGCAAGGATTACACTTAAGATCATGGGTTTTTTTCAGTTATGTTCATTCACGGCCCACACCTCAACCTTTATATACCATGTGCTCTTCTGATGGAAGAGGAAGCAGGTGTGCAAGGCATTGAGGTCTATTCTGTCCAGTGTGGAGTATTACACCTAGTCAATAACCTTACTTCGGTCCAAGCACAGCTTCTGCTAATCCTTGCATTTCATGCTACAGCATCAAGGTCTAGATGCTCAACAACTGCACATTCTTCGAGAATGGCCAAGGCTAATGTATACAGAACACCTGAGACTAAAAGGAAATTTTATAAAGAAATTAAAGCAGCTTTACTACTGAACAGATTGTAAACATTTGCACCATACAGTAGAGGAAAGCAGAAAAGAAATATAGTTTTTCCTTAAAAACATACATCCAACTACAGGTTTGAAATCCTTTCTTCGGATCATTCCCACAGTGTCCAAACCTATCTGTTTGACTATTGATTTCTTCATAACATGCAAGAGGAGCATTTTTAGAACCTGTAAGTTTTGAGATAAGATTGAGTATAATTAAAAGGAACACTAAATCATGTATTAATCTATCAGTACTTCTAATATGCCTATCATTGCAGTACCGAGGTGCTACACATGGATTAGAGAAAACCAGGAAGGATAAAAATCTGTATTAAAAAAATCTGAGATCTTTCTGTTCAAATTATATTTTTATTTAAATTAAATACATTTTTTCTTTGTAAAAAATAAACTTCTTTTAAAATTAAATTTCAAATTGTAACAACCTATCTTAAGGCCTAAATTTACTATAATCTACTAATCATTTAAATTAAAAAAAAAAATAATAGTAAGCAGTACATTTGCTGCTGAAGTTTTAAAGAAAGTCAAACCACTGAACTGGTGGAAGTCACTGACTAAGCACCTGAAACCAGAGTTTGTTGAAGTCTTAAAACAGCTTTAGACAGCAGTAACCTCTTCTTCAGGTGCAAAGAGAATAATTTATACATTTCAGTTTATTCAACTAGTTTAGTCCCATAACTAGTTCATTCAAAGTTGAGAAACCAATTGAGAGATGAAAAAGCAGGAAAGCTTGTTCTCCTCTTCCAGTCTAAGAATAAAAACTAGGTGTGAGAGGATAAGATCTATTAGATTCTAAAATCATGAAGGAAATGGTGACCTGAAGCAATCAATTCGATTCACTAAAATATTTCCTTTATTTAATAAATCCATTAGTTTTAAAGTAAAACATGTTTTGATAAATTTTCTTGTGTGTCCACCACATTTAGGGTTGTTTTATTTAACTAATTTTTAAAAATTGTAAATGTTGGTTTTGTACAGTTTTAACTGAATTCCAATTTTCATCCAAATAGAGCTTGATGCAAATCAGAAATAAAAAATTAATTTCCATTTATTTAAAAAATGAAATGTATCATTCATCATTTTCTAACAACAAAAAAGCAAAAAATAAAGAATCTGAATAAGTGTATATTAAGCTATATAACTGCTTAAATAAATGTACATATATTGTATATCCTCCTAATTAGCAACAGGTAGTACCAAAATTCAAAGTAAAGGCTATCTTTAATTGCAATTCAACATGCTTTAATGGTTAAAATCAGTGAGAAGCTACCCTTCTCCAGGAAAATAGTGAAAAAGTACAAATGCAAAACATGATTAAATCTGATTATTTAAATCAAGGTTGCCTGCTTGCTGATTCAAATAATAATTTAAATTAATTTACCCTGCAGCAAACAGTGAGATCTGTTTGGAATTGGAATGTTCTAGTCTGCTATTTGGTTAGCAAAAAAGAAGAAATATTTTACAAATGAATTTTAATTTACAATCACCACTTCAGTTTTACGTTATTTCTGTAAAATCTAAGCTTCTGGATAACCTCCATGCCTTTATAATGATGTTTTATATCACTGGACAACTTTAGACAAGTAATTTGGCCACTCTGTGCCTCATTTCCCCACCATCAATAAAAAGGACTAAAGATGGTTAATCACTGCTATAAAGCATTTTGGATATATGGATGAAAGTAGCTACGTAAGTCTTTATTATTAATTATTATTATTACAGCATTTAGTGGAGCTGGATTTTAGAACAAATAAGAACATAATTGTCTCCATTACCTTTTCCATAGATCCTCTGACATGCTATATCAGCAGACTGGCAACGTCCTTTGTAACAATAGGCTGTATTGTGTTCACATCTGTGTCCATTCTGAACATAAAGATCATTTGGACAGAATGCAGATGACCCATTGCAGTACTCATCGAGATCACACTGACTATCAGCCCTGGGTCTACATTTCTTATTCTTTGCCTTAAACTAGAAAAAAGTAGGAATAAGGAGACAGTGCATGGTTTACAAAGATTATGGTCTATAATGTTTAGATAACAGAATTTATGTAAAGCACAAGAAAAGATACAGTGAATAAGAAAATAAGTAAATACCACCACCACATATATACTGTTTAATATGATTGTCACTGACAATGATGAACGTGAGAATTCTTTGTACAATTCTTATATACTATATGTATGACTCCAGGTCACCCAGGGTTCTTTTAAATCATTTTCATCAGGTTTTTCCCTTGTCATGAAACATAAATTGATAGACTCCCAAGCCCTCTGTCAGAGTGGCCCTGGTGATTTAGCATATGGCACTCTTCCCCTACGTCAATACAGAAAAAATAACCCACCACGATGCCAGGAGACATCATACTGTTAGAGGTGTCAGCTTTTGGATGACATGTAAAAGTATGATCCTTAATCTCAGAAATATTTCATTTTAAAACCCTATCCTGCAAAATTATGCACATGCTTAATTTTATACATGTGAATAGTCCTGCTGACCCTGTCTGGAGAACTTGTTCCACTAGAAGGTGCAGAGGTGAAGAAAGGAAGAGATCATCAAACCCTAGTGCTAAGGGAACCCTTATGTGGGTGAAGTAAGGGAACTGAACGGAAGGACAAACTGTAGATAAGGCACTGGACTGGGACACAGGAGAGCTAGGTTTGATTATCATCTCTACCACAGACAGCCTTGACCACGGACAAGTCACTCAATCGTTCTGTGCTCTGTTTCCCCAGGTGTAATATGGTGATAATATTTCCCTTTCCCAACCTTTGTCTGTCTTGTCTATTTAGTCTGTAAACTTTCTGGGGCAGAGACTACCTTCAACTATGTTTTGTACAGAAATCTGTATAATTAAGATAAACACAGAGGTGTTTGCTCTCCCTTGTGCAGTTCTGTTCTCTTATTCTTTAAGTTGTAAAAACATTCACACAGCACTTCGTATTTTCAAAGAAGGCAGGATTATTTAGTGTCATGCAGGAGACTGATTGAGAACACTTGTTATAATCCTGGCTCTGATTGGTTAATAGTGTGTCACGAGACAAGCCCATTGTAGCATAGCGCTGACTCACCACCGCGGCGTCTCCTGCTGGTCGTCCGGGAATTAGCTCTTTCAGCCCTGGAGCACCCTCTATGGGCTGGTGTCTCGCCCTCTGTTACCTACCCCTCTGCAGTCCCTTTATCTCCCCCACGTGTAGGCCCCACGTCCCTCCCGGACTACGGTGCCCCTTACCTTGGGGTGCTGTCCTTCACCCAGGGAACCCCGCTCCCCAAAGCACACCTCGCCTCAGTGACCCACTGCCAGTCCTCATCTAGCCCCTTTACTCAGGGGCAAACTGCAGTCTGCAATGGCCACTCACCGCTGGCTAGGGGGTTGGACCTGCTGCCTTTCCCTGTAGCCCCAGTACCTCCTTAGGCCTTCCTGTCAGGCCTCAGCCTGGGAGGTTGCCAGGCCTGAGCTCCCCAGCTCAGCCTGCCCCGCCCCCAGCACTGCTCTGTTGAAGGTACCCTGTGCTCCCAGGCAGCCTGGTCCTTCCCACCCCTAGGCTTGAGTGAGACTGCCTTCCTTCTAGCTCACAGCCCTCTTTATACCAGCCCTACTGGGCCTGGATTGGCTGCTACCTGCCTTCCCCTGATTGGATCCTCAGTGCAGCCCTTTCCCAGAGCTGGTTTTAACCCCTTTCTCTCCAGAGAGGGGTGCTCGCCCCGCTACACCCATGTAGTACTCAGGAGCTCCAGTGGAGCCTACTGTGGCACTTAAGATCTACCAAACCCGTGGACTTTTTGAGCTTTGCCAAAGTTGATGAACTTCACCAGGAAGTTTCTAGGCCAAGACATTTTTTGACTAAAAAAAGGAATAAAAGAATTTTCAAAATAATATTTCCCCCCGAACATTTATATCAGAAAAGTGTTGTCTGATTCAAATTAAAAATGCTCATTAAAATGCTCCCTTTGGCCAAAGACCACCCAGGCAAATGTCAAGTACAAAGGACAGTTTTCACCAAGTGTGAGTATGGGTGCATGCAAATGGAAAGCTGGTTTTAATCTTTAACTATGGAGTGAAGTGTCTCTCCAAAATTTAGAAATTGTGTTAAACATCTGATAATCCTGAATATACACCTTACCTTACAGTATTGGCAACATAATCCAGTACCACACTTTGCTCTTGGCTTAAATCTACATGTGTTAGTGCAGCATTTATCTTTTGCACACTCCTGAAAAATAAACCATAGACTCATTAGATATTCTAAAATTTTCCTTCTCTAAAGAGTCCGTCTGTCCAAGATTCTCATTCCTTAAGAACAACAACTTGAAAGATCCCCAAAGAAAAATGAGTGTCAAGCGACAACAAGGTTCATACCAACATGAAAACCGTTTATAAATATATGTAAGGCCTGGTCTACGCTAGGGTGGGGGGGAATCGATCTAAGTTACGCAACTTCAGCTACGTGAATAACGTAGCTGAAGTCAATGTACTTAGATCTACTCACTGCGGTGTCTTCACTGCGGTGAGTCAACTGCTGCCGCTCCCCTGTCCACTCCGCCTACACCTCTGGTGGCGGTGGAGTACAGGAGTCAATGGGAGAGTGCTCGGGATCGATTTATCGCGTCTAGACTAGATGTGATAAATGGACCCCCGCTGGATCGATCGCTGCCCGCCAATCTGGCGGATAGTATAGACATACCCCAAGATCTTCAGTGACTTTCCCAAATTTCAGTTGGGTACTAACTCTTAAAGCACCATTCTTCTAAAGCGAGAACAGTGGAATTTTACACTAGTTAGGCTTTCTGGTCCTGAGTACTAACCTTTGCTGAGCCACAGTCACACTGCTCTCCTCTTTCCACGATACGATTGCCACAGACTGAAACCCTCTTGTAGGACAGATTCAAATAGGGTCTGTTAGAGAGGCAGTCTCCTCCCCTATGTTTCATAAAACTTTTGAAGTCTCTAATGCTGCAACTGCTAAAGGCTTTTACCCCACTGGAATGTCTAAAAATAAATTATCAATGAAAAATTATACCAATTGAAGATATTTAAAGATCCCAGAGTACTTAGTATCATTAATGCTACTTTCCAAAATATTCAGCTGAGGGTCTTTCAGTTCATTTTGTAAAACTGCATTTAAATAATTTCTTAAGAATAAAAATTGGCAGAAATTAGCAACTAGAACAGAGGTGGGCAAACTACGGCCCGCGGGACTGTCCTGCCCAGCCCTTGAGCTCCCGACCAGGGAGGCTAGACCCCTCCCCCGCAGCCACTCTGCCGCATGGGCAGCACGGCTTGCACCCACGCACTTCCCAGGCTTTCCAATAAGCCTGTCCTGCCGCTCTGAGCAGCATGGTAAGGGGGTGGGGAAGGGGGGGGGGGTTGGATAAGGGGCAGGAGGTCCCGGGGGGCATTCAGGGGACAGGGAGCAGTTGGATGGGGCAGAGGTTCTGGGGGACCGGTCAGGAGACAGGGAGCAGGGGGGGTTGGATGGAGGTGGGGTCCCGGGTGGGCGGTTAGGGGCGGGGGGGTCCCTGGAGGGGGTGGTCAGGGGACAAGGAGCGGGGAGCGGGGTGTTGGATGGGTCAGGGATTCTGATGGGGGCAGGAAGTGGAAGGGGGTGGATAGGGGGTGGGGCCAGGCTGTTTGGGGAGGCACAGCCTTCCCTACCCAGCCCTCCATACACTTTCGCAACCCTGATGTGGCCCTCAGGCCAAAAAGTTTGCCCACCCCTGAACTAGAACATCATCCTTTTGTTTTATTATGGAGAAAAATATTAATATTCCTTTATCAGAGATATCCCCTCACTTAATTGTGCCTTTATCTTCCCATAGGTAAAACATGGGATACCTACCTATGTTAGGGTTATTAATGGATAATGAAAATACATTTTCATTTATTTTCTTATAAACTAAAACTTTATGTGAAATATTAACAAAATCACAGTACTGGATTATTTATAATGGCCTTAGTTTCCTTTAAATTACATATACACAAAACATTGCATAAATTATAAAGTGTTACAATATCCTGAGCTATTTTATCAATATACAAATCAAATCTCCCTGTACCTGAGAAAAATAAACTGAAGTTGAACAGTCTCATTGTAGAGCCTGATTCTGGTGATGGTTTTTGTAACACGGACATCTGTCCATTAAAAACTAGAAAAGATATGCTATAGCTCAAACAGAAGTTACTGATTTGATGAACAAATTACCATGTGAGGTTCTATGGCCTGTGTTATGCAGAACACCAGAATAGATGAGGATAATATAGTTCCTTTTGGATTAATGAACTCATTTCATATAAATTAACTGCCACCAGCTACTAATGATTATTTGTCACAATTGACCTACACCCCAATACTGAAAACACTTTAGCGTGTGAACAGTTTCACTGAGTTAGTCACAGGCATCTGTTTCCATAGGGCCCCTTGGCTGGATTTGACTGAGTGACAGCAGGGTTAAATGATCCTATTGACAGTCCCCATAGCCACTGGTTAGCTTATTGGCTTGTGAACACTTTCAGAAGATTTCTGGAGCAGTACAGAGTAGCTCATTTTAGCTTGTCTTGATCTTGATCTGACATATGTTATTGAAAATACAATTTGAGGCTTAGTCATATGACCTTGTATGTTTTATCCAAAAAATAATTAAAAGCAGTTTCCTAGAAAAAGAGCAAAGTAATGCCCAGTGAATGCCATAGGACAAATTTTGGATTGTTACATGCATGCAATACCACAGATTTCAGTGAGATTGCCCCCTTATTGCAGACTTTGTCCAACAGAGTTTAGACCCTTTCCACCACTTTCAATGGTTTAAAGGATTTTAAGCACATGACTGCTAGTAACTGTAATGATCATGCCAGTCTTAGAAAATTTCCGTGCAGAATCACACAAACAGAAAACTAATTTAATAAAGCATTACAAAAATATGAACAAGCCAACAGTGAATTCTGTTCCACTCTAAGCTCATTAATACAATAAAAATGTAACAAAAATCTATAATCAAAGCCTAGTATGAACCTTGCAATATAAACATGAATAATGTATACTTGCATGTAGATGTGAAAAACTATTTTCAGATATATTCTTTAGAAATTAGTTATTTGTAGGTATGCATAACTGGCACCCAAGACTTCCATTGGCAACAGGCTAATTTGAGGGGTCCCACACTTCACAGGAGACACTCAGCAACTCACACAACCACTTAAGTCCTAATCCATGGTCATTTATAATGATGGAACTTGCATGCCACAGGAAAACAGTTCTCAATAATAATAATGCCATGTTACATGAGGTATATAAATAAAAAAAATCTTACACTGCTTTGGTGTGCATTATGCAGGTGTATCCTGAACATTGACAGTCCCTAGAATCATCATATGCTATTCCCAGACTAAGCCCCAGCAGCTGTGCAATGATGACTGAAAATGTCTCCAGTGTTACAGCCCTTTGATACTAAATAAGAGAAATAACTGAAAATCATCATCAAAGTAACTCAGTTAAAGAACCAAAAACTATGATAAAATTCTAAACCTTTCTGTTTCTTGCCCAACGTAGTCAGGTCATATTTTATAAAAATTTCTGTACTTTTATGTAAAGAACCTCAAGATGTTTGTCTTCAATACAAGGCCAAAGTTCATGTTGACTTACATTTTGGAAAACTCAAATGAAAGCAATGAAGATGCCCAGGGTGTGAAAAACAGTGCAGAACTTGGTATGTGATATGTAAAAGAAATGCATGTTGTATTGCACATGGTAACTGTTCTTAAGATTCAATACTGCAAAGGGCTAATTTCTGGCCTTGATGTAGCAAAACATTTAACATTGTGCTTAACCTTAATTCATGAACAATCCCAAGTTAATGGGACCGCTTAAGTGCTTTTCTGGATTAGTGCCAGAGTACTCAAGCACCTTGAAAAGTAAAGCTCTAAAGTACTTTAAAGGGCTATGAGGAGACTATAGAGCAAGTAAAACCCAAAATGCAAAGTTCTGCTGCAAGATATACTTATGCACTTTAGGCCAAATTTTTCTAACCAACTGCCTAAAGTCAAGCATCCAAATACATATTTAAGGCATCTAACCACAAACGAGCTGTTTTTTACAGGTGCTGAGCACCCACCAATGCTCCTTCTGAAGCCAGTCTTACAATGTTCACTAGCAACGTAGATCCAATAATACTATACCAGAGCAACTCCTCCAGCATAGTTTCTGAGACAAATCCTTCCTGCAAATGTTGCCCCTACATAATTAGGGTGGTCCCTGTAACTAAAACACAAAATCAGACTCTTGAATATAACTATGTTCTTCGTAGCACTGTTTAAAAGGACAATGTTGTTTGTTTCTTATAGTTTAACTTTTACTTTCTATTGCTTACAATATAAACACTGAGAAATCTGAAAATATTTTGCAAACACAGTACATCTAGAATTATATTTATAATAATTCATAGCGTCTGTTGTATTATTTTTACAAGAGATGTTTGTTGGTCATGTGGAATTGTGTTGGTCCGTGCTATGACAGCCTAAAAGATTTCCAGTGTGCCTTCTTAATAATAGAGAAATGTTTTTCTTACGCAAATAAATATGCCACGTCATGTGGCCGTAGAACAAGGTAAGATTCTTTCCATTGTAAAAATCTTTGTAGTATCTCATCAGCTTCCCCTGTTGTACTAATTTTATTATTATCTGTCCAAAACTCCAAGGAAGACAGTACAATTGTCATATTAAGGGGTGTAAACATCTGAAAACACAACAGAAGAAACAGATGTTCAATTACATTTTATGCATAGCAGTATTTTAATTTTATAAAGAATAAGCTAAAGGCCCAACTTAGCAAAATGGACATCACAAAATACATAGTGCTTGCCCAGAAGACCAAACCCAATGGTTCTGAGAGGAGGGGTTTCTGTAACTAAAGAGAGGAGGGGTTTCTGTAACTTACTTCATAAGTAAAGCATATATTCAAATAAATAACAGGTTATAAGCCCTAACCCAGATCATGTCCACAACACTACAATTTCAGAGGCAAACAAAAATTTTCCATTTTTTTTTTTTTAGTACAAAAGGCTGAATGAGAAAAGAAAACTTTTGATAGGGGAAAAAATTGATTTTCTGATTGGCAGCTGTTTAATGACCCTAGAGATGCACCAATACAGCGATCTCTTCAAAGCTCCTCCTCCGTTGTGAAACATAAGGAAGAAACTGAAAATTGGAAGCACTGAGGAGCAACCCTTGCTGGTGTCAACAGGTTTAGAGATATCAGGGGCTCTGGACCAGTGATTACGGAGTGGAGATCTGTAACTGTTTGTATCTCTGGAGAAAAGCAGACACCTAGAATCAAAATGACTTGTGGCAAACAAAAAAGATAAAACTAGACAAAAAACTTTATAAAAGTAAAATACAACTTAGAAACCAAAACCAAAAGAACCAAGAATCAAAACAAATGCTAAGAGAGGAATAAAACAATTTTAGGGATTGTCTACATGGGAAAATTTTCCAGTTATACTGTTATAATTATACTGGTATACTTAACAGTATAATACCCGTGTGGACACTCATATCCTGGAATAAGGGTAGCTTTTTTCAGTTTAGCTTAAACTGCTAATAAACTAAACAAGAAAAAGGGACTCTTATACCAGAATAAGAGTGTCCACATGGGGGGATTACACTGGCATACCGTAGGGCTACACTTGCGAGTTAGAGCGCATTAAAGCAGTCCTGTGCACTCCAACTCACGACACGTCCACACTGGCAAGGCACGTAGAGTGCTTGGATTCCACGGCTAGAGCGCTCCTGGTACTCCACCTCGGCGAGTAGAATAATGTTTGATGCGCCCCCGCCGCAGCGTCAGTGTGGATGCCCTGGTTTGTTAATGAGCTCTGATCGGCCTCCAGAAGTGTCCCACAATGCCTCTTCTAGGTCATCACTTTGAACTCTACTGCCCTGCCCTCAGGTGACCAACTGTCAGACCCGCCCTTTAAATTCTCTGGGAATTTTGAAAATCCCCTTCCTGTTTGCTCAGCAAGGCATGGAGTGCTCTCAGCAAATTTTTCCAGATGACCATGCCTCCACGCGCCAGGTGATCCCCAGTATGGAGCAATGGCGAGGTGTTGGATCTCATCAGTGTTTGGGGGGAGGAAGCTGTCCAGTCCCAGCTGCGCTCCAGCCGTAGGAAATATGATACCTTCGGGCAGATATCAAGGGACATGATGGAAAGGGGCCATGACCGGGACGCAGTGCAGTGCAGGGTTAAAGTGAAGGAGCTGCGGAATGCCTACCGCAAAACCCGCAAGGCAAACCGCCGCTCCGGTGGTGCACTCGCGACCTGCCATTTCTACAAAGGGCTGAAAGTGATACTTGGGGGTGACCCCACCTCCACCATGGACACTTCAGAGCCCAGTTCAACAAGGCAGGAGGAGGAGGAGGAGGAAAGCGGGAGCGAGGGTGCTGAGGAGGAAGACACCCCGGAATCCCTAGATGCATGCAGCCAGGAGCTGTTCTCAAGCCAGGAGGAAGGTAGCCAGTTGAGGTGGCCAGCGCTTGGGGAAGGACAAACACCAGAGGAGGTTCCTGGTAAGCGGCTTTTATTTTGGGAGGGAAGTTATTTGGTGCGGGCTCATGGGGCAAGGAGGTTTAGGGTTGCATGCATGCCTAGATGCAGAATAGGGCATTGATGTGCTCTCTCACATTGCGGTAATTGGCCTCAGTGATCTCTTCAAAGGTCTCAGCCAGAAGTTGGGCAATACGCTTGCGCAGGTTTGCTGGGAGAGTCACTGTAGTCCTTGTCCCAGTCAAGCTAACATGTCTGCGCCACTGTGCCGTGAGGGGCGGGGGGACCAGTGCTGCACACAGGCAAGGTGCATATGGACCAGGGCAGAAGCCGCATTGCAGTAGAAGACCCTCCCTTGCTTCTCAGGTCACCCTCAGCAGCGAGATATCTTCCAGGACGAATTCCTGGGGAAAATGTGGGGACAGTGCTCAGTATAGGGGCCCCCTGCAGCTGTTGGCTCTCCCCAAGGCACAGAACCCCAGAGGACAGTACGGCAGTGAAACAATCAGTCCCCCTTGACCCTGTGCTTCCTCACCATTTTGGAGTGGAGGGAGAGTGAAAGGAGGATCTGCCAGCAGAATGCGGAGCTCCGGCAGCAAAGCACGGATAGGCAGATAAGCATCATGGAGCGCCAAGTGGACTCGATCCAGGCACTCGTAGCCATGCAGGCGGAGCACTACCGTGGGCACCCCCCCGCAGCCCTTGTCCCAAAACTCTTTCCCTTTTGCCCCCATGTCACCTCCAACCCACTTTCCCCAACATCCAGGTTCTTATCGCCACCAGCTGCCTCCAACACCTGTAGCTTCACCACCCAGCCCTGAAAACTACAACCCTTACCCACTGCACTCAACCCCATCACCATGCACTAGAGCCATCTTGAAGTGCAGCACTCGTTGCACAGCACTCCAGACAGGAAGGCTGAGTATGAGAACAGGACATACGCAAATCTGTGATTGTACCGTTCCCCACTCCCTTGCCCTTTCTGTTTCCCAAGCAGTTGTGTTTCTTTTCAATAAATGAATTTTCTTTTAAATAAATGGATGTTTTGACTTTGAAAACATTCTTTATTATTGCATAAAGTAAAAGATACCTTAGCCCAGGAAAGCAACAGGCACTACAAGTCAGCATAGCAAACAAAGATTCCTAATAATCCTGGAACCACTGCACTTCACTCCCGTGAAGGGCACCAGACATTACTGGTGGCTTTCAGCCTCAAATTGCTCCCTCAAGGCATCCCTAATCCTTGCAGCCTCGCGCTGGGCCCCTCTAATAGCCCTGCTCTCTGGCTGTTCAAATTCAGACTCCAGGTGTTAAACCTCCGAGTTCCATGCCTGAGTGAATCTTTCACCCTTCCCTTCACAAATGTTATGGAGGATACAGCACGCAGATATAACCGCAGGGATGCTGTCATCAGTCAGGTCCAGCTTCCCATACAGAGAGCGCCAGTAGCCCTTTAAACGGGCAAAAGCCCACTACACAGTCATTCTGCACCAGCTCAGCCTGTTGTTGAACCGCTCCTTGCTGCTGTCAAGGCTCCCTGTGTAGGGTTTCATGAGCCACGGCATTAAAGGGTAAGTGGGGTCTCCAAGGATCACAATGGGCATTTTGACTTCCCCTGGTGATCTTCTGGCCCAGGAAAGAGACAAAGGCCAGAGGAGGGGCTGGAGAGTTTCAGTTTGGAGCTGGCTGGGGAAAGAGAGGGAGACCCAGATCAGGGGTCTGGCCTCTCTGGCCCCAAGATTGACCTGACGTAGGGGTCCTGTTCCTGTACCTACAAGCTCTGTTTCGGACTGTGTTCCTGTCGTCTAATAAACCTTCTGTTTTACTGGCTGGCTGAGAGTCACGTCTGACTGCGGGGTTGGGTGCAGGGCCCACTGGCTTCCCCAGGAGCCCCGCCTGTGCAGACTCGCTGTGGGAAGCGCACGGTGTGGAAGGGGATGCTGAATGCTCTGAGGTCAGCTGCAGGAAGGTCGAAGCTGTGTAAGCTTCTTGCCCTGGAGACAGTATGCTCACAGAGAGGAGGCTCTCCCAGAGTCCTGACTGGCTTCGTATGGAGTAGTTCCAGAGCATCGCCCGGGGACTCCGTGACACACGGTGGTGAGCATGTCCGTGAATGCCACAAGCAATCTCGTGTCATATTTGTTACTCAAGTCGATATCATCGTTAGACTTCTCACTGTCAGTTTGGATCTTAAGGAGTAACTCGACTGCCAAACGTGACTTGCTGGTGAGACCCATCAGCATATTCCTCAGCAAAAGGGAAGACAGAGCGCGCAGTACAAAAAACGTTGAAAGATAGCGCCAAATGTGGACCGAAGCACTGGGATTGCTGGGATGTGAACCGATGCTTCATGGGGCGTTGGGACAGGACCCAGAATGCCCCGAAGCCTCTACCCCCTTCCCACAAGCCACAGCGCCAGAATGGGAAGAGGTGCTCTGTGGGGTTGTCATAAATATACAGGGAAGGGTAACAACCTTTATGTATGCAGTAATATAAAATCCCTCCTGACCAGAGGCTACCTGTAAGGGATTAAGAAGCTCAAGTAACCTAGTTGGCACCTGACCAGAAGGACCAATGGAGAAGGAAGATACTTTCAAATCTGGGGGAGGGGAAGGCTTTGTTTTGTGCTCTTTGTGTGTGTTATCTCTTAAGCCATAGAGGGACCAGGCAGAAAAATGTATCTCTTACAGACAATCAGAATAAGCATTTAGGATTACAAAAATAGTAAGTAAGGCAAGAAAATGCATCAGGTTATCTTTTATTTTAACTTGTGAATTTTCCCTATGCTGGAGGGAGGTTTATTCCTGTTTTTTGTAACTTTGAAACTAAGCCTAGAGGGGAATTCTCTGTGTTTTAAATCTTTTTATTTCCCTGTAAAATTACCTTCCATTCTGATTTTACAGAGGTGATTCTTTTACTTATAGAATCATAGAATCTCAGGGTTGGAAGGGACCTCAGGAGGTCATCTAGTCCAACCCCCCGCTCAAAGCAGGACCAAACCCAATTAGATCATCCCAGCCAGGGCTTTGTCAAGCCTGACCTTAAAAACCTCTAAGGAAGGAGATTCCACCACCTCCCTAGGTAGCCCATTCCAGTGCTTCACCACCCTACTAGTGAAAAAGTTTTTCCTAATATCCAACCTAAACCTCCCCCTCTGCAACTTGAGACCATTACTCCTTGTTCTGTCATCTTCTACCACTGAGAACAGTCTAGATCCATCCTCTTTGGAACCCCCTTTTAGGTAGTTGAAAGCGGCTATCAAATCCCCCCTCATTCTTCTCTTCTGCAGGCTAAACAATCCCAGTTCCCTCAGCCTCTCCTCATAAGTCATGTGCTCCAGCCCCCTAATCATTTTTGTTGCCCTCCGTTGGACTCTTTCCAATTTATCCACATCCTTCTTGTAGCGTGGGGCCCAAAACTGGACACGGTACTCCAAATGAGGCCTCGCCAGTGCCGAATAGAGGGGAATAATCACGTCCCTCGATCTGCTGGAAATGCCCCTACTTATACAACCCAAAATGCCGTTAGCCTTCTTGGCAACAAGGGCACACTGTTGACTCATATTCAGCTTTTCGTCCACCGTAACCCCTAGGTCCTTTTCTGCAGAACTGCTGCCCAGCCATTCGGTCCCTAGTCTGTAGCAGTGCATGGGATTCTTCCGTCCTAAGTGCAGGACTCTGCACTTGTCCTTGTTGAACCTCATCAGATTTCTTTTGGCCCAATCCTCTAATTTGTCTAGGGCCCTCTGTATCCTGTCCCTACCCTCCAGCGTATCAACCACTCCTCCCAGTTTAGTGTCATCTGCAAACTTGCTAAGGGTGCAGTCCACACCATCCTCCAGATCGTTGATGAAGATATTGAACAAAACCGGCCCCAGCACCGACCCTTGGGGCACTCCACTTGATACCTGCTGCCAACTAGACATGGAGCCATTGATCACTACCCGTTGAGCACGACCATCCAGCCAGTTTTCTATCCACCTTACCGTCCATTCATCCAGCCCATACTTCCTTAACTTGCTGGCAAGAACACTGTGGGAGACTGTATCAAAAGCTTTGCTAAAGTCAAGAAATAGCACATCCACTGCTTTCCCCTCATTTTAAATAAAATTCTTCGTTGAAGAACCTGATTGATTTTCAGTGTCCTAAAGACCCAGGGGTTTGGTCTGTGCTCACCTGTACCAATTGGTGAGGATATTATTCTCAAGCCTCCCTAGGAAAGGGTGTGTAGGGGCTTGGGGGGATATTTAGGGGAGATAGGGCTCCAAGTGGCCCTCCCTGAATGTTTGTTTAAATCACTTGGTGGTGGCAGCAATACCGTCCAAGGACAAGAAGGGATTTGTGCCTTGGGGAAGTTTTAACCTAAGTTGGTAGAAATAAGCTTAGGGGGTCTTTCATGCGGGTCCCCACATCTGTTCCCCAGAGTTCAGAGTTGGGAGGGAACCATGACCGGGATAGCTGCCCATAATGCACCACTCCCAATGCGCCTGCGAGTGCCACAAATGTGGCCACGCCAGTGCGCTTGCAACTGTCAGTGTGGACAGACTGCAGCGCTTTCCCTACTGAGCTCTACGAAGGCTGGTTTAACTCAAAGCGCTCTACATTTGCAAGTGAATATAAACCAATATTAATGGTTTATATTCACATGCCACCTTATACTGGCATAACTGCCCCATGTAAACAGCCAGACAGATTTTCACTTTCCTGAGGGACACAAATGGACAAAAACTGGGGACGGTTTACTGCAGAGTTCCTACACTCTCAGATGGGTGAGAGCACCAGGGTCTGTGGGTGGAATTTAGGGTTGATTATGATTGGCTAACATTGTGAAAGAGGGTAAACCTGCCTACACTAGGTGCTAATGGGTTTTTAAACAGCACTGAATTAAAACATGTTATGTAACATATCTGTCTGAGGCAACAAGTTTAAACCCCCCCCCCCACCTTTTTAACCAGTCTAGACAAGACTTCAGAAAAATGCAACATAAGCTTGAGGTGAAGCACTTAAACATTTTTTCTCTAATTGCTATAAAGATCTCCTGGCTATCATTAGCCAAAAACTTGAGAGCCAAGAGTTAAAATGAAGACTAAACAATTCCCTGGAGAAAATGAGAAAATCTTTGACCTTTTATAACATCAAAGTAAAACACTGAAATTTCATTTCAATATGAAACAAAAAAGGCAGTAACTTACACTGTTGACAAATCCAAGAATCTGGACTATTTTCTGTGTTATAACATCTTTGTCTGAACCCAGATAGTTGTACTGGAAAATAACACAATTCTTTAAGTAACAGCTAAAAATCATTACTGTACAACATTTTTTTGGTCACTCACTTCCCTGATGAAGCAGTGGAATGTTCACATGAGCCTCAAATTCTGAGCATTTAAATGTGTCTAATTATTTTAATTCTCAGTTTCCTTCCAATTCCATAAACAAAATATGCATTGATCCTTTGACAAAATGGCTACTATATATCTGATAATTCCAGATTCCATTACTTTAACCGACATCCATGACTTCTTCGGCTTCAGCCCACCGCAGCAGCAGGGCTAGAGTAGCTGTCAGTCTCTGCCCAGGAACAACTGCAGGAGAATGGTCTGGGGATGGAGCAGTCCCCAGGGCTGGAGCAGCAGCCTGGGACATGAGCAGTGGCCACTGCTGCTGGAGCAGTGGCCTCAGGAGCAGCAGCTGGGTCTGGAGTAGCCCTCAGGGCTGGAGCAGTGACGAGGCTGGGTAAGCCCCCACTGCAGAAGCAGCAGCTGGGGTTGGAGCAGTGGTAAGCAGTCAGCCTCAGGTGGGACTCTGACTGTTAGTCCTCCCCACCCCCTCAAGGGTATTTTTAGTAAAAGTCAAGGACAGGTCACAGGCATACGTGAATTTTTGTTTATTGCCTGTGATCAGTCCGTTACTTTTAATAAAAATTCCCAAGACAAAATTTTAACCTTACTGATTATTACATCCCAGCCCTTTAGAAAGACAGTGTTAAAACGATGCATTTTTATGACGTTTTAAAAAGTAGCGGAAATATATGAAGTAAAGCAAATTTGACTGATATGGACTTACCAAACCCTTGTCCAAAATGACATACATTTCCAGGTATCTGGGAGATTTAGTGACATCTGACATTGACTGAAAAAAAAGCCTTCAACATTTCGTAATTATTTCAACATTTTACCTTTTATATCACTTATTAACACTGTGAATACGAGGTACATTCCTTAACACTAGATTTTTGAATATCTATGCTCAGCTGTGCTGCTCAAAAACACCACCATCATCCTTTCATGGAAAGAGTTTTATATTTCTGAAAACAATCATAGCCTTATAAACCTAAGGTATATTATTTGTTAGACTAAAAGATTCAGTAATACAAATAACAATAACAGATTCCAAAAACTTCAGCATAATTTGGTCTTAATTTCTGTACCACAATATTAAGCAAATAGAGATGAGTATAAAACAGATTACACAACTGATAACCCCTTTGATAATGACACTCACTCTTCATTATTAGCAAAAATTCTGAACCAAGGAGCCACAGAAGTAATGTGCACAGCTGGCCAAAGCAGCCAAATGCCATCACTTTCCAGATACTTGAAAAGCGAAAATCTGACATTCCGATGCCACATTTTACTCTCAATCAAAAAATAATTTCCCTCACACTCTACTTTACAAATTGGTCTCCCTTGTCCAATGGAAGCTTCTGGGGGACATCAAGGCCTTAATCCCCAAACATCTCTGGAGAACTTCATGCCTCCTATGCCCTTTGGGTCTTATTTTTGCCCTTTGAAATGCCACCAGTTCTCTGGTAGGATAGTTAAATGTCTCTCTAGTCAGTCTCCACTCTCAACCACTGGCACCAACAACATCTTGTCTGTTGTCTCTATGGTCCTCAATACCTTCTTTGGCCCAGCAAATAGGATCTACACATGAAGTTCTAGGAGAGGGATTTTCTTCTGTAGAAGGCCAGGGTTGAAAATCCATCCTCTAATCAAGCCACGGTGGAAGGACATCAAGAGTGAGTAGTTAAAGTTGAAGTAGGGAGCCAAAAATAAGGCATGACTGTCTATATTTGCAAGTGGAAATTAGACCTGCAGTTTAATGCTGACCATGAGTTTCTAATCAGGGAGATTTACAGGAGTTATCCTCATTCAAACACCTGAGGCCTGAGCTGTGCATGTGTGGCTAAAGCCATCCCGACTGAGATAGGTATATTCCCTGAATATGGGACCGCATTAGTAACATTGTGTCTGAAGATACTGTGGTGACACAGAGCATCATGTTCAGGCTAATGGATCACACTTCTTGACGAATAACTTATTCCCAGTACTATTGTTTCTTACCAAAGTAATGGCTCTCATATGCCCAGTTTCTGCATATCATGCACATCATTAATAATTAAATCCAGATTCAAGACTATCACAGTGAATTTCCTGTGCCCTAGATATCAGGTTAGACATAATCTCTACCATTATGATAAAAAGCGGCACTCACTTCAATATCTGTCTGCAACTTGTAAGACACCTTTCCTGTCACCTTTTCTCTCCCTATATCAGTGTAGTTGTTTGCAAAAAGTGGACTCTCCGTGTTTTTATTCTTTATTTGATAAATAATATGCTCAAACCCGGGTGAAGAATCCAAGGGTTCAATAATATAGCTGGCATTCTCAAACTGCAACAGCCCTCTGCAAAAGCAAACAGTGCAGGTTACATAAAGTTATAAAATGATCTGAAGTAATCTGCCATCAGCTTGAGACCTTAAATGTTAGATACTATGTAGTGGGCACCATTAAAAAGTCAGCATTTTCCAACTGTTACCACACAGTAGTATCTGGGATACTGAATTTTACTAGAGGTATTATTATAATTAATTATATTAAAATTATATTAAAATATTTCATTACCTGAGCCCAGAGCAGGTGCTGAGTGTCACAAGTGAAGTGGGAAAGCCTGCAATATATCCTTGGTAGTAGCAATCATCCTAAATAAAAAAAATTGAAAAATCAAAGAAAAATGAACAGCTTGCTTATCAGTAAGTACAGTTCTCCAACCAGGTCATCTCCACTTATCCATACATTTTGGAGCTTCCAGAGACACTTATATGGAACTTGAAACCATCTAAAAATAGAAGTGTGGAGGTAGAACACATCTCAGTACTATGACTCAAAATTTGAGGTCAGTGCCCGCCAGAGTAACTAAGCAGGGAGTTGGAGAGATGAGTGAGGGACTATAGGAGGAGGAACCTTTCCCCAAGGCTACAGAGTAGCTCCACATCTGTTCTGCACAGGATACTTCATCCTAATGGCTAAAGTAGTCTATTCAAGGCCTTTACATGTTTCCCCGGTAGGATAGGAGAAAGGAGTTGGGAAGATCTGCATTGCAGACCCCCCCAGACCACTCCCCAGCATGTTCATACTCACCCTGACCTCCTCCCCACCTTCAGCACTGATGCATAGAGGGCTCACATGTAGAAGGGTTCAGTGACACAGAGGGCCCAGCATATCCTGTGCAGCCCCCTAACGTCCACACACCTGATCTCTTCCACACCAGAAACGCCAGTACCAATGCACAAGGATACTCTGTATCTGTATGGAAAAGACTGGATTTGCCCTTATGATTGCATCTTGGCCCCCACTTTTTCATTCTTATATTTCTATCAGAGACATGCAAAATGGCCTAGAAGGGAGGAGGCAGTGATAGTTTCAAGGTAATTCCTTAGAGATCCTAAGATCTATGCTCCCAGGTATATCTCTAAATTTGGAAAGATGGTTTCTCAAGAACCACCCCATCACAAAGGCTGGGTTGCAGCAAAGGGCCAAGCCCAGCTTGCCCTTGCTCTGAGATTCTCCTACAGCATGGATCTGTCTGTTATATTGCTAAGCAATGTATGGCTCTCTTTTCCCGCCCTCAGACAAAAGCTGAGCCCTAATTCCTAAGTGGTATTCATAGCAAAGGCCCTGGAACTGCTGGAACTGCTCACAGTTCTCATCTACTTCCTGCTCTACTTTGCAGAAGGAACAGCCAAACATCATACTCTACCTCAGCGGTGGGCAACCTGCGGCCCGTCAGGGTAATTCGCTGGTGGGCCACAAGACAGTTTGTTTACATTGACCGTCTGCAGCCACAGCTGCCCGCAGCTCTCAGTGGCCGCAGTTTGCTGTTCCCAAATTAGCCAACCAAAATAAACTTGAAATAATTAATCTTATTGTTAATTCTCCATGGAGAATGTTTCCTTGAAGAATCTCATGTCAGGATTAGTATAATGTCAGCAATAAATAAGTAAAGATAAGAAGAGATTTTCTGATACTTAAAAAAATGTAAAATCCCCAGAGAATATTTCTAACAGCAACTCTGTTCTGAAAAAGCTAAGAAGCTGCAAAACAAAATAATTAACTCTTACCTTAATATGTGGGAAATCAGAATGAACAGCACCCCCTTTGCTGTAAGTATAAACCCTGAAATCATCAGATAAAAATAGCCTATAAAAAGAGAATAAAAAATGTTTGCATTAAAAAATAAAGATTACACATTCCTGCAAGTTTAAAGAGCACTCACACTATTTTCAACATGCTGCAATGATCTGCGTCACCCCTTAGTTTTGTTTCTTGAGTTACAATTTAATGCATTATTGCTTCTTTCAGACTGGAAAATTGCTGAGTTAGATGGGGTGACAGTTATGTGCAGCCCTCAGATCACATAGCTACAAACCCTTCTGAGGATTCCAAGTTCTTTTGCTGTTTGCCAGTCACCTTCTCAATCTTCTGCTTAAGTCTTGAAACTGAAGAATACGTGGAGCTCTGAAAATACTTCCTACTAGAGAATCTTAGATAGATAGTGCACAATATTAGTAATAACTGAGGCTACAGTAAAGAAGATAGAGAAGTGTCAGCTTGGACTGTTACAGACTGAAAATTATAACCAATGATTGGAAAAGAAAGAGAAGTTGAAGACAAATTATTCAATATTTGATAAACCTTATTAGAACCTTTTTTGAGCCACATGACTGGCTTATAACAGATAAGAGCAAAGGGTTAGAAACAAAGTCAATCACTTACTGTTGCTTCAGGTGAAGAGTATACGGTGTCCCTTCTATTGTAATGACATAGGACACTTTGTCCTAAACCATCCAGAATGACAGAGAAAAAAGAATTCAGTAACACAATATTTTGCAGAGCACGGTAGTTCTGCATTTATTAAACATGAACATAAATTAAAAATGCACCACAAATGTTTCTTAACGGGAAATGGCTGGACAGTAACATGGTTATCGGTGCAGTTTTGACATCTCGACAGCTACCAAAACAGCTGCCCTGTAGCCTTCCAGTACTCTGTGGAATTATTGTGGTTTCCTAAAAAGGCTCGTCCACCATTCACCCTTTGACTGACATACTGTCCATGTGTTCAAGGTGTGTGTCTATGTTTTATGGCAAACACACAGGAGAAATAATTTAATAGCCAATTCCATCTCAAGATATCCAGATGTGTGCAAAGGCAAAAAATGCCAGTGATAGTGAACAGCGGATGGAAGTTGCAGTGAATAAAATGGGAACTGAAACATCATAGCCTCAACTGGTGAGGGGATCTGCTGAAAGTATTATAGACCGCTGGAATCTAGAACCCAGAATCCACTGGACAAATAGGATGGAAGTAGAAATAACACAGTTCACCTAATTCAGAAGAGCATAATTCTGAAGTCACATGAAGGAATTCATCATTTTAGAATCAGATGCTGCTTCTTACTTTTGGGAACAAACACTTGAATGCTCTTGTTAATTTGGGGGGAGAATTACTGAAGATTATTGTTAAAGTATAACATGATTTAATCTCCAAGACATGTATATAAATATAAGTTTTCATTGCCACTCTCTATTGTTATTAATAAAAATAAAATGTTGTATGTCAACAGAACCTTTCATCCCAGGATCTCGTAACGGTTTATAAAAATTCAAATAGAAAAACTGAAGCACGGAGGTGACATGACTTGCCCCAAAACAGACTATACAATGAGAATGTAAAGGCAGAAATAGAATCTGGGAGTTCTAGCCTATCTCCTGCTCTGACCTCCAGGAAGGGTGAATAAAAATCAATGATTTTTTTTAAAAAATCAAAAAAACCTGATTTTTTTATTTAAATCGCATTTATTTTATTAAATGCTTTTTGAGGAAAAAACTATCTGAAGGTAGTTTTAATTAAGATACATTATAGCTCAAAGACATCATGGAATAGGGATAATAAATTCTAATTCTATAGTATGAGACAATATATTCATGTAATGTTTAAGAAAAGTTTTGTAAATGAATTCCAAGAGTTCATGGATTAGGGACCCAATCTTATGGGGTTTCAGGGGCTTCTGTATAGATTATTTAGGTTAATCTTTCTATCTACCCAATGGGATTCAGTGCTCAGTCTAGAAGATACCATCAGAGATGCTTAGTTTTGCAGTTCTCAAACTGTGGATTTGTGTCTCCAGAGATAACATGCTTGTTAACAGCAAAAATGTTTTTAAATAAATAAATAAATAAATAAATAATATATAGAGGTGAGAAATAACAGACCTCAAACCTACTGTCCCTCTGCAAATTTGTGTAGACAGGGTCAAAATCCCTCACCTCTCTCTAAAAGTGCAAAGTTTCAAAAAGTTCAATGAATAGAAGGTTGTTGGGGGCGGAATAGATCTGGACAAGGAGAAGTCTGGAGATAAATGTGAGATGGGAGGGATAGGCAGTAGAAACAAAAGTGAAACTGTTTGAGCAGCATATTCCAGAAGTCTTGAGATCTTTCTGAGTGTAGCCTTCATTGATTTGAGATCTACCATACCATTTTCTCACTAGAAGGGAAAACCTACAATGCCAGCAGGCCGTAAAGGAGACCCTGTTTGGGAATATTTTAATGAAGTTCCTCTACCTGTGGCATGCATGCAAACTGCAAACTGTGCAACAAAGAAATGCAAGGCCTGGTTGCCCGAAAGAAACAACATCAGGAGAAGTGTTCCTTCTCAGGAGGAAGCTGCATTGAAGATGATGAAAGGAACATGTCTGAACATGCAGGATCTTCAGGCTGTGACTGAAGACTTTTTTATTTCATACTTCTTCTTAAGGACTGCCTGTCTTCCTTCTGGGCTATTCTTGAATTCTCATGTTGGAGCAAAAAATATAGTTGTTACTCTATGGTACTATCATTTTAGATGCAGTTGTGATAAAAAATAAATAGTTGAAATAGGCAGATCTTCCTTTTACAATTTCACCTTTAAAGTAGTACTGAGTGTCAGTGAATCCAATGAGTAACTAAATGAGCAGTATGGTAATAATAATTAAATAACTGCATTGACTTATTTTGTTTAGGAGAATCCATCCCCAACATACAGGATTCTGAAGACTATCCACCTTCCAGATCACCATCATCTTCTGTAGTTTCAGAGTTATCTGCCAATAATAGTGTTTCAGTCACATCATGTAGGTCACATAGCCACAGTATATCACCTGTAGCAAAAAGAAAAAAAAACCTCCATCATCCAGAAACAACCATAGATAAGTCTGTGATAAGAACCAGCAGATTACAAAAAGAGGTAATTGATGAAAAAATTGCCCGCTTTGTTTATGCAACAAACTCTCCTTTCCGTATGATTGATAACCCACACTTTGTTAATATGGTTCAGTCATTAAGACCAGGATACAGTCCACCCAACAGAGCAGATGTCGCCGGCAAATTGCTAGATAAAGTGTATGAAAGAGAAATTGAGCAGTGTGCAAAAGGTCTAGAGGATGAAATTGTTAATCTGAGTCTTGATGGGTGGAGCAATGTCCACACTATCCTGTTGTATGGGCTTGTGTGACAACAGAAGAAGAGAATGTCTTCCTTACAGAAACAACTGATACATCAGGAAATGCACACACAGCAGAATACTTACAAGAAGTAGCAGTAAAAGCTATAACAAACTGTGAAAAAACATTCAAATGTCTAGCATGCAGTTTGGTCACAGACAATGCTGCAAATGTATCCAAGATGAGAAGAAATTATTTAGAAGAGAGTGAAGAGAGTCCCAAGCTAATAACATACGGTTGCATTGCTCATTTGATGCACCTCCTAGCCAAAGTCTTCAGTGTTCCAGAAATAAAGGCTAATGTTGAAATTGCAAACTACTTCTGTAACAACTACTTTGCAGCCGCTGCTCTGAAAAAAGTGGGAGGAACCAAGCTAAATCACCCACAAGATGTGCAATGGAACTCAGTAGTGGACTTTTTTGAGCACTATATCAAGAACTGGCCTAATTTGATGACAGTTTGTGAACACAATCGTGAAAAAATAGATGGCACTGTCACAGCCAAAGTTCTCAACACTGGGCTTAAGAGAAATGTTGAACACATGCGGAGTATCCTGAAGCCTATTTCTGTAGCCTTGAACAAAATGCATGGAAATAGCTGTTTTATTGTTGACGCTGTTCAAATTTGGAAGAAACTGAGTGAAATCTTAAAAAGAGAAATATGCAATGACAGAGTTAAATTACAAGCATTAAAAAAACGAATAGGACAAGCACTATCTCCAGCTGATTTTCTTGCAAATACTCTCAATACTCGGTACCAGGGTCAAACCTTAACTGCTGAAGAAGAAGAGTTGGCTATGACATGGACATCCAGCAATCATCCCTCCATAATGCCAACTATAATAAACTTCGGAGCTAAGGGTGAACCATTCAAGAAATATATGTTTGCTGATGATGTTTTAAAGAAAGTCACACCAGTGAACTGGTAGAATCACTTCAGCATTTGGATTCAGAGACTGTTAAAGTGATAATCTCACTTTTAATAGCAGTAGGTTCTTCTGCCGGTGTAGAAAGAATATTTTCTTCCATTGGATTAATTCATTCCAAATTGAGAAGTCGTTTGGGACCTGAAAAAGCAGGAAAGCTTGTTTTTCTTTTCCAGATTATGAACAAACAGGAAAATTAAGGTGAAGACGACTGAGTTAGCTGCAGAAGCCAATATTTTAAGTTTCTCATGTTGACCTGGCTGATATAATCGATTTAATTTGTTGTTTTTTTAAAATATTTCATTTAACTATTTTAGTTAAAAACAATTTTAACAAAAACAAACCTGATTTTAAAAAACTTGAATGTAAAACTAAATTCAAAAATTCATATGCTTGTTTTGTTAAAATATTGTATGTTTGCTGTTGAAGAAAAAAATCCAGAATACATAATGTTGTTTTAGTTAAATAAAACAATTTAGATGGCTGTCTGGTGATGTTCTCCTCCTAATACAGAATGGCAAGAAAATCCTCCAAATATTAATGATTAACCTGCTGAATTGGAGATAGTTCACCTCCCAATGACTTCATAAATATCTGCTTCAATTACCTTTTGTAAATGAAATAACCAAACAATCATTCATTTTCTGATTTAGCTGTAAAACTCATCTGAAACGTTTTCAAAATAAATCACTTTAAAACTGTATAGTGTGTACCTTCTAAAAATGAAACCTACATCTATTTCTGAGTTGTGAAGAATATGTATTAAGGTTATAATCACCAACAAGAATGCACTTTTATGTAGAAATCCATGATTAAATCGAGTCTTCCTGACTAGTGATTTAAATCAAATCCACCCTGCCTGCAGGTATCACCACCTATAACGTTTGTGGTATTGTGACTCATCACAGGAAAGACATAGAAACCCAAATTTAAGATTTAATAAACTTGAAGAAAAAACTATTTTCAAACCTTATGTAGCCCATGCTGCCAAGTTACACGTTTGAAGCCTGATCTAAAGCAAGTCAGTGAAGAGACTCCCAGTGACTTGAATGAGTTTTAGAAAGTGCAAAAAGTTATACACATTTAAGTCTTTGCAAGAGTGGTGCCTTAAATTGTAAATATATTATCAATAGATTATAATAACTTGCCCTTTTATTTGTAGTTTTGAGTCTATATGTTTGATTATTGATTTAGCAACCAAATTATTTTATAAAACATTTGTAGTTCCACTTTAAAGTTACTGCTTTGAGTGCCAAAGCACTTTGCCAAATATACATCCATTCTCAAAGACTCATTGGCCCAACGAGGGACTGTAGGCTCTTTCACTGCAACACTGGAAACACCTTACACACTATAGCCACAAATGTACTACAAGGATTGTAGCATTTAAAGGATTTTAACAAATTCTCACTGTACCTCCATCTACACATTTATTATATAATTTAATATCTAATTATATATATAGGGAACAACTGTATTCCTTAATTACAAGTACCAGATCGCCAGTTATATTTGAGGATATCCTCTGTGGATTCGTGATGTGCAAAAATATTTGAGAACCTAAAGGATGGAAATATGTTAGTTATTTTTTTAATGTAATAATAACATTACAAACATACCTAAATATTTGAATCAGACTCAAAGCACCACACTGTGCTAGGGGCTGTACAAGCACAGACATAAATAGGTTCCTGCCCCCAAGGAATTTATCAACCTGCAAAGATTTACATGCATGCTTAACTTTAATGAAAATTAAGCACATGTGTAAGTCTTGGTAGGATCAGGGCCTAAAAAGATAAATAATGGGTGAGGGAGACATACTATGTATCCACTTTTCAAATATATATCTATAAATCAGTAAACAGCTATCTATCCTCTACTGACCCTCACTTTAGGCTATGTCTACACTCCTGCCTATGTTGGCAAAATCTGTCACTCAGGGGTGTGAATATTTCACACCCCGAGCGACACAAGCTACACTGACATAAGCACTATAGTGGCAGGACAGCTTCTCTCCTGTCTACATAGTTTCTGCTGCTTGCAGGGGAGCTCTCTCCCATCAGAATAGAGCGTCTTCAGCAGATGTGCTGCAGCAGCGCAGCTGCATCATTACTGCTGCACCGCTGTACACATACACACAGCCTTAGTTATCATTAGTTACGTTTTCACATAAATGCTGCATCAGAGAGCAGTTTTACAGCCAGCCATCCTGCTGTCATCCAGCATGGCAGGGAATACAGTGAGAGAGAATTGTGGGAGAAGCCGACACACAGGTGGTCAGAGAGAAACATGCAGGGTACGATACTATTTATGCCATCAGAATCCCCCCACATCCTTCCTTCTCTTTCACGGCCACTGCAATATACAACTCCCAGCCTGTGTTAAAGAGTCTCCACTAACTCCAGTCCTCACTCCCACTCTGCTCTAGCTCCACATTCAACTCACCTTCCCTCCCCAGGGGGTGTAGGATTTTGGGAGGCTTTTTTGGGCAGGGGGCTCAGCGAAGCAGGTGACTGTGGAGGGGGAATCTCTCTGTGTTAGCAGTATCAGTGTGTGTGTGGGCGGAATCTCGTCTGAATTCAGAGGATCAAGGGGGTGGGCGGGGGGGGGGGGGGAAGCAGGTAGCTATAGGGAGAGGTCAGTGAAGTGAGTGACTAAGGGGCTGGTGTCTCCCAGCTGGGTGGTGATTCTGTGGAGGTCTCTTCTCTTGGGGGCGACTGTGGCGGAGTCTCATGTTAGGGGAGGGGGGTTCTCTCCTGTTGGAGGTAACTAGGGGGCATCTCTCCCAGTCTGGAGTGATTGTGAGAAGGGGCAGTGAAGAAGGTGACTATGAGGCAGGGGTCAGTGACTGCAGCGGGAGTCTTTCCTCTTGGGGTGACTGGGGGGAGGGTCTGTGAGGGGGTCAGTGCAGGAGTCGCTGGGGGGGGGGGGTCTCTTCCTTAGGGGATGATGCAGGGCAATGCAGGAGTTGACCAGGAGCTGTGGGGGTTGGCGTGGGGGGGGTGTCTCTCCGTTGTGGGGAATGGGAGGACAGTGCACGGAGTTGGGGGGCAGGGCAGGGCTGTGGGGGGCAGTGCGGGGGTCTCTCCCTTGGGGAGGTGATGGGGGTCAGTGCAGGGTGTGACGGGGCTGTAGGGGATAAGCATAGGGGTGTCATGGTGTTGTGGGAATCAGCAGAGCAGGTGACAAGGGACTGTAGGGGGTCAGGGGGCAGTCAGCACAGTGGAGTCTCTCCCTTGGGGGGTGATGGGGTGTCAGTAAAGGGGGTGAGTGGGCTGTGGGGGGGCAGTGAGGAGATGACGGGGGCAGTACGGGAGGTGTCGGGGCTGTGGGGGGCAGCGCAAGAGGTGACGGGGAGCAGTGTGGGGTGATGGGGCTGTGGAGGGGCAGTGCAGGGGGTGAAGGGGCTTTAGGGGGGAGTGCGGGGGTGACAGGGGTCAGCACAGGGTGACAGGGCTGGGGGGAGTAAGCAGGGGGGTGACAGGGGGCATTGCGAAAGATGATGGGGCAGCATGGGGGGTGACAGGGCTGTGGGGGGCCAGTGCGGGGGTGATGACAGGGCTGGGGGAAGTCAGCGGGGGGGTGGGTGACGGGGGTAGCTCATGGGGTGACGGGGCTGGGGGGAGACAGCAGGGGTATGATAGGGGGCAGTGCGGGGGGTGACGGGGCTGGGGGGAGTCAGTGGCGGTGTGATGGGGGTGGGGTGATGGGGCTGGGGGGAGTCAGCTGGGGTTGACGGGGGGCTGTGCAGGGAGTGATGGGCTGGGGGGCAGTACAGGGAGCTGACAGGGCTGAGGGGAGTCAGCGGGGGGGTAACAGGGCTGTGGGGGGTCAGCGTGGGGGGGTGACGGGGCTGTGGGAGGGCAGTGCGGAGGGTGACGGGGCTGGGGGGAGTGGGGGAGTGACGGGGTCAGCTGGGGGTGACAGGGCTGGGGGGAGTCAGCAGGGGGGTGACAGGGGTTGCGTGGGGAGTGACGGGGGACAGTGTGGGGGGTGACAGGGCTGGGGGGAGTCAGCGGGGAGTGACCGGGGCGGTGATAGGGCTGGGGGGGTCAGTCAGGGGGTGACGGGGCTGGGGGGTGTCAGTGGGGGGGGTAATGGGGTGGCGCGGGGGGTGGCGGGGCTGGGGGGAGTCAGCGGGGGGTGGCGGGGCTGGGGGAGCCGGAGGGGGGGTACTGGGGCAGTGCGGGAGGTGACAGGGTCAGTGGGAGGTTGCGTGGGGGTGGCGGGGCTGGGGGGAGTCAGCGGGGGGGTGACGGGGCTGGGGGGAGCCGGAGGGGGGTGAATGGGCAGTGCGGGGGGTGACGGAGCTGGGTGGTGACGGGGGGGGGGTGACGGGGCTGGGGGCAGCCGGAGTGGGGGTGACGGGGCTGGGCAGTGACGGACGGGGGTGACGGGGCTGGGGGAGCCGGAGGGGGGATGATGGAGCTGGGCGGTGACGGAGGGGGGTCACGGGGCTGGGGGAGTCGGAGGGTAGTAACGGGGCAGTGCGGGGGGTGACGGAGCTGGGCGGTGACGGAAGGGGGTGACGGGGCTGGGGGAGCCGGAGGGGGGGATGATGGAGCTGGGCGGTGACGGAAGGGGGTGACGGGGCTGGGGGAGTCAGAGGGTAGTAACGGGGCAGTGTGGGGGGTGACGGAGCTGGCCAGTGACGGAAGGGGGTGACGGGGCTGGGGGAGTCAGAGGGTAGTAACGGGGCAGTGTGGGGGGTGACGGAGCTGGCCAGTGACGGAAGGGGGTGACGGGGCTGGGGGAGCCGGAGGGGGGATGATGGAGCTGGGCGGTGACGGAAGGGGGTGAAGGGGCTGGGGGAGTCGGAGGGTAGTAACGGGGCAGTGCGGGGGGTTACGGAGCTGGGCGGTGACGGAAGGGGGTGATGGGGCTGGGGGTGCTGGAGGGGGGTGATGGAGCTGGGCGGTGACGGAAGGGGGTGACGGGGCTGGGGGAGCCGGAGGGGGGATGATGGAGCTGGGCGGTGACGGAAGGGGGTGACGGGGCTGGGGGAGTCGGAGGGTAGTAACAGGGCAGTGCGGGGGGTTACGGAGCTGGCCGGTGACGGAGGGGGGGTGAGGAGGCTGGGGGGAGTCAGCGGGGGAGTGACGGGGCTGGGGGGAACTGGAGCTGGGGGGAGCTGGAGGGGGGGTGACGGGGCTGGGGGGTGATGGAGCTGGGGGGAGTCGGAGGGGGGGTGACAGGGCTGGGGGGAGCTGGAGGGTGATGGAGCTGGGGGGAGTCGGAGGGGGGGTGACGGGGCTGGGGGGAACTGGAGCTGGGGGGAGTCGGAGGGGGGGTGACGGGGCTGGGGGGAGCTGGGGGGAGTCGGAGGGGGGGTGACGAGGCTGGGGGGAGCTGGGGGGAGTCGGAGGGGGGGTGACGGGGCTGGGGGGAGCTGGGGGGAGTCGGAGGGGGGGTGACGAGGCTGGGGGGAACTGGAGCTGGGGGGAGCTGGAGGGGGGGTGACGGGGCTGGGGGGTGATGGAGCTGGGGGGAGTCGGAGGGGGGGTGACAGGGCTGGGGGGAGCTGGAGGGTGATGGAGCTGGGGGGAGTCGGAGGGGGGGTGACGGGGCTGGGGGGAACTGGAGCTGGGGGGAGTCGGAGGGGGGGTGACGGGGCTGGGGGGAGCTGGGGGGAGTCGGAGGGGGGGTGACGGGGCTGGGGGGAGCTGGGGGGAGTCGGGGGGGGGGTGTGTGACGGGGCTGGGGGGAGCTGGAGCTGGGGGGAGTCGGGGGGGGGGGGTGTGACGGGGCTGGGGGGAGCTGGAGCTGGGGGGAGTCGGGGGGGGGGTGTGTGACGGGGCTGGGGGGAGCTGGAGCTGGGGGGAGTCGGGGGGGGGGTGTGTGACGGGGCTGGGGGGAGCTGGAGCTGGGGGGAGTCGGAGGGGGGGTGACGAGGCTGGGGGGAGCTGGGGGGAGTCGGGGGGGGGGGTGTGTGACGGGGCTGGGGGGAGCTGGAGCTGGGGGGAGTCGGGGGGGGGTGTGTGACGGGGCTGGGGGGAGCTGGAGCTGGGGGGAGTCGGGGGGGGGGTGTGTGACGGGGCTGGGGGGAGCTGGAGCTGGGGGGAGTCGGGGGGGGGGGTGTGACGGGACAGTGCGGCGGGTGACGGGGCCGGAGGGGGGTGATGGAGCTGGGGGGAGTCGGAGGGGGGGTGACGAGGCTGGGGGGAGCTGGGGGGAGTCGGGGGGGGGGTGTGTGACGGGGCTGGGGGGAGCTGGAGCTGGGGGGAGTCGGGGGGGGGGGGTGTGACGGGGCTGGGGGGAGCTGGAGCTGGGGGGAGTCGGGGGGGGGGTGTGTGACGGGGCTGGGGGGAGCTGGAGCTGGGGGGAGTCGGGGGGGGGGTGTGTGACGGGGCTGGGGGGAGCTGGAGCTGGGGGGAGTCGGGGGGGGGGGGGTGTGACGGGGCTGGGGGGAGCTGGAGCTGGGGGGAGTCGGGGGGGGGGGTGTGACGGGACAGTGCGGCGGGTGACGGGGCCGGAGGGGGGTGATGGAGCTGGGGGGAGTCGGAGGGGGGGTGACGAGGCTGGGGGGAGCTGGGGGGAGTCGGGGGGGGGGTGTGTGACGGGGCTGGGGGGAGCTGGAGCTGGGGGGAGTCGGGGGGGGGGGGTGTGACGGGGCTGGGGGGAGCTGGAGCTGGGGGGAGTCGGGGGGGGGGTGTGTGACGGGGCTGGGGGGAGCTGGAGCTGGGGGGAGTCGGGGGGGGGGTGTGTGACGGGGCTGGGGGGAGCTGGAGCTGGGGGGAGTCGGAGGGGGGGTGACGAGGCTGGGGGGAGCTGGGGGGAGTCGGGGGGGGGGGTGTGTGACGGGGCTGGGGGGAGCTGGAGCTGGGGGGAGTCGGGGGGGGGTGTGTGACGGGGCTGGGGGGAGCTGGAGCTGGGGGGAGTCGGGGGGGGGGTGTGTGACGGGGCTGGGGGGAGCTGGAGCTGGGGGGAGTCGGGGGGGGGGGTGTGACGGGACAGTGCGGCGGGTGACGGGGCCGGAGGGGGGTGATGGAGCTGGGGGGAGTCGGAGGGGGGGTGACGAGGCTGGGGGGAGCTGGGGGGAGTCGGGGGGGGGGTGTGTGACGGGGCTGGGGGGAGCTGGAGCTGGGGGGAGTCGGGGGGGGGGGGTGTGACGGGGCTGGGGGGAGCTGGAGCTGGGGGGAGTCGGGGGGGGGGTGTGTGACGGGGCTGGGGGGAGCTGGAGCTGGGGGGAGTCGGGGGGGGGGTGTGTGACGGGGCTGGGGGGAGCTGGAGCTGGGGGGAGTCGGGGGGGGGGGGGTGTGACGGGGCTGGGGGGAGCTGGAGCTGGGGGGAGTCGGGGGGGGGGGTGTGACGGGACAGTGCGGCGGGTGACGGGGCCGGAGGGGGGTGATGGAGCTGGGGGGAGTCGGAGGGGGGGTGACGAGGCTGGGGGGAGCTGGGGGGAGTCGGGGGGGGGGTGTGTGACGGGGCTGGGGGGAGCTGGAGCTGGGGGGAGTCGGGGGGGGGGGGTGTGACGGGGCTGGGGGGAGCTGGAGCTGGGGGGAGTCGGGGGGGGGGTGTGTGACGGGGCTGGGGGGAGCTGGAGCTGGGGGGAGTCGGGGGGGGGGTGTGTGACGGGGCTGGGGGGAGCTGGAGCTGGGGGGAGTCGGGGGGGGGGTGTGTGACGGGGCTGGGGGGAGCTGGAGCTGGGGGGAGTCGGGGGGGGGGGTGTGACGGGACAGTGCGGCGGGTGACGGGGCCGGAGGGGGGTGATGGAGCTGGGCGGCAGCGGGGGGCAGCGGGGGGTCCCCCCACCCCACCCCCACTCACCGAGCCCGGAGAGCAGGGCCGCCAGCAGCGCCAGGCGCAGCCCCTGCCCCATGCTGCGGGCGGCTCGCGCTCCGCGCGGCGGGCAAGTAACGGCCGCTCCCGGGCGGGTCCCGAGCGCGAGGCAGAGCCCGCCCCCCCGGGGACGCGGCCGGGGCTCCTGGGCTGGGTCCCGGGGCCCTGCCGGGGCGCGGCGCAGCGGGACTCGCGGGCGGGACGCGCGGGGCGCCAGCCCGCGGCGCGGCCCCGGCGGGGACGTGGCTGGCTGGGGCGCAGCGCTGAGCTCAGCCGGGGCCGCGGGGCCGCGCGAGGCATGACAAGGCGAGGCAGCGGTTTTACAAAACTGGCATCTTTAATTATTACTTTTAAAAAACAAACGAAGACAGACACAGAACAGAAGCCCCCTGTGTATAGCCCAGCCCTCAGAAAAGGGGCATTTGTGTTTTCTGTACATCCCCCTCGGGAAAACACGGTCCAAGCTGCAACACCATTTGGAGTACAAAGATTTAGACAAGTACAGTTTACAAATAAGACTAAGACAGAGGTTCTGATCGTTCAAATCATATTCAGACAAGAGAGCTAAGTGTTAGACTTACACATGAAATCAGTAGTCATCTTCAATATTCACCATGTACTTAAAATTTGAGGAGCTACTTCATTGCCATAGAAATAGTGATCTCAGAATGATATCTATTGCATTACTGCCCTGTTCTGCACGTCATGTTGCTAATTGCTATAATACCATTGCTAATGGTATGCTGAGTGTGTGAAAACTGTATTAATATTAAAGGCACACAATTTAGCACAGTTACAGCATATGCATTCACAAGTTGAAATACAATTAAGCAGGCCTTTCTCGGGGGATATTTTCATAATTTAGATTCCCCTCCCACCCTGTACACTGAGTCATTCATGTCATGAACGGTCTCCAAAAGACCTGGGAAGAAGCGTACCTTATTGACAGAAAGGCTGAATAACTTTAGATAGGCAACCCCCAATAAGGTAGAAGAGAAATTAGCCAATGATAATCCTAAAAACAAACAACCCACCTTGCGATATATTTTTGATGAACTGGTACATATTTTAATACTGTTTAAATCTTATTCTTTATGGGGAACCACAGTAGTTCAAATATTTTATTATTACAAATGCAAACTTTATATATATTTATATAAGTATATATACACAGACAGATTTTTTGGCAGATATGGGGAAATTTACAAAACAAGTTTGTGCTAAGTGGCTAAGACAAAACGAGAAAGCTTAGCATTATTTATAACAGTGATTGTTTCACCTTCCGTAATTTGTGTAACAGACATACCATCGTTGCAGTCATGCATCTACAACACTGTGTCAACATAATCTAGCGGAACATTATCCAATAATCCAACTTCACCTTGGTTCACATACTTCAACTGACATCCAAGAGCATCTTTTTTCAGATACAGATTTAAATCGGATTTTAAAAATAACATGCTTTAGTCAGTGTCAACATCCTGACTGACACTAAAATCAAAGTTTGAAAAGTAGGTTAAAATTATGTACATTGGCGTCAGCAGAGTGCTAGGGTATAAAGTGCTCAAAAAATTCTTAAAGGGCCGAGATAAACAATACGCATCATTCCTCTTAGTATTTTGCAATGTGTCTTGCTGTCAGACGGTCTATAACATAATCAAAACTCAAGAGCACTCCCTTCCTAAAACAAGAAAATGCTGCCATTTTTCGTACCTTTATTTTAATATCCCATTTAATGTATTAGTGGTAAATTAGTAGAGGTTTCTGGTCTAGCTACTTAAAATAGTGTATTTAAAAACCATTTAAATTAACTGCCCTAGTATCCTTTATTGTCTATAGCTTAGTGTCAGTCAGCATGAAGTTAAAATTTTCGTCTTGTTTAAAAAGTGTGTTTATATTAAACACACCAGTAAAAACATATACACAAACACGTTTATAGGATATTTCATCTTCCTTTCAAAATATACTGACATCTTATTTCACTTTTGCCCTTAGTTGTATATACAGGAATAATGGTTTCTAGTCCAGGCAAAACAAGAACATGTAAACAATATTTTTGTTAAATCAAGTGGCCTGATTTTCACGGTTCCATTTTTTAACACCTGTCCGGGTAATAGTTTTTTTTACTCTTCATTATACATATAGAAAGACAATAAGCCACATGGAATATTTAATGATTGTGTTTCATCATAAGATGGGGGAAACAAAGAGTAACTCCCAAGTGCTGTACTTTAATGATTATTATACTGCAGACTGATCCACTTCCAACTGGATAGTCCAACTTCAGTTTGCAAAGCCACAATACTCTCACACGGAGCTAAGAACAGACTTGATGTATTCTGTTCCTGTAGCTTTGGAGAAGGTATCTTTGTTTAATATCTTACATTCCTTGTGTTTTCCATATCCAGTACTGCAGAAAGGCAGCTCTCTGGGCTATGATGGGCCATTTGATGCAAGAAGGATAAAGAATTTCAGCTTCGTTTTAGTGAACAGGTCAGCTTGTGAGAGGGTAAAAGAGAAACTAAAAACTACATGGGAGGTAAAGGTGCAGGTCGAGAAGGAAAATAGTGTCCCTGAGGTACGTTTTTCTGTTGTGGTGGAGGTGGCCTGTAAGGAGGACAAAGATTTCAGTTTAGGTTATTACATCCATTATATGCATATAGAGAATGCTCCCTCTTCCTCCTGCTCTGTTAGTCATGTCTTTGATGGTCTCTCCCTACGCACTCCTTCCCATAATTTCACCTGCCACCTCTACACTAATGACTCCCTTCTAACGTTCTCTCTCTGCACAGGCTTTTTTCTTCTATACTATATGAAGCCTCTAACATTTCCCGAGTCACACTGCTTTCCCTAATTAGGCATTCTGGAGTGAATTTTTCCTCTACCCAAACCAATTTAAACCACAAATTACTACACAGTACAAACTATTTTAGATAAAGAACGAGGAGAACTTGTGGCACCTTATAGACTAACGAATGTATTTGGGCATAAGCTTTCGTGGGCTAAAGCCCACTTCATCAGATGCATGGAATAGAAAATACAGTACGAAGAGATATATATTTCACACACACACACACACACACACACACACACACACACACACACACACACACACACACACACACACACTCTCTCTCTCTCTCTCTCTCTCTCTCTCTCTCTCTCTCTGAAAAGATGGGGGTTGCCATACCAACTCTAATGAGACAAATAGGTGGGCTATTATCAGCAGGAGGGAAAAAAAACTTTGTAGTGATAATCAGGATGGCCCATTTCAAATAGCTGACAAGAAGGTGTGAGTACTTCTGGTTAGTCTCTAAGGTACCACAAGTACTCCTCGTTCTTTTTGCTGATACAGACTAACACGGCTACCACTCTGAAACCTATTTTATATAAGTGTCTGTTTGTGCTTTATTAATTAGCACCTTAAGCACACAGGCATCAAGCCGCTCAGCCTGCCGCAGCTATGGGATTCCATCTGCTGGCCCCTTGCCAGCCAGGGTCCTGCCGCCGGCCCCATTCAGCGCCCACTGCTGGCTTCGGTGAAGGGAACCCCAGGCTGGCAGTGGGCTGAGACCCCGGCTGGCAGGAGCTGGCGCCCCAAACCCCAGAGTGTTAAAATGTATTACTAGCACACAAAGCCTTAAATTAGAGTGAATAAATGAAGACTCGGCACACCACTTCTGAAAGGTTGCCAACCCCTGATATATATTATATATATTTTTAGAGTGAAACTAAATAGAAAGATAAAACTGGTGCTCAAAGCTGATAAAAAGCACCCACGCTTTTTGTAATAATGTACCTACCATCAAGAGTGTAAGAGGTGTCAGAGAAAATACACGTTTTATAAATTTTATTGCACCCCTTGAAAAATCGGGACAGTGTGTGTGTGTGTGTGTGGGGGGGTAATAGGAGCCCACATAAGAAAAAGACCCAAAAATCAGGACTGTCCCTATAAAAATCGGGACATCTGGTCACCCTAGCCCTTTCATTCACACGTGTAGCTTTATTATTTGGGGTATACATGATATGAGCTGTGAGAAAAACCATTACACACATGAACACAAAGACAGTTTTAGAGTCAGAATGCCAAGCTACGAGTTTCCCCAAATTGTGTGCTGAAGTTCTCAACTTTACATTTGCACTGGTATGTATTATAAAAGATTTTCCCAAGTAGCAAAATTGTCATTACAGACCTTGAAGGTATCTTATACGGCTGCTGTTCCTGGTGTGGCTGAGGATAATTGTAAGGCTGGTGATAAGCTGGTTGATGATGATTAACTGCATAAGATGGCACAGTGAATCTGTTTGCTGGCATGTCCTATGAGGAAATAAAGATCATCATCAGATATGCAAAAAAAAAAAAAAATATCACACAAACAGGAACTGGAGGAAAATTTGCTTCTTTAATAATTTCACTGGAATGTCGGGCCGCTCACTAGTAGATCTGGAGATGTAATGGGGAAATAGGGAGATGCTATTCCATGCTCATCAGCTAAATGGCATTACGTCAGTTCCAGAGAGCTTGAAAGTGACAGAAGTTTAGAGTACTGTTGTTTGAAAATAGAGAAATGCTGATCAAGAACACGTGACTCTCTAGCTAAGGGTACGTCTACACTACCCGCCAGATCGGCGGGCACCGATCAATCTATCAGGGGTTGATTTATCACGTCTAGTCTAGACACGATAAATCGATCCCCGAGCACTCTCCCGTCCACTCCGGAACTCCAGCCCGTGAGAGGCACAAGCGGAGTCGACAGGGGAGCGGCGGCAGTCGACCCCGCGCCGTGAAGACGCTGAGGTAAGTCGACCTAAGATATATCGACTTCGGTGACGCTATTCCCATAGCTGAACTTGCGTATTTTAGGTTAATCCCTCCCCCCAGTGTAGACTAGGGCTAAGAGACAGACTCTGATGACCCTGAGTATGTCATTTAACTACTTTGATTTACCCCTCTCTGAAATGGAGATAATGCAGAAGGGGAAACTTGAGGTGCAAAAGGGTATGCTCTGGGTACGGTGACCCACATTGTCCCTGATCAGCACTCGTCCATTTTCAAACTACATTACTTTCTAGACTGCTTGTGGTTTCAGATAATGCACTTCTAGTTGGCTCTCAAAGATAGTTTAAGCAACATAAACCATAAGCGTCCCACTCCCCCTCCCTTAAATTTAACTACTAAGAAGTTAAGAAAATAATCCATTTCCTCACTGGCAACACCCCTTTCTACTACAGATAGTAAATTACTACATTCAAAATGTAGTTGGACTATCTATTGGTGTTACAAAATGGCAAATCCTGATGTGCTTTAGAAGGTTGCTACTTGAGAAATGTTTAATGGATAAAACTAAATCATCTAATCCTAGTCCTTCCCACCACCCAAAAAAACTTTTACTTTGTTTAAAATAAAAGCCTCCTGATTAAAATCATCTCATTTCCTAGCAACAGTCTGATGTGCAGGGCCGGCTGCAGGCACCAGCCAACCAAGCACGTGCTTGGGGCGGCACCTGGAGGGGGGCGGCCGCTGAGGTTTTTTTGTTTTTTTGTTTTTTTTTCTTAAAAACACTCTTCCCAGCTGGGGCGGGGGAGCCGCGGGCCAGCCGCGCTCCCAGGCGGCGCTCCAGCCGGGGCAGCGGCATCGCCCCGGCCAGGGGACCCGGGCCGCGGCGCACTGGGGAAGCCGCCCTCCCTGCCGGCGCCCCGGCCGGGGCAGCGAGGAAGAAGCGCTCCCCGCCGGCACCCCGGCCGGGGCAGCAGGGCCGGGGAATACGCGCTCCCCGCCGGCCCCCGGCCCAGGCAGCGGGGAAGCCGCCCTCCCCGCCGGCGCTCCAGCCGGGGGAGCGGCATCGCCCCGGCCAGGGGACCCGGGCCGCAGCGCACTGGGGAACCCACCCTCCCTGCCGGCACCCCGGCCGGGGCAGCGAGGAAGACGCGCTCCCCGCCGGTGCTCCAGCTGGGGGAGCGGCATTGCCCCGGCCAGGGGACCGAGGCCACGGCGCCCTGGGGAAGCCGCCCTCCCCGCCGGCGCCCCAGCCGGGGCAGCGAGGAAGACGCGCTCCCAGGCGGCGCTCCAGCCGGGGCAGCGGGGAGCGGCATCACCCCGGCCGGGGGACCCGGGCCGCAGCGCACTGGGGAAGCCGTCCTCCCTGCCGGCGCCCCGGCCGGGGCAGCGAGGAAGAAGCGCTCCCCGCCGGCACCCCGGCCGGGGCAGCAGGGCCAGGGAATACGCGCTCCCCGCCGGCCCCCGGCCCAGGCAGCGGGGAAGCCGCCCTCCCCGCCGGCGCTCCAGCCGGGGGAGCGGCATCACCCCGGCCGGGGGACCCGGGCCGCAGCGCACTGGGGAACCCACCCTCCCCGCCGGCGCCCCGGCTGGGGCAGCGGGGCCGGGGAATACGCGCTCCCCGCTGGCCCCCCAAGTCGGGGCGGCAGCGGGGAACGGCATTGCCCCGGCCGGGAGACCGGGGCCGCGGGGAAGCCATCCTCCCAGCCGGCGCCCCGGCCGGGGCTGCAGTGGGGATGCCGCGCTCCCCACCGGTGCCCGGCAGCTGGGGAGCGCGGCATCGCCCCGGCCGGGGCAGCGGGAATGCCGCCCTCTTCACCGGCGCCCTGGCGGGGCAGCTGGGAGCACGGCATAGCCCCGGCCGGGGGGAGCGGGGCTGTGGGCATGGGCATGCCGCGCTCCCTGCTGGCGCCCGGGCCGGGGGAGCAGGACCACGGGAATGCCGCCCTTCCCGCCGGCGCTCCGGCCGGGGAGCGGGGAGCGTGGCATTGCCCCGGCCGGCAGCCGGGCGGCGGGCATGCCACCCTCCCCGCCGGCGCCGGGCCTTAGAGGGGCGGTGGGTGGCTTTTTTGCCTGGGGCGGCAAAAAAGCCAGAGCCGCCCCTGCTGATGTGGTATGTAACAAAAAGGGAAAACCACTACTATATTTTGATTTAAGACTTTGCAGTCACTTTAATAGTTTGGCACAATTAGGTGTAGGAGTGCATTATAGGTCAGTAGAAAAATCTAGACAAGATGTTAGTATGTACCATCTATATTTTAAAGCACATTTTATATAGAGATCTTTAAAATTTAATGAGACTGCAATCTCTTAGTTGTGCTTCCAAGCTGGTATTTTTACTGTAGCTTTGCAATATCAATAATGCGCTATACTTGGAATTACTTATATATTTTCTTCTTTGAAAACTTTTGGGCTTCAGAAGATATCTTCCTCATTAATATTATTGGTTGTTTATACAGCACCATAAGGAGTACAGACAAATAAGAAAGGGATTCATCATCCATAGCCTACATATAATTTATAGGCTATTACTGTAAAATGTTAGGTCCTACAGCAAGTATAGTCATTAGTATTTCTTACAGTGTATACATTACACATGGGGGGAAGGGAAGAGCTGAGAAATGAGATTAAATTGCTTTAAAAAGAAAAAAAAACCTACCAACCGAAAATAGGTAGTAATAGTTTTGGAGTAATTCTTGCTTTATTATCCATTTACCAATTCAACCCTCTATCCACTATGTTACTTTCAAAACGGACAATAATTGCTCTCCAAGACTGAAGTGGGAAAAAAATCTCACCTACCATAGGTACACTCCTCGAAGTATAAGGCATGTTCTGCTGGAAGTTTCCTGGGTCTGTCTCTGTGCGAGGAGGTGGAGTTGGCATGCTTGTATGTGATCTGGAATTAGATTTGTATTGACCACATTGACTGGTCAAGCATTTTACTCTACTTCAATAGGATCACCATCAACATGTTATGACACTATAGATACATACTGGCTGGATTTAAGTGTGTGTTTAAAAACTATTATTGTACTCCCCTAAATTTGTCAATAAAATGTATGCCACTCTTTACAGGTGCATATGTCCAAACATATTGTGAGCCTTTCTCTTCCAAGGAATAGATAAATAACGTCCCTTTGTCCCAAAGAATGTGCCCAGAACACAGAAATAGACAACATCAAATGATACTAAAAGGAATGGCCTGAGGTTCATTGATATCACGTCACTTGCCTCCTGTACTGCAACTGCATGGAATAAACCTGCCTGATCTCCACTCGTGGGGATCTCAGGTTTACATCTCAGGACTACTGATACTCAATCTTTGGAATCATCTTCTGTAGAGGAGTCTGTGCTCAGTTTATGAAGCATCAGCAAAAGGGGTGGGGGTGGGAAATCTACTTACCGATGACAATGTGATATCGTTCTCCTGAACCACTGCATCAGTGCCTTTCTCTTTGCAAATGCCACAGCAGCAGCTAAAAGGAGTGGAAGAACCAGGAAAAAGAATACCAGCAACCCATCTCTCAAGGAGGTGTCTTTGTCTGGTAGGTGAGAAAGAAAAGCAGACAGAATTATTTTTCACAGTACCACCACTACTAAGCACTGCAATAGCACTGGGTTTTGATAGGACTGATGCTACAATTTTCCTCCATTCTGTAGAAAAGAAAAGCTAAAGTTGAGTATAATTGCCAGGTGCATGCCCAATGTATTATTTTTTGGTGGTCATTTCAAAAGGGACAATATGTCAAAGAAGAGTAAAGCGTATGTTCTCCAATATCCCGTGCTATAATAGTGTAGCACAGTAATATAGTAGTAACAAGTATCAGAGGGGTAGCCATGTCAGTCTGGATCTGCAAGAGCGACAAAGAGCCCTGTAGCACCTTATAGACTAACAGATATATTGGAGCATAAGCTTTTGTGGGCAAAGACCCACTTCGTCAGATACATCTGATACGTCAGATACATCTGACGAAGTGGGTCTTTGCCCACAAAAGCTTATGCTCCAATATATCTGTTAGTCTATAAGGTACTACAGGACTCATAGTAGTAACAGACTCTCTTCGATGTATCATCCTGAAGGGCCTGTCACCAGCTCAAGTTAAATGAGGCCGAAACAGAGCTCCCTTCTTCCCACACTCCCCTCAAATCCTCTTCACATCCTCCCTCCTTGATTGCTGTGGGAAAGACCACTATCCTCCCTTAGCTCAGGTTCACAACCTTAGAGTCATCCTCCCCTTCTCCATTCATCTGGGCTGTCCCCAAGCTTGTGGCATCTTTCTCCACAACGTAGTGTATGAAAAGTCATAGAATCATACAAATCTGGGGCTCAAACGGATCTCAAGGAGATCACTAGTCCATCCCTCCACACACAGCCTTTATGCCCCTTCCTTTCTCTCCTGACAGTTCAGACACTTTGCCATACTCTAGAGAGTGATTTTTCAACTCACTAACTACAACTGGCTTCCCCCTAAGCCCCCATTACTCCATCCAAGAGAGCTGTCAACGTTATCCTCCTGACCTATATTTGTGTGTAGTGCAACATGAAGCACAGTCTGCACACAGATAATAAATGCTAGTTAAATGGTAATGTAATAGTATGCTGTGCACGGTGCCCTAACCCCACTTCACGAGGCATAAGTCACACACTTACACTGCAGGTGTATATGCCTGCAGGAAAGAGAACACTAAACACCTCCCCCGCTCCAAGTATTATGGGTGTTTACTCAGACTGTGCATGAAATCATGTACATAAAACAGCTATTTCCATCTGCCATTATTTCTAGAAACAGGCCTTAACAATTTGAATGTATAGATTGGAATCGACAGATTCAAATCTGCCCCTCACAAATTTTAGTTCTAGGTTGGATTCAAAACTGGAATGGGTCCCCATTTCCAGTCTGAACACAACTACCCTTGAAAGATTTTGGCCCAGGATGACAGAAGTCATCTAAAACCAGCTGGAACTGCAAGATTTCCAACATTCTAGAGGACAGAAGTCTCTAGCACCACAAGACCCAAAGCCTAAGCTCTTGTGCTCGTAAGAAAACTTACTGCAGTTTCAACCACCAGCACTTCAGCCAGTCTCATTTCCCAGGACAGCCAAACAACTAGGCACTGTATTTGCACACTCTGCCAAATAGCACCAACAGCAAGAAGGGCATGCTCCCCTGAAGTCGCCTCGTCACTACTTGCCATTATAGGGAGGTCCACTGTCTGTGCTTCCTCCGTATCCTTTCGTGTCACAGTAGGGAGGGGCCCAACCTGAGCCACAGTGGCAGTTCTTGTTGCTATTGCACACCTTTAAATTAAAAAAACAAACACATACAAAAAACCCACATATTACTGCCATTGCAACTGCAGCTCCACATAAGACTGATCCACCAACTGGCGGGGGGAGAAAGAGAAATGTTGCAAGGTGTCTTCAAAGGCTACAGCCCAACTTCTGAAACAGAAGGTTCCAAAAGAAAGGACAATGATTGACTGAAAAACAGCTACTGCATCAAAAAGAAAGGATACGTACCTTGCTGTTACTGGAGTTTTTTGAGACGTGTGGTCCCTATGTGTATTGCACAGTGAGGTCCACATGGGCTTCATGGGCCGGGGACTGGAAAAATTCTTGGTAGCAGTGTTCATTGGTCTGCACCTGCACCCTGTGCTGCTTTGTGCTCCAAACCGAGAGTATAAGAGGAGGCATGGACCGACCCCCTCTCCAATCCTTCTCTAATGCAAATCACTCTAGAAAGGATCCGAAGGAGAGGGGGAAGGATGGTAGGTAGTGAAATATCCACATGGACCACACACCAAGGAACTCCAGTTACAGTAATGTAAGTAACCTTTCTTCTTCACATGATGGTCCCTATAGGTATTCCGCTGTTGGCGTCTCCCAATCAGTATTCAACTAAGAGGATGGTGAAAGGAATGCTGCCCCATCAACTGCGGGACCGCTATACTGAAGGAGGTGTCTGCAGAAGAGGCTTGTACCAGGGTGTAATGTCTAGTAAAGGCGTGCAGAGCTCCATATTGCCACTCTACAGATCTCTAGGAGTGGAGCACCCTGAAGAGAAGCCACAGAAGCAGTCGGGGCTCTGGTCAAGTGAGCTCTCAGGCTCTGAGGAGAAAGTCCCTGCAAGATCATAGGAAAGGCACATGCAACCAGAAATTGATTTGGAATGTCTGTGAGGATATTGCTTCTCCTTTCGTTTGCTCAGCAGTGGACATAAAGTCTCGGAGGTTTCTGGAAGGGTTTTGTCCTTTGCAGGTGGAAAGCTGAGGCTTGACGGAGATCCAGAGAATGGAGCTTACTGTCTTCTCTGGTGGGGTGAGGGTCTGGGTAGAAGATAGGGAGCTGTATTTATGGTGTATTATACTGTATTATTTATTGGTGAATGGGAAATTCAGAGGGAACCTTTGGAATGAACTTGGGCTGTAACCTCAAGGAGACCTTCCCCCAGTGGAAAACCATAGGGGGAAAGCTCACTATAAAGGCCCCGAGCTCACCCACTCGTCTGGCAGCGGTGATTGCAGTTAGGAAGGCCACCACAGACAGGTGAAGAAGGGAACAGGTGGCCAATGGTTCACATGGAGGATTCATGAGTGTTGACAAAACCAGTTTGAGGTCCCAAGCTGGCCTTGGTTTCTGTACAGGGGATAGGTTCCAGTAAGGTCTTTCAGAAACCTGACGATCATAGAGTGTGCAAAGGTCGAATAGCTATCACTGGCTCACAGAATGTGTTAAACACAGCCAAATGCACACATAGAACAGAGACAGGCCTGACCCTTGGAGGAAAAGAAGGAATTCTGAGATGACAGAGATGTCCAAATCCTCGGGTATGCAATGAAGTTGACACCACACAGAAAATCTCCTCCATTTAGCTGCATAGCATCATCTCATAGAGAGTTTCCCACTATTATTGAGGATGGATTGTACCTCCTTGGCACACACTCTCTTTAAGCTCAAAGACCAAGCTGTTAGATAGAGGGATGCTGGGTTGAGATGATTGGTCCTGCCTCTGTTCTGTGTTAGCAGGTTTAGAAATGGTCGGATTCATATGCATGGGAGCATTAGCATCTGGAGGATGCTGGTGAACCAAAACTGCCTCAGCTAGTAGGGTGCCTAGCTGAGGCAGAATCACCCACACTCTGTCCTGCTTAAATTTTTTTCTAGGCCTCAGGGCCAGTGATGCAGTACTGAACTGAATAGTGCTGGAACCCTGGTTTCGCATGTTGTGGAATCTGTCTCAGGTAGGCAAGCTATGCCTGAAATCGAATTCAGAGTTGTGCCGACTAATTCTGTACCTTGTGCTGGAACTAAAACGAACTTTTCTAGGTTTAGTGGAAGTTTCTGTTGCTGCTGTGGTGTGGAACCAATGGTGCAGCCAACAAATCACTCCCTCCTCTCTCTTGCCAGTGTTGGGGCTGGTCCCACCCCTTCCTGCAGCTGGCTGTTTAGGAGCACTCGATCTTCAGCACTGACAGATTGGACCAATGGTCCCCCGGAGTTCCTAACACACCCAATACCGGGGTGTGGCATCTCACCCATTTGGAAGGTGTAGGGGGGTTGGTCGTCTTATTAGAGGCCTTAGGAAGGGATCTTTACTATTTATTACCTCCTCCCATCTCTTCCTAGAATCCCAAGGCTTGGCATCTGATGGTCCAGAGCTGGGAAGCATCTGGCCAGGAGGTGCACTACTAGGCGACTCCTGCCGATGTATGGGGAGCGAGAGCAACTGCTCCATTAGGTGTCTATGAAGCCAAAAATTGCAGGATTGCCAGGTTTGAAATGAATGGCAAATACTGGGATTAGGGGGATTCTCCAAAGTTATATCAACAGAAATCATGAAGATCACTCACTGGGAAGACCCAGAGGCAGGCCACACAGGCTTTAAAGCCTGGGATCTTAGGCATGGTAAGAACCCCAAACGTTAGGATTAGGAAGGGGGCAATGAGGATGGAGAAAAAAAACCTTAGCCGCCTCCCCCCCCCCCCAACACTAGCTAACTACTAAAACACCAAAACTAACTAGCTAAGAAGAAAAAAAACTATTTACACAATGGAAGCTAAAATTTTAGCAGGAATGCTAGAGAAGCTGCAGACTCTGAGGAGTTCAGCCCCAGACCACGAGCAGTAGAGAGGGCATCCCCTAATGGGAGGGCATCCCCTAATGCCCTTGGTTCAGAGCACGAGGAGACACAGCCGTGAACCAATGCACACTACTAGCATGAAGTGTCTGATCTCAAAGTGCATGTGTGCCCCACATTGGAATATACACATAGGGACCATCACTTGAAGAAGAACTAGCACTTCGTTTCTATACACAGCATCGAGAATCTTTCCCCACAACCTGATCAATGTGATCTTAAAACCAGAGCAGTTGTACTGGACTGAAAGCTGTCCTTGGTGCAGCAGTAGGTTGTGAAATGCTCCCACACTCTCTAAGCCACCCCCTCCAAGACTGTCATTCCAGCAGCAAATGACACTGTAGCAAAGGAAGGTTGTGAGATAAACGCCCAAGTTATAAACACGTTATCAGTTTTCTATATATTTGTGAAGCACGGGGACATTATTTGCTGACAAGCCAACGTTTCTATTAGTCCAACACAGGGAAGAAATAAAAAACAAACAAAATCAGGAATGGGGGGAAATGGAGAAACAAAACCCCAAAACTGTTAAAATGAACTGCAACATAATAGGATATTGTATTTGTTAAATCTCAAAAATTAAATACAACTTTAAGCAAGAGTCAGTCAGGAAGCCGCCATCTTGAGTCTGATTAAATAGAGAAGGACTGAGAATGCAGAAACAGATGCAATGTATGAAAAAGAACTAAAAATCCCCAAACCCATGCCCTTCAGATGCTTTAGCCACTGTTACAGTAACCCAGAGTACTCGAACTTCTCTTCTAACAATGTGAAAGTCCCTGCTTTCCAACCGGTTCTGCATTCTCATGACTATTCTGAACCAGACAACTGCACTTTCAGCAGCAAGTGCTATGCTTTATCAATACAAAAGCAGCTGGCACTTCGACGACGAAGGTTATAGTTACGTAGCTAGTGAGATAGTGGCAGACATTTCTAGAAACTGTTTTAAAAATTCATTATGTTCATTTTTATACAGAGATTTATTTTTGTTCAGTAAGTGTGTATCTAAGATGTAACAATTAGTCTCTGAGGTTTTCATAGATTTTAAGGCCAAATGGCACTGCTATGATCATCTAGTCTGACCCTGTACATAACACATGCCGGAGAATTTCACCCAGTAATTCCTGCATCCGGCCCAGTAACTTGTAGGTGAGCTAGAGCATGTTTTAAAGTCAAGATTGAGTATCTTTCTAAAAGATTTCACGTGCTGAAAAATCCACCACATCCCTTAGGAAGTTGTTCCAATGGTTAATTACCTTCACTGTTAAAATTTTGCGTCTTATTTTCCTTCAGTGTCCATCCACAATAGTAATCACACTATGCTGGGCAGACTGGGTTTGAAACCTGTTTAGACACTGTTTTGCCTGCCAAGTATAAATAATCTTAAAACTTTGTTTTATAAACTCTGTTTAAACAAAATCATTTCTGGACTAGGCAGCCTATGAACGGTTGTATTAAAAAAAAAATGTGTAAACAGTAATGCTTGGGTTATAATAGCCAGACAAAACATTGTACTAAAACAGTTTTTAAAACCTGTTCAGCTCACATTATTTAATAGCCAGTGAAGATTGAACATCAAGGTGACTTTGATGTTAACCGCACAGAAAAGCAACTTCTCATAATAAAGCCCACCCTTTAGGGCTTTCAAACAAAAAGCAGTGTTTCTACATTAAACAGCTTTCTGTTAGTTCAGGGGTGGGCAAACTTTTTGGCCCAAGAGCCACATCTGGGTATGGAAATTGTATGGCGGGCCATGAATGCTCACGAAATTGTGGGTTGGGGTGCGGGAGGGGGTGAGGGCTCTGGCTGGGGCTGCAGGCTCTGGGGTGGGGCTGGGGATGAGGGGTTTGGAGTGCAGGAGGGTGCTCCAGGCTGGGACCGATGGATTCGGAGGGCAGGAGGGGGATCAGGGCTGGGGCAGGTGTTTGGGGCACAGGAGGGGCTCAGGGGTGCAGGCTCTGGGCGGCACTTACCTCAAGCAGCTCCCAGAAGCAGCGGCATATCCCCGCTCCGGCTCCTATGTGGAGGCACAGCCAGGTGACTCTGCACACTGTCCTGTCCACAGGTGCCGCCCCTGCAACTCCCATTGGCCGCGGTTCCCAGCCAATGGAAGCTGCAGGGGTGGTGCTTGGGGCAGGGGCAGCGTGCGGAGCCCCCTGGCTGCATCTACGCACAGGAACCAGAGGGGGGACATGCCACAGCTTTTGGGAGCCACACAGAGTGGGGCAAGCCCCCTACCCCACTCCCCAGCTGGAGCGCCAGAGCAGGGCAAGCCCCAGACCCTGCTCCCCGGTGGGAGCTCGAGGGCCAGATTAAAACGTCTGGAGAGCCAGATGCGGTCCCCGGGCCGTAGTTTGCCCACCCCTGCGTTAGTTACATTCTTTAGGTAGAGATCAATGAAAGCTTCGTAGCACTAAAACAGCTTATTATTAAACACAAGTTACTGGGCTCAATACAAAGGTGAGTGAAATTCCATAAAACAAAGTCAGACTAGATGATATAGTGGTCTGTTCGCACCTTAAAAATCTATGAATCTGAACTTTCTTACTGAAGAGCATCCCGAGAAAATGATATTGCTCAATGTGAGAAATACTGCAGGACTTTCAGGGAGGAACACTCAGACCAGGCTGAATCAGAATAGAAAGGCACCTTCATGCCTGACTTACCCCATGTCCGTGGCATTTTTTCTCCACATCGCAGTCATAGTTCAGAACAGAGACACTTACACACTGGAAGTGCCTACAGATCTAGGGAAGTAAAAAGACACAAGAGTACCCCCAATCCAAATAAGATGGTTTTGGACTAACTAATATTACCACCTCCATCCTTCCTCCCCTCCCGTTCTCCAACACCCTGGACTCTTGCTCAGTGTATGAGTTCACTGCCCATACTACTTCCATGCTACCTTCAAATAGTGCTGCACAGCAAGCTCACACCACTTGGACAACGTACGTTCTTCTCTCACCCTGGAAGCTTTAAATCGGATATAAACTTGTCTGCTGTAATAAGGAATCCATAAGGTTTGTTGCAAATGAGCTGCATTTTCATCTAAAATCCTTCCCACAAGGTCTTAATACAGAGCAGTAGTATCAGAATCATCCATGGTACAAATGTACAGATAGCAAGGTACCGTACCACTGCTGGGGAAGAGTCAGGTGCAGCCCCTATGCTGAACTACAGAAGGAAATAATTGTGTCTCCTTTTCAGCCAGCTTGATAATTACAATGTATGGACGCAGACCTGAATTCCCACCCGTTGCCTGAAAAGCAGTTTTTGTATAGCTAGTTCTTCTTGATCACAGATTTCCAGAGATCCTGGGTCTTAACCGAACTTAATACTTGCTTCTGTTCCTTCTAAAAAGAACTTCCCTTTAAAGGAATTTATTCACAGAGTCCATTTCCAGGGAGAGTGTTAACTCATTTAGTGTGGGGGAAGGAGGAGATGGGGAAGTAATGAATTGTTAAGTTTGGCATTAGTTGCACGCACCAACATGAAGAGTGAATTAATATGTGTGTATGCATGTAATGCAAATGATATACACACTCACTAACAACTCATTTAGGTTTTATCCTGGGAATATTTTAAATTTAAGAATTTGTTATTGCTTACTTTTCCAGTATCACATTTTGTGCCTTCATTCACCATTCCAGGATCTGGAACATCTGATCCTAGCTGGAAATCAACACCCCAACATGTAGTGCCTCTGATGGGGGTTTGAATAATTGCAGGTTCAATCCCAAAAACAGGCAGGGTTTTCACATTCTCACACTGCAGCTTCCCACACATGGCATTCCTACAACAATAGTATAATTTAGGGACTGTTATGGTTCTGGTGTTTAATTCATATAGAGGAAAGGATCTTTCTGGCCTTCCTTTCCTAATGGACGATTATTAAAGAGCAGATGAGATACATTCCCAAATACTAACATCACGCTGAAGTGAAGAGCAGAACAAGAGTGAGCTATGCATCAGTCTAAAATCACAACGAGGACATGGATTTATCCCTGCGGTTGGCAAAAGTTTGTGATCCTCAGACAAAAGCAAATACGGCCCTGCACCACCGTTATGTAGCTAGTGAAAAAAAAAGTCTGTGAAAGAGCATGTCTACATGACACCATTATTCATAGTGCTTAGGATAGCAAAAGAACAATAAAATGCAGGTTCGTTATTTCCAAGATGCCTCTTCTTATGCATTAATTTATTAAACTTTACAGCAAGAATTGTTTGAAAATTCATGCCCATTTAGATAAGGACTAATATTATAATAGAGTTATAAAATACTTTGAAATTTTTTGTACATTTATGTATTTGTAACCCAAGCTCCAATAACCCAGATTCAAAATTTAAGGCTTTAAAAGAACGTTTCTAAGCTACTTTGGTTTTTGAAAGACACACACAGCATCAGTGAAGGTAGATTATGGGGCAGTGTGTGTCTATGACAAATCTCTATTACCAAGTTGGGCTATGTATAAAGATTTGACAGCTGGCTAATCTAAGGCCTCTGAACGTGGATTTTAGGTGACTTTCTGAATGATACCTGTTATGCATTCCCTCCCTCATTAAACCCAACTCACCAGCTGGAACACTTTTTGTAGTCATGGCCGTGGTAACCACAATTGCCAAATCTGTCACCTTTGGAATTCACTTCAGCAAAACAAATGTTAAGGGCAGCCTTCGCTCCTGCAAAGAGAGAGGGGGAACTAGGTCAGCTAACAGAGAGTTAGAGAAGCATCTCACACTGTGCACATACTTCTCGCTAGCCCCAAAACTATGTCACATCTGCAGCATGGATAATCGGAAGGCTTGACCAAAATACACAAACAGGGTAAAACTGTTGGTCCAGATAGGTTCCAAGCTAACGGTACTGAGAGAAAATACAGACACTTACAAAGAAATATTACTAGCTGGACATTAAGTCTTGATGAATAGATTTGGCCTTATAAATAGAATCTGACAACATGAGTGTATCATAGCAAGGAAATTAGTAGTACTTGAATCCATAGCACAGCAAAGAATTTTATAGACTCATCGACTTCAAGGTCAGAAGGGACCATTATGATCATCTAGTCTGACCTCCTGCACAATGCAGGCCACAGAATCTCACCCACCCACTCCTGCAATAATCCTCTCACCTATGTCTCAGCTATTGAAGATGCAGAGAATCCTCCAGCAAGTGACCCGTGCCCCACACTGCAGAGGAAGGCGAAAGACCTCCAGGGCCTCTGCCAATCTGCCCTGGAGGAAAATTCCTTCCCGACCCCAAATATGGCGATCAGCTGAACCCTGAGCATGTGGGCAAGACTCACCAGCCAGACACCCAGGAAAAAGTTCTCTGTAGTAACTTCTAACATCCCATCACCGGCCATTGGGCCTATTTACCACTGATAGTCAAAGGTCAATTAATTGCCAAGATCATGTTTATGGAACAATAAAAGTCAATTCATCATAAATACCAGAAATATTTAAAATCCTTTGTCAGTTCCCGCTGGTTTTTTCTTATAGACTAAAAAAACCTAAAATCCATATTCGTTAAACAAACTGGGTGTTTTCTCTCTTTTAGCCATGGCCCTCCGAAACGTTACAATCATCATCCTTACTTGAGCCAAAGATAGCCTGGCACTGCGCATCATAGTACTGGCAAACCCCATTGTAACAATAGGCTTCATCATTCTGGCACGGGTACCCATTCTGAACAGTGACGTCTTGCTGGCAGAACTGGGAAGTCCCATTGCAGTACTCTGGGAGATCACACTCATTGGTACTCGCCCGGCACACAGTGCCTCCTGGAAGAAACTGGAAGGGGAGGAAAAAGGAAAAATAAAATCCCAAGCGAAGATGTAAAAAGCCATACATCAACATACATTCTGAAAATAAATCCAAAAACGGCCTAGCAGACTGAACATGCACTTTGCTGAAGTCACTGTTCTGTGCTGGAAACACGCAAAAGCCTCCCCAGCTCAGCAGAGACTACTTCCCTCCTGGACCCACTAATCAAGCCCGGCACTCCTTTTTCCTCAGAGTCAGTGGAGAATGCTTTAAGACATGAGATTTTTCCAACACCATCCTGGGATCTCTTACCCGACATTTTTTACAGCAGTCGCCATACGCACATTCAGCCCCTGCTTGGAGTTTGCAAGTATCTGATTCACAGCAAGGATCACTTTCACATTCCTGTAAATTAAAGCAGTAATTCAGTGAATGATAAAGAATCATATCTGACCCCTGCATTGGTGAACTGTCCCAGTTACTAACCTTTGGTGAACCACAGTCACACTCCTCCCCAGCATCCACCAACTTGTTGCCACAAAACGGGATGCTATAGGTTTCATCCGGGTTGGGAACGTTAAGCAGGCAGCTTCCACCTTTGTTCAGAGTCAACTTCTCAAAGTCTTCTGCACTGCAGCTGCTGAAATTTCTGGACCCTCTGCAACAGAATATATTAGCAATTCTTTACACTATGTCTGATTAGGATTTTTTCTTGACAGCATTCTTGTGTACTGAAGAGTCAGTCTAGCAAAAATTAGAGCCAACAGCTAGAGACAGAAGAGGACAATATAGTAAGATACCTCTGAATGTGGAATGAGACATAAATCTTTCTGCTACATTCGTAAAGCAAAAATCTTTACTTAAAGGAAAATTGACTACCCCTTAATAAAATATTTAAATTGTACCATGAGTTCAATTATATAACCTCCTGATGACAAAATAACAGAGTAACAATCAGAAAAATAATACAAGGGAATAGGTATCATCTAAACAAAGGTGTGGGAGCCATGAACTCCTGAGTTAAGTCATGTAATCTTTCAGTTCCCAAACACAAGGATAATATAGGATTGTCCATATAGCAAGCTAATGAAAATAAGGTAGGGTGTGAATTTAAAGTGCAATAGCTATTCCGCACTAGCTCCCCATGTGGATATTTCTTATTCTGCACTAAAAGTGCCTTTGTGCAGTTTTACTCCTGGTGGAATTCTGCACCACTGCACATACGCAGAATTCATGTCCCATGAAGATTTCTTTGCTTCCCCATAGAAAAATTACTTTCTGACGGGGAAACAAAGGGAAGTCACAAGAGCGGTCACATGACCCTTTTCAGCAGTATGCTTCGGGTACCCAGGGCAGCCGCCAGAGAGGTAGATCACTGTGAGGCTGGGAATGGGACTGGGAAAGGCTGGTGCCTCCTACCCTCCACTGGGCTCAGCTGCTAGTCCCAGCTAGGCTGGGGAGGACTGGACTTCCTCTTCCCCTGCATGGCATCCAAGGCTGTGTCAGACACACCCCCACTTCAGGAAGCTTCCTGCACCCATCGCTCCTCAGCTGCAAGGGGAGGGATTACTGTGCATGGCGCTGCTCCCGCATCCACCCCCACCTCCTACTCAGACCCTCCCGCTGAGCCTCACACACACCCCACACCCAGAACCCCACCCCCCGACAAGTCCCACTCCCCCTGCACCTGGAGCATCCCAATGAGCCACTCACTCCCAGATCCTCATCCTACCGAGCCCCAACCAGCTGCACCTGGATCCCCACCCCACTGATCCCCACTCCGCCAGCATCTGGACCTCCCCCATTGATCCCCAACCACCTTCACCTGGACCCCCCTCCGCAGAGTCCCATTACTGTTGCACCCAGAACCCCCAACAAGCCCGGGAATCCAGTTCCCCCACACCCCTGGCTCCCACACTGAGTCACCTGCACCCAGATTGCCCCCCACAGAACCCTCTCAACCCACACCTGGATCCCCCACACTAAGCCCCTCCACACTTGGATCCTGCCTGTCCACACCTGGTGCACCTGGCGTGGAAGGGCAGGGCCCTGGGGTGTTTCTGGGGCAGGCCCGGTCTTTGGGCTGTGTCAGGGTTGCGTGCAGCCTCGCCGTTAAGTCCATGTCCTGGGGAGGGGAGCAGCACAGTGGTCTCCCACCAGCAGCAGTGGCCTGTGCTCCTCAATGCCATGCTGGAGCCCCCACATTTATCTGACAAATACAATTTGCAGAATTTTAAAATACCGTGTGCAGATTTTTTAATTTTTTAAGTGCAGAATGCCATCAGGAGTAGCAACTGAGCTTAGTCCACTTAAAGTGGACAGCCTAGTTTATTCTGCATTAACTTCACGTGTAGATAACCCCAAATATTTGCCTTCCTCCTAAGCATGTTGTGAAAATTAATTAGCTGTTTATAAGAATGTTTTGAATAGTAACACTGTCCTATAAATCTTTGTTCATCATCTATGGACATATCCTCCAACCTGGCATAAAGGAAAGTTACTTACGATGCTCCAGAGTTCATAATACAGTTTTCTGCTCCACACTGACAAACTCTTTCATCATCATGGTTCATTCCCAGGTTATGACCCAGCTCATGAGCAACAATTGATGCAAACATCTGCACACTGATTTGCCCAAACTACATAAGACCAAAACAAAAAGAGTGAATTACTGTAGTGTTTGTACTAGGAAGAAGCCAATGTTTCCCCAGCCCCTTCAGAAACTTAGTACTAGGCTTAGTCACTGCCTTAATGTGATCTTCAGAGTCGGGTAACCTAGATGGTTTATGCTTTCTAACTTGTATGAGTACAAAGTTGACCAGTAGATTGGTAATAGGATATAGAGCCTTGTGTTTCTAGCTTAATGGTTCTCCAGCTCTGGTCCAGGACTACTGATGGCCTGTGAAGCACCTACTTGTCTGTCACGCGGTGTTCTCTCGTCTCTGTTTCTAGCTGCTACACAGCATTACAGAAGCTAAACTATGTGGAATAACTTACTATTACTTTTCCATTTATGCCATTCCCAGAGATGTCATGTGATCATGGATGGGAGGAGTCATCTTCACTCTATTAGATCTGGTGCATATTATGGAATGTTTGAGAATCTCTGCTCCAAGTCAACAGTTTGAAAGTCAACTCTGGCTAATTTAGTTGCCCACTGAAATAAATTGGGAGATCCCAGGTCAATTTCCACTGGGCAAGTATCCACACAACAAAAACCTCAAGGGCGTCACTTAGTGTCAATTGTGATCGTTAGTAGAGAAGCTCCCTGAATGTAGAGGTCACAGAGACAACAGAGGAACTGAACACTACTGCAGCTACGAGGCTGTTCTATAAGTCCAGGAGTGACACCAGTTAGACTAAGAACACATGTGGTATCCATCTGCCACCATATCTGCACTACGGCACAGCTAAAGTTCCAGAGCACGGGGCATTGCTGTTTACACCAGTGGCATCACACCTACCCAAGCAGAATTAGACAGATCATCAGCCACTGCAGTACTAGCCCAGGAACTAAACAACTGCCTTTTCTTCACCCCCAGACCAATGCACCACCTCCTTTCATAACCACGCAAGCTGCAATTTGAGTATCTCTGGTGCAAGTCTTCTGTAACTATTCCAAGGAAGTGAGATTGCAGAGTGAGGATTTTGGTGCTGGCAAACTGTCTAAATGAGGAGTTCTGTTAATTGACTCCTTATTGAAATCTGCTCCTGCCGCTGCTTGTGGAGTGGCTGAAAAGCCCCATCTGCATATCGCTTTAGTTTCTCACAGTCACAGTGCTGTGAATCTCTAATTTTCACAACAGTGATAGTGAAGTGACACTGCAGTTGCACGCAACAGGATAGTTGCCTAGCTAAATCCTTGCCCTCTGATTTGGGAGTGCCCTTTGTGAATCGAAGGTCATGCATAGACTTGGGGATAGATTTCTAGAGGAGCACTCTGCTGTATTAATTTAGATGGAATTAATCTAAAGAGTCCAAAGAGTGAAAGGTGTTAACATAAACCAGGCACTGTCCAACATGAAAACAGAGTTAAACAAGGTTCAGAGTGCGGTACACAGAGACCTCAGCCTGTTTAGTACCATGGCACAAGTCCTTTTAATTTTTTATTAAAGAGATACAGAAAGGAAGGAAAAGCAGTTAAAGCACTTGAAATGTGAAGTATTAAATAAGACATTCATTTTAACATCATTCCTTTTTCTTCTTCCTTTAAGCTGGGTAAAGTTTTTAGAAAGAGAAAAAACCCCTTGTTTGACAGTCTTTCAGATACAGGTAGTATGAAAAATGGTAATAACTAACTGTCCTTTTGGGGGGGAAAAGAGAAGTTAATGGAGATGGGCTGGAGCGGTCATTGTTGCTGTTGTTCAAGTCCAGTCCTGTTTCCTAGAAGGCAAAACAAGACACATACACACAACAAAGGGAGAGAAAAGAACAGGAAAGATAGAAAATGCAGTTTCTGTCTTTGGGGTCGTCTTTTCACAGCTGGGAAAACATAGATCCAGCGCACAGTTTTATTAGCCACTCTGAGACCTGGCAAATTTGTACCAGCATTGGGTTGTTTACAGCACTGCTTTTAGCTGCCTCTTTCTGGTTACAGGCTTACAGCAGTATTGCAAAATATAGTCTTGGCCAGCTAAGCCAGACTTATTAAACAAAAGAGGAAAGAGACAGAAAAGAGAAGGCATAAGGTGGGGAAGGAAAAGAACACACGGGGGGAGAGGGCAATGACAAACTTTCACATCCCAGGTGGTGTTGGGGATTCAGCCAGAGCTGATGGAGGTGTCCAAGTCATCTGGCTATTTCTTTCTGGCCCAGGCTGGTCAGGACATCTTTCAGGATTGGGGAAAAGAAGGCCTGGGGCCCTAGAATACAGTGGAGTTGGCAGCCATGATGGCGAAGCTCGCTCCTTCCTCTTCTCTGGTCTTTCAGTCAGCCAGCCCAGTGCTAGCCAGCTTTCCCTAGCAGCCTCTCTCTCTCTCTTCCTTTTTTTTTTTTTTTTAAAAAGGCCCCCACCAATTAGGTCTCGTTTCCGACACACCAATTTGGTGCATTGATTTCCGGTTTCATACTGTTCTTGTTTACCAGACATGATCTTAACACAGTCCTCGAATTATACCAAAAGACCTTTTTGTTTGGACTGATTCAGTCTGTCCCTTTTTTGCACCTTTTCCCCATCAGCATTTGTTAGTGCAAGTTATTGTGACATTTTCTGAACTTTCACTTTTTACAGTTGAGCTCACAATTGGGGTAAATGTGCAGATCCAGTTATCACAACAATCCATAGTTCCCACTGACTTCAACCAGAGATATGGGTGCTCAGTGCCTCTCAGGGCTGGTCCACACTAGCCCCGAAGTTCGAAGTAAGATACGCGACTTCAGCTACATGAATAACGTAGCTGAAGTCGAAGTATCTTATTTCGAACTTCAAAGTACTCACCCCTGGTCCACACCGCGGCGCGCAGGCTCCCCCGTCGACTCCGCCTGCTCCATTCGTGGAGCAGGATTACCAGCGTGGACGGGGGAGCACTTCCTGGTTCGATTTATCGCGTCTAGACAAGACGCGATAAATCGAACCCAGAAGATCGATCCGACGTGTCCGACAGAGCTGGTAAGTGTAGACTAGCCCTCAGAAAGGAGCCAGGCCTTTGATGTTCAGTGCTGCCTGGAGAGGAATGGCATTGACAGCTCCTAGGGTCTTAGAGCATGACCTAATCTGGGACTCTGAGTTGCAGTATATATACAAAGGGGAGAGTTAAAGTAGGCAGAAAGCAGCAGCTATTAGAATTCCCTTGCTTCTAGGGGTTTAGTCAGATCCTTAATACTGTCTCCTTTGATACTAAAGATACAGAGTTCACATTAAAGTTTTACTTAAAGGGGTATTAAAGATATCCTACCACATTAATCCCTCCTGCATGGCTTTTGGAGCATACTGTTCCAACATAGGCCATTCCTGCAGTTCCACCAAACCCCTTCTTCCTAGAGCACATTAGAAAGAAAAAAATTAAAGAAGAGTCAACATAACTGTGCTGGAGGCATGACAGCCTATAATACAATGACCAGCTGTGAAACAGCTCAGTGCATCTCTCTGTGGCACATAAAAGCAGTAGTAATACTGCTTCTGCTTTTCAATTGTCTAACAGGAAGTACAGTGCTAAGAAAGTATGGCTGATATCAATACCATGCTTTTATTGAGACGGTGGTTTGTTTTTTAAAACTGGGACCATATAATTTAGAGAGAGTCAATTTTCCAGTTAAATAACTGAAAGGCACTCCACTCCAAAATAAAAACCTAAGTAATATACCAACCCTATGTTTTCTTTAAGTTTGTATCGTAATGGCTGCTTTGTTATTCTCCATTAACTTCCTTTCCTCAGCTTCCCCTTTTCCAATGTTCTTATAGAAAGTCTGAGTGTAATACTACAGCACGTACAGTGGTTTACCTTGCATAACAGGCAAGAGTACAGTGAAGACTTAATATCAAACTTTATCAATAATAGCAAGCTTTTTGTGTGTGAAATAAATTTGCTGGAAGGAGCTACCTGCCAAGCTGTCTTCTGACACACTAAGTTACCAAGCCCCCAGCATGTGATCTCAGTACAGTACGCTACAGAGTATTTTAGTAACAAGAATGTCCCACATGCGGCTTCCAAATATTAAACAAACTCCAGCTTAAGAATGTGGTGCTAATAGTGCAACAATGTAAATGTGCTAGTGACCTGGAGAAACACAAGCTAATTCTACACAATAAGGTTCAAATCATGTAACTAGCTTCTGGATATTGATTACAGAAACAGCTTGTGCTCCATTAAACCACAACATTCAACACTCCACAGCTGTGACAGTTATGGTCTTCAAGGGAAAAGCTCTAGATCTACAAGTCTATCCAATAAATGATGCAACAAAGGCTTATCTGTGAAGTCACCCACAGCTGTGAGCTTTGTAATAAGAGGAATTAAGCAGCATCACACTGGGAACAACCCAAAAATTGTTCTAATTTTAGCGATATCCCCATTTGTCAGGAACCAGATGTTTGTCTTCTAGTGGGTGGCAGAGGAAGCTTCTGAAAGATGAAACACGTTGGTGCTGAATGTTCTCACTGCTTCAGTAAACAGCAAGTGCAGCAGATTGTTTCTGACTGCTCATAGTAAAGCCGTCACCATGGAATCTTCCTTGACTGTAACCTTTATGTTTGAAGTTACAAGTTAATACAAGTAAGCAAACTCTCCTGGCAAAGCCCTTTCCTAAAATTATTTCTGGATGGGGAAAAAGGTTCCCAGCACTTACAGAACAAACTGGGCACTGTCATGTCGTCGACGCGTGACAAGATTCTTCTCTCGCCACTGTACAAAGTTCCCCAGCACATCGCCGGCACTTCCATCTGTGCTAATCAAGTTTTCATACTTCCAGATCTCCAAGCCAACCAGCACGATGCGAATATTCAGCATGATGTACATCTGAAAAGTGGAACGCAGAGCGAAGCTGAGGATGGTCAGATCTGAGCATGCCATAAGGATAAATTGTTTTTTAATATTATATATAATCACAGTGTCAAAATCTAATTTTTCAGTTTTCCTATGTAATATGGATGTCAGTTTTCGAAATCGTATATGCCCTGCTATTAAATTTTAGTGGGCTAAAGGACTAGTGGCTATATACCACAGTGATAGGGTGCTATAGAAAAAACAAAGAGAGACAAATAGAAAGGGGTCTGAACACGAACCAATAGTGTCCCCAGCAAAACAAAGTCAAATTAAAACAGAGCACAACAGATCCATAGTTCTTAAGGCCAGAAGAGACAACTGTGATCATCTAGTCTGACCTCACCTGGATAATACAGATCACCACACTTCTCTGAATTCATTCCTGCTTCAAAACCAATAGTTATGGTTGAACTCAAGAATATCTTTTATAAAAACAAACAATCTTGATTTCAAGATTTCCAGTTATGGAGAATCCACCTTGTGATGGTCCACGCCCCTAGGGTCAGGGCAGCGTGGCCTACCAGTCACAGTCTCCGATGCTACCCCTCCGTGTCGGGCAGCGTGGCCTAGCGTCCGGAGTCTGAAACACCACCCTTTGTTGCAGGGCAGTGTGGCCTAGTGGCCAGAGTCTCTAGTACCACCCTTCGTGCAGGGTAGCGCGGCCTAGCGGCCGGCGTCTGCAACACCACCCTTTGTGCAGGGTGGCGTGGCCTAGTGGCCAAAGTCTCTAGCACCACCCTTTGGTTCAGGGCAGCGCGGCCTAGCTGCCGGAGTCTATAACACCACCCTTAGGTGCAGGCCAGCATGGCCTAGTGGCCGGAGTCTATAACACCACCCTCGGGTGCAGGGTAGCGTGGCCTAGTGGCCAGAATCTCTAGCACCTCCCTTTGGTGCAGGGCAGTGCGGCCTAGCGGCCGGAGTCTATAACACCCCCTTTTGATGCAGAGCAGTATGGCCTAGCGGCCAGAACAGTAGCATGGTAACTCGCCACTGACTCAGCGGGGAGGGTCCGGCCGAAACACGCTGAGTTTCATCGGGGTGGGAGGTACCATTCGGCCGCCCTCCCTGGGTCACCCCCTACCAGAGTCCGTGTTGGGGTACCCCACGAGGGGTCGGGTCCTCCGTGGTCGGCCGGTCTGGTCGTCGTCACGGGCTTCTCCCTGCGTGGGGATCCAGGCAGGCCGTGCAAGGCTTCGGTTCCTGGTTTCCTCAGTGGCTGTGAGTGGCCCTCTGCAGGAGCTCCCCAGGCAGGTCCTTCTCCTGCGGTCTCCTCCCCTGAATGAGCTGGGCTCCCTCCCTTTATACAGCCAGAACACTTGGAGCATTCCCAGTCTTGCCAGGGGGGAGGGACTTCTGCTGTCAATTCCATGGGTTCAACCCTTCCTGGGCTAGTGCGGGGTAAGCGGACCCCGTCACACACCTCAATCCTTGGTAAATAAATACTACCACCACCGTACAGCTCCCTGTAGCTCCAGGGTGAGATGTCATTGGTTCAACGGTAACTCCAAGGGAGGAGTGCTTCCCACTGAATCATCAACATCCCTTCCAATAGGACACTGGATTTCCCTTGTTCATCCACTTACTGACCAGGTCCTGACCCTGCTTAGCAGCATTCTGACAAGATAACAGACCAAGGTGGTCAGTTTATAAAATTAAACACTTAAGTTGGAAGGCTACAACATTTAATATTATTGCCAATTTAGACACAGTATAGCTTTAACTTACACTATCAAGGTAATTTGCTAGATGCACCATCTCTTCTCTCACAGCAGTTTCACTCCTACCCAACAGCTCATACTGCAAGATAAAGAGGTTTATTAATGGAAATTAGACGTGATTGACATGATTATAAGACACAAGAGGAAGAAAAACAGATTTTAAGTATTGTTGTCAGGCTTCAAGTCTCAAGTTTGAAAGATACAGCCTGGAACTGTTGTCAGAAAAAAAAGCCCTAGAAGAGGGCAAACTAGTTGGCAGAAACTTTATAGATGCAGACAGATCATCATCTGTTCAAGAGAGGCAGAACAGGAAGGGAAATATTCTCCTTTGACCATTAGAATCCTTGAATGTAAACCTCTGACCCTCTGAAGTTTTACTGTATATCCTATTTTGCAATGGTAGCAACATTGTATAGATTTGAATTGTCTAGGTTTTGTCTGGTATTGTCCTTTAATAAATCCATTTGTAATTATGAGGGCTGAAAGAATGTTTTAGTACAGAAAGTTACATTATTACTCTGCCTTAAAATGTTTTATAATTATTTGGGGTGGGGGTGTTTAAATTACATCTCCCTCCAGCATAAGCAAAGAACTAAGGAAAAACCAATATATAATCCTACCCTTTCTTTGTCCACAACTATGAACAGCTCCACATATCTTGTCTGGGGAAGTATACCTCTTTTCCTCTGCAAACAGGAAGCAAAAAAAACACATTTTCTTTGTAGTCAACTACAAGTTTATCAAGTTCATCTGTGTAAACAAAGTGAGCTCATCCTAATCCATGCTCATATTTCACTCTCAGTAAAACAAGTGCTTTACTAATGTAATCATAGAATCATAGAAGATTAGGGTTGGAAGAGAAATCAGAAGGTCATCTAGTCCCATCCCCTGCTCAAAGCAGGACCAACCCCTACTCCAGGGCTTTGTCAAGCCAAGCCTTGAAAACCTCTAAGGATGGAGATTCCACCACCTTCCTGGGGAGGGCTCTGGGAAATACTCTGTGAGAATTTAAGCCCTGGGTGTCGGTAATCTACCTCCCCAAGAGGCAGCAGCTAGGTTGACGGAAGAATTCTTCCATTGTTTGGAACTTTCTCCTTGTAAGCTTCCTTTTCGTGTTTAAACTCACCGACGATTTCTTTGTTAAGCCAAGCTGGTTGCCTGCCATGTTTGCTATTCTTTCTGCACATCCAAAACACACCCAAAAGACAAAGCCAAATTAAAAAAAACTCATGCAAAGTAATAATTGCTCTGCACATGTTTTTGACTAAAGACTGGCCACATAACCAGTAAGCCCTGTTACATTTTGAAAGTAAGGGATTTTTTTTATTCCCATTCATGATTTTTTAGAAAGGCAACGTATATTTCACTGTAGATGAAGCAGGGAAAATGGCAGTAGCTGCGATAAATATTAACTGTTAGTAGCTGCTAGGAAATGCTGTAAAGAGAATAAACATACATGTTTTTCACATGCCTCATACATCAGGCCTGCACAACATGCTTACTGTGCGGCCCGCAGGGGGTTGAGCGGATCGGCATGCCCCGCTCTCCCCCAGCCAGAGGAGCGCCGGCGGGTAGCGCGGCATGCCGCGCTCTCCCCCGGTGGGAGGAGCGGTCAGGCAGTGGTGGAGGGGCCGAGGCGAGCGGGGGTGGGGGGATGGCCAAGTGGGCGGGCAGTGATGGAGGGGCCGAGGCAAGCGGGGGGGGGGGGGGGGAGCAGGAGGCAGGGCGAGCAGTGAGCCATCAGGGGTTCTAGGGGCGGGCATGGGGGTTTCTGGTAGGGGAGGGAGGAGGTGAAAGGAGGCAAGTGGTGGGTGGGGGACTGACTAGGAGGGAGGCAGCAAGCCAGTGGGGGGCTAGGGGGTGAAGAGGGGTGTGATGGTGGGGCTGAGCGGGGAGGGGGCAGGCAGGGGAGGGGCCAAGCAGGGAGGGGGCGGTGCTGGGGGTGTTTCCGCGGGGCCGGAGGGTTTCGGCCCTCAGCTGTTTTCTTTGGGGTAATATGGCCCTCGCCGCTTTACAAGTCGTGCAGGCCTGTCATACATTTTATTGCTCCCATCTTTTTAGTTCAAATTTAAACTTTACGTGAAACAAGAAACCCCGAACAAACTTTGTTCCTTTGATGGCTATGAGAATGGTGTAACAGTCCCAGTTTCAATAAGGCATATGCCATTCTGGCTTCTGACACAGAACTCTGCTGATGAGCCTCAATTCTCACAGAAGCATTCCTGCCCTCATCATCCCTCATCTTGCAGCTCTGTCAACACACCTCAATCTATCCTACTGCAACCTTGCTACTTCTTTTGTACTAATACAACCTGGAGGAAACCGTAACCATTTTGCTCAAATATGACAGACCTATGGAGTTCTTACAGAAGGTAGAAAAAAGCCTGAGTCAGAATCCTTAACTGTGGTAAGCTCTGAGAGACACCTGATACACCATTTCCATCTTATTAGTCGAACAGTCATAAAAGCAATTCCAAATTGCAGTGGAGAAAGGCCAATAGAATACTCACTCGCAGCAACTGAGTCATGCTGGGATGATGCTCATCCTCTGTGTTTTCTCTTACAGGGTCTGTGTTGTTAACTCCACACATCATGGGCTCCTTCTTCACATTCTCCATTCGATATATAATGTGTTTGAAGCCAGAGGAGGACTCCATCGGCTCAATTCCATACATGACATTTTCCACTTGCAGCAGTCCCCTAACAATCGGATTAATGCACATTACCGCCAAGCAACTACTAGACTAAATCCAGAGGCTGCCATTATCAAGACGTTTGGGAAGGACGGGGGAGGGAACAACAAACGTCTTACAGAAAGAAATATAGAACAAATCTAGGCCCCACTCCTGCAGACACTTGTGCGCTGTGCTTAACTTTAAGCATGCAAGCAGCCTCGTGATTTCAGTGGAACAACCCATGTGTGCCATGTTAAGCGTATTCATAAGAGTGCAGAATCGGGGCCTTAATAGCCGACTCTGAAAACAGAAATGTTTCAGTTCAGTTAATGTTGCCATTTACATTTCTGCAACAACAAAGCAGTAAAGAACAGTGAGGTGAAAGTCAATAATAGACAAATCAAGAAAATCCTCAAGATGCTGAAATTACCTCAGTCAAATATTTTTCAAATTAAAGTTGATCATAAAATACTTTAAGTGTCAAGTCTCAGTAAAATTGCTAATCAAGATTATATTTAAAACCTCCCTAACACTAAACAATAATTGCATTTAATACAAAAACGATCATTTAAATTAACTTTCTATACAAGACTGTAAAAATACTAGGAACAGATGCAACAATTTCTGTTGGATTTACTGACAGTTAAACAGTGAAGTCAGTTGTTTTGGAGGGGTGGGGAGGAATTCTGGATTGGAATTTTTGAGGACAAGTGGTAGTCACACCAATCAAATAATTTTGTTTTAATCAAAATATTTGTTCGTTTTGTATCAACAAAAGATTGCAAACACATGATGGTGTTAATTAAGTATAATACTCTCATGCAGCCCAACGCCAAGAGATGAAATACAGTTTGGCTCCAAACTAATTAAAAAAACAGGAGACTAAGTTTCTGTTTCAGAGAACTGGATTATAACAATGCATAGTTGTGATAACTACATACACAAGAAAAGTTCTGTTACCTGAGTCCAAAGCAAGTGCTGACAGCAACAATGGAATCTGGTATCCCCTCCACATATCCCTGATAATGGCAGTGATCCTAAGGGAAAAAATAAAGACATTAATTATGTATTATTTCTATACATACACAATGCAACTGACAACTGCTGCTGCTGCTATTATTCACTTTGCTGCACTAATGGTAGGATGAGATCTCCTTCCCTAGCCTGAAGAAATGTGTGCAGGGGACAGTACCATACATGTGTTTATCCTCCACACAGGTAAACATGTGGCACTATTAATCTAAATACCAGCTGCTCTAGGACTCCTGTATTATTATTAAACACAATGAAAGCCAGACTCCTTGTACCATAACTGCAGGGCCATTTCACAGCCCAACAGGACCAGCAATTCAGCACTAATGAATTGTCTAAGGGTACAGCTACACTCAGTGTAGACACCACATACAATTCTCTTGTCAGCATAGGCAGGGCTTAAATTCAGCTGGAGCTATCTGGAGCAGAGCTCCGGTAAATATTTTCAACCCCCCTGGAGTTTTCATGGCATGGGGAGGGCTCTGGGAAATACTCCGTGAGAATTTAAGCCCTGGGTGTCAGTAATCTACCTCCCCAAGAGGCAGCAGCTACGTTGATGGAAGATTTCTTCCATTGACCTAGCGCAGTCTCCACAGGGACTTTGGTCAGCTTAAATATGCCACTCAGGCATGTGGATTTTTCACCTCCCTAAGCAACCTAGTTATGGCAACCTAATTTTCTAGTGCAGACCAGGCCTAAATCTCACCCCATTAGCTTGCTTACCTGACCAGTAGCAAATATACTCTTACGCCTGGCCTGCACTAGAAAATTAGGTCAGCATAACTACATCACTCAGGGGTGCGAAAAATCCATCCTCTAAGCGGAGTAGTTAAGCCAACCTAAGTCCCTGTGTGTAGACAGCGCTAGGTTGAGGGAAGAATTCTTCTGTCAAACTAGATAACACATCTCAGAGAACTGGATTAGCTACACTGATGGGAGAATCCCACCCCTCAGTGTAAGTAGTGTCTACACCAGTGGTTTTCCATCTATGGTCCCTAGAACCCTGGGGGTCTGCAGACTAGGTCTAACATTTCCAAAGGGGTCCGCACCTCCATTTGAAATTTTGTAGGAGTCTGCAAATGAAAAAAGGTTGAAAACCATTGGTCTACACTGAAACACTACAGAGGCACAACTTCAGTGGCGCAGCTGTGCTGCTGTAGAGTTTTAAGATTTTACAGGTATGTTTACACTGAAGTCTACTCTCCTAATGTCTGTTCTAATATTAATCAACCAGGCTCAGAAACACCATCTGTGAACAGTCTCTGGACTTGAAGCTGAGCTGTCCAACTTCAATGTTGTTTGTTGTCCCCTTCCCACCCCACCCCCAATAAATATTTTAAGCTCAGCCCAGTCGCTGTGAGCCAGTGAGCAGGGCTTAAATTCTCCCCGAGTATTTCCTAGCGCCCCAGGGCACCGAGGCTCCTGCAGGTTTGAAAATATTTACTGGAGCGCCGTTCCAGTCAGCTCCAGCTGAATTTAAGCCCTGCCAGTGAGCCATTCAGCCTTCCAGGAATGAATTTTGCATGATACACCCTTTGGCTTGTGTATAGCCTCTCTCTGGCTAGAGTGAGGTAAACATCTGCTATTATTGCCGATGGACAGACACTCTGTGCTGCCTAAGCACACCTCGACAAGGCACTGTCCGGAAAACAGAACAATGCCAGATGAAAGCCATTATCCACTCAAGCTTGACTTCCAATGAGATCCCAGGACAAGACACAAAACGATCCATTCTAATGCAGAAATTCCATCCAATGGGAGCGAAATATGTGGTTTCACAGCCTGCTAACTACACAAGATTTACATCACACCCCCATCACAAAAACCCACACAGAAGCATGCCCAACATTCTCTGTACTCTTCCTGGCCCCGTTTTGTAAATTATCCTCGGGGGCGAGTACAAGGCAAATGCATTTCAGTATGTGCCACACAGAATGTTCACTGCATTGCAGCTGTAGCTCTAAGGTTCTCTAGCAGACATATTTTTGGAGATTACTGTAGTTGTCAGGCGGCTGAAATCATTTGTTCTTTGGCCTTGTGCCTTATAAAGTTCTTTAAGCATGTAATAATCCCCCAGAGCAACAGGGTTTGTCATGGCCTCTGGCTGAACCAAAGCCTGACTATAAGCACAAACTGTGTTCCTCCTCTGGTTCAAGTACCTGCCTTTCCATAGAAAGGCAAGGGGGGGGGGGGAACCCCAAACACTGAACTGCTCCATTTTCAAGCAAGAGATACTGTGCATCAGACCACACACACAAACAACAGAGCAGACTTATTTTAAACAAGAGAGGGTGGGGGTGGGGAACATAAAATGTGCATATGCTTGTTATGACATGAAGCGCCATTTGTGTTTGTTCCATGAAACCAGTTAATCATTCTTTGAAAATGTAATGTCTAATGGCCACCTGCTAAAGCAAGGGGGGGGTGGAAGCAGTCGTAGCAGCAGTTTGCTCATATGGGGAGAAGAGTTGTGCACACTTTTTCTAGTTAAGCAGTTCTGACTATAATCCAGGGACCACTAGTGCTATAGGATCACAAACATTTAATGATCCAAGCAGTTGGGGGAGGAGTATGGCTAAGAGGGAGATAGTCCATGAAAGTTGTTATATTCTATATCTGGTTTTATACTGCTTCAAAGTGCCATTAAGAGTTGTATCCAGGGCTTTGGAGCTGTGCTCCGGCTCTGCTCCAGCTCCAGGCAAAAACCTACAGCTCCACTGCTCTGGAGCTGCTCTGTTCTCCAGCTCCGGGCTCTGCTCCAAAGCCCTGGTTGTATCTGACAGTCACTAAGGTGAACCCCCAACAGGGTGTTTTGCCCACCTTGATTGCTCTGATGCATGGCAGACAGGACCAATGCCCTGCAAGGAGAGGTGGCGTTCAGCGAACAATAGAAACCTTACGTTGCTCTTGTACTTACAGTGTAGAAACACCAGTATAACCAGAATATAAACAGAAAAGAAGCTCAATGGCTAATCAAGACAAGTATTTCCATTTTTAATTAAAAAATTAAGATTTAAAAAAACCACACAAACAGGAAAAATCCAGTTTTTTAAATAAAACATGAGTGCACATGCACCCACTCGCCTGCCCTCCTGGCCATCACAGGAAAGTGTGATTTTTCTAATGTTACATGCCAGGGGCCACATTCAAGGCGTCTTCCCAGACGAGGAGTGAAATGTATTGTGCATTTTGCAGATTAGAACCTACTCCTTTAGAAGACGCTCTAGTCAGTTTCTTAATACATTACTCTTTAGTAATGCAGCAGTATGACGTTCTAATCGCCCTGCTTCAACGAGGACACAAAAGAAAGAAAACCCACCTGCATGTCCGGATTTTCAGACTGCAACTTCCCTTCCTCGCTGTAGGTATAAACTGTGAAATCTTTGGGTAAAAATTCTCTGAAAAAAGAGGGGAAGGGGGGGAAACACAAAAATGTTGATGCAACAAGAAAACAAACAGATCCTCATCAATAGTGGCAGTATTGAAAAATCTGTATTGAAATAAGGAAACTGATATTAAAAAAACCCAAACCCATGAACCACTGAGGAATTATGCAGCTACTAGGTCCTATTCCTCTATGTAACTATACTATGGCAAAACTCAAGGTACTGAAATAGGATATTTAATGCAAGAATCTACCACCTCCTCAGGGATGAAACACAAAAAGACAAGAGGAAACATCAAAACAGAGCTAAATGCTCACTAGCTGGCAGGCAGGGAATAGAAAAGTGCAGCAGTCAGAGGCCGACTGGCTACAGCTGGCTTCTCTATCTCCAGTTTTGGAGGAAAGCATATTGGGAAATATTTTTTTAAAGGGTGACCCAGTACTGAATTCAAAGATGGCCAAGCAGCCAGAAAGCAGAGAAGCCAAATTCCCATGCTTTTGAGGACCAGGGATCTGATGAATGACAGCCTGAGACCCCACAGCCTAGTGAGTTTGACCAAGTTGTCTCTTTTGTTTATTATTACAACATGCTGATTATGAGGAACATCAACTTAAAAAAACACTTCTGACTGATTTTAACCTATTGTTGTTACTAGTAACCCTTAAAAATCACTGTACAAGGACTAGAGAAAAAATATCTCTATGTTCAAAGTGTGTTTACTCTGAACATTATAGCATTGTGTGTATAGCCAGCAACGTAGCCAGGTCCATAGTAGAGGAGGAGCGGAGCTATAAAAAGGCGCCTCCTCCTATACTCACCCGGCGGCACTTCAGCTGTTCGGCGGCACTTCGGCGGAGGATCCTTCACTCGCTCCGAGTCTTCGGTGGTACCTGCCGCCGAAATGCTGCCAAAGACCTAGAGCGAGTGAAGGACCTACCGCCGAAGTGCCGCCAAACAGCTGGAGCGCTGCTGGGTGAGTGCAAGAAGGGGCGCCTTAAAAAGAAGTGGCGCCTTTTATTAGCTCCGCAGCACCATTTTTTAAAGGGGGAGCGGAGCTAAAAACAGGCGCTGCTTCCTTTTTAAGGCGCCGCTTCTGCTCACAGGGAGAGCAGCTGCTACCTCTGCTCCTCCCCACCCCCCGGCTACGCTACTGTGTATAGCCAGTTTCTTCATTTGTGTGGATCTTTACCACAGCAACTAGGAAGAGAATTTAAAAATATAACTGTAGAAGTCACAAGCCAGCAGCTAAAAAAGGTAGGTGTTTTGACTGTTTTTTTGCAGTGAGATGGTGTCCTTTTAATCCCTGCCCAGCTCCCTTTTGGGCAAGAGTCACTTCCTGTACTTGAGGCTGATCACCACATCATCAAAGCAGCTCAGAAAAATGTTTAGTTGGTAGCCTACTGTGGGGGGGATGGGAGGGAGGGAGAGTTAGTCCACTTTCAACTGTTTTCCTGTACGGGTTTAACAGAGCCAATGTGCAAACACACTTCTGACACACCACCTCCAGGACTGAAAACAGCCTATTACCTGGAAACAGCATCCAGAACTGGAAACAGCATGTATAAATCTAATGCAGTTGATAGGAAGTGAATAATCCCAGGGCAGTTACCAGAAACCAGAGGGAAAGACAAGTCACTTACTTGTTTTTCTCTAGGTGAATTATGTGTTTCCTTCCCTCTACGTGAATGACATATGACACCTTGTCCTGAACACAAAAAAGAGAACACTTATACATTGTAGTAACAAAAATGTTCTCCCAGCCATCATCCAAAACCCTGGAGTAAACAGCATGGACGTGCCCAGTTACTCTAAATGTGCCACTAATGTCACCTCCATCAGCCCGGCCATTAAGGAAAGCCTTATATCCAGCTGCTATAACTCAGCCGTGAGGGTTTATTTAAGGCCATCACTATGCACGTTCATTCTCAGTTCACATACATTTAGTTCCCAAACACCCGTGAGGCAAATTACTGCCTGCCTTGGCCATTTCTACACCTACAAAACCCAAGAGACTGAGCTAATAAAGAAACTCCCATTCTTAATCATTTTGCTGATTTCAGGCTGCAGGCATAAACAAAATACGGGTGATCCCATCATGTCACATGACACTCCAGACACAAATCCCTGCGTGGTTCTCACTCACTCATTTCAAAATTAGCTCTCTGTGTTTAATTACTCCATCAATAGCATGATTCTAAGTCTCCTGGAAAGAAGCTTAGTGCTTTTCATATAACCTCCTCAGCTGGGAAAGGACAATGCGGGTTTTATTACTGCATCCTTCAGCATGTATGTAGTGGTCCTTTATGGCCTATTCTCTCCACTGCCTGGTACTATCCCAGTAGGTTGGGATCTGTTTATTTAAAGGGACAGTTCAAATTGACTGGTGACTACATTAATTATCACAACATGAGCAAGCACTAGCTTACCACAGCAGTCAGCTGCAAGGCATCTGTGATACAGCATCATGCCCTGGTCACAGAAATCCTGTTAATCCTGACAAACTGACAGTCAGTTTAAGCCTCGAGTGCCTTAAAGTGCACAGACTCTGTCTTACTGTGGGGAAGTTACATGGCTTGATGCGTCTATGACGCACTAACCACCATCATCTGGAAGCCAGCACAATGTCTTGCATATGTCGTGGGAGGCTGGATACTTGCAGTCGTTTGCAGTTACATTGTTCAGGGGATGGACTAACTGAATTTAGGGCCAGCTTTAGATGGAGCTGATTGAGAAGCAGAGAATGATTTTAAACATTTCCAAGTACCTCTACTGAGGAGGAATTGGAGGCCGCTCGCCGTTCTCTTGTTAACCTCTGTGGATGTATAATTTCATAGGAAGACAAATGAGAGGTCTGCTGGAAACCTAGAAAAGAAAAAGCAAATGCTGCCACATTCATGTCACTAATGAAATAAAACAGACAGACCATGCCCAAGGAATGAAACAATTTCTCTTTGGAAGGATGGTCGAGGGGTTAAGGTGCAAGTTTGGGATTTGAGAGACCCAGGTTCAATTCCCTACTCTGCCACAGACTCGCAGAGTGACCTAATGCAACTCACTTAGCTTCTCTGTGCCTCAGTTATCTATCGGTAGAATTAGGACAACAGCACTGTCCTACCTCTCCTGGGTGTTATGAAGATAGACACATTCTTAGGTGCTCAGATACTACAGTAAGGGGAACCATATAACTACTGTAATAAATGAAGTGGGGGTTCGCTCCCTTTTATGAACACCCAGCCAGCCAGTTAGCTGTAAAATCCCTCTTGGTGTCTGTTCTCTGCTTCCTTTACCTGTAAAGGGTTAACAAGCCCCCCCCCCCCCCCCCCAAAAAAAAAGGAGTGGGCACCTGACCAAAAGAGCCAATGGGAAGGCTAAAACTTTTTAAAATGAGGAAAGAAACTTGTCCTTTCTCTGTTGTTCTCCGGAGAAGCACGGACAGAGCAGCAATGTTATAAGCAATAATGCTGTGTAAAGTTTGAACCAGGTATGAAAAATTATCTTCCATATCTAGAAGGAATCATTTGGATAGGGCACATTTAGATAAATGCGATCAGGTTTATTCTTTATTTTGGCTTGTGGATCTCCTCTATGCTAACCCCAGATGCTTTTGTTTGCTTGTAACCTTTAAGCTGAACCCCCAAGAAAGCTATTTTGGGTGCTTAATTTTTGGAATTGCTCTTTTAAAATCTAGCAACAGCCCAAGTTCCAGATGTATTTTCTTTCTTTTTAATAAAATTTACCTTTTTTAAGAAGGATTTGGATTTGTGTGTCCTAAGAGGTTTGTGCATATGCTGTTTGATTAGCTGGTGGCCACAGCTAATTTCCTTTGTTTTCTTTCACAGCTCTTCCCTGGAAGTGGGGGGGGGGGGGGGGGTGAAAGGGCTTGAGGGTACCCCACTAGGACGAAATCCCAAGTGTTCCTTCCTGGGTCCAAGGGGTTCTTTTTTGCATTTGGATGGTGGCAGCGTTTACCAAGCCAAGGGTCAGAGAGAAGCTGTAACCTTGTGAGTTTAATACAAGCCTGGAGTGGCAAGTATTAATTTTTAGAATCCTTGCAGGGCCCCAATTTCTGCACTTGGAGTGACATAATGGATATTCAGCCTTTACAAGTACCTATGATAAATCTGGAACCAGATTGACTCTTATAACTGGCTTTCTATCTAAGACACTTTATTTTTAAATTGATACAAACAAAGGTATCAACAACTGATAGCATACTTAATATCGGGTATGGTATCTTCTTCATACAAATATAGGATACTATCCGACCTTATGCATCAAAGAAGGACAAATTAAGAAGCTTATACTCAGCATTTAATGACCTGTCTAGAGGAAGAAGAGACTGCCAACCAGCCTATTGTTCATGAAAGTATTGTACTACCAAGGCAGCAACATATGTTTAAAGAGACCAATCCCCTTCTGAAGGGGGTGCTTCTGACAAGTGCAAGGGAGCACAGGTCAGAACACCACTCACCCAGATAAAAACTTTCAGGCCACAAAATGACTTACAAATACGCACTGCCACAAAATACAGTGATCACCTGAGAAGTGGAGAGCAATAAACTAAGTTAGCCAGACTGTCTCAAATAAGAAGCTCATTCAAGACTTGACAATCCGATAGTCTCTTAAAATACAAACAACAAGACATTACACCTTTCATCATGCTTCAAAGCACTGTGCAGAGGCATCAGTATCATTAGCTCCATGATGACATATGGGGAAAATGAGGCACAGAGAGGGGTAGGAACTTGTCCAAGGTCACCCAGCAGACCAGTGGCAGAGCTGGGAATAGAACCCCCATGTCACCTGAATCCACGTCCAATTGTATATCCACTAGGCCACACTGCCTCCCTAGATTATACTAGAGAGGCTCCTAAAACCTACTTTTCTCCCTCCCCATGGTGTAGCCGCAGCAAACCCAGGCAGCAAGTCCTACAAAACTCAGCAACGCCAGTCAAAGCTTTTACAAGTTAAAGGCTGTTAAAGCACAGTAAGTCACGAAAGGGCATTTTAAGGACTTACTGAATGCATGCAATATATAATGAAGACGTAGCCTCTTTCAGGAGAGAGTCTAGCATAGAATATTGTTGTTACATACAGGATTTATACAGGCACACGGGCAACATGATGCAGATGTTTCCCGATAAGGACCGCTGGACAACAGAGTTGTTTAAGGAGAATCAGTTACACACCAGTTGTGGGATAAAATGCTTCTAATGCATTTACTCTATAAAATAAGGTAGCACATGTGGGTTTATGATCAGCCAAAAAAACCCAGGGTCTGTGCTTAAGCCAATAGCCACTCCCCTTGGAAAGATGGTGATGGGAGCTACAAAGGGTTTTAAGTACAACAGATTTTACTGGCACGTAACAGCGGAATCAATGAGCTCACCAGAAGGGCACAAGCTTTAAAACCTAAAATAAAGAGGGAGGGAAATACTTCTATTTCCTGTAACAATTAATCTCCAAAACTACATTGCAATTCTTGTAGTTTATGATCGCTGAGGATCTTCCACAAGGAAACGTCTACCGTCCAACTGGAGCTCACACTAGCTGTTTGCCACAATGGGAGGAAAAAGAATAGAGCAGCTACTGACCCATACACAGCACTTATTTTAAAGCAGCAGCTCAGCTTTGAAGACCAGCTCCACTTTCTACTACAGAATGTATTTACTGCTTTGTAAGTCACACTTTGGGTCATCACCATGACTTAAGCACTCTCCCACTGGAGGCCTGCTCCATCCCTTGAGAGTAGGCTGGAATTTTCAAAAGGCATCTAAGAGAGTTTGAAATTCAATGGGACTTGGGTCACCAACTCTTTAGGCTCCTTTAAAAATACCATCCCTCGTCATCGTGCTAGCAAACTGCACTGAAATGTAAACATCTGGGGGGGTCTTTGCTTGGCCACTTGCTGCAGGGAAGTTGGGTAAGACAGTCTCTCCAACAGGGATTCGCGTTGAAATAAGCCAAAACATCTCAAGTATTTAAAGCACCGTGCCAGTTTAACACTGCCTCTCCATGCTAATACTGCACACACACACCCAAAAAACCTTTTATTCCAAGCACTGCTGTCCTGCGGTCCAGATGATGGAGCTCAGCAAGTATGGTCCTTTAAGAGGACAGCAAATGTTTAACTCTGGAGTACCTTTCAAGTATTTGGCTCTGGACAAATAACAGTCAGTTTTGGGGGTCGGGGTCCATCTGTGCTATACACAGACTAGTAACATTTTGCTTTGACAACACTGCCTTGTGTCACCACGGCTACTCCCTAGATCTGAGTCGGGGTCCCCTGAGGCTGCTCTTGATTCAGCACAGGTGTCACTGTAGAATTATGAGGCCCTTCACACTTGAGCTATGTCTTCACTGACAAACAAGCAGTGTTTTTACCATGACAGCGGCAACCCTGATGTCAAAACATACTGGAGACAAGGCTCTGTAGTTTTACCATGAAGTAAACTAGGTGAAATCCATCACAGACAAAGGATATAGGGTTCAGCCTCCCTAGGTACTTTGCAGTAAAAGCTACAGGTGCCTTGTCTCCACGTGGTTATCTCACTATAAAATCATAAGGCATGTCAGTTCTCATTAAAACAAAGAAGGCTTTTTGTCAGCGAAGAAAAAACTTTGACTTTTACTTACTAGTAGATTCCTGCACCAGTCCTGCTGTTCACTGACTGCTCAGTGCACTCCGCACTGCACAGACAGAGAAGGACACGGATCTCTCTCCTTCAGGGAGCTCTGTCTATATTACACTTATGCAGTACAGTTCAGACATTTCTGACACAAGACAGGGGTGGGGGGTAAACTTACCCGTGGTGCAGCTTTGTGCTTCTCTCTAGTGGATCATTGTTGAAAGAGTTAACAAAAAAGTGGACACTCTTACAATGAGATACTTAGCTCCGCCTTGCAAACCCAGAAAGGAACTGTACCGAATGTTTAATGATGGATACTTCACTGAGAAGAGAGACACGAACCTAAATCACCCCCAGTTTTTAACCAGAGAGTTTATCCAAGTCTGTTTTGCTCACACAACATGATACTCTGCATGTCTTTGGCCTTTTTAAAGTGCTCTCAGATAGACAGGTTCTTGCCTCTCTGTACAATAGCAACTAGTTAATCGCTAAATTAAACTTTGGCTTCCATGGCCCAGCCCATCTTGTACTCCTCGCCGTGTGTTGACAGCGTCTGGTTTCAGGTAGAGAACAGCTGAATACATTTCTGTGTATGTCAGAGAACAATGGACTGTCTGCAGTTGGCTCGGCCCCTCGTGGGAGAAGAGACTTGAATATGAGGGACTAATCTCAGAACCAGGACTCCAGTCCCCCACAAGGCAACACCTCAAGCTGCCACTAGAGTAACAGGCCAATCCAAATCACATTTGTGATACTGCCATTAATAATAAAATCTAGCTCAATGGGAGGAAACTGTCTAGGAAGGAGTACGGCAGAAAGGGATCTAGGGGTTATAGTGGACCACAAGCTAAATATGAGTTAACAGTGTGATGCTGTTGCAAAAAAAGCAAACATGATTCTGGGCTGCATTAACAGGTGTGTGGTGAGCAAGACACGAGAAGTCCATTCTTCCGCTCTACTCTGCGCTGGTTAGGCCTCAACTGGAGTATTGTGTCCAGTTCTGGGCACCGCATTTCAAGAAAGATGTGGAGAAATTGGAGAGGGTCCAGAGAAGAGCAACAAGAATGATGAAGGATCTAGAGAACATGACCTATGAAGGAAGGCTGAAGGAATTGGGTTTGTTTAGTCTGGAAAAGAGAAGACTGAGAGGGGACATGATAGCGGTCTTCAGGTATCTAAAAGGGTGTCATAAGGAGGAGGGAGAAAACTTGTTCATCTTAGCATCTGAGGATAGAACAAGAAGCAATGGGCTTAAACTGCAGCAAGGGAGGTTTAGGTTGGACATTAGGAAAAAGTTCCTAACTGTTAGGGTGGTTAAACACTGGAATAAACTGCCCAGGGCGGTTGTGGAATCTCCATTTCTGGAGATATTTAAGAGTAGGTTAGATAAATGTCTATCAGGGATGGTCTAGACAGTAATTGGTCCTGCCATGAGGGCAGGGGGCTGGACTCGATGACCTCTTGAGGTCCCTTCCAGCCCTAGAATCTATGAATCTATGAATATACAGCACCTCTCATCAGCAGATCTCAAAGCCCTTTCAAAAGAGGTCAATATCATTATCCCCATTCTACCGATAGGTTAACTGAGGCACTGAGAATTGAAGTGACTTGCTCAAGGTCACCCAGCAGGCCAGTTGCAGAGCGAGGAATAGAACCAGGTCTCTCAAGTCTCAATTCAGAGGTTTTAAACATCACCAGAATCCCATCTTATTCTACAATAATATTGTATCCTGGAAGTTAACTCTCCACTGTACTGTGATCTTGTGAACAAAGTGCTGGTTAAATTTGCTATCAGTAAGGCCCTACATAACTCCAGTCCTGGCTATGTATCTGACCTAGCTTTGTCTATTAGCACCCCTCACACACTCTGCTGTCAGCAATGCCATTCTAGATACCCCATTCGTCTACTTTTCCCCACAGACTCCTCCGTGCATTCTCTTACTCCTCTCCCGAAGCAAGGGACATCCTCCCAGCTTCAATCCACCGAGCCACCCTCTCAGCTCACTCCTTAAGACTCAGTTTTCTCCAATGCTCATGAGAAGGGACCGAATAAATCAGCAGTATATTTATTGGTTTATAAAGTCTTCAAATGTGCACACAACTAAACTGAGCTACCAAATCACAATACAGTAGCCTTTATGGAAATACTGCTACGCTTCCTCATCCCCTCCTCTTTTCCTATTTTTACATGCTTGCTCATGTCTAGATGTACTGGCTTTAAGCTCTCTGTTTTTGTTTCCACAAGCCACCTCACACACCTTTGGGCACAGTTACAAAACTAAAACTAACAGTGATCTACAGAGGTACTGAAAAACAAATCTACACAAAAGAAGACCTGCTTTGACTATCTTAGGTGGCAAACAGCATCTGGAAGACTCTTCATAGCCCTGAAAAGCTAATCATTTTCCTCACCAACAACTGGGCTTATGCCCAGAATTAGTTTTAAGGACCAGACAGGTTCTGTATTGACACTGCTGCAGTGACAAATAAAGACTGGAGCCCCATTTTCCACCAACAATATCTAAGCCTGGAAGCAAAAGCAATTAGAGTATTTTCAATTCCAGTCTCCCACACCCTGCTATCCACTCAGAGAGTTTCAAATCACACTAGCAAAGTGTAGCCACTCACAGAGCTACAACACTTCTTGGAAAAAAGGAAGGTGTAGTGCATGTACTGCAGTAAAACACTCTTTAGTTACTCTGATTTACTGATTGGAGGATATGCCAGAAGGCTATAGCTCCAGTTCACAATAGCCCTAGTTCATAAAGTCTAGAGAGGGTAAAGAACATCCCACAGTCACATCCTCAAGTCAGAAGATAACAGAGGGAAGGGCCGCTTCCTTCCCTGGGATAAGCCACCACAATCCACACTCTCAAGTGACGACTCCCCACGTGCCACTTCTAGCACTTCCATTTTCAATTGCAGAGAGATTCTTCTTCACATCCTGTCCCAAATTTCTGTATATCATTACTGTCCACTGTTAGACAATTTCCATATCCCACACCAAGAGGTGGCTGCATTTGAGTGTGGGTGAAGGGAACCCCATATACTTTGTGGAACATTTTGGGACTCCTTCAGGATAAAACATTAAGATACCACTAAATCTGGCAGATTTCACAATGCTGCATGCTATGCTGAAGGCAACAGTTGTGCACATAGAACTGAAAGATGAGGGATTGAAACAACTAGCAGAGCTAGAGTAACTGAAGGACGTTGATGAACATGCGACTCTCGTGGGAAGCTGCATCTCAATGATCTGGGAGACGAGGAGACGGTGATAAGAAAAGGATATCATTTTCTACCACATATCCCAACAGGCATTTCTCTCCCCTCACCTTCTGCTCTCCTTCCTCCCCACCTCACTCCCCAATTAAGAAATGTACCTTACATACACTGCACTGACCTTCCCTCCCCTTTCTACTTTCAAAGGCATGTATTTTCTGTACAGTCTGTCATAAGAAGTTACGTTTCTCTCATTCCTGTCCTGCAGAGTGCTTACTATCAGAACAATTTAAAATTAAAAAAGCAAAAAACTGTTTTCAAACAATTGTCCAAAAATAAATAAATTGAAAATCTCTAGAAAAGACATATTATAGGTGTTATGATAATACTCACTCTTTAATATGGCAACACCCTGTTAAATAGAAAGATCTGATTACTGTATTCCTGTATGCCTCTTTAAACAAAAGAACAGTTGTAACAATTGTTTTGTTTCTGATATGTACACAGAAAGGATATGTAAACTCTTTAAAAACTTCCTAAATTTAAAAAAAGTTAAAAAGACAAAGTATTGATGTTTAATTAAATCAAAGGATTCTACTTTTTGGGGGACAGCTTGACATGAACTTTACATAAATTTGCATTAGACTGCTTCTATGCTCCTCCTTCAATATGTATTTCCTTCCTCTTCCCCCACCCCTCCCACCTCCCCCCACACCCAGTTTACTCAGTATTCCCAGTTTGGTTTTAAAGGTTCAATCCAGTAAAACACACAAAAATACACATATCCACCCCTATGTACAAGATAACCAGAGTTTATATGGCAGGAATCTCCTCAGGAAACAAACACCAACTTTGGACTTGCTGAAAAAGTGGAGCATTTAATCCCGAGGCAATCCCTAAACAAAAGAGTTGATTCTAGTGCATACAGCCATCGCATTTACTCAAGTACTTATAAAGAGTCTGACTAGCTACTATCTGAATTCCCATACAACATTTCATCCACATTTAACATTCCTAGACGGGGCACTAGATTCCAGGGATTTAACATTCAATCAGGAAAATAAATTAAGAAAGCAGAGTAAAATTAAAGAAATGAAAACAAAAAGCAATTCCTTCTTACAAGAAAGATCAGCTATCAAGAGATGCTTCCTTATCTCAGCTGGATAAACTAGATAAACACAGATCTTGGAAGGTACCGAGGTAATCCTGCAGTGTGCAGACCACTGTCAATCCCATCCAACAAATACTGCTCCCTCTTGATCAGAGTGGCACTCAGCCCTGGTCTTCACTGGGGAAAAGACGTGAGTCCTTAACTCAAGTTAGCTAAACACAAGGTAAAATCCTAAGGGAGACAAGGCAGTTTGTAAGTTTCCCATGAGTTCACAGGTCCAGGCAAACCCTAGGCTCCCCCACAAATGTTACTTTGACCTGCAAATTCATGTAAAAACTACAGACTGCCTGGTCTCCCCGAGGATTTGACCCCATGCTAGCTAAGAACACACCACTTTCCCCTAGTGAAAACAAAGTCTTGAGTGTTTCTCAGGAAGTGCTTAGTGCCTTGGAGGACTGAGTCCCAACCTTGACACTTTCCAGCAGACAGATCACTTCCCAGGCAATACCCCTCATAAGAACTGTGTGTGCTGAAGCTCTATGATTTTCTTTTTCTGTTAAAGAACAAGTGCAAGTGAACCACTATATCTGCCCACTTGTTTTTAATTAGAGAAGTAGCTGTGATAAGAAATTAAGGTTGCAGCTCAGAAAATATTTACTCAACTGTTTCATATATAAGATGACTGTGAAAGGGTATATAACTATAACTACTTTTCTACTCTCTCTCTCCAATGTAAAAGCGACAAAGGGTCCTGTGGCACCTTATAGACTAATAGAGGTATTGAAGCATAAGCTTTCGTGGGTCAATACCCACTTCTTCGGATGCAAGCAGTGGAAAATGTAAGTGACTTTATGGATAATTTTCTTATTTTTTTGTGAAGCATCATAATTTCATTGTCTGCAGCACATTTTGCAATCGTCTCCAGCACTGCCTCTGTATTCTTCTAATGATGTTGCTTCCTGCCATAGGATCAGGCTGTACTATCTAATCCATGGGAGGGCAAACTTCATCAGGGCTTTCAATCCGGCCCGCAGGATTGCCAGCCCCGGGGCACAGCGGGGGCTAAGGCAGGCTTCCTGCCTGCCCTGGCCCTGTGCCGCTCCCGGAAGCGACCGACACCATGTCCCTGTGGCCCTTGGAGTGGGGAGGGGGGCGGAGGGCTCCATGCGCTGCCCTCATCTGCAGGCACCACCCCATGCAGCTCCCATTGGCCGAGAATAGGGAACCGCGCGCGGCCAATTGGAGCTTCAGGGGTGGTACCCACAGGCGAGGGCAGCGCGCGGCAGAGCCACCTGCCCCCCAACCCCCACCCTCCCGCAGGAGCCACTGCCGGACATGCTGGCCACTTCCGGGAGCGGTGCAGGGCCAGGGCAGGCAGGGAGCCTGCCTTAGCCCCGCTGCGCGCCGCTGCCACCCCAGAGCCGCTCAAGGTAAGCGGCGCCAGGCCGGAGCCCGCACTCTGAACCCCTCCTGCACCCCGCACCCCAACCCCCTGCCCTGAGCCCCCTAACCCCCTGCCTCGAGCCCCCTGCTGCACCCTTCCCCCCTCCCACACACTGCACCCCCTTCTGCACCCCAACCCCCTGCCCTGAGTTCCCTGCTGCACATCAACCCCCTGCCCTGAACCCCCTCCCACACCCCAACCCCTTGCCCTGAGCCCCTTCCTGCACACCCCACCCCCTCCCACACCCTGCACTCCCTCCCACACCCCAACCCCCTGCCCCAGCCCTACATTCATGGCCCTGCACACAATTTCCCCATCCAGATGTGGCCCTCGGGCCAAAAAGTTTGCCCACCCCTGGTCTAGTCATTTGTACAACACTCCTCATCATACCTAACCACCTGATTTGGTCATTCCTTCTTAAGTGTAATTTCAGTTGTGACCACATTCCCGAGCAGAAGAGCAGCTGCACCCATTGCAATTATTCTGTCTCATTAATATTATCCTAATGACTTTTTCAATTAACCAGGCTCCAATTGCTAAGTGGAAGGTGTGGAATCGGAAGTGGGAGGGGAAGGTGAGTCACAAGAAGAACTGAGCAAGTGGTCCACCGTGTGTGCGAGTTTGAGAACCATTAAAATATCGCATGCAATCATGTAAGCCCTGTACAGTTTTAAGGCAGCATTTTAAGCAGTTAGGGCCCTTTTCTCCAGCAAGAGGATCTGTAGATAATAACTAGTCTCATTTGGCTTCTCCCAGCCCAGCCTTTACAACCTGGACATGTTTACAGATCTTTCCATGGTTTAATTGTAATCAGGACTACAACACAGCATCGCATAGTCTGTGTCTACATTAATATGCCCTGACTGTGACCCATTGCCAGTGACTCCCAACTCCTTCCCAGTTCCCTTCAAGTGGTGTTAAAGACCCTGTTGGGAACAAAAAGTCAACTGAAGCTTTGCTATGATGGGCAACAAACTAGTAGTTAAAACCAGATCGTTTTCCTAGCATAGGTCACACCAACTGTGTGATCCAATGCATTAGTTCAGGCTGCTGATAGCCAAGTCAGAGCAATAAAGGCAGGTAAAAAACTCGCCCCACCTCTCTAAACAAAGAAATCAATGAATGCAGAGATTGTGTCACTGAGAGGAGACCCTACTCCTGGCAGCATCCCTGGATCCAGCAGTGCAGTGGAAGGACCAGCAATAACTTCAGTGTGACTCATGCATAGTGCTCCCCTTTTCCTGGAATCTTTTGGCTCTTGCCGCGTGGATTTATTTATTTTACTCTTGGTGTCTATATCACCACCACTTAAAGGGCGAGAAGCGACTAGACTTTGACACCAACTGATTTTGCTTGCTCCTTCTCATGGTTATGAAGAACTTTGCTAGACAGAAGATCTCCATTAATACTGCAGCAACTGGGTTTCCCTACTTCAAAGTATTCTACTGAATTTCCAATTCACAATACTGAGCCTTCTGGGAGAAAAAACTTTCACATGGAAGCACATGTAAAAAACAAACAGCATTGTTCACGTGTGCATTGGACTTGCTGTGGGAATTAGGGTGACCGGATGTCCTGATTTTATAGGGACAGTCCCGATTTTTGGGCCTTTTTCTTATATAGGCGCCTATTCCCCCCCTCCCTCCCCCCGCGTCCCGATTTTTGACACTTGCTGCCTGGTCACCCTAGTGGGAGTACCTCCAACCCAGGAATTACCTCATTTACCATAAACTTGAATGACTCAGATACACAATAAGTTAAACCTAGCAACTCCGAAAACATCACAATTAGCAATAATAATGAGTTCAAACCTACTCATGATTATTAAAACACATTTATAAAAAGATACCTATTACTTGTAGTATCTGGATACATTAAGTACTTAGAAATATAATTAAATATTTACATTGAGTAACAGAAAAGGTGAACTGCACAATTCATTTTATCCTCATGCACAACAATCTGTTCCATCAACAACATTAAAGCATTGGGGGGATGGGAAGGGGAGAGACCTTAGAATTTTACTGCATTTGAGGCCTCTATGGGATTAGAATACAAAGAGTGTACTTCCCGGCAGAAGCAAGTTTTCATCTTTCATGGCTTTGGGGAAATGAAGATGTTTCAGCTTTGTTTTGAAGATATTGCTTGGGCTCACTTTTATTTATTATTTAGAGATTCATACAAACCAGGTCCTCCTTAATGCAAATGCCAAGCAGAGTGGGAGAGCTGTACACAATCTAGGATACAGACCCAGAATGCTGAGAGTTTAACCAATGTTGTCGAGGAGCCTATGTGTCTACTGGTCTTCAGCAAATGTGTGATCAGGCTACAGAAATGCATGTAGCATGTAGGACTGTAGTATGTGTGGACCAAGTCTACCTCCAAAGATCTGCCCGTTTCATTTAAAGTCACCAGCTTCCTGCAGCCATACTGATCCCCGAAGCTCACACTTCATAGGCTAGACCAGGGGCTGCAACATTTCAGAAGTGGTGTGCCAAGTTTTCATTTATTCGCTCTAATTTAAGGCTTTGCGTGCCAATACATTTTAAGGCTCTGGGGTTCTGGCCGCCGGCTCCTGACAGCCGGAGTCTCAGCCCGCTGCCAGCCTAGGTTCCTTCACCCAGGCCAGCAGCGGGCTCTGGGTGGGGCCAGCAGCGGAACCCCAGCTGGCAGGAGCCCATGGTGGGAATCCCAGAGCAGCGGCATGCTGAGCCGGCGTGCCATCAAAAATCGGCTCGCGTGCCACCTTTGGCACGCGTGCCATAGGTTGCCGACCCCTGGGCTAGACTATGCGCAGCACTTACGTAGTCAGGTTCTCCCCGTGCCAGAAAGAGATTCTTCCCTGTCCCCTTCCCTCAAACTGTAATTTTTTTATCCTAGACCAGAAATCTTGGGAGTCTTCCCTGACCCTAAACTTTCTTATTTCTTGCAGTCTTTTCCCTGGTCTACTCATGTTTTCCTCCTTCAGAAATAATGCTAGAATCCATCTTTACCTCACTCCTGCTGAAATCCTGATCCATGCCTCTTAACTGGTAACAGTCTAGACTGTTACCATGCCTGCTTCTGGCCTTTCTTAATTCCTATGCTAATGTCCAGAAAGCACCAGATGACTACTGTCTTGTACAGGAAGTGGGATACTTTGCCACCTTCACTGGCTTCCAAGCCATCTCTGAATCCAAATTTTTTTTAAGTTTTATTCCTGGTTTTCATAACATACCAAGTACCTGCTCCATTGTCTCTGACCTTAGACAGTCACTCTACAACCTCACCTAATCTTAGACTTTCATCTCCCTCGACCTCATCAGACTAGTATCTCAAACAAATTAAGTATGGTGGCCATTTTTGGTTACCAAAACAAACTAGACTTCATACAAGTTGAACCACGAGAGAGGATATACACCAAGATATTTAATGTTAACCACATAACTCAAGGTCCCGTAAAGCTCAGGTAAAGCCGGCAGTTACGTTTTTCCAGTGTCAAGCTACCATAAAGTAAATTTTAAAAGTTCCTTTTTTTCTTAAACAAGCACTGAAAGAACCAATTTTAGCTATTTTTAAGTTTATTCTTCCTCCTTTTATTCCACTACAGGAGAAAACAAACCTCCTATCCCCTGACTTTTCTGCTGAGTTCTGTCCCCATATGTGTTGCTGAGACGGAGGGAGCTCTCTAAGACAGCTCAGCAATTTTCATGTGTTAAACAAGAGAATTCTCAGAATTGAAGATTGCAACTGCCAGGAAAATTCAGAGCATAAATGTTGAGATGTGATTTGAAAATAACTTTTTTAATTCATAAAATATGTAGTTAGAAAGTCAGAATTGGTATAAGACTCTAAATATCAGGGGGGGAACTAAACCCTGAAAGCCAGAAACTCTAGCAAGCACAAGGCATAGCTCCACTCCCATGCAATGTTAGAACATTTTAATACCATATTAGACCAATACCTGATCTTTCTAAGGGTACAGGTAGGGAAAATAATGCCCAACATACATAACTGATGGCATTTACTAACGTACATCTTCTTGTGATAATCGCTTCCTCAGTGACTTATCAACATCTGTTTCTGAGTGATGCTCCAATTTCCATCTATTTATTGAAGTGTGTACAAAATAATCACATTATAGGCGGAAGAACCCACTCATGGTGACCTGATATAATAAAATAAGTAGTTCCTGTCTTTCAATTTCCCCTAAAGTCTCCAGTGTTTCTCCCCTCTTATTTATAATGAGGTCTGAGCCACAGGAAAGCTATTATCTTCCTCTGTTGACATCTAGATGATGACTAGTTAAACTGAACTCTTATAAGAAAAAAGAAAACAAGAAAAATACCTGTGGCACCTTAGAGACTAACAAATTTATTTCAGCATAAGCTTTCGTGGGTTAAGAACCCACTTCATCGGATGCATGAAATGGAATGCTGAAATAAATCTGTTAGTCTCTAAGGTGCCACAGGTATTTTTCTTGTTTTCTTTTTGCTGACACAGACTAACACGGCTACTACACTGAAACCTGTCTTATAAGAAAGTTAGTATTCACACAACATTTGATAGAAACACTTCTGTGGTGGGCAGTATTTTCCACAACTGCAGGCAGGAACTGAGTTGTTAGCCCTCACAAGAAGAACTGATCATTCTGACATTAGAAACAAACATTCAAAACCCAAAAGACACATTATTTAAGACTGTTCCTGGTTGCTCATTTACTGCTGCTGCTCAGTCTGTTCAAAACTCTCCACTTCTGAGCCATGACCTCTGCATCTCTACCAGAGCTTAAATTCTTATAGATTATTTCCAGGAGCCCCCCAAACTCCCCAACATGCTATAAAAACTCCAGGCGATTTGCAAATATTTACTGGCGCTCCACTCCGGACAGCTCCAGCTGAATTTAAGCCCTGATCTCTACCATTAAAGTCTCCCTCTTCACTTTAGCCTACAGCTCCAAACCTCTCTCCTCCTTACATCCTTTTGTGTCCTGTCTCATCCTCCCCCAGCTGTATCCTGAAAGAACACCTGCACTTTTAGGGCTTTCAGTTTGAACTGCCTCTTCATTTTGCCTCTAAGCCAGGGGTTCTCAAACTAGGGGTCGGGACCCCTCAGGGGGTCGCGAAGTTATTACATGGCGGGTCGTGAGCTGCCAGCCTCCACCCCAAACCCCGCTTTGCCTCCAGCATTTATAATGGTGTTAAATATATACAAAAATGTTTTTAATTTATAAGGGGGGTTGCACTCAGAGGCTTGCTATGTGAAAGGGGTCACCAGTACAGGTTTGAGAACCACTGCTCTAAGCCATCTCCCTATCTCGCTCACCTAGATGGGGGCCCTGCCCACCTCTGACATGCTGTTGCTATTCTGCGGGTACACCAAACCAACACTTACTCAGCCTTCTGCACTGGGATTCAGTCTACCCCAACAGCTTACCACCTACACTGAAGACATAGCAAGTGAAAGCAATAGACACAGGAGGAATGAGACAGGGAGGGGTAAAGATAACAGCAACACAATCATGTGACTCACAGAAATGCTGCTACACGCCAAACCCGTCTCCTTCTGCCCAAACTAAAAATCTTGGCCTCTCTCTCTATCGCCTCATGGTTGTGTAGCTGTCAGCTCAAGCTTAATATGGCTAAAACAGAGCTTCTAATTGTCTCCACAAGCCTTCCCTACTACCTCCTTTCTTGAAAACTGGACAGAACCACTCTGTCACTAAGGCCCATCATTTGGACACCATCTTCGACTTGGACTTCTCTCTAGGTCCTCCAGGCTATGAATCTGGCCAATTCTTTCTGTATAATATCTCTAAGAAATGGCCTCTCTTTCTACCCATATAACAGAAGATCAATTCCCTATCCAGGGGACAGGAGTTTAGATGCACACAGGAAAGTTGCACAGCCACCCTTACGCCTGTGTTTTTGAGATATAAGCACAGAGGGAACCCCTCCTTATCCTCAAATATTTTAGCGTGAGGCATTAGCCGTCTGTATAAGACAGCTCTCCAACCACCCCATTTTTTTGGAGGGGATTTGTGAACATGGTACCTTTCTAGGTTTGAGAAGGTTACACTTTGTGCTTTTTTTAGGCTGTTCTATATATAGGGTCCCCTACCTGGTGGGAGGAGGGGGGGCTGTCCGTAAAGATTACCACCACATCCCATTCTTGGTGGTCTGTGTAGACAAAAAAACCCAAGTTTGGGATGCGGGTTGATACACAGAATGCCCTGTAATCCAGTTGTAGTAAGGAGTACGTATGACACCTTCTGGGTTTGTGATGGCAGTTGCAGGGGCATGAACACAGGGTGCCCTCACCTCTACAGTTTCGTGGACGTCTGTACAAAACACACAGCATCACCCATGTTTAGTTGGAGGGTGAGGGGATCTACCTATAGAATGCCCTTCATAGAATCATAGAATATCAGGGTTGGAAGGGACCTCAGGAGTTCATCTAGTCCAACCCCCTGCTCAAAGCAGGACTAATCCCCAATTTTTGCCCCAGATCCCTAAATGGCCCCCTCAAGGATTGAACTCACAACCCTGGGTTTAGCAGGCCAATGCTCAAACCACTGAGCTATCCCTCCCCCCTAAGGAGTCTGGAAGAGCCTCTTTATCGTACCCTGGGGTTTCTGAGGGACAGAAGTGAATACAAGGTGTTCACATCACATCCTGAGACTGGACAGACATCCCCAATTAGGCACTCTCCCTCCCAGAGGGTTTGGGGATTGGCAGTCTGGGAGCCCCATGGTTTGAGGGAGTCTGTTCAGAGCACTCTCCCTTGCCTTAGGTTTTGGGGATCCCTATGTGAGAAGTCTCCTGGATTTGGGGGCTGCTGCATTGTGGGTATCCCCTTATGTGAGGCTTTCAGGGATGCATATGCAGAGAGTGGGTAGGAGGGCACCCCTGTACAAAGTGCTCCCCTTGCCCAGGGTTTCTGGGAAGCTGTGCCCCAGGAGTCCCCATGGTAGGGGTGCTTCTATCACAGAAAGCTCCCCCTTAACCAAAGTTTTAGGTGTCTACATGAAATTCGGGGGGGAGGGGCACGCGCTTGCTTGACAAAATGCTCCCCTAGCCAGAGATTGGGGAGTGCCTACCATGGCATTCTGATAAAGAGTGCTCCCCTAGCTGAGGATTTAGAGATCTAGATACTAGGGTTTCTCTGAAGAGGGGAACTCCTGTCACTGAGGTCTCCCCTTTGCCTGAAGTCTGCATGCCGAAAGCACCTTCAGGTTGGGAGGTGTGACTGTATCAATTCCGTTAAAAAACATACACAAACTAAAATGGTAACATCCATGTCATATTTCAAAACTCAATCAAAACTCTCTTCTTCAGCACAATGCTAAAAGGGCAAAAAAATTGCCACCTATTTAATCACTAACAGGGACAAAAATACTAAAAATGTTATCTTTTGAGATGGTAATAAAGATTCTTTTTCATACAGAAGAGGTAAAACCCAGCATACTCTCAAAAGTCAGAAAACTCTACAATTCAGAAGATAATGAGGTAGATCAGCAGTTCTCAAACTGTAGATTGCGACCCTGTTTTAATGGGGTCACCAGGGCTGGCATTAGACTTGTTGGGGCCCGGGGCTAAAGATGAAGCCCAAGGGTCATGGGGCTCGGTTGCAAGCCCCCCGCCCGGGGCTAAAGCCCTTGGGCATCGGCCTCCCTCCCGCCCCCCGGGGCAGCAGTGCTTTGGATTTGACCCCCACACCCGGGGCTGTGCGGCTCAGGCTTCAGTGCCCCCCTCCTGGAGTCACGAAGTAATTTTTGTCGTCAGACAGGGATCACGGCGCGATGAAGTTTGAGAACCCCGAGGTAGAGCATCCAACACTTCAGGTTTACACGGGCAAAAACGGAGATGTGAAGGATCTTTTCCATATCTGCCTTTAAGGACACCAGTTTCCCTGGTTTGAAAACTTAACTGAGTACACGCCTTACGTAAATGAGATTTTGATAACTCGTTCAAATTCGGTTGGAAAACAAGAGCCATTTTCAAAGCAGAAAACCAAAAGGCAAATTTGGAATCATGAAGCACAGCGAGATCTTTTTGTTAGGTGTCTCCCAAAGGCCTACCCTTCGTCCAGGCTCCTGGGGTCCCCACATTTATTCCCAGAGCTCTCTGCGGCCAGAGTCAGTGGCCTCCCCAGGAATTGAAATGGGGGTGGGGGGGTGTTCGAATTTACTGGGGAGGGGGTGTCACTAAATTGGCATGTAACTAGTTCACAAAACTGGGGGGTGCTGGGGAAATTCAGGGCGGGTGTGGGGAAACCACTGGCCAGAGTGCACCCCATGCCAAAGGCGATAGGGCACCCCCGGAATTCAGGACTCTACGCCCTGGCAAGAGGAGGTAGGGGGCAGGCAGCTGTCCCACGGCGCTGCCCCCTGACACCCGGTTTTGGGGCCCCTGCGCTCACACCCTCATGAGCTCTTGTACTGTACTGAGCACTTCCCTTCCCTGGAGTGTGGGGTCTCTGTGCTGGATTCAGGGACCACTCAGGGCCGGGAGCCCTGGGGAATGGGGGGGCTGCGGTCCCGCCGCACTGCCGCATACACGGGCTGGGGACTCTATGCTGGGACCCCCCCCGAGTTCGGGACCCCGGTGTGCGGGGGGCGCTTAGAGGGGCCCCTGCCAGCCCCACCGCGGGCCCTTCCCGGGAGCCCCCCCCCGGAGCCGCACTCACCTGGCCGGTCCGCCGGCAGGCCCGGCCCCGCGAGGAGCAGGAGGAAGAGGCCGCTCCCCGCGGCCCGGGCCCAGGCCATCCCCGTCCCCATCCCCGGCTCCAGCTCGGGGCGGCTGCTGGCCTGGGGCAGCGGCCGCTCTGTGTCCTCGGGAGCCTGCGCGCCGCGGCCTCCTCAGCCCGGCGCCAGCCGCCTCCTCCCGCCGGCCGGGGGTGGAGCTGGGGCGGGGACACCCCAGGGCCGGGATCCGGCCGCCGGGCACAAGGACCTGGGACATCCTCCCTGGGGGCAGGGACACTCCCGGGGCTGGAAGTGGGGGTGCTCCTGCACCCCCCGCCTTGAAGGGGTTTCCATCACACACAGGGGAGGGTTTACAGTTTGATTCAATGGCTCTCGGCACCCCCGGGCCCTATACAAACTCTACCAGCCCCCCCGCCCAGAAGCAGGGATCCGCGGGGCACCAGGCACAAGGAGCTGGGGTGGAGACACCCCAGGGCAGGGATTGGTGGGGGCAGGCACAAGGAGCTGGGGTGGGGACACCCCAGGGCAGGGGCTGGGGGGGGGGCAGGCACAAGGAGCTGGGGTGGGGACACTCCAGGGCAGGGGCTGGGGGGGGCAGGCACAAGGAGCTGGGGTGGGGACACTCCAGGGCAGGGATTGTGGGGGGAGACACTCCAGGGCAGGGATTGGGGGGGCAGGCAGGGATCGGGGGGGGGGGGACGACACTCCAGGGCAGGGATTGGTGGGGGCAGGCACAAGGAGCTGGGGTGGAGACACCCCAGGGCAGGGGCTGGGGGGGGCAGGCACAAGGAGCTGGGGTGGGGACACTCCAGGGCAGGGATTGGGGGGGCAGGCAGGGATCGGGGGGGGGGACGACACTCCAGGGCAGGGATTGGTGGGGGCAGGCACAAGGAGCTGGGGTGGAGACACCCCAGGGCAGGGGCTGGGGGGGGGCAGGCACAAGGAGCTGGGGTGGGGACACTCCAGGGCAGGGATTGGGGGGGGAGACACTCCAGGGCAGGGATTGGGGGGGGCAGGCAGGGATCGGGGGGGGGGGGACGACACTCCAGGGCAGGGATTGGTGGGGGCAGGCACAAGGAGCTGGGGTGGAGACACCCCAGGGCAGGGGCTGGGGGGGGCAGGCACAAGGAGCTGGGGTGGGGACACTCCAGGGCAGGGATTGGGGGGGGCAGGCAGGGATCCGGGGGGGGGACGACACTCCAGGGCAGGGATTGGTGGGGGCAGGCACAAGGAGCTGGGGTGGAGACACCCCAGGGCAGGGGCTGGGGGGGGCAGGCACAAGGAGCTGGGGTGGGGACACTCCAGGGCAGGGATTGGGGGGGGAGACACTCCAGGGCAGGGATTGGGGGGGCAGGCAGGGATCGGGGGGGGGGGACGACACTCCAGGGCAGGGATTGGTGGGGGCAGGCACAAGGAGCTGGGGTGGAGACACCCCAGGGCAGGGGCTGGGGGGGGGCAGGCACAAGGAGCTGGGGTGGGGACACTCCAGGGCAGGGATTGGGGGGGGAGACACTCCAGGGCAGGGATTGGGGGGGCAGGCAGGGATCGGGGGGGGGACGACACTCCAGGGCAGGGATTGGTGGGGGCAGGCACAAGGAGCTGGGGTGGAGACACCCCAGGGCAGGGGCTGGGGGGGGGCAGGCACAAGGAGCTGGGGTGGGGACACTCCAGGGCAGGGATTGGGGGGGGAGACACTCCAGGGCAGGGATTGGGGGGGCAGGCAGGGATCGGGGGGGGGACGACACTCCAGGGCAGGGATTGGTGGGGGCAGGCACAAGGAGCTGGGGTGGAGACACCCCAGGGCAGGGGCTGGGGGGGGCAGGCACAAGGAGCTGGGGTGGGGACACTCCAGGGCAGGGATTGGGGGGGGAGACACTCCAGGGCAGGGATTGGGGGGGCAGGCAGGGATCGGGGGGGGGGGGGACGACACTCCAGGGCAGGGATTGGTGGGGGCAGGCACAAGGAGCTGGGGTGGAGACACCCCAGGGCAGGGGCTGGGGGGGGCAGGCACAAGGAGCTGGGGTGGGGACACTCCAGGGCAGGGATTGGGGGGGCAGGCAGGGATCGGGGGGGGGACGACACTCCAGGGCAGGGACTGGGGGGGCAGGCACAAGGAGCTGGGGTGGGGACACCCTGGGAGCAGAAATCCAGGGATGGGGGGGCACAAGGAGCTGGGGTGGGGACACCCCGGGCAGGGATCGGGGGAGGGGTGCATCCTGGGGGCAGGGTGGATTACACTTGGTAATTTAAGACACAAATTTACAAATAGTTGCACATTTACCTGCGTATCTGTATAGTTGAAATTCAGACAGGTGAACTCCAGATAAGAGAAAATCAAAGAAAACTAAACTAACTCTCAAAGTGTCAGGACATTTTATCCAAAATTAAATCGAGGCTCCTTGCTCAGCTCTGCAAAACAATGCATACAACAAATGGTGTGCTCTACACAGGTAGAAACACTCTTCATGGAATTAGTCTTCCTATGGCTCAGACTTTGGTATTATAACAAAACAAAAATCAAGGGATATGAGAAAAGCATTGAAGATGAAGACTTAGGGGGAAATTAGTCAATATGAAACTATCAGAGGGGTAGCCGTGTTAGTCTGGATCTGTAGAAGCGACAAAGAGTTCTGTGGCACCTTATAGACTAACAGACGTATTGGAGCATAAGCTTTCGTGGGTGAATACCCACTTCTTCGCGAAGAAGTGGGTATTCACCCACGAAAGCTTATGCTCCAATACGTCTGTTAGTCTATAAGGTGCCACAGAACTCTTTGTTGCTTCAATATGAAACTAGGACATGTTTAATTTCTGGGTTCTGGAATTTAAATGCAGGTTGTCTGATGCCTTCGAATAAACAAGGGTGGGAATCAGAACCTGGAAGTGTCTCCAGGAAGTGACGTTATGAAGAAAATATGTATGTTAATAAAAGTGCAATGTGCATGTTGGCCCCCCCACCCTATAGGAAATCATCGCTGGTAATAATATGGAACTAAACCACATGACATAGTGACACCTCTACACAGGCAGTTTTTACCATGCCATCAAACAGGAGCTATACCTTTCACTATAACCTAGTGTGTTTGCTGGCTTTCCTAGACCTTATGTAAGACCCTGACTAACATCATAATGTTAAACATCTCTTATTTGTTGTGTTTTCTCCCAAGTGGCTACTATAATTGATTTGGGATGATCTAATTGGGGTTGGTCCTGCTTTGAGCAGGGGGTTGGACTAGATGACCTCCTGAGGTCCCTTCCAACCCTGAGATTCTATGATTCTATGATTTATTCAGGGGATATTATCTGACACCTTTGAGAGAAAACAATACCCCCAGTCTGCTTTACTATGGTAGGTAACATCCTGGTTATTGGTCATAGAGGGTAGAGACTCCAGCCTTAAAACCTAAGTGATGGCCCAGGAGACCTGAGGGTCCAGTGAGGGCACAAGGATGAAAGCATTATCAGATAATTGGATCCCTCACATCCTGCAATTGTGATTTTATAAATATTTTAAAGAAAACCTAAGGAAAAAAGACATTTGTATTTCAAATCCCCATTACTGGGTAAATACACTCTCCTGTATATTCTTAAAAATATTTTTTTAAATGAAATGTTAGGTCTTTGGTTTTCTTGGAAGGCCAGAAATCAATTAAATCCCTAGCAGAAGCTGTTGTTGGGAAACACCATCAAAGCATAAAGAACACCTATGACAGAAGATCAGACAGCAGCATATAGTCACAAACATTACCCTGATGCTGCAGTCATTAATGTGTAATTTAATGATAAAATAACACAGCAGAGGGGCTGAGGCTTGCCTCTGCACATTCATTAATCAGATAGAGGGATCCTAGATAAACAGTTCTCCATGAGGCAGCCAAGGGAAACTTAGGCACAAGTACGTTTTAAAACCAGTATGATCCCTCATCAGCCTCAAAAAGTGGTGATCCATCAGCTAGTTTGAGCTGAGGGATTGAAGTAGGGAGTGGTAGGGCCAGGGGGAAATTTAGGAAATTCTACTCTTGTAAGAAAGCTGTAGAAAAAGTAAGAAAAGGCACATCACAGGAGTTCCCATAATTATAGCTAAGCAGTAAAGCTATTTTATTTTCTGATGAACAGATGGTACAATGGGAAGCACGCTTCTTTTGGAGTCACCACTGAACCAGTGTCTCCGCAAGGTAGCAGAGATGCTGTAAGGTGGTGGTAGTATTTATTTACCAACGGTTGCAGTGAAGGATTTGCCTTCACTGGAAATCTTTCCATCACTATTGGTTGTTTGTATAAAAAATATTCTTGAGTTCAACCACAACTATTGGACTTGAAGCAAGAATTAATTCAGGGAAGTCCTATGGCTAATGTTACACAGGGAGTCAGACTAGTCAGGGGTTCTTGCAACAAAATTTTTGGTGGTCTCAGAGTGCGGCCACCAACTCTTGCAGGTGGCCGCACTGACACTTTTCCCTAAAATTATTTACTTTACCTAAAGTTAATAAAGTAATATGCACATATATACATCCAAATCATTGTAATTTATTTATGTAAGGTTTTCAGGGGTTTTTTTTTGCAGACAATAATAAAAATCATGCAGTTATCTCTATTCTTTACTGGACCTAACAGAATATAAATACAAATAAGGTGCTTTGCACATTCTTGTCTTTTTTATTATTGTTTCTTTTGCTTTTTTGGTAAAAGAGGTTGTCTGTATAACAATTCTGAAGTAAATTTTAAAATGCTTTAACATAACAGAAGTCCAAATAATAATGAAAAACATATCTGGGTGGCTTTGGGTCTGGGGAGGGGACGCACGACTGTGGCTGGCCCGGGGCTCTTCTGGGCAGGTGGGAGTGGAGGGGCTCGGGGCTTCGGCCGGCCCGGAGCTCCTCCAGATGAGCGGGGGGGGGGGGGGGGGGGGCGCACTCCGGGTTTTGGCAACCCCGGGCCTCCTCTAGGCAGATGTGTTGGGGGCAGGTCATGGAGCTTTGGCCCACCCGGGGGTCCTCCGGCCATGGCGGGGGGGCCGCTCAGGGCTTCTCTGGGTGGGGGGCTTGTGGCTCCAGGCACAGGGGTTCTTGGGGCTCCAGCTGATGAGAGGGGGCGCAGGCAGAAGGGGTGGAGTTGGGGGTAGCCTCCCCAAATGGGGGCTCTACCTGCTGCCCATGCACCCACTGCTCATCTCCTCACCCCCCGCCCACCTCCTGTGTCCCTCCTCACTCCCTGACCCACCGCTCACCTCCTCACTCCCCTGCCACAGACACCCCCCTGCCCGCTTCGTCTCTCCCCCGCTTGCAGCCAGACCCCCCCTACCCGCCTCATCACCCTGCTGCTGGCTCGCTACTTGCCTCCTCACCCACCCCCCCAGCCAGGGCCGGCTCTGGCTTTTTTGCTGCCCCAGGCAAAAAAGCCACCCGCCGCCCTGCCGCCCCGCCCCGCGCCTGGGCACCGGAGGGGAGCGTGGCAGGCACGCGGCCCCGCTCCCCCGGCCAGGGCGGGGAGCGCGGCAGGCCCCGCTGCCCCGGCGGGGAGCGCAGCAGGGGAGGGCGCCGAGCCCGGCCGCGGCCCCGCTCTCCCCGGCGGCCGGAGCGTGGCAGGGGAGGGCGCCGAGCCCGGCCGCGGCGCCGCTCTCCCTGGCGGCCGGAGGGAGGGCGGCGAGCCCGGCCATGGTGCCGCTCTCCCAGGAGGCCGGAGCGCGGCAGGGGCGGGCGGCGAGCTCGGCCGCCGGCTTGGCCGCGGCGCTGCTCTCCCTAGCGGCTGAAGGGAGAAAAAAATAAAATAAAAAAAAACCCTGAGCGCCGCCCCCCTCCAGGTGCCGCCCCAAGCACGTGCTTGGTAGGCTGTGCCTGGAGCCGGCCCTGCCCCCAGCCTCCCTGCTGCTCGCCTCCTCACCTCCCCCACTCGCCTTCTCATCTCCCCACCTGCTGCTCGCCTCACCGCTCCCCTCCTCAATCCCCCACTCACAGCCTGCCCACCTCCTCACCCTGATGCTGGCTTGCCGCTCGCCTCCTCACTCTCCCGCCAGACTCCCCTCCCGCTGCTCACCTCGCCGCTCGCCTTCTCACCCCTTCCTCGCCGCCTCACATTGCTCCTTAAGCATTGTGTGTCCCACCTGTGTCTCCAGAGAGGTGGCGCATGCAGGAACAACAGGGACGAAGGGAAGGGGCTGACGCTTCACACCCACCCCCACCCAGGAAACTGCCGTGGCCCCAGGGAAACCCCTGGTGTCCGCATTTGAGAAACGGTGGCCTAGCTGATCACAATGGTCTTCTGGCCTTAACATCTACGACTCTGTACTTGAACCTCTTGGGTACCAGCCTAGAAGAGATACCAAAGACCCACTGAAAGCCCCGAGTCACAGCAGGACTCGGGCTCTGAACACCCCAGCAGGGCCCTAGGACCATGGTCCTGGGTCAATGCTGCTGACTCAAGTCAAGCTGCTTTGCTTTGTGTGTGGATGGAAGGAGGTCGGGGCTGAGACCTGGCTCCCTGTACAGTGTAGACAGACCCTACTCCACTCTACCCACCCAACACTTGTGGCCTTTCCCCGCCCCCTCTTCACCCATTGGTTGCCAGGGCCGGGGGAGGACCCAATCTTGTTACCGCACGCAGTAGTGCCGCCCCTCTGCGCCAGCCAACCCACCTTGCTTCTTGCCTGTCGCTGATTGGCCGGTAATGTGCGGATCTATTGGTGGAGTGGGCAATTCGTCCCGAGGTCCCGCCTCCTCGGAAACATTCAGCACTCCCATTGGTCGGGAGGAGGTAGGTTGCGCTCTCTCCGGTGCGGCCTAGCCGGCGTGGTTTTTGGCGGTGTTTCCTAACAGCGCAGGCCGGGTGGGGGCGCCGGGGAGGCGGGCAGGGCGGGCACGATGGTGCCGGGGGTCGGGTGGCCGGTGAGTTACGTGCTGCTGTGCGGGCAGGCAGCGCTGCTGCTGGGGAACCTGATGCTGCTGCAGGGCGTGTCCCGGAGCCACCAGCACAACGCGACCGAGGCCGAGCCCGACCAGCCCGCGGGCAGCCCGGCCCCCGCCTGTGACTACGGGGACCCGCAGGCGCCGCTTGTGCTCTGCACCTACCTGTGAGCGGGGGAGGGCAGGGGGCTGCTGGGGGTGATGTGGGTGGGGTGGGCACAGAAGGGGAGGGACAAGGTGGGGAGCGGGAGGATATGATATGGGGGGCTGGGGGAGTGATGGGCAGTAATGAGGTATGGGGGGCTGGGGGCGGAGGAGGAGAGGTATGAGGGGCTGGGGGAGTGATGGGGAGTAATGAGGGGGGCTGGAGGCAGAGGGGGAGGAGAGGTATGGGGGGCTGGGGGAGTAATGAGGTATGGGGGGCTGGGGGAGTGATGGGGAGTAATGAGGTATGGGGGGCTGGGGGTGGAGGAGGAGAGGTATGAGGGGCTGGGGGAGTGATGGGGAGTAATGAGGGGGGCTGGGGGCAGAGGGGGAGGAGAGGTATGGGGGGCTGGGGGAGTGATGGGGAGTAATGAGGTATGGGGGGCTGGGGGAGGAGAGGTATGGGGGGCTGGGGGAGTGATGGGAAGTAATGAGGGGGGCTGGGGACGGATGAGAAGGAGGGGAGGTATGGGGGGCTGGGGGCGGAGGAGGAGAGGTATGAGGGGCTGGGGGAGTGATGGGGAGTAATGAGGGGGGCTGGAGGCAGAGGGGGAGGAGAGGTATGGGGGGCTGGGGGAGTAATGAGGTATGGGGGGCTGGGGGAGTGATGGGGAGTAATGAGGTATGGGGGGCTGGGGGTGGAGGAGGAGAGGTATGAGGGGCTGGGGGAGTGATGGGGAGTAATGAGGGGGGCTGGGGGCAGAGGGGGAGGAGAGGTATGGGGGGCTGGGGGAGTGATGGGGAGTAATGAGGTATGGGGGGCTGGGGGAGGAGAGGTATGGGGGGCTGGGGGAGTGATGGGAAGTAATGAGGGGGGCTGGGGACGGATGAGAAGGAGGGGAGGTATGGGGGGCTGGGGGCGGAGGAGGAGAGGTATGAGGGGCTGGGGGAGTGATGGGGAGTAATGAGGGGGGCTGGAGGCAGAGGGGGAGGAGAGGTATGGGGGGCTGGGGGAGTAATGAGGTATGGGGGGCTGGGGGAGTGATGGGGAGTAATGAGGTATGGGGGGCTGGGGGTGGAGGAGGAGAGGTATGAGGGGCTGGGGGAGTGATGGGGAGTAATGAGGGGGGCTGGGGGCAGAGGGGGAGGAGAGGTATGGGGGGCTGGGGGAGTGATGGGGAGTAATGAGGTATGGGGGGCTGGGGGAGGAGAGGTATGGGGGGCTGGGGGAGTGATGGGAAGTAATGAGGGGGGCTGGGGACGGATGAGAAGGAGGGGAGGTATGGGGGGCTGGGGGCGGAGGAGGAGAGGTATGAGGGGCTGGGGGAGTGATGGGGAGTAATGAGGGGGGCTGGAGGCAGAGGGGGAGGAGAGGTATGGGGGGCTGGGGGAGTAATGAGGTATGGGGGGCTGGGGGAGTGATGGGGAGTAATGAGGTATGGGGGGCTGGGGGTGGAGGAGGAGAGGTATGAGGGGCTGGGGGAGTGATGGGGAGTAATGAGGGGGGCTGGGGGCAGAGGGGGAGGAGAGGTATGGGGGGCTGGGGGAGTGATGGGGAGTAATGAGGTATGGGGGGCTGGGGGAGGAGAGGTATGGGGGGCTGGGGGAGTGATGGGAAGTAATGAGGGGGGCTGGGGACGGATGAGAAGGAGGGGAGGTATGGGGGGCTGGGGGCGGAGGAGGAGAGGTATGAGGGGCTGGGGGAGTGATGGGGAGTAATGAGGGGGGCTGGAGGCAGAGGGGGAGGAGAGGTATGGGGGGCTGGGGGAGTGATGGGGAGTAATGAGGTATGGGGGGCTGGGGGAGGAGAGGTATGGGGGGCTGGGGGAGTGATGGGAAGTAATGAGGTATGGGGGGCTGGGGGAGGAGAGGTATGGGGGGCTGGGGGAGTGATGGGGAGTAATGAGGTATGGGGGGCTGGGGGAGTGATGGGGAGTAATGAGGTATGGGGGGCTGGGGGAGGAGAGGTATGGGGGGCTGAGGAAGAACAATGTGGGGTAAGGAGAGGGCTGGGGAATGATGTCATGCTAAGGCAGGGAGCTGTGGCACGGGGGAAAGGGCAATGCGAGGAGCTGGTCTGGTGCTGAGAACAGGTTTATATTGGGCAAAGAGACACCTGCATAGTGGCCAGCAGAAAGGGGCATTCAGAAAGCGATGCCAAAGTGGGGTGCGTGCAGGGAAGACAGGTGACAGGCTGGGATAGATGAAGATGGGGTGGTGACAGGAAATGGGGCACATTCAAGAACAAGAATGGGTGACGGGGCTAGCGATGGTGTGCATGAAGGGGAAGACAGGGAACCTCAACATGATGTTTTCCCTTATGAATTAACTTATTCTCTTCCACACACACACACACACATATTTAACTGTATGAACATGATGGGCTTTGATCATTTACAGGCCCGAGGAGTTCATCGAATGTGAGGATCCAGTAGACCATGTTGGAAATATTACTGCACAGCGAGAACTGGGTTATGGATGTGTTAAGGTGGGCTGAAAAAAGATGATTTTGTAACTTCTCAACGGGTATTCACACACTGGGGTGGCCTTAAATATCTATGGACCCTTAACGTGAATGGAACTTCTCCTTAGAAGCAGAGCGTGGTTTGTAATAATTGCACACCAAGAGTGCTATGCCAGCGTAAGGGAACAGAATACCTCCCCCAAGAGCTTTCTGCTGTAGCTCTGCAGCCAGTGGATTTGGGGATGTGCTTCTTCCTCACCCATTGAAGTTTATGGATTGTGGAAGTTCCCCTCTCCTGGCAGAAGCAATATTCAGGACGTGAAAGGAAAAGGTTTCCAAGGCACTTGCTCTTCCTGATCATGGACCTCTCAGGGAAGAGGTAAAGGTGCAGTGTCCACTTTTCTATCCCACAAGCAGTTTTGTGAGGGTGAAAACTACTCGTTTCTGTCTTATCCCTCCCTGGTAATCTGCTCTGCTTCCCATGGGGAAAGCAACAGGATTGAAGCACTTGAGGTTTTTCAGTTAGCTGATGTACACGGTGATATGTTGTGGACTATTGGCCACTAGGGCACAGTTAAATCTTTGTCCACTGACAAAGAATTCAGAGTGACATGATAGCGTGTGGGGAGAAGCATAGAGTGTAAGTTAATGAAACTTGCAGATCAAAAATTTTATTAGAGAATGTTTGGAAAATAAACTATACAAACAGTTTGAAGCATCAGTTATTGGTCATTGGGGGTGACATACAGAGTATAGGGGGATGTTAGTGTTTTGGGGTTGGGCAGCACACATAATACATACGGACCCTCTGAGTTACAAACACCAGTAAGGAGCAAAAATAACAGTGATTGAACAAGACTGCAGGCATTTACTGAACCAACAATAAGTATTAAACACTTAGTACTGAGGGCCCTCTCCCCTTTTACTTTGTGATAAGAAAATATCCTTTTAACTGGCCTTTTCCTCCCTCCCTCCCCCAGGTAAATAATTTCTCAATTGTGTGTGTGATTTGTTTCCCCTCTGACAGTTTGGTGGCCAAGCTTATAGCGATGTAGACCACACTCCAGTGCAGTGCAAAGCACTAGATGGTATTGAGTGTGCAGAGCCTCGGACTTTTCTACGAGGGAATAAGCCATGTATAAAGTAAGTTTTATTTCCTCCAGAAATATTATTACATTTTGGAAGACTGGGGTGGTAGCTAAGACGTCATTGTAACTTGCTGGGTTGCTGTAACTGTGTATGTATTTTTATCCTTCCTTTGCTTAATGGATTTGCTGCCTGCCTCAGGATACCGTGAGAACCTCTTTGTGTTTTATAGGATGGCATTGTTCATTGGCCCATATTTTCATGAGTTATAATATGTGAATTCCCCAAAGTCCATTAGAGGGAGCTACACTGTAAAAATTGAGGAGGTTGACACAGCAAAGGCTCAAGTTTATGAAAGGGTGTCTTTTCTCCTTTCCTCCAATAAAACTTTGAGGTTTTAATTCATTCATTCTTCATTTATTGTAGGTACACTGGCCACTACTTTATAACCACTTTACTCTACTCCTTCTTCCTGGGTTGTTTTGGAGTGGATCGATTCTGTCTGGGCCATACAGGGACAGCAGTGGGAAAACTACTAACTCTTGGAGGACTTGGTATCTGGTGGTTTGTTGACCTCATTCTCCTTATTACTGGAGGGTTGATGCCTAGTGATGGCAGCAACTGGTGCACGACTTACTGAACAAAAAAAATACTATTTGAGAATTGACAGCAGGAGAAGTTAATGTGGCATCTGTCCCTATACGACTGGATACATTTGTTCTGCAAAGTCCGAACAGCCTGTTTTTCTGCATTTTTTTTTATTTTTGATAAATATATTCTGGATTTGCACAGTGAATGCAGTTACCGAACAATGCTCTGCTTAACTTCTTTGTACATACCTCGGATTTCATTTACAAAGAAAACTATTCACTGTATATTCTTCCTATTAATTGAGCAATTTTTTCTCCAGAATAATATATTTGACACTGCAGTTAAGTTTTGTAACTTTCCTTTGGATGTTCACTTTCATACTAATGTTTCAAAATAGCATGTACTAAAGTGCTATTTTTAGCCTCTCCACTGTAAAATGTAGCTGTTCCCATTGCAGTAGATTTTTCGGAGGTTCATTGAAGTACACTTGATGAAATTTTCCTTAATGACAAACATCAGTGCGCTGTGGAAGTGATCAACAATTAAGCTTATGAGCTATTTACTTCATTCAGTGATGTACGTAAATGGGAGAAGCTTTGAGCAGCCCAACTTTGTAACTTATTCCACATTGGTTCCTAGGTCTTATACATGCCCTTGTGCAAGAATACTTTAGAGAGGTGAACCTTCTTGCCTTTGTAAAAGGAGCAGAACCTATCAACACAGAAAGTCAAGCAAATGTCTTAAAATAAAAAGTGCGTGGAAAAACAGGTGCTGCTGCACTCTTAGTTGCTGTAGGAGGTGTAGGAGTCAGTCTGTTAAACTTTCTCTGCAAAGTTCTACTCAGCATAGTTTAAGTTTCATTAGCTGTAGGGTAAAAATAGCTAAGGGGACTTTTTTGTGCATGTGTAGTTGGACTGAAATTAACTATTAAAGCTACTGGAATTAGAGAGAGGAACTTAGGCCATTGCTGTACTTTTGACGTCTGTGCTAAACAGGGTGAAGGAAAGGTGAAACAACTGTAAAATAAGTTATAGAAATCCACTGCACAAATACAAACACTGATTTGTAAATTTTGGCTAGCGTCAGATTCACCCACTGCACTGGTAACAAAGTTTTGGCATGGATTTCTAGGGAAAGCTGTAGCAGGTTTTCTAGGCAAGTGTGTATGCTCTGAAGACAGCTGTAGAATTCCACTTATTTTCCAGAATTGGAGGGAAAGGGGAGGAACACACTAGGGACTGTACAGCTAATGGCCAAGTCCAGCTTTCTATTCAGGATATTTGTAAGATAGTGCAAATGGAAAAGAACAGATCTTCCCAGCTGTAGCTCTGTTCTAAAAGGCAATATCTCTAGAACTTGTATGCTTAGTTAAAAGCATATAGTATGTTAAAGGTTCATAGCCGTGTAATACACAAATATACCACAAGTGTGATTTTGAGACGGAATGGGGAGGAGGGTACAACTGGTGGAGGAGTAACGGTGAGGCAGGGGTGGTAGGAGGACCACAGCAGAAACTAACAACATAAACAAGCGAGGGAGACACGAGGTAGCATTAAAGAGTGTATGTAAATAGAATCTGGTTTCTATTGTACATTTTAGTAATACAGGAACCACTGGTCCAGTCTCTGAAAAGCATTCCCACATCTGTGATTTTACAATAGTCCACCATTATAAACTTACACTGCTGAGTAGCTGATATTTTTAATCTTCTATTCACACCTTTGGAGTCAAACATTTTTTCCTAATACTTTCTCAAGTGAGCATGGTCACAATTTCCAAGAGTGATTAGTAACTCTAGGCTTCCTCTGTTTTTGGCTGATAGTGAAGGGGCCTGACTTCCAGGGAGAGTGTGCCCAGCACTTTCTGAAAATCAGGCTGTTCAAGCTCTCTGTTTGAGCACCCAAAAATTAAAGCACCTAAAAATCTCTGCTCCATCTTAAAGCTTTAGAAACAAGTAGCAGTAGCTAAGAGTTTAGCTACTTCTACTATACATGTGGAAAACTTATATACTGGAAAGTGCTATTTTTCCAAAGTCCGTTTTTTATATTCACAAAATGTTACAGAAAAGCAAATATAGAACAAATGATACCTAACTTTCAGCAAAAGCACCAAAATTAATTCAAGTCCCTTTGACTTCAATCAGAATTTGACCAGGCCCCAAGTTCTCAGTAATAGGAGATCTGCACCTAACTTCTATTGTCTAAACTCGAAATACTATTGAAGTAGGTTTGTCCACATTCTGGACTACAACCAGTATTTTTTGGCTAGCTTTACATTCCTTTAAATATGGAAAGGAAAAAAAGTCAGATACTTTCATAGTCACTTTCAAAAGTGTTTGAAGTAAAATACACAGTAGAAAAAATTGTCCGTTTGATTTCTTAGAATTAAAAAAAAAAAAATCCTCAGTGTCTAAATATTGCTTTCTTTTCCACCCGTGAAAGATTTTTCCCTACATTATACTAGAAAAAAACTGCATACAGCATAAGCTTTGTCTTAAGCCACATAGTGCAGGTCTGACTTTGTTTAATGCAACTATTTCTGATGGAAGTCAGCCTTTAATCAATTTCATCTGGAATTATATTCAAGATCACATCTTCATTTCCTCGACGAACCACAATTGAAAGAACATCATTGTTTTTAACAGCTTCACTTACATCCTCTGTCGAGGTGACCGTTTTTCCATTAATGTTGATAATCACATCACCATCTCTCATGCCAGAGCTGCAACAAAGAAACCAGAGACTTTGAATCAGATGATAAAGCAGGGAGTAAGCTCCAGAATCCAGTCACCGCCTGCCTAAGTCACAATGCTGAAATCTGTGTAAAAGGCCAGTGCTGTCTGTGTACAGATATGCCTCAAAATAGGTCTTGAATACAGCTAGGGCCTACATGATTAAGAACTTTAAAATTCAACAAGGGCAACTTAAGTCAGTCCACTACTCTAGAGGTAGCCACTGTAAATTAATTCAGATAATCTAGTTATTAGAATTACACACAAGCAAACAGTATCACTGTGTAACTAACAGTCGTTGACTTCTGCATACAAGAGAAGAGGGAGAAGACGACGACTATAATAGAAACAACTCTCCGTGCAAAATCTGCTATGTGCTATTTCTTGCTTGTGCTGATTGCCCACGCTTATCTCAGTGACTCCAAAATTTCTCCATTCTAGAGTGCGTGCAGCATTCACAGGCTTGTATAGATCACACCCCAGCTTCTAACCATCTGTATCCAAAGGTCAGGGTTATTGCCTCAGAACTACAGTGTATTTCCTTGAATGATCACCTCTCTTTAGCATACACATTGGGGGTGGGTTTATTAGAGTCACTGGGCTAGCCACAAGCTGCTAGATACAATGCAATACAACCCTCAGAAAAGGCCCTACTACATAGAAACAAGTCGTGCAAAGAGCTGTTGGTTGTTAACTAGATAACTATTCAGTGTAACCAGCAGGACTTGAAACAATAGAGAGAGCTGCATTGTGGTATTAAGTACCACTGTGCAGGGGCACAAGAAATTTTAACCAAGGTTCCAATTTCTAACAATTAAGTTAATGGAAGTTTTGACATAAGGTACCTCTTTGTACCTGCTGGAAAAGGAGGCAGAGAACAAAGCTGCTTCACTTGAGCGCTGCCTTCTTATGGGGAGTGGTAGAAGGCTCAACTCCACAGTCAGACTCATTAGCTCTGGGCGTCAGAGTGTACTGGAGTCACGGGACCAGGGAGAAGAGGAGAGGGATGCATAGGAAACGCTATCAAACTGGGACAGTGAACACCCTTTGGATGAACTTCTAAAGACAGTTGGCTGGGTTTATTCCCTTGAGTTTTAGCATGGAACAGGTCTGGTGTCTAATATTTTCCCTCCCTTCACCCCCAGCACTGTTCTAATATAAGCATAGTCTTAGAGAAAGGATTAAATATGTAAAGTGACACACACACACACACACACACACACACACACACACACACAATGGGGAAGCTTTCTGACACATATACTGTAAACACTCTCGATCAAGTAAGAATGGGAAAGGATATTACAGTACAAGTCACACAGATCCCAAAAATCAGACATCATCAATACACGTGCAAGAAGTTCAGTAATTCTTAATGTGAAATAAAACACTACAAAGCTTGGAAGAGTTCCAAATTGCAGACCTTATTGTTTAGCTAAATTCTGCATTTGTTACTACTGTTGACTTAAATGGGAACATATGGAATGTTAATCAGCAGAGAATTTTACCCATTATATTTAAATCCTGTGGTTCCTGTACTAACTTCATATTTCTGAGGAACTGGGGTCAAATCTCATTTAGGTCCTAGGTGATCTGAGCTTGGCAGTCTTGAACTAGTTTCCTGGTGGTAGGGTAGATGTTCACATCATAAAACCACCACACTGTTTAGTCCAGTGGAACAACTGGGCTCAGCAAAGACTTGTACTGAAGTAAACCATGTTGTAGGCCAGAAAACTAGGATATTGATAGAGCTGTGTGCTTAGGTCCATCTGCATTAACACCTGTGTCAGGGTTCCCTCCCCACTCTAAACTCTAGGGTGAAGACGTGGGGACCCGCATTCAGAGCCCCTAAGCTTATTTTTACCAGCTTAGGTTAAATCCCCCAAGGTACAAAATTCCCTGCACCCTGAGAAATGCTTCTTTCGCTGCCACCATCAAGTATCTAACAGGAATCCAGGAAAGGAATCACTTGAACTTCCCTCCCCCCCAAAATACCCCCTCAAGCCGTACACCCCCTTTCCTGGGGAAGCTTGAGAACAATCTCCCAACCAATTGGTTACACAGTGATCTAAAAACCCACCCCCTGGGTTTTAACACCATAGAAAACAGTCAGCTTCTTAAAAGAAGGATTTTATTAAAAATAAAGAAGGTAAAATCATCTCTGTAAAATCAGGATGGTAACTATTTTACAGGACACTATATTTCCGTGAAGTTCTGGAACAGCCTTCCAAGGGAAGCAATGGGGGCAAAAGACCTATCTGGCTTCAAGATTAAACTAGATAAGTTTATGGAGGGGATGGTTTGATGGGATAACATGATCTTAGTCAAAGGTCAATTAATTGCCATCAGTGGTAAATAGGACCAATGGTCAATGATGGGATGTTAGAAGTTACTACAGAGAACTTTTTCCTGGGTGTCTGGCTGGTGAGTCTTGCCCACATGCTCAGGGTTCAGCTGATCGCCATATTTGGGGTCGGGAAGGAATTTTCCTCAAGGGTAGATTGGCAGAGGCCCTGGAGGTTTTTCGCCTTCCTCTGTAGCATGGGGCACAGGTCACTTACTGGAGGATTCTCTGCATCTTGAAGTCTTTAAACCATGATTTGAGGATTTCAATAGCTGAGACATAGGTGAGAGGATTATTGCAGGAGTGGGTGGGTGAGATTCTGTGGCCTGCATTGTGCAGGAGGTCAGACTAGATGATCATAATGGTCCCTTCTGACCTTAAAGTCTATGAGTCTATATTTCCAAACTCAGAGAGATTTCCCCCTCTGGACAAAACCTTAAAGTTCCAGAAAACCATGAATAACCCCCCCCCCCCTTGCCCCTTCTAACACAGGGGATACACCAAGCAAAATTAAACAGAAATCTATGTGCTATGCTATCTAAACTTACTTCAGAAAAGGGAGGTTTGATTTTCTGTAGGTTCCTTCTGTCTTCCAAGATCACTCTCTCTCAGACAAAGACACACTAAAACCTTCCCCCCTCCCAAAGTTTGAAAGTATCTTGTCCCCTTATTGGTCAGATGCCAGCCACGTCAGGTGTCAGTCTGGCTACCTGCATTTCTTAACCCTTTACTGGAAAGAGGATTTTATAGCACTGCATCAGACCCTCTCCCCCTTCCCTTCATATTTATGACAACCTGCCCACATTCAGGCTATATCTGCTGCTAACAGAAAACCAGATCTTGCAAGCCTGCCTTATGAGACTCCCATGGATTTCACTGGGATTTCTGGCACATGGAAGAGACAGGATTTGGTGCAGAGTCTCTCCTGTCACCTTATCCTCACAGCGTATACCTGTTCTACAGTCGGAGGTGTGATTGCAGCAAGTATGCATCCATGCTGGCTTTCATCTAGCTAGATCAAAGCCAGCTCGAGTAACAGCAACTATGTAGCCATGGCAGCAGCCACAGGGGCTAGCTGCTCAATACATACCCAGGGTCCTGGGCAGGGTTGTTCTCAGGCTAGTCAGTCCTGTTAGGATCCTTCTGCCCACACACCGCTAAAGGACCTCCCCCCAGCCTAAGGGGAAGATCTATAGATCTGAGATTCCAAATAATTGAGGGGGACAACTAAGGAGAGAACAGGAACGGGAGTCAGGTCACAGGGCTAAACGAAGGGAACTGACGGGGATACCGAGCAGAGATCCTCAGCAATGTTCCCTCTAATTTTTGACAGGCCGTGTGCGCAAAAAGTTTCTTCTATGCACATTGTTGTGCTTCTGTGCAAGTTTTTGTGCACCCAGTGTTTCGCCCTGTGCGCGGGGTTTAGAATCTGTGTGCGCGCGCACAGCTTAGAGGGAACAGTGATCCCCAGACAGTGCCCACTGCTCCTCGAAGGCATCAAGGGAGCCAGCGGACGCCCCCAGAGGAACTCTGCCCAGATGCGTGAGCGGACGGAGGATCGGAAATAGGCCCCACAGTCACAGGAAACCCCGTCTGCCAACCTCCTCTCCCTGATTTTGAAGATGGCTATTTTGGCCAGGGCTAGGAGGAGGTTGACGAGGTCCTGTCAGTGCTGGGCAGCTACATTGCTATTGTTACTTGTATTCTAGATCAAAGCTAGCACAGGTGTGCCTACATATGTTGTAATCACACCTCCCATTTGCAGTGTAGACATGCCCAAAGAGGAAAGCAGTAGTATTCATGTGGTTTTCTCCTCATAGTGTAATGGTATCAGTCTGCATGTGACAGATTCAGCACTCCCTTAGCACTTCCTCTTGAACTGAAGCTTTGGAAGACAGACATTCTCCATTTCTGGTTTAAAGTACAACAGAATCTATTAGCTTTGACACTTAAGACTGGAAATAAGGCATAAGGTATGAATGGTGAGAGTAATTAACCATTGGAACAGTTTACAAAAGGTCATGGTAGATCTTCCATCACTGGCCACTTTTAAATCAAGACTGGAAGTTTTTCTAAATGATCTGCTCTAGGAATTATTTTGGAGACGTTCCCTGGCCTGGGTTATACAGGGAATCAGACTAGATCATCATAATGGTCTCGTCTGGCCTTAGAATCTATGAATTAATATCATTCTACTCTTCTGGTCTCAGCAGTGCCCTGAACACCGGCAGCATTCTGTAGTCATGGTGTACATATAGATCATAATTACAGCTCTAACATGCTTGTTTTATGACTTACTGCTAGTGAGCACCACCCTCAGTCTGCTGGAGGTTATAAGGATGAAAAAACTTATGAAGAGTTAAACTGTATAAAGTCAATCCTTTTCTACTCAAGAACACAATAAGTGATCATCTTCACAGGAGGTTACACAAGTCTCAGTATTTCTAGCAAAAATACAAAAAAACCAACACACTTGATAAATCTGTCCTGATTTAAGGCACAATTCTTTACTCAGGCAAGTCTCCCATTGACAACAGCCAGAATTTTGCCCAAGTACAGAAAGCACAACAGGCCCTTTCATCCCAAACGCACCAAAATCATTTGGTCTTTCAGATTTGAAAATGCTCTATATATTTTTAGAACAAGGCTGGGGGGGGGGGGGCAGGGCGGGCAGAAAATGGATTCCGACTTGAATTGATCTTGTACGCCATCCTGGTGTGAGCAAAATATCCACCTCCATTCAGAGATCCTAGCATTAATGAAGGCTGTATACAGCTCTTACATGAACACTGCAATAGGGGCATTAGAGAGTCCCCTGCAATGCCCATGAAGAGGCAGATGGTGCAGCCTTCATCTTTAGGTTCTTACCTTGCAGCAGCAGTTCCTTGAATCACTTCAAAAACATAGATTCCAGAGTTCAGGTCCGGGAAATCTTTATCATGGATTTTCAGTTCACGGATGAGACTGAGAAAGGAAATCATGATGGTAAAACTCTTCATGTGAAATCCTAATCATTACCAAACCATTACTGCCTAATCTATTAATTTGCAGGAGGCCTAGGAAAAACTGTGTCTTTTTTAATATTGCCAATTCAGAAATGGATTGGCATTATTCTGTCTTGGTATCAAGACTAGAAGACCCAACAGATTTCAAACTGGCATAGCTATAAATGCACAAACATTCCCATTTGTCCAGAAATGGAGACACTTAAAAAATTCATCCTGCAGCAGGGCTGTCAACATTCAGGGATGTTTTTTGAAAGCACAATTAATTTATGCTATGGCTCACCTGCACTAGTTCTGATTGAGCTAGCACACTAAAATAGTGTCTAGCCATGGTGGCGTGAGCAGTGGTTGGGGCTAGCCGCCCCTAGTATGTAGCTATCCAAGATGCTGGACACAGACTCAGGGCAGTTAACCCATCCGGCTGCTTGTGCCACCACAGCTCCATTCTATTTGTATCGTGTTGGCTCAATCAAAGCTAGTGCGGGTACGTCTCCTCGAGCTGGGAATCACACCCACACCTCAAACGACAGACATTGTGGGAGACTGCATGAAAGCTGGTGACGAATGCAGAAAACAAAGCTTACTTAAAAGTGAGGGGAAGCATTCGGAATCCCATGTATTTCTTCTTGGGTCGAATCGTCCCTAGAAGGACACAGAGTCAACATTCATGAAATCAAATAAGACACAGCAAAACCATACCTCCCGAAACATCAGGCATTTGTGTGGAATGTCCAAGGGGAAAAGGGGGTTTTAGGAGCTGACAAAACAGCTCCAATTTTAAATTCTGTTGGGTCATTCTGAGAGTAACTTTTAGAATGATAATGTTGAGTAGAAAAGCCACATCTATGGTATCGTTTAAGCTTGCTAAAATGTTTACATCAGAAGATGGAACTATGGGCCCAGTGAAGTCAGTAAAATGCAGAACAGCTATGTTCTTCCACTGACTTCAGCGGGCTTTGGATCAGAGCCTTCAACAGCAAACCTCACCCTGACAGGGGCCCCAGGAACAGGGCTGTGACTGGATATGCACGTATGTGTAGGTCACAGGAAATGCACAGTAGTAGAGGCTGCTTATCAAGACAGGGAGCGGGATTCTGACATCTCTTTACAAGTCTCTGTGAAGCCTGTCACAGTCCACCTGTGGATGGACGGATGGAAGGCAGTCTCTGGCAGTTCCAGCTGTGACCGACACACACACACTGAGAAATTTTATTCATATAGATGAGTCAATGAGCTAATAAACAAATATAAATCCTAGAAGCAGCAAGTGAGGATGCTCTTTGCATGTTACATGAGATGGAAACTCCTCGAGAATGGGACAGAGACACAGAGCATAAGGGGAGGGAGTGGCTCTAAACTAACATGCTTGTGAGGAACCTGCAGAATACAGCATGCAAAAGGTGGCTAAATCTACTAGAATGAGGGCCAGGTTAAACACCAGCCATTAAGAGAGCATCATATCTCACTGCAGCACAGATTGTATCCAACAGGCAGAAGGGGGTTGCAATTTTGCCTTTATTCTCATTTTCCACTGATGTCCTGCACACCAATCTCTCCAGAGAGAGTCCTCACTTAGCCCCCTCTCCTTCATTCCCCTAATGCAGCGGGCTCCTCGTGACCATTCCCAGTGCTGAATACAGACTGGGAAGAGAGGTGTTCCCTCCCTGCCTCCACCCTTTGGGCACAAGGTGTTGTCTATACAGCGCTCCCAGGCTGCTTAGAAGGGAGGTACCCGAACACCTGCTCCCCTCAATATGTAGTGTCAATTGCCAAGCTGAGCGGGGAGCTCAGCTCCACCAATGGCAGCACAGCACGCTATCCGGACAGGTAAGCCGGCCTGTCACTCCACCCCATGCAGCTTAGACTCTGGACATAAAAGTTAGCAGGTTTGCGAACAGTGACCCGAGCACAATTATGCCGAGGTCTCCACTCCCAAGGGAATTTGGGTACCAATGAGAAACCACGACGCCCGTGAGTGCACCTCAGCTGCAGCGCCATCAACACGGTGCTGATGGCACAACTGCCTGTCTGGGACAGCTTGAAACTGTTGTTCTAACATGGCATGTTGCATCCAAATGTATGTTTCCTGTGTGTGCCAAGTCCCCACCAGGGCTGCATTCTTAACATCTTACCACAGGATATGGGTCCGCCCCCATAATATGCTACAGAGAAAGTTCACATCCGTCTAACCAAGCCACATTCCAGTCACTTCCACACAAAAGTTAGTTAATCTGAATTAACTGGCACACTGGGAAAATAACATTCTCTCATTATGACTAGTGACAATGTTGGAGACGACTAATGAGTACTAAAATGGTATTTTAGTCTGTGCACAGCACATGGGAGAGATCTTCCCAATGTAGAGTAGATCAAGCCATTCCTTGTAATTGTCACACAGCCAGACCTCCCTCCATGCCCACATCTGGGTCAGTGGAGTCTAAGTGTGGATAAGAGATTAGACAGCATCACAAAAGGTCTCATCTGCTGAACAAACACTCCTACCTTTCATCTGCCGGTCATGAGATTCTTCTAGGAACTGACGGATTCGGTCAGAGGGAATTGCAAAGGAGATGCCAGCGGTTACCTTCAGCGTATTTATCCCTACAACTTCACCATCCTGTTACAGAGAACGTAGCAAGAGTAACCAGGCCTGGCTTATACAACACCTCTTTCTGGAACACTTTTGATGCAAGGTTTGCAAGAGCCAACTATGTACCATGTTACTGGGGTGGCAAGCACTTTCACAGAAAACTGACCCAGTGCTGGCCAGAGTGGCACTGTAAAATGAATTGATCATAGGGACATGTAAAGGGACCAGAGTAAAGCTATGTACACTGCTGCATTTGTTAACACTACAAACAGTAATACAAGTGCTATAGTACAAGGGAAGAGCAACTAACACAGTTTCCCCCACCATTTAATTCCAATTAGTGAATACAAATTTATCATTATAAAGACTCCAACTTGAAAATAAAGTGAGGAGAGACTCAGATCCGAGGACCCCAGAACACCTAAACGCTGGGCTTTGGGAGGTGTGAGTACAGATCGTTAGGGTAAGTGGAAGCCATGGTATGAGCAAGTTCAGAATGATATAACCAGAGACACATCATGTGTGTTAGTCTGTAAAACACAACACTAAATACATTTAGAATCGAAAGGGAATTTAAATTGGAATGTGTGGGGTGGGGGGTGGAAAAGAGAGAAAACCAGATTCTCTTCTTGCCTGTCACATAATCCCACTGGATTCAATGGCGCTATCCCTGATTTATGAGACTGTAGGTTGGGCTGGTGAAAAGTTTTCTGTTTTTCAACAGAAAGTTGGGTTGTCAAGGAAACAAAGATTTTTCACAGAAGAGTATTTTCTGTGGAAAAAAATCTTTCCACAAAGATATTGGTCAAAATCTTTTGGTTTCCAATTTTTTCAGTTAAAATTCAGAAATTTCTGTGGGACATTTTGATGAAAATGAATAGGGGGTTTTTTTTGTCCAAACTTTCCGTAAAAAAAATGTGAGACCAGCTCTAACTGTAAGTGAGAAGAGAATTCAGACTTCACAGGGTTAAAGACATTTGGCTTAACTTCACATAATGATGCCATCATTTAAATAACTTTATTCTACTAACAGCTACAGTAAAGAAAGTAAAAGCCCACACAGGCTGCTTGTCAATAAATTAAAAGGAAATTGAGAGGAACTTTAGAAATAGGCAAAGATTGGAAGCGAAGAGGGAAACTTACCAAGTTCACCAAGGGCCCACCTGAATTTCCATACTGCAAGAGAATACAATTGGAGAGGACATTACGGTCACATGAAGACCACCACTCCCTGAAAATTTCCTGGAGTCTGAGGAAGGCACTTTTGTATTGAAATAACCCAGATTCCTTAATAACCCCCCACAAATTATGGGTGAGAAAATACCCCAATGTGTAAGGGTGCGCAATAGTTTAGGAACTGCAAGGCATACAAACATGAGCCAGAGCCTTCCCTTCTTGCAAGAAACAACTCCCGCTTTGCAGCTGCACACAGGAATAGTCGGGCCAAAGGCCCTTCTGGGCATCCTTGCCAGGAAGCGTAACCCCTTATCAACAGGTGAATGAGTGCTGAAGGAATCAGACCCTTTAGCAAGGTCATTGTGCAGGTAGAGTCTCTTTATTGATTAAAAGATCTCACAGAATTAAACAGGCTATGGGAGGGCTTTGGTCAAATTTGCTGCACAGAGATGGTTGCATCTAACTTGCATTCATGTCAGTCACTCATGAGCCATCCTGCAATGAGAAGCGCAGAATATAGCTCCAAGACACATTTGTACTGATAATGGAGTGTGTGTATTTCAGCAGTTGGGTGGCCTGGGCTCCTCTTTATTGCCAGCCACTTAATTGCAGTGAGGGAAGCGAAAGCCATGCTAAACACTTCCCTAATGTTACTTTCCCCCATAAGCCATTCTTGTGGTTAGCACATGGATGTGAGGTGAATGCAAACGGGAGAGGCATCTATGAAACCCTCTCTGTTAATTACAGTGTGGTTCACACAATGAAAAGTTTGGGAACTCTTTGGGCATCATTCTCTAAGGAACACAGGAACCCCAGATAAATCTAACAGAAGAACTCTCTGCTGCTGTGGACATGCCTAATGTCCCCACCCCTAAAGGGGAAGTCTCTAGACTTGGCACTTACATTGATGATGGCATCTGTCTGAATGTACGCCATGTCAGAGTCCTTCAGGCCAAGCTCCTTGCTGCCTCTCTGAGTGGTGCTGATGATTCCTGTTGTTACGGTGTTTTGTAAGGAGAAGGGACTGCCCAGTGCCACCACAAACTCCCCAGGCCGGAGGTCAGAGGATCTTCCCAGCCGTAGTACAGACAGGGCAGTCTGGGGAGGAGGCAGAACAATGAAACTGGTCACCTACTGCTAGACACTGATTCCTTAGACTAGTACAGGAGCCCACAGGCTCCAGGAGAGGGAGTTATTCTGTAAGCAGCAGAGCAGATACTCAAGCGTTATTAAACACTCTGAAGTTCAGGATTCCTAGGTTTAATCACTGAACGCTGACCTGAAGGAAATGTCTTCCTACGGCAGAGTTCATTCAGATCAGCACATACTTTGAATCCTTGAGGGCATGTTATCTAAGGGCTAATTGCTCCTGGCACACGAGTGTATAGGAGGCAGCAAATAGCGACTGGATACCAGGATGTCCAAAGAGAGATTTCAACCGAACACTAGCCTTCTCACCAACAACATGGAAACCCTTGTAGCACGCCCACCTGTAGGATAGCACGGATCAGAGGCACGTCTACTCAATTCGCCAGTACAAACGTAGGTTTTGATGGGTAAAAAGACATTCTGTGGACCCTCCCTGGGTCCAATCCCATTGTTCCATTTCATCCCAGCACTTCCTCCACTAAGCCCCACCTCACATATTTTGCTAGCGGGAAGTCTTTGAAAGAATTTCCTAATGCTCCCTAGGTGAGAGTGACAGATTCCCCGCTTGATCACATTGTGGCTTGGCTTGTCATATGATGGAATAACGTTCATGGCATCTGCCACTCAAACTCCCTCCAATATTTAAAACGCCTAGTAAGAGCTGTGTACTGCCTCCCACAGCCCGGCCAGAAATATGAGCCAGTCTCTCCCTTTCACAGTTTGGAAAGAACCTCTGCCCTGCTGTCAATGGGACTGCTGTAAATCATTGCACTGCATGCACCACTTCTCTTCTTCACTTTACCCATATTTCAGTGTGACATGCTGTGGCCATACTGACTCTCCTTTCAATTCAATGAGGGAGTTCCGCTTAAAACAATCAATGTCACAATATGGTCTTTTATTGACTCAAACCAGTCAATCATTAGGGTTCAGGAGTTTTTAAATACAGCTCCAAAAATAGTTCTCTTATGAAAATAACTTGAACAATTTATTTGGGTAGATTTACTTCCCCCCTTTGGAAGCTGAATCTTCCATTATATTTAGTTACTTCCTCCCCCTTCCCCCGTGGCTTTGCAAAGAAGATGGTTTCTATTTTTTTCTTTTAAATAAAGAACAAACAGAACACCCTCAACTAATTCCCAGAGAGAGACACCGAATCCCTTATAGACACACCTCGTACAGATACAAACTGGGCAGCAAAATTAAAGTTTACTCCAAGAAGGTGAAGGGTTTGGAGTGTGTTGTTGTTGTTTTAAATACTATTTGGAGTAGAACTAATTCTTTTATTAGTGTAGCTAAAAGTTATTTGAAAAAAAACAAAAACAGTATCTTCCTGCAGCTACTAAATGAGAGCCTCTTGAAAACAAGAGATATAGGGCATGTACTCGAACTGGGCAAGACCAACCTCTCTGCGGTGGGGCAGCTCCTAAATCCTGTGCCCTGAAAGGTTATAACTATGTTTCCCCCCCCCCCCCAATACCACTATCAGCAGCCTGCCCCATTAAGTCTTATGGAGGAAAGACCACTACCTACCGAACACTCAAAGCTTGTGCATTTATGTTTAAACCTGAGGTTTTTTTCTGCTTCCCTATGTGATGGTCCTCTCCAGAGAACTCAGTCATACTCACATCAGGATATATTTTGATCAGGGCTATGTCCAACTTGTGATCAACATCTTTGACTTTAGCTTCGTACTGCTCCCCGCTCTTGAGCTCCACTCTGATTCTCTGCTTATTGGTGAGGACGTGTGCATTGGTGACAATCAGTCCTTCCTCTGACACTATGAATCCGGAGCCACTGGATGCAAGAACTTCTTGGCTTGAGTAGGACACCCTGGGCAATATACGAGTTATGTTGTTGCCGTAAGTCTGAGTTTGTACCAAGTTGCACGTTGAAGAGGAGTGCTTTCTGATAGAAACCTCACAATAGTAGCATAATGTTAATCTTCATCCTAATCCCCCTCTCCCTTTTTTTTTTTTTTTTTTTTTTTTTTTTTAAGGATGGAACATCTACTGGGAATATCTTAAAAGTTACAGCAAAGGTTGCCAACATGAATGTCCCTTGTTCAACCAGGACCCTGGGGGAGCAAAAATTCTAGGTCACTACAACTACGTTAGATTATTAAAATAGAAAGTTTTAAAATAATGTGTATTTCTTTATAGTTTTTCCATCAGCCTCAGCTTGGTCAATGAAACTAATCAGCAATACTTTTTAAAAGTCCATTTCTTATCAATTTTACTTTCTAGTTCTCATGCTGTGACCCAGCAATAGTTGGACTGGAGACGCTGCAGGGGAATCTTTGTTATTTTTTTCTTTAAGTCATTGAAACATTTATACTGTATTTGTTTTAGGTTTCACAAATGCTTGTTTATACAATACCTAATTTTTGGGACAGATTTGACAGGAGTGGACCCTATTGATCAAATAGTAAACAAAATGGCATTGATTACAAGCGTCAGGCTTTCTGATCTTGCATTTTAAGCCGCTCCGGTGACATTTCTATAGGATTGTTTTACTGTCCACAGCAACAGCCCAGAGCAGTCTATTCCCTCTCAATTTAAATGGTGTTTACATGTCTAACTATAATTAATCCTGATGGGCGTTCCCTGTGCCAATCTCAGGCACATCCAGAGGAAGACAATTTTATGGATTTCTTCCTCCACGCAGTGGTCTATTTATTCAAATGTTCATGAATGGGAGTTTGCTCTGCTGCTTCTATATCAGAGTTCACAGATGTTTGCAAAAGGTGCTCCCAACCATCTCTACCAGCAAATTCATTATGAAACAGTTTAAAACCAACGGCCTTAATTTGGCATCCTTACCTGTGAAAGAGCTCAAGATGGACAACAGCTGGAGCAATCTTCTCCACAACATCAGCAATAAAATTAAACTTGTACCTCAGGCTGTCAGGATGGAAGGAGCCTAAGGGCAAAGGTTTTAATTCCGGTTTATCTTTTTCCACTACACATGGAGATCATTACAGTAATGAGCAGCCACTGACTTGCTTCTCAAAGTCTCACCATATAAATCACCATCTGCTCACTTTCAAACAGAACTACAAATCAGACTGCAAGCTCTTTTTAGAGAGAGACTTTGTCTTCATTTACCTAGCAAAACGGGTCTAGATCTCGACCAGGGCTTTGGGCACGATCACAATTTTAATATTCAACAGGTTTACAGGTTGTATCTCTCACACAAAGGCTTTTGAGAACCATCTAATCACAAAGACCACACACTCTCCTCACTCTACATTATTATTCTGCAGCGTTAGCCTTTATTCCCAGCCACTGACCAGTGTGTTTATCTGATTGTTCCCCGCGGACCTTTTTGTGCTAGAACAGATACCTGAGCTGCACACATCACTGCTCCAGCTGCTTAGTCAGTGACCAGTTCTCTGCACCTTCTTAAGGAACATCTACTTTGTGATTTTTTAGGTAGGGTTGATCTTGTTAAATACTGAAATATTGTGAATAGCAGAAAATAAATCAGGTAGACAATTACTTAGACATAAGCAGAAGTTTGTAGCATAGATAGGATAACATGCCAAGAGTGGTTTTTTTTTCCAGGCATGTGGTTGTACTGATCATTATGTTTGAGGTCTGGATGGAATTTTCCCTCTCAAGGGAATGCTGGCAAAGAGCCTAGGGATTTTTCACCTTCCCCTGGGGCAGTGGATGGAAGGATCCTGTGTTGTTATTAGATGGATCGTATATGGAGAATACAGCATTCAGTTACTCACTTCCACTATGTTTATTTTAATATGAAGTCATGGCTGGCAGTGAACAGTGTCAAGAAGCATAGAGGGATCCTACCGACTAGATTCCATTCAATGCACTGTTGAAGTAGAAGATTGTTAACTGTTTAGTTGAACTGGCCCACCTTCCGGCTCGGGGAGATACAATCTGGATTCCTCCTACACAGCGTCTGAATCTTCAGGGAGGAGTGGAGCAAAACAAGTATACTGAGAGAGACTAGACCCCAAAGAATTCCATTAAAACTTGGCTGTCCTTATTTGCCATGCAAGAACTCATTGCCATAGAGGCAGAAAACGGTTTTCCATCCCACTAGTTTAATCAGCACCATCGTGTTAGGCTTTTAACTCTCCAAATCCTGCATTTATAGATTAAATAGGCAGTCCTTCATACGGTTAAACCTAAAGGTGTCTTCCCTTGGAACTTTACTGAAATAGCGATTATGGAACGATTATTTCAGTATAAGTCCCCATTTGGACACACTTATTCCAGAATAGCTGTTTCATTAAGTACCCAAACGCAGACGAGTCCTGAAAAGGAACTCTGGGTAACCCTGCGGCTGAGCTCAAAAACCTGTGCTGATAAACTCGAGCCCCTGGTCCTTCCCCTGGCTGCAGCCTTCACTCTGGACTTGGCCAGTTAGAACCTTAGGGAGAAATAGCATTTACACACCCTCGGTGAAACTTCATTCATTCATTCCACAAGTAGCTGATTTCACGGAGGAGAAGTAAGAGACTAGAAGAGAGCAAAACAGAGAAAGTGCCAGCGATTGAACTATGGGAAGGAAGGAGGGAGAAGGAACCTAGCAGACAGTGAGTGCAGGAGAGAGCGAAAGGCGAAGGGATGAGAAGAGAGTCAGGGGGCAATAGAGAGCAAGCCTAAGGGGAGGAAGCGCGGGAGAAGTGGGTGGGCAGATGGAGGCTGTGTTTGTTAGGACGGGCGGGCTGCTTGGATAGCGGGTGGGGGCGCAGGTTGGCGGGTAAGGGAACAGGCTAGGTAGGGGAGGAGGAAGCTGGTTGGTCGGGGCAGCTGGCCGGACCCGGCGTTTGCGTTTCCCTGACCCAAGCCCCGCAGCCGCCCCTCCGCACGGTACTGGGGGACAGGTATGGGGGGGGGGGGGGGCAGGGAGCCCCGAGGGGGCGGGTCAGCGGCTCCCTTACCTGGCTCCTCGCAGCCGCCCCTCTGCACGGGGATGGCCGGGGGCGCGTCCCGCAGCCGCGCCCGCCGGTTCTCGGCCCGCAGCTGGCACAGGCTGCGGTAGGTGCGGCCGTCGCTGCCGCACACGGGCAGGGGGGACTCGGCGCAGAGGCAGGTGCCGGCCCGGCAGCGCAGCCCGTGGGCGCAGAGCCCGCCGGCGGCGCAGGGCCGCCCCTCCCCGGGCGCGCACAGCCAGCAGCAGCCGCAGCGGTCGGGCTGGAGCAGCCCCCCGGCGGCCAGGCAGCGCTGGGGGTCCTGCGGGAGGCAGCGCGCCGGCTCACACACCGCCGGGCAGGGCACGGCCCGGGGCGGCCGCGGCTCCCCCAGGGGGGCGGCCAGCAGCAGTAGGAGCCAGCATGGGGGCGCCCCCATGGCTGGGGGGATGCAGCGGGGAGAGGCTGCGCCGAGGCTGCTCCAAGCCTGTCCCGCGGCCCGGCGCTGCCCGGCTCCCTTTAAGGGCTGCCCCTGGCCGCGGCGCCTCCCGTCGGGGCGGAGCCGCAGGTCGGCCCCTGCCAAGCACCGCGGGATGGTTCCTGCAGCCGGGCCGGCCTGGGGGCACCTTCCCCGGCGCAGCTGGGCCCGCCTGCCTGCCTCTGGGCCGGTAGCCCCGCCGCAGAGCAGCCGGGGCCAGAGGTGCTGGCACTAGGGGTGCGACTGCCCCCCGAAGTGGTTTCCAGCACCCGCCCCTAGAAATTGTGCCAGCGCCCCTGGCAGGGGGTCCCCATCCCAGTCCCCGTCCCTTGCTGGGCCTTGCGGGAGCAACTCCGCGCTAGGCACAGCTGGGTGAGCCTGGCACTCAGGCCTGGGCCACGCCACAGGTTAGCCCTGGCTGGGGAGGGATGTGACTTCACTTACATTTGGCTCCCACCCACCTAAGTGCCAATTAGTAACCCCAGCTGCCCAGGGGAGAGGGGAGGGAAGTCCCGGTGGATGTGGTTAGGTCGAGGCAGTGTCACTATAGACACCATGTTCCTTCCATCACCTGTTACTGGCTTTCAGGAGCCATCCCACCAGGTCCCACACGGACAGTGCTATCGAGACACCCACTCCTGGTGCGGTCGCACGCCGCTCACACGAGGGGCCAAGCGTGCGCGCCCACAAGCGATGTAATAACTGGATGTAGTATAGACATGGCCTAAGCTAGTGATGATCCGTGCAAGGTCAGCGCAAGATTCCTGTGCTCCGGGCCTGTCTGTGCCCAGGTGGGCAATGACCCAGCCCCAACCTCGCCATGGGGTTGTTACCTCATTGAGGAATGGTTGTAAAATGCTTTGAGACCCCTAGCTGAAAGTCTATGAATAGAGAACTGGGAACTTTTGTGGGCTGTAACCCCCTAGTGAGTGCTGTGCCAGTACTAGGTATGTAGACTTTAGGATAACAGTGTTCTCAGAGAAGCAGTTAGGGGGGGAGAAAAAAAAGGTGAAAATAGGACTTTATTGTCCACTGCACTACTACATTGTGTCAGTAAGTTCCATGGAGGTTGTGTGATATGTGATTTGATCATAGGAGCCCAAAGTCTCTCTCTTGCAGAGCTACGGACTTGAGTAAACCACTTGGCTCTCTCCTGCCTTGAATAAAAACTGGGAACTATGCTGTAAAACCAACTGAGCCTGAGATTTTGCAGCCTAGTTCCTAGTTTTTATTCAAGGCAGGGGACAGCCAAGTGATTTACCCAACTCACACAGACTCAAGTCAGTGGCTCTTGTCTGAACCTTCTTCAATGTATCAACATCCTTCTTGAATTGTGAGCACCAGACTAGACAGTATTCCACGAGCAGTCACACTAGTGCTAAATACAGTGGTATTCCTACTCCAGATTCCCCCGTTTATACATCCAAAGGATTGCATTAGCTCTTTTGGCCCCAGTGTTGCACTGGGAGCATATGTTCAGTTGATTTTTCAACATGGCCCCCAAGTCTTTTTCAGACTTATCACTTCCCAAGATAGAGTCCCCTATCCTGTAAGTATGGCCTACATTCGTTGATCCTAGATGTATACATTTACATTTGGCATTATTCAAATGCATATGGTTTGCTTGTGCCCAGCTTACCACGTGATCCACTTTTCCCTGTATCAGTGACCTGTCCTCCTCATTATTTACTACTCCTCATCTGCAAACTTTATCAGTAATGCTCTTGTTTACTTCCAGGTAAATTGCCAAAAAAGATAAATAGCTTAGAGCCAAGAACTGATCCCTGCAGGACTCCATTAGAAACACACCTGCTTGCTGATGATTTGCTGTATACAGTTACATTGAGACCTATCAGGTAGTCAGTTTTTAATCCATTTGAAGTGTGCCATCTTGATTATGTATCATATAGTTTCTTACAGTATAATGCAGTACTAAGCCAAATGCCTTGCAGAAGTCTTAAATCAACACTGTTAACTTTATCATCTAGACTTAAACTGTCTTTTTTTTAATGTGATTACAAGATCTATTTTCCACAGACCTACATTGATTGGCATTAATTATTACCTTCCTTTAATTCTTTATTAATAGAGTCCTGTGTCAGCAGTTCCATTATTTTCCATGGGATCAATATCAGGCTGATAGACTTATAATTATCTGGGTTGTCCGGTTTACCCTTTTTAAATATTAGCACAACATTAGCTTTCTTTCAGTCCTCTGGAACTTCCCCAGTGTTCCAAGAATTATTGAAAAAAAAATCAATATTAATTGTTCAGAGAGGTCCTGGGCTAGTTCTTTTAAAACTGTTGGATGCACATTATATGGACCTGCTGATTTTTAAAATGTCTAATTTTAGTAACAGCTGTTTGACATCCTCATTATTGTTGGAATGGAAAATATTTCATAATTATGATATACCTGCATCATCTAGATTTTTCCCAAATACAGAAAACTATTTATTGAATACTTCTGCCTTCTCTGCCTATTATTAACAGTTCTATTTCCATCTAGTAATGAACACATACCATTGTTAGGATTCCTTTTGTTCCTAATATTGTTAAATTCCTTCTTATTGTCCTTAACTCTGCTGGCTATAGCTCTCGCCTTGTATTCTTTTTCTTCCCTTATCAATTTTCTACAGTTCAGAGCTTCTGAGCTGTATTCTTTAAATCAATTTCACCCTTCTTCCATCTGTTATATCTATCTATCTATCTATATATATGTATAGAGAGAGAGAGAGAGAGAGAGAGAGAGAGAGAGAGAAAAGCATATTTTATCTATCTATATCTCTATATATGCTTTCACTTCTCTTCTAAGCCAGGTTGGTTTTTTTAACTGTGTGGCCTTCTCTCTCATTTGTGGCTTTTTATGCATCTAGTAAGACGTTCTTAAACAGTTCCCAATCATTATTCACATTTTTGTGTTTCATTTTTTTCTCCCAACTAATTTGACCCAATTGTTTTCAACTAAAAGCACCAACTGTATATGCTATTTGTTTGGACTTTATTCTTTTCCCACATAACAAATGTAATCAAGTCACAATCACTTGCACCTAAGCTACTTTTAGTTCTGTGATCAATTACTATTTATCAGTTAAAATGAGGTCTAATATAGAATTCCCCCATGTTGGATGTAATACTTTTTGAGTTAGGAAATTGACATTGGTAAAACTTTCAGAAATTCCAAGGACGTTTTAATGAGACCTTCAGCATACATCACTCAGATTGAAGTCACTTAAGATAACTCTGTTTTTTTCCTTCACGTTATGGATGGGTGCTTACATATGTTAGCCATTGCATTTATCTGGGAAAGAGTTTACAAAGTGATAATGGTAAAATAAAAAAAACACACAAGCACATTCTTTAAAGATTTCACACAGGTTTTTTTTTTACTACAAAACAAGCAACAAACATTTTTCACTACAAGTGAGAAGCATTGTATCGTTAGAAGATTTTTCACGCACCCAAAAGTCATCTTTACACAAGTGCAATTCACAGCTGAGAATTATTGGTGCAAATATCACAATCAAATGCACAAAGCAGCTCACAAAAGAATTAAACAAAAGTCCAAGTTCTAATGATGTATTGTTTGTTTTCCAAACTTCCACTTCATTCAATCTTACCACATCTGTAACTCAAAACTTCACTCTAAGCAACTGCTTGGGGACTGCTAGGAAAGAGGTAAAAATCTGTAGAAAATATTGTAGGCTAATTGTGTCTTCCTGTATTGTGTGTTACCCCAAAATACCTTCAACATCTCAAGCTGTGCACCAGCTGCTAGCCTGAAAAAGTGACTGGAATGTCACATGGAAACGTATTGCTCATACTTTGGGAAAAAAACGGACATTTCATCCCACATTAGTTAATATCAACATGTCACATGATCAAGAGGCTCTAGTGAGTCTCATGTAACCCCTAATACAGGTTAGGTGTGAGTACCTCTAAGTAGAGGCACCCCAGTCTAAGGGCACTTGAAATATACGGCAAATATTTACAAAAATGGCTGACGCCATTTTGGTGCCTTCATATAAAATACAAACAGAAGAAAAATGACGAACATTTTCTCACACCATTCAAGTTACCTTAACTCTGCACCCATTTGTCTACTAAATCTGGGGAAATTAATCTTTGTGGTCCACACTTCAATCTCAAGGTGGTCCTTGCAAGACCCCGGTGGTAAATAGCATGACTATGCGTCTGTACAAAAGCAAGACTCCGCAAAGGGGGCAAACACACATTTTAAAATATATTAGTTATTAAAAAGTGCTGCAAAGCTCCACGTTGATCAAGCTGTTTGGCCTCTACCATGTTGTCCATTCCATTTTGTGGGAATTCACTGTATACAAGGGAAGGATACCAGAGCTGGGGTGAATAACATCAACGGTGGTGGCACTATTTTAGCACAGTGAACAGGAATTAGTTTCCAAGACACATTTTTGTCTGCTGCTATCCTGTGGCCTTGGAACCAGTCTCAATGCCATTTTGAGGTTATGGGTGGGGGTGAAGACAGAGAAAAGGGGACATAGCAATAGTACTAAAGCCACTGGTAGCTTCTCCCTTGGATAATCAATCCTATCTGTGCAATAAACTCAGACTTTGCCATTCCAGGCCCTTGGACCCCGTTCAATAATAATTCATTAGAAATACTTAGCATCTTTATGTTACTTTACATCTTCAGAGCTTTGCACAACCTTATCTATGGTCCCCCTGTAATTAATGTTCTCAGACACAGGGCTCCCTCATGGCAGTAAGTCTGAGTGATGCTTTATATTCACAATCACATCAAATGGTTACATATAGTCAAAACCAGATGTTTTATTAGCTAAACAGCAGGTCAGCTGAAAAAACACAAAACAAAACCCACAACAGTATAAAAGAGAAAATCTAGTGCAAACAAAGCCAAAGGGGGAAAAACCAATCCAAATGTAGACTCCTACAATTCAGTAATATAACTTTTGCTGTACCATTTACATTGATTCCAATTCATATTCATTGTTTCAACATTTCCCAGTGTCTCCCATAGAACCACTGTTTGAACTGATTGACCTGAAGTGGGGGAGTCCATTCAATATTTTAGATAGGTTGGCAGCAAATATAAAAGTATACATTTAGTTGTTTTGACTAGAACGGAAATATAAAAGAGTAAAAGAATTAGGCACGGATTCTTGAAATCTGTCACCCCAAGCATGTAACATTATTAAAACATGCTCTGGCCAACTCTGTCCATGAAGACAAAAGGTGCAACTACATTCAGACTGTATTACAGTCATGTTGACCTATTTGCATATATGCCATCATGTGCCAGCAATGCCCCTCTGCCATGTACATTGGCCAAACCGGACAGTCTCTACGCAAAAGAATAAATGGACACAAATCTGACATCAGGAATCATAACATTCAAAAACCAATAGGAGAACACTTCAATCTCTCTGGTCACTCAATAACAGACCTAAAAGTGGCAATTCTTCAACAAAAACTTCAAAAACAGACGCCAACGAGAAACTGCAGAACTGGAATTAATTTGCAAACTGGATACCATTAAATTAGGCTTGAATAAAGACTGGGAGTGGCTGGGTCATTACACAAACTGAAAACTATTTCCCCATGCTAAGTTTTCCTCTACTGTTACACCTTCTTGTCAACTGTTTGAAATGGGCCATCCTGATTATCACTAAAAAAGTTTTTTTCTCCTGCTGATAATAGCCCACTTAATTGATTAGTCTCTTAGAGTTAGTACGGCAACCCCCATCCTTTCATGTTCTCTGTATATATATAGATCTTCCGCCTGTATGTTCCGCTCTATGCATCTGATGAAGTGGGTTTTAGCCCATGAAAGCTTATGCCCAAATAAATTTGTTAGTTTCTAAGGTGCCACAAGTGCTCCTCGTTCTTTTTGCAGGTATTGAATGTACATTACAACCTTGAAGAATATGGTGGACGGCTCCAGGGATATGTGTCTGAAGTCCATTGTTTAGAAAGAGGATTCCCCTTCCCTGCCCCAGTCATAAAAATTGTAGCCTGGGCATCTAGTGGTCACTTTTGTTGGTATTACTGTTCCCATAACAGTAGCAAACACCTGATTCTGAACCATCAGGGCAAAGGGGGGATATGATTGACATCTATACAAATATGACTGGTGTGGAGAAAGTAAATAAGGAAGTGTTATTTACTCCTCATAACACAAGGACTAGGGGTCACCGAATGAAATTAATAGGGAGCAGGTTTAAAACAAACAAAAGGAAGTATTTCTTCACACAACGCAGTCAACCTGTGGAACTCCTTGCCAGAGGATGTTGTGAAGGTCAAGATTATAACAGGGTTCAAAAAAGAACTAGATAAATTCATGGAGGAGAAGTCCATCAATGGCTATTAGCAAGGATGGGCAGGGATGGTGTCCCTAGCCTCTGTTTGCCAGAAGCTGGGAATGGGCGACAAGGAATGGATCACTTGATGATTACCTGTTTTGTTCATTCCCTCTGGGGCACCTGGTGTTGGCCACTGATGGAAGACAGGCTACTGGGCTAGAGGGACCTTTGGTCTGACTCAGTATGGCCGTTCTTATGTTAAGAGACAGGGAAATAGGTCTGCAGAGTGTGGCAAAGGTTCCAAGTTAATCTCTGAGCCCTCACCTCCATACTCATGGCCCAAACCATGAAAAAGCCCCATTTGGCTGAAAACTGAGTTTGGACCAGGCTTACATATAGTTCTTAAAACAGCTAAGTCCTGTGCAGACCAGGACAAAACAAGGGATGTTCTCCAGCGGAGTAATATTAGGCAGAGTTTGTAGGGCACATGGCATTGCTTCATACAGCCAACGACAACTGTCAAACAATAAAAAGAAGTAGAAATCTTTGCTATCTCAAGACCACTCCAAGAGATCCCAAACCTACAGCTGCTGCAGTACGATTGGAACATTTAAGACGGAGGTATCAACTTCAATGTATTAGAGATGGCAAGAGCATGCACATGTCTGGTTTAGGACATGAAATTCCATTTGGAGTCTTCGGCAGGGTTTACACTAGCCTTTTCCCCCCTTAAAGATCTCTCACGCTTGCTAACAGGGAGCAGCTAGCATAGGCAGAGTTCTAGGTCCCCACCAGCTTTTAACCATCTCATCTAACCCTCCTCACAGCAACTCTACAGTCCGTGGTAAAAACACTAGCATGGCTTCACTGGGGGCCATTATCTACAGCAGCTGCCTTCTGTTCACAAAGGTCAGTTTCTAGGAGTGTAGGTAGCACTGAAGCTACAAATAGCTGGAACTTGCAACCCGTTTGGCAATGTCTTAATAATAAAGCAAGGGATGCTTTTAATGACTTACAATGGTTTGAACTTGCTTTAGCCTTGGATAAGGGTTTCTAGCTAGGTGTGCTGCTTTTTAGATAAGCAGCACCTCATCCTTTGTGCTTACTCAGACAAAATTCCCAAGGAAGTCACTGGTGGTTTTGTCGGAGTAAGGGTGGGAGGGGAGAAGGCTTGGTGCAAAAGCAGTTGGGGACACAAATGGAAAGGATGGATCGTTTTTCATTCTGGGTGAAACTCCCCGCTACGCAGAAGGCTGGCAGAAGGCCTATGAATCACAGAAGCCCTGAAAATAGCGATGTAAGAGGTGCACCTGCCTTGTCTTCAAAAAAAGTCTTCAAAAAAATCACAGAACAACCTGAGCCACTATTAAAACCCCCCACAGGAAATAAAGAGACAGGAAAGAGAGCTGTGTGGTGTCTATCTGAGAGTGATTACTTACCCACTTCTTAGGTGAAAAAGATCAAACACTCTCTCTGCTGTAAACTGCTTTATACCCTTTGTGCATCAGCTTGTTTTGTTATGGGTTAATGCCACGTTTGCATGGCTTAAAAAGAGTTCTGCTTATTTACGTGTAAAGGTCGAGAGTGCATGCTGGTTGGATGGCCACATCATCCAAATTTAATTGTAAATATTCGGCTTTCACTACATATTATTTAATACTTCAAGATTCAGGCATTTTAATTACATCTTTGTGCCCAAGTGTATGCAATGCAAGATTGGATACATACCTGAGAATATTCTTGCCACAGATATTCAGTTACACCTAATCTGCAAAGAAGTGGTGCTATCCTTGACTCACATTTTAAAAAATATATAAATATACCAAGAAACATGTTTGTTATCATCAACGCATGAAGTGTTACATAGGTCTGAACAAGGAGCTTTTTCCAGAGTCTGACATCATGTAAAGGCTGTGGATAGAAAAGGAGTTACTACAAATAAAATAGATTAGTTAATACATTGTTAGTTGGCCACTGGGAAGAGCTGGTCTCCTAGAACACCAGTTTTAAAGTTGCAGTGTTCTTTCTTTTTATAAACACAGCAGATTGCCTAGTGTGACTCACTAATTCCTTTTTGGCCCATATGGGGGAGACTTTCAAAGGCACAAATGGGAAAGAGTTAAGCATCCATCTCCTACTGAAAGTCAATGAGAACTGGAGACCTAACGGCCCTCTGTGCCTTTGACAATATCTTGTCCTATATTTCCTGCATGATTCCCAAGAATTCAGAACCACGGTATTTGCTAAAGGTAGTGCTGTTTTGTCAGGTTAGGCACCGGGGCCTGATGCTTCCCAATTTACACCCAGTGTGGTCGTCATTTATGCCTGCACAAAGTGAGCACAACATGGTTTAAGATCACCAAGTCACAGTGATGTCCTCCTAATAAAACAAAAAGCTGCCTTTGCTACTGACAGTTCTCATTGCCTTCCTCCAGCAGCTGCTTCAGTTCTCATGCTCGCCACTGGCAGCGTGGTGGTACACAAAGAAACTGGGCTGTTAAAGGTGGGCTTTTGGGGGGGGGGGGGGAAAGAGGGGAACTGTCAGAAATATGTGACCTCCACTTCCTTTTCTGGGAAAGCAAAACTATCAAGGGAAGTGGTTCTACCTAAAGCTCATATCACTGGAGAGAGTTGGCAAAAAAACAGGACAAATTCATCCCGGGCAATTAAATGGAGTTTCACCAGAGATTAATTCGGCCCAATGCGCTCAGCACACGTATCCACACCTGTACTGAGGAGACCAGCTCTTTCAGTCCAAAATCTGACCTGTTTCAGCAGACGGCGTACATCACATTGCAATGGTTATTACACGAGTGGAGCGCAAGGCTGGCTCGGGCTAGCTGATACCACTACATGTGTCTCTAAGATGCCACAAGTAATCCTGTTCTTTTTGCTGACACAGACTAACACGGCTGCTACTCTGAAACCTGGTAGAATCAAGGTACCTTTGCATTAAACTGCTATCAACAGAGTTCATCATTTAAAAAAAACCTGAAGGCGAAAAGAGCCTGGGTTTGGTTACACATCAGAGGTCCGGATGTTCTCGTCGTCCAGGTTAAACGCAAATGGCTTCTCTTTAATGTGCTGGGGTTCAGATCTGTGCCGTACACGCCTCTGCTGCATGGCTCCAGCATCACACTCTGTGAAGGAGGGCACAAATACCGAGTCTCTCATATACCCGGGCATCTCCTCTATCATGGGCTGCTTCCCTCCTGGCTGCGGCACTGGTGTCCAAGGCTGCCAGGATGGGGTGGAAGGGGTTTTGAAGAGTGCTTTCCTCTCCTCCCCGGGGTGTCTCATTCGAGGCAAGGAGGGGATCAAGGAGCTTGAAAGATTGGAGCACCCAGGCCTGCTCATAGAAGAAACGGATCTCACGAAGGACGTTTCCTGCAAAAAGACAGGCAGAGCAGAGAGGGAAAGGTGGGGGTTACTTCTGTAGAAATTGCTCTAAGCATCCTGGAGGACGATTCTAGAGATCAGGACTTCAGCACTGTATATGCTTCAGGCTTCAAGGCAAGGACAAGAGAATTAAGTGAAATATGCAAATATGAATTCAATTAGCTTTTGCTGTTGCTGAATCTTTTGCCCAGACTTCAGGAGGCATCACTGATTTCATAGTCAAGCTGGACTGAATGATCTCTCTTAACTTGTTGTTGTTTAAACTGTTTTTGGATGAGTGGTAGACAAATCCAGAGACAGCAGGGTCTCATCCTGGAAACTGACTAATTCACTGAACGTTTGCACAAGCTGCTAAATAAATCACATCAGCTTAAAAATAATGGATCTTTAATTGATGCTAAATGTGAAGAGGAAAGGATATGACCTACCCTTGGGCGGCTTTTCAGGGCCTGCATCGCCCCTGTGATTGCTTTGATCCAGCTGTTCATATCCTCAGGGCTGTCTGCCTGCAAAACATACCAGCCCAAAATGAGATTTCTGCCTGCATTTTACAAGTCACTTAGAGCAGCAACAGTTCAACCACCAGGGGGTCTGGCCAGTGCATCTTTGATGTTAACAAGTACCACATATAGAGCATGTCACCAGCTTTCCTTAGGTCGTAGATCTTAGGACCTTCTAGTTCAGCCCGGATCTATTTTATTAATAAAAACCCTGCTCAATTTCTGTGAAATTGCTTCACGTGTCATTAGAATTTCACCCCCTCGGAAAGTCAAGAATGGCTGAAATGTACCAAAACCAGTCTGACTTTTGATTACATTTATGAGACAATCTTCGGGGGTGAGCAAATCACGCTTAGCCTGACTTCTAAGGCATCCAAACCCAACAGCTCAGAAATCAGCTCATACTGGGCCCTCAAGAGTCACTCAACACTCTGCAGGATCAGACCTATTATTAGCAGCTCGCTGCTGTAATTCTCCTGCAGGGTGATTTTTGTCTGATGAGACAACACCATATGGCCAACCTCTTTAAAAAACAACAAAACAAAACAGGGCTATTTCCCCCCCACACACCCAAAAAAACACAAAATGAAAGTTACAAACCAACTCCACCAGGGGGCAAGAGCTATACAAAGAATGGGGTGAGCAGAGACGTTACAGTGAGCATGGCCTCCTCCTCAGCCCCTGCCCGCCCCCGCGCCAACCTAGGGAAACAGTCTTTTAAAAAGATGAGAACCCCCCGTGCCCTGGCTGCCCAGGGGACGAAGCGCCGTTAAGGCTGGGCAAAGCATTAGAAAACAGACTGTAGGGAACTGTCCTGCATCGCCCCTGAAGGAGGGACGTGAGGAGATTGTTGCAGTCCCGCTCTGGGCCAGAGGACAAGCGGCACAGTGCTGTATTTTGCTGTCTTGCAGGAGACTGGCAGTCAGGTCCCACGCTCCCATGTCATCAGGGGTTTGGGGCTTTGCAGGTGTAGTTTATTCAGTCCCTGCATGGCAGGAGGCACCTTATGTTGCTTTCAGGGAGCAGCTGGAGACCATACTGGAGCCAAGATGCACCCACATGTAAACTAAGGCTGAGCCTGTCAACTGAAGCAGAAGCTGATAAAGTCCAGTGATTTTCCAGGCCAAACTGAATTCTGTGCTTCTGTGCTGCAGAACCTCCCCCATGGCTCTGCACAGGCAGAGGACCTTCCGGGGGGCCCCCAAGACCAGGCACTCTCCTGATTACAGTGGTTCCTTCTCGGCCAGGTAAACTCCTTTCTCCCACAAACACAAACCATTCCCAGGCTCCCACAGAACAAAATCCTGCAGAGCGGCCGCAGGAAAGAACTTTGCATGCTCAGAGTTCCCTGGATGCTAGCCCAGCTCCGAACCAGGTGGGATCTGGAAGGGCATTTTGGACACTGACGTGCGCACAGAAGCCTGAGGTGGAAAAGGAGGGTGATGTGAATTGGAGAGGCTGAGCAATCGCCGCTGCTGGGCCCTGCAGAGCTCCTGCTTCGCCAAGGCTCATATTTGGATTCTGGGTAAAAGGATGGCTTGTGAGCCTGCACTTTATGCTTCAAAAACGGAGATGATACAGCTGCTAGTCCTCTGGCGTCTGGCTTCACAAGCTGAAGCAATAACCAGTCTGCAGAGCAAAATCCCGCAGCTTGTTATGTGAGTCCCTGACCTTGTCTATGGGAGGAAGCTGACTGGCACAGGTATTGAAGAATAAGCTATTCTGCAATAGCTCCCAAGTGGAGACTATTCTGGAGCAACAATGATTTTTATTCCAGAGTAATCAGCCTGCTTCCAAAGCATTTACTTCCAAAGCAGAGTAATAATTCTGGAATAAAAGTGACATTTATTCCAGAACAGTGTCCACACAGGGAGCCATTGCAGAATAGCGATTGCAGAATAGCTTATTTTGCAATAGCTATGCAAGTCAATTTCCCAATGTAGACAAGGCCAGAGAGAGGGTTTGACGCTCAGTTCACCACAAGTAAGCGTTCCCTGCGGAAGGGTTCACGCAGGGAGGAAACATACTGAGGATAAAGATGTGCCCTTCTCCGACAAGCGCTAGGGATGATTCCCCTCTTGGCTTCCAGACCACTTCATAATCCCTGCCACCCAGTACTGCAAAGGGAGGCTGGCCAGTGAAAACAAGCCAGGCGTGGTGCTTTCCTTTCCTGCAAGGAGTTGGCCGCCTGTTTGCCTCTCGCATGTAGCTAAACACATTCATGCATCAAGAAGGCAACACCAAGGGATCTCCAGGGAGCCCACAGGATATTTTCTTTTAAAGATGTCACTCGCTTGGCGCGGCAGAGCAAACACACATACTTATCGGCTGCCCTAAACCCCGACATCACCACCCCACACTGCCTCAGCACCCCCGCCTTGGCCTGTAGGGAGCATGAACCAATCGTCCCTGGGGGTCAGAGGGGAACAGAGTCTCTCCAGCCCTTGGTCTCTCTGCCAGGATGTCCCATGGGGGGGAGGGGGGGGCTGAGTGGGGGTGGTGATTTCTGTGATGGAGTTGCCTATCTGACCAGAAATGGGGGCGAGACACTCCCTGACTCCGCCGCGCAGAGATTTCAGGCTGTTGGACATTTATCCCTGGGCTGGACAAGGCAAGGAGAAGCTGGTGGGCACCTCTAGGGTGAGTCAGAAGCTTCACAGGACGCCCAGCTCTGAATGGAGCAAAGGCCACAGGGCTTCTGTTCACAGGGCCCAGAGCAACTTCTCACAGGAGTCGTTCCGGGCAGCGAGATTCCTTGGGGCATGGAGAGCTTCCCTCAGTCGCCTCTTCTCCCACTGCCCCGAGACCTGACCACGCAGCATCTTTGCCTCTGGGGACTCAGCTCTCGTCTCAGTGCCCCTCCTTCAGCCAGCCAGAGGGGGGCGCTGGATAGCAACATGGGCACTTCCTCTCCCCACTGACCCCTTCCCAGCCCGGCAGCAAAGTGCTGAGCAGAGACACTGGGCTCCCGAACTGGCCGGGCGAAGCGTGGGATTTCCTGTCCTCTTGCAGGGGCGAGTGATCTGGATTTCGTCCAAGAGGCAGCTGCGGCTGGCTCAGCCCCGCCTGCCTCACGCAGGCATTTGCAATGCTCATGCCAGACACTGCTCAGTTTGAATGAGTTTGTTTTGGGGACCAGCCCAGCGAATAGACTAAATACACCCAGAGCCTCAGAGCCCTGAGTCGGGGGCAGGAGGCGAGCTGGGGCACAAGCTCTCAGAGGTGCGCAGATGGGGGCTGCGGAGCATGTGTCCCCGGGGGCGGCTGCATCTCCTGGAACTGCTGCAGTGAAAGAAGACAGCTGGCGGCAACTGCTTGGTGGGGGTGCAGTACTCAGTGCTTTGCGTGGTCGCTGCTGCACAACACACCCGTCTGACGTGTGTGTGTGTGTGTGTGTGTGTGTCCGTGTCCGTCCCCCGCCAACTCCACTGGCAGCCAAGCTCCAAACATTACTGAGTGTTTATATTTTATTAAAACCCCTCTTTGCATTATAGTTTTTAAAAAGTGAATACATTGACTTTTAATAGAATACTATACTACTCTTCATTTTTGACTATACTTTTGTATCATTGTATGAAAAGGTTTCAGTGATGCGGCCCTCGGGCCAATGTACTAGTTCTCATGTGGCCCTCGTGGTAATTTGAGTTTGAGATCCCTGCTTCAAACTGATGTTCGCTTTGCAATTTCTCTAGCAGATTGACTCAATGTGTAAATACTACCCAGTGTAAACACAATCCAGCTCCCTACTTGTCAGCCCTGTCTTTACTTTCACCCCCTGGAGACCCAGGAGATAGGTCTATAGCTCTGTACGTACAGGGCCAGACTCTTCCTGGATGTTTACTTCATGTGATCATTAACGCCATTGCAAAGCAGATGTAAAATGCTCCCCCATCGGGATGGTAGCACTCTGCACTGGCGTAAATGACTGCTCCAAACACAACATAATGGAGAACCGGGCCGACCGCCTCCCAAGCATTCATGTTGGCTGGTGTGGAGAGAAAGAGTTAAGAGGAGCTAGAAGTAGAGGATAACCGGCTGCTATTCGCGAATGTTTGCACAGCGCCTTGGAGAGGGAAAGGGTGAGATCTGAGCATTATCATTGTGTCAGGATCAGGATTTGCCCTGCCAGCCCTCAGTTCACTTTCCACCCTCCATGTGGCACTAGGAGCTGGGAATGATGGACAGCCCTGAGGAGGTGGAAGAGGGCTGGCCTGATTGACAGCAAACTTCAGGACAAGGAAGCTGCAGTCCTGACTCTCCATCTGGAGTCTCATCTAAGTGCTGGTACTTCTGTGTCTACATGTTTCTTCCTGCCCACACCAATAGCTGCAATTATAAATATACAGAATTGGAGAACTGAAACCACCAGGCAGTTTTCTCCCCACCCCCCCACAACTGGAGCTTCGAAGCTAAGCTGAGCTGTATACAAACTCACCTACTTGTGTTTTCTGGTTGAAAGCCCATCAGGGAGCATCCTGTTTAGATGAACATGACTCACAGCAACTGTCAAGAGCTAAATTTACTGCCTAAAAAAGTAAACTCAAAGCAAAACAACGGTCCCCATGAGGAGCTCACATGCAGTACAGATTATCTAACCATTTCAAAGTCCTCTTAAACTAGGAGTGATTTTACCTGGATGTAGAATGTCCTGGAGCTCGTTATGATTTCAAACAGATTGTCCCGCATGAGAAGGTCACTAGAAACAAGAGAAAGAGAGAGGTTACCCTGAATTCAACACATGCAGGATAGACTATTTCTTTGTTATGCTCATATCTAGAAAACATTAACAACAGAATATTCAATGCAGACCTTAGATGTATTCAGTGTTGATCTTAAGAAGCACAGACCTCAATTCTATACAACTTATCATATACCTTGTTTACACACGCACACTGCAGTCTGCAAGCCAAATGATTCTCCGCCCTACTTTATACAAAAGTTCCATTTATAAATAGCTGATAAAGGATAATATATGATTAATAGAGGTTTTAAATAAATGGCTAATCAATTGTTAAAGTCCAGCAGGTCAAGGGACTGTTTATAACCATAGATTATAACCATCTACAACACCTTCTACTGATCTGCTTATAACACATACTATTCTTGTCTATTTGATTTATTAACTGTTTATTTAGCCTTTATAAGCGGATCCTTACTATAAAGTGTGACCTAATTCTCTGTCAGTCAAATGGTTTTTGCATAGGGTAAGAAGAGTTTGTTTCATGAAAGCCCTAGCTCATGTTTTCATTTGCACACCTTTAAATCAACTTGGATATGTTCAGCATCTCCACTGTTAATTTGGGTAATAAAACAGCATTCATAAAGGCCTGGTCTTATTCATGGCTCTTCTAAGGCTCAGCGCAAGCACTAACATCCTGAGCAGGATCTTTACACTAAAGATTTTGTGCAGCCTGCCTATGAAATCACTGTCAATTCTTCATCATATCTGATAACATGGGTCCATTCAAAACCAGTGCATCAAAAACCAGTAAACCAGGAACATGACTCAAAAGCAGTGCCCATCACAGGACCCTGGGGGGCAGGGATGCACAAGTGAGGGAGAAGAGACTGAAGAAAACCAAACCATGTTTGATAGGTCTGGGTGGAGAGGACACTCACCCGGTGAGTACTTGGACTGCATGTAACCCTGGCTTCCCTTGTCCCTGCCACCAGCACAGAGGTCTTAGTTCCCTGAGTAGTTTCTTCAGTTCATTAAGGACACAGATACTATTATTCAGCGTCCAGTACACTGTGCTTCCCTCTCACAATTTTAACTGTGGCAACATCTACATTGGTGAAGATCTAGGGTTGTGCCAGCATAAGGTGGGGCAAAAATTAGCCCCTGGCTAATGCAAATAAAACCCAAGCTTGGAGTTCACTCACAAACAGTAACTGCATGTCTGCAGGGCCTTTGTCCATTGCCACACAGACCGTGATCCTCCAGTTAGGAGAGTTCTAACCAGCCGCCCGTTTGCTGTCCTCGGGTACACATCTAATTCAGTGCTCCCAGGGCGGAGGGGGAGGGGATGAATTCTGGCCAGCGGCTGACTCCCCCGGATGTGTATGGGAAGCTACAGCCCCACTCTAGATCCCCACAGGGGCACCCCACCTTTCTTCCCTGCACATAACAGCGGTTTATTCCGCCCTTGCAGTCTGGGTGGGCAGGTGGCTGCTCTGCTGGGGAGGGGGTCTCTGCACTCTGCTTAACAGGCGTGAAGAGTTCTTGCTCAGGCTGTCCACCCGCCATCGGCTGTGGCATGCATTCCCTTGCCAGCTCCTTCTGGGAACTCGGAGCGGCTCGACTCTCCGTACGTGCAGGGCGTAAATTCACTCCTTCTGAAAAAGGGAGTCCCAGCATCCAGGTAAATACGTGGGATTCCTCAGATCAAAGGTGCTAATTTATGGGATGTCTAGACGCAGTGTAACTTGGCTGGGCCAGCAATCCATGCCAGCCCAGGGAGCTGGGTCCCAACTCCAGATGGATAACAGGAAAACAAAATAAAGGGGAAATGAATGGTGCTACATACAGGGAAGATGCCCTCTATGAAAGGCATGGGTCCCAGCCACAAACCAACCCTGAGAAACTGCCCCAGATCAGCAGCAAACCTGTGACACAGGAGGCTGTGAAGTGTGACCACTGGGGAATTCCAGTGAGACACAGCGTAACTCAAACGAGGAAGGGCGAAGCTGAGCGGTACCAGAGAACACATGATCTGAGGAGAAGCAGGTAGTGACAGCCCTGGCTGGGAACTCAGCTGTGGCAACTGAACTGCAATCCGCCCTTTGCATCCCTTACGTGCCCCTCTTCGTCACATCCCTTTTTCAGGTGAGGCGCGTAGAGGTGGGGTGATTTCCTGACGCTCACGCAGACAGTCAGTGCGCGGACCTACCAGTCCTCACCCAGGCCCTAGTACTGCCCTCCCAAAGGAGCCCTATGGGCCGCTGTGGATTGGTCAGACGCTCCCATTGTTCCTTCACTTTCCATTATTCTCTTCTTTCCTTGCATACTTGCTCCACTCTGAGGGTCCCCATGTCCCCCTCCCCCTCCTCCTGACACTGGGTCTCTTCCTAGCTTCAGAGAGCAGACAGACAGGCTTGGGCAGTGCCAACCGTCTCATGGGCAGTGGCAGATGCGACCGCAGGAGGCCTGGCCATTAGGAAGCGTTTTCCATTCTTTCTGACTGTTAAAATGCTCTTAGAAACGCCAGGGGCTCTCCAGGAGCAAAAGAAGAAACGGGTACCGAGAGCAGCAGAGCAGCAAGAAACAAGGCTGCAAAACCAGGTGCAAGAGCCCAGTACAACACAGGCCCCCTTTCCCAGGGCTGGGGCAGCCACTGCAATCTGGTCCAGCCCTGGCTGAAGAGAGACAGGCCTGTGATCCAGCCTCTCACACCCCTTGAGCACTCCGTGGTCAGAGTAATTTATGCCTCTAAAGTGCCTTGCATTCAGAGAGATCCCAAAGCGCAGTATATAAACCAGTGTCGCTTCATCTACTCACTCGTACGGTCCTCATCACTGCAGTATCTGAGCACATACCCCCCTAGCCACCTATTGCAGCAGGGCACTGCTAGCACCTCCACTTACAGACGGGAAACTGAGGCACAAAGGGATTACATGACTTGCCCAAAATCACTCAGGAAGCCTGTGGCAGCGTCAGAAAATGGCCCCCAGTGTCCCGAGTGCCCATGCAGGGCTCTAGCCACTAGCCCATCCTGCCAATCCATCCACTGCTAGGTTGTAACGCAGCACTGTGGGCATGTCTACACAGCCTGCAGCTGCCAGTCTGAGACCTGGGTCGACAGACTCAGGCTTGCACTCCGAACAGCCTTGTAGACATTGCGGCTCTGGAGGCCCCCTCTCCCCCGGCTCGACTCCAGAGCTACTCAGCTACAGTTAGTGCCGTGGCTGCTGGCCCCGGCTCCCAGGCGCGAGGCCATGGACAGCCGCTCGCTGTGCAGACGTGCCCTGTTCAGCGGAAGTGCTCCAGGGCAGGTTGCAGAGGAAGCAAAGAACCACCCGCAAAACCACAGGGGTGTTCTTGGCCAGGCAGGATGCAGCCACCCCACTGGAACTTGGCTGGGACACCCGGGCTAGCACCTCCGAGGATAAAGTCCTTTCATAGCCACTCCACTCTACCCCACCCCACTCCTAAAGGGACCGAATCCAACAGAAGTGCAGGAAAAGGCATTACCCAGATTTGACTAGACATTCGTGGGTCTTGAGGACGTCCTTGAGGAGGATCGAACGCAAGGGCTCCTTGTCCTGGGGAGACAAGACAAAACAGAGTCAGTGGCTCTGTATCAACCCCGTGGGCTGCTCTGGCGGCACTGGGAGCCCCACTCTAGCGCCCAGGAACTTTGAATTGTGATACCCAAGAGCAACCTTCAGCAAAGCCTCCATGGACGGAGGTCTGGGGTGACTGAGCTTCGTTGGCCCCCAGCTGAAGCATTCCCACATGGCGGCTCCATGCAGCGTCTTTCACCCCCACAATCCCTAACCCAGAAGCAGCACCCAGTGACCGGCGACTGAGAAGGGGAAGGCAGATGAGCACTTCAAGGTTTTGCGTTGTTTTTTTTTAACCTATTGGATCACATTCAATTCGCCCCCTTTCCATTCTTAGCTCAGCACCTTCCTCTCCTGTCTGTCTCCAGGCTTTGGAAGTCCAATTGGCATCTCATGGGTCTGAGGATGCACGGCAGCGTACAGGTGAGCAGCCTGGCCTGCGTGCATATGGGACTCTTCCAGAGCCCTCCTGGGTCACTAAATCCAGGCCTCCGCTGTCGCCAGCAACCCCCGTCATATAATCCCCTCCGTAAATTTACCAAGCTCCATTTTAAATCTAGACTGATTACTTGCCCTCCGTGCTATTGGGAGGCTGATCCAGAACCTCACTCCTCTCGCTGATGGTTAGAAGCCGCCTTCTAGTTTGTCCTCTAAACGCATCCATGGCCCGTTACAGTTGCGATGGTGCATGCCAGCATGTGTGCGGAGCGTGCGCGCTGGGGGGGGATGCGTATGTTGGGAGGTGAGCGCGCATGCGGGCGCGTGAGGTTCCCTGCTTGCAGGAACAGGGCTCAGAACTTCATGGTGGTTCAGGCAGAGGAACAGCCTCTGCGACAGCACAGCTTTGAGCCGCGTTTGTGCCAAAGGCACAGCTCCCCTGCCGGTCCCTACACCCAGCCACTGCACCTGCTCCCTGCTCCCCGGCGGTACGTGGGATCTGTTCTCAGCCTAGCCCCAATTGTGGGGTTTTCTCCCACATATTTCCTGTGCTCAAAATTTTGACCGATTTTAACAGAAGCCAAAAACGCAGCCTTGCAAACGCCAAGCCCAACACACCCGGGAGCGAAGGGACAAGCGGACAAGGTCACCCAGGGAACAGTGAGCCAGAGGGGGCTGCTTACCTGCTCGCACTTGAAATAACTGATGGTAAAGTCGTCAAGAGCAAAGTACCGGCGTTTCCAGCTCTTCCTCTGAAAAACAGAGAGAACAGTCCCTAATGCTTCCGGGGTTGAGTTCCAGCCTCCCCAGCCCCTCGGGAAAAAACAAAAGGGTCCTGAGAACCTAGGGGTCGCCTCTTCCAAAGAAGGAGCATTGGTGAAAGCCCTGAGCCTGCTCCACTGGAGAACGGGAAGCTCAGAGCTAGCAGCTCGTAACTGAATCACCCATCACTGCTCTGACACCACGACCTATGCTGCATCAACACGGCCCCACTCCCTCCTCCTACGCAGAGGAACGGTTCACGCCAACGTGATACCATGGACCCCAAGAAGCGAAAAGCTCCCCTTTCGGGCACAGTGGTGTGGGGGGAGCAAGAGGAGGCTCAGAAGCAATACAATCAAGCCCCCTCCCAATGCTCTGCTCCATGAGTGCGACTCTGCCACAGGCACTCACCACGTTCCCCTGCTTCACGCAGTAGCCGCTCTTGAGGACGGGGGGCCCGGTGGACGGCTTGGAGGCAGAGGTGGGTATGTAGCTCTGGGAGCGTCTCAGAAGAGGGTGAGTGGCCAAGTCGCCTCCGTCTGCTCCCTCCCCTCCATTCTGAAACAAAAGGAGACCAACCATTGGAAACCCGCAAACAGCGTGGGGCTGGGAGAGCGGACGGCCCGTGCACGGTTGAGCCCGGCAGAACAGCCGAAGGAATTTAGCAGCCCAGCCTCTAATCTACTCCTGCCCCTGGCCACGAACAAATCATATTTTATAGCCCAGCTGAACAACACACCTGCCCCAGGCAAGCACGAGAGCAACGTTTGCAAGTGCCCTGATTTTCAGTGCAAGTGGGGGGAAAATGCACAAGCTCAGCAAACCCGGGCCTCGGGGGTGGGGAGCCTGGTAGGCACTCGGCACCTTGGAAAGTCAGACACAAAGCTACACAAAGGAGCTGGACTTAGCAGCACAGAGCATGGGGATTCAAACATTAGCACGACCCACGAATATGACGCGCGCTTTAAATGGACGAAGAACTGGCCGACAGACAGATCTCAAAACGTAGTTGTCAATTAATCAGCTTCGAATGGGGGTGTTTCTAGTGGGGCTCTGCAGGGGCCAGTCCTTCGCCCAAAGCTATTTCACCTTTTTTACTAATGATCTGGAAGTAAAAATAAAGTCACGGCTAATAAAATCTGTGGATGACACAAAGACTGAACATAAGAACGGCCAGCCTGGGTCAGACCAATGGTCCATCTAGCCCAATATCCTGTCCTCTGACAGTGGCCAGTGCCGGGTGCCCCAGAGGGAATGAACAGAACAGGTGATCATCAAGTGATCCATCCCGTCGCCCGTTCCCAGCTTCTGGCTGTCAGAGGCTCGGGACCCCCAGAGCAGTGGGTTGTATCCCTGACCATCTTGGCTAATAGCCCTTGATGGACCTATCCTCCATGAACTTAGCCAGTTTTTTTTTGAACCCCACTATAATTTTGGCAACATCTCCTGGCAAAGAGTTCAACAGGTTAACTGTGTGTTTTGTGGGAAAAGTACTGCCTTTTGTTTGTTTTAAAGTTGATGTCTATTAACGTCATTGGGTGACCCCTTATTCTCGTGTTATGTGGAGGGGGAAATAACACTTCCTTATTAATTTTCTTCACCTCAGTCACGATTTTATAGACCTCTATCATATCCCACTTTAATCATCTCTTTTCTAAGCTGAACAGTCCCAGACTTATTAATCTCTCCTCATATTGAAGCTGTTCCATACCCCTAATCATTTTTCTGGCTCTTCTCTATACCTTTTCCAATTTTAATATATCTATTTTGAAACAGGGTGACCAGAACTGCACACAGTATTCCAGGTGTGGGCATGCCATGGATTTATATAGTGGCATTATGATATTTTCTGTCTTATTATCTACCCCTTTCCTAGTGGTTCCTAACATTCTGTTCGCTTTTTCACTGCCACTGCACATTGAGTGGATGTTTTCAGAGAACTATGCACATGGACTCCAAGATCTCTTTCTTGAGTGCTAAGGAGGAGCAGAGAGCTGATTTGACCTCTGCATACGGTGTTGGTGAGACCAGTACTGCAGAGAAAGGTAAAACAAGAACCAATGGCCAGAAGCTGGAGCCACACAAATTCAAATGATAAATTAGGCACATATTAAGTGAGGGACAAACCACTGAGAGAAGTGGTGCATTCTCCACCTCTCGATGTCTTGCAGAAGGGCATCCAGGCCATGTTTGCTTTAGCCAAACGCGTTATCGGGCTCAGTACAGGGATAACCAGATGAAATTCTGTTATGCAGGAGGGTCAGCCTAGATGATCTAATAACAGTCCCTCCTGGCCTTAAACTCTGAATCCGTACAATGCAGCCGGCACACATGCAAGTGCACGGGGATGTGAAGTGGTTTATTTGCGCCCAGCAATGTCACTCAGAGCAGGGGCTGCCCAGGGACAGATGCTGCAGTCTGCATGTTGCAAGGTCATTGGCGCAATATGGGACGCCCATCCTGCTGCACCAAACCAAATCTCTCTCACGCAGAGCTCCGTCTCGGCAGGCCACAGTCTTTGTCAGGCCTCAGCTCATCTCTGGGTGCTCTGCAGGGCATCTGATGCAAACTTGCAGCATCCTGGGCCTCTCCCAGCCACGGGAAAGTAACACTGCGGGGATTCAGAGGAATTTGCTGTCCTGCATTGGAAGTTGTTCCTTTCCTCAAGGGCCCTCCTCAGCCCCTGGCACACAGGGACTATGGGCCCAGTCCAATCCCCGCTCCTTAACTGGACCAGCCACTGGGTGCACTGGGATCACAAAGCTGCCCATACACATGCTCGTCCTGCAGCAGCCCAGCGCACGCCGTCCTTGCCAGTTGGCAGCAGGTGCCCTGCTCACCAGGCCAGCAGGAATCACCCTGCCAGACAGCTGACAGGAGCAGACACGAAGGGGCCCGAAGCAGAGAGAAGACGTCCTGTTGCAGCTGCCAGGCTGGGAGTCTGACACGGCCGCGGGCCCCACTCAGAAGAGGCTGATGGACGGGGCACGGCAGCCCAGCCCACGTGGGCTCTTGCCGGTCCTCAGGACACTCAGTCAAACTGGCTGCAGCGTCCCTGTGCTCTGCAGTTTGCCTGCAGCACCTCGTTCACGCAGCAGCACCAGCAGGGCAATCGCACAGCCGGAGGGGAAGGGAGCCCAGCTCCGCCAGCCGCCCCCCCTTGGCCCTGCTTGTCCGGGGCGGGCGGCGAGGTACTTCCGGAGAGACTCAAAGGGGGAGAAACGGGGGAGACGTCAGCAGGCAGACACATTTTCCACTGCCTGCGGCTGTGCCATTGCAACTCTGCCCTCATTACGTAACCCCAAAGAAACAGCCCCTCCCGCCTCCTTCATAAGGCAGAACTGGGCGCGCGCGGGGGGGGGAATAAAATGAAACCACTGCGCACATCTCTCCCCACCCCCTCCTTGCAGCACAAGTTTGAGGTTAGTGAATTGTTAGCGCAGCGGCCCCTGGCTCTTACCCGTTGGCTTGCAGGGCTCGCTCGAGCTGTCCTTATATGGCATTGACGCTGGTGAAGAGGCCCGGTGCGGTTAACCAGACAGCATGCCCCGATCTCTCACCCTCAGCTGTGCACTTTCCCCCCAACCCTCCCTCACGACAGGACTTTGATTTTTCCAGGACCAAAACCAATCAATCACAATAAAGCAACTTGTGCCCCCCAGCCAGCCCTTCCTGCCCTTCCGTGCACCCCTGAGCCAGGCAGGGCTCTGCAGCCCACCGGGCTGCTGGGCGGGAGAGACGCTGTCGCGGCAAGAGCAGCAGCCCACACCCCCGGCACTTGGATTCGCACAGGCCCTTCGCCATGCGTTGCAGCCCTTGGTGTTTGGAGAAGGAGGGAGGAGAGTTGAGGGATTCGTCTCCCAGAGGGAAGGATGGAAGGTGCATCGTTAGGGACATTAAACTAGGGAAGACATTTCCCCGGAGGATGGGCTGGAAGGAGCAATCCTGCACCGACTCCCAGAGAAACGGGCTTGACAGGAGCAAGGCTTTTGCACCCCTCCTGTCAGTGAGGCCAGGACTCTCCTTTCCTCCTGCCCGGAGTCACAAAGCTGCACCTGAGGCAGCATATTCCCTCCTGAGGCAAGGCAGACAGGCCATGACTGGAAGCTCAGGAGGCTGCCGCAGGTGAAGCTCGGCTGGGAGGAAAGGCCATTTCACCAAGGGCAGCATCGGAAATGCAGAAAATAACTCGGCAGCTGGCGTCCTTCCCTCAACACCCTCTGCGGTGCAAAAGTGACTCTAAAGCAATCGGGGGCTGTGGATGGAGCTTTAGGCTTTTTTGGAGAACAAACCGACCCAAAAGCAAGCCCCACCACCAGCCCCTCACATGGGAGAACAGAGCAGCATTCACTTGCCACACAAATCACATGGCAGGGTGCCCACTTAGCTGCTGCTTATTTGTTTCTAATGGACAATAAACTTGGCTCCCAAGTGACAAAAGGCCAGAATACACAGCACCATTGTGTGCCCAGCTGCTGTTGCCCGGCTCACTCGGGCGACAGGCTCCCTCTGCGCTCCACAAAGCGGCTCAGTGTCAGTGCCAGGCAGAGGGGAAACCGCTGGCTCGCAGCCACCGGGCCGCAATGAGGAGCCAGGAAAAACCCCGAGTCAGAAAGAAGGCTTGGTTCTTTCCCCTCGGGTGTCAGGGCTTCACACGGCTGGGGCCAGCCGGAGCCTTGCAGAGAAACCCACAGAAACAAACAAGAACTTCCCAAAACAGGGATGAAAAATGAGGCTTGGGCAAGGAAGTGAAGCCGAGTCAGAAACCCAGGCAGGACGTCAACGTTGCTGCAGCTGGTCCTGGAAACCTCCACTTGGATTCTCAGCATGGACTGCAGCCAAAGAGAAATAGCGTGGGGAGGCTCTGGGCTTCCTGCCAAGGACTCGGTGCCCAAGGACCACAGCACAAGGCGCATGCACCAAAAGCACTAGCTGCCAGCCCCGGGGATTCATCTGCACCAGCCTACAAACATTCCCAGTGAGTGGGAGTCAAAGGAGCTGCCACCCTCAGGGAAGCGAATGCCACGGTGTCTAGGGAAAGGCTTGTTCTCAATTTAAGCACCAAACTAGCCATTCGCACCAAACTAGCACGGGGGGGTTTGCACGGAAAGTGGCACCAGACTCGCTGAGCGAGTGTGGGGCCAGTTCCGTTTCTGTGCCTGTTTTCTGGTGTCCTGGCGGAGGCAGAGGAGACGCCAAGGCTAAAACCCCACGTTCCAGAGGAAATCCATCATAACCTTCTGCATTTCTCTAGCGCCTTCCATCCCCAGGTCTCAAAGCACTTAAAAATGGGACAGCCTCCCAGTGCGCGCCCCTGCAGCGAGTATCAGCACCCAGGCTGCTCAAGAGCATTATCCCCATTTCACAGGCCAGGAAACTGGCACAGGGATAGGACGTGACCCAACCAAGGTCACAGCACCTAAGATCAATGGTGCTGCCAGGAACATCACCCATGTCTTTTGACTACCGGGCTGGTGCTCTAACCAGCAGGCCAGCCCTCACCCCTACAGCACTCTTAAAGACACGGTAGGAAGGATCAGAGGGGGAGCCGTGTTAGTCCGGATCTGTAGAAGCGACAAAGAGTCTGTGGCACCTTATAGACTAACTGACGTATCGGAGCATAAGCTTTTGTGGGTGAATACCCACTTCATCGGATGCATGCAGAGGAAGGATGAAAGTGGTCCTTCGAATTGAACACTCTCCTAGCTTCCCAGAAATAGTGAAATATGTCTCCCTATAGAAATGCTCCACACTCAGGTAGCGAGCCCCACCCACAACCAGGGACTGGGATAGGGGGAACTGCTTCAAAATGGGAGGTGAAAACACCCCCTGGAAACCATATAGATTCAGAATTTAAGCCTAGAAGGGACCATTAGCTCATCTGTTCTGACCTCCTGCAGAACACAGGCCAGAGACCCTTGCCCAGCAACTCCTACTTTGAGCCAGAGCATCTCTCTTAGAGAACCAAGCAACCTGGACTTAAAGTGATGGAGAATCCACCACATCCTGAAGTGAGCTACCCCAATTCTCATTTACCCTCCCTGTTAAAAATGTGCACCTTATTTCTTGTCTGAATTTGTCTAGTTTCAGTTTCCAGCCACTGGACCTTTTCCTGCCTTTGTCTGCGAAATTAAAGATCCCTTCGCTTTCACAAATCTTCTCTCCTTGTCGGTACTAGACCACAATCACGTCACATCTTAACCTTCCCTCTGATAATAGGTTCGAGCACCTGTTCACACAGGATGGAGCTGTACAATTGTCTTGCTCCGCTACTTCCTGCCAGCAGTCTCCCTTAGACATGTACATGGATAATGAGCACACACACTGAGTTAGGATTTTTAAAAAAATGGCTATAAAACCCTGCTTCAGGGAACAACCCAACCTCTCTGTGACAGGGGTCAGGAAGAAACTCCTCCCCACAAGGAGATTATCCCATGATCACCCCGTCAGGTCTCTTGCACCTCCTTCTGAAAGAGCTGGTGCTGGCCACTATCGGAGATAGGCTACTGGTCTGGATGGATCACGGGTCTGATCCAACCCTGGCAATTCCTATGCTCCAATCAGGCCCAATTCTGCACATGTGCACATCTGTATGGCCAGGGAAGAGTTAAAAACGCCTGCCAAGGAGAACACCGCAGTGACCTAATTCTCCATTCTATTTTTAGGCCTGTGACTGATAAGAGCTGAAATTAGGCTGTAAAAACACCAAAAGGTGGAAGTTGCCGATGGTCATGCACATGCCCCTCCCACACGTCAAGGGAAAGGGAGACTCGGGTCACTGGAGAAAGGGGGGTCTCCCTCCACACCCTCCGGTGGCATCTCCCAGCTGCTGGTCTGGGGAGCAGCAGCCGGGGCTAGTGGAACCAGGCAGGTGATCTGGCTCAGACCTTCCACGGGCCTTGCAGAAGTGGGGAATTGAGACAGGGACCTGGCCACAGCTAAGGGGCAGTTTGCGGCTTTGCATGTGGCTCCGTACACGCCTTTCGGCTCACTGCACTTTAGAGCCAGAGAGAAGTGCTGTGTGCAGCTATTTATAAACCCCGAGTGGGAAGGGTTCACAGGCACAGACCTGGTTTCCTGAACTGAAAGTGCAAATCAATTCCACCAATAGGAGAAGTGTGTAATCAGACTGTGTTACTTCAGAGAAGGTCAGACAGCTCGGAGCCTAAAAGCCAGACTCAGAGGTGAGTTCCAGACAGATTCCCCAGGCACCAGATGTCACACAACGGGTTAAACTGAAGCAACTGCATTCAAGACCCTCCCCCAACAATCACAGCGAAGTTCAGTCACTGGAAATGCCTCCGACTTAGCGCCACGTTCTGCCTCATCTCTGAAAACTGGAGCCAGGGGCACGCTTGACAGGTTCCCGCTAAATTCTGGGTGAAAAAGTTACTGGCTTGCACCAGAGCGTGCAGCTCCCCAGACACACATGTGCGAGAGAGATGGCAAGCAGACCCCGGGGGTGTGATTTAAGTCCCCAGTTTGGTCCTGTCTGAAGCACCAGCCGCTCAAGCGGAGCGTGAAGAACTGCTGATGTAGGCTGCGTTACGGAGGCTCCTTAGACACGTAGCCAGTAAGGGACTTTCTGGTCACACCTTTCAGCTAAACCCCCCCTCTCCCTGAGGCGTTTCTGGAACGCGGGTCACCATAGCATCTAGGTGTTGAGACATCAGCCCTGCCACGGATTTCCTGTGTCACACTCCGCTCTGCGTGCCCCCGGCCAAGGAAAGCAGGAGGTTCTACCACACCCCGGGAGGGCTCTGGGTATATGCCACTGACATGTGCCTGCCCGCCTAGCCGCACTTCATGCAGCTCACGCGACACTGTTCCTCCAGAATCTGCCCCAGCTGCCTATCAGTTTCCAGGTGGGATTTGAGGTGTTCTTGGCCTGTAAAGACCTAAACAGTTTGGGCTCAGAGCAGCTGCAATGCGGCGACGCGCGTGAGCCGACAGTCCCCTGGTTTAAGAGGGAAGGTGGTTTTTGTGAAGGAACCTCAACTTGGCCCCCTGGAAACCAGATTTATTAGCCTTAGGACTTGCTGCAAGATCCACCCATCTCCTGGGAGAAACGCTGGGACGGAGTGGGGGCAGCTGGGGTTCGAGTGGGGGTGGGGGGTTATTTGTTGTGGGCCTAACGCACAAGCTTTACTGTTGTAACGTGCGAGTTACTATACAGAGTGGCCCAACTCGCAGAGTCTGTTGCCTCTGTGTGTTAAAAGATATTCCTCCACCTGCTGTACTGCTTGGTAGTTCGGCGGCTCAGACGGGCACTTAAACAAAAACGAACAACACTAATAAATGCGGGTTTCGCACCTTTGGTAGATGATGGATAATATTCTTTGCTTAAAAGGCAGGGATCCAGGTACAATTTGCTGCAGTTAAGGACACACCGAGTAGCGTTTGTTCTGTTTGACTGTTTCAGAATGCAAAAGGCCAGATGGGAACAGCGTGTAGAAGAAAACGGACGCAATGCTTGTTGGCCCGGTTTACAGCAGAGCTTTGCTGATCGTATTAGTAAGGAATTGGACAGAGGAAATAGGCAGGAATATTGCATTTCCTGCTCAAACATATGCTAGCTAAGCAGCATGGACCCTGCATTTCATCCCAAGACTCTTTAGCCCTCATACCATGTTAATCACACACAGTTGTTCCGTAAGTCTCTCTTATGTCTGGTAGAGAAATGATTAGAGGCAGAAGCTAGGACATAAAAATGATGAATCAGAGACCCATTCAATGGCACAGACATGGGTCAAGTGCACAGCTGGGAGCCTGCCCAACAGTTAAATACAGGAAAATGAAAGAGCAGAATGTGGGATAAATGTCATCACCCTGCTAAGTGTGCAGAGAACTGCCAGGTTTTCCCCCTTACATCCCTCCAGAATTGCTCCTTCGAGCCTGTGAGATGCTAGAGAGTCCCAGAGCATTGTACTGGTACCATGAGTATTTCATTTCCAGTGCTTGGAGACAGAAAGGCAAGGAGCGAAAGTTAAAGTACCGATCGTTTCTAGTCACCATCCCCGAACTGCCAACTCTTGTGATTCTAGCACGAGACTTGCAGTTCTTGGCGCTTTTCTTATAGCCCCAGGCGCCTGGACTCACGAGAATCTCAGCTCTCTTTTATCAAAAGGAAAGAAAAAGAAGTTTCTATCCCGCCTGGTTGCAGAGAAAGAGCTGCAAAATGAGAACCAACAGAACCCGGAGGCTCAGAAACCAGGGGGCAAAGAATAGGCACCTAATATTTGTTTTTAAACATTGATGATTTTTAAGCTCATGATTTGGGGGGCAGGTTGGGGGCTGCCTGGCTGATCAGGATTTTTATCACGGAGGTTGCCAATGCTACCATCCTCACATGGCACATTCTGGTTCCTCCCAATTGAATGCACATTTCAGAACATTCGCTGCTAGCACGAGCCGCAGATCCGCAAAGCCACCGGCACACTCTGCCAAGGCAACGCAACGCAGACACGCCCAGCTTACCTGATTGACAGAGATAGGGGTGTGGACAACCACCCCGCCAATGATCTCCGTTTTGTAGGCCACCTGTGGTTTCTTCTCCTGGGCTTGGGGCGCAATGGGGGGCTTTGTAATCTCTGTGGCTGGGGGCAAACTACCACTCCTTGGCACCTGTGAAAGACAGAAACGGGGGAGTCAAATCTCGCCCCAAACCACCCATCCTGGTAGAAATGAAGACTTAGCAGGTTTAGGCTTAGGGTCTGCATCTGGGACATTGGCCTGTCCATGCTCCTGCACAAATACAGCAGTGCCCCTTTAGAAAACAACAACACCGAGACACCCCACATCAAGGTTAATGAGGGTGTGGCTCCATCCCAGGCAGTTTGCAGGAGAACCCAATGATATGAGGAAAGAAGAGGGGTGGTGGATAATTAAACATCACCTGTCATGAGTCTGGGACCTGCCTCTGGAGCCCTGTGCAGTTGTGCTCCTTTAATTGTCTTGCTCTAGTTACTGCCAGACTTAATGATTAGCTTTTGCAAGTCTAACCAGGCTAGATGACAGCCCATCTACAGCCGTGTGACCCCGGCAGCGTGCAAGCTGCTGGGACCCGGCTTTGTATTCCGAGCACGTTGAATCCTCCCCTTCCAAATGCTGATATACCATTAACCAGCAAGAGGTAACAGCAGGACAAGGCCGCTCTAATCCCACTGCAGTTTAGGGAGCAGCCCTCTCCGTGTCCTGGGGAAAGGGCACGGCTCTGGGCAGGAATCTCACACCCCCTCGTGCATTTCCCTGCGTGGATGTGGCCTGGTTCTCTCACTGTCGTCATTGGTCTGTTCCAAACCAGCTCCTGAGACTCAGGGATGTTCCTATGTAAACTTACTTGCACTTCCTTTGTATGCAGATGACACTGCAAATCTGGCTGCTCTGTCACTCTGCCAACAGGTGTGGCCCCATCAGCCACAAATGCTCCCAGATCCTCCCGGGCCTGGCGGGACGCAGCCCACAACCCTCGGGCTGAAACCGAAACCTTGGATTGTTCTGGCTAAAATCAGAGGCTCGTCGCCACAGGCTGGTGTAAACTCAGGATGGATTCTCTGAACAGAGCATGACCCCCACACGCCGGAAGGGGCTCCCTCTGGAGCAGGTCTGGTCAAAGTGGGTTACCGAGAGCTGGGATGGCAGCTAATGGGTGTGCTTCCTCATGGTCCTTCCTGCCTGCGTCAAGCACATGTCAAAGGCGCCCTTTCCAGTCTGGTTGTTTTTTTACACACACTTCACACAGGCTGAGTCTCCCCACAAAAAGCCGGGCAGGGGAGAACCAGGCTGCGGTAACTCTGTGCAGGCTAAAGGACATTGCCCACCAGTTCACATGGGGGATGGCTACACTGCAACAAAAACCAACAAAAGACCCCTGCAGCACCGAGACTCAGAGCCTGAGTCAGCTGACCCTGGCCCACGGCGCTTGGGCTGCGGGGCTAAAAAGAGCCGTGTAGACATTCCTGCTTGGGCTGCAAGACCCTCCCCCTTCGCCAGGTTTGAGAGCCCAGGCTCCACCCCAAGCAGGAATGTCTACACGGCTAGTGTTAGCCGAGTCAATTGGCCCAGACGCTGAGACGTGGTGGTGCTGGGGGAGGTTTCTTTGCAGTGTAGACATATCCAGAGTTGGGGGGAGGGGAGGGGTTACCTGCCTTACTCAGAGACTTTTCAGTCACTAGGGATCCAGCCCTATGGCCCTGCGCTTTGCTCTCTTTACCCACATCGTTAACTTCAGCAATAAGTTCAAGGGGAAGGGGGTGGAACGAACCCCATTATGCTAAGTATAGTGCCAAAGGAAAGAGGCTCAAATCCAAGACAACTCCATTTCTACAGCAACAGTTTTGTTATCTGTGCCAACAACCGCTCTCCTCTGCAGAGCTGGTCTAGCACCGGCAGCAGAGACACTGCAGAGAGAGAAGGGAATGCATCCAGGTCCCTGAGTGGCAATACTGGTATCCAGTTTGTCAAGTGTCTTCGCAGGAAAGGTCTCCTCAAGGCCTTTTGGCTCCGGGGAGCTCCTGATTCTCATGCACGATTATTCCTTGGCTTCAGCATCCCCCAGACTGAGCAGAACATCCCACTCGATAGCAAGGGGATGGGACAAAGACACTGCACTACACACTGTAAGCCCAGAGAAGATGTTGCTATTGGAAAATGACATGGGACAGTGCAGGTGTCCTGGGAGTGTTTCCCCCTCCTCCGCCTCCCCCATGTTATTTCAAGTTTCTTGATTGCTAGCATGGGCTAGAGGAACGAGCTCCAGGCAAGGAGAAGACAGGCTCTCCTGAGCTCTAACCATTGCTCTGACGCTGACTTGCTCGATGACCTGGGGCAAGTTGCTTAACTTCTCTGTGCCCCATTTACCCTTTCTGTAGAAAGTGGATAACATGAACATACCTTTGCAGGGATGTTGGGAGGATGAATTAGTCAAGGTCTGGGCAGTGCTCTGAACATGTCAGTGACTGTGTACGGGCTAGGTACAACTATCTAGTTTGCTTTCATATCAGAAGCGAGCTTAGGGAGCTGAGAAACACAGTCTCAGGGGATGTTCCTGCTATTCCCCTAGTTAGACTCATCATGTAGTTTGCATTCAGTGATTGGCCTCTTAACAAACAGACTGGACCAGTCCGCTAAAGAATTGTTTTTTTGTTTTGTTTTGTTTTTTTTAAAGTAAATTTGCACTCCTGAAAGTAAGGGCTTATCTACACACAGGGTTACATCATTTTTACTTAAGGAGCGATTTAAAACCAGGTTAGTTAAACTGGTTCAAAAGGCTGTGTGGACACTCTTCTTTTGTTTGAGAGCTGGCTTATTTTGGTTTAGCTTAAGACAATTAGGCACAGATAGAAGCTAGCCCGAAATAAAGCACTCTTAAACAGAAATGAGAGAGTCTCCACACAAGGGTGAGACCAGTTTAACTGAGCTGACTCAAGTGTGTGTGCAGATAAGGACTGAGAAGAGGAGTGAATAGTCCAAGACTTTCCTGGCCGGACCAGAACAGACAGCTACTGTCTCCTACAGAAAGTGATTCAGTGCTGAGCTAATCAACCCGCTGGTCATGCATACATCTGTAGCATGAAAAGACTCACTCAACAGAAAGCATTTTGCTGCTTTGCTGACAAACATATTTTCTCCAGTTAATCTTTGGAGTAATAATCCAAGCAGTAAACTCCAGGCAGTTCTCAAAAGCCAGGCTTCGCTAACCAAGTGAAGTAGCCAGCCTTCACTGGTAGGGAACAGGAAACATGAGCATCTTAACACACCATCGCTTCCTGTTTCAGAAACAGCACAGCTGCTGTGACAGAAAGCAACGAGCCAGAAGGTTCCCACACCCGCGGGAGCCCAGCACTGTGCACTTTGCCTCGGCAACGTACACCTGTGCAGCATGGTCCAGCGGAACTTTATGCGGTTGTCACCTAGCGCACCAGGCCGCCAAGCACGCTGGCGTGACGAGCGACTGGCCAGATCGGAACCTCTTGCGCAACACGCCGCCTTTCATCTGTCTGCATCTTCTCAAGCATCACGGAAGGGAGTGCAGACAAGGAGGCCTGTGCACGTCAGTGCTGGAGGAGCTGGCACACACGGCCAAACCAACGGAAATGGTTTCACAATGCAGACATAAAGGGATTGTATAGTAAAGGCATGAATCTCTGCATGCCTTGCTGCTCGGGGGTGCCCGTTCGAATCCAGCTCACAGCAATTGGCCTGTGACTCAGTTTTCATCTGCAACATGGACAAAAGAATTAGCTCCCTCTCCAGGGTATCTATTGCAGCTAACTGCCCCAACTACTACAGTATCTACACAACTCAGTCTCTCTAATGTACATATTCTCACCTCCCACCCCACCCCCGTGAGGCGGGGTGGTGCTGTGATCTCTACTGTACAGACAGGGCAGAGGGAAACCGAGTGATTTGCCAAAGGTCACACACAAAGTCTGTGTGAGAGCAGGGAAGTGAACCTGTCTCTCAGTCCAAGAAGACCTCCCTAAGAACCGGACCATCCCTCCTTCCCTGCTGTGAGGTTTAGCGTAGTGCTGCCCATGTAGAGCGCTGAAGAAATATTTTGGCAATGACAAGCAAGTAACAAATCAAGCCTTGCACAATACACATCAAGAGGGAGATTTTTCAATGGCAAAGGGCAGTTAGGGGCCCAGGTTCCACTGAAAGCCAAGATCTCCCCCCCCACCTCAAAACCCCAGTTGCGTCTTTCAGAACCTCCCCATAAGTGACTGAGCTGTTCCAGGCTGCAGTGGCCCAAGCAGCTCTGAGGACAGTCAGCCGGACCATGACAAATGCAGAAAAACAATGGCCTCACAGTGGGAGGAATCACACACTTCATCCCGCAGGGGAGCCCGGCACCTCCTGGCTAGGGCTACTCACTTATCTGAGAACATGAGACCAGCCAGACTGGATCAGACCCAACGTCCATCTAACCCAGTATCCTGTCTTCTGACAGGGGCCAATGCCAGGTGCCCCAGAGGAAATGAACAGAACAGGGAATCATCAAGTGATCCATCCCCTGCCGCCCATTCCCAGCTTCTGGCAAACAGATGCCTACCGCAATTAAAGAGGAGAGCAGCCTGTCCTACTTAACTGTCCTTCTGAACGGTGCCTCTTCGCAAGCCGGCTCTCTCTGGACAGGCTACCTCTGCTTTCCAGATGCTGCTGCCATGCTCGAGATTTTACACCCTAGCAACAGGCGCTTGCTGGGACAGACAAACCTCTCTCTCTTCCAAGAGACGATGAAATAAGGAAATACTAGCACTGGCCTGAAGTGCCATGGGAGGTTTAATACGGAAACAGCCTTTCTTAGAACTTCTGAATCTAGACATGTGCTTTTTAACTTCTTATTCAGGCATGTTCAATAAAAGATTGACACTCTCTGACTAATTCTGTTTCCTGCACTTCCGAATTCCTCTGCCACCTAAGGCAGCTAAGCCACGTGCATCACTCTGAGTGCACATAACACGGGACCAGGACAAAGAAATGCTACACAGCACACTGGTCTGGAATTGCTGGACCACCAGAATCGTGGGATCTCTTTCTGGTCTCACTTCTAAATGGGTTTGTAGCCATATCGATCCCGGAAAGGAAAGCCGAGGTGGCATATGCTGTTTGTTGCTGGCACACCAGCTCCAATGGCAGATGAAGGGCCCAGCTAGCCCAATACACTGTAGGGGTCACTGTATTTGGTCTTTCAGCGACTGTGAGTCTCTATTCAGCAATCTGGAATGGCCCAGAGAAGCCAGACCGTGTGAACAGGCACCCGGGAGAAAGGACATTCACAGGGAGCAGGTGGGTCAAATCTCACACCCAGAAGTCTTGCAAATAGTTTTAGTGGCACAGTCCTTTCTAACTGCCCTGTAGTATAGGCAGGAGACTCCCCTGCTGGATTTGTTTGATGTGCTGAGCAACTAAAGACCCAGTCAACCAGAGAGTGACGCAGGCCAGCTAGCCAATCTAGACAAGCCAGAGGATCCAAGAAGGCCCAGCCAGCATTTAATAGTTTGGGTTTTAGGGGTTTAAAAATCAAACAAGCTCCTTTCAGCAATAAACAGATGCGATTCTTTCTAAAAGCCGCATACTAGGGGCACGATTAGGGTGACCAGATGTCCCGATTTTATAGGGACTGTCACGATTTTTGGGTATTTTTTTTTTAATATAGGTTCCTATTACCCCCCACCCCCGTCCCGATTTTTCACATATGCTGGCTGGTCACCCTAGGCCCGATTCGCCAATGCCCAGCACCTTGTATCCTCACTGACACCTCTGCAGAAGGAGTGCAGAGTGGAGGTAAAGCTCTCCCAGATCAGAACAGTAGCATTTTACATTAACCTTCCACAGGTGCAAATGACAGCACAAGGTGTAAGGCATGAGGAGAAACAGATCAGTGTCCTTCAAGTCTAGAGTTAATGTTCTGCTAGTCACACTTTGGAGGACATTCTCAACAGGGCAGTTGCCAGGCCTCTGGGGCTGGTTTGGGGTTTTTGCAAGTGTACCCTGCACCCAGAAGAGAGTGGAAGGTGCAAATCAGAGCAGGTGCAGCCAAGCAGCTCACCCTAGATCAGGCAGCTGCAGGGACCCAGATTTGCATCCTCAGTTCACTTGCAGATACAAAAAGGCAAGTGCAACGCGCACCAGCAAGAGGCAGGCCAGGCCCCAGCCCTTTGGAAAATGAAATCCTTTGTATTTTATTATACTGCAATATTGTAGATGTATAGCACACCACATGATCGATTGATGCTTGGAGAAGAGAGTTCTTTGCTAAAGATCACTGCTTAACTTGTTCAACATCATTCATCTTGATACACAAGTTATAAAAATCTAGGCAATATACGTCAGCGTATGGGGCAGTAAAATCCATCTAGCACTGTGACCAGTAGGTATATAGAGTCCTTCAGTTCATCCTTTTTAAATCATATGACGTCTTCAATGGATCTGTTAGGTTCTGGGACGTCCCATGATGAATCAAGCTTCGAGAACCTTAATCAGAACAGACATTCCACCAGCCTGTTTCTACAAATGGAATACTAAATATACTGTATATGGACAGCTCTATCATTCTAGTTCGCTTTTATTCTTAAATTACCATCAGCAACAGGGACAGGCAGCATCTCTCATTGTAAGGAGCATTAAACAGCCAAGGAGAAGGCAAACCAGAAATCACTGGGCCACAGTAGAGTAGCCGGCGGGGGAGCAGGGGGACCGGCTGCTCTACTGTGGCCCAGTGATTTCTGGTTTGCCTTCTCCTTGGTTGTTTAATGCTCCTTACAATGAGAGATGCTGCCTGTCCCTGTTGCTGATGGTAATTTAAGAATAAAAGCGAACTAGAATGATAGCGCTGTCCATATACAGTATATTTAGTATTCCATTTGTAGAAACAGGCTGGTGGAATGTCTGTTGTCTACTGCTGCCGGAGCCGGGCTGGGGGGCGCTTTAAAAGGCCCACGGCTCCTGCAGCTGTGGGGAGCCGCGGGCCTTTTAAAGCGCCTCCGGGGGCACTTTAAAGGGCCCGGGGGCTCCGCAGCAGCTGGAGCCCCGGGGCCCTTTAAAGTGCCGCCAGGTGAGTACAGGGGGAGCGGGGAGGCGCCTTTTTATAGCCCCGCTCCCCCTGTGCTCTAAACCTGGCTACGCCACTGCTGGGCCACTGTTAACTTATGGCTCTATAAATGCATTGGTATACGAGAGGGAAAGCCAGGGACATGTCCAGTCACATTCTCTCCCGTACAATGTCCCACAATACAAAGTGTTTGCTGTATCAAATCTCATGAGACCAATCGAACCCGGAAGGAGAAAAACTGAATAAGCAAATTACTTTAGCACGAGAAAGAAACCCTTTGATAGCAGCAGCCAGAAATCAGTTACACACAGATCCCAGCCTTCAATAATTACATGAACACAGCGGCACTAGAACACATACGGGTGTGTCTATCTCCTGTAGAAGCTTCTCTTTTCAAGGGTTTAATCATTGTCACCCGCAGCAGCTGTGCCTGGGAATACGGGAAGTGAATTTATCTTATCTTTGTTTATAAATATAAACGTCTCTCCAGATTTAAGTTACCGGAGAAGGAAAAGAAGCCACAGAGATCTCTCATCTGAGGCCAGATTTTCAGAGCAGCTCACTTACTATAGTTTTCAATGGTAGCTACGGGTCCTAAGGACTTTTGAAATTCTGGCCCACATTGTGGGTGCTGAGCACTTAGAAATCCGGCCCTGTGTCTCTTTCCAGCTCTAAAATCTCTTTAGGAAGCTTCATAATCAAAAGATCAGCCCCTTTTCTTGGAGTATTTTCTTTCTTAAATGTAAATCCTGCAAGTCATTAAAACTTGCAAAGCAGCAGCTAAGCATGCAGAGTTTAATAACTTCTCTGTACTGTCCGGGAAGCTGCAGCAGTCCCATTCCCATGGGAGCTGAGGGGGCTCAGGAGCTCTGGAACAGTAATGCGGATGCTACCGCGATTGCTTTATACCACAGAGCAGCACGATGCTGAATGTGGATTGATCAGAGCAGCTCCCAAGGGGACTGAAGGACAGAGCAGCAGCTAGCTGAGAGCAGGGTTTCGACTCCTTCCCTGGTTTTGTGGTTGTGAATCACAACCTCAGCATTAATTAAAACATGACAGACTCTCAAATATCTGACTAGGAATTTCCTGCAGAGCTAGAAGTGCTAATTCCACATCAGACGCGGCTCAGACTCCGTGCACAGCTGGCTCCGGGAGCAGCCCGGTTTCTGGCCAGACTCAGCCATTACCTTTGAGCAGGTTGCAGAAAGGAGCTGGGGGACGAGGTCAGAGCAAGGAGTTAAATACGGCTTTTCCAAACATTGCTCTGACAGCCCCACCGCCCAAGAGGGAAGTGGAGAAAGCAGCGCTAGTAGCGTAACATACCGTAATCTTGCTGGCACGGTTCAGAGCCTCCACCCAGTCCTGTAGGTCCTTTTGATCGCTGGCTTGTAAGAAATAGCGCTGAGATAAAGCATTGATAACTATCAAAGAGAGGAATAAAAAAAAAAAAAAGAGAGAGAGAGAGAGAGAGAGAGAGAGAGAGGGAACCCTAGTCAGTGCTCAGCATTGTGCAACTAATTCAATAACAACACCTTTCACATCAGCAGCGCCTCTCAACTTCCAACCCCACAGTACCCTGCAAGCATTCCCTATTTCAGCCTTGCGACCACTCGGCTGGAAAATATGCAAGGAACCACCGCTGAGCTGCAGCCACCTCTGGGGTGGAGTATGGCAGCTGTTGAACTGCATGTTGCCACACTACACAACAGTTCAGGATGGGGCATGAAGAATATCACAACCCAACTGAAACCAAGAGGGAATTTAGGGGGCGAGAATGGAACGATCTGAAATAGAATTTAACCAGGGCACTCGTGGTAACATGCTTACAAGTGCCCTGGGAGCTGCTATGACCGCCAGTGGCCAGAACCACGGTTTTAAGTTTCATCTGCAATGATCAAAGGCAGATCAAATCCTGAACAGGAGTCCCATGGGAGTCTGGAGAGCTCTCTTGGGACACGCAGCCCTGCCTCCCCACCCCCTGACTTCTCAGCTAGTGTGGCCTTCTGGCTTGCAGCAGCTGGGTCAGAGGAAACATGCTCATAAGACTCCTGCATTGAAAACCTGGAGACATTTTGAATTGCACAAGATTTGGTTGAAACCCGTGTCTCCTTGCATTAGCCATCTGCACTTGCCATGCCCAGTGTGTGCAGCGCCGCCAATGCACTCTGTGCTGGGGTGTCCTGGCTCTGGAGCACCAAGGAGTTAAACCATGGCACTCCCCTTGTTTTATCTTTGTAGGCACATGGGATTCCGCAGCACAGCAAAGCAGCGAGCTCAACCCTGCTCTGGGTTTGGTACAGATTCATGTCCCCTGCATCCCCTTCCCTCCCCTCCCCTCCCCTTCCCCCAAGCCCTTTGAGACAGATGATGTGTTGGTGCTGTTGTTTCTGCTGCTTTAACTCAGAGCGGAGCTTAGTGCTCGTGAAAGCGAGGAACTTTTGTGGCTTGGGTAAAGCCGAGGGCCACCGGGAAGGGAAATCAATCCCAGACCACCTCCTCTTTGCAATTACAGGAACGCAGAAAAATACACTGCAGCATTAGGGTAAATATGGGGGAAAGCCTCCATTAGTGCAGAGAAGCACTAGGACAAGGTGGCTCAGGCTAGACAGCCACCCACAGTATCCAGGCTGCTGGGGTGTACAGGGAAAAACTGAGGTCCCCTCCCACCCAAAGGATTCTGGGTGAAATCCACCCCTGTGCAGAAGAAGCCAGCACAAGGCTCAAGGCACCATTTAGCCCTATGGGTTTCAGAGGGACTTAAGTGGCGCATAATCCTTTATGCTGGCTGCTCTATACAAGTGTGAATTTCACCCTCTCTGAAAACATTCTTCCCAGCAACACACAGCATCTCACCCTTCTGGAACACCATCCACTAATGAACAAAGAAGGCCCATGGATAACTGCTGCTCATGAATTCTCATGGTCTATAACAGCACCTCACCCTCCAGTCCTCCCGTCAGAGGCCTGTCATTATGTGAGCTCTGGGCATTTTGGTGCTTTCCGCCCCCACCCCCCATGGGTTACACTCACCAAAGCAGAACGGGACTTTCGGTTTTTGTTTCGGGGTGGCGACGCTGACCTGAAGAGAAACAGATTTTTAAAATAAAGCACGTTAGCGGCAGTGAGATGAGGCAGCGTCTGCTTCTGTTAGAAAGGCCACGCTGTCTTCCATTCTTCAGCACTGGAATTAAGGCCGTTTATAAATCATAAGGAGATCAAGCCAGCCTGAGTCAATGCAAAATGAACATGACAAGTGCAAATGGCTCATCAGCACATCCTTTCCCACATACCTCCTGAGTCTCAGTTGTGTCTCACTAGAAGATGCTGTGCTTTCCTCATCATGGGCCCAAATGTACCTGTGTCCCGCGCAAACATCCCATGGCTAGCGCTAGATTTCTTTGGGGGAGAGATGTATATGCATATCTACACCGCTATATGGCTCTGGTCACTGCAGGTTTAGTTAATGGATGTGGCTAAAACCTTGCATACAAGATCTATGCCTCTGCTGAAGATGAAAAAAGTACTATCACCTCGCTAGCAAAAACTGTGCTTTAGCATGGTTCTGGCGAATGGAGTTAAGAGAATATGTGCATGTTCACACGTGGGCATGCTAACAGAGGCAGATCACCTAGAACAGCTCTCTCAGCACCGGGTACACATGCCCTATAGTGGTGTAATTTCTCTTCCACACCAAATCTCTGATGCTGATACGCTGCAGTGCTACTATTTTGCTACAGCATTTTCTTTGGTGCAGTCGTTTTCTTTTGCTGGAAACAGACCATCGCCGAGCATGAAAAGGATTGCCTTGCAGCAAGCCAGGCGAGCCTCTGCGTTACAAAACGACCACAGATATGTTAACAGGCAGAGTGACAGTTGGCCTTTAGAGGCTGATATATCCTGTGCATATCAGAATGAAATTTATGAGGCAAGTTCACCAGCGCTGCTACTCACGATGAGGTGCCCCACAGCTGAGTTAGCGCTCAGGAACTCATTCATATCAGATTTAATAGAGACCACGTGTCGTAACGAACTCAGCAGCCCCAAAAGAAGGTCACTTCAGAGAGCAATCTCTCCTCTGCTGCTCTCCCTCAACTCCAGTGCCAGCCATACTGCACAACAAGGATGCAAATTCTTTCAGGAGCCCTGGAAGTCTGAATTTCTGTTGGCCCGAACACACACTGTGAGGTAATTAAGAAAACTGAAGGGAAATAACAATGGTTGCTCCCTAAAGAGTAGGAATCATTTTTGTAAGAGTAATATTCCCGGGGGCTCCAGGCATGGCCTTTGTAGAGTATATTTATTTTGACAGGCTTCCTACTTCTGAACCAGTCTATAATACTTTAAATATGCTTTCTCAAGCAAACCTCCATTTCTCTGGCATGTTTATAACTGGTAGTTAAAGCCATTGGTATAACCCAACCCTGCAGTTTACGACTGAATCCAGCGCTGTAGCAATTTTCATTTAGTCTAAAATATATATAATTTATAAGTGAAGTTCTTTCTGGAACGGGGAAGACTGCATCCCTCAGCATTGCTCCATCTGAGCTTAATTTATAAATCATGAATCAGCAGGAGCAGAGATCTGCTGGGTCTTTCTCCAACGACAGTAACCAAAGCTGATTCCAGGGCTGTCAACGTATATCCCACCCCACCCCAAGATCCAGAAGGTAGAACTTCCAAGCTCACAAAGGTGGCACATACAATCCCAACTTGCCTGGCCAACAGAGCCGTGTTAGTAGCCACATGACTCTCTGTCAAGGGATTTAAAGCACAAGGTGTGCTAAGAAAGCAACATTTCCTACCGTTTACTGTTCCCTGTGCTGTTTTCACCCACACGGCCCACCTTACAGTCTTTCTGGTGGATGCTGTTCCAGCTAAGCTGTCTTGGCCCTGTATCACACGAGCACTGCACAAGCACTAATGAAGTTGTAGGAAAAGATGCACATTTTGTACAAGGGCACAGAAAGACTAAGTGACTCACCCAAGGCCACAAAGAATCTGGACTAGGACAGAGGTAGGATTTGAACCCAGGACTCCCACACCTCAGCTACTGTCTTAACCACAAGGCAGTCTTTCTCTGGGAAGAGATTCGCAATGTTTCCAGAACTGGGGCTGCCTGCTGGCAAACATAGTGGCCACCCTGTGCTCAGCACTAGCTCACACCCACCCTTGGACACTAGTACCTGCTATATTAAGGCGGGGAGTGGGGATACTGGCCAGGGTACTAGAGTTCCCCTCCACTCTTTTTTTCTAAAATTCTCCTAGTATATTTAACATTCATTTGGCAGGCTCCGGACATTAGCAGAAGGGACCTAGGTTGGACATATCCAGAGGACAGCAGGGAGGGCGCTGGGCCTGAGCCAAAGTTCTGGCATGAGGACTTGAACCCACAACCTTACGTCCTAGAGGGGGTGAATACAACTGAAGGGAACCGACACCGAACATGGACGTGGGGATCTCATTATCTACCCCCTTGCTCTCTGGGCAGTCAGTTACACCAGACACCCCCCCGCTAGCTTTGATCCAGTTAATGGGCTAAAAACCGAAGTATAGGTGCTGTGATGCAAGCAGTGGGAGGGGCCAGCTTCCCCGGGTACAAGCCCATCGGAGACCACAGGAACATACAGGGAATGGCTAGCCCGTCCCATGGCTCTCACCCCTGGGGCTACCCACTTCTAGTTAGTGCGCTAGCCCAGCCGGAGACCACAGGAACATACAGGGAATGGCTAGCCCGTCCCATGGCTCTCACCCCTGGGGCTACCCACTTCTAGTTAGTGCACTAGCCCAACCGGAGACCACAGGAACATACAGGGAATGGCTAGCCCGTCCCATGGCTCTCACCCCTGGGGCTACCCACTTCTAGTTAGTGCACTAGCCCAACCGGAGACCACAGGAACATACAGGGAATGGCTAGCCCGTCCCATGGCTCTCACCCCTGGCGCTACCCACTTCTAGTTAGTGCGCTAGCCCAACCGGAGACCACAGGAACATACAGGGAATGGCTAGCCCGTCCCATGGCTCACACCCCTGGGGCTACCCACTTCTAGTTAGTGCGCTAGCCCAACCGGAGCTGCTGCTGGCGTGTGTCCTTGAGCTGACATGGACACCTCCGGTTTGAAGCACAGACAGACCCATCGGCGCTGGGGGGGTGATTCCCAGCTCACGTGGATGGACGGGCGTTAGCGCACAAGCTAGCCCACCAAAAATAGCAGCGAGGGCTGCCAACCCTTCAGGATTGTCCTGGAGTCTCCGGGAAGTCAAGACATACTCTTTCATCAAAAGATTATGTCATGTGATGAAACCTCCAGGAATTCGTCCAACCAGAACTGGCGACCCTAGTAGCAGCATGGGCTAGTTGGTGACAAGGACAAACCCACCAGGACCTGGCGGGTACGTTCTCGGCACAGCTAGTAGCCCATGCCACCGCTGGCCACTGCCCATGCGACCCTCGCGACGCTGCACTAGCTCGATGCGAGGGCGGGAGCTGGTACCACTCCCCCAGCTCCAAGCGCAGACATATCCACATTTACACAGGAGCATCCGCTCATTTGGGCGCGGCTTTAGATCAGAAGCTTGTTCAAGTCCCCAGGGAAGCATCCCAGGAGAGGCGTGTAGGAAAAAAGGCAACTTCTACTGAAGCTCTTTGGGACAGGGACATCTCACTAGCTGTGCAGAACCCAGCACAATCGGGCCCGACCTCATCTGGGGCCCTCCTGTGCGACACACTGAATAACCACCACACAACTCCCGAGTCTCGGTGACAGCCATGTTGCGCAGTGGGTGATGCTGACATGACACCCTGTTGCTGATTATTATTTACTTATACTGATTGCGAAGTTGATAAAACACATCGTTATGCATGAGAACCAGGTTCAATCGGATGCTGAGCGAGACTGGCACTCTGAGCAACGAAATATATTTAAAATGCTGTCTTCCAGCCGGGAAGTTTCATCTGCAAATAGCTCACCGCTGGGGCATAAGGCCCGATCTGGACTATGTACGGGTTGCCCTTACGAAAAGCTTCCGGGTTCTGTGGCTTTGCATTCTTCCTCATTATTGAAATATCCTCCTTCCTGCCCAGCAATCCTGCTAGCTTAAGTGATGTCATTTTACAAAGGAAATGCAGACCTCGTTTTTACACGGAGAGACCTGTCACAGTAGAGCTGGCAGGAATCTGAGGATCCGTTTGGCGGGGAATTCCACAATTTCAAATATTCAAAAAAAACCAAACAAATTCAACATTTCCCAGGAAACAAATTTCTGAAAAAAATAATTCGTTTCAGGTCATTTTGTTCCCATTTCCAACTTTTTAAAATGTCAACCTTTTTAATACAAACAAACAAACAAACAAAACCCCAATGAGTTTAACTTTGAAAAGTTGTTTCAAAATTTAAAAAAACCTGAAATATTATATTCTCCAAAATGCCAAGAAGAGAGATTCTGTTATTATTGCAATGCTTAGTTCTGGGTTTTTCTAAACAAAATGTCATCAAAATCGATAGGTTTTTCAAAATGTTTTGAGTTCAACAAAAAGGACATTTTTGGTTAACAAACATTTTGAAGAACAATATCCTCTCCGGTTCTACCCAGAAGTAGTATAGAGTGGATAACTCTGGGCTCCTACAAATTGTTGTACTGTGCAGGTCATTAGCTTATTTCTAGATCTATGTCACCTCCTCCCACAGCACAGCAGTTCTGAGACACAACCCTCGTATTACCTTGGATATATAGGTCAGCTGCAAAGATCCAACAGCTCCTGACCCGAGAGCCAGATTCTGCAAAACAGTCAAGAATGTTAAAGGTTAAACGATAAACAGTCACAAACGGGGTGAGCTAGACTATCATTTTACGCTTTTTTTGTGGAGGGGCACCTTAATAGTTCTGTCCTCACCGACAGCCTCTATACATCAGCACTGTACCATGGTGCGAGACCCATCACTATGTCTCAGCAAGGCCGTAAAGGGTGCACTCGTTGGTGTGTAGTTTATTGCCTGGGGAAAGCTGTTCTGTTCTTTAACATCAGTCAAGAGGCCAGAGATCACGGCACTGGGCATAGCTTATAAATGAAAATAAAATAAAATTTCTTTGAGCTGCGTTTACAAAAGCCACACAATGAACGCTAGTCCAAATGGTGACTTGTGCTAGTGCACACAGAAGAGATTCCTACAGCTCACCTTTTATTCTTATTATTTTAATCACTGTAGTAAATGCCACAACCACTCCCGGAGCTGCCAGCCACAACAGACACAAAATGCCAGACCCCTGGCTACTGGGTGAGCATATTCTGCATGACCCCATTTCTAGGATAACAGATATTTTAATCATTTTTGTTACACTCTTTACACTGAGCTATGAACTGGGATGGGGACCTAATAATGCCTCACCCTGACATAGTGCTTTATCATCTCTTCAGGGATTAAATAGTATAAAATATCATTGGTGTGGTCTAAGAAAGCATAGTATACACAGAGAAACTGATTTGTTGCTGTTTCCTCTTGCAAAGACTCAGCCGTAGGAAAGTCTAACAACATACATGGCAGAAAGAATCCTGCATGAGGCCCCAATTCAGCAAAGCAGATGCTTAACTTTACGTATGTGCTTAAGCGCATTCCTATTCAGCAAAACACTTAAGCAGGGGCTTAACTTTGAGCACATACGTCTCAATGAAGTTAGAGGCACTTGAGGCGTGTGCTTAGGTGCTCTGCTGGATTGGGGCCTGAAAACAGATGCAGCTCATACAAAACACTATGCAGATTATACTATTTAGCAAAATGAGAAAGAGGAAGATAACAACTGCTCCCCACACCCCGCCCCCATTCGATACAGCAAGCAGCAGGCCTTGCTGGCTGATACTGACTCATCAGAATAGCTCTGCATTCCAACCACAGCTATGAACTGCCCTAGGAGTAACATCTGGGAGAGTGACCAATCACTGTACCCCTATGGGTCAGAGCCAACCTTGGAAAGAAACTGTTACCCCACATTCCACCCCCAGCTTTGGGCCTGCGGCTGGGTCACCACCATGGAGCCGAACGGTTCACTGGCTGAGACCAGAAGACATTCTAGTTTTATTTGTCTTGGATTCAAAGTCTAAAAGGGTGTGGAGGGGGAATTCAGCCACATTTCTGACACACGCTCACACATACTGATAACAGATACCATCCAGTCGCATTCCAGCTTCCCTCAGCAAGAAAGCACAGCCCAGACAGTGACCCATCCCACTTGGAAATGAAGGACTGCTTCCAGCTTCACTCAGGCTGAATGCTGCTTCAATGAAGTGACCCAGCACCAGCTTCCCAACAAAAAGAACGAGGAGTCCTTGTGGCACCTTAGAGACTAACACATTTATTTGGGCATGAGCTTTCGTGGGCTAAAACCCACTTCATCAGACGCGTAGAGTGGAACATACAGTAGGAATATATCTTCCTACTGTATGTTCCACTCTATGCATCTGATGAAGTGGGTTTTAGCCCACGAAAGCTCATGCCCAAATAAATGTGTTAGTCTCTAAGGTGCCACAAGTTCTCCTCGTTCTTTTAGCGGATACAGACTAACATGGCTACCACTCTGAAACCAGCTTCCCAACAGAGGCCTGATCCAAACACTCTGAACCAATGAGAGCCTTTCCACAGATTTCAACGGGCTTTGGATCGGGCCCCAGAAGTGGGAAATTCAATATCAGAGCAGGAAAAGGATACGAGCGAGCACCCGACTTAAAAAAAAGAAGGAAGAGACCACCCTCTATATTTCTTACTGAGCATGGTACAATATATTCACCCCATGTTGTGGCAAGACAGAATATGAAAAAAAGCACAATAGAATCTGCAATCCCTACTACCGGATCCTTTCTGAGACACTCTCTCCATCCCATAAAGGCATCTCTTCTATGCGACTTAAAGCATCAAGGAAAACTAGTGGTGCGAGAGAACTTTACGGGACACAGCTTCCCCAGAAACAGGCATCAGACAATCGGACATAAATGGACATCCAAATGGCGACTTTCCATTATGACACCCACGAGATTAATGAGGTGATGTTTTATGCCAAAACAACCCAATGATTGAACTGAAAAGAGGATTTCACCTCGCCAAGATCCTGATATTTGCAGTGTTGTTGTAACCACGCTGGTCCCAGGATCCTAGAGAGACAAGGTGGGTGAGGTAGTGTCTTTTACTGGACTAACTTCTCTTGGTGAAAGACAAGCTTTGGAGTTGCACAGAGCTGAAGAAGAACTCTGTATAGCTCGAAAGCTTGTCTCCCTCACCAACAGAAGTTGTTCCAGTAAAAGATATTACTTCATCCACCTTGTCTCTCTAGGATCCTGGTAGACTGTTACATGGCAGTTTTAGCATCAGAACGGGAAATAAATCATTCTAGATTGCTGCAAAGGACACAGGGTTCCGGGCACAAGGAAACCCACTTTTTCCAGCACTGAAGTCACTATCTCTGCTCGTCTTAACTAGTGCCCAAAGCTAGTATAATAAAAATAGGGGGAGAGAAAAATGTGAAGCCAATTAAAAAATGTGATACCAGTTTCTGGGATTTCAGTAGCATCTCTGTCTAAATCAATCCTGTTTACTCCAATAATTAGAGTCTGAACACAAGCAGCACTGCTAAGGTGTCCAAGTTAACTGGAAAAACAGATCTGCGTGATCAAAAGCCAGCTCTAGCTGTGAAACCCCAGCACTGAACTCTTGTAACAAATGCATCCTCTTCTTAAGAGGCATCGAGTGGGAGGGGCAGCTGCAGCATAAACCAGGAAACAGAAGTCGTTTTAGCCGTGAAGTATGAAAGCCAGGCAGATCTGCAATGCTCCATAGAGTGCATTCTGGGACCTCACCTGGGGGTTGTCCATATACCACAGAAGACAATTGGCCTGGGTGTCCAGGATGAAGTATCTTCGCAGAAACTTGCCACAGGTCTCATTTTCTTCGATGTCTAGAAACCCACAGATACGATTCTGTCGATCCACATAAGGCATTCCGGGCTTCTTGTAGCATCACCCTAGAAAACACAAAAATGCCTGCCAATGAAGCCAGGGCACTCCCAACCCCCACTCTAAGCCATGGCAGTGAAGTGTTCTTGCCCTGTTCTAGGTTGACTTCATATTCACACACACCTCCCTTTCCCTGTCTAGAGTTGGGGTGACAGCTAAAGGCATGCAGGCTACAGCAGCCAAGCGTGAGGAAGAAGGTGGTTGGATTGGGTCACATTTGACACACAGACGTTATTTTGTTCCACTTTCACATTTAACTGGCCATTAGCAGGTTGGTCCCGCCAGACATAAACGGAAACATTTGTGCAAATTCCACCTCCTTGAGGTTGCGCATCATTTCACTGCCCAAATGTCAGGAAATTAAACAACAGATACCGGGTATTTAGCTTGGTCTAGAGGCCGAGCGCCTCATCGCAGGATGGTTGAAGTAGGGAGTAGCTCAATCCTGGCAGGCTCCCACACCTGTCAGCGGCATGGTCAGCTGCAGGATTGAGGCCCTGGATTGTATTGAAACTGTTATCCCAACTTCCTGGTGCTTCTGCTAACAGAACCAAACCCCACCCCACCTTTGCATGTTTCTGCTACTAGCAGACCGGCCACCACAAACTGAGGAATTCAAGGTCACGGCGAGATAAAGACATCAGCTCAACGATTCTGGACACATTCAGAAGCTGGGTAAATAAAACAAACAGATGAGAGTGACCAAAATAGCTCAGCTGAGGAACTGCAGGGAGCTTCCAGGAACTACAGATGGACTCAGTCACTACAAGCTACTCAATAGCTCGCTAGCCCGACAGCACTATTACAAGAGGACTCTGAACACGTCACTGTTCCCCACCTTGTCACAGCACAAGGGCCACCTGGATGGTCAGAGAGCAGCAGCAGGCCAAAGGGAAACAACGGCCCCAGGACTAAGCAAGACATTATCCCTCGCAACAGAGCAGCAGTTGGTGATGCAGGGAGGCCAAGGAGGACTCCACCCCCCTTCTACTCCACAGGCATCTAGGAGACAGCAAACTCAAAGGCCGGCAGCCGTTGGCCAAAACAAACAAAATAATAATTACAAACAGGTGAACAGCCATGAGAGCTTTATGGCAGGAAAAGCACAAGTCACTCAGCCCCTGAGATCTGCAAAGCCTCGAATCATAGCAAGAGAGAGCGTGTGTGCGCGCACACACACACACCCAAAACTGCAACTCCTGCAGAAAGTATGTGTAGTTGGGATGCAGAGTCAGCAAGACAGCAATGATCAGTCCTCTCTGGGTAAAAACGTGTCACTAAATCTTCTCGAGCCACGAACACCTTCCAACACTACCCTTGTTCCTCGGGCCCAGCCTCTGCCACCTAGCCTCAGGGCTCCCGTGTCCTACGGGAACACTGTTCTGCAAAGGGACAGAGCCTGGCTGAACAAGGAGAGCTCAACAGCTGCAGTTTGAGCAGGAACAAAACTGTCCCTTTGGAGAAGTTGAGAGTTTTTCAATCAGAACAGTAAGAATCTGGGAATATTCAGCCCTATGGAGAAAGAACCTCCCTCCCTGCTGGCCAAGAGCTCAGGTACCACAGAGAGAGACACCTGAGAAAGTCAGTGTAGTAGCCGTGTTAGTCTGTGTCAGCAAAATGAAAATAAGAAAGAAAAACTTGTAGCACCTTAGAGACTAACAAATTTATTTCAGCATAAGCTTTCGTGGGTTAGTACCCACTTCATCGGATGCATGGAATGAAACATACAGTAGACAGATATTTATACAGTCAGAGTATACAGAGAGACAGACTGTATAAATATCTGTCTACTGTATGTTTCATTCCATGGATCCAATGAAGTGGGTACTAACCCACGAAAGCTTATGCTGAAATAAATTTGTTAGTCTCTAAGGTGCTACAAGTTTTTCTTTCTTATTTTCATTTTGCTGAGAAAGTCAGCGAGAGAGAAGAACAAGATGCCAGGTTTGACAGCGGGTAGGGTGAACAGATGTCCCAATTTTATAGGAACAGTCCCGATTTTGGGGTCTTTTTCTTATATAGGCTCCTATTACCCCCCACCTCTGTCCCCATTTTTCACACTTGCTGTCTGGTCACCCTAACAGCGGGGTGGTTAGAACCCTGGCGACTGGTCTCTACTAGCCCCCCCAACTGGTGTTCGTGCAAGGGAGGAGGATTTGGGACCTGGCTCTTGGTCACCTTGCGACACAGTCATTTACAATAAGTGCAAAGTGGGTGCAAACCCCCATCGTTCTAGACTGGCAGCGCCTCACACTCCATTTGCAGGGTGTGAACGACTGGGGCAATGGAGAATCAGGCCCTTTAAGGTGGAGCTCACTGCAGACATGGTCTCTGGGGACTGATTCTCCACTGCCTTGCACACTGTGGGCACAAAACACTAACACTGACCCACTTTGCACTGGTCCACGTCCCAACACAAGGTGCAGAGCAGCGGAGAATCAGGCGCTGTATGTAGGTAGCTGGGAAGGCACCATACTCAGAAATGCCTTGGGCAAGAAGCCTCTTAATTATTGTGACTCTTGGTGGATGGAATGGAATGGGAGGTGACCTAGATCATGTGGAAGGGCTGGTTACAAATATACCACAGGTGGAGTTTGGCTGTGAGTTAGCAGGAGTGTGAAAGGCAGCCCGTGTAAGCACCACTAAAATAGGCAGCACAAATAAAGGTCTTCTGCAGATAAGGAGAAAATACGATTTTTTACCTTAAAAACTGTGATGGGTGGTCTCATAGAATATCAGGGTTGGAAGGGACCTTAGGAGGTCATCTAGTCCAACCCCCTACTCAAAGCAGGACCAATCCCCAATTTTTGCACCAGATCCCTAAATGGCCCCCTCAAGGATTGAACTCACAACCCTGGGTTTAGCAGGCCAATGCTCAAATCACTGAGCTATCCCTCCCCCCATGGGGCACCCCTGTAGAAACGTACTGTCCAGTAGTTAAACAGACACATGGGACAGAGAATAAAATGTCTGCAGTCATCTGCTCATATTTTCAGCATCAGCGTTTGGAGCCATGTATCACATTCAGAAGCAGGGTGGGAAGTGACCAGGGAGGCTTGACTGGCCTGGAAGCAGCACCCAGCAGCGACAGGGGGCTGTTTTGACAAAGGTCACCGCCTAGTAAACGCCTATTGACGTACGGGAATTTTGAGCAGTCTTACTCTGAGAAGACCAAAGGCTGGGGGGAAGAGTGTGGGTAGTCTGGCTTGCTGTCACGGGTGAGAGAGAAAGAAGGCAACACACAGAAAATTCTGAAGACCTTTGGATGTCAGTAGAATCAGGTTAGCCATTTGGCCCAGACAGACTAAAGGATACTGTGAAATAGATTTGGAATCAACATTAATTATTAATATATTAAGCCATTGCCTCTAGACACATGACAATACGCATCATAGCAGAGCACTGTCAAACACAAACACTGGGCCCAGGCCAACGCAGTAGGACAGCACGGGCTTTCCCAGGCTCTGCTGACATGGGGAAGCTGTTCCAGTTTAACTAAAGGTATGATTTTAAACCCTTGGGGCTAGTCTACCCTGGCAGCGCTTTAACGTGCCTTGTGTGGTGGTGACCCACCTCCACGAGGGGCACGGCTCCCAGCGCTGGGGCACTGTCTACACTGGCGCTTTACAGCGCTGAAACTTGCTGCGCTCAGGGAGGTGTTTTTTTCACACCCCTGAGCGAGAAAGTTGCAGCGCTGTTAATTGCCCGTGTAGACAAGCCCCAGTATAGTTAAAGCAGCACAACTCCCTGTGTGGACACTTAATTTCGTTTCAGAGCACACTGATTTGGTTCAGCTTAAACCAATTCCTGTCTGACTTTCAATCAACAGAAATAAGAGTGTCCACACAGGAGTCTGCACCAATTTAAAACCACACCTTCAGTTCAACCGGTGTGACTGCGTGTGTAGACCGGGCTTCAGAAATGCTGCTGCTAATAAAAAGTAAGACAGGTCATGGTGTTTCAGAAGGGGAGGAAAAAGAACAGACACACAATCCGGTGAGGAAGCTGGGGAGATATCTGGCCCATCTGGTCCACCAGGAACAAGCTCGGGGGGCCCAGTTCTGCCAGCTTTACTCATGCTGACTCCACAAGCCACCCCACTGAAATGAGCGTGAGTGACCACTCACGCAGTAAGGTGCTGAGCAAGGGGGCAGGTTAGGCCCAAAATGAAAGAGTTGATTCGCCAGGTGCTATCAAGTTGCAGAGCGTGTAGATTAGCAATACACTGCTTCGCAGGTGCATACAACGTTGTTCAGTAAGGCCATTCCCTGACAAGTACAGACAAGTGACATTCCCATAGGTCATGGGGCACTTAAAACGGTACAGTTAAAACTCAGCAGTGAGCAGTAGCCAAACTCTACTTGGAAGTGACCATTACAAAGATGCAAATTATTTTATGAATCTCAGTCTTTAGTCAAGGCCTTAAACCACAGAGTTAAGTGTAAAGAAATCTACTTTACTAACAGAGATAAAGGGCAGTCGTATCACTGAACGAACAGGCGATAACAGATTAACTAAACTCTAGCACCAGGCACTTCTGGGCTGCTGCAGAACCCCTTCCTCTGCCGTGTTATGCGAAAGGCTGGTCAAAAATGCTGCAGTTTCTTATGGTTTCACTCTGCCTCAATTAACGCGAGCTTGATCAAGAATGCTCAGTTGCTCAGCTCCTTCTGCACAGGAAAAGGTGACAGTGACCAACCTTAGATTGCACTTTGAGATATAAAAATCAGTGGGCAGATGAGATAATGATCACGCTGAGCTTTAAGTTCTAGAATGTACTCTTTTTTAGCATGCTCTAGGGAGGCAAACTTCATGCACACCCCTCACTCTAGTTACAGTGATCCATTTTCCAGTATGCTGGAGGACAGAGGTTGCAATGATCCACTTGTATCCTTAGGACCATCAACAGTTTCTCTTTCCCATAAGCTCAAAATAAGAATAGCATCTGCAGTTCCACTAGGTGGGGATTTTCCCCATCTTCCAGCTCCAGAAATCCAGCCGGGGTCAGGAAGAGTTTTCCCAACAGAGTTTAGTCTTGTTATAATACTCAGCACTTATGTAACACCTGACGCCTTCAAAGAACTGTACAAATTTGTCAAGTGGCTGTACAGTTAGATGCATTCTGGGAAGTTTACACCTTTTCACACCCGACATTGTTCACTGCGGGAGAGAGAACACTAGACTGAACATACCATTGACCTGTTCTACTGTAGCATTTCCTACCACATGCATATTTACATAGAAATACTGTTACCCACCATGAACTCTCAGCCCTGAAACAGGTTCAAGACATGCTAAGGAGGGAAGAATCACAGGCTAAGGCTAGCAGAGTCAAGGGTGATTTGAAGGCTTCTTAATTCATGGCCAGAACGTTTGCCTGAAACTCAGTAACCAATTACTTCTTTTTCATCAATTATTACAACAAATAGCTGACAATCACTGGAGCAACCACAAAAGCTGGAACAGATGATACATATTTATATTTTCTGTATCCTGCAATAGTGGAAGACAGTACTGTCTGAGACACAAAGAACTGACTGCAAAAAAAGGGGGGGGGGGACTCAGTTGTGCTTATGCTTTCCAACTAGTTAACATAATTTAGAACTGCTAATGGCTCCCTGAAGGCCTAGCAATCAGAGGAGCAAGTCCCGTTATAACTTTAGATTACATACATTATAAATTATGAACAGGATAATGATACTGAACACATGAAGTCAGTTTATGGGAGAAGTTTGCATCTGATTTCTCGAAGCCAGTCTGAAATCTAACACGGATTTAAAGAATTTCCCAAGCTTAGCAGTGGAATTAGGCCCTTAGGATCTCATTACTGGTTCCAATTTATGTCAACACACCACAGAATAAAGTTCTCTTGCTTTCTGGGATTCTTTCCTTCTATTGCCTTTTCATCACAGTTAGATGAGCAAAATGTTCATAAATTCACCCCCTTCCAAAAACAAACAAACAAACAACAAACAACCCCACCACCAAAAACCAACACAACCCTTGCCTGGTTCAGCTAATGTGATGACACCAGCAAAGCAGTTACTGGAAAAGATTTCCAGCACAAGACAACCAACCTCTCTGATTTCCTCCCAGGGTACAGGAAGGGTATGGCGCTGCTCCCTGAATAAAAAAGCTTCACCAGGAGTTATAAAATGGAAAGGGAATCATTCAAATCACTTTCAAACCCAATTATAATTACTGTCAACTCAATGACCTGTGATGCTGCAAGGGGGCAGAGTTCCCAGGAACTGAATCCCGAAATCTCAGTTATCAAAGAGAGGGATGCTGCTCCCCAGTTTTGTCCTGAGATGCAATGTTACAGGGTTCCTTCGCTTTTTCATCCCGCTTCAGCAGCACTGAACAGCAGCATTATTTGTTAGTCTCTAAGGTGCTACAAGTTTTTTTCTTTCTTATTTTCGTTTTGCTGACACAGACTAACACGGCTATTACACTGAAACCTAGCATTATCAATGCAACTCTTAGAGCAAAAAGCATATTCAGAAAAAATAAACCTTCAAACTCAATGTTCCTAAAATGATAGTGCAAAGTAGCCATTATTAGGATGTGTCAACATGTACATTAGAGAGACAAGGTGGGGGAGGTAATATCTTTTATTGCACCAACTTTTGTTAGTGAAAGAGAAGCTTTTGAGTTTACACAGAGCTCTTCCTCAGGAGCTCGAGAGCTTGTTTCTCTCACCAACAGAAGTTGGTCTAATAAAAGGTGTTACCTCCCCCACCTTGTCTCTCTAATATCCTGGGACCAACATGGCTACAACAAAACCGCATACACATGGATATACAGGAAAATTAATCCAAATTAATTAAGGGTGTGATTAATTTAGGGTGTGATTAATTAAGCCCTTAGATGGTCCAGTATGACACAGCTAGGTCAGCCTAGGGCACAGTCCAGGAGATAACACTGCAAGGGACCACAGAGTTTAGTGTTTTGTAAATGGAAGAGTCGTACGCTGTGCAATTGGTTACAATAAATGGGTATTCTGCTGGCACCAGACACTGTGAGAGCCTCTACACTTGGTATCCTTGAAAATAATGGGAACCAAGATACATTTAAACTGGAGCCACTCCAAGGAAACAGCATCACTGTCAACATGGATCTACCTTTCCAACTATTTGTACTGGGCTTGTCACCTTGGTACCTGGATCTACAGCATAGCCAATGCTTTTCTTACAGACAACCCAGTCTCCCTCCCTCAGGAGTTTAAATTTGAGATGACACGGGGCTACTTTAGCTCCACTGCTGTCTTGGGCCACCAAATTATATCCACTCTTTCACAAAGCGTCAACAGTTCTCAAGGCACCACCTAGTACACAGTTATTAAAACATCCTACGCTATGATGGATGATTACTTAGACCTTTTGTGACATTACCACATCTGCAAACTCCACTTCCTTTTACCTATGCTCACTAAAGAGAGCTCACAAAATTCTCCCCAGTAACTCGTAGAATGCTGACAGTTTCCAGAGGAAGGGCAGGTGACTGGGGAGAACAGATGTAAATATTGTGTGGAATAGGTTCAGCAATAAAACTCACGTTAATTCCAAACATTTGTTTTTATGAAACAATTATCCAGCTCAAAGGAAGGCCTGACAGTAGTGATGTTAAACTATGTCCTTACAGCATCATTCTGTTCAGAAAAGAATTGTCAGAGGCAACTTGATCTAGTGAAACTAACCAGGAGGCTGGGATTCTGGGCCCAAGATCTAATCCTGCCTTTCCCACTGACCATATATTAGTCACTTAGGCCCAAACTTTTGGGTGCCAACAATCTGAGACACACACAAGTCAGTGGACACCATTGAAAATGTGGGCCTTAACCTCTCTGCTTCAGTTTTCCCCACCAGTAAATATTCTGTGTTGGGAAGGTTAGAGTGACATAGAAACACAACAAATTGTTATTGATTGTGAATCATGAAACTGCAGAGGGCTTTCACTACGGATTCAGGCTATGGATCCAGGGGCTGCTAAAAAAGGTTCTTGCAATATTCCAAGACTGATAAACCAACCCCATCCTGATTTTTCCTTTTTGGGACAGCACCCCCATGGGAATGCTGATGCTTCCTACCTATACAAGATAGCAACATACTGAAAGGAGACCCAGATACATACTGCCTGTAATTCCCATTAGTGCTAATGGAAGTCAGGCACTTGAAATCCTTTCTATGGGCAGGACCCAAAGTCCTCTGAAGCCAAGGAAAGACTAATTAGTACCAATGAGCTGCCCTTCAGACCCAAGGCAAGAATACAGTGTGCAGAATAAGGATCAGACTAGATCACGTGGTTGAATTAAAACCTTCACAAGGATCTTTCATGGTCTTCTCTGACCTGGCATAAACATATGTCTTAAGACGCTAAACCAACCCCCCCCCCCCCCCCTTGAATTCCAGGACATGCCCAGGCAGAGTTCCCGACTGAACCTCGGGGCAGCACCTGGAGCCCTTTGCAAGCTCCCTGAAGGATGCGTGGGCATAAAAAGCCCTTTAATGGTCTTCAATGAGCCACCTGCACCGCGACCAACTCTTGTGAGGATCAGCTCAAGGCGCAGAGACTATCCAAGGACTTGAGCAGGGGCACCGCGGGGACTCCGCAGAAATACCCCCCGTGCCGTGGGAGCCCTTGGCGCACGGAGTGAGTCCAGCCTCTTTCCCGCGGGAGCCAGGCGCTGCAAAATAAACACACCGGCGGGTGCTCAGCACCCCGGCAGCCCCCGCGATGCCCCGCGGACCCGAACGCTGCCCGGGGCGCGCAGAGGCACCTCCAGCGGCAGGCTCCGGACCGGCAGCGCCGTGCGCCCCAGGGATGCTGCAGTCGGGCGCTGAGCTCCGACCCCCCTGCACCCGGACCCCGCCCCCCAGGGGCGCTCGGCCCATTGCACCCCCCTTCCCGGGGTGCCCCCCAAACTCTCCCCCCTGCCCAGGGCGCGTCGCCTCCACCCACCCCCCGGGGCGCCCCCCACTCACCCAGCGGCGTCTGCGGGCGGCGTCGGGCGCTGGGGCTGCGCCCCCGGGGCATGGCCAGCCGGGTGCTGCGCTCACACCGGGAGCTGGGTGCGTGTGGCTCCGGCGCCGCGTTTTTTCCGGGTTAATGGACGTTCCGCGTTAGCAGCAAAGCCAGCCCCGGATGTGAGTGCAGGGGCAGGGACCGGCTGGGTGCGCTCAGGGTGCGGGAGCGCCCCGCGGGACGGGTGCAGCGGGGACCGGCGGGTGGGGCTGGGGAGGGTGCCACAGACCTGCCCCCGCTCCGTGGGGCCGACCCTGAGGTCCTAGCCGAGCCCCCTGCCTGCAGCCGAGCGCATCGCCAGCCCGGGCGTGCGGGGGTGAATTTTACAAATACTTTCTCCCCCCTGGGCAAAAAAGTGTAGATTTTCACCCATTTTTGTTTCAGGCTTGCCCCGGGTGCAGGCAGTGGTATCGCCCTGGCTCTATCCTGCAGGGGTCCGCACACGTACCAGGATCAGCACCTATGGTTTTCATTCAGCAGCCGTGACTTTTGGGGGTGTCCCGGGCTTCCGTGTAAATGAACGGGCCTCCGCGAAGGAAGGTCAGGCCGCTGAAATAAAAATCTCAGGGCTGCTAAACACGGTGAACCAGTGTTGTTTGGTGGTGGTTGTTTTTTGTTTTGTTTTCCAAAACACTTTTCACCAATTCTAACAGCTTCACTACATACATGGTGTGTGTGTGCTGCCCATGTCATGAAAGATGCTATTGTGATGCATAAACAGAAGGGGGCAGATTTAAAAGTTGCTATGGGAATCTCAACTCATCAGCTTCCTGACTTGTGCATGATTAAAATCTCTACCTTCATGATGCAGTTACATTTTGACACATAATTCTGGCCTCCGTCCTTAGAAATCATTAATGCACATGAGTAGTCCCATCCTGTGAATGCACAGAAAGTTAATCAAGGGCTTACACCTTGCAGGATCATGGTCTAAGGTTGCACCTGACTTTCCTTTAAAATCCACTGAGATATATATATCAACCGCAGAATTCGTAGGTTGCATCCGCAGATGAAAAATAATTCTACAATGAATCAGTGAATCAGACAAGGGGTTTTTGAATCAGGACCCTCCAAAAATTATATAGTACTGTGGTACTGGTCATCTGCTTGAAAGGCAAAAAAAAAAAAAAAAATCCCCCAAAAGCAAACTGCCTGTGATGTGACGGCCAGTATTTCCCTAGTGTGGAGTTGAGGACCATAAAGTTTTACTTGGTGACAAAATGCAACTAAAAGCCAAAAATGACTGGGATTATATACAAGATTGCTTCGCGTTGTTCATGAAAATGGGGCTGGAAGAGTGAACAATGTCAATATAGCTGGTTGGGTAGCAGTGAAATGCCTAACCACTGATTCACATGGTCAAATGTCACTTTTAATACAACCCTCTACTGTCACTCACGTGTACTTGATAAAAATGTTGCAAAAATGCAGTTTAGAGTGGACATACCTGTGAAAGCAGTTTGATTCACTGTGTTCCTTTATCGATAAAGTAATGGGCCCATTCCTATCTTCATGAATCTCACTGAGCAAAGCATTCTTCCCACCCCCCAGAAAGCTTTCCCTGTGGTTTGTAAAGCAGAAAGCAATACATCCCGTATAAAGCTAGAGCAGTTATTGAGCCAATGCCTAATTTGCCCTAGACACCTCCTCTGCTACGGCAAATAACCTTTCTTTACACAATTGAATAGATCAGTTCCTCATGCAGAGGGCTCCTGGTTCTGTAACTGCCAGAGTGAACTTGCACAGAAACTGTGTGATAAAAGTGTTTTCTTTCTCAGTGGAGCAGTTCTGCAGAGACCCAAGTCAGAAATTCTGATGAGATTTTTGAGTATTTTTCCAAGCAATGTAAGTAACAACCTCCAACTCCCCCCATCTTACTTTTTTAAAGAATGGACAGTAGTTTTGAAAAACTATTATGCATTATCTGAGCACATTAGATGAAATCTTACTACTTAAAATATGTGCTTCACCCCTAAGCATTTCCTGTGGTCTGGGTCATTTTTAGAACAAGTTTTTTCCCTTCCATGCTAAAGACATCACCCAACTGCTGTTACTGCAACCGTGTGTGTTCATTGTTGTCTGACCATATTCGGGGCCTGCGCTTCCTCTGAGAGGCAGATAAAAACCACATTGGCTGCAATGAAGAGTAGGCACTGACCCATTGCAGAATACTGTAGAGTAAGGCACAGCAGCCAGGGCTCTGTTCAGCAGAGCACTTAAGCATGTGCATAAATTCATCCCTACTCAGCACCACCAAGCATGTGCGTAAAGTTAAGCATGTGCTTGTGTTGACTGGGGATGAATTGGGCATCAAATTCCTGCAGAAACACGTGCCCTAGTCAAGCTCTTGAAAAAGACAACTCCTCTTTTTGCAGACCCAAGATAAACCCCCTTGATTTCTGGCGGGGTGAAATGGGCGGCCGGGCAGAGGAGCAGCACATGCCTAAGTGCCACGTCAAACTTCCACCTTCGCACAAGGTTGCACCCAGGGAGCCCAGCCGTGGGTGAAGGAGCCTATTGTTTTCATAGCCTCCTTTCAAACCACACATTAAATGAGATTATATGGAACATGCAACTCCTCGGCAGTTTCACAGTCCTGGTCACTGATACTGGCTTTGGCCTATTGGCCATGGCAGAGCCTTCAAGCAGCAAGTTCCTCTCGATGCCCCTTCCAGGGGCGTGAGCTTTTTCTTCCTGGATCAGCATCTCGACAGTTCCATCCGCTGAGATAGCGCCCTGCCTCAGACCCAAACGGCTCATGGAAATTGTGACCCAAAATGTGTTAGTACATCAGGGGAGAACTGCTGGGCTCCCTCCCCAGCTGTCCCTCTCAACCACCCCAGAGAGCTGCTTGCAGGAGCGCGGGATCCTAGATACCGTTTCTATGTACTTCGGCACTGTTACACCAGACCTGGATCTGGGCGGAAGGAGCTGTTTGTCTGTGTGCAATTAGAGAGGGGTAGGGGCAGTGATCAGGAATTAATCATGCCCCAGCAAATCATTCAAGGAACTGTATTTTTTTCTCCTTGCTTCCTCTCCCCCCAGCTGGCTGATTCATGTCGGCCTCTGGACATCATCTCTGCTGGTGACAGTCAGAACGAATCACCCCTCGCCTACCTCCTCCCTCAGTAAAACTCAGAGTCATCATCCGGGTTTGTTATTACAGTAGCCCCCAGAAGACAGCCCTTGCCCTAAGAAGCGGTGTGAACTCACAGATAAGGAACATGCACTGACTGGATGTACGTTGGTGAGCAGATTCACTACCTGGGACAGTCCAAATATAGTCTAATTACTCCAGTCGGGTTCCATAGCCTTTTCCTCACAGCAGGTTTCCTTAAATAACAGAAGCTGCCAAAGTCTTCAGGTAAGTAAAACAGCACATTTAGCAACAGAGACTTGCCCCACTTACTGCAAACTGGGGAGGGCTCTTCCCTGCCCAGTAGGAAACCCTTCCCAGCCATTATGGGACACTCCACCTTCCATTTCCTAGCTCCGTCCCCCACTATTGAGGGGAGGCTGCCTCCATTTATAGCCGGCATCACTGCCAACCTGGAGTCACATGACCCCTCTGGCATGTGCTCCCTGAACTCAGTCCCCTCAGTCTCAGTTAGGGTGACCAGACAGCAAGTGTGAAAAATCGGGACCGGGGGTGGGGGGTAATAGGAGCCTATATAAGAAAAAAAACCCAAAATTAGGACTGTCCCTATAAAATGGGGACATCTGGTCACCCTAAGTAGCCCAAGCCTTAGAACAGGAGACCTGTGCAGTGTTACCCAGGAGTCAAGGGGTCTGGGTCTCCAGGGCCGTGCACCTTGTGTGGTCATGTACAACAAGCGCAAAGTGGGTGACTGGGTAGCCTTTTACACTCCCAAAATGCACCGGGGCACATGACTGTGCAAGGTACAGGGCCGTGGAGAATCAGGCCCAAGGTTTATAGGGGAAACTAGTGCGTCACGGGTTGCAAAAGGGGGTAAATACCCAAAGCCAGGCTGCCTAGTGAAGGGTGCTTATTCAACCCAAGCAGGTGTCAGGTTTAGAGGCACTTCATGATACCCTTTAAAATGTCTGTTTAGGTGGGTTAAAGCTGCTGCAGCTTCAGTTACCCTCTGCTTAGGTGGCTCCTTTTTAGCTCACAAGTTCCATGCTTCCTAGTCAGCCAGTCACCAAGGTGTGATTGGATGCATGGTGGTGAACGCAGTTTTTATCATTTCTGTCTCTTATATTCACTTTAAAATTCCTGTGTACCCAGAACATTTTTGGGCAGCTCCTCCAGCCCCGGGAATGGCCAAGCACATAACGATAACCGTGAGTTACACATAAAACTATGCATGCATTTACAGACAAGCGTATGGTAAATATCTGCAGAATTATGATGTAAACACCTAGAAGCACATCTGCAATCATAAATATGTGTGCATAATGCAGCGGCAGTAAGCAAACTTTCTGTGTAGGAAAAGAGTTGGGTGAACTATTCTCAGTAAACAATTTATCTGGTGAATGGAGCCTCTTTTTCTTTAACTGAATTATCCACAGCTGGAGTTGGCTTTTTCACAGCTATTTTTCTTAGGTTGAATGATCCAATTGCTAGTTTATGCTGACATATTTCAGCCTGTGGGCTGCGTGCAAGTTATTTGCCATGCTGTATAATGGTTCACCTAAGTTACATGGGGCCAGATTTTCAAGAGCTCAGCTCTCATTAAGGCACCAACTTAAGTGGCCAGCTTTTCAGAAGAGTTGGGTCCTGAGGCCTTTTAAAAACCTAATTCTGGGTGCTAAGCACTTGAAAATGTGTCCCGTGCTGCTGATCCTGCTTTTGGACTGGCTGTCTCCCAAGTTCCCTGGGAGATTCCAAGCCAGTTGCCTGAATACATCTGACATGAATACTTGTGGTCTTGTGCAAAGGCACATTTACACGAGTATTTAAGCTCCTTCCCCTTTCTGGGAACAAAATGGTGCTTGCACAGATGATAGATAGCAAAAGTAAACACAAGTAAATACACGTGAACACCCTCAAAATAAATGAATGCCTTTTATTCAAACGAGACAAGGAGGGTGAGGTTCTATCTTTTAGCGGACCAACTTCTGGTGGCGAGAGAGAGACGAGCTTTCGAGCTACACAGAGCTCTTCTTCAGGCCTGGGAAAGGTGCTCAGAGTGTCACAGCGAAACACAAGATTACACGGATCGTTTAGCACAAGGAGTTAGGGCATATTCTGAACGTATGTCTACCCAGCAAAGACCACGTGGGCAGCTTTTCAGAAGGGGTCAGCACGTTGGGTCCTGAGGCATTTTACAATGACTCGGGCTCGTGGGGCCCAGGCTAATGGGATGTTTCGTTGCTGTGCAGACTTCTGGGCTCGGGCTGCAGCCTCAGCTCTGGGACCCTCCCACCCTGCCGGGTCCTAGACACTGTTCTCTCTAAGCTGTGCACGTGTGCACGCGCACACAGAGCCTAAACCCCGCGCACATGGTGAAACACTGTGCGCACAAAAATTTGCACAGAAGCACAACAATTTGCATAGAAGAATTTTTTTGCACATACGGCCTGTCAAAAATTAGAGGGAACATTGGTCCTAGATCCTGGGCGCCAGCCCAAGCCCAGACATCTACACAGCTATGAAACAACCCTGCAGCCGGAAGCAGCCAGCATGGGCCAGTTGAGGGTGTCTAGTTGCTCTGTAGACACACGCACCCTAAGAGACCAGTCTAACTACTTATGCTAAACTGTCCATTTGATCTTGTGTTTAGCTGTGCCACTCTGAGCACCTTTCCCAGGCCTGGAGAAGCACTCGGTGTGAGCTCGAAAGCTTGTCCCTGTCACCAACAGAAGTTGGTCCAATAAAAGATATTCCCTCCCCCACCTTGCCTCTCTCATATCCTGGGACTGACACAGCTACGACGACACTTTTATTCATATAAACGTGTGTAACAAAGAGTTAGACCTCCCGATCGGTGCTTTTTCATTAGTCTATCTAACGCGCGGGGCCGGTGCAACCACTGGGCGAACTAGGCGGCCGCCAAGGGTGCCTAGTGGTTGAGGGCGCCTAAAAGCCTGCTCAGGCAAGGAGGTGGAGTGGAGGTGAGCTGGGGAGGGGGCGGGGGGAGGGCCGCCCGGCGTAACAGGGCAGGGCGCGCAGGGGAACCGCTCCCCGCCCCAGCTCACCTCCGCTCTGCCTCCTCCGCTGAGCATGCCCCCCAACCCCGCTCTAATTCTCCTCCAATCGGCGCCGCAAGCCTAGGAGGGGAGGAGAATTAGAGCGGCGCCGGCGTGCTCAGCGGAGGAGGCAGAGCGGAGGTGAGCTGGGGCGGGCTCCCCGGGTGGGGTTAGCTGCCACGGGGCAGGGAGTTAGCTGCTGCGGGGGCGGAAGGGGGGGAGCTGCCGCAGGGGGGTTAGCTGACGCGGTGGGGGGATGGGGGAGCTGCTGCGGGGGTGGGGGGGTTAGCTGGCATGGGGCGGGGATTAGCTGGCACAGTGGGGGAGCGGGGGAGCTGCCGCGGCGGGGGCGGTGTTAGCTGCCGTGGGCAGGGTTAGTTGCTGTTGTGGGGTTAGCTGCCGCGGCGGGGGGGCGTTAGCTGCTGGGGGTGGGATTAGCTGCTGGGGGGGGGGGGGGACGGGGAGCTGCCATGCGTGGGGGGGGGGGGTTGGCTGCCGTGGAGGGGGAGCTCCCAGGTAGGGTTAGTTGCAGCGGTGGGGGGTAGCTGCCGCGGGGGGGGCTCCCCGGGTGAGGGGGCTGCAGGCGGGGTTAGCTGGGCAGGCGGGTGGCACAAGGTGGAAGTTTCGCCTAGGGCGCGAAACTTCTTTGCACCGGCCCTGCCAACGCGTTTGTCTCCTAATTATTCTCTGCCTTCCCTCGCTTCCCCCCCGGAAAGTCCTGGCTCGTGTCTGTTAGTATTTCAGACACTGTGCTGGCTGCACTTGACAGAAACGTCTTTGCGCTCTGCTCTGCTCAGCAAGGCTCTGATCAGCGTTCGCCGAGAGGCGGACACTTCCTGCTGGATTTCTCTTTCAGTGTTTCCCCCATGCAGCACAGAAATGGCATTTTTCACCGGCGTGCTCAGACTGCCCCTGCCAACTCTTTTTTCCTTTTTCTTTCTGGCGACGCTGCAGCGATTAAAATGTTCCATGGAGTATTTTTAGGTCGGGGCATCTTTTGCAGACCTTGTGACTGCACTAAGGCCTGGGTCTGAAAGGGCTCTGTTTTCTACTAGCACAGTCACATGGGTGCAGATCACGTGGGCGCTCCCGATATAGTGATAGAATCTGGAGCCTTTTCTCTTTTGGCCTATAGCTGATAGATTTTGTTGCCGCCGCGGCTTGCACCAACTCCCTTTGGAGAGTGGGATGGTACAGACCTAGAACCGATCAATGATCCCGTAGCTGCACCAAGCCTCAGGGACCCCAGCTCCCCGCATCTCCAGCCACTGGGGCTGGGGGAAGCAGAACAGGAACTCCCTGAGGAGGGTGTTGCGCCAGCCCCCTGGAGCAGCAGGGACTTCCTCAGCAACAGCTGGGATCCGCAGCAGGGCAGGGAGAAGCCCAGTCGGAACCTCCTGCCTTCCTCAGCACTCTCAGAGGCGGCTGCTCCTCTGGAGACCCCAGGTCCAAACTCCCCATTCCCCTGCCCCCGCCCACGGATTGGCAGAAACAGAACTGGGGGGTGGAGAGGCCTTGGAACCTTCCTCAGCAATAGCCAGGAGGAGCAGCAGGGCAAATCCCAGCTGGTGTGGCCTACCTTCTCCTTCCACTTTCCCCTTGCCTTCCTCGCCCCTAGGGCACTATAGGAACTGCCAGGCTGGATCAGACTCGTGGGCCAGCTAGCTCAGTATCCTGTCTGCGTGCGAGAGTGGTCAGCACCAGATGCTCCAGAGGAAGGCGCAAGAACCCCGCAGTCGGCAGATGTGCAATCTGTCCCCATCCAGCCTCCTAACAGACGTTGGCTTAAGCCTTGAAGCAAGAGATTTTATATCCCTTCTGCATTAACTGTTATAACTCTGGATATTCTTGTTAGCCACGTAAGCGTTCAGTTCCTCTTTGAATCTAGCTCAGTTCTTGGCCTCCATGGCATCCTGTGGCAGTGAGTTCCACAGTTAAGTATGTGTTGTGTTCAAATATTTTCTTTTCTCACTTTTGCATTTGCCACTTTTCATGGTCAGTGCATGTCCCCTCGTCTTGAGTGCTGAGGCAGGGAGACTCAGCCGACTTCACTACAGTCTGAGCTCTGGACACGATTTTCTGTTGGCAGATTGCTATTCTGCCCCAAAGTCTACTCCCAGCCTCCCTTCCCCTGCCCTCCCTGCATCCCGCCATTATTATTACGGAGTAGTTGTATGATTATAGCACCTACAAGCCCCAGTCATGGACCAGAACCCCACTGTGCTAGGCGCTGCACAAACACAGAACAAAAAGACAGTCCTTGACCCAAAGAACTTACAGTCTAAGACGAAGACGAGACAACAGCTGGATACAGACAGATGGGAGTACAAGGAAACAATACGACACTCTTGGGCAGCGGTCCAGCTTACCCTCTCGCCTTTCTCCTTCTCCCCTTCTTTGTTTTTCTCTTTGCTCCTACTCACTTGCCCCTTTACCTTATCCCAGTCCAATCGTACAATAACAACAACAATACAGACATTAATTAAATACATACAATTGACAGAGAAAAGAGAAATGGAGCTAAGAAAACTTCTGGCCATTCTAGGAGTGCCGACTCCAAAATGCTCACAAATCACAAGTCCGCTTTCACTTCAAAACCATGAATCAGTGCCCCCGCACCGTGGGATTGGCTAAAATACGATGAGATTTTAAACAATAATAAATGTGTGTGGGGGGGGTTCTATTTGTTCGCTTGCTTGTGCCCTTAGGGTTCAAGTTTTCAAGCTTTTCCCCACAATCATGATGTCTAGAAACGTCCCCCTTTTTAAACAGCGGCGGAGATTCTAAGATAACAACATGACTCCAGGAGCTGGGGCTTTAATACAATCACAAGTGTTGGCACTCCTGCCATTCTCCCCCCATCACTTTGTTTGCACGTTGTGCTGCTTATCTCCAGCATGGGTCAGCTGTTTGTCTCTTTACACTGTAAACTTTTCAGGGCAGAGCCTGCACCGGCCTATGGGTTTGTGCAGCACCCAGCATAATGGGGCCCCTGAGCCCAATAGGGCATTAAGTGCCACCACCATATAATACATAATAATAGCCACATGCTGCACGCAGAACACACCCTTCATTATGGGTTCAAAGGCACAGCGTGGTGGGAAGAGGAAAAGCGAGATCTCCCAGCAGGGCTGATTGTAATAAGCAGAAGCTGAATTAGTCACCGTGAAAGTTTAATCTCTTCAGTCTCTGTGGACACACAAAGTGCTACTTGTTCAGGGCTGTGCAGCTCATATGACCACGTAACATGCGCTTAGAACTGATGCTTCAAGCTCCTTGCGAAGAGCAGCGTCAGCTCGATGGAGCCATCTGGCTCCGGCTGGGTGGGGGGCCCCAGCAGGGTCACATCCTCTAATGCAGCTTACTGTGATGGGCGTGCCCAGAGCAGACTCAGGGGCCATGATTAGTTCATACCCAGCTCTGGGTATATTTATAGTCTAGTCCAGGCCCACATCTGTACAGTCAGGGAAAGAGAAACCAATCCCCCAAATCCTTGAGTAAGCCTAAGAACATCCAGCTCTGCATTGGGTTGGCCAGTCGGGGAACCAGGGGCATCACCCCCATGAGACTCACCTCCCTGGCAATGCCCAAAGCCATGGCTGACATTTGACCTTGTTATTGATTCGTTCTAGAGGAAGGATGTGCAGTGGTTAGGGTACTAGCCTAGGACTGGGGAGACCTGGCTCCAGTTCCCTGCTCTGCCAGAGACTCCCTGTGTGACCTTGGGCAGCTCTGACGGTATCAACTGTGTTCACCCTAGGGGTGCTTCGCTGGCACAGTATATGGTGTAGCACGCCTCATAGAGACCTGGCCTGAGTGAGCTCCTAGTGAGACAGGGAGGATAGGGAAGCAACTCAGGACCTGTTATATTGCTAGCTTATGGCTTAGCTGTGAAATGAAAAGCAGCATCTTTGAATGTGTTTTTCAACTGCAGAGTTTATTGGACTGATGTCTGCCTTGGCCTCTTGAGATTTAAACAGAAACAATCTGAGACCCTCGGACTCTAGGTCAGAAAGAAATGAGGGCAAACGTATGAGCTGCTAAACTGTTAGTTTTAACAACATCCAGCATTACAGTATTACCGCTAGCAGGTACGCTGGCTTACCAGCTACCGGTGTATTTCACATTTCCTTGATTGTCGTAACAGCTGAGCTTTCGTAATGAAAAGCGTGACACCGCATGGCATCACGTCACAGCCAGCTCAACAGCAATTTCCCAACAACAGCCGCTGCAATGAAGGTGGGATAGTGAAACCGTGTTGAATCCCCTGCGTTCCTCGTCCCAGTGCTGGAGCCTCTCTGGGGGCCATTGCAGTCATCACTGAAACAGCATTCCAGGGTGGCCCCGCTCGCAGTCCTGTACCAAGCCTGGTCGCAGAAGGACTTGTAGGAACAAGACTTAATGACACTATCTGAAAAGAAACACACGTGTACAGGCTGTTACATACGGTCATGGCAGTAGGCTACTGTATTGAACCATCTTTCTTTTTTCCTGGGTTAAGCTGATATGTCGAGTGAGCTAGAGATCTCCTTTATGCTAGAGAAGTGGAGTGAAAATGCTGCCTTCCCTGCCCCAGAACTGACTCTCTACCAGGAGATACGTCCACTGGGACAGTTGCACAGCAATGCAGTGCTGCACAGTGAGCCTGGGGAATAATCCACCGAATTTATATGGCTTCAAAGCCCTCCAGAATCAACGCTCACCACCCCACTGTGCCGTAGGGGGCGAAGTATTGTTCACAGCCACATTGTGTGAAAGGCCAGCGCTACACAGCGAACCAGCGGCAGAGCCCGGATTAGAATTCCAGCTAGGGTGCCCAGAGAGCAAGTGTGAAAAATTGGGACGGGGGTGGGGGGTAGTAGGAGCCAATATAAGAAAGAGACCCAAAAATCGGGACTGTCCTTATAAAATCGGGACATCTGGTCACCCTAATTCCAGCCCATCTGCCTTCCAACTCTGTGCTCTCTGCTCCACACCACTCTGCTGTCTTTCTTGGTCTTTCTGGCATCAGACTGTTGTTTCTGGAGGACCAGAACAGCGCATCGTAAAGAAGGACTTTCTCCGGGGCAGAAAATTCTTGCTGTATCTCTCAGACCAAATGGGATTATTTTACTGGCTGTCAGTGCCCTGTGCACTCACTGCGGAAAGCAGAGAATGCCACCAATATCCACCACGGCTGCTACTTCTTAACCAGAAGTCAGCATCAGAGCTGTGACGGTGGGCAACAATTATGGAAACTGCTGGGGGAAATCCCAGTTGCACAAAAAGCAAAACGTTTTGGAGTTTTGCCTTCATTTGATCTTCACTGCTTCCTACAAACCAACAGGTGATTGTACACAATCAAGAGCAGCACATCTCTGCCTGGGATACAATTATGAAAATGCATAAGCTGTAGAATTCTTCACTGACTGGAGTTTCCCCAGAAGAAAATCTAGGGGAAAATGGTGAGATTTTACTTTTGACCAAATTCCCATTAAAATCTCAGTTTCTGCACACAAACATTCTCCGAGCAAGGATGTCAAGTATCAGAGGGGTAGCCGTGTTAGTCTGGATCTGTAGAAGCGACAAAGGGTCCTGTGGCACTTTATAGACAAACAGAGTATTGGAGCATAAGCTTTCGTGGGTGAAATTGCAGCATAAACTTTCGTGGGTATTCACCCATGAAAGCTTATGCTCCAATACATCTGTTAGTCTATAAGGTGCCACAGGACTCTTTGTCGCTTCAAGCGAGGATGGATCATTTTCCCCAGCTGTCCTCAGGTGACCTTTAGAAATTCCTCTGGCTTTTAGGCTGCTTTCATGCCGAAGGATTGGAAACATCCCCACTTGAATTAAACTGTACATATTTCTGCATAAGCCAGCGAAAAATAAATACATTCATTTCTTCTGCTCAGACGGTTTATGTTTTCATAACTGGAAAGGAATCTCCTTGAGCCTGGACTATTTTACGTGTTTTATTTGTTCACCTTTATGCTTTCCTGGAGCTCTCACTGCCGTACTCGCTGAGCTCTTCAGATACACGAATGGAGTTTTCTGCACATCTCTCAAGAAATACTTTCTCCTTTCAACTGAGCCACAGCGAGGGTAAAGCCCCAATCCTCCAATGCACGGAGGTAATTAAATACCTTTGAGTATCTGGGCCTACGTGACTTGCGGAAGGTCCAGCGGTGAATCTGTGACAGAGATTGCAATGGAGCCCAGCTCCTCTGAGTTTCTTACCTGCAAGCCAGCCCATCCTTCCGCTGACTGGTTCATTGAGCTAACAGTGTTGCTTGGTTTGAATGGCTCCTGACAAAGGCAAGTCCCAGTGGAACGGTATCATATTGACAAGAGTGCCCAGTTTTTATGCACAGTTCTGTAACAGGAAGTCTTTTAAACAGCCAGGCTAATGAGCCAGTGGTAAGCCTACTTACCTAGGGATGTGGTGGATTTTCTCTCACTTGGAGTCTTTAAATCAAGACTGGACATCTCTCCAAAGGAGAGGCCCTAGCTCAGCCAGAAGGTCAGGGCTGGATGCAGGCACCGCTGGGTACTATTCTCTGGCCCGTGCTATGCAGGAAGTCAGCCAAGGCGCTCAGAACTGGTCCCTTCAGGCATTAAAAATCTCTGCATCTATGAGTTTTGGCTCAGCGTAAACGAACCTGCTGATTCAATACAGACCAAACCTCATCCTTGTTAAAGCTGAGCTGTGAACTAACCACAACACACTTTTACTACCTATAAGCAGGCTCACCATTCTCCTTCCTTACCCTCTGCAGTGCACAGAGTCTAAGGCCCCTGCTGGGCACGCTGCTTACTCCCTGCCGGCCTATGAAGCCATGCTAGCGGTTAGGTCATTAACACTTCAGTATATTGCTTCTTAGTGGAAACAAAGTCAAGCCAATTCCGGTGCTGTTTCTGGCAAGTCTGCTTAGCCCCAAGAGACTGGCTGTTTGTTTGCTGTAGCATTTCAGCAGATTTCTCCCGCTTGAACATTGACAGCAGCTAGACATTTATTTAGACGTCTCAAACAGGATTTATGGACTTCTGGGACGGCCCAGGACCCAGGACTGCTGTTTTCCATTTGGCCTTCACTGTGACTTTTACTCAAAAGCTTGGAAGCCTTAGCTGAGTCCTTCCTGCACGGCTCCTGATGCTGAACTCCCGGTGCCACAGGAGCAGGATAAACACACACAGGTTCTGCCAAGCCTCAGTTCTTTGATCCTGCAATCTGGATGAACCCTCCTGCTAAGACTGCCTCTGACAAGCCCTTTCTGTGCACCCCCTTCCCTCTCCGCAGCAGCCTCTGGACATCTGCAGAGAACCCCCTTGGGGAAAGTGCTGCTTCTTTTCCTGGAACCAAATGAAACCTAAATCGGACATTTTAAAAATAAACTCCTCACTGGGGAAGGTTTCCCCTGCTCCGTTTCTGAGCTCTTCCCCCTTGGGTTCTGCCAGGGACCCTTTCTCCTCTATAGCATGGATCCATTATTCTAGCTTTGGCTCATTTTGTGGGGACTATTTTTTCTCTGCCCAGAGTCATCCCCATTCTCAGTTACCTTTGCTGGCCTCCTAACCGCATCCCCCCAATTCACTCACCTCCATCTACTGCTACCTACTCCCCTCATTCTCAGCACCGTCTGCCCCTCCCATCTTACTCCAAATCCAATTCAGAATTGCTCTACTGGCTTTGGAAACACTCTCTGCCTCACTCCACAGTCACCAGCTTTCCAACTCACTTCTTCCAGCCTGGATCCATCACCCCTCCTTGCTAGCTCGCTCTCCACAGGTGATGACTGCACATTCCCGAGTGCTCCCTCATGTCGCTAAAACTCACTCCTCTTCCTCCAAGATGGCTGTCTTCTCCTTCTAAAGTCTCTCTTCTCTTTGGCTTGCAGCTGACTTTTTAAAATCGATGCTGCTGCATGTGAAGTGTTAATGTTCCTGGTATACGCACACAGAGAAGTTAGATAAAAACATAAATGCTCTTGCTGGAAGGTTGCAATGTAACAGGACTTTATTTCTTAGAATTCAGAACAATAAGACACGTGAACCCCAAAACAGAGAGAGACTGTGACGAAGTGAGAATGTTCTTAATGTTTTCTCTGAATACTGTGTGGGTGCCTCAGTTTCCCCTATGCACTTCTTAAGTATCTAGGTGGGGGGGATAAGGGCGTGTGATTGTTGCAGAGCCCGAGAGGGCCAATGTGATGGTGTCTACACAGAGACTGGCCAACACCCTGTCTCCTGGCAACTGATGGCCTGGGCCCCTCCTCTGCAAAGGTGCGGACTGAAGGTGTTGGAGAACAAAGAGATCAGGTGACCTCCTGGCCGGGGAAAGAGACAAAGGTGAGAGGAGGGGCTGGAGAGTTTCAGTTTGGAGCTGGCTGGGGAAATGGAGGGAGACCCAGATGGACCTCTGGTCTCCCTGCCCCCCAAGATGGAACTGACTTAGGGGTCCTGTTTCCTGTACCTACAAGCTCTGTTTTGGACTGTGTTCCTGTCGTCTAATAACCCTTCTGTTTTACTGGCTGGCTGAGAGTCACGTCTGACTGCGGAGTCGGGGGGCAGGGCCCCCTGGCTTCCCCAGGAGCCCCGCCCGGGCGGACTCACTGCGGGAAGCGCACGGTGTGGAAGGGGATGCTGAATGCTCTGAGGTCAGACCCAGGAAGGTCGAAGCTGTGTAAGCTTCTTGCCCTGGAGACAGTATGCTCGCAGAGGGGAGGCTCCCCCAGAGTCCTGACGGGCTTCGTATGGAGTAGTTCCAGAGCATCGCCCGGGGACTCCGTGACAGAGACAAAGCAGGCTGCTCCCTAAAACACAGAGGCACAACTCACTCCACCTTACCTTAGGCTGGCTGCCAGCAAACTCCTGCAGGTAGGCCCAGATCTCACACTTCCCTACAGATCCCTAGCCTGTAAGCAGGCCCAGAACCTGCCCTACACCTGCCAATTTAAAGTGATAGCCTACAATTATAACAGAGTTTTCAATACACCACATAAGGTCCCATTATCGGAAAAATTTGCGCTGCGCTGTGGAGCATGCCTTTTGGGCCTGACTGCGTGCTTGCTCCCCTAGACATACATTCACTAGCGATTGCTTTGTACTTGTCAATAGGGACTTACCCGTTGCAACGATGGTGGAGCAGGCGTCTGCATATTGAGGACAGCTGTGGGATCCTTGCTGGTTGCAATCATCCTCGTTCGATGCAATGCAGCTGTGGCACTTTAGAGCCTTCCCTTGGCAAAGAGGACAAGAGAAGAGCATGAGTGGAATTGTGCTGCATGTCCTTCAGGCCCTGCCTCCTTTGTGTTGCTTTTCTGATCAAACAGCAAAAGTACACATGAGGATTGTAATACCACACTGCATGTCCGCAGGAAGGCTTGATCATGGGTCCCCTCTGCATGACTTGTCAGGAACACAGGAGTTCCCATACGGCATCAGAAGTCATAGATCCACCAAGTCTCATTGCCTGCCTCCAATGACCAATAGCTAATGCTTCAGACAAGGGTCCTCTTGGATCCCTGTGGTGATTGGTTTATGCCCTGATTCAGGAGAGCCAGTTACACGCTATTGCTATCTACACGAATTAGCAATGCTCATAAAATTATCCTGGCCTTTCATCTGTCAGCACCTGGAGGATAACAGGGTTGTAAGGAATAGCCAGCATGGATTTGTGAAGACCAAATCATGCCAAATTAGCCCAATTTCCTTCTTTGGCAGGGATACTGGCCTAATGGATGGGGGGGAAACAGCAGATGTGATAGAACTTGATTTTAGCAAAGCTTTTGACACAGTCTCACATGACATTTTCATGAGAAAACTAGGGAAATGTGGTCTAGATTAAATTACTATTGGGGATGCAGAACTGGCTGAAAGCCCATACTCAGAGTATAGTTATCAATAGTTCACTGTCAGACTGGGAGTTTCTCTTTAGTGTGGCCCTGCAGGGGTCTGCACTATTCAGTATTTCCATAAATATCTTGGCTAATGGAGTAGAAAGTACACTTATAAAATGTGCTGATGACTCAAAGCTGGGAGGGGTTGCAAGCACTTTGAAGGACAGGATTAGAATTCAAAAATGACCTTGATAAATCGGAGAATTTGGCATGATGAAATTCAATAAAGACAAGTGCAAAGTACTTCACCTAGGAAGGAAAAATCAAATGCACAACTACAGAATGGGGAGTAAGGGGCTAGGCAGTAGTACTGCTGAAAAGGATCTGGTAGTTACAGTGGATCACAAATTGAAAATGAGCCAACCATGTGATGCAGTTGCAAAAAAAAGCTAATATCAAACTGGAGTGTATTAATAGGAATGTTGTATGTAAGACAAGGGAGGTAATTGTCTCATGCTACTTGGGACTGATGAGGCCTCGGTTGGAGTACTGTATTTAATTCTGGGCAGCACGCTTTAGGAAAGATGTGGACAAATTCGAGAGAGTTCAGAGGTTAGCAACAAAAATGATAAAAAGCTCAGAAAACCTGACCTATGAGGAAAGGTGGGGAAAACTGGGCATGTTTAGTCTTGAGAAAAAAAGACTGAGAATGGACCTGTTAACAGTCTTCAGATATATTAAGGGCTGTTATAAAGAGGACGGGGGATCAATTGTTCTCGGGTCCACTGAAGGTTGGACAAGAAACAATGGGCTTAATCTGCAGCCAGGGAGACTGAAGTTAGATATTAGGAAAAACTCTGTCTCAGGGGAGTTAAGCTCTGGAACAGGCTCCCAAGGGAGGCTGTGGAATCCCCAGCACCGGGGATGGATTTGAAGACCTCGCGAGGGCCCTTCCAGCTCTACATTTCTATGATTTGATTCGATTGTCTCCCATCGCAGTGAATTTACGCGGGAACCTTGTTATCACACAAAACTGTGGCCAAAGTAAAGACAATTCTCTCTGCTATGCGACAGGCTTGATTCTGTCAATCAGTGATGGATTGGGGAGAAACACCTGACGGGTGCTCGAGCTAACTAATGGTAACTTTCCTTTGCAGAACCCATCAAAGGTGCTGCTCTCAGGAAGCAGCAAAGGGGAGAAAATATGAAAGATCATTTATAGCACTATTAATGCACAGGCCGTGCGGTCCAGTGGGGAAGGGCCTGGCCTGGGAGTCAGGATATGTGGGTTTTAATCCTGGCTCTGTCAGTGAGTGACCTTCATGTCACTTCACCTCTCTCTGTGCCTCACTTTCCCTATGTGTGCGAGGGGGTGGGTGCTTGGAGCATTGTGGGTGGACAGCTCTAGATCAGAGCCAAGTCTCTCTCACACATGCAAAATATACTCAAATAATCTTCCAGAAGTGACTCAAAAGCTGACAGCAAAGTTAAATCAGACCCTCCGTTCCTTCCCAGTTCTTGTTCTGCAAAATCTTCCTGACATTACTCTTTCCCTTATTCCCTTCATCTTACAAATCACCAAAAAGAACATGTTAATTAAAAAAAACCCATTAAAATAACCGTTGAACTCTGTGGCCTTTTGTGCCAAATTCCGCTCTGATGCAACTGTTGATGGTGGAGTTTTCAGATACCACGGCAACAGGCGTGATATACAAACCTGAACAGCACAGACACCCTTGCCACGAGCAGTTTTACCGGGAAAATCATGGCACAAGAATTGCTGTGAGGCTGCTGTGGACTCTGCTGCTCTCACAGGAGAGTAAGCGCGTAAGAAACGACTTAGGAGGGGGCACTGGTACAGTTCTGGTTTCCAACCCAAATGGCTGCGATGGGAAAGGCCCATACACCACACAAACTACTCAGGAGCCTGAAGATATGGGTTGATCCAGCCTGTTCGTATATAAGCATGTCAGCTTGGACTCCGACACTGGGGAGGCCTGTCCATTACTCTAACACATCTCTATGAGTTCCTGGGGCAATCCTCCCACACATAGACTCATAGACTTTAAGGTCAGAAGGGACCATTATGATCATCTAGTCTGACTTGCACAATGCAGGCCACAGAATCTCACCCACCCACTCCTGCAATAATCCTCTCACCTATGTCTCAGCTACTGAAATCCTCAAATCATGGTTTAAAGACTTCAAGATGCAGAGACTCCTTCAGCAAATGACCCGTGCCCCATGCTGCAGAGGAAGGCGAAAAACCTCCAGGGTTTTTCCACTCTCAGTCTTTTACATGGTGCCTTCCAAAGAACGGAGAAGAAAGCCTTGTGCTAGAGTAGGACATGCCATGGGTTGAGGCGCTCTGCTTTGGAGAATAGGAACAAAGTCCCTCTTTGCTTCACTCAGCAATTGGTGGTGCTCCGGTTGCAGCTTCTCTGACCTCACACCCCCACAGGGGCTCTAACCGCCACCTCCAGAGTATTCTCAGCTCCTGCCAGCTGTGCACACAGCAGTGTGTTTGGAACTTAAATCCATAACCCCAGAGTTGGCCCAACCACGGACCCACTTGCATTACGACATACGGCATGCACATTGGATATGTTGTGCATTTGAATGAATGAAGCTCTGTCACACCTAGCACCTTGCCTATAAGCTGCATCCACATGTGCTGCACAGGAAGGGATTAAACACAAGGTTAACATGCAACGTAAATGGAGGATGTGATATTAAGAGGCAAGGCCCAACAGTGGTTTTTCCATTTCGTTATGAAGAGGGCCTGGAGATTTGATGAGGTGACAGATAAGGAAAATAGCCAATTATTGGCTTGCTTGGGGATCCATTTATCTGGGGTGATAATGTCAATAGTAGCTATTTGCCTGAGAGAGAAGCTGTGTGACTGCGGAGCATCACCTGCTCACATAGACCCGCTGAGAAGGTGTTAACATGTGTGTGTCACTTGGGGACAACAATAGACTTTAAAGCACGACACTGGTTTGCAACACCTGCAGACCAAAAACCTCAAGAAAAACCTCGAGAATCCCATTTGTGTCTAACCCTTGATAGCTACGGGTGTTTGATATTGAACCATCCCTCCTGAGATATCATTTATGTGGTCGGCTGGGCCTCGTGTGGGTACCCACGTTCTCAGCTGAACAGAGCCCTCTAGTGACTAGAAAAGGAGCTCTGGATACTGCTGGGAGAACAGCTGGGTTTGAATAATTTTGGCTGCCTATTTTGTTGTTGTTGCTGCTGCTGCTGCTCCTGCATTACGAGGTTCATCTCAAAGGAAGCGAGGGACTGGATTTCACAAGGGAAACAGGACCATCCCAGGGCCAAATGACAGTAAACTCTAGCCGTTCTTTCCAAGGAACAGTACATTCCAATTCATAAAGCCCTGGCTCGTTCCCTGGGTGAGTCCTGAAAACCCAACTGTTCTGCATGGAACCACTTGGAGGATTGGTGGTGCCACCCTCCTGGGAAATGGCAGTGTGCGCCCCCTCTCTGCCGGGGAGAAGTTCTGTAGTCAGTGGGAGCTTGGCTTGTGTAAAGACTGAGTCAATATTGAGTATGGGACATCAGGATTTGGCCTTATAGGCATGGATATGCCCCCGGCATGTGCACCTGTCTGGATCCTGCCGCATCACCCCCCGGTATATGAACAGATGGATACTGCCCCCCACCCCCCGGTATAGGCATAATTCTATGCTGGCCCCGTATGCACATGTCTATACCGGCCCCACATACTGCACAGAGATCTAAACCTCTCCTGTCTGCGAGAGAGAGAACATTATACAATATCCGCCATTGCAAATCACAACATCTCTACAACTTAGGGCACAAGACGACCGACTGTTATGGCAGTAATAAGTTTCCATCTGTAGTTCCAGCCATCCCTTCTGAACACTGCAGTGTGAATCTGGTTACATTTACAGAGGCTCTTGCCTCATTGTTTTAAGGGGTCACCCGCTAGCAAACCAAACACCTCCTTGGCTTCTGAGTATCTAATTGTATCTCCCCAGGACGTCAACGTAGAGCTTCGCCTAGCCCACCGAGATGACCGCCAGCCCAGTCTGGGGAAGCAGACCGAGGCTTCCAATCCTCCATCAGAGAAGTGGGCAGATAAGACTCCCCGCCATCACTACTTGAATGGGAAGGGAGTTGGCAGGAAGAGAGAACTCTGGACAGGGGCCTTTCCTGCTGGGAGGAGAAATCATCCTTGGAAAAGGTGCAGAACAGCCTCTAGTGAATGAATAACAAATGCCAGCGTCTGTTCTGCTAGGTTGTCTAATAGCTAGTCTTACCCAACTAGCCTTGTTGCCTTTGGTTTTGCCAAGCAAGTCATAACGCTGCACTAGACTATAGGACCCTTAAGTCTATAGAAGAACACACTGTACACTATGGCATGGCACCTTCAGCAGCAAAACAGCTTCTCTGCCTCCCTGCTTTTCAAAGGCATGATACCAAAGAGCGACCTTTTAAACTTGCAACCAACCTCCTGGCAATGAAAACGTCAGCCTAATCAGGGAACAACTTGGATGATCCAGATCTCCAAACCACAAGGAACCAGCCACCTCTCTTGGGAGAAGCTAGTTCTGGAGTTTCCATATGGTGCAATGTGGATTTTATGCCTGCATTTCAAACTTGCTGAAGAGGAAAGTGTGAAGGGAGGTTATTTCCCTTTGAGCCCTCTCCGAAAGAGAAGGCACTTTCCTCTGAGCGAAAGTGAATTCTCTGCTGGGGAAGGAACGCACTGTCCGACAGGTGAGGTATTACGCTCTTCAGAGATGAAACAACAGGGCATAAGACAGACAGATCAGCTGGCCGCTAACAAGCAATACAGAGTTATGCCAAGAGCTGTTTCTTCTACCATCAATTTCCACTATGTGGCACTTACTTTCTGCTGCCAGGGACATGAAGATGACCAGTGCCAGGAGGGTCTTCATAGCAGACATTTCCCGGAGTCTCTGGAATGTTCAGGACAGTTTCTGGTTTGTATTAAGGTCTTCCAAGTAATCTAGCAGAGTGATGGGCTCAGCTGTCCAAGGATAACATACTTAGTGCACAATCTGTGCTTAATACCTTCTTAGCCACGTAGGACAGGAGGCAGAATCCAAGGGCACTGCCAGACCTGCGTACAGGGAAGGGTTGACTGTACGCTGTACTCTGGGCATCTCAAGGCAGAACTTAGTTTTCAAGGATTTTTTATCCTGTGAAAGAATGAATCAGGAACAGTCCGTGACTTACTTAATGCACCACGGGCGGCTTTGGAGGGACCTCGGTTTTAGCAAAGCACCTGACCACAATATTCTTGCATCACTTTAGATGTAAGCTCCCTAGGGCAGAAACTTTGTCTTCGTGCCTGTCAGTAGAGTGTCTATACAAAAGATAGAAGCGACAAAGAGTCCTGTGGCACCTTATAGACTAACAGACGTATTGGAGCATAAGCTTTCGTGGATGAATATAGGACTCTTTGTTGCTTCTACAGATCCAGACTAACACAGCTACCCCTCTGATACTATACAAAAGATAAATGATAATGATATGCCTGGCTTGGATGAGTACCCCTGTCCCTTCTAATCTCTAGAAAGCACAATTCAGATACTTCTCCTTTGAGTGAGTAGGTACTGGGTGAAAACAGGCTCATTTAGATGAGCGGGGTCTATCTCCAAATCACTTCTTATAATCACAATGAGAAACAATCCCACAGGCAGGAACTGAAAGCTAGGTTCTCTACTTTTATCTGGATTACCCCGGATCAAGGGTCGGAATAACACACTCCGAGAGACGCAGCATTGTCTAGCGGTTCATGCCGGCAGTTCTGAGACAGACTACTCACAAGCTAATCCTGTACCACCGTGACCTTGGCCAAACTCAAATAACGTCTCTGTGTCCCAATGTTCCCACCTGTTCAAAGAAAAGGGGGCACAGTGACACTGCCCTACTTTTGCCAAAGCATTCTGAGATCCTCACACAGAGAGGGAAAGTATCAATGAACATGTATTTAAATCCATTTAACATGCACCTCCCCACTGCTCTGGCTGCACCAACGAGATTTACTCCCCAGCTCCAGCAAACTACACAGGCTTGTTTCCAAGCTGGGAAAGTCTAGTGCGAAGGACCCCGTTATTTCTCAGATGGGGGAGACGGGGGTACACGACTCAGAATGGCAGGGCATTGGGTAGAATGCTTCTCAGCTGCTGGGAAACACTGACTTTGCAGTGGATTTTTAAAACGCTGATAAAGCTGATCTACAGAGCTAAAAAAGGAATCCGCCTGCTCCCATTTGATGGAGCTCAGCCTGGACACAGTTCTCCCATTCCCATATCCTCCACCTCCATTTACTTTGAAACTCTCCCAGCCGGAGGATTATCAGTGATTAATATTAACACTGAGCATTTACATTGTGCAATGCTTCACTGTCCTTTGTGACCCCGCGGTCAGGCTGGGAAATATCTGCCTTTTTACAGATGGAGAAGCGAATGAGGAGAGGTTAAGTGATTTACCTGAGTCCATCAAGGGAAATCGGTGTCAGAGCTGGGATTAGAACTGAATCCTGTCTCCTGATCTATGACCACAACCCTCTATTCACCCTTCTTCAGCCAGCCCACCCAAAGTCTATGCCACCATGTAAGCCCACAAAATAAGGGGAACATCCCCTCAAAGTAGTATGAAACTATAAAGCACATGACCTGAGGGCACTGGAAATTAATACATTTTTAAAATTAATTTTGGGTGCATTTTAGAATCCATAAAAGCCAGGCTCAGGATTTGATTCTGATCACACTTGCACTGATGTAAATCAGGAGTAACTGCATTGAAATCAATGGAGTGACACCTAACCCTGTGTAAAAGAGGTCAGAATGAGGTCCTCAATACACATACAATAAACATGATTTCTAATATAGGAAAAGCATCCAGGAATGGTAAATACAGTTTTTATTCAGGCAATGAAACATGGAAAAAATATATTAGTAATCATTATTATAATCTCATTTGTGTGAGTATAACTCTTACAAATATTTACTGGACATATAAAAGGGAAATTATTGTACATATAAAATTTATGCAGATGGCAGTTACATACACTGTACAAAGCAATCCTGATAGTAGTCAATGCAAAGAGTTCTTCTTCCTGCCTCTGGGAGGAAAGAGACTGCACAAGGGATGCAGTGGAAACAGATTTGCAGTCAGGATGGTCATTAATTGGCACTTTACTGCAGACAAGAGATCTATTGCAAATGTACACTTGTAGATGGCAACATTCATAATTTTACAGGCAGGCAACTTTGACAGTTAAAAGGGATGGTGCAATTCTACTGGAAAAAAGAGAGAGATCATGCTTTGAACTTGGTGCATGGCCATTTGCAAGTGTCTGGGTATTAGCGATACATCTTGGCTTGTTTATTAGGGAAGGAGTTTTGTGTTCACAAGACACTTGTAAAAATTACTCAGCAAAGCTTGAGTATTGCCATTATCTCCCTGTACAGAGAACAGCAGCAACTTTCAGATCTTCCTGCAAATGCTACTGAATGGCAAAAGATGAAGCGGCATCTTTACAGACCTGAATGAAAGGGTCTCCACATGATGAGCCAGTCTATACCAAAGCTTTGCTTCTGGGGCTGTACACTATACAGCAGCATACAAGATAAAACAGTCTCACTGATTAAAGTTCCATACATCTTCCATTATATATAACTATAACCATTATATATGTAACTATAACCATATTATAGTTAATAAATCATTCCTTAGGAATCTCATTTGCCCAAATTCTAATGGCATGCTGAGAGGCACAGAAATGGAACAACACTCAGATGATACAGACAGTGAAAGTGCAATCACTGGACTCTGGGGGAACTGATACAAATGGGAAAATGCTCTCAAATCAGCTTACTACTGAGGGGGAGGAGGAGCTCTCCGCAGAACAGTCTTGTATTTCAACTCTCTTACCTTTGGAGGAGAGGGAGGTTTGTTAAAGATTTACTTTGTAATTTGCAAGCGACAGTTCTGTAGAGATGCTGAGACTCACGGCTGTATTTTATGGAGCGGTGTTCTCTGGAGTTTATCAAAACCGCTCTGCAAGGACGTATCATCTCAGAGCAACCGAGCAAAACCTCAGAGAGAGACAGCGCTCTCAAAACATGCTAAAGAAATCAGTCTCCCTGCGCACTAATGTGGTGGATCTCCAGACGTTGGCCCTCAATAAGCAAACCTTTCCTGCTTTTGTTTTAATCCCTTATGGCCCTAGTGCGATAACAAACGCAACTACGTTTGTTCAGAAGTCTAATTTTGCTTCTCTGAACACAGGTGGGAGTGAACATGAGTGGCATAGTATGGGGCAGCGTATCTGAGGGCAGAGATCACATCCAACTTAGATTCATAACAAAGAAAGAGTGGACCTAATGGACATCATTTACATTTTTTATGTGGATTTGTTTGGGGGTGAGGAGAACCTGTGCCATGACTCAAACATAAAAGGGGGGTTTATTAAACACGCTTTATTAAGAAAGCTCTTCTCAGTTCTGTGGCAAACTCTTGTTTATACCTAGGCTTTTCTCATCGGGTAGGAGAATAATGTTTTACAAAAATTCAGATTTGGTTCTGGACCTGCCCTGCAGGTTTTCAAGGCCGTTTGGTCTGATCTAAACTCTGCTACAACATGGACACTGTTTGCAGAGAGCAGATCAGCCCGGGATCCTGCTACTCTTTTACCATCATGTCTATGAATGGCTTTATTGAAAACTCAACACTTTGAGCACGTTGGGTGAAATTCATACCTGTGCAGAGGACTAGTCCCCAGACTAGGTACCACTCAAGTCTCATCAAAATCCTCAGGTGAGACATCAGTGGTGCATAGACCTTGCGCTGGAATTCTGCCCATTGTTACTAGGGGAGAGTTAAATGGATCCCGATAAAAACAGAAAGAACCTGAAATTTGCCTCCAACTCAAAACTAACCCAAAATAACAAATAACTTCTTCTGGGATCTGAAAAAAACTTGATAACTCTCTTCCCACCCCCCCTCCCCACCTTTTTCCTCTACTTTTTACCCATCCCTGCTGGGGCTGGAAGTGGAGATGCCGAGCTCCCCCCAGAACGGTTGCTCTCAAATCTGCAGACCCCAGAGGTTCAGAGCTGCATCTCAATGTTTGGCTGCTTTCCTGAACAGAACCTTTGGGGGGCTCACCTTTGATTCATCTATTTGCCATCATCCACTTGCAGTAACATCTAGCTAACACCTGCCAAGAAAGATTTATTATTATTCATATAACCCAGGGGCAATCAAGTATTTTTTGTCAAGGTCCAACATTTCTTGGTTAAGGTATAGTCAAGGTCTACACTCCAGAGAAAATAATTTAAAAAAATAACAATGATGATAATAAATAAATTAAAAGATTCTGGCATCCATTCTAAAGCATCTGGCCATCTGGATTTGGCTACCTCTGGCGTACCCTGATCACTGAGATTGACAGGAAGAGCAGCCTTATGGCCACATGCTCTCCTTGGTCTGTGGTTGGCTCACTTACTGCCTGGACAGAGGTGACCCATCTTCCCCGCAGATCATCTGATACAAGCTTTCCTATCAACATGCTTGAGGGCTGTGCAGAGGTGAAAGTAACCAGTATGGAACCGTACGGGGTACCGGACCGGCTTCCCCAGGTCGGCGATTTAAAGGGCCTGGGGCCCTTTAAATTGCCACCAGAGCCCCGCTGCCAGAGCCCCTGGGTAATGGAGGCAGCTCGGGCGGTGATTTAAAGGGCCCTTTAAATCTTCGCCAGAGCCTCGAGCCCCAGGGTAGCGGCGGAAGCTGAGAGCCCCTGGGGCTCCGTCGGCAATTTAAAGGGCCTGGGGCTTTGCTGTGGTAGCAGCGGCCGGAGTCCCAGGCCCTTTAAATCTGCCCCGAGCCCCGGGTCCTCCCAGCTGCCTCTGCAGCTGGTAGCTCCGGGGGTAATTTAAAGGGCCCAGGGCTCCCAGTCGCGGCTACCACAGCCAGAGCTCTGGGCCCTTTAATTCTTGATTTAAAGGGCCTGGAGATTTCAAGGCCCCACCTCTTCCGGTTGAGGCCACGCCCCTTGCGCAGGACTCCAGCACACTGGTAAATCCTTTAAGTTAGTTTCACCCCTGGAGCTGTGTAACTATTGCGCATGGGGGAACAGCACAGGAAAGGGGGGTTTCCTTTCCTGCCACCATAGAGAGCTCAATATTCACCAAAAAGCTGGGGGTCCATATCCCACCAAGGGAACTACCCCTGAGCTAATTTCGGAGGGACTTTTGCCAGTGCACAGCAGGACACTACTTTAAAAGGGGGCATGCTAAACTAGTCCCACTAGCTAGTCATGTGCTAGGGGTAGGGTGTCACCCTCTTGGTCTTGTTAAATGTATAATTATCTCTATACAGAATACATTTGGTAAAGTATATTTTAGAACTTGTGGCTCCAACAGCAACAGACGTGTGCTCTGTTAGCTCCATGTTAGGAACCAGAAAATAGAAGAGTCTGCTGTTATGAAACGGTAGCAGCCAAAAGGCTTGCTAAACTTTTACATCTGCCACTAGCTAGGGCTCGGTTCCAAAACAGCAAATCCTTCCCTGGTTTGATACTTCACCACTGTCCACCCAGGACTTTAAAATAGGATCCACTGTCCCCCGCACCTGTTACCTAGCACAGCCCATGTTTTGTTCTGGAGTTACATTTCTCTGTCTGAAGGGCAGGACAGGTTTGCACAAAACCTCAGACAAATGGGTCCAAAGCATAATTCCCTGACCAAGAGAAATTAGCAGGGACAGAGCAGTTCACACAATTCACTGCTGTCAGACTAGGGGTACTGCACCCTAGCGAATGCCCTATGGATGAGAAACTCTGCAGAGTGGGAAAGCATTGCCAATGTGCAAACAGGTAAAACTCATTGCTAATGTTGGCTCATGCAACAGCATTCCACGTATGGCACAAAAACAATCTACATACATTTAAATATACGTCACCCTGCAGAACTCCTGGGTCTCTACTGCAGTATGAAAGGTGCTTCAGCAATTCTGCATGAATTTGGCTTGGTCCAAATAAAGGGAAAATGCAAACTACCGTTCCACTGAGTGGTTTGCTTGCATAGCTAGTATGATTCAGTTTCCTGCCCATTTGGACCTGCGAGTTTATTTAACGGCTGTTTGCAGCTGACTTTGCTTGTACTAGTTTCTGATTCTTTTAGTATTTGTAAAACTGCGTGGGCATTTCTGAGAGCAAGACACGGTCCAGAGCATTTTGCATAATTTTAAATGGCATTCTGTATTGACTTGGAGAAAAGGATCTTAGGACATTCCCCATAGGCATAAATTAGGACCCGCTCCCTTCCTTCTGCAGTCCCCAAAGGGGTAGAGGTCACTCCTCTAATCTCACAGCAGCATTTTGAACCAATGGCAAAGAGCTTTGCTTTGCATATTTTGAATTACTATTAAAATACTACTCATAAATATCAGGAAATGATGGTGCTAGAGGGCAGAACAGGGGAAGTGGTACAACCCCAAGAGGAGAGGTACAAAGTAGGTTACCAAATATGCTCGCACATCTGTCTGGGTGGAAGATCCAGCTGCACAGCTGGGAGGAAGGACCCACCCAGGCTGAAGAGAGAGAACAGAAAGCCCTAGTGCAAGGACAATAAAGTGCACTGACCAAGGGTACCTCTGCCCTGCAGTCTGAGGTGGGACTGCAGCTCAGGCTGACCTACCTGCGCCAGCCTGGCTAAACACAGCAATGTAGATGCGGCAGTACAGGCTGTACAAACACGCCAGGGACCCTGGGTACCTACGTGCATTGCTGAAGCCGATGCTGCTGCATCTACATTGCTATTTTTACCCACGCTAGTGTGGGTATGTCTACCCGAGCGGCAATCAGACCTCAGATTGCAGTGTAGACATACCCAGCGAGACGCTTGGGCTTCCCTCCCTAGCTGCTGGCGGGGCGTGGGATCAGGACTTGCTAGGACATGTTACAGGAATATACACTTGGATCAGCATATCAGAAATGAATCAAACCACTTTCAGGCAAACCATTTCAGCTACAGGGTTAACCAGTTAATCAAAACCACATGCTGTGGACACCGGGTGTGTGAGGGGGTGTTTTGTGTGAGATGCCCCTGATTTTAACATCACTACCCACCTGTCCCAGACACTTCTCCTGAGACCCCATAGTGCCTTCCTTTCTCAAGGTACCAGTACCGCACAGTCAGCTCTCGGAGCCTGGGTGTGGCTTAGCATCACAGCTGGAACCTCCCCATTGTGTTTAGGAGGAAAATGCCAACTGGTGAGGGGCTCGGTAGAATGTAACCAATAAAAATCCCAGCTCTCAAACTGCTACAACTCAAACCAGCCCCCTAACTGCCAGGAAGGGACCCCAGCAAGCGTCCACAGGCCTGGCTGAGGTGCTGTCTGTAGGGGTGTTGACGACACCAAAAGAAATGCACATGTCCTGCCTGATTAGGGAGAAACTGAGCCGAGCCCTAAAAACCCGGGGCTGCAAACCCTTTGAAATGATCAGACTAGAACCCTTTGGGGACGTCAGCTTTGCCTCTGGGGTGATGGGAGCCTGCTGCCAAGTGGGGCAGGCAGCTGTGCGCATGTGCTTTTCTCTGCCAAGGGGAGAATAAGGCAAGGTGCTCGACGTTAAAAAAAAAAAGCAAGTGCAGAGTGTTGGACAAAGGACGGCGAGGCTGTCAGTCAGTCTTTCCCATCTTTGCAATCAGCTCATCGCAGATCTTGGTCAACTCTTCAATCTCTTGGTTCTGAAAGACAAACGGTCACATGGTGATGAAGAGATGAAGCTCCCCGATGGTCGCATGTAACCAGCGAGTGATCAATGCCAGCCCCTTTCCCCACGGGTAATACAAATAAATCATCATCATCATCAAAGGGAAAGCATGGCCCCTCGGGGGGAGGAGGGGATCTGAGGGGGGCAGAGCCAATCTGCTTCTACTGGTGACCCTTTGCGGGAACTGGGGCTCTATCACATGGCGTGCTGGGGCTGAGACTGCTCTGCAGTTTCATAGATTCATAGATTCTAGGGCTGGAAGGGACCTCGAGAGGTCATCGAGTCCAGCCCCCTGCCCTCATGACAGGACCAAATACTGTCTAGACCATCCCTGATAGACATTTATCTAACCTACTCTTAAATATCTCCAGAGATGGAGATTCCACAACCTCCCTGGGCAGTTTATTCCAGTGTTTAACCACCCTGACAGTTAGGAACTTTTTCCTAATGTCCAACCTAAACCTCCCTTGCTGCAGTTTAAGCCCATTGCTTCTTGTTCTATCCTCAGAGGCTAAGATGAACACGTTTTCTCCCTTCTCCTTATGACACCCTTTTAGATACCTGAAGACCGCTATCATGTCCCCTCTCAGTCTTCTCTTTTCCAAACTAAACAAACCCAATTCCTTCAGCCTTCCTTCATAGGTCATGTTCTCTAGACCCTTAATCATTCTTGTTGCTCTTCTCTGGACCCTCTCCAATGTCTCCACATCTTTCTTGAAATGCGGTGCCCAGAACTGGACACAATACTCCAGTTGAGGTCTAACCAGCGCAGAGTAGAGCGGAAGAATGACTTCTTGTGTCTTGCTCACCACACACCTGTTAATGCAGCCCAGAATCAAGTTTGCTTTTTTTGCAACAGCATCACACTGTTGACTCTCATTTAGCTTGTGGTCCACTATAACCCCTAGATCCCTTTCTGCCGTACTCCTTCCTAGACAGTCTCCTCCCATTCTGTATGTGTGAAACTGATTGTTCCTACGTAAGTGGAGCACTTTGCATTTGTCCTTATTAAACTTCATCCTGTTTACCTCTGACCATTTCTCCAATTTGTCCAGATCATTTTGAATTATGACCCTATCCTCCAAAGCAGTTGCAATCCCTCCCAGTTTGGTATCATCTGCAAACTTGATAAGCGTACTTTCTATGCCAATATCCAAGTCGTTGATGAAGATATTGAACAGAGCCGGTCCCAAAACAGACCCTTGCAGAACCCGACTCGTTATACCTTTCCAGCAGGATTGGGAACCATTAATAACTACTCTCTGAGTACGGTTATCCAGCCAGTTGTGCACCCACCTTATAGTAGCTCCATCTAAGTTGTATTTCCCTAGTTTATTGATAAGAATATCATGCGAGACCGTATCAAATGCCTTACTAAAGTCTAGGTATACCACATCCACCGCTTCCCCCTTATCCACAAGACTCGTTATCCTATCAAAGAAAGCTATCAGATTGGTTTGACATGATTTGTTCTTTACAAATCCATGCTGGTTATTCCCTATCACCTTACCACCTTCCAAGTGTTTGCAGATGATTTCCTTAATTACTTGCTCCATTATTTTCCCTGGCACAGAAGTTAAACTAACTGGTCTGTAGTTTCCTGGGTTGTTTTTATTTCCCTTTTTATAGATGGGCACTATATTTGCCCTTTTCCAGTCTTCTGGAATCTCTCCTGTCTCCCATGATTTACCAAAGATAATAGCTAGAGGCTCAGATACCTCCTCTATTAGCTCCTTGAGTATTCTAGGATGCCTGATGAAATGCAGGCATCTACCTTATCTAAGTGATTTTTAACTTGTTCTTCTTTTATGTTATATCTTCTAAACCTTCCCCCTTCCCATTAGCATTCACTATGTTAGGCATTCCTTCAAACTTCTCAGTGAAGCCTGAAACAAAGAAGTCATTAAGCATCTCTGCCATTTCCAAGTTTCCTGTTACTGTTTCTCCCTCCTCACTGAGTAGTGGGCCTACCCTGTCCTTGGTCTTCCTCTTGCTTCTAATGTATTGATAAAAAGTTTTCTTGTTTCCCTTTATTCCTGTAGCTAGTTTGAGCTCATTTTGTGCCTTTGCCTTTCTAATCTTGCCCCTGCATTCTCGTGTTGTTTGCCTATATTCATCCTTTGTAATTTGTCCTAGTTTCCATTTTTTATATGACTCCTTTTTATTTTTTAGATCTTGCAAGATCTCGTGGTTAAGCTAAGGTGGTCTTCTGCCACATTTTCTATCTTTCCTACCCAGCGGAATAGGAATGGCACTGTAGTTCAGAGCATTCACTTCTGCCAACAGGATTATGGCTACTAATCCCTTTGTAACGCCAGCCGTCGCGTTTCTAAAGCAGCTATCCTTGTAGTAGGCAGGCACTCTGGCATGTGCCAGCTGAGTGAATGGCAGAGAAGCATGTAGAAAGAGAGACGCGCTATCCGCGCTGATCCCCAGGAGATCTGCTCCCTAGAACGATGCCAGGGATCTGCATTCCAACATAGTCCTGCAGGATCTGCTGTCAAGGCTGATCCTGGGGGATCCTAATCCCAAACGATCGCTCTCCAGCTCCGTATAGCTGCCCCCAAGCCCAGGCGACCCAGGTCCCTGTCTAGCAGCAAAGTCCTGATACAGCTCAAGGTGAGTATGAGCTGGGACACACATTCCATGGTGCGTGGGGGTTTAACACCCCGGTTTCATTTATTGTCTGGATTTCAGGTCCCCAAGTGGACGGTGCAGCTTGAAATGCAGCTGTTCCTAATAGCCGCAGCAATATTTCAGTGTGATGGTAAGTGGATAACGGGCAGAGTTTTAAAGAACAGAATTTATATTCCTCCCCCCTGACTCTGCCTGGCTCCTGGCTAGCTTTTCTGAGACCCTCCCTCTCACGTCGGCTGTGATCTGAGGAATGATCCCAAGGTCACTAGGAGACACTTTAATGGCAACTGTTTCCACTGAAATCAATCGCTAAACCAGCACCTCTGAAGGATCCAGACATGGGGCGGTGGCCGAAGGGCCTTTACCTTCTGTTGGAGGGCTCTCTCCAGCGAGTCCACCTTCATCTGCTCTTTGCGCAGCCCAGCATGGAGAGCGGCACTCTCAGCGTTTGCTTTTGTGCGCACCTGAGCGATTTCTTCATTGGCTCTGCGTTGGGGTTGAGAGAGAGAGAGACAGACAGAGTGAGCGAGAATATTGATCGCGTTGGCCTCAGCCCAGCAGAGTAACATTACCCAGTGCCACAGCGTACAGTTATCTAAACGCCTAGCAGAGCAAAGGATAAAGTCACCAGTAACAGCTGCAGTTCCTGGGCTGGCTCCAGTTCTCCTCCATGTTTATGGGCAAGAGATTCTGAGGCTGTGTCTACATGGCGAAGTTGCAATGGTTTAACTGAAATTGGTTTTTAAACTGGTTTCTTTAAGATGGGGCAAACCCCTGTGTCGACACACTGCTTTCGTTTCAGAGCAGCTTTTCTTGGGGTAGCTTAAGTCAACTGCAACAGGTTTAAGATGAACCAAAATAAGCTCCTTATACCAAAATCAGACTGTCAACACAGGGGTTTGACTGGTTTAACTACATCAGTTTAAATTCACACCTTAAGTCAAACCAGTGCTATTTTCTCACGTAGCCAAGCCCTGAGTAATGGGTTCTCTGCCTTCCCCCTTTAAGAACAAGAGGCCCCAGTGTCCCTCATATTCTTTGCCTCCGGACTTTGGGAAAGCCAGTCAGCATATGCTGCCCCTTGATGACACTTTAAGTACTAATGGTATCTCATCAAAAGAATTGCTAATAATATTGGAAATAACTGGCAGCATCATTTTGCAAAATCTGTCATGCAGATTGCTTTAGCCTGCAGGAGTTCAAATTCCTCTAAACAATGAGCAGGACCCTTTCTCAAGGTTACAGATTCTTTCAAAGACTCTGGTATGAATCTAATGTTTTATTTATAAACCTGGTTGAAAGACTGAAATTAAAACTCATTCTTGTGTCTCCTAAAGTTCCAGACTCAGCCTGTATTCTGCACAGCCCACATCTGGGATTCTTACTTGTCTAATTTTTCTTCTGCATGGATTTTCAGGGCTTGATACCGCTGCTCTTCCTGTTTGACCCGGGCTAAGTAATCCTGGGCACATTTTTTCAAAGCTTCTTCATTCTGGAAGATAAAAATTGCAAAACAATGGTGACTCGTTTGAAATGGAATTGAGCAGGTCACACTGTGCTGATACGAACTACAAAACTGACACCCAGATGGAAACTTGAAGTATTTTTTATTCTTCTGAGAGATTGCTCATTTATGCTATGGCCTTTTTACACCACTCTGATAATGTAAACAGGAGTCAGACCCAATGTTTTTATAATGCCTTGCCTTTGCTTGGATCCCTCTGCTACTTCTGATGTTCTATTGTTCACAGAGCGCAGGGAGAACGGGACTGTAAAATCTATACAGAGGAACAGGCTCCCTGCTGCGATGAGCTCCAGCAGCTCTTACCACTGGCTTCCTGTGACATTTACAGCCCAGACAGGCCCCCTGCATATTCATCACAGTGTTGACATATAAATGCAAACACCAGAAACATCCTTCAATTGAGGGCAAGGAGAAGAGCTGGGCAATTTTTTGACTTGTTTTTGGTGAAAAATGAAGATTTGGTGACATTAAACAGTTTGCAAATGTGTGTCAATTTTGCCAGCTTGTTTCAAATGAAAAGAAATCAAACATCTAATTTCAACATTTTAAAAATAAACCATCTTGAGGTTTTTATTTGAAATGACTTTTAGCTTAGACATGTCCTTTAATTTTATTATAAGCAATGCTCCATATCAAAACAAAACATTTTGGTCAGCCTGAAATAAATTTTTGTTACTTTCTGATTTGCTGAAAATTTCAAAAAAAAAAAAATCGTTTTCAGTTTGACCCGAAACAATTCCGCCCGCCCCGAAATCTTGGCCTTGCCAGTGTATCGAGAAATCTGTTATTTGCCCAACTCTACTGAGGAGCATTGTTTCAAAGTGGCGTTGGGGACACAAGAAGACCAGAACAGTATTGGACAAGAAACAGTAATATCCTGTGTGCTTCTATAACCCCTTAACCAGAAACCATCGGACAGGACATCACCCAGGCAGCACAGGAGGTACAACAAGGAAGAGGAAAGCAAGTCTCCCAAGAGAGTAAAGGACCTTCTTAAACCCTTCCAGAACGCCCTTCAGGTTCTCGTATCTCCGAAACAGATCCGACAGGGACCTTTCTACGGAGTTCAGGTCCGCCAGGGCCTGTTCCTTTTCCATTGTGAGCTGCTGCAGACTCTTCTGGGAGGCCATGTTTGTCCTCTGTTCATCTTCTGTGAATGAGAAGTACATTATATTTACATCAAAGCTCTCCTTTTCTGAAATGGAGACTGTTGCCGCCACGGCCCCGGGGTTATTGCGCCCAATTGCCAGGTGACAGTCCTGGCTTGGATTCCAAGCGGGAGGGACTCTCAGGAGCAGGCAGGGATGAAAGCACAGCTGACGTCACTGCAGCCATCCTCACTGGCCAACGTGGGATGTTGCTGATGGCTCTTCCCGGGGAGTCTCTGTCAGCCCACCTTGGCCGGACGATACCTCGTCATGGTGCAAAGCCGGGGCGCGTGTGTGTGTGTGTGTGTGTGTGACGGGGAGGAACCTCAGGGCTATGGGAACACATGGAACCTCCCACTTAGAAAACCTCACGGTCATGTGTCAGGACGGAGAGAAGCTGGTCAGGGCAGGTGGTGGAGTGGGGGGAAGGGATTCTGCGGCACGCTCCTTACGGAGGCCAGCCCTGGTTGTAACAGCAGATGGGCAGTGAACTAGGGGAAGCTGATGACACTGGCTCCATTTTTTCTCCGTGTTGTTACTGTGATCAGCATCCCACAAGCCATCCCGAGGCCACCAACTTCCTAACGCTAGTGACGGCTGCCACCCGGAGAGACCTTACCTATCATCTGGGCAATGGTCTTTTCATATTCGGCCACGATTTTCCTGGAACGAAAGGGGACAGGGGACATTTACACACAGTCGGGGGGTTTGTTTGTATCTGTGACGCTCTGTTGCTGGCAAACTGCAGCTGGTACGTTGCTGTCAAGCACACTTCTTAAGGCTTTGGGAAGCAAAATCACACCAGCCAGTTCCAGAGGCAGCCTGTGTGCACAGTCGGAAACTATATGTATAGTCCCTGAAACCGTCTAGATTATAGTTCTGATTCCTCTCAATCACCTCCTCTCTTCTCCAGTAATATCTGCCTTCAGCTTCCACCCAGCCAACCTGGCCTTCCCCTCGGCTCTCAGACATGCACAGTTAATAGGATTTTACTCTTGCCGCAAAGAAAATGACAGACTTGTTACAGTCTAAGCATGATGAGCTCACGGCTTGTAACATGTTCCATCCTGAGCATGGCAATCCAGGTTATTTTATTACCCCCAGAGCTAACTAAACCACAAGAGTCACAAAAGAAGAGAAGCATGAGCAGCATTTCAGAACCAAGCAATTCAGCACCCCAAAATCAACAGCTTTGCTTCAATATACCCCAGTGGCTGCATGGAAAGTCCCCCCAAGAGTCAGGCATGATTTGATCTGTAGCTCTGTATGGAAATGCTAGAGGATAATGGTGGTGGGGGGAGGGGGGTTTGAACACCTAAGAACTCAGACCTGCTGCAGATTTTTACCTCATTTCCAAGACTTCTTGTCGGCTCTCTTCATATTTTTTCTTCCATTCATTTGCTTCGATCTCCTTAGCGATGATCTGCATTGTAAAGGAAACAAAATGCAAACCCTAACTCTCCACCCCCAGGCATACAGGGGCTGTCTTCCGGGATGTGGAGCCCTACAACCGAAGCTCAGCTTCAGCCTGTGAATTGGGAATGCCGTATAGTCAGAGACATGAAATCCAATCACTAGCAATGCAAAACCCTAAATTTTGATATTAGCTGAAGACAGCTCTTTAAAAGATTACCAGCAATGGGCAAAGATTTAATCTAGATTTCAGTGCTGTCTCAAAATGTTCAGTGCCTCTAATTGCAAATGTTTAGGAAGAATTTCCACTGAAAATTACATGCTTATGCCACTTGAAAAATAAATTTTTAGTGGCAAACTTGAGGCATGAGGAGATGATTGCCGCAAGACCTGCCACTGCACATCGGCACAGGGGCTCAGCTGGGGTTTTACAGTAAGGGACCTGTGCAGATCTTAGATACATTCATGGCTATAAAACTCTCCCCTTTTGGAGTCTCGCTTTTGCTACAAGACGATGGAAGTGTGAGAGTGGGGGGTGAGGGGGGAGGGATCTGCTGCTATCTTCTTTGCAGGCACCTTCCGCAGGCTAGGAGAACTGCTGGCCAAGCAGTAGGAGGGGGCCCAAGAGGAATAGAAAAATTACAAACTACAAAGATTCTCCAGTGCTTGATGATTTAAAATCCAGACTGCATGCCTTTCTGGAAGGTGTGCTTTAGCCAGACACAAGGTTTTGGGCTCAATACAGGGTAATGGGGTGTGCTATGCAGGAGGTCAGACCAGATCTATTGTTCCCTTCTAGCCTTAAATTCTATGAACCTATGAATTACCCATCCCCTGCCCCACCGTGTCCCCTGAGAATGTCACCCCGCAGCATCTCTGCCTCTCTGGGAGGCTAGTCCCCACATCCTGGACACACCTGTGATGTGGCACCAGTGGGGCAGCAGAGGTTATATTATTAGTATGTGGTAGTCCCTAGAGGCCCCAATGGAGATCAAGGCCCCATGGTGCTGGCTGCTTCACACACATGGACTGAGATGAATTCCTGCTCTGGGGGTACACGTTTTGCTGCCCGGAGCAGGCCCCAGCCCTGACGGTACGGAGTCACCATTACCTCTTCTCTTATTAAAGTGAGCACGGCTGTTTTGTCGGATTCACTGAGGCAAATGCTTTCCAGAGGACTTTCACTTCCACTTGCTCCGGTCATCATGGCCCCAGGGGCTTTGTCCTTTGAGCACAGTCCAGAATCGCCCTGCGGTGACAAGAATTACTGCTCAATGATACATTCAATCTGCAGCTTTTCTGCCCAACTGCCTGAATTTGGGGTATGTCTCCACATTCTAAAGTCCTTCCGCCAGGCGCCCGCCCATCCTGCATTTGTACACTGAAAATTCAGAGGCCCGTCTCCATTGTGGGAGGGAAACAGTGCAGTGTCTGGTCTGGGTACAAAGCCTATCACTCCTGTCAGGCCCAGTCCCCTTCAGGTCCCATTGTCTATTGAGCCAATTCCACCCTCTGTTGAGGCTGGATGAATGGTTCCCTCCGAAGTCACTTGAAAATGCAGCTTCCATTGCAGAGTGAGGGGGTGTCCTCCCCTGGAAGCATGCTCTAGGAGGAGCAGGAGCTCTCAGGATGTGTGCACAGTGACGGGAAAACAGGCCCCAAGGGAAGTCTCTTGCTAATGCACCTGACGAGCAAAGGTTTGAGTCCCTTCCAGGTCAGCCTGGCCTCTGTCTCTAGGCTACCACCCCTTAGAAATCCAATAAACTCTGAGTCCTGAATAGGATGCTACATTTAAACCAAACGTAGGAATGACAGAAAGCCCATTTCCCAGGGCCTAGATCAGACAGGTTCTAATGAAGATGCTGCCGGAGCCAGATCCCACCAGACCATCATGGTCCCTTTGCTACATTCTCCATGCTGCTACCGATTTAAAACCGCTCCGGGCATGGGAGCTTTGCTAGATGTTGTTAAGCGCAGCAGCCTATGTCAGGGCTTGCAGGGGACCGCGTATCCTGTGCCAGTCACCTCCCATTTAATGGGGGATTCACTACAGCTGGCAGCAGTTATATAGATGTTTGCTCAGCCTGGGTTATTTTGCTGGGCTTCACAAGCGGTTCTAGGGTCAGACAGCCTTCATGCAGGGAGTAGTGTCGATTATCGGTCTCCGCAGAGCAGCCATCTAGCTGACAGGGTCCAATCGTTGCATCCCTGACTGGACACAGATCACCATCCCCTTCCCTCTGCATTAGCATGTACTGCAGCAGCAACCTCCTCTTGGAGCAACGGGGCCAGCGGGGTATTTAACACGCCTCCTTAGAGCAGGAGGTCATCGGGTAGGGCCGTTACAGTCTGTGTTCTCTGGAACGCTTGCTGCATATTCTCCGACCAACTACTCAAAGCAAGCTCATCCAGAGCACACCCCATGAAAACCAAGCATCTCTCTTGCCAGGGAGAACTTCACCTTCTAATACCCTGATATGGAAATCAATGCACCTTTCACAGATTTCCCTTGCTAGTCTTACTAATGAGCAAAGTCACATGTGCTGTACCTTGGGACTTCTCCACTCAGAACCCATCTCCTCTTACTTGAAACTGCAAGGAAATCACAACGCTAAAATCATGTAGAAAAGGCCTCGATACACTGCACCCCCGAGGGGTCTATTCTCCACTGTTGCCGCCAATCTAGCTTTAAATATCTCCCCTCCCTTCTCTTAGGAGATTCCTCCACAGCCTGGGAGATCTCAGTGTTAGAAAACCTTTCCTGCTATCTAGTCTCCTAAAATGTCCTTTTCTTAATTTCATACCACCAATCCTAGCTACACTCCCTTCCCAGTTATCTGCTTGGCCACCGGCCACAAACAGAGAAGCACCTAGTCAAAGTTTGTGCAGCGTTTTGTAAATGAAAAACACGCTTTCTCTGAGCAGCGAGTTCTAGTGCTTTTCAGTGCCCAGCCTTGTTTGGTTTGTGGGGGTGAAAGTTCCTATTACGCAGCCCAGCGGCGGGTGAGTGAACACAGTAACGGGCGCGCCGGCTGCTCTCGGCACACATGCCCCAAGCTGGTGCAGGTGGAAAATCTCTCTTTAATGCCACCCCTGCCCAGGCCCATGCAGCACACCAGCAGAGGAGCTCCTTGGGAGTAACAGCTCTGGGTGTAGCTTGGAGCCTCCCCGATGATGACACCCTACACTAGGGACCATGCTCCTGAGCACTCGGCAAGTAACAATCCCCCCCAACAAAAAAAAAAAATCAGCCGTTCCCACTTCCTGCCAAGCTCCCAGTTCCAGGGAAGAAACCAGCAGCCCTGGACACTGACCGTGACTTGTCTGGCTGAGCGGAGGGTCTTCCTCTAATGTGGCCCGATACCCCCCCGAGCCCGGCATGCCCATGTCCACCCCAGAGCCTCCCGGTACCAACGAATGCATGACACTGAACCATTAGAACAGCTGCAGGGCTCCGGAGACCTGAGCAGGGAATCCCCACAGAAAGCAAATACCTTCCCCTTGGTCTGACTAACGTCCTTGGGAGGCTCAGGGCAGTGAAATCTGCCCCAGGGAAGCTGAGCTGGCGGCTGTGGTTAATCTCATTGTCGCCTGCCCGCCAACTTCCTCTCTTAGCTGTTGCGGCCACTGCTGTAGCACGTCCCCTTGCCCACAGCTCGGTGGCAGTAGGGAAGGGATTTATCTACACGCCGGCCACAGCTGCTCCCACCCTGCTGCCTGGCACGAGGCTGGGACATCAGGACACAGAGCGACAGACGGGAGTACACGGAGTTTCACTGGTGGCAGTAGAGCTCTCTGTGTCACCAGGGCTGTTTTATCTCCTCCTCAGCGGACGCCACCCTGGTTCTCGGGAGGGGGCGATCCAGCCGGCGTCCAGAAGCAGAGTTTGGGGCCCTTTCCTATAGGGCGTGAGCGCTCACTTCTCCATCGCTATTCACTGGGATTGGTTCCAGAGAGGCGCAGGATTTTTATTCACTCCACCAGCCTGTGTTTTCTGTTTCTCACTTTTCCTCTCTTCTCCCATCCCCGTCAGCCCCAGCGGCAGACAACGTAGCGGCTCGCTACCCGAGCCCACTTCAGCTCCAGGCATCGCCCGGCAGAGGGAGCGGTGCAGGCAGGGACAGCAGACTAGCTGTGCGCTGAGGGGCACAGCTGGCAGCGTCCCACCAGCTTTTAAAAGAGCCTCACGTTGCAAGGGAATTACACTGCCAGTCTAACAGTCCACGGGAGCATGATACCGCATGCCAATCTCCCCAAGCACACGGCGACGGGAAGGCAGCTGGCGAGAACACAGAGACGGTCTGCAGGCAAACGCAGCAGCTGTCACTGCCAGCACCTCACAGCCACCGTCTGTCCCTGGGGAGAGTTTCCGCGGCTATCGGGCTGCTTTGCCTGCTCTTCGCCAGCGGCTGCCGCAGGATTCCACGTGATGGGGACAAGAGTCTCCCTGGTCACTGGTCTGGGCTCCGTCCCCCGACATCCCCTCTTCCACTTCACTCAGGCTGTAAAGCTTCATATCCGGGCATGTTACAAATGCTCCGACAGCATCTGCGCATGTCTCCACTGCCCATCTGACTCTGGGGACCCCAGACATCCACTTGTCCACTCACTCACTCCGGACCACGTGTGGCTCACACGCTCCCGCCTGTCCTGATTCTCCAGGGGACTCCCGGGCGTACAAAGTACCGTCCCCTCTGCCAACTGTTCGCGTGCCCCTGCCTGTCCCCGCCCATCAGCCTCTTCCAGCATCATCCCATCCACCTGCCTGGGCAAAGCTTTGGGCTGCACGCGCAGAAGGAAGGCCTCTCTCTAGAGTGAGCTTCAGGGGCTGCTGTGAAATCAGGATTGGTTAAATCTCCAGTTCACCATTTTAAATACATTAGCTCCCAAAGCAGCTTCTCCTGAGGTGCTTTCAGAAAGACTTCTCACCTGGTGAGGCTGATCCAGAGGCCACTTGGCCATTTCTGCAGCGCCCTGGGGGATTCAGGCCTGTAGCAGGGATCGCGTAATGTGGGATATTAGCAATCGGAGAGCAGGGATTTGGGGTGATCACTTAGTATATTCAGCATAGTCTCCCACTTCTCACTGGGCATGCAAGTGTCTCAATATGCTGGCAGAGGCCCAGCTCGTACTCACAAAGAGCACTTCTGACTCATGCAAACAGCGCTGCTCAAGTCAAGGAATGTGAGTAAGGGCTGAAGAATCAGGCCCGTAGTGAATCACGGGGGGATCACTGGCACAGGAGAAGCCACGGAAGGTCAGAGTAAAGGTGAAGCTGCACTTACCAAGGTGCCGCTGGGCCCATCCTTCTCCTTCTGTTTGGATGTCCCTTTTTCGAACCCTAAAACACAGGGCACAAGGTGTTACAGCTGGCTTGAGAGCACGACGGTCACCCCAGCACAGCGATTTGCTGGAATAGAAGAGTTTAAGGCCATCTCTTTCAGTTCCCCGAGGCTCTGGATCCCAGGCTCTGCGGGGTTCCTGTCCTTACACGGATGGAGTTTTATTTTGGGTCAGCATGTGGCCTGTCTGTTTTCCTCACACACCGGGACATGCCCGCCCAGGGGGGAGCCCTGACAGCAGCAAAGGAGCAGCTACCAGCACCTGCTTTCCAAAGGAGCTGGCAAAGTATGTGGAAGACAAGGCAGCAGCTCTGTGTAGGTACGGGTGCCAAACCGTACTGATACTGAATAGGGGCCCTAGGGAGGATCAGAGCCCAGAGCAGGAATGAGGGGCTAGGGGTGAGGCTGCTGGACTGAAACTCAGGAGCCCCAAGTCCAGCTCCTCACCTTGGGCAAATCAATCTCTCCTGTGCCTCAGTTCCCCATCCGTACACTGGGGATGAATGATACCTCCCTATTGCATTCGAGCTGTGGGGATACAAGCCATTAATGACCAGGAGGTGCTCAGATACTGTGGTGAGGGGGGGGGCCATACAACTCCCTAGATAAGCTGCGCTAGGTGCTGTACAAACAGGATTTACGTGTCTACAGTCACAGTCATTATCCATGTGCTCCCGGGTGTTCTTTGGGATCCTTTGGCTTGGGAAGGGTCTTATCAATGTAACACAGAATCACCGAAACGTAGGGCTGGAAGGGAGCTCGATAGGTCATCTAGTCCAGTCCCCTGCACGGAGGCAGGACCAAGTGTTATCTATCCTGGCAGGTGTTTGTCCCACCGGTTCCTGTCAGGGATGGTTCTAACATACTATTAGAATTAATAGTCCCTACAGGATAAGGGGACATGCAGCATAGGTTGCAACTGCCCACCCTGAGAGCTCTGGGTCAGGCACAGAGGTTTTGCTCCAGCCCCATGGCTCAAGGCAGGAGTAATGGATGGGCATAAAGGAGGTCAGAGTTAAGGGGAAACCCATCAGGTGATGGAGCTTAGAAGGGATGAACTGCTTCACGCATTCAGCATCCTTTGCAGGCCCGTCTATAGAGAGATCCTGCGGGAGGCAAGGTGGTGCTAGTCTCACTCATTGGGTGTGAGACTCACTCCCTAGCATGCTCACTTACTCTCACACACACTCCTAAGTTTCTCTTGCTCATTTTAAGTAAATATATAGAGATTTAAAATATTTTTACTCAGGCACTGCAAGAGACAACAATAAGCTTGGAAAGATGCTTCCCAAGCTTGTGTACTGCAGTAACCATGGAGACTACAGGCCCTCGTGCGATACGTGTGCGAGAGGACAGAGGAGGCTATGCGGGGGAAGAGGGGGGTTGTGTGTGTGAATACTGGATGGTCAAAAAAAATATGAGTTTGCCCAAAAAAACGAGCAGGACTTGATCGAAAGTTTGCGGGTTCTGCAAAATACAGTTCCAAATTAAACTGCACTGAGCAAATTCATCCTCAGTGATCTACAACCATCCAGGTTTTTGTTCCCACCCGCAAACAATTGTTTTTTATTAAAATCCACTAGTTTGCACTGCATATAGAATTCTCACGCACCCTGGCCTTTAGTATGAATTAGGACAATGAAGCATTTCCTATGCAATATTAAGCAGTGTACATGTTAAAACACACTATTAAGTGCTGGTTGTATTAAACACCTGGACTATTGGATGTCATCAAGAACCAAAGACGAGAGTCCCTGTCTTAAGCAATGACCTAGCGCACCTCCTGGAAAGTGTCACTCTTTGGCCTTGACCCTCACTCTTAAGGACAGCCAGGCCTTGGCATCTCTGTTCAGGGCTGCTGTCCATCTGCTTGATGGGCAGGGGGATAAAGGGATCCACGTAAGTGCAATCAAGGGAGTGGGGACTCTTCCCCTCCAAATGAAAATCACTGGCCCGCTCCCCACAGGGGCACTCAAGAACAAGAGTGGCAGGAAAGCGGTGGGCTTGCTGATTCAGCGTTACCCACCCTGCAGGGCTTCCCTTCTGCTGCACTCAGAGCAAAGGGGGAAACAACATCCCCCTCCTGCGTTTGTTACCATGCCGCAATGTGCCTTTGTCCTTGAGAGGTGCCATTCACACCACTCCCCTCGGCTGCTGAATCCTGACCCTTGGCAGTGACAAATCATTTTCAGTGACCCTCCCAAGTTTCGAATTTACCCCTATCTGCATCATATTGTTGTTAAATGCAGGGAGACTGTAGGACATTTGAAAAAGAAATAGAGTAGTTGGGAGTCAGGACCGGCCGTGACCAAACTTTGCCTCTGGTGTGTGTTCATGGGATTATTTCCCTCTATTCGGCACTGGTGAGGCCACACCTGGAGTACTGCATCCAGTTTTGGGCCCCCACTACAGAAGGGATGTGGACAAATTGGAGAGAGTCCAGCGGAGAGCAACGAAAATGATTAGGGGGCTGGGGCACATAACTTAGGAGGAGAGTCTGAGGTAATTGGGCTTGTTTAGTCTGCAGAAGAGAAGAGTGAGAGGGGATTCGATAGCAGCCTTCAACTACCTGAAGGGGGTTTCCAAAGAGGATGGAGCTTGGCTGTTCTCAGTGGTGGCAGATGACCGAACAAGGCGCAATGGTCTCAAGTTGCAGCGGGGGAGGTCTAGGTTGGATATTAGGAAACACTATTTCACTAGGAGGGTGGTGAAGCACTGGAATGGGTTGCCTAGGGAGGTGGTGGAATCTCCTTCCTTAGAGGTTTTTAAGGTCAGGCTTGACAGAGCCCTGGTTGGGATGATTTAGTTGGTGTTGGTCCTGCTTTGAGCAGGGGGTTGGACTAGATACCTCCTGAGGTCTCTTCCAACCCTAATCTTCTAGGATTCCTCTGGCTTCCCGTGCCCCAAGGCACACGTCTCCTCACTGTGCTTTGGCCTCAGAGCCAGCTCTGTCCAAATAAGCATTTAAGGGCAGGGTTTTCCCCCACCTTTGTGCTTGACAAGACGCTGCCCTGATGGCCCCTTTTCTCCATCACCACTTAGAGTAGCGATGCTGGGTGGTTTCCTAGGGGAGGGAGGGAGGTGCCCACTATGCCTCTGCCCGCCCATACTCTCCCCTGGTGCTGCTGCCACTTGGAGGCATCATCACACGCCCAGAGGAGGAAGGGCAACTTCAGTCCTCCAGGGTGCTGCTTCTGCGCAGTTCTGACCACAGCCCCTGACCTTTCCAGAACCACACTCAGTTTGGCGTCTGTACAGGAACCTCCCCCATCTTTCCCCCACTCTCCAGCTCCACCATCTGGATTTGCACAATCATCAGCAACAAATGTGAGGCTGAATACTGACTGGGTGCAAGATCCTTCACTCCCTGCGTGCTACCAAACAGGTTCATAGATTCTACAGCCAGAAGAGACCACTGTGCCCCTCCAAGCGGAGTTCCTGTATAACACAGGCCATAGGATGGCCCTGAATTCACTCCTAACTAGAGCTGATCTGTTAGAAAAACATCCAGTCTTGATTTAGAAATGCCAGTGATAGAGAATCCACCACAACCCTTGGTAAAATCATTCCATTGGGTTAATTACCGGTGCTGCGTTCCACCTCAGAGGTGTCTGCATTTCAGTGATGGCTGAAATGACTCACACATATATAGTCTCTGTAAAGTGGAGGGATCATTTGGGATGAAAGGCTGTTGATATTGCAGGTGGTGACAAGCAACAGCTGTTCCCCCCACTCTGAACAACACAAATATAAGCCTCACACCAACTGGGGCTGATGATCTGTCAACAGAGTGGTTCATGTGTCCCCTTTTTATTCTCACCAGCAGCAGAGGACAGTACATAAAAGCTGTCTGCTCCAGTAACTGATGGCTGTGTATATCCTGCAACCCTACATGACTTCAGTATATAATTTATGAACCCTATGTGCCTAAATTACACTGCGGTGCTCTGTGAATGTGACTGGCTCTTCACTCACTAATAGGGCAAAAGCAAATGTATCATCAGAATACGACGACGGAAAACGGGAAGTAAAAGGGCCCACTCTCCACTGCTACAAATTCTGGTTCATTTTCTCCACTTGGGCTATTGTTATTTTTTATTGTCTAGATTTTCAGTAGACCTGATTCTGCATTGCCCTGCACCGTGGCCAATCTCTTCCCTCAGTGGAAACTGAGTGCAGAATGCGACCAAGTCAGAATGATGGGAAAGGCGTACGTTTTGCACTGTGACACATGGCTACCCAAGGAGCAAGGCGCTGGGGAATCAGGCCCTGTGAGTCTACAAGAGCAAATGTGTGAAATAAAAGCTTTTCTCCTTATCCCACGAAACCTGTATTTCCCTGGAATACTCAATAACTTGTGGCCCAGTTAATTATCAACGGTGACCTCCTGTGTAGAGAGAAATAAGAATTCTCTCCTCTGGGGAATATGCCCACAGAGACTATTACAGCTATTTCAGGAGAAATGATTAATGTGTAAGAAACAAAACTGGCCAGGAGATGGCTGCAAATTTTCAGTAAGGCAGTTTTTGCCCTTCTAACCTGTAACTTTGACATTGATTTAACATCACCCTTGCTGACTTTTAATGATTTCAAAATGGATTGTCTGGAGCTGCAAATTCAATAGAAGGCAAAATACTGCCACGACTGTTTCTACAGACTTTGCTTAGCAAATCCAAATGTCCTTACAGGCACGTATCCAGAACAGTTTTCATTTATACGACTCTTTAATATACAGATCTACATGATCTAGTAGACAGGTCCTGGGACTAAAATCTAGGCACATCCAAGTTCTCGTCTAACCCGAATTAATGTGTGACCTTTGGCAAGTCATCTTAGCCAGTCTGTGTCTCAGTGTCCTCACCCGTAGAACGAAGAGAATACCTTGAGGGATTACCTACCTTACTGGGCTGTGTGAGGATTAGTTAACATTTGAATAGTGCTTTGAACACAAAGTGTTATATAAATTGCTCACACTTCCTCTAATTACCTTTACTAAATATCAGTCCATACGTTAACAACTCTCAGTCTCCCCACACTCACACTGGGCAGGTGTCAAAAAAAGCAGTAAAGCACCCACAGGAATTGATTTTTGAGTCACATTTGATTGTTCTGAAAGAGCACAAGCCGGTTTGCAGCTTGATAAAAGATTGGCCCCACTTCACCCTATGGGATTCACATGACAAAACAGACTCGTGGCTTAGACGGGGAATTTGCAGAAGCAGCAAGGCAGCAGGAGAAGCAGCATTGTGGGAGAGGGGACCGTTTGTGATCCTGGATTTATTCTGTACATCCACTGTCTGAGCCAGTTTCAATCAGTGGCGATGGAGATGAACTTTCTAATGTAGTGCCGTCAGCTTCTGTACAGCACTAAATTTAAAAGGGCCTATATAAAAGCAACCTACAATCACTGATTTTTCATAATGTAAATAATACAGATGAGCAATTTGAGCCTTTAACTAGAATATACTGTAGATTCCTGCCCAATTAATGTAAATAAGATGCGGGATGCTGCTGCTGAAATGGCTCTGTTTGCTGTTAGAGGTTATTTTAGAGGTCACTTGGATTTCTGAGTATACATGCTGTATGTCTATAGAGTTAGAGAGAGAAATAGAGATATGCTTCCATACCTGCTTCTGAGGATGAAAACGCATGATTTATGGTAGACACGGGAACATTGGAACATTCAAAGTACTCCAGGTCGTCTTCTGGCTCACCTTTCACCTCTGGCCCGGATGGTTTCTGACTGGAGGATGTAGACGCCAGCTTCTCTTCGTCAGTAGCGTGGCCATCGCAATTTGCAACGTCTGGGATTTTTGAGATCAATGCTCCTTCATCCTGTGGGATCAATGCAGGCAATTCAGCCGGGCTAAACAAATCCATAGGGATCAGAATTAATGCGTCATCAGAACAGCCAATGAAAAACAACAGAAAACTCATCAAGAGGGCAAGCCGCTCCTATCGGCATCTCAGGAAGGTTTTGGAAGAGAAAAACACTTGGCAGAAAGGAATGGAAAAAATCCATTAGACTGTGTGAGATCACAAAACTTGGCACCTCACCACTGCCCCAGAAATGGACAGAGGACACTTTCAAGGCATTTCCCCTGGTACCTTCCTATGAACAACACAGAAATGTAGAGACCGTGGTTTCATTTATTGGCCCAAAAACTTAGCAGGGCAGGGAGGGGAAGGATTATGGGATAGTTGCACATAAAACATCTCCATCATGGATTCTTCCAGCTCCTCCTCGTGTTGTTCACTTCCTCCCAGGAGCCAGGTTTGGGCGATGTCAAGGGAGATGTTCATCGGAGAAGGGGGATGGAGTGCAAACTAGTGTTTTCTGGGATGTCTGCTGGCTGGTTCTGGGTTGGTAAATATCAGTTTAAAGCTAAACCGTCCAAGCTCTTCTCACGATTATGTCCCCCCCTACATCAGACCAGTATCAGGAAAGACAGCCCTGAATCAGGATTGCAAATCCTCCTCCTTCTCAACATGCTCACTTCCCACACACAAGCACCGGCTGGCCTACGAAGAACACAGGTAAGTGCCATTTGCTTAAATGTACCTGAGTGCAAACATCCAGGACCATGGATTGCATCTCATATTTCTTCACCTTGCAGCCACTCCTGCAACAAGAAAGAGAGACAGATTCAGCCCCAGCTTTGCTGTTCTCACTGGGAAGAGGACAGGTGGAAGGAGAAGCATGTGCAGAGATAGGCTGAAGCAAATGAAGGGCAGCCCCCGTGCTAGCATTGCACTCTGCTGATGGGACAGGCCCAAGCACTCATTGGGAAAATATTATGGCAAAGCAAGTTCTTAAAACAAAACACAAAAACAATCCAAAACAACCAACCGTTGTTTTCTTCAGAATAGTTATTCCTCTGCAAAGGTGAAGCCCAGAGGAAGCATCTCCAGTCAGCTCTCGCCTGCTGATGGAGAGGATTACAACCAACAATGAGCTCGGTAAGAGAGGTTTCTCTTATTAGGTCATTGCCCTGAATCTCTAAAGCTTTATCTGGAGATATTATCCAGGGGTTTAACATGCACGCGTGCCTTCTGGCAGGATGAACCGTTCCAACAAAGAGACCCTTCACAAGCACCAGAGCATGTCTCCTGAAGCCGTGTGTTCCTCTGTTTTACCTCGCGGCTCTGCATAGCGCTCATCTCTATAGTATCCATGCCTTTCCTGGGCAAGTCAGAGCTGCAGAGCCAGGCCCGAATAGACTTCATGGGGTCTGCTGCTCTTCTCCTTTCCCTGGTCATAGTACACGCTGCTTCGTTTGAATGGCAGAATCATTTCATTCCTTTGTATTTTAATTATCTATCCAGTGACGGTGAAAACGATGTCTCAAAGAGGATGGGGCTGAAGCATGTCCTAAAGGAGGTTAAGACTCTGAGCTCTTCTTGTGGCTCATTCCAGACATAGATCCCCTCAAATGAGAATGCTTCATCTCCAGCTCTCAGGCATTTAGTCTTGGGTTTTGCACGCTGCACTGTCTGTCCATAGTAAGTCCTGGATGGAGATGTGGTTATATGCGTATCTGGGTCCTAACACACTGATGGCCAAGGCCTTGAATTAACTTTGGAAGCTGACCAGGAACCAGTGGAGAGACTAGAGTGGGGTATGGTGGGGTGGTGCATGTTCCCAATTGTTGGCCCATTGAGGAGCTGGGTAGCTGCATTCTGCCCAATCTACATTCATATCCACATTCAGCGAGTGTGGCTTCACTTTCCCAGCAGGTTGCATCCTTGCTTTAGGCCCTGTACTGAGATTTGCTTGGGTTAAGGGTCTGTTTTCCCTTGGACTCCATGTTGATTCATTTCAACCTATGTGTTAAACAAATCTAGCAGACAGCACTGAGCTCCAAGAGCCAGATCCAGCAGAAGATACCACTGGCTTTCTGAACTGCACGTCAAGCATGCAGGGCGGAGAGGCACTATCTTCACTCTGGCATTTGGCCCACGGATCTGGAGCATGCAACAAGGGAGGTGGAGGCAGGAGTCTCTGGGGCACAAGAGGAAACGGAGGCAGCTGCCTTGCAACAGGATAACATGCACAAGTGCATTCATCTCTCTCACACAGCACAGGAAGTCACGTTTCATCATCCTGGCAGGGAGTGAAGTTTCACCACCGCCTCACTGCCTCAGTTAGCAACCTACTGTTCCAGCCCTTGGTTTTTGGTTCCCCAGAGAACAAACATTTGCTGAGCTTAAGACAGATCGTGTGAGGGTCCGTTACAGACATTTATAGGAAGGCCCACGGCCCTCAGCTTTCTCAATGCAATTTTGCAATGGTGAAGTATGAAAAGTTTTGCATTGAGGCCTACTCCACAATAATCCCCTTCTCCTCCCCTCAGTTCACTCTCAAATCGCCCAGTTCCGTTTTCGTGCCTCTGCCCATTTTCCATCATGCACACGCTCCACGCAGGGGTCACTAGTGCTCTGATACAGCACAATGAAATCTATTATATGCTGGCCCACGAGGGAACCTGATTTGGAGGCTACCGTTCACACCTGTGTCTGCCTCAAACCCCACTCAGCTTCACTTTTCTTCATAAGGTTCTAATGCAAGCAGTTGAATCTCAGTCAGGTCCAACGGGGCTTGGCAGATTGGTCTCTACTTAGGTGCAGAAGAGGGCCACCATGCGACTTGCTGGGGAGAGGGTTGTCATGCCATCTGGTAGCCAGTCTGATCAGAGTACCCCGGTACGCTATCCACAAGCTGGGGGGGAAGGAGAAGAACCAGGCTAGGCTGCTATTACACACATCCCACTAGGCAGCTGAGTTTTGCTTCTCTCTGCTAGACACGTTTGTGCTCTTCTGCTGTTGTTCTAATCCTGGAGCATGAATATAAAGTGACCTGCTTCAGTAACCTCCACCGCTTTCAATCAGCAAACCCTGAGGCTACCAGAGTCAATGGGGATATGGGACTATACACACTAGGGAATGCCGGCCATGAAATAAATACCCTCTTTCTACAGCGTATTGGGTGCCAGTACTTAGGACTCAAACTAAAGCAAAGAAGGTTGTATTCAGCTCAGAAAAATGCCTGGTGAATGGATTCCTAAATATATGTACAATAGGAAGATCCCCTGTCCATAAGTCCTGATTAAAAAACAAAACAAAACACCAACAGTACAGAAAGGCTGGTCAGTTTTCAGTCTGAAGGCAAATGTCAACACTTGCTTTCAGTTTTGCTGAATACAGTTCAGTATTGTACATACGGTAACTGACCCTTTCTGTGCTGGCATCCCCAACTGAGAACTACGCAGACAATAAAGGCACAAAAGGGGTGACATCATGTAAATAAACTAAGTCTCCCGTTCCAGCTAGTTCTGAATTTCCCTAAATCTATTAGCATAACCTACATGGATCCTATCTCCTCTGCTGCTCTCTGGAGTGGGTGATGGGCAGCGTTAGACAGTCACGAGTAAGATGAGCCCCCTGTTCCGGGAGAGTAAAAGGACCCTAGAAATAGGAATGACCAGACAGCAAGTGTAAAGAATCGGGACAGGAGTGGGGGGTAATAGGTGCCTATATAAGGAAAAGCTCCCAAAATCGGGACTGTCGCTATAAAATCGGGACATCTGGTCACCCTACCTAGAAATCTGGCATCATGTGATCTCTACTGCTCTCCTCCTTACGACAGGAAAGCACAGGGGAAAGTGCAGCACTTCCACAGAGACAACATGGGGAAAACACAGCAAGGGGGGAGAACACGCTGTATTTCCCTGGTCTGTGGTGGCCGGGGTGCTCACGCAGAGTGCTGCGGCGTACATGACCAGTTTGTTATGGTCAGGCTGCTCACACATGCAGGCTGAGCCGCACCGGTTTGTTACTGTAGGGGGCTGATGCACGCTGGGGTGGCACATGTTGGTTTGCTATTGTAAGGTTTGGGATGGGTCCAGATGAGGCGTAGCCAGGTGAGGGACAATGCCCCGGCATGTTTATGTCTAACTGGCTACTCTAACCAGGCTTTTGGAGCTCAGTTAAAATAAGTAGACCATCAAAAAGGTGTCGCCCCAAGGTGAGAGCTGTAAACTAGGAGTGCAGAGAGCTGCCCCCTGACCAGTCACTAAGCAGAATTAACCAGAAGAATGGTTTTGTGCCGTCAGTGTTTGAGCCCATCAAAGGCAGGATTCTCTCCCCACTCATAGCCCAAATGCCAGCTAGCTAGCTCAGACTCTTCAGGGCACGTTCCTCTGACAGTGCGGGGTGTCATTCATCACAGCCGGCTCCTGAACAGGCTGCCTGATGTTCTAACCTAACCCTAAGATAACGAGACGGGGCACTGGCCTGCCTGGCAGGCAGGAAACCTGGGTCTTATCCCTGGTTCTGCCACCGACCTGCTGTATGACTTTAACTTACTTCTGTTTTCTGTTTCTCCTGTGACCCTTTGTCTGTCCCGTCTATTTAGATGGTAAAATCTCGGAGGCAGGGATTGTCTCTTACAATGCGTCTGTGCAGCAGATAACACAGCAGAGCCCTGATCTTGGCTGGGCTCTAGGTGGTACTTCAGTACAAATAATTAACATTCATCTGTGCACTGAGAGTGTTCAGTCTCCACCCTGCCTAAAGAGAGGCGGTTTACCTTCTCCTTGCCCATCACTGGATAGGGCCAGCAATAGTTAATAAATAATGCTAATACTTCCCTTGTTTCCAGTTTATTTTATTGTGTAGGAGATCTGCACTGAGCCAGGTAAACCCTCCCCAAACCCTAAAGACATTACCACAGGAAGTTATGAAAAAGGAAGTTAGGTTTTGAGTCCCTGGGCTCGTCAAAGCCTCTGTGAAGCTATTTCAACACGTTCTGAATCCATTGTCCTATTGAGTCCCCTGCCCTTGGAGTCATTCCTTCAGTATACTCTGCCTGCCTCACTACTTTACAAAGGCTAGTCACATGGGGAGACATCCCCCCAGGGGAGAGATTCACCTACAGGACAAAAACAACATTTGTCTCTACAATGTATGGATCCAGGAGAAGATCCCCCTAACCCAGTGGTTCTCAACCAGGGGTATGCATACCCCTGGGGGTACATCAACTCATCTAGAGATTTGCCTAGTTTTACAACAGGCTACATAAAAAGCACTAGCAAAGTCAGTACAAACTAAAATCTCATACAGACAATGACTTGTTTATACTGCTCTGTATACGATACGCTGAAACGTAAGTACAATATTTATATTCCAATTGATCTATTTTATAATTACATGGTATAAATGAGAAAATAAGCAACACTGCAGTAAGTGCACTGTGACACTTTTATTTTTTAATGTCCAATTTTGTTTTTAAGTGAGGTGAACATTGGGGTACGCAAAATCAGCCTCCTGAAAGGGGGACAGTTGTCTGGAGAGATTGAGAACCACTGGCCTAACCAACACATTGATTTCATACACTTCTACGTCATCAAAACACATTGGAAGTTGACATGCCATGGGAGCAAGCACAGACACACACCTACAGTACCACCGCCGTCTCCCTCTCTCATTCCTTTGCACACAGTCCATCACAAGGCTAAGCTGCCTGATGAAATACGGTCTGAGAGAGGTGAACATGAGCCAGACAACGGAACTCAAAAGGTAGGAAGGAGTCTGCATGCCATGGAGAGAAAAGGGGTTGGAGAATGCTACTAAACACTAGAAACAAATAAAGAAAACAGAAGAGCGTACTTACAACAGAAAACAGAGAAATTTCACTTGTTCAGTAGTCCTGATGCATCAAATAATAGACAGGAAAGAGAGACAGACAGATGGAGAAAAAAAAAAAGCATGTGAAAAGACCTGGATATTATCTCTCATTTGAATAAATGTAACGAGTTGCACAGTTCTCTTTCTTGGGGAGGAGCATGCAGATAGGAGACAGTCCAATTTAGTGTTTATTATTATTGGAGAAGAAATGAACATTCATGCAAAAATCCCAAACCCCAGGGATCCAGGTGCCTGGAACAGCCTACTCTGCTCCTAAATAAAGAAGAGATGGAACCTGAAACTTTAAGCGATATTCCATTGTCTGCTAACTCTTAACCACTTCGGAGTCAAACACAGAGGAGCACTGGGGTTTAACAGATCCATATAGATTCCTTGCAAAGATATTTCTGAAAGATGTCAGAGAGACCAGTTCATTCAGGTTTGCCAGGTTTTCTCCATTCTCTCTCGGTTAAAATCCATCCTCCAGGTTTTCCCCCCTCATTAAAATTTCACATGGACAACCTGTGAGCAGAATGGTGGCTTGTTTCATTTTTAATGTCAATTCAAGCACAAACTGTGTGCTTCCCAAACTTCCCCATTTAACCTGTTTCCTGCCTCTCCTTTTGCTGCTGGTTCCACCTGCCCCTTTGGCCATGTGAATGTCAATTAATAATTACAAGAAAAAGGCCCAAATATTTAGTGGGAAATGACTCTCTTATATAATAATCCTTTCTGCCTTCCTGCCTGTTCACAAACTACATATTGGGGTTATATCAAAAGTTTAAATTGTATTGTGACATTTTGTTTCTGGTGTTTTGTATGTTGCAACTTCAAACTCTGGGACTCAAGTCACCTGGAGACATCAATAAAGCACAGACCCTGCTTGGAAGAAACCTGAGATACAAAGGGTGAAAGGCTTAGAGTGCCATATGCACTCCCAAGAGCGGATACAATTCAGTCTGCATTCCCAGTTGGCACTGTGAAACCTCAGTACTTACATGACCATTTTAAATAGCATGCTTTAAGAACTAAATATGTATTTAAAGAATTCCACATGTACACGTACCAAAATAGTCCTGCAAGGGAAGACAAACTGCATGCTGTCTGGGCAGATGTGATACAGCCGACAGAACAAATAGCCTGACTGTTTAACCGTACTTCTCTTCATTAGCTATGAAAGAGGAAGTTCCAGGATGACCTGAAAACCGTTTTAGCAATACGTGCTGAAACAGACATCCATTTGTATTGAGTGGAAGAGATCCCGCGGTGCACCAGCAGTTAGAAAGCCCCCTCCTGCCCAACCCTCACATTCAGGATTTGTTTTGAATAAACCCTTTAACAGCAGGGGATTTTAAACTTCATACACTGGAATCTCAACCACCTGTTCTCTCTAACACGCCAGGATCTCAGGTGATTCTTGCAACCAGGTCCCACTAAGAGTTGTTACTTGCTGTGCAGCACTGGCTGGTAGCCGAGACACTAGGCTACTTGGCTCTTATGACTAACACACGCATTGCTGAGTGTATTTGGCTTTCTCATCCTGTCAATTCATGGATGAGAAAAAAAAAAGATACGGCTACATGTGTGCAAATACAACAGGGCAGGAACAAAATGTAGTGACTCTGCAGAATCTGGCTGCCTGCCGTAGGTGTCTATCTTGCAGCTCATTCACCAGCAAGACTAGCTTGGATGAGAACAACGTGGTAGGAAACAGGAGCGTCACTGCAATTACTCCCAAGGCATCTGGGAAACAAACAAGCAGGCTGCCATCCCACAAAGCAAACCTCCAGCTGCCTGACCCCACAGAGAGCACAAAGAGCAGCAAACCCAGCACGCGGCATCACTCACGTTATCAAGCGCGACTTGGCCTTCTTCGGAGAGGCTTTGCCTAGCGTCAGCTCCTCGCCCTGAACCTCCAGGGTCTGAGACTCCAGGATTTCATTGAGGTCGTTATCAGCCGTGGGGCAGGAGTCAACAGCTGTACTGGCTAAGCTCTTGGTGGGTTTAAAAGGATCCACTGAGTCAAAGTTGTTGGGGTCAAAAAGATAGGAAGCCTTTGGGAGGGGTGGGGAGTTCTGCAAGTTCGAGCTGCTGCCGAAAGGGTTGAAGTTCGGATCGTCCCACTGATTGGGATCCACCGGGTACAAGGCTTTGGGGAGAGGCGCCTCCGCTGGAGCCTTTTCCAGGCCATCAGCACTCGTAGGTTTATTAGCTGCTTCTCTTTGTCGTTTAGGAGTCAGTTTGCTGGCAGGTTTCCTGCCGATTTTCTTTGGCAGGGCCTTCTTGACCTCTCCGTTCTCCGCCCCATCTGTAAAATCAAATTCCAGCTTCAGAGCATGGCCCCTGGACTCCTCAGCCAACTCTACCCCGGAATCATTGGTGTCGCTGTTTGAAGCCAGGAAGGTTTGCTGAGCTGCAGGGGGAGAGTTTTGTATTTTGGAACCTCCCATCACAAAGGGGTTTATTTTCTCATCATACTCCGCTGGATTGAACTGGTAAGATGCTTTGGGGACAGGGATGCCCTCTGTGACGGTTTCCGTTTCTGGGGTCTCTCCAGCGGTTTTCTTCCTAAGGGAAGATGGTTTCACTTTTTTGAGTTTGCTCTTGCTTGGCGCTGACTCCAGGGCAAACGTTTCAGCCTTTGGCGCGCCATCAGCCAACCCATCAAGAGTGACAACCATGTCTTCTTCTGACATCACCCACTCTCGGGTAGCTGTGGGTACATTGGATGACACAGTCTGGTCTGGAGCCGACACGACTGAAGAGGGAGAATTGGTTTCTTTTGTGAGTGCTGAAGAAATATCCAAAGGCGGCTCCGTTTCTGGTGTAACTCGCATCACTGATGAATCTTCATTAAGTTTGCAGTCAGTTTCTGCGTTAGAATTCTTGTCGGCTTGAAGAACTGCAAGAGGTGATTGCTCCTCATCCTCGGAGTGCTTCTGGTGTACGTACTTCTCAGAAATTTCAGCTACCAGCTGTTCATCATCTTCATGTAATTCTAAAATAGATAAAAGCAGCTATTAAAACCATGCCGGCTCTACAGCACTCTAGCATATTCTGCACCTAGACATCAGCTGAATGGATTATGGATTGGCTTCCCTACGATCTTCCTCTTCTCAAAGCTGCTCCAAGATTCATAGACACAAAGATCAATCTGTTTATTTAGATTTATAATTAATCCCCAGCTGCAGATACGTTCTGTAGAATTTAAAGTACACAATCCAGAATCTGAAGGTCACCATATGAGAGAGAATGCCCACACACAGACCATAGCTACTCACCTACCAACAAACCTATAACGTCCTCTCCCTATGACCCACTACCACCCTAATGCCCACGAAGAAAGATGGGCTTTGCAACTTGATTGGAAAGTTAACAAATCTGAGTTGCAGAGGACCTAACCCCTAGCTGGGACTGGTCAGATAGTGTTGCGACTCCCAAGTATAAAATCTAGGTTGCAAATGTAGAATAAAAACAACAAAACGCATTATTGCCCACAAGATGGGAAGTAAAAAAGTCAAATCAGTCTAAAGCAACCACAACTTGAGAAAACAACCTAGAATTTCATAATTTTACTTTATTTTACAGATAGCGGCACAAGGGGCAGGTCTCTAGGGATAAATGGTCATACAGATATTTTTCAACTACCATAGTTATATTTTGTCATTGAGCTAATATGTGACAGGGAATTTTTTAAAATCTTGCTACAAACTCCCGCCTTGTGCCACGCTGTTATTCCATGGCCCTAGCTTGACACACATGAAGTGGCTTGTTCAAAAGAGCAGCTATGCAATTTGCCATTTGGACACAGCCGGTTAACAATGCTACCAGCAGCCATCTCATCAGCTCCGTGCCTCGTTCCACTTCTTTACTTCCCATCCCAAAGAGGGGAAGTGTCCTGTCAAGGGTACAGTACTATACCGCCTTCAGCCTACGCACCATTTCACCCAAGTCCGGGGAATTCGCTTGCGTTTACACGAAGGCTGGTTACACTGCTCCAGTGTTCAATGAGATCTGCTTCAGGGCCCCATTTCATTGCCAAAAAGCTCTCAAGTGGCCTCAGTGTAAAGAAAATTAGCCCTTGTGTTTAAAGGACCAATTACAGGCTGCAGTTTGGGTTGCAGGGGCAGCTGTGCAGAGATGGACGGTGCTACGGCGATTTGACAGCAAGTGCACAGGTGGGCGTTCATATGTCACTGGGGGGGACAGGGTGTGAACTGCAGGTAGCGTATGGTACACAGTTCTTTACCTTCATACAATTCCACTTCGAGCAGTAAATGAGTTAGGCACTCAATTCCCTACGCCCCTTTGAAAGCCCCAACCTGGCGTCTCTCCTCTAAGGCACCCTTTGTTGGGTGAATGTGGATTTCAGGCAAAACCCCCAAAACAATCAAACAAAAACAGAAAACCACCAGAGGAAAGAGTGCCCCCTAAAGCCTGTAACACAAACTCAGTGTTTGCAGTGCACTCTGGGCATGCCCAGCCCGCAAAAGCACAGTGCAGCTTCCGTGCTGGGTCGGTCTCGCGATATGACATTCTGAGTGAGTTTCCCAGGCCTGAAGAAGAGCTCGGTGTAAGCTTGAAAGCTTGTCTCTCTCTCTCGCCACCAGAGGTTGGTCCAATAAAAGATATCACCTCCCCCACCTTGCCTGCATTTCAGCATTCCTGCAGGCGAAGGTGCTGTTCACAGCAGACAGGCTGAGCCCTTGAGATGATGGTCCCAACTTTAACAACTCCCATGGATTCCAGTCCTCTCTCGGCTCTACAGCCACTCTTAAAAGTATTCTGCGAACTTACAGGGAAGCTCTGGCCATGACGCAGACCAAGGAAAATCCCTTTGTCTGTAGGTCTCTAATCTCCAGCAATGACCAGTGTGTAACCACTACACAGGCCTTCCTGCAGGGTGAACGGTGCAATGCAACTCCTCTGCCCACTCCAGCACACGGAAAAGGCATGAGGCCTGAATGTGTCACCGTGACACCAGCAAGGGGGATGCTTGTTTAGGAAAGGCAGCACCCGCCCCGAGTAAGGGTGGCTGGATCAGGCGCACAGTAAGCGTCTAAAGGTTTCCTAAGGACTCGTATGCTGAGCCCCGTGGTGCAGGAGTTGGTTGGACAGCGGCTCTGCTCGCTTCTGACATCCCTGCGTTTGCTCTCCAGAAACTGTCTTATTAATCCCGACAAGCACAGCAACCACTGGGGGGCTCATCAGCCACCAAAGAGCCCTCCTGTTGCATAACGCTCCTGACATCAGTCTGGTGATGCTGTGCCCCTTCCGGAGGGCTGATCCAAACCAGGAAGCCAAGCCACGCTGAATTGTCTTAACCTTTCACTTGCTGTCATTTATTTTATGCTCCCATTTCCCTTTGAAGGATTCTCTATCTTCCTGATCGTCATCTTCCTGGGAACTGGCTGTGAATGTGATCTCAGAAACACAGAGCAGTCCCCTCACAAGTCAGGTACTGGGGAAGGCGATTATCTGAACACAGTTTTTGCAAACATTAAAATGCTGTAGCCTGTGTCTGAATCAGTAAAGGAGGCACATGACCCGTCTCCGGTTAGCATTTTAAACGTCGGCTCTAGCTATAGAAGCCCCATGCCACCGGTTCTCTTTCGTTTACACAAAATGCCTGGCTCACGTCACCGAGATGTATAAAGGCAAGACGCCACAGTGCAGTGAAAGCAGCGAAGCGTATATGCTTGAGGGGGGAAAATACAGAAAACAGGGTCTGTTAAAAGAACAGAGGGTGTGTTCAAAAAGATAGAGTTAGCTCACAGACAAACAACCCAGGAATATCGCTGAGTTTTTCTATAAGATTCTCTCTCTCCCCATCCCTGGAATGTTGCGTAATCTCATTCTCATTGCAGCTAGCCTTCTCTGCAGAAATCCTCTCTACGTGTTCGTATCATGCTCAATACTGTGCTCTCCAAGAGCCTTAATCATGGATCCCGACCCATGACTTCATCACTGCTGGCCACAACTACTGCCGTTCCCTCCCTCCTTTACTTTTTAACCTTTTCTTCTCTTTCAAGGGATCCTCATCTGCTCAGACACCTTGCAAACGAGTGTCTAGATGCAGAAGGGGCTGTACAGCTGTGAGCAGGGCTGGGAAGAAGGGAGCACAGGGAGGGGGGAAATGCCTGCAGTAATGAAAGCCCATCCTCAACTCTTCTGCATGCCTCTTGCATTTTGGCAAGGGGCATTTGGCCAGATTTCCCAGTACTCAGCACCCGTAATTGAAGCCAGAGTTTTAAGTCCCATTGTAACCCCTACGGCAAATGTCCTGGATGCCTCTGAAAAACCTGCCCTTGGCTGTGGTGTGCAGAGCTTGTCTGAAAATCTGTAATAGCACAGGAGACTTCAAGGCGCAGCACTAGTCCCGTGAAGCCCCTTTTCTACAGCCAATACAATGGCCTGTAATTCTGTCTCTGAGCAGCCAGTGTAAACGGCACAGCATCATGTCTGAAATAATGCAAATGTTAATTCACTTTCACAAGGGGAATATGAATTATGGTAGGCAGGACAGCCCATCTGGTCTGCTAAACACCAAACCACTCATCTTCATAAGGACTCTATGTCTGTCAAAGTGAGTTGTTCCATATTTTCTGGCTGCTGAGTGCACTACGGATCAGCAAAGGAAGGTAAACATGGAGCAGAGAATTATTCACATTCCTGCACTAATCCAGGATGCTGAACCAAGCCCGACTCAGCTGGTGGCTTCTGATTTGCATAATTGATCCTCAATATGCTAAAAGCCATGGAAATGAAGCATGAAGGACTGTCTGCACCCCAGGCTGGGGAGGGAATGTTCTCCGCTAGAAACTACCTTCCTGTCCTTGGGAAATATATTACACAATGAGACGACCTTTGTGAAGCCATGACTGTATAGCTCTTCAAGCCAGCACTGGGGAGGGTCGTCCTTGTTAACCCTTGTTAACAAAGTACACAGTACTTTACTATGCCTGTTGTATGACGTAGTGTTTCAGGCTACTGCTGTGGTACCTGTTCCTAAAGGAAGATCTGACCCTAAAATTAAAGGGACACAGGACAGGCACATTTTATACCCTGGGGCGGTGCATTCTCCTGGTAGCCAACGTGCTGACAGCCATAAACTTAAATCCGTCTCAATTCATCTGTCTTGAATAACTAAATGAACAAGCTACTCTATCTCCGTGGAGGTCGCCTCTCTGACCTCTGCTGTGACCCACACCCCTGTGTGAGAGTCGCACGCAGGTTTGGGCTCTGCGTATGAACGACACTTTGGTTACCATCATTTTGAGCTTGGATGTCAAGATTGGCTGGGCTCCCTCGTAAGAAATACCGGTGAACTGACTCTTCTGGGAAGGCACCTTTGTAATCTGCTCTCTCCTGATGCCTGCCAGAGCCCAGACTTGCTAACCCTGCAGGCTGCGGCAGAGCCCATGTGGGGAGCTGGGTGACACTGGAAACAGGAGGGGTGCACTAGGGACGCTGATGGGCTTGCAGCAAATTCCAAATGGCAAGAGATGATCACCACAAGGCACTGATCATTTGGGTGGAGGACTGTCTTATCTTGACGGGAGGGACAGCAGTCACTAAAACCTACACAACTGCAGAAAGAAACAAACACAGGGCTGGGGTCAGAGCCCCCAGCATCCGTGGGGCAACAGGGGATGCAATGCTGGGTCTGAGGAACAGCCCATGTAACTGAGAAAAGCCAGTGGGGCAGTCAAGAGCCACCTTATCTCTCCAGAAGAAACCCCTGAATGCGCATGCCACCCCGCCTCGGAGGTAATCCCGGATTCCAGCTCCCTGGTCTGGCTACCTTGTGAATGCCCCGTAGGGGACAGCGGGTATTGCCTGTTTATAGTAAGGCGGCAGATGATCCTTGTCCACACAATACGTACCCCCTCAGCTCTGGAAAGGCACAGCATGAAGAACTTGCCCATTCCCACAGCAGCTTTGCCTCTCACTGCTCCTCTCCACGGTGTGTCCGAGGGGGTGCGAGGCTCTGTGCTGATTACGTGAGGGGATTATTTTACACGCCATCGGTTTTCCCACATTATGGTCAGGCTGTACACAACCCCCTGGTGGATCCTAGGCCCACTCAAACCACCTCAGGGGTGTGCTGGCTTATCCACAAAGACCTGGAGCGGGGAGGCGGCCGGGATGGGTAACATTGCTCACCCAAACAGCGCCGTGGAAGGACAGGGAGGGAGCACGGGAGTTTGCAAATGCCCCTCCTGGGACCTAGTGAGCCCCTCGCCACAAGTTTTCAAACAGCAACGTTATCTCAAGCGTGGGGGCGTTTTGCTGCCCTGAGCCACCGGGAAGGCTGTTCTCCATGGCGTGCTCCCCTGCGCAGGATGCACACAGACAGGCGTACTATTCTGCAGGGCGTTGGCTGCATAGTTCAAATTCCCTTGTGTAGCCAGTTCATGGCCAGAGCCCACCCTCCTCCCTCCCAAGGGCTCACCCTCCGCAGGGAGCCAGCCAGAGGCCAGGGGAGAGGATTAGCCTAAAGAGCTTTGAAATGAGAAGATGTTCCAGCAACAACAAAGCCCAGCAGACCAGATCCAGGCACTGCCCAGTACAAGAGCCCTCTGCTGAGCTCCCAGCCCCAGCCAGTTCCTCTCTGCCGCTTCCATTGACTTTATCTGGGGCGGGGGAGGGAATAAAAAACTCCCAACACTTCATACCTGGCTATGCAAACTGGGCCAAATTCATCCCTCTGGCTTTACTAGCCACTATGCAAATTCACTGCAGCCTAATCTGCCTACCCAGTGGACAGCCCAGCCAGAGAGCCCTCCTCCCCCAACCTGGCAGCTGCTGTTCCTCCTCCCTGCATTTCCTCTGCCTCGAACGTGCTCGCCCATCAGCGGCCAGAAGAATGAACATGCATTTTTCAGGAACAATTACACAGGATGCAAAATGCAAGCGACCCACAGGGTCGGGAGAAGAGTCACTGCAGCAGCAGACGCCGGTTCCTGGCAGCCCATCCTAATTGCTACAGTAAAGGCAAGCTGTTCCTTTTGGGAATGCTTCCCAGCGCTGCCCGGGCGTGGAACAGGGATGGCGTGTGCTGCTCTGCTCCTTACTCGGCGGCGCCTCCGAGGCCTGTGTGTGCATTTACATTCCAAAGAGAGTCTCTCCTGCTGCACCGCCACCCCCACGCTGCTGCTGCATGAGTCATGTTTGGAGAATGTGCGTGTGGGCTGTGCAAAGACCACCGAGCTCCCCGTCCCTCACGTGTGCATGGCAGAGGAACCCGAGTGCGGCACACTCAGCCGATGCTCCTCTAAGCCCAACTGCTTCACCAGCCTGACTGCGAAGTGCTGGTTTGTATTTCAACTCTACCAAACGCTCCACACGGACTTGGAAGGAAACAATTTTACGACCGACAGGCTGCTCCCGACGCGAGCACTGACCCCCTGAATGCAGCCAGACCACGACTCCTTCGGGGCAACTCTTCTGACTGACTTCTTCGCTGGCTCCTTTGAACATGAAAAGGGCAGCCTAACTCTTCTGTACAGCACATCAGAGACACGGCCATGCCCCGCAGCCCCATGCAGCCTGTGAGCCATCCTCTGTGGCTCTGGAATCCACTGCAGGCCTGGTCACTTTCACAGTGCAAGGCAAGAAAAATGGTTTTGTTCAGGCTTTTCACCCACTGCAGACGGTGAGGCCTCCTGCGGCAGTCAGACCCACAGCCAAGGAGAAAGGCCAGTCCTGGGATTGAGGCACGGAACTGAAATCCCGGAGATGTGGGGCCGGACCCTCCACTGCCCTGCACCTTGGAAACTGGTTGCAGAATGCTGCCGTTCTGACGTGAGACCATTTCCCGGGTGCAAATCACTGCGCACGGTGCTGGGCAGTGGAGAACTGGGCCCCTGCGGTTTATCTCCAGCTCTGCCACTGACTTCCCCCGTGACCTCTAGCCATTCACTTCCACTCTCGGCGCCTCAGCTTCACCATCTGCAAAACGCAGCCCCGGATACTCCCCTAGCTCCTGGGCAGCGGGGCTGGAGCGGTTGGTATCGGGGGGGTGCTGAGAGCCATTGAACCAAACTGTAAAACTGATGGAAACCCCTTCAAGCCGGGGGGTGCACTCCTAGTTCCAACACTTCTGCTCACTGGCGTGGTGAGGCTTAATGCGCTGGGGTTTGGCAAAGCCCGCTGAGGCCCCCCCGATGGAAGGCGAGATAGAACTAACTGTAAAGCGTTCTGTAAAGCGGGTTTCTCAACCTTTTTGATACCAGGGGCCTGCTTGCTGCCTTCCTAAATGGCGTCAGAGAGACCGGCGCCAGTCCCTGGACCGGTCGTTGGGAAACGCTGATGCAAAGGCTCGGCTGTGGGGGTGATGAATACGGCGCTGGTCCTGTCAGGGTAATCGCTTTGCAGGAGGGAACTGGTGAGCAGGTTCCCTGTTTTAGATTCTGTTGTCCAGAATGCAAACAGAGGGCACTGCCGTGGTGGCCATCTTATACCCATGTACAATAACACCGGGTACTGGCTAGTCTAGGGAATGAAATATGACGACTGACTAACTCAAGCACAGCCCAAACATCCCATCCTCTGCCACGTCCAAAGGAGTCAATAAAATCTGGCAGCAGCAACACACTGCAAAGACCTCGCTCCCTTTTTATTCTACACATTCCAGCCAAATGAACCAGCAATGATTCCCCACGGCCCGGCATGCCGAGTGCCTAGGAGAACAACCCTTTGCTATCTATAGCCTTTATATTTGACTCATTCTTTGTGTGCTCCATGTGTCACACATGTCTCTCTTCTTTGGCAGGGCTCAGACACTGAGCAAGCCCAGGATTTTTGGACTGCAGACTCAGCTCATCCTTTTAAAGCTAGACTTTTCTCGGCTGGTTTTTCACGGTTGTTTAACAGACACTGGTCTGTTTTAAGTCTATTTTGCTGTTAAGCATTAGGATACTTGTGAATGGTGTTTTACAAACCAACCAGTGATAATGTTGTTAATATACAGTATAACACGAGCCTGAATCACGGGTAACAGAAGTAAATGTGGGTGAGAGCTGCTACAATCCCAGGATCTGTTTTCAGTCCTTCTGCTTAATTCCTTGTGAAAAATAACTCTGTAGGAGAGAAGGAGGAGGTGTCTTTAGAGCGAGTAGGGCAGAATTAGGGTCTCTATAGTCCTGGATGATAAAGAAAAAGAGTTAAGAAGATTTTGTGCGGGAACAGAGAATAAGCGCAGTGGCCTGGCCTGAAAGATGAGCGGGACGTTCTGTCCTCTGACTTGGACAATGCAGGGTGTAATGTATCTATCCTCAGTTCGACTATCTGTGTGACAGGCCTCCCTCGTTCAGTGCTTTTGTCCTTACAGGTTTCAGAACCTCATTTTATTCTACATACTGATGATAGCACCATTTTACGTGGATAAATGAGTTTCTATTCCCACTAACCCAGCTGAGCACTGGAACGGCTGTGGCATGTCTGTGCATGCAGCTTCTATGGACAGCAGCGATTTCCCACACACTCTGGGCACCCTGGTCTTGCTGTCCCTGATACCGCTGCTAACCAATCATTAAACTGGAGTGACTCCTGATTATTGTATCGATGACAGCTCCCGCAGCTCTTGAGCGCCAGGCCGCTCGCATGCAGACTGTGCTACGGACACCGCCCTCCCAGACGCCCAGGGAACCAAGATGCATCGTTATGAGGAGGGTTTAATGTACACATTAGCCAAGGTCCAGTAGTCTTATGTCCCAGGAAGCCTTCTGAGCATAGTATATGCATCACGAGTGGCCTCTCTCCATGGTTTCAAGAGCCAGGTTCGTCACAGAAACTTTGCTGGAGGGCAATGGATGGAGCCTCCTAACACAGGCTGTTTTTCAGCTGCAATGTTCAATGTGATACTAAGAGCTTATCTGGAGAGAGACGGTGACTGCTACCACTGCCGGGAACTACTGCAGGCCCGTGCCTGCCTCGCTCCATCTGCAGTTCTGAATTGCTCCCTGGCCATGAGTTCCAGAGCTCCGAGTCCCCGAGTGGGGGCAGGTCACTCAAATGACCATGTGACTGGAACTGGGTTTGTGTATCCTGGTAAAGTTCGTGTTTTCTAATGGGTCTATTTGGTCTAGCACCCGAGGCAGACACAGCGGGCAGCAGCTGAACCCAATGGAGACGACATTTGTCCTACATCAGTTCCCCAGCATCCTGCCCTGGTGACGTGGTCTACCAGTGTGAAACTGTCACGGACACTGAAGATAAAGAAAGGGACAAGCTCACCAGGAGCCATCCTTATAAGGTGACCTTCCAACAAGACCCTGGTCTATGTGTCACCCATGCAATTTGCCGCGCAACGCCCATGAGGAGCCGGCTCTAGCACCCAGTGGCAAAACCCCTCCTGTTTGCCAGCAGCAGCTCGCCCCTGACATTCAGCTGTCAGTGAATGAGAGCATAAATACAACACTTCCTAGACAGTGCAACTGGTTCCCCTGCCTTCTCAGCAGTACAGCCCAGGAACACTGCAGCCTTTGTCTGGGATACCATGAGGAGCCAGTTCATTTGCGCACTGTATTTTGGCCCAGGCAGTAGTTTTTAGGAATGTTCTTCCTAGGAAAGTCAGCTGCAAAATGCAGTTCTCTGAGACATTTAAAATGTTTAAGTGTCTCCCTGGGGCCTTGTGCAACGTGCTTCCTTGAGCCAGAGTCTTTGTAGAAATGATCAGAAACCCGGCAAGGAAAAATCTCCTGAGAAATCCCACCCTCTGCGCTCCAGAACATCAGCCTACAAACGGAGTAACCTTTGGCTTTTCTAAAAAGCGAAGGATGGCGCTGCTAGCCCTTGGCAGTAAGAGTGGCCTCCCTGCGTGAACCTCTCCACTGAGGCAAACAAACAGCACCTGCTGCCAGTCTAGCACTACGAAAATAAGAAAGAAAAACTTGTAGCACCTTAGAGACTAACAAATTTATTTCAGCATAAGCTTTCGTGGGTTAATACCCACTTCATCGGATGCATGGAATGAAACATACAGTAGACAGATCTCTGCCCCAGCAATAACAGGAGACCAGGGTCATTAATGATGGATGATCCTGTGACGGAGTAGGGGGCGAGGTGGATTTGACCTGGGAGGCTTGCGGGGGAGGTTCACTGGGAATGGCTGCATTGGGGATGGGAGACTTTACCTGAGGCTGTAACATGAGCCAGGAGTGGGGTTGGGAGGTGACTCCTTTGGCTGGGAGAATGGACAAAGGCTAGAGGAGGGGCCCTGGGGGAGGGGAAGAGAGCCTGCTGGGAGGTTTTTGTCTGCTTGGTTTCAGTTTGGAGCTGGGTGGTGAAATGCAGGGAGCCCCAAGGCTGGGGTCTAAGCTCCCTGCCCCCCAGAAGGGCCGACTTAGGGGTTCTGTTTGTACTGACAAGCTCTGCTTGGACTGTGTTCCTGGCATCCCTAATAAACCTTCTGTTCTACTGGCTGGCTGAGCATCACAGTGAATCCCAGGAAGAGGGGTGCAGGGTCTGACTCCCCCACACTCCGTGACAGATCCCTCTACGGAAAAGGCCTGGCAGCAGATCCCAGCACTGACTGCATTTACTTGGTACTGGGGTCCGACAGCGGGCGGGAGCGCAGGGCACATCACCGTAAGGAGCAGCTCCAACTCTTGAGCTCTACAGAGTCACGGCCCAGAATGTTTCCACCAGTCTCAGCGCCCCACTGGCTGAAACAACAACCGAATGGAGCAGAGGTAACCGGCTGCAGCTCAAGGGAGGTAAATTACAACCCAGCATAATCAGACTGAGCACTCAGCAAATGCCTGTGAGCCAAACACCAGGGCAATGAGTCCCTGTTGGGTGAGGGAGGGCGGAGCCTAGACCAGGTCACCAAGCCAGCACGACGTGCCCAGCCAGAGTGGCTAGTCCCAATGTATGCCATGTCCCCAGCTACCCTCTCACCCGGAGACACTGCACTGGGCCGTGCCCACCCTCCTACATATGGTCTGGGAGGTCTACAAGTCACCATGCTCTGACGTGATTCAATCACCTGCCCTGCAGGCTGGATGGATGAGTTGGGTGTGGGGGGAGGTCCCACGGAATCCTTTTCATGGATAGCCTTCCACATTGTTTACAAAGCCACCCCATTGCAACAAGAAGCAGATGTAGACACAGGATCTGACAACAGCACCCAGTCTCACGGGGGCATTAACCCTGATTTCCACGTAGGAAGTTGATCCGGGAGTGTGAAGGGCTAACAGGGCTGGCTAGCACCCAGTGTAGTGCAGGGAGGCAGTGTGCGGGAGAGAGAAGGTGACTGGAATGAGATGCATGGTACTGTATCATAACTGCATCCCGGGACCCTGGTTGATAGCAGCCATAGACACACAAGAACCTGACAGGGCAACGAAGCCCTTGGTTCTCTGCAGCTCGCACTGGCTGTTTCTTTAACAATGAGGTTCAGAGATTTTAAGTTTCTAGAATTTTAACAGCGACCACACTGGGAAGAACTAAAACGATTAAAAACCGCTCGTGCCTGAGAGAGGTATGCACATTCCAACCCCTTCTAGGGCCAGTGTTTTAACAGAGGTAAATGCAGATAGGATTCCTGGCATTCAGAGCTAACATGGCCGTTACTCTGTTGCAGTATAGACAACCTACGGTTTCCTGTCAGAGCAGTGGATTCTGACTTCTGTTTCTGCACACAGTTCATGTGCAATACCATCCGCACAGCGTGAGATTCCTTGCGCAGCTCTGTCAATGCTGGCCGGTTGGAGCCCCTTCTCTTTCAGTGCTAATTCCCCACGCCCCACCCCAGCTCTGTCCAGTACACACGTCACCTGTTAGGCTAGGTCTGGGCTTAAAATGCCCAGGCTATCATGTCAGATTGTCCAACTGCGGTTCTGTTACCCGGACAAATGCCCAAGAGCAACTAAAGCGAGACACCCAAATCCACTTAATTTGTGACTCAGTCAGTCCCAGATGTCCAGGGGTCAACACCTGTTCATCTCTGCACCATGCCACTGAGATTATAAAATCCCCTTTACCCATGCAACAAAATCTCAGTGGCAGACTGTAATGAGGGAGGGTTGAGGGATGAAACATCGCATCAGCTACCATGAAAGTGGGCAGAGCTGTGCCACGGCAAAGGGCCTGCCTGCTCTACGGCACCCATCAATCAGCTGACTGTCAAGTGACTCCCTGAGCCAACAAGAGACACATTTACCCAGGCAGGGTTTTCGGGAAGAGGTTAGGGAGGGCGCTTCGAAAAAGAAGAGTCTGAAAATACCCTTTGCTCCCTTCCATTAGACTGAGCAGCTTCTGGCTGCATGCTGTGCTCTCCACTGTGCCGCGGGAAAAAGCCTCAGCCCCTCGGGGTAACTCACAAAACCGGATCTATAGACAGCTTCACTGGATTGCCACACTCCTGCTTGCTCTTTATCTCTGCTCTGGGGGGAATGGGTGGGTGTGACCAACGATTGCAAAACAGCCTGGTTATAATTGCGCACTGCGAGGGTGCGAGCCGGGGAATCGAACTGACTCTGTCACATGTCAGTGCAACCTTTGGCCCCTCAAAACTGTTCAATAAATCAACATTTCACTCAACGTAAAATGGCCCTTTGCAGCAGGTGCATAGCCCAGAGCATCTGCATTTACACTATCCAGCCAAGGAACTGCAAACACCTGGCAAGCATTATTCAAGAAAACAACTTCCCCTCCCCAGCCCCGCCCCGTTTTCTGCATCCAAAGCAGAATAAAATGAAACCAGAAGATGCACGGCACCTCTTTACCTTGGGTCCTGGCCTCGGCCGCAGCCAATCCCAGCGATGGGTCACAGATCTCCTTTACAGGTGACCGGATTGGGGTTTCTGCTTCAGGGGTCTCAAAATTGCCTTCAGAATCCGAGCTGCCAAGGGGGGGGAAAGAATGAAGAATTACCACTTTCCAGGCTAGCTCCGAAATGCTTCACATACGTTCCCTAAATATCCAGCCAGACTGGATTCCAGCTCCCAGCCGATCTGCAGATGACATGATCCCGGGGCTGGGAGTGATTCATTCCCAACACACCACGCTAATGAATGGAAAAGGTAGAGGAGGTGAAACCATGTTACAGTCAATTCCCCTTGAAACTTCCCTTCCAGCCTCCCTCCCCCGGACGCCCATCTATCAGAGATTAGTCACCTAGCACCATCACACTTTGGTACCTTTCACACCGATTGTTTTGATGTGAAAACACACACCGGCTATCTCAGCACGGGTCAGTGACTCCTGGGACATGGCACCTCCGACTGGAGTCCTTTCCTCTAAAGCGCCAGCTGCTCTGGATGTTGGGAAGTTCAGAAAACAAGCCTTTACCTGTTTCATGCCTGCTAGCATTTGCACTGACGCCCCAGAGCACCATGTCACCGCAGCTGCTGGGGCCTGCAGAACTGATCTGCCAGGACTCCCTCCCCCTACGATTGCTGCATCTCCATGGGACTAACGGTGCCTGAAATCCACGAAGCGGAACGTTTCCGAAAAGGAGCCCAGGCCCCAGGGTGCTGGGGATGAATAACGCTAACGCTACGCACTGTGTCTAGGGAGCCGAAGGGAAGGGCAGAATTAGCAAAGGCAGATGCAAATGCTGAACATTCAATGCGCTGAATAGCCAACAAGCTCTTAAGGGAGAAGCTGGCAAGCAGGGCAGATGCAGTCCATGGGACTTCACCGAGCCACCGCAGAGCATTTTGTCCCTGCAAGGATGCATCGTGCTATGAATGCCATTACAAGTGCAAGGCTGGAGATGAATGGGACTGTGACAAGTTCAAAGGCCGAGTCCTAGCAAAGCAGGGATGCTGCATACTTGCCTGAAACTCAGTGATTTGGTCTCTGCCTGCGAGTCGTCCTCCTCTATCTCTCGCTCTACCCCACCATCCTCACCGTCTCCGGCACCCCCCCCTCGCACAGCAGACCACGTCCACTTGGCCCACTGGACTGGGGAGAGGATCTGCCAGGGGCTAAACGCCATGAGAGCCGCCTTCCCTGCTCCGGCTGCCAGGGGATTCTTTTCAAAATGGAGGGAAACGGTGACAAACGCCTGTAAATATTTCGAGCGGCGGCACGGATGTGGTTAAAAGCGAACCCTCGGATCCCCGCTCTCAGCAGCTTCCTCTGGGGCCGGCTGCCTGCAGAGACGCTTCCAGATGCTGCACGCCCCTGTCGCCGCAACTTAAACAGCTGCGCTGACTTGCACTTCCAAACAATGGCAAGGGAGAGGAGCAATTTGTCCCAGGTTTCCAAGGCGCTGCACGAGCGCTTGTCAGCAGAACCTGCTCCGCCACCTCAGCCGTCCTCGCTCCATCGGAGCCCCCTGAATGCTGGAATCAGCTGGCTGCCAGATAACATACTGTACATTCTCCAAAGAGCCTCCCCCTCGGACTGTACTACTCGCGCTGGCAGGGAGGACAGCCTGGCTCTGCACCTCCCATCCTTGTCGCCCTGGAAGCTTATTTCCCCTGCTGCTTGGAGACTGGTTGTGACTGATTTGCAGGGTGGGGGGGGTGGCGAGCAGACTTCAGGCTTGCTAAGTTAAAAACACCAAGGGGAGAGGAAAATTCAAAGCAACTCCCCCCCCCGCCCCCCCCATGCCATAGCAACAGAGCATCCGCTCTGGGAGTGAGTAATCACTGCCTTTTATTCTGTCATGTTATTTATCCTCCCTCCCGCTCTCTATAGCACCGGTCTCCTTGGGATCCCAGCTCTTCCAGGTAAACTATAGCTGCACACAGAGTCCCCCCCCAACCGCCCGCCACCAGTGCACTTCGAGGAATCTCAGGCTCCTCTCACAGTGGCTCTATTTATCTCTGCACCTGGGCAGACACAAAGATGCTGCAGCCGATGGAGCTGCCTTGTATTTTTTCATGCTGTTGTTGAGATGAACTTTCATTCCCGCCCCTCCTCGCTTTCCCATCTGCTTTCGCTGGGGTTTCTCTCGCCTTCTTGTCAAGCAGGCGTTCGGAAGCGAGGTGGCTGACTGGTTAACCATCAGCTCCTCTGCATTTCTGATGGGAGAGGGCGGGCAGCTGGGCTTCCCGGGTCTCTTTCCACCATGCGGCAGGTTTGCTGCTTTGGGGCTGCTGCTCGGAGCAGTTCACACAGGCGCTGCCCACGGGGGGAGCGCTACAGTCCCGCAGAGGCAGGGTAAGGCCAACCACAGGCATGTGACTGCTTCTGAAGGTCTTCTGCCCGCCGCTCCTACAGCTTGGCTGAACACCAGGGGCCCAATTCCCCCTAGCCTCGCGCGGGGTGTCAAATGCGTCTCTCTCCAGATCAGCTCGGATAGCCTTTGACACCCGTGTTGCAATGGTGTAGCATGAGCGCACGAAGGCAGAGCAGGATTGGTCCCACGGAGCGGGATTCTCCTCTCACTGGCAGCAGCCTCATTTACACCAGTGTGGGTCAGGTGACTCAGCCCCGGGCTGTATCTATATCCTGCCATGATGCAGCAGGAGGGACTCGATGAGCCAAGAGAGCCCTGCCACTAACGGCCAACACAGCAAACACGGGGCACTCGTGGGCAAGGGCGTTTCCTCCTCTACCCAGACCCACAGACCACTGTGGACAAACAGCACACCTGGCTCTAAGGAGGCCACTCTCCCCGACAGGAGTCCCCACGCCCCACCTTCTGCAGGACAGGAGGTTTCCCACCCCAGAGGCAGCACAGACCTCTGGGCCTGGTACAGCCCCAGCCCTCGCTTGTTGGCCAAACAAAGAGAACAGAGTATATTGGCCACGGGCTATTTCTAGGGTTCTGCGCTGTGCCCATGCGGAAAGAACAGCCTCGGGGGCCTTGCTATCCAAACCACAAGCATGCACTGTGCCACCTCTTCAGAAAGCAGACACTCTCCCCTCTCCACCCGAAAGGGTCACCGGCATGCGGGTAGAGCAGGGAGCTGGGCAGTAACTGGGGCAAACCCCTGCCCTAGACACTTTCCTGGGAAATTCTGGCTCCATTCGCTTGGGTTGATATTTGAGGCTTTTAAAACCTTCCTGAAGGAGCCTTTTATTTCTTAAAGAAAGGTGTTTGTAAAGAGATCTCAGCCTCGCCTTGTGATGTGACCAAATTCCCCGCAAAAATAAGATCAGCCAGTAAACACTAGTCAGGTGATAACTCTCCATAAACAAATGCCTCTGAAGTGGTCCCATGGGAATCTGCCCATAAAGCGGGATGAAGCTCTAAGAGTCATCAGAGCTTGGATAATCTGCCCTGAGTTCATTACTCCCCACACATCAGCGAGAGGTGGACCAGGTTGACAGATGCACAGAGTGCCAGGGTGGGATGCACAGGAATTTGGCAGCAGGTTTGTTACAAACGCTGGCATTATCAGCTTTGAGCCAATTGCTGCTAGGACAATCTCAGCCTTCCAAAGCAGAATGTTTGCAGATGAAGATCCAAACTGCCAGCTGAAATCGCCGCATTACCTCGGAGGGAAAAGGTTTGTGTTTCAGAGTTGACTTATCCACCTTCTTCCCCCGCCACTTCCAGAACCAGTCTGGGCAAAGGGATGACAGTTGGAACAAAAGCTGTGAAACTCAGCTCAGTGCAATGCCCAGAAGTAATTCTGGCCTTGAACAATCCTGCACAGTCTGCATGTGACAGGCCACAATCACAGTGTGCAACTATTCTGCAAATTAGCAACGAACTGCAATCGTTTGCAATGCTTTCACATGAGCATAGGAATCGCAATACCAGATCAGACCAGTGGTCTGTCCAGGGCCGGCGAAACTTCCTTGCACCAGCCCTGCGCCCCCCACCCCCCAGCTAACACCACCCCCCACCCAGCCAGCCCCCCCGCTCGTGGGAGGCCAGCCCCCCCGCCCACGGGCCACGGGAACTCAGACCCCCCCTCCTGCCCGTGGGCTGTGGGAGCTGAGCACCCGCGGGCCACGGGAGCTCAGCCCCCCACCCCCCACCCCCGCCCCGGCGCCCGTGGGCCGCGGCAGCTGAGCGTGGAGCCAGGAGGCAGGGGGGCGGCTCGCCGTGGCTGCCTCCTGGCTCCACGCTCAGCGGCTGAGCGTGGAGGCAGGAGGCAGCCGCCCGCCACCCCCACAAATCCTGGCACCCTAGACGACTGCCTAGGGTCTCCTAGTGATAGCGCTGGCCCTGGGTCTGTCTAGTCTAGTGACAGTCTCTAACATTGGCCAGCATCAGATGTTCAAAGGAAGGTGCTGGAATCCCCATTGTGGAGACCTGTCAAATAACGTCCCCAACGCAGCCCCACTGTGCTAGGCACTCTGCGAACATAGAGTAAAAGACAGTCCCTGCCCTGAAGAGTTTACACTCTAAATACACAAGACAGGCAAAGGATGGGAGGGGGAGCAGAGGGGAAGGTCATGCAGCAGGGCCAGAAATAGAACCAGGTCTCCTGACTCCCAGTCCAGTGCCCCGTCCACTAGGCCACGCTGCCTCCCACGGGACACTTGAGCCCTCCCTATACTCCGGTGACGTAGGACAGTGTAATTATCCTCTCTTCACCGATGAGGACCCTGAAGCTCCAGCGGCACGTGGGGCCGTGTGGAGTGCACAGGCCCTACCCCTGCCGCTACAGGCCATGGTGAAAGCTGAGGCAGTGGGACATTACATGGCTAATAATTGCAGTGTAGACGTGGGAGGCGCTGCTTGGATGTGTAGAGAGCCGTGTGGGGTATACACCCTGCGGGGTCAGGCGCGTAGGGCACTCGCCTCGCCTAAGCTGTGGCTCACTATCTACACAGCGATTTATAGCCTTGCTAGCTGAGCGCGCAGCGTCTTTACTCTGCATGCCCCCTGGAGTGCAGACATACCAGAGGAGTTAAGTGACTTGTTCAAGGTCACACAGGAAATCAGTGGCAGAGTCAAGAATAGAACCTAAACATCCTGACTCCCAGCACCAGGCTTTAATGACACTACCATCCTCCCTGCTGGCTGGTTGTAGTCGGAACAGAAATCAGTTGTTGTCCCCTGCGGCGTGTGCACCTCTGGGCTGCAGAGTACAAGCTGATTTGGGGGGGAAGATCTTTACAGAAGCTGATTTTGAGAGCTGTGATGATGTTGCATTAATAGCCCTGTAGCGTTGCACACTATAATCTGAACACGGCCTCCCCTGAACCACTGTTTACCCAAGGACCTAGCTCGTGTGACTGCATTGCTGCATTTAAAAATAGCACAAGGCAACTCGGATTTTGCCAGTGGCTCCGCTGAGAAGGATGACAATGCGAACAATGAAGAAGTAAAGATGGCCGGGCTGTCGGCAGTAGGAACACAAGTCCATTTCTGCTGCAAAGAGGAAGTATGTGGCTCAGCAAATTTCTATAAACCTCCACTTGTTGGACGGGGATCAGAGACACGTGAGCCAATCAGGAGGAGGAAATTAACAGCATCCTTCAATTGTGAAGGCTGCACAATCAGTCCTGCCAAGAAAGGAGCCTCCCGTCATCCACAGGAGAGGAAGCAGGCAGGGATGCAGGGGGTGGTGAAACCAAACTGTACCGCTTCCGAGGCACTGTCAGAGACGTCAGGCAGGTGGACATGCTTTGTACATGCAGTAAGGTGACCAGATAGCAAGTGTGAAAAAACAGGACAAGGGGTGGGGGATAATAGGCACCTATATAAGACAAAGACCTGAGTATCGGGACTGTCCCTATAAAACTGGGACATCTGGTCACCCTAACATGCAGTGCTTTAGGGCGTGAAGATACCAGGGATGGTTTAAAGGCAGAGTCAGCATCCACTTGCTATTTGTTTATAATAGACAATTAAGAAAAAAACCCAAACCAACCCAGCCGGTCAGTAATGCTGGCATACACAGAGCAATACCCAAGGGAAAGAGCACACGGCTAGGAGGAAACCGGATTTGGACATGCACCTTCAGCATCACCAACTGTTCAGCACCATCAGCAGGTGTGATCCACCCGAGCAAAGAGAAGAGAGAATCTGCCGGTTTAAAAGGTGTCTTCCACAAGCCACGGAGCCCACGACGACACCCGAGGGGGCACAGGCAGTTTGCAGCCTGGGCCCAGCCTGCCCATTGAGCAGCATCAGTGATTTTTATTAACTGTAATGCAGTATGCTACTGGACTAGGGCCTCACCGTGCTAGGTGCTGTACAAACACATGGCAGCATTAGAACGAATGTGGTGACGCACAGCCTAGGATTACGCAGCCCAAGTCTGCACCCGGGCTCACTCAGTGCCTCCATCTGGAGCTCCCCACTTCATAGACGCACACCGAGCTGTCCTTACCTCCCGCATCACACCCTCCAAGGTCCCATGGTGCCCTGCCCTCCAGAGTTTGTCCCCCACTCTTTTCTGAAGGGAAGATCTTCAGGACTGTTGTGTCATAGCTACTGCGCACGTCGAGATCAATGACGCACTCCTCTTGCCTTTGTAGTTTAAAGAATAACTCCACTGCCACTCGTGACGTGCTGGTCAGAGCGAGCAGCATCCTGCATCCATTCCTGCAGCCTGAAAGAGGCAGGGCGCGCAGTACACAAACCGTTGAAAGATGGTGCCAAACACGGACAGAAGCACCGGGATTGCTGGGATGCGAAACAATGCATCACGGGGCTTTGGGACTGGACCCATGATGCCCCGTGACCCCCTCCACCTTCCCACAAGTCTTAGCGGCAGAAGAGAAAGAAGGGCTCTCTGGGATAGCTGCCCAGAGTGCCCCACTCCAAATAGCGCTGCAAGTGCCGCAAGTGTGAACACGCTATTGCACAGGCAGCTGTCAGTGTGAACACACAACAGCGGTTTTCCTTCTGCGCTCTCTGAGCGGCGCTGTAACTTCGCCAGTGTAGACGTGGCCTGAGAGCAGAGGTCAGCACTGTCCTCAGACTGTCCCTGAGCCTTCTGTTCTGATGTGAGAATGAGCCGTGACGTTTCCTGTGGGCTTTGGTGATGTTATGTACCAGAGCCCCGGGCAACGCAGGGCAGAAGATGCTGATCACAGTCACTCTGATTCAGCAGTTCCTGCGCCCTGCTGGGTCCCCCAAACAAATTACTCTCCCGGCTAGCTTTATTATTACTTTTAAATGAAAGTATAAAAACCAGAGGCTGTTTCCACACAGCAGCAAAGCTCTGCAGAGGTTTAATATCCACCTATTTAAAGCTCAACTCCCTGGCTCTCTCTGTTCACAGCCTCCTCACTCGGCACTTTGCTTCGCCAGCTACTGTTAGAACAACTCTCTTATGTGTTCCTTCCACGCTACAAACACTGAGCTCCATTGCCCCTCAAGGTGCCCTGGGCAATCCGGTCACTGAAAATGTAATTACAACGTCGCTATTGCTACATCAGTGTCTGCAAGGCTATCGTTTGGAGTCCGCTTTAATGGAGGCAGAAAAGCATAAATATTTCACGCATAAATAAAATCTGTTCAGTTTTAAAGGTCAGTCTGAACTGAAGGTCAATGCATGCAGCTTGCATACTGCTATTGTGTACTTTAACCAGACTTCGCTGGCTCTGCCCTGTCCCTTCCCGAGACCTTTCTTTACAGTGCTCAACACCAGTTAACACCAGTCTCCGAAGGGGCAGCCTTGCAAACTCCCGTCAGCACACCGTGAGCTCCAGAAGCACTGTTCACGAATTGCAAACGAATCCCTACATCTGGAGCATGTTCAGAGACGTCTGTGCAGATCGGTGGCTCCAGAGGGAGGGTTATTTTAGAGTCTGTCCTGCATTTCGTGCTCCTGACTGGCTTCCAAGTGCTTTTGAGTTGCTACTTCTGGACGGACGGCAGTACTTGCGGGAGGAAGTCCCTCTTAGTCCTCTTCCCAGCCTCGGCTTGCTCCCCTCGTTCTACAGTGGGTTATGTTTAAAAACCCAACACAACATCACGGCTCCAACTAAATGAGCAAAATGCAGTTTTCCCTTTTGTATTTTGCAAGTGAGAAAGGCGACAGCCCGAACGCCTTGGAGGGCAAATCTGTCTTGACGGCTTGGCACAGGTGCCGCATGGGCATCAGCAAAGCAGCTTCATTCACACTGCTCCGCTCTAAACTAGAAGGATCCCGTCTCTGCAGGCAAGAGGGAAATGGTCTCCATGGCTCATTCAGTTATCGGCACCTCTGCTAAGGCTGTCAACAGCGGGACTACTTAGTTCCAGTTCTTCATGCACAGATTTGCAGGCCAAGAGAGACCATGACGATGGTCCAGTCTGCTCTATCCAGTGGTCATGGTGGCAGCCGGGTGATGGAGCAGGAGTGCATTCACCGACTGGCTGCCCAACAGTATTCAGACTGTGATGAATTTGGATTGGGACCAGTAATTCGGAGGTGAAAAAGGCTCAATGTCGCCTCACCCGCCAGCCAGTCTCCCCCGAGATGTGGCCTTACCAACCTGCTCAGGGCCACAAGCCTACCATTCCTGTCTCAACACACCCGCAATCCTTTTGCTTGCAGGATCATCCAGCCTCTTGCTGCCCCAGCAAATTGTGTGTCCCCGTTGATCACTGGTTTTGCAGCGTTTGTGCAGACTCCGTTCTAGCTGCTTTCGGGAAGGAAGTGGAGCGCGTACAATGCACGGCATGAATCCCTTGTTCTGTGACAGCAGCTGCACACACAAAAAGGCTCGGAAATCATCTCTACATTCGTACCTTGCTCTGGCTTTTCTAACAGGAAAAGTCTCTCTGTTGTCATAGCGACAAAGGGTCCTGTGGCACCTTATAGACTAACAGAGGTGTTGTCATAGACTCATAGGGCTGGAAGGGAACTCCAGAGGCCATCCCAGCGCCGAGGCAGGACCAAGTAAACGTAGACCATCCCTGACAGGTGTCTGTCCAACCTGTTCTTAAAAACCTCTTATGACAGGGATTCCACCACCTCCCTCAGTAACCTATTCCAGTGCTTAATTATCCTTAGATTTTCCTAAATCCAACCTAAATCTCCTTTGCTGCAAACTAGGCCAATTATTTCTTGTCCTACCCTCAGGGAGCATGGAGAACAATTGATCACCGTCTTCTTGATAATTTTTTTACACATTTGAAGACTTTCACATCCCCCCTCCCCACAACTTGCTCTTCTCTAGACTAAACATGGTCAGTTTTCTCAACCTTTCTTCACGGGTCACGTTTTCTAACCCTCTTATTTTTGTTGCTGTCCTCTGGACTCGCTCCAATTTGTCCACCTCCTTTCTTTTAAACTGAGGTGAGCGTAAATAAGGTACATTACACACAGCACCACCTAGTGGCTGAACAGTACAGTTTAACATTCCACTACACAGCGATAGCGGAGAAGCCAAGGAACGGAGCAGGGAGAATGGGGTCTTTTCTCTCCCCTGGAGGTGGCTGCTCAAAGACTCATAGACCTTAAGATCAGAAGGGACCATTCATGATCATCTAGTCTGACCTCGTGCACATTGCAGGCCACAGAACGTCACCCACCCACTCCTGTAGCAGACCCCAAACCTCTGGCTGAGTAACTGAATACCTCAAATCATTATTTAAAGACGTCAAGTTACAGAGAATCCACCATTTACTCTAGTTTAAACCTGCAAGTGCCTCGTGCTCCATGCTACAGAGGAAGGTGAAAAACTCCCAGGGTCTCTGCCAATCTGACCTGGCGGAAAATTCCGTCCCGACCCCCAATAGGACCATGAGTTGGACCCTGGGCTGTGGGCAAGGCTCCAGGTTACGGCCCATGGACTGCTGGGGGAGCAAATCCACTGCTGAATTTTACAAGCACGGACTAAAGCCTGTTACAAATAGGGGCCAAAGCCCCAGCTACTGCCAAGGAGCACACAGCCCAGACAACGGGTACTGGGGGGCCGCATGCAAGGGTGGCATAACACTCACACTTACATTGCTCCCACCCCAGGTGGGTCTCCTGGCCTGTGTTAAAAGAGTCTCAGGGTTATGCAGGCTGCCAGTCGGGTCAGACCAATGGTCCAGCTAGCCCAGTATCCTGTCTTCCAACAGTGGCAGGTGCAAGATGCTTCAGAGAGAATGAACAAAACAGGGCAATTATCCATCCCCTTTTGTCCAGTCCCAGCTTCTCACAGTCGGAGGTTTAGGGACATCCAGAGCATGGGGTTGTGCTCCTGACCTTCTTGGCTTATTGCCATTGATGAATCTATCCTCCAGGAACTTATCTAATTCTTTTTTGAACCCAGTTATACTTTTGGCCTTCACAGCATCCCCTGGCAATGAGTTCAACAGGCTGACTGTGTGTTGGGTGAAGAAGTATTTCCTTATGTTTGTTTTAAACCTGCTGCCTATTAATTTCATTGGGTGGCCCCTAGTTTTTGTTTTAGGTGAAGGGTAAATAACACTTCCTTCTTCTCTTTCTCCAAAACATCTATGATTTTATGGACCTCTATCATATCCCCCCAGAGTTGTCTCTTTTCTAAGCTGAACAGTCCCAGTCTTTTTAATCTCTTCTCATACAGAAGCTGTTCCATTCCCTAATCATTTTTGTTGCCCTTTTCTGTACCTTTTCCAATTCTAATACATTTTTTCTGAGATGGGTCGGTCAGAACTGCAGGCAGTATTCCAGGGGAGGGTGTACCATGGATTGATATAGTGGCATGACGATATTTTCTGGCATCTGAGGAAAGCCATGCCCACACTCCCTTTGTTCAGGGACAGTGATGGCGTAAGAGCCTCTTCAGAGACTCAACACAGCCAGGGGAACCCCCTTCCTTACCCTGGAGTGGTCCTCCCAGACACACCAGCCCAATGGCCAGTTCCCTCCAGCAGCGCCACACTCAAGAATCGAGCCCCAGAGCTTTGCATTCCTCAAATCCTTCTGCAGCTGGCAGCCTATGAACACTCTGTGCAGGACAGTAAAATCAATCATCATCTCATTTCTTCAGCGGCCCCTGCTCCCTAGCCAGGAGCAGGTATCTCACTGTGCTGTCTGTAATGCACACACCACTTGGCCACATTTGCAGCCTACGGGCCCAGGCCCTGCAAACTGGCATGGCCAAGGGTAGCCCTCATTGAAGCAGAGACTCCGTTGTGCTCAGCGGGGCTGCGCGAAGGAATAAGGTGACTCATGGAGTAAGGGTCAGGCCCTAGGACATTATTTCCTTCAGCAACTGCTGCATTTTCCTGATTGCTGCAGTCTTCTTCCTCCAGGAAGGCAGCTGGAAATGCAAGTCAAAAAGCCGACCCAGCATGACCAGGGTTTGTCATCGTTTAACCCGAGATGCCCTGGGTTGGAGAAAGGAGTGTGTCTGGAATGTGCATTTTGGTCCCCGGGTGCCAGCTCTAGGAAGGTATAAGTCTTGTTTTGATCTTTTTCACTGTAAGTCGTCAGTGGATGAGTTTCTGGTGCACACATGGCCAGTGGTCCATGGCCATCATTTGTACTTGTCATCAGATATTCCTTTTTTCCCTTCAGCTGTCCAGCTGACTAAGAAAGACGTCATTTTAACAGTTCTGTTCCTTTGCAGCCGTCAGTTAATTGGTTCCATTGTACTGAATTTTCTCCAGCTGTGATTAATGCCAAACTGGCAATTGCAGAAACTCCACTTTATAGAATACACTTCATTACCATTAAGCAACTGTGTAAACCTCCTGGTTTTCGGCACGAAGACTTGAACAACCCCAGAGCCCATGGTTTGGGTCAGTGAACTTTAGGAACTTCACCTGCACAAGTTACACGATCAAAGTTAACTCTTAGGAGTCCGGTTCAGAAAATTACCAGTTTAGACACCTGAAAAGGCTCTTCTCTGCCCTGGAAAATGTGCCAAAGCAGAGCAGGGAGATTGGGGTGAGTACGTCTCCACAGCCCGCCGCAGTGAGTCCCAGAACTGGGCTGACACACTCAGGCTTGTGGGTCTTGCACAATAGCACTAAAACCAGCTGTGTAGACGTGGCGGCTTGGGCTCTGAAGCTCACCCCTGTGCCCAGGATTCAGAGTCCAAACATTCACACAGTGACGTTTCGTGCCGCAGCGCGAGCCCCGAGACTTGCTGCCGTTCACTGTGCAGGAGTAACCGGGGTGTGCACAGAGCTGGGGTGAACTCCAGAACATCATGGGGGCAGCTCACTACGGGCGAAGCTCGTTCCTGTATAGAAGGGCCATGCACCACTTAAACCCTATGCTGAGGGCCTAAGTGGGATTTCAATGGTGCAAAGACCTTGTCTTGGTGCTCTGCACCAGCAGTAGCTCCACCCCACGATAGCCTGGCTCTCCGGGGAGTTGTTTTGCCTCACTAGCAGCAGCACACCCCAGAGACGGAGCCTTGCTCATGAAATCCCTGTTACTGAGCTCGGACGTTTCCTCCTCTACGTGCAGCCAGGCTCTGCCCTGAGGCTGCCCACACAGACAGCGGCTTTATCCTCATTGAATGGCCCCATTTCCACCATGTGTCCAGTCTCTGATCTGAGGGCGATGCCAGCGTGTGAGCGTACTTCCTACGGCCTCTCCGTGCACTGCCAAGGATGGACAGACACCGTCCACGTGGCAGCCAGGGGCTGTTCACCCACGCCAAGTTTCCCTGGATTCGCTCTGCACTTTTCACAGAAGTTCAGCTCTAGTGAGGACCAAACAAAAACGTCAGCAATTCATGAAATGCAGCTGGCAGCATTGCAGGGCCCTTTTGCTGGCGGTCTGGGTGCAGAGGCCAAGGCCGGAGGGAATTCCTCTCCCACACTAGAGCAGACACAGTGGGGTGCCGGCCTCTTCCCTCGCTTGCCCGGTCAGGAGCCCAGCGTGCTCAAGGGCAAGTGGTCAGGCTTAGAGATCGCTTTCACCACAGCACCCTCGGTCAGGAACGGGAAGGGGCTTCTCCCAGTGCACCGAACTGGCCCAGTAACCTGGGGAGGAGGTCAGGTACGGTGACATTTCCCGGCCCTAAAATGATGAGTTGCCCCTTACCCTGGAGAGCTCCAAGCACACAAAGTGAAGCTTTCTGTAGATGGGAGCATCGCCAAGAGGCCTCAAAATGTGTGCTGTTGTTTTACAAAACCCTGAGAAGGTCCTTTCCCCATCTCCTTATCTGGGATGTCAGTGTTACCAGCTCTCAGGAGTCTCCTGAGAGTAGGCGTTTTCCTAACGGCCCCAGTGCCTGAATTCACGGCGAGAACAAAAGAACGTCAGCCGTCCTTTAAAAAATAAGTAAGTTTCTAGCCTTCCTGGTTGCAGAGAGAAACCTGAAAACATGACTCCTGATGGCTCCAACAGCAGCAGGTAAACAGACCCCAGCGTTTTATTTATTTTTTTTAAATCTCAGGATCGTGGGGGCCTGACTCAGGATTTCTGAGCTCTGGAGGGATACTGAACACTGCATCCGAGCCTCTGCCCAACCCCACCCATGTGTAGGTGTTGCTACAGTAATGCTGTTATCTGTGAATAATGGGGAACAGAAGTCTCCGATTTTCCCAGTAGGTGCAGGGAATTTGGGTACCATGCAGTCAAACCAGAGGCCTGACACGAGTTCATAGTGAGCTACTGTGTCATTTGAATGCTGATGGAAGGAGTCCTTCATCTTAGCAGCACGGCTGAATGGGGAGAGCACATGAGAAATCAGCACCGGGTCGCTTTGGTCTGGGAGGATTGTTGGCGTGGGAGCTGCTGGCACTGGCCGCCCCGTTCACCAGGCTTCCTCCAACTGCTCTGCTATTCAGGTCAGTGGTGACCTGAAAGGACCCATTAGCTGAGCCCTGATGACCCCACCGCTGAGACTGCCCGTTGTACGTGTGGTGCCAATGTACTAGTTCATGGCATTCAGTAGATTTATGACAGCTGCAGAGGTGAGACCTAAGTTCCCGCTAAGCTGCACGGCCACGCAGCTGCCTATTAAGCCCCATGCAGGGGTTCAGGGCTGCAGCAGGGAGGGGCGCCTCTCCTTGCTGATCCCAGCACAGACCTGCTGTGCCTCTTCCCACCGATCCCAGCACGAATCTGCCCCGGACTTGCCCTGGCCGGAGGAGGAAGGGGGGCAGCATCCCCAGCCCCAACCCAGCGCCAGGCATGGACCTGCCACGGCAAGGGGAGAGGCACCTTTCCCCCACAGCCCAGGTATTGCTGTGGGAAGAAAGAGCGAGGGGGGGGGGAGTCCTCTGTCCCTGCCATAGCCCCTGGGCAGCCTGAACCCCAAACCTCTCATCCCCAGCCCCACCCCAGAGACCACACCCCCAGTTGGAGCCCTCACTTCCCCGCACCCCAAACCTCTGCCCCAGCCCTGAGCCCCCCATCCCCAGACCCACCCCAGAGTCCTCCCACCCTGCCCCCGCACCCCAATCCTCTGCCCCACCACATGAATTTTGTTATGTGCACCAATAGGGAGGTGATGTGTCACACATCACCTCCCTATTGGTGCACATAACAAAATTCATTCGGCACATGCGTGGGAAAAATTAGAGGGAACACTGGGTGAGACGCCTAAACTCAGTTCTGAGACAGTTGCAGAGCAGATTTGGACTCTGTTCCCTGGCCAGCGCTTGGCTCCGATAATGGCTTTTGTTAGTCCTGACTTGCCAGTTTCAGACAGAGAACGGAAAGGACAGAGAACCAACATAAGGCCAAAAGGTGAAACTCGGGACACAGCAGGTTATAGCACCGAGGGGATCGGAGACGCTTTAGATTGAATATTTGACCATAACTGGTTATTACATATATTACTCAATGTGCAGAATACATTCAAAACTTTCCATTTAAACAGCTGTGTGATGATATATTTACTTTACAGTGTGTGAGGGGTTTCACAGAACAAACAGGAAAAGGCTGGATTTTGTGCCATGTTGCTGTATTTATCATCAGGTGGGATTTTTTTTCTGTTTTAAAACGGGTACCTTTATCATAGTAGACTCATTTATTAAAAGCCTGTAAATAAACATGGTCTTTATCACTCCATTGCAAAAAAGCAAACCATTGTGAATGGTCTTAGAAGAGAATTATTCACAGGAGGAAAAAGCTATTCCAGTGACAGGTGCTATAGAAAGCACTGGATAGACAGATACATAGAAGGTTTCATAACAAAATTTCCTGACTTCTGTTGCGACACCAAGGAGATGAATGTTGGATAACTCCTGTCTGCCTCTCACCTACAGATGGTAGAGAGAAAATTTAAGGAAAGGCTTAATATAGTTCTTTCACCGACAATCTGCCTAGTCTAGATAAGCAGCATGGACCTAGGAAAGAGTGAGTAATGGAAATATTCAGAAGGCTACTAGGAAACAAGAATAAAGATGGGAAAAATGACCACAAAATGTATCTCATGGAAAACATTCTGCAAACAGGAAGGGGAGAAGGAATAAGACAAAGAAAATCAGGGAAATAAGAGAAATGACTTAAGGGAGGGAAAGGTTAAAAAGTCAGGAAACAAGAGATGGCCATCAGTTCATAGCTTGCAGTGATATCACCATGTGTTCTGATACTCTTACATGGTAGATAAGGTTGGGCTGGGTCACTGCTTGGATGGGAGACCTCAAAAGAACTAGAAGCTGCAAGAAGAACAACGTTTTGGTGATTCAGCAGGGAGCCCTCTGCCCTGTGAGGCTGTGTCCTGCCTTGGTGCTTCTTGTCCTATCCTCAGTGGATAAGGAGAACAATTGATCACCCTCCTCTTTATAACAACCTTTTATGTACCGTACTTGAAGACTATGATCATGTACCCCATCCTGCTCAATCTTCTCTTTCCAGACTAAATAAACCCATTTCTTTTCATCATTCCTCTTAGGATCATGTTTTCTAGAGCTCTAATCATTTTTGTTGCTCTACTCTGGACAGTCTTCAATTTGTCCACTTCTTTCCTGAACTGGACACAATATTCCACTTGAGGCCTTATCAGTGCTCAGTAGAGTGAAAGAATTACTTCTTGTGTTTTGCTTACAATGTTCTTGCTAAAACATCCCAGAATGTTTGCTTTTTTTGCACCTGTATTATATTGTTGACTCATGTTTAAGTTGTGATCCCCTATAACCCCCAGATCCTTTTCTGCAGTACTCCTTCCTAAGCAGTCATTTTCCATTTTGTTTTTGCGCAATTGATTATTACTTCCTAAGTGTAGTACTTTGTATTTGTCCTTACTGAATTTCATCCTGTTTATTTCAGACCAGTTCTCCAGTTTGTCAAGATCATTTTGAATTCTAATCCTGTCCTACAAAGCGTTTGCAACCCCTCCCAGCTTGGTATCATCCACAAACATTATGAGTGTACTCTATGCCATTAACCAAACACTTATGAAGATATTGAACAGAACCAAACCAAGGACAGATCCCTGTGGGACCCCACTCGACATGGCTTTCCAGCTTGATTTTGAACCTCTGAACCGACTACTCTCTCAGTGTACTTTTCAAACCAGTTGAGTACCAACCTTATAGTAGGTTCATCTAGGTTAGATTTCTCTAGTTTGTTTATGAGAAGATCTTGTGAGGCAGTATCAAAAGCTTTACTGAAGTCAAGATATACCACATCTACTGCTCCCCCCGCCCCTCCATCCACAAGGCTTGTTACCCTGTCAAAGAAGATTATTAGGTTGGCTTGACAAGATTTGTTCTTAACAAATCCATGTTGACTTTTATGTATCACCTTAGACTTGCTTCCCATGGACTCTTGCCTACCAATTCTATGAGTTTGCTAACGTCTGCCTTCTTCAAGTCCATTGTCCTTATTTTGCTCTTTTCCCTCCTGCCATTCCTTAGAATCACGAACTCTTCTCATTTCATGATCATTTCATCCAAGCTGCCTTCTGCCTTCAAATTCTCAACCAGTTCCTGTTTGTCAGAATCTAGAACAGACTCTCCCTTAATTGCTGTCTCCACTTTCTGTAATAAAAAGTTGTCTCCAATACATTCCACGAACTTGTTGGATAATCTGGGCCCTGCTGTATTATTTTCCCATCAGAGGTCTGGGCAGTTGAATTCCCTCATCGCCACCAAGTCCTGTGTTTTGGATTATTTTGACAGTTGTTTAAAAAAAAGCCCCATTCACCTTTGCTTCCTGGTTAGGTGGTCTATAGAAGACATCTACCATGATATCACCCTTGTCTTTTACCCTTGACCCAGAGACTTTCAGCAGGTCTGCATCCCACTCCTATCTCAATCTCAGTGCAAGAGTTTACATCTTTGATATGCAAGACAATATCTCCTCCGTTTTTTCCCCTGCCTGTCTTTCCTAACAAGCTGTATCCCCACAGGTGCTGACTTTTCAAAGTGCCGGGCGGGTGGGGGTGCTTGACCCCCGGCTCTGCCCCCACTCCACCTGTTCCCCCCAAGGCACCACCCCTTCCCCGCCTCTTCCTGCCCACGCTCCATCCCTGCCCCGCCTCTTCCCGCCCAGTTCCGCCCCTTCCCCCGAGTGCGCCACATCCTTTCTCCTCACTGTTCGTGGCGGGTGGGAGGCGGAGGCGCTGATCCGCGGGGCCCGCCAGTGGGCAGGAGGTGCTGATAGAGGGGTTGCCAGTGGGTGCTCAGCACCCACCATTTTTTCCCTGGGTGCTCCAGCCCCGGAGCACCTACGGAGTCAGCGCCTATGACCTTCTATACTAATATACCAGGCATATGACTTATCCACCGAGTTTCTGTAAAGCCAATTATGTTGTAATTGTTATTATTCACTAGTATTTCTAGTTTTATTCCCCATACTTAATTTCTTAAGTTACTTTGCAGTTTATCTGTCACGGGGGTAGGCAACCTATGGCACACGTGCCGAAGGCGGCATGCAAGCTGATTTTCAGCGGCACTCACACTGCCCGGGTCCTGGCCACTGGTCCGGGGGGCTCTGCATTTTAATTTAATTTTAAATGAAGCTTCCTAAACATTTTAAAAACCTTATTTACTTTATATACAACGGTAGTTTAGTTCTATAATACAGACTTATAGAAAGAGACCTTCTAAAAACGTGAAAATGTATTACTGGTACGCGAAACCTTAAATCAGAGTGAATAAATGAAGACTCGGCACACCACTTCTGAAAGGTTGCCGACCCCTGATCTATCGGCTACGTTAGAAGGAATAACCACTAGAGGGCTCCCGAAGATGGCTTTTTCAAAGGAAGATGACTGAGTTGAACACTTCGGCCCTCCCTTCCCGTCACCCACTATAAGGATCACTACAGGCGTGTCTGGGATGCAGAGTACACGAGAGAACCAAGTTACTCCTCTTATGGTACAGCCGGCACTAGCCAAGGGGTGTGAGGGGAAAGGCTTCACCCCTCGTGTAGGATTTCCTGCCTTGAGCACGTTTATCTAACTGGATAACTTTCACCAGTCAGACGCCTCAAAGAAACTGCCGTCGCCGCAGCACGCCCTTCTCAGAGTGAGTTTAATGTAAAGTGAAAAGCGCTGGTTTGGCAACCCCGGAGAGCGAATTCCTCCATTTACCCAGGCAAAGGCGGTGCCAGCTTCTCCACCGCGCTGCCTGGGCCTGACCTTGAGGGACCACCCTGGGGAGGGAGGTGGAAGCTCAGGGTGCAGGGCCTCTCTGCTGAGACTGCCAGCGGGGGGCGTTTGGGGGTGGACGCCTGCCCAAGATGTCTAAGCGCAGCAAATCGCCACACCTAGGGCACCCAACCGCTTCCATTCATTTCCTCCCTGCGCCAGCCTGGCATCCTGAGCTACGGGCAAATCCCGTCACTGAAACTCTCAGACAACCTGTGTTCTAAGCACACAAGTCCAAACATCTGCACTGTCCGTTCCTGCGGTTTAGCTCCTTCCCCAAAACTTTTGACCCTGGTCCTTTCAGCCTATAATTAGGCCTATTACTAAGCACCTCCTTGTGTTGTAACCATAGTTACATAACATTTTGCCGTTGCTAGGGGACAAGAAGCCCTGAGGAATTCAGTAAGGGAGTGCAGGAGGGGAGTGCTGTTCCTGCTGTGCTGACAGCTGGCTTCAGGGGCACTCACGTCTAGCCCTCGCCCCGTCCCAATAGGACGGTCACGCAATTGGGATGCTGCTTTCTCAAATAGTTGGCGTTTGCCAGCCAAGATCTCTACAAGGGAATGAATATTTATTTTATTTTATTATTTTAATATACTGCGCGTGACCTCTGCCTCTATTTCTTTGGGGATCATTTCTGGCTGCAGAGATAATGGCAAATAGAAGCCACAGCTGTTTTCTAGGTACAATGCCGCGGTGCATTTCGGCTATCACAGCAGTTCTCAAACTTTAGCAACCCGAGGACCCCCATTTTGATTTTTAAAAATTTCGCAGACCCCCAAGCCCTGCGCTCAGCCCCAGGCCCCGCCCCCACTCCACCCCTTCCCCCAAGTGCTGGCGGCTCTTCCCACCTCTGCCCTGCCTCTTTCCTCCCCTTCCTCACTCCTCCCTCTCCCTCCCAGAGCCTCCTGCATGCCGCTGAACAGCTGTTCCGTGGCGTGCAGGAGGCACTGGGAGGGAGAGGCAGGAGTTGATCAGCCGGGCCGGCAGCCCTGGACATGACTCGCGGAGCCAGTGAGAAACCCTGAGCTACCACAAATGGCAGCATGGGATGCCTGGCTTCCCTCTCACTACCAACTGCCTCCACCTGGAGGGAATGCCCAAGAGAGGCCGAGATTATTCTCCATGCAGCCCTTGAGATTGCCAACATGAGACATCAGATGGTAACGAGGACTCTTTATCACAACTGATCTGGACATATTAATAGAGGTAGAAGGTTCCGCCTCCCATCCTTAGTCCCTTGGACTATCTGCGTCCCTTACTCTTAACTTTATACTAGTTCAGTAATTGCTAAATCCTGACAAGGCATACCAACAAAGCGAGTTCATCATTTGGCAGTCTATCAGGCCGAGTCTGGCAGCAACACAGTATTAAGCTTCAAACCAAGTGCTTTCCAACTTGTTGTGTAGGGTGTGAAAACTGGACCTGCTACAGCCATCACGTTCAGCTTCTAGATAAGCTCCACTTACGACATCTGCGTGCCATACTCTGCATCACATGGCAGGATAAAGTTACCAATAACGAGGTTCTGGAACGTAGTCACTCTGCAGGGACGGAAGCCATGCTCATCACATCACCGTTACGCTGGGCTGGACGTGTGCTGAACAACAAATTCGGTATTTGCCTTAGTCTCGCAATCGGCTGGTTGATACAATTACATGAAAATATCAAGAGCAGAGAGAGATTCGGAGAAGAAGCAAAATCTTGGCTGGAGGTTTTAAGAGGCACAACTGAGGCTTCAGGTTCAGTGAAAACTGACGTGTGCCTACTTTTCATGCAGCGCCACAGAATATGAGAATAGAAGATCACTGGCTTAAATTAATGGCAGGTAAATTTAGACCAGACACTAGGAAATACTCTTTTATGCAGCATGTAGCCATCCTGTAGGGCTCCTTGCCACGGGAGTGAAGCACTGTTCTACAGCGGAAATGCTAACAAGGGACTGGGGATAATGTTATGACCAACAACAACCTGTGTAATTTTGATGGGTAAGATAAGGGTAATCAACTCACATGCTCCAGGATAGAAGCCGCCAGAGGGCAGGAAGGAATCCTACCCTTGATATACAGCATGACACAATTGTTCCAGTGTATTATGGCAGTTTGCCACTTTCCTCTGAGTTGTCAGGGTTAGGTCATTGCCAAGGGAGGATGAAGAACCTGTAGGACAGGTCTGCTCTTCTATGGGAATGTTTGTGTGTTTCCGCAATGCGTATGAAAGACGCATTCTAAACATGGACCATTTGACTCTGAGAAATCTAATGAATTTCAAGGCAGGCAGAATGCAATTTCCTCCCTTCTAAACTCATTATTGCCACCCCCTCGTTGCCAGGAGACAGTGAGAATCTTAACTCCATGGGGCATACATGATGCCCAGGAGAACTCAGAAAGTGGGTACGAATGAAATGCTTCAGCCCATTGTTACTGTTCACTGCTCTCAGAGGTGACATTTGCCAGTTGTCAAGGTCCCATCGAGAGATCATTTTGCACAAAATGAATAGATTGTCACTGCCAAGTGGTGTGAGCCCAAAAGGCCATCAAGAAACAACCCATGGGTATATTCTAAATATCTTCTCCCACCATTCTGTTACTAAGACATTTAAAAAATAATCACTAATGTTTACGTAGGACCTACACAACAAACGAATGTGCCTGCTGCTTCTGTTGACAAAGTTAACACACACAACTCACCCTGTGTCAAGGGACGTGATCATTCCCCTCTATTTGGCATTGGTGAGGCTTCATCTGGAGTACTGTGTCCAGTTTTGGGCCCCCCACTACAAGGAGGATGTGGAAAAATTGGAAAGAGTCCAGCGGAGGGCAACAAAAATGATTAGAGGGCTGGAGCACATGACTTATGAGGAGAGGCTGAGGGAACTGGGATTGTTTAGTCTGCAGAAGAGACGAATGAGGGGGGATTTGATAGCTGCTTTCAACTACCTGAAAGGGGGTTCCAAAGAGGATGGATCTAGACTGTTCTCAGTGGTACCAGATGACAGAACAAGGAGCAATGGTCTCAAGTTGCAGTGGGGGAGGTGTAGGTTGGATATTAGGAAACACTATTTCACTAGGAGAGTGGTGAAGCACTGGAATGGGTTCCCTAGGGAGGTGGTGGAATCTCCTTCCTTAGAGGTTTTTAAGGCCCAGCTTGACAAAGCCCTGGCTGGGATGATTTAGTTGGGGTTGGTCCTGCTTTGAGCAGGGGATTGGACTAGATGACCTCCTGAGGTCCCTTCCAACCCTGAGATTCTATTAGTCTGTGATTCTATGCTGATATTGCTAGTGAAGGGATTAGAAGACGCAGTGTGGTCCAATGGAGAGACTACAACACTAGGATTCAGGAGAGCTGGGTTCAGATCCTGGTTTTACCACTGATCTTCTGTATGAACCTGGGCAACTCTCTTTGTCTCTCTATATCTGTTTCTCCTCCCATGCTTTGTCTGCTAAGAATTAAGCTCTTCCTGGCAGGGACTGTACCTTACTCTATATCTGTACAGTCCCTAGCATAATGTGGTCTTGATCCACTAAGGGTCTCTAGGTGGTTACTGTATCACAAACTGTACATTGACCTCATCCTAACAGCAGAGGGGAACAAAGTCAGGCTAATATAAGGATTTCAGTTAGAAATCACTGGTTCACAAATGGATGAAGGACAACAACAACAGTGCCAGGGAACATGGCTACAAAAATTAGGCTACATTTGGAATTTTACAGCCCAGGGGGTGGTCGGGGGGGGGGGGGGAACAGTTTGCCTAAGGTGATAGTGTGTCTCATGGACACCAGAGGCAAGAGGGTGCTGACAAGTTGTGATGAGAGAGTCACTTCTCTCTGGCCCTCCCAGTCTCTTGCTTGCTCTCATTGGAGGATGGTTTGGGAATTGGGAAAATGTCCTAAAACTAGTTTTGCTGGCTGGCTCTGGGCTTATCAGAGAACTAGAATAAGAGGGCGGGTGTCTGAGTTACAGCAGCAGAACTCCATTTCAAGGATGATGAACTCCTCAGGGCACATTTCCACCGCATGCATCCGACGAAGTGGGTATTCACCCACGAAAGCTTATGCTCCAATACGTCTGTTAGTCTATAAGATGCCACAGGACTCTTTGTCGCTTCCTCAGGGCAGGTACCTTTGTCAAGCAAGATGCAGAGTTTGGGCGATCCATACATCTTTGTTATTAATATAGAATAATCATACATAAGCGAATCGTGCCAAGATGGTGAAGACCCAGCACACAATCCTCAGATAGCACAGAGAAGACCATCAGACTACCTAGAGACAGCCAGGTTACATCAGGTAAAATAAGCCAATATCTTTTCTTCCTAGGTCAGTATGATGTACCTTCCCATCCCTTCCCTCATACACGGCTCCAACCAGATCAGTTTGCCAACCCAGCTCCTCTCCCTCCTGTAACAGCCCTGTGCATTTCATCTCCTGCCAGGCCATTGTTATTTCTTTCTTCTGGTTACCAGCCTCCGGCTCTCAGCCCCACAAACATTCTGTCTTGGACATTAGCTGTTGTACTAATGGATTTGGTTTTATAATAAACGGTTGTGTCCGGCTTTACTCAGTTTAGCTGGCTTTTGTCACACCCGTGGCTGTTTAAGCAGCATCTTTTGCATCTTACTTGCTACAAAGCAATCAGCTGCCTTTCCCTTGCTGTGCCATGTACTTTCCTCCCAGGATTTTCTCACACACCGTGCTGGCTAATTTGTCTTCAAACACTGGCTCTAGATACAGCAAAGACTTTAAAAGCTAGGACATGGCTAACTCCCTCTCTTGAACAGTGTTTGCCGTGCAAACAAGGACTGGCTTGTTAAATATTTACTACAGGTGAACACCTGCTTCGGGTGTGTCTCCCCTTCTCCAAAACCTGGCAGAGACATTAACACACTACAGTACACATATTGCATAAAACGGGCACTGGTTATCGAACTGCATAACTAGGGCCCTACCAAATTCACAGCCCATTTTGGTCAATTTCATGGTCGCCGGATTTTTTAAATCGTTAATTTCATGATTGCAGCTATTTAAATCTGAAATGTCGGGGTGCTGTAACTGTAGGGGTCCTGACCCAAAAAGAAGTTGGGGGGGCGGGTCAAAAGTTTATTGTAGAGGGAGTTGTGGTATCGCCAGCCTTACTTCTGCGCTGCTGCTGGCGGGGCGCTGCCTTCAGAGCTGGGCACCCAGCTAACAGCTGCCGCTCTCCAGCTGCCCAGCTCTGAAGGCAGCACAGAAGTAAGGGTGGCAATACCGTGACCCCCCTAAAATAATCTTGCAAACACCCCCCCCCCCCCGCAACTCCCTTTTGGGTCAGGACGCCAATTTGAGAAACTCTGGTCTCCCCCAGCAAATCTGTATAGTATAGGTAAAAGCACACAAAAGATCGGTTTTCATGGGGGAGACCAGATTTCATGGTCTGTGACACATTTTTCATGGCCATGAATTTGGGAGAACCCTATGCACAACCAAAGCCTTGACTTAATGCCTGGTGTATCCCACATGCCTCATGACTTAGCCCACGGGTATATTCTCATTTTAAATATTTTTATAAAAGCAACAACATACTTTATAACATGCAGATATTCCAGGGTGGGGAATGTAGCAGACAACTGGCTTATTCTTTTAAAGTTTCTCTGAAAGTTGGATTTTATGACTGGCAGCATCTGTTCTTTCTTGCAGATCATTTACTAATGTGATTTTGCCTCTATTTACCGATTTCAAACTCTGCTGGCTGAGAACAGCATTTTCTGGTCTTACAATGTACAAAATCAAGTCTTGGTCCAACTTCTGTGCTACCTTTTCTAGTCACAACTGACAGACAGCAGTGCTATATGGCAGGATCCTTAGGCTTAAAAGAGAAAGTTTTATTCTATTAAAAGCCTGGGATCTCTTTGTGGGACTGCGATTTTATCTAGTTGAAAACTTTCAATATTTTACTGAGGGGTTCTGTGTTGAACAGGCTTCTGTTCTATTCCCATCGGTGAAACAAACAAACAAAAGTCCCAGCAAGGCAGGGCTGTTTCATGTGCCAAATCAGATTATTTCTTAAAGGCAAAAACATTTTGAGGTCACAAGTTTGAAAAATGGACCAGACTTCTTACCCACTTTGAGAAAAAAAACATATAAACCTCTCCCTCTCTCTCCTAACTGTTCCAGTATCACCAATTTCCACTTGTTATAACCTGCTTTATACTCACAGGGTCACTTTATACCGTTTAACTTTAGTTATAAAGTTCACTCCTTGCTGTTTTCATTATGACTGGCAAATATAAACAAAATGGCAATGTTGATTTTGACTTTAAACTTCAGATAAAATGGGAGCACTACAGAATAACATAACAATCTGGAAGCTGCAGTTTCATCATTAGCAGCAGGGAATAGCGTATGAAACAAACACAACACTCCACAGCACTAGATCAGGGAAGAGAAGGTGTCTCGCAACTAACCAATCTAATAACCTCTCCCTAGTTTATACACATACTTGAAAACCATTTTTCCCTGCATAAAACATGTTTTGGAGCTATGAATGTCAGCGGGTAAGTTCTTTCCCACATGAAAAGAATGAGCAGACAGAGTCACAGAAACAAGATGTGTCTGGTGTCATACTAAATAGCCTTTTTTTTAAAACAAACCACTAGAAAACTGTCCGGTTCCAAGAAGGCCCAATATTACAGACCGTGAGTCACTGTCTTTGGTCAGGGACAGCAGCCCCCTGCTGGGAATCCAGCCCCCCTCCCTCCCTTCTGCATCCCAGAGGCAGAGCTCACAAGCAGCTGGGTGGTTCCAAGGCAGGCATGGGGAACCTGTACCCCCTATGCCAACCCAGGCCAGCCGCAGCAACACGGCACAAGCTGACCCTCTCCCGCGCCCCCAGCCGGGGCCAGTGAGTGCTGGGAACAGGGAAGGTCGCGCAGGGCAGGTGCTGAGAGTTGTGGCTACTGGAGCCTCCCCCCCGCCGCCCCGGGACTCACCTGGTCTCCTCGCGCGCCGGGGGTCTCTGCCCCGCCGGCGGCTCTTTCCGCTTCTGGCTCTGCGCCCCTCCCATGGTGCTCGCTCCCCGCCGGCCCGGGGCCGCTGGCTCAGGGGCTGGCGCCCTGCATCGCTGCCGCGCAGCTGCACTGGCTGCTCGGGACCCGGCGCTGCTGAGCCCCGGCCAACGCCTCCGCCTCTCCCGCGGGGCTGGGCGGCTGCAGTCCCCAGCCCCGGGGCTGCCGGGAAGCGCCCGGGCCGGGCTCGGCTGGTGTCGCAGCCCAGGGGGCGCCCCGTCCCACTGCTGCCCGTGCAGGGCGCGGCTCCCCCGGCAGCGTTCGGGCTCTTCCCGGCTCCAGCCGGCCCGTGCGAGCAGCAGCTGCAGCGGGGAGGAGGGGGTGCCCTGCAGAGGGGGGCAGCCGGGGGGGGGGGTGTGGAGATCTAAAGGGGGGTGAGGCTGCCCTGCAGAGGGGGGCAGCCGGGGGGGGGTGGAGATCTAAAGGGGGGTGAGGCTGCCCTGCAGAGGGGGGCAGCCGGGGGGGGGTGGAGATCTAAAGGGGGGTGAGGCTGCCCTGCAGAGGGGGGCAATGGGTGTCTGGAGGGGGGGGTGCCCTTCGGGGGGGTGTGGAGGGGGGGAGGATGCCCCGCAGCAGGGGGCAGCCTGGGAGGATCTAAAGGGGGGGTGAAGGTGTCCTGCAGAGGGGGCAGTGTGGGGGTGTGTATGGGGGGCGGGGTGAGGATGCCCTGCAGCAGGGGGTAGTGAGTGTGGAGGGGTGGAGAGGAGTGCCTGCAGCAGGGAGCTGAAGGGGACGGGTGCCCTCCCTGCCACCCCCTGCATCCTCTCTTTATTTCCGTGTGAGATCATGACATTGGACATTTCACACTCCATTCAGATTTCACTGCAGAGAACTGTGTGCCTGCCAATGTGCAGACAGAACAGGAGTCAGACATCTTGGGGGCTCAGCAAAAGAGACCTCACTCAGTGCTCAGCCAGGAGGGGAAACGCCTGCAGGCCCTGGGGGTACAGCATTTTGCGGGCGTGCACCTTCTGCATTGCTTAAAGGAGTAGGATGCAGTACACTGCACATGCACAGACACCCACAGCTGTTACTGATGCACAGAATTCCCCCAGACACGTCCCAAGCTCACTGGGCATTGAGTCCGGGCCAAAGCTGATGTTTTACATTTACATTCCTTGCCCAAGTAAAAAAGAATAAGAACTAAACCCCAGCAAGCTGGTGACATACCACTTTTCCTTGCTCACTATCCCTGAATTATCACAATGTCAAACGTCCCAAACAAACTCAGCTAGCCGGTGTCCGGTATGGGGGGTTTTTCAGTCAGTTCTGAGGGGCAGATTTTCAAAAGGGCTGAGGTCCGTTCTTCCTTTTCTAGGTGTAGTTGCACCTACAGTTGAAGGGTGGGTGCAAATCTGGGTGCTCGCACCTCTCGCTCCCTGACTGTGGGGGCAACTCAGGCAGCTGGAGCTGCAGCTGCTCTGATTTCAATTCATTCTACAGGTACAAATTGCAAAGGAAGGATGGGACTATTTACTCCCACCTGTCTAAAAGTGGGGGTATAGAATTAAAGGGCCACCTGCACCATAACAGCACCACTCGAACAGTCGTGCAGCAAAACCCTGTCTCCACGGGGTTCATAATATTTGTGTCCACGTAGGAGAGAAGCAAACATTTTATAAAGATGCCAATTGCACCCTAAGAACTAGCAAACAGCCCAATAGAAAATACCAGCAAATGGTTTAAAACGCTCCAATTGGAACAAAACCAGCGTAGTTTTTAAAAAACCTTCCTACAGTCTGGACAGCATCTCTCACACACAGGCATGGGAGACTTTCATCCATATAAACCTGGCCTATAAAGAATTCTTGTACTAACAAACTACTGAAACAAATTGCAGTGAGCGCTTGGGACCCAACTATGTTCTTCCAATGCCAGAAACTCTCCCAGAATAGCCAGTGGGCGTTTTCATGCATGAAAGACATGCATTGGGCCCGTGGCGATGGTTTTACAACAGGAAGGGATGGCAGCTATTGCACTATGAGGAGTACACCTACAGATATATTTTTAAATGATGTTGGTAAATGCATCATTATAAGAAACGAACATGGTACGGGAAGGGGGTGCTAACGAGATCCTGTTTTCTGGCTGATTTGCGAATAAGCCTTCAGATCCCCCTGTTTGCGTACAGAGTGCATGGCTTGTTGCAGTCTGTACGTAGTGGTCACTGGGCAGCCGCCGGCCATTCTCCAGCACTAGTGATGTTCATTTTTATTAACGATGACAAGCTGTAATCTGGATGTGCCTCTGTGTTTAAAATAACAGCCGCGTTCGGGCGTAACAACACAGAGTTGTATCCTATTCTATTGAACTAAACATTCCCAGGCAAAGCTGTACTTAGAGATGGAGTATTTTACCTTTTGCGTAGAAATCACAATCATTTGCACTTTTCTGGAGCTTTTAATCTGAGGATATCATTGACCTTCACAGTCATTAAGCCAGATCCTCCGCTGGTATAAATCACCAGCGCGCCACCAAACTCAGTGGAGCTACAGATTCACCCAAGCAGAGGATCTAGCCCATCGTGTCTAGTCCATCTATCTGTCAGCTGCCCATCACTGTGTTATCTGGTCACATACATTATTCAACCCTCTCAGATCCTCTGTAAGCAGCTGTTAGCCCCGTTCCATAGAAGAAGCTGAGGCACATACTTGCCCAAGATCATATTGCAAGACAGTAGCAGAACCGCAGACAATATCCAGGCGTCACGATTCCCAGAGGTTCGGACTCCAAGCTCCTAACTAGACACGCTTCCCTGCTCTCACCACTAGATCCATGTGCTGCTGTTGTATTGTAGTAGTGCAAAAGATCCAACACTGTCTGCATCTAACTATACTACTCTCGTCCATAACATTATTAATTATACCACAGTGAGAGTCTGATATCAAAGTACCAGGATCCAGAGACATTAATCAAGTCCCATCATGTTTATGTTGGAACTGGCTATTTTCCAGGGTTGTTTTTGTGTGTGTGAATTCGAGGGCTGTACCCTTCTTATCTTATATGTAATGTACTAAAAGTGTACACTGGCAGAATGGCAAAGGGCATCGAAATCCCATCTACGCAGCAGGACATGTCCCGAGACCAGGGTTCTTAATGTTGCATTTTAGGAACAGATGTAAACATAATGGGTAGATTTTTGTATGCAACAATTGCCAAGTCTGATTCCCAGCTGCTGACAAATAATCTCCTCTTGAGTTTGTGTCGAGAGCAATCACAAGCTCAGTGGCTCTTATCTGGGCCAATCAGGAACCCGATCAAGGAGTCTAGATATTTCCATCAGAACTGTGTTTCCCTGAAAATAGCCTTTGCTCTTGGAGAAAACCATTCCACAGGAGTGCTGCAAAGGGATCTGGGGGTTACTGTGGATAACAAATTGAATATGAGCCAACAATGTGATACATTTGTTAAAAAGACTAATATCATTCTGGGCTGTATTAACAGGAGTGTTTGATGTAAGACAGGGGATGTAACTGTCCTGCTCTACTCAGTACTGGTGAGGCCTCAGCTGGAGTAATCTGTGCAGGTCTGGGTGCCCCACTTTAGGGATAAATTGGAGGGAGTTCAGAGGAGAGCAACAAAAATGATAAAAGGTTTAGAAAACCTGACCTATGAGGAAAAGTTGAAAAACTGGGCATGTTTAATCTTGGGAAAAGAAGACTAATGGGAGGGGGAACCAGAGGGCTGGTATACAGAGGATGGTGATCACTTGTTCTCCATGTCCACTGAAGGTCGGACAGGACGTAATGGGCTTAATCTGCAGCAAGGAAGATTGAGGTTTGATATTAGGAAAAACTTTCTAACTAACTCTGGAACAGGCTTTCAAGGGAGGTTGTGGAATCTCTACCACTGGGGGGTTTTAAGAACCGGTTGGGCAAACACCTCTCAGCGGTGGTCTAAGATTACTTGGTCCTGCCTAGGCACATGGGACTGGTCTTGATGACCTCGCGAGGGCCCTTCCAGGCCGACATGTCTATGATATGGGTACATTTTACACAGCATTTGAAACACAGAGAAGACCACATCACTGGTTGAAGTTTTTCATTTGAACATTCTTTTTTTTCCTTTTTTTGGGGGGGGACAAAAAGTGACTTTTTTGACCACAGGAAAACTTCTGTGGTCAATTCTGGGCATTTTTATCAAAAAACTGAAAACTCAAAAGCTGAAAACTTTTCCGTTTTTGGATTTTACTTTTTTGTTTGACAAAAACCCAAACATTTTCAAAGAAAAATGTCAACACAAAAGAAAACTCTTTTCTATTTTCTTTCACATTTTTCCCCCGCACAAGAACAAAAAATCATTTCCCCACAGCTCTATTGCTGGGGTATTTCCTCCGGAGTTGGCCTGACGGTAAAATACTTGTTACTCGTTTGGATGAACCCTGCACTGCACCTACACATGTATACAGACAACACTGAAAGATGCCAGATGTTGTCCACATAAATAAAGACCCAGAGTTCCTCCCCTCTGCATGCAACAGGATCACAGACTACAGCATTTAGGAAGGTTCTAATCACAGGAGCACGAAAACCATCCCAAATTCTCCAGAGTCTAAAGAAAGCATTTTAGACAAGGGAAAATTACCTTCTGTGGTTCAGCTCTTTTCAGGGAAAAGTCTGACGGTCTGGAGGCTCCTGCTGCCCTGAGTATCACCCAGAAGAAAGCCAAGTCAGGTGAAAGTCATGTGGGCACTGCAGTAGGTCTCCTACCCGAGTGCACGCAGCCTATGAATAATCCCTAGGATGTGGCTAAAACCAGCTGACGTGTGCAATGTCCCGTGTCAATGGCTGAGCAGTGCCAGCGGTTCCCAAGATCTCCTTGTCATGCAGGGGCATTGTCTGGGTTACTTATCAGTGGTAACTCTCAAAGAGCGGCCTCCAGCCATCCCAGGCGCTGATTGTTCATCTCACTCAAGGATTTGATGGGTGGGGTGGGGTAATAACCCAAACAGCCATTTGTCCCTGAACAATTCAGAGCAGGGCTCAGAGAGCAGCCTGGAAAGAGCTCCCTTAAGAGCCTAGTTTACAGGACATGGCAGGACAGTGTTTGAAGGACTAATTGCACTGGCAGTGAGATGATGCTGAATAGCATGGTCCTTTTAGCCTAGCTCAGAATAAGTGCGGGCACGTTGGTGGCGTGAAAGCTAGTGCGCTGCTGGACGAAGCTGTGCCTGGGTACACGGGGTGCTTTGTAGACAGGCTAGATGGGAGCCCTGGGAATGTTCTAATGTAGGCAAGGCTGAAGAGATGACCTGACGGGCTCTTTACTGGCTAACACCTGCCTTCTGGTTACCCTGCGGCAGGGAAACCCGCGCAGTACTGCAGAGCAGAGAGCAGCATTCCTTCTAGTGTTCTGGAGTTCTGGGTGTTTCCCGCTGCAGCAGGGGAAGCACAGAGCCCTGATCTCAGGTCTTGGCAGGCAAGCAAAGAGGAAATGATTTTTGATGCCATTGTTTTTACCTGCTACTTTTTAAGCCGACACTTATTGTACTTTCTGCTGCGTAGCTGGGATCTTAAAAGCACTGTTTTGTAAAATCAATTTGGTCATTTCCTGTAGTGTGTAGGTAGGGTGACCAGATAGCAAGGGTGAAAAATCAGGACGGGGGTGGGGGGTAATAGGCACCTATATAAGACAAAGCCCCAAATATCGGGACTGTCCCTATAAAATCGGAACATCTGGTCACCCTATGTGTAGGACAGGAATCTCAAACTCAAATTACCACGAGGGCCACATGAGAACTAGTAAATTGGCCTGAGGGCCGCATCACTGAAACCTTTTCATACAGTGATACGAAAGTATAGTCAAAAATGAAAAAAATAAAGAGTAATATAGTATTCTATTAAAAGTCAATGTATTAACTTTTAAAAAACTGTAATGCAAAGAGGGGTTTTAATAAAATATAAACACTCAGTAATGTTTGGAGCTTGGCTGCCAGTGGAGTCGGCGCCTATGGCGGGCCGCAGGAAATAACTCTGCGGGCCGCATGTTTGAGACCCCTGGTGTAGGATAGGCACTTTAATAGCTTGTAAGCCCTCTGGTGGTGGTGCCTGTATTCTTTGTGTCAGAAGCACTCTGTTTGTAGCTACTTAGTAAACACAGTTATTCAGGCCCCCACTGTGGTCCTGCAGTTGCTGCATATATATATTGTTGTGCAAAGAGTAAAAGACACGACAGGTCCCCTGGGCTGAGATCAGAGAAGATGCTCTCCTGACACTGATATGTCCCTAGATATGAGCTGGAGGGGGGGAATGCAAGCAGAGTGTTTTCAGGTGGGTCTTTAGCCCAGGAGGTTTGTGCTGCTCGTTGTGGGCACCTTAATGCAGTACCTTCAGGGCCAGATTTCCAAGCGCTCCTCACCCACTGCCGGAGCCAGATTTTCCAGAGGGCTCAGCAGCCAACGTGCAGAGCTCTATGGAAAGTCCGGCCCTGATGTGGGTGCTGAACCTTACTGAAAAGTCCGGCCTTCCAATGGCATGTGCCCAGATGCCACATTTCTGGGCCCATCACATTAATCAAACAACCGGTAACATGTTTTTAAGCCCTGAGATTTTGGATGGACTTCAGAGAACACAATGACCCCGGAGCCTGGCTTTGCCAGGGGGTAGTTTTGCTGGACTCAGGAGTCATGAACACCGGGATGGGCATTCACTGCTCCCTGCATTATTTGTCTCTTTCACTTTGCAGTTGTGCGGTAAGTATTGTCTCTGCCTCACCCACGGGTCTGACTCATATGGAAACAGCTGGAAACAGTTTGACATTCACGAGGAACTGGCCCTTGCTCACAGTCAAAACAGACCCTTGCACTGACGTGGTGGGAAGGAGAGTTACAAGGGCAGTGCCCCGAGACCGGCAGGGCTCCTGCGGGCCAAGAACGCTCTTTAATTTTGATGCCTCGGGTTTTAAAATAACTCCCAGCAGCTATTTTCATTTAAAATCGCTTTTAAAATGCTGCTGTTCTCTGCCTCGGTAAAGCCCAACGTGGCTGCAGATGCAAAACGCTACCATAACTGGCTGCATTTCAACTCAACCCTGTCACCTTGCCTCCCCAAGCAGACTGAAGGCGGCTTTCTGGCTCCTGACCTCACTGCAGGGCTGGGGTGTCCGATCCGGGCGTCAGTGATTTATCTCACAGATGTGCCTTCACCAGGCATCGTGAGACAGGGAGTGCTGCCACGCTACAATAATTCCGCATTTCCTAAGAAGTCTGGCCTGTCAAAACAGCCATCTGACCTTAAAGGGTGAATCCTCCCACGGCACATACGGGCCATCAGCTGGCTTGCTCCTTCGCTAGATGGGCCGCGATGCAGTCACTGGCAAATGGAGCCAACACTCACGCAGCAGGTGTGCATTGGCAAATGAACCTCAGTGGCATGGGCAGGGGCCAGGCTGTTCTGTGCCGGACGCTGAACGAGCGAAGGGGACAGGCGGCCTGGGTGCCGCTGTCTCAGCCTGCATGTGGGCAGAGCCCTTTCGGGGGTCTAATTACGGGGCTCGGAGCTATTTCAGTCACATCTGCAGACACAATGCGCTGCTGGCAAAGGGGCCCCTCCACGCTACTGATAAACAAGTGCCCCCGTCACTGTGCTACTGTCAGATATCGTCACACACACACACACACACACACGTGTGCATTTACACACACACACACACACACACACACACACACACACACACACACTTACTTGCTTGGCTGACAATTATTTAGCCGTTCATGGGAGAAAATAGGGCTCGCGACACCGCGAACCGAAACACTGCGCTCTCTCATATCACCTCGCCGTCGCTAGATCTCAAAGCACTTGACAAACACTGATTAAGCCTCCCAACCCCCAGTGAAGTAGGCCAGGATTATTGTCCCGTTTTTCACATGGGGACAGTGCAGACACAGCGAGGGGAGATGACTTGTCTACTCGATAACACTCCTCCCAGGGTCTGGAAATGAGCACAGGTCTGTGAGTCAGGACACCTGGGTTCATTTCCAAACCGTGGAAGGTATCACAGGACCTGTAATGTCCATGCACAGCAAACAAGCCCTTAGGTGTTCGGGCCCATCTGAAAGCATTTAAGGCTGGCTCCTGATGCTGTGTAGTGCCTGCCAGTAAACCAATTTCCCAAAGGGAAGCGACTGGCTGTCCTCGGGATCATCAAGAGACAGAAACACAGCAGGCGTGTCCTGCAGAGAAAGTTAGACAACATCCGACCTTGCGTACAAAGCAGCCAGACGCGGTGCCGGAGCACAGAGAGCACTGGGAATCTACTCACTCGAAGGGCTGCGGAGAAATCCACGGCGGGGTCCCTGCTTCTTCCCGTGAAGTTCACAACAGCTTCCTGCCGTCGGCCGCAGCCCCGCAGCCCTCGGGCACCCTCAGGACCGACGTGCGTGAGCCGGCCTGTGTAGCGGCTGCTGCCAGCAAAGAAACAGCTGGTAACAATTAGTCAGAAACTAATTCCATGTAACGTTCTATGTGCCTGGAAAAAGAGCACACCAAGCCCTTGCCTGCTGCCCTGGGGCTCAGGTTTTATGTTTTGTTTCTGGGGAACATGACGAAGGCTGTGTCTGGCTGTCACGTGGAGTCTGGCTTAAAGGCCTCCTTGGAGCTTCCTGATTCCACGTTGAATGCTACACAGGCTCCAAGCCTGCTCCACGCACAGCACTAGCGGGGGCCGACGGGGACACCAGAGAGGGCTGCTTCAGAGGCCACAGGGCACTTTACTGCTGCTAGGAGGCTCTGCCCTCCCAGCTGTCTCACACCCTACCTTGCCTATGTAAGAACAGAAGAACGGCCCAACTGGGTCAGACCAAAGGTCCATCTAGCCCAGTATCCTGTCTACCGACAGTGGCCAATGTCAGGTGCCCCAGAGGGAATGACCTGAACAGATAATCATCAAGTGATCCATTCCTTGTCGCCCATTCCCAGCTTCTGGCAAACAGAGGCTAGGGACACCATCCCTGCCCATCCTGGCTAATAGCCATTGATGGACCTATCCTCCATGAATTTAGCTAGTTCTTTTTTGAACCCTGTTATAGTCTTGGCCTTCACAACATCCCCTGGAAAGGAGTTCCACAGGTTGACTGTGCGTTGTGTGAAGAAATACTTCCTTTTGTTTGTTTTAAACCTGCTGCCTATTAATTTCATTTAGTGACCTCCTAGTTCTTGTGTTATGAGAAGGAGTAAATAACACTTCCTTATTTACCTTCTCCACACCAGTCATGATTTTATAGACCTCTATCATATCTGCCCCCCCTTAGTCATCTCTTTTCCAAGCTGAAAAGTCCCAGTCTTATTAATCTTTCCTCAGATGGCTGCCATTCCATACCCCTAATCATTTTTGTTGCCCTTTTCTGAACATTTTCCAATATATCTTTTTTGAGATGGGGCGGCCACATCTGCACGCAGTATTCCAGATGTGGGCATACCATGGATTTATATAGAGACAACATGGGAACATGCAGCATTCCTGGCTACCTGCAGCAGACTCTGAGAGAAGGGATGCTGAGCTGGGACCCCTGAGGGTTAAACGCTGAGGGTTACTAGGCAGAAGCTGAAAACATCACTAACTTTAAGGGGGACCTTTGTGTCTGGGGAACGGTTACTGTCCCCTGACCTCCATGGGCAGAGAGGCCCTTGCACGTTGCCCGGCTTCTTGATTATCAGAAGCGTCTGTGTGGTGTGAACACCAGTTTTCTCCTGTGCACAGACCAGCTGCTCCCCCTTAGCAATGCCAGCAACGTCATGATGAAGAACTTGGAGGGAGGCTCCAGATAACTGCACAGACCCCAAGCAGTGAGGCTGGCTGAAAATCCCTGGCTGGGGCTCATGGCTAGTCTGCTGTTGAGCCAGAAGGCCGTAGGGAGGTTGTTGGTGGCCACAGGTGTTGTTGGGTCCAGTGCTATAAAAGGAGAGAGTCGAAGTGCTCTGTCGGAGATGCTGACCTTTGGGAGAGATGTCCCGTCTGCCCCTCTCTGACGGGTACCCAGCGGTGACCCCATGGGCTGGGGAGAAGGCTGCACTGTTCTGGGTGTGGCCTTTCAGAGGCTAAGGTCCTTCCTGCCCATCCCCAGTGCTGGCAGGGCTGGGTGGATGTTGAAATTCTCAGGGTACTTTGGGAAAAGAGTCAGGGATAGCTCCAGTGTCCCACCCCATTCCCTCCCTTCCGCGGGATCTATGCGCAGGGCTGGGTGTGAGCGCAGGATCGGTCCCTGCCCTGCCAGCACCAGCCCACCACTGCACAGAACTCTCTGGGGGTCAGGAGCGTGATGGGTGCTGGAGAAAACCCAGCCAGCTCTGCTTTCCGTCGGGGAGAAAGGGAAGGGTCTGGAATCAGGGGGCGTTGGCTCCTGGGGATGTTACTGGATGCCCCAATCTCCGCCTGGCTAAGAATGGAAACTAGTTCTCTGACACTCGAAAGCAGCCCTGACTCACAACCCTGGCTGCAGCTGCCTTGCGACAGCCCTGTGCAGTGTCTCTTCCCCGAAGCACCTTGCCACAGCACCCTTCAGCCGCTCTCCTCCATCACCCCACCCACAACCCGTGCACCCAAATTCCCAAGGCACTTCAGGCGATCGGAGTCCACAGAGCCTGCGGTGCAGGAGGGTCTGAGCAACTCTCCTCCACCAGGAGCCGGTGGTTCTAGGAGCTCCTTCCGAGGAGGAAAATCCCCATTTCCAAGGGCAGCGGGACAATCCCCCTGCTGTGAGCAACATGAGCTCATGGATAAATAAAGCAATTCTCCGTCACACCGCTACCTCTCAGCCCTGTGATGGGGCCACAATCGCCACCCCTCCCAGTCAGGCCAGGCCCCATCCTGCTCATGCCGGAGTCAACAGGACCCATGTCAGTGGGAGCAAAACTACACCTCAACTCTTCTCCTAGGAGTAGGCAAAGGTGCAGGGAAACTAACCCTGGCTGAAGCTTGAATTGCTGCCAGCCCCTTTCCCCCTCAGTCTGGCGAGAAAGCCCCGAGAGCTCCCTTTCCTTCCCTACCTTTCCAGCTGCTGGCGTCTCCCGGGGTTCTTTGGCGCTTCTGCTCTTGCTGCACTACCTGCCCCTTGCTCCTTGGAAAGCAGCGCGCAAGCCCTGCGCAGGGAAGGAACTGTGGGGAAGGAAGGGGACGGGCAGCAGCAGAGCGGGACAGACAGCAGGGGGGAGGAGGGGGTATCTTTCCGAAGGCTACGAGCTGAAAGGAAAAGGATGTTTTGTAATATTTGGCCAGCACTTGCAGGCAGAGAGAGGAAATCAGCCGTGCCCTGGGGAGCGCAGAGGCAGACCGCTCTGGCCGAGGCTTACAGATCAGCAGCTCCCCAGCTTGTCTGCAATTGAGTCTCACTGTTTAAAGCCCCGTCCAGACCTTGTATCGTACTCTCACTCCCGCCCCCCCGCCCGGGTTAATTATTTTTTTTTAGCAGAGACCCCATTGTCATCATGCCATAAAAAGTGCTCTTGGGATCCTTGGCAGGCAGGGCCTCTCCCCAGGAGAGAATTTCTCCTCTTACAGAAAAGCCGGGTCACATGTTCGCCAGCCTCTGGCTTGGTAGGGGAAAGAAGGGGGCTTTCTGCGAGGTCTTTCCTGAGTGTGTACAACTCGCACAAGGCTGGGAGAGGAGACTTTAGTCCTGGTGAAAGGTGGATGATCGGACCGGCAGCCTGGGAGGCGGAGGTGCCTCGGACCAGCATGGGTAGCAACGCTGCCGACCTGGCCCCTGCTGCCCCACCAATGGGCCTCAGGGGGCGAGGGGGAGTGGGGTCTGCTCAGCCTTCGGTCTCTTGGCTGAGACTGCCAGCAGAGCGGGTAGCGGATCTCTAGCTGGGGGCTCCATGGCGCAGAGGATTCACCCAGGAAGGGGGAAACTGGAGAGCTGGCATTGTTTGTCTGCTCCCTGCTCCTCTCCGCCAGCACATGGCACAGTCTGGCCCACCCCCACCTGCCCTCACTCAGTCCAGGGGCTCCAGACGCTGCCGCACCCACCCACCCACCCCTAGGCTTGGCTCCCTGTCACTGGTGCAGGCACCTGGACTCCCGCCAGCCTGCAGCCCAGCATCAGGACAAGTTACCCCAGTGGTGGAGCTGATGGAGCGACACCAGCTCCTAGCAGGTCTGAACTTGGCCCGATACTCAGGGCTGGCGCACCCACTAGGCAACCCTAGGCGGTCGCCTAGGGCACCAGGATTTGGAGGGCGGCTCTCCACGGCTGAGCCAGGAGCTGGGGAGGCACCGTGGGGGGCAGGGGGGAGCTGCCGCAGGCGGGGGGCTGAGCTGCCGGCCTGTGGGGGGTGGGGAGCCGCCAGGGACTGGCTGCCACGGAGGGGGGTGGTGGTGTTAGTGTGTGTGTGTGGAGGGCACGCAGGGCTGGTGCAAGGAAGTTTCGCCTAGGGCGCAAAACTTCCTTGCACCGGCCCTGCCGATACTGATAACAGTGGTAGGGCTTGAAAGGGGCCCCGGACAGACAGAGGCAGGTTCCCTCCACAAGGGAATCAGGATGACACTGTCCCTGCTGCTCTGCCTTGGGGCATCAGCTGGGAAGCTCAGGGGAGGACTCCTCACCAGGGGAACATATCCTAGGCTGGCCCGCTGAGTTCTGGGTTGTTACTTGGGGTAGCAGCAGCCACTGTAGGCCAGGCGCTCTCCAAACACGTCAGGACAGTCCCTGCTCCCAAGGGCCCACCACGTAAGGCTGCAAGTTCCTCGGAAGCATCAACTAGGAGCCGGAGGCAGCATTACCAAACCCCAGCGCAGCCGAGTACAGCCGAGCGGGACCTGCTGGCTACGCCGGTTCTGCTCTCAGCTGGGAGACAAGTGGCAGGGAGCTCAGGGAACTGTTCTCAGCGTTATGGCGGCACCCAGGTCCCTCAGCCAGCTCAGGCTGGGCCCTACCCAGACAGACAGTCAGAGCCCTGCACTCTGCACTGAAAAAAGAGCATCCTGGAGGTTTGCGTTTCTGAAGGGGTCCTCCAAACACTGCCCAAGGGCCACCCTTTCGGGGCATGTCTGCACTAGGAAAAAGGTGTGTTCTCACCTCCTATTAAGCTGACATTGGGTCAAATCCTAGTGAACACACGGCAGTCTGTGGTTCTCCCAAGAGTTCGCAGGTCGAGGTAAAGTCTACAGGGGAGCCTAGGGCTTATCTGGAGCTGTGAACGCATGGGAAAACCCACACCCTGCTTGGAGTGCCCCAGGATTTTCCCTGGTGTGAGTTACATGTTCACTACCAGGAGGTTAGAGCCTTATATCCTAGTGAAGACGAGGCCTGGGGAGATGCTCGCCCAGTGGAGGGGGTGACTTGCTCTGCTTGCTCTTGTGAGGTTTCCCCACAAGGTGGCAGCATTATTATTCCAAAAGGTGTCCCTGACCCAGTGCTGGCCCGTTTCCAGCAGGGCAGGGCTGAGTTCTCCACAGCCCCTTAACATCTCCCCGTTTGATGGGGCTAGGCTGCTCTCTCCCGCTCTCCCATAGTTCCAGGGCCCCGGGCAGGGATCTCCTGCTGGTGGCACCGGCATGCCCTGGACCTAGACCAACACTACAGCATCTCTAGCAGTGAAATAAAATCCCCGATGCCACATCGGCATGGATGAGAAATGAGCGGCCTGGGCTGTCGGCTCTTCCTGTGACGGTGCTGCGGGATGGCTTGGCTGCCACACGCATTGTCCCCTTTGCACCGTTAGCCTAGTGTTGTTATTTGTCTTGCAGTGGCACCTGGGACCCTCAGTCAAGGCCTAGGGCCCCCTTGTGCTGAGCACGGAACAAGAGAATGTAACAAAATAAACAGCCCCAGACACGATATTACCAGCCCCAAATGTGAAAACATTCATGGGTCAGCTCCCTCCCCCGCCCACGAGATTGGCTTAAAAATCATGAGATTTCAAAAATCAATCAATCAGCACCACCGCTCGTATTTCCCTTTATGGAAGGGAGCCACATTCTTATGCTCGTCTCCATAACCACAAGGGCTAGAAATGTCCTTAATTTTTGAATGAAAGTGGAGAGACTCCAGCAGGTGCGGCTTGAAGAAAGACCCCACATATTGCTTATGCTCCAAAATATCTGTTAGTCTATACGGTGCTACAAGACTCTCTGTCGCTCTTGCAGATCCAGACTGACACGGCTACCCCTCTGATACTTCCCATATCTTGTGACACACAGCCAGGCCCCACCCTACCTATCGTCTCTCATTGCTACGGAGATCTCAGCTTCATCTCCCCTGGGCCCCCGATGCCAGCCTCCATCCCCTCGTTTGTTAAACTTTCAAACGAGCACCTTCACGCTTTCTCCCACAGGGCCCCAATTGCTTGGGAGGAGCTCCCTGGAAATATCTGCAAAGCTACTTCATGATCCACCTTCAAACGCTCCTCCAACTCTCTTCTACTGCAATGCTTACATAAAACTTGATAATCGGTAGGCTTCTGCTGTGCTGAGACCACGGCCTATCATGACGTCATTCTTTCCTATCCTTCCCAGTCTGTCTGTGTATCCAGCTGGTGTCTCTCGTCTTATGCTTAGATTTGTAAGCTCTTTGGGGCAGGGACCGTCATTTTGTTCTGTGTTTGTACAGCGCCTAGCACCAGAGGAGCCTGGACTAGCGCCTAGGAGCCTTCTCGTAAGATCAATAAGCAATCCATCAATCGTCATCATCGGCAACACTGAAGACAGGAGGCAACAAGTGAACAAAAGAGACAAACAAGTTGGGAGGCTGTGGGGCTAAGACAAGTCGACCAAAGTTTCAGCCCCAAAAGTGATTATTTCCAAGATCTACGAGCGTGTGAAACAAAGCGTTTTGCCACTTTGGCTCTTTTAGTCTATTGTGAACCAATATTGGGAGTGGACCATATTCACCCTGACTCAATTGGCCTTCAGCACTGGTTCTCCACTTGTGAGGTCACTCCCTTCTCTTCATGTGCCGGTAGATTTATGCCGGCATCTGTAATTTTCACTCCATGCATCTGAAGAAGTGGGTTTTTTACCCACAAAAGCTTATGCCCCAATAAATCTGTTAGTCTTTAAGGTGCCACCAGACTCCTGTACAGGCACTCAGGCCTGTGAAAACTGTACAGGCACTCAGCACAATCTGGCAGGAGGAGAGCGCCCAAGGACCAGGCTTGGGGGTGGGGGGAAAGCGAGGAATAAAAGGCGATTTCATTGTTTTTAACGCTCACGGCATTTCCCCTCCGAGCTGAGTGAGCAAAGCAGAGCGTGATTAATGGGGCTCGGGTCCCATCTGGGCAGGGCAGGCTCCCAAAGCCCTGCAGAGGCAGAGCGCGCCAGGAGCCTGCAGAGGGAGCGCAAGGAAAGGAAATGAAGGCAGATGGGTCTGCGGATCAGCCATTTCAGCTTGGCAAGGAAAGTTGCTGGGGGTGGAGAAGGAGAAGAATGGCCTGCCGGGGTGTGGGGTCATTGCTTTGGAAGGAGTGAGAGGAGCGGGGGGGGGGGGGGCGGGGGCGGGGGAGAGAGGCTGCTTGAAATGGGCCACACACGCCGGGGGCATATTTTTTTCAATCAGGTTCCATAAACATGAGATGAACGGAGCTCCCCTGGAAGTTGCTCTTTCCAGATTCTCTCTCCTGTGTGGAATGGGGGCAGGAAGGCAGCACGTGGCGGGGTGGTGGTGGTTCAAAGCTGCTCTTCTTGCTACAGCTGCTAGGAGAAAGGGAGGGAACAGTGCGTGGGAGAGGAGTCTGCATCCTCTGGCATTGCCTGCCAGTCACGCCATCCACGCCCCAGGACACAGAACCTGCCCTGACATCCTAGCGCCTCGCTCTGCTTCCAGCACGAGCTGCAGAACGGCTTTCCACGGGTGGGCTCTCCCGGCCGGCGGGCTGCAGGGGTGTTGGTGGAGGAGCGCTCGTTCAGCCCAGCCGACGCTCTGCCACACTGGCTTGAATAAAACACCCCGCTATGCCTGATTTGGAAGAGTCTCTCGTTCATCCATACCCTGGTGGCCACATCCTGGTAACAGCTCTGTCTATCTTACAGTGCCGGTCACTGCAGCATCGGAGTGCCTGCCGCATCAGAAAAGTAACCCAGGCACCTTAGTCAGTGGTGCCCACAGCCGTAGACACATTACGCACAGCACGCACCATTGGCAGGGGCAGGGCTACCGGGGGCACACATAAAAGAGGAAGTTTGCCCTTGGCTCCTATATGCAAAGGTCCCCAAACTGAGTGGCATTGCACCTTGCATATCGGGCTGCAATGCCACTCCCAGAAATTTGGCCCCTCCGTCACAGGGGAGGAGCAGCTGGGCCAAACCTGAGTGCCACCGGGCTAAGTTACAGCGAGAGCGGTTCTGCTGCGCATACCGTCTGAAGAATGCCCGAGGGTGCCCGACCTTAGTTAAGGACGGGGTCCTGATTGGAGAAGGTACTCTGGTATGTGTGTAACGAAACAGGTGATACTCCCACTGGAACTACCCAGCGGCTGAAAGTCACAGATAGGCTTAAGTATCCTCTTGAGCCGCGCTCTAATTCGGTCCCCCTTCACCCCGATCAAAGCTCTTCCTGCAAGGCAAAGGAGGAACACCAGCCCCCACCAGCTGGGGATCCGGGCCACGGAGCGTGTGTCTTGCCAATGAGGGGAGCAGAGCTGGGCTCAAGAGAGTGCATTCTTCCAGCCAGAAACCGCACATTAGAAATGAAACTGGTTTGGACATCCCAGCGTGTAGGTTAGCAGCCCTGTATGTGGAGTGTCTGTATGGGCGGTCAGCACTGGCTAGCCTCAGCCAGGTGCTGCCCCGGCCTGCCCCTACAGCACAGGCATTTAGCTGCTAAGCTAGCTTGAGCTGGGGGGGAGGGCGGGGGGAGAAATATGTTCCAGCAAGTCTCCCCGTATGGTCCCTTCAGCAGAGGGCAGTGGTGTGCGCACGTGTTCGCTTAATTACTGGCTGGCCTCCAGCGCCTAGCACGTCATCCCCAATCTTGCTCTTTCTTTTCATCCGAAACTTCCTGTTATTTATCATTTTCATTCTTTACCTCTTCAGCAGTGCAGAAAATTGGCACTTAATTTGCCCTGGGAGCCAATGCGCGGTAGATTAATTGACCCTTGTTATATCCCCCATGTAACGTCTCGGTTAGTAAGCGCCGACTTGTGCCACATTCATTTCCTGTCCACTCATTGTCTTATCTGCCCATTCAAGAGACCTTATTTGAGTTCAGCTCAGCGCTAAGAGTCCCGGAGAAAAAACCCAGCTGCTGGGGATGACGGGCAGGGAGAGGCCTGAACCATACAGCGTTGCAGGCTTCAGTGGAGCTGGCTTTACAAACCGGCTTTCCTGCAACCTGTCTCCAAGGAGTAACAGTCTGTGCATCACCCGAGCACTTGTGAAGCCCTGACTCCCTGCAGGCGAGAGTTGAGCTGTTCAGAAGTCCCCATCCCTGCGAGCTGCTCTCGGACCAATCTGAGCTACTCTCACTTTCTCTTGGGTTGTTTTCACTTCTGTTCCTCCCTGAACCGCCCAACAGACCATTCTAATAACGGCCACATTTCAGTGAGCTGCCTTTGGAATAACAAATCCCAGAGTAATGTAATTATCAGAGCCGCCCACGCGCTCGGCAGGAATCCCTCCAAACTCAGAGCATCCTGCCACAATCCTGACTTGCCCAATTGTTTTCCGAGGGCCGGTCCCAGCTGTTTGCCTTTGTGCGTGCTGCAAGGACCTGTATGGAGCGGTGAGCACGAAACTTGCAATAAAAGCCAACGTAGAGCGTGCGATCACCCAAATACACTCGCCGCTTAGCTCCATTTGCCTTTTTGCATCATTTCGGACACATGCGAGGGGAGGTGCAAGTGGAGCAACCTAACAAAGGAATTCAGAGTCTAATACAACTCCACGTGTGGCTCATGACTCAGGCAGAGCAGGATCTAGCAGCAGACTAAGATTTTCCAGGAGAATTGGGGTATCATAGTATGGAGAGCAAAGACCAAATTCTTATTTCTTGGGATTTCTGGAAGAGGCCCATTAAATGACAAGTGCATCTTTCTGCAAGCTCTGGAGACTCTTCATACTGTTTATTCGTTAGAGGTGCACCTACTAAATCAGTGACTGTGTTACTAAATATACACCCTACTGCACACAGAATAGGGAGCAGAGCTGTAGGAACATTGGTATGGTGCCATCAATTCTGTACTGTGCATCCTGAATGTTGCATGAAGAGAGAGTTTTTTGGACTGAATATGTTACTACTCACTGTGCATAGGACCCTGGAGTCCTTCCAACAGTGGGAGTACAATGAGTTTTTATCTGCTGCTTTAGAGTTTGTATCCATGCCTAAAGCGTGCCAGCTGGGGGCATGTTGGGACCAGATTCACGTGCACGGAGCAATGGAAGAGACCCTTCAAGGAGTGACTGGAAAGCAAGAACCCAAAGCTCAGTGACAGAGCTGCATCTGTAGCTGCTCGAATCTCTCTTCCCAAATGATCACAACTTCCAGATCCTCCTTTTAACTTTCTCTTGGCCCCTGGATTTGCTTCACTGTGTTTTCATGGCTTGGGTTCTGCATGCCAAATGGAATCTTGTAGCATGTGCGCCTCATTGGATGGGCTCCAGCTGCAATGTAGCTAATCCATTTTTATAGTGGTGAGCAGGTGTCTCAAGGAGCTTCTTTAAACATCAGCCTTTGCATTTGGCTATACACGTTGGGCATGCATGGAGGCGTCAGCCACTACTCCATGTCTGAGAACACCAAAAATGCCCTTCGGGCGTTCAACACAGCCCCGCACCATCATCTCTTACACAGCCCAGTCTGGGTGGAGTGGCTTTTCCAGGTGTTACTGATGAGCGGGTGAGAAATTTGACAACATATGGCATTAAACTCTGGAGTCCAGATGGTTCGAGAGTGGCTGGACTGTATGCACCAAGTCAGAGAGACAAAAGTCTCTGTTACATACCAGGACTTGAGATTTTTTTAGGCTCTGGGTTACAACGCACATAAAAAATTAGGTGCTGGATGCAAGCAGCAAGTGGCCCTGGGGAATTCATGCAGCAACCCCAGGGTCTTTGGGCTAACAGAACATCTGGGCAGCAGCCAAGTGGGCTGCCTGGCTATAGAAAACGTGGTGCTCAGTCTGGGAAAGTTGTGTGTAATTAGATGCCTTTTTGTTCCTAGAATAAGCCTGTTGAGAGGTGGGTGTGCACTGGCATCCCGCTGTGAGCATGGCCACTGCTGTTGGGTGAAAGGCCGACGAGGCTGGGGGAGCGCTCTCTTTCATTTCAATCTCTCCGTCCCAGACTGTGGAGCTGGGACTACAGACACCATCCTGACTTGCTCACTCCCTAGCACAGGGGCGGCCAACCTGAGCCTGAGAAGGAGCCAGAATTTACCAATGTACATTGCCAAAGAGCCACAGTAATACGTCAGCAGCCCCCCCCCCCCACTCCAACCTGCAGCGCCTCCTGCTGCCGGCAGCCCCACCAATCCGTGCCTCCCGCTCCCTCCCCACGCCTCCAGCGATCAGCTGTTACAGGGTGCGCAGGAGGCTTTGGTGAGGAGAGGGGAAGAGCTAGGGCATGGCAGGCTCGGGGGAAGGGGTGGAGAGGGGGCAGGGCCTGGGGCAGAGCAGGGGGTTGAGCAGTGAGCAGGATGGAGGGGACTAGCTGGCTACACAGAGTTCCTCCAGATGGTAGCTGGAGTGAAACATTAGAGCCCTTCCTCTCACCACCCCTGGCCCTGCAATTGCACTCAGAGAACAAACTTCTGTCACAGTCTACAGGCAGAACCCTGGGTGCTTCCTCACCTGTCTCTACTAGTTCAAGGTCCTGCTGCACTTAACCTTACCCCCACTGCAACAATCTGGCTTCATATACCTACGTCTTTCATGCATTGTGAGCACAAAACCTGCTGAGGAACAATGTGATTGTGGGACATGCACCCATTATTCCCTACGGATCTCAGTCCGCTTTCACACTGCACCCCCCCCCCCCAGCTCCCAGCTGCATCCTCACCCACAGCAACGCAAATCCAGTTGAATAAAAAACTGGAAATCTGCCTGTTTTGAGGAGAATGTGCCTGTTCCTGAGCATGGGAAAGAGGAAGGAGTCATCTGCCAAAGCAGACCTTGAAGGAGAGGAGAGGGAGAGCCAGTGCTACCCAAAGGAAATCAACTTGAAGGGCCAAAATGAGCAGCTTTAGGAGCTCATTTTAAAAAAATGGGTAAAATGTATCCCTGGTGAGACTCCACTGGTGGCCATGGCCCAAGGGCTGTGTGATTTTAACTAGAAAGGTTTACGGGTTGTGTTCACTTGCGGGAGTTGCCCAGGGTATCATGGGGTGTTGCCAAGGAAGAAGCTTCGCTGCCCTAGGATTTGGACGGGGACACCGTGTTCCCATGGAATGAGGCCAGAGAACTGGGGCCAGGAGGGACACTAATGGAGCTGACACGCCAGAGAGATTCTCGCCCCGAACAGGAATAGGAAAACTCTGTGCTGGATGGCACTGTCAGGGCCCAGAGGAAGGAAGGGAAACAAGAGTCTCCGTGGGGTTTCTCCTCGGGCTTGAGGTCTGTTGAGCAGAGGAGGAGAAAAGGGGTTTGAAACTCTTCCTGGAACGGACTCGTCACACTAACAGATCCCTCTGGGGCCCATGAGAAATTGGAGTAAGCGGTGGAGAAGAGAGCCAAGTCTGGGACCCTCGCTTCAAAACAACACCCCAAAGGGCAAACCCAGTTCAGTGCTTCGACCCAACCCAGCAAGGGGGCCCATGGCAGAGCAAGGCCAGTGGGCAGAAGCAGGGATGGTTATTGGGGATGGAGTGGGGCAGCACCGCCTGCTGTCTGAGCCCTCGGCTCAGGCTAGTTCTTCTCACCTGAGCCAACCTGGCCCCATTCCAAAGATCACCTCCCCTTTTCACTTAGCTGAAGGCACCGGACCCCTCCTGCCCCTGTCTAGCTCTGCTCAGTCACCCCCAGTCGAACAGTGAGATGTTCCAGTCAGCTGGCGTGCAATAGAGCAGGCATGGTAGAGCAGTCTGAGCACAGGGTAGGGCCAGTAACTCTTTTCCCTTGGACATTTCACTTGCCTGTAGATGAACAAGCTCCTCAGAACAGAGACTGTCTCTCTCTCTGTGTGTAAAGCACAGATTAAATTTATGGCACCATATACATGTTCGTTATTAATATTTGCTCTCTTTACATATACTATAACAGTAGCCAGCAAGCACTGGACTGTGACTCAGGAATCCTGCCATTGGCCTGCTGGGTGACCTGGGGCCAGCCATAGCACTGCTCTGTGCCTCAGTTTCCCCCACCTGTAAAAGGAAGAGAATGATCCTGATCTGCTCTGTAAAGTGCCTTGAGATCTACAGAGGACACGTGCTGTAGAAGAGCTTTGTCTTATTCTTGTAACTGGGACCCAGCTCAGACACAGCCCGGAAGAGAATTGTCACTGGGGCAAAATGCCTTTCTGCCTGTGAGAGCTGCTGAGTAAAAAGGCCAAATGGTGTGTGCTTGGCATTTCAAAACCACAGCAGTGTGGGAAAGGGTCAGTCCCTCAGGAGCCATTGGTTCTGTGTGTGCATAATCCAACAGAGGGGACTTTGTCTCCATGGATCCTGCGGGGCACCTCTTCCTAGTGAATGAAATAGGAATGGGATTTTTAGCAGTTTATTAGTCGCCTAGAAGCCACCAGTCTCTCCTGGGACTAGGTCTTCACCTAGTCCTTGGGACACTCAGCAGGGCAAACTCATAAACGCTCAATAAAATAAAGAAATACTAACCGCCCTCTAAATTCACTGGGGGGGGGGGGGGGCGGGAAATCAACTCTGTCCCGACGCCAACTGTAAGTGCCTGGCTTTCTGGAAGAGCTATAACCACAGGCCTTTCCTGCTGTGCTGACTGCAGCGGTTTATGAGAGGACTTGGAGAGAGGCTTCAGTGGAGAGATGGGCCTCAATAGAGCAGGAGCAGCCTTTAGCCAAGGAGTAGCTGTGCAAGAGGCCACTAGGCTAGCATGGATGAGACAAAGAACTAAAGCAGGGATCTCAAACTCAAATCACCACGAGGGCCACATGAGAACTAGTACATTGGCCCGAGGGCCGCAGCACTGAAACCTTTTCATACAATGATACAAAAGTATAGTTAAAAATGAAAAAAGAGTAATATAGTATGCTATTAAAAGTCAATGTATTAACTTTTTTAAAACTATAATGCAAAGAGAGGTTTTAATAAAATATAAACACTCAGTAATGTTTGGAGCTTGGCTGCCAGTGGAGTAGGCACCTATGGCGGGCCGCAGGAAATAACTCCGCGGGCCGCGTATTTGAGACCCCTGAACTAAAGCTTGCTTCGGCCACCCTGAAATTTTCTCTTCCACAAATCACCGTTGAAAATACTGTTTTCCAAAATGAATGGCTGGCCAGGTCCTGCCCTTGTGTTGCAGTGAAAATATTTCTTTTACTCAGACCCTGCTGGGTTTGAATAGAAGTTTATACTCAGTTTCTGCTAAATGTGCCATGCTGTATATTCAAATTACAACTTTTCCTGGCATGCAACGTAAATTTCAAATGCCTCTTTTAAGACCCAAGCGTTGTGCTGCCAAAGAAGTGCTGTTTCAGCTGCGTTTTTTCCAAGGCATCAGTTTTATCCCCGCGGAGGGTTAATTTCACCACAGGTGTGCGTCTGTCCCCCAGGCCCGTTCCAATAGCTCGCTGGCACCATCTGTTATTTAAGGTTGAACCTTTCACCTTCATGGCACAAACGGCAATGCAGAAATAGTATCTGTGTGTGTGCTAAGTTCAGTGTGTGCCTGACCTGGCTTGCTCGCTTGTATACACGCTCTAGAGAAAAGCATTGCCCGCTTTGGGATTCTGCAGTCTGAATGTTTCTCCAGAAGGGTGTTCTAGACCTGGGGTATTAAACAGCGTATAGCTTCCGATCCCACTTCTAAGGCGTTTTTCTCAGAATTGGCTTTATAGTGCCATGTGTAATGTTCTGTCCTTCGCTATGGCATCATGGTAACGGGGGTCATAGAAACAGGGGCAGCGCCAGCTTTTTTGCTGCCTTAGGCGGCGGCAGGAGAAGCTGCCGCCGAAATGCCGCTGAGATCCCCGACCGCCGGGGATCTCGGCGGCACTTCGGCAGCAGCTTCTTCGGCCGCCTGGGACCTCGGTGACATTTCAGTGGCAGCCTCTCCTGCTGGCAGCCGCCGAGGGACCTGAGATGCTGTCCCCCAAATCCCGGCGCCCTAGGCGACCACCTAGGGTCGCCTAATGGTAGCGCCGGCCCTGCATAGAAATATTTAGGATTAGATCATTGGTTCTATGGGCCTGGTTCTCCTCTCACCTATACAGGTGTAAAGCAGGAGTAAGGTCAGTTGTGTCAATTGAGTTCCTCTGGTGTAAGGAAGACGAGCCAGGCACTGTGCATGCAGCCCCTGGGGAGTTACGTTTTGCCATGCTTTAGAGGTAGCTGTTTTTCCTCTACATTTCCACGTAAATCTCAGGATGCGGTTGGCCTTGTCCCTGTGCCAGGACTGCCTTCAACAGCACTCTCTTGAGAGGCTAATTTGAATTTAGGAAAGGAAACTGAAGAATTTCCTTTTCTTGCTTCAGGGCAGAGCAAATAATGGGGCCTTTATTCCCTGATAATTAACTTGCTTTTTACATAGCTTTAACTTTGCTCCAGCTCCAGCCTTCTATGTGAAAAGAAGCCTGTTACAGGAATCCTGGCACGGAACGACTTCCCCCCTGAATTCTAGAAGAGCGTGATAACTGCAGAGCCGTAGCAATACGTTTCCAGAGGGAGAGGAACGGCTCCAGGGAGCACTTTCCAAAACAGGCAGCGGAGTGTGTTCCACCGGAGGGACCGGAGAAAGGCGCTAGAACATTACAAAAGGCACACCAAGTAATGCCACTGTTGTTATGCTGGCAGGTAAACAGGGTGGAGAAACAGTCAGCCATAGAGGGCAAGCATGCCCGGTCTTCATTTGGGCACAAAACACAAACCTTATGCCGAATGTCACTGCCAGCCGTAGCATCCCAACCGCCTTCATTTCAACGCAAACTTCCAGTGGGGTTGCACTGGTGTAACTGGACCTTTCTGCACCAAGGGCATAGAGGTCTGATATCGGCTCAGTGAGCTTGTCGGGTGTCTAGGGGGCAGGTACCAGTCTGACAAAAAACTGCCATCATAATTGGGCCCTTTGCGGGCAGCATCAGCAGAGAGGCCAAATGTGAAGAAACTCTCTTCGTGCCCTTCCAGGGAAGAGGCAAGGCTCTGGCAGGGGACAGCTTGCATGGGAAGTCTGGAGCTATTCAATCAATTCGCCACCACTCCCACCCCGGCATAGTCCTAGGAACCAGCAGAGAGTGACCATCTTTGCCTGTCCCAGGTTTCTCCCATTCTTATGGGGATTCCTGCAGGATGCTTGGGCTGGGGGTATGGGGACTGGTTTTGCCCCCCATTTAAAACTGTATGAAAGCTAAAAAGGCCAGACCAACCAGTATTTTCAAAATAGAGAGAGAGAGAGCGAGAGAGAGTGAGTGTGAGTCGGTGTGGCCCGTCCATGCTGGCTTTACCACCACCTGACTGAGTAGAGAAAAGAGACCGGGGGGGAGGGAAAACGCTTGTTATTTTTTAATAACTGTCAAACAGATGCAGCAGCAGCAGCACAGAGCGTATTAATGGGGAACTATGTGCCAGGGAAAATGGAGCTTTTGTGCACTCACCGTCCTCAAAGACTGGAAGCCAGAGCGGAGGGAGATGGTGGCCCAGCTGCTTACAGCTGGGATTCCCTTTGAGCGGCTGACTTAATACCTCTGAGTGGCTCAGACACTTACCTTCCCTCCCTAGTCATATTTATCCTGCCACAGCACCTAGGAGCTCGGAGCTCTGTTGGCACTCCTCCTCCGAGCCTCCTCACACCTACTCCCATGCCCCTGCCTCTGCTGCGGGGCCCGTTTGGCCATCACAGGTCAGAGCCTCGAGACAAAGTGTTGCAAAATGCCATTTAAATTGGTGTGCTGTTTCAGTTAGAAAAGGACCCAGCAAACCTCCAGCACAGGACTTTGGGGGAAGAGATTCAGATGCTTATTTGTCACGCTAAGGCAGGAAATGATGTATCCCCTTTAAAAATCTGCATTCAGCTGCATTGCCATCAGCTGCTGAGATGAAGTTCCTTCCCACTCCTGCCATATGAACAATAAACCTCCCCCACATCTTCTGTGAAGAGCAGGGCCCTATGAACAACGCGAGAGGAGATTAAATGAAGCCCAAGGAGAGCTTGGGCCATCTGTTACTGGAGTGTTTTTTACGCCGTGTCAGAAGCTACAGAAACTTTCCACAGATAAAAGTAGCACATCTGCCTCACCCTGCAACCTGCCTGACAAACCTGTCCTGAATTAGCTAGACGGAGCCGACAGGCATGGTTAGTGCCTCAGGGGATGTGGAACCTGTCCCCTCCAGAGCACAGAATCGCAGCGCCAGACCCTCCGCTCTGCTAGCCTGACTCTGCTCTCGCGAGCAGTGCCGAGACCGTGTAGGGCGTCAGACCCTCCGCTGGTCTGAATGGACATGGCAGCTCCAGCAATGTCAGTGGAGTCACTTGGAAAAACAATTGGCATTTTTCAAACCAGCTCACAGAAAACGGTGAAAAATCTATTTTTCCTTCAAAAATCACCTGGTTTTTTAATTAAAAATTTATTTATTTGCAAAAAAGACAAAATTGAAAAGTGATTAAAAACAAAACAACCCCCCCCCCCCCAAAGAGCTTTTGGTTTCTGGGTTTTTGGTGAAACTTTCCCCCCACCCCGCCCTCCAAATTTCAGCCAAAACTGGAATGTTTTGGTTTGGTCAAAAAGCTATTGTTCACTGGAAACGTGTTTTTGAGATAAAAATGTCAGCCAGTTCTAGAGTCGTGCTGATCTACACCAGCGGAGGAGCTGCCCCAAGTTGGCTTCAGTTGCCAACTGGAACTTCCATTTTTATAGGGAAGCCTATCAGGGGAACAGATATGCCAAAACCATCTTTACTGCCCCCCTCCACAAAACCTAGTATAGGAGGTATTTGGGGAGGGGGCAGAGAAGAGGGAACCATGTAGCTGGCTGCAAATTAGAGAAGCCCTGAGACTGCTCTAAATTGCACCAGGGGCCAAACTACCTCAGATTTGGGGGAAAGGGAATAAAGGTGAGCAACAGTCCACCAATGATCTAGCCCCTTTAATCTTCAGGTGTAAAAAAATCCTATTACATCATCTAGTTTATTGCCCAGCTGGGACAGGGTTGTTCCCTATTGTACAAACATGAGTGTTTTGTCCAGTCTAGTTTTAAAATCTGAAGTGATGTGGCTTGCACCACTGCTTCCTTGGTGAGACTGTTCTGCAAACCAACAGATCATGCTCTCAGCAAGTTTCTGTCCTGGGTTGAAGTTTCTTTGGTGTGGGAGAACCTGGATCCTATCACAGATCACCTAAGTAACTTTGGCTAACTTCATCTAATTAAGTCAGTTTCCCTCCTATTCCAAAGCCATCAAACCACCACTGAACTCCTAAGCTCACTGTGCAAATTAATTGAAAGAACTGCTACCTTGAAAAGAACGGAAGAAGCAGCGTCTCAGTTGTAAGGAACAAATCTAAGATGCAAGAATGTGTTCGCTAAGGCTTCTATTCAGCAAATGTTACGCATGTGCTTAAAGACTTTGCTACATCAGGGCCTCAAAATACACATGGAAGGTAAGTGTAAAAGTGTAGCGTACGGCAGGGAGCTGCTGATTTTCATATAGAATAATAATATTAATGGCTGGCTAGGAAAGAGGATTGTCTCTCCTTGTTTAGATTAGAATTTGCTCCTCCAGGGGAAAAAAAAAAAAAAAAAAAAAGGAGTGGTGTGGGGTAGAAAACAAAGATTCCTATAGCTCCTCTGAGACTGGCAGCAAGATCACAAAACAACAGTTATGCCTACGATTTTCAAAGGGAACCTTCACTAATGGGTAAATTCGACTACAAGAGCACTCAGGACAACTGCAGCCTGGTTGCTGAGAAAGTCCAGAGCACGATACTGACAATGCACCTAAACACACAGAGATTCTGCCCATTTTAGCATCAGGACGCCAAAGAATGTTGCTGTAATGGACACACACAGTGAACGAGTGACTCTTCCTCTTAAGTGGAAATGGCAAATATGATGAACATAAGAACTGCCATGCTGGGTCAGCCCGATGGTCCATCTTGCCCAGTAACATGTCTCCAGCAGAGGCCAGTACCAGAGCTTCAGGGCAAGTGTACAGAACAGGGCAATTGTCTTTCCCTCCTGGCAGTCAGAGGTTTAGAGTCATCCTGAGTGAGGTGTTATATCCCTGACCATCTTGGCTAATAGCCATTGATGGACCTATTCTCCATGAACGTATCTAATTCTGTTTTGAACCCAGTTATACTTTTGGCCATCACAATATCCCATGGCAATGAGTTCCACAGGTTAGCTGTGCATCATGTGAAAAAGTACTTCCTTTTGTTTGCAATTCCACCAGCAGCCTATTCATTTCATTGGGTCACCTCTGCTTTTTATATTGTGGGAAAGGATAAACAACACTTCTCTATTCACTGTCTCCACACCAGTCATTATTTTATAGACCTATATCAGATACCCCCTTAGTCGTCTCTTTTCCAAGATGAGCAGCACTAATCTCTTTAATCTCTCCTTGTATAGAAGCTGTTCCATTCCCTTGATCATCTTTGTTGTCCTTGTCTGAACCTTTTCCAGTTCCACTATGTGCTTTATGGGATGGAGCGACCAGAACTGCACACAGTAGTCAAGGTGCAGGCGTACCATGGAGTTATATAGTGGCATTATGATTTTTATGTCATATTTTTTCTGTCTTTCTTAGTAGTTCCTAACATTGTCAGCCTTTTTGACTGCTGGTGCACACTGAGCTGAAGTTTTCAGAGAACTATCCGCAATGACTCCAAGGAAACATGGACCTGGGAGCTTTGGAGATAAATGTAGAAGATGCAAACAGGCCTATGGACCCTAGAAATTAATTCCAGATCCGTTTTGTCCTACCCTAAAGATGCAGCAACAGGCTGCCTGATAAACCCAAAGCAGAGCCTGTGACCAAATGGGTCTGTTCTTAATGTTTCTATGCCTCAGTTTCCCCAAGGCATGTGTTAAGTCTCTAGGTGGTGGGCTAAAGGTGTGGGAGTGCAGAGCCCTAGAGGGCCAGTGTGATGACAGAGAATGGCCGACACCCTGTCTCCTGGCAACTGATGATCTGGGCCCCTCCCCTGCAAAGGTGGGAGCTGAAGGTGTTGGAACAAAGGGATCAGGTGACCTCCTGGCCCCGGAAGGAGACAAAGGGGGAGGCGGGGCTGGACAGTTTCAGTTTGGAGACGGCTGGGGAAGAGGGGGGAAGGGCAGACAGGGTCTGGCCTCCCGGCCCCCCCCCCCCCCCGTTTGGAGCTGTGGGGTGAAATGCAGGGAGCCCCCGGGCTGGGGTCTAAGCTCCCTGCCCCCCGGAAGGGCCCGACTGAGGGGTCCTGGTTGTACTTACAAGCTCTGTTTGGACTGTGTTCCTGGCATCTCTAATAAACCTTCTGTTCTACTGGCTGGCTGAGACTCCCAGTGAATCCGGGGAAGGGGGTGCAGGGCCTGACTCCCCCACACTCCGTGACAGAGCCTTCTCCTCCAATGCCTGCCATTCACAACAGGCTAGTCTGAAAAATATGTGGGCTGGTGCTTGCCAAAGAGGGGTTGATTAGACTGTGAAATTCAGGGTTTCACAGCTGACCAAACTACTCAAAAAGCTCCACAGTCATTTCTTCCCATTCAGAGAGAGAGTTACCATCTCCTGGCTCCAAAGCCATGGCAAATGCAAAGCAATTCCAAGTATTCACCCCTCCGTTTACTGCTGGGAACGCAGAGAACAGCGGCGACCAGCAGATCTCAACTAAGGACTTGACTTTTAAGGGGAAGGAGACAGAACAGCTTGCTGGGCTCTGCAGAGCCTTCTTGTACAAGAGCACTCGACTTGTAGATCCTAGAGAATGTTCCCATAGCTGGTGCTCAAGACTATGTAGCATAGATCCTGGGTTTGGAAGTGCCCATAAAGCTTGCGGTTGTTGTGATCTGTAAGTGGCTTCCTTTGAGGGGTTCTATTCACCTTCCAACAAAAGGTCACGGGCTCAAAAGTATCCCAGGTGCCGGTGAGGAAAGACATTGCCACCTGCGGGCAGCTTCTTGCCCTGTGTAAAATGAGTTCCATTCCCAGTGCTTCTTCTGTGAAATGGGTGCACTCTCACCTTTGGCACGAATTGTTCCTTGAACTGGCAATCTCAGCAGAGAGGCCAATGACTGAACGGGCCAATGGAGGCAGAGCTCCCTGGTCTGGCCCACTGGGATCCCTACAAGGTAAGGTTAAGGGATATTGGCAAAGATTAGTGGGGAGCGGGGGCAAGTGGGCATTTCTGCTCCTTGCATTGCATCCTATTCTGTTAATAAGTCATTAGAGCAGGAGACTGCAGCCCCGGGAGAAGCAACAAGACACTTTTCACTAGCACCAGCTACAAAGATTATTCACAAAAACAGCTCTAACATATGCCTGCTGTCCTTATTAATAATAATTTGTATTACAGGAGCACAGAGACCCTAACTCAGATCAGGATCCCATCATGCTAGGCGCTCTACAGACATGCAAGATGGCCCTCGTCTTGAAGACCTTACAATCTACATAGAGGAGACTGAAAAGGGGTGGGAGAAAGGAAGGATTATCCCTGTTTTATAGGTGGGGAGCTGGGACATAGAGTGATGTGGGGCCAGATTTCCAAGGGCTCAGCACCCCATTAGGCACCCAATCAGTGGCTCACCCAAGGGGACACAGGGACAGCTACAGCAGAGTTGGGAACTGAGCCCAGATCTCCTGAGTCCCAGCCCAGTGCCTGAGCCAAAAGCCTCGCTTTCCTTTCCCTTTATGTGATTAGACGACGAACGGAGCCACGTGGGAGCAGTTGGCGTTCTCCAATATTGACCTTGAGTTCCCTTTGCTCACGCTCTCCCTCGCTACAGGAGTAGACACTGGGTTAGTGGGGCCTGGGGGTGGGAAGCAAAGTGCTATTGGCAACCTGCAAAGGGAAGCAGGAAAGTGGAAATGTGTCAGGCAACAGACTTGTGGGTAATTTCTATAGCAGGGTCACCAGAGGGAGAGGAACAGGAGCCAGCCTCGGCTGAAGAGAGAAACGTATGGAGCGGATTGTTGTACAGAGATGTGCGCTGAGCAGAAAAACCAGCCTGTTCCAAGGGACTCTCTCTTGTACTGACGTTTCTCTGCTGCTGCAGTCGTGGGCTCAGGGCCGTAAGCTTTGGAATGAGCATTACGAAGAGGGAGATGCTCCCAGGTTAGCTGGGGTTCGGGATGTTGAGCTGACTTCAGTTTCCTGTTTGCAGACAATAAGTCCCTGCAAGGCCCTCACTCTGTGGAGTTATTTGGCTGATGAAGTTCCCTTAAAATACCTTCTCTTAGGGATGAAATGATTCAATGTGCATGTGCCTTTCATTAAGCAAAAGCCCTGGCAGCAAAGCTCAGCTGATAGGACAATGACTTAACACAACCTCTACCCCTCCCCCAGCATTACTTAAAATTGTAACTTCTATTGGCCGCAGTTTGCATCCATCTGCAAAAACACATTGAGGAGAGAGAGCAAGAGAGAGAGGTTGGCAGCTGACTGCAAAGTTATTCCCTTGAGTGTTACTTACCTGACTTTAACCAGATGCTGTTTATCAGCCTGAGTGTATGCTACATGCCCAGCGTGACAACGACAGGAGAAATACAAGAAATACTTGTTATGCTCTGGGCTTATTCCCCCACCCCACCCCCAATATCGTCCTAGGACCGGATATACAAGTTCCAGGAGAGGAATGTGTCTCCCTGGAGTCCCAAGTCAAATCTGGAATTCATGTATCCTGTAGATGTACTTTATTACATACAGGCATCAAGAAAGGTTTTGGAATTATTGTACTGGAGAGCTGGATTGTGTAGTTAAGGCTTGAACGTAAGGGATAATTTTAGACATGTAATGCAACCTGTCAGCCCCATGGAAAATGAGGAGTGGCGTATTTTGGCTTCAGGTTTTTTCCCCCTTTATACACCCAGGCGCCCATTAAAATCAACGGCAAAACTCTCTGCCTTCACTAGGAGCAGGGTCGGAGTTTTGGAATGCGGCAAGCCTGCCTTGCCAGGGGATAACTAAGAGGTGGCGGGCGTGCCCGTGAACTTCACCAGCGGGGGGACAAACATCTAACAAGAGTATTTGTGCCAGAGCAAAACTGTGGATGTGACATTAGCTTCCTGAAACCAGGAAAACTAACAATCCCCTCCAGTGAGGGCACTGCAGAGGAGAGAGCATGGAGCTGTAGTGAATAGTCCAGACAGGGGCCCTCTGAAGCTAGTGCCGCAGGGGCTCGTGTACAAACTGATAGGATATCCGGGGCCATGCCTGGGTTTGTCTGGATGTGACCATGTGCAGCTCCTTTATCAATTCCTACCCTCGTCTTACTGCCCCTGTCGTTAGCTGCTCTACCATGCCACAGTCTGGACACTCACATGAGAGAGTTCACTCACAGACACCATGCTCTGCACTGTTCAGCAAGCAAACATTTTCCATGCCTAGGAAGCAGAGACCTATCAGGTAATATTCTGTCCCATTGAAGGTTAGACAGTGGTAAGTGAGGGCAGGGAGGATTCATCCCTTCCTATCAGGCAGCTGGACAGAGTGAAGAGGACACTGAATTCAAGACAGCTTTGCATTAGGCAAACAGGTAAGAGCAACTTGTGATCTGATAGACCGAAGAAGGGACTGGAACAGACAGGTTCCAGGGGCTGGAATGAACTTGTGTGTGTATATGTAGGGGAGAGAGAGAATGGTAGATGGGTATGAAGGATGAACGCTGGCAGACCAGTCTATTCTCCTTCCAGGTCCCTGTCCCTCGGTCCCATCCTGCAGAAGCAGTTCTGCACTTCACACATTGTTCTCCAGCTCTTTCCTCACTGTGGACATGTGGTAAGCTACTGCTGGACAGATGAGCCCTCTGGCTCTGCACCGTGGCTGGCTCACTAAGTTTTCTGGATGACTGTCTCAATTATGTCGGGCATAAAGGACTGTTTGTAATGGCCCCTCGAGAGGCCACCAGGGGAAAGCAAGGGGATGGTGTTCATGTTTTCCTAGCTCTGTGAAAGCGCTAAGTGGAGGCCTGTGGCAGGCTGTAGCCCCACCATGCAGAGCTCTGCTCAGGGCAGGGCTGCCCAAGTGAGCCACTCAACACAAAGTTCACCCTTTTACCCACCGGATTATTAAAGGTCTGCAGACCCAGCAGTGCCTTCTCTTCTATAAATTGTTCTGAGATGTTCAGGCCATAGAATCTCTGTAAATAACGATACTTAGCACTGACATGCACCCCTCAGCTTTTCAGCCATGGATCTCACAGGGCTTTGCACAGGCATTATTAGCCCCATTGTAGCGATGGGGAAATGGAGGCACAGAAAGATGATGACAGAGCAGGGAACAGAACCCACAAGCTGTTGACTTCCCATCTGGTAACCCACTGCTTCCTACAGCAGCTCATGCAAGTGCGAAAGAACTATCCAACTACAACATTTTTTTGACTCAGCAACTTCCTCTGGATTATTACACTGGTAGTTCTGGGTGGTGTTTCTTGTCTGAGTTTGAAACTGGAGTTTAATTTTACAAAACACTTAGGGCTTGCTTCTCATTCACACTAAGCACTCTGGCAGCATACAGAGGCCTTAAAGTGAAAGTTACATTTACACTCACTTTTACACTTCTGCCAGCACACAGCAGTGGTGTAAAGCAGCTGTAGCATAGTGAGAATAGGCCCATAGCTGCTTTCTACATTCAGTAAAGCGGATGCACACAGGGGCCTGGGTACCCGGTAGGCTGGGGCAAAGCCGCATGGAGAATTTGAAAAACAAGGAGAGAAATTTTGACCTGCATCACTAACTGAACTGGGACTGAGGGGGAAGGAGGGAGCAGAACAGGGGCTTTGGAACAATTTTTATAGTGGGGGTGCTGAAAGTGGAAGCCATGTATTTGGTTGTTATTACCGCTGCCGCACCCCAGCACCCCTGGAGCAGAACGCTGCTGTGTTTTGCACATGTGAGAGGGTGGGAAGCAGCCTTCTGAACATGGGCTGACTTCCAGAGATACTGAGTCAGCGGGACCTGGGTGAAAGCCGGCCTGTGCTGATGTCTGGGGAGCTGGGGTCTGCAGAGGCGGAGAGGAGGGAGTTACAGAAGTCGGGGCAAGAGGGGTTCGGAGCATGGTGATGATCCAGGCTGAGGGAGGTTCTGCCGTCACTGCCAGAAGAGGTGGTTTTAGAGTGAGGTAACTATAGCGACCCTAGGGTGACCAGACAGCAAATGTGAAAAATCAGGGGGGGGGGGGGTGTAATAGGAGCCTATATAAGGAAAAGATCCAAAAATCAGGACTGTCCCTATAAAATCGGGACATCTGGTCACCCTAAGCAACCCCTCGGTGAAATCCTAGGAGACACCGCTCGTTTTCACCACAGTATAGCTAGGTAAGGTCAGTCATGGGCCCCGCTGCATAGAGCCCACCTCTTTCAGCACAGAAGCCATGGCCCGAGCACGGGGACTTGTGGAGGTGTGAGAGAGAGATGGGGCGTGTTTGAATTAAATCCGGATACCTCTAGAGGGAATCTCAGACAAACCAGATCACAATGCGCTGGACTCACAAGCACACTGTCTGCACCCTTAACCTGGGCTCTGATCTGGGTTTAAGCCCAACCTCCCCTACCATCCACACAGAGAAACCTCCGATCTGGATATGGAGGTGCCCTTCAGCTGGGCTACTTTACCCAACCAGGGGGCGTGGGGGAAGGGGAACCTGGACTCTGCTTAACTTGGGCTGGAACCTGCTCCCTTTGCAGGGAGGGGGCAGGTTAAATCCCAGGAGTGCCAACAGCCCTCCAATGCCTCCTCACAACCACCCCCGCCAAGGGCAGCCAAGTTCTCCCGCAATGGACACCGCTGACTAGGGAAGAACCCGGCAGCCTCTCAGCCCAAGGAACCATGGGAGGGGCGTGCCCCCGGACACACACGGGTGAGCGCAGAAACAGGGAGGACACAGTCGTGTGGGCGGGGCTTTGCGGCGGGGATGCTCACACACAGGCTAGGTGAAGCCAGACCTGGGTGCCAATCACCCAGGTTAGCTGCCGTGAAGACGGACTCTAAGCCTCTTTTGGCCTGCTGGGCTCTGGCATCCAAGGCCATGTTTGCACTCAGCCCCTCACCCGGACTCATTATGCGGTGGGTCACCTCACTGCTGCCTGAAGCTGGCTGCACAGGCTGCCGCTAGTAAACACAGCGGTGAAGAAGGGGTTTGTCTCCGGTGCTGCTGCTGAACAGTGCTTTTATTCAGCAGGCTGTACAGCGTCGGCGGCCACCTCTCCAGCTGACCTGACTTCCAGGAACCCCACACATCCCCCGGCCGGAAAGCGCTGTCCACATGTTTACAAGGTCTCAGCCCAGGAGATGGGCTAAAACCACTGGAAAGAATTTCCACTCCCTCCCGTCAGACACCACAGCTCCTCCATTTCCTCTCTCCCAGCCGGGAGCCAGGCATTTTTCACTCCCACTGGCTCCGCTATCCACCCAGTTTCTGGATGGGGCTGTAATGGCAAAAGGCAGAGGCAGCCGCTGGGTTCCGGTGCCTGGAAGCTGGGCACAGCCACCACGTTCTGTGGGGTGGGGCTGGGGTTGGCTGAGGCTGTTTGTTTTGGCAGCAGGGACAAGGCACATTAGCGGCTCCTGTGGTCAGAGCAGTGCAGGGGCTGCTCCTCCTGTGCATTCTTGGGGTGCAAGTCGCTCCAGAGAGAGTGAGGAGGACCACGACTCCCCCCCCCCCCCCCCCGCCCGCCATACACACAGACCCCGGAGGGTTTGTGCCTCAGGGGATCCAGTTCCATTCCCTTTAGTTTGCAATTATAGGTTCCTCCTCTCCCCATCTAATGCACAGTCCCTTCTGCAGCTCTGCCCCACCACAAGCTGCGGTCCCCACAGCTGCACTCCCTGCTGGAAGGAGGGCCACAGTCCGAGGACGTCTAGGAGGTGCCCTAGTAAGGGACAAGCCAGTCTGTCAGCGCGAGGGATGTCAGCTTGGAAACAGGGATCTCACTTTCCTAAGAGATCCATCTGCTCCTGCTGCATCCCCACAGGGCATCTGACTCCTGTCAGTGAGGTTACACGGCGTGTCTCAGGCGCGCGCGTGTGTGTGTGTGTGTGTGTGTGTGAGAGAGAGAGAGAGAGAGAGAGTGAGAGTGTGAGTGACAGAGAGGAGGCAGTCCCCAAATCCGTATGGTGCTGGGCCTTCCCACTATGCAGAAGGATGCTAATGCAGAGGCAAAAGTAGGGGCAGTTTTTGGCCAGGTACGCTAGTCACCGCTGTAATAATTTCCAAAGACTGAGCATTACATGAAGGTACAAGGGTGCGCCGGGATCTCAGATGCAGCCTTTGCGACTGGACACAAAAGCTATGTCTACACGGCAATAAAACACCCACAGCATGGGGGGGTGGCGGGTCCCAGAATCTGGGCTGCAGCCCAAACCTAGATGTCCACACTGCCATTTTATAGCCCCGCAGTCTGAGCCAGCTGACATGGGCCAGCTGTGCGTGTTTCATTGCCGTGTGGACATACCCAAAGAACCCTCAGCCTGAGAAATGCTGCTCAGTAATATAGCAACGAGAGCCTCTGACGTACCTTGCGCGCCCACAGCCCAGCCCCTGCACCCACCCACCTTGAGAAGGGCAGGGGCCTGGGTGTAATTTCTCTTTATGTTCCTTTAGGAATGTCATTTATTTTTAAAACGTTCACAACTGCACTGTGCTCCCCCAGGCCGCAGGCACCAGGGCAAAGCTGGGGAGCTAACAGGAGACTGAACTGGAGCACTGGGTATTTCATCGTCCCGCTGCCCGGATAAAACTCAGTTGCTTTTGAGAAAAATGTAATTGATTTCGTCCAACATAGTTAGGCAGAGGCCACTGGAAAAAATTACGCTCTCTCTGCACACATGTGCCACCAGGGGCTGCTTTAATCACCATGTCACGATGCCAACGAATACATGAGCACAAGGAAAGCTGTGAGCCGTGGCCTTCTGACTGGTGAGGCGAGCACTGTGCGTTGGGAGCTGGGCCAGCGAGCAGAGGTGTCACCCTCAGTTTCTTACAGCAAGGATGGGTGAGGGACTCCTGGCCTCCCAGCCCATGGACACTCCTTGCCTTCCATGCATTTTCTTCATTGACTGGGGAGTCGTTCTTTTGCCTTTTTATGGCACACAAACAGCTTCCCACCTGTCTCCCTCCATCCTAAGAGTTGAGCATCTGACATGCTGCTCTTTTGCTTGCTCAGTGTCCAAATTTGCCAGAAGCTGGGAATGGGTGACAGGGGATGGATCACTTGATTCCCTGTTCTGTTCATTCCCTATGGGGCACCTGGCACTGGCCGCTGTCAGGACACTGGGCTAGATGGACCTTGGGTCTGACCCAGTATGTCCAGTCTTATGTTCTTACTGGCTCCCTTTTACTGCCATGATGCTCCTACCCAGTATCTCCCTAGGGACCACTGCTCAGTGCAGCGACTCTCCAGCCTGGCCAGTCCAGGTCAGTGCTCTTCCTTTCCCCAGCTCCCCCGCTCCACAGGCCCCTGCTCTCAGGGTGCGCTGCCTCAGGGGAGAGCCTTCTACAGTGGGGCTCAGAACCCAAACAACAGAGCGCCCTGCCCTGGAAAGGAAGCATCCACAGCTAGGAAGTCTCCTGCCCAGCAGCCCAGACTGGAAAATGCATCTTTTGCTAGGGAGACAGAAGCATTCTTCCATCAACCTATCTGCATCTACACTGGGGGTTGGCTAGGCATAGCTACCGTGCTCAGGCCAGGGTGTGGATTTACCCCCCTGCCCCAAGCACTGGAGCCATGTCAACCTAAGTTTTAAGTGTAGAGCAGGCCTAAGTGACTGCAAAGGGGGTCTAAGTTAGCACAGGCCCAGAGCGTGATAGACTCACCCAGCGATTCAGCCACATGAAAAGGGGCGGGCTGTTAAAACAGGCTATGGGCTTTTAGTCACACAGTAGGGTTTCATTTATAAACCGTGTATGAAGGGTTAATAAATGATCCGCAGATGTTATCCCTGGGGAGGGATAGCTCAGTGGTTTGAGCATTGGCCTGCTAAACCCAGGGTTGTGAGTTCAATCCTTGAGGGGGCCATTTAGGGATCGGGGGCAAAAATTGGGGATTAGTCCTGCTTTGAGCAGGGGGTTGGACTAGATGACCTCCTAAGGTCCCTTCCAACCCTGAGATTCTATGATAAGCATGTTACAGACATGAGCTGTGAGTGCTATAGATGTTTGAAAGTAACCGTTACTACAATGGGTGTGATTTAGACTATTACAGACCTGAGGGTGTTTGGCTCGCTGTCTGTGATGTCCCAGCCAAGTACAGTTGACTTGGATAGACTGACCCAGAATGCAGTGAATTTGGTTCTCAAGGGGAAGAAAGACACTTAGGTAGATACCCCAGTTTCTTCAGGCCTCACTAAGGCAAAGCCAGTGCATGTTACAAACCGGCTGGGAATGGTGGAACAATGAACAATGGCTTTGCCTGCCAAAATGCTCCAGGCACATTTCTGGCGCGCTTTCGTTTCTCACGGCACTTCATAGCAGCCCTGGGAGGAGCATCCCTAGAAGCTGGGGTGGGTGACAGATCACAAACAGTGCAGAGGCCTGCTACTGACTCAGTAGCATAGCGGGGTGGGGGAGAGCAGGGGGAGCAGCCGCTCCCCCTGTGAGCGGAAGCAGGCACCTTAAAAAGGAAGCGCTGCTTCTTTTTAAGCGCCGCTTCTTGCACTCACCCGGCGGCGCTCTGGGTCCTCGGCAGCATTTCAGCGGCTGGTACCACCGAAGACCCAGAGTGCGTGATGTCCCGCCGCCGAAGTGCTGCCGAAGATCCGGGTGAGTACAGGGGGAGGCGCCTTTTTATAGCGCCGCTCCCCCTGTGCTCCGGACCTGGCTGCGCTACTGTACTGACTCACTCAGGAGCGTTAATCTGCCTCTCACAGGCCATCAGCAGCCTGTATCGTACTAACACATGCCTGTGAATCAATTTGCTGGTGACAGGATGCTCCATTCGGAGCATCCAAGGAGATTAAATTTTGTTCCAAGAACTAGACAGCCGAGCCTCCCCCTCAGCGCCCTGGGGGCCGCTTGGATAAGGAGTGTCTCGTTCATACTCATCTCTCCTACCCCTGCCCCTCAATGTATTGCTGAGGATTCCACTCACTCCAGTTTCTCACCAGTTCTGAGGCCTATTGACTCAATGTCTATCCTTCCGCCCACTTAGTGCCGGTCTTCTCCCTGTCCCACCACGCAGCATGGCTGCTATCCAGAGTCTTCTCCTCTGCAGCTCCCACCATCCCTGCTAAATCCCTCTGCCTGCACTCTCCAACTCATTCCAAATCTCAGCTCACAACAGACGGAGTTTTGCTCGTGCGAAGATCTGCACATGTTGGTATGTGCCCCTTTGCATGTCTTTATACATGTATGTGTGGGGATACATAGGGGTGTGCCCACACCGGTACGAGTGTCAGGGTGCATACCCAAGTGAGTCACTCCCTGGCAGGTTTCAGATCACAGCACTCACCTGTATCATCTCTCCACGCTGGGTGCCCTTCTCGGGAAACAGCAGCGCGCTCTCAAAGTCTGCTGGCTGAGGTGGTGCTGGGGTCATGTCCACTTAGCTCTGGAGGCTCCTCTCGCTCACTGGCTGTGTCTTTGCCCTCTTGTGTTTCTCATAGCTGGAGGGGCCAACTCAGTAACAGAGATCCACACTCTGTCTTTTGCTTTTCCAGCAGTGTCCACAATAGCCCCCATGTCCCAGCTTTTCCTTATGCTCGCTGCAGCCTCAGACCCAGCTCTGAATCTACTCCTGGGAGATGGTTTTATCCCTCAAAGAGCCATTTTCTTCCTTCCCTATTTTGGGCTCTTCATTCAGTATCCAACTTCCACAGACCCAGCTTGGCTGGGTGCCTGTCACCCACACACCTCTCCTGCTTGCTCTCCACAGCTGGGGCACATCTAGGCAGGGTCCTAATACAATCAGGGGTCAAAGCTGTGCTTCCTGTAGGCCCTAGACTCATGTCTCCAGGTCCTGTAACCTCCCTACAGGAAAAGCCAGACAGGAGGTGCTTGCGTAACATACAATAACCTGGGCTAGGTCCTGTCTCCCTAATTCTGCAGAGCTCTCAGGCTGCTAGATTGGCCTTGGGGGAAAGGTCTTGTCTTCATTGGAGAGGTTTACCTGGAGTTCATTGATTGCCAGTTAACTCAGGGTGGGTAACACCTTTGCAAAGACTAGTCTGGACATGCCCAGGCTACAAACACTGGTGGTTAACTTGCATTGATCTCTAGGAAAAAACAGAAACAGGTGTGTACTACTAGAGCAAACCTTTGAGGAATGTCCAGATTATGTGTTAATTACCTTGAGTTAACTGACAATCATTATCTCCAGGTAAAACTTGCCAATGTAGCCATACCTTAGGGACACCTCCATGGTGCACTATCATCACTTCCCTGGAGCAGAGTTGGTGTGGTCCAGTGAATAGGGTCTTTGCCTACCACCTAAGACATGTGGGTTCTGGTCCTCTAATGACCTGTTGTGCACTTTTTGGTAACCTACATTACCTGTATTTTCCCTCCCCCTGTCTTTGGGGATGGGGCTGTCTCTTGCTAGGTGTTTGTACAGTGCCCAGCACAAGGTCTACTATAACACAAGTGATAGTACCAAAGAGGACACTAGGCTAAGCAGGCTGGCTGAAGGACACCCCACTGGACTCCCCTCTTTACCTTCGCTTTCCCTCTCAGTATTTCTTGGTGCTGATGTATCCATAGGCTGCTTTGCTGTTCAGAATCAGTTAGGGTGACCAGATGTCCCGATTTTATAGGGACAGTCCCGATTTTTGGGTCTTTTTCTTATATAGGCTCCTATTACCCCTCACCCCCTGTCCCAATTTTTCACACTTGCTGTCTGGTCACCCTAGAATCAGTGCATGTTTCACTCGCTGGATTTCCTTGGGAATCACGAGTAAATTGCACATTTGGGGGTGGGGAGGGCTGTGACATGGCATGTACAAGGGAATCCTTGTGCATTTACACGCCTGTGTCCCATGAAATGCCCTAATGCGCTGAGGTTTGCTGGGTCTCAGCTAACGGGTGGAGCAAAATCATCAAGGGGCTAGCGAGAAAGCTTGTGAAAAATGCTTTGTTTGATCTCATCGCCTCCCAGCTCCAACGAGCTGCTGTGTAAATTGCGTTAGTATTAAAGTCTGCTGGCACAACATAAAGCAGTCTCGGCGTGCCAGCCAGCACACGGGTATTAATTAGAGGGAAAACATAAAGATGAAATTAAACACAATCTACGGTGTGTGCAGCCAATATCCGATGCTCCCTCCGGGAGCTGGGCCAAGCACTCATCTTTACTCTTTCATAAATACACTGCTAGGAAAATGCATTATTTTCTGAACGCTTTGCGTGCATTTAGATTTCACAGCACAACAATACCAAACTCCTGCTGCATTTGAAAGATCCCTCCCAGTCACTGACAGGCCCAATGAGACTTAAATAGCTGCCCTGAAAAGAAAGAGGGAGATGTTCTCAGCATAACTCTAGGAAAACCTTAAATCAAATACAGCCAGGATCTGATGGGTTCTTTTAGCAGGAAGAGAGGTGCAGCATCTAACAAATGCAGCCAGACCCCTAGCAATGAAGAGTACATCATCTCCTCTGCTAGAAAAGCACCAACAAGCTCTTCTCATTTATAGAGTGGGTTTCTTCATGCACAGGATTCGCTAAAGAGAACAGTGAGGAAGGAGAATCATTACACCGGGAAACGATACTGTCTTAGAAGAGTGATGGAGTCATTTCGTTTGCTGGAGGGATGATCATCTCGGATCAAAATCTGATAAAAGGGTCCTCCGCACCCTCCCATCTTGGTGCCTTGCATGGAAACCCTCTCCTAGACCAGACCTGAACTAGATGACCTGGACAAGTCACGTCATTGCTCTGGGCCTCAGTGTCCCCACTTATAAAATGGGGATAAAGATACTGACCTCCTTTGCAAAGAGCTTTGAGATCTGGTGGGGAAACTTGCTAGATAAGAACTAGAGATTAATATGATTAGATACTTGGGCTGCTTTTGAACCTGCAGTTTCTTCAGAAGAAACCTATTGGTTTTTGGTGACTTCCACAGACATGAAGAGAGACTGACTCGCTAGTGAAGGACATACCCATCTTGTCATTCTTGTTTACTATCTGTGTTCTAGTAGCGCTAAGAGGCCCCCAGATGAGATCAGGCCCCAATTTGCTAAACATTCCTGTAGTAAGAGACAGTCCCTGCCCCAAAGAGCTTACAATGGAAATAGAGGAAGTCAGTCTCCTTTTACTCCTGGGGATTTGAGGCACAGAAGGATTATGGGCTAGATGTTCAAGAGACCTCAGCATGCTGGCGCCTCATTTCCTTTGAAAATCTGGCCACAAGTGCCAGAACAGGAGCAGAGCACGTTTGAAAAGCCTAACCCCATGTGACTTCATAGAATCATAGAATCTCAGGGTTGGAAGGGACCTCAGGAGGTCATCTAGTCCAACCCCCTGCTCAAAGCAGGACCAAACCCAACTAAATCATCCCAGCCAGGGCTTTGTCAAGCCTGACCTTAAAAACCTCTAAGGAAGGAGATTCCACCACCTCCCTAGGTAACCCATTCCAGTGCTTCACCACCCTACTAGTGAAAAAGTTTTTCCTAATATCCAACCTAAACCTCCCCCTCTGCAACTTGAGACTATTACTCCTTGTTCTGTCATCTTCTACCACTGAGAACAGTCTAGATCCATCCTCTTTGGAACCCCCTTTCAGGTAGTTGAAAGCAGCTATCAAATCCCCCCTCATTCTTCTCTTCTGCAGGCTAAACAATCCCAGTTCCCTCAGCCTCTCCTCATAAGTCATGTGCTCCAGCCCCCTAATCATTTTTGTTGCCCTCCGCTGGACTCTTTCCAATTTATCCACAATTTATCCACAATCTCACATGACTTGCTCATGTGAGAGAGTGCCAGGGATTTAACCTGCGTCTCTTGAGTACTAGGAGAATGTTTTAACCACAAGGCCATCTCTCTTGTCCATGCCATCCTCCCTTCACACCAAGATATGCCCAGCTCTGAGTATGCCATTTGCCTTACACCTTGCAAAGTGCTCTGGGATGAAAGGCTCTATGTGAATAACGACCTTTAGCTGAGAAAGGCACACCCATCGCAGGCCAGAGAGAGCAGTGACTGTCCAAGAGCCAGGAACTCTGTGTCTTTTCCAGGCACACTGGTCACTATGTCAATGACTGAGGCTGGTGTAACATTCTGTGGAGTATGGTATTCGAGCATAGACCGAGCTGCGCTGGGGTAGCTTCAAATATACACTGGTAAGAGGTACAAAGGTTCATTTGGGCTGGAGTCCAGAGAGCAGACTTGATGAAGGAAATATGCCCTTTACATTGAGATTCCCATCTCATGAAGCTGAACACTTCTCAAAGAATGCTGCTTCTCCACTAACTTTTGGATGTCGGTAAGTTTTTTATTAATTTACTCCAAATGTCTCCACTCCCAGGCCAACACAGCAAACCCCATCAGAAGGACTTCTCGTCTTCAAAGTGCTTTACCAAGATTAGCTGGTCCTCTCAAGCCCCTGGGGCAGGAGGTATGTGGGTATAATTATTATTGTTAGCAATGGCCCAAGGCACAAAGCATGGAACCAACTTCCCTGAAGTTCAGGGACATTCTGATGTGGGGTTTTGTTTTGATCCACTGTGGAAACAGGGCCAGCTCCAAAGCTCTGAATCCAGAATCAAACGTCAGTGGTGGTGTGATCTGGGATGTTGGTTGGAGCTCACCTCTAATTATTACTACCACCATGTATAAGGGAAGAACGGAGGCCCAGAGAGGCAAAGTAACATGCCTAAAGGCACCGACAGTGTGAGAGCAGGATTAGAACCCAGGAATTCCTGGCTCCCGGTCCTACATACAGACCATCATGTGACACTTTTCTCTAAAGGACATTGGCCACACTCTTATTTGGCTGACAAGCCACTGAGATGCTCTGCTGTTCCTTTTCAATCACTGCTGTTTGCTGCGGGATGCACGTACAGACAGAGGCTCCACCTCTTTCCTGATTTAGCCAGTGATGTCACAGATCACAATTCTTCCTGACCTCACATGCTGGCCTCTTGGAAACAAATGTCCTGGTATCACACGTACAAGGCTGTGGCCTGACCGAACACGGCAGGGGCTGACTCGGGAACAAATTGCTTCTGCTTTGCTTACCTCAAAGTTCAGCGATGCTGCTGCCTCAGCAGCTGCAGGGGAAGTTCAGGACGACAGGATGGGGTTTGCATACTATATTCCCGCACTGCGGGGGGCTGAGCTTCTTGGCTGACAAATCCCACCAGTGCCAGCCTTAACTTTGAATTTCCCATGCTTTGGCTCACTTTAAAGAGTGTCTAACCAATCATTCACTCTCCCTGCCTAGAGCCAGGCCCATAGGCAGCTGGGACCGAGTCAACAACACAGCTAGCCAGTGAGCTGAGGTACTGCATCATTAACAATGTTCCCAGGAATTGCCACCAAGCACCTCACCATGGCCGCACCATGCCACCGTTTGGTTAGTGAGTCCTACAGGTCACTATTATCTGTCAGACACAGCAGGCTCAGGTCCCTGGCAGGAAGTGACGATGGTCCAGGCGTTACCATTTTCCCTTTACACATTAAAACACGGACAAGTTCAGGCCAGAAGAACTAACCACCATTTGTTCTGGTTATTGCTGCGCGAGCCTTGGAGCCAGATGTGACATTGACATGGCACATCTGGCCTGGTTTTTGGTTTCCATTGCGGAGTTTACCACATCCACCCCAGCCTGCTGGAAATGAAGAGGCTCACATCTGGAAGTAATTGCAGTTGTCACACTTCAAGGAGATACTGTACCACAGAGAAGAAAATTCGATACCAGCGGAGCGGACTCCTCTAGCTTGTCTCCAGATTTCAGACATATGCAGGCAGGGACAACGGACGTCCCGGGCTGGGCTCAGACTTCGCCAGGGTGCTGCTCCCCACCTGAGCGGGGCACCCTGCTCTCAGCCTTACTCATCTCAGCAGGAATTGAGTTAAACTGGGCAAACATTTTCTACCAAAGCTTTTTGGGGGTGAAATATGCAGATCTGGTGACACCAAAACACTTTGTGAACTTGTGTTGATTTTGCTGAATTGTTTCAGCTGGAAAAAAATCTGAAAATCTAAATGTATCGTTTTGACATTTCCTCGGCGAGAGGACTTCTGCTGAGAAGTTTACTTAAATTTTATAGTTAGAAAATTTAAAAAGGTAAAAAAATGCTAGAAATCTAAACTAAACTCATTTTGTTTGACTTTCTGATCTGCCGAAAACTTTGAAAAACTTTATTTTCGATTTGACCCAAAACGTTTTTCCCCCCCTCGGTCTTTTGGAATTGCCAACACCCAGAAAAATCCGTTATTCACCCAGCTCTACAACTGAGTTGAGCACCTCTCTGGACAGGGCTCTTCACAACAAAGGATTGGGCTCAGGCCTTGTCTACACTGGGAATTTAGCCAGTGTGGTGTAGCTGCACCAGTGCAAACTCCTGGAGTTGACACAATTTACACCAGTGCAGGGCAATGAGCAAATAGAGCCACATTGGTGTAGCTACTGGTAGCTGAAATCCCAGCAGCAAGAGAAAGGTACTGAGAACATGGCCTACACATAGCAGCCTGCTAGCCTGGCCAGCATCCATTCCCTGCCAGTGAGTCACCTTGGCTTCTAACCTAGTTATAATTAGGCCTGGGCAAACCGGTTCCGGCCAAAGGAGAAGAGACTCATCTGGCCATGTGGTTGTAGCGGAGACTCATCCCCGCTGGATGGCTGTTGGGTGGCTGCTGGTCTCAGGCCATTTCCTGGTGGGCAGGTGCTGGGACTCCATGCTGTCATCTCTAAGCCCCTGCCTTCTTCTCCAGCACAGGCCAAGAGCAGCTGAAATTCAGTCCCCTCTGGCAGCCATTTCATGATTTAGGGGAGACAAATTGCTATTCTTCGTGCTGTTAGGACTGGACGAGTGTCCACCACTACACCTGACCTGACACCAATCTTTCCTTGCTGCTGGCAGCCAGACACCCCGATGGGTTCCTATCCTTGCATTGTATTACATAGGACATAGGAATTGTCAGACTGGGTCAGACCAGAGCTTTAGCTACCCCAATGTCCTTTCTCTGGCTAGTGCCAGCTGCTCCAGAGGGAGGTGCAAGAACCCTGCTGTGGGGCAGTGATGGGTTAATCTGCTCCAGGGGAAATTTCCTCCTGACCCCCAGTAGTTATAAGGTGCTGCCTAACCTGCAGCAGGAGGCTTTATAACTTCCAAAAATCTCATCTATTTTTTAATACTGACCATAATAGCTCTGGATGTTCTTTTTGTCCCCATAAATGCCTGATCCCTTTTTAAATCCTGCTAAGAACTTGGCTTCAATATCTTGTGGCAGTGAGTTCCACGGGATCACTGCATGTTGTAAAAAGAATGATTTCCTTTTATCAGTTTTGAATGTGCCACCTTTTAGTTTCAATGATTGTTTCCTGCTCTAAACAGGATCCCAGGGGCACATTCACCCACCACAGCATTGCTGGAGGGGGGAGCTGCACTCAGCCCTTTACAGTAAGGAACAGTTTTAGCATTAGTTGTTTCTAATTCATTCACGTTTATGAGCAACCTGACAATTTGGCAACTGCAGCAGGCCTGAGACTGTATCAGACTCTAATAAAAACCTCATAAAGATCTATTAACCTCTGCCATCAGTCTGCTGTTAGAAGAGATTACATCGCTGGCACATTAGCAGCAAGCTCTTCACTCAGCCATGCTGGCTTCTGACACTGGCTGGAACATCTCAGTGACTTTAACATACATCTAATCTATCCATCTATCCCCATCCACCCCCTCTATCCATCTATCTACCCCCATCCACTCCCTCTATCTATCCATCTATCCTCATCCACCCCCTCTATCCATCTATCCATCCATCCATCTACCCCCTCTATCTATCTATCTATCCTCATCCACCCCCTCTATCCATCTATCCATCCATCCATCTATCCCCATCCATCCCCTCTATCCATCTACCCTCATCCACCTCCTCTATCTATCCATCTATCTACCCCATCCACCCCCTCTATTCATCTATCTATCCATCTACCCCCATCCACCCCCTCTATCTATCCATCTACCCCCATCCACTCCCTCTATCTATCCATCTATCCTCATCCACCCCCTCTATCCATCTACCCCCATCCACCCCATCTATCCATCTATCTACCCCATCCACTCCCTCTATCTATCCATCTATCCTCATCCACCCCCTCTATCCATCTATCCATCCATCCATCTACCCCCTCTATCTATCTATCTACCCCCATCCACCCCCCTCTATCCATCTATCCATCTATCCCCATCCACCCCCTCTATCCATCTATCCCCATCCACCCCCTCTATCCATCTATCCATCTATCCCCATCCACCCCCTCTATCCATCTATCCATCTATCCCCATCCACCCCCTCTATCCATCTATCTACCCCCATCCACTCCCTCTATCTATCCATCTATCCTCATCCACCCCCTCTATCCATCTATCCATCCATCCATCTACCCCCTCTATCTATCTACCCGCATCCACCCCCCTCTATCTATCTATCCATCTATCCTCATCCACCCCCTCTATCCATCTATCCATCCATCCATCTATCCCCATCCATCCCCTCTATCCATATACCCTCATCCACCCCCTCTATCTATCCATCTATCTACCCCCATCCACCCCCTCTATTCATCTATCTATCCATCTACCCTCATCCACCCCCTCTATCTATCCATCTATCCCCATCCACCCCCTCTATCTATCCATCTATCCTCATCCACCCCCTCTATCCATCTATCCATCCATCCATCTACCCCCTCTATCTACCCCCATCCACCCCCCTCTATCTATCCATCCATCTATCCTCATCCACCCCCTCTATCCATCTATCCATCCATCCATCTATCCCCATCCACCCCCTCTATCCATCCACCCCCTCTATCCATCTATCCCCATCCACCCCCTCTATCCATCTATCCATCTATCCCCATCCACCCCCTCTATCCATCCATCTACCCCCATCCACTCCCTCTATCTATCCATCTATCCATATCCACCCCCTCTATCCATCTATCCATCCATCCATCCACCCCCTCTATCTATCTATCTACCCCAATCCACCCCCTCTATCTATCCATCTATCTACCCCCATCCACTCCCTCTATCTATCCATCTATCTACCCCCATCCACTCCCTCTATCTATCTATCCATATCCACCCCCTCTATCCATCTATCCATCCATCCATCCCCTCTATCCATCTATCTACCCCCATCCACCCCCTCTATCCATCTACCCTCATCCACCCCCTCTATCTACCCCCATCCACCCCCTCTATCCATCTATCCGTCCATCCATCTACCCCCTCTATCTATCTATCCATCTATCCTCATCCACCCCCTCTATCCATCCATCCATCCCCATCCACCCCATCTATCTATCTATCTATCCCCATCCATCCCCTCTATCCATCTACCCTCATCCACCCCCTCTATCTATCTACCCCCATCCACCCCCTCTATCCATCTATCCATCTACCCCCTCTATCTATCTATCCATCTATCCATATCCACCCCCTCTATCTATCTACCCCCATCCACTCCCTCTATCTATCCTTCTATCCTCATCCACCCCCTCTATCCATCCATCCATCCCCATCCACCCCCTCTATCTATCTATCCCCATCCATCCCCTCTATCCATCTATCCCCATCCATCCCCTCTATCCATCTACCCTCATCCACCCCCTCTATCTATCTACCCTCATCCACCCCCTCTATCTATCCATCTACCCTCATCCACCCCCTCTATCTGTCCATCTACCCTCATCCACCCCCTCTATCTGTCCATCTACCCCCTCTATCCATCCATCCATCTACCCCCATCCACCCCCTCTAGCCATCTATCTATCCATCTACCCTCATCCACCCCCTCTATCTATCCATCTACCCTCATCCACCCCCTCTATCTATCCATCTACCCTCATCCACCCCCTCTATCTATCCATCTACCCTCATCCACCTCCTCTATCCATTTATCTACCCTCATCCACCCCCTCTATCCATCCCCATCCACCCCCTCTATCCATCTATCTATCTACCCTCATCCACCTCCTCTATCTATCTATCTAATATGCCTGGTTAGGTGCCATCTCCAGAGCTCACACCACAGGAAGTGACAGGGGCTCCCTGTAAATATCTCCAAAGACACTAGATTCTCCTTCTAGTCCTTCTTCAAGTTCACCTCTGCCATGAGGCCTACACCATGCTCGACAACAGTCAGGCAGCTGCTGTGCTGTGACCATTGCCCATTACATTGGTAATAACCATCTCACAGTCCCTGGTACGCCGCCATCTTTTTGTTGTAAGCGCTGGTTGTTACTCATCACGTGGTTAGGTGGTAAGCTCTTTGGGGCAGGAAGTGAGTGTGTGTGTGTGTGTGTGTGTGTGTACGTGTGCATGCCCCGATTCTGGTGCAAGGCCTCTGCGTGCCACCACAGTATAAACGCACAAATAACAATGATGATAATAGCATCGATAGACAGACGTCGGAAGGAACGGATAGAGCTAACAGGGAGACTGTTTTTACAAAGTAATTGGATCAAAACCAATGGGGCAGCGTGTAAAAACGAGGGCGCTAGGAGGACATGGGGAAAGGGGGTAGACGTTCTGTTTCAGACAAAAGGGGATAGACACATGGAATGAATTGTGGGAGGGCAGGTGAAAGAGGTGAGTGTAGATGAGTTCAAGAGAGCCTTATCCTAAGGCTGGATGCGGCTTAACCATCCACCTTCCATTACAGCCAGGGCTGTCTCCTGCCTGCCACACTGAAAATGTCAGGGCTAGATTATTGCCTTCCCGAGGCATCGGAGGTTCTGGGGGAAGCAGAAGAAGGGGAGATAAGGGATGGCTTTTCCCACTGCTGCCCCACCAGTTTTTATGATTTATTTGGGAGGGAATGAAGCAACAGGAGAAATGAAACAGCATCTGAAGGGAAATAAATATTGCCATTGTTAGCCTCGCCAATATACTCTCGCTGGGGCAGGAAATTATTGGCTAGAAGTCCCAGGGCTTTGCAGCTTTCACATGGGAGGAGCAGCGGCTGTGTGTGTGTGTAGGGGGGATATAAAGAACTACAGGTGGCTGATATGATCTCAGACCTGCTGCATGTGTTGAGAATCCAGCTGCTCCTCTCCTGCTGGACAATTTGTTTCACTGAGTTAATTTGCATCCATTCTGCTCACGCGCCCCCTTCCCCCAGATGATGGGATTTCCCACGAGGTTAGCTCCAGATTTGACACAGTTTTTAGAAGTTAGGGAGATATTTTGTGAAAAGAACCAGGCTTGTATGATGAAGCAAACAAAAGAAGGAAAGAATATTCTGACTAATAGCAGAAGAGGGCCCTGGGGTGAGATCCTGATAGTAGCAATGGGTCTGTATCCATCTGAAAGAATGAACAAAACTTGTGGACTGAGGTCTTAGGTCAAGTCCAGGACCTTATTGCAAGTCCAGAGGAAATTACCTTGCCCACTGAATGCCATCGGAGTGGTCAGACAAGTGGGGGCTTTTTTTCCTTTGTTCATCTGTAGCAATTTTCCAGCTGCTCTGACAACACTTGTAAGAATGGTGCAAGGTGTACAGGCACAGGCTACCCCACTGGGTCTTGGGGCACAGTGCACTAGTCCTAAAGTAGCTTGTTCCTTTAGAATTGAGACAAACCTCTAACCTCCACACTCACCAATAACTGCAGCGAAACTCATTGCACCGTAGAGCAGAGGTTAAAGGCCCCAAGACCATGAATCCTGCTCGCATGGAACTCATCAAACCACGTTCCAAATGCAAGAGAGAGCTAGAGAATATTTCCACGTTCCAACCTCCATCTTCCTGTAGGGACAGAAAGTGCAAATAATGAAGCCTGATGATTCTGGGATCTGGTTGCATTATGAGGAGGAAGGTCTGGGACCTCTATAGCCCTGGGACACTCCTCTGTGATTTTCCACCAGAAGAGTCAGTTCATCTACCTTCAGGACTGTCCCCTGTGGGCTCCTTACAAATGGCCCTGTGTGCTCTGCAGCCACAGACTTCACCTCTTGGTGCAGCATGACGATCCAGAACCTTCCCTTTCATTTAAAAAAAAAAAAAGTTCCCAGCCCTTATGGTTGTGGAGATAACATTGAAAACATGAACCAAATGTAGCTGATACCGTGACGTCGGAGTCTGCAGACAGCCTGAAATGATGGTCCTAAGAGATGTGAACTGCCCCATTCATTCACACCGGTGTTAACTCTGAAACTTACAGATGACATTATAAGCATTGTTAATACAAAAATGCGGCATATCAAAAACTGAAAGTGGGGGATCAGCATAAAATAAATGGAATGTATCAAAATACTGTATTGTACTGAGTGTTATTCATCTTCATATTAAGTGAAAATCTCCATTTAAAATGTATTTGAAGCTGATGAAAAATTTCCATCAGATGCCACAGAATCCAGGGGCCTTTCAGCAAAATATAGCTCCAGCATGCATTGAAGTGCATGGGCATTAGCTTAGTACAGCCCCCCATTATTCTGAACAGTTACTCCTCTCCTGCGGGTGCTCTGCATTTGGCAACCTGGGATGTTGCACTTAGAGCCGCTTTTAGTTTGGTGTCAAATCAAATGTACATGGTTTTAAATCTCCGGCTTTTAACAGCTTTTCTCCCAGCCTTGGAGGTGACCACATCATTGATTTCTTTTTTTAGCTGTTTCCTCCTTTCTATGTACAGCCGAGTCCGGCCCCAACACTCTGACTGTGCTAATGCTGTGGTGCTGGCTGGGGAATATTTGGAAGGGGAAATTAATAGACCCACATATGTACAAATAACCAGCACTTTGCAGAACTCATGAGGAAATAATGAAAGGATTAAAATAGAGGCTCTATTCTGGTAGTAAGTCTCCTTAAAGCCTGGCTCAGAACATGACCCCAAAACAGACCAGAGCAGCTTTCCTAAGCTTGGTCCCTGCTGGTGGTGGGCTGAATAGCCAGGGATGGAGGAGGTAAATGCTCATTTTCCTGGCTATATTGAGCCAGAGTGCTCAGAAGATATTGGGAACTCTCCTGTTCTCCTGTCCATTAGTCCCTTAGAAAGGCAGCGTGAGTGGATCTCTTCTTTCCGAGCCCACTGCCTGAGGGAGCCCCCCCCAAACTGCCCTGCCGGACAAGAGAGTCGGGGGGTGAGGTGGGGTGGAAAAGCACTGCAAGTCAGCGGGAATGGCTCGAGGCATGTGACTGAGGTGGGAACAGACCCTTTACCGTTCGCACACTGGATCCGGTTACAGGCCAGCTCAATAAAATAACCCATTTTAGATTTTTACAACTGAAATAATTGCCACACGAGTGCCAAGGGCTTGTTCGCTGGTGGAGGCAAGTGATGTAGTGCAGTGTAGCTGGAGCTCACCCACACCCTGCAGGAAATGACTGGAGCCCCAGAAATCAAACAGGCGAACACCATGCCTCTTTGCCTGCCGGAGAGTGGCACCGCCCAAGCCTGCTGCCTGGTCAGGAGACGTTACTGGGAGGAAAACGACGCCCATTCATGCTACATTTGAAAGGACTCCAGCTTCCACACCCTCCACTTCCAGCTCCCCACTGGAAAATCTTGGAATCATAGAAATGAGGACAGACAAGATTATGTCATCTAGCCTCTCTCCCTGGCCCATGCAACTCTGGTCCCCATACACGGTGTAGTCAACAGGGCTTTGTCCAGGGCAGTTTTAAATGACTTGTGAGATAGGGCTTCCACCCGTAGGAGACTAGTCACTAGATCCCACCAGTAGGTCCTTGTCTCAGCCTAGATTCTCCTTTGCTTCGTTTCATCCCGTTATTCCTAGTCTCCCCATTGCTGCATCGACAGGGACTGTGGGACCTCTTGGCTCTGACACATGGTGCTTCTGCACCCGTAAACCCTTAGGAGCAGAGGGGTTACGGGTGCTGAACCCAGAGATATCCCTTCCACCAGAGCTCTTGCCCTGGTTTTACTCAGACCTGGTTATTTTATCAGGTCTGGTCACAGAGGGATAGAGGAGGATTGGGGAGGGGGAGTGTTGCTGTACGCACATCATCTGCCACCAGGCTGCTCACCCCAGCTCTAAAAAAAAAGGAGGAAAGAAGATCCGTGTGTGAATTAATGAGCTGAGGTTTTCTGTGCAAACAGCCTGTAAGCACTGCACCAAGCAAATCCATGTGAAGCTGAAGTTAACTGCGTTCCTACCACTTCCTCTGAAGTTTCCCTAGTTTCACTGCCAGGAAGAGACAGCCTTCCTCCGGCTTGTTCTTGCTTTTTCTCCTCCTCAATGCGGAGGCTTTGCTATTGAAAAATGCTCCTTGTCATGCAAAGTTCTGCAGCTGGAAAATGGCTGAGTTCGGGGCCAGGAACTGAGGCAGCCAGGTCTCCTTGGAATGGCCCCTTCTCCTGATGTTTGTTTTTCTTCCACAGCCCCTCTGTCCAGAAGGGAGCAGTATGTGCTCTGCTGAAATCCTGCAGACAGCTGCGTGCGATTTCTCAGCGGTGCCCGTGCCAGGCCGAGCTCCGCTCTCGGTCACTGGGTGGGTTTTCAGCTGGTCACATTGGAACGGGTTATGTTTTTATAACCATTCTTATGCAATCCTTTTCTTTTTTTCCCCCTCCAGATATTATCCCACATCATTCCATCCTCGCCCTGAGTTCTTCCAAGCCTGTGTCTCCAGGAGCCAAACTTCCAGATGCCATTCTCAGCTGTCCCTTTCTAGTCGAGAGGCCAAATCCATCCTTCTACCAGCAGGCTAGGCATTGTCTCACTTTGATTGGTGTAAATCAGTTCCATCAAGAACTCTGAATCAGGGGGCTGAAAACAGAAAGAAAGGAGAAAGGAGAAACCAATGCCAGGATTGTGTCCAATACCCACATCATTGCTTTACAGGTTTCTCTCATTTCAGGCGTGCCTGAGACGTGGCTCTTTGCACCACAAGGGTCTGCTGTATCATCATGGCCTGGTTTTAATTTAAGGTCTGATCAACTGCCCTGAACTCAGAACCTTCATTATCCATCGAATGGGCACAGGACAGGAAATAGCAAAGCCCACCAGTGCCCGAGGTGCTCGCCGATTAGTGAACGGATGGACGGAACCATTGTGACCGTCTAATCTGACCTCCTGCAGAGCACAGCTCAGAGAATCTCATCCAGCCACTGACCTGGAGGGACCATCCCTCTAGGGGAAATGCAGCATTGCCAGCTCTGGTCATTTTATGGTGAGTCTCTCAAGTGTTAGGTTTTCCTTGAAGCCCCAGCTCCTGGACTCATGTGATTACTTGACCATCTCAGCTTTCAGTTTTAAAGAAAATTAATATTCTAGCCCTTGTGTATGCTGAAAAATGCCTGAAAACGTAATCCGGGGCAAACTAATGCTTGAAAATCAGAAGGCAAATAAAAACAAAGAAAGAATAAACATCAAATAAATAAACCATAAAACAAAAATAACATTAAAAAAAACCCCACCAAAACAAATAAAAAATGCTTGTAAACATGACCCGAGGTAACCTAATGCTTGAAAATCAGAAGGCAAATAAAAACAACTCAACATTTATCATCATGTTTTGAATCTCGTGGTGTTTTGGAGGCCTGACTCCTGGTTTTTGAGCATTCAGATCTGGCAATGCAGAGTTCGTTTCCTGTACCTGTTCATTCTGTATCCTCTCTGCTGAGCATATTGGCAGTGGAGTGGACTCTGAGATTCGTAGATTCAAAGGCCAGAAAGGATCATTGGGATCAGTTAGTCTGACCTCCTGTACAACACAGGCTGTAGGGCTTCCCTGAGCTCATTCCTGTTTGAACAAGAGCAGAGCTTTAAAAAACAACCCATCTTGGTTTAAAAATCGCCAGTGATGGAGAATCTATCACAACCCTTCGTAAATGTTTCCAGGGATTAATCCCTTCACTGTTAAAACTGCGTACCTTATTTCCAATCTAAATTGTGATAGGAGTGTCTTGGCTCCGGGGACTTGGCATGTCACCATTACACTTCTTTCACACAGGAGATAAACAGCGATCAACCACCAGTATGTGTCAGTCACTATCAGCTTATTATTATAATTATTATGGCAGCCCCAAGAGGGTCCCATTGAGATCAAGGCCCCATTATGCTGGGGGCTGTCTATGGTATGGGTGGGAGGAAGGAAGCTGCATTAGGCTGGGAGGATGAGTGGTCCAGGGCATAGGACATTAGAGTGCGAGTCAGAATACCTAGATTCTATTCCCAGCTCTGCCACTGACCTGCTGTATAACCTTGGGCAGGGCGTTTTCCCTTCTCTGTGCCTCAGTTTCCCCTCCCCAACTCTTTGTTTGTCTTGTCTATTTAAATGACAAAGTCTTTGGGTAGAGATGGTTTCTCACTAAGTATCTGTACAACACCAAGCACAATTTGGTCCCAAAATGGTTGGGGCCCTCTAGGCTTTACTGAAATACTACCAATAATCCCCATTTTGCCAATATTTAGTCCGTACAAAAGTTAGTTTGTAGCAATCTGGGTGGTGGATCTACCCCACACTAGCCTGCTGTGGATTAACTCTTAGTTTGTTTGTGAGCTTTGATCTGCCGTGCTTTGAAATAGCAGTAGATTGGATGTATTCTATGAACTCTTGTTCACTTTGAGCACATCCCATTTTTCTCTCATGCTAGGAGTTCTCTATTAGCTCATGAAGCTTTAAAGATGCTTGTGCCAAATGGTTGTTGTTTGTGGCTAGTTGATCACAATTAGAAAGATCATCAGTGAGTCTGAGGCATCAGCAGCTGCAGCTTCACAATTAAATTAAATGAATCTGGGTTCTTCTTTTCTCAAAAAATACAAAGTTTCTGCTTTTCCAGGCAACTGCTTCTCTAGCACAGCAGAATCCACCCCTGGCCCCACTTTTAAATCTTTGCAATGAGTGGACAGTTTTCTGTTTTTTGCAAAGAGCTTCTGGAGCCAAACGGTTGAAGGCCAACAGCAGAACTTGAATTCATGAAAACCTGGGCCTCCTGGGCTGACCCGGTCAGCTGTTTCCAACCCTTCTTTCTGATGGCTTTGGCTTGCTATGCCGCACAAGCTACTATCACCCAGGCAGGTGCCCTGAGTGTGTAAGAACTTCCAAACATTTGCTTTTTAGGCTGGCTCAAATGAGGCATCATAAAGGTACCGTAACCGTGCTGGTCCCCAGGGGAAATGCAAGACACATTATCCTTCATTGCACCTAGCAGCTGATCTAGGAGGCAGTTCCAGTCTCAGCTTTAGAGAAGGCTAAAAGTCCTGGCTCACTGCGACCACATGGGTGCCACCTATGGAGTCTCCAGGACTGGCTGCCGAGTAATTGCATTTGCAAGGGATGCAAAATAGAAGTGGGGCAATCAATCAGTAAGACATTTAGACAGGGATTCTCAAACTCCATTGCTCTGCGACCCCCTTCTGCCGACAACAATTACTTCACGACCCCAGGAGCTGGGACTGAAGCCTGAGCCTGCCCAACCCCGCTGCCCCGAGTGGGGGCGAGGGATAGCTCAGTGGTTTGAGCATTGGCCTGCTAAACCCAGGGTTGTGAGTTCAATCCTTGAGGGGGCCATTTAGGGATCTGGGGCAAAAAAATTGGGGATTGGTCCTGCTTTAAGCAGGGGGTTGGACTAGATGACCTCCTAAGGTCCCTTCCAACCCTGAGATTCTATGATTCTATGAAAGCCCGAGCCCCTGGCGGTGGGGGCAAAGCCAAAACCCAACGGCTTCAGATGCAGGTGGGAGGCCTGTAACCTGAGCCCCGCCGCCCAGGGCTGAAGCCCTCAGACTTTGGCCCTAGGCAATGGGGCTTGGGTCCCGGGCCCCAGCAAATCTAACACCAGCCCCGTGACCCCATTAAAATAGGGTCACAACCCACAGTTTGAGACCTGCTGAAGTATAGGGTAGAGCACCATCTCGGATAATCCACTTGTTCTAGATGGAACCATTTGGAAAATGTTTTTGGTTCCCGTGACAAAGGTTGATGAAAATGATAACGGTTTTCTTTTTGCAGAAAATGTTCTTCACAAGATTTGAGTTTTTGACCAAGAAAGCAAGAAAATAATTTTCTTTTGGCTGAAATTGAAAAATGGCCAAACAAATTTTTTTGGTTTTTTTACAAACCTCCTTTCTGCCCCCCGCCCCCCAAATCAGAGGCATTTCCCATAGGAATTTCTATTCTGACAACACAAAAAAGCACCATTTTCACCACAAACATTTTTTGAACCAGAAATATCGACCAGTTCTAATCCTATAGCACGGTTTCTCAGACTTCCTCCACACACAATATTAAAATACGGACTGCTGTCAAAAGCTTTTTATAATAGGTGGGGTTTTTTCTTCTGCCTTCTATTTTGTTTTGACTCCCCTTTAAAAGGTTTTTTTTAGTCCCATCTCATTTTTGGCCTCCTCTGGGGGGCTGACCTGAGAGGTGATGTAAATGGTGCCATAAGCAGTGTGTCTGGATCTTGGCTGATTTAGCCAAATTCAGACCTGGTATGCGTGGGTGCAACCCCATTGGCATCAGCTAATCTGGACCCAAGTTTCCTAGGGTAGGAGAATCTGAATTTGGCCCAAGGGTGGGAGATCAGGGTGACAGCAGGAAAAGCAAACAACAGGAGAGTGTGGAAAGGTGCCAGGTAAAGCAATGCTTCCTCCCTGCGCTGTCTGGTGAAATCGGCGTGTGTGGGGATCTCATTGCAGTAACTAGCACACATCGCAAACACTGTCCCAGCGGGGCCCCTTGCTGAGCCTCACTGGAGTGCACAAGGAGTAAATGGGCCGGGGAAACCTCACCCCGGGTTCTGCTGCAGCAGAGCTGGGGCTCACCGGGTGGGCCATGCGTCACATGTGAGAGAGTTTAAGGCCAGCAGGGACCACCAGATCACCTGGTCCGACCTGTTCATCACAGGCCACCAGCACCACCCAGCACCCGCACACTAACCGAAATGAGACCGAGGTGGTACAGCCCACCGGGGACTAGACTGGGTGCTGCAGACAGAGAGCAGGCAGTGTACCAGTGCCTGAGCCCTCCCCTGCAATGGTAGGGGAATGATTAAATGTGCTACAGCCCCATACCCCTGGCAAGTGACCCCAACCCAGATGGTGCAGAGGCAGGCAAAACAAACCCAAGCTCCCTGCCAAACTGCTCTGGGGAGAAATTCCTCCCGGACCCTATCTACAGTGATCAGCGAGACCCTGAGCACGTGAGCAAGAACCAGCCACGCACCGGAGACACACAATGCTGGGTGCCCCCTCAGAGCCCGGCCCACCCTGTCCAGTGTCCCCATCTCCAGCCAGGGCCATCACTGGGGCTTCAGAAGAAGGGGAGTAAAAAACCCTCCCAGAGTACATTGGCGGGGGGGAAAGTGCCTTCCTGACCCCTGTGGGTGGCTGGTGTGAACGCTTCCACGGCCACTAACTTGGCCTTATGTGTAGTTACAGCTGTCCCCATCACTACAGAAGCCTGCGTGATGACCTCACCTCCTCCTGTGGGTGTTTGCAGTCAGAGAGCATTTGCTTTTAAGCTGCATATGCGGCGGCTGTGCATTTATTCCTATTACTGTTCTGGTTTATATTTTGCAGTACGTAATTTTCATTTCACGTGAAATGAAAGCAAGTGGCGTGGTTACTGATCAAATGCCACAAACGTCTGGGAGTGCAGCGAGGCTCTGCCCGTGTGGGCTGACGTCAGAAAACGGGGCTCTCCTTAGGAAAGTCAGACAAGCTCTCGCGCAATGCTCAGAGATGCCTCAGAAGCCCTGGAGTGCGCTGTATTTCAGCGAGGGGTCTGCCCTTGGGTCGATGAGCTGGAAATATTATTGCAGAGGGACCTGAATCTTGCATTAAATATGCTCGCAATATCACAGCACATACACCTGGGGTGGGGATCTCTGTTGAGATCTGGTCCCTTTGGACGGCAAAGGGGGAACCACGGTCAATGGGAGCTGGGGGGTGTGCCTGGGGGTGAGAGCAGCGCGCGGAGCCTCCTGGCCCCACCGTCTAAGAGCCAAAACTACTGGCTGCTTCCAGAGCCCAGCGCAACGCTAGGAGAGGCAGGAAGCCTGCCTTAGCCCCACTGCACTGCTGACCAGAAGCCCCCCGAGGGAAGCCCGTCCCCCAACTCCAAGCCCCAGCCCTCTGCCCCATCCTTGAGCCCCCCCAAAGCTTGGAGCCCCCTCCTCCTCCTCCAACCCAAACCCCTCATTCCCGGCCCCACCCCAGAGCCCTCACCCCCTCTCGCACCCCAACTCCCTGCCCCAGCCCAGTGAAAGTGAGTGAGGGTGGGGGAGAGTGAGCCACTGAGGGAGGGGGAATGTAGTGAGCAGGGGGTGTGGCCTCAGGGAAGGGGCGGGGCTAGGGTCTTCCTTTTTGTGCGATTAGAAAGCTGGCATCTCTATGCCCAAGGGCTTCAGCCCCAGGCAGGGGGCTTGTCACCCAGGGCCGAAGCCCTTGGGCTTCGGCCCTGGGTTCCAGCAGGTCTAACATCAGACCTAGCGACCCCATTAAAACGGGGTTGTGACCCACTTTGGGGTCCCGACCCAGAGTTTGAGAATCGCAGCACTAGTGGCACAGGATCCATACAGACCCAAGGTCAGTGGGGTAAGTGAGAGCCACCCCTTGGTTGCTCTGTCACCAGACAAACCCTCAGCATCGGGAGCTGTGCCCAGTTCCTGCTCTGGTCAGTGCTGAGCAGAGCCCGGCTGCAGGGAAACGCTGTATCACGGTGTCTGTGTTTGGCCTTTGCTGGCTGAGCTGCTGGGAAATCAGGTTGTTTCTGCTCTAAAGGTCACCTGCCCCTGAGGGGGCAACAGCCTTCCACCAGCCACCTGCACAGGGGGGAGGTTCACCTGCTATTCCTGCTCAGCCCCACAGGCGTTCAGGGAGCAACCACCACGGGGGGGCCTATAAATGATCAGATCCAGATGCATTTATTATTTAGTGCCTGTGCATCTCATTTGCTATTCATCCTGCATAAGAGCCATTTGGCCACACTTAGCAGGAATACATGTCATGTGGTTTACGGTAATTCATATGAGGAAGTGGCTGGGGGATACAAGGCACTGGGTAAATGATCTTCATTAAACTCTGGGTGATTATTGCCTTCTTTAAAATGTATGTCATGATGGCCAATGGAGCTAGCATGACAGCGCAGGGGCCAGGTTAGCCACACGGCAACAGGGAAGAAGCATCTTCATTGCAAGCTTCTGCTCTGCTGCCCTGGCACGGGTGTCAGTCCTGACGTGGGGGGGCTGCTAGGGAAATTATCTCTCATCAACCCTGAACTCTGCACTTGGCTTCTCTAGCCCTTTGTATCCCTAGATATCAAAACATGGTGCAATGGGAAAATCAGCATCACTGCCCCCCTTTTACCAAATGGGAAGCAGGCCCAGAGAGGGAAAGGGACTTCTCCAAGTTCTCACAGCAGCCAGAGCTGGGAACAGAACCCAGGTTTTCTGACTATCCATTAGGCTGCCTCTGACACAGTCAATGGGGCACCTGCCCCATTAGGAACTGGACTGATACCCCTGCACTTGTATCCCATTGGCCATCAAAGCACCACCCATGTGTCACACAGGGCTCATGCTGCAGGGAGGGTAGAGGCAGATCATTCTTCTTTATTTCAAACACATTAGGTGTTTAATTAAAATGTAATTCTGCTGCTCAGAAGAAGACGGTAACAAGGGGGCGCAGGTGGCTATTGAAACATGCTGCAAATTCACCTGGAACATTTCACATCTGCTTGATTCAGATTTCAGGAGTTGAGGGGTGGAGAGGTGCTAGGGTTTGGGAATTCCATGGCGCGGCATGCCCTACCTCAAAATAGTGCCCTGTAACCCCCATATTCATCACTAGCATATGGTTGTGATGTTTCATACAAAGCATGCCTAGCAAGGTACCATATGAAACGTCATGATCTGCTCAAACTCATTGTTCTGTCAAAACATGCGTATCGTTAGTGTGTATGAAAGAATGAGATTTTGCTAGATGGTTGTTGCTGAAATATGTTAGGAGTCTGGAAAACACCCACTGCTAGCTCGCCAGTGACAACAAAGGCGGTGACCCACACCCAAATGGGCGTTAAGTGACCATCACAAGCCATTGACCAGCAGGGGAACGTTAAACACGAGATTTACAATTCTGTAAGAAACAGTTGCGCAAGCATCACACACTGGAGATTGCTCTATTCTGTGACTCAGCAAGGCCCACTAGGAGATGTCTGGGCCAGAATCTTCCCTAGGACATGAATAGAGAGTATAAAATAAGGGATAGTGGCCTCTCCTCCCCCACCTACACTGAAGGTAACAAGAATGCTGGGAAGACAAAGACTTTGAACTGAGGAAACTGGTCCCAGGCTCAGAAGGAAATTCAGCCTTGTATTAAGAACTGTAACCTACCTGGAACATCCAGTGGGGTGAGTAAAGCTATTTGATTCAAATCTTGCTTAGTCTGAAAGTTGAGGATTTAGAATGCAGGCTGACATTTTATTTTCGTAGATAACGATCTCTGACCTTGATGCCTCCCACTTATAATCACTTCAAATCTCTCTTGCTGTAGTTAATAAATTTATTTTAATGTTGTCTCCTTGCCAGTGAGTTTGTCTAAAGTATTTGGGGAATCTGCTCAGATAACAAAGGCTGGCGCACGTCCACTACCCTTTGACAAAGTAGCAAACTAATGAATGAGCTTGCATTGTTCAAGAGAAGGGCTTGAGCAGTGTAAAGTGGTACGTTTCTGGGGTGCACAGCTGGGAACTGGGGGGATTTGCTGGTGTTTCCCTCTGTACAGTTCATGAGTGGCTTAGAGAGCATTCATACAGCTCAGTCAGGTGTGTCTCTGCATGCTGGTGGCTCAGTGATCGCACCTGGAGGAGTTCGATGCTTGTCTCTAGCAAAGATTTGTGAGAGACAACCCCGGCTGGAGAGTTAAGGGGGCACGGTGGTTCCACAGTCCCAGGTTGTACCCTGGGGATCCTGTCACACATTACCAAGAGAGAGTGTCTGATTTGTCAACATGCACTGTTCTGGTACCTGCTCTTGCTTTGGACTGCCTCCTAGGACATCTCATTCTGGAATGATGAACAAGACAATTGTCTGAGCAGGGCCGGCTCCAGGCACCAGCCGACCAAGCACATGCTTGGGGCGGCACCTTCTAAGGGGCAGCCAATCTTGGGGCGGTGAGGTGGTGCTTGGGGTTTGGTTTTTTTGTTTGGGCGGGGCGGGGCGGCGCTCGAGGGAGGGGGGCTTGTTGCGGCGGGGCAGTGCGGTGCGGGGGGGGGGTGTTTTGGCGGGGCGGCACTTTGCGGGTGTGTTTCGGCGGGGCAATGCTCTGGGTTGTTGTTTTTTGTTTCGGCGGGGTGGCGCTGGGGGGGGTTGTTTTGTGGGGGTGGCCCTCGGTTTTTTTGTTGGTTTTTTTTTTTGCTTGGAGAGGGCAGTGCTAGGGTTTTTTTGTTTGTTGTTTTTGCTTGGGGCAGCAAAATAGTTAGAGCCGGCCCTGCGTCTGGGTCGTCTCTGGGGATATAAATATCCTCTGATATGCTTTCTCCATAACCGAACTGCAGGGTACACACCAGAATAACCGTTACCTTCTCAGTGAAAGGCTTATTCAACCTTATGGGTGGCATCTTCTCCCAGCTATGTATTCCGGTAACAGGAAAACCTGCTGAGGGTCCCCTCTCTCATTCTGAAGCACTGTATAATACGAAAGTAGCAACTTCCATTAGAACAACAATGCGCCTCGAACACAACAGTCCTCATATAAGGACCTCATACCTTTTTCATATGAGGTCTTCATTTTCCATATTGGGAACTCCCCACCCAGTTCTCCTCTCTCATGCAGCTGGGATGGAGCCAGGACCCACCTGCCACACAGTGATCACAACTCTCGAGCTGAGAGACTCCACTCTGAAAGAACAATCCATAATACTAAACTCTGATAAGCCATCCGGGGTGAGGAAGCCCTTGCCAGGGCTATGTAGGCCTGGCTCATGTCGTAGACATACCTACGTTTTTGAAAGTGCCCTGGCATTTTTGTGTGTGCAGTTTCTGGTTGCAAAATGCCCGTTGCGCATGTGGGCTTGTCTACGTGTACATTTACTTCACAACACTCATTCACTCACGCTTTGGTGCTGGCATTTTTTAAAATGCAGGCCTTCAGTGAACGAAGCGGGGCCACCATGCCGTCTAATCGCCTATGCCGGTGAGAACACTAGTGGCTGGTCTACACGATTCTTATCATCGTTCATGTTATGACAGCGCCTAGAAATCAACCTGGTTGGAGCCCAGCTGTGCTAGGTGCTGTACAAACATACGATAAATGACAGTGTCTGCTCCAAGGCGCTTACAGTGCCACAGACAAGACTTAGCAAGCGTATGAGGCCAGGGAGCGGGAGACAGAGTAGAACAAGTGCACCAGTACTTGCCCATTGCTATGACTGGCGAAGCTGCAATGGGGCTAGGCCAACAGGGCTGCTAAGATTTTCATTGTAGGCTCAGCCTGATGCTGCTGATTAATGCTACAGGGAGCTGTGAAGCAGGCCGTGGACTGGCTGCACCTCCTGCTGTAGCAGCTAAATCTGCAAGTGGCTCACGTTCTGGCTGCACGCTTTGCCGGAAACGTGAATATCTATATTAGAATTAGAGGCTGGAACGGCTCCAGTGAGGTCAGTTCCTTGCCCCTCCCACACACAAGGGCCCGATTTTCCCTGTGCATCTGGGCAGATGTTAACAAGCGTTAAAGGGCTTGATTTTCAATACAAAAGGCGACGGGTTAGAGCTGAGCTCTTGAGTAAGTGACACCGAGAAAGTCAAAGTTTCGTTTGGAATGCCTGCCCGAGATGAAAGCATTGGGCTCTCTGTACCAGGCTGATGCTAAGATGGGTGCATTGGTCATGGGCTATAAAGGCCACACACGAGATGCGTCTATGGTGGGTCTCTCCTTGCTAGCATTCAGCTTGGAATTCATCATCGGGCTTGTCGGAAATGCTCAGTTCTCTGTGGCCTGATCAAAGGTCTATTCTCTCTGAGTGGCACATGTGCAGAGACACCCGATGCCCAGGCCGTGTTGTTTTAAAAGTATCTTTTCCCTGGCAGTACCACACCCCCGCAGTCACATGGTCCCCTACCCTCTCGCCAGCATGCCCCCTCCTTCCTCAGGCTTTGATCCCAGCATATGAAAGAGTTCAAAGTGGTTCATGTTGCAAAAGGCTGTCTGGATAGCACAGGGCTAATCAAACCCGTCTTGCCGCGGGGGTTTTTAGTTGGAGAAGATTTATATCAAACAGCATTTAAAAACTGTGAAATTTGCAATAAAGGCCCCTACAGCCTTTTATGGATGAGCTTTGGACTCAAACATTTATTATGGCTGGCAGTGAACGCTGTCTAATAACTATTGCCAATGATTCAAACCGTAATCCTATAGGAAAGCGAATAACTGTTGCCGAGGGGAGGGAAGCACATAGACCAGGGTTAGCAAATGTTTCCTTGGGGTTTAGAATTTGTCCGGGAAACATACAGTAGTTGAGTGGTCTTCAAAACTTTTGGCCAGGAAGAATAAGGTGGTACTGCTTAGATTTCCTTCACAAAGATGTCTGGAAGAATAACTGGGTCACGTAGCTAAAGGCCCTCTTCAGTGCATTTATCACAGATCACATTCTCCCTGATTTCTCTTCCAGTCCGCCTGGGACTTCACTATCTTGAGCAAATTTTGTATCATCTGCAAATGTTGCCACCTCACTGTTTACCCCTTTCTCCAGATCATTTATGAATATGTTGAATAGGACTGGGCCCAGAACAGACCCCTAGGGGACACCACTATTTACCTCTCTCCATTCTGAAATCTGACCATTTATTCCTACTTTGTTTCCTGTCTTTTAACGAGTTACCAATCCATGAGAGAACCTTCCCTCTTATCCCATGACTGCTTACTTTGCTTAAGAGCCTTTGGTGAGGGACCTTGTCAAAGGCTTTCTGAAAATCTAAGTCTCTTTTTCTTCTTCGGCTGTCCCTCGATGCGAAGATGATGTTTGCCAAGGGGGTTCATTGGTGAGTTTTTAAGTGGCTGAGGAGATTTTCTTGCCCTGCAGATTTTCCCACAGAAGTGACATGTATAATCTTGGAGGAGACATAGTTGTTGGCTGGAGTGTTATGCCCTTTCTTTCCTCCTTTGTCACGTCTCTGTCTCATGAGTACATCTGTTCTCCTCAAAGTGAGCTGTGGCTTGGTGTATGGTGTTGCGCCACTGTTCTGTTCCGCGCCAAGTCCTCCCAGATTGTTGGGTTGATGCCTCCCTTTTTAAGATGTACTTTCAGTACGTCTTTGAAACGCTTCCGATGCCCTCCGCGAGCCCTTTTAAGGCTGAGAGAAGAGTGCTTGCTTCAGGAGGTGAGTGTCAGGCATACGTACACAGTGGCCAGCCCAGCGGAGTTGGTGCTTCATGACCTGCGCTTTCATACGGCTGATGTTGGCTGCAGAGATAACGCTGATGTTAGATCGTCGGTCTTCCCAGCTGATCCTGAGAATCCTCCTGAGGCAGCGCTGCTGGAACCACTCCAAACGCTTGAGATGTTGTCTGTAGGTTACCCAGGTCTCACACCCATAGAGAAGGGTGGGGATGACAACTACCTTATAAACCAAGATCTTGGTACCTGGTTGCAGATCCCCATCATTTAAGACTCATATAAGTAGTCTTCCAAAAGATGTGCTGGCACAGCGCATCCTGTATTCAATTTCTGTGTCAATGCTGGATGTTTGGGAGAAATGGCTGCCAAGGTACGGAAAATGGTCCAGATTTTCCAGGGGTTCTCCACTGATGGTGATTTGTGGAGTACGAAGAGTAGTTTGTGCAGGTGAGGGCTGGTAGAGTACCTTGGTTTTCCCGATGTTCAGAGAGAGACCGAGGCTGTGATAGGCATCTGCAAAAAGATTTAGGGTGCTTTGCAGGTCGGCCTGTATGTGTGAGAATGACACAGTCGTCCACATACTGAAGGTCAGTGATGCCAGGTCTCGTGATCTTAAAGTTTGTTTGGCGATGTCGACGATTGAGGAGTTGGTCACCCATATGATACTCAATCCCAATTCCGTCAGGAAGGCGGTCGCGAATGAGAATCAGAGAATCTCTGAGAGATTCTCATGCTACCATGGAGGTCCTGGACTTCAATCTCTTACCTGGCAGGCTAAATTTGGCCTCCAGGATCTCTCTCCTATCCTTTCCTATGTCATCAGAACCTACATGTACCATGACCATCGGCTCCTCCCAGCACTACACATAGATCTATCTAGATGTCTCGAGAAATCCGCAGCCTTCGCACCAGGCAGGCAAGTCACCATGCGGTTCTCCCGGTCATCGCAAACCCGGCTATCTATGTTTCTAATGACCGAATCCCCCATAACTAATACCTGTCTCTTCCTAATAACTGGGGTTCCCTCCCCCAGAGAAGTATCCTCAGTGCAAGAGGATACCACGACATCATCTGGAAGGAGGGTCCCAACTATGGGATTGTTTCCTTCTGCTCCAGTTGGATGTTCTCCTTCCCTGAGGCTGTCATCCTCCTCAACAGCACAGAGGCTGTCAGACTGGGGATGGGACCACTCTACGGTATCCCGGAAAGTCTCATCTATGTACCTCTCTCTCTCCCTTAGCTCCTCCAGTTCAGCCACCCTGGTCTCCAAAGCCAGTACACTGTCTCTGAGGGCCAGGCGCTCCTTGCACCGAATGCACACATACGCCACTTGCCCATAGGGATAAATAAACTGGGTAGCCCCCAATCTGTTGCTGGACTTCTGCTTGCATTCTCTTTTTACTCCTGAAGCTTGTTCCTTTGTTGTTGTTTTGTTTTTATCGGGGGCATTTTTGGCTGTAAGTCTAAAGAATGTTAAGTGTATCTACCCCTGCCCCACCCCCACACGCTCCCCCTCTAAACTCCCTCGCAAAACTCCTGTTAGCCACTCCTGTTTGCCAGCCACGGTGCAAGTGAGCAGTGGACCAGGGCCAGCATGTGAAGGGAACAGATTCTCCATCTGCAGGGGAGAAATTAATGAGCTCTTTTGGCCTCAGAAAAGGAATCAAGGCTACGAGGGAAGGGAGGAGGGGCTGATTTTCAAAGGCACAAATGGCACTTGAAAGTCAACAGCAGTTAGAGCCATTTGTGCCTTTGAAAATCTACCCTGGAGCGTAGCCCGGACAGACGGCAACGTGCCTGGGTCCCACTGCAAGTCACGGGGACTCAGGCACATAAGTCACTTAGGCCCTTTTTGAAGTTACCGGAGAGCCTTATGCTGCAATCCCCCTGGGCTCCTTTGCACACGGCTCTGGAGCCAATAGGCCTGATTCTTCACTACCCTGCACCAAACACTCCCCTTGGGACATCACCTTTCCACCCTCTGCACAAATGCAAATGATGAGATGGGCTCCGAGGCCATGGGGATCATCCCCTAACCCTTCCCTAGGCAGGAGACCCTAACCCAGGTCTCCTGCCCTGGGGCTGGCAGAATCTCTCCAGAGAAGGGGTCTGGTTGACAGAGGGTGAGGCTGGGCCATGGACACTGGACTCCCCTCGCACCCATTGTGGTGGTCCCTTCACGCTGGGGAAGTGGAGTCATGCAAGGGGGGCTTGCACTCTTGCTGCCCAGGCTGTCCTTATTCAGCGGACAAAGGGCTTCAGGACTGACAAGCTGCCCCAAGCATGGCTTCACGTGTCCGTTCCTATCGCCCATGCTGCGGCAGTGTCCTCCTCATCGCCTGGCTCTCGCCTTCACCCTTCGCGCACCTCAGAGCCGATGCTCAGGGCGAACGCCTCCCCATGACAGCCCTATGCAGACATTACAGGCCTGCCGGCAGCACGGCCTTGCCTTGGTAAGCGCATGTTGCTGTGACTCTCCGGCTCTCGCCGGTTTGAATGTTGCTGCTGCCAAACGAAAGCTGAAGCTCGTTCTCCTCAGGACCAGCCAGGATGCCAACTTCCCACCATTTCCTGCCATCTGGAATCAGGAACGAACACTTGACAGCAGCGTCTGTGCACGCTCGGCCCACCGCCGACTCCTGCAGGCTCCAACCGCCGTCCCTGCAAGCCACGTCACCGGCACGTCTCACAGCACATACCAACCCCGGTGCACCATCTTAGCTCCGGCACGGGCAGGGGCACGTGCCAGTGCACGCAATGGGAATTGTGAACTCTTATTCCTGGGCCCGCTTTGACCCACCTGTGTCTATGGTTTGCTTGCTGATGATGTGGAATCTTCTTATCCTAATGGCAGGGGGGGGACATTTGGTCTAGAAAAGGGAAACAGCTGACATTTGCCCCTGTGCCGAGGGGCTATCCCAAGGCCTGTACACCACTTTGTGCCCCATCTAATCCCAATTTGGAGGGTTTAAATGGGATTTACATGGCACAGACACCTCATTCTGCCCCTCAGAGGACTAATTGTTAAGGGGATGCAGAGGGTTTCAAATCTATCCAAGCAAGAATAGCCGTGGAAGGTTTTGACTAAAGCCCCCCTATACCAACAACAAACAGGCCAGGTCCCTGCTCACCAGTGCAGGTTGCTGTTGCACCAAATCTTCTGCCAGGATTGATTGTGTCTCAATTCTGCCGGGGGAAATTGAAAGGGGGAAATGGTGACGTTTGGCCGGCTGGAGCAGTGTTCACGGAGACCCTGCTGCTGGAGGGCAATAGCTCATCCGCCAGCCTCCACCTTCAAACGTCGCCTGGTTTCTCTCCAGGCCAGTGTGCCAGGGTTCCTGGCAGGGAGGCCATCAGGCTGCTTTCAGCCGACCTGTTTATGGTGTTTATTCTCTTCTGACCCCTTCAAGGGCATCTTGAAATGTTTTTTGCGCTGTTGCTTGTCTGGGCTCCATCCTACTCCAAGGGTTAGAGGGTACTTACGGTGACTTTAGTGCTCTTGTTCTGTGCCTGATCCACTTCCCCATAGGAACACAGGTGCAAGAAACGCCACAGTAGTGATGATGGGATAACCTGCCCTCAGGGGACCCCTAATGCAGGCTGATCAGCCTGTATGCAATGTCGTCCTGGGATATCCTTACCACCCATCCTGCTCTCATCTATTGCAAAGCAGCTTCCAGGCATTAACTGTATGGGGAGCTGGGTTAATGTCAGGTCTGACGGGGCCCTGGCTTGGAGTCTGCAAAGCAATTGGTCCTGATCTCATAAAATACTATTTAATAGCACTCTGGTGACAATCGTGGCTTTCCCTTTTAGGCTCCCTTGACGAGGCGGTAGGACTAACTCAGGGAGAACAGGGATTTGAAAAGCCAGCTCTTAAGCAACCAGAGGAGCTAGTGAACAGGAGCAGCTAACAGGGGAGTTTGGGAGGAAGTTCAGAGAGGAAGCGGGAGAGCCAGATACACCTAATAAACATTCTGTAAACATAGGCCAAAAACAACCCAAAACCCAGCAAGGGTAAAAAGAATGCAGGCAAAGTCCAGCAGCAGAGTGGGGACTATCCAGTTTATTGCACCGAAAGCAGCATGTCTGATTACGTGCCTTGTGGGCAGGTGGCGTAGGTGTGCATTCGGCGCAAGCAGCTCATGGTCCTCACAGGCTCTTAGGCAAAGTAAGCAGTCATGGGGTAAGAGGGAAGGACCTCAAACATGCATCAGTAACTGCCTGGTTAAAAGGAGACAAAGGCTAGGAATAAATAGTCAGTTTTCAGAGAGGTAAATAGTGCGGTTCCCCAAGCATCTTTACTGGGACCAGTGCTATTCAACATGTTCATAAATGATCTAGAAAAAGGGGTGGCAAAGTTTGCAGATGATACAAAATTACTCAAGATAGTTAAGTCCAAAGCTGTGAAGAGTTCCAAAGGGATCTCACAAAACGAAGTGACTGGGCAAGAAAATGGCAGATGAAATTCAATGTTGATAAATGCAAAGTAATGCACATTGGAAAACATAATCTCAACTGTTACATACAAAATGATGGGATCTAAATTAGCGGTGACCACTCAAGAAAGATCTGGGAGTCCTTGTGGATAGTTCTCTGAAAACATCCACTCAATGTGCAGCGGCAGTCAAAAAAAACCCAAACGAAATGTTGGGAACCATTTGGAAAAGGATAGACAATAAGACAGAAAATATCATGCCATTATATAAATACATGGTACGCCCATACCTTGAATACTGCATGCGGTTCTGGTTGCCCCACCCCAAAAACAGATATTAGAATTGGAAAAAGTACAGAGAAGGGTAATAAAAATGATTAAGGGTATGGGACAGCTTTCATATGAGGAGAGATTAAAAAGACTGGGACTTTACAGCTTGGAAAAGAGATGACTGAAGGGGACTATGACAGAGGTCTATAAAATCATAGATGGTGTGGAGAAAAAGTGTTATTTACCCCTTCCCATAACACAAGAACCAGGGTTCACTCAATGAAATTAATAGGCAGCAGGTTTAAAACAAACAGAAGGAAGTACTTCTTCCCACACTGCACAGTCAAACCTGTGGAACTCATTGCCAGGGGATGTTGAGATGCCCAAAAGTATAACTGGGTTCAAAAAAGGATTAGATAAGTTAATGTAGACTAGTTCCATTAATGGCTATTAGCCAAGAAGGTCAGGGTTGCAACCCCATGCTCTGAGTGTCCCTAAACTTTTGACTGCCAGAATCCGGAACTGGATGACAAGAAATAGGATCACCCAATACATTGCCTGATTCTGTTCATTCTCACATCTGAAGACAGGATATTTGGCTATATGGATCACTGGTCTGACCCAGTGTGGCCATTCTAATGCTCTTATGTTCCTTCACACATTTGTCCTGTAGAGTCCCAGCCAACTTTCCAGGCCAGATTCTGATCTCAGGTACAGCTACGTGCATCTGGACAATCTCCATTGACTGCAGAGGAGTTACTCGGGAATTATATTGTTGTAACTGATGCCTGGCTTAGACTTAAAAGTTAGGTCGGCATTGCTAGGATGCACCCCTGAGTGCTGTAGTTAAGCCAACCTAACCCCTGATGTAGACGTGGCTGGGTTGACAGAAGAATTCTCCTATTGACCTAGCTACTGCTGCTCTGGGAGGTGGATTATCTAAAACAACCGAAAACCCCCTTCTGTCACTGGATGAAGCTCTGCACCAGGCACTACCGCAGCATAGCTGCCCTGCTGGAGCTGTGCCACAGTGTAGACATGGCCTAAGAGCAGACTGGACAAACAGGTTTTAATGTCCGAGGCTGCGGGGCTGCTGCGGAGCACAGAACGGCTGCTCCATTTACTGCGCAGTCATGGTGCTAAAAAAACCTGAGGCCCGGCCTACACTATGAAGTCATGCTGGCACCGCGATGTCAGAGAGGAGTGTGAGAGAGTCCCCCCGCCTAGGGCTGACAAAAACCTGTGCCCATGCCGCGATGTTGATTCTGGCAACTTAAAGCTACCCTTGGTATTGTAACGTCAGCAGAAGAATTCCTGTTGGCACACACCGTATCTACCCCAGGGGGCTATGCTAGCATAGCCTCTGTGGCCTGATTCTCCTCCTCCCTTGTCTTGCCACTTACACCCTGCAAAGTGGGTGTGAAATGTTAGTCCCTCCCACCCACTTTGCACAGCTGGAAATGCCTGCACAAGGTGAGGGGCGATGCGGAATCGGAGGTCAGGTAGCTAACTCGCTGCTGTACAGCCAACTCCAGTAGGCTGAGTCAGCGAGCGCCGTACCCCGCCACTTCCATTGTGTTCCATTCTTCCCTTCCCACACTGTGTTTTCTCACTCATTTGTGGGAACTTCATTGTCTTGCTCAGATTTCAAGGTTCTCAGAACAGACAGACAATCTCTTGCTTTGACTAAAACAATTCCTTTCCAAGGATGCAGCGCTTTTCGGTGGTATTGAAGGAAAACAAGAGCCTGGGAGCTGTGTGTGTTGTATTTAATTAGACTGTCTCTGAAACTGTCTCTTTGTGGCCTCCGTGTAGCATGATTGAGGGGAACTTTATTAATGTTTTTCATTAGTTCCAGAGCCCCTTGCTTTGCAGTGGAATCTTTCCCACTTTAAATGCTTCACTGAGAAAACAGAGTGACTGCAAATTTAAATAAGACTTGAATTTCTTTTAACTCCTGCTTCACAGGGGAACTTTGGGCCTGAAGGGGGCTGCTGTGACTTGTCTTGTGCTTTCGGGACTCCTCAGAGAAAGTCCAAGTAAGTAAACTTTTTATTAAAACAATAAAAGATTCCCAGGGCTCAGAGTAGGATGAGGGACTTCACTCAGATCTGCTTTGACTTACATGTTCAGTTTGCCCAATTCTCCTGAAAACCATCGAGAAGGGTCAGCGTTTGGGACAGCACATCGTACTTCTACTGCACCTTGGAGTGTCAGAGGGGGATATTTCATGCTCTAAAACCACCCCCATTCCGTCTCCCAAGCAGCTGCTACTATGGAGTTTCCTGCTTGTGAAACCCCATTAGCTTGTAGTCTCCAGGGTTTTCCTGAGCAGCTGTGCTGGGGAGAGGGAAGTGAACTGGATTTAACCCCCTGTTGACTAGTGACCAGGTTAGAGCCTCCATCCACACTGTGATACAGAGACCAAGAGCCAAGCCAGACTGAAAATATGGCTTATAGAAGTTTTACATGGGACTTCCCAATTAGGAGCTTCACCCAGCCAGAGGGTGGATTATGGATCTATCAGAGCATTAGAGGAACTCAGATACTATGGTAGTAGGGGTGATAGATAGATAGATAGATAGATAAAGGACTGACCCCCAGGACTATCAATGTGGCACCTTTCAACAGCACTAAATTTATTTGTAAATAATGTAAATTAAAAACCATTGCTAATCTTTGTATGTTTCATCTCTATCTGGTGCAATCTTTCTGACTAGTAAGTTACGAGGCCTGCATAGCAGATGCTTTTCTGCCTGTGCTTCAGTTTTCATTCTGTTCAGAATCAACAAAGCATTTAGTCCTCATTACAGACCACTGCCTGCCAAATTCTTTCCTTTACTATAAATCTTTTCCAGAGTCGTAAGAGCCACAAATAAATACTGGTTGCAAGGAGATTTCTGCTTTTCCTTTTTACAGCCCTCGCACCAAACAATGGCTGGAATGGGAGTGAATGAAAAGACAAGTTAAAAATCCTGGAAGAGAAGAGGATAGACGGACCCGCGCTACAGGGAGCCCTAGCTCAGAACCGCCAAAGTGCAGACTGCAGCTGCAGGCCTGGTTCTTCACTGCTCTGCACCCTGGCCCATGCAAAGGAATTGCAGAGAAGGTAAATGCCACCCTTCTGGTCTGGTAGTGCTTTCTGCTGGCTTTGCACTAGCATAAATGATTACATGGGGTGCACTGGAGAGTCAGAGGCACTTTATATACCTCTAAATGACTGACTATCTGATGTCTCGGCGTCTACACTCAACACTTAAATCCACCCCCCAAGCGCTGTGGCTACGCTGAACTCACCCCCTAGTGTAGACGCAGCTAGGTGGATGGAAGAATGCTCCTGTCACCCAGCTACCGTCAGTTGGGGAGGTGGTGTCCCTAGAGCGATGGAAAAACCCCTTTCCGACACTGAAGGCTGCATCAACACTACGCCGGTGTAGCTACACCCTCTAGCTGAGCCGCCATCATCCCCATACAGTAGACAAGGCCTGAGGTGGGGAATTGAGCTCTCCGTGTCATGGCCCATGATGCTGCAGCTGAGTCTGAGTGGCCAGGCCCATTGCATGCTGCAGCGCTCCATGAGCGCTGCCTGCAACCTGCTCTATTTATTGCATTTGATACGCAGCCCAGCCCGTAGGCACCTGGCAAGATGCCACTGCAGCACCTGGGGACCCTGTTCTAGCTGCTGACCCTGATGCAATAATCCTGCAGCCAGGAGGAGGCCTGGCAAATCTCCCTCCGAAAGCTCCAGCCTCGTCAGCACTACATGAGCTCAGAAGAGGTCTGTAAGGAGGAGAGCTGAGGGATGGATTTTAGTCAGGTGGTTGTTATTATCAGTAGTTTTCATCATAATTCAAAACTGCTGCTACATGCCAAAGTGCTTTCTGCGGCAGCCCATTATTAATAGCACATTGAAATGCAGCCGGGCTTTGCTTTTCCTGTCAGACAAGTACTTTTGCTGTCAATTTCTCCTCGCGGCCTGACAAAACTTTGGATTTCTCCTGTAGATCAGTCCTGCTCTGACATTCCAGGCCCTTAGCTGAGAAAGGCTAGTGGGGTTTTTGGTTTGCTTTGGTTTTAGCAGTTGTCCTAAGCTATAGCAAATCTGTGTTATCGGCTGGAGAGACTGGGAGGCCCGACTTCCTGAGCCTGACAATACAAAGCTCCACCCGTGCCCAACCCCAGCTGAAGGCAGCCCATAGTTACACACTGCATGGCAGTGGGCGGCTACTCCATGGTGGCGGATGTTACATGGAAGCAGCGTCTGTGAGAGCAGCTTTGAGGGAAGGCAAGTAGATGATGGAACATAGGAACTGCCATAATGGGTCAGACATGAGGTCCATCTAAAGCAGTATTCAGCCTCTGACTGCGACCAGTACCGGCTCCTCTGGAGAAAGGGCAAGACACCCTGGAATTATGGTTAGTTAGACTCTCTCCTCAGGCCCTAGGCTATCAGCACTCCCAGCTATCTTCGAGACACCACTGACTTCCTGAGGAAACTACAATCCATCGGTGATCTTCCAGAAAACACCATTCTGGCCACTATGGATGTAGAAGCCCTCTACACCAACATTCCACCCAAAGATGGACTACAAGCCGTCAGGAACAGTATCCCCGATAATGTCATGGCAAACCTGGTGGCTGAACTTTGTGACTTTGTCCTCACCCACAACTATTTCACATTTGGGGACAATGTATACCGTCAAGTCAGCACGTACCCGCATGGCCCCACAGCATGCCAACATTTTTATGGCTGTTTTAGAACAACGCTTCCTCAGCTCCCGTCCCCTAACACCCCTACTCTACGTATGCTACATTGATGACATCTTCATCATCTGGACCCATGGAAAAGAAGCCCTTGAGGAATTCCACCAGGATTTCAATAATTTCCACCCCACCATCAACCTCAGCCTGGACCAGTCCACACAAGAGATCCACTTCCTGGACACTACAGTGCAAATAAGCAATGGTCACATAAACATCACCCTACACCGGAAACCTACTGACTGCTATACTTACCTGTATGCCTCCAGCTTTCATCCAGACCACATCACACGATCCATGGTCTACAGCCAAGCTCTAAGATACAACCGCATTTGCTCCAATCCCTCAAACAGAGACAAACACCTACAAGATCTCTATCAAGCATTCTTAAAACTACAGTACCCACCTGGTGAAGTGAAGAAACAGATTGACAGAGCCAGAAGGGTACCCAGAAGTCACCTATTACAGGACAGGCCCAACAAAGAACGTAACAGAACACCACTAGCCATCACCTTCAGCCCCCAACTAAAACCTCTCCAGCGCATCATCAAGGATGTACAACCTATCCTGAAAGATGATCCCTCACTCTCACAGATCTTGGGAGACAGGCTAGTCCTCGCTTACAGACAGCCCCCCAACCTGAAGCAAATACTCACCAACAACAAAAACACTAACCCAGGAACCTATTCCTGCAACAAACCCCGTTGCCAACTCTGTCCACATATCTATTCAAGGGACACCATCATAGGACCTAACCACATCAGCCACGCCATGAGGGGCTCGTTCACCTGCACATCTACCAATGTGATATATGCCATCATGTGCCAGCAATGCCCCTCTGCCATGTACATTGGCCAGACTGGACAGTCTCTACACAAAAGATTAAATGGACACAAATCAGACATCAAGAATTATAACATTCATAAACCAGTCGGAGAACACTTCAACCTCCCTGGACACTCAATAACAGACTTAAAAGTGGCAATTCTTCAACAACAAAAACTTCAAAAACAGACTCCAACAAGAAACTGCAGAGATGGAATTAATTTGCAAACTGGACACCATCAAATTAGGCCTGAATAAAGTCTGGGAGTGGATGGGTCACTACAAGAACTAAAAATTAATTTCCCCATGCTAATTTTCCCCCTACTCTTAATCACACCTTCTTGTCAACTGTTTGAAATGGGCCACCCTGATTACCACTACAAAAGTGATTTTTCCTCCTGTTGATAATAGCCCACTTTAATTGAATTGTCTCATTAGAATTGGTAAGGCAATTCCCATTTTTTCATGTACTATGTATATACATCTTCCTACTGTATTTTCCACTCCATGCATCTGATGAAATGGGCTTTAGCCCATGAAAGCTTATGCCCAAATAAATTTGTTAGGCTCTAAGGTGCCACAAGTACTCCTCGTTGTTTTTGCTGATACAGACAAACACAGCTACCCCTCTGAAACCTGGAATTATGAGATAACCTGGCCCCGGGGGAAATACCTTCCTGAGGACTGTGCACGCCCTCAAGCCGGAGGGTTGGTGCCTCCTCCCCTCTCTTTGTTATTTAATTATAATCCTCTGTTTATTCCCATACCCATAGAAATGTCCAATCCTTTTCTGAGGCCACCAAGAAAGGTGAATGCACCTGAGCAGTGGACGGACAGTAACGTGGACTGACTGCCAATGGGAGGGTTGTGTGCAACACCCTGACAACAACAAGAAGCTGTGTTCTGGGTGGTTCCAACCACCCCATTGGCTGCACAGAGTCACAGATTGTTCCTCAGATGCTGGGCTGGGGGTGTCGGAAGACACCTGTCTGTGCACAGGTCCTCCGCCATAGCTGGTGTAAACTGGCTTTGCTCCATGGACTTGGGCAGCACCGCTTCATTAACGTCAATGGAGCTATGACCATTTACACCAAATGTGGATCTGCCCCCAGCTCTGCTAATGTGAGAAGACAGGAAATATAGGGAAAGGCAACGGACTTTCAGTGGGGACCCCCCACGCAATACACAGCTAAGGACAATGATCGATATGAGGGGAAACTTTCTAACTCCAAGGATAACTAAGCACTGGAACCGGTTATCAAGGGGGCTTATGGAATCCCCCTCATAGGAGTTTTTAAGAACAGGTTACACAGACACTTGTCAGGGTGGTCTAGGGTTACTTGGTCCTGCCTCGGCGCAGGGGGTGCTGGACTAGATGACCTTCCAGCCCTACATTTTGTATCTTATTACACTAATACAGGATCCCAAAGGACTTTACACACTGAAATTGACGCACGAAGTACCGATGTACCCAGGCATCACTCCCCTCTCCAATGAAAAGCAGCTCCCCCTGGGTAGAGCAGCCTACGGAAACACTGCACAAGGATAGCTTACTATGGGCTCAGCCAAGAGCCTGACTCTGCTACCTCACCGGGGAGTAACAAGGTGCTTACTCCCTCAGGCTACCTGCTTCGGGCTGCCACCCCACCAACTCATGCAAGTGGATGAGGGGCGAGTGCTATCTTGGCCCTGCCCCCACAGATGTGCTGGGCAGTGCTGCTGAGTGTGCAGCAGGCTTACTTCCCCCACGTCCCAGAGGGAGGCAGAGACCCAACTGTGCAGTCTTTGCCAGGACCCTGGGGCAGCGCAGCTTCGCAATACTCCCTGCTCAGACTGGAGCGCAGGGCCCCTGGGTAGCCCTATGGGATGGCTATTCGCAGCACCGATTCACGTGTTTAATTCCTGAACTAACACCAGGGGTTTATACCCGGCGCTCATCTCTCAAGCACCTGGGTGCCTGAAATCCATAAAGACAGTAGGTTATGAAACAAAAACTGTCAGCGGAAAGACTCCGAGTTAGAACCCTCTGTTCTATGTACCACGCCGAGCGCTATTGTCTCACGGTGTCCCCCGCCTGCTGTATCTGGCTGTCTCTTGACTCAGACTGGAAGCTCTTCGGAGCAGGTGCTGTCCGTTTGTCCTGCAGGTGGGGTCTGGGTCCATGAGTGGGACTCCTACATGCTAGGGTAATAGAAATAATACCTATGTATCCTTCCCGTATGGATCGCTCCCTGCCTGTTGCTTTGCATTGGTGCTATTCCCTGCGGCACTCAGTAACAAACTCCCCCTGATCCTTAGGATTTCTAAAGGGCAGCTGCAGCTTCACCAAACAGACCCTGGTTCCTGCAGCCCGCCTGTTGTACGTCAAGTCGACTGCTGGGCCCAGAAGGCAGCGATTCCCCACGGCCCGTAGAAGCAGGGAGTTGAGTTGGTTTTGATGCTATCCAGCCAGCTAGTTCGCTCTCATCCATTTCTCTTTCCACTATAAATAGCCAGTCGGCTGAACGCGTTGGGATTTACACAGAAGCAGGCGCTTCCTCACAGCATCCCTGCCTGGCGATGCACACAGGACCATAGCAACAGACTATGATGTCACACATACCTCAAACGGTGATTTAATTACAGGGTCAGGTGGAAGGAACAGATGGGCTGTGAATTGGAAAGTTCCTGTTTGAGCAGAAATGTATCTAATTATTTACGTGAATGATGACAAAGGCTAAACGGATAAGTGAGCCTGCTGCAGGGGGCAGTGGATTTGCAGTGAATAACAGCCCCCACTCTCAGGCCTGTGAAGAAAAGGGAAGATTGTACCGTCAGACGTACTGAACGGACATTCCCTTTCCTCAGGTAGCAAGGTCCACAGATCCTACAGCAGGTCTTGTAGCCTGGGAACAGAACTTAGACCTGGCAATCACGGCTCAGCAGTCTCCCCCGTTGATGAAAAGCTGTGATACCGTCCATAGCTATGATGAAAACTGCATCCATCTAACTGAGTAAATCATGAATGGCCCTGAATCCCCATTGCTCTACACAGTCCTTTACACCAGGGCAAAGTGAACGTGCAAAACGCTACCAAAAACTTCCTAACTGTCTGAATGGCTAAGCACTGGAATAAATTGCCCAGGGAGATTGTGGAATCTCCATCATTGGAGGTTTTTAAGAACAAGTAAGACAAACACCTGTCAGGGATGATCTAGTTATTACATAGTCCTGTCTTGAGTGCAGGGGACTGGACTAGATGACCTCTCAAGGTCCCCTCCACTCCTCCAATTCTAGGATTCCCCCAAATTTAACTATTTTAATCTCCAAAAATCTACTTAGTGGCTCCCTTCCTGTATTCACTCTTCTTCCTCTCTACAATTGTGTCCCGATCATTCTAGGGCTGGTCCTACTCATATGGACGTCCATAACAAAACTCTCATTGACTGCAGTGGGAGCACGGTTTTAGAACTGGTTGCTATCTCAAAGAACTTGTTGGCATAGAGAAACTAGTGATCTGTGCAGGAGCTTTCAGACTGTTACTGCCACTCTGATTTGCACTCAGCTTGCACTGGTCTGAATGACTGCATAAGGAGAATCCGCCCCTAATAACTTTAGCTTTTGTTGGAGCTGGCCAAATTCAGAGTAGAAATAAGGTGCACATTTTTAACATTTAACAGCGAGGGTAATTAACCATTGAAACAAGTTACCAAGCTTTGTGGTGGATTCTCCATCACTGGAAATTTTTAAAATCAAGACTGGATGTTTTTCTTCAAGGTAGGCTTGAGTTCAACCATCACTAGACTTGGAGCAAGAATTAATTTGGGGAAGTCCTACGGGCTGTGTTCTGCAGGAGGTCAGACTACATGCTCACAATAGTCCCTTCAGGCCTTAAAAACAATCAATTATGAATACATATCCTGCAGAACATAGGAGGTTTGATATTTGTATAGCCAGGGGGCTCCATACAGCCAGAGAGAGCTGGTATAGATACTGTAACTTATTGCCTTTCAACTGTTAGTGGGAAGGCACTTTAGTATGTGATGTGTTTTGCTGAGCTCAGTGTAACTCTGCTCTGGTGCATTTTTTTTTTTTTGCCAGATTAGAGAGTACAGTTTGCAGTGGAAGCTAAAAGGGTGGAGGATTCAGCTCTGTTTGTAAAGTTATGCTCCTCCACTGCTAGTAATAGCCACATGGCGCCCAGTTTCAGTGAATTCTCCCCTATTTGGGACCTGGCTAAGCAGCAGCAGAAGAGAGAAGTGGGATGAACATGTAAGAGTCATGGTCTGTCCACAATGGGACCCAGAGCAAAGGAGACAGCACGTCCTCTACGGCTGCTCTCACGTGAATAACTCAGGAAATACAGAAATGATTCCACTTGTGCTCCCGTCTGTGACAAGGTGAATCCATCAGTGACAGTGGGAGCAGGAGATTTCACACTCGGTGGGGGGAATGGAGCTGTCACTATTGGAGTTTGCTCTTGCTCCATCTATCGCAGATTTTACCCTTCGGCCCATCACCACTGTATTCAAGTGCCTTCCATGTCAAATATCTCCCCAGCCCACACCCAGCTTTGCCCCCTGCTAAGGGCTGGGTTCAGTTAGATGGCAAATATGCCCAGCCACTGAGGCCAAAAGAATAGGATGCAAGGGGTCTGTTGCCAGAACCTTTGCAGGTTTCTGGGGGCGGGGGGCCCCTGTTTCATCTCGGGTTGCTGAGAAGTCAACTGTGCCTGTGCAGGGAAGTGTGGAGCTGCTGGAAACAGCCCCTCAGCTTTCAACTGAGCAGATGATGTTGTTTCTCTATTAGTTTTAGTAGGAAGAAAATTATTGTACAAAAAGGTTCCCCTTCAAGCTCGTTCCAAAACAGCTGCTGGCAGAACAGGGGCCATGGCTCAGCCCTGGCAGTGAGATCTGGAGACAGCACACACCATCTCTGCTTTCCCGCTTAGTTCACCGCTGGCAGTTCAAAAGGACTGAGCTGGGAGCGAGGGCTGGACTCCAAGTTTTCATAGAGTCCGGCGTTCTGCAGGGGAAACACACTCCGGATGGTGAAGATGACACTCATTGGCCATGCCTGCCTCTTTATGAAGTGTTTCATTTCAGGACTGTGCTTTAAACTTGGACAACAGTAAAGTACCACGGTATTCTCCCTGCTGCAGTCCCACTTTATGGCCCTGTTGAGCTGATCAAAGTCTTTGGAGATGCTATGACAGCAAGAATAACCCCCTCCTCAGCATTCAAATGAACACCCCGCTAGTGCAAAGAGATGTACGACTGGATGGACCTGGCTACTCAGCAAGAGTCCCCTCTGCTCAGCTGTTGCGAGAAGGAAATAACCAAGGATATTGAACCAACAAGAGCTACGTCTTCAGCGAAACTGAACATTGAAAAGTTGTGTTTGAAGGGAAAAGGTCAGTTTGTGTAGGTCCCCAAATGCACCCTTCTTTAAGGCAACCTGCTCCCGTTGACCCAGGCCAACACTCCAGCCATTCTCAGGGGAAGACGCATTCATAACCAGAAATTAACTGTGAAATTTGTCTTTTGCAGACCAGTTTTAATTAGAGGCAGCAGCTCTGAGCCAGCTCCGGGGGTGGCCATCTTGCTTGAAAGTAAAGGCCATATAATGCCACAATTTTAGTTTGCAGAATTCTGGATGAGAATTTTCACCCTCGTGTTTCTCCAATTTCAAGGAAATGGCCATTTTCACAATCAAAACCAAACTTCTGGGACATGTTTGAGGCAAAAGCCTTTTTTCCTTGGAAAACAGGCCAATATTCACCCATTTTCACTTGGAGAGAGGCCTTGCTTTGCTTGAAAAGCAGCCCAATTTCAATGGAAAATTGGAAAAGGAGCCCAGATTTGCTTTTTTTTAAAAAAAACCCCAAAAATCTGTGCACTTTAGCAAAATTTTCCATGAAAATGGCCCGGCTTTAGAGTTTATAACTAACAGCTAAAAGCCCTTGAAACTGGAGTAGTTTTTCATTTCTTACAAATATTCCATGCGCTTCCAGAGCCAACTCAGTGTCACATATTGGGCCTGTTTCTAATAACGGCTCAAGAGTCAGGAAAAGAACCTTTGACACTGAGGTGGCTTATGGCAATACCTGGGAGCTGTTTAATGAGAACGAACATTAAATGTGCTCGGTTGGCAATCAGATACCATGGTGATAGGTGCCTAAGGAATCTTTAGGAGAACCACTGGGTGGTATTAATTTTTATCCTTGCTTTTTGTAAAGCATCAGCAGTTTGTTAAGCATGTTGCCGACAGATACAGAAACAAACTCCCTGCCCCAAATTGCTTACAGTCTAGCTAGACAACGGATAGACTAGGGAGACGGGAGACACGAGCTGGGGATAGATTCAGAAGATCTCAGCTCCCTTTGTGCTTCAACACACAGAGTTCTTTTGAAAATTGGGGGCCAGTTTTCTGAGGTGAAGGTGTGGAGTCATTCTGAAGAGTCTAACCTCGAGGACTGTGTGACAAGGTGGGCAGCCTCCTGGAGGGAGCTGGGCTCATCCCCACCTTGAGTAAAGCTCAAAGGTGGGCCACCTACATGTAATTATTCACCTCCTAGCTGATGGGTGGCCAGTGATGGTCTGTGGGTCACCTGGTCCTCAGACAACAGGCAGGCAAGCGAGTGTTTGAGTCAGGCACAGGCTGCCAGCCCAGTCCTGCTGGAGGCTCAGGGTTAGGGGAGCCCAGAAAAGGGAGTAGTAGGAAAAGGCCTAGGAAAGACAGGACAGAAGGACTCTGGGAGGATGACAGCAAGAAGGAAAAGTCGTGAGCAGTACAGTGGTGTGGGCTGGCAGCATAGTATCAGAGTCACGGAGGGCATGTCTACACTGCAGTTAAAAATCCATGGCTGGCCTGCACCAGCTGACTTGGGCTTGCAAAGCTCAGGCTAAGGGGCTGGTTAATGGCAGGGTGGACATTCGGGCTGGGTTTGGACCCCGGCCTCTAGAGCCCTGCAAGGTGGGAGGGTCCCAGAGCACAGGCTGCAGGTGGGCGCCTAATTGCAGTGTACACCTAGCCTAGGGGTTCCGGGCTGGGAACTTCCAGCCAGGGACGAAGGCCCTCCTTCAACTGGGCCCTCCAGGGTAAAGAAGTGGTGACCCCAGCTGAGGGAGAATGGGCACAGATTGAGCTCACGGAGGACGAAGAAGCAGTGAGCCCACAAAGGGTAAATGGGTTAGTGGGGGCTGACAAAAGGCCTGAAACGTACCATTTGGGAGTTAGCAGGCCCTAGATTACCGTGTTCAGGGAAGTGTTATGTTAACATAATTTTAGCATGGACCGTTAACCTGATAGAAATTTCTATTAAAATTTGAGTTCTTCCACGTTAATTTCCTTCTCCTTTAGAAACCCCTATTGTCTAGGTAGCACATGTACAGGCTAGGCAGATTAGAGAGAACATACTTTTTTAATATACACTTGCAGATTCCCCTGAAATCATCAAAGCTGGATTCTACAGCCATCATTTACTGATTCCTGCCATGGTGAAATACTTCATCTCAGGGCTATTGCCATATAAAACATCTTTCATATCTCTCATCTTTTCTGAATAAAGTACCCCTCATTCTATTCATCTTGGTGGAGGGACCTGTCACCCAGTATTAACTGCCGAGGCTGATGTAGATCACACTTCCTGGGATTGAGCAGAACGTGTATTTCTCTTTTATTTATAAGCGCAAAATGTGTTTCATGTAAATCCAAAAGGTTTCCAAAGTACAAGCAAGAAAAAAAAAAAAAAACCGCCCCAGTCATAAACCATCCATCTCACAATGCAAGCTCTGAACTGTGCAGGGACTGCCTTCGACATAGCCAGCCTGGGCACTGATCCTGGGGCCCGCTCTGGCTGCTTTTATGTCCATGTTAAACCAGGCCAAACCCTACCACAGGGGTCGGCAACCTTTCAGAAGTGGTGTGCCAAGTTTTCATTTATTCACTCTAATTTAAGGTTTCATGTGCCAGTAATACATTGTAATGTTTTTAGAAGGTCCCTCTCTATGATATATAACTAAACTATTGTTGTATGTAAAGTAAATAAGGTTTTTAAAATGTTTAAGAAGCTTTATTTAAAATGCAGATCTTATCAGTTGTGTGATCCTTGTCCTTGCTTTTCCTTGCTGAGTTTTCCAATGTCTGGCATGGATTTGGATAGTTTAAGCTGCACACAGGCTTCTGAGTGATCAGTTGTTAACCAGCTCCGAGAGGGACAGAGGACAGATTTCATGTGTGAAAATACCTGTTCACACAGGTATGTGGAGCCAAATGCTGAAAGCATCGCAAACACAATTTTCTTCAAAACAGTTACATTTCACTGGCAGGGACATCCAGCAGGTCAGAATAGAGGCTCCATGATCGCTCTGGGTAGCTTTAAGTGCACTCCGCAGAGCTCCAAACTTTGATGCCCATGATTCTGAGCTTTTTAACTGAATGAGCTGCATTTCGAAATCCTCACCACCCATCCACTGAAATACAGACAAATCCAAGTCGCTTTCATTGAACTTTTCAGGTTTAATTAGAAAAGAAAGCATTGGGCCAAATCGCTGGAAATCCTGAAATCTGTCAGAGAATTCCGATTCCAGTTCCTGCATGATTCCAATCTCATCGACACTGACAGTGCAACGTGTCGATAGCTCTTTTATGTGTTGGAAGTAGTGGAAAGTCAAAGTTCGAATATCCCGAGAAAAAAAAAACCTGCTAGTTTTACAACAAATGCCTTCCAGGCTTCAGAAAGATCCAGAACCGTTTGCCCTGCCCCCTGGAGACGGAGGTTGAGTTCGTTTAGGTGAGCGGTGATGTCAGTTAGAATCATGAGTTTACCCAGCCATTTGTCATCACCCAGTTCGGGGTAGTTTTGTCCTTTTTCTGACAAAAAGGCCTTGATTGCATCAAGACAGTGTACAAAGCGCACCAAAACCTTGCCACGACTTAGCCACCAAATGTTGCTGTGAAGTGAAATGAAGGAACATCTACCTTTGCTTTCTTAGGAGCTGTCAAATGTACCCCTCAACTTACAGCGGGGGGAAAAGTCGCAACAGACGGCACACACAACGGCAAACGCAATGTGCTGTTCCACATGACGTGATAGTGAAGTAAGCAGCAAATCAGGACTTAAAAATATCCCAGTACAGTGGCGCTGGAATAATTTTTAAGGTGGGGGGTGCTGAGCTGCGCCCCCTCTTGCCCCTGTCTGCACCAATGGGCCACATCTGGGGGCGGCTGCAGAGCCCGGGGCCGGTGGCTGGGACCCCAGGATGGCAGCAGAGAGCCCGGGACTGGTGGCCGGGACTCAGGGCCAGCAGCAGGCTGAGTGGGGGCCGGTGGACAGGACCCCGGGTGGCAGGGGACTGGCGGTAGGACCCCAAGCCTGCAGCAGAGCCCCCAGGACTGGTGGCTGGGACCCAGGCAGTGTGAGTGCCACTCAAAATCATCTCGCATGCTGCCTTTGGCACGCATGCCATAGCTTGCTGTCCCCTGCCCTAGTGTAAACACTCTGGTTTCCATTTGGGAGCAGTTTGCTTTGGTTTCACTTAAACCCGGTCCAAGCTGACCTCAGCTCAACTAAAACAAGCTGCTCTCATACCAGACTCAGCGTTCACACACAGGGCTTTGCACCAGTTTAATGAAGGCTGGGATTGTGCTGCACCGGGGGGGAGGGGGGGGGGGGTGGAGGGGGGTGTAATCTGCAGTTTGTGTAGATGTACCTACATTAGGTTTACTCGAGCTAGCTCACTCACGCTAGCAGTAAGGACATGGGGGTACGGGCTCCCACAGGCTAGGAACACGAGTGTGTACTCAGGGGACTTGCCCATTGCTGCTTTGAAGGATCTAGTTTAAAGCTAGGGTGGATACGTCTACCCAAGCTGCAGATTACGTGCCTGGCCACCTTGTAGATGTCCCCTAAATTGGTTTAAATTCACGCCTTAGGATAAACGGTGCCCTGTCTCATGTAGACAAACTGAGTGAGGAGCAGCAGTTACAGATTGTTGCATTCGCTCTGCTGTGGCCTCATGCTGCAGAACCAAGAGAGCCGAGTACTGGGAATTTCCCATCAGACTTGGGCAGCGATCTTGTTTATGTGCCTGGGCTGGAACAGGTATGGGGAGAGGGGAATCAGCCAACAGGGAGGCTGGAGCAGAGGCGCAGGTAGTCCACGTGTGTTCGTCTGATAGAAGTTTGCTGCATCCCAAAGGATCTCTGCCACACTTCCACTTGTCTCTCTCTAAACGTCTGATAAAGAAACAGCCCTTTGTTCTAAACCACCATGCTGCAGAGGCAAGGCGCATTTAGGGGCTTTCCACAGCTGATCTGTGTAATAACGATGGAGAATGCTTACCGACCGCGATGAGCATGTCAGGAGCCAGGATGGCTGTAACTTGCAGGTGGAAATGGCACTTGCTGCTTGCTCTGGGCGGGAAAAGAGCCCGAGCTAAGGCAGCCTTTGTGCTGTGGATTTTTAACCCAATCTATCAGTATGAAGGGGGAGAAAGTTGAAAAATGACCTCTCTGATTGCACCTGCATGTCTATGCAAAGTGCAAGGAACAACCACCCTCAGCTCCACCCAGCAGATGCCCGTGAATCATTTTCCCTTGACAAACCCAGCACTTAAAAAGCTGCCGCTCACATTAGCTGCGAGAGGGGCAGCGCTTTGACCAATCGCAAGTGTGGTTACAAGTCTGCACTTTGAAAAGGCCCCCTCCTGCTGGGACATGGACACCCATTGATCACAGGTGCGGACAGGCCGGTCTTGCCCTGCGTTCCCTCCTGGCTCCTTCACTGTTCTTTGCAGATAAAAGCCATTTTTGTTATCCTTGACCGGTATTCTATTAAGATCTAATCACACTCGTGATGCTTTGCACTTCTACAGCACCCCAAAGAGCCCAATGTGCTTTCAACAGCGTGAATGAGGCAGGCCAGAGCCCCCAGGCGAGCTGGGGGAGCATTGGTGCCATCCCCATTTCACAGAGCACCCGAGGCCCAGAGGGTAAGGCCAGATTTTGGGTGCCTGAGTGTGTGGGAGTCTAACTTGAGATGCTGTGGCCTGATTTCTAGAAGTTTTGCACACTCAGAATTCTGGCTAATGGCCCTGGAGAGGGAGTAGCTCAGCAGCTCCGGAAATCCAGCTCCATGTGTTTCAGGTTGGACACCTATAAGCGAAGGCGCCCAGAAGGCGTGGGCACTTTGGAAAATTTGGCTCCAAACAACTATACAGTAAGCAGAGTTGGGCACAGGCCTGGACTCCCGGCCCTCTCTACCCACTCACTAGACTGCATTTTCCCACTGGCAGGGAGACAATGCCTGGCAGCATATTGGCAGCTTTCAATGCCCTTCGTTTGAGGAGATCCCCTCGCCTATCTGCCCACCTCTAAATATTGTTACAAGCTTCATCACCACCTTCATTTAAGGTAAATTAAACCACAAGCCTTCACCTAAGAAGGGGTACACAAACCCACCCAGAAAATAGCATGGCAGAAGGTTCCACTGGGTATCGTTTGACTAGAGGGCTTGGTGAGAGAGACAAGCAGACACTCGGGGACAGAAGCAAGACAGAAGCAGCACAGAATGGAAAGCCAAGCAGATGCAGCCTGGAAGCAAGTGATGGGATCCTGAGATAAAGCAAAGAGAGGAAAAAAAAATCTTTGAGTACAGAACGTTGGCTGGAGAGGCAGGCTTGGAACAGCAAACAAAGGAATTGCCTCCTGCGGTTTGATTCCTACTGTGCTCAGAGCACCACGACTTCATAAATTCCTTGTAAATAAACAAGATTACATCAAAGAACCCCCCAGACTCCATTGCCAATTTCTACTCCCAGGTGGAACGCCTACAGGGCCCCAAACTGTGATGGGCTGCTCAGGTCCGGGTCCCACCACACTGGTGTCTGAGTGCAGTCAGCATTGTGAAAGTGAACTCACAATTACCCAGGGCTCAAGCAGGCCCCTCCTGCATGTGGGATGGAGTTCCTCCGATGTGCCATTGTGGGTAGCACCCTGTGTGCCTCTTAACTGGATGGCCCATTGGACTCTGGGCGGAGTCTCCTCAGATGATGTTGTAACAGACTAAGCCCCGAAACCCCTTCCTAGCGGGGAGGCGGGGCCTGGGCTTTAATTTACCTTAGGTTTCAAAAAGTGATTGTGAGCCATGGTGAACCAGCCTTTTGTGCAGCCCACCTGAAGGCTTTCTGTTTCCTCACTCAGAGGATCATTTACACCTTCTAGGGGTTGCCTTAGAGCAGCCCGCCGTGGTCTGCATTTCTCTTGCTGACAGTCACCCCTGGGGGTCTGGGGTCCAGAGGGGATCTCAGGTGGGGTGCAGTGGCATGACTTTGATTAACTTTGGAGTAATTTAAGCAATACATGAACTCAGGCCTGTTGCACAGAGTCGAATGGCTTCCAAATGATTGACTGCGCCATACAAAAATCCTTATTTTTGTCAAGACAAAGGGCCAAGTGGGGGGTACAGCCCAGCCTGTGGCAGAGATGGGGGGTGTGGAGAAAAACAGCAAGTGTCAAACTCGGGGGGGGGGGGGCGTATTCTGGGTGACTTGGCTAGAATTCCTCCTGGGGAGTCCTGGAAGCAGATGCTGTGGAGGCAGCTCTGCTACCCTGGGAAAAGGGTGTAACACTTTCTCCCACGTCCAGCAAGCTGCTATGCCACCACTGGTGCGAGCCATAGACGGGCACTGACCTCCCCAGTCACACTGTGCCCTCTCTACCCCGTTTGTATCGGTGCAGGGCTACCACCGTCGGTCCCCAGTGTTATTTGCAGAAGAATTGCTGAACCAGATCAGAGCCATAGCCCACGGAAACTGAAATCCTACTTCCAGAATGATGCTTCAGGGGAAAGCAAACCTCACCTGCTTTTAACACACCCCTTTGCCAGCTGTGAAATGCAGTTCCCTCCGGACTCTTGAGGTGTGCCATCACCTTATGTCCTGGAGAAGGAGACTGGATTATCCCTAGTTTAGCATGTGTTGTTATTTCACTCTTTAACACATATGGCACCGGCATGCTGCAGGCAGTGAGCCAAGAGACTGATCCAAAGCCCTCAGGAATCAAGATGTGACCATGAAAAAAAAAAAAAAAAAAAAATCATATTTGCAGAAGGATTTATGATGTGCTCATGGCTTGCTCAACAGGAAACTCAGAGTTCAGCCTCTGTAAAACAGTGTGTTTATGGGCTGGCTTGGTACATGTGTGGCTAAAAACAAACAAACAATCCAAAGGAAAGATGGCAGGTCATTAAGGGCTGAGGAGCATCCAAAGCACATTCCTGTGTTTTGGGATTCTGCTTCATCAGTTGAGCCAGAGGACCAGTGACGGCCGGGATCTTGGTTTGTCCTCCTCAGTCTCAGAATGATGAGAGACAGTTGGCGTGTTCTTTAGAGGGTCAGAAAGAATGGCTGGGTTGCAGTGTGCATGGAAGGTAAGGCCCAGCCATGACTCAGCACTCAGCTGGTTGCTCGGCCGTGACTCTGCAAGACGGGACCCTCACTCAGATGGGGCTTGGCTGTTCCATGGACACCCTGAAAGGTCTGGAAAGGGAAGGGATCCGAATGCATCCCGGTTTGGAAAGCTTTCCTCCCAGAATAAGCAGCCAGTTTGTGACGGGTTGCTCTGGTCATGAGGCTTTGGAGGGGAGAGCGAGAGGGCACATGTAAACGTCCAGAGACAGTGACAGAATACAACTTCTATGGGTTAAATTGTCACTTGGCTGCCCACGGAGTCCAGGAGCGATCCGGATGCACTGTCAGCAGAGGAGGTAGTGAAAGGCTCCCCAAGGGGGAGAAGGACAGAAAGAATAGCCACGGCAGGTTAGCCACCTCAAGGTTCTTTGTGCTCTTCCGGGAGATACTTCGCATGAGGTGGGAGAGGGAGGTGGAGCAGCTGGAGCCCACGGAATAAGCCAAGGGTGCATTCTGCATCCCATCGCTGCGTTAGACAGGGACAAAGGAAACAAGCAGCAGGTCTATAAATATGGGTGCGCTCAAGCCACAGGAAGCTCTGAACACACAGGGTGCTCTAGAGATAAGTTCACAAATAGGATTAAATAGGGGTTGCCTGTGGTAGCAGGAGACTGGACTCAGAGACCCAGGATGTCCCTGTGAGACCCAGGCTACCCTACTCCAGAGATATAGGGCGCTTGGGAGGCACAAGGAGCTCTGAACACAGGATGACCTGCTCTGGAGAACAGGTTCCTCAGTACATGTTGACAGGCACTCAGTGATTCAGGACATCATCATGCCCTAAGAATAGGGAAGGGATTTTTAGTGCATCGTTCTTTGTCTAGAGAAACCAAGATTAATGATGTACAGTTCATCGAATTGTACCATCTATAGACAGAAAAGGGGATTACTGTCAGCTTGTTCACATAACACAAGAACCAGGGGTCACTCAATGAAATTAATAGGCAGCAGGTTTAAAACCAACAAAAAGGAAGCACTTCACACAACACGCAGGCAATCTGTGGAACTCATCGCCAGGGGATGTTGTGAAGGCCAAAAATATAACTGGGTTCAAAAAAGAATTAGGTAAGTTCATAGAGGACAGGTTCATCAATGGCTATTAGCCCAGATGGTTGGGGATGCAACCCGATGCTCTGGATGCCCCTGGCCTCTCACTACCAGAAGCTGGGAGTGGACGACAGGGGATGGATCACTTGATCACCCTGTTCTGTTCATTCTCTCTGAAGCACCCGGCATTGGCCACTGTCAGAAGACAGGATACTGGGCTAGATGGACCATTGGTCAGACCCAGGCTGGCCATTCTTATGCCCTGACAATGTAGAATAATTTTATGAGCGCTTTGGCAGTGGAGTTTGGCACTGTTTTGAGGGGGCTTTTTCATGCTTGTCTGGGTCAGGTTTCCTGTCACACTTCAAAGGCTTCACAGTAGTGGAGGAAGATCTTTATTTTTCTTTTTTTTTTTAGTACGAACGACATGAAGCCAAATTTACTCCAGATGCCTTCTTAGCCCCTTCTGCCACCCTCTGAATAATATGGCGGAGAGGATGAGGGACCGTGGATGCTCCATTCAGAAGGTCACGTGACTAAGGAAGCCTCCGAACTATGGCTGCTATTGTTTGATTTTGATGCTGCGGTAGTGGCCAGAGGTGCCAGCCAGTATCAGGGCCCCACTGTGTTGGGTGTGGCACAGAGGTATACAAAGACCCAGTCCCTGTCCCCAAGAGTTTAGAGTCCAGGAAAAGCAGCAGAAGCAGCCCCTTTTTTGGGTCAAGAAGAAGGCTTCAGTTGAGTGATTCAGTCTCTCTCCTCCGGCTGCTCTCTGGGAGCATGGAACAGTGTACCATATGGGGGGATTGTTATGGTAATTCCTGATTTATGAGCAGCCAAACCTGCTAACCCCATCACTTCCCCAGTTAGGGGAGATGTGTTTTTTCTGGTGTGTTGGAAGAACAGGCCATGCTTTGAGCTCCAAGTTTTCCTGAGCTCCCAGCCCCTCTGGGTGTGAGAGATGGCGAGGTGATAACTTATGCAAACACTCGTTAACACCCAGCCTGCAGAATTCCATACAAATCAATCAGGGGCACAAGTTCTAAGGACTCCAGCCCCACAAGAAATGAGTCAGGGGGAAAGAAAGGAGAGCCTGTTCCATTCAGGTGATAATAAAGATATGGAGACATTAGAACTCATCTCCTTCTGTTCAGACGCAGCAAGTTTATGAATCCACCAACTTATTTTCACTGCCTGCGCCACCTTTCCAGGCTAGTGGGATGCTGGGAGCTGCTTTGCAGTGCTTTGAGGCGTGCCAGCGGTGGATCGCCAACTGGAGGTCAACACACTGTGTCTTCCATGCACGAAGTCCCAGAGAAGTTGGTCTCCCCCAGGAGATGAAGTTGCACATGTGCTGCAAGGTACTGAGAACCTCTGAGTCCTACTGTGTTTGCAGCAGAGCTCATTGGTCAAGGACTGTTTTTCCCCTGAATTTGTTTAATTTTTGCAATGAAAATGTCTCTCGCTCAATTTCTCTCTTTTTTTTGCATTTTTACTTTCAACAAAAAACAAACAACATTTCTACAAAAGCAGACTTTGTGGTAAAAATTCCATTTTGACAGAGAGCACAAAAACACGTAGACAGAAATTTTTCAGCCAGCTCCAGTTCACCAGGATTTTTCCGAAGGGATTGCTTTGAAGTTTAAACACAATAAACCATCGCTAGACTCAAACCCAGGCAGCCTGTGGTCTGGGTTAGCAGAGCTATTCCGGGGCAAACACCACCACACCTGGAACATCCTCCAGCCTGCAGAAGGCACACCAAGGAGAAGTAAACCACCCTCTCTCTCTCTCTCTTTCCTGCCTCATCTCTGCTGCCTGTGCTCATTACCCCGCAGGCTCTCAGCCTATTGCAGTATTGAGTGTTCTCTTCCATTATGGATTACATTTTTATTTTGATCTTGCAATGCTCTCAGGGTTTGTTCCTGGATTGACTCCTTCTCCTCTCCCCTTGCAGGCTGTTACCTTGCCTGGCTATTCCCTCTCATCCCTTGCTAACGTCCCTTCCTGTCCTTCTCCACTTTCGTTTTATCCGTGCGTAGACTGTTACAACTTTCAGTGTTCTCAGAGCTCCTTAGCCAATATTCTCTTCCCCATCTGTGCCGTCAGTGCATTCTCTTGGGTTAATCCCTGTGTTCTCCTGGGTGCTCATCTTCTGCAAATGTTTGTGCCACAGGGTTTTACTGGAACAAGCATTTGTGGAAAGCGGATGTCAAAGAACAGACAGTATAAGGCAAGGTACCTCTGCCCAGGGGCCAGATCCTCAGTGGGTGCAAATTATTATCACTCTATTGACTTCAACTGAGATATGTCAGTTTGCACCCGCAGATCTGCCCCAGGAGCTGAAGTCTAAATTGACAGATGACACTGGTCAGATTACAAGTGCACCCAGAGACTCGGGCCCAGGTTGCAAACAAAGTTGCACTGGTTTAACCAATGGTGTGATTTTAAATCAGCTTTGTGACAGCGGTACAATTGTGTGGGGACGCTCTGGCCTCAATTTAAACTGATTTACATTGATATCAGTTTAGCAGGACAAGCTACACCACTATATACTACTTTTAAATGGATATAAATAGGACCACACAGGGGTTTGCACTAGTTTAACTAAAGTCAGGGCGTAGCCAAGCCCTCAGAGAAGGGTCTATCAGAGCACCTTCCATTGGAGAGCTGGTCCGGCCTGTGCTGTGGCAGGATTGGTCTCAAAGGGTTAACTCCATTCCCTTCTAATGGCCAGGCATGTGGATGGCTTGGTCTCCTATGGTTAAGTGTTTCTGGTCTAATGTATTTTGTGATTCATATTTTAATATTGTTGAAAGCCAAGAAGAAAAGAATAGGTTGCTGATTCCCAGCAGGGCCCCCTCCTCCCTCCGCGGGGGCTATTTACTTACCTTTCCTCTGGGGGCTCTGAGAGCTGCACGGCCCCCGCCCTTCCACTCGCTGCAGCTCAGCAAATTAAATCAAGCGCCTGGCTAATTCACTGAATGCAGCTGCTCAGACTCAACAGGTAAATCTGGGGAAATCGCGGTGTTACTTTAATGGCAGTTCTGGGGGACAGGACCCCTCGGGGCACTTTGTGCTTCAATGAGCGAGGAGGATGCTCAGAGCATCACAGGGATCAAGCCCAAAGAGGGAGCGGGAGCTGGGTTAGGCCTTCTTGGTGTTTTTCCCAGAGATTTACACGCCAGTCTTGGCACAACGCGGGCTGGTTTCTTTTGCCATTCCCAGAACATGTCGAAGGCAAACCGACCTCCTGTTCGCGGTGTTAACCTGCGTTGAGTCACATTTCCACTGAAAATACGATTGTCGTCCCGGAGCAGGTTTGATTCGATGGCAGTCTTGAGTTACTTGCCAAGGGACAATCGGCCTGCTCTTCTTGGGTTTGGAATGGAGAAACTCACTCCGGGCTCATGTGAGTTGCCCTGGAGAGTGGTGGGAGAAGGCTGAAATGCAAATGTCCCTCACGGAGCAGCCTGAGTCAGGGCCGTTTCTGGTTCAACACGTCTTGCAGAACCCAAACTCGACATGCTGCTGGATATTGTGCTCACTTCAGCCGAATGCCCACAAGCTCAAGAGGAAATAGAGTCCATTTCCTGCATAGCAGGAGTCTAGGAGCGTGGCCAGGGACCACCATAGTGGGGGAGATAGGAACATGGGTCTGATGCTGTCTGACAAGTCCTAAGGTCCATCTAGTCCAGTGATCATGGTCTGACAGTGGTTGGCACCAGATGCTCCAGAGGAAGGTGCAAACCCCTCACACCCCAAGAGTAGACAGATTTGAGATAATTCTTCCTCCTTGATGGTCTCATCTTGACCCTTAGTAATTCGAGATTGGCTCAAACCCTGAAGCAGGAGATTTGTCTCTTTTTAGCATTAACTCAGATAACTTGGTCTAGTCTTGTTACCCACATCAATGGACACGCCTTCTTTGAGTTTTACTAAGTTCTTGTCTTCGACTACATCATGTGGCTCTGAGTTCCACAGTTTAATTATGCGCTGCGTGAAATGGCTTTCCCTCTACAGCCAGCGGGAAGCTGAAGGAGAGGAGGAAGACTGTATACATGTCGTCTCCCCTCATGTTCAGCATGAATTTGCAGGGGAGTGGAGGTGGACAAAGCCTTAGTAGGACAGCCAACAGTACCTATAACAGAGGACATTAAGAAAGCACATGCTGTATATTGCATGCCAAAGGGAGGATGGTATTTCTTGAGGCACATTTATGTGAAAGGACTCCCCCAGGCGCTGCGAAAGCTCTCCTTACACTTCCAACTTGGACACCTGTTCAACTCTCTGCCTGATTCATCAGAGCCTGAAAGGAAATTGTATATAAAAGAATGGGTTTCAATTCAGAGCATACATCATACTTAGGCTCAGTAGGTGCTGAGTGCTGGTACCCCCAGAGCGGAACCTGGTGATGGATCTAGGTGCATTTGTTTGGCTAGAAGCAGAGATAGCGCCCGTGTGAGTCACGTAATCTTTCCAGCCAGCAGAAATTACTCTGAGAGCAAGATGTGCCACTTTTGGGGAGAATGATCATTTCAAGCTGGAGAGCAGGGGAGGAACGTGCTCTGGCTGGTGCCTTGGAAGAGAGAGAGCTGGAAGGAAATGATGTCAGATTTCAGTCTGTCATGCACTTAAACAGTCCCAGAGCTCATTCAGGAGCCAGAAACGGCCTAGCTTTGAGAAATCTGTTCTTTAAACCCAGAAAAGCATAATGGCCCAAATCACTGGCTCTTCTATCATTTGCCCTCTGTACACAGAGTCCGCAGGCATTGCTCAGGCTTGTAGCACCCAGGGAGTGCTGTGGTTTCGGAAAGTTTCAATACATATGCATGACGTCATTGTCTCCATGTTGGGTACTGGCAAAGGACAGAGAATGATCTGCTCCCTGCCCGACACAACGACAACATGGGACATTAAATGCAAAAGCAATTCTTAAATATCAGAGGGGTAGCCGTGTTTGTCGCTTCTACAGATCCAGACTAAGGGTCCTGTGGCACCTTATAGACTAACAGAGTTATTGGAGCATAAGCTTTCATGGGTGAATACCCACTTCTTTGGATGCAAGCAGTGGAGACATTTCCACTGCTTGCATCCGAAGAAGTGGGTATTCACCCACGAAAGCTTATGCTCCAATAACTGTGTTAGTCTATAAGGTGCCACAGGACCCTTTGTCAATTCTCAAATAGTGACGCAAGTCAGCAAAATGAAGAGATTCACACCTTAAAGAGGGAACATTCACTCTACGGTACATCTACACAGGGGATCTTACTGTGTGACCTTGGGCAAGTCCCTTCATCTCTCAGTGCCTCTGGTTACCCATTTATCAGAAAGAGTCTTTTGAGGCTTAATTCTAGTTTTCACGATGCGTTGTGATCCTTAGGTGGAGGGAATAACAATGAAACATTGTTATTGATCTGATCCATGAAATTTAGGAAACCACACCTGGCATTCCACTAAGTGTTTAACTATTAACAATAATAGCAGAGACCTGTCACGGAGTATGGGGGAGTCCGGCCCTGCATCCCTCTTCCCCGGATTCACGGGGAGTCTCAGCCAGCCAGTAGAACAGAAGGTTTATTAGAGATGCCAGGAACACAATCCAAACAGAGCTTGTCAGTACAACCAGGACCCCTCCGGCGGGCCCTTCCAGGGGGCAGGGAGCTTAGACCCCAGCCCGGGGGCTCCCTGCATTTCACCCCACAGCTCCAAACGGGGCCAGGGAGGCCAGACCCTGTCTGCCTCCCCCCCTCTTCTTTAGCTGGCGCCCAACTCCAACTGTCCAGCCCCTCCTCTCTCTTTTGTCTGCTTCCCCGGCCAGGAGGTCACCTGATCCCTTTGTTCCAACACCTTCAGCTCTCACCTTTGCAGGGGAGGGGCCGGGGCCATCAGTTGCTAGGAGACAGAGTGTCGGCCATTCTCTGTGTCTAGGCCCCTGCCCTGGGGCTCTGTAACACTCATGCACCCTTGTCCCACCACCTAGATACTCAAGCACTGCATAGGGAAACTGAGGCACCCACACAGTACTCAGGGAAAACATTAACAACAGTCCTAATTCGTCACAAGACCACAAACAGTGTATGGTGATGCTTGCAAAAGAAACATTCAAGTTGTTCATGGAGTAAAGGCTCTCAACACTCAGTAATTCATTCATGTCTGTTTCATGCACCATGAATGAATTACTTGCCATCAATGTGATGAGCTGGGCATCTGTGTATAAAAACCTGAATAGACTAGAACTGGGTTGTGCTAGACCCTCAGAGGTTGCTGTATTTCAGAAGACAGGTGACAAGACTTTTATACAAACCATCTTTGTTGTGTTTAAGTTCCTACAGTGTGCTCTGGGGTGAAGGCACTTCAGAAATGAAAGGTATTATTGTACACGATGGGGTTTACTCTGAAGGCAGAGGTGAGCTAGGCAGTCCTTCTGTGCGGGGGTGACAGAATGTTTGGGAAAAGGCGGAACATAGTGGAAATTACCAAAAATAAATCAAGATGATGATGATCCAGTCCCTAGGAGATGGAGCAGGTTTTGTCTCTGAGGTAGTGACTGGCTAATAAAAAACAGTGCAGAATAATTACCAAAACAGTAACACCTCCCCCTCCCCTCTGTGGTGCCTTTCCACCTGAGGATGAAAGGCACTGATTAACTACATCGATTCATTACAGGCATTGAGCCTCACAGCATCCCCTTTTATACCCATTTCACAGCTAGGGCAGTAGAGTTGCAGAGAGCTCATGCAGGCAGAGCAAGGAGAAGAAACTAGCAGGGGTCTTGACTTCCAGTCCTCCATCCTAGCCAGCAGGAAACAAACTGCATTCAGCAGTTTACTGCCCCATGAGAAACCTGGAGCACGGAGATTGCAGGAGGCAAAGGGAGCAGGCTTAGCCTCTTTCCCTGACAGATTCCCATAAGGCCAGGCTGTGACCGCTGCAGTCAGTAGGACTTACAGTCCGAGTAAGGGTCTCAGAAGCACCTGCGTGGAGGTGCTTAGAAGGTGTTGGACTCACAAGAATCGATGTGCTGAGTGAAACTGCAGTTCCCATTACATACCAAAATGTAAATCCAGAGATGCCTCTGAACACCAAGGGATTGTTCATCCTCTGACTGTAAATAATCATCCCTAGTCTCTGGAGGCCAACTTTCTGGCTGGTTGAGACAACAGCTGCACTCCAGTGATGAGCCCCCAGGAGGGCAAAGCATATGCTGCTGCTGAATGTGTAGCCTTTACAGATGGAATGTAGCCACCTTTTGTTACGTTTCCATCCTGCTGAATATGTATCAGTCTGATTTGCATGACTCCTTTGCATAAGCCATTGTGCTTGTCTCTGCAAAGTGTCTCCTTTTAAGACAATCAGCAGTAATCATGTAAATAATTCCGCAGGCATTTTCCTTCTAGGACGCGGCCTGTGTTTTATACTACTGCAAATTCCTAGTCACGTGGGGCCAGATTTCCAGCAAGAGATCAGCACGCAGCGGTACTCACTGAGAGCAATGGAGAATTCCCCCAGACCATTGAGAACAATTAGGAGCTGAGCAATCAGCCTTTATTTAGGTGCCTAAATGGAGCCAAACTGGAAATCTGGCCCTACGTTATGCCCACCAGGCAGGGTCCCTCCCGGTGAGAGCTTTGCATGAAAGTTTCTGTTGACATTTTTACATGCTGTACTTACTGGGGCAGTTTAACTATACGGCTCCCTGAATCCAAGTCCCCTCTTACGTCTCAGCTCTGTTTGGGAGAGGAAATAGGGCTGCTATGCTTTTGATTTCAAACTCTAATTAGGCCTGGAGAAAGGAAACAGTGCTAATTAGGTACCGCACTCGCTGAAGGGCCCCAGCCATAGCTCAGAGACTCGGCCGCTTTTAGCCACGTAAAGAGTCCCCGTTCAGTCCCATTAAGCTCTGTGGTTAGAAAAGAGTAGGAAAAATTGGCCCTAATGACAATAGACCTATTGAGAACTTTCAGCAGGGCCACAGGGAAAGAACATTTCATTACAATCTGGAACACGGATAGAATATAAATTGTAATAATGACTTTTAAATATAAAACACTTAAGTCAAGCCATCTGGCTTCACGTCCAGCCTGAGATGAACGGACTGGAAATCACTCCAGTCTGAAGGCTGCAGATAAATCTGGGGATGGCCGAATGAGTGTTCAGAGCACACTGATGAATCAGCACTGTGGATACTGGGAGCACAGGCTCAAAGCTGAGGGGGTTTTAGACCCATTAATCAAAAGATATACAAGCAGCCTCCTTTCCCCCCTTGTCAAGCCTAGACCATACAGGCTGACTGCAGTGGTACGAGGTTCATTTTTCACGAGCACGAGAGGAGGATGGAGGAACTTCATCTAATAGGCCCCTGCCTGTGAAAGCATTGGCCTGACAGGACCTGTTCTTGAATCCCTGGGAAGAGGCAGACAGTGCTTGGAAAGGCTATTTGCAGACAGGACTAGACAGAAGGAAATGTGCTATAGGGAGCAATCCCATGCTAGAGAGGAAGGGCAGTTGTGAAAGCATCTACTCACCCCAGGCATGTCCCTTCAGGGCTGGGTGTGGCACAGTGGCCTCTTCTCCTTTAGCATCCCCTGCCAATGGTGCTCTGGGCTTGTGGTGGTCTGCCTCTTCCTCTGTCTCAGCCCTCCAGCCAGCTCACTTTTAGTCCTGCCCCTTCCACAGCAAACTCAGCCCAACATGGCAAGAGTCACACCAGAGTTTTGGCCCAACTTCAGGCTCTGTAAGCCTGCCAGCTCTCAGCTCCAAGCTATGTACACACATACACACACACACACACACACACAGGTGGGCCAGTAGGGGAACCCTGGCTCACCCCTCTGTTCTAGCTTCCATCACAGGCCCCTGCATGAAGCAGACCAGATTGTTTGTTCAGACTCAGCTGTATCCTTGGGCTGCAGCCAGGCCTCCCACACAGTCTCCCCAGGCTGACTCTCCTGCTGACCCCCAAAAAGGGAACTAACCTAGTTCTGGCAGGGGGAAGAGGTTCCACGCTGCATCTACTTGCCCCAAAGACACTCTGACATCTATGAACCTAGTTAGGCCCCCAGCCAAGCCTTCCTCCACAGGGCTGGCTCCCTGTCCCCATCCACCACTACTGAGCTGGTCTCTTCCTCTTTTAACTCCTCCCTACAGGCTTAGCTCCTTGCACAGGTGTGGCAGGGTGGGGCTGATTGGACCCAGAGGCTCTGATTAAGCCCTTCATAACAAGGTGGGTGTCTGTAGCACAGTGGCCATAGGGATCAGACACTGGCCTAGAGCCCAAGAGTTCTAGGTTCAAATCCTGGTTTTAACACTAATTTCCTCTGTGACCTGGGGCAAATCAGAGTCTCTCTGTGCCTCAGTTTCCCCCGCTGTACTATGAGGAAATAACACTTCCTCTTTGTCTGTCCTGTCTATTTACATTCTTCGGGTCTCTCACTGTATCTGAGCAGCACCTGCACAGTCAGGGATCAGTGGTAATATAAATAATACCTGGATGACCCGGGTCCTCTCCATGCTTAAGTTCTATCATTATGAGAACGGCACGGTGGCTCCCTGCCAGCACCACTGTTCCCTCTAAGCTGTGCGCGTGTGCGCGCGCACACAGATCCTAAACCCCACGCACACGGCAAAACACCACACACACAAAAATTTGCACAGAAGCACAACAATTTGCATAGAAGACATTTTTTGTGCGCACGGCCTGTCAAAAATTAGAGGGAACATTGGCCAGCACAGAACAGCTCTGTGCAGACCCTGCCGTAGGGCCCATTGGAATTCCCGTCACAAAACTCAGTCATCCTTTCAGAATGACTGAATCCTAGATCAATGCTTTTCCAGCGACTGCAGGGCCCTGGCCAAGTCTGGGGCTGCCTCGCAGAGCTGATAAGCAGCGAATAGGCAGTGTCCTCTCCTCTCTCGCAGAATTTGTAATCACCTTCACACGGAACTTGCTGTAATCGGCAAAGGCTGTATTGCCCCAGGTGCAGGTGGAAATGCCATCCAAACCCACCAGCCTGTCAGCAGGAATCTCTGAAGGAGGGTGAGCCTGAAAATCAAGTGTCTGAATCAGCTCGTGTGTCGAACCCCTCTCAGAACCCAATGTGACATGGTCAGGGTTTGCTAGAAGTAAGAAAACATGGCAGTGTCAGGTCAAAAGTGCGCAGAGGACTTGGGCTAAAATGTCCTTCCTTCACCCCTGGCTTACTTCCCTGCCCTTGGTCATCCCCCTCATTGGTTGGTGCATTGCTGCTGTATGTATGTCGTTTGTCAAGGACTTTGGCTTCCTTTGGCAGGGATCCTTCCATAGGAAGGTAAAACATGATTATCAGTTACTGAGTGTTTTGAATAACTCACGTAGCTGTTAGGGAAGCCCTGGAAGACAACAGGCATTGCTCTTCTCTCTGACTGGCATAAATCTTGCTAGTTCCCTTTTCCCACCCACAGAGAGGGATCGCTCCTCTAGCAGGTACTTTGTGCCTCTGTGATCTTCCCTGACTCTGTCCTCCCTCTCCCCCCGCCTCCCCCGGCCCTACCCCAGCTGTGTCCTTAAACTAAAACAACAGGGGAAAGAAACCAACTGAGAACACAGTGCATTCGGCACTGGGAAGGCAATAGTTTCTTCTCCTGCATCTTCCCACTGCCGCCAGGTGTTGTGAAACTCCACATTATTCATTTTCCAGAAGGATGTGCCTCCATCTGCTTGAATTTGAGGAAAGATTAACAAGCCAATGAAAGCGAACCCTGCTGTCCCAGTGGCTGCCATTGGTCCTGCAGCAGACTCGCCTTCCAATACACCCTCCCCCCCGCCCCCCCCCCGCCCCGCCTTTGTCCCAGGGGCACTGGGAGGTATTCAATAGCTTGCCTCTGAGATAGACACCAAAAAGAAATTCACCAGGGCCCCGTCCAAACGGCTATTCAGCAGACTTGGCAAAATGTTGGGCAGTTGTGTGTAATCGGAAGCCCCACCCCCAACCCCCAGCCAGGACTGGGAAACTGGGACTGGATGGAGTTTCAGATGGAAGAAAACTCAGTGAGAGTCTTGCCAAAATCACTCATGTATCTGCTGGAGCCAAACAACAAGCGAGCAGGAACGCAGGCCTCCCCGAGACCTCGGAGGGGCTGCAGGACTTGCAGAGGCTGTGAGTTCTAATTGGCTAGAGCATCTACAACCACAACCTCTGCATAACAACATCATCCTGACTCTCTCTCTGTGTCTGTGTGTTTGTCTAAGAGCTGACGTGCATCATGGAAATAGTCGGTTCACCTCATGCTGAAGTAACATTCATAATATATCACATTTCACTTCTGTGGAGCGGCCAGAAATAGAGCCATCTGTCCCCTTCTTCTTCCATATCATTCTCCATCAAACTGGAAAAGGCTCTACAGAAAGACAGCCCCATTTTCCTGTAGCTCGAGCCCAAACCTCACTGCCCATACCCACGCTAGCATTTTCCCTATATTTGCCTATTCCATTGTTGCAGTACATAGTCCAGGCACATGTAGCTCTCGGATTCTGTTAAGGACACTGATGAGAAAGTTTCACATTTTCTAGATAAATTATAGGAGCCAGATCCTCAGCTGCTGAGAATTGGGATGGCGCCGAGGCCTTGACCAGTGTCGGACTCCAGGGAGATGCTTTGCTGTGTGTGAATGGCAGTTCCTCGCCTCCTGAGAGATGGCTGCCTCCCAGCTGAGCTCAGGATCAGAAGAGGCATAACTGCACAGTCGTTTCTTGGGCTCAGGCTGGCTGACGGGGGCTAGTCTATTTCTTAGTGCTCTGGAGAAGGGGATGACTGCGGCTGATGGACTCTGAGAGATGGATCCAGCGCTCATTGGACGCAATAGAAAGCCTCCCATTGGTTTCTCTGAGCACTGGAGCAGACCATGTAGGCCTTGACTCTGCTCATTGGGCTGTAGAGCAGACGTGTGTCTTACACCTCCTGGAAGCACCTCTCAGCTTCCTGTGGGAAGAATGGAGCTCCCAGCAAAGCCAGTTCCCACCGGAGTGTACAAAAACCCTCTGGGGAACTGGTCGCCCACGTCACCTGGCTGTTTCCCATGGCAAAAGGTGGGGAAGGCCGTGCCTCTGGCAGCTGATAATGCTGAAGGCTCAAGTAATTAGGGGGGAAATGCAAACAATAGCCCAGGGTCACCTTATTTTGAGCAAAATACCCTATATTCTCTAGTCCCCAGTCACCCCAGAACACATTCCTGGGATACACAGGTCCCAGTGCTTGGAAAGGGGAGGCAAGAAATCTCCATTGTCCCTCCCAACATCTGCTGCAAGAGCACAGGGGCTGGACTGGTGGGAAGGACAGCTAAGTGTGCCCCATCCCTACCATTCACGGCTAGGGGGTGGACCCAGGAGTGACTGCGAAAGGTGGCTCCCACGAATGGCTGCCATGTAGCAAGGGAGCCACGCAATGTCTTGGGACGATAACCAACGGCAAAGAAGCAGGGTACAGATTGCTGCTCCCCAGCTGATGACTGTATTGCTGGTGGGCAGCAGCCCCCGCGCTAGGGCCCCCAGAGTTTGCTCTGAAATAGCATGAAGGTTGAACGAGGCCAATTGATTTAATGATTCTTGGGGTCAGGAGGGGAGACACAACAACAATCTAATAAGATGCTTCTGCAAATATATCACAGTCCATTAGAAGAGCATGAGGGCTCCCTGGCTCGTCAACAGGCCAGCTGTACAGCACGGTATCTCTGCTCTCAGGCCCAGATCAATGTGGTCCCTATGTTATAAACCCACTAATCACTCTGATTTATAGACAACATGTCCCTGAGGCACCTGGAAGCCTCCTGCGTTTGTTCCAAGAGGAGGGTTTAAAACCTGACTGCATTTTAATCATTCTGGTTTGGAGTTGCTAGTGGATTTAAGTTGCCTTCAGCCCCCTTTCACGTGGCTTGCAAGATTTACAACACAGAGATTGAATTTCTTACCTTGGCTGGGGAAGCATGAGAGCGGAGCGTCCCATTCCTGCCGTGGGGCTTCTGGCTGCGTCATTTATTCATAGGGTTGAAGCATGCCTGCTGACGGGGGGGAGGGGCGGCAAAGGGGCCAATTGCCCAGGTCCAGGGTGATTGAAAAGGGACTGGGGGCCCCCAGCTGTGGCAGCACAGCGAGGCCAAGGCAGGCTTAATGCCCCCCCCCCCACACACTCGTTGTCTGCACTGCTCCCGGAAGCGGCTGGCACCATCCCTACGGCCCCTGGCAGGGAGTGGTGGGGGAGGGGTGTCTCTGCACACTGCCCCGCCCCGAGTGCCGGCTCCACAGCGCCTATTGGCTGGGAACTGTGGCCAAAGGGAGCTGCGGGGGCGGTGCCTGAGGGCAGCAGCGCACGGAGACCCCCTGGGCCCCCCGCCTAGAAGCCGCTGCCAGAAGGGTTTGCCGGTTGTTTTGGGAATTCGGGAGCCGTCCAAGGTAAGCGCCGACCCCCTAACCTCCTCCTGCACCCCAACCCCTGTGTGACGTTCCCTGGTGTTATCTGGACTGGTGATCTGCTAGGTGACTCCAATGCTTGACTCTGGGAGCCAGCCTGACCCTGCTTTGCTGTGAGAACCCCCACTCCTGGGCTGTTCACACATAGCCTCTGGCATGTCAGCTGCTCCTTGGATTGTGCAACTGAATGACACTAGCCAATATCTCCGGTCCCAGACGCAACCCTAGGAACCGCCGTCTTGCAGTGTCCAATTATGCCCGCTGGACGCTGCAAGCTTCTATGAGTTTGTCACTTTAACAAATAAATTGATATGTACCAGGCTTGTTATCCCAAGGGGAGTCTCTGACACGCTTCAAACCAAACACACTGCTTCAGGTAGAATCAACAAACAGGTTTATTAACTACAAAGATAGATTTTAAGTGATTATAAGTCAAAGCATAACAAGTCGGATTTGGTCAAATGAAATAAAAGCAAAACGCATTCTAAGCTGATCTTAACACTTTCGGTGTCCTTACAAACTTAGATGCTTCTCACCACAGGCTGGCTGGTTGCCCTTCAGCCAGGCTCTCCCCTTTGATCGGCCTTTCAGTCGCTTGGTGGTGATCTCTGTAGATGGAGAGGTGGAAGAGAAAGGAAGAGCATGGCAAATGTCTCTCCCTTTTATCATGTTCTTTATTCCCTCTTGGTTTTGCGCCCCCCTCCTTCAGAGTCAGGTGAGCATGACCTCATCGCAGTCCCAAACTGACCAAAGGAAGGTGGGTGACTCACTCGAGAGTCCAACAGATCCTTTGTTGTTGCCTAGGCCAGTGTCCTTTGTTCCTGTGAGGTTGGGATGGGTTTGTTCCATACATGCCCTGATGAGGTGTGAACTGCCTCTCTGCTCTTGGAGAGTTTTTGCCTGGGCTTGCAAAAGGGGACACATTTTCAGTCTCATAACTATATACATGAAATTACAACCTATAACATTACTCTAACAACGATTACTATAACATTACCATAACAACCATGCTCAGTACATCATGAGCCTTCCAAAGACACTCAACATGACAAACTTTGCATTAGATGCTACACAATCATATTATAAGGATGAACATGGGGGTGTAGGGTGTTCCCACGAGGTACATAACATCACACCCTGCCCCAGCCTAGAACCTGCACCCTCTCCTGCCCCCAAACTCCCTCCCAGAGCCCGCACCCTCACCCCCTGCCTGGTGAAAGTGAGTGAGGGTGGGGGAGCGTGATCGATGGAGGGAGGGGGGATGGAGTGAGCAGGGGCGTGGCCTCGGAGAAGGGGTAGGGCAGGGGGCGGGGCTAGGGTCTTTAGGTTTGCACGATTAAACAGTTGGCAACCCTACCAGGTGGGCATGGGAAAGCCCTGGCCATGCCGGAAGAGCGCCCCCAGCCGGCAGCTCGCTGGGCGCCAGCCAGCACAGGAGCAGAACCGCCCAAATGTCAGGCGGACGTGTCTGCGCGGCCTGTGAGTGCATGGGGGCCCATTGATTGTTGTCAGTGCTCTGGGGCCCGGAATTGCTGTCGGTGGGCCTGGGTTGGTGATCTGGCATTTCAGCCATTGACTGCAAAGTGGGGTCCTTGTATTACTGAGACCCCACTCCCAACCTCCTGAGACTGGCCATGTAAGTCCAGATAACATGCTCACCTAAAACCCTAATGCTTTTGGGGAATGTAGCAAACTCAATTGGACCCTTCTACCACCTCCCTTCAGCATCCTAGTTACTCCTGCTCACACTCTGCCTGGAATACTGCTCAGATACTGATGGATAACATGATACTGTCTCTGGTTTTATATGGACTAGTGTCAATATCCATTAAACTATTACAGAGTCTAGATGTGAGGCAATATTGCGAGCTGAAGCATCTGACTGGATGTAAATGAGTGTCCCCAGCTGACCAACCTAACTTTTGTTGGGATCACGGCTAAATCTAAAATCAAAGCTGCAGCAGTGTAAAAGTAAACCAAAGGATCCCAGTATAATTATTCTTACCTTTAACAAGACCATCTTTGCTTGGCAACTGATTTATGTTGGTTCCTTGGGTAGTTGCTTAAACCAGTACCTATAGTTCCTCTAGTCTAAACAGTCATAGAGCTAGGGGCAGGATCAAAGACCTAATCACAGCTCTGTCAGTAGGTAGGGGAATCCTTTCCCACCCGGCACAGGTGTTTGCTGGTAATGTAGGTACCGGACCACGGAATTTACAGTTCTGCTGAAGAGCCTTTCCAACCCTTCAAAGTTTGTTTGCAAAGGCGGATGATTTCTCACTCTTTGGAATCCACCAACTAACACATTCTGATGTGATTTACAACCCTCTCTCCCATATTATGTAGCGCCATCTGTTAAAGAGGGCACTGCTTTTAAAGGGCTGTATTTATTGTCTTGTAACTCTACCTGCAAGAAATGCAGCTTTGATGACCCAGCAGATCAAAGATAAAACATATTGTTTATAGCATTTGCTTTCATGTTGAAAATGGAATTGTATATCTCCCAGGCCATAAAACTGAAATATTGCTCTTTGAAAGAGTTTCATTGTGCTTCACTTTGTCTTGGGATTCCAGTCACTGACCTTGTAAAGCGCAGGAGGAAAGATGAAGGCCGGTTCTGTATGTCATTAGAGAAAATGAATGAAGTCATAAATCATCCCTCCAGAGCAGTGCTCGGGTGGCAGGGACAATATTCCAACCTGCTCCCACAATCTTCTGAATGCGCCTCTTCAGATACGCATGGGGGCCCCAGGCTTAAATGTAGTCAGGTATCCCTGATCCTGGTTTATGTCTAGACTTGTTGGTTTGTTCTGGGCTGGGAGAGATACAGGAGGGTTTGAATTCCTCCTGGCTAGAAGGGGTGGGGCAGAAAACAAGAGAGAGCGAGCATGTAGAGACTTAACAAGACATGAGTTAGGCATGGGGAGGTCTGTGGAGCTAGAAGACCACCTTGCCTGGGGATGGAGTGCTCACTAGGATCCAGGCATGGGGCTCAAAACAAATCCTAGTCGTGCAGCTGCCACGAACTGGAAACTCCCTCTCTAGTGTACTACTTTGTAGCCCTCTCTCTCTCAGGGATATGCACCTACTGCTGCCCTTGACCTGAGCGCCTTCCACCTAGTAGACTGGGAATGATGAAGCCCCTAGTGGATTCATGGAGCTCTTCTCTCTTTCTGGGCTATAGAAAGCTCTGTTTGGGGTAGGCGTGTTTTTTTAAAGGGGGCAGAGCGGGCAGATTGCTGCTGTGAATGCCATTCTGTCTGTGGGTGGAACTGCTTTAGCAAACCGGAAGGTTGGCAGCATTTCCTAAAGATGCACAGCCTCTGGAAGATTATTGCGCAGCCAGAATCCCTCGGAGAACGTGCTGTCACCAGCTCTCATCCACGTCATTCTAGGGCTTTGTGATCTGTTAGATCTGCTACTCCCGTCTAGACTAATCTCAGCTCTGGCATTTCCCAGCCTCTCACGTAGTGGATATTATTTTTTTTTTGAATGCTTGATTTCCTTTTTGTTTTTATAAAGACAAACTGCATCCTAATAGCTGCTGGAGTGTGCCGTGCAAGTCAGTTCAGCTCGCCCCGTGGACTGGCCACTTAACAACACACTATATATTTGTGGTTTGCTCGGGGCAGACTAGATGCCTCAGACTGGGACAGAAGGAGAAAAGGCATTTTCGCACAGTTAGTGGCTTAGATTCTTTCCATTGTATTTGGCTGCCAAACCTTTCACTGGTGTTCCTCATCAAGCGCAGAATGGTTAGCGGGAGCCATTGAACCCAGCTCCCTGCATGAAGAATAGACACCTGGATTAGTAGTAGCCTTTGTTTTAACACCGTGATTATGCTCGGGACTGTACAACACAAACATAAAGACACTCCCTGGCCCAAGGAGCACTGGGGCCAATTTTCCAAAGTGCTGCTGAGCATTTACAGCTCAAGGCACGGGGAGCTCAGCACCTCTGCAAACCAGGGGCAAAAAGAAGCTGGAATACCCTGGGAGATCCAGCGGCGAGGACGTTTTTAGGGGTCACTTTATTACTAGTGGGTGTGTTTTGGTTTTATCTGTTTGACTGGCCCCAAGCATCTCTTCTTGTGAGCCTGTCAGGAGAAGCGAGTCTTTGAGAGGGATTTGAATAGTCAGGGGCAGCATGGAAAGATGCACAAAGGCAGGAGTAAAAAGAACAGGAGTACTTGTGGCACCTTAGAGACTAACAAATTTATTTCAGCATAAGCTTTCGTGGGCTACAGCCCACTTCATGGGACGCATACAATGGAACACACAGAAGCAAGATGTATATATACACTCACAGAAAACTTGGAAGTTGCCATACCAATTCTAAGAGGCTATTTAATTTAGATGAGCTATTATCAGCAGGAGAAAAAAAAACCTTTTGTAGTGATAATCAAAAGGCCTATACCAGACAGTTGACAAGAAAGTGTGAGGATACTTAAACTTTGGGGAAATAGATTCAATGAGTGCAATGACCCAGCCATTCCCAGTCTCTGTTTAACCCTTGGTTGATGGTATCTATGCAAAGGGAGGAGTGGACATCCAGACTGGCATTGCTGGCAGAGCGGAGGGGATGCATGGGCAATACGGACTCTGCTGCTTTTTAATAAGCCAGGAGGAACCTAGACAATGACACCGTGGTATAGAGAGGTTACAGGAAACAGAAAGACTTAAACATTATCCTGGTTAACAGGTTCTCTGCATGCTGTCCTTGCTGGGCCTTTTCAGGGGGAGGCGTACTTCACCCTGCAGGCTGCCTCACATTCTGGCTCTGATTAGCAAAGCACTTAGGCATGACCTTAACTCAGAGAAACTTAAAGAGCTCAATCTGTTTAGTTTATCAAAAAGACTGAGGTGGCTTGATTACGGGATGTAAGTACCTTCTCGGGGAGAAAATACCAGGCACTAAAGGGCTCTTCACTCTAGTGGAGAAAGACACAACAAGGAGCAACAGCTGGAAATTCAAGCCAGACAAACTCAAATTAGATATAAGGAGCACGTTTTTACAGCCAGGATGGTTAACCATTAGAACGAGTACCAAGGGGAGCGGTGGATTCTCCAGCTCGTGAAGGCCTCAGACCAAGACTGGATGCCTTTCTGGAATATATGCTTTAGCCAAACACAGGCACAGGGGTGCACCTCTGGGTGAAATTCTATGGTCAGGAGGACGCCAGGCTAAATGATCTAATGGTTCCTTCGGGCCTTCAGAGCAGTGAACCTTAAGTACATGAAATTCTTTGCAAATTCTTAAAATGAAGCATGAGCTGATGTGTTTTTCTGGATTGAGGCCAAAGTACTCAGTGTGACACTGGCAGACCAGGCACCAGCTCATACCAAGGGCCCCGTGTCTCCACCGCACACTGACAAATCCATGGCTGGAACCAGTCTGGCTCACCTGTGTGACAGTATTGTCAAAATGGATGTTAGACTGTATGGAATGCTGGTGAGTGGCTGCCTGCATTGCTCTCACAGCAGCTGTACCCCATACATGTGGTTTGTAAGCATCTCTGATGCTGCAAAGCACCAGGCAGGAGAGAGAGACATTAACTAGTGTATAGTGATCTGCAACAGTTACTTCCTGGCCCACAAGGAAGGCTCGATGATACCAGACGGACTAAAGTGGGACATTAAAGAGGACAAAAGAGTTTGTTGCTCTGAACTTCCCCCCCCCTCCCCCGCCACCCCATGAAGATGAGTCATGCGAGTGGATTCCTCCCAGCAGCTGTGCTCCCAGCTCAGTGCACACGGGGGTGGGGGAAAGGGAATAAAAACACCTCACAAAAAGAAACTGTAGCTCTACGCTGCTTGGACTTTGGAGATATAAGCAAGAGATCCCTCCAAAGTCCAAGCAGCATAGAGCTACAGTTTCTTTTTGTGAGGTGTTTTTATTCCCTTTCTCCCGCTGTGCACTGATGTCTAAAGTTTGCATATTATAGAAGTTTCTAATACTTTTTGAAACTTAAGATTGTAACTCATTTGTGTGTATATATTTTTCTGCTTTAAGCTTGTAAATCCCTCGTTTCCTTTTTCTATTTAATAAATCTTTAGATAGCTCATTATAGGATTAGCTACAAGTGCTGTCTTTGGTGTGAGATCTAACGTGCAAGTGACCTAGGGTAAGTCACAGGCCCTTTGGGACTGGGAGTGACCTGCATTGCTGTGACCCTGTATGTAAGGGATCGTGGGTCACACAGGCAGGCTCACCAGGGTGGTGAGACAGATTGGAGTACCCAAGGGACTGTTTGTGACTCCAGGTTTAGGCTGTTATAGGGGCGGAGGAGATAACACTTGATAACTGGTCGGTGAAATCTTAGAACTCACAGCCAATGTGGGGTTTGTGCCCAGGTTTCTCACGGTCAGCCCTGAGGTGGGCCTCACGTTCTTAAGCCACTACAGACAGCTTTATACTCAGCCCCTGCAAGCCTGAGCCCAGGACAGGGACTGAAAAGCATGACAATCTTGCTCTGCTGAAAGGAAAAGAACATGGTGTTTCTCTGACAGCTGGGGAGGGGTGCGTTTTCACCTGCTCAAAATGCTTTTCACTGGAGAAAGGAGTGAGACAGAAATGCCATTCTTCCACACCTCACAAATCCTTCCCAATATGATTTTAGCTTAAACAGATTATTAGGTCATAATGCAGTTTTCATACTTATCCTGGAAAACCATTTAATTGTTTAGGAGGGTTGATTTGTGTGGATTCTAGCTCAGCTGTAGAAAGCCTGGAAAGCCCTGGCTTGTATTCTTTTGCAAAGTTATTAGCACTTAACGAGCATGCAGTGAGCAATACCTTTCCTGGGGATGTCATCTAAGGATGAGCTCAGGGTGCCCATCACACAGAATTCCTGGAGCCTGTTCCCAGCTCTGCCACTGATCTCTTGTGTGACCTTGGCCAAGTCACTTCACCCCTCTGTGCCTCAGTTTCCCCATCTGTAGCACGGGGGCAGTTAGGCTTACTTACGGAATGGTTAGGTGCTGAGATCTGTGGACGAAAGGTGCCACCAGCAGGCAAGGTGTTAATGTCACTGGTCAGTGCCATAGACTCAGCCTCAGGGAATTAGGATGCCACTCAGCTCTGCCTGCATCTGTCTCTTCAGCACTGACAGCTGCAGCATGTTCCCTTTGCGGCTGACAGCTGCATATTCTCCAGGATGAAAGGTTCATGCTTTTCCCCCTCACCCTTCTGCTCCCGAGTCAGTTCCAGCTCACTGACGCACACGAGGCGAGCCAGGTGCCTGACCCGGCACAGAGATGGCTCTGGGACTCTTATAACCAGTGACAGTGCTTTGCCTATCATCCTGTGTAGCCTTTTCAGTGCACCCTGGAGAGGAGTCTTGGTGCCGGGGAAGAGTGTGCAGCAGGGGCAGTGCCGAGTTTGCTTGCACCATGGTAACTACTGGCTTGCAGGGATTTTCTGGTGGTATCCAGAAAGAAAACCTGTAAACAGCTAGGGCCAGAGTATGCCCAACCCCAGAGCAGGTGCATGAGAGAGGGCCAGGCTGCAAGCATGAGAAGTCACTAGAGAAACCTTTCTGCTCAGGGAGCTCAAAAACTTGGCTGGGTTAGAGGTGCTATTGGCACCAACCTCTGCAAAGGGGAAGGGGATGGGGTATAGGGTAGAGGAGGCTGAGCCATCATCCTGACTCCAGTAGAGTTGGCTGGCTGCAGGGGAAGGAACAAGCTGCTCCTCTTTCTTGAGAGCTGGGCTTCCCTGAGGCTCTTGGAGGGGGTGGGTTGGTTTTTCTGGACCCCTAAGCACATCACAGAGCAGAGAATATGACCGCACCTATTGGACCAGCAGGTACCTTACCTAGAGAGATGGGCCTGAGCCCATAAATCTGGTCTTGGGCTGTGGATCAGCACCCTCCCATACCATAAAGTCCAAGGGTGCCTGGTTTGGGTCCCGACTCACATTACCCATGCCAAGCGGTGACGGTTCTTCCCAGCAATAAAGGGCTGTCGAAATCCTCCTCCATCTTGATGATACAGCCTGTTTTTGACTGGAACGGTGGTAGTTAATTTCAGCAAGATGTACTCATCAGGCATCATAGGAATCGGCTGTCATAAAAAGCCTGCTTAAAACTAACAGTTCAGATTAACAGTTGCCTCATTAATGCTTGTTCGGGGCAATTAAACGCCAGGAGAGACGCTCACACACCCATTTTGAGATGGGGATGTATTTAAAAATGGTTCCTTTCCATGGGGAAAGCTAGTTTTCAGTGTCGCATTTGGAAAGCATGTCTGCAGATAAAGTGGAATTTCAACCTCCGGTGCCTGCCAAACCCAGGAAGAGCAAAGAAAAGCGGGAATTCAAATAGCTCCCCAAACGTTAACCGAAAACTTCCCGAAGTGCTGCGGTTTGGGGTTGGGCCCGTCCTTGTCTGATTCCTGGCCCCCCCCCCGTTTGTGACATGAAGCCGCACATGCTGGGAAGCAAAACCACCAGAGCCCCGTTGCCTTCACAGCAATATTATTCCGGTTGGGGGGAGTGGAGGGGCCGTCTCGTAATTCAGCCTCCAGATTGGACCGTCCCCCCTGCCAGGGGATCATGCAGATCCTGGTGTTAAAGACTCACGGTGTTAAATCATGTCTGTGATGCTGGGCAGAGCCAAGAAGTATTGGCATTCAAGAGTCATTGCAGTCAGTTAGGAAGATCCTCCTTTGCACTCATCTGCATTTCCTTAGAGAGCAGGGCAGCAGCGTTAGACACCCCATCCCCTCTTGCACTCCAAGTGAGAGCCGAGAGAGTTACTGTCTTGATGACCTGTCTTTATTCTTCCCTTTCTTTGTTTGCAAGCTGTGACTTTTGCAAGCTGGGGACCCTGGATCCCAGCACCACAGATTTCACGAACACTTTGGTTTACATTGTTCCGAGACCAGGAACAAGGAAAACTGAAGTTTCTACCTAAATAGCCCAATATTCCGGACTCTGTACGGAACCAAAACCAAAGCCACCCTGTCTGTGCTTAATATTACAATTGCCAGAGTGCCGGGAAGTGAACAACTTCACATGCTCACGGCCTTCTGAGTCACGGAATAAATTCCCAGTGCCTGTAATTTATATATGAACATAAGAATAGCCCTACTGGGTCACCAATGGTCCATCTAGCCCAGTATCCTGTCTTCCAACAGCAGCTAGTGCCAGATGCTTCAGAGGGAATCAACAGAACAGGCAACTGAGGGATCCATCCCCTGTCGTCCATTCCCAGCTTCTGGAAGTCAAAGGCTTAGGGACACCCAGAGCCTGGGGTTGCGTCCCTGACCGTCTTGGCTGCTAGCCATTGATGGACCTATCCAGGAACTTTTCTAATTCTTTTTTAAACCCAGTTATATGTTTTGCCTTCACAACATCCTCAGGCAAGGAGTTCCACAGGTTGACTGTGCGCTGTGTGAAAAAAATGCTTCCGTTTGTTTTAAACCTGCTGCCTATTAATTTTAATGGCAGTATATTATGGGCTGGGCAACACCTTATTTTTAAGAAAGCCAAAGCCATGTTTGGATTTGTGAGATCACCTGCATTATCACTGTTTGAGTCTTTGGGGGCTAGGGAGGGGGAGATTCTGTCTCATTAATATTTGGCAATACATTGGCAGCATTTTGCATTTCCACTCATTGTAGCTTTCTTAGGAAAGTTGATTCTATTGGTCATTTGCTTCCAAAATGCACCACCCCAAGGCATGCAAGCACATTCTTCCTCCAGTCAGGCGTGCTGACAACTGCCCATTAACCACAGTGTAGTATCTCTTACAAAAACATGGGAAGAAACAACAGAATCAAAGCAGTTTCCTTGGCAACAAAGTGGTGGAGAGGATGGGCGGGGGGGAGTTACTTGCATCTTGTAAATAATGCATTAGTTTGTGCTCATAAGAGTCTGAAAATACCGCAAACTAGTTCATGTTACTAACAGGTTCACTGAACCTGCTGTTGCTCTATTAGCAACTATTCCCAGGAGATAGAATTGCAACATCCCCCTCTTGCCCTGGAATTATCTTTTCTTTTCATGATGTTTAGGCTTAATTTCCTCCACTCTAGCTTTTTTTCAAATGTGCGACTAAGCTTTGAGGACTGTTCCTGTCGCAGCGTGCGCTTGTAGCTCACATTAATGCCAAGGAGACAGAGCTTTTGATTTAGTTGGGGATTGGTCCTGCTTTGAGCAGGGGGTGGAACTAGATGACCTCCTGAGGTCCCTTCCAACCCTGAGATTCTAGGATTCTAAGGTGGGTGAGGGAATATCTTTTATTGGACCGACTTCCGTTGTTGGGAGAGAAACTGGAGCTTCGTTTTCGAGCTTACACAAAGCTCTTCTTTAGGGCTGGCATTCTTAGCTGCCAGAGCAATGGGCAGCATTTTGAGATCTCCTAAGGGAGCTGGATGGACCATCATCAGTGCAGAGGGTCAAGGGCCAAGCAGCGACGGTGCAGAGGGCAGGCAGTCTGACCAACTACAGGGCTCCATCGGGTTCTCCCCGCATGGGCTTTGTTGTCTATGAGCCAGACTCCAATAGTGGGCATAAAGAGATGCAACTCCACGGACTTCATTTCAGGGGAGTCCTGCACCCTACAAGAACAGGGCACCAACTCGCCCCTGAGAGCGCTCGGACAGAAAAGGGAAAAGCCCAATGCTGAGCACTAATGAGTGATTATTGCATTAGCAGCAACGAGCAGAGAATAGTGTTGCTAGCATATGCTCTCTGCTAGGCTGGGCTGGCATTTGCCCTATTGGATACACAGCTATTAGTCCTGGGACACTGCTGTCAGCACCACTTAGCTGGGAGCCTCGTGGTAGTGGTGAGATGTGTGGGGCAGGCACCCACACATGAGAAACTGGGTCTAGGCCACCCCACTCATTTTATATCCACCGACAGCTCGCCGGCAGATGGCAACAACTTCCAGCCCAAGTCGACAACAGCTTGATTTGAACTTGTGGGGAGGTATTAAATGCTCTGGCTCCGAGTCCAGGCCCCCTTCTGAGTGATCTTTCATGTGTCTGGAGTCCCCCGCCCTCATGCCCGGGAGCACCAAGCAATGAGTAACATTCACCTGGACACCAAGAGGAGCAGCCCCTACCCCAGGACACGCATGTCTAATGCACATTTCAAGCAGCAAGAGCAGTTTTAGTCACTGATGAAAACGGTTGCAAAAATTAGCAACGTTTCACCGGGGGAGATGTAAAAACTCCCAGAACCAACTGCTAGCGTTAAGAAAACCCCCACGATTAGCCAGCAAAGCCATTGTGTTATCAAACAAACCACAAAGAGTAAACAGAACCTGTTCTTTTTAATCCTGACCTCAGCCAAGGGGAGCATGTCACGCCGTCCTGTCACCCACCCATCTGCCAGTGGTGCTGCTTGTACCGGAGGTGTCAGCACGACAGATATGATAATCGCTAAATAATTCATCAAGAGAGTCCAAACAAAAGCAAACGGAAAGGGCAAGTCAACAAAGCAAAGACGCAGGCTGAGTCAAATAAGCCAGAGAGCAGGAATCAGTGTCCACTTTGCAGAAAAAGGCTCCATTGGCAAACACCAGTCGCCGGCTGGAAAGATTCCACACGGACTTTCATTTGCAACACCACATCTGCTGCTTTTCCCCTCCAACCTTCCAGCTTCTCTTGTGACATCACTTTCCTTTATCACCCTCCTCCTTGTTTGTGTGTTGGACTCGAGTGAGAGCTCAGAATCCTAGGGAAGGGAAACCATGATCCAAGCGGCAATCCACAGGCCAGAACACGCTTCCTCTGTGTGTGCGCACCTTTCCCCCCTCTTCCCCCCCCCTCCCCGCCGGTCCTCAGCAGGGCTCCTCAAGTCTGCTTTGGAGAGGCTACCTCAGACGGAAGAAGCACCAAAGCCAACTGCGGTCAATGAGCATCTATTGTGTTCAATGGGCTTTGGATCAGGTCCCTAATTTGTGCTGAAGCTTCCAGAAAGGGTGTCATGGCTGCCCGCTGGAGCGGTTTGTTTTCAGAGGGCGACTCCTCACCATGAGGTGCTAGATGGAGACTCAGCAGGCCCTTCTGTGTAGCCCACCCAGCCAGTGACCACTTTCGGTCCGTAACGACCTTGACTAGATGGAGATTGGTGACCCTGACCCGCTCCAGCTTTTGAATCCAGTATCAGGAAAGTGCAGCGGGGTCACCGAGAGGGGCAGGTAGCAGTTTCCGGAAGGGCTTCGGCCATGCCAACGCGCCGGCCGTGGTGATGCTCGGTGCCATCGGCCAGCGCTTTACGAGACCCCTCTGACCTGCTCTCCCGGCCAGCAGGCAGGCAGCAGCCACTCTAAGAAGGCGAGCTCTTCCTCCTGCCTCTGAAATCCTTGGCAGTCACATTTCTTCTGCGGCTGGGCTTCTCCTTTGCTGTGTGTCACTTTCTGCACCCGCTCGTCCGGCCTTCCAGAGACAGACTGTCACTGCTGGAAAAGCTCAGTCACCTCAGGGCTCGCCGTGAACCCCGGGGGTGCACAAAGGGAAGGTGGCCGAATGCCCTCACCATCAGAAAGCAAGCTGCTTCCCCTCCCATCTGCAAGGTGCTTGCTAGCAAGTTATTCCATGAGCACCTGGAGCCTGGCTTGCCTTCCTCTGGCTGACTAGCTCAGACAGATGCGCTGTCCTCCTGGGCCGGTCCCAGGGAAATCCAGCCTCAGAGAGCCCTCGCTCTCTCTCACACTAGTCCAGACTGCTAGTGATTCCTGTCCACCTGGGGCAGCTACGGCCTGGGGGGGGTCCTGCCTGTCCTGTCCCTTGCCTTTCTTCAGGTTCATCCCAGAGAAGCCGAAGTCCCGAGGCTGTGGTTGTATTTACTCTGTTGTGGAGTCAATAGGAGGCTGGTTCGGGGTGACCCCTTGGTATCAGATGGCACAGAAGCTTCTGCCCTAGGTGCAGAAGGCAGAATGCCTCCTCTCAGCAGAAGGGAATTCAGCCTAGCTAATCCCTCTCCTTTCCTCCTCCAGGCCCTAAAACGAAGTGTGGCCAAGACCCCATGGAGAATATGGTCAATAAGGCACCAATGCCTCTTGCTAGTGCCCGGGAGAGAATGGAGCAGGGCTGGGAGGAGGTTTGCATGAGCAAAACCAAGAAGAACAGGCTCTGAAAATATGCTGCCCAGTAACCATGGCGTTTCAGTTATTTATTGACCACAGCTTCACCCCCTGCCCCCAGCGTCTCCCCCCTCCCCAATTTCTCAGCTCATAAACCTCACTGCCAAAGCAACTAGCCTAACTCCTCAGCAGCCAGACAGCTGCAGACACTCTACAGACACCTACACTTCAAGGGAGAGTGCTTCACCAGATTCACTGGGCCGGAGGTTTCCAACGAGCAGCCTATATTTGCCAGAGGCCTGGAACAGATGGTAGATCTTGAGATGGTAGGTCCCAGGGACTTGGTCAGGCCAGGCAGCACGGGCTGGGTTTTTTCATAGCACGTGGGGTGACTAACAGCCTGTTATCTCTGGAGTGTTTGCTTTCCGTCAGTTTGTTCCGCGCTGGGAAAAATGCTGAAGTGAGCAGCTGATCGTTATTGCTCTGTGCTCACTCCAGCAGGTTCTGTTGCATATCTGATTCTAGACCCTGCCGTTAGAATCTCAGCCATCCCAGGCTTGGAAGTTAGCCTCTGCCAAGCCACATCTGATGCCAGTTTTCAATACCAGCCTGTTGGGCTGGCTGTGCATCCTCAGTCACACTGTCACCATTAATGGCTCTTGGTTTATATAGCTCCCTCTCCCACCGTCTGCATAGGCCAGCCCATATAATTCTGCAGCCCATATAATCTCTGCACTCGAATGAACTTGACTCTGGTCATGACACGAGGGACTTGGCTAGCAGGTTCCTGATGCTCATGTCAGGTTAAATCGGTCTTAGACCACAAATTAAATGTGTCTGGTGAGTTCATCTGAAATTATAGTGCAGAATAGTCCATATAATTAGGTGCCTCATTCTGAAAGTATATCCTCAAGAAGAAAGAAAGAAAGAAAAGCGCTTCACAACACACACACTTCTTCTTTCTCTCTGGAATAAATCAAGCTGTGTGTGTCCTCCCCCTAGATGCCCTGCCCCAGAAACCACTCGGAGGAGTTATCAGAATCCCTAGTGCATCTGCAGATAGCAGAGCCCTGAGCTGGAGGAGGCTGGAGATGAACGCCATCGCTTAGCAGAAGAGCGAATGACTGCAGCATCTGCATCACCGGTGCTCCAAGGCTGTTGCCCTGCACCATGTGTCTTGGCTTTCTCCAGCGCAGTGTGGATGCAAAACGCCCCCCGCCAGGGTAAATGTGGGTAGAAGGCTGATTTAGTAGCATTTTACACCCCCTTTGCACTGTAGGAGCAGAGCAACAGCAAGACTGAAACAGAGCTGTGGCCCATCTAGCACGGGGTCCTCTCTGCAAGGGTGGCCAGCAGCAGCTGCTTCAGAGGAAGGGGCAAGAATCCTCTCATTAAGCAGATGTGGGACAATCAGCCCCGCACGTTAAGTTTCCTCCTAATCCCTTGTCGTCCGATTGGCTAAAAGTCTGAAGCATGAGGTTTAATATCTCTTCCGAAGTATCTATGGGCGTTAGCCATTATAACGCTGGGTATTCCTGTCATCCAGAGGCCATGCCCAACCCCTCTTTGAGGCTTGCTAAATTCCTGGCCTCAGTGACATCATGGAAGTGGTGGCACGAGGCCCCGGGTGTCCCTGCTAGCCATAGGCGCCAACTTTCACTCTTCCCGGTGGGTGCGCGACCCCACCCCTGCCCCTGGGGCCCCCCCTACACCACCCTCACCCTGCCCCCATTCCACCCCCTTTCCCCAAGTCCCCACCCCTGTCCTGCCTCTTCTCTGCCTCCTCCCCTGAGCGCGCCACATCCCTGCTGCTCCCCGCTCCCTCCTGGAAAGTCCTAAGCACTGTCAAACAGCTCTTTGGCAGCGGGAAGCGCTGAGAGGTAGGCGGAGGAGCGGGGACGCAGTGCACTTGGGGGTGGGGGAGAGGAGGTGAAGTGAGGGGCGGGGGGCAGAGGGAGATTGGCTGGTGATGGATGCTGAGCACCCACTAATTTTTCCCCGTGGGTGCTCCAGCCCCAGAGTACCCACGGAGTCAGCGCCTATGCTGCTAGCACTAGTTTAGCAGTGGTGTGAGACCCCTGTGCAGAAGCCATCACACGGCCTAGGCACCACTCACGGTGCTACGATCCCAGGCCCTGAGCAATACTGAAGTAGGAATACCTGAGACAATATTACCAAAGCTACAACTTACACAGGGTCACACAGCGAGGCAGCAGCAAAGCGGATCTCTGCTCCCATCGCTAGGAGCTGGATGCCAGCTGGAACAGAAGGCTTCATTTCCAAATGCATGTTGTAGCAAAGTGGGGGTGGCCCACTCCCTCCTGCTCACTCAGCGGGGCAAGTAAAATGCCATTTGCTGGCTTCAGCCCCCTCCCTTTTGGGGATTGCATTTGGCTGTGCCAGGCACTTCCTGCTCTTTTATCAGTCTCCTGTGGAACATTAGCCCTGTCTCTGAATTGTTTCCCCTGTGCTGAGAACACAGGTGTCTACCTGCGATAAACCACGGCCAGCCCTCTAAGGGAAAGCTCCAGGGAATGGCAGGAGTCTTTCGCTGGTGGATAGGTGGCTAGGAAGCAGAGCAGCAAAACAAAGTGAGGCAGCTTAGCAGCATAGCATAGGCCTTTGCTAGCCATTCAGGGCTATGGAGCTGTTCCCCCTTTCCGCAGGCCAGGCCAGCTGGTTCTGAGCTCAGCGCAACCCATCCCTTCACCCAGGACTGATTCTGATCCAAAAGAGTCTCGGTCAGGCTTGTTTTGTAAATTCTCAGCTGCGTTGTACCGGCACACTTGCTGGTGTGGTTTGGAAGCAGGAGGACGGGAATGTCAGGAGAGAGGCAGTTCTGCGGGGAATTCTGACCCAGCTGGAAGCAGTGAATAGCTGGAACATCCCCACGGGTCTGCCTTCTAATCAGGGCTCAGACTGAGGGGTGGGAAGTGATGGTGCTCTCCTGATCGTCCCGCACAAGCCGAGCCCCACCCATTTGAGAGGCCACGGACATCATCCTCAGGACTGGCTCCCTCCCCACACCCTGCGGTTCAGATTCACCGGGGGCGGGGGGTAGGATTAAGGCATAGCCACATTATTAGGTGTGTTCCTAGGTGCCCTGGATCCCAGACTCTCATGACGACATCAGAATCTCAGCTTTCACTTTGAACAAAATAGGTTTCTAGCCCTCGTGGGTGTGACGGAAATCTTGAAAACATGAACTGAGCCTCACTGATGCCTGCCTGAGTCTGCAGACAGCATGGGAGGAGCAGCAGCCACTGGAGCTGGGAGGAAACTGCTTGGCCCACTGTTGCTCTAGGGTGAACATGTTTGAAGTTGGGGGGGAGGGGACTCCCTGGTTGTGGGGCTCTGCTCCCCTCCTTTGGCCTTTCAGTTCCTTGGGATGGATTTGGGAGTGGAAGGAAGCAACTGTTCCCTCCCAAACACCATCCACTCACAGCACCACAATGAAACAACACCCACACTAGACTGTGCAAATGTGAGACCCGCTCTCTCTCTCCTTTCTCCTGCGCTCTGATAGCAGTGAAATAGTTAACAATGTCGACATCATCATTGGATGTCTGAGTTGCCCATCACCAGGCACTGACATGAACAGGGCAGTTTACACCTCTCAGAGCTACCGTTTCAGGCTCTCTGCACACTCAGGCAGACATTGCTGCCTTGGTTATGCATGTTTTTTAAGTGTTTTCGGTAGCCAAAAGTGCTTGAGACCTAGTCTTTTTTAAAGTGAAAGCAGAGATTCATACACACACACACACACAGGAGTCCCAGGTTTCTCACCTGACCCAGTCTGAGCTCAGTTACTACTCACCAGGCCCTGTCTTACTCATCGGCTCTGAATAGATCTCAGACCAAAATAATATAGCGGTAAAAGGTTTATTGCCTCTGTTTTTGGGGTGTGTTTTTTTTGCACATCACTCCTTTATTGTACTTAACGAGACAACCGCTATTGTTGGACAGTTACACGAGACCCAGTGCAAAGCCAGGCTCACGGCGAGGCCAGTGCCAGGTACGCAAGCGCGTGGGCTAACAGACAGTAGCTGTACATAGCCCACTAATCTGCAGCATCTCTCTGCTCTCCCGGCGTAAGCAGGAATTCTGTCTTGCACTACCACGTATTACAGAAACCATGACAGTACTGCCACGAAGGGCTGGCAGGAATGAATCAGACGATCAAAGCAAGTGCCAGCCGATACCTCCGTGGATCTGCTGCCCCACTTCAAAGGGAGACGGGAGCAGGACTGAGTTTTGGCCCTGTCTGGATGGTTCCGTCATCCCGAAGCGGCTGTGAACGCACCACAGGAACTTGGGGGGGGGGGGGGTCTCTCTCACAGAAACCATGGGAACTAGTGAGCTCAACAGCTTTATCTCCAGGTTCCCTTATTGGAAGAGAGGGAGAACCGCTGCTTGGGGGCGGCGATGAGTCCACGGGTGGCTCTGGGGTTGGCCGGCCTGTGGAAGAGCACATTCGGGAGTGCAGATCTCAATCTGTAATGGATTTAGCACTAGTGGGAGGTGCCGGATTGGCAGTTTATCCACATATCAGGAGCAGAATGGGCAATGCCAGCTCCCTGCACACACGCTGCTCAGCCAGGGTGCCCACCCTTGTTCTGCAGGGAGCGAGACAGGAGTTCTGTCCCCAGGCTGCCCAATTCTGGTGGCCCCGCTGCGACAGCCATTTCTTCTGGCTACGGACACCTCCCTGCTGGGAGCCAGGATCACCAAACTCAGTTATTCCACCTTAATCACTGATTAGCTCTTGGTCAGTCCTGATCGGGGTGGGTTTGAACTGGCATCTGAGATACAACCCCCTCCCCCCCGCGCTCTCCTCCCCAAAAACTGCTAAAAGGTTTCAAACTCTTTGTAAACCCCGTTGCAACCAAAAGCGTTTCCTTCGTATCCCATTGATGCTCACTTCTTTAGCTCAGCCTGGTGAGATCATGTGCAGAGCCCCTCTGGGTGGATGGAGAGTCCCATCTGGGCAGGATTGCACCAGAAGTCCAGCTACCTAATGCAATTCTTGCAGAGGGTGACCAGACAGCAAATGTGAAAAATCGGGACAGGGGGTGGGGGGTAATAGGAACCTATATAAGAAAAAGACCCAAAAATCAGGACTGTCCCTATAAAAATCGGGACATCTGGTCACCCTATTCTTGCATGAGTTGAGTTTCCTGCTGCTTCCGTTAGCTGGTTTGGAGAAGCCCAAATTTGGCTTTTGATCACAGCATTTTCCAAACCTGAATGGAAACTCCTCCCCTGCAGCACTGCAGGGAGCATGCCTGGGACCGTTTTGGGATACCCGCCAGACTCCCTGGCGTGGTTGGCTTGGGTCCGCACAGCCGGTTTGGCCATGCTGGGATGCCAACCTGTTCAGCTCAGGACAGGTATATTTATTGCTGTGAAGAGCATTCGCAGCAGGGAATTCCTTCATTCGTGCCACACTGCACCTTAGATCCCCTCGCCCGTCCTTCACAGCTCAGCAGGGCTTTGGGCACATCCAGCGCCCTCCCCCCAGGTTGTTTCTGTCCCTCTCTGTGCACTGCAGAGATTAGCTTGGCAATGGCGGTCAAACCAGGCATGGATTTGGCCCTTTGTTTCCTGCTCCTGTAACCGTGAAGGTCTAAAGCCAGGTGGAAGCTTCCCAGGTGCCCAAGGGCAACGGCAGCATCTGCAGCACTAGGGACTCCATGTAGAGCTTGGGGCTTGCTTTGGAGTGGTGCACGCCAACTCACTCCTTTCTGCTGCTTGAGTGCACACGCAGGTCAACAACTGGCTCTTTAAGGGAGCGGGGTGGAGCTTGTACACCCGTACCCGAGCCGAGAAGGGCGAGGCTATAGGGCATCAGGTTAGCCCCATCTGGGAAAGTGAAATCAGCAGCTGGTGACCTAGCAGGATGAAATTTAAGAAGCTTTAAAGTTGTCTTCACCCATCAATCACCCCCTCCTCTGCCTGCGATCTCCAGAGCTGGGCCTTGTCTCCATGGCCGCAGGCAGCGGCCTCCATCTCAGACCACTGGTCCCACTAAGACCCTCGCTGGGATGTCAGTGGCTTGTACGTGACCTTCTATAAATCCCGCTGTTGGATCTCCTGTGAAATCCATTTCCAGCCTCAGAAGAACAGAGCTCCAGAAAGAGAAGCAGGTGTCCTCGCGGCCTGCTTTCAGTCACAGCCACTGTTACAGAAGGGCACGGAGATCGACACCACCATCCTGGGTGGGGATGGAGTGAGTGCACCGTGGGCCCTGCCCCTCATGCCCAACAGTCAGGCTTCAGGGACCCCGCTCGCTAGGTTCTTGTCTTGGGATTTGGCAGAGGGACCAAATCCCTGAGGCTGTCGCTTTGGTCTTACAGCGACTCTCATTTTTCTTGGCCTTCCTGGGGGGAAAAGGACATCCCTGGATTTTGATGTGCTTGTGTCCACACGTGGCAGGTGGATCCCTGACGTGTCCCTCTGAGCACCATGCAATTGCGAGCGTTAGCAGGGTCACAGGGGACTAGAGAAGGCAGAGCAGGCTGGTCATTGCTATGGTGAGCAAGGAAACGGGGACTGAGGGAGACGATGGAGCTGGGTGTTCATGCGACGGGGTCTCAGAGAGGGATTAAATTACACACTGTGCACTGGCCCTGAGGCAGGGGGGTGATGGTTGGCACCCAGGATGAGATGGGCGGGGGCTTACCCAAGCTCTGCCCTCTTTACTGAGGAGAGATCCTGTGCTATCATGGCAGGGGCATGCAGGTTAGCATCAGCTGGGGAAGGAGTTTCGGCTTGACTGGGACTATGAATCAGGCTCATCTCTGAGGGAGGAGAGGGGCAGGTTCATGGCCAGGGGAACAGCCACCTCCTCTCCGTGGATCAACCCCGAGGGAGGGCCCCGCTAGTGACGGGGAGCTTCCCTGGCTCTTTGTGCGACGTCACACCACAGCCGCTCTTATGGGATTGGAGAAACAAGCCCCCTGCCCTCCGGAAAACAAACAGAGCTGGGCTCTGGCCCTCAGCAGCTCCACTCACCAGCAGCAAAGAGCCACCATTGTTCCCGACTTGCACACAGGCCTCCTTTCTTTGAAACTCCAGACGCAGTGGAAAGTTGCCAGCTCCCCCTCCATGAATCACAGACCCACTTCACTTCGCTGGCCTGGCCTGGGGGGTTATTTTAGCCAGCATAGCTGCCTGTGGCCACTTCAGAGTCATTATTCCTTTCAGTGCAACTGTTTGTTCAAAGCCACGGTAACCAAAGGATAATTGTTTGCTGTGCCGAGGGAATAACGGCCCAGGCTCAGAGATTCAGCCAGCGCCGTCTGCGTGCAGAAGGAACAAGCCGCAAGGGCTCCAGCGAAGCAGGAGAGACCCTTCCCTTCCATCCGCCCATGGCCTGGTGGAATCTCAGCTTTTGTCCACTCCCACAGCAGACTGATCTGCCAGCTTTTATTGGGCTCTGAACATCCAGAGCAGCTTGGGAAAGGATTTTTTTTTAACTGTGGAAAATTTTGATGAAACTAAAAAAAAAAATTCATTTTCATCGAAAAGTTGCCAAGAAAACCATGTTGGGTTTTTACTGAAGATGCCAAAATGATTCCCCCCCGCAATGAACTAAAATAATTTTTTCATGAAAATCCAAAATGTTCAAGAAAACCCAAAACATTTTTGCAAAAAAGAAGTCATTTTTGACAAAACGCCATTTTTTCCACAAATAAATACATAGTTAAACAAAACCTAGTACGGCTCTAGAATCCAGGCAAGCAGCTCCATCATTCAGTATTTCGGGACTGCGTATTTTTCTCAGAACCACACCTACCCACCCTTCTCTGCCCCAGACAGATGTTGAAGGCATTGTTGGCTGCATAGACAACTCAGGGCTTATCTCCCCCTAGTGAAGACACCACCTACACCGATAGAAGAGCTTCTCCTGTGGGGCGTAAGGACTCCACCTCCCTGAGATGCCCTCCTGTCAACAGAGCGCTGTCTACACCAGAGCTAGGTTGGTATAACTGCATCGCTCAGGGGTGTAGATTAACACCCCTGAGCAACATAGTTATACTGACATAAGTGTGTAGTGTAGACCAGGCTGTAGGCTGTATGTTGTAGAGACATTAGCTCCAGTGTTCCAGCCAAATCCCCGTTCCGGCAATGGCACCCTGCCTCCCCGACTTCTCCACGTGCTTCCAACTGGGTTCCACATGCATCTTCGCTCCCTGCCTGAATTGCTGTGTGCAGTATGGATGGGCAGCCTTCCAGCCCGTGTGTGGGGGGCTGGGGGGTACGTCACATGCACACACAGTGGCAGGGAAAGTGATCTGTGTAGACCTGGTATTGGTGTCCCACCTCAGGAGAGCATTATGAGGCACAATTAATAATTCATGCTTGTCAAGCCCTTTGGTATCTCTGGGTGAATGGGCCGTGTGACCGTCTCGCTCTATGGGCATATCCTCTAGTGTGCCCCGCAGGTCCCACCAGTCACCTCGTCCACAGTTCTTTCAGCTCAAATACCACCCCACCCAGGGCTCACCGGGTTCTCTCCTCAGCCGCCCCCCAGGCCAACCGACAGCCCATAAGGAATAACATGAAACGGCCTCACCTGAGTCTTTTCTGCCCTGGTTTGTCCTGCTCTTGCCACAGACTTGTGCTTGTCTGACCCTGAGGAGAGGGAGACCCCCAGGTCCTTCACTCCTTGGTGTCTTCTTAGATAGTTACATCATTAAACAGTCCTTGCCAGCTGAGGCTTAACACCTAAAGCCCAACCTGAGTCCCTTATTCCAGACACTTCCAGCTCCCTACTTCCAAGGAGAACTCACTCAGCCTCCTCTCCCTGGCAGCCCTGCTTGTTTTATATTCCCCACCCCAGCTGAGAGTGACAACTCATCAATTAACCACAGGTGCACCCCCTCTCAGGCTAAGCTGGCTGCCCTGGGGAGCCACTCACCAGGGTCTGGTCCTGCTCCACTCCTGAAGGGACCATGTACCCTGTGACGGGGTGCAAAGGAGTATTGTTTTATTGGTGCCCTGTCTTATGCATGTGTACTATCGACAGACCCCCGTTGTGGGCAAACGGGATCGAACTGGGGATCTCTGAAGCTTAATGCATGAGCCTCTACTGCATGAGCTAAAAGCCACATGGCTGTTAGCTAAGGCTGTAAAGCAGACTCATTTTCTGTGTGTGTGTCTGCGTGTGCGTGCGTGTGTGCCACTAGATGGGACAGAACACCACACCCAGCAGGTGTGTGGGTCACACTGGCATGGCCACTCCGTGCCCCCTCTGGCCTGCCAAGAGTGCTCTGGGCTCCCAGCACAGACCCCGCACAATGTGCTATTCCCGGTCTAATTGCTAGTTTCCAAAGTCAGCAAACCGCGGGAGCTAGAGCCGGGTAATAGCTTTGCTCCCTGTGAATGTCATTTGTAATCACATTACAGGCAGGCAGGATGCTTGATGAATCTCCGGGAGATGAGATGGCGGTGTGTGTGTGTGTTTGTTTGTTTCTTTATGCAGAAGCCAATAGCTTGAGCCGGAGACCATGCCCTGCTGAACTGACCCACCAGAATGAACCCGGGGACCTGCTACTGCAGGAGCTGCCAGCCGGAAAATTGCAGTTCCTTTAACTTGCACAGTGTAATTAGGCTGAGATCTCTGCTTCGCTTGCTGCTTTCTGTAGCCGTATTGTGTGCAAGAGGGGGAGTCCTTCTCACCCAGCCCTCGATGCACATTTAACACTCTCAGAGCTGCCTTCCCTGTGGCTTAACCCATCTCTCAGGAGACCGACAAGCTGGGAATCACCAGGGCTGGGTTTTCCAGAAGTCCCAGCACCCAGCGGCTCTCATGGTATCACCGAGGGCCAGATTTTCAACAGAGCTCAGCCACCAGCGTGTACCCAGTGTGCTGAGTTCTTCTGAAAATCTTGGCTTAGTTGCCTCTAGGCCGGGGTGGTCAACCGGAGCCTGAGAAGGAGCCAGAATTTACCAATGAACATTGCCAAAGAGCCACAGTAATACGTCAGCAGCCCACCATCAGCTCCCCCCGCACCGCTCCCAGCACCTCCTGCCCACCGGCAGCCCTGCCAATCAGCGCTTCCCCCTCCCTCCCCATCAGCTGTTTCCTGGCATACAGGAGGGGGAGGAGCGAGGGCCGCAGGCTCAGGGGAAGGGGTGGAGTGGGGGCAGGGCTTGTGGCAGAGCTGGGGATTGAGCAGTGAGCATCCCCGGGCCCCTTGGAAAGTTGGCACCTGTAGCTCCAGCCCCGGAGTCGGGGCCTATACAAGGAGCCACGTATTAACTTGTGAAGAGCTCCGGAGCCCCAGGTTGGCCACCCCTGCACTAGGATCTCCTGGTGACTGGGCTCTAGGTGCTACTGTACACAGAGAGGAGCAACCCTCAGCTCCCTTTGGCTTAGGAGGCACTAAGTGTCTGTAGTGCTGAGATCTGCCTCCTGCACTCCCATACGGCCTTATAAATACACTGGCCCGAAGGCATAATGCCAGCATGCCAGCTGCCATCAGCGTCGTTACACCAGGCATACATTTGGCCCATTATTCCCTTTGGTTTCTTTAGTCACCTAAAAATACTCCCTGTGTTTTCCTGTGTGCTGATGTGGTTTGTAATTGAGGGGAGTGCATCTATGGCAGCTGAGCACAGCTATATAAACCCCACGCACCTGGGGGCACTGGGCTTGGTCTTTAGCAAAAAGTACAGTGCATGGAAAGGTGCAACCCAAGGGCACAACCCTGTGTCTGGGCTGGAGGGTAACAGGGCTGGTAAAAATAGACTGGAGGAAGTTTAAATAAACCTCGGTGGTGGTGCAGCACACAGCAGGCCTGTCAGCTAAGCACCACCCAGGTGCCAGGTGCCCAGCTGAGGAGTTGTCACGGAGTGTGGGGGAGTCCGCGCCTGTACCCCTCTTCCTGGGATTCACTGGGAGTCTCAGCTAGCCAGTAGAACAGAAGGTTTATTAGAGATGCCAGGAACACAATCCAAACCGAGCTTGTCAGTACAACCAGGACCCCTCCGGCGGGCCCTTCCGGGGGGCAGGGAGCTTAGACCCCAGTCCGGGGGCTCCCTGCATTTCACCCCACAGCTCCAAATGGGGGCAGGGAGGCCAGACCCTGTCTGCCCCTCTCCCCTCTTCCCCAGCCAGCTCCAAACTGAAACTGTCCAGCCCCGCCTCCCCCTTTGTCTCCTTCCCGGGCCAGGAGGTCACCTGATCCCTTTGTTCCAACACCTTCAGCTCCCACCTTTGCAGGGGAGGGGCCGGGGCCATCAGTTGCCAGGAGACAGAGTGTCGGCCATTCTCTGTGTCCAGGCCCCTGCCCACACCTGCCTTCTAGGGCTCTGTAGCAATCATGCACCCTTGTCCCACCACCTACATACTCAAGCACTGCATAGGGGAAACCAAGGCACCCACACAGTACTCAGGGAAAACATTAACAACAGTCCTATTTCGTCACAGGAGTGAGGGCCTCTCCCAGCCAACGCGGCTGTCCCGTGTCGGGCGAGAGCCGCCACGACAGCCAGGGGCCTGGAGAGCTCAGGAGAGCAGATCCCCGGCCTGAGTGTTAGCTGCAGCACGTCCAGTCTGCCTCCTTCCGGAGCACCAAGGCCTGATCCAAAGCCCACTGAAGGGGGAGGGAGTGTTTCCATGGACTCCAATGGGCTTTGGATCAAGCCCAAACTCACACAAAATGGAAGCAAAGTGGATTTGGCAGCAGTTTCTGCTTTGCTTTCTCCATCCAACAGGCATGGGCAGGCAGGAGTTTGAGGCTGCTGGAAGGCCTCTAAGATTTGTCCCCTTGGAGTCAACTTTCTGGGTACCGAACGACTGGTGCCTGGCCGGGTGTCTGTTCTGTACAGGGGGTGGGGATTTCCTGATCGGCGGCACTCCCCCGCAATGGTATGCCGATCGCAGCTAGCGCCCAGAGACGTTTGCTAGGCGTGGGCGGCCATGGGCTCCACCTTCTCCGCACAATGGCTTGAGGCTCGGTCAACAGTGACGGGCACTTGGCTAATGGGATTCCACAGTGGAATGGTTTGACCAGTGTTCAGCTGGGCTGGAGCAGCCATGTCAGATTCTCCTCTGCTACTTCTGCCAGTGGTTGGATAAGCAGGCGACCGTGACCGGCAGAGCAGGGAGGTCAATATTAACCAGAGCCTATTCTTGGGGAAAATACCATTCTCCACAAGCCCTCCCTGCAGCCTGGCTTCTCCCGCCCCAGCCTCCGCCATTAAATTCTACAGGGTTCCCCACGGGGGACATTTCAGGTTCACGGGCTCTCCGGTTGCAATCTCACATGCACCAACACAAAGTTGCAAGCTGTGTAATTTAAGAATCATAGGAAGCCAGGAGCATGCCTGTAAGCTGTATGTGGTATGTATGTACATACATACATGTATGTACGTAGCTTATGAATGTGGTATGTAAGCCAGGAGCATGCTACTGTTAACCATGGAGGAGGAGCAGCTGCAGACGCCCCGCTGAGCTGTGCATAGTCAGGAACACCGGTACCTGGAACGGAAAGGTTTCGATGAGCTCCGTCCCACAGGAGAACAGCAAGGCCAGTAGAGACGGCTGCATTCATCTCAAGTAGGACCCAGAACACTGAAATTAAGAGAATCCATCTGGGCCCGGACCCAAACCACCTCTTGCCAGCTCGGTTGCAGCAGCTTTGATGGTTTTTGCCTCCTCTCTCAAATCTTCTGAGTCAGCCCTTTCTGACACAGCGCAAAAGCAAAGTCTCTGCGAGTCCCACAACACGGGATCCTGGCTTCTCCCCCATTTCCTCTCACAAACCCTGGCAAGGCCTGCAGGGACCCCAAGGGATTCACAGACCCCCATGCAGCTGAGACCTGCTGCCGCTGGAGGACTTGGTGCGTCTGTGCTCCTAGGCCATTGTCCCGGCTTCAGGAGAGCAGTGTATAAACCAAGCTGCAGTTCCAGGAGTGCACCCACTGTTGAGAGCGCAGGAGCTTAGATTAGGTTTTGCACCCACACAGGGGAGCGAAGGGAAAAGCCCGTCTGTCTCAGAGGTGCCGTCTAGCACCGTGTGAATCATGCTCAGGGCCCCTGGTTACCCTGGGCACAAAGAATGCACAGGGACCTCACTGATTATTTCCAAGCAGAAATGGCTGTTCACACTCACGGGCGGTGGCGATCTGGATTGAAATGCTCTGTGCATGCCAGACAGGCAGCTTCGGAAACGGCAGAGCCTCCGTGAAGTTGCCTTTGCCCCTCTGACTGCCTAGCAGTGTAATAGCCAGGCAGGCGGCTCCCAGATCCCAGTGACTTTAGCATCGCCAGTGGAGGACAGACTCCCGCTGAACTGCGTCAGCACCATCATCCCACCGCTGAGGAAACTGAGGCACACAGAGACTTGCCCAGGGGCACATAGGGAGCCTGGGGCAGAGGCAGAGCTAGAACGCAGGTCTCCTGACGTCCAGTCCCATATCATCAGCACAACCTCCAAAGTTCTCCCTGTGAGTGGATTGACAGCCCAGCACAGCATGGCCACGCAGCCCCCGCACTGTGCTGTGCTGAGCAGCGGCTCTGATGCTAGCAGGAGATGCAGAGAGGGTTGGGGGAGCAGGGGGGCACCGTTTGGGCAGGTGGCCCCTGGCTCTGAGACAGCCCGTGCTGCCTGTTGACAGCAATGCTGACGTGTGGTCAGCAGACTAGCCAGCGCTGGTCTCCTCTCTAATAGCAGAGGCAGCGGTAAGCACAGAGCAGAAGGATCGAGCCAGCAATACAACTGGCCAAATGAGGAGCAGTAATAACAAGCAGCTGAGCCTGGATCCAGACCCTCAGCCGGCAGCATTAGGTTCTCAGGCAGTCCAGGGTCAGCAGACTTTTGCTTTCTGCTGTCAGTGCTTAGCTTACCCCTGGCTGGCAGGGTGGGGCGCCCAATGGGGGAGACAATGCCAGGTCCCTGGCACACAGGCGGCGGGGCTCGCCTCTTTCCTCCTGCCTTTGCATGTTTTCCTGCTGCCCCAGACGCATCCGATCCACCACCGCACCTTCCTTTGGGCCCTTGGTCAGCCCAGACAGGGAGCTCCCTGGCTCTTCTTCCCGCTGTACCCTGAGCTCACCCCTCCCCAGCAAACAGCCCGCCCGGGCTCGGCCTGCCAGAGTGAGACACCGGAGCACCGGCCCCCGTCTGGGCTTGCTGCACCCCCATCCCACATGGGAAACTGCACCTCGGTGGGGGCTAGAAGAGGTCCTCCCCATGGCAGAACCAGCAGACACAGTGCACCTGCCTCTCCTCTCACTTGCCCTGGTGTAAATCAGCAGTAGCCACCCCTCCACCTTTGAATCTGGAGTGAGAGGAGAATCTGGCTCCCGGCGTGTTACCTGAGACACCAACTCCCCTGTACGCTGCACGGATTCCCTAGGGGGGCGGAGGCAGCAGACGGGACAGGGGCTGGCTATGGGGCGGGCTTTAATCAGTCTGCAGGACAGGCAGTCAGACTGTGCTAAGGCAGGGAGTGATGGGGGCAGTATCTCTCAGCTCTCCTGGGGGGGATTCAGGGCTCATGCTGGAAGTGACTGGCTCCTGGCTGGGTGCCCCAGGGGCAGTTGTTACATTGACTGCCCCTGGATGGCTTGGCCGGCTCTGGCTCCGGCCCAGCCCCCTGACTGTGTGGAGGGTCGGCCTCAGGCCCTGGTTGCGGGTGACGACGCTGAGGCTTTGTCCCTAGTCTGTGATGTTGCCCATGATTTATGGGTGATTTTACAACAGCTGTAAAGAGGCTGTAAATTATAGGCGGGCATAAATTAGCCACGGACCCCTTTACTGGCCATAAAGATCTAAGGCCCCCCTAGGGCGGCTGTCCCGGCCTGCGGGCTGGAAGCATTGGCAGGGAAGCAGTGGGGGTCTGTAGTGAGGCCCCTGGGGCCACTCAGACTTATTTAGCAAGCTTTAAATCAATGGGCCCTTTTGTTCAAATGGGACTAAAGATTGAATGGGTGACGGGGTGGGGGGGCGTCAATGTGCAGTGGGGGCAGAGCAGGCTAGGGGGCAGCACAGGTGGCTGGGGGCGTATCAGGATTCAGTTCTAGTCCCAGATTCACTTTGTGAGCTTGGGGGTGTCACTTTCTCTCTCTGCGCCTGTTTCCTTCTCTGTACAATGGGGGTAACACGCTCCCACCGCTCCCCCGGGATGCGGAGGGTGTTCACTGCCATTTGCAATGACCTGAACCCCCCCCCCCCCCGCTGGAGAGGCCCCCCTCCGTTCCCACCTTCCCAGCCTGCAGCCGAGCGAGCGACAGCACCAGACATTACATCCTCAGAACAACCTTCCTGGCCTGATCAGAGCCTGAGGGTGGGAACCCTTCCCAAACCTACCCCCTTCCCCCCGCCGTCCGGGCCCCGGCACCGGCCTGGCTCAGCAGCCATGCGAAGGGACCTGTCAAACACGCCAGAGCATCAGAAATGCTTGTAATTACCAGCTTTACACATACAGCTTGCAAGGGTGATGTCTGCTAGGTCAGTGGTTCTCACCCAGGGGAATGCATACCCCTGGGGGTACACAGAGTTCTTCCAGGGGGACCATCAGCTCAGCTAGAGATTTCCCTTGTTTTTACAACGGGCGACATCAAAAGCACTAGCGATTTCACACAGACAATGACTGGTTTATACTGCCTTGTATACTATACACTGAAACGTTAAGTACAATATTTATACTCCAATCAATTTAGTTTATAATTATATGGTAAATATGAGAGTGTCAGCAATTGTTCAGTAATAGTGAGCTGGGACACCTTTGTAGTTTTATGTCCGATTTTGTAAGCAGGTAGTTTTTAAGGGAGGTGAAACTTGGGGGTACACAAGACAAATCAGACTCCTGAAAGGGGGACAGCAGGCTGGAAAGGTTGAGAGCCGCTGTTTTAGGGCAAAGAGCCCTAATGTGAACTCAAGGCTTTCCCCCTGCCTGTGTCACAGCATCACTGCTTCCCTGGGTAGTTTTTCCTTCTTCTCCACATGCAGACTATGCAAATCTGAGTGATTATCTCCGAGCCATGTTCTCCCACCTCCAGTGGATTTAGTCTGAATGTGTTTTCAGGAGAGCCATATGCCCACACAAGCTCTCACATGCCCACAGCCCAACTTCCATCCTGGCAGGGCCAGGGGACACCATGTGCAGCTCACGCAGCCATTGCTTGCACAGCCAATATTAGGTGCCTGCTGTCTATCAAAAGGCCCCTCTATTCCACAAGGATACGGCAAGGAAGGAAGGCAAAAGAGATTTCCTTCAGGACAGGAAGGACTGCAGAGTTCCTTGGCTCTTCAACTATAAATACATCAAGTGAGGACCTAATATCTTGGCCCGTGTCCAGCAGCACATTTATATACAAATTGATACCGATGCTGCAGCCTTCTGTCTTCTAGGAAAAGCCATTCGAGTTGATTGTTTGAAGCACAATAGTGCATCAGGGCATCATTCTGAGCCATAAACTTGCACACTCCACTCCATTAAGTCTGGTGTTGACTTAGCAGGCACTCTGGGAGAGCCACCACTCCGGCTCTTGCTAACCTCTCTCCAGCTAGAGGCGGAGGGAAACAATTCTCCACGCCGTCACGCCTAGTGTAAAAGGGATGTCGGTGGCATTATTCTGGATTTACGCCTGGTGTAGCCGAGATCAGAATCTCGGTGCTCTACTATAACAACATTCAGCCTCGGCCCCATGCCCCACTCCTAAGCGCATGCTGTGAGCTGGTAGGGCACCACTTGGCCACGCAGGGGATGCCCTGGAGTTCTCCACCTGCCCTGAGATCTGCCCAGCAGCCTAAGGAGCGATTCATGAGCCACTTTGGTCATCTCTTTGCTGCTTTTCCTTGCACTAAATGCTGGGAAGCCCGTCTTGGCTTGGCCCCACACATCCTTCTGAATTACACCAGTGTCTACTAGCTGTTTAGCTCCTGGCACTAGCTGCTGTTGCTGCCCTCTGTGGTGCATTCTCTGTGCATGTAGGGACTCCTCCGGGCATAAAATCCCCCCTAAATTCCTTGGCGGGCTGGCCTGCCTTCGCGTCAGTTGGTGCCCTGTTCTTCTTGTATGTGACCCTGGAGCACAAACAGCTTTGCAGCTCCTCTCTGTCCCGTTAATTACATTATGTCTAACGAGAAGGATCAGGCGGAAGGGATTAACGTTTGAAGCGGCTTCCGTGGTCCCAGAGCACGGCCGAGAAAAGCAGCTTTATCCGTTCAAAACGGGAGTCGTTTTTCATGCCCACTTCAATCCCAGTGTTAATCTCCTGAGTTTACACAGCTCCTTGCCAGCCCCGCAGAACTCTGCAGAGCAGAATGGGCCCCGGGCCACAGCTGCACCTCCAGAGCGGTCAGCAGGGTGAGCTGAGCTGCTTTGGATTCAGTCAAGAACCAGCCCAAAGCTTGAACCCGGCATAACCTCGTACTGGAGAAGAGAGCATAGCTGTGGGGGGTTTCTGCAGCTTGCGCATTAGCAGAGACTCGGCCTTTCCTGCTGACATGGGCCGCAGCTGCTTGTGGCCAGGCCGAGGAGGAGTTTGGGAAGAGGCATTACCAGGCATCTCAGGCAAGAGCTTCTGAGGAGTTGGGATCCATTTAAAAGCAGTACAAGGAACTCGGGACCCCCATGAAGCCCTGCACAATTCAGCTGCTGGGCCCAGCAGGTCGTCTCAGCCAACTTCACCCGGAGCTCTGTGAGCCAGCGCCTGGGGCAGCTGCAGGTGCCCCTAGACTTCGAGGGGCAAGTGCCTGGGCACACTTGGTGACCCCGCGGGTGCTGGCTTGTATCCTACAGGACTCCCATACACAGCATGTCCAGCTCGCTGGTGACCTCCACTCTGGCCCTCCCATGAATCCCAGCAACCGCCCGGTCTTGGCAAGAACCATCGTCACATGGAGCAGCAACCCCCGAAACCAGGGCCAGGGCAAAGTCAGGCAAGCCCAGCCGGGAGGACAGTTCTCTCTTAGCAGTACTGCGATGTGACAGATCCAAACAAGCCAAGCTGCCCCACTGGCGCTCCTGCTTCAAAGAGCCGAGGAAACGCGTGTTTCTTCACCAGTGACTAAAAATAAACAGAGCAAATTCCAGCCCTGAAGCTGTTTCTTTCTGTCAACACCGCACCTTAAATTGCCATGTGACCACAGAGGCTCAGGGATGGGGATTCTGCTGCTGCTGCTGCTCTGAGCATCTGTTCCACGTTTCGGTTCCTTTGAAGCCCTGCCAGGAGGACTTGGTGCATCAACAGCTGTGGAAGCCACGCGACTCCGCAGTGGAAGCTAAGCCTGCTGGGTGGAGGGGAGAAGTTAGGAATAAAATAGATAAACTCGGGGAAGCAGAGCTCCCTGCAAATAACTGCAGAGGGTGGCAAGGAGCAACTGGAGGGTTGGGCTAGGAGCTTCTGCAGCTGTTGTCCTTGTATGCCCTTCACCTTTAGATAAATGTGTGCCCTGTGGACCAACTGCTCTGTGTCTCAGGAGGGCGAGCTAACAAGGAGGGGCTGGTCTATCCCCCTCCGCGGTTGGTAGGTTATTATCTTGTAGGTATACAGATAACATTCCTAGGCTGGGAATTGCAGAGGAGCCCAACGCCTTGTTTAAACCGGGGAATTGACTGGCACCGCTCTTTCTGGTACAAATTTAGCTCTTCTGGAATAACTCCCCTGTGTGGATACTCTGCTCTGGAATAAATGTGATTGAGTTCCAGCCTAATTACTGCACTTTGTGAATGGAACGACGATTCTGGAATCAAGTCACTTTTATTCTGGTCTCAGGCATCCCCATGGGGAGCAGTTATGGAACAGCTACTGCAGACTAGCTTAGTTTGCAGTAGCTATGCCAGTCAATTTCCCAGTGCAGACACAGCCTTAAGAAAGTGAAGTGCTCAGCTCCCACTGGAATTCAGTGACAAGAAAAATAAATTTCCCTTAGTTCAATCAGCATCACGTTGGGTGGCAAACTGCACTAATGTCACAACTCTGCACCCCTGGCAACCCAATAAAATAAATAAACGCCAGCGAACATTTTAGAAAGCAAGTGAACAGCTCAGCAGGACTTTCCCTTTCTTGCGAGCCCGGTATAGAAATCACATCTAATTATTTCCTCCAGGATATCCACCAACTGCCAGGAAAGAGGGATCTGCCAGCAATGCGTCAGCCAACCCAGAGTAGCTAATAGCCCTGGCTATGGATCAGGTGCACGACTGTCCATCCGCTGGCTGCATGGAGTTCTCTGGCTGCTGTTGAAGTGCTGCAGGTCATCTGTGTCTCTGGTTTCAGCTGGAGGCCCGTCAAAGCTGGGTCAGCTAGGGTGACCAGATGTCCCGATTTTATAGGAACAGTCCCGATTTTGGGGGCTTTTTCTTGTATAGGCTCCTATTACCCCCTCCCCCTGCCCCCACCCCCTGTCCCGATTTTTCACACTTGCCCTCTGGGCACCCTAGGGTCAGCCAGGTTCCTGACTTGTCTTCACACTGCCACCTCCCCGGGCCTGCACTGCACACAAGTGCGCCCAGAAACACGTCCCCCAAGCCCCTGAGAATTCAGGCAGGTGTTTACACGAAGGTCCACTCGCCTTATCGCACCGGGCCATGTAATTAACGCTGCTAAATGAGAGGTTTTTACAATCACTCCAGCTCATTTCCTGAATGCGGGGGCTGGCCGAATACGTGACAATTGTCTTCCCCTGACTCTGAGTGGACAAATGGGCTGTCATGGGAGCAGTGAAGAGGAGCCCTCCAGCCCTGCACTGCCCAGGGGCCTGAAGGAGGCTGAGTTCAGGGAAACACAACTGGTCCCAGGCCACCCTGCTTGACAACTGGCGATGTCTCTGTGGTAGCAGTCTGGCCCCCGTTACGGTAGGATCAGAGCCCCTCAGAGCTGTTCGTGTATTTATGCTCACGCACCCCTGTGTGGCAGGGCAGTGGTGTATCGCTGTTGCACAGATGGGAGCGGAGGCACAGAGTGGCTAAGTGACTTGCCCAAGGCCAATAGGAAGTCTGTAGCAGAGCAAATAATTAAACCTGGGTCTCCCAAGTCCCAGATGAGCACCCTAGTCACTGGACCAACCTTTTCACCCCCAGTGTCGTTTATTCATGGTATGGTGGATTGAGCACTGGACTGGGCAACAAGAACTCCTGGGTTCCCATCCCCGCTCTGTTATTGTCTCCTTGAATGTCCCTGGGCAGGTCACGTCATCGGTCAGTGCCTCAGTTTCCCCACCTGCCATGGGGAAATAAAACTAACCTAGCTCTCAGGTCCATTATGGGGATTCCTATCTTAATGTCTGTGCAGAGCTCAGACGATGCAAAGGGTTGAAAAACTTCTCTCTCTCGCTGTAGGCGCAGTGTGCCCGGCCATTTGACAGCATTGTCACCAGCCCGGTGAAGAGCCGGTAGCCTGCCATCCAAGTCAGTCAGTGGGCACGTGCCACGGATTGGCGACGTAGTCTGAAGTTGACCACGTTGACATGGCGGGTCGTTCGAGAAACCCGCTTTGAAGAGACTAGCCACACAATTGCCCTGTCCTAAAATGCTGACAGTTCTTCTCCTCGGAGGCTCAGTTCTGTAGCCTGTCCAGCAAGCAGCTCCTCACCCCACAAACAGGGTTTCAGTGCGAGCAGTGGGGCAGCCCTGTGTAACACAGAATCCCTGAAACGTACAGCTGGAAGGGACCTCCAGAGGTCATCATGTCCGCCCCTGTACTGTGCCTGGGGCACGGAGAGCAGCACTAGAAAGGGGAGCTCTGTTACGGGTGGGCCCGATTTTCCAAAGAGCTCAGCATCCGGCAGCCCCCCTGGAGGCCAGAGGGGCTGACGGGAGTTTTCGGGGGCTGTCGGCCTCACCCTGGATTCCCGCAGAGCTGGATTTCCAAAGGAAGGGGGTCGTTTTATGGTAGCTGGCCATGCCTTTTGTCCAGTAAGTAACGGGGAATGCCACTAACATCGGGAAGGAAGAGGCATCGCTGCTGTGCCTGAGATCTGCTAGGTGGCCACCACTCCAAATTTATAAAGGGCCGAAAACACTTCTCTAGGCTGGGATTGGCCCTTAACATGCAAGCAGCAGCACTCAACACACCTGCTAGCCGGAGATCTCTAGCCAGTTCTTCCCCAGCCACCGACCCTTGGGGATAACAGGAAAGTTCTCTGCCCTGAGACGTGGGAACAGGGCCGTGCTTTGCACAAAGACCATATTATGCTGCCTACCAGGGACAGGAAGAAGGGGGCGTTTGGAGACGGTAACATTTCAGCCCCATCAGTTCACTGTAACTATCCAAGGCCTTCCTGCACTGCTAATAAGAAGAGTGGGCGGATTCCCCCCACACTTACCTGGGAGTCAGCCCCGCAGGTCCATTCCGCTAGAGTTCAGTGGGGTTGCACCATGTGTGTGGGGGGAAGGATTTGGCCCAGGAACTTGTTTCCAGTTACGTAGCTCCAGAGTAATGGGAAAATGTGCCCCGAGCCGCCCACCTCCTGCCCTGTGAGTGCAGCTGCCGAGCAGGGTTCATTATTCCTGCACTAGACAGCGGCAGTAAATCTGGGCTCATTGCAGGAGACCCTGAGAAGAGCATCTGCGGATGGTTTTCAGCGTGAACTCCTGTGACAAGGGGCATCATTCCTATAAATCTGTCGGGGGAGCTTCCTGGAAGCCCAGTTTGGCTTCTGCTCCTCTGACTTCTCTTGCACAGAGCCCCTGCCACTGCAAAAGTCGATGGCTCCCTCGTTCAAAATCTCTGAAGCTCCCCTCTTGGCCATCAATCAGCCAAAAGATTCCCCCCCCCGCCAATGATTCAGATCAGACTCCCATGCTCAGTTCATCAGCAGTAGCTTTTGTCATCTAGTCCCATGCAAGGCTGGCGCTACCATTAGGCGACCCTAGGCAGTCGCCTAGGGCACCAGGATTTGCGGGGGCAGCATTTCCGGTCTCTCGGCGGCCGCCGGGTCCTCAGCGGCAGCTTCTTCAGCCACCAGGGACCTTGGCGGCACTTCAGCGGCAGCCTCTCCTGCCGCCGCCGCCACCTAGGGCGGCAAAAAAGCTGGCGTCGCTCCTGGTCCCATGATTCCCAAACTGCAGTGCATTGGTTCTGCCACTTGGCTCCCATTGCTCCTTATTACAAACCGGAGGCCTGGAAAAGCAGCTGGAGTGAGGACGGTGAGCCAGCCTAGGTGCGTCTCTGACTAGCCACTGCTGTGAGGCTGGAGAAGCTAGGTGTGTGGTATGCCAAGGAGCTGGCACCAGGCTGGATGCCACAGGAGAGGGCCGTGCTGCTGGGCTGGGCAGATGCCACTTTCCGCTGTGGACAAGAGGATCCATGACAGTAAAATCATTCTATCAGCTCCCTAAGTCCCTGTGAGATTAGTGAGCAGTGAAGATCTCAGTCAGCGCTGGCTGCCTTCTCATTATCTCTTTCCCATATGCTCCGCCCCCCGCCCGTATTGAAAAACCCTGTAGCCGTTCTCCACATAGGCTGTTGTTCTCCTGGAATTCTGTATGAAGGTGGGGCGGCCAGCCTGTCTCCTGCTGCTCCTGAGAGGTGTCCCTCATGGTCCACAGATCCCAGGTGCCTTTTGTGCAGCCACAAGTTACACATTTCACTGCCATCAGCGGTGCTCCAGTGCTTTCCAGCAAACGCCTCTGCATTGGGGATCGTGAACTGAGCAAACAGGAAACCTTGGGCGGGGCCCATTTTCTAACCCTTTGCTGGGAGGAAGTGGACAAGTGCCGTTGAGTGTATATTGCATTTCACCTGCTGGACCATGCCGCTCTGTCTGTCTGCACCAAATAGTTAAAATCGGCTTTACAAAGACTCTTGGAAACCATATACCAGCAGCAAATGGAATGATAAATATTTGAAAGACAGATATTGAAGAGGGAGTCCAGCACGGGTGTCTCCTGGCTTTGCAGGCTAAGCACAAAGGAATTAATCAACAGGGGTCAATGTAAGTAGCTCTAATCTACCTGTCTTGATGTTCATCCAGTGCCTAGCTCATTATGGGTGCTACTGTAAAAAAACCTATTAATTTGGATCATAAACACAGAGCACTAGTCACTGTAACATCTCTGGGCCCCTAGATACAGTCTGGGTGACACTCTAGCCGAGTTGTCTGTGTTGTAGAAAACCCCAGCCACTTCATCTTCTGGGTTAGTCTCTTCAGTCCCTTCCCCTTTGCTGCCCATCCCAGGTATCCCTCGGCACTCAGCGTCACGCAGCTCTGAGACACGGCCTCCTCTCAGCAGAAGGGGCTTGCTGATGGACCGAGCTTCCTGCAAATACCCAGCGGCCTCACTCTGGTTCCCCGGCTTGGAAATCCAGGGACGGCCTGGGTAGCTTGGCAAGCAGCCGGAGCGTCACACCTGGTTTGCGCGCAGGGCAGCAGATCATAGCCACCCTGATGCAGTCGATGGGAATCCTCCACCTAGAGCTGAACAGGGTGAGCAGATTGCAGGCTGGGAGCTGCCATGCCTCCAGGTTACAGACGAGGAAAGCTGCTGGCCTGCACTGCAGGGTATGTCTACGCTGGGAGCTGCTGCGGGGTGATTGCCGGACAAGGAGACGTACCGGCGCTAGCTCGGAGAGTGGAGCTGGGCTGGTAGGAGTGGCTAGCCACCCCGATAAGGTGCCTAGCGTCTCCCATAGGTAGGTGCTCAGGGTGGCTACCCCCTGCTGCCACCCGCGTTGCCGCAGCTACGCAGTTTTGAGAAAGCTAGCGCAGGTACGTCTCACCCCAGCTCAAAGCATAGACAAAACTTCAGTGGCTCTCCCAGGACTCCCCTCCACATCCATCTCCCGGTCTTCTTCACACACACCTTTCTCTTTCTTTCATTATGGACATTCTCTCTCTAAGCCTTGTCCACTCTGCTCCCTCCCAGAGAGACGCAGCTGCTTGCTGCTGATGGGAAGGACAATGACCCTGGTTCCAGCCTCATGCAGCTGCCTTGACATGCCTGAGTCTAATTTCCCCGTGTGGCTAACTAGCTACTTTCCATCACGGGAGATGAGCGCGTGTTGGGCAGGAGACAGGGAATCTGAAGCACTGGAAAGGGGACCAGGCCGGAGTAGGATGCAGCCAGTCTCCCAAACCTCTCTGCATGGTGACTGTTAAGATGCACAGGTTGTGAAACCCAGCGCTTAGTGCAGTGTGTCTGGCCTTGCAGTCTCCCTCTGATCAAAGAGGCCAAACAGGGCAGTGTCCCTGGTACGTGCTCCCTCGCAAATAAAAAGAAATGAGCAGTAAAGAATTCACAGCTGAGAACTTGGGCTTCTGAAGCCTGTGGTAAGCGGTGTCTCCAGTGCAAGGCTGGGCTGGCAGACAGATGCAGCAGCCTCCCACTGAGCTACTTTCCACAGAGAAGGAGAGAGAGCTCCTGCAAGGCCTCAGCCCCATCCCCATCCCCAGGCAGTGTCAGCCTGGCTCTGTGTCCTGGTGCGGGACCAGGGAGAACCTGTCTGTTAGTGCTGAGAGCCAGGGCCGGCTGAGCTGGGGAGCCGGGCAGGGAACAAGTCCTGCCCAACACGTCCCTGATCTCCGGCCGAACCTGCTCCACGGGATCAATTGGGCTAAAAGGGAAGTGAGGGCTCGGAAGGCGGAGGCCCCTGGGCTGCGGGGATGGAGCACTCCACCCTATCTCCAGTGACAATATGGGAGCGCCCAGGGCACAGTCAAGATCAAGACCCCATTGTGTGGGGCGCTGTGGAGACCGTCTCTGCCCCAGAGAGCTCACAATGCAGGGTCAGACAGGCAGCACTCCTCGCTCGGATTCCATTCCCTCCTCAGACGGCACCTCCCCGGGGCGCTCTGAAGGCCAGGGGCAGCAGGAACTATCCCGTGTCCCTCTCAGAGCAAGTCCAAACAGGCTCCACCACCTTCCAGGATGCAGGACGTTTCCAGAGCAGCCCGTTCTGCTCCCTGCATTACCATCCCCATGGGCGGGTTACGCCTGCTCCCCTGAGTTTACATTCCTGTGTCAATGGGAAATGTGATCCCTGGAACACTGGCCTCACTATGCTGGGCCTGCCGGCCTCTCAGGAAAGGCAGCCCCAAGGACAAGTCAAGGCTATGGTCACCGAAAGAACCGTTCAGCATTCCTGTGCTGGCTGGCCTGGCTATCGAGTGACAGACAGCAGCTCCTCTGCCGTTCCCAGGTGCAGCCGGCCCTGGGCACTGTTCCTGGGCTGCAGCTTGGGTTTCGGACGCACGGTCCCTGGAGCACGGCACCTGAAATTCTCTGACTCCAGCCGCTGGAAGGAAGCCAAGTGGCAGCAGGGCACCCAGTGGCAGGCTGCAAGCCAGGGAAGAGAGCGTCCAGTAGCGCAGTGGGTCCCACTCAGAGGAAGGCAGCTCCGGAGTCGGGGGCATGGCCGGGAGAGGCTCTCCAGCAGTGGGCCCAGGATGCAGACTCCTCTGCGTGGCTGGTGGAGGGGAGTGGGAGCCTGCGAGGGAGACATTCTTCCCCAGCGCGTTGGAAATAAATCACCGAGCTCCCCAGCAGCATCTGCCCTGGCTGAGCCCCTCAGCTGTCGGCTGCGAGATGCCACATATCACAGCAGTGCCTGCCAGCTGGTCTGATAGGGACCCCTTGTCTCTAGAGCGGCTGGGAAGGAGGGGCCATCCCCAGCGATGGGCAGACCTCCAAGGGCTCAGCTGGCGTAAGGGGCAGGCTAAACTGCGCCACAAGGGGAGGGAAAAGAAGAAAAGCAAAGAGAGACTTGCAAAGAGGGCGGAGGGAGAGAGAAAGAAACACGCGAATGGCAAAATCAACAGCACCTCCACGGCTGTAACCTGGCACACCCTGCCAGCCTGGCTTTTGGGATGACAGGCTGAATGCCCGCCCCCCGCCCCCCAGCCCTAAGCCTGCCCTCCCTTGCAGCCAGGCACCCTAATGCCAGTGTTGTCACTGCCCCTCTTGGCCCCTGAGGGCCCACAATGGGCTCTCTGGCCTCAGACACACCCCTCCTTGGGACTGGTTTACTACAAAACAAAACAAAAACTGGTGCAAAGAATCCAGAAGAAAATCCCCAGGCATGGTCCATTTGTCACCCCCTGCCCGTAGTCCTCAACATCACACGGCATCTGGTCCATCGGCATAGCACGAACCACACCCGCACAGCTCTCCCCCAGGCTCATCTTCAGCCAGAGAACAGCGAACCCCGCCCTTCCCAACAGGAACAGTACCAGCCTCCCCACCAGCAGTTCCTCCTCCGCAGGGGAGCATCCCTCATGCCCCCTGTTCCATCTCAGACAGGCCCCCAGGTGGGCCCTGCCCCTGTTCCCCTGGCCCACAGCCCTCTCTGGGCCTCTGGCTTCAGCTCAGAGACACCAGCCCCTCTGCTGCTCCCATGCCTTCAGCCCTGTCCCGGGGAGGTCACCTAGAAAAGACCTGTGCTGCTCTCAGACTTGCCCCACATACCTCCTTCAGCTTTCTTCACGGACCTCCTCCTCTCTGACTCGTCCTGACTCTTTATAGAGCTGCAGGTGCTGCCCCGCTCTCTTAACTGCCCAAACTGGCAGCACCTGTTCTGGCATGGGGGAGCCGAACCTGCTTCATTTAAATGGGTCAGCCACCCTGTAACAGGGACCTTCCTATTCCCCGGCACAGCCCCGGACCCGTCCATCCCCACATGCAGGACAGGCTGCCCCCGGAGCTGGTGGGGTGTTCGTTTTCATGGCATTCTTCTTAGGGAGAAAAATCACCTAAAATTTCACTCATCCTCATTTTGCAAACCCCCAAACTAGTGAGATCGATGTGCAAACCCCCATCTTCATGTACCCTGGCCTGGCTCCTTTTCCAACTCTGGATCCACCTCATTGATTGATGGAGGGTGGTGAAGCTCTGGAATGGGTTCCCTAGGGAGGTGGTGGAATCTCCTTTCTTAGAGGTTTTTAAGGCCCGGCTTGACAAAGCCCTGGCTGGGATGATTTAGTTGGGGATTGGTCCTGCTTTGAGCAGGGGGTTGGACTAGATGACCTCCTGAGGTCCCTTCCAACCCTGATATTCTATGATTCGCCGTCGTGGTCCAAATCCCACCTAGAAACCTGACTTGCTTCCCCTTGGCCTCTGCATTTCTCTGTCCCTCAAATCAAGTCATAAAATCCAGAACCAGACTGGGCTGCAGGGGATGCCCAGAGCCAGGGGGTTTAGTTCAGACCCATATCAACTGTGCACTCGTCTAGGGCTCAATCCTGCCTTCATTGAAACCGGTGGCAAAGCTCCCATTGACTCCCAGGGTGCAGGACAGAGGCAGCCAACCTCAAACTCCGCAAAGCACATGCTAGGAAAGGCTTTATGCAGCAGCAGCTGTCCGGGATCCTGCGGAGTGAGGCGACTGGCCTGGCATTCAGCAGTAGAGGAGGCAAATGGCCAGGCCATATTTGGAAAAAAGAGTGGGCAGCCAGTTCCCAGGCCCAGTCCGGGGTGGTGCTGAGCACCCAGAGTGCTCACTGATTTGGGAGCTGACCTGCAGCATTAACAATGATCCCCTGCTTTCCCATCACCCACTGCGCCGGCAGGAGCATACGTTCAGTGGGGGCTCAGCACAGCACTGGTCAGGATCTGGCCCCTAAGTGACAAGAATGGGGCAGGGGCCGGGTGGGGGCCCTGGCGGCTGAGGAGGGCAGCGGGCGCAGGTGACATATCAAAGCAGATTCCAGTCGGGAGGGGACAGGCTTAGTCACCAGCTGCAGTTTGCTTCGCGTTCCTCCTCCTCCCGTTTCCAGCGTGTGGGAGGCAGCTTCGTTCCGGCCTCGCCAGGGTCATGTGGGTTTAGCAAAACAAACGGGCAAACTCTCTGCTCTCCTCTCTAAATACAGCGGGTGCTGTCTAGACAGGAAGGGAGGCTGCGACCAGGAGAAAACTCCCATTGTCAAATGGGCCAGGCAGCCAGTGCTGGGAACCCGGAGAAAATCAGCTACCAAAATATTTACAGATGTGCCTGATAAGTTCCCTCTTAAAGGGGACACAGACAGCGAGAGAAACTGATCGGAGGGCCAGAGCCCGGGGCAGAGGGACCGATGAAGCTTGGGGAAGTGGGATGAACAGAGGAAGGAAAGGAGTGGGGGACAAGACAGGGCTGAGAGGGGAGGAGGAGAGCTCCTGTAACATGGGACAGGGCTGAGCCGGAGCAGCAGAATAGGTGTGAGCATTGGGGATGTGACAATGCAGCAGTAGGTCCTACCACCCCCTTCCATTAAGTGCCCTGCTCCTGGGCTTCATTTGTAATGAAAGAGGAGCCAGGGCTCAAGCAATTTTTCTACTTTCATAACTGATGTGCCAGGCCCAGGGGTACCCAGCTTTGAACTGCCAGGCCCAGAGATGCCCGGCTCTGAACCACCAGGCCTAGAGGTGCCCAGCTCTAAACTGCCAGGCCCAGAGGTGCCGGGGCGCTGAACTGCCAGGCCCACAGATGCCCGAGCTCTGAACTGCCAGGCCCAGAGGTGCTGGGCTCTGAACTGCCAGGCCCAGAGGTCAGGGGCACAGACCTGACAAGCCCTGGCACAAATTAAGCACTGGCTGCTTCCATTGTTTTCTCTCTCTCTCTCTCCCACTTCCCCTCTCTGTCTTGCAATTCCATCTTCCCTCCTGTGCCTCGGTTTTTGACAGCGTAGATAAAAATCAATGATTTTTTTTAAAAAATCGGGTATTTTTTTTATTTAAATCGGATTTTTTTTTATAAAATGCTTTTTGAGGAAAAATCCAATCTAAAGATAGTTTTAATTAAAATACATTATAGCTCAAAGATATCTCATCATGAAATAGGGATTATAAATTCTAATTCTATAGTGTGAGACAATATATTCATGTAATGTTTAAGAAAAGTTTTGTAAATGAGTTCCAATAGTTCATGGATTAAGGACCCAATTTTATGGGGTTCCACAGGCTTCTGTATAGATTATTTAGGTTAATCTTTCTATCTACCCAATGGGACCTAGTCTAGAAGATACCATCAGAGAAACTTAGTTTTGCAGTTCTCAAACTGTGGATTTATGTCTCCAGAGATAACATGCTTGTTAACAGCAAAAATGTTTTAAAATAAATAAATTACATAGAGAGGTGAGAAATAACAGACCTCAACCCTACTGTCCCTCTGCAAATTTGTGTACACAGAGTCAATCCCTCACTTCTCTCTAAAAGTGCAAAGTTTCAAAAAGTTCAATGAATAGAAGATTGTTGGGGCGGAATAGATCTGGACAAGGAGAAGAAGTTTGGAGATAAATGTGAGAAGCAAGGGACATATGCTTGTTTTGTTAAAATATTATATGTTTGCTGTTGAAAAAAAAAAATCCAGAATACGTAACGTTGTTGTTTTGGTGAAATAAAACAATTTAGATGACTGTCCGGTGATGTTCTTCTCCTAATACAGCATGGCAAGAAAATCCTCCAAATATTAATGATTAACCTGTTGAACTGGAGATAGTTCACCTCCCAATGACTTCATAAATATCTGCTTCAATTACCTTTGGTAAATGAAATAACCAATCAATCATTCATTTTCTGCTATAGCTGTAAAACTCATCTGAAAAGTTTTCAAAATAAATCACTGTTTAAAAATGTAAAAAGTGTGTATCTTCTAAAAATGAAACCTACATCTATCTCTGAGTTGTGAAGAATATGTATTAAGGTTATAACCACCAACAAGAATGCACTTCTATGTAGAAAACCATGATTAAATCGAGCCTTCCTGACTAGTGATTTAAATCGATTTGATTTAAATCAAATCCACCCTGGTTTTCGGGGCTCGTCTCTGACTGGAGGCTCGGCACTGAACTCTGACACCGGGGGCTGGGCAGTTGCTCTCATACCACGGCCTTGTCTGCAAAGGACACACCAGGGCTCTGGGGCTCCTGGTCAGACTCCCCCATTTCCCTTTAACTTCATCTGGGAACTGCCAAAGTGTCCAGCACTAAGCTCCTGACTTCCAAACCCCAAAGTCCCCTTACTTATTAGTTACCAGCGGGGCTCTACAATCAATGGGGAGGAGGCTTAAAGCCGGAGCCGCCCGGCAACCTCTATGCCCTTGGGATCAGCTCCTCTTTTGCCAGTTGCTAATGTGCATTGAAATCTACATTTGCTGTGGGGGAGAGGTCAGGTCGATTGGCCTCTGCTTGAGAGCATCAGGGGCCTGCTGAATCCCCAGCGGGCCAGGAGGCTTCGCAGCAAAGGCAAGTGGCTCGGTAACGAAGCAGCAGAAGGGAAACCAGAAGGTGCCAGCGAGCGGCAGGTCCCCGGGCTGCTGCCGCCCCGCCTGAGTCAGCTCTTTTCACTGCGGTCATTTTCATTTCTGAGCCTCTTGGCGGCAGAATGCATCTGGTGACCCTTCCTGATCGGAGACAGGACCGTGTTCCCCTGCCTGAGCTCTGCTGCCCTGGGCTCAGCTCTCCGGTAGAGCCGCACTGGCCCGGCACTCTGCATCGCGCTGCCGGGTTTGAGACACGCTATAGGGAGCCATGGACACAGGGCGTGTCCCTGGGGTGATGCCCGGCTTTCGCTGCTCCTGCATATCCCGTCCTCGGAGCCAGGCTGCTGACAGCGGGGTCACTGCCCTTTTCATCCCCAGTGGGACCCTGTGTGCTCTGCTGCCCACTGGGCGACGAGGATGGATGGTACATGAGACCTGCCCACATTCCCCCATCCCTGCCAGGTAGTGAGAGCCATTGGGAGGAAGGGGGTCCATGCAGCTTCCTTCTCCTCCCCCGCTTGTCAGCTGCCTCCGTCTGCAGCGCAAGGTTCCCCAGCTCCCCTGGCAGCTCCTGTAATGCTGCAGGGGCGCAGCCGAGCCCAGAGAGAGGGGAATGGCTAATCCAAGCCCGGCGGGACCCGCTGAAGTTCCCATCTGGGCAGTACCAGGGAGCTGTGACTGTTTTCCAGCCGCAGCAGGAGACTCGTGTTATGGGGGTGCTTCCACTCCACTCGCCCCCCCCCATGCACCCTCCCTCGATCCGTCCTGCTCCAGTGCTTCTAGCTCGCCAGCTCCGTCGCACAGATGGCAGCCAAGGTGCTGTTATACAAGGCACCAGACGGGTCAGGGGGAAACATCCTTTCTGAGCCCTGGGCCAGTCCTGAACCCTGGAGCACGAGGTTTGATTGCTCTTAGCTCGTGCTCCATAAACCTCCTATTATCCAGCCCCTTTTAGACTCTCTGTCTTCCTGGGGCTCACGTCATCTCCCTGAGCTACTTTACATTTACCTGCCACCAACTTGGCCCAGCGACCCCCAGCCCCATCCTGTGGGACCCACAGGTCTCTGCTCTCCTCAGCGAACTCTGCTTCTGCTCTGGCAGTGCTCCCCAGTAGCTTCCTGGCAGAGACAAGCATTCGCTGCTTCTTGCCAGCACAGTACGCTCCATTCTGCAGCCCCGGCCTCTGGGAAACCCAGCGACCTCCCCCAAAAACCGGCAGCGCTGAGTGGAGGGCGGCGTCTTGCTCCTAACCCATTGATCTGCAGACTCACTGCAGGAGCAGCAGAGCAGATGGGCGGGCACTGCAGTGGGTCCATCAGGCTCCGTTGGCATCAGGTTTCCAAATAGTGGGAGCCCAGCAGCAAGTGGCACAAACGGCTCCAGAACTTTTCTGCTCCTAGCGCCTGACCCAGAGCCCACGGAAGCCTCGGTGGGTTTTGGATCAGGCCTATACCCCCTGCCGCAAGGCTTGCCCAGACGCTCTGCCAGCTGGCGGGAGGATGCTGTCCAGGGGACTCCCCTCCACATCAGCCACTTTAAAAGCCTCGGAGGCAGGCTCGTGGAAATGAGGAGTGAGTGGCAGGCAGGGGCAGGATTTAAAGTCCAGGATTAGGAACTTGAAGCTGAGGCGAGAAGGTGGATGCAGCATGGCTGCCCCCATGAAGAATCTGCATCCCTGGGTGGGTCCATCGGTCCATCCCCCAGCTCCCTCTCCAATAGCCTGGGGCTGCCCCTACTGGCAGGCTGTTCTGCATACAAAGCACCCTGCAGCGTGCCATCCATCACATATGGCAGTAGATCCAGGGACGTGATCCACTAGTTTCCTGTCTAACCTGGAGCCTGGAAAGCATCCCAAAGGCCCAGACCAATTCCTAGCACAAAGGGTCATGTTCCCTCCTTGTCAGACTTCAGAGCTGTTCCCTGTTTGCTCCGTGTTGCTTTCATTTTAGGCCCTTGAAGGAGAACGACCTCCTTCCTGGTGTTTTTGTTGCTCGGTTGTGGCTTTTCACGGTAAATATCGGAGGGTTGCTTGAAAGAAAGGAAGAAAGAAACCCAGCTCCAGGTAGTGGGAGAGAAACCATAGCCCATGGGTAATGACACATAATTACAGTCTCTCTCCTGATGAAAGAAGCTGCCATGGAACTCCTAAATGACAGGGTGCAGAAAATGCTATTATCAGATTATCGGCGTGGTGGAATCTCTGCAGCGCCAAGCAAGCAGAAAGTTTAGATCCTCTGGATTCCAGAGATAAACAGCAGGTCCAGGGCCCCTCTCGAGCGGAACAGCAGCCAGCCCTGCTAATGCCAAGCCTCTGGGAATGTGGAGCCAAAGGGAGCAGGGCTGCAGGAGTGGGCAGGATTCTTGGAGTATTAGGTGTCCCTTGGCTTCCTCGAGTGGAAGGGATCGCTCTGAGCAGCCCGGGTTTTTCTTTTCTCTTGGCAAGTTGCGGGGTCTAAAAGAATCTGAGCGGCTTAGTCCAAATTCTAGCCCAGTAAACACAGTTCTGCAAACCTGCTGCTCTTTAAAGACAAGGCCAAGAGGGACTCGGTTCCAAGCAATCTGGGAAGAAGCTTCCCCAAGCTGGCTGAGCAAACGGCAGATGAGAGCAGCCTAATATCACAAGGAGGAACAGATGTTGGGTCAGGAAAGCGAGCCCTGCCACCCCGGAACGCGCTTTGTGCTGCCTTTCCCAGTGGAGAGTCCCCGAGCGAACGCAGCGCAGCCGGCAAGCCCGGGTCAGAGCAATAGCGTGGGACAGCTGCATGTGATGGCGGCTGGCCTGCACCTTCCAGGGATGCCCAGGGCGGCTGGGACCTGCAGGGACCAGCTCAGCTCTGCTCTAGAGAGGAGGGCAGCTGCATGCCCAATGGGCTGGGCTCGGCCTGACGGCCACACTTGGTCACTGCCGCAATAGCTGTTAGGGAACTGGGATCTGGTCCCACCCTCATGGGCCCTGCTTTCCTTGACAGCTCTGGGATAAGCATTCGGGTCTGTTCCACAGCCCATGGAAGTCAACGGACAGACTCCCACTGGCTACATTTCACCGCCCGAGTACTGGAGGCAGGCCTGAAACAGCCCCGGGCGCTTCTCTCGTGCTTGCCACATGCATGGCTCACAGCATCTCACCAGCCTGCCCAAGTTATATCCCCCCCAGCAGCTGGTGAAACCGAGGCACAACGATGTGTCCAAGGTCACGCAGCAAGTAGGTGGCAGAGCCAATATTCACTCTTCTGAGTCCCACTTTGAACCCACGGGAACCCCGCGGCTCCTGGCTTGTTCGGCGGCAGGGTCTGAGAGTTGCCTCAGGACGCCCCGGACAGCAGTTTACTAAATGACCCGGCTTTCAGTGAGAGCTCTTAGCAACACGTTTCACGGGCACATCTCAAGTCTCAGTCAGCATAGTCTGAACCACCCCTCAGCTACCCTGAGAGCCCTGAAGCTGCTGGGCACCTTCAGGAAAACTTTGTTCCCTCTGTCCCCCCCAGTCAACCTCTGAAAAGCTCTTATGCAAAGCCTCCCCCTACCTGTGTCCCCCCAAAGAGTCATTTATTAATATAATTTTCCCACGGCTGGAAAATCCCAGGCCACAGGCCAGTCTATCCAACCTCGAAAATGACTTGGGTCGGCTTCATCAGCTTAGTCACCTCCGCTTTTATTAATGCCTGTTCTGTGTTAGCAAGTCACGGTGCCGCGGGGCATGGGAGAAGGCGGCTTTGCATAAAAGCTTCCGAGTTAATCAAAGTGGGCGCCTGTGTTTATGCGCGGCTCATTTCCAGAGCAAATGCACTCTGTTTATAATACAAACCACGGAGCCTTTTTCTACTTGTGGCAGAGGGAGGATTGCAGCTGAGACCAGGGAAACATCCGGGTTCTTTCTGCTCCTTATACCATCACGTAATGAAAGGAAAGATCCCGGAGTGTGAACTTAGCTGGGGAGTCTGATCATGAGCAAGGCAGGGTAGAAGCCAGTTAATTCTCCTGCAGCTAGACTGGCTTCTCCTGGGAAGGAGTCACAGGATCAGCTGTGCGCTCCAGTGAGGGGCCAGTGCCGGACTGCCCCTTAGAGCCTAGTGTACAGCACTTCTTCCAATGCAGCCCCTCCACCCAGCAAACATCCTCCCAGGTGAACGGCTCTTTCCATTTAAATCTCAGTAGTTCTCCCCCAGCCAGGGCAGGTCTCTCTCCCCCTCCTGCATAGCAAAGCACAGTCAGCAGGAGGCAGTGCGGTGGCTTTCAGAGCAGAGCAGACGCCTCAAAGGAGGCAGTCAGGACACCATCACTGCAGAGGTACCTCACTAGCAGTGACAGGCGACCGTCTCCCGTTCGTGTGGCACTCACCGCATCAAGACTCGGACAACAGACAGAGCTGGTAGTGGCGTTGGAATGTGCCCTGTAGTTACTATTGAGCCTTGTGATGTCTGAGCCCCGGGAGCAGAAGAAGGGACACGAGAAGTGCCCTAGAAACACTATTACAGCTCCCAAGGCTGGGACCCGTGTCCTGCGGGGGTTGATTTAGCATCCCCTGACATTGAGACAGCTGGAGAGGAGCACCCGTCCAGATTCCGCTACTCGGACTCCTCTTGAGTTGTGCCTTACTCCCCGCTGAATTCGGTGGGACTGCGCACAGAGCACGGGGCCTCCCCATGCAAACAAGTGCCTCGAATCTGCCCTCTTGTTAAGCCTCTGTGCATGCCCAGTGTGAGCGAGGTGCTTCCAGAGGCCCGAGCAGTGTCCGGATGAGTGGCGCGTTAGTGCAGCTAATGAAAAGTGCTGGGCGTCTCTGCTGAGTGCTTATGAAACATTACAGCCCCTCCAAGAGACAGGAGCAACTGGAACGGCATGACACTCATGCATCAGGCTTGGCTTCCAGATGAGAGAGAGAAGGGGATGTCAAGCAAACAGAATTAATTCCCTTCTGCAAATCAATCAGAGGCCAGAAGTCAAATGTGCCTCATGCAGAAAATACACTGCCATGAATAATTGTCCCCAAGGAAGTGTTCCACCGAGCGCACTTCCAAGGGTGCACTGTTAACCTCGGAGCAAATTAAACAGACTGTCTCTGGCCTGAGGGCTGGGGAGCTGAGACAAGTGTTTGGGCCCCTCGGAGCTGATTAGCTGTTACAGTAAATTACAGTCAGATGGCGGTTCATGGGCGAGCTGCCCGGCTCATGGTGCCGGATCTAGTTCCGAGGGCTGGAAGTCGCCGAGATGTTCACACAGGTTGCGTGGCTCGCAGCAGGTCCTGGACGCCACGCCCCTCAGTTCTCGTGCGATCTCATTGTAAGATCGGAGATACTTGACGTCAGAATTCCGGGAGAACAATCTGGAGGCCGGACAATCAGGGAGTGACCGGCAATCCCACGCCGACAGTTCCGCAAAGGCGCCAGGCGGGTGCCTCTCGCCCGGGAGTCCCCAAGGGGCGGGTTTGCAGAAGAGACTGCTGCCCCTTGAAGCACCACCGTTAATAACCAGATTTTTGATAGAGCTCCATGCGATGGGTGAATGGCGGGTGCTGGGCGCTCCTGGAAAACTGGCCCTTACTCCCGTGCCAAAACGGGAGCCGAGCCCCTTTGACAGTCTGCCCCGCGTGCCAGCCGCCAGCCATGGGGAGCTGCAGCAGGTCGCTTGGGTAAGGCTAATGTGTCTCTTCCGGGCATGGCCTCTCTCTTTCTACCTCCCTCCCTGATTGCCAACCCCTCGGTCTGTTACTGAGCAGGGCAGTGGCACAGCCTCCTCCGATGTCCCTGCCAACAACCCTCCAGGACAGACAGAGGCCCAGTGGTAGCAGGGACATGTGTGTAAGCGGGTGGTGGGCGCTTACCCTGCCATTGCCCGCACATGCTCCGGGGTCTCAGGAGGACTTTGGGACCATCACGCAGGACTGCCAGCCCAGTGCTTTTTGCTGGCAGGACAGTCACTAAAGGAGCTAAGGGAGGAGCCCAGCCATTCCCCAGGTGTGGAGATTTCAGCTGAAAACTTGGAGGCCAATTTAGCAGCAGCACTCATGGCTTGTACCTGAATTCTCACCGTCACAAGGGGCGTGACTAGTGCTGCAATCTGGGTCTTTCCTGCTGGGGAGCTCTAAAGGCAGCACCAGAGGCTGTGGATAACTATGGACAGTCTGGGGTAGATTTCTAGTTGCAAGCACAGGGTGATAAAACCTAACCGTCCCCTGGCGCTGCTGTGCAGCTGTGAAACGTTCAGGGGAATGCTTATTTCTCCTGGTTTCTGCTTGGGGCAGGTGCTGGACAGAACCAAATGCAATGAGAGAGGCAGATCTGGATAGGAGCGAAAGTGGCAGTCCCAGGGAGCTCACTAGAAAGCCAGTTTGCATGAGATTTCCACCTAGCTCCGCAGACTTGAGATGCTGGGATGGTTCAGAGGAACACCCTGAACCACAGTGGCCTCCTGCTGGTGGCTGTCACCTCTGCTCTGAGAAGTACAGTTCTCTTTGCATGCATCTGAAGAAGTGGGTATTCACCCATGAAAGCTTATGCTCCAATACGTCTGTTAGTCTATAAGGTGCCACAGAACTCTTTGTCAGTTCTCTTTGTGAATTCCGGTGCAGAATCTCACTGGGGACTGATCCATGTCTGTAAAACAGAACAACTCACCAGGGCGGGCAGGTCTCATCCCCACCCTTCCCTCTCAGGATTCGCCATGCAGATCCGAGCTCAGTGTCACCTTGTCAGAACACGTTATGCAGGTGCTTGGTCCGAGGTGCAAAGACTTCCGCGGAATAAACAAAGTGGACTGCGGGTTTGCCTTGCCTTGGAGAGCGTGGATTGCAGGGGTCACCAAACTAGCTCCTCTTATCCACCCTGCCTGCCCCAGATGAGTCCCTTCACACCTAGTCACTGCCTTTGTGGATTCTGCACACCGAGCACTGCTCGGGAGGAGAAAACAGCAGGGTAATGAGTGGCTCCCCTCTAGCTCCCTCAAGTCTGGGAGAAGAACATTAACTGTTGGTCTGGGCTGCAAACACCACAGTGTAACTGTCTGGCCCAATTGTTTTCTGCAGACAATAAAATATCATGTGATGTCTTAATGAGCTCCTTGGTATTTGACAATTGCAGGGTAGCCGGCCTCTCTCCTGTGGTGGGGGCATTGGCACCTCCGCTCCCTGCACTGCCTTCCATGTCTCCTTAACTAAACTCTTTGAAGAGGTCCATTGCTATGGAGCTGGAACATGCAATGAGCTGCCCACACCTCTCTGGCCAAGTGGGGTGTCATTCCTGGCTCAGCCTTGCTCCCCACCCCCTCGAACAGCCTCATCCAGCTTGATCTGGCCGATGGTGCACCCTTAAATAACAGTAGCAGAGGGACAGAGACGCTAAGAAGGCAGGTGTGTGGGTGGGGGGGCGGGAGAAATGTCCTTAGTGGAGCACAGTCTGAGATTTCAAAATTCAGGCTCATCGCAAGCTGGGATGAAAAGTTGATATCTTGGAATTTTTCAGGAAACAAAATCTTCCAAAGTATTTCATTTCAACTTTACCAAAAGGATACGGGCGGAACACTTCATTGGACTTTATCATTTTGACATTTATATTAACTAGATTAGATTAGATTAGATTATCAAAATGAAATGAAGCATTTCGATAATTTCCCATGAAAATGTCAATGAAATCGCGACATGCCTGCAAAACGTTTCAGTCTCCTTGACACAGCATTTTCCAATGGCAAACTGCTCCACTGGAGAAGAAAAATTCCAACCGGCTCTCTATTTCTGGGCAGAGGGAGCTCCAAGCAAAGCCTCCGGGATTGATGGGGGTTTATTGAACCCATGTGCTGGTTCAGGTAGCCAAGGGGAGGGGATGTCTAAGTTTTCCAGAGACAGCTCACCCATCCCTACCCCCAATGTCCATAGGAGCCCAGTAAAGAAAGATAGCATTGGGGGCCCTGGTTTTGAGGGTGAAGGCCAGATCTGTGGGAGTTTGCATGGGGGTGGGAGGAGGTTTTCCTCGCCAGAGTTGGTGGCGAGGGAGATTGGTCTCCTCTGACGAGTCATGCCAGAGCTGCTGTTTCCACTCAGTGATCGGAGGATTCAGGGTCCTGAGTCAACCAGGCTCCTGCCCTACATCCAATGTCTCCTAACTTCGGCGGCTTCTCTGGGCCGTGTGTGAGCCAGATGTGTCTCGGGATGTGTTTGAGCCACTGATCACTTGTGGATCAGCCCAGCCAAGCGACTCACTCTGCAGAGAGAGGCGGATTCGCCCTGGGTAAGAGACAGGGACCGCACCCTGCTCTGGGTTGTGCTCTGGGGTGCTCCGAAGTCAGTGCGGTCACTCCACACTCACAGCAGTGTGACTGAGAACAGACTCAGGGCCAGGGATTCCAGCAAAGGCCCCCATGCTAACGGTTGAATTCGAATCCACAGCTGTTGCCGATACATACACTGCCTTTAGCTGGGTTCTGGGGTGCTCGCTGTGGTAGCAAAGAGATTTGGTTCATTGCTCATCCCTCAGATATTGTTATTGCCTAGTCACAAGCCTTGGATCTCAGTGCATGTTCTGTTCCTTCAGTGGTTTTACCTCCATTTTGGCTTCCAGGGTTTGGTTCCATTGACAGGGCCCATTAAATCCGTTTCCTAGTCTCCCAGCTGCCAAAATGGCCAGTTCTCTCAATGTTGGGTCTGTGGGCTAACCCGCAATGAATCATGTGGGTATCCTGGCTGGGTTTCTCCATCTCTTCTCCCATGGGCAGCCAAAATGAGGCCCTCGCTGCTCGGTGGAGATGGCATCTGATGGATCGGTTTCCCTTAATGACCAGCAGATAAACAGCTAAGTGGCAGCAGCTGGGGGATGTTGTTATGCTTTTGAGATGCAGCCAAGGGGAAAAGAAGGGGTTTTGGTGGATGCTCAACACAGAGCAAATGTCGGTGTGAGGTTGCGGGTTTGGAAGCAACACAGCAGCAGCACAAATCAGGAATCCAGAGCCTGGGTCTCGCCAACATGCAGGGTTTGCCCTGGCAAAGCTACCCCACGTGCCAGGCTGCCCCTCCCTCCTGCTGCGTAACGTGCCAGTGACACGATGTAAAACGCAGACACCTGCTGCGTTCCCCTGGACAGAGTGAGAAGGAAAGGCCACGTTCCGTCCAGAAGAGCAGAGCGTGCTTTCCAATGCAGCCACACCCAGTGCTCCAGGTACCTGCCCGGGGCCAGGGTGCCCACGACAGGCGAAGGACCAGCACCACTTCCAAGAGGCAGCTCCAAGCTGGGAGTACCCTCTCCTGCAGCATGCCAGCCCAGCAGCCCTGTGAGGTAGGGGTCAGTGCTGCTTGGAGGTGACTTGTCTGGAGACAGTTGCTTGTCTTGCAAAGGCTTTACCTACCTCTGCCGTGGCCCTGGCACTCTAACACTCCGGCAAGTGGCTGTATCAGGGGTCATAGCTGTAGAGTACGGCAGCCTGGCTTTGGGTCTTGGAGACCCCAGACGGGGCCACTTAGCCAGTGGGCTCCCAGAAGCACCTGAAGTGCGGGTGATTGCAGGAGTGCCTGGAGCTCCGCTATCCAGACCCACTTGATGGAGTTAGCGCGGAGAGGCAGCAGAGGGCTCGTTCTGCAAACCGCTGCCATTAGTTTCTAAATCACACCCGGCAGCTAATGTTTTATTCTTGGTGTTGCTGCCAATCAAATGTCACGTCTCCTGAGGGAAGCCAGTGGCTTGTGAGTCTCCGTGTCGGTCTCTGCAGCCTCTCTGTTCCCCCGGGGAAGGAGGGTCAGGGCTCTGTTCTCATTCACTCCTGGCTTAGGGACCCAGCATTCTTCTTTCAAAATGTGTTTGACTTGCGGTTGGTTTATACAAAACCCTGCCTTGCTCTAAACTCCCAGCTCTGCCAGGGAACTTGGCTCTGAAATCCGTTAACCTTGGGACAGCTTCACTCAGTCACATGCTAGTGACTCAGATGTTCTAGCTCAAGGAGACACAGAAAGTCACCAAGTTATAACGATATAGGGCACCTGTGGTGGGGGGGCAGTCTCTGAGCACTTTACAAATGTCCATCGGCAAAGCTGGTGATGGAGAGGCATACGAGCCCCATTTTACAGATGGAGAAACTGAGGCACACTGACTTGGTCATAGAAGTGACAAAGAGCCCTGTGGCACCTTATAGACTAACAGACGTATTGGAGCATAAGCTTTCGTGGGTGAATACCCACTTTTTCAGATGCATGCAGTGGAAATGTCCAGGGGCAGGTATAAGACAGATCCAGACTAACACGACTACCCCTCTGATACTTGACTTGGTCATAGTCACTGTCAAGGTTCCCTCCCCATTCTGAACTCTAGGGTACAGACATAGGGACCCGCATGAAAGACCCCCTAAGCTTATTTTACCAGCTTAGGTTAAAAACTTCCCAATGCACAAATGTTCCCCTGTACATTGGATTTGGTAATCGCTGCCACCACCAAGTGATTTAACAAAGAATCAGGGAAGGGACCACTTGGAGTTCTGTTCCCCCCAAAATATCCCCCCAAGCCTTACACCCCCTTTCCTGGGGAGGCTTGAGAATAAACAAGATGAGCACAGACCAGCCTTGGGTTTTTAGAACCCTAAAAGCCCAATCAGATTCTTAAGAAAAAAGAGGCTGTCAGATTCAAAACATAGAGAATTCCTCTGGGCAAAACCTTAAGTTACAGAAAGATGCAACAAAAACAGGAATACACATTCCCTCCAGCACAGCAAATTTCACAAGCCAAAAACAAAAGAAAATCTAACGCATTTTCTAGCTAAATTACTTACTAACGCTATAGGAGTTGGATTGCTTGCTTCCTTGATCTGTCTCCGGCAGAGACGTCCCACAGACAGACAAAAACCCTTTCCCCCACCCCCCTCAGATTTGAAAGTATCTTGTCCCCTTATTGGTTCTTTTGGTCAGGTGCCAGCCCGGTCAGGTGCCAGCCAGGTTACTGGAGTTTCTTAACTCCTTACAGGTAAGAAGATTTTATAGTATTGTATCAGAGCCTCTTAACCCCTTCCCTTTATATTTATGACAGTCCCACAGTGAGTCAGTGAGGAATCGGGACTGAAACTGAGGAATCCTGATGGCCCGTCTCCTGCGCTCAGTATGAAACCAGACTCTCCCCCACACTGCTGAGATGTCCAGTAATTAGTGTCTCCCTTTCCCTACTTTTGTTTATTAGCTTTATGTACACACACGTGTATTCAGCTACAGATACATTTATACACGTGCAGGCACACACGCCAAACGCTGCACATGCAGCCACACATATGCACACACACAGAGACAAACGTGCACACAAACACTCGCACACGGTCTCTCCCACACACGCACACTGGAGGGCTGCAGAGCATCCTTGCTTTTCCCTGGCTGCAAGGAGCTCGCCATTCCCCAAGCTGGCCAGATGTCTCCGGACAGCTCCGCACCCTGATGGGCTCTGGCCTTTTCAGGGAGAGCCGAAGCTGACAATGTCTTTGTCAGTCAGAGCTTTCAGGGACAGCTCTTTGTCCTTCAGCTTTTATATCCTGCCACCCCCTCTCCAAACCCAAAGGAGAGTCGCTGGCTTTTGTTTTTTAAATTCTGAATTAGAGCCTGAAGAGAGCCTCTTTGAGGGGGCTGCAGATCTTTAACTAGGCAACTTAAGGTCAGGAAAAAACAGCTCTATTGTCCTGCAGTTCTCATCCTCACCCAGCTGCAGACTGGATCTTTTATGGTTCTCCACCTTCAGAGCTGTGGGTTCCTAATACAAGGAAGCTGGGAACAAGGAGGAGCTGTACTGGGCTGGCTAGTGCAGGCTTAGGGTATGAAATCCTCTAGTCTGGAGCTATCTCACTCTGTGTCTCACACAGCACTGAGTACGTTGGTGAGGTAATAATAATCAATTCGTCTGATTAATGTAATAAATGACATGATTCATAATGAGTAGGCAGTTAATTAATTTAATCATTATTGCTAGGTGCTGTGTGCACCCACACAATATAAATATGGTCCCTGCCCTGAGGAGTATGCAATCCGAAGCCTCAATCCTGCAAAGATTTACACACTTGCTGAAACTTCACATGGTGTGCGTCACCCCATAACAGTGCACACAGTGAAATCTGGCATGGATCCAGACCTACATTATTGTTAGTTATTGTTATGATTTAGCAAGCGCTCCAAATGTGCTGGATACTTTACAGAAGATAGAGTAAGACATGGCCTAGCTCAAAATATACCAATCAGCATCATCCACCTGCAGAGAACACTGCCAGATGCCTTGCCAACCCTGAGCATTCCAGACTAACGAGTCAGGCCCCAATAATCATGAGATGAAAATTATGAGCATTTTACAAAATAATACATGTTGCATTCTTTTTATTTACCTCCAGACTTCACATTTTCAGGCTTTTCTCTGCAATCAGGCGGGCTAGAAAGTTACTTTGAAAAAGAGAAGAAAGCTGCAATTCTCACATAACCACCTATTCCAGAAGCCAGTGCTTGCACGAAATACTTTGTGCTCTGCAGTAGGGGTGGAGAGTTCTGCTTAGACAAACCCCTTCAAGTTCACAGGTAGGGGCTGACCCCCTCAGGATTTCCTTGCTGTAATCTCTACACTGGCTAGAATGACAGCAAACATACAGATCATCTGCCCCCACCCTGTCAGTCCCTTCCTTCCTTACTGCTCATTCATTGCGCTCACAAGCAACCCTACAATAATAAACCAGTATGCCCATGTGCAATGGAGGACAGGGGGAGGAGTAGGGGAGTGGCAGAGTAGTCCGCTAAGGTGTTCATTTCCAAGATCCCCGGGGAACAATTTCAAGGGAGGGAGACGCTAATTTTGAAATGCAAAGAATAACTTTGCCTCCAGTCCATTTTACACTGCAAAACAAAGGACACAATATACTAGCTGTGTGTGTCTGTGTGAGTGTGCATGTTTGTGCTTGTGTGTGTGATGAGTGTGTGTTTGCCCATACATACTGGGTGAGGTTTAGCAGCATTCCAGCCCTGATCTTCAGAATCTGTCACACTGTATAATGGAAAAATGATTGCAGAGAGGAAGCCACGCAGGAGTGAGGAAGGGAGGCCGGCCTTTCTCTGTAAAGCCCATTCCCAGATGGGCTCCTCAACTCCATTGTTCCTTCTGCCAGCAAAACAAAACCCTGCAAAGTGCCAGCCTCTCTCTTTCTCTGCCTCGTGTCTCCTTTCAAGGCAGCTCCATAGTGTCCCTCCCTCCTCCTGACAGGCCAAAGGAATGTCTCTTCACGCACCTCCCTGCCACTCTCCTAAGCAGCCCTATTAGCCAGCGAGCTCCTGCAGTCCCTGCCTGCCGCAGCCCCACACAGCCAGGAGGAAGAGGGCACTTTGCAGGGCAGCCCCAGAGAAGGAAGCCAAGGGATTCAGCAGCAGAAGCATTCAGGAGACTTTGACTAGGACGAGAGCAGCTCCTCCTCCCCCCGTGTGCAAACAGTAGGGAAGCTGACAAGGGTTTCTGAAGTCGCCCTGGATGCACTAACATTGCACTGCATTGGAGATGCTAGTTACCCTGGGCAAGAGGGTTCACAGTTCCTCATGGGCACATGCTCTGCGTTATTCGTCAGGACCCCTTCGACCTGAGCTCCCCTCTACAAAGCCTCCTTCCACCACTGAAGGCAGAGATTGTGATATGACAGGTTGCACCTCTTCCCTCTCTGCCGCGCACATGGCTCCTGGTTTCTCTAGGGGGCCTGACACGCTGGAATTGGTTGATCTTTAGCCTCCCAAATGGAAACAAGGCCCTGACTTCACCAATTTCACCATGTCTCTTGAGGTCTGTGCAGCTAGGCAGTTGATTTCCCTCCCCTCATCGAGGAGTGAGTGTAGGGGCACAGGAAGGGCTATCCTGGATCAGAGCAGTGGTCCATCTTGTGTAGTAGCTACCAAAGCAAACCGCCTTCCCATCTCAGCTGGCCTTCCGCACCTGAGCCGATCCTGTGTCAAACCCCGACAAGGACTTGACCCAACGCCCAGTGGAGCCAATGGAAAGACTCCAGCGGACCCCAGGTGACTGTGGCTCAGGCCCAAAGGCTTCTGTTTCCCAAAGCATCCACATGATTTAGGAGCCCAAGTCCCATTTTCAAAACTGACTTAGGACCCATTTTCAAAGGCACTTAAGGATGCAGAGAGACGCCAAGTGGGATTTTCAAAACCCCCCAGAGTGCCTGTCTCACTCTGATTTCAATAGGAAGCACAGGTGCAAACATGAGGAATTTTGTTTGTATTTGATTTGATTGGCAGAGGGTGTGTGAAGATTTGTATAACCCCCCCAAATCTCTGCCATGTCAGAGGCTGCAGGCATAGGCACCAACTCCAGGGGTGCTCCGGGGCTGGAAGGCACCAGCCCAGCTTCTCCTGCCCACAGCAGGAACCGCATGGGCAGTAGCCTCCACCAGCACAACTCAACCCAGCCCTGGGGCCAGAGGGGAGCTTTGGCTCCACAGCCTGCTCACTCCCAGCATAGGCTGCCAACAGGGGCCAGGACTGAGCGATGTGCTCTGGGTGAGCACATGCTCCCCGGGTAGGGTGACCAGACAGCCAGTGTGAAAAGCAGGATGCAGGTGGGGGGGATGGGCACCTGTAGAAGACAAAGCCCCGAATATCAGGGCTGTCCCTATAAAATCAGGACATCTGTTCCCCTGTCCCCGGGGAGGCCAGCTCACTTCACCCCCAGGCCAGCAGATGGTAACAGCTCTATCTATCTCCTGCTTTTGAGCCGGGGGTGCTGGGTGAGGGACTCCATCGCGCCCGGTGCCAGCACTGGGCACAAACCCCTGGCCTGGAGCTGCCCAGGAGGGGTGGATTCTTGTTCCCGTTGTCAGCAGGTTCCAAAAGTCTTTAACTGAACCCCCCAAATGTCCTCGGCGTCCCCCCCACCCCCGGGCTGCTGCCTCGTTTCGTTAATCCAGCCAGGCAGAAAACCATCTCCTTCCAGAGAAACAATAGCAAGAGAGGTGTGAGCCCTCCCCCGCTCTCTCCCCATCACAGGGAGGTGTTAAGGCTGAAATGCAGGGAGAGCCACGCCAGGGCTGACATGATTAGGGACAGGACAAAAACTCAGCAGGCCCCTGGGGCGGCTGCTGCAAAAGTCAGAAATACAAGTGAGAACCCGCTGCCTGGGACAATGTGCTCCCTTGGCACCCTCACCACTGCGGTCCTGCCCACCCGCTCTCCAGAGCAGGCCTCCCAGTGGCTGAGCCTTGGAGACCTGGAGGAGCGCTCCCTGCTAGCCTGATCTATAGATTATGAATAAAAATCCCCCGTTATCACTTTGAGGGTCGACAGGTTCTTGTCCTAAGATCAGGCCCAGTGGTGTTAAAATTATTCTAGAGTTGGGAACCCCGATGTGCACAGGTGCAACACTCACCCTACGGGAACTCTTTTATATTGACAAATAAATAATGTATTAATGCGTTTAGCAACATCACGCTCACTCTCACTCAGGAAGGTGGGCAGTGATAATACAGAACGTACATCTGTATGCCCACAATCCCTTGCAGGGCAACCTGAAATGTTAGCCATCATCTTCCTCATCACCGTCACGCTCCTCATCTTCACCAGTGGCTGTCATTCTGGCCCCTCCCCAGGGCTACATCTCCCTCTCCTACTGCCCCAGGTTGGGATGCCACTTTTACAGGGCCGGCGCACCCACTAGGCGACCCTAGGCAGTCGCCTAGGGCACCGGGAGCCGGAGGGGAGCCTGGCCGCAGCTGCCGCCCGCCCTCCCAGCTCCGCAGCTGAGCCAGGAGCCGGGGGGGTGCCTGGCCACGGCTGCCGCAGCCGTGATCCGGAGGGGCGCCTGGCCGCAGCTGCCACCCGCCCTCCCGGCTCAGCCACGGAGCCGGGAGCCCAGGGGGCGCCTGGCCATGGCTACCGCCCGCCCTCCCCACTCTCCGGCTGAGCTGGGAGCCAGGGCGCCTGGCCGCGGCTGCCTTCCGCTTCCCGGCTCCACGGCTGAGCCGGGAGCTGTGGGGGCACTGAGGGCGGGGGGAGGCTGCCGCGGGTGGGGGCCTGAGCTGTCGGCGGGGCGGGGGTGGGGCGGGGAGCCGCCGCGGGGGGGACTGGCTTCTGTGTGGTGGTGGGGCGTGTTAGCTGGGCGGGGGGGGCCCGCAGGGCTGGTGCAAGGAAGTTTTGCCTAGGGCCCGAAACTTCCTTGCACCGGCCCTGCACTTTTATAATATGTTACGCTGATGCTACCATGTCCAATGCATATCCAATAGGGGTTTCTCCCCTCTTCCTTATTTGTATTTCCTCCCCTTACCAACGTTAAGATGTCCTCCTTCTATAGGTTAGTATAGTTATGATTTTAACTCATTCTCATATACGTTAATTCATTGCCACGACGCTCTTGCAGTCGGGTGATCCGTCCCAAACCTTCCAGAAGCTGGTGTCAGTTCATGGTCTGTGGTTGGCTGATGTCATTATGGACAAAATTCCCCCTTACACTCTACTTCCAGTTCCCCCAAATGTATGGGTTACCTACATTTATCTATGCCATGTTCATAGGCCTCAAGCCTCATGCTACCTGCTGAAGCCAATGTCTTACAGGATACAAGCCTGTAGGTTCCTTGCATTACTGCTGAACATCATAACGCAGAATATAATGCAAAGCAGTGACTATAATAGAGGTAAGCTGGCCCACTGGGCTACACCCTGCACTCCAGCGTGCTGAGCTCTTTGACTCCTTGCACTGAGCCTATCATGGCCGTCGTCACCAGTCTAGCTAGGAGGGCACATTAACACAGCTGCCATGCCAGAACCGATGAGGTATTTAATTCCTAAGGATTTGGGGGGCAGAGGCTGGGGGAGGAAGGATGTTGGCTGTAAGGGTATGTCTACACCGCAAGAAAACACCCCTGGCTGGCCTGCGTCAGCTGACGCAGTGGGGCTCAAATTGCGGCTAGCTGTTCTGAAACCCTGGGAGAGGGAGGGTCTCAGAACCCGGGCTCCAGCCCAAGCCCAAATGTCTACACGGCTGTTCTTAGCACCGCACCCCCAGTCAACTGACCCAGGCTCTGAGACTCCGTGCCACGGGGTTTTTATTGCAGAGTGGACTTACAATAACTTACTCAAACTCTTTCATCCGTTAGGGTCTGGAAGTCCTGTGCTGCAGAACCAAACTGCAGGAGGCCCTGGGCCTTCACTCTCCTCCCTTCTTGTTGTAAAGAGCTCTCGTCTGCCCTGCTTGGCTCCCTGCTCTAATATATTTTCTTCCTTCAGTGCTGCTGCTTTGGCGGTTAACCTGGACTGCATTCTTCACAATTATCTGCCTGAAAAGAATACATCTGGAGCCAAATAGAAACAGACAAAATGAGGATAACAAAATGCAGCTTTGAAACCAAAACAAACAACAAATCCCTCCTGCTCACCAGCCTGTTTATAACCAGGCTCACTGCCTGGGTGTGTATTTCACTGAGATCAGAGAGGAACCGTGAGCTGAGCTCTCCGAAAGGCAGCAAGCCGGAGAGACCGAATCACAACTACATGGGGATCAGGAGGGGGAACTGCGTCATAGCTCCCTCACCAGAACCCATTCATGGAGTCACCGAATTTAAAGCCGGAAGGGACCATTGTGATCATCTAATCTGACCTCCTGTGGAACACTGGGCAGAGAGAACCTCGCCCAGTGATTCCTGTATCCAGCCCATATCTGGTGACTGAGCTAGCGCATATTTTTTATAAACTATTCCCTGCACAAGCTTTCCTCCCTAATGGACACGATCAGTGGCAACACTCCGCATGGACAGGAGAGTCTTGGGAGGAATGTTACCTGTTCTCCACTCCAGGCATCAACCAATATTTATTGATCACCCCTGGAAAAACCTATTAAATAGTCCTTGGCATCAAAAGTAAGCCGTTGCCAGAACTGGCAATGGGCTGCTCTCGTTCTAAAGATGGACACCTAGCATTTGGTTCAGATATAGCTGCGGTGATTGATGGGTCTAATTCAGCCTGTCTTGTTCCACTTTATAACTTAATCATTTACACATTGTCTCTTCCAGCTCTTCCACAGTGAGCCAGGAGATGTCTTCATTCTGGCCTATACTACACTGGAGTCTCATCCAGGACTACCTCACGGTTTAGGCTCCTTGAATCTAAATCAAACCTCCTTGTGCAGTCTGCGTTATCCTAGGTGAACCTAGCCTGGGGACAGCTCTCTCTCTCTTTAGAAGCTGCTTAGTGGGGGATTACTGGGCCAAAGAATTCTGAAGCCAAGTGGGGTTTGGGGCAGGTTAATTTGCATAACAATAGACCCCCGCATGCTACTCCAGCTACAGCTACCTCCTAGCAGAGCTGTTGTCTGAGGCCTCCCAAAAATCCAAAGGTTGGACCGTTGCCTGTGCCGGGAGAGATTTTCCCAAGTGCTTCACAGCGTAGAACTTTCACCATGTTTCTCCTCTAGACCACGCCGAAGTGTTGACATGAGACAGATGGAGTGAATGATTTCAGCTGTCAGTTGTTTTTGGACTGTTCAGTGGTTTGTGGCACAGATGATTTGGGTCTGACAATCCTTTCCAAGCCCAGCAGAGTGGAAGATACAGGCTTGATCTTCAGAAAGAGCCGTGGGTGCTCATCCCTTCCACAAGCCAGGCCACATATGCAAAAGGGGAATACACGTTACCTATCTGTGCAATAACTACGAAAGACATTTGCCTATAGCTTTTGATGGAAACAAATATGCCAAGAGAGCAAACCTCAAATAGTTTGTTCAAATCACCAGAACCCCCAGACAATAGCAGTTTGGTATATTTTTGTCTATCAGGAGCAAAAGGCAGAAAAATCTGAATGGAAGCCGTCAGACTACTCTTGCAAATCAAAGCAAATTCTGAAACTTGAGGATTTAGGTCCTGATCCTGTGGTCAGATCCATGCAGAACACTCAGGGCATAAAGGTCTGACCACACAAACATAATGACAGGATCCTGGTAGTAGGTGGTACATCATAAAACCCTACTAGGATGTTTGTGAGCTGGAAGTATCAAACATAGGAAAGAGGAATGCTGCTAGCTCATTTCTCCCAGAAAAGACAGAGGGGTGTGATTTTAATTCAGAGGGTCTTTCTGCTGGAAAACAAACTATTCACAATAAAATCAGATTTTTGCCTAGCCTTTGCCTCTGAATCTTCTCTCGTTTCTTAACTCCAGAAAGCTTTAGGCAGTTTGCATGAATTAACAAATAGTGGGGAAGCGAGCGTGTGTGTTGGAGGGGGGAGACAATATCACCAACCCCGACTGTTCAAAAGTGGTGAGTCGAGCCCTAAATAATCATAAATTGTCTTAAAAATCCTGAGATTTCAAAAGTAAAATCAGCAGTGCTGGGTTTTGTGGTTTTGCCAGCTGGTTTCCCTGAGCCTTTATCTCCCACTCAGTTCAGGTTTACTCTGCAACCAGGACAGGAGGGCTAGAAATGTACCTAAAATAGAAATAAATCAATAAATCTGAGATTCTCACTTGATCCTGGCAGCTGGGGGGGCTTTAACAATCACACCAAATATCAGGAGATTATCATGCCACAAGAGCTGGCAACACTGATTACTGACAAGTTCTGCTCTTCTGCCATGTTGCATGTCTGTTGCTGGGTTATTTTATTGGTGGTATGTCCGGCAGCCCTGTGTCTGGCAGCGCACATTGGCCGGGCCTTGGCTGCGCCATGAAGCTCCTAGCGGGATCGGGGCCTTAGATTGTAAGCGCTTCAGGGCAAAGACTGGCTATTGTTACGACATCTCTAGCACAAAGGGGTCCCAGATCCTGAGCTTGGGGACTCTGAGAGCGACCATAACTCACATCGATAATCGGGATATGAAACACCCCCGGCACAAGAAACTGCACTGTTTGGAATCAGCCTTTAGAAACCCCGTGGGTTCATTTGGAAGGCAACACGCAAATCGCATGTAAACCGGAGAGGTGGCCAAAGGCTCGGTGCGGTGGAGGAACCGCACCTCGGAGGCTCAGAGCACCATCCAAACGCGGGGGGGGGGGGGGGGGGTTGTTTGCCCAGCCAGCGGCTCCGCGCGCACTGGGAAGACTCAGAGCCTCCCAGGCCAAGTCCCGAGCCCTGGCCGCTCCTGTGTATCCCGAGAAGCCGGAGCCTGATAGTCCTTCTCCCGCCGGAGGCAGAGACGCCTCCCCACGCGGGCCGGGCTAGCCCAGGGGGGAGTCCGCCCAGCAGGTTGCTGGCGGGGGAGAGGGGGAGGGAGGCGTGGGAACACGGAGCGGGGACAGGGCCGGGGGGCGATGCGGAGCGGGAGGGACTGAGCGAAGCGAGGAGGAGGGGCTGGCGGGGAGGGCGGGACTCAGCCCGGCTCTGCAGCGCGTAGTGGGGGGACTGGGCACCGGGCAGCAGCCGGAGGTGGGAGGCGCGTCGCTGCGGAACGCACGGAGGGAACCCGGGGAGCGCACCGCAGCGCATCCACCGCGGCTCGTCCGGGCACCTGGGCTTCCAGCGCCCGGGATCGGCGGAGTCTAGGGGGCGTCGGGGCCACTTGTGTCTTGCCCAGGGGCCGAGCCCCTTCCCGGATCTACCGCGCTCGGGGGCCCCCTGGGCGAGATGGAGCCGGGGCTGTGAGCTGGGGCGGCTCGGGAGGTCTGCGCGCCTCCAGCCCCGGCCAGGGCTCGGCGCCTATTGTTCCCCGCCGCCGGGGGATTGTGTCTCTGCGGCAGCTCCGGGGGCACCGAGCGGGACCGGCCCCGCCTGGGGCGGCCGCTCCCCCGCTGGACCCCGCGGACTGTGCCCAGCCGGACCGGTGAGTAGCTGGGGGAGGGGGTGGCCCCCGCGGCCCCCCCGCCCGCCCCCCTTGCCCGGGAGGCGCCATCGCAGCTGCGCGCAAACTTTTCCCAAACTTTGGGAGTCGCTTTGGGATGGGGGGTGGGGGGCGCCTCCGGGGTCTGGCCCCGTGGGGGCGGGGCTGCTGAGTGAGACCGGAGTGGGTCGGAGGGGGCGCCCCCGCTCAAGGCTGGGGGCCTGGCCGTGAAACGCTGCGGAGAAGCGTGGCGCTACCCCGGCCCCCCTGCTGCCCGCGGGAGGGTGAGTGTCCGCCGGGGGCGGGTGATGGAGGCTGGAACGCGCCCCATTCCCGTGCATGCGGCCCCGGGGGGAGCCGCCAGACCTGGCTCAGCAGGGGCGGAGCCGCGGGGGCTGGTTCCGGCCCCGTCCCTGCCTGCGGTGTCAGGTGCCCCGAGGGGGGAGCAGGGCGCTGGGAGCCCGCAGCAGCCTCCCCGCTCTGGGCTGGGCAGAGTTCGCCGCGCCCCTCGCACGGGCCCGAGCCTGGGAGCAACCCAGCCACAGGCTCGGGCCCTGCGCCTGCTTGTCTGTCCCCCGGCGGTGCCCCGGCGTGGATGCGGTGCTGCTAGGACCCACCGGGAGGAGCTCGGGGCACTTCTTGGGGCTGTGCCTGGCCTGGCAGCCAGACCTCCCAAAGGAGAGCAAACTGCGCATAGTCCCATGGGCAGAGCTAACCCTGGGGAGCCGCTCGCCTCCTTTATAGAACAGGAGAGCCACGGGGCTGGGGTAAGGGGAGGAACATAAGAGCAGCCATACTCGGGCGGGCCAAGGGTCCATCTGGGTCGGGATCCTGTCTGCCGACAGTGGCCGGAGTGGCAGTGTATGGAGTGATTCACCCCCTGCCATCCAGTCCCAGCCTCTGGCACTCAGAGGTGAGGGGCTCCCGGAGCAGGGGGCTGCAGTCTCCATTTCTACAGCAGCCAGGCGTTAGAGACTGCCCTGTGCTGGAGTTTGCAGTGGGGGACTGATTCCTCGCTAGGCCACGGGGAAAGGTGGCTTCAGAGTTCTTGTAGGGCAGGAGCCTCCGGGGTCGGGCCCCTGGCTTGTTTCTTGAGGAAACCTGGAGAGCTTGGGACTGGAAATGAAGGGGGGGGGGGTGTTTCTTGCCCTTGTGTGAACTCTCCGGATAGTCGGCACCTGGAAAATGTTTCTCATATTGATTATGGCGAGCTTACTGGCAGGCATGCCTCTGCGTGGTGAGGGGCTAAGACATTCCTGTCCGAACTGAACAAAACCTGGCAGCAGCTTTCTCTGGATGGGCCGCTGCTCCCCACATGCTCCCCCAAGGAGCCTGCATTGTGTTACTACCCTGCAGCCATGCATTGCTTTTTTCCATTCGCCCATTATAACCTTGCCATCTGAGGAGAGCGAGTGAGGCCAGTTTTAGGGGTTCGGCTCGCTGCGAGATTCTTGGGATTTAAGGAACTGTTTTCTCACTGGGACCTTAAGAGCGCTGCCTTAACACATAAAATAAGGCCTGCATTTTAAAAGAGGAGGGTTTTCTGAGCCACAAAAGCTTCTTAAGGTACAAAGTTTAGTGGGGGAGGAAAATCTCTTTTGCATTGAAAATACTGTATTCCCTCTGGTTTCAAGCCTGTTGATTTTGTCTCTGTAATGGAAGAGCACTTTCTCTAGACATGGTCATTAAGCTAAATGTTTCCTTACTCTTCCTTAGCAGATGTACTCTGCATAGTTGAATGTCTGAGGAAAGTGTTTTTTTAATACCTGGCACCTGTAGACAATTTAGCCGAAAGTTTCCCCAGCTATGCTTTACTATTCCGTATTTGGGGCTGATATAAAAGCATCCCCATAAAACACTGCCATGTCATCTTCCAGTCCTGCTAATCGTTTGAAACCCCAGCGGTATCCCTCCTATCTGAATTATTTTTGCAGGCATGCAGCGTGCTAATGCCCTGTAATGCAGATGCCCGCCTGGGCTTCTCATGCCTACTAACGTCTTATTTACATAGTTCTCCTTGCTAAAGCGGAAGTTTGCTGGAGCCTGTATTGGCCCTATGGGGAGGCACTGGCTGGAGTAGTTCATAGAATCATAGAATATCAGGGTTGGAAGGGACCTTAGAAGGTCATCTAGTCCAACCCCCTGCTCAATGAAGGTGGTCCTGCTATAGATATCGCCCCTTACGTTAGACGGTGTCTTAGCGAGTCTAATGTTGGCTGTGCTCTGTCCTGCCTCCTGTAATACACTGAGCTGCACAAAGCAAAGTGAGGCCCTCTGTTTATCCGTGGTCATGAATGAGAAATGGCTAGAAGTAAACTCTTAATTGAGACGGTCCAAGCTGTGCATGCAGCTGTATCCGGGGGCTGATCTTGAGTGAACTTGTTTTCTTGAGGCCTGGCCTTATTTAGTGGATCTTGTGTGCCCCAGGTTGGGACACCGAATCTGCGGTTTCCATCCCTCGACTACCAACATAGTCAGTCTCTTTCAGAAACAAAGCTCCAAGTATCAGAGGGGTAGCCGTGTTAGTCTGGATTTGTAGAAGCTCCAAGGAATTCCTGGACGCTCCCTTGATAGTGCTGCTGCTTTTCTGTCTGTTCCCAATGGGCAACATTTCATTTTAAAATGCATTGCTAAAAATGTATAAAGTGATAGGTGCTGGAACTGGGGGTGCTGCTTGAAATGGTTTCCATTATACATAGGGTTTACAGTTTAGTTCAGTGGCTCTCAGCACCCCCACGATACAAATTATTCCAGCACCCCTGAATGATAGGGGCCTTTCCCCTAGCTTCCAACAAGGGCTTTGTCTGTACGTCTATAGAAAGGATTGTCGTGCCGGTGCAAACCTCCAGTGAAGAGGTAAAGTGAGGTTTGAGGCCCGCAGTGAAATGTACCACACCAGAACAGCCACGCTGGTGTAAAAATCCCGATGTAGACAGGCCCTTCATCCAGAGAACTCGCCGCCTGGGAAAGCTTTGCACTTGCCTTTGCTGGGAGAGCATGTTTGAAACCACTTTTTGAGATGTTTGAACATTTCTGGAGCTGAGTGAATAACCCTTAACCAAATAAAACAATGCTGCCAACTCTCACCATTTCAGCACGGTTCATGATGATTGGTGTTTTTCTTCAAGCCCTGCTCCAGCACACATGCAATTGGATGGGAATATCTGCATTTGGGGTTTTTTTTAGTAAGTTTCTAGCCTCACTGGTTACCTAGAATATTTTATAAACACAAGCCCTTAAAGCTCAAAACCCAAGGAAAATCAGAAGAACGCAAGGTTTATTATTTTTAAAAATCTCATGATTTTGACTCATAATTTTTGAATGCTTGAGTTGGGAATACTGCAGTTAATATTCACAAATTCATCATGAGTGAATGATGAGATTCCATAACTATTCTTTACTCCAGGTTATTCACAAATTTCTTCAGAAAATAATCAGGTTGTAAATACTCCCTATTTGCATTGTGGTGGCTGGTTTGCTTCTGTGATATTGTTTGTGTTCTCTGATTGGATGACATATATCATTAACCAACACCGTGCAAAATTTGAATGTTATAGTAAATTGTGATGCTTGCAATTTATACTGTGTCGGTTAGTTGTATAAATCATGCAATCAAGGAATGCAAACAAAACCACTTGACTTATGTATCTAACCAACGCAGCTCAAAATCTGAATTTTATATTCAGTTGTGATGGTGGGTGCAGTTTGTACTGTGTTAGGTACTGAAGTCACATAGCAGTGTTTCTGCTCTCTGATTGGATGAGTTAGATAACTAGCATGCCACAAATTGGTCCTGGGAAGCTGCAATTGTTACAGTTGAATATACAGTTTCCTTTTGGTGATTTGAACCTTAAAATGTGCTCGATTGGACTGTTTGCACTACTAACACATGTGTGCGTGGAAGGGGTTTGTTTTTCAGAGTCCTGAATATATAGGACAGTCAAAATTCGCTTTCCTAGACAGGCAGATGCAGAGTTTCTTTCTCCCTCACTATTCTTGCAGCTCTAATAAATTCTCTATGCAAATCACAGTGTGGGGGAGGTGGGGCTGGGGGACAAGGGGGAAGACGGTATCCTGCCAAGTCTTGGCTTTGGTGAGGGATCAGGAGAACAGATCCTCACATATTTCTTTGGCTAGTGGCCATTTTCCCCACACATGAGCACTTCCTTCCTTAATCTCAGGGGTGGCTGGCATGCACTGGTGCCTTCCCATTGTCTTGCTTGGAGAGGATTAAAATAAATCAAGATAGTCTCTGCCCTGGAATGGTAAAGGACAGAGAGAGGTTCTGCCCATGCTCTGCACCACCAGCTCTTGTCCACGGGAACTACAAATCTGTCAGGGTCTGACTCCACCGTATTCATGACTCCGATTCCGCTTTAAAATAAGGAACCAGGCTGCTCTGCCCTTTCAGGAGAGCTGGTGACTTTATTGTTCCAGAACCTTGCGTATTTAGCTGTTTAAAAATGTGCCCTGAAGTAGAACCTGTTTTGCTTGCAGTCCCAGCCTGAGGCATCCATGATCCATGTTCTCATAGCATTGTAGCTCCCAGCCTGCTGAAAAGGACAGTTGGGTTTTGACCAGCTCACCAAGGCTCTAGTCCTTGGTAATTCAACTTCCTCCTTTGCTTTCCAGGCCTTGGAGGTCTTCTTTCTTCTCTTTTGTAGGTGTTTGTCTTTATCTTTAGTAGGAAAATATTCGCTGGAATTGAGTGAGTTCATCCTTTCCCCTTCTCTAGCAACCTTTCATCTGGGGAGCTGCATGCATTTTGCAATCATTCGACTCTCTTGTCAAGCAGGTAAATATGATCATACCTCTTTCACCAAATGAGGCCTAGAGAGATTACAGCCCATATCTTCTAAAGTGTCCTTTGATTCTGAGTACCCAACTTGAGATCGCTTGGCCCTGGTTGTCTTCAGACGCAATGAGCACCCACAAGCCCAGCTGAGGTCACTGATCACCCACAGCTCTGCACAACTCTGGAAACCGGGCCCGAGGCATCTCTCTCTGAGCTCCCAAAACTGAGGCTACTTCTGAAAATGTTGGCTTCAGATTTTGCGGTGGGCAAGTTGGTAGCAGAGCTGGGAACAGCCACTGGGGGCCAGCGGGGCACGCATCCTGACTCTCAGTCCCCTCTCCTGTCCATTCGACAGCACGCCCTGTTCGGGGTAACTTCTGAAATGTTAAAGGTGTCCAGTATTGTGAAACTGTTCCCTCCCTGCTCCGTCCTGATCCCATATTTCCACGGAGGTGATGAAAGGCAATCAGTTCGATTTTTGCTAGACGGCTGCATCAGACTTGGTGCCTGGAGCAAATTCAGGAAAGTCTGAAAGAGGCTTCTGACTGAGATCTTAGCTTACTCATTAGGAATACGCTCTTTATAATCCCCTCCGTATTGCTGAAGCCCCTAAGCTGCAAGCCCTTGCGGTGTGCTCCTAGAAATGTACATGTCACGTGGGAGAAGGTTACTGCGTGGAAGGGTTAACGGCTGCAAGCTGCACACTCGGGCATGTCTTTTTCCAAGTCTGTGTCTGCTTTAAACATTACTGTTTCCTTTGCTCTTTATTTCAGCAAATACTCGGTTGGTTCCTGGCCTGAGTGCAGTCCGGGGCGAGGAGGGATGGGGGGCGGGGGAGGGAGGGGAGGGGAGAGGGGTTCATTCTGTCCCAGCACGTTGTGATGCTTCCTTAGTTTGCAGTGAGGTTGAGGCTTTATTTATCTTGAGACTCAAGTGAAAAATATGCGGTTCCCCCTAAGGCCATGCATATTTTCAAGCTGGGTTACATGCTTGCTTCCAGTGTTTGGTAAGTGATTATCCAGTCACCTGCTTGCCTTGGGGGGTGCGGGGGTGAACTTTGCACCCAGTACCTCAACCATGCCCCTGCCACACTGTTCTCTTGGGGATGGGAGACCCCGCCTCCCCATCAAAGCCCTTTGGTCCATGCTTTCCATCTCCTGTTGGGAGGTCTCCCCTTTGCAGGTGGAGATAGGAGGGGACTCACTTCGGAGGCACTGGCCCCTGATCACCGTTAGTTGAATTAAGATAATGCCCAGAGCCCTTTACACCACTGCCGGTTCCTGCTGGCTGGTGGAAGGCGATTCTGGAGCCAGGGCTCTGACCAAAGGTAGCTGCTGGCCAGTCATAGTCTTTGAGTGAAGCTTCTGGTTTTGATTCATGCCCTCGTCATGGGCCCGGTTTTCAATATGGCTCAGCACCCAGGAGCTCCCATGGTTCTGGCTGGGGAAGGAGGAGTCCCCATTGCTTTCAAAGGGAGCTGCTGGGTGTAAAACATCTAGCCCCGTGGCTTTCCCCTTATGACCAGCGGTGTGTCGTGACCTGAACTGGGGACGGACTCAGCGAGAGCAGAATCCGCCCACGCCGTCCCACCATCCTTCCCTTTCTACTGAGCGTTTCCCTCCCCAGCACGCTCGCCCCCCCAGACCAGCTTAGTTTCAGGTACTGACACAATCGAGAATCCCACATATCAGATATTGAAATCTCCAGCAACCCGTTATTACCCCCATGTTCCCTAGGGTTGCCAGGCATCCGGTTTTCTACCAGAGCACCCGGTCGAAAAGGGACCCTGGTGGCTCCGGTCGGCACCGCTGACCAGGCCATTAAAAGTCCGGTAGGTGGGGCTGGCAAACTCCCTACCCGGCCCCGCGTGGCTCCCGGCATGTCCCTCTGGCTCCTAGGTGTAGGGGTGGCCACGGGGGCTCCATGTGCTGCCCCGATAGGGTGACCAGATGTCCCGATTTTATAGGGACCATCCCGATATTTGGAGCTTTTTCTTATATAGGCACCTATTACCCCCCACCCCCGTCCCAATTTTTCACACTTGCTATCTGGTCACCCTATGCCCCGAGTGCCGGCTCCGCAGCTCCCATTGGCCGGGAATTGTGGCCAATGGGAGCTGCGGGGGCGGTGCCTGCAGACGGGGGCAGCACGCAGAGCCCCCGGCCATGCCTCCACTTAGGAGTTGGAGGAACATGCCAGCTTCTTCCTGGGAGCTGCCTGAAGTAAGTGCTGCCTGGAGCCTGCACCGTGAACCTCCGGCTGCACCTCAACCCCCAGCCCTGAGCCCCCTCCCGCACCCAAACTCTCTCCCGGACCCTTCACCCCGGTTTTATCTGCTTCATCCCTCCCGTGCCCCTGCCCCAGCCTGTAGCTCCCTCCCGCACTCCGAACCCCTCGGCCACAGCCTGGAGCCCCCTCCTGCCCCCCAAATCCCTCATCCCTGGCCCCACCCCAGAGCCCGCACCCCTAGCTGGAGCCCTCATCCCCTCCTGCACCTCAATCCCCTGCCCCAGCCGGCTGAAAATGAGCAAGCGAGGGTGAGGGAGAGCGAGTGATGGAGAGAGGGGGGATGGAGTGAGCGATGGCGGGTGTTTGGATTTCTGCAATTAGAAAGTTGGCAACCCTAAGTTGCTCCCCCCACGCTGCTTTACAGAGAGCACGTGGCTCTAAAGCCACTGGTAGGAGCAGCGACTGGAAAACCACAGCGAGCAGAGAAGGGAGCTGGCCACGGCCCTTTGGAGAGGATCCTCCCACGCCACCCTTGTGCTGATCTGCAGCCGGCACGTGCTGAGGCCCCTTTCTGGTGCTTGGTGACCCTTCTAGCCCACCGTGGTCCCAGCACACGTGTTCTTGGACTTGTCTCTTCCTGTGACAATTCGATTGTCCTTTTTAGGCCTCCGGCGGGCACGTTCCAGGTTTGGGTAGACCAAACGCAATCCTACCGGAGTGGCTGGGTTGAGCCCAGCCCACGGGAATTTGATGACACGCTGACCTGGGAGTTGAGTTACAAGTTGCATCCCCCATCGAGTCCCGAAGCAGCCTTGGGTTTTATCTGCTCCATTACATTTTGATTACTAGATTCCCTGACAGAAAAGGCCTGGAAACCAGCGTGTCTCTGGGGGACAGCAGGACACGGTGACTGTTAGCGTACGCATGGGTAAAATACTACTCGATTCCCTTACGACAAATAGTACACAGCTAGAGGGGCTGTGAGCAGAGTGCAGCCCTTGATTGGATACCCTCTGACTCTTTCCTTCGGAGCCATGGGCACATGCCCTAAGGGTGAGCAAATAGGAGTGGGTACAGTCAGAATCCTCCATAGCCCTGACATGTCCAGGAAAAATGCACGTTCGCTCTGGGTTTGCAGCCGAGGATCGAAGTGCCCTTTGTGTGCTGAGCCCACTCTCTTGAGATTTCCAGCTCAGTTTGGGTGATTGGAGGAGGTTAGATAAAACTCTGGGTGCTTGGATGATTTCTCAGGTACCGTGGTGCGGGGCAGCATTGTAGAAAACTAGACTGCTAGGTCCAAGCTGGGAACCTTTTGAAGTTTGCCCATCTGACGTGTATAGGTGAGCAAAGGGTGTGGGAGTAGAATCATGCCTTTGTGGGGCCTCCAAGCAGTGAGAGGATGTCTGAGCCGCATTACCAGCGCGTGGAGGTGTGCTAATGTGCAATGTGTGTGATTCTGCCAGGGCGGGTGTGCACCGGTAACTGTGTGTATGCTCAGTGTCTGACTCTGCCCGAGCGAGAGCATCCTGGTGTGGGAGGGCACACGGCTGCACACGCGATCTGGCCACCGTTTTAAATAGCTGTGTGGGTGTCATTGGGCCGGTTATAATTGTAGCCTCTCCAGCCAGGTTTCTAAGGGGCACTTAGGTATGGTTTCTCTCTTAGCATTTCCATTTTTAGTTGTTGAAATCTTCCCCTGAAAAATAAAAACTCTGCAGCGTGCCCCGGGGAGGATAAGGGAGTAGACCTGTGGGGAGCACTAGGTTCCGCACGCTGGAAGGAGCTGACGGGCAGCCATGTTCACGTTCCAGCCCTTGGGAATGAACCATTTTCTGTTCAGATGTCTAGAAAAGCTGTGCAAACGCAGAGAAGAGTCATCTTTCTTTGTATAGGTACAAATCCTCTCCCGGCTTCCTCACCTCATGTGCTCAGGGCCTCGGCACAGAACAGACATGCGGGTCGTGAGTGGCGGGGCAAGGCAGAAGAGCCGTTCAGACCCAGAGGGACGTGTCAATAGACTATAGACACTTCTGTAGCAAAGCTCTGTTCCTGCTGGTGATGGGCCCGGCGACTCAGGACAAGCCCTTCCAATAGGGGGAGTTTTAGCTTTAAAAAGGAAAGTGCCAGGCCCGTAAGCCCCAGTCTTGCACCTCCCTGTAAACTCCTTGGCGCTGGCTGCGTAATTGCTTTTCAGTGCGGATTTTGATTGCACTAGATGGGATGTTTGGCTAAGTGCCAGAAGAAGAGGTTCCTCTCCTTCTGTCTCCCTGTTTGCCTGCCTCTGCTCTGCTGAGGGAGGCACTGCTTCTTTCCAACGCTTTTCTACGCAGTGGAACCAGAGCGCCAGTGGGGCACTTCCCTTCCCATTCTCTGATCGGCGTTTTCACTTTTTCTCTGTCACTTTTTCCAGCATCAGCCGAGGGACAGATCACTGCTAGTGACTGATTCTTGTGATTCTCCATGGAAGTATTTGGTCCTGGTTAGCTGAGCCGGAAGCAGCTCCTCTTGACTCAGCTGAAATGAGCCATCTCTGAGGTGTATTAGGGGAAGAATTTTGCGGGGCTTCGTGCCAGCACTGACTCACTTTGCGTGAGCTGCCGCTTCAGGCAGTGCTACCTTCTCCCTGCACGGGCCCTGGCAGAAGAGGCCTTCGCAAGGACATTCCACATTAGGACATTTTCCGGGCAGCATGTGCACTCGATAAACAAAACCACTTGGAGACGGAAAATAATTTCCAGAAATACCGAAGACTTCTTTTTCCACAAAGAATTCCCTCCCTCTCCCAGCCCCGGGTAAATTGTTAACATTCAATAAACTATTTTAAGGCTTGCTGCCTGGCGCCTGAGCACGCCGGTGCGCGGAGATAAAGCCGGTGTTTGTCTGTCGGGTGCCGGTGTTTGCCATCCAAGCGCCTATATCAATACACTGCCACTTTGCAAAGCAGGACTGCCTTTGAGAGCCGTTCTCAGGGCTTTGGTGGCACAGAAGCAGAGAGCCCCAGGCTGAAGGATCTTTTTAAAGTTCAGCTAGGAAAACTACAGCTTCCATTCAAGTTATTTTCCACTGCCTTGCGGCTCTTCAGAAGAGCATCGATATCATCACCCTGATAATAACGTGGAATTCTACATCGACAGCACATCCCAGCCTCAGATCTCAAGTCACTTTGCAATCATTAATGAAGTCTCACATTCCCATCCACCACGCTGGTAGGTAAGATATAGAGAGGCGACTTGACCCACTACTGAATGGCAGCCACATCCGGGGCCAGAACACAGCCGCTATTTAACCAAGCACAGTAGAATGACCTGCTGTTTTAGGACAGAAGTGAAGAATCTTATGGCCAACTAAAAGGCAGGGGATGGTTTCTGGAGGCAGAATGTAATTAGCTGGGTAGGTCTCTAACATGCTGGGTCTGTCACAGTGCCCCTGGGACCATTAATGACTGAGCGGTGAGGGGACCATGTCTTTTATGCCATTGCAAAGTCAAGGGTGGCGCTTAGGAGGCAGGGCTTAGCCCTCTGTCTTGACCCTGTTGCGGAGGGTGTTGGCCAGGGATGGCTGAGTGGGTCTGTGCTTTGGAGACTAGGATGGGGCCCAGTCATGGGTCTCTGAGCTGCCTGCAGGAAGACTTGGCACTAAGGGCGGGGCTGAAGAGAGGGCATGGCAATGGGCCAGGAACCTGAGTGCTGGCACCCCACGTGCTTACACTGGGGTGGTGCATCCCATGGAGACTACAGGTCCCAGAATGCACTGCAGCCGGGCTGCTCATCTCAGGATGGGGCACTGCAAGCTGGGAATGATCAGCTCCTTGCATTAAGGATGAGGGCTGCCAGGGAGCTCCGTGGGCTGCCTTTGGCTAGTCCCCCTTAGTGAGCCACCCCTTGGAAAGCCGTTGACACCACCAACTACAGGCTAATTCTCAGCTGAGCAGAGGTTATGGCTGCGGGGCTCTTAGCATCCACTCACTTAAGGGTGGGGTGGGGGGAACTCAGCCATTGAATGCTTCCAATTCACTCTCCGTCACAGAGGATACAATCTGTGGCCAAACGCAGCCCTTGGCCCAGCCCTCGCTGACCTCACCGGGAGCTGCTCTCGTTCACAGGAGTGGGGGCTGAACCGGGTCTCGTTCGAATACAGTGACTGAACCTGTGTCGAGCTGCATAGCTGCCCAGATGCAGCAGGGCTGTGCTCAGCTTTATCTAGGCAAATTTCCACTTCCCCTGGTGTCTTCAGTCTTGGCCCCAACTGTTGGTTTCAATTTGGTGGGCTTATGTGTGTGTTTCATTTTTAGAATCAAAATGTGCTTTTTAGCCCTTCTCTGTCCAGACTGTCCTGCCCATCTCCGTGCTGCGAGAGATCGAGAGATCTTCTGCACCTTAGGTTAGGAGCAAAAATGCTAATGGTGCAAATTAACCCTCTGGTTCCAGAAGTCTGGGTTTTCCAGTTCCAGTGAGCTGGAGACTAAACCGTGGAAGTCAGACCCTGAAGCTTTCTGCTTCTTCACAACAAGCTAGGCATGTCACCCAGTGGAGATCAAATGCCATTTATTGGGAGAGTGCACATCGGTCGGGGGTGAATTGGAAAGGCCTTGCTGGGTCGTACTGCAAAACCTGTGTTCACAGAGCTGTATGCAGCAGAATCTCTTCCGTCCGAATAGAAGCGGGGATACAAAGTTTGTTTGGTTTTGGCTAATGGGAAGCTTTGGATAAGAGGAGTTCAGATAAATTTGATTCTTTTGTGTTACATGTGTTTGTGCGCTCGCACACACATCCCTCCCCCTCCTTCCCCCCGTTATGTCCCTGATTAGAGCTGGAGACTATTGAAGGACAGTTACTATTCTGTTTTTCTTCAAGACTGCAATTGCATGGGAATATCTGCTTTCATTGCGTTATTGCTGGGGTCACTTGTCTTGCATCCTAGTGGTGGGTGCAGATATGTTTGGGTAAGTTTCTGTAGCTCCTGAATTGCTTTGAGATGAGAGATGCTATAGAAGCAAAAGATCTTGTGAGACTGTGACATAGGCAGGCCTTTTAAAACTTGCGTGCTTCAAAATAAGCAAATGAAAAACCAAAACTTTTCAGTTAGCAAATGCCAAAACTGGACATTTTGACAGGTTTTTCGGACCTTTTGCCAATGTTTGTTTGAGTCGGGAGGTTTGTCCAGACCCACCCTTTCCGCAAACAGTTTCGGTTTTGGCGAATTGTCGTTTTTCGTTGGAAAAATTCCTGAGCAGCTCTGGTGTGGAGCCTCGGCAGCCTTATTGCAGCCCGGGGCAAATGCACGTCTGAGAAATGGGCGGCTGCTTTGAGGTGCTGAAACATGGCTTTGGGTGCTTCGCTTTAGGCACCCAAATTTGGAAGTGCAGCCAGCCCCTAAGTTCCCAGTGGAGTCCAGACTGAAACGTCACTGTTTATAGATTAGCTGTGAAGGTCACACACGCAGAGTGACTTTATTGCTGCGGTGGAGCTGTTCTCTTTTGTGGCATATGTCACCCACTGACAAAAAGAGCTGCAAACACTTGTATTTTAAATCAAAGCGAGGGCTAGAAATAGCAGTGACTTATCCCCATAGATTTTAACACAAACAGTTTTTTTTTTTTTTAAAAATCCACGTTGGGTGCTGTTTAATTTGAGTGAGGATTTCCCACGTTCTCTGCTTGTCGCTGCGCATGGGCCTGCGTCACTCCTGATCTAACTCTTCTTGTTTCCTGGTTTTCAGTGGGAAGGGACTGGAAGTTTGGAAGAGAAGATTAAGTGAGCCCCAGCTAGCAAGCCGGCCGTCTAGACTGGAGTCCCCATGGAGTTCTGGAGCCCAGTTGCCAACCAGTAGCTGTAGAACTGGGATGTTTACCTGGAGGTGCCTCCTCTTTTGGGCTGTGCTGGTCACAGCCACGCTGTGCGCTGCCAGGCCAGCACCAACCCTGCCAGACCAAGGTAAGAGGAACTGCACCCTTCTGCTCGTCTCATGTCTAGAGTCTCTCTGGCCGGAGTCAAGAGCTCCTGCTGCTAGCGAACAGAAATGTGAGAGAAAGAGCCCTTTTAAGGGCAGGTCGCTGGGATAAGAGGCATGTCTGTTCTCAGCCCCCTTTCTTTGAGTTGCTGCTCCTGAATGGTTATAAGATATTGGGTTCTCTGACTTTCTTATGAAACAAGCACAGCCTGTTTTGAAGCCCTGCAGCAGCGAGTCTGTTGGCCGTGGCAGTGAACGGTTTGTGCTTGCGCTAAGGGAAGACAGGCGTACCTGAGCCGAGAAGCTGCAAAAACGCCTCAGCAGCCGCCAGCTGGCGCTGGCTGGGAACCGGGAAGTATTGCCAAAGGAACATCGCCATTCGAAACAAACAAAATAAGGGAACGTTTCTTAAAACGGGGGGAAATTCAAAAGAAACGTTGTGCAAAAAAGGCCATTTTTCATCTGGAAAAAAAAATGTGTGCAATGAAAAATGTTGACCAGGTTGTTTCAAAGCTGATAGGGGTTCCCTCTTGTCTGCGGGAGAGCTGATTCTGTTTCATGACAATCATTTGTAGTTGGAGATCAGTGTGGTGACTTCCCCCATTATCTAAGGAGACAGGTACCGGCCTCGCCTTGGCTAGTTGTTTTGAAGGATGCTGGGGAGTCCGCGTTGAATGTCGGGGAGTCTGTGTTGTGGTGTTGGAGTAACTCATGGTAAATGGCTCACTGGCTTGTGGTCATGGCCCTGCTGGGAAGGGCGGGGATGGAGAGGTTCAGCGGAGGCATGCAGTAGCCTGCCTTCACCTGAGAACTGCGTTAGAGCTCTGGTCGGGGCGCTGAGTGACATGAATGGTGGGTGCTCGGTCTGGTCTCTTCTGGCCATTGGTGTGCGTGATGAAAGCACAGTTCCGAAAAGGAGCAGACACTGGGGAACTGGGGAACGTCGCCCGTCGCTTGTTTGTGTGTCATGGGTCGGCCGGGTTGGCTGAGTTCCTGGCTTTGGCAGAAGCCCCTGGTGCTGCTTAGGGCCCAGGCTCTGGTGGTGGTTCAGAGCTCCCAAGCTTTGCCAACACGCTCACTGGGCGATAGCAGAGCGAGCGCTGACTCGGGCCGTTGCTGCAGCTCAGGCTTCCCACAACCTAAGTGGCATTTTCCTGGGGCTAGAGACCAGGCCCCCCAAACTAGAGCTTCCCACTTGTCTCTAGTCACCATTTGTTACTAAAGGGCATCGAACGGGTTTGGCTCAGGGCAACTCTGCCGTTACCAGTCACAGCCCCTCCCCTGCTCTTTGCCAGGAGCTGTGAAAGAGACCCCCTGGGAACCTGCCTCTCCCCGGCTAGGCTGGGAGGCTTTGGTTTCCCTTCTACCCCTGTAATTGTCTGTAACCCGGTGGCATGTTGAGGTGTAATGGCCACGTCTTAACAGGCCTGGACCAGTGCCAGCCTGGTCGTGGCAGGCAGCCCCCAGACATCAAGTAACGCTATAGCATTTCAAAACCTGGTGTTTCCCCACGGCGAAGCAGAGAATAAACAGACCAGTCACCAACGCGCAGGGTTTCTGACTTCCTGTGTTGTGGCGTGAACGACACAAGAATGCTCTGTGGGGCATTTCTGTCTTTAGGACTCATTGCTCCCCCTCCCCGCCAAACCCCCAGGTATTGCGTGCTTGGCATCCATTTCATGTGCCTACCATGGTGGCTGGTTGTTCCACACATGCCCCAGGATAAAGAGCAGAACTCCCAGTGCTGATGTCCCTCTGCAGTGATTGGTGGGCTTGTCTGTCTGCGGCTGATGGCTGGGAGGGGAGGAACGGGGCTTCTAACCAGATGGTGGCTGCTGTTTGCGGGAGAGTGTCCAGCCCTCCTGCTCCCTAGGGGAACACAGCAATGCTGGAGTGGTCAGGACGACATGAAGTGTATGGTACCCGCAAGTGAGCTGTGTTGGTGAATAAGGCTGGGATTTTCTCACTGAGATTCAGGTGCCTAAGCCCCTTTGGCTGCTTTGCAAATCCCAGTCTAAAGCATGAACAGCCATGGTGCACTGGCTAGCATACCGATTTTGGCACCAATGTATCCCAGTGATGGGAATGCTAGAGAGAGAGATACTGAGAAGAGTCGTGCATGGTAATGGCCTCACCTTTCCCTGCAGGGTGATGCAAGCCAAGGAGCCGGCGTCCTGGCACTTCCATCCCCGTACTGCCTTCCAGACAGTAGTAACTGGCTCTGGAGCCATGGGCCACTATTGCTGCCTCAGCACAGAGCCCAGAGGCACCGCAGAATATGGCAAACTTTGAGCTCTCCTCTTGGCACTTTAACTTCCTTTGCTTCCTTTCCCCCCCACTCCAGTATGCAGTTGTCTTGAATAAACAGGGTGCTGCTTAGAAAGCCGCCCGTCCCCGGAGACGTTTCCTAGAGCGCTTTGGAGTATGATTGAAACTCCCCCAGGCGTGTGAGGGGTGGCGCAGGACTGGCTCAGTCCCAGAGACCAGCTGTGCGCCTGACTCCATGGGGCTTGGAGGCCGTGAGGGTAAATGCTGGGTTTGGAGTGACCGGGCTGTGTTGGGAATCAGAATGGCTATTGCATTCTGAGGGTCCGGCAGGAGGCTGAGGGCTTAATGAAGGTTCCAGAGAAGACTCCCCTTCCCCTTTCCCCATCTTCAGATGCTCTTGAGCTGCAGTTTAGTCAGAGCAAGCGGCTAGCAAATGGGCACTGAGCGTTAGCCTTTCCCGCACCACCTGCACAGCGACATTGACACAGCCGTGGTGAGGAACCCTGCTGGGGGCAGAGTCTGCCGTTTGGCACCCACTAGGAGGCTGTCCACAGAGCAAACCATTCTCTGTCCATGTGGACTCCACGCTGGGAAGTGGTTGTACCTAGCCTGGTCCTGCTCCCAGTGCAGATGGACCCTCAAATATCCGGTAGGAGAGGGTCAGTAAGATCCGTATGTACATACATTTTACCTTCCTTTTGCATTGCTCTCTGCTGGGTTTGTCCAGCCTGAGCAGGATTGTTTGCAAAGCCTGCTCTCCCCCAGGCTGGCGTCACGTCCAGGGTCTCTGTGTCCTTCGCTGCGGTCTAACCAGAGAGGTGCATTCAGGCAGTGTAGGATAGCTCTCAGGCAGAGGGAGGGCTCTGTGCTAAAGGCACAGGTAGGCAAATTGAGGCTGCAGCGGGAACTGCTGAGTGCTGTGTTAGGAATAACCAGGCTGCTTATTTAGGTGCCAAAGGAGGACTTGGGAACCTAACTTTAGGCACCCGTTTGAACAACAACAGCAGGTCCCTGGGTTCTATCCCCAGCTCCTTCCCTGGGTCAGTGCTTAGTGCTGGGCAGGTCCTCTCCCCGTTGTGTGTCTGGAAGCTGGGCGCAAGGATCCCTGCCTAGCACCCAGCGGAGCTGAAGCTGAGCTCAGTATGTCTGTAGAACGCTTTGGATCCAGTGGGGTCTCACTGCCGCTGTCCTGTGCGAGGCCGTGGCAGCAGCTACCCGGTTCTCAGTTAACAGGCCAGGAAGGAGAATGGGTCCTGATCATTCCCCCACCCTTTTTTAGTTTGTGTTTTTGAAGCAGCTGCCCAGGCTGTGGGCACTGGTGGGTGGAGCTGGCTGGGCCTGCTGCAGGAGGAGATTCTTCCACTCTCATTTCCTTCCTTTGCCCACAGGCCATGTGCCGGGTTGCCAGTCCCACAGCCACTGTCCTTTCGCCCTGCAGGAAGCAGCTGGGCAGGTCAGGATGTGCCAGGCCCTCCGCAAAGGGCGAGTGTTAATAGTGAGTGAATGGGCAACAGGCAGGCAACTGAATTGTTTCTTGTTTAACTAGTGCAGGGTTTTGTGGGCCTGGTGGGTGCCACCTGGGGAGCAGCGAGTGACTGCACTTGAGTCCCATTCATTGCAAAGGCAGCAGCTTTTCTGCACTCCGGTTTTTATGTTTATGGGGTTTCAGTTTACATCTGTTTTAGAGGCATCGACACTCCCTTCGCAGAGATGTAATAATCCCCAGGGCTCGCGCTGGGAGAGCAGCTTCTGCTTTAGCAGGAGAGGAAGGTTTTTAAGTCTCCAACCCTCCTCCTTGTTGAGTCTGGTGAAATTCTGCCTTTGTCAGGGCTCCCGCCAGTTATTGAAAAATCTGCGGCAAATAAAATGGGCACTTACTGCCTTTCATAGTTCCCTAAATTTGGAGGTGGCAAAACATCTAGTTAAAAGGGAAAGTCCAGGTATTTCTATGTACAGACTCGGTCTCCCTCACAAAGCCAGTCTTTGTCTTCAGGTTAAATGAAAACCTGCAGAAACTCAGAGGTTTATTTTCCCCAACGTGTTAGTGTCCTCATCCACCATTTACACTTCTGGTCTGAGGTGTAGCTAATCCGTGTGTCCAGTGTATGCCTAAAGCTCCTTCCTCACTCTCAGGGGCTGTGTACTGTGCCTGTCACCGTGGTATCAAGCGCTGTCCAATTCAGAAGCACAGACCCAGGAATGGGATCCACATCTCCCGAGTCCCAGTCCAGTACCTGAGCCTCCTGCCCATCCATCCTCTCTTGAGCATGCCCACAGGGGGCTAGAGGTCCATTGTTTTGCCTTTCCCTCGGGATATTTTTGGGTTTTTTTTCCCCTTAGTAGTTTAATTCTCTTTCCCTCTCTGACTCCTCCCTCCCTCCCTCTCGGGGTTTGTGCTTTCCTTAGGGCGGAGATTCTGCTCGGAGCGTGTGAGCTGCCCTTTCCCCTCACCCCCCCCCGAGGCCTGTGCATTGCCCCGCATGCCGGCCCATGGAGTGGAGTTCAGCTCCCCCGTAAGCGCTGGGTACCCGTGCCACCCGCTGCGGAGGGAGCTGACTCTGGAAAGTGCTGGGTGCTGCCGGCTCGCTGCAGCGTTGCCTCTCAGTGTCCAGCTGGGCGGTCACTTTAAATCCCTTCCGGGGGGCCAGACCAGCAAGACCAATGCTGTGGGCTAGAACTGGGGCAGCACGAGCACCCTGCGGCCAGCACGTCTGTTGTATCCCCTCTCCCCTTGGCAGCAAGGAGGGAAGGCGTGTGCATGTCCTGCTGCAGCCACTAGCCCAGCTGGCTAAAAGGCTAAGCTCCCCCAGCTCCATCTGCAAGGGGTCTCTCGAAGCGGGGCGGGGAGTCTGCCAGTGGGCAGTGGGAGAGGAAGCCCATCTTCCAGCCTCGTTGTCTGGCTCTTCCCTGGAAAGCTGCCTGAGCACAGAGTTGTGGCTCCTTCGCTCTTCCCCACGCCCTGCCGGGGTGTGGTTTTTTGGTGGTGGTGGTGGGGGGGGGTGGGGAGGAGATCATCCCCGAACCCCCAGCTCACAGCACAGAGGCCATGGATAATCTCCAGGCGGTGAGGCAGATGAAGCCCTGGCTGTGGGTGGTGGCGCCTCCACAGATACATTTCCCGTAATCCCTGCTCCTTAGCTCTGCAGTTCCAGCTCCATGGATGAGTGACCCGGAGCGGCAGGATGGCGGGTGTATCAGGGCTTCGGTGAGGGACAGCCCCGGGGCAAGCCGGCACCAATGGGAAACGTAGTCGCCTGTTTGTCTGCAGCGTGATGGGTCAGCTCCACAGTGCATGCCAGGGGAACCGGAACCAGCACCAGCAAGCCCCCTCCCCGCCGAGGCTGTTCTGGGATGGTGCCTGTGGAGTTCACCTGCCCCCATCTGCCTGCAGTGCTTTCTGGGTGGGGTTTTGGCTCTCCGGGTTGTTCTCCCGCCGCATTTCTTTCCCATTAGTTCTACTCCCACCCTGCCAGCCAGAGCCCCAAAGTCAACAAGCTGGAAGGAATTTCACAGGACAGTGGATGTTCGCAGAGGCAGTGGCTGGCGCTGACCGGCTGGGGTCAAGTGAGACTCCTGCAGGGTGGCTTATGGGCCTGTCCAGGGCTGGCTCCCTTCAGGGGCTGGCGAGTTGCTCCAGAGCAGTTGGGGATGTTTCTGTTGGTGCGGAATTGCCCTAGAACCCGGCAGGAGCTTCTTCGCACGGCCACGAGACCTGGGTCAGGCTCTCCTCTCTCGCACTGGTGTCAATCGCGGGGAACGCCAGGGACTTTATAGAGTTGTCCTAGATATGCCCTGGGACAGAGAAAAGTGACTCCCAGCTCTAGCTGTCCTGGCTGCTCTTTCTGACTGTGGTAGCTAGTTGGGTTCCCCTTAGCTCCAAGGTCTGGGCGGGGAGGTGTCTCCGAGCCTAGCCGGCAATTTCAGGAGGCCAGTCAAAGCAGGATGTAGCGAATGATGGTTTGTGTCTGGTGCTGTGATTAATTGCTGAGCTCCGGGGGAAGAAGATGAGTGGGGGGAGCTATTATCGCGCAGTGCATGGCCAGAGGTCAGAGATCATATTTAGCAGCTGAGGCACTGTTTTTACAACGCACAGTTCCCCCGAGGGAAGCAGAGGGATCAGGTTTATCCCAGCAGCTCCCCACTGGAGTCTTACAAACAACAGAAAGTTCCTCTGCCCTGCGGCAAAGCCTCCTGCGCTTGGACTGATGGCAGTGGACCCCTCGGAGGGGCTGGGGTACCCCAGCCATCCGCTCCATAGGCTGCACAGGGACAGGGGAAGCACTTTAGTGCACTGGAAATGAACAGGAGAGGGTTTAGTGGGAAGGGACACCCACAGCTATCTCAGCAGCTACCATCATCCCAGAGAAAGCCTGCTCCCTCCAGGGCACACAGCTCACCATGTTCACCGCTGTGGGGTTGAACTGTGCCCCCTCTCCAGTTTTAATGGGGAGACAGCTGGCATCTTACGGGATTTGCCTGAAATCAAAGCATTTAAGATGCAGTGAAATCCAGTTAGTAGCTGGGCTGCGTCTAACCCCTCTGCTCACCACGTTGAAACAGGTAGAGAAATACAAGGATAATGAGCACCCAAGAGACAGACCCTGGGAAAAAAGCTTTCTCCTGCTTCCCTTTCCTCCAAATGTTCGCAGTGAGCAGAGTTCCTCTTCCCCAGCTTCTGTCCTGGACTCTCCCCTCCCTTCCTGCAGCCCGGACCCCACCCTCTCCTCTCCGGGCTGCCAATCCAACACTTCAGTGAGAAAGAAGGAATGGAGTCCTGATAAAAGATGAAGGGTCCTGCTCCCTTAGCAAACCCATCCTGAATTGCAGAGCAGGGCTGCTGAAGACACTGCCTTTCGGTGTCCCTGTCCCAATGCAGCCTGGCCTGGCCAGAGCTGGTGAGAGGGGAAGCCTGGGCAAGCTTGTTAATGGACTTAGTGTAGGTGGCTTCTCTTGCGCTCTGAGAATATAAAACATAAGCTGTGTTGGGCTGGATGGTTTCCAGGGAGTTTACTCAGCTCCTTCTCCCAGACTCCTAGTGCTTTGCAACCGGGCGTCTGTGGCTGTGAGTCAGTGCCCCCCACAGCTCCTCTCTGCCCACAAGGAGCAGTGAGTCAGAGATGCAGGGGAGGAGATTCATGGCATGTGTCATGGACCAAAAGGCACCTGCTACGAGCAATTAATTTTAAACCATTATAAGTTGCAACAGCAAAAGGCAAAAGCATCCTCCCTGCTCCCAGGAGAGCCCGGAAAGAAGTCCCAGTTCCCTGCTTTCTATGGGGCTGCCGTCTGAGCAAAGGACAGAGCAGGGACAGAGCTGTAAGTGGAGAGGGTGCCCAGCGTTTGGAAGTGGATTGGGGTTTTTAATCACTGATTTCCACCCCCGCCCCTTTCCTTGGTTACTGCTTGGGCCAATTCCATTGTTCAGCTGACGACGGGACCCAGGGATTTGGGGTGGGTTTGCCTGATTCTGACGCCTGGATGAAATCCTATCTCTGCCTTGGTTGCATGGGCTCCATGTGGTGAAATTTCCTCCTTGCCCCATCTCCCTTCCACAGGCCTCGCTCAGCTTAATGATCAGCCTTGAATTACTCCCCTTTTTAAGCCTGTCCAGGTGCATTGGGAAACTGCTCCGGCCTGTTTGTTATGTAAAGTTCCACCATTTGCAAGTGCCAGTTGCATGGTTCCTTCCCTTCCGAATGTCCCTCGGGTGTCAGCAGGCTGGGTGGCTTTTGCATTCGCACCCTACTGAGGAGGGGAGAGCCGGGGCCTTTCTGGCGCCAGGTGTTTCACGGACACTGTGGCTGGGAACAGGCAGGTCTTGAAGGTCTCTGCGGCGTCTCAGGAGGGCTGGCATCCCTCCTTCAGCAACAGTCCTGACACAGGATCCCCACCTACCCGGGCAGTGCAGGTGGGACATGTTGCTGCAGCCCCTTGCCCGATATAAACATCCGGAGAACAAAGGCCTCACTGGGACACCCCCTCCAAGGCTGCCCACTTCCAGTTCCCGCCAGGTAAAGCTCTAGGTCCGGAGTTAATGTTTCACAGAAAAGCCATGAATTATTGCCCTAAAAGTATCCATCTCCGGGATCTTTAATGCTGCTCCCGCTTGCCAGGACCGTAGCAAGTGCACAAAGGGGAGAGGCGCGAAAGCGGCTCGGCCAGGGATTGCTGTGTCCGTCTGAGAGCTCAGTGCAAGCTTTTATTTTGAGTAGCCTTCCTTCTCGAAAGGGTCCCAGCGGATGGAGGGATCTGGAGGAGGATGCTCGGATCCCAGGGGAACGGCACAGGTTTATTCCGGCTGGCTTCGCAAAGACACTTAGATGCCCATTAATTAAATGCTGCTTCATCTCATACAAAATGTAGGAATCCCAGGAGGACAAGTGTATTAATTTCCGTCCCCCAGGGATCGTGGAGGCACCACTGTTATGAGGCACGTTGATTTTATGAATGTTTATAAACTTCCATCAAACTCTCTTCTTCTGGGCCTAATGTGCTAACAGCTGCCACATTCCTCCCCAGAGGTGGCAGCATTTCAGTGGTGGGTGAGACCAATCCCTGCCTGGGACATCACCAGGCGGAGTGAATGAACATCCATGAATGGCTGTGAGGCCGTGGGTGGGGAAGACGCTTCGACAGGAAAAGGTGGGGAGTTGTTGCTGCTGTTTGGGGCTGCATAGACGGGATCTTTTCATACTTCAACTGGTTTCCAGAGCTAATGGATACATCCCAGAGGGCTTTCCCCTGCTGTGGAGAGGAAAGAGCTGTCATGGCGCCAGAGATAAATGTCCTCGGGGTCCAATATCCTCCCTCCCTGGTTACCAGTCACCCTCTCCACATTGGGCATGTGTGTCTCCCCCTCTCAAGAGGGAGCCACTTTGGTTCTGGTCCCGTCCCTGGGACCCAGGGGCTCGTGATCCCCAGGAGACAGAAGCTCCAGGTGGTGAATGGAGCCCTTACCTCAGGAAGAGTGATGGCTGAAGCATCCCAGTCCAGCTCAGCATCAGCCTAGGAAAACCAAAGGCTCTTTGGTGGGCTTAGGGGGCCACTGTTGTCCAAAGGAGGTGGCGATGGATGTGGGAGGGGCTGCATTCCTTCCTTCCAACCTGGCCAGGCAGCTCCTTTGGGTTGGCACTGCAGTGTGGGAAGCTGGGAGGCCATGTGAGTGCCGGCAAGGCAGCAGGGCACCTGGCGGGGCTGGGGCTGCAGAGAGGCGCCGGGAGGAATCTCCGCTAGTCCGCCCTCTGCTAGTTCCGTGCATGACCCGGCCGGTTACAGAAAGGGGCACTGGAGTTTGCCCCGTGATTTGGGGGGAGGGGGAAACCTACCCGTTTCCATCCCCCACCTCCAAAGCTGGGGGAGATTTGGGAATTCAGGGAGCAGCTAAGGCCGGGCTGGGCGGGGCTGGAGAGTCTCAGCAGAGGGATTGTCTCTGGAGCGGGGGTGAGACGGTGCAGAGGGGCGGCTCCCATCCAAGGCATCAGGAGAGCTCTGAGGGGCCCTGAATACCCCTCGCCGTGTTGCCAGGATGTAGGGAGGCTGTTCAGACTGACCAGTCTCTGGGGACCAGAGTCCCCACTGGAAAGGGGTTTGGTGCCAGTGCCCTCAGCCTGCCTGGGTTCACTCGGCCTCCAAACCCCCTAGCGCCTGGCACGGCTGCGGGATCCCAGGGCCAGCTCCTCCACGGGTGCAGTCCGTGGCGTCTCACCCGTTCGCGTCAGCTGAGCAGGAGACCTCTGGGCTCCAGCCTGACACTGCCTTTGCTGAGCCGGGGAGGCACTGCCCGGCTTGCCGGGGCTGGGAGAGGTCTGCGCTGCAATACAGCCCCATGCTGGCAGCGCCAGTGCGTTTGCCAGGGGAGGGGGTAACTCCGCCTGCGCACTGCCACAAGGGACACGCTCCCCCGCTGCTGAGCTCCTCACAGCTTTCTCCACCGCCTCTCCGACACCTCCCGGCGTCCAGGGACGCGATTTCAGCGCGTTGGTCGCCTCCCTGCAGGGTGCAGCGCCACAGAGCAGTGACTCCTGCGCTTCAGTATGACATCCGAGCCATACGGGCCTCGCACCCCTGCTTGGCACGGGGCAGGGCTGCTGCCAGTGGGGCCTGCGTATTTCCCTCCGCCACCCCCACGAGAACAGGCCTCGGCTTTCCAGCTACAGGTGGCTTCTCCTCTTGCGAGAGACCACAGCTCCTGTGGTTGCGGCAGCTGTTTCTCCTCATCACAGTTTGACAGGGCCCGGGGCCTAGGTGATGGCCGGAGCGTTCGGAATTGGAAGATGTCTGTGTGTGGAGGGGGATGGGAGAATGAACACCCCCCCCCCCCCCCTGCAGTATTGCAGCCAGGGATCTATTGGCAATCATAACCACGGAAACCACGTGCAGGGAGTGGGGGTTGTTTGGGAAGCGTGTTGTGGACCTGTGCTGGACACACACACACACACACACACCCCAGCATGCTCACAGGCAGCCTTAAGGAATGGCCAAAATAAAATAGAGAGAGAAACTTTTGAGATGGGAAAGAAGCCAATCCCCACCTCCCCGTAAGCACTTCCTGTTGAGATTAGTGGGGCTGCTGGGCATGTGTGTACTCTTTCTTCAGGAAATACCTTTAGTAAGCCCTGGTGGGGGTCTCCATGGCAACCGGCGAGAGGACCTGCTGATCTAAGCCATTCAGTTCTTTATTGTTCCCTGCATCGCTTTGTTGGCTGCTTTATTGCAATCACTCTGGCAAACACAGCAGTTTGCGCCGCCCGATTTGTGAGGGCTGAGTGCAGAATTTCTCCATTGCGCTGGCCTCGTCTGGCCCTGGGCCATTTGCATGCAAAATCCTTTAAAACATAAAAATAAAAAAAAGAACTGGATGGAGAGTCTGGCTGAAAACTGAAGGGCTAAAGGTTAATCTACGCTGCTCCCTTCCCTCCGCTCTCCTACCCTGTGTCTCTCCCCCGGCTCTGGCCTCTTTAACCTGCTGAAGAGTTTTCTCCTCTTGCTCTTTTTAAGATTGGGGGTGATGAACATTTTACTTGCTATGAAATTATTTCTCTCTCCTCCCCTTCGCCCTCCCCCCTGAAAGAGGCCAGCTCTTTGGAAAGCTAATGACAGCTATATGAACTTAGTGACATTTACCATCTGGCTTGAACTTGCCAGACTAAACTCCGTTCTTAGTTCCCTTTCAAAGTAATAAAAGCTGCGGAGAGCTGGGGACGTTACATCATGTGTATACTTTTCAGACTTGTTTCAAAGCAATTACACATTCCACCTGGGCCAGAATTGCCCCTCCTCTAGCCAGGGATGTCAGGTTTCCCCACAGGCTGTCACTCCCTCACGCGCAGCCCCTAGCCCAGGAATGATGCACCCTCCCTCCAGAAGCTCAAGTTACATCCTCAGACTTGGAATTTAAAAAAGAAAAAGTTGAATGTGAAGGATCTGGCGTTCTTCTCTCTTTTGGTCTAGCCCACTGAAGGGCTGCTATGCGGTTGGATTTGTACAGTTACAGTCAATAATCTCACAGCTTGCAGCTTTTTCATGAAAAAAAATTATTTTAAATTCTACCTCCATACATAGAACTGATGTGACCACTGCTGGAATCCTGTGTCCAGGTCTAGTGCCCACAATTCGAGGAAGATGTTGATAAATTGGAGCGGGTTCAGAGAAGAGCCACGAGAATGATTAAAGTATTGGAAAACCTGCCTCACAGTAAGAGCTCAATCGATTTAGTTTAACAAAGAGAAGGTTCAGGGGTGACTTGATCACAGCCTGAGAGTAGCTACCTGGGTAACAAACAGTCAATAAAGGGCTCTTCAATCTACAAACATAGAACATGATCCAATAGCTGGAAGCTGAAGCTAGACAAATTCAGACTGGAAATAAAGTGCACATTTTTAACGGTGAGAGTAACGAACCAGTGGAACAACTTACCAAGGGAGGTGGCGGATTCTCCATCCCCGGCAATTGTTAAAACTTGTTGGATGTTTTTTTTCTAAAAGCTCTGTCCTGGGGATTATTTCGGGGAAGTTCTATGTTATGCAGGAGGTCAGACTAGGTGACCACAGTGGTCCCTTCTGGCTTTGGAATCTAGGAAATGCAGCTCAAGGCTGGATACTTCAGGGAGCCGTTTGGGTGACAATACATTTGGACTCTTGTAGGTCGTGCCTTTTCAGCCAAGGCTCTCCAAGCACTGCTAAAGGGGAAGGACCTGGTTGATTCCCCCCGGGGCATAAGGCATCAGCAGCCTACCAGTGCCCAGTAACCCTGCGCAGGGATTGTAGGACAGGAAGTGCAAAGCACTGCATCTGACGGAAACTACAGGGGCAATTTAAGGAGGCAGAATTTATTGGCCAATTTATTGGCCTAGGCGTTTGGCTAGGATAGCAGGGGTAACGCCCACGCTTGCAGAAAGCGCCACAAGCCAGGAGGACTGTGGCTTGCCATCTCCTTTGAACAGCTGCCGCGCCGTGCCCCCTCACACCATGGAGGGGCGTTGTGTCCCTGTGGGCTCATTCTTACCTACCAAATTGCCAGCACCACTTCCTGCAGCTCCTAGGCCATCTCCCTCCAAGGTCTGTGAGCAAAGACCTTGCTTAGCTTGTGGGAGAGCGAAAAGGGACCGGCCTGGCGGTGTGCTAACCATGCAGTCGCGGTGTGGGGGTTGCAGGCTGCGGGTCTCCTGGGTGAAGCGTTTCTTTCCCGAAGGGGCAGTGGTGTTCAGGAAGTGTCTTGACAAATCCCTGGACTCCCAGACCTCCCACTAGGGAGTGTCGGCTCGAAGTGGCGTTGCTGGGGCAAACAGCTGGTGCGTGAGAGCTGAGGCCCACGCGTTGCATTGCCCAGGGTCAGAGAGACCTGATGAATGGGGGGTGGGTAGCTTTTCTCTGACTGGTGTTTCACAATAGCACCGCCAGGTCTCCCCACTCTCCGGACGGCAATGATTTCCCACCTTCCCTGCCCCCATCTAGGCAATGGGGGAGGAATGCCACACTGCAGCCCTATGTTGTTTAAAATGGTTTTTTTTACTCTGATATTCCTTCTGTTCCCCCCAGCTCTTCCCAAACATCTGGGGCGGGGGAGCCCGGCCTCTCGCCCTGAGTTATGGTGCGTGCGTGACTACCGTTGGGTCCATGACAGGGGGACTCCTCTGCTGCTGGGAGCTGCCCCGGTTGCCTGTTCAGTGCCTCCCTGCGCAAAGGGAGAAAGACCAAGGTCTGGAAAGAATAGCGGGGAGTTTATCTGGCTTATTAAGCCCTTGCTAGAGTGGGCTGCTTGTTCTGGGATTGCTCCGGTGCCGGAGGAGAAGCTGAACAGCGCCCAGTGCAATTTAGCCATCAGCGGCTTTGTCCCCCTCTGGAGGAACTGCACCTGTTGGCTTGTTTTAAGTTACAGAGTAGTAGTGTGCATGAAAGAGACATTTCAGCCCGACAGAGCCCAGTGATCACAGGCTCACCTTAATTAACATGCACCAAGGACAAACCAGCATCCCCGCTCACATAGCAGGCAGGCCTCTCGCAAGGGGAGGGGGTGGGGAGCTGTGGGCTCAGAGACTTCTGTGGGAATGGCGAGCCAAATGTTCTCATGGGCTGCCTGCTCCTGTAATTCAGCTCCCGCTGATTGCCTTCAAGGGGCCACGGGGTCGCCCAAAGGTTCTGAGCGCCAGGCAGCCAGACAGCCCCGTGTGACGTACTCCAGTGGTTCCCAGTTTGAAAGGCTGTCCTCCCGTACCCCGACCACTCCTCCACCCCGGTCTGGAGGCTGTAGAGTGCCTCTTGCTCTCTAGAGCACATGCAGAGTGCAGGCCAGCAGTTCCTAAGCCACCCGTGCCCACCTCCTTTTAAAGGCACTCTGTCCGTCTGCCCCTGAAGGGCCAACCTGCTGTTTTCAGCATGGCAGGCAATCTGCTGGGATGCCACAGGCTTGTCCAAAGCAGTTGCATCCACCTCTCGGATTAGCTGCTGCACCCAGACTGCGCTTCCAGAGCCAGTGAAGGGGACAGGAGTGAATAAGCGGCCATCAAAATTAAGCTACCCTGATACCAGATTTCCCCCCCACCCTCTCTTGTGCCTCCAATGGAAGCGCATGACCTTGCTGGATTATCTGGATGCTGGGTCTCTAATCCAGCTCCTCTGCTTCCATAGGGGTTAGCTACCCTGGACATGCTCATTAGCTTGTGAATTCATTTTCCAAGCATTCCCACCGGGCCTCGTTTTCAGCTCTGCTCTGGGTTACCAGCCGCCTGCCTTGGCTCCTGACTCCCCTCGCTCATCAGCTCCAACTCCGAGAGAGCCCCTGCCCATCCCGTCCAGCACCTCTGCACTTTGAGCCTGCGTGGTCATGCAGTTAATGTAAAACAGCCTTTGACTCTAAGGAGATAGGGGGAGGGGCTTTGTTGACTTAGAAATAAGATCTAGCCCCTACTCCCATGCTAATGGCTAACCTCCCCCCAGTTCTAGCCCCTCCCAGGGAAAAAGGAAAACAAGAGCCTGAAAATAAAAAAGTAGCGTCTGCCCCTTTAGAATGTGAAGTCTTGAGCCCACCATAGGGATCCCTGCTTGGAGAGAAATGGGTCCTCATCCGCCTTGTGTCCATGTTCATGCATCAAACACCCGTGTGAAAAATATCACACCCGGGGTTTTGCATGCAAATGCCCCAGGATATTAGATAAAGTGGATTGATTGTAAATTGTCCTGAAGTTTTGTTCTCCCCCAGATTCCTCCCTGCACGCCCCCAGCAATCTTCTCACCAGTTCTATAGGTCCATCTGAGACATGTAAGGATTTGCAGACTATCGTAGACTATCATAGAATTGCTGGCAAGTTTTCTTGAAATTCTTTCCAAGCCAGTTTTATAGGCAATGCCTTGCCCTGGTCCCCAGCACAAACACAGTGCAGAGGATTTGTATTAGCTCTGGCCTGTTGAACGGGAATGTTTTCTTCCTGGCTGGAGTCACTTTTTACGGGCCCAGAGTTTGTTTAATGGAAGAGGACACCCCCAACATGAACTGGGAATCTGAAGGGTCTAATAATCCCTGTTCTCAATGTCCCAGTACGTGCAGCGACCAGATAATTGCACAGTAACTGCGGTTGGCAATATTGGAGCAGTCCATGGCACTTCTGGGTGTGACTCCAAACTTCAAAGTCTGATTCATATCAAAGCTTTTGACTCCCTCACATCCCTGGATGCACGGCGCACTGGCTGGGCTTAAACTAGAATGCTAGCAGGACTTTCACAGACAAAGAAAAACCTCACAGTCTAACATCAGCAATAAGCAAGGCACAAAACCAAAGCAAGATGGCCTGGCTTGCAGAGGGGATGAGTGCTCACAGCTCCTCTGTGGCTTCAGTGGGAGACATAAAAAAACAGGCCACAAGCCTTCACCAGGTGATCCTTTTCTATAAGAAATAACTGTATGAGCTGGATATGATTTAAACTGTACCCTGCTTACCCTACTTGGAGAACAGATGCTAACACAGTTTTGGGGCAAAAAAGATAACAGGGGAAAGTGTCTTCTTATTTCAGAGTGGTAGCCGTGTTAGTCAGTATCAGCAAAGAGAACGAGGAGTGGCACCTTAGAGACTAAAACATTTATTTGGGCATAAGCTTTCGTGGGCTAAAGCCCACTTCATCAGGTTATATATAGGCCTATCTCATAGAACTGGAAGGAATCTGAAAGGTTATTGAGTCCAGTCCCCTGCCTTCACTAGCAGGATGAAGTACTGTCCCCTGACAGCTTTTTGCCCCAGATCTGTATATGGCCTCCGCAAGGCTTGAACTCACAACCCTGGGTTTAGCAGGCCTATGCTCAAACCACTAAGCTATCCCTTCCCCTCCCTTGTTAGTGTCACTATTGCACATAGGAGCCCTGGCCATGGACCCATTGTGCTGGGCACTGTACAACACAGAACAAAAGGACAGTCCCTTCCCCAAAGAGTTTATAATCTAAGACAAGAGATGACCAATCATACGGACCAACAGGGGAGTACAGGAAACAACGAGACAGTGTCCGTCAACGTGATGGATTGTGGTCTCTGCTCAGCAGCAGCCTTGGCTTGTCCAGTTTTTTTATAGACATTGCAGGAAAGGAGGTTTTACGGAGGCATTTGAAGGTGGATCGTGAAGTAGCTTTGGGGAGCACCTTATAAGCATCCGGGGCAGAGTGGAAGAAAGCACACAGCTGCTTGTTTGAAAGTGTAGCAAGTGGGTGATGGAGGCTGGAATCATGGGCTGATCAGAGGCAGGAGTAGACATCTCAGCAGAGTGAGAGAGGACAGGTGGGGGGGATGACTGTAAACGGCCTTGAAAGTGAGGACAAGCCGCTTATGTTTGATGCGATGGAGTGAGGAGTTTTCATGAGATGGTATCATATTCTGGAGTGATTTCTTTTGTTGCTGGTCTGTTGTTTGTTATTATTGGAAAGGAGGGAACAGCACAACATTACACTGCAGAGTCCTTTGGTGTCTGAGTACACAGATGGGTTGGAAATCTGCTTTGTAAGGTGCCTGTGACTAACTATTTGAAACACAAAATGCCAGAGCTACTAGAAATGCACATTTCATGAGGTTGTACAAGATCAAGGAAAGCGAGACTACTTTCCCTGATCACTTAAAGGGTTGCTGTCTGTCTAAAACTCCCAAAATAAAAAAAGTTTGTATTTGTGTTATTGATAAATTTCTGAGGCAATTGGCAGCCTGCCCTTGTTGGTTTGGGTTGACAGCACTTCAGGGGGGACTGTGAATTTTCCTCCCAACTAACTTCATTCAAGTTTTTTTTTTTAAATCATGAAAACATTTTGGCTGTTTTCTCTTAATCATTTTCCCCCAAAGCATCTCATAGGTGTAAGAAATAAAGAAAAGCCTAAAAAACAACAGCAACAAAAAACAAGACTGGATCTATAGCAGAGAAAAGTGAAGTTCTTCTAAATGGATCTTTCATTTTTTAATACTAAAATATTATTTGTATTACCGTTGCGCTTAAGAGACTAGGTCCTTGTTGTCCAAGGTGCTGTAAATATAGTGGCAGTCCGTGCCCTGAAGTTACACTGTTTTGTTTAAAGGTGTGATTTTAAACCAATGCAGGCTTCTTTAGGGGGCTGGAGGTGTTAGCTAAAGTAAATAGAAATGAATTTAAGCTAAACTGAAATAAGTGTCCACATAAGGAGTGACACCAGCTTGATAGTTGTAAAACTTATGTAAGTTAAACTGATGTAACTTCGTGGATGGGGCAAAACTATGTTGCAATTCAGGATAACACCCCAGGGTAGCATGGGAAGAAAATTGCACTTAGCAATCAATACCTCTGCAAGCTTTTTTCAGTGTTGTTTTGTGCTTACATTGCTGGAGTGGTGTGTGTGTGTGTGTGTGGTGGGGGGGTGGTGGTGGTGGTTCTGGGCAGGTAAGTCATCTGTTGTATACGACTTACCTGTGGAGCAGACGGAGTCATGCTTGTAGGGGTCAGATGCTGTCGCCCCGAGTCTGCAGCTCTGTGAACAAGTGGTTTTCTGAGCATGATGCTGGGATAATGCCAATGCTCAGAGTGCTCCCACTGGTGTCTCTTTATGAGTTCCTCTCTGGGGAAGGGGAAGGGGCACTGCTGTGCGTTTCTAGCAGTATCCGCCAGAAAGCTCTTGTCTGTTTGATGGATGAGTGCACTGATAAATTAGCTTAGCACTGGGGCTGGGGGTATGTAATGCCACTCAGGCATTGGGGAGGCTGTGGGAAGTCTGACACACATGGAAGAAATCCAATTGACGTTTTGCTCTTGGATTCAATATCACGCTGGTGGAAGAAGCCTCCAAATTGAATTGGAGCCCGAGCAGGGCTGATGGGGATGGGAGCAGGTGGGAGGGGGCGTGTCTCGTCCTTTCCGACATTGGATGTGAGCTGAACCAAGTCTATGGATCCATGGACACCTAAGCCAGGCCCCAGAGAGACCCCGTGGCTTTCACAACGTGTCCTGCTCTCCCTGGCACCGCCAGGTATTGCACCAAGCTAAAGCAATGATTTGTTTGGCCTTGGAGGGTGGGTATCTCCTGACACCCTGCCTCCCTCCCCCTTTGTTCCTGGCCTTGCAACTCCCAAGTCCTTCCAGCCGTGATGCCTTGAGCAGCTGTGGGGAGAGGGATTGAACCTCTGCAGGGGGCCATCGTGACATTTCACCCTGTAGGCGACTAGTGTCTTCAGAAGCAATGTCTCCCCTTGAGACTTTGCTCCCCGAGGCGGAGCTCGGGGTCTGGGAGAGTGCACGGGCAGGTCTCGGTGTATTTCAGCCGACACTGCTCTCAAATGATAAGTAGGTAGAATTCAGGGAGCCTCACGTGAGCTGCTTCCAGACTGGACTCACCTCAAGTGGCTTTGCTTGGAGCCAGGAGGTGCAGAATAGTTGGTTTGCAGGTGAAACCTCTGGAGGGCTCTGTCTGTTCTCACACACTCGGAGGCTGCAGCCTTGCTCCTCAGCTACACCTTTGTATCGGGTGTTCTCTAAAGCAGAAACCGGAGAGAAATCCTGGAACAGTGACCGTGCAAGACAGAGCGGTTTAAAAGGCAGTGCCTGCGGCCCAGCCTCCCAGCCCACACGGGCTCAGACAGGCTCTAATGTAGTTGGGAGACAACAGATCAAGTAGAGTCGGAGAGTCTTGGAGTGAAGAGAAAGGATCTTTGTGCTGCTAAACCAAATGTTGCATTTGATGGCAGCTGCAATTCTCCCATCTTAATAGAGTTGGAAACTTGGAATACTCCAGCCTGCACCTGTTCAACTGGAGGCTCACCTGAGCCGACCCGGCCCAGCCAGGACACTGTTATGAAAGCATTTCACGTTAGTCTCTGCCTTAATGCAGTTCCCTTAATTGATCCTCCTCCTCCCCCCTCCCCTTCTTTAAAATGCTTTAAGCAAAGTGATAATCAGGCAGCATGAAACCTGGCCTGCTTTGCTGTCTGCCTTCTCTGAGCTTTGCAGGAAGGGAGAGATTGGGCAGAGCGTGATGCTCCCAAGGGCAGCCTCTGCATGTGCTCTCTGGTGGGCGGGGGGGTGGGGCAGGAGAGAGAGAGTCATACACAAGCCAAGATTGTCACAAGTGAGTTGCAATTTTCGGTGCCCAACTGAAGACCCCCTTAAAGGGGCCTGGTTTTCAGAAAGCGCCCAGCACCCACCCTCTGAAAACCAGGCCCCTTTGAGACATCTCAAGTCGAGCCCCCAAATTCACTTCTGAAAACCTTGGCCGAAGTATTTTCTTACGCTAAGGGGCTGGGCTGAGGGGTGCTCGGGAAAAGGTCAAAGGGCGCATGAACAGCCTCAACTTCCTTTCTAATGTCTGGGTTATAAAATGAAGGTGAAATGCTTAATCCTGCTGCCGTTGCTTTTAACCTCTGCCTCTTCTTCCCCTCTCCGCCCTGCTCTGCCGGCTGCTAGCTGCTGTGCTTTTCAGGCTAACAGGTAGGTGAGCTGAGTGGTCCATCGCACCATGCCGTCTTCAGGTCAGGCCCGGCACGTCCCCACCGGATGCAGCCATCTGCCTGGCAAGCGTGGCACCCTGCTGCAGCCGTCGTGAGCTGCTTCCCGCGCCCATCGTCGCAGCTGGATTAAAAGGCAACAGCCTGTCGCACAGCGCCCCGATGCTGCTTCTCCAAACAGCCATGGATGGAAAGCGGAGGCCTGCGTCCGGGAGCAGGGTTTGGCCTGCAGAGTCACTGCAGCAGAGCGGCACAGGAGACTCCCCGCGGGACGCGCCAACCCCAATAAACGTCCCTTCACGGCCTGGTTTCCTGTTGTCTCTAGTTCCTTTCTCTCTCTCTCCTAACTCTTCCAGTGCTGCCCAAAGCGAAAATTGAAGTGGAGTCGCATGCGGCTCACCCTGGCGACCTCCTCCAATTGCGCTGCCGGCTACGGGACGATGTCCAGAGCATCAACTGGGTGCGAGACGGGGTCCAGCTGTCTGAGAACAACCGGACGCGCATCACTGGGGAGGAGGTCGAGGTCAGGGACGCGGTGCCGGAGGACTCAGGGCTCTATGCCTGCATGACCAACAGCCCCTCAGGGAGTGAGACCACCTACTTCTCCGTTAATGTCTCAGGTTCGTAGCGGCCCTGGGGCTGGGCACAAAGGGAAGGGGGGGCCCAGCTGCCAGGCTGCAGGGCAGGAAGCCGATGACCTGTGTGGGAACGGGGTGGAAATCTTGTGTGCACACACCTGCAGATTGTCTTCTATTTCTTCCAGTCGCTGGTGGGCTGTTGTGGGCTGTGGGGCACTGGTCAGGGAACCCCAACACTTTACAAAGGCTTGATGTGCAGTCAGCACCAGAGCATCCCCGTGCACCCGCCCTGCTACGTGTCCTGGAGCAGTTCTAGGAATAAGCTGATGGCATTCTCTGTGGCGCGGCGCTGCACGTCCATAAACCCCGGATACACATTTGTAGCATGTTGGACTTCTCGCCCTCCTCCTTTCACTGGTTGTGCTGGCGGCCTCAGTGAGGATGGGCAGATGTGGACTGTGGCAGCTTCTTAGACTCATGCTGCAACGGCTGTTCCCCTGGGGCTGATCCTGGAGTGCTAGGATTGGGGATACAAGCACTAGGGTAATGGGACTGTGTTACACCCCGCCAAGGACTCTTTTCAGGGCTGGCTGCAGGAGGCTGCCTGGAATGGTTTGGAGCACAGGTGTATATGGCGGGATCCAGAGCAGTTGCTGGGCTGGCTGGACCTGGGAGGCGAGGCCCCAGGGGCAGGTCAGCTGCTCAGAAATGTCTGGGTAGTTGTGAGTGGGTTTGCAAACCCCGTCTGGCAGGCCGAAAGGGTGGTGTGCACCTGTGCGTCTGTCTCACGACCTCGGCCCGCTGGAGCCTTGTCACGTGTTTTGAGCCCCGGAAGGTGCGGGAGAAAACTGCCACGGGGTTGTCTCAGGCCAGGGGCAGGAAAAGCCAGCTAGGTTTTACTGGGCCAGCTGCACGTTTTGCTGGCTGCTCTGAGCGCTCTGCCCTGTCTTGCGGGGTCACCATGGGGTCTGATGCGCAGGGTTCATCAGGACACCGCTTGCGGAGGGGAACGCCGGGGAGGCAAATGGGAGTCGGTCCGCCAGACAACCAACAGCCGTTGGGTTTTATTGCTGACCCTGGAACAATCGGGCGGCGTTCCAAAGGGGAAGGCTGGGAGCATAAGCAGCTGTTTCCAAGCAGTCAGCGAGCAGAGCAGGGAAGGTGCGGGAGAGAAGGGAGGAGGTGGGAAACTGGGCGTTTAGGAATCAAATGAGCACGTCTCAGCAATGCTGGGAGCTGCCCACAGAGTGACCCAGGGGCCCAGCCTTTGACTCCGAGAGTTTCATTTGGGCCCAGTTTGCTGCTTCCTGCTGGCAGGTGTCTCCAGTACAAAGGGAGCAGAACTGCTAGCCCGTGGGATAGGTGACTAGGTCACAGCCCTTTCACCATCCAGAGGACTGGACGCGGGCGACCCGGCCCTGCAGAGCCTGTCCTTAAAACTCTCTGAGCTGTTTTGGCCCCATCCATCCTGGGCACGCAGCCATGCTAGCAATAGCCATGGTCCTGCACAGCATTTTCCAGCAGGGGGGTAGCTATCCCCACTTCAGGCTGATTTCAGTGACTGTTGAGGGAGGCAGATGGCTTTCAAACAACCTCACTAACTAAAAACTTCCCCCCCACTAGAGAATCTTTCTTAGCCTGTCCCCATGTTGGGTGTGGATGCAGTGTCAGCCATGCCTACCCATCACCCTGTTTGGAAAAGAGCTTCAGACATGCTTACAAGCATTAGCCAGGCTCGGATCGAGATTCATCACTAGACGGGCTGGGCAGTGTCGAGGTACCCTGATGCCAGATAAATATGATAGCCAGTGAAGAGGAACTGGTGGCAGAGTGGCTAGAACTAGCATGTCTCGTGGTGTTGGAATCGAAGTGCCTAGTGGTGGTTAGGAAGCTGAGCTGCCGTATAGGGAGGGGCCCAGGCAGTCTGTACTTATGCGCCTGCAGAACCTCAGCTCTCACGCAAAGGTGCATTGCGTCTCTAGCCATTATGTTAAGAGAAATGCTTAGAAACGTGACCTGACCGTAACTGCTATAGCAGTATCTGCCTGAGCCTGCAGACAGACTGAAGGGATAGCTCCAAGGGGAGTGAGCTGCGTGCATCTCAATGTCAATTTACATGTCAGTGCTATTAACCATTTCCCTGCCGATCGTTATAGCAGACACATCCAGCTAGTGCTTATGCCACAACCTCAACCCCCCTCCCTGGGGGCTGAAACCCCCAGCTAATCCCCACTCTTCTGCTTCATCCCCCCGGCTCCCTATCTGCCAATGTAGTGCTGTATTGCCAATGCCGCAGTGTGTGGCACATTGAAAGTGGAAATGTGGACATTACCTTGAATTCAGTATGAAAATTGGCAGGGTCAGGCTCCTAGCCCTGATCGTGCCACTTCCAGTCCATAGCTGATTTCAAATCCCCATGTTCTGACTGAACTGAGGCTGCTGCCGGGCACCGGGCCTCCTGCAGGGTGGTGTGTCCCATGGCGTCTAGGCCCAGTTTGCTGCCGAGTCCTTGGGGCCGTTGGTTGTGTGTGGGCGGGTGGGAACTCTCAGCCCCTGGTCCTGTCTCGGGCTGGGCTGTTCTGGGCTGCGGGTGCAAGGCCAAGGAGAGAGAGGGCGGGGCCAGGTGGGGGCCAGACTTCCTCCATTTCTCCCTGAGTGCCAAAGGAGCACAGGGCTGAGCGAGGGGGCTGATTTCTTCCTGAGTAGGCGGCTGCCCAGAGTTCCCTGCTCCCTCTCCCCTGGCCCCAGAGCCCGTGTGCTCACGTCCCTCCCAGAGCCGAAGGGACGGCTTGTTTTGACCCTCCTGGCTTCCACTGTCCACATGAGCGTCCCACTCCGCGCTCCTCAGTGCCTGGTGTGGGAACCCCACGCTGTCACATGAAAGCCTGCAAAATGGCGTGGGCCAGCAAGAAGCCTGACAAGTCTGACCTCCTCCACCCAGCCCTGGTGACTGCAGAGCTCTCTTCGCCTGAGCGCTGGTACCTGCACGCTCTGCCCCCTTCATGTGATGACAGCGCAGACGAGGGTGCGGGCAGCAAATCGCGTTGCCATGACTTGCTGGTCCCCAGCGTGTGGAATGTACCAGTGAGCATCTGTCTGGGAGGGGCATGCCGGGAAGCCCTCCCTTCCCATTGTCCCCGGGCTGTTACGTGCAGTTCCTAAACTGTGCCTTTTCATTCTGCCCATCGGCGCTATTCTGCAAGTTGCTCCGGGGCTGTGTTTGTGTTAGTGGGAACCCCTTTTGCTGCTTAGACGAGGGGGTTGAATGGCTCCTAGGCAGCCCAATGAATAGTTCCCCTTGTGCAGGACATGGGGGAGGAAGGGTAAAAGCCACACACGGAAAGGGACGGGGCCCTGTGCAACTCTGCATAGTTCTTCTTCCTGCAGGAATGTAAGTGAAGCAACTGGAAGCAAAACTGAAACCCAGCCTTCTCTTCTCTTCTCTTCTCTTCTCTTTCTTGCAGACGCTCTTCCATCCGCTGAGGATGACGATGATGACGACGACTCCTCCTCGGAGGAGAAGGAGGCAGATAACACCAAACCGAACCGTACGCATGACACGCGATTTGATACCTAACGCAGCCTCACGCAGACACTTCCCTCCCCCGGCTGCTACCTCTCCCCGGGGGAGGGGGGAGGGCACCGCATCCCATGGGGTGCTGTCTCCTTTCTATTTTGTGTCATTCACTAAAGTAACTTAGAGTTTATAAGAGGCCTAGCCTGTTGCCGGGGCCTCGCCCAGCACTGCCAGGGCCTAGCAGGTGATGGCTCAGGCTGCCAGCAGCCATAGCAAACGGCTGTGAGCTGCATGCTACGATCCTCTGCTCTCCCTGCGAATTTCCCAAAGTGCCCTCACTGCCCCCGCCTGCAGGTGGAAACGCTCCTGCCTCCAGGCTTCAGCTGGTCATTCATTCACCCAGACCATTATCCGCTTTGGAAATGTCAAGGTCACCTGGGCTGCTGGAGTTGCATGAGACAAAAAGGGTGTCAGCGTGTGAATGCCTCCGAAGGCGCTGGCCTTGTGCACATGAGCGGCTGGGCTTGGAGCCATGTGCATACATCTCAATACCACCCAGAGCCTGACAAAAGGCCAGCAGCTTGCTCTGGGGAGTGACTCCTGCTCCAGCCAGTCCCACCTGGAGAACGCAAGGGCTGGGGGAGGGCAGAGCATCCACCAACTGGGCAGGCCAGGTAAACCTCTAGCTTCCTGGTGTTGCCAATATCCCAGTATGGGGTGTGTCTACCTGGGGAAATTTACTGGCATAATTATACTGGGAGAAGATCCTGCTGCAGTTATTCTGGTATAACTCACTGGTATAATTTTCCAGAATGAGTGTCCACCTGGGGAGTTATAGTGCCCTAACTACAGTGGTCCAATTATCCCAGTATAATTATGCCAGTAAATTTTTCCAGGTAGACAAACCCTTAGCCTTGATGAGGGTGCTGCTAAAACACTGTGTCTCCTTCCCTGGCCTGAAATGTGTTCAGGATCCATCTGGTTTGGGGTAGGACGTCTTGCCTACAATTAGGGTGACCAGATGCGAGGACCCGGAAATCGGGATGCTGCCGAACTTGTTGAGCAAAAAAAAAAAAACGGAAGGAAGAAGCCCATATCGGGACAAAAGAAGAAAAACCGGGATGGTCCCGATTTTATCGGGACGTCTGGTCACCCTACCTACAATCCACCGTAGCCCCGGGTTCCTGGCCCACCTCACCACAGGGTTAAACCAGTGAGGATACTCTTCCGTATTTTTAAAAGTCCTTCCCCTTCCCTGTCCCCACAAACCCTCCTGCAACCAGACTCAGATTAGCAGCTGCAGATTCTGCCTCCAAGCTTGCAGGGCAAATCCAGCCACAGAGGAGACCTGGTCCCATCCAAATAGCATAACTGGGGCTGGAAGGGAGCGTTTCCCTGGGTGCAGGACAGGCGTCTCCGGTGATGGTGTGACACAAGTGATCAATTCTTTGTAGGCTACTGTAGCCGTGATCTCGCCCTGCGACAGGGGGCTGCCTGGGGCCCGGGTTGCACTGCAGGCAGCCGGTGGCCTGTTACTGGGCCCTGGGTGCTCATCCAGCCAAGAGGGGAAATGAGAAAGAACTGATACTAGTCTAGGTGGCAGCTCTTGAGTCTCCTTGGGTTTGTCTCGGGCTCTCCCTTTGGCTGTTTTGGCCCCTCCTCTCCTTCACAGCCATTTTTACAGCACACCCCTCTGCAGCCACCCGACTCTGTTCTTCCCCTACGCCCGGAGCGGGGGCTGGGGCAGAGGGCTGGCATCTTTCTCAGTGTGCCCCTGTTGCGCTGGGGGCGTTGTGCAGGCTGCATGGGGAGTTCCACACCCACATGGTCCCATTGTGAGGTCCCAGTGCCAGCGGCTGAGCCCCGGGTCCCTCCTGTCTGCGTCCTCCCCCGTGCTGACTCGCGTCTCTCTGCTCAGTGGCTGTGGCTCCCTACTGGACATACCCCGAGAAGATGGAGAAGAAGCTCCATGCTGTCCCGGCTGCCAAGACGGTGAAGTTCAAGTGCCCATCGAGCGGGATGCCCAGCCCCACGCTGCGCTGGCTGAAGAACGGCAAGGAGTTCAAGCCCGACCACCGCATCGGCGGATACAAGGTGAGCAGGAATGGGGGCGCTGGGCAGAGAGCAGGTATGGGTTGGTCTGGAGCACAGAGACTGTGGGATTGTCTCTGTCTGAAGCTAACGGGCTCTGCCAGGCAGTGCCCAGGAGCACTTGGGTCTTGGGCGTTCTTTGTGCACCCAACGCTGCAGTGAACAGGCACCAAGTTCCAGCCCCAGGCTCCTAGTATCAGGGTGCAAGGAGCTGCACAAAGTGGGCAGGTTCTCAGTGTGGGTAAACTGGCCTCATTTCGCGGCCTGCCGCACAGCTCCGTTCCCCGCAATGGAGCTTGGCCAGCCTACACCCGCTGAGGACTGGGCCCAAGCATCCTGTTCTGGATAAAGCAGCAGCATCTCTCTTGTAGGTCCAGGTAGGTTGGGAGGGGAGGTTCTCTCAATGCCGGTCACCCAACAGCCAGCAGGATTATAAAGTGGGGAGGAGGGTCCCCGGGAGGCATTTCGCTAACTTTCTAAAATGATTTGTCTCCCCTTTGCTGTTTATAATAATCCCTTGGGAACGTGAATACAAAACGTATTTGTCTTGAAAATGTATTGGATTCTATCCCCACTGGATACGTGTGCCTGGGTTTGGTATTGTAGGGTTGCTTGGGAATGAGCTTTGCGCAGGGTGGTGGGGATGTCGAAGACTTTGTGAGCATGGGGCTGCCTGTGCACTGGGCTGTCACTGCACAGGGAGTGTGTGTGCGCTGGGCTGTCACTGCACAGGGAGTGTGTGTGTGCTGGGCTGTCACTGCACAGGGAGTGTGCGCGCGCGCACACTGGGCTGTCACTGCACAGGGAGTGTGCGCGAGCTGGGCTGTCGCTGCACAGGGAGTGTGCGCGAGCTGGGCTGTCGCTGCACAGGGAGTGTGCGCGAGCTGGGCTGTCGCTGCACAGGGAGTGTGCGCGCGCTGGGCTGTCGCTGCACAGGGAGTGTGTGTGCGCTGGGCTGTCACTGCACAGGGAGTGTGTGTGAGTTGGGCTGTCACTGCACAGGGAGTGTGTGTGTGCTGGGCTGTCACTGCACAGGGAGTGTGCGCGCGCCCACACTGGGCTGTCACTGCACAGGGAGTGTGCGCGAGCTGGGCTGTCGCTGCACAGGGAGTGTGCGCGCGCTGGGCTGTCGCTGCACAGGGAGTGTGCGTGCGCTGGGCTGTCGCTGCACAGGGAGTGTGCGTGCGCTGGGCTGTCGCTGCACAGGGAGTGTGCGTGCGCGCTGGGCTGTCGCTGCACAGGGAGTGTGCGTGCGCGCTGGGCTGTCGCTGCACAGGGAGTGTGCGTGCGCGCTGGGCTGTCGCTGCACAGGGAGTGTGCGCGCGCTGGGCTGTCGCTGCACAGGGAGTGTGCGCGCGCTGGGCTGTCGCTGCACAGGGAGTGTGCGCGCGCTGGGCTGTCGCTGCACAGGGAGTGTGCGCGCGCTGGGCTGTCGCTGCACAGGGAGTGTGCGCGCGCTGGGCTGTCGCTGCACAGGGAGTGTGCGCGCGCTGGGCTGTCGCTGCACAGGGAGTGTGCGCGCGCGCTGGGCTGTCGCTGCACAGGGAGTGTGCGCGCGCGCTGGGCTGTCGCTGCACAGGGAGTGTGCGCGCGCGCTGGGCTGTCGCTGCACAGGGAGTGCGCGCGCGCTGGGCTGTCGCTGCACAGGGAGTGTGCGCGCGCTGGGCTGTCGCTGCACAGGGAGTGTGTGCGCGCGCTGGGCTGTCGCTGCACAGGGAGTGTGCGCGCGCTGGGCTGTCACTGCACAGGGAGTGTGCGCGCGCTGGGCTGTCGCTGCACAGGGAGTGTGTGTGAGCTGGGCTGTCGCTGCACAGGGAGTGTGTGTGTGCTCTGGGCTGTCGCTGCACAGGGAGTGTGCGCGCGCTGGGCTGTCGCTGCACAGGGAGTGTGCGCTGGGGTGTCGCTGCACAGGGAGTGTGTGTACGCTCTGGGCTGTCACTGCACAGGGAGTGTGTGTGCGCTGGGCTGTCACTGCACAGGGAGTGTGTGTGCGTGCTGGGTGATTGTTGCAGGGTGGAGCATTGTGGGAGTGGTGCTGGTTGAGTTGTGAGCGCTGAGCTTCTGGTACAAATAGTTCGTATTGAAAAGTGCATTGAGGAGGAGGAAGGATGGACATGTGGTGGAGGCACTGGACTGGAGCTCTGGGTTCAACTCCCTGTCTCTGCTACAGGCTCCCTGTGTGACCTTGGGCAAGTCACTTAATCTCTCTGTTCCTCAGTTCCCCCACCTGTGATATGGGGATAACAAGCCTTCTCCATTTCCCAGGGGTATGGTGAGGCTGCATCTCTAAATGTATCCAGACACCTCCCAAGCTACAGGAAGGGGAGCCAGATAAGAACCTAGACTGAAACAATTGCTTTGGGGGAAAAGGTGAATGGGTATTGCAGATTAGCATGCACTGGGAAGGCTGCTCATTTGGGCTGCAGTCTCCCAGCAGGGACAGCTGGGCCCCTGTAACATTGGGGTTACAAACCAGACCTGCGAGGTCTTATCCTGATGGGATAAACTTCCATCCATGGGGATGGAAGAAAGGCCGAATTGAGTCTCTCTTGCCCAGCTTTGACATCGAGGTTTTTTTTTTTGCTCCCCTGCTGTATTGATCTGCACACAAACTGCATCAGATCTCTCTCCCCCCCTCCCCCCCCCGACCCCTGCCATTTGTGACACTCTGGGGAACTCTCTGGGTTCTTCCCACGGCAGGGCTGTTACAGGACAAGCCCAGTTACTGCAGGGGACGGGGGGATGATTTTATTACAGGGCAACAGTATGGCCAGCAGAAGCAGGAGGGGCCCCAGGCTGACAGGTTTCTTGGGAAAGTCTCCCAGGCCCAGCTCTCGGGCCACAGTTCACTCCCTGATACTTGGCTCCCTTAGGAAGAGCAGGACAGGCCACTTTGCTCCGATGAGGGTCTGTTGTTTGCCAGGGATGTGCCGTCTGGGAGTGAACTGAAGCAGATGAATGGAGCCATAGACTCTGGAGCTCTCCAAGGAGTGTGGGGCTGGTATCTCACGGTTTCCTTTCCCTTGTAACAAAGCAGTTTGTCGAGGCTCTGAGTTCAAATCAAAGCAGGAGCGGATGTGGGAGCATTCCCTGGACGGTCAGCGCTGGAGTCCCATAGCCAAAAGGGAGAGAGCACTTGCTGCTCAGATTTCTTTCCAGCAGTCACTGTTGTACAATATTGGAGGGTACAGTTTACCCTGTGATTGCTAGGGGAGCATTTCCCTGTTGTCTTTAAAGCTACCATGAGTCGCGTGGCTGCACCCCTGGAGAAGCGAAAGGCGTTCTGGCAGTCGGTGCGGGCGTTCTGCTGTCTGGTTTTGACGCCCCTCCTTTGGTTGCCCAGAGAACAACGTGTATCAGTGCAGAATGATTCAGAAGTGCAGTACTGCCACCACCGCTCCATTGCATAGACTCCTGCATCAATAAAACTCCTCCCGAAGTAGCCAGAGGGAAGAACTGTCCTTTTTTCCTTCTCTTTTTCAAACTGAAGGGTCGGTCAAGGCCTCTCAGGAGGAATCAATAGTGGCTTTAATGAGACACAATCCATGATTCATGCATCAAATAATTACCCTCATTTCTCCTGAATCAAACCAATCTGAAGAAGGTTCTGTGCCATTTTCAGATGATAATTACTCTTTCCTGTTAAAGAGAAATCGAGCTCCATTGATGCACTCTGGTTTTTCTTAGTCATTTGTAGCAACTACGTTTTGTTTTTGCCTGGCTGAGTTGACCCATGTATTGGGCCTTGAAAAACTTCTAGAGCAGCTGGGTGGCTTTGTGCTATTGAATTAGCCTCCCACTGCTGGAGACCTGAGCTCAAAACCTTTCTCAGGTGTCCTAAGAAGGCAAGTTTGGTGGGTCTCATCCAAGTCATGACTATAAAATCATAAGGCAGTTTGGCAAACAGCTCTGCCTCTGATAGAGAGGGGAAGGGGGACTGGCCCCGAGTGCCTGCAGGATTGAGGGCCATCAGGAGAGCAACAGAGGGGGTCAGGATTTGAATAGCAAGAGGGGGCTGTGGGTCAGAGTTTAGGAGGCAACAACAGGCGGTAGGGAGGGGCTTTGGGAGAGCTGGGGAGGGGGATCAGGACTGGCATCGCGGAGGTTGCTGCAGATTGCACCGGAGAAGAGGAGTTTTGAGCAATAGCTGGTTTTGACCTCTATGTATCCAAGAGACAAGGATTCCCACCAGTGTCAGCTCCTCCAGAGCACAGTGGGAGTTCCCCGTTCGGGACTCCAGGGAAGGAAACAGATAAGCCATAAATCTGTTGCGGGAGGTAGTTGCCCAGCCTCAGAGACGCAAGCAAGGAACAATGTGTGGCCAATATTGTAACCTGGTGGCAGCGACTGCTACCTCAAGTAGTGTGTTTCCCTGTGCTTGGGATAGGAGCGTCAGGTCTCCCAGGAGACCTTGCCCTTTCCTGCGAGAGACATGCTCTGAGTCAGCCCTCTGCTCTGCGCTCCCCTCCAACTAGCAGTTTGATTATTCACTGGCCACTGACTCATGCACTTTATTGTGCAAATGAAATCCAGCTCTTGGCCCATGTCCCATTAGGGTCCAGCAAGGCGCTGGCACAAACACCAGGAAATCAGCCACATCATGACTCTGCTAAGCTCACTTTATTACATGCTGGGGTGGAGCTATCTGCTCAAGGAGTCCCCTGGCTGGTCCTAAGGAATCAAAGGTGAGGGGGAGACTGGCCTTTCAGGGCATTACATGAACACCAGGAGAGTCTCCTTGGCGTTTGTTAGTAATAGTTCATCCCCATAACACCCTGGAATTGGAATTGTACACTTTCAGTCCAACCCTCCTGGTGCTCATCAGACTCCGAGGAAAACCCCTTCGCCAATGACACCACCCTTCCCTCCCCGCTCCTCCAGTATTAGGTTTGTCGTTATTATTTCTGAGATCGGCCCCACTGTGCCAGGTGCAGCCATACATGCACCTAGTAAGAGTGCTCCTGCCCTTCCTGACCATTTAAATAGATGAGACACAGGGTGGGAGAAAGAAAGTACTACTAGCCCTTTTTACAGATGGAAAACTGAGGCATAGGGTAGCCCAAGATCACCCAGAGCCAGGAATAAGAACCCCAGCTTTCTGAGCTCCCGTCCAGTGTCCTTAACCCAAGGGCAGTCTTCCTCTCAAGCATCATTTTTAAAGCAACTGGGCTCCCGTGTTCAAATCCCAGCAGGGCCGACTCAGCCTTGCACCTTTTGGAGGGAGCCCCATTGTGCCAGGAGGTTTTGATCCCTGGGCTGTTCATGGTGCAGGGTAGGGGAGTGTCTCTGGTAAAGGACTTTGAATGCTAGATGCCTGGGCACTTTCCATAGCAACGGGGTGGTGCTTCATCTCCTGGCTGGTCTCCCTGGGCCCTGCCCTCCTAGGCTAGCGCTGGCTGCCTTTCAGTGGTGCTGTTCGCATAAAGTCCGTGACGTACCCGGGGGCAAAAGACACAGCTGTATAAATTGTGGCTAACAACAGTTGTAACCAGAAAGGCTTCAGGACAGAACTGAGGCCGGCCAGCACCTTCTCCCAGGGCAAGCCAGTTTCTCAATAAGCACAGGCAGAAAATGCTTCTCCATTCCCTGAATGCCACCCTAAATCACTCTGCTACTGTGTGGCATTTCTACCGTGACAGTACCTGGAGAGGCTACATAGGTGCGTAGGGCTCAGTGCATTGAAACCCAAATGCTCTGGATTGTGTCTTTGCGCTGTGGGAAGCTCCTGCTGTCCCGGCTTGTTGCTGTGAGCTGACTCTGACGGTGGCACAGTGGCTGTCATTGGAAGGTGAAGGCCCGGGCACACAATGCAATGCCCAGATGGGGCGGTGGGATAATGGGGCTGGAATTCTGTCCTGCAGAAACCACCAGCATTCCAGCTGGGAGCCGGGAATGCAGCAGCACCAGCATGAAGCTGGTATCAGAGAAGTTCTCAATAGGAGAAGCTGGTTCTTGGGATCCTGCTTTCATCCAGCGGTGACAAAGGTGGTTTTATTCAGGAGTGAACATGGCCGTGTTGAGTAGAGGGAGCTCAGCTTCCAGGGCCCAGGAAACCATAGTGGAGATGCTAGTCCAGCATGGGACATCCACAGTAAAACCCCTTCTTGTCACCCCTCGCCCTCTCCAAGGCAAACAGCCAAGATCTGGGATGCTTTGGGGCTGGGAGGGCAGGAAACAGTTTTGCGGCTCCAACATGCTGCAACTGCAACAGTGCATGTGTCTCAGCTACCCTGCCTGGAGCGTGCTGAACTGTTCGGAGCTTGCTGCGGTGTTGTGAATTGCATGGGGTGGAGTCTGGCCTACAGTCTCATGAAGCTCCCGGGGAACATCAGCGGGGGGATCCTTGCTCACCTGCATGCTTTTTAATCCCTGTTTCCACTCAGGGGCTCATGTGACAGAGAGCCCCCTGCAGTCAGGTGTGCCGGCGAGATCCAGGCTTGTGTATATAAAATGGTCTCACTCTGTCCTGTCTGCTGAACTGGGAATTGATTCCTGCGTGGGAGTGGGGATTGGCTAGGGAGGAGCACTTATCCGAGTTACGTGGGAATAGCACAGGCAGGGGCAGTCTGTTCTGAGAGACACATGACTGTTTGGAGCGGTGAGATTCTGCTCCCATGACGCTGCGGGTGGGAGGGCACGCGGGGGCTGCCTGGAGAGGGGTTTCCTGCAGTCAGTGCCAGCCCATCAAACTCCATTGCCATCATGTTTCCAGATGCAGATGGCTCTGTGTCGAGTCTGTCCTGGGACAGCTGGGAGTGAGTACCGTCCCCCTGTAGCAACGGGTAAAGGTGACCTCGAACCGGGATTTATGGCCTGCCTAGAACATGAGGCCCTGGGGTCAGAGATGGCTTTGACGTGCTCTGGAATTAGAGGGCATGTGTTCTATCAAACGCAGCCCTGGCATGGTCTGGGGCCGCTAATTCCTCACCCTACTGTTTGGAATACGCAGATGATAAAGCTGTGCCAATAGCCACTCTCAACTGGCTTTATCGTCTCTCCTGCCTCCGTAGGTCCGCTACGCAACCTGGAGTATCATCATGGACTCAGTGGTGCCGTCCGATAAAGGCAACTACACCTGCATCGTGGAGAACAAATATGGGAGCATCAACCACACCTACCAGCTCGACGTAGTGGGTGAGGAAGCTGAGCTGGACAGAGGGTTAAGAGGGGAAATTGGAAACGTATGCCCCTGGGAAACCGGTGATGCAAACCATAAATGTGGCACAAGGGGTCATGGCTGTGCAGAGGAGGGGGCTCCCCTGAGGTCCTATTCTGGTCAGCAGAGCCTCTCTGGCAAGCAGACTGCCTGCATTTTCACCAGCTTGCTGGCCACCGGAACGATTCTGCTCCACTTCCACTGTAGCCGTGCGCACCACGTTCCGCAGCCCAGGGATGCTCTGGTAGGGCTCTGGGTGGGGATTGCTGAGGCTGACTCGAAGGCTGGGGAAACAGTGGCGATGCTGGGAACCTGAGCCCTGGGACTGAGGCCCCAGTGGGGAGAAAGGTGTTCTGGGTCCAGGACCAGAGAAACTTTAGCGCATCCCTGTGGAAAGGAATTGCTCAAAGCTCTGTCGTTAGCTCTAGGCACCTGGGTTTGGAATCGGTGACCATTGTCAGATTTCAGCCCACCTCTCAGGTGAGGTGTGAGCTGGTTGCTGTCTCCCCTTTGGGCCCAAAGGTCGTGGGAAGAGCTCCCATGTCAGGCCTTGAGCTGATATCCCAACTGGACACTGGAGGGAAGTCCTGGGGTGGGGTGGCGTTCTGCACTGCTGCTTTGCCTGAGTCCCTTCTGGCCGGCTGCAGGCCGAGAAGAGGTTGGATCTTGTGGCACTTCCCCAAAGGAGGCGGGGGTGTTCCAGCCGAGCACAGCGTCACACTCTGGCTAATCCAGGAAGGCATCCAGCCGCCTCCGGTGGGGGCTCCCATCAGGGTGAAGAAGAACCCGCAGGCCTCGCAGTGCTCTGAGCCAAATGCAAAGCCCTTTTCGGCAGCTCAGCTTCCCCGCCACAAGCTCCTTGGCTGCATGTGTCCGCTCCCTCGCACTGCAATTCAATCAGTGACCTCCCCCCGTTTCTACGTCCGCAGGTGGGCAGGAGAGCTTGTTTATGGAATTGTGACGTGGGTGGCACTCGGATACTGCACTGCCAAGAGCTGCATAAGCACCTAGACAGCTGGATGGACTCTGCTTCCCCCCTTTCATTGTCACTTGCCCCCACTATAATCAGACTCATCTCTTTTGTCTCCCGAGAACTCAGCTTGTCCCCCCGGGGGATGGGAGGGGTGGCCTGGCCTCAGAGCCGGTGATTCGGTTTTTGGTTTTTTAAATTTTACTTAAAATAATTTTGTCGTCCAAACAGAACCTTTTTTTTCCCCTTAAATCGCCTTATTAGCCTTAATTCCCAGCTGGGAAGGCTGGTCTGTGCAGTTGCACATGTGGAGCTGCTCTAAATGCCAGTAAATGAACCATTAAAAATGTGATTTAATTTGATTACACTGAGCAAACTGAAGGGAATAGTCAGCAGTGGGAACAAAGGGGTTTCTTAATGCTCACTCACTGCAGTGGCAGGCTCTTTGTTAATGGGCTAGGTCCTCATTGGGTTTGTTTGACCTTTGACCTCGGATGAATAGGTGGCCATGTTTATCCCCCTCCCCCACGTTCCCTGACAAGAATTTCACCTGTCCGTGCCCCCTCCCCGCTTTGCAAACACTCGGTTTATGGGGAGGGTGATCCGCCCCATTCACCACAGAGTGCACCAGTGGCTGTTCCAACCCGAAACCTCCACCTTGCTTCTGCTGGCCCCAGGAGCAAACATGGGGTTCTCTCGGTCTGGCCTTTCGCCTGATCCTTTGCTTGGCTTCGGGCCCAGGAGGGCGTTGTGGGGAGAGTCATCTGTGTGGAGCTCCGATGCCCTCTTGTCCATCCTTGGGAAGGAAAGGTCTTCTCCCTGCTTGGTTTCATTGCCCTATTTCCCTTTTGTTGTAAGACTGATGGAATGGAACTGCCCTCTGCAGCTAAAGTCACTAGTCAGAACTGGTTGGGTGGCTTTTTTGTTTCAGTTTCATAAGGGGCTTTTGGGGCACCTGTGGTTGGAAATCCCTTTGGAAGTTAGTGGCTAGCACTGCCCCTAGGAGCCCCATGTGAATCCTTCCGCGCAATGCCCCAGCTCAGGAAGGCTTGGTCACCAAGTATCCAGACCCGGCCTCAGGCACTGAACCTACAATGTAGCATAGTGGCACTTCCATCTCATCCTGGCTATGTATGGGAAAAGGGACCTGATTCCAGCCAGGTCGATTCAGTGATGGCAAGTGGCAGGAAATCCCAGACACCCAGCGCTGAGTGCCGTGAGATCTCAGCTGGAATATTGCCAGCCAGACTCCAGGCAGATTCTGTCATCTTCTCACTCCTGTCTGGTCCAAAGCGAGAGATCCTTTGCCCACCTTCTGCTTTCAAGGGGACACATTTGATGGCACTGCCAGTGCTGCTCCATTGGAGGGACTGTTCCTTGCGGGCCTGGCTATCAAGGCAATGAGCGGACACGGAATCATAAAATCAGCCACCACAGCTCTTGCTGCTCAGAACGGCTCGTGCTTGATTTATTTCATCTCCTCTGTGCTGCTGTTACCTTGCTGGAGGAGAGGCAAAGCCTGGCATCTGATGCAGACTTGGTTTGCAGGCAAAGGGCCAGAGTCAGAGGGAATATCTGTGGTGGTAGAAGCTGCATGTTAGTGAGCGTGGTTTGCGTGCTAGAGGGTGGGTGGTGAAAGCAGAGTATGCATAGGAGAGCAGGCCTCGAATACTTCCAGTGCCTGCACTCCCACCAGCATTTACCTTGTATCGCATTGCAATCAGGCCCATAGTCTCCTCCATCCCCTTTCCTCCAAGACAGGAGGTAACCATTGCCTCCGCACAGTATCCATAGATGGTATGTATCTCCTTCCGAGATGCACCTCTGTTCCCTGCCAGCCTTGTTCTCCTGCCCTTGGGAAGCCCTGCTCGCCTCCCCCTTCTCTCTGGCACCAGGCAGAGTGGCAATTGCAAGAGATCAGAGGGCAGGAAGGGAGTTCACTATGAATTAAAAACAACTCTTCCCTTTTCACCCTTCCCCAGGTGGAAGTTCAAGTGTGGAGGAAGCCACAGTGAGCCAGGCTGGCTTCCTGGTGCTACCTGCAGCATCTCTAGGCACCTGCTAGGGTGACTGCTGCATTGGTTTGGGGCACAGGCCTGTCCTTGACAGCTCCCACTAGAGCTGGGTCTCTCAATCGTCAGCTTTGTCCTTTCTTTTCCCCCTTGCCAGAGAAACCAGCTGTCATTTGGCCTCTGCCTAACTCCCTCCTCAGTGATCAGCCCTGGCTGTAACCCTCTAGCTAGGCCTCAAGCGGCTCTCAGGACAGGAAGCAGGCTGAGGCCTGCTTGCACTGTCTGAGGGGGGGAGTGGTGAGACACCGCAGAAAGTAGGCTGTGTAATTCAAGGCGGATGTGAGTGCGAGCCGAGGGGAGCTCTTGGCAGGGGCAGCACCGGTCCTGTGATACTTCGAGAACTGGAGTATGATTTTAGGATACAGGGGGCCGCTCGTCAAGGTTCCTTAGCGAGAGGGATTAGAGGGGAAGGCAGCCAGTGAAGCTTCCCCTTCGTATTTTTAATAAGTGACTGGCTGGGATGAAAAAGATCTTGGCTCCGGCCGCTCGCCATGAAAAAATAACCCCTTAATCCTTGCGTTGTCACCCCCCAAGTGAAGATGTGAAGGCAGTGGCTGGCGGCAGGGCCTTTCCCTCCTGCTGCCATGTACCTAACTCTCTTTGTTTCTGGGAAGCTGCATTCGCTTCAAATCCACGTCTGTCTGGTGCATGCTTGCTGACCCTGAGCAGCACGAGAGAGAGCGAGGGACTGCATCCCTGCCCACATACCGGCTTGGGTTAGGGCCTGCTTCGTGCTCTGGCTGAGCCTAGCGGTTTTGTTCTTGAGGCTGGGGTCAGGCCTGTGTTTTCAGTAGCGCCATGTTGCCTCACTTGTATTGTTGGCCCATAGAGTGAGGTTATAGGTCATGCTGCTCCCAGGGCTCTGGACTGGCCTCTTGTCCTGTTACTGTGCTCTGTCTGCCTCTCTTAAGGTTTTATACTGCCATCCATCACCTGGGCATCTGACCACCTTCCATGTAAAATCAATAGCAAAGTCGAGTGGACTTCAGGGGTCTCTGGCACTTCTACTTCTGCCTTCTATCACTTTGCACACACAGAAGAGGTGTCAAGAAGTAGCTTCCTAGGAAGATTGAAATGCCCTGCTTCCACCAATAGCCAGACACCAGGTCCAACCCGCCTGATAATTAACCAGCTCCCTATGGGCCCAGTGGGCAGCAAGCTATTCCAAGGCGGCGGGAGAGGAAGCGAAAGAGGGAGTGATGCTAAATACTCTACATCCCTGCTGCTGTGCTGTCGCTCGAGGTGCCCTCCACTATCTGCGCTCTCGAGCAGGCTCTGAGTGGAGTGGGTTGCGTGGGGGTGGGGGCGGGATACAAGTTTAGGACAGGGGGTGGGTGGAGACGTAGCCAATGTTGTGCTAGGACTAGTCTTTTTATGTAGAATCCCAGCCATGAGTCCTCATCAAGTAATGGAGTCCACAGGGCTACAAGCAGCATTGAAAAAAATGTAGCCAAGAAAAGAGAATTTCTCTAGCAAAGCATGAGATTGAGAGTGATGTCTGGGTCACCCAGGGCTGTTCTTTAGTGGCCCGCTGGACTTGGTGCCCTGGTTTTGTGAGACCATCCCCTCTTGCCATGTCTTGCAGAGAGATCACCTCACCGGCCCATCCTCCAAGCTGGGCTGCCCGCCAACAAGACTGTGGCCCTGGGCAGCAATGTGGAGTTTGTGTGCAAAGTTTACAGTGACCCACAGCCCCACATCCAGTGGCTGAAGCACATAGAGGTCAATGGCAGCAAGATCGGACCCGATAACTTACCCTACGTGCAGATCCTGAAGGTAACGTCCCATTCTGGGTGGGCCCGTTTGGTTTCCTTCGCAGGACGAGCCGGGAATGGAGCTGGTGAGGTGGAAATGAATTGGGGGAGGAAGCCATTTGGGATGGAACTGGCATATCAGGAACAGGGCAGGGGGATGATGTTTGCTACCCTTCAGACTGGGTTAGGTACCAGTCTCCTGACCAGATGTGCCAAGACAATGGTACATGCAGAGCCTTCTCCTGTACTCTCCTCCCTGCAAAGCCTGGAGCAGAGGATAGTGGGTGGGTAGGACAGGAAGGTGCTGGTCTTTTCAGCAGAATGTGGATGTGAGATGCCCTCCCCGAAGCACCAAGTTGGACTAAATACACTGGTGTAGAGGGACGTGGGGAGCAGAGAGTGGGGTTGTCTTAACTGGCCCAGGAACAGGCAGTCCGTGAAGCATTCAAAGGCCCTTGGCTCTGCATGCTCAGAGACGCAGTGGGCTGGGCGAGGGTCACTCCTATTCTGTGAATTGTTATGTTTAAAACAGCGAAGGTAGAAAGCAAGATAATAGCTCAGGTGAGCCCGGCTCCCTTAGCCTCCACCACAGGCCTGGAATCTCACTTCAAGTGAGCCAAGGTGCTACGCAGCAGAGAGCAGGAGCAGCTGTTGCAACCCTGGCTTGCACATGCCTCTCTGCTCTGTTGTACCTAACACTAGTCAGTGCCACTTACAGCAACCCACTGTGCCCTGTATCCAGTGGTTTCATGGCCACCTGAGTGCCCCACCGTGAATCTGTTCCTGGTCACGTGGGGCATGTTCATTCATTTGGGAGCTCTGGGGGTACCCATCTGTTAATTCAGAGGTTGTGCTGTTGCTGACTTTCTGCACGGGTCACCAGATTGTCATGACTCCCAAGTTTGCCATAAGCCAGTGCATCGGTCAGCGGTTTCAATGCACAAGCCCATCTTCGTTAAAGCGATAGGCACCTCCGGGCTGGGTGAGTCTGGCGTGTTATCAGACCCTGGCACTTCTGCAGACAGATACCACCCCTGCTTGATATGGGGGATGGGGCGCAGAGGACTTGAGCTAGTTGCCCCTTGATTCCACGTCTGGGCAAGGCCCTGATGATGTGATTGATGTTGATCTCTGGGCTGCGGTGTCCGACTGTGTCAATGTGACTCCTGTGTTGTTGGTTTGTTCTAGCACTCAGGAATTAATAGCTCTGATGCGGAAGTGCTGACCCTGTATAATGTGACAGAGGCCGAGAGCGGGGAGTATGTTTGTAAGGTTTCCAATTATATTGGCGAGGCTAACCAGTCTGCGTGGCTCACTGTCACCAGACCCATGGCAAAAGGTAAACTGACGAACACCAGCTGGGATCTTACTTGGACAGTCAGTCCCTAGCGGTGGAAAACAAAACTCTGGGCTCTCTTGTTTCTGCTCTATTTCTGGTGCCACAAGCCATGGAAAAATACTCGCAGTGGCCAGTTTAGTTTTGTGCTCTGTGTCGCTTGCCCGCCTTCCCCTCCTGGATGTTTCTCCCCTGCGCGCTCTCACTGTATTAGCAAAACACATTGGATAGGTGCATCTAAACCACCCCAGCATCTTCCCGGTGAAACACGAGCTGTCCCTTCTCGCTCCAGCTGCGTCTTTTCCAGCGCATCTGGGCTTGGGATCTTTGCTAAGTTACATCCCCTCCAAAATAAAGAAATGATTCAGCCTTATTTTGCTCGTCTCCTCGCTTTCAAACCTCGATCTATGCACCAGATCTGACTGTGACAATACAGTGTTGTGTTCTCCCCTCTGTCTCAGTCTGTCATCTCCCTACCCAAACCCCACTCCTTCAGCTGTGTTGTCTTCCGTTATGTTTCTCCGCAATCCCATCGCCTCCCCTTGTGCAGTTGTGTCGCATGAAACTAAGCCGGCTCCTTCTTCCTGAGGTCCATTTTTCCATGCAGCCCATCGCCAGCATGTTCAGATGGGCCGGAAATTCAGTTTGGTGAAGGGTTTTAACAAACATCTCCTTAGGTCAGCCTGGATCAAAGGTCGTCCTAAGGGTCTCTTTAACAGGTCTACAGTGGTCTCTCTCTGCTACCCGGGGGTCTGGCAAATGAGACACCAGGGCACGTTCCTCCCCCCTCCTCCACCTTGGTTCCTAGAAGATCTCATGTCGTTTGCTTGTCCGTTTTTTGCTTCCATTTGTTTTCTTCTAGACGGCTGGAGTTAACACAACAGACAAAGAAATGGAAGTCCTTCACTTAAGGAATGTCTCATTTGAGGATGCTGGGGAGTATACATGTTTGGCGGGTAATTCTATTGGGATCTCCCATCACTCTGCATGGTTGACAGTTCTCGAAGGTACATACTCCTCCTTCTGCTGTCCTTTTCCCACCTCATTTCTGTGTCTGATGAACTATGCATTGCAGCCTGGGAGAGAGCCTGGGCTTTGCCTTTCCTCCCCACCCTGGGGAAAGCATAGAGCCTGCCAGTCAATTCTCCACACCTAGGCACCTGGCTTCCCCAGCAAGGGCAGTGCTCTCAGCCACTCTGCCCTGGTGACAAGTTAGTACTCAACCCATCCCCAGGGTGTCTCATGCTGCATCTCCCTGCGCGGCTCCTGCCGGTCAGAATCCAAAGCAAGGGGGTAATTAATGCTGCACTTGGGTCTGTCTCCCATGCTGGAGCTGGCAGGAGCGTGTGCCCTCTCCGCTTGGTGCCAGGGCCCTGCCTCTCCCCACCTTGGGGCCGGTTCAGAATTGGTGGCTGTGCCCACCCGCTCTCTCCCTGGCCGAGGCAATGCATATCTCTGATTTATGTGTAACCGGTGGTTCAGTCCAGTTAGAACAGGCTGGTTCCGTCCTCTCAGGCAATGCCAGTGTTTCCCATTCCCTGTGCCCCTACGCTGGCTGACCAAAGTGCCGGTGCATTAGCCCAGGGTGATAACAGTGTTTCTAGGAACCACCCAGGCCTCTGGCTCCCAAGCGGCTGCCCCTCGGTTTCAGTGGGAGAGGGGTTGCAGAAGGTGTCCTGGCTGGCGGTGTCACAGTGCCAGGGGGCAGCACGTGGAGGGAGTTTGGGAGCGGGGATTGCAGCCTATGGAGGCAGAGGAGCTCTCAGGCCCTTCTCGCCAGCCTGGGCTGGTTCTGAAGCCATTGTGAGTGGAAGCGCTGCTCAGTCTGACGTGGGGCCTTTGATAGGGGGGTGAAAGAAGAGGACCATGGAGGAGGTTCCTGGTCTCCTTTGTGCCCCGAGCCCTCATAAACAGAACTAAGTTAAAAAAGAATAAATTGGGGAAAGTGGTGGGTCAGCTGCAGCCCCCGTGCCTCATGCTGCTGTCTCCCCCTTTCCCGCCCCCTACACCAACCCTCCCTGTGGCAGTTTGAGCGTTAGTAGCCCTGGCCTTGCCCTGAGGAGGAACCTGGCCCCTGGTGCTGGGGTTGCAGTGACGGGTGCTGTGCTATTTCCTCTGCATGAGCCCTCTACGGGCAGGTTGTGCTCCAGCCTTGGCATGGGTCTGGCTCACCCGTGCCCCATCCATGCTGCTTCCCTTTCCCTGACAAGGCCTGATAACCGGCAGCTGCAGGAAGTTTTTGGGGTGCGCCTGCTGGTGCTTTTCATACAAAAACTTTCTCCGTTATCAGCCTCTTCTCCCTTGTCAGACCTGCCTCGTTCAGAGCTCTGGGAGCTGAACAGGAGATGGTGGCTGCTTCTCTCCAGTGGGGTGTAGCACGAAAGACTTGGACTCCCTCTAATGCCTTCTCTGAGGCTCTCTGCTCTTCTGGGGGGGAGGGCTGGGCTGGGGGGACTTTTGTCTTCATGAACTGCAACTCCAGCGTCCTCACCGACCCAGCTGTGGTGCTGTGCGTAATGCACTGTGCCTCCTGGCTGCGACCGCGCTGAAACTGTTCCTGAACTGCCACCGCTCTCGCTGCGACTCAGCTGGGGGTTTGCTAGTAAAGAGGGGGTCCTGCTGCAGTTAGAAGGGAGGCAAACCCCTCGGGGAGGGGGCAGGTTTGTCTCCTGATGAAATGAAACTCTCTTTAAGGGGCTGCTAGTGACCGTTTCAAAAAACAAAGCCGAAGCCCTTGTAGTAATTTTTTTTTTAATGCCTGTGTCTCCTGTTCAAACTATTTGCAGTCTCACAAGGACAGCGTTTTATTGTGGCCTGGCCCCTTGTCCCAGTGTTGGTCCTGGTAACTTTCCCCTAGAAATCTACAGTCCCAGTTCAGACTGGTAGGAAAATCCTCAAAGGTGCATGTCCCCGAATCCCCTCCTGCTCTCCCCCACCATGAACAGAAAGGGGGCGCCCCCAAGCCAGGCCTGGGCCACGCAGAGATGAGCGGCCGTGTCCTTCTGTACGTGCTGCTTTGCAACACCTGCACGGGTTAAAATGACGTAGATACCATCCCAGAACTTCCATGGGTGCCCAGCACAGCCTCTTTTGCTCTCCTAGCAATCGGGGGCGGGGCGGGGGAGGAGCGGGGGCTCTGCAGCTGCACCTGCTCAGTCTTGTGATGGCCTAACAAGCCCGGCTGGGCCACCTGAGGTTGGGGAGGGCCCTGGCTGAGGAAGCTAGCAGGCTGCTCAGTGCAGATGCCTGTGGATTCTCTGCCTCTCTGTGCTTGCTGTGCTCCAAGCCCTGCTCCAGCCTAGATTGTGCGTTGCATCCGGCCTTGTTCCAGTCCTGTCCCAGCCTCGCCCGTCGCCCTGCTCCTGCCATCCCTGATTCCAAATCATCTGGTTCTGAGCCGTGGCTCTGATCCTGACCTGCCTCAGCCCATAGCTCTGGCATTCAGACTCTGACTCCTTCCCCGACCCAGTCTCCTGACACGAGCCATGGGAAGTCCCAGAAGTTCTCAGCCCAATATATCTACCCATTTTTACGGATGTTTCACTTCTCATTTAACCCCGGCTCCTTAGAGGAGGTTACAGCCCTGCCTCCTCTCGCTACTCCACTCCCAGACACTGTATTTGTGACCTCTCTGGGCGGAGGGGCTGCATTGCCTGGCCATTTGGTCTCAGGTTCCCTCAGCTGCTTCTTTCCCACCAGCCAACATCTGCTTATGGTGGGGTGGGGCTGGGGGAGGGGATACGTGCCCTTTTACATAAAAGTTTGTGCTTGTTCTTCATGTCTCTCCAAACTCTGGTTAGCTGAGGACCTGCGTGGCGAGGTGGCTCAATAACCCCACATGGTCACTCATGTGCACAGGGATGTTGGGGCAGCGAGGAGGTGGCTGGCCTTGGCTGGTCCCTGTTTTGTTCAGACGTGGCTCAGACCCCGAGATAGCTGGAGCCAGGAGGTTTGCCTGGCTTGGACTCAGCTGTGCTTAGAGCCTCTCTGGGCCGGGAGGGGAGGCATGTCCCATCTCCATCTCTGTGGGCGGGCGTCGCTCCCCCCGTTCTAGCACACCGCCCCACAAAGGATTTGCCGTACTAATGCCTTGTTCACACCGACCCAGCTCTTGAAGACAGGCCGGCCATGATGACCTCGCCGCTGTACCTGGAGATCATCATTTACTGCACGGGGGCCTTTCTCATCTCCTGCATGGTGGTGACCGTCATCATCTACAAGATGAAGAGCACCACCAAGAAGACCGACTTCAACAGCCAGCTGGCCGTGCACAAGCTGGCCAAGAGCATTCCGCTGCGCAGACAGGTAACAGAAAGTAGATAGGGGGTTTGTTTGCACGTACTGCCTCTCCTCGGAGCCCCTGCTGCCTGCCCAGTAACACTGCCCTGACCACCCGCCCTGTCTGAGTTAGCACAGGCCACCAGCACAAACAGCCAGGGGAGGTTCCTCTCTCTCTGAGGGGTCAGGAGGAAGAACGGAGGGAGGGGAACATGTTATTTGAGCGGCGGGGACTGACGTGCCATCTGGATTGCTTGCAAAGCAGAGCCTTAGAGTAGGGGGTGTGGGTGGGCTTGTTAAGAGGGTTGCAGGTGGATTGGGTTAAACACCAAGCTGATCTCTAGCTATGTTTCTACGCTATTTACAAAGTGCCTGTCCAGTGCTGTACAAAACCTCTTTAAACCCCCCCGTTATCTAAGTCAGCAGACAACCACCCCTTATATACACTCACACGTCTGCCTCCCGGCACTCCCTAGAGAGACAAGGCAGGTGGGGTGATATCTTTTATTGGCCCAGCTTCTGTGGGTGAGAGACATGCTTTCATATCCCATAGCTCTCCCTCAGATGTCCACTTAACGTCTTCACTTGACCCATGTCTGAATCTCCCAGCCCTGCCTCTGGTTGGGTCCAGTTCTCTCGTCCCCAGGAGATCTGATGACAGATCTTCCCCTGGTCCAGCCAGACTGCTGCGACCCAGAGAGCGGGAGTTCCCAGTGCCGCCCCTGAGCAGGGACTCAGGGGCCTGGTTGATTGTGGTCGATGGGGAAAGTGTGTCGATGCAGCAGTGTGGAATTTCTTAGCTTGGGCCAGAAGGGGAAGAAGAATGAGTCAGAAAAGCCAGGGTGGGGAGGAGCGACATGAGATGGGCACAGGGGTGGGGGCTAGTGGGCAAACTGTAATGATGGTTTTAAAAATAAATTCTCCCAGCCCCAAAATATCTGTTCTTCCCTAGCGCTGTCACATCTATGCCACAACATGGTCTAGTCTAGTGGAAAAGGCACAGGACGAAGAGCCAGGGTGTTTATTTCCAGCTTGGTCATTAACCTGCTCTGTGACCTTGGGCAAGTCCCCTGGCCCCCCTGCCTCAGTTTCCCCACCTGCAATCCTGAGGGTCATGGTGCTTACCCTCTGTTATAAGGCACATAGAGGTCTGTGGATGGAAAGGGTGTAGAAGTGTTGTTATCGGCAGGCTGTTCAAATGTGGCTGTCAAGACGTGCCATGTCAGATCTGTTCCCAGTTCACTAGAGCATGCGTAACCTGCCTCTGGAGCTGGCTCACCTGCGGGGCTTGAACCTGGGGCCCCCTGGCACAGACAAGCCCTCACCTCTAGAGCGAACAGACCCTGTAGCACTGCACCAAATAAGAATAATTCCTGTCCTGGTAGAAACAGGGACTTGGGGCTGCCCAACCTGAGGCCCCCGTGAGGTCCCAGCCACAAAGGCATCACTTCAAAATGCCTCTTGTTCCTGTACTTCTGTGCTTATTCTTTTGGCCCTTGCTACAATTAAGGAGGTCCTAGGATCTGGGACGGTGGTGGGAGGGGCCCTTCTCTGTATATGGGGGGTGGGGGCATCGCTGAGCAGGCGCCTCTGTGAACCTTCTCCTCGTCTCTTGGCGTTTATGGCAGGTCGGTAAGGGTCATGGGGTGATCTGGAGGGTTTATGGCAATTTAATATTTGATGGGGGGAGCGTGGCCTGCACACCGAGTGGCTGGAAGGGCTCCATGGACCGTAGATTTTACGATGTCACCACAGCACAGAGGAAGTTAATTAGAAATAATTTAGTCCCACTCCATGTTGGAGTAATGCCAATGGGGCCCCGGTAGCAGGTAGATCCATGCAGAACGCCGTGTTCTTCCTCTTGTGTGCAAACTAGGGGGGTCCAAACGGGGTTATCTTTTTGGAGGGTGTCCTTGGTCTTTTGTCAGTCCCGTGTCACAAGCAAATGGCTTGTAATCAAGTCTGAAACTCCCTGCTAAGCCCTCACCGGTGCCACTCCTCGATCAGCCGAAAGGGTTTTCTGCAGAGCAGGGAGAGCCCGATAGCTCCAGGGGCTGAGCGTACTGCTCCTCCAGCACTAGGGAAGGAGCGACCAAGCCCAGGAATCAGACCAGTTCGGATGGTGCAGTGCAGGGCACAAGATCAGGTGTGACTCAGTCGGTCTGAGAGCTGATGTTCTTGTCCTTTCTGCTGCACCTGGGGAAGAGGGAAAGGGGGTCTGGGTCCATTTTACGGCAAAAGGAGTAGTTAGGTGGAGCAGGGAAGTGGGAGCCAGGATTCCTGGCTTTTGTCCCTGGCTTTGCCACCTTTGACAAGTCCCAGCATCTGTAACTTGGGGATAATGATTCCAACCTCCTCCCAGGGGGATTGTGAGGCATAACTGGTGTTTGTAAAGCCCTTTGAGGTGCCTGGAGAAGGGCCAGGCCACTGCATGCTGCAGCAGATTCAGTACCGGGGAGAGAGGGCTCCCTCCGCCTCCAGCAGGTAACTAAAGCACTTTGGTCAGCAGCTCCTCTCCTTATCGGAACCAAGCATGTCCCTGCCCCGGGTGCTTCCTGACGGTAACCCACTGTCCCTTGGCTCTCCCATTGCAGGTGTCAGCAGACTCCAGCTCCTCCATGAACTCCGGGGTGATGCTTGTCAGGCCCTCGCGGCTCTCCTCGAGTGGCACCCCTATGCTGGCAGGCGTCTCGGAATACGAGCTTCCTGAAGACCCTCGGTGGGAGCTCCCCAGGGACAGGTGAGGCACGCTGTTGCGCCGGGCTCCCCAGAGGGGCGACCCCGGCCTTTCTGTAGCTAGCTGGCTCCTGCATCTGGTCGCAGCCTGATCCAAATGCTATTGAAGTCGAAGGAAAGGCTCCTCGGAGCAGGAGCAGGCCCGTAGCTCATCCTGTTCCTTAATTATGCTAATGGGGAGGAGGCCTCATGGCTGGTGTATTCCTCTCGAAGCACCTCCCATGGACCCATGTGCGTCTCCCTCCTCCCCCTGCTGCTTCCAGGCCAGCAGCAGGGAGCATTGCGCATCTCCGGGCGCCTGCTCTGCTGTGTCACGTCTGAAATGGGTTTCAAATAGCCAAGAGAAATGACTGCTGGGTTTGCACCTTCCTGTGTGATCACCCCCTCCGTGAAACCTCCGCCCCCCTCACTCCCCGCAGCCGCTGCAGGTGCTCAGAACGTTCCCAGCCCTACAGAGAGATCAACCCCACACTCAAATCTACGGAAGGCGAGGCCTTCCTGGAACATGAATCGATCTCTCTCCGGCAGCCTCAGCCGTGTAATGACCAGCCGTGGCTGCACTGCATTGATTACAAGCTTCTCCTGGAGTGGCTGTTTTCAAATTGTATAACTCCATTAGTTTGCAAAAAAATCCATGCGCCCTGAGCTGTGCTGGGCTCCTTAGCCCGCAGATAGACTCCTCCTGCCTGCAAAGGGCATTACGTGCGTTCCTGCTTACGGCCTTGCTGGAGTCTGTGCTGAAGTCACTGGGGCAGTGTCACCCATACAACGTCCTCTCCCATTCCCATGCACACCCATGATGTTGGCCCTGCCTTTCCCAGGGGAACACGCATTCCCATTAGGAACTTGCCTCCTTTCTGCAGTTACCTCTTGTGTCCTGTTCTGTGTGAGTGTCTCTCTCTCCGCAGACACGAGCTGCATCCTTCCTCCTCTGTTTTACCTTCTTCTCTTTTCTCATCTAGGCTCATCCTGGGTAAGCCTCTGGGTGAAGGCTGCTTTGGGCAGGTGGTTCTCGCTGAAGCCATCGGCCTGGACAAGGACAAGCCAAACCGAGTGACTAAAGTGGCAGTCAAGATGCTGAAGTGTAAGTAGGGGCCATAGGCCCCGCAGGGTTTTTCCCAGCTTTGCAGCTGCCTCTCTCAGTCCATCTCAGCTCAGGCTAGCATCGATCCTGCTGACTTTGGGAAATGTACCTTGGGGAGGGGAGGCAGGGGGAGTGTGTTGGATTGGGCCCCAACTGAGCAAGTTTATTGTTAGCAGCATCGGCTGGGTTTTTTTCAAGAAGAGCTTCTGAGTCTGAGCTCCCAGCGGCTGTCGTAGGCCTGTAGCTGCTGGAGTCCCATAGCAGAGCGATAGCTCGAGGCCCGGAGTGTAACCATGGCCAAGGGCTGCACAGCACCTTCCTTGTACAGCGAAGGAGTAGCCTCCCACGCCCAGTTTGCTCTCCCCTCGAGCCAACATTCACATATCCAGACCCTCTGCAGTTCAACCCTGCAGCGGCATGTGCTGCCCAGGGAGAGCTGGGCGCTCCCCAGCAGCTGCTCTGATGGAATCACCCTGCACAATCGAGTAGCTTCTCCAGCAATCTCTGTTTTGAGTGACAAAAGGGGCAATAAAAACTGGTTGCTTTGTGGAAGGGGCCTGCAAATAAAGGCAGAGAAGAATTATACTCTGTATACGGGGATGCTCTGGGTGGTCAGAGAATGCCTGTTAGGAAAGGCTCTTGTACAGATTTCACTCTATCTGAAGTAGCTCATTAATCTATGCCATGCTTGTCACTGCTATCTGAGCGCTTTTCTCACTTGAGCTCGGTCTCTGCCACTCCACCTGGGAGGCGACTGAGGAGAAATACCCAACTCCTCAAACCCTCCCAGTCCTGGAAAGGGAGATGAACCTGAGAATGCTGGTTTAGCTGTGAATACTGCAGCACTTCCTGAGGCAAAATTGTTCTGATGGGGGCTACCGCGAGATACGCCTGTACATACACAGTGTGAGTGCTCTGCATCTCTGCGAAGGAGGAGAACAGAGAAAACCAAGTCTGTAAATCTAAAGCTACCTATCAGATGCTGCTGCAGACCTAGTTCTAGGCCTCACTTAAGCTTAACCCAGCCTGAACAAACATGACCTGTGCCTTTCTTTGGGTTTTAAGCTGATGCTACGGAGAAGGATTTGTCTGACCTGATATCTGAGATGGAGATGATGAAAATGATTGGCAAGCACAAGAACATCATCAACCTCCTGGGAGCCTGCACTCAGGATGGTAAGTTCTCTGTGCACGGATGAGAACTGCTTCTCTGCTAGGACAGCAAGAATTCTGGGGGTAGCCCAGGGCTCCAGGGGGAGGTTGTAGAGGTGGAAAGATACAGGGACTTTAATCCAGATGAGTTTTGAAAATGGTTGGCCATCCCAGAGCTGTCTGAAAGGTCCAGTGCCCAGTGAATGGCAGGGATGGTGTCCCTAGCTTATTTACCAGAAGCTGGGAATGGGCGACAGGGGATGGATCACTTGATGATTCCCTGTTCTGTTCATTCCCTCTGGGGCACCTGGCATTGGCTGCTGTCAGAAGACAGGATACTGGGCTAGATGGACCTTGGGTCTGACCCAGTATGACTGTTCGTATGAAGGGGAGTGTGTGGTTTGCAAGGAGGCACCTCTCCTGGCAAACGCCAGTGGGGTCAGAGTTGTCTGGCCATTTCTAGAGTCTCTCTGTGTTTGGGCATGAGGGAGCGGAAGGCACGCCGGGACGGAAAGCCTCAGTGAGGTATTTGTGCAGGCGCGGGTGTGCGGACATGAACGCACACAGCTCACTTTGTATCAGTTGTGGGGAAGAGTGGAGCAGGGCAGTTTGTTTTCTCATGACCGGAGTTGGTCACAGAGCCCTGGGGTCAGATGAGTCATGTCACACCCAGCCTGCATGTGGGCCTGGGTTTGTTTTCGTTGTGTGATTTTCTGGCTTGGAGTGCGGCTGGCTCACCACAGAGCAGGAGCAGGGCCAGTTCTTCCCCTCACACGTCAGAGGAGCAGCTTCTGATGTGCCAAAGAAGTGGTGTGTGTACGTGTGTGAGGGTGTGCTGGGGGCGTGTACGTATGCACACAAGATGCCTGAGCTCTGTTCTGAGCAGAGACCTTGATTCCTTGCTGTGGATCAACTCCTGTGGGGCCCCTCGTCTGAACCCCCCGCCCAAGCCCACAGGCGCCCCTCAGACAGACACTTGGCAGCCATGGGGCTCTGAAGTGCTTGTGCATGCACACAATATGCAGCTTAAATGCCCATACAGCCACGTGTCCTGTGCAGCCAAGCCCGAAGCCTGAGACGCTCGGCGTTGTCCCCTCCCATTTGCCTTAGGTCCACTCTATGTGATTGTGGAGTATGCGTCCAAAGGCAACCTGCGGGAGTACCTGCAGGCCCGGCGGCCCCCCGGCATGGAGTACTGCTACAACCCGACCCACCTCCCCGAGGAACAGCTCTCCTTTAAGGACCTGGTGTCCTGCGCGTACCAGGTGGCCAGGGGGATGGAATACCTGGCATCCAAAAAGGTAAGCAGTGGCCGCGAGCTCTGTCCCTGGAGGGGAGCGCACACACAGGGCCTGGGGAGTGCAGAGGATTGGTGATTGGGCACCTCTAGAGGCCTGACCCAGTCAATGGGGGCCCTGGGTTCCCAATCTGAATCCACCCCAAGTCATTAAAAGGGCCCCTGTGACTGAAAATTCAAGTGGTGCTTGGCTGGTCTGAGTCAAAGGAGTTTGGGGCTCTCGATCTAAGGATCCCCAAACCCACCCTTGCAGCTGTCACTAACTGGCCCCTTTGCCGCTGAAAGGCCGAGGGAGCCATGAAGACCAAACTCCCTTCTCCCCCTGAGGCCTGTCCCCGAACAGAGACGAGGACTTTGCCTGGGGCCCGTGAATGCCGCCGTACCGTCTGTCTGGGCTCTGTGGACAAGCAGCAATCTTAGCTGTTCAAGGCTGCGGATCTGGCCTCTTTCCCCAACATATTGCAAATTAAAAGCCAAGCAATACAGTGGCACTGAGTCCATCTCCGCACACCCCTAGCTGGAGTGGAAGTGAGGGTGAACTGAAACCTCCGTTACCTGCCTTCTGTCTGGAATCAGGACATGTTGATAATGCTGGAAAGGTCACTCTAACAACGCTGGACGAGCCCTGGCCAGCTGCACGTACATCAGCAGTAAGAGAAAGAGTCTCTAGAGATTCCCACCTCACCTTGGCCAGGGAGGGCTTAGGGCTTGGCACCTGGTTCCCCCGTGTCTGACCGTGTTTTGTGCTCTGGGATCGTGGCTGTGGCCCTTTGAAGGCTGGCAGGTAGTTCGGTGCCAGGCAGAGTCTTTGCTAACACGCCTGCCAGTGCAGCAGAGGAACCCCCCGGCCTGACGGGATCTCCGTTCTCTTCAGTGCATCCACAGAGACCTGGCTGCCAGGAACGTCCTGGTGACGGAAGACAACGTGATGAAGATCGCAGACTTCGGCCTGGCCCGGGACATCCACCACATAGATTACTACAAGAAGACGACGAATGTGAGTGGTGCAGTGGGGGAAGGGGAACGTGCTGGAGCTGGTTTTTCCCGAGGCCTCTGCCAATATTTATAGCTTGGCTGGAGACTTTTTAGGGCAGTGTCTGTGCCGGAGTCCCGAGGTCTCTGGGATATGCGTAGAGAGATTCTCCTCGGTACTGTAGCAGCGCAATGACGTCTGCCTGGCGGGCAGCATGCCCTCTGCTCCCTTCCTTCTCCCCAAGGCCTGCCCTCTCTCCTCACCCTCTGCCCCCTGCACTGCTCAGTTGCCATGGCAACGCGAAGGCCATCCCATGTTCCCAAGGCGGATGACGTATCGGGGCTGGGCGAGAGCAGGCCCCGAGTTTCTCCTCCTGGTGCCGAGGTCCCGAACACGTGTGATCATGGAACGCTCCCTGGCCTTTCTCACAAGAGTGACGGCACTAACTAGCTAGGAGAAAGGGGTTAGACAGCTGCCATTTTCCCCCCGGGGGAGGGTGCATTTTGGTGGTGGGTGATTGGCCGTAAAGCCCTCGGGGATGGAGCACTAGACATCTTCTGTCCCTTTTGCCCAGGACGAAGGTCGCTCTTTGCCCAGCGTAGGTGTCATGACTCCCGTAATGGCAGTGCCCAGGGTGCCGTGTAGCGAGGCTGGGTGTCTCTGTACAGTATGTTAGCCTCCCCTCTGTAACTGCATCAAGCCTGCTTCTCCTCTGGAGGCTGAATTCAGGGGCGGGGGCTTTCCTGCATTCCAGGGTCGCTTACCAGTGAAGTGGATGGCACCGGAGGCCTTGTTCGACCGAATATACACCCACCAGAGCGACGTGTGAGTACCCCACCGCTCCTGCCAGCCATGAGGAGGTCTCTGTCTCGCAGCCTGGTCTTTGCATGGCTATGCGTGCCTAGGCACAATTCAAATGATAGACTAGATCAGGGCCAGCTGGGTCGTGGCAGGGGCTGTACCAAAATCACTGTTCCAGGGAACTGTTTTTCCTCTCCCCTCTCTCATGGATAACACCCGCCTCTCTCCAGCGTTACTGCGCGTTCTCCACTGCAAACACAGATCTGCAGCTGGACTCCGAGTGAAGCTCCATATCCCTGACCCAGCCACACTGCTGTCCCAGCAGTATCACCTCGTGGTGGGACTCTGTCTGCATGTCTCCCCTTCCTATTTAGCCATCGGCCTGCCAGGTGGCATTCAAGCAGCCTCTCCATAAGCCTCCTTTGTGTTGGGTATTTTCCCAAAGGTGAAAAGCACCAGATGGGATTCATCCTAATCTAATGCAACAATAATTGTCATAAGCAGACACCATATTTTGAGTCTAAATGCTCTAGCAGCAGGGCTTGCTTGTCTTCCAAATGCCGCTGAATCAGAGCTGCCAATCCCAGCTCTTCACTTCCCTGAAAAGATCTTTTAAGTCATCGAAAGGTTTTAAACTCGCTCCTGTCCGATGCCTTCCGATGGTGAACACTTGGAGGCTACATTCTGCTCTCAGCTGCACTGCTGTGAGGCTGTCGAAGCTGGCCCGCTTGTGCTAGTGGAACTGGAAGCTGAATTTGGCACCTGGGCTAAGGTTTTTCACACGTGCCCAGCGATTTTGGATGCCCAGCCTGAGACATCTTGCAGGGGCCTGATTTTCACAGCATTGGGTGCTCAACGTTTTCTGAAGAACGGGCCCTTTTAAGATATGTCCAGTTGGACACCCAAAATCACTAATCACTTATGCAAACCTTGGCCTTGGTGTCCTAACAAGGGGCAAGGCGTAGTGCACTAGAACTGTGACTTTCTTCTGCTGAGACGGATGAACCCCGTGTGTTGTGTTCTCAGTGGGTAGCACTGGCGTTGTTCTTGCGAGCTAATGATGCACACTGGTGGCACGGGCGTTCTCCCCTCTCTGTGTCTGCAGCTTCCCAGAGGAGCTGTGTGTCGGGCAGAGGGATGGGTTGCAAGGTGGTGTTGTGGTGGGAGTTGTGCCTGTTCGATACTGTGTTTTTGTGTCTGGAGCAGGTGGTCCTTTGGCGTGCTGCTGTGGGAGATCTTCACGCTGGGTGGCTCGCCATACCCCGGGGTGCCCGTTGAGGAGCTCTTCAAGTTGTTGAAAGAAGGCCACAGAATGGACAAGCCCAGCAACTGCACCAATGAGCTGTAAGTGCAGCTCTCTGCCAGAGGGCAAAGCCGGGGTGGGGAAGGAGGTGCAGAGTCCTGACTGATGTTACCTGTCCCCTCCCCAGGACCCTCGCTGACAGACGAGTGTCCGGGGAACTCAATTTAGGGCTTGTCAGCATGACAGTTAATCCAGAATAAAGTAGGGTGTGAATTTAAAGCAGATTAACTGTTTCCCAGATTAACTCCATATGTGAACACCTTTATTCAGGAATTAGAGTGCCTCATTGTGAATTAGCTTAATCCACTGGGGAAGTGGATTAAACTAATTCGGAATATTATTATTCCAGAATAAGGGCATCTACACACGGAGCTAATTGGAACTAACTCCCTGTGTGTAGACAAGCCCTTAGAGCCCACTGGCAAGCCTTGGGTTCTTGATTCAGACCAGAACTCTGAGCTGCTTGGTTCTGAGGAGGGAGAGGCTCTGGCCTGCTGCAGGGTTTTGATTTAGATTAACTTTGTTCCCCTGGTTGCCCCTGGAAGCAGCTTTCAGCCCAGCATTATTGCTAGTCACATCGGCTGGTGGTTCGTTAGCTGGACATGTCCTTAAAATAAACAGCCTTGGAAAAACAAGGAGGAGAGGTGGGAAATCTTTTCCAGAACTCAGAGTTCGAAGATCCGCCATCAGCACGTTCCTGGAGGCTAAAGTCCCCTCCCTGACTTCTCGTCTCAGCTTCAAGTATCTCCAGCGATGGCCATTCCTTCCCCGGTCTGGCAGCCTGAGCCATCCCCAGCCTGTTCACAGATCACTGCTTTTCTTCCTCCTGGAAAACCTACATTTCTCCCGCTGCCACTTCGGCTCTCTCCATCCTCTGTGCGATGTTTGTTGGCGGATCTGAGGACAGAGCTCTCTCCTCGGCCCTGCCCCTGCCCGGCTTGTTCCAGCTCCTCTTCCTAACCTGTGTGCTTTCTATACTGCTCCTTGCTGGACTTTCACCCATTTGTTTTATGTCCCTGCCTCCAGCCCAAGGATCCTGGGGCTGCAGCAAAGCCAGAGCTCAGCAAAACAGCAAAGGGTTTTATTGCAGAGATCGGCAGAGACCATATTAAAAGTCAGCCTCCTCAGCAGTGCAAGCAGCACCGCTGAGAGCTAAGTGGCAGGGGCACATTCTGGGCACTGGCAGATGTTCCAAGTTATTTTCCCAGCAGTTCCCAGCCCTGCAGAAATCTCAGCTAAATCTGTTTGCAATAATCAACATCTTCCTTTGACCCTTGACCCCAGAGCCAGGACTAACTTAGCCTTTAGTTATATCCTCCTCTTAGAACAAGTCACAGGGTCCTTCCCAGGGTGCCCAGCCCGGGGTGGGAGGTCATCTTCTTTTAATGAAAAGGATTAACGCTAATCCTGAGAAATAACATCATCTCTGATTCTGTCCTGGCCCAAGGTGTGGCCTGCTGGCTCACTGCAGCCTGGGTGGCCCACAGAGTCCCTCCCACCGACACCCCCCCACAAGGAGACAGCAGCTCCCCGCGTGCTGCTCTCCATTTTGATCCACGTGAGGAGGCGGAAGCCCTGAGGGCTACAGCTTTGTGGTGGACTGGTTGCACTCTGCTCCGTTTTACTCAGGTTTGGGGCTGCTACTGGCAGACAGACTAGCAGGCTAGGAATTGTCCCCAGAACACTTGTTCAGTCTCCTCCTACTCCTCTGTTTCCAGATACATGATGATGCGAGATTGCTGGCACGCAGTCCCATCCCAGAGACCCACCTTTAAGCAGCTGGTAGAAGACTTGGATAGGATCGTGGCCATGACCTCCAACCAGGTAAGGCCTGGAGCAAATAATTAAGCAATCAATTTGCAAACATCTAGAAGATAATAAGGTGATAAGTAACAGTCAGCATGGATTTGTCAAGAACAAATCGTGTCAGACCAACCTTTCTTTGACAGGGTAACAAGCCTTTTGAATGGGGGGAAGCGGTAGATGTGGTATATCTTGACTTTAGTAAGGCTTTTGATACTGTCTCGCATGACCTTCTTATAAACAAACTAGGGAAATGCAACCTAGATGGAGCTACGATAAAGTGGGTGCAAAACTGGTTGGAAAACCAGTCCCAGAGAGTAGTTATTAGTGGTTCACAGTCATGCTGGAAGGGCATAACGACTGGGGTCCCACAGGGATCGGTTCTGGATCTGGTTCTGTTCAATATCTTCAGGAATCATTTAGATAATGGCATAGACAGTACACTTCTAAAGTTTGCGGACGATACCAAGGGGTTGCAAGTGCTTTGGAGGATAGGATTATAATTCAAAATAAACTGGACAAACTGGAGAAATGGTCTGAAGTAAATAGGATAAAATTCAATAAGGACAAATGCAAAGTACTCCACTTAGGAAGGAACAATCACTTGCACACATACAAAATGGGAAATGACTCCCTAGGAAGGAGTACTGCGGAAAGGGATCTGCGGGTCATAGTGGATCACAAGCTAAATATGAGTCAACAGCGTAACACTGTTGCAAAAAAAGCAAACATCATTCTGGGATGTATTAGCAGGAGCGTTGTAAGCAAGACACAAGAAATAATTCTTCCGCTCTACTACTTGCTGATTAGGCCTCAGCTGGAGTAAAGTGTCTAGTTCTGGGCACCACATTTCAGGAAAGATGTGAACAAATTGGAGAAAGTCCAGAGAAGAGCAACAAAAATGATTAAAGGTCTAGAAAACATGACCTATGAGGGAAGATTGAAAAAAATGGGTTTGTTTAGTCTGGAGAAGAGAAGACTGAGAGGGACATGATAACAGTTTTCAAGTACATAAAAGGTTGTTACAAGGAGGCGGGAGAAAAATTATTGTTCTTAATCACTGAGGATAGGACAAGAAGCAATGGGCTTAAATTGCAGCAAGGGAGGTTTAGGTTACATAGGAAAAACTTCCCATCAGAGTGGTTAAGCACTGGAATAAATTGCCTGGGGAGTTTGTGGAATCTCCATCATTGGAGATTTTTAAGAGCAGGTTAGACAAACACCTGTCAGAAATGGTCTAGATAATACTTAGTCCTGCCATGAGTGCAGGGGACTGGACTAGATGACCTTTCGAGGTCCCTTCCAGACCTATGATTCTATGCCTGTTCCAGAACCAAACTCTCCCATAGCCCTCTTAATGGGGAGACTTTCAAATTCAGAGTCTCTGCATCATTTACCCCCACTTGGCATCCTCATTCCAGAAGTGAGCGAGCTGAAGTTGTTGGCTCCATGCAGGGTGGTTGCTGGTGCCTGTGGGTATCATTGGGAGTTCCGTGCACATGCCTCCCCTGCCCACCAGGGCAAAGGTTCCCTCGCATATGGAGGAACTGAGGTTCCTGGCGCGGCTTCCCTTGTTTCTTTAGTGTAGTGTGCTCACTGCATGGCCTCTTCTAACCTGGGTTCTGGATTCTCGGTCTGAGCTGTGTCCCTGGGATTTTGTCCCCTCCAGGAGTACCTGGATCTTTCCATGCCGCTGGATCAGTATTCTCCCAGTTTCCCAGACACTCGCAGCTCCACCTGTTCCTCGGGGGAGGACTCAGTTTTTTCCCACGATCCTCTTCCAGACGAACCTTGTCTTCCCAAGTACCCGCATCAGCACGCCAACGGTGGACTTAAACGACGCTGAGGCTGGGACTTCCAAGCAACAGACTGACAACTCTGTGTGTGTGCGTGTGTGTTTGCATGCGTCTCTGCTCTCCAGGCTGTTGCCAGGAAGCTGTCTGTGCAGCCATCCATCACTTTTAGCTATTGCGTAAAGGATTTCAAGGACACATCTCCCATAACCAAATCCACCGATGTCTCATGCCAGCTTCACCAGCCACCTTAGCTGTGAACTGCTTGAATCTCAAAGGTTTGTTTTTTATTTCCTTTCCATGAAATCTGTGCTTGAATAGTTCCAGTGGACTAAAACTGAACCCCACTCTTTGGCCAGTGCCCAGATAGAGAACCAGCTGCGGGCTCCCTCTCCTGGAACCAGCCAATAACATACATTCCCTTCTTTGCAAGGGATTGACAGACAGACATTCCCAAGGAGGAGGACATGGAAACCTGGGCTGTCCTTGTGTTCTCGTATACTTGCAAACCCACGCGATCCAAACTTCAACAGCTCAATAAGCTAATGCCAGCACGGAGTGCAGCTCCACCCGCAGTGAAGAAGTGCCGGCTGGGAAATCATAATGCGTCGGAAGCATCTCTGTCTTGGATGGTGCGGGAACCCTAGCTGGGTGGTTATTGCTATGTGAGGTGGTTTGAAGACTGGCCAATGTCTTATTAACTCCAATACTAATTTGCTTTGCTGACCAAACTCATGGTACGTTGGAAATGGCCAGACGCAGCGTATACCCCGGCTCAGTACTGATAGTGGAGGAAGCAGCCAAATATCCCCGTGCTAAAAACAAACAAACAAAAGGAAATCTTGTGTACATAGCTACAAATATGTATAAATATGAATATATATTTACATGTCTTTTTAAAAGGGTTGTTACCAGAGATATACCAGTTTGGTAGTAAGTTACTAGTGGCTGGTAGAGATCAGTTGCTATAAAAAAAAAATTCATATATTTTGCTATTTTTGCTGTTTTTATTTTTTTAAATTATGTTCTAAACCTATTTCAGTTTAGGTCCCTCAATAAAAATTGCTGCTGCTTCAGTTTTATATGGAGTTGTATTAAACAATAATAATAATAATACTAATGACAATGTTTGCTGCCTTTCGGGAATATGTTGTCATTGTATAAATGGCCTTTTCTCCCTTCTCACTCCTCGACCCCTATGTAAATCCCTCTGTTGGCATCTGGTGCTGGGTTCTGGATCTGAGGGGCCCTTCTGGACTTGGGCACAGCTTGTGAAGCACTCGGATCACCATATTGGTGCGTGAGTGTGTGATAGTGACGTGCTGGAGAGCCACTGTGATCTGTATTTTAAACAGAGGGCTTAGGACACTGCCAGTGACGGAGCTGGGACTCTGCCCGTGTGGGGAGGGGCAAAGCGCCTTTCCCAGCTATAGCCATAGGCGTTTGTAGGAAGTGTGAATAACCCACACCCCATCCCTGAGTCGGGGAGGCCTTTGTCATAGCTGAGTTGGTTCCCTGCTGTGTGCCTTGCTTGCATGGGGCACCTGGGGAGAGCAGGGAATACTGAACCAGCATCAATGGTGTTTAGCCACCTCCGATCCTGCTTCGCCGTGTACATTCCAGCCGCGCTCCACGCCTGCTTCAATCTCTTCCCATCCCTGTCTCTGAATCAGCTCCTCGTTGCTCCTGCCATGCACTCTGATTGCAGCCCTTGGTCTAGAGTGCGGAGTGCAGGGGCTGGTGAGCCCCTGTCTCTCCTCCACCTGGCGAGGTGCTCCGCTTCCTCGAATGAACTCCTTGAGTGCCTTAAACGCACCTGGTCCATCCGCACGGTGCGGATGAGGAGGTCTGCAGGGAGGAGCTCTGTAGATTCTTTCTTCCCAGTGGAAGGCCAAAGGAAGCTCCCTTCCAAAGCAGAATAAGAGGTGTCCTTGTCCTTGTTCCGGGGAAGGTTCCTTGCAGAGGCTCAGCAAGGACAGTTCGGCCAGTGGTTTTGGGTGTCATTGAGCACTCTTTTTCCAGTGACACTTTCCATTCTTAGAGACCCCAGCCCTCCTTGTATTGGAAACCCCCAGCTGTGGTTAGCATGGAGATAAACCCGGGCTGCTTAGCTTGGGCTGCGGAAGGGAATAGTGCATTTTTGTTGGGGTTTTTTTTTTTACACGAGGCCACATTCTTAATTGGCTTCTCCTTGTGCCAGACTCTGCACTTCGTTGAACTCCACGTTACCTGCATTCGGCAAACTCTCCCTCTTAGCTGCGGGCATTGAAGGCCGAGTCCAGATTCCCCGCCCTCTCGCCCCCTGGAGCAGTTCCTCCGGGGGGAAAGGTGCCTTCGTGCTGCGGCAGCCCTTCCCTCCTGTTCCCAGGCATTTCACACTCCAGAGCCAGGATGCTATTACTTGAAAAGTTTATTTTGCCTTTGTACGGAGAAATATTATTGTTCTAAGCTCTTCTGTAATGAATCTGGAATTCTTGTAATTATTAAAGACTTTAACCAAGAGTTTTTTTGATACAGCCTTGCAGTTTATGCCAGCTCCGGGGGGAGGCGTCTCTCTGATTCCTTGTGAGCAGGGAGGTGGGGCAGGAGGGAGGGGACGGGTACAGACACGGCTATTATTGGCATTGCACAAGTTGCGACCAGGTGAAAGGGCTTCTCCTTTGGATTTCAAGTACTCTTGAGTCTCCTCAGCCACCTCCTTTACCTGGCTTTGGGGTAAAGTAAATTGGGAGAGGGCTGGGCAGGAGGGAGGGAATCTGTATGGCTGCTCTGAGCACTTCAGCCTGATATGGGGCCTTCCCAGCATTCCCTGGTTCTCAGACAGCCAGGAGAGCATGGAGCAGAGACTTCGGGCCTCCAGAAGGTCCTAATGGAGGATGCTGCATGGGGTCCTCTGGGGGAAGGCATTGTGGCTAGGCCACAGGACACCTGGGTTCTGCTGCTGGCCTGCTGGGTGTCCTAATAGCTCAGCCAAGGACTCGGTAGCTGCCGCCTCCTGCTTTGGAGTTGGCTGGGGGTCAACAGGGAGGTGGCTCTGACCTGAGCCAACAGAAAACAACATTCAGTCTTAAAGGAACTTGTGGCAAGCAGGTTAAAATTAGTATTTTGGGGCAAGGAATGTATCCCCCTCTGTCTGTACAGCACCCAGCTGAGCCTGACTGGGCCCGTGGGCACTACTGGAGCATAACTAATAGATACCAACGGATTTCTACAGCACTTCTGTTCGGCTTATGGCTCCGCTTGGCCTGGCAGCAGCCGGCCTAGCAGTGGCCCCTTGCTCTGCCATTGGAGTGCAGCTTGACGAGGATTTGAAAAGCACTGGACAGTGGCTGCTTGAAAACTATCAACATCTGCCTGGTGACTCCGAGTGCTGCACAGAAACCCTTGTCAGGAGATGGCTGGGTTACTCCTAGGCGGCAGGAGACACGGCTATGAGGTAAGCCACAAAGATACTCAAGCCCAGCCTGGGGCTGAGTTCACATTAGGACCTTGTGCCAAAAGCCCGTTGCCCAGTTTTGGTGTGTTCGTGGACAAGCTTCTTGCTAACTTTTCCCCTTGCTGGATCATTGTGAATCCTCTAGCTTTGCTCTTTGTGGTGCATTTTGAATGGTTTCTTTTCTGTGTCCCTGACTTGCTCAGCCTATGCTGTGGGATCACTGCCCAACGCTGCAGAAGGCAATTTTCCCTTGGGATGAGGGCGGAAAGTTAACCTAACTTTGAACCAACTGGAGAAATCCAGGATGGAGACAGGTAACCCTGGTTCTCCTCGCCTGTGTACGGGTGACTGGTAGGCATTGGCTTAGGATGCTTTCACCCTGGATTGTTCCAAAGGCCATTGGGAACAGTCTCATGGTTTTATACTTTGGCTTACATGTTGTGGGCCAGTTTAAGGAGGAAAAATTCTAGCGCGGGATCAAGAATAACCAGTTATTTTTTTGTGGGGAAACTTTTTGTTAAAAATTTCCCCAGAATTTTTTCTCACTGCTTCATTCATTGGAAAACCATAACACGGTGGCCGTTGTTCATCTTGGTCAGAAAAACACATTTAATCCAAAAAAATATTTTGATGGAAAAACATTGCCTACCTGTGTCTAGACAGTTCCCCTTGGGTCAGAGTTCCATGGTACTGCAGAAAAAAGCGCTGTCTTCTCCTGTCATCTACCTCTCACACAGTGTGAGACATGGTTATAGCCCCGTTTTACAAGGAGATTAAATCAGTGCTCTTCTGGTGCACCAGAAAGGAGGCAGAGTCTCCCTGCTCTTCTGGTGAGCCTCACCCCTGCCATTGAGACGATCTGACCAGGTAGGGTGGGGACCTGCGTTATTCACACACATTTTCTAGCTATAAAGCCCCTCTCTCACCCCACCATTCCCAAACAAAATCTCTGTCAATTGACAAACCTACACCAAACAGGACATGGGTCAGAACTCCTGGGTTCCATTCCTGGGTCTGTCAGGACCCTTTATTCTCTCTGCCTCCGTTTACCCTTGGTAAAACAGGGCTAACGCAGTATCTCTCCACAGGAGCAGAGGAAGGCTTTGTCCATGTTTGCACTCCTCCCGGGCTTTTCATCCCAGGGCCTTCGAGCTCTGCACAAAGGATTAATTCTATTTCCTTTTGTTTTTCCTCCGTCAGAGCGTTCGATGCTAGACTTGCTGCAGCAAATGGAGGAATTAGCCATGGGCTGTAACCAGATGTTTTGGCAACAGCCATGTGTGCTGCCTTCCTCTTATGAAATAACTTCATCCTCAGGACAGCTGGGCTTGAGTTTAAATACTAAAATGTGACCAGTGGAGCATGGAATTTTAACTACATCCCTGCCAGAACCTCAGGCATAAGCCTCTGACTTACTGAGCTCTGTGCTCCTCTCCCCAGACTGAGCCATTGATTGGGCTCTGAGCAGCCTCAGCTGGCTGCCCTTTTGCCTGCACGGTTTTTGTATGGTGTGGACATTGGAAACAGAAAATAAACACAGTGATGTTGGACGAAACCCCCACATCTCTGCTCTGTCATGTTCCTGCCCACGCTCAGCTGCATGAATGCCGGCATGTATTTGCCAACCTCCACCCTCCTCTTCAAGGCCTTTCTGACTTTTGCACAGAGAAGATGGATGATCTTGGCAGTCACATTCATCAGGGATGAGTCTTTCGTAATCGTCCTGGGTAAATCCTGGCTGGGTGGAGGGATCTCACCTGCTCTCCACCTCTAACCCTTTCCCTCTATGCCTGCCCCAATGACCCCATTGTCTCCCACCACCAAATCTCCCTCCTGGTGGGACTGCCCCTGTGAGTGAGCTGACATCAAAGCTGATGCGCCAAGTTGGAAGAGAAGCCAAACGAGCCAAGTGAAGGTGAGCGGTGGAGGCAAAGGCAGGAGAAGTTCACCAGAGGACAAAAAGGAAAGGGCAACATGATGGGGAAAGAGATTCTGGAGTGAAGGGATGACAGCAGAGAAGAGTTAAGTCCTAGGCAATGCAGTTAGTATATTTGGGTTCACCCTGGGCAGTGCCCATGTCATCTGTGCGTAGCGCAGAGAGGGACTGATTGAATGAATCTATAGCATGTCCCAAAGGGAGCTCTCCTCTGGCAGGCATCCTGCTCGGAGCGGCTGCTGTGTCCTGGCAGCTGGGGACAAAGCTCACTTTTCCCGAATATTCCTCTGTAGACAAGTTTTCTGCCAGGAGCAGAGGAGCATTTTCTAGCTTCGCCAGGCAGACTGGGAAGGATGGAGTCTCCGAGGGTGGCCTGACTAGCACCAGGCTGGCACTACGGGGGCACTGCATGCCATGTGATGAAGGAGGGACCCAATAACTTGCCCTTTGGGGTATGCATGTGTGACACCTGATGAGAGTTACTCCAGAGCATCCTGCAGTCCTGGGTCCCCTTGATAGTCCTGGCGTTCTCTCCAATGTGGTGTCCTCACCCTCTGCCATTTTGCCCCAGGCAGGGGTAAGCTCTTCCTACTCCAGCCAGTCAGGAAAACCTTTGGCTAGGTCAGCCCTGGGAAACGGCTACCGCATTGCTGCTGTGTGTTCACTGGCTCGTCTGCTGGTGGTGCAGATTGTGTTGAGTGTGACACAACCACCGCGGTTGGGGGATAGAAAGACACCGTCACTGCTCGCTTCTCCGGGAGCAGAGGAGACGTTTGCAAGTTTGACGGTACTTGGGTGAGCTGTGGAAATCCACGATGGCCTTCCTCCATCCTGAGGCTGTCATTTGAGTGGGGATTGAGTTCGGGGCTCCCTGCCGCCCTGCTCCATAGCCAGCTCTCCTGAAGCCAGTGAGACTGGAGGGAAGAATTGGGGCTAGTGTTTGTACACAGGCTGCAAAGTTGCTGGCAGACACCCCAAATCCAGCCCAGATTCCAGCTCGAGGGGGCCCAGACCTCTCCTGTGGCGCTCGTTCAAATTCCAGCTGCTTCGATAATCGAGCTGATTCTAGTCTTGAGATTTCCCTGCCTCTTGTTTTGCCTTCTCCTGCGAGGATGAATACGGTGCCAGCCCTGATTCGCTCAGCATTACCACAGCCTGCTTGGATTTAAAGTTGACCCCACTGCCTCGAGAAATTGTTCAGTGCCTGAGAAATGCATTTCAGCTGTTGAGAGTCTTGAGGTGCTAAAACCTAGAAACCGGCCTTAACATGGGGCCTGGGCTTCCAAAGCGCCTGCCCCGCTGCAGGGCCTGAGCGCCTGCCCTTCACATCTGGCCGCCTGCGGAACTGGTGTCGTCAGGTTCAGCGCAGCGTTGCTGAGTCATGAGTCACTCGCTGCCTCAGCCGGGACCAGGCGGGTGATCGCGCAGAGCTGGAAAAGTCAGAGAGCTTTCTCCAGCTCCAAAGCTGAGCTCACCCTCCCCCAGCTTCGGCTTAGAAAGGCTGAAACGCGATAAGGCACTTGCACAGGGAGCCAAGACAAGGAGCGGGGGTGGATGGAAAGAATAAGACAGCTGGGCTCAGGAAGGCGTTGCTTTTGGGGGTGGGGGCTGCTGCTGTGCTGGCCTGACCTCCCCGGTGTGGGCGAGGGCTGAGCGCTGGTGAAAGGCGTCAGCCTGGCTGAGACCGCGGTCCTGGCATTCTGGGTGGTTAGAACTGGGCTCGGCAGAGGTTGGGCTCCCTACGCTTCTCCACTTGGTCTCCACCATAAGCTCCTTGGAGGGGGACCGTCGCTCAGATACTTGTCCACAAATCACCTGGCAAACCATTGGTGCTGTGCAAATAGCCAGGTGTCTCCATCTCGCCGAACAGGATACAGGGATGGAGGAGGGCGCAAAGCGTCTTTATTTAGCAACGTTTGTCTCAAATTGTTACATGACTCACGGCTTAATGTTTAAAATGGCTGGCCAGGGCTGTGGAATTCAGCTCCGATTCCTAAGGAACCCCCAGAAAACAGGCGCCAAAGGAGGCTCCACTGTCCAACTAGCTGCCTGGGAGGAGATTTTATGACCCTCTCGCTCAAATGAATGACCCACTAAAGCCAAACCCACTGCACCCTGCTGAGGATGGAGGAAAGAGCCCCGTTTCATGGCTAATCCTGTCCCTTCAGCAGTGCCCAGTGTGGGGCTGCAAAAGGAGATTCATTCCCCTGTGGTGAGCATGTTACAGTCCCTCCGGCCCAGCTGATCACAGACCATAGAAGTTGTTTGTTACAGGACACAGTTGTAGGGACTTGGCTCTTTCGCTCCAGTGGTAGCACCTCATGCGTTTAGTGCTGGAGGGCCCTGATTCAATCCCTGGTGTGTTGGCCACGCTGTCACATCCTCAGGCCCCTGGAAGAGACTGGCTGAGTTGGCTGCCTGCCTCTAGCAGACATTCACTCAGAACCTTCCAACGTGGAGTCCAGCCATGGCTCTAGACTGAGAAACCCTGCCCGAGCGGGAGGCTGTGCATAATCTAACTGCAGTGTACTCCTGCCAGGGCTAGGGGCATTCCACGGGAAGTGCTTGCTGTAGTGCAGGTTTGTGCTGCCAGCTAAGCAAACCTCGGGACCTGTGTGTTGCAATAGAATCCGGCTGGTGCTCTGAACTCTGGTACTGCTCCATGTGGATGGTTTCACCTGCTGGCCCAGGATGCTGCTTGTCAGCTTGAGTCTTCAGTTATCAGGTGCCCGACCCAATGGGCATGTGAGCTGCTCTCATTGAACTTTTCCTGGCCTGCCTGGTGGCTCCAAGCTGTCTCTCTTGCCCCCTTTCCAAACCCATTCTGTTTCCTTTGTGATCCGCTAGCCCCGTTCAAAGCATCCGTTTGTTGCTGTTTCCTTGTGTAAATTAAATTGATCAGCTCCATTCCCCCACCCCCCTTTAAATTAGTTAGAGCTTTTAATCAAGTGATTTATGTCTGGCTCACAGTGCTAGATTACACTGGACGGCTCTCAGAGCTGCAGGGGGACGGGGACGGCGGGGTGGGGATGTGCATAAATCATCGGTCTCCATCGGAGCCGCTTGGCAGGGCGATTTGGAGATGTAAGTCATGTTTACATCATCAGAACCTGCTGCTATCACCATCACCAGATCATTCACCAGGGGTTACCAAGAGGGCAATTAAATATGTTAATAGGGAACTGACTTCAGCAGAGCCGCTTTTGTGCTAAAAGCTCAGCAGGGGGAAGAACCACCTGATTTGCAGGCACTGAATAGCTCCTTTGATCCCTACCCCATCAATCTGAGAGGACTGGCTATTTCTCCAGGCTGAAAAATGGTGTTTTCACTATTAACTCAGCTTTAACAAACACAGCCACGCTGATCCCTCCTTTTGTCTGGCAGGCTCTTGGTACCTGATGTTTGGTCTTTAAGGCTGCGGCTTCTCGGGGTACATCTACACTTGGAGTTGAAGCCTGTGCTGGAGCTGCAGGAGAGACGCCGCAGGAGACACAGCTTTGATGGAGCTAGCGTGCTAAAAGCAGAGTGTACTGCAGCACTGTGAGCTGGGCTAGCCACCTGGACGCCATCCCGTCCCAGAGGCCAGGCACATACTGGGAGTGGCTAGCTGCTCCCACTACTCACGCTGCCATGGCTACACTCTCTTTTTAGCGCACTTGCTCGATCAGATCTACTGCAGGTATGTCTCCTCCAGCTGGAATTCAGACTTCCAGCTCCAAAAGCAAACGTACCCCGAGAATAGGGATTTTAAGGCTGGAGGGAGAACATAGCAACTAGCTAGTATGACCTCCTGCAGCACACAGGCCTGAGAACCTCACCCCGTGATTTCTGCATCTAACCCATATCTGGTGGTTGAGCTAGAGAGGGATTTGTTGAAAGACATCCAGTCTCGATTGAAAGACTACAAATGATGGACAATCTACGGCACTCTGTTGGTAAATTGTCGCAATGGCTAATTACTCTCACTGTTAAAAATCCCTTGTCCGCTCTGCGTTGGGAATAAGAAGAGAGGTGTGAAGAGTGGGGGGAGATGGATGCAACCAACTCAGTGCAATTTTTACATGCGTTCTACTTTTACAATGTCAGCTCTCCCTAGCTGCCCCTCAACCAACCCGTCGCTCGCTGGCTAGTTTCTTGTAAGCCAAGGCACAGGTGGGGTACGAGGAAGCAGAACTCAGGTGCCTCATGTGCCTGTTGTCATGAAGTCCCAAGACTCCAGAGGCTAACAGTGTAAATGGGGTCTCCACGGCAGATAATTCCCCAGGGGGCAGGAGAGCCCACCTGTGCTGGATGAATCAGCGGGCTGTGGCTCAGTCTTACCAGCCCTGTTGTTATCACGAGGGGCCCATTAAAAAAGCTCTGCCCTTGTGCAGGGCCCTTCACCCCGGGCTCTCCGATCACTGTAAGGCTATAAAGCCTCGTGACACCTCTACGAGGCACGTACGAACTATTCCAGCCACTGCAGCGAGGGCAAAGCTGAAGCACGGGCTGTTCAAGTGACTGGCCCTAGAGCCTGCATGGAATCGGGGCCAGAGCTGGAAATGGAACATGAGTGCCCTGAGTCCCCGTTCTCTGCTCTACCCCTGCAGCCCGACGTCCTTGGGAGGGCTGCAGTCCACTCCCAGCTTGCAAAACAGTTCCTTGCTGTCTGTGCCCGGCTGCAATGGTTCTGCTGCTGCCTGGCTGCCCCGGCTCATCTAGCACAGCAGCCGGCATGCTTCAGGTGCATTTTCCCTTCCAAAAGTGGAGGAGGAGGAGGCAGGCATGCCCCCAGCTGATCGGCCTGTCACTGAAGATCAACCTCCCGTAGCCCCATTCCTGACCCTGTTCCTTTCTGATCTCCGGGTGCCACTGGTAAGACGTTTCGTGAGCGGGAAGCTTGGCCCAGCCTGCCTCCTGCCTGCTTTCCACATGCCCGCAGCTCACGGCAAACAGCCAGTTCCTTGGGCTCAGCAGGGCCGGACTCGGGCAGGGGAGCTGCGTTGCCATTTTCCTTGTGAGCAGCCGCAGCACTCAGTGTTCATGCCGAAGTGCAGGGGAAGGGACGAGCCGCGAGCGAGCCGCAGTGACCTGAGCCAGGGGACAGGAACAGGAGAAGCTCTCCCTGCACCCCGCATTTGGGCTGGTTGGTTTATTTAGTGACAAGCTTTTATCCTAGCTAGGGCCTGGGAGCTGAGGCAGAGGTGACTTGTCCCAGGTCACCCAGGGAGCTGAACCCAGATCTCGGGCAGCTCAGCCTTACCCTCCAGGCCATCCTGCCCCTCTGTGGCAAAGGGTCTCTGTTCTAGACCCCAGCGGCACCACGGAGCCCCTGTTGGAGCGAGGGGATGAGGCCCCTCAGGAGTGCAGCTCCCTGCTCCAGAGAATGGTGTGACTCTCATAGGGGAAACACTGGGCCTCCTGCAGGTGAACGTGGGACCAGAGTCTTCTCAGGGAGCCAGTGTCCCAGCGCCGCTTGTGTTTACACAGACTTTAAACGTGTCAGTGTAGCCCCAGGCTGTGTGTAACGGAGCCTGTTTCTGTGTGCAGCAACCTTACCTCCACGGCCTCTGTATTTCTCCAAACCAGGGGCCTGCTCCTCTGAGCCCCTCCAGGACAACGCTGCCTTTGGGCCCGCAGTGGCCGTGAGCCCCGCACTGCGATGGTGCGTGGCAAATACTGCAGTCACACTGGACCCAGGCAGTCTCTGGCTGGGTCACTTAGCTCTGGATTGGGCATGGAAGAGCAGATAATTAGGAGAGCCCCAGGCTCCCTGGACCATCCCCTTCCTCGTGCCAGGCGATGGGGGAGGGAGGTGTGGAATTAACCTTGTGTGTGTTACACTTTCTTGCCAGCAGGACTTACCTCCGGGGGCCCATTGGAGGTGACCATTAGTCAGAGCCCTGCCATGCTCCGTGAGTCATCTTCCTGGCACAGCAGGCTTGGCTACGCAGCCTGTGTTCAGAGACGCAGATGGTACAGCTGAGGAACGCACCATTAATGGCTGCAGCCAGCCCTTCCGAAACCTCCCGGCAGGCCTCAGCACCCCCTTCCGCTCAATGGCAGCCTCCGTTCTGAGCAATGGGCTCTCCCTGCTGAAATGCTGGGCCCTGGGACGGAGGACGGAGTCAGCAGTAACTGGGACTCAGCTGGAAGGACCCGATTGTGCCCCAGCTAAGCCATGGCCCCAGGCCAGGATGGTCCCTACAATTTGTTCCCTGGGGCTTTGTCCTGCCTAGTTTTAAATGTCTTTGGCAGGGGGGTTGCAGAACCCCAGTGAGCCTGGGGTGCATGCTTCTGCAGCTCTTCGCAGGGCGAGAACTTACAATGGATGCCCAAGGACGGGCTGGTGGCAGTTCACCACCCCAGTGGGGAGAGATAGCTCAGTGGTTTGAGCATTGGCCTGCTAAACCCAGGGTTGTGAGTTCAATCCTTGAGGGGGCCATTTAGGGATCTGGGGCAAAAATTGGGGATTGGTCCTGCTTTGAGCAGGGGGTTGGACTAGATGATCTCCTAAGGTCCCTTCCAACTCTGATATTCTATGATTCTATGGCTGACAATGCCCTCACTTTGGTACTCGGATATTTAACCCCTGCCTCTTCCTGAGTTTCAGGTGAGGTAGCGGCAGCCCATCCCTCTCCCCTCAGCATTAACAACAGGAAGCCAGTGGGGCTTTGTCATTGCAATTGAGTTGAGGAGTCTGACTGGTCATACATAATTGCCTTGAAAAATGACTGCCGCAGAAGATCCCAGTGAAGTGGGGTAGCTGTCTGGGTGGATTATCCGAGCGGATGGCAGGACGTGCTTTTCGCTGCGGGGAGAGGGGTTACTCTGCCCAGGACTGTACGTTCTGGTTTCTTTCTTTCATTCAATCGCACAGATTTTTTTCTCTGTCTCTCTCTCTCTCTCTCCTTTTAAAGCCCTCTGTCCGCCCTGGGCCCAGCCAATCTCTTCGCCCTGGCCCAGGGTCTTGCTGGTTTACTCAGCTCTGAATTGCACCTTGTCTCGCTGCCAATTACGTTAGGAAACCTGGCTTGTAATTTTACCTTGACACTCAGGAGCCAGAATCTAATTCTAGGAGAACAATTTAACTGGCGAGACAGGAGCAAAGCCCGGGCTATTCATCCCTTGGGCCTTTCCATCCCTGTGCGCCCCCTCGGCCCAATAGAGAGCTGAAGTCTTGTCGCTTTGCCGGTTGTGTGATGCTGTTAAAGCCGGCTAAGTCACTTAAGCTTCCCATCGCAGCCATCTGAGCGAGGGAGCTGGGCCCGGAAGGCAATCCATCTCCATTGCAGCCCCGGCCACCCACACTCCAGTTTGTGTCGTTAACTCTAGGGTTTGCAGTAACCCAAACAAATCAAGAGCTTGCTCCTAGCAGCTGTTCTGGTGGCAGAGCAGGGAGGTAGGGGGAATGACCTGCCCATGTGGGAGCATGTAATTCACCAGAAATTGTTTGATAATTGTGACCTCCCAACAGCCCTGTACTGGCGCTCCTGATTTAGGCCAGGTCTGTGCATGTGCTTCTCATAAAAGCTGCTGTTTGGCTTAGTAACCAAGAGGGGGCAGTCCCGGTACTAATGAGAGGGGCAGGAGCAGCCACCCAACACAGCCTCCCAGTCCCTCAGCACCCGAGCACACACGGGGACAAGTGCACGGGTCTGGCATTCCGTGTGCACCCACAGCGCCCATCACTGGCCATGCAGGATGGGCCTGTGCACAGAGTGTTCTTGGCGTATTTCAGCCCCTTCCTTCCAGCCGGTGTTTGTGACACCCTGCACTGAGCCAGCCTGAGGGAAATGACATTCCGCCCCACATGCATTTCTCCCTCGCTCGCTGAGCCCCGCGGGCCTGGCTACAAACAAGCCCCCGCCTGACGATCAAAGATTGCTGCGCTTGTCCTCGGCTCATTCCAGCATGGAGGACCCCTTCAGAATAGCCTGTTTGCTTCTACCTGGCCAAACACACTGCTCAGTCTGTGGGGGTGTATGCCAACCTCCCTGGGCCCCCTGCCCATCCCCTTAGCCATACGCAGCAACTGCAGGACGGGGATCTCCTGCAAGGTGGAGGGGCCAGGCATGTTAATACAAGGTCGGTGTGGGGTTGCTTCCCACACACCGGGCTGAAGGGGGTGAAACCAGGTAATCTGGCAGCCATGTCTGACTAGGAGAATCTGCCTCCAGTGTCCAGGAATTGCAGTAAGTGTGGGATGGGAAGCTTCATCCCACGTGAGAGGGGACACCTCAGACGCAGCTTGGGCCAGGACAGGTCTCCTGTCGCATGCTAAGTGTTAATGGACACTAAATGCCACGTGTGTGCAGATAAATATCTGCACCTCATTAAAGGGCCTAAGAATTATCTGGGGGTTCTCAGGGACGAGCTGCTGCGTGGCCGGCAGTGGAGTTGTGACCACAACTGGTGGGTGTGTTTTTCTAAGTCAGTGAAACGTGTGTGAGGCTCTGCAGGCTCTCTCCTCCGCCTGCAGAGCCCCCATGACAACCCCCAGCCTTGGGTCGTCACCTCTGCCTCGCAGCAGCCCTGGTGACGCCGTGGAAAACGCTCCAGGGCCCCCGCACTCGGGTCCAGAGCGAGATCACAGCAGCTGAGCCAGGGCAGCGTTCCAGCCATAAATTACTTCCTCTGAGGAAATCATTCTGCCACCAGAGAGCCAGAGGGCTGCTGATACAGATAATGCAGGAAGCTGGGCAGGAGTGAGGCTGCGGCTCCAGCCCAGTGCTAATGGATGGCAGTCAGCCCACAGGAGCTGAGAGCTGCCTGCCCTGGACGGGGGAGGCTTTGCCTACACGCCTCCAAGGTGAAACTGACCCCAGGCTGGTGCATAATGAAAGGGGAGAGCTTAGATTCCTGCTTAGAGGTGAAAGCCCCTTCATCGTACACTTCACCTTCTGCAACTGACTTTGCTATAACATTGGCAGAGTGCACTCTGTTTGCCTGTGTACAATGCACATTACTGTGTCTGTGTATAATGCACGTTACCGTGTCAGTGTGCCAGTGTGTCTATGTATAATGCACGTTACCGTGTCAGTGTGTCTGTGTATAATGCACGTTAGCATGTCAGTGTGTGTGTGTGTGTGTGTGTGTGTGTGTGTGTGTGCAATGCCCATGTGCCCCTGGATGTATGGGTGCGTGTGCGTGCAGGTCTTTGTCTCAGCGCATGCACCGTGAAGGGCAACGTGACTTTTTTTGGAACCGAGCCACCGTGTATGTGACAGCAGTGCCGATGAATCCAGCCCAGCTGCTGCAAGAACCCTGGCCTGGGTGACCAGGCTGTGGGACTCCCTGACTCTCCACCACATGCAAGGAACAATCAGGCCCTTTTGAAGCGGGAGCTTGGCAGCGCAGGGGCTGCGAGTGTTATTCAGGAGGCTCTCCCGCTGTACATCACTCAGATTGACAGCTCAACGCCGGACTCCATCAGATGCAAACTATCCGCTCGATTTCATCCAGACAAAACATCAGCTATGAAACATGACAGCTGCAGGTAATTCCAGCTCCTGCCAAAGCCCAGCTGCTTCCCAGGCCGATCTGACGGAGCCTGACCCTCCCCTGGGTACGCCGCAGTTGGGCTGCCCCATCACACACGCTGGCATGAAGCTTGCACAGGTGAGAACATATCACACACGCGCTAATCGAGCCCTGGAAAACTAAATGATGCCAAGCAGGCCCATGCTGCTCACACCGGGGTCTGACTTTGCTCTCTGGGATGGGAAAGGGGACTTCAGTCTCCATAGTCCATGCAGTCCTTAGCCTCTGTGCTCCGGCTGCCAACCAGGGGCTGGTTAGTACCATAGCAATGGGAGTCCATGTCTCAAAAGGACCGTCCATTAGCAAGTGGAGTGAGACACCCAGTGCATGTTGCATAGGCCAGCAAGCAGGGGTCGGATGGTACTGGCCTGGTCTGCAGGCCCTAGCCTCCTACTCAGACCCTAGCCTCCTGCTCAGGCCCGCAAGTTATCAGAGGCTTTGCAATGGATGCAGAGCTTGCAACAGGTGGAGTTTATTGTCTCAGGCAGGGATCCCTGCGTGATGTTGACCCGGACCCCAGACTCTGGCACTAGCCAGTCCTCAGCAATGCTATTTTAACAAACCATCTCTGCCCCTTTGGGAAAGTGCCCCTATGCCACACGCATTAGGACCTCGGTTTGAATTGCAGCTGTGGACCAATCACAGCCCAAGGCTCTTGGCACCGACGTGGGAGAGAATCAATAGAAGATGCCGAGGACTGAAAGCTTTCGGAAATGCTTTGCACCACCTCAGCAGAAGCCAAGAGCATTTAGGAGCAGGTGGTTGGCAGGGTGCGCTTAGGAGCCCCAGGGTGCATTGGAGCTCTGGCCACGGTTCTAACTAGCGGCAGACACTCTGCATACCGTGTGCAATTGCTGCTCCGGGAACGCCCGGTTCGTCAGCAGTGCACTCCTTGATACAAAAGCTGCCCCAGGAGCTCAGCTAACAGTGTCTTAAAGATACTTGAATAACTGATCAGAATCCAAATAGTGTTGGTCTTTCTAATGCCCACTGCTCCCCCAAAGCTGTGGTCTGAAAGCATTTTAATTAGCCAATCCCATGATGAATGAAGGGGATTGTGGATGCCGTGTGCCCTGGCATGGAGAGTAGGGTGGTGCCACTGACCTTCGAAGAGTCAAGCGATGCCAGCTAAGTCAATTGAGAGATGCCGGTTTATGCCAGCTGGGGAGAGAATTGCAGAACTCCTGACATTTCACAGCCCCTTTGTCACCGGAGGATCTCAGGGCGCTTTCCAGATGTGCGGCACTGTCATTTCCCCGCGTCGCAGGTGGGGAACGCGGGCAGACGGCAGCTAAGGCCTCGCTCCACCGAGGTTATACAGAATGTCCAGGGCTGACTAAGCCCCTGACTCGCGGGCCTGTGCTCTGACCATTAGGTGAGGCTGTCTCCCACACCTACTGCTGCCTCTCTTGTCAGGTTTCCCTCCCCTCCCCCCCCGCATTATCTTTTGCAAAGCCATAGGGGTGCCCCCTCCCATTTTGCCCCTGCGTTAGCTGCTCCTCAGCTCCCGTGAGCGGCGTGGTGCCGGAGCCTGTGTGAGGCAGGGCGCGGGGGAATGCTCTGTTCGTCTGCTGGCTGTGGGTCTCTGCTGGAGTGGGACTTCCTAGAGACACTCACAGAGCCTCACAACTCTTGCTCGATGACAGGAAGGGAGGGTCACTCCCTGGGATCCTCCTGGCAAGACAGGATTTCCCCAGCTGGCCACAGGGAGCACCGGGGCTCTTAGACCCTTCAGCCATAGCCCATCCTTGAGGCTCCAGAAGTGCTGCCTGGCAGCAAGCCTCTGGCCCTGCTTTTGGGTCCTGCAGAGGCAGAAGGGCTTGTGGCTTAACACTGCGTTGCAATGGACCCTGGAGTTTGTTAGCAGAGGCTGGAGGCAGGCCCAGGCTGTGCTTGGGCTCATCATAGAATCATAGAATCTCAGGGTTGGAAGGGACCTTAGGAGGTCATCTAGTCCAACCCCCTGCTCAAAGCAGGACTAATCCCCAATTTTTGTCCCAGATCCCTGAATGGCCCCCTCAAGGATTGAACTCACAACCCTGGGTTTAGCAGGCCAATGCTCAAACCACTGAGCTATCCCTCCCCCCAAATGAGTGATGGCAGCTGTGGCCAAGGGCCAGGTGCAAAGAGGAGTGAGCTGGACAAGACCCAAGGAGGGGACAGCATCACCGTGGGCCGTGTGCTCCTAGCTTGCGCTGAAGTAGGAGTCCCTAGCAGACAACATCATCTGGGGCTGCGCTTCCCTACAGCGAGAGGCAGAGCTGCCTCTCCCCCCAGCCCGGCAGCTTTGCGGGGGGGATTATTTGGACTTGCCAGCCCTCCTGGACTCACAGCGTTAACGCTGCCTCTGGCTTTTCTGCCTGCTGCGTGGCAAGGAAACTCGTGCACCAGGGCAGGTGAATGGAGCAGCAGGAAGAAGGTCAGGAGGTAACTCCTGCCTGTTCATATGAGCACCAGGCTATGGGGGGCCCCCATTAGTCAGGTGCTAATGCAGACTGGTGGGGAGCCCAGGATGGTCTAGTGCGTAGGGCACTGGCCTGGGAACTGGGGGACAGATTCAATTCCCAGTTTGCCACTCATCTGCTGTCTGACCTAGGGCAAGTCACTTCCTCTCTCTGTGCCTGGTCCCCTCCCACCCTGGTCTCCTTAGACTCAGCTCTTTGGATTAGGGCTGTTTTCTCCATGTGTGTTTTTACTTACCTGGTGAGGCAGCGGGGCGAGCCCCGAGGGGCTCTCGCTTCTGGCTCCAAGCGCCCGGCGTGTGCCGGGCGTGACCCGCTCCAGGGACAGTGTCAGGCGGGCGTTTGACTGGGGCGGTACACCTGTCAAACCGTAACGCAGGTGTCCTGAGGCGAGCTCAGGGAGGACAGAAACCTCCCGTGGAGCAGAAGGGCAAAAGCTCGCTTGATCTTCATTTTCAGCATGGATATAAGGAATGAATACGGCGCCTTGTGCAATGGGCCCCTGGTCTTGGCTGGGGTCTCTCTATAGTAAGGCAGGTGGGTTACCCGGGGGTGGGGGTGTGTGTGTGAAACCCTTAGTGGGAATACATTGGCCAGTGCTCTAGGGACACAATGGTTTTGATTAAGTGTTCTTTTTCTGTCCCCTCTTTCTGGGTCTGTCCCAGCAGACGGACAGGCTACCACTCCCTGGGCAGAGTGGTGAGTGTCGCTGGGAAAGCCTGGGCTGGTGGCACAAAAGGACTTAGGTGGTTTTTTTTTCTTGATTGCAGTTTCCTCAGGCTTAGACAGGCTGGAGATAACAAATCGCTGTGTGTCGGGGATCCCGAGGACTCAGGACTCGTCACTCAGGTTATATTTTATTGGCAAACAATCACACTAGTGAGTTGATCGGGCTCAAGTGTAGAGGGTGGATAGAGGATTATACCACAAATCCAAAGAATATGAATGTTGGTTACTTAATATTCATAATTAACTGTATATTGATGCCTGCGTCTTCCATTCTATGGCGTGTCACATGCTCTGTGATTGGTAAGGTTCTTTTCAGAACCAGTCTCTCTGCATATCGTACTTTGTTCACATGCTACTTGTGTACAACAGATTTTGTTAATTTCTTCCCTCTCAGCTTGTTGTCTTTCACCACATCTTTTATTGTTACTACTGCTACACTTTAGCAAGTTTTACAGCTTATTTTCTCCCTTGTCCTTAGTAACTGAGGCCTACTTTATGCTGTGTTCCTGCACAAAGAGCTGGGAGACTAGGATGTGGTAGATAACAAAGTGCTTTCCTGATGTCCCTATGACAGGCGCAGATCAGCTTTGGAGAAAATAGCGTGCTCCCTTATCACCGCCAACACACACATGCATGGTGCCTGAGGGGACGAGGCCTTTCTCTTTGGCTTCTGTTGCCTTTTCTGGTGAGGTAACAAAGGTGATTGCTGCTGGTATCGACCAGCCTGTGATTGGGTGAGTCCCAGTTACAAACCCCTAGCACCAGCCATCAAAACTCCTTGGGAAGAGAGTGAAAGAGGGTTAACTAAGGCTAGACTTTATGCTGGCCTGTAGCTAGAAATGGCTGTCTGTCAGAGCTCTTGGGAAGGGCCAGGCTGCTGTTAGAAGCCAGCCCTGTGTCTGAATCCTTCATGGTGGGGCAGATGGGGCTCCTGGACCTACAGCTCAGGAGCAAACGTTTCCAAGGTCTCTGCGGAATTCAGCACTCGGAATTCGGGCCACCAGGTCTTCACAAGTGTGTGTCAGCAGCGGGTAGCTCCCATTGTGACAATGAGAGCTGCATTTTCAGCATCCCATGAGCTGGGCTGTCCTGTGAATCTGGCCCTGATTAGGGGCTGGCTCTGTTTAGGGCTTGTTTTTCAGAGGTGTTGAGCCCTTATGACTCCAAGCAAAGTCGGGGAGAGCTTCGGTTGCTCAGCTTCTCTGGAAAGGAGCCCTTAAGGCGACCTTTGGACTCACTGGGCACTATTTCCCTGGCCCCTCTCCAAGTAGGACTTAGTGAGCTAGAATATCCAAGAACTGGTTATCTTGCAATGTCCTTACAGAGGGACTTTGCTCTCTCTCTGCTACGGATAAATCTAGTCTTGACCGGCTCCAGTCCTTATGACGTGGTAACAGAAATAGCTTAGCTAAGACAATGCAAACTTCCCGTCTTTCTAACCCATGTGGCACTTGCAGTTGCTTGAAGGATTTCTGTTCGGCTAAAATCACCGGAACGTGGTGCGTGTAACTTGCCTGTGACTCGGAGCCAGGGCAAGTGAACAGCTGACCAAACATGCACCATTCACAGGCTGAGACATGATCACCAAACTTAGGGCAAACTGCCAGCCACCGGGAAATTCAAAGCATGATAGGCTGATGGAGAGAGAGGCAGGGTGGCCCAGTGGCTAGGACAGAAGACTGGCACGCTGGAGACCTAGATCCTATTCCCGGTGCTGCTGCTGGGTGACCTAGGTGTCGTTTCCCCTCTTTTGGGCACGGAGCTTCTCTCTCTGTACAGCACAATGGGGACCCGATCTCAGCTGAGGCCGTTATGTGCTGTCATAAGAATGATCATCAGTCTGACTAAGGGTGGGCTATGAACTCTGAGTTGCAGGGAAGTTTCGTAGTTGTTTGTTAGATGCTGTAATCGGTGGGCCAAAAATGAGCTGATTATAATCATCTAGTATCTGTGTTATGGCAGCACCTAGGGACCCCAGTCGGGGTCAGTGCCCGACTGTGCTGGGCGCTGTACAAACAAGCAATAAAGAGCTCCAACTCTAGGATTATGAGGAGACACAGCAGTTTGATTAAAGTGACGAGGAGGGAGTGAGATGATAGAAGGAGCAATAAGCATCATCAGTCTAGTCCAACTGGCACAGACTAGCTCCCAGTCTTTCTATGGGATGGGCTTAAACCTGGGGCCAGACTACGACTTCATTTGTATCCAGGGCTACCCACTGTGTCATTCTGAGGAAAGTAGTGGAGTCAGGTGGGGAAAGAAGTAACAAAGGCTCCCAGTTTCCATGGAAACCTCCCCCAGGACACAGTGTTATGCGGGGGACACAGCCAGGGCAGGATGAAGATTTCGGAGGACTATCTGGCAGAGAGAACTCTCCCCGGCGGGGCCAGCAGCACTTCAAGAAACAAATTGTTATGCAGGGGAAGTTTCCCCAGAACTCAGGATTTCAGCAGGGCCGTGGATCATGCTCTTTAGCAGTGCTGCCAGCTGACGGGGTCTGCTCATCCGGCACAGCTCATCTCAGCATGAGGAGAGAGACCACTGCTGTCAATCCAAGGAGGTTTGGATGCCAGGCGGTGACAGGGAGCTGCCCTGCAGAGCAGGGAACGTGACACCACGACAAGCAGGGGGGAACATTCTGGAATGTACATCTCTGGCATTTTGAAAGATGCTCCAGCCTGTCTGAGCCAAGGGGGCAGCCCAAACGCCTGCCTGCCCAGGATGCTTGCGGCTCAGCCTCCTCCGAGGGGACCCGACGGCCCAGAGCGCTCCAGTCCTTCCCTGGTCTTTGCTCCAGTCATTTAACGCTAAGGGACGAGAACCAGCCCTCTCGCTGTCTGGGACATGGTGGCCAAACAGCGCAGAACCTTGGCGAGTGAAGAGCCACCGACCCCACCTGAGAGACTCTGGGGAAAGTTTTCTTTTTAGTTTCAAGCCCTTCTGTTGCTATTCAGCCTCCCACCCATGGGGTGGCCTTTGGGATCCCAGTGGGGAGTTCCCCCGTGTTTGAGAGGCGGTTCCAGGTCAGGCCCATCTCTCCTAGGGATATTGGCCCGGAAACAAGATTGGTTAAGAGTTCCACTCCCTGCTACACCCCACCCACCTCTGAGGGCAGGCTCCTGTTTGTGGTGTTGCAACTGCTGGCTGAGGAATGTATTGTTCTTGCTCCTGCCCGTAGATGGCAGGCTCTTGAGGACAAAGACTTGTTTGGCACCGATCACCCAGTCTGCGAGCTGAGCCCCACCCTATGAAAATCCCTCAGACTCCCATCCAGCAAGGTACAGACCCAGGTGCTTAACTTCAACACATGTGCAATCCCATTGAAAGCACTGGGTCTGCCACTGCACATGTCTAAGTGCTCTGCTGGGTTGGGGCCCCAGAGAGGAACAATGAATAGTGACTTACCAGAAGATAGACACGGCTTTTGGCTGGGGCATGGGTTACATTTGGCTCTGTGATGTCTGCTCCTTTCCGGGGCCGGGAAGGGAACTGTTCCACTGAACGTTCCATAGGTTTGCTGTAGAATGCTAAGCAAATTCTCTTGTATTTTCCCCCGTTCCTCATTCGGTGCGTCTTTCCCGGTTCTTTTTCTCAGAACTTCTTGGCTCCAGAGCCCTCATTCTGAGTTTATTTTAAGCTGCTGTAAAGCCCAGTCCCTCTTTCATCATGTCATTATGAATTCATAACAGAAACAAAAGCCTGCTAGGAACGTGATGCTTTATTAATACAAAGAGCTATAAATCCCAGCCTCGTGTGGGCCTCGCTAAATCAATTCCTTGCTGTCAGAATGCTAATCAATTATAAAAATGCTGATCCAGGGGGAGCGAGGAACAAGGATGGGTGATGGATGAAACACATTTTCCTACATTACCAAAGCTCTAGAAAAACCTGCAGAAACTCCGGTGTGGAGGCTCACAGCTATAACAGTCTAGGCGATCACTCCCTTGTAGCACACCCACACACTACGATGAGGGAAGGATGGAGAGTGCCAAGGAAAGACGGATAGGAAGAGACAGACATTTCTCTTGCGTGGGGTGGAGCTCGAGTGCCAAGGCACTAGTGATATAAAGTGTGAAGGGCTAGAAAGGGACAGTATGGGCAAGGCTGCTTGGTAAGTTGATATCTGTGCAACTCCCCCTATCTGCCAGGGTGTTTATCCATCCCCCCAGGGGCTTGTAGTGACCCATGTAAAACATCACCCACCTTTAAAACATGCTAGATCTCGAACATCCCCCAATACTGGCACTGCAGGCAAAGGCCCCAAGAACCAGGGGACACCCAATGAAATGAGCAGGCAGCGGGTTTAAAACCAATGAAAGGAAGTATTTTTTCACACAACGCACAGCCCATGGAACTCATTGACAGGGGATGTTGGGAAGGCCAAACATATAAGGGATCAAAAAAGAATTAGGTCAGTTCCTGTAGGATAGGTCCATCAATGGCTATTAGTCAAGATGGTGATATTTATGTTGGCGATACCAGCCCGTTGTCCCCTCCCTCTGTTCTGCCATGGCTGTGAGCAGGCAGGGCCAGCTCAGTGTCACGATGGCTAGCTGCAGTGCACTGCTGGGTGCGGGTGAGCTGAAGCAGCGCTAGCAGCCTGGTACCCTACAAGCAGATGCACGGTGCTCGCACCCTGCATGCTCCCCTGGCGCAGATGTGAGCTGAGGCCCTCGTGGGCCATATGCAGCATCTCGCAGGTGAGTGCCAAGGAGGCTGCATGAGCTGATCCCAGCTGGAAGCTGCTCTGACACAGCCATCTACATAATAATAACTAATGAACACACTGGGAATTATGATGAAGTCGCTGAGAGACTGAGTTAATCATGTGCAACCTTGTAGCAAGAACATCAATAAAATCAATCCCCTCCCCATCCCGCCCAGCAGCCAGAACATGCGGGCTAGGGCCATTAACACAGGCAAGTCATGGCTTTATACAGAGCTGCCAAAGCAGGGCTCGCGCTGCAAAGGAGCAGCTAGCCATAAATATCCCCACTGCCCACCCAGGAGGGGATGGAGGCTTGAGGCAAACCGATGGGGCTGCCTGATTTAGAGCGAACTTCACTGGCCAACAAACACGCAGCGAACCGTTGCAAATCATGGCCAGTGGCATAGTAGAGTAGCCCTGTTGCTGGGGAGGCAGCGGAGCAAAAGCAGGGCTGCCGTAGTGGAGTTGTACATGGAGGGAGGGAGAGTCATCTAGCCTGAAAGATTAGGCCCCCACATGCATGGTAGCTGTAGGCAATTGCATGTGTCTCTGTAGCTAGTGTCAGCAAGCAAACTAACCCCAAAAAGGGCTCACGGACATACAAAGCCACCCACCTCCCTGCGTTGCTGTTTGAATTCTGGAACGCCGAAGGGCCCGATTGGCTGCCTGGCTGGAGGACAAAACAGATATGGGACAGGTACGAGCGGCAGCTTCCCCGGTGAAGGCTGCTTCCACTGCGAGGGGCGAGAGGGGAGTTCAGGCTCCGTGACTCGGTCAGTGCTGTGTCCTCGGCAGAGCCTGCCAGCCGCTACGACGTGTGGAGTGTGATGTCAGGGAACAGGACTGAGACCCGCCCGGCTCATTTCAGCCAAGGGGGCTGAACAGGCATCGGATGGTAACCACCTCTGGTCAGTGAACTTGGCTTCATTGTAACCCGTGGCCAAGAAGGAGAGATCCATTATCAACTCCCTGGACCAGCCACTTGTCTGAGACCCCTCTCCTCCCAGGGCTGGCGTTTCATTATCCCCCAACCCCCGCACTCAAACCATCTCCTTCCTTACAGTCCTAGACCAAACCAGAGTAGATTCTTCCTGCCTCCTCCCATCCCAGCTTCTCCCTGACAGCTTATGCTTTCCCCACACAGCTACCCCGCTAGCCGGGAGGGAAGGAGATGGGGGACGGAGGGGAGGCTAATACAGCTGCTGCAAAAATTCTCTGGTAATCACTGTCTCAGCAGGTTATTGCCCAGTGGCAGCTTCCAAACCGCCTTTGCGTGTCAGAGAAACAGGGAGTCTCCTGTTCCCAAGGGAAGGGCTCAGAGGGCCGGGCATCCCTGTGCCTCTGATGGGACTGGCCCCAAATGCAAGACCCGCAATAGGCTTCTTAAAGTCACAGCCCATGCCTAGACAAGCCTGTTATCACCAGACAACCACTCCTGCTGCAACCAGCTTCCAGGACTGAATGGCTCACGGTGTGAAACAGCAGCATACAGGAAGGCAACAAGAAGGGGTGGCTTAGAGTTTGACTGACAAAATACATGCTTAGCCTTCAGAGCCAAATGTAAGGTGTGTGTCTGTGTGTGTGTCTGTGCGTGTGTGGTATAAACTAGGAAACCAGAGACGAGCTGTGCAGCGTTTGCTTTCCAGAGCATCAGGGGCTCTCTGCACGTGTATCTGTCATTCCAGCGTCGCCCTGTCTCTGGCCCAGCATTGAGAGGAGGCCATGTTTAAACACTTTGGGGCCAGCTTCTGGTCTTGGCTGTACTGATGTAAAGCCAGGTACCTCTTTTGACTGCAATAGAGTCACTCCAGCTGTGCATTGAGGCTTTGTTGTGACGAGGACTAAGGAGTCACGGTTAGGTCAGGCTTAGCCAACAGGGCTAGCTAAGCCCAGACTAAACTTGGCGCTTTTCCTAGTGTAGCCCAGGAGAACGCCCAAGCTGGGCATGTTCTAGCCTAGGCAGGAGTGGAACTTGACCACTTTTCAGAATCTGGCTCTGGGATTTGGGGATGAAATCCAGAAGAGGCATTTTGCCATGTCCTGATCCTGCAGTATTCGCTCTTTCCTTCTATTGGCGCAAAACTATAATATGCCCCGCCCTACCCCCACCAAGAGCTTAGAAAAGTGGGTCAGAAAGCTGAGTGACAATAGAGATTGGCCTATAATGGGGTACCTCTGCCCTCCAAGGCAGAGGTCAGTAAATTTGTTCGAGTTCCTTTAGAAGCCAGCCTGGCTTCCCTGCCTGCAGCTTGGATTCGCAGGACAGACTTGTAGGGCCCTATTTGCTGCCAATTCTGGTTCCTATTCTCTCCCCCCCCCACCCCGCCTCCCCTCTCTTCCCTCTCCCCGCACTGAAAAGCAAAGGTGAAGCAAACGAGAACTGATAACATGAGGAATGTCCCTAGAGAAGGAGAACCCTGAGAGGAGCAGGATCTCTGAAAATAAGAGCAGGCCAGAAGGTGTTTGGCACCAGAGTCCACAGGCTGGAAAAATTATCTTGGAGCCAAAGCACACACTGTCTTGGCTCCCTGAACAGTTTAATTTGCCATTGCTGCAGAATGAAATCTTATAATTTATGGGGCTCCATTTAGTTAGTTTCCTTCTCTCTCAATCTCAGTGGGTCATGTACCCGACATGCGGACATTCTTTTCTCTTGTGTCTGTCCAATAACGGGATCCCATCAGGCTGCATAAACTCAGTTTGGGCATGAGCCGAGGGAGAAGCTGGTACTGGCAGAATCAGGAGGTTCTGGGCCCAGCACTGAACCTCAGGGTCACATCACACACATGCCTGAATACCTTGCATCTCAGATTCCTAACCTCATCCTGGCTGTTTAGCCTAGTTCCACTCCTCTGAGGGCTTAGTGCAGGGGCGGGGGCGGGGGGGGGGCCTACAGCTACCCCATGCTCTGGCAAAGGGAAGAAAGGGGCTTGTGTTCTACTTTGTGACAAGTAAATAAAGCCAGAAAAGGCTTTGCCCCTCCAACGGAGGAAGTCTGCATGTTTTGTTGCATTAGAAAGTTAAGTCGTGTCTAGCCTGGAAAAGTCTGTGGTGCCCAGAGAACTAGTGAGATGATGACATCACAAGTGTCCAATCATGACAGGATGGATTTCCAGGCAGGAAACGTATACATCCCTAGACGGTTACACTGTTTTAGACTCTGTTTTGTTTTTGTTAACTCCTGTTTTACTCCAGTGCCCGATGAACACTTGGGAAAAAGGATTTCTTTGCTAATGATCCAGCATTTGCCCACCCTGTCAGCTAAGCTTGCAATACACATCCCTGGGCCCTCCCAGAAATGGAAACAGTGCTTTGACTCTTAGCTGGCTGAGCGGGTTATGTGGAAGCAAGAATCTGCCGCAGCGTCCCTGCGCAAGCTGGAAGGTATGAGACCTTCCAGCCAAGCATCCTCCCAGCCAGTCAGCAGGACCAGCCTGAGAGTTATTTTCCCTACCATCTAGCAACCATGTGCAGGGTGAAAGAAGAGCTAAAAGGGCTGGCCAGGGGTCAGTGGCTGGAGGGGAAACAGCCGCCTCTGCTGGACTGACACAGCAAGAAAACGGAGAAGAGCCAGACAGGCACAAATGGGGATTTTGGAACCATCTCCGCAGGAGCATGAATATAACTGAGGAGCCATGATTTTTTCTCTTGGCTGGGGAGAAGGGAAACCGTGTGAAGGAATCCCTAGCTTTCCACAGGCAGCAGCCAAGTGAGAGGGAGGATCAAAGCGGTGGGGTCTCTAGCAGCGATGGGAGGGAAGCGGAGCTGCTCACCCCTGGTTACTGATGTGCTGTGTCGCACCATGTGCCAATGGTACTCTGCAAAAGGAAAGGATATTTGTTCAAAGCCAGCAACAATGGGAAGTGCTGGACCCTCAGTAAATGGCACCCTCGCCTACCTGGTGTGGTCTCTTCCTGAGAGACACTTTAAAGGCTGAGCGCGTCTGTAAAATGGGGGGATTTTTAGCAACCTCTTGTGTACGGCGCTGTGAGGGCTGCTGGCGACAAGCGCTAGGGAAGAACTCAGGATTGTTCTTATTTAACAAACAAACTTGTCCGAATCGACGCATTTCCTTAATGGGGTAGGGTCTTCCAGGGTCACTGGCCGATGAAAACTGATCTCCGTTAAAAGCAGGTCTCCTTGCCTGTGTTGCTAATAACGGAATATTAAACCTGATTGGCTGCCTCAAACCTCGCGTTTCCTTTTTACCTTTCCCGCTCCGTGTTCATTCTCTGCCTGTCAGGCTGGGCAGTGGGAATAGCCTCATCCCATCACTTCTTGTCTGCAGCCTCACACCAGCTTCTTTTTCTGATCACACGGAAGTTGCCAGGATGCTGCCGTGGTTGGGTGGCAAACCCAGCAGGGGAATGTTCTTTCTTTCTTTAGTTTCCATGGCAACATTTCTCTTGGTGTTGGGTTTCTACAAAATCCTAAATTCCAGGTGTATAGTGTCAATATTACTAACTACAGCTGCCTGCTGCGGTACCATCCTTTATCCAGGATCACACTATACTCCTGCTTGGCTTTTTTGCTCCTCCCTCCCTCTCTGTTATTGTCTCGTATGATCTCTCTTCCCACCCACACCCCCACCCAAACCATGACTGGTCTAAAAGCCCCTGGATGGGTTCACACACACCTTTTGTCTTGTTGGTGGGAGTTTATGCTTACAGTCATGTTAATTGAAGGGGGAGTTCACACCTATCAATCTCAGTTGGGGCTTTAACTCAACCCATAACAAGCTTGGCTCATAACAGTACCTCATCCGTTAGCTATTTACCTATATTCAGATGTGGAGCACCCTCATAACATGCTCAACGGCTCTGAAAACCAGGCCCTTTACATGCAGTTGTACTCTGAAGAGTGATCCTACCAAAGTGACAGTGTGGGAGTCTAGATTTAGTGGACTCCCGTGTTCAGAACAAATCTGCTCAATGTAAAAGTAAACCCATTTTTTTTCTCCTACCTGCCAGCCCCGCAAGCTCCCCCAAGGATCTGAGAGTCAAGCTGGGTACTTTTCTCATGTCTCACGCCAGAACTAGAGGCTCCTCAGGCAATGAAGTTGCACAAGTATCAACGCGGGGCAGAGATAACCCAACAGTTTGGAAGTTAGCTAGCAATTCTGCTGGTACACAAGCCAGCCCCCTCTCCCATAGCTATGTTGGTTCTGCAAGGCTCATAGGAACGAAGTCTTATTTTGGTCTCTATCACTAGCTAGCGCTCAGAGCTGTCGATTAAATAGATTCCATCACTATTCACTGTGTCTTCAGTTTAGACACAGCACATTTTAGCACAACAAAAAAATAGGAAATTATTTTACAACTGCCTTCAAAGCCTGTACAATTCTCTCTGCCTCCAGAGTGCATTGTCCAATCTGTGCCACATAGCCAGGGACAAGGAAGACATTATTCTGACAGGTTGTAATATTTTAAGAATGTTGACGAGCTTGGAGTTCAGTTTCAGGTTGTTGGGAGCTTTTCTAGTTTCACTGCAAGAAGTAGGCAGAAAATTACTCAGATAATATCCTTAATTTCCTGCAAATGGATAATGTTCCCTTGAAAGCTGTTCTCTCTGATAGTCTTTAAATGTGTCTTAAGAGAATATCTTATACAATCTAATATAGGATAATGGGAGAAGGCAGGTTCTCCAGACTAGTATTCGAGATCTGTGTCTGCTCCAGCTTCTGAACTCAATTCTTTCCTAAGTGCACTTAGTCATTGGCTACGAAAGTTTAAGGTAATTTGACCAGATAATTGCCCTTTCAGCACTCTCTTTGCAGGCTTAGGTTGGCTGATTTAAACAAGAGGCAGATCTGGCCAGAAAGGTCTAGCAGCACGAGGAACCTCCCAAGCCCTGTTTCTCTTTCGATAAAGTGCTGCCCAAATAAGAGTCTGGTGGATTTTTATTTAAGTAAGAAAATTAAAGACTTTTACTAACTAACTACAAGTGTCAACATGGCAAAAGGACTTTCAGTCTATGGGCTAGTCAAACGCTGTGTTGATACTGATCTTGGTCCTAAAGGTCTTACTCCAGAGACATGGCCTCCGGTAGGCTGGCCCCAGAGTAACTGAGGTCAGTATCTGTCCCAGATGTTGAGGATAATGCTAAGCAGCATCACAAACAAGGCCCAAACTCCCCGAGGGGCTGCTGCTGGGTGCAGAGCTCGCGTCACCTCAACCCGCCTGCTGGAATGTTGGGGTGTTAGAAACACGAGGATCGGCCAGCTGGGCAGGGCGGTGGGGACCATCTATCCCGGGGTTGAATATCTGCCAGTTTGTTTACCACTCAGGTTTTCTTAAATAAGGGGCCTGAGCAGGACACATTTCTTCTATCCATTGTGATGGGGCAAGGCCAGATGGCTATAGGAAAGTGGTAAGGAACCAGTATGTTAGCCCCAGGCTAAACAAATCCCTGATACCTTATGGCAGTTGCGCCAGGTTAATCAAGACACCTGGGGCCAATTAAGAACTTTCCAGAAGGCAGGGAGGTTGATTGAGACACCTGCAGCCAATCAGGGGCTGGCTGAAACTAGTCAAAAGCCTCCCAGTGAGTCAGTGAGGGGCGGATCTCAGGCGCTGTGGAAGGAGGTTGCGTGCGAGGAGCTGGGAGCAAGAGGCACTAGGAGCTGAGAGTAAGAGGGCGTACTGCTGGAAGATCCTGTGGTGAGGATAAAGAAGGTGTGGGAGGAGTCCATGGGGAAGTAGCCCAGGGAGTTGTAGCTGCCGTGCAGTTGTTCCGGGAGGCACTCTAAACAGCTGCAGTCCACAGGGCCCTGGGCTGGAACCCGGAGTAGAGGGCGGGCCCAGGTTCCCCCCAAAACTCCCAACTCCTGATCAGACACAGGAAGAGTTAACCTGGACTATGGATTCTACTAGAGGGGAAGATCTCTGAGGCAAGCAAAATCCGCCAATAAGCGCAGGACCCACCGAGGTAGAGGAGGAACTTTGTCACACCATATAACGTGTCCGGTCCAGACTGCCTGTCCCCTGCTGCTGCGTTAGAGGCAGAGGGACAGGAATGCCTTCTGAACAGTGTCAGCGGCTTTATGTGTCTCAGCGGCTTTATTGGGTATTGTCGCAAGAGCCATACGTTACCTGCCGTCGGCGCAGATTGCTACGTCTGCAGGATGCTTTGCTGTAGCGGAGCTGAATGCTTCGTCCTGCTTATTGAGGGGGATTTCCTGGCTGTATGCGCCCAAAGTCAGGCACGCCTGCTTAGACCCTGGCAGTGGAGTTTGCTAGTTGGGCACGACATCCTGCCTTACTGGCAAATCGACCTAACCTAGGGCCACACACAGGGCCCTGGTCCCCCCATCTCCACAGCATCACTTCACCTCCATCCAGGGCTTCTGGTGTCAGCACCACTTCGGAAAATAGAGCAAGGCCCACGTTGCAATCAGAGTCAATTCAGAGAGCAGAGCACGGGAAGGCCAAGCACAGGCCAAAACTTGCCCTTTCATTTCCCTACCCATCACCTTTATACGCTCCCACTGTCGACTCCCAGCTCATCTCCGTCCATGGGCCCAGCCTTCATTGCCCACTTATTAACGTTTCCAGCAATCACCTTCCTGCATTCTCCCATGCTGCCTTGCATGTGTGGGAGGAGCAGCCTGCAAACATCTGCAAAGCTACCGCATCAGCCTTCAAATCCCTCCTTGAAATCGCCTCTCTCGCAATGCTTAGAAAAAACTTGACAATGGGCTGTACTGTGACCACTGCTTCCTGTGCTGACCAGTAGCATCTCTGTGCATCCTCCCTCTCGGTCTGCCTGCATGTCACTTGTCTTATTCTTAGATCGTAAACTCTTTGGGGCAGGGACCATTCTTTGTTACAGGTTTGTGCAGCGCCTAGCACAACGGAGCTCTGGTCCATGACTGCGGGTCTTTGGTGCTAGCACAACACAAAGAATAATCATTTCATTTCTGGTGACATCTTGGATTCCAAAGAGTCCCATTTATGGCACAGACTTTCACTCAATTCTCTCCTCCTATGTTTATCAACCGTTTGCCTTCCCCTTTCCTGGGACTGTAGGGACCGACGGATAAGAACCCGAGCAGAACAGAGCGGCCCTTTCCAGTTACTGCCTCTGCTCCCTGCATCTCCGGCTCATTCCAGCAAAAACACGAGTCCCTGCCGGGTCCTTTTGCTGAAGTCTGGGCATTAGGCGTTATGAAAACAGCTTCAGATGCCGCAGAGGTGGAGGGGAGGAGTTGAACATCAAAGGGAAGCTGAGAAAGGCTGCTCCCCACCCATGCGGCACTATGGAAGAGAAGGGCTACCCTGGGTTCTCAATCATAGGAGCTGTGAGTTCACTGGTGCCCTAGGGGAAGAAAGATGAAATATCTTTTCTTTCTGAAGCCTATGTGACAATGTTTACAGTGGCATGGGCTGCTGCTAATGACCACAGCCAGCTCCATGCACAATAAGCCCAAATCTATTTAAGGTCTTTCCAGGGAACTCATCACCGTGATGTCTAAGAATAACAAACTGCTGGCCCTTTAAAGGCCACTGAGCACAGGAGAAGATGGGCACGAATGCTCCTGCCCTGGGAATTCATTCGGCCTGGAGCTACAGGCCTGTGGGGAGCAGGACTTGGTGGAATGCTGGGGAGATGGTGTCACTGCAGCATCTCCATTCAAGAGCAAGGCGTTCCCCGGGGCTGCCCTTGCCCATCGGTGGGGCTGTGCCAAGGAACAGGACCGAACAGACAGAAGCAGCGAGTGCAGAGGGGGTTCTCTCTCTGCAGGACTGGAGGTGCTCAGCATTGTTCAGCTGTGGTCCTGCTTAATCATTCATCTCTCTCCGGTGAGAAGTGGCTGAGCAACCTTTACCCACCACTACGCTTCTGGGGCGGGGCTGCAGCCCCCGGTATCAGATGGGGCTCTCTGGGAACACAGCGCAGGGAGCGTTATTAAGACTGGCCTGGATGGGATGTTCTCTCCCAGCATGCCTTTCTGGGGACTGTCCCTTTAAATTTGGCACAGATGAGCAGCTGTAGCCCTAAAATGGCCATTTTACAAACTGCTGCTGCTTGCTGTATCTCCTGATCTTCCAGCTGGTGAGTGTATCTTTCTGAGTTTACTTATTCCATGGGAGAGGGCCCATTCTCCTGCACAGTGCTCCTCTTCTAACCTCCTAAATGCCGGGCCTAAAACTTACAGCATTTCTTTTTCCTGGGCTCAGAAATGCCTGCTCTGTTCGGCCTGTGCATGCCTGAGGAGTGTGTGCTGTGGTTTTCCCTGGCTGACCTGTCTGCAGCCATAGAACGGCTGGAAATATTCTGGGCTGACAGCTAGCCAGTGCTGCTCTCAGCCCCTCTTCTGAAATGTTGCCAGCTCTGAGTCTTGTGGTTCTGGAAGGTTTCCTTAAAGCCCTGGCTCCTGAAGTCTTGCTATTACGTGAGCATCTCAGATTTCCTTTTCTTTTTCTTTTGGTAAAGTATCTTTCTAGCCTCTATATGGGCATGGAGGAAAGCCTGACAATGTGAATTCTAAGGCTCCAAGCCCAAATACAAAGACACCACTTTTATGATTTCTGTAAACTCTCATGATTTTTAAGCCAGTCATATGATTTTTGGAGGCCCTGACTCATGGTTTTTAACTCTTTGAGGTTGGCAGAGCTGGAAGCTTGATCGTCAGAGCGCTCCCTGTGGTGGTAGGTTTGTAGCGTGAGCTCCTTAGTCAAACATGAAATCTAGTCTCTGTAACAAACTTGTGTTCGTTTCCTTTCATCACGTTGAGCCCACAAATGCAATGAGCTCAGGCCCTGCGGCCCTGGCATTATGTGCTTGCCCTCTCTCTCTCCCTCATGAAAGATGCCCAGGGTGGATTGAGCCAAGGAACGAGATTAACTCTGCTCCAGAACAAGCTGATTCTCTCAGGTGTGTGTTGGGGAAGACGCTTTGTGCAAATTGCCTATAAACCAACGGAACAGCCCATGCCTGGCCAGCCACTCTCACTCCGGACACAGAGTCGGGGACAAGCCTGTCAGTTGTGTGTGGAAGGTGCTGTGTGTTCTCACAGCCAGCCACTGCCAACCACTGACCACTGGGGCTGCAGGCGACGCTCTCTGGGCCCAGCTGTCAGGAGGAGTTCTGGTCTGGGCTTTATTTTCACGTCTTGTACTTCTTTCCAGTCTCCCTAGTGCTCAACTCTGTCTCCCCTGCAACCCTGAGCAATCTCTGGGCTAATAACATTGGCTCAGAGTGACCCAAGCTGCTTCTTCCCCCCTCGCTGTGGGCTGCAGATGGGGACCAGCCGGCACCCCCTACCCCGGCGCTGGGAGCCAGCTCTTCTTCATTAGCAAGTGGCACTCATGAAATATTTGTAACATTGAGATGCTGAGTGGTGACCCCTGGGCTAGCAGTGCCACCTCCAGATGCAGCAGGAGGGGAATCATTTGCAATGTATTGGCTTTTGCTTTTTCTGTCCCTATGCTCTGGACCAGGAGAGCAGACCCAGACTGTGGAGGCTGGACTCAGAGGTTTGCTGCACCAGCCACGCTTCTGCCCAGAGCTACATAGCAAAGAAACAGGCTGCCGTCTCACGTTTGTTCTGCATAAGGGGATGCGTGTCCTGAGGGAGCAGATAAGGGCGGGGGGGAGAGCAGAAGAACGTGGATTGTGGCTGTAAAAGCCTCGTTGGGGATTGTGTAACAGGGGATGCCACCTGCTAGAGGTGGCTGCTGTGCAGAGACTCAGTAGGAGGTTGACCAGGAGGCAGAATATACAAAAGGGTTATTTTCAGGGCAGCCTAAAGACCTGTACATTGCAAAGCTGCATGGCGAGGAAAAGCCAGGTCTGTTCCGGTTTAATCTACAAAGCATCCTCGAAGCGCCCAGGGTACCAGGCTGTAACTCGGAACTCAGCTGGCGGGGGTCCCTGTCCAAACTGTTTTGTTGCTGTCCTTGGCTGGGGTCTTGAAGTCTGTGCCTTGGCCCTTGCCCCTTCCGGAGCTGGCAGGGGCTGGTGTGGGACCTTTTCTGGCAGATAGCAATGTGGCCATGGGCCCGTCCCCTTTTTCAAATGGACTGAAGACCTCCAGTGAGGTAGGATGCGTGGGTGGCTTAGCTAGTTGTTCGGCAGTGTTTTTTCTGGGAGCTGTGCACCGAGCGCTACCCTCACCCGCCCACAGCTCAGCTGGACGGCACTCAGATGGGATTGCAAAATGCGGGGTTGAAAGGAGCCAGCCTCAGAGTTCGGAAGTTCAAGTAATTTTGTTGTTCGTTTCTACTTGGCTGGAACAGGTCTGGATGCAGCACCGGGGCCCGGGCTTTGAAGCTTCAGCTGCTGCTGCCGGTATGGAGCAAACAGAACCCTTTGAAGTCTTGTTGGTTTAGACAACTCTTCATTACGGCCCACACTAATGATCAGCTGATTTTGTGAATTTGAATTTCTTAGGGCAGCTTTCTAACTAGGACGACGGCCTTCAAAAGGGCCCTGTCAAGAGAATGTTCATTTCTGGGTAACATTCCCTCTCGCTGGCTTTAATTACTCCTGGAAAATGATGTCTCAACCACATTCTTCCCCTCCCTGGCACATGGGTTTGTTATTGTAGGGTTGCTGGCAGCTCTTTAAAATGAGCAAAGTCCAGCAGTGCGTAGTGTGCATGTGGCTTTTGTCCTGGAGGGCAGGCACAGCTGGAACCCTACAAATGCTAAGACAAATAGTATGGACTCTGTCCGGCTTTTCTCTCTCTCTCTCTCTCTCTCTCTTGCTGCAAATTGCTCTTGAGCAGCATCTCTGCTTTTCAACTAGCAACTCCAGTCAGGTGGGCAGGGCGGGGGAAAAGTCCTGACAACCCCTCCAGTGCTTTGGCCACCGCCAGCGCAACCCCAGAGGCACCGCTATGTCACCGTGATGCCGTAGTGGAGATGCATCTTACATTGACGGACGGGGTTTTACTGTGAATGTCGGTAATCCACACCCCCCAGAGCAGCAGTAGCTAGGTCGACAGCAGAATTCTTCTAGCTGTGTCTACACCAGCGTTAGGTCAGTTTAACAAAGGTGCTCAGGGGGTGTGAATTTTTCACACACCCCTGAGCAATGTAACTGGGTCGATCTAAATGTTCAGTGCAGACCAGGCCTCAGTAAAGCCCCCTCTGAAGGGACATGACAAACCAGGCTGGGGGTGGATGGGAGAGAAATGGGAAGTAGTGTAATGAGCTAAAGGGCAGCAGTAATGTCCCAGTACAACCAGCCGCCTTCTAGGTAGGCACAGTGAAACACACACAGATCTTGCAATTCTAGTGACCTTCTGCAACAGGCCAGCGCAAACCCTCTTCTCTCTACGCAGTATCATTGGTGGCTACAACTGCAGTGAAGGAAAGGCTAAATCCATTTTTCTTGCCCATCTTTCCGGTTCGTCCCAGTCCCACATCTCTCTGTAAGTGCATAAACATTCTGTTGGTCAGATTTATCTGGGTGAGAGACTCCCTTTGCCAGAGACAGAGTTGTCCCCGCAAACCCAGACACCTCTTAGGCCATGAAACAGCTCAAGTCCAGACCAGACTGTGGCCTTGAGTCTGCAAAGACACCGGGGGTGGCATTTCTGCAACTCAGAGGGAGCTGAGGCTGTTGAGAGGGAACAAGGCGAAAGGAGTTTTAGGCAGGACAGAGGGTTCAGTGGTTCAGGCACTGCTGGGACTCCAGAGCACTGGGTTCAAGTCCCTCTTCTGCTACAGACTCTATGTGACCTTGGGCAAGCTAGTTAGGCTGAGATCCTCAAAGGTATTTAGCATCCCAACATCCACTGAAATCATCTTTGGAGCTGGGCCTTAGTCTGACGGCCAAATCGGGGAGAATAGCACCTCCCTACTTCGCTGGGGTGGTATGAGGTCATCAGATATTATGGGCTGGGGGGGCTGCATAAGTGTCAGAGAGAGATGGGATTTGTGTGTCTGAGATGAGCCTGCCAAAAACAATATGTAAGAAACCAACGGGGGAGGAGGGAATTGTACAAAAATTGTGTTTCGCTGCTCCCTGATGGAGGAAAGTGGTAGTGGCTGTGAACCTCGACCATACAAATGTAGGGGTGGGACTTCCATTGATGCAGCATACATAGGATCTGGCTCATTCCACAGAATCCCCATTTTCCCCCTCCCTAAAGATTTAATGGCACAGACAACACGGGGGTGAGTTTGTGAATAACTGCGACCTTATTAGCACTCTTAGAAAACATGCTACCTAAGATTTGCTAGTGCACTCTGAATGATTGTGAACTCTTCTTGTCCAAACAAACTCACCAAAGACAACTTCGTAAGAGTCCAGTCACCCTTGCTCACGGATGTGCAAGGGCTTTCTCCTTAGGGCGACAGCATGGATTTTTCCAGTCTTTCCCATTGTCACAACAATGTTCGCTTTAGACTGCCAGTGCTTCTGAAGGCTATTTCAGCTTAAGTACAGGGAAGGGAAAGTGTTTGAATCTGCTGAGTATGGATTTAAGAGGAGTGTTTAAGCAGCTATGTGCTGCTCACACACATGGGCCTGTGGTTGTCATTAGTCTTGTCTGTTTTGTGTTTGTCACCCCAAGTTGCGATCTGGCTCCTGCAGTGTCTGGGAATGAATTCTTCTGTGTGCTGATTTTCCAGGAACAGGAGAGGCAGTGGTTTCAATGCAGGCTTTTTGAACACTCCTGCTCCCACTAACGGCACTTGACTCATCTGGATGAAGTTTGTGTGTGTGGAAAGAAGCCTTACACCTCTTGGTCCTCTCGCACCACTCTGTAGAAGAGAACACAGAGTTTCCTCCCTCCCTCCCCCAGGCTCAGGTGCACATGTACCACACACACACGCTGGTGGGGGTTCAGGAGTCCCAGTCCAGGAACATGATTAGTCTGTAATGTTTCCCTTTCCCCTGCCGCCCTCCCTACAGTAGTAGCAAGGCTTACATCAGACCATAGGAAGCTCTGTGGTAGAAATGAGAAGCCTTTTGTCCCTCCCAGCCTTCTGTGGGGAATCCTGGCTGGCTTTATTCCAAGAATCTAGGTCCCACCCCAGCTCTGCTGGTCACTGGCCAGGCTAGCCCTTAGCAGGGCAGAAAGGATGCTACGTACATCTGTGTAAGGCCCATTAAAGATTTCTAAATAGACTCCTGCTTCAACTGCTCTGCCCTGCCCTGCCCTCCCCCTCCCCTTCAAAGCTCTACAGATCTCCTCCGTGCCTCGTGACCCTTTGTCCTCTGCCCAAAGTCTACTTTGCTGCTGGGAAATGAGCCTTGTTCTCACCACACCCTCCTCTTTCTCCTTAGCTAGAACTTCCACCTTTGCTCCCCTCAGGGCAAATGTTTGTTTGGACAAATGCAAGCTGCATGTGGAGTGCATAGCGCCCTTCTCGCTCTGTCCCGCAAAGAGCCAAGCTGATCAGTACAGGGTTTGGGTGGAGCTGGGGTGCAGCAGTGTGATGCACCAAGCATTAAAAATAAAGTAGAACTTCAGAATTACAAACACCTTGGGACTGGAAGTTGTTCGTAACTCTGAAACATTTGTAACTCGGAACAAAATGTTATGGTTTCTTCTTTCAAAAGTTTACAACTGAACATAGACTTAATACAGCTTCGAAATTTTACTATGTAGAAGAAAAATGCTGCCTTTAACTGTCATAAATGAAACAAGCACCAAAACAGTTTCCTTACCGTGTCAATTGTTTTAAACTTTCCCTTTTTTCAGTAGTTTAACACAGTACTGTACAGTTTGGGTTTTTTTGTCTCTGCTGCGGCCCGAGTGTGTACTTCCGGTTCCAAATGAGGTGTGTGGTTGGCCAATCAGTTCATAACTCTGATGTTCCACTGCATGCAAACTATCTCTGCTCCTAGCATTAAGGTTGCAGAGACAACTTAGTATTCTTTCCATTTTGCAAACTATTTGTATTCAAATTAAAAAGCCTCGGATAAACAAACTGATGGTACATACAAGTTATAAGCCTGGTGACCACTTTAACTTTTGGCATACACGGCTGTAAGGATGGATTAACCCACATGGATTAACCAGGTCTGGAAACAAGTTTTTACACAAACAGTAAATTTTCTCTTGAAGAAAAGGGGGTGTGGGGGGGAGGGAGGAGGAGATGAATAATTAATAGCCTCCAAGCAGCCCCTAAATGGTTCTATTTTCTACTCTCACAGAAGCCAATCATTTCCTATACATCTTTTTAATATGAAATTTTCACTTATGCCCAAACTATGAGTAGTGATGAAGAACTGTGGGTTCTTTCAGTCGGTGTTGATTCCAAAGACTCATAATGGCCATTTAAATATCGAATGTTAACTGCTGCTGCTGATTATTTTAGCTCTTATGGGATGGTCAGCAGAGCATGATCACTATGCATCCTGAGCTCTGGCTTTATCAATGACCTTAATGCATTGCTTTGTACTCTGAGGTTTCTAGGTCTGGTTAACAAAGAAATCCTCCCATTTATATACTTACCCCGCAGCCTAAACTCTTGTTTTGGGGTTGAAGAGGGATGGTCTATTAAAGATTTTAAAATAAAACAAAGACTTCTAAGAGGAGGAATAGGAAATTAATTGGTATGATGCTCAGTTTGGTTAGATTTCAGGGATAGTTTCCAGCCTTGAGACTTTGCAGAAACATTGATCATGATTGTTTTGTGTGACTCGTGTGTGGCCTAATTACTATATGGCCCCTTCAGCCTCACGTTGGAAGGCACATGTTCCTTGGTAATTGTAATGTAAGCTATTGATCGTGGGCAAGGGGGGGTTTCAGGCAGCATAGCAGAGCTGGAAGAAATTATCAATAGTAATATAATTGCTGTGCGTATTCACTACCAGCAGATGGAGCTCAGCTCACTGAAATCATATTAGCATTAGCTAAACTACTCCTCTCACTGAGTTTACTATTGGGCTGCTGCTACTGTATAATGCCATTTGTAAGCAGATCTAAGATCTGTAACTTAGGTGACATTACCAAAAGTTCACTAGAGTTCAGCCAATCTCCTCTCCCCACCCTCCATGATTACATCCTCCTATAACAGGGAGCAATCATGCAAGTCGATTATCCCCATGTTCTCTGATCTGTGAAAAGTAGCTTCGCCAAGAAAATTGCGTTCCACCAAAACCACCATTATATGCTAAGTTCAGTCCTTCAGTTCAGTGCACAGGAGACTCAGCATTAATTTACTAGAGCAGGGTCTCCCCCATGTCTTGGCAGACCAATCCTTAACAGGATCCATCAGATGCCATCATTCCAATGCCTGTCCCCACAGACAGCACAAACACCCCCTTGCCTTGCTGCTTATTTAGGGAACCAGCCATTGAGTAGCACAGAGTTGGTTTTTTTGATTTTTTCCGCCCCCTCCCCTTGTAATCATGGTTTTGTCAGGCTAGCTGGTGTATTTGGAACTGAAAGAGCGTCGTCCTGTTGTACCACAAATCTGAATTTGAGAAAGTTGGAAAAAGAACATTAGATCCAACTGTCACCTGCCCTCTTTCACTGCTGTGTACACTGACTTCAGGCTGACCAACACCACAACTATTTGAGTGACTTGAGCCCACCTATGCCTGGGGAGGGATGAGGGGAAGAGAGGAGAAACAGCCAATGGTTTAGTTTTTGTGGAAGGAGCTTTTTTGCAGATGTAGTCTGGGGTGTCTCCAGTTCAGATGATCCTTTCCAGTTCTCATTATCAAAGCCACAAGCAAGCGGCTAAAGGTTCCTCGGTCCTTCTCTAGCAAAGTGCAATGATGACCATCAGCCAGATATCCTTACTAAAATAACCAAAGGAGAGGTTGATGCTGGAGCAGCGGGGCATTTATTGGAATTACATTGGTCTTCTGTTATCACTAGCAAGACACCACAGCTGTTCATCTTCATATAACACTTGCATTAGCAAAGCCGAGATTTGTATCACCCAGGTACATGGAGTTTACTAACCAAGAATACAGTACAATTGTAATATGCCCTCCCGAGTCAGTTCTGCTGTACAAAAAAGAGCCTGGCGTAATGAATTGTAACATGCCGATAATGCCTAACTGGGCTGATTGTTGCTTTAGCCAGGTGATGGTTCTAATGACTCAGGCTGACTCACACAAGGAGTCACGTTCTACTCAGCATCCACGTCCGCTTTTAATTTTACAGTAATCAGAAATATCCAGGTTCAATATAGCCATAAAATGAGCAAATTTTAAACATTTAGAGGTACAGGAGGCCAAAAGCAAATCATAAAACCCCCCACACTTTTCGGTCTCTTCCTATACAATCTGCCAGGAAGATAGTCACCACTGGAATATACAAAGAATTGTTTTAAAAAAGTATCCCACCAGTACTCATTATTGGGTAGTTTTAAGAATCAGATGATTAGATTTAAAAAGACAAGTCTGATCTCAGACTTTATTTTAAAACAACAAAACAGTTTAATTTGAAAGCCCAGGCCGTTGCCGTTCTGCACATTCCCTAGCAACATTTTGCCACGTAAAAGGTGTGTTTGCAAGTTTGTGCTAGAATGGTGTTTGGGACCCTGGCAGATGCCCTGCTGCTGCCAACTGTGGGCAGCAAGCAGGTGCAGCGTGAAACGGAGGATGCCCTTGTGAAACAAGGAAAACAGAGCAGCAAAACCTCTCAATCTCCCCACTGAAGACACGGCAGGCCTTTCCTCTTGTCTCTTCCAGCACACGGTTTATTCTCCTCAGTGAAAACCTGACAGCAACTGATGTTAGTTTAATTGTAACTGCTAGATGAGCCATTCTGATCACAAGATATTAGCTAACAAATGGAGGTCACCATGATAATCAAGGGCTTGTGGTCTATACAAATTGCTTCGGCAGTCAAGCCAAGCCCTGACTGACTGTGTGGCAAAACCCCTGGACAGGGTTACACAGTGTGGATGAGGGGTATTTTTACTGAAGCACCAAACCCAGCCCACGTCTGCTCTCCAGCCCGTCATAAAAATAAAATGCTGCCTTACTAAAGAGCACAAATCCTAACCGTAGGACACACAACCATGGGATAAGTTACAGCTTAGAGCGTTTTAATAGACGTATTTACATATTTACAATATAACTTAATTTATAGAGGGTATTTTAAATGGAATGTGTCCTTTGTATGGCCTCGCTGCTAATAAAACAATCTGGAATTGATTGATGAGGCCCCCTGGGGACAGCTGAAAGCCTTAGTGTGGAAGGGAGCCTGCCAACACACTGCTCACCCAGTTGTTGGGTTAGACGAGGTACAGAGGAATGGAATCTTCCTCTGTTGGTGCCCTTGATCCATGGTCCATGCTGGCGCAGGGCTAGACTCCATTGGCACTGGCCTTGCTGCTCGAAGATGCTTCCATTTTGGTCTGGGGTAAGAGAAAATTATAGTAAAAAAACAAACCCCAAAAGCAGTCCAAATGTGTTCATTAACCTTCAATAAAGAGTAAGATTTTTCAAAGCAGTTTAGAGTGTTGAGATGCATCTTTCATTAAATGAACCAATATCCATTAGTAATTATTGATGTGGGAAAGAGTGGTTTTGGCAGACAGCTTGTGTTTACCTATTAAAATACCATGCGTTTGAAACAAGACCAACAGATTTCTCCAGTTAGTCTAAAGAACATTATTTTTCCTTTAATGAAAAAACTCAGACCAAAATTAACAAACTTGGGTGCGTAAAGTTAGGTTCCTAATCCCATATTCAGACAGCTAGATAGAAGTCAAAGGTGCATGGATTTCCCATTGTAGAACGAATGGGCAAGGAAGAGGGCAAGCTCTCTGCAGTTCTTCAGATCTTTTAAAAGGCTCAGTCTAGAACTTCCTTAGTTAAACAAACCCACAAAACCTGGCCTAGGTCTGCCTCGGAGCTCACCTCTCCTGCAGGAGGTTTGACGGATATTTCAGGGACTGGTAACTTCTCCGATGGCTGTGATATAAATTCTTCTCCCTTCAAGGGAAAAATATAAAAGATGTTTTAACAATCACAGAATCTTATCAGAACATGGAAGAGGTTTACTTGGGCCCCAGACAGGCCACTTCCCTACCAGAACACAGTCGTTCTCTGTGATGCACTTCTAATTTTAATGTTAGATGCTGGGGATTCCATTTCTTCACGTGGGAGACTATTCCACAGCCAATATCTATTAGGAAATCTTTCTAGTTTTAAACTTAAGCTTTCCCTTTCTGAACTTCAACTACTGCTGCTAATTTGACCCCCTTGTATCACACTAAGACACTCATCCCAACTTTGGTGACTAGACCTTCCTGAAACTGGCTGCATGCAGAGTTTCACATGCTAATCTGCCCCCAACTCTTTCAATTCTTGTGGCTATCACCCTCAGGAAAACGTCACCTGGGGAAGAGCTTATACCGTGATTCAGAGTTTAACCACCCTCTCACAGGTGAAATGCGAGCAGAAGTAGCAGCATGTGACTGTCTAGTTTACAGAAAATGCGTTTGAATAACTAAGGATCTCACCAGTGCTCTCCTGCTGGAAGTTGGTGGTGATTTTGTTTTGAACAGTCAGCAGTGTTTCCAGCACTAGTGCAAGAAGTGATGCCACGGCAACTTCCTCTGCCTTTTCAACATCCTCTCCTTCCTTAGCAAAGGAAGCACTGCTGTTGCAACAGTGAGACAGAAAAGCTTGCCTATCCCAAGAGTTTCTGTTCCAGCGCACTATTCAGAGACACTAGCTAAGGATGCCAGACTAAAAGGTACGTTCACACTCATACTTCCCAAACCTGCAGCATTTCATATAAATCTGATACTCATTTGTAAAGAGTCATTTTCTAACCTTTCTTCCTTGCACAATGGGTGCAGAATCCACTAAGGTTTCTTTAGGTTCAAGAACTGATGTTTCCGCAGCACCGTCACTAACCCGAACCTAAAGAAAAAAATAAACAGCTCAATATTGCTGTTCATATTTTATGCAGACTATGAGGAGACTCCAGACCAGTAAGTAGCTGGGCAAAAGTTTAGTTATTGAGCACCATGTGTCTTGCATTGTTCAGGTTCAATCTCAATCCAAGTCTGCTTTTCAAGAACAATTAGAACATTAATAAGAAAAATGCAAGTGGAAAAAGAACTCACCTACGCATTTGACACATCTATCTGGGCAAAAATCTGTCCAATTTGCATAATGGATATATGCTTCGCACAATTATTTATACTGCAGGAACACCTAAAGTGTGCCAGGAACTGTACAGATATAGGAAGACTAAGTCCCTGGAGTTACATGCTAAAGGATAGATTTTCAGTGATGCTAAGTACCCCTCAACTCCACCTGAAGTCAACTGAACCAGTGAGTGCTCAGCACCTTTGCAAATCAGGCCCCAAGTCAGTTATTTAGACACTTCAAATACACCATGCAGGTATTTTCACCTGAAAGATCAAAACTCAAGTTTGGCAGCTTGCAAGTTGTATTAAACCCCAAACCAAGTCTATGAATGTAACATGTCATTGGAGGAAGTACTGGACTACTAAAAACGGCTAGACTGCTGCTGTGCTGAGACCACTGCCTATCAGGCTGACCAGTATTGTCTCATTGTTTCCTTGTGCCCTGCCCATCCATCTGTCTGCATTCATCTGTTGTCTTGTCTTATACTTACTTTGTAATTGCTTTGGGGCAGGATTCTTTTTTGTTGTTCTGGGTTTAGAGAGCACCCAGCACAATGGGGTCTGGGTCCATGACTGGGACTCGTAAGTGCTATGGTAACACAAATACTATTCATACGTGCATTTTCTAAAGCAACTGTGCAATTACTACTGTTTCGAATACCTAAGCTGCTCCCCCAAGTCTTTCATTTGGAATGGGAGCCCTAAAAAACATTAGATGCTTTACCACAATCAGAGTTTGTTCATGTTAGCTTCCAGCATGCTGACGAGTTTACTAGAACAGCCATCAAAATTCAGATACATTGTCTCTACAAAAGGCAGCTGAGAAACGTCCCATTTGGCTTGAGGACACCAAACTGGCACCAACTAACCATAGTGAGCCCGATGTTTTAGACGGGTGTCTAGTCGACTGTATGGCAGGACATGCGCTGTGTGACTGAGGCTTGGTGAGTAACTAAATCCTTCATTTGTGATCCTTATGAAAGATCTTGTTTTGTTAAATGGGACCAAGTCCTCAGGCTAACTGCTATTCAGCCCACTCACCTCATTCTGCAACACCTGAATAGGTTTTGGCTTCATGTCGATCAAGTACAAGGCACGAGAAAGCAGCAGCAGAGAAGGAGGAACATTCTCCTTTAGATGTAGATCTAGCCACTGTAGAACAGTGGGGAGAGGAGGGAAAGAGGGTCATTCAGAATTGGTTCAGAAATCAACTGCTTAAACACCAATTCACTGAGGAGAATACTCTAGCATTGTAGAGCACCCTTCATCCTGAAGGACTCCAGAGTATGTGACAGATTAAGTTAATAGAGGTTCAAGTCGCCTGCCTCTAGAGGTGAAAGGCAACAGCTATTTAGCAGCTCACAGTAGCAATAAACAGTTTCAAAGGGCAGTGAAGACTACTGCGTCCAGCTGAAGTCTAGAAAGGTAGACTAGTTACTTACCTAGAAGTTGACGGCAAGACTGTTGTTAACATCCCTACTTTTGAAAGATTGCCATAGGAAAGTTAAATGTTCAAGCTTCTACTTTGTATTTTATCCAAAATACAGCACCTGCAGCAACGGTGGCCCTGACCCCATGCAGAATAAGGCCCCAATAGGGAGTCCTAGGGATGGGAGGAGGGGAGTGCCACATGTAAATAGCTGCCACCAATACTGGCAATTTTTAAACCAAGCTCAGATATTTTTTTAAGAGAAACTACTTGAGGAATTATTTTGGGGACAGTCTCTGGCCTGTGTTTTGTAGGTTGTCAGACCACAAATGGTCCCTTCTCACCTTGGAATCCGTGAATCCCTATACAGACAAGTTACAATGTCTCATTATCTGCCCCATTCCAGCACTGCCCTCTTTTAAATAGGCAAGGCCTTTGCTGCTCTAGTGGTTTAAGTAATCCCCTGGGTTCCTGTGTCCTGTTCCTGAGAGGTATATGCACTTGGTGCTTATCAGCCACCGTCTTTTTCAACTGGGCCTTAGCATAAGCGGTGTGTTGTGTGTTTTACAGTTCAGTTATGCAAATGAGGATCAATAACAAAGAGTAGTATGAATCTTCAGGGCAAGGCCAACCATCTGTCAAAGCCAGTTTATTTGAAGACTGAACATCTGACACGGTCCCTTTAAGTAAAATATAAACTCTGGGTGCAATGTTCCAAGACTTTAGTAGCAGGCAAGGCCCTACTTGCCTGACTGAGTTGTTCTTTCAGCTGTTCCTCTGTGAGACCCAGTGATCTCATTCCTCTGGCCCTGGATGCACTCTGCAGCTCGGACACACTTAGCCCATCAACGCCTTCCTTAGCAATCATCTGAAAGGAAAAGGAATATTCACATCCAGGCCTCCAGAAGCCCAAACCCTAGTTTATTCACTAAGTCTGGTACTGAAGAGATGCCTGCTTGTATTGGAGGGGAGTAGAGAATAAACAAAGGAATAACTACTGATACCAAGACAACAAAACTGGGATTCAGCAGATATCCCGTTTGACTGCCTAGCTGCATGCTGAGCACAGCTAAAGGCGAGGGATAACCTTGGGCCTGATCCTCCAGACATCCTCCAGTTACACCTGAGTAACTGCAGTCTTGTGTGTGGCCCTACTGAACTGTAATGCAACCACTCCCAGGGTAAAGTAACTCTCATGCATAAGGATTTTCAGCATTGGGCCTTTATTAATAAAAATGGACCTATCGTCACATATGCTTAAGTCAGAGGTAGCCAGGAGCCACTTAGAAATTATGCTGTGACAGAACTAACAAAAAGCCTCCAGATCCTTCATTCGAGTCTCATGATAGTGCCAGATTTCCTCATTTATCATGCTCCCAAGCTTGGACAGTGACAGGAACGAGTTTGGCATCAGCGCACTCTGAATTCAGAGGGCTAGTTACGTAGTAGAAATGGCCCAAAGTTTCTATAGAACTAAGTATGATCAAACTGAAGTAGTATAAGAGACGGGGCTCCACAATCATTCATTGCTACAGGCTACTGAGAGCCTAGGAGGCCACCTTCTTAATTCTTAACAGCAAGAGAGTCTCATCTGAGATGTGCTCCTTGGTAGAACTGATAGAAGGCACTGGAGGGCTGAACTGCCAACACTACTGCCTTAGAGTCTCTCATGGGATAATCCTCCTCTTACAAACAGTAACATCACCCCTGGGCAGCAGCATACCTATAATATCAGGCAGGCAAACTGCAGCCCAGAGAGAGGAAGTGACTTGCAGAATCAGAACTAGAACCTTGGTCTCCTTGCATCACATTGCATCTGTTTTATTTGTTTTAGTCTCTTACTTCATCGTCTGCTTTTATAGACCTGAGCTGCATCAAAAGCTGGAAGCGGAGTAGGTTATTGGTGCCAATGGGCTGTAGTTCGAGCAGTTTACAGAGGGCTACCAGCTGTGGCCGTTCTAAGTGTTCAAGGGTCAGCTCATCCTCAAAGAGCTTGGAGAAGCGCACGATCTCCTGGGTGCTGGGCTGGTGGCCAGCATGACGAACCTGCGCAACAAAGCCAAGGCATCAGATAGGCAGTACCTCAAAAGCCAGTGACACAGCTGGGAACAGAAACTAGGCATCCTGAATCCAGTCCTCACTCTAACACTTCCCCCAAATCATTTCACTTTAGCGCTTTTTGCTGGTGGCCACTAAACTGCTATTGTTCAAAAAGAGACTATTTCTAATGTGCTCTGAGAATGGCCACTTGAAGAACTTCACTATGTAAAGAGTTTCTCTGCTGGTTAAAATTAGAATTAAGAGAAGACAGTAACTTATCTGGACACAGGTTCCCCAGACAGCTGGGGTCACAAGGCTTCCCCAAGGCAGTGGCCACGAAAGGGCAATCAGTTTACCAATATCCCTCAGCATTTATACATTCCTGGTAGCAAAGCTCGGCCAGCTTTCAAGTTTCAACAGCGAGCACAACAGCTGCAGCTTTCTCACAGCTAGATGGACAGGAACAACTTTCTTCCTCCATTTAGCATTTGTTTGTTTTAAAACAAACAGACCATCGCCACCCACTGAAACTTGCAATCAAGGAATTTCAGCTTCTCTAATCCTGGGCTGGTCAGATAAGTTTGCCAGTGCAGTTACAGTTCACAGAATGGTTTCACAGCAATATTGTGATTGGTTCTGTACAGGTTACAAAACATTGCACACATGCAAGAAGGTGGGTAAGAACATAATCTGTTAATCTAGTTTGCAAGGTTGCTTTGCAGATGTTTGTGTCATACAAACCCCACACTTCCTTATCTCCCGGCACAAGACCCTTCAAAGTTGTATCTACCCACCTTGCCACCCCTCTACACAGGACTGCAGATACCTTTTCTAGCCCCTCCATTTATTTTACTACTTGCTGTACCTTTTGCACATAGGAAGAGAACTGCTTGGTGGCCTCTCCTGTATCTGCTTTGTTCCTTCTGGCCATCTCCGTAATAGTCTCCTGCAGGAATTTTGCAAGCTCTAACGTGGCGCTTAGTTTTTTTTTCTGTCTTTCTTCCTTAATTTAGGAAACAAAAGTAGTTAGAGGCTCATCTTGAACTCCAGGAGAGAGACGGTTGGGATAAGTTTCCTTCCTTTTGTTACCAAAGGCCTTTGGTTAATTACCCCTGCACCTCTGAAAACCTAACTTACTTTTCATCATTGCTGCGGACTACTCTTGGCATTTTGGCTTGGATAACTAAAGTACATGCAGCTGTTTCAGTCCCACTTACTAGACAGATGCTGTAAATACGAGGTTTTTTACTGACTATTCTTCATAGAAATATAACTGTTGTTATATTGTGCGTGAAAACAAGAGTAAGCCTAGATTTTGAGCTAGGATGACCTGATAATGAACCTCCAAGATTCCTAAGGTTAATATTAATAAATTCAGTTATAACAGATTGTGTCATTGTTAATGTAACTTTCTTTTGCATCCAAACAGTACTTTAAATCCACATGGTTTGAGGTTAGACGAATGTATCTACTAGGCCATTAAAGCATCTCTAATATTGGCTTGATCATAATTGTAGGAAGCACACCGCACTGGACCACACAGACAGGGGACAATTTGCACATAAATCAGCAAAAACCTGATAACATGAACCCCATTCTGCCAGTCACTCTGCCTCACTGATTGCTAGGGAAATGATTTTGATACAGAGAAACCAAATATGGGTCACTGAAGAAAGAAAAACACAAAGGTGATATATATAGGTTTGCATCCCTCTTTTAAAGTCTGCCTTGCTGTGGTTGGAGCCACTAAGTATAAAGAGAGAACAAGGTTACTCTGCATGCCATGTACTGACTGATCAATAGCAATTGTCAGACTCTGCTGTAGCTCTGCATATGTGAATCCACTTTAAGAGTGTTTGACCCAATTGCCCAGAGAGGCAAGGCTGAACTGATTTACAGTTGTGGGTGCTAATCAAAAGTTGCCCATGTGGTAACAAAGACATTTTGATTAGTTAATATCAGACACTACAGCAAGAAATAAGTGACACCAGATTTCAGCTATTATCAAAAGAAGTGAGCTAGTGGCAGGCACAGAATACCCCAGTTGTATGATATTGACCAGGGCTGGGAAGATGATAGGGCTAATGTGCCACGCAGAACTAGCCTTTATGGTTTCAAGTGGTTTTGGTTGAAGAGTAAAGGGCAAATTCTGCCCTTGGAAGTATGGGAAATCCCCATGAAAGTCAATGGAAACTGTCCACACATGTGACACTAGCATTTTGGCCCAAGTTAATCTCCTTTCTTAAGGATCTATCAACATTTTGATTAAGTGAAAACCTAACAGTATTTAACTCCTGCCTTCACACTCTCAGCATGTTTGATCTACTGGCTTGGCCTTTGAGTGATATGGGGCACCTGATTAAAATGATCCTATGCAGACCCTTCATTTTCTGTAGCTATCTAACCATAGTTAAGCGTTCTATTTCAGGGCCGATCATTTAGTCTGAAACATTAATCTGAACTGGAAGGGGAAAATAAATACCTCTAACTATTAAGGCTGGAAGAAAGAGAAATTGGGAGAGGGGAGAGGAGACAGGAAAGAGAGAGAGACAGCCCACTCTGGGCACAATACTTGTTAAACCCTTCAGTTCTCTTATACTATTCCTGTCTTCAATCAGTTATCAAGTAACCTTGCTGCAGATCCCTTCTATCTAGCCACTTCTCTGACCCTAATCACTATAATATCTGAGTGCCACACAATCATTCATGGATTTCATCCTCACAGTATTATCCCCTTAATTAAAAAAAAAGACACTAGGTAGATTAAGTGACTTGGCCAAGGTCACAGAAGAAGTCTGAACAAGGAATTGAACCCAGGTCTCCTGAGTCCTCTATCCACTGACTAGACCAATCTTCCTACACTTGCTTAACCTCACTATTCCATGATGAGTACTGAAGAACAATTCATCGTGGCATGATGTTTAGGCTACTTGATATCTCAATATACTTCTAGAGCAGTGGCTCTCAAACTTTTTTTACTGGTGACCCCTTTCACACAGCAAGCCTCTGAGTGTGACCCCCCTTATAAATTAAAACAACAACACTTTTAAATATATTTAACACCATTATAAATGCTGAAGGCAAAGCGGGGTTTGGGGTGGAGGTTGACAGCTCGCGGACCCCGCCCCCCCATGTAATAACCTCATGACCCTGAGGGGTCCCGACCCCCAGTTTGAGAACCCCTGTTCGAGAACCCCTGTTCGAGAGTTGCCATCCACAATCCTAGTTAATGGAGTCTGAATTACTGAAGCAGTCTACTTTCTCAACAGCCCAGTACACAAACCTTTTTTGATTCCGTCTCAAAAGTTGAGGGCAACATTTCAGGAAAGAGTTTCAGAAATACAGGTAACAGGAACTCCATGAAGGGCACAATGATGAACACCAAGAAGGGAACCAGCCGGAAGAGATCAGCACACGTCCTCAGTAGCTGCAGAAAGTCATAGCCGAAGTTATTTTTCATTTGACAGGCACACAAGAGAACCTATTTTGGGCCCAATTAATGAAGGCTTTCTACAGGCGATCTTAGTGCAAGTATTACCATTCATTTAGATAACCCAGGTGCTTATCAACATGGTACCTAAACTTAGGACTTATCACATGGCCTTTGTATCAAAGGAATTAATAGTTCTTTTAAGACTGCATCTGTGTACTTTGAACAACTACTCTGGCCACTTTTAAAATATTACAGCAATCATCCCCCTTGTCCAAAGTCTTGCAGAAATTGATGGGCCACAGAGATTGAATGCTCTTCTCCTTTCAGAGAAGTTCTCCCCAGGATAGGGATGAGGGTCCTTGGCCGAACCCAGGGGGCCTGTGTTGCCACTGCTTGTGCTGTACTAGTTATGGAAAATGCACAGAGGATTTCAGTCTCCTGGGCTGTTGAGCTATTCCCCTTTTACAAGCATTACATTTACATGAAAGGTTTAAACAGATGTCCACATTTGACCTCTATTCAAAGAAAGTTTAGAAACCAAACCGACCGGTTTCTTTGGTTACCTTAAGATTCTCCACACATCAGCTTAGCAATTTAGCGCCAATGTGTCTGTGCAAGGTAGTTCATACTCACCCTTCGCCTCTCCCTCCTAGTGAGAATCTGACCATGTAGCAGCCTCCATACCATCCTGGCAGCGACCTTTGTGTCAATCCAAAGCAAGTGGAATCCATTGTAATAATGCTTCAGTTCATCCACAATTTTTTGGCGTAAAGACTTTTTCCCCACACCATTCTCTGTGCTTTGGTTTGACAGAGTTTTAGCATCCTCGGTGTCCTGGTTTATTGTCCTTTGGTGCAGCTGAGATTTATCTTGGAGCTCTTGATGCCAGTAAGCAGAGGTGTGCAGTGTTCGCACTGCTTTAGTTCGTAGGTGAGGTAGTCGAGGGCTCAGCTGTGTGCAGTACAGTAACTGCTGGTTTTCAGAGTCTTTCATGTAAATTCGGTTTAAATGAGAATCCACTAGTTGGACAAATGCAACTGATGAGGAATACGGAGAACAGCTGGAGTGCACAAGAAGATGCGGGCCTCTGAAACTGAAGAGAAGCTAGTTACTTTAAGCATGTAATTCTCTGCTGTACCAAAGTTAACAATTTCATTTTAATTTATGTTCTTAGCTTCAAATTCATCACACAGCATCTTCTTAAAGACTTGTCCAGTTTGTGGGAGCAGATTTTAGCTGGGGGATGCAACACTTAAAGTTTTTGCATTATTCTAGCTGATGAGCTGTCCTCTCGAAGGAGCAACTCAGTATTTCAGCCCATTTCTTACAAGCCACCATTCTACTAATGGCTATGACAGAAGACTTTTACCCAATCACAGCCCGAGGGGAAAAAAACCAAAACAAACCCTGTATCCCCATCCCATCCCATCACCACAGCCAGGCTACTTCCTGGAACGTTCCTCATACTCTCTTATTTTATCTATCGCCCCAATGGGATGCCCTTGGTATCACAAAGAGGCACAGCATGTTAAAAACACCAGGGAAGGAGGTTTTACATTATGATTTTTAATCTTATCTTGTATAACAGGAATAAGATTCCTCACATTAGTATGTACTATGACAACTACCAGAGCCTTTCTAATCAAATTCCCTCCATTTCATTCTGACATTTAACCAACCACAAAATCAATTCAGTACTTGGAATATAAAGAGACTGAACTCTCTCTCAAACTAAGATTAAACATTTGGTTTCTCCTCAAGTAGCCTCATTTACAACAGCAAGCCTGTTTTGAATGAAAAGTTAATTGCCGCATACGCTTCCTACCATGCACCTAAAGCATCAGTCACCTGAAGAAATTAACTATCACTATGGCAACAGTTTTACCAGGCCCTTATCAGACAAAGCTTTATTGGGACATTTGACACACAAGTGGCTACCATTTGAATATACTTCAGAGAACTAAAGATGCAAAAGTATTAGAACAAACCAAGAATCTTAAACAGTAAAATAAAATCTAAAAATAAGCCTTTGTTTCTTACCTTGACCTGGCTATTGCAAGGACTATGTTACAGCTGTAGAACGCCATGTTGCCCTGGAATTATCAGTTGTATGTTCTGATACAAAAGAGAAGATGAACAACACTATTTACATGGAAAGTGTTAGTTTACCTTTAGATTCACTCAATTGGTGCAGTGCTAAGACTGATGACACTTGCCTTCTATTCATGGTAGATATACCTATACCCTCCCACTACTCCAAAGGTGTGCAAAAGCTATTGGTGCTCTCTGTAAATCTTCATCTGGCCCTGGACAAGACATAGGAGATCAGACCGTTCACTGAATTAAACAGACAGCTTCCATTCCATGCTGTCACCATAACAAGGTGCTGCGTGGAAGAGGAAGCGGATAGCACCTAACAGGCACACTGCTGGACAGCTCACTTGTTGCTTTCCCAGAAGTACAGGGCTGGCGAGCGTGGTTGCCCTGGCAGAGGCATAGGGGAGCAGGCAGTCAGCACAGCAAACTTCACACCCCTTGAGCTCTACATTGTACCTTTCCCCGGAGGATCCCAAAGCAGAAGTACGATTCCCACCTTATGCACCAAGAAGGGACTTGTCGAAGCTGCCTCATTGACAGAACGAGGGCAAAGAGCCCAGGGGTCCTGCTTCTGCTTCCCATCCCACCCTTTTGCTCTACCCACCCCCGGTTCCTCCCCCATGGCTGGGAACTGAACCCAGGAGTCCGGCCCCTCCTGTTTTTGTAACCCCTCCCCCCCTGGCCCGGCCCGGCCCGGCCCGGCCCGGCCCAGCTCCCCGCCCCTGCCTGTGCCGGGGGGTGCCCCGTAGTGGGGAGGGGGCTCAGCCCTGTGACGGGCTCGAAGGTGACCGCAGCGGGAGCTAGGGCTGGCGGGGACCCGGGGGCGGGCTGGGGGAGCCGTGGGCCGAGGCCCGCCGTGGCCACCAGGCCCACTCACCTCCTTCTCGGGGCTCCGCTCCGCCCCCCCCCCCAGCTGCCTCAGTCCGCCCAGGCCCTTCCCATCGCCCCCCGCGGCCGGAAGCAGAGGGACGCTCTACTCCCTAGCTCGCTGGTTCCGTTCCTCTCCCGCCCCCGCTGGCCGCAGGACTCCGCCCCTTCGGAGGTAGCCAACGCCAGCGCAGGACTCAGACGGAGGGAGCAAGTCGTGAGCCAGCCAATGGGAGCGTACAGCTCGGCGAGGGGGCGGGGCCTGACCGGATGTGCCCTCCCTTTCCTCTCAACCGCCCCCCCACCCCACCCCATTGACCCTGGGCCTGCTGCTGCTGGGATTCAGGCGCTGCCTTTTCCATGGGGAAGGGGTGCTGCGTGATGTCAGGATGACGCCATTGCTTGTTACCATGGAGACAGGTGTGACATCACTCACAGGGCTATGACAGGCTAGGTGTTGGTTACACTTCTTCCAGTTGCAGGGGCCCCAGGCCCCCTCCCCCCCTAGACCTCCTGCTCGGATAGGTGCTGGGGCCCATTGCTCCTTTCCTGCTCTCCGTCCCTGACTGCTGGGGCGGGGCCTGGGCTGCCACCGCCCCACTGGGCTGCAGAGAATTCATTCCCAGGGGTGTGGCTGGTGAGTCTCGGCCACGGGCTCATGGGCCAAGTGATCGCCCTCCTGGGGACCTGGAAGGGATTTCCCCCCAGGTCACATTGGCAGAGACGATGTGGGTTTTTCACCTTCCTCTGCAGCATGGGGCCCACGTCACATGTTGGTTTGTACTAGAGCAAATGGTGGATTCGCTGTAACTTGACGTCTTCAAATCAAGATTCAAGGACTTCAGTATCTCAGCCAGAGGTTAGGGGTCTAATACATACATGAGTGGGTGGGTGAGGTTCTGTGACCTCCAATGTGCAGAGGTCAGACTAGATGATCACAATGGTCCCTTCTGGCCTCAAAGTCTATGCCTGTCTTGAACCCTGCTGGACCTACTCACTGCTGCCCCCTCCTTGTCAGCCCTACAGGGCCCTCTGCTATACCGGTCTGTTCCCCCCCCACACACACATTCCACTCCCTGACCCTCTGCATGCCCCTGTGCCACAAAATGAGCACAAGAGTCCCCTCCTTTCTTATGATCTAGAAACACAAACTACCTCTCCCCTATGAAAGATGAATGAGCCAGAAAGACTTTCCTTCTCTTTCTCCCCATAAAAAAACCCCCACCCCCAAAACTTACACATTTGCAAAAGCCCTCAAGAAATGTGCCTAGGCACAGTCTCCCACCTCTCAATATTAGTATGTGCAAGTTCCCATTTATATGTGCTCATGAAAACTCCACAGGCTACATGTAATAGTCATGGTTAGAGTAGGCTGGGAAGTTTCCATCAAAACAAAATTTCCGTGAAAAACAGGAAAAAAAAATTTGAACTTTTGTTTTCTGCTCAACTTTATTATTTATTATTACTGTTATTATTTTTGACCATTATGTCTTCAAGGTGCCTTACAAGCATTAACTCATCCATTCAGGAGCTTCCTCTGCTGAACAAGCATTAAAACAGAGGAACTCCGGTGTATGCATCTCTTTACCTATTGAAAATAAGAAAGAAAAACTTGTAGCACCTTAGAGACTAACAAATTTATTTCAGCATAAGCTTTCGTGGGTTAGTACCCACTTCATCGGATGCATGGAATGAAACAGTCTTGCTGACACAGACTAACACGGCTACTACACTGAAACCTATCTTTACCTATTGTTATTTTGACTTATTTACGTAGTGCCAAGTGTGTGAGAGATGAGCTTTACAGACATGTATGAAGACAAGGTCCTGGGAGGAAGTAATTTTTCTGTTCTATGCTGGCTGTTGCTGGATCCTACAAAGTCTTGGCTTAAAGTTTTCAAAATCATTGCTTTAAAGGTGAGAAAAAGCGTGTCAAGCAAATTAATGCTGACATTTAAAATGTTTAATTCAGCTACATGTTAAATTCAGAACAAAATGTTTTTCATTTCTATGACCTGGTCCATGTGCAGGATTTTCAGAGGTGAAAAAGTAATGTGGACCAACGGTTTATTTTTTAGTGTTTAACAAAACACCAAAAGCATCATACAGTTTCTTTAATTTTATATAGCAATGTGTTGCTTATATTTGAAGGATCTATGTTTAAATTATTTCACTTGATGTCTACATATAGCACATTATAAATTATATGAAGGAAGGTGTGAGAAGAAAAAATATACATTAAATAGACATTCTTTTAGGTTTTACCCTCCAAAATAGGTTTGTGTGGTGTCAGGAATCAAAGGGAATCTCAAGACAAATTTTAAGGGCTCCCCAAATTCTATAAATCAAGGAGGCAGTTGGAGAGAATCTCCTCCTTAGCAGGTGACAGAACTAGAGCGACAAAGGGTCCTGTGGCACCTTATAGACTAACAGAGGTATTGGAGCATAAGCTTTCGTGGGTGAATACCCACTTCTTCGGATGCAACTAGAACTAGAGCGGTTACTCTGAATCTATTCTGTATTTATAAGGGTGACATCGTAAAATTAGAACATAATCTGAAATTCAAACTGCTATTAATCCAGTAGGCAGATTTACCAGCTAGTGTCCAAGCAAATGGTTTAAAAATAGAGGTAGGAAGAAAGTACCTTAGTTTAGCCACTAGAGGTCTCTTTATGTCTGTGTTTATTCTCTCAACTGGTAAAGACATGCCTGCGAAAGCCAGTTCTCCAGACATCTTAGATTAAAAAATATCGATCCATGTCTTACTCCTCTCCCCACAAAAATTCTTGAAGCATTATGTTGGTATAGGCCTTTTAATACTAAAGCTGTACATTAGAACGTTCTGTAGTAGAACAAACCTTGATGGAATAAAGAAGGAAGTGACTAAGCATTCTTCCTGTCTCACATAGAGGAAGGCGTTTTTGCTGGGAGAAATTCTCTGCTGAATTAATGTACAATAGTTATTGTACAAAGTACAACAACATGAAACTGAGACTGATTGAGCAGCCAAACATAAATAATCCCGCACTCTGAAGTGATCAAGTAGGCATCCCTTGTTCGCTACACCATCAGAATAGAGGATTTTAATCTGCTATACTAGCTCTGAAGCTTCAGAGAAGTGAAAACACCCATCATGCCTTTCATTGTGCAAGGTTTTCAATATGGAGTTGTGGGTGGATATGTGCATGAATTCCTTCCTGATTTCACTACTCCTATCTAGGGACAAAGTCTGTCCTCAGACGTGCGTATGTAGTTGAAATCAGTGGAAACTGATCTTAAAAATCTGAGAGCCTGAACCAAAGCCCATTTAAATCAATGTGAATTTTCCATTTACTTAATGGGATTTCAGATCAGGCCCTGAGAGCAGAAATTTGCTCTGCTCTGTATGCTAAGATGCAGATATTGTTAGTTACAATTATCAGGTCATTAAAAAAATCTAAATACAGCCTTTGATTGCAGGAACACTTGTCCCAACAAACCGAGCAATATGGCTTTTCTTGCTTGGTCACCCAGCAGCTGGGCTGTAATTTTTAGGTCCTTGCAGTTCTTCATGGGATTGACTGGAAAGGAAAGCCCCTTTCAGTCCAGTATGTGGAGCCACCACAAAAATAGCAAAGAATCACCAATGCTAAGTAAGACTCTTACAGTTGGGTTGATTGTGCCCATTTAAGGACTGACTAGTCCACAAATGTTCTGAGTTTCCAGCCTGTTGTTCAGAGTCCCCATAGCACTGAAACATTCACAGCCCTGGCTGTGTCACTCCTTCCTGTAAGGACTAAAAGGTAACTAGAATCCCATGTGGGACAGGGACTGTTACTTGCTATAAATTTGTACAGTGACTAGCACAGTGGCGTACCAAGTTTGATGCCTCTGGCAATACTGTACACATATTAAATAATCCTTACAATCCATTGTACTTCTATGAAGAATAAAGATGTGATGCTATAGCATCTTCATCAATGGAGTTCAAGTATGTTACAATATTAAGTCTCACAGTTTCCCTGTGAGTTAGGCCTATATTATCTGCATTTTATAGAGAGGCAAAGTGACTTGCCCAAGAACCAATAGAAAGTCACTGGCAGAGAGAGTTACAGACACTGGGAATCCTATCTGCTAGTCACCTGTTCTGACCACTAGACAATACTGCCTCACAACACAAACTACTCAGTAGACAATCTTGCATAGGGAGAAAAACAGGTAAATTCCTGTAAGTGTGCTTACCTGGTCTGGATTTCAGGCCAAGCCAGTCCCTTGCTCTGTAAGCATTTTCCTGACCAACAAATGGTGTTAAAGGCCTATGCAGGATTAATGCAAGCATATCAACAACAATGCAAGATGAATGGGGAAAGACAACACTGTATAGGAGATACACAGAGGAAAGCAAGATTTCCTGTAAGTGTGCCTAAAAAGTTGCCTAAAAAGCACTTAGTACTAAATAAATAATAATAAAAAAAAGTAAATTCTCATCCTTTTCACTGACTAATTCAGCTGTGAGTCCATCAACCTAGTGCTGCAGAATTTACAGAAGGGAAGGGAAGGAAGGAAGTCTTTTCTAGGTCAACTGCATTTTTGATGGCTGATTGTATTAGGTAGGAGGAGAATCATTTGTAAACGTGCCTTATTACAGTGTATTTTTTTCCCAAAAGCCTAGACTCGAGAAATGTCTCATTTTTGTGGGCTGGAGCCTGCAGCCTTTGGGCAATAGGAAATGCAGTCAATTTTGAGACCATTACTCAGCCTTTGTTCAGTGACTCGTAAAACCCACATCGCTTCAGTTTCCTCTTTCATGTTAGATCATGTGTCTCTTTTTCCAGTTCATTCATCTTGCTTCACTGTCTGATTTTTCTGGTAACAGGCATTGCATTACCTTTCCATCTTGTTTCTTTCTCACTCTCTCAGATGCTTTTCTTGCTTTACACACTCCCTCACCCCCCCTTTTTTTTTTGCCCGTGAGGTGAAATTTAAATTTGTTAGTTGCAGGATAGAGACTTATTATGAGTAGACCCGTTTTGTATTTTCTTTGAACAGGAATCACTTTGGATTTGTGGAGGAGAGGAATTAATTGTAAACATTTTAATGCATATATTTTCAGCCAAAATGAGACTAGAAACTACTGAGTATGACAGCATTCTCGCTCTCTGTTCATTTAACGCAGATGCCAAACCTCAGCAGCTAAAACTAGATTCCAAGGGAGAGACCCTGTAATCTCTCCAGCAGAATTTTCTTTTTCCCAGGCCTTATGCAATACATCAGTAATTAAATGCATCCAGCACATCTCAGCCAATGCTACACTGGTTGTATAACAAACATGCAAATGAATTGCAGAGCTTGGCCAATCTGAGCACCTAACAGTTGTCCCCTTCCTCCCCCCCACCCCCCCCCAACAGAGTTGCGTGTTCAAGATTGGCAACAGAATGCATCAGTACCTATCAGTGTTTGCATGTATATGTGTCTTATGCATTGCATTTAAACCTTTTGCATTAAAAATGGCATTCTATTCAGTACCTAGCAGTGGGTGCTATCCTAAATATATAACCAGCATACATTTCCACCGCTTATTCAATACAAGACAGAGCTGAACCATTAGTACCCACCATCTCCTCTGCCCATTGTAGTTTGTGTAGTTTCAGGCCTGATACATTGTATTTAAATCATTTTGTATTAAAATACACCCAACACATCTCATTGGACATCCATCTAATTAGCTCTTTACACTGCACTGAAAACAATAGTATCAGAGCACCTCATGTTCCCAGACCTATGAATTAAATGTGAATTCCTTCAATTTGAAAAGCATTTAATTTCAGTTGGAATAAATGTGTTAGTTAGTACATCTCAGTGTTTGCATGTCATGAGACCAGGTGCATTTAATTTAAATCCATCTTTAGATCTGAGGCATTTCTATAATGCCCATTACTGTAGCATGGAAATATTCCTGTAGAATCATGCTTTGATGCACAGATTAACCATGCATCCACCAGCTCCATGTCTCTGTGTTGTCAGAGTACTGCATCTAAAATCGTTTAATCAAATATGTATTCAGCACCTTGCAGCCGTTTGCATGCTCCGAGATCCTGTGAATTCCACTTAAATCCCTGTATCTAACATGTATGGCATTAGAACCCTATTAATAGGTCTTCAGTGAAAACCATAGGCATCCGATATATCTCAAGATTTGTATGTTCCCAAGACACAGGAAGATTTAAATGCAATGCCTAGTTAGGCATTTTTATCACTAGAGTATGCAAACATCGTGGTATTAAAAATGCTGGTGAAATATGTCCAGCACCCTCTGTGCATGTTTCCCGGTCTTGTGCAGTGTATCTAAAGCCTATTGCATTAAAATTGCAGCCAGGCCCCTCTGAGATCGTGGATGGTCGTAGGCTTTGTGCGGTGCATCTACATCCCTGCCTCCGGCATGCCTGGCCTTCCAACCCCTTTGCATTAAACGTGCCCCAGCAGTGGCTCCCTCGAGGCTAGCGTCCCTTCAGGACTACAGTCCCCAGCATGCCTCGCGCCTGGCGCAGAGCCGGCAGCCAATGGAGGCGCGTCTCTTTTGGCGGTGGCTGCCGCGGCCTGTGGATCCGAGCTTTGTGTGCGTGGGGAGGAGGGGGAGGGAGCGGGACGGGACCGGCCCGAGACCGGGACACAGAGAGACCCAGCGCCCCCCTCCCCTGCCGCCGGCGGCCGCCCTCACCGCCCCCCCCCCCCTAGCGCCTCTCTCTGGTCTCCCCGCGGCGCTGCGGCTCCCCCACCGCCCGGGGCGCGGGCGGCTCCCTGGGCGGCGCCCGTGGAACTGGGACCCGGTGGCGCGGAAATCGAGGCCGGGGATCCAGCGCGGCCTGCTGCGGGGTCCTGTTTCTCCCCCCCGCTCCGAGCCCGGCCCGGCCCCTGCCCTTTGTGTCTCTGCTGGGCTCGGTCGGACGCGGCGGGGGGAGTTAGAATGGAACAGACTGACGGTGAGAGCGGGCGGGGGGCAGCGGCGGAGGGGAGTGGGGGGCTGGGGGCGAGGAAAGTATGGGGGTGAGGGGGTGGGGTTTAGGGGACATGGGTGGGGGGCGCGCGAGGGTCTAGGGGATCAGTGGCACAGCGGGCTGGAAGGTAAGGGGGACTGGTGGGGGGGCAGTTCTGCATGGGGAGTACTGGGTTGGGGGACGCGTGTGAGAAGCGCCGGGGTTGGGGCTGTTGCATGGGGGGGTTTCGGGTGGTTCTTGAGTATGGGACACGGGGAGGATGAATGAGTCGTTAGAGACACATGCAGATTTGTGGTGGGGAAGGGGGCTGCTTGGGGGGGGCGGGGAGGTATGGGAAATGGTGCGAGGGAACCTATTGTTTCTCCATAAAATATGTCTGTGTTCCATGCATTCGGACTGGAAGCTGCTTATTGCAGTGATAGTCTCTTCTTGTTGGAGAGGGAGCCTGGCTTTATTTTGTGTAGGTGGGAAGTAGGGGCAATAAAGAGATACCTGGGGATAATTTGATGTTTTGGTGGTGGTAGAGATAGAGGAGGTCCGCTTGGATTTAAAGGGGCAGAGGCAGCCATGTTTGCTGCTAGTCACTGCAGTGTAAATAAATTCCCCCTCCAAAACCTGCTTTGGATCCCCTTCCTGGTGACTCAGCCCCCCCATTCCTGGCTTTATACTCTCTTCCTTCTCTTCTCTTCTTATCTCTCTGAAAGCTACCCTAGCCAGCAAAGTGGGGAAAGCGACATTTTCCTTCCCTCCTCCTCCCGGTTGCAAACAGGACATGCTGAGGGACTGCGGTGCAGAAATTAACCCTTTTCAACTCAAATCTGCAGAGAGATTACACTGACTGATATTTCCTCTAATGTTCTAGAGAAATTAAAAACAGAAAAATGCAGCTTTCCACATATATCTTATAAACCGCAGATGTAACTGAAATATCTTTTGCAATTTCTTGAAGTAAACAAGGAAATTGCATTGGCCATTTTATTTGATCTAGGGCTGTTGGTAGAAGGCACTGTAGAATGCATTTAAAGGTATTTGATGCTGTATCCGTTGACTGCATTTTAAATCTAGAAAATAGGGAGTGTTTTTTGCTGAAAATGTGAAAAATTTGGATTGCAAGGGTGTGTTCTTAGACAAATAACTAGGCCTCCCCTTTTTTATCCACTTAAAATGTAGATACTTTTATGTATGGCAGACAACTCATTAGGTTATCCAGATTTGAGCCCAGCAATCAAATGAGTGTGAAGCAGGCATGTTTTGTATTTGTAATCTTATCAAAGCACCAAATATGAGAGAAGATACTTTAGGTCACTGTGCTATAATTAGGGGATCTATCACAGTAATCTCAATTTAAGTAATCTTATTTTTATCCTTTTAAAAAAATTGTAGGTTGAACGACATTCTTGCCAATTTAGTTTAGACAGCAAGAGATCTTTACAAGGAGTTTCCTGGTACTGCACATTAGTAAATAGTTAGCCATTTTATGTAGAATTTATGTATATCTTTTAAAGTAACACATTACAGCGTACCTCTTCTCTCATTCTGTAACTGGCTGTGGATTCAGTGTAACCAATCTCTTTACTGGTGTTTTTATCACCACATTAGACTGGCACACGGGTTTAGGATCTTAAATTATGTTGGTTAGAATTGTATTATTGGTAGATTTTTAAGAGTGAATAATTCCAGCGTACTAAAACTCTCACACCTTCCATGTTGGACGAAACAATGACATAGTAAATGATACTGTATCACTTCCCAGTTATTGTTTACATCTTCAAGTGGCTCATAGTACAGATGTGCAATAAATGTTTCAACAATTAAATGTGACACTTCAAAAGGTGATAGTGGCTCCAAAGGAGAACAGACACCAAATGAAAACATGGACTGAGAAGAGGGGTTGTGCATCTAAATGACAAGGTGCTTTTCATTAATATAGTATGGAATAATTTTGCACCTCTTTGTATGTGGAGTTACTTTTGAGCTCTGCTGCAGTGTGCTTTTAAAGTTCAAAGCAGTACTTTGTATAGTTTGTATGCATTAATGTTATCCAAGCATTGCCAACTCTTGCAGACACATTGTGAGTCGTATGGTATTTGGTGTTTTATTAAAGCTCTAGCTCCTGGATTCATGTGATTATGTACAAATCCCACTTTAAAAAAAATCAAAGCCAAGAATTTTGCTCTTGTGGTTTCAGAGAAGAGCTTGAAAATATGACTCAACGGAATCCTAAAGTCTCTAAAACTAGAGAGCAAATAAAGAGCACTCCAGATTTATTTTTTTTAAACTAATCTCTTGATTTTTAAATCACTATCTTGATTTGTGGTGCCTCGCTCATAAGTTCTGAATGCTTGGGATTTTCAATACAGTTATCCTAGAGATTACTTTCTGTAATGGTGGGAAAAATCTTCCCCCTCGACAAAACAAAAAAACAAACCTCAGCAGCCCTTGAAGAGGTGCACAGGGAGGGTAATCAAACTCTCTAGGTGTGTTAAAAGGAATCAAGTTACTAAGGCCCCATGCTCCATCAGCTTATTTCTATCACAGACTCTTGCATTTGTGCAGTCTTTGAGTGTCCTCACAGGGACAGAGGTCTGCTAGTGTATTCCAGTGCAGGATTGAAGACAGTTTTATTTCATTTATCAAGTGAACCTTTGTTCTGTTTTGATTACTTTGTTTACAATTACTAATTTTGCTGTGAGCCAAAATGACTTGTTTTATATTCTTTTAAAAGATTTTTTTTTATGGACTCTGGCTTTATTCTTCCTTTCAAAATGTTAAAATTGCATTGGAAATTGGTTGAAGTTAAATGAATTATTTTTTAGATAAAATTCAGTACATACATATGGTATTGACACTTCTGTGAAAACTATTAGTGTTTTTCTGTAATGAAAATTGTAGACTATAGAGGTATGTCAGGAACCAGTTGAAAAAATTGTCTGATGGAATTTAGTATTGTCTTATGGAGTTCAGGCTATCTGCAGTTCAGATACAAACACCATAATTAATTTTTGTTACTGGATTCAGTATTCATATTTAAAACACTCAGCTTTATGTTGTCCTATTCTGGACATCCTAACAAACTTTGTTTAAACATTAATTATTTACATAAACTATTACACTGGCCAGTTATTGTTGAATTGTTTTATGTTCATAGTGGTGTGGCACACCTAAGAATCTCTTCACACCTATAAAAAGTGCCTGCAGTATAAATACAAAATCTGCTCTGCTGTGGTCAGAAGTTTCTTTGAGGTTCAAGGATTATTGCATTAATTTCCTATTCACAATACCAAAGTAGTTGTACATTTTCAAATAATATCAACATAGTTAGACTGTTGTTTGGATGCTTTAAGGCTTCTCTGTGTTGCAACAAATTGGCAAAATAGCCTGCCAGAGCAATGCAATCTCTTTGTTTATGAGACACGTACAACAACAAACAAGAATTGAAATTGTCAGCTTCATGGGTTAAGAAGCTTTTTGATATGACCAGGACTGCATGAATAAAGTTTTGTCATGTGTAAGGAAAAACCAGATTGCTCCATGTTTTAGAAACAAATTTGCACAAAAAATAAAAGTAAGTAATGAAGTCTTTGTGCATAACGTTGACAGCTTTTTCAGGGTTTAGAAAATAAACAGAACCTTGAATCTCTGTGGGTTAGTGCTGCAACTCCTGCTTGTGTTAATGGGACCTGCCTAGCTAATGTGCCACCATTATTTTGAGGCTATATCCCAGAACTTTGATTTTCCAGGCAATTGCTATAATTGCAAAGTCCAGCTTAGCCTTGCCAAGCAGTGGCACTGTTCACTAAACTGGTGTTTATAATTAATGTAAAAATTTGATTCCAGTTAGTTGCTCTGTTACCTTTACTGATGAGCCAGTAGTAAAGTATCAGTTTTTAAAGTCGTTTCTTTACATCTCTGTTGGATGTAGGGCATTCCACAATGTGTGAACCTCCACAAACTATATAACATACAATTTTAGATTTTCATGCAGTACGATGCAACAGTGGACAGGAAAAATTAACAGTCAATCAAATGTATTATGAAAATTAATTTTAAACTTTTTGCTGCTAACACCTTCCACAAAAGTGGTATTCTCAACTCAGGCACTGCTTGGTGATAAAGTGTCAGGTGCAAATGAATGGGCTTCTGCTTCATTCTTAGTCAGGAGCTCCTCTGTCTGGTCATTAGTGCCATGGAAATGCACTGAATCTGTGGGTCTCAGTCATTCTTGTTAACGTTCTGAATTTGTATTTGAACAAATATTAGGTGTAACAGTTCTTTTGTGAATGTTGTGTTGGCTTCTGCAGTTTACCTGTGAATAGGTAAACTCAATTTACTCATAATACCTGTAGCTGTCGAATGCTGGTTTCAGCATATCACGTTGATTGGCCCTTTCTGCTCAGATTTTGGGGACTGTACTGTGTACTCCAGTGATATGGTAAGTGTGTGATGGTGAGGGGAAAAGGAGGGGTACTGTTGACATAGGGAGATCTCATCTAGAAAATGAGATCTTGTCTTCCCTAATGCTGCTGAACCTTTCCTGGCTGCGTGATAACTGCAGTCTTCCTAGGTCATACTTGGAGAGCTGTGAATGCTTGTTTGTATTTGTATATTTTTTTTATAAATATTCTGTTGGCATATTTCTCTATTTCATTCACCTGTCTAGAGAAGCCAATCAAGTTGTAATGCAGATTCCTGACTTGGTTGTGGTTTCACTATGTTCTGTTTTTGTTTAGCTTAGTATTGTCAGAAATCCAGATAGCATTTACAACAATATGGTTTATAATTATACACACTCAGATTAAAATGTTGTAAACACATTTTGTTGTTATTGTCACTGTAATGTACTCAAAGTGACATTTTAAAAAATCTGATTTGCCATTAATTAGTTGTTAACCATATATTTACTTTGTGCAGTTCACTTTCTAAACAATTTCATTTTTGGCTGTCTTATCTCAGCAGGATGCTGGAGTTATATGGGTTGCAAGGGAATGTTATTTCTTCCCCCCCCCCCCCCCCCTTAGAGCTAATTTCAATAGAAAATGTGAACATTTAAAGCTTCATGTTGGCTTATATTGTTAATATTCAGCCCTTTGACCACTAGGTCACTTATTCTAATTCAGCCTATATCTGTAGTGTTCAAAAGTGAAAGCTTGAATATAACAATAAAAAGTCTCTACACTTCAGGGTCATCTATCAAAGATATCGTTAATGATTTTTAGTAGAGTGGAAGTAAGGATAGAATGTAACTTTGGTGGTGGTGCTCAGATGCAGTGATTGGCATCTTCATACATTTCTGTAATAAATAATGCTGCTCTTTCTCAAGATATTTCAAAGCATGTTAGAATGTAATAAGGTACCCTTACTAACCTGGTCAGTTCCCACGTGAATGTTCTTTTGAGACTAGCTAATATCCATGGTTTTAGTGAGGCTACACGGGATATTAGTAAATTATATAGCCCTAGCCTGACATTCTCAAAGAAGCCAACAAGGCTCTCCTTTTTGCAAAAGTCTTTCAGTAATTATCAAAGACAGGAAATTGGATGAGCAACATCCACTACTGAGTCTAGTGACATCTCTGTGGAGATCTTAGAGATACAATAATTATGTCGCTTATTATACTGCATGTCACTAGTATCTGAGCACCAAACAGGTATGTCGTAGTCTGAGACTCGTGATGTGGGTCCTAAAAATACCTTAGATAAATGTAATAGTGATTCAGTGAGAAAAGCTTTCTTCCCAAAAGATTCCAAAGCACTTTATAAACTTACCTATGTATGAATCACTTCACCCATCGCTGAAATTGCAGCCATTTCTTGCAGCCACAGCAATACTATATAAGAGTTTAGGGCAGGAAGTTAAGCATATTTGCCATTAAATTAGGGTAAAATTTCTCATGAGAACTACTAGATTCCACTTTAGATTATACTGTTTTCCTAGTACATAGTCTTCATTTTCCAAAGGGGGATAACTTATTTAATTTGTTTAAATACTGTTCCTATTTGGACATTATTGTAGTTTAAATTTTTTGTCTCTAGTTTCAATGTCAATGACAAGTTCTGTTTACATTGCCTTAGGCCTCAGAAAGGTAGTGCAGGGAAAAGACAGGTGCAGAATACAGTACATAATTCTGGAGAATAATTCCCCCCCCCCCCCCCCCGTAGGCAATGAAAAACTATTCCTGTTGCAGTTTTGCAGATGTCACGATCTTTGTTCAAACTATTTTTTTCAATAGCGCCAAAAAGTCTTTCCTGTTAAGAAGCCTTAAATAATTTAGCTATATTCTTCTTGATCCTTTGGCTGAGATCCAGTGTAGTATCAGTTTATTACATCCTCTATCTGGATATTGAATCCTGTACTTGCAGGAGGTATACTCTGAGTTAATACAACAGCAGTAGCTGGAGATGCAAGAGACCTATCTTGCCTAAAATAAATACTTATAAGCTTCACTCAGACTGCTGAACATCCTCACTTCCAGCTCTTTTCGAGATTGTTCTTCTACTTGGATAAGTTACGTCCAACCTCCTTTTTAGCCCTTCAGTGCCACTTCTGTGGCAGCCAGAGGACTGCTGTGGAGAAATACGGTACTCTTTGCATTGGGTGGAAGATAATCTCTCAAGAGTAATCCTATTTTAGGGTTAAAGTTTGAGATGGAGTCCTCCATTTATGGTCTCACATTATTCTAGCATTTGACTAGCCCTGGGGGTTATTCTTTCAGTGCAATATAATCCAGATGCTACTTTATATTACTATATTCATTTTGAAAGCATCCACTAAAGTTTTGCAAATGAGAGGGGATAGGAAAGTGTGTGGGTATTAACTATAGTGATGATGAATTCAAAGATTCTGGAGGAGGGAGCTACTGATGTGTAAGCTCTGTGGGAGGAGAACAGTTGCTGGGCATAGAAGACCATTGTGTGTAGTCTTTCTGTTAAGCAAAAGTCCCTACTGCTGCACTCTGTACTGGAAGGTAATACACCAGATAAACAAGTTGTCCCAAATAGCCAGAGTGCCCAATAAAATCAAGGTCTATTTCATGTAGATGAACCCACAAAAAGGGATTATTTGAAAGCTTTTGAAAAATTTAAGACTTCTACCAGTAACTTCTATATTAGTAGATGTGATTGTAGGTTAATGTATCCAAACAAAAACCCCCAACACTCCACATCCTGTTATGTTGTCTTTAAAAAACACTTTTTCTTGGAAATTTAATTATTGTGAAATCTGCTCTGTTGTCTGCTCTGGGGACTGAATGCTGTTTAATCATGGAGCTGATACAGTAAACCAAGTAGCAATGCAAGGTTCCCCCTGCCAAAGTGCATAAGCTCTGACCTGGAAGGGCCACGTGTGAGGGTTCGTTATCCGTTGTCCATGCTGTTCTTGGATTCTGCTGAGAGTGGTAACAGGAATCTAATTAATGCCTACTACTCACTAAATGATTTCATTTAAATCACTGAACTACCATCAGTTTGTAATGTTCAAAAGATGCTGATACTTGTATAGGCTGGATTAAAATTGGTGACCTCATCGTAAAAGAGTCTGTTGTGCAAGCTAAATGTATCATTGGCCTAATGAAATTAGTTTAATCAGTTGGACATGATCTGATTGGCGTAATCTTGCAGTGTTCCCATAGATTAAATATTAGTTGGTTTCTCTGCTTTGTAGTAGAAAGATTATACTACTAAAATACTATGCAGAATACAGATGCCTTTACATCCCAATTTCTAAACGTCAAATGTCCTTGTAAGAGAGAGATGAAAAATTGCCTACCTCATGTTTTTTATTCATACAAGTATGTTGCAGTCTGTAGTGTAAACCTCTCTCCAGTGTTTTACATCCCTATTTCTGCTCTGATTTCCTAGCGTTGAAAGTTAGTATAATACTTTTTAAGGGAGAAAAGACCTTTTATTAATGTTAATGTAGTTCTTAGTGACTCCTGAACCGAGTGAGTTGGCTAGTTGTGAATTATGTATGCCGTATATACTTGTTCCTAAGCCAAATATTTTTGGTAAAAAAGTGAAGCATCAAAGAGCAGGGGTCAGCTTATAAACGGGTCTACACCAGAATTTGATGATTTTAAACTCTATGGAATTATTTAATTGAATTGAATATCTAATACATTGTTTCAAGTATCAGAGGGGTAGCCGTGTTAGTCTGGATCTGTAGAAGCGACAAAGGGTCCTGTGGCACCTTATAGACTAACAGAGGTATTGAAGCATAAGCTTTCGTGGGTGAATACCCACTTCTTCGGATGCAAGCAGTGGAAATGTCCAGGGGCAGATATAAATGACATTTATATCTGCCCCTGGACATTTCCACTGCTTGCATCCGAAGAAGTGGGTATTCACCCACGAAAGCTTATGCTTCAATACCTCTGTTAGTCTATAAGGTGCCACAGGACCCTTTGTCGCTAATACATTGTTGTTTCATTTACCTGGAGCACCCGCGGGCATGGAGCCCCATAGCTCCCTGTGGCCGCGGTTCGCCATTCCCAGCCAATGGGAGTTGCGGGCAGTGGCCACCACTTCCCGCAGCTCCCATTGGCTGGGAACGGCAAACCGCGGCCACTGGGAGCTGAGGGGCTCTGTGCCTGCAGACACTCCAAGTAAACACAATGTCCCGACCCACCAGCTGGAGTGGAATAATTAGCATCTATTTGCTATAATGGTGCTACTGCATATTTTTAAAAAAGCCAACAGCCAGGGCCTGGTAACTTCCAGAGCATGTATCAGTGCTCATCTATTTTCCCAGGCTTTTCTGGGGAGAGGGAAAGTTTGAATAAGATTTTGAAGGAGAAGGAAGAGAAGAAATTTATGTTGGTGGATTTGGGAGGTCTTTCTATGACCCTTCTAGCCTGTTGAATTTATAATGGTTGTATGATACCTGGAGCCCTGGATAGGCACTTCTGCAAAGTTGAATAAGCATCACAGTTTCAGCCTTCTAATGATTTGTGTTAGCTTTTTCTGGTCTGATATTTAGAATCATTATTCTAACACTGAATTAGTTTGGGCCCACAGTTTGACCTGTCTTTAAAACTCCTGCAGCTGACAATTTCTTCTGTTTCAAATATCTTGAGAAATACATGTAACTCTTGGAAAAAAATTAGTCATTCCCCTCTGCTGGCTGAAGAGAAGCAGTTAAGTCAAAAAGCCTGTGCACAGAAATGTGTGGACAGTGTCATTGAAGCTGGTATACAAAGGACTGTTTATTTTAGTTCCACTACAAATGTGTGGTGAGAGATAATTTAATCCCATTATTTGTAATATCCACCTAGAAGTTTGAAAATGGAAATTATTTGTTGTTTTACTGAAAATAGTTGTCTGAGGCTTGTTTGCATAGTAGCTTTTCATCTTTGGAACCCTGTCTGGATATTCTACATTATTGATCACCCTGATCATCTGTATGCATGAGTTCTGAATTTGATTACAATTTGAATGCAAATAAATTGGGCAAACCCATACAAATCCCTAGTAGATTATTGTTAACGTTAGAAAACTACCACATAATTTGGCACACTTTAGTCTTGATTTTCCCATGCAGAGAACAGAAGGGTCAGGGTGTTACACAGCTGGTGAAGAGTTGGGTGCCTTGGGGGCACTCTGTGTGCAGGGTAATGTTGACTGTATCAGAGGGCGTCTAGTGAAACTGGAGGTATGAAAGTTCATATTCTTGGTAGCTCTGTTTCTTCTTAACTGTTTCAATTGTTTAATTCTTTTCCTTTGATATAGACTCATAGACTTTAAGGTCAGAAGGGACCATTATGATCATCTAGTCTGACCTCCTGCACAATGCAGGCCACAGAATCTCACCCACCCACTCCTGATTACTTATTTTTTCTCCCTTTCCTTTTAGGCCCTATGAGAGAAAGGGAAAGCTAAGGATGCTGGAGCAGAACAATGGATTTCTCTTTCTCTTTCATGCAAGGGATCATGGGAAACACAATTCAGCAACCACCTCAGCTCATTGACTCAGCCAACATCCGCCAGGAGGATGCCTTTGATGCCAGCAGTGACATCGCTGAAGATGGTGGTCAGACACCATATGAAACTGCCCTGCAGCAAGGCTTTCAGTACCCTACTCCAACGACAGAGGATCTTCCACCGATCACTAATGGCTATCCACCAACAATCAATATGTATGAACCTCAAGCCAAATACCAGACATACAGTCAGTATCCCAATGGTTCAGCCAATGGTTTTGGTGCGGTTAGAAACTTTAGTCCCCCAGAGTATTACCAAATGGAAAACTCTAACGTGAGGCCACATGAAGTTCTGGAAAAACCTTCCTCTCCACAACCCCCACCGCCACCACCTCCTTCAGTACCACAAACGGTGATTCCAAAGAAGACTGGTTCACCAGAAATCAAATTAAAGATAACCAAAACTATCCAGAATGGCAGGGAATTGTTTGAGTCCTCTCTGTGTGGGGACCTTTTGAATGAAGTACAGGCAAGTGAGTATGCTAAGATGAAACATGAAGGGAGAAAGGAGAAAAGGAAAAAAAGTAGCAAGCATGACTCTTCCCGATCAGAAGAACGCAAGTCACACAAAATTCCAAAACTAGAACCAGAGGAACAAAATGTAAGTGGAATAACAGTTTCATTTTTTTGTGATTATTAATAGGGAATTCCCTTTTTTGCAATTTTATATTTCTTATTAGTTGTTTATGTACTTAAAAGGCATTGTGAGGCTGTAGTTCACTGTTTGACACAATATGCAATGATCAGAATTGTTTAGCAATTGTCCACCACAGCTCAGATGCAAAGCTTATGTATCAGAGAGGAATAGTGGAAAGAATTAGTAGTAGTAGTATTTAAATTGCAGTAGTGCTCAAAATTGGGTGCTTTCCAAACACAGAGGAAGACACAGTCCTTGCCCATAAAAGTGTACTATCATAAAAGATTCTTGAATTCTCTTTTTTCAAAATGTGATTTACTGGGGTTTTGTGGCATTTGAAGTATTCATTGTTAGTGCTCATAGAAACTTGGTGCAAATGTTGCTTATTTGTAAGAGGCACCTAAAACCATGTTATAACTATCTAATTATACTGCTTTCTATACGACACTTAAACCATGTGCTTTAACTGATAGTTGCTGTTGAAATTAATTTTAATATATATGGTAGATTGTATGATACTAAATAAGTGAAGAGGCGGCTGTATCTCATGCACGTACAAGCAAAAATTAATGTACTAGTGTGGCATGCAAATAAGAAATGTCAGTTGACTCAGTCAGCCCACACTGATTGAGAGAATTCTGTATCCGTGTCCATAATGATTTTTGCTAGGTGCAGGAGATGCCAAGATTTCATTTTGCAATATGTATGTGTACACTGCGCAGAAATAATAGTATTGTAAGTTAACCCTTAGTACACTGAGGACAAGTGTGCTGGTTTTCAGTACCTGCAGCCTTTCTCCGCCTCCAGTCTCAATAAAATGAGCCTCCCCATGAACACTTGGACCCTTAAGAGCACACAGTGTCCCCCATGACAACATGACCCTTTTCCAGCTAATTGCTCCTGCCGGCCATATGCTGCTGCTGTTCTTTTCTTATTTTTCCCTCCTTTGAGAGGGACTGTCAGAAGAGAGAAGGTGATACATGTCAGGAATATGGGAATTGTCAAACTGCAGGGGTGGAGGTTTTTTTTTTGTTTTTTTGTTTTTGCACCTTCCTATGAAGTATCTGGTACTGGCAGCTGTTGAAGACAGGATACTTTGCTTTATGGTCAGTGCTCTGGTCTAGCATGGCAATTTCCATTTCCTCAACATATCCCCGCCTCTCTTTCCATCATCGTAAGCGGGCTGGTTTGGCCCCATCATATCATCTTCAATTATGTGTTTTATAGTAGTTTTATATAGCTGCAGGTTGCCTAGGATGGGGACTTCTGAAGAAGTGGAGTCAGAGGCTGTCAGGGCCCCAAGCAAGAGTCTCACCTAATTTTGTGCCTCTCAGCAGCCAGAAAGCCTTCCTTTTCAATGCAGTCCCCCACAAGACTCCAGTCCTCAAGTAACTCCTGTATCTAGTCTAAAGGGCATTGTTTTAACACTTTTGGTTGTTTCAGTAGTGCATTTGGCAGTGACTGTTTCCTTTCTACAGCAGAAAAGATGGCTTCAGACACTTCAGTGTGGGCTTTTCCCAAATACAGGTCTCCCATGCAGTGATTCATAGGCTTAACCATCAGGCCACAGCCTTGAGTGTTACCTTATGTTTGCACCTTTAGCAAATGAGAACTGCAGTAGGTCCATTTTGACTAAATTTCAACACAGCGTTTAGTCCTGTAAAGTCTTGTTACATTTTTTTAGCTGCCTATGTAAACTATATTTCAAAGCTTACATTTACTTTTCTTTATTTTGTTTGTTGTTTGTTGTTGATTACATCTTCTGGAGGTTATTTATCAATTAAGGTTTTGAACTTCTGCCAGTTTTGATCCATGTAGTTGTCACTAATGAAGCTCAGTATGACTTTAATGAGTGACTAATGCTAGTGTGAACTTGGAACAAGCTGTCTAACAGAATACAGTTACTTGGATTGTTTGTGTGTGATTCTCTTGCTTTTGGAGATCCATTGTATTTAAGCCAGTTTTGGTGCTGGTGGAAGGTGTCTGGCTGACAAACCATTAGCCAAAAATATAACGTGGGCAGCAGCAGTACAGGTTCCCCCTACACATTATCCCTTGCCAGTGTGCCTCACACCCGCCTTCCCTGGCCCACATGTAGGGGAAAGGTTAGTCTTCATGGCAGTTTGTTTGATCCTTGGTGCCTTTGCTGAAACGGCCAGTTTGGGTGGTTTCACACCGTTGCTGTACCAGCTCTGCCGCTGCATGCTGCTGTGCCTTGGTTTCTCTTCTTAGATCAAACGCTGCACAACTTGGTTTCAAATGAAATCAAACCTTCTTTAATCTGGTTTGTTAATATAATTGAGCAAAGTATTCACCCTTGTATTTGGGCTTCCTTTCTTGCCCTTTCCCTAGGATTGACAGTCACCTTCGCATCGGGCCTTAGTCAATGTTGTATCATAGCTTTGCCGTGCTTCCATAGCAGGGCCTCCCTTGAATCTTGCTTCTGTCCCAGTTCTCTCTGTGTTGGGAACTTTGTTGATCCAGGCCTGTTGCCTGGCAACCATGAAGAGCATCTTCCCAGGTATCCCCCAGACTGAACCAAAATCTTTGCCTTGTATAATCCCACAGGCAGTCATAATTCCCAGTCACTTGATCCTCCTTCAGTCATGTGCTCTATCTGGCAGCTAAAATTCCCCAAACTCTTGGAGTCTGGTTTTAAAGGCGCTATATCCCTATAATGGGTATACGGGGTTGCACCTGCACTCAAAGGATTGTTGACCTGCAAGAGCTGGTAACTAGTGTAGTATAGAACTTTGTCTGCGAGGAACTGGAATTATTTTAAATTTGTCCCCTTTTTATCTTATGCTTCCCTTTCAAGGGACACTGTCAAGCTTAAGTTTTTTAAAAGTTAATACCTGTGTTTCAAATAACACCTCAATATGGGCAGTGAAACAAGAGTGATTTGTAGTCATTTACTTCCTGCTTCTAATGTAGAAATCCAGTGCAACCTAAACTCTTCAGGGGACTGTTTACGTTTAAAATAAAATTAATATGGAATTAAAACTTTATCAAAATTAAAACATTGAACTTTATGCTTTGAACTTTTGTTTAAAAACAAAAATTGAGTCTAAAGTCAAACAACTGGTTAGAATTTGCTTCTAGGAAACTAAGTGAGAAGTATGTAATCTTTTGTTCAGACTGTCTTTTGTGTGATTAGCTCAATTGTTTTGGCAGAAATAAAGTTTGTCAGCTGATTGTAGTAGAAACATAGGCAGAAGATATAGGTATATTTGCCATTAACAGGTTGGTGTAGCAAGGAAGAATTTGTAGACTGGGTATTTATTTGGTTGAGGTTAGACAACCTGTAGAGAATAACCCTTGTGTGCCACTTCAAAACTACGTACTAACATTTCTAAGTATCTAAAGTAACACATGTTGAGAGCTCTAATTGACGTGTACTAGCCAGTGTGTTTTAAGTGAACATTTTTAGACGTTTCAGTGTGAAGCATGCATTTATGATGATCATAGGGCTAATGTATAATTTCAGGGGAACAGATCTTCATTTTAAGTGGACTAATTATAATCTAGCTGAATGGTATATTAGAGTTTCTGTCTGACTACCGCTTTCCCACAATATTAAACACAAGCTTCTGGTCCTTACACTTAAGACCCTTCACAACCTAGCTGCTATCTACTTATCTGTTGTTGTATCATGTTCCTTATCGTATCTACTCTTCTGGCAATGTTAGTTCCTATTGAACCTTTATCTCCTTTTCCCACGAGCACATAATACTTTCCTCTATGCTATGCCTGCCCTCCTCATATTAACCTGTAAAGCCACTACCCTGTTCTCTTTCAGATCCTTCCTACAAACCTGCCTATGCTATAATGTCCAAAGTGAACTGCCAACTAATGCCAACATGTTTCTTGGTTTTTTTAAAACCAATAAACAACTCTAATACTGCAGTTTATTCATATAACCAATTTACAGTGTGTTGCTGTTTCCTTTCCTCCCTTCCCTATTTCCTCTGAGTTATATCTTAGTTTAGATTGTAGGCTCTGTGGGACAATGACTTCTTTATTGTAAATTGAACAGTACCTAGCACAATGAGACCCTGATTTGATTGGGTGCTGCTATAATGAAAATATATTAAGTAGTGTGGGAGAGATGAGTATTTTAAAACTGAACATAGATCAGTCATAAGGAGTTCATCACGTTTTCTGATTTTATGGTGGTGTTTTTTTCTCTCTGCTAATTATTTTCTCCTGCTCCTATTCTCTTTGGTGTGTTCTTCTGTTTTACCATTCCCTTATCCTGTTTACTTTTATTTTCCTGTTCTCTCCTTATTGTTACCCTTTTCTTAGAGACCAAATGAGAGGCTTAGTGTGCTATCAGAAAGACCAAGAGAAGATATACTGTTGGAGGAAACCCCGGTTAGTACTTATGTAAATTAACACATCTTGGACTCTTAGGATTATAGAAATTGTCTTGCTGTCTCATTACAATATGAACATTTTATATATTATTATCAGATAAATCAATCACTGTTATTGGAAATGCCTATATAATTATTATTGTGGCCAGTGCTCACCGTATTTGTATATGATGACAGAATAAAGCAACACCAAAATGACATTTGTAATTTGTTTACCAAGTAGAAACTTTGTGGGGATATCTCCCCTTTAGAATGTCTTGATTATCAATCATGGCTCGTCCTCAGTGAACCATGCAATTGGAGTCTGAGTGTCCCCTGTTGTCATGGTTGCATTTGACCATCAGTGCCTGCTGAAAGAAGAGAGGAAAAACTAAATTGATGCAGAAATAAAAATAAAAATCCAAACCAAAACTCCTTATGAATCATTGTGCATTAATGAGTGGTATTACATTGTTTTCCTCTGCAGCTGATATGACTGTTATCTTCTTTATAGGTCCAGCAGTTCTCACCTTCTCTTCCAACGCAAGTTACAACTGAAGTCAAGTTTCAGGTTGGCGATCTAGTCTGGTCCAAGGTGGGAACTTATCCTTGGTGGCCTTGCATGGTTTCAAATGATCCACAGCTTGAAGTTCATACCAAAATTAATACAAGAGGTAAAGAAGGAGAACCATTGAGCGGACATGTTAGATACTGTATCAGTAATTGCTCCTTAATTAAAAATATTGCTATAAAATACAACTGACAACTTATGCCGATTGGGAGAGGGCTCCCAAAGTGTAGTTAGCAATGATGAGCCAAAAAACTTACTTTATTTAACTCTCTCAATGTGACACAAACAGATCTATTCTATTGTTGTTCACCTAGTGCAATTAAGAAATGCAGAACTGTCTTGATTTTTGTTTATAAATATATTCAACTGTTCCTTTAAAAAAACATCAGAGGAAAGAACGCAACTGAGTAAATTATTAATTTTGATTTATCTTTTTTCCTAATATTTGTTTTAGAACAAATATACATGTGCTTATATAAAAACAATAACTGATGAAGATATTTTGGAGTTAATTTTAAAGAAAAACAAGTTGTCCACTAAGTGGCATTTTTTGGGGGTAACTGACGTCTGGATATTTTGAAAATGAAATTTTGAATGATTTAAAAAAACCCAAGATTGCCATAGCTACCTTGTTGATCTGGCTTAGCTTTCCCTAGTCCCATCTGGAAGGTCTGGTCCTTATGGACTTCCAAATAGGGATAAGCATTCAGCCTGTTAAATAGGAAAACTTCATCGCACATAACGTTGCATGATTCTTGGGTTAGCAATATGAATAAACAAATGCATGTGTGCTCTCAGACTGTGTGAGTTTACTTACTTAGGAGAGAGAGTCTGCCACTTTAACTGTTGTTGAATTAGTATCCTTACAAGTAGTCCTACTGATATCGGTGATGCTGCTCAGTGTGAGGACCAGGTGCTGCCACCCTTAGACTATAATCTGAAGGCAGGGACAATGCCTCTTTACTTTCAAAAGTGTTGTGCAAAGTTGTTACAATACATAAATGTGCAACTTCAATTTCTCATAGAAAGTTAGTTTTCTTAAATGTTTCTATTTAATAGAGATGAGTTTCAAGCAAATTCAAAAACTAGATGGCTAGGATGTCAGCGTAGGCCCCCCCCAAATTGACTTAGTACCCCTTGTTTAGCTTCTAGTCTGACTGCATAATCTTATTTAGGCACTTTTATAAAACCATATCAGATGTATAAGAAATGGAGCTGCATGAATTTTACTTTCTAGCTTCTATAGAGCTAAGGAGAACTTCTGTCTGTAATAATTGAATGAGTGGAGTAAGAATGTTAGGCTAATATATCCAAGTAAACACATGAACTGACTTCTGTTGATAGAACTGCTTACTAGAATGTGTTTTAATTTCAGGTGCCCGTGAATACCATGTTCAGTTTTTTAGCAACCAACCTGAGAGGGCATGGGTGCATGAAAAGCGGGTTCGAGAGTATAAAGGACATAAACAGTATGAACAATTATTGGCAGAGGCTACTAAGCAAGCCAGCAACCACTCTGAGAAACAGAAGGTATGTTCAGCACTAAATTCAGAATATGTTATCCACAATGTCTATCAAATTAAAACCTAAACTTACAAAGGGGACCCATCCTGAAATCTATTGTAGACTGGTGCATATTCGAATGTTGGAAAAATAAAGTACTGTGGGCATTCCACCTGTGACTAAGGGCTGGTCCACACTAAGGGGGGGCGTCGAACTAAGATACGCAACTTCAGCTACGTGAATAACGTAGCTGAAGTCGAAGTATCTTAGTTCGAATTTAAATGCACTTACCACGGGTCCAGATGCAGCAGGCAGGCTCCCCTGTCGACTCCGCTTACTCCTCGCGCGGAGCTGGAGTTCTGGTGTCGACGGGGAGCGCTTCCGGGATTGATTTATCGCGTCTAGATGAGACGCGATAAATCGATCCCAGAAGATCGATTGCTACCCGCCGAATCAGGCGGGTAGTATAGACGTACCCTTAGTAATCATTCTTTACAAAGATAGTTAAAGGTTTCCACATGCCTTTATGTCCTCCTTATGGATAAGCTGTTATCTGAGCATGTTTTATCCCCAGTGCAAAATTGAGATGCAAATATTTGTATCCCCCATCCCCTTTCTCTCAGTAACTTTCATGGCTGTAGTTCTTTTCTGGACACTTAATTTATGTTTGTGTGTATGTAACTTCAGAATAAATATTAGATCACTAATTTTTAGTGTTTTCGTTATTAATATAGTCCTTAGAAAGCAGTGCACATTTTAAATAGCAATATTTATGCTCTCATCAGTATCCCATACCTTTCTGATGTTATGTAGATTCTGCTTATTAGCAGTCCCTCAGTTGCCAGCAAAAAGTTGCTATTGTCCAATAATTGCTAATAAGTGGAAGGCAGGTTTGCAAGGCAGCAGCCAGGGAAGGAAGTGCTGGGAGGTGACTTCCCTGCCTGCTCCCTGCAAACCTGCCTGCAGGGAGAATAGCAGCAGTGAAGGGGGCTGCAGCCCTGATGCTGGAGCTTTCTGCAGGGAGCGGGGGTGTTGGGGCCCACGAAGCTGCACAGTACCTCTCCCTGTGCTCTTCCCTGGGTTGGCTCTCAGAACGTCCCAGTGCAGTCCCCTGGCAGGGATCCTGGAGAAGGCAGGGAGAGGTACTGTGCAGCTCTGGCATCTGGGCTGCAGCCCCCTCCCTGCTATTGCCCTGCCCACAGGTTCGTCCACTGCCCCTTCTTGTGTGGTCCCTGTGTGCATTCAGGTTTGCTGGACTGCAGCCCCAGAAGGAAACACTGAGACATGCTGAGCACTGGCTGCAGGCAGGTTTGTGAGGCTGCAGCCAGAGGAGGCATGTCCTAGCACTTTCTGTCCTGGCTGCAGCCTCACAAACGTGCCTGCAGAGGGTGCTCCGCACATTCCAGTGTTTCCTTATAGGGGTGTAGCCTTACAAACATGCCTGCAGATGGTTCCTTTCTTCCAAAAAAAGTTGCTAATAAGCGGCATGTTGTTGCTAATATCCGAATCCTATCAACATTGATGTTAATGGGATGGGATTGGTTCCCAGACATATGTTGCCATTAACCGGAAGTTGCTAATACCAGAATTGCCCTTAAGCAAAATTTACTGTATTTGTTTAATTGAGAAGGGAACTATTGGCCAGACCACCAGATTTATCACTGTATTTTGGTGGGCTTCTTAGGAAGATATTTAAGTTAATTAAAAGTAGTAATGAATGGGGAATGGGAGGTTTAGAGGAAGAAACAGGATTAAAATAAGTGGTTGAATTGGATTATCTTCTGGTTCACATATCTACAGAATTATGGATTAAACTTTGCCTGCCGTTGTCTTTAGTGGAGTTACTCAGAGCAGAATCTGATTCGCAACTTTCATTGGTGATGGTGAAGTATGGCCCAGTAAGAATCCAGTTTGACTGTCAATTCCAATCTGAGTTTGCAGGCCTGGTGGTGGTCCCCAGAAATATTTTGTAAACTGAAAAAACATTCACTTGCAATCTGAGATACATCAGGGACCTTGGAATGGCTTACATAGGGTCATTTTGCGGAGCACGACCACATTTTAAACTAATTTATTTTAATTGAACATTTATTTTAATGTAGCCAGGAAGCTAAATAAATACATGTAATAGAGGTCTCTTTTTGTCTTTGTTTTAAAGATTCGTAAACCAAGGCCACAAAGAGAGCGTGCTCAGTGGGATATTGGTATTGCCCATGCTGAGAAAGCATTGAAAATGTCTCGGGAAGAAAGGATAGAACAGTATACCTTCATTTATATAGACAAGGAGCCAGAGGAGGCTTTGTCCAAAGCCAAAAAGACTGCTGCCCCTAAATCAGAGGCTAAAAAGAATCGTCGGCCTAAACCAGCATTGAACGCTCAGCCAGAACACACCAATGCGGTATCGCCATCCCCCTCGTTATCAAATACTGAGGTGCGAAGGCAAAGTCAAAGGAGGCAGTCAAGTGTGGAAGAAGAGGAGCCACCGCCTGTGAAAATAGCATGGAAAACGGCTGCAGCCAGAAAATCCTTACCAGCTTCAATAACCATGCATAAAGGGAGTTTGGATCTTCAGAAATGTAACATGTCTCCAGTTGTTAAAATTGAACAAGTTTTTGCCCTACAGAATGCTGCTGGGGATGGAAAATTCATTGATCAGTTTGTTTACTCTACCAAGGTACACACTTATTTGGTACTAACTTCTTTGTCTGTAAATAACGCACACACCCCTTCCCCTTCTCCCCCCCCCCCCCCCCCCCCCCCGATATTTAGTAAGGGGCTCAAGCTTAAGTGTCCACCAATTTTCAAAATGTGATGATCCATGCAGGCTGCTTTTATTGGATACTACATTAAATCTGTCAGGCCCTGCTTTTTATCAGCAGCCCCGATAAATAGAAACCTCTTAAAACTTTACTAGCTACAAGGGCTAGTAAAACCAACAGTCTGTGTTTTCTTTGTTTTTTTTAAGAAAGCGGGGGTGGAGGGTTACTCTTTGGTTTTAGTGACAAGTTTCTACAAAACCATCAAGCTATTGCTGAGAACTTTTGAAATCAATGGCTACAACAAGCCACTTGTTTAATTCTAGTTTCCCCACTTTAAATCAGAATTGAGCTGCTCCACCCTTCTGGGTTAAATTGGATCTACCACTTTGGCGCCTGTTTGCAACAGGCGAGATTACAAGATGGTGCATAAATAGTGAGTTAAAAGCAAAAAAATAAATAATCCTGTGTGGTACAGACATTTTTAAAAATAGCTTTTACCTCTTAGTCTCATGCAGATTAACAGCAACCCCTCAGTCAGTGTAAGTAGCAGTACTGGGGCTCCCTTACTAATATATGGAGATATGCCTATCTCATAAATAGGCATATCTTGAAAGGTCATCGAGTCCAGTCCCCTGCCTTCACTAGCAGGACCAAGTACTGTCCCCTGACAAATTTTTGCCCCAGATCTCTAAATGGCCCCCTCAAGGATTGAACTCACAATCCTGGGTTTAGCAGGCCAATGCTCAAACCACTGAGCTATCCCTCCCCCCTCTTCTGCCCTGTCTTCCATGAAGACATTTGTATAATTGAGCCCTTATGTGGATAAGCACATTAGGAATACCTACAACAACAAAAAACCCACTAGTGCTGTTCAGTGAGAGACTGGTGCATGCAGTATATTTATTTGAGGGGGAAAAATTGGAGACTGTCTTAGGAGGTTTCCCTCACTGTTTCTAAATTGCTCTCCCTCATGGTAATGATCAACATTGTGGCTTGCATTCTTGAATTCCAAGTTGTAAGTGATTTCCTAATAGACTTTGTGGTTATTGAATTAATTTGCATGGTAGTCTGATCAGGTAATCACTGACTTTGTGTTCTTTAAAAGGGAGTTGGTAACAAAACTGAAATAAGTGTCAAGGGACAAGACAAGCTTATTTCTACATCAAACCAGAAAAATGAGAGAGCCACTGCGCAAAATGCATCCTCACCCGAAACAACTTCTGGGTCAACAGGTAGGCAAAGGTTGGGACTCCTTGACTAAATCTTACCAAATGAGCATTTAAACAGGATGCAAAAGTCAGGGTTCCCTCAGGAATTAGAAAATCATTATGAACATATTCTTCTTTACATAATGATTGCAAGTGTGGCACATGTAATCCACAATGGGTGCAGTTACTTGGAGGGGTGATCTTTATGGCTCTAAGAATTTAAGTGATGGGTAAACTGCCCTTAGCTAAGCCAATTAGAATCTTGGACTTGAGGGAAGGATGCTTGGCCATTCTGAATGAAACAAGTCAACATATCTATAGGATGGCTGTGATGGTGGAGAAAAGATAGGGAACAATGGGCAGTGTAATAGTTCACTGAGTTGGGAGGCAGTAAAATGGTTCTGTGTTAGCAAACCATTACACTGGCTTGTAGCATCAAATTTCAAAAGTTAGCGATTAGGACCAAAGCAAATGAGGCCAAAATCAGCATAGTCTTGTAGTTAAAGCCAGACTTTATGAATCAGGAGTAAATTCTATTCCCAACTTTACTGTTTTCTTGTGTGACCTTGTACAAGATAATTAATGTCTCAGTGCTTCAATTAATCCTGTTGATAAAATGGGATAATGCTTACCTTTCTGGAGCACTTTGAGCGCTCTCCTTTTAGGCACTGTGTACATGTAAAGTATTGTGTCTTTAAGAGAGAACAGTGTGAAGCAGTCAAGAGTATCTAGAGGCTTAGAATAGGAAAGAGAAGGCCTAAGGCAAATTCTCTGAAGAAACTGAACTTAATAACATGCAGGGAGAGAAGAGTGTGAATTTAAATTGAATGAGTAACTTTTACCTTGGAGCTGAAAAGCGATGATGATTGATGCTGTGACTTCAGAAATGGCTATGGGTTTGGCTCTTCTTTCAGTGGGGAGGAGCTAATCCCAGCAGAAAGTCTCTGGGAGCAAATTGATAAGACCTACTATAGAAAGAGGTAGAGTGGAAGATGATGGGGGAGAGAAACAACTTCAGTCATTCTAAACTGAGCTCCATTTTCAAGTCCTTCCTCCTATTGTAGTGGCTTTAGTATTTCAGCCAAACCGTCTTTATCTTCGATGTGGAAAACACATCAGAGAGATTGTGTTTGGACATATGTTTGTAATCATATTATAGATATTCTAGACTGTGGAGAACACCTAGTTTAATAATGAATATGTAAAAAGTAAGTTTGGGGTGGGATCAGAGTGCATTCATTTTATACTCAACAGCAGGATGAACAGTTGTCTTCAGTCTGGAACCAGAAAAGGGGGTATTTGATTCAGCTTAGGTGCCATAAAACTGACTACTCTTTATCTTGTAACGTTATTCAGTATCACCCTTGCTTTAGTTACGTTGCTGTGCAAAGGTCCTGGTGTAGTTAGCTCTTTTTTCAAAACAAAAAAATTAAACTAAAGACACCAAAACAAAAAAACCTCACGCCATTCTGCATGTATTGGAACACTCTCCCCAGCCCACCCAGTTCAGGTCCTCGGCATATGTCATTCTTATTATGTAGTGTTTGTAACTTCAAATCTACTATCCCCTGGGTTTTCACAGCGGACTGTGCCTGAGGACTTTCAAATGCAAGATGAGCACTCTGGATTTTTTTGACCCTGGTGTGAGCAAGATGGGGTTTCATCTGCTGTTGACGACAGAGTCATTGTCTCTGCAGCTTATAATTGCTATGGTTCTGGCAGCTTTTTCCAAACTATTGCTACTCTGTTAATTGCCCAACAACAGAGGAGGTGCTCTCTGTTTTGTTTCCCTCCCCTGGAAATGAAGGGCATCACCTCCACAATTCGCAGTGGCTCTTAGGGCATAGGGAGGGTGAGAATTCTGAGCCTCTTTTTTTTCGTTTTCTCAGGTTTTTTGGATACGTAAAACATCACCTGATAACACCCCATACAGTGCATGAGCATTACTTCAGTATACACTCCAAACAGTCACTTTCAAAGCCATTTCCAAAGTCCAGACAATTATTGGTCCCCTCTCATGGAACATAACTGGAAGTCCTTTTTTCAAATTTAAGGTCACCGGAACTTCAGAATACCTTTACGGTAAAGTATTTTACAGAATGACTCTGGGAGCCCTGATGCATAAGCCACAGTGAGATGTACAGAATTCCATAATACTGGGGAAAATCTGTTTCTGTAACCTGGAATCTGATAAGAGAACTACCTTGAGAATTCTGTTTAAAGGGGAGACTGGAAGTATAAATTGAAACAAAACTGACCCAATGACTTGGTAGCTAGTGAGGTGCACTGCTGGTTATAAACCAGCCTGAACCTAGCTCTTGTTCATAAATTGCCTAGAAGTGGGATAAAAGTATTGTGGAGGTGATGCGCTGAACCTTTGGGGAATGGGGAACAAAGAGTGCATATTGCACTACTTGAGCGTACCACTAGCATCCAATACGAAGTGGCATTGGTCTCCAGTGGCACTATCTTCTCTGATACAGGTCTTCCATCACAACATAACTCCTTCTGCTGTGTTGAGCGTAGAGAAGAAAGAATAATACTGATTAGTTGAACTTTCCTAGTCAGACTTGTCCAAAATTAATGAACCCTTTCCATGGATAGTACAAGGCATGCCAGCTGAACATAGAGGTGACACAGGAGGGGCTGCAGATCAGGTGCCTTGGGCCCATCAGAGCAACTTTAATACACAGTAAAATTTTAGGTATACTCTTGCCTTCTAAATCCCAATATGGGAACACTTTCTAGGACCCAAAAGTTAAATTAATCCGAACCTGAGGGGCACTAAGATTCTCCACCAAAACATGTAACGTTCTAAAATGTGTCCCTTTAAAAATAAAATCTTTAAAACCATTTGTATTTGCCATTTGTTCCTATCAACTTCCATTGTACCAATTTAAATGCACAATTTTCTAAATGAGAAAGCAAGATTAACAATAGATAATCCTGAGTAATTGCACATCACATGAAACCTCACTAAATAAATATTAATCGAAGTGCATAAGGGAAGGGTGAAGTTCCATGCTTCTAGAGTCCTCTGGAACAATTTCCAGCCTTTGGTTACAGCCTACCTCTTTTTCTAGATATATACCATGATATCAATGGAAGCAACACAGACACTTATGGCCTCCAATAATGAATCCTTTTAACAGATTACAAAAATTCCAGATCCACATTTTTTATTCTTCTAAATAATCATTTTTAAAAATTATAAAAAATATTTAATTTCTATCCTGTTAGGTGGAAAACACCTGATGCTGAAGAACAAGACTGTAACTCATGATAAAATAGAATTTTCGAACTTTGGACTTTTCTGTCAGTCTTACACTTTAATTGTGTGCTTTGTTTCAAGAATTGCATATTGCACAAATGCTGTGTAGATGTTCCTCAACAGGAGCAGTGTCATAACACAGAATATTCCTTTGCCCTTGCCATTTTTTAAAAAAAAAGTAGGCCGTGTTCTGGTGTCTCCAAGAATCCTAATCACCCTTATTAATCTGAGCTTGTTTTTCAGGGCATAAGTTTAAGAAACCTATTCTTTAGTTTTTTGTCTGCTAGAATAGCGTCAATAGTGTCCATTGACCACCACTTGTTTTCAATTTTTTTCTCAGCATTCTGAAATCTTTATCTAAAGCTGTCAATTTTTTTATTTATTGCAACTATGGTAGCCTAGCTTTTGACTAAACTTGTACTAATATCTAGAGTTCTGATATTTGATAAATCAGTTTATCCATCTGACCATAAAGTCAAATGCCCAGAAAACCATGTTTTGGAGTGTGAAAGTTTGGAATCTAAGTTCTGAATCTTTAGAATACCAAGACATTTTAGGTAATGAGATTTTTATAGTTATGGATACCTTCCAAAAAAAGAAAAAGGCAAACTAGTTAATTAGCAAACGATCAGACCGGGGGCTCTGAAAGTGACATGCCATAAACAATTGTCACCCTATTCCAAACATGTGGATTCCAGCCTTTCCCTTCACCCTTTTATTGGTGTCTTTTCTGAATCCAGGCCTCTCTCCATTAGATGTATTGTCTGCAATCAGGGCTCCAGCTGGCAAAAAAAACTTTTAACTGACTGTTTTTTAAAAGTCTGTTAAATATCAAAAGAGCAAAAAAAAAGTTTTACTTTCATTACTACAGCCATTGACTTGGTACTGAACATATCACACTAAGCTGAAATAAAAGGAATCACGTAATAGAATCCTTTCCTTCCTCAGGTTCTGTAGAAAAGAAGCAACAGAGAAGATCGATTCGAACCCGCTCAGAGTCTGAGAAATCCACTGAAGTTGTGCCAAAGAAGAAGATCAAAAAGGAGCAGGTTGGCTTCCTCCATGTAGAGAGTTAAAATATATTTTGTATTCATAAATGTTGTGGCTTATATTGGTGCCTTTTTATTTTTCTTCATTTTGCCCATCGAGTTTCCTTTTTGGACTATCCTTCATGAAATCCCCCTGTCAGTACCATTATTGCTGTGACTCTGCTACTGGCATCTTCACAGTATCAATTCAGGCTTTGGATAATGGGAACTCAATGATGCAAGACTCCTAATGAACCTGACATGTTAACTTTTGAGATTTCTGTTGTGAGCAAAATGATTTTATGTTTTAATAATATCTATTTGATGGAATTGCCACCAGGTTCCTTCCTCTTCTTACTCTTGGTTTAGCTGCTGGTTTGTATTGAGGTTTTGTTTTTCAAAGTTTCTGATTTATTTGATCACTTTTGAAAATGGACTCTAAGAACGATCTATTTTAAAGATGAATAATCTGACTTTTATGTTGGCAGACAAACAAAAAAACAGTTCTTAGATTATTTTTTTTCCTCCCCCTTAAGCAGAACTAACATGTATAGGGCACTCTTTTAATTTGAATGCCAGACAGACAAATGTTGTTGCTTTATTTAAAAAAAAGTTCTGAGTGGAGATGGGTAGGCAAGTTGAGCAGGTGACATACTTAAATATTTAACTCAATACACTTATTTAACAAGTTTGTCAGAATTGTTGGTTCTTTTCCTTACTGTCAGTATTTTCCTATTTAAACCATAAGGGTACCCACCCTTGAAACCTGAGACTTTTGTATAACAAATGTTTCTTAATACATTTTTTTCCAATGGGCTTTTTAAAAAGGGGACACAGGTTAAAGTTTTTTTTTAAATTCATTGGAGTAAAATGGATATTTAAAAAAAAAAAACCCACCCTAATTTATTCTTTGCCCATTACACTTGATTTTATTTTATTGCACTTCAATCATCTTAAAGGCTGAAAATAGGCCTTATCTATTTTTTTTTAAGTTTCATATTTTGGTTCTGAAGCACTAGTAAGTCACTTCTGTGTTTGGGTTGCCAAAGCGACAGAAGAAATTTTAATTCTAAAAAAGTTTGTCACTGAAACTTTTTTTTTAAAAAGGCAACCTAAATGTTGGATGTAAAATAGCTGACACGTAGGCCCTTTAACTTCTTGACGTGACAAGTTGTGATTTCCCTATTTTTAAATAAATCCTTTTGCATTTACAAATTCTCCTTAATTTAACAAAGGTATAAGAACCAACAATAGGATCATTGTGGTTCCAGGTTTGCTTTGCTTGCTTATACTATGTAGCTAACTAAGGCAACATAGTACATTACATTGCTTTTCTCAGGCAAAGTATGTGACTAAAACATAATAAAATAATCAAAGATGCACTGTAATGCACATAACTTTGAATGTATTCAATTATATTCAAAATAAGTCTTACTAACTTCTTACAATTATGCAACAATATTTGTTACCCAAAGTCAAGTTTTCTTGCAACTGATTCCCAAAGTCAATCTGCGACCACTTGGTTTAAATTTATAACTGGAATGAATACAAATGGGAAAAACAAAATGTTAATGCTACTGTTACAGTGAGAAATAGAGAAATACAAGTTATTGTTTAGATTTTATATTTGTATTACAAACTGTATCCTATACAAATCCTTCTATTGTATGTTTTTACCTATTGTACAACAAAATAAAATATTTTTTAAAAAAATTTAGATTAATCCTTAAATATTTACTAAATGTGTTTCTATATGCTTTGTTAACCACATTGCAAAGAAATAAAAGCCTGCAATTCTTAGCCTAAAACCAGGACCTTAGGAAACAACTTTCTTCCTTTAATTATGCTTTTTATCACCAAATTCTCACATGTATTACATGTATATTGGCAGAAAAATTTCTAATTTCATCCTTCTGATGTAGGACCAAGAACGTGACGTGCTTTTGGAAGATCACAAACTTGTCTACTTAAGTTTGTACTGACATGGGTTTCCAGCTGTATAGAGCTCTGCAATGCTCTATATGGAGTCCTCATCCCCACGTTTATGGGCCTTGCAGCCCTCTATACAGAGAGAAGGTCCATATTCCCAGAAGCTCAAGAGTGCATGCTTGATGGAAGTGCCTTAAAACGGCAATACATTAAGTGTCTCACTAACCTGAGTGTCAGACCTGTATAAGTACAAGTTTACCTTAACAGGTGTGGGGTTTTACAACCGCATCAGGGTTGGCTACAGGAATGAACCCCTCTCCTGCCTGCTGGACATGGATAAAGTTTTCCTGTTGTCTTCAAGCACAAAGGGAGTGATTGGAAAGGACCTTGCTATTGAACATATGACTGCCTTATCACCTGGTATTCAGCCTAGGCAGCTAAGATTAAATCCCAGCAGGACAGAAGGCTTACACTGAGAAGGCGACTGCCAGACTACATCTGAGTTCAGATATGCTAATCACTTAAACTTGGATGTTTTTTCTTTTTTATACTAGGGGAAAAAATTCCTCTGTTAACTATAGATTTTCCTGTCCAAACAGGTAGAAATGGTTCCACAGACAGCAGTGAAGACTGGATTACAGAAAGGTGAGTTTGGCTGAATAAAAACAAACGTTTATTAGTACCCCATTTACAGGCCATTCATTATATTTCATTGATGGCTTTCAGTCTGTGTGAGCAAGTAATTCCCAGGTGTTTGTTAGTGACTCCGTTGTATTGATCTACTTTCGTTCCTTTGAATTCTAGCCCTCTTTTTATAATAATAGTTGGGAGAATAGAGTATATGCTTGGTCTGCTTTAAAGTTTTCACTACATGATTCTTATAAAAAACATATGAGGGGTCTGAACATAGGCATATTTATAAGATAAATTAGGTGGTGTTACCTGTTGGGGTTTTATCCCTACTTAAATGGTGATAGTTCAGTAGGTTGTGCCAATACATGAGCTATCCAAGAGTTTGACAAAAGGTTTTGTTTTGTTTAATGGCATTTGAATGCTATTGACCGAGTTACTTTTTACCCTGGAACACTGAGATATTTAGTGGCAAAGTTCTGAACTTAAAACTCTTAGAGTAAGTGAGATGCTTGTAAAGTCCTGCCTTGTGGTTTCATCTTTCATGTCTCTGTCATTTTTCTCTATGTGATTTAAAAAGAAAATGAAAACAATATTTTAGGATTAATTTCAGTGTGTTGTGTTAAGGTGCCAGCGAGATTTCAGATTCTTGTAAACCTCTAAAGAAAAGGAGTCGTGCCTCAACTGATGTAGAACTGACTAGTTCAGCATACAGAGACACATCTGACTCTGATTCAAGAGGACTTAATGATCTGCAGGTAAATGTGTGGTATTTGCACACAGATATACATTTCAATATGTTTGACAGAAAAATGGCATTATTGATGGCTGCAGTTTTGAATAAGCAAGTAATTCAATAGTCAGATTCAGATAACTGAATTGCTTTGCTCTTTAAAAAGTCTAATAGAATGTTATGGGAATGATGAGAAAAATATTTCAGTGGTAGGTTGTGGGGGACATAGGCATCTTGGTGTATATTTTCCCATGCTGGTCCAGTGCTGAAAAAGGATCTCTATTAAATGGGCAGTAAATTGTTTGTCACTATATATTGAGGTCCACAAGCTTTCAGATAACATTCAAATGGTCTTTTAATGTATATTAACTGCATTTTTCTTTTAATCAGTGCTGACTTAATATTTTTCCATGCCATAATTAGCCTTTTAAAGTTGTTTATTTTAAAATGGTTGTGGATTGATTTCTTTATAGGGTAGCTTTGGAAAGCATTCAGACAGCCCATCAGCTACTGCAGATGCTGATGCTTCTGATGTACAATCAGTAGACTCTAGCTTATCAAGAAGAGGCACTGGAACAAATAAGAAGGATACTGTTTGTCAGGTAGGTGGAAAGTGCATGGTATTATTGTAAACAAATATATGCTAACGATGTGCTGTCTGCTTCTGATTTTAATTTGGTCTGGTAAGAATGTCTTTTAAAATTACACTATTGTATTTTGACCAAATCTCATAATTTGACATTGAACATCCTGAAAAATGACGGCATGACCAGGCTTTGTAGGTTTCATGCTCCAGAGGTGATTTTTTTCCCCACTACAAAAAAATGGAAATGGCATTCTGTAGGTTAATAAGCCTGAGTCCATAGAAAATACAATCCAACCTGTACTGGGTAATATCACCAAGCAAGCAAGTTGCTCTGTTCTGCCCTATTTGAAGATTCCAGATGGTCTTTCAGAGCAAGACAAAATGAGAGTATTACAGTATGCTAGTCTACATAAGACATAGGCCTGGCTAACTGGCAAGGTCTACATCAGAGGGAGACTGTTGCAGTTGTCTTGCCAATTGCTTGAGATTATATATATGGCTGTGAGGGGAAAGCATGTTTGACAGCCACTGCTGCATGCATGTGTAGGAGAAGAGAAGCCTGAAAGCACCACAAAATAACCCTGCCACGCTGATGCAAAAAGGATGGGTGCACCTTGGTAGAGGGAACACATTCAATGGCTGTTGGAGGTTTCCAATGGCCTTACTGTTGCCAGTTCTGTCAGTGGCTTCAGCCAACTCTCCTGCCTTGTTCAGAAACCAGGAAGCTGTAGTGTCATAGTACATAGAGGTTTCAGCCGGTTAATTTCCCTTGCTTCAGTTCTGTTAGTCACTTGAATTTAAACATCCGTCAACAGCTTTGTTCTCTGACTAGCTATTTGCTTGTTTAAGATCTGTGAAAGCTCTGGTGAGTCTCTGGTGTCATGCGAAGCAGAGTGCTGTAGAGTCTTCCATATGGAATGCCTGGGACTGAAATCAATACCTGATGGGAAGTTCATCTGCATGGAGTGTAAAAATGGTAAATGCATTACTGTGTTTGAGTGATGGGGAAAAATCTTGGTTTAGGAGCCTGATGAAGTACAGTGATTGGAAGAAGCTTCAGTAATCATATGTTGGGCTGAACAAACTGAGGCAGGAGATATTCTACAGTAAATAAAGTTCAGTGCTAACTTCCGTCCCTCTCCACTTAGCACGTACTTTTAAAAAGAAAATCAGTAAGCTGTTCAGTGATAGGGCTATGTCTTCCTGTTTGTTTATCCTGCACCCAATGCAGTGGGGCCCTCATCCTGATTGGGGCCTTAATAAATGTGCAGTAGTAATAATCTGCTATTTTATAGTGGGGGGTGGAGGGGGGCCTATTCTGCTTACACTGGTGGAATTGCATTAACTTCAGAGTTTTTCCTCCTCTGCCAAGTTTGCAAACTTGCCTCTCAGAAAATAACTGATAGCGTTCATGCTGAGGTTTGTTTTATTCCTTTTCTTAAAAGGGCAGCACACATGCTTTTCCTGCAAGCTTCCTGGTAAAGATGTGAAGCGCTGTTCAGTCAATGCTTGTGGTAAATTTTATCATGAAGCCTGTGTTCGTAAGTTTGCCACTGCTGTCTTTGAGTCACGCGGATTCCGTTGCCCGCAGCATTGCTGTACTGCCTGCTCAATGGATAAGGATATCCACAAAGCAAGTAAAGGTGAGAGCACAACTGGATTTGGATAGTAGCAGGAAACTGTAAAATAGCTGACAATGAGACAAATAGCAGAAGATGAATGTGATACTTTACACTCATAATGAGATACAGGATGGAGGGATGGGACATAAGAACATAAGAATGGCCATACTGGGTCAGACCAAAGGTCCATCCAGCCCAGTATCCTGTCTACCGACAGTGGCCAATGCCAGGTGCCCCAGAGGGAGTGAATCTAACAGATAATGATCAAGTGATCTCTCTCCTGCCATCCATCACCCCCCTCTGACAAACAGGGGCTAGGGACACCATTCCTTACCCATCCTGGCTAATTAATCCCAGCCATTAATGGACTTAACCTCCATGAATTTATCCATTTCTCTTTTAAACCCTGTTATAGTCCTAGCCTTCACAACCTCCTCAGGCAAGGAGTTCCACAGGCTGACTGTGCGCTGTGTGAAGAAGAACGTCCTTTTATTTGTTTTAATCCTGCTGCCCATTAATTTCATTTGGTGGCCCCTCGTTCTTATATTATGGGAACAAGTAAATAACTTTTCCTTATTCACTTTCTCCACACATGATTTTATATACCTCTGTCATATCCCCCCTTAGTCTCCTCTTTTCTAAGCTGAAAAGTCCTAGCCTCTTTAATCTGTCTTCATATGGGACCCGTTCCAAACCCCTAATCATTTTAGTTGCCCTTCTCTGAACCTTTTCTAATGCCAGTATATCTTTTTTGAGATGAGACCACATCTGTACGCAGTATTCCAGATGTGGGCGTACCATGGATTTATACAAGGGCAATAAGATATTCTCTGTCTTATTCTCTATCCCTTTTTTAATGATTCCTAACATCCTGTTTGCTTTTTTGACTGCCGCTGCACACTGTGTGGATGTCGTCAGAGAACTATCCACGATGAATCATAGAATCTCAGGGTTGCAAGGGACCTCAGGAGGTCATCTAGTCCAACCCCCTGCTCAAAGCAGGACCAACCCCAACTAAATCGTCCCAGCTAGGGCTTTGTCAAGCCTGACCTTAAAAACCTCTAAGGAAGGAGATTCCACCACCTCCCTAGGGAACCCATTCCAGTGCTTCACCACCCTACTAGTGAAAAAGTTTTTCCTAATATCCAACCTAAACCTCCCCCTCTGCAACTTGAGACCATTACTCCTTGTTTTGTCATCTTCTACCACTGAGAACAGTCTAGATCCATCCTCTTTGGAACCCCCTTTCAGGTAGTTGAAAGCAGCTATCAAATCCCCCCTCATTCTTCTCTTCTGCAGGCTAAACAATCCCAGTTCCCTCAGCCTCTCCTCATAAGTCATGTGCTCCAGCCCCCTAATAATTTTTGTTGCCCTCCGCTGGACTCTTTCCAATTTTTCCATATCCTTCTTGTAGTGTGGGGCCCAAAACTGGACACAGTACTCCAAATGAGGCCTCACCCGTGCCGAATAGAGGGGAATAATCACGTCCCTCGATCTGCTGGAAATGCCCCTACTTATACAGCCCAAAATGCCGTTAGCCTTCTTGACATCAAGGGCACACTGTTGACTCATATTCAGCTTTTCGTCTACTGTAACCCCTAGGTCCTTTTCTGCAGAACCGCTGCCCAGCCATTCGGTCCCTAGTCTATAGCAGTGCATGGGATTCTTCCGTCCTAAGTGCAGGACTCTGCATTTGTCCTTGTTGAACCTCATCAGATTTCTTTTGGCCCAATCCTCTAATTTGTCTAGGTCCCTCTGTATCCTATCCCTACCCTCCAGCGTATCAACCACTCCTCCCAGTTTAGTGTCATCTGCAAACTTGCTAAGGGTGCAGTCCACACCATCCTCCAGATCGTTGATGAAGATATTGAACAAAACCGGCCCCAGCACCGACCCTTGGGGCACTCCACTTGATACCGGCTGCCAACTAGACATGGAGCCATTGATCACTACCCGTTGAGCACGACCATCCAGCCAGTTTTCTATCCACCTTACCGTCCATTCATCCAGCCCATACTTCTTTAACTTGCTGGCAAGAACACTGTGGGAGACTGTATCAAAAACTTTGCTAAAGTCAAGAAATAGCACATCCACTGCTTTCCCCTCATCCACAGAGCCAGTTATCTCATCATAGAAGGCAATTAGGTTAGTCAGGCATGACTTGCCCTTGGTGAATCCATGCTGACTGTTCCTGATCACTTTCCCCTCCTTTAAGTGGTTCAGAATGGATTCCTTGAGGACCTGTTCCATGATTTTTCCAGGGACTGAGGTGAGACTGACTGCCCTGTAGTTCCCCGGATCTTCCTTCCTTTTTTTAAAGATGGGCACTACATTAGCTTTTTTCCAGTCATCCGGGACCTCCCCCGATTGCCATGATTTGTCAAAGATAATGGCCAATGGCTCTGCAATCACATCAGCCAACTCCTTTAGCACCCTCGGATGCAGTGCATCCGGCCCCATGGACTTGTGCTCATCCAGCTTTTCTAAATAGTCCCGAACTACTTCTTTCTCCACAGAGGGCTGGTCACCTCCTCTCCATACCGTGCTGCGGAGTGCAGCCACCTGGGAGCTGACCTTGTCAGTGAAGACAGAGGCAAAAAAAGCATTGAGTACACTAGCTTTCTCCACATCGTCTGTCACTAGGTTCCCTCCCTCATTCAGCAAGGGGCCCACACTTTCCTTGACTTTCTTCTTGTTGCTCACATACCTGAAGAAACCCTTCTTGTTGCTCCTAACATCTCCGGGTAGCTGCAACTCCAAGTGTGATTTGGCCTTCCTAATTTCACTCCTGCATGCCTGAACAATATTTTTATACTCCTCCCTAGTCATTTGTCCAATCTTCCACTTCTTGTAAGCTGCTTTTTTGTGTTTAAGACGAGCAAGGATTTCACTGTTAAGCCAAGCTGGTCGTCTGCCATATTTACTTTTCTTTCTACACGTCGGGATGGTTTGTTCCTGCAACCTCAATAAGGATTCTTTAAAATACAGCCAGCTTTCCTCGACTCCTTTCCCCCTCATGTTATTCTCCCAGGGGACTTTGCCCATCAGTTCCCTGAGGGAGTCAAAGTCTGCTTTTCTGAAGTCCAGGGTCTCTGTTCTACTGTTCTCCTTTCTTCCTTGTGTCAGGATCCTGAACTCTACCATCTCATGGTCACTGCCTCCCAGGTTCCCATCAACTATTGCTTCCTCTACTATTTCTTCCCTGTTTGTGAGCAGCAGGTCAAGAAGAGCTTTTCCCCTAGTTGGTTCCTCCAGCACTTGCACCAGGAAATTGTCCCCTACACTTTCCAAAAACTTCCTGGATTGTCTGTGCACCACTGTATTGCTCTCCCAGCAGATTCATAGATTCTAGGGCTGGAAGGGACCTCGAGAGGTCATCGAGTCCAGCCCCCTGCCCTCATGGCAGGACCAAATACTGTCTAGACCATCCCTGATAGACATTTATCTAACCTACTCTTAAATATCTCCAGAGATGGAGATTCCACAACCTCCCTGGGCAGTTTATTCCAGTGTTTAACCACCCTGACAGTTAGGAACTTTTTCCTAATGTCCAACCTAAACCTCCCTTGCTGCAGTTTAAGTCCATTGCTTCTTGCTCTATCCTCAGATGCTAAGATGAACAAGTTTTCTCCCTCCTCCTTATGACACCCTTTTAGATACCTGAAGACCGCTATCATGTCCCCTCTCAGTCTTCTCTTTTCCAAACTAAACAAACCCAATTCCTTCAGCCTTCCTTCATAGGTCATGTTCTCTAGATCCTTAATCATTCTTGTTGCTCTTCTCTGGACCCTCTCCAATTTCTCCACCTTTCTTGAAATGCAGTGCCCAGAACTGGACACAATACTCCAGTTGAGGCCTAACCAGCGCAGAGTAGAGCGGAAGAATGACTTCTTGTGTCTTGCTCACCACATACCTGTTAATGCAGCCCAGAATCATGTTTGCTTTTTTTGCAACAGCATCACACTGTTGACTCATATTTAGCTTGTGGTCCACTATAACCCCTAGATCCCTTTCTGCTGTACTCCTTCCTAGACAGTCTCCTCCCATTCTGTATGTGTGAAACGGATTGTTCCTACCTAAGTGGAGCACTTTGCATTTGTCCTTATTAAACTTCATCCTGTTTACCTCTGACCATTTCTCCAATTTGTCCAGATCATTTTGAATTATGACCCTATCCTCCAAAGCAGTTGCAGTCCCTCCCAGTGTGGTATCATCTGCAAACTTAATAAGCATACTTTCTATGCCAATATCCAAGTCATTGATGAAGATATTGAACAGAGCTGGTCCCAAAACAGACCCTTGCTGAACCCCACTCGTTATACCTTTCCAGCAGGATTGGGAACCATTTATAACTACTCTGAGTACGGTTATCCAGCCAGTTGCGCACCCACCTTATAGTAGCCCCATCTAAGTTGTATTTCCCTAGTTTATTGATAAGAATATCATGTGAGACCGTATCAAATGCCTTACTAAAGTCTAGGTATACCACATCCACCGCTTCTCCCTTATCCACAAGACTCGTTATCCTATCAAAGAAAGCTATCAGATTGGTTTGACATGATTTGTTCTTTACAAATCCATGCTGGTTATTCCCTATCACCTTACTACCTTCCAAGATATTGGGGTGATTAAAGTCACCCATGAGAACCAGGGCCTGTGATCTAGTAACTTCTGTTAGTTGCTGGAAGAAAGCCTCGTCCACCTCATCCCCCTGGTCTGGTGGTCTGTAGCAGACTCCCACCACGACATTACCCTTGTTGCTCACACTTCTAAATTTAATCCAGAGACTCTCAGGTTTCTCTGCAGTTTCATACTGGAGCTCTGAGCAGTCATACTGCTCTCTTACATACAACGCAACTCCCCCACCTTTTCTGCCCTGCCTATCCTTCCTGAACAGTTTATATCCATCCATGACAGTACTCCAATCATGTGAGTTATCCCACCAAGTCTCTGTTATTCCAATTACATCATAATTCCTTGACTGTGCCAGGACTTCCAGTTCTCCCTGCTTGTTCCCCAGGCTTCTTGCATGATGACTCCAAGATCTCTTTCCTGATTAGTTGTAGCTAAATTAGCCCCCATCATATTGTATGTATAGTTGGGGTTATTTTTTCCAATGTGCATTACTTTACATTTATCCACATTAAATTTCATTTGCCATTTTGTTGCCCAATCACTTAGTATTGTGAGATGTTTTTGAAGTTCTTCACGGTCTGCTTTGGTCTTAACTATCTTGAGCAGTTTAGTATTGTCTGCAAACTTTGCCACCTCACTGTTTACCCCTTACTCCAGATCATTTATGAATAAGTAGAATAGGATTGGTCCTAGACTGACCCTTGGGGAACACCACTAGTTACCCCTCTCCATTCTGAAAATTTACCATTTATCCCTACCCTTTGTTCCCTGTCTTTTAACTAGTTCTCAATCCATGAAAGGATCTTCTCTCTTATCCCATGACAACTTAATTTACGCAAGAGCCTTTGGTGAGGGACCTTGTCAAAGGCTTTCTGGAAATTTAAGTACGCTATGTCCACTGAATCCCCCTTGTCCACATGTTTGTTTGCCCCCTTCAAAGAACTCTAATATATTAGAGTTCATACATTTATTATGAACAGATTCATTATCAATTTGGTCATTAATACAATGGGTTCACTGTGAAACAGGTCAGTCTTGGTGGGGTAATGTGACGCAGCCAGCATCTTGAGAAGTGGTGCTAAGGACACCTGGAATAGCTTCTGTGTCATTTGGACTTATTTGGCTGTTGAACTACTGGAGTTTGCTGTAAAGGTCAGATGTACAAAGATGAAGTACTCTTAGACAGATAGCAATGCACTGTAGAACAGAAGTTCTGTTCCAAAGAGGTCCTTTCCTTTAGAAGTGAACTAAAATGGTCAAGCAAACCAAGCAGTTTTAGAGTAGTTAGAGCCAAATGGGTCTTGTCTTCACTTGGAAGTTCCGCATCCAACATTAGAGTTAACAGAGTGAAACAGCATGCAAGTCTTTTGAAGAAGTTAATGTCTAATACCCTGGTTAGACTGAAACCAAACTTGTATCACAGTCTGTGATGTCTTCTACCCTACCCTTATTCCACTGTGACATGGTGCATTTTTCTGCATTTATATTAAACAGGACGCATGGTGAGATGTTTGAGATGTCCAGTTGCCTATCACTCAGGAGATGGCTGTATTGCTGCAGGAAGCTTGTTTGTGTCATCTCACATTCTCATCTGTAGCAACCATTCCAAAAGGAATCACTCTTCATCAGCTGTAAATGTAGGCTTTTGTTTCGTTTGTGCAAGAGGTGAGCACTACTTTTTTTCCCCCCTTCAGTTTGTGTCTGATGTGGTCATTACTACAGTTACATGATAAAGCTGGGATATTTTACACAATTATTTTTTTCTCTTGGGGCTCTCCTTTGGCTTCAAAGCTTCCTCTTTGACTGCTGGGATAGTACACATGATATTCATTTATTTCTCACGCTAGAGTTTTCACATACAGTTTTGTTTGGTGTGTTTGGTGTTCAGACACAATTTTGAAGCACTGAGAAGGCATACTGTGCTGCCATTTGAGAAGAGAGTGGATGTTGAGTCCCCAGTTCCAGCAGTTGCAAGGCAAATCAGTAAGCCTTGATTCTCTGTCGCTTCAGCAAGAGGGGTTGCTTTCACCCTCTATAAATTGAAAATAATGGAGCATCTTTTAGGTGGGTGGATGGGGTTTGCTCATAAGCTATAAAATGTTTTGACATCCAGCTCCCATTTGAGAAATATTTTTTTTTGAAAAATATTACAGGAATTACCACCTAAATCAGTTAGCATCTAATTACAGTAAAAATATAGTTTTCCATATGTTGCAGCTATTATTTTTTCCCTGGTGTTTTTTTTGTTTTGTTTTATTTTATTTTTTGAAGCCCCAGTAGTCTGTCAGTCACTTTATTTAACTTCTGCCAGAAGGTAGGACTTCATATTCCAGTGCTTTATTTTACTTTGGTCAAAAAGCCCAGTGCAAAAATATCTTCACCATATTCTTTTTGGTGTGAAATTTAGATACATAGAGTTTTTGTGTGTAATTTGTGTGTGTGTGTGTGTGTGTGTGTGTATATGTGTATATATATATATATATATATATGTATATATATGTATATATATGTATATATAAAATATGTAAGAACAGGTGATAGGAAATACTTTAAAAAGTTCACACTGAATGCATCACGTCTTTCAACGAACGGTTTGACAGCCAGTAGTACAGGAGTGTAAATACGTGATGAATCCTGAATCCGCTTGCTTGTATTCAGCTTATGCAATTAGAGGCCTAGTTTGTGTGGTAAAGATGGTTTTGTATGAGCAAGAGCAGATTTCTAGATACAGGAGCTAGAGAAAAGGAAAGAAAGAGGGGTCCCAGAGTTGGATTTTTTTCCTGGTTCTAATTACAGTACAGGAAATGGAGCTGTCACAGAGGTTCCAAGGTAAAACACAGTTCTTTCCTTTTTAAATACATCTAATTTTTTCCAGAGAAATGGCGTCCGGAGGTTCAGAGGGAAACAGTAAGTCTTAGAATGCTGAGCCTGGGAGGGGCTCTTGAAGTGTGTGAAACAGTGTTTGCAACATGGTTCAGTGCTTTTCCTTTAATGAGCCTGTTTCAGTGCTTTGGGGCATTTCTAAACAGGAAATATGCAAAGTGAATCACGCTGGTGTTGCGTAACCACACACACATGCAGACAAACTTATGGATGTTGCATGTATCTTTAATCTTTTATTGCTGAGTTGTAGATTTCTGTATAGGTGTTTTGCCTACTTTAAGTTTTATTTTGATTCTGACTTCATTAGCGTGTACAAGTGCGCAATCTAAAAACAAAAATCCTATTTTCAAATCTCTGAATTATAACTAGCAAAACCCATTTGTATATGTGAACAGAACCACTCATATAGGTTCTTTGTTTTAAACATTAGTTTGAACACCTGTGTCAAACAAATCTCACTCATTTCATATTAATATTCTAGCTAACAATTTTTCCAGGTGCCAAGGAAAAAACATTTGTGGGGTGGGGGGATTGCTTGTCTTCTCTATCTTTTCAGCATAGAATTAGTAAAGCTCTTGAATGGATTCTACTGTAAGCAGAGCAGAGATATGTGAAACAAAACTGTCCAGAGCTTCAGGATTTATGCTAGTTGTGTGGAAACACTCTGATTTTGGTCTCAGATGCAGGCGCATATATCCTACTCATGAAGAATCAGCTGAGAATTGGTGACTGAATTATTGTTGACTGATGAGAGATCAGATTAGAAATCCCTATTTAAAAGTACTAGCAGTGGCCTCAGCCTGACACTATAAAGACTTACATGAGGGATTCCGTATTCTGGGACACTGCCTCTTCACCTACTGTTGTTGTTGCTTTTTCAATGATGGGGCAGGTCATAGGGCTATATCCATTGCTTGGAACAAGTTTACTTGCATGAGTGAGTTTAGCTATTGACAGTCTGTTTATGAAAGGCTGTGGTTGTAATGAGATCTGAGTTTAATTCCATGATAGGCTTCCAGAATGGAGGAACTCTAACATTTCTAGAGCAGCTGTAGTTTGTTTGTAATATTACAATATACCAAACAGCATTTTTAAGTTACAATACCAGGATAATTAGCTATTCAGTAGCATGCGGTATTTGTTTCTGTGAAGGACCCCAACATCTATGGAACTGGCTCCTAAAAGCTGAGTGTATCTCTGCTCTTGTGTTCTACACCTCACCTCTTTATAAACCTGTAAAACTTTGTCAGAAATGTATTCATCTCTGTTTATGAAAATGAAGCTCTCCGGGATTATTTTTTTAAGGTGCTGACCATGTGCTCGGCACTATACAAATACAAAATAAAGACAGTCACTGAGTCTATTAGATAAGTCCCCTACAGGTGGGAAGTTTTGTGCATGCATTTGGCATCCATCAAGAGTCAGTGGGAGACATGCACAACTGAAAGCAGAATTTGGTACTCGGCTTCCAAATCTGAATATTGGTTACCTAGTAACCTGAAAAGGGGTTTCTTCTTACTCTTATTGTGATTGCACTGGAGAATGGAGTTGCGGATCTGGCATTGCTGCCACTTTCTAAAGTAAGTTATGTAAGTTACGGGAAAAGTATTTTTTTCTGTCACCAGTTTGTTTTGACAGTTACATGATTTATATATGTTTCACATCTAATTTATGTATCTGAATTGAACTACTTACAAGCCCTGTGACTGGAACCTGAACTATACATAAGGGTGCACCTCTTAATAGTAATAGAAATAATCTTTCAGCACCATGCGGATGGAGATTAAAATACACTGGCACTCCTGTGTACTCACTATGTCTATTGAAAGTTTTTAAAAAAATACAAAATAACTGGCCACTAAATGAAACCCATTTGTATTATGGTAGGGATATAGCAACTCTTGGAGAATATTTGATATAGATTTGTTTTTGTCCAGGATAGCGGACATTGGGAGGCATTGTGCTCTGCCAGTGGAAAGATTGAGGTGCAAGGCACACCTTCATCAACCCATTCAGCAGTATTGCTGGCTCAAAATGGAGTTCCCTCCAATCACCTTTGATCAGGATGGTGGCATGGAGTGAGAAATTGGTGAAATTCTCTGGGTGGTGGCGGGTGCACTGTGAGAATGCCTTGTGAGGAAGAAATCAGGAATTAAATGTCCTCCAAATGTTCTGTGACTTATTGCACGTGCAGATAGTGATACCTATCACTTAACATGCTAAATAAATAGTATTAGGAAGAGAGAGCTGTGTATTTAGACCCAATGCAATCTTAGAAAGTGGAAAAATGTAGGTATCAAAACACTAGCAGAATATATCAAAAACTTACCTAGTAGCTACATGTAGCCTGGTGTACTCCTCAACAGTGGGACCAAATGATACAGCTGTATTAGTCTATTTTATCACCATGGAAATACCCTTTATTCCCAATCCCCTCTGCCCCACACAAACACTTCTATGGCTCATAGTGGAAATACTCATTTAACTTGAAATGTGTTGATTTATTTTTGAGAAAGAGGGTTTGTTTGTTTGTTTTTTGCTATGCTATCCCAGTGGCTCCATTTCCCCTTGCATCAGCTCCTGCAATGTTGTCTAGGCAGCCCAGTTCAGAATCTCCTCCCCCTGGCAGGGAGGAACTTGTAGCTGGCTTCAGCACTTCATCTTCCTAGGGCCTTAACTGCTGTGCTGTTGGAGAGCAGGGGGCAAATGCAGGGAGACAGAAAACAGAACGTCAAGTGATTGACAGTGGCAAAATTCTGTAGCTGTGGAAATGCAGAGTCCATGGAGCTTTTCTTGAAATAAGTAGGGCAAGCCACACCTCACAGCTATTGTTTCGGGTGCTCTGCAGACTCACTGTGTGGTGGCTCAAGTTTGGCACACGTCTTTTGGGGTTTTCTCCGCAACTGTAAGGGCAAGAAAGACAATGTAAAAAAAATTTAAAATTAAAGGTGAGATCCTGGAGCCCAACTCTGTGGCAAGCGGTGAGTTCCATTGCTGTGGAATCATTGAACATATGGGGACTTGCATATACCATCTGTATTTCTCCAGTTTATAGCCCCTACTGCCAGTACTGTTTCTGATGCAGTGATATAGACCCGCTATTTTGTAATTTAGCTAGGTATTTTCTTTTGGGGGCAGGCTGGCTCATAGGGAATTAGCAGCAGGTACTTTTCTGGTGCTTTTTTTTTTCTTTTCTTTTTTTTTAAGTGTGCAAGTTAAAACTACTGCACAAGTAAAATTTCATTTAGAAATGGTTTTTATTTACTCTTCAGTTTTCCCTACACACAGATTCAGTCTGTCTGACACATAACCTCTTCCTTTAGTAGATATAGAAACCTTTTCTCTCACACTTTTCTTTTTCTTCATATTATCTTTTCTTTCAAACTTATAACATATATATGCATAATAGCTGTTGATTTGATTTATTTTATTTTCTCCTTTATGGAATCATGGGTAGTTTCATTGCAACTCATCTCTTTCTGTTTGTTTCATATAGGGCTGGTAGTGCAGGATCATTCAGACCCCCTGTTCAGTTCATATGCCTATAAGTCCCACTACCTACTGAATGAATCAAATCGTGCTGAGTTGATGAAATTACCTATGATTCCTCCTCCTTCGTCAGCTTCCAAAAAGAAATGTGAGAAAGGTAACCAAATAGTTTCTTTCTCTTCAGTTTACTTTCGCTTTTCCTGTTTTTTCTTTTCTCTTTTTTAAATCAAACAAAAAATGTTTGCTTGTCAAGCACCACCTGTTGCTTTTAGTAAATTTCACTCATTGATTATTGTGAGTGTGTGTTCATGTTGTCGGCAAAATATTTATTATAATAAAAGGGCTTAAAATAATTAATATTACTAAATTCTCCCTCTCCTCAAAAGGTTAAATCATGTATCTGCCACTAGGTAGTCTCCATAAAATTGGAATAATCTACATAATTATAACACTATGGGGAGGTGAATAAAGTTTAGTATTGTTGCAGTTCAGTGCCAGCTCAATGACTTTTAAAACTTTTTAAATTGCTTATCTGAGGAAGTCTATTTTGGAGCCTGCGTAGAGCCTGCAACAGTCAGAATAGAGAAGTTATTTGTTTGAATGTTTGTTGGTATGTTGGCATTCCAGAGGAAGACCGAAGACTTAGGAAGGCAGATGGCTTTTTCCCTGTGCGTTTTTGTTACAATCCAGGGGCCTTGTATTTCATTTGTTAGTGCAGGCCGACTGATGCTCCTTTCTCTCCTCATGTGACTGACTGCTCACTTCCTGGAACAGTGCTTCTTATTGGAGTGGCAGAAGGTGCTGCATCTCGAGCAAACGGGGATTCTGCCCTGTCAAGAAAGGCAGGCAGGTGGGCAGTTACAATAGTATGACAGAAGCTTTTTCAGGAATAAAAATTTATTGCTTTACGCTGGTAATGCTATTGCTTTAAAAGGAATTTATGGAAACAGATCCAGCTGTGTGTGTCTGTAAGATTCAGGGGTCATACTCTATCCCCATAAAAATTTGATTTCCCAAAGGGTGTTCAGAAATTGTTCCCGGTCAGTCATTTTAAAATTAGATCATTGCTAGATGTAGATAGCTTTTATTTTGTGTAACTTCTGACCACAAAAATTATTTTGAGCCCTCTATGCTTAGCTTGAGCAATATCTTACTAATGCATCCTAAGAGCAAAGTTTTCTTGCTTAGCTCTGAGAGTTTTGTTTTTGATTTTTGTTTGGTTTTCGCATCTCTTGGCATTTTACCATGTTGGATATTGTTTCAGTAATTTATGCTGGGTCTGTATTTCCTCTGAAACAACACTTACAAAAATTCATTAAAAATGAGCACTTGATCATCGGGGGGGAGCTCAGGAAAGTCCAAATGCTTGGATTTTATTACATTTTTAGCAGAGGAAATATAGTAAGTGATTTTGTCACTGATTGTTTAAGGAATGCTTTTTGCAATATATTACAATCAAATCAATGACAGTTTTGAAAGTCTATAGGTGGACAAGATTTTCTGATGAACATATTTGAAAGTAAAAATTCAAACTTCAGATATGATGATAATTGCTTAAAATGCTGTTTTAAATCTCTCCCGGTCTTTTTACCCTGGGACTAAAAAGTTAATTACATTACTATCTAGATTGTAGCAAATGTGTTTATTGTATGAGCGTCTTTGTGTATTGCCAATGGTTTAGATGTGCCGTGAGTGCCCACAATAAACACATCTGCTAGAAACAAGCCAACCAAAAAAGAATCTTTTTTTGTCTAAATTTTTTTTAAAAAGTAATGTTTACCACATTCTTAGATCAGATTCCCTTTGTGTTCAAAGGGAACTCTGGGGAAGGAGAAAATCTTTCTGTAATATCTCATTCTGCATTATATAAAGTAAATTTATAGTGCTCACACTGATAAACCTTCATTTTGAAGAGTATGCACAGATTTATAATTACAATTCTAATGTTTTTTTCTCTTAACTTTGAAAGCAGAAAAACATTGATCAACCTATAGGCTGATTTTTATGCACACTAACTGATTGCTAAGGGATTTAGTCATGACAATGTTGGTTTAAAAAATATTCCAAAAATATTCTAAAAAATATTCCAAAATTTGTCTAATTGTCAAGAAAAGGTGTTGGCCACTGCCAGATTGTCTGGATTTAAAAAAAAAGCCATACAGTTTTCAAGACTGTTTCTCTTAGGGGAATCTGATGATATGCCAACTTGCCCAAATTAGCCTAATTTTTAAAAATTCATTGGCTTTCTTGTCCCAATTTGTGATGCAGTCAGGAATTATGATTTCACATAAGGAGAAGAGACTTATATAATACAAAAAAACTTATTTTTAATCCAGCATTGTAACTTTGACTTGATCCCTTCGTTTTGCCATATGTTTGGTGTGAGGCAAATCCAAGTTTAATGCATTTAATTAAATAATATTTTTTTAAAAAAACTCTCCCAAGCCCCTATTTCTGTAAAATGAGTGAGTTTTCGTTTAAAGGTGGGAAGTTATTGTGCTGCGAGTCCTGTCCAGCTTCCTTCCACCCTGAATGTCTCAACATAGAGATGCCAGAAGGATGTTGGAATTGCAATGACTGTAAAGCTGGCAAAAAACTACGTTACAAGCAGATCGTTTGGGTCAAGCTTGGAAATTACAGGCAAGTTCACTGAATACAACTGGAAACTATTTTAAGTTTTTGTTTTAGGTTAAGTTTTTACTATATCCTGAAGCTGTACAGGTAAACAACCAGAGCAGCCCAGTGTTAGTAAACAAGAGCCAAAAGTACACACTGTATCTAACATGTTGTCAGATGTTGCATGGCTTTTTAATTAAATTCTACTCATGCATTTTTAGGCATTAAGGTGAATACTTACTCATGCTCTATATGTGGGTTCCATAAATGTGCTCTGCAGATGGGGAAGATCAGGAAATACCTAGGGCATCAAAACTCCCTAGTTTGCATTTATTTTTAGAGATCATTTATAAAAGGCCTCTGCAGGAATGCAGACGGTTGTTGATCCTCTCTCTTGCAAGTCCCCACCTGTGCCTCTGAATAAATGCAATCAGTAAAATGCTGCAAGTCTAACAGACATTGGTGGAGGTGATGAAAAGTCCTCTATTTCCCAAGACCAGGAAGGCAGGGAGGTTGCTAGGGGCTTTCATCTCAGATACACTTTTTGCTGCCTCTGTGGCTTTCTGCCTCTTGTGTAGATCTGGCTATAGAACACCAACCAAAGAACAAGTACATCAGACAGCCTTTGGCACTGCAGTTTCAAGTTGTCCATGAAGGAATCTTTTAGAATCCCATTTTTTATTGTAAGGGACAATCTTTTAATTTTTATTTCCAGACTTTCACAAGTACAACAAAACTACCAGGGAATTGTTACAAATCAGTGAAATATGTCCAAGACTAACTACTGTACAGCCAATTAAGGGCCTGTCTCTTGCTACAGTTGCTCAGAGCATAGGGCTATCTTTCCAATAATAGTTGAATTTACAAACCCCCTTCCCTATCTGAGATCTTGTAGGCGTATTGTCATATTCGCCATTTGACAGATCTCCCGTTCTGGCTCTCCTTAGAATCGATCCAAAAGGGGTCCATGTTACTCAGAGGTTGAAAATGTTGGAATATCTGCTTCAGGTTGCTGACGTACACATTAAATATCTGGATATAATAATTTATTTTTAAACAGTGTGGAGTCTCATCTTTCCTAGTTACCTTTAAGTTCAACACATTAGTAGTATTTTAGCCTAGGTTGGCTACACATGCTCAGCAAGATAAACTTAAAACTAGAAATGCATCCATGTCATTGGTTATTTAAATATGATCTTGCAATTAAACCTTGGCTTCAGTGGACAAATGGAGCATAAGAAAACGAGACTAAAAGTAGTTTTTTTGTTTTTACAGTGTTTATATTCTCTTCCAGGTTGAATTGCTGTGTGAAAATTGTCAGAATTGGTCTCACTATTGGCCCATAGCTTCATCTTTGGTTTCTAACTCCATTTACTTGAAATTGTCAAATCACACTACAAATGGCATTAGTTAATTGTAGCCTAGGCAGTTCAGTGAACATAGCCAGAGACAACTATGCTTTTATTTGGTTCATGGTGTATATACAAAATGTTGGGGTCTAAATTAGCTGTTACCACTCCAGAAAGAGATCTTGGAGTCACTATGGATAGTTCTCTGAAAACATCTGCTCAATGTGCAGCAGGAGTCAAAAAAGCTGACAATGTTAGGAACCATTAGTACAGAGGTAGATAACACAGAAAATATCATAATGCCACTATATCAGTTCATGGTATGTCTACATGTTGAATACTGTGTATAGCTTTGGTCGCTCCATCTCAGAAAATATTTATTAGAATTGAAAAAAGTACAGAGAAGGACAACAAAAATAGGGGCATGGAACAGATTCCATATGAGGAGAGAGTAAAAAGACCAGGACTGTTCAGCTTAAAAAAGTGATGACTAAGGAGGGATATGATAGAGGTTGATAAAATCATGATTGGTGTGGAGAATGTGAGTAAGGAAGTATTATTTACCCCGTCATGTAACACAAGAGCAAGGGGTCACCCAACGAAATTAATAGGCAGCAAGTTAAAAAACAGACATAAAGAAATACTTCTTCACCCAATACACACTCAACCTGTGGAACTCATTGCCAGGGGATGTTGTGAAGGCCAAAAGTATAACTGGGTTAAAAAAAGAATTAGATAAGTTCATGAAGGATAGGTCCATTAATGGCTATTATCCAAGGTGATCAGGGATGCAGCCCCCTGCTCTGGGTGTCCCTAAACCTCTAACTGCCAGAAGCTGGGAGTGGATGATGGGATGGGTCACTCGATAATTGATTGCCCTGTTCTGCACATTCTTTCTGAAGTATCTGTCACTGGCCATCGTCAGAAGACCGGACACTGGGCTAGATGGACCACTGGTCTGACCCAGTATGGCCGTTCTTATGTTATGTTCTGGAGTTTTCATGTTGTTTGTCTAATTTTGAGTCTGTGAAAGGGAATGCCTGATATTTAAACAGAATTTTAAAAATCCAACTTACTTTTTCATCACTAGTGCTGTTTACTGCTTTCACTTTGCTCACTTGGTCAGTGAAATGATGCTGGCCAGTTTACTTTCTGGTTCTTATGCGTTAGCAGAATGCTGCTGTTTGGATTTCCAGTACTGCAAGAGGATTAACTCTCTTCCCCCCCACCCCTTTAAAATAAAATTTTTTAAAAAAAAAAGTTCCCAAGGGGAAAAATGAAGTGACAATGTTTTTTCTTCTCCTACCAGGATTTGTAAAACCTCATTTAAAAAAACCCAAAACTTTAAAAATCTTTCACTAAACAGTGGATCTAAACAAGTTGAATGTCTGGCAAACATTTAAATTTTGGTTTGATTGTAGCTGTTCAAATTATATTTTTAAAATAGCCTTATCAATTATTTGTTTTTTAGTAAAAATATTGTAAAGTATAGCTGGACAGTTGTGTTAAAGATTTTCTCTTCAGATAGCTAGTCCCAAAATTCGTATACTACACAAGGCCCAAAGCCATACCCTGGGTTGGGAGCATGACAACTTTAAAGATGTACATCTTTTCGTGGAGCTTCCCAAGTAAAATCAAAGGCAGTTTTGCTTGTGTAAGGAGAATGGGATAGGAGCCACTGCAGTCACATTTCTTAGGAACTAAATGTAGCTTCCACTACTACTCAGTCTGGGAATTTCAGTTGAAGCCAAGCAGTTTGCCTTTGTTTCACAGAGTTTGAGTTTTTACTCTTTTTTTTCTAATTTTCAGGTGGTGGCCAGCTGAGATCTGCAATCCCAGGTCTGTGCCTCTCAACATACAGGGCCTCAAACATGATATCGGGGACTTCCCAGTATTTTTCTTTGGTTCACATGACTACTATTGGGTACACCAGGGCAGAGTTTTCCCTTATGTTGAAGGAGATAAAAGCTTTGCTGAGGGGCAAACTAGTATTAACAAGACCTTCAAGAAAGGTAAAATTAAACAAAGTTTATAGTGGTTTATAACACAACTTCCACATGTTTGTTTCTACATCATCACTTAACTTGCATGGGAATTATGTGGCTAGAGTTCTGTGTCTGTGTTAAGCTGCAAACTCGGTATAGTGCCATTGGATAGAGGTTAAATATTATTAGCATCTAACTCCCTCCCTCTCTGTGCTGTTTGTAAGCAACCCCAATTCTTCCCCACTTAACTTGGAAAGAAGTTATGAGGTGGAACCTGGGCTCTGATGCAGAGGGCCACCCCATAGCATTTAAATATCTACTGAAAACTACTTGCTTTAAAACTCATTCATGCCATAGTGTAACATTTCATTGTTAGCTTGTTCTTTGTAGATTTCTAATTCCTAGCTTTTCAAAAATGTGTCTCAGCAGCAGCAGCCAATACTAATTCCTCCCCATTTTGGACTCCCTTGCACAGCACTTGAAGAAGCTGCAAAACGCTTCCAGGAACTGAAAGCACAAAGAGAAAGCAAAGAAGCACTAGAGATTGAAAGGAATTCAAGAAAACCCCCACCGTACAAACATATTAAAGTGAGTCCTCTCCTTTTTGTGAATGAGCTATAGATTTAAACAGGGAAGCAAATTGTGGTTTAGAAGAAAATTCAGATAATCTCTCTGCCATTCTTCAAAGATCTCTTCCGGCCTGCCTCGTTTAGTACCATAGGCCCTTTCATTATTATAATGAAGGTGTAAGCATCAGTAAAAAGGACTTTGAGTTTAAGGTCAGTTTTACTGAAGACAAAGGACTTTGATTGCAGGTGGGCCCCACCCATCTCAAATGAATCTTGGGGCTTACTTACCATTAAAAAATTATATTCACATTGAAAAACAACCAGCTATTAGTGTGAGAACTTAATCTCCAAATCTGGATACTAAAAAGACGGTCTAGATTTTTTTTCCCAGCAGCCTTGGGGGCAGGTTGTGCCCCAGGTTGTGCACTTATCTATTTCATTATACTTTTTATAATAGTTTACATTTTTATATGCCTCAAAAGAGTTGTCATACTAATACACGTATTATACAGTCTGAAACAGTCCTGTCCCATGTTCTTTGCTACACACCTCATTGCTGGTTTCTCCGAACACCTGAGATGCTTGATTGTTAGTGGTAGAGCAGTGCCAGATGCAACCTCTGACAGTCCTAGATTGCAGAGAAGTATTTTTGCCTTGTTACCTTTTCTTAGCTGACACACTTCCTTTTAGAGGAATAGAAAATATACAACTGCCTCTGATGTTAGTAGCTGTGTGTGTAATAGCTGTTATTTTTGCCTACATTTTGAAATACCTTGACTGCCGTGGGCCTTGATTTAAGTGGTTCTGATCTAAATTCTGTGTGTATGGCCATAAATCCAAATTCATCCCTTGTCTTTTTTTTTGTTCCACAGTCCAACAAGGTAATAGGGAAAGTTCAGATTCAAGTTGCTGATTTGTCAGAAATCCCGCGCTGTAATTGCAAGCCATCTGATGAGAACCCCTGTGGCCTAGAGTCAGAGTGTCTGAACAGGATGCTACAGTATGAGTGTCATCCCCAAGTGTGCCCAGCAGGAGAGCGCTGTCAGAACCAGTGCTTCACCAAAAGACTCTATCCAGATGCTGAAATCATAAAAACCGATCGACGTGGCTGGGGTCTCAGGACAAAAAGGAACATTAAAAAGGTAGAATTTAGGACAAATACTGAGCTAGCCATTAAAGAGAGTATTTGAGGAGAGTGCTGCTGCTACTCTTTTACTGTTTGTACCTTGAAAGAAAATGTATCAAAAAGTTAATACTTTCAAGTGAATTCATCCTACACACAATTGTTTCTTTAAATTTACAAGGCATGAAACTTCCTCAGGTGGAGGAAATGATAATAAATCCAACTTCAAGGAATATGAGACATCTGGCAGAGGTGTTTTTTTGCAGTTACAATGCTTTCTTATAGAGCAAGGGTCAGATTCAACTGATTATAAATGTCATTGGTGATGGGCAGGAGATGAGGACCATCAATACTTTTTCTAGAAGGTAGTGATGTACATAAATTCTCATATTGACTTCCGAGCACGGAGGGAGAGGGAAAAAATAGTTTTTAGATGATTTCAGATGCTCTTTTGACCAAGCCTGGCTATTGAAGATGCTAAAGTCTTAGAGGGATGGGAATAAAAAAATAAAACACACCTCCATTATTTTCTGTTTCCCTCAACCCCAGAGTTAACACAGCAAATGAAATTAATCACACTTCGTGATATGAAATAACTCAAAGGATGGGAGATGGGGCAACCTAAGGTGGTGAGCCTCTTTCCGAGGGGTTACATCAAGGTAGCTTTCTGTACTTTCTTTTGCCTTTTCTTTTAAGCTCTTACATGGTAACGTGATCACTCTGCAGTTCCCAATAGCAGATTGTCTGGATTGGGAGTGGGAGGGGATGCAACATTGCTCTTACAAATGTCTGGTCACCAGGGAGCTGACATAGCCTCCTTGACACTCAACTCTACAGACTGGATTTATTTCGGAAGAACTCGGAGGGGATTAATAAGAGGCTTGTGGTGATCAGGCTACATTGGACAACACGCTTAAGTTCTTGTTTAAAGTTCAAGAAGGCAGAGAAGAATAATGAAGATACAGAGATTTCTGTTGATGGACATGGTGCAGTTGTTATAACTGAAAGCACCGAGAACTGATTAGCTTCAGGAAATATTGAGGACTTAACATAAATGTTAGAATGATTGGAGTCCTTAGAGGAGTGGTAGCAGGAGGGGTAGCAGTGATGGGTGGGGTGAGGGATGAAAGTACCTTTCCTGACTATGTGATAAAGATACTGGAAATGGATCATTTTGGTTTTCCTTTACACTGTATCGCTGCACACTGTATTCCTGGGGACACCAGTCTGGGATTATCCACTGGGATTCAGGTGGGATGTGCAACAGTTGATATGGAAAAACAAAATCTTACACTGGATTGCAGTCTTGCTCTACTTCGAGGCAAGCATGAGGATGATGGGCCTGGATTTCACGGCTGCTTTAACTTGCCAGGCAGAGGATTGGATTTGATGGACAGATGTATGTTTTGCTCTTACTCATGCAGGCTTCGTTGTTTCTGAACAAGGAGGAGGCTGAGCACACCTGAAGAATGGAAGATCCAGCTATGGCTGCAGATGGAATGGACAATTAAGACTTCAGGACAAGTTGTTGTTTTTATCATTTGACCTGCATCCTCAGAGTTCACTCCAGAGTACTATTTTGCTTTCAATTGGCTTCATATTTTCTTCACTTTGAATTTGCACACATCTTGCTAAAGAAGGTATCCTGGAACTTCTCATGGCGAAGGCACATTCCACAGTTCTGGTGGACTTAAACTCGATGTAAGGTCTTCACTGCCATTCTCTGTTAAATGAAGCTGACTGCTGTCCAGACTGCGGATTCTGATGTGACCTTTTGGATTGTAGCTGGACGTGATTTGTGCGCTGTTGGATGATGATGTGTTTAGCTCCAAAATGTAATCTCAACAGTTAGACAAAAGCAAAGAGATTCTGAATTGTCTTTCAACCTTAAGTTATATGCTGCTTAAATATTACACGTAGATAGTAGAGGATTATCTACTAGTCTGAAGTGACCCTGCAGTACCCAGGCAAATGGGCTTGGGCAAAGGCATAGTAGCAACTTTTAACTGTGAATTCTTTGCTTTTGTCTGTTCTAATTAGGGTATCTACCTTGTTTTTGTTTAGTAACTTAGTTTACTGTACTTAGAAATTTGGCATCGAGAAATGTTGTCCGGGGCCTAAATGGATGTGTCAAGTATTCACTTGCCTGTGGCAATATCAGAGTTGTTTGAACAAACCAGTTTCAGATCTGAGTTGGTAACCACTGCTTCAGCTGAAACTATAAACCTTTGATTGGACTTGGGACAGTTCTATTCCTGGGTACTTAAATAACTTACTAACATAGAGGAAACCATAGTAAATTGACAGAGAATACATTTTAACTCTCTTCACTTTCTTTCTGCACCAAGTACGTGGTAAATGTTCATAGTGTTTTTATGGTGGATTTGCTGTGAATTTTCTACACATACTAAGTATGAAACAATGTATTTGTGTCCTGTAGGAGCTCTACTAAAAATTCTGTCAGTGGCTCCATTAGAAAAACCTTTTTCGGGACTTGATTAAACCATCTGTTCCGAAAAACACAAGCTAAATTAAAAGGAATTTGGTGGGGAAAAGAGAGAGGCACTTTTGAAAAGTTCATCCCAGAGATGACAGATTTGTCCAAGTAATTTAGGAGCCTGTGTCCATTGGAGTCAAAATCCCATTTCCAGGAATGATTTAAGTGCTTTTGAAAATGTTTTCCTGATGATCTCCTCCTGCAGTCAGTACAGCCTTTTCCCCTTCAAAGCTCCAAAATGTGCTAGAGATGATTCTGGTCTCTCTGGAGCCATTCCCACAACCAGCTACAAGAGCTCTTCACTTTCATAGGCGTTTGTCAGACTGTTGACACCACATAGTCTGTAACATGTTGGTACTATTTTATTTAAAAAAACAAAAAAACAAAAAAAAACTTGAAACTGCTCAGACACTTGTTTGACACTTAAATTTGAGCATCTCAAAGACCTACTTTTGGAAATGTTTAAGCATTAGAACTGTTGAGACTGTTACAATAAAATGACCCTCAATATTCTAAGTGTTAACTCCCTTGTATCAAGGTATCATCATTTCCTGGCCATTTCAAAGTCCATCATGTGAAAGCTGGGAACGCACAGTCAGCCTGAAGGCTCACTTTTAACTTGTTTTTAGTGGTTTAATTATTTAAGCCAGTTTTGTAATATCTGTTCTACATTAAAACTTTATCACAAACTTTTCTTGTTTGTTATTGACTGTTAAAAATCCTGTTAAAATGAATTGTTGAAATGCTATGCAGTGAAAATGTTTAGCAGTACAGTAGGTTGTGTTGTCATATCAGGTTGATATTCTGTGGGCATCTGTATGTTAGCCTGAAATTTTTTTTTTTTAAAAAGGAAAGCATGTGACTTAAAATACTGCCAGTGAACCTCCAAATAATGTAGAATCTTGTAGCTGTGCTGCTATAACTAGGACCAGTGCTTTGAGAAGCAGGCTTAATTCTGGTTTTGTTTTTGCCTTATACTTAATAGTACACAGTGCCTAAGGGGTGTTTTCTCATGGGTGTTTGAATATATCGTTATAAATGTGTGCTCATTTTCTATAGACCGACCTTACAGATCTTTTTTTAAAAAAGGACAGAAGTACAAGCAGAGCTGTGGACAGGCTATATGCAATTGACCAAAAAAGATGCAACTCGTTAATCAAATGTGTACTTCAGAACGGCATAACTATTTTTAATGGTTACTTTATTAAAATTTCTAGGTGTGATGCTTCCATTTTGAAGCACAGTTCTGTAACTTAATCTAAACTTGAGTGCATATGTATTTTTCTATACTGGTCACTGTTGTGTAGTACTTTATTTTAACCAGTTCTCAGTACTTTGATTATCCTAAGGAGCCACCCTACTTAGGCCTTGCAATGGACAAAATTGATCTCTAAGGGCTTCCCATCCCATTTTTCTATGCTTCCTCCCTCTTTTTAACTATACAGATAGCAGGCAATAAGCATGGGTTTCTTTGGTTGACTTTGCAGGGTGAATTTGTAAACGAATATGTTGGTGAATTAATTGATGAAGAAGAATGCCGATTGCGGATCAAACGTGCCCATGAGAACAGCATAACCAATTTTTATATGTTAACTGTTACAAAGGTAAAACACCATATCTCTACAATATAAAATATGCTGCTGCTTAAGGGACTAGGCCTTAAGATCTGGGATTGCAGGATCAGGGTCCATGTTTAAAGCACAAGAATTACTTTTTCTTTCATTTCTAGCTAAAATTTAATACCTTTAGTGCAGGTGAAAGGTCCCAGAGAGTGAAGTCCTCTTTTCATAGAGCGAATAGAGTCAGATAGAGTCATAGACTTTAAGGTCAGAAGGGACCATTATGATCATCTAGTCTGACTTGCACAATGCAGGCCACAGAATCTCACCCACCCACTCCTAGAATAAACCCCTAACCTATTTCTGAGCTATTGAAGTCCTCAAATCATGGTTTAAAGACTTCAAGGTGCAAAGAATCCTCCAGCAAGTGACCCGTGCCCCACACTGCAGAGGAAGGTGAAAAACCTCCAGGGCCTCTGCCAGTCTGCCCTGGAGGAAAATTCCTTCCCGACCCCAAATATGGTGATCAGCTGAACCCTGAGCATGTGGGCAAGACTCACTAGCCAGACACCCAGGAAAGAATTCGCTGTAGTAACTCAGATCCCACCCATCTAACATCCCATCACAGGCCATTGGGCATATTTACCTCTGATAGTCAAAGATCAATTAATTGCCAAAATTAGGCTATCCCATCATACCATCCCCTCCATAAATGTATCAAGCTTAGTCTTGAAGCCAGATATGTGTCTTTTGCCCCAACTACTCTCCTTGAAAGGCTGTTCCAAAACTTCACTCCTCTGATGGTTAGAAAACTTTGTCTGATTTCAAGACCATTGTGCCTCAGACTTGACTTAGTGGGGCTTCTGTGGAGAGTGGGAAAATTAATTCCCATGATCTGTTCAGTCCATAATGTGTCTGCTGATACTGCCAACAAGACTGTCAGTCGGAGTGGAATGTGGGCACCTGTCTGATAGAATTGCATTGCAATTCCAACATATTTCTGATTTGGAGGGTAACTCATTTAGGTTTCTATTGACCAGGATTGGGGCTGAACCAGAGATGGAAGGATCCAGAGCTCATTAGCAATACCGTAAGCCATTCATTTCTCCCTGCATAAGCGCTGAGGAGCTTTAGAATAAAGTTACTTCCAGAAAAAGCCAATATACATTATAACTCATTTATTAAGTACCTGTCTAAATATATTATCTGCAGTCATAGTTACTTGACTTGTCAAAGGAAAACTATTGTTTGTCTGATCCTAAATCTGTGTTTTTGTCTCTTTGTTGAAGGACCGGATAATAGATGCTGGTCCAAAAGGGAATTATTCTCGTTTTATGAACCACAGTTGTAATCCGAACTGTGAAACACAGAAATGGACAGTGAACGGGGATGTTAGAGTTGGACTCTTCGCTCTCTGTGATATTCCTGCAGGTAAAAAGAAGCCTCCATCCTGCATGTGCCCTCCTCTCCTAAAATGGAAATCATTTGCCAGCTCGCTCACTTTTTCCGTTCTGAAGTTACTTGGTCACATTGGCATTTACAATGACTAAGTTACCCATTGGGACAAAGAAAATGCACGATCAAGGAGTTCTAGCTCTTCATATGCATAGCCTCATTAGGAGCAATTTAAGATGAAATGCAGAATATTAAAGATGAAACTGGCTTTATCACAAACAAAAAATATCAAGGGCTTCACCTAACGCTTGAAAACACAGGGAAATGCAATGTTAACTCTTTTTGCCCTGTCTGAATAGACCCCCACTTTCAGATCCTTTCCCTAACATCAGATCTGGAACAGCCTCCAGATGCTAAACATTTTGTAACCAATCTGCCACTTTAAACTGAGATTAAAATTATAGAATAGCCAATGTTTCTCTATGATCTGTAGAAAAACTGTGTGTAGCGCTCCTGTCTGGTCCAAAGCTATGCTTGCACTGTATAAACAAAGCAGAGGAAGGACGCTTTGTCCCTTTTCAGAAAAACTAAAAAGAACAGTAATCAGTGTTTATCCAAATGGGAAGATGTACACAATCAGTATAGGAAAAAAAATATTTGGGGCTTCTATGTGAGTGTCTTCTACCTAGAAAAGAGTGTTTAAGAAGAAATTATTTCAATGCTAAGTTTGTAACCAGGCTCATAAGACGTATAGTTCCATAACCACAGAATTATTGGTTGTTGAATCATCATTTGGTTTTTAGAACAGAACAAAACTGAGTTGTCCTCATAACATGGATTTTGGATCATTGGTTCTGCCTTGGTATTTACAACTTCTCTAGCTGCTGCTTCATGAATATATTTCATCTCAATACAGGAGACCCCCGCTAGAACGCGCGTCAACATAGCACGAATTCGGAATTAGCATGGGGGTGACCATGGATCCCCAAATACATTATTTACATTGGGATCCATGGTAACGCGACCCCCCGCTAGAATGCGGTACCGTGCATGGCTCCCAAACCCCACGTTCTAGCGAGGGTGCGGCATATTTTTGATGTAGTTATAAATATTGTGATCTTGTAACTATGCCCTTTTAAAAACAGTGGTGTTAATATGAAGGGAGAAAATGCTAACGCTGAATTGCCACTTGTGTGTTTCTCCCCCACGTCTTATGTATGTGAATAGTTTTCCTTTAAATTTCAGGGATGGAGTTAACATTTAATTATAATTTGGACTGTCTGGGCAATGGTAGGACTGAATGCCATTGTGGAGCAGAAAACTGCAGTGGCTTCCTAGGAGTACGGCCGAAGGTTAGTTGTACAAAAATAAAAATTGAGCTCAATGCACTTGTATTGAAAGCTCTTTTTGTGGGAGGAGAGTGAATAGAGGTCTGTTTCATTTAATGTAATATCGTATATCTGTTTAGTACCCTGAAGGTTCCCCCAAAGGCTTTACAAGTTTGTACTACTGTAAACGTATCCATCTCTAGGATGGAAGAGAGCAGCCAACCAGTATGCTACCCAGACGTGGCATGGAACAGTCCCATCATGTTTAGGGTGCCTGACTTAAAAAAAAAAAAAAAAAATCATCTTGTCACATGCTTTACTTCTGATTTTGCCCTTCCTATATGGAAAGCATTGTGAAATTCCCCTTGAGGATCTGGAAACTTGTTTTGCTGTTGTGCTTGGTTCTGGTCCCAGCCCAGAGTGCTGACCTTAGTCAGCTTCTTATGAAGTAGTATCTCTGTAGGGGCAGAGAAGTGACTGAAGTCTCTGCTCACGTAGCTATTATGCATAAGCTCTCTGAGGAAGGGACTGTCTCTCTGTGTGAATACAAATCCTACTGCAATAGGGACCAATCCTCCTTGGGCCTTTGGATATTACCATCATATTACAGCTCACTAATAGTAATCTGGCAACATTCTAAGTTGTTTCAAACCTGTGTGTGGCAGGGGAGATGGAGATGGGAGTTAGTGGTTAGACTTAACTTTGTTGAGCATGATTTACAGAAATAATAACCCACAGTTGACTTTTGGGGGGCCATGTGGCTTTTTAAAGTGACTATTACAGCATTAACAATTTTAGTCAATAAGTGACTTTTCCCTTTAACTGCCAGACGGCGTTTGCAACAGCGAATGAAGAGAAGGCAAAGAATGCCAAGCTAAAGCAGAAGAAACGGAAAATAAAAACAGAGCAGAAGCAGATGCATGAGGACAACTGTTTCCAGTGTGGAGATGGAGGAGAACTAGTCATGTGTGACAAAAAGGACTGCCCCAAAGCATACCACCTCCTATGCCTTAACCTGACTCAACCACCATTTGGTAAGTGCTTTCCCATGGCCACCAGATCCTTTACTTGCTTCAAGGATATCGTGCTGCATATAAAGTTGTAGCTTAATCCAAACTGTGATGTCCACCTACTGTAAATGTGACAGGTTTGCTTTTGCAATGCTCTTCTGTATTGAGAAATCTCCTTAGGTAGCAATATTTCTAAAGAAAGATCTGTGTGGAGACATAGATCACCAGCGAACAGTTATAAAGCTATGACTTCATTGCACAGCCTTTCTCCTGTTTGGATCAGATTTGCTCATTTTATTTTGATTGAAATAGTCAGTCAGTCTTGGTCTCATATGGCTCCCAAGTTCATATCACATGGTAATGCTTATAACAACAGCTATGCACAGCACATGGTAGTGCTTACATTTGTAATGGTTTCTCTAAATCTCTTATATTTTAATCATGTGGGTTTTCTTTGGGTCTCTTTTTATTTTTTGTCTTTTTCCTTATTCATTAAAAAGACAGCTCTTTGTAGTCTAGGCTCAAATTATCCAGCGATAACAAGTTGTGTTTAAAAACAAAACAAAAAACACTTTATCCTGGTTTTTAAATTATCTGTTTATAGAGGCCTTGATCAAATTACTGGAGGCTCACTTTAGTTCATGACTGAATTAAGTGGAAGATTTTGTGCTATGAATGGAGTTTAATCTGAGATGTGCCTTTTCAGGACAGCAATATATGGAAGTACAGAAAGCTTCCATCCAAATTTTCTTTACTACAGACATAAATTATTACGTTTGATCAGCAAGAAAATACCGGTGAATGACTTCAAGAAGTAAATTTTGTTTTTTTTACCTGGCCTGGTGGAGGCAGACACAACCATGCTAGAGATCTGGAGTCCTGTCTTGGTGCTGTTCTTACTCTCTGGGCTAAGAGTCTGGGCATGCTGTGGATGCAGTGTTATGTCCCGAAGAAGGAGAGTGCTTCCTGTTTTCTCTACAGCAACCCAGTTTAAAGGAATATAGCATGATTTCAGTGTGAGGGAAAGGAGAAGCTGCTAACTTTTTTTTGACATGCTCAGTCTAATTTTACAGCCTGACAGTTGGGCATCTGGTTATGCTAATGCATGCCTGCATGTTTTTGTGGTGGTCTCTGTTGGCGGGTGCTTAAATATGGCATTGCCCTAGCCCACGCTTGTCTGAGCCACCTTCTCATTTATGACTCGGAACTCAGCCATTCTTTGTTTTTAACAATATAGTGGAGTGTGATTCTGTTATAAAGATTGATTTAGGATACCCATTTCAGTAAGTGTATCCAAATTATTACCATGTTCAGATCCAGAAAACCATCAATTTCACAAGTCAGACGTTCATAGACGCCAACTCTCTATCTTGCGAGTATACAATGTGTTCTGATGCCAAGGCAGGTGGATCTGGTTACGTTTGGCTCTACAGTGCAGTAATGTTTTGCTTACAGTCAACCTGAGGCTCAAAAATGTAAATTTGTCAACGATAATTGCTTCCAGTCCAATCCTTGTGAAAGAAAGATGCAGGAACTTTAATAAAAGCTGGCTTTTGGGAAGTATCTTTTATGCATAGAGTTGAATAACTCTCTACTACATGGAATGACAAAGATCAATTCCACTATCTATCCCAGATAAAGACTAACTTCAGCTTCCTGTCTCTTTCCTTTCTCTCCCTCCCTTCTTCCATCTTCAGGAAAGTGGGAATGTCCGTGGCACCAGTGTGACATCTGTAGCAATCCTGCAATTTCATTCTGCGAGTTTTGCCCTCATTCGTTCTGTAAAGATCATGAGAAGGGAGCCTTATTGGCATCAGCATTGGATGGCCGTCTCTGCTGCTCCGAACATAACCCCAAATCTCCTGTGGCACCAGAGTATTGGAGCAAGATAAAATGCAAATTGCAACCACAGAACCCTGGAGAAGAAGCAAAGGAATAAATTTGTTCAGAAAAACAAACCAACAACAAATGGCAAATAGATGATGAACTTGAAGAGACTGCTATGACACATTCAGTCTTCATCATCAGCACCGCCTTGTTGGAACTGGGAAAGGGACCATCTAATCTTGGCAGGCGGAAGAAGTCAGCGGTGTCTGGGGGAGGGGGTGGTTTCTGGTCTTGTCCTTTTCTTACCTTACCCTTGAATGTGCTTCAGCAGCTCTCACTGTTGGAAAACAGAAATGTCTTGGCTTTCTTAAGGAAAAAAAAAAAACAATCCAAAAAAGCAAACCTTTTGATGTTGAAAAGAATATTGTGTTAAAATATGTTCTTTGAGTGTAGAAAGAAAAACATAGCATATTTATTTATTTAATTTTAAAGGATGTTGAGGATTCTGGTCCTGATCAGTCAGCGTGTCTAAAAAAATTGAGTAGCAAAACCAATCCGTTATAATGTGTATGTCTAGTTACTAAAAAAGGGAGAGGACCAACCCTCCCCAATCTACAGACAGCTTTCGTGTAACACCATGAGGAGTGATGTGGGTTTCAGAGCAGTGGACAGTGAAATGCCTTCATTCCAGTTGCATTCATCTTTAAAGGTCTTTTGAGAAGATGGATTTCATCTCATCATGCTTAACTTATTATGAATAATGTTGTAAAGATTTTCACACAGGAAATTAGGAGTATTATCCTTTTTTTTTCTTTTCTTGAAGTGCTTTTTATTTCACTAGATATTTTTAACAAAAAGGGGGAGGGGAAGGAATTATGGTCCCTCATTGTTAAAATGAGCGGTGTTAGCTGACAAAGGAAGCATAGAAAGAGCTTAATTGTGCAATGGTCACTTTTCTGCCTCGCTTCATTTGGAGGGCAGTTTTGGGTGGAGAGGATTCATGGACAACTTAGTCATCTGAACATTGCACTACATTCATCGTAGCGAAAGCCCTGATCCTGCTTTTGTTGGAGTCATTGCGAGCTTTGTCATTGACTTCAGTGGGTGCAGGATTGAGCCCTTTTCTATGTATTTATCAGATGTCTAGTCTGTGCTTGTTTCATGGTGATTCTCTTAGAGCCTGATCCTTTGTTACCTTCCTCCCAAACTCCCATTGGTTTCAAAGGGAGTTCTTGAGTGTTAAAGGAATAGGGGATCAGCCCCATGTGTGTATTATGCATTTTTAAAAGACTTTTGGGGAGCAGGGGTGTTTGGATTTGCAGGGGTGGGGATAAATCTCCCAATTAAATTTATCTTCATTGGGTTTTATCCAATAGTGAAAAATCAGTTCTTAAAAGCACTTCCTGAATTAACAGGGTATATATTGAGCCTACACTAAGGCACTCAATCTTACAAAGTACTGTGTATATCCCAGTATAGTTAGCATAGTCAACGGTAATCCTTTGATTTGTAGGCAATGGCTGGTGTACTGATATTACTAGCTAACTTTACACTAACTTTCTGCCACTGGGGGAGCACCCCCACATGGAAGGAATTAATACAAGGCATGGCAGGCACATGGCAGAGAGAGAATTTTTTATTCATTCTGAAGAACATTCAACATTGTCTCTGGGAAAATGTCTGCATAGACCTGCAGGTACATGGTGGCATCTCAGTTCCAGAAAGTGACTAATAAAGCGGTGGAAAATAATACCATGGGGCTTGGGAATATGGCTCGCCTTTGTACCAGGTTTCCTTTTGCATTCTCAAATTATTTCTAATCCGGGAGGGTGTCACATTTGTACTTTTTTTCTTTTTTGTGCAATTGCAAAGTTAACAAAATACACTACAGCCTTTGAAACCCCTGAAATGCCACTTCACTCACCTGGCAGCTGTTCCTCTTGGAACAATTTACAGATCCCTTTCCAGTAAACTCAGTTTGTTTGGGGTTTTTTGTTTTGTTACATAGTATAGATCTCTCATGTGATCTTTGGGTCAGTTTATGGTTTAGAATGCAGATCACTTGCCCTGTTATAGCCAATACTGAAGTGAATGTCTAAAACACTAATCTTGCTTGTAAGCAGTGCTATATTTTGGTATTTTTTACAAAAAAAAAAAAAAAAAAAAAAAAATTAAACAAAATAGGATTTTATTTTTCGTAGCTTTTTTGTTTGTGATTGAAAAAAACAACAACGCTCTTAATGGAGGGGGTTTTCACCCTTTTCTAAAATTCCAAACACAGCTCTTTCCTTGGTAGTGTCCATAAGACCTGATCCGTTTACATTGTATAATAAAATATTAGGTTTTCTGTTGTTCAGATGATCTTTTGATATAGTAAGCCAGAAAGTGCTGAACTTTGCAAATACTGTATGATGAAGTGTTCCCATGTGCTTTCTTCTATAGTATGTCAACGCTGTCTTGTCATTGACTGGGAAGGAATGGCAGTGTCAAAATGCCGTAAGCTTTTGAGATGTCAATGAGCCGACAGCAGTTTCAGAATATTAATTGCCATGTGAAATGATCAAAATATATTCTATGACATATCAGCATGTTGGGCGTAACTAAGTATATGAAGGTACTCTGAAAGTTTAGCAAATCATATAATGCTGCGAGAGTCAGTTGTCACTCCTCTGCCATGTCACTTTATATCTTTTGTTTCAACGTTCTTGCTGGTTGTCCTCTCATTTAAGCCTTTACCTAAGAAAACTATAACTGAAAGCAGCCAACAGCTGGGCTGAGACATGGGTGGTGTGAGGACAAGGATAGCTTTTAAATGTGTATAATTAGGAGTATAAAACTTGAATTGGTTTTCTAACTGCTGGACAGAGGGAGAATTTCCAAAACATCAGGGAGCTTTTTAGTGAAATAGGAGAACATCGGGTTGAAATAAATTGGTGATAACTGGGGATTTCTCTTTATTTAGGTGATGGTTTTGTATGCAGAACACAGAATATGCTGAAAACGAATTTTAACCATGTTTTTGTAACATTATTTAAAGTGAATGGAAGAATAACAACTTTTGTAGTAAAATGGAAATTTGTTGCTATAAATTTGTTACCGTAAATATTGACATTTTGATTTATCAGTATTTCTGTGTATTTTGGGCTGTTGAATTCAACTTTCAGTGTCTCTAAATTGAGCTGTAGGAAGAATGCTAGAGAGGGTTTTTTTGTTTGCTTGGAAGTTTTAGTCCAGAGTCCTACAATTTGCTGCAAAGAAGAGAATGCTGTGGTTGTTTGTTACTTCCTGGCTGGAAAATAAAGTGCTCTAATTAACTGTATATAATAATCTGGCAGCCCTTTCTTAAGTGAAGGAGGTGCCAATCACATTGTTTTCCCCCCTCTCATTTGGATTTTTTTGTCTGTTAAATGTTAAAATAGTCAAACTTCCAGCAAACACCTGACCCTAGATGATGATGATATGCTGGCTACACAGTAATGCAATACCTGAGCTGCCCTGCACAGATGTTTCTGGTTTACTTTAGTGGAGCCCTTTTATTATAGAGTATGCATCTTAGTTCAGATCAGAGGTTCTGTGGACCATGCCCTAATGGTGTAAGGATTAATTACTGCAGTTTTCCGATAGTCTGTAAAATAGGCTTGTCATCTTGTCAGTAGGACGCAAGAGTGGAAGGCGTTTGCAGCTAAGGACAGCTAATTGTAAGGGCAACCTTTTCTGAATGAATTTATCTTCACTATGTTTACCGCCAGAGGCTTAGAGAGTCTAACATGGAGTGAAAGGGTTAGAATGTTTCGTTTTGGCCTTTCTACTAAAAACTTATCTTAGTTTCCAGGTGGAATCGGAAAGACACACTTACTAGACACAATAGAAAGTGAGCTTCTTGACGTAAAATATGTATATACTGAACTTTACAAAAAAAATATCTGGGTTGGGTTAGGGAGGTGGGGTAGGGGAATGCGAATGTCTGCCGCTGGTACGAAGTAGTCACTTTAACATTGAAACCTCTGCCTCATTGAATTCAGGGTTTAATGTACTTGAAGCTCTGCAGTTCATTATTTTTACAGCTATTTTATTTATACATAGATAACATTTTTTATATGCGACATCAAAAGTCTCTTTACCTCCCCCCTTAACTTGAGTTAAACATTACTTTCCACTCCCAGTGTACAGTGTATTCAAGGCAAAATGGAGAGATTTTTCAAAGCAGATGTCTCAGACTTATGTATGCTCTTAATGAGAAGTGTATTATTGCATGAGACACCAGCAACTTTTTGACTTTTTGATGTCCTTTACTTTATAATATTGTATCAACTCCCTCACCCCACGCCACTTATTTTTGTATAGCAAAAGACATTTGCACTTATGATACACTCCTGAAATTTTGGATGTACTCAAGAAGTCATTCAGAAAAAGATAAAAATGCTTGTTTCCTATTATATTCTACACCTGAGTGGCAAACTCAGGTACTTTTACCCTAGTGCGGGTGGGAGGATTATAAAACTGAAACTGTCTCTACTTCGTATAGGACAATATAAAAACAAAAAGGGAAAATAGATATGAATTTGCCAAAGCCATGCATTCACTGTTTGTCATGTGGTACTGATTGCATTTGTGCACAAGAGTGAGAGAGCTGCCATTTTTAATGGTGTCTCTTCTAGCTTGAAAAGCAACTATGGCTATATGTCCCAAACATTTGTCCCATAGCCTAGCACTGGACGTTTTAAGGAATTCTTGTTCACTTTTGATTTACAAACAGACTGGATGAAATACATTTGCTTCCTATTCATTAATATTGATCCGTATCTCATTTCTAGTGTCATATTTTTTTTCATTTATAAGCAAACTAATCATGTTGCCACTGAAAACCAAGACGATAAATAACTATTACAACTGGCTAGTAATAAGATTGTCTTCTTTTGTATAAGGGTATGTGCATATTTGGGGTTGCTATTAAAATTTAACCCATTTGTACCTACACAAGTGATATTGCACAACAAACACAGATACCTACAGATTCTGTTTTCATTTCCATGTAATCTTTATCTGTAACAATGACCTTTGTAGAGTCGTTATTTCTGTAGACTTTGTTTATCTGTAACAAACTTTGTAGATTCTGTGAAATGTTATTTTAACTAAATCACTTGAGTCTTTAATAGCAAAGCATCAATATTCACTAAAGTCAATATCTTAGGAGTTTCTAGAACTTGGCTAGAAGCTCTTGACACTAACAAAGTAGTGTTAATTTTCCCTGGGGATGTTCCACTGGGGCATTACTGTATTATGACTTGATGTTGCCGCATAGACTTTGAGGTATACAATATTGGGGTGGGGGGGTTGTTGTTTGGCCTATGTTCTCTTGCATAGTGTGAAACCTGTAAAGCTTGGTTAACCTGTATATAGATAGCTTATTGTCAACTAGTTATAGTGTATTTAGAATTGCCTGTAATATTTTAGCTTCTTACTGAATGTTGTGATGGTAGGATCATATAATTTTTGTACATTATATTTACTGAGATGTTGCCTTTTTTATTTTACAAATACTTTGGAATTCAGATGTGTTTTTGCTTCTGTGAGGATTAATTTGGAAAGGTTTTTAATGACATTCCACTGATTTAAAATTTTGCTTGAGGTTGACTTCAATAAATTGTTCTGAATGTTCCAATTAAGAATGTGATTTTTTTTATATTGTAACTTTCAGTCTATGGACAGAGAACATAGATACCTCTGAACTATCTAGCTGCAACAAAAACACACAGCAAACAAAGTGACCAATAAACAGATATGTAAAATATTTATTGACACCAGTGTGTGAATTCAGCTGAGAATAAAAAAGTTACAAATGTGGTCTTTTTGAAAATCTCTCTAGAGAGAGACCCTATATGTTTTATAATAAAGCCTCTTTAACATGGATGATCACAGAGCGAAGGCCTGGAATCAATGGAAAGCATTCTGCAGTTCTGTTTTACAAAGCACACCAAAAGGAACTTTGTACAACCAGAAGGAACAGCTCTTACATTTATATTTCAAAACCTCTAGAATCAACAATCAGTTGCTTTGAAAAATAAGTCAAGGCCTGTTTCTTTCATACTTGTTCTCTGGTGCTGTCATCCTAGTTGAGCTGAAGCATTAATCTAGCATCTATTTCTTAGATTTTGAGTGTATATTTAATGTTTGTGCTTTTCTAAATGTATGTGCAACTGCTTTGTGATCTTACATATTGATTGTCCTTTATAAAATATTGTCAGTTGACATTTATACTAATAACTGTGCTTCATGTGGGATTGTAGAAGTAGCAGCGAACTAAAGACTCTAATGCAGTACCACTGTGAATTCTAGTGTTGCTCATTATTTGTAGCAGGTGCGTGTCTATATGTCCAAAGGAAGGACTGGTTCAGTAGGAAAGGGGTTTTTGTTTGGTAATCTTGACCATTCAAAATGTTTAACTGATGTCTGGATACTGTGGCAAGTGCCTTAAATGTTTCCTGTTGGTCTTATTTATATAGCACCCAAAGTCTACTGGACATTTTACAGACACCTAAGAGGAGGCAGCTTAATCTCAGATATTTCAGCACAAAAAGGTAACACAGAGCCCAGAGGCTGAAGTTCAGAATATGCTTCCTTATGCAATCTTTTATTTTTAAGCCCTTGGTTTACTGCTTGCGCTATGATCTTTGCCACTTCCCCTTGGGTGAATCTTTAAATCTTGCGTCATTTGTACAAGGGATTATTTGGTGACTTCCCTCTTCTCTCACCTCTTTTAAAACGTAAAAGATGAATTCGCCCCGCTGTGATTTTAGTTTTAAAGACGTGCTAAAGCGCTACTGTACCAGCGTTAGGAGAAGCGCCTAGGGGGAGAATGGCCCCGCTGTTTTTACAGTTCAGGTCTAGCCGCTTAGCTCCCTAATGGAAACGCATGGGCGTTACCTGCATTGCAGCAGGGCCGTGTGTGTGGTTGTGTGTGTGTGTGTGTGTGGTTGTGTGTGTGTTTGTGTTTGTTTCCTGGCGAGCTGGAGGGGGTGGGTCGCTCTGGGATGGGGTTTGTGTGAGGTTTGGCGGGGGGGGAACCGGGTTTTCCCTCGACGGGGCGGGCCCCCGGGGCCGCAGTAGCCGGCGGCGCACGGCAGAGGGCGGGCCCGGGCCGCAGCCACGTCGGCGGGCCCGGCCGGGGAGGAGCCGCCGGCCCTGGCTCGCTGCAGGGAGCGGCCGCGCCGCGCTCCCCGCCCGGACCATGCCGCGGCTGGTGGCCGAAGTGGGCGCGCGGGGTCTGCTCTTCGGGGCCTTCCTGTGAGTGGGGCCCGGCCGGGGAGACACGTGGCGCAGGCGGGGGGGCTCCTTGGGCAGCGCCCCGCACCCTGTTCGGGACAGGGCCGGGGAACCCCCTGTAGCAGATGGGGATCCCCGGGGCAGGTCCCCCACATGTAGCGCAGATGGGGAGCCCCCTGGGAAACACCCCCCCCCCAGGGACAGGGCTGGGGAACCCCCCCCCCCCCCCGGCAGGTCCCCCACATGTAGCGCAGATGGGGAGCCCCCTGGGAAACACCCCCCCCCAGGGACAGGGCTGGGGAACCCCCCGGGGCAGGTCCCCCACATGTAGCACAGATGGGGAGCCCCCTGGGAAACACCCCCCCCCCCCCAGGGACAGGGCTGGGGAACCCCCCGGGGCAGGTCCCCTACATGTAGCGCAGATGGGGAGCCCCCTGGGAAACACCCCCCCCCAGGGACAGGGCTGGGGAACCCCCCGGGGCAGGTCTCCTACATGTAGCGCAGATGGGGAGCCCCCTGGGAAACACCCCCCCTTAGGGACAGGGCTGGGGAACCCCCCGGGGCAGGTCCCCTACATGTAGCACAGATGGGGAGCCCCCTGGGAAACACCCCCCCTTAGGGACAGGGCTGGGGAACCCCCCGGGCAGGTCCCCCACATGTAGCGCAGATGGGGAGCCCCCTGGGAAACACCCCCGTTAGGGGCAGGGGCGGGGGAACCCCCCCCCCCGGGCAGGTCCCCCACATGTAGCGCAGATGGGGATCCCCCTGGGAAACACCCCCCCCTTAGGGACAGGGCTGGGGAACCCCCCGGGCAGGTCCCCCACATGTAGCGCAGATGGGGATCCTCCTGGGAAACACCCCCGTTAGGGGCAGGGGCGGGGGAACCCCCCCCCGGGCAGGTCCCCCACATGTAGCGCAGATGGGGATCCCCCTGGGAAACACCCCCCCCTTAGGGACAGGGCTGGGGAACCCCCTACCTTAGCACACATGGGGATCCCCCCAGGACAGCCCCCACCCTCTTAGGTTCTGTTGTGGTCCTTGTGTGATAGCCCGATGCTGGACTGAGCCAACCCACACCTTGCACTGGGGCCACCCGCTGCCAAGCACCCAGGCCCCGGGCTGCACAGTGACTTAATGATGGGAAGCTCTGGACTCAGACCGCCCTGGTGGTATCTGTGACACCCCAGAACCAGGGAACTGGCTGGCAGGCTGGATGGCAGCTACAGAGAACCTGCTTCTATTTTGTAGAGGTTAGGTTCAACCTGTACTGGTGTGGAATGCCCCACGTCCTCCCCAGTGTAGCCAGCTGGAGGGATTCAGCACAGAGGTATGTAGCTGACTTGGCTTGGATGTTTCCTCTTTCAGGTCACTTTCAAAACAGAGGAGGCTCCATTCATTGAGAGAGAGGCCTTGACTGTGTAGGAAAGTTGCCCCTTTAACTTAAATTGGTGCTTAAATTGATACAGTTAAACTGGTGCATGACACTTCAGTTTGAACCTGTTGAGTAAAGTAGAGATTGGAAGGTAACAAATGTTGTGGCTATATTTAAGAATGGCTCTGGATCCTGGGAATTACAGACCAGTATGCCTTACATCTATACCTGATAAACAGACTGAAATGATAACTGGGCTGTGGGACTCATTGCCACGGGATGTCACTAAGACTAAAAACTTTGCAAGAGTCAAAAAGGGACTGGATAGTTACTTTGGATATTCTTTTTATCCATATAATAATTCATGTTAAACAGGGATATTAACCCTTGTGCTTCAGGGTTTAAGCCAATTTCTAACTATGAGAGATCAGAAGGAGCCATAATGCTGGCCAGGGATTATCCCACATTTACCTACTGCAGAGTTCTTGGACCTTCCTCTGAGGCAGCTGGTGCTGGCCACTGTCACAGATACGGTCCAGAACTAGAGGGACCTCGCCCTTGGGTCTGATCCAGTCTGGCAGTTCCTGTGAGATAAGCCACTCTTAAACCAGAATCAGTGTCCACACAGCTTTTTGCACTGGTTTAACTGTATTGGTTTAAATTTACACCTTAAACCAGTGTAGCTTTCTCATGTAGACAAGCCCAAGATGCAACCTGACTACTCATTAGTCATTAAGAAGATTGGTATTCTCAGATATGACCCATCTATTTCAGTACCTAGCCTCTGGGCTGTGTCCTGTAACTGATGCTTCATGGACAATCATACAATAACATGCTAATTGGGAAAATTTTCTCCTAGCCCCAAGCAGTCCGTGGTTGGCTTGTGCCCTGAAGCATATGGTTTTAGCTCATACATATTTTCATCGTAACTAGTATATATGAGAATGGAATTCATATTAGTCATGTAAATAGCTAGTGCCTTTTTGAATTCGACCAACTTCTTGGAGCCTCTGGTAATGAAACAGAATCACTGGGCTGGCTGGATGATTTGAGTGTTTTTAACAATGCCTTGTGGCAATAGGTGCTTGCAAAGTATTTCATCAGTTTCAACCTTTGTTGCCTTTTAGTTTCATTAGGTGTCTCCTTCTTGTTCTTGTATTGTGTGAGAGAGTAAGTAGGAGTCACTCAACTGACCACCTCCTTAGAACTACCCAAATCCCGGCACTAGCATGCGTCTTTCCAAACGCTGTTGTTTTTTCTCTAGGATCATGGAATTTCTGCCTCCATTTCAACGTGTCATACAGCCTGAAGAGATGTGGCTTTATAAAAACCCATACATAGAAGCGGACCATGTACCCACCAAGCTCATGTTTGTAAGTATTCACCTGGTTCACTACACTCTTCTTAGGTTTTTTCTTTAAATAATAGTTTTCCTTTAAAATAATAGCTATCCGTCGTCTTAATTTACGTTACAAAGGAATTTTATTTTATTAAATGTGAAATTGTTTCTGTTGGTCTAAGTTTTATAAGAAATTGTTTTTAACAAAACCTCACCTTTTGTGCCAAATTTTTGGCGATTTAAAAGTTTTTATTGGATGTGAGGTAGGGTATATAACTATACAAGCAAGCCAAAGAAGAGGGAATGTAGCTCTTAGAGAAAGAGGAGGTGGGGGGAAAGAGGAGATGGGAAGAAAGAGCGAAGTGATGATCGATTGGATGAGTGGTTACTGGGTGTCAGTGAGGTGCTGATCCAGCAAAGCACTTTAGCTTGTGATTAGAGTTAAGCACATGCTTAAGTGCTGTGATGACTCAGAACCCGAATGAAGCTCAAGAAGAATGGAAGTGTGACATAGAGGATTATAGGGACGTCCTCATGAAAAAAACAGGCTTCTCTCTGAAAACTGTTTACAGCTGCAGGTAGCACTTAAGATCATTATAACTGGAAGAGAGAATTTTAATTCTGTATTAGTCCCTGTAGTGAAGCTGACTGCACGTACAGTGCTGCCCGGACACCGCTTCCCCTGCTGTCTGTGTGGGGTTTCACATAGCAAAAGGGGAGAAAAACTGTTTAAAATAGTAAAATGTGATTGTAAAACGGCAAAAACGACTCCAGCGCAGGGGTAGGACGTGAGATTAAAAAAATACGTTAACAGTAAACTACCCAGCTTTCAGGTAGACAGTGTTTCATTGATGGGCTGGGTCCCTTGATTTGGGGAAGTGGCATTCCTGGCAAGATGCTGCAGTTCTTGGCTTGGTCAGTGGCTTTGGGGCAAAGAACTAGGAAATGCTAAAGGAGAAAACTCTTGCATGGCATTTGGATTTGGTGAGTTGACCTTTAGGTCAAGTGCCATGTTAGGTTCCCAGAGTCACAGCAAATGACATTTGGGCCTATCTTGACGACAAGAGCATTCCCTGGAGCACCGGGTATTGTGACCCAATCCCCGAGAGACCGTTGTCGCTGAGATATCAGCAATAACAACTGCTGTCTCCTGACAGCTGCTCTTGTGGTTCTCCCTAGCAGACAATTTGGATGCTACAGCTGATGGATTAATTAATTAATATTTGCAAAGCACCTAGAAAGTGAAACATGCTCAGGGGCCTTAGTGTTCTCGGGAACCAACGTCTGAATGAACAGCAGCGAGGGAGTGCCCCAGCATGTACAAAAGCAAGCCGAGGCTGCAGGCCCCTATGTCAGTGTCATTGTTTATACGGCTTCTAAGCCCCCGTAAGAGCTCACCTAAAGAGAAGCAACAGCAGCAGGGCAAGGATATTACACAGACTGGAGCTTTTTAACAGGGAGAATTTTTGGCTGCTGTTCTTTACCTTTGCTGTCCTTGTATCTGGAGAGCTCCCTATTGATGGACTTTGCCCCCCTGCATTAGTGAGAGCTGGATGGCAGACAGCAGAGAGGAAGCCATGCTGGTGGTACCTACGCTTATTTGGTATTAGCCACCGACGCTAATAGCTGGGATCAGCTTTCGGTTTGTAAAGAGCGAAGGGGGGAGCGCTGTTTGGTTTAGGGGTGGAGGTTTTTCGCCTCCTTTAACAGCTCAGGCATTGATTTTTGGTTGGGAAGCCACGGGAGCTCCAGGAACAAAGGTGCAATGTTGTTACTGTGCTGTCTTGTGTCTTTGCAGTTAATTTCATTTTTGTTTCCCCTGACGTTCATCCTTCTGGCAAAATGCCTCATGAAAGTCGACCGCAGAGACACGCAGGAGGCCTTGTTGGGTGAGCTCCCCCCCGAATCCTGACAGTCGCACCGACAACATTAAGGGCATCCCTGGGGCAAACAAGCTCTTCCTCCTAGCAGCAGCAATGCCCAATGGGTAGATCAGCACCCAGCACGTGGGACACAGAGAGCATCGTTGTACTCACGCTGTGGTTCTTTAGAGCTGTGGCTAATGTCACAGCCTAGGGTGGGGGCATCTCCTTGTTACGGCTCAGGAACCTCCGTGTGATGGAGAGTGGGCCTGAGAGGAGGAGAGGTCTCTTGAATCCATTGCTGGTCACACACAGCATGTTGGCCAGGGTGCATTAGGGAATTGCTTGGGGTCTATTCGCTGGAATGTCTCCCACTGTGTGCCTTTCACTTACTGGGCAACATCCTGGCTCCACTGAAGTCAGTGGCAAAACAGTGGCTTCTATGGGGCCAGGATTTCACCCCATTGTTCTTAAAAAACTGTGGGCTGGGACATGTGAGCTTAACCCTTCCCAGACCATCGTCCCCTCTTGTCTGATGCAGAGTCCAGGCCTCCCCTTCAACCTTAAGGCAAACTCCTGCAGGGAATGCTCAGCGCTGCTGGGCAAGACACGGTACTGCTCGTGTGCCAGGTGTCATGTAAGGTGAACGTGCCACCTCTCAAGTCAAGTCAGACACGCAGACCAGTGCAGCATCAGCACCAGCTGAAGCATCCCTCTGATAGAGGCTACTGATCAGGTGCTTGGCCCACTCCACCTGCAAAGTTTCTCCAACCACTGCTGCGGGTGTGGGCTGGTTAAATATTAACCCGCGTTTGGTGCTGACACGGGCTCTTTGCTCTCTTCCAGCTGCCAGCCTTGCTCTTGCCCTGAACGGGGTCTTCACAAATGCTGTGAAGCTAGTCGTGGGGAGGTAAGAAAGTCCATCGCCAACCCCAGTGCCCACAGACCCAGGCAGTCTTTTAGGTGGCACTCAGCAGTGCGCTGCCTGTGATGGGCTGTATTTTCCCAGACCCTTTTGGGGGGGGGGAGTGTGGGGACAGGCTGGGGGCATTCTCTTAATCACAGAGCCGGGGCTGTTTTAAACACCCCCTCAGTGAATTTAGGGTGGGGACAGGCCCGATGGCCCTGGGGAATGACCCTTTGTGTCTCTCCACAAAGCAGCAGTGGCAAGGTGAGCTTTCCCTGCATACGCTCACCAGGCCACTAGGCTATTCTTGGAGGGTCTCTACCAGGCTCCCGGGGAGGGGGAATTGAGTCATTGTAGCACATTCACTCCTCTGCCAGTTGAGGTGTGGCTGCTGGTCAGTCACAGGGCCTGGGACTGGGACCCGCGGAGGGCAATGAGTATCCGTTCTCGTCCGCTCTCGCACTTCCAGAGCTGCCAGCCAGTTGGGGGTGAAGGACTCCATACCCCATTCTCTACCCCAGGACCCTTTTCAGAACTGTGTGTGGTTCCTGGAATGGGCCCGTGGGTTTTGGTGCTGTGTGAGGAGGGTGGGTGTTTTGAAGGCTCCTAGAGGGCATTCCAGAGCAGGCGGGCAAGGATGCCCGCTGGGGCTTGGCCTGAGCAGGGGAGCGTCCAATCAAACCATGCCAGCTGCTAAGGGTCTCCCCCTCTGCATGGTGCAGGGTCACGTGCTTTGCTTCTCTGCCCATTAGGCCACGGCCGGATTTCTTCTACCGCTGCTTTCCGGACGGACGGGCAAACGCCAAGCTGGTGTGCACCGGTGACCTGGATGTGGTGACTGAGGGACGCAAGAGCTTCCCGAGTGGGCACTCCTCTTGTAAGCGTTTGTTTCTTCTTTGCAGTGCGGAGAACCAAACGAGGGTGAGCAGGTGCCTGGGAGGCGGGATCAACTTCGCCACTGCCTTGCCATGTGGCCTGGCATGTTCATTGACTTCTTGCCCGGCCTCACTTTTCCCTCTGTAAAATGGCGGTGCACAAAGCTCACTGCTGTTTGCAGAGCTCTTGAGTGCCAGCTATCAGTACTGCCTCCCCAGCCCAGGCTCACTGTCCCTGCTCTTTGCCCAGTGTCCTTTCAGGGCAAGCTCAGAGGGATCCTTTCTGCTCTTAAATCACTCCTGGCAATGGATGGCCCCTGAGCTGGGTTTTCTGTGTCTCCTGGGGCTCTTGGAGCGCGGGTTCCTAAGGGATGTGAATTTCCCCCTTTTGCGCAGTTGCCTTTGCTGGTCTTGCCTTCTCTGCCTTCTACCTGGCAGGAAAGCTGCACTGCTTCTCCCCTAGCGGGCGTGGCAAATCCTGGCGGCTCTGTGCCTTCTTATCACCACTGCTCTGCGCACTCCTCGTCGCTCTGTCCCGCACCTGCGATTACAAGCACCACTGGCAAGGTGAGCGTGCTGGGAGCGTAGCAGGGGCTGTGGGTTGTGTCCTGTGGTAGCAGTGTTCAGCAGTTGGGGCGTGCTCAGTGACCATGGGGATGGGCACCATAAAAGACCCTGGAGAGGTAGCATGGGCCACTGATGTTCAGGGCTCTAAGTGGGACGAGGGAATGTTGGCGAAAGAAAAAGTCATTTGCAGGGTCCTACTCTCTGGGCTGTACGCAGCGGAGGCAGAGAGCTCACTGTGAAATGTGTGTTCTGCTCAGCGCTGGAGCTGAAGATTAAGCAGCAGCTCCCTGAGCAGGCTTGAGGAGAGCAGGCATCGTACTCACGGGGGGCTTTCAGTTCAGCTGTGTGTAGTGCCTGCAGCTGTGCCCTGGGATGGGTACTTATGAACGGGAAAGTGTATTTGGGGATCGCTGCCTGGCAGCGACCTTTCCTGTCACAATCGTTAGTGGATTTGCAGGGCCCCACGTTGCCTATCGTCATGGTATCTGAGCATAGCTCCTTGGGGTTCAGTGAGACAGTGCTGCGAGCTGAGGGTGAATAACCCTTTTGTTTCCACCCCACAGATGTGCTGGTTGGCTCGGCGATTGGTTTCACATTTGCATATCTGTGCTACAGGCAGCATTACCCTTCCCTGACTGACTCTGCGTGCCATAAACCATTGCAGTGTAAATCCAAACTACCCCCTGCACAGGAGCAAAAGCTGGCCAGCTCCAGCTTCCACCTGGAAATAGAATGATGGGATTCCCCCACTTTGCTGGGACCAGCCCCTGGGTAATCATCCCTTCCCCTCTTCAGCCCACAGGGTGGGGAAGGGGTGCAGGCTTTGGGCCTATCGCTCACTGCCTACCTGGTGAAGTAACTGAGTAACCCGAAGGAGGATGCAGCTGATGGCTGAATAGGAATTGCTCCCCTGCCAATGTGGTGAGTGGTCCTGCTCAGCAGGCCTGTGCTGTGAACCGTTCTTGTTTGAGACACTCCCCTCTCAGGCCAGCCCTGGAGGAAGCTGTGTAAGTGACTGTACTCCAGCCTGCAGGAGGGAGGGGAGCAGGCTGGCTCTCCGTGTGGGGAGGCTTGGTGGAAATCCTGCAGTTGCACAGGGGCCATGTAGTAATGAACAGGGAAGTCAGCCTTCTCCCCTGGAGGAGGTCATTTTATGAAAGGACAGCATGCACATAGGAAGAGCCGGTCAGTGCTGTGTTGTTGGTACACAGCATTTACCATGTGCATTTAGACATAGCACCTGCTTGGTCCCCCCCCCTGCAGCCTGGGCACACTAGGTGTCGTTGTGTTGAAGAAGTTCTGTCCAAGCAGATGCTGGGCTGATTGCCTGGTGTGGCACCCTGGCTGGGTTTGGAATCTCTCCATGCCATATTGCTGGACACTGCACAGAGCTCTCCAGCCCATTTGCTTCCAGAATCCTGCCCCAAGTCACACATGAGGATAGCTGGACTGTGTCCTCATCACCCTGGTCGGTTTTAATCAGGTTCTCAGTTCCCACATCCTCCCAAGACAAGGCCAAAATCAGCACTGTAGTGCCAGGGAGCCATCAGACGGGCATGAGTGCCTAATACCATACGGGGCGGTCACTCCATGGTCCCACTGTTAAGAATTATGACTAACCTGGGGGAGAAGGGGCGGAGAGATGCTGTGGTGGTTTATATTTAAATTCCAACCTAGAAGCAGCAGGGGGTGAGATGGCGTCTCCGTTTGTACAGTACTGTTGATGAGCTCACTGCTTTGTAGGGAGGATGTGTCGCTCCATCTGTAACCCTTAAAGGTGAAAGGATGCAGTATCTTTCCTTGAAGGATGTTTCCCTGTGGACCAACTGAACGATTTGCATTCTTGTTTCATAGGAAATATGTTAATTTCAAATGTACTGTATACCTGTGGTGAGAAAAACATTAAGTACTGGAACTGTTGACTGTGCCAAGCTAAGGCCCGTGAAGTACAGCCTGTTAATCACATCCAAAATAGTTCAGAGTACTCAAGAGCTCAGCCTTGTGGTTTTGGGGGGAGGGGGGAGGAAAAGCAGCATAGTACCGGAGTCATGTCATTTCCTGGGTTTTTGAATGTCAAATAAAAAGCTGGTTTTAATTCAATGAAAGGAGTTGTTACTTCTCGGCCCTGAAGAACATCATGGGTCTTTATGTAGCTGGCTCATTTTATATAAAGGAGGTCAGTTTTGTCTGTCCATTGCTTCCTCCCTCCACAGCCTCAGTGTACACTAATAATGAGAGATGATAGTCTTTCAACAGCTGTGAAGACAACGGTCATTTGCAAGGGTGACTGGTAAAGCAAGGGTGTTCTGTCACAGGGTTTGGTTTGTTCTGCTGTTGAGGGTTTCAGCTGTCTGAAATCTAACCCTAAAAGAAAGTAGCAGTAATTTCTTTAAGATAACCTTCAAACGCACCTCGTTTGCTGGCTGGAGGTGAGCAGGCCGTGTTGAGGCTGTTTCATACATAGTTGAAGGACAATAACAAGGTGAGCTATGCCACTCTTAGAATTGGGCATCTCCTTTGTTTCATGTTCTCTGCTCCCAAGGACAGCAGCAAGCTGAGAACAAGAGGCTGACTCATGGGCTTTACTGAAACAACTCTTACCCTTACAGCAGATGCACTCGTTTTAGAAGCAGCTCTCCGTGCCTGTGAACAAGGAGGCGTTTCTAGTTGGCGGTGCTACTTAGCTCTGTTTTCTCCTGTAATGCCTGTCCACTGCAGTGGCCTTTTGTAAAATGCCAAAGGCTCCTCTTGGGAATTATGACAACAGCTTTATTTTGCCATGAAGTTAGATCCCAAAAGAATAGGTTCTCAACACCCCCCCACCCCAAATCTCCCTCACAAACACAACCACTGCAACCAGAGATTTACTTTTGTATTGACTGGAAAAAGACATTAAATAACCATTTTAAATGCATTTACATTTTTTACACAAAGTGCATAACTTGAAGAGCTGGTCATGACTGTGTCCTGTTATAAACAATTCCTTCTTACGTACCTCCAGGAGATGCGCTAGGAATCCAGGAACTTAGCTGTGCAGAACATCACTGCCCACAGTCAGGTGTGAGTACAGCTTCTCTTAGTTCTTTAGGAGGGGGCAGGGTTGGGGAATACAAAATGCATTTAAATAGTGCAAATAATACACAGCAGAAAACAAACAAGCTCATTGCACTGTACAGAGCAAAGTCAGCAGGAGGGGGAACATGGTAGTGGCCACTTCCAGAGCCCAGCCCAGAGACACTGTCACACCCTCTCAGCGTTTGCTCTCCCTGGCTCAAGGGAATCCACCCGCTAAGGGGTTAGTCTAGTCTGTTGTTTACCCTGTACGTCTTTGGTTACAAGGGATTTCTCATTTGAGTACCTCTGCCCTAAAAGCTACCCTCACAGGGCTGCTAACGGCAGTCATTCAGCAGCTATTGGTTAATGCAGCATAAGCCATGGCTGTGCACAGAAGGCTGCTATGGTTTCAGCAGCAGGGCCAGCCACCTTTTGGGAACGTGGATCTAGTGTGTCAGCACCTGTTAATATAGCAGAGGTCGGTTGATGGCGCCAGCTGCCCCCCTCAGTTGTACCAACGTAGCCACTTTGAACTCAGCGGTGTGGAATGGGTGTGGTGAAGGAGAGCGGTCGGCCCATGTATCGCACCGAAAGCCTCTACCACCACAGCTATTCAGCCACGCTCAAGTGCAGCTATTTTCTCCTAATGAGATCTTGACTGAATAATGCTTTGCTAAGGAACTGGACATGCAATTGGTCTGTCCTTAGCCCCCTGCTGCAGTTACTGCCCAGCTGCTCACACTACAGTTAGAGGGCTTATGCCCCTCTTCCTTGGAGAGATCCACTCCTATTGCAGAGGGGTTTTGCCTGTGAAAGGAGAATGGAATTAGAGCCAGAATCCAGGGTGGTTCAAGCTTCATCCCTTCACTGATGTGCCAGCCTCAGGTAGCCCCGGGCTCTGGGTCTGTGTTAGAAACATACTGCAATGGGCTAGGCAGCCTGAACTCTGACGTGACGCCATCCTTGGGTTTATTCCTAAGCCTTGGGCTAGTTCTGTTCATAGTAAATAAGCAGCAACCAGACATCTTCATGATCCGGTGCAAACACCTGTCATGTCTTCAGCTGGTGTAAAGCAAGGAGCTTAGGAGACCAATTCCCACCTGCTTCCATAACAAACCCTTTTCCCCCTAGTACAGTGAGACCGCGCTGTGGGTGGACACCAATGGGAAACATGCAAGCCTCATGAAGGCATCCTATTTGGCCGCCCACTGAACATAATTCTACAGGCATGATTCAGCTCAGGTGTCTTAGGGGGAGCTGGCCACTTAAAAGCAAAGCTGTAACGTACAGTACCTTGGCAGATGAGGCTGTCACACTATAACTGACATGCCATCTTTTAAAAGAAACAGGCAATTAAGTATACCTCCTCCAGTCTGCTCAACAAGCTACCCACCCTGGGCGTGCAGAATAGAGACAGTCAGTCATGAGAGAAGGCGTATAAGAAAACCAAACACTTAACAGCTGTCTGCACTCCTGAGTCTTAGACTCCATTGCACTCCCGGAGCTAAAGGTTGGACTGCTGTGCCTCTCTAGTGCTCATGGCATCGCCGAAGGCCAAGAGACAGCACGCCTCATTGCCCTCTTTGCTCACTCGGCCAAGCTACTGGGGTTCTACTTCTGTAGCATAGCATGTGCCCAGGGCATTAAAGGCGTTTTTCACAAGCAACACATTTGCTCCCCAACCAGGAGTCAATACGAGGCCCTGAAATCTCCAGCACCAGATCCCAACCGCCTCTCTTCTGTATTTATACTCGGAACAGCTAGTATTGCAACTTACGAGACGGTCAGACTAGTCAGATGAATGATGTTGGTGTCACAACGGGCACAGGGGCAAGTCCATAGTGGGTATTTTAGGAGAAGAGTGTTTTGCCTTGATTTCCTCCCCCCCCAAAATGAGAAATCTCCCAGTGCTCCAGGCAGCAGTAGGTACGTGGGAAGCAGCATGCAGGATACAGTAGCAGCAGAGGATAGGAAGGCAGAGGAAAATCCAGGCGAGTAGTCACTTGGTGTGCATCTAGGGAAGCAACAGCAAAGGGCACACAGCTTACAAGGAAGCAGGGTTTACGCAGCATTAAAGCCTGAACGCACGAGGGGATTTCCCATGTAGGTGAGACCCCTCCCACGTAAGCCAGGAGCACATCTCAGGCCATTTCCTAATGCACACGAGTCACATCACAAACTTGTTGCTACCCCAAATGCCATTCGTTGTGCCAGCCTTTGGCAGGCTATTCAGGGTTCTAACACAGGCCTGGGAGCAGGGGACGGCTTGTTTCATAGCAACACAGGATTCCTGTCTCCAGTAGCGATCACTTAAACACCTTCCTGAGTAAATAATGAAGTTCTAGAGGCTGAGGAAAGAAAGCGATTGGGCAGTGGAGTCCAGATTCATTCTCTTAACACCTTGGGGTCTATTGCTAGGGAGATGGTTTTCTCTCGGTATGGCACTGGTGAGACCATTACTGGATATTCTTTCTAGCCGTGGTGTCCACGCTTTAAAAAAGGATGTTGAAAAAGTGGGAGTGTCAGACAAGAGCTATAGGAATGATTCAATGACTGGAAAACATCTTGCAATGAGAGCAGTCAATGTAGTTTAATCAAAGAAAAGGTTAAGAGGTAGACTGCAATCAAGTCACAAGTACCTTCCTGGGGAGGAGACAGGGGATACTAGAGGGCTCTTTAAACTAGCAGACTAAAGTATAACTAGATCCATTAGCTGGGAGTAAAAGCTAGACAAATTCAAAACAGAAGACCCATTTATTTATTTATTTATTTAAACAGCGAGGGTTCATGGACTAGAACAGCTTCCCAAAGGCGATAGAGCCTCCCTCACTTGGAGTCTTTCAACCAAGATTGTATCTTTTTATAAAGGGTACATCCACACTACCCGCCCGATTTGGCAGGTAGCGATCGATGTTCTGGAATCGATTTATCGCGTCTCATGTAGACACGATAAATCGATCCCGGAAGCGCTCCCCGTCGACTCCGGAACTCCAGCTCGGCGCGAGGAGTAAGCGGAGTCGACGGGGGAGCCTGCCTGCGCCGCGTGGACCCAAGGTAAGTACTTTGTAATTCGATCGAAGATACTTCGACTTCAGCTACGCTATTCACGTAGCTGAAGTTGCGTATCTTAGATCGATCCCGCCCCCTAGTGTGGGCCAGCCCAAAGACATCCTCTAGCTCAACCACAAGTTATGGGTCTTGATGCAGGAATCACTGAATGAAATGCTCTGAGCTGGGATTTGGAGGAGGTCAGAACTTCTGGCTTTAACCTATGAAATGGACACTGACCAGACCCAGTGGGATTGAACATGTGGGAGAGTCCCTAGGCCTCTCAGCTGAACGATTCCATTAAAGAACAAAGTTACTCAGCTTTCTCACTGCCCAAGCACAGCAAAGAGCATGAATGCTCAGGAGTTAGATTTTAAAAGTTCCTTCCGTTTTAGTTACAGCCCTTGGGAACATTCATAACCTGACAGACGGTATCACTGGACTTGTCTAAGGCACAGTGCTGTAAAATGGAACAGTCCTAGGGGACACAGCGACGTCCTTAACACCCATTCCCAAATGAAGCAAGAAGTTATTTCACAGTAAGCATGTCAACGGCTGTCCGTTTCACTGTGAGGTGTCTCAGAAAGACATGGTAACTTACATCAAGTCGCCAGAACAGTGCAGCTGGTCATTGTAGAGGCTGATCTAACGTAATGCCCTGTATTTGGTAGATCTCTTTCAGAATCAAGAGAACAGTATCTTCGGACTCCCTAGAAGAGAGGAGTGTTAGAACTACACAGACACCCACATGGTATTTAACATTCTTACAGAGAGCACGTGGCAGCCCCTTCATTGCTGAGACATGGGCTACTATAGACAAGAATCATACATAACCTGTTTGCCTTTTAAGTGACTGGAATCTACTTGCTTTCGACCATGCCAGCTTTAAAGGTGCGCATTACAAGAGTATGAAGGTGCCAGGGACCAGATGGAGAGTTTGAAAAGAGTAGGCTAAGGAGATCCTCACCAGTAGCAGAGATGGCCTTGTAGTGCAAATAAATATTCATTAAAACTCTCTATAGGCTTCTCTTGCAGCACGTAGTCAATCCGGTGGCCTCCATTTAGCATTCCCACATGAATAGGGGCGGTATCTTCCTTCTCTGGAGCAGCAGGCTCTTCGGGCTTCACAGCTGAATGGACTTAACCAAAACAACACGATTCAGCAACAGCACAGCCTCAGTACCCTTAGCAGCAAGGGCGTGCCAAGCCTGTCCAAGGCTAGCAGCAGGAATGGGACTCCCACGAATCCAGGGCCTGTGTTCTACCTTCAGAACGGTGGAAAGGGGCTGGGGTTTAAGGCAGTTGCCGTGAGAAGTGCTTGAGTTAGCGTGGGCTGCACTTGGTCTCCCTCCCTGGTATGTACAACCAAAGCAGCAGGTTGCAGGAGGACACTCCAGGGAGGAGAGTGGTGGCATTAAGATTCACACACTGGGATTCTGCACCCCAGGCAGCAGAAGGGAGTGGAAGCTCCGTGGGTAGAGGTCATATCATCAGGCACAGTGGGGTTGTTCGGCAGTGAGAATGGGAAGACCACGGCAATCAGGAGAACCCAGGAGCAGGTGTCCAGCTTGCTCTGGGACAATTCATTCACATCCTCGTTGCCTTCCCCACCCCGCAGGAGAACTAGCAGCACTGAGCTGTCTTGTTCTCAAAACCCATTCCTCCCTTCTCCCTTTTTCACCTGTCTGTTTCTCCAAACTTGCTTCAGCTTCGTTTTGCGTGGCTGCTGCCTCCACGGCCAGCATTGGGGATCTGGTGAAAGACTGCCAGGCTATCCTCAGTGACCCCAGCAGGTTGTTCTTGAGATCCATACCCATGCGGGTCAGGCCCTCTCTCAGTTCTGAAACACACAGGGCCTGAGGTGAGGCGTTGGAGCAGTACCATGCATTGCATAAAGCAACACTGTACAGACCCGCACCGAGCCATGAGGAAGGCCTGCTCTGTGCTTTACCTAAATGCATTCTCTTCCTGCCCTTGTGATGAGGGAGCAGCATGGGCTCGAACTCCAGGTCTGGAACGATCATGGGCTCAATCCTGTAGGCCACCGGGTCAAACTGCACAGAAGGAGAACAGCAGCGCTGACTTCGGCTCTACACCCACCTAACCCCTGCCCCGGGTGGGAAACCCAACAGGAGGCCGCAATTGAAGCTACACCATTAAAGCAGATAGTTCTAACACAGACTGCAGGAGCTCTCGTTCCCTAGCCCCTAAGCACTACTGACAGCTAAGTCATTAGTTGCTATTCCACAGTACAGGATAGCAAAGAGGCCAGGGCCATGCTATGAGAGCTGCTCACAGTGCGTAGGTTTAAGAGCCTACTAGCTATATCAGATCTAGCATGCGAGCACTAGAGAGCTACATGTCCATTGATCATACATACAGGATGGAAGATATTGAAGAAGCCTTTGCAGGTAGGAAGGCTGTAGTTTGGATCGATCCTTTTCACACCTCGTACAGTGAGAAACATCCCAATGGGAGACCCAAAAGCAAAGAAGATGTTGGGTTTGTAGATTAGCTGAGGGTAATTTGCTGAGACCTAACAGAGTACAGACACAACAGAAGTGGTTAGACTCCATGCTGACGGCCCTGGCACTGTCAGACAATACCAGAGGGGGCCATGTGGGAAGTTCCCCCTGAGGATATTGTTTGCATCAAAGTAGCACCGAGGGGTTCCACCAGAGATGGGGGCCCCCCGGTGCTGTCCACACCCTGGAGAGTCAGAACACCGAGAGGGGTAGGGACTTGCCCAAGGTCACACAACAGGCCCATGGCAGAGCCAGGCTCTCCTGAGGCCTGGTCACTACACCGCAGGCACATATCCTGGCCAACGTGTTATTCCATCCTGCCTGAGCAAAGGGTTAGAGAGGTCACACGCGACTGGAACGAGCTCAGGAGTCTCAGCTGTCAAACACTGACAGAGAGGCGTGAATGTGGCAGGATTCTAAACAAGGGCCAGGAGCGAGCGGCACCTCGGGAGGAGCCTGCTCCAGGCAGAGGGCCAACATGAAGCCTATGAGCCACTTAAACAGGGCTTCAGAGCACCTGGTAACGGCACCCTGCACGGCTCCAGCATTGAGCTACTCACAACAATCTCCAACCGAGATAATGCATTGGCCTCAGCTGCCCGTAGACTACCTGCAAGGCTGGGGGAGAGAAGGGGACAGTGGGCTGGGGCCTGGCGACCACCGTGACAGTAGCTCTACCCTCAGAATTAGAGACTGGCAGAAGCGTGGTGAAGTGACCCTCAATTAGCAGCCATCACCCCCCAGAGCTCTGTTGACATTAAGTAAATCCCCATTAGTCTGAGTTCTGCATAGTTCACAGTCACCGGCTCTACCAGGCCACATCAGCAAACGGAGTTGTTACCTGCCCCAGCCCGACATCCAAATATTGACGCTTCCCCCCGTCATTCATGCTGCTGCTGCTGGAGCCCAGCTGCGGGGATGAGCCTGACTCAGGTTTGGGAGCATCTTCGCTCTCGTCGTCATTCCCAGCAGGGACATGGGCCTGCTGCTGAGCATCCTGCACCAACAAAAATGGGAGAGACCGCAAGGGTTGTCCCCTGTGAGATTGCACACAGCAGCTATGGGCATGACCCAGCCAAGCAGCAGGAAGCTCACGTGGGAGCCAAGGAGCCAGCACCTGGGTCCAAGCCTGAGGTCATGCACTGACTGGCTCCCATGCTGAGGTCATTGACCGTTAATTGGGAATGGCTCTGTTCATACACCACAAGGGGGTGAGAGGTTCCACGCTCTGGGGTTCTGGACACGTCCACTCCGCCCAGTGGCAAAGCCTTGAACAGCCGCCAGCCTGGCAGAAACACCCTCCAGCGAGTGACCAGCATGGGTCCAGCTGCGGGAGACCACTCCATACCTAAACCCCTCCCCTTTCCCAGAGTTCCCACCGCAGCAGTTCTTAGAGCCTAGAGCTAGAGATCTGGGCTCTCACAATGGCCAAAACCAGCTGTGTAGACGCTTGGGCTGGAGCTCAGGCTCCTAGGGAGGAGGGAGCAGTTCAGAGCCTGAGCATCTACACAGCTATTTCCTGCACTGTTGTGCAAGCCCCACAAGACTCAGATTTTAGACCAGGGCTCTGAGACTCGCTGCCGCAGGTTTCTGCTTGCCACGCCCGTGCACCCCAGCGGCCACAATATAACTGAGCCCAGTGGTGTTCAGACAGCGCTGGCATTTTCTAAGGTGTGACCCCAAAATGGCCAGAGCAGCAGCGCATGTAGCTGCATCCGCCATGCCTTGTGCCAGCGCAACAGACGTAAGAAGCTGCTCTGGCAACAATGGTCAGACAACTGCTTCCCACGGACACCAAACAAGCAGCCACTCGAGACTGGACCATTCCCCCCCAGAAAAAAAAACATACCTGTGTTTCCTCTTTGGTTCTGACATAGTGAAGGATTTTCATTCTTGGTCCCAAGGGAATTCCCATGTCTTTAAGATCCTTCTCTGTACACAGAGCCTGGACAGTAAGTTACAACCCATTACTACTACAGTACAGGAAACCAGATAGTCCATTCTCAGCATTACAGAGGCCAGGGATCCTGGGAGCTAATTGCTCTGATTTCAGTGTGCCCCTCTGGAAGGGAGGGAGCCCGGATTGCGTGGGAATCCCTCTGCTCTGGAGAGAGAGGCAGCAATCTCTGAAGTGCAGAAATGCTTCCCCCCCACACACACCCCTCATTTTCAGCCTCCAATTCAGCATGCCACCAGCCGGTCCGCCACGCATAGAAAACCAGGGCTGCTGCTAGCACAGGCAGAATCAAAAGCCTGCAGAGGTATTAGTCACTCAGCCTCACCATCAAAAAAACCAGGGTACATTAGGCGAGGTGAGCTCTACTCTAACCCGAGGGCACGACACAGGCAAGAAATCGCTGTGTGAACGTGCCCCAATACCAGGGTGATGGGCACAGCGAAGAAAAATGTGAACTCTAATAGATCTGCAGGCAAGCGGTGAAACATACAAGAGCAGTAGCCACCCTGCTGGGAGAGCTGTTTTACCAGTGCTTGTGTGTCCATTCTCTCCTTCTCAAAGACACCGTAGTACTCAGACAGCTCAAGCTTCTTCAGGATTTCTTTCACTCCCCCAATGTCTCCCTGTTCAAAGGCACCCATCTGGGACCCCTGCAAGTATAGCCACATGGGTCATGTTTACAGAGCTGGTCTCTTTCTTCCTTTATGTTCTGGCTACAATATTGTGAGTAGGGGTGGGATTGTTTTGTTTAGATCTACACCTGGCACGACAGCATTGTGAGTTCAAAGCTATTCTGCTACAGAAGCAGGAGACAACAGCAGTGTTCTGCATTGCAGCAGTTATGGAAATGCTGGAGTGTGGATGTAGCCTACAGATTTCATCCTGAATCAATGAGATGCTTAACACGCACAAGCCATGGGGAACTTACCTCTTTATTGCTGTCTTCATCCTCAGAGGATTCTTTCTGATTTGTTAGGAGATCAAACAATATCAGCGACCCTAAAAAATAGCCACATACACAGTCTGAGCAAAACATCAGATCTGATGCTGGAATAAATAGAGTTACATGCCCATGTCCCTCTGTTTGGTAAAAGGGGTGGGGGAGCCTTCCCTCCTCCTCTCCCACACTCAAGTGTCCCATGGTATGGAAATGGGATTTCAGCACTAAACTGCAGTCCAGGGTTCTGTGCCATGTGCATACAGACATTGTATAGATTCTAAATTATTACACGATACCCAGGACTAAACCCTTTACCTAAGCTATGGCCCGCGATGGAAGCCCCCCCTTTAAAGTCAGGGTTCCTCTGCAGGAAGAGCCGATACAGACGGTTCATTTCTGAAGCAACAGTATCCACGATGGTCTGGCAGTAGGTGGAGCTGTTGTAGAAGAAAACATCCAGTATGGTGTCGTTTATGAAGTGACGCAGGCGGTTGATGCTCGGCAAGGTAATTCGCTCCAAATCGCTAAACATGGAACAGAAAGGGATTGTTACGAGGGACAGAGATTTCACCCACCGCTCCTGTAGCTATTTCCGAGTAGGTGAAATCCTGGCTCTCTTGAAGTCCATGGCAGTTATGCCATTGAGGATTTCACCTGAATTCAATTCATGTTAACAGAACATAGTAACAGAATGGAGCTACAAACCCTCCTTTCCTCAGAAACAGACCAGGGTTCTCCAAGGTGTGGATGCAAAGAGCCAACCTTCCCTGCTCCAGCAGCATTTAAAATCGCTCCCCACTTGGGCAGCTGACACGCTGTTCCCCTGTGCACCGCAGTGTTTCAGAAGGGGCTAGCTCAATAAAGGCTCTTGGGAGCCTGAAAAGTCTCCTTCAGGAAGGAATTAGGTATCAACTCTCCTTGACTTCCAATGGGGGGTTGGATACCTAAATCCCCTGCTCTGTGTTCTTACATCAACTGGAAACAACTGTCTGAACTTTGGGCTTTACAAGCCAATAGACTACTTATGGGGCAATTTAAACTAGACATCCATCTGGCTTCATGAGGAAACTGGACAGCAGGGCTGGGATCCTCATGTTAGGTGCTACAAACAGTTCCTGGTTCCCTTTTTTACGTTCACCTGTGCGTTTCCTGATGTAAAGCAGCAGCAGAGACTGCACGGAAAGCTCTTCTTTCATCTTTCCCCCACTGCAGCAAAGGCAAGGCACTTTACAAAAGAGCAAGACACTCCTGGATTTCACTCTGTCACTGCAGTAGATTTACCTCTAAGGTGCTAGAATTTACTTACACGTCCACCCCCGTAGAATGCAAAGGGCTGTGCCAGTTCACAGGCAAGAACTCTACCCGGCCAATTTGCTGCTGCTCCTGGGCTTTCTTGAAGTGTGCTTGCAGCATGCTCAAGGAAACGTTACGGAAGTCGTTCACTGGAAAGAGAAGTGAGCTCTGTATCAAGGCCTAGAAAAAAGAGTTTGCTAGGAGAAGCCTATTGCATTTACTATGCTGAACCAGCTGAGTTGAAGGGACACTGTCAGCCTAAGACAAACAGCACACCTCAGTCTGAAGTTGTTTAACCTACTGTTGTTACAAGTAACACTGCAGATCACTAATTGAGGGATCAGACAAAAACACTACTTCTCAGCTGAAGCGTAAACTGGATTTCACCATTTGCTCTGTAGCAACTCCGTTTCCCCTGATTGCGTGGAGCTTTCACACAGCAACCGAGGAGAGAGAAACTTTTTAAAGAGCTATGGAACCGACTGTAAAAGTCTCACACATCGGTAGGGAGTCTTAGGGGCAGGAACTGATTTTAAACTACTTCTCACTCATTTTAGTTCTTTGACTGATTTCAAGTTGACAGTAATCTTTTAAAAAGTAGCCCCATTAGATACATACTGTAAGACAGACTGCGGTATCAAAAGGCTTGACTGCATTAAAACAAAAGGGATACTTCACCAGAATTAACGACATTTGACCCCACAAATAGTTGAAGTATGCAATAGCTTTGGTTTTATTATAGAAATTTACCTCATCTTAACTTTCCTGTTTAAGGTACACACAGCTTATCAATAGCTCCCCTCTCCAAGACTCAGGCAGTTACAATGACAATATAAGCACTCTCTGAAATGGTCACATTTCTAAAGACTCTTGGATGGGACATTAACTTGTGTTAGACTTTACTGCACAAGATTACCACCTAGCGATAGACCGAGTAGAGGACTAGTGTCACACATTTATTCAGTTACTTGAAGAATCTGTATCTGATTTGGGAAGCTCACTATTTGAAGGATTAGGACACAGTGATCATTCTGATAAAAATGATTGTTCAAATCTGTCCAACTCTATCCAGATAACCAGCTTTCACTGCTCTTATATGCTAACGACGCATCTTCATTGCAGTCAGCAAGTTCTGTCTTCCAGTTTGCCAAGATTACTGTCAAATTCTTTCCATGTGTGATGACAGCACATCATGTGTTTTCCCATCAGACCTGTGTTTATTTGCGCTCTCTGAAACGCTGTGCACACCTACCACATTGGACGATGGACCGGAACCGGATATCACATGCTGGCCCAATTCCATGAACTACAAAAACCAAGTGATCTATTTGCAGAGGCTCCCCTAAGAGGAGGAAAGAGAGAACCTTTTACACAGCAGCTAACCGTTTACCTGACGCAATATTCCTTTGAGATCTCAACCTCCGAGGCAGATGTGTGAAACCCTCGATGGGTCAGATAAGGGATAATGCCAAGAGAGTTTCAGGTGTGACAATATTATAAAGTTCGGTCCCTGGTTTGTGTGTCTTGAGCAATAGTAGCGCTCAGCATAGTACTTCATATTTAAAGTACTACCTACACATCAGATCATTTCCACACACCCCCACCAACATACACGCAGGTGGCGGGTGGTAAGTGGCATTATCCCCATTTTACAGCGGAGTGAAACTGAGGAAGGTGAAGCAATTTGGGCACACGACCAGGATTAGAACTCCCAGTATTGCACTTGTTCCTCCACACCAGGGTGCCTTGTGAAATGTCACCGAGAGGCTATGCAGGGGAGGTGAAGCTTCTGCAGTCAAACCCAAAGCCTAGACATTCTCCCCTCCCAGTTGCCACAACCATTTCAGTGAGACGGGCTGGGTGTCGAGGATAACGTACTTCCGAGTTATAAAAAAATCACCCTCAGCTTAAGAGACGTATTCATGGGGCTGTGCAGAGGTAGAGACGTTACACCTAAGTACAATAACGTGTTGTTGTAGCCCTTGCCAATTAGATTAAGAGGCTCTCTCAATATCATCAAGGTAGGAAGACACGTTCCAATCACTCAACCACACTCCACATTGCCCCCCTGAGCCACCAATGAGGCAAGTCTTTCATTAAAGATTTATAGCTCAGCAGCTTGGAGGAGCAGGCCTTTCCGCAGAGGCCTGTCTGAGTAAAGCAGGCATCAGGCAAGGTTTGATTTTCATTCTCTTCTCTCCCACCTCCTTCGGTTTACATAAGATCTTTTTAGAAGAGCCCGTAGGTGGATAATGAAGGGTTTTGACAGACAGAAGCAAAAGCTAGCCCTGGCAAGTGGTTAGCTCGGTGGCAAAGCTCAATTGCTATTGAAAAGCGTCAAATTTGGCCCCCAGTTACGATTTACATTCCGTAAAGTGTACCCGAGAGCGAGCATGGAGGTCTGTGTGATATATATACACACACACACACACACACACCAGGAGGTGGGGTTGGTTTTGGTTTTAATAACTAAACTACACCAGTCATGATTTTCAGACGTGACTAGTGATTTGAAGGGCTCAATTGACGGTGCCGGATTTTCAGAGGGCAGGTTCCCAGCACTTCCTCTTCCCCCTTTCCTGCTTGTTCAGGCTGTGAGCGCTTTGGTGCAGGGACTGTCTCTCACTAGGTCTGTGCAGCGCCCAGCACAGAGGGGCCCTGGTCTCAGTTGCTGGCTGTAGAAACTACTGTAATATTAGAATTAGCACGTAAGGAAATTTGTCAATGAGATGAGATGACCCAGCCATAAGCTGCATATTTAAGTCTCAACCAAAATAATTTTGTTTTAAATTCTCTGAAGCCATATCACGACAGGCAAGGCAGGTAGGGTCTGAGAAAACAAGCTGGGAAACATTTTCCTCACCTTCGATGGATGTGAAGAAAGAACATTAACTTACCGTCGGGGATGTCAGCGGAGATGTTCTCCGCTCCTCTCTTAACAGTTCTTGGTCGACCTTGTTCTGTAGGGGTTGAGCCCCAGTCATCAGAGGTTGTCACTGGATGGTAGTGCACCATCAGCTTAAAAATCAGGAAGAGAAGCATGTTAGAACTCTGCGGTGCATGCAACACATTTAAGCATCTCCTATAAAGGGGGATAAGCAGCTCATCTGTCAGGAACTGATGGGGAGCACACCTATACCATTGCAAGGAGCAAAGAGCAAACCCCGTCTAGACACTACATTAGTGAGGACACAGATGGACACGGACACCGGATAGATGGAGTTCACTGTACTCTTTAAAATGTACTTGTATGGTCTGCTCCTCTGCAATCTCAGCACTTGAGCGACTTTAGATCCAGTTCTATGCGTAATTCTGCACTGCATTTTCCTTGTTATAGTAAACAACATCTGGGCAAGACAGGTGTACGTATTCCACACCACGCTGTCTCTGGGTGCCAGTATTCCACTTTGCATCAGTTAGAAAACAGAATGGAATGATGTCGTCAGCCACTAAGCCAATTTAACTATTTGGTTAGCAGCATGATTTTATACCTGAGGAAAGATGGGTCAGTGGTTAGGGCGCTAGCCTGGGAAGTGGGAAACCCACCTTAAATTCCCAGCTTCACCACAGACTGGCTTGTATGACCTTGGGCGAATGGCGGAATAGAAGTACCTAAGATAGAGTCTGATCTAGTTCAAGTGGCACAACCCTCTGGCATGCATGCAGTGATATCAGTATAAAGGTGCCTTACACCACAATTCCTTATTCCCATCAACGTAGCTCTGCAAAGACCTTTATACAGGTAGAACTGCAGCCACACTAAGAGAGTGTATCACTAAGTATGCTGGTTTCTAACAGACATGATTGAAGCAGTACAAAAACTGAGTGTAGATCAGCACTGAAAGCAGAATTGACGGGGAAAACACAAATCTGTTTATCAGAGGGGTAACCGTGTTAGTCTGGATCTGTAGAAGCGACAAAGGGTCCTGTGGCACCTTATAGACTAACAGAGGTATTGGAACATAAGCTTTCGTGGGTGAATACCCACTTCTTCGGATGGCATCAAACAGTAAATCATCAGGTTTTTACCTTTGGGTTATGCAATATAATGATTTCTCTAGTAGGGGACTCAAGTTTCTTTTTCCACTCGTCCAGAGTTATGGCAATCATGTAAGTTTCCTGGGGAGAAGAGAAACCCCTGCAAGTCAAACAAATATTTCCACAGGAATTCCACCAGTTAGGAGGTTTGCCTCCTCCCCTCTTATTGTAGGGTAGCTCTTAAAAATATTGTTGATCACAAGGAGGTAAATCAGACACGAGTCTGGATCGGTGACAGTCTTATCCCTGGATTAAATGTTGTCTTACGTAGTGCTTGTCGGGGGCACCCCTTCGGCTACCAGTTTTAACAGAGGCGACAGCTTCCACGTTAGACTGTATTGAAGTAATATCAGATTTAAGTTTTATGGAAAACCATTTTTCATAGGACGAGTCGCTGGCCATTAATACTAAATGTTTATAGGAAATCATAAATATGCCTGGCACTTTTCAGGTCACATAGCAGCTCTCTTTCTGTACTACCTATGGGACTTGCTCCTGCAAGCTTACACACACGAGTAATTTTAGTCACATGGGTAGTTCCCTTGGTTTCAGGGGCACTATTTATTTGCACTAGTGAAGTTACTCTCAAGTGAGAGCAGGGTATAGATTAGAGAAATATGGACATTACAGCAGAGAAGGACAGGGAAAACTAAGTGTGTCTACAGCTTGAAAGAACCAACTAGTGCCTATGAAAATAAGGTCAGGGATAAGAGGAGCTGCGGGTAACACTGAAGCAGAGATTGGCTGTGGGAAGCACGCCACGAGAAGTGGGCTTTAAGGAGGGACTTAAAGACAGAGAGCAAATATGCTTTATGAAGCGGGAGATCGAGGAAGGGCCCAAGCATGGAAGCAGCGTGGAGAGAGGGAGTGAGTAGCAAGGCAAGGAGATCTGGCAGAATGTAGGTCGCAAGGAGTGAAGCAGAGAGGCCAGGGCTGGGACGGCAGGCAGTGTGCTGAAAACGAGGACAGGCAGTTTCATTGGATAGCAAGAGCCAGGAAGGAGGCAGAGCTGGGATATGAGGATGGGGAGATTGCATTAGCTGCAGCATGTTGGAGAGAGACACAATGGGCGAGGCTGCAAAGAAGAGAGGTGCAGTATTTCCAGTGGTGCTAATCAAACAGGAAGCGTCACCCAAACGTCTCCCTCGAGTTCACGTCCTTGGACACAACTCATGGAATTCGGGATGTTCCACAAGCAGAAGCCAGTAGGGCTCAAGAGCAGCCTGGACGGGCTGGGCGTTATTAGGCGAGACATCGTTACCTCCAACTCTTCACTGAAGCTCTCCGAGTAGGGAATATACTTGTTGTCCTTGTCACCCTTGTAAAACCAGGTGCAGCGTCTCACTTCAGACACCTCCTCCTCCCAATACATGGCACAGCGCAACCTCTTCTTCAAATGCACGTCATACCTGCCCCCTTCCGTCGGCACTACCAGCTGCTCATCGTCTTTCCCTGTGGAACGCAAGGACTGTGACGAAGTGTAAACAGACCAGAAGGGGACATTACCAAGAGGTTTTAGACTGTGCAAATCATGGGGGTATCAGCCGCTTCTGCATGGAGCTTACCTAGAAAATCCATACATGCCAATAGCAAAGCCAATGATCTGTGTAAACAAACAGTCACCATTTTAAAAGGCCTCCTAGGATAATCATGCCTGCAAGTTAAAGCTTCCACACTGGGATGAAGTGGAGAGATCAGAAAGGCCCTAGGCTACAAAAAATTGTTAGTTTATTATTGTCTGTATTGCGGTAGCCCCCACTGTGCTAGGCACTGTACAGACACACAACAAAAGAGAAAGTCCCCTGGCCCAAAGAGCTTACGATATCAGTAAGCTAAGTGGTTTACATCTATCCCACTATGAGAGCAGCAAGATCTTAAATGTTTATATTCACTCGTATTTCCCTAGCCCCTTTGAGACCAGATGATCCCAAAGCTCTTAAAACTGTCTACAGACAGTACCACTGAGATGCAGCTCCCTTTGGGAAAGGGGATGGCAGCCAATCAGTACACAGCATGCCCCACACCAGCAAAGAGAGAGCGCACTGGACAGGGGCCCCAGGCCACACTTCAAAGAGATGCTGTGGGATCTTTAACTTCCAGGCGAAGCAGGCAAGACATCAGAGGTTTAGTCTCATTCATGTACTTGCACAGAGTAAGCTCCCTGGAACTTGAGCTCCCTGCACTGGAATGGTCACAGCCCAAGTCTGAACTCATGGCACTAGGAAATCTCATCATTTCCACGTGGAGGCATAGGCCTCTAAGCAATCGCCTCCAGCACAGACCGAGAACTTCCAAGAGATTTCACCGCTTACTCAGAGCAAAAATGTCACCTAAATGCCCTGACTCTACTATCTATAGGGTCTGATCCTATTAGTTGGATTACAGGTACACTGTGTTAGGCAGCACCTGTTACCTGCATGAGTCGTCAAAACATGGCACCTTGAATCAGGATCACCCACTTCAGTCTAATCACTGAAACGGGTGGGGCTAGAGAACTAAAGACTCTCAAAACCTTATTCCTCTCCCCAACCCTTTGCTGCTTCTCTTCTGGGGCTCTGCGCCGATGCAGATCTGAGTGCAGAAGCAGAGCCTTAGACTGTCTGCTTTTCAGGGCAAGGGGTGTCACTTTATATGTGTGGACAGCACCTAGCACACTGTGGGCACTATTATAATATAAATTAGTGTCTGAGCCATGCCGGACCTGGGAGCTCCACTCACACTCCAATCTGCCTTGCTACTGTGGATTTATTCGTATGAAAAGGGTAAGATCTGCAGGAAAGTCTCGCAGTGGTGGAATTTAGCCAGCGCTGCTTCCTAACTAATTCCTACTTACCATACATGAATGCCGACTCATGCAAATAAAAAAAATATCTAGAGTACTCAGTGTAAGGGTCAAATTAATGAGGCCTGAACATTAAAGCCTTTTGGATGCAACGTTTTTTTAAGCAACATGAATAGGCCCCCCTTCTAGGGAAGGTGGATAAATTTAAAATTCCAGAGAGGGAAGACACTTTCAAACCCCATCGAAAAAACAGCACAAGATGTTTAGAACCCGTCCCTTAGTCGTAGCTTCTAGCCCCAAGACAACATCAGTACAATGAATCTCAAATTCTTAGCCTACTCAGTGCTCTTGCAGATTTCCACATCTTGCAAAACCCATGATTCACTCTTGTTAATTCACCTCACCCCAGTAGATTTTAAGGTTAGATATATTACCACATTTAAAATCAAGGGTTATTTAAACTAGAGAATTAGAGATGTTGGAGTAGGAACCGTCCCATGAGGTCATCTAGTCTAGTGCAGGGTAGTTCAAGACCGTGTTTGCTACCACTTCATCCACTCTAATCTAGACATGTGGGGATTCTGCCAGCTTTCTTCTGAACCTGTCCCACAACCTAATGTATCTTGCCCCTAAGAAGCTTCTGACAAAAAGGCATTTTCAACTTACTGGAGTTGTGGGCCTCTTCTAACTTCGCTGAGTCTTGTCGACTGAAAGGGATCCACCTCTCTCTAGAATCTATTACCTTGCAGTAAAACCAGTGAGGAACAACTGCCTCGTACTTATTTGCAGTATCTGCCTCCACTACTTCAAATGAACTGGATGAATTGGATGATGGAGAAGGTTCTGCCTGTTGCTGTTCCACAGCTGACATTGCACCGCCTAAATGAACAAACAGACGGAGACAGAATAAATAGGAGGAGGAGGACACTGAATTTTTATTTTTAAAATGTCTTCAGTTATTTACTAATACTGGAAGGAGAAATACACAAGTGTGGCCCTCCCAAGAACTGCATATTTCTGTGAAAATAAAGCAGACTGAATGGCAAACTGCTACAAATGAGAGACCGCCAGCTGCAGAGATAACTTACTTGTTACAAGCTTATTATTGTCTTAATCCAAAATGTATCCGTCAGACAGAGGTGACAAGCCCCAGAACAGATAAGTCTAATACAATTTTGGCTCAACCGACTCCACCACAGAAAGTCTGAAAGATGAGGATTCCACAGTGGCTTTACAATAAAATAGCTGCAGAAACAATAAGAAAACCTGTTAGAAAATAGCAAACGCAATCAAGAGTCTGATGAAAAACAACCAGGCAGCATACCTATAACAACGCTCAGGAGTCATGCCCAGAGAAAGATATTTTACCATGAGCTGGAGTTAATGCTTTAGGATTTGTCACTACGGTTCAGGTGTGCTTCACACATCCCTGATTTCTGACACTTGTGCTGCTTGAGTTTTCTATTTTAGAAAGATAGTGAGTTTTTCTCCACTAAACATTTCGGGATTTGACAGCATGCAAAATCCAAAGGGGAAAACTTGCCTGCTGCTATAGCAAAAGTCTCACTGAAAATCCACCTATCCTTCACAATTTTATTCTACTTGCACTTCCAAATACACTGAAACACCTATTTTGACAAAAAGCGTGATTACAAAAGTGGTAATGAAGCGGAAAGAAATTAGTCAGGAAACTTATGTAACACTGGAGCACAGGAAACATAAGGATATTGACAGTGATCGGAAAGGGGCCCAGAACAAATGTCTGACAGTACACCAGAATTAACTGTTCTTATCTGATTGCTCATTTTCTTTACTTCCAAAGTATATTTCCTTTAACTTTCTATAACCTCTTCCACTTGAGAATCTCAAAGGCATTTATAAAGTTAGCTTGTTCTTCTAACCCCATTTAACCCCAGCAGGTAATTAAATGCTAGACACATTTTAAAGATGTGAAAACATAGAGACAGAGGTTAAATGAGGTGTCCAAAACTACACAGCAAGTCAGTGACAGAATTGGGGTTAGGATCCTGGTCTCCTGACTCCCAGACCTGTGCTTCAAATCTATCTTTCCTTATCACAGAAAAAAATCTCTATTCTTAGTCTTTTAATTTGAAAAGACACTATAAGGTTGAATTTGGATCAAAATTCAGGCCCCAGTCTTACAGCTGGGTCCCCAATTGTATAGATTCACCTTTAGCATCAGGTTGCAAAAACAGACTTTTACAACACTCCTATTGTCTTCGTTTTTATATAAAATAAAAAATTCAGCAAACTTTTTTCTTTAACAAAAAGTGCATGCCCCTGCAATGCTTGCAACCCAGATATTGCAACACTGTGCTATTGTATGAGAGTGAAACTGACTATAAATGCAGGTGAAGTTGACTACTCAGTTTGTATCCCTCTCCCTCTGGGACAGCAAAGAGTCTAAACAAACAGCATAAATAATAAAAAGCCAAACAGACTTTCAAAATCCCCTCTCAAATCTGACCTCTCATTTAAATTTTAACCAAACAAACCCTTCTAAAAAGGGTTCCAGTGGAAACAGCTGTTTTTGAACATGCACACTCCCCTGCAGTTTGGGAACCCCAAACCCTGCTGCAGTGAAACTGACTACATGATAAGGAAACTCACTTCTTGGATTTCAGTGTCCAGGCTAAAAGAGACCCACAGGTGAACACAGAGCATCAGCAGCAACAGGTGAATTACACTGGCAGAAATTATTTCCCTTATATATTCTAAGAAGTGATTCATGACATCCCTATGAACAAGTGATTTTAAAGTAGGAGTTGCAACATCATCACAGCACCCCTTTAAATATAAGATGTTCTCATAGACCTTAAGGCCAGAAGGGACCATTCATAATCATCTGCTAGTGTGACCTCCTACACATTACAGGCCACAGAACCTCACCCACCCACTTCTTTCCCACACAGGTGCGGGTATGGGGTGGGGGGGGGGGGGAGAGGAGGGTGTAGAGGGAAACACCACACTCATACAAAGCAAACCCGTACAAAAACGGAGAGCTGGCACCCAGAGCGGGGCAGGGATGGTGTCCCTAGCCTCTGTTTGCCAGAAGCTGGGAATGGGCGACAGGGGATGGATAACCTGATGAGTCCCTGTTCTGTTCATTCCCTCTGGGGCACCTGGCACTGTCAGGATACTGGGCTAGATGGACTTTGGGTGTGACTCAGTAGGGCCGTTCTTATTAAACCCCTCAGGCTCCCGGGCAACTGCTGCCCCCATCAGCACCCTGGCATGGGCAACTACTGCCCCCTTTTTCTCCATCACTCTCTACTGATGCCATCCTTCTCCACCAGACGTCCCCCTTCCCCCTCCAGGGCCCTTCTCCTCCCCCCGCCCCCCCATCACTCCCCTCTCCCCCAAGGCCCCGCTCCCCTCATCACCCCCCCTCCAGGGCCCTTCTCCTCCCGCCCCCCATCACCCCCCTCTCCCCCAAGGCCCCTCTCCCCCCATCACCCCTCCCTCCAGGGCCCTTTCCCCATCACTCTGCTCCCCACCCGGGTCCTTCTCCCCCCTACAGGGCCCTTCCCCCCCACCACCCCCCTCTCTCTCTGGGCCCCGCTCCTCCCTCACCCTCCTCCAGGGGCCTTCCCCCCATCACCCCGGGCCCCGCTCCCCCCATCACCCCCGCTCCACGGCCCTTCCCCCCATCACCCCGGGCCCCGCTCCCCCCATCACCCCCGCTCCACGGCCCTTCCCCCCATCACCCCGGGCCCCGCTCCCCCCATCACCCCCGCTCCACGGCCCTTCCCCCCATCACCCCGGGCCCCGCTCCCCCCATCACCCCCGCTCCACGGCCCTTCCCCCCATCACCCCGGGCCCCGCTCCCCCCATCACCCCCGCTCCACGGCCCTTCCCCCCATCACCCCGGGCCCCGCTCCCCCCATCACCCCGGGCCCCGCTCCCCCCATCACCCCCGCTCCACGGCCCTTCCCCCCATCACCCCGGGCCCCGCTCCCCCCATCACCCCCGCTCCACGGCCCTTCCCCCCATCACCCCGGGCCCCGCTCCCCCCATCACCCCGGGCCCCGCTCCCCCCATCACCCCCGCTCCACGGCCCTTCCCCCCATCACCCCGGGCCCCGCTCCCCCCATCACCCCGGGCCCCGCTCCCCCCATCACCCCCGCTCCACGGCCCTTCCCCCCATCACCCCGGGCCCCGCTCCCCCCATCACCCCGGGCCCCGCTCCCCCCATCACCCCCGCTCCACGGCCCTTCCCCCCATCACCCCGGGCCCCGCTCCCCCCATCACCCCGGGCCCCGCTCCCCCCATCACCCCCGCTCCACGGCCCTTCCCCCCATCACCCCGGGCCCCGCTCCCCCCATCACCCCGGGCCCCGCTCCCCCCATCACCCCCGCTCCACGGCCCTTCCCCCCATCACCCCGGGCCCCGCTCCCCCCATCACCCCCCCTCCAGGGCCCTTCCCCCCATCACCCCGGGCCCCGCTCCCCCCATCACCCCCGCTCCACGGCCCTTCCCCCCATCACCCCGGGCCCCGCTCCCCCCATCACCCCGGGCCCCGCTCCCCCCATCACCCCCGCTCCACGGCCCTTCCCCCCATCACCCCGGGCCCCGCTCCCCCCATCACCCCCCCTCCAGGGCCCTTCCCCCCATCACCCCGGGCCCCGCTCCCCCCATCACCCCCGCTCCAGGGCCCTTCCCCCCGCACTGACCCCGCGGCCGCAGCGTCTCTCCCTCCGGCCGGGCGGCTCAGTGTGTCGGTGCGCGGCTGGCCCGGCCCGGGCCCACGAGCCCCCGGCGCTGCGGAGGCGGCGTGAGCGAGGCCGCCCTCCCGGGGCGGGGCCCGGCCTGGCTCCTCCTCTGGCGCGGGGAGGGGGAGCAGGGGCCTGAGGGAGGCCCAGGCCTGGGGGAGGCGGAAGGGGGAGGAGTCAGGCCCCCAAGGGGGCGGGGGGAGAGGCAGGCCCCCAATGGGGGCGGCCAAAGGGGGGGCAGGTCCCCTAAAGGGGGAAGCCCAAGGGAGGGGAGAGGCAGGCCCCCAACGGGGAGGCAAAAGTGGGGGCAGGCCCAAGTGGGAAGGAGGCAGGCGCCCAATGGGGGAGGCCAAAGGGGGGGGGGGGCAAGCCGGCCCCCAAGGGGGGAAGCTGCGGGGCAGGCTTCAAAAGAGAAGAGGGTGTTTAGACACCCCCAAGGGAGGGGGATTAGAGGGGGCAAAGGACAGGGTGGCTTCTGGGCCTGCCCCTCCGTAGCGCCCAGTGCCCCCGACACAGCCCCGGGGCCTTGCACGGTCTCTCTGCCCTTCGGCCACGCTTGGGTTGGCCCCACGGATGCATTTTTTCAGGGTGGGGGTTGCCCCTCTAGGAACCAGCTCTGCCCTCTAGTCTCCTTTAATATCCATGAGCACTTGGGGGTGGGGGCGAGGGGAAGCTCGGGAGGCGGTGGGGGGCTAGAGGGGTCAGGGAAGAAGAGATTAGAGACGGGGAACTAGAGAGAAGCGGTGGGTACAGAGCAGGGACATGCAGGATCTGTTCTGCTGTCTAATCTGCTTTGATAGCATCAGGCTGCTGTTTACAAGAGCTCATGGAGAAGGGTCCATGGAAAGCTTGAAGATGAGGAGGAACGGTCCTGTTCCCCAGCGGGATTTCATGTAAGTGTCACTCTTGGTTAAACACAGCAGAGAGAGACATAAAGACAGGAGGATGTACGTACATGTGTACGTGCGCGCACACACGGGTGAGCATACAGCGCTGCTGGATCAGACAGTGAAAGTTAATACATCGGATGTCGGGGGATGGTGTAGATACTAGGAATACCTTGATTTAACTAGATACAATATGTATTTCATTTATTCATGTTTATAAACGTTTTAAGTGCCTTTCCCATGCTTTGTGCACTCATCCCATTCATTAAAATATACAAGATAAAATATAAAGGACTGCATATATAAATAAATATTTACTCCAGCACCCTCTCAAAAAACCTGGGGGGAAAAGAGAGTAAAAAACACACTGCAGAATTTCTGGCCTGTGTATAGAAGAACATTATAAAAATTAGAATATAGATGTATTTCCCAGCTGTTCCATTTCATATCAGCAGGCATGAACCTTATATCTCAGCTATCCAATCATTTAAACACAGTTTTAGGGGGAAAAGATGTTCTTGGGGCTAAAGTGGGAGAGCTTGTATATTTTCATTTTTACATACTGTAAAGCGGCCCTAGTTTTATTTGTAAATTCTAATGGTTAAACTGCTATTGCTAGTACATAGCAGCAAAACACACTCTTACTCAATGCAAATTCTAAACTAACAGCCAAACATCATGACATTCAAATACATGACATGTAATTTGTCCCTCTCTTCCACCACATATACCCAGTTAGAGGGAGCCGGCCAGTCTGAGAATACAAAAAGGTTGTTTACACATTGCCTGGCTGTAAGCGCAACCTAGTGATCACATATTCAAATCAAGACACTCAAGGCCCTGAATAATTAACCCCATTGGGACACAGTGCAAAGGAAAACAACAATTTTGTCTTGGAGGCTGCCAATTTATTATAAAAGGAGGCTCTGGGCTGCTGCAGTTGAGTCAGAACAGTTAATCCTTCTTGCATCAGACAGTACTGTACCTTCAGCTGCTGATTCTGCTGGCTTGCTCAGCTGATTGTATTTCTCATTCCACCAATCCCTTTTGTGGGGGGAAACACTGTGCTCTTTCTGGTTTGGTGCTGGGTCCCCTGTCCCCATCTCCTGCCTCTTTGTCTGTATTCACTCACTGTAACAATAGGAGAAAAGAGAAGCATTCACCGCATACCAGCTGCTGTGTGGCAGAGTAGCTGTTACACAGAGGGCCACATGAAAGGGTTGTAGCCCTATGTGCAATATAGATCAGTGGGACTTGTTAGGCACTCACCAGGACCACGTGTGACCCAGAGATGTGCTGTGGACAGACTGGCTTTATAGCATGCTGCTTTTTAAATTTGTGAGGAACCTTTGTGCTCATGAAAGTGAGTGATGAATAGTGCTGGTTAGAGTCATGCATAGTGCAGGAAGGTGCACTGTAAGGTTCTACCACACAACTTGGCCAGTGCATATTAATCCCGATCCTCAGGACCTTCTCCTGTTCCAGTCTGGGGATCTGCACGTGTGCACACAGCTCTAGTGGGTACGTGTAGTAGGTGGCATTAATTAATTCAAAAGGTGCCCCCAGCCCAAGCTTTTGAAGCCAAAGCAATTTAGGAGATCATAGCAAATCTTGATTTCAGGGTTTCAGCTAGTCACTTTGCTCATGGCACGGATTCTTTGTGTTCATACAACCAACCCGTGTGGCAGCCTCACAGGGTAATATGCTCTAGATGCCAACTGCCTGCCACCCCCAAAGCAAATAAGCACTTCAGAGAGTGATTTTCAATCAATGCCATAAGACATTTCTTTAACTTTTATTTTTCAAAGTCTCATGTGCACATTGTGGCTTATCGATACAACCTAGTTCCTTAACATGAATAGGATTGTGCATATTTCTAAACAGATGGTGCTTTTTGAAACAGAAAGTAAATTAGAAGGGTTTTGTATTTGTAGAGAGATTGAAAGTGCTTTTTACTTGAGCTTCTGTTTCCAGGGGTGGATTTATGACACAAGGTTGTTGTAGCACTGGCTATGGTTTTAACAGCAACACTCGACTGAGTGTTCCACTATTTGAATTCCTTGTGATAACGATTGTACATTTCCATACTGTCTTTCATTTAGAAGGGTCACAAAGTGCCTTACAAACACCTACACAGAGATCACTTAAGTTACCTTTGTAGTGCAACAAGACAGAGCGCACGCTAATAGTTTTAAGGCAAGAAGTGAAGAATACAGTCTGGTTGAACTGAAGTGGAATTTAAGACAGCAGAATATAATTACCAGAGTAGGACAAGGACACTGGGGATAATTCTTTTGAAAAGTGTTACGGAAGGATCACAGTTTTACATTTTGTCTGAAAGACAGATAGCTACCACCAATAACACAGTACTCCTATTTTCTGCTGGCCACTCATTCAGTATCTAAAAGCACCTTCTATTGTACCACCATTGCCAATTTGGTGTATTCCTTACAGGTCTACCCTCCAAGTGCTGACCCAGTTTGACCCTACTTAGTTTGTGAGAGTTGTGGAGGCTAGAAACTGCAGTAGGGATTTAGGCAGGCAGAATGTTGTTATATCTATTGGAATTTTCTACAGGCCAGAAAACGGAAGGGCATGCCTTAATCTGCACGAGAGCTATCAGTTGGCCATCTTCCACTGTAACAAATGAAAGCTGCCATCTGCCCCAGGGATAAAGGCATGCTGCTATTTAGCTAAGAGTGTAATCTACCAATAACGCCTTTCCACAGAGCTGTTCAGTAACTAAGCTTGCTGAAAGGATAAACTAACATTTCAGCCTTCTTTGTAAACAGGACATTTTCATGCCCCTTACCCGTGTTTCAGTATGAATACACTACACTCCTCCTCCTTCAAACCTTTCCACTGAATTTTGTAAAGTCCCACACAGTGGGTTACAAACCCTAGAAGAGGGCATCATCTTCTAAAAGGCTAGCCAATATCTGTTCAGCCCCAGTCACACAGGCGATTACAACCAACAGAGGTTTGCAGGTCACATTACCTATCATTTTTGTTGGAGGTTCAGCTTTTTAATTTAAAAAAGAAAAAGCCCCATCTCCTCCTCAGACTTTGTCTGACTGCAAAAAAGAAAAAGCCCCATCTCCTCCTCAGACTTTGTCTGCCTGCCAAATAGCATGCACATTCTTGGACTGTTCCCTCGGAATGTATAGACTGATGTCAGTCTTGCCCCGTGTTGGCGGTAGTAAACCTTTGTCCCAGTCCATAGAGCACTGTAGATTATAAAGCAGTTGAATGTACATGTTGTTCTTCAGCACCGGCTCACCCCATTGTTATGTCATGTATTAGCTGGTGAGGTAGTCCAGGATTGCTCTATGATCCTCGGTGTTATCAGAAATCTTCAGTTAAAGCTGACTGGTGACTAATGCCAAGTGAGAGGATTCTGGAAATCACTATTAAAGAAATTGGACTGTAGGAGGCACAGCAATTTTGTTCTTAATGTGGCTTTTAATAAAAGGAAACCAGAAGCTAAAAAGTAAGTTCAGTGAATCTCAAATTCTTATTGAATCTAAGCACAGCTTCATCTCCTCACTTACCTGTAAATAAGTAACTGCTATAGAGTTTACACTTAATATCCTCAGAGAAAAGCAGCACAAAGGCTGGGGTGCAGCTACAATTCTAAAACCATTTGTTATTTTAAAAAACCCTCTATGCCTATTCTCAAGAAACAATCCTGTCTTATTTCCATAACTGTGTATGCATTTCAGAGCTATAACTTCACGCACCAACTGCTTTCACTTGGATTCAGACAAATAACGATGGCCCTCCATTCGGCAAAGCAAGTCATCAGATGCTGCCGTTCCATTGACTTTAATGAGACTTTCACAGATGGTTTAAGCATGTGTTTAAGTCTATCCCTAGTCAGTAAAGCACAAACATCTGCTTAAGTACTATACTGAATTGGCGCCTAATAAAAACTGAGCTCGAAAGATACACAAGACTCTGAAATAGCGAGGCTTCCTCTCCCATCACTAAGCTTAACTACATTTAAAACATACGAAATCCTCAGTCCATTTCTTGTTCACTCATCTCTATGTTCAAATCATTCTGAAAAAAGGTAAGCGTTCTCCCCTCCTGATATGGCTACCCATTCTGTATCACACCTCTTTCAGGCACTGTTTATAAAGTGAGCCTTTTTGCAGCACAGGCACAAGGGTACAGACTAGAGTGGCAGGAGATGAGGCTGAAAACAGACTTTGCAAGTCTCTTGCATTTGCGCTCCCTGACTTCTTGATGAGCTTAGTGTCCTGTTCCATGTTGTGATCATTATGATGTCATCACTTTGAAAAGCAGTTTCAAAAAGTGTTTGCGAGCACTAAGTAACTTAATGGGCACTTTTGTTTTCTAGCTAGTCATAAGCCAGAATGTTTTAAAGCCCAGCTTGTCTTCACAGTGCTTCTGCACTTGAGAAACTAGGAGACTAATAGCTTTTCCCCAATTAAAAAAACCTAAATAACGCATGAAAAGGGAGCGGTTAGAGCACAGCATTGGGGGTTGGGATTCTTTGGGATCTATTCAAATTGTGGCCCATCTCCCTCCGTAAGCTTAAATAATGATAATATTCACCTTCCTCACAGGGGGCACCTGTGAAGATTAATGTTGATAAGACACGAATGCCACACATTGTTACTTTAAGCTGCATAACTCAATGAAGCAGGTAGTCTTATGTCCAATGAGGACTTTTATTTTGAAAATCATTTTTAGGGGACACTTCAGCAGGCATGCCTAACCCTTTCTGGAAGGTAGTAAGGTGGGTGTTAACACACAGGACAGGGAGGGGTTCACTGCAAAGAAAACGATGTTGCGTTGAACAGTCCACACGGCGTGACTCCACAGCGTAGCTGGCAGGTGCTTAGGAGAACATGGTCAAGCCCAGAGTTAATTTAACAAAGGCAGAATGGTGCAAGATGCACAGGCAAAAGATAATGCCACCATCTTAAATCCTTATTAGTCACAAGGAGTTTGAGCTCAGCCTTAACTCTTCATTTCTTTTGAGTGGTTGGTATAATTAGCTGATGGAAGAGAGCTTTTAACGCCTATAGTCAGAGGGAACAAAAGTTATCATTAGTGATTATCTTTGAGAACTCATGGAGGACAGATGACGTCCGGGAGGGTTGAAGGGCAAACATACTATCTTTAAAAAAGGGAACGTAAGAGGCCCTGGGGAATTCTAGTCCAGTCAGCTTAACTTTGATACCTGGAAAGATACTGGAACAAATTATTAAACAGCCAATTTATACACACCTACATGATAATAGCATGGATATGCCAAGGAAAATCATGCTACCCCAACCTAATTTCCTTCTTTAACAGGCTTACTGGCCTAATGGATAGGCAGTATAGGTGATACCTTGATTTTAGTAAAGCTTTTGACACAGTCCCCCATAACATTCTCATAATGAAACTAGGGAAATGTGGTCTAGGTGAAATTACCATAAGGTAGGTATATAACTGGTTGAAAGTCCATACTCAAAGAGTAGTTATCAGAGGTTAAACACTGGAATAGGCTTCCGAGGGACATTGTGGAATCCCCCTCACTGGAGATGTTTAAGTACAGGTTAGGCAAACACCTCTCAGGGATGGTCTAGGTCTGCTTGGTCCTGCCTCAGCACAGGGGCTGGACTTGATGACCTCGAGGTCCCTTCCAGCCCTACATTTCTATGAAAAGTTGCTCGGCAAAGTTACATAAATCACTAGCCTGTTTTGACCGTTGTACTTCTAGCGAGGAGGCTGCAGGTTCCTCAGCCTGCACAATGACTGCGCTACCCTAGGCCACCAGAGAATTTGAGGAAGAGGAGCTAAGCTGTGCCGTTAATTTTGTAAGGTTACAGCAAATGGAGTATTTTTCAGGTACAATTTTCGTCTAGCTAACTTCATCTTAGCAAAGAAGCCTTTTCCTTCCTGGTACTTTTGTACCAATACTCATGTTCCCTTTCAAAAAACAAAGTTTCTGCTAAATCTTAGTTTTCTTCTGTGAGCCTGAAGCAGTAATTTCTGGGGAAATTTTAAGCACATTAGAGACACAGCTAGGACCCAATAGCAATTGCACTCAGGATTTAACATTCCTAGCACCAGGGTATTTAAACTGTGCACTAAATTAACGGAGCACAAATACCCAGAACAAATAGGTGTTTCTCTCTCTGCTCCTCCAGGGAAAATAACTAACTGCAACAGCAATGGTAGTTACTTGGCAAACTTCTCTCACATTATATACAGAAATATTCTGCCATGAAGCACGCAGGTGAGAGGAAGTGCTAGTGTAACCCACACACCTTCTGGGTGTGGTGTTCTGTCCTACCTAGTGGCACCGAGACCACTTAGAGAGAGATCAAATGAGTCTGCTCTACAGCCTTAGCTAACAGCCAGCTGGCTGTTAGCTCATACAGTAGAGGCTCATGCACTAAGCTTCAAAGGTCCCAGATTCGACCTGACCGGGGTCTGTCGGTGTTACTCTAGGATAACATTAATTCTCAGAATCAACTATTGTTTAATTCATGAATGTTGTACCATTACTTCCTGCAGACGTTCAGTCCTTGGAACCAGATCCCCCCCCTTACATTAGCATAGAACTGGAGGCTGTTTACAATATAGTGGCGAGCTAGAGCATAGTTTCTGCTCTTTGGAATCAGATTCAACTTTATATTCCAAACAGCGTTAGCAAGGCCTGGTTGGTCTCTGCCTGATAGGAGGCATTGATTGCTATTAAACATGGTCCTCCAATCCAAAACATTTATTGGCCCAGACTGATTACTCTGCTCTTCTGGATTAGCCCAAAGTACATTTTCTAGACTGCCAACCACATGCATGATTATGAGGATGGATCTGAATGGTTGGAGAGGTCAGTACCATCCAGCAGAATTCAGGTGCACTAAGGATGTAGAATCTGCAGACATGCATTGACTAGCAGCATAGAGAATGCCAGGCTGGATGGCTTCAGGAAAATAGGGTCATTGTTCCAGGAGCAAATGGCTAAAGGGTTCACAGAACTAGTCTGCTCCAAGCCATCTCAAGAGCAGCACCAACCCCCTTCCAATATCATGAATGTCACCATTTCCATGTCACTTGCTGCCTTGTCTTATGAGGATCTGCAGCAAGGACAGAATTCCAGGTATGGTGCTTTGGTTACAATAGGTTCCATTTATAGTTTCACCCAAACTTTAAAGAGAGTCACTTCCAACTTCTTATCAGTACAAAATTATTTTTAAAACTTGCCAGAGTTTATTTTCTCTTATCATACACAGTAACGACTACTTAATTTCAGATGTGGTAGCCCCACGGTTAAAGACAGATGTTTTACCTCTCCCCTCCACAGTGCACTGTACAGAACCACCAGTTATGCAGATTATAGTGGAATACAAAACTGCATGATGTGAAAGGACATTACAATTAAAAAGTGGATTTTTACCCCAATTTGCCCTGAAAAATCATTTCCAAATGTTTCACTTCCTAGGATCATGCCGCCATCTCTCATTTGCAGCACTGCCTTTTCAGAGGCAGAATTCAAAAGCTCCCACTTGTGTTCCTTATTACCTCTCCCCCACATAAAACATCACTGAATAGCTCTTCACTATATAGAAGAAAACAGTGTGAAGTTGCCATATTGACTGGCTGCTAATATGGTCTCTTCCACCAGCACTTCAAGACAGTACTACAGCGTGCACCAAAAAGACACAGAACAATACACATCAATCTCAATGACTAGAGTGATGAAGCTGTAAATAATACACAAGAATCGTGTTCCAAGAGCCTGAAGTCTTGTTGTACTTGCTGTGTGTCGCAATGCCTTTGTAGCTTACAAAACTTGACAAATATTCCAGCTGTTTAAGCCATTGGTCAGCAAGTGGTATCTACACACACATTTGGCCTAGTATTGAAAAGTCTGTTCCATACAACGGTTTCCTCTCCTGCTGATGAAAAGCATGTAGACACCCACAGAGGCAAAAGCACTTCGTTTGGCAATGTCAGAATTCCATAGCTGTCTGTACATTCGTTGGCCTGGAACAACAAACTGAAAATTCAGGACTCATGTTTCAATCCTCCCTTCATCCATCCACAGCCAATTTATCATTTGTTGGGTTTAAAAAAAAAAATTAAAGTATAGTCAGACTTTATTGCTTTTCGTGGTCAACAGTAGTTAGAAGTGGGCTGAGAATTAAGCCTAACCAGAGTGCTTTGGGATGTCCATAGCAGGCCTTGAGTTGTTACCATCTGTCTTTTAGAATCCCTTTTTTTCCAGTTTTTCCAGTATGGCCTGGATTCTATGAACAGCCTCCTTCCTAGCCTGTCGAACATTGTCCTGGCCACGAGTCTCTATGGAATCCAGTTCCAACAGCTCCTTGGTCAGCATTTCCTCCAGGAGCCGGTATGCTTTGTCTGTCTTTTTTCCTACAAATTCATCCACCTCTTGCTCCAACTGCTCAACTTCCTCCATAACTTGCATAACTTTTTGAATCCCTGGCTGCATTCCCAGGGAGTTTGACAAAGGCTGGTCGCTGGGTTTGAAACCTGCATCCTGGTTCAAAGGTGGTTTCCTAGGTACATTATCATACATTTGGGGCTGTGCGCTGTATTGCACTTTGGGATTGAAATGGGATGGTTTAGTGTTGAATTGAGTTGACTTGTGATCATTCATAGTCCCAGAGGGCTGATGATTGACTTCTGGAAAGTAGTTGTTGTGGTTTGCTCCTTGGTCTGGTTTGTCATAAGAAGTATCCTAAATCAGAAACAAGCAGAGGTTTTACAATTTGTTTCCTTCAACACCAGTTTTCTTATCCCACATCCTGCATCAAAGAGGGAATGCAAGCAGATCTCTGAGCAGCAGGGCCAGTCTGCCTCCCTGCTCATTTGGAAGATGTGCATGCTCAGGATGGCAGTGCAAAAAGGGTTCAGGCAATGGAAGTTACTAAGGATGAGGCCTGCACTTTGAAACTGTCATCCACCGTGATGTCATAATATACTGTGACCTAATAACGTGAAACTCACGTAACTTTCTTACGTAAGTGTTGCTGCCCATACACAAGCCCAAAAAGGAATGCTCAAAGACAGCTAGCGCTCAAGTCTTTGATCTATTTAAGAACAAACTAGTTAAAGGAACCACATCTGGGTTCACAAAACTCTGTGTCTGCAGAATGACAATGCGACAGGTGTGAACTAGCCCACAGTGGGGTCAGGATTATGCTTGCTACAGCGATGTTTAACCACGATATTTCCTAGCAGGATTCTAGCACAATTCCTCTGGTACGTGTGGATGTATTTGAGGGGATCATGAGAGATACTCCCTGGAAATGGAGTATATTACACAGGTTCATAACTATTCCCAGATGACAAATTCATGGCCATGCTATTCAAAAAATCAGGGCTTTGGAGCTGTGCTCCGGCTCTGCTCCAGCTCCAGGCAAAAACCTGCAGCTCCACTGCTCCGGAGCTGCTCCAGGCCCCGCTCCAAAGCCCTGCAAAAAATCCACATTAGAACCCTGGTAGCAAGTACTTTGACAACACAGTCATACCTTCCAGAGATCTGATCCTAATGTGGCAAGGGCCTCTAACTGTAAAGAGGGGAATGGTGAGACTAGGAAGGAACAGAATCTGTTATTCTCATAACACTAATTTTTAGCGAAGTCTCTAGTAAAGGATTCCTGTGCCCAGGAGTTCACTTGGACAGGAAAACAGCAATTGCATGTGGATCAGGACAGGCCCTTCTAGCCCAGTCTCCTGGCTCCCAGTGACCAGCACCAGATACTTCAGAGGAAGATGCAAGCAACCCTGCAGCAGGCAGATATGGGATGATCTGCCCCTCATAAGGTCTCACCCCAATCCCTACTAATGAGACACTGTTTTAAGACCTGGAGCATGAGACCCGATATCCCCTCCAGTACCTCCCCTTAGTTTTTTTGCATCAAGTAATACTGTATACTCTTTATGGATATCCAAGTTAATGGATCTAAAAACAATTATGAGAATTCCTAGTTTTTATTAGTTTGTTTCTATGCAGTATGAACCAATTACTTTAACAGAGGGGGAAAAGGTGTAAACACTTCAAAGAGATGAAAAATACATGCGTTTTTCAGGGAAGCAGTGTAGTCTGGTGGTGTGATCACAGACCTACAGTCAGAGAGCTCATCCTGACTGACAGTCTCGCTCTGCAATTATTTAGCATTGTACAGCATTCTGAAGTTGTAAAAGTGGTCCGTAAATACCAAACAGTATTGGATTTCCAAGTATGATCTCTTTTTCCCTGCGCCAGCGGGAGCTAGAAGCACTGTAAAAGCAGCACGCCGAGCTTCTGGGGAGGGGGCTTTTTGCACTGCTTGCAGTGACCCATATGGCTGAGTTAAGATAGGCGCCAGTAGGCGTCAAAGAATCTTGAAAGCATTAAATCTTTACCTTTGTATCATGAGCTGGAGGATGAGGAGAAGGAGCTCCATTGCCAGGCCAGGATGGAGATGATTCTGAAACAAATGGACTGCCTTGGGGTGTTGAAGCAGCAGGCCAGGCATAACGTGGCTGCATCCCATAGATGCCAGAGGAAGCCCAAGATTCATCCTGGGGTCTTGGTGGTGGTGGTGGTGGCGGTGGTGGCCCCTGCTGTGGAATGCCAGGGTTGGTATCTCCTCCATATGGATAGTGTGGGACAGGCATACCTGGGGTCTGCAGGAAGAGGGAAATGAAGGCAGTACCTTCAAAGTCATGTTCACTCAGCCACTGGAAAAACATTTTGATGTGCTTCTCCACTCCTACTAAACACTCCTGGTTAAGAGCCACAAAGTCACACCAGCTACCTTGGCTCTGACATGTCAGCCTATTAATTGGGGGAGGGATTAATTGGGGGAGGGATAGCTCAGTGGTTTGAGTGTTGGCCTGCTAAACCCAGGGTTGTGAGTTCAATCCTTGAGAGGGCCATTTAGGGATCTGGGGCAAAAATCTGTCAGGGGACAGTACTTGGTCCTGCTAGTGAAGGCAGGGGACTGGACTTGATGACCTTTCAGGTCGTTCCAGTTCTAGGAGATTGGCATATCTCCCTTTATATATTAATTCTGAGTCCTAGGCCAAGGGAGTGGTTACACATTTTTACAAGAGTAGGCATGGCTGGCTGTCTTGGCCATTTATGTAGTTTAGCTGCAGTCTAAGTCAGCACAGTCAGTCAAAATACTGGGCTGTGTTGCAAGAGACGAGAGACCTGGGGCACGAGATGGGCCTCGGGATAAACATTTCCTGTGCTGGAGCCAGGAGCAGCACTTCTAGGGCTTACACCTGAATGACTGGTAGCTTAAAGGGCAGGCCGCCCTTAGGCAAGCATATGCCAACCTTTGCTTCAGAAGGGCTATATCCAATACTGAGCTGGGTTGTACTCACACCAGCCCCAAGCATATTCCTTGTACTAGCTTCCTTACCGGTGGTGGGGAGTATCCTGGGCCCTGCCTCCTGAGAGAGGGGCCTTCCGGGGGGCAGTCTGGTGGGGGATAATTCCAATGCGAGGCTGGGGATGGCGGTCGGTACATGCTCGGAGACTCTGCCGGGTAGGCGGCCCGAGGGTGCCCAGAAGAATAGTAAGTGTTTGACTGTGGCAGATTAGCATAGTGTGGAGCAGCCCCAGGGGCTGAGGGGTAAGGGGTACCATAGGCTCCATTTGTGTAGGGAGACTCCAGCCCCTGAAAAACAAGCAGAGAACATATTTGAGAGATGGACACAGATTGAACGTGGACAACACCAACCTGGGAGGGGCTGTGAGCACTTTGGAGGACAGGATTAGAATGCCAGTTTGTCAAGATCACTTTGACAACTGGTCTGAAATAAGTAAGATTAAAATCCAATGTAGAGAAGTGCAAAGGACTGCACCTAGGAAGGAAAAAAATCAAATGCAGAAATACAAGATGGGGAATAACTGAGTAGGCTGCAATACTGCTGAAAAGGATCTGGGGGTACAGTGGAATATGAGTCAACTATGTGATACTGTTGTGAACAAGGCAAATGTCATTTTTGGATGTATTAACAGGAATGTTGTATGCAAGACATGGAAGGGAACTGTTCTGCTTTACTCAACACTGGTCAGGCCTCTGCCAGAAAACGGTGTCCAGTTTTGGACACCAAGCTTTAGGAAAGTTGTGAACAAACTGGAACAGTCCAGAGGGCAGCAATAAAAATGGTAAAAGGTTTAGAAAACTTGATCTCTGAGGAAAGTTTGAAACAATTGGGCATATTTAGTTTTGAGAAGGCTGAGGGAGGATATGCTAAGTCTTCAGATATGTGAAAGGTTGTTACGAAGAGGACAATACGCAATTGTTTTCCGTGTCCATCAAGGGAAGGACAAGAAGTAATCGGCTTAATTTGCAGCAAGGGAGGTGTAGATTGGATATTAGGAAAAAATTTCTAACCAGGTATTACGTACTAGAATAGGTTACCAAGGGAGGTTGTGGAATCCCCATTATTGTCTAACCTGTCCTTAAACTTCCAAACCCTGTCTAGGTATACTTAAATCCTGCCCCAGAAAGACAGGAGGTTGGGGGGATGGATTAGACAACTTCCTGAGGTCCCTTCCCGCCCTCCACTTCTGTAAGTCCATGAGTGGCCAAAGGCTCTAGGGTCTGGAATAGGAGCAGCAACAGAGCTGTGTAGGGGAAGAGTGGAAGAGGTTTTAGGCAACTGTAAAATAGGGATTTTAGTCTCAAATCAGGAAATTCAGAGTTTTGGTTTCCATAGCAACTGTGCATACACCAGTATGGAATATTAATATTGTTGCTGTGGGAACCATAACTCTTTCCTCACTTGAGTGATTAAAGTTTTCCCGTTAAAGTAGGATAGAGGTTTTGCATTTGAAAATGTGTGGGTTGGGGAAAAAAATCTAGGGTAGAAATTTAATTGTCTTCCTCCTGGCATGTCTCATTATCAAGCATTACAAAGATTCCAATGAGAGGCTGACAAGAATGCTTTACAAATATTAAGTCTCTCCACCACCCCTGTAAGCCAGGTCAACATTATTTCACTGTCGGGTGATGCTCAGCACACTACTTCTGGTCCCTGCCTTGTGCCCACGTGTACTTATTAGCCCTCTACAAGCTTATCCACATAGCTATGTGCTGGGTCATCATCCGAGACTGCTATAACATGAAATATATGGCAGAATGTGGATAAAACAGAGCAGGGGACATACAGTTCTCCCCAAAGGAGTTCAGTCACAAATTTAATTAATGCATTATTTTTTTAATGAGGGTCATCAGCATGGAAGATGTCCTCTGGAATGGTAGTCGAAGCATGAAGGGGCATATGAATGTTTAGCATATCCGGCACATAAATACCCTACAATGCCAGCTACAAAAGTGCCATGCAAATCTTGTTCTCACTTTCTGGTGACATTGTAAATAAGAAGAGGGCAGCATTATCTCCTCTAAATATAAACAAATGTGTTAGTCTTCGCTATTGGCTGAACGAGAAGTGGAACCGAGTGGACTTGTAGGCTCTGAAGTTTTGCATGTTTTATTTTTGAGTGCAGTTATGTAACAAACAAAAATCTACATTTGTAAATTGCACTTTCATGATAAAGAGATTGCACTACAGTAATAGTATGAGATGAACTGAAAAATGCTATTTCATCATTTTTACAGTGCAAATATTTGTAATCAAAAATATACACTTTGATTTCAATTACAACGCAGAATACAATATATATGAAAATGTAGAAAAACATCCAAAATATTTAATAAATGTCAATTGGTATTCTATTGTTTAACAGTGCAATTAAAACTGTGATTAATCTCTTTAATCAAGATTAATTTTTTTGTAGTTAATTGCGTGAGTTAACTGTGATTAATTGACAGCCTTAGAAAAAACACATTCCTAGATAAGCCCTTGACTGGACACCACTGGGTGGAAGATGGAAAAGAGGACGACAGCAGATGACATATAAGAAAACTATTGACAAAGATGTTGCTGTCATGGAACAGACTACAATGGAGCAAGAAAAGTGTCAGAGGGATGAGAGCATCTAATCCAATCCCCACCCCTCCACCCACAGTGCAGCCCACTCTCAGTGCAGTAAGCTATGTGACCATGTGTGCAAGCTGCCCAGTTTCTCATCGGGAAGCGCATTTGTGGTCCTTGCAATCATAATCCCGCCCCCTGCTTTTCCAGCCCTACATTTCTCCCTCACAGGACATTCTGGAGGCCTTACCAGTGTTGAGCCCTGAGCATGCTCCTTTGTGGCCAGGAAGTACTCTGCCAAGGACACAGCCTTACTCCCAGTGTCTGGCCTGTTCCTCCTAACCCATGCCTGAACATCATGTGGGAGGATCTCCAGGAACTGCTCTAGGGTTAGCATGTCAGCAATCCGTGCTGCACTCTTGCTTTTGGGCTGGATCCACTTGTGGCACAGCTCAGACAAGTGAGCGTAAGCCTCCTGGGGCCCCTCTGCCTCCTGGAATCTGTACTCCCTAAACCTGTGCCGACACATTTCTGCATAGTCCTCAGCCTCACTTACATCACTGCAATGAGTCTCTTGGACTTGCCTTGGGAGACACAGACTCATACGTAGAGGCCACTGGTCTTTCAGCCACCGATACGCCCTCTGAATGTGTATCCAGAATGAGCGCGATGGCTCTATGTGGTCTGGAGAAGTTTGGTGAGGGGGGAGTGCTTCTCCAGGTCTGACATGGGAGCTCAGCGCCAACCTGTTAGCTCTCTTTTCTAGCTCCAGGAGAAATTGCTGAAATTTTGTTTCTGCCTCCTCCCACCTTTTCTCTGCCTCCTTGCGCCTCCTCTCCCCTTCCAGAAGCTGGAGAAGGAGCCACTTCACCAGGTCATCTAGATCCTGTTTTGACTGTGGGCAAGCAGCTGCAATGCCCTGGATCATCAGACTGTCTCCTCCAACAGCCCCATCTAAATGCAGTAGAGAGGATTCAGAACCTTTCAGTGAGTCTTCTCCTTCCATCACCACCACCACCTCCTCTTCTGGCTGTGGAGCTGTGGCCATGTCCCTCTCCAGTGGATGATCCTATTCCATCATCACTACTTCCCCCTGTAGTGGACAGTCTCCCTGCTTTACCTCTTCCAGGGGCAGCAGGTGCTGTGCTGCAGCACCTTCCAACTTGCCTGTGCTCTTCAGCCCTGCATCCTCAAGCACATCTCTCTCAGCTAGCTTTTTGGGGGGCAGCTTCCCCCTCAATTTGGCATTTTTCCTATAGTAATTGTGTATTGTCTCTTGCCCAGAGAAATGGGATAGTACACTCTGCCTTCAGCTGTTATACCTAAGTTTCCTTCAGCCCCCAAAATGGGCTGTCTTGGCTTCAGGTTTCTCTGACCCAAATTGGAGATTTGGCAACTTGTAGCTGTCTTTGGACTGCCCACAGGTGGTGGTCACAGGGGCCTTTAAAATCATGAAGGCTCCCACCAGCCTTGAAATCTCTCCCTGGTCTTCTTACATACATCTTGGTCATAGGCAACATGCATATGTAATAATGGTGGTCAGTGACACACACCAAGGCTCTTAGCAACAGAACATAGGAAGCAATGACAGAGGGAATGGAATGCAGGGACATCCACTGGACAGTTGGAGAAGGTGAGTTTTGTTCTGACCAGGGAAGCTGAGGTTACTCTCTGTGGGAAAGCAGTGTTTATAGCCTGACCCCTCTCTGTCTCTGTGCCTAAATCTGCTACACTGAGAAGGGCATTTGGTAGTTTTGTCTCATCGTCACAGTATATGTTGTCTTTAGAGGAACAGAGGGCCACAGCGGTCACAGCAATAGAACTTTAACTAAGAAGGTGCTGACTTTATAATGGTTACATTCTCAAGAGTAATATTTAAATAAATTAGATAATTTAGGAGGGGAGAATAAACTGACAGCCTTCACTGTGCATTAGCAAAATTTTGTTTGGAAACATCCAAGCAACATAGATACTAAATATCTTGGAGCATGTGATCTGGTGAATTCATATTTACTGATGTGGCTATCACACAATGGGGCCCTGGTCTGTGACTCAGGCTCCTTGGCACTACTACAATACCAATAATAAATACTACTACCAGCCCAAGAAGAGTGAGTCATGGGACCAGAGAGTAGAGAGAAAGTACTGTGCTCTGTCAGTTCCTTTTCCTCTGCAGGCAAGCGGGAATACAGTGACTAGTGCTTGCCCTCTACTGAGGATTAGACCATTCTTTTTTATTATTTAAAGTGTCAGCCAACAGATTATCAGTGTCTCTGTTGGTAAATTTGCTGGGCAGGCGTTTCACTACCTACACAGCTGGGGCCTTTTATTTTGTTAATCTCTTTAAAAAGGAGGAAAGTCATAGGAGTCGTTCTCAAGCACTAAATACCCATCCTCTTCCCCTCCACTGGAGAATGTATTGAATTCCTAGATTGCTTTGGCTATAATGCAACTAGCAGTTGGGACCAGACTCTCTCCCTACATGCACATCACATGTGCATTCCCAACTGTGAGGTTTGCTAAACAGTTTCCATAATCTCATGCCTGATGCAAGTCCTGTCATTTATAATGACTACAGCTGGCTGACATTTTTCAAACAATTTATTCCAATTTGTAAAAAATGGCCCGTTTGAAGTGGGAATTTTTTTGCATAAAATTATCTTATTTGGAAAAAACTGGAAGAAAAAATTAACTACTGTTCATTTTGTTTTCCCTATCCCCACCTTTTTCCATTTTGCCAATGAAGGGGTGGGGGAGAAATTGCTATCCATTTTTTTGTGTAAAATGTTGAATAAATGAAGTTGCTCCTTTTCAAAAGCTGGGAATTAAAATGACAAATTTTTTGCAAAAAGTGTGTGTCATCTTTTACTATGCTAATAACACTTATTCATAGGCAAAGTCAGTATTATTCCAATATTCCTAATTAGAAATATGTATTATTTGTAGTGCATTAGCATCACAGGGCCCACTGTGCGAGGCACTACACCCCCACACGTGCCATTGCATTTATACTATTTCCAAATAGCAACAGTTTGACCTGTGCATATCCAAAGGCTCATGTTGCTTTTCCTACATGGCTTGTGTTTTTACAGATTTTACTGTACATCCAAGAAGCACAAAACACCCCTTATTCATAGTGAGGGCGTTAGTCTTCCCAAAACAGAAAAAGCTCTTTCCTTTTCAACGAAATAAAAAATGCACTAACACAGTCAGGTAAGAAACACGGTCACACTGGTTCTTAAAAAAGAAGTGTTAAGTCCTTAGAGAATGACTGCTCCAAGCACAATCATGATGGGAAACCAAATTCATATTGTAACACAAAGCCTAGCGCATCTCATGCTACAGGAGCATAAAATGAGATTTTACTGTTATACTTTAAGCAGATGAGATGCAAGTACGAAACCCTAAAACAGCACGTGCTTTGTAATTAGCTAAATATCATTTTCCAATGAGAGGAGTGTTCAAAAAGAACATATCAGATTGCTATTGTATAGAGTAGGGCTTTATAAACAGGGTCTCCAGTCATACCAATGTTGTATCTGCTTTAGTGGCAAGATAAGAGCTAATTTCTTCAGCTGGCAGGATAAAGAAACCAGAAGAATTTGCCCAGTACCAGGGGGCAAGAATTCCAGACATGCATCAAGGATGGGCAGGGAGAGATGGGCAAGGAAGAGTCTACTCTGCCCACAGCGTTTGGGGAGCTGGCAGAATGGGTATGTCTTTCAGCATTTTCAGTCTATACTATAGGATTAATTTTGGCTGTAATGTTAAATCACAGACATTTTCTTGCTTTCCAGAACTCTAGTCTCAGATTGTAGTTTCTAGGGTGATCTAATGGTTAGGGCAAAGGAGTGGGTTCTGTTCCCACTTCCACCACTGACTCACTGTGCGACTGCAGGTAAATCACTTTATCTGTCTGTTCCTCGGTTTCCCTATTCATAAAACAGAATAAAAACCTGCCTAACACGTGACTGTTTTAAGAGTCTGCAAAATATTTTGGGATCTTTGACTGAAAGGCACTAGAAGAGTCGTTTGGGATTATTCATTTAGTTGGACCACTGATATAAAAATCATTACCCAAATTACTGTCAGTTCATTGGCAACAGGACACTGCATTTCATAGCAAGCAGCTGGAAGTCACCAACACTGACAGCGAAGGAGATTAATACATTTGCACTGAGCTTCAACAATTAGCTAAAGTGTTTCAGGCATGGATGCTAAAGTAGTTTAAAGTTTCAATTTCTAGTTCAAACCCAATTTAATATTTTTGCGTCAGTGTGGGATTTCCTGATGCTAATGCAGTCAGGAGAAAAGGGCAAAGGAACCAAATCGCCTCTGTGGGATTCTTGGGTCCTTTCTTTCCAAGGGAAACCAGCCCTTTAGTGTTGGGGTATTGGCTTGAACCTCACCCCAACACGACAAGCCTTTCGGATTTAAAAGAAACAAGAGGAGAAAGAGTTGCCCTTCTACCATACCTGACTTTGTAACTCAGGTCCAGCGGGGTACGGACTTGGGTAGGGAGCTCTAGGCTGCACTGCAGAGTTCCAGTAGTTGGAACCATATCCAGGATAAGGAGGCTGCTCCTAAGAAGGAAAACAAAACAACTCATTTTTGGATAGTGATGGTCACAGTCCAAGGGCAACTGCACCTTTATTCCTCCTCCATGGTCCAACAAGGGCACCTACTCTCAAGACTTCTGGCTCCCCAGTCATCACCTCTCTTGAGCAGAGACACAGGTCTCTCCCCCCTTACCGGAGTACTTCCAGGCTGCACTGTGATTTCCCCAGCTGTCAGACTGCCTAAGCAGGCCTGCTTTACTTTGCTCCTCAGGGGCTATAAACAGTGTAACTGACCACAATAAAGTTACCACATAGCTGTTATCAAGCAGATTTTATTCTTAAGGTAAAAATCATTACAGAGAAAAGATATAAAAACAATAAAAGAACCTACATGCATGCTAATAAGCTAATAAGTCCAACAAGGCTTCTGGCAGATGAACAGTCCTTCCAACCCCAACACAGGAGTTTTTCTGTGGCCACAAGTTCATAACAACTTTTGCTCAGAACAAGCACACACCCCCTCCCCCAATCACAAATCTGAGAGTCAGTCTTGTATCCAGTTTGTAACAGGCGATCAGCAGGCAATGCACTTCTTCTCCTCGGCACAGCTTCTACAAATTGGGTGAGAAGGCACCTTCCCCTCCTCCCAAGTATTTCCTAGCAAGCCCACTTAATTTGGTTGGTCTAGCGCACAGTTTCGTCCTCTGAAGCTCATAGCACTTCCCAGGGTTTACATTAATCCTGTCCCCTCCCCATTAAAGAAGCTGCATATAATCCCACAATAATATATAAACATTAGCATTTTTTATATAATCAACTCCTAAAATGCTTAAACTTAATTTCAAGTGACGTTGCCCAGGAAATTGCCATATCGGTCACAGTAATGAATAGAAGTCTCCCCATTCGGGAAAAGAAAGGGGAAGAGTTCATTCCGGTATATAATGAAGAACAGCAGCCCCAGCTCATTAAAGATACAGCAGCCACAAGAACTCATGCTGCCCATTTGCTATCAGCAATACACAAAGGCAATTAACTCCTCAGCATGAAAAAGGCTCTTGGAATGTGCTCACTGACATTCATGCTAGGTACTGCTGCAAACAACACGTGTACAGAACACCCCTCTCCCCTGCCGTCCTTGCCTTTGCTATATTCAATCTTACTAGGTGCCTTTCATTGTGAGAGCTGGCTGCTGGCAGCCAGGATCAGCCTGATGTCAGGAACTGATGTGGAACGCTGACAAGCCTTGCTCTGAGCTGTACAGTAGCAACACAGCCACTGTTGTAATCTTCATTTCCAGGAACCTGGTTGTGCTTAGGGTGAATCAGACTGTTAACATTTTACTATGACAACAGAGCTAGGAAACTGTTCTTATCTGACACCCTTTTCAGCACTGCACTGTAATCCACAGTCCTTCTCTAGCACCTTCCATCAGGGGATCTTAAATTGCTTTATTAAACAAATGAGCCTCACAGTTCCCCTGGGAAGAAGTTACTCCTCTAATTGTACAGGATGCAATGAGATCGCCAACCTGCTTTGTTCCTCTTAGCACATACTGTGGGGGTCTGTACAGAGAAAGACAACACCTTTCTAAAAGCCTATTTTAACATGTCTTCAAACAAGCTCTGCTCTCAGCATACCTCTCACAGCTTACAGGAGGACAAGCTCCCAAGCTTGTGATCCCCAACTCTCAGACCAGGGCAGGGTGCTGGCAGCATGTAATTTACAGAAGTTGGATGCTCTGGGTAATTTCACTTTTGACCATGAATAAAACCCTGAATGTTCTAGACTTCAAAGTGGATGAATTAACCTTTGGAGTCCAACAAGTAGTGTTAACTATAGAAAACCACCATTTGATCCACTGGTTCTATGCTGCTTAGGATAGGAAAATTCAGATCTCATTCTGTTTTTTTGATATCTCTTTTCCTTCTACGGTTCTTCCCAAGTCACATAAAGAGTGAGTTACCAGATCCCACTACCCAGGATAACTCCACTACCCAGGATAACTCCACTGCACCACCCTCACTTCATCACCCCTTAGCCTGCCTGAAGAATTGTGCATGTGGATTCTGGGATGATATTTGGCTACCACCACAGTGATGTCTAGACCCACATGCCTTAGGAGAGAGATTCCCTTTAGCCTGGTGACCCACCTGCTAAAAGAACCAAATTAAAATACAACCACAGTCTGTTACCGCTTTGCCTTGAATTGCATGAAAAATGGGTTGTTTGGGGGAGCAGGTTAGCAAGGGGAGGGGATGAGTGCAGACAGGAAAGAGCACATGATTTGCATTCATGCATACCCACTGCCCCATAGGGGTGAAAAGTGATAGCACTAGAACTAGCAGAAGATTAGACAATGTCTAATCAAAAACATGCAAAGAGAATTCAAAGTCAGATTCACTGCAGTGCTGTGAAGGAAGAGCCTGTCTGAACAGTCTGCTGTATGTGACTCTAACACACACTATAAGGGCCTGAAAGCATATTAAGGTGTCACCTATTTTCAAATCCTCACACACAATGTAATTACAAGCCTTTTCCAAGCGTCTTGCCTCTCCAGGCTAGCTGCCAAAACCAGAATTCCTCCCTCTCCGGGCTTTGAGGTGGCATTGCACAGAGGCGCTTTCCGGTAGCTGGAGGCTCAAGCCTCTTTAAGTTAGTGTACCAGTGTGGCTGTGGCAAGCCGGCCTTAAGGGCCAGCGAAACAGCAAGAGAAATGCGTAATCAATTAAACAGAGCAGTTCAAAGCCTTCAGGATCACAGCAGCAATTTAGCTTAATTGCATTTCAGAGCAGTCATCTCCTCCGCACCAGGCTAGTGACAGATCACAACACCTGGGGCATCTGCACCCTGGAACCGCAGGATCCTTCCCCAGCTCCCTTTAGGGGTGCTCATAAGGGATACCCACACACCCCGGGTCTCTAGGGCAGGACCACCACCCCCCAGACCTTGCTCCAGCCCCCCCAGAAGAACCACCCCCCACAGACCTTGCTCCAGCCCCCCCAGCAGAACCACCCCCCCCACAGACCTTGCTCCAGCCCCCCCAGCAGAACCACCCCCCCACAGACCTTGCTCCAGCCCCCCCCAGCAGAACCACCCCCCCCACAGACCTTGCTCCAGCCCCCCCCAGAAGAACCACCCTCCCCCCCAGACCTTGCTCCAGCCCCCCCCAGCAGAACCACCCCCCCCAGACCTTGCTCCAGCCCCCTCAACAGAACCACCCCCCCCAGACCTTGCTCCAGCCCCCTCAACAGAACCACCCCCCCACAGACCTTGCTCCAGCCCCCCCAGCAGAACCACCCTCCCCCCCAGACCTTGCTCCAGCCCCCCCCAGCAGAACCACCCTCCCCCACAGACCTTGCTCCAGCCCCCCCCCCAGCAGAACCACCCCCCCAGACCTTGCTCCAGCCCCCCACAGCAGAACCACCCTCCCCCACAGACCTTGCTCCAGCCCCCCCCCCAGCAGAACCACCCCCCCAGACCTTGCTCCAGCCCCCCCCCAGCAGAACCACCCTCCCCCACAGACCTTGCTCCAGCCCCCCCCCAGCAGAACCACCCCCCCAGACCTTGCTCCAGCCCCCCACAGCAGAACCACCCTCCCCCACAGACCTTGCTCCAGCCCCCCCCCAGCAGAACCACCCCCCCAGACCTTGCTCCAGCCCCCCCCCAGCAGAACCACCCTCCCCCACAGACCTTGCTCCAGCCCCCCCCCAGCAGAACCACCCCCCCAGACCTTGCTCCAGCCCCCCCCCAGCAGAACCACCCTCCCCCACAGACCTTGCTCCAGCCCCCCCCCAGCAGAACCACCCTCCCCCCCAGACCTTGCTCCAGCCCCCCAGCAGAACTACCCTCCCCCCCAGACCTTGCTCCAGCCCCCCCCCAGCAGAACCACCCCCCCCAGACCTTGCTCCAGCCCCCGCAGCAGAACCACCCCCCCCACAGACCTTGCTCCAGCCCCCCCAGCAGAACCACCCCTCCCCCCCAGACCTTGCTCCAGCCCCCCCAGCAGAACCACCCCCCAGCAGACCTTGCTCCAGCCCCCCCCCAGCAGAACCACCCTCCCCCCCAGACCTTGCTCCAGCCCCCCCCAGCAGAACCACCCCCCAGCAGAACCACCCCCCACAGACCTTGCTCCAGCCCCCCCCCAGCAGAACCACCCCCCAGCAGAACCACCCCCCACAGACCTTGCTCCAGCCCCCCCCCCAGCAGAACCACCCTCCCCCCCAGACCTTGCTCCAGCCCCCCCCAGCAGAACCACCCCTCCCCCCCAGACCTTGCTCCAGCCCCCCCCAGCAGAACCACCCTCCCCCCCAGACCTTGCTCCAGCCCCCCCCAGCAGAACCACCCTCCCCCCCAGACCTTGCTCCAGCCCCCCCCAGCAGAACCACCCTCCCCCCCAGACCTTGCTCCAGCCCCCCCCAGCAGAACCACCCTCCCCCCCAGACCTTGCTCCAGCCCCCCCAGCAGAACCACCCCCCAGCAGAACCACCCCCCGCCCCCCAGACCTTGCTCCAGCTCCCCCAGCCCAGGATCGTCCCCACAGACCTCGCTCCAGCCCCCGCGTCCCTGGGGCAGGCCCATCCCCGGGCTCCGCCCAGCTGCTCTCTCCATCGCCCCTGCAGCTCAGGGGCCGCTGCCCCACGGCCGCGGAGTCCCGGTTACCTGGGGGCCGCCGCCCCGGCCGGGCCTGTCCCAGCCGCTCCCCGCCGCGGGGCAGTAGCTGCCCCCGGGCCAGGCCGGCCCCGGCCCGGCCCCGCGGTGCTGCGGGCACGCCCGGGACTCCATGCCCCAGGGCCCCGGGGGCGGCTCCGGCTCCGGCCGAGCCCGCTCCGCCTCCGGCCCGTACAGCAGCCGCCGCAGGGTGGACATTACCAGCGCCGCTGCCTGCGCGAAGCCCGCCCGCTACAGCCAATCCCCACCAGGGATACAACCTCTACCCGCATCGTGACCAGCTCAGCCAATGGCCCTGAAGGTGCCATCTCACCTTTACAGCTCCTGCAGCCTTAGCCAATCACTCAGATGGTACCGCCCATATCAGCCAATCAGCCCTAGTGTTCCGCATCTAACGACGCGAGCAAAAATGTACCCAATCAGCGTCAACTTTCCTTCCGTCACCGCCCGAGCCACCAATCAGTGCAACCCCGGGGCGGTGCACAACACACCCGTTTCTAAAGAGACAGGCACACAATGCCCTCGCCGAGTGCCCCCTATTAACTAAGCACAGCCCCGCCCGGCCTATCCCGGGGTTATGGGTAAGGGGGGTGCCCCTGCTGGCCCCGCGCCCGGTGACCCCACGGAGAGGGGCGGGGGCGGGGCGGGGCTCCCCGCGGGCGGCACGTGGGCCGGGGCGGGTCCATCCGGGGGCAGATGGCGGCGCTTCCGCTGCGTGCGGTGAGCGGCGGGAGCGGGGCGGGACCCGCCGGGCTGGGGCCGCAGGATGAACTACATGCCGGGCACCGCCAGCCTCATCCAGGACATCGACAGTGAGTGGCGCCCGGCCGGGGGTGCCCGCCCCCGGGCCCCCCCAGACCTCTCCGGCCGGGCCCCACTGCGGCCCCCGGGCCCCAGACACCCCCCCCGGGCTCTCCCCCCCCCCCACGGGCCCCAGACACCCCCCCCCGAGCTCTCCTCCCCCCCCCACGGGCCCCAGACACCCCCCCCCCCCCGAGCTCTCCTCCCCCCCCGGCCCCAGACACCCCCCCCCCCCGAGCTCTCCTCCCCCCCCCACGGGCCCCAGACACCCCCCCCCCCCGGGCTCTCCTCCCCCCCCCCGGACCCCAGACACCCCCCCCGGGCTCTCCCCCCCCCACGGGCCCCAGACACCCCCCCCCGAGCTCTCCTCCCCCCCCCAACGGGCCCCAGACACCCCCCCCGAGCTCTCCTCCCCCCCCCCCGGGCCCCAGACACCCCCCCCCGAGCTCTCCTCCCCCCCCCCGGGCCCCAGACACCCCCCCCCCCCGAGCTCTCCTCCCCACCCCCCAGGCCCCAGACACCCCCCCCCCCCGAGCTCTCCTCCCCCCCGGCCCCAGACACCCCCCCCCGAGCTCTCCTCCCCCCCCGGCCCCAGACACCCCCCCCCCGAGCTCTCCTCCCCCCCCCACGGGCCCCAGACACCCCCCCCGAGCTCTCCTCCCCACCCCCCGGGCCCAGACACCCCCCCCCCCGAGCTCTCCTCCCCACCCCCCGGGCCCCAGACACCCCCCCCCCCCCGAGCTCTCCTCCCCACCCCCCGGGCCCCAGACACCCCCCCCCCCCGAGCTCTCCTCCCCACCCCCCGGGCCCCAGACACCCCCCCCCCCGAGCTCTCCTCCCCACCCCCCGGGCCCCAGACACCCCCCCCCCCGAGCTCTCCTCCCCACCCCCCGGGCCCCAGACACCCCCCCCCCCCGAGCTCTCCTCCCCACCCCCCGGGCCCCAGACACCCCCCCCCCCCCCGAGCTCTCCTCCCCACCCCCCGGGCCCCAGACACCCCCCCCCCCCCGAGCTCTCCTCCCCACCCCCCGGGCCCCAGACACCCCCCCCCCCCCCCGAGCTCTCCTCCCCACCCCCCGGGCCCCAGACACCCCCCCCCCCCCGAGCTCTCCTCCCCACCCCCCGGGCCCCAGACACACACCCCCCCCCCGAGCTCTCCTCCCCACCCCCCGGGCCCCAGACACCCCCCCCCCCCGAGCTCTCCTCCCCACCCCCCGGGCCCCAGACACCCCCCCCCCCCCGAGCTCTTCTCCCCACCCCCCGGGCCCCAGACACACCCCCCCCCGAGCTCTTCTCCCCACCCCCGGGCCCCAGACACCCCCCCCCCCCGAGCTCTCCTCCCCCCCCCCCGGGCCCCAGACACCCCCCCCCCCCCGAGCTCTCCTCCCCCCCCCCCGGGCCCCAGACACCCCCCCCCCCCCCGAGCTCTCCTCCCCCACCCCCGGGCCCCAGACACACACCCCTGGGCTCTTCTCCCCTCCCCAGGCCCCGGACCCCGCTGCAGCGTCCAGGCCCCAGACACACACTCCCGGGCTCTCCCTCTCCCCACCCCCCGGGCCCCAGACACACCCCCCACACCCCCCCACACACACACCCGGGCTCGCTCTCTCTCCCCCCCCCCCCCCACCCTGCTACAGCCTCCGGGCCCCAGACACGCACTCCCAGGCGCTCTCTCTCTCTCCCCCCACCCCCCACCCCCAGACACACACGAGCTCTCTCTCTCTCCCCCTCCGGACCCCGCTGCAGCCTCCGGGCCCCAGACACACACTCCCGGGCTCTTCCCCCCTCCCCCACGCGCCCCCCCCCCACTCTCTTGCCCCCCCCCCCCCCCCCCCCCCCCCCCCCCCGTACGGCCTCTGGGCCCCAGACACACACTCCTAGGCGCGCGCGCTCTCTCTCTCTCCCCCCTCCCCCTCGGGCCACACACACACTCTCTCTCTCTCCCCCCCCCCCACGCCCCCTCCGGGCCCCAGACACACACTCCCGGGCTCTGTCCCCCCCACCGCCCCACACACACACTCTCTCCCCCTTCTCCCACCCACACCCTGCTACAGCCTCCGGGCCCCAGACACACACTCCCGGGCTCTCTCTCTCTCCCCCTCCCCCCCCGGGCCCCAGACACACACACGGGCTCTCTCTCTCTCTCCCCCCCGCCCCCCGCTGCAGCCTCCGGGCCCCAGACACACACTCCCGGGCTCTCTCTCTCTCCCCCTCCCCCCCCGGGCCCCAGACACACACACGGGCTCTCTCTCTCTCTCCCCCCCGCCCCCCGCTGCAGCCTCCGGGCCCCAGACACACACCCCCGGGCTCTCTCTCTCATAGAATCATAGAATCTCAGGGTTGGAAGGGACCTCAGGAGGTCATCTAGTCCAACCCCCTGCTCAAAGCAGGACCAAACCCAATTAGATCGTCCCAGCCAGGGCTTTGTCAAGCCTGACCTTAAAAACCTCCAAGGAAGGAGATTCCACCACCTCCCTAGGCAACCCATTCCAGTGCTTCACCACCCTACTAGTGAAAAAGTTTTTCCTAATATCCAACCTAAACCTCCCCCTCTGCAACTTGAGACCATTACTCCTTGTTCTGTCATCTTCTACCACTGAGAACAGTCTAGATCCATCCTCTTTGGAACCCCCTTTCAGGTAGTTGAAAGCAGCTATCAAATCCCCCCTCATTCTTCTCTTCTGCAGGCTAAACAATCCCAGTTCCCTCAGCCTCTCCTCATAAGTCATGTGCTCCAGCCCCCTAATCATTTTTGTTGCCCTCCGTTGGACTCTTTCCAATTTATCCACATCCTTCTTGTAGCGTGGGGCCCAAAACTGGACACAGTACTCCAAATGAGGCCTCACCCGTGCCGAATAGAGGGGAATAATCACGTCCCTCGATCTGCTGGAAATGCCCCTACTTATACAGCCCAAAATGCCGTTAGCCTTCTTGGCAACAAGGGCACACTGTTGACTCATATTCAGCTTTTCGTCCACCGTAACCCCTAGGTCCTTTTCTGCAGAACTGCTGCCCAGCCATTCGGTCCCTAGTCTATAGCAGTGCATGGGATTCTTCCGTCCTAAGTGCAGGACTCTGCACTTGTCCTTGTTGAACCTCATCAGATTTCTTTTGGCCCAATCCTCTAACTTGTCTAGGGCCCTCTGTATCCTGTCCCTACCCTCCAGCGTTTCAACCACTCCTCCCAGTTTAGTGTCATCTGCAAACTTGCTAAGGGTGCAGTCCACACCATCCTCCAGATCGTTGATGAAGATATTGAACAAAACCGGCCCCAGCACCGACCCTTGGGGCACTCCACTTGATACCGGCTGCCAACTAGACATGGAACCATTGATCACTACCCGTTGAGCACGACCATCCAGCCAGTTTTCTATCCACCTTACCGTCCATTCATCCAGCCCATACTTCCTTAACTTGCTGGCAAGAACACTGTGGGAGACTGTATCAAAAGCTTTGCTAAAGTCAAGAAATAGCACATCCACTGCTTTCCCCTCATCCACAGAGCCAGTTATCTCATCATAGAAGGCAATTAGGTTAGTCAGGCATGACTTGCCCTTGGTGAATCCATGCTGACTGTTCCTGATCACTTTCCCCTCCTTTAAGTGGTTCAGAATGGATTCCTTGAGGACCTGTTCCATGATTTTTCCAGGGACTGAGGTGAAACTGACTGGCCTGTAGTTCCCCGGATCTTCCTTCTTCCCTTTTTTAAAGATGGGCACTACATTAGCTTTTTTCCAGTCATCCGGGACCTCCCCCGATTGCCATGATTTGTCAAAGATAATGGCCAATGGCTCTGCAATCACATCGGCCAACTCCTTTAGCACCCTCGGATGCAGTGCATCCGGCCCCATGGACTTGTGTTCGTCCAGCTTTTCTAAATAGTCCCGAACTACTTCTTTCTCCACAGAGGGCTGGTCACCTCCTCCCCATACCGTGCTGCGGAGTGCAGCCGCCTGGGAGCTGACCTTGTCTGTGAAGACAGAGGCAAAAAAAGCATTGAGTACACTAGCTTTCTCCACATCCTCTGTCACTAGGTTCCCTCCCTCTCTCTCCCTCCCCTCCCCCTGGGTCCCGGACCCCGCTGTAGCCTCCGGGCCCCAGACACACACTCCTGGGCTCTCTCCCCCCCTCCCACCCTGGGCCCCAGACACACGCACACCTGGGCTTGCTCTCTCCCTCCCCTCCCCCCCGGGTCCCGGACCCCGCTGCAGCCTCCGGGCCCCAGACACACCCGGCCAGGCCCGGCTGCAGCTCCCGGGATCCCCCCCTCCTGGACCCCGCTGCAGCCCCCTGGGCTTCCCCCCCCCGCCTCCCAGGCTCGGCCGGGCCCCACTGCAGCCCCCTGGGCTCCCCCCTCCCGCCCCCTCCCAGGCCCGGCCAGGCCCCACTGCAGCCCCTGGTCTCTGTAGCTTCACATCCTCTCTTTTGAATGACTCCGGATCTCAGAGCTCTTGAGACTGAGGGAGACAGATCCCGAGCTCCTCCCTGGAGAGCTGCCTTTAGGCCAGACTTTCCCATCTCTTTCGGGGCTTGACTCCCCTTCCCCCCCTTGCTCTCACTGTAACTGAGTTCTCCCGGTTAGCCGAGTTCTCCTGTCCCTTTAGGTGAATAATTATCATCTCAGCCCCAACTGAGGAGCCTGGGTCTCCCTTTCTTTTGGGAAATCCCATATTTTCCCCTTCCTCCACTGCCAGGCTCCATCTCGCCTTGGCTGCCTCTCCCTGGTACTGGGTGTAGTTTTTTGTGAAGGGCTTCAGCATCCTCCAGGGTGCTGGGTGCTTCGTAAATGTACATTTTCAATCATCTCCTGGGGTTGGTGTTTCTAAATCTCTGGCAGAGGGTCTCAATATCGTCATTTCAAATCTGGGTGGCACTTACAAACGAATGGCCTGGTTTTTCAGCAGTGTGTCACCTGCAGGCAGCTCCCCTTGATTTCAGGGGCAGCTGCATATGCTCAGCCCCTCAGAAAATCGGGCTAAAAAAACTATAGTAAAGTCTTCAGAACAGAGCCCTTCTTGTTATCTGTCTGTACAGCACCCAGCACGATGGGGCACAGGTCCATGACCGAGGCTCCTAAGCACTATCACGATACGACTAATGCTATTTAACGCTGATTAAAACATTCTTGTTCAGCATTTTAGTTGCTCTCTTTTGAATTTGGCCTATGTATTAATTGTAAGCATTGCTTGATATTTTCTATAACTACTAACGCTGGTTTAACATCTCTTCCAGAAAAACACTTGGTCCTCCTTCGAGATGGTAGAACGCTGATAGGATATTTACGAAGCATCGATCAGTTTGGTATGTGATCACATGGCCTCACTCTTAGTCTGAGCCCTCTCTGCCTCATGCAGCAGGTTTTCCTTCCCATTATGTGTCTTTAATGATGATATTTTTAACATGTCTACTTTACCATAAATCCACTGTTTAAAATTATCCAGTAGACAGTGCTGAAAGCTAGTATTCCATGTGTGTCACAAGCCTTTGACCTGTGACCTATAGAAACATTCTTGGAAAAGTTACATGTGCCAAACCCAGTCCATGAGGTGAGGAATGCTCATTGTTAGTAATCAGCATTGATTTCCATGGTCTGCTGCTTGGAGAAGCTTGCTGACAGATTTTAAAGTGGCTGTTATTCTAAGTGCTGTAGAGAGAAAAGGGAGGAAATTTCACTGTGTGTGTTTGACTTTTAATTCTCCCTGGGTGCTCAGACATTTTTCAGCTCTATTTTGGTATGTGGCCACCCCTTCTTGATTGCAAAGACCTGCATCTTGCGTCCGAATTTGATAGCTCTGAAAATGCTTCTAGCTTCAAAGTTGTCCGTTAAAATGTTTTATCATTTAAAGACTTTCTTAGCTCACCGCTAGGGGGAGCCAGACGCCTCCCAAGCAATGCTTTGGAGCCAAGTGGCACATACATATTATAAGGTGCCACAGGACCCTTTGTCGCTTCTACAGTTCCAGACTAACACGGCTACCCCTCTGATACTTGATATCTGATACTTGATATTAATGATGCTGGTGAAAACTATCTACCCAATGACTGTTGGCAGGGAGGAGGGAATGCCTGGATGGGGCTCTTGGTGCACATTTTGCGGGGACGAGGGCTTATACAGATAGTAACTTGATAAGGATTGGGAATAATCCTAGGGTTCCAGCGTTGTGTAAACGTGTAGAAAATACAGCGGTTGTGAGTCTGGGCTGTATGTCCAGCTGATGTCAGAAATGTCGCTGTGCTGCGGCCTCTCTGGATATGGCTACGCTGCAATTTAAGCCCTGGGTTAGTGGGACTGGAGCCACCTGACCTGTGTTAGGGAACTCTGGGTTTGTGTTTACACTGTATTTTAACCCCATGTTAAGACTTTTCTAACCCGTGCTCTGGCATCCACATGCAGACCCGAATCAAAGTAACCACGTCCCAGAGTCCCTAGTGTCCCTCCCTCCCAAAATGTGTCCGCTCTAGCCCTAGGACCAGGGTGCACTGTGGGAAAGGTTTACTGCCCGCCCTGCCCGGTACCAGGAAGGAGCTCGCTTTGCAAAAGGCTTGATGGGTTGGCTCTCCATTGCGAACCCTGGAGGCACTCGGACAGCGTGCTTGCAGATCAGAGATCAGAAGAGACTGGGTTAATGCTGAGTCCTGAGCTGCTCGCATTTGCAAAGCGCAGGGGCTTCCCTTTTCAATAGAGTGGATTGCAGATTGTTGGGATAGATGACTCAGAAAGTTGTCCCGTGGAATTGTGGGATATTTCCAGCTGACTCCTGGGACCCACGTCAAGTGGTGCTGCATCTACACTGCAAAGCAATAGGGCTTGGACCCTTGTGCTTTAAGCAAGGTAACAACTGTGGTACCTGAGCTTTCCAGTAATGAGAGCAGTATAACAGGATCTATGCTACCTTGCCCATGTTTAGACAAAGCTGTATGACATGGCTGTGGCAGATTTTAATCCGTGTATAGACTGGAAAATACAGGTTGTAGCCATCTCTTAACTCAGGGAGATTCCTAGGCTAAAATATGGTTCTCTAGTACTATAACAGGCTCTTTGGTCACGTAGGCAAGGGAAAAGATATGGTATAAAACGTCTCTGCCCCAGCCCCTGGTTATTTTTGCAGTGTGGACAGGGCCTTTAGTAACATTGGTTTAGAATGAGTTTAGAGCAGAGTGAGAGCTACAGCATGGGACATGAGGTGACTCCCGATGGGGTGGGGGGATGCACACTGCTGAGATGACATCTCACACCGTGCCCATGGCTGCCTTGCCAGGCTTGTGAGTCAAGAGCTTTTCAGGGTGTTGCTCCTGATCTTTAAAGCCCTGAGCAAGCTAGGTCCATGCTGTCCCAGATGCTGCCCCTCCTTCCACGTCCAGCCCTGGCAGAGATAACCGACAGGTATGCTGCAGCTGGAGTGGGGAACGGGGCCAGGCAATCAGAGTTTCCTGCCAGTGGAGATCAAGCTGAGTCAGTCTCACTACTTTTGAGGGTGCAGTGCAAGGTCTGTAGGTCTGCCCAGCAGTGGCAACGCACTGTGCAGACACTACAGCACTGTGCCGGTTAGCTGGTGAGGATCTTTATCCCCACGTCAAACACACAGGGGACATGACTCACCCAAGGGCGCTGCCAGAGCCAGGACCTCTTGGCTCCCACCCCTGCATCGCTCTCCAAGCTGGGCTGCTACAGATGGGACGTGGAAGGCAACCGGCCAAGTTGACCCTGCTTGTGTGTTTGGCTGAAACGAGGGAGCGGTGGAGAGTTTGGGTTAAATTTTGGACAGAATTCAGTGCTGGGCTTGGTTACGTGTGCAGATCCTGATCCTTCTGTTGACTTCAATGGAGCATGATCACCTCGAATGGTGCTTAGATTCAGTGATGGCTGTTAATGATACGTAGCAATCAGCGTAGCAGAGCGAGGGATTAGGAATGCATGGGCTGAGAGGGTGCTGAAATTACATTTTATCACAAAGAGCAACCTGGAGAACATTTTTCTGCAAGATCTCTGAGCAAAAGCAGTGAAACAGAAACTCTCCACTTCGGTTAAAGACATAGTGACTTATTTGTAAACAGCATGTTTGAATCCGAGTTTCCTGTTTCGTTTGTTTCCTGTGTGATCTTGTTGAATGTAATAGCTGCATAATCTAGAATAATAGCGCGGGTTTCTTGTCATGTGCCTGTCATAAACAGTATTGCACATTTCCTCAACTCCAAACAATGAAGGCTTAAAAGCACTGATGCGTATGAAGCGGTGTGACTTTAAGTCTGAATTTAAACCTTGTTTGTGTTATAGGTTTTAAATAAGTGTGTACTCCTTATGGTTGAGAGCTGGCATTCTAAACATTCTTATCTGCATAATCTTTCCCCTTGAATTTATACGCATGGTGGTGTCTGGTTTTCTTCAAGATAAGCTAGTTTAAGATTTAGCTTACCAGAGACTGGGTTTTATATTTGCAGCATTTGGTTGGTAATAAAACAAAAACCAACCCTTTAATAAACTATGGTTAAGTTAAAAGAACATGTCAAGATGTTCTTACTTTCTCTGGTTTGTTAACGCCTCTTTTAAAAGTTGGCTAATATATCGTCCGTTGCTGATATATTTTATTTTTTTGCCTGCTTTTAATTGGCAAATGTTGACCTCTTTTCTCTTTCTGTGGATGTTGACTGAACAATTTTACTGAGTTTAGGACAACTGCAATTTAAATAGCCACTTAAGATGAAACATCTTGGTCTTTGCCCCAGAATCAACAATTGAGTCAGTACAGCTCCAGGGACCGTGTGACATTTAATTGCTGCTGCAGATGGAGAACAGTGTTTGTTTTCATATGGCTTGTACAAACACCGGTGTCTTCAACTTCACAGCAATCCACAGATCTACAAATTAAAATCTCGAGACTTTGCAGCTTTTTTTCCCTTTCGGATTCTGACCGACTTCGGTCACTTTTGACCCTGAAAATGTGGAGCGTTAATCCTACTTTTCCTGAAATACTGAACTTAGGATGAGAAACCTCCAACCAAGACCCATGTAATAGCTTCAGGAAGTGGTACCAGTGACTAGTGCCGTGTGGTGCTGTACTGTTTGTGGTGCAGCGCTCTTGGGTGGGACTTTGGTCCATGAGACTTGTGCTCATTAAAGAGCCGTGGTGCTTCTTGTAAGAGTAGGTGTTGAGCACAGAGCCCTGGCAGCCTCTTTCAGTTCCCTTGCAGTGGGGTCTGGTGCTGAACACCAGGGACTGGATGTCAGGTGACCTGCATTCTGTTCCTGATTCTGACACTTCCCTTTCCTCTGCCTGTTTCTCCTCCCAGCCCTTGTCTTGTCTGTCAAGGTTTCATGCACACACTTAAGTAAATTCAGATTAAGGTACGGTGTGAATTTAAAGCAGATCAATTATTCCTGATTAACTCTGTGTGGACACTCTTATTCTGGAGTGTGAGTAGCTAATTCTGATAGTGTCCTTTTATGGCATTAATCCAGAAGGACTCCCCTTGTTGATTAGACCAGTCTTAGAGCTTAGTCTCTAAGCTTTTCAGGACAGGGACAGCCTCCCGTTCTGTCTGGACAGTATCTAGCCCAACAGAGCTCCAGTCTCAGGTGGGGCCTCTAGGTAGGTGCTAAGCAATACTGCAAATGGATGCAGTGTTGCCCTAAATCGGTTCCACTCCAGCAGCAACTGCATTGAAGTGGTGGGTGACACTCAACGGCCCTTTGCTAAAATGCTCAGAGATCCTGGATGCTACCGAAGCATGAGCATTAGGGTGGCTTTGCAGTGCATGTGCTGCCCCTCTGCTTTGGGTTGGGCCCACGACACTGTAGCCTCAAAGGAGTCTGTTTTCTTCCTCCCTTGAAAACTGCAGCGAACTTGGTGTTGCACCAGACGGTGGAGCGCATTCACGTGGGCAAAAAATATGGCGACATCCCTCGAGGCATCTTTGTCGTGCGAGGCGAGAACGTCGTCCTGCTGGGGGAAATAGTAAGTAACCCTCTCGTCTGTCGCTGTGCTGGAGCGCGGGCTCCCTTGCTGCCCGGGATTGTAGTCTCAGTTACTCCGAGCAGCGTTGCCAACAAACCTGACACTGGAGCCAGGTCCCGTCAACAATTGGCAGCATGCGGGTCCCTTCCGTGTCAGTGATGATAGGTGTCTGCTGTGAAATGGTCACGCCGTGCCAGAGAAGCAAGTGCAGCGGGAATTACGTAACCCTTTACCCTGGCTCATGGAACGTGCTGATACTCAGGCAAAAGGGCCGACCCTGCAACCGAGGGTCCTGAGCTTTTATTGTCCCTTCGGTACTGTAAGGAGCAACATGGCGCCTTCCTCTAGCTGCTCCTGGGGGTGGGGTAATGCAAAGATTTTGGTGCAGGTTAGTTCCTCGGGGAAAGTGGGCACCCGCAGACGCTTTGAGGCATTTCCCACCAGCTCCAAGCGTAAAGTGAGCCGGCAGCACAGGATGTGTTTGGGTAACTGAGTGCGTGCGGAGGAATCTGCAATGATCCCAGCCTGAATGCAGTATTCCATGTGCAGCATGGTCAGTGCTGTACAGAGTAGCTGTCATCTCCCTTCCCCCCCCCCCCCAAAAAAAACAACAACAAACAAACTTGCCTTTTTCCAGGTCAGATTTCCATTTGCAATTTCCCACACGCATCCTTGTCTTTACTGGTGTTTGCAACACCTCGGAGCTCTGCATTGCCTGTGATTTCAGGCTGGGGTCTTCAAGGGAACGTAAGGAGTAGGTGCCCAAATCCCATTGTCATTCATTATGCACTCGTTACACTTTGTGGCTTTCTCAAGTGAAACCTGGGTATTTAAGAATCAGCATCCCAGAGCTGGGATGAAACGTTGAGATGGCTCCCACCTGCCCTCGTTGTGGGGGGAGTTGGGTGTGTCCTGGGAGACAGACCCTGTCAGGGCTCAGCTTCTCTGCTACAGCAGGCCAATGATCTTACCAATGGGCAATGCTAGGTTGTCCCAGCCAGAAATATCTAGCAGGTCCTCTGGGGTCTGTGAGCACAAAGCTCTCTTCAGAGTTCATAGCATATGCCCAGGCATCTCTAAGGTGCAAGTGTGTAAGATTTCCGTTAGTTCCCTTATGACTCTGATTGCAGACATGTCTTCCCTAAAACGTCTCTGGTGTGGGTCCGCCCTGACCATTCAGAGCATCAGCAAATCCTACATCTGATCCTTCCCAGCCAGTGGCAGCTTTGAACAGTGTTGCTCCAACAATTTGCAGTCTGCAAAGGTTGAGCACGGATTGGTTGTTTTTCCCCCTTTCTTGTGCTCCATTCTAAGGAGACTGTGTCAGCTGCGTCATTTCCTCCTTCTTGGGAAATGTTAACCCCCGTACTAGGCACACAGTGGGTCCTGCATCAAATGACCCGAATTGAGAAGAGGAGAGGGGTGAGTGCTTGAGACATCCAGCAAGCCCAGTGGGGGGGGGGGGGGGGGGAGTGTGAGCAGATCCCGAGAGCTGTGACCTCAGCCATGACACATTCCTGGTTTTGTTATTAGAGCAGAAAGTAATAGATTAATTGTGAAGCTGCTAAGGACCAATGAAAACGAAACCTCAGTGATGTACCACATTGAGTGAACTGGGTTCATGCCCTCCAGCACGACGTTTGTACTGAGTGAAAGTAGAGCGCTCCTGCTCCTCATAAACTGAATCCCTCCATCCTCTTTGGGATCACGTCTCTTCTCTGACCTGAGGTGACTGTGTAAGCTAGGCAGCTGGGGCCACAGGGACGTGCTGGCTGCCGGTTCCCACAGCTCCAGGCCGTGCCTGCGGACAGTCAACGTAAACCAAATGTCTCCGGCCCGCCAGCAGATTACCCTGATGGGCTGTGTGCCGAAGGTTGCCAACCCCTGCTCTAGGGCAGTGCTGGAAAGCCTGGGACTCGTGTCCTGTCCCGTGCATCTGCATTGCGATGTGCTGCTCAGCGGAGGAGCTGCCTGGGGACACATGGATTCTCGACAGGGGTGGTTAATGTGCTGCTTGTGGTCCAGGCAGGGCTGGGTTAAGCGCTTTCTGTAACGTCACCGGTGGTCAGAGCAAGCAGAGCCTCGGATCTCACTGCTAGCTCCCTCCTGGCGACCCTGAATGGTGCTTCTTTTGCAGGACCTGGAGAAGGAGAGTGACACGCCGTTGCAGCAGGTGTCGATCGAGGAGATCCTGGAGGAACAGCGGGTGGAACAGCAAGCCAAGCAGGAATCGGAGAAGCTGAAAGTGCAGGCACTGAAGGAGCGGGGCCTTTCAATCCCGCGGGCAGACACTCTAGATGAGTATTAGGTGTTCTGCCCATTGGACAATTCGCTCTGTCCGAGTGAGCAGAGCGCTTTGCGTTTAGACCACACTTGGCCAGAGGGTCTGTAGGTCTGTTTGGAACGGCTGTTTTTTCGTTTGTTTTTGTTTTTAAATTTGGGCTTATCTGTTTTCCATGGCACAGATACACTATTAAAATCATGTCATTGTTTTCACAAAATCATTGTTTATGAAGAATGAAGGTGTCTGAATAGCCTTTAACATACCCACATGCGATGGCGCAGTTTAGAGCGTGTGTGCATGGAGAGAACTCTTTTTTTCCCTCATGTGATTTTGGGGAAAACGGCTCCTCAACATGTAAATAAAACCTGGATCCTGACAATGTAATCCACAGTTACCTGTACTGGAATCTGCTTTGTTTTCTGGGCTGTATCTATATGGAACAAACAGAACATGGTACTGCTCACAAATGGGATCTTACGCCCCCACCGCTCCCTTCCGACCTAGAATGTTTCTCATATCAAAGTCCAGGGAGGGCTGAGGAACCAGTGCAAATTGGAGCACGTTTCCTTCGGGCTTAGTGGAGTGGGTGGGAGTGGGGCACTTCCTGGTTCTCAGCAGAAAGCTGAAGCCTGTTGCTGTCTGTATTTCTAGAGGGAAGAGCAGGAGTCTGCTTTCACTGCAGTCAGGCGAATGGCTGGTGGTAGCATACATGTGTCTGATTCTATGGTATTAGTGGACCAGTGACTCCAGGGAGAGTGACTGTCCAGCTAACCCTCCTTGTCACTGACTGTGCCCTTGCAAGTATGAACAATCCCTTTGTCATCAAATCAGGCTCTGTCACAGACAAGACGAGTCCACGAGCTCTCTCCATTAGCTCCCACTAACCTGGCTCTGCGGCGTCCACCCTACTTCTTTCCTCTTAACAAGAAACGGGAATAGGTTTTGCTCCACATGGTACACACCTGCTGTTCCTGTGCTGAACTGCCCAGAGCAAGCCCTCGAATTGGCTCGCAATGGCAGAGAGGATGCCTGTTTTCATGCTGAATTGGCTGGGCTGCTCTTAGAGATCTCAGGCTGTATCACTCAGCATGTCAGTGATGTTACAAGACCTCATCCACCCTGCAGCCAATGGTAACTTGACAGCAAGCGTGAGGTTTTGCTGGGGGCAGCTTGTAAGGTTCTTCCCTGTGATCTCCACAAAGGTAAAATCAAGCTTCTGGTGCAGTGAAATGAGCTGTTCTTGCCTCCCCCTGGAGCTGCTTCTCAGAGGCTTATGTGCTCTTCCTCTGGAGGGGCGTTAGCGCTGGAAGACTTATTTTATTCAGCGAGGTCCATGTGTGATGCAAACTGGTTCTCATCCCCTTCACTGGGAACTGTGTAGGCACTGTGCACAGAGCTTCCCAGGAGAGGACTTCATGGTATCATGTTAAAATCAGTCTGGCCATGAGAGTTACTGTAGTTGCCACTCTGTGCCCCTCTCCCAGGGCTTGTGCTAGAACAATCGAGCCGCATCAGGTGTTCAGCTTGGTGACCTTATCAACCTGTATAGATAACACCTGAACCATTTTCTGTGGCTACTGTCCAACCTGTGAAAATGCTCTAGGAAAAATAATAGGTATGGGTGAGGCTGGTCACATTGACAGTATAAATTACTTAAGCAAATACAATTTCTTTTAAAAAATAAACATTTTCTTTATCTACATCTCAGAGCTTGGGCAGAACTACTGAGGCCGCCCTGTACCATAATCTATGCACCATACACAAACTGAACAGGGCCTGCATCAGTTATAAACCATGCTTAACCAGCTTTGGAGACTCAGTCAATTCTACAGCCTAATCAGTTGGCAGCCTGTGAAGTTCCTGTAACTGGAAACAATTCTACAAAGAGGAAGTAGCCTTTTTTCCTCCAGTAGGGCCTAACCGTTGCTTTCCGTGGGCATAACACAGCTCCTGCTTTGGAGAGTGCTAAGGATTGTTTTCCTCCTGTTTTGTAGATGCTCAATTATTCTGTGGCACTCCAGGCCTTCGTGCACTGAGGAGGAAGAAAATTTAAGAAAGGATGAGGCAAATTATGGCATTTGATACATTTCTTTACTTATGTTACTAATCCACCTGGATGGTGAACAGTGAGAATTCAAAAAATCACATGGTTGTCACACCCGCTGGGGGTTATTTTATTGCAATTCTGGTATCTTGGCTAAGGAACAATCCATGAAGTAGATTTTATTTGCATGTTCCATGGTGCTGTTGGGTTTAGGTCTCAAACACTGCAGGGAAATGTTTTCAAATAAATATCTGTTTTGTTTGGAATATATTGTGGAAACATTTCTATGGATTTATGCTTCATCTACATGGATTATACTAGTATAACACCCCAGCAGATGCTCTTATTCGGGTAGAAGAGTGGCTTTTTCTGTATAGCTTAAACCTTTTCCTAAGCAAGACCAGCTAAACTGAAAAGAGGCACTCTTATTTCAAAATGAGGAGCGCCCAGCCTGGTACAACTATATTGGTTTAGATTCACACCTGATGTTATACCCAAAACACTTTCCCAAATGCACAAGGCTTTAGATTATCTATCTTCTAAAGTTGCAAGTGTCCTTTCCAGTTCCATGGGAACAGATTAAGTTTGGTTCTTGTTAAATTCATTTTACATATAATTTGTTTATGGCAGATATCACCTCTACGGAGGCTCTAGAGTTCATGTGCCCCTTGGGAATAAAATGAATATAGCTCTGGGGTCCAAAGAGTTGCTATTATAATTTGACCAAGATGCCAGGATTTAACACCTCGAGTCCTGTGAAAGATGCCGTGGGCTCTTTAATGGGCAGGTTTTGAAATGAGCTCTTATGAGCATATCAGACCCCTTTCTGCCCTGTGTGCCACATGCCAAATCTTGTGTGTGAGATTCTGGGGTCATAGGCAATGAAGGTGGAGAAGACCAAGTAAATCATATCTATCCCAGGCACCTCTGCTGTTCACTGCTGCCTCTATTTCTTCATGGCACTCTATATATTTCACCAGTACTAAAGCTTCCTATTTAGTATGAATTCTCTTCCCTTCCCCTATCAGCCTTGTTTACATCCTCTTGTGCCACCCTAAGCAATCCTGGCTCGGTGGTTCTGGTTTGGCTGTTGTGCTGCCAGAGGACAAGCGAAGGCCTTAAAGCTGCCTGTGGAGGTGACCAGCGTGTCACTGGTCATGTGTGCAGCCTTTTCCGTGCTTCCTAAAATCCCCCATTTAGGATGAGCCAGGTTGGGAAGCGTAGGCAGCACCAGCTGGGTTAGATTGAGAGCTAGGGAACGTGGCAAAGCCACTTGGTCTGTCTGTGTGTCCAGCTGCCTTCATTAAAACAAATAGAAACTTCCCCATAGTCTTGATTACAAATTTACAGGGGAGTGCTGTCTGTTCTCTTGCTGGGAGGGCATGCCACACTCTGCCCTGCTGTTGGTACAAATGGGAGTTCCCAGCCCTGCACAGCACACAGCCTAAAACACCCTTTCAAAATGGTCTGCCTTAGAAGTGAGGAACTGATCTGGCCGTCTGGCATGTCTTTCCCCACCACTCTGGCAAGGTTGGGTGAGAAGATTTTGGCCCTGCCCAGGTACATTGTCAGGTGACATGGTATGGTGTGCACAACCAGCCCCCACCCACACTCCAGTACTGTGTCCAGTACAGCTGGGACCTCACCTCACCCGCCTCACTGGGACAGCCAGTCCTGGCTGGAATGGGGTCATCTTTCCTGTGTGCAAACCACAGACAAATGTAGGAGAGGGGAAAAGCCATTCCCAGCCTGGAGTGGTTAGCGGGCTGTGTGGGAGAGAGAGATTTTTGTCTTATCCCCACAATAAATCACAGCCCTGGGGATGTAAAAGTGCAGATAAGGGGAGGTGGTGGTTGAACTACGTTACCCAGGGTGCATTTGTGATTCCAGGCTTTATTTTTCTGGGGGGAAGGGGGAGTTACATAAATCCTAGTGCGTTGATCATCTGGCCCCGCCCCATGGAACGTCAGCTGTGCTAAGCCCCGCCCCCATGGAACGTTTTGTAGCCAGTCAGTTTCAGATTGCTATAGTCTGTTCTATTTCATGCTATTTCCTGCTGCTGCTGGGGGGTAAAGGATACCAGTTTTCTCCTTCCCCTTCGCGGGGAGCTGGATTTACACTGGGGGGCGGGGGAAATCCTGAGCCCCTAACCTGCCCTTGACTCAAGGGACTGGACCCCAGCATCCTCCCCTGGGTATGGTGTGTGGGGGTTGGGGGTGTTTTTTCCCCCAGCGTTGATGACCCCTGTGCCCCCAAACTCCGTTCAAGGGGCTGTTCTCACGAGCCGGAGATCCAGTTCCCGGGGTGCGGGGCGGGGGGGCTGGGGAGGAGGTGGAGGGGAAGGAGCAGCGGGGAGTCCTGTATCCTGGATTGCAATCGTACTAGGATCCTTTCCTCCTTTTGGGTTTGTGCTGCTGACTCTACCACCAAAGACTCCGGATCCTGGCCTCTGTGACTCCTCGAGAAGAAGACAGGAGGGTTTTGATTTTGTTTGGTTTTTTGCGGGGGGGGCGGTGTTTGCTACATTCAGATTTTGGGGGTTTAGCCACCTCGAAGACTGCTCTCGAGGACACAGCTACTCCTTCCTTTTTTCCATCTTTTCCCTCTTCTTCCTCCTGCAACATATCCAAATCTGGATCACTATGGAGCTGGAGAATATTGTGGCCAACACAGTCCTCCTGAAAGCCAGAGAAGGTAAGAGAATAACTTGGGTCATTTTGGGTGTATGATTTGGGTGTCTCTGAACATGCCTGGACACCGTGACTAACAGAAGGAAATTGGGAACAGGGAGTGAAGCATCTGCTGCTTTGTTGCTGCTCGCTTGATTTTACTGAGTGAAAGCAAACTGCGCCCTGGGGGGGGAGGGGGTATGTGAGAACAGGATATTTTGTAACCTGAAATGCAGCTGTAGGAAACAGACCTGGAAACTGGGATTTAGTGGGTTTCCTCAGTAGTTCCACAAGATGCTGTATAATAGCAATATGTAGTATTTATAGCTTCATTTACAAAACATCCTCTGGTGTTTTCACCTACCATATACAGTACAGAGCAAACATTTGAAAACCAGGCTTTTGGTTTTTGTTTAAAGTTTTCTCTGTAATGACTATGGCCTGGGGATGGACGTTTTACATATCCCCTGCACCTCAGAACTGTAATGTGATTTACATGTATGAGCTAAGCATTGGACTCTGGCTCTGTCTTTGAACAGGAAGCACAGAATGCATGTTTGCTGCTCCGTCTGGATGCAAAACTCTGACGAGGACAAATATAGAAAGCACATTGTGACTTTTGATTACCACAGAAAGCTAAAGCTGTGTTGCAGGAGAATCCCAAGATTGTGTTATACCTGACCTTTCAGTGATATTCTACAGATGGTCTGTTTCATGAGATTTGATCTAATTTATTATGCTAGAGAAAAGTGGTCATGCTGCTGACCTAGTGTAGTGTGGTATATTTTGTGTGATTGTGCTGTAGACATCACAACAGAAATTCTGGTCATGGTACATTTTAACCAGGCGTGGTGTAGTGGGAGATGTCATCTCTTTATTTTCACCTGTTACACCTCAAAGATGCTTTGACCTTCCTTATCTTTAAACCCTTAATGTAAAGTGGCCGCTGATTGTTCGAGTGTGGTAAATAGGCAGGAAATGCAGAGCGATGCCGGTAATGCTAAACTCTTGTGTGTTTTTTTTTTTTTTAATGTTGGAGGTGAAATTTTCAAAGGCATCAAAGTCCCATTTCCAGAAGGGAAACGGGGAGTTAGCAGCCAGTCCTGTTGCCTTTCATTGAGACTTCAGCCAGTTCTACACTTGGAAGGCTTTGCTGGGGTAGCTACATAGGCTATGCTGGCAAAGTGCTGCTAATGAGGACACGGTTTATACCAATGACATTTCATGCTTTGCCAGCATAGCTTATTCCAGACCCCTTGAGCGAAATACACTGTTCTAGCAAAAGTGCAGTTTTGCTGATGTAACTACATCTGTGCTGGAAAATGCCCCTAGTTCAGGTATGCCAGTCACAAATCGCATTGCATCACACCCCTAACCAATGTAGCTATGCCAGCACCAGCCTGTACTGTAGACTTGGCCTCAGGCTCCTCAGTGCCTACATCACTTTTAAAAATGGGACTTGTGTCCCTAAATCACTTGGAAATGTTACTCTGTGTTCCTAAACTTTCATAACTGAAAAGCAAACAGCAGCTTGGAGTGACGTGAAATAATGAAATCCCTTAAAGTGATATGAGGAAATATCTTGCTTTAAGGATGAGCTCGCAGCAAGCAAGCATTTATTGGAAGGCATGTTCTTCTGAAGGGCCCCCGCTCTTATCAGTGAACGCAGCAGGGGAGAACAGTTGTCCGAGGGACACACCTTGCCACACACTCTTATATTTGTACACGCCAAGTGGCGGTAGGGTGACCAGACAGCAAGTGTGAAAAATCAGGATGGGGCTGGGGGGTAATAAGCGCCTATATAAGACAAAGCCCCAAATATCGGGACTGTCCCTATAAAATCGGGACGTCTGGTCACCCTAAGTGGCAGGGAAGCTTTCTTGCTAATTGTGCCTCAGCCTGTAGCTTGGGAGAACCATCTCTACAGAAGAGAGTTCAGACTCTGTGGCTCATTTAGCCCTTTGCCTTCCAGCCAAGACCAGCATTCATAGTGGTGTGTGCTTTGTGAGCTGCCTAGCTACTCCTATAGTATATGGGCACCTGTCTACTGAGCTAAGCTCCTCGCCTCTTTTCGCTTAAGCCGTCGGATGTCGTATGAAAGCTCCTTTTGGCCCATGCTAACCCAAGTCAAAGTTGAGCTGGTGTGAGTTGGCTTCTGTAGCGCAGCCCCTCTGCTTGTTTCTTTCCTCCAAGGAAAGCTCATTGTTAGGCGGGCGAAACACCAGGCAGGAATGCATAGCTTGTAAATTAATAGTATCAGAACCAGAGACGGTTTTAATAGGAGGCAGAACAACTATAAAAGCTCAGACAGAAATAGTGTGTTAATTTCAGCAGATGACCACAAGCTGTTCTCTGATGGAGGCAGGAAAGTAACTCAGCCACCGGTCCTGCTATTCAAGTGCAGTGAGGTGATTTCCTTTCGGGCTTGATCACGGTGACTTTCCCTGACTTGTCATCCTGGGTGGGGTGGGTGGGAGGTCCCCTCGTGCATTCTGACCTTGGACAGAGCCAGAGGCTACTTTTTCCAATTCCCAGTCTTCCAAGGCTGGAAACCTGAGCTACTGGAATCCTTCAGGAATGATTTGCACGAATGAGCTGCTGCTGCTGCACATCAGAGCAGCGAACAGTTCGTGCCACAAAGGAGCAGCACCAGTGTACAGTAGCTAGCTCATGGCAAAAGTGTGTCAGGTGTCAAGAAGATCCAGGCCATTGTAATGTTCAAATCCCCTGCACCCCCTAGGTCATGATCTATCCCAATGGGCTTTTTGTGGATAAACATTTTTGGACTGGGTCTTTCAAAGATGCCTAAGGGATTCAGATGCCGAGTTCCCATTTAATTTAAACAGGCGCTGGAGGTCCAAATGCAGCTTTGAAAGTCTTCAGAGGTGGATCTGAGCTCAAGTCTGGCATCCGTGGCATGAAAAGGGTCAGGGAGGGATTTATTTTTCTCAGGCGTTGTTCTATTGCTACCATCAAACGAAGCGATGACTCTAGTCGTTGTTCCCTGGGCAGCTGGATTGTCTCTTCTCTGGTCACTTGGGTACATCCTTTTGTGTGTTTGGTCATGCAGTGGGGTGTCTGAAGTGCTCCTGGAGAGGATGGGCTGTCTGCACACACAACATAACCCGAATACCTGCTTGTGACTCCTGTGCATTTGAGGTTGGGGTGAGCCTACGGGTGAATAACTGGTCCTATAGCTTTGGGCTAGTGCAGGCTGGGAAGAGATGGTTTAGGGCTGTGACCTCGCCTGTCCCTTCTGCATGCCGGCCAGTGTGACATCTGGAAATACTTGATCCAAATGTCACTGTAGAAATATCCCTCCCTCCATAAAATGCATTACAATTTAAGTCTACAGTGCTGAAACACGTGCCTGTGTTTCTGGAATCCTGAGTCTCCTTTAAGTGCAGTAACTTGATCAATATCGCATGGGAAAGGCCTGGCAGCGTATTTAGCAAGGTGTTGGGTGCTCTCTTTGCAGGGCTTTTTTTCCATTGGGCATTAGCTACGGGCTCGGATGGAATCCCGGCTCCAGGTTGAGCTGCTGGTTCCAGGACTATAAAGCAGCAGCTGGTGTCTTCACAGCCAACACTCTGTGCGAAAACCTCTCTGCCTCAGTGGCAACTGACTGCCCCACAGGCAGCATTGGGGGAACCTCGTCTCAGGGCCAGAAAAACGCTTCTGAATGCGCTGAGGGGGGACCAAAACATGGATGTGTGGCAGAGTCAAGGCCCTGCCTGTGTGCAGCCATTAGAGATCATGCGGCAGTGGTAACTCACAGGGTGTTAACCCTGGAGTCCTGGCCAATTAGACAAGGATATTCCGCCTCCCTATACGTCCCCACTCCTGCTCTTCCAGCCGGAGATAGGAGTGTGGTCTGGAACGCGCGGAGAGAAAGCAGCTGCTGCCTTCTGCCCCAGTGTTGGTCAAAGGGATTCTGCTCTGTGCCTGATCCTGTTTTCGTTTAAGCTTCTTGCCGTGGTGGGATGACTAGGCCTGTTGCCTGTAAAAGCCAGGTTAGTGCCTTGGGCTCCTTCTGTGGAGCTGGCTACGTGTCGGTCACTGTGAGTGGCCTGCCAAAGAGGGCATCGCTGGGCGTGAATCCGCAGTGACCTGGCTGCCCCTGCCGATTCCAGCATGCAGGGCCTCTGATCTAGCTCATGCACTCCTCCCCGCGGGGACTAGGGCACTTGAAGGTGTGTGGCCAGGCCAGAGTCTGTGGGCAAGGCCTCGCCCTTGCCCCTGCCCCGGGCAGATAGAGCTGCGTGTGTCTCAAGCTGGTTGGAGTGCAGCTGGAACGGACGTCTCGGTCTGCCAAACAGTTACTGACCACCAGTGACCTGTGCTAAAGGAGAGGCTGCAAACCCCAGATCTGGGACAGCTTTCCTGGGGCCAGCCGTGTTCTGGGTGGAGTCTTTAGAGGCCGTGTGATTCAGGAGCCAGAATTTCCTGACTCCCCCTCCCCAAAGCCTGTGCCCTCAAGCTACCTTCAGGGAATCCATTCAGGCAGGATCCTCATATGCTCGGCTGCCAGGCTGCCGGGGCTTCACTGCACATTCAGGGCCCTTTGCACTGTCAGCGGTATTCCCAACCTCAAGCGTTCACAAACCAGGAGCCCGGCCCTTCTTAAAATCCTGAGATTGCACTGGGCATCTGTCCATATTCCAACCACCGTTGTAGCTACCCTGGTGCGCACCCCTGCTGGGAGCGAGGGTAAGCGGTGCCAGTAATTGCAGCATAGCAGCGCTTCGCCTGTCTGCACTAGCGGCTGAAATCTGGGTGAATCCCAGTGTGGGCAAGGTCTGTGTCTTTGGCCCCTAAATGAGGGATGGCTTAGAAGACTGTGTGCCATGAGGAAGTGTGGCATGTGAGTGACATAATAGACTATGAATCTATGTACTTGCCACGAGTTTGAGTTGCAAATCAATGCTCATAGGGGTGTACCTGCAGCATTTAAACAGTGGGAACATCTGGCCCAGGGTCACTAGAGAGGCCAGTCCAGATGTGAACCAGTGCAATGTGGGATAGCGGTGGGAGGACTCACTGAAGCGGTGTGGTCAGATAGGCATGAGGATGCATCCGTGCAAACCTTCCACCCATAGGACGACTACTGAAACAGCGGAGCTGCTTCCAACGTGGTTTAACAATTATGGTACGAGGCACAAGATAAACCACAAACAAGACAATTTGTGGGTGGCCTCAGGGCAGCTTCTGCTGGAAAAAGCTAAGTTACACCGGTGTACCTCCCATGTAGACGTGGCCAGAACTCTCCCCGCTACTGTTAGTCACAGCCAGGTTAGCGCATGCTAAAGTACACTGGCTTTAGCTTGACTAGTGTTAGAAGCTGTTAATTAGTTTTACTACTCAGCTCCAATCTACCAGTGCCTCCGACGAAGCTATTGTTACAAAACAATAGTTCACAGGTGATTTCTCTGGCATAACTCAGTTTCCCATCTGGGGGGAAAGAACACCTTTGTCACCAGTTTGCTGTATCCACTCGGGCAGTCCTGGGGACCTGTGGGCAGAAAGGGCTTGTTGGCTAACTCCCTCCCCCCAAATCGTACTGCTTTACAGCTAGCTTCTCTCTCTCTCCCCTGCTTCCTGCAGCTTAACATACATTGCTGCTGGGAGTGAATAGCTGAAGTGATGACAGGTAGGTCAGGTGACAAGGAAGTTGCTAATTTTACACTTTGTAAAATGGACAAAAATAGAGAAACATGGTAAGCGATTGCTGAGTTAATGATTTCTCTCTGGCTGTGTGTGTGTTCTAAATTGAAAGTGAAAGGTAATCTCTCTGATGTGTGTGGTTTGTAGGGGGTGGGGAAATGAATTAAGGCCCCACTGCCCCCAACAGATTGTGGTGCATAACAGGAGGGTGAGAGATTTGTAGGGAGCTGGTGCTGAAAGGGAAATACGGTCATTTTAGGGCCCTTTTAAAAATTTTTACAAACTAGGGATTTTAAAATGGGCTTTGTGTCTCTTTTTAGCTGCTTTATGGTGGAGAAGGAAGGCTGGAAGATGGGTTTGGTTTTTTCGCTTTGCGTGCGTTGGTTGGTTGATTTGTTTTTCACATTAGAAATTCAGGTCCCATCTAGATGGGAAGACTGTGGTGGTGAGAATTAGTGAAAGGAGACCATTGCAAAAGCCATGCATGGAAATTGAGCAATGGGGAGAGGAAAGGATTTGTTGGCTCGCTTCAGATGTATTTTAGTGCATATTTAACTTCAATGACTTATCAACACATTGGAGAAAGGAACTCTTTGCTAAGATTTCACACTGCTGACCTTCAGTTGGTGTGAGCGCTCATAACATGCATCCTCTGAAACCTACAACAAATCCCCCCAGTGAGCCAAGCAGTATGGCCGAATAGATAGAGCCTGAACTGTGACTCAGGAGACTTGGGTGCCTCTGCCACTGGCCTGCTGGGTAACCCATGTCACTTCACTCTCTGTTTCCCCATCTGTAAAATGGGGATAATGAAACTGATCTCCTTTTGTACTCTGCTTTGGGATCTAAATGTGTGTCAGAGCTAGGTGGTGGTGTTTTCTTGATCACTCCTGATATTTTAAAGGTTAAAAACCAAACAGGAAAAGAATAACACTTTAAAGCCAATTACTCTTTCAGACTTCCTTCCTCCACATAAAGAAGGAAAAAAGGTACAAGCCTAATTTAAAAGGTGCGAGAGGGGTGGGATCCTTGCCAGACTCTTGTCAGAGTGATGCTATGTGGGCTGAAAGGTGGCCGTGAAGTATCAGCATGGTTTGCTGACAATTGGGGCAGGGAAGAGGGTAATAATTGCTGCAAACAGCTTCTCGGTAGGGACCTGCACCTCATTTAAATGAGCAAAGGGCATTTCAGGGAACAGCCATGTATTTAACAAAGAGGGTGTTACTCTGCTTGAGTCAAAGGGAGCTATTGTACCTAACAGTGACGCTCTTTCTGGGTCTAAGAAAGTGGTTGAAGAAGCAACTACAAGCCTGTGTGAAGCCAAGCGAAGCCAATATTTGTGAGAGTGTTTTAGAGTGACCGGGGCGGTATATTTTACCCAGATTGTCACACTGGGATCAGGCCTGGAGCTTAGTTTTGGTAGCCCCATGAATAACTAGGTGATTCTTTTTTTCTTTCTGTCTGACCTCCTGGAAATGAAGGGAGTAACACCTGCTCACCACAGGCAAATGTTACAAGGATAAGGGCCAGATTCAAATCACGGCTGCCTGGGAGGAACTTCACCGACTTCTGTGAAGTTACTCTGGATTTACAACAGTGTGACAGATCCGGATCTGCCTGGCTCCAGGCCTCTGCCCATCCTGTAATTATGTGGGATTGGAACTGCCAGGAAAAGTTAACATGCAATCTCCATACACCAGAAGTCCTCTGTGACTGTTCATTGGTGGAGTTTTGAGAGCCAGGCTGCATGCAAAGCAGAAATTAAGGGAGTCTTAGGGCTTTGTCTACACTTACATTTCATAGCACTCTAAACTTGCTGGCTCAGGGGGGTGAAAAGTCACCCCCCTGAGCACAGCAAGTCTGCGCGCTTTAAAGCGCTAGTGTGGACAGGCGCCGAGCGCTGGGAGCTAATCCCCTCCTGGAGGTGGATTACCAGGAGCGCCGGGAGAGCTGTCTCCCAGTGCTCACGCGCGACCACACTCGCGCTTCAAAGCGCTGTCGCGGGAGCGTTCCCGCAACAGCGCTTTGAAGTTTCCAGTGTAGCCAAGCCCTTAGGATGGGAAGAGGAGCTCTGGTTGGAGATCAGATACTAGGGTGATCTTGGATCAATTACCAGCTCTGTCCCATACAATTTTGTGGCATTCTCAGTCATCTCCAAATGATTGTTTTCTTCTAACACTTTGTGCTATGGCAGTGCCAGGTGACCCGAGCGGAGACCAGGGTCCCATTGTGCCAGGTGATGCAAACCCAGAGTGAGAGTCCCTGCCCCGAAGACCTTAGAATCTAAACAGACTAAGGGTGGGAGAGAGGACAGAGGCCCAGAGAGGGGAAGTATCTCACCCAAGGTCACCCAGCAGCTCAGTGTCAGAGCTGGAGGGAGAACCCAGCTCCCCTGTGTCCCAGCCCAGTGCACAAGAGGCCTGCTGGGCTTGTATGGTCCTAGTCAGGAGTCACGGCTGGCACCCAGGCAGTTGGAAGGGGGTGAGGTTTCCAAGTGGGTGCGTCACTCTGGCTGTTTGAAAAGCTCCAGGTGAGTAGTCCTTCTCAACTGGAATCTGCTGCCGTGCATCTGCCCACCTAAATTCCGGCTGCAGCTGGACTGCATGTGGTATTCCTGGCTCTGGGTTCTATTCCTGGCTCTGCCCCAGACTCACTTGGGTCGGTCATTAAACTTCCTTACAGTGGGGATAATGATCCTCCCTTACCCAGCTTTGAAAGGGGCGTAGAGGTCCCTGCGTGGCACAAGGGGTCGTTATTGCTACTCAGTCTGTTGTAGGTGATGGTAAGTGGCAGCTGCGTTTCGCTCCACAGGTGGCTCCATGTCAGCAGTGGGTGGGCGGCCGCTGGGGAGCGCGCAAGCTCGTGGAGTCTTTTGTGGTCCGGTGAGATGAAAAGCACCATTTCAACGTGTGCCCCATCCGGCCTGTGACGTTTACACCTCATTTGAGGGCTTTTCAGTGGCGTTTGGTGCCTAATTCCTTTGGACTCCTGTTGGAAATTAGTCTAAAACAGCTGGCATTACTGGGGGGGGGGGTAGGGGGGTCTGTGTCTGCAAAGCTTCCTAGCTTGTGGCCCTGTGAAGAGCCTGCAGGGCAGACATTGGAGTGGCAGCTTCCAGCGCGCGGCGCGGTGACAGCGCAGGGGAACGCAGATGGGAGGGCGGTTGTCTCTGAACAGGTTTGTTGATGTAACAGATACCCAAATGCTTATGTCTTGCCATTTGGTACGTGGGCTCCTTTCCTAGGAGAACAGTTTTATTTTACATTCAACAGCTTTTCTGATTTCACAGGGCTGATTGGCAGGGGAGCGGGTGGGTTTCTGGTTGGGGGTGGGTGGGTTTCAGACCCTTTCAATGAAGTAATTTCTTTTTAATAAGTGAAATCTAGGGCCAGCTGCTGGAAGCCAACGGTGCTTCTCTGCTCTATGCCAGCCCCGGCTCTGCGCCTGCTCCCTTCGGGTCCTGTGGCTGCCAGCTTTAGTGTGTTGGAGTAGGACTGCCTGGCGGCTGCCATTGAATAAGGGGTTATCAGACATTGCTTGCACAGTCACCGCATGTTCCAATTAGAGAGCGAATTAGCGCCGCAGTCAGGAAAGTGCCACTTCTCTGCTCCCATCTGCTCTGTGGGTACACTCAGTCCTCTCCGCAGCTGCGTCCACGCCAACACGTTCTTGCCCCGGAGATGTCACGCAAGCTTCGGGAGTGGGCAGTGAATTGGATCCTCTTCTGTGTCATGAGTCACCGACTTGTCAGCTAATTTCCAACGGCAGGCGCTTGATGCCTGGTGCCGTAAGGAGGAGAAGGAGCACTGCTTTCGTATTCCATCCGAGGGGGTGTCTAGCTTGTGTGTGGAGCTGGTCTGGCTTGGCCTTGCTGAGAGGGGCTGCATGGGGTTGGTTGGTTTGTTGGTTCATTTTCAGCGAGTCGTGCCCTTTAAAACTGTGAGCGCTGCTGCGGTGGAGCCCTGGGTCGGTGCCGCTTTCAGAAGCGGCCGTTGGGATTATCCAAAATGCAAACATCATCCTTAGGGAGTGGTCAATTTTCCGGCTGTTTTGCTGCCCTTTGTCACAACAAACCCCTGTCCTGCTGCCTCCTCTGAACAGCCCCTCTCCCCGCAACTGGCTTTAATGGAAGCACATCCATGAGAATTTCCTTGGAGAACGTTCCCTTCGTGTTTTGTAGCTTGGTCCTTGGCTTGGTCATACTGGAGCCGTTGAAAGAACGGATCCCTTCTCCCCTTGTAGGACGATCTGGTCTAAAGATGCACTGTGGTCTGTGGCCCATAATGGATCACTCCTAGTTGGGATGCCCTAAGATTTCAAAGGCTTTGAGAGGTGTCTGCCTTTCTCTTCTCCTGCAGAGCCTGGGTCCCATGCTGCGTGTCAGATAGCTGGGGAGAGTGCTACCGTGTTGGTGCACTTTCTGGTCCTCCTGGGTTTAGCTTGGTGTGCTGGCCTGGCCTGAGCAAGGCAGCTAGAAAGCAAAGCTTGCCTGTTTGTAGCCAGAAGTGCTTGGCTTGGTTATGGGTTTTTTGTGGAAGGGCTACTGATTGCAGAAAGCTGTCAGTCACCCAGGTTCGGAGGCTGCAGAGAATGGGGGAGATGCTCTGTTAGCATGTAGCCATGCTGTCACTTGGGAAGGAATTATTTCTACCTTTAGGAGAAGGGGGGAGTCCTCCTGGGCTGGGCACTCTCAGGCTAGTCAGGTGCTGGAATGGCCTTCGCCGTTGGACTGACTGACTCAGTGGCTGTGGTGTTATTTACATTATAGTATTGCGTACAAGCTCCGTCCCTGACCGGCCCCCGTTGGGCCAGGTGCTGCAATCCCAGGCTTCCTGCTCCCGTTCTCTGTCTCTCTGCCGCAGACGAGAGACACGGGCAGAATGAAATGCCATGCTGCATCCAAGCAGAGCTTCTGCTCTGACTCAAGCTGCCGGCCAGCTCTGGGCTGGTGTCTCGGATGAGAGCGATGGTGGAGCAGTCCTACTTCCACACGATCTCAGACCTTTCCGAGTCCCGCCCTGCATTGCCAGCAGCCTGCATGAGGGCTGGCACATGCTTATTGTGGGAAGGCGCTTGCTGGGGACCTGCATCGGAGGAGATACTGCGGGCGCTGCCTAGAACAGTAGGCGCCTGGTTTCAGGTTTTGATTGCATGCTGGCACCTGCTCTGAGACCTTTAAACAAACTGCGTCGTGCGCAAGTCACTCCGTGCACGCTCCCTCTTTGTGCTGAGTTCTGTGGGGTGCATGGCACGAGGAATGGGGGGCCGGTTCTGGTTTCCGTTGCCGTTCACTGCTAGGCAGCTGGCTCGGAACTGGCCCAGGCGGGCAGAGGCTAAAAGCTGTTGCCGTCTCGGCCTTGTGTCTGGGGTGAAATGCGTGCCACGGGTCCCTGCTTGCTGCTCCGGGGACAGGTGTCCACGTTACAGAAAATTCACAGCTGGCCTCTTGTTGGCTGACTCAGCAAAGAGACCAGGGCTTGGCTGCAAGGCAGAGTGAGGAACCCTGTTCTCTCTCCTTGTCAGGCAGGCGGAGGGTGGCCCAACATGTTCCCCAGCGTGGGGAAAGCTCACGCTGCCACATCTGCCCTGCAGATTCTAGTCTGTTGTACGCCAGGTTCTTCTCCCCTGCGCCTCACTGCGGTATCTGAGCACGCTCCGGCGGTGCATGTTTCTCCTCTGCCCCGGGGCAGAGGTGTGTGCCAGGGAGCATCTGGTTCTGGATTTTTGTCCCACCCCCACCTGCCAAAGGCAGGCCAAAGAAATGTGCCCGCTACTTGGCGCTGAAGGTGGGGAGGTCTGGGATGCTCGTGAGTTCGTTTCACAGGCCAGCAGCCCTGGAGCAAGTTGTCTCCTGCCCAGGCGAGCATCGCAGAGAGCGCTCTTGTGCCAGAGGAGCGGAGTCGGCGACCACAGTCCTCACCCTGCAGCGAAACGAAGGACTTCAACCTCCCGGCTCTTTCTCCAGCCCTGAATTCAGACCAGCCCCACGAGCCAATCAATGTGCCCCTGCCTCCCCTTTACCCCAGCCCCTGCTTTCTCACCAAGGATGTTCCCTGTCACCATGGATTCTGGACTGGGCAGTGCTCTCGCCAGGCCTGCCTCCTACGGTCAGCCTTTCAGAGGGCTTCAGGCCTGCACCGACAAGTGAGGGGGAGGAGGGGGACATTCAAGGCCTCTCATGCTGCAGGCAAGGGCTAAGGAACCCCCAAATGTAGAGCGGTAAGAGCAGGCTGCTCTCCTGAGTACTGAGCTGAGGTTAGCACAGCCTCATGAGCGTAGGGTGAATTGTTTGCATTGTACAGATGGGGAGCCCGGCTCAGCTTGGGTGGGTGCAAGGAGCCCCCCAAATCCATATTGATTTCAACAGGCGCTAGGAGTTTCCCATTTGGAAACCTGCCCACTTGCTGCGGAGCCTTGATATGAGGTGAGGTATCGAGCTTTGCTACACCGGTCTACACGTGGGGCCCCACGTGATTTGCCCAGGGTCACTCACCGCGCCAGTCAGGGGCAGAGCTAGAATAGAACCCAGGAGTCCTGACTCCCACTCCTGTGTTCTAACAGTCAGAGAGTGTAAGGCCAGAAGGGACCACGTGATCCCGAAGTCCGACTTCCTGGACATCGCAGGCCACCAGCCCCCCCCTGTGCTGAACCCAGAACGACTCCGAAGTATTACAGCCCCCAGGAGACGGGGCGGCGACGTGCCACAAGGCCGTTGCTGACGTCAGAGGGGGAAGTTCCCTGCGAGGGGGAAGGGAAGTGCCCCCGCGATTGCCCTCCCGAGCACAGGAGTCCGTGTGCTGTCAAACAGCTGCTTTGAGATTAGAAGGTGCCCAGGCCCTTGGCTCGGGTGCAGGGGCTGCCGGCACTGGGTTAGGCTTGATTAGAAACGGGGGCCTGCAACGAGAGGCGGCTAAAAGCTTTCGTGAATCGGGGCCCAATGCAACCGGCAGCCTACAGTGTAGGTGGCAACAAGGGCTGCTTCTGCCAACTCCCAGCTAGAGATCTTACCTGTCTCCCCCCCCGCTCACTCCCTTGCCGAAGGTTACCAGTCACAGCAGCCGGGCTGCCTGACATGGCATGTGCTGTGTCCTGGAGCATGCCAGCTATCAGAGCCCTGGCTCCCGGCTGCAGCCCGCTCCTCTTTCGAGTAATGCTCCACGCATGCTGTCCGGGAGGCTCCCATTCCAAGGAGGAAACCTGCTGGGTTTCCCCCGCCCACCCCAAAATGCCTGATGCAGCCGAGGTACCGAGGGATGGGATGCAGCCGCCCTGCAAGGACAATGGCTCTTGGTCCCTTCTCACCTCCCTGGTGCGAGCTCGCACGTGATCTTTGGAGAGACGAGGGTGAACAACAAGCTTAATGGAGGCCAAGGAATTTTAGCTTAAGGGCTCTTAAAAAAATCCTTAAAAATATATAGTATAGAAGGGAAATAAAAGCCCCCTTTGCCCCTGCACTATGGTTTCCAGCTCACATTGAGCTTCCTGCTGCTGGATTTCATTATAGCTGCAAGAAGGGAAAATAAAGAGAGCCAGCTGTCCCGCACTCGGCTCCGTGTCTGCGTGGCGGGATCCCCGTGTGCTGCGTGCCAGGAACATTCTTATGGACGTCGCGGGACTGAACGGGCTTCCTGTTGGAGAAGTGGCCCGGGCAGGGAGGAGCAAGGAGCCAGTTCTGTTTGGTCAGGTTGTGTCGTGACCTCTGTGGCGAGAAGGGGCGGCTGGGACGGATGTGCATGCACCCTGGATTACCCCAGTGTCGCGGGGGAATTCGAAGCGACGTTCGTGGTGGTTGTGGGCCGGGATCCTGTTTTGGGAGAGCAGGGAGTTCCGTGGGACGGAGGGTTTGCATAAGCCAGCCAGAGCTGGGGGTGAGATGCTGCCAGGGCTTTTAATGGGGTCACGCTGAGGCTGGGCTTCCCACCCCAGGGGTTACAAAGGGGTGTGGGGCGATCGCAACCCCTCCCCCACTTCCTCTATTGCTCAAAGCAAGGAGCTCCTGGCTAGATGTGGCAGCATTGCCAATTGCACATGTTCAGGAGTCAGGCCCCCAAAATCACAGGGTTTTAAATATGAATCCATTTTCTGGTCCATTTTGGGGCCTGTTTTTGAGCCTTCAGGTCACGCTTGGGTTGTGGGTTTTTTCCCCCCAACTTTTCTAGCCAAAAACCAGATCTAGACGCTTACTTTTCTTTTCTGTAATGAAAGCTGAAATAGTCGCGTAAGCACCGGGCTTTAAGAACACTTCCCCTGTTGCACCATCCCGCAGTAAGACAATGAGTGGGCAGCTGTGGGGGGTGGGGATGGCTCCCCTTGGACAGGAGCGAGACCCAGTGCCCTGGAAGACTCGTGGTGCTGCCCCGGCTCCGGAGAGAGCCTACATGGATGGTGCTGTCTGTTCCTGCTAGTGCCCGCAACGTGCTAGGTGCTGCCCAGACCTCAGGGACGGCCGAGGCTGTGAGCTCTCCCCATCAGGAGGAGACCACACAGGGACTCCTGAGGAGTCCAGGCAGGGAGAGGTAGAGCAAGATGCCAGAGAACTGGCCTCCGTTTGATGCTGTAGCATGTTTATAAGTGTTCCCAGCTTCCTGTCCCCATTGTGAGCTAGTTCCCTGCAAGTGGCCTGGTGTCACACTCAGGTCTCAGGGAGGAATTTCAGTGCGGGGGGGATTGCCTCGTTGCCCAGCCCCAGAGGGTGCCCTGCGTGTGGGGAGGGGGCAGGTTGGGAAGCCAGTGCAGAGGCAGTTGTGGGAGATGGGGACAGGCTGGCATCGTTGGCCAGGCTGGGATTCGCTGATGAAAGGCCCTGGTCCCAGATCCAAACCTGCCCCCAGTTCTGGAGCGTTTGTACTGTCTCCAGGAGCCTGGCCCATTCTCTGCCTATCCAGCTGCCCAGGCCAGGCGTGCTCGGGGTGTCACCCGAACGTCCTGTGGCCGAACCCTCCGGGCTCAGAGTCCAGTCTCAGCCCCAAGGACCTTGGCTGCTGCGCCTGTATGTTCACTCTACCAGGACGTTCCTTATTTACTCTCGCTAGGCAATTACAAACGGCTGTTTCACAGCTCCCCTCTCCCCGGGCGCCAGAGCGTTGCCTGCCCCTCTGTGCTCTGCTCGGGAAGGCGGTCGGGCTGCTGCAGCGTTGTTGGAAATTCCATTCCATTTGAGCTGGTTCCGAGCCCCAGCCTCGTCCCTTGCCATGGGCGGCTCCACCCTCACTGGGCCAGATCCAGCGTGGGGCTCCGTTCCCTTGCCCTGGCCCCTGGGGGGGTGGGAGGGAGCCGGTGCTGGGCTGGAAGTGGAGCCGAAGAGCAGCTCAGCAAGTGCGTCAGGCCCCTAAACCTGCCTTGGGAAAACATCCGCAAGGCAAACACTGCCAATGGGCCGGCTGGGTAGAGGCACCTGCACCTATTTACCTGGCGTTGCTGGGCGTAACCTGCCCAGCTCTTCCATGTTTCCCATGCAGGAGAGGGGCTGGCAACCCCCTGGGAGCGGGGAGAGGCCAGGACCAGAGTGAGGGCCAGGGGGCTGGGGGAGGAATGCAGGGCTGAGATCTGCAGGCATTACGGGGCTGGAATCACTGAGCCCGTCTGAGATATCAGGTCTCATAGAGACTAACTGCACACAGCATGTGCGCGGTGGTGTCCCAGGAGGGAGGGCATCTTTCCAGGACCCCGGGGGATGCGTGGGATGCCCTGACTGTTACACAGAAAGGACCGCATTGCAGCTACCCTAAACTTCATTGTGGGCTGGGGCCCCACAGACTGCAGGTCCCAGCGTGCAGTGCGGTGGGGCCCATCAAAGCGTGGTGTGTGCCAGGGCCTGTAGTTGCCACGGGCTGCCCCCTCTGCCGTTAGGGCTGCTGCCGGTCCTGTCTGGCAGTGCACCGCTTGTTATTAGCACCTCTGCGCAGCCGTGCTGGTCATAGGTGGGACCCGTCTCCTGCTGTGGGCTGTCAGGGGGATTGTAGGGGTTGGGAAATGCTGCTCTCTCTGTAGCCACTCTCATCCGCGGGTTTTGGAGCACTCAGGTTACTCCTCACCAGCTTCCGGGGGGTCTGGTGAGGTGTCTCCCTATTTTGCAGCGGTAGAAATGAGCCCTCGTCCAGTGACTTGCCCAGTGGCATCCTGCGAGTCTGGAGCTGGGTTGGGAATGGTAGCTGACCCCCCAGCCCTATGCTCTAGCCAGTAGGCCACCCAGCCTGACGTGGGAGCTCTTTTCTCCATTCGGAATGCGTGCCGCCAGACTGGCTCCCTGCCTTCACAGGCTCCTGGTTAGACTCAAATGCTACTTGCCCCAGGTCGGGGGGATGTGAGGGACTGGCAGCTGAACCCTGCCCCAAGGGCTTGCAAGCGGAGTATTGGATCCTCTTTTGCAAATGCGCAGAGCTGTCAGGAGTCCCTTGGCCTTGCCCCTGGCGTTGTGCAAACAGGCTTGATGGCCGTGTTCGCACAGACCTGTTTAACGAGGCACCTCGCCTTGTTTTGAGATGTCATTCGAGCCAATCCTTGATGGCACAGCAGCGGGTTGCCGTGTGACTCAGGAGACGTTGCAAACACCATGCTCCTCCCAGCGCGGCACCGTTGTCCCACTGAGACTTCCAGCCTCTTCTGGGGCTGCTGAGTCTTCACTTCCTAAGGACACAGCTTGGCCTAGTGCACTGGGCAGGCGGCGCCCAGAGCTCCTGAGTTCTAGTCCCAGCACTGCCACTGTGGGCCTTGGGCAGCTCACTTAACCTCTGTGTAAAACAGGGAGGGGATGAGCCTTGATGCAAGTCGCTCTTATCGGAGAAGTGGGGCTTTGCGGGCCTGGAAGGGAAAGAGACCTGCAGTATCTTACAAACCTTCGCTGATGACAATCGCTGCTGTCGGTATCTAATAATACTGCAGCCCTTGCATAGCCCCGCTCCTGTCCAAAGGATCCCAAAGCGTTTTACACACCGCTCCGCTGAAATGCAGCTAGCTCCGTGTGTGCGCGCGCCCAAGGAGATCTTTCATCTGCACGCAGACTTCCCCTCTCCCCATCTTTCTTGTTGGAGGCAGGGACCGTCTCCTGTTCGTGTTCGTGCAGCACCCAGTGCAACGGGCCCCTGATCCTGACTGGGGCTACTGATGCTACTGCCATAAAAACAGTACTGGTTTTATTGTGGTACCTTTAATATCCATGCAGAACGGACGGGGCCGCTTCTGATTTTTAGCCGGCATAACAACAAAGTGACGCACGCTGTCAGGGCGCAGACGCGTGGCTGGGGTCGTGCGCCCCACGAGGGCGTGCGCTGCGGGACACGGAGGGTGCCGTGGGGTCCTCCCTCTCTGTCTCACGCTGCTGGTTGTGAGGCTGGGCCGAGAGCGCGCAGCGGAGTCCTGTCCGAGGACAGCGTGCGGGCAATGCACACCGGTCCTCCAGGCCCTGGTGGGCGGCTGGGAGCTCGGAGTGGAGGACAATGTCCTGAAGTCACCCCTGTGGGGCTGGTGTGCAGGGGGTCACAGTGAGGAGGGGGCGGGTGGTTACCGGGAAGCCGTGTAGGCTGCGGCACAGAGAGGCCAATGGGGCGAGCTAAGGAGACCTGGCTGAACTCGCTTCTCTGTTTAACCAGCGCCCTTGGCGAGATCTTCCCGTGGGGCTCCTCACAAACGGCGGGATGCTGCGTGGCCAGCAGGCATGTGTGCACAAGCGACCCCTCTGCATAGAGGCTTCGGCCGCGCTCGTGGTAACACGGGGCCTGGCGTGCGAGCAGCGTCGTGTGGCAGAGTCGCACGTGCCAGGTGATGCACGTTCTAAGTGGGCGTCTCGGGGGATTCCTCCCGCCCCCTGCCTGCTGTGGAGGGAGGAGCTTCCTCCAGCCCTCAGGCAAGGGCTTCATCCAAGTGCTCCAGCGGTTTCCAGGGAAGGGGAGCCTTTGTTCTCAGCTGCTTCAGGGGATGGTGTGTCAGACCGAGCAGCCCTCTGCTGCTGGGAGCCGCCGCACCTGCCCAGGCAAAGCAGCAACCTAGCCTCAGAACCGCCTACAGGAAAATGCCCGGCGCGAACTGCTCTAGCGGAGAGCACGTCTCGCCTGTAGCGTAGGGTGTCAAAGTCGCTCGCTGGGTTTGCAGCAGCTGAAGGGAATGTGCTCCGTGGTGCTACCCAGCTCTCCCTAGACTGTGACTGACAACCGGCTTCCCCGTGGCTGAGAACAGACCTTCCCTAGCCATCTGCAGACCTGCACTGGGGGGGCTCAGCTTCTCTGCAGCCCCCTCGCACTGCAGACAGGACCTTCCTTCCCCACTGCACCCTGGGCACCAGACTCCCTTTTGTGGGACCCAAATGATCTAGTCTTTCCCCTGGTCCACGCACAGAGCGGCACTGGGATCGGGCTGCCACAGCTTCGGCTTCCTTGGCCCCCGGGGTATTGCCTTGGCACGGCCAGACTTAGTCTTGGCTGGGAAAGCTAATTCCAAGCTCTGAATGTGCATAATTTCCTTTGGGCCGTTACTCCTCCAAGATTCTGTCATAACCACGTCCTTCCCCTAACAGGAAAGAAATAAAACTTCATGTAAGGAACATTTATTTACGTGTGGGGCTGGCTCCCGCCCCCAGCCCCACCCTTTTTATTTATTTTTCCCGGTAGGTCCCATCGTTGCCTTCTCGGCTGCGCTTTGTTCTGTGCCTGCGAGGTGCATGCTAGCTAGCGGAGGGCTCTCGCGTGCCTGGCAGTGTTTACGGAGCACAGAGGAGCTCAGGCCAGCTGCTAACATGCAGGGAAATGGGACTCTCTCTTCCATCCTAGCTTATATGTTTCCACCAAGATGTATATCTCCTGGCTGCAGTTCTCCTTGGGCCTTAATGGCTGGTCCCTCCTCCCCCCAACCCCCCAGCCTTGTGCTCCGCTGCCCTGAGTCGATCCTACCAGCAGAGGCAGCCGTCTCCGGAGCCCTCTTGGCACTCGGTGGTTGCTCCAGACCCTCCGTGCATAACTGGTGTCAGATGGGCCACATGGAGGGGAGGGGAGTTTGCAAAGAGAAGAGACCGTGTGGTACAGGATGTAGGGATCTGGCCTCTGGGTTTCATTCCCAGCTCTGCACTGGCCTATTGGGTGATCTTGGGCACGTTTCTGGGCCTCAGTTTCCCCCATCTGCACTTCTGTAACGCAGAGGGTTGTGAGGATAAATACGCGAAGGATTGTGAAGCACATTTTGCTGTACTGATGGAAAGCTATATAGGCGCTAGGTATCCTTGTTACGCTGGAAAGGCTTTCTCTAAAGGAAGGCCTTGCAGAATTTCCTAAAGACGGTCAGACTCTGGCTTCACCTGATCTCCTCTCGAAGATTGTTCCCTAGCCAGATCCCCTATGTCAGTGTCCAACTCTCTCTCTTGGCTTCCGTGTCTGATGGCGATGAATTCCACAGGCTAAGGGTGCAGTGTTTTGCTTTCATCAGTCCTGAATGACTGCACTGCCTTTCAGTGTCCTAGATTACAAGCCAATCAGTACAGTCCTGTCCCCTGGGGCGCTGGTCCTCCTCTGCCCCGGGACAGGAGATGGCAAATGCAGTGTGATTTGTCTAAGGGCTTGGTCCACTGCTAGCCGTGCACAGCGACTCGGGGAAGGAATCTTTGAGGTGGGAGGGGACAGTTGATGTCCTGCCCAGGCAATCTCCAGCCTGCAGGGTCCCAGAGATGCACCCGCTCTTGACGGGTAGGGAAGAAAGAGGCCGGATCCATACTCGATCCAGCTCCCTGTTTGGAGGCGAGACACCGTGTGGAGATGCTCCCCTCTCAGGCAGGGAAGCAGCAGCACTAGCGGCTCTGTTGGAGGCAGGGGAGATGTGGCGGCTGCACGGTGCCAGCCCTTGGCGCTGATTTTGCGGTTGAGTGCGTCCCTGGCATTCTCTCGGCCTTGCTCAACTCCGCGCAGAGTCTCACTGGGGACAGACCCGTTCCAAAGCCCGAATTGAGATACAACTAGTTAATGCTTTAGAAACTGGACAACAGTGTCACAGACCTAATGGGTGGCCAGGCGACACCCGCTGCAGAGGGGCGGCCAGCCTGAGCAGCGGGGAAAGCCCCAATGTGTCTGGCCAGCTCTCTGCTCTAGTCTCCCTCGGCCTGCTCCAAAATCAAACCAAGCTGAAGCTCAGGTTGGTCTGTGTCTCCTGGCCTGGCTACATGTAGCTTTTGTGTGTGTGTGTCTATCTCTCTCTCTCTCTCTCTCTCTCATGGGGAATGTAATTCCTTTTTTAAGGCAAGAAAAGCCAGGGCAGACCCTGGGGCCGAACTGTCCGTGTCTCCTGGCCTCTCATGCCCGGGAGCCAAGGGATAGGCAGGATGGGCTAGTGGTTATTGCACTCGACAGAGAGCTGGTTTCTATTTCCGGCTGTGCTGTGTGACCCTTCATCTCTCCTATGACTCAGCTCCTTATCTGGAACAGGGATGATAACCCTTCCCGGCCTCCCCGGGGCTGGGAGCCTCAGCTGCAGGAATGAGTGTGAGATACTCAGTGACTGCCGTGATAAGGGCTGTAAAAGTGTCCAGGGAGATCCCAGGCCAGGGAATGGCAAGTGGCCCAGGGTTTGTTCTAAATTAGGGATTAAAGCGCCAGTGCAAAGCTGGCTCCTGCCCGCTGTGGTGCGCTGGTAGTGCGGGAGCCTCTGGTTTTGGGGTGTCTGCTGCATTCCAGTGCCCCCGGGGAAGCAGGGAGAGGCAGCTGCACGCGGCTCGCTCTGCTGACAGCCAGCCCGTAAAGTGCATTGGGGTGTGAAGGTGCCAGAGAAGCGGGTGGTTCTGTTCCATGGAGAACAGCCTTGTGGGTCAGGACTCCTGGGTTCAATTCCCGTGTGTTTCTGACCTGTTGTATTACCTGGGGTGAGGGGGATGAGCCCTCAGCAGTTTCTCTGGGCTCCTCTGTAATTGTATTTAGCTGTACTAGTGACCTGTCCAGAGACTGGCATGAATCTGCCCCCGTGGCCCCCATCCCACCAATCTGTCTGATATTAGAGTGAATTCCTCCCACCTCCCATAGGCAGCACAGCGAGGCCCCTTCCTCAGAGGATTGTCATTCTCTCTTCGATGCTTTTAATCAAAGCTTCACCCCACCCCCAAGGGACAGTGCCACAGCTGGGCCTCCCCACCTTTGCTGCCCCCCAGCGTAGCCAAGCCTGGGGTCCGCTGCCCCCCACCGCGTGCCTCGGGGAAAGCAGGCTGCTTTGCCAACCCAGGTGCTCCAGACTTGTGGGTCTCCACAACCAGGAAGGTGGGAAACTCCCGTGACAGCTGAGATTCCGGCCTCCTCCTATGACTCCGGGAGCGGGGGCTTCAAGAGAAACCCGAAATATCGTGAGACGTGTGATGGGTTCGGGAGAGCTGGCCACGCCAGGCATCACCCGTGGCGCCGCAGGAGTTCGCTCTTGCTAGGCTGGGTAGATTCTCCCTTTGGGCCGTGTCTGGGATTTGTAGCTGCGATGGTGGAAACGCCTAATGCAGGCGTACTCCGCTACCTTGCAAGAGGCTGTTCGTGAAGGTGCAGCACAGGGGGTTACAAGGAGGGCTGGACATGGGGGTTGCAAAGCCAGAGCGTAGTAGGGGACCAAGTGTTTAAGGAGAGCTCCAGAAAGCATTTGCGAGCCACGCTGGGGTGGATTGATTTTTTACAGTCTTTTGTACGGCACCCAGCATGTAGTAGCTGGGCCCGTTGTGCCTACATTGAGACACAACCAGTTCCCACCCGTGACCCCCCTTGGCACCGCAGTTCTAAGTGGGGGACATGGGCAGCAGGGGAGACGCTTCAGGAGTAGGCACGTGTTTTCAGTAGGCCTGTTCAGGTCCAATAATTCGGCCTGGGGAGGTTCTGCTCACCACCCTGGGCTCTTTCTGTTTGCACCACTCAGTGTGCTGGCTCGGCGGGGACCCACAGCAGGGCTGCCCTAGTACGTCTGACCTGATTTAAGCCAGGCTGCATGTTGGGAATCTCTTCAGAGACCCTGCTCTCGTTGGGCTTCCAAGCAGGAGACATCTGGCCAGCTGCCAGGGGGCGAGGTTTCCAGCTCTCTGTGTAGGGAGTGTGTCAGGCAGCCCTGAACCTGGTTGCTGTCCGTGTGCTGGGTGCTATGAGGGTGTCCTCGGGAGAGGAGAACCGCGGTCCCGGCTGATGCCGAGCAGCGTCGGGCGTAGGAGACAGTGACTGGGCTTGTCCTGTTCTGTGGCAAAGCAATTAGTCGACAGGGACCTGCTAATGGGTTACAGACTCTGCCGGCTGGAGGGTTGACTCACTTGAGAAGCTTGTCAGAACTGTGCAGGCACAGGCTGTGGCCAGGGTGCGGGTTGATTCCTCCTTCTAGCTCTTGCTGCTGTATCCCGGAGTCCCCCTTCCAGTGCAGCCCTTCTAAGGAGATGTTGGCTTCCCTCGGGCTAACAGCTAGGGGCCGGGGTGGGAGAAGATGAGTAATGTGGCTTTGTGGCCTGCACTCCCTAAACTTCGCTGCCTTCTCTCATGCACGCGCAGGGGGGATTCTCGCTCTGCACCGGGAGATAGGCCCAGCAGCCCGAATGAAAGAGCGAGTGAGTCTTTCTCCCCTGGGAGTGCTGAGGGGGCGGGAGAGACATGGCGAGGGCAGATGTGGAGCTCGGGGTGGGTGGGGAGATCTCGCTGCGATCTGCAAGGCGGTTGGGACGAATGGAAAGTGTGAGATCATTGCCTGAAGGACTCTGGAACGCAATTAAACCCAGTCCCCAAAACTCTGCCACCCTCTGACTGTGTCCCGGCCGGCTTGGCGCATGGCCTATCAAGGCCAGCGCTGTGTTCGGTAGGTGATAGTGCATTTCCATTTGTAAACACCAACCCCGCCTGCAGGTGCTAAAAATAACACCAAGGAGCATAGCACAGTGCAGTGTCTGCCAGAGTCAGGGGGCCAGCCATGGCACAGGGTGGGGCAGGACCTGCTCTGTGTGGGTCAGGAGGGTCATCTCAGGGGCTGGAGGCACAAGGCTGGGTGCCAGGGTGTAGGTTGGGTGCGGGGGTCTGATGCCAAGGGGTTTGGTGAAGGCTGTCCCAGTGACTGGTGCGTGGGTAGGGCAGTGTGTGTGTCGGGGGGAGGGTGTCTCTGCCCGATGCCATGGCTTGCGTGCAGGCTCATCGGGGTGGGGGACTCGGCCGGGTGCTGTGGGGGTGGGGTGTTTGTTGGGAGTGGGGGAGACTTGGCTCAGTGCCCCTGCTCTAAGTGTGTACATTTGCCATGACCACAGCCCATTAGCAATGCTCTGCAGGGCGGGGGCTCTCGGGCCTGACCCACCCTGGCTCCCCCATGGTTGGTATCCGGGAGCACGGAGCCATCTCTGGGGCTGCTCTGGGAGTGGAGCTGTATTTCCGGGAGGCGTGTGTTTGGAGCGTGACCCCATCTGGGCGTCACTCTGACTGCTGCAGGGAGGGATGGGTTAACAGCCTGTGTCGCTCATATGCTGGCACGTCGGGCTGACTTTACCGTGTTTCCCTTCCACGGGCCAAAGGACCCAGCAAGAATCCTGGCTGCCTTCCAGCTGATAGAGCGAGGTTACCGGCAGGCACTGTCCTGACTAGCCCAGCCTGTCACGCATGGGGCATGGATGACCTGTATGTGCAGGCTGAGCCATGGAGAGCCAGCCCACAGGCAGTGAAATACAGGGGGGCAGCCGGAGCCCCTGAGTACTGTGGGGTGGGCTGGGAGCACGGGAGCTCTGAGACGTGTCTGGATTTGGTTCACTTGCCCTCCCCAGCCTGGCTCGCGTCAGGTTCCCTGCCTTTGCAGGCAGTGCAGGAGTTTGGTGCATGGGCTGGGCCTGAGGTTCGATGTGTAGGACCTCAGGGAGGGGCTGGCACACAATCCCCATGGCCGTGTATTTTATGTCCCGATATTGTCCTGTAACAGCCCCCTCTGTGTGGCTGAGTGTTAGTTCTTCTGCAAGGGGACTGGGCCGGGCAAGGGGCAGAGAGCGGCTCTGGGCTCCCCTCAAAGGGTCCAGGGGTTGGGTTTGCAGGCTTAGTGTGCGAGGGACCTGGGAAGCACTGAGACCTGTCGCTTGGGAAGAGGGGCGTGTGAGTGCGTAGTGTGTGTGTGTTCACACTGCGGAGGCTCTAAGCCAGAAGGGAGTGCTGGGATCGTCCAGGCTGTCCTCCTGCCGCGCATGGGCCAGAGAGTTTCCCCCAGTGATTCCTGCCCAGCAGCCAGAGCATGTCTCTGAGAAAGGCGCCCTCTGCTCGCTCCTACCCAGAGAGGTGAGCAGGAGTAGAGTGCGGGGAGACATGCCAGGGATGAAGCAAGAGGGGGGTTATTGGCTTGCAGCCATTCGCTAATGCTTATGTAAATAGTTCGAGGGAAACTGGAATGAGCAGTGCAGGGGGATGGGGAAGCTGCTTTTAACCTTTGGCAATGCAGCCGCAAGCTGTGTTCTGCTTTGTGATGGCCCAGTGTGCCTCATCGAAGCATTTCCTAGTGCTTCGCAGGTGTAACCGAGCCGCCTGGCCCCTCTGGGCAGGAGGGGGGAGAGAGACGTCACCCACTGCTTTGCTCACCAGGGAAATGCAGCCTTCTATAGCGTGGGACTGAAGCTGGGGGGACTTCCTCAAGGGGCTCCCTAGCAGCTTTCCAGGGCCCACAGGGCTGCATGTAAGTGGTGGGTATGGTCCCCCACCTCTTGCACTTGGCTGAGTGGGGTACTTGCTCCCCTGAACTGCCCCTCCTCCATAGCTGGTCAGGGGGATGGTGTCTCGCTCTTAGACAAACCTTCCAATCCCCTCTCAGCAACTCACTCCTGTGCCTTTGTATTGGAATCAAGCAGAGGGACTGACCCTCCACTTGCTTCCAAGGTGAGAGGATGGCCGGGTGGCCAACGCACTAGACTGGGGCTTGGGAGAACTCGGCTCAAGCCCTGCCCCTGCCACAGACTCCCTGTTTGACCTTGGGCATGTCACTTAATGTCTCTGTGCCTCGTTCCCGTCTGTAATAGGGGGTAGTAATAACCATCCTCCCAGCCTGTGTCTGCCCTGTCTGTTTAGGTTGTGCGCTCTTTGGGCCAGGGGCTATCTCTGACGGTCTCTGCAGGGCCCTGATCTCCAGGGATACTTTGGCGTGACCCTTGCTGGCCCTAGTGATCAGCCGCTCTTGAACTGACTCTTGTTCTGTCCCAGTGTAGTGGCCCTGGCCCTAGCACCTGCAGCCGTTTCCACCTAAAGCGATCACGGCAGGGCCTGCAGCTGCGGTGCAGGGGGGCGAGAGGCAGGGGAGCTGGGCAGGGGCCTCGGGATCTGCCCGAAGGGAGCAGTTGGAAGGTGGTTAGCGAAGAAGGAGGCGGAAAGAGTTGGCACTGTGGTGAAGAGAGGGTTTGCTGAGGGAGCTGAACCGTGAAGTGAGCCCGTCTGCGAAGGGCACAGAGCGTATGGCTGGTGAGGTTGACCTTTGGGACATGGACAGGGGGAAGCGGATGCTGTCTGGGCACCTGGGGTACGGGGTAAATGTACGGCTCTCCATTATATTGGTTTGCCGCTGCCTGTCGTCGCAATAGGCACAGCCAGCCTGGGTCACTGCCCAGCTCTATCAAAACTTCCTGTTGGTAAGAGGAGAGGATGAGACTGTCCCCTCTGGCTGGCGGTATGAACCCAGCCTGGAGCAGCAGCGGCCGAGATGTGGCATGTGGGGTGTTTTGTTCTTAACTAGCTGATGAGCCACTCAGTGAAATGTGGGGAATGTTGATCTGTTTGCTAGTAGCGCTAAGTGGGGCCCTCAGGCTAAGGCCGTGTCTTCCCTGCTTTAAAAAAAAACAAGTATCTTTGACGTCAGGGTAGCTAACTAGTGCACGCGCTATCCCAAGGTATGGACACGGGGAAGACAAGGCGCTTTGGTTTTACTGGGAGGCAAACTAGACGAAGCCAGCACCAGGTAGGGGGATAATGCTGACCTCGCCTCTTTACTATCACCGGTAAAAACACTCTTGTTCAGAAGTGAAGACAAGGCCTTGAAGGTGGCTGAGGGCTGAACGGGCCAGAGAGGAAGGTCAACCTGGCACCTTTCAACAACCATGCAAAATTCAAACTAAAATAAAAGTGAAGGGAAAGAGGAGGAAACAGCGACAGCTTGGCAAAGCCTGGCTCTCGCCGCCCTTTCCATTTAAAATCCATTTAAAACACATGGAAGAATGTAATTTTATTATAACTCCAGACGTCTACATTCTTATCGTGGCTTAGTGCTGATGACAGAAATGAAGTATGACTAGCACTTAATAAGATTGTTATCGAGCTTGATTAAAACACGGGAGGAACGGCCTGGAGGTTTCAATTCCTGTGCGGAGTGATAGCGGGAGAGAGCTCTCCAGGAACCAACAAACGCAGAGCCCTTTACTGTCTCGAATTAAAGAAAAGCCACCCCCATGCCCAGGGGGTAGATAACCAGAGCTGAAAGCCGCAGGCCAGAATTCACAGGCATGGTGCTTCTTGTAATATTGCCCTGTGTGATTGGAGCTAGTCTTGACTTGCTGAATTCTGTTGCCTCTCTGCTTCAGGCTGAGTCTGTCTAGAATAAATAAAACAGGGACTCGCTCCATTAAAGCCACTTGGAGCTAAAGATCCTATTAACCGACAATAACTCCACTCCCAGCCTCTGGACGTATAGCTACGGGCCGACTCTGCCATTGGCTTGGGGCTGTTCCAGTCCTGTTGGCTAACGCCAGCAGAGAGACCAACTAGGGGTCTCACGTCAAAGCTCTTTCCTATCATTAATGAATTTCAGACCCGACTGCTTTAGGGATCGTTTTCCTCTCCTGATTATTGCCTGAATCGGAAACCTCTTGTCTGAGCAATCACTCTGCTTTAGGCCTGGTCTGCACTTAAAAATTAGATGGACTTAGCTACGTCGCTCAGGGTGTGAAGAAATGTGCACCATGTGTGATGTAGTTGTCAACCTGACCCCCAGTGTAGCCCAGCAAGGTCAATGGACGAGTTCTTCCATCCACCTCGCTACTGCCTCTTGGAGAGGTGGGTTAACTACATAGATGGAAACCCCCCTTCTGTGGATGGAGGAAGTGTCAGTGCTACAGCTGAGCCGTTCTAGTGTAGCCGTACCCTGGGACTAAACTTCTGAATCTCTGTACAAGGCCGAAAGAGAGATTGGTTCAATCTCGGCAACGCTGACCGTTAAAAAATCAGAGTTCCGGGCCCCAATATTATCCGATTTTAATAAATGTAGTGTGGGGGTTCTTAGTTCTCTCCCGCCAGGTCTCCTCTCTGTAGGCAAACCTCCTGCAGAGTCCGGGCCTGTGGCATGCCCTGGTTGCGGCTCAGATTTGGAGTTCTGGGCTGTCTGTGTTCCCCCTTGCAAGGGGGGGATTCGCTCTGCCTCCCCATCCGAGGTGACCCAAGCCTGCAGGGAGGCTGGGCCTGGGACCAGCGATCCCATTCGTATCCACCGTGTCCCATCGCCCTGGGAAAGTCCAGTCCATGGAGCGCCTCCGCTGAAGCGGAGCTGGGAGCCCACATGACTCCAGGCGAGTTGGGCTCTCCACTTAGCTTTACCCAGCAGCTCTAGATGGAGGTGCTAAGTGCAGTAAAGAAACAGACTCGTGGGCCGATAGGTATTGGAGCCAAAGTGGGTGCCTAGGAGGCCGGTTCCCTCATCTCTGGCCTCTGTGGCCCTGTGATGGCGAAGGGACTAGAGGCTGCACACACACACCCGCAACCTTGCTGTGCAGATTTCCGGCGCTCTAAGGCCATGAGGGACTGTTAGTTTTGCTTTTTATCTCTCTCAGTGAGTGGGGAGCCCCTGCTCCTGCCAGGGCTGCCCCTCGGCTGCAGAAGGAGGGAGCTGGGAGGGGAGGGACGTAAAGGAGGAAATGAAAGCTCTGGTGAGTAACTTGCAGGGGCCTGGGGCCGGGACGGCTCTGCCCCCCGCAATCTGGCACGTTAAGCTAGTAGTGGATTATTCATGCCGAGTGGGAGGCTGTACACAGAGCTAGCGCTACCAGGCTGTGCAGGGGGAGAAGGGGTGGAGCTGAGGAGGAGGGGTGCTGCGGAGACCTTGCCTATGGAGTGGCAGGGTCCTGGTGGGGTAAGTGATGGGCGTGAGCGAGTGGCGACAGGCTGGCTGCTCTGGGCAGGGGAGCCTCCCTCCCACCAGCTGCATCCACACCTCCCTGCCAGGGATCCCTCCGGGGAGGAGTGTCTCCATGGGCCGTTAGCTCCTCCGTGTCTCTGCTGAGGCTGCAGCGATGGGGATCACCCTGATGGGCTTGTCTGGGAGATGTGGCGCCCTTGGCATTAGGAACTGGCCTGAGATCCCGCAGGGCACCGCACAGCGTTGTGCATCCCCAGGCACCCGAGTTGGGGAGCTCTGTGCCAGCCCGTGAGCCCTCCCCGTGCCGGGTGCTAAAAGAGAGGTCAGGAGAGCTGCCCTGGGGACACGCCTTGCTCCTCTACATATGGGGGACAGAGAAGGGCCATGTCCCTTGGGCCTCTTCCTCGGGGACGTGGGTAACTGCCCCCACAGAGTGCAGGGAAACTGAGGCGGGCGTCCGTGCTGCCTGAGCAGTGCCTGCCGGCTCTTGGTTCTGTTTGGCACCCCCTCAGCCGCTTGCGTTGGTGCAGCGTGAATATGGGGCGGGGGTGAGCTTGTGAGGGAACAAACCCTGGGCAGGACTTTGAGCCAAGCAGAAATTCCAGCAAGGGGTTGCCGCCAGAGCAGGGGGTTTAGAGCCAGTTCAGCTAATGGCAGAGGCTTTGTCGCTGCGAACCCAACCATCTGCAGGGGGAAGTGGAACAGGCAGAGTCCTCGTGGGGAGCCGGGTGCGGGGCAGGTGGGGAGCATGGCCTCTGGCAGGACAGGGATCCGTTGCTCTTCTTAGTCAGCGAGGGCAGAACAAGGCGTTAGAGGCTGCCCTGGCAGCAGGGAAGTTCGGGGTTTGGGGATGGGGCCGGCCTGTGGCTCTAGGAGCTGCTCCGTGATGGAGGGAACAAGCTTCTGGTTTCGCCTCCGTCAGGGAATTTAGGGACAATGGGAATCGTCCCTGCTTGGATTGAGGAGGTGAAGTGATGTGGCATGTTGGGGAAGGGGTGACCCTCTCCCCATGCTAATGACCCAGTGTTTGGGTGGCCTTGCTGTGCCCCGGGACCCTGCTCACTTGGCCGGGGCAGGCAGCGGCAGCGGGTTTGCTTGGCAGCTGTTCTGCCCAGCCCCCGAGCCCAACGCCATGCCAGAAAGCCCATCCCCCGGCGCTGCTCTCAGTGCCCGGCGTGGTATCCCGTCCTGGAGGTGTTTGCTGGCCCAGGCACCATCCCGGCACATCCACGCGGCTCTGCACGGGGCAGGCTCCCCCGGGGGTTAGCCTGGAGATCAGAAGCCAGCAGCAGTGACTTGCGGGGCCCAGGCGCTTTCTCTTACTAGCTGGAGGAGCCTTCCTAGCAAGCAGCTCTACGTCTTCCTTTGGTGCCAGGGAGCAGAGTTCGAAAGGCCCGGGTCTGCTGCTGCCACTCTTTGGCTAGGAGCCAGAACAGCGTTTGTCCTGCGCTCCTATGTGACACAGTGTGGGGTTTGCTGGCCTCAGGAGCCAGTGAGGGGAAAGGGGCTTCAGTCCTCATCGGCGCCAGCAACCTGCTTCCCTGGCTTATTGTTACATGGCAATTGCCAGCCGCCTCCAGGAATCCCAGACCCCTTCTAGCAGTGAGCACCTTTCAGCGTCTCATTCCCTCTGAGCGTGGCCGCGGCCTCCTAGGCAAACAGCGGCCATGGAGCTAGGCAACCTGGCCTGGTCCGTAATGCAGTGGAGCAGTGTACAAGTCCCAGCTTGCAATGCTTCGGCTGGGCAGCGGCGTTGAAGGCTGTGACTTTTGCGTTAGTCTCCTTTGTGCTAGGTAAGGGTGGTCCTCGGGCTGCCAACATGGCCTCGTGGCTGGACAAAATTTGATCCCACTGGCCTAGGAACTGGGAGCAAACAGCCAATGCTTTGATTTATTGACCTGTAACTTCTTAACTCCTAGGGGGTTGGGAGTAAAGGGGGAGAATTTGGGGTTGGTGCCCTCTCAGCCAGTACAGTTGAGAAGGGCACTGCCTTGTCCCTCATTTGATTCCTGCAACTCAGCACAGAGTTCTTGTTTAGCTCATAGGCTCTTCTTAAGAGCCATGCCCGGGTTGTGCTCGAGGGTTGTGCTCGGTTGTTGTTCTTAATTTCCCTGCCATCTACGTTGCTTCACCCGGCCTGGTCGTGGGAATAGCTTCTTGGACATGAGGTCGTGTAGTAAACAACGTGCTCTGTTTGTGTTGTCTCTGTCCGGTTTCCTCTGGACAGCGATTCCCATTTTCTTAAGCAGCTGCTGACGCCACCAAAAAGCTGCTTGGGAGCAAAATCCTGCTGATGTAACGCACCTCGGTGCACACACAAAACACCTGCATTGCTTTGTGTCCAGTGAAGTGTAATAACCTGAAACTAGCAGCAAATTTCTTCTGCTTCTCTTACACTGTGTCTGTACAGCACCTAACACAATGGGGCGCCAATCTTAGCTGGGGCCGTTCAGCACGACCATAATACTAACGAATAAGAGAACGCATTGTCTTGTTTGGAGGGGAACCCCGGCCCTTTCCTGCTGAGTTTGAATTTCTGAGGCAGCCTGGCTAGAGAATTATTAGCTCACAGAAGTCTATAAAAGAAGATAAAGAAATAAATCCCCACGGAAAGTAGGCAGTTAGCCCAGGTCATCCAAGGCTTCGTCACTTTAATAATTCACATTCAAGAGCTTCTTCAGCGGGGTCCTGCCAGCCAGGGAGGGGCTGGGCAGGAAAATTCCCCCTTCTCTCTCTCTCTCTTTCTCTGCTTGGCGCATCAGTGGAACTGGGGCACTGTGGGGAGGTGTAGCCTTGCTGTTAGCAGAGGGCACTGGAGGAGCAGCCTGGGCCTCATGCTCCCAGGTGAGGAGCAGGTATGTCTCCCATTGGCTCCAGGGGGAGTTCTGGGTGCTTGGTGCTTTGGAAAACCCCTGCTGGTAAGGTGGAGCCTGGCGCATCTCTGGGCTGCACCTCTGGGTCTGTCCCCACCTGGCTGCACAGCGTTACGCAAACCTGTGTGGCCCCCAGGCTCCCCACCTTGGGTGAGCCGAGTTCAGAGGCCCGGGCAGCTGGGGAAATCCGTTGTGGCCTCAGGCGCTCCGGAGGCCAGTGGTTAGCGCTATAAGGGGAGCAGGAAGCCAGTTGCTGGGTCACACGGCCTGCGTGATCAAGGGATTCCACATTAAGGAGCACTAATTGCCACGCAACCACTTGACAGCAAGTCAGCTGCTCTTCGCCGCGGCAACCGTCATGTACACAGCAACATTGGAGCAGTGGCATTTGCAGGCCCCTGGAATTCCACCATGGGTCTCGCCAGGCGCCTGGGAGGGTATCCATGGTGCCGCCCGTGTCCGTGACGGACAGGGCTGGGGTCCCAGTGCTGGCCGACGGGGTCCCTGGCCCTGGGACGCTCTCACCAGCTGGCTGAGACCTTGGCTCTAAGGAGCAGGCTGAAAGCAGCAAGCTAGCCGAGCATTTGCATGGTCGTCTCCTTAGCCAGGTGTCTGAAGGGCAGCAGAGAGGGGCAGAGGGAGCAGGAGCCCCCTGGCCCCAAGGAGGTAAAGCAGATGGTGACTTCTCTCTTCCTTGGGTCTCTGGCCTGGACAGCTGTCACGGAGTGTGAGGGAGTCCGCGCCTGCACCCCTCTTCCTGGGATTCAATGTGACTCTCAGCCAGCCAGTAAAACAGAAGGTTTATTAGAGATGCCAGGAACGCAGTCCAAACAGAGCTTGTCAGTACAACCAGGACCCTTCAGTCGGGCCCTTCCGGGGGGCAGGGAGCTTAGACCCCAGCCTTGGGGCTCCCTGCGTTCCACTCCACAGCTCCAAAAGTGGGGTAGGGAGGCCAGACTCTGTCTGCACCTCCCTCCATGCCCCCAGCCGGCTGCAAACTGAAACTCTCCAGCCCCTCCTCTCCCTTGGTCTCCTTCCCGGGCCAGGAGGTCACCTGATCCCTTTGTTCTAACACCTTCAGCTCGCACCTTTGCAGGGAAGGGGCCCAGGCCATCAGTTGCCAGGAGACAGAGTGTCGGCCATTCTCTGTCATCACACTGGGTCTCTAGGGCTCTGTAATTACACACATTTATCTCACCACCTAGAGACTTAGCACATGCCTCGGGGAAACTGAGGCATAGAAACATTAAGAACAGTCCCATTCCGTCACATCAGCTGAACCCTCCTCTGTCTGAGTTTTAGCAGCAGCCTAATAACTGATGGTGCTGGCAAAGGCTAGCACAGGGCCATTGCTAAGTGTCCTGCGCCCTTTCAGCACATCTCCTCCCCCGCACACCCCAAGGCTTGGCACAGCGTGGTTGCAGTTCGAAGAGCCGATGGGTGGGTGTAGGATCTAGCTCCTTGGGGCAGTGGGGCATCTGCCTGGCCAGCTGGGGACAGAGAATGTGAGTGCTCCTGCAAAAAGCCCCCGTGTTCCCTGTCGCGCTCTCTCCACGTGCAGGACTTGCTAGGCCTTCCCCCAGGGAGGCTGGTACCAGCAGCAAGTCCCAGCGGGAAGCTCCTCTTTGCCGGGCGGCCGAGCTGGTGCCGGGTCTGTGGTGGTGACTGGTGAGGGTCACGGAAGCTGATCTGGATCTGCTCTGCTAGTGGCTCCCTTGGGGCCCCCGCTCCATCTGGCTGCCACCAGAAGGGTGCAGGTGCCATTAGCACTGAGTGGCGCTGTCCTTTGAAGCAGGACTGCGGGGAGGTGCAGCCGTCCTGCTGCTGCGAGTGAGACCTGTGCCCGGGGGGGGCTGGCCCCCGGCAGCATGAACTGAGGTGTGAAGGCTCTGCCCTGGCACTAGGCTCCCCGGTGCACTTGCAGAGCCAGTCTCCCCGGGCCAGAATGCTCTGCCTGGACTCCACCGGGCAGCTGGCCTGGCCGTGTGTCTGCTGCAGCAGGGAGGAGACCGGCCCTGCACCACACCGCTCCTCGGAGCGCGCTGATGTGGCGCGCTCAGAAGGGCTCCTCGGGGAAGCCCTCGATCAAGCCAACCAGGATGTTACTGATCTGAAAGTGGCTTCGCCTGCTCATGGGAGAGTTCCCGCCCGGCTAGTCCACAGTTGTCCTTGGAACGCAGCTGCCTGGGAATCTGCCTCCAGCTGACACCCCCCCACCCCCAGTGCTAAACACTCCACAGAAGCCACCTGCAGGCTCCTGGCCCCTTCCAAATTAGAGACCATCCTCCTGGCAGCCGGCGCCCGATCCCAGAAGCAGAGCGTGAGTGGGCGTCTCTAGACAGCAAGCGAGGCCTCACCCCTCCTCTCCATCGCCGCCCCTCGGGGCCCAGGATGGGACCAGGACTCCTGCAAACCGTCCGTATCCTGCGTGCGGCTCGCCACCTGTTGCAGAGCGTGGCGCGCTGCCCTGGCGTGGGGTCAGCTCCGTTGGGAGCAGCTGGGATCGCTTTTCCGGAGGCTGTAAAAAGAGGCTTTAGAAATAATGGGCTGGATGACTGCCCAGGAAAGGCTGGGGGCATTTATTGTTAGTTTGGGTTTGGTTGGTTCAGCAAAAGCTACTTTGTTCCTGTCCCTATTTGGTGGCACAGCAAAGTCCTGCTCCGGTGTCACCCTCTGGCACTCTGAGCTGTCCCTGTTGCCTTCGTTTGCGGCCTGGCTGTCTCTTGGTTTACCTCAGCTGGCTGCTGTGCGTATCCGCGGGAGGAATAATGTCCCGATATGCTGCATTAAAAGCGGAGGGGGATAAAACTGCCCTGAGCAGCTGCCCTGAACTTCCCATCACAGGTGGCTTTGCTCCTTTTGACTTCCCTCTTTGGTGGAAAACAGATGAGTTCCCTCAATATCCCAGGGCTCAAGGGTGAACTCTTCAGCACACCCGCAAACGCTAACTGGGAAGCTGTGGCGTCGTTTTCCCAGCTCCTGAAACCGCATTGGAACGGAGAGATAGGGACTCTCTTTCCAGACGGTGTGTCTACCATGCACAGCCCCACTGGCTGGGAACGGAGGGAGGCGAATTCGCGTAGCGGCAGAAGTTGGTGTAATTCCTGCCTGGTATTTACTGCCGGGCCCGGGACTGCTTTGCTGCCCAGTTCCAGCTCTCTGACGTTTGGCCTATTCATGCATGAGGAAGTGAATTGATTATGGCAGGAAGTTCTGCCGGACTAACTCCCTCGCGGACTTGGTGAAACATGGGCCCTCTGTGGCCTTTGGCCAGGAATCTGCCGACGAGACCCCGGGATTCTGTCAAGCAGCATTGTAGCGGGGTCCTTGGCTCAGCTTGATGTAACTGGACCTTCAGATGGCAGCTGGTCAATGGTGGAGATTGTTGTTGGCTGACGACCAGCCCTGAGCAGCCGGAATGAATGCTGATGTCAGATCCTCCCCGCCCCCCGGGGATTACTTCATAAGTGTAGGGCAAGTGTGCGTGCCTATGGAAAGAAAGAGTCCATAGAAACCCTTCGGTGATCCTGAAGGCTCCCCAAAGCTCGTTCCCGTTCCCCGCTCCTAGGTGTTTGCCTTGTGTCCCGGTTTCTGTCGGTTGTAACCGCGAACTGGCTTGTGAGCCGAGTGGGGGCGGGGGATCTTTTGCAAAATGTCTGGAAAACTTACAGGGGGGTTTTTTGGTTGAAAATTTTCCATGTTCCCCCACCCAGCTCTGTTCCTGGGGCGGGGTGGGGGTGGGGATTGGCTGGAAGCTGTCATCTCCCAGCTCTCCGGGGCCCAGGGGTGAAGTGAGCGTGATGGGATGGGTTCTTGGGCTAGTCCTTCCTGTTGAACCGCCCCTGGTTTGCAGACTCAGTGGCAAGGGCAAGGACTGACTGGGCCATGGTGTTTGAGCTGTCGGGGGCAGGGCCATGCCATACCTGTACAAAGGCCGACCCATACCGCACTCCTGCCGCCCAACGCTCCATTCATTTCTGCCCCCGAGCATGGGGGCTGCAGCCGCCTTGTCCTCTGTGGGCCGCAGTGCGAAGCCTGCTCCAACTCTCGCCAGATGTTCTACAAGCGCTGCTGCTTCTGCAGGAATTTCACCCGCCACTTCCCTGCTGTTATCCATCCACCTGGGCAGCCCTAGCAACCCCCCCACAAAGGCCGTGTGCCAGCTGGCGCTCTAGGCATTGGATGTGCCAGCGCCCTTCAGGGCAGAGCAGGAGAGCAAGCAATGGTGCCGTTCTGGGTAGTGGTATGCAGTGCCGTTTGGGTTGCCAGGCCCTGATGCTCTCATTGTTCCAAGGTACCTGCTCTGTGTCTGCAGCCAGTAGTTGGGCCTGGGAGCCGCCACACGATAGCATTGGAGTCACGCAGGCGCAGCTCTGCGGGTGGCTGCTCTGTCTGGGGCGGGCGTCTCAGGCCAGGGTCCTTCAAGGAGCACTGCAGGTTGGGAACTCCAACAGTGGCTCCTCGCTCGCTCTCCGTGGGGGCGGGGGGGAGGCCAGGCTTGGCTGCTCTCCTGAGAGGGAATACCCGGCAGGCCCATCCTGCTGCCGTAGCTTTGGGAACCGTACAGGCACCCGTGACAGGATGGGACTGGGCCGCTGCCCGTGGCACGCCGTCCAATAACGCCATAATGAACAAATCCAAAATGCTGCTGTTCGAAAACTTCTCCCTGCCGAGGAGGGGCCCTTGATCATAGAATATCAGGGTTGGAAGGGACCTTAGGAGGTCATCTAGTCCAACCCCCTGCTCAAAGCAGGGCCAATCCCCAATTTTTGCCCCAGATCCCTAAATGGCCCCCTCAAGGATTGAACTCCCCACCCTGGGTTTAGCAGGCCAATGCTCAAACCACTGAGCTATCCCTCCCCCCGTAAATGACGAATGTGGGTGCACTCTGCCCGGGCATGGTGGGTGCTGCGTTGGGCTGGGAACATCTCTTAGGGCTGTCTCTGCAGGGTTCTCCCCGCTTGGGACGTTTGCAGAGGGGTGATCCCGCAGTGTTCCCTGCGGTCCCCTCCACACTCCTCCCCCTTCTGCTATTTTAAATGCCAGGAATTCCCAACAACAGATGCTGCGGCGTCACTGCCTTGACACTGTAGGAAGGGATCTTGCGGCACTTTACACTTCCTGCGTGGATCGTTTGTGCATGTCCCTCCCTGGCAGGTTGAGAGCTCTGCTCTGGATCTTGAGGACTTACTATTTATTTGCACCAGGGACACTCTGCTGTACGGTGCTAGGTGCTGTACATTCGTAGAACAAAAAGACCACCCCTCTCCACTGAATACACTCCCAGGGTCCCGGTACTCCTCTCCAGAGCCTCTGCTTGACCTGCAGAACTTTGGACAGAGAGTGGATGTCGGTGGGGTGAGGAAGACATGGCTTGTGGCGGACGGGCAGCTGCCAGGGAGGCTAATCAGGTTGTCTGTCCCCTGGGGAAACACGCCAGGCCATGAGCTCATTCCGTCAGAGTCAGGCCTGCATCCTCTGCACGCAGATGAGGGCAGATAGCAGCCAGCAAGTCCCGGGCCGGGCAGGGAATGGAGTGTGGAACAATAAACCAGCCCGAGAGATAAGGAAACCAGATGGTTATTAGCCAGCGAGTGCGGAGGACGGGGCATTGTTCTTGGAGGAAGCGCAAACCCTCTCTGGCTTCTCGGCTCAGCTCCTGTGGAGAAAACCCAGGTTGCAGCCTGCCTGCCAGGTCGCCACCGTCAGAGCTGGCAGTGGGGCTGCCCCTCTCCTGCCCGGACCTGCAGGCGGCAGGGTTTGCACTGCACTATTAGTGCTGCTGGAAGGGGACGAGCCAAGCGCGCATGTATTACCATGCTGCCACTAGCTCTCGGAGGAAAGCCAGTCGCTGGTCGGTGCAGAGCTGAGCGGGACAGCAGCGCCTTCAGTCGCAGGAGGCCAGGCTGTGCAGAGCTCGACAGGCTGGGGGACCAACCTCAGCCATAAGCAGCACCATGGAAACCGGGGCTCTTTCCTGCTGAATCCTGCAGGAGGTGCTGCGCTCCCCACGGTGCTCAGCAGCTCCTGGGTGCACTCAGCACCATGCACAATTGGACCCTGGCGGGACTGGTGTCTTGGGACCAGGCACAAGGCCGGGAGCCGGGAGTGCACCCGCTTGTGTGTTAACACACAGAAATGTGGCCCTTTCCCTTCCAGCCTCGGTGTGGGGTGGGCTGTGACTTCTTGGGCTGAGTCCTCCTCTGCCCCACCTATAGCTGCCTGCCTGGATGGGGCGGGGAATAACCCCTTAACAGCTGGGCCAGGCCATGCACAGGAGTGGGCGCACCTCCTGGTGATGGGCCTGGGAGCTGCTCCTTGCGGGAAGCTCTTCTCCACATCAAGGGCCTGCTCCAAAGCCCTGTAGAAGCCAAGGGGAGTCTCTTTCCCTTTGGCTTTGGATCAGCCCCGTTCTGCGGTGTGAAAAGGAGGCCGTCTGCTCCCTGGCTCTGCATCACCCCTGCCTTGCCCGGGGTGCCCGGTGTGAGCTGAGGCCTTTTGGAGTAAAGCTGATCCCGTTCTCCCCAATTCTGATGCTCCAGCAATGGCGGGGAGTGGCGGGGGGGGGGCAAGGAAAGTCCTGTAGAAACCGCTGAGAAGGCGCCATCATCTGCACTCTCTCCCCTTCTCCCCGGTGTCTGAAGCTGGGTTCAGGCCCCAGTTCTGAGCCTCACCTTGGCCAAGTCCCTTCCCCTCTCTGCACCTCCGTTTCCCCTGGGGAGGAGTTTTCTCCCCCACATCTCCAGGGGGGTTGTGAGGACTGGTTTAAGGATGCATTGAGGCCCTTGGCTGGCGGGTGAAGCATGAGTGCCGTCCCTCCTGCGTGAGCACTCAGTGCCGGTCCCTCTCTTCGGTGGCCAGGCTCTAATGACAACGGTCAGTGTCTCCGGATTAATTTCTCCTTCCCCTGCCCCCTTCTCTGTCCCTTGCAGGAGGTGGCGGGAAGCGGAAAGGGAGGAGTAAGAAATGGAAAGAGATCCTCAGATTCCCACACATCAGCCAGTGCGACGACCTTCGGAAAGGCCTGGGTAAGCGGCAAGCCCCAGCCCGGCTGCTCCCCAGAGCCGGCCAGCGAGAGGAGCCTCTTGCAGGGATTGTGTTGCAAGAACTGGCAAAACCTGCTTGCTGCAGAGGCTGGGTGCCTGCTGTGAAGGAGCAGGCACAAGCCAGCGGGGAAGGAGGGGAGCGTGCGGGGAGAGCAGGCTGGCACGCCAAGCTGCGCTCTGCCCCCTGGCCTCCTGCTCGGCAGAGAGAGCCAGTGTGGCGCTGCAATGGGTACAGAGAGAGCAATGGGAAATGCCAGGGGCCCATGGGGAGCTCCGTGCCACAGCTCTTGCGCTTGACAACAAAGACTGATCATTTCCTGCCAGCGCAGAGGAGAGATGCTTATCGGGAGCCTGAGGAGGGTGGGGCAGGGCAGGGAGGCAGGAAAAGGGTCTCGGCTGCTAACTGCTGCTGGAGCGAGGGTGTGCTCCCTGCATGCAGCTGGGGACACCTGCGAACAGCCAGGCCCTACCCCCATACACATGCCCTCGCCCCAGGGAAGGGAAGGAGTAGGGGGGCGCGTGGAGGAAAGCGGCACCTCCCGCGGGGCAGGCCCAGGGTGCTCCGTGTCTAGAGACACGGCTGCAGCACTCCATGACTCTGCGTCACCCCCACCTTGCCCAGTGCAGGTCTCCACTCTGGCACCCTGGTGCACAAATGTCCCTGGCCAGTGTCGGTGACTAACCTGCTCCTTCCCTGGCAGCGGTTGGGATTTAGGGGGAGCTGCACCTGGGCTCTGGGAATCGACCCCCTGGATACAGCCAGCCTTAGCGAGGTGCAACCTCCCTGGAGCTTCCTTTCTGCATCTGCAACGGGTCTCAGGCCTTTCCCCCGGGTCTCTGCTGGCACCAGATCTGCCCAGAGAGACGTGTCCCCTGCACCAAGGAGCTGGCGCTCCCGGGGCACCTGAGCAGGGTGGCTCTTGCTGTGGAGGGGGAATGGCCGGTGCGAGCGGGGGGCACGGGGGCGCGTTCTGGGAAGGGGGCCGAGCTCCAGGACCGGGGCGACAGGAGCTTCACGGCCGTGAAATCTGGTCTTTCGTGTGCGTTTATACAGCTGTCACGGGGGAGACCAGCATTTCTCAAATTGGGGGTCCTGACCCAAAAGGGAGTTGCAGGGGGGTCACCAGGTTATTTTAGGGGTTCCCGGTATTGCCACCTTTACTTCTGCGCTGCCTTCAGAGCTGGGTGGCTGGGGAGCGGCGGCTGTCGGCCGGGCACCCCCCTCTGAAGGCAGCGCCCCGCCGGCGGCAGCAGGGCAGAAGTAGGGGTAGCAATACTGCGACACCCTCCCCCCACCCCACCCCACCCCCACACACACAATAGCCTTGTGACCTCTTTGGGTCAGGACGCCTACAATTACAACACCGTGACGTTTCAGATTGAAATAGCTGAAATCATGAAATTAACGATTTTTAAATTTCTATGACCGTGAAATGGACCAAAATGGACCTTGAATTTGGGAGGGCCCTAAGCGGGAGGGAGCAGGGCTGCGAGGGAGGGTGGGAGAAAGGGCCGTATGCAGGGCCGTGGGAGGGACAATGAGCAGGGGGTGTTCAGGGCTGGGGATGACGGAGTCCCTAAGGCTCAATGCCCACAGCCGGGCTGCAGCTCTCTCGGGAGAGTCGGCACGGCGCGTGCCAAGAGCTGCCCAGAGCCTAGCCTCGATGCTCTGCTGGGAGCAGGGAGGGTAGAGCGCTGGAGGGGCCAGGGGAGGACGTGCAGGTTGGAGCTGGGAAGCAGAAGGGCTGTGGAAGGAGTCATTCTCCCCTTCTGGTTTTTGCAAACATGCAATCTGCAGGTAACCCTGTGTGCCCGCATCTCCTCCCCGCCCCACACACACATGCCCCTGCCATCGCACGGCCCTGCGTGTCCAGCATCTCCCCCCACATCCCAGCACGCTCCCCACCATTGCGTCCCCCCTACGTACACTCCCCTGCCATCACACAGCCCTGGGTTCAAACCTGCTGGTAGTCCAAGGGGGCAGCCGGGCGATAAGCCCTTGATGGAAGGGCTGTGTCTGTCTCTGTCTCTGGGAGGTGCATGTCCCGGCTGCCGGCTCTGAGAGTCAGCTCCGCTCTGGAGCCATTTGCTCCAGGGAACGCGCAGCCTCGCTGTGCCAGTGAATCTTCCCTTCTTGTCCTGCCCCCCCAATTGCAAGTCTTGTGGTTAGTGCCCTGGGTGCTGGGACGCCTGGGTTCTGTCCCCAGCGCTGGAAGAGGAGCAGGGTCTAATGGTTAGAACAGGGAGGTGGGGAGTTTCTCTTACTCCATTAGTAACCTCTCGAGTTACCCCAGTGAAATCTCACGGTCAGCAGTATCCAAGGCAGCCGATCGGGTATAATAGTCAGGGCAGACCTGGCCCTCATCCCTGGCTGGGACGATCCGCGCATGGCACCAGGGCCGTTTCTACTCCTAGCCCAGGTCTGAGTCATGACTGGGCAGGGCTCAGGAAGCAGGACCTTCCCCCAAAGCAGAAAGAGTGACTGGAGGAGGTAGATGGTGAGTGTCCACATTGGGGGGTGGGGAGGGTGAGGGCTCTGTCCCTCGCTCAGGCCAGACCCTCTATTAATGGGGATTCTATGGGGGGTGGGTGACATCAACAGTCCCCGTTCGGAGCAGACCTGGTACTGCCCCGCTCGGAGCTTCCCTGGCTCCCCCAGAAGCTGGACTGAGCCCAAGAGGAGAAAACTAGCCCCGACTCCCTCCAGCCTCTGGAAGGCACTTTACATCTCGCAGAGCTGTTGAAACCCCGAGCAGATCTGCTGCTGCCTCTGTGAGGGTGGGCGTAGGGGCCATTGTCCCCAGAACACCCAGCGGAGTTTGGTGGAACTAAGGTTCTTGGGAAGCCCGCGCTGAGTGGGAGGGTGCTGGGGCAGGCGCTCTCAGAATCCAAGATAAGTGTGTCCTTCTCCCATGCTCCCTCGGAGATGTCAGTGACTCTTCCCCTAATGCATGCTCGGCTGTTCCTTCCACTGGGACTCTGGATGCAACACCAAGAGCCGGTGTGTTTATATTGCCTGGGAATGTGGTTAGGCAGAGGCCGGGGGGGGGGGGGGGGGGGGCGGTTTCCAGCTCGGAGAAAGGAGAGGAGCGGAGGGAAAGACATTTGCAATGTTTTAGTCTTGCTAGAACACACAACTTGCAGCTGCTGGGGGCTTTGGCCTGGAATTCCTTGTGTGCAGCTGGACCCAGCATGGAGCTGGGCCCCTGTCACGCTATGCAGGAGAGATGCATGAGACTCCCCAGGGCAGAGGGTTCTCATGCATTCTCTGGAGAGAGAGTTGCAGCAAGGCCTGGCCTAGCATCCAGACGCACCCGCGCCTCTGGGAGGTCAGAGGCTGTGATCGTGGGCCACCGAGGTGTCTGGGGCAAAGGGGGCTGTGGAGGGGGCTGCCTGAGGGGGGGCACACACTGTCTTGAGGTGCTGGTCCCCTAGAAATCCCAGCCGCTCCAGTGACTTCAGCTAAAGCAACAGGTGCAGTTTGTGCAAGCTGGCGTTTAACTCTTGCCCGTCTGTTCCTTTAACCAAGGCAGTGACATGCAGGGGCTCTGAGCCCTGCTGGCGGGGGGAGCAGCTTCCTGCCTTGAGGGCTGCTTTCAGAGCCTTCGCAGCGGGCAACAGACGAACATTGTTCATGAGCCGAGTCCAGTGACTCTGTGGGTGGATCCTCGGGCATGGGGAAGAGCCCCATGGACGTCCCTATGTCTCTGCCTCAGCGCAGGGGCTCACCTGCAGAGTTACCTGCTGGATCTGGGCTGAAATCACTGCTGGGCTGCGTGACCCGCCAGCCAGCGGCAATGCCCCCTGTGTCTGCAGCAGAGGGCTGTGTCTGCGGAACGGGCCGGTACGGATGCGGACGGTCATGAGCCGCGCTTCTGTCCCATCTCCTCCTTCGCTTTCTTTTCCAGAGAGGGACTACAGCAACCTGTGTGACAAGCAGCCCATCGGCCGGCTGCTCTTCCGTCAGTTCTGCGAGAGGCGGCCGGAGCTGCAGCGCTGCATCCACTTCCTGGATGCTGTGGTAAGAGCCCCGCTAGTCGCCAGCAGCCCCGGGGACTGTGGTGCTCCTGGGGTCAGCTGTAGTGGGAAGCCAGGGCACCCTGCTGGTTTTGGGAGGATCGTGGCAGGAGGGATGTCTGTCTTGATGGATTGCAAGGGGGATGACACTGTAACCTATGGAGTGTGGGGAGCCCTGAGTTTGCTCTGTCGGGGGGGCGAGAAGGGATGCAGCAAATGGAGAGCAATGGGATTCCGAAGGGAAGGGGAAAGTGGAGGTAGGGGTGTGCTAGATGGGGGGCATGGTACGTGCCCTGGAGCTGTGGAAATTCCCATGTAGCATTGGCTCTGCCAATAACTGATCTGTCTGGGAGCTGGAAGTCTCTCAGGGACCACGTGCGGTGAGACAGAAAACCCACCCTGCACCGCGCACAAAGCTCCTTATCGGAACAGTCCTAGGGAAACGTCCTACGCAGCGTCACGGGGACTGGCAATTGCTCTTAAAGCCTCCTAGGATGCAAGATCAAACGAGGATCTTTTGAACCATCCTATTGAATTCTACAGCAGAGCTGTGAGGGCCCAGTTGTGCAGGACGGAGGGACGACTCATGTGCTTCAATTAGTCATGTATGGTTGAACTGGGGCCATGGAGAATATCTCTGCCGTTGAATTCTGTAGGAGGGTTCAAAGCTTCTCTCTGGCTGTTCAAATGGCTTTGTAAATACCAGCCTACATAGAGGTGGTGATTTCCTATGGCATTCACTAGGATGTTTCCATGAGGGAGAAAAGGTCACTTGCCTTCCGTCTACGTTCTTTCCCTGTTGTTGGCTTGTTAGGTGGTCGTGATGGACAGGTGGCTGCTTAGGCGCAGGAGAAAATGAAATTGCTAAAGTGCGCCCTTAGCACCAGTGCTGTGGGGGGAGTGTATTCACAGCCCTTTCTAAGGCAACCGTGCAAAAATCCCATCCAGATAACGTGTAACTTCAGTCAGGCCTTCTAGTGAAATAATATCTTCGCGTTCTCAAGGGCTCTTTGTTTTTCCCCTCGAAGGTTTCCCGGTTCTGGAAGCATGGTTTGTCCAGCAGGCTTGGTTTCACTCTGGGTCACACCAGAAGATTTGGGCTTTTTTCACTAGCTAACTTGAAGTTCTGATCTGAAATCCATGTGCATCTGCTGTTAGACTCTTCTGATGCCAGGAGGCAATTTTAGATGCTGTTTAATAGAAAACGTAAGCCTCCTAGAATGATCTGTGTTTCCCATTACCAAATTGTTTATGTAACTGAAGCAGCGTTTGCCCTTCAGACTGAGGAGTTTGCTGAGTCCCATTTGGTTTGGGTCGGGGAAAATCTCGCTCTGTGTCGAAGAAAGCAGCCAGTCCTGCCAGCAATTCAAGCTGGTGTACGAAAATTTAAGCATTTTTCTTTTTTTTGCATAGTCTTGGTGCATCTGAGTGGCAGAAAGGCCGATCCAGTCATAGGGGTGTTTAATGGGAAACACATGCCTGAAAAACAATCCTGGGTTTGTGTGAGGCTCTTTGAGCTTATGGAAGATTTAAAAAAAAAAAAAAAATCTTGCCCATCTAAGTCAATTAAATACAACTCCTCCAGTCAAAGTTGGTCTGGTGCTTTCTGGTAAGTGCAGGTATGTAACAAAGCCACAGGCTGTCAGTACCTATTGGGACTCTTCCATGTCTCCAGATACAAACCCTTTTGTCTCCAGCTAGTAAAATTCTGCAGGATGTTCCAACTCCTCCTTCCATCACTGTCCTTCCCTTTAATCCCCTCCTGCCTCTCTTATGGCTGACATGCTTCCTCCTGACCAACCTCACGTGTATGTGCACCGCCTTCCACACCTAGAGTCTGCCCTGGCTCCTCGTTCACTGCGATTCATTGACTATCAGTGGTAAATAGGCCCAATAGCCAGTGATGGGATGTGAGAAGTTACTACAGAGAACTTTTTTCCTGGGTGTCTGGCTGGTGAGTCTTGCCCACATGCTCAGGGTTCAGCTGATCGCCATATTTGGGGTTGGGGAAGGAATGTTCCTCCAGGGCAGATTGGCAAAGGCTGCCTTCCTCTGCAGCGTGGGGCACGGGTCACTTGCTGGAGGATTCTCTGCATCCTGAAGTCTTTAAACCATGATTTGAGGACTTCAGTAGCTGAGACATAGGTGAGAGGATTATTGCAGGAGTGGGTGGGTGAGATTCTGTGGCCTGCATTGTGCAGGAGCTCAGACTAGATGATCATAATGGTCCCTTCTGACCTTAAAGTCTATGAGATTCAAGGTGGTGATTTAGATTTTGCGACGTGAAGCGTGTAACTTCTGATATTTCAATGACATTTCACATTCAAATTTCACCAGTAAAAATGGGGAGGAGAAAATTTTTACTGAAGTCTTGGTGAAATTTGTCCCTGTTCTTGACCCAGCTGTGATTTCAGTCTCTCAGAAGCTCCAGACTGTTTGAGTCTGGGCTGCTTTAGAAGCAGCCTCTCCTCTTTCACACCACGAGCAGTCCCTGCATTCCAACGCTGGCGGCTGACCGTGTTTAAGCATCGCTGCGCACCAGAGTGATGGCCACGTTATCAGACCGTTCTCTTGCCTAACTGGAGAAGAAAAATGTTCACGCTGGAGAACTAGGTCTCTAGGCTAAGACACGAGCCTCTGCCCTGGTTCTAATGCACGTGGTTACCACTTAGCTATAGACAGGGAAGGGCCCTCTGCTTGCGGGGTTCATCTCCCGCACAGTTGATAGAATGGGCATCTTCTTGTCTCGTAGGGCACTGTTGGCAGCTCAGATATTGCTTTATGCTGTTGTCTGAGCTGGCGGAGTGGGGAATGCTTGGCTCAGTTAGCAGGCAGAGTCCCTTTGAGGCTCATGTGGGGTCACTCCGAGTCTGGGCGCGCTGTAGAAACTGTGACCTGGAGAAGTTTCACAGACTCTGGCCTGCCCCATCCATTCTCTATGGATTAGGGGACAGAGTCCCTGGGATAACGCCAGGCTGGTTCAGGGCTCCAATCCTGGCTCTCGACTCTCCTCCTGAACTTGGGAGCTCTGTCTTGGAAGGGTGGCGTCCGGATGCCCCTGGTCTCTGGCTCTCTGACCTTGGTCTTGTGGGTGTTGGTGGGTGGACTACGGTTCTCTGGTGCCGGGTGGGTTCTGAGTCCTGTGTGCTCTCTCCCAGCTGCTGTTTGGTGCAATCCTGAGGTCAGATTCTGTTTGGCCCGGCCCATGGGGACAGTGACTTTGAGCACAGCATCATAGAGATGCCCCCTATGCTTCTGCACTTGGGAAAATTTCTCTTCTGGTCTCTTCCTGGGTCTGGTGTGCTGCCAGAGCAGTGTCTAGGTCCGGGTGGGGGCAGACCCTCTCCATCGGCCTGAGTGTCTCTGCATATGCTGGCCTCATTTCACTTGGCAATGTCCCTGCCTGGCCCTGGCAGCAATATGCAAAGGGTGTGTGGCTTCCTGGCTGGGATTACGGGCACCCCAGCCCTTTGCGGTGTGCATGGCATTGTTCAGAGCGCCCTCCGGGCATGTTGGAAATTACAGAGATGCTAATGACCGCGGCAATTGCTAACAGCTCGGTAAAGCCTCCCCGATGCCCTGCATGGCTGTAAGACGCCTGCGAACGGGGGCTCACCCCTCCGCACGGCGGTGGGTTTTCTCTCCCTGGCAGGGCTCCAGGTCTGTGTGGCGGTGGCACACCTCCCGAGCCACCCGGCCTGGCGTGCACGGAGTTCTGTCGTGAGCTCTAGGTGCGCACTCAAAGCACCGTCTCCACGCAGATGGTCCCAGGAAAGAAACCGGTTTTCAGTCTCTGGTAGTGTTTGTGATGTGGTGGGGCCCCACTGTGCCGGGGAGCGGCACGCACACAGCACACACCGGCAGTTCCTGCCCTCCAGCTCCGACAATCTCACCAGGCAACGAGGGAGCACACGGTGACACAGAGGTGGTTGCTATCAGTGTCACGGGCAGCAGACCCAGCACAGCAGTTGCCTAGCCATTGCCGAGTGTGGTGCAGGCCTCATGGCAGAGGGGAGCTGTAGGGAGGGATGGGGCCAGCAGTGGTGGCAAAATTGCAGCCCCAGATCCCAACCCAGCCCGGAGGAGGTGGGGATGTGGAGCAGCGCTGAGGGGGTTTTCATGCCATGTGTGTGTGTCTGTGTAGTTTGCTTGCGGTACGGGTGGATTTACAATGGTGGGGGCTCTGTCAAAACACACACGGCGCACTGGGGTAAACTCAAGTCCATTTAAAAGCCAGTTTAGTCAAACCTGGGCGAGCCCCCAGTGTGGACACGCTGATCTTAGCTTAAAACTGGGTATTTCTGTTTAGCCTGTGCCTGGAAATTTGCCACTTCAGGCTAAATTGCTAGAAACAGGATTAAATGGACGTTTTTGTCCACACAGGGTTTGGCGCTGGTTTCGCTTGCTCGGCTTGAAATTGTTCTGTGAGGTAAACCTGAGCGGCTGTGTGAGTCGCCCAGGCCTAAGCTGGCTTTCTGAGCCCCTCTTCCTGGCCCCCAGGAGGAGGCTGTACTCTGCCGGAGCAGCGTTCGAGCTCATGCAGTCGGGTTTGGCGCTGAGGGAAGTTTAATGGGAGGTGATTCTCTAAAATGGGCTGGCGAGCCCTGAGAAAATAGGTTCGGTCTCGCCGTGGAACGGCTCCTCTAGCTGTCCATCCGCACGCTCCCCTGTGGGCGCTGACGCTCCGGCTGGAATACAGACTCTGCAGCCCAGTTTCTGTCCCCGCTGGGCCTGTGCAACCAGTCTGCAAACTGCTCCGGTTCCACAGCAGTTGCTGAGGGCCTGACCGAGGCTGGCCTGCAGAGCCTCTGTTGCTGGTGGTGTTGAGTGGGATGGAAGGAGCCCGGCTTGACTGTCAGATCCCCGGGGGCTGTGGGGCTCAGGGAGGCATTTTCACTCCCAGCTGGCTGCTGGCACAGGAGGAGGGGTGAGGTTTCACCTGCCTTGGAAGACATGCGGGATTGGTCACTACGGGATGCTGCGCTGATCTAGCCTGGCGTATTGCAAAGGGGAAAAGACGTGCACTGTGTAATGCTGCAGTGTGTGAGAGGCTGTCCTGCGCCTACCTGGTGCTGGGGGGTCCCGATCCCAGGGGCAGGCTTCTCTTTATTCCGAAGGAAAGATGAACTGCGGTGGTTTGGTCTCATCTGGCCCCCCTGCAGCGTGCTGCCCTCCGGCTCCAATTGTGCGCGCTCCCCGCAGCCCTTTTGCACGGCGGGCTGGTGGCACTAATGCTGGCAGAGCTCGCTCTGCTCTTGTCGTGTGGTGACCCCGCCCCTTGTGGCGTTCCCGTGTGCACGTGAGATCCACCCTGCAGCCCGGGCCCCTGGGACTTGCTCCGTGATTGCCAGCCGTGTCTGCGCGCCTCCTCGCCGGGTGCCAATGGGCTGGGGTCTCTTCCCGGAGTGGGTTGTTCTTGGCGCGTTGGCTCTCAGAGGCTGCGTGCCCGGGGGCCCCTGCAGGCTGTGCTGGTTAGTTGGTGGTGCTGGGGGTTGTTGCGGAGAGGGGAGGGAAATGGCCTGGGGCCTGAGGAGGCCCACGAGGGGTGCCACGCCTGCAGTGCACCGGGTCACATGTGGCACCTATGCCAGAGAGTTGCCGAACTTCCCTTGTGTCCATGGATGAATCGCTGACCTGGTGGGTCGTCCTCCCCAGTGAGGGGGGGCAGGATCTAGTGGATTAAAGCGGGGTGGGGGGGCTGGGGGTCAGGACTCCTGGGTTCTGTCCCTCGCTCCGGGAGGGGACTGGGGTCTGGTGGGTTAGAGCGGAAAGGAGCGGGGGCTGGATGCTGTCCCCAGCTGTAAGAGCAGAACTGGGGTCTAGAGCAGGGGGGCGGGGAGCCCGGACTCCTGGGTTCTATTTCCTGCTCTGGGAGGAAATGTGGCTAGCGCAGGTGTGCAGCCACCGGGTTTTATTTCAGACTCTGCCGCTCACTCACTGTGTGATGTTGGGTCCTGTCACTTAACCGATCGGTGCCTCAGTTCCCCATCTGTAAAGTGGGGCTATGGACCAGACCCTGGGTCATGGGGGCAGTGGGGGCTGTAACTGCCAACTACTCTCACTGTATCCTGTCTCGGCAAAGTGGACTGGTAACAGCTTGGTCCCTGGTTGCTTTACGGCCCCCTCCCATTCCCTAGCTTCTCGGGGCCTCCGAGGTCCTGCCGGAGCTGCCCTGGAAAGAGAGCCCCCGAGCCAGGCTGGCTCAGAGAGGCATATGCGGCTTCTCCTGGGACATTCCAGCCTGTTTGTTTCTCATGGCCGTCATCCAGTGGTCTTTTTATGAAGGAAAACACAGATGTCACTTGAGCCTTGAGAATGAGGGCGACCCGTGAGCCATCCCCGCTATGCCGGCCCTACAGAGCCTATTTCCGTCCTTCCTGTTTAAGGCGGCCGGAGCCTGGGACGGTTTTGAGGGCACCTGCTCCGTTTTATTCCCCTGGTTGGCTCTCTTCCCAGCCCCCCTTTATTAGGGGCCGGGTGCTTAGCCAACTTCGCACCTGACTCTGCTGCGTTATGGGAGAGGTGAGTTCTGAATGAACCCTTCGCCCACTGCTCATCCCTGCCGCTGTGGGGGGTCATTCCTGTGTCCTCCGTCTCCTAGCGCCCGCCCGCGTTCCCAAAACACTGGCCGAGGGAGCAGCAGGTCAGATTTTAATAGCAGCGGAGCGTGGCTCTTGGAGGAAGGCGAACCGCTGACACCCAATGGGGAGGCACGAGCAGGGAGGAGGAAATCGGGGAGGAATGCCGGGAGGGGCTTGCCATGCCGATGGGAGCAAAGCGGGAAGGAGACGCCGGGGAGGTTGTCCAGGCGCTTGGCCCAGGGTAGGTTTTTCCTGGTGTGGTTAACTTTTTAATGAGGGTTTGGCTAAAAGGCCTGGCTGCTCCTGTGTCTGGGAGTTCATCCCCTGCTCTTTGCCGGCTCAGTGTTGGTGTTAGCGCCAGGGTGGGCCACCGGAAGAACAAGCGTCTCTCGGGCGGCGTTGGCAGAGTCCGCTGCTGCCTAACCAGCACCGTCATGGGGGTGACGGGTGTTCGAGCCCAGGTGGGGTCTGTGCCCGCTTGCTTTGCAGCTGTTCTGGCCCCAGGGGGAAGACGAGCTAAGCCAGCTCTCCTCTGTTCCCCCCGCCTGGAGCTGTGTCCGGGAGCTAGCAGTGCTTAGCGGAGCCCTGGGGTCACCGCAGCGTGGGTGAATCCCCCCGAGCAATGTGTCATGTTCGCTCTCCCCACGGCAGTGTGCGGATCCAGGCTGTTCTGGCCGGTGGCTCCCCCGCCTTCAAAGGCAGTTGTTCGTTGTTTGGTTATAAATGGCTCCCACTGTCCGCACAGCTGTTCCTTTTGTTTGGCTGGTGGGTGGGAACATTTGGCTATACACCCCCCCGCCATGCCGGCTTCCTGCCTGTCCAGGGAGCTGTACTGCCGGGAGGGGACGGTTAGCTCAGTGCCGGTCCCCCTGAGCGTGGGGCAGAGACCCCCGCGCGTCAACATGCGCTGACAATGATGTCAGGCAGGTAAATGCAGGCAGGCCCTGTCGGGGTGCCCAGGTCGCCCGGGAGCCGTCCGGGGCACCAGACGTGATGCCACGGCAAGCAAAGAGATGCCGATCCCATGAGCTGCAGCCTCAGCCCCAGCGGTGCCCAGCGCAGGGGCAGGGTCTGTACCTGGGGAGCGTGAGCGCCGCACAGAGCATGTCCCAAGCCTGGCAGGCAGGCCTGAGCTGGCAAGGGGTGTTGTGGCCAGGCAGCGGGGAGAGCATCTTGCCAGAGCTCCAGCACAAAGGGCGAGAGGCCGGGCCAGGCCTGCTGACCCTGGGCTAGCTGGGGCAGGGCAGCGCCCAAGGCAGCTCTGGGCCTGGTGCTGAAACCCCTTTGCAGCCGGGTTCTGCAATGCTACTGGCTGCTTCAGCCGCGGAGACCCCGCTCGGTGCCAGCTCCCCCTGGATCCAGGGCAGCATGTGGCCTGCAGGGTGGAGAGAGCCGAGGGCTGGCACGTCGGCACTGGGGGGCTGGGGAGGAGTCCCAGGCCATCCACTCTGGCCTCCAAGGCCAGGTCCCGATGTAGGGGCTGGAGGGGGAACCGCTCGGCAGCGTTTCCTCTGTCAGGAGGCTCCCCAGCAGTGCCAGGCAGAGGTGCAGAACCAATACTCTCGCCCTTCGGAGTTGGTGCCGTGATAAAATGGCACAGCCCTGCCGCGGTCCGAGCCCTGCTTTGCCCATTGCTGCGGGGTGGGCACGTGGGGACTTGGGGCCGGCTGCACAGCTCTGTTTAGGGTGTGGGGTTTTGGTTTGAGCCGGGCGAGCCCTGGTGTGCCGGGAGGCCGCCTGGGCTGGCAGAGGGACACTCCTCTCCTTGCCAAGGCTGGAGCCGTGCTGAAATGCACCAGGCCTTGCAGAGCAACGACCGCCCAGCCCGGCTCGGTCTGACGCCCCTTTCTGCCCCGCCCAGATCGATTACGAGCTCTCCCCGGATGAGCGGCGCAAGGAGATGAGCGACGAGATCATCCGACGGTTCTTTAAAAGCGAGGTGAGTCCGTGCCCAGGCCCCCACGCCCGCTCCCAGCGTGAGCACCAGGGGAAGGAGGCCGGCAGAGGTTGGCCAGAGGGCAGCGTGTCTCTGCGGAGCAGCACGCTTGCTCTGTGAGGGGAGGGTGCCCCTTGCTGGCAGCATGGAGACGATGCAGGTGAGAGCAGGGTCTCCGCTGCACTTTCTCTCACACAGCTCTTGCTGGGCTAGACAAGGTGCTAGGTGCCTAGTAAGGCAGCTTGGGATCTCCCACGATTCCTACCCAAGAATCAATCCGGGAGGTGGAAAACACCCAGGTGGGGAGCTGGCTGGGCGTGGGGACGTGAATCCAGGACTCAGACCTGCCCTGCTCTCCTTTCACCTCAGTCTTCAGACTACATGCCGGAAATCAGCCAGGCCCTCATGAACCAGTGCATGGAGAACCTGCAGAAAAGTGCCTGTAAAGACCTCTTCAGCAGCTGTCTGCAGTGAGTACTGGGCCTGGCCGTATGCGAGATACGGCGTGGCCGTGATCCACGGGGCTGGAGCGGGGTCCTCCAACGGGGCAGCCGGGAGAGCAGAGCTAACGTCCCCTTCTCTCCCCCAGCCCGCTGCACGAGTACCTGAGCGGAGTGCCCTTCTCCGACTATCGGGACAGCATGTATTTCGACCGGTTCCTGCAGTGGAAGTACTTGGAAAGGTGAGTGAGAGCTGCTCCCGGCTGCATTCGGCCAAGCTGAGCTGGGATCTCGTGAGCCTCAAACACGCCTTGCGGGTTTGTCGTTTCAGGCAGTCGGTGACCAAGGACACCTTCCGGCAGTACCGGATCCTGGGCAAGGGGGGCTTTGGAGAGGTAGGGCTGTGCCGCCGGAGTGGGGGGCTCAAGGGCTGGTTTCCCTGGTGCGTGGCACAGGCTGTCTAGCCTCTGTGTAAAATAATCCCCTTTGATGGCAGCGCCAGCCCGGCGGGCACTGGTGCCGGGAGATGCTGCCAGCTGGTGAGGCCCTGGTCTCCAAGCACCGCTAGCCCCAGGAGCACTGGGCAGGGGCCTGTCTGCCAGGCTGAGGGGGGCCTAGCCCAGAAATGAGGTGACTCAGGCTCTGAGAGGCCTGCCATGCAGTATGTGGGCACAGCCCCATGGTGAGGGGGATGGGCACAAGGGCATCGCCTGTCCCCACCCGCCACGGGGGGAGTCAGGGGCTAGCCGATGGGAAGGTGCAGCTGGCTGGCCACTGGGCTGGCTTTGTGTGGCGGGGGGCTGCTTGGAGCTGGCTGAGTTGAGTGGCCTGCACGTTACGCTTTGCCCCAGACACAGAGGAGCTCTGTAAAGACAATCGGCAGCAAACCGACTCATCTGCTCCAGTCAGGAAACCCTGTGATCCCCTGGGGGAAGCCCCCATGCCTCTCGCCCAGGCGGGAGCAGGAAGCTGAGTTGTTGCCCGAGAATCTGTTCTCCCGGTGGCTCTGGACAGAGACGTGGCTTTGGTCGAGCCTGGAAGGATAATGCCAGGCCCTTGGCCCGGGGGTCTCCTCCAGCTAGTCCAGTCCCATCTCCCAAGCACCAGGCGCTGCCCTTCCCGGCCTCCTCATGCCGCGCTGCATCTGTGCCTCCAGGTCTGCGCCTGCCAGGTCCGAGCCACGGGCAAGATGTACGCCTGCAAGAAGCTGGAGAAGAAGCGGATCAAGAAGCGGAAAGGGGAGGCCATGGCCCTGAACGAGAAGCAGATCCTGGAGAAAGTCAACAGCAGGTTTGTGGTGAGTGTCCCTCTCCCGAGTGCTGGGCTCCCAGGCCTGCCTGGCGCTGCTGCTTGCTCCCTCCTCTGGCTCCGGGACGGTTCGGGGGCCCTTCTCCCTGGAGCTGGCCTTTGGGGACACCCCACTGGGTGTTAGTTGGCTGGAGACGCCGCCCGCTATTCATCACATGGGTTGGGACCGGCAGGTGGCTGGGTTTGAAGTGAAGCCCACAGAAGGGGGGTGCCATGGGGACCCAGCTGGCATGCTCCCCTGTGCCCTCCCGGTCCGTACAACCCAGCGATTGCCCCCACCCATAACCCCGATGCTGCCATGGTGACACAGCGGTTTGAGGCCTGGCTGTGCCGAGGGTGCCAGCTTTCACGCTGCCCGGCCGGGGGCGGGGCGTTCTCGCAGGTCAGCCTGGCCTACGCCTACGAGACCAAGGACGCGCTGTGCCTGGTGCTGACCATCATGAACGGGGGTGACCTCAAGTTCCACATCTACAACATGGGCAACCCCGGCTTCGAGGACGAACGCGTCGTCTTCTACGCCGCCGAGATCTGCTGCGGCCTGCAGCACCTGCACCAGGAGGGCATCGTCTACAGGTGAGCGGGCCTGGGGTGGCGGGCGGGGGCCTGACTCGGGCTGGCCGTGGCTCCCCGCGAGAGCTGCTGGGGAGGAGCTGTGCAGACTGGCAGTGGGGTCGGGAGCACGCCCTGTCCCGCTACGGAGCACTTGCTCACCCAGGGAGGAGATGGTCCCCGAGTGAGTCCCTCCCTATCTCCCCGTGCCAGGGGCTGGGCAGGATCACTCCCGGCAGGGCCCCTCCTGATCGGCCAGGCGCTCACGGAGCCCTGTGTGCCGGCCCCGGGCCCCCCCTCCCCTGGACTGCGCCTGTCCTTTCAGGCTCTGCACGCTGCCGGGCCCCGGCTTCCCCCAGGCCTTGGGTCTGCGCTCCTGGCACACGATACCGGGCTGGGCCCTCCCTCTTCTCTGACTAGGATCTAGCCCGTCCTCACGGCCCGGGACGTGAGACCCAGCTCCCCCGAGTTAGTGGCACTAAGCCAACCAGCAGTGTCCGAGTGGCTCGCTGGGTCCCCCGGACGTAGCCGAGCCTGGGCGGCCCCAGTGGTCTTGTTCTGAGATGGGCCCTGTCTCTCCTCCCCAGGGATCTGAAGCCGGAGAACATCCTGCTGGATGATGACGGTGAGTGGGGGATGCCCGGGGGGAGCTGGGGGAAGCGTGACCCCAGCTGGCCCCTCCTGGCCGTCCCTTGGCTCTGGCTCTCTGCACTGCAGTGGCTTGCCCTGCGTATTCCACCCAGGCTGGCCCCCAGCCCTGAGCCGCCTGCCAGGGCAGGGGACGACGGGCTCCCTCCTGCCCCGGCTGGTGCAGCTCCCCCCACGAGCCGGGAGTGGCAGTGCGGGCGTGGGCTCAGCAGAGCACCCGCTGGAGGGGGCACCGGAGACAGAGCAGCCCGGGAATCCACGTTCGTGTCAGGGTGAAGGAGGCATGCTGCTGGGGGTGGCTTCAGGCTCTAGGCATCGGGCCCTGAGATGCCCCCCTGGGCGCAGTGTCTGGGCCCACGTGGGTGGGGGACAGTGACTCCCAGGTCAGACTAAAAGTGGCGGCTCTGTGGGCTCCTCACTAGGGGGTGCTGAGCTGGGATTCCCCACCCAGCCCCGTGCTGCGGCTCTCGCCCCAGAGGTGGCTGCATTTCGCTCTTGGTGGGGGTAGAGGTGATGCCATGCTGTGGGATGGGAGGGGACAATCTCCGTGTTGGCATAGAGCACTCGGCCCCCTTTGGGAGAGACCTCGCAGGCATTGCCTTGCTCCTGAGGCTAGTGTCTCCCTCTGTTCCCCGCTGGGACGATCTTCCCTAGGCCCATCTCCTTAGAATAGCCCGAGCGGCTGATGCCTCAGTCCCCGAAGGGAGGCACCAGGCCCGTGAAAGCTGGGAAGCCCGGGTGGAGTGGGAGTGGTGGGCAATCCCACCACTGAGCCTTCTGATTTCCCTCCCGCGGCAGGACACATCCGGATCTCGGACCTGGGGCTGGCCATTAAGATTCCGGAGGGCGAGATGATCCGTGGCCGCGTTGGGACCGTCGGCTACATGGGTAGGTGTCGGGGCTGCCATCGCCACGGGTGGGGGGACCCAGAGCGCTAGGCCAGGTGCCAAGGGGGAAGCCGCTAGGCAGGACGGCCGCGCTCTGTGGCGGGGCCCTTCTCCCACCGTTCTGTGGGCAGCCTGGTCTCGGGGCCTGGCGGGGAGCTGGCGAGTGAGTCCGAACGGGGTTTGTTTGAGGGCTGCCCCCTGCTCTCGCCCCGCCAGCTCCGGAGGTGATTAACAACGAGCGCTACACCTTCAGCCCGGACTGGTGGGGGCTGGGCTGCCTGATCTACGAGATGATCGAGGGGCAGTCGCCGTTCCGCGCCCGCAAGGAGAGGGTGAAGCGGGAGGAGGTGGAGAAGCGGGTGCAGGAGGAGCAGGAGCTGTACTCCGACAAGTTCACCGAGGACACCCAGGCCATCTGCAAGGTGGTGAGTTGGCAGCTGGAGCCTCCTTGGGGGCCCCAGGCCTGCTCCGCGGGGGGGCCCTGCCGGCAGGGCCGGGTCTGTGTGTGTGTGTGACTCCGCCCTGACCCCACAGACCTGCAGTCTAGAGCCTGCTGCTGCTCTCAGTGAAGAGGGGAACCGCTGAGAGGGAATCCCATGCACCCAAGACACGGCTCTGCCAACCCACCCCCCGGGGGAAACAGCGTTGGGTCCAATTCTTCCCTTGACCGGGCTGCCGCCTCTCGGGGAAGTGGGTTAGCTACAGCCGTGGGAGGACGTCGCTGCCGCGTTCGACGTGTGGACGCAGCCCACGTCCCGCTGTGAATGTGGGGTGATGAGTCTTGTCGGTGCGGCGTGAGCTCACCAGGCGGGGACCGTCTCACTGGGGGCAGCGCCCGGCACGCTGGGGCTCTGGGCTCATTGGGAGGTGCCACCGTCCGTGCACAGGCTTCTCCCCTGCCAGGCCGGGTGCCGTCCCCAGTGCTCTCCTGTGCGCCAGGCTGTGGGGGCAGCACCTGCCCGCTCTGTCTAGCCCGCTGCGCCGCGTTCAGTCCGCATCACCCCTCCCTGTGACCACCGGGCCTTGGTCCGTGTCTCCCCAGCTCCTGACCAAGGACCCGAAGCAGCGACTGGGTGGCGGGGAGGACGGGGCTGCCCAGGTGAAGCAGCATCCCTTCTTCAGGACCATCAACTTCAAGCGCCTGGAGGCCGGGGTCATAAAGCCGTCGTTTGTGCCGGATGTAAGAGCCCAGGAGGGGCAGGGTGGGGCCGGAAGGGCGGGCAACGTGGCACAGGCCAAGCGCCGGCGGGGAGAGCCACGTATCAGTTCTGGGTCAGTGGTGATGTGCTTAGCCTCCAGTGGGTGCACGTTGAGTCTGAGGGGGCTGCCTCCCCAGCCCAGGGTCCGCTAGCACCAGGGGAGTGGGCCCCGGAGCATGCTGGGAGCGGTCAGTCCCCTGCCCCACACTGAGCGCTCTCCATGGGCCCTGCAGCCTCGTGCCGTGTACTGCAAGGACGTGCTGGACATCGAGCAGTTCTCCACCGTCAAGGGCGTCAACCTGGACCAGACGGACAGTGACTTCTACGCCAAATTCGCCACGGGCAGCGTCTCCATCCCCTGGCAGAATGAGGTACGGGGTGGGGCTGTGGGGGGCTCTTCAGCCATAACGGCCGAACTCCCCCCTCACCCTGCTGTGTCCCCCCCGCAGACAGTGCCCCCCACGCCTCTCTGGCCAGGAGGGAGGCGGAGTCCATGTCGCTGGTCGGGGGGCTCTGGCCTGTCTGCTTTCCCCAGAGGAAGACGGGTGCCCCGATTGCCAAGCCCTCTGCCCCCGTGTCAGGGCTGCGGGGCGCGCCAGGGTGTGCAAACTCCTCTCAGGCGGGATGGGTCGTGGGTTCCCCTCTTGGGCAGCTGGGCCCCACGGCAGGGTCTGGGAGGACCTCTGCCCCGCCCCACCGGGAACCGTGCTGGGGCAGAGCCTGGGGGAGCTGGGATCCAGGCTGCAAGCCCTGTGGAGGGTGGGTGGGAATGGAGCCAGGGTGACCCAACCGGAAGGAGCTGCCCCCAGAGGAGTGGCAGGAGCCCCATGGCTTAAGCTGAGGAATACAAAGAGCCTGATCCTGCCCTAGCCCCGTGGGACTGTCCCTCCTTTTGCTGGCTCCCAGGGGTGGTAGCACCCAATGCATCTGGCCTGGCCAGCCCCCTGCTCCCAGACACACAGGGCGAGTGCCTGCCTCTGATCGCCTGGGGGATGGTCCCATCTCTGGGCTCCCTGTGGCTCCGGGCGCCTCCCGCTGAGTGTTCCCCCGCGTGCCTCTCCCCAGATGATCGAGACCGAGTGCTATAAAGACCTGAATGTGTTTGGACCAAATGGGATGCGCTCCCCGGATCTGGACTGGAAGCAGCTCCCGGAGCCCCCCAAGCGCAGCCTGCTTCAGCGGCTCTTCCGGCGGCACGTAAGGCCTGTGGTCTGCCCTGTCCGTGGTCCCTGAGGCGTTTGCCCCGGTCTGGGACCCTGGCCCTGCTGGGGCTCCCCCACCTCCCATGCACTGCAGCAGGCGCTGGAGACCACCCAGCTCCACGCCTGCCTTCAGCCAGCACTCTCAGCCAAGGCTGGCTTGCTCTGGCCCAGGGGAAGCGAACGCCCCCTCAGACCAGCCTGGAGTCAGCTGGCCAGGCTCTGGCAGAAGGCATCTCATGGCTGAGACTGGCCCGGTAACACCCCCCGTTGGCTGTGTGGATGCCTTTGGCCCACGCCGGCCCTGACTGGTTTCTGTGCCATTGGTATCAAGGGCTCGGGCGCGTGGCCAGCCCTGAGACCTCCCTTCCTGGGTGGGTCTCTCTGCCCTGCTGAGCTGCTGCCCTGGCAGACGTCCTGGCCCTGAGGGAAGGTTTCTGGAGTCTCTCTAGTAGCCCTTCCCCTGTCCCTTGCCTTCCTGGCCAAGCCTATCCTGGGGGAGCCCGTGGCTTGCAGGCGGGAGTGGCTGACGCTCAGTGTCCCTCTGTCTCCCCCACAGCCGGCTGATTACACCATCAGCACCAACACGCACTCCAACCTCACAGTGGGCGTGAACTCGCATCCTCCCACGGCCAACTCCGCCTGCCAAGGCCGGGCCATGGCACAGGCGCCTTCCTGACCCCCCTGCTACCATGGAGACCGTGCTCCGTTCGAGCCAGCCCGGGCAGGCCCGGAGCCCGCCCGTGGAGCGCCATCCTTGCCGTCTCAGGGTTACCGTGGATGTGAAGCTGAGGCCGTTGGAGCCAGAGCTGGGGTGAGGGGGCTGTTCCGTCACCCTGCCCTGCTGGGCTGAGTCACTCACGGAGGCTGGGTGGGAAGATGCAGCCCCCCCCCCACAGGACCGCGAGCCAGATCCCCGCGCTGCACCTCGTCCCCTCCGCCCCGCCTCTGGGTACCGCCACCAGAGCCGGCTCAGCCCTGCTCCCAGAGGCACATCGCCCGTCACGCCGGCAGGACCCTGGCACGGCCGCAGACCAGACGCAGACTGTGCGAGGGAGCCTGGATCGGGGGGTGTGTGTGTGTGTGTGTGCGCGAGGGTGGAGTCAGTGTTCGTTGTCGCCAGTAGCGTCCTTGCCGTGCTCACTGGGGTGGCCTCTCCCAGCTGCTCCCGCTCTATCCCCCTGCCCTCCACGCGGTTCCTGCTGCAAACCCTGCCCGGGGAGGTACTGTCGGGGCTGTGCCCACCCTGCGGCTGTCGGGGAGAGGGGTGCTCCCTGCTGGTGTCACACCCCTGCCTGTGGGGGCTGGGAGAGAGGAGGGGTGGGGCTCTCAGCCCGGGTGGGAGCCCCTAGCTGCTCGGGCTGCAGAGACCTGCTTGGCTCCTTTCAGTCCAGGCAGGGTCTTCCCTGTTCTAGCCCCCCCCCCCCCCCCCCGGCAGCACCGACAGAGGGGCTCAGCCAGCAGTGTCCTGCCAGCGCAGGGGAAGCTGGAGTTGAGGTTTGCTAAAGAAGGGCAAAAATGTCTGAACTGAAGGTGGCGCTCGTGTGACTGAACTCTTCACCTTGCTGCTCCCCTCTGGCGGGGCTGCGGGTCGGGATTGAGGGGCACCAGTGGAGCTCTGGGCTGGGGGGGGGCTGCGGGTCGGGATTGAGGGGCACCAGTGGAGCTCTGGGCTGGGGGGGGGCTGGGGGTCGGGATTGAGGGGCACCAGTGGAGCTCTGGGCTGGGGGGGGGGCTGGGGGTCGGGATTGAGGGGCACCAGTGGAGCTCTGGGCTGGGGGGGGGGCTGGGGGTCGGGATTGAGGGGCACCAGTGGAGCTCTGGGCTGGGGGGGGGGGCTGGGGGTCGGGATTGAGGGGCACCAGTGGAGCTCTGGGCTGGGGGGGGGGGCTGGGGGTCGGGATTGAGGGGCACCAGTGGAGCTCTGGGCTGGGGGGGGGGGCTGGGGGTCGGGATTGAGGGGCACCAGTGGAGCTCTGGGCTGGGGGGGGGGGCTGGGGGTCGGGATTGAGGGGCACCAGTGGAGCTCTGGGCTGGGGGGGGGGCTGGGGGTCGGGATTGAGGGGTACCAGTGGAGCTCTGGGCTGGGGGGGGGGCTGTGGGTCGGGATTGAGGGGTACCAGTGGAGCTCTGGGCTGGGGGGGGCTGTGGGTTGGGATTGAGGGGTACCAGTGGAGCTCTGGGCTGGGGGGGGGCTGCGGGTTGGGATTGAGGGGCACCAGTGGAGCTCTGGGCTGGGGGGGGGCTGCGGGTTGGGATTGAGGGGTACCAGTGGAGCTCTGGGCTGGGGGGGGCTGCGGGTCAGGATTGAGGGGCACCAGCAGGGTTGGGGGAGCCCAGGCCAGGGTAGCAAGGAGGCTCTGTTTGAGCGGGGTAGGACTCCGGGGTCCTTTAATGTGGCATCACGAAGGCCATCAGTCAGTTGCACCCACGCCCCCTTGTTGGAGAGAATTGGTGAAGGGAGCAATGACCGAACCCCTTCGCCTCTCACCCTCCCCCCCCCAAACCCAGCACCTCTGGCTTCCCACACCGCAGCGTCCGTTCTCTAAGCCAGTGTCCCCCAGAGTCAGTCAGTCCCCCTCCGACTCCTGTCCCTTCCCTCGGCCCAGCGGGAGGTCGCTCCTGCCCAGGAGCAGGGGTTCCCTCGGCTGCCGCCTACCCAGCGTCGAGCTGCCTACGACAATGGCTCGTAGCCTGGCCCGAATGGTGAGACTAAGACCCCCTCACCCCACATGGAGAGTCTTGCCATGGGACTGGCCACGGGCCCCTGGGCTGCCACTTGCCTAGGAGCGACCCGACGGGGGGTCGTCTCGGCTTCGGGCTGGAACGCAGGTGGCTGGGAGGTGCCCTGGGCCCAGATGGGACCTGATGAGGTTGCTGAGTGGGGAGGGAGGCGGGGCACAGTCTGTTCTCATAGCACCTGAGCCCCGGAGCTGCTGGTTGTCTCATGGTGGGTGTTTGTGTGACGTTAGGGGCTCGGCAGCGTGCAGGGAGCCCGGTGCGGGGTCCCGGCGGGGGCCATGTTTTTATCTTTCGGGTCTGCGCTGGCCTTATGCCTGGGAATCTGTCTGCTCCTAACGGATTTGGTGCTAAAGCGAGAGCCGCTCCCAGCGGAAGAAACTCGGGCTCTGAGCAGGGGCGTGAAGAGTTGTCCAAGGAACCACCCCCAAGCATGAGCTGCCGAATGCGCACCCAGCATTCGCGCTCTCGTCTCAGCGGCTGGTGTCCCGACCCCCTAGGGCTGGGTAGGGAAGGAAGCCCCCAGCCCTGCTGGTGCTAGCGACGTGATGAGCTGCGGCAAGGGAAACACCTTTCAATTCCTCTTATGTGAAACAGTTCCTTCCTCTCCCCCCGCCCCCAGGTCAGTAGTTGCCGAAAGAGCCCCTCTGCAAAGGCTCCTCTCTCGAGATTGGCCCGGGAGGAGCCAGGGCTGGCAATAACTGACTCCTGAGCCATGCCAGATCTGCCAGGCTGAGTGTGGCAGACTCGTTACACGTTGTGGCTTCGCCCCAATTCCAAGTCCAATGCACAAACCCCCTTCTGTTCTCCGGCCTCACCACTCCTTGGGGAGCTCGATGGCGGGAGTGGGCTACGGGGTCCGGCAGGGCACGTAGCCTGGCTCTTCCGGCCCCAGCCGCTGGCTGTCGTGGGAGCTGCACGTTCTGCCCGGCCGCTCGGCTCATCGGAATCCAAACGACGCTCCATGGGGACAATCTGCCCCGTGGGACTCGTGTCCCAAGGGAGGGGCCCTCTGATGGGGGAACCAAGTGCAGTCCCACTAGCGCTCTCCCTCTCGTCATGCCTAGAGCAGCGGGTAAAGCTGCCCACCCAGCTGACCCCTGCCATGGTCCTCTAGGCCTGACCAGAGCGAACCTTGGGAGCGGTGCCCCAAAGATTGGCCATTTGTCCGACTGACACCTGCCCCGTGTGGTAAGAAAGGGGATTACAGCCTTATGCCCCGCCCCTCTCTCCGCTGGAGCATGAGCCATGCCTGTGGTGACCTCAGCAGGCCCCGCATTCGAATTACTTCCAGCGTGAGCACATCTCCTGTGGGGAGTGGGGATCTCTGGGAGCGCAGCAGGGCCATGGGGTTCCAGGCCTGGCTGGACTCCTGATTGCTTGGTGGCTGTACGGGAGGACTCGGCACCTCCCCGGTCCGGTTTGCACTGGTGGGACTGGGAGCGGAGTACCTGCCGGTGGCAGCTGCCGTGCAGGCTGGGCTGGGGCCCGCCTCTCGCCTGGCCCGCACGACCGCTCTCGCCAGCGGGGCTGCGGCGCTGGTGACTTGTGGGTCCCGTCTCTGCCAGCGCAGATGGGGCTGTCAGTGCTGTAGGGGTCGTACGGTGTTGTAAAGTGGAGAAATGTAGGGTGATGGCGCTGCGGCAAGGCTGCTCCCGGGGAGCATTGCTGGAGCTGAGCTGTCGGGGTCTGGATTTGGTCTCCGGAAGTGTCTGTGTCCCAGCCATTGGCGTGGCTGGACTGACGTGGACCTTGCTTTGCCCGCGTCTTGGCAGCCTGCTTGGCTAGAAGCACAAACAGGTCAGAGGGGAAACAGTGCAATGTTGCAGGAGATTTAGATGCATCAGTGGAAGATGTGTCTAAATCCTCTAGGCTGTTTAACAGCCTCAACCCAAATTTAAAAAAACACTGATCCCTCTACACTCATGTTACCAACAGAAAGTGGTTCTTGTTCCCTTCATGCATGTCGCTCAGCTTGGAGGGAGAAATTAGGCAGGTTGGCGTCAGTGGTTTTCACTTCCTAGTTCTCCAGAACCAGCCCAAGGTTGCAGAGTGTGAGTTGCAAAGTGTAAACCCAGACTAGGTGTTGTTCATTGACATTTTCAGGTTGATCCAAACAATGGTTACATTCTGTGAAACACTTCATTTAGGGAAAAGTAACTCTTGGGCCTAGATAGCTTTGGTGTAAATGAACCGGGAAAAATTGTTTCGGATACTGTGTCTCTTATCCCTGGAGCCTCAGCAGAGATCCTAAAATAATCCCTGCTTGGTTTTTTGAAGAATGTACAAAATTGCTATTTGGGGGGCTGGGCAGAGACAGTTTCTTGAACATGATTGTATCCTGCTCCATCTCATTGGGGAGGAAAATGTCTTCTGCTACCATTGAAAACGGGGTGTGTGAGAGAGAAAATGGGTGTGTGTGTTAAGCAGACTGAGAACTGCTTTTTGCTGAAAAGATGCTCTGTGATCCACTGACCTTGTCCAGAGAGAGACTGCACCACATGAACAGTGTCTGTTTCTATGCAAGGATAGGGTGCTAATCTCATGCCAGTTTCTCCAGCGGCAGCCCTGGGGATTCCACACGACACTGAATTTCCCCCTTGCAAAAAGACACCTTTATTTTTGTATTTCCTTTCTCTCCGCATCCGTGGGCTTTGGATTGTTTTTTTACACTGTAAATTCCTGGTTCTGGCGTATTCGGTTTGGTTTTTGTACATTTGTAAACATTTGTAAATACTAATACAGTGAGTGCCTGGATGTACATTTTAAAGCTAAAAGCAGCAAACCAAGCCATGTGGTGACTTGTACACATCTATGTTTCAGGGATATTTTTATGGGGAATTTAAAACAAAACAAACCCAACCTCTCAGAGGAAGAAGTGGGTGTCACTTTACCCCTGTCGAGGAGAAGCCCTCTTACTCCGCTGTATTTTTGTAGTAAGCTTTTACAACTTTCTCATTTGTAATTTAATTACAGGACTATATTTTAGGTTGTTTTTTTTTTGTTTGTTTTTGTTTTTTTTAACCGCTTCCATTTTGTAAAGCACTGAAATTACACGCATGGTCATTTTCATTTTTTTGGATTGTGCCCTTATAACTTCTGGATCTACAGGTATTTTTGGTTTTCCTGCCCCCCCCCCCCCAGTAACAATATACACACCTCCCCCTAGAAACGTGAGCGCTGTGTGGGTATGTGATGCTTTCTGTTTCACTGATCAGCCACGCAAGGTTGGCAAAGCCATGCAGTGGGGAGTACAAAGAAAGGGCCAGGCCCTGCAACCAGATCCATGCAGCTGGACTCTTTGGGCTCCATGTGAATGCTGGGGCCGGGCCGGGCAGGTACAATTGCAGGATTGAGTTCATAACCTGCAGCGGCTGCATCTGTCTGGCTGGCTGTCCTGTGCCGCTCCACGGAGCGGAGACTGCAGGCTTCCGGCCTAGTGCTGAGCTAACGTCAACACCCAAGAACCTTCTGAATAATGAGAGGAGAGCTCCTTCTGAGGGACGTTTTCCTGCACTGATAACACTCCTCAGCCATGGCTCCCAAAGCATTTAATAGAGGTAGGTGCCATCATCTATCTCACAGCTATGGGGAAACTGAGGCACTGAGCGGGAATGATCCTTAAGGTGTCTCGGAGACACAGTGACCAAATCCGCTGCTGTGCTCCAAGCACCGGCCCACGCTCTAGAAGCAGAAGCTGTTGGTTCTCTGCCAGGCCCCTGTGTGCCCTGGCAGCCCGTCACTGGCGCGAGGGGGACGTGGCGACTGCATAGCTAGGACTCCTCTGACCTCCCCGCCAAATAAGATCAGTCCCATAAGCCCTGAGCCCCTTCATCCTCCGTGCAGTTCTTGAGTGCATCCCCTGTCCCCCACGGTCTTTGAAATAACTCCCCCGACCCTGGTTTTACACTTTGTTTTTTCAAGTGGGGTTAGCCGTGTTAGTCTGTATCCACAAAAAACAACGAGGAGTCCGGTGGCACCTTTAAGACAAACAGATTTATTTGGTCCCAGACCCCTGAGCTGCAGGGAGCTCTCTTGGCCACTGGGTGGCCCCCGGGGGAAGCCGTGCAGGGCTTTGTGTTCAGGGTCAGATTTTCAGCTCAGCACCCCGACGTAGGGGGTGCACCCCACGAGCTGGGCTCCCCTCAGCGTCTGGCCCGAGGCCCTGCAAGCAGGAGAAGCGAGGCAGGGCCGGAGAGGCATGTCAGGGAGAAGGGCTCTGGTGAACATGGCCCGTGCCAGGGGACACGGGGCGTCTGCAATGCACATGGGCTGCTGCGGCAGCCCCACTGGGTCTGCAGGAAACGGGGCACCAGGCCCGGCTTCTGCTCTGGCCCTTTTACCCCTCTTGCTCCACAGATGCCCCCTGCAGAACCCCATGAGCCGCTGGCGCTGCTGCCCCCAGCTCTCGGGGCCCCAGAACTGACCCCGCTGAAGACAAGTCCCCTCTCCACTGGACAGGAGCAGCAGCGGCAGGGCAAGTGCCCCCCTGCTGCATCTCACAAGGGAGCGGCAGGGCCCATTGTGGCCCACGCTGGGGCGCTCCGCCATTTCCCCCATTGTTGGCCAGCGCAGGCAGAGGGTTCCTCGTCTCGCTGCAAAAGGAAAGCGCCCCATAGTGCAGACCCCTCGCCAACCTCCCCCCCCGCCCCGCCCCGCCAGGGCCAGTCCTGCAACCTGCAGCGTCGAGGGCAGCGCCCCGAGGGAGTGTTTGCACCCCTGCCGTGGGAGCAGGCTGCCGGGGTGCTGGCTGGGGCGGCAGGCTCTGTGGTGGGGAGGGGGAGCTGGCAAAGGGGCCCAGCTGCCTGGAGGGGTGGGGGAGCTGGAGTCTAGTATCTCCACACCCCTCCCTAGCTGCAGGGCCGCTGGCAGCTCCCCGCCGTGTGCTGCAGGGTAGGCTGCTGGCAGGTCCTTGCTGTCCCGCCCTTGGGAGCTGTCTGTGCTCCCCCCAGGCCCCTCACCCTCTGCACTACCACCACATGGCTCCCCTGCAGCGCCTGTGTGGGGAGGGGAACCAAATGGCAGGGCCCGAGCCCCCTGGCCACCCTTGGTGAGTAGGGGTGTGGGGCAGGCCTGGGGAGAGCTAGGCCATGGATAGACCTGTATCAAAGCCAAAGCCCTGTCAGCTAAAGCCCCTCACGCACCTGCAAGCTGCTGCCTTCCCCCTAACGATCAATTAGCCCCAGCCTGCTCCCACAGGTGCCACCAATGGGGCCCTGATGCAGAGAGGACTGGACTCTTCTGCTTGTGCCTGTGGGAAGGGGGAAGCTTCCAGGCCCACTTGCAAGGGGGATTTTTCCTGCAGACTGCCTGCCTGCCTTTGCCCTCTGGCTAAAAGCCCCTGTCTGGAGCCCCGGGGGAAGAGAGAGCTTCTTGCGTGGGAGAAGACTCGATCCCCAGCGCCTGGAGAACAAGGTAAAACACTGTAGTGACTGTAGCTGCAGCTGGGTCTGGGATGGAGGCTACTGCAGGGCGTGGGGGTGCAGGGTTTGCGTCCTGGAGGCTAGGTTTCGGTGGCACTCACGGCCCCTTGGCGCTATACCTAGCAAGGACGGTCCCTGCCCAAGAGAGCTCCCAGCCAGACCAAGGGAGGGTCCTTATCCCCAGCGACAGCTGCGGGAAGGGCCCAGAGAGAGTAACCAAGGCAGAGCTGGGGCTTGACCCTGTGTCTCCGGAGTCCCCGCCCAGCGCCCCGGGCACTAGCCCGTCCTGCTCTCCACGTGTGCTGTGTTCATGGTGGGGAGCGTTGTGCACTGGGGCTCTCCAGGGAGAAGGCCTGAGGCCACATGCCCACGGGCTAAGCAGCGCTCGCTCCCCCAAGGCTGCCGGGTGGCTTTCCCCTTGGATTTCAGACCACCCGCTCCACCCCATGCTGTCTGTGGGGTGACACAGCTCTTGTGCTGCCCCCTATGGAGAGGGGGCCCCCAGCAGTTACCAGGGGCAGGGAGGGGGCAGGCATGGGCGTGAGCAGGTGGAACGGTCTCCCCCACTGGGACTGGTGGAGCTGGTGAATGAGCTCGGCCCTTTGTAGCATGCTGAGACCCCGCTGGGCCTGGGGAGAGCTCCCTCAGGGCTGGCCTGCCTGGGGCTGCTAGCCATCAATGTCCAGGACTGGTGCCGTTGTGGTGCTGCAGTCCCCTAGCAAAGACCCGGTAGGCTGCTAGAAGCCACAATTTAACCCCCTCTGTGTCACGCTGGTGGAAACAGTGGCTGGGCCCTTAAACCACGTGCTCCAGCCGGTGAGCCACTTGGGCCCGATCCCTAGCGGATGCAAACCGGCTTTGCTCCATTGAAAGCAGCAGCTGCCTCGACTCACACCAGCCGCCATGCTGGCCTCGGCGGTGTCTTGGCTTCACCCGCTTGCTGCTCTCAGGAGGGGTTGGCCCTGGCGGGCGTGTCGGGGGTGGAGGGGGACAGCTGGAAGGTGGCAACCTCGTTCTCCTCGTAGACGCCGGGGCTGGCGAGGCGGGGGGCTGGCCGGGAGTGGCCCTGGACCTGGAAGCAGAGGGTGTACAGGAAGGCAGAGAAGTGCAGCAGGCACACGCAGCAGAAGATGACCACCACAACGATGGTGTGGGACTCCCAGGGGGACAGCTCTGGGGCCAACGGAGACCACGTTGTGTTCTCATTGAGCTGGGGACCGCTCCCCAGCCCCTCTGTGCGGTTCATGGTAACCCAGGCCTTTCCTAGGGGAACATGCATTCTGGCATCTCCTCAGCACTGCCGGCTTGGGAGCGTGGTCTCATGGGCAGGGACGTCCAGGCACCTGCAAAGAGAGAATTCGGCAGCTCTGGGCTCCTTGGGACTAGCCCGGCCCTCCCCTCCCTCTGAACTTTTTCCTGGGTGTCTGGCTGGTGAGTCTTGCCCACATGCTCGGGGTTCAGCTGATCGCCATATTTGGGGTCGGGAAGGAATTTTCCTCCAGGGTAGATTGGCAGAGGCCCTGGAGGTTTTTCGCCTTCCTCTGTAGCATGGGGCACGGGTCACTTACTGGAGGATTCTCTGCATCTTGAAGTCTTTAAACCATGATTTGAGGACTTCAATAGCTGAGACATAGGTGAGAGGATTATTCCAGGAGTGGGTGGGTGAGATTCTGTGGCCTGCATTGTGCAGGAGGTCAGACTAGATGATCATAATGGTCCCTTCTGACCTTAAAGTCTATGAGTCTGAGAGAACGGGACTGGCTCTTTGTTCTGTTTGTACACCGCTTAACACAAGAGGCTCACGACTGGAGCCCCTGTGTACTGTGTCCCAGCATGCAGTGCTCCAGTTTGATCCCAATGCCCTGCCAGGGCCCTGTTGTCCATCACTGTGTTGAGGACAGCGGGTGAGCTGCATTGTAAAATGCTGCGGGGGGGAGGCTGCCTTTTGAAACAGCCAGAGTGCTAGTGACCAGCTCTGGGGGCCCGGACGGGCACAAAACGTGCCCCTCCAAAAGCTGTCGATTTTTCTTCCTGCACATGCCCCTGCTCCGGGGCGAAGCTGGGTCTGGGGTGTCTGGGAAAGGCGACGGCAGCAAGGTTAACAAGAGACTGGTAAATGCCTCTAACAGGAAATGGGCCTTTTCTCCACCCCAGCAGCCTGCTGAGCTTCCTGCTCCCAGCTGCAGGAGAGGAGGCGAGGCACCTCCGGGGCGTTGCTGCTGCGGTTTCGTATCTATATGCAGTGGCATGGGGTGCCAGCGTGCTGGCCGGGGGGCAGATATGGAGTAAAGACCGACCTGGCCCCAAAGAGCTCAGCGCCTACAAGCCAAGTAGGGCTGAAGGCTACGGCCGGATGGGAGATGGGAAATGGTCTGTTCCAGACAGTCCTTTCTGGGCCTTTCGCGCTGGGAGCGCATCCCAGCCTCTCCAACTGCCAGCCTCCGCTAGACAATCCTGGTAATTAAAATGTCAGCCTTCCCTTCCCGGCGTAACCAGCCAGCCGGGGTGTCCGACTGCCCGTCCCCGAGCGAGTCCCGAGGAAACCGGCTGCATCCCCTAGCCAGGAGAGCACTGGGCCCGACGGCCGTGTGACAGTTCTAGGCACCGGCACCTACCTCTCCCTCTCTGGTGCATCTGGTGCTTCCAGCCATAAGTACCTTCTGTGCAGCCGGCCCTGCCTCCCGCATCTCTCGCTCCAAGGTCCGGCTGCTCGGCGGCTCCCTGCAAGCGGTGAGGAGAGCAGGGGAAATCGCCTCCGTTCCTGTTGCTCTGGAAACCGAACGAGCCAAAGAACTGGCTAATAGACGGGGTAGGTGCTGACTGCCCCTACGGGAACCCTGGTCTATTGGCCCTTCTCGGCCACAGCCTGTGTGACCCCGGGGCAAGCTCTGTGCCCCAGCTCCCATTTGCCCGTGGGGGATCCCGGCGGTGAGGAGAAATCTGTGTCCGAGCCGGGCGTGGTTACAATAGTGAGTGAATAACCTGTCTTGGCTCACTCTGCTCTCCCTGCCCAGGAGAGCGCAGGCCTCTAACATCAGTGCCCCCCACCTTGCCCTAGGCTCCCCCCATTCAGAGCCTGACGTCCTGGCTCCAGACAAACCTGCCAGCTAGACGTGGTGCTGCGGGCAGCCTTTTCCATCCTGGCTCTGACTTCGTCTCTAGGGCGGCGTTTCTCCCAGCGCCGGCCAGCCAGGCTGCGGCACTTCACCCCTGTATCAGGACCAGTCTGCCTTTGTGGGAGGAGCCAGCCGGCACATTTAGCCCCTCCAGTTGCCATTGCCCCTGGCCCGGGAGAGTCTTGGGTGAAACAAAGGGGACCTTGCCAAGCAAGTCACGCTACAGCAAAGGCCTCCGGGCCCCATGGTGGGACTGTTCACACCGGGGCTGCTACCTGTCGCGAGGTTCTGAGCGCTGGACGCCCCACGGTCCGCTTCCCGCGGCTCGACTGCTCTACCCAGGTCTGGCTGGAGCCCGGGGCTCCGGGAATCCGAACCCGGCCGCTCCGAGACCCAGGCTCGCGCTGCTTGGGGAGGCGAGAACATTGAGCCAGCCTGTCCACGTTCAGCCAGCGCTCCTGTCTCAGCAAGCCCTCTGTGCGGGCCCCCGGGCCTGGTGCTCTCCGGGACGTGTCACACGGGGCCAGCCCACCCTCCCGTCTCGTCCTGCAACTGACACCAGGGTCTGGGACCGGGAACCGCAGAGGTGGCTCTGTCCTGAGCTCTTGGGCGTGGTTTGGGTTTTGGATACTTTTCAAAACAAAACCATGTCCTTGGACAGAGGCCTTGGCTTCGGGAGCGACTGCTTTGTGTGGATAAGTACCGCCTGCAAACCACAGGGCTCTGGGCTACCTAGTCCGACCAGCACCTCCGGGGGAGATGAAGGGTTCAGGGTTCCCCTGTCTGGGATGGTTTCCTCGTTACCCATTGTCACAGCGGTCTGCTCCCTGTGCCTATGCCCAGGGAGACTCTTCCCCCCTGCAGACACCGCTGCTCCCCTGGCCGCGCCTAGCATTTCTGTCCCTCTGCTGCTCTGCGTCCAGCTCCGGAGTCCTGGGGACGTGGTTCCTGTGAGAGACACGATGCGAACCATTGCATGTATCCCCCAGCCACAATGCGGGCGCCCAGCTGGCTGTCCCACAGAAGCAGAGGCTATGGTGCTGTCGCTGGGGTTTGCAGATAGAGCTGTCCAGGTGCGCAACAGCAAGTGGAGTGGCCGGGGTGGGGCAGAGTGCAGGACTGGGACCAACACATGTGGCTGCAAAACAAACCCTGTTCCCAACCGAGTAAACCACAGACCACCCATGCTAAGAGAGCCACAGTCTAGGGGCTAGGGAGGTGTGTTCTCTACTTGCATCTAGTTCCCGGGGCAGTGGTGGGCAGCCCCGTGGCTGGAGGCACGCTCTCACACGCCGGCTTTCCCCAGGACAGCTGGAGCTGGGCGTTGGATGGTTTTTGCAAGCCTTAAAGTAACCGAATATCTGTCTGCTCTGGGAGGAGGTGAGGCAGGGTCAGTAGCAGCCTTGGCCACCTGCAAGCTAACTGTGGCGAGGGGGCGCTGCTAGCCAGTGCTGGTCAGCATGCAGAGCTGCACTCAGAGGTCTGGTTCAGCTTCTCTCTCAGGCTAGACTGGCCTCTCCTGTGGCCACCACCAGGGATGGGCCTTGAACTGGGATCCCCGACTGGAACGTCCTGAGCTGCGCGCCTCCGAAGGGGGAGGCTTTGGGAAAACTGGGTACTCGACCCATCTCTAGTCCAGCTTAGGGGCAGAGCGTGCATCCATTCCTCCTCGGTCGATGGGGGCTACGCTGCTCTGCCTGCCAGGGGCTGCCAGGCTGAGCTCGGGGCTGCTTGGGAGGTGTCGGGCACAGTGATGGGAGCCGTAAAGTCAGCCAGATAGATGCCTGGCATGGGCCTTGTAATTCTGGTTCTGCTGGAAAATCTTTCCAACACCTGCGAATGGCAGGGACCATAAGAATGTCCCTAGTGGATCAGACCAATGGTCCAGCTAATCCGGTATCCTGTCTCCTGACAGTGTCAGGTGCCAGATGTATCAGAGGGACTGATCAGAACAGGGCAATTTATCGAGGGATCCATCCCGCCATTCCAGCTTTTGCTCCCGTGCCTGTGTTGTCGGCTGAGCTGTGAATTCCACCAAAGAGCGGGCATTCAAAGAGCCGGCTGGAACCTTTTTTTTTTTTTAATTTTCACCAAAAAAATTCGCTTTTCCCCTTGCGTGTTTCTACCCGCTCTAAACAAAACAAGGAACCAGCCAAGCAATACGTCTGAGGTGAGTCTTTGATATTTGGGATAGGAGGGGAAAAAATCTTCCTGAGTGAAATGTGACCTTCTTACATACTGGGTTTTTCCTTCTAGGGACTGTGGCTGACTTTGTCTGGTCACAGTATGTATAGATCTCTGTCCCTCTCAGAAGGCCATGCTCAGACCTGGAACCTTTCTGCTCTGTGGCTGCATCACAAAAACGGTGAGTCCTTTCTGTGCAAATACTTTGAAAGAGAAAACGCCCCTTTTCTCTGTGTGCGGGGGAGAGGGAGTGGAAAAGGGACAGAAATATCCCTCTTGTTTGAAAAGCCACTTTTCACCCCTAACCTTTTTGCTCAGAGATGTTGGATTGGAGCTGAGCGTGGCGGGGAACTGGAATTGACCCAGCTTGTGAGGAAAGCCAGCTCCGGGCTGTGCTTCAGTTGTTGCTTGTTGTGTAATTTGCAGCTGGGACTGATAGTTTATCTGTCTGTATTAAAACACTTTATCCTAATCCTGCCAGGCAGCTCGAGCTAATTGATTTTATTGCTCACTTAAATGCTTGATATCTCTTATCTCGCATGACAGAAAAGGCTGTTTGTTTGTTTCTCTGCAGTGTCCTTCAGGCACACAATCGCAGCATGATTTAGAGAGGGGGAAGCGCATGCTAGCCCGGGTGAGGCCGGGGGTGGAGGTAAACCAGGGAGTTACACACCCTGCTGGGAGGGGTGGGTGAACTGGTGATATGATCGCCCCAGGGCTGGTCAGAAACTCACCTGCCCGCTTGCCCATCTCCCCTGAGCCCATCCCAGCATCCCACAGCAGCTGCTTGGTTTTTAAGCTGGTCTGCCAGAGAGAACCGTTGCCTGCGGGTGGAACGGGCCCCTGACTTTACCCTTGCCCGAGGCCGACGCTCACGCCTGGGCCAGCTGCCGGCTTCCAAGCGGTGACGCCGCCCTGGGTGGCACCCGCTGCGGCCCGGCCGCTCGAGCGGTGTTGGGTTGAGGAACTGGAGGCTGCTGGGAGATGACCGGCACGTCCTTGCTCTCAGTAGTAGCAGTTATTTGTGTAGCACGTAGAGGCTGGGACCCCACGTTGGGCGCTGCCCCGGATTGTCACTGGAGACAGTCCCTGCCCCAAACAGCTCGCAAGACAAAGGCTGGGAGGGAAAACGGGGGAAGTCGCGTCGCTGGGGTTGCCCGGCAGGTCTGGGGAACAGCGCCCAGTTTTCCTGAGTCCCAGCCCGGTGCCCTGCCCCCCCCCCAGTCCCCGTAGGCTGGCTTTGAGGCCGGACTGTGGGGTTAATGGCGCAGAGGAGGCTGGCCTCCTCCATCCTTGCAACATCAAGTGGGAAGGTCAGGCTCCCCGCACAAGGGTACGGGCGCTGACGTCAAAGGAAGCAGCTGGTGATTCACTGACTCTTCTGAGCCTTTGTCTCTCTGGCTGTAACTCATCTGGGAAATGTCATCCCATCCTTGAGTGTTATCGTTTTGCTGTCGGTTTGCCCACCCGGCTGGGAGATACTGGCCCAGCGAATACAGGCTCTTTGAAAAGCACAGTGTAGAGGGACTTCCCCTTCCCTCGGATGACTGTATCTGTACTGCACTGCAGAGCAGTGCCTATGGGGCCTGGGCTCTGTCCCCTGCCCTGCCGGTTAACCTGGTACGTTCAGAGATTCCCAGGCCAGAAGGGACCGCTGTGATCAGCTAGTGAGGCCTCCAGTGTAACACAGGCTGGAGACCCTCCCCAAAATCACCCCTAGAGCAGATCTCTGTGGTCAGGGATGAAGAATCCACCATGCCCCTTGGCAAATTGTTCCCGTGGTTAATCACCCGCAAGTGATTCATCTCCCAGCCGTTGGATTGCTGAGCACGTCCCCCTGTGTGCCTCAGTTTCTCCCTCTGTAAAATGGGATGATGGTACTGGCCTCCTCTCTTTGAGCTCTATGGCTGAAAGGGCACATAAAAGCCAAGTGCTGCTGCTGTTCATTAAGGTTGCCTCAGTTAGTAAATGGCCTGGAGGGTTCGAATCCTGCGCCGTGCCCTGGGGAGTGGATGAGCCGGGAGCCAGACAGCCTTCTCCGTCTCGAGGGGCAGATTGTGTCCCCCTGCCCCCCGCTGTGCCCATTGCTCTGGCGGGCGAAGCGTGTGCTCGGAGGTTCGGGCGGGAGCCGACTCCTGGCTGCTAGCCCAGCACAGGCCCAGACTCCTGGGGTGGGGGGAGAGATCTGCCCCTAACACTCGCTGTGCAAGGAAGCTGTATTAGGTGGCGGTGTAGATTCCCTCTGTCCATCCCGACCAGCTTCAGAGGGGAGCAGGCTGACACCCCCAGGGCCAGGTTCGGTCAGTGACACCCCTAAGGGATGGAGGGAGCAATGGGTGCGTGGTGGGGGCACCTCCCCCAAAGCCAATCGTTCTGTTCATCCCCAGGAGGCTCTGGGGGCGGCTGAGTTCAGAAGACCATTGAAGGCACTGGGGGGTGTGGGGCTTTTGGGGGTCCAGGGACGTACATAATGGGGTAGCCCCATGCCATGGCTCCAGTCTACTTTCCCCCATCCTCGCTCACACGGGGGCGGGGATGGCTGCCTAGACAGCTCTCCCAGCAGCGTCTTTCCTCAGCCAGGTCCGCTCCCGGCGCGGGGAGGCTCTGCTAACACTCCCGGGGCTGGATCCGCTCACGCCCAGCGTCCAGACAGGGCAGCCCTCCTCATGGGCTATGCCCCTTGTACGGCGTGCGCGCGGCTGGCCCGGGGAGGAGCAGCGTGCAGGGTCTCTGTTTTGCTAATGCTCTGCCCAAGGCTAGTGACTCCACTGGCTGCCTGAGGCTGCTTCTCTCTCTCTCTCTCTCTCTCCCCCACCCCCGTTTTTAAAAAATCATGTTTTCAAAGTTAAAGGCCACGTCCGCCAGCCCTGCCTGTTACAACTGGATCTGTGTTTGCAACTAGTTCCTTAAAGCGCCGGTGCTCCATTCAGTTACCGGAGCCTGGCACTCCCGGGCCCCTCTACAATAGCCAGCCAGGGCCTGTGAGCAACTCGCCCAACGGGACCCTGTCCTAGGTGAAGGCAGGTTCCATTGCCAACCCCGTGAGCCATCCAGTGCCCTTCCCTGTGACCAGCCGCACTGATCCAGGGCAATGGGCCAGCTCACGCTGTGTACGGCAGTCTCTGGGGCCTAGCTGTCCAGTCATGGGGGAGAAAAACACCCCCCCCTTGGGGCAAACTGCAGTGTCTAAGCCGTGGTGCCCATGTCCAACTACCACCGCACTCTTTGATCCCTCCCTGGGAGACGGCCGCTCTCGGCGTGTGCTGGACACCTGCATTCGGGTGGCGCTATGCGACGTGCCTGGGACTAGGTCCGGCTAACTGTGCTCAGACGTCGCTCTGGAGAGAGAGCGTCTGGCTGGCTGCAGAGGGTTAATGTAGCCGGGGGAGGATATGCTTGTTCCATTAATCAGCTTTGCCTCTTGTAACGCTGCCCCCATGACAGATGCATGAGAAGGGTTTGGCCTTGGCCCCCAGCAGGCCTGGGTAAGTGATGTCTTTTCTTATCTCTCTGCTGACTAACCAGCATCCTTCAGCTGGAGTATTTAAGGCTGCGAGCGAGGAGTGCTGCAGCAGAGAAACGCTAGTCCAGCAGAGGCAGCCCCAGAGACACTGACGCTGGAAGCCTGAGCTGCGACCAGAAAAGAAAAATGCTGCCAGCAACTTTCAAACTGTGCGCCGGGATCTCCTACAGGCACCTGCGTAACATGACCGGTGAGGGGGGTGTGTAGCTGTCCCTGGGGCAGCAGCTGCCTCGGGAGCTGGGCTGGGGAGGGACTGGCTTGAAGGCCCCATTGCTGTGGATTTGACTGTCAGATTCAAAGTGCCTCGTTCCCTGCTCCTTACCAGTGATGTTTAGTTCTGTTACGGTTACTCTGTCTGCGACCTGATTGCCCCAAGCACTGGGCAGCAAGAGGCCCCCCTGCTCTGTGCCCTGCTTACCACCCAGGAAGCCAGCAGGGATCACTGAGGGAATGCTCTGCTGTGTGTTACACAGCTCAGACCCTCAGCTGGTGTTCCCTTAGAGTTAAAGGTCTGTCCCATGTCCCAGGTGGCCTTAAAATCTATTCGCCTCTCCCCTTTTTGCTGCCAGGAGACTCTTTCTAGCTCGCTGTTTCTGAACGCAGAACAATCTGTGTTTCCAGGGAGGCTGTTATTTATAGTGCCATGAATGTACCCATATACAGATAAAACATGCTCCCTGCCTTGAGAAGCTCACACAGAAAGGACTTAGATTATCCATTCCAATTGCTAGGAATCTGCTCTCTTTTCCAAACTGCTGGAGAGAGAGAGCGTGAGTAACTTCCAACAAACTCTTCTTAATTTCTGGATGTCTCAGTTTCTGCTGGACTAGGGATCAATTTGAGGTCTAGATTACACATCACACCATTTCTTTGGCAAAAGTCATTCTGCGGGCTAGGAAGACGTCTGCCTCCCTTCTGCCTGGTGTGTTGTCGCACATACTGGTGCGCGGGGTGCGCACAGCTCTCCAATCCCAGCATGCTGTGTCATTTGAAAAGTAGGCGTACAGGCAGAGTTTCTAAAACAGCTTCAAGTCTCAGTGTAAGGTGAATTTTCTGATATTGTGAACTGCTGGGTTCTAAAGCCCCCCCCCTCTCCCCCCTGGGATGTGGCTAGTCCCCATTCCCCATGTTCTGCATGTCCTAGGCTCCACATATGGTCTCCAAATACAATTGTTACTCTGTTGGGGAAGGGCCTAAATGGATTTTTTTTAAAAGACCACCACTCTTGCAGAAATCCAAAGCAAACCAAATGTAGCTGCTGTATACACATGCTGCTGCTTCAACCGTGTGTGGATGATGATAAACCCTGTTTCTGTAGCTGTACTGACACAGCCGATGGTGATGGAAGGTAAATAAAAATAAAAGAAAAATCAGCGTGGGCCTGATGGGAGGAAATTGGCCAGGAACAGCTTTATCTTCAGGCAGGGTCACAAACAGTGACGCATAAAACGTAAACTGTGAAGTTCGTAGCTCTTTTCACTTCAATCTTACCTTCCTCTCATTTCAAGGCTTGAGAAGGCAGGCTGCCGTTGCCATCAGCCAGGAACTGAATAGACTCGCCTTTGCTGGCCCTGGTCCCAGTAAATGGATCAACCAAGTGCGCAGGAGGAGCTCCTTACTCAGTAAGTACCATTGTCTGCCAAGTGTACAGTGACGAGCAAAGGGGATCCCGCACCATTCAAGCCTGATAGTCTTGCACCTGGCTCCCGTGGGAGCAGGATTGGGGCCCAAGTCCTTTAGGAGGCTGCAGGTGTGATACAGACTTAGACCTGCTGATGCCTATAGAAATGCACAGCCTATTTTGCAAACTATAAATACAGGAAGATGGCCTCACTCCTAAGCCCACCAGCACTGGTGCTGGACTGGAAAGGTTACTTAGGGCAGAATAACTAACTTAGCTGAATTATGTAATGCAATGGTGATTCATTGAGAGGATAGAGCTGCAAACAGCACTGTATAAATGCCCACGTAAAACCCTCTACTCCAACCCCTTTCAGGCTCCAGGCTGGAGGAGAAGCCCTTCAGCGAAGTGGAGATGTCCTACATTAAACAGGGAGAGGAAGCCCTTCAGAAATCGCTCCACATCCTCGGGGACCAGGACGGCTGGAAAACTGAGACCATAGCGGTAGGATTTCTGACTTGTGGTGGTTTCTAACTTGGTCCTTTCTTAACTGCACCTCCTGGGAATACTAACTCTTCGGGGCTTTCTGCCTTCCTTTAGGAGAACGGGGACAAAGTGCTGAGCAAGATGCTCCCAGACGTGGGGAAGGTATTCCGGCTAGAGGTGGTTGTGGACCAGCCCTTGAACTCTGTGTACGATGAGTTGGTGGAAAGAATGGAGCAGATGGGAGACTGGAATCCAACCATCAAAGAAATCAAGGTGAGACACTCAATGGCATCTGTCCCGCAAAGAGAGGAATGCTTGCGCTGGCTCTGATTCAGCCAAGGACTTGAGCACGTGCTTTGCTGAAGAGGGGCCTTTATGATTAAGCAGTAAAATAAAGGGGTTTTCTACTCTATATTTTAAAGAGGGAAACATCTAATGGGCCCAAAGGGGTAAATACAGCTGGGCCGAAGGGTGTTCCAGCCTTTGAACGCCAGCTCCACGCTTAAGCCGTTATCTTGGCTCCGCATTGCAGCTGATAGGGAGCTTGTTTGGGAATAGCCACAAGGTGTCCGCAAAGGGGAGACGTCCAATTCTTTCTCAGCCGCCTGTGTTTCCAGGTGGAGGTTATGGAATCTTATTGCAAGTGTGTAGTTTATACACTGACGCGGGAACAGTGCTGGACTGCTGCCTGACTGATAGCCACAGCTCACACTAGGTTAAATGTTCTCCCAGAGCACAGTACGTTACCGCTGAATACCAAAATCCATTTCCCTCCGCTGTAACACAGCCCCCTCAGTGTTGCAGGACTACGGAGCCAATGAGGTAGACACAGCTGTCTGGGGGGGAGGAAGGCACAGAACTTTATTAAATGCATTGCAAGATTCCTAGTACAGGGAGCCCTAGAGAGAAGTGTGGCACAGACACAGTAACGGAGACGTACGCCACGGGCTAGTAAATGGAAGGGTTCTGTAAACAGCCATGTTATGCCGGCTCTGCCTAATGTTGTGTAACTGGCACGGTCCAGATTCTCCAGAAGATTGGGAAAGATACCGTGATAACCCATGAGACTGCTGCGGCCACGCCTGGCAATGTGGTGGGGCCCCGGGACTTCGTCAGCGTGCGGTGTTCTAGAAGACGGGGCTCTACCTGTGTCCTGGCAGGAATGGCCACAAACTACGGAGCGATGCCAGAACAGAAGGGATTTATAAGGTAGGGAGCCCTGCAGCTGTTGTCTGGCTTTACAGACCTTGAGCCAAAGCAGCCGTAGTTGGACAGCCAGGAAAGGGGACATCTGCCCAGTGTGTGGGAGGCGCCATTCCCAGCTCTGGTGCACATAGCAGCCTAGCCCAGCTGCATGAGTACAGAGCTGGGGGTCGCGTGGGATTGTAGCGGGGTGGCTAACCCACGAGGCCATGGCCTTGCTGCTATTTGGAACAGCTCAAGCAGAGTTAGCACATGTATGTCTGGGAGCTGCTGATGTACCGAAGATCAGAGCCTCCTGTTACCAGCCTGGGGTGGGAGGAGGGCTGTAAAAGAGGTCAGTAGGTTAGCTTGGAGTCCTGCCTATTTTATACATTTCAAGCTTGCTTGAGCTGTTATCTTGTCCCATTAGCAATTCCCTGCCATCGCTGGGGCCTCATGCAGCGGTCATACCTCAGTTTCTCCCGAACGACTGAAGTCTGTAGTGTGTAGCATCCCGTTTCTCCATTCCTCCCTTAACTGGCTCTTGGCATTCACCAAACAACCAGGACTCAAGGGCTAGAAGCTGGCGATCTTTCCTATGGCCACTAGATAGCACTGCATTTTCCCAGTCTCTGGTTTATCCCACTTAGACCAGCTAAATGGGGTTCTATAGTACAGGTATCTAGATGATGCTCTAGCACAGGGATCTCAAACTCAAATCACCACGAGGGCCACATGAGAACTAGTACATTGGCCCGAGGGCCGCATCACTGAAACCTTTTCATACAATGATACAAAAAGTATAGTCATATTTTTCATTTTTGAAGAGTAATATAGTATGCTATTAAGTCAATGTATTAACTTTTAAAAAACTGTAATGCAAAGAGAGGTTTTAATAAAATATAAACACTCAGTAATGTTTGGAGCTTGGCTGCCAGTGGAGTTGGCGCTATGGCGGGCCGCATGTTTGAGACCCCTGCTCTAGTGTGACCTCCTACATACCACAGACCATCTCCTGGGACCTCCTGGCCTTACATGCTGTAGAACAGGAGGCTCTTCTCTTTGTGGAGTTTAAAGCCAGAAGAGACTATTAGATCATCTAGTCTGACCTCTTGCATAGTCGATTTCAGCTAGATGTCCCTTTACTAAGCAAAAAGCCCCTACGCATTTCGCTGTTCAGCGGCTGAGACAGAGGTGCCACCATGGCAGGGAATTGATCTGGTATCTCATCCCCATTACCAAGAAAGATTCAAATGTGTTAAATAGGCAGGACTCTAAACTCCCCCAGCCCCTGCCCCCTTTTGACTGGTACTGTCCCTCCCTCCTCTCCCACGAGGGGTCTAGTAAATGCACCCTTATTCTCAACTCTCGTTCTAGGCTGTAGGAAACTATAGCTGGGCAACTTTTAAATTCAACCCCAGGAAGGAGCCTGGGCTGCACCCCCAATAGTGGATAGCATGGGGGTACCCGCAACTAGTCCCTCCACTCTCAGCTGAGCAGCCAGGCTTGGCACATGCACTCATTACGGTATTGATTTTACACCTCCATTGAATAGATCTGTTCTTCAAAGTCCTTTATTTAACCTGAATTAAAAAAAAATTGGGTCAAGGGCTAGAGAGACTTAAATCAGCAGACAGACTACTGGCCAAGTCCCGCTGGAACCGAGCCAGTGACTGGGAAATTTCTGGCTGCTGGGAGCATGCTGCAGCCTCTCCCGGTGCTCTGTAGCAAACCCTAGCCAGATAGGTGAGGTATTGCCACCCTCCTGCTTTTAAAACTGACTCTACAGAAGATACACACATTTGGATGGTAAATCATTGTCACTGGTTTCCTAATGCAATGTTTTCCTGCCCTTCTCCAGAGCTGAGAACGGTCCCACCTGCATGGTTCTCTGTCCACTGGCTGAAAATCCTTCGCAGACCAAGTTAACTTGGCTACTCAGCATTGACCTAAAGGTAAGTGCTCATAGTGAACTGCATTCAAACAGTATAAATGAGTCATCTCAGGCAGGCTCCTTCTGAGGAAGGGGGTGGTTGAACATTGTCTAAGGTTAGGGAATTAGGAGCAGCTGTTTAACTTCTTGAAATGAAATTCTCCTGATTTTGAAGTAATTCCCAGTGTGGGTCAGGTGAAAACTATTTCATCTTCCCTGGAAGTTCCAGCTCTTTCCAACCAGAAAGAAGGGGTTCATGTTTTATCCAAATCCACTTGCCAATCTCATTGCAACCTAAGGTGCAAGGTCAGCTCCCTCCAACCCCCTACTCCTTGGTCCCAGTAAATACCTCCACTTTAACACACTCCTGCTCTCTTCTTTTTCAGGGCTGGCTGCCTAAGACGATAATCAACCAAGTACTCTCCCAGACCCAGGTAGACTTTGCCAACCACCTACGCAAGCGCTTGGCTACCACAGCCACTCCAATTGCTGTCAGCTGCTGAACCCTCAAGAACTATTAACCCTCAGCAGCATTTGCATCTTCAGGGACTTCACCTCAGAGCTGATTATCCCATGGAGTGTGTTATCTGAGGCATGCTTTGGGGCTTTTTTTGGGTAAATGAATGGGTTCAGGTTTGTAATGCTACATCGAGTTCAACAATCGGAACTTAGGTCTCCAACCACCACCCAGATGGGCTCCCTTCTTAGATGAACATATCAGATCTGTTGGTGTAGGCAACCACTTCAAAATCCCCCAGAAGGTATGTTTAAGTGACTGACTGAAAAGGCTACTGGAGGATTCAGTGTTGCTGGCTGTGTGCTCTCCAACCGCTGTTGATAGTTTCACAGCGAAACTACTTCTGATCAAACAGGGGGCTTGACTTCAAGGCACACAGTGGGACACTCAGAAAAGTGAGGGTTAAGCTGGAGCTCTTGCTATTTCCCTCATAGGTACTTACAGTAGTTTGCTGTACAGGAACACTCTAACCTTAAGATTAGGAGTTACAAGTTTAATATATAGCTCAAGGCATCTTGCAATATCCAAAAATCAATCCCTGGGCAGATCCCATTGTTGAATTGTTAGCGCAAAGAGATTTGGCAATTTATACCAAGCTAGCTTTCCGTTTCATTTAAATGCGCTAATGTAAGTTACTTTGCTGCTCTTTTCAGACAGTGAAGGATGCAACTCTAAGCAGCTGGTCTGTTTGGGTACAACTGGATCACAGTATTTGAGGCAGTAAGAGTAACTCTGGTACCTGACTGGCTGAAATTTAGCATGTACTTACTTACACAGCCACCTCTGAAAGGGGGGGGAATAACCTGGCTTGGTTTTAATAGGCTGGATAGTGTCTGACTTTGATTTCTCATAAGACACTGTATACAGTTGGCATAGTAGGACAGTGCATGTCTGTAAGCTTACACTTTTACTTAAGAACCCAATACATCAGCATTAGTTTTGCACTCAGTGGAATTCAGCTGTAGGAAGTTAATTTATAAAGCCAGTTCGCAAGTATTTATTTTTTCTTGTATAGACATGCATAATGGACTATTTAATATTTATTCTTAGTGACCATGGAGCTCTAAGCAAGTTTCTTTTAGGGGGTGGGGGTTCCTTATCCAGTAGGGAAATCTTAAACCATGCTTGTCTTACCCTGTAGTGTAACGCAACGATTGACTTCCCTAGAACCAACCAATTCCTATGCCCTGCTGAGATAGGACTGTTGCTATGCAGAACACTAAAGTATTTGCAATGTAATTCTGTAACAGCCTAATGTACTGACTTAGTTTAAATAATCCACTTTGATGTAAGATACTTTTAAAATATATAGCTGAAAAAGATTAAAATTCTTGCCTGGCTCTCTTTATCCAGACCATAGATGTAACAACTTCATATAACTCCTTACTCTCCATTAGCAGTAGGGTTATCTGTGGGATGAAGAGACCTGTCTTACACTATATGTTCTGCTACAACTGTGGGGTGGCACCAAGACAAGCCACTGATTAGACGCACACGCCTCCAGGATAAGGTGGTGTTTTACAGGCACTGGATATCTACATTGCTGAGGCTGTACAACATGATATGCTTGAAAGCCTGGCCCCTGGAATTTAATCTTAACTCGGCTTGCTCTCTCTACACCTACCCACAAGGCAATAACCCTTCAGATGGTTTGTTAGTGCCGTAAGGCCTGAAAAGTAGCTTACAGCTGCTGTTGGTCTCTGCAAGTCAAACCTCAACTTACATCAGGTGGTCACAGTTCTAGTGAATAGCTCCTGCAGTACACATTTAAACTCAGCTGCCCCGTTCTTGGGAGCACATCACAAACCTCCCTAGCCAGAGTAGCAGAGGTGGTGTGCCAGATCAAGGCTAAGTCAAATCTTTAGCCATAAAACGGACAAAAGCTCTAACAAGCTTGGGGAAAAGGTTTTATTTTAAACTGGTTGCCAGTTAATATAAAAATCACAATCTCTCCCCCCTAACTTCAGTTGTACATAGTAGTTTTGGTACAGCAAGATCCCTTTGTATGGAAGCTGTTTACAGTTTTAAAAACCCTTCAACACAGCTGCTTATACTAAACTGTGTTAAGGTATTTGGCTACACCTGCTCAACTGAAATGTGTTATGAAGCAGGGCTAGTGCCCACTCCTGGTGCAGTGACTAATCTGGATATTAAATGAAGTTGTGATCAGGTCAAATACTCACGCCAGTAACTTGTTAAAAATACAGTTAGCTGAAAACTCCAGAAGACACCAATGAGTAGCACAATATATGTAACAAGTCACTGGCCTGGTGGCGGAGGTTGGGTTTTCAAAATATAGTGAACACCTAACACCACCGATAACCCAAGCCCTCAACCCTCTATAAATACCTGCCAGTTAGGTAGCAGCTGAGCCTGGTTCATCCTTTACAAAGTAGTGATGGTTCGGAAACTGATGTTGCAATTCTCTAGCAATAAACCACGTTTGTCCAGTGTTTAAGAAATCTGTATATACAGCAGCTCCTCTACGGCTCCCATGGTGGGCTTCGTCTTCCATCAACTTCTGTCTCCACATGATACAGGACATCTGCCAGCGTGTGCTCTACAACAGCCCCCCAGCCCATGTCGCTCATCTGTGGGGAATGGGAAGAGAAGAGGTTACAGCAGCCCTGCTTTAATTACTTGGGGTGCAGACCACAACTTAGCACGGTGCTGTTTTCTATCACTTCTCTGAGGGGAAATGGGTTAACTTCAGTATAAAGACATCTTCTGTCTCACAAGTCTTCGTGGATATAGCAATAGGAACATTTTCTGCTAGAATATACCCTATGGAAAAGGCAATAATCCTTAAACTACCAGAATCTTACACTAAGCAATGAAATACACATACAGAGCTTTCACCCACTTGAGCCTAGCTCATCCCTCTATTTTAATACCTGTTAAGGAATTGGTCTAAGGAACTCTGAAGAAGATTTATTGGAAAAAGCACTTAAATCCCCCACCAAAAGTAGAGAGCTGGTGGACAAGGGAAAGTTCAAGGAATACCTGATGCAATACCTTCCATTTGTGACTGGGGTCATACTTTCATAGATGGAACACTGGAGTTGACATACTCTCTAGAGCAGTCTAAGGTGATGCTTCAAAGGCAAAATGCTTCTTTCTACCCTTCAAATATTAAAGTTGCATCTAAAAATATTGGGAAGACATAGGTCTGATCCAGTCTGGCAATTCCTAGGGCAGTTTAGTCTGGATGCTTCAATATAAGGGACTGGAGGCAGATGTGGGATAATGTGATCCCTAAGCATGTTTTTTGAAAGATATACTCCAGTGCAACCTGGAAGTAATTCATGTTAACCAAATAAATGTCCAATCCCTCTGAATTTTTCTAACTTGCTCTCAAAAGAGTCAGAAGCAGGAGTCTGCAATACAGGGTAATGGGAAAGATTTTAGGACTGCCACTTCATTTTAGATTCCCCCCCACCCCCCCACAATTTTACTTCCAGTAAATATAATGGAGGTGAAGAGTGCCTTGTTTTAGGAACTGCACTTCAAGCACATCAGGGGATAGAAACATAGTCTAAGGTTGCACATGTAAACTACAGGGAAATAGTTAGTTGGCAGGATCCATCAAGTATCTCAAGCTAAGATGGTGCTTGTGGACTTTTAAAACGGAGTCTATTTTTCCCCTCAACAAAATGTTGCTCAAATACACACCTTGGAAAGGTAGCTGTCCTAACAAAGTTAGCAGAAAGTTACTATTAATGCCTTCTTATACAGTCAGATTAGGTTCTCCTTGCCCCTCTCCAAAAGAGAACCAGGTGACAACTGAGTGGTCCACTCAATCTTGAACCCTCTTTTGTTGATAGAATGGAGGTACAAGAGTTGAATTAAAAACCTATACCATGGTAACAGCACAAGAAAAAGCAGATGTAGTATGAACTAGTACTTACGGGGCGGTAAGTGATGTCTCTTGGAGGGTATTTGAAGTATGGTCCAAAGTTTACTGAAACCTGTGACAGGGAGACAGATCTATTTAGCATCAGATGGACGTGCACAACATGAAGCAAAGTAATACTAAAAAACAGGTAGCAAGGGAAACTGCTCACTCAGCATTTAACAGTCTGGGTGGGTTTAGGTGACATGGAAAGCTATGATCTCATCCACCCCAGGTAAGTGCTTTGCTTCAGCTTTATGGAGACTAGTGATACAACAGAACTAAAGTTAAGAGCCGCTTCAAGTGGAGTCTCTTTATACATCTACTTGCAACCCACAGTAGGCAGATGAGCTATTGGAAGAGTGCTCTGAAAGCACTAGGCCCACATCATTGGAATAATCTTTGTTCTGTTTGACTCCTCCCCCAACGCACATTTAGATGGTACGCTGGCAGGGGCAAGGACCCTTTTTGTTGTGTTTACACATTGCCTAGTACAATGGGGTTCTGCTCCATGCCTGGGCCTCCTACGCACTACTGCAACACAAATAATACTCTTTCTGCACCACAAGCTGTACCTTTGCCTCAGTATGTACCTACCGTGCAGCCCTTATACAAAGAAATGGCAGGGAAATAAACACCTTCAAAAATCTCTTTAAAGGCAACTCCTTGGCTGACACCATTTTTATAGAAGATTATCTGCAAAACAGAAAGTCACTGAATCAAGAGGCGTTCATGCTTTACTGACTAACTCTACATTATTTGTAGCCACCCTCCTCTCATCCCCCCTCCCCTAATTTGTCGTCTTATGCGTTTAGGCTTTATGCTCTGTTAGCAACTCTCTTTGCTTCATTTTGCAAGATGCCTCATGCATTTGTGACTGAAAAATAAGTCAGTCTGAAGTCTTGCATTCCACAAAACGTAACTAGCGGCAGTGTTTTGTTTTATTACAGGTCAAAGAAGGTGTAACCCAAGCTGCATTGTTTGTTTATTCAAGTCTGTATAAGCCTAACAGAGACCATCCAACTTGACATCCTTGTAGAACTGTGTGATAAGATTCAAATAAATGAACACCAAGAATCTTAAGTGAAAAATCTATAAAGGAATGTGCAGTGAACCTGTTCAATAGATTTGTGGTGCTCTATGGATTTCTAAAGTGTCTGGTCTCAAGTTTCCACCCCACTCCGGACATCCAACTTACTTGGCTTCCAGGAGTTTGCTTTAGGCTCTTCTCTGCTTTATCCACAAAGTCCTTCTCTTCAAAATACAAGTAACTTTTGAACTTGATCAAAGCCTAAAAAAGGTAAGCAAAGGAGCCAGGCTGCAAGACATTTACACCATTACTTTTAGTAATATTTGAGTTAATGGTAAACAGATGTGATAGGACTGGTTAGTACACAAGCTCCTGATCACTGGAGACCCAGATATAACAAATGTCAGGTCACCCATGACAAATGAGGCTCCATTAAGTATGGCATGAGAATTCTGAACTAGCCCCCTCTGCAGCATTGCTGTAGATTGGCACATTCATGGACTTGTGACAGAATCCCCTACGCAAGTTCATGGAACCAAGACATGGATGTGCCTTACTGAATAACAGGGAGGTAGTCAAGCTCTTCCTCTCCCCGTCTCTTGCTCATCTGACCCTTGCTTGTAGTGTCTGGAATTCAGGTAAGGACTGTTGTTTACGTAAGGCATTGTGGGCTTTTAAGACTAGGCCTCTGGACCTTCACACCATGCTACTTCCTTAGTCAGCGGTAAGAGTTAACACATCATTATTTGCCTCCCATTCACTTAGAGGGACTCCAGTTCATCTTAGAGCCTGGGTAACTGCAAGACTGAGGTTTGGACAAGCCCAGTTTCCACTGTGGGTTACTGTACGTTCAAGTGTCGGGCCCCGTTTAGCATAGCCAAGCTCTGGTATAGTTAAACAAATTGAGACCAGCTAAGCACAGCCTAGAGGAATCCAGCTTACCTTATCTTTATAGGTATCAGGCAGTGATTTCGCGGTCTCTGTCTCTTCAGGAAGACTGATATAAAAACCCAGTACATCTCCTTGCCCATAGCCAGCTGAATAGTGTTTGCCTATGGACTGGTGAAACTTGGTTCCCTTCTTGCTGCGCCAGGAGTAACTGAACTTGTCATAGCCTAGAGGAGCCTGAAGGTTCCCTGTAGAAAACCAGAGGTCAGCCCTGGAAGCACCAGACCCTTTTCTACAGGACCTTGTATGAATGTTTCTGAAAGCAGCTAGGTTTACCAGGCACTATCATCTAATCGTACATGAAACGGGGATTTTTCCATCCAGGCTACATATTTCTATGTGCATCAGTGCAAAGTTTTCCACTTAATACTGAAAATATTTACTTCATAAATATTCGTGACACACCTGCTGTTGGCTCTTATAACTATGGCATGGAGTGTTGAACTGGGCTAGAAAGAGTTAATATACCCTAAGTGATTAGCGAGACCCAGCAAGCAACAGTGAAGCCAAGAGTCTGCAGGACTAATCTGTACTCAAGCAGAAAACTAGGCCCTCGGGCACTATGACTCACTACACAATATTCCAAAGGGTTTGCAGCAGGCCTGCTCCAATCACATTCTCAGAAAAATACACTTAAGGGTTCTAGCACTTCCATAACCAATCAACATCAATTTCCTCTCTATCGTTAGTACTGGGGATTATTGTTCGGGGGTCTGAACTACTCAAAATGCAGGAAATGAAAACAGGAGCAGGAAGCTTTGCTTTGCTAAGGGGTCTTCAGCAATTACTTTACCTAGTGGCTGCGACCAGCCAAGTCTGGCAGCTGTGTCTGGAGGCATCTCATCCACAGATATCTCAAAGTACCAGTCTCCCTTCCGCACCCCATGCGAGGCTCGTACCATGGAGTATCCTTTCTCTCCGATAACGGTTAGTCTGTCATCAGAGATCTTTAGCTGAGGTGCTACAGTAGTTAGAAAGACAGATGCGACTTGTGATTAACAAGCGGGTGAGTGAACTGATCAAAGGTTGCGACGCTCAATTTAACATCCATGTCTGTTTCCCAGCACAATTCTGTTTTGAAGCTTTACTAACTGAGATAGCGAGCTGGGAGAGAAGATCCCTCATAAGGGGAGCTGGCTATCCAGCTTACCTCGGTCATGCAATGCTAGGAGGACTCGTTCATATAGGCATGCTCTGTAGAGATCTCCAGGAATGGGTTTTCCTGCCCAGCAGTCTAGCTCCAGTTTCTCTGGATCAGGCGCATGGGGGTCAGGCTCAGCCAGAATGTAACGATATCCATCTTTATTAAAGGGATGCTCCAGAGGGTAACCGTGAGGGGGCAGGCGCTGAGCAGAAAACAAGGGGTCACTGGAAGAAGCACAAGGAAAAATGTTAGCATTGACTTCAGCATAATTGCCAGGAACCACACACCCATAAACTGCTCGAGACACCAAAAACATTGTAACAATCTCCTTAAGCAAAGCCATCCTTCAAATACTTCCCCCTTCACTGCCTTTTACAAAGGCATGCAGATGACTACAGGATCCCACACTGACGAGTTTAAGTGGTGATCAAAGTGACAGTTTCTAAAACAGGTGGGCATATATTCACATACAGGAAGTTTATATTATATGATGGTCTATAGTTTAGTGTGAGGACAGATTATATCAAAATGTTAGTTTGAATTGTGGGAGATTAAAGTTTATAACGAGGTTGCACCCTCTTCATTTCCAAATAGCATGTGCATTTCCAAATAGCACTGCGTCAAAGATGGGAGGCACTTACTCTGTCGTTAAGAAAGACCATCCCCACAACCCTGGCCGATACAAGAGTATTCCCTATATTTTCCTGTACTTCGTCCATCTGCCACTGTTAAGTTACTTCACTTAGCCTGTGTCTTTCTATTTACCTTCTGGTTTTCTTGGCTGTTCCTGTGGTCCCTCCATCTTGCTGTTTGCGTTTTGCTCCTCTTCCTTTCCCACTACCTCCTGCTGGAATGCCCCCTTTGGAGAGAAATTACCACAAATCCACATCAGCTAGAGCTTATGTTGGTGACAGAGGGAATCTGTGAGTGCAGAAACTCCATGTGTGTCACTATCAACTGGCTTCATTAAACAATCAACTTTTATATAGAAGTTTGACACTGACACCATTCAGAGAAAACTAATCTAGCAAAAGATAAAATTTATCTGCAGTCTCTAATCAGTTTTAAGATAAATGTGTGGATAATAAAGTCAGTTTATCAAAACTCACTTAACAGGAGGAAACAACAATTTTATTACATGAATTATAAATCTTTACTTGCCCATAGTTTTCTTTTCAAATGGTATCATTTGTATATTTAGTTTGAGAGCAAATGTTGACACACTGCCATGGAAGTTCCAAACACACAAGGACAACAAAGGATTTAATTTGTTTTTGCAGAAGTAACCCCGCTCCCAAAGTTGACTTTTTCCCATTTTAAGCAGACTGTCAGTTGTCTCAATGATTTACAATATGCTTGCGATACACTTTGACACACAATATCTGCTTCAGCAGTAAGCACTTAACATTAAGTTCAATATATAAAATGAAATACACCAACATGGGGAAAATAAAAAGCAATAAAAGGTGTTTCTCTACAGTATTTCCAAAATTGTTACTGTTTGCAATGTAAATATTAAGAGCAAGGCATTTCATGTTAATATTAATGTCTTCAACACTGGTTTCATCAAAGTGCAGGGTAAGACAAAACACTGAACATCTAACACCAGAATTATGCCAAATTAGTGTCTAACTCCTTTAATGTATTTGATAAACCAAATTACTTTGAATCTGTATTGAATATATTATTATTTAAGTGATAAAATACATCACGTCCCTCTGAGGAAAAATATAGCTTACTTACATTACTGACCTAAAAATGAAAGAATACACGATTTTGCTGTCCTGCAGTGAAACACCTTTAACAACTGCGTAGTGTTCTGTAACTAAAAAAGTAGCAAGCTTTTAAATTATCAGCATACCTGTTGCAGTGTAAGGGATTGAGACCTTTGAGGGATATCATATTCTGCACAAACATGAACTGATCTAAACTGCACTTGTTTGTATCTATACTGCAGATTACTAACACCTTAGTTTGTCATAGTAGGTTTATAAATCGCAAAACTAAAGCTACCCCAGCATGTCTGACTTCTACCTGATCAACAGTGCAGTGTAAATTTTGTGGTTGTGTTTAATACACCAATTCTTCAAAAGTCAGTTATTACATTCTGAACTTCAGTTTAGTATCAAATTGAAATGGAATCCTACATGAGAGAACAAATTAAAGTGAAGGGGACACTTTATATCAGTTATGTGAGGCAGAATATGACCATTTAAAAGCTTCTAACTGCTAAACATTACAAACTGGAATTACTGTTTCATATTAAATATTACTGCAATCATTTTTAAGACACGCTTTAGATTTTTAATTCACTTTAGCTTCTAAGACAATTGAGCAAAAAGCTTTTCCAAACCACAACAATACTTAAGTTTTAGAAGCTGAAAGGTAAATATTCACCTCCCAAAGAGGCTCCACCTGTAAGGATAGAAGTGGCACCATGTATTTGTCAAATTTTCATAACGAAAGGAAAACAGAACCAGTGCATGAAATGGAGACAATATACACTTTAGAAATCTGCAATGATAGACAGGTGCATGATTTCTTTTTCTTAAAAAGAGAACCACCCCTGGTTAGGCACTAGATAATGCATGTAGGGTTACTGAGAAACGGTTTAACACCATGCACAACCAGCAATTTTTTGTGGATAGCTTATATTAGGTAACAGTAAAAAGTTTGCCTCACACACCAACGTTATGTCTCCACTTTGAGCGAGGGGAGTGACTCCCAGCTTGCACAGACATTCTCTGGAGGAGAGCTAGCGTGGGTATAAATCGTCGTGTAGCTGTGGCAACATGGGATGCAGCAGTGGAATACAAACCCACCTGAACACAGGTGAGCCATGCTGCCACAGCCACGAGTACATGTTGGCAAGCGGGTGATCACTCCTCTAGCTCATAGTATAGACAGAGCCAAAGAGATTACTCCATCAGCGTGGTCATTCCACTAAGAGGGAGAACACTAAGCTGCAAGTGACCATTACATGGAAATGTATAATTGAATAAAGCTTCCCGAGTGCTCTTGAAATCTCAGAATGAGGAAAATGGTAAGTTTGCGGGATAGTGTTCTGTCACAATTAAAAATCAGCATTTTGGGGCTGGATAGGGAAAGGGGAAGGCAAACTTTGTTTTCAGTGAAGATATCAGTTTTTAAAACAGCTGTCTTACAAGCATATGGTATGACCAGGTGTCCAAAAGTGTGATCATCTTATGCATCTGTGATAGGGTAAAGACTAATTTATATCACTACAGAAAAACAAGACTGAGATTTAAGTTGGCTCAATAAATTCTGGAAATAGCAGTTACAAAACTATTTACAGAGAGGCTAATAGAGGTTTAATTTTTATTAAGCTGTAAACGTTAAAGTTAAAATAACAGAGGAGGATGTGTTCAGCTGTAGGACTTTGAAAAAATGTGAAATATTCCCAAATATTCAGCACATTTTCTTTTAGTAAAATTAAAGAACTTGCCATTTAAGCTTCCACTAGTAGATACAGAATTGCTCTGCTTCTGGTTATCGTATGCTGGACCAATATTAGCAAGATCCTGAAAAAGAAAAACTCAGGTAAACAATATTACAGATTTATGGACAGGTTAGTACTTACCACTTGTTCTGAGAGCGTGTGGCTGGTTCAAAGTCTGAGCAAGAAGTTTTTGCTCTTGAGGATTTCCAAGAACTGAAGTGCTACTGAAACTTTAACAGCACAGCATAAAACAACAAGTTCAGAGCAGAAGTCTTGCATCTAATACCCTGGGATGATGATGTTTTTTCTAGTTCTATAAAAAGGACCCAAACTATACAGCCACAGCCCCGTGGGTCAAGCTCTTGCCATTTTTATTTGTGCTAAGAAACCATCACATAGCATCAGGAAGTTACCAATCTCTGGAATTGTGCACCACATATGTCATATAAATAGCCAGGCATAAGTTAGTAGAGATTTTAAGCCTTCCTATATCCTAGACACATGCTGGCTGAGGGACATGCCTTTTAAAAATGGAGGCAAGATTCCTGCATGCATTTTGAGTGAGTCGTAACAAAAGGGATGAGGAAAACAACAGGACAGAGTCCTGCTTTTAGCAATGGAGACTGTTTCAATTACACCATAACGTTACCAGAACAGCATTAAAAATGGGTATTTTTGATGCCATCAGAGAGTGCAAGAAGGGCCATAAAAACAGAGATACCTTTTAAAAGCCCTTGCACACACTAGAAAATACAGCATTAGCACCCAACAATAGTAGACTATCACGCATCCTTTCTGGAATTATTGCCAAATCATGCACTGAGTTTGGCCAGGCAGCTGGTGGGTGGAACTCCCAACATTCCCATATTCTTTCGACTTGAATGTTTCTCCAGCAGAGTTGGAACAGCAGCACAGCGCAACTGCACAGAATGTGCTAAAGAGGACAAACAATTGGAATTTGTATCAGAAAAGTTAACTAGGTCCCTGGGATTAAATTCCTGGTGGGACTCCAGTTTCTTATTGTAAATACATTGTCAAACAGCAGGCAACATGCGTACATTCCAAATGTGTACTTAAATATGTATTGTTACGTTTATAAACACACCTTTCATTCAATACACATTCATATACCACAATCATTGGCAATGAAATATGAAGTCCTAATGCCCAAATGCTCTTACTATTAGTTACATCGAGTCATGAAAACATGGCGCAGAAGGGAGAACTTTCTCCCTACCTCTATCACGTACCTGATCTAGTAGCCCAAACTTCGGATAATCGTCCTCTGGATCTTTACTACCTGGGTCTGGATGCTCTTTCACCAAAAACACATCCCTTTCTTTACACTGAAATATGGGAGTTAGAAACACTTTCAGAAGACCAAGTCATGCCCAAGAATAACTGTAAAATTTACAGTAGATACACATCACAAAGTAAGAAGTCACAGAGACAGTATGAATGGGGGGAGGGATAGCTCAGTGGTTTGAGCATTGGCCTGCTAAACCCAGGGTTGAGAGTTCAATCCTTGAGAGGGCCATTTAGGGATCTGGGGCAAAAATCTGTCAGGGGACAGTACTTGGTCCTGCTAGTGAAGGCAGGGGACTGGACTCGATGACCTTTCAAGGTCCTTCCAGTTCTAGGAGACAGGCATATCTTTATTTATTTAAATGTCTGAACTATTTTTCTAGTTCAATTCTAATGACTGTCAAATAAGACTATCAGAAAGCAGCTCAATCATTAACAAAGATCCTCTGCAAATTTAAACTTGTAGTTACTTACCATTGTTTTTACAATGTTATTTGGCCAAGTCATTTTTCCAGGTCTCTGTCTAGTTGTCATACACTCCCAGTACTTGTCAATAAATGGTATAATATCCTATTTTTAAAAAAAAGTTAATAAAATGAGGCCTTAAAACAGTTAAATGATAAGAGTTAAAATTACTTTCTTAAGCCAACATATCTTTCAACTCCCGATTATACACATTATAATTGACCTATCAGAGCTGGTGAAACTGACAGCTCATACTGTCAATTTTTGTCTGAACTTGTGGATCTAGGCAACTCCCTTTTTGTCAAGTCATAACTCACGTTCAGATGTAACTGTCTAATTATATCTGTACCTTGTCTTTTGAGAACATAGTTTTTGGGTGCTCATCTTGTGTCCTTGACTGCCACGTCAAGTTGGCCAGAGCACTAAGGCACATTTCCTTCAGATCTTAAAAACAAAACAAAAATATACCAAAACTGCAGTTACATCCTTGATGATGAAGGTCAAGTGTATTTATATAGAACAATAAGGTTGGTAAATACTAAGAACACAGCAGATCCAAGCTTAGATGAACTTCCATTAGTTGCCCCACCACATCTACAATATCCTGAGTTTTGGAAATCCAAAACCACATCTACAATATCCTGAGTTTTGGAAATGGGGGTACTACAGTGAGTTATGCGCTCATAAAAAAAGGAACCTGGGCTGAAGGCAAGAATTCTACCAACCTAAGAAATTCATTTGCACAATGGCATCCTCCAGGTCTAGAGAAGTCAGCTCTCCAGCAGGTTGTGTTGCAATCGGCACCGCAAATCTTCACCAGACCCACAGACAGACTTTAACCAGCTACAGGACAAAGATCACGCAGGACCATTCCATCCCCAACAAAGATTCAAAGAGGGGAAGAAAATCAAGCTTTTGCAGTGTTTGTTTCTACTTACTTGCTTGTTTTCTTAGAAAGTATGTGTTCCCGCTGTGATGACAGACATTGCAATGGAAACTGTAGTTGGTCATGAAAGGCAGACATGATCTGTGAAACAGCAAAATCATTTGACAAGCTACTACCCACAGCTTTTCCATTACATCGGAAAAAGAAAATGATTACTCTCTTTCTTCATTAAAAAAATCCCCCACGCACATTCACAAATGTTTTCATCAGATTTGGTAACTCAGTGTCAGCAACAATGAAAAGTATTACATTCTGGAAAACATGAATGTGGACTAAATGTCATTTTTCTGTTTTAAGAAGCAGTCCTGAAATTCAGCCACCAAGGTAAGATGAAAGCAACTATGGGGCCTTTAACAATGAACCATGGATTAGTCAAGGTACATCTATAGCTATAGAAAATTTCCCCATAAAACACTAACCAAGTCCATTTTAAAATTAATTTTTATTTAACACACATTAAAGTTACCTTTAAAAAGAAGATTCCTTATAGACACTTCAAATATCAACTTGAACATAAGAATGGCCATACTGGGTCAGACCAAAGGTCCATCCAGCCCAGTATCCTGTCTACCGACAGTGGCCAATGCCAGGTGCCCCAAAGGGAGTGAATCTAACAGGTACGGATCAAGTGATCTCTCTCCTGCCATCCATCTCCATCCTCTGACAAACAGAGGCTAGGGACACCATTCCTTACCCATCCTGGCTAATAGCCATTAATGGACTTCATCTCCATGAATTTATCTAGTTCTTTTTTAAACCCTGTTATAGTTTTAGCCTTCACAAGGCAAGGCGTTCCAGAGGTTGACTGTGCGCTGTGTGAAGAAGAACTTCCTTTTATTTGTTTTAAACCTGCTGAACTTACTTTCCATTTACAGTGTCTCTTTACTTTTTTGCTCTTCAGTCAGCAAATATAAACTAGCCAACTCTCTCCTCCCTCCCTCCCCCCCGACCCCTGTTTAAGTCAGTTTCACATTTCTCTCATGCAGTAGCCCAAGGCTGCAAATACTTCAAGAGACTGTCTAAATGCAAACAAAGATTTTTCATCGAACTGTAAGAAAAAGATAAACACTTTGTGTTATGTAAAACTGTTTTATTATTGTTTACATAGCTCTCAGTGTGCTAGACTGTACACAAACAAAATAGGAAGACAAGGTCTTTCCCCCAGGGAATTTACATTCTAAATATTTCCATTTTTGTTTAAACAAAACAAAACTTAGATTTAGCATTTTGTCTACCTGGCAGCATCTTTTCAAAATGTATTGATTTGACTGAGTTTAGGATCTGAATCTTTTAATAAAGAAAATTCTTAACTCCTTCACCTTTGTGATGGAAGAAAAATGTTCAGAATCTCATGTAATGACATACAGTAGAACCCCAGAGTTATGAACACCTCGAGAATAGTGATTGTTCATAAATCTGAAATGTTCGCAACTCTCAACAAAACATGATGGTTGTTCTTTCAAAAGTTTACAACCGAACATTGACTTAATACAACTTTGAAACTTTACTGCAGAAGAAAAATGCTGCCTTTAACTATCTTAAATTTAAAAGTACAGAAACAGTTTCCTTGCCTTGTCATGTCTTTAAAAAAAAAGAAAAAAAAACTTTCCCTTTTTTTAGTAGTTTATGTTTAACACAGTACTGTACAGTATTTGCTTTTTTCTTTTTGGTGTCTGCTGCCTGATTGCGTACTTCTGGTTCCAAACGAGGCGTGTGGTTGACTGGTCAGTTCGTAACTCTGATGATCATAACTCTGAGGTTCTACTGTACTTCACTGAGCTTTTTAACTTTTTGGAGTCTGTGAGTGCATATGGTTGCTATGTTTGCCTTAACTGGGAACGTCCTTGATTTTTAGTGATTGCACCGATATAAAAATTAGCCCCGAGCAACCCTAGCTCTAAGTTAACTGTGCTTTTTGGAGGCCTCCCTCAGCTGGCTTCAGAAGCATTTCCCAAGCAAGTATACTGTTCCTGGGTTGGAGTTTGTTTCTTAAAAAGCAAACCACTATTTTACAGAGAAGTTCAATAGAATTTAGAGTAAATTCTGGAAGATACAAAAATATTATGGTGCTGGGGGGCCATAAGTACCTAGATATGAAGATAAGAACAGATTATATGCAGAGTACTAAATAGAGTTATTACATACGTAGTATCAATGCCAAAGGTGTCCGCTGTGAACCACTTTGTACAAATCCCGCACTGCAGCTCTATCTCTCCAAGCTGTCGCCCATTCTCCTCATCCACTGAACCCGTCTGAGTGTCCAAGACTTCAGAACTGTCCCCAGCACCTTCCTGCAATCATAGCAGCATTAACAGGTCTGGACTGGATTAAACAGAGCGCCAAGAACAATCCCATGTCAATCAAGTCACATTTTGTCCATTACAGTCCCCTGTAGAGATTGCTAAAGTTAAAAGGATCAAAAGATTCCTCCTCATTTCTTCAAAATGCCAATAGTTGAAGTACAACTCTGCTGTGAATGGGTTTAAACTATTGGATGGCGTCAGACACCAGAGACAGCCATATAAGCTTCTCCATGGAAACAGGTGACAATTTTAGCTGCTGAATCAAGAATTTGCAGAATTTGCATAGGTGAGCAATATTGCATGGTAAGTTAAGGAGGTGAGATTTAGAGGTGAATAAAAGCCCAAATGAGAAAATCTCTCTCTCTGGATTCGAGGAGTACATGTTTAATTTTTCATATACAGCAATGGCTTTTAAAAAGTAGTTTTTGAAATATCAGTCTGAATTTCTTGACATTGTTCGCAGTTCCAGCATTTTCATTCCACCGCTAGTCTGAATCCAGCTGTACCCAAGCCAATATATGTAACTTTAGTCTTTCAAGGCCTCTGACATTTCATGCTTTGCCTGGCCACTGACAGCTAATTAGTAACATTTTACTGATGCCTCAGGGAAAATATTTTCTATTTTTAATTATATTTCCCCTTCTCTTGTGCTAATCATCAGTGAATAAAGGCCCATTATACTAGTAAAGACAAAAAAAAGTTTAATGCAAGCATCTTTATGACAGTTTCCTCCCAAAGTAATAAGTGAACCAGACCAAGTGTACTAAACTTTTTTTTTGGTTAAGTATCAAAAGAACATTAAAAAAAAATAAGTTTTAGGTTTGACCACCAGAGAAAAGACATTGGGCAGGATTCTCTGCCACCATACACTGTGTATCCATTTACATCTGGGCAGAAACTGTAAGATGTTACCAAATAAGAATGTGCCACACACTGAAGAAACTTACACTACAAACGTTTGCAGGCATTTTTTATATTTTTTTGCACTGGCTCTGCCAACATTGGACTCTATAGATAGGGCCCTACCAAATTCACGGCCATGAAAAATGCGTCATGGACTGTGAAATCTGGTCTCCCCGCTGTGAAATCTGGTCTTTTGTGTGCTTTTTACCCTGTACGATACAGATTTGCTGGGGGAGACCAGCGATTCTCAAATTGGGGGTCCTGACCCAAAAGGGAGTTGCAGGGGGGTTACAAGATTATTTTAGGGGGGGTCACAGTATTGCCACCCTTACTTCTGCACTGTCTTTAGAGCTAGGCAGCTGGAGAGGGGCAGCTATTAGCTGGGCGCCCAGCTCTGAAGGCAGCGCCGCACCAGCAGCAGTGCAGAAGTAAGGGTGGCGATACCATGCCATGCCACCCTTACTTCTGCGCTGCTGCTTTCAGAGCTGGCCGGCCGGAGAGGGGCGGCGGCTGACTGAGGGCCCAGCTCTGCAGGCAGCAGAGCAGAGGTAAAGTGGCAATACCCCATACCAGGCCATCCTTAGTGCTGCTGGTGACGGCTCTGACTTCAGAGCTGGGCTCCTGGACAGCAGCCACTGCTCTCTGGCCACCCAGCTCTGAAGGCAGCACCGCCACCAGCAGCAGCACAGAAGTACGGTTAACAGTAACGCAACCCCCCCTTACAATAACGTTATGACCCACTCCCAGAACTACTTTTTGGGTCAGGACGCCTACAATTATAACACCATGACATTTCAGATTTAAATAGCTGAAATAATGAAATTTATTATTTTTAAAGTTCTAGGACCGTGAAATTGACCAAAATGGACCATGAATTTGGTAGGGCCCAATCTATAGACAAGGCACAGGCACCTACTAAGTTCTCTATTCTTATTCTGAGCAACCACACAGAAAAATACATACAAATTTTCCTTTGGTAGGCCAGGCCTTACACCAGTTATATAACTTTACTACTGCTTTGCATAGGTGTTAATGACGCCAGGCCTATGTCCAGCCCACAGAAATATTTTGTACTTTACGTACAATTGATTCAGTTCATTCGTGGGGCAACCCCACTGGGGTTAATGAAAACATCTCAGGAATAAGTCTAATGTAGCGCATAGGTGTCAGCGCATAGGTGACCCACATGCATGGTCTGACAGGTTACATACAGAGGCTTTCTGGCACAGAGACAGCGGCAATAGTTAGCCAGCTGGAAGGCAGTAGTGAGCCAGATCCGGACTGCAGGGCGTACACACAAGCAATGTGCCACAGGCACCAAGCTGCTACGCCTGCTTTGTAATGTGGCAATGCCTAAAGGCCCCCATCAGGGATCAGACTCTCCTTGTGACATAACATATGAAACAACGGTCCCTGCCCCTAAGGATTTCCCCCAACCTGCTGGGGACATGGTGCCGGCACCCCACGGAGCTGCCTTCCCGGGCCCTGCAGAGACCCAGCTCAGCAGCACTCACGTACTAGGGGATCCTTCCCGTTCGAGGACTCGGTCTCCAGGCCGGCGGTGACATCGACCAGAGCGGTGTCCCCCCTGCACGGGCAGGAGAGAGAGGGTGAGAAACCGCTGGGGTAACCCGGGGCAGGCCGCTCCAGGGGGGGCAGCGCCCCGCCTCCTCCCCCCCCCGGGGTAACCAGGGGCCCCGCTCCAGGGGGGGCAGCGCCCCGCCTCCTCCCCCCCCCCCCCCGGGGTAACCAGGGGCCCCGCTCCAGGGGGGGCAGCGCCCCGCCTCCTCCCCCCCCCGGGGTAACCAGGGGCCCCGCTCCGGGGGGGGCAGCGCCCCGCCTCCTCCCCCCCCCCCCCGGGTAACCAGGGGCCCCGCTCCAGGGGGGGCAGCGCCCCGCCTCCTCCCCCCCCCCCCCCGGGGTAACCAGGGGCCCCGCTCCAGGGGGGGCAGCGCCCCGCCTCCTCCCCCCCCCGGGGTAACCAGGGGCCCCGCTCCAGGGGGGGCAGCGCCCCGTCTCCTCCCGCTCCCCCAGGGTAACCGGGATCCCACTCCAGGGGGGGCAGCGCCCCGCCTCCTCCCCCCCCCCCCCCGGGGTAACCAGGGGCCCCGCTCCAGGGGGGGCAGCGCCCCGCCTCCTCCCCCCCCGGGGTAACCAGGGGCCCCGCTCCAGGGGGGGCAGCGCCCCGCCTCCTCCCCCCCCCGGGGTAACCAGGGGCCCCGCTCCAGGGGGGGCAGCGCCCCGCCTCCTCCCCCCCCCCCCCGGGGTAACCAGGGGCCCCGCTCCAGGGGGGGCAGCGCCCCGCCTCCTCCCCCCCCCGGGGTAACCAGGGGCCCCGCTCCGGGGGGGGCAGCGCCCCGCCTCCTCCCCCCCCCCCCGGGTAACCAGGGGCCCCGCTCCAGGGGGGGCAGCGCCCCGCCTCCTCCCCCCCCCCCCCGGGGTAACCAGGGGCCCCGCTCCAGGGGGGGCAGCGCCCCGCCTCCTCCCCCCCCCGGGGTAACCAGGGGCCCCGCTCCAGGGGGGGCAGCGCCCCGTCTCCTCCCGCTCCCCCAGGGTAACCGGGATCCCACTCCAGGGGGGGCAGCGCCCCGCCTCCTCCCCCCCCCCCCCCGGGGTAACCAGGGGCCCCGCTCCAGGGGGGGCAGCGCCCCGCCTCCTCCCCCCCCCCCCGGGGTAACCAGGGGCCCCGCTCCAGGGGGGGCAGCGCCCCGCCTCCTCCCCCCCCCCGGGGTAACCAGGGGCCCCGCTCCAGGGGGGGCAGCGCCCCGCCTCCTCCCCCCCCCGGGGTAACCAGGGGCCCCGCTCCAGGGGGGGCAGCGCCCCGCCTCCTCCCCCCCCCCCCCCCGGGGTAACCAGGGGCCCCGCTCCAGGGGGGGCAGCGCCCCGCCTCCTCCCCCCCCCGGGGTAACCAGGGGCCCCGCTCCGGGGGGGGCAGCGCCCCGCCTCCTCCCCCCCCCCCCGGGTAACCAGGGGCCCCGCTCCAGGGGGGGCAGCGCCCCGCCTCCCCCCCCGGGGTAACCAGGGGCCCCGCTCCGGGGGGGGCAGCGCCCCGCCTCCTCCCCCCCCCCCCCCCACCCGGGGTAACCGGAGGTCCCGGCCTCACCCGGTCTCGGAGTCCCCGGCGCCCTGCTCGGGGGGTTCCGGGGGGTCCCCGGCCGCGGCCGCCGCCACCTCCCCCTCCTCCGGCGCCGGCACCACGGTTGCTCCCGCCGCCGCCGCCGCCGCCGCCATCTTCCTCCCGCGCAGTCGCGCCAAACTCTCTCCTGGGCTCTCACGAGATTTCCCTTCCCCTCCATAAAGGGGCGATGCCAGCGCTGGGTCCCACCATGGACAGGCTGGGTCCCGCAGCGCAGTGACATCACCGTGCCACACCATGACATCACCACCTCAGCGTGCCGCGCCATGACATCACCCCACTGTGGCACGGTGACCTCAGCGTGCCGTGCCATGCCATCACCCCACTGTGGCACGGTGAGGTCACTGATGTGCTGTGCTGTGACATCACCGTGTCGCGCTGCGTGCTCCCCCACCGCCGGGCGGTGAATCTACAGGGCTGCACTGTGAGATCATGCCCGCAGGATGCTGATGTCATACTGCTAGGCTGTGACCTCAGCAGGCTCCCAGGAATCTCTCTGCCTCTGAAGATATGCAGTTCTGCCAAAAGGCCAGCTGGTGGCCTGAGATTGCTGCAACTCCTTGGTTTATTTTGTCATCATTAAAATGCATCAGTATCACTATTACTTTGACCTGCTTAGGTTGCTTCCCCTCCACCCGCCCCAGTTGCACCTTTCCTCAAACTAAAGCTTTAAACTCTGAAGAAGGGATATGTCTGTCTGTCCATACCTACCACCATGGGGCTTTGGTCCTCAATTTCAGGCCTATATTGGGGTTCTCAACCTTTTTCTTTCTGAGGCCCCCCCAACATGCTATAAAACTCCATGGCCTACCTGTGCCACAACAACTGGTTTTCTGCATATAAAAGCCAGGGCTGGTGTTAGGGGGTAGCAAGCAGGGCAATTGCCCAGAGACCCATGCCACAGAGGGCCCCATAAAGCTAACATGCTCAGGCTTCGGCTTCAGCCCCAGGGGGCGGGGTTCAGGGCCCCGGGCTTCAGTCCCAGGTAGTGGGGCTTCAGCTTTCTGCCCCAACTTTCAGCAAGTCTAATGCTAACCCTGCTTGGTGGCCCCCTGAAACCATTTGTGGCACCCCCAGGGGGCCCTAGACTCCTGGTTGAGAACCACTGGCTTATAGGAGCTACTTTAATACAGATAAGATTGATCTCAGATAATAATCTAATAGAGGGAAGTGGTTCACAGATGCACTAGCCTGTCCCTTGCAGTGTAATTACTCCTTCTAAAGTAACTTTCATCTTCAAAGCACTGGACAAACATGAACTCACAGACAATGGGGCTCTCACTGAAGTCAATGTCAATACTCCCATTAACGCGAGAGGGACAAAGGCCTTGACCATCACAGCATCCCTGTGAAATACTATCTCTGTCTTACAGGGAGAAACTGAGGCACAGCGAGGCAAAGTGACTTGCCCAGGGTCACATAATGATTCGCTGACAGACCCAAGAGAAGAACTCTGCTGTTCTTGGCTCCTGGTCCTTGGCTCAGATCACCAGCCTTCACAGGCTCTCAGGAATCTCCAGAAGGAATATGTATCAGAGAGGTAGCCATGTTAGTCTGGATCTGTAAAAGCGTCAAAGAGTCCTGTGGCACCTTATAGACTAACAGATGTATTGGGGCATAAGCTTTCGTGGGTGAATACCCACTTCTTGCCCACATGCATCCGAAGAAGTGGGTATTCACCCACAAAAGCTTATGCTCCAATACGTCTGTTAGTCTATAAGGTGCCACAGGACTCTTTGCCGCTTTTACAGAAGGAATATGAATCTTTTCTCAAAAGTTTGCAATATTTTCCAATGGAGAGGGAAGAGCCCTGTGACTGAATGATCCTGAGACAACAAAGGAGAAGTTCCCAGCCATTCACCGAGGCCCTTTAAAGTGCTATGTGATTGGTTTAAAACAGGGAACATCAAAGGAAGAAATAACAGCATCAACCTTGCCATTAGCTGCACCTCCACCTTTGTACCAAATGGGCAAGAGTTGGCTAAAGCCCTCCCCACCTCAGTAGGCACAGACCCTGTCCTATTTCCAGGGCCTTCTAATGACCCATCTCTATGCCCACATACACTGCCTAGTGATCCTGGCTAGGTATGTGGCCAAGTAGTGATTCATTCATATTCTATCCTAGTCATGTTTTTACACTGCACCAATCACCCTGGTCTCTTCAGAATTTGTCTTATTTAAACATTTAAATCTCCCAGTGTCATGCTGAGCTAATTGACTATGCAACCTTGCATTCCTGTTTCTGTCAGCCTTGTCTATGCCATGGTGTCCTGCTGCCTCTTGTCCCTTTTCCGGTTGTAAAGTACTTGGGGCCTGGACTGTCCTTTTCTTTTATGTTTGTAACTTCTTCAGTACAATGACACCCCCCCCACACACACACAGCATGATGGAGGCCTTGGAGTGCTACGAATGTCCAATTTACCAAAGACGAATGTCCAATTTACCAAAGAAACCACGGTCTCCCTGGTAGGACCCATCTGCTCCCCTCTATTATAGAGTGGTTTGGGGCTCAGACAGACAAAAAGCAGGAAGAAATAGGTGTGTACAGAAGCAAATACCATGTCATCATTCCATATACTTTCTGTTATTTAGAGTCACAGATCAGCTCTTCTAGTACTTTGCTTGGTCTCTTTCTCAATTTAACGGTATCACTAAGGTACTTATCACCTTGGTATCTGAACACGGATAGCTAAAATAAGATAGTCACATATAGTAACTGACATATAGGAATGGCACAATCTGGATAAAGGTTGAGGCAAATACACTCGTATTAAAAGGGGGAAAAGGATCGTCTAGAGGGATCTTAACCAAATGTAGGGAAAGATTTTTAAAAATGGGTTACTCCAGTTAGACTCCTAAATCCGGTACCAAACTAAATTAGTGGGAGCTGACCTGTATAATCGGGTTATTTCTGTGGGTGCCTAGATATGGACTCAGGCGTTTTACTTTGGGCACCCATTATTGCAAATCTTGGCCTCCTTCTCTAACTGTACTCGCTGTCCAGTGACACCTACGTGTTTCAATGATGAGAGCTGTAAGAAGCCATAAAATGAGGGCAGGGTTGTGGAGAGCAATCCCTGCTGGGATGCTGGTGGACCCTTCCCTCTAAAGTGTAGAGGGGATGTCTCTCTAAACGGAGTGCACTAGTTCCACTACAAAATGCTGGGCTCAGTAGGAATCACCGGGTGAAATCCTACGGCGGGGGTTATGTTGGAGGCCTAGATGATCATGAATTTGGGAAGTCACTGCAATCTACATAACTAATAACAGAAGGCAAAGCAAATGCCCACCTTGGCCAGGGAGGAAATAGAAGGGATTCTAACAATGCCCTGGAGCTGCAGTTCTCATCCTGGGGAGGTGCTGTCCAGCCTGTTGGTGCTGAAAGTCTCTCCCTTAATTTACCACTAATGGCATCCTTCCATCTCTCGTGCCCCCCGACACTGACCAACTCCATCCCCCTCCTGCTCTTCCTTCCTCAGGCCCCCGTCCAGCTTCCTGATCTTCTCTCAGCCCCCCACCCCCTTCCCATCCATCTCCTGCATCACCACCCTGAGGAGTGCTCACTGCTAGTCTAGTCATCTCCCTTGGTCATGCAGGGTATGTCAACACTGCACCCGGGGAGGCCTCCAGGCCTGGGTCTGTGCTAGCAGAGCTTGTGGAGATGTTATGGCTCAGGCTGGAGCGGCAGCTCTCAAGCCTGGGGAAGGGACATCTCACATAGCCAAGCGCGGAGCCTCACAGCAGGGGAGTGGAACTCAGACAGGGAAATCCTTCTGCCTCACCCGCAGGGAATCAGTTCTGTCCCATAAGAGGCTGGGAAGTTGATGTTGTGGGTTTCAGATGTGGCAATCTTGTGGGCTTGAGTCTCTCCAAGTCCTTCTGGCTCCAGCACTGCAGGAGTATACACAATTCTTCTCACCCACATCTCTGCTCACACCAGAAACTCTCCGTCTGGGTGGGTTATTCCATAATTGTCCAAAATGGGGTTTCTTGCACCTTCCTTTGAAGTATCTGGTACTGGTGGCTGTTGGAGACAAGATGCCAGAATGAAAGGACCATTCCTATGATCCCCTCTCCGACTGAGAATCGCTGGGAATCGAGGTACATGCGCTGGGAATCGAGGTACATTGCCTGCATCAGAGTGTAGCATTTTGCCCCAGTTGAGTTTAATGAGTCTGTTTTCCTCAGAGTGAAAGCAGGCTTTCAAGATCAGTCTGTTTTAAAACAAAATTCTCTAGGCCAACAATAGTTTGAACACTTCAGAAGGAAGAAGCAAAAATGATCTTTTCATTTTCCTAAGTGGCTGTGGGACCATAACTGGACTCTTTGATCCTGAGCTAGAGACAGAGCGGATCCTTGACATTCTGAGCATGTGCAGAGTTGTGTGGGGAATGGGAGGATGTGCATTTGGTATTCTGCTCTGCTTCCATCTCCACCCAGAGCCATTTCAACTGGTGCTGGATCAGATACCAATGAAAGCCATCCATCAAGAATCAGTCGCATTTTCATCCTAAAATGGCAACATGGATCATCTGTTTGAAGTAACTGATTTATAACCAACTCCTGCTAGCAAGACTAACAGGAGAGTTTAAGAGATATCAATCTCCCCCTTTACTTTATCTTTATCTTACAGCTCCCTATACTCTCCTGTTTGTTGCTTTTCCTGCTACAACCCTACCCTTTTGCCCCTTTGCTGGGTAAGTTACAACAGTTTACCCTCACATTAAATTCAGATTCACACGAACTTACTAATGTGCAAATTATAGCAACTCTGAATTCAGTGCTATGAGCCATGTTGGCGTCCGTTAGTCTCGAGAGACGATGGATATGCGCCCATGGGGAATGTTTAGTTGATGGTTGTGCAGTGTCTGTTGTGGCTGTAGAGCCCCACACAAGAGTGGCAGTCTCGATTGCATTTGCTGCATTTGAAGGCGGTGTCAGCTGTGGGTTGGAGCCGCTGCTTCCTTTTCCGTTGAACCTGCTTTTCCTTGGCAAGCTGCCGCAGCTTGTCTTCACCAGTTTTCAATCCAGTAGTCAGAGCGTGTCTCCATCTGCATCTGTCCTGGGCGAGCTCTTCCCAGCTGTTGATGTCGATTTGAACAGTCTTCAGGTCCCTCTTACAGACATCCTTGAAGCGAAGATGGGGCCGTCCTGTAGCTCTGTTTCCGGAGGCAAGTTCGGCATACAACAGGTCTTTGGGGATCCGTCCATCTTCTATGCGACTTAGATGGCCAAGCCATCTGAGGCGGCGTTGACGGAGGAGAGTGAACATGCTGGAGATCTGCTATGAGCCATATACTAGACCAAACTACTTCTATTTTAATACTCACTTCTAGTTTAAACTACTATTTTAATAGGCATCAGATTTAAAACAAACAAAAGGAAGTATTTCTTCACACAACACCCAGTCAGTCTGTGGAACTCTTTGCCAGAGGATGTTGTGAAAGCCAAGACTATGAGAGGGTTCAAAAAAGAACTAGATAAATTCATGGAGGATATGTCCATCTGTTTGCCAGAAGCTGGGAAGGGGAGACAACAGAGGATGGATCACTGGATGATTACCTGTTCTGTTCATTCCCTCTGAGGCACCTGGCACTGGCTACTGTCAGAAGACAGGATACTGGGCTAGATGGAGCTTTGGTCTGGCCCAGTATAGCCACTCTTATGTTCTTCTCAGCTTTATACATAGGTGAATATATTTTAAGCCTGCATAACAAAAGGCCATAGAATTTCAGTGATTCCAGTATTAAGCCCATAACTTGTGGTTCAACTACAGCATACTTTTTAGAAAGACATCCAGTCTTGACTTAAAGACTTTTAAGTGATAAAGAATCCAACTATTCCAGTAATGGTCCCGCCAATGCTGTATACAAAGCTATTACTCCTTCCCTACTCCTATTTGATATTCCCCTGCTTATGTTGCATTAGCACTGTTAGCAACAGCATGACGCTGGGACATACCATGAAACCACAAATCCTTTTCAGAGTCACTGCTTTCCAGGGTACTTCCCCCCCCACCCCCAATCCTTTACTTGAGACCTACATTCTTTGTTCCTTGATATATGACTTCGCATGTGCCTGTATTAACACAGCTGCTGTTCACGTGAGCCCAGCATAACAAGTAATCCAAGTCAGTCTGTATAGCTGACCTATCCTCGTCATTAGTTGCCACTCTTTTCAGATGATACACAAACTGGTACTTTGCCAGCAATGATTTTATATTTCCTTCCAGATCATTGATAAAGATATTGAATAGCATTGCACCAAGAAGAGATCCCTGAGGGGCTGCACGGCAAACACCTCCTTTGGGTGATGATTCCTCACTTACAATTGCCTTATAAGATCAACCAGTTAGCTGGATTTTAATCTATATAATATGAGCTATACTGATTTATATAGTGCTCATACTGGGCAGGTCTAAATCAAATGCTTTATAGAAGTTTTTCCTTGTCAAACACAATGACCTTTGTCAATTAAACTGGTAGTCTCATAAAAATGATATTGAGTTTAGCTGACCAGACCTATTTTCCATACAGCTGTGCTGGTTGGCATTAATTATGCGACCACCTTTTAATTCTTTACTGACTGAGTCCTGTATCAGCCTTTCCATGATTTGCCCAAGATCATCGTCAGGTTAACTGACCTATAGTTACCTGGTTCATCTTGGTAGATAGGCATAACTGGTGAGAATACGGACAGTGTGTTTCACAAGATGGAGAAAATATAGCTCCACTTCATCCCAGATAATGTATGCTGGGGAAAAGTTAGTAGCAGTGGAGAGAGCTGGAATCTTGTATGTTAACTGCATGCTGTGGAGAAATGGAAGATAGTCCTAAGAGGCCTTTCTCTGGGAAAAGACAGTAAGGGAAAGAGAAGATTTACTTCTCTGGCCGCTGGGTGGCAGTAGGAACCCATGTCAGAGACCAGCTCCTGGGGACTTGCCTGGAAGGGGAAAGATGAATGCTAGAAAGCAATGTAATACAATATATTCCTAGAGATAACATCCCTGCATTTGCATTAGGGAAAATGAATCCATGAATATAACAACCCTGCTTGAGTAAAGGGAAACATGCAAACAATACTGCCACAAAATGTCCAAGCTTAAAATGGCTGTAGGCAGACAGACATCTTTCTACGGCTCCTTAGTGTCAATGAACCCCAGAAATACCTTACCTTTGTAATTTTAGACTCAGAGTAACATTTTCAAAAGCATGTAAAGTGACTTAGGAGCCTAACCCCCATTGAATTTAAAGTAAGCGCCTAAGGCCCAGAGCCACAAGGGTATTTAGGCTCCTAACTCCTGTTGATTTTCATTGGGGCCTAAGTGCCAATGTCACTTTTGAAAATAGGACTTAGGTGCTTTGGAAAATGTTCACACATGGCTATATTTGAGGCTGCTCCTTGAACAGCCTTGAAACCCACAAAGTTATACCTGCTTATGTCAGGGCTGAATGTTTCGGTATATATGCCCTCAGGGATAAGCAAGAGGGATACATTTAAAAAAAAAAAAAGGGTTCTTTTTCAATAGAGCTACTGATCTGTGTTAGACAAGTTCCACCATTTCTTTCAAACCTTATGCCTGGCTGATCTCACAGTTGGTTGGACAGCTATGCGCTGCATAAAACAAACTAAAAGCAAAACATAATGTAAGTGACAGAAGTTGCTTTCCAGGTGCTCACGGATTGCCAACACTTTCTCAGAGCAGAGCTTTTCCAGCCTATTCTGTATTATCTGATCATCAAGATAGCAGCTTCCCTTTCAATTATTACTAATTCTTCTCTGCAACACCTAAGGCACATTTAAAAAAACATTGATTTATTTCGTTTTGCATTTAGATTTACTTCTAATCCATTCGAGTCAGTTTAACTATCCCCAATCCTGCCTCAAACACACATTCCTTCCTGTAGGCACACACGATGGCTGGCCTAAAGAGGGTACACTCTGAAAGTGAGTCCAACATTTTCCTCTGTGAGAAACCCCAGAGGGCAGCTCAGGGCAATTGCTTTCCCATGAAGGGCTGGGTTTCCTCTCCCCTTCTATTCAATGAGTACAATGTGTGAAGACACTGGGAGAGATGGTGAAACCGCCCGGGCTGCACGGATACACTAAAAAGGAGCATCGTCATCAAAGCCGAATGAGACTGTAGCATCCAAAGTGTGTGGCTGACAGAAGGACCTGGGGGCCAGCAAGCCAGCTGCTGCAAAGGCAGAAGGAGGTGGCAGTGGTAATGGAAGCAAAAGGAAGCACTGGGAATGTTTGCTTGCCTTTCAGCAAGGTGGACTCCAGTTGGATCCATCACAGCTCATGGGCCCAAGGACCTTTCCCCACCTGTGGCTGGCCAAGCGATAGTGGCCTCACAATGGACATCCAGGCCTTTGCCATGCAATGCAATGCAGCCATCTGCCTTCTGACAGAGCCATAAAGTTTGGTCCCTTCTGGCCTTACCAGACCACACCTTATACCATAGGCCACTAAACCCCACCCAGCCACACCCCACCAAGAACAAGAACCTGAATTAGACCAAAATATTACAGTCCTTAGGAGACTAAACTGTTGTATGCCACAGGCAGAGAGTAGGAGGGACCGGGGTGACCCCTGCAATGGCAGGGAATTGGTTAAATTAGATATACCCAGATGATCTAAGCAGGTCACTATGGTGGAGGGGAGGGATAGCTCAGTGGTTTGAGCATTGGCCTGCTAAACCCAGGGTTGTGAGTTCAATCCTTGAGGGGGCCATTTAGGGATCTGGGGCAAAAATTGGGGATTGGTCCTGCTTTGAGCAGGGGGTTGGACTAGATGACCTCCTAAGGTCCCTTCCAACCCTGATGTTCTATGATTCTATGGTCCTACTGCACCCATGTTCAGGTCTTGGTACTGGCTTCCTGTTCATTTGTGGGTGCCATGAAGCTGTTGGTGACAATCTGCACTAAGCTGTCTGGGACCCACTAACCCACAGATGCCTCTCACTTTATATCCCATTCCAACAGCTAAGGTCAGCTGGGAGGCTCTTGGTCCCAGTACCAGGGGCTGAACTCTCCAGGGCCACTGGTGGGGATGTCTCCTTAGGAGACTCTCCGCCTTTGTATCCCACTCTCCTTGGTGGTCCACTGAAGCTGCATTCAGCAGCCTTCAGCGCTTAGCGTAATGGATCACGTTGACCTCTGGTGTAACTCCATGGGAGTAAACGGGATTGTGCCAGGGATGAATCTGGCCCAAGCTGTATTTGATTGGGTTAGCCTCCAATGAGCTTTTAGCTGTCGTGCCTTACCTTGCAATCTGATGGGTGGGGCATCATTGCCTCTAGTAGCAGGGATTGCGGCTCCTCTGCTGCCCGGGGCGGACGCAAGGTCAGGTGCAGGTTCCAGACACGTGGCATCACATTGCCAAGGCGCGAGGCACTATGGAAGGAAACAAAGTAAACAAACCCGAGTGGATTGTGGATCAATGCTGGAACTTCCCTTCAAACTGAGAAGATGAAAGGATTTGCTTTGAAGTTGATTGGACATTCAAGTGAGATCTGAACAAGGATGGATTCTTTCCTGCAGGGTGGGCGCATATTGGCAGGGCTGCTGCCAATGACTGGCTGGGAGAACAGAGAGCGAGTGCTCAGAGGTGTTCTCCACGGCACCAGAGAGGCTGGTGCCCTACTTCCTAGAGTCACAGCTTCCTCCCTGCTGTCGGGAGGGGTTGGCGTTCGGTGGCTGGTCTTGCTGCTGCAGATCTCATTATGGTAGCTGGCTGGAGAGTCCTTGAGGGTTATTAAATGAGGAGCAGGAGGTCAGGGGACTGGTCTGTTTCTTTGGGGAGAGGTGGGTTTCCAAGGGCACAGATTTGGTTATTAGAGCAGTGGCAGATGGTGGTGGTGAAAGACCTGACCCAGGACATACGCTTCTTCTCCTAGTATGGATGGGCCATCTCCATTTATTTCCGTTAGGCATGGCCTGCCTCACTGAGTGCCTCACAATCTAGTGCATTTATTCTCACCACACCTCTGTGAGGAAGGAAGTGGTCTTGTCACCATTGTACGGATAGAGTTGGGCCACAGACAGACTCGGTGACTTCCCACGGTCTCACAGGGAGTTTGTGGTGGAGCAGGAATCGAAACATTCCCTCATGGCCCCTCCAATTGGAGCGTGCAAGGCAAAGAATATTCCTCACCTACAGCAGCTTGCGTCAATGTACAACTAGATTAAGCAAACAAATGTTTTTATTCCATAGATTACCACAGATGGGGGAAAAAATGACACAAGACCAGATGCTGCACTCAAATTTCCTCCATAAACTTCCACACAGGAAACCACTGGGTCCTTAGCAGGAGAGTATTCTACCTGACTGAAAATGCTGGGGGTGGAATTTGGGGAGGCAGACTAGAATTATCCTAATTGGAATTTGGCCAGGACTCAATCAGTGCCCCTCCTCTTTATGAAAGATGCCATAAAAATGAAGTGGCCACGTAGGATGCCTCATGTGACAAGAGTACTCCCAGAAGCACCGTGCTCTCCCAGCACCGCGATGGGTACCGGGGAAACGTTCAGCAATGTGACAGTGCCACTGTAAAAAGTGTTACTGAAGAGGACTCTACTGATTTATAAAATAGTACGGCATAACGTAAACCAGACTGAACACATGACCAAGCTTTGACTTCTGGGCATATTACTGATGTGAATTTCTCTGCCCGGTTGAAGGAGAGACACAAAATTCTGCTTTGAAACTGGGATGTCTTCACAAAAGCATTTTGCTTCCTGTTATTGGTTAGTAAAATTCAGTTATTGTCTAACTTCACTCTCAGTAAAAAGGAGCTGGTAGGTTCTTTACAAAACTAAAGCAACCAGCAAAACCAGGGAGTGAAATTCCGTGGTCTTCTCTCTCCTCTTTGTTCTTCTGGCACTGCAATCTCAGTGCTTTCCTGATCATAAAAGATTGAGCTTTATATTGTCTCATGACACTTCACTTCCAGTTTGCTGCTGCTAAAATCAGCCAGCCTGTTTCCATGCTCTGAATAACTTTATTTTGCATTTATTGCACTGCAAAGTGTCCCAAATAAAACAATTCACCCTTCACCTCCACAGCCCCCTTTTCCCATGGCCATCACCCATGAGCTTCTAACCAGAGACATCGCCACCCAAATCCAGATTCCCTCACTCTGGGCAAAGTGTAAAAGCAGAAGCCACCAGCAAATGCACCAGGATGAAGGGGAATGTCAGGATCTGACCATTCTCAGGCCCTTGGGAAATGATCACTCAGGCCACATTCCAGTTTGGGCCAATGCATAATGGGGAAGAGTTTTGAGAGGTAATTAATCACCTGCTCTGTGTGTCTTCCCATCACTTCCTCATTAGAGGGAGGGGTTGCATAAGAATAGGGACCATGTGGAGACTGTAGAAGGTTTGACAGCTCTGGACTCGGGATGGAGGGAGTGTTGACATCAAAGGGTTGCAGGCTAGAGCCTGCTCAGGGAGCCTCAGGTATATAGTGTCAATAGGCAGCAGTGAAGAGGAAAGACACTTGGAGAGCCAGACAGCTCCGGGTGTTGAAAGGAGCCAGAGGGACGCGTAAGGAGCTTAGTTCAGAGGGAAGCAGCAGCTATGCCACCCAGGAACACGTGCAGCTTGGAGCTGGTGTGTTGGGCTCTCATCCTCATGCAGCTGGGCATGTCAGAGCCGACCGGTCTCTCACAGCAGAAGGATGAGCAGCAGTTACATACAGCGGGATCTAGCCCAGGGCTAAAGAGTTTGTCTACAGTCCGTGGCTTCCGGCACCCCCACCCTGCTCTCCGGTACCCCTTGTACATGATGCAGCTGTACAGATCTCTAGTCATTGGGAATAACCTGGGACAGCCCACCCTGGAGGCAACAGCACTGCAGGAATCTGACTCGGTCTTAAGCCTCATGGCTAGAAGTAGGTGATGTTCATTTATTCTTTTTCTTTCCTTTCTTCCTGCCCTGTGTTTCTAGCTTGCCCTAGGACCTGGCTCAGCAGCCGCAATGCGGTGATGGGGGTTGAGCCCCCAGGTTTGTCAGTACCTCATTGACAGATGGCTGCTTATCAGACTCTTCCCTGTAGGGCCTTGGCTATTCCAGTGCTTCTCTCGCCATTGCTTTTGTGGATTGGGACCCCAGACGTCTGTGAAGAAGGGACCCCATGGGGACCCAATCCACATCTGTACTGTTTTGACATCTGGCAGGAACAAGCTTAGGCAATAGCCAGTTGCTGTTTTGTTAATGGGTGGCATGTGGGGAGAGAGGGAGAGAAACGTGGAGGAGGGAAAAGCGGGGGGGGGATGTCTTGCTCTGAAGGGATCAGTCCTGAGCCTGGATCCTGAACTCTGCAGTGGGGGGGACGCTTGCCCTGCCTTCCCCTGCCAGTGGCTGAAAAGCTAAGGTGTTGCCCTTGGTATCCAAGCTTTGGCTAGCAGGTTATTTGGAAAGGTAAATCTTTGTACAGAGGAGTAGGTCCCTTCCTCAGCCTGCCAAAGGCCAGCGTGGGATCAGAGAGATTGGCTAGTGCCAGTGTTCGGTCTCGGGCTGTAGGATCTGGGTGCTATTGCAGTATTTAGGGGCCCAGTGCAGTGATTTGAACTATCTGCTTATTGGATGCCAAGGAGAACGTGGACACAGCAAGGAGAACAGCCCCTTGGGAAGGTGAAGGGAGGAGACTGTCTAATTCACAAGGCAGTTTTCAAAGCCTTAGCGCACAGTGGGCAGTGCATTTCTCACTCCATTCATGGGAGCCCCCGGCCTGCTGACTGCAGCAGCAGCCTCAGATTCTGAAGGAAGACTGTATGCTGACAAGCAAAGCCATTAAAATAGCGGCAGAAGCAAGCACGGCCAGATCCAAGAAAGTTTGAAATAACCAATCACTTAGCAAAGTCACGAGAAGGAAGGAAACAGACACCCTGGCAAACCTTATTCTAGTGCTTTGAAATAAGGGGGGGGGGCTTTTCCCCCCATCAGCATTATTCATGTTTTCTCCACGCTAAGTCTCATGACTTTATTTTATTAATGCTGTAAATAACGGACAACAGGGAGCACTTTCAAAAGCACCTACCCTGAGTCACTCGGGTAAAATTGGCAAATTTTACTCAATAGCAACAGCATGAACGAACAATTCTATTGGGAGGCAGTGTGGGGTAGGAGCTAGACCCCTGGGCAAGGACTCAGCGCTATTCCCAGCTCTGCCACTGCTCTGCTGAGTGACCGTGGGCAAGTCACTTTGCCGCTCCGTCCCTCAGTTTCCCCATCCCCTTTGCGAAGGGCTTTGAGAAGGACTGATGAAAAGCACCAGGTGAGAAGTAGGTATTTATGCAGCACTCTGATCCCATGGGAATGAATGGGATATCAAAGCCTAGCCTGGCTGATTGGTGGATGCGATGGTGCTTTACATTTTAAAACAACCCAACAAAAGGAAACGACTTAGGCTGGGGTTTTCAAAGGCGTCTAAGTGAATTAGAAGCCACAATCCCATTGAATTTTAATGAGATTCATTCCCTTAGAGGTGCCTTGAAACCCACCCACCCCCAGCCCTCATTAACTGCAGGACTGTGTTAATCAGTGCTCAGTAGAGACTGGGGCATAGGTCAGGGTAAGGTGGAAGGGATGCTGGGAGAAACAGCTGGTGCATATGGAGTCGCAATTTGACCTCCTGTAGAAGAGAGGGCATAGGATTAGATCTGCCCCTCTTGCTGGGAGAGTGACCATCATTTAGTACTAGACTGCACTAGTGGGATGCATTAAACCCTCAGCTGCTGCGGGGTTCACTCCTGCCATATTTCCTGGCTCTGGGGAAGCTGCTGCCTCACTGCGTAGCTCATTCGGCCCAGGGAGGGACGGCTTTGTGCCTCTAGAGAACAGTACACCTCAATACATACTATAGAAAAGGGCTGGCCAGGGCCCAGCCCACAGTGAGGCCAGGACAGGGTGGCACTGCAGTGAGGCCAGCACCGGGAGGCAGAATACTTGGGGGAGGCAGATGTCTCCTGGAGCCCTGGGGGGTGCAGATGCTGTGGGTCTATTCCTACCTCGCCTGCTGAGGGGCAGCATGCTCGCCTGTGTGAAGGCCAGGCACAGCGGCTGGTGCCCGGGGGTGAAGGATGGAGCTGGGGCCGGGGTGTAGGGAGGGAGCAGTGCCTGTGCTCCCTCACCCAACACAGAGCGGCAGTCCTCCCTGGCCCTTATGGGACCCATGTAAAGAAGGTGGAAGAGGCTCCTTGCCCCCTCTGTCCCTACCTGCCGTGCCACCCTGGGAGAGTGGAGGGGCAAATTTGGGTCCAGACTGGGGGAGATCCATCAGAATGGGGCAGAGCATCCCACACCTGGGGGACAGGGACCGTTGTGACAGCGAGAGGACTGCTCCCCCAGGCCTGGCCCATTGCTCCTCCCCCATGCACCAACCAGCAGGCCTGGCCTTCGTGGGCATGGGGGCGGGGCTGTGTGAGCAGGCACACAGCAGCTGCACCCCCAGAAGCTCCAGGAGGCATTGTGACCCCAGTGCTCTCCTGGGGGCATTGCAGCTCTGCCTGCCCCTCACTGAAGTTCCGGTGCCTCGTGGGCGACCCCTTTACAGTCCCCAGAAGGGGCTGTGAGGCGGATGCTTTGCGCTGGGCAGGTCCCTCACCTCGGGCCCTGTGTTTGTCTCTTGCAGGTTCTCTCCAGGCTGGGGATCACTGGACTCTCTCTTTCGACATGACCTCCATCTCCAGCAGCCACGAGGTGAGGCTGGCCGAGCTGCGGGTCCGCCTGCCGTCCTTCCCCCAGTCCCACAACGTGACGGTGGACCTCTACCACAGCCACGAGAGCAAGCGCCCGGGCAACCAGACCTGCGTGGACAGGCTCTTCCTGGGCACCTTCACCAGCAGTCCTGCGGCCAGCCACTCCTCCTGGACAGTGTTCAACGTCACCAGCTTGCTCCAGTCCTGGCTCCACCAAGGGATGGCCTCCGGCCACGGGAAGCATGCAGATGCTCAGGGCTCCCAGGGGCAGGAGAGGGAGGAGAGGACCGGGTCAGACGGCAATGCCACTGGATTGATGGGGGTGCAGAATTCCAGTGGCTCCAGCCAGGAGGAGCCAGCCGTGTCCCATGGCGTGACGGACAAGGTCCTGCTGGTTGTCTTCTCCAAAGATAAACCTTCAGCAGAGCCCTCCCGGGCATCCACCCTCATCCGAACTGCGGAGACCTCCAAGCACATCATGATTGACAACGCCCCCAAAGAGCTGGGGAACCGCCGGCACCGCCGGAACAAGCAGGAGAGGCAAAGGATTAAAATGGCCGACCTCTCCACCCCGGGCCTGGGGGAGGAAGGCAGGTCTCTGTGCAAGAGGGTGGATATGATCGTGAACTTTGAGCAGACCGGCTGGGGAAGCTGGATCGTCTATCCCAAGAAGTACAACGCCTACCGGTGTGAGGGAGAGTGCCCAGCGCCTGTGGACGAATCCTTCAAACCAACTAACCACGCGTATATCCAGGTAAATGAGGCCTCTTCCTCTCTGCTAGAGCAGAGTTTTCCTGCATAGGTTCCCTAAATCGCCCCCCAGCACTACGGGATGAGCGGTCCCCTGGCTCTGTGCAGCGTGTGGTCTGTGGAGCATGGAGATAATAGTGAAACACAAAGAACAGTGGGCAGTTTCCCCAAGTTGCATCTCATGTGAGCTGCTAAGCCAACCACAGCATCCTAGAACCAGAGACATCTGAAACGGGAAGAACCCATTAAGTCCACAGTCCATGTCCCCTTTCCCATTCTAAAGCCACAACAGGATTGGCCACTGTGCTTTTTAGTGTTTTGTCTAGTCTAGTTTTAAAATGTCTCAGCGCACAGGGCTTCTGCCACCCGAACACACTGGGGTGAATTAAGACGGGGGTGACAGGGAGGTTCTCAAGCAGTCGCTATCTGCTGGCCGAAGCATCATCCTGAAAGCAGCTCCTTCATGCCACAGGAATATCAGTCAGGCCCTGCAGCCAATGGGGTTCTGTGCAAGGGTGGGCTCCTTTAGCTGCAGCAGGTCCTATCCCGGGAACATCGGTACATCCAGGCTATTTAAGGGCCCCCTATACCGCCGTTGAGTGGGTACTGTGCTCTAGGAGTGATCTCACCGATTTCAGCAGGGCTACTCACAGAGCAAGGACTATTTGGGGGCAGGGGACAGCTTTTGTTCTGTTCGTACAGCTCCTTGCACAATGGGGTCCTGGTTCCCAGACAGCAACAACACTTTTTGTGGCCCAAATCCTGCCTGGCCGTTTTCCAAAGGGACTAGTGATTTTGGGTGCATAGTTAGAGTGGACTTGCCAGGGCCAGATTCCCAGAGAGTGGGTGCTCAGCACTTTCTGAGAACCAGGCCCCTGTGAGGGGTCTTAAGTGGGGCGTCCACAGTCACTAGACTTGTTGGCCAACCTTGGCTGCATTCGTACAAGTCAGGTGACTAATGCCTTCCCCTTTCCCAACAGAGTTTGCTGAAGCTGTACCAGCCCAACCGGGTCCCCTGTCCAGCCTGTGCTCCGGTCAAGATGAGCCCCCTCTCCATGCTGTACTATGAGAAAGGGGAAGTCGTCCTCCGCCACCACGAAGACATGATCATCGAGGAATGTGGCTGCAACTGAAGCAAGCTCTTCTTCTCTAGGTGACCGAGATCCTGCAGCCCAGTGATGAGCATGGCCAGGCTACCAACATGAGACTGGAGGCTTGTCCTGCCCTGGGGGTGGCAGGGAATAAGCCCTGTGCAGCCAGGAACCAATTCCCAAGGATCTGAAGTCTAAGTACTTATAAGGACAAAGGCGCAGGTCATCACCCACGCACAGATTAGTGCATGGTGGGGATCAAGCTGCCCCGTGGTGCTGTGTTTTTGGGATTCTGACCAGGCCTCTCCATGAAGCCCTCACTAGAGAAGGCTGGGAAGGAGACGGAGGAGGATACAGGCAGGGCTGTGGGAAATGCACAACACTCCCCTTGACATTAGACCCCCACCCCGATGGGAGAATCTGGGAAGGCAAAGCTGTGCAAGGGGAATTTCACGGACTTTCTTTCCCCCAGCAACCCCAGCCGCAGCTTTGCCTGAACTGGGCCAATGCTGGCCAGCGAAACGTACTCACTCAGGTGTAAATAGCTCTCCGCAATGTTCTGTGAATGTTGTAAATAGATAGATCTATATTTCGTGCGTATAGGCCAAGAGATTTTTATCGCTACTTTCATAGTAGTGCACAGGGAGTTTGTTCTGTGCACGTGCACCAAGAGAATTCACAATTCACGAAGAGAGGGAGGTCAGAGCACCTAGAGAGGTGGCAGAACTGCTGACTAGAGCGGAGAAATTTTTTTTGCACAAAACAGTTTTCCAGCAAAAAAACAAAAAAAAACAAAAAAAAATGCAGCATGCTAGTTACTTTCCTTTGTATGGGCTTTCCCTCATCTACATGCTGTATTATTTGTAAAAACCAAACAAATAGGTGTCCTCTGCTCTGCCCTTGTCCTCAGGGATTAGGGTGACGAGATGTCCTGATTTTATAGGGACAGTCCCGATTTTTGGGTCTTTTTCTTATATAGGCTCCTATTACCCCCCACCCCCGTCCCGATTTTTCACACTTGCTGTCTGGTCACCCTATCAGGGGTTGTGAACGCACTGTTTCCTTTCAGTGTCTATATTTCTAGACACTGCACTGGGAAAAGGTTCTAGTCTGCAGGATTTTTGACGTGAAGCATCTCTTGCAAAACTGTTAGGAGCCAAATTCTGCTCCCAGTGGAGGCACCCAGGGGGAAGAGAGCAGAATTTGACATTGGAATGGACAGAGCCATTGAGAATGCCGCTAGCTCTGTCTCCTTTGTTACTGTTCACTATTGTTAAACATTGCACATGCTGTTTATTTTTCTTCCACGTGTGATAAATGTTCTGGCCCATTACAGTCTAGCTGAGAGGAGAGGCACAAGTGTTTGTCTTAATATTTAATCACACTGATGGTTGAGATTTTCAAAGCAGTCTCGGGAATTTAGACACACTTTCTATTAAAGTTAACTCCTGGGATTCTTTTTATAATTAGTATTACACTGGGTAACTGGGTACACAGATTGGAACCCCATCGTGCTAGGTGCTGGACATACACAGACAGTCCCTGCCCTGAAGAGTTTACAGTCTAAACAGACAAGGGTGGCAGACAAGAACTATTGTTATCCTCATTGTACAGATGGGGAAACTGAGGCACGGAGCAATTAACTGGCTTGTCCAAGGTCACACAGGGATTCTGTAACAGTCTCAGGATTTAAACCCAGGCCTCCTGAGCCCTAGCCAACAGCTTAACCAAAAAACCATCCTTCCTCTCAACCTCTGCAGGGCTCACTAGTAACCAGAAACAGTAAGAGGGTTGCTACTGGCAAGCAAACTTGTGAGTATCATGGAGGTGCAGAAGGCTGGATTGGCACGTACCGGACTCCTCTAGACTGAAAATCTCAGCTCAGCTCATGCTTCCAGCTTCTTCAGTGCCCCTTTACCTCTAAAATCTAACTCGCTGTGTTAAAGCCATGATAACTACACTACGATTACATAACTAGATACACAATGAAAGGTCTTTTGTTGTATTATTGACCAATAAATGAACTGACATATTTAAATAAAATGGTGCCTGGCATATTCCAGTATCGTGCTTTGTTTTCACCGTTGCAATTGCTTCTTTGGCTTTAATCTCCAGGGGACACCCCCACCACACACTCCCTGTACTTCCTCTGTACACCAAGGCAGAGGGAATCCCTTACAGCTCAGCAACACTGAGCTCGGGGCCCTGATCCTGTCCCTGGAGGCGAGGGAGCAAACACTTGCTCCTGCAAAGGCACCGAGCATTCCTGGGCAGCAGCAGGGGGCCCTCAGCCAATGCAGGATCAAACCACCAGACATGCTAAATCCATGAAAAAAACGCAGAAATTGGGCTTGTTTTTGGCTTAGTTGGCTTGTTGGCTAGTTTTTGGCTTGTAGCTGGTTGCTTCTTTTTTTGATCGGCTCCCGGCAAGCAGGGGTGGGGGGGAGGAGGGAAGCGGGGGCAAGGGGAGGAGAGAGTCGGGGTGCACAGTGGGCCCACCACAGTCCCAGACTGCACGCCGGGGGGATCTAGTCACACAGAGTGTTGGGGTTTTTAGGGATTGGCTTGATTTGGCCTTGTTTTGAAATGGGCTTAGCTTGATTTTTGGCTTATTGTGAAAGTCGGGGGGCTTATTTACCATGTGAAAGTTGGCACCTGTGCAAGCCGCAAAGTGCCAGGGGCTGACTCCCCGCAGCAGAATACGAAGAGCTCTCATTTCCCCCGCCAGTGGGATCCCGGGGAGGGTGGATTGGACCCCAAGGCTTTGTCTCTCATGTGGCAGAGCTGAGCACTCACCCCAGAGGCAGGCTGGCTTTGCAGGCCACTCATGCTCTCAAACATACCCGAACTAATGAACTCCAAAGCCAAGCAGCGAGTGGGGCCAGGCATCGTCCACATAGAGACCGCTCCTCTGAAATCCTGCCTTGGGAACAGCCAAACCAGGGTTCCGCCCACTCTGCTGGCTCCCCAGCTGCTGGCCTTCGGGCCACCGGGAACTAGAACACTCCCCAGACTGCTCTAACTTACGACGGGGAACCAGCTCAACCCAGGGAAAGAAAAGGATCAAGGAAGGCAAGTCGGCTGAAGGTAGATCAATGTGAGATCATTTGATCCATCAGCAACCTGCAATACCATAGAGCTGGGCAAAATTTTTCCATCAAAAACACATTTTTGGGGGGCGGGGGGCGGAGACAGAAAACAGCTTTTGCAAAATGGACATTTTTGTAGAAAAAATGGTTTGGGTTGTCATGTTGGGGGGAAAAACAAAACAACCCACATAACCCAAAATTTCCCTTGCCAAACACAGCAGGAAAAAAGTTTCCATTTTTTGATGAAAACACAAAAAAATTCAAAGACACTTTTTGACAAAAACGAAAAATGTTTTGTTTTCATCATACAATTTTCATAGGAAAAAATATCAACTTCCCAACAAGCTCCAAAAAGTCCTGCTTGGAGGTAGGGTGACCAGACAGCAAGTGTGGTGGGGGGGTAATAGGAGCTTATATAAGAAAAAGATCCAAAAATCGGGACATCTGGTCACCCTACTTGGGGGTATGATTGGTTTGCTTGAGACTCCAGAGGGAGTGAATGGTGGTGATGGGGGGGGGGGGGGGACTTTCACTGGCTTCCTTCCTACTTCTCAAGTCCCAGAAGATGGTGAGGTGGCATTTGGGCCCCTTTGATTAAACAAATAATATGTGCAGGTGCACACATGAGTGCATCTGAGCAGGACATGCTGATACACGAGGCATGACGATGACGTAGTTAAACAGGCTTTGTGAAAGACGACCAAGCAGCCCAATGAATGGGGACATGCACATGGGTGGTATGAGAAGGAATCAGGAGAATGTTCACTGGCTGATTTATAGATTGACTCTCATTGGGGGACAAAGCTTGTGAAACACCTGCCTCCTGGGAAGGGAAGGGAAGAGCTAAATGAATTCCCCCCCCTTCTCCCCCATCTTAAAAACAAGGAAGAGATTCTCCCCAGTTACACATTCTAGCCACGTCCTTCACTCTCACATCTGGGACCTTTTGGGTGATGGGGATGGGGATGTTTGCGTAACAAGAGAAAGCCCCACCCCGCTCCCAAGGAGTGCTGGAGTTGCAGCCAGACACCCAGCCATGGCACCACTCCTTCACTACACAACCCGGGCACATCCCTGCCCGAGCACTGAATGAGGCCGGGGACCAAGGGAAAGCATCGCACGCGATTAGGTAATTCAAGACTGTACCATCATGTACACGGGATTGAACTGCATGGTGCAGGTCCTCGGGTGAGTCACTGCCTTGCACCGTGCCTCAGTTTCTCTCTGGGTATGGTGTGGAGAATGACACCTCCTGTGAGTTGTTTGCTGGAGAAGGGCACAGCATTCTGATTGCAGGGAGCGGAGGGGAGAGGTTTCTCCCGCCATGCCCAGGCCAGTCCTGACCTGAGTCTGGAGGTGGTGGTGGGGGCGCCTCTGCTTTCTGTGCCTAATGATTTGTCTTTCCTCAGACATTTGTTGGTGGCAGCCAGCTTTACTGCACAGCATTCCACGAGCGCAGGCCCTCTGTCCCTTGCAGTCCCCTGCCCCTGGGGCATTGCTCCAGGGCCAGGGTCTCCCCCCAGTTTAAGGATCAGGGAAGCAAGTGATAACAGAAGCCACATCACGACTAGGAGAACATCAGGTTTCCAACAGGCTCAGCCCAACTGCATTTCCTGGCTGGACAGGTCCCACCCAGCCCCTCCCTAGGGCAGGGCCAGGCACCCCCCACTTGCTAGTGCCTTGCCCAGTCTAGCTGAAAGTATCCGGCGCAACGGGGCCTTCCCCACGCGAGACCAGCCCACAGCCTGACCTGGCCCATCCCCAGCAATCCCTGCGGTCCGGCCCGGTGTTTCTCCTCATTCATGGTGTCCCGCCTGTTACTGAATGGCTGTCTGACTCTGGGGAAGTTTGCTACCCACGCGACTTGTGCTTCCCTCACCATCTGCACAGGGCCTGGGGGACCCCTCCCCCCTGAGAGCCTGGCCTGGCTCTGTCGTGCATTCCCTCAGAGAGCTGGACGCCCTCCCTGGGGTGGAAATCATGCCGCTCCCATGGGAATGGTGAGGAGCCCACGCGGGTTCCTGTCCCCTTGCTGCTGGTCATGCTCAGAGCGCCCCTCTCCCCCACACTGCAGAGCCAGTGCTCATCACGGTGCCCCCGAAGAGCCAGCCCAAAGGACTCTGGGACGGCTCCCAGGAGAGGCCGAGCATGGCTCGCGTTGGGACAGAGGCAGAGAAGCCCTTCCCGAGTCCCCTCCCTGCCGCAGAGCCCCAGCAGCAGGAGGATTCCACATTCCCCCAGCCCCTGGCATGGGCTTTGGCCTGATTAACTCCAATCCACATCCAAGCTGAGGGGTAAACAAAGCGTGTCTGGTTCTCACAGCAGAGGCCTCCTCCTGGCATTGATCACCAGCGCTGCTTACATATTCAGATGGCATGTCCTGCTGAGCCCCGCCAGTAATTAACAAGCCACTTGAGGGTCATTTGCAGGAGCCATTAAACTGCTCTGAAAAAGGGGGAGAGCCTTGCACTGTGCTAATGCCAAGCGTGAGTCAGACGCCCCCCAAATTATAAGGCTGGTTTACAAAACAAACCGGGAACCTGGGGGCTCTTTTTGCCTTCCCAGTGTTGAGCCTTTATGGGTTGCATTTCCAAGGGTTCACGTGGGCACTTTGAAAGCTCAGACACTCCTACAACTCCGGGAGCCAGGGCTTTAAGAACATCAAACGCCAGGAGACTCAGGATAAAATCTCATTGATCTTGCTATGCATGGTGCCTACTTAAGGGCATAGAGCTCTGGGGCTTGTGCTGTGAATGGGGACCTAATCTTGGTCAGCAAAAAGCTTTGCAGCCCCTGGGAGCACCGGCCATTCTGACAGCCCAATATACATTTGCTGTGTTAAGGAGAAACACAAGGACGAGGCTTTTGTTGGCAAGAACAGCAGTGCAGGGAGACCCGGCACATTCTGGCCTCTGGATCCTAAGCGCCCGGGCAGTTTCCACTGGCAGTGCCAGTTAGCGTCTTCCCTGCAGTAGCCACCCCTCTGTGTTCTGAGGTCAGTACCCCTTGTGAAGGACAAGTCCTCCCTCTGGGTGCCTGACCAGGACTCTCGCTGGAGTCAATGCAAAGCACCCATAAGAGGCAGGGTGGGCGAGTGGGTAGGGCTCTGGGCTAGAAGCCAGGTGTTCTGTACCGTGTTCTCCCAAGGTTACCCAGCAGGCAAGTCACTTCCCTGCTCTGTGCCTCATGTTCCCCTCCCTCCTTGTCTTCTCTAGTTTGATAGTAAGTTCCTCAGGGCAGGGACTGTGTCTCATGATGTGTACATACTGCACCCGGCACCATGGCGCTGCTCTAAGCATCTAAGGGTAGAATTGGGGCCTGAAACGAATTAATAAAGAAATCAACCAAACTGTGCTGAAGCTGGGGGGAGGGGGCATGACTCCTTTAAAGTCTCTTCACCAGGACAGTGAAATCTGCCTTGAGCGCCCGTCCAGGGACCAGCAGAATGGACCAGTGGGGCTTTAACAAAAAGAGAAACAAACCTGCCCTGGAAATCACTTGGTTGTGTTCGACTGGGGTTTGAGCCGGGGGAATGGTGCATAGCGCAGGTTCCACTGTGTTTGGTTCCTGAAGGGGAGACAGCCCCTGCTTGGCTCTATCCCCCACTGGCTGTGGGTGCAGCTCTGGGTCAGGCTGAATCGCACCCAAGTTTAATCCAAGCTGCAGTATTCTCAGCCTCAGCTCCTAGCCTGCAGTTCTCCGTCCCTCTGCAGAGGCTCAGGCTGCTGACCTGGGGCGTGCACGGTTACAGCTAGTGAAAGGCTCCGTCACACAAGCTGAGGGACACGGAGCTTTGCCCCGAAGCCAGGTCTGGGTACAGTTCTAATTTCCCTCTGTGATGTAGCGTGTGTCTGTGTCCCTGAGCAACGCGCTGGGTGAAATCCTGGCCCCAAAGTCAGCACGGGGTTTGCCATTGACTGAGCGTGCAGACACTGCAGCACAGTGTTGAACTCGCTGACGAGGTGACTGGGGTGAATGAGGTGAGCGTCCTGCCATTTGGAGCAGTTTGGTCCTTTCTACAGGCAGGGAATTTGCCCTTCAGAAACATCTTTACAAGTCGGCCTGGACAGGGATGAATTCCTGGTCTCCAGGGAGAGAGAGGAATCATCCCAAGCTTCCCACCAGCTGGGTGGCAGGTTAGACCAGGAGACTCCAGCACCAAAGCAATGGGACATGGAAGAGCAAACCCCACATAATCAACAGAGATGCAGCTCTTGCAGCACCTCTGACCTGGCTGGAATCAGGAAGCAAATCTCATGGGAAAACATATTCTCACCGTATTTGCAAAGTAGAGAAGTAGCCAATGCTTTGGTTGCTAATCGAGTTGATAAACCGGAGAGGGTTGAGAGAAGAGCCACGAGAATGGTTAAAGGACTCAAAAACCTGCCTAATAGTGATAGACTCAAGGAGCTCAATCGATTGAGCTTACCAAAGAGAAGGTTCAGGGGTGACTTGATCACAGCCTGAGAGTAGCTACCTGGGGAACAAACATTTGATAACGGACGCTTCTATGTGGCAGACAAGGCATAACAAGAGCCAATGGCTGGAAGTTGAAGCTAGACAAATTCAGACTGGATACAAGGTGCACATTTTTAACAGGGAGTGTAATTAACCAGTGGAACAATTTGCCAAGGTCTGTGATGGATTCTCCATTACTGACAATGATTAAATCAAGACTGGATTTTTTTTAAAGCTCTGCTCTAGTGGACCAGGAATTATTACGGGGGAGTTCTAGGGCCTGTATTACGCAGATAATCACAGTGGTCCCTTCTGGCCTGGGAATCTATAAACACTGAACCGCAGACTCTTTTTAGCTTCCTCTCTCAGTGCATGAGAGCAGATTCCTAGGAGACTGGCTGAGTCATTGCCCCAGTCTCCTGCACTTGACCTGACAGCCGTGTAAGTTTGCACACAGCATTAGCCTGATCATTCTGCAGTTCAGGGCCTGCAAGGGTCTCTGTCAGCAATGGAAACCTGTGGGACTTACCACCTGCCTGTTTGCGTAACAATATCCACCCTCAGGAAGGCCGAGCCCGAGTTCAAGGAGGGGAAGATAAGGGGAGTTTGCTCTGGATCCATATGAAAAGGAGCGAGGAAGAGTAAACAGTCTGAAGGGCTGTTTATGGGGAAATCGCTTATCAAAGGCACAAGAGTAATGCTAAAGCAAACTGTTGATTATTGCCCTGCCACCTGGGCCAAAGGAGAGCACTGGTTCTACCTCCCCTGCCTGATCCTTTCACTCACTGGCTCAGCTGGAGATGGCCCCTTTGAACTGTGGGGATGAGGCCCTGATTCAGAGGAGGGATGGCCCAATGGCCAGGGCACTGACTAACTGGGACTCAGGTCAGTTCCCTGCTCTACCGCAGACTGCAGGGAAACTTGAGGAAGTCACTTAGGCTTTACAAAATGTTACCCCAGGTGAGTAAGGAGCCTAGGTCCCATTTAGACTCAAGACACAAATGGACATTAGGCACCTAAATACCTGTTCAGGGTCTGCATCCAAGTCACTTATGAGCCTCAGTCTCAGCGGAAGTCGTTGGAACGTAGGCACCTGTGTGCCTAAGTTCACTTTAGAAATGGGACTTGGTCTCCTTACTCATCTAGTAGCTTTTGAAATGTTTACCCTCATTTCCCCATCTGTGAAATGGGGCTAGCGGCCCTGCCCTCCCTCGCAGGGGTTATGAGGAGAGAGACATTAAGGGACAGCATCTGAGCATCTGACAAATACCTAAGATAGGGAGATAAAGTAAAATCCTCCCTGAACCTTCCTGCCAAATTCAGGCTACATCTACCCTTACATCGCCCCAAGGGCACAGCTGCGCTTCTGTAGCGCTTCAGCACAGACCCTCCCGACAGCGACAGGAGGGGGTGTCCCATCATTACAGGGAATCCACCTCCCCGAGAGGCAAGAATTCTTCCATCGACCTAGAGCTGCCTACACTGGGGGTCAGGTCGGCTGACAGCGTCTCACAGGGGTGTGGACAATGACAAAGCCTTCGTAGTCTGCTTCTCCCACCCCTTTACTTCTCAGTTGTATTCCCTTATGGAAAATCCCCATAGAACTTAATAGAGAATGGTAACAGTGCTAAAGGTTTGAGCAACTACCCTGAAGTACTAAATAGAGCATTCATCCGCTATGGACCAGATGCAAAACCCAACAGAAGGAACTGAAGAGAGAGGGAAATCCTGTCGGTCTTTAAAGAGTCCCCTCCCTATTCAATTTGACAGGGTTTTGCCATAAGGTCCTGCAGTCTATGCACTTCCCAGTACTGGCTGGCACTGAAAGCACTAGTGTCAGAAATAAAATACAATGCATAAAAATAATTAACAGGGCTCTGAGCCTTTAATTGGATCAGGGTGCAGGGGTGTATGCGGGGGGGGACCCCCACTGGAACCTGTGTAGAAAGAACACCATTGATTGAAGGAGTCTTGGCCGAGGTGTAAGCGTCTCCCTACAGAAGTAGGGCTGCAGGGTCGGGGGGATAGTATACGAGGGGGCACATTCTGCTCTCGGTTTCACAGGAGGCAGGAGAAGGAACAGGGAGTTCAGTGGAGTTTCATACTGGTGTAACGGAGAGCAAGTCTGGCCTTGTGCCATGGGCCTCCCGCCTCCTCGGGCCCTGGGCCGCCCCGCTCCGTTCTGTGGACAGCCTTCCCCGATTATGGTTATTATTTGTACTGCAGCAGCCCCTAGGAACCCGAGTGAGGGAGAAGGGCCGCACTGTGCTCGGTGCTGTACAAACACAGAACAAGAAGATGAGATCATCGCACCCTGAAGGGGTAGATGAGGGCAGGGTGAAGGGGGTTGTTTCTGATCCCTGACTTCCTAAGGGCCCCGAGTCCCCTGTGCTGAAGGATTCTTCTAGCGCAGACATTTCCTCTGTTGCATATAACGGGAACAAAACCTGAATCCTTGAGGGGCCAGGCCTCTAGCGATGAGACGGCATCCCCGGGCCTGCCCGCTCTCCCGCAGCTTGGAGCCGGCCATGGAGAGTGCTGATTGCAGTGCTGACTGTGGTCATGTGGATGCCTGTGTGGTAGGAAATGGACCCAGCCCACTAGAAAGCCCACAAGCAGTAATGGCAGCCAGTCACTGGTTTGCAACCCAACTAGCAACCCAGAGGATAAAGGCTCTCGCTCACCCCTGCCCTTGAGCTGGCCAGGCACCCTCACACACCGCGTGTAACACCAAACCTCTTTCTTGTCTGGTTTCCAAGGCACTGGGTTAACTAAAGGCACAATCTTAAACCCATTTAGTTAAACCACAGCTGCAAACCTCTGTGTGGAGAGTCTGATTTTGGTTTAAATCAGGCTTATTTCAGGTTAGTGTCAGTCAGTCAGGAACAGGGTGAAGCTGAACCAAATTAAGCCACAATTAGATAGAAACAGAAGTGCCTGCACCGGGGTCTGCAGCGGGTTGGAGTGCAGATAACACCCGAGAGGCAGGCTCTGCTAGCCGGGTTTATCACCTCTGCTTGGTGAGCAATGGGAAGTGAATTGGGAAGAGGTTTGCCCTGTGCGTGACATGTCACCCCAACACAAACGCTGCAGCTAGACTTCCAAAGCCGCAGAGTGCATTTAGCAGCTAGTGACAGATTTGCACTGATCATTTTCAGACAGTTTTGCATTCCAATGCCTGCACGGTGGTCACTCTCCCTGGGATTAAAGATGTGCTAAGGAGAAGGCTACTAACCATGTGAGGAAGACGCAAACATCTGCTGTCAAATGCATTCCTACCTGTTAACCCCCCAGGAGAAGAGCTAACGTCTGGAAAGTTTGGAGATACACGGGTGCATTTTCTGCAGGGCTACTTCCCCCACAATCCACAGCTTAGCAGCGCCATTTCGGGTACACACAGCCCTCATTGTCCCATTGGGGAACATACCTCTTGGGGAGCGACCCCCCTCAGCGAGTTTGAGGCTATCCCAAGGAAAGCAGTTCGATTTGCTGTGTAAACTCTCGGTTTGCTTGCTTTGGGACAGAGCTGAGCTGGTCTCCCGTGAACACAGTCAAGTTAGTTTTATCATTACCAGTTAGGAAACCGAGATGCACTGTACAGCCATTGCGTATTTCCACCCGACTAGATCAGGACAACAGGAAAACAAGTTGTGACATGCTGTTGTTTAAAGGAGCCTCCATTTCCTCCTTAGTGAGGTTTCAGTCAATTTCTATTTGGCCCTACGGTAGCGGTCTCAGCAAAGAGGCCAAGGGTTATCTTCCCAGCCCCAGAGAGGGCCCCTGCAGGCTCTTGGCTGTTCGGAAGTTTGTTCCGCCGTGGCCTGTGCTTTGCCCAGTAATAGGTTTCCATTTTTTCACCAAACAAAAAATGAAAACAGCAGCAGCCACCCGGCACTCCTGAGCAATGCTAGGAAACAAACTAGCCAATGGAGTCACCTTTCAATAACAAAGCAACACACAGACCCAGCACTCACATGCCATCCTGTAACAAACCAGCAGGCAAAGCCCAGCACCACGCAGCAAATCAGTGTAGGCAGCCCAGTGCTAAAGAGTGACCCTACAATAACAAACCAACATACACAGCCCAACGTTTATGAGGGGATCTGTAACAACCAACCAGTGTGTGCTCATGTTATAAAACTGTTTGTCCAAGGAATCAATGCACACATGCAACAAAGAAAACACACTCTGGGTAAGAAAAGGGGTTTGATTTCCAGGCTTAGAAAGAAGTGAGCAGGAAAACAGTCAGCAAGGAATGACAGATATTTTTAAATACCTGGGGATTCGGCTTCCACATAAAGATGAGGTAAAGTGACAAGAGGCAGGAAATCTAATGCAAATGCTGACACTCAGACCATTATGTTAAAAAATCCCAGCTGTGCTATTTCAACGCAATCAACAATTCCATTAATCACCTGCCATTAAACAGGTGGCTGGTCTGTGGGTACTAATGATGGGGGCAACAGTTGCACTAGGCTGGCAGCTAAGCCTGTCTTTTAGCACATGCTTTACAGACAAGTAATGAACCCCAGAAAACACAGAGATCTGTATTGGAAGGGCTTAGCTGCTCTTTGCACATCTCACCTACTAGTTAGAACAAAGGAGTGGGAGGCAAACTCCCACTCCTGTTCCTTGTCCTGGGAAGGAGTGCTATGCAGTGGTCAGAGCTATACGGCAGCACTGTTGGGTCCCACTTTCCATAGTTCTTCCAGACTTTTAGAATCTCCCTGTGTGATCTTTGAGTGGCAAGATCTGGGCCAGTGTCGCTCCATCTGTAAATTGAGAATCCTAGTGCTTACAAACCCAGAGGTACCAGTATAACTATTTCAATTTTAAAAAAACCAAACACCCCACCCTTACCAAAATAGTCACATTGGTTGAGAAATTGCATGGAGCAGGCCTGCAAGATACTGTTTATGGGTGTTTATTTAGAGCAAGTAGTCCATGTCATGTGCTAATCCCTCCGGTTTCTCTCTACAACATCCGTAATTTTGATAGGCCAGTTGACATGTTAAGTTCTGCTCTGGTGGCTCAGATATTTGTGCCGGTATCTTTAACGCCCAGTCTGGATACTGCTCTAGAAAAGACATCTCAGCACAGACACACAGCACCTAAGCTGTTACCCCCAGACCTCTGCTGGTTATATCAGTAACTACAAGATTGCACTCCTTTTGGAAAATGTGAATACGATCAACTCTCATGCACGAAAGAAAGAAAACTCAGCCAAGTGATGTGCATAGGGATTTACCAATTAACAAAGAGAGGCAGTAAGTCCCAGTAGTAACTTGCTCTATTGTGCACATTCTGCTAATGGTAGGAAAAGCTCCCTAGATACAGATCACAGTAAAACCCTACACACGTGTTAAGCACTAGCCTCAAGATAGCGATGGAATGACTGCTGAAAGCAACAACTCTGAATACCCGTTCCTGTCAGATTGCAAGTGTTTCATTTAAAACCTTATCTTCGATGCAGTTTGATCTGTGTCATTTCTTTTATCTTTGTTTCCTTTGTACTTCTCAGAGTAATAGAGTAATTTAATGTGATGTGTCCTTTGTAATTCATTAGCAGACTTTTCAACAGTAAAAAGCAGATGAAGACACATGATCTGCCTTCTCCCCCAGAGTCTTGTGGAAAGCTTCACTTCCAATCCACATCCCCAATGCTTTACACTGTGTTCACTCCCTCCCTGGAGCACCCAGTCAGACAACACCACACCAGCAGCCTATTGTGTCTTCAACAGCATTGAAAACTAAACATCAGGTCAAAGCTGGTATTTATCATCAAGCTGTACATAATCCCAGCTCAATAAGAGCAGAGAATTATAAAGGAAACTCAGAATTTAAAGACAGTATCTAGCCAGCAAGACACTAGAGTGCTGTCTGCAACCGGCTACCAAGCGTTGCTCTGATCCAGTTGTCTTGATTCCAGCAAAATGACTGATTTCAGTTAGGAGCTTTGCCAGTACAGAAATACTGGATTGGGCCTGGTGCCCTGTACCAAAGTGATCTGGTGAAAGATAAACTCTAAGCAAGAATTTTAACATAGGTCAGAGAGCAGAGACACCTGAGAGGGAACTAGGGGAAGTGGTTGTCATTTATATGATGAAAGGGTTTGGTGGTTTGGCTGAAGAGGGATTGCAGGGAGTCCCTAATCAATACACTTGTACTGGAGGCTCACTTACCTACCTCCAAGGAGATGCTAGGTATAGCAGGGGACAGGGGTAGTGTAGGGGTCCTTTCTACTGCAGGTAGGAGACTTGCTGCAGGCTCCAGTCTGGAAGCTGACTGCAGCTGAATTGCTCCTCTTAGGCAGACAAGGCTCCAGGTGTCTCCTTTTAAGACTAGATGGGCTAGAGAGCTTCCACCTGTGGGCTTGCTGAGGCTCGTCCTGCAATAGAAGGAAGCTATTAAACCCTCTTTTGAGGGAGATGATTGTATGGGAGAGGGTTTTTTGGGGGGTGCTTGCGAAAGATGAACCACCAGAGGAGCTGGCTACAGAGTCTCTAGTGACACAGGGCTTGAGAACCCGTTCTGGAAGCATGCTGGGAAGACATTTCGATCTCTTGCAAGTGATTAGACATTGGGGTGTTGTGGATTTCTAGCAGTCCTGGGAAGCATTAAAGGTGACCTGTGTCTTAAAAGGCTATCTGGACTTTGGGGCATTCTAGATGTTTTGTAATGGGGATTATCAGTGTGTGCTATTTGCAGGACTGGAGCAGGCAGGTCTAGCCTCCCCACCTCCCCAAATTAACAGGGAGGAACCATTAAGCCCAGGGCACAATTGCATGCATGGGACAAGGAAGGAGAGAACAGGAGTGAGGGCACAGGTTAAAAATGAGGGCTCCAGAGAAGGACACTGTGCAGAGAACCCTCAGCAATGCCTACCGCTGCTCAGAGGCCTCTAAGGAGTCAGTTGACACTGCCCAGAGACAGCCCTGGACAAGGGACTGGAAATAAGCCACCAAGTTGCAAAGCACCCACCCCTCCTGGAGTGATGGATAGCTGTCTTGGCCTGTGCCAGGAGGAGACCGACAAGGTTGTCCTGCAAGTGTGGGGCCCTGGATGGGGCATCCATAAATCAGCAGGTGTGGGGAAGAATGCAGCCAGAACCTCAGGAAGATGTTTGGGAGGAGCTGGAAGAGGGGATGCAACCTGATGCGCTACATGGATGTACGCCAGGGTCTCCCTCACTGCAGACAGGACTAGTGTCAGGGGAATTTGTGAACCACGCCACATACACGCCTGTGCTCCACGGAGGAGCCACCAATATCCCTGGTGGGCCCCGAGTATAGTCGGGCCCACGGGAGTTCCTCCCCCTCCCCCTGCAGCAACAGGTCCTGTCACACTGTGGGGGACACAAGGGCAAGGAAGCGGATCTATGGGGCATGAGTGCGTACGGATGTGCTGTGGACGCAGTTTGGAGCCAGACCGGCCGGACATCATTGAGTTGGCTGAGGTGGCGTTGGGGGTGGCTGGGGAGGCTCTGGGGGCAGAGGCCCAGTGACACATTGTGGAAGGGGAAGGGTGGGAGGGCCCTCCCACAGGACTGGCTCAAGGAAAGCAAGAGAAGCAGGAGACCAGGCTGCCCTCAACTCCCGAAGCACATGACAAGGGACACACAGGGTGGGCAGCCCCATGCACTGGTCAAGTGCTGCAGCATACACCCAGCCCCTCTGATCGTAGTCCATGCGGTCTCTGATTCTAGTAGTCCCAGCCAGGTCCATCCTCCGGCACACCAAGGGGGGGACTCCACCACCTGCACTCTAAGGCACATCAGTGGGTGCTGCCCAGTGTCTCTTTTTGGAGCACTTATGCCCAGGCCCTTGTATGAAAGACTCTGGCCTCAATCTAGATTGTGGGATTGCCCTAGTATATCTTTCCAGCCCAGTAATAGGTAGCAGTTTGCTTGCTATAATCAGCAAAGACCAAATACCCACATTACGGCATTAATCCCCAAACCTGGAGACCCCAAATGATTTTATTTCTCCCCTGATATTACATTTCGGTCACCTTTACAGTACTGATATACACCAATTAACAAAGGCATAGAAACGTGAAACAAAAAATCAGAGAGCTTTCCTCCTCTCACTGTTGCCCATCGCCAGCAGGGGCCCTACTCATGGATTTACACCCATATGAATCAGTTGATACTTTTAGTTCTCACGTAACAGGATGTGTTCTGCTCTCAGTCAAAGCGAATGGACTGCCCTTCGCAGGAAAGAGCAAGTCACTCAGAAAAGCACGGCTATTCTAAAAGCCTGGCTGGTGGGAGCCCTCACACTGAGGTCCCATTCTTCACCGGACAAACACTCTCAGGGCACATACTTTAGATGTCCATGTCAAATTGAGCTTCCTCACCTGTTGAAAAGAAACGACAAAAATGCAGGTGAGTACTTGATGAAGTCCTATGTTAAATATCAAACACCACATGGATGTGACGCTCAGAGACCAGCAGCCTCACAAGAGCACAGAAGTTTGGACGTGGCAGTGAAGATTGGGGAAACTCTCAGCCTGCTGGGTACAGGGATTCAGACTTGCTAGAGAACTGCTGTGAGAGATGGCAGCTTGCTCTGGTCTTAGTGGGAAAACCGTTCCTCTTTGGCCGGATGTTCTGCTCTCCATCTATACAAAGAACTACTCTGCCAGCAGGCACTCCGCCAACGCAGAGTGCGCAGAGCCTCAGAGACATGATGCATCTGGGGGGATCTGAGAAGAGAATTCCACCCTTCACTTGGAACACTACTCAAAAAAATCTACAACAACAGAAGTAATTTTTACCTTTTCCCTATGACACGTTTGATCACGAATGTGGGTTTCTGTTCGCAACAAGAGGCAAATGTAATTTTTAGTCAGCACAGCATGATGCAATTACTGTTGCATGTCTGATTGCTATTGTAGCTGCTGCTGTTGATAGGATGCTAGTGTAAGCAATGACGCTACTACTCAGCTGACCTATAAAAGATATCACCTCACACGCCCTGTCTCTAACTTCCTGGGACCAACATGGCTACTACACTGCACGCTACATAAATGGTCAGCTCTGTTACACTCCTTATTGCCAGTGATGCAGAAGAAACTTTTCAGGTTCCAAACTGAGCCAGAAGAGGAACAAATCTTACTTTGACTTGCAGGCTGATCAATTTTGATATCTGAAGCCAGGGAGTGAGACAGTGACCAAAAGTCACCAGCCAAATCTTGCTCAGTGGTCGGTGTGAGTTAAGTTAGGAAATGCAACCTACTTACTTTTCAGTGGACACATGCCCACATCACAAAAAGGACAGTACAATTTACAGTAATTGGTCCTTGAGACCAGACTTCTCTGTAGAGAGATCAAGGGCTGTATGGGCCACAAACTCAATTCCTCTTTCATCCCCATACCTTTCTGGTGCAAGGAAGAAGCACATTAGCAAAGGACGTTAACAGGCAAAGCTGGGCTGCACCTGTTCTATAGATAAAGGATTCAGTCTCCAGGGTGTTAATCCAGCAGTATGTTTCACCACTGCTAAATTCATATGAATGAGAGAGAGGGAGAGAAAGAAGGAACCACCTGTGATAGATGTTAATGCATTACTGGAAGATGCTCATGCTACAGTGATGAGGCTGGTATAAGAACCATGTCTAATCCCAGAGATATCTTGATTTAGCCTGTATCCACAATCCACAAACAGCATCAATTCCTCCCTAGCTGTTATAACAATATTCCGGCTCCAGCCCGGGTGTGCTCTTGTGTATTTTCCAAGGAAAAAAGGTGAAGCATGCAAGTTATTTTCAGGCCTTGCCAGGGGATGCCACTCACCTACGCCCACCTTCTCCTCATAATTGTGGACATGGTTGTTTTCAATCTTCAGCTCCTCCACATTTGGACTGGTAACGCCTGGAATGTCTGGAAGGTCACAAGGTGAGGTTTTGGCAACTGGGGAATTGCGGCATTCCATCAAAAACTTCCGGTCATAAATAATTCTTGTACCTAAAGGGAAAAAAAATGTGAAATACTGTCAGCTTTTAGCATATCTCAAAGTGCTTTACAAGGAAAGCATGTATCATTAGGGATACATAAAGGGGGAGGGATAGCTCAGTGGTTTGAGCATTGGCCTGCTAAACCCAGGGTTGTGAGTTCAATCCTTGAGGGGGCCATTTAGGGATCTGGGGCAAAAAATTGGGGATTGGTCCTGCTTTGAGCAGGGGGTTGGACTAGATGACCTCCTAAGGTCCTTTCCAACCCTAATATTCTATGATTCTATGATTAGCCCTAACTTACATAAAACTGAGCCGCAGAGCTGGGAACAGAATGCAGGACCCTATCCAGTATTCAACCCACTAGGACACACTGCCTCCCAGTGAACACCTAGTTACAAAGTCTACATGAAAATAATATTTAGGCTCCTGCAAAACTAGGAAAAAATCAGTCAAATTAAGATTTAAACTGATTCTGTTAGTCTCATCCCATCTGCCTTGTGGTTGCAGTATATAAATTTCACATGCTTTTCTGAGATTACCTACAATTCTGAAACCCCACATGTGTAAGCAGATAGATCAGGAAATTTGTAATGGAAATTGCCTCTCTTTTATTTTAGTGGTGAATGGGGTCCCACCCTATTGTTGCTGGTTTGTTAGAGCAGAATAAAACTACATCTTTATTAATGGGCAGAAAGGAAACCTTGAGGTGACGGCAGAGTTAAGGCTCCCTGCAGGGATTTAAAAGGAACATTGTCTAGGCTGAGCCGCGCATTCCCCTACCAAGGCATCTGGTGTTGGAAAAATACCAAACCAGAGTAAAAAGATCCATCCAAAGATACAACATCCATAATATAGAAAGAACTCAAAAGAGCATTCCAAGGAGAGGGCTGCAACATCTCATTTCAGGACTGGACATTTAATACATTACCCCCATTCAACCAAACAGGACAAAGGAATCCCTTCCCTCCCTCTCGCCCCCCATGTTCTCAGCTGGTGGTATGCACGTGGACAAGAAGAAATCAGAGATAACATCTCTCCTGGAATGCTAGGCACACTCATATATTCCATAGCATGGCTGTAAAGTCATGTAACTAGATATTACATTTCAAGGAAATTATGCTAATGATTTCCCAAGACATTGGAACTTTTTCAAAATTGAAGATAGTTGTGACAAGTTTCTACAGATCAAGGAGGTAGAATTAAACTAGCAATGTCTCCAGTTCAGATCTATGCTCCAGTACAAGTGCAGTTAATCAGGATTTGGGTAAAGAAACAACCCCAGCCTGCAGTTATAGCCTTTGGTAGCTGGAAGAGTTACAAAGTAAGGACAGGGTTCCTAGAACTGCAGTTAGCATACTAGGTATTAGGAGTACATTTCATAACAGGCTGAAGAACTGCACATTCCTGGTTTACATTCATTCGCATGGTCACATGCCTTGAGCTATTACTTATGAAACTAAATAACCCGTATACCCTGCTTTGACTTGTTACAACAGTTGTCAACACAAGGGGATGGATGGATGTTCAAGGTTCATAAATAGGGCCCCTTCCATCAGGAGAAACATGCAAATCTGATCAGTTAAAAATAATCTCAGTTTCAATTCACCCTATTATAAGAACCATTTGGTGAAACAACCTGCATCAGCTTCTGCGTAGCAAGCTTTACTCCCTGCTGCTCCTGGACAGCTGATTCATGGGTTTGCCCCTCATTTCCAATAGAGCCCCAGCCATGCACGGGGCCGGGGGGGTTTCTGAAAAGCTCAGAAGTTGCTCTCTTTTAGCTTCTGGTTGGTCTTCGTCTCTATGAGGGTTTTGTACTGGCATCCAAGAGGTAGTATCTGAGCACATCCCTGCACTGTGTAATTGGACAAGGGGCATCTGATCCTTGTTAATGTTCCTATCAAAACTAAGTTCACTAGAAGAATGAAGTGTACCAGTAAGTGCTGTGAAACTTTGATCAAAGATTGTGGGAGACAGGAGGAACAAAGAAACCTCCTTGAAACCCTAGCAAACTTAGACTATTGCACCATAGACTCCTAATTAAGAGAGGTTTTTTCCAGAATCTGGCATCCTGACCCACCAGTTTCCTTTTTAAGGACACTGCTATAACTCTTGGAAGCGACGCACAAGTTATTAAATCCTAGAAAGTGCTAACAAGTTTCTGGCTCAGCAGTTATTGTCTTCAAAAGTTTAATGGCTCTAATCAGTTAACTGTATGGTCCCTGGGCCCAACTTCACATTCCCTGTGCACCCCAGGTTCCCACTGACTCCCAGGGGAGTGTAGGGTGAACAAGAAATGCAGGCTCAGGCTCTTACAGTGACAACCTGCTAAAGCTCCCCAGCTGCTGAACTCATTAAAAAGCCAGGCGTGATTTCAGCTGCTGCCCTTGGTTCATTTTAGGGGCCATTCAGCATTCTCGCTGCATGGCCAAGCATACTTTATTCTCTCAACTGCCTTCTGGTCAAGATGGACAAGGTAACCAGCTTCCCCACAGCCACAAAAACTGTATGGTATGGTGTGGGTATATTGAGCTGGAAGCATACACAGCACAGAGAAGCCTTCCCAACCCAGAGCACTTACACACTCCCCATAAAGAACTGTAGAAACATTCTTCTCACTGGCAAATCCCTCTGCCAGCAATCAGAGTGCTACACTCAAAACCACCCACTCTCCACTGCTCATTTCAATCCATGGACAATAACATTCTACGTCAGCGGTGTCCAATAGAAATTCGATGCTAGCCACACTTGTGGTTTTGAATGTTTCTTATTAGCCACATTATAAAAAAGCCACATGCATTAGCCACAATTCAATAGCCTATTAGCCACATGTGGCTAGTGGCGAACGTATTGAACACCGCAATTTACATGATGTGTTTACACATCAAGGAACTGAGTGCCTAAAGCTGAGCTGGCCACAGCGCTCCCAAGCAATTAGCTCATGTGGCATTTACTTAGAAAAGGACAATACCCGCGTGCCCTGGAGGGTTAGACAAGGATCCAGGACAAGTACTGAGTGGAATATTAAAGCGAACAGTCTCCGTAGGTTTAAAGGTGATGACTGTTTCTCCCCCAAAACCCTCCCACTCTCACTTCTTGGTGCTGAGTTCTGATTTAATTTTATTTATTTATTTTTGTTCCTGACTGCTGCAAATGAAAACCACTTTTCACTTCCTGTGCTGCCACAGGGTAGTGGGTCCTTTCCCCTGCTCTGTGATCCCATTCTGATGGGGCTCTTGGAGCACAGAAGGATCAGGTACCAATTCTGAAATGATGCATCTGAATCCTGAGCTCATTTTGGTGGCACCAAAGTTAAGCTTGGACCCACAGTAAACTACAATTCAAGGGTTTTAAATCTACTTCAGCAGCTGAATTTTACAGACCCAGAAATTACTCCAGCCCAATGTGAACATCTTTGCCCACAATGTTCCTGCCAATGGAGGATTCCAGCTTTCCAGAGGGCCCAAACAAGTGCTCAGATGTTCTCCCAGGAGGAACACTTCCATTCACTAAGTACATTCTGGGGACTCACTAACTCCTTTGGGTGACTGGAGGATGTTTTCCTGATGCCACCAAAAAAGGCAAGTTAGATAAAGGGAACTCCACTTCCAACAGTGTACGTGAGGGACGCCGGCGGTACATCACAGGGTTACAGCTCTCCTAGGGTCACCTCACGACATGTTAGTCAAGAAGAGCTCATCTTTGTTAGACTCTATGCAGTGGAGACATCCTAAAGCCAGAGTAAAGGAGAGCTAACTCGCACATGTCCAATGACTGAAAAAGCAAATTATTTCCCTCTCTTTCTGCAGAATGGAGTTTAACCTATTGCCACAGAGGCTGCAGAAGTTGGTAGCTGTGAAGTGTTTCCTAATCAGTGGCCTTAAATAAGTCATTCAAAAACAAAGCCCACTCATTCTGTAATAGTATTGACATGAGATTAAAATGACTATTTCAGGAACACAAAATGGTCAAGCTCTCATATGGTTTTCTCTGAGAAATCACATTCCAGTATCATCCCATAATGACTCAACATGACTCCCAGGGGTTCATATCTGGATTTTTCCAATTCATTCATTTTCACCCAAGGTAAAGGAAGAAAACGCATACTGAGTTTGCTTGGAACGTATCAGCATCAGGCAGACCATAAATAGTCAAACCAATTTTAAATCTCAGGGTAATACTCTCCAAAAGCCACAGGGAACATATTTGCCCTTCCAAACTTCCTCAGCACCAGACTATGGGTATGTCTGTCCTACAAGTGCTACAGCACTATAGCACAGCTGCAGCTATGTTGCTGCAAGGCAGACACTTGCTAAAGAGACAGAAGGGGTTTTTCTGTCACTATAGTAAATCCACCCCCTCAAAAGGGATAGCTAGGTCAATGGAAGAATTCTTCCTTCAACCTAGCAGTGTCAAGCCAACCTAAGCACTGGTGTAAACTATGTCCCTCAGTCTGAGGGCTTGTCTACACTACCTGCCGGATTGGTGTGCAGTGACCATTCCAGCGGAGGTTGATTTATCGCTAGTATAGACGCGATAAATCGACCACTGAGTGCTCTTCTGTTGACGCCGATACTCCACCAGAACGAGGAGTGCAAGCAGAGTCGACGGGAGAGCGTCAGCTGTCGACTTACTGCAGTGAAGACACCGTGGTAAGCAGATCTAAGTACTTTGACTTTAGCGACGCTATTCAGCTGAAGTTGCATAGCCTAGATCGACCCCGCGCGGTAGTGTAGACAAGTCCTAAGTCTCCTAAGTCTAGTCTAGTCTAGTCTAGTCTACACTACACTTGGGGGGAGGGATAGCTCAGTGGTTTGAGCATTGGCCTACTAAACCCAGGGTTGTGAGTTCAATCCTTGAGGGGGCCATTTAGGGATCTGGGGCAGAAATCTGTCAGGGGACAGTACTTGGTCCTGCTAGTGAAGGCAGGGGACTGGACTTGCTGACCTTTCAAGGTCCTTCCAGTTCTAGGAGATTGGCATATCGCCAAACAAAAAAACACTGCTAGGTCAATCTGAGCTTTAGGTGTAGACCGGGCCTCTGACACCAACAGAACCAAACTGTGAAAATTTGCACCAATGGTCAGGACCGTAACTGGGGATTTCTGATTTTGGCACTAAATCCTGTTTGTCTCACAGGCACACAGTTCCACGGAAATCAATGGAACTACTCGGGAGATTAAAGTGCATAACATTTGCTCTGTAAAATTAGTCATGGGTGTTCCATGGCAAATTAAATTTGCACCTTTATTCTGAATAGTGCAACTTGATGTATTGTTTACAATACTTCACAGTACACCTGGTAAAGGGATGGTAACCTTTTGTGAAAAGTTTTCAATTCAACCTTCCAAAGGAACAAGTATTTATGTAACACAGGACTGCACTTGAGAACTGTCTCTGCACTGTTCAGTAGCAAAGGTCTTTTAATAATAATTATTGGGTTTATGGATCAGCACAAGGAAGATCAGTGAGGCTATACTATATTAATTATTAGTAATTTCTTAATTCAAGCTGGTCTACAGATCTGTACATTTAAAGTGAGGTTTGAAGGAATTTTATTTTAGACTGTTGACAGCAGTCTTGGAAAAGAGAGATTAAAACTCCATTGTTGTTAATTACAGGGGAGCAGGCATGAGAACACAAACATATGGTAACTACCCAGCAGCAATAAAATGCAAGTTAACAGATAACAAGCAGAACCAAAGTGCATTATTACATGGAGCATTTTAACTCACCCTATGTTTTTCAATCCATATAACAGGCACACATTAAAATATTAATTCTCTGGATTATCCAGATCACTGAGAAATTAAATAGAATTCTTGAAAATAAAGGATACTACTAGTGACTAGATATTTTGAAAAATTTCCCCGTCCCATTGCTATTTTTAAAACATCTGTCCTATTCTGTACTGATTATCTTTCAGCCTTTTCTGAGTATTTAACTACTACTTCTGTTTTCATTTAAGAATTTGTTCAATTTTTTTTGCCTCTACTACACTCTTTACATCTCATTCATAATTCCCCACCAATGGAATGAAACATGTGAGAGTGACAACTGTAACTTATCACAGCATACGAACATATACTGAGAAATAATCAGTTGCTCCTAATTCTCCTATACTTGTGGCACAATTGTTGCAAGAGGCACCTAAGGTTTGAGAATTCCTATTGCTTGTGCTCTCAGCGAACAAAACAGATGCCTAGTACAAAGGACACCAAGACCTTCAGTTTCTGTGTCCAAACTTTCTTAGACTAGCCCCATTGTTTTTTTTATTTTAAAGAGACACCAATTTAAGTTTCAGGCTTCTGTCTGAATTTTTTTTTTTTTAAACGACTATTGTTACATGCAACTCCTAAGGTCACTAGCATGTAAGATTAATGAACAAAATCCTCCCACCCATTGATTTACGTTGTGCGTTTGACAGCACTTTCAAGACAGTCAATTTCACGGGCTCTGCTGTTTGTGCGGCTCTTTCATACAAGGGCAGCAGGGGAGAAAACCTTTTTTTCAAATGATGGAAAAGCGATTGCAAAGCTACAGACGGGCAGGGGACTCAAGAGGGGGCAGGAGCTGGAACTACCCGCAGCTCATTTGCAACGCGGGAGTATTTCCCAGGGCAGTCACGCGCTCAGGCTGGCCTAGACACAAACGGGGGGGGGGGGGGGGGGGGCGGCGCTGCTGCCGCGAGGGCGTCGCACGGAGCAGCAACGGGCGCGAGACGCGGGGAACCGCCGCTCGCTGGTGTCACTGGGGGGGGGGCGCCTCGAGACACCGCGGCTGCGCAGACGGGGGGAGGGGGGCTGCGAGTGACGCCCCCCCCCCCCCGGGACCGCCCCCCCCGGCCCGGCCCGGCCCGCTCACCGCCCGGCGTGGTCCCGAACACCGTGCCCCCCGGCGTGGTGCTGTAGTCGCCGGGCGGCAGCGGGGCCCCGTCGGGCAGGCTGAGCCGCTTGGCGGGGATGGCCCGGCTCGGCGTGTGGCCCTGGCGGCAGCTCCCGGACATGGCGACTGGGGCTGCCCGCGCGCCCGCCGGCCCCGCGACCCGGAACCAGCCGGCGGGCCACGCCCCTTCCGCCAGGGGAGCGGCGGCAGGGCGCAGGCGCGGCCCACCGCTGACCCCCCCCCCCGCCCCGCCCCCTTCCCTCCTGGCCACGCCCCCTCCTCCTCCCGAGCCCTCCCTTCCCCACCCCGGTGCTCCCAGCCCCCTCCTCATGCCCCGCCCCCTCCTCCTGCTCCCCGCCCCTCCCCAGGGCCTGACCCCTCCCTTCCCCATCCCACTGCCCCCCAACTCCCATCCCATGCCCTGACCCCTTCCCCAACCCGCTGCTTCCACCAGCCCCGTCCATGCACCCACCTCTCCCTATTCACACGCCCCACTAACCCTCACCACGTGCAAGTGGGACGTGGAACAACCCTCTCCGACGCTGCACACACAGTCCCCACCTCCAGGAGTGTTGTAATCCAGACTGACAAAGCAGACACAGTGGGGGAAGGAAGGAAGGAAGGAAGTACCTTCAAACGACACGCGTAGGGAGCAACCTTCAGCCTCCCCGTCGTTCCCATGGCCATAGGCTGGGTTGGTGGCCCGGGGGGGTTAATGAAGTATTTCTGGGGCACAGATTCTCCGCCTGTCCCATACAGTGCTCCCATGCAACAAATGAAACGTGTTTCGGGACACGCTTCCCCTCTAGCCATAAGGAACGGGAGGCAGTTGTGCTCCCCTGCCAAGTTCGGACTCTTGCCACCCAGCTTCGCCATGCGGCTAGGCTCTTCATGCCCCACTTGCCTCCTGAGAAGGCAGCCAGAGCAGGGTGGCCCTCCTGGGTGGCCTTCACACCACTTGTGAAAGTTGTGCCGTGACAGATTTCACAGCCTGCTCCTCCTCTGGGCGCCTGGATAGTAATGAGGGTCACAAACGTTTCACCTGTAGAAGTGACAGAGGAGAGAGAGAGGCTGAAACAAAGCATCACAAATGGCTCTTTCCGGAGTCCCTGGTTCAATATCAGGATCATATGGAGCCAAGCAAATGCCCGAACGAACAGAAGACAGCACCCGGATAGCCTACAAGAGATCTACTCTCTCTGTCTGTCTGCCGAGGCATTTTATACTGCACTCACCACCATGGTGTATGATTGCTCAGCTTCGAAGACACTCTAAACATCTTTGATTCTAGAGATGGGCTTGCATCAAGGAAGAGTAGAGAGGTTATTTTACCTCTGTATTTGGCACTGGTCTGACAGCTACTGAGATACTGTGTCCAGTTCTGGTTGACCCAGTTCAAGACCGATGTTGATCAATTGGAGAGGGTTCAGAGAAGGGCCATGAGAATGATTAAAGGATTAGAAAACCTGCCTTATAGTGATAGACTCAAGGAGCTCCGTCAATTTAGTTTTAACAAAGAGAAGGTTAAGGGGTGGCTTTATTACAGTCTACAAATACCTACATGGATTTAACCTGGGGAGGTTCTCTGTGCCTGTGTTCTCTGGCCCTTCCATTATGATACCAGAAAAGGTAATGGTGGTGGGGAGAGCGGACAGGGGGAAAACTGAAAACGTTTAATGAGAAAATTTGAAAAAATATTTACAAAAAAGAGAAAAAATGTGAATTTCCCATAAAAACGATTACTATTTTTTCTGCCCTCGTTGTTCCTTTGCTGTGTCGGGAACTGTGTGTCTCATGGCCTGGATGGTAGCGCACCCCTCTTGAGTGTTTACTATTACAAGCTGATTAGATTGTTTCTGCCATTGCCTCCATGGTCTTTGCAGCTGAAGGATGGGAACTGGTGCTATGGGGATCTGCTTTACCTGCTGGGGGGGAGGAGCTGTGTAAAATAATTAATTGTGCCATACGCGGGTGGGGAATCCTATGAAATGCTAAAATCAATATAAAGAAGAATGTCTAGCTCTTAGGCAGCACTTTTCAGCAGTAAATCTCCAAGTGCTTTACAGAGCAGGTCAGTATCACATTATCCCCATTTTACAGGGGGGAAGCTGAGGCAAAGAGCAGTGAAGAGACTTGATGACCGTCACCCAGCAGACCGGTAGCAGAGCCAGGAATAGAATCCAGCTCTCCTGACTCCCAATCCAGTGCTCTAACCACTAGGCCACACTACCTCCCCTAATATTACTCCATTAAAAAGATAATCGTCACGGGTTTATTTAGGACTAAAGGGGTGGATCATTTCTCCCCCCTCTATTATATATATTTGTTTGTAAGGCACCTGACATGGGAATGTTGTCTCGCTGTCCTCTGGTTTGATAATAATATGTGCTCTCAGGGGAGGGGCTGTGTTTGTAAAGCACTGAATACATCTACAGTGCTGGATAGATGTTTTGTAATAATCATAGCTATCAGAAACCCAGGGGGTGTGAATTCAGCTTTAGTTTGATATGCAATCAATAAAAAGTTAAAAAAACAAAGAGAGCGAACTATGTTAAGCAAATTTAACCTTTGAATTGTGGTTTCTCTCCTGCGTGCAGTTGGCAGCTGCTCTGTTGGACTTGTTTAATTTTACAGTTTGCTGTTTGCATTTGATATACATGTGTGTATGCATGTATGTTAGCATGTAGGCATGTTAGAGTGTGTGTGTATGCATGTGTTAGTATGTGTGTTAGCATGCAGGCATGTTACTACATGTACACAGGTGTTTTAGCATGCATGTAAGCATGAGTACGTGTGTGTGTGTGTACTCGTGTGTGTGTTTTGGGTGGAACTGCATTATTATGAAGAGTTTTGTCCAGTACGGTGTACAGATGTGCACACCTAAGCCCCAGCTAGATGCTGTGAGTAGCCATGTGTAAGTCTAGTTTTACTGGGTGGCTGGGTATTTCTATGGATTGAAGCTTTCTTGGAGCCACCCAGGTGGATCAGATGAGCAGCGTTTGTCCCTTGGAGCAAAGTCCCCCATCTTTGTGGTGAGTCATTTGGCAGCACACCGTCTGCAAGACCACCCTGCCACTCCAATTCCAGCGCAGTCCATTCTCACCAAGCAGTGTTTCCATCTACATGCCCCCTGCTGGGCTGCTGGCACTTTAGCAGGCTGATGAAAGGTTGGCCACATGTTTGCATTAATGCAAACGAGGTGATTTGTTAAATCTATGGGACACAGCTGGCCTGGCACCCTATTACAACTCTCCCTGCTGGCTTCGTGGAAGGCAGCTGTGGGGTACAAATGCCATTAGGAAGTATGGAGATGAAGATGCCCAAATGATAGGCTGACCTAGGATAGGGGAAAGGTGTCAGCTACTGTCTGTCACCCTTGGAAATGGCTTTGCATTTCCGTCCTGAGATTGTTTTAAAGGGAATGTACATAAATATCAGTAGACGCTGTCCTAAAGCATTTACCAAAAAACTATAATAGGCAAACTGACCTACAGACTAAATCTGGAAAGAAAAGTTCTTTCTTTCTTTGGCTTTGTCTACACTACAAAGTTGTGCAGCTTTATTTAGACCAGTATAGCTAAAGCAGCACAAACCTTTCCTGTGCACACAGTTGTGTTGGTATATTTATACTTGTAGAGGTAATTCTGTTCTGTACAAGGAGTGGAATAACTATAGTGGTACAAGCCACTTTTTTATCGCGATCACTGTGTTCACTGTTGCAGCTTTTTGTGGTAAATTATTTTGGTAAAAAGCACCCCCTAATCGACAAACTCTACCAGGGAAACTTTCAAGTGCAGACCAGGCCTCAAAGGGAACAGAGCTAGGGGGCTGACTATACCTCAGGGCCTGCATCTCATTCTTGCATACCCAGACATGACCTGAGAAGTGTCTCCGCCAGGCAGCACATGTTTGTGTGATTTGGCTGTGATACACAACATGCAGGAATGTGGGCCGGTCTAACACTGGCTGGGCAGCAGTGTTTATCTAAGGCATATGTGGTTTTTCTTAAAAAATACTTTTAAAAAAGGAAATAAAAACTATAAAAGAAATAATCTGACTCTGCAGAGCCTCCCACACGATAGCCAGGTGGAGCATGAACCCATCAGAGAGCAGCACTAAAATTAATAGTCTACAGCATAGCCTTGTTAGCATTTGGACTTGTGCTCTCACATGTGATGGAAGGACAAGATCCTCCTGGCAAACCCTTCTCAGCTTGGTTGCTTTCTGTGCCCATCGTTGCCTATCAGCATGGAGCAGAAGGGCAGTTGTACCCAGAGGTATCCGGTACCACTTAGTGTGACCAGATGTCCCGATTTTATAGGTTTCAGTGTAGTAGCTGTGTTAGTCTGTGTCAGCAAAAAGAAAATAAGAAAGAAATACTTGTGGCACCTTAGAGACTAACAAATTTATTTCAGCATAAGCTTTTGTGGGTTAACTTTGTGGGTTAAATTTATTTCAGCATAAGCTTTTGTGGGTTAACTTTGTGGGTTGATTTTATAGGGACAGTCCCAATTTTTGGGTCTTTTTCTTATATAGGCTCCTATTACTCCCCACCCCCTGTCCTGATTTTTCACACTTGCTGTCTGGTCACCCTAGGTACCCTGTTGTACAGTGGTCCTGGTAAACTCATTATTGCAAAGAAATGGGAGATTGCCAGAGCATTTTTATGATTGTTTTTTATATTGCACCCACAGTGTGCCAGGTGCTTCATAGACAAGCAAGAAGGCAGGTCCCTGTGCCAAAGAGCTTACGATCTAAGGGCTCGATCCTGCAAACCCCTGCTCATCTTGGGGCTGATTCACTGTTGCCCTGCAGCTTGTTGAATCATCTAAACCAATGGAAAGTGGGTGCAACTGCTACCTAAGGAGAATGGCAGCATTGTACCCCCACTCTGAACTGGTGGCAATGGCTGCAGGGGTGAATCAGGCCCTTCGGGTGACATTCACCCCCGTGCAGAGGGCCAGCGCACAGTCCAGACACCTTGGAGGACTTTTGTGGGGGTTTAAGTGTTCCATAGGCCTGGCACAGAGCGATTGTTCTGTTGATTGCCATGGGGCTCCCATGGGAGCATGGGGATCCTCTTCACTTTGCATCTGCAATGGCTCAGCATGGCTCACTTCCCTTTGTGTGGTGCAAGAGTGCCCCCAACTGACCACGCAGCTGCATGTCCTCGGCACACTCACCTTTTGCATCGCAAAGGGAAAGAACAAATATTAAATACACGAGCCTCTTCCTCGGCAGATGCAAATACCTACCACCGCCTCAGTGCCTGTGAAATGCCGTGACGCAGACCATGCAGGTTCAGAAAGCCCCAGTCCTCCACTTCACACCTGAGTAGATGGGCTTGGTGCGGAGACACAGAGCCTGTCTGCAGTCATCAGTGCTGCTCCAGGGAGTAAACTGGGGGAGGGAGGGGGGACACTGCATTATTCCTGGAGAAAAAAGAGACTTTCCTTCTTTAACCCCCCTCCCACACGTCAGCTGAGTGTTATTCTGTGCTCTGAAATTGTTCCACTCTGCGGAACAGACGAGAGATGGTGCTGGAGAGTCGGCAGGAGCATGTTCTAATGCAGTCTCTTCCCTCCAGTCAGGATTCTCTGGGCCAAAACCCCAGCTGGCATAAATCAGCATAACTACCCAGACGTCAATGGGACGCCGCTCCTGTGCACCAGCCGGGGATCTGGCCCGCTGTCTCAACGGGATGGCGTAGCGTGCAGGAGTATCGGGAAATGAACTCGCCGGAAGGCGGCGTGTTCGATTGCGATTTGTTTTACAACAGAACAGGCAGGCCCCATGTGAGATCAATGGCTCATTGTGCTATGCCTATGGTAAGAAACAGATCAGGCAGACGAAGTGGAGGAAGGAAGTATCATTATCCCTATATTACAGATGGGAAACCCAGGCACAGGGAGTTCAAGTGACTTGCCCAAGGTCACAGAAAGTCTGTGGCACAGTCCAGGGCTGAATGCAGGTCTCCTGAGTCCCAGGCCATTGCCTTCTCCACAAGCCTGTCCTTCCCCTCTCGGGCAGCAGCTCATGCCCTTCCTGAGAACGCACTTCCCCTCTCTCCCCCTGCACAGCAGCCCACATGGCTACTGCCCGCACCTGCAGCTCTCCTCTCCCGAGTTGCTCACTGGTGGCAGAGCTACTGCTCGGAGCTGTTCCCTGGGGGCCCGTAGGAGGGAATTCTGGCTGAGCCTGTCAGAATTCCACCTGGAGTCCCCCCCCCCTCCCTGCAGTACAGCCCTTCTGCAGCCCAGCCTATGGCTGCAAACCTCAGCCTACCCCATAGTTTATTTCCCATTCATATGTCGCGGATCGTTTCTGGGACAGATTTTCCGAAGAGCTCAGCGCTCACAGCTCCCATGTAAGCATCTAAATGAGTGCCGGGTGGCCAAGAAAGTGCTCAGCGGCCTGCGAACACTGGGAGCTGGAGCTCTTTTGAAAATCCAGCCCTGTCTGTATCATGGGGGCTGATTTTACAGACGTGCTGGGCCTTGGCCTCCCCTCTCCAACGTCACTGGGGGTTGAGAGAGCTCACTGCCTCTGACAATCTGGTCCTGTGTGTATATAATTTTGTTCCGAGCAATAAAAAGTGAGTCCTTTTAAAGTCATTCCTAGTTAAACATTTGCAGCCGCTAGATCCTCTCTGTTCCTCCCCAGAGATGAATAAGTAAAGAGCAAATGTGCCTGCTGTCGAACCGACTGACCCTGGACGCAATGCTCAGTGAGTTCTGAATGCTAGTGGCGGGGGAGGGAGCCCCTCGGAACCTACAGATCACCTCCCCCCCCATCACCTGAACCACGCTAGAGTAGAACTGCCTCAGTTAGCAGGTGTCCAGGAAGAATTAGTCTGGTGTTTACACAGCGTAGACTAGCAGGGAGTTTGCAGGTGCCAGCGAGAGGACGAGCCTTCAAGCTGCTGCTCTCTTTGATTTTTTAAATGCTCCCTGTGGATCCTGAGCCCAGCCTCACAGAAGCAGCTGCGCCTCCCGCAAATCAATGAGCAGGGACGCTGGGAGAGGCAGGGACCAGATCAGATTGGTCCGTTCTGTTCCATACAGGTACTTGTTCTGTGCTCAGCACCGTGGGATCTGAATGCCTTCCAGACGTGCAAGAAGCGACAGGACTGTTCCTCTTTTGCTCTCGCCAGGGGGAGACGTGTGTGCAGGGAGGACCCAGCTCTGGATTTCTTTCTTTTACATCTACACGCACAGGTTGCTAGGTATGTGCTAGAGATGGCAGCTCAAAGACAGGCCTTGCACTTGGCGTGGAAGGTAGGGAGAGCTGGGAGGGTCCTTAGTGCCTGGGGGAGTTCATGCCATGGAGACCTTTGAAGATAATGACCTTGAACTTGACTCCATGTTCTATGGGAAGCCCGTGGAGGACAGGTGTGATGTGCTGGTGGTAGCCAGTGCCGTTGAGGAGACGTGCTGCAGCGCTCTGCCCCAGTACATGGTCACATAGGCTGCTCCGTCTTTGCCAGGGAATTCTGCCAAGTGTTCAGTCTGGGCAGTAACCTTCTCTTGGCCCCAGCAGGGGGAATCCCTCTGTGCAATTCTCAGGGCAGGAAGCAGTTGGTTAAATCCAGGCCTCTGGATGCTATTCTGGTACCTGAACTTCTCAGCCTGTCACATGCCCTCTCTGTGGTCTCCGAGGCCTGGAGGAATTTGGGAGTGTAGGGAGGGTACTTCAAGGGCAACACAGGCCAGTAGGGAACGTCGGGTGGACTCTGTTCCATGGAACACCCTGGAAGAGGTGGGAATCTGCAGCGCTGATACGGGCGCTAGTTGGGCCCATGGATTCAGTACACAGGAGTTCCAAATCCACTGAATTCTAGGGCCATGATTCACCATCGCCTTGCACTTCGTGCGGTCATTTGCAGCTGTCCAGTGTGGATGTAAAATGTGATGAAATCAGACGTCTCCACTCCCACTGCGGGGAGCCTTTTACTCTCACATTGCACAGAGGCAAATGGTGACGTAAGAGTGACAAATCAGGCCCAAAACAAGGTGATATCACTCCCCTGCCCCCAAGTCTCCTTCAAACTAAACGGATTCATGGATGGAAGAGCCTAAGTCCAGTGGGTCAGACAGCATCTTTCCTAGGGGTGAGTTATCCCATCACTGCTACTGCAGGGGTCTGGCACCTTCCTCCGAGGCATCTCGTGCTTCCCGCTGTGGGAGACAGGGTACTGGCTAGACAGACCTGGTCTGATCCCATCTGGCAATTCCTGTCTTCTTGTTATTTTGATATGGAATTGATCCTTTAGATGGAATAGGTTTTAAAAAGAATCTTGGAATGTCTTTTTGGTTTCTACGCTTTGAAGCATAACAGCAATTTTCATTCCGATTACCAATTCAGTGCGAAGAGTCTTTACCTAAAACAAGCCTATTGCATCAGCTGTGGGCCTGTGCACTGCGTCTGAAACAGGGAAATTCCACACGGGGCACTGGGAAACCATTCACTGTTTGCTGCAGTGTTCTCTGTTCGCATTAGATCAAACGTAGCTAACTCCTGGCTTCATTCAGCCTGTTGTGCGGCATGTAAACTACTCCTGTGCTGCCCTGTGGCAGGAAAAGCATAAGCCATTAAGAACCAGTCCTTTTGAAAGAGAGAATGCTGCAGAACATAAAGTGTACAGTACAGAGCTTCTGCCTGCCCTCAACTGTCAGGGTCGAGTCATGGGTAAGTAGAGAACAAATCTCACAGATGGCACTTTGGGCTCGACAGTCAGGCAGCAAGAAAACAAGACCCTAGGCAGGAACACATCAATAGCTCTGTGTAAATACAGCTCACTGCCCGGAGAGGGGATTCCTGACCCCTAACCAGCATGGCACAGCCAGTCAGCCACATGTCACCTGCCAATTGTTAGACAGTACAGCTGGAGACAGGCCTTACAGGCCAAACATTTATCCTCATATTTGTGTTCCAGGAGCACTTTGACGCTCCAGCCAACACCATGACCCTGTTGTGTGAGATGCTGTATGAGCACATAGTGAGAGACAGTCCTTGCAGTCTAAACAGACAAAGGAGGAATTGTTATCCCCATTTTACAGATGGAGAACAGAGGCAGTAAGTGACTTGCCTAAGGTCACAAAGGCAACTTGGGGCTGAGCTAGGAACGGAATCCAGATCTCCTGAGTCGCAGACCAGCACCTTGGCCATAAGCCAAATCCTTCCTCCCTTTTAACGTCATATGCTCAGGTAACATTGGCTTTGTTTTTATAATGGGAAGATAGGAATTGCTGTCCTTGAACAGATCAATGATCCATCTAATATGGTAACTGTTACCAGATGCTTCACCAGAAGCAGAACCCCAGTGCACCTGAACAACAGAACAACAAGGGGAATTCCTTCCTGCCTCTACATGGTGACCAGCCTATTCTGTGAAACATGAGGATTGATCAACCCTTATAGCAGTCACTGGAGCTTTAGGTGCCATTCTTAACCATGTATGTGTCTAATCCTTTTTGAATCTTATTAAGCTATTTAGTAATATCCTGTGTCAGTGAGTTCCACAGGTTAACTATGTACCATGCCAAAGAAGCTTTTCCGCTTAGCAATCTAAATTGTTGCATCTTAATTTCATCTAGCGCCCCCTGGCACTAGCATCTAGCATCACACTTTGCCCTTGTCTAGCACTTTTTGTCTGGGGTTATTAAGGTGTTTTCCAATTTACAGTGGAATTAATCCTTGACAACCACTCCTCTTGCGAAGTAGGTAAATATCATCCTCTTTGTACAGATGGGGAAAACTGAAGCCAGAGAGGTGAAGTGCCTTGCTCAAGGTGACACAGAGATTTGGTCAGGGAGGCCAGATTAAGAATGCAGGAGTCTCAGTCCTGTTCCATTTCTGCACAGTCCCATGTGGTGAAGGGAACAGAAGCAGCCGACTGGCTTTCTCTAGCCCATTCATTAACTCAGACATTTCGATTCCCTTTTATTCTTTTCATTTCCAGACTCAATAATCCAAGTTTTTCATCCTGTTTTCCTTTCCCACAAACACTCCTCTCCCCATCAATTTTGCAGCCTGTCCCTGGGGTTTGTTTTACACAAATACTGTATCAGCACCCAACAATACTCCTTCACAGTAGGTTGTAATCACAGGAAATTATCTATGTGGGTGGGTTAATCAGCCATCTATTTCCATACGAGAGAAAGCGAGGCAAGGCTCTGACAAATTACCATTTACTTAGCTTTCTGCTTTTAAATAGATCACATTTGTCATTAAGAAATGATGCCAGTTTATATAAATTGACTCTACTTAATCAGAGCGCCCCCAAATCCCAATGTTATAAAAGGTTCTCCCCCCAACCCCCATAGCCAAACAAGCATATTTCCTTGGGAGCATTAACACTCCACTGATTCCATATGTTGAGATTAATGAGTACAAGGAACAAGAACTACTTGGGCACCAGGCTTCATTTCCAAAGCTTTGATATGGGAGGAAAACACGGGCACAAATGAAAATTAGCCAGTAATTAACAGATATACATTTAGCCTGACGCTGGCAACTAAACCTGCAAAATAATAAATTGTGAAGTGAAAGCCTCATCTTCTGCCATCTAACTGTCTCTTACAGTCCCGAATAATCCAGATAGACAATCAAAAAGTGTACGCAGCTAAGCAAACTTTATATATGGGTCAGAGGTGCAAAGTACTTCACTTACATAAAGCCCAAGCAATCAGATTTCAGGGGCGTGACGTTTGGTGGGGATCCTGGGGAGGCAAAGGCCGTATGTAATGCACGATATGTGTAATCAGTGTCCATTTTAAGCAGGACACATTTATCAAAAACAACCACAAAGTGCAGACCCATATGCAGCTCCAGCTTTGTCTCTTGCTTATCAGGTCAGGGACCACAAGCTGTTTGGAACTCCATAGAGCACAAAGACATCTAGTGGCTGAATTACTTAAGGCAAGCAAGCCTAGTACACACTTGGTCTGGAACCCGGGTGGATTGAAATCAACGAGCAGTAAAGAAGTTGCCTTCTGGTGAGCCAATAAGAGCCATGCTGAGCTGAGTTCAGTGGGAAGTTACCTTCCCCAGGTGGAGCTGGTCTCAGTGGGGAGTCACTTTCCCCAGGCCAACCTGACAGATGCTCAGATGCTGTGATGAAGAGTGCAATATTAGAACATGAACGGAAGAGAATGGAGCTGCGCCAGGTATCTTTTGAAGGGGATATTAAAGATGCAGTGATCCTTTTCATAGAGAAAGGTGTTAACCTAGATCACTTAGTAAGCAGGGCACAAGCAAACAATATGTATTTTAATATGGTTAAATGTAACATCATATATCCAGGAACAAAGACTGTAGGCCATACTTACAGGATGGGGGACTCTACCCTGGGAAGTAAACCTCTAAAAAAGACTTGGAGATCCTGGTGGGTAATCAGCTGAACATGAGCTCCCAGAGCGATGCTGTGGCCAAAAGGGCTAATGTGATCCTTAGACTCATAAACAGGGGAATCTCAAGTAGGAGTAGGGGCATTATATACCTGTACCTCTGTATTTGGCACAGATCTGATGGCTGCTGGAGTGCTGCGTCCAGTTCTGGTGTCTACAATTCAGGAAGGATGTTGATAAATTGGAAACGGTTCAGAGAAAAGCCAAGCGAATGACTGAAGGAGGATTGGAAAACACGTCTTAGAGAGATGGATCCAAAGAGCTTACAAAGGAGATGGTTAAGGAGTGACTTCATCACAACCTGTCAGTGCCTGCCTGGGGAACAGAAATTTGATAATAGAGGGCTCTTCAGTCCAGCAGACAAATGTATAACATGTTCCAAATGGCTGAAAATTGAAGCTACCAGGCTGGAAATAAGGTGTAGATTATTTTTAACAGTGAGGGTAATTAACCATTGGGACAGCTTACCAAGGGCGGTGGTGAATTCTCCATCGCTGGACATTTTAAAATCAAGATGGAATGTTTTTCTAAAAGATCTGCCGTAATTCAAATGGGCAATATTTGGGGGAAGTTCTATGGCCTGGGTTATGCAGGTCAGGCTGGATAATCACAAGGGTCCCTTCTGGCCTAAAATCGATGAACCTGGCCAAATTCAGCTCCGTTACTTGCAGGCCAGCGCATGCTCCCCGCACTGTCAATTGGACATGAGATTCTCCTTTACATCTTGCCCCAACCCATTGTGCCGTGTTGCTGTAGACTGTTCACTAGTGACTGTGTTCCAGCCCAGGTGGGGCTGCACTTCGTTAATAAGAGAAGCGATGTTTGCATCCAGCTGTAAAGCACATTGGGGTTATTCTGGGTGCACGGCCCTATGGAAATGTACAATCTTATTATTTATGAGAAAATCTGGGATAAATACTCAGGGTTTGGTGGGTTCAGAAGACCTCTCATGACCTAATGCAATGTGTGTCTAGGGCCTGATTTAAGGAAGAGGTCTCTGCTATGAGAGACCAAGTTTGTGCCTTCAAATCATTTCAGGAACATTGTATAACTCCCTGACTGGGAGCTGAGCACAGTATGACGTGCTGCAATTCTTTGCACTCAGAAAAGCAGGTGTCAGACTGGAGGCTAAGCTGGGCCGCTTCTGAAGAATCAGGGCCTCAGCGCAGTCTGCCAGGGAACGTCCATTAAGGACACTGGCACTGAGACAAGGGAACAGAACTCACAAGGTTCTGTGGGCAGAAAGGGGTCATGTCAGCAAATTACACCTCATGGGCGGTGGCTATTAGAGGCATAGGCACAAACAGGCCGAGTGTTCTGTCCCTGCGGGCCACTTCTCTCTCGGTTCGATTGTTCTGAGAAGCCCCTTCGTATTCTGCCTGGCTGCGGTAGTAAATCCCTCTGTCTGCGCAGCGAGGCGTCTCCTTTGCACTCTCTGAGGCTCACACTATGTGGTCCTGTCAAAGGGGATTCTGAATTAAGCAGCTTCAGATTGAAGGGGGCTGCATGGGAGATATGCACGTTATTGGGAGATCACACGAACACCCAGGTGTCTTGCAGGGAGCTGCCCTTCCCAGGCAAACAGCGGCCTCTGTGGGAGATGGGCCTATGAGGCACGGTGCTCAAGAGCATATCGCCCACTGCAATGACCGGGGACAGGTTGGGTCACTGTCACCCGCTTCTGGGCCCTCGTCTCTGAAGTGCTGCGTGAGCTCTGGACAGCCATTCCCATGAGCTCGTCTAGAGCCAGCGTTAGCTGCCCCAGGTCTGATGTTAGGCCTGTCAAAGGCACCCCCCTGCCCTTTGTTCTCATGCAGAGGCAGTGAGGGAAGCGTTGCCCTGTGCTGTCTGGCCTGCGACTATGGAGAGGCCTGTCAGTCTGGCACCTTCCTGCCAGCACGAACATCCCCACGTCGAATGGCAGCTGAAGGAGTGCTGCTAACCACTGCAGGGAGCCGTGGGCTGGACCCACTGGCGGCACCAGTCCTCACTCTGGGTCTGTAACGTCATGCACACACGCTGAATTGTGACCAGTTTTGGATTTTGTAAGGAATTGTTTGCACCTCTCTCGTACATACTCACAGACCCTTGGGGAGGCCGAGACTGCCCGGGAGCAGCACTATTTTATAATAAAGGATTTAGCAGCAGATCTGGCGCCTTACTCAGGCAGATCAAACTATTAACATATGTTAACTGAGTTAGGGGAAGACACTTATGAACACTCAATCTCATCATTCTTGAAGCAAAAACAAAAACAACATCAGCATCCGATGAAGTGGGTTTTAGCGCACGAAAGCTTATGTCCAAAAAAATGTGTTAGTCTCTAAGGTGCCACTAGTACTCCTCATTTTTGTTTTTGCTGATACAGACTCACACGGCTACCCCTCTGAAACCTGTCATCATTCTTGAAGGTGCTCTTAAAATGACTGACTGGATGGGTCTCATTTAACTGGAGCTCTTTAAGATGAGGCTGGCTATGTGGCTGATTGCTTAAGTCTCCATAAAAGACTTGTGCAATGTGCCACGCAGCGGAATACTTCCTGCCTTGTTCTGGCTTTGCGTTGCATCCGTTCCTTTCCTCGGCCCCCCGTTCTCCTAGAATATAAAGTAACCAGGGTAACCATACCTTTCACTTAAACAAGAAACTCACTGGGATGCTTGATTACTAGGAAAATTAGCCCCTTGAAATGGCAGGCTGAGAAGGCTGGAGGTATTGCAGCAATTTAGGTGAGGCAAGACATCAGGCCTGATGAAGGGAATGACAAATGCTAAATGGAAACTGTAGCAGAGGCACTCACAATTAAGGTGAGAGATGTAGCCAGCAAGGAAATTACAGATCAGCACTCTGTATTCCTGAGCAGGCTGAGAAAATAGCAAGAGGGAGGGGAGAGAGGAGGAGAAAAGTTCATCAGGAGGGATTTTGCCATGCCTGGAAACAGAACTGCTCATTGGAGCAGACTCTCCTCATTTGTGTGCTACGCAGAACAATCAGGAGCACGGGACTGGAATCAACAACAGATTGCTGGAAGGAAATTGTATTTGTCTTCGGGCTTAGGTATATATTGCTGCGCCAGGGAGGTCTGTGGGCTATGGGGGTCATACATCTGAACTGGCAGAGACAGGCACACAGGGAAACTAATCCAGCCCAGGACGGGATTTCCTCTTCTGGGGGTTCTCCTTGGGAATGTTTGGGAAGCCCCTGTCACCACTGCCTCTGCTTGGCCTTGGCAGCGCCCCTGTGAGGGCAGGACAGTCGCATGCAGCACTCTCGCACCGGCCTTTAAGATTCTTACTGACGTGCAGCCCATGCTGAAGTGACTCTGAAGGTCTTACTCCCTAGCTCAGCCCGGCAGCACTCCTCTCACCCACCTGCCGGGGTGAGTCTCAGCGGTTTGACCGGGAGAGTATGGGTTGCATTTCTGTTCTTGTCGCTGTCATGGCTGGAGGTGGGGGGGCGTGAAGAGGTTTGGTGCTTGGGCTCATATGTTTGCATGACAATTTTGTAACTCTGCGACTACCCCGTCATATCGGACCAGGGGCCAGTAGTATTATCTGACAGCGGTGCCTAGAAGCCCCAGCTGATCTCAGGGCTCCGTTGGGCTGGGCACTGCACAGGCTCACTCTGAGAAACAGCCGCTACCTCAAAGGGCTTACCCCTAAACAGACAAGAAAAAAAGGGTAGGAAGGAAAATGACTCGCCCAAGCTCACATTGCAGGTGAGTGGGCAGAATTAGAACCCAGGTCTCCTGAGTCCCAGTGCAGCACCTTATCCACTAGACGCCCCCCGGGGCCTCTCATAAGTGCTTTAGGGACATGGACGCTTTATGACTGAAATAGTCTCATGATGACTCCACCATCTCTCTCTTGCACAGTTCAAAGCCCATGCTGTAAGGTGAGGTGTGATAAAGCACTGTCATGAGCTCCCTGGAACGCCTGCCCTCCCATGCTGCCAGGATGGCGCATCGGCCTTAACTCGTTTCCCTGTGACCGCCACGGATTGATCTGGCAGAGCTCTTTGCTGTCCGAACTCTAACCAGGGCTCAGGAGGGAGATAACTTACTGGGCTTGGGAATTGAGGCCGGCGAGCCACATGCATTTATGTATATGCAGCTGCTCATCTGCTTTGCATGTGCACGGTCCAGTTGGCCACTTACCCGTGCAACGGGTATTTAGCCCAGCTCGGGCGTGCAGATGCCAAACGGGCACACAGCAATCGGAACAGGAGACAATTCTGCTCCCTCTCACCTGCAATGTAGCTGGTGTCCTGTAGCTGATCTGCAAAAGACGCTTTAGGGAAAGTCCCACCTTCCATTCTCTAAAAGGTTCAAACAACTCTTCATCCCCTGGACTCTCAGCGGCGTAAGGAGTCTGAGCTGTAACTGACTTAGGGTATGTCTACCCTGCAGCCGGGAGGGTGCTTCTCAGCACGGGCAGACAGACACAGGCTAGATCTGCTCGAGCGAGCATGCTAAAAATAGCAACGTGGCTGTGGCCACCACTTGGGGGTCCAGGCGGGTGTGTAGCGCCAGCCGCTGCCCAGGCTGCTGTAGCCCACCACACTTCTATTTTTAGCACGCTAGCCCGAGCAGAGCTCGCGGGGTTCGTTCTACCTGTGCTGTAGCACGGTCCCAGCCGCAGTGTAGACACATCCCGAAAGGGGTTAATGCTGAGGTCACAAAGCTCCAGACTGCAAGGGCTCTCCAGTCCCTGCGTACCCCTGCCTCAATTTCTGATCCCAGCAGGGCACCTCCCCTGTGCTCTGAGTTGGTGGGGCAAACCCCCATCTGTGCTTGAGGGACTGCATCTCCCCCAGGCTCTGGCATACCCACACAGCACCTCTTTGCTAAAGAAATGCCACCTGTGCAGCACAAAGCAGGCTAGAGAACAAGACAAGGGGGAGACACCTCCGAGATGCAGTGCAGCGCCCTTCCTTCTGAGCAGTGCCAGCCCACCATGGCCAGGACCCTCCCGAACATCTCAGAGCAATTTAAAGGGGTGTGTGTGTGTGTGTATAGATATATTTGGAGAGGCTATAAAGCTGAGAACAGTGTTTAGTCCCTTTAATTACAGCACAGATGGTCCTATTCAAATGTGAGCCTGAATAAATCCTCTAAGAGCTGGCAATCAGGAGAAGGCCAGATGGTCGACCTTCCCTCTCTGTGCAAGGAGCTCGAGCTTTCGTCGTCTCCCCATGCTCGCTGCCTTCTCCCCAGACACCACGGCTCCACCCGCTCTCCCCATTATTCGGCTGCTGGAATTGTGCTGGCTGATAGCGGGTATCAGTGCTCGGCAAGGAGCAGCCTTTCCCTGCAAGCTGGGTTGTGAGCTCCGGGCTATCCCCTGGGACACACGTGCCTACCCCAGGCCAATAGGCAATGCTGGGCTTGTTGGAAGGGAGGGTGCACAGTCAGTGAGGCTGGCCCAGGGATGAGACATTAAAATAAATCCTACACTCCTACTTTACCCTGCCAGAGCGGTGGACAGGGGCTGTAGCGTAGCGAGCCAGGCCCATGGTCTCCATTGGCTGTGCAAGTGGAAGTTTATGATTCCCGTAGTTTGGAAATGGTGGGAGGAGACAGACCTGGGACCTGGGGTTTCACTCTGCAGGATGGAACGTCCACTGATTTTTTGGTCTAGTGGTCGGAGCACACGCCCGGATGTCAGAACTCCTGAGTCCCAATCCCGGCCCCGACACAGACTCCTCTGCTATAACCTTGAGCAAGTCACATAACCTCTCGGCCTCCCGTTCCCCCTCTATAACATGGAGATAATTCTAGTGACCTACCTCATGGCTGAGCTGCAAAGATTCATTGATAGTCCACCCTCCACTGAGGCCACTGCACCGTTCAAAGAGCAGGGGCAGACCGGCCGTGCTGGTGATTCTGTGATGTGCAGTTCATGTGTCCCCCTGGGGCAGCTGGGCATCTGCTCTGCTTCGGGAACATCCTCAAAGCCTTGCTGCGTTTGTGTACCTAGCATGTAAAATACCACACTCAACCCTGGCATGGGTTTTTAGTTCTAGCCTTTACTAGGAAAAGTGTGGGTAGACCCCCGAGTTCATTAACATTTCAAATGTATTAGTAATAGCATCGGATTAGTCTCGCTGCCCTGAAATTAGGAGATAAACTGGTACTGAGACCAGCTATAGGATTTGCTGCTTCCGGAGCCCACTTCCCCCACTGCACTGAGTGTGCTTAAACAGAGACATGTGCCAAAGGAAAATACCAACATGGTAAGAGGGGAGTGAAGTGCCTGAGGGCACCTACAATAAATTTGAGATTTTTCTGTGACTTTCTCTCTCAGTGTCTGTGTGCAAGACCCCAGGAGAAATTGCTTTTCATGCTCTTTACGGTTTTGCAAAATGCAACACAGCATTGTAAAGAGTGCACCCTGCAAAACAGATGTGTACTAATGATAAAGATAGGAACCCTACCTTGCAGTGTACAGAGCCTTCCATCTGAGGATCTCAAAGCCCATTTCAAACCCTGGCCCCCACTCTACAGTCAGATTCATTAGTGCTCTGCACAAGGACAAGGGCGTGATTGCAGGATCAGGGCCATTGATTATATGCTCTTTGGAATAGGCACTGTATGTTTATATATGTCTGGACAGCGCTTAGCAGGAACACGGGAATACAAGTAAGAAATAGAAAAAATAACGAATTAATTTAGATTCCTGGCACTCCTGTGAAGTAGGCCAAAATTGTCCCCATTTTACAGATAAGGAAGAAGAAAAGTTAAGTGCCTTGTCCAAGTGAGTCAGCGCTTAGAACAGTACCCATTTCTCCTGATCCGCAGTCCTGTGCATTAGGCCCAATGCCTCTTCTCCGCACTCTTACACATATGACAATCTGATCTCTATGGACCTTGCAACCTTTTCAAAAGCAGCTGATGTGCTCAGACCCAAACCCAGTGTCATGCAACCTCTGAAACAAGCCGAAATACAGCAAGGCATAATAAAATCAACAGTCTCATTCCCAAAAATCCAGGACTCTCACCAGAGAGATTTTCTACTAAATACATATATACAGATTGCGACACAAAGATTTGTCCATGAAATTCTTTGCACAAGTCCTGACATGAAAAAAAATATGGAAAAGCTCTTTTCTTTTTAATGATCACTCAGAGGTCCTTAAAGCAAAGGAAAAAGGTGCCAGTCTGAGACCAAGTGAGTGAGCTCTGCCCTAGGTGTCTCAAAGGAGCAAAATCCAAAGCAACTACCCTTCAGACTGGAAATAACTTCTCGTGTTCTAAGTGTAAATTCCCTGTGTAATCCATTTCTATGTGCTGGAAATGTTACCCAAACACTTATTTATTCCGGTCAGACAGCAGCAGACACGGGGAAGATGCATTAGCTGAAGAGAATTAGTTTGATGAAAGAAGGTTGGAAATTATGCAAAGTCTGGGTGAAACCCTTACATTCAGCAATCAGGAAGCAGTTTTAATTGGCTTGGTGAGATTTTTCAGGCTTGATATGTCTAAAAATATTTAATGCACCCTCTCAATGGACCAGGGAGGTGGATTCTGGAACAGCATCAATGAGGATCCATCTTGATCCATGCTGCAAAGACTGAGCAATGAAAGTGGATACAGTGAGAGGCACAGTCTGTTCGCAACCTCGGGGGACCCAATTTTCCACCTTGCACTGTGCAAAATCTCCCCAGAGTGCTGTAGCCTTTCTGTTTGTCACAGTCCATTCTTAGCATTCATCCCTGTGGGAATCTGCACTCTTGTCTGTCTCTTCAGCTCATGGTGACCTGTCTCAGCTCCCTCTGTTTTCCCCCCTGACTTTCTCTAACACTGAGGTCATGGAAGTTGGAAGATCAAAACTTACAACTTCATTTCCCAGGGTGTCTTTGAAGAACCCCCCAACTCTCTCCCCTCACTGGGGATGATTCAAGAGCCTCAGTCGATTTCAGGGCTCTCAGTGTAGCCAGAAAACAGGATCCTGTATCCACTGAGAATCATAGACGATTAGGGTTGGAAGGGACCTCAGGAGGTCATCTTGTCCAACCCCTGCTCAAAGCAGGACCAACACCAACTAAATCATCCCAGCAAGGGTTTTGTCAAGCTGAGCCTTAAAAACCTCCAAGGAAGGAGATTCAACCACCTCCCTAGGTAACCCATTCCAGTGCTTCACCACCCTCCTAGTGAAATAGTGTTTCCTAATATCCAACCTACACCTCCCCCACTGCAACTTGAGACCATTGCTCCTTGTTCTGTCATCTGCCACCACTGAGAACAGCCTAGCTCCATCCTCTTTGGAACCCCCCTTTAGGTAGTTGAAGGCTGCTATCAAATCCCCAGTCATTCTTCTCTTCTGCAGACTAAACAAGCACAGTTCCCTCAGTTCTCCTCATAAGTTATGTGCCCCAGCCCCCTAATCATTTTTGTTGCCCTCTGCTGGACTCTCTCCAATTTGTCCACATCCCTTCTGTAGTGGGGGGCCCAAAACTGGATGCAATACTCCAGGTGTGGCCTCATCAGTGCCGAACAGAGGGGAATAATCACTTCCCTCGATCTGCTGGCAATGCTCCTACTAATGCAGCTCAATATGCCGTTAGCCTTCTTGGCAACGAGGGCACACTGCTGACTCATATCCAGCTTCCCATCCACTGTAATCCCCAGGTCCTTTTCTGCAGAAGAATCACTGCTAGTAAGTGTGATGGAAGGAAAGAGTTCTGAAGTCTCTGTTCGGCTGGTATTGTGTCTTACTGACGCAAGGAAAATGGCCCTCAGATATAAGAGTCCTCATCTGAAAGTAACTATTAACTACCTTCGTTGTTGTTTATGGTCCCGCTTGAATGTGCCCAGCTGAGGAGGGCCTGTGCTTTCGGGTAACACAAAGGGTAATACTCCGGCAGCAAGTCGAGATAGCATTAGCAAGATGGAGTCACTGCTGTGTGTGTGTGGGGGGAGGGGGGGGCTCTGATGTAAGAGATGCAATAATTGATTCCGCTCTCTTGAAAAGTCCCTGAGTCACATATTAATTATTCTTTATTAACATTAATTATTCTGTTTCAGGCAATAGCGCTGTCCCGCTGTTGTCCATTTAGTGCAGAGCGTGAACTCTTGCGCTACCTGGACCAAAGGGTTCAGAAAGGGAGACGGGTAGTGGATAACTGCCAGCACTGCTGTTGTGCTGGGAATTTTCCACCCGGCCTGATTTATTTATTTTTCACAGTCCCCCTTCACTACACACAAGAGCATTTTCTGTTTTTAACATTATGCAAGGAGCACAACACTTAAAAGGAAATTAAAGCATCGGATGGAGCCGCCTTTTCCATCCGTCACCGCTTTGCCCTACGAGGACAGCTTGCACTTCCAATTCATTTGTCTCGTCACTCAGAACAATCAAACTGAACTCAGCCCTTTCAGTGTCTTCAGGTAAGCGCTTGTCCCCAGTTGCACTATCTTGGAGTGGATCATTCTGTGTGGTTCTTGAGCTACTGTGGGTTGAGGCTGCCTCTGCACTGAAACACAGCTTGGTAACGAAGGCTTTTTCTTGGAGCAAATAGAAGTTTTTTGTCATTTCTCCACCACAGGATTCACATGGCCTTACGGAGCGACAGACAACAGAATGATTTAGCCCAGCGTATGAAATACTCTGGGGTCCACTCGAGTCAGTGTGAGCTGTAGCAGTTATTCTCACTCACACGCCTAAGTCTGTGCACAGACTTGGGTGCCTTTGAAGATAATAAAAGAATAGTAATTTCATTTGCATGCTTATTGCACCTTTCCCCCAAGTACCTCAAACCACTTTGGAGACATTCATTAACAGAGCCTCATGCCTGCCCTTGGAGATAGGTGTGTGTCATTATCCTCAGCGGACAAAGAAGTAAACAGAGCGTTTATCTGACTCGCCTGAGTCAGAGCCAGCAATAAAAAGCAGGCATCCTGACTTCCAGTACTGTGCTCTAATGCTGTCTCTCAGAGCTGGGAATGGAACCCAGACGGTCCCTTGATACGTCTATATTCTGCACCCTCTCCCAGGGCAGGCAGTGCTGCCTGGGTACATCTAACCCGCAGCTGAGGGGTGTAATTCCCAGCGTGGGCTGGTGCACACATGCTAGCTCAGTTTGAGCTAGCACCTAAAAATAGCAGCGTGACTGCGGCAGCACCGTCTGCATCTGGGGCTAGCTCCCACCAGGGTCAGGCGGGACTGTACTCGGGTGTTGTGGCCACGCTGCTATTTTTAGGCACGAGCTCGAGCGGAGCTAGCGTGTGTACATCTACCTGAGCTGGGAAGCACCCTCCCAGCGGCTGTGTAAATGTAGCCTCTCTGTCTATACTCCACACACTCCCCCAGGGCAGCCAGCTCCCTCCCTCTGCCTACATGCATTTATATCTCCCTCACTCCTTGTCGGCCTGTACATAGTCAATAGAGGGACTTGGGGCTTTTTTAAAGGGGGTCCACTGGGACAGGTTCCCCCCTAGGGTGCCACTTGGAATTGGTGTACCACTGAGCCCGCCTGACCCACCAGCCTGCTCTCCCTTTCACACTGTGGTGCTGTGATAAGTTGCCACACTCTCCAAGCTCGCTCTTTCACCAGCACACACACAGGTAGGGACACACCCAGCTGCAGCTTCTCACAGATGCTGAGATCAGCTCTGCATGGGAAGGCTCAGCTAAGGCACCTCCCAATTGCTCAGGCACGCACCCCCCTCTGGAGTGAAAACCCAAAATTATACCGTCTTGCACTGCATAGGGAACTGTACAGCGTAAGCTCATAAAATTCACCCCCTCCCTCAATGTGGAAAGAGATATGCAACAGCTTTCTGCCCTGAGTTATAATTTCCACACACTGGTTTTAGACAAAACAAAAGCAAATGTATTAACTACAAATGGATTGATTTAAGTGATTATAAGGGATAGAAAACAGATCAACGCAGAGTAAATAAACAAAACTGCAAACTGAGCTTAACACTAAATAGGTAGGATATAAATTAGAAAATTATCCCCGAGTGATAAAGAGGCTGGCAGATTCTTAAGGCACAAACTGCCTTGGCTCTGCAGCTTGGGTTTTCCCGGTTTTCATACACAGGCTAGAAATCCCTCTAGCCTGGGACCATCACTTCTCCCCAGTTCAGTCCTTGCCCCTCAGGTGTTTCCAGGTGTGGTGTTGTAAGGAGAGTGAGGTTCCCCCCCATGATGTCATTTCCTCCCTTTTATATCTTCTCCCCACTTGCTGGAAAGCTCTTTTGCTGTGACCTGGGTCAAACAGTTCCCATTGTGTAGAGCTAGCTCTGAGAGGTTTCTATTGCACACAGTCATTGCCCTGACCAGGGCCTCAGTTACCCCAGCAACAGTATGATGGTAATGGTACCTGGCTGGGGCCGAGAGAGCTGTGCGCGAGGTGCTCTGAACTCTGCTGATGGTGGGTGCCTTGGAAATGCCGATAAATAATAACACAGTAAAATGGTCTGGCATTCCAGCTATCCTACAGGAACACCTTTGTAGGAGGGCATTTAGTATTTAGCACCTATGTTTATCACCCGTTTGAAATCCGTTAGGATTTAGGCAGCATTGAAATATGATCAAATGAATTATTATTTACCGCAATCTTTTTATGAGGGAGCTTCAGCACTGGAGGAGCTGGCTGCACATTTCAGATTACAGAGAGAAAAACATCAAACAATGACTCAAACCCAAACGACTTAAAGGATGGAGTGAGATCTCCCCCACTAGCACGGGGTGAGGAATGAAATAACTGCAATTAGCCACCTGAGCAACAGGCTGGCTTGCAAAACATAACACTAACTTCCCATTGTTAGTGGGTACAGTTAAGTACGCTAATGCACTGTCATGCAATCATGGCCCTTAGAAGCATTTGCAGTCTTGTTTCCATCACATAGGAGAGTGAAAATGCACCAGGGCGAACATCAAGCGCATGCGTCAGGTTGGATTCTCCCCGTATTGTGGTAGCACCCAGGGGCCCCTGTCATGGATCAGAGGCCCATTGTGTCAGGCGCTGCACAAACACAGAGCAAAGGGACGTTCTCTCCCACAAAGAGCTTGCCATCGAAGTGTAATTCCGTGGACATGGGGAGCGTACAAACAAATGAAGGGGGGCACAAAGTGCCAATGAGCTGGTACCAGTCAGCACGACAAGCACCAGCTGCCTGTCCATTGCTCAGCTCTTTGTAGGACCTATGCTAGAGAAGGACTTTAAGGAGGGAGATAAAGGAGGACAAGGAGGTGGCTTTGCAGCTAGCCTGCCTTGCACCTGGGGCTTGCCCCTCAGGTAGGCGTTTACACCTGTGCACAGTGTGCACAAACCAGAATGGGAGCATTTACACCCATTCTGCACCAGGGCAAAGGACTGCACCATGGTGTTGGGCAATGGAGCATAGCACCCTTGTGTCGTCATTAATATCGGTGCAAAGCAAAGGTAAAACATTCCCACAGGCGCATGGGAGCATTTTACACCCATTTTGCATAGGCCCAAGGTGTAAGGCTGTGCGGAATCACGCCCATACATAGTGCAAATCTCACATTGGTGGGGAAGTAGCAACATGCAGGCAGGGGTTTGCTTCGTGTGCCAGAGGAATTTGTGTCTGTTCTTTGCCAGCTAATCTCAAACTGAAGCCACAGCCGGGACCCCCAAGAGACACGGTTAAATCCCTTGGATTCGGGGCATGTTTGCTCCTCACACAGAGAACCAGTTTTGTAAAGGAGAAATAGCCATTTTTATTCCTTTCCACTTTCCTGCTCCCCACACGGACACTACATTCTGTGGCACCCAGGCCACGCAGAGGGGTGTAGCGACCCCTGCCCAAGAACCTGCCCAAGATTCTGGGAACCAGCTGAGCCCGGTGATGGAGGCCAAACCCTGATACGGTGGGAGTGGGTGACAGAATGTGCCTGGACTGGGACAGATTTGGAGTCTGGAGGCTTACACGGGGCTCACTTTTGCACCAGGCCGAATTTCATCCTTGGTGCTTTAAGGCATACCATGTCCTGCCCACCACCAGTGGCGTTCTGAGTCCGCTGGAAAATACAACCGAGCCCAGCTCCAGTCAGTCACATTTAGACACCCACTCTACTAATGCCAATTAGCCACAAATGGCACCTGCCAGCCTGATGCCTCCCTGCCTGATCTCCTGCAGCTCCCAGGCACCACACGTCGCCTCGGAATCAGCTTTGCATTCATCTCACAAACACCCCTGAGTGCAAACCTCAGTCATAGTAAAGCAAGCAGGGGCAGCATGGTTTGGTGCAGCCATGCAGACTGAGGGCCATGTAGTGCAGAGTTAGGGGATTCCCTCCCCCACCACACTTTTACATCCTTTATTTGTGGTAGCACCCGTTACGTGAGAGGCCTTTCCCAACCGTCAGAGGACACTTTGGTTCTAGGAACAAATTGTTTATTGTAAAGCCCCTTGATAACCATGGTTTAAAGCAGCCATTAGCAACCCGTGGCAGGGGAACCACGAAGGTTCAGCGCTTGGGGTTTGGTTTGGAGAAGCACCAAAGACTGCAGAGCTCACTGCTCCCCTGAGCTATGATAGCTCTCTCTCTCTCTCTCTCTCTAAGTGTGTGTGTGTCACACACACACACACACCCCTTGGGCAAATCACTTAATCTATCCGTGCCTCAGCTCCACATCTGTAAAATAGGGGGGATTATCCTCCAGTATAATAATGATAATCTCTCAGTCTTGTCTATTGAGATCGTAAGCCATTTGGGGGCAGGGACTGTCTCTCACTATATACAGCAAGCTAGCACAACGGGGTCTGATCTCAGCTAGGACGGCTGAGTACTACCGGCACCACAAATCCCAGTAATATCTAATGAGAACAAAACCCACATATAAAGAATGACAGCCATCTTGCCACACAGAGCACAGAATCGAGGTAAAGGACAGCAAGAGCATAGAGTACAGGGTGGGAGTAGGGAAAGAATCAAGATGACTTGGTTATATAGGAGGCTAGCATATTCTGCCTTGCAGGACGAGGCCCCTTGGGCAATAAGCAGTTAAAGCAACTGATTCTAGCAATCCACAGGCCTCAGGCTGAGAGTAAGTGCTGCCAGACTCGGAGCATCTGGCTGGCCTCAGACCTGCCTACACTGAAGGCTATGTCGATTTGCACTGTGACTTGGTAGCCCATCCGTGGCACGCAGATCTCAGCTGAACTTTAATTATGAACCTGACAAACGGACGGTGTTGTCAACAGTCTAAGTGAAAAATCCCAGGACACCAGGGTGATTTGCATTTGCGATGCAATATGTAGACGAGCTCTTTCATTATTTAGGGCTTCCTTTGGTTTCTGGATCCTTTAGCACAAGCTCTCTCTGCTTTGAAAAATGGCAATTATGCACTTACTTTATAAAAGCATTGATCACTAGCTACCCACAGCTCAGACCCCAGACTAGACATGGTGAGGAGGTGGCTTCAATAGTATTTCATGGGGAGTGGGGGGCATGTGTAAAGGGGGCAGAATCCAGCCTACCTGCATGTGTGTATTCTGTGTGTGAATGGCGGCTGAGTGCTCCACTCACACCGCACTAGGCTGTAGGAACTCCTGAGTTCTAATCCTAATCCTGATTCTGAATGACCCTTTGTAACTCTGGGCAACCCACTTAACCATTTGTTGCCTCAGTTTCCCCATCTGTAAAATGCCAAATTTACAAGGACATATGAAGGTTACTAGGTTAGTTCAGGTTTGTGCCATGTATTATCATGATGGGGAATTATACAAACGGCAAGATTTTCAAAAATGCGTAGTACCCAGCAGCTCCCATTGTTCCCAGTAGGGGTGTATGTGTCCGGCAGGGGAGTTCTCTATTCTCAGTGGGATGCTGAGCGATTTTGAAAGTCAGGCCCATTATTTTTACCATATTGATGGTGAGTATATTTTCAGAATGAAGTATTCCAGAATCAGCACTGAGACAGTTACGGATTGATATTAAGACAATTGGTTTGGTAAGATTCAAGAAAGGTGTGGACACAGATGAATCAGAATAGCACAGAATCATAGAACTGTAGGGCTGAAAGGGACCTCGAGAAGTTATCAAGGCCTCCCCCCTGCGCTGAGGCAAGGCCAAGTAAACCCAGACCATCCCTGACAGCTGTTTGTCCAACCTGTTCTTAAACATCATCCACAACTTCCCTTGAAAGCTTGTTCCAGAGCTTAACTGTCCTCCAGGTGCTTATAAATTGATTGTTTAATAATTTGTTTCAGTATCTTTCCAGGTCCTGAAGTTCGGCTGACTGGTCTACAATTCCCCAGGTCCTCTTTGTTCCCCTTTTTAAAGAGGTGTACTGTGTTTTCCCTTCTCCCAGTCCCCTGGGAGCTCCAGCAGTTCTCAAAGATTCTAACAGTTCTGAGTTTGTTCCATAAGTGCCCCAAATGACTTTCATCAGGCCCTGCCCACTTGAATACATTCAGCTTATCTAAATATTCTTGAACCTGTTCTTACCCCTAGTTTGGCTTGCGTTCCTTCGCCCTTGTTTATTAATTGTGTTGAGTATCTGGTCACCATTAACCTTTTTAGTGAAGACTGAAGCAAAATAGGCACTGACCATCTCAGCCTTCTTCATATCATCAGTCATTAGCTCTCCTTCCCGGCTAAGTAGAGGGCCTTTTGTCGGGCTCTTGCTTCTAATGTATAAAGAGCGTCTGACTGCCTTTTATGTCCCTTCCTATGAATGACTCATTTTGTGCCTTAGCAGTTTTGATTGTGTCCATACAAGCTTGTGCTCTTTTTTGTGCTCTTCCTTAGCAATTCATGCATATTTATACTTTTTGTAGGATTCCTTTTTGATTTTCAGGTCATTAAAAAGCTCCAGATGGAGCCATATTGGCCTTTGATGATTCTTCCTGTCTTTCCTTTGCATTGGGATGGTTTGCAGTCGTGCCTTTAATATTGTCTCCTTGAGAAACGGCCGCTTCTCCTGAACTCCTTTATGCTTAGAGTTTCTTCCCATGGGATCTTGCATGCCAGTTCTCAGAGTCTGCTAAAGTCAAAGTCTATTGTCCTTATTCTGCTGCTCTCACTCCGTCCTTTCCTTAGAAGCACGAAATCTCTCATTTCACAGTCAGTTTCAGCCAAACTGCCTTCCACCTTCAGATTCATTACCAATTCCTCCCAGTTCATCAGAATCAGGTCTAAAAGGGCTGCCCACTGCTTATTTCCGTCACTTTCAGATACAAGAAGTTGTCCCCAGTAAATGCCAAGAATTTATGGGACATTTTGTATTGCGCTCTATAACTACCCAGATGTCTGTTGGAAAAGTTAAAGTCCCCACATTTCTACCAGGTCTTGCGTTTTGGTTATTTCTACTATTTGTTCTACAAATGCCTCATCTACCGCCTCTTCGTGATTCGTTGGCCTATAGTAGACCCCTACCAGGATGTCACCCTTGCATTTCCCCATTTTATCTTTACCCAGAGACTTTCAACTGGTCTGCCTCTCACCCCCTTCTGGACCTCAGAACAAGTGTATATATTCTTGACCTATAATGCAATACCGCCTCTCTCTTTTCCCTGCCTGTCCTTCCTGAATAAGCCATAGCCCTCTATATCTATATTATAGTCATGAGATTTATTCCACCAAGTCTCTGGGATGCCATTTAAGTCATAATTTATCTTATTGTACTAATACTTCCAGTTCTTCCTGTTTATTCATCATACTTCTTGCATTTGTTTATAGACAAATAGCATCTCTGTAGCCTAGATATTTTACTTCAGTATATAGGCTCTTGCTGTTAAAACAGCCAGGAGAAAAATGAGTGTTGTGCCTAACCTGCCTCAGATTTATCTACTAAATTTCATTCCAGTATGTACTGAGGTTGACAGGTCTGGTTGTAATTTCCCCTGGGAAATGCCCACATGACCAGCCAAAGCATTAGCGTGCCTTGCCAAGGCTAGTGGAACCTAATTAAATAACACCCATTGGTACAAATGTCCTAAGTGCTGCTCCCTTACTTCACTTCCACCTAAGTCCATAAATGACTCCACTGCAAGGGACAGAAGGCTGGGCACAAAACTAGGCAGAGACTCAGAGGTAGCAAGGAAAGGAAAGCTTTTGTTTTCTTGGTATATATTCTAGAGGACTTTGAATGTGTCCATTTTAAATGTGCCTTTTCCCCATCCCAGCTGCCTCCACCGAGCCTGCATTCCCCTTCAGCACGTTCCTGGGGGAAGGAATTTTCCAAGCGGCACATCCCGATTTGTGTGAATGATACAGTTGCATCTTCCCAGGCTCAATTAGCATCTGAAATCAGAGTGAACAACGTGCTGCGACTCTGTGTGCTAGACAAGCTCAAGGATGCTGTGAAGCGATGCAACACTTCAACAAACAACATTTAAGTAGGGTGACCAGATGTCCTGATTTTATAGGGACAGTCACGATTTTTGTGTCTTTTTCTTATATAGGCTCCTATTCCCCCCAACTCCTGTCCCGATTTTTCACATTTGCTGTCTGGTCACCCTACATTTAACGTACAGCAGATTTCAATCAAAAGCTAATGCTGTTGAAACACTCCTGGCGGGCGGGGAGAGGAGAAAAGATCAGGGACACTTGTGTTTATCAGGGGGTGAAAATACTGGACTTGCACCTTGCACAGGCTGCACGGAGCTGTTTGGCCCATCATCAATCACAAGCTTGATGAGCTCCTTTATTCAGCACAGGGGGCTAGGAGGCAAGGGTTTTGCTTTCTACTGGGCAAGGCACTTTTCTGTGCCCCAGTTCCCCCTCTGCACATTAGGGGATAATACTTACCTCCCTGAGGGGCTGCAGAGCCTGATGAGTGTTTGTAAAGTGCTTTGAGAGGCTGGGACGAAGAGGCAGGCAAGGGGTTGTTATTCAAAAGGATAATTACCTCCCCACGGTTTCCATGCATGCCAAAATAAATGTATCAGCAGGATCGAGCCAGGACTGAGCTTTCTAACCCACCGTGATTCAATGCGATGCTTTGATTTAAACCATCTTGCCTCTTTAAGGGGGACGTTTAAAAAAAATGTGGTTAGATCAAAAGACTTGAACAACGGCAGAGTGAGAGGGAATGGGGTCTTTAAGGAGGAGGAGGAGGGAGAAGCGAGAAAGTGACAGAGAGACTCACACCAAGAGGTCCTTCCAACTGGTCTCTTTGCATTTTGAAGCCTTAGTGACATCACTGTTCTTGTCTTTATAATAAAGGGGACCTAGGAGTCTGCATTCAGTCTGAGCTCAGGCAGATAAGCATATTAGAAACAACTGCACCTCCCATCTATCACCACAGAACAGGCTCGCATTTTATTTCCACCATGGATGGAGGGGTTAAGCTTAGATAATTTAGAGATCAGACCTTTCTTTCTTTTTCTTTTTTTACTGGCCATTCTTCTTGTGCTGGAAATATAAGATTTCAAATGGGAAGTTGGTAGCTTCTTCTGCCAGCTGAAAGGAGGATTCCCTCAACTCCTAGAGGACACAGGTAAGAAACTAAATAATTCCTGATATTCTGCAGAGCTGCCCTGTGGAGAAGTGGTGCTATCCTCCTGACAGCTAAATGGATGCAAAATCTGCCTCCCCCCAATATCAAGAATGATGAAGAAATAGATATTGTAGGTATTTTATGTTTCCCAGTAAGTGAGGGGTCATTGATCAACAAAGCAGAAAGAGACTCAGTGAAATAATTTGTGCTAATAACTTCTCAAAATCAGAACAAGCCCCTCCCTGGATCAGACAAAAACATGCCCTAAATGTTGCAGGGAGGAACTTTGAAAGCTCTATCAGATGAACATGATCTATTTCTACTTCCTTAACGGTCAAAATCAATTCACTGGAGCAACCAGTTAACTACAGGGCTTTGTATCATTCAGCCCGTGCATAGAATTAAATCATGAGTGTTGGTGCTTGCTGTGTGAGCGGAGCGATAGCCTTAGCCGTGGAAGGAGTATGAAGGGAACTGCCTGTAGTCTTGTACAGCTGAATAGGGCTCTGAAGGTGACAATTAGGCTTATGTCAGCAGAACACTTTTTCTCCAGGTGGTTGAGTAAGAACAGATAACTGTCTGCATGTCTTGATCTCCAGGCCACCTGTGACCTTGTTATTTGGTGCCGATGGTAGCGGTTCTGTTCCCAACGGGAGGGAAATGTTTGCATGCGGGAGATACTTCAACAAGGGGTTGAATGAACCCCTGAGTGCCCTGGAACAAGGCATAAGGAGGAGCCAGTCACATGAAGGGGAAGAGGCTCCTGCCTGGTTGGCTTTGCCCTGCAGAGTGGGGTGCGTGGCATTCCCTGGGTGAAAGCATTGTAGCTCCAGAGCGTGGGGGAGAATTACACACCGCCAGACAGTGGGGGTCTGTGCCAGGAATTCAGCCATTTGGATGAGGTGCTGGGCAGACAATTCTTAGCACATGGGCATCACCAGGATGGCCAGGAAAGTTAAAGATCAGTGGCTTGATCATGCCGGAGCCTTCTGCATAAGGGTGTGGCGGGGGACAAGGACTATCACACCCTTTGTGCCTGGCCTGCATTAGGGTCTCATGAACTGGGGCCCTGGCATGCAAGGATGCTTCCCTGGGAGTAACGGGACACAGAGTGGGCAAGAGGGCAAAGCCCTGGTTCCCCGTGGGGCCCAGGGAACTGGCTGGCTGCACGGGGAGTACGCCGCCCCCTGGAAAGGGCTGTCACTGACAGTGCCCCGGCGGGCACGGGTGGGGAATGGTGGGAGTCTGTGCCACGGAGGAACCTCTCTGAGGACCATGTGCCTCGTGCTTCCCCACCGACCGTTCCTCGGGGCTGTGTCTGAAAGTGCGACCCAGCCCTTGGCTTTTAGGGATGGCTGCGGGGAGGGAGTTTGGACAGGGCTTAGCGCAAGTGTCTGGAAATCTCCCTGGAGTGAGCCTGACAGCTTAAAACTCACACTCAGACCTGACAGTGACAGCACGAGACAGCCCAGGCCCCGCCCTTTGTCCGGCCAAAACTTTCAGGGAGTTCTCTCAGCCCAGAGCTGCTCTCTAGTGCCCCTCAGTAGGATGCTCATAGCGTTCCCACTGTAACACCGTGCTTTGCTCAGGGGCAACTCAGCTGGTGAATAATAGACAGAGATGAAAAAGGCCTATGATGTCCCATGTAGCCCAGCTCCTGTAAGGGGGACAAGGGCAGGAGAGGATTGCTCATCCCCTCCAGTTTGTATTTTCGTTGGATGTAAACATTGTAGATGTATCCATCCATCCACCACAGAAATACTGGGCTGGAACAGACCTCGCGAGGTCATCGAGTCCAGGCCCCTGCCCTTGACAGGACCAAATGAACCTAGCCCATCCCGGACAGGTGTTTGTCCAGGTTGTTCTTAAAAATCTCCAATGACGGGGATTCCACCACCTCCCTTGGAAGCCTGTTCCAGAGCTTAACTATTCGGAGAGTGAGAAAGTTTTTCCTAATATCTAACCTCAGTCTCCCTTGCTGCAGATTAAGCCCATTACTTCTTGTCCTATCTTCAGTGGACATGAGAACAATTGATCACTGTCCTCTTTATAACAACCTCATATATTTGGAGACTTATCAGCCCGCCCCCCCCACCCCCGCTCCTCCGCCTTCTCTTCTCTAGACTCAACATTCCCACTTCTTTCAACCTTCCCTCAGAACAGGTTTTCTAAACCTTTTATCATTTTTATCATATCCACTATCCTCTGGACTCGGTCCAATTTGTTCACATCTTTCCTAAAGTGTGCTACCCAGAACTGGACAGAGTTCTCCAGCGTGGGCCTCACCAGTGCCAAGTACACTGGGATAACTACCTCCCGTGTCTTACACACAGGAACAATGGAACACCACTCTTGTTAATACAGCCCCCAAATTGACTCCTTCTACATGAGAGGCACTCTAACTCCCAAAATGTTTTCTGCAGTACCACTGCCTAGCTCGTTATTCCTCTTTGTGTAGCTGCACATTTGATTTTTCCTTTCTAAGTGCAGTACTTTGCGCTTGTCGTTATTGAATTTCATCTTATTGATTTTAGACCCATTCCTCTATGTATCAAAATCTTTTTGAATTCTAATCCTGTCCTCCAACGTGCTTGCAATCCCTCCCATCTTGGAGTCATCTGCAAATGTTATAAGCCTACTCTCCACTCCGTCATCTAAGTCATTAATGAAAATATTGAGTAGCACCGGACCCTGGTCCTGTGGGACATCACTTGAGAAGTCCTCCCACCTAGTGACAGCCAAGCATCAATATCTACTCCCGAGTAGGGTTTTTCAACCAGGTGTGCACCCACCTTATAGAAACTAAATCTAGACTATATTTCCCTGATTTGCTTATGAGAATGTCATGTGGGACTGGGTCAAAGTCAAGATAAACACAGCTACTCCTTCCCCTTGGCGCACTAGGCTGGCTTCCCTGTGAAAGAGGGACATTAGTTTGGTTTGACATGATTTACTCTTGACAAATCCCTGTTGGCTATTCCTTATAACTCTGTTATCCTCTGTGGTTGAACAAACGGATTGTTTAATAATTTGTTGCGGTATCGATCTAGCCACCCTCCCTCCTCATACAGATCTATCTGTCTAGCTGGCAAGCTCTTTGGGTCAGGGGCTGTCAGTGCCTAGCGCAATGGCGTCCTGATCACGGTTTGAGGCTGATATGTGCAATACAAAAAATATCTACCTAGCTACTTACCTCTTCTGTCAATCATCTCTCACTGTAGTAGCGAGGCACACTCTCTTTCGATGCAGGACTAGAGCAGGATGCTTGCGTTCCTTTCTTCGCTACATGCCTATTATTAAAAGCCCTTTGCTCTTTAACACGCAGCGGCAATCAGAGTGGGACCAAGACCTGGAGAAAGGATGGGCCATGCCATATCCGCAGCCTGAACCTGAAAGTCCACGCGGCAATTTTATAGCTCTGCAACCTGAGCCCAAGTCAGCTCACCCGGGCTGGGCTCAGCTCACCCGGGCCGGGCTCAGCTCTGCTGCATGTGTTTTATGGCACTGGAGGCATGCCCTTATTAGCTACCCCCAAACCAAGGCCCTTTGCTCCTTCATTGCTCAATGGCCCCTGCTGCTCCATCCCCTCATGATGTCGGACACCACTGATGGAGGCCTCATTGCTGGTTGCTGTGCAGAAGATATTATGCTGTTGTGAGGGTCTGACTCTCTCCCTTGTTGAGCAAGGACATTAGCGGATAACTCAGGCACTGAGAGCCAATTTGCATGCAAATCTCCTTTAGGGAAGAGAAACACTCGAAACGCAAGGGATGGAATTAGTCTGAGAGCAGAAGGGCAGACTCTGAGCTGGTGTAGACGGTCAGAGCTGTATTGGCTTCAGTGGAGCTCTGGCAATCCACACCAGCTGAGGATCTGCCTTATTGTGGCACCTGCTCATTAAAAGGCATAATAATTACACAGCCAAGCTGTGCCGCCCGCTCCCCCGGTGTCATTGTGCTCACCCTCATTATGTACGTAAACTAATTACACAAATGCAATAATGGAATGCCAATTACGCAGATGACTTTTCTGCTGGATGGATTTTCCCTTCAGCCTTGCGTCTCCCATTAATGTTCTGCCTACGACTTAATAAGTTGTTTACTTCATTTGACACATTCCAAGCTGGTTTGTACATATCTGGGGAAACTGTCTTGTACAAATATTCCTTCTCTCATTTCTCTGTCTTTCACCGATCCACCTCTACCCATTTCTGCATCTATCCCCAGGCACATCTATCTATCTCTGCACATGCCTATCTCAGTTTCTATATCTGCACCACACTGATACCCATTGTTTCTGAGTGTCTTGTCACAAGCCTTCTTCCAACTTGAAACTTCTCTGTTGTCAAAACACTGAAATTCCCATAATTCTCCTATGGTCTTTCACAGCTGAGCAAAATTCCTGCCAGGCCATGGATGGCCCCAGGATGGAGTCAGAAGGCAGAATCAACACGACAATCTCTTCTTTAATGAGCCATAAAAGGAACTTGACATATTCGCCCTACTACCAGCACTCCCCACCTGTTGCCGCTATCTATATAATCTCCTACTTGTTTATCTTCGCCTTGTGCATGGTTGGGAACAGTCTGGTTTGCTTCATTGTGCTGAAGAACAGCCGGATGAGAACAGTCACCAACCTCTTTATCCTCAACCTAGCCATCAGCGACCTGCTGGTTGGGATTTTTTGTGTGCCCACCACACTCGTGGACAATTTAATCACAGGTAAGGCGAGAGGGTGACACTGAGTGCTCTCTGTGCTGGCCAGACCTCCAGAAGTGTCCCACCTACAAGAGTTAATGAGAAGAGAGACACTGCTAGGGTGACCAGATAGCAAGTGTGAAAAATCGGGACGGGGGTGGGGTGGGGGAATAGGAGTCTATATAAGAAAAAGACTCAAAAATCGGGACTGTCCCTATAAAATAGGGACATCTGGTCACCCTAGACACTGCTGAGTACTCTGAGCATAGGACTCACCCAATCCTGGTTTCCTCTGGGTTCTCAGGCACATAACTCCACTGCTCTGGGCCATTTACATATGCACCTGCCTCAAGGGGAGGTGTCAGCTAATACTTATTAATTCCTTTGAAGAAGGAAATTGCCTTATAAATGCTAAGTGTAAGGAAACCACTAAGACCTAACGCAGCTTTAGGAACACAGGCAATGCAACTCCATTGGGAGCATCCAAAGGTGTAAACACCTGAGAGAGACAGGGGTCATTTAGGGTTGTACGAGTGGCGCAAAACTAGCCGACGTTTGCAAACCTGGGTGCCTCGTGGGGCAGACTTCTAAATAAACGCTGCCTCGCTTGCAAAGGGGCCGAGTGCCTGCCGTTCCCACTGACTTCCATGGGGTCAGCAGCTGCTCAGCACCTTTGAAAAATCAGCCCCCTGGCCCTGTGCCATGCTGTCGGCAAGATGAGGGGAATTGTGCGGGACATTTTGGGTGTGCTACAGGCTTGACCCAAAGCCCGCTGAAGTCAACTGTTGGCTCCAGCGACCTCTGGATCAGGTCCTCAGTCCCTAAGGAAAGTTTATTGGGGCTGCTGCACACGGTAGAATGGGCCAGGAGAGTCTCTTCTTGCATTCCTGAGCTGGCCCAGTGGCCGCTGGGCCCGTCCCCAGGCCAGGACTCTCCACAGGGATTAGTGCTGTTCCCACAGGCTTCATTAAGTGTCTGCTGAGCACAGCAGCTCCCTCCCCTCTAGGGCACACAGGGGTTGTTCTGCTGTGCTGCCTAGGCCTGGGTAGGGGTGAGTGGGTAAGCGCGTCCTGCTCCGGCCCAGGAGCAACTCGGAATAATGCCCTTGCCAGGGGTCAGGCAGGAGGCAGCTTGCATCTGTGTGGTCTCGAGCTTGGAGCCTGGAAAAAACAATGACTTGACACTGGGTTGCTCCACAGAAATGCATCTCATTTTCTCTAACTGGTAAGTGAATTCTCTGCTCGCTGGAGTGAGGGGCTGACAGTGCTGCCCAGGTGCAGGGAGAGGAGCTGCTGTATAAACTTCCCCCACACATCTCTGCCAAGAGACACCAGTCCAGACCTGCTGTGCCCCCTACCAGCCCAGTGACCCTGCCAGTGAACACCCTCTGCTATTGCAAGTCCAGAGCTCCCACACAGTCCTGCTAAGTCACATCAATCCTGACCCACAGGACTTGCTGCTCCAGTTCTGGGCTTCCACACTGCTCTGACAATGCCTTTAATATCTGTCCTGCAGCCCCCCCTCCCACGGCTGTGCCAGTGCCCTTCGGTCCTGACCTGCAGCACCCCGCGACTGCCCAGGCCCGCACCCCATCTCTCCCCAGATCTGCCGGTTGTTCTCAGTTGGGCATTTCATACACCAAGATAAGATGCTCACTTGTCTGAGTTCCTGTCGTGAGACGATTACTGCTTTGGCAGAGCAGAGCCACGAGCGATGAAATCACCCCCAACAGCTTCTCTGCAGGGTAGGGGCTTAATGTGCAAGCGGCATGGACGCTTTTCCGCTGCAGCCTGCAATTAGTGCTGTATTCGGCCTCAGCATCCTCTCCCAATCTCTCTACCATGTGATCTCCCCGGAGGAAAGCAAACTGCATTGGCTTTTCACGGTGCAGCAACTGCTTCCCCCGGACTGACCCGCGTTTGGTTGTTTTCTGCTAGGCTGGCCTTTCAGCAACGGGATCTGCAAGATGAGCGGTCTGGTTCAGGGCATGTCTGTGTCCTCGTCTGTCTTCACGCTGGTGGCGATTGCCGTGGACAGGTGAGAAGGGGCGGCACGAGGGACAGTGGAGCGGCAACAGCGTAAACAGAAGCTCCTCCCACCCCCGACTTTAAACAAAGCAAATCTGGTGCCAGCTGCCAGGTTCAAAGCACAGGGCTCTGAAACCCCTTCCGACTCTCATTAAGATCCACAGGGAAAGATTCCCATAGATTTACACTGGGATCAATGTTCCCTCTAATTTTTGACAGGCCGTGTGCGCAAAAAATGTCTTCTGTGCAAATTTTTCACAGGCCGTAGACGCAAAAAAATTCTTCTGTGCAAATTGTTGTGCTTCTGTGCAAATTTTTGTGCGTGCGGTGTTTCGCCGTGTGCACGGGGTTTAGGATCTATGTGCACGCGCACACAGCTTAGAGGGAACAGTGACTGGGATTGGAGCAGGCTCTTTATCCACAGCACCAGCTTCCCCACACTGCCCTGCCAAGGTGCTGAGGGGGAACCTTGCTCAGTGCAAGAATGTTACTCAGGCCCATGTGGCCCTTAGGCCAGGTTGACACCACAGCACTTTTGCGGGCATAGCTCTGTTGGCCAGGGGTGAGATTTGTGGCCAACGGAGCTGCGGGCGCAAAAGCCAGGGTGATGGGGGTGGAGGCATAAGCTAGACAGTAGCATCGAAAGCGCAGTGTGCGTGTAAGCTGTGTCCACACTGGGAGCGCTTGGCTGCTATAGTACACCAGCAGAGCGGTACTGGCCAATGCAGGCCTGGCCTTCGGAGCTATGCTGCCAGTCCAGGCTGGTTCTGCTGCTGGCTTTTGCCTAGTGGATACCTGCCCACATGCAAGCCCTAAGCTCCTTCCACACAAAGGGCCCTGAGCCGCTATCAGCTAGGACCTGCTAGCACGAGGGGCAGGACAGAGCTGTGTGCTGCTGGGGAGGAGGAGGCTCCTCTTCCCTTTATCAGTCCCTGAGCCATCCAGTCCCAGCGCGAGGCTTTTCATGTCTGAAATTTGTGACGCTACGCCGAGCGCGAATGGCTTAAAAGGCTGAGATTTTTGCAAGACAACTACGTTTAATTAAAAACTCAATTACTCGGAGAACAGTTATGGAGCTGCTGAATTAATAACTCCAAAATTGTTTCAAGTAAGAAGCAGCCAGAATCAAAAAGGTTGTTTCCACTCCCGTACGTTTTAATCGTTAAACGCCGTGTGCCTCCTCACAGCCATTCACCTCAGCACAATGTGGCAAAGGCAGACAATTACCTCAATCAAATGCAGGCTTCCTTGGTTTGCAATCTTATGCTGCAGGGTAATGGGGGAGTTTGACTTTATGAGTGAACCTGCAAACTCCAGATAAGAGTGAACCATTGGTTCTACCTTCCTGCTTCCGGGCCCACACCAGCCTCTAACTGATCAGAGTTAGGAAGAAAATTGTCCTCTGCGCAGGTGATTCCATAAATGACGGTTGCAGGTTTTTTTGAACCTTCCTCTGAGTGCAGCTGGCACTGGCCCCTGTCAGAGGTGAGATACTGGGCAAGAGGGACCCTTGGTCTGAGCTAATCTGGCAACCCCTCTCTCCTAAGAAATAAGTTATTTTTAGAGCTGGTTGAAAGTTTTCCTCTGAAAGGGGGGTGGTGCTGGAAGGTGGCAGGGTGGTGTGATTTTTTTTTTTATGATGGAAAAATGTTTTTGATCAAACAGAAACTCATGAAAAATGTCAATTTTTGTCAAAAAAGGGGTTGGGTTTTCATTTAAAAGCTCTCTCCCCTTTTGCCTCTCACGCTTGGAACGAGCGTCCCCTCCACAGCCACAAACCTTACTCATCCTCCTTCTCAACTCTCCGTTGCCATGAAGCCTACATAAACCCGACAACGGTCATGTTGCTGGTGTCCCGAGACCACTGCCTATCATCCTGACCAGCGCTGTCTCAGTGTTTCCTTGTGCTCCCCCGTCTGCCTGTCTCCACCTGCAGTGCTTGTCTTAGATCATCAGCTCTTTGGAACAGAAACCATCCCTTTGCTCTGTGTTTGTACAGCGCCTTGCACAACAGGGGCCTAGTCCCAGACTGCGGCTCCTTGGTGCTATGGTAATACAAGGAATCAATAACCGGTCCCTCCACTACAGAATGTGGGTACAGTGTAGACACAAGCAGTGATGTTCTGGCTCTGTTGAAGTCAATCTTGGCGTTTTAGCACTGATCCACAATTTCACCCCTTCTCTCTTTCAATGGAAGTTTTACCATGACTTCAACAGAAGCAGTATTAGGCCAATACTAAGAGCTTTTGAAAAACCCAGCAAGTAGTTGGATTAGATACTGGGGACCCCTGCCCCTTTCCACCTCTGTGGCTATGGGCCCAAAGAGACATGATCTGGGAGTTTCCTACCAGTCTTCCTGGCCCAAGGTAATCATGCACCGTGTCCCAGGAGAACCCGGTACTGCTTATTGCTTAGACTCCTTTTGGGTCTTGCTCTGTGGAAGTTTCTCTCAGTAGCACTCACCTCTCTGTGTGTTGGTTTTGCATCAGGTTCCGCTGCATCATGTACCCCTTTAAATCCAAGCTCAGCCTGCTCAAAGCCCTGAACACCATCACAGTCATCTGGGTCCTGGCCATCACCATCATGTGCCCGTCCGCTGTCATGCTCACGGTGGTGCAGATTGAGGATCACTACATGGTGTACAATGACAACCAGAGCCTGGCTTACCCCTTGTATTCCTGCTACGAGGCCTGGCCCAACAGCGAGATGCGCACGGTCTATACCACAGTCCTTTTCGCCCACATCTACGTGGCCCCATTGACCCTCATCATGGTCATGTACGGCAGGATTGGCGTCAGACTCTACAGGTCATCGGGCCCAGTGAGCAAGCACAGGGTGGAGAACCAGGAGTGCTGCAGTGCCGCTGTCTCCAGGCGGAAGGTCAAGGTCATCAAGATGCTCATTCTGGTGGCCCTGCTCTTCATGCTTTCCTGGCTGCCCCTGTGGACCCTGATGCTGTTCACAGACTATACCAAGCTGGACGACGACCAGCTCGACCTGCTGACAGGCTACATCTTCCCCTTCGCGCACTGGCTGGCCTTCTCCAACAGCAGCGTCAATCCCATCATCTACGGCTACTTCAACGAGAACTTCAAGCAGGGCTTCCAGGCAGCCTTCAAGTTCCAGGTTTGCTCAGAGGAAATAGGGCACCGCGAGGCCTATTCGGAGAAGGTGACGGGCAGCACCAGTGGCTTCAGCACTCGCAACAAGATCTTCATGGACAGGGAGTCCTCCGACGCCGTCTGCCTCAAGAACCTGCATGCCAAAGCCCCCTGCCCCGTGCAGAATGGACAGGCCCAGAAACAGGGACTTCACATGCAGGATATTGATAAAATCACCCCTCTGAACAAAGTCTGCAAAGCATGGGATGAGTGAGATGGCTGGCGAGATGGGAACACTGTCTCTCTCCGTTTGCAAACGTCACTTTTATTTGTTACGGTGATGCATGTGCAGTGATGAGTATTTCCCCCTCAGGCCTGGGTACCTAGCTATTCATATTCGGTTTTGTAATTGCAAAATGCATCGCATAGGGCTACTGTTCAATATTCCTACTGATGCACAAATATCTGTCAATCGCTTTCAGTGTATAGTTGAGGCTAGCTCTCATATAAAATGTCTATGTATTAAAGCTACCACTCCATTCAGAGTTTCCTTGGCTTGCAACCAGAATGTGGTGTTTTGGGGGTGGAAAAATGTATTTCACAGTGTCAGGATTCAGTTTTGCATTTGAAAAAAACCCAACTCTGAGTGTTTGTCTTCTTGTGTTAGCAAACTGCTGCCTGTCAAGCTCCTACTTCTATTGGGCCACCCCACCTGTTCTATGTGTGGAAGGGAATCCCAAAGCTGACAGGGCAGCCGAAGTCTCTCTCTGGACGCTCTTGCATTGTTCCAAGGTCAGTACTTCAATACACAAGCTGAACCGTTCTAGCAGCTCTGCAGTATAACACAATACATTGCAGCTGTATCCAGGGAAAGTGCCACAATAAACATGCCACACTTTTTGTTACTAAAATCACTTTAAAACTGAAAGGATTAAAAAAAAAAAAAATCTAGGCCGCAATCCAGCAAAGCACTTAAGCAGATGCTTATCTTCAAGCATGGGAGTAGGCAGGTTCCTGATGCTTTTCACCATTCCTGCTTCTTGAGCCTGTCTAGACTAGAAATATGCACTGGTTTAATTCAACTAGTGTAAACCCTTAATATAGACACACTTAAGACAGTTTAACCTTTACTGAACCGGGTTCAGCTGAGTCAGTAAATTACAGTGAAATAGGCAAGCTGTTAAACTGGTTTAGTGCACCTGGATTAGAGGTTTGCCCCAGTATAATGGATCAATTTTCTGATTAATTTATTTCAACCAGTGCACTCATCTAGTACGGACTAGGCCTTGCTACCGCTTGGCATTTTGCTCAGCTAAAATGCCTCCTGTGGACACGATGAACTGCTGAAACCATGGAATAACAGACAGTAGCGTAGCCAGGGGGGGACCCGGGGGAGCGGCCACTCCCCCACTGAGCAGAAGCGGCGCCTTTTTTGTGCTCCAACGCCTTTTGCTCCTGCGCTGCCTCCGGAGCGGAGCATTTTTTTGTGCTCCCGGCGCCTTTTTTTGCTCCCGACGTTTTTTGTTCCCGGCGCCTTTTTTTAGCCACGCTCCCCCTGTGCTCTAAACCTGGCGACGCCACTGATAGCAGACATCACCAAAGACCGTGGGCCAAATTCTGTTCATTTACACTTGTGTAGATCTAGAGCAATACCATTTCTCTCGGTGCAGTTACTCCAGATTCACATTGCTGTGTTGGAGAAGAGAGCTTACCCACTCCTCTCCCCAGCTGCCAGGGGCTGCTTGGGGACAAGGCAGGACTGTATGTCCCCGAAGGACATTGCCATGTCAGCAGAGCTTGGTGTGCAATACACAGTGTGCCTGTTCCAGTGATTGGCCCTTGGAGATTTCACAGGCAACACATCCTGAGCAGGCAGGCAGTCACACAGGTCTGCTAGAACATAAGTCTATTATGCTCTTTGCTCCGTCTGTACCCATTCTTTGAATGTAGATTAGCTCATGGAAATTGTACAAACAGTAGCCTAACCATTTCCTGCTAGTTACAAAGCCCATGCTAAATCAGCTCATGTGTATTCATAATCACATAACGGGAAAATCATGAGCACTGTGAATCACTTATTTTTCCTCATGCCTGTGTGTTGCTTCCGCAATACACAGGGAAATTCATTAGTGTTTTAATGGAGTCTGTGTCATTTCTCTGGATTTCTGGGGTTTGCAGCAATGAGAAATGAGGGAAGGACTCCAAAGAACAAAAGGGACTGGAGGCAGAGGCAGAAAGAACTGAATACGAAGAGGACAGTCTAAAATGAGCTGCCAAACCAGTGCTGTGCCGTCCTAATTAATCTACTAGGGAATCCCAATATTTAAATGCAGAAATCTAGATCCTGGATGCCAACAGAAATTCCAGCCCTTATGCGTTAAAAGCCAAAAGGGACCATTGCATTTTGCCCCAACGGGAGTGGTGACCATTGTACAGGCGAATGGGAGCTTCCCAGAACACCAGCCCACCCCATTCCCATCTTTGCAGCATCCTCTTTTTCCAGGAGAAAATGAAGCCCGCCCCAAAGAGCGGCCTTGAAAACAATGTGTCCTGAGCCACATGATCACGCCATAAGACATCTGGCTGGATTAGCTTTGCCCACTCAGGCCAGAGGTGTCAGGGAAGGGGAGCCCAGGAAAACCCTCTCCATGGCTGTTGCTAATGAAATGGACAGAATCAGGTGTATTTTGTGCAAACCTTGAGGCCATCTGTTTGTTACAGGGACTCCCCTGGCCGCTCCATCGTACTAAACATGGCTGACAGGTTATTGATTCAGGGAATTTGTTTTTCATCTGCAATCCAGTAAATTAAACTGAAGCTTAATCCTCATTTGTCCAGTCTCCTGGGAGAAAAGCCAAAGGCCCTGTTCTCATCTGAATCCATCACTGCATGTGTAACTAGCTCTTTTGGCAGACAGAGGAAAGAACAAAACACTCAATTGTGCAGAGAGGGTGGTTCCTACATAAATCAGAAATCAATCAATTATGAAGGCTTCCACGCTCAGGCAATTAGTGCTGGATATATTGCTTGCTTTATCGACTCATCCGCAGGGGGCTTTTAGAAACGCATTAATTAACACCTCTGAAATCACTTTGTCTACAGTGGAAAAAACTGTTGTGTTCTGCATTGTTGCCAGCACATCGCATGAGAGAGTTATTCAACTAATATGACAACGCACACCCACCCAGTGGTCTCATATGCCAAGAAGGGTTTGTTCCCTGGGAGGTTTCTTTCCACCTTCTTCCCAGTGAATGGAAATGCTGCCCTTTGCCAGTGGGATTTGGAGAACAACCCCAGGGGTGATCCAAACCCAACTCCTCCAGCCCCCGGGGAATGGTTCTGTGCCTCATTCCCAGAGACCCCCCCAATTACCGCTGGTGATTTAGGTGTTTGGAGACAGATTGGGGCTGATTCTCATTCACACAATGTCCCCTTCACACTGCTCTGGCAGGGGAAAGGGGCCTTAAAGTGAGTGTAACTATATTTATTAGCATAACTCAGAATCAGCTTGCTGGAATGTCTGTCGGTCCAGGATGAGTTCAAGGGGCAATAATATTATAGTTGCATGTAGGAATCCCAGCTGAGATTGGGGGCTCCTCTGTGTTGGGGCCTGTACAATTGCATAGTGAGAAGACAGTCTCTGCCCCCAAGAGCTCATGGGTCTGAATGAGCAAGACAGAGGAGGGTGGGTGAAGAGATATATCCTGCCATTTTTACAGAGGGAGAACTGAATCACAGAGAGATGAAGTGACTTGCCTGAGGTCACACAGCAAGTCAGTGGCAGAGCAGGGAATTTAACACAGATCTCCTAAATTCTGTCCTATACCTAAGACATAGGACCATCCTTCTACGTGCTGATTTCTCCTCCCTCAGAGCTCACCTGACATAGCAGAACAATGAAGACCAACAACACCGAACATGTTTATAGAAATTTCCATTTTCAAAGCACTACCCATAGACATTAACTCAGTAATCGACACAATGCCCTAGGAAGGTAGTGTTCTGGGGAAACTGAGGCACAGAGTGGCCAAGTAACATACTGAATGGCAGAGAGAGGCAGGATTAGAACTCCTGACTAGACTACGCAAGGAAGAGTGACCATTAAAACAACTTCAGGAAAAGAATTAATTGAACATCTTTGTTTATAACTTAGAAATTTGGGTCCCCACTGAGTTATCCGCTACACACCAGCTGTCTCAGATCAGAGCAGCAGGGAACGAGAACATGGCTGTTTACTGGACTGGCCAATTCCGAGGACTCTCTGGAGAGTGGTCAGGGTGCATCTACACTGCACCGTGCACTGGGGTGTGTGGGACCCACCGCTGCAGACTTGGTCTTTCCAAGCCTGCCCTTGGGCCTCCTCACTGCATTGTAAACCCGGGTTTACAACTGCTGGACTAGGCGGGAGTGACAATGCTACACACAGACCCAACTCAAGTCGCCTACAAACCCAGGCTCGAGCTGCGTCCACACTGCAAAATGACAGGGCTTGGCCCTGAATCCCAGCGGGACTTGGGCTCGGACCTACTCCCTAACACCTGAGGGCCGAGTCAGAAAGATTTGTGTGCCAGGAGATCTGGGAACGGGCAACAGGGGATGGATCAGTTGGTGATTCCCTGCTCTGTTCATTCCCTCTGGGGCACCTGGCACTGGCCACTGTTAGAAGACAGGACACTGGGCTGGATGGACCATTGGTCTGACCCAGTAGGGCCGTTCTTATGTGTGTGGACATGGGGGGAGGGGTTGGACTCAAAGCCGAGCGTGAACCCAAGTTTACAAGGCAGTGTAGACAGACCAGGGGTTTCCAGCAGCACTCGGTGGCTCTCACTTTCACTTTAGCTGTTTAACAGCTATTACCTTCCTGGAACTTGCCATTCGAGCTTCACTCCCAAACCAATTGCCACAGTGCAAACAGCATCCGAAGGGATGTGATTCGCTGGGAAAGGCTATGGGTCAGCAGCTATCAGGACTTTGAGGTGGGAAGCCAAGCATACTAATGAACTAATGAAGCCAAGCATACTAACGAACCTCTGGCTGTTCGGGGCAGTGCAGAATTCTGCTGCCCTTGGGGGAAAGGGGCTTATCAGTGCGGCCAATGCCAGGCAGAGAGGTATTTTGAGCAGTTCCTTTTTCTGTCTCACTGAGTTCAGGGAGATGGGTGGAGGGGAGATGGGGCAGAGGGACACAGCAGGAGGGAAATGGTCCTCTTTCAGCAGTGTCTTCACTTCAGATGGATATTGCACAGAACGGGCCCTATGCTGGTGCAAATCAGGAGTAACCCCACTAACGCCGATGGATCGACATGGGTGTTCGAAGTTTTGGGTCAGGCGAAAAAAAAGTTTTGTCACCGTTTTTCTTCAAACATGTTCAGGTTTCATTGAAAACCGAACCCTTCTCCCCCTTAACTGAAACCCGTCCTGCCCCGAACCGGGAAAATTTAGATGGAAAGGGGCACTTCCCCTAGAAATTTACTTTTTGATCAAAAAAGCCATTTTTCCTCCAAAACCTGTTCCAAATGAAAACTAGCAGCTGTAGGTATACGGGAGAGCACGGGCAGCCCTGTGTTCCTTGCTCCACTTTTCTAGGATTTTAGCACATACCGTTTCCCGGTTAGTGCTCGGGCCAGGCCCAGACCGGACCCTTGGCTGCACTTGGCTAGGAGTGGGGCCTGTCATTTTGAACTGGTTTGCCCAATGACTGATATCCCAGCACACCAGGTCTTGCAAATGAGAGAAGCCAGCAACTTAGAAATGTGACACACCCGTCCTATCTGAAATGGCATAATGCAGCCCTATGTGTCATAGAATCATAGAATATCAGGGTTGGAAGGGACCTTAGGAGGTCATCTAGTCCAACCCCCTGCTCAAAGCAGGACCAATCCCCAATTTTTGCCCCAGATCCCTAAATGGCCCCCTCAAGGATTGAACTCACAACCCTGGGTTTAGCAGGCCAATGCTCAAACCACTGAGCTATCCCTCCCCCCAGTCTAGTCCCGCTGCCTTCCCACAGAGTAGTATCTGGTATTCAAGCCCTCCCCCGGATTTCAATGGAGTCCCGTAGATTTGAGGTGGGGGGGACTGGCAGAGGAGGGTACCAGGGACCCTAAGGGTAGCAGACTCAGACCATAACGCAGCTCAGGGTTGGAGAGCTCTAGCAGCATGTTGATACAAGGCCAATCCAGCAAACCCATCCCGCGCACCAGGGCATCGGTGGCAGCTGCCGCTTCATCCCATGATTAATCAGACTTCTGCCTGTTGGCAGTCTGCATCTGTCTGAAGGTTCAAAGGCATAAATCACCATTGACTGACTTTGATCACAGCCATATCAGATGCAAGCAAACTGCATTTCCCCACTTAGAAGATGAAAGCGGGCGTACACATGTGGAGGACCTGACAGAACAAGCGGAATGGGGAGTCGAGAAGCACTTAGCAGTGTGCCTGGGGACGGCTGGGCTCTTTCAGCAAGGCTGGGCTGTAGAGTTGTTCTCTGGACAGATGGAGAAGAAGGAATAGCTGGCGCATCTTGACAGCGGTCACAGCACCACATGCCTTCCTCTTGTGACAATCCATTAATGACAGACATAGCGCTGTCCACACTGACGCTTAGGCCAGCGTAACTTATGTCTCTCACGGGGGTGGCTTATTCACACCCCTGAGTGATGTAAGTTACACCGACAGAAGTGGTAGTGTAGACCTAGCCTGGGTATCACCACTGTTAGTGAAAAATCCTTGCTCGGAGACTCTTAGAGCTGCCTGCTAGTCACAGGTGCTGAGCACCTGTAGCTTCTACCGGCTTCAATCATGTACCTGATGCACAGGGACAGGATCGCGATCAATGGCTCAAAAACCAAGGGACGTGTAAAGGGAGGTTGAGAAATCTGCCAGCATTGCATTACAGCCCAAAGGCCAAGAATTCAGGCCCAGCTCCGTCTCCAAGGTACCCCATGCAGTGTGCCCACGTACGCTGCTGAGACCCCAGTCCACGTGCACAGCTGCAGCAGGTTCTGAGGGAGTCTCTGGGGTGCGTGGGTGTCAATGAGCTATTATACGATGCTAGCATCTAGAGGCCCCCGCCCCTAGCACCGTACACACATGTAATAGGAGACAGCCCCTGACTTGAAGCACTGACAACCTAAACAGCAAGGCAGGACGAAGGAAGGATCATCATCCTGGCTTTGCAGAACCAAGGCACAGAAACACAATGGGCAACATTCTCCTAATGCCTCGGTGACTTAGAAGGCCTTGCCATTCAGTCCAGGGGCCCAAGTCACTTATGAAAAGGGGACTCGGGCTCCAAAGTCACGTAGAAGCTTTTGAAAATTGCACCCAAAGAGACTTACCCAGAGTCACACAGGAAGCCGGTGTCCGAGCCAGGAGCTGAAGCTAGATCACCTGAGTCCCAATCCAATGCTTTAACCACAAGGCCAACCTTCCTTGGTAGGGTCGATCAGCTCCTGCACACAGCTGCAGCACTAAGTTCCCAATCCCACCTGTGTCAGCAAGCCTCATTGCAGGTCCGCTCCAGATGTGCCTGGAGTTCGGAACAGGCGTTTGTGCCGGGCTCACACGCATGCTGGACAAGGACATGGCAGGAGGCTGCCAAGGATGCACCTGGGAATGGAGGGCAGAGCGGTGCTGTCTGAATTAAGACGAGTTGGACATGTCACTCGTACGGCTGCCGGGCTTCCTGGGATTATTGCAGTGACTCGTTAATTCACATTTTCCTCTGGTAATGGGCTGCGTTCCTGACACATGAAAGAGTCGTTTTGCTGGTCCATTTCAATCAGGCGGTGTGGCCCGTTCATTTGCATTCCAGTCGTGCCCGCCTGTTTTCGGAACAGCAATTTATTTTATTTTAAGAACCACATCTCAGGCGCAGGGTAAACTCTCGTGTGTTTCTCAGGGCAGCGGAGGGGGAAAACCTCAGCTCTCGGAAATGAAACAAACAAGCCAAATGGTCTCCAGGCTGAGCTCAGTTGTGCAGATGGTGGCGACACACAGAGGCCTTTGCAATTGGCCCTCATCATCTCAGCGTCCCTCACAGCCATACGACAAGCTACTACCGAGAGGGTGACATGTGGCGATGGACAAGTTGGTTGGAGCCCCGTGGCCTTTATTGTAAAAAGGAAGCACGTTACTCCCTTAGAATAACTGGGGGCAGTGTGGCCTGCAAACTCCATGCTTCCCAGCCCAGATAGTCCCCCACTGCTGCCTGAGCTCACGGTTCCCCCCTTCCCTGGCTCCCACCGCTTCACCTGTTCAGTCCCCCTTCTTGACCCAGTGTCAACCCACTGGCTCCTCTCCCCTTGCACTGTGTTGCCTGAGCGAAGACTTCAATGGAACACAGGCCCTGCCAGACTGGATCAGGGCCCAGGTCCATATAGTCCCATCTCCTGTCCGTGTCAGCGGGCAGCTTCAGAGGAAGGTGTGAGAACTCTGCCCCCGGCAGATGTGGTATAATCTGCCCCCATACAGGTCTCAACCTAATCCCTAATAGTAAGAGATTAGCGGAAACCCTGAATTAGGAGCCTTTATATCTCCTCCAAAAATTAACTATGATAATTATAACATTAACTCTGGCTATTCTAGTTACACACATAAATATCCAGTCCCTCTTCAAGTTTTGCTAAGTTCTTTTCCTCCGCTGCTTCCTGTGGTATTGAGTTCCACAGTCTAATGATGCATATTTCGTCAGTCTTGGTTTTGCTGTGTTTTCCTGCCAGTGGATGCCCCCTCGTTCCTGTGTTACAAGGCACTCTCTGTGCCCAGAGAAACGCAGGTCCTGGAGAGAGGTCGCTGGCAGATGTGACTGGAGCCACTGCAGTGTTATCAATAGCCCTTTCCATGACTGCCGCCGAGTCCAGGCCAGGAAGACACTGTGTGGTGACACTGGGTAGCACCAGGCTGTGTTGATCAGGGGCCAGTGGAAACCACAGGATCTGTGCCCAGCAGACTATGTAAAGAACTCCCTTTATATCCATCACAGCTGAGCCCTATTTCTTCTCTAAGACAGGCAGCCGTTAGCAGTCCTTTCCGGAGTCTAAGTCCCCTGGAGCAAGGAGAGTTGGAGAGCCTACTTCCTCTCTCGGGCACTTTGGGTACCTCTATACGCCAAGCCAAAACCTGCCGCAGCAAGTCACAGAGCCCAGGTCTACAAACTCGGGCTCACAGGGCTAGCTCTGTGGTGCTAAAAGCAGCCCCACTCTGTAGGCGTCAGACCCCCAAGCTCCTGCCTGAAAGTCGATACACACTGTTTTTAGTGCCACTGCGCAAGCCCTGTGAGCCTGAGTCTGTGGGCCCCAATCTTCGGGATTCGCTGCCACAGGTTTCTGTTTGCTGTGCAGACGCATCCTTTGAGAACTATGGATGAAAAGCACTAAATATGAAGTAGGTATTATCGTCATTGTCATCGTTGGTATATGGCCAGAGCCCGTGGGTGCTGGTTGAAAGGAAGAGACTAGAGATATCTGGTTGCTTGAGATACAGGACAATAATTTCCCTGTCCATTAGTGGATAGGTCATGAATAAAAATATATGCAGAAACACTCATCTCAATAAAGAGAGTGTCTGTGACCTTCTGAGAGGCTCCTGCCTGCCCTTCAATTGGGTGATAGAAAAAACCAACCCACGGCACTTAAAAAATGCATGAAAAATTAAGAGGTCAGAAACAGCAACATAACAACCACATCTATAGAGCTCGGCATTTGCAAAGAACTGTATAAACACGGACAAATCAAATCCCTCAGCAACAGCGGCACAGAAGGAAATTGCCCTTCTCCGAGTCACAGAACTCAGGAGTTCCTGGCTCTCGGAGCTGTGATCAGACCACTGTGCCGTACGCAGTAACAAAGGCAGCCCAACAGATCGTATGTGAGTGCCTACATGGCAGATCTGCCATTCTAAGCTGGCTTGATTATCTAGCCCAGTGCATTTCGTCATCAAGCCCAGTTTATTTACTTATTTGGATTTAAACATAAAAATGTCCACACCAAAGCCTTGAGGCCGTCTAACAATGAGTAAAACTTAGAGTAGCATCCTGAGGACCACTCAGCAGTGGTAGCCTGTTAGCTCAGCCAGCCAGCAGTGCTAATAATCACATATGAGTCACTGATGAGCTCGGCCATGCAGTAAATCAAAGCAGCAGAAAAGCACCTTTAACATGGAACATACTCGCAGCCTTCCCCCAGTCCCTGTCAAGCAAACACCCAGGCATCTGGATCAGACGTTAAACGTATATTAGGCCTAATTTATAACCAGGGATGACTCTGGCCCATTCTAGGCTTCTGAATGTTCTTTCCTATGGCACAACCTCTAGTCACGGCTCCCAAATCTGATCTCCACCTGCTGGACCATCCTCTGCCCTGGATCCCACCTTGGCTGCTGGCCTGGCGTGTCACCCCCACTTCTCATCCTTGCTGAGGCCACCCTGAGTGATGTATCAACACAAGATGTACAAGTACAAAGAGCAGCCACTGCTCTCCAGCAAGGGGAGTCTCAGCTAAGCCACTTAGTAACAAAAGACCCAATTAAGGTCGTTTCCAAACAGAGTGGAAAGTCTGGGTCTCAGATGGCAGTGGATGGATTCCCTAAAGACGCAGGCTTGTTAAGCAATTTTTGAATTGATTTTCTAGCACTGACTTTAATGCAGTTACAGCTCAATTAATTAGCTGCCAGCCGTATCCGCTGAAAGAACTGTAGATAACTAGGAGTCCCTTCCAGCTCCACAGAAGTTAATGGCAAACTCCCACTGACTTTGACAGGAGTAGGCGCAGACCCTGAGCGCCTTGCGTGGATGTTCTAATCTATTTGTTCTGCTCAGGCTCTTTTACCGTTTCCACCAGCACAGCCCCCAGAGCGGTGCTCTGTGCCTGAGAATCAGAGTCTAGGCAGGAGGCGTGAGAGCGAAGCTTTGCAGCTACCAAAAACCAAATCAATCATTCACCACGGGAAAAATGACAAAGTCCATTAAAGCGCCTGCATGTGCAAACTGGATATTTGCCTGGGGAGACGGCACATCTGGCCAGGCACGTGGCGAGCGGATAGATACTGCTCACACAGCTAGTCTCTGTTTAAGCATTTGCTTATTTTCGTTGCCCCGTCCTCCCTCCTCCCCATCCACTTGTTTGTTCCGTCTGCCTGGTTTTTAATGCTGCAACCTGCAAAGATTTATGCACGGACTTAACTTCAAGCACAGGAGTAGCGCAGGAGCTACCTTCACTGGACTATCGATGAGGTTAAAGTTCTGCACACGTACATCTTGACAGGGTCAGAACCTTTGATCGCTAGCTTTCCAGCGCATGGAGTGACATTTCCTATGTTTGTACAGCACCTAGCACAACATGGTTGAGGCGACTAAGTATTACCTAGCTATAAACGATAACGAAGAATGCAGGTATGGAGCTGTTCAAATTCCAGACCTGTGTAACCGCATGTACTTTGTGCGGGCGTCGGCAACAGCTAAAACTTTTGACAACTAGGCTCTTAAATACATATTTTGATAACTAATGAATGAGTTGTCCAGAGCCCAAGGGACTTGATATTAATGAGTGATAGATGCTCTGACAAGTGAAATCGTACTTTGAACCCAACCCTTGCTGAGAACAAAGGAAGACAGATTAGGGATAATGACAACAGGCTCTTAAGACAATGAGTCATTAAAGGAGCAATCAGAGAGGGAGAGGGGACCCCAGGAGATGGGATGGGATAGGATCTAATGAGAAGGGCGAAGTTGCTTCTGAAAGGAGAGCTGCGGGGAGATCTCCCAAGCCCATCCTGACAAGCATCAGGCAGAGAGATGTTTTTGTTGGCAGCGGGAAGGGAGACATTTGTGCCAAGCTAGTTAATATTTAAAACGGTCTATTCTCCGCCATAAAAACTCAATGACTGGGAGGAGGAGAGAGCACTGCAGTCTTGTTTGTCTGCATCACAGCAACAAATGAATTGCAGTCCCTTGTCCCAGCTGCTACAAGTGTAACAGGAGCAGGTGACGGCCCCATTGCTGCTAGTGTGGAAGCCACAGTGTGGCAGTGCCCTCACCCAGCACCCACTAGTGAGCCATCCTGCAGAGCCCTTTCTTGGTGGCCTCAGAGATTTTTCATGCCCCGGAGAGACATGTCACTACAGTGATGTGCATCTCCAGTGCAGACCAGCCCTAAGGGGTATGCAGCGTGCAGGTCCATTGGTGGGGGTGAACTTGCCCTGGAGCTGAACCTGGGACTCCAGCGCTGCAATGGGTCTTTTAGCTGCTGCTGCAGCCAAACCAGTGCAAACTCCAGCCCCTGCCCTGACGATTTTACAATCGCACGGTGGGATTGTCAAAGGGACGTAAAGGAGCCTCGCTCCTTTCAAAATCCCAGCCTAAATAGACACGGCAGAGGGGAAGCACTGTACCCCCGCCCCCTATGAGAAAGATGGGGAACTGAGGCACAGAGAGGTGAAGTGACTTGCCCAAACTCAGACAGTTAGTCTGTGGCAGAGCCAGGTGGCTTAAATGAGCACCTTGCGAATCCCATCCGGTGTGTTAACACAGCATCCTGCCTCTCATGCTGTGCCTGCGGATTCCATTCCAGTGAAGACAGAATATTGTTGAAACGGGGGTTTCTTACCCATCACATTGAAGCATGAATTCTCACTGAGTAATTGAAATGCAGATATCAGCTGAGCTTCTGAGCAGGGAGACAAGGGGTGGCTCGCCGCGGCTGCCCCTTGTCTCCCCGCTGAGCTGCTGAGCAGGGAGACAAGGGGCGGCCCGCGGGTGGTAGAGGGGTGGGGGCTGAGCTCCCGCGGGCGGGGGAGCTGGCTGGGGCGGGGGGCGCGGTGCAGGGCTGGTGCAAGGAAGTTTCGCCTAGGGCGCGAAACTTCCTTGCACCGGCCCTACCTCCAGCAGGGAATATGGCTCTGTCAGCCTGGTCAGCCAGCACTCTCCTGTCCCCCAGTTCAAGCACCAAGTGCTTAGGAAATTCATTTGGTAGAAAACTGTGCTGGAGGAGCGCAGGCAGAGTCTCCAGCTGGCTTGGCAAAATAGCACTGAAAGCTCCCCTGGTGTTTCCAGCATGTTGGATTCACCAGCTTCTGCACGGATTGATCGGTCCTGCTATTCATTGCAGACAAAGCAAGCCGCTTTGCTGCCTGTGCTCTGCCCATGCCCCCTGCCGTGTAAACATGCCAGCAACAGCTGTGTTGTGTGCAGTTAATCACGCCCAATTACTCCATTTTATGAGGGATTAAAGAATTTCATAGCTGGCATGTCCCGAGCTAGCAAATATTTATGCAGGTGAGAAGCCCTCCCTGTGGCTGAGGTGTCTACTCCCCTGAGGTTTGAGCCCACACAGTCTCAGTCGCATCATGCTGCTCAAGCTTCCTGCTAGAGCGTTTTCTGTTTTCAACTCACAAACTTAGTTCAAGAGCAAACCCTGCAACAAGCCGCATCCTGCAGGATCTCCCGCCTTGTATGGAGGAGGGAAATTTCCTTTGAAAAATGGGGTGCCAGCGGCCTCAGGGAAACTTCCCCGTCCCCCTGGATGTGAAAGATCCTGCTAGCAAAAGCGGTGTGAGCAGGGCTTGACTCTAGTGGAGGGAAGTCCAGAGCAAACGGATGCAAGAGGAAGTCAAGGAGAAAGAGCGAGAATGACATGAAAGGCCCTCGCGCTGATTTGGGAGTTATTTAGATAACCAAGAGGGCATTCCCTGAATCCTTTACTATGTATTTATCACCCTCCAGTTGTACGGCATTTGCGCAAACAGAGCAGCAGGCAGTCTGGTAGATGAGCGAGCCTGTGAAAACGTGCTGCTTGAGTTACAGGCGTGTCATTCCTGGGTAAATCTGCTGTCATTCTAATAACTCCTAGAGGCAATGTCCTTGCTCTAGGCCTGCTCCTCTCTGCCCAGCGTGGCTTGGTCCACTGTGCTCATTGCAGTGCTGAATATGTATCATGCAGCAGTCAATCCTGACCAGCCCCTGGGCTTTTGTTCACGATGGTAAACTCTTGGATGCAAGGGAACGCGAATGCTGTGTCTGCCATGGGCAGCTACTGGCTGCGAGAGAAGCAAGGACACTTCTCATTGGTGGTGTGGAATTTACCCCTTGGCAGAGATGCTGCAAAGCTCTCTCCCTGTTCCCGTCCCCTTAGTATCTCAGCTCAGTGGGGTCCCCGGGCAGAACCACTGCCCTGGGAGGCTTCGACATCTCCTAAGCCCTGGGACGGCCTGGCTCTAGTCTGGCTCTCAGCGAGCTGGTACAGAGGGGGGGCCTTGGGTGAAGATGTGGGGTTTCTGCACACCAAGAGGTGCCTCTCAGCCCATAAACTGATGCCATGGGAGCTCTGAGCCTACCCCTCGACTTGGGAATAGCTTCTGTTCATGAACCTCGCAGCACAGCGGCAAGTCCTCTGCCTTTCTGTGGGATTTGCAAATCTCCCCAGTGCATGCTGAGTTCTCCCCCATTCCCCAGGTGTGGCTTGAGCTTGGCCCTTTTGTACCCGAGTAAAAACTCTCTTCGCAGCAACCCTACAACAATGCATCACCCCCCTGCAGCAACCAACCAGAGCACTGGCAGCCCTGCAGCGACAGAGAGGGAAAAATGGATAAGAAAAGCAGGCCAGTTTCAGGCTTCCAAAAAACCTAACTATAAACAAGAATAGGTTCAGAGATTCCAAGGCCAGAAGGGACCAGTGTGAGCATAGGCCCGGCATTGAACTTCCCCAAAATAATTCCTAGAGAAGATCTTTTAGAAAAACATCCAGGGGAACAGCCTTGGAAACTGTGATGTATTCTTTGGCCACCTCCATCACACGGTTAACTCAGACAGAGGAAGCTGCTGTCGGGGGATATAGCTAGTGCGGAATATATACGGCAAAGCTCAATTCGCCGCTGGTATAAGAGAACTTGATTCCATTTACATCGGTGATTGGAACTGCTTACACCAGGGCAACACTTGTCCAATAAGATCTAAAGAACAAGCATACATGCATACAGCGTGGTCTGAATGAGCCAAGCCCAATTAAACTGACTCATTTAAAGACCTCCAGGGGGAATACGCATGTGTGCATTATTCAAGCATATCTACTTTGGACTAATAAAATGCACAGATTCGATAGGAGTAGGTCTCTCTAGGGCACTGCATCCTGTGTGCCTCCCAAGCAGGTTCCCTACTTGTAATAACGTGGGCTTCTTCTGATCACCCTCTTCGCAGGACCGGCTCTAGGATTTTTGCCGCCCCAAGCAAAAAAAAATTGGGGCATGTCCCCCCCCCACGTTTTTTTCACGCGCGGCAAGCCTGGGAGGGAGAGGGAGAAGCCGAGCGGCGGTGGCGTGCAAAACAGCTGTTTCACACACGGCAAGCCTGGGAGGGAGGGGGAGAAGCCGAGTGATGGCAGCAGAACGGAGGTGAGCTGGGACGGCGGGGGCACATTTTAGGGGTGGCATGGCCGGCGCCAAAATGCCGCCCCTAGAAATGTGCCACCCCAAGCACCTGCTTGTTTTGCTGGTGCCTAGAGCCGGCCCTGCCTCTTCGGCACCTGAGAGCAGGTTTGCTCAGGTAGCCAGGCAAGGCCCATTCCCCTGGATGCGGTGGTACACCGCTAGTGCCCCCTGCTATCTGGCAGTGGTCAGGCTGTGTCTGCAGGTCTTACACAACATTCCCAAATAGTCAACCCTTTGAATGCAGGAATTTCCCTGACCGCCACTAAATTAATGGTCAGGAGGGCACGTGCATGGGTCCCTGACTTCCAGATCAGTGAAACTCGGGTCCCTGGGAAAAAGTACAATGGCAGGGCCCAGAGCCTCTGTGCAGTCTGCCCCTTTCACTGAAATGCAGTCACTGCCCCAGGGAGCCTAGCATCTGCTTAAGAGATGTGTTGCAACAGCCTGGAATCCTTTCCCACCCCCCCTTTTCCTCTTCATGCTTCCCAGTGACTCGCTCCAAGAATGGGCTTTCAGTGAAGAGCCCTGGTAATTAGACATGTCGCAGAACAGAATAGGCTGCAGGGCTATAGATCCTGCCTCCTCCTCCCTTCTGATGCTGCTGTTCTCAGTTAGCTGTAGAGACCAGCTGGGACTGTGGCTTTGAAGATGGAGCTGTCCAAGATGACTGACATACGGTTTGCAGCCAGTTTAAGGCCCTTTTACACTACCCCAGTATAGCAGAGAATCACCTAACTATTTCACTACTTTTGCCATTACTTGGCCAGAGAAGAGGTTGTGGGAGATATGAAACCTGTGTTTCCTACTGTGATTTAAAATAATTCCCAGCAGTGCCAGGGGGAAGGGTGGGGAGACAAAGGGGAAGTGGGGGACTCCAGTGCTTAGACACCACAGTGATAGGAGCTGTAAAAATACTTAGGCGGAGAGATAAGAAAGAGCAAAAGACTGCAATGTAATTGGCCAACTGCTCTAAGAGAGAGCAAGGGGGAATCTAGGTGCCAAGACCCACTGAACAGGGCAGGGGACAGATAGGCAGCAGAGCAAGGTTTCATTCTGAGCTGCCAAGAACACCCACGAAAATTAATCCAAATTAACTTTTAAAAGCAGATTAGTTAAACCTCATTTCCACCTCTCAAGCCTGTGTGGACCCTCTTATTCAGAACTAAAGTCACCTTAATTCAAAGCGAATTAAACTGAACCAAACTAAGGCCACTTTACTTCTGAACAAGAACATCCACCTCGGGGTTTAGCACAGTTTAACTAGTCCACTGTTGGTTAATTCAGATTAATTTTTCCAACTGTAGAGATGCTTTTAGCCTTTCTGTGCCACTATCCCTCTGGAAATGAGGATAACGAAAAGGGGACATCTTTGTCGTGTCCTCCTGGAGCTCTAGGGCTGAGAACAGGACAGCGGCAGTAACGTGTGTTAGTGGTTGTGGCATGAAACTCCAGTTCAGACTCAGTACCGAGCAGCTCCCATTGTGACACCTAGCTCAGAGCACTGGGCCATAGATTGAAAGTCTAGCCCTGAATTGACTGGGACAGGGACGCTTACTGTACATTTGTACAGCTCCTCCACCAAGGGGCCCTGATCCTTGAGCGGGGCCTTTTGGCCCTCATGTAGCACAAATCACGTTGTTAACACTGCAGGACATCTGGAGCATTCATCATGACAGCATGAGAAACGCCCACCTCAAACCCACCCTTCCAAGCAGCATCCCTGCAGCAGGGAGGTGGTGATGGGGAGGGTACCCCACGAAAGCACTGGTGGGTTAGATAGTCAGGGAGTTGTTGGTAGACACTTAACCATGAACTTGTCATGGCAAGGGGGAAGAATAGTTTTAGCTACCCCTCGCTAGCAATAGCAGCTTGGTTGCAGCTGATTGAACATGCTCAAGCCTCTCTTAGTGCAGCACTCCAGGTTTCCAAGGATAAAGGGTTGCTGGGTCACTTATCTTCTCTGCATTTGTGGGGGGTTTTGTTTTGTTTTAAAGAGACAGGGCAGAATACTTGAATTGAAAAGGGGGGTTTATGAAGTCAGTGCATGTAGTGTCAGGGAATGTGTGAAGAATTCAGGCAATTACCAAATTTAGTCTCTGCTTCTGTAATGACAGCAGCTGGAGGTTAGACATTATGTTCATGCAGTCTTTGTGGAGCTGAGAAACAACATACATTTCTGACCCTGGCAGGTCACCCAGGGAACACTATGAGCTAGGGCAAAACAGTGATCAGCATGCAGGAAAACAGCTAGAAAGATACCACCTGCTATCACATCTTAGGGGCATGGATCTGGGAAATGAGATTGTCACCTTAGAGCAATGGAGAACACGCACAAACAAACAATAGCTTCTACCTCCCAGTAACTGTGTCTGAATGAGTTTGTCACGGAACACTGACCAAGTCTAGTTAACAATCAGTTGGAGCAAAAGAAGAGCTCTGAAAGGGTCTCCCCTTCAGCTTCATCCTACACATTGTTCCTCACACTCGCTTGTTCCACTGCACTTTCCACCCCCCCAGTAAATACAGAGAAAATTCTAGTCCAGCAATAAACTCTAAATAAGCCCCTAGGCTCATTTTCAGAAAGATGCTTAACTCACTTCGGCATTTTAGAAAATTTTACCCCAAAAGTTGGGGCAGATGACATTAAAAACGGGGTCATGTCAGATGGTTTGAGAGAAAGGGATAGGACACCATATGGAAAACTAGGACTGCCCTGGTGAAACTGCAAGGTTTGGTCACTGTGGACTGGAAAAGGGGTTTGGGCACCTAAAGATGCAGACAGGAGCTTTTGAAATCACATAAGGGACCTAAGCAGGTCAGGTACCTAACACCCCTTCCCCTACTTTGAAAATCTAGCCCTTAAGCCAAATCACAATAGAATAGTGACACAGAACACATGTCATAACCCTGCTAACACAGATATCAAACAGAGTTACAGCATGTGTCTCAGACACACTTATGATATGCTTCTATCCACACAAGCAAGGAAAGAACACACCGCAGCATGGTCTGGACCCAGCCATGTGTAAAGAGAACTGTATTACCGTGCCCCCCTACATCTGCATGTTGACTCCTCCGCCCCATCCAAACATGGAGGGTCCCCAACAGCACTCCCCAAGGCCTCTCTATAAAGTCCAAGGTCCACAGATGGAAAAGGGGCAGAAAGATCTATTCTTCCCCTCTCCCACTGAGCATTGCTCTTAAACAGGTCTTGTCTACACAGGGATCATAAGCACTTTTGGGCCTTCCATTTGCCCTGTACAATACTTTGCACACTTTAGGCATTGGGCAGATAATTTGCACATGAACGTTGAGGGAGGATGTGCTCCACAGCACGTGCAAGCATCCAGGCTTGCTATATGGGAAAAAACCAGGCCCAGGAAGTCTGTATTTCCCTAGCTAGAGTTGTCACACTTTGGGAAGGTCAGTGAGTGTCATTCCTTCACCTGAGACCAAGGGGTAATGTTTCTAGATAGATTGTCTTTATCCTCTTGGAAGTTTTAGACAGGTGCATAAAAACGTCCAAGTACCCAAAGCATGCCGCCCTCTGGAATTGCGTAATTGTCCTTTAAGATCCAAGCCAGCCAGCTACTGCCTGGTTTTTATTTAAATTGTCCTTGGAGGGAAAAGTGGCCAGAAACACTGTTACATCAAGGGGAGCATTTCACCCTCCAGTGCTCAGAACACTGATGCAATCGCAATTTTATGCAAATGCTTTATTAAGAAGCATTTGCAGCCCTTCTGCATTTTGCTAGGAAGGGAACATTGCACTAGTTTCTCTCTGCCATGGAAAAAGGCATAGCCTCAGAAACAGCTATCAAGCATCGTTGCCTATCCGCTCCTCAGAACACTTGAATGGCACGGAGTTATTGAGCACAGAGTGCTACTCCGTGGGGGTATTATTCAAGTGGCTGCCCAGGAACGGTGCTTGAGCTCGGAAGAAGATGCTTCTGTTGCAAACAGTTGCCGTTTGAAAGGTGATAGCAAGTCAGTCAATCAAGTGCTTCATGAGCTGGCTGCCTTCATGCCGAGTACAGGGAAAGACTTAAAAAAAATAATCACGTAAAGAATTTAGAGATGAGCTCACATGGCGAAATTCAGCCATCCCAAAGCCCCGGGCTGCTCAGAGCGAGTGGCTGAGTGTGAGCCCATCTCCAGCGGATATGATCAGTTGGCTCAGGAAGCATAGAAGACCATGGGTCTTTCACACCCAGCTGGTGTAAAACGGAGTTAAACAGTGTCAATGTCAATACCAGCTGGGGATACAGCCCAGGGCATCTTATTTTTTGCCTTTGGGTTTGAAATAAAATGTAGCAGTCTTCGAGTATGGTAAGGTATGGTTATAAGAGAATGGTGATCAGTTCTTCTCCATGTCCACTGAAGGTAGGACCAGTGCCAATAGGCTTAATCTACAGCAAGGGAGATTGAGGTTAGCCATAAGGTAAAACCTTTCTAACTAAAAGGATAGTTAAGTATTAGAACTGGTTACCTAGGGAGGGTGTGGAATCCCCATAGTCACAGCTCAGAGCAATTCCCGCTCTATGGTCCACCAAGGGCACCTGCTCTCAGGCTTGGTCTTCCCAGCCATCACCTCAGTTGGGCAGATGTACATGTCTCCCCCCTGGCTGGGGTTTTCCAGTTCCCTGCCTATACTGTGAATTCCCCAGTGAGCCAGGCTGTTTAAGCAGGTCTGCTTTGTGGTTTCCCCCCACAAAATCTATAAACAGCCTAATTGCCTACAGTGAAGTCACCACCCAACTGTTTCTAAGCAAGCACATTTATTCTTAAGGTAAAAGCAATACAGAGAAAACATTAAAACAATAAGAGCCAACATGCATGCAGCTTACCAGAAGGTCACCCAACCACCAACAAGGGTCTGGCAAGTCAGCAGGCCTTCAAACCCCACAACAGAGTTCTTCTGTGGTTACAAGTTCATAACAGCTTTTGCACAAAACAAGACCCCCTCCCATGAATAGGTCAAGTCCCTCTATCCCTTCCCAGGAAGGATTGGGGCCCCCCTTGGACAGAATGTCCTGTCCATTTGGTGGATCAGAAAGCAGGTCCTGAGTCAGTTCTAACTCAGGCTATTTACTGAAAGCCCTTTCTTGGTCTGTTGGTCTCTAGAGAATCCAGTGTCAAGCAGTCTATGTGAGCCTCTCCAGGTGGTGGTACCCCCCTGGAGGGGTTATAGTCCAAGTCAATTTGCTCAATCACCCCCCATGGTTTAGTCCCTGGAGGGCTGTAGTCCCCCTTCCCTATGGAATTATATAGGATCCCTGATCAACAGTGATACATAAACTTATTAAATTAAGCGACAGGTTTCAGAGTAGCAGCCATGTTAGTCTGTATCTGCAAAAAGAACAGGAGTACTTGTGGCTCCTTTGTTAGTCTAAGGTGCCACAAGTACTCCTGTTCTTTTATTAAATTACCGTTTGTCCAGGATATTGCAGGAAGTTACCATATCTGTCATACCCATCACTGGAGGTTTTCAAGACCTGGTTAGACAAGCATCGGTCAGGGATGGCCTAGGCATACTTATCTCCTGGCTCAGTACAGGGGAACGGGCTAGAAGACCTCGAGGTTCACTTCCAGCTCTACATGTCGATTATTCTATGTTTTCCACTCTGACACCTGGGTGAGGAATAGTGAAGGAACTTGTTATTTACCAATCCTCAGCAGCTAACAGAAATCCTGCCCCCCTCCCTGCTAGTCAGACAGCTAGGGAGTCACAGCCAGCAAAGTCAATGACAGTGGAAGAGGTCTGTAGTCACTGGGGATTTAGCAATACGTGTGTTCATCAATGCTTGCAGCCTGCGGGCAAATCGCCAGGCAAACAGATCCAATTAGGCAGCCATACCTAGGCTTAAACAACAAGCTAACGGGGAGTGAGGTGTCGCTCAGGACTGGAATCCTTTTTCTTCAGTCTCTCAGCCCAGGGCTACACTAGGGGAGGGGGTCGATCTACGATACGCAACTTCAGCTACGGGAATAGCGTAGCTGAAGTCGGCGTATCGTAATCGGCTTACCTGGCGATGAGGACGGCGGCGAGTCGATCGCTGCAGCTCCCCCGTCGACTCCGCTTCCGCCTTTCGATGCGGTGGATTGCCGGCGCTGACGGGGAGCGCGGTCGGGGATCGATTAATCGCGTCTTAACGAGGCTCCATTCAACCCTCATGTTTAAATGAGGCGCTGGTAATTATGCCATGGAGGATCTTTAACACAGCAGGGCATGAGGGAGGAGGGCACTGGAGTGATACAAGAAGAGAAATTCAGTGAGCCTGGAAAAGCAAGAGATGTCTCTGTCTCTATCTCTCTCTCGCATAAAGAAAAAATTAATTTGTCACCTGCCTCTTCTAAACCTGACCCTCCCATCCACTCCTAATTATGCGTGCCCCTGCAATCTGACATCTGAGAGCTAACGTACACCCCAGCTCCAGCTTTATGAATCATATCTGAAGTGGGACTCCGACTAAGGGAGCGTCACAGTTCACTGAGGTGCTAACACGCTGGGGGCTCGTATCGCTTTTGGTCCATCTCAGAGCTCAACAAGAGCTGCTGCCAACCACACAAGGGGACGGAGCCATTGCCTCATTCTGAGAGATGTCCTGGATGTTTGCTCAGCACTGTGCAAACTGGAGAGGAAAACACTCTCTGCTCCCAGGAGTTACTAGTCTGGAACGGACGATGTGCATTTAAAGTGTTTTCAAGTGTCAGACTAGACACTCTTTCACTGTAGTCCAGCATTCAGATCCCCCTCCAGCTCCAACACCCACCTGAGAGCTAGTCAGCAACGAGAGGGGAGGGCTAAGTGACTGGAGAAAGAAGCTTTGCAACAGGCCTGAATGACCTCTGAGTCAAGCTATTTTGGACCAAAGGGAGCAGTGAATCCCAAACCCATGTCGTGCCCCCACTGATGGGCAACAGCTTCCTCATGTTGATACGACAGACTCCAGCTTGAGCGTCTCTGCTGATTCATAGATTCATAGATTCTAGGGCTGGAAGGGACCTCGAGAGGTCATCGAGTCCAGCCCCCTGCCCTCATGGCAGGACCAAATACTGTCTAGACCATCCCTGATAGACATTTATCTAACCTACTCTTAAATAGCTCCAGAGATGGAGATTCCACAACCGCCCTGGGCAGTTTATTCCAGTGTTTAACCACCCTGACAGTTAGGAACTTTTCCCTAATGTCCAACCTAAACCTCCCTTGCTGCAGTTTAAGCCCATTGCTTCTTGTTCTATCCTCAGAGGCTAAGATGAACAAGTTTTCTCCCTCCTCCTTATGACACCCTTTTAGATACCTGAAGACCGCTATCATGTCCCCTCTCAGTCTTCTCTTTTCCAAACTAAACAAACCCAGTTCCTTCAGCCTTCCTTCATAGGTCATGTTCTCTAGACCCTCAGCCTGGTGCCACTGATTCACTTTCGCAAAGCAGTCGGAGTGTTTTTTAAACAAAGCCCCAGCTCGGCAGCAGAACCAAGCCGGCAAAATTCCACAACAACGTTTATAGTCAGAGACAAAAATATCTGACAGGCACAGCATTCATCTGTCATTAGGAGAGACTGCAGAACCTTCCTCTTCAAAAACCCCCTTCTGCCAGCGCAAGAGAGATGTTCAACACTGACCCCTACCCATCCAAACATGACCCCTTAGGAGTTAAAAACCCCATTAAAAAAAAACAACACACACAAGCAGTGAACCAAAGGGAGAAAAAAGGGAAATACCTCTAGAGGTTTTACCTTAGAAGGGAAAAGAGACCGTGAGTTCCACTAAGGAGCTGGTTATTACAGCAATGGAAGGAAAAAACCCTTCGACAGACAGGCAGGGTTTGAAATACGGCTGCATGAGTTTCCCACCCCAGCTCAGAATGCGGAGTGCTTTGACTCATGATATTGCAATGCAGGATTGCTCAGCTCGCTGCCCCATCGGAGAGCAGTAAGATGTGAGCAATGTTCCTTCACCACCTAGTTCACCCAGACTATTGCCTAGTGGGATTTAACATTGCCAGACCCAGCAGAAAATGTGAATTCTGTTGTAGGGGCTTTAAATGAGCTTAAGAGTGTGTCTGGATCTTTGGCAGAAGGGGGAATCCTTTTAAGGCTAAGCAGATGCAAAGAAGATGAGGCTGCAAAGAAACAGAAACGGGATATAGATGCTAAGATTTGTTCAGCAGGAAGAAGCCCTGCAGAGGCCCCAGAGATGCAGAGGGAGGTGAGCACCACAGTGTGCTATGTGCGGGATTTGCAGAGCTGCACAGAGGATATGCATGCTTAGGCCAAGATTTTTGAAGATTGAAATATGCCCTTGAGAGCCTATTTCAGCACCAGAATCAAAGCAGAGTCTGATTTTCAAACGCAATGAAAACCCAGCAGCTCCCACTGAAGTCTGGAATTTGTGGGTCTCAGCACTTTGGAAGTGAGGCTTCTTATTTAGAGGGTGGCATTTCCAGAAGGAAATAATAGGACTTGAATGCCAAAATCCCTTGGTTTTCAAGGACTTGGGGGCCCATAATTCCCTCAAACTTTTGGAAATCCCATTCCAAGCGTCTACATCCTGAGGAGCTTCTGTTCCAGCAGCCAGGTTTGGGAATTTTGGTCTCTTATTGGTGACACTTTACATTAATGATACATTTAGCTAGAAAAGGGTCTAATTTCAGAAGCACATCACAGATGATTGTTGATTGTTCTAAGCAACATTATTCATCTGTTGGACTCTAATAAATGGTTATGCCATTTGTTAAACGCACCTAGCAACCACATCATCTTTCAACTCTTTACAATGGATCCTTAATACAAGAACCACTCTTATTTCTTACTAGGGCTCCCAAGATGGTCCCTAGCATTGATTAGAATTCACTGAAGACCCAGGCAGATCTCGGCTGTGCCTCAATGCCAACAACCAGGTTGTGTGTTTTATAACGAGGTTTCAGGCAGGTCCTTTGAAGACTTTCCAAATCCCATTTCTACCCTGTGCGTTGCCACAAAGCAGAGTCCATCTCTTACATGGACACCTGTACCAAGGCTCCTCATGCTGGACGGCTGGCTTGTTAACATTTCCATCTATTAGCCTATGCTGCTCAGGGACAAAACCTTCACCTCCCTCCTTTTCTGCCACATCAAAACCAGTAAATTGCAGAGAACCGAGTGTTGCTGTTTACAAAGAATTTTCAAACACATCTTACTGCTTATAAATATAAAAAGCAAACCAGACACACGTCTCCCGTCTTCTCAACCGAGCACAGATACCAGGCCTAGAGAGGGGCTCTTTGTAGAAGTGTAGACGTTAGGGAGGATTTTTCAAAGCATAGATTCTCTTTGTGTTGGGTGTGCAGATCACTTGTGCATGACCTTTTCCACCTCCTTTCGCTTGTGCATGCAAACAAGATCTTGTGGGGGGAAAAGGTTATGTTCATGTATATGCGAGCCTTAGGGCACAAAAATGATGTGTTCAAGTGATTGTGTGCAGAAAGAGGAGACTGGTGGAGAAACACCTAAGGCTGAACTTTCAAAAGTAAGAGGTCGGCAGTTCTAACACATTCAATTTATTTCCACATTGCTTGCTGCAGGCAGTTTGAGACCTTGGTCTGTTTATTATGTGTACTGCTTGCAGCCCTAATCATCAACACCCCATTGTGCTAGGCATCACACCCATAGAACAGATTGTCATCCATAAAATGCTTACAGTCTAGCTGAAAAATCTCTGCAAGCGTGACAAGTTCTAAAACCCATGCTAAAGCATTTGAAGTTCTGGCTCGGCCATGAACAAACCCAGTTCTACTGACAGTCATTTACGATGATTAACATTCTAGAGTTAGACCGCACATGGGAGAACATTGCCTTAGTTCCTCACAACACAAACACACAATGCACCCGTAACCAGCTGGCAGGGAAAAATAAACAATTTGCCGTAAGAAACAAGCAAATATTGTCATGCGCAGCTGGCAAGGAAGAGAAAATGTGATCTGACATTTCAAGAGATGGCACAAGAAGCGCTTAATCTGCGAAGGAAAATATAAGCCTGTTAGGGATCAGAGGAGACAAAGCCACCACCCGGTACTGAAGACAGACTAACAAGCACAATGGCTGTAGAAAATCAGTGGGACAGGGAGCTTGAAGTGGGGAATGCAAAAGAGGCCCAGAAAGGTAAAGAGGTGAACATTAAAGGGAAGCAATAGGATTGTGATCCCAGGACTGCACATGCTGCCTCAGTGAACCCACCCAGGATAGCTCATCTACAGGGGGAGATTATGCTGCACCAAGATGAGCCTGGTGGAAGATCACAGTCAGGCCTTGTTGCTTTGTAAGTGACCGGAGAACCTACAGGAAAACGTTTCCCAGCATGGGCTGGGGGTGGGCTTCACTCAGATAAAGCACGAAAGGAAAGTGAGGAGGATTTCTGAAGGGGGCTTGGTCCCTCTTGTTCCAGCACTTGGGTTCTGAGCACTCACATCTCCCAGTTATTTCAGCAGGAGATCTGGGTGCGTGTGCCTCTGAAGTCAGGCTGGTGGAGCAGGGAACAAGTAAGGAAGGGGGAACTCATTTGTCATCCACAAATGGATTCTAGATAAAGAAAACTTGAAACTTTGGAAGTATAAGTTCTGCTTAGAATCACAGGGTTGGAAGGAACCTTAGGAGGTGATCTAGTCCAACCCCCTGCTTAACGCAGGACCAATTCCCAGTTTTTGCCCCAGATCCCTAAATGGCCCCCTCAAGGATTGAACTCACAACCCTGGGTTTAGGATGCCAATGCACAAACCACTGAGCTATCCCTCCCCCCAGTGCTTGACTGTGACACATGCAAATGTGGGGCTGTGGTTTACTCCTATAAGCAGAACAAGTAGTTGCACTCATGTCTGGGCTAGGATGCTTCTGGATGCACGTACCTGACAAACAAAATAAGAGATGTGCTTCTGTATCAGAAGGCTGAGATAAACCCTCTTTTGACTTGCAATTAGAAACATTTTAGATTGTAGTTTTCCCTTGAAAAAAAAATCAAGGGTTCTAATGAGGGAAAGACAAGGGCCTGGAAAATATTTCACCAAACCCAGCATTAAAAAGTTGTTTGTGACACCCCAAAGCTTCCCCCAGAGTCTCCCACCCTTCTGGGAAGCCCCATGTGATTCACCTTTCAAGGAGTCCATTACAGTTAGGGGTGGACCTGAAGCAAACTCCTGGCTCTGAACTTTCCCATGCTATGGAGTGTTGGAAATCCAGATCCAGGTTTTGTGCCCAGGCCCCATCTGTCATGTGATAAACTCTGCCTTTGTTCAGGAGCTCAGTTGCAAAGTTAGTCTCATGGTCTCGGACACCATCCGATGGTCCAGGGACATCTACATCGAACACATCACTGGCCACCAACAGTACCAGGAGGCGTGAGCCGGAGAGACATCGTGCATCATCTACGAGAAAGGGACCAAGAGACTTTTCTCCACTGGACCATATGAACTGGAACCATAAAATCACTGAACATTAAATCTCACCAAATGAGGGTAAATCCATCCTCATCATATCCACCCATTATACTCCACACCTGAACATAGCCATTATGTATGAACAACTTACCCTCCTATCTCAATCTCTGTACTTTGACCCGTTAAGCCTTTACCCCCAATTGGGGATTTTGCAGATTATGTATTTCTTACGCCATCCGATCCTAAACTGAACTTCGCTCCCCTTGATAATCTGTACCTTATCCCCTGATAACCAGAAACTTCTACACTTAAACTCTGTACCGTTGTTTTTATTTTAACATCATCTTAATAAAATTCTTAAATTTTGTATCTGACATAACTTACGCTGTTCTTCTTATCTTGGAATTAACAAAAACCTACCATTGTGTGCAATGTGAGAGCCATGTTTACCACGTCTGACACCTGCCAGAGAAGGTGCTGATTAGAGCCTTGTGATTTGCTAATGCACAGCCATGGAGCTAGCAGGTGCTGAGCAGTAAATGCAAACTGCCACTTAACTGCCTACTCCAGAAGTCCTCCCCTTGCTTCCGACGGCTGCACTCACAGGAACACAGCAAAGTTCAAATGCTGCTTCTTATAACTTTCAAAAAGTTATCGTTTGCCTAATTAACCATTTGGAACTGGATCGCAGCAACATGCTCTGTAATTAATATTCTCTTCACAGCGGTCAAAGCAGGTGTCTCTCCCTGGAGCATGGATGTGCACGCAGAGGATGACACATGCACATGGGGAGTTGGCAATGCAAAAAGCTGTGAACAGCCAGACAGAAAAAAATGTCTTAAGGCTCAAAATTGCGCCTCAAGATTTTAAAGCAAGGAATTCTGCAAGTTCAGAAGGGCTATGCCAGGGAATAGCAGGCTCTCTGATCAGTGACATGACATGGCTCATCACTGAAAAGGAAGGAGTCAACTTCCTCAAAACCTTGGGATGTCCTTGAAAGTAACCCAAGAAAGAATAGCAGTAAAAAAAACCGGGTGCATCCTCTTCTCATTTAGCTGTGTAAGCTATGTCGAATATGTCCTGAGAAGGAATCCTCTGGGGCAGTCTCAAGATGGACCTTCTCCTTTTCCACATGAAGTTTCAGCCGCTCTTCCTGTCCTCGAAGCCTCTCTAAAGTGTTTCTCAAACCCCGTGCTGCACATGTTAACACCCATGTGGGTGGGGATTTCCAGAGTGCCTGAGCATGTCCATTTGGGAATTTGTTCCTAAATCTTAGATTTTCAGAAGCACCCACGTTGTCAAGGGAGTGGGAAAAACCTGCTTGAAAATTAAGCATATAATCAGTTCTTGTACTGCATCCTGAAATTTGCTAATCTGGGGCTCTGGTGATCCTCCAGGGGCAGCGAGTTCTGGGAGCTCTGTAAATACACCTTCCAGCTAGAGACCTCAGAACTCAGTCCCAGGATCTGACGGCAAGAACCTCCCAGCAGATCTTAAGTGCTGTGAAAACAGAAGGGGAGAGGGAGAGGCATCTGCCAGGTGACTGGGTCCCAGGTCGTTCAACATTTTCAATATTGTCACCAACAACTCCAGCTGCATCCAGACGTGAACAGGCACAGCATGATGTGCTAAGAGTGAAGTCACCTGCCCAACCGGAGATTCAGAATGGTGTTCACAGCTGGGATGAAGCAGCAAGTTCAAACTTCAGGAGAAGCAAGTTAACGACAGCGGACATGGCAACCAAGCAGTCCAGTTTTATGAGGATAACTCTAGTCTCAAAAATGTATTTCAGCATAAGCTTTCGTAGGCTATAGCCCACTTCATCTGATGCATAGAATGGAACACACAGTAAGATGTATATATACACACACAGAAAACTTGGAAGCTGCCATACTTTAATTTAATTATATTAATTATATTAAATATCCTTTTAGAATTGGTATGGCAGCTTCCAAGTTTTCTGTGTGTATATATACATCTTACTTCTGTGTGTTCCATTCTATGCATCCGATGAAGTGGGCTATAGCCTACGAAAGCTTATGCTGAAATAAATTTGTTAGTCTCTAAGGTGCCACAAGTACTCCTGTTCTTTTTATGGATACAGACTAACATGGCTGCTATTCTGAAATCTAGTCTCAAACAGTTCAGTCCACACATACAGCTACATTTCACAAGCTTCCTTGTTCTCATGGTTTCAATGAAAGACAAACGCTTCAATCCACAAAAGCAAAAGTCTTCCTCACATGCCGTTTCTCATTCCATGCAGGAAAGACTAGAATCAGTGCTGACACCTACTGATAGGAGAGGAGAGAGACCTGGACGCATTTAATTCTACTGACCTCTCCGCTCCAAATTTGCAGGGAGATGGAGGGGTATTCATTAAAGTCACCTTCTGGAAAAGTCCTCTCCTGGCCCATCTGTCTAGGTAATAATTAGAGCTAAAGTAGAGTTTAACTGGGTTTTATACAGACTGTGCTTGGCAGTCGGAATCAGTGTTATGGCCTGGAGAGTACAGTACAAAACCAGGGAGGGGGCGCCTGGGAATAGATGACTGCTGGGGGAGGGAATCTGTGCACACCCCACTGCACCATGGGGAGTGGATGTAAATGTAATTTACTCCCACCTTAGAGCCCCTTTCCATTGCCACAGTGGCGCAGAGGACCCTTAGTGTAAACGAGAATCAGGCCCTGCCCATCTATCCCTTGCTCAGGCAAAACACCCACCGCATTCAATATGCATTTTGCCCGACATGGGCAAGTAATATTGATCCTACAGTAGTGGCCATACAGCTATGCATTAAAAAGCAGGCTGTGCACCAAAAGTTAGAGACTGAGGCCAGATTGTCACAGGTCCCGGCCACCAGAATCCCAGGTCTTTAGCAGCTGCCAGCACTCAGCACCTCTGAAGACTCCTTGATTGCAGGACGGCTTCTTACACCAGCCCCCTAAAAACAGAGGCACCCAAGAGCTGTCATTTTGGATGGCTGGACTACAAATTTGCACTGCAACATCTCATTGCTGGAGAAGTAAAAGAAACTGAACCACTTACTCAGATGCACTGTGGGAGGAGGAGATGCTCTCTAGTACGGCACTGTTCATTAAGAGCTTTCAGATTCTTGGCTGAAAGGTGTAAAAACAAAATTATTTCCTATTCATAGGCACATTCACAAGAGCAGGCATTTGGGCATGGTGCATACACATTCTCCTACGTCTAAGCCTTTATACGGACACCTGCACATACACAGCACTTGAAACAGTTTTTCCAGATCTTAGAGAACAAATCAATAGAACACGAGCTTACTTTAGGGCATGATTTGGCCGTGCCTAGACAGCATTCAGCCTCGCTCGGACAGCATCCACGAGTGCTCATTTAAGCCAATAGATGGCGCTTGTTTACTATGTGATGGGCCTTTCTTGGGGCCGTTTGGCTCAGAGTACACAGCTAGGTGAACTTGAAAGATTGCCATCTACAATTAGCGCCTGTCTCCTTCTGTGTTACTCTCTAACCCTCCCTCATGCCTCACCTGCCTCTTCCCTTTCTCTGGTCTTGGCCTGAGCTGACTTAGCTTAGTTACTTCAGTCCAGTCAGAGACCCGTAAACCATTGCACCAATCCTTTTTGCCCCTTTCAGAGGGTGCAAGGAACAGCCCAAAGGATCCCAGGGAGCACCTGTGAGCAGCAGCTGCAAGTATCTGAAGAGGTGGCTGCAGCATGACAAAACTCAAACACCTTGCTCTTATTGTCTCCTAATTAGTTTGCTGCAGAGCTATTGTGTTTCTGTGGCAATTCCACTCGCCACCACAATGGCCTGTCTCCGGCTAGGTCTCCCATGGCCTCGCCCTCCAGCCAGGTCACTTTTCCAGCTCAGACCCCTTCAGGAGTAATGAGAGATCAACGGAAGATCCAAATACATACCCAAACCAGTAATTCTTCTGCCCCTCCTGGGCCACACTAAAGCTCTTTGCCTTATTCCCTGGCCCTGCAGAGTTCTTCTATGCTGCTAGGTTTGCCCACTGCTGCCCCTCACCGGGGATTCCAGCAACTTCTCTCAGGGATCTTCTTTCTCTTCACATGCCCTATCTCAGGGACTCCCTGTTGTTTTCACCAGGCCCTTCCTGGGACAGGGACAGGGGGAGAAGGAACAGACTCCCCTCTCTAGGTAATCCTCCCAGACCCGGTCACAGCTGGGGTCACTAATGGCAATTAAGCCACCAGATCAGGCTCAGCTGGGGGATAACTGCTACATCACAGGCAAGGCTGAACCCAACACTTCTTACAGGGCCAGTCAGCGGGGGACAGTTTCCAACAGGAAATGTGACATTAAACTATTGCAGGTGTAAAGTAGGAGGTGCTGGCTATATCGGAGGAGCAAACGAGGAAAGGCGGTCAGAGCCCATTAGAAAAGCCAGCACTATCAGAGATACCCATGGACATTCAGTATTGCTCCAACTAGCCAAACCTATTCAAGTTATTTACCCACCACAGGCTCCCAACCAGGCCACAAGGCCATAGCAGACAATTAGCAGCAACTCCTCTTACCATCTCTCAGTTTGCAATAGGAACAAGGGGTCTTCTAGCTCAAACCGGTAGGCAGAATCCCCTCAGGAGAAGGAGAAGAGCTGCTCTAGGCAGACAAGGGAGCTGCTGTACTTCAGCATCTCTAACCATTTCCTAGATTCATGGCAGCCTTTGATACCTCATCTGCTATATGAGTTGCACTAGACCATGAACTACAACAGTCACTGTACACCAATCCCCCTTATCTTCCTCCTCATACCCTCCCAATGAGTTTGCTTTAACCCCTGTGTGAGACTGTACCATCCTACCACCCACAGACGAAGAAGAAAGGGAAAACCTATCCTACCAGCTGGTAAGGAGCAGGCTTCTACAAACAGAAACCAGTTACAAACTCCTCCTACCTGAGCCAGGGCACCTATCCTGCCAAATATAAAGGGCCAGCCTCAACAAGGCATGCTGGGAAAAAGTTCCTATAAAAGAGCATCCTTGGGCTGGGGAATGTGAGTAGGGGCTATGTAGGAGAATGCTCAGAGGGGGGGGGAAGATGCTTGCTAGTTATTTTAATGAGCTATTTATATAGGCGCTACAGACTATTGAGAAGATTGTGGATGGTCCGACATGCTTAGATAAGCGACCCGGGGGAGCTTTGATGTTGCTGTTTCATATGCATTCTTTTCAGAGTTATAAATGATCCCTGAGTCCCTCTCAGTCCAGATGTCACAGATTCACAGGCTGGGACCAAACTTCAGGCAAGATGGACAGTAAGGGAAAAGGGAACTAAAGAGTAATAAGGATGCTGATAAATCTGTACTTTAACAGCTAATGGAAACATTTTTCTATGGTCTCTTAACCCAGAGGCTGAGGTTACCGGCCATAACCTGTGCTAGCCGTGGCACACCTTTCTGTTTGGGGTTGTCAGGTGTTCAGACATGACGTACAGCCCCATTCCAGCGGCAGGCTGGTGCTGATTCTTTCTATGGCCGTGGTGGGTCAGACCAATCGCCCGTCTAATCTGATATCCTGTCTCCAGGGTGGCCAATTCTCGATACTTCAGAGGAAGGCATTAGCCCGGCTACCATGTACTTAACTGTGCATGGCTGTACCATAGGGGGATGGCTCTTCCTGGCCCCAGCTGGTGAGCCGATTACTGGGAGCTGGTGCAGGAAAAGAACGCATCCTGCTGAGCCGAATGACATCAGCAGTGACCCCCCAAGCCAAGCAAACCATTGATGTTCTTGAACAACAAGGGCCTGGCAGCATTTCCTCCTCCTCCCCTTGAATGGACCATTAAGGGGGTCAAGGAGCCAGTGCGAGGTCAGACTCTAAAGATATGCCAGGGAGGAGCAGGGAGCCCTCAGAGGGGCCCTGTGTCTGCTGAGCTCCAGCTTAGTGAGCCTATCACCCAGCAGAGAGCGGGGACCACAGGATGCTCGAGGACTGACCCAGAAGACTGACCTATTATAGGCCAGGCTGAGCGGTGGGTTGGGCCAGTGGCCAGGGCACTGCAGGGGGGCTCAGGAGAGCTGGGTTCTGTCCCCAGCTCAACCCCCGGCCTGCTGTGTGACCATGGGCAAGGCGCGTCCCCCTCTGCCTTGATTGCAAGTTCTTCGGGGCAGGGATTGTCTCTTACTGGGTACATGCCCAGCACCTGTGCATAGAGACTGACGAACTGACGGATGGAATAGCTTAGACAGAACGTTTATAGCTCCAGCTGGCACCGTGCATTGACTCTGTGCTGTCAGTTATACCATTTGTACAACAGTGTAACTCCATTGATTTGGAGGGAGGTACTCCTGATTTACACCTATGAGCAGAGCCAGGGCCCCTTTCTCTGGTGCTGGGGCAAACCAACCCACTGTCCTGTCTAAAGGGGGACATAGTCAAAGGCACAGGTCGCAGAGAGGTGCCTAATCCCCACTCAAAGGCAGGGAGTTGGGTGCTTACCCACTACTTAGTATTTGTGTCTTGAAAATCTCCCGCACCCGGGCAGAGAGCACGATGGGATCTCAGGCTGGTCGTACTTTTCTCTCTGTCCCCTACTGACACACTCTCCGCCGCTAGCCTTTCTTGTGCATCAGACCGCCAAAGAACTGACTTGGCTCCGAGCAAAGCCGAGCTGGTCCTGGAATGGTACACCCACCACTCCTAACAATAGCTCTTCCTTTTGGTTCAGTGCTGTCCCTTCTTTCCCACACATGGGAAAAAGACCCCACCCGCATGGTTGGTGGCATGGAATGATCAGTGGCTGGCAATAAATCAGCCATGTTTCCACGGGTAACAGAAGGCATTGTGTAACGCGGCGACGGAAAAGTATTGCATATCTGTGCTGTTCTGTATATATAACGCAGGGCAGGGCAGGCACTGCCAGGCAAAAACAAACTAAAAAAAGGCTGCTGAGAGAGATATTTCAGGAAAAAGGCTGACCTTCAGGGACCAAAGGATTTGCATGGATCCCCAGACAGATAATCCCCATTGAGGCCCCAGATCTGACTCTTCCCATATACGTTCCATGAATCACCCACCGTAGGGCTGTAATGAGGCTTTAAGAACAGAAGCTGAATCCTACCTGCTAGGTCATTTGGATGCTGGGCTCCTTTAAAGGCTACAGGAAACGTTTGGTTTCGCAGGTTTCTTTCCAAAGCTCTAACTCGGCGGGAGCAATTCAGAGCTGGTGGGTTCTTTTTTATGTCCAGGTAGGGTGGGTGATGTGGCTAAGGAAAGGATGCTAGCTGAGTGGGCCGAGAACATGCAGGAGCACTAGAGCTTATCCCAGGCGGCGGCTGTAGCACATAGCTCTAATACAGCTGCAATAAAACAATGAATTTCTATACCTACGGACGGAGATTTGCTGATGCTGTCCCCAGATGCACCAGGGATAGCACCTTCCACTCAGCACACTCCACAACTAGAATGACATTGAAAGCTGGAGGGAGTTCAGAGAAGAACAGCAAGAAAGGGAGTGACTCGTGAGGGAGGAATAGAAGCGAAATGTTGATAGGTTGACAAGTGACAACTCGGGGGGTGGGGGAGTGCACACACACACACTAGACTACATGTGTGTGAAGGGTTTAAGCACCAAGAAAGGCATTCTTTAGGGTGGGGCAACCAGGAATAATCCAATGAATTTCACTGGAAAATTTAGGATGAGCCTTAGGAAAACCTCTCTGATGGATATCTGAGACAGTGGACAAGTGCTTCGGTCTTCCATCGTGTTCAACAGGAAACACCCGCCATTAAAACACTAGTACAAGTTCTGCAGCCATTAGGGGTGAAATCCCGGCTCCATTGAGCCAGTAGCAAAACTTCCAATGGCTTCACTGGGGCAGAGAGTTTGCCCTAGAACCTCTGAGTGGAATTTTCAAAAGTTCTCAGCACTGATTTATCTCTTCTCTCATTGAAATCAATGTGAGTTTTATCATAGGATGGGATTTACCTACGTAACTTTGGAGGCTAATTTCTGTTTAAGGCCAATGGTATTTGTGCTCCTAAATTACTTAGATCCAAATTCACAAAGATATCTAGGTGAATAAAGATGCAGACAGGTACCTAGTCAGATTTACAAAAGCACCTATGTGAGTTAGGCACCTAAGTCCCATTGATTTCCAAAGGGTCTTAGGCTCCGTAGTCACGTAGATGTTTTGAAAATTTTACTCCAAGTTAAACTGCACCATCCTCCTTTTGCACATGCATTGATGGCTGACTGTCATAGGACAGACCAGATGGCCTAGGACAGGGCAACATTGAAGGCAGCAAAATGTCCAGTGACAGCTTGGGCTAGTAGGGTGCACATCTGCCAACTCGTGTCGGGCAGCAGGACCCAGACAGTTAGCTCTGCAGGCTGGGAGTCAGCGTGGAACTTGCAACTCCTTCTCACGCCACTGGATTGGGGAAACATAACAGGAATGCGAGAAATGCATCATGAAAGTCAATGGGCTCAATCCTGAGAGCACTGAGTACATGCTGAGTGTCTGTATCTCCCAGAGGAACATGTGGGCTTTGTGGGTGCTCATCAGCTCTCAGGATTTGGCCCTTTGTAAATGAATCATCCCGTGTCCTCTATACATTCCATGGAGGTGCCTCTGTCTGTTTTTTGCGGTGCCTCCATTAGAAATACCTACAGTTGCCTCTGATGTTCTCCACCATGGTCACACCCCTCTCATACATTGATCTCCTGTTTTCACAGCGAGGTGTTTATCTTTATCATGGCTAAATACAGGGGCTATAAGCCGAGGGGAGGGTTTGGCTTTTATTTGGGATGTAAACTCCTTTTTGTTCTGTTGTGGAGAGCAATAGTCCATGCCACTGCCCTGCAAAGCCCTGGCATCTCATGAAACACCTTCCAGCCAGTGCAACTGAATTCAGTTCAGTCCACGCTGGATGAGATGGAGACACAAATGAAGGGGCAACACGTTAGCGGCAGCTAACCCTTGGTAGGCTCTACAGGCCAGACGCTCAGTGGCTGTAAATCAGACTAGTTCCGCTAAACTGATGGCCATTTCAATAGCACTTGGAAAGGAAGGCTCCTTAGTAGTGGCTGATCTGCTGATATCCGGGATGCACACAGCGGCTGTAAACCACTCCCATGTCCCCAGTGGGGCTTAGCTCTGTGTGCGAACTGTGGCTTCGTGTATCATTTTGCAGCCCAGCAGCGAGACTGTTACAAACCCAGAGACTGCTGCTGGGGCTGCCTTAGGGAAAAACAGGACCTAACACCCTTCCCCTCTAGATTGAGCAAAGGGATGGCCAAAGTCCAGGTTACCCTCTTCTCTGACCCTGGGACTCCAGTGGCAGCAAGTCCATGGATAAATCAACAGGAAGAGGGTTGGTTTGGATTCTTCTTTCCCTTTCCTTTTCCTAGAAGGCAGAACTGCTAAGCTGTGTATAGTAACAAGGCTGGGAGGGTGGGGGGTGGGAGGGAGCAGGACATGAATCACTGGCACAACCATCCTGACGTTCAAAGGCACCGGCCTGCCTAGTTCTTCCTCTGCCTAGGCACAGCTCAGCTCATGTGAAGAAGAGAATTTGGAAGATATCTTATTATTCTTTGCTATTGTCCATTGCTTTCCTGGTGATGGGTTTGGGACATTGTCTACTGCATGTGTAGCTACTATCCATGTCTAATCCTTCCGTCTTCCTAGGCTGCACCCATCAGGCTGGTCTCTGAGCACCTACTGCAAAGGTGGATCATCTGCGCCTAACAGAAACTTATTGGGTCTTATTCTGTGCTGTGCTTCTTGGTGACATGATACAGAAGGCCAGAGGTGTGAAGTAGGGAAAGGTTTTAGTGTAAGTCCAGGCCAGTGCAGCACCTGGTGTAAATCAGAGCAGCCCAGGAGTTTGTCTAATTCACAGCAGCTCCCAGGGGCAGTCTGAACTCTGTGTCAGCACCTGCTCAGGATTCGCTAGGGCCCCCTTATATAGAACTCTATAGATTTCATCCCTTTTAAATTCCATTGGACATTCCATAAGGGATGGTTTAAGGCATCTCCTTCACCCACCCCTATTTTCTGTCAGGCTGTGAATACCACATCCAGCTACTGTGGTGATGGACCCATGGGAAATAGACAGACTAGATAAATAGTTCTCTATGGGAGATACGTAGATTAGATTAGATCTGTTTTTATAGACTTATTTTGGCGTTTTTGCCTCTGTCCCTTGCTGAACCAGGAAGTGCTGCGGCTCAAGGAAATAAAATATAATGGGGGGAAGGGGAAGATTTTTAGCCAAAGATTTTTGTATGGCCAGAAAGTTGGGTTTGAACGATAGGAAAAGGTCCAGGCCAGTTCTTTCTCTACCCAGACTGGTTCTTCTGCCCCCATCCCACAGTCTGTGACATACTGTGTTAGGTTTTTGCCATCTGAAAGTGATATGTAACATTGCACAAGTGACACAGTGTTCACAGTGATGTAAAAACAGGGTTCATGGCCTTAAGCAAATGCCAGGATGAGCCCATGAGTGACATCCCGAGATAAAAGCTTGTACTGAGATAAAGGCAGACAAGGCAGCTTGTTAGTAGAGATCCAATTGGCACATACATCTACACTGCAGTTGACGAGGAAAGGCCAGACCAGGTGACTGGTCCCACCTGGTCTGGTATCCAGCCTCCAGCAGAGGCTCTGGTGCTTTAGGGGAAAGTGAATGGCTCACACGGTTATGCATTTGGTCAATACCACTTGAACTCACTGGTGATGTGTTCACTTATGAGTAGTATGGGAGCGACTAGGAGCCCCACTCATGGACCAGGCCCCCATTGTGCTAGGCGCTGCACAAACAGAACAAAAAGACGGTCCCTGCCCAGTAAAACAGTTACTTTGTCTGGGGAACCCCTTCTTCAAGCCCACTGCTGGCTGCTAGCTCAGCTTTGCAGCTGGGTTTGACTGAGGCGCAAGGGAAACAGGGAATGTGTATGCAGCCAGAGGTCCTTGTGTGTCCTCTTCTTCTTCACAGCAGTGGGTGCTTTTTCTCAGGCAGTCAGGAGACTTGTCTAGGGTCTTGCCATGAGCTGGCAGAGCCGTGGGGATTTCAACAAAGTCTTCCTGTTTCCCAGATCTTGCTTGAAGCACTGGATGACCTCTGGGCTCCTTACTGCCCTGCTTGCTGGGAGACCTGGGTGCTGTACCTGGCTCTGCAGAAGACTTTCTCTTTGACCTTGCATAAGCCTCAGTTTCTTTATCTGTAAAATGGGGGCAATTGTGTTTATCTAGCTCATAGGGCTGTCCTCGGGCTAAAAGAGTTGGTGTTTGTGAAGCACTTTGAATTCCTTGAGTGGAAAGCACTAAAAAAGTGCAAGGGATTTTACTGATGATGATGATTATTGTTGCTTCTGTTGTTAATATAAACTGCCACATCCTTTATTGTTTAATTCATATTCCCAAAGAGAAGAGCACCATTTCACCTGATAGTCCGTCATCTTTAATTATCATAGCTATGTCCCTCTTTGCTTTTTAGATGATGGATTATTGCACAAGTGCCTGGTTTGAATTACTTCAATTGTACTAAAGTAATTTTTGTGTAAAGCACTTCATTTCTATTTCTGTTCAGCAGGACTGAGAGATTTTGGACTTCCGGCCTTCGTGAAACTTTTTCATGGTACAGGAAACATTTCCCCCTAATTTAAACAATTTCACCAAGAGAAATTTAATTTAAAAATACAACCCACTGTAATTAACAGAGGCCTGTGCTCAGCAAATGACTATACAGTAATTCTTGTTTGAAAATCATTCTTTTCCTAGTAAAAACTTCATGATTGTGAAGGCCAAGACTATAACAGAGTTAAAAAAAGAACTAGATAAATTCATGCAGGACAGGTCCATCAGTGGCTATTAGCCAGGATGGGCAGGGATGGTGTCCCTAGCCTCTGTTTGCCAGAAGCTGGAAATGGGCGACAAGGGGTGGATCACTTGATGATTCCCTGTTCTGTTCATTCCATCTGGGGCACCTGGCATTGGCCACTGTCAGAGGACAGGATACTGGGCTAGATGGACCTTTGGTCTGACCCAGTGTGGCCGTTCTTATGTTCTTAGCTTGGGGAACTAAACAGTCTTCCAGCAACTCTGAACTTACTGATCCTGAAACTCAACATTTCTAAGATCTGTTCTACCTCTACAACTTATTTGTAAGTGGGATGTAAGTTTTACCTCCTGGAGCAGGCTATGAGTGGTCATTAAAGCTGGCTGAAAAAATGGAATATTTTTCATGCCAATTTTAATGAAAACAATTATTTTGTTTTTCAGTAAAATAAAAATAAAAATTAGAAATGTTTAGCCAGCTTTATCTATGACACTAAAGTTTTATGCCAGTGATCGCGGCTACCAGGAACGTCTGTTATTAATAATGCACATTATTAAAGTTAGAAGGGGCCAAACACTTCCACTCTGCTTGGGCAAAACTCATTAAAACTCCACCAAGTCCTGTCCCAGCATGCGCGGGGCTCAATACAAAACCCAGAGTGATCCATTTGAGGGAGGGGCCTCTGATCTGTTGTTCCAAAGCCCTGGCCAAGAAGTGGCATCATCCCAGGACATTATAAATTGTGAGTTTGGGATCACACAGCTGGGACTCAGTTCCTGGGAGCTGCTGTTCTGACTCTGCCCCTGTTCTCTCCAGCATCCCCTGAGAGCAGGGCTGGGCTCCAGCGGCTGCGAGCTCCCGCTCTCTCTGAGAACCAGCTCGGCTCCTGTCCCTTGGGATATGCCAGGATCCAGTTCCTGGAAGTACCATCTTCCCCTGGGGACCCAGCACATGTGAACTCCAGCTGCCTCGGAGCAACATGCCAGGACTTAGCTCCCATGAGCTCCCTCTCCCAGCCCTACCTTGGTGCCAGCATCACTTCTGCCCCACTCTCACCCCTATTTCCTTACCCAGGTGCTTCCCGCTATTTTTTTTGCCTCCCCCTTTGTGGCCCCCCATGGTGGCTGGTGCTATCATGCTGCTTCGCGTGACAAGCTGCCCTCCCCCTCGGGGGAGAGTGTTTCTGGTCCCTCACGTGAGAAGCGGACAGTGACTGGCAGCAGGGGAAAGTTCCTGTTCGTTCATGTGTTATTATCAGCAGCACTTCCACCAATACTAACCAGGCTCCTAATTAAAGGGGAGCTCGCCAGAGACAGGAAGAAAATAAACCGAGGCGCGTATAAACTTCCCCCGGTTTGTAAACAGCGGGAGAGACGCCGATGGGGCTGGGGGAGCCCCAAACAAGGGCTCATTCTTCTTCGTTTCCTTTCAGTGACGCAGGGGGAGCATTGGTCCCTCCATAGTTACCATCTCTTTGGGCACTGGACTCCCAGCTCTGACGTGCAGATATGGGCCTGGACCCAAGCCCCCCAGTCCTGAACATGGGCAAATGGAATCTGCGTCCCCACTGGCCCTTAGCTCTGCTCATTTGTTGATTGGTTTTAGATCATTCCCTGAAGCCGGGATGGGGGACTCAATCCTCTGTGCTTGCTGAGCTAGGCTCAGGGTGGGAGGAGGTGAGCAAAGGTGCCTTTACGTTGTTTTTGTGCTTCTCCTGTTTTCAGGCTGGCTAGGTCCAGCTCAGTCCCTGGGGTAAGTCGTAGCAGCCTTAGGGCTGGGGTAGATTAGCCCTGGCATATGGCACACTCTGCTTTTAGAGCAGCAGCGAATCGGGCCCTGCTCCAACGTCCGTCTGAAAAGGGCTGGGCACCCTGTGAGCAACGTTGCAATTCAGATAATAAATAACTCCCCCTGCCTTCCCCTCCGAGGTGTCTGGAATCAGGATCCGAATGGTGTGGCTTGTCTTTATCTCTGCTCCCTACTTGCTGACGGAAGCACCAAAGGGTGTCTGATTTAAGCTGCTACAGCTCCTCCCCCGTCAATGCTAGCCACAGATACCCACGCCTCTTTTTTATGCACAGACCAGGTGCAGCAAGGGTGCAAAGCTTTGCACACCTGGGAGCTCACCTGTTGCTTAAGCCTCAACAGCTCATTCACTCACCATTGTCAGACGTGTGCTCTGTTATGATGCAAGCATCTGGCTTCTACCAGCTGAGCTGAGACATTCGATTCATTTCACATTTGCTAGCAAATAATCCTTGTGATTTTTAGTTCCTACTGACCTGGGGCTAGCTGCAAACCAATGACCCGGAGGTGAGACGCGCTATATCCAGTTGTTAATCCCCTAAGCATCCCATCCATCCCTCTAGCAAGCTATTATCTGGTGGATGATAGACGTGAGCCCAATTTGTAGAGTTCAGACCCTCCCTAAAGTTCAGTGGCGCTCGGTCTATTGCAGAAATGAGGCCCAGCTGTAGAATTTAGCTTTAGATCCCAAAACAAATGTCCCCAAAGTTTAAGAGTTTGGCTCCAAGGATTTCTCTAGAGATGATTGAACTATGTGTGTGTGTGGGGGGTAGGGGGGGAATCATTAAAATGACATCACATTTCATCAAGTGCCCTTTTCCTCTCTTTTTTTTCCTCAATTGAAAATTGAAGGTTTTTTGAAGAAATTTCAAACATTTCAACCAACTCTATAGTTGGCCAAAAAAAAAAAAAGTTAAAAAATTGAATTTTGGAAAATTTGTATCTATCTTCTCTACCTCCACTGCCAGTAAGACCCCCTCAGACTCAGTCAGAAGGTTACTTATCCTTCAACACTAGACATGAGCACTGGAGCCAAATCTCTCATCCCAGCACACCCAGACTTTGCGGGGGGCAGATCTGGTTCTGGATTCAAATTCTACATCTCAGGCCCATCTTCATTCGAAACAAACACGTCAGCTCTGATAGGTGCTACTTACAAGGCTGGTGCTGCCCCAGTGCAGGGATGAGGGGTGCCAGGCCCTGGTTCCCGTGCCCTCCTCTGATCGCAGTAAGGCCCCCCAAAATAGCGCAAAACACATTTTGTCACCCTGATGAGGCACTTCCGATCCATGCCATGTTTACATTCCTCTCCGATCGCTGGCCAAGATAATGACAAGCAGACATCCAGTTTGCCTGCCAGTGAGCTGTTCATACAGATAACAGATGCCCCTGGTAAACAGCCCCATCCTGCTCTTGGGAAGCATACACCCACCCTGCCTCCCACTGAGCTGCCAAGGGGACGAGGAAGGGATATGTCCTTGCTGGAGGCAAATAAGTCCTCTTCTTTTTAGCCAGCCCTGTCTCTGCCCAACCCATGGGCTGTACCAGCCCAGCCCTGGCAGGAGTAGAGCCTGCTGCTTGGATGCAAACCATGGAGCTCTGCAACGCAGTCCCTGGCCCTCCGCACCTTCACTCCGGGGGTTCGGCTCTCAGAGACTACAGATCCCTTCATGCAATGCTCTGTCTTGATAGGAGAGTCCTGGGCCATCCCTTCCACAGGGAAGAGGAAGGCAGCTACATTTAATGACAGTCAATCAGGCGTGTCTTCCTGGGCATTGCTGCTGCAGTCCTCCATTTGGTCACCCCCGAGTTAGCCCCATTCACAGGAGCTGGGGGGTGCCAGTAATTCAGGCTCCTTCAGGCTCAGTCGCAGCCGTTTATTCAGGAATAAGTGAGAGGCAGAGCTATACCAGGCGCATGCTCGGGCTGGCGTGTTCAGGAATCTTCAGAGAATAGGAGATTGAGAGAGGTCAGCTTTGTCCAGTGCCTCTGCACTACGAAACGGGAGCTGTGGCTTGATAGAACAGGGGCCTTTCTATTGACAGAGCACGAGCCTCGGCATTGCAGAACGAGCGCCTGAAAGGGGCAGATCCCCACAATGGCCCGGCCGGCAGGGTAAATTACACCCAGTTGGACAACCACTGGACTTTGTTAGAGTCCCCTCTGGATTTGGCCCTGCAGAGTTAAATATGGCTCTTGTGCTCGTAAAGGTAAATAGATCCTGGAGTTATGCTGCTTGACATTTTTTTTTTAAATGGAGATACGCCTATTTCATAGAACCAGAAGGACCTTGCAAGGTCATCAAGTCCAGTCCCCTGCCTTCATTAGCAGGACCAAGTACTATCCCTGACAGATTTTTGCCCCAGATCCCTAAATGGCCCCCCCCAAGGATTGAACTCACAACCCTGGGTTTAGCAGGCCAATGCTCAAACTACTGAGCTATCCCTTTATGTCTAAACCACCTCAGTTACCTGTACCGCTCTGGTGAAGTGGTTTCTGGGCCTCAAGGGTGACGCTCTCCCTGAGTGTGTATTATCCCTGGAAACGGTTGCATTTCCAGGGTTGGTCCGGAGACACATTGTCTTGGCTGCTGTTTCTTTCTAGAATGTAAACACACTCCAGCAATTGAATCAGCGTCTAGAGTTAATCTTTTCCCATTTGTTACGCACCAGAAAAACATTTGTGAGAAATATTTAGGAGGGTAAAATGTATGGGTTAAAAATAGCGGCGGTGACACTGGTGGCAGTGTGTGCAATGAACAGGGAGTTCTACGCATTGCAGCCCAAGGAGGAAGTGTCATCATGCATTTTTTTCATTTTCTAAACAATTCTCCGAGAATGAAGAAAACAATCTGAGCCGCCTCTCTTCCTCACTTGGGGGCTCTAAAGCCAACAGTGAAAAACGCACTCAAATGGCACCGCCTGGAAGCAGTTGCTATCACTTCCCTAATGGCAGAACATCGTGTGACAATGAGGAATGTGCCAGCCGGAACAATGTCTCTGACTAGGGTGACCAGATGTCCCGATTTTATAGGGACAGTCCCGATTTTTGGGGCTTTTTCTTATATAGGCTCCTATTACCCCCCACCCCGTGTCCCGATTTTTCACACTTGCTATCTGGTCACCCTATCTCTGACCCACTTCTACCTGGGGCTGATCGGAAGAGCCCGGCATTCTGTCCATTAATTACTTGAACATTCGGGGCCCAATGCATTCCTGCTGGAATTACATTAGGCCTGACTGTAACCAGGGGGGTGGGATAGCTCAGTGGTTTGAGCATTGACCTGCTAAACCCAGGGTTGTGAGTTCAATCCTTGAGGGGGCCATTTAGGGATCTGGGGCAAAAATTGGGGATTGGTCCTGCTTTGAGCAGGGGGTTGGACTAGATGACCTCCTAAGGTCCCTTCCAACCCTGATAGTCTATGATTCAGTGCTACACCCGTGTTAACTCTCTTGCTGTTGGTGGAATTACTCCTGATTTACACCACGAGGGTGGGGAGTGGAGAATCAGGCCCGTTGACCTGGCAGGAGTTACATGAAGGATGAACATAAGCCTCCGAACACAACCCAGACTTGGGAGAGCAGGGTATCCCATACTGTGATCAAGGCTGGGTAATTAAGCAGGTGGAAGGATTTGAGGCTGAAGTGGGGAATTAGGAGTGTAGGGGATGGTGGAAACCAAACCACATCCAACAGAAATGCCGTGATATGAGGGGGTGATTGGCTCTCAGGCTGGGGGAGGGGAAGCTGGAGCAGTAAGATAAAAGCACAGCTCCGTGCACTAGTCTCGTCTAGACACCTGAGTTCAAGGCCTGGCTGAGGACACAGATGCATAGATGAACATGGCCGTCTCAGCCTGCGTCCCATGGAGTGTCTGCTCACATCCACCTGGGGGCTTCTCCTCTCACTCAGAGATTGTTTGCCTGCATGCATGTGTGGCTAGCGTAACAAAACCCCGCGGCCTAATGACATATGGCTATCCTGATTTTCATACCTCATTACAGCACACAGAGAGCATTGGCTTGAGCATCAGCCTCCTACGTGAAAGTGTTATTACTACACTCCCACACACCTGTGTATTCTGAGAGTAGACTTGGCCCTCTGGACACCAGAGCTAAAAAGCTACTCCTTGGTCTCTCCAAGCCCCAGGGCTTTTGAGGCACGAGGAAGGTGTTCGTGTGTGTGTATTTTGGATGGATTATTCCCAATCAGGCCTGAGAAGACTGTTTGCTGCAGTCCGTTGTCTCTCATGTGGTGGCTTGAAGGATGTGAACCAATTGCTGCATATCCCTCTCCTCCACTCTCCAAATGGGTCTCATAAAGGCAACAAATTATTATTTATTTATTATTATAATAGCCTCAGTCCTATCCATATGGGGTTGGCTTGTCGACTCTTTCTTCTCCATTTCAGTCCATGAAGCAGTTCCTTGGAAACTCCACAACTAATCAAATCCTTTTGTATAACATCCATTCATCTAGTTTTGGGTCTTTCAACCCTTCTCTTACCATCCACTTCTAAGTTTAACACCCTGTTTCCTATATATTCTTCAGATCTTCTTTTCTCAGGCCCAGACCATTTCAGCCTGGATTCCCTCAGTGTTTCTATAACTGGTACCACCTTCATCTTTCCCTAACTGATTTGTCCCGAACATGGTCCATCCTTGTAACTCCAAACATCGGTCGTAACATTTTCATTTCCACTGCATTCCAGGTCTGCTCCTGTCTCTTTCTCAGTGCCCAGCATTCAAAGCCATACACATTTATTGTCTGTATTGCAGTTGTGCTTACCAGCCCCAGTCCTGGAGCAAGTAACTTTTGTACCCAGAAAGATAACGGAGCAAATAATTAAGCAATCAATTTGCAAATACCTAGAAGATAATAAGGTGATAAATAACAGTCAGCATGGATTTGTCAAGAACAAATCGTGTCAAACCAACCTGATAGCTTTCTTTGACAGGGTAACAAGCCTTGTGGATGGGGGGAAGCAGTAGATGTGGTATATCTTGACTTCAGTAAGGCTTTTGATACTGTCTCACATGACCTTCTCATAAGCAAACTAGGGAAATACAACCTAGATGGAGCTACTATAAGGTGGGTGCATAGCTGGTTGGTAAACCGTTCCCAGAAAGTAGTTATCAGTGGTTCACAGTCATGTTGGAAGGGCATAATGAGTGGAGTCCTGCAGGGATTGGTTCTGGGTCCAGTTGTGTTCAATATCTTAAGCAATTATTTAGATAATGGCATAGAGAGTACACTTATAAAGTTTGCGGACAATACCAAGCTGGGAGGGGTTGCAAGAGCTCTGGAGGAGAGGATTAAAATTCAAAATGATCTGGACAAACTGGAGAAATGGTCTGAAGTAAATATAATGAAATTCAATAAGAATAAATGCAAAGTACTCCACTTAGGAAGGAACAATCACTTGCACACATACAAAATGGGAAATGACTGCCTGGGAAGGAGTACTGAGGAAAGGGATCTGGGGGGTCATAGTGGATCACAAGCTAAATATGAGTCAACAGTGTAACACTGTTGCAAAAAAAGCAAACATCATTCTGGGATGTATTAGCAGGAGTGTTGTAAGCAAGGCACAAGAAGTAATTCTTCTGCTCTTCTCCATGCTGATTAGGCTGCAATAGGAGTATTGTGTCTAGTTCTGGGCACCGCATTTCAGGAAAGATGTGGACAAATTGGAGAAAGTCCAGAGAAGAGCAACAAAAATGATTAAAGGTCTAGAAAACATGACCTATGAGGGAAGATTGAAAAAAATGGGTTTGTTTAGTCTGGAGAAGAGAAGACTGAGAGGGAGATGATAACAGTTTTCAAGTACATAAAAGGTTGTTACAAGGAGGAGGGAGAAAAATTGTTCTTCTTAACCTCTGAGGATAGGACAAGAAGCAATGGGCTTAAATTGCAGCAAAGGAGGTTTAGGTTGGACATTAGGAAAAAGCTTCCTACCTGTCAGGGTGGTGAAGCACTGGAATAAATTGCCCAGGGAGGTTGTGGAATCTCCGTCATTGGGGATTTTTAAGAGCGGGTTGGACAAACACGGGGCAGGGATGGTCTAGATAATACTTAGTTCTGCCGTGAGTGCAGGGGCCTGGACTAGACGACCTCTCGAGGTCCCTTCCAGGCCTGCGATTCTGTGGTTCTAAGTCCCTACCGTGCTAGGTGCTGCACAAATAAGCGCTCATAGTTCCACAATGACATACGCAGATACTCGTTAGACGAGGCCAGGGGGCATTTTTAGGGGCATACGGCTGGGTTGGGGCCCGTTACCAGTGTTGGTGGCATTGTTACTTAGCATCTGGGTGGATTTCCCTGGCACTCACACAAGTTCTGGGAGCATTTCCACAACGGGCTCTGCGCTTTACTAAGCTGTCAAGTTCCGGGGGTGTGGGAATCCTGGGTTCCTCTCTCTTCTCCATCATCACTTCCATTTTAGACTCCAGTTTATTTTTCTTGTTTCACATTCCCTTTCTTGGAGAGGGAGCAGCAGAGCCCACGCCCGCAAAGAGGAGAGAGAAGAAATGCATGAGCTGGCTTTCTCCAGGTCCCGTCTCCTGCATTCCTTCACCCTTCTGTCATTGGTGGGCAAGCCAGCAACATGGAGGAAAGGACAGGGCACAGCTTCCAGGCTCCAGAGGAACAGGAGTCTCCTCAAATATATATATTTAAAAGCGTTATAAACACTAGCAGTCACCAGGGAAAAATGCCAAGTATCCAAACAAAACAGCTATTATTAAAGCACAATGGCAAAGCAACAAGGCATGAGACACTTTGGTTGCCTCTTGCACTGCACAGACTTTGCAGTTTGATAGCCACTTAAGTAAAGTGCCTTTAAATATGCAAATCCATGCTATTACTTGATGAGCACAACATGCATTGGTGAGAAATCACAATGATTTCCCCATGCATGGCAAGTCGGATCATATGCTTCTCGCTGTATCATGAACTCACTGTGGCTACGTGGGGGGTGGAACAAGAGAACAGAGCTCTGGCCATCAGGATATGGGCCCCAGGGCAGCAATGCTGGGAGCGAAGCACATATCTAATGGGGCGCACATGCTCAGGGGTAAGCAGGGCCATAGGCAGCGTGTTGGTCAATGCAACATCAAGGGTGATATGGAAGCACTGGCCACAATGGGATCAGAACCATGCTAGTTACAGCCATTTATTGCTAGCAGGGCATTGACGTTGACCAGCGTGCCCTGGGATTTTTCTCCAAGAATAGCATTATATCTGTGTTAAAAATCATGCTGTGGAAGTTACTGAGGTGGTAGCATGTCACCTAACATCATAACCAGGCCGCGCTTTTCTTTTTTTTTTAAAAGCCTTTGGCTGTGTCTTGGGTTCTCTATCTGTTAGTGGTAAGAGATCCTACACATCTCAATGGTCTGGCAAGAGGCTTTGCTCACACACGTCATGTGACTGATGCCCGTCACACCCATCCAGGTGGGTTGGAATGGCCAGATTCTCCTTTGTTTGCAAACAGCTCTGCAGGCCGCCCAGCAGCGACACGGCTCCCGAAATGTTGACCTGACATCTGCAAGGCTGTATTCACGTGAGGAATGCTGTAGTTGGGAGTAAGGCCTGGTAACTCCAGGACACAAATCCTACCAGGGATGTTTTTTCTTTGGGGGGGGGTGATCCTGCTCAGTTAATTAAAGCCATATTTGCACTGGCCTTGGGGTTTTCTAAGTTCCTGACCACCAACCAGTGTGGGAACAACCTAATAAACTGAGAAGATAGTGACCTTAGCCAGCATCAAGCCAGTACCCACAATGCAGTGCACATCTTTAGCAATTAAAGTGCTTCCCAGGGACTTCTTTTGGCAGACAGGAAATGTATGTAAAATATGCAGGGAGATTGGGACCCTCCCTCGCATTTATAAACACATAGGGACATTGAGAGTGCTGGCACCTCGCTAACATTTGTCTTTAGGGGATCTAAGAACAGTGTAGCAGTACGACCCAGCAGATAGCACAGCCATCTAGGAACTCAGGAGAGCTGGGTTCTGTCCCCAGCGATACCACTAACCTGCTGTGTGCATTTAAGTAAGCCCGTGCCTCAGTTTCCCCATTTTGTTGGTGCTATTTCCTATCATGCAAACAGCTTCCCGTTTAGGCTAGCTCTATATCCTAATCTTGGCTCTGTTACCAACTTCCTGTGTGACCTTGGACAGTCACTTCCCCTCTCGATGCCTTAACTTTCCCCTCTTAGGATAATATTATTGATCTACCCCACAGGTGAGCTGTGAGGTTGAATTAGTTATATTTCCTACAGTGCATTGAAAATACAAGCCCTGGTTCCACAGTATACGTAGGCCCTGACTCAGGAAAACATCCCTATTTGGTAAAACACTTAAGCACAAAATGAGGTCCCATTGACGTCAAGACTCCAATTCAGCAAAGCACTTAACCATATGGTTAACTTTAAGCATGTGGTTAAATCCCATTGAAGTCAAGCAGGTGCTTAAGTGCTTTGCTGAATAGGGATGGGTTGTTGAATCAGGGCCCAAGTGCTTAAATCTAAGGCTGCTTGTAAATTTTCCATTTAAATGTTTTTTCAATGGAAGATTGGGTTCTCGGTTAAACACAGTTTTGGGGGAAAGTGTCTGCTTTTCGTGGGAATTTTTTACACCCCCCTCCCCCCCAAAAAAAATCAATAACACAAAATCAGAAAAGTTTTGGGTGAAAATTTTAGGTTTTCAAAAAAAGTCAAAATTTTCCATGGGGAAAACAGTACTATTTTTCAACCAGCTCTACTTAATTCATTGAATTTAGGAGTTTTGGTGAAGTTTAGGAGTTTTGGGGGACAAGACACTACATAAGACCTAAGTATTATTATTATTATTATTATTATTATTTCATTATTATATGTTCCTTTTCCCCCCTAAGGCACTGAAATATGAAATCACAAAATAGTCTATTGGATTAAAAATTAGGGTTCCTGATTTTTCTCTGTTACATCAGGATGAATCCAGAGCCAAGGGAGTTGCCCCAGGGGGGTAACTGATGGAGGTGAGAGCCAGAGCAGGCTTGGAGTGTCTCCTTGTTATAAGAATGGAAAGGGAGTTTAATTTTTGAGTCTTGGCTGTTCAAAGGACCTACAGAGAGGAAAGTGCCCACCTTCCATTGAAATTCACTATCCCTAACCCTAGATTTAAGTCTAACACAAATTTGAAGCCCAAACCTAGCCCCCTTTTAAAATCCCAGCCTGCACTAATAGAAATTAAACGTGTTCTTTAAAAAGTGTCTGGTTCGGCCCCTGAAAATTTCCCCCTTGTTCAGCTTTATGTCTGAGCAGCAGCCGACTCTGGGATGAGAAGAAGCCCACAGGCTGATGGATAAGAAAGTTTACACAGAACTTCCTCCTGTCTTCCTGGGACATACAGTACCCAGTGGGTTAAAACTGCACTGCAATGTGTTTATGTGCTGACGGGGAAACATGATGACAGATAATCCCAAACAACTTCAAAGCGAGATTCCGGAGGCCGATATGGAAACTATTCCCAAAGCCTCGGCGCAAAAAAACCAGACTAATTACCACTGAAAACATTAAAGCGAGAGCTCTCCTGATTGCCAGAAGCCATTCATCCCTATCAAACCACATGGCTCTGCGACTTTCTCGCCCTCCCTGTAGCTTACAGAGTGGCCAAGGGGACTTGGGGTGAATTTGTAAAACAATGTTCTTTTAAAAGCTCCTACCTCTGCTGGGAAGTAGAACACCAGGTTCCAGCCTGGAGGGAATTTTGACAACGGTAGTCTTATAGCTTCTGGGGGTTTATAATGGCAAAGCAACAGTCCCTTAATTACTGGATTTATAACAGAGACGAGTTCCCCAGCTGGGATGCGATGAGATAAGAATTGCCCTGAGCCTATGCCCCAAAGGGCCTAAACTCACACGTGAATTGAAATTGAAAGAAAGTTTTGCTAACTTTTTGCTTTAAATGTGGAGATGCTTTCCATCCTTGGCACCCTGTGTGGTTTCCAGCCCCGCTGAAACCAGGGTGGACCAGAAATCTCACAAACATCTGTCCTTGCCACAAGATTTTCAGCCTGAGTTCTTGACCGGAGGAATGTATAGAGGAACGGATCCAGTTGGCGACCTGGACTGAACTGCCAAACCTAAGTGCTGATGTTCCCCAGTATCTGATCACTCATGTGCACAGAGGCTACCTTCTCGCACAGAAATGCTTTCCATTGTTTATTCGGGCTGGCAATCTGCTGTGGACAGATTCTGAGCAAAGCCTTTAAGAAAGCCCCTTCCAGCGCTTATCATGCCGAATGCCAGTAAAACTTGCCCTAGTCTTTGTTTTTTCATTCTGAGGTTTAAATAATCCCATGGAGTCCTCCCTCTGGGACACTTCTCCTGATGTCTCATTGGCCTGACTCTGTGGCCGAGCTGAAGGAGGCAAGGCTAGACTCTGCCCCTCGCTCTGTGTAAGGAGCAGGGCGTGTCATTGTGTTGCCCTAGGAGGGGACCTGGGAAAGACCTGGTGGCTCCAGGGGGCAAGGGATCTGGGACAGCCCTTTGCCAGATGCACACTACTGGTCAGTCACCCTGTGCCAGTTGCTAAGGCATTGGCTGGGGGCAGAGCCAAGGAGCTTGGGAGAGAAACAGCAGCCATGTGGAGTCTGTGCACCGCATGCACAGAGTGAAGGTCTGAGTATGCCAGGCAGGACTCAGGCACCTTATGCCCCCTTATTCCCCTCCCAATAATGCCCTAGAGCTGTTCAGGTCACTCCATGTGAGCTGCCTGGCCTCCTCGGGGGAAATTCTCCCTGTGCAAAGAGTCACCGCGAGGCCTAGGCACCGCTCAAAGCCTCAACAGAGGTCATAATGGCACATGGGCCTGGCACTCTGCACAGGGGCTAATTTCACCCCCGCCCCAGTGATTAGCACACGGGTTAGGACGATCTCACACATCGTTTGCATGGTGCTTGGTGACTGTAGGTTCTTATATGGCCCCCATCCCAACAGCATCTGAGCAGCTCACAAGCCTCGATGCGCTTACCTTCTCAACACCCTGGGGAGGCAGGGCAGTGCTATTATCCCATTGTACAGATGGGAACCGAGGCACCAAGAGACCCGTCCAAGATCACACAGGAAGACTGCAGTGGAGCGGAACCTGTCTCTGGTCAGAGCCCTAACCACTGGACTCTTCTTCCTCTCTGACTAGTGTCCACACACTGTATGACTATATTAGAGTCCTTCCAGTCTGATGTAAAGCCGAGTCACTGACTTGATTTTCCTGGATTCTAGAAGATGCTGGATTGGCAGTCCCTCGATGCTCATTACTGACTCATGAAACAGGGTCAGCCTGGGCGGCAGCTGTACACACTACCCCCTGCCGTCTTTCCATCCCACCAGCGCACCTCAGTCGGAAAAGAAGGCCTCCTAGCTGAGTCCACTCCGGCCCATTCAGTCCTTGGCTTCTCTCCTGAGACACCCAGGTGGGGGTGGGAAGATGTCACGGGGCGGCTGTCCCCTTTAAGGGGAACAAGCCGGTCTTGGCCCACCTGTAAGTAATTAGCCGCCTCGGTGGCTGGTTGGCAGCTAATTGGCTAATGAGCCCCTGATGAAAGGCTACCCGTGCTCAGGGAGGGAAGAGTGCTCGTACAGAAAGGGGGCTCCTCAGGAGAGGGAACCCCAAGGGGAAGGGCTTCGGGAAAAACATTCTGGAGAGCTGCAGGAGGCCCGGCCTTCGAGGAGTTGCCTGCAGCCAGGGGAAGGGAGGCCATGGCTCCAGGGAAGGAATCGAGGCCAGGTGAACTCTGCCGGGAGAGAGTCTGGATGCATGAATGACGGACTCAGGTAGGCCTGGGAAGCTCTGAAGGTCTGTTCAGGGAGAGAAATAGGGAGGCGCTGCAGAATCCAATTCAGACTGGAAATGAGCCGTAAATCATTAATGGTGGTGAGCGGGGGGGGGGGGGGGTGTTGGGGGGCGGGGGAAGAAACGAATCACTGAACAACTTCCCAGGGGTCGTGGGGGATTCTCCGTCCCAGCCGAGATGGGACTTTTTGCTGAAAGATCTGCTCTGCTTCAAACAGGAATTCCTGGGGGAATGTTCTGGGGCCTGTGGGGGGTGGCTGGGACCAAGGGGTTGTTTGATATGTAAACGCCGTGGGGGCGTTTATTGAGGACCCTGCTAGGGAAACTAAGGCCGGGTGTACCTGTGGGGCCACACCTGGCCGTCGGAGGGTGCGTGGATGGCATGAGCCTCTGCCTGAGATTTTCCAAAGTGCTCAATAGCTCCCATGGTGACTCTGACAGCCAGACTTTTATTGGTGCCCGGTGCCCAATGCATATCTAACATGCTGAGCTGTTTAGTAACGCTTTTCCCTTGGGTGTTTTCCCAGGGGAACTGGACGGGCGCCATCCAACTAATTTTGCGCTGGCCATCGAGATAAAAGATTTCAGTCCTGACCAAACTAGGCTAGAGTGGAACTGACGACTAAGCAGTAAAAGGCTCTATAAATGCGCAGTTAATCCACAGTTCCATCCAGTCCCCGTTCTCTCCATGGATGGGCAGTTATCAAACCCCTCCCGGATATCCCTGGGTGCAGCTAGGATGGGTAATACTTCAGACTGTTCAGTGAGACGCTGATGGCTATCTTTATTTCTGTCCCACTTAGGCGGGAAGGTAACAAGTGATGCCCTAATGCAGCTCTCTAACTAAGGCCTCTAAGACCTCCAGGGGCCTTTTTCTAAGAGCATCATTCATTCGCTTACCATCTAGGGAGTGGGGGCTCCAGGGGCTTACAGTCTATCTCACTGTGACTCTGTTAAAAGCAAAGTCGATTAAAGCAGAAATCCCCCAACTAGGGCACAAACGTCCCTGCAGCGTTATCCCTCCTAGCTCTCCGGCCCCTGCTGCTGGGAGGAGGCCGGCTCCTGGAGGCTGACGGCAAACCCATGCGAATACAAGCAGTGAAATCGATGGGTTTCTCCATGCCCTGGAGGAGCCTGAATGCTCGGCCCTGCTCCCCTTGCTGCAATCGGTGCCATCGCCGGTAGGATCCCAGTGCTGGGCAGCCACGCTCTCAATTTTCGGGCTGTTTACTTTATTCTTATGAAAACAATGACTGAGCTGCAAACGGCAAGGCGACATCAGTGGCGGAGTCACTCCAATCAGATAGGCACAAGGCAGGCTGTGATTCTGCTACTAAAAATAGCCTCTGGCCAGTCCCCCGCTGGACGCCCAGTCTGCCCCAGCAGTGCAAGCCCTGCTCATGGGAGGGCTCCTCCTTGCATGGGGTGCCCTGTGCTCGCCAGACGGATATTGGGAGTCTGAACCAATCTGCCGGCCTATCATGTAAACACTGCTGAGGTCCTGTCTCTCCAGGAACACCATCCTTCCAGGCCCTGGACGCTCTTCTGGGATGCTGCAGCAAAGCCAACTTGCTGCTCTGAAATATCCCCCACTGGTGGGGGTCTCTATCCAGAGATGGGTGGAAGAATCCATTCACTTCACCAGGCATCTGTTTGGCCCATTATGGTTTCTGCTCTGTCCCACAGCCTGTGCAGAACTGTCCTCTACAGCGTGGTCATATGGGCTTTGCTCCAGGCACAGCCTCGTTCCAAAACGACACAAGCCAGGGGGCTCCACGTATTCCACGGCGTAACAGGGCTTGCCACTGGGAAATATTTCTGGACTCTTCACCTCAATTGTCCCATTCTGGATAACGGGATTATCCATGAACAGCAGGAGTGGCCCGAGTTGGGAGAGTTAATGGAAACAATGAAAGCTTCTGCTTCAGAGTTTAAGCTGATCTCTATTACAGACCCGGAGGAGATCTAATGTGGGGGGAGACTATTCCATATTTGCTACTTTGGGGTTCTTACACCTTGAAGCACCTGGTGCTGGCCATTGTTGGAGACAGAGGACTGGTCTAGATGGGCCTCAGCTCTGATCCCTATGTCCCTGCTTAAGCTCCCTTGCACCACCCAAACCCTGCCTCTCCAACTCCCTTTGTGTCTTCACTCACTCAGCGCTTGTCACGGGTTCTCCTGTCCCTCTGTCTCCTCCCTCTCAGCTCCCTGCCCTGGCCTTCCCTGCCCCCAAGCGGTTCTGCACAACAGCACTCCTGGCTATTCCAGCACGGTCCCCAGAGGAGACCACCCAATTCCTCTTCACCGGTGACCCTAAGCACACATTTAATTTCTCTCAGAGGCAGCATCTCTCTGGGGGGGTTCGCCGTATTGCTGGAAGTATGTGATTGATTCTCTTTCACTGACAGGCAATCCCATTCCTACCAGCAAGTTCCAGCAAACCTTGGCAAGCAAATGGTCTGATTCTTTGACAGCTTTGGATTTTTACAGAACTCATTTAGCCAGCTCCATTCCTAACACCTTGTGCTAAATGCCAGTGGCCCATGGGCGAGCAATCTCCCCACAGCCAGGCAGGATTTACTTGTCCTATCAGTCTTTGGGGCAGTAGCCTAAACCACAAGGCCCTCTAACACTGTTTCTTCCTGCCCCCACCTGGGCTGTGTCAATAGCTCTTTGGAATAAAAGCATTTCCACACAATGCCTGTGTATTTTTTGCTGCATGCTTTACATAGCAAATTGAAGTGAAAAGCTTTAATGGGCTTTACCAGGGATTCAAGTCTCTGTGTCCCAGCAGCACCAGGGGAAATGCAAAGCATTCACCAGCTAGCTGGAAAAGCCCAAGATATTATCAGATTCCTGGGGTGTTTTTTTACTGTCAGAACTTTGCGTCTTCCACCACTGTGGGCGAATGAGCTCATCACCCGATCAGCTATCTCCCAAGAGCGAGACTGTAATGAAATAAACATCTCCTCCGGCGCCACGAGGAACCATTCCCATAGCGAAAGGTTAACAGCCTCTGAGGTCTAGTCAAAGGGAAGAGGGACCCCCTTTCGCAGCCCATGCACTCAGCACAGAGGTCTCTGAAGCTTGGGCTGATTTCACGTGTGTGTGTAGCTCCTGGACTGACGGAGCGAACTGACCCAACTGCAAGCCCCGTGATGTGTGCCCCGATTCCACCGTGGGGCAAGCCCTCCTCAATGGGCATTGTGGTAACACTAGTCTAGCTAGCCGGGGGCCCAGCGGGTGAACCCTTTACAGGCAGTGGTGAGCAGCTGCTCACAGTAAAGTGTGTGTGTGTGTGTGTGTGTGTGTGTGTGTGTGTGTGGTGTGAGAGAGAGAGAGATGTGGAAGAGGCTCAGCCTGATTCTCTGCTCTGCACTTTGGGCTGATTCCCATTTACGCTAAGGCCACTGAAAAGGGGCCTTGGAGGGAGGGCAAATGTAACTTACTCCCACTTTAAGGCCTCCTTGTGCTTCCAGAGCGGCATGTCAATGAGCCTAAATGTAAGGCCAGGCCTGCTGGAGGAGTGTTTTGCTGGCACAGCTGTGGTGCCTATAGCAAGGCACGCTGCGCGGGGACGCTGCTTATACCAGCCACACGGCGTTCGGCTGGCCCTGCTAATTCCTGCCCCTCTGCGTGAAACAGCCCAGTTTTGCTGATACCGCTGTGTCTGTGCTAGGGGTATCTCCGGGCATAGCCATGACGAGGGTCACAAACTGCACGTTGTCGCACCCCTGACCAACAGAGCTGGGCCGGCAGACCCGGGTGACGTGCAAATCAGGCCCTGTTGTGTGGTCAGTTAGACCAGTGCAAAGTGGGGTAAAGTGCTTCCAGTCTGATGCGGTGGCAGTTCACACCCATTTTGCAGCGGTGTCAATGAGCACGCATGGTGCAGGGTGGTGGAGACCCAAGCGCCGGGGTGTGTGTGTTTGCCATGTGTGAGAGAGTGAGGGCGTGCTTAGAAGCATGGGGGGTGGGGAGGGGAGAGAGTGAATTGTTTTGTTCTCATTGCTTGCTGTCAGCAGCCCCTCAGCAGTGCTCTGTACAGGAGGTACGGTACAGCTGAGTGTGCCACACTGGGATTGCCCATCACCTTCCCTTCTTACCCAGGCAGCAGGCAATGCTTAGTGACGTGCACGGAGAGCTGATAGGATTTCATTTCTATGGACACAGGGCAAGCGTCCCCCAACGGAGCTATAACTGGCTCATGCTTTCCTAAGCGGGTGTCTCTGTGAAACTGAGCAATGGTTAGAGACAGCATCAGCGGATTGTGCCAATGCGCTTGCACCAAACCTGGCTAGCCGTCTGGGAAGTTTTATGACTTTTTTCATAGTTCTTGTTTGACATGAAGGGGGGCAGACTTAAATTAAAAGTTTCTACTGCCTGCAGACCCAAGACAAAATGCCAGAACCCAAACCCTGAGACGTGGTAGTGTCCAAATCTAGCTCTGCTTCTGAGTTTTATGACTTGAGCTTATCCCCCATTTTTAACCATAGGCTTTGTATTCAGCAAAGATACTTGGATGTCCTAACCCAGCTGCCAGCATATTCATTCCAGGTTCCCTTCAGTGCTCGCTTCCTATCAGAGGAGGGATGAGCTTGTGGTTAAAGCTCTGGCCTGTAAGTAAGGATGTCTGGGTTCGATTCCTTGCTTTAACATAAAGTTCCCATATGACCTTGGATAAATCACATAATCTCTCTCTGCCTCCGTTCTCCATCTGTAAAATGGGATCATCCTTCTTCCTGTGTCTGTCTTGTCTAAGAGTGTCGGCTCTTCACGGGAAGGACTGTCTCTTGCCATGGGTATGCGCAGAACCTAGCACGTTGGGGCCTCTCGAACCCGTGTCATGCAAAGCAGGCTAACGGATGGTGCCATGCCCAGTGCTTAAATGTCATTGCTGGAGGTGGTGCTCCTGCTTTCAGGAATAGCTCTGAAACTTCCCTGAGGGAAGATGGCGTATGCGGGAGCGGTGGCTCACGGCTTAGTGTGGCGTGTGGAAGGAGCGGGGAGTTAAATAAATAAACAGAGATATGCCAATCTCCTAGAACTGGAACAACCTTGAAAGACCATTGAGTCCAGTCCCCTGCCTTCACTAGCAGGACCAAGTACTGTCCCCTGACAAATTTTTGCCCCAGATCCCTAAATGGCCCCCTCAAGGATTGAACTCACAACCCTGGGTTTAGCAGGCCAATGCTCAAACCACTGAGCTATCTCTCCCCCCACCCAAGTTCTTTGAGTTCTTTGAGCCCTGGCCCATCGTGGAGGTGTGAGATGATGAGACACAAACATCTTCCACTTACGTCCCTTCTTGAATTATTCCAAGAGTAAACTACGAAGGAGCAGAAGGCAAATCTGCTGTAACTCCTGTAGGGTGTCAATTTTTATCACTTGCTCTTAGGAGCAAATATGCAAAGAACATGCCAATAAGAAGGGCAGGAGGAAGAGTTCCCAGCTGTACAAAGCCTCTTTTTATCACAGCACAGCATCCCCCTCACACAGCTGCTGGAGGGATTTGAACATGGTGAGCTTGGTGATGCTGGAAATCAAGATACCACTTCCTCAGGAGACCCCCACTCTTCCCTATCAAATCTTGGATGATTGACCCCCATGTTGTTCTCATCTTCATCTTCCCCCCACCTGTGATCCAGTATTGCAGCCAGCTACCGGGGGAATTCACGCTTTGCACATAAGACACAATTATAAAGCACACATGGGGAAGCAGGATTAGAACTCTGCTCCTTAACCTCCAATGTTACAGGCCCCTGTATCGTATGAGCTAAAGGAAAGCTCTGTTAGCAGGACCCTTATCCGCTCAGGGAGCCCAGCATTACACACACAGGGGTGTAGTTCCAAAAGGAACGAAGCTCAGCCTCCATTTTGCAGTGGCAATTTGTACCAGCCAAATTTGCACCTTCAGAATGAACTGCAGATGCAAATCAGAGAACTTGCACCTCCACCAGCAGCCCGGTCTGCACGAAGGAAATTCAGACTGGGTATAACTACACCAATGTACCAGCAACAGTGCCAATTTCCTCAATGCAGACAGGGCCTAACTAGCTGACTTACACCCAGAATCATGTAGCTAGAGGCACAAGCATCAGGTTTACGCATCCAATTAACTTTGCAGGTGCAAAAGAGACGGTGCTTTTGCAAATGTAGCTCAAAGCCAACATGCTACTCAGCCAAGGAGGTTTAGGCTGAACTCACCTTCCTAATCCATCAACCCTGTTTCTAATTGGCCAGAGGGGAAAGCTGCAGAGTGATGCAAATCCTGCTGGGAGAATGGGTGGACATGCGGATTCTGCAGCTCTCCCCAGCCCCGGCCAGTTCATTCAGCATTTTACTCCCTGAGAGTTTATTCAAAGGATGGTGTCCATGGCAAGGGAACGTACAGCACAATGAACGGCGTCTGCAGCTGGTTGAGTGCCAAAGCCAAGTCAAGATGTATGATAACCAGTCAAGCCACCTCTTGCTGCCAAGATAACCCAGTACCATCAACACTGTTCCTGTTGAAGATGTGAGTAAAAACAAAGACATGGCACATGAAAGAAGGGAACACAGTGGCTGAGGGCTACTCTGACTTTCGCATGAGGTCTCATTGTCTGATATTTTAAGCAGGACGGTTTCGATGACACACCGGGGACCAGAAGCCAGGAATTCCTGGATGATAGGCCAGGTGCGTGATCTGGGGGTTGGTGTTGCTTTCTGCTGAAGTAGAGCTAGTGAGGAATTTTCCATCGATATGTTTTTTGACAGGAAATGCAGTTTCTGCAAATCAAAATTTAGGCTTTTCCCCCCCAACATTGTTTCAGCTTTGTGTCAGGAGAATCAAAATGAATCATAGGAGACGTAATCCAGCCAATGAGCCCAGCCCATAGAAGGAAATGAGGGCACGAAGCACCCAAAACACAACTCCCATTAGGCACTGTAGCTCAGGTAGATGCAGTTTAATGTTGAACTGAGCCAAAAGAAACACTTCAACGTTTCCATTTCCAAATATTGCAGAACTTTAGGTTTGGTGAAAAATTTCAATATTTTGATTTTTTCCCCCCATCCTAATCAGCTGAGGAGCTGGCTGAAGATTACTACTGGAAATTCTAGTTGGATCATTTCATCTTTTTGTTAGTGATTCCTGTTGACAACTGAGTTTGGAGCAGCCCATTGGCTCCTGGAAGTACACCTCTTCCATACGGAGCTAACAGAGACCCATGGAAGGAACCAACGGATTCTACTGAAACTTCATCTAGGAGGACCAATGGTCTATTCTGGAGGCAAATCCTATGTCCCTATGACTGATGCAGCCAAGAGAATTAACAAAGAGATTTTTATTATTTCCAAATAGAAGTTTCTTTCTCAAGGGTGGTTGCTAGCCTTATGAAGAGAGGCAGCACTGAAATCCCTCTGCTTCTGTATCGATATTTACATATTCCCTGTATTTTGTTTCCCTCTTTTTTTATTGTTAACGAAATGTGCTTAAAAACGGGGGTGGGAGGCTTATTCCTTCCCATCATTTACACGTCTGCAGAGTGGGTGTAAAACGCCCCCAAATCAGAATGAAGTGTTAGACTCGCTTTGTGAGGTCTAAGGCAGTGGAGAATCAAACCCATGGTCTTTGATTCTTAAGAGTGAACTGTAGTTTAATCTTTTATAATTGTCTAACAATCCCCTCTTCAAGATCCCGAGCCTTCACACAATCTGTGTCAGCTGGAAAATTAAATTACAAATCACAGTTATGTGTTAAAACACAATGGCCCAAATTCTGCTCCCAATTACACCTGTGTGAATGTGGAATTACTCCACTGAGTTCAGCGGAATTACTCCAGTTTTGCAATGGAATAAATGAGAGCAGAATTTGTCTCGGTGCTTGAGAAATCAGTTTTTCCTTGTTACTAAGTTGCGGGTGACTCAGAGTCTGTTCGCTGGGTTAGGGAGGTAGAATTCTTTTGGGCAGGATCCTCATCTGGTGTACATCAATGGAGCTGCACTGACTTTGGATTTACACCCGCCATGGCTCTGACCCTATTTGCAATTGCCAGAGAGTTTCAAAACAGCCCTGCAGGTTTCCACATTTCTGTGGTCTCAGCTGAACTCCTTGAGCCCATGAGAAATTGTTTGAAGCCAGAGAGCGCTCACGTGCCAACTGAGCTTCTGCAATCCTCCGATGTTATATTCTTTCTGCTAAATGCCAGCAGCCGATTTATCTGCTTTCCATCTCAGATAATGCCTTATGCTGGGATGCATTTGTTAAGGATTAATGGGAACAGAGCTGGATGTGTGATCCCTTAATTAAGGTTCTTTTGCATGTGTGAGTTTTCATCAGCCTGCACATGAGGTATCAGGGCATGGGATAAGGATTTAACAGTTTATCGCCTTTATATCGGCTTTACCAGCAGTATCACAGAGCTAATACGCCACATGGCTTGTAAGATCTACACAGGGCGATTTCCAGCCCATCATAGCTCCTGCCAGCCGAGGCAAAGCTCCCTTTGCCTTCACCTGGGAGATCTGCCATCTGGGGACACCATAAGGGTACCCACAGAAGTTTCCATTAAGCCCTGAGCCAATGCCCCTTGAAGCCAATGGAAAGTCTCCCAGTGACTTAAATGAGTGCTGGATTAGATGAAAGTCTCTGCTAGAGAGTAACTTCATCTCTAAAGTCTGGCTACCCCTTAGCACGAGGTTAGGAAATTTACCGTGGAGTCTGCAAAGAGGCCTCCAAAGCAAAGTGTTCACCATTCTGCTAACTGGGCTGCTGAGGGGATAGGGTGACCATATGTCCCGATTTTATAGGGACGGTCCCGATTTTATAGGGACGGTCCCGATTTTTGGGTCTTTTTCTTATATAGGCTCCTATTCCCCCCCCCCCCCCCCGATTTTTCACATTTGCTGTCTGGTCACCCTATGAGGAGATCTGGGGAAAGTTTTCACCCAGGTATTACCTGAGCTGGCGTTTTTTCCCCCCAAGGACCCATGTGTTTATTTTATTAGCTCTGTTTTGGTTTGAGGCACAGTTGGGCTGAAATAGCTGAGGCCCCGATTCAGGAAAACACTTAAGCACGTGCTTATCTTTCAGCATGTGCTTAAGTCCCGTTGACGTCCGTGCGACGCAAGCAGGTGCTGAAGTGCTCTCCCGGCTCAGAGTCTGTGCCATGAGCTAGATGGAATCCCTGGAAGGAAGGAAGAAAGGAAGGAAGGAAGACATGGGTGGAAAGAGAAAAGAAGTGAACTGGGGAGTGAGAGATAGAGCGTGCATGCGTGCATGAAAATATCGTACCCGACTGGAAAGTCCTCCATAGATGTGTGAATCCACCCACTGAGCAAGCTCAGTGTTTGTCCAGCAGCTCCATGATTGCATCACTCTCAAAAGCTAGCTTGTAAATGTGTCAAAGAGACTTGGTGAATGAACTGTTGGAACAAGATGCAAATTCCCTGCTGGCTCCCTGGAGGAACCCTCCAGACAGACACATCGGCGCACTGACAAAGCTCTTCCTTTATCCACATCTGGCCCAAACTAACTTCCCTCACTCGCTGTCAGGGCTGCACAGTATGTTCCTTGGCTGGGTATGGGCCTGACACGGCAAACCCCGACTCAGTCCCAGGGCTACAGAGAGGTTCTTGGACGGAGGAAGGATGGGTTATATTGTGCCCTATGGTTGTAGCCTTCATTAGTAATCACAAAGGGACACATCCTCGTGCCACTCAAATCAAGGTGGTTTTTGCCAGTGACTCCACTGGCACCAGGATTGGTCCATTTCTCTTTGTTCCCCTATGGGGGAATGCGGAATTTTGCAGCTGTGTCTGCATGTATGTTTGAAGTCTAGTGCCAATCGGGTCATTTTAAACAAAATGAAATTTAATCAAAATATGCTCTTTCATCAAAGCCAAAATGTCTGGTGATGTATCGGTTTTGATGAAGTTTTCATCAAAGTTTTTTGGTCCAGGGCTCTCTGATCACTTCTGACCAGAAAGAGAAAATTCCAATAAAAAAGCTCAGGCTGTCAATCTGAAAACAGAGAGACAAGGTGGGGGAGGGAATATCTTGGATTGGACCAGCTTCGGTTGGTGAAAGAGACAAGCCTTCAAGTGAACACAGAGATGGGAAAGCTTGTCTGTTTCTCCAACAGAGGTTGGTCCAATAAAAGATATGACCTCACCCACCTTGTCTCTCTCATATCCTGGGGCCAACACGACTCCAGCAACACTGCAAACAAGATCTGAAAGTGGACATTTTCAATACAATTCCATTATGCAAAAACGTTCAAAGGCTTTGGTGTTGTTCCAGTTTGGAACAACTACAGATTTTGAAACCTCAAAAGTTGCTGTGAAACAGAATGATCATCCTCTGGCCAGCTCTGATGAAGTCAACACTTCCAGCATGGACAAGCGCGTATGTCAACGCTAATGGTTTGGAGGTTTCATGGTGCTGTTTGTTTAATACATCAGCACAGAATTATAGAAATATAGGACTGGAAGGGACCTCGAGATCCAGTCCAGTCCCCTGCACAGAGGCAGGGCCAAGAAACCTGGCCCATCCCTGACAGGTGTTTGTCCAACCTGTTCTTAAACACCTTCAATGACAGTGATTCCACAATCTCCCTTGGAAACCTAATCCAGCTCTAGCTATTCTTAGAGTTAAAGCTTTTCCTAATATCTAACCTCAATCTCCCCAGCTGCAGATTAAGCCCATTACTTCTTGTCCTACCTTCAGGGGAGATCCTGAAGTCTTTTTTTCTTTAGTCTTTAAAATTTTGCTGTCACCCATATTTTGAATGAATTTGTATCAGCAGGTACAAAAGCCTAGAAAGCGAAAGAAGGTACCAAGTTCACCTCTCGGGTGAGTGGGTGTCGCTCCAGGGAAGTGCGTGGAGATGCAACCCTTATGACAGTGATGAGTCTGGGCCGTGGCTCATCGAGGTCAGTATTCACAGCGTCTAGAATACAACAGGCAAACCTTGTCAGATAGCAACCATCTCCCATCTGGGTCTTCAAATCAAGTACAGGAGGTAATGGCTTAAAGGAGGCAGTGCTCTCTTTTTAGATCTAAACAGAGAGGGCATGGAGGGATGAACCATTCCTTAGTGTTCTCTTCAGTAACAAGTCCACGGAAAGTAGCACTTGCAATTGTAAAGGAGCCTTAGAAAGCTCAGTTCCCCTATGGGTGAGTTTGGTATCAATACCTTGGGGCTCATCCTGTATCTAATCTATACATCACAACAAATAATCTGTCAAATAATCTGTATTGTTCTTAGTCATGACGTTTAGGGCATTATTTGCAAGGTTCCATGTATTAAGGAATGAGCCAATAGTGGTAATTTTAAAGCCTGCACATATCTGTGACTGATTTGGGATGCTAACTTGTTGTGTACGCTGCACATATCCCTTTGGCGTGCTCTTTCTCTTCACCTCACCACTGTCAGACTCTTGGCACCGCTGTGTGGAGCAGCGCTAAGTATGTGTATTAAATCGCTACTGACAGGCTCTGAAAGAACATGTACAATGCTGTCAACTTCTTCTACTTCCTGTAACATGCAGGGGCTAGGCAGTGCTGCCAAATGGAACGTGAGTGTCTTGTACAGCATGTAATACACTGACCTACATCCAGGCAGTACTGCCTGTGCGGGACCTGGTCAGTGGGTAAACAGAGAGGACTCAGCAGCACCTTTCACCAGCACTAGTGTTCACTTTTGGGTGAAATCCTGGTCTCATTGAAGTTAATGGGAATTTTGCTTCAACCGGGCCAGGATTTCACCTTGTGTTTTCACGGTTTCCATAAGGTCCTTTTCAGACCGAAGGATCTGTCCCTTCCTCTCTCTGATTCAGAGATGCTGCTGCCCAAGGAATCTCAGGCACACAGAACACACAAATAACTGAATGACGTTCCAGCTTCATCCTGGGCTCTCGTAGCAACACTTTGTAACACTGTAAATGTTCTAATGTAAAGAGCCCATATGAGAATAGCCTTATGACATATTCTACTGCAGAGACATGGCTCCAAGGATTTGAATTTTTATCTGTTTTGCATTTAGCAAGAGGGGAAAGGCCATCTGGGTCTCAACCCCACAATGAAACACTTGGGCTTTCTCAACTGGCAAATAGATTTGGTATTGTTCCCTTCTGTTTTTGCAGAGAAAACAGGACATACTTTGCTTTTCTATCCAACGCAACCTTATTAGATGTGATGTCAGAAATCTCACAAGCCAGTCCCTCTATAGTGTTTTAGACCCTAATCTTTCTGTTGTGTTTTCTATAATGGAAAACATATGTGCAGTGAGGCTACTTTCGCTGGATTTGCAGACATTTGTCTCACCCAGTCACGAGCAGTGCTGGTTAGACAAGCTTTCTGCTTATCGTAATGTATTGACACATTTCCTTCTTCATGTAGAAAGAACACACCTTGCTTCCACAAACTTCTCCCATTGCTGAGCTCTGACAATAGTCAGATCTCCTTAGAGAGCTTTCCCTCATCAGAGCTCAATCCCACTTCACTGCTCTAGAGGTCTTTCACAAGCAGAGATGGGTCTGTTCAGAATTCAGTCGCAGAATCTAGACAGTATTTGTCTATAGGAAGGTCAGCTATTCAAGTGCTCAGAACCCACCACTAGAACCAAATTTTCAAGAGTTCAGCTCCTATTTAGGTACCTTATATTAGGTCTGCCTTATTTTGGTGCCTAAATGATTGCTGGGGGTCTTTTGAAAATGTGACTCAACTCTTGTGTAGTGCTGTCTGCTACTCTGGGTATTTACGCCAAACTCATCACTTGTTTGTAACTAGCGGCTTCTCCCCTTGTAGCTTACATTATCCAATTACAAACCTACAGCCTCAAGACAGATGCTGCAGTCTGTGTACTGCAATGTGGGATGTAGCTCGATGCACACGGCAGCTGGCTCCTGGAAAGTAACCTCAGCACCTGCCCTGTGCTATGGAGCTATTCTCGACTCTCCCTGATACCCTAGGTTGGGATAACGGCTACGATTCTTTGTTTGCATTAAACAAACATCCGCAGTGGGGTGTAATACTTGCGCCAAAGGCTGCTCACAAACCGGCTCGCTTTAGAGCATGTTGTAAACAAAACATTTGCATCAGCTTCCCATTCAGTACATCCTGCTGTCCCTAGTCGCCTTGTAATGCTGATGGAAAAACATTGTTTTTTAAAAATCAGATGGGCTGGGTCCCCGGGGATGCTGCTTACTCTATCACTCAACTCAGTGGTTCTAGAGTGCTAGCCTTGTGTTGCTTCCAGTTACTTCGAGATACGACCGTATGGCAGCCTCAAAGAAGAAGGGCCCATTGTCCCAAGTTCAGGGACCGCAGCTCAGGCTGCTCCTACAAAGCTGCTCCCTGTCTCATCTCCCTCGGATGGGGTTCGGTGGGAGACACTTCTCGGATGTACCTGTCCGGTGAGGCAGAGATAGGCGTGGAGTCTGGGAGTGCTGCACTCTGCCCAGCTCCATCGCAGACATGATGTTTTCTTCCTATTATATAAATAGGAAGAAAACAAAGAAAGAAGAAGTGGGACCGCTAAACACTGAGGATGGAGTGGAGGTTAAGGATAATCTAGGCATGGCTCAATATCTAAACAAATACTTTGCCTCAGTCTTTAATGAGGCTAATGAGGAGCTTAGGAATAGTGGCAGCATGACAAATGGGAATAAGGATGTGGGGGTAGATATTACCATATCCGAGGTAGAAGCCAAACTTGAACAGCTTAATGAGAGTAAATCAGGCGGCCCAGATAATCTTCATCCAAGAATATTAAAGGAACTGGCACATGAAATTGCAAGCCCATTAGCAAAAATTTTTAATGAATCTCTAAACTCAGGGGTTGTACCGTTTGACTGGAGAATAGCTAATATAGTTCCTATTTTTAAGAAAGGGAAAAAAAGTGACCTGGGTAACTACAGGCCTGTTAGTTTGACATCTGTAGTATGCAAGGTCTTGGAAAAATTTTTGAAGGAGAAAGTAGTTAAGGACCTTGAGGTCAATGGCAATTGGGACAAATTACAACATGGTTTTACAAAAGGTAGATCGTGCCAAACCAACTTGATCTCCTTCTTTGAGAAAGTAACAGATTTTTTAGATAAAGGAAACGCAGTGGATCTAATCTACCTCGATTTCAGTAAGGCATTTGATACAGTACCACATGAGGAATTATCGGTTAAATTGGAAAAGATGGGGATCAATATGAAAATTGAGAGGTGGATAAGGAACTGGTTAAAGGGGAGACTACAGCGGGTCATACTGAAAGGTGAACTGTCAGGTTGGAGGGAGGTTACTAGTGGAGTTCCTCAAGGTTCAGTTTTGGGACCAATTTTATTTAATCTTTTTATTACTGACCTCGGCACCAAAAGTGGGAGTGTGCTAATAAAGTTTGCAGATGACACAAAGTTGGGAGGTATTGCCAATTCAGAAAAGGATCGGGATATCCTACAGGAAGATCTGGATGACCTTGTAAACTGGAGTAATAGTAACAGGATGAAATTTAATAGTGAGAAGTGTAAGGTTATGCATTTAGGGATTAATAACAAGAATTTTAGTTATAAGCTGGGGACGCATCAGTTGGAAGTAACGGAAGAGGAGAAGGACCTCGGAGTCCTGGTTGATCACAGGATGACTATGAGTCGCCAATGTGATGTGGCCGTGAAAAAAGCTAATGCGGTCTTGGGATGCATTAGGCGAGGTATTTCTAGTAGAGATAAGGAGGTGTTAGTACCGTTATACAAGGCATTGGTGAGACCTCATTTGGAATACTGTGTGCAGTTCTGGTCTCCCATGTTTAAGAAGGATGAATTCAAACTGGAACAGGTACAAAGAAGGGCCACTAGGATGATCCGAGGAATGGAAAACCTGTCGTATGAAAGGAGACTCAAGGAGCTTGGTTTGTTTACCTTAACCAAAAGAAGGCTGAGGGGAGATATGATTGCTCTCTTTAAATATATGAGAGGGATAAATACCAGGGAGGGAGAGGAATTATTTCAGCTCAGTACCAATGTGGACACAAGAACAAATGGATATAAACTGGCCATCAGGAAGTTTAGACTTGAAATTAGACGAAGGTTTCTAACCATCAGAGGAGTGAAGTTCTGGAACAGCCTTCCAAGGGAAGCAGTGGGGGCAAAAGACCTAACTGGCTTCAAGATTAAGCTAGATACGTTTATGGAGGGGATGGTTTGATGGGATAATATGATCTTAGTCAAAGGTCAATTAATTGCCATCAGTGGTAAATAGGACCAATGGTCAATGATGGGATGTTAGAAGTTACTACAGAGAACTTTTTCCTGGGTGTCTGGCTGGTGAGTCTTGCCCACATGCTCGGGGTTCAGCTGCTCGCCATATTTGGGGTCGGGAAGGAATTTTCCTCCAGGGTAGATTGGCAGAGGCCCTGGAGGTTTTTTGCCTTCCTCTGCAGCATGGGGCACGGGTCACTTACCGGAGGATTCTCTGCATCTTGAAGTCTTTAAACCATGATTTGAGGACTTCAATAGCTGAGACATAGGTGAGAGGATTATTCCAGGAGTGGGTGGGTGAGATTCTGTGGCCTGCATTGTGCAGGAGGTCAGACTAGATGATCATAATGGTCCCTTCTGACCTTAAAGTCTATGAGTCTATGAGTCTATGAGTGTCCCGGGACAAGTCGTAGGAATTGCTCTGCTGGAGAAGGGAGCGGTCCACAGGAGCCATTCTGCGCAGGCTCGCCCAAGCTGAGATTTGCCCAGGAACCTGTACCCCCTTGATGCTTGGGGGAAGAAGCCATTTGTTCCCCAATGACCAGAAGCTGCCTGTACCCCTGCTTTGATGTCTCACCCCCCAAAGATAGCACTACGCTCACTCAGGGAGAAAGCCTCAGCTGCAGAAAACAGCACCACTCGCGGTTCCCCCTTCGGCTTCCATCCACGCATAGACCAGGCCCAACTCTGCTTAGTTTTTCAGAGCCTACGATGAGGAATGAAGGTGCCGTGATCTCGTGCAGAACAAGCACGAAGAAGGAAAAACTCGATTAGGCTGGCGGACAGTTGTGCGGTGCTTGCCGAGCAGGAAAGAGTGCGGTGGAGATCCAAAATTCCACAGCGCTTGACAAGAGACACTGGCGTTTGCAGCAAACCAGCATCTGGTTACACTTACAGTATCATTGCTTTCCAACGAGGAGCAAGAAACTTGTTTCCCTGGTTAATAATTTCCCCCACCAGAAGTAGGGAGCAGCAGAATCTGTATGGGAAGTGGAATGTGTTGTCGCTAACAGGGTTTGCTGCTAGCAGGCAGAGTGACTAGGTACCATGGAAAGGAACGTGAAGCCATTGTAAAATATATAGGAAAAATATTTGGTGTATGTGAAATAGACTAAAAAATAACTTGACGAGCTTGAGCTCATGGGACTGGCAATGGGAACGTCCTAAGTCTGCATATCATGCCGAGTGTGTGTCAGGTCTGCTTACTCCAGCCCTATGCCCACTCCCTTACCTAGGGAGACGGCTGATGGTGAGCGATGTGATGACGCTGTATGCTACAGGCTTGTAGGGGCGGGTAGCTCGGCGGGATGCTTTTAAATAAGGGACTGGACAATGCTGGCTTTCCTTGTGGTGCTGCAGGTTTTCGGAAAGGGAGTTTCTGAAGGGAAGGGGCGATCGTCCTGAAGATACCCCAACAACAGGACTTTCAGTGACATAACTTGTCCCCTGGCTCACTGGCGCTGGCTGAAAACTTCCCATCTAAAGTTTTGTTTTTGTATGGAAATCTTTTTTGACAAAGCAGAGTTGTTTTTAGCTTTTGGGAAAATGCCCATTTTTAATCAAAAATGATCTTTTTTTTTAACAAAAATTGAAAACACATTGTCAATTTTATGTTCTGTGAGAAGATATCTTTTTCCCAACTAACGCTATAGACACCCCTAACCGCTCATATCATGGGACTGGTCTTCTGACCTGGGACCCATTATACTGCCTGCCTGTGTAACATTTCTCTCTCTTGCTTACTCCCCTTATTATAGCTGCAAACACCATTATCCAATGGATATTGAAAGGCAGGAACCCTACTAGCCAATCCCAGAGAGAGGCTCGGTGGGGAATGATGGACAATAGGTCACGTGAATGTGTTCAGAAAACTCTGGGGAAATGTCTTTATGTCACAGATCACAGCATCTTCTCTGGCTGTGCATGATGGGTTTGTGGCTTTGTGCTGGCGAAGTGGTTCTCAAAGGGTGAATACCACGGCTACACAAAGTCAAAGGTCAGGCTGAAGGAATGACCTGCTCTGGTATGCACAGCACAATGCGCAGAGAGGAAAATACTAGTAGAGGTGGGCTTGTCTTGTGAATAACACTGTGCTGGGACGCAGGAGATCTGGGTTCAATTCTTCGTTTCCCCCACCGCTGCTTGGGTGCCTGTGGGCAAGTCACTTATTCTGTCTGCATCTTGCTTCCTGGGGATAATCATCCTTCATCTCTATCGCTTACTTAGACTGTCGGCTCTTCAAACACTGCCTCCTATACTGCGTTTGTACCGCACCTAGCACAACGGGGTCCTGATCTCAATTGGGTGCTACTGTAACACAAACAAATGATAATAACTGGCCAGAACTGGCAGCGTGTGAGGCGAGACCAGAGAACGTACAGTGAGGAACTTACAGTCCCACCCTGCTGTGACATGCCGGAGAACACAAACTCTGGAAAGGCTGCTGCCAAGGCATTCTTGGGAGAATCAGACACAAGGGCTTGATCCACTTACAGACCAATGCCTGGAAGAGAAAAACCTCCCCAGACGAGAGATGTTTTGGGAGACATGGGAGAACCACAACCCGAACTCTGAGGCTCTGTAGTGGGGATGCTGGCGGCCCCACACCGTGGAATCTTTGGCTCCCATCTCAGCAAAATAGGAAACAAGTTTGACTGAAATGCCTGTGGAGACGGTCAGTGTGATAAATGGGGCTACGAAGCGGAAGCACATGGGAAGCTGCCCTCCGGGTACTTTTCAGCACAGTCCCGGTGTACCGCTCCTGGCTGAGGAACAGGACTTCCCTGTCCAACTATACAGGGGGCTGCCGTTTTCTGTATAGGTTTTGCTTTCAGATTGTTTGTAGTGAATGTTATGGAGCAGGGTGGATGGCCCTGGAGATAGAAGACCCTTGCATGCATAAAACAACGTCAGCCGGGCAAGCTACCCCTCTGTGCCCTGCTAATGGGCCTCAGTCCTGACGTAGGCACGTCTCCAAACATTGCAGTCACAGGGTGTGACTCAGCACGGGCAGGCGTAGCTAAGCTAGCTTCGATCCACCGCATGGGTGCCGACAGCAGTGGAGCCATGGTAGCTTAGGCTACCTGCCTTCATACTTACCCAGGGCCCTCGGCAGGCTTGGATACCCTGGACTTGCAGCTCATGTGGCCTCAGCTTCTCAGCTGTCGGTATACGCGCTCCCTAGATCCACCGAGCTCAGGTACATCTACCCAGGCTGCAATCACATTTCTGATGGCAGTGTAGACAGACCCTGGGAGATGCCACCTCTGGAGTGAGAAGGGACTTCAGTCTCCATGGCCTGTTCAGTTCTCGGTCTCTTTGCTGTGACTTCAGAAAGGGCCCACTGTGGTGGGGTTGGACCTGGATCGCAAACACGTTTCACTTGAGTGGCACCAGACAGCAACACGGCGTGGGCACGGCCAACTGACCTGAACCGGTCACCGAGCTCCACGTCTCATGCTCAGTCCCCAGGGCCATGCAGCATCCTCTGCAGCTCAAACGCATAGCTACGAGCAGGGTAATGCCTTCTGTTCATTTCAGCCTGTGGATTTTAGGGTCAATCATCAGCTGAGACCAAAACCTTCAGCCGTAAAAGCATAAAATCACTAGACACTAAATGGAACTTTCAGACAGCTCATTATTCATTATAACCCCCATTTTTTTCAGCAATTCAGGTGCATGCTTCCTACTAGCTGCCAGGCAGGTCTGCGCTAGCTAGTAACCTATTTGATTGTGAAATTTCCAAGTATCCAGCTAGATGACTTCATCAAAGTGCTTTTATTAAATACAGAAAAGAAATTCCAAGTGGTTATCTAGTCTAATCAGCCAAAACAGCAATTCTCTGTCAGTCCACTTCCATCTCTAAAGTAATTTATGAAATGCGGGTACAAGGTAGAACTTTAGTTGCAACACTGGTTACTGTTTTTCAGGCACTTCTAGCCAAGAGGAACTTTGCAACGCATTTGGATGCCATCTTAGCCCATGAGCATACAGTGTGAGCTACTTAACTATGTAGTGAGTGGGTAGTGATATCTAACAATATTATCTCTTACAGAGCCTGAGAGTCTCCGCGGGGAACTTGGTAGAAACCTTGTCACCCCTGGGGAGTGGAGCTCAGACCACTAGTTAAGGGGAACCAGCTTCTACACTTTGAACATTATTTACTCCTCTAGGCTCACGTTAGTTTATTTGCAAAGATGGCAGGAGGCTGGGTTTCATGTGTGTCTCCAGGAATTGCCTGAGCCTCTCAGACCAAACATCTGCCTCTGCTTTTATCTCATGATTTACACTAAGATGAATGTCAAGCTCAGGATTGTTTTCCTGGGTGCCATTTCATTGCTGGGTGGACACTCGCTGCCCAGAAGCACTCATTAAACTGTAAAATGAGCTGTGAATCCATTAGTAGCCTCTCTTCCCTCTGATCTCTGAGATTCCTCTTTTATCCCTGCAGAGGCAGCATGTGGGGGGAAGGCCCTTCAGTCTCTAGTAACTGCACGGGACAGAGAACCTGAACCCAGGGCAGTGGCTTGTTCGGAAAAACATTTCCAAATGGATGGCACAAGATGTATCCCCTCCACCATCCGCACCCACTTCCACTGGCAGAGGGGAGCAAAGATTGGAGGGAGTGGGAAGCCGGGGCTCAGACGCATGCTCTTTCCTCCCTAGACGCATGGCATGTATGTAAGGGCAGGAGGAAAGATAGCAGAGCGCTGTACAACCAGGGCAGATTTCTGGGTGGCAATACACGTGGGAGTTAATGGTGCTTCCCACTGCTGTGAGGCCCTCTCTGCACCTCCTGAGAGCCTGGAAGGTCCAGAGGCAGCAGGGCTCCCGCAGGAGCTGTTCTGCTGGGGGATGGGGAGAGGCAAGGCAGCAACAGGAAAGGGCTGGGATCCCAACACAGCCAGGGTTCAGCTCTGCAAGCGGCTGGAAACCCCTCCGCAGAGGGGAGAATGAGAAGGGAGCTCGGCAGGTGATCCTGTGGTACTGCTTCATTTGTAATGCAAGAGGTGCTGAGGCTCAAGCAATTTTTTACGTTCATAACTGAGGTGCCAAGCCCAGAGATGCCGGGGTGATGAACTGCCAAGCCCAGAAGTGCCAGGTCTCAGCCCTGGCAAGCCCTGGCACAAATTAAGCACTGACCTGCGGACCTTTTCCCTCTTGGGGGTGGGTTTCCCCAGGTTTGGGGTGACCAGACCCTGGGCTCTGTGTTTCCAGGGGCTACTTTGATTATTTTCTTTTCCCCTCCGCCTCTCAAACTAAAAACATAAAGAGTCTTTTACATTGTTTTTCACTCCAGACAAGCCTACGGGGGTATTAAACGTTTATAAATCTGCCTGGATGGCAGCCAGTCCTACACTGTGCCAAAGTCGCACATATGGGAGCATTCCTGACAATTGCAACAGAATTGAAACGTTGCATTAGTAAATTACCAGGCTAAGCTATAAAACCAACCATCATCATTACAGGGTATAGGACGTGCCTGTCAGCCATCAGGCTACTGTCAGATGTGGCACATCTGTTCTGATCACTTCATTTCTGATACATCCTCTACCTGGGGGCTGAGATAGAGTGGGGCTCAAGAGGTGGAGCAGGGGACAGGGAATCTGGGTTCTGCTCCTTGCTCTCCCATGCATTCTGTATGTGACCTTGGTCATTCCCCTGTAGTGCATCAGGTTCTCCAGCTACAAGTCTGAGATGAATCATAAAATATCAGGATTGGAAGGGACCTTAGGAGGTCATCTAGTCCAACCCCCTGCTCAAAGCAGGACCAATCCCCAATTTTTGCCCCAGATTCCTAAATGGCCCCCTCAAGGATTGAACTCACAACCTTGGGTTTAGCAGGCCAATGCGCAAACCATTGAGCTATCCCTGCCCCTCACCTAGGTAAAGTGGGTGAGACCCTTTAGTGATGGTATTCTAGAAGCAGCAGTAGGATTCTGATCTCTCATGCAAATTATTTTATCTCTACAAAGGACAAGGACAAATACACATTTTAAGTGGTAAAGATAAGCCACAGATTGGGCTTTGAATGTCCAGTTTGCATCTCTGCACCTTGGAAAATATTATTTAACTGCTTCTCTCACACAGTATTTATACAGTCGGCCGGAGAACAATCAATTCCATTTTGCGACAACTTTTGAGGTGCCAAACTTGTTTTCGTTTTGCATAGGAATGAGATGAGATCTTTAAAACACTTTGCAAAATGGAATTGTGTTGAAAAGGTCAGGTATTGGATTCGGGTCTCTCTCTTTCTCTCTCTCTCCGGCAGTGACTTGAGACTTCAGAAATCTTCTCGATGAAGAACTTTATGGAAACGGATACATCCCTCTGAAACATTTCAGCTTTGACAAAGCAGTATTTTTTCTATGAAGACATGTTTAGCCAGAAAGGATCCAACCACCTCTAGTGTGTGCCTGCGTTTGTGTGTTTAAAAGGCATTAATTGCTGCCATATTACAACACTGAGATTATTATTATTAGTTTATTTGTATTACTGTGGTACGTAGGAGCACCAGTCATGGATCAGGACCTCACTGTGCTGGGTGCTGTACAAACCCAGAACAAAAAGGGTCCCTGCCCCAAAGACCTTCCAATCTAAGCATAAGACAAGAAACAACAGCTGGGTACAGACAGACAGGGGAGTGCAAGGAAACCATGAGATGATATCGATAGTTCCCGTGTTGCATAGCGGATGGAGGAAGATTACACTGCAAGACATTAGGAGCCAAAGCTTTTGTTCAGACTGAAACATCTGGTACTGAATACATACATGCAAGAATACATCCCAGACACACCCCATTTATCACGCGCTAATATTGCTAAAGACGATCCACAATGAAGTCAGCATTCAGGCAGTTCCTGGGTTGATTTGTAGCTGGCTTTGGTCTCTTAAGTACCCCCAAGAGCTTTCGTGAGGATGCGTGTGCAACCCTCAAAGCAGCAATGTGCAAAGGATGATCTTATCTGGGTTCCGTGGGACTGGGGTTAGACCAACCACAGATATTTGTTGACACCACAAGAAACAGTTTCCTTAATCCCATCTGAGCGGGGCGATCTCAAAGGGAGATGAAGAACTCTGCGCAGAAAGAAGTTGCTCAGCTGCTAAAACTAAGCACAGGAGAAGGTGACAGTTTTAATGATACCGGGGGACGTTAACACAAAGTATGTGGGACATGAGTCTGAAATCAGGACTAAGGAGAGCTTTTATTAGAGAGCATTCAAAATGTGACAGCATCTCTGTTCTGCTACTGTTGGACTAAACAGAGGGAGGCAGCAGGAAGCTGCGGGAGAAAGCAAGCAGCCAGCACTAGAGCTGCGAGAATGTTTGGGAGCGTTTGTACAGATACAAAACAAGGATGCCCCTTTGCAATCCTTTTTTATTATTTAAATTACAGCACACGTGAGAACAGGGCCCCTCTGCGCTGGATGCTGCACAAACATATAGTCCCTGTCCTGACGAATTCACCACACTCCAAATAGACAAGATAGACACAGAATGGGAGATGAAACAGAGGCACGGAGCCATAAAGTGAGTTGCCCCCAGTCACCCAGGTCAAATCCAGGAGCTGAATCCAAATCTCCTGACTCCCATTCCAGTGTCTCATCCACTAAACCCGATGCCTTCAATTTTATTTCCCACAAGCATTCCTACAAGTGCTTTTGGTTTGCAGAGAGTGAAAGTCTTCTGAACTTGCTCACCAGAAGGTCCAGTCTAGAATTGTTTGCACATCTACTTTGAAAACGCTTTGATATCTCTTCTCCTGTGTATGTTTCATTTATCCAATGAGAAAGCAGAAGCAACTTGCTGTGACTTAAAAGGCCAACCACATCATGAATAATAAATCCAAGATTCAACTGAAGCAAATAATTTGAGAAAAAAAACCCGAGGACTGAAATGTGTCTGACTCAAATGTTCCTATGACTATTCTGAAAAACAAAAACAGTTGTAAAAATCAAAGTCTGTTTGTGGATAATTCATGAAATGAGAAAAAAAACTGTTAAATGAATAATTTGTTATGAATAGTGAATAGTTTTTGCTTGTCTGTTGTCACATTATACCTACTGGCTGAATCTTCAGATTACTGTAGGTGGAGGGCTTGTGTCTTCTAAATTTTGGTTTCTGCATGAACAGCAGTGCAAAACCTACCCACTGAGGAAACTAACCAGGAGTGTTTCATAGGAGGAACAGCACCTTAGGCCTGGATCTGGCAAAGTTTTTAAACACATACCTAGCTCTATACACGAGTGGCACCTTTATTTCAATGGAGCTACTCACATGCTTCAAGACTAGTTCTCCGTTTTTTCTGCACCCGGTGTATTCATTTACACCAGTGAAACGTGAGTGTCTCAAGTGCTACGAAATCAGAATCTGAACTGGTTGGAATTTTTCAAAATGTCAATGAAACTGAAAAATTTGGAATTGAAAAAAAAACATGGGTAAATTTGCAATTTTCACTCTTGATTTTCACTAAATTATTTTTTGAATTTCAAAATTGTGACTATTTGAAATGCTGAATGTTTTAATTTCAAAAGAATGCAAGAAAAATTGTCACATTTTCCCTAAATATTCTCCTTTTTGGACTAGCTGTGATCAGCATGCTTGTGTTTCACGGCCACCCTGCGCCGGGGAATGACTGCCCTAGGAGCAAGGGCAGGGGGATTCGCCCAACACACGTGCTGAAGTGCTTTGTTGGATAAAGGCCAGAATGTCTACACTGCAAAGAAAACCCCCGGCATCACGTCTCAGAGCCTGGCTGTCAAGAGACTGGGGCTCGAGGGGCTTGGGCTGCAGGGCTAAAAATAGCAGTGGAGATGTTTGGGCTCGGCCTGGAGCCTGGGATCTGAGATCCTCCTCATGCACCAGATTTCACAGCCTGGGCTCCAGCCCAAGCCTGGATGTCTTGTCTACACTGCTATTTTTAGCCCCACACCAACCCAAGTCAGTTGATCCCGGCTCTGAGACTCCATGCCGCGGGCCTCTTATTGCTGGGTTGACATACAGTAGAACCTCAGCGTTAGGAACACCAGAGTTAGGAACTGACCAGTCAACCACACACCTCATTTGGAACCGCAAGGACGCAATCAAGCAGCAGCAGAGACGCACAAAAAAGAAAAAAAGAAAAAAAGCAAATACAGAACAGTGCGGTGTTAAATGTAAACGACTTCAAAAACAAAGGGCAGGCAGCATTTTACTTCTGCATAGGAAAGTTTCAAAGCTGTATGAAGTCAATGTTCAGCTGCAAACTTTTGAGAGAACAACCGTCACGTTTTGTGAACATTTCAGAGTTATGAACAACCTCCCTTCCCCAGGGGTTTGTAACTCTGAGGTTCTGCTGTACTTCTCCCAGCTGCCAAAGCATGAGCACAGCATGGGGCTTGCTTTGACCAGCTCAGGAAGGCAGAGCAACCTTCCTAGCAAATTAATACCCGCGTAAGTAATCTGGGCCTGATAATGGCACCCTGACCGTCAGGACACTGCTGAGATGCAGCATCCTTCAGCACAGGTCTTGTCTGAGAAGTCTGACATTTGGCGAGAGAAAACTGCCCAGATCTCCTGCTGGTAGAAGTCACTAAGCCAGGGGTACTACATCCAAGTACAGTGGCCACGGATCTAGCCCAGAGTGCCCACACAGGGACTGCACCCTGGAGTGTCTGGTGTCAGAAACAACTAAACTGAGAGAAATTCTGGGGCCAGGGACCAGACCCTCAGCTAATATACATTGTGGAACTACACCAGTTTACCCCAGCTGGGGAGCTGATAACATTCAGTACTCTGAACTACACCCCAAAACCAGCCTCCAAAGGCTGGGGAGAATGCACCTTGCTGGGAGGAGAACCTGGGGGCTAGTGGTCCTCATATGTTTCTTGCTTCTTATTTTGGGGGCTATCCTATTTTTGTGCTTCTGTTTCATTGAGTAGCTGGGGGTGCGGAGGAGCCAGCTCCTGCCCTGGTTGCAGTGGAGGTTTGGGGGTACAGCCTACCTCCCATCTTTGTCCCACCATAGTTACTGTGCACAGACCATGTGGGTAGGGGGATGGGTCCCAGCACCACGAGGTGAGCGAGCGCTAGGCCAGTGTGGCCCTGGGCTGAGATGGGAGATCCTGGGTTAGCAGGCCAGGGTAGCGGTGGAGCCTGGAAAGGGACGGTGGAGAAGGGCGAGGGAAGCACCAAAATGGCCCCAAAGCACCCACATAACTTTGGTACCGTCTCCAGCAGCAGACGCTGTCCTTGGGTGCACTCCGGAGGGGAGGGAGGCAGGACGCTCCTGATCCAAAGCCCATTGGACTCAGTGGAAAGCCCCTTCCCCATTGACCTGGTTGGGCTTTACATGAGAGCCGGGGAGTGCACAAGGAGGAAGACAAGGGCCCAGTCCTGCCGCCCTTGACTCCGGCCCGGCCCTGGCCTGCCCCCCTGACTGCCAGGTGCACAGAGCTCCTGTCCCGGCCTGGGAACATCTGCCCCAGAGGGAGCGGGCCTGCGGTGGGAACGCATGGGCACATTCCCGGGGCGGAAGAGCAGGGGAGGCGACCGGCCAAGGCCGAGAGTGCACCGGCTCCGAGACCCGGACATTCCCCGGGGCTGAGCAGCCCTGGAGCTGCCGCGGCCCGCCATGGGGCTGAAGAAGCGTTTCACGTCCCCCAAGTATCCCAATAGAAACGCAGACGCGCATCTCTCCCGGCGGCCGGTGGGCTGGGACCCAGCGCAGCTCGGGGGATAGTTTAATACCTGCCAAGTGCAAAGCGCCCCCTCCCCCAGCAAAGACGCGAACGTCCCCCCCCCCGGCGGCCGGCCTCTGCCCCCTTCCCTTGACGCACCTCGAGGAACAATTCGCTCGCCCGACGTGCGGATCGTTCGCTGCCTGCGCGCCCGGCCAAGTCGGCAGAGGCAGAGAAAAGGGATGAATGGGCCCGGTTGGCTGGCGGTGCAAACAGGAGACCGTGTCAAAGTGGGACGAGAGATGAGGCTCTGTGCCCGCAAGGCTGTGTGTGAGGATAGCCCCCCGGCGGCGGGGGAGAGCGGGGAAAGAGACCCGCTTTCTTCCCATGCAATGAGAGCAGGGCCGCTCTCCGCGGGGCATTTTGCTGCCCCTTGGCGTGGGTCTGAGCTCCACCGATTTGCGCCGGAGGGAGCGCGGAAGGAAATTGATACTTTCCGCGGACTGGAGGGGAACAAACGCCTCCAGCCAAATGCAGAAAAGTGTCGTTCTTGCTCCAGGCAAACGTGTCCTCTCCGTCCCAGTGTCTGGGCCTGGCCTCCTTGGGTTGTTCCCTACATGTGCTAGTCGGGTTGACAAGGGGGAGCGTTGGCGGGGGGTGTATCTGTGTGTGTGACCGGCAGACGGCTGCAGTTTGTGATGGGCTTTAGCTTCAGGGGTAACCCACCAGGAGGAGGGAGTTGGCTCGTTTTGCAGCTGTGGTGCGGCTGGGCAGATCTGCCAGGCGCAACGTGCCCGAGGGGAGAGCCTGCCCCTGTGCTGGGACACGGGTTCTTCTCCTGCCCGAAAGTGTCCTCTCCGCACTGGGCAAACCGCGGGGCAGCCGAGGAGAGGCGCGGGGCTGTGGAGAGATGAAGGGACGCAGGAGCAGGAGAGTTAAATTCGCAGCCCCAGGGGAAGGGAAGGGGGCAAAAGTTGGGATCCAAGTATTTAAAATCCCCGCGGGGGCGGCAAAGAAAGAAGGGAAGGGAACAGACCCGGAAAGAGAGATGCAAATGGGCGTGTTTCTTTTTTTCAACACTCCTACGAGCGGGGCAGCCCAGCTGCGTCCTGCGCCTTTAAGGGCTCCTCCTCCGAGCAGTGCCACCCGCGGGTGTGTGTAGGGGGGAGCCCATCCCCTGCTGCAGCCTTTTCAGTGCTCCGGGGAGATGGCACAGGCTCAAGAAGCCGCTCGCACGCCCTGTGTGGAGCCGAAACTCCGAGCGCGGCGGGGAGTTTGCCCTTAAAAGCTGGCGCCCCGCGGAGACAGGGGCGCACGGAGAGGCGCGGAGACAGGGGCGCACGGAGACCGGGGTACACGGGGAGGCGCGGAGACCCGGGCGCACGGAGCTGCCCCGCGGAGACAGGGGCGCACGGAGACCCGGGCGCACGGAGCTGCCCCGCGGAGACAGGGGCGCACGGAGACAGGGGCCCACGGAAAGGCGCAGAGACGGGCGCACGGAACTGCCCTGCGAAGATGGCTCCTTGTCCCCAGATCAACGCCACCTCCTGGGGGGACGCCGCCGCCGCCAACTGCACTGGGGCCGGCAGCCTGAGCCGGCAGTGGGCCGTCGGGGCCGCCCTGAGCCTCACGGTGCTGGTGATCGCGGCCGGCAACCTGCTGGTGATCCTGGCCATCGCCAAGACGCCGCGCCTGCAGACCATGACCAACGTGTTCGTCACCTCGCTGGCCTGCGCCGACCTGGTCATGGGCCTGCTGGTGGTGCCGCCCGGGGCCACCATCGTGCTGAGCGGCCACTGGCCCTACAGCACCACGGTGTGTGAGCTGTGGACCTCGCTGGACGTGCTGTGCGTCACGGCCAGCATCGAGACCCTGTGCGCCATCGCCGTGGACCGGTACCTGGCCATCACCTCGCCGCTGCAGTACGAGGCGCTGGTGACCAAGGGCCGGGCGCGGGCTGTGGTGTGCCTGGTCTGGGCCATCTCCGCCTTCGTCTCCTTCCTGCCCATCATGAACCACTGGTGGCGGGACGGGGCGGACACGGAGGCGCTGCGCTGCTACCAGAACCCGCGCTGCTGCGACTTTGTCACCAACATGCCCTACGCCATCCTCTCCTCCATCATCTCCTTCTACGTGCCGCTGCTGGTCATGCTCTTCGTCTATGTGCGGGTCTTCTCCGTGGCCAGCCGGCAGATCCGCCTCATCCAGCGGGACCAGGCCCGCTTCCTCCAGGGGCCCCCCAGCCCCGGCCCCCGGGGCCCCCGCTGGAGGAGACCCTCCCGCCTCCTGGCCATGAGGGAGCACAAGGCGCTCAAGACCCTGGGCATCATCATGGGCACCTTCACCCTCTGCTGGCTGCCCTTCTTCATGGCCAACATCATTAAGGTCTTCTACAGGTCCCTCATCCCCGGCCCGGTCTTCCTCTTCCTCAACTGGCTGGGCTACGTCAACTCCGCCTTCAACCCCATCATCTACTGCCGCAGCCCCGACTTCAGGAGTGCCTTCAAGAAGCTGCTCTGCTGCCCCCGCTGTGCGGACCGCCGGCTGCACGCCGTCTCCAGGGACCTCCGCCGGTGCCCCTGCGCCTTCGCTTCCCAGGAGGCCTCCCCGGCGGACAGCAAGCCCGTGGCGCAGGGGCAGGCGGAGGAGGAGGGTGAGGGAACCAGCAGCAGCAGCAGCAGCCGCTCCAGTAGCAGGACTGGGGAGACCAGCCCCTCTTACCGCCACAGCAATGGGCATGGCAAAGCCCAACGCCCCCTTGGGGAGGCCCAGCTGCAGGGCACCCAGACCACGCTGTGTCTGCAGCTGGAAGAGTAGGTATCAGAGCCTGCAAAGTGGGGAGGTTAGAGCTGGGCCGGGGTGAGCCCCTGGGTTCGCAGGAGGTCAGTGCAAAGTATTGGGAGCTGATGCTTGGAGAAGGGCACGGGGGCGGGGTTCAGCCAGAACTGACTCCACTCCTGGAAGAGTTTAAGCCAGGGGTTGTCAATTATTTGTTGTCAAGGTCCAAATTTCTTGGCCAAGGTCCAGACTCCAGAGAAAATTAAAAAAAAACCCCAATGATAATAAATAAATAAAAAGATTTTTGGGTCCGTTCAAAAGCCTCTGGTGGGTCCAGATTTGGCCTGTTGTCTGCCTATTGCCTACCCTTGGTGTAAGCAGTCACTCTGGCTGCAAAGCGGTGGCTGCAGAGGCTTGGCCGCCCTTCCAGACCAGTGCAGTGTCACCGGTTGATTTAAAGCAGGCTGACATTCCATTTCACATTGGGGATGCCTTTCCTTAGCTAATCCAAGTGTCTGCTCGGACAATGCAAACTGCAAGCTGTCCAGGAGATTGTTTATCCATCGGTGGAAAAGGGGTGTTTTCCACCAGCAACTGGTGGCGTTATAGTGACCTTGCTCTTTGGAAAGAGACACCTTGGGAAAACCACATCTAAGTCCAGGTAGTCAGGTAGTCACTTCCAAATTTAATTTGGTATGGGGAATCCTTGACATTAGTTAATATTTGGAAGGGAATGAAGGCCAGATTTGTAAGGGTTTTAAAGGCAAATGGTACCTAGTGGGCTTTTCAAAAGTACCCTGTCTTTAAAAACCCAGCATTTAATCTATATTTCCCTGCTTCCAGTTTGATTTGCTTAGTCCTTGTTTTTCAGTCTTATCTAATGTAGCCTAATTGCTTTGAGATTTCAAATGCCCCCATCCTATCTTAAAATTAGAGCTTTTGGGAGATTTATCGGGTAAATAAAATGTCAGTGATAAACAGAAAAATGTGATTTTTTTGTGTTTTTCAACAAGCTTTACTTAAAGTGAAATTAGCTGTTTAAACACACAAAAATCAGGATTTTCCTTCAGAAAGAACAGTTGAAATTGGAGTTTGGTCACTTTTATACATAAATAACATCCAATAACTTCTTGCAGGGAACAGGAACTTCGGTTGTATCTTTGCTCAGCTCTGGAGCTGTTGCTGGAATAAGCGTTTAGTTTCACTCTGGGGTGATGGTTGTGTTTCTCGTGTGTTTTCCAAAGCACCGTGTTCTCTGGTGGTGCACTGCCAACCCAAGGCTGAATTCTGAAGACCTCAGTCAGTCCATAAACATGGAGATCTCCCATTACAGCAGACTGAAGTCAGTAAGGACTAAATAGAATAATCAAAATCTACCTATCTATTTCTATCTACTAACATAACCCCATCACCACACTATTTAAACTCCATTCACAGGCTATCTATCAATTTCTGATCAGTGACCCAAAAAACCACATACACTTTGAAACCATAAGCCCACAGGGATTGTTGACAATTAATAATTACTTTTATTATTTATTATTATGAATAATACTATTCATTTCCAGGACAAACCATCAAGTTCTGACTGAGTTCTAGAACTGGTTTAAAATGCTTCCATGGGATTTTCTGGGAAACTTTTACTAGCTTTGCAACATTTTGAAATTTCATCAAAATGTTTCTATTGTCAAATGTTTCCAGGCAGCTCTATATAGACAGTCAACCGGCTCCCCACACACGCATACAACACTTGTCAATGAATTTCTTAATTAAAAAAAAATGGGGCGGGGGGGTGGGATTTGTTGATCAACAATAGAACTTTCAATTACATGTTTCACCTGACTCGGAATTCAGGAAATGTCGATTACTCTATTTAGAACTCCAGTCGGCTGTAATGGGAGATCTCCCAGTGTATGGACTGACTGAGGGCTTTGGGATTTTGTCTTGTGTTGGCACTAGTGCACCGCCAGAGAACACAGTGCTTTGGGAAACACCTGAGAAATACAAGGCACCTGCTAGAAGACTTTGCAGGGTGAATCAAATGACTGAAATACAAGGGGCATCATTTCAAGGGCACAAAGGCATAGAGGGAGGCACTGTGAGTGAAGAGATGAGTGAAGCCATAACGTAGAGTCCTCACAGAAGAAGTGGGTTTTAAGGAGGGATTGATCCATTACATACTTCCTGATTCATTTCTCATAGAAGCAGTCAGTTTCATGCATGGCGCATGTGACTAAGCAGAGAGACTGTAGCTGTGATAGATTTAATAGGTGAAAGAAAGCTGAGTGCGTGTTAGTTTGAAGATATGGTGTGTCTGTTTTGGACCACATATCTGCCCAAATGAAGCAGAGTTACTCTGAAGAACACATTACACCAGATACAATTTCTCAGGGTCTTCAAGACGGGGGTGAAATCTTGGTCCCATTAAAATCAGTGGCAAAACTCCCACTGACTTCAGGATTCCACCCACGCTCTTTTGCATCGTTAAGCAAATGACACCATGCGTCATACTTGTTTGTCTGGCTGTTCCCTTGATGTGTTCATTATAGACACGTGAAAGTAAATGATAGAAATTACCTGTAAAAGATCCTGATTATTAATTTATTGTCTTTTTTTCAAGATTCACCTGCAATGAAGCAAAAACAGGTCCTTGAGTGTGCTTGAAAGGGAAGGAAAAAGAGAAGAATGTAAGTAGATTTTTAATCCCCTGGAAAATGTGATATTCCAGCTACTAGCAGCGTCTAATTTTCAGAAAAGCCCAGAGCCAGATTTCCAGGTGCTCAGCACCCTTACTCAGCGTCAGGTTTTCAATAGAGCTCAGTACCAAACATACAACCAATGTGCTGAGCTCGTCTGAAAATCCGGTCACCAATGTAAGCTTTGTGAATGGAATTTTGCATCTTTAAACATGATTTAGACAAGGAAGCCGCAGCCCTGAATTTCTTTTTGAAGTTGTTTATCCTAGTGAGATATCATTCTAATGCATGGTCTCTGCTTTACACTTTCATGTGGAATTATCACACCATTTATCTAATAATGCTTAGTACATAAAGATAATAGAGAAAATAAGAAGGGATGGGCAAAGGCCTAGCTCCTCAAAGGTATTTCGCTTCCTAACTTCACTGAAAACTGTGGAAGTTAGGAGCCTTAATACCTTCGAGGCTCTGGGCCAAAATGCTTTGGCACCCTTTGGGATGGGAGGCACTGTAGAAGTGTTTATTTCTGTAAATCAGTTTGGATAAAATGAGCATCGGTGACGGGGGAATGTCTGGAGTTCACAGTTTGGGTTTGGATAATGTCAAAAAATTCCTATGCGTCTTTTTCCAAACTGCCTGAGTGTGTAAAATGGGGCTTCAGAACAGACTTCCCCAGGAGAGTGCTGGGACCTCTGCTTGTAATTCCTGGCTGGAAACTAGGAGAAAATATCAGATCCAAACATTTCAGAACCTTGAAGATCATTCAGTCCAAATGTTACACTAACAGTTGAAGGTACAGAGGGTTACTTATTTGATCATTATTGATTCCCTGAGCTCTCAGGAAAACCACCCCAAACCTTTGCCCCAAAAGTGACCTGGAGGAGAAACTTTTCTGAGACTTGAAGAAATTCTCTTCACTTTTTTGGTTGATTTGTTTGTGCTGCCCCCTGTGTCTCCTGGCGTGCGTCTGGGCTGAGAGCAGAGATAGTGACGTCACCAGAATATAGAAAGGTATCTTGGCCCATCTGACGTTGGGAAGTACCAGGAAACTTTCTGAAAAAACATGCTCCCATGACATTTCCAGAATAGAAGTGCAGAAACCAAGGTGCCAAGCCATTTGGGGTTTGTCCATCCTATCTTAGCAGCAGCTACAAGCCACCTAGGCTCATTGGAAGTGCAGGTTCCGAGCTCTGCATGCTCCTGTCTATGGTATGGATCCTGATCCAACAAAGCACTTAAGCACATGCTTAACTTTAAGCGTGTGAGTAGTCCCAGTGATTGCTATATTACTCTCTATATTACTAACACACTTGAGTTACTATATTGTAGATGCTTTTGCTTCCACATGATACATTTATTTGAACTTCAATAGGACTTAAGCATGGGCTTAAAGTTAAGCATGTGTTTAAGAGCTTTGTTACGTCAGGGCCTAGGATGCTGACATCTCGAGAGTGGTTTTGATTATAGATCATTTTAGTTCAGAATTCATTCACTATTTTCCTTTCAAACTACAGTCAATTCTTTCGCTTCCTTTCTTCCAGGAATGTGTCAAAGCCCTCTGCTGGGCTGTTGCTCTTGGCTTGTGTGCCAGCTACAATCCACCTGAAAAAAGGGAATTAGACATGTAGATCCATCGTCTTTTTACTTTTGATGTTGACTCAGGTATTTTGAACGCACATACCTTAATTTCCTGCCTGTTTCCTCAGGCTCGGACATAGTGTAGAGGAAACTGTACCTTAAAGAAAAGTGTTACATAGGGGAGGCATCTCTTAAAACAGCTTTTCCTGTATGCATGGCAAATGTGTAGGAAAGAGGTGGCCTTTTGTCATCATTAGTTGTTTTCAGTAAGAGCCCTTGACAAGTGTTGGAATTATACCAGGGTCCCAGAGGGCTAAGCCTAGATAGCTTACTATGACTTCAATATCTTTTGCGATGGCTGGCTAGAGTCAGGTCTAGAAACAGCCCCAGCGCCTCCTGTGATGTGAAGTTGGACTCAATATAAGAGACCTCCCTCTCCAGCGCTAGGCAGCTGAATTCCAGTACTGCTCAGGACACTGGTTAGATGAAGAACTGACCGACCTAAATGGGAACAGTGTGTGTAATCTCCAAAGATGCTACAAGGGAAGAAGGCATGAAGATGTTTCCTGTGTCGATTGCAAGAGAAACTACTACCTCAGAAGCAGTACTTCAGAATGCAGCTGGAGTTTGACTTTGGTAGCCAGACATGGCTTCACATCGAACGTGGCACTCAGAGTGCTGGGGTTTTGATACACACTGGGCCTGATTCTTCCCTGTGCTTTGTGCTGTCATTTACAACTCTGCACAGCGGATGTAAAATGCTACCAAAGAAGAATACACGGGTGTAAATGACTACACAAGGCGTAAGGCTGGGCAGAATTGGGCCCAGGATGCTGAGGTAATGGACTGTGTGAACATTTATCTGCCTAGAAGCATTAACTTTGTGAATGTGATTGAACCATTGGTTGAACTTTTATTTTCCTTTTCTGGTGCAAATGTTGCTGAAGATGCGTGCCCAGAACATGGCTGAATCCACTGCAGGGCCCAGGCGGAAGGGAAGACACAAGAGACCTTTCCATAATCTTCTGTCTAATTTCAATCTCCGAATCGCTGCCCCAGTTTGGGCAGAGTCAGAGCTGGGCCCGGGGAAACACACAGGATCTGTCTACGCTGCAATTACAAACCCGCCACTGGTCCGGCTCATGGGGCTTGGGCTAAGGGCTGTTTAATTGCAGTGTAGAAGTTCAGGCTCAGACTGGAGCCTAAATACCTTTGTGGCACTGGGCCCAGGGGCCTTTCTTTAGAGGCTCTAGTGCCCTCAACTCCCAGCCAGTTGAGTAGATGCTGCAGATACTCAGCACCTCTGAAAATCAGGGCACCGGGGCCTATTCCAGCTCCCATGGAGGCCAACAGGTGCAGGCCCTAAGACAGAGAAGCTGAACCCTAGCTCTGTCCTCAGGCCTAAGCCCCAGACTCTGATTGCAGGTCTCCGTGAATAGCTGTACAGATACCAACTGTGCACCTGAATGTAAAACCAGTAGAACCCCAGAGTTACGAAGTGACCGGTAAACCACACACCTCATTTGGAACTGGAAGTACACAATCAGGGAGCAGCAGAGACCAAAAAAAGGCAAATACAGCGCAGTATTGTGTTAAACGTAAACCTACTAAAAAAATTAAGGGAAAGCGGCATTTTTCTTCTGCATAGTGAAGTTTCAAAGTTGTATGAAGTCAATGTTCAGTTGTAAACTTTTGAAAGAACAACTGTCACATTTTATTCGGAGTTACGAATATTTCAGAGGTATTCGTAACTCTGAGGTTCTACTGTACATGCCAAATTCACAGCGCTGTAAGGTCTGTAGCTCCTTGAAGCGGTAGCAGGGTCTGAGTCTCACTTCAGCCATGGTACAACGCTGTGATCATGGAGAGGAGCCTGAGAGTGGCTAATTTACTGTCACTTGAAGGCTCCTTTACACTGCCGGAGTGGTGAAAAGTGGTCTTAGTGTAAATGAGAATCAAACCCTGGGAGTCCATGATGCGTGAGAGCTACCTAGACACTGTACACATTATCCAGTGTAAATAGCATTATGTTCAAATGTGCCCTTGTATTTATGGTGGTGTGCATATACCCTGCTAGCTTGTTGCATCTTTCTCCGGGATGTTTTTGGTTGTAAATATGATGGTGATTGTCATTTTCCCCCTATGTGAAATAAGCCTTCAAAAATTCCCAACAGTCACTTGTAAATAAATATATATACCTAAAAACATATGAGTATTGAGGTGTTTCTTTTATACAGGAAGAACCGTCTGCGGTTCTTCTCAGAGCTGGCTTTGGAGCAATCTATGCTTTGGGAACAACGTAGCTCCCATGGTTAGAGTCCTATTTCTGTCTCCTAGGGTGGCTTCGCTGATACCGGATATGGGATTCAACAGGTAAGCACAGAGATGGTGAGTATAGCTGTCCAGTGCAAGATGACACAAGTGCCAGCCCTGGAAAAGGGAGATTTTCCAAGGCATAAAGGGCAGTTCGACCCCCAAGTCTCAGGGCTGGTTCACACTGGGAATTTACAGGGGCATAACTCCATTGTTCTGAGGTGAGAATTCTTCCATCAACCAAGCTACCACCTCTTGGGGAGGTGGAGTACCCACGCCCAGGGGAGAACCTCTCCAGTAGGTAGTTTCTACGCTGAAGCGTGACAGCGGTGCTGCTGCAGCATTTCAAGTGTAGACGAGCCCTCATTGGCTTTCAGTGGGAACTGGGCACCTAACTCATTTATACCTTTGAAACCAGCTCCCCATTTTGCAGTAAAGGAGGGGCTTTCTCCAGGAACTCAGTGGTATTCAATGGAATTCACCCTTCAGGGCAGGCAGCCCCTTTTGGCCCAGAGAAATTTCCATGAGCCGTGGTTGCAACTCCAGGAGGCTCCGTAGTAAAGCAGTCTAGAGAGGTCCATGCTTTGCACTAGAGTGCAGCAGGGTTGGGCTCATGTGAAATCAACAGAGCTGTGTGCATGCACAAGGGTTCGCCAGCCTGGATGTACTTCCAGGCCAGAGACCACTGTTTCCCATCAGGCTTTAAGATTTTGACAACTGCTTAAACTTGTGTTTAAACCCCAGATTAATGCTTACTTTGCCTTCGTTAGCCAGGGTTGGTAGCTAGGGTGACCAGACAGCAAATGTGAAAAATCGGGACACAGGGTGGGGGGTAATAGGAGCCTATATAAGAAAAAGACCCCAAAATCGGGACTGTCCCTATAAAATTGGGACATCTGGTCACCCTGTTGGTAGCGCAGACCCATAGAGCATGTGTGATTTGAGCAGGGGATTGGACTAGATTACCTCCTGAGGTCTCTGCCAACCCTAATATTCTATGATTTGCACAACTTTAACAAACTGCCTGGCCAGGCCTGGCATTCTGGGTTTGACATCCGAGTTTTCCTTCTCCTGGGACCTCAAATCAGCCCAGGCACAATAAACACTTCCGAGAGCTAAGAGAGAACAAGCAGTTATAATGATTTCCACAGCAACTGGAAGCAATGCCACAAACAAAAGATTATTTGAGACGTCGGGGGGGGGGGGGGGGAGAAGCCTGAGGAGCAGATGTAGAATAGGCAGAAGAAACCTTGGCCAATGTGCATGGAAGTGGGGTGATAAGCTCTCTCCTACTGCTGGGGCCAAGATGAAAGGAGACCCTTAAAAATGAAACTTGCCAAAAATCCTGCAGCCTCCAACCATTAAAGCATGGAGAGTTTGGAGTTACTGTGGGATTTGCTATGGGGTGAGCCTGCCCTGAAAAGCAACGAGCTTGTTAGCAGTAAAAATCCTCTTGCCATACAAATGTTCATAGCAATTAATAAAAAAAAGGGGAGAGAAATCCACAGCAGAGATGGATATGGGCCAGTTCAGCAGGGAAATTCTTTAGCAGGCTGCTTCTAGCAGGTGTTCAGCAGGCATTAGCTGGACAACGGTTGTCATTCATGACATTGTTGTTGGTAGCTTCCATGGGGCTGTATTTTGCCTGGTCTCCATGTCCACCAAGGGTAGGTCAAGTAGCAATCGTCTTAATCTGCAGCAAGGGAGACTGAGGTTTAGGAAAAATTTGCTAACTCCAGAGATAATGAAGTGCTGGAATCAGTTACTGAGGGAGGTTGTGTGGAATCCCCATTATTGGAGGTTTGTAAGAACAGGTGAGACAGACACCTGCCAGGGATAGGCCAGGTATACTTGGTCCTGCCTCCATGCAGGGGGATGGACTAGGTAACCTCTTGAGGTCCCAGCCCTTCATTTCTATGATTCTATAGTTAGTGCAGGCAGCTCAAAAGGCACCGTTTCCCCTTTTAAGAAAGCAATGCAGAGATTCCCAGCACCACCTACTGGCACAAGGGAAGAACGCCGACACACCAAATGGGAGTTTTAGTAGAGAACCAGCTGGACTGATCTGTGAATTCTACTGTGGATAATGAGGGGTGTTGGTGGGTTTTTTTTTTTCATTGTCATTGTTTCCTTCTTGGCATATTTTATTTTTGATATTTTGCAACTGTGAATTGGCAAACAACAAATACAAAGAATCGGAACAACAGGTTCAATTTTATGTTTAGTTTTAAGTTCAAACATTCAGATTCACCTGCTTTGCCCCCTTTAGTCAATTCAATAGATCTGCAGAGTTCCTGAGTAGTGATTCAGAATCACCTTTGCTGACTCATTTAGAAACAGCTGCTAATAATTGATCCCCAAAACCTGATCATGAACTTCAGCATGTAAGAAACCGCACCAGCTCTCTAAGGGCCTAATCCGCAACCTGTGTCACTCCGCTGAAACCAATGGAGTGATGCTGATTGACGCCAGCTAAGGATCTGAACCTACAACAGCAGTAATAATAAAACTTCTTAGCAAGCCCCCAAGGATCAAACCAACGCCTGTGAGTTTCTGGCATCAGTTTGGGGAGGCTGAGAAAGCTCTTTAGAGACACAGATGAAATCAATCACCCTGCAATGTGTGTCAGTTCCGTTTATTATGTATTATAATAGAGATGTTCTAGATGTTTTAGAAGCTGCTGCTATTGGGACCAGATCCCAAGCCCAAGGAAGTCAGTGGAAAGATTACCATTGACTTCAGTGGGTTTTGTGTCAGGCCCCTGTGTCATTGCAAACATTTATGCATATGCTTAACTTTATTGACTTCAGTGGGCATGCAGCTAAGCATGCACATAAGTATTTGCAGGAGCCAGGCCTCAGCTTCTAATCAAAATACACAGACTCTGAGTGGCTGGGGTGTAGGGCGACCTTATGTCCCATTTTGCCTGGGCCTGGGACAATCCCTTTTTTAAGCCCTGTCCCGGGCATCCTGACTTTTTTGGCACAAGTGGGCATTTGTCCCATTTGCTCTTGCCAACTTGATCAGCTGGCAAAAGCAAATGGGACAAATGCCCACTTTTGCCAAAAAGGGGTGTGGAGGAATGTGCAGGGGGCAAGTGGCGACAGGGCTCGGGCAGGGGGCAGGCAAGATTCAGGCAAGCGGCAATGCCAGCCCCAGCCCCATGGTGGGGGACAGGCTGGGCTCAGGTGAGCGGCTTGGGCCAGCCCCATGCAGGGATAGGCAGGGCCCTTGGATGAGCAGCTTGGGCTAGCCCCACGCAGTGTCCCATTTTCCCTTTGATAAATATGGTCACCCTACTGCCCTAAAGTCTCTGATTTTAATGACTGTTTGCTCGTTATCAATCATCACCCTGATGTGGTGAGAATCTCCTTCCTGCTGCACTAGAGCAAGGAATGCTGGTGAGCTATGTATGATTAATTTCACCCACAGACAGGTGTGCTCACAGGGGTGTGTGTCTTTCATCCGCATTTCCTGTTGCTCTTCTGCTTAGATAGCTCCCCCTCTTACCTACCCTTCATTTGTAATTGGCCCAGGACAACCCAGCTCCTTTTTTGCCTTAGCTTAGGAGGGGAGCGCATCTTGATTGTGAGCATATTGATGGCGTAAGCGTTTTACAAACTCAGGGTTTAGAGAATGTTTTCCATACTAATTCTGACTTAATGTCAGGGGATGAAATCCATGTGGTTATATGTGTATGGTATTCTCAAATTATCCTAGATTTGCTCTTCCTTTGGTAGTTGAACTCCTAGCAAATGAACTGGGTTCCCCCTTGATCAGTTAGAGTAACATAGATTTACTAGTGCCATGCTGGGAGGGTGTAAGTGCTGAGTGGTATTCTAGAGGCTTCAGAAATGCTAGTAGGTTCTGGGCAGTTCGAATGAGTCCATGTTAAGAGAGTGAACCCAACCTGTTTTGTTAAATCTGTTGTCTTTAGTTCCCCTGAAGATCCCAATTACCGGTCTGGCCTGCGAAAGGGAGGAGTTGTTCTCTTCATTATCCTTACTTTTCAGATCTGCCTGCTTAATTCAGGTTTGTAAAACCATTATGAAAACTTTACTAGCCCAGGCAGAGCAAACTACTTGTTCATCCTGGCCAAGGTGATTGGAGTTGGGAGAGGGAGGGGATTTTATTATTAGAAAAATATAAAATGGCCAAGACTAGTGTCTCAAGCTGAATCTTGATTACAGAAGTATAAGCAAACTACTCTTTAAAAACATTCTAATATGGAAAAAAAATCTCTATGCTACGCCTCACTGGCTCGGTGACTTCAGTGCAATACAATAAACTCGAAGAGATTCAGCTGCTTATTTTTCTTCTTGCTTTCCTCCCTGCTCTTGGTTTGGTAACAAAAAGATGCATTTTGCTCCCTCTGCCCTGTTTATTCCTGTAGGATCTGTTTGATGCCCAGGTGGAGTCGGTTCCCGAGCAGAATGAGTTCATCTCTCCTGCTCTCTAGTCCGTGTTCTGAAGAAGAGAAACCCATTGCTGTCTTGTGGGGTAAGGATATAACTGCTGAGGGGTGAGCAAGATGACATGTTCCTTGGGTTCACAGAGCCATTTGTGTGGCTGGTATCTGCTAGCAAAAGGGGGAGGGTTGATGGGCAGCAGGTGGGGTCCCTTGTGAAGGGGTGGCAGAAATACTGCTACAGGATGATATAATAAAAGGGTGTGTGTGTGAATTTTCCCCACCCTAAGGGCAGTGGCTAATTTCCATATAATGGCATAGACTGCATTTCCCCCTCCCCTGTTCCAAGGGGGGGCTTCCCTACCTGGCTGTCTTGTGATCAGGGTGGGACGTGCCTTCCCAGCTAGCTTCTGAGCAACCTACCCGACTGTGCTGAAGAAGAGTGCACCAGCCCCTGTGATTAGGCGTGAGCATTGCATGTGCAGTCATGCGACCAATAGAAGTCTTCCCCCACCTCACCCCGCCCCATTTCCTTTCTTCAAGTCTCCAAGCAGTGTGCAGTGTTGGCTTGGTGTCTCTTGTTGACTTACTGTCTAAGTACGTGCTTAGCTGCCCCTTGAACTGTACTGGCCTCCTGAGGATTCAGTTTTAGCTCTGCCTTTAACTGCTGTTGCAGTGCTTCTGACATTTGGAGCACTTAGCTTCCCAGGATCAGTGCTGCTAATTTCATTCCAGCTTCTTAAATCCAGCCTTAAACCCTACTTGTTTTCTTTGGCTAGGGCTGAATGAAATGAGGAAAACCAAAGCGCTGGATGCATGGTGTCCTCATTAAGCTCTTGACTGGCATTTCTATGTAGGACGATCCGTCAGGATTGCAACTGCTAGGGAGGGGAATACAAAGAGCTATTGGATATTTCCAATACCCCAGCCTGTATTTTGCAAGTTGGGGTATTGGGAGTACAGCCCCTAGGGAGTCAATAACCTTTCAGAGCAGAGTTAGAGGCAAACCTCACTCCACATGACCGTCTGCCGATAGGCTCCAGTCCAGGCAAACCACTGGGCTGGATGCAGGGATTCTTGGGTGGGTTTCTCTGGTCTGTGTTCTGCAGGAGGTCAGACTAGATCCCAACGGTTCCTTCTGGCCTTAAAGTTTCTGCCAATGGGAAATGCTTGTCTATGTCTCCGACCTGTGGCATGTGTGTGTTCTGGGACTAGAGGGATTTCTTTGCTCTAGAATTTACATTGGCAGCTGCAGTTTTTCATCTTGCAGGGTTTGTTTGGGGGGCAGTAATGCCCCCACCAATCCAGCTGTGTTTTTCTCATAGGCTGTGAGCTGAACACCAGCACCAGGAGGTGTGTGGTGATGGAAGAAGACGACTTATTGGAACACCTGGTCTTGCTGAAAACGGTAAGCAACGTAACTTGTCGGGGATCCCCTCTGACATTTGGTTGAAATTCCCACCTTGGGTTAAACTGGTGCCGCTCTCCCATGCAGACGAGGCGTTAGGGTCACTCTGAAAGGAGCAGCGCTGGGTGGGGAGCTCTGTTCACCTCTCAAGCATTCATGGTCTTGACCCCAAGCCCAGCAAAGGTGCCATGCTCTGAAGAGAGGGTGTCAGCCCCCAGCACTGTTGATCTGGCATCTTTAATCAGCACCAAAATCCCAAGCAAAGGTTTAAATAACTTTAAATGCTGCCTAGGTGTAGCCTGTCCTGTGGCATGTTGGAGGGGGGCTGCTCAGTGAATGTGGGGATTGGTGCAGCCTTTTGCCAGTTGGCAGATGGGGGATGGCACTGACTCCGCTCAGGGCACACTGAAGCGGGTAGGGAGGCAGGCTCGCTGCATGGGGATTAGTCCCCAGCAAACCCAGCTTCATGAAGATCCATTTTCTTCCGCTGCTGCAGATCTGTCTCAGTGCAGAGGCCAAGGATGAACCGCACGTGGTGGCAGTAGCTTCAAAAAACACCTACGGGGACAACAGGCCAGTGCCCATCGCTTCCCTGAGGCTCTCTGTCCTACCCATGGTAACTCCTCTGGGAAACCTGCTGCATAAAGCCAAGAGATGGACAAGGCAACCCCCAGAACAATCTCTGTCCAGCAAGCAGCTAATCTAGGGGAATTAGTGTGTGCACGCGCCCCCTCGGATGAAAGAGCGGGTTATTTCTCTCTCTGTTGCCTGGCATAGCATTACAGCCCCTCCAACCTCAGACAAAATGTTAACAACCCAGCTATAGTGACTGAGAGCCAGTGGGGCATGGTAGTTAGCCCTCAGGCTAAGAGCCAGGTGCATCTCAGCTCTAGTGGTGGTTCTCTATAGCCCTGGTCAAGTCACTTAGTCCACATTTGGGACTGAGCATCCTATGGGAGCTGCCACCTGTGAAAATCAGGCTCTGAGCAAGCTTTTCCCATGTGCAAAGCAAAGAAGTTACTTGTCCACAAAGTTGCTGTGCGAATGCTCCTCTTGCGTTGTGCAGACCAACATGCATGGCAGAGGCAATCTATGGTCTGTTAGGCATATTTTTTTAGTCTGACCTCCTGCATATCTCATAGAGCTGGAAGGACCTTGGAAGGTCATCAAGTCCAGTCCCCTGCCTTCACTAGCAGGATCAAGTACTGTCACCTGAAAGATTATTTTTTTTGCCCCAGATCCCTAAATGGCCCCCTCAAGGATTGAACTCACAACCCTGGGTTTAGCAGGCCAATGCTCAAACCACTGAGCTATCCCTTCCCCTCTAGAGGGTCACAAATAGTCTCTTCTGCCCTTAGGATCTAAAACTGCCCAGAGAGTAGAAAGAGAGACGTCATGAGACAAATCAAAGCTTAAAATTAAAAAGTGCATCACTGTAAATAGGACACAACCTGATCTTGACTAGAAACATCTGTTTTTGTTTTACTCATGGTCTCAATGGCAGTGCTGGTCCTGATATAACACAGGCCTGGGCTAACTTTCAAAAAAAGTAACTGTGCTCATCTTTGGGCCTATCTCCCATCCCCCTGTCCTGCTTTGCTTTTCTGGTCAGCCACTGAAATCGGATGTATTGTAGTTGGCTGTCTGGGTTGCATTTGTAAATCGCTAGAGATCTTCCCAGCTCATGATGGGAATAAGGAGCTATATACATTTTGCTATCTAATGAGACCCAAGGTACGAAGCAGATGCTTGGAGTTAAGCACAAAGTTCAGTGAAAAGTAATATTGTCTTTGGAATTAAAACATCTCTGTGCAATAAGTTACTTGATTGTTTAGGAACCGCTCTGAATACACACTTACTACAAGCTGCCACCCAAGGACTGGAGTCCTTATGCTAATGATTAGCTGAGAGATGCACGGGAATTCAGAGAACACCTTCCAGTGCAGCTACCCTGGCCAGGAGAAAAAGCAGGCCTGAAATCCCACGTCTTCCTGCTCTGCTCCCTGTATCTGCCAGTGACGAGTCAAATAAGTGTAATGTATCTGTCTTCTTACGAAGACAAAAATTAACACATCTACTAACTCAGCCAGGAAAGCGAACTCTGAGCCTGATCCAGTCACCTGGCAGGAGATGCAGGGTGCTGAAAGTGTCGTCTCTGTGCTGTGCATTTTCAGTGACTTGTCTGAGGCATCAGTGCATCAGCCGTGTGCCATCTGCTCCTAGCATTGTGTGTGTGTGTGGGGGGGGGGGTGAGGGGTCTGCCTCCAAACTTTGCCCTCGGTTACACCTGTGCAACCCCATTGATGTCAGTGCAGCTGTGGGTGTAACTGAGGGCAGAGCGTGGCTAAGAAGCACCTGCAGGAATATGTAGTGACCGGGGGGTCCATGCAAAGTCCATCTGCTCTGGAATGCCCCCACCAGCCGGCTTGCTGCAGCTCACGCGGAGACTGTATGCTTCAAGTGTTGCTCTCTAGCCAGCTTCTTTCTTCTCAATATTTCAGTGATTCTGGATTTTTTTTTAAATTGTTTTGGTTCAGATCAGTCTTGATGGCTTTGAATTTATCCCTCCTGTTGCCTTTGAATTAAAGTCTGGAACCGGGCCAGTTTATCTCAATGGACAACATCTGATCTGTGAGTAAAACTGGTCCCCTGGTATCTGTAATGAACTGAAGCGACAGCACTGCTTAAATGGAGGGAGTGTTTGTTTGGGGGTCAAATCACAGCCCTGGGAACCAGGCCCCCTGGAATCTATTCTCACCTCGGACACTGACATGGTCTTTGGTCTCGATCAAGTCCCTGTGTCTCCCTGAGCTTCTTAATCTGAGACGCAGAGAGAAGAATGGCCTAGCAGAGGTGTTGAGACTTGATCTGTTCATCTTTGTGAAGTGCTCTGGAGGTACTATAAAAGGGAAATGATCCATGAAAGTCTGCAGCTCTCCCCACTTCTCCGCTGCTATCCTCTTTCGTTGGCTGTAGCTTTCCCTTTTCCTCTTCCTCCACTGTCCATCTTCCTGGCACAGAATTCTCGGTGCAGTTCTCTATGGGGGCTGGTGGGGTGGGGGACACAATGTATTCATTGAGCTGCAAATGTTGCAATTGTATGCAAAATAGGGGATCCTCGACTTTCACCCGCTTTTTGTGAATGACCTGAAGTAATTTGGCTTCTACCATGCACAGCACCCTAAAGAAACAACTGACATTGGTGGTGGAGGTTTTTGTTGCCTGTAACCTTGCAATTCTCCCTTCTTTACAGTGGAAGATGATGAAGAATATGAAGCCAGAGGAGGATGGCTAGCAGAGGAGTCATTATCATCTTCAGCTGTAGTGGAAGAAGATACAGTAACTAAATTTAATTCTACCTGACTTACATATGGTTTATTTTGTATTTGGTGTAAATAAGAGGAAAAAATTAACAATCTCCCAGCTTTTCAAAGTAGTTTTAACCTCTTTCCAAGAACTTGCTTTTTGTTCTCATTCCAATCTAAGACACTCTGATCAACACTTTTTCTTTTTTCATGCAACACTAAGGAGAAGCTGTAAATATCTTGCATTCCATGGACAGGTAATCAAAATGACATACCTCTGCTCCAGCAACAGCTTCTAACGTTGGGCAACAACATTGCTTGTAGATGGCTAACATCTTTGGTCTCTTTCCTGTTAGGTCGCTGAAATGTTTGCTCCAGGTGTAATAGTCCAGTCAAGCCCCTCTCCAGTGTGTTTTAATGCCTTTCTACTTATTACAGCAGCAATAGATCCATGGGTCAGGATGTGCCAATGATTCATAGAAATCTAAGTCTGGGGAAGGGCCAACTAGGTTCCATCTAATACAGGATTATTCCTACTACTCAGCTTCTTGTGCTGTGTCCAGTACACTTCTTAACTATCCCAAATGGCTGGGCTTCCAGCCCTGGGCTTAGGAGAGATCTCATTGTGGGGGGAGCACTCTGCATTTCCCTTTAACTTCATTTCCTTGCCTCTAACTTGTGCCCCTTCCTATGCCTTCGTACCCTCTACACAACGCGCCACTGCTAGTCACCCCCCTGAAATGGCTCACCGTTTCGGAACACTCGAGCTACTTTGTCCTCGCTGCTGCTGGCTTCATTTGGGTGCTGATTGGAATGTTAGTCATGCCTGACTTTTCCAAAGCTCCCATTTATTCCTCAAAATAAGTGGCTGCCTCTCCAAAAGGACGCAGCAAAGCGGGCGGGCGTTGGGTGTTGAGCTCCTCCTGAAAATCTGGCCCTTCAATCATGGCAGGTTGGAGGAGGTGTTAAATGGTTAGGGCGGGTTAAAGAGCCCAGCATGACAGGAGGAACCCCTGCATCGGTCTGGGCAGGGACCTAATGCAATGGTCCTCTTCAGCTGCATGCCCTCCAAAAGGGGAGAGCTAGGAGGCCTGGATGCATCGTTGTCCTTCGCCTACGTGCCGTGGCCCTGCTGCAGAGTGAGTTCTGCCTTAATGCTCTGCTTTCCTTCCAGGCCAGGTCTGCTGAAGCTGTCCAGCCCCCTGCTGCAGTGTGTGTGGAGTGTACCAGCAGGACTCTGCCCCTGGAAAACCTCAGACGCTAAGCCAGGCTCTATGCCCTGGCATGGTTTGTCTCTGCTGCGGTAAAACTGCTGCATCTCCTCACCTCCAGGAGCCTCTTCTTTCACTTTTATTAAACTTCCTTTCTTCCCCAAAGGGCTCTGTTCTGGAACGTGTCCAGCTGTGCTACCGCCCAGCAACCTTTGCCTGGACTTTCCCTTAGTCAGCAGGAAGAAGACTGCACCCTTCCACAACCCAGTGAGGAGGGTGTGGGGACTGCAAGGCACTAGGGGCAGTGGGGTTGGGGTAGAATCCTCCCTAAACTGCAGGAACTTTGTACTGCATCTCCACTAGGGTAGCGGAAGGAGCTGGGTCTAGCAGGGAAGAAAGTTTCTCGCTTCCTTCCCCCTGGTCATATGCTGAAAGGAAACCCTGATGCTCTGTCATCACCCCCTCTCCCTTCTGGTCCATGGGCACTCAGCAGGGTTCCTGCTTTACATGCCTTTCTTCATGGCCAGGCCCCATTTCCAGTGATAACACAGCTACTGTGACTTCAATGCAACACCACTACTTCAGCTGCCTAATGCCTCTCCTCCGAACTCACGCTTTCTTTAATGCCCGCTTCCCCCTTCAGAATATTCCAGAGGCCAGGGCTTGGGACACTCACTTGAAAGGTGACAGAGCCCATTCAAATCCCTTCTCCCCCCCCTTCCCCCAGAAGCGGGGACTTGACTGCGGGGGGGGGGGGGGTGCGTTTCCCATAGGATGGGTGAGTCCCCTATCCACCAGGTTAACAGTTATAGCGAGCTGTGCCTCCTCTCTCCCCTGGCTGTTTTATGTGACCTTGGCTGAGGGCCCCAATCCGGTAGGTGGTCTATGCCCTTGCCTGCTGGATTGGGCCCTGGCATGCCACGTGGGCAGACGAATGCCCATCTTTCCTGGTGTGTGACTCCCTCTGGGGCTGGGGTGGGAGGCAGGAGTCTGGCGCCTCGCAGGCTGCAGCAGCGCACATGCCCCAAGGGAAAAACGTAGGTGCTGAGTGAGTTGAGGCAGCGGGCCGAGCAGCTCGATGGATCACAGAGGCACCTAACAATGGGACTTTGGCGCCAAGGTACCGTCACGGCTCGCACCATTCTGCCTTGGGCCACTCGGAACACTCACCGGGGATCTGTTTCCTGGGCAACTCTTGTCCCAACATTCCATCGCCTGGCCGAGCCTGGGCTTCTCCTGGGGGCAGCTGAGTGGCCCTTTGGGTGCAAGCGAAGGAGCAGCGTGAAACCTGCGGGGTCCTCCTGCCTACGCTGGGCCATGGCCGTGCTCTCCCTATTCCTCGACGTCCCGCTCACACGGGAAGTGGACCGGCTCCTGGTTGCCTACGGGGAGGATCCATCCCCTGACAAGGTGTACCTTGACCACTGGGGTAGGTCCTGCTGGTTGGGTGCCACCCATTCAGGGCTGCATGCTTTTCCCCACCGGGCACAGAATGTTGTGTGACTGCAGGGGAGCCTAACACGTGGGTCTGTGGTCAACATTCACGGCCCCACGCCACTTCCAAGGGCATTGTAAATTCCGGCCCAAGGAGGCATGTCCCGGCTAGCTCTGATAAGCTGCTGTGCACAGCAGTGTGAGCAGCAGCAGGGGTGAGCTGCCCCTCGTCTCAGCTGGGGACATGCTTGGGGCAGCTAGCCCCTCATGCTGCTGTGGCTGTGTTCTCTTTTTAACCCGTTGGCTTGAGAGCTAGGAATTACACCCCCCAGCTCGCAGCGTAGACAGACCCTGAGTAATATTTCCAGCGCTAATGGGCTGGGCCGAAGTCCTGTCATGGGAGTCTAGGTTTGTTTTCTCTTTGCTGTGGCTGGATCACGTTTGCTCTCTTTACCAAATAAAAGGGGTGAAAACCTGGCCCTGTTGAAATCAATGGGAGTTTTGCTGTTCACTTTAATGGGGTTCAGGATTTCATGCAAGGTATATTCACAGCCAACCTGGCAAACCTCCCCAGGGGGTGTCACCCTTCTGCCTGTGACACCATCACCAGACCTAATGACAATCAGGAGCAGGCATGAAGTGAAATAGACCCCAACTCACACTCCTGCAGCTGTGCAGTACAGAGTGAAGTCAGCGGTGATGAAGCAAAGGTGCAGAGGGGCAGTGTAGGAAGTCTGACTCCAGCCCTGCTGTAAGGATTGCAAATGTCCCTGGCACGTAGGGTGGTCACAGATGGTTTTCTCCTGTTAAAGAAAAAGCCCCCTTAGAAATGCAATGAAATAAAAGTTATTGCTTGTAGAGCTGCGGAGTCCTGCAAGTGAGGAGCCACCGAGCACTTGCTGCTGGTCATGCCTTCTGCTGTGGGTACCTTGTCCTGCTGTCTCCACAGCCACTGCCGCTTGGCCACTAGTGCGATGGGGCATTAACCGTTGTCACAGGAGCCCTGGGTGCCTGTGCTCACAAACCCTGGTACCTGCGGGTTGAGGTTCTCTCGTGCAGATGTGGGGAAAGGAGAAGCTGGAGCTGCTGCTGTCTGGGTACCTTCTCGGGGGCTAAGCAAAGGCCACAAGTCTCCAGGGCTGCAGACATGCACCTCAGCAGCAGTTGTCATGTAGAATTTTACTTAAAGGAAAGGATTTTTTTAAAAAAACTAGCAAACGGTGTGTCTGGGACAAAGGTGACCACATGGGTGCTGAGGTCAGAGTGCTGGGGTGTAGCACAGACGATCTGGACCCTTGCATCCCTGTGTAGGTCACCAGCAGTTTGAACCAGAGCTTTTTATGCCACAGAGTCCTCTGTAACTGGCAGTAGCAGCAGGAGGCTGTTCTCCTCTCAGGGCCTGGCCCTTAGAAGGGACGGTGATGCACATGTCACCCGGGGACAGCTTGGCCCGCTCTTTCTTCTTGCAGACTGCCAGACTGAAACCGGCAAAGCGTGGGCCTGCCCCACCGTGAAACAGACCCTGCTGCAGATCGCCAACGACCCAACCCTGGACCACGAGTACCTCCCAGGGCTTGGGTTGCCTGAGTTCACCAGGGCAGCTACCGAGCTGGCGCTTGGCAGGGAGAGCCATGCTGTGACTGAGAACAGGGTATGGACTCTGCACGCTGCTGCTGGATGCTGAAATCTTTGAGTTTGGAGAGACCCCCACCCCACCCGCAAGAGAAACCACTTAGCTCTCCCCCACCCTCTACAGGCGGGCAAACCCCCTGGGGCCCCATGCCTTACAGCTTCTGAGCCCCTGCTCAGTGCTTCTCACGGTAACTTATGGCTACTTCATCAAGCCTTTAGGAACCAGCCTGCCCCATCTATCCCTGGCCCCTCTCTGCTAGGGCCAGTCCACGCACAGCTTTTGTACCACTCCAATAGGGTTACAACCATCCAGCTCCCTGTAGTGGGTGCAGTTATACTGTACAATGGCAAATCTGGCTGGAGCTACCATAGACCAGGGCAACAAATCCGCCAGTGAGCATAGCCAGTTCCCACTATTAGCTGCGTGCCTGGCTCGCAGCCACTAGCCCCAGGAACGCAGATGCAACTGTTGGTTTCCTGATTCCTAAGCCCTTAGTCTAGCCAATAGCTAAGTTGCCTCCAGGAAAATATCCACTGCGCTGTCATCTCCAGGTGGCCTTCTGGTTGTTGTGCTGGCCTGGCCCTCCGGAGACCTGGCTTTGCTTCCCAGCTCTGCCACAGACTCCTTGTGAAAAGTTATTGCTTCATTCTGTGGCTTAGCTCCCCATCTGGAAAATGGGCCAATACTCCTGCGGTATCTGTGTAGTCTGTAAGCGCTGCAGAGGCGGGTCTGTCTCTTGCTGTTGGTTCGTGTGGCACCTAGCACAATGGGGCTTTCAGGCTCTACCAGACCGACATTGCGAAGGAAAAAGTTTCAATGGTGGGTAAAAATGATTATTCTGAGTTATCTACGGTTTTAAGAACATCTCTCCTAGACTCTAGGCCCATTGACGGAATTCAAAAACCACACAGATTCCTGCAAAACCAGTTCTGACTGGAAAATCTCACACCAACTGAGAGGAAAAATAACATTGAAAACCATGGTAATTTTTGTGAAACTATTTTTTCCCCCCTTTCTGCCTTCTGCCTCCTTTGTGAGGGGGCCTCGGGGCAAGAGATGCTCTAAGGACAGACGCTGCCGGCCAGGGTAGGGCTTTTCTGTCTAGTTTGGCTTCCCGGTGGAGGATGTCGAATTGTCCCTGTCGAATTGCAGAAACATGGTTCTATGTACTGCGTGAGGTGGAGGCAGTGTCCAGAGTAGACTGGTTTGAATGCGTGGGACAGTGGACCCGTGTACAAAGGGATATTCTTCAAAGCCCTGCGCAGCACTGCATACCCTCAGGGGGTGTCATTCTAGCTCGTCTCTCGCAGGTATTTCCAGTAAAGCCTTGTTCTGGGGGGACCGTGTTCTAGTTTACTAGAGATGCAGCAGCGCTGAGGCATTTGGCCTAACAGGCAGCTGATGTAAAAGATGATGCTCTCTTGTCTCCATGTAAGTCAGGCAGGCGGTGTTCACACAATAGGAGGGACGGGAGCTGTTCGAATTGGAGCCGTATTCCTCCGGCGTTGGTACAATAGCCCGAGTCCCATCGTGGTTTATATCGCCTTGCCACAGTGGGGTAAGTGATGCGTGCTTGAGCACTGGTTCCAGGATTGGCAACACCTTACATGGGAAAGGCCAGTTCGGTAACAGGGTGAGCACATGGTGGTCGTGTTATTACAAAGGAAAACCAAACGGCATTGAACTGTGCAGCAGCAGCTCTAGAACGCAACAGAACTCGCAACGTGTCTAACGACCAGGTGCAGCGTGGGCAGCCTCATGCCTCGTTTAACACTTGGCCTCTCCGCTGAGCCTACTGGTGGGTTCGTGGTGGTTTGTAACCCCTGAGACGCGGTGTGTAGCTCAGACGATCCCCCATGGGGCACTGTTTTAAGCCTGGGTGCGGGTGATATTTTGGTGTGTACAGGAATCCTGCTCAGCATTAGGAATTTGGCTGGGATCCCCCTGCTTTTCCCCATAGCTATTTCTTTTCTCTGCCTTGCTCACTGGCAGTTTGAGTGAAGCCCCTGGGGTCTTTAGCTCTTCACATGAGAAGGACACTATGAAGAAATTACAGGGGCACCACTGGGTCCCAGATAACTGCTTCTAACTCTTGGACTACAGTGAGCACCACGAGAGAGCTCATAGCCAAGTCCAGGGCTAGTACCCAATTCCTGTCCTCTACACCCCTGCTCACCTGCCCGGTTCATGTCCCCACAGACGGCCTCCGGTGTATATTCCAAGGTGCCGGCTTTACAGAGATCCGGCCGTACCATTACTGGGACGCTGTGAGGCTGGCTGTAGGCATTGAAGACTTCCTGGAGGTGCTGGAGGTATGGAGCAGGTTGGAGCTTTGCCAGGTGCCTCTCGCCCTAAGCCCAAGTCTATTCACGTCTTGCAGCTGCTCGGTGGCTGCCCGGCCTGACTGCCAGCAGTGGGCAACCTATGCTGGCAGCTCAGGCGCTCTCTTGCTTTTAGAGCGCCCCGGACTGCTCCATAGTTGTGCTGCATGCTCCCGAGGAAACCGGCCTGACTCCCACGCAGTGGGAAGAAGTTGCCAGGGTCATGAGGGTAAGTCTGAGAGCAGGGGCTTTTCTCCGGCTCCTGTTGCCACTGGCCTTGCCTGCCACGCTGGACCGAGTCTCACTGTGTGCTCTGTTTCCCGCTGTATCCCCAGAGGAAGCGCCTCTTCCCCTTCTTTGACATCCCGGCTCAGGGGCTGGCCTCTGGAGACCTGGACAGAGATGCCTGGGCTTTGCGACACTTTGTGGCCCAAGGGTTTGAGCTCTTCTGTGCCCAGTCCTTCTCGAAAACCTTCGGCTTATACAGTGAGTGCCTGGGCTCGCAGCCGCATGCGCAGAGGGTCCGGGGGGGAGCCGGGAGGGGAAGCCTTGACTTTCTGAAGCAGGGTCATAGAATCATAGAATCTCGGGGTTGGAAGGGACCTTAGGAGGTCATCTAGTCCAACCCCCTGCTTAAAGCAGGACCAATCCCCAATTTTTGCCCCGGATCCCTAAATGGCCCCCTCAAGGATTGAACTCACAACCCTGGGTTTAGCAGGCCAATGCTCAAACCACTGAGCTATCCCTCCCCCACAGGGTGTTTAATTTCGGCGGCTTCTCCCCGCCACTCTCCCCGTGTGGCTTCCAGCCTGAGGCGCCTGCTAAGAGCTCTCTGAGGCCAGGGCTCAGGAACAGAGGATGGTCCCGGCGGGCTTGCGTCTCCTCGTTCGGTTCTAAGGCCGCGGCTACAATGCCGCCCGAAGGGTGAACGGCAGCGGGTGGTGACGTACCCCGGCCGGCTGCTCTCTTGCTAAGAATGGCATGGGGGACGCAGCCACGCGGGCGTCGGCACCCGCTGCACAAGCAAGTCCACCCCCACGTGGGTCAGGGTGGGCCTGTCAGCCCATGGGGCAGCGTTCTCACTACTCATTGTAGCCGGACTCCAACTAGCCCGGGTAGTTGGGTACCTGCCCTAAGACCATGCTGGACCCCCGAACAGGCACTAGGTGTCACTGCAGGCAGTGGAAAGGACATGGGGAGACTGCAGGGGACAAAACTGAATGAACCGGCTCCCTTCCCACAGCAGAGGTGGTGTGTGCGGGCTGGAGGGGTCTGGGTGTGGGAAGGGCAGAGCCTGGGGCTGGCTTTGGGGACAGAGAGGGGCCCTTTGCATGTAGGGGTGTGAGTGTCTTACCGGCCACGCTGCTCTTGTCGCCTGGGCAGATGAGCGGGTGGGGAACCTGATCGTGGTGGCGAGGGACAACGAGACCCTGGTGAGAATCCGCTCCCAGCTGCAGAAGCAAGTGTTGGGGATGTGGGCCACGCCTGCCAACTTGGGAGCTCGGGTCATTGCCACGGTGCTGAACAACCCGGCCCTGCTGAGCAAGTGGTAAGCGGGAGAGTGAACCGCTGCCGCGGTGCCGTGTGCCCCAGGCTGGATAATCCACGCGTGGGTCACGCTTTCCGGCAGGGCACTAGGGTTACAGCCTTAGGCGCGCCCTGGGCCCCTTTCATTCTGGACCAGCCTAAGGTGCTTTGCAAATTGCAGCCAGCTCTAGGGTGCGGGGGGAGGAGACACTGGGGGGGGGGAACCCCTCAAAGGGCATGCCTGACCTATAGCACCCCCTCTGGCCAAGTATGGTGCTGAGGAAATCTGCCTCAGTTTCCCCTTCGCTCAAGCTCCCTTAAAAAAGCCCACACCGTTCAGATATTCAAAGCACGCTCCCTTCTGGGGTCCAGTTTATTACATCCTGCACAAAGTCTTTCAAACTAGAACTCAGACGTTCATCCCAGTGCCCAGCTGCCTTCCTTCGGCCATCTCATGCCTCAAGCCCGGGCTTCCCTGCTGGCATCTTCTCCCTGCTGCCAAGGGCCCTCTGGGGGCCTTCGTACTTCCTGCAGGGTCTGCAGGCAGTTGCCCCCTCCTCTGCAGCTGTCTCCCCCTTTATAAGACCCAGGTGCCTTCCTTAAGCCCCGTTAGGCAGCAGGTAATCAGTGGCCGTCTACCCAGAGCAGCCAGGACCTGCCTCGCCAGACATGTGAGCTGGGGAGCTCAGGAAGGGCCCCCCCACCCCAGCCCAGTGAAGCCATTTGCCCCTTAGAAGGGGAAGTGAGATCCCTGTAACCCTCGCCCTGCAGGAAGCAGAGTCTCCGGATGCTGGCGGAGAAGATCATGCTGATCCGGGAGAAGCTGAAGGAGAAGCTGCGGCTCCTGGGTACGCCTGGCTGCTGGGAGCACCTCACGGCCCAGTCAGGGACGCGCAGCTTCACCGGGCTGCTCCGTAAGTGCCTGTCCTGCCCCTCCTCCGCGCTGCCAGGGTCCTGGGCAACCGTGTGAACCTTGCGCTCCTCCATTCCCTGATGTGGCAGTGGGCCAGGGTGCTGGGAAAGGCCTTTCATCCTCAGAGGCTGGGCAGCAGCCTGTCCTGTCTCCTGGTGGGTCACGAGCCAGTCCATCCTTGGCCCCCTCTGTCACCTTTTCATTGGGGTGTCTGGGAGAGATAGCGCCTTTGAGTGACTTGAACTGCCGCACTCCCTGAGTGGTTCTTTTCCTCTCTGGTCCTCACCGGTGGCTCCGAGTAGCTGTTAATACGCGACAGTGGCTGCACCCCGGTAAACCACCTCGGCGGGTGGGCTAAACCAGGCGAGGGTAACCGGAAGTGTGGAAACATGGCGAGTTAGGGATTGCCCTCCCAAGCACGTGGAGACTGTTCTGGTAGCCACGGTGAAGACCGTATATTGGTCCAACGGCTTAGAAAGCAATGTCTTGGGGAAGGAGAAATGGGGCACTACAGAAGTCATGGCTAGCCACTGCAGCTAAAGAATTCTCCAGTTGTAACCGCCTTTGTGCCACGGGGCCAAGCTTCAGCAGCCGAGAGAATGGGATGGTCCCAGTGCAACGATGCTCCCATTTTAATCAGTCTCTCGCACAGCCAAAGCCCTCCCTAAGCAGGAAGAGACTCTCCAAAACGTGGGCCCTTCCAGACTGGCGCGCACGGGAGCTGTTTGGGGGCGGTGGCAGGGTAAAGCGGTGATGCTATGCCGCCCCTGCTGATACACAGCCAGGGTGTTTTGCCTGGCCTTTCCCCCCAGTCGAACTGACTCCCGGCTCAGCTGTTGGAGTGATGTTCTTCACTTGCTTATTGGCCGGGGACGCTCGCCAAAGGCTTCCAGCCCCCAAGGGGAGCGAAATCCCTAGGCTGGGATGGCTAGTGGCTAGGAAACACCTCTGGAAGATTGGAGGGAAGTGGCAGAATTGTTCCCTAATGGGTATATTGATTTCTCTGTTTATTTCTTGCAACTGACTTGTCACTGCTCAGCACTTACAGTGCAGCTAGTGCCTCGCATCCACAATGGCCCTCCCCAGACCAACTCTCCATGCCCCTGGGAGGGAGGGCAGTATTTCTAGTCCCATTTAACAGACAGGGAAACTGAGGCACCAGGACTTGCCTAGAACCCTTTGACTCCTGTCTCCCGGCCTGTTCTTAGCTCACTTGGCCACACCCCTGCTCTGGGCTCAGGATTGTAGGCGACTAATGAGGCTTGTGTCTTCTGCTAGCGTCCGAGGTGGCTTTCCTAAAGAAGCACAAACACATCTATCTTCTCGAGAGCGGCCAGGTCAGTGTCTGCAGCATCAACTCGCACAACCTGGACTACGTGGCCCAGAGCATCGACGAGGCCGTAAGGGGCAGGGCGGGCGGGGCACACGGCCTGAGCTCGGCGGAGATGGAGTGAGAGCGTCGTGCCAGGCACAGGCGCGGTGGTTTTCGGTACCGTGGGTACCGAAGGTGCTTGGTGCACAGACAGCCCTGGGAGCACAGTGCGTGCCTTGGCCATGCTGACTGAATAAAGACAATAGTGAGAATATCGGCTCTTTGCCTCGTTCCAGCCCTTCTGCCCCCGCCTCCCAGAGCACTGCCCAGGAGTTAATACAGCGAGCAGCACAGGAGGGCCAGAGGCACTGAGACGGGAAGTGACTTACGCAGGGTCACCCAGAAGCTCTGCGCCAGGCCTGAGAAAAGAGCCCGGATCCTGTGCACGGGGTGGGTGTACGGGTGTAACGAGGGGCTGGTTGGTTACTACATCCCTCCTCCTGTGCTCAGGCTCACTGGGCAGCGCTGCCCACCAGCACCTGAATTATTCTCTCCCTTTGTTCCCTGCAGAGCCCCACCTGCTAAGCCCCAAACCAAAAGAAATCTCTGCTGCCCTGGCCCAGTCAGCTGGCGAAGAGCACGGAGCCAGCCGGGTGATGAAAAGGCAGATGCACAGGAGAGGAGAGGTAATTCGGGCGCTTCCAGCCGCACTCCAAAAGGTAGCAAGTACTGCCGGATAGGGTTATTAGTGGTGATTAATGTCTTGCTGGGAAGTGCCGCTGCCTTGTGATTAGCGCACTCTTCGGGAAGCAGCCCAGCCTCCCCACCCGTCCCCATGGCTGTTCAGAGAATGCGGCCGGATGGGTCCCTTTCCCTCACTGAGGACTTGCAGGTGAGACCAGACGAGCCCCGCTGAGATCTGGCCTTTTCTGCCGAATCCTCAGCCGTACCAATGCCCCGCAGCTGGCGTTTTCATTAGCCCCCTCAGCCAGCCTGTGGAGCGTCCCAGTGAGGGGCCCAAACTCACGCTGTGGGCGGGGTTTCTGATGACCCACTTGGTCAGGAGGTTGCTCCGTGAACGAGGGCTTCTCTGCCCCTTGCTAGCTAAAGGTTGTGTCTCCCACCCATTGTCCAAGGGGGCTGAACTCCCATCAGAGCCCGAGCCATGGGCCCTCCAGCTCAGTGCTCATTAACCTCTCACCTAGGGTGACCAGATGTCCCGATTTCATAGGGACAGTCCCGATTTTTGGGTCTTTTTCTTATATAGGCTCCTATTACCCCCCACCCCCTGTCCCGATTTTTCACACTTGCTGTCTGGTCACCCTACTCGCACCTTAGTGGGGCAAAGACCCACTCTCCCCTAGCGTGGATTACACTTGCTCTACCTCTGCCTGTGTTCTGTGGCTTCAGCCTCCCGGAGCTGCTAGCCCAGCTCCCTCCACCAGCTCAGCGTGTCTGTCACAAGCCCTGGGCAGAATATGCCACGAGGGAGACCAGTCGCTTCAGCTCGACCCCCTGAGCAGTCAACCGAGCATTACCGGCGGCGCTAATCAGGAAGCACCACGAGGCGAACGAAAAGCAAAGAATGCTCCGCTCCTCCCTGCTGCGTTTGCAATTAGACAAAAATGAACATTTGACACCTGCAAGAACATTTGTCAAAATAGTCCAGGTTTTCCTGCCCAAAAAACGGGGTTGAAAACCAAGCCAACGTTTAGGTTTTTGAGCCGAATCTCCACGTTGTCGAAAAGCCATTCTGGTGCTGACAAGAAGTCGTGATGAAACGTGCGTGACCAGCTGCAGTGGAAGTGAAGGGCTCATTCACAGCCCACTGCAGTTCATGGGAGTCTTAGGGCTGGGGCCAACTGTCACTCAGCGTCTCAGTTTTCCAAGGCACCAGGCACCCCATCTGGAGCCGGTGTGGTGTGGGTGTTCCCAGCCTGGCTCGGGGGCCCAGTGCGCTGCCAGCTGCGTTGTTACTGTGGGTCTGTAACTATTCCCTGCACAGCTTCCCTCCCTCCACCCCGGAGCCTGGGGGTGAGGAATCTCATCAGCGTCTGATTGCACAGCCCTGACTTGGGTTGTAATGGCTTCCGCTGAAGGTAATTTCAAGGCAACAAATTGCTTTGGCCTGAAGCCAGAGGAAAAGCGGGGGAGAGACAGGGCAGAGGTGAGTGGTCCTGCCACCACACTGCACACGGGCAAAGCAGGAGCCTCACGCTGCTGCAATCTGCCTCCTGCGGAGGCGCAGGTCTCTGGAGACTCCATCAAAGGAAAGTGAGGGCAGGAGTCACTCTAACTCCACAATAAACCTCAGGGAACACCTGGGAGCTGAGATTCAAACTCCCAGGGCTGGAGGCTCGCCGTCTTCCACACCTGAAGCTCAGGTCACTGTCCCTGCTGCTTGTTACGTGTCTCTTCCCTGCAACAAATCCTGGTTGCACTAGGTGTGTATCATCTTATGCTGTGTGAGACCCTCTCCAGAGTAAAAAGAACCAGGAGAACTTGTGGCACCTTAGAGACAAAAAATTTATTTGGGCATAAGCTTTCATGGGCTAAAACCCACTTCATCAGATGCATAGAGTGGAACATACAGTACATACAGAACATGCATTTGATGAAGTGGGTTTTAGCCCATGAAATCTTATGCCCAAATAAATTTGTTAGTCTCTAAGGTGCCACAAGGACTCCTTGTTCTTTTTGCATATACAGACTAACACGACTACCCCTCTGAAACCTCTCCGGAGTGCTCAGCAAACCTGCTCTTGGCCATGATCTCATGCTACAGGCCGTGCAGCTATTCATTATGTTCTATTTACTGGGACACAATGTTTCAATAATGTAATTTTGATGTTTCCAAATTGGGGGGTTGTTTTTTTTGGACTTTCCATTCTGCAAAAAATTGCAAAATGTCAGAATTTCTCCCGAGATGGAAATTCCATTTTCTCGCCAGCTCTAGTCTTCTATCACACGTCTGCCTTTCCCCACGTGATTTCATGTGTATCTGCTCTCCCACAATTGACCTCCCGTGTGTCCGCTCTCACGTGCATTGTCTAGCCCATCCATAACGTCAGGTGGGCTGGCTGTCAGATGTGTCGGATAATGGTGCCCTCAGATACTGAACCACAAAAGAGGAAGATTCCAAAAGAGAAGAAAAGAAAGGAAATGAAAGTAAGGCAGACGAGCTTTTGTGGGGACAGGGAGATTTAAAGAAAGTCCATTAAGCCAAGAAACCCTGAGCATTAGGGGGCATTGTGGGGGACATGCTACAGCTGCCAGCCCAGGGGGAGGTCCTTGCATGGAGCCCACTAATTGTCCACTCACCGCTAGAGGGCCTTCTGCCAAGGCAGGAGGGGCACAGTGAAGGTGAGGCTGGGAAGAGAAGCCCGCACTGCCACTTCCCATGCATGATGTGTCCTTTTTGGAGATAAAGAGAGGCCTGCTCCCCAGGGCCCTCAGGCCAGCACTTCCCCCCAGAACTAAATTCACTTGATAATAAGGAGGCGGCTGGAGCGGGGCTGGAGCCTAGCTGGAATAGAGGTAAGGTCCCGTCGGCAGGCGAGGTAGAACCATGTTTCCAGCGTCCACCGTAGCCCTCGGTGTGGTTGTATTTGTCAGGCAAGGGGACCACTCGCTTCAAGTGCTGATGATCTAGAGCGGATTAGGAGAAGTCACGTCCTGCATCCGAGATCCGTTCTGTACAGAGGGCCATGGCTCCGTTCCTGCGTTCAGGACCCTATCGATCAAACTCCCGCGGCTGCCTTTCCCCAGCTCCCATAAGAAATGACTAGCGGTTCTTTATGGGAAACATTTACATGATACAGGCTGCAATGCTCACTCAGCTGATGGAAATGCCTCCCGTCCGCGCCTACGCACTCTGTGTATTCAGAGCAGGTGTGATTTAGGGTTTGTGGGCCGTCTTCCACAAACCCGTAAGTCACACTAGCTAACTGGCGCCTCCTCTGACACTGTCAATCTGTGATGCAGCAGGAGGCGGGAACGCCTGCTGACAGCCAGGCATTGATGGGCAGATACAAGAGGAGGAGAGCCTGGGAGGGAGGAAATTGCAAACCCTCAGGGCAATCAGAGCAGATAGCTGCACGCTCTGGCCAGGTGCGGGCACGAATGCTCCTCGTCAGTGCATCACAGGCAGCTGGAGAGATGGCAAGAGTGTGCCAGTCAAAGGACCATTTCCAGGGTGCCTGGATTGCTCAGGAGGTTTGGAGAGGGGTTACAGAATTGCCTACCTCTAAGGGCCGCTCTACACTGCACTCAGAGGTGTCACTGCACTCAGATGTTACTGCACTACACTGCACTCAGAGGCATATATACACCCACGCTAGCTGCGATCTAGCTCACTTGCATAAGAGCCGCAATGAAGCTGCAGCAGCATGGGCTAGCTTGCCTATGTCTATACCTGCTGCAGTTGCACCTCTCTGGTTGCTGTGTAGACGTACACTTAGTCACTAGGCTCAATTCTGCTCTTGGCTGCACTGGTGAGACTGTAGAGTAACTCCGGCGAAGGCAGTGGTTGCCCTAGATTTGCCCTGGTGTACCTGTCAGCACCCTCTGGGACAGCCCTAGCGAGTTTATTAGATACTCACCACTCAGCTCTGTGTGTTGGGAACCACCCTGTGGAACTGAATAGAGACCACTGTCCGGGTTATAGCACAGCACAGGATGGGTCAAACACCTGTACCAAGGAGCTCATTCTTTCTTATGGCCTATGGGCCTGATTTCCCCCTGCCCTGCACCTTGTTCAGTCACCTGCGCCAGTGCAAAGCAGGAGCAGCGTGGGTGTAACGTGCTCCCAGATCAGAACAGGCGCTCAGATCACGCTTCCTTTGCACAGGTATGAATGGCCACACAAGCCACAGGCTGCAAAAATTCAGGCCCTGTGGGGTTTTACAGAGACAGCTCTGAAGCCCCGTTGGTTTCGTCACCATTCATCTCTACAGGTCTCTTCACAAAGACAGAGTTAGACCATGTCCCTAGACCCACAGGGGGAGGGGCGGTCTACATGCATTCGGCCCTGGCCACAGAGCAGGGAGGACAGCCACCGTTCCATTCCACTCCAGATGCTGCAGAAGGTGCGCTGCAAGGCCAGCGATCTGCAGCCAGCCCAGGGGAAGGATGGCAGGGGCCGCAGCAACACGACAGGAGCCCAAACAATGAAAAAGCCAGGAGGAGAGGGGAGAGATGCGGAATTAAAATGCACGAGTCCTGTGGCTGCCCAGAGCTGGACATGAAGAGGAGGCTGAATGCCCCCTTGTGCCTCTGTTCTGGTTATGTCTCTGCACAAGGACCATTACCCCAGATTTCCCTCTATCTTGTTATATTATTGGTCCATCAGCCTTTGTTATGTGATGCACAGAGAAACGATGCTTTCATCTTGGCTTCAGAAGCCTCCCTCCCAGGCCTCTGCTGTTCCAGAGCCTTCATGTCTGTGCAGCCCTCAGCCTGCCCCCTTTGATCCATTAGAAGAAAAATATGTGAGATGAGTCACCTAGTTTGGATACGTGCGGGTACATTAAGGATTTGCCATGATTAAGGCTAAGGTTTTGTTACGGACAGTTTTAGTAAAAGTCACGGACAGGACACGGGCAATAATGAAAAATTTATGGAAGCCCATGACCTGTCTGTGACTTTTACTAAAAATACCCATGACAAAATGGGTAGCCTGGGCAGCTGCAGGGCCAGGGAAGCTCCAGGGTCCCCCTCCGCTGGTGACTCCAAGCTGTGGGGGTCCCCTCTGCCTCCTGTGGCAGCCAGCCCAGAGCTCTGGGGACCCCCCCTGCCACCCACAGTGGATGGGAGCAGTAGGGATCCCCCCTGCTGCCTCCGGCAGCTGGAAGCAGTGGATCCCCCCTGCTGCCCGGGAGCTGCGGGGGTAGAATCATAGAATATCAGGGTTGGAAGGGACCTTAGGAGGTCATCTAGTCTAACCCCCTGCTCAAAGCAGGACCAATCCCCAATTTTTGCCCCAGATCCCTAAATGGCCCCCTCAAGGATTGAACTCACAACCCTGGGTTTAGCAGGCCAATGTTCAAACCACTGAGCTATCCCTTCCCCCCAGCTCTCTGCCTCTGCAGGCAGCAGGGGACCCTGTAGCTCCCAGTCTGTGCTGGCTGAAGTCACGGAGGTCTTTGAAAGTCACGGATTCCTTGACCTCCGGGACTAAATTGCAGCCTTAGCTATGATTACCCCTTGGGAGATACTTTAGCTGAGCAAGTTTCTCTTCTCCTCACTTGATGAAGGCCTTTAGATACTGCACTCTGTGCCAGCAGGAGTCATGTTGGTGCTTTAATTGCTGCCTGACAGATGTGCTGGGAAAAACTGCATCTCCGGTGCTGGCCCACGTACCAAAAACACTACACGGGCCTGTGTTAGCTTATGCTGTGCTGATTGCCGGATTACCTAGCAGCCTGGCTGGTAGAGATGCAGTGGGAGCTCAGCCACCTCTGCAAGCCAGCTGCAAGGTGCCAGAGGATACTGGCGCAGCCATGTCAAAGGGGACAGGAGAAGGAGGAAGCAAGATTGTGTGGTTGCAGTACCAGCATGGAACTCCGAGATCTGCATCCAGTCCCCTGCACTGCTGCAGACTCCCCATGTGATCTTGTTACCGAAATATCGGGTCCACCTAGCTGAGAGCCAATAACAGCCAGACAGGGATAAGGAAAGAGGTTACTTTATTCTGCAGAAGAAAGGAGAGTTTTGCACCTTGGTACAAAGACTCTAACTTACACAGAAACCGAAGGTCTTTTATACACACTTAGACAAAGCTCTGGTCGTGTTAACACTTGATTGGTGGTTGGCAGACCCCGGAAAACTGTTATCTGGTCAGTAAAAACCAGTTCGGGACCAGCTTTTTCTGCTTTAAGGAAGGTCAGTTTAAAAGTTCAGGGTTCTGTGTACACGAGGCATCTACTTCCCCCTAGTGGCCTCTGGTTGCCATAGCTGCTGGTTGTTAAGGGGGGGCGGTCATTGTACCTTATGCCTTTCACAATCTCATGTCACCTGTGTCAGTTTCTCCATCTGTACAATGGGGCTAATATTCCTAGTCTCATGGGGGTGTTTGTGAGGACAAAGCCATATGTAGTTGAGAGTTGCCCAGATACTATGGTGATGGGGCCTCATCCGTCCTTAGAAGCCACAGCAGCTGCAGGGTTAATCAGAATGGGGCCACTTTAAAATGTTGTACCCACTATAAACTCATTTCAGCAATTAGGCTGCAAACAATCTTGTTGACAATAATTTTGTTCCGAGACTAATTGCACTGACAATTGCCTACTTATCTGAGCAAAATTAAATGTTTCAGCACCATATGACAGGCGAGGGAAAAAAATAGTGAAGGGGTCTTCCAAATGAGCAGTGACAAAAATAATGTAATTAAAGCTCCTACTTTAGAATAATTGCCCGAATCCATTAGACACATGATATTAGCAGCAACTCTTTAAAGAGGCACACTGAGTCCCCAGACAGAGTGGGGATGGGATGTGGGCAGGGAGGCACTGAATATATTTTCTTGTAATCTCAGACTAAAATAAACTAAGACAAGCTACATTCTCCTTTCATTTTCCAGTAATCCCTAATGAGAGGCAGGAGATGGAATCAGATGAACCCCCTAATGGGCCAGAGTTGTGTACCAAGCACACGCAGGCCATAAATAGCCAGTGGTTGTGTTTGCCTTTCACAAATGCAGGAAAGCAAGATCTGGGCCTGCACTTTGCTCAAAAGGAAGACCCTCAGCTACGCTACTCTGAGACGGAGTCCCTGGCTTCAGCACCTCTTCTGTTCACCTGGGCAACTTCGGCTGGATCCAAAGGAGCTTGGACCCCTGTTGGAGACTTCCCCTCTTGGCAGCTCTGCAACCGGCAGATGTTTGTGGAGATGCAGGGCAGCCTCTTAAAAACGAGGCAGCATTTATTAGGGATGGAGGATATAGGGCTGGTTTTTGGTTGGAATGGGACCGCAAAGGCTATATACACATTTATCAGCTAACTCATCAGCATGGCACCCAGTGGGTAACAATAGAAAAGTGAATGGGGAAACCGAGTCACGTGTATACTTTTCATAAAAATAATACAGACATTTCCCTTGTTCCCTCCCATGTGGTCTTATTACCCAGAATTCACCGCAGCAATTTTGCAACACTGCTTATGAGGGAGGGAGGGAATTCCTGCCTGATACCTGCAGTGATGCATGGATGCTGTGAAGTATGAGATTTGATTGAATTTGAATGTTACTCATGGTCATTACACTTTATATCCTGGTCTTGGGAGAATATTAATACTTTGTCCTTCGAGTATGTCTTTCATCCTAGCATCAAAAATCACTTTACTAACATTAATTACAAGTCTCACAATCCACCCTGCACTCCCTCACCTCTTACTGAAGATATCATCTCTCTATCTATCTATCTATCTATCTATCTATCTATCTATCTAACTATCTCCACTCACACCCCTCGATGTATCTATCTATCAGTACAGATATCACCCACCGCTGAAATGCCATTACCTCTGGAACGGAAAGCAACAGCCTTTTTGTACCGTTGTGTCCAGACAGAACCACAGGGTGTATTTCGGGAGGCCGAATGTCATTGCCAAAGACGGAATTTTGGAATGACCCAGTTCTTACAAACAGTGCTACCACCAGCTCTTTAATGTGCTCCCAGGGCATCCATTTTACATTTCATCTGAGAGATGGTCCTTATTCAGCCACAAAGCTTGTCTCAGTGGTTTCCCTTGGCACTATCGTACACAGGATGCGTAGGTGCTGCCGAATATGGATCCTTTAGTTACTCATAGCAGCCTTTAACACCCTTGACTGGGCTTTAACAAAGCTTCGGATCAGTCAGTACTGGAGCTCATTAGAAGGCAAATAACACTGTGCACAAACTGATGAAGTTACAGGGGTGGATATAAACATGAAAGGAGGAGGAAACTGGTAGCAACATTGCAACAAATAATTCATGTTGTGTTTGCCTCTGAGGCTGCTTTGCTGGTAACTAGCCAGAGATGTGACTGGTTTCTCACCGAGGGTCAAACAACATCCCCACACACCCCTGTCCCATGGGCACCTTCCCTGCCACCCACATCATATGGAGATTCTGCTTTGGAGGCTGTGTCTGGGGGGAGAAATGGGGGCTTTCTAATCACCATGCAAATGAACCCATCTGAAATGCCTCCCCAGAGTGCTAGGAATGAATACTAATGTTTCAGCTGAAAGTTTCGGGAAACCAGAGCGAGCAACTTTCCATGTGAACTCACTCCCACCGTCCCCCGTTCATTCCTGACGCCGCCAACTGCATGCGGCTAAGGCAGAAGCAAGCAGAGGGCCCCTGGAATTCTCCCCTGCAGCCTACGGACTTCGGAGACACGGCCTACCCTCCGGCATGCGGGACCCCATCCGGACCCACTTGGCCGACCGCACAGCACGCAGGACCCCATCCGGACCCACACGTTGCTCCAAGCTGTGAGCTACTCCCTGTTACGGCAATCACGCACCGACACTCCTCACCCCCCCAGCAAGCTCCCAGCACAACCTGCAGTTGCGGGGCGGTCAGGTGGCCCTGGGCTGTTTTTTGCCCCCCCCATCCCCGCATTGTGGTGAGCTCTGAGCATCCTCGCTGTCTGTCTAGTGCCCTCAGTGCACACACAGCCACAGAAAAGGGGTCTGTGTCCCTGTCCCAGAGCTGGCCGGCTACATGCACCACAGTTTCAATGCATCAGGCCCAGGACAGAAAACCAGAGGGCCACGCTTTCCTAGCTGGAAGGGGCGCAGCAGGGCCTGGATGCAGATGAAGGAGAAGGGCTCACTGGGGGCATGCTAGCTGGGCTAAGAAGGCACAAGGAGTGGGCAGGAGAGAAGCAGGGGTGGGTGCAGAGGGGGCCGGGGATGAGGGCAGTGCATATGGTGAGTGTAGGAACTAAGCGGGTAGGGACTTGAACTGGGCATGGGAGGAGCGAAGGGCTCAGAGGAGGGGGAGGGGGTAGCATGGTGGGAGCAGGAGGGAGGATCACTTAGAAAGGCAACAACAAGGAGAGGGTCTGAACTCACGTGCGGTGTCCAGCAGAGCTCCCTGCTGGGCGCAAGTGTCAGTGCCAGGCAGACCGAGGGGCCCTTTCACCAACCTGAGTGCGAGCTTGGTGCTGCTGCTGAAAACAGAGCCCCCCACCCCACTCCTGTCAGGCTCTTTCCTCCAGGTGGGGCACCCCCCACAACCCCGTTTTGTTTTAACAGCTGGGAGAAAGCTGAAATGCCCGAAGGAGGAAGTCACATAAGACCGGCCATGCTGGGTCAGCCCCAAGGTCCATCTAGCTCAGTATCCTGTCTTTCGATAGTGGCCAGTGCCAGGTGCCCCAGAGGGAATGACCTGAACAGGGAATCATCAAGTGATCCATCCCCCGTCGCCCATTCCCAGCTTTTGGCAAGCAGAGGCTAGGGACACCATCCCTGCTCATCCTGGCTAATAGCCATTGATGGACCTATCCTGCATGAACTTATATAGCTCTTTTTTGAACCCTGTGTCTTGGCCTTCACAACATCTTCTGGCAAAGAGTTCCACAGGCGGACTGTGCATTGTGTGAATAAATACTTCCTTTTGATTGTTTTAAAGCTGCTGCCTATTCATTTCATTTGGGGACCCCCTCGTTCTTGTGTTATGAGAAGGAGTCATGATTTTATAGACTTCAATCATGCCCCCCTTTAGTCATCTCTTTTCCAAGCTGAAAAGTCCCAGTCTTATTAATCTCTCCTCATACGGAAGCTGTTCCATACCCCTAATAATTTTTGTTGCTCTTTTCTGAACCTTTTTCAATTCCAATATATCTTTTTTGAGATGGGGCGACCACATCTGCATACAGTATTCAAGGTGTGAGTGTACCATGGATTTATATAGTGGCAATATGATATTTTCTGTCTTATTATCTATCCCTTTCCTAATGATTCCCAACATTCTGTTAGCTATCCGATGACTGCTTATTTTGCTTAAGAGCCTTTAGTGAGGGACCTTGTCAAAGGCTTTCTGAAAATCTAAGTACACTATATCCACTGGATCCCCCTTGTCCACATGCTTGTTGACCCCCTCAAAGAATTCTAGGAAATCAGAGAGGCATGATTTCCCTTTACAAAAAACATGTTGACTTTTCCCCAACAAATTTTGTTCTTCTGTGTGTCTGACTATTTTGTTCTTTACTATCGTTTCAACCAGTTTGCTCAGCACTGAAGTCAGGCTTACTGGCCTGTCATTGTCGGGGTCACCTCTGGAACCCTTTTAAAAAATTGGCGTTGCATTAGCTATCCTTCAGTCATTTGATACAGAAGCTGATTTAAACGATAGGTTATAGATGACAGTTAGGTTTTAGAGTAGCAGCCGTGTTAGTCTGTAGCCACAAAAAGAACGAGGAGTACTTGTGCCCCAAGTACTCCTCGTTCTTTTTGAGACTATAGTACTAGTAGTTCTGCAGTTTCACATTCGAGTTCCTTCAGAGCTCTTGGGTGAATACCACCTGGCCCCAGTGACTTATTACTGTTTAGTTTATCAATTTGTTCCAAAACCTCCTCTAATGACCTCACAATATCAGGACAACTGCTGCCTAGAGGGGTTCATCTGATGCAGCCCTTTGTGCTGGAAGATGAAATCGACCCCGGTCTCAGGAAGCATGGAGGAGGGAAATCCTGGAGGTAAAACTGCACAGACACGCACATAAATGATATCTGTGACATTTCAGTTACCTTGCCTGTGGCACTATCTATTTTCATTACCTTTAGCTAGTCTGTCTGGCTCTGGCTAACCTCTCCTCTCGATTGCCCTGGTAACCCAGAGGATAGGCTAGTCCATCAAGTCCAATTCTGTTTTCACACCTGAGTAAATCAGGAGTAGCTCCATTAGAAACAGGGCATAAAACAGGAGACGTCCCACTGGCTGTGCCTGGAGGGACACCACATAGACACTGGGGTCAATGAGATAGGGATCTGATCCCAGGTCCCTGGGAGCTTGCTGAGCAAGGCAATACATTGGAGTTCCCCCTGCAACATTCCCAATCCCCTAGGGCCTGGCAGGGGGCCCTGCACATGCTCACTGCACTTTTACACACAGGGGCTGCCAACACGGAGACTGCGACCAGATGGAAAGGCTGGCAGGGAAGGGGTTAACCCTGCCTCTGTAGCTGGAGAAAGACCACAGCTGTCTCTTCTGAGGGCAGTGGGATTCAGGGCTGGACCAGCTGTAGGGAATTAATCACATCTCCCCACCCAGTACATAGGGTTGGTGTGCCAGGGGTGGCTGGTTTGCTTCTAGGTAATAGCCTGGGGCTGTTAGTGGTGTTATTGCTGCATGCAGGAATCACAGTGGCATTTTAACTGCTGCCTGCCCCCCTAGTACTGTCCTGGGCACCGGGTAGGCTCTGTTGGATGTGCTAGTGACCCAATGGAATGGCCTATTTAGGTGCTGAAGGTGTGTCCATTGCTGTGATGTTCTTAATCCTCGCTGGAGTTTGGCCAGAAGTGAGCCAGTTTTAGTTGTTTGCTTTGTCTGAAATGCCCTGGTGCATTTGCTTGTCTGTAAAAGGCTATCCTGAAAGCTTTTACACCACAACTGAGGTGAGACTTGTTCCAAGCAAATATAATCCTCTCCTGGGCATGCAGCTAAATCAGAAATGAAACCACCCTTTAGGTAGTTTGGAGTTGTCCTTCTCTGCTCACAGCTGAGCTATGTAACTGTATAATTGTATTACTGCTCCCTACCTCCCTGACCCAGCTCCTCTTACAATCTGTTACACTCCTGTGCTGTGTCTTGTCTTCCATCCCTTTGTAAATTCTCTGTGTCCAGGGATGTTCCTGCCTGTGTGTTTGGGCAGCGCCCAGTGCAAGGGGGCCACAGTCCTGCCCAGTGTCTCTGGGTGCTGCTGTGCTCTAAATGCAGACTGGGGAGGGGGGCTAATCTGAAACCTCCACGCAGGTTACTGAAACCTCATCAGAACTGGCTTCGGTCTACCCTGACCTGCAGTAAAACCAGGGGATAAAGGGCCCTGAGTGCTTTTGGCCTCTATAGAGTGAACAAAGACAGTAAATAAATCCGCTTCCGTGATGGGAGTTGGGACTGGTCAGACCTAAGCCAGTCTAATGATGGTTTTATCTCCCTGCTCTCAAGCGTCTGAGTGCATGGCAAAGGTTCTCTAATGGGCTGTGTGGGGCTGAAATGTACAGAGCCCCTTTGTCCCCTTTTACTGTCCCTTCTGCAAACCTGGCCTGACTCATCATGAGCTAATGACCCCTGATTGTGTAGGACTGACTCAGGCTGATTGCTTAGGTACCGAGGGATAATGCTCGCTGGGTGGCTTCCGTCTCTAGCGCAACTCTCCTGCAATCAGTCTGGGATTAGGCCAGCGGCGGATTTACACCACTGCTACCCATTAACAATGTGGTCACTGCATAGTAGCCATGTATAATCTCTCGGGCAACTCACCTGTGCCCACCTGTATTGATTCACTGCCGGATGAGTGAGCAGAATGGGTGTAGGAAGTAGCAGCAGCAGCACAGTGTGTTCATAGAACAGTGAAGGGCAGCAGCATTATTACCATACAATCTTACTCCACTCCAAATTCCTATCGTCGTGGCAGCTTCAGGAATACAGATGGTTGCCCTCAGCAACTTGTTGCCTAGCTGCTATTGGCGGCAGGCTTGTTTCTACCTGGCTCTAGAGCTGATGAACAGTGCTGGAGATAGGCAGTGCTGTCCTGTCTCCCCAGCATCAGCACAGAATGGGCAGAAGCGGGGTAAATTCCTCCTGGGGTCCCCATATCAAACCATGCCCCTGCCTTGCTCTGTGGGAAGATCCCTTTAACAATGCAGTCTCCAAGGCCCCTGGGTTTTGTTGCTGACTCAGCCAACCCCATGTTAGCCGTTGGTTAGGAAGGACTGTCAATAGCTGCATGTCTGGCTGACCAAGAAATGAAGAAAAGCTGCATATCCCGTTTGCCGTCCCAGCCCCTTCCACAAGATGCTATTTGGAGGGCCCGTTTCTGTTCACCTTCGGCGCTTTTTAAACAGCCGGATTCAATCAGCCCATCGGGAGAAGAAACCTAACCCTCAGCTCTGCTGTCGAAAAGCATCAGGTCTGTGTGTCTCTGCTACACAAGCCGAGGGAAGCACAATAACTTGGGATGACTGGCAAGGCAGTCGTGGTCACAGCTCTGCGAAATGTTGCTTAGTGCATAAGATCTTCCAATGGTTGGTACGGTCCATTCTGAAAAGCATGAAGACACTGTTCTGTATCGTGTACTCGAGACATGCCAACAAGTAGGAGTGACGCATCAAGCTTGAAAACGAGAGGGAGGATTTGTATAACTTTCTTCCAGCTATCAGAGGGGTAGCCGTGTTAGTCTGGATCTGTAGAAGCGGCAAAGGGTCCTGTGGCACCTTATAGACTAACAGAGGTATTGAAGCATAAGCTTTCGTGGGTGAATCCCCACTTCTTCGGATGCAAGCAGTGGAAAGCACTTTTTCCAGCTGTCACTTGCTGGGAGAGAAGTGAGGCTAGTAAGTTTCGTTTGAAATGTCAGCTGCTCAGCACAGCAATCTCCCCCTCCTCTCCCCGTCAGCCAGATCCTGAGTTCCTTAGAGTTCCCCCATTCCTAACTTGGACAAAAATCTCCCATTGACCTCAAATGAATAGCACCACTCAGGGCTATTTGCTGCTGACTCAGCCCACCAGGGTGCTGCTTACAATGCAGGATTTTGCTCTGAAGAGAGATCCCCTTCATACAAGTCCCATGCTAGCCATTGGTTAGGAAGGACTTGACAGTAGCTGTGTGCGCACTTTGGGCCTGCTTTAACTAGCAGTGATGGTGGGGAAATCTGTCCATTGCCTTTAATGGGAGTTGGAACAGGCCGCCTGCATTTGTTTTTGTCTACTAAGGCTCAGTTCTGCCAGCCTTACTCACGACGAGTGACGCTTTTCTTCTTGAGACGCCCCATGGAAAGCAATGTAACTACGCACAAAGTGAGGCGTTACTCAGAGTGAGTGAGGCAGAGCCCTTTGGTCTAGACACCAGCTTGGTGCTCAGCAAAAATAATAATTAGGGGAGGAGAGAGACCTCTTCAGCAGGCTTGAGTTCTGCAGGTCTCTCTTCATAAAAGCGCCACTCTCAGCGGCGAAACCCCTCGTGAGAGCTGAAGGCCAGATGAACAATGCCCCGATCCCAAGGCGATGGCTGCATTGTCTAGACATACAGCGTGGTCATGCTGGTATCAAACAGCTTTTTGCCTTATTTTTTCTGCAAGACCGAACAGAGACCCCAACACTTGATTTTCCTACAAGAGATCAGTGACTCCATTGGCTTATTTTCTGATGCCACTCACTCTGCTGTTGCTGTCAGTTAATCCCCTGTGGGGAAGTGGCATTCTGTGTAAAAACGTGGGGGTGGGAGGGATCACCTGCTGTCAGGGCCATTCCCATTAAATAATCCATCTAATGCTGTGTTCAAAGTCTGGGAGGGGAACATCACGTAGCTTTGTGGACACATCCCAGGGGGAAGGCGAGTGGCCTAGGGGAATACAACACCTGGGAAGCACAGAGAATCTCCTGCACTGGTGGCATGCTGAGCTCCCATTACTGGCCTCTCCCTGGACCCAAATCCTCAGCCATGCAGGGAGGCTGAAACTAATCACTCCATAGTCTAGGAAGTCCTTTCATGCCAAAGGCGAGCATGGCTTTGTCTGGCGTGAATGAGGACTGGCTGCTTGGAATGGAAGGCTTCAGGGTCAGCCGTCACTGACCAAAGGGCTGGCACCATAAGGCCAAGATATAGCAGAGCCAGACTGAGAAGTGTGGCTGTCTCCGAGAAACACAGGAGATCACCACCCCGGAGGAAGATGTTTTGTCCTATGAAATGGCAAGAGGAAGGGAAGAATGGGGATAGGGTGACCAGACAGCAAATGTGAAAAATCGGGACGGGGGTGGGGGGTAATAGGAGTCTATATAAGAAAAAGACCCCAAAATTGGGACTGTCCCTATAAAATCGGGACATCTGGTCACCCTAAGTGGGGAAATCCTGGTAAAAATGGGCTTCTCTTTTAAAAACACAGGGAAGTGAATGACTGTCAGGATTTTCTTCCTTGGTGGGGCTAGGAGGTCCTACCCAGGCGCGGTGGCATCTTGCTGTGACCTGATCAAAAATGACCTAATATGTTTATTCTGCATGCCTAGCTTGCTCCATCATCTTTACCTGAGGCCCCCTTTTAGTGCAGGATAGTTTGTCCTGTCTCTTCCAAGAAAATCTGAGTTTCCCGGTGCCGTTTACGCTTCTCCATTCCTCACAGCTGAGCTTGCTCCACCTAATGGAGAGAAAGAATGGGTCCGAGCCTGAGACCTGGGTTCTGTTCCCTGCTCTGCCACAGAGTTCCTGTGTGACCCCAGACAAGTCACTTAGTCTCTGTTCCCCACTGTAAAATGGGGATAGTAGCACTGCCCTGCTTCCAGAGCTGTTGTGAGGATAAAAACATTATAGACTGGGAGGTGCTTCAATACTACAGTGATGGGGAGCCAGGTAAATACGATAGATAAATGGATGGATAACTTATACCGTGCATAGACCCTTTCCAACAGTCATGGTTAATGAAAGACCCAGCTGTTGGGGCTTAGGAGCCAATGGAGGCTGAATGTGGTTTTCTGTAGGTCCTGTAGTAACTGGAAGGATTTGCGAAACATCCTTGTTCTGGTGCGGTGTTGCATGGCCTTGTAGAGCAAACTGGACAGTCTTGTGCTCTCAAGCTATTTTGGTCCCTGGCATGTGGCTGTTGTTTAAAAGTTGCCCTTTGAGAGGTCTCCACGGGCTGCTGCTTCCAGGCACAGCCGTTCCCTTCTGAGTGGCCTGTGGGAAAAGACTTGTGGCCAGCTTTGTAAAGGGCCCGTGGATTCTGGGAGAGTTGCATGAAGCAGCACACGGCTGCTGCTTCACTCCAGCCAGCCCCTTTCTTCTTCAAGTGCTTCATACTTTTCTATTTCAGCTAAATTGGTTCCCCAGATGCAGGGACAGGCATCCAGGAAGATGCTTTTCGTGTTCTTTTTTGTTCTCCAAAACTTGCATCTCTTTTGCTTTCCTGGACTCCTCACTCTAGTAGTTACCAGCTGGTTTAAGATTCTGCAGTCTTAGAAACGGGAATGAGAGTCAAATATTAGCAGTAATGAATGGGGAAAAGACAGAAAGCTGCTGAACCCGTTAGAGGGAGTTTTTCATATTTATGGATGTGCTGGAAAGGAAATAATCTTTCCTTTGGGCTAGCATGTGGCTTCCACCTCTGCCCCTTGCAGGAAACCCTGTCTTCCAATAGACCTATCCCCATCCTAATGTGTATCATTTCACTCACCCTTGACATTCAATTGCCTCTAGACTGGAACCTGGTTAACAGAACACAGCAGTAAAGGGTAGTAAGCAAAGGAGAATAATGTATCCCATTGGCAACTGCGGGGGAAATTTAGGGAAACAGAATTTGGCAAAGAGACCAGTTAACATCCCTCCCCCTCCTGAATGTACCAGGTGATCTGGAATAACCACTTGTGACCAGGGCTTTGGCTTCATGTCTCCTCTGAAAGGTACCACCTCCAGTAGCATGAGTTCCCATCAGCACTTCACCAGGGCATTGATTCAAAGTGACTCTAAATTTCCCAAGCCCATTTCCCACAAAGCCTCGGCTTGCCTTAGCAGGCTCTGGGTTCACTTCTAACCAGCCCTGCCTTCACTTGGCGTATGAGATCCCTTGGAGTCACCACTCAATACGGTAAGGATACAGTAGCGTTGACCTGGATGTTCTGGGGACAAGTGGTTAAAAACCAAGATTAAGGGCTCACTTGTGCTCTGGGTTACCCGGGTGTAAATTTAGAATCACTCCGTTGTCTTTCCTTGTATTTACATAGGCATAACTGAGAAGAACTTGGCCCCGTTTCTGTGATCTTTCTCAAGGATTATCCAGATGTCTCAAATTACTCAGCTCTGGCAAGCAGCTCTATTATAATCCACCTCTATTATAATCTATTGTTCACACATTATCCTGGAATCCTAAGAATCCCCTTCCTGCATCTGAAGCTCTCTCCATGTAAGGACTGGTGTAGTGTAACAGGAATCACTGTGCGAGCAAGTTCTTGGGGTGTGGGACAGGTTGGAGAAGACTCCCAATTCCTCCTATAATGGTAACATCTATCGTTTGCCTTCTGTGCTGCTAGCTGAGCCATTCATACAGCCCTGAGTTCAGGGTAGATCAGCATTTGCCATACTTGAAAAACTGGCACACTAAGAAAAGTAGCCCAAGGTGCCCCTGATATGGGCCCCTGCCCCTTCCCTCATGTGCCTGTCTGGGTGCCAGGGCGTATATTGTTTAGCGGCATGGGTGTGGTTGGATTTTGAGTTAGGCAGTGAATCTTATTCAAATCAAATGATGGGGGAAGTTCTATTTGTACAGCCCCAGATTCAGTCCTGCTCCTGTTAACATCGGTGGGAAAAATCCCGTTGAATTCAGTGGGATGGGAGCAGACCAGGGTGACCAGACAGCAAGTGTGAAAAATCGGGACAGGGAGTGGGGGGCAATAGGTGCCTCTATAAGACAAAGCCCCGAACATTGGGACTGTCCCTATAAAATTGGGACATCTGGTCACCCTAGAACAGACCCTAATGGGTCTTTATTTCCTGAGTCTGCCGGACAATGTCGCATGGGCCGTTGCTCTGAAAACAAGCCATCATGTCCACTCTCTCCCCTGCCCCTTCCCTCATGTGCCTGTCTGGGTGCCAGGGCGTATATTGTTTAGCGGCGTGGGTGTGGTTGGATTTTGAGTGGCCATTTCACCTCTTTCCAGGGGGAGGGTGAATGAGCCACCCACACCTAGGGTGCTGCAGGCTGCTTCTCTTCTCGCTGCCCGCAGCAGCAGAGCGAACACTCAAACTGAGAGGCTCTTTGCTCTTGCCTGAGTTGTTGTGGTCCATCAGTCAGTTTGCAAGCAACATGCTCCTCCGCCTTGCACCCTACCAACCATTCAAACTCTCTTAATATTGTTTCCACGCAGCTGCCACTTAAATGGGTCATAATTGCAGCAATTAACATAAGTGTTTAGTTACTCGTGAGAGGGACGTCATCTCATGTAATTAACCATTTGCTCATGCATCACCGGAGCTGGTGCAATTCCCAGGAATTTCCATGCAAGAGGGTTCGACTGTGATGCTGGTTCCTTCAGTTTGCCAAGATATCCCCCTGCTGTGTTCCCGTGTAGCCCTGCCCAAGAGCAGAACTGATCAGAGTTAAGCAGATAGGGTTGGACTAGAGCTGGGGTGAGGGGAGATTTTCATGCAGTCCCCATCCCCCCCCCGTCCCCCCCCAAAAAAAATGCAGATTCAGGTCAAGTTTGGCTAATAGTGTTGTCTGGGGGAAAAAAGGGGGGGAAACGTTTGACTCCAGTTTTAATGTAGATCCCAGGGCAAGAACCACAGAGTTCAAAACAACTTCACACACCTCCAGCTCAGGGAGTTCATTGGATGTGTGGTAAGCGCCATTCGGTTCCCATACAGGGCCTTTGGGTTATTGGATGCTGAAGCAAAACTGGTAGTAGGGACATAGGCTGTTGGGGAGACTGACTGCTTCTCACACAGCCCCCCTCCTCAGCGGGGTGGAGAGGAGAACTCAGTGAGAGTGAATTTCCACCCAGAACAGGCTGGGACGCCAGACTCCAGGGCTGTCTGCCAGAGGCTCTGGGCTCACGCTGGGGCCCCAGAGTCCTTCTCCTCATGAGTCAAGATCCATTGGCTTCCCCAGCAGAGACCAGCCTTGGAGACCTGCCTTGGAGTGCATGAGGGGGTGGGGGGTTCCCAGTGAAGTAATACTGGGTGTCTTGGAAGATGCCTGAATCTCCAGACATGGGTGGTCTGGCGAAGGGGGATGCTATCACAAAGACAGCTCCCCCATTTTCCATGTAAAAGGGGTGCAGTCTGCACACAGAGGGCCCCTCTTTGCATGCGAGTCAAAGGAAGATGATCAGGCCCTTAGTTTTCGATCCATTCGTTCTTTCTCAGGCAAAAGTCCTATAGGCTTCGCTAGAGCAAGCCTGCGTTCCAGGGCTAGATGCTAAGAAGCATTCCCATTTCCAACCCAGGTCTGAAGGCTTGGAAGTTCTGGAGAATTTGGAGAGGACCAAGAGACTACTCTGTGTCTCCACAAACAAGTCCATGGAGCTAACAAAACAAAATGTATCTGAATATTTGGCACCTGGTTTATTTCTGCACAGAATGTTCCTGGAACAGAATTTTAAATAATCTCAACATCAACGGCTTGACTACACTGCGCAGCTTTTAGCGACAAGGCTGTGTCGACGCAGCCTTGTCGCTAAAAGTCAGCGTGTGTAAACGCTCTTTTTCGGTACCTTGTCGGCACTTTTGCTGACAAAATACCTCCAGCCCCGCGAGCAGCGTTAGCTTTGTTGGCAGGAGAGCGCGCCTGCCAACAAAGCTGTGTTCACACCGCCACGTGTGTCAGCAAAACTTTTGTCTTTCGTGGAGTGGGGGGGCTTTAAGTACCGGTTAAAGACAAAAGTTTTGTCGACAACATCACAGTGTAGACAAGCCCTGATTATCTTTCTTGAAAGCTGCAGCAATCAGGTTTCTTGGAACTAGAAAGGAAGCCCACTAACCATTTCTTTACCTCTTTGAAATTCCTCCACTCTCTGCCCCCAGGAATACCCACTTTCAAGGGACTCTTGCTTTTTTGGGGCCTCTCTTGTCAATACCTTCCTCAGTTTTCACTTTGCAAAGTGACCATACGTGTTCAAATGCTGAGGTGTCTACCTGCTGTTTCAGAATAAAGTAGGGTGACCAGACAGCAAGTGTGAAAAATCGGGACGGGGGTGGGGGGTAATAGGAGCCTAAATAACAAAAAAGACCCAAAAATCGAGACTGTCCCTATAAAATCGGGACATCTGGTCACCCTAGAATAAAGAACTCACATTATAAAATGATCATAAACATCAGTTAAGCCTTAAAATTTCTCCTTCTCACACAGCAACTGCTATGTCAGATAAACCACTAATGGGGCTTTGTGTCTATATCCTGATTTGCTAGACAGATAGTGAGCCAGGAATAGAACCTGAGCTCCTGCTCCAACCAGTAACTCATGGTGCTGTGGATGGGCAATAATTCTGCTGGTTTTGCTCCCCTGCTGCAGTTACATTTTTGCAGTTACCACGTGAGTGCTGGGGGGGAGAACGCACTGGGAGAGGAGATGCTTCTTCCCAAAGGCTGGGGTGGGAGCCGCAGCAGCTATTTTTGGAAGCAGTGTATTGAGAGAAACAAAGAGCATTTGCACAGGGTTGTGATGAACAGTGTCTGTATTGTGTCCCTCTGAGTCCATCACACCTCATTAGCAGCACAGTTAATTGGGGGACTAAGAGAGACACTCTCAAGGCCAGATAAAACGCTGTTGTAAATGTCATACGAGTGGTTTGCACAATGGCCCCATGTACGGAGCAGGAGAGCTATAGGGCTGTGATGTTTGCAGACAACCTTAACTCACTTCACTGGGAGGCGTTCTGGAGCTGCTCCTTGGCTGGGTAGGGGACGGCTGCGGAACAGGGTGTCCCTTCTCCCACACTGGCAGCAGCGAGGGTTCAGAACTGTAATACACACAGGTAAAAGCAGCCCAGCAAAGGCAGGTAAGCTGCCTTGCAATGCAATGCTTTGAAATAACACCTGGTTGATGGGACCCTCCAGACTATGACGAGGGGTTTGTTTAGATCCCCTTTATTTGTTACACCAGCACAGGCCGGGTGTCTTATCCCAAGTATTGTGGGCATCCTTTCCTAGGCAGAGTTGGGGAAGGGGGCAACTGCCTGGCGATGTGACAGAGACAAGGTGAGTGAGGTTATGTCTTTTGTTGGACCAAATTCTGTTGGTGAGAGAGACGAGCTTTTGTGCTTACGCGGAGCTCTTCTTCAGATGTATAAGCATGAAAACTTGTCTCTCTCAGGAGCAGAAGTTGGTCCAATAAAAGAGATTACCTCACCCACCTTGTTTCTTTAATAGCTTGGGACCGCATGATTACAACAACAGCGCATACACCACGCTGATGGGCCAGTCACCCAGGGCATGGCTACACTTGCGAGTTAGAGTGTAACTCTACAGTGTAACCCCGGGCGCCCTAACTCACAACGCGTCCACACTGGCAAGGCATGTAGAGCTCCCGGACTCCGCGGCTGGAGCACTCCTGGTAATCCACCTCCACGAGAGGCATAATGCTTGGAGCGCACTGGCTGGAGTGCTGCAGCACCCATGTGGATGCCCTGGTCTGTTAATGCGCTCTGATCGGCCTCCAGAAGTGTCCCACAATGCCTATTCTAGCCACTCTGGTCATCACTTTGAACTCTACTGCCCTGCCCTCAGGTGACCAACCGTCAGACCCGCCCTTTAAATTCTATGGGAATTTTGAAAATCCCCTTCCTGTTTGCTCAGCCAGGCGTGGAGTGCTCTCAGTGCATCTTTCCAGGTGACCATGCCTCCATGCGCCAGGAGATCCCCATGGAGCAATGACTGGTGTCTGGCTGGTGAGTCTTGCCCACATGCTCAGGGTTCAGCTGATCACCATATTTGGGGTCGGAAAGGAATTTTCCTCCAGGGTAGATTGGCAGAGGCCCGGGGTTTTTTTGCCTTCCTCTGCAGCGTGGGGTACAGGTCACTTGATGGAGGATTCTCTGCATCTTGAAGTCTTTAAACCATGATGTGAGGACTTCAATAGCTGAGACATAGGTGAGAGGATTATTCCAGGAGTGGGTGGGTGAGATTCTGTGGCCTGCATTGTGCATAAGGTCAGACTAGATGATCCCTTCTGATCTTAAAGTCTATGAGTCTAATGGTGAGGTGCTGGACCTCATCAGTGTTTGGGGGGAGGAAGCTGTCCAGTCCCAGCTGCGCTCCAGCCGTAGGAAATATGATACCTTCGGGCAGATATCAAGGGACATGATGGAAAGGGGCCATGACCGGGACGCAGTGCAGTGCAGGGTTAAAGTGAAGGAGCTGCGGAATGCCTACCGCAAAGTCCGCGAGGCAAACCGCCGCTCTGGTGCTGCCCCCACAACCTGCCGTTTTACAAAGAGCTGGACACGACACGTGGGGACGACTCCACCTCCACTCCAAGGAACACCATGGACACTTCAGAGCCCAGTTCAACAAGGCAGGAGGAGGAGGAGGAGGAAAGCGGGAGCGAGGGTGCTGATGAGGAGGAAGACACCCCGGAATCCCTAGATGCATGCAGCCAGGAGCTGTTCTCAAGCCAGGAGGAAGGTAGCCAGTTGCGGCGGCCGGCGCTTGGGGAAGGACAAACACCAGAGGAGGTTCCCGGTAAGCGGCTTTTATTTTGGGAGGGAAGTTATTCGGTGCAGGCTCATGGGGCGAGGTGGTTTAGGGTTGCATGCATTCCTAGATGCGGAATAGGGCATTGATATGCTCTCTCACATCGCGGTAATTGGCCTCAGTGATCTCTTCAAAGGTCTCATCCAGAGCACGTCTCAGCAAGCAATGCGCTTGAGCAGGTTCCTTGGGAGAGCCACTGTGGTCCTTGTTCCAGTCAGGCTAACTGTGCCGGGAGGGGTGGGGGGGACCATTGCTGCACACAGGCAAGGTGCATATGGACAAGGGCAGAAGCCGCATTGCAGTAGAAGACCCTCCCTTGCGTCCCAGGTCACTCTCAGCAGCGAGATATCTTCCAGGATGAACTTCTATGGAAAATGTGAGGACAGTGTTCAGTATAGGGGCCCCCTGCAGCTGTTGGCTCTCCCCAAGGCACAGAACCCCAGAGGACAGTACGTCCGTGAAACAATCAGTCCCCCTTGGCATCTAGAGAAGTGGGTTTTTTACCCACGAAAGTTTATGCTCAAATAAATCTGTTAGTCTTTAAGGTGCCACCGGACTCCTTATTATCTTGACTGGAAGTCATCAACTCCTTCCAAAGGGGTCTTTATGTAATAATCAGGTCATTTATGGGACATTTTATCCGAGGGCCTAGGAATAGGGATCCCTGTATTTTTCCCTTCCCCGTGGCTGGAGAATTTTATTTGTTTATAGTTCTGCTCGCTCCAGACGTAGTCTCCTTTTCTCTTTGTTCTTGATGTCCCCAGTATGTATGGCTAGTAACAAAAAGCATCAAAGAACAGATTTCCATTTATGTAGTAATTGGCGGAGGGGGAGGCTAATGGCATTTGCAAGGCACTGGCTAATCACTGCCAAACAAAACCTAGCAATTGCTGCAGAGGATGAGTTGCCTGAAAGGAGGCTAGGACATTCCTGTGAAAAGACGTGTTCTTTAAAAACAGCAGTCTGTGAGTTAATAGGGAGCTGCATTAGCAACTGGGCGAATGCATTGATGGATGCCTGAAAGGGACAGGAGCATTGCTGACTGCACAGTAATTAGCGAGCAGGAGCCAGAACCTGGAGGATTTAATGTCTTTACTAAAAAATTAAGTCTTAAATTCTTTGTCATGGAGTTTAAGGCCCAAAGTGACCCACCAGATCACCTAGTTTGACGTCCTGCACATCACAGGCCACTGAAGCCCACTCACTTTACCCCTGTATTGAACCCCCTAATCTGGATTAGATTTAGGCCGGTCTACACGCACAGCCGGGCAGCGGCGCAGCTATAGCAATGCAGCTGCACCGCTGCCGCGCGTCTGGGGAAGATGCTGTACGCTGCTGACGGGAGAGAGGTCTCCCGGCAACATAAAAAACCCACCTGTGTAAGCGGCAGAAGCGACGTCGGTGGGAGAAGCTCTCCCGACGACAGCGCTGTGCCCACGAGCGCTTATGTCGGTTTAATTTAGGGCATTCGGCGGGGCGGGGGGCAGTTTATTCACATCCCCGAGCGACACAGGCTGTAGTGTAGACATCGCCTAACACATTACAGCCTCCAGAGGCATGGCACAGGCAGAGAATTGCAGGGCTGGGCTGCACTGCTGCTTGCATCCCCTGCAATGGCAGAGAACTGATTTAGTGAGCTAGGCACAGACGATACTATCTTCTTTTAATGGGCGTTCAAAGGTGCTGGCTCGACAGCCTCTGTCTACACACATGCAGCAGGGGCAGGGGTGGCTGAAGCCACACGCCCAGCCAATGTGGCTCAACCCAGATATGGAGTGATCATGTAGTGGTGAGAGGAGAGGTCAGCCTCCTTGGCCCACTTAGTCCTGGACCTGCCTGCTGACGCAGCCAGCAAGAAGGCCAGTCAGCGCAGAAGATTGAGCGCTCGTCCCATAGAAGTCATTCGCACTAGAAGGCCCCGGGAGATGAGGTTTTGACAGAAGAAACCAGCAAGCTCTGCTCCTCTTCAGAGTGGCTTGCACTGCAGATCAGTGAATTCTGGCTTGTCTCTTGCTCCCAGTTCCTTGGCCCATTGCCCAAAAGAGTTTGGGAGGAGGAGGAGAGCGTCTTGAACTTAGTGACTTAGGCTAACGTTGGTATAAGTTGTGTTGCTCAGCGGTGTGAATAAACCCCCGATCGATGTAAATTACACCGACCTAAGTGCCGGTGTGGCCAGCTCTATGTCGGCGGGAGAGCTTCTCCCAGTGACATAGCTCCCTGGGGGCTGCTTAATTATGTCAACGGAAGAGCTCTCTCCTGTCTGCCTAGAGCAGCTACACTACAGAGCTGGCAGCGGAACAGTGCAGCCACGCCACTGTAAACTCCCTAGTGTAGCTGTAGCCTAGGCATTAGGACTCCTGGGCTGATATCACTTACTTTCCAGCTAGTGTAAGATGCTTAATTAGCAGGTTTGTAAAGTGTTTTCAGCTAGTCAGATAAAAAATACACGATGGGCTTGACTTTAAGTCCAGTGAAATCAATGGCAAAGCTGCCACTGATTTCAACACCTGGAAAGATACTTGAACAAATTATTAAACAATCAATTTGTAAGCACCTAGGAGAGAACAGAGTTATAAGGAATAGTCAGCATGGATTTGTCAAGAACAAATCATGCCAAGCCAACCTCCTTTCCTTTTTTGACAGAATCACTGGCCTAGTAGATCCCTCCCCTCAGGGGAGGGATAGCTCAGTGGTTTGAGCATTGGCCTGCTAAACCCAGGGTTGTGAGTTCAATCCTTGAGGGGGCCATTTGGGGATCTGGGGCAAAAATTGGGGATTGGTCCTGCTTTGAGCAGGGGGTTGGAGTAGATGACCTCCTAAGGTCCCTTCCAACCCTGATATTCTATGGAAGGAAACAGTACATGTGATAAATCTTGATTTTAGTAAGTCTTTTGACACAGTCCCACATAACATTCTCTGAAGCAAAGTAGGGAAACATGGTGATGAAATTATTATATGGTGAGTGTACAACTGGTTGAAAGATCATATTCAAAGAGCAGTTATCCATGGTTTGCTGTCGAACTGGGAGGGTGTATCTAAAGCGATCCCACAGGGGTCAGTCCTAGGTCTGATACTATTCAATATTTTCTTTAATGACTTGGATAAAATGCTTATAAAATGTGTGGATAACAGCTGTAGCCCACGAAAGCTTATGCTGAAATAAATTTGTTAGTCTCTAAGGTGCCACAAGTAATCCTGTTCTTTTTACCAAGCTGGGAGAGTTACAAGCACTTTGGAGGACAGGATTAGAATACAGAATGGCCTTGAAAAATTAGAGAATTGGTCTGAAATCAACAAGATGAAATTCAATAAAAATTGCAAATCAATAAAAATCGACAGTGGTGAGGCCTCTACTGGAATACTGTGTCCAGTTTTGGCACCACACTTTAGGAAAGAGATGGACAAATTGGAGAGAGTCCAGAGGAGAACAAAAATGATAAAAGACTTAGAAAACCTGATCTATGAGAAAAGGTTTAAAAAACTGGGTGTGTCTAATCTTGAGAAAAGAGGACTGCGGTGGGGGGGACTTGATAAATCTTTCAAATATTTAAGGGCTGTTATAAAGAGGATGCGGCTCAATTGTTCTCAGTGTCCACTGAAGGTCGGACAAGAAGTAATGGGTTTAATATGTAGTAAGGGAGATTGAGGTTAGATATTAGGAAAAACTTTCTAACTATCAAGGTGGTTCAGCTCTGGAACAGGCTTCCAAGCTTGAAGTTGTAGATCCCCATCATTGGACGTTTTTTAAGAACAGGCAGGACAAACACCTGTCAGGGATGGCCTAAGTTTACTTAGTCCTGCCTCAGTGCAGGAGGCTGGATTTGATGACTTTTCGAGGGCCCTTCCAGGCCGACATTTCTCTGATACTGTGAGTTGATACTAAGGCGAGTATTTTCCAGAGTCTAGTTCTGGTGGAGTAGCCAACCTCCCGGGAAATCGGAGTAAAGCTGGTAAATACATTTCTTTTGATTTTCGAGGTGGGAATTAAAGGTTGGGCTAATTAAAAACCTCACTGAATGCCACTTGCGCTGCTTGATACAGCAACTGCATGAAGACTGCTTACTGGGGGAGGATTAAGCTGTACAAAGAAATCCAGGAAGAAAGGAAATGCAAAGCGGATTAAGATCAGTACCAATGAAAATAAGAATGGCCAGGCTGGATCAGACAAATGGTCCAGCTAGCCTAGTATCCTGTCTTCCAACAGTGGCCAGTGCCAGGTGCTTCAGAGGGAGTGAACAGAACAGGGCACTTTATCGAGGGATCCATCACCTGTCACCCAGTCCCAGCTTCTGGCAATCAGAGGTTTAGGGACACCCAGAGTGTGGGGGTGTGTCCCTGACCATCTTGGCTAATAGACATTGATGGATCTATCCTCCAGGAATTTCTCTAATTCTTTTTTGAACCCAGAGAGCCTGATTGCCCATTGCTCTCTTGTGTTGTCATTCACACCTGTGCAGAGTGGGTGTGAAATGCTCCCCGGACAGATTTCTTCACTTGCTGACCTCAGTGGTGGTGTTTTCCTCCCCCTCTGCACAGGTGGGGGTGACTGCAGAGGTGCAAGGCAGTGGAGAACTTTTAAAAGTCATGAGCAGGTGTCTGTGTTGCAGTCGCTGTGTGCTCGACGTGCGGCAAGCACATGATGAAAGATGCATGAACACGCTGTATTTTCCAGCAGATCAGCACAAGGTAGCTCAGCACGGATGTCCCTGTAAATGAGGCATTAGAGGAACATTGCAAGGTTTAAAAGCCCTTGACCTGCATGCTGCCAGCTCTGATTGGAAACTACAGACTATAGGTCAGGACTCTGCCATGAAAAACAGGGGAGACAGGGTGTGCTTTATTCCTGGGTGTGTGTGGGGGTGAGAGAGCAGGATGCACATGTTGAGACATCGGCGTGCCAGCATCTGCATTAGGGGTTTGCCCCCAGTGTAGCTACTCCTACATCAAACTCCGTGATGCAGGCAAGCTTTTAATCTCAGCATCAGCATCTTGCAATAAAACTCCCTAGAGCCCCGCTGCGTCAGTTACTGCTGGGGGCTTGTGACGTGAACAAGTTGGTTTTTAGTCATTCAAGTTTTTCCAGTCTTACCGATGGTGGCAAATGACTGTGTTTTGAGCTGAATTGACTCTGATTGTTCTGGGAGTTGTCGTGATGGCATTTGGGGGCTGCTCTTCTTCCACTGCTCCGCTGTGTGTCTGAAAATACTTTTCTGGAATAAAAAGCCTGGCCTTGAGAGGTGGCGATGCATTGGAGCAAATTACATGCTCTGGTAGCAGAAGGCTGTAATGCCTCCTTCGTGGGGCGATGCAACAATCTGAAGCTCAGCCTCCTGGCCGGAAACCGGGTAATTAGTGCATTTGTGGTCTCTAATCTTCTATCCCACCAGTATTTTTAGATACATAAAGGTGCTCGGTGTTTACAAACCACATCCTTTTGTGACTCCGGCGGAGAAGTGGAAGGAGCAAGAGGGTTAAACAAACCCTCTAAATAAAAGATCATTCAATACCACAGCCCTACTGTCCTGTCGTGCTAATGACCCAATGAAACAGGAACGCTGTGATCGGAGCTTGTCAACAAACTGAATTTTACTTCTGTGAAAAATGTTGAGGCTTTGAAAAAAAATTTGCCCTGAAATTTCAAAGACAAACCCACGGCATTTTTCATGGAAGTGAAATTCTGCCATCTTTCATCTTGGAAAAACTGACACATTCTGCAGCGATGTTTCCAAAATGAAAGATTCCTCCCTGGGCGTCCAAGCTCCCCTCCAAATGGGATAGTTCTGTGGCTACAGCATGTGCCTGGGACTCAGGAGATTTGGGTTCCACATCTGGCTCTTCCTCTGCCCCCCGCATGACTTTGGGCAATACACCCTCTGGGCCTCAGTTCTCCAGCTATAAAATCATGACAACAATCCTTCCTTTTCCCACCCATTGGCCAGCTTGTCTATCTTGCCTGGGAGCAGTTTGGGGCAGGGACTGTCTCTTACTGTGTGTATGTACAGTGCCTCGCACAACAGGGCACCGATCTCAACTCGGGCCCCTAGACACCGATGCAATACAATGATGAGAGTGAGACAGACAGCTAAGCTGGAAACCCCCCTCCTCAGACTGCCTACCCTATTCACTATGTCTCCTAGGCCGGCTACTGGACCCCAGCTAGATGGGATTTTCTCTCATTTAACTCCCCGCCCCCCAGGCATATTAAGAACCAGAAGGGGGAACCAACCACACACCCTGTGCCACTGTTGATTTCTCAAGCCCTGGCCCCGCTGGTTTTCTGTGTTCAAATCCTCCAGCTGATGTCCAGGTTTCTGACGTGCAGAGTTGCATCCACCCAGCCTGGCTTCGATCACATCATTGCTTTAAAAAAAGAAACAAAACAAAGCTCTCTCTAGAAAAATTAATTAAAGGGTGAGACTTTACTCCCCAGTCTCACGCTGACAGGAAAAGCAGATAAATGAATAAGACTTAGTGCTGATCTAGCAGCTTTATGCTCCATTCGTTAGCACTTGCAGGTTGCTCTGAACGCTCACCATACCTCCTGGGACAGTTACGACCCCTAGTGCAGGTGACAGACCAGTCACCAGCTCTTGGCTTGGTCTGTGGCACCCATTGCCAGATGGAGTAAAACCACCCACTAAGCCGCTCTGCATTCAGAGCTAAACACAAACCCCACCTCTTTGCCCAGGCTGGCCGGTAATAGCACCCACAGCTCACGCCCCCGTTCCTACACGGCTGCATCCAGGACGCAGCCCCTGAGCCTGCACCTTGCCAGTGAGGAAGGAAGAGAGGCCTCTGTTAGGTGGGTGGGTTGGTTGGTTTGTAACTCGGAGGCACTCAGATACTAGACTGATAGGCTCCAGTGGAACACCCAGGATGGTTGAATGGATGGTGACCCAGGATGGTTGAATGGATGGTGGTTGCATTTCCGTGGTGGGAGATAGATAGGTGTCTGTATGGGGGCATGGTCGGTGGATACACACCCTGTGTGGTAGATGAGTATTATTACGGGCTCTGGTTTACAGCAATGTAAATGGAGCGATGAAGTGTGGCTTTAGCAGAGCTGGGACTGACTCAAAAGTGCCTGGCTGCAAAGCTAATGCTAACAGGAGATCGTGCAATGGCAACACACCCTGGTAGGATCCAGTTACAGCCCTCCCCAGCTCAGAGCCATCTCCGCTTGTGGGATTAGAGCGGAATGGACCGAAGCCCTTGGAGAGGAGCTCCGTGCTTTGGGCCGCTTGCTGCAGCTTTGGACTAGAGGAGACCTCAGGTGCCCTCAGCTCATTCTTTTTCTGCTTTCCCGTGCCCTTGTTTAGGTGTTTGCGGAGTTCAAACAATGTCCTGCATGGCGGCACATCACAGAGCACTTTGAGATAACCATGGCAACAGGACAGTAATTAATAGAAGACACTCAAAGCCATGGAAACAAAACTGCAACAAACAAAGTGGGCTAGCCGGTGAGCTGGATGGCTCAGGGGATCTGAAAGGGCCTTGTAGCCCTAGGTCACCAGTTCAAATCTAGCCTAGGTGCGTAGCTCCTGGTTTTTAGCATCTGCTGACTGCTTGGTGGCCTATGTGACATTGGGGAAGGCGGAACTGACCTCAGTTTGGTTCTTAGCAGAGACGTGTTGGCAGGTGGCACTGACTGGTAGCCTTAGCTGACGCCAAAGACTGAATGAGCCATGCAGAGGTGGGTCCCCCCCACTCCCACCCAGGTCAGTGTGACTCAGTAGCGCCGATTTGCACCCGATAAATGATTACACAAGGGGCAGGGAAGTGGAGAATCAGGCTCTAGCTTTGTGTGACACCCTGTATGCACCATTCAGAGAGATTTCTTCTGTTTCTCCCCTAAGCCTTGTTTTCTCATTGACGTAATTGGCTGGGAGCTTTCAGCTGGATCATTTCCTGGTACTTAGGAGCTTCCAGGTTAGTGCATTAATGGCCTGCAGTGCAAAGAAAATGAATGTCCTCAGCATCACAGCCATAGTAGCTTCAATTCATAAATCCGAATGATTTGGGGAGGGACAGAAGAACTCAGTGAAGGTCCTTTGTTCCCCACCCGCCAACCCCCAGGGCTGGGCATCTGGGGCCTGGAAAATGACAGTTTTTACCCAAGACCAACAGGCTGTTTTCTTCTAATGTTTGCCGGTGAGTTGCACACTGATGAAAGGCGCTATGCTGAGCCCGGGTGACTGATGCTCTGTCCTCTAATCGTCCGGGGTGGAATTCACCCCTGTGCACCGCTGCAGCCCTATTTGGGGGCAGGGGGAGGAAACATACTCCTTGGGCTGGCCCCTCTGCAAAGGGGTGGATTTCTCCCCTGCCCAGCAGGTGCAGCCTAGGCCGTGGAAGCTCAAACTTCCCGCACATCCCTCCCCTGACCAAGCCTCTCAGACAGGATGGACCCGTAGGGCTAAAAGGGAAATTCAGACTCCATGGCAACCCTGGAAACCGAACGGCCCCCTCTCTGTAGCCACATGGCTTTGAATCTCAGCCCTTACATAGCAATGAAGTCCACTGAAATCAATGGCTTCACTGCAGAGCAGACCTGGCCTGCAGACAGGGGCGGCTCTATGATTTTTGCCGCCCCAAGCACGGCAGTCAGGCGGATCCAGTGTGCCCTTGTTGCCAAGAAGGCTAACGGCATTTTGGGCTGTATAAGTAGGGGCATTTCCAGCAGATCGAGGGACGTGATTATTCCCCTCTATTCGGCACTGGTGAGGCCTCATTTGGAGTACTGTGTCCAGTTTTGGGCCCCACGCTACAAGAAGGATGTGGATAAATTGGAAAGAGTCCAACGGAGGGCAACAAAAATGATTAGGGGGCTGGAGCACATGACTTATGAGGAGAGGCTGAGGGAACTGGGATTGTTTAGCCTGCAGAAGAGAAGAATGAGGGGGGATTTGATAGCTGCTTTCAACTACCTAAAAGGGGGTTCCAAAGAGGATGGATCTAGACTGTTCTCAGTGGTAGAAGATGACAGAACAAGGAGTAATGGTCTCAAGTTGCAGAGGGGGAGGTTTAGGTTGGATATTAGGAAAAACTTTTTCACTAGTAGGGTGGTGAAGCACTGGAATGGGCTACCTAGGGAGGTGGTGGAATCTCCTTCCTTAGAGGTTTTTAAGGTCAGGCTTGACAAAGCCCTGGCTGGGATGATCTAGTTGGGGTTGGTCCTGCTTTGAGCAGGGGGTTGGACTAGATGACCTCCTGAGGTCCCTTCCAACCCTGAGATTCTATGATTCTATGATTCTGCGGGTGATCTGCCGGTCCCGCGCCGTTGGCGTACCTGCCACTGAATTGCTGCCGAAGCCGTGGGACCGGCGGACCTCCCGCAGAAATGCCAGCAAAGGCTGCCTGACTGCCACCCTCATGGCGACCGTCACGCCGCCCCCCGCGGCTTGCCGCCCCAGGCACGCGCTTGCTATGCTGGTGCCTGGAGCAGCCCCTGCCTGCAGGGGCTCTCTCGTGGGTAGGTCAGGCAGGGGCTAGGGCTCATTCCACACTTACCCTCGCTGCTGAGGCTGTCCATAAGGATGACTGCCAATTACAGCCAACTGGGAGGGAGGGTTTTGTGATGTGGCCAGCTCCCGGGAAGGAGTTAGACCAGTGGTGGTAGCCAGAGCGTCTCAGCCCGCTTGCAATTCAGGTCGTTACAATTAACCCACATACATCCCCACGCAGTTTCAGTCTGATACGGGATTCCTCGCCACTTGTTGAGCAATGTTGCTGTGCACGCCTTGGACATGATCTGAAGCCCATTGAAGGCAGTGGAAGCCTTTCGATTGACTTCAGTAGGTGTCAGATCAGGCCCTTAAACAGCTGCTGCACTCCACCTCAGAGGTGGCTGAATTTCAGGAGTGGAAGAGGCAGAGTGGAAAGGGCATTGCTCTCAGGCTTAGAAAACCCAGGTTTTCACAGACTCCCTGTGTGACCGAGAGCAAGTCACTTAATCTACTCTGTGCCTCAGTTCCCATCTGTGCAATGGGGATAATCTCACCGGCTTGCTTATGGACAGTATCTGTTTTCAGTCTGGGCTTGTAAAGTGCTTTAGGAAGAGTAGTGCTATCTAAACATGCGCTGTAAACTATCAGTAACGCTAGAGATGTTTGGGTTTGGGGAGAGGTGAAATTAATATAACCACTTTATTCTGTAGTGTATCTTTCTTGCAAACAGTAACCCCAAAGCACTTCACAAAGTTATATGTGCAGGACAACAGGCAGTAAATGGTATCTCTTTTTTAATGAATAACCCAGAGGTTTAAAGACATTTGATGGTGAATAAATTAAAGCACATTTTCACATGAGCAGGAAGTTCAGACACAAGTGTAATGCTGATGATACTCTATTTAACATAAAAGACGCTTTAGATATTTCTCTCAGGCTAGCTTCAGCTTCCCCAGTGAGTCTGTGGATTCTGCACAGCTGTGGGCCTCCAAGTGAGCATCAGGCACAGTCCACTTCCAGAATTAATAAGAAGAAATAGAGATGAAAGCCTGTGTGTCCCACTGGGGTAGGGAGCAGAGTGGAGAAGGGACTCACATACCACAGACCTCCAGTCTCACTTCTATTGCTACATGGCTTAGCAGTAATAAGGAAAATCGTATCCCCAGGGTCTCAGCCTATCAGAGTTTAGGCATCTGGCCTTCTTTGGAATCCAAGCTCATCTCTCTCATTACAGAGTGAAACTCTCCAAGAAAAGAGAACTGTATTTTATGAAGTGGATACAATTTAGCTTGAGTGTGCGTAGTGTCGGGCTGCCGTGGGAATGTCCTCACAGACCTCAGTTGGGGAAGGGAGCTGCAGTAGGTCAGAGAGTCGGTCCCCTCGCATCAGGGAGAGACAACTATGAGAGAGATCAGGGTGATGGAATGGCGATTTCCTGTAATACCCTGGACAAACCTTATTGAATCCAGTTAAACCCGACTGAATTAAGTGTAACTATCTTAGGAGATCATTGCATTAAAATGCAAATGTTTGTGTTGTGGGATTGTCTGTAACGTGTCTAGGAGACATGAGGAATGTAAAACTTGGGAAGTGTTAGGAGCGTCAAAGGACTCTTTTGAACAATGGGCCAAGACAAGAATTATCTATTAGTTGAGTAGGTTTCCTAGGAAATACTTGGGAGGAGGGGAATGCAAATGCCTGTCTCTAGACCTGATATTTGGAAGCTCGCCCTGGGGAGGGGACCTTTGCCTATGGCTTACCAATTTCCAGGATCAAAAGGCCCAAATGGCATGAAAAAGTAACTCTCAGATTCATGGAGTGCTTGTTCTGAATGTGTGACCACAGACAAACTCCATGGTGGGATTTGAAGGACTGTTCACCAACCAGAACCCTTGTTGGAGTTGGGGTGGTGTCAGGTATTAGCATGGATGTCGCTTCTTTTATTGCTCGAATATGTTTTCTCTGTACTGCTTTTCCCTTGAGAATACATGTGCTTGCTTAGAAAGATCTGCGTGGTAACGTCACTGAGGCAATTACACTGTTTTCTCCTCAGAGACGGTAAAGTAAAGCAGGCCTGCTGAGGCGGTCTGATTTTTCTGGGAAATTCACAGTGGAGGCAGGTAACTGTGCAGCCTGGAAATAGCCTGGTCAGAAGAGAGAGGGATGCATGTTTCCGCCCAAGAGAGGAGGTAGCTGGGGATCTGGAAGCCTGAGGGTGGAGGAGGAATACAAATGCAGATGTCCAGAATTGTGACAATCAAATCCTCCAATAATGCCTGCCTAAAGCGATTAAAACTGATCACAATAAAGGACAGCTGTTGTGTTCTTTTCTTAATACAAGTGGCTCATTATTGAGGTTTACATCAAATTACACGATGGCTCAGGTGAACTGGGAATGAATTTAGTAGAAGGTTCTGTAGTCACTTTGGCTTCGTTGATCAGGAATTCAAACAGCTGTTAACGAATACCCCCTGAATTAAACGAGCGATGGAAAAGGAGATGCGTTGTAAGAAAATAGTTATTATAAAGGGGCAGTGTCCTCACAGAGGCCAACCTCTTCAGTGTTGAGGGCCTGATTATCCAGTACGCTGACCAAAACAACTACTGTACGCCCAAGTCACCAAAGGAGAAAGGAAACGGGGAGGCCAAAAGAAACGCTTTAAAGACACCCTCAAGATAAACATCAAGAGATGTGGCATCGACACCACACACTGGGAGACAGCAGCCCAGGAGAGGGATAACTGGCGAAGACTTGTCAGAGAGGGAACGTCCACTTCCGAGGAAAATCGCCTTGCCCTGGTTGCAGAAAAACTCCAGGAAAGAAAGGAAAGAGAACAGTCATTCAGCAATCGCAGCCCAACCTGTCTTCCAACACCACCTGCAATATCTGCCAATGAGCCTGTGGCTCAAAGATCGGACTCCTCGGTCACCAGGGCCGGCTCCAGGCACCAGCCAGCCAAGCACGTGCTTGGGGCGGCATCTTCTAAGGGGTGGCCAAACTTGGGGCCGCAGGGCGGCACTCGGGTTTGTTTTTTTTCACTTAGAGGCAGTGCTTGGGGGAGGAGGGGGTTGTTTTGGTGGGGAGGCGCTCGGGATTTTTGTTTTTGTTTCGGCGGGGTGGCGCTCGGGGGGGGAGTTGTTTCGGCGGGGCGGCACTCGGGGTTTTTTTTTGCTGGGGGGTGGGTGGCACTTTTTTTTTTTTTTTGATTGGGCAGCAAAAAAGTTAGAGCCGGCCCCGTCAGTCACCAAAGGACCCATGAAAAATAAAACCTGTGAACGAGATCATCCTCGACCCCGAGGGATCACCGATAATGACTAACACCCATCATCCCAAAGAATCCTCGTACAGAGGGATCCTTTTACCCACTGCTGAAATGTAACCACCTCTTGGGTGGAACATGATAGCTGGATTTAACACTCTGACTCTTGTAAAAAGCGCCTGCCAATGAGATGAAACATCAGTTGTACTTATTTTATCAGCTGGTATTGGACTGATGAGGGCTTTGAACTATGCCACCAAAGGTTATGATACTGTCTAGAAACAGGGTTGTCTCTTAACTGCACCTTCAACCTTTGACTTTCCACCTGGAGCTTGTTCCGCACTTCACTGTTCTTTCATAGGCATCACAGAGAAGCAGTGCTTAACTTATAATGACAGAGGTCCAGGGCTGAAACAATTAGGTGCTGGGGTTCAAGCAATTTTTTTACTTTCAAAACTGACGTGGCAACCCCAGAGATGCTGGGGCTACGAACTGCCAAGCCCAGAGGTGCTGAGGCTCAGCCCTGGTGAGCCCTGGCACAAATTAAGCACCGCAGAGAAGGGCCATTGAGATGTAAGCAAAAAAGGGCCTTTGACATCTCTGGTTTGAGGGCTCCAGCCTGGAGTTTTCTCCTCCTCCGGCTTCAAAGAAGTTACTGCTAATTGACAGTTGTGCCGGAAGAGACTCAAGCTCGCTATCCTCATTGCGGTTACAGGAAGGAGCAGAGAGAGGCAGCAGCCAGTTGGGGGAGTGAGAGGGTTGGAAGCTTGGGTCTCTGTAAGTTCAGCACACAGATATGAGCATAGTTGGAATACAGAGCCTCAATGGATCAGAGAGCAGTCTGAATTCTCTTCCTCTCTCTCTGACACACAAACCCCACCTGGAATTTACACAGCTCCTGAGTGTCTTTCCACCCTGACTTTCCTCTGCACCAGGTCAGTAGAGCATGCAATGAATGGTTCTGTTGTTTGCATTTACAGACGGACTATTCAGCCCAAATGGAGAAGCAGATTTTTCTTTTTCTTTTAAATGTACTGTGTGCATAACCCAACTAGTGAGCAAGAAATGTGCCTAACCGATTGGAATGGTTCTGTAGTTAGATGCTACTGTATTGTAGAAGTTACTTAATTCCTGACTACTGGTGTCTCATGGCAAAAATGCCCTTAGCGCACTGAAAGTGTAGACAGCTGAGATAGTATTATTTTGCTGTTTGGTATCATCTCAGAAGAAGCAAGGACTCCTATACAAAATAATGTACAAAATAATGTAATTCATCATGTTGTTGAGACAGCTAGTTCCTTTCTACAGTTCACATTTGGAAGCTCATTTGGGAGCAGAATGGAAAGGTTTGAGGATATGGCTGTGATATAAAATGCATTACTTTGCTATGGTTCCACAGAAATAATATTTTGAAATTGCCTTTATTAATATATTGTTTATTTTGAAAGCATCTTCCATATGACTAGTGTCTCAAAATGCTCCCTGTCTGGAAAAGTTCTATACAGTTGAATAAGGATAAAACCAACGGGACTTAATAGAAATTAATCTAAAAATCTAGATTTAACAGAGTCTGCTAAGCTTTCTATAGGTTTTTTGAGCCACCGTATAGAATTCTATAGCAGGGATAGAATTCTTTATTCAGTTCAATAAGATGTTTCCTAAAATCTGTAGAAAGTGTGTGATTTTTGTTCTATTAAATTAGATAAGACTTTGCCGTAGTTTACAGAGTTGACAAAGACAGAAATGATGGGGTTCAGGAAAGGAGAAATGGGCGACTTTACTAAAAAGCTCACTAATCCTCTTCCATGGAAGAATGGGCGATTAGGCACTAGAATAATGTTTTTCAGGTCAGACTGAAAAATAATTTGAGCTGCACTCACAATCCTTTGTGGGAAAACATATATTTTAAGAACATAATAAAACCCGCTGGATGTGGAATGCACTTGTGTGTACTCATTCTGAATAACAGCAGGAATCCATTCATTATCTCCTACTTATGGAGAATTGAGGGGTCTCTGGAAATGAATTGTATACGCTCCTGAGTGATGTACAGCAGAAGTTCTCATGGCATCAACTTCAGCTCTGTCCTTGGGGCTGGGCACTGGCCAGCCAAAACTCCCTGACAGACAAGGATAAGAAGGGATATGAATGGTGGGGGTGACTTGGAGGGATTTGTATTCCAAGACTGAATCTAATTCTATGTCCACCGATTTCTGTCTTTCTTTCAACTCCTAAATTTGGGGTCTGGCCCTCTCTTCTTGGAATTGTCCTCGTTATCAGCGGAGGGCTATTTAGCTGACTCCCTCCTCTTCTAAATCTCCATTTTTTCATCTTGTTTCCCAGGAATCTGTAGAACAAAACCCTTCCCAGACCTTCCAGTCAAGACAGGAAAATTAAATGGGGGGAAATATTCTGAGGAAGTTTTGAGACAAAGAAGTCAGATTACGAGGAGGCTAAAGGGACAGGACTGAGGGGAACTGAATTGGCCTCAGTATGAAGGCTAGTTGCAGCTGGAGCACAAACATGAAGTGAAATTTGATGTACCATGAGGACATTTCAATTCAATTCTGAGGGTGTGACCCATGAATGACAGAACAGAGAGTATCAGAGGGGTAGCCGTGTTAGTCTGGATCTGTAGAAGCGACAAAGGGTCCTGTGGCACCTTATAGACTAACAGAGGTATTGAAGCATAAGCTTTCGTGGGTGAAAACCCACTTCTTCGGATGCAAGCAGTGGAGAACAGAGAGGAGTATCAGCGGGTAGCACCTGAATAATGCTTCACACAGGGATACTCAAACATAGATGGAAACTCTCTGCAAAGCTGAGAGACTGAATCAGGTTAACCGGTCACATTTTACCTCTCAGGGATTGTTTCCTGCTCCAACCAAAAGAGATGCCCACAGAAGGATTCAATCATAAATGGCACATACACGGGTTGCTAACTGTGTCCATGAACTGCAAATGAATGGAGTCATGGTTATGACCCTGTAATTAAGGTCACTAACGCTGACCCCTTCTGCTCTTGTCTAAGCTTGCTTCTCAGTTGACTTTGACTCATGGAACCAATTGGGAATTGGGACAAGCTCCTGACCAATGACAGCATCAACGAGATCATCTTCAAGAACAGCTCCAATTCCAGCTCTCAGTTTACGGGAGTCCAGTTGATTCAGTCCTTCAAGCCCCTCATCATCCCCTGCTACACCCTGGTGGTGCTGATCGGCATCTTCGGCAACTATCTTCTCCTCTACGTCATCTGTAGGACCAAGAAGATGCACAATGTCACCAACTTCTTCATCGGGAACTTGGCTTTCTCAGATATGCTGATGTGTGCGACGTGTGTTCCTTTTACCCTGGCCTACGCCTTCAACCCACAGGGCTGGATCTTCGGGAAGTTCTTGTGTTACTTTGTGTTCCTGATGCAGCCTATGACAGTCTATGTGTCTGTCTTCACCCTCACAGTGATTGCTGTAGACAGGTAACTAGTTCCTAAAATTATGATTTTCTTTCTTTTTTCTTTTTTTGATGTGGGTGAGGGAGTTATTTAGTAATTTTTTGGCCTCAAAATAGCAAAATCTTTTCATGAAATATCACTAAGAAATCTTTGCAATTTCACTGCAGCCCATCTTGCAGCCTCAGAATTTAGCTTTTCGTTAAATGTTTGTTTGCCAAGTGGTGGCTTTTTATTGCATTGGGGCATGTGATGCCTTGCAGTTTTGCGTGATTCACTGTGAAAAATGATTTTCAGCAAAATGAAATTCCAAGTGTAAAAAATGTCCAGGTTTTTGCACAGAAAAAGGATCACTTTGAAGATGAGGGGGAACTGAAATATGATTGCTCTCTATAAATATATCAGAGGGATAAATACCAGGGAGGGAGAGAAATTATTTAAGCTCAATACCAATGTGAACACAAGAACAAATGGATATAAACTGGAGATCAAGAAGTTTAGATTTGAGATTAGACGAAGGTTTCTAACCATCAGAGGAGTGAAGTTCTGGAACAACCTTCTAAGGGAAGCAGTGGGGGCAAAAGACGTATCTAGCTTCAAGATTAAGCTTGACAAGTTTATGGAGGAGATGGTATGATAGGCAATTAATTAATCTTTGACTATCAGAGGTAAATATGCCCAATGGCCTGTGATGGGATGTTAGATGGGGTGGATCTGAGTTACTACAGAGAATTCTTTTCTGGGTGTCTGGCTTTTGAGTCTTGCCCACATGCTCAGGGTTTAGCTGATCGCCGTATTTGGGGTCAGGAAGGAATTTTCCTCCAGGGCAGATTGGCAGAGGCCCTTGGAGTTTTTCGCTTCCTCTGCAGCATGGGGCATGGGTCACTTGCTGGAGGATTCTCTGCCCCTTGAAGTTTTTAAACCATGATTTGAGGACTTCAATAGTTCAGACATAGGTTAGAGGTTTATTACAGGAATGGGTGGTTGAGATTCTGTGGCCTGCATTGTGCAGGAGGTCAGACTAGATGATCATAACGGTCCCTTCTGACCTTAAAGTCTATGAGTCTATGAAATTTTAATAATTTCAGTAATTAATTATAAATCTTATTACTTTCCCTTACATCAGACTTTGCATCTTCAAATGTACAAATGTTAATATGATAACCCTCACAGCTCCCTAATGAGGATAGTCATGATTTATTATCCCCATTTTACAGATTGGGGAAACTGAGGTGCAGGGTGGTGAAGGGACTGATTGGTTTTGTTTTATTAATATATTTGAATGATGTTTATCAAATGTGCCTATCGACACCTCTAGTATCTGTCACTCACTTGTGAGAGACTGTTGGCAAGTCAGAGGATCAGACTTTCAATAGAGCTCAGGAACAGATTTGCAAGCACTTAGCATCCGCAGCTGGAGACAGATTTTTAAAAGAACCTTCAGCTCCCACTGCAACACTTATGTCCAGCTACTAAAAGAGCACAGCACTCGGCATGTTGAGTCGACCGGTGCCAAGACAGGAATTCTGTTTCAAGAAGGATTTTGAGATGCCTAAATCTTGGCTCTGTTTCAATTCGGAAGAAAACCTGCACATTTCAAAATGTTCTAGGAAGGAAAATTCCAGAAAAAAAAAGTTTCAGAGCAATCAAAATGTTTGGTGTCAATTTTGACTTTATTATTTTGTTACAATATATAATATAATACAAATAAAAAGTTCTTCCAACCAGCTGTAGTTCTCAGCTCTTTTGTAAGCCTGGCCACTTACAGGTGTCTAAGAGCTGGGCTCTTCTGGAAATCTGATTCTAAATTGTTTTGTATAATGGGAATACACTATCCAGGGTGAGAGGCTTAGTGTTTGTAAAGCATTTGGGCATCCGTGAATGAGAGGTGCTAGAGACATTATTACAGACACAGCCGGGAGTTCCTGTGTCTCAGTCGGAATGAATATTAATTTCCCTCCCTCTTATTATTTCCCTCCATTTCCTTTGCTGCAGCTGTTTCCTACAGTTCTGGTGGTCAGTTCTGCTCACACACTGTTAACTTGCAGCCCCATCGGCTCAGCACACCCCGTTGAGATCATGTAAAGCAGTGCTTCACAAACTATCTAATGTAGCGGACTGGCAAAAAAATGTTCCCAATGTGCCAGGGACCAGTACCATATTTGTGCCATTATACTATTCTTTCTTTCTTTCTTTCTTGGAAACTCGCTGCGGACCGGCAGCCGATGGCTCGCGGACCGGGACCACCATTTTGAGTAGCACTGATTTAAAGAATCAATACATTCCTGCAGGACCCCTCCTCCACCTGACTCCAGGCTCTGGGGATCGAGGCTGGGAAGGGGGATTGAAAGTTGTGTAACACCAGGGCAACCAATTGGGAGCAACTCAGTGGTAGCCCCTGCATTCCCCTGTGTTCCCCCTAAGAGGGCTGCAAAAAGGAGTAGGCTCCTTATTTTCTCTCCTCCACCACACAGGTGTGAAAAGGAGGGACATACTCTTGCCCACAGGGATCTGGACCAGTACTGGGGTTTCTTCTCCCACAAGATGGGATTGAAGGGTGCTCAGCACTGCATAGGGTCAGGCCTTTAGGGCCAGATTTTCAGCTGAGGTCACCACCTGTTTAGGCACCTAAAGGAAGTGGATGGGTTTTCCATTGAGAGCTATGGGAGCTGCTGGGAGCTGAGCACTTTTGATAATCTGGCCCTTAATGTGTATAGGCTGAATTCACAGGCCCCTCCTCAGTTTTTACTCCAACAGAAGTTGATGGGAGACTTGCCTGAATAAGGACTGATTAAGAACCTCAAGCTTCAGCCCTAGGTTAGGTCAGTTGTTTCTTGCTCTCTAATGGCTTGATCTTGAGCGGCATTGAGTAGCACAATCGAGCCCAGATGAGGCAAGCACCTGGAATTAGATTCCCATTGATCACTTTTTCCTAACCCAGCTCTATTTTGTGAGGCTTCTCTTCGTTTTGAAGTGCTTTTCTTTTGGTGCATGTCAGTTACCTCACTTACAATCCATGCTGTCTGAAGTCCCCTTCAGGGCAAGACTAATAAATGTCAGCCATCCAGCTCTTCAGATGTTTTCTGCTCACCAAAGCAAATCAGCTCTCACTCCTGACAGTTCCCAGGCAGACTTCCCAGCCTGCAGGCTGGGGACCATACGAAGATTCATGAGAATCTGTCACTCCAAACACAGTGCTAGCAGTCATTCAGCATCAAATCCAGCACGAATGCACATCCATGTCACCAAAGACTGAACATTTTAACAACTCAGAGCATCATCTCCTGCAGATGGCAGCTTCTCTTGCTCTGAATTCTAGCAAAGAACCCTACAAACTAGAGTTGCCAATAGCCTAGTAGGTCCAGCTTCCGCTGCCCAGTGCAGGATTGCTCCTTTTAGTAGTTAACTCTAGTAGGAGGGGCTTGGGTTTAAGCCATCGGACTGAAACTGTAGAGATCTGGCTGCAGTTCTGGCTCTGCTGCAATTTTGTATGTCACCTGAGGCAGGTCACTTACTCTGCCTGTGCCTCAGTTTCCCCTCTGTAAAAGGAAGTACCAACACTTTGCTCCCCCAAAGAGGTGTGGTAAGACTCTGTTCATTAAGGTATGTGAGGTGCTCAGATTCTGTGGTGATGGGTGTCACAGGAAAGCCAATCAATATTTATACCTCTGTAGATCTTCAGTAACTTTGCTGCCGTCGGGGGAGTGACACTAGTGTAAGTGAAAGGCCACAGGCTTGCTGTTACAGACTGACTGACCGTGGAGTAGTGCCAGATGCCCGCACTGGAAAAGAACAGGTCTGTGCTGCTGCAGTGAAAAGACCAACTGGAGAGGGTAACATCGGGTCTGTCTACACTGCAAATAAAGGGCATATTCTTAACTTGCCTTAGCTAACTCAGGTTAAAATAGCAGTGAAGACACTACAACTCGAGTTAGCAGCACAAGTTCAACCTTATAGGCTTTCACTCGAGCTGCTAACCCAAGGTAAAAGCCGAGTTGCCATGTCTTCACGGCTACTTCAGCTCAAATTAGCTAGCCCCAGATAAGAACCTGCCTTTTCTGCGGCGTAGATTTACTCTTAAAGTGCGACAGTTAAAGCCTCAGCTGCTGTAATCCATGTCGCGCTGGTGAAATCAGTGGAGTTAGGTCGATTTACATCAGCTGAGGATCTGGCCTGAGATTTTTACATTCATTGAATAATCTCCGGCAGGTCTATTGAACTGTGTGTACGCGCAGGAGGAGACGATACGTGTATCCTCCTCTTTGTGTCTTGTACGGCGCTGAGCACGTTGTCTGCACCATGCAAACAGCAGGAATAGCTGATCATATCAACAAGGAGATTATAAAGCAGGCATCAGGGCAAATGGAAATTAATCCTCCTCAGAGGGATGCAACAAGACCAGTCTCAGGAGAAAGAAAGGCAGTATCTCCATGCTTCCCAGTGATGTGTTCATTCCCTGTTTGCTAAGCAGCTCTGTGCACAGATCTCCAGTCGACCACCGGGAAAATATAGACTCATTCAGGAGAGAGCCGGAGGCTCAATCCTGATCCACTCCCCACACACCCAGCTCTGTCATTGCTGAGCTGTAGTACCCACTGTTTTTCCAGCACTGGGTTTCTGTTGAGCAGAAAATACCAGCTGTGCACTCTATCTATCTATAGGATCTAGGAGGAGAAAGAAACAGCCCATTTTCCCTTGTGCCAGGACTGGGATTTGAACCACAGTCTTTTGTTCTTGTCTGTTGTCTTTGGTTTGGGCTAATGCAAGTTTCTGATGTGGTTGGGAGAAGAGCTTGTTATCGAGGGCATTGACATGAAGTCACTGCAGAGCCCACTAGACATACATCAAACTCTGCGATAAAAGGTGTCTTTTCACACAGTGCTGTTGCTTGGTGTAAAAATGGGAAGTCTATGTGACTTTAATACCAGTGCAGCTTATGGCACGATCGTGACGTGATCAAACATCTCTACTGTGCCCAGACAAGACTTTGTAAATCCAGTAACAAGCTTCTTGTTACTTTCTTGGAGCTGCTGCAAACACCAGGTGTGACAGATTGATCCAATGACAGAGCCTAGATCACTGCAAACAGCAATTCCATTTCCTTTTGTCCTTCTGCACTTTGTATTGAAGTCCTGTGGCTTTGGCACTCATCAGGGCTGGAGAGATGCCATGGCACGGTGAAGATTAAACCAGTGTCATCATGCCAGAAGGTTCCAAATTGTGAAGCAAACACAACAGGAATATGCTACTCAATCTCTTTCTCTTTGTGTGAGGCATATTTGTGCCCCATGCTTCTTTCCCTCTAGGCAGAGATCAGAAAGTGTTCCCCATGCTTGCAGCTTGTAACCAGCTGTGTTGCAAAATAAGCTAATTTCACATCCCTTCACCTGACCAGGAGGGCTAAGCAGCTGGCATGGGACTGGAAATGTATGTGTGTTTAGTTTGGGAGTGAACTTCCTATTGCTCTTGTTCCAATTTCAGTGCCACTAAATAGTGATGTCCTTGACTACTGGTTCTGTAGAGCACTAATTAGTATCATTCTGCTCGTTTCAGGTTAAAACCTTGCCATATAAATCTGTGCCACACAAATTGTTCTGACCCCCAAATGGCAGACACGATCCCTTCCTAAACGGAGACAGGCATGGGATCTGGGTTGGGGCTTGTTTTATTGGGCTTTGGGTTTTTTAATGTTGTGTTTCCATGGCGATGTCACTTTTGTAGGGAAGGCTGCAGTCCCAGTGGGGAATGGAAAGAAATAGGCAGATTTCTAAGCCCCAGATACAAGGAGCATCTTTAATGCAAACATGACTCAGACGCGGGCAGAACAAAACAGGTACAATGGAGGCAAAGCAGATTAGACGAACAAAGGGAAGATTTAGGCTGGACTATCAGGAAAGAACTTTCTGACAGGGAGATCTCTTAGGAGGTAGGATGACCTGCCATGGGGAGTGTTGGGAAATCTGATTACATGAGACTTAAATATACTTGGTAACTGTGCTGTTTGGTCTGATCCTGAATTTTCTGATGGGGGGCTGGACTAGTGATGTCCCAATAAGGCTTTCCCATCTTGAATTTCTGTAACTCTCTTCTTTGCATTTAGGATTGGGCTGTTCCTCCATGTTAAAGGGGAATCTAGATGAAAGGAGCTGCAGCATTCGTAACCCCCTTTATAACTGCACACTTAGGGCTATATGTTCAGGGAATCCTACTTTCAACTACTCCCTTTCCTTCCCTAAAGCAGCATTAGTGAGTGATTCTGCGATACATTGCAAGGTACAGAAGGCACCACTCGCTTGGAATGGAAAATGTCATTACTGAAAATACCTATCTGTCTCTGTCTGTCATCTTAGATGTTTCTCAAGCTCCCATCACCATAAGTCTTCTTGGCTGCATATTATTTATCAACATAAGGCCTGATTCACCACTCTCTTATACATGTTTCATGCCAGTGTTACTTCACTAACTCCAAATGAGTCATGCCAGGGTGAAGCTAATGGAGCGAAGTGGTGAATCAGGCTTATATTATTCAATCAAACCAGGCCTCTGTGTTAATTTTCCTCCATCCAGTCTTTGTCACCTTCTTGTCAACTGTCTGAAATGGGCCATCTTGATTATCACTACAAAAGTTTTTCTTCTCCTGCTGATAATAGCTCATCTTAATTAATTAGCCTCTTAGAGTTTGTATGGCAACTTCCACCTTTTCATGTTCTCTGTGTATATATATCTTCATACTGTATGTTCCATTCTATGCATCTGATGAAGTGAGCTGTAGCCCACGAAAGCTTATGTTCAAATACATTTATTAGTCTCTAAAGTGCCACAAGTTCTCCTCGTTCTTTGGAGTTTGTGCACCTTCCCAGGAATTATGAAACCAGTCAGTACCCTTAAGTTCAAAGGTTTGGTTAGGAAATCATGGTGGATCAGAAGGATTTAGCTAAAACCCTTAGCTGCCCATTTCAAAGGGACTCTTTCAGGTAGGATGAGATTCTCCTATGTGCAAAGAGGCAGCACAAAGCCGATTCACCACCCCAGACCCATTGGTCATATCGCAGCCCAACAGCATCCAGAATGAAATGGCCTTAAAATATTTACTCTGTGAATGGGGCAAGTCACAGAACCTTCAAATTTTGTGTCAAAGCATCACCTTTGCCAATGCAATGGTCAGGTACTGTTCAGTTCAAAGGTCCCATTTACACTAGAATTAAAGAATTCCCTTGCATGTATGAGAAGGGAATCAGGAGTAAGGCTCTGATCCTGCAAAGGCAGGCTTGTGCTTCATCTCAATGAGCTACTCGTGTGTAAAGTTAAGCGGGAGCGCACATCTCTGATAAGCCTAGGTCTAGCCTGCGTTTAGCTCTGTATACGGCTGTCCCACTCGTTTGATACACAGATCGATCAGAATCCTGGTTTTGGGGGGTTCTTGTGACAGATGCAAGCCTGCTTTCCTGTCTAGACTAAATAAATGATACATTATAAAAAACATTATATATCCATCACACGCAGGTTTATTGTCAGAGAAATCAATTCAGTTGCTATGCAAGCTTCTTCTGCTGAGGGTTTGTTTAATTTCAGATGCTCCTTTCCAGTCCCTATTTTCCATTATAATCTTGAATGTTTTGCACGCAGTCTAGTAATAAAATACAAGTAAAGGGATAAGAAGGTCATAATAAAAATATAGATAATTTGAATAATATTTAATTGGGGCATTTATTACTAGCTGGAATATAGGCTGGGACACAGCTAGACAATTTCAAACAAAATTCTCTCTGGCCCTGACACAAGACCATGTGCTGAACTTTGAGCATGGGCTTAAGTCTCATTGACTTCAATAGGACTTAAGCACGTTTAAAGTTCAGCACATGCTTAAGGGCTGTCCTGAATAGAGATGCTTTCCTGAATGTGAACGTGAATGTCAATCCATTATATAGGTTCAAACATCATGGTGAAGAGGGAGGTCCGAATACCTACATACAGACAGTCAGAGGGTTGAGGGGGAGAGAGCTGAGTGTGAGTTAGTGCTGAATGTAGAACACCCAGTATGTGAAAGGTGCTACATCAGACGACATTTTATTCACTTAAAATGGCTAGCGGGAGGCTTAGCTCTTACAAGTCTTTGATCATAAGAAATAGCGAGGAAATGAGTACAATGCACATAGTGAAGGAGGAGAAAAGAGATTAATTAGGTGAATTTTTTTCATTTTAGTCTTTTTAAAAATGTTGCCTGAAGCTCCCAAGTATGATTCAGAATAACTTTATACAAAGGGCTGCCTGGGTGGTTGATCAAGAGCATTCTGATAGGCCGGGTGTTTCTGGAGACAACTGAAGGCACCCACTGTTTAACACAAGGCCTCAGGATAGGGAAAAGAAAAGCCTCTATTATTTCATTCTTCCACAATAAAAGCTGTTCCTAGGGGTTAATTCTGTGGTTGCACCTCTGCTGGGATAATTACAGCTCTTAGGGACTAGAGGCTTTTCTGCGCTGGAAGGGTATCATTTCCTGCAGATTTGGCACCGCGTGTCAGGCCTTTTTGCTTAATTTAATGCAACAGAAATGTAATGTTAATGAAATAAGAAAAAGCAGCCATTAAATGTTTGACTAACTAGAAAATGACAGCTTTGGAACTGAGGGGAAAACCTCTTTTGTAGCTTTTGTGCTCAGCCCTGGAATTTGCTGGAGCTGCTGCTTCGCTGACTGCTGCTGATTCCCCTTGGTTATGTGGCGTTTTATCGATTAAGGACTACCACCAGCTTTAGAGATTGTCACTAGTGGCACATACTGAATCAGGTAGAACTAGAACAGAGCAAGAGCCCATTGAGTCTGGTAGCTTGTCTCTGATGGTTGCCCATGCTGGATGCGTCAGGAGATGTAGTTCTCCCCAACTGAGCAGTACAGTTATGTGATTCCCCTTGGTTATGTGGCGTTTTATCGATTAAGGACTACCACCAGCTTTAGAGATTGTCACTAGTGGCACATACTGAATCAGGTAGAACTAGAACAGAGCAAGAGCCCATTGAGTCTGGTAGCTTGTCTCTGATGGTTGCCCATGCTGGATGCGTCAGGAGATGTAGTTCTCCCCAACTGAGCAGTACAGTACTATATATATACATTATGGCAGGAAATGGCTTTATTACACCAAGTGATCAATGTAGACCCTGAAACCTGGTTGATAGTCCTTGTAATTTTACCTTAGCTAGTGCAACTACTGGCAGATGCTGTTCTTACCGCACTCCCTCTTGGCCTCAGTTATATACTGTTATGGTGAGTTCCAAAGGTTAACTACGGAATGCATTAACTACTCTCTCCTTTCATTGGTGTAGAAACTTGATGCTTTTTAAAATGAAATTTAATTTTTAACCTTCTAATTTCAGCAAGTGCCCTTTTGTTCTTGTATCTTGGGATGAGGTACATAAGAGAAACCACCTGGGCATCTCTGTGCCTTATGATACCTGTATCCTATACTGACTGGCCTTTCCTTTTCCTCTGTCATTCCTCCAACCCAGATAATGTTGATGAAGCTGATCTAATATTCAGTAGACATAACTTTGTGGTACAGTGCGCCAGGATTCATTAACAATGATGGGAGCTGTGCCTCTGAAACCATACACCGAAAGACTCCACAGTTCAGTGGGGGTAGCATTCTTTATTCTCTTACAGAGTGAACTCCCTGTGCATTAATTGTGGGTGAAGCACCATCCTGTGCAGTGCAGAGGAGCCAGCACAAGGCCTAGGCACCATGTGGGGCTCACTTGAGCCACATCCAGAGGATTTCAGAGATGCATAGCACTAGCTGTCTGGCTGGAGAGGGGTTTGCCCTCTGAGGGGAAACTTCAACCCCATCCTGACACTGAAACACCCGGACCAGGGGCTTGGATGAAAATTAAGAGCAGTTATAGCTTTCAAAGGTGGGGCAGAGAGAGAGTGCAGTTACAACAGCATCTCCACTGTTGTAAATCCATGAACACAAGGACAGAAGCAGAACATTTGCATGTTCATGTAAAATGGTCTCTAGCGGCTAATTTAGGTAACTACGTTACTCGGTATACATCATTATGGATGAGTCTCACCCCCTGGGAGCATAGCAGGGGTCTGTGTGGCTGGTAGTGACCACTCTCTCCATGCGGTTGGTCACTGGAGCATTTGTTTACTGCTCCAGCTCCACCCTCCTCCACCCATGGGCCCAAACGCTAGTTTCAGTGTCTGTCAGGTTCGGTGCAAACAATAAGATCTTCAAAGAGGAATTTGAGCTCAGCTTGATTCCTCCCCCAGCTCAGTCAGGAAGACCCCTCATGACCCCTCAGGGTGAGCTGCTTCCTCTACATCGCTGAGGCCTTATTTGGGTCTTGATATGCGCACACACGCCAGGAGCACGCCTTGACTGGTGAGATATATGAGGTACAGGGATAACGCCATTTAAGAGAAAGCAGCAGCGGGAGCTGTGACTCCACCCACACTCACTCCCTCTCCCTCTCTTTCCAGGTACTATGCCACGGTGCACCCGCTGAAGAAGCGCATCTCGGTCACCACCTGTGTGTACGTGGTGGGTGGAATCTGGTTGCTGTCCTGCGCACTGGTGGCCCCTGCCATTGCCCACACGTATCATGTGGAGTTCCAGAAGGAAGGCTTTGCCATCTGTGAGGAGTTCTGGATGGAGGAGGAGAAGGAGCGCCTGGCCTATGCCTATAGCACCCTGATTATCACCTACATCCTGCCCCTCTCAGCTGTCTCCCTCTCCTACATCTGCATCACAGTCAAACTGAAGAACCGTGTGGTGCCCGGTCACCCAACACAAAGCCAGGCAGAGTTCGACCGGGTGAGGAAGAGGAAGATCTTCCGCCTCATCGTGCTGGTGGTGGCTGCCTTTGGGATCTGCTGGCTCCCCATCCATGTCTTCAACATCATTCGTGACATAGACATCAATCTCATCAACAAGCACTACTTCCTGCTCATCCAGCTGCTCTGTCACTGGTTTGCCATGAGCTCCTCCTGCTGCAACCCCTTCCTCTACGCCTGGCTGCATGACCGCTTCCGCAGCGAGCTGAAGAAGATGTTCACCTTCAAGCAGAAAATCATCCCCACCAACAACTGCGTAGCTGTGAGCGTGATGCTCTGAGGCCCGGAACCTGGGTTCTCTGCTTTCTGATGGTCTCTCATTCCTCTCACCCTCTGCATCCCAAACTGATACACACAAGAATCAGCATACCCACCTCCTGAAATGCAGGATCCTCGCAGGTGGAAGGCTGTGACTATTTAAGTGCTTAACAGCAGCCAACCACATTGCATGAGAGTTCCAGGACATGAAGTGAATGATGCTGTATTCCCCCGCAATTGCAACGGGAGCTTGGGATTTTAAATTACAGAAGTAGAATGTGCCCTAGCTCTCGCAAAAAGTGCCACCGGGTCTTTAATGTGTGAAAATCATGGGGTCCTTGTGTTTCTGCCTCATCTGCTCCAGCAGTACCATGTCCTTTAGAACATGATGAAGCTCAGTACTCACTCAGAGGAAACAGCACAGGGTATCGCCCACATCTGCATGGTCCCCAGATGTCCCCCATCCAAGAACTGAACTTTAAGAACCAGAAGTGCTTTTTTACCCAAAGCACGGTCAGCCTGGGGAATGCACCATCACAAGGCATCTTTGAGGTACAGACCATAGCAGATTTCAGAATAAGGATACCCACAACACTAGACAGGACCAAAATATCAAAGGGATACACACCGTCATGCGTAAGCCAAGCACTAACTGCAGAGGGTCAGGAAGACATTTTCCCAGAGGCTCTGTACTACATAACTGTCCATTGTGGGGGTTTACACTTTCCTCGGAAACGTCTAGTATTGTCCACTGTGGCAGGCAAGATTGTGGACTAGCTGGATCTCAGGTCTGGTCCAGTCTGGCAGTTCCTATGTTTGTACAGCCTGCTTGCCTTGTTGGATATGACACCATCACAGCACAAAGCAGCATGACTTCAGGGCAATAGCCTGGGGAAAAGTGGATTTGTGTCTAATGGTGATGGGAGGGTGGGTATATCTCATACTGTACCATATTCAACCCTGCATATATGGGTGCACAACCTTCACCTCTCCCGATTAAGTTAAATAGGAACTGAACTGCTCCTCCATTCAGCGGGGGTGAAAGGCTGACTTATTGTGCATAGTTTCCTTCCTTCCTTTCTTTCTTTCTTTCTTTCTTTCTTTCTTTCTTTCTTTCTTTCTTTCTTTCTTTCTTTCTTTCTTTCTTTCAGAATGATTTGGTTGACCATGGGAGTGGCTGCTTAAGTCAAACAGAAGCTTGGGACAGTGAAGTTATGCGCCAGTGTTTGGGGGTTGCAATGTAACCTTGTCAAAGCATTCCTATGTCTAATACAAAACTCTTTCTTGAATATCTCAGAATGAGGTCTGTTGGCTGTAATCTGTAATAGTACAATAAATATAAAGGAGTAACTACTTCAAGATTCTTCTCTCAAACACTGAGCTTAGAGGCAATTTTCTTTTTCGAAGTGCAGATGCTGCAGCCCTGATGCCTGCTGGGAACAGAACTGCAGTGAGTGAGATCCTAGTGACGTGTAACTGACATGATTCTAATGATTTCATCCCTCACCTGCTGTTCGCTGAAACGATGTGTTTGATGCTTAATAAAGCAGTGCCAGAGACTTGAGATTCTTTTTTCTCATGACAACTCAATCAAAGAGAGGGCTGTTTTCATCCAGACATCAGTGGATCTGGATTGGGGGGAGGGCGGGCGAAGAGGATGGGATGGGGATGTTTCCCAATGTCTATAGAACAAGACTAACAGTCAGGACTCCTTGGTTCTGTTCCCAGCTTTGCTACTGTGTGGCCTTGGCCTAGTCACTGCACCTCTCTGGGCCGCATATGTGGCTAATAAGACTTCCCTAGCTCACAGGAGGGTTACGTACCCAACCAACATTGGGGATACGAGTGTCCAGCCATGGGGAAATGTCTATGCAATGAGTGAGGAAGGAGATGGGGGGGGGGCTGAAAAGCATCTTGTGTAGTCCCTGTTCCATTTCCTCCTCACTCGTTCCCCCTCCTCCTCCTGTCCCTTTGACCCAGGGCCCAGTGAGAGGTCCTTGACCCGGATTTTCCACCTGCCCACCTTCTCTCTGCTCCTAGACCCATTCAGAGGCCGGCCTGGAAAGGGTTTCACTACTTCACCCCATTGCCCCTCTCGAGCCCTTAGTGCAGCCACGGGATTTCAGGGGAGGGAGGTACATCGAAACCAAGGGGATTTTGTGATGTTACGTTGTGGCCTCTCTCCTTTCTGGAATCAGCTCTGATAATCCCCTCTAACAAAGGGATGCAGCAGGCTGACACGTGTCACCCAGCCAAAGAGCACTGTGCAACTGCCCAGTCACCCAGCTACCTAACAGCTAATCACCTACCTCCCATAAAAGACATACACTGGCCTCAGAGAGCTCCCTGTTGAGGGACTCCACTTTAGCCCCTTCAATGCCAGGCCCAGTGGGAGCTCAGTAGCAGCACCCTTAGGTGCACTGCCCCGAGTGTGTTCTGTAGGGTCTCAAAATGCGACCTCTTGTTGCCCCACTCTGTAACTTCAGGGTGGAGGCTGGAGAGATCAGCTGCAGATTTCTACAGCTTTGATGTGACAAAGCCAAGCCAATGGGGTGGCTGCGCTGTATGCATGTATTTTGATTGGATAAATGCTTATGCAGAGTTCATGTTGCCCATAGGACCCTGACAAGATGCCAGCATGGATCTCAGTGTCAGTCACGATTTGGGCAGACCGAATTCCTTCAGGCTTGTGCCAGCCTGTAGGATACTGGCAGGATGCAGCGGAATGCTGAAATAAATTTGTTAGTCTCTAAGGTGCCACAAGTATTTTTTTTCTTTTTGCTGACACAGACTAACACGGCGGCTACTCTGAAACAGAATCAATGTGTTTCTCACATACTTCATTTCCCATTTATGAGGAGGCGGAGGAAGCGAAAGAAAGAGGAGGGAGGGAGGAAAAGAAGCAGAAGAAATTCTAAGTCTGAGCAGCAGAGAATGGTGAAAAGCAGAGTTCTTTGTGGAGAATTCAGTGCAGCTCTTTATTTGGCAAAGAATTGTTTAAAATTGCATCAATAAATCATTTTGCTTGAAAATGCCAGAGTAACTTCTAAAAGCCAGTCATTCCCCCAGGGGTGTATTTTAAACAGTCTCGGGATGGGAGAACGGAATTTATTCTTAAAAGGGAACAAGCACCAGAGGAACCGCAGCCTCGGAAAAGAGGAATGTGCCTCTTTTATCAGGAAGCAGGAAATGCTGGAGCTTAGCAGGAGAGGGTCCCACTCAGCACTCCCATGGCCCCATCCTGTGAGGTGCTGCTGGTCTCTTGAGTGGTGCTGAGCACCTTCAGCTCCCACTCACAACAAGTGAGGGTGCTCAGCCCCCCTCACGAGGGGCTTGCCACCTGGCAGCATCTGGCCCACTTTCTCCCCCAAATCTTTGCAGAGAACAGGATGAGGGAGGAGGAGAATCTGACAGAACATCAAAGCAATCACTCCCTCTTGAAACTCATTTTGTTGTTTAATAAATTCCAGTGATAGATACAGAGCTGCTGTGGGCTTTCTCGGTTCCTGAGCTCCAAAGAGACTGAGATAGCTACAGGAGGGAAAAGAGCTCCCTCCCCCCAGTGCCACAACAACCTCCTGCTCCGCCTGTTTCCCACAATAAGGAGCACATGGACATTTCTGCTCCCCATCCCTCTGTCCTCACTGACCATCACAGATTTTTCTCTTGTGCATACTCAGTTTTTCTTTTCTGGTCCCTACACGAATGTATAGCAAAACCCCCCTGTGTCCGTCCTTATCTCAATGACCTGTTGTAAATACGGCTCCGATTGCCTGGGAGAGGAGTTTAACTCATGACTCATTATCAGAGGGGTAGCCGTGTTAGTCTGTATCCACAAAAACAACAAGGAGTCATCTCCATGCATCTGAAGAAGTCGTTTTTTTACCCACGAAAGCTTATGCCCAAATAAATCTGTTAGTCTTTAAGGTGCCGCCGGACTCGGTGTTGTTTTCATGACTCATTCAGACTCAATAGGAGCACAGAGTGGATCTCCTTCCGAAGGTACCAGCACTCCCTGAGCTGCGGTTTGGTTTTGGAGAGCTCTCTCTTTGCCCCGTCATTGCACGGCCTGTCACACTGGGGTGCCTGTTTGATGGGGTTCTGAAGGCCTTTCACTCCCCGGTGACAGCATTAGCAGTCTAGGCGGGAGGGTGGCTGGGCTGCTCAGTGCTGAAAGCATGCTGCAGAAAATCAGGGCAACTGCAGCTCTCTCTCTCTCTCAGGAAAACCTAGGCACCCAGTGCTGGGAAGCCAGGGGATAAAAAAGGCTCTTTGCTGTGAGTCACATATTGCCTTCCGAAGCCCTTGTCCATATTGCAGCCTCTCTATTTCAGCAGCTCTTTAAACACCCCTGGGTTTTCCACATGAAGTACCATAAAGCGGAGGTCTTATCCACTTCTGTGTTGAAGCTTATTACCTCATTACTGCCAACCTCAACAGCACCTAAATCGCTTTCCAGCCTAGAGGGAATGCTAACACACTGTACTAGTATTTCATGTGTGGATCCATCACTAGGTTATTGTTGTGCTCTGCTAGAACCATTGCCCAGAAATCCACTTGCTTTTTCCCCTCCCACAGCTAAGCTTTGTTTACTAAAGGGTTTATAGTTTTATCCAGCATCAGATCTCTCCAGGCCCTGCTGCAGCTCCGTGTTTGGAATGCATGAACATTTCTCTGTGCACCTAAGATGCTGTCTCTAGTGGTTAGGCCATTTGGACCTGTGTTGCCCCTCCTCATTTGTACTGACCGCTGCCTTCCTTACTTTAGCATCATCAGCAATTTCCATTGCTTCGTGCATTTCATGTTCCAACTAACTATACACTGTATAAAGCAAACAATATCAGGCCTACTGATCCCTGCAGCTTTTCCAAATTTCCCTCAATCCTTCCTCAGGTGCATAGGGGCTATACACCTACCAAGAGAGAGAGACCAACCGTGTGCACATGGATTTCTCCCCTCTCACACAAAAAGAGGAGCTCGGCTGCCTGATCCCCCCAATTCCCTCCAGATACTCCATGGTTCCAGGATACATAAGGAGGAGCTGGGGGAAGGTATGGGAGCTCCAGGCCAGGATGCATTCACATCATCCCTGCCCAGCCTGTGGATCTGACCCAGACAAGATACTATAACCTAGGGCTGTATTGTCTTTTCCATGGAGTGCACGGTGTGGTATAGCAGACACTGAAGATGCCCCTGGAAGTTAAAGTCTGATTGATTCATCATATAATCAAAAGTGGGATAGGGAGCAGCACAAGTGTTGTAGTTTCCTGGCCCCTCGTTAAGACCTTCCCTTTCTTATCATTGTTATAATTTATATTATGGTAGCACCTAGAGGTCCCAACCAATAGTGCTGGGCACTGAACAGACACATAGTAAGAGACAGTCCCTGCCTCAAAGAGCTTACAGGCTAAAAAGTCAAGATAATGTGGGAGAGAAAGGAAGGATTATTATCCCCATATTACAGATGAGGAACTGAGGCCCAGAGAGAGTAATTCACATGTTCAGGGTCACATGTTCAGGGTCTGTGGCAGAGCCAGGAACTGATCTCCTGAGTCCCAATCCAGTTCCTCAACCACAGAATTATCTTTCCTTCCTCACTAATATTGGGGTTGAATTAACCTGCTTCACCCCACAGTACATGGTTCCTTAAACCCTCGCACACAGAGCTCCTCATTTTCTAGAGAGTTCTTCAGACTTTCTGATTTCCTGATCAGAGGCTCTGGCGTGATGCTGCTCATCTTCATACCTCCTCCTGCTATCAGGCTTCACTGGTGTCTGCTTGCCTCTTGGGCCACTAACTCCTCCCAGGCTGTCTCTTGCCCTGATCCAGCACCCATTACAATAAATAGAAAACTCCTATTGACTCCTGTGGGGGTTGGATGGGATCCGGTGTGCTGAGGAAAGCCTTATATCTTACTGCAGCCTAAGAGCAAATCTCCTGTTCCTTCATCAGCTTTTCTTGTTTTTAACACTTTCCTACCTTGCAGTCTTTCATGTCCTGCTCTGACCTGCTTGGTCCAGCTGGTTTACACCTGGGTGCCTGCACATGGCTCTTCTTTAGCTTTGTGTTTCTTGGTACAACATCACAGGCCGTATTTTTACAGCTCCTGCTATATGCATTACTACGTTACGTGTCCTGTAGTTGGCTACTCATTCTCCCTCACTGTACATTTCATCAGTCTTTCTTTGCCTGCATTTGTCATTCACTATTTCCCACAGTCTTCCAATATTTATTCTGCTGAAATTCAGTGCATTTTCACTTGCATCCTTTGGGATCCCATTACTATATCACATTACTACAAAATTAACCAGATTACAGCCACTGAGCAAGGAGCAGCCCTGTCAAAAGGAAAAGTCCTCTGTGGCCAATGATTTGTACATCTGTTTCCTCCAATTAGCTGATTACTGAACATCTGGAATTTATTGAAGTACACAGGTACAGAGTTGGCTGCTACAACCCAGAAAGAGAGGGCAAAAGGGAAGGATACAAGAAAAGCCTTGTTATTTTTTCGTTTACCTCATGCCAGTTCCTAAAGCAAAATAAATAAATAAATAAATAAATAAAAAATAACCAACCAACCAAACAAACAAACCAAAAAATCAAATTCCAATAGTTCTAACGTTTTTTAACAAAGGAGTTAATGTGAACCGCGTATGGCAGAAGGGGGTGCTGTTCTTCAGCACAAAACAATTACAAGACACTGCTCATTTAGAGGAACAGCAGAAGGAAAATAAAATGTACAATTACACAAGCAATACGTACTAAATGCCCCTTTTGCTTGTTAAGAGGTGCAGGCTGCAGCCTCTTCCCCTAATTAATTGTCTAACAGGGACATTCATCCACACCTGGCCTAGCTACTGTAAAACGGGCTCATAAATAATAAAACCCTTTCAGTTTAAAGTCTGGCCTATAAACCAGGCTACCTCTAAAGAGACGTGACAGTGTGCAGGTGTGTTACAGCGAAGGCTTTCACTAACCCAGCTACATATATATTGTTTTTTAATTTTGCAAATAGCAATGCTAGACTTGTTTTGCCTCATGCTGAGGTCTCCTACACTTGAGCCATGCCTAAAGTTGGGAAAAACTGAGTATAGCCCAAACTGTAAGCATCACAGAGCCCTGGCTATAAAAGGTGAAACATAGCTAATCCAGTGCACAGGTGAGCAATGAGAGAGGATGAGACAGTGGCACTGGTGGCCATAGGGGACGAGGGGTGACTAGCCAGGGCTGGCTACTGTGAATCATCTACAGATTTCACGAAAATAATCACAGAGGTGTTGGAAAGTGGGAGTGCTATTTTTCTTGTGGGATTAGTTTCAAAGGAGAATGAGTACTTTTCCTGGGGGCAAGAAGACTGAATACCTTCAAACGTTATACCTTCAAAGCACCTTATAAACATAATCAAGCCTCCCATCTCCCTGAGAGGTAGAGCCTGGGTTTACAGCTGGAAAAAGACAAACACAGAGAGAGGACAGTGTAAACTGTATTGAGTTAGCAGACACAGAAAGTTTGTGCTCAGAGCACTTATGGCATATCTACCCTTAAAGCGATACAGAAGTGCAACTGCAGCTGTGCTCTGGTAGCGCTTCAGTGTAGACACTACCTATGCCGATGGGAGGGGTTTTCCTGTCGGCATAGGTAATCTACGTCCCCAAGGTAGTGCTTCAGTGTAGACCAGCCCTTAGAGAGATGTAAGGCTGAGGCCTGGATTGTTCTCACAGCCGAGCTACTACCAAACTGCTGAGGTATATTTCCAAGCTCTCTAGATCAGTGGTTCTCAACCAGGGATCTGGGGCCCTTGGGGGGCTGTGAGCAGGTTTCAGGGGGGGCTGCCAAGCAGGGCCAGTGTTAGACTTGCTGGGACCTAAGGCAGAAAGCTGAAGCCCTGCCGCACAGGGCTGAAATCCGGGACTCTGAGCCCCGCCATCCGGGGCTGAAGCCAAAGCCTGAGCAACTTAGGTTTGTGGAGCCCCCTGAAGCGTGCGGCCCCGGGCAATTGCCCTGCGTGCTACCCCCTAACACCAGCCCTGGCTTTTATATGCAGAAAAACAGTTGTGGCACAGGTGGGCCGTGGAGTTTTTATAGCATGTTGGGGAAGGGGGTGGCTCAGAAAGAAAAAGGCTGAGAACCCCCGCTCTAGATAATGGCGTCTAATTGCAGTAGGTTAGCACTTTGTGAGAGCCCTCAAGCCCAGCACAGTATATTGCAGGTGTTTGCAGCCACTCTGAAGAAAACACACACATCTTATGCCTCATGGCAGCTCCTCCAACAACACGGAGACGATCTGTCATTAATATACTAGTACAAGTGCATATGTGGGGCCAGATTTTTGCACAGTTCCCATTTAGGCCCTTAAATAGCATCATATTTCCAAAGTTCTCAGCACTCAGCTCCTCCCATTGGGACACTGAGGGGCAGCTTTTCCAAAGGGCTCAGCTCATTGGTGTACATGTACATGTGTACGTGCTGGGGTGTACACACACACACACGGTTTACATGCTGATGTGGTACAAAGGATTCATCAGCCTGATTTGGGATGGATTGCATTACTCACAACTCCGAGAAGGGAAACCCTGAGTGAATTGAGCAGCTTGTCCCAAATCTTCACCCCACTATCAGATAACTGCACATGTGTAAAGCCCTACCAAATTCACGGCCATGATAAATGCGTCACGGACCGTGAAATCTGGTCTCCCTCTGTGAAATCTGGTCTTTTGTGTGCTTTTACCCTATACTATACAGATTTTACAGGGGAGACCAGCAGTTCTCAAATTGGGGGTCCTGACCCAAAGGGGAGTTGCAGGGGGGTCGCAAGGTTATTTTAGGGGGGTTGCGGTATTGCCACCCTTACTTCTGTGCTGCCTTCTGAGCTGGGAGGCTGGAGAGCGGCTGTTGGCCAGGTGCCCAGCTCTGAAGGCATTGCCCTGCTAGCAGCAGCGCAGAAGTAAGGGTGCCAATACCATACCATGCCATCCTTATGCTGCTGCTGGTGTTAAACACATTGTTTAACATAAGACATATTTTAAGGGACCATTCAAGGCGAAGTGGCTCATTAACACCCCTCCAGTCATAGGGAGGAAAGGAAGGGGAGGAGGGAGGCAGCGGCGGTGGGCGGGAGGAGAAGAAGAGTGTTGTTTGTTAGTGGGTTATAGATGGTTGTAATAAGCCATAAAGCCAGTGTCACTATTCAGTACATAGTTTTTAGAATCTAGTAAAGTTATGAATTTAAGCTCCCAGGTACATCTTTTGAAAGTGTCGTATAGATTTCCTTTGAGATGAGGACTGACAGGTCAGATATAGAGTGATCGCTTTCCTGTTGAGTTCATTTGAGAGCGTAGCGATTGTATGGTTTCACCCACATAGTCGCTATTGGGGCATTTAGTCTCTCCAGCAAGACAGAGCACCTGCTTATAGCCTCCTAAGGCCACGAGATAGCGGACTTTAAAACTGACATTTTTATGTATAAAGCACCTGTCATGGGCCCAAGGGTAACTCTTTTCCTCTGGGCTTTTGGGCTGGTATAAATATGGGGAGAAATCCCACATTTGGGGAGAAAAGGAGGCATTTTTCCAGTAGGTTGACTTGGTTTTTTTTTTAATGGCGGCTGTTTGATGCTGCTCAGGTGTTTGGAATGTTGGAATGAGTCAATAGATTAGCGGGCAGAGGGCAGTGAGGCTGTCAAAGGTGTGATACATTCATATGGTACATAGCTGTGCAATTTATCATCTGGCACAGCACATGGATGCTGCCCCCACATATGTGATTGTCTATTGTCAATTGTATATTGTGTATCATTACACATTGGCTATCTAATATAAACGATCTAAGTAGCAAGGGTCTAATCGCATTTGCTGTAGATAAAGTTGTAAAACAGTTGCTACCATAACCCAATATTCATTTGATTATAACGTGCTACAGCATTCAGCATTAAGCTGACAACTTCCATACTTGGTCTCTGCTATGACAGTAAATTTAATTTTTTTCCATATGTCACTGTGTATTTATGATTTCAGTTCTGCATTCTATTTATGTCTGGTGTCACATGGAGAACATAGACACTTGACTCATGGGTCACGGGCCTATTTGCGTTAGGAGTGACTCCTAGCATTCCTCTCTATCTGGTGACACAGGTCTCCAAGGGAAAATTATTGGAAGGCCTAATGATTTGGATGTCAAGGTAAACACAAGGATAGAAGTTCCAGGATGAGGGAAGGTGAATCTCCAGGAAGTGTTAACATGAGTCATTAAGGGTGAGCTGCAACTAGCCTGAGCTGCTTATTTTTGTGATGTATTATATATATATATATATATATATATATATATGGAGATATGCCTATCTCATAAAACTGGAAAGACCTTGAAGATCATTGAGTCTAGTCCCCTGCCTTCACTAGCAGGACCAAGTACTGTCCCCTGACAGATTTTTTGCCCCAGATCCCTAAATGGCCCCCTCAAGGATTGAGCTCACAACACTGGGTTTAGTAGGCCAATGCGCAAACCACTGAGCTATCCTTCCCTTCCTGAATTGTGTCTTCCCCTCAAAAAGCTGTTTTTTACAGCGGAATGCAGGTCATATCTATCCTGAAGGCCCCGATGGAGATAGGGTGACCAGATGTCCTGGTTTTATAGGGACAGTCCTGCTTTTTGGGTCTTTTTCTTATATAGGCTCCTATTACCCCCCACCCTCTGTCCCGATTTTTCACACTTGCTGTCTGGTCACCCTAGATGCAGACCCAGTGAAATGGTGACATCACAAGAGCCAAGAGAGTGAAAAGTGAGAAGCTGAAGCTTTGTCTATATTAGGGAAATATTCCAAACATTTACTCCTGCATTGGCGTTAGCAACATTAGGAGCCTTAGTAGAGGTAAAGTTCCGGTTTTTAATACTCTGTTAATCTTCTCAGTGCAAGTCTCAGCGCACTCTATCTGTGAGCATGTGCAAGGAGTGACTACAGAGGGTTCTTGTTGGGGAACTAATGTTAAGGAAACAGGTGAGATCACTGTTTACTAACTTGTGTAAATGAGTAACCTGTCTGATCCATTCCTCACATAAAAAGCACCACACCCTGAAAGCATTACACTGGTATGAGCCAAACATCGAAACTACAGAATGTAACAAAACCACATTCTCCACCTTCTCATTCTTCTCTTCTCTATGAAGTTCAAGGCTTCCTGGTGTTAAATTGTCAACTACTGAAAAGGGGAAGGGCAGCGACAAAAGCACACACTGAAGGAAAGAAGCTTATAGAAACCTGTAAATCTCATACTTCACACCTATATTTGCAGCTTTTTCGTGGATAAAACTAAGCAACCAGAAAGCATATTAGGATATGTTAAGGGGAGAACCTGTTTGTGACTGATATAATCACAAATCTCAAAGTTACAATACCGTGTATGTAATTATTCAGAAGTACTGCCAAATAAACGCCACTACCTCTCCCCTGTATATCCTGGCCACTTGTTCAATGACATGATGCTGTTCCCATAGGAATGGATTGACGAGGGCAGTTGCGGGGTGGCTATTCATATGACCAGGGCAGTTGTGAGGTGGCTGTTTGAAGGGGGCAGTTGTGGGGAGGCTGTTTGAAGGGGGCACTTGGAGGGTGGCTGTTTGAAGAGTGCAGTTGGAGGGCAGCTGTTTGCATGGCCGGGACAGTTAGAGGGCGGCTGTTTGGAGGGGGCAGTTGGAGGGCGGCTGTTTGAAGGGGGCACTTGGAGGGTGGTTGCTTGAAGAGTGCAGTTGGAGGGCAGCTGTTTGCATGGCTGGGACAGTTAGAGGGCAGCTGTTTGAAGGGGGCAGTTGGAGGTTGGCTGTTTGAAGGGGGCAGTTGGAGGGCGGCTGTGTGCATGGCTGGGACAGTTGGGGGTAGCTGTTTGAAGGGGGCAGTTGAAGGGCGGCTGTTTGAAGGGGGCAGTTGGAGGGCGGCTGTGTGCATGGCCAGGACAGTTGGAGGGCGGCAGTTTGCATGGCCGGGACAGTTGGAGGGCGGCTGTTTGAAGTGGACAGTTGGAGGCGGCTGTGTGCATGGCCGGGACAGTTGGAGGGCGGCTGTTTGCATGGCCGGGACAGTTGGAGGGCGGCTGTTTGCATGGCCGGGACAGTTGGAGGGCGGCTGTGTGCATGGCCGGGACAGTTGGAGGGCGGCAGTTTGCATGGCCGGGACAGTTGGAGGGCGGCAGTTTGCATGGCCGGGACAGTTGGAGGGCGGCTGTGTGCATGGCCGGGACAGTTGGAGGGCGGCTGTGTGCATGGCCGGGACAGTTGGAGGGCGGCTGTGTGCATGGCCGGGACAGTTGGAGGGCGGCTGTTTGCATGGCCGGGACAGTTGGAGGGCGGCTGTTTGCATGGCCGGGACAGTTGGAGGGCGGCTGTGTCCATGGCCGGGACAGTTGGAGGGCGGCTGTGTGCATGGCCGGGACAGTTGGAGGGCGGCTGTGTGCATGGCCGGGACAGTTGGAGGGCGGCTGTGTGCATGGCCGGGACAGTTGGAGGGCGGCTGTTTGCATGGCCGGGACAGTTGGGGGCGGCTGTGTCCATGGCCGGGACAGTTGGAGGGCGGCTGTTTGCATGGCCGGGACAGTTGGAGGCGGCTGTGTCCATGGCCGGGACAGTTGGAGGGCGGCTGTGTGCATGGCCGGGACAGTTGGAGGCGGCAGTTTGCATGGCCGGGACAGTTGGAGGGCGGCTGTGTGCATGGCCGGGACAGTTGGAGGGCGGCTGTGTGCATGGCCGGGACAGTTGGAGGGCGGCTGTGTGCATGGCCGGGACAGTTGGAGGGCGGCAGTTTGCATGGCCGGGACAGTTGGAGGGCGGCTGTGTGCATGGCCGGGACAGTTGGAGGGCGGCTGTGTGCATGGCCGGGACAGTTGGAGGGCGGCAGTTTGCATGGCCGGGACAGTTGGAGGGCGGCTGTGTGCATGGCCGGGACAGTTGGAGGGCGGCTGTGTGCATGGCCGGGACAGTTGGAGGGCGGCTGTGTGCATGGCCGGGACAGTTGGAGGGCGGCTGTGTGCATGGCCGGGACAGTTGGAGGGCGGCTGTGTGCATGGCCGGGACAGTTGGAGGGCGGCAGTTTGCATGGCCGGGACAGTTGGAGGGCGGCTGTGTGCATGGCCGGGACAGTTGGAGGGCGGCTGTGTGCATGGCCGGGACAGTTGGAGGGCGGCAGTTTGCATGGCCGGGACAGTTGGAGGGCGGCTGTGTGCATGGCCGGGACAGTTGGAGGGCGGCAGTTTGCATGGCCGGGACAGTTGGAGGGCGGCTGTGTGCATGGCCGGGACAGTTGGAGGGCGGCTGTGTGCATGGCCGGCACAGTTGGAGGGCGGCTGTGTGCATGGCCGGGACAGTTGGAGGGCGGCTGTGTGCATGGCCGGGACAGTTGGAGGGCGGCAGTTTGCATGGCCGGGACAGTTGGAGGGCGGCTGTGTGCATGGCCGGGACAGTTGGAGGGCGGCTGTGTGCATGGCCGGGACAGTTGGAGGGCGGCTGTGTGCATGGCCGGGACAGTTGGAGGGCGGCTGTGTGCATGGCCGGGACAGTTGGAGGGCGGCAGTTTGCATGGCCGGGACAGTTGGAGGGCGGCTGTGTGCATGGCCGGGACAGTTGGAGGGCGGCAGTTTGCATGGCCGGGACAGTTGGAGGGCGGCTGTGTGCATGGCCGGGACAGTTGGAGGGCGGCTGTGTGCATGGCCGGGACAGTTGGAGGGCGGCAGTTTGCATGGCCGGGACAGTTGGAGGGCGGCTGTGTGCATGGCCGGGACAGTTGGAGGGCGGCAGTTTGCATGGCCGGGACAGTTGGAGGGCGGCTGTGTGCATGGCCGGGACAGTTGGAGGGCGGCAGTTTGCATGGCCGGGACAGTTGGAGGGCGGCTGTGTGCATGGCCGGGACAGTTGGAGGGCGGCAGTTTGCATGGCCGGGACAGTTGGAGGGCGGCTGTGTGCATGGCCGGGACAGTTGGAGGGCGGCTGTGTGCATGGCCGGGACAGTTGGAGGGCGGCTGTGTGCATGGCCGGGACAGTTGGAGGGCGGCTGTGTGCATGGCCGGGACAGTTGGAGGGCGGCTGTGTGCATGGCCGGGACAGTTGGAGGGGGCTGTGTGCATGGCCGGGACAGTTGGAGGGCGGCTGTGTGCATGGCCGGGACAGTTGGAGGGCGGCTGTGTGCATGGCCGGGACAGTTGGAGGGCGGCTGTGTGCATGGCCGGGACAGTTGGAGGGCGGCAGTTTGCATGGCCGGGACAGTTGGAGGGCGGCTGTGTGCATGGCCGGGACAGTTGGAGGGCGGCAGTTTGCATGGCCGGGACAGTTGGAGGGCGGCTGTGTGCATGGCCGGGACAGTTGGAGGGCGGCTGTGTGCATGGCCGGGACAGTTGGAGGGCGGCAGTTTGCATGGCCGGGACAGTTGGAGGGCGGCTGTGTGCATGGCCGGGACAGTTGGAGGGCGGCAGTTTGCATGGCCGGGACAGTTGGAGGGCGGCTGTGTGCATGGCCGGGACAGTTGGAGGGCGGCAGTTTGCATGGCCGGGACAGTTGGAGGGCGGCTGTGTGCATGGCCGGGACAGTTGGAGGGCGGCAGTTTGCATGGCCGGGACAGTTGGAGGGCGGCTGTGTGCATGGCCGGGACAGTTGGAGGGCGGCTGTGTGCATGGTCGGGACAGTTGGAGGGCGGCTGTGTGCATGGCCGGGACAGTTGGAGGGCGGCTGTGTGCATGGCCGGGACAGTTGGAGGGCGGCTGTGTGCATGGCCGGGACAGTTGGAGGGCGGCTGTGTGCATGGCCGGGACAGTTGGAGGGGGCTGTGTGCATGGCCGGGACAGTTGGAGGGCGGCTGTGTGCATGGCCGGGACAGTTGGAGGGCGGCTGTGTGCATGGCCGGGACAGTTGGAGGGCGGCTGTGTGCATGGCCGGGACAGTTGGAGGGCGGCTGTGTGCATGGCCGGGACAGTTGGAGGGCGGCTGTGTGCATGGCCGGGACAGTTGGAGGGTGGCTGTTTGAAGTGGACAGTTGGAGGGCGGCTGTGTGCATGGCCGGGACAGTTGGAGGGCGGCTGTGTGCATGGCCGGGACAGTTGGAGGGTGGCTGTTTGAAGTGGACAGTTGGAGGCGGCTGTGTGCATGGCCGGGACAGTTGGAGGACGGCTGTTTGAAGTGGACAGTTGGAGGGCGGCTGTGTGCATGGCCGGGACAGTTGGAGGGCGGCTGTGTGCATGGCCGGGACAGTTGGAGGGCGGCTGTTTGCATGGCCGGGACAGTTGGAGGGCGGCTGTGTGCATGGCCGGGACAGTTGGAGGGCGGCTGTTTGCATGGCCGGGACAGTTGGAGGGCGGCTGTGTGCATGGCCGGGACAGTTGGAGGGTGGCTGTTTGAAGTGGACAGTTGGAGGCGGCTGTGTGCATGGCCGGGACAGTTGGAGGACGGCTGTGTGCATGGCCGGGACAGTTGGAGGGCGGCTGTTTGCATGGCCGGGACAGTTGGAGGGCGGCTGTTTGCATGGCCGGGACAGTTGGAGGGCGGCTGTGTGCATGGCCGGGACAGTTGGAGGGCGGCTGTGTGCATGGCCGGGACAGTTGGAGGGCGGCTGTGTGCATGGCCGGGACAGTTGGAGGGCGGCTGTTTGCATGGCCGGGACAGTTGGAGGACGGCTGTTTGAAGTGGACAGTTGGAGGGCGGCTGTGTGCATGGCCGGGACAGTTGGAGGACGGCTGTTTGAAGTGGACAGTTGGAGGGCGGCTGTGTGCATGGCCGGGACAGTTGGAGGACGGCTGTTTGAAGTGGACAGTTGGAGGGCGGCTGTGTGCATGGCCGGGACAGTTGGAGGACGGCTGTTTGAAGTGGACAGTTGGAGGGCGGCTGTTTGAAGTGGACAGTTGGAGGCGGCTGTGTGCATGGCCGGGACAGTTGGAGGACGGCTGTTTGAAGTGGACAGTTGGAGGGCGGCTGTGTGCATGGCCGGGACAGTTGGAGGACGGCTGTTTGAAGTGGACAGTTGGAGGGCGGCTGTGTGCATGGCCGGGACAGTTGGAGGGCGGCTGTTTGCATGGCCGGGACAGTTGGAGGGCGGCTGTGTGCATGGCCGGGACAGTTGGAGGGCGGCTGTGTGCATGGCCGGGACAGTTGGAGGGCGGCTGTTTGCATGGCCGGGACAGTTGGAGGGCGGCTGTGTGCATGGCCGGGGTACTTGGCGCTGTTCTAAAGGGACAGTGGTTGCTGTGGTTAGCGTTGCTGACTGTGGCAGTGGTGCCAGAGACCCCACTCGTCACTGCCCCCGCCCCTCGCTGGCGCCAGGCGCTGCGCACACCCAGAGGCGCAGACAGTGACCGTTGGGGCGGTTGGCGGGCGCTGCTTCGAACTGGGACAGGCAGCCAAGCTGCGACCCCAGTCCCGGCTGGCCCCGCCCCCTCCCCTCTGGACGCTCCCATTCCCCTCACGGAGCCTGTGCCCCGCCCGCACACACCTGCCGCCCCGCCCCGCCCCTCGGGCGGCGCGAGCCAGCCCCGGCTCTCGCGAGCTTTGCCGCGAGCACGTCCCGGCCGGGCCAGTGGCAGTCAGGCGGTCGGTCGGGATGTCGCTGTCGGACTCTCCGCCGCGCTGGGCCCCCACCCATGTGCAGGTGACGGTGCTGCGGGCCCGGGGGCTGCGGCCCAAGGCCAAGGGGGCCGGCGGCGGCAGCGACGCCTACGCGCTGATGGCGCTGGGCAAGGAGAAGTTCGCCACCTCGGTGTCGGAGCGCTGCCTGGGCGCGCCCGTGTGGCGGGAGGAGGCCACCTTCGAGCTGCCCCCGCGCCGGCCCGGCCACGGCGGCGAGCCGGCCCTGCAGCTCACCGTGCTCCACCGGGCCCTGCTCGGCCTCGACAAGTTCCTGGGGCGGGCCGAGGTCAGCCTGGCCGAGCTGCAGGAGGAGGGCGGCCGCCGCAGCACCCGGTGAGTCCCGGGCGGGAGGCCGAGGAGAGGAATGGGCTGGCAGCCCCGGTGTGTGTGTGTGTGTGTGTGTGTGTGTGTGTGTGTGTGTGTGTGTGTGTGTGTGTGTGTGTGTGTGTGTGTGTGTGTGTGTCGCGCGTCGCGCGTCGCGCGTCGCGCGACATTGACAGATCGGGACCGGGGGGGGGAAATAGGAGCCTATATAAGAAAAATACCCTAAAATCGGGACATCTGGTCACCCAGTTTGAGCCCCCACCGAGCAGCAGGTTGCTCGGAGGGCAATGACGGCGGTGGTTGTCTGTCCTGTCTCCCAATTTCTCTCTCTTGGGGTCAGGCTGTTTCTCTTCATTGCTCACCCACAGCTTCAGTTGGAGGAAGAGGAGTGGGGGGCGCCCCTGCAGTTCAAGCCCGTTCTCTCATTGCTTGTCTTGGGAAGCCCGGAGTAGAGCAGAACCCTTGTATCATGAGTTGGGTGTTTGACTTGCCCTCCCATAGCATCAGTTTCTTGGTGCAGTATCAACGAGGAGTCCTTGTGGCACCTTAGAGACTAACCCATTTATTTGAGCATGAGCTTTCGTGGGCTAGAACCCACTTCATCAGATGCATGGAGTGGAAAATACAGGAGCAGGTATAAACACATGAAAAGGTGGGAGTTGCCTTACCAAGTGTGAGGTCAGTCAAAGGAGACAATTCAGTTAACAGTAGGATACCAAGGGAGGAAAATGTCAGCACTTTACCATAATAAAGTGAGAGAGCCCATATATTTGTGTGGGATGGAATCAATCTGGGTTGGAAACCAGGGAGTGTCCTTTAATAACAAGGAGTTAATTTGAGAAGTGGGGAAGCTATAAATCAGCTGAAGTTTTAACATGTGTTTCTGTATAGACAAAAACAACAAGGAGTCCTTGTGGCACCTTAGAGACTAACAAACTTCTGCCCAAATACATTTTAGTCTCTAAGGTGCCACAAGGACTCCTCAGTCTGCATCAGCAAAAACAACAACACGGCTACCCCTCTGAAACCTGTGTAGACAAAGCTATTATTCCATGGCAAACTTAATCTGAATTTTTCAGCTAAATCCTTAGATTCTGTGGCAGCTTAATTTAAAATTTTAGTAAAATGATAAAGAATATACCCAGTACAGCATCAAGGATATTTATTTTGATAAATGTAATGTAGTCTGCATTGTCCTCACATTTTCAATTTTCAGTATGAGACGCGTGTATTGGCCATGCATTGCAGAAGTTGTCAAGGTGGGGGGAAGCAAGTGGATTGGCAAGTGGGTGAAGGACAGATGAGGCTGTTGATAACTAGGGGGGAGTGGGAAGCAGTTTCAGATTGCAGGATAAACACTTGAGCAGGTGTTTCTGAAACAAATAATGTTAACAGTTAAATTGGATGTCATCATGAGGCTTCTGAATTAACATGCCATTGTGATGAATAGGACCCATTTACATATCTTAGTTATTTTACTGGAGACTTTGGGACAGTATCACTCTGTTTGTTGTTCTTTTGTGTGTAATGTTTCTTTCATGAGGGCTAGAAAAACTTTTTTTAATTTAAAGCTTGTATTTGGGAGCACAGTTGGTCAATTCAGGAAATGGCAAAGATATAGGATTGTTTGATGAAGGAAAGTGATTTTTAAAATGTCATTCTGGGATTTGCTACTCAGTTTCAAGTACTTTTCATCAGTTAGTCTCAGTTTACAAATGGAAGGATACTTTTCTGATTTCTAGTCCTGCAGAATTAGATGGGTTCTTTCTTGTGCATTATCACCAGCAGAGAAGATTCTGCTGGTCAAATTATGCCATTAAACACCTGACTACAAACAACACATACATTAGTGTGTTTGTAGTTCATTTCCCTTCCTTGCAAGTGGACACAGGCACTCAAACAAAAAGGGACACAGAGACCCTAACACAGTTTGGACCGTATGGGTTGGATCATACAATTATACAAAAATATCTGCAAGCGGGGAAATGGGAGGAAGAACATTGGAGTTCACAACAGGAGTGAAGATTTAAGTTTTTTAATGTTAGTAGTGTATTTTGGTTGCGACAAAGGGTCTTGTGGCACCTTATAGACTAACAGAGGTATTGGAGCAAAAGCTTTCGTGGGTGAATACCCACTTATTAAATTATATGTATTTGAAAGGTGGAGTTATGTTCTGATTTTAATGTCTTTGGTTTTATACACTCTGGATGTTTTTAATATTATACTACTCGTAAGGCATCATTGCTTCAAAGAGATTATTGGCTTCTGATTTTGCAAGCTGTGTTAAGACCTATACACTGACTTATTGGAAGTGTTTTTAGTAGGGTCAATCATATTAAAGGTGTAACAATGCTGGTTCTAGCGGGACCCAACCGAGAGAGCCAATTCAGGACAAATTGCTTCAAGCAGGGCAGTTACAGCCCAAGGCTGGGGTTTTTCCACCTCTAAGGCAAACCAAACCAGCCAGACAGAGAAGACTTTGGTTTTACCCCACTGGCTAACCACAAGTCACACACAAGCAATTCCCTTAGACACTCTAGCTGCCCAGTCTCACCACCAGTGCCACTCGTTATGGGGGGCAAATGGTCATGAAAACCAATGCCCGAGTAAAAGAAAAAGGGTTCTCCCGATCCCAAAGGACCAAGCCCCCAGATCCAGGTCAATATACAAATCAGATCTTACCCACAAATCATGCTGTTGCCTGTCCTTTAGAATCTAAAATCTAAAGGTTTATTCATAAAAGGAAAAAGGTATAGGTGAGAGCTAGAATTGGTTAAATGGAATCAATAACATATAGCAATGGCAAAGTTCTTGGTTCAGTGATGAAATAAGCTGCAGGTTCAAATCAAGTCTCTGGAATACATCCCCAGCTGGGATGGGTCATTCAGTCCTTTGTGTAGAGCTTCCATTTGTAGCAAAGTCCCTCCAGAGGTAAGAAGCAGGAATGAAGACAAGATGGAGGAGCTGCAGTAGTCTTTTATAGTCTTTCATCATGTGGCCTCTCTTTCTTTGTTCCAAAGACAAGCATTGGGGCACATGGCAAGAAAAAAAACCTTAGAGTTCGGTCCATAGGCATGTCCCTGCATACCTTGCTGAGTCACAAGGTGTGTCTGCCTTCTTTCAATGGGTCAGTTGTATAGCAGATGGCCCTTAATGGGCCATCAAGCACACCAGGCAGAGCTGAAGCCAGCTGTGCGGGGTGTCACCCAGAATCATAGCACAGGTTTGAAATACAGACAGTATAGAGCCAATACTTATAACTTTAAATACAAAACTGATACATACATATAAATGGCCTAATCATAACCAGCCAACCATAACCTGGTCTTAGACACCTCATTTGACCCCCTTTATATAAGATTTGGTGCCACTACAGGACCTTGATTGCAACAATGATCTATACGGTCCCAGTTATTGTCAATAACGTCACAAAAGGTGAGCTAAAAGGCATGTTTATTACCATAGTTGTACTAAAATGAAAATGTATTTACATATGAATAATATTTGCACCACAACAGAAAATTCTAGTCAAATGAATCTGAGATCTTCACTTGCTGCACTACTGTACCCTTCTGCTACTGGGATGGAAATGTCATTAGTAATAAGATGACTTCAAGATTCGTGTGACCATTCTCTTCTCTATGTTTCATAAGAGTGAAAATAAAACTTTCAGATGAAAAATATGAACTTGCATTTAAACTTCTAGTGCAGGAAAGTACAACTTTGACAAAAATACAATCAATGGGAATCTATTTTAGCAGGCTTTGTCTTATATTTTCTAACTGTACCAGCTGTTCTTGTTGATTTCAGCATGAAGGGATAGTTTTCTCCTCAGACAAAGTATAGTGACTTTAAATATATATTGTTTTATTTGGATTCATAAAAATGTATACAGAAGCTTTGCAAACCCTAACAGTACTTAAACTTAAAGTAACTATAATTGCCAATCAGCATTAAAAACCAATGTACAAAGTCATTGAATAAGTCATTCAAGATCAGTTTAATTAAATGTAGTTTTCCTAGGGGCTAACTTGTGATAGCATAGCCCCCTAGGAAAACTACTTGTTTTGATTGTCTTGAAGCATGATGCCTGAACTAATGACCATCCGTTTATGGTAATTCAAATAAAGGGATTTTTTAAAGGATTGTATCTACATTCCTTTGAGGAGGAAATAATTGACAAGGTCATCTAAGTAGATAATCTTTAAGACTTTTTTAAAAATTAAAACTATAGTTGAGTCTTGATAGCACAGTCTTTTCTAAAGCTCCTGTGAAGGTATTTCAGTACAGACAGACTTAAATTCTCTGGTGCTGTTGTACATATGCTTGAGTCAAAATAGCATGTTCACAGAAGCTGTGTTGGTTACCTCTAGCAAAGTCTGGCTGCTCGTGTTACATACCAAAAAAAAATCCTTTTCCTTTGAAAAGATGGAACTGTCTTATTGATTCAGTGTTGGGGTCAGTCTTTTGCTAGTCATATCTGGAGGAGACTAAGATTGGGTTTTATAGATTCATTAATGTCCATGTTTTAACCTTTTTCTATTGTGGAGGCAGTAATGGCTTGGAGTAGGATATGAATTAGAGGGAAGTTTTCAATGTGTACTTCAGTTTTGAGATACACTTGGTTTTTGTATGTAAATCTTTAAAAAGAAACAGTAACAGTTCACACTGAGAACAGTGAGTGAAGTCACCCAAGAATATTTAGCATGTTTATAAAGGCCTCTTGTTTAGGTGAAGAAAGAAAGTACTATGCAATGCAAGTCATAAACACTCTTGTTCTTAATAGAAATAAATACCCCTAAAGGACATAATCTCCTGGAATAGTAGCTAATTCAGTAAAGTGTTAGTTTCTGTTAACTGTGCAATGGAAATTGTATGAAGTTAAAGATTTTTCCTGTTAGCTTTGTACAGCTAGATCAACATTGCTTTCTCATTATTTGCTGTTTTAATTTAAATGCTCTTGGCTGCTCTGAAATTAGTAAGATTATGATTTTTACTGTGAGACAATTCTTAATGGAATAACAGTGTGTGGCTAACATACACTTTAACCATATTATAGACTAGTGGTTGTCAATGAGCTGTTTTAATTCTGGGCTGAAATCAGGCATACAGGAGAATTAGCACCAACTTGGCCCATGAGCAAACACTCAGTGGTTCTTAACAAAGCTGGGTAGCACTCTGTGTGTGTGGAGGAGCTCTCAAACACACATGTCTAATGAAAAATATAGCTGTTTTTTAAAATGCATTGGAAAAGATGGCATATGGCAGATGTTTATAGCCTATCATAGGAAATGTGTCAAGTTTAAAATATTTATTATTTTGGACTTTTTAAAAGCTTTTCAGTCATCAAGGTTCAGTATGCAGGAAACTTACTCCATTAGCGGTGTATGATTCTTCCAGGTTTGCTTTTATCCAAAGATCTGAAGAAAATTTAAGGAAAAACCTAGTGATACCTCTTGGAAAACGTAGTTTTGTCAATAACTGTTTTCCTATCTTGTTTCTTACATTGAAACATCCTTGTCATTGGGCTGTTGGCTACTGGATTTATTTTAAATTTCGTTGCAGAGGATATAATAAAATAACCTACCATTTTCATTTGAATTTTTCTTCACTTAGGCTATGTCTACACTATGGACCCTACAGTGGCACGACTGTACTTCTGCCATTGTGCTGCTGTACGGCCTCCTGTGCAGCTGCTCTATGTTGACAGGAGAGAGAGAGAGAGCTCTCCTGTTGGCATAATTAAATCACCCCTAACGAGTGGTGGTAGCGGCAGGAGAGCGTTGCCCACCGACATAGCGCTGTCCGCAACGGTGCTTTCGTTGGGGTGGGTTTGGTTTTTTTAAATACCCCGACCAACAAAAGTGCTTTGTAGATGTAGCCTTAGTTACAGTATGCAGAATATATACAATCTTGGCACTGACTGCTGACATGCACATTGTTCACTAATTAGTCTGTGGGGAAGGTGCCTGCAGTTTGTTGCACAATATTGCAGAGATTGTGTTGCTGAAAGCAAATAGCTATTACTTGCACAACAACTTTTCTTTGAAATGATGGCTGTACTTAAGTTAATAGAAGTTGCATTCCTTGACTATTTAAAGCTTTTTTTTGGAAAACATTCAACCGGGACCATTTTATTAAAAGGGCTATGCAAAATAAACAGGATAAGCTCACTGATGTACATTTGGAGCCAGAAAATACGCAAGAACATTCCTTGAATTAAACACACTTTTGAGTCACAAAAATGGCCAGTTGCTTTTTACATTTAAATGCAAAATATATTCATTTTTATACTTTTGTCTAAGGCTTGATGAGTGGAACTTATTCGGCTTGTATTCTTTGATACTCCAATGAGAACGGTCAGCATTTCCAGTGCAGGTTTCATTTTAGGGATTTTGTAATTTAGCTGTTAGTCATTGTAGGCTGACACTTGGAAGACAATTGCTTTAATAAAACTTGAACTCAAGTTTTTTCACCCCTTTCTCTTGAATGCCTTTTTTTCAAGAGACCATTTTATGTTTGTCTGAAAGTGGAAACTCATTTTAGGGTCAATTGTCCAAAATAGTTTTGAAACAAACTGCCTGGACCCATTATTTCTGTTCACGCCCAATGTGTGGCAGTGCAAAAACAGGCAGTAAGGCATTTTCATGTTTCATGCTTTTCATTCCTCTTGTGATGGAATACTTCTATTAGTTTGCTTTAATTTACTAGTTAAGCTGTGAGGGAAAATCCCAGCTCCTTTCCAAACAGCCTTTCCTGTCAGTTCTGCGGGGTCAGCAGATCTACAGCTCCTAGTGATTGGCAAGAAACTATGCATAGTGCATGATGCCAGTAAATTCCTACTCTTTGTGCCAACAAGATTGAAATGTCATTCAAGTAGTACACCTTGTTCAATTACCAGACAAGGTTAATAGTTTAACATAAAGAGCCTGCAGTGTTTAAAACTGTAAAACACAGAAACAGATAACACGTTCAAAATATAAGTGCAGAAGTCCTGTCTATAAAGAATCTTGCTTTTGGTACCTTGATTCTGAATCAGTATTGTATTAACAGACTAAAGTCAATAGAAACATCCAACAATAAGGTGCTTGATTCCGAAGAGGAAATTGCAGGAGTTTTCCCTCTGCTGTTCAGGAGCTGCTATATTTGAAAAGTATTGAAATAGTTAATGAACAGAGAATTGGGAAGAAAGGTCTGGGGTGTATGGAGAATGCCTTGACTGAACTATTTCGGGTATTAGTGTGTAACTGCATCTGTACAGTTCGTTCTGTTGCACTCATGCCTTTTCTGGGATACCTGCTTCTACTTTTAACCCCTGGAAGTTTCAGGAAGCAGAAACAAAGTATTAAGTTTGGGAAACCAAAGTGAAATGTTACTTTACACTTCCTCATTTAATTAATTTTAGTTAATGACTCTCATCAGCGCTACTGTTTCCTGCAGCATCCTGCTCCACTCAAGACAACCCCATATTCTTGTCTTGGTTTATATTGTACTTATTGAGGAACTAAAAAATAGACAGATTTAGGGCAGGTCTACACTACTGGTGGGGGCGGGTGGGGTGTTTCGATGTGAGGTACGCAACTTCAGCTACGTGAATAACGTAGCTGAAGTCAACGTACCTCGCTCGACTTACCTCGCTGTGAGGACGCTGCAATGTCGAAGGCTGACGCTCCCCGTCGACTCCGCCTCGTGTCGGGGTGGATTATCGGCATCGACGGGGAACGCGTTCTGGGATCGATTTATCACGTCTAGATTAGACGTGAAAAATCAATCCCCAAAAGATCGATTGCTACCCGCCGAATCGCCGGGTAGTGTAGACTAGCCCTAAGATGATATTCATATTGGACTGAAGTGTCTGTGTTTCTCCATTTCTCCATACATGGTTCCCTACCTGCCACTTTTTATGTGGTTGTTAGCACTGTGGTCATAATGTATATAGAAACTGCTTTTAATTGATTATTCCAGCCTACACAAAACAAGTCAGTCCTTGGAAAGAACCAAAAGTAGCTTGGTGTTTTTAGGACTAACTTCTTTTGGCATAATGAGCCAAAAACGGACTCAAACAGATGAAGGGGAACTTATTTCCCAACTATATGAAGTACTTTTGGCCCTGTTATTATGCTATCTGAATACCTCACAATCTAATGTATATATCCTCTGTCCATCCCTGTGTGGTAGGGCAGTGGTGTGATCCCCATTTTACAGGTAGGGTGACCAGACAGCAAATGTGAAAAATCAGGACTGTCCCTATAAAATTGGGACATCTGGTCACCCTACTCCCAGGCTTGTCGGAATCAGGTGTTTGACATGCGGCAAGCCTGGGAGGGAGGGGGGAAAAGGAAAGCAGCGGCACCTCAGGGGAAGAGGTGGAAGTGAGCTGGGGGGGGGGGGGGGGGGAGAGGGGCTGGCGGGAAACTGCACCCACCAATTTTTCACCGTGAGTGCTCCAGCCCCGGAGCACCCACGGAGCCAGCACCTATGTCTTTTTCCCCCTTTTTATCTTTACCCAGAAACTTTCGTCTGGTCTGCCCAGGGGGGATTTGCTTTAAATTAAGTTGATTTAAATCATTAGTCAGGAAGACTCAATTTAATCATGGATTTCTGCATAAAAGTGCATTCTTCTTGGTTGTTATAACCGTAATACATATTCTTTACAACTCAGAGATAGATGTAGGTTTCATTTTTAGAAGGTACACACTATACATTTTTTAAGTGATTTATTTTGAAAACTTTTCAGATTAGTTTTACAGCTCTATCAGAAAATGAATGATTGTTTGGTTATTTCATTTACCAAAGGTAATTGAAGCAGATATTTATGAACTATCTCCAATTCAACAGGTTAATCATTAATATTTGGAGGATTTTCTTGCCATGCTGTATTAGGAGGAGAACATCACCAGACAGTTAAATTGTTTCGTTTAACTATTTCTCACCTCTATATATTTATTTATTTAAAAACATTTTTGCTGTTAACAAGCATGTTATCTCTGGAGACACAAATCAACAGTTTGAGAACTGCAAAACTAAGCATCTCTGATGGTATCTTCTAGACTGAGCACTGAGTCTCATTGGGTAGATAGAAAGATTAACCTAAATAATCTATACAGAAGCCCCTGAAACTCCATAAAATTGGGCCCCTAATCCATGAACTATTGGAACTCATTTACAAAACTATAGAATTAGAATTTATAATCCCTATTCCATGTTGAGATATCTTTGAGCTATAATGTATCTTAATTAAAACTATCTTTAGATATGCTTTTTGAGGAAAAAACCTTTTATCCAAAAAATCCAATTTAAATTAAAAAAAATCTGATTTTTATCCACCCTGGATCGGCCTCACAACCTTCTGGACCTTGAAACAAGTGTATATATTCTTGATGTATAATGCAGCACCTCCTCCTTTTTTAACCTGCCAGTCCTTCCTGAAGAAGCTGTACCCCTCCCGTTACGCCTGTATTGCAGTCATGGGCCTTATCCCACTAAGTCTCTGATGCCAGTTAAATCATGGTACATGAAAAACGTTATTTTAGCAGGGATGCCAAGGAAATACCCTCACCTCGGCCCACAGTAAGCTCTCTGATCCTTGTCTAAACATGAAGTCATTTCCCAGCTAGGGAGTCTGTTTTTTCCTTTTTCCCTCTGCCATATTTTTCTGTGGCTTGCATTAACCAGAGTTTTGTTTTCAAAGCTTGTATAACATTTTGTCTTTCTTTTGCAGGTGGTATACACTTCACTCCAAACCAGGCAAAAAGGAAAAAGAGAGAGGAGAGATTGAGGTGGATATTCAATTCATGAGGAGCAACATGACAGCTAGCATGTTTGATTTATCCATGAAAGACAAGTCCCGGTCTCCATTTGGCAAGCTGAAAGGCAAACTCAAAGGAAAGCGAGCCAATGGACTGCCTGATACGGCATCAGCCATCATTCCCAGCATAACTCACTCACCAGCTGATAGTGAAGAGGAATCATCTGAGAAAGAAAAGAAAAAATTCAAGATCAAAACACTGTTTTCTAAACCTGGTTTGCAGAAAACCTCCCTCTCCCAGTCCATGTCAGTTTTACCTGCTTTTCAGCCAGTGACGGAGAAAGTTAGGCTTAAACCTGGTGACTTTCAGTCAAATTGGGGGGAAGATGATGAAGAAGAGTCCTTTCCTCCAAATTCAGAAAGTGAGTATTTCCTCTCACAATATTAAACTTTATTACTATCTTAAATCTTTGCTCAAAAGAGAGGTTGATTTTGATACGGTAGATCGATTTATTGACAGAATATTAGCAAAGATTCCACCCATTTTTCTTATGAAAAAGAAAGTGACAAAGTATTTGAAGATGTTGGCTAAAATAAGCACTGTTGGCAGTACATTTGTAGGTGTCAAGTATCAGAGGGGTAGCTGTGTTAGTCTGGATCTGTAGAAGCGACAAAGAGTCCTGTGGCACCTTACAGACTAACAGACGTATTGGAGCATAAGCTTTCGTGGGTGAATACCCACTTCGTTGGTGCATGCATGCCACTGTATGCATCTGACGAAGTGGGTATTCACCCATGAAAGCTTATGCTCCAATACGTCTGTTAGTCTATAAGGTGCCACAGGACTCTTTTTCTCACATTTGTAGGTGGGTGATCAGATGCAATTTTTCTTTTATTGTATACGTTTTGTTTAAAGCAGTAGAGCTGATTGGGAATTTTCTGATGAAATGCTCTGCCTGATTAGGAGTGGGGTCTTGAACTTGGCTGTCTGACATCCTAGGTTAGTGCCATAGCTACCAGACTTTTGGCTAGTTTGCTAGTATGGGTGCATGTCTCTTTGCACACCAAAAAAAAAAGTCTTGGTGTTTGTTCTGAATACAGAATGAAACCAAATATCAAACCCTTAATTTTTTGTGAAATGGAGTTCTTGTTTTTTTGCCAACGCTACAAAACAGGACTGTTGTAGCTGTATATTCACAGATCCATTGAAAACATTTAAGAAAAATTTGTCCGGGACCATTCTTTGTATTTCTGGAGCCATTTTGGGTGAGATAGGATACTTCTTCCTTGTGATCTGCCACTTACTGTGTGACTGTCATAGAAAATTGCCTCCTGTGCACATGCCACTCTTCTCTCCCCCCCCACCCCAAACCTGTACAGCAGAGGTTTCCAAACTGTGGGGCCTGGAACCTTTGAGGAGGTGCGGCAGGGCCCGGACTAGCCCCCCTGGGGGTGGGAGGGGCGCCGGGAAGAGAGTGGCAACAGCCCCTCCCTGTCCCCAGCTCTGCTCCAGTCCTGCCTGCAGCTGTGTTCCTGGCTCCATGCCTTGGCCTGGTCCCACTCTCAGCCCTGTGCCCTCCCCCACAGCTGCAGTCCTAGTCTCGGTTCCCTTACCGTTGTGTTGTCCGTGTCCCCTGGCTCTGGGGGGGCAGGGCACAGATGGGTAGGGCGGGCCCAACCTGCAAAAGTTTGGGGACTGCTGCTCTACAGGGTGATACTCCTGCTTTAGATAACACATTTTCTGTATCTCTAAACATTTTTCCATTGTCATGAGTAATCACTGGGTCTTTCAGCACTTTAGACTGTAATATTGACTGTCACTGGGAAATATGTTTTTCATAACTTTAATGTCTCATTTTTTTCAGAGGCCTTTGGAAACAAAGCTGAAGATAACAACTCACTTCATGCTCCTGTACTCATGGTTCATAAGAGAACAACAAGTGCAGACAACAAGCAACTAAACGAAATAACCTCCAGCAATACCAAGAAAGAGGGGCTCTCCTTATTCAGTGGCCTTAAATCCAAAAATGATCCCACACCCCGATCCAATGTGTGTATCAATGGCAATCATGTTTATCGGAAGGAAAATGAAACAAAAAAGGAAACCATGCCAAAGGACAACACTCCTTCCTCTTCTCCTCAAACATTCAGGAAAAACCAGCCCTCTGAATCAGAAGAAAACTTGTCTTCCAAATCCACTAAAGAACATGAAAAGACAGGAAGAATGTCTCCTAGCAGAGGTTTATCTGGGTCTCACTCATTGGAGTCTTTTAAGTCTCTGACCCTACCATCATACAAACTGCTTAGTGGTGGTGATTTACTGGGAAATACTGCTTCACTGAGTTTAGAAACCGCAAAAGAAGAAACTAAAGAGGACAAAAAACAAGAGAACAAGAAGTCTGCTTTGTTGTCTCTAGTCACAGGAAGAAAGGAAGTAGTGAAAAACAATGATGTAGAAAACATGTCTGACATAACTTTGAAGGAGAGAGAAGCCAAACTTCTTGAAGAAAAGAAGAATGAAAAAGAGGTAAAACCTGTTGAAATCCTTAAGCACTACAACCAAGAAAGTACTCCGAAAAACAGCAACACAGCAGATGTCCCCAGAAACAAGAAATCACATAACCCCTTTGACGAATCACTCGTGGAAGAACAGAAACCAGACAAGTCTGCAGCCTCTGCAAGGACAATCCAAACCAAAGCTGTCAAACCCAGGTTAGTCTTGTTTTATTTCAGTTTCAGATTGTGATATAAAGCACTGCAGACATATGGCTAGACTGGCCCACTTCCTGCCACAAGGTAACATTTCTGTAGCTGTTGTTCTTTAAAATGTCTCTTGTGGGGGACTCATTTGTGTTTCACCACTAGATGAAAGTTTAACCAGTTACATACTTGTTAAGATTCTTGGTATAAATATTAACTTTTTCTTCTATTCTTAACCAATTTAACTTCATATAAGTGAGGATGCACTAACATAATGGTTTTTAGTGTCTGTATCTTTTCAGATAGTATGAAGTCATTTATTCCATGTTCTATTAACCCATAACAAAAACTAACAATATTCTCCTGCCTTACCGTCTGTTTGGAAGTGTGTAGAAGGGCTGAAATATCCTCTTTAATCAAGCCTATTGCTCTCCACTGTACTTCTTGCTGTGGCCTGGAGAATGGCAAATCTTGGAACACATCTGCTTTTGGCATCATTCACAGTTTCATGAAGTGTATTTCTGGGGCTGTATGTGAGACTTTTTTCAGAAATTCTGCTCTGTGACTTACATATATGAAAGAAGCATGGCCTTACTAACAAGTATCCTGAGCTGTCTGTTTTTAACATTAGATCTTCAATTACATTTATGTTTAAACGCCTTGTGAGTAAATGTAAACGTCTTAAGCTATTATGCTATTAGTACTTATCTCTTGGATGCAAAAGAAATTATGTACAGTTGCTTTAAAAGTGGACATCACCCTAGTAATCTTTGATTTGTATGTAGCAAACTTTACAACACAAGTTTTTTTTGCATCACAAGTATTGGTATTGCATAGAAAATATTTAAACATAAATTATTTCAAGCTTGCTTTATTGATCCATTAAACTCTTAATACATCATTAGTTCCTTATACATCATTAATATGTTGCAAATTTTGTGAAATCTACCTTTAGAACTTGTCTGTCTCTCACATGTTGCATCTGCAACTGACACGCGGGTTTTTGTCCCTTTTACAGACTGGGAGTGTCTTCAGAGGATGAAACCGAAGCCACGCTTCCTACTTCTGTACCTGATTCCCTTCCTGCTTTCCTTTCTGCACATCATTCTAGTAATGACAATAACCCTTTCACTTCTAAAGTGGGACAAAAATGTAACGCACGAGACTCTGGTAGCCCTCTTCCTCCATCTCTTATTTCTGGACAATGTTCTAATGACAATAACCCTTTCATTTCTGACTGGGGACAGGAATCCAAAGCACAAGACTCTGAAAGCTTCACTAGTCCTCTCTTGTATTTCCCCCATCCTCCTGCAACTCTGGGGCATGTTTCTCCTCTTCTTTCTACTCACCTTTCTATTGACAATAATAACCCTTTTGTATCTAAACTGGGACAGGAATCAAAAGTGCAAGACCTCAAAAGCTTTACTAGTCCTCCCTCTTCCTCCCTTCCTTCTGCTGTTTCTAGCAAAAGCTATTGTTCTTTTGCTGATTCGGAGCACACTGCTTTTGTTTCTTCAGAGGAGTCTCAAAATGAAAGTTTGACTAATGATACAAATACTGTATCAAATTCTCTGGGGTCACTGTCTGAGTCTCCTCCTCTACCTGTGTATGAAAGAGTTGGGCAAACCTCAAAGAAACAATGTGATGCTAAAGAGGTACAGATAGTATCACCAGATAAAAAAAATAACAGAGGCGTTAAGAAATCAGTGACCTTTCATCTTGATGAGTTGGAAAATACTGATTCCAGCAGAAATCATGCTGAGGTTTTAGACAGAGAGCAGCATGAGAGATGGCATCCTGATCAGTGTGAAGAAATGTTCACTACTGATCCAACCATAATAGAAAAGAGACGAGGGCTTGCCTCTGTGCTGGGTATGGAGTGCTACCCTTCATCTAAACTCTGTGATGAAAGTAGGAATTCTGCTCAGAACAATGAGAGCACTGTTCAGGATGACGTTGAAACCAGCAGTACAAGTGCTGAAACCTGGATGAAAGATAGCAAAGAACTAACTTCTCTCTCCAAGTCTAATTATAGCCATTCACCTGGGAATGCTGTGGTACAGCCATCTTCAGCTGAAAGCAAATTAAACGAGGAGCAAGAACTATGTAGTGGAAAGAAGATTAAGCATTCACTCCAAATGGAAGAATTTGGGCTCACATTAGAGTCCAAGGTAACTCATGCCATCAAAAGTGACCCTTCAGTTCAAGTAGAGCCGCCAAAACCAACCCCAAGAGTTCACACATTGCTCCCTAAGGACCCTAACAAGTCAGAGGATGTTACTGAAATCAATCCTCTATTTGCAAAGCCAAAGCCTACCCCAAGAAATGCAAAGCCAAAGCCTACCCCAAGAAATGCTGTAAAACTAAATAAGTGTGCACCTGTTTCTCTGACTGGTATACTGAAAGATGAAGAGCTGCTTACTCCATCTGACAGCACAATGTCTGGGTCTGGATTTGTGTTTCATAGAGAGAATCCCATGAACCCACATGAAAACCCAGCAGGTGACAGCTTATTAAAAACAGCCACTCTGTCAACTACACATCCTCCTGACAGAGATGATCGCAATAATGGACACTTAAAACACAAGATTTATGGTCATGATGATTCATTATTTGACTCTGGAACAGACCTTAAGTCTGCCATTCCAATTACTGGAGATCAAAGTCTAACACATGTTGGCCTTCCAGTTATTCCAGAAGTAGGATCAGATGATGAGCTTCTAGACAACTATCAAAAGAACAATGAAATGACTGCAATTTATAAAAGTTTTCCAAATACTGAAAATCAGTGTATAGATTCATTGTCTGTCACGGAGGAAGAAAAACTCAATTCAGATATGAGCTCTACTGATAGAGCAAGTATATTGCTTCGGAAGGGAGAAGGTGGCCCTGAAGATACTTTTAAATCTAGCAAATCTTCCAAACTAAATTCAGTAGTAGACATTCATAGTGGAAGCAGCAAGACTAGTGAGTCAGGTTTAGATATGCTGTCTTATCCCAGTGAGCATGGATGTGTTGTTGAGGAACAGGAACTGAAGGAATCTAGCAGTATTAAGGAAAGTAGGAAGAGTGATTTTTTTGAGCCCTCTGAAAAGTCTCTTTCTTTTACCTCCCTGTCCAGTTCTTCCCAACTCTCCCCTTCCTCTAGTTCCCTCCAATCTGGCGCTTGCAACAGTAGTAGAGCAGAATCAGTGAAAAAACCACCAGCAGAGAGCGTCAATCATACAGTCGAAAATGCTGGCAAGAAGAAGCTGCTTCAGGCATGGGTTTCACCCTCTGAGACACTTCCCAATCAAACACAGCAGAGTGGTGGAAGTGTGTCTGTTAAGCACAGGTGAGAATATGGGGAAATAAATAGAAAATTTCTCAGTGTTGTACAAGACATACTTTTTTCTTGCTTCAGAAATATTGTGATAGTTTTTTCATTATGATGTGACTTCATACAATCTTAACTTGGTCTGACTTTTGGACCCTGTCAGAGACCTATACCATACCAGTGTAAGACCACCAAAACTTTTATTAGTGAAAAATCAGTGATTGCACCAAATAGAACTGTGCGCCCAAAAACTTAAAATGAGCAGTGGCAGTGCTTTGTGCAGATCTGACATTCACAATACTTCTATTATTTATGGCAAGTTGTTTAGGGAACTCAGTGCTCATTTAGTCAAATATGGATTTGTGCTCTTTGAATAATGCTACTTTAATACCACAAATATTCTGGTGTCAACAACTGTATTTGGTAAACTGCATTGTGATCTCTAGCTTTTCAGAAATGAGGAAATACAATCAAAGGCAGTACTGAGAACTGTGGTGTTCGCTTAACTAGTAGAGTAAAGATTTCTAAGCATTAAAATATAGTGCAGCAAACTTACGTCATGTGACTAATAGGACTGACTCCCAGATAACGAACATGCTTTTGTACTTCCAGAGCTGTTCACAGCTCCAGCTAACTGGCATCCCATAATAGTCTGAGATACAAATTGGAGCTGTCTTTTTCTGTGAAACTCTGCTAGCCTCAGAACCTCTTTATCTGTCTCATGTAGTGTAGAGCTCCACAGCAGGAACTGCAGGGAATTACTGTTCAGAAATTGATTGAAATACAGTTGGGCAACTTACTTCCACTTTTTAAAATTGCCATTACAAATGGGTCTAGAGAATACAAGATTATGCCTAGGCATCTAATGTGCCTTATGCCAGAATTGGTCCGTTTAGAGAAGATAAAATAAATCTGCTACCCAAGAGGATATTTGGTATATAATTTTCCCACATTATCTTCATTAGAAGTCTATGTAGAATCTAATTCTTATAGTAATTTGTGTGTAGTTTAAAAACCAAAACAAACCCACAACCAAACAAAAACTAAGCATTCATGAATATGGTGTAAGCACCTCATGTAACCTGCTACTGTTATGTGATGTTTCCAGTTACCATGATACTGTTTCTTTTTTGTTTTTTTCATAGAATCTCAGGGTTGGAAGGGACCTCAGGAGGTCCCCTGAATGCAATAAAAATAAGTCAGCAGAACAGGCTGAGTGAGTGAGTGTGTATACCCAATGGAAGATTGTAATTGGAGGTAGAACTCTGTCCTGGAACTGAATTTCTCGTATCTTGAGGCGTATAAGGAAATTCATTAAATTCCCCTCGTTTTCAGTCTTACTGGATCTAGGAACCTGTTTAATGCTTTGCTTGTGATAGGATATCAAGATGTTAAGGAACTGCCTAAACAAGTTGTCTCTTTTGTTTCAGACATCCTGTGAAGCCAATGAACGCCACAGCAAATAAGTCGCATACTAAAAATTTGACCACAACCACAAAAATAGATGAAAACTGGACTGAGAGCAATAGAAAGGTATTAAAGACATTGAAACTTGGGTTATAGCTTCATAATGGTTACTGTAAACTTTGTAGCTTCCAGGGCACTCACCCTGAGTAGGCAAGTTCGCACTAAGGCCTGGTCCACACTGGGGTGGGGGTGGGAGGCGGTGTCGATCTAAGATACGCAACTTCAGCTACGTGAATAACGTAGCTGAAGTCGAATATCTTAGATCGATTTTTAAAAGTACTTACCGCGGTCCACACGGCAGCAGGCAGTCTCCCCCGTCGACTCCGCTTACTCCTCGCGCGGAGCTGGAGTTCTGGTGTCGACGGGGAGCGCTTCTTGGATCGATGTATCGCGTCTAGATGAGACGCGATAAATCGATCCCAGAACATTGATCGCTACCCGCTGAATCGGGCGGGTAGTGTGGATGTAGCCTAACTTACATTTTTTGGCTCTGATGGTCAAACGATGTCTGTGAAAGGATTTCCTTATTTTCTCTATTTCCCAGCGTTGGGAGGAAGAAATTGAATTAACTTTTTGTTCTTATTTAATGCAAATGACTTTAAAGCAAAAAAGGCTCCTGATGGAGTGTTCCAAGGAACTGTGGTTGTACTACTGGAGTAAACCCAGAAGTGCTCTTTGGTTCCTCACTAGATGGGTAGGTTGATGGGGAGGCTTGGTTGTGAGCCAGGAAGATGACTAGTAGGAGTGTCTGGGGTGGAGGATGACAAGTAAATATGCTACTTTGTAGGCAATCCTTGCTGTCTCCAATGTGTGGGGTGTGGCCACTGTAACCTGGAGTCTGCTTACTCAAGGTGATTGGGGGCAGGTAGTCACTGTCTGCTGCACTGCTGATCTTCCTTTCAGCAGAGACTAGTGAGACCCATCACCTTGTAACTTGCTGCATTGGCAGCTTCCACAATTAAGAACTTCCTCCACAGTCCGAAAGGCCAACTGCCCATTTGTTAAAGCAGAAGAGTATTGCCTCACAAAAGTAGGTTATATTTCTAAATGTGCATGGCTAAAAGCTTTCACCTTCTTTCTGTTCCCCTCAAATCTAAAAAGTATTGTCTGAGTGTTTGCATAAGTTCTGATCCCTGAGGCACCATTAGATAAGAGGTCTGTAAAGTGAGAGCAGACCATGTTCTGAGAGAATTCTGATTCAGAAATCCAGGCACAAACTGGCTTGTAATGTAGGATTCCTCATCTTAAGGAATGTCTACGTGCCTGAGCGCCCTATCCCAAATGGCAGTGAATCTCAGAGCCTGGGTCAGCTGACCTGGGCTTATGCGTCAGTGCTGAAAATAGACTTGTAGACATTACTGCTCGGGCTCTGAGACGTCTAGGTAAATGGCCACAAAAGAAAAAATGTGACTGAAAAGTTGAATTTTTTCACTTAAACTCAAGTGTTCCGCTTTTCAAAGTCTACAGAAGCCTGTTTGCGTAAACATCTGGTGTTTCTACACCACACCTTAGCTGTGCAAATACAAAACTATTCCCTGTAGTGCCACTGAGATACAACTATGAATAAGTCTGTTGTACAATGAGTACTCTGTACTAAAGTAATATTTATGCTAATACTACTTGTATTTTTGCTGCAATAAAAAGGAAGCATAACAAATTACTTAGCAGAGATTACTCAAAATCATTCCTATCCAGTGTTTAAAACAGCAAAGAGCATTTGAATTTTAAGAATAACTGACAAATTAGCAATACATTGCTAGACAAAATAGAAAATAACTGTCTTTTTTAAAATTCTAGTCTCAGTCATTAAGTACATTCACTGCTGTTTAACCTGAGCTTGACTTTCACTTTATTCAGTATATTTTAACTTGTGGTTCTGTAGATCTTTCAGTGCTAATATAACATGGGGAACTTTTTATGCAAGTCTTTGGGTCATTGATGTCCTGAGGTCATAACTCCTCTGTCCTTTGTTACGGACTCAAATTTACCCTTTAACCCCATGCAAACCTGGCATTCACAATTACTGTAAATTGCTGACAAATATTGAGCCATAAAATTGAGGCTATGGAAAACGCTACCAAATTTTGTCTCATTTTGAGTCTTACTTCCCCTTAGAATAGATGCCCTGGGCTTCCTAAATCCTACAGTATCAAATATTCTTGTGCCATAAAAGTGCAGTACTTAAATATTTTTCCTGTTACTTTCCTTTCCACATAATCTATTATTATAAAGCTCCACCGGTCCACATTTTGGAAGTTCACGAATATCTGCTAATAATTATAACTTTGCTATCATTTCTAGCTGCCATTGCGAAGTGCCCTAACAGATGTCTCTCTTGCAATAGCAGTTGCATTTGTGTCACTACCATACTGGTTCGATCTTGCAGCTTTTCCCTGTCATTGCTGATGTTGCAAGCTTGACAGGTTTTGGTCCTGGGGAACTTGCTTTTCCTGTTTACTGAAGTAGTAATAACTGATAAATCCTGAAATGCCAGTTGTGTGAGACTTTAACAAGATGTAAAGTACAGTAATTTCTTTGAAGAGCAATACTGTTTTGGTAACCAATATCCCTGGAATTCTTCAACCTTCCCTGAATACAAAGATCATTAGGCAGTCTTATTTCTGCACTGACCCTGTCTGTCTTCTCTCTCCAAAAGAAATATGATCCTTCGGACCCTGCCTATGCTTATGCTCAGTTAACACACGATGAACTGATCCAGCTGGTGTTGAGACAGAAGGATACCATTACAAAGAGAGATCTACAGGTGCGGGAGCTAGAAAACTACATTGATGACTTGCTTGTCAGAGTTATGGAAGAAACCCCCAACATTCTTCGGGCTCCATCTCAAAAAAATAAGGCTGGAAGGATGTAAAACCTCTGCCAGTAAACCCGAATAAAGGACTGGACTCCCGTTTTGTTACTCAAACTTCACAGGTAGATAATGTGAAGTTGCTGATGATCTGGTACTTGCTGCCTACCAAAAAAAAAAAAAAAAAAAAAAAAATCACCTTTCTTTGTCTCTTGCAAAAAGTTGATTCCACTTATCTGGAGACTAGTTAATAATTATACCAGGTCTTGAATACATAAGCCAAAAATACAGTCGTCAGAAATCTTCCACCTTTCTTTCTGGTACACTGTAAATATTTTACCACTACCTGGGAGGCATTGTTAAAGAATGTAATCAGAGGCCTGAGATTCATGTGGCTATGAATGTTTTTGAAGCCATTTTTGTCAGTGAGGCACTGATGGTTGTTGGCTTCTGAGCTTCTTTATTTTATTAGTATTGGGAGTTTAGCTTAAGGATTGGTGTTTTAAAAACTGAACCATGTTTCTCAGACTCAGAACAACAGTTCTTAATTCTAAGATTTAAGTTGTAGTGCAATATAAGCCATCACATACACTAATTCAAGGATTTGATTGCTTTGTTCAAATAATTATATTACAGAAGTTGAAATGCACTCCAGAAAGAGGTTTGGTAACCATAACTTGCCTTATTGTAAAAAATGTAATGCCCTTTAAACATGCTGTAAAATTGGAAGGCCTTTAAATCTGCATGAAAATGTGATTATACTAATGAAGTGTCTACATCTTATTTTGGGAAGGGAAGCGCAAAGCCTGTATAAACCTAGTGCTGAAAAATTTCAAAGCAGTGCTCTGAGGATGCTCTTTAATACAGCAAAAATCAAACAAAGATATAATTGCCATTTGACTACATGATTAAAGATCAGTTACGAATTTTAGACCATATAGTGATCTGAATTAGGAGCTGTTTTGTTTCATAGCCATCATATTCCAGATTTGAAGGTTCTTGTTCAAACTAGGGGGCACACATGTATGCACCTGTTTCCCTCGTGGTACACATGCTTAGTTTGTTTATATTGCTATGCACAGCAAGTCATGAAGATTTTTCTGTTGTGCCACTCAAGATCATAGATTTTTAAATCTGCTGTGTTTGGGAAACTAGGACCTACAGTATGGAACAACTGTCCAAGTTGATTCATATGGAACATCTAAATTGTATACATCTACATGTGGATAAAGTAAAAGGCATATGTGACCTGGTTCTCTTAATAAAGGAGCATTCAAATGGTGGCTTTTAAAAATGTATCTGGTTTCCAGTAATAAGATTTGTGGTTGAGAATGTTAGAACAGGTTTTATTTTAAATGTAATCAGAAGACATTATGCTGCTATTTTGCAAGATAAATCAGATACCTCTGTCTGAATCTTTTGCCTTAGTCTGCTGTAACTATGCAGTTTGCCATGGGACAGGCATTTCCCGTTTAATATCTGATAGCAAACAGCAAGATACTCACAAACAATCATTTTAGCAGGATGACTTTAAATCATTCTTTTAGAATAGTGTTAGGAATTGTCAGTAAAATTCAGCACGTAGATGGAAAGTTGTGATTGGATTCAACATCTATTTCCATCCACATTTAATGTTGGTGCTGATGTGTGGCAGGCTCTCAGTTTGAACAGCCCTGTGCTCACAGCTCTCAAACTGACTTCTTGAAGGCACAGTGAGGATCAGTGATACAATATCAAAGTACTTTGGATAATCTGTTTTAACATCTAGCATGTATTGTGAAGCAAAAATAAATAAATCGAACTCTACCCTTTATCAAGGTGAACGGGTCCATTAAATCTTCCCTAAAGTTCTGAGTGATAATTTCACCTATAGTTTAGGAGGGCAGAGTTTGTCACAGTATTCTTTTCATTAGAGCACTTTAATGAGAGGTGAGACTAGTTGAATTTCCTATTAGCCTTTTAATAGTCTTATTGCCTTATATTTAATATTTTCACAAAACACTGGAGACCACTGTAAACTTCTCATATTGTATTTTTGTAGTGAAGCATAATTTAATCTATTTACATAGAAGAAATCAATGTTTACTGGAATTGTATATAAATATTCTGTTATGTGCATAAATAATTCATACTATGATTGAAAGGTTGAAGGTGTAATGTTCCTTTCTAGGACCACAGGTACATAGTAGCAATGAGTGTTTGAGCAGATGACTTCAGTTAAGGGGTAAGTTTCAATATCCCAGATCCCATGAATGGAGTGGCTTATGCTGAAATTTTTTATATATATACATTTTAATTTGCATGGAACTAGCTATCTTCCACTGAAAATGACTGACTGCTGCTTGTGCCTTGAAATAGTGAGGAAGATGAAACATTAATTTCAGTTGCCTCTATCCTCGATGTTTTTATGGAGAGGAATTGTTGCCTGTACCTCCCTAAACTTTTTCTGCCGTCAGGACTTGATTCCATTGCTTTCCAACAGCTTTCTGGTTCTATGAGAACTGTGGCGATCTCTATTCCTTAGTGCCTTTGAGCAGTAGCTAAACAGTCTGAATTTGAAACTGGTGTTATAATGGTTGGACTTGCTTTTATACTCGGAAATAATCTAAATGAATCCAATGATATGAATTGATTTTTACTAGCCTCATTTTAAATGGCTGCCTTTCTGTTCTGGAGTTAAGGTACTACTCCACCACTAGTAGCTGAAGCCATTGTTTGTAATACTGCACCTGCTGCTTGAGGGATAAATACTTTACGAAGACATTTATCATTAACTAAATATATTCTTATCTTGGGAAAACTTAAACCCTATGGTTTTAATATTTGCTGATAACATTCCACTTAAGGTTATGACATTCTACTTCCAAGATGGGACTGTAGAATTTTGAGAGGGGTTTTCTCTTTTTGGTCGTCTTTTATACCAGTTAAACTTGGAGTCTGAACAAAAGGTTAGCTGGCTGCTCTTTCACAATGAGGCTTGATCTCTTGGTTGCATGTGGTAAGTCTCATTTATTGGTGAGATTTGGGCACTGCCAGGAGAGAGTGGTACTTTACAGGCCACACTTCTACTTCATTAGCTGTGAAAATGTTGCACAGTCTTATTGTACCTCAAATTTTTTTATTGGCAATGCTGTTTTAGAAGTGTTTTGACATAGGACTGGAATTTTTGTTAAGAAAGGTACTTAAATTGAGTACTTATGAGATTAAAGCTTGTTTGTCAAGCCCCTGTACAGTTGCTTAATGAATGTTTAATATTGAAGGATCCAAATGTATTTTTGTTTATATTTTCTGCTGTTTGGGTACTTTTTTTTGGTTTTTAAAAATGACTTTCACTCTTATGGAACACTAAAATAAAATTTTTAATTCCATGTTTGAACACTCTTGTTGTTTTTCACTAGACTCTGGAAGTGCTAGAAAATGCACAAGACCAAATGGAGAGAGCGCCGTATAATGGACAAATTGCTAATGTATATAATCAGGGGAACTGTTCTGCAGAGGCCCTGCAGAGTAGAATAAGTCTCTTCCATCACCGTAGAGAAAATTGTATTAGCTTGCTCAGCAGTTCCTAAAGCTTGCATGGCAAAATCATTTTATGCCATATGTGATTGATTACAGTGGGCCAGAGTCTCCTGCAGTTAAAGCTCAATGGCTGAAGTGAGAGAAGCTGGGAATATAGATAACTTAATGTCAAAGTATAAAAACAAGCAGGTGAAACTGGCTTGCAGTTAAAAACAAATGTTTGTGTGCTACAAAAAGAAAGAGGTGTTTAAGAATTAATGTGGCATCTCAAGGCAGTTCTGATTCATGGGCCTATGGCCCTCAAGCTTTGGCTGCCAGCTCTTATTTTCCTCAAGTTCGGGCAGCGATTCTCTGCTCAGCAAAATACCAGCATTTGATAGTTGTCCACAGAGGATGTTTGATGTTCACTTGAGGGGGAACATGAGGGTGGTCTGTCTTTTCCAGGTTATGCAGCAGTACCGTGGTAAGTTCTCAAAATTGAAACTTTTTAATTTTTTTTTTTTTTTTTAAACTGGTGAACGGAGCTAGTCTGACGTTCCTCAAGACTGAAATCCACTGCTGAACAAGTGCAACACGGCCAGCGGCAGCGCAAACTTCCTGTGCTCTGTTCTCCTGGCACTGTGCCCCAATTCTCTTGATCTGAGAAGGGAGTTTATGTCTTCAAGGCATTTTCAGTGATTGACTGAATCTGCCAACTAAGGGTCTAGTTATGATTTTTTGATGTGGACACCTCTTCACTGGGAATTGCACAGGTTGCTAATTTTACAGAAGCTGAGAGTAACAGCTTTAGGTCACTGCAACCTGGGCAGGATATAGACAAACTACAAGTGTAGCCATTGCCACTACCCTCTGAGCTAGCTAGACACCCACTACAACAAAACTTTATGATCTTCCTTCTGTTTATTATTTGTATATCTGCGCTTCTCTGGTGGGAGGACTTAAAAAAAAAATGCAGTGGGTTGTGGCTCATGGGTGCCCGTGAGCCAGTAAATCCATCTTTCCGATTGGCACAAAGTGAGTAGAAAAGAGACTCTTTGGGCTTGTATACACTGGCACTTTACAGCGCTGCAACTTTCTTGTTCAGGGGTGTGAAAAAACACCCCCCCTGAGCATGGCAAACTTCAGCACTGTAAAGTTCCAGTGTAGACAGTGCACCAGCGCTGGGAGCCATTCCCTTTGTGGAGTGTGTGTGTGTGTGTGTGTGTGTTTGTTTTTTTAAGAGCTCTTCTCTCCCAGCGCTATCCCGCGACTACACAGCCACATTAAAGGGCTGCTGCAGCCAGCGCTTTAATGTTGCTAGTGAAGACATACCCTTTGTCTCACAAACATTGCCACTGCCTGTCCCTCTCCTACTTTGGGATTTGCTAGAGGGATGGGAGCTGTCTCTAGCTGCATTGAGTCTATAGTAAACATCCTGTGGGGTGGGAAGTCTGATCAACGAGTTCAGCAGCATGTGAAGACTGAGCTTATTTACATGATAGAGAAATGTATGAAAGTTCTTGCCCATAGCATTCCATTGGAACCGGGTTAGTAAGGATGTCAGTCCTTCACGAGCACTTTAACTGCATTAACTTCACTCTTTGTGCAGTATATCTGGGCAGCAAGGACAAGGTGGGAGAATAATCAGTTTTCCTTTGTCTCTGTCAGACCACTTTGACCTAAAATGTGTTTGCCTTGTCAGGAGAACTTGCACGTCACTATAATAGCCTCCTTAATGCTTCTCTCTGCCTCCACTCTGAGGCATTGTTTCCTTCAAGAGATGGATCAAACTAGCTATTAAGGTCCTGCATTCAGTCTGAATGGTTCCCTCTTCTGCCAGGGCCATCAGCAATAATGCTCTGGGGAAACTTACAAGCCAGCATTGAATAGAAATTACCTGGTACTTTCAAGCATTTCATCCTTGTGTATAGCTCTAATGAGGTATTGTAGAGACTTGGAAGAAAGCTACTCAGATACCTACTATCTCACTGCAGGTGTTTCCACCTGGCCTTCACTGGAGAAGGTAAATCATAGCTGATTGACTACATCCTGGGAAGCAGGGCTTTGTTTTTAGTTTCATGTGAATTGTCATACTCTGTCAGACCATTGGCTCATCTAGTTTGGTATCTTCTGGTCAATGCTTGAAGCCTCACAAAAACCTCTATTGCCCATGAGCCTGGCTAACTGGGAAACTGCTGTGGCCTCCCTCAAGCTCCACTTCCATGCAAGCACCAGGCTGGCTTATTCTCTGAAACATGAAGGCTGGATACCCATAGCTGTATCAGTGCTCGTAATTGGTTCTTTTTAGAGTCCTCTGACATTGTTTGGCTTTCCTGGAGCAGAGTTCCAGTGGTGGCTGATTGGTTTCCTTGCTTGTTAAATTTTCTGCCATTATTTGTTTAGCAATGTCCTTAGGAAGGTTTTCTTCATTGACATGTTATTCAGGCTATATTTACACTACACACAGCTTTTAGCGGCATGGCTGTGTCACTACAGCCGTGCTGCTGAAAGTCGTGCTGTGTAGCTGCTGTTTGTCGGCTCTCCTGCCAAAAAAAACCTTCCACCCCCAATGAGGGGTATTTGCGTTGTCGGGAGGAGAGCGCTCCTGCCGACAACGCGCTGTTCACACTGGCGCTTGTCATGGCAAAACTTTCTTTCGTCTTTCAGAGGTGTCCTCCCCCCCCCCCCCCCGCCCCAAAAGACGGAAGTTTTGTCGTTCAATTGCCAGCGTAGACATAGCCTCAAGTCTAGTCTTGTGCATGAGATTCAGATGTCAAATGACTTGCACGCATTTGAGCTGTATGTCAAGACTGCAATAATTTTGGCACATCACGGACAATGGCCTTTTACAAGCATCACCTCTTTCTACTCTGTATTATTAAACATCAAGCCTGTCTAACTGATTTCTCACTCACTTTGGGGCTCTTTGAAATTGCCAGTTCTCCAGTGCGATATGGGTCTGTTATCACTTCTCCAAGTTGATTGGGACGAAGTTTGTTTTTCTGTAATCTGGGGCCAGAATGGCTACTGGATTTCATAGTGCACTTCAGTCAGCCCTGAATAAATGTATTAAGTCCCAGTACAGGATCTTCAGGGCCTTCTAAATAAAAAGAGGCAAGTGCTACCAACTGCCTTAGACTAACATTTGACTCTCAATCTCTGGAAGACTTTCAGTGGATATGAAATAGTTCATATCTTCCTATTGCAGCAGGTCCCTGTTACAGTGATAATGAATGCTTAGCCATTAACCATTAATCCTCTCTTCCATCCAGTGAGCCAAATGAGTGTTATCCATATTTTGATGTGAGTCTGGAGAAACAGAGGCAGAGTCGAAGTGACGTGCCCAGGGCTACACAGTCAATTTAGCCAGGCCTAGAATGCAGGAATTCAATAGCTTCTAATCCATGTCCTTGGATGACTAAACACTGTATGGACTGTATATGTATATTTTGTTCTTTTGCTTATACCACCAGTGCATGCAGAGCTGCATGCAGCCTCTGCCTGGATACTAATTCGCCTGTTGTACGTGAGTGCTTTTCATATACATAGAGGGAAATCCCCCTTTGCTTAGCCCTCATTTGCTCAGACTGTGTGCTGGCACTTTTAATTACACTTTTAACTTTATTATGGTTGGTTTTCATCCTCACTGGGAGAGGCAGTGTGAGATCCACTCTAGAAAGAACAGTTTACTAAGTGTTCCTAAAGCTAGCTTGAAATTAGTTCACAAGGTCAGGAATTGTGGGCTACAGTTCAGAGTCGTGGTTCTCAAACTTTTCTGCTAGTGACCCCTTTCACAGAGCAAGCCTCTGAGTGCAACACCCCCCCCCCCCGAATTAAAAATGCTTTTTTTTATATATTTAACGCCATTATAAATGCTGGGGGCAAAGCGGGGTGTGAGGTGGAGGCTGTCAGCTTGTGCCCCCTATGTAATAACCCTGTGACCCCTAGTTTGAGAACCCCTGCTTTAGTGTGGGTCTGGTCATGGCTGTTGGGTTCTCTTCTTGTGACCTCAGGTCACTTTTACGTGTGGGTCCATGTTTACGGTTCCTCTGCTAAAAATATTATGGATCCAGGGCTCGTTCAGTTGCTACCTAAGGGTGTCTTTGCTGTAACTGCAAAGCGAGGGTGCCACCTGCTGGTCCACACCCGTTAGCAGACAGTCACAGAGTTCCATCTACTTTGTTTTCTGTCCCATATGGTAATACTGGTGAGCACATTTAGATTCCTCCTCTATGGTTTAAGGGGGGGGGCAGGCTCAAGAATGAATGGGTTAGTTACATAATGTCCAGCGGGAGGAGGCTGTGGTCTAGGACCCAGACGATGCAGGGGTTTGTGGCTCCCAAAGGAAAAGCTCGTATGGTTCATTTCAGGGCGAGGTGCCTGGGGACGGGAGGCGGCTGGGGGGGGTATTGAAATGTGAGCCCCCGAGCCAGCCAGCCTGGGGGCGCCTTCCTGCAGCGATCTGTCACGGGCCGAGACTGGAAGACGTAGAGGCGCCCTGAACGCTGGTTGCCATGGTGCTCGCCGACTCCTTGCTCACCCCCCCCTCCCAACTGCGTGGGAAGCCCGGGGAAGGGCGGAACGTGGTTACGGGGGTGCTGCCTCTACTCGGACGCAGCCGTTCGAGGGACCGGATGTGACGGAGGCGATAGGGCTCTCTCCGCGGCCAGCGTGGGCAGGGTGCAGCGATCTAAAGTCCCCCCCCCCCCACCACCCCCCACTGCCGTGCGCTGGAGTCTACTTCCGGGAAGGCGGCGGCTGCCTGAGTCCGCGGGCGAGGTGAGTATTTGGGGGCCGGCGGTGGCTGAGCCGGGGCAGGGAGACCTTGGTAATGGGCTGGGCAGAGGCTGAGCCCAGGGGGCGGGGCGGGAGGGGACGTTGTGAGCACAGAGCGGGCATGGGGGGGGGGGAGGAGGGTGGTGCTTAGCTGGGGGGGAATCTCCTGGGAGGCTGCAGGGGAGCAAGGGGTTGATCGGGGGGGGGGCAATTGAAACAGGGATCTGCCCTCTCCCAATTCCCTGCAACACACGAGCTACAACAGCAAGAGCCCCGACTTGGGCGGGCGTTTGAGGCCCGCAGGAGTTGGGAGAAAAGAGAAAAAAAAGGTGTATGTGGAAAACTTGAAGCCACGTTACAGCCTTGACTCAAACCGCTGGGCTTCTATGAAGGGAGAGTTTAGTCTCTGTCTCTGTCTCTGTTCATCCCTTGCAGGTTTTCACGATGTCGGGCCAGAGAAAATGCCCCGATTGTGGCTCCTCTGAAATTGTGGAGGACGCACATTATGCTCAGAACCAACTGGTGTGTGCTGACTGCGGGTTTATCCTCACCGAGGGGCTCTTGACAACCACTTTCCAAGATGAAGAACATTTACAAGGTCAAACAAAGGCTGGTTTTAGTTAGCATAAATATGTCAGAATCTGCAGGGCTTTGTGTAAATTGCATGAAAAGTCATGGTGTAGTCACGAGGACAGGGAGGCAGAGATTTCAAACAACCCCTCCCCCTCCCAAAAAAACCCCTCTGAGTAATGAGTAATATTTTAATCAAAAGTCTTTTGCCCTGAAAACTGCAGAAAAAAGAGTAGGAGAGAAATTGCTGTTTTAAACTTTGCAAAGGTAGCAAGTACAGCAGGCCTGGACAGATGCCTCTTAACCCACGATTCTTCCCCCAAATCAGAGAGATCATAAATTTGACTCTCTTCCCCCAGCTGTATTACAAACCACTAGTCCTAATTATGAGAGTTCCTGCAGACTTATCTTGCTTCCGTAGTCCTGGTTCTAACTTATTTCTCCAGCATACAGAGATTGCTTCAGCTGTCTGCAGTAATGTTCAACTACCTATTCATGTAAAAATGCCAAAATATAAAATAGTGATTTTTTAAAAAACATGAGAATCATGGAATCCATGGCCTTTTGAGGGAAAATAATCATGATATAGCAGCAGTGAAACCTGCACTTGAGTCTTATGAGTAGGGGCCCTACCAAATTCATGGCCATGAAAATCACATCATGGACCGTGAAATCTAGTCTTTTATGTGCTTTTACCCTATGCTATACAGATTTCACAGGGGAGACTAGCATTTCTCAAATTGGGGGTCCTGACCCAAAATGGAGTTGCAGGGGGGTTGCAAAGTTATTTTAGGGGTTTGTGGTATTGCCACCCATACTTCTGCACTGCCTTCAGAGGTGGGTGGCTGGAGAGCAGCGACTGTTGGCCGGGCGCCCAGCTCTGAAGGCAGCGCCCCGCCAGCAGCAGTGCAGAAGTAAGGGTGGCAATACCATGCCATCTTTACTTCTGCTCTGCTGCTGCCCAGCTCTGAAGGAGCAGTATTTCAACCTCCTCTACAATAACCTTGCGACGCCCCCCACAACTTCTTGTGTCAGGACCCCTACAATTACAACACTGTGAAATTTCAGATTTAAATAGCTGAAATCATGAAATTTACTATTTTTAAAATCCCATGACTGTGAAATTGACCAAAATGGACTGTGAATTTGGTAGGGCCCTACTTATGAGACACTGACAGGTTAAAAATCACACATTTTAAAAAACAAACAAACATGAAAACAAACTTTCTTGCCTGTGGTGCAAATAGAACCCTGGATTCATTTTTAGAAAACGATCTTTAACTTTTAGTAAGCTGGTTTGTTTGGTTTGCAGATGAAAATACACTAATCAGTTTCATTTTCTGGCTCTCATGCTGAAGTGAATACTGTGATGTTTGTACTGCATAGGCTGCAGATTTTTCTTCTGAAAACAGTTTTACCAGGGATCTTTAAATATGTGGGGAGGGATAGCTCAGTGGTTTGAGCATTGGCCTGCTAAACCCAGGGTTGTAAGTTCAATCCTTGAGGGGGCCATTTAGGGATCTGGGGTGCAAACAAACAAAAATCTGTCAGGGGACAGTAATTGGTCCTGCTAGTGAAGGCAGGGGACTGGACCTTTCAAGGTCATTCTAGGAGACTGGTATATCTCCATTTTTGGGGGGAGGGATAGCTCAGTGGTTTGAGCATTGGCCTGCTAAACCCAGGGTTGTGAGTTCAATCCTTGAGGGGGCCATTTAGGGATCTGGGGCAAAAATTGGGGATTGGTCCTGCTTTGAGCAGGGGGTTGGACTAGATGACCTCCTAAGGTCCCTTCCAAACCCGATAATCTATGATTCTATGATTCTATGTCCTGGAAGCATTTATATTTGGCTTAAAGGTTTTGTACAAGCTTATTTTTTTTACAAACCTACATTTTAAAACAAATCTGTCCTGGCAAACATCCCTTTAAGTAACTATGATCAAGTATCCCCAAGTGGCTTCCAGTATAATCTTGTTCACTTTTTTTTTTCATAAAACTTTATTTGCAGATTTCATGTTTGACTACTTAAAACAGATTTGATTGTGAGGAGAGTAATGTTTATGCCATATAGATTGACTGGATCAGATATGTACTATACTTATGTGTAGCTCTCCTTTGCCCCTCTCCCCAAGGCTGAGGAATCAATGACCCAAATCAGTTATGGCAGAGGGTCTCAAACTTGAAGATCTGATGTACCAGACCTAAAGCTCAGAAGTTCTTGGTACACCACTTTCATAAATTTAGTCACTGTAATTATAATATAAATAGCTCTAACAGACTACATCCTTTGCTGGCAATCTGCAGAGAATCAAAGAATCGAATGGCCAGTGAGAACTGAACACCATTCATCCTAAAGCAGCGGTTCTCAAACTTCATTGCACTGTGACCCCCTTCTGAAAACAAAAATTACTACACAACCCCAGGATGGCGGACCGAACCCAGAACCTCCTTAAGCCCCATTGCCTCAGATGGGGGTGCCAAAGCCCAAGGGATTCAGCCCCAGGCAGGGGGCTTGTAACCTGAGCTCAGCCACTCAGGGCTAAAGCCCTTGGGCTTTGGCCCTGGGCTTCAGCTTTGGCCCCGGACAGTGGGGCTCGGGCTTCAGCTTCAGCCCCTGGGCCCCAGCAAGTCTAAGCCAGCCCTGGCGACCCCATTAAAAATGGGGTTGTGACTCACTTTGGTGTCCCGACCCACAGTTTGAGAACTGCTGCCCTAGAGAGTGAGCGAGAGTCTCTTTTTAGTTCAGGATTGAGGCAAATTGCACGAGGCATGCTTGAGAGCGCCTGCACTGTTGTCTGTGCTGCTGGTACCTGTTCGGTGGGTATAAAGGGTATAAATTGGCAGCCTTGGAAACTGAAATCGGGTGTTTTCGATGGCACCGATCATAGATCTCCCCCTCCACTCCACCCCTGAAAGTGGCTGCTTTGCCTGATGCTTGTTGTTTTCCAGAAGTGACGTATTCCCGGAGTACTGGCCAGAATGAGCAGCTGAGCCGCTGTAAGCAACGAGGTGAGAGCTTTTTTTTATTATTCCTGTCTTGCAACACTATGACACTGCATGATGCTATGGCCTAGAAGGGACTACAATTCGGCTTGTACAATCTGTTCCCCGTACCCTTCATTTTTCTAAAAGCCACAGGGCGCCTCGAACTTTTCACAAGTGACTAGTTCTGAGCCCAGGGGAACCTTCCCAGCTGCATGAAGAGAAAGGGGCAAAAGTTGCCGTGGGCAATTGCTAAGCCTTAAGTTGCCACACTGCCATGTTGCTCCCACCTGGCTTTGGCTGAGTGTTTGCTGAATTGCAGTATCATGCTGAGGTGCGGTTAAAGAAATGTTCTGTGCCAGTGTTAAAAGCATCATGGTGTTTTCCCATAGGGATCAAGCGTGTCCAGGATCTCTGCAAAGTCCTCTATCTCCCAGCTGTGTTTGAAGAGACAGCCCTGGCCTATTTCCAGCGAGCAATTGAACACCCCTCCTTCCACTTAGTCAGCTTGGAGAAGAAGGAGATTCTGGTAGGCTGCTGTGTCTTTGTGACCTGCCGGCAGCACAACTGGCCCCTGACCATGGGGACTATCTGCTCCCTGCTCTACGCAGACAAGGAGTTGTTTGCCAGCGTCTACCTGTGTGTCCTGAAAGAGCTTCAACTGGATGTGCCAGCCCTGAGCCTGACGGATCTGGTGAAAACCCACCTTAACAGGTAATGTGACCATCTGACACCATTCATAATAGAAGTTCCAAATGATAGAGGCATACCTAAAACATAGCCGCCTGTGGGGTGGAAGACTGCACCATGGACACAGCAAGCTACACCACCGTGGAATGGGGGGTAGCCTTGGCCAAGAACATCAAGGCAAAGCTTTGTCCCTTGGGATCTTTAATGTCCATACATGGCAGAGGGGACTTCTGTTTTAGAGCCTTGTCTGAAAGGAACCACATTCAGTTTCTGATTCAGAACAATGAAGAGCTATTTTGATCCTACTGAGATTTAAACTGGTGGCCATGGTGTTTCACAACTGGAGCTTAGCTAGGGTGACCAGATGTCCCGTTTCCCATTTTGGGGACTTTTTCTTATATAGGTGTCTATTACCCCCCACCCTCTGTTCCATTTTTTTCACAGTTGCTATCCGGTAACCCTAAGCTTAGCCCCTCTAAGCATTGTGCTCATGTGAATATATCCATGTGTTCTTGTGTTGACTGGGGCATGAGATACGAACTAAAGCTGCCTCCTGTATTGCCCCAGTCTAACTACTCCTTTGGTGATGTGAGAGAGATGGGAGGCTCTAAGACACTTGTTAATTGCAGCCAGAGCATGGAAAGCCAACGCTTCTTAGGTCTTCTGATCCCTGAGTGCCGGGGGACGCCATTTTGTTCTGTTTTGTGCAATGCTTGTCAGGATGGGGGTCCTAGTCAATGACTGGTGCTCCTGGGGGCCACGGTAATATAAATAATAATAAACCTCTTTGGGCACTAAATCTGTAATCCCTTTTGTGCCACTGCTAGCTAGGTTACAATTAAGCAGACTATATTCTGCTTCTCTAACCTATATTATAGAATTGCCCCTGGATATTCTGTGTGTCACAGCAGGGAACCTTGTACAGTGTTCGTGTTCTTAAACAGCTGCCATATTCTACCAGCCTGCATTTCAGGGTCAAGTGAAGCAATCCTTGTCTATTATATGCATGAAAAGTGCTTTGGGATGAAGTGCTATAAAAATGCCTCTTGTGGTTAGAGCAGGGGACATGTCAGGTGCCTGGACTTGTTTTTTTCCCAACTCTGCTGTTGACTCAGTGAGTCACCTTGGTGTGGAGAGACTTTACCTGGCTGCCTCCATTTTTCCATATGTAAAAAGGGCCGGTACTCACCTAACTCCTAGGTGTGTTTGGTCATGCAGTGAATGGGCTACAAGGCTTATAGTGCCAGTAGTATAAGAAGAGTGACTAAGTATAAATAGTATCACCTCTGTTTTTAACTGATCTGCTCCCTGTGTAGCTGGTTACTGGCTCATCTGGTTTTGTGATAGCTCTGTTCTGTTAGTGAGCAAGCTGGGTTCTACTGGGTATAATACAATTATCAAACTACATTCGTTAGATAATTTTTTAGTATTGGAGATGTACTAGCTAGAAAGTCCAATCTTGAGTGTCGGCACGCAAGGGAAATTCGCAATGCTGGCATTAGAAAAGCCAGAAGTATTAACAAACATGTCTTTTCTCTTCTCTCTAAAAAAGTGTGCTGTCACTCTTTAATCCCTCTGCTTTTTGTTGTCTCTCATCTCCCTCTGTGTCTCTCTCACTCACATACTGTATACCTTCTACACTGTACATTTGTTGGTTTTTGCCCGCTGCCCATCACCATGGTATCTTAGTGTCTCCCTAAATGTTGTAGGTGAGTGACAAATTCAGACTAGAAATTAGATGCACATTTTTAACAGTGAGGGGTAATTAACCAGTGGAACAACTTGCCAAGGGTTGTAGTGGATTCTCCATCACTAGCAATTTTTAAATCCATGCTGGATGATTTTTAAAGCATCTGCTCTAATACAAACTGAACTAATTCAGGGTAGTCCTGGGGCCTGTTATACAAGAGGTCAGACTAGAAAAGAGCCCTTCTGGCCTTGTAATCTGAGTGGTCTAAACAGCTATGAGACTTGTTGCTTCTCTCCCGTTGTCTCAAGGCTCATGGGATTGGTTAGAATTTCACTTATTTCTTCTTGTCCTCTCTCTCCGTTTCTGAGGACCGGCAGTGTAGTCCTTACTCATCTACAGCAGAAGATGAATGTGTGGAAAGCCTGCCAGAGGTCTTGCATTTCTCCTGGAAGGCCTAGCCAGCTGTTGGCACTGTACATATCAATAATAACCTGTATAAACCAAGCAAATTGAGTGGGGAGTCTGAGGATGAATATGGGAGCCACCCAGTGCCATTTGAGGCCCTTTTCAGAGGACTGCACCTTGATGTGCGTGTTGCACATTGGAAGCCTCAGACAGTGCTGTGGCCTTGTAATACCTCGGGCCCTCCCAGATTCGCAGCCCCGAAAAACACATCACAGACACTGAAATCAGACCTTCCCCAGGGAATCTAGCTATTGGAGGAGAGTGGGAGAGGCAGGGCTGGGGGTGCCCCAACCAGGGGCTCCTAGCTGCTCGTCTGGGCTGGGGAGGGATCAGACCCACCTCCGGGTACCCCCGCCCCGCTGCAGGAAGTTGCACGGCTCTGCTGAAGGTAGTGCAGAAACGATGGTGGCAATCCTGCAACCCTCTCCCCCGCCCCACAACAGCTTTGCAACCCCCCTTTTGGGTCAGCATCCCCACAGTTACAACACCATGACACTTCAGATGTAAACATCTGAAAACCTGAAATTGACCAATTTTAAAACCCTTTGGCCATGAAATTGATCAGAATGGACTATGAACTTGGTAGGCCCCAGTAATACCTGAGGCCTCCCCTGCCCTTGCAGCACGATGGACTTAATGATCTAATGGCTTCCTTCTAGCTCTGATACCCAGCGCAGCAATATAGCTAATGGGCTCTTTGCTCTCTCAGTTTCAAGCTGTTCCAGAGTTCAGCCAACGTCCCTGCCAAATTTGCTGAGGACAAGGGAAAGATGGTTGCCCGAACAATCCAGATTGTGGAGCTGGCCAGTGAGACGTGGCTGGTGACAGGCCGGCATCCCATTCCCATCGTCACTGCTGCGGCCTACCTTGCGTGGCAGTCGCTGCAGCCCGTGGGGCGCCTGACGTGCACCTTCCCTCGCTTCTGTAAGCTGGCAGGCACAGACCTACCCCCGCCGGCCCACCTGAGGCTGAAGGAGCTTAACGACATCCTCCTGAGAATGGCCTCCCAGCTGGCGTGGCTGCGCGTGCTCAATGTGGACAAAAAGACGGTGGTCAAACACATTGGGGACCTGCTCCAGCACCGCCACTTCCTGCTGAAAAGCTCCTTTAGCTCAGGGGACGCTGAGGATCAGGGTGCCACAGCAGCGGGCGATGGCCCGGAGAGTTCACCCCGAGCTGCAGGGTGCTCGGCCCGAGCGGAGGGCTGCCACCCCAGGGGCAAACAGAAATGCAGCAGTGTACAGAGGCCTTTGCTGCCACCGTGCCTTATAAACCCCAGGAAGAGACTCCGAACAGCAGCCCTGAGCCCTTCGGACCAGGCTATCACGGGAGACGAGGCCATTTCGGACAGCGAAATTGAGCAATACCTGCGGAGCCAGGAGGAGATGCAGGAGTTCAGCAAGGCCCAGGCCTGGCACTGAATGAGCTCCCAAGAGCAACGTGGACAAAGGCACTAAGAACTAGCCAACTGAAGCAAAGGTATGAATTCTACAGCACAGCTGTCTCTGTTGCACTGCTAGCAGACGCTCTTCCCACTGGAGAACTAGGATAATGGGGTCTCTTAAGCGTTCCATGCTATGGGGAGGAGTTGTAAGTAAATGACAACATGCTCTCCTAATTCTGCTGGGGCAGAAAATTAAAATACCAGAATGACTTCCTAAATGAGACTTTTCTAGGGAAACTGTTTAGTTGGTTAGAAATAATCAGCACAGGTGCCAGAAATGCCTTCAGGACATTCTCTTACCAATTAGCAGTTAGTTATTTTGTTGAAATCCAGATGTTCTCCAGCATCGTCCTGGTGCAGCCCTTATAAGTGAGTCTGTGTACTGATAGAAGGCGGTGGCAGTAGCATGGGTAAGTAATTCTATTCTGCCTGTCAATAGAAGCATTCAGATTTCTTGCTATTGTATCTGGGTATGGCAAACGGCTGTTGATCTGTGTGGTTTTGGTTAGGACTAATTGCTTTGCATTTCCTTCACTAAGTTGTAGGATTATTTGGGTGAGGAGGGCCCTTGCATAGGTCAGCCAGTTCATTTCTCAGGGCTGCTCAGTGGCACACAAGCCTTCTGTTAATTATGATAGAGCAATGTCCGGGTTATGCACCCACCTTTGGAGGTGGGGAGGAGAAAGAGAGTACTTTTTTTCCTGTCTAAAACAGAGTAACACTTGGTGAAAGCTCAGTGTTCCAAGCTTGCTGTTTGGCACTTGGTTCATTTGAGTTCCTTCCAACACAGTGTGACCCTGCCATCTTGTTTCACTAGCGCTCAGCTGCATTGTTTGTGATGTAGTAGAACTGTCACTTTCATTTGCTGTTAAGGCTTTTTTCAAAATGCAGCGCCTGTTTCCCACCATGTGTGGGCATCATGCTACAAGATCTCAGTCTTGGGGCCACCACTACAGGGACAGGGCTTAGACTGCCCTGGGGACAGATAGTGGGTTGGGTTGGATATCAGAGACAGCCCTAATAATACTGTTGGGAAGCTAGCATTGCCCTCTGCCTAATAAGGAAAACAGTTCTGACCTTGGCTGTTAAATGTATTATGTGAAGCTGCTGGAATTTTGAATCCTTTCTTTGTATGATTATGGCACCATTTGTTGATATCTAGGTACAGCCAAATTCAATAAAAGAAATGACCTTGCAGTGCTGAAGAGTCTGTCATTGATTTGGGACCAAGGGCCTAAATCAAGCAACTTCACTTCTCAGTAGATTTGCAAATCTTTAATATATTAAAACAAAACATATCTGCTAGAAACATTCGGTTTATATAAAAAAAAATGCAAAAACTCCCAACCCTTCAAACACATTTTCTTTGGCACTTTGTCCCCGCTCCCTCCCCCATGTATATTGCAAGAAGCTCTGTTGATATGTCATTTGCTTGTAATGTAAACAGACAAAATAAGTGTAATACAAAGCTTTTATATAATACTGTCACAGTGCAGCAAGCATATAACAAGTTCAGCATCAGCAAGATTGTGTAGGTTGTGGTATCAGCATCTGATTCAAATTGTATTAAATACAAAGCACTTTTAATAAGGGAGAAAGTCTAACAAGGCTGGAGGGTAGTAACACTGCAGTGTAAGCCCATGGGTCTTTCAGGAATAGAGGTGGCGGGGGTTCAGAATGCAGAGAAAAATCTTTTAAGTGCTTTATAATCCATGAACTCCTGCATCTTTCCACCCCAAATCTCTTAGAAATGGTATGGACGTGAGCACTGGCTTGTGGCTGACTCCATGCATGCCTTCTAGCACTTCAGTCCATCACTAACCCCTGGGGAGGTAGGTAAGTTTTTTGTTACCCATTTTTACAGGGGCAGAGAGGTTGTGACTTGCCTTCAGCCACAAAGGGGAGTCTGTATCAGAGCTGGGCTTAGAGTGCAGGAGGTTCCTGGCTTGTAGTCCTGTGTCCAAGGCACTGTGCCCCACTCCTTTGATTTCAAGTGGGACAAAAGCAGCCAAAGTAGCAGGAGAACAACTAAGGCACTGGGTCTCCCTGCTGACTATAGGAACAAGGGTAAAATTATCTTCTCTGAACTGCACCACAGGTCTCTTCTCAGCTGACCTCTGGTCAAAACTCCTTTTGAAAGGCAAACACAAATTCTGTGTAGGGAACGAGTGCCAAACAGCAGGACAGAGAGGAGAGGAGAATTCTAAGGGCTGTTTATTTCTTCATCCACTGGTTAGGGTACGAAATTACTGGTGGTTTAAGTACCCAGTTCAGTGCCTCACAAGCTAAAGATGCTCTGTTTTCTCCTTGTTTGGTCTCACTCTGTTTCTTTAGTGATAGGCACATGTGGTGGAATTGGCAGCAAATCTCAGCTCATTCTAACAAAACAGCAACATGAAACTTATTGCTGGGCACTGTTTTGAATAGAAACTTCCTTTTTTAGGAGACAATTTTCTATAAATATTTTAACCTAAGGCTCCTTTTCAACACCAGGCTCTGGGACCTGTCTGTATTTACAGTAAGAAGCTCCTTTATATTTTTTCCAATACAAAAAAATCAAGTGCTTAGCCAAGTACCAGCCCTTTTAAAAACATACTAGGAAGGATGAGTTATATATACACTTACCTAATTCAGTTTTTCTCTGTGCTGCTGTAACCATGTGCGGCCTGAACAATTTCCCTACTAGCTTAGCAAGGTTCTTTTCACTTAATAGAACCAGCCCTAGTCTGTAAAATGTTCTTTCCTCTCTGATCTAGACTGGGTCGACTCTGAATTATCTATTTACATTAATTTATTTTTTTTGTTTCAAGAGCAGAACGAAACATTTTTGAACATGCTAAACGGGATTTAAGGGCAAGTATTGATCTCTGTACCTCTGCCCACTGTCCAACGCTTTGGTTCCCTCTTGAGTGGCTAGAACTCCCAACACCTAACATACAAGGCACGAGACTTGAAAATCTTTCACACTGAGTGTAACATACATAAAAAATAATGCCCCTGCTGTTTCATTGATGGAAGCCTCTTTGCTGCAGCCAACAACCCTTTTGTATAGCATCGGTGTCTGAGGGTGTTTAACCCAGCGCAAGAGCAGTTTTCCTGCAGTGATTTTAGTGTCTGTCATATGCAGACAATTTACTTTGCTTGGAGCTTTTTCTTATCTTACCTCCTGTTCATTTTTAACTATGGCTTTTACTTTGGTAGCTCAGTAACCCATAGGGCTAAATATACATTTAAGAACAGTCAGATCAAATACTTGTCATTTCAGTCTCTCTTTCTGAACATGTGTTTTGGTAAGGATATGAAACAGACACATTTCTACTGCAGTGTCTTTGCGTGAAGGAGCTAGTTCTGGTCTACTAACCAACACTGGATGGCAAAAGTAAGTTCTTGCCAAAACTCCTAAGGGGAGACACTGATCATGTAACATGGAGGCACTGCCATCAGCTACCAGTCAGTCTATACATATATACACACAATAATATAAATTTGAAAAATAAACATTTTTCTTCTGTATATTTATAAAATTGCATTTAGAATCAGTCTCATGTGACATGCAGAAGTGATTAAAATAAGATTGCTCATCAGCCGCCTGATTTGCAATGATTGTCTTTCACCTTATGATCTTAGTGCTCCTGTGTCCTCTGCCCATTGAGAATTAGATGAGGTTTGTTGACGTGCTCTGACTCGCTCCATTCCAGCACCCAGGTGGAACAAGACACCCACCCTTACCTGCTGATTGACAAGAGGAATTAAAACATTCTGGACAGTACCACCCAGGCCCCGGTAGTGCACGTCAATGTTTATAATACACATAGACTAGGTTTGAAGGTTGCATTCGACCTGACGGAAGATGCCTTCGGTTAGCAGCGCCATCCACCATTCCCCACGCCCTGCCAATGGCTGAACCATGCTGGGATACTGTAGCTGCCCGGGCCCTTCAGCCCTCTAGACAGTCGTTTCGCTCTTCCAAAGGCCAGTCTTCATGCCAGCCATGCTCTCTGCACTGGTGAGGTTTATATCGTACTTACTGCCTTTCAGCCCCCCGTTCTGGTTGGCCATGTTGAGCGGGTAGGATCTACGCTTAGTCTCTTTCTCAATGGTGTGGGCCTGTTTGAGATTGTCCCTGCTAGCGCTTCTCCTCTGAGCTCTGCTGACATCAGGAACCTGATGGCTGCTGCTACCACCATCGCTCCCTTCGGATTGGGTCAGGGCAGCATCCCCCTCCTGCACTGCTGCTACCTTCGCTCCTAGGCAGCTGTTGTTCAGGGGGCTGTTTCTGCTGCTGTGGTAGCTCTCGGAATGGCTGTTGTGGAGGCTTCCACTCTCGCTGGAGGGCTGATCTGAAGAAGGCCCCCGCAGCACCTTCAAGCGGTGGTGCTTCCCCTCCCGGTACTGCTTAGTTCTGTTCTTGTGGTTCCTGCGCCCATGGATGTTGTTAGCGTACCTGGCCGCGCTGGCGTTCTTGGTGTTGGCCGTCTCCATCTCTTCGTAGCAGGCCGGCCGCGGTGGGGGGCAGCTCTCTGCCTGGCTCTGAGCCACCTGCAGGTTGGTGAGCTTGCAGTGGCCCCCGGTGGAGTTGGTGCTGCTGGGGGAGGAAGAGGACTTGATGGAATGAGCCACCTCGGGGTTGCACCCGATGAAGATCTGCGAGCCCTCCTCTGCCGCCATGCCTGGGTGGACGTACGCTTGCATGGGCAGCGCATTCCTGTAGGAGGGGCAGCAGGCAAACCAGGAGTTCTGCACGTCTCGACGCCGGGCACAGTGGTGGATGAAGATAAAGAGGCCCAGTGCCACAGCGGTTACCCCGTAGAGGCAGCTAAAGAGGACGTTCAGGTACCAGCGCTGGGACACAGCCATGGCCCCAAACGTCCACAGCGCAACGTACAAGAAGTGGGTGACCAGCAGTGCCCAGAACTGCACCTTCGACGAGTAGACGCCGTCCACATCGGCGCTGTGCGTCCCAGAGTGAAGGGTGACCGAGATGGAGCCTGAGTCTGTCAAGAGGTTGCTGCTGCCACCCAACCTTGGGGGGGGCTCGAGGGGCATTGGAGGGTCTTTTTGGTTCTTCGACTGGCACCGGAGGTTGACCCCAGTGCACAGGAAGTAAATCCAAGTGATGAGCAAAATGAAAGCCACAGGAACGTAGAAAGCCCCAAGGCTTGGCCTCCACACCAGCCAGCAGCTGTAGGGTAGAGAAGAGCTTAAGAGTCTGCCTTGGCCCTGCCAATGCTCCATCTAGTCCTCAACATCCTCATGGTCCTGGGGCCAGCCTGTGAGTATATCTGGGACTGGGGCACAATTCACATTTCACAGGTAAAGAAACACATTCAGAGCTGGGATTAATACGGGTTTCTGGAGCCTAGATTCCTTCTGTGAGCACTGCACAAGGCTTGGGTGTTGTTCAGAAACAGCATCAGTAGTCACTAATGAGTGGTAGTCAATGGGGGTGTTGTAGGAATAGATAAAAAGCTTACAAGGGCATTTCCCCTTCACTGGCATGGGCACTCATATAACACAATTCCCTGCTGTAGATGCCAGCTCTCACCTTTGCAAACAAAACGTACTGGCCTGGTTCCTTAGCTGATTAAATTCCAACCCCAAACCATTTTGTTGGGTTGGATCATGGCAGGGAAAGATCATTCGTTTCTGATTCAGAAATAACTAACTTTCCAGCAGCCCTTTCCTATTGGTGCGGAACTGCTTGCCCCTTACTGGAGCATGCTGTTGCAAAGGTGGGGTGGGAAGCTGTTCTCTAAGCAGCCTGAGGGTAACATTCAGCTGCAGCTATAGGATATGCAAGGGCCCAAGTAATGAATCGGACCTGCCCTGGCCTTGAAATAAGAGAGTGTTTGTGTCCTTGCACAGTGGGTTTTAACTTCTCTGCATGTCTCTGATCTACACTGCTGCAACATCAGCCTTTCCTGACCAGGCTTCTGATGCTGTCCAGGTCCCCGCTCCTCAATCGAGGCTAAGCACTGGTGACTGAAGGAGGAGGCAGCAAGAAGGTAAGGGAGGAATAATTCACTGCTCCTGTCACACTTACTAGGGGTTGTTATCCTGGTAATTGTGGGTGTTGACAGCCGCTGTGATCCCACAGATGATGAGGGGGATTCCGCCAGCAATCAGGTAGAATCTGTAACAAGAACAAAGCCATTGTTACCCTGCTGCCCCCAGGGAATGTAATCGTTTAGGACTGTGCCTGTTTGCAGGTGTTACTCCCTTTATTCCAGCTGGAATCACAGTGCCGGTTGCCTAATGGTTCTCAGCCCTTTCAAGTGCTTGTAACTTTCTAAATCCCTTGTCCTGGGGGCTGAAATCTTCCACGCGTGACTTACGTTTTGGGGGAAGTTTGAACAACCCTGGCTCTGCCATCTTTGCGATGGAGGATCTGGGGAGAGAACCCCACCTTCCTCTCCTTACAAAGAGGGGGCACCCTTTAAAATAATAACAGTAATAGTGACAATAGGGTGGGGGCTACAAAGCTTAAATTGAGGGAAATTGCCCTGCCCGAGGAGCAATGAAAAGAAGTGTCTGTATTAGGTAACACTCAGCACACAGGTACTTCTCAAGGAAAGACAGCTGCAATGCATGTCAAAACTGAAAGCCTCTTGTTTAAGTGCTCTGCTGCTGGGCAGTGAATGGGACAGGCTTACAAACATGCAAGTGCACGACTACTAGGCAAAGGCTCCCCATGCTAGAGCTTCCTGACTACGTCAGCGCTTTCTCCTGAGCACGGCTCTCGGCCTTCACTTCAACCTAGTAATAGCTACACCCAAGAGAAACATCTGTACCGGAGCATGGGCCGAGGGGCTGGCTGGGGCACGTCCCCTTCCTGTTGCTGCGGCGCCTTCCACGTCACCTCCTTGTAGATGACTCTGGCCTTCACTGCCATCCACAGAAGGGTGGATAAGGAGGAGTAGTGCAAAATGATGCCAACCTACAGGGTCAGAGGTTACAAAGCAGTCAGGTAAGCAGGCACAGGGGTGCATATTCCTCCTAGGAGTTGTTGGATGCAGGCACTAATAAATTACTGTTACAATGGCTGGCTGCAGTCAACACTGGGGGTTACTTGGGCCTGCTCTCCTAAATGCATTGCTGCTGCTCTTTTTCCCTTGCATCTGTGTTTCTAATGTACTCAGCAGCGGAGGAAGCAATCGCCTCTGCCCAGACCTGAAGCGTGTCTCTGCATTTCCCGGTGTGGGCCCCTCAGACATACCGGGTAGTGGTCTGTCATGGAGCCTCCAGGAATAATGGTCCTCACTTCTAACCTGGGCTCAACACTTTGACCACAGGTCCACTTTCCCTAGGGCTGTCCAAAGCTGGTCTGGCCCTAGCTGTACTTACTGCCTGGCAGACAATCATGTAGTTGGTCAGAGTGATGCCTCCTGCAAACACAGCCGATGTCATGGCGATGTGGAAACAGAGGTTAAGCAGCATGTGCCAGCACTTCCGGGAGATATGAATGGTGCTGAAAGAGAGGCACACGGCAGTGCTGATTAGCTGCTGTCTTGGAGGGGTTAAATTCACCACTACCATGCTGTGTGTCCTTCTAGCAAACAGATACTACACATGCTACTACTGAGGCAGGGTTGTAGCCTTCCCAAATACTGAGCATTTACCCAAATTATAATAGTACTAGGTTGTAGGTACCTTGGAGGTCCTCTCTGAGGACAGCTTCGATGAAAATACCTTCGGCGAGAGGAGTCAATAACAGCAACACTCCCCAGTAATCCTGGAATAGTTGCTGTAAGAGAAGCTTTCACAATCTCTTGGGAATTGTTTTACTAAGGCTGTCAGAGGGTTCATCTTTTTAATAATAAACCCTACACTGTGGTGTGTTCCTATAACTGAAAGCACAGGACTAAGGGATTTATTTACCTAGGCAACTAAATTGTAGTGTCTCGCTACACACACATTCCACCACTGCATAAAAGCAAGCTCCCAAGGAAGGGCAGTAGAATGAGAGTGAAGAGGTGAAGTTAAGCCAAGCCAGCTTTGTAGCTCTGCCTGTCCAGGTAGGTGCTACCCGAGACAGACAAATACTGGGATTTACTGAGTGAGTGAGTCAGGCACCTAAACTGCTTAAAAAAAAATCTGTCTAACCACGACGCAATCCTCATTTACGTCTTTAAGCATGCATACAACTGTTTTGAGTTGTAATTCAGCTGGACTCCCACCTCTTGGACTCTGCCTGTACAGATGGCTCAGAGAATGCCTCTGTATTTGGTCTGGTGTCAGAAAAACTCCAGACTTTACATGTGAGGCTTTTTAAAAGTCAAGCCATGATGCTAGTGTGTTAATATTGAAGAAAACACACCACTGTTTAAAATAAACAAACCTATTGACAAACAAGGTTTAATGCTGTAACTTTAAATAAGTTTCTTTTCATTACAGTGATGTAAACAATCAAGGGTTATTAAAACGTGTCTGTTTTGTAAGGCTAACAAAGATGGATTTCTAAAGCGTCAGCATTGTGCTATGTTTTTGGTCTGGCAGGAATAAATATTTAATTCTGTTGCTAAATACCAGTGCTGTTACTTGAATTAAACCATGCCGGATTCCTTAACCTGCAAGGTGTTAGCAAGGAATACAAAGGGTAAATGGCATGGCTTTCCAATTGCTGATCTGTTTGGGCTTTATTGTAGGGAACCTGAGGCAAGGGAGCCTGAAGGATTTTAAGCACCCCCCTCCCCCCCCAAGAGGAGAGTTTGCTGATTCCTGAGAGGACAAGAAACAGACCGAGACGAGAGCTGGAGAACTCGCCCAAGGGCCCACCAGCCAGGATGGCAGGGTGATGGGTAACAGTACAGACGGCCGAAAAGCAGAGTAGAAATGGGCAGGCTGCACTGAACACGACCCGCCTCTGGTGGCTAGACTTTTATATCCTACTCCTAGGTGTATTCCAGGGATGGAAGGAGCACCTCAGGGCTCCCCATCGTGCTGGGCACTCTACACCAGGGGCCAGACTGTCTCTGCTCCTGCCAACTTACTGAAGTCAAGGGTGGGAGAAAGGAGTGTTGTAAAATAGGGATCAAATTCATCCTAAGCCTGTGGCCCCTAAAATCTGGTTTGCGTAAGGAAAATGTGCTCCAGTCTATAAACCAGTTCTGATCCTAGAGACCAACTGGAATAGAATCCAGAGTGAAGCAGACAAACCCATTTGCAGTAACTATAGTTAAGGCTGCCATTTTTCATGGCAGAGCTGCAGGAAAACAAAGCATGGCCTGGGGATTGGACAATGCCTCTCAGGTTTGGCATATTCACCTCTGTCTCCATGTAGGAGGGATGCCCACTCAGTGCCTGGGCCCTGTGGTCCCACTGCCACTCAGGTTTAGTCAGGAGAGGGTCAAATGAATGATTACCAAGCACAGCCTGTTCTCCATACCAAAATCAGCACCGTAGTTAGACCAATAAGTAAGTTTCTGGTTTCCCAGCTTTCTGGTAACCTTGTTCTCAGTGGGTGGTGGTAAGGGTTACACCATATGTACCCTGAGTTTGATTTTTAAAATAGGATTGCTGACGCCAGTGTATGATCTGTAGTGTAACCACTCTACCGTGGCAAGATGAATGCTGGGTGTATTAATTACTGTGCAGTGGGGAACAATAAAGTAGAATTTGTTAGACTGACTCTGGTGTCCTCTGTCAGGAACCAGGAGCCCAGCGGGTTCTCACGCCACTAAAATCACCTTGGAGCAAAGTCGCCTAAAGATCGATTTGACAGGAAGTGCCTTAAGCCCCGCGGTGGCTGCTGGCTAGTGCCTCAATGTGTCTGAAAAAAATCCAAGCTGGTGGACAGGTCCCTCATCCCCCCAGCTGCCACAGGCTATGGCCAAGGGCCAGAGGGTCTTGATCTACCTTTCAGCCCCACACCACTGAAGTGCAGCCACCTCTGAGGTGAAAGTGGCAGCTGGTTAACAGAGTACAGCACCACATCCCCGCTGCAGCCCCAGCTCACCTGTGGTTGATGATGTAGGTGATGATGGTGGTGAACAAGCACAGCAGCAGGAGGGCAGTGCAGGTGTAAAGAACAGGATGCAGAACCTCAGCTGGGCCCGGTGCCTCACTGGGGAAATTGCTGAGTTCCTAGTCACAGAAACAAAATTAGTTTCACATCTACATCTGGCTCCACCCAGCAGAGGGGTTAAGGGGCTGCTTGTAAGCTGGCTAAGTCAAGATTGCCATGCCAGGGCCACTGGGATTGCTGCCACCTGGGACTCTTCCTTGCAGCGCAGCTGGAAGGGGTGAGGGGGAGCGGCTAACAGAGGAGTTTGGCAAGGGACTTCTCCAGGAGGAGCGACTGTGGGACCCTTGGGATAAGGTTGTTGTCTAGTGTTTGTGTGCTTGCTGCTTGACTGAAATATACCATGTGGTCTGTTTGTTTGGGGGACCGTGTGTGTGCTGAGCCTAGGAGCTTCTTGACCAGGCATCCAATCAACCCTTAACCAGGGGGCAGGGCTACTTTAAAAAGCCCGCTCCTAAGCGACCAGAGGAGCTAGGCGAGGGAGTTGACAGAGGGAGTGAGAGCAGGGGCTAGATCCACTTAACATTCTTTGCACTCAAAGGTCAAAGCACCAACAAGGGAACACGCTTTGGGAGTAAAAAGAGAATGAAGGGAGAAGTCTAGCAACAGAGTGGGAGCTACCCAGTTTATTGCACCCAATGCAGCATGTCTGATTCCTTGCCCTGTGGGCAGGTGGCGTATGGGTGTAAGGAGCTCCTGGCCCTCAAAGACCGTGTATGGACTTTGGAGACCAGGGTGGCTGAGCTGGAGGAGCTAAGGGAGACAGAGAGGTACACAGATAAAACTTTCCGGGACACCCCCCGGTCTGACAGCCTCTGCTGTTGAGGAGGATGAAGGTCTCAGGGAAGGAGAACATCCAACCGGAGCAGAGGGAAACGATCCCATAGTTGGGATCCTCCTCCCAGATGATGTTGTGGTATCCTCTTGCACTGAGGATACCTCTTAGGGGAGGGAATTCCAGTTATTAGGAAGAGACAGGTATTAGTAATGGGCGATTCGATCATTAGAAACATAGATAGCCGGGTTTGCGATGACCGGGAGAACTGCATGGTGACTTGCCTGCCTGGTGCTAAGGCTGCGGATCTCTCGAGACATCTAGATAGGCATATGTGTAGTTTTGGGGAGGAGCTGGTGGTTGTGGTACATGTAGGTACCAACGACATGGGGAAGGATAGGAGAGAGGTTCTGGAGGCCAAATTTAGGATGCTAGGTAAGAGATTGACGTCCAGGACCTCCACGGTAGCATTCTCTGAAATGCTTCCAGTTCCACAGGCAGAACTGCAGGGTCTCAATGCGTGGATGAGACGATGGTGTAGGGAGGAGGGGTTTAGATTTATTCGGAACTGGGGATGCTTTTGGGAAAGGGGGAGCCTATACAGGAAGGATGGGCTCCACCTAAACCAAAATGGAACCAGATTGCTGGCGCTTAAAATGTAAAAGGTCCTAGAACAGTTTTTAAACTAAGGGCTGGGGGAGGATCTATACATGGAGATTCCCTATGTCCTAATAAGGAGGAGAGGATGGAAGATGATAAAATACAGGGCGGATCTGATGAGAAACAGTCAAATGAAAAAAAGTCCCATTCAATTACGTCATGCAATAGGCGACAGCCAAAAAATGACAAGTTTTTAAAGTGCTTATATACCAATGCTCGAAGTCTAAATAATAAGATGGGTGAACTAGAGTGCCTAGTATTAAATGAGGATATCAATATAATAGGCATCACAGAAACCTGGTGGAATGAGGATGATCAATGGGACACAGTAATAACCGGGGTACAAAATATATATTGGAAGGACAGAACAGGTCGTGCTGGTCAGGGAGTGGCAATATATGTGAAAGAAAGCACAGAATCAAATGAAGTAAAAATCTTAAATGAACTAAATTGTACTATAGAATCTCTATGGATAGTAATTCCATGCTTGAAAAATAAGAATATAGCAGTAGGGATATATTACAGACCACCTGACCAGGATGGTGTTAGTGACTGAAATGCTCAGGGAGATTAGAGAGGCTATTAAAATAAATAACTCAATAATAATAATGGGGGATTTCAACTATCACCCTATTGACTGGGTACATATCACCTCAGGAAGGGATGCTGAGATAAAGTTTCTTGACGCCTTAAATGACTGATTCTTGGAGCAGCTAGTCCTGGAACCCACAAGAGGAGAGGCAATTCTTGATTTAGTCCTAAGTGTAGCACAGGATCAGGTCCAAGAGGTGAATATAGCTGGACCGCTTGGTCATAGTGACCATAATATAATTAAATTTAACATCCCTGTGGCGGGGAAAACGCCACAGCAGCCCAACACTGTAGCATTTAATTTCAGAAAGGGGAACTACACAGAAATGAGGTCAGTGAAACAGAAATTAAAAGGTACAGCACCAAAAGTAAAATCCCTGCAAGCTGCATGGAAACTTTTTAAAGACACCATAATAGAGGCTCAACTTAAATATATACCCCAAATTAAAAAACATAGTAAGAGAACCAGAAAAGAGCCACCGTGTCTAAACAACAAAGTAAAAGAAGCTGTGAGAGGCAAAAAGGCATCCTTTAAAAAGTGGAAGTTAAATCCTAGTGGAAAATAGAAAAGAGGCATAAACTCTGGCAAACAAAGTGTAAAAATATAATTAGAAAGACCAAAAAAGAATTTGAAGAACAGCTAGCCAAAGACTCAAAAAATAATAGCAAACATTTTTTTAAATACATCAGAAGCAGAAAGCTTGCTAAGCAACCAGTGGGACCACTGGACGATCGAGATGCTAAAGGCGCACTCAAAGACAATAAAGCCATTGTGGAGAAATTAAATGAATTATTTGCATCGGTCTTCACGGCTGAGGATGTGAGGGAGATTCCCAAACCTGAGCCATTCTTTTTGGGTGACGCATCTGAGGAACTGTCCCAATTGAGGTGTCAGAGGAGGTTTTGGAACAAATTGATAAATTAAACAGTAATAAGTCACCAAGACCTGATGGTATTCACCCAAGAGTTCTGAAGGAACTCAAATGTGAAATTGCAGGACTACTAACTGTAGTCTGTAACCTATCATTTAAACCAGCTTCTGTACCAGATGACTGGAGGATAGCTAATGTGACGCCCATTTTTCAAAAGGGCTCTAGAAGTGACCCTGGCAATGACAGGCCGGTAAGCCTGACTTCAGTACCGGGCAAATTGGTTGAAACTATTGTAAAGAACAAAATTGTCAGACATAATTTGTTGGGAAATAGTCACCATGGTTTGTAATCATGAGTGGTATAGAGAAAGTAAATAAGGAAGTGTTATTTACTCCTCATAATACAAAAACAAGGGGCCACCAAATGAAATTAATAGGTAGCAGGTTTAAAACAAACACAAGAAAGTATTTTTTCATGCAACGCACTGTCAGCCTCTGGAACTTCTTGCCAGAAGGTGTTGTGAAGGCCAATACTATAACGGGTTCAAAAGGGAGCTAGATAGATTCATGGAAGATAGGTCCATCAATGGCTATTACCCATTCTGGCTATCTCTAGCCTGTTTGCCACAAACTGGGATTAAGTGACGGGATGGATCACTTGATGATAACCTGTCTGTTCATTCCCTTTGGGGCACCTGCCATTGGCCACTGTCAGAGGACAGGAGACTGGGCTTGATGGACCTTTGGTCTGACCCAGTATGGCCGCTCTTATGTGAGGGGGTAGGACAAATCTAGGGCAAACATGGTGTGATGCTTTGGAGCCAGTGTGTGAAGAGGAGAGAGCAGTTGTCGTCCCCCTCCCCCCCACCCCAAGATAACACCCCTAGTCTACTTCAGGCAGGAGGCCAGAGTCTCCCCTCCCTCTCCTGCCCCCCAGGAACACACCGGTCCACCGCTCCTTACCATGAGCACCGCAAAGTTGTTCATGTGCCGGCCGAGCAGGGTGGTGATGTTGGGCTCTTGGTGGGCCAGCTGACAGCCCTCGGCGCTCCAGCCCCCGTAGCCCCCCAGCACCTCGAAGTTCCAGTGGGCAGGCATGGGGTCGGCCCCTTCCCTGAAGTGGCGCAGCGAGACGGTGATGGGCTCGGTGAGGTTACTGACCCCACAGCCATCTGGGGAGGGAAGGGGAGGAGAACGGCTGAGCCGATGCATGGCATGGGCTCATCCCTCACTTTCTCATTCCTCTCCCTGCTGTCCAGGGCCCCAGGCAGGGCCAGACCTGGGGTAGCCTGCTCTGCAGCTGGGACCCGGCTGGGCACCATCCTACCTGACGCACAAGGAGAGAGTAAAGCAGCAGCAACCAGTGCTTAGTGGAAGGCAGGCCCATGGACTCTGCATGGTGCCCCGCCAGACCCCCCCATGGGCAGGAGGGAGGCCCGCTGCTCTCCTTCCAGATAAGTGTGGCCAGCAGGGGCCCCTGCGGCTTCACATCTGGGTCATGGGATGGGCAAGTCTGAGCTGCTGAGAGGCTGCCCAGCCCTCCTGGGGCAGGAGGACGTGGGCGCCAGTGTGGGGCAGTCTGACCAGGTGACAGCAGCCTCTCTCGGAGGCCCCTGGCACTGCACCCCCTCGTAGTGCTGGCTGTGCAGAGCCCAGTGGAACGGCCACAGCGCCGGGCTAGTGCCCCTTACGTGTCCCGGCGTAGATCACGGGGGTGGCCACGCTGCGGCGCTTGCCGTTGTCGGCCAGGCGGGAGGAGTTGCCGGTGCTGCGGAAGAGCTTGCCGTTCCGGAACACCAGGAACTGGACCTTGCAGGCCTGGGGCAGGGAGAGCGGGGCCGAGGCGGAGAACAGGCTGGGGGGCAGCTGGATGGAGGCCAGAGCGATGCTGTTCTGAGGGGACAGGGAGCAACAGGTTAGCCGGCGCGGCTCTCAGGCCCCGCCCCTCCCCATCGCCCGCCCCCCCCAGTACCTTGATGTGGAAGTTGGCCAGCGAGACGTTGGGCCGGCCCGTGGTGCACCTGAACTTCAGCTGCTGGTCAGCCAGGGCCTCGGCCTCCTGCAGCGGCGGGCGCCCGCTGTCTCGCTTCTGGAAGGCCGTGCAGCTCAGCCCCGTGTAGCTCTCCGGCTTGATCCAGTAGGCCTCGAAGGCGACGTTCCTCGAGTTCTGCCGAGGGCGCAAAGCAGCCCGGGCGTTAGCAGGGCACCCACCACAAGGAGCCTCGCGGCTTCCACCCCCTCACCCAGCTCTGCCAGTGCCCCTCAGCGCCGACCCCCCAGCCCCCTGCTATTCCAGCCCTGAGCTCATAAGAACGTAAGAACGGCCATACTGGGTCAGACCAAAGGTCCATCCAGCCCAGTGTCCTGTCTGCCCACAGTGGCCAATTCCAGGGGCCCCAGAGTGAGTGGGCCTAACAGGTAAGGATCAAGTGATCTCTCTCCTGCCATCCATCTCCACTCTCTGACAAACAGAGGCTAGGGACACCATTCCTTACCCATCCTGGCTAATAGCCATTAATGGACTTAACCTCCATTAATTTATCCAGTTCTCTTTTAAACGCTGTCATAGTTCTAGCCTTCACAGCCTCCTCAGGCAAGGAGTTCCACAGGTTGACTGTGTGCTGTGCGAAGAAGAACTGCCTTTTACTTATATCCCTCCAGTCCTGCCCAGCTCCCCGGCCCTACCACGGCCACATGCTGCGAGTTGCTGCTAAGCACGTAGCCCGCGATCTTCTCCACGGAGCGGACGATGCTGGTGCAGGCCTTGTCCTCGATCTGAGCCATCCACAGGATGTGGTCGTCCACCAGCATCATGTTACTTGCCATCTCCACCATGACGTCCGGGAGCTGGAGGGGAGCACAGGGGTAGTCGTCATGGGCTCCGACACACCCAGCGATTCATGGAGGATTCCCTGGGGGTGTTTGGAGCATGGGATGGTCCCTCCACCTGTGTGCCGCAGCCTCCCTCTTGGGCTGGTGACATCAGCCTGTCTCTGGGTGGGTGTGAGGGCCTGCGGGGGCCTGCAGGGAGGCCTAGAAGGAGGCGGGGGGAATACACCACCTGGCTGGAGGACAGTGACTGCTCTGGGCAGGGGCTCACGTGCTGGAGGAGGGGAATACCTGAAGCACTCGACCCCCAGGCTGGGCTCTGCTCACAGGCCCCTGGGCACTGGGACGAGGGGCTGAGCGCTCATGGACAGCACCATGTGTGGGGGAAGAGGGAGAAGTGGGGCAGAGGAGGCTGGGTGCAGAAGGGGCTGAGGGAAGGGAAGGGGTGGGCAGAGAGGGCTCGTGACGGGGAGCTGGGGCAAGGGAGAAAGCCGTACCTGCTTGATCTGGTCCACGTAGCCAATGAACTTCTCGATCATCTGGGCCACATAGATGACATCCATCATGTCGGAGAAGTTGGCAGCCTCGGCAGTGTACACGCGCAGTTGGTGCGCCAGCGTCAGGGCATTGGAGGCATTGATGGGCATCTGCGGGGGCAACGAGGGAGTCACCAGCGGGGCCAATACCCCCCTTCCTGCTAGCTCAACACAACAATGCCAGGGAGCAGGGGCAGGGACTGCCTCAGAGATGCCCTGATCTACAGAAGGGTCACTGAACAGCACGTAGGGCTACTGCTGCAGCCTGCAACGGGCACAGACATACCATGGCCACACTCGCCTGGAAACATGATGGACAGACAGGCTGGCAGACAAACGCATACTGCAGACAGAAGAATGCAGGCCGCAGACGGACAGGCTGGGAGGCAGGCAGATGCACACTGCAGATGGACAGAGAAGCAAGCAGACAGACAGAGATGCACGCAGGCAGATGCATACTGCAGACAGACAGACAGACGCATGCTGCCCAGACAGGCCGGCTGGATGGGGGAAGAGGAAACTGTTTCCTTCCCTGAGTCTCGGCCAGGCCCCACTCACCAGCACGAAGGTGTAGAGGACGCGGGTGATGTCGTTGGTGTACAGGCAGTGCGAGTAGTCGCCCTCCTCCCAGCGCCCCATGCGGTCGCAGCGCCGCGACGCCTGCTTCTCCGCCGCGGGGCCCCCGTTGGCGGCCAGCGAGGTGAAGGGGTACTGCAGGCAGGACTGGTAGGCAGTGATGCCGGCCAAGGTGCGGGGCCACCTAGGCGAAAAGGGGAGACGCGCAGTGAGAACGTGCCCGGCCTACACGGCCATTTTGGGGCCCGAGGCAGGCCCCCGATACACCATTCTCCATCGCCCCCTGCCCTCGCAGCATCCTCCGTGTTCTCTCCCCTGCCGCCCCTGCGATAGGAAGGATCCCCACCAAAATCCGCAAAACCCCCAAATTGTCCCCGTTCAGTCCCTCTTGGAAACCCTTCACCACAGAGCTGGCAGGTCCCTGCACCAGGGACGGGTCCGGCTGCCGTCCTGCTAACACCTCCCCACCCCGGTTTGTGGGTTCATTCACCCCGCTGCATGCTGCCCAAATCCTGAGTTGGGAGCTGGGGCAGTCTCTGTTCTCGGCACGCCTAGCACTACGGGGCCTCGATCCCCAGCCCTGGTCTGCAGGCCCTACAATAACAATAAAGGGTAACTGAGGAGCGCCTTGGCCCCTGTGCTATGCGCTTCGGAGCGCCGTAAAGAATGACATTTAAAATAACAACAGCAGCAGCACCTGCCTCCTCCAAGCACCTTCCAGGCCCCGACAGGAGAAGGGACTTGCCCAAAGGCCAGTGGCAATGCCAACCAGGGAACCCCCGAGCCCTGACTCCCAGCCTGCTCCGTCGGTCAGTCCCAGGCCCGCAGCACTCACCACTTGGCATGTGTGGAAGCAGGTTAAATCGAAGCAGGCAGGTGGATCCTGCAGGGTGGGGTTCGTTGAGTGGGAAACGGCTCGGCTGAGCTATTTTCCCGACAGGGGACACAGAAATGGGGGGGTTTCAGCTGCACTCTCTAGCCTGCAGGTCCCTAGGCTGGCCAGGGACTACGGAAGGGAGGAGAGCCTTAGCCGAGAAGGTGCTGCCCTGCCCCAGCAACCAGCCTTGTGCCGGTCCCTGGACGTTATTACTGGGCCATAGAGGCTCCCCTACCCCTCGGGGTGTCCTGCTGAGCATGTGGGCGGGGGCAGCATGGCCTCTTGCTGCTCAGGCTAGCCCCTCCTGAGACTGACGGAGGGGTCCACACCCCAGGGCTGGCAGCATGACACCTTCCCCCTACATGGAGCACTGGAGCCCAGACAGACAGAGGGGGGACAGGCGGGTGGGGGTCAGGCAGGCGGGAGCTGGGGGGGGGCCACAGGCGGGTGGGAGCTGGGGGAGAGGGCCACAGGCAGGCCGATTTCCATTTCCTGAATGACAAAAGGAAAACAATGCCCAGCCCTCCTGCCGCGCACTGAGTCAGCACCAGGGCTGGGCTAGGCTCTCATTAGCCCCGCTCCCAGCTCCCCGCAGCCCTGGGAACCCACCACCAGCCTCAAGGGAGCACGAGACGGAGAAAATAACGACAGTGGGAGAGAAATGCAAACCGGCTGTGCAGAGCTGGGGGCATCCGGAGCCTGCGTGGGGCTCTCCCAGCACACAGCTGGCAGGCTCCCAGTGGAGTGGTCCCTCCCCTGGGGCACTCAGGGCCCCTCCAGGGATGGGCTGACAGCTGAGGCTCAGCAGCTGCAGGGAGCAGCACAGGCTCCCAGCCGCAGGCGGGTTAGAAAGGGTGGAAGGGGCCAGCCAGAGAACCCTGAGGACCGGCGACCCTGTCATCACAAGGGAAGGGGGATTGGCCCCCCCGCTCCTTTTGCAACACCGATCTAGCCCGTCTGCTGGGAACTGGACAGACACCCCCCACCCAAACGCAGCTCGCCCATGACCAAAAGCAGCCCATGAGCACCCCGTCTGGTACGTTAAGGAGCCCCTTTTCCTCACGGCTTTGCTGGGTCAACTGCCCACGAACCAGGGGGGTGCAAACAGCAAAGAAGCTCTGCTGGCATGAAGTGGGGGAGCAGGTATGTGTCTGTGCATTGGGGGAGGGTGGGGGGAGAAACACGTCCATGCCGTGCACTGGGGGTGGAAATCCCAGGAGGGATCGGGGAGAAGCTTTCCAGCTGCGTGCAGGGCATGACAAAGAGAAAAACTTCAGACAATCCACAGAGCAGCTGAGATTTTTATGGGGTAATTTATTTCCCTCCCTGGAAATCTCGGCTCGGCCCAGCTGTTTCAACATCTGGTTTCTGAGCCACTCCCTGCTCCCCCCGCCGCCACAGCTGGATTACGGGAGGGAGGCCCATGGAGGTCACATGCCTTCCCCCAGTTCCGCTCAGCAGAATTCTTCCCGCTTCCCACAGTCCTTCGCACCGATCGGGAGACCCAGTGGCTGGAATGAAGCGGATCAGGCAATCGGCTAGAAGGGAGCCAATACTGCTGCAGAGTCAAAGGGCTCGTCTGCGTGGGGAGACGGACTAGAGCAGCTGTCCCGGCGCGGACATGCACTCCCTGACTAGGCGTGCCCACCCGGGGGCTAGTCCCAAAGAGCTGTCGTGCATTCAATTCACACTGTCGCTTATTCTGGAATAAATTCCCTGGGTAGCGCTGATCCTGGCTGGAGCTGGCAGTGTGGATGGGGCGGGCTGCTTTGCCCGAGCTCTTCATGCCCCTTGGTGCCCCAGTGCCAGAAACCACCCTGCCCGTGTCCCTCTGCCCTCAGCAGGGTGGAGTCCACATGCCTAGCAGCTCTCTCACTCCCTGGCAGCTTTCATCCCCCCTACACCCCGCAGCAGCCCGGTCCCCCAGACCGCTGGCCACCCCTGTATCCCCCCCAACACACCGGCAGCAAGTAACCCCCACAAGCCCCTCTGTGCCGGGTGCCAGAGGCCTGCAGGGGAGTTCCCACGGCAGAAGGACGATTTCCCCAGCTATCGAATTCCATATCCTGCTCACCGCGGAGCGGAGGGGGCGTGGCGTGCGTGGGGTCCTGCTAATTTAAGCCATATTCACTGTACCAGTAATTCATATTCCATGAAGGCCCCGCTGAGGTTACAGTGGGCTCCCAAAGCCTTTCGTCTCTTGCCAGAGAAATTCCAACACCTCTGCTTCTGGAGGCCGTCTGCGCCGCCAGCCCGGGAAGCCTTTCAAAGAAGCTTCCCTATCAATGGCTGCCTAATCACTGCCAGACGCCGGGTCACCTGCGGGGCTGAGCCTCCAGCACCGCCCCCCGCCTCCCTGCGTCCGCAGCCCTAGGAGCCAGCGGAAAAGCCCTGACACCCCCACACCCACTGCGCTGACTCCTGGCCCCCCGCCTCCCATGGGACGGCATTTGCAGCGTTAGTCACGCACTCGGTCTGGAGTTAGAGGCGCTGGGGGACTCTGCAAACAGACACCAACTATCAACCAGGAGGGCAGGACTGGTGCCACTGGGCCCCCGCCAAGCCCCGCAGGGGGCAGGGAGGGATCTCCAGTCACACCCCACCCCATGGTGCGGCTTTCCACCCCTCTCGGAAACATGGGAAGTTGGAGGCTGGGCTAGAGGGACCCGGGGACTGGGCTCGTAGGGCAAACTGTGCTACCCTCTTTTCCCCCCATGCCCTCCAATCCTCCCAGTCAAACTCTTGATCCTGATGGAGGACGGCGGAGGGAACTCCCCTGATGCCCCCAGGCTTGTGGGGACGGCTGGCGAAAGGGACCCCTCCACACTGCAGCTGGCCCAGCAACCCGGTACCCACATCAGCCCCACGGGGAAAGCCAGCAACACGGAGCCCTGCTGGGAGCGCTCACCACACACCGATCCCAGCAGGAAACGGGAAGAGGCAACTCCTACCCCAGGCTCTTTCCCCCACAGGTAACTGGGCAGTGGGTGCGGGGCAGCGACTGGGAGGTGCCGCTGGAGGGCGGGCGTCGGGGCGCGTCAGCTAGGGTGACCAGACAGCAAATGTGAAAAATCGGGACTGGGGTGGGGGGGTATTAGGATCCCATATAAAAAAAAGACCCAAAAATCAGGACTGTCCCTATAAAATCAGGACATCTGGTCACCCTACAGCCCCAGTTCTGACCTGAAGTCCCCGCGGTTGTTGGTGACCCTCTCAGCCGGGCAGTACGAGGCCGACGTCTCCAGCACCACGATCTCCACCTTCTTGCTGACGTTGCCCTGGGAGGTGGAGACGGCGCATTCCCACTCGCCGTTGGCAGAGACGTGGATGTTGGAGAGGATGAGCTCGCTGGGGGGGGAACGGGGTGGGGGACGACAAGGCAAACACTCATCTGAGAAGCCAGGAGGAGAGGAGAGCAGACACACCGCCCTCTCTCCTCCCCCGCCCTGAGGGGGCAGCGGTGGTCGCTGGTAGGCCTGGCACGGCCCTAGGCCCCATCAAGCGACAGGCAGAGGTGTGTCGGCATCCGTACCCACGGCGAACCCGCTGGCGAGACACCTCCCCAGGGTTAATCCAGGGCTTTTCTGCAGCCCCTTTCCCTTGGGGGTGGGGGCCCAAACCAAGGCCCAGGGATAATTTCACATGCCAGCACAAGGCAGCCACCTCTGGGGAGGACATGGCAGCTGGCAAGAAAACGTGGCCATTTAGCACATAAATAAAAATCCCAGCTGAGATTTATAAAGGAACAGAGGGGAGTTAGGCACCCAGCTCCCAGCCCCCGCCCTAGGTGAAGCGGAGCGCCAGGCACCCAGGTGAGACTTAGTCAGGAATCCCAGCTCCCGTGGGCTCAGTTTCAGCAGGAGCTGTCAAGGTGCAGAGAGACCCCTGGCCAGGGCTGAGCTGAGCCTCGGGGAACCTGGCCCCTGCCCAGAGCAGCCTATGACTCGCTGCCCAGTGCCCAGGCCGGCACCCCGGGTGCGTCTCCGGCGCCAGAGGAGCCCGCCCCATACCTGGTGATGAAGGTGCAGTCGTGGATGAGACTCTCCTCCAGGATGATGCCGATCCGCGCGTCCCCCTCCACCGGCACCCGGTTGTGGTACCACCGGATGCGGGTGCTGCTGTCCAGGTAGGTGGCTGTGCACTGGAAGGGCAAGCGGTCGCCCTGGAACACCACCTGACGCAGCGAAGGGATCAGGTGGTGGGTGTGCAGCTCCGGAGCGCCCACTGCGGGGAAAGGGCCGAGATACCTGGGTGAACCACCTCATCCCCCGGCTGGGCAGGAAGCCCCCTCCAGCGGTGCCCAGCCCACCTGGGTCGCTCAGGACCGGAGGCCCTGGTGGGTCATGGGCCACAGGCAGGAGTCTCCTCGGTCCCATCCCTAGCCAGACTGGCATCCACACCAAGGAAACCACCAGCCCGGCTGGCACTAGGTGACTCCCTCCTGGGCCCGCGGTGAGCCGAGGGGGTTGTCCCGGGCCTTGGCAGTCAGAGGCCTGACGGACGGCTCAGGGGCTGGCCCTCAGATACTCAACGCTGCCCACCCGCTGCCCTCGGGGAGTGGCGCTCAGGGCCTGGCTGCCTCACCACACTGCAGCTGGCTCTCCCGGAGGCTCCTCAGCGGCTTGGCGTGCAGGGGGCCGGGGTAGATGCACAGCGTCTTGTCGGAGATCTGAGCCGAGCGGTTCCTGGACCAGGGCAGCGTCCAGCGCAGGTTGCAGTCACACGTCAGGTACTCGGTGGCGAAGTCACTGGAAGAGGCAAAGCCAAAGGGCTGGAGTCAGGGGCGGCAGAGGCCCCACAGAGACGGGTGTCTGCAGAGCGAGCCTGGCTGGGGACGGCTGGGCACCGGGGTCTGCGCTGGGACAGGTAACAGCACGAGGCCTCGAAGGGGAGGCCTGTCTCCCCCAACGCTCACCACGGGAGCAGCACTCAGAGGGTGCCCCCTCGCTGCAGGACATGGGCAGCGACCCGTACTGCTGTGCCCGTGCCAGTCTGCACACACGTGTAACTGCCAGAACACACAGATGTGTGAGCACACCACGTCCGCAGGGCACTGGGTGTGGGCTGGTGCCCTGCAGGGCTCCCCACACATCGAGCTCAGCTCCCCGCGGGCCAGGGCGACTCTCCCGGCACGGAGGCAGGGTGCATGGAGGGTGGGGGGGGGGTGGCGAGTGCGACATCCCCTTTCCTTTCAGCGAAATACTCACACGACTTTCAGAGACGGCAGCTCGTCAAAGACGCCGGGCTGGAGGCTGGAGAAAATATTCCCTGACATGTTCCTGTGAGAGGAGACAAGAACCGGGCTGGAGGTGGCAGAGGTTTGGCGGATGCGCTCTGACCTGCTGGGCAAACGCACCGAGCCGTGTCCCAGTGTGAACATCTCCCGGCGCAGAGCCAGGGCAGGAAACGGGCATTTCCACACACTGCAAAACCTGCTCTCCCAATGCTTCCGCTTCCCCCTCCGACCCCTCTGGGGCAGGAAAGCTCCTGGCTCCAGCTTTCGCCTCATCTGCTCAGACTGCTGCACTGGGACCTTGGAGAGAGCTCTGGGTACAGGGACGGGGAGCTCTCTGTGCTCATACGGCACCTGGCCCATTGCGGGGCTACCGGACACAAGTCACAACAAACACCCTGCGTTCCATAGAGCCAGGACTCCACAGATCATCTCCTGCATATCTCAGGCCAAAGAATTCGCCCCAGCTCACCCTGTATAGAGCCCGACCACCTCAAACGGTCATTCAGCCTCACCTCACAACTCCTTCTGTGAGGGGGCGACCACCATTTATCCCCATGTTACAGACGGGAAACTGAGGCCCAGAGCGGGGACACCGTCTGTGGCAGGCTCAGAAATAGAAGCCAAGGGCCTAGCTCTTCACAAGTGTTCGGGGGTGGGGGGGTGGGCAACACACAAAATAAATGAGACACATTTTAAAGGGGCCTGACACACAGGAAGTGCTGAGTATCTGCTCTCTGAAAACAAGGGCCCTTTAGGTCTCATGTTCGGCCCCCTGGAATCACTGGTCACTTTGGAAAATGTAAGGCCAGGAGTCTTGATGCCCAGTCCCCAGCTCTAGTCCCCAGGCAACACTTTCCCCAAGAGCTGGGACAGGAACCCAGGAGTCCTGGGGGTCAGTTACTCGCTCTCACTTTACGAACTCTCTCAACACCCTCGCATCCCGGATACACGCTGAAAACTCAGGGCAAAAGTTTGCGTTTTGCTTTAACCCAACTCCCCCCGGAATCCCTCCAGCCATTTCAGTCCCTCTCAGCTTTTGTTCTCTGGCTTAGCCCCACTCCCCACCCCCTCCCTGGCCTGGTTTTATGGAGAAAAGCGAAAACAAGAGGCCTGGCCCTGATCGCCGCTGTGTCTTGGGGTTTTAAAGCTCACTTTGATCAAGAAGGCACACAATCAGCAAGCAGCACTTAATGAGCTCCCCAGGCAGGTGGGGACAGAGGAGCCCACACGACAGGCGGAGCAGCAAGGGCCTTTAATGAGCACCGCGCTGAGCACTGCCTTCGCCTGGCAGACAGACCACGCAGCCTCCTCCAGGAGCTGCTCTGAAGCGTCTGCCCCCAGGAGCTAGGCCACGCTGTGCTTGGGACCCGGAGAGCAAATGGAGCCACTGGGTGGGCGGGCGGGCAGGCGGCTGGGAGCGGCCAAGGGGGTGGCTGGCTGAGGGGCAGGGGCCTCTCTCCTCCTTTCTTCCCCACAATCCAGACTCCCCATGTGTCTAAATCCAAGAGGCTGAAGATCAGAGACGACAGCACCCTGGGTGGGCTAGTGCCCCTGTGACTCTCTTGATGCCACCTGGCAGAGGGCATAGAGGGTGCACAGAGTTTTATAGGGATCCCCGGGTCAGTTATCAGCACAATAATTCACTAAAGGGGGCATGTGAGGTCTCTACAGAGAGCCAGTAATACACTGGCCACCACAGCCATGGCAAAAGGATAAGGGGATGCTAACAGTTATGGAGTTATGGACCTATCCTGGAAATGATGTTCGTAAGGTCTTGAGTTAAAGCAGGGCACCGGGAGGAGACAGATGTTCCTTCCTGACAAGCAGGAGGTGTTTATCAGTTGGGTCAGAGGCAAATCGAGCACTGTATACTTCCCAATGGATCCCCCTCTGCCTCCAGAGCCACCAGCTAATTGCAATCCAGAAACCAACGGGAGATCGCACAATCTACCTCGAGGGGGCGTCCAATTCCTCAACAAAGGTCAAAGGATAGTTTTGATCTCTCTGGGGTTACACAGGGACACCCTGGTAGCTTCACCTGGGAAGTAAGCAGTGGGCTTGCTTCATGAACAGAAGAGCCCGGCCAAGTCTGGCTGTTATATGCGGGAAGGATGTCGGGTGAGTGTTTCCTCTTCTGGCATAACGACATCCTATCAGTTAAGTTTAGGCTCTTGTAGGCATGTGATGATTTGAGCGTGTATGTAACCCTTTGTTTCCGACATCCCGGCTAGCTATCATTCGCATCTCTGCTCCTTGTTAAATAAACTTGTACCGGCTCCCTCTGTAAACAAATCTAAGTGCTGGGCGGGGGGCAGAGCTCTAGTCTCGGGTGTAACTGGCAAGCTGGGAACAGCAGGGCTGGTAATTCGGTGAGTGCCCAGTGGAACAGGGGCTGGACACGGGCGGGGGACGCTCCGGGGACTCGGGAGTTGGAGTGTGTCTATTGCTAGGCTCTGGCTGGTGGAGGCCAGGCTGTCCCAGTCTAAGGGCAGGTGGTAGCGAGATGGGGCGGCAGGAGAGGCTAGGCTTTGCTCCACCCCTTGCTGGCAGAGAGGGTCCTGCTGCCGGGTGGGAAGGGGAACGAGGGCGAGACCGGCAGAGCACATGTGGGGGTCCTGCTCCCCAACAGCCGAAAGCCCCTGGCCAGTGCTGTGCCTGCGGGCAGGTGCCCTCCCGCGGGCCCCTCCCGGGTACTTACAGCCGGAGGAGGCTGGCGAGTCCCTGGAAGACGCTGGCGCTGAGGCAGCCGATGCGATTGTTGGAGAGGTCTCTGGAAACAAGCAGAGGGGACATAAGAGCTGTGTGAGCGCTGGAAGCCAGCCCCGCACTGGGGCTGTGCCTTGCTGGGGGGAGCCTCTGGCGCTGCAGGGAGCCGTGCTGTATAAAGGAACCCACTGACAGGATTCAGGCGCTGCTGAGAGCGGGGCGGCAGCGGCTCTGAGCACGCCCAGCACGGCTGGAGGAGCTCGGCGCCTGCCCGTTTCCGGGGCGAAGTGGCAGGACAGGTAGCTCCCGGAGTCGGGCTGGTTCAAAGCCCAGGCTAGGGGTGCAGAGAGGGGACCCTGTGAGGGTGGCGTCTGGTCTGTGCATCGGCCCCCGCCCACGTGCCAGCGCTGCTGCGGAGGGAGGGGCGCGGCAGGCTCGACTCTCCCAGAATAGTGAACAAGGGGCCCCGGGGCCACTTACAGGCGCTTCAGCTCCGAGAGGCCAAGGAACGCGCCGGGCTGGATGGTGCTGATCAAGTTGTTCTTGAGGTCCCTGGAGAAAGAGAGAGAGAAAATAACTAGAAAGGAAGCCAGTGGCCGGCAGGAGGCTCCGTATCCTGGTGGGAGGCAGAGCAGCCTAGCACAGGGCTCCTGGCAGATCACGCCCCCCCATGTGGTGTCGACCCTCAGGGGAGCCCAGACTGGGTGCAAACAGCTCCCTTGGGCAGGCAGCCATGGCACCAGCTGGCAAACACCAGCTGTGCCATGGACTGAGGCCAGGCTGCCTGGAGGGGCCTCCTCCTCCTCTTCCACTTGCCCAGGGCTTCATCCATTCACCTGCTCTGTGCTGGGAAAAGAGCTTCCAGAGACGTCCCAGGCTGCTGAAAAAGGGGGCTGGGACATCAGTGCCCCGTGCGGTGGCGGCACCTCTTGTGAGGCTACTAGGCACTGGCCTGGCACCCCCCCCCCCCCCCCCCGCCCCAGCTCCATTCACACACGGGCTGCCATGTTCGGATCCCACCGCTCTGCCCTGCGGTCACGTGACTATCTGGAAGGAGGGCGGCCCCCTGGCCGCTCCCAGCAGCCAAGCCCGTGTCTTGTTCAGCGAGTGGCCAGGCTGGAGAGGAGGAGTGGGCAAGGACGTTCCTCGCAAGAGGGGGCAGAAGGAATCCTGGCCCAGGCGGATCCCGCGCCATTCAGGTGTGAGAGAGACGATAGGGTTGAAATAACCTTGACCTGGGCCCCTCTGGTGCCTCTTTATCCAGTATGGGTGTCAGGCCGCTCGCGGCTCCCGTTCACAGCACTGCTCTCCAAGGGAGCAGGCCCTTCACAATGGCTGCACCGCACTAGCCAGGCAGCCTCCAGGGTTAGGCTGAACACAGAACACCCGCCGCCCTCCCGCCGGCAGCTGTGACGCCAACTCTGCAACTTGGGTCCTCGACAGCAAACTGTCCCAAACTACAGCAGCAAGGGCACCGGCCTGGCAGGGCGCCTAAACCTGCCAGGCCGGTGCCTCTTGGGTTTGGTCCTGCTTTGAGCAGGGGGTTGGACTAGATGACCTCCTGAGGTCCCTTCCAACCCTGAGATTCTATGATAAACCTCTTGGGAACACTGCCACGTGGCGGGGGGGGGGGGGGGAGGAAGTGCGAGGGTTAACTTGGTGTTTGCCAAGTGCTTTGAGATCCTGCATGGATGGGGCAGCAGAAAGGGACCCTATTGCTGTCCCTGCTCCGGGGTTAGATTCCCCAGCCAATCAGAGCCAGGAGTGCTGGGCAGGAACCTCATTAGCTGCTTTCAATTCAATCTCTCCCCAATTATCTCTCAAAAGGGAACAGGGCGTGAGGCTGGAAACTATTCCAGCTCCCTGCCGGGCGGCTGGTTCGAAGGAGGGGGAAGATGCCAGGGCCTCTCTCCGTGCGCACGAGCGCCTGCAGCTCTGGAGGAGGAAGCAGACAAGGGTCTGCCCAGCAGCCCCTCCTTGGCCGAGCTTGCCCTGCGTGCGTGTTCGGTGTCCCCGTGTGACAGAGAAGCAGCGTGTACAATAGTCCAGGGCGTCCTTCCATACAGGTGATGGAACGTGCATCCCAGGACGCGCTGACGGTTCGCCCTGTCCCAAGAGCCGGCCCGTGGTGTCGCCGGGAGCACATGGGGCTCCATCCCATGCTGCTTGTCCTGCTCAGCTCCAGTGGAACACGCACAGTCCTGGCAGCACAATCCAAACGCCGAGGCTGCCCCTGGAGTGAGTGGGAAACCCCAAGAGTCAGGAGCAGCAACCCGCGGCCCCGTGCACACTAACAGCGCTGCAGAGCCGGCACAGTTTGCTGGGAATTCATGAGCCTGGTGCCTGTGGATTTGAAAGAACTGCAAAATGTAACGGGCAGGCCAGGGTGCTGTCCTGGAAGTGATGTCAAGACGGTATAGGATTCCATAGAGGATGGCACCCCCTTCCTCCCGGACGCGGGAGGCACCCTCCACAATCCTGGTGCAGAACTAGCATGGCCCATTCAGGGACGTTCCCATGAAGGGGGAGATAAGCTGGAGGAGCAAGGCTGGATCCAGATCCAAGCACACCCAGGGTTTGGTGGGCTCAGGGTGGGTCTCTCTCTAACAATGTCAGATTGAATCAACAGTGCAGCCACCATAGACTTTCAGCATCTTCCACTCCATGCATGGTGGCAACAATCCAAGTCTCTGCAGAGCCATCTCGACAATTCACCCCCCCGCCTTTGCTTTTACACATGGGGGCGGATTTATTACCCGTAGGCCATCCCCCAGGAACCCAGCCTGGCAGAGGTCAGTTCCCTAAGCCCCAGAGGTTGCTTTCCCATTAAACCCTGCTTCAGAGAGTCCTTGGAGCTGCCTGGGGTCGGTTATGGTTCTGCAGCCTTGGCTTTAGATTTCTCTTTGCTCTCTAGCCCTGGGCTCCTCCCTGCTCAGAAACTACTGCTTCTCCTCCCCGCTCTCTGCTTAGACAACTAGACGGGAGAGACGCACACCCCAGCCCACCCAGTGTGCGTCTGGTGGCTTGGCTGCAGTGCGACCTGCTCCATCCACACAGCGCTAAAGAGGCCAGCAAAGATAAAGCCCCCCCTGGGAGAACTTCCCCCTGGGAGAACCCGCATTTTTGTGTAAGGCCCCTCCTGGACGACTCCCAGCACTGTCTCAGCTAAAGTGTCTATGGGCTGAATCCCACAGAAGATGTGCCTGCCTAGAAACTGGCTAGGGATCTTTTGTCACTGGCACTGTTTAACATTGGTTCATATGGACATATGTATGTGTGAGCACACTGCATGCAAGTATCATTTGAATCATCCTTTAAATGATCCTTTTAAAAACTGCCATGTGCTTGCGCTAGGAGTACTCAGTAACAACACTGAGCTGGAAAGTGCTTTACTCAAAACTGGGCAAGTATCACTACTTCCTGTCTATAAAGTGGGAAACTGAGGCACAGGGCAATTAAGGGCCAGAGAAGGGCTCAGCCCCCAAGTCCAGGCCAGAGTTTCAAAACTGCCCAGCACCCCACCGCTCCCGTTGTGATTCCCACATCCAGATTTTCAAAAGAACTCAGCACCCAACATACTGAACAGAGTTGAAAGACAGGCCATAAGTGACTTGCCCAAGGTCACAGCCCTTCGCCACCTCCTTCCCAACAGGGAGTCTTCTCTGGCGTGTTCCCCATGCACGCATGGTCTCGGAGAAGGGAATGTCTTTCTGAGCCAGAGAATGTCAACAGAAGGAAACGGCTTAATCCCTGTGCTCTTAAACTGGGACCTTCTATATGCCACCTGGAGAACGCTACCAAGCTAGCTCCGTACCCCAGCACTCAGAGCCGTGCCCCACAGACACCCCCCACTGCCCTCGTAGCAAGATGGGCCTGGGCCCTTCGGTAACATGAAGCTGTCGGTCACCCATTTGTACCAAATCTGTTTGCCACAGTTGCAGGGAGAGGGGGCTGTCCCCTCTGCACCAGGGGTCCCATTTCCTGCCCTGAGCCCTCTCTGCGTAACCTTAGCTGACGGATCACATTTCCTATAATTGCATAATTTACGTCCCATGAAAATCCTGCAGCTCTGCAGGCTCTCTGTACCCAGGGGCAGCCACTCGCCTGCAATGTATTTAACATGTTATCATCCACAGGCCTCCGCCTCTGCCTGCTGCTCCCTCTCCTCTCCTCTCCCCGGCAGCTCTCTAATGACCCCAAGTCTCGAGGCCCGAAGGGAGCCTCGGAAACGTTCCACACAGCTTTGCCCGCCCCGCCCCCACACACACTGAATCCAGAGCTCTGGCCAAGCCACCAATTTGGGTAATTCTATCCTACCTATGAAACCTCCTCTGCAGCTTCAGCTGGATACAGGATCCTTCTTCCCCTCCCATCCTGTGCTAATGCGTGGCTCGTGTGGTGGTGTATCAGTGGCTGTGTTCCACCCAAGAAGCAGCTGCATGTCAGTGACGCAGTTTCCATAGCTTGTTTTGGGGTGGAGGGCACGATAGAGACTCGAGACTCGTGAGTCTCTTGTTACTACCACCAGGCTGGAAAGGGGAGAAATTCCTAGAGGGGACTCCAGTTTGACACAGCTACCCTGTTGCAGAGGAAAAGAGCCGAACCACAGGCCAAGCCACGCACTGCTGCTTACTCCCATGGACCATGCGGACACGGGCCTCCCTCCAGGTGGAAGGACAGGCATTTTGTTGGTCCCTGGAACCCAAACCTGCCCACCTAGTTTAGCTTTAATGGGTTGAGCCAATTTCCATTTTACTGCATCGTCCATTAAACTCCTGCCCACCTCAGCTTACAAACGTCCCTCTGTCTCCAGACTTTGCTCGGCGGGCCCCCGAGTGGAGACACATCTCTGCTCTCCAGCCCGGAGACACAGCCAGGGAGAAAACGACGCTTTATTCCCATTACAACCAACCTTCTGCCTGGAGAATTCACACGAGTAAACTGGACTGCAAGCCCCACTGACCCCGGGCCAGCACAAACATGCACTTCCCAGCGAGGGGAGGGAAACAGGACACCCTGCCTGCTGCCATTGGCTGCCCGGCAGAGAGAAAGAAACTCTGCATGACTCCCTCGGCAACATCAATCCACCCTCCGGAGAGGTCAGGAAGTTCTTCAGCCAGGACGGCTCTGGAGCTGTGCTAGTGACGCATCGGGTGCATCCCACCTAGCGCCGCGGAGGGGCTGGGAAAACCCCCTGGTCTGGGCAGGGCCATCCCAATGCCGCTGCTTCAGAGACATTGTCACCTCCTCCCAGCATGCACCGAGAAACGTGCACCCCTCTCTGCGCTGTATTACTGGGGCCAGACTCTGCGCCCCTCCTACCCTCTAGGAATCCCCCGTGGTGCAGGCAGTGCCTCGAAGCATCTCCTGCCCCTCAGAAGCCCCTCGCTCTGCCCGAGCACCCAGCCCATCTTTGGGATCAGCCCACTTTCATGGGACACTTGAACGCCCGGGGCCATGCACAGCAGTGCACCATCTCTCAGCATCCCCAGCATTTCTCCCAAGTCACCGTCTCTTTTCCGCCGGCCATTTCTGTTTCAATTGATTGATGCTCTCCATTAGCATGCTGGACACTGTGTCATTCCTTCACTTAACACCCTCCTACCAAGGCTCCAGGGGTCACCATGGACAAGCAACTGAGCGTGAGCAACCAGTCCGATGCTGCGGCTAACGGGGCCAGTGCGATCCTTGGACGTATAAAAACAAGGGCGCCGTGAGTAGGGAGATGATTTTACCTCTGTACACGGTGTTGGTGGGACTGATACTGTGGCCAGGGCTGGTGCCCACATCTTTAAAAAGATGCTGAACAATTGGAGAGAGTGCAGCAAAGAGCCACAAAAACTATTCGAGGGCTGGAGAAAATGCCCAACAGCGAGAGACTTGAAAAGCTCAGTCTGTTTTGCTGCTTATAAGGAAGATTGAGAGCTGACTTGACTAGTGTCCATGCACCTTCATGAGGAGAAAATCTTGACTACAAAGAGCTCCTTGATCTAGCAGAAAGAGAAATAATAAGACCCAATGGCTGGACACTGAAGCCAGACAAATGTAAATGAGAAATTAGGCATGCATTTTTTTAACAGTGAGGTTAACCATTTGAAGTGGTGGATTCTCTACCTCTTGATCTCTTCAAACCAAGACGGGCTGCCTTTCTGGAGACCTGCCTCAGCCAAACACAACTTACTGGACTCAATACAGGGGTAACTGTCTGGGTGGAATTTAATGGCCTGTGACATACAAGAGGTCAGACTGAAACTCGATGAATCTATGGTTACTAGGACTCTGGCTTCTTTGTACCACACCCAGGAGGTGAAATCTCTCTCACCCGGGCCACTAGTTACCATCCCCCTGGAGCCAAGACACGTGAGTCTAGCGAGATCCAAGGGGCCAAGTCACCCTGGATATGATCCCGCCCCTCTCTGGTATGCCTGGTGCTATAGTATGTACTGGTTCTGCCATTCCCCACCGCTGAGCTCTTCCTCTGCAGATGGAACGTGCTTATTGTCCCGCAACCTCCCTCCACTGCTGGAACCGGAATAATCACTGGCCTTGGCAATCATTTAAAAAAATAAAATTGAGAGAGGCCCGGGTCCATAAAACTAATAAACCAAGAGAAACGCCCTGAGGAACAGAGACGTGAGGAGCCCCTCAGTAATGAGGATGGATGTGTTCTGTGGTTTAAACTGCGGGGAACCAAGAAAAGGGTTTTATTTAATTGCTGCAAGATAAGGAACAAGACAAAGCAAAGGAAGCAGCTAACAAAGGAGCCAGAGTCAAGGGCCCTGTGCCTCGTTCAGCCTATGCTGGGTAATCAGGGAATACGTTGCGCTGAGGGGCTCATACCCTTCTGCCACACCTGCTCTCTCCTGCTGGTTCCCCTGTAGAAGCCTCAGACCCCAGGACACTCAGCGAGGGAGGGGACAGGGATATTCCCGGTGGGGCTTCCATCTTGTAGGCGCAGCGCAGTGAGCGTCTGGTTCTGGGAGGGATCTGGTACCTGCAGCTCCCACTGGCTTTGAGAGGATCTCTCCGAATCAGGCCCCGTCCTGGGAGAGGCGAGGTCATCCCAGAGGAATTACCAAGACAGCAGTGGGCGATCAGGGCTGGCCTTGCTCCAGATGGAGTCAGCAGAGGTTTTGCAGGTGCAGGCATCTTGACTGCACGCTCTGCAGGGCAGGGAACCTGTGCGGTGCACAGTCTGTTCAGCGTCATGCGCTCTTACGGTGACATATACAAGAACTGCGATGTTACGGTGAAGCAGCGTTAGGGCGAGTTACACGATAAACAACAAGCTCCTGCCGATGTCAGATTCACACTTTTGGAGCACAGGGTCAGGATTTGACTTGAGCTGAACAAGTCTCAATGTACCTAGCAACTCCTCAGCTCCATTGAGCAGTGTCAGCACAACCGCCAAGGGGAGAAGGAAACACTCTTTTGCAGGGTCTCAGATGTCATATTATATGGAGCATCAAACAACTGGCCTACCAATTAATCAGAGTCTCATTCTAGAGGGTGCATTGTGCAAAGTATCTAGAGAGAGACAGATTTTAAGGCCAAAAGGGACCATTTGGATCATCTAGTCTGACCTCCTGCCTAATGCAGGCCAGAGAGCCTCACCCAGCCACCCCTAAGTCCAGCCCGTAACTTGTGGGTGAGCCAGCCATGTAGGCAAAGTGCTTTTTGTCCCACAAATACTCAGAACGAGCAGGCTGCAAAGGTCCCGTTAAAAGGCAAATCCTGTCACAGCCTGAAGCGTGGAGCCACTCAGCATCTCTGCAATAGTCTCCTGCTCGCTGGATAAGTCTATTTCTAAGGGTACGTCTACGCGTGTAGACGCGATAAGTTGATCCCCGATCGCTCTGCTGTCGACTCCGGTAATCCACCCCGGCGAGAGGCGGAGTCGATAGGGGAGCGGCGGCAGTCGACATTGTGGCGTCCTCACGGCGTGGCAAGTTGAGTGAGGTACGTCGACTTCAGCTACGTTATTCACGTAGCTGAAGTTGCGTACCTTATATCGACACCCCCCCCTAGTGTAGACCTGGCCTTAGGTACTGGTGCTGGAGAGGGGAAAGGCAGGAGATTCGCAAAGGCTACAATGGAAAGCTCCTGCCAGTGGGCAAAGCTGTTTCTGGAGCTGCCTTATCCCAGGTCCCAGAGGCCTGTGCTAACAGCACACAGCCACTGTCAACGCGGCCTCAAAAGGCCTTTGTTCTTCGCCAAGCTCGGAGGAAACTCATTCGGTTTATTAGCTTGATTGTAGCATGTATCTAATCACAGCTGAAGAGCAGCAGCAGGCTTGCGCTAAAGTCAAAGACGAAGGGACGCACACTGCAGTGAAGAGGGCAACTCCCCCCCCCACACACACACACACTCCTCCCCTCAGACAGGGACATGCAAAGATTAAATTACAATCAGTAAACGTCAGTGTCGATTTCTCCTTCCAGTGCCACCCAAGTAACTACAAAGCTGCCTCCCTCATTAACAACCAGCATTTACCGAGAGGGGAAATCAAACACACATGCAGATGGCCTTAAAGACAGCACAGAGCTGGAAGTACAAGCCCGGCACAGACCCGGAGTATGTACTCTGCTCGCTAGCCTCCACCGACGCCCACGCTGCACTGTCTTCACTAGTCCTGTTACCTGCAGCAGCTGGATTCCAGCTGGCTCAGGGAGGCTAACCCGTGCACAGCTTCCGCTGTGAAGACAGAGCCTAAGAGAGAAGTAAGGGAGGGAAGGGCTGTGGCCAGGAGACAGGGCGATCCCCAACGCCACAAGGAAACGGCTCCTTGACCAACGCTCGGCAAGCTGAATTTATTGTGCTGCGCCGTCTCAGCACAGCCGGCCGGGGCTGCTGGGGAAGCGTTTAAGGAGCTGAAGCACTCAGGAGAAGGAATAAAATCCAGATTTGATCAGTAGGTTTATTTCCTACTTCAAAAACAAAATAAAAAAATAAAATAAACCCTTAAAATGTGAAGGGGGGTCCCTGACTACAACCCTTCCAGCCAAAGCGAGCAGGAAGCGGACATCTCCGAAGGGCTTTTGTTTCCTCTCCAGGCTGATAAATTCCCATCAACCTCTTGGGTCTGGAAGCAGCATTTTCCCAAGCTCTCAGCTGCTGTGAGCCGGGGAGGGCAAAGTTAATGGGGCAGTGGAGGTGCTCCTTGTTTTTTCTGCTGGGATCTCAGAAGGATGCCACCCCCTCGGCATGTACAGCAATCTCCGGGGCTGTGCCCCTCTCGCCAGCTGGCTGCGATATGGGGAAGTGCCCCCGCTATATCCCTGTTGGGACATGACGCCAGCGTACAGTCAGTCCACCCCAAGGGTTTACAGAGCCCTAACAGGCAGTTCCAACATTCCTGTCCTCTTCCTCTTCACTGCCCGTCCAATTACTGTCTGGTGTTGTTGTGGGCTCTTACGCAGGCTGCGTCGTCTTACCCTAGAGGTGGCTGCATTCAAGTAGGGGATGGGGCAGGAGAGGACTGTGACATTTTTTTTTTGTTAGATAAAGTTAATCAAACCTTTTCAAACTTCAGAAAAGGATCCATTTCCCAAGTTTATCCAGATGGGCAAGAGAACAAACCTCATCACCTTCCCTTCTCTAGCATCTTCCCTCCAGGATCTCAAAGTGCCAGGCCAGCCTCAGAGCCTCCTTGAAATGTTTGGTGTCATTTCCCCCCATTTTACAGATAAGAAAGCTGAGGCAGAGAGCGAGAGAAGGGGAAGGGGATCTCTGTGGGGGTGGGCACTGCTGGGAAACACCCAGGAGCAGAAAGGTTGAGTTTGTTTTGGGTTTTGGGAGTAGCACATTTTGGATTGAAGCCGTGACCTAATGCAACAAGATACTCAAAGGAAACACCTTGTGAAAGCAGCCAGGCCCTCCTTTCGCCCTGGTGGGGAGGCCTGGCCTCAGACAAGGAGTCAGGACTGCAACCCCAAACTGCTCCTGCTCCCTAGGCCACCTAGCAGAGACCAAACGCTGCTGGCCACACATAGAGCTGCTGCTATGTCAGACCCGAGAAGCAGCTGACGCAAAGGGTCTAGAGATTAACCACACTGTATTACAGGGGCAGTTGTGAAGCAAGAGGTGTGCCAGGACAGACTTCAAGAGCACCGGTTAGATGGTGCTAAGTGCCCTCTTCCTTGTGTCTGACTCTGTGGCCTAGAGCACACGACAGGAAACTGCTCTAGTGTAAGTGGAAACATTCATCTGGAGCAGAGCACACCCACGTGCGACAGAGCGGGGGCTCCTGGTAGAGGGGTGAGATGGGTGATAAGCTCCCCCGCAGTGTACCTGCTCATGCGAGTCAGTCAGCCCGTGATGGCCAGTGCGCCTGGCAGTGCAAATATGGCAATGAAGGAGGATCGTTTCCCTAATTCAGGGGTTCTCAGCTTTTCCCGGACCATGGCCCCGGCTTACAAGAGAAAACAAGTCTCCCATCTGGGCACCAAGGGAGAGTAGTCACGATCGCCAGGGTGAGAATCCATCCTTTAGCTGGCCAAAGCCAGCTTGGGACCCACCTGGAGAGATGGAAAAAAATCTCTCTCTCTCTCTTTCAACCTCCCACCGCCTCCCTCCAATAGTAAGTACTTTAATCAGGGTAGAGAAGAAAATAACGTGCCAGGGGACAAGTGACATGACCGATCTTTCTCTTTCTCTCTCCCCCGCCCTCCCCAGGACAGAGCCTCAGGAGGGCACTGTACAGACCTGAGGACAATTGCCTAGTTGTTCTAAACAGCATCAAAGCTTACTTTATGGTTAGGCCATAAAAATCTCCCGCCTGAAACGCAGCTACCTTGCTTTGGATTCCAGGAGAGCAAATTTGGATGGTAATTTTTGTTTTTATAACAGGGGCATCCATTTACTAGGGCCAGAGACCCGAGAACTCAGTTAACACAGGGGCTCCCAATCACGCCCCTGATGACTACGATGACCTGAGCTGAATCAGAACCAGAGAAGATCGCAAGGCCCGATGTAAAGAGCTGCACAGGCCAAGCATACAAGTTTCGATGGGTTCTACAAAATCCAGCAACTATGCTACATATTCCTGAGTGGCACCTTGTCTATTAACTATTGACATATACCCAATATAGTGCAGTCCTGTAACAGGCAAAAGTCTCCGTATCTCGTTAGCAAACATAACACGGAGGTTTGGACTGCTTTGGGTAACTCAAGATGCCATGGCATTTGTATTTATTGATTAGCAAGAGTTGGGACATTAGACCCTGTGACCTGGCCAACCTCCAACGCCGGTAAGAACATTTGGCGGCCCTAAGTTCCCTTTGCCGTTTCAGCCGGACACTGTATCCTTAATGTCCTCTTCTATGCCGATACAGTGTTCCATCTCAGAGGTGGCTGCCTGTCAGTGGTGAGCTGAGTAATCCTGATAATACAGCCTTTATTCCATAGGGTGGGTTAATGAATTTGTAAATAGCTCTGCATCCCAGCATGAAAGGCACTGGATAATCAATGCACAGTATTACTCTCCACCCGAGTTTACCAGACCCCTAAGCACTGTAGTTTCTATAACAGCTAATTCCCAGGTATTGCCAAACAACAGGCACCCAGCAAGCCACACTTTGCTTGGTGGTTTTGTCATGTATATTGCTAGCCACTGGCAGTAGTTCTAAGGCCACCAAACTCAGTGCCCTTGGGATCGGAGGCAGCAATTCAATCGCTGGCCACACAGATGTAAAAACAGTATTTTTTCCATGCAGGCTGCAGACCCCCTTCCTTTCCAGGGACCTTACTTCCTCAGGTCTGAAGAGGGCCAAAAATTACAGGCCAAACTTCAGATTATGAAAATATTTCATGACGCATCACAGGATGACCTCATCTCTGCACACACTGTGCTCTGCCAACAAAAACAACACAACCCATGTTTGGTTTCCCAAGTTCTTTACAGAGGAAGCTGGAGTCAAGAGGAACAGCTTCATGAGGTCTGGGATTTTTATTAACTCTTGACAGACCACTGCTAAGCATGCCAACTCTATGTAGATTGCAGCAAATCGCAAAGGAGATCGCTGCGCCGGAAGCAAACTAAAATATCAAATGATCCACTGTTCCCTGGAAATAAGGACTGAACATGCCGTTTCTACCAGGCTGCTGGGTGAAGGGCTGTGCAGTCAGCTTGTTTGTCTGGGGATCTAACCCTGTTGCCTGGAAATTACCCCCGATGGTTGCTTCGCATCCTAAATAAAGCAAGTCAGTGGCCCAAGTCCAGCTCCCATTGGACAAAACCATCACAGCTGGCACCAAGTGATCATGCAGAAGGTGACCTCAGCCAAGACACCAAGGATTCAGATGGCCATGGTCCTGGACACGAAGCTCTCTCACACACTCTAGGAAGGGCTTGCTGCAAGGAGCACTGTGTGGGGGGGAGGCTTGCCCTGCTGTGTCTGTTTTGTGGACAAGAAGAGGACCTTCATCCATCAGGGCTGTAAACCTGGCACCTTCCATGAACATGAACACGTGGGTTGAGTAGGAAAAGTTCAGCATACCCAATGCTCCCAATCAGCAAGGTGCCATCACAAAGCCTTGAAACACGTGCCCAATTTCGAACACACAGCTAGCTCCATTGAAGTCGGTGGGATTATTCACCTGCTACCCTGACTTAAGCGTCTTCATTAGTTGGTAGGGCCACAGAGTCCTGCACTTGGCAGGTGAAAACCAACCGAGGACTGGGAAGGTTTCTCACCATGAGAGCTTTTGAAGAGAAGGGGACAACGCGGCACTGAATAAGAACTGGCTCAAAAGCTCATCCCAGATGCCAGAAGGACAGCAGCGTTAATGCAGATAAAGCCGCGTCCCATACCTATCTGGACAGGGTCAGTCTGCTGATTCCGCAGGGCTTTTTCCTTGGGAAGGCTACTGGAGCTGGAGATGATCAGTGGGATTCTGCTAAAAGGGAAATATCCTGCTACATAACAGGGCTCCAAGCAGCTGCTTTGGGCTTGACCGTCTCCGCGTAACGGTTCCTTGTCACTTCGCCCGGGGGGTCCCCTGCTCGCACACAGTTGGCCCCATTCATATTTTCTCCCTGTGCATTTCACACATGGTGTCAGTGGTACCCAGTCTCACCAATGAACAGGAAACAAACTCTCTTTGATCCCATAATGCTCATTAACCCTTCATTGCCTGAAAGACCATCAAAGAGGAGGTGGGAGGAAAGGGAGGTCAGAAGGAATGACACCCCGCCCAATCGTGCATAGCATTGCAAGAACCAGCTAAGCACAAGACGTGGGTTTTCACCTTCCTCTGAAGCATCAGGCAACGGCCACTGGTAGGGGAAGGAGACTGGGCTAGATGGACCAGTGATGTGATCCATCACGGCACAGCCATGGGCCCTGGAAACCCTGCACGTTCCCAATGGAAATTCACATAGATCTACAAAGGGGAATTCCTCCCTTTAGCTCATAAAAGGCTCTTCCACACCCCTGGGGCTTCCAACAGTTCACCAGGCATGCTGGGAAACAGGAGCCAGGCATCCCATTGCCGCTGCTTGCCATTCCCAACCAGACCCACATCCCGGCTTTGGAAGGGACTGACGCAGACTGGAGTGTACGTTCAGCTCATGTTTTCCTGCAGGTCTCTCTTCAAAGCTCTCTCCTCCCCGCCCGCTTCTTTTAACAGCTGCAGCTCCCTGCTGGTTCTGTCCTGCGTCCATTTAACACTCATCTACTGACAACTCCATCTGGCGTTAAGCGTAGCGCCGGGCGTCCAATCCAAACAGAACAACTGCACTTCAGGAAGGGGAAAGAAACGCAAACGCTGCTCATTACCTGGCGGTGCAGTCAGCAAACGCTCCAGTTCATGAGTCCCTGGTTAATCGGAGCTGAGCATGTGCTGTCTCTCCAAGCCCCTACCTTTTCTTAGCCTCCCTGAGCTTTCGGCTCACTTTTATATGGTTTGGATGAGCACAGAGTAAAGTTCTGACCCTTTTACAGCCTGGATTTACTACGCGCAAACAGCCAAGAGGAACCGGTAGCATTCCTGAGCTCTGGGCAGTTCAGGAGCTTTACTGCAGATTTCCACCTCTTCCCTCTGACAGGTTGGGGCACTGGGGAGAAAGCGTATCAGAGCTGTCCTCTAGCAGCAGCTAAAGAATAGCTGTAGTACTGTCACCTTTTGCAAGGTTACAGGTCTGGGTCAGGCAGGGTTCCCTTGGAAACATCCCCTGTTCCAGCCCTTGAGAATGTTGGAACCGCTCATCTCTGAGTGGGATTTTGGCTTGACGGGTTTCCAGCTGGGAAGGGTTCTTTGCTTCTAAAATTTCCTTAATAATAATATTGGATCTGGGGTGGAAAGTGAACTACAGGTCAGCAATCGTTACTACTTCCACAGGTGTCTTTCATTGCACACTGGTACATAAGGCTCATGTCACCCACTACTCAAGTCTCTAGGGTGGAACACAAGGCATTTTAACAGCACACAGCAATACTACACAGTAGTTTAGGGCAGGAAGTTAATACACTGATCTCAGCCACGGTACCAAGTCCAGCTGAGTCTGCAGGGAGCTGGAATCGAGGTCAGGACATCAGAGTCAACAGCTCTCCTCTTTAAATCAAGCACGGTGGCAGCATTAATGACCCACAAGGGGTCACCATTGTTTTCAGATCAGACGAAGCACCCCCTTGCGCCATGTTGGGGGCGCTTGGTTCAGCACAGAGCGGAAGAGGAAAAATATCTCCAGCTGAGCCAACAACTGGGATTTTTTTCTTCCTTGTGGGTCTCACAGTAATCGAGAATTTACAATGGGACTTTCACCATGGACTTCAAGGGGGAGCAGGCTGGGGGCGGGGGGCTGCAGCTTGGAAGGAAGGGATGCAGAGGCCCAAGGGGGAGCTGGTTGGGGACTGAGGTGGGCTGGGGCTGGAGCTGGGAAGGAAGAGACACAGAGACCCAAGGGGGAGCAGGCTGGGGACTGGGGTGGGTGGAGGCTGGAGCTCAGAAGGAAGAGACACAGAGGCCCCAGGGGGAGCAGACTGGGCCTGGAGGTGACAGGGAGGCGGGCCCCAAGGAGAAGCAGGCTGGGGCTGCTGGTGTGGGGGAGCAGATGGAGACCAGAGGGCACAACCCTTCAAACACAACCAGCCTTCAACTCAAAGGGAGCCCGAGTGACCCAAGGAACCACCTTCCACAGACACGTGCGGCACTAGGCAGGACCCCTCTGGCCTTGGCCTCTGCCGGTGAGAGCCTGGTCCCCATCGCAGCAGGCAGGGACAGGCATAGGCACAGACCGTGCTCCCGCAAGCAGCACCCTGCTCTTGGAAGCCTCTGTTTTGATAAGCTGCATTTTCCCCTTCAGAAAAATGCCCGTCTCTCCCCGGGGCTCTGGCTGGGTTCGGGAAACAACGTGCCAGGTGAACTGCTCCCCAGTGCTTGTCGAACCCCTATGCACCCGGAGCTGGGGGATACGCGCCGCCTGCCAAACCCACCTTCGGCACGTTATCAGGGAGGCAAAGCGGGTCCCGTTACAGCGGGTCCCGTGCGCAGCGATGCTGCCTCCTGTTGGCTCCTCTTCACTCAAAACCTCATTTCCTCTCCTGCCACCAACTCCTTGGATTCCCAGCCTCTGGGTGCAGAGGCCCTGCACTGCACTGGAGAGAGGAGCCATCATTCCCACCACTGCCAGCCAGGGACGGCTGCGGCCAAGGTAGAACAACTGCAAATGGCAAGCAGGATGGTACCAAGACAGGGGAGCCTTGTGCCTCGCGGTGAATCCCTGCGGCCTGCCCCTCGTTCATTGTCCCTGCACAAGGAACTGCTGCTTCTCTGTATCTGCGACTCCCGTCATTTACAACCACCCCTAAAAACGTTATACGTCACCACCACTGACTAGAGACCCCTCCCTGGCCACGCAGAGGGCACCGACGCACGCTGTAGCCAGGTGAACAGGGGGTGCTGAAGGAACAGCTCCTGCTCACCTGGCTGCAGGCTGGGTAGGTTCGTCAGTGCAGGCTCTGGGAGCTCAGCTGCACCGCCACTCAGCAGCCTTGCCCTTAGATCATCTCCCCATCCCACCCCCTGACACCATGTTCCGAGACACAGCCCGAAAACTGGACTCTCCTATGGCCCATCCACCTCCCCTGGGATTGGGGAGCTGGGCTGGAACCCTCCCAGGAGCAGGTTCCCCCGGGAATCCCTCTCTCACAGCACTCAGGAGAGCACTGGCTGCCAGTAAGGGTGGAGGGAGGCCCAAGTATCTCGCCACCAGCATTCCGTGGGATTCCGGATATGTCACAGAAATTGATGGGCAGCCCCGGGGCCATCAACTACTATTATTCTTGCATTGCTCTTCCATTGAGGAGCCCAGTCAGGGGCCAGGATCCCACTGTACTAGCACTAGACAAACCCGGAACAAAGCGTCTCTGCCCCCACAGAGCGTCCAGTCTGTGGAGAGGAGAAGAGAAGAGACAGACAGACACACACACACGGATGGGGGAGCACAGGAAACAGGGAGACAATCCTGGTCAGCCCAACAGGCAGCGATCTCAGTGCACCAACAGCCTGACTTGTCACGCTCTTTGTAGGCATCGCAGCAAGCGAACAGTCCCATGGCCTGCCTGTGAGAGCAGCCAGAACCAGCTGCTGCAAAGGAAGGCGCCAGGCCCTCATAGTGGGCAGTCCTGGAATACCCTGCTATGTGTGGGCAGGGCTTCCCCAGCAGCTAGTGGGTCAAGCACAAGGGTGTCTATCCCTCCCATGCAATAAGGAAGATCCAGGTGACGTTCCTGGTGAGAGCAGTCAGAAGCTCCCTGCTAGACTCCCCTGGACAGAACCCTCTCAGGGGCTCCCCTTGCCCCCACTTTTTACGAGTCAATGAAAACCAGCTGACGCTGGCGTTTGGCAGGACGGGCGAACCCTCCGCAAATCCCTTTCAACCAAGGAGAAATCGCAGTGTGCTCGTACGGCTCCGGGACAGTTCCTTGGATACAGACCAAAGCCGTCCATAGCCTGAATGTAAACAGCCAGAGATAATATAAACTCTCCATCCCGCGCCCCTTCCAAGTTCATCCAGCGTTCCCTCAGGACAGCTGTGTCCCTGGGACTTTAACCCAACATTCCACCACTAACATAAACAAGTGACAATAGAAGCAGCAGAAGCGAATACCACAGGCTTTATCCCGCTCAACCCCGGCTTCCTGACCTGCTGGGCATGCTAAGGATGCAGACAGGCATTGGGGGGTTTTAAAACACAATACATTATCCTGCTAATGACACAAAGCAGGAACCAGGCTCTAAACTGCATTCAGAGAGAGCTGGGGGAGGGCAAGGAAAGGGCCGAATGCCTCCTGCAGAACTGCTCACCCAGCAGGAGAGAGACCCAGCTGGGGTAAACTGGTACAGCTACCTTGACTTGGGTGGGGTAGCTTGATTCATTTCAGCGCAGCTATGACAACAAAAGAGACTCAAGTCCAGGACCTCCACGGTAGCATTCTCCACGTCCAGTTCCACGCACAGGGCCAGTTAGACAGGCAGACCTGCACGGTCTCTATGCGTGAATGGGATGATGGTGCTCAGAGGAGGGAGTTAGGTTTATTGGGAACCTTTTGGGAAAGGAGGAGCCTATACCGGAAGGATGTGCTCCACCTAAACCAAAGCTGAACCAGATTCCTGGCTCGTAAAATGAACAAGGTCATAGAGGAGTTTTTAAACTAAGGGCTGGGGGAAAGCCGACAGGTACGGAGGAGCACAAGGTTCAGACACAGACATCCTTAGGGGAGGATATTTTTAAAGGGGATCCGAATAAAGAGGAGAGGATAGATGTTGATAAAGTACAGCTAGGAACTGAAGAGAAACAGTCAGATGAAAAAGAGTCTCATTCAACAACACCACATGAAGGCAGACAACAAAATACTGACACATTTTATAAGTGCTTGTATACAAATGCTAGAAGTCTAAATACTAAGATGGGGGAACTTGAGTGCCTGGTATTAAACGAATGAAATTAATAAGCAGCAGATTTAAAACAAACATAAGGAAGCACTTCTTTATCCAACACACAGTCAACCTGTGGAGGGGATGTTGTGAAGGCCAAACTGGGGTCAAAAAAGAATTAGATACGTTCCTGGAGGATAGGTCCATCAATGGCTATGGGTGTCTCTAAAGAAGCTGGGAGTGGATGACAGCAGATGGATCACTTGATAAAGTGCCCTGTTCTGTTCACTCCCTCTGAAGCACCTGGCACCGGCCACTGTCAGAAGGCAGGACCCTGGGCTAGATGGGCCATTGGTCTGATCCAGCCTGGCCGTTCTTATGCAACTTACATCAGCTGAGGAGGTGGCCCAATAATGTAACATATATTGAAAAAAGCCTCCAGCAGCTTCTTATTTCACGGGCTGGTCTGTTGCTGAGTCACTTGTGAAGACTGACGGAGACAGAGACACATACCCCTTGACTTCAGTGGCACCAGGCCAGCACCTATGAGAACTGGCTTCTCCAACACTCCATTTCCCATACGATTCCAGGCCTTTTCTAATATGGATTAAGGCCTTGTCATCCCACCAACTTGATCTGGTTTCATTAAACAGGGTGAGTTAGACAGGTGCAAACCCTTCTGTGGGCTCTCCTGCATCAGTTTCAGAGGGGCTTATATTTCAGTTTATCTTAAACCCGTTGCTCCTGATCAGCTTAAATTAAATAGAAATAAGCCTGGTCTAAACTGAAATGAGAGTGTTCACACAGAGTCTTTTGCACCAGTTTAACTAAACCAGTTTAAAGATCATGATTTAGGTTAAAATCGGTGCAACTGTGTGTGGAGATCAACCCTAAAAATCACCAATTCCCCTCCCCGCCAAAATGGCCCTTCTAATAGCGTTGCCAACCCTCCAAGATTGTCCTGGACTCTCCAGGAACTAAAGATTATGTCATGCGATGAAACCTCCAGGAATACATTCAACCAGAATTGGCAACCTTACCTTCTAAGTGCTTTGTGATGTGATCCAACAGCCATAAAGATTTAACTGCTGTTAAATGCACATGGCCTACGGTTTGCCCCGGGTACCTCGGTGGGCACACAGGGTCGCTGGGGTTTCAGAAAGGCTGTTCTTTCCTGCCCCCAATAGCTGTCGTACAGGAAGCTGCACTCTGCGCTCCCCCTTGGCCATACGGGGGTTAATGAGGAAAATCCTTTGTCCTGTCTGATTTTGCGGGCCAGCTCACTGTTGCCGCGGGCTGTGCAGAGACATTATCCAGACAGAGCCCATGTGTTTACATCTGCCTTGGAAAGCCTCCATGTTAGAGCAGTCAGCCGATGGGGGGCTGGAGCCCTCCGCCGGGGACAGAGACAGGCCCAGCCTGGAATCAGGGCCTGTCTCTGAAGAGGCCCCGGCGCTGAGCGCCAGGTTGGGCCAGGCTGCGGGGTTGTTTGCATCACTTTCTCAGGGGAGGCCAAGCAGAACCCCGGGGCAAGTGCAATGCGTGGTTCTCTCCTCAGGATACATTTTTCATTAAGTCACTTCCTTTCCCAGCCAGCCAGAGCCTCCACTCTCTTGCAGATTTACGATAAGGTTCTTCTCTCTCCACTACTTTTGTTTGGCTTAGTGTTTCCTCCAGTCCCAAGACTTTCCCTCCTCCCTGCACAAATCAGCCCCCTGTTGATATTCGACAGATGCGAGCGCCGCTAGCCGCCTGTCGCCACGTGCTAATGAAGGCTCCCCAGCCACTCACAGCCTTCATTTTCCTCCTCAACCCCCTGGACTCTGCACAGATCCAGCCCCTCCTCTCAGCCTCCAGCCCTCCCGCTCCTTATGTGCCTCCTTTTGTCTTTCCTCCACCTCACTTTCAGGTCCCAGGGGTAAAGGTGCATGCCAGAAACTGCCTTCCGGTTCCCATGCTTCTGCAGTGACAGCCGGACAGGAGAATGTTCATTGCAAGCCCCTCCGAGATCTGTGGGTGGTGCACACATGGGGATGACACAAAAACAGCCCCCGCCCCCAAGTCCACTAAGTAAGTGATCCCACAAAGTGAGCCAAATTCACCTGTGTGTCACCGAGGGAGCAGCACCAAGGAAGAATGCAGCTCAAGGCTACAACCAATCACAACACACTGCCCTCGAAGGCCCTCATGCATTGCTATCAACACTGCTGGAGTTGCTTTTGCTCTTTTAGGCAGCATTGAATAACCCGGGGCAGGCACACCCATGCCACACACAAGCCGACCGAAGAGAGCACCAGGCTTGCAGAAAGCTGCCCACCCATCAGCGCTTAGAGCAAGCTGAGTCAGACATGCAGAAATGGAGACGAGGTCTGAGGCCGCTCGGAACTGGTGAAGCTTTCCTGGGCCCCCGAGGCCAGAGGTACTGGATGGCCTGATGATAGGTTACAGTGTAGTAGCCGTGTTAGTCTGTGTCAGCAAAAAGAAAATGAGAAAGAAAGAAATTCTTGTGGCACCTTAGAGACTAACAAATTTATTTCAGCATAAGCTTTCGTGGGTTAGAACCATGCATCCGATGAAGTGGGTTCTAACCCACGAAAGCTTATGCTGAAATAAATTTGTTAGTCTCTAAGGTGCCACAAGAATTTCTTTCTTTCTTATTTTCTTTTTGGATGGCCTGAGCTAGCTGACCAGTGCAGGCCCACAGGGGGCAGAAGGCAGGGGGATGATGTTGCTCTGGGAATTCAGATCTTGTACCCACGAAAAAATGTAACGGCCAACGGAGCTTAAAGAGGGACTTGCACACTAGGTCAGAGAGCTTCTTTAGAGAACCACGGGAACAATTCACCAAAAGGGGTGGTGGATTCCTCCATCACCGCATTTTTCAGTCAAGACGGGATGTTTTTCTGAAAGCTTTGTCCTGGGGATTATTTGGGGAAGTTCTATGGCCTGTGTTATGCAGGAGACCAGGCTAGCTGATCACAATGGTCTCGTCTGGCCTTGAGATCCGTGAATCTATGAATCACTTCTTAGCCACAAGCCACCTTCTCTCGCCCCTGGTGCCGCTGCTGCAGGAACCTGGCTGTAAACATGAGATTAAGGAACCGCATAATCCTGCGTCAGTAGCAGACCTGCTGATCAGGGCATGTGCACGTAACAGTTTAGGCCTAGACTACACTGACCGCTTTTGCTGGCATAGCGAGGTCAGGTAGGGGTGTGATGTTTTGCCGACGTAACTGTACCAGCAAGAGCCCCGAGCAGACCCACTTATACCAGCCAAAAAAGTGCTTTTGCCGGTAGAGCTTCTTTTGCTGGGGAATTGACATAAACCCTATCGGCAATGGGACATTTTTACAGGCACGCCCTGTGTCTGCACTGAGGATAGCCATGCAGCAAAACTTTGAAGCACAGACAAGGCCTTGGAAAGTTCTAGGCCTGCTCTCTCGCTCGCATTTCTGTGCCCATCTTTCAGAGCCCGCCTACCTCTGTGCTGCAGGAAATCTGCCCCCGGCTGCTTTCCTAGCTCCCGCCAAGCGTCGCAATCTGAGAGATGGCAAATAAAGGAGCTGGTTCATATTTTCCCTCTCCTGCCCAGTGGTATTTGTGCAGCACATTAGTTCCTGTAAGAGGGTTTCTCAGACCTTCCCGGCCCTTTCATGTAAGGAAAGTTAATAGCCGCTTTCTGCCGGAGCAAACTGCCAGCCAGTGTTTACAGAGTATGGGATTGATTTACCATGAAAGCGACTTTTCTCTCCGACTCCGGGCGACGTTACACCAGAGCCTTTCAGGGCTGGAGTAAACTAATGTGTTTCGGCTCCTCGGCAGCCCCCTGCCTCTCTCCCTCTCTGAATTTCCACACATGGGGCCTAAAATAATCAAGGGAGGTGGCCGGGATCTGAACACAGGCTCTCAGTACTCCTGCCAGGTATAGCACTGGGCTCCTTTCTAAGGTTTCCTTTAGACTCCACCGCATCCCACAGAGCCGGGCTGAACGACATGGCAATGGGGCTGTGCCGTCTCAGCAGCACCCCGCGCGCTATGTTCCCCTGAGGGGACTGGGGAAGACAGTGACCATTCCAGCCTCATTTCCCCCTACTGCACCCCCATCTTCAGCCTCAACAGTTTTCACCCAGAGCCGGAGGGAAAGCTGCACACGTGGCTGGTGCATTTCCTGAGGACAGGGTAGGAGTCCAGTTACCTGCCGGATCGGAAGTGCTGGTCCCCACACTAGTCCACTTGTGCTTGAGCTCCCAACCAGGAGCCAGCAGAGACCCACTGAGGTTTGCGATAGAGTCGCCCCGGCATTTGGATGGCATCGTACCTGCTCACCCCGAGGCGGCACTTGGCCCCATTCGACACCATCCCCCTGCAGTAGCTAGCACAGCAAGGCTGCTTGGTCCACCAAAGAGCAAACTGCCCAGTAGGAGGCAATCATCAGGTGTCTGAACTCAGATGTAGCCATCCTGTGCTCTTTTGGGGGCAGGCCACCATCTCCAATGGATAACAGAGGATCACGTTAATTCCAACGCAGGAAGACCGTAACCCCTCTCTTCCCTTGGCTAGCAAAGCACTGGGAGCAACACACTTGGTGTAGGTTAGAACCAGCAGCAGGGTCATGGAGCAGAGCTGCCCAGGAGCAATACAGCTAATTTCCAGCACTCAAGGATGCCCAGTGCCCGTCATTCCCTACGAACACAGAGCCAGTGCTCTGCCTCGGCATCCCGCTCAGCTCCCGGTAAGTGCTACCACTGCTGGCAAAGAGGAGCAACCAGCTCCCAGCCACACGCGCACCCAGGCTACTCTGCCTTCGGCAGGTGGAGGAGGGATGGCTGGCGTGACTCCTTGAGGAGCAGGGCTATTATAAGCCAGCAACTGGCATCTCACCTGCAGGCCGTGAAGCGTGGGTGCTCTCTGTGGTGTATGTGGGTGGTCCCTGGAGCTGGGGAAGCATCTCTTAGTCTCCAGGCAGCGATGGTGGTTGGAGCCTGGTCCAGGACCCTACAAGCACTGGGGAGGCTTTTTGACTCTCAATTCCAAAAGAACAAAGCCTCTTTCAGCCCCTGGTGCGGTTGCTTCCTGTCCATCTCTGGTGTAAATCCAGCCGGGATGAAACTTGTTTGGGGTGCCAGACCCTGGAGAGGGAGCCAACGCCACACAGGACAGGACCCACGTGCCAAGTGGCCTGGAGGGGAGATCTGGTGCGAATCAACACAAAGCCCTACAGCCACTGCCAGACCAAAGCAGCATGGATACAGAATGGGGCAGATGCGAACAAGCAGCCCCCACTGCTGTGGTTCAGCTCCCCGCATCCCTCCCTCTTTCATAGAGCCATGCCCAGGTGCGGTCATATGGAATGGGCCAATAGGAGACCTACGATGACAGAAGTGGCACATGATAGGGAAATCTCTGAGACCTGCCGTGGGGTAGCATTTCAGCAGCGCACAGGAAGAGACACCTGCATTTGCTTTCATCTGGTGCAGGGGCCTGGAGAACTTGCCCCTTCCCTGCCATGGACAGTGACGGCACAGGGGAATTTGTGCTCTGTGTGGCAGGGGCACTGAGCCCTGCAGCTTCTTGGTGTCATACAGGGCAAGGATGGCAGGGCCTTATGCTGTCACCTTGTCAAGTGTGGTGACACACAGCACGCTCCTGGGGGATTCTGGGAGGCCCCCCTAATAGGAGCATGGTGCTAAGTACTTGCCCCGGTTCCATCTCGGGGCACAAGGCCATCTGCATTATCAGGATGGAGACACAAACCAGGACACAGCATGCTCCTTTCACTAACCTCCTGCCACAGCACCCTGCACAGAGAACCGACTCCTCCCCTGAGTATCCTCCCCAGCCATCTGGTTACTATCAGCTGACACGCATTTACAAGTGCCCTGGGAGAGTTCGCAAGCCCTGGCTCTCAATCAGAAGTTTAACCTCTTTCCTGGCATGCAGACGTGTTCCTGCCCTTGCCCCCCAAACCTGCTCACACGCCAGAGGCCAGATTCCTTCAGAGCAAAGGGAGCCAAACCTGTTCAGCTTGGGAATTCACTGAATACATACCAATTCTGGTTCAATATTTGCCTGGCTTTCTCCTGAGGGCTCGGTGAGCCAGCAGGCACAGGCCAAACAGAGCCAAATGGCTGGGAGTTGAAGCTAGAAACATTCAGACTAAACATAAAGGGCAAAATTTTCAATGTGGAGATCACGGGATGAGGTTCTCTAGCCTGGGTTGAGCAGGGCGTCCGACTCGTCCTTTGGGCTTGAGGCCAAAATTCTAACATGTCGGTGGCTGAATCCAGACGCCTAAATCCAACCGTGGATCCTGCTGGTTACCCTGTGCCTGTGCAGAGCTCTGCTAACTTCAGCCAGGATCTCTGCAAATGCAGAGGAGACTGGGGCTTGATTTTTAGAGCTGCTAAGCCATGAAAGTCAAAGGGAACTACTGGACCAAGCACACCTTTAAAAAAAAAAAAAAACCCAGCCTTTTTCTTCTTACTATTTACATACCTATCACCATTGTGTCTGAGCGCCATATGGTCAATAGCAGAAGTATCATTATACAGAGGGGGCACTGAGATATGGCAGATTAAGTGACTTGCCCAAGGTCCCACAGGAAGTCTGTGGCTGAGCCAGGAACTGAATTCTGGTCTCTTGAGCCCTCATCCATAGGGATAGCCACTAGCCACTCCTTTTTCCCCCATGCCTAAGTGTGGATTGAGGAGCTAAATTCTGGACTTCAATGTTGGAAAGTTCTGGCCTGAATTTCCGTACGTGATAAAAGCACAAGTGATATTTACAAAGCATAGATTTTTCTATTCAAAAATAAATTAAAAGCAGCCTCTGGCGGCCTGAAGGATCCAAAGTGCTTCAGAAAATTTACGACCTGTTATACCAGTTAAAGCAATGCCTTGTGTGTCCCTCTCTCTCACTGAACTGCAGCCACCCGTTGGGTGGTACGGAAGCGCTGTTCAACAGCACGCAGCACCAGTTTAGGACAGGAAGTGAAGAGTGTTGTATTGGACCATGAAGCTGCTGGGGAACTTTAAGTCAGCAGAATGTCACTACTCAAACTGGAATCTGGCCAGGACATGGGCAGTACTAATCACCAGAACTAGGGATTATCATGTTAAAGTAGGCAATTAGCAAATGGGAAGTGCCATTTAGACATTCAAGTAACAAGCCTCTCTCTAGACTCTCCCTTTGCCGATCCAGCCATAACAGCCATTAGTAGTTACCATGCCCTGGGAAGTCGCACATCAGTCTGCAATGCACGGGCCAGACTGGGGAGAGGGTATTTTTTAAAAAGAAATAACTCTAGATGTATGTATTTTACCGATACTGGACTGACCCCCTTGTTGGCAGCCCCAGAGGAAGGAACGTGCCATAGAGAGCCAACTCCCCCTGCTGTCCCCGCAGGCCTGGTATGAGATACACTGGCAGGGGCAAAGCAAGGAAGCTCTTTGATTTGGGTGCTAGCCAAAGACTTGGGAGACCTGGGTTTGAGCCCTTGCTCTGCCACAGATTTCCTGTGTGACCCTGGGCAGGTCACTTAGTCTATCTGTACCCCAGTTCCCATCAGTAGCATGGGGATAACAGTATGTGAGTGTCTTCGTCTGTTGTCCTGTGTATAGAATAGGTGTGTAAAGGAGCCTAGAGATGCATGTTCATCTTGGGAAAAAATAAATCTGCTCCCTTCCATCCAAGCCTCTCAAAGCACCTTACAGTCCTGGTTCAAGCTTAAACTCCCTTTCGCTCCCCACCACCCTGCAGTGCTGGTCTGTATCATCACACACATCCCATTTCACAGGCACAGAGAGATGAAGTGACTTGCCCAAGGTCACACAGGGATTCTGCAGCAGAGGCAGGAACAGAACTCGGAGCTCCAGCCTCACACTTCCCTGTTTTAGCCCCCAGACAATCCACCCCCTCTGGCTTCACCTGTTTCAAACAGAGGGCTTGAATGCAGACTGTCCCGCATAGCTCACCGCCCACTTCCAGACACAGTCAGAGCAGCGGATCGCTATTGCTGAGCACCGCGGCATTTTGATTGAAACCATTTCCAGTTAATCTAAACCAGAGCATTCCTCTGGAAGCAAAAGCATGCGGCGTATTAACGGATACCAGCGACAACATGGGCTCTGCACCCAGGCTGCTTAACCACCACTCCCCACTGCAGCCAGCCCCCTGGCCTCTCCTGCTGCAGCGCAGGGGATGCTCCCGTCTCCCTGAATTACATTCCTGGGAAGCTCCCGTCTGTGTAAGAGCCGTCGCATAAACTGGGCAGGACACGAGGCCTGCACATCTCCATGGCTCAGCTCAGACCCAACCTGAAGGCTTATTTACTTGGGCACTTCAAATGTGTGCTTTAGCTTCAAGTCTCTTCCATGCGAGCTGCCTATAAAACTCCCTGGGATGTTTGCACTGAAGGACCCTACAGGGTCTGCATTGATGGACTGATGATGTTCTGGAAATGAACAAGAGTTTGTCCTCCTCAGTGCTTCTTTGCTGCAACGCCCAATGTTGCACTTGGATCCGTCTCTGCTAGCTGCACTCAACCCAAATATATACTTAATCAAATCCACAGCATGGTCTAGGGGCACAGGCTTCTTGGTACAATGCAGAGGCAGGTGCAAACCCATTGGGATTGGCGCCGAGAGGCTCTCCATGTGCAACTCCTAAGCAAAGAGCACAAGAAACTATTCTCTGCAGCGTGCCAACCAAATGCCAGAGTTAGCCAAGCATGCAGGATACAGCCGAGATGCAACAACAGACGGGCGGGGGACACGATTCAGAAAGCAGCAGAGGCCAGTTCAGAGATTCTCTGTGTCTTTAAAATTAAATCACAGGGTAAAAGCATCAGAGCTTTACTCCTCTTTCTAGGGTGCACATTTAATTTTGTTAATTAAAATCCTGAAACTCCTGGGAAGACTAAGGCCCCACCATAACAATTGCTCTGGCAGGCAAGGCCAGATCAGTGGGGAATCCCCTCCCTATCCCATCTCAGAGGACGGTGCAAGAAACCCCATTATGGAATAACTTACCCGTAGGGGAAGCTTCTTCCGAAATCCCATGTTACTGGAAGGTTTATCCCAGTGAGGGTTTATGCAGCAATGCCGGATTCCCATGGAATCAATGCAGGAGACACAAACGAGGTCTAACAGTTACTTAGCAAGAAGACGGGGATACAGGACTCCTGGGTTCTCTTCTCTGAGTTGGACGCAGTTAAATGGGAGGCGTGATGCTGCCCCGCCCCGCAGGCGGGATCGGGAGGGTTAGTTTATGCAGGCTTTGATGCACTTGGAGAGCCACAAACGGAGAGTGAAGCTGCAAATGCCGGCAAGCCTCTTCCCGCACCCAACCATGGCCCCCGAGATTCAGACTCTGGGGGACTCCTGCCATGCACACAGCCCGCGCCTGTACAGGGGAAAGGCCCCAGATTAATTTGCCCTACAGAGATCCAGGGGCTGCCTGGTTGTTTCATCTTTACGCTGAATTAGTCAAGCCGTTTGTGAGGACTCGGAACAGCCCTGCCCTGCCAAGCCACGGCTTCATCCACGTGCCATGGCCACAATTCAGAGAAAGCCCAATTCCCCACCCATGCACTGTAAAAAGGGGACACCCCTTTCTCTCTAGGTCAGAAGCTCAGATCCAGCTAGGTCTGTAGTGGCCAAAACACCCACCCGGTGGCTGTTAATGGGTCCTGAGTCTGGACTGAGACCCAGCAAACAACAGGCATCTCCAACACACAAGCCTCATTGCAATGGGCATTGGCTGACCCCCTTGTTGGCAGCCCCAGAGGAAGGAACGTGCCATGGGACCGGCTCTGTTCAATATCTTCATCAACGACTTGGATATTGGCATAGAAAGTATACGCTTATTAAGTTTGCAGATGATACCAAACTGGGAGGGATTGCAACCGCTTTGGAGGATAGGGTCATAATTCAAAATGATCTGGACAAATTGGAGAAATGGTCAGAGGTAAACAGGATGAAGTTTAATAAGGACAAATGCAAAGTGCTCCACTTAGGTAGGAACAATCAGTTTCACACATACAGAATGGGAGGAGACTGTCTAGGAAGGAGTACGGCAGAAAGGGATCTAGGGGTTATAGTGGACCACAAGCTAAATATGAGTCAACAGTGTGATGCTGTTGCAAAAAAAGCAAACTTGATTCTGGGCTGCATTAACAGGTGTGTGGTGAGCAAGACACGAGAAGTCATTCTTCCGCTCTACTCTGCGCTGGTTAGGCCTCAACTGGAGTATTGTGTCCAGTTCTGGGCACCGCATTTCAAGAAAGATGTGGAGACATTGGAGAGGGTCCAGAGAAGAGCAACAAGAATGATTAAGGGTCTAGAGAACATGACCTATGAAGGAAAGCTGAAGGAATTGGGTTTGTTTAGTTTGGAAAAGAGAAGACTGAGAGGGGACATGATAGCGGTCTTCAGGTATCTAAAAGGGTGTCATAAGGAGGAGGGAGAAAACTTGTTCATCTTAGCATCTGAAGATAGAACAAGAAGCAATGGGCTTAAACTGCAGCAAGGGAGGTTTAGATTGGACATTAGGAAAAAGTTCCTAACTGTCAGGGTGGTTAAACACTGGAATAAACTGCCCCAGGGCGGTTGTGGAATCTCCATCTCTGGAGATATTTAAGAGTAGGTTAGATAAATGTCTATCAGGGATGGTCTAGACAGTAACTGGTCCTGCCATGAGGGCAGGGGGCTGGACTCGATGACCTCTCGAGGTCCCTTCCAGCCCTAGAATCTATGAATCTATGAATAGAGAGCCAACTCCCCCTGCTGTCCCTGCAGGCCGGGTATGAGACACACTGGCAAGGGCAAAGCAAGGAAGCTCTTTGATTTGGGTGCTAGCCAAAGACTTGGGAGACCTGGGTTTGAGCCCTTGCTCTGCCACAGATTTCCTGTGTGACCCTGGGCAAGTCGCTTAGCCTATCTGTACCCCAATTCCTATCAGTAGCATGGGGATAACAGCACTGCCCAGGGGTATTGTGAGGATAAATGCACTCAAGATGGAGGTGCCCAGATATCATGGCAATGGGAGCCCTATAAGTACCTTGGATGTACTGATAAACTGACTGATTGTTGATTTTCCTGCCTCAGACTGTCCAGCACCTGATCTCTGGAGACCCAGAGCACCAGAGACTCTGGGACCCACCACCGGCACTAACCTCACTGATCCGCATTTAAAACCAGACCTTCAGCTCGGAAACCCGAACCTGCAATTGACTCTCAGACACAACCCGCCTGGCAGCCGCCCGCAGAACCATCCACGCCCGGGGGAGCTCACACCCCTTTGTGATGGTGCCGCAGCCAGGGCAGCAGCGGGGCTGTGCTCTGATCCTGCCCACGTGGAGGGCTTTAAAAGATGGGAGATGGGCGGCTCCATCCCTGGGAAATAAACCTTCAGCCCAGTCAAAGTTGGGATCTTTGCTGGCATGGAGCAGAACGATGCACCCATCCAAGGATTAGCAGGGGTGCTCTCCAACCCGCCCCCAAATCAGTGGCCTCCCCAGGAATTGAAATGGGGGGGTGGGTGTCACTAAATTGGCATGTAACTAGTTCACAAAACTGGGGGGGTGCTGGAGAAATTCAGGGGGGGGGGGTGTAGCGAAATCACTGCCCCAAATACAGATTATTCACAACCTCAAACCACCTGGCCCCCACCCAGCATCTATAAACTGCATCCACCTCCAGCCGCTGCTAAGGGAAATGTGACACACCCACCTGGGGGCTTCCCAGAGCAGGTTAGACTGGTGGGAAAGGACAGCTCCAAGCTGATCTGTTGCTAATGAGCACGGCGGCCCAGGCTGCATTCCAGCCCTGCGGAGACTCATTAATCTCATTACGGAGACTCATTAATCTCATTACGTAGCTGCAAATCATTAGAGAGGCTGAACTGAAATCCCAGAGCCCCGGGGCATCTCCAGGGCACCCACTCCGTGCCCACCTGACGCACAGATAACAAGCAGCACAGGGGCTATGCTCGGGTGAGGACAGGCAAGATGGGCACAAGAGATCACAGCTCCACCCAGAGGGGTCCGAGCCATGGCTGCCCCTCGCTCCCAGCTGGGCGGATTTTCAGTGGCGCATCTTGCCTGAAATGGAGCAGTGTCTGCCCCGGGGCATTAGCCTCGTGGGGAGAGAGAGAGAGAGAAAGAGTGTGAAAGGGGCGGCAGACGGGGAAAGGGGAGCGCGGTGTCAATCTAGCCTGGGTGGAACCTGCCCTGTTGGCAGCCCGGGGGGTATCTTGTAACCCACAGGCCCGATTCGCAGTGCAATGTCTGGAAGGCGGGGCAGAAGGGCGTAAAGTGCACTGAGCCCCAGTTAGAGGGTTTATCCTCAAGGTACTATTTTGCCTTACTCTTAGGGACCACAGCACCTTGCTCGCGTGGATCTCAAAGCACGACTCAGTGTGGCAATCCCCAGCTATCCAGATGGGCAAGTGGCAGCTGAGACAGGGAAAGACATTTGCTTGTCTCACACCAAGCTGGTTCCAAAGCTGGTAACAGGGCTCACGAGTCCTGACTCGGAACATTAGAACCCACTCCCCTCCCAGAGACAGGAACAGAACCCAGGTGTCCTGACGCCCAGGCCCCTGCTCTAACCACTATACCCCACGGCCTTTCTGGGAGAGAAAGGCAAATAGGATTCAAGTACTACAGTTAAAGTTACACTCACACAGTGCTTTAAAAGCTCTTCCTCCTTAGGTTTTTCAGGTCTCATGCCCCTGGCTGTTCATCAGAACAATGGCCGTACAACTCAGCAGCCAGAGATGCTACAAACGATACAATCTACAAGGGTCAGTCACTGGCCAGGAAAATGCAGCCACCTCAGGAATGGACGGTGGCAACTGCACTCAAATGCGATGTTATGTTTGTCAATGACAACTGACAGGCTGGATAGTGTCTGTGCATTTAAATGACACCCCCCACCAGGATTTCCATGCAGCTCTTTGCCCCTGTACTCCTGCCGCCATCAGCTGGACACTTTCCCACAGGAAGAAGCACAAGGCTGATGGGTAAGGGGGAGTGGGACCAGGCTAGTGCAAACAGCCTTCTCTAGGAAACAAATCCTGGGTTTTATTGCCCGGGAAATGCAGAGAAAGGGGAGCAACTCCCATCCCTGCTAACTCCCCAGACCTCCTCCTGCCCCTGCACACACACACCTCACACCACTGCTGACAGCCAAAGGGAGATCCAGGATGGGATGGGCCTTGCAGGTGCTCAGCACCTCTGGAAAAAAACAGGGTGCACGTTTCCACAGAGAAACACCAGCAGCCAGTCCTCTCCCCCGGGGCCGTCCATCCCTCTGTCCAGCTATCGAGGGCAGGGGTTCAACGCGTTATCTCTGCAGCTCCGAATCAAGCTGATGAAAAACAATTACAGCCCTTGTCAAGGACAATTACTTTCCCAAGAGCACGCCGCGCTGCTCGCTGGAGTGAGTGGCAATCGGGGGGAGGGAGTGCACAGGGTGGGGGAACACGCTAAGGAGGGAGCAGCCCACCCCCACCTCCTGACTGATGGCTCTGGGCTCCCGGTGTGATTTGAACATTCCAGAGGTAACCGGGAGGTTAATGCCGCTCTGCGCACACTGGGATCAGGACGGGCTGTTTCTTCAGGGCTAGGAGAAGAATGAGACTTTAAAGAGATTTTCAGCACCCAGGGGTCCAACCCAATTAGACAAGAGTTTTTCAGATTTGTATGCCAAGGGGCGGGAGGGTGGAAGAAAAGGCAGGAACTCAGAAGTCAAGTTCAAGGATTGCGGGGAACAGCCATGGAGGCTGTTGACGCAGGAAATCAAATTTCCTACAAGAGGGTATATTTGCGGACCATCCTTGGCCATGATTCCTCCCCCACTGAACGCTTTGCTTAAGGAATCAGATCCATAAAGAACATTTGTAAACACGTTCCAGGTTGCTTTCTACCCTTACAGGAGCATTAATCCCCTCCCATTAATGAGAGCTTCACGCCAGGATCTAGGGGAGGATATGACCCGACACTTTGAAAGAAAGTGTGGGAGGAGAAGAAAACAATCTGAGATTAAAGGGACAGCGACAAATAATTTAGGCCCCAAATTTAGAGTTTAGTTTAAAAAAATGACTGGGCAAAGCTAAGTATTAACAGGGGATTTCCTGGCTGGTTGGTTTGTTTTTAAAAAGCAGTTCATTGTAAAGAATGTTTGGACAAACTTCCCCTAGAGTGTTTGCAACCCAAACATCATAGCACCATGCTATGCTAGCCCATGGGAGTCGGAAAAGGAAACTGACTACGCAGAAAGTTGCTTGCAGTGCTGATGTAGCCATGCTGGTCCCAGGATATGAGAGAGACAAGGAAGGGGAGGGAATGTCTTTTATTGAACCAACTTCTCTTGGTGGAAGGTACAGGCTTCCAAACGACCGAGTTTCTAGTCCCCGTTTTCACTGTCCAAGGTGAGTGACGTGCTGAAATCAAGTGCAGTGGTGAGGATAGAATTATTTCCACGGTAACTATCTCAGTCTTAGGTGTTAGTCACACCGATCAGGACGTCTGGCTTTCACAAATGCGTTTGGAGGTGGTTTCCCAAAGCAGCCTAGGGGATTCAGGCACATCTCTTTCCTTAACTTTATAAGAAGGAATGTAACCCAATCCCCTAGGCTGCACTGACAATTTCAGATGCGGTTTTGAATCTGGCAAGTGTCCCATCCAAATGCAGTGGGGACAGGCTCAGAAAAACGGCACTGCCATTGGGTCTAAAGCCCGCAGCCCGGGCCAAGCCAAAAGATGCACGTTATTCATAGAACGTGTTGGTTTGCTTGGAGCAGCACTTGCACGGGGCCAGGTGCTTTGCAGCCATTCGAGGGGCAGCCCCTGTCTCCAGATGCTCAGTCTCACGAGCCTTCCTGAATCTGGGCTGACCTCACAGCTCCTGAGCTTTGTGTCACTGCACTGCCACATCTCCTGTTTATTGCAACGGGCTCCCAGCGGCCCCCGTTCAGAAGAGAACGAATTGCTGGCAACCAATGACCTGAACCATGGGAGATTCTCAGGCTCGGGGCCCCACCTGCCCACCCTGGACAAGGAAGACACAATACCAAGGCCAGAATTCGCACACCCACACGTGGGGCTGGATTAGCTCAGCAGGGTGAACGTTGGCTGCTGAGCTCAGCTGAAAACCTGGCCCCAGCTGCGGGTGCCGAGCACTGGGAAATGTGGCCCTCACAAAAGGAGAGTAAAAATGCATGAGCCTGGGTCACACGCATGTGCAAACGTACCGGAAACAGCTGGGAGCCCCCACTAGCAATCTATGTTTCCTGCTCAGGCTGCAGCCAGTGCATGCTGTGGAAGATTTCTGCAGGGAAGGGCGAGCTTTGCTCGCTGCATTCACCGGACAGCCCTGCCTGCTTCCCCACACGGCACATACATTCCAGAAGCCCCATCCCCTGAAGGAGCAGCTGGGATCTTCTATTGGCCGAGGCAGGTGCATGCCACATAAGGAGACCATGGCTCATGTTAATAAATGCTTCCTGAGTTGGAGCTAATGAAACCCAGGCGTGCGCCAGGCCTGGCTCTCCAAGGGGAGTAACCAGCAGCACCACAGCAGAGCTCCCCAGCCTGCTGGGCCATGCCACTTCGCCTCCATTACGGGGACGCTCTCTTCGCCAGACCCACTGGTTAGCGGCCCCCCCTGTGAACGGGAACCGTACTAGCTGCTACACTGGCTGCAGGGAGCGTGAGCCTTCTCCCCCCCTTCCTCCTCTGCCCTATGGCGGCCTGAATCCCCTCCCTCCCAGTGTTCTCAGCCCCACACTTACAGCCTGTCACCCTTCATTAGCAGAACACACCCTGCCTCGCCCAGCCCCACCCTTCCCTTTCAGCAGCACCCCACCCCGACCCTGCCTAGTCCATCGCCTAGCGCCTCTGGGACAGTCTCCACTCAGGCAGTAGTGGGACCATGCCGGACATCCAGCACTGGAACGTGGGACCCAGCACTTACAGGGGTCTGTTCAGCCCTCTTCCGCTACAGCCCGGCCAACAGAGTGGCCTCTGGAGTCACCAATATCCGCAGGGCCAGGTGTGCCGAAGGGAAATAGCCCCACATAGCGCCTGCCTCCTGCCTGTTGCCCGCGTGGCTCGGAGCACTTTGCAATCCAGGTGGCTATCAGCACGCCCAGACCGGAGGAGAAACGGGGCCACACACAGGCTTAGACAGAGTTTTCCCAATTCAGAAGCCTAAAATCGGGCCCCTCAGTCCTTCCCGTGGCCCCTCAGGACAAGTGACCCTGACACGCTGAGCGCTCCCTCTCCCAGCCTGCCCCCGAAGTCAGCGGGGACCATGGGTGCTGCTCAGCCCCTCGTCGCACTCGGCCGCGCGGCCCCGGGACAAATGCTCTTGCGGCCCCAGCTCCCAGCCTGGCTATGCAGCTTTAAGAGCCACACGCCTTCCTCCCAGCCGGCAAGTCATTAGCAGCCTTGGTGAGAGCTGCAGAGGGGACTCAGAAGCCCAGCGTGAATGGGGTATTTGTGTGCACTCCCCGCCAGCTGCGCAGGGGCTCAATGCATGTCACTGGGGCCTGACACAGTACAGTAGAGCTCTCTTCTACGGCCTCTCCCCCTTTCCTCCTCCGCATGCCCTCTCGTCTCGCCCCCCGCCCCCAGGACCCAGCTCTGCTACCTGCCCGGCTTTGTTTGGCTTGCAGCATGAGCAGACCCAAACCGGGCCTTGCAGAAGCTTTTCTTTCAGAAGCTAGAAGGGTGGATGGGTGGGCTGCAGGTAGTCCAGGAGGCAGGGACAGCAGCAGTGCCACGAGGGGGGGTTAGGGGAGGAGTTGCAGGAATTGGCACCTGGTTCGGGGCTTTGTTTTTAAGCCAAATAACCTACATTGCCCAGCAAGAGAGATTTGCAAGAGGCCAAATTCCACCTCCCTAGTCAGTCCCACTGCCACAGTCCGGGCACTGCTTAGTTACCCCTCCTCGCTCTCCGCTACTCATTTGCACAGAAGCTAGCAGGGGTCGGCAACCTTTCAGAAGTGGTGTGCCGAGTCTTCATTTATTCACTCTAATTTAAGGTTTCGCGTGCCAGTAATACATTTTAACGTTTTTAGAAGTCTATAATATATAACTAAACTATTGTTGTATGTAAAGTAAATAAGGTTTTTAACATGTTTAAGAAGCTTCATTTAAAATTAAATTAAAATGCAGAGACCCCCGGAGCGGTGGCCAGGACCCGGGCAGTGTGAGTGCCACTGAAAATCAGCTCACGTGCCGCCTTGGGCACACATTCCATAGGTTGCCTACCCCGAGCTAGGGAATGCCTCGGTCTTACAGCCAGTACCAATTCCTGGGTATTCTGCTACCAGCGCTGGGAAGGAACGTGGGCCTGGTGGCTTAGAGCAGGGTCAAGTTGCTTAGCCTACCCTGCCACAATTTCCCCATCCGTAAAACTGCAGTGAGAACACTGGCTTGGCAAGGGGGCTTGTTATCGTCTGTAGATCACAGAGCTCCTTGGACAAGAGCAACAAGGGAGCATCATCTTCAACTTTCGTATCAGTTGAACTGCTCCTGTTGCTGATTCTCCAAGTGATAGTGGAACCCTCTTCCCGATAGGTTGTACACACCCACCCTTACACCAGAGACCTCTGGACTGGCCAGAGAGCACATCAGACATACCCCTCTAGTGCATTTCATTCCCACAGGACCTCAAGGCACATGGATCTCCCCCCTTAGAGAAATGCAACCTCCTCTGGGGTGGGGAGTGACAACCAACAAGCTCACTGCAGTAAGAGCGAAGAAAAATGTTGGCCACACATGGCGTGGCAAAGCCCTGTTTTCGAAACTGGGCTGTAGGATCCCGAACACCCTCCTGGCAAGGAGCTGCAAGGGGAGCCGGTCCCACAGTAACATGTATGTAAAAACAGGGCCCTGAAATCACGAAGCCCTTTTCTCCTCGGGACGAGTGATTGTTTGACTCAAGCTTTGCTGTTTCCCCTTTTAGAGGCACTGCAGCCCAGCTTCCCAGCAGGGATGGAGACACAACATCTTTATCCCTGTCATCCCCCCAAAGAGCATTCAGGCCAGGTCTTGGGGAGCATGGCGTGGATCCTCCTCCACGGGACAGCCATTTACAATGCCGCTGCGGTCTAGCTGCCCCGGCTACCATCTCGCCAGAGCTTGCCGGGGAACCTCAGCTCCCGCCCGGGACACGGAGCACAGGCTGCCCTTTCAGCCTCCCTCAATACATCAAGCCAGAGTCCCCGATTCACTGCTGGAATGCAGGAGTCCTTCAGAAAGGCCGCGTCTGGGAACAAAACCCCCTCAGTGTGCGGACCCCTCTCCTACATACCTACAGATCAAATCCATATGGGGGCCATAAATCTCCCCTTATTAAAGGCTCCCACCAGAGAGATGCCTTTCACGGAGAGATAAGAACGTTGACTTTGTTCGAGGGACAATGTCGCTTTTCATATGGGACCCCACAAATCAATGCTCCCTCAGATGTTTCCAGCCCAAACGTGGCTTTCCAATGAGCTTCTGAAGTGGAACTCATTTCCTGGAGTCCCCGAGAGAAGCTCTCCCTTCGCTCCCCGAGACCGTTTCTTTCTTGGCACCCTCTGTGCTGCACCAGAGCGGCTGCATTCTCCACCCGAATTGTTCATTTTCCACCTCCCAGGGCAGGCCTGCAAACACTGCCGGGAGGGGGAGTCCTGGGTATGAGCACGGGGATTTAGGGCGGGTTGAAGGCGAGAGCCCGACAGCCAAGAAGCAACCCAAACTTCCTCACTCCTCCCCGTCTCCCTCACACACGCACACACATTGGTGACCTTGGGCACCCGACTTGAGAAGTCTTCAGGGAATCGGATGGCTCAGTAAGTGCTGAGCATCCAGCCTCTGAGAATCAGGCCCCTTCGAGGCATCTCAAAGGTGGGTGCCAAAACCCTCTAGACACTTCGGAAAAGCTCAGCCGATGTTCCTCACGCCTGTCCCGGTGAGACCTCCTGTAGAGGACAGAGGGACACCCCATCTCCCGGGCCTCTTTGCTGAGGCTGCGAGCCGAGGGGCAGAGTGAGCCAACTGTGCTGCTAGCGTTTGCAGGGCGAATGCTGGCCTGCTTCGAACTGGACTCAGACCCTCCCAACTCGCGTGTCACAGCCCACCACGGTGGGGATAGGGTGAACATTTTTGGTCGACAGGTTGGGCTTTAACCAGCAACCTAGACAGGAAAGACACTGCCCTTCGGCCACTCATCCCCACAGCCATCCCGTACAAATGATTTTAGACACCGAACAAGCCAGGGATAGCGCGGCGAGCTCAGGGGCACCCATTTTCACGCCGAGGAAGACACAGGCCAAATGCCTCGCATGTTGACACACATCAGCTGCTCCCCCATGCTCCCATCAGCCAGTGCTGTGGAGTTTTAAGTGCAATTTCCCCCCATATTTATAGCAACAATGAAAAGCGGGTTACATTGGGCTGTGTATTTCATTTCCTTACCAAAACCCCTCCGACACTAAGCAGTTCCCCCTCCCCCCTTTCCCTTCACAGCAGCAAAGAATCTCTCCCTTCCCCCCTCTACTCCCATTTAATTTTTGGTCTGCTTTGGTCACTAATTTCCCAGTCCCTCATTAGGAGCTCAGAGCTGCTCAGAACTCACAATGGCCCGACTGGCACTTACAGCTTCTCGAGAGCACGCAGTCCAAAGAAAGAGCCATTCTTCAGCGCCGTTATCTTGTTGTTACTCAAAAGCCTGTGGGGGGAACAGAAAGGGGGAAAGGGGGGTTATTCGACCTGAGTTAAACAAGCAGCAAGTGCCCGCACGACCGGCTGGGGCTACGTGTGTGGTCCGGAGGGGGCAGATTTGTTAGCCACGGCCAGATGTGGGGGAACAACACTGGAGATACCACAACGTACGCGCTGAGACGTCACAGCTTTGTCACGTTTACAGCCAGAGGGGACCATTCGCTCTAGTCTGACCTCTTGTATCTCACAGTCCCATACGAATAGTTACAGCCCATTAGCAGCTCTCTTCAGCAGCGCCCCAGCGCCTCAAAACGGCGACAGCGCCATTGTGCAGGGAGACAGGAGCCCGAGGGACAGAGGAGTGGGGGGGGGGGGGCAGGGGTGTAGGAGCACTGTGTGTGAGAGAGCGCCAGAGCAAGCAAGTGTGAGGAGAGGAGAGGCAGTGGGGTGAGCCAGAGGAGGGTGGCACGAAGAGGGATTCAGACCGTCTCTCTTCCAGCAAGGCGGCGAGGCACGGAAGCAGCAGCTCTTTCCGAGGGGGTTGAATGGGGATGGGGCGGGTGTGCTGGGAGCAGGGGGCTGTTCCACTTACGGGAGCAGTGTGGAAGGCAGCGAAGGGGGGAGTGGAAGGAGAAGACACATGGGGTGGAGATGCTGGCCCCACTGGAAGGGTAAAGCGTGGGTCGAGGAGGGGGGGGGCGGGAGAGATAGGAAATGGCGTCCGACAACCCCTGGGAGACCCCTACCTGACAGGTGTGTGGGGGAGCATGGGATAGGAAGCAGGGTCTGGATGGCCAGGCGGAGGTGTACACATGGGGCCAGTGGGAGTGTGGAGAGGGCCGCTGGGCTAGGGAGAAGGTGGCCTGAGCAGCTGCGGCCTGGCAGGGTCAGAGGGCAGCGAGGTGGGAGCCAAAGGGGCCGGAGAGAAGGCAACTGGAGCGCTGGCAGGGGAAGGAGCCCAGGGCCCTGGGCCAAACAGAAGGCGGGGGGGGGGGGGGGGGCGCGGGCCTCAGCATGTTCTGGAGAAAGAGGCAGCTGCCTGGGACCCCTGAGGTTGCAGGGAAGAGGCACTGGGCTCAGGACAGGTCTCATTAAACAACAGAGGGAACCAGTGCCTGGGACTGTCCAAGTGCATGAGCCTCCTCCACCGCCACAGCTCTGGAGACCAGAGAACACACCGCCGGCTGGAGGGGCAGCCAGCGGCTGGGCTGGTCACGAGACTCCCACTCCCTCCTTCCTCGCCTGCTACCTGCCTGGGTCTCTCTGCTGCTTTCCTGCCTTCGTCCCCAGCCCTGCCGGCGGCCCTCGGAACCCACCAACCCCTCCAAGGTCTTGACGCTCTAAGGCCCCGACGAGGGACGGACACCGGGGTCACAGCCACCCCAGCAGCTGCAGTTGCTGCAAGAACGATTCACCATCGCTCCAGCAAGTAGTGTAGAAGGGGCCATGAAACAGGTGAGGGCCCTGAGGCTGCCCAAGCCGGGATCAGCCTTGGACGCGGTTCCCAGTCTCTCTCCCCACTTCCCTCACTCCCGTACCAGCCCTGGCTCTGTTTCCCTGCCTCGGGGGCGCAAGGGCTCAGAAGGCCATTCTGCATGTCGGGGAGCCGCTTGGCGGTAAGGGCTTTGTCCTGAGCAGGGCTTCGAGTCAGGATTCCAGCAGCTCCCGGGCGCAGGGCCTTTCAAGCCGCTCCGCTCCGACTCTTTATCCCAAAGTAAACAGTTTAGCTGACCACAAAGGGGGCCCTCAGTCCTGCTCAGGCTGAGGAGCGGAAGCCAGCCTGGGTGAAAGAGAGGAGGGGCAAGGAACACGCACCCACCAATTCAGCTAGCAGCTCATTAACGCTCTTTAGCGGCAATTAGCACTTAGAGATGCAGCCTTTTGCCAAAAGGGCCACCAGTCAGACACTGTGCTTTTAACTGCCTCAGCACTGAGGGCGCCCTCCTCTCGCGAGCTGCTCCAGGCTCCTTCACCCTTTCAAGAGACCCACGGGGGCGAGATTTCCACCCACCGCAGTCAAACAGTCCCTCTGTGTGGCAAGCCCTATAAATACTAAAGAGGCCTCTCCAGGGGAAGCAGTAGAAAGTCATCAGCTGGGACCTTTCAGAGGGGCCTGGAGGAGAGGCCCTAGGGAACAGCTCTGCACCAGCTCCTGGGGAGGAAGGGAAACAGGGCTGGTGTTTTCTCATGGGTAGATCTCTGTTCTGCCAGAGGGAATTGGATCGCCCACCTCATCTCGTCCGTGTTGCCTATCTCAACGGCCAGAAACTGCCCAGAGGGGAGGCTCTATAGCAGCAGCTCTCAACCTTTCCAGCCTGCTGTCCCCCTTTCAGGAGTCTGATTTGTCTTGCCTACCCCCAAGTTTCACCTCCCTTAAAAACGACCTGCTTTCAAAATCAGCCATCAGAACACAAATGTGTCCCAGCTCACTATTACTGAACAATTGCTGACTTTCTCCTTTTTACCATAGAATTACAAAATAAATCGATCGGAATATAAATATTGTACTTCACGTTTCAGTGTATAGTATACAGAGCAGTATAAACAAGTCAACGTCTCTATGAAATTTTAGCTTGCACTGACTTCGCTAGTGCTTTTTATGTAGCCTGTTGTAAAACAAGGGAAATCTCTAGCTGAGTTGATGGACGCCCTGGAAGAGCTCTGCGTATCCTCAGGGATACACGCCCCCCTGGGCGAGAAGAACCACGGCTCTATGGTGTCTGAGGGTGACACCTCAGCCCTGGTTAGCTCCACAGTGAGGCTTCAGGCTGCGACCGGCCACCACTGAGCGTCCAGGAGGTGGAACTTTCTGTCTGGCTGAGACAGCTGCGATTAGGAACCAAGCGAGGAGCACGGCGAGGGGAGCAGCCTGGGAGCGGGGCACTGAGCACAGCCGGGCCCAGTGCCGCAGCAAGGAGAAGCCGGGCAGCCCCAAAGGAAAGCCGCGAGAAACAAGCTGCTGAGCTAGACACCACATGGGGGTGTCTGTGCAAAGTCCCCCACGTTGCCCTCCACACTCCCCAGGCTGCTCACGGGCCTGCCCTGCCCCTCTGGCCAAAGCTCTCTGACATGGTATCACAGGCCCCCGTGCAGATGGGCATCCTCTGGGCTCTCAGAGTCCCGACTTGCCTGCTGCTGCTGGAGACAGCTCCTCACATCTGCAGCCCATCAGAGGGGGAAACCCATCCCTATAAATCCAGAGGGGGCTGACGGCTAGGAGGGGCAGCAGGCATGGAGCATGTCAGGTCTCACACCATTAACGGGGCCTGCTCGGGCACACCAGCCAGCCAGCCCTGAAGGCCGGCGGGAGACACGCAGCTGGTCAGGTCTAACAGAGGATACCCCGTTTGGGTTCCAGTGTGGCATGGTAGGCTACAACCAGCATCAACAACTAGGTGACACTAGCATCAACTTCCTAGACACCACATCAGCAAGGGTGCTGCACACAACTATGTACAAGAACACAGGTCACCACACCTACCTCCACAGATCCAGTAACCACCCCAAATACACCAAGAAATCGGTTATCTACAGCCAGGCACTCAGAGAGACAGAATATGCTTCAAGGAGAAAGTCTAGGATACACACCTTATCACACATAAAACCGCCTTCATCAAACAAGGACACTCCACCAGAGAAATAGATCACATCATGGAACAGGCCACCCAAACACCCCGAGAGAACCCGCTTCAATACAGAAATAAAACCCGCTCCGACCGCACCCCCCTAGTTGCCGTCCCACACTGGAACCCATACGGGGTATCGAACAATTACAACTACCCATAATCAATGGGGACCACATTCCAAAATAAATCTTTCCTGAACCCTCTCTCCTTAGCTTTCAAACAACCCCCCAACCTCAGCAGCAGCCGCAAGCTCCCCGCAGACCAGGATACACCAACTCAAGGTGGCACCAGACTCTGCCAGAACAACAGAGGTAAAACCTGCAGACATAGCTCCACTGCTACAAGGATCAACACCCCCGCAACACACCTTTCAAGATCCATGGGTCCTACACACGCTTATCACAACATGTGATGCACCTCATCCAGTGCACTAAATGCCCCAAGAGCAACCATGTGGGTGAAACCAGACAATCACTACGCTCTCAAGTGATAAAAGACAAAAAACACCACATCACTTGTGGGTGAACATTTTCCACCAAGGGAGCACTCTGCATCTGACCTATCAACCCTCACTCTCAATAGAAACCTCCACAACACTTTCAAAAGACAAGCCTGGGAGCTTAAATTCATAACGTCGCTAGATACTAAAAATCATGGATTTAACAGAGACACTGGATTTATGTCTCATTACAACAATCTATAACCCACTCACAAACACACACCCCCGCAGCATTTTTCCCCCTTCTTTCCCCCCTATGACTGGAGGGATGTTAATGGACCACTTCATCTTGAATGGTCCCTTGAAATGTGTTAATTAATTATGCTAAACAATCTGTTCCTCCTTGTATTTAACTGAGAGGTTTCAGAGTAGCAGCTGTGTTAGTCTGTATCCACAAAAAGAACAGGAGTATTTCTTTTTGTATGTAACTGTGAGTACCTTTCCCAGACCTGAAGGAGAGCTATGTCTCAAAAGCTTGTCTATCTCACCAAGAGAAGATGGTCCAATAAAAGATATTACCTTACCCACCTAGGGCTTGTCTACACTGTGAAGCTGTCGACAAAACTTTTGTCTTTAAAAAAGCCCCGCTTCCCCCCGCAAAAGACAAAAGTTTTGCCGATGCAAGTGGTAGTGTGAACTCTCTTGCTGACAAAACTAACACTGCTCGGGGGGCTGGAGGTATTTTGTTGGCAAAAATGCTGCCAAAGTACCGAAAAAGAGCGTTTACACACGCTGACTTTTAGTGATAAGGCTGTGTCGACACCGCCTTGTCACTAAAAGCTGCATGGTGTAGACAAGCCCTTAGAATCTACACCCACAAAGTTTCACTAAACCTATTTAAGCCCTGCTCCACAAACAGTTCTTGTACCACTTTAAATATAATGGTTTGACACCAGTATGGTTAAAGCAATACAATCCCTTAGCATGAACACTGGGATAAAGTTGCCTTAAAGGGAATAGCTAGTATAAGCTGTACTTTCATACTGGTCTAACTGTGTCCACTCTAGGGGGTTGTACTGCTTAAGTATACCGGCGTCCAACGGCTATAGCTGAAGTGGTACAAAAACTGTGTAGCTTAGGGTGACCAGACAGCAAGTGTAAAAAATCGGGACAGGGGGTGGGTGGTAATAGGAGCCTTCATAAGAAAAAGACCCAATAATCGGGACATCTGGTCACCCTAGTGTAGACCTTCCCCAAGTCATACAGGTGCAACTTGTGTGTGCAGGCCAGCTCTCAGGAGACCAGGCACAGAGAGCTCGAGAGGCTGCTGGCTAAATAGCTTTTGATCACCACTAACAGTGCTGGTGCTAATGCCCCACCCGCTCCCTTGCTGGCAGACGCAGCAGAGATGACAAGGCCTGAATGGACCCTGGAGACTGAACTCCCCTCCCACCCCATTGGGGGTCTCTCTGGGTCAGGGTTGAGGTGCACGGATAGCAGAGTGTGTGGAAAGCTTGCCTGGGCCATACAAAAGCCTCAGCCAGGCAGCAGTCTGCCAAGGGAAGTGGGGGAGACTTCACTGCCAAGGGATTCACTGCTAGTCATTTAAAGTCAGGCTGCAGGAAGTGCTTGAAGCCACTGTGGAGAATCGTGCTCAGGCCACAGGGATTGGGGCAAGGAGATATTAAATATCTGGGACTCTGTAAGCGTCTCAGTCCAAAGCACCACCGTGAGATAGCCACAGACAAAGACTGTTTAACATGCTATGGGTTTAGACAGCTGTTCTCCGGGGCTCAGATTCACCCAGGGATTTGTAACTGATGCTGCAAAAACCAAGACTAGCCATCCAGAGCTGAACGTCCATGCTCTCTGTTCTGCCCAGCCCCTGCACCCTGCTAGCCTGAATCCCCGGACACTTACCTCGGCTGGGATGGCCACCGTGAGTAAGTCAATATTCACTCACTCTCTCAGATCTGCACATTCTTCACTTTTATGTAATACTACAGCAAACAACCCACCAAACAGCACCGCAACGCGTGCACATGCCGAACCGGAGTCACCCCGCAATCCTGTTCCTGTACTCCAGGGCCCCGCCTAGCACAGACCCTGTCTAAGCTCTCTCGGGCCAGGACAATGCTTTCCATGCTTTCTGTGAATCCCTGAGCACACAAGGGACACGAGCTAATAACAAATGCGGAGTCCAAGTCCTTTTCCTAGAGAGTGGATGCTTGGACACACAAGAAACACGGGATCCCCGTCTGGGAGCAGGGAAAGCAGGGACGTGCCCTCAGTTGGGAGGCCAGTGCAGGAGGGGTTAAAGGGAGTGGGGAAGACGTGGGACACATGGGAAGTGGGAGGATGTTCCCAGCACAAAGGTAAACAAACATCTTGCTGCTTGGAGACAAACAGCTTGCACCTGAGGCAGTATGAAGTTTGCCTGTACTTGGGAGGGAGCCAGGAAGGGATTCTTCAACCAAGCCCTGCACTTGCTCTAGAAGGTAAGCAAAATAATTTGACATTTCTTCTGTACAGCAAGGGGAAAAAATGCCTCGCCTGGAACTATTGGAGGGCTGCTCGTTTTTGGGAGGCTCATGAAGATATCAGTGGGGATCTGCATGAGATTTACACAGGCCAGGCCGCTCCCACTTGCCCCGGCTCCATTCCAGCCACAGTCCTAGAGGAGCCTCGTCAGCTATCCGCGATGATGCCTACCTAATTTTCCCATACATCAACTCTTGCCCCAGCAGTCACATGGACCACGGACAGGAGCAGACCGGCTCAGGCCTTGGCCACACAAGACAACCCCGGGCATTTTTCAGGTCGCTATGCAGCAACACGAGGAGATCATAGAATCACAGAATATCAGGGTTGGAAGGGACCTTAGGAGGTCATCTAGTCCAGCCCGCTGCTCAAAGCAGGACCAATCCCCAATTTTTGCCCCAGATCCCTAAATGGCCCCCTCAAGGATTGAACTCACAACCCTGGGTTTAGCAGGCCAATGCTCAAACCACTGAGCTATCCCTCCCCCATCACACAATCCTTCACAATTCACCAGCCTCCTTGCCTCCAGCAGCAGCCAGGTGTCGCACAGAGAGATGTCTGCGTGCCGTGGGGAGGCCCGGCTCTCTGCAGCGCCAAACAGGGGCCAGGGCTAGCAGACGGACAGCTGTCTTTGAGGAGAGGCTAATAAAACAGACCGATGTATTCCGCCACACACAGGCGCGAGGCAGCCAAACTGACTGGATAAGGGTACTCTCTTGTGCTGACCAGAGTGCCTTAAGAGCTTGAACGTGTTCCCTCTCCCCCTCCAGGGGTGGGCAGCCTCACCCCACAAAACAGAGCCCAGAAAGATTTCAGCAACTCCCCACCGCTCACTCCCCTCACACAGCAGGTCTGTGGCACCGGCAGGAGCAGAACCGTGGGGAAGGCATGCTGGGAATCCAACTCTGACCCTACTCAACCCTGAACAAGGTTGCTGGCTTCCACGCAGCTGAGGCAGCCGTGGCAGGACCTGCTCTGTCTGGTCGAGGAGGTGGAGGGCAGCAGAGGAAGTGGGGGACAATTAGCTGTTTAGGAAAGGCAGGGCGGGCTCCAGCTGCTTGAGGGCAGGGCAGCCGCAGGCAGGGTCAGGGTTATTGCTGGGGGAGGGGATAATGGGAGCATACATAGCCCCGGCGGGCTAGAAATGCCACTCTCCTGTCACTGGGGTGACAGAGCTATAGCCCCTCTCCCCTTCTCCCCATGGCCACACCCCAAAGCTGGGGAGATGGGAAGAGCAGCATGGGGTTGTTTTTCAGAGGGTCCCCTCCTGGAATGTGCCTGGCTCCTCCCTGACTTCCACTAGGCTCCCAGAAACATACTCCAGTGTAGTGCCAGACCCTAACCCCGTGCTCCGCCCCGCCCCGGTACCTGCCCACCCCAGGGCTCTCCAGTGGGAGAGGGACCCTGGGGTCTATTCCCAGCTCTGCCACACACTCATTACACGGTTCTGGGCAAGTCACTTTACCGCTCCGTGCCTCAGTTTGCCCATCTACAACCTCGAGATAACTCACCTGTGGGCCAAGCCCTTCAAGTGCCGAGTGCCTGGAAAGGAGAGCATTCAGCTCCCCTCATTAGGATCGGCTCCCAGCCTCCTGGGGTTGTTTACGTTCAGTTCATTTACTACTCATAAAGCACTTTGAGTCTCTCTGCTGGTACATGCAGAGAAGGGCCTGCTCTTGCTAGATATGGCGCTTCAGGACAGACGAGGGATTCTGGGGAGAGGGGAAGCCACACCAATTTGAGCTAAAATGAAGCCTTATTTAAGAAGTGCTGTGGGGGAGGAGGGACTAGCAACACAGAGGGCAGGGAGATGCTCACAGAGAGAAAGCAACCAGGGAACTCCTCTTCACCCTGTCTCATAACACAGGAAAGAGGGGCAGCCAATGGTACCGAAAGGCAGTGGATTTAAACGTGATTAAAAGGAATACGTTTACAGAAGGCACAGAGCTATCCTGTGGAACTCACTGCCACAAGACGCCATGGAGGCTGAGAATTTATCAGGTCTCAAAATGGGACTAGACATTTATATGAACAACAGAAAATCCAGTGAAATTATAATAAGTATAACACAAAAAGGAACCTGGGAAGGGCTACATACCCTCCTGCTACAAGGCACGCACTAAGCTAACTAATGAGGGTTAGGACGAAACTTCTCTGGGGCAGGTTTTCCCATCAGTGAGACTGCAGGGTTTCTTCCTCTGAAGCATCTGGCGCTGGCCCAGGCAGACCTAAAAGGCAGCTCTACGCCTTTCAGAAATACAGGGATCGGACGTGCAATCAGAAACGGGCCTAGAGAGTTTCCACCATGCACGAAAGAAACACCGAAGACGAAGCTATGTACTTTTCCGGTGGGCTGGTCTGCGTCTGCGAGTGAGCACACATGCTTTAAAAGCAAAGGGAAAAAATGCCTCATCGCGGACTGGGAAAGCACCCTGGAGAGACTCAGTTACCAAAGGTGGGGGGAAGAGAGAGAAGGGCTTATTGATGTTTGAAGTCGGTGCTGTTTATATAAAGGCTGTTTCTCCAGTTTGGCTGAATGGCTGCTGTGTGCGCGCCGGAGGCAGAGACCAGGGCACGGACTCCATTAGTTCCCCCTAAGAAAACCCAGCAGGCATGTGGATGTCGCCAGATTTTGTTTGGGTTTCTCCAGCCCATTTACTAGGCAGAGGTTTGGCGGGAACTAGCAAGGCCTCTCGGGGCCCAACTCCTCTCTTCCCACCAGTCCATCCTCTGGCCAGCAAGGCCTCTTAACAAATAAATGAAAAATAAATACAGAGGGGAACAGTTCAGAACCAACCAGAAAGGGATATATACATATGCACATATGCACACTCCCCCGCTACACGAGCGTGCGAGGGGGTCAACAAACATGTGGACAGGAGTGGTCCAGTGGATATAGTGTAGTTGGACTTTCTGAAAGCCTTTGACAAGGCCCCTCCCCAACAGCTCTTAAGCAAAGTAAGCTGTCATGGGATAAGAGGGAAGGACCTCTCATGGATCAGGAACTGGTTAAAAGACAGGGAACAAAGGGTAGAGATAAATGGTCAGTTTTCACAGTGGAGAGAGGTAAATAGTGAGGTCCCCCAGGGATCTGTCCTGGGACCTGTGCTGTTCAACATATTCATAAATTATCTGAAAAGGGGGTAAACAAAGAGAGGGCAAAATTTGCACACAATACAAAATTACTCCAGATCGTTAAGTCCAAAGCTAACCATGAAGAGTGACAAAAGGATGTCCCAAAACTGGGTGACTGGGCAACAAAACGGCAGACGAAATTCCACGTTGATAAATGCAAAGTAACGCATGTTGGAAAACAATCCCAACTATGCATACAAAATGATGGGGTCTAAATAAGCTGTTACCACTCAAGAAAGAGATCTTGGTGTCACTGTGGATGGTTCTTGGAAAACATCCAATCAATGTGCAGAGGCAGCTGAAAAAGCTAACAGAACGTTAGGAACCATCAGGAAAGGGATAGATAATAAGACAGTAAATAGCATACTGCCACTATATAAATCCATGGTACGCCAAGATCTTGAATACAGCATGGAGTTCTGGTCATCCTGTCTCAAAAAAGATATATTAGAATTGGAAAAGGTACAGAGAAGGGCCACAAAAATGATTAAAGGGATGGAACAGCTTCCATATGAGGAGAGATTAAAAAGACTGGGACTGTTCCGCTTGGAAAAGAGATGACTACGGGGAGATATGATCTGAGTAGGCTGGAAGACAGACGCATACCCAAGAACATGCTATATGGGGAGCTATCAGAGGGAACAAGAACAACAGCACGTCCCAAGCTTCGCTATAAAGACACATGCAAGCGAGATATGAAGGAATTTGGAATTGATCCTGACCGATGGGAAATCTTGGCAAGTGATTGTAACAACTGGCGCCATTGTCTCCATCAGGGCATCAAAGTCAATGACAAGAGCTGGCTCCTACAGCTTGAAGAGAAAACAGCCCGCAGGAAGCAAGCAGCTCCCAACCAAGGCACATACATTTGTAATAACTGCCAAAGATCACGCAAATCTCAGATTGGTCTATTCAGTCACATGAGACATTGCAAACCCTCTACATAATAGGCTGCAATTCCCACCGTCTCTCGCCAACTACAAGCTATAAAATCATGAACGGTATAGAGAAAGTGAATAGGAAGTGTATTTACTCCTTCATATAACACTGGAACCAGGGGTCACCTAGTAAAATTAATAAGCAGCAGGTTTAAAACAAACATAAGGAAGTTCTTCGTCAACCTGTGGAACTCATTGCTAGGGGATGTAGCGAAGGCCAAAAAAGAATTAGATAAGTTCCTGGATGATAGGTCCATCAATGGCTATTCGCCAAGATGGTCAGGGACACAACTCCATGCTCTGGGTGTCCCTAGCCTCTGACCAGCAAAAGCTGGGACCGGATGACAGGATGGATTACTTGATGATTCCCTGTTCAGTTCATTCCCTCTGGGGGCCCTGGCATTGGCCACTGTCGGAAGACAGGATACTGGGCTAGATGGACCATTAGTCTGATCCAGTATGGCCATTCTTACATCTGTACGTGGGTGTGCTCTGACTACTGCTTGCTATACCAATCACAATGGTCTCCCTCTTACCTGGTGCTCCACCCCATCTGTTGCAGCGACCAGTTACCTCTCACCAAGTATTAAGATTGGAAGCTTTTTGGGGCAGGGAGCATCGTTCCCTTACATGTTCAGACAGCGCCTAGCACAATAAGAACCCAATCCCTGGTTGGGGTCTCTCGGCTCTACCACATACAAATTACAATTCATACCCATACACACCCACCCACGCCGGCTGGGGCATAACCCCCTCCCCGGTCAGACGTTCTGCTCCCTGGCCAGCCGCTGGGCATTTCGTTAGCAGACCCTGTAGCACTCAGCTTCTAAGCACATGGGGGTTTCCCTGCAGTTGACTCTCTGGAGTGGCCACCACTGTGTTACGTCTACATTTAAACCCCTCTGCCGAGGGTACAAGCAGCCCCTGATGCACCAGGAGACCTGAGTAGGGTTCGGGGAAGGAGACTCTCAGGGTTTCCAAATGCAAATATCATAGGGTGGACTCCGAGGAGCTGGAGGAGCCAGGAGACCTCCCCGGCGGTCATTGCTCAGAATGGGAGCAGTGCCAGCTTTCTGCTTCTAACACCCGGTCAATTAGCAGCTGCCCCACCCCGCAGCAATGCCCATCACCCCCCTGCTCACTCTCCCCCTCCCCCCCGTTTCCCTTTTGTAAGCAATTAGGGAGCGGCTGGCCTGAGCGAGATGCTGGGTTGTATCCTGTGTTAATGAGGGGCTGCCACCAGGCACTGCTGTGTCCGCAGAGCCTCGGGACCCCACTGGGGGGTGGGGGGGGAGAGGAAACGACTGGCAGCCCTGCTAGCCTTCAAATTGGTTCCACAAGTCAAAGGCTTGAGAAACCGCAGCAGGCTGGGATTCCAGGCCTGCCACGTCTCACCATTTCCTCCCCAGCGCGCCGGCCCTGGAGAGGCCCCAGGCAAAAAACAATCAGCAGAAATATGCACACGCAGGAAAAGCTCTGGTTTTACTGGACTCCGGTTAGCCGAACCCGCTGGGCTGAGCCCTGCCCTTCGTCAAAGGGCCCATGCTGCAGAGCCAGCTCTGCAGACCCCACGGCTATAAAAGGGGCCTTGCTCCAGCTAGCGCAGCCGGCATCTACCCTGGCCTGGGACCAAGATTCTGCAGAGCCTGGCGTCTGCTTTAACCGGCTGAGGATTCCCTCTGCCCACCCGTCTGCCAAAGTGTCCATCTCCCCCAGCAGAAGGTCTATGAACCCAAACTCTGACCAGCCCTGAGCAAACACTCAGCCAAAGGCAACATCAATTGGAACGGTTTGAAACGGACCACTTGCTAAAAGACGGGTCCCTGTCCAGAACCAGCCACCGTGACAAACATCTCCTGACAATTTGCACTTATGCCTCATAGAAAAATATGACTAGGACTCAAGGGTCCCAGGCCTAGATTATTCCAGCCGATTTTAATTCCAACAGCAGCTGCTTTTCACAACCCAATTCTTATCTGAGGGGGTTCTCTCTCCTTACCTCACCTCCTGGCCCTAACAACAGGATCTAGGGAGGTTTCCTTGTAAAGCAGGGACCAAGGCAGAAGAAGCCTTGTGCAGAATTACACATGCATGCAAGGGTCACAACTTCCGACGTCAGGTCAGCCCAATGACTTGGGGGGAGCAGAGTGCCTACGAATGGGAGGGAACTCATAGAATCACAGAGTTGGAAGGGACCTCAGGAGGTCATCAAATCCAACCCCCTGCTCAAAGCAGGACGAATCCCCAACTAAATCATCCCAGCCAGGGCTTTGTCAAGCCGGTCCTTAAAAACCTCTAAGGAAGGAGATTCCACCACCTCCCTAGGTAACCCATTCCAGTGCTTCACCACCCTCCTAGTGAAAAAGTTTTCCCTAACATCCAACCTAAACCTCCCCCACTGCAACTTGAGACCATTGCTCCTTGTTCTGTCATCTGCCACCACTGAGAACAGCCTAGATCCAGCCTCTTTGGAACCCCCTTTCAGGTAGTTGAAAGCAGCTATCAAATCCCCCCTCATTCTTCTCTTCTGCAGACTAAACAATCCCAGTCCCCTCAGCCTCTCCTCATAAGTCATGTGCTCCAGCCCCCTAATCATTTTTGCTGCCCTCCGCTGGACTCTTTCCAGTTTTTCCACATCCTTCTTGTAGTGTGGGGCCCAAAGCTGGACACACTACTCCAGATGAGGCCTCACCAATGCAGAATGGAGGGGATTGATCACATCCCTCGATCTGCTGGCAATGCCCCTACTTATACAGCCCAAAATGCCGTTAGCCTTCTTGGCAACAAGGGCACACTGTTGACTCATCACCAGCTTCTCGTCCACTGTAACCCCTAGGTCCTTTTCTGCAGAACTGCTGCCCAGCCACTCGGTCCCTAGTTTGTAGCGGTGCATGGGATTCTTCCGTCCTAAGTGCAGGACTCTGCACTTGTCCTTGTTGAACCTCATCAGATTTCTTTTGGCCCAATCCTCTAATTTGTTTAGGTCCCTCTGTATCCTCTCTCTACCCTCCAGCATATCTCTCTCTTCTTGCAGTTTAGTGTCATCTGCAAACTTGCTGAGGGTACAGTCCATGCCATCCTCCAGATCATTAACTACAGCAAGACAGTGCTATCAAGTGCAGAGCAAGCTTCCTCTGCTGGTGCACTCCAACTCAGACCTGCAGCCCCCCCCCCCACCCCGCTAGTCCTGTCCAGCCCTCCACAACCTCACAATCCCCACCCGCAGCCCCTGGGCTCCCCCCAGCACTCCACTGAATTGTGCTGATGCTCCTCAAACCTCACCCGCATTCTCCTCTGCTATTTCAAGCCAGGGCCTCACCCCCCCCGCACCGCCTCCCCAGCTCTGCTGAGGTACCTCAGTCCTCACCTACAGCACTTCCTGCTAGTCCAGTCCTGCCCTCACCCAGTCGCCCTCATGCTAACAGACCAGCAGCTTCTTTGTTATTTCAACACTGACCCGCCACCCTGCTGCTTCCATCCCTCCTTCCCCCGCCCCAGACACTCCCAGTCCTTCCATGGTTCTGTATAGTGGACTAGTCTCTGCTAAGGACAAAACTGATAAATCTAACTCCTCTTCCTCAGTCACCTGAGCAGAGCCGGTCTCCGGAGGCGAAAGGCCAGGGAGCTTGCCCCACTGAGTGCACCAACAAACCTGACGTATGTGGGGAAATAAATGAACAAATGAGGAGGGGAAAGAAGAAAGGGCTGGAGCCTGGTGAAAAGCCTGGGGTGCCTGGAACGCAAACAGCACTTTCTCGAGATCCCCCAGCAAAAGCCGTTGAAAGTGAAGGATCCACTTTCTCCTGTTTGTTTGCCTTAGCAGATTAAAAGGGCTGGACAGCACCAGAGGGCATTAAGAGGTGTCCACTTCCAGCCCCTGCCTGCTCTGGGACATCCCAGGAGCTCCTGTGGTAGAGATGGGTAACATAACCCCCCAAATCCCACACAACCTCTTGAGCCTTGATAACCAGGCTAACCAGAGACTGCAAGTTCCTGACATCTCACCAGGTGGCCTGTTCTCCCAGGATCCCCTATGCAACTTTGCAGGCCAACGAGCCACAGAGAAACGTCACAACATGTGGGGAGCATCTCTGACCCTTTGAAAGGTCCCCCCTTCCTCCCCACAAGCCCTGCTCGTGAGCACCAGCTTGTGCAAGGCAGAAATGCCAGGCTGGTGCTATGTCCTGTACAGTCACAAGGTGCTGAAGAGGGGGTTTGGGGAAAGAAAGGTCCAGGAAGCTCGCACCCTGGTATAGTAACAGCACCCACTGGTGCTGAATCGGAGCAAGAAATGTGGTGATGGCATAGCTCAGTCAGACTGACTCCCCTGCGCTTCTCAGGGCCCTGCCCCACCATCACCACCCACACCTGTGCACTAATCTCTGCTAGGACGGGGCCTTCACCACCCCTCTTGGGAGCCTCGTTTTCTGCACCCAGCTGCTCCAGCTGTTAGGACCCTGTTCTTAATAGCAACGCCGAGATGCCACTGCGTCCATTTCCCAGCTCCCTCCATTCAGATTGTTATGTGGGAGGCGATCACGGACGGTGGTGATGTTCCCCTCCCAAAACCCTCCTGTTCACAGTCTCTCTCAGTCTCCTCTCAGACCCTTGTCCCCTCCTGTGGTTCCACCGCGTCCTCCCTAAACTGTACGCATCCCTCCAGGTGTGGCCACAGCAGAACTGTGGAGAGCCAGCATGTCATTATTCCCCTCTCCCAACACACACAGCTCTCTGAGGGCAGCACAAAGTATAAACCGGCTGCTCAGAGTCGGGGGGGGGGGGGGGCGCTCTCTAAAAGAGGGCCTTGACTATCTTTTAAAACATCAATTATAAAAACCCCACCCTTGCCCCCCCTCCCTCACCCCTAGTGCAGCGCTTCCTCAGACCAAACAGCAGTGAGGAACGGGACGCCGCAAGAGGTTGCATCTGCAGCGCAGCCACGCCAAGACCAACGCCGCACTGGCGAGGTGTGAAATCTCGCCGCCCAGAGAATTCAAGCAACTTTCAGAAGGGAACGTCTTCCCAGACCTCGCCAAGCAGGCCACGGCAGGCTGTGAAAGCCGCGTCCTGCGTCCGGGACTCGGAGGGACTCCAGCCACGAAGCCAAGGAATGCAGAGCCCGGACAGGCAGGAGACTTCGCCGCGCGTGCAGCTCTGCCGACGTTTATTCAATATATTCCACTTTGCACACACGTCGTATATAAAAAACCCACTTGGCGTGCTACCTATGTACGTGAAACACACAAGCCGTCCCACATTCATGGTCTTGGCTTAAGCGAACAGGTCAAAATATTGCAAGGGGCGGGGGGGGGGGGGCGGGGGTTGTCCTGCCATTTTCCTGTCCTGGCTGACTCCGAACAGCCTGGAACTGTTGTGAGAAAAGCCTAATGCTTATGAGATTTCCCTGCAAAGCTAAAGCGTTCCAGATAGCTTGGAGCCCCCGGCTTCTAACTCTGCTGCGGAGACAGCCCCTCCACGAGCCCTGGGAGCTTCCGCCAGCACCGTAAATATTCATTAGCTCTGGTTTTTAATTAGCAAACTAATACTAAGAGGGACGGGGGCGCAGACTCTGTCCTTAATTATGCAGCTCTGGACGCCTTCTGTGGAGTGGCTTCTGACTAACTCTGGTGTAAATGGAGGCAGAGTCTGGCCCCTGACATTGAAGCAGTCAGTGGGACGTCTTCCCGGCTGCCAAAGAACACCAGGTGGCTGCCCCTTCACCAACACATCGCCCGCAGCTCTCCTGCCTGGGATCCTCCAGTCTCTCGTGTAGGGCCAGCAGGAGCAGAGGAGCCAAGAGGTCTCCTCCGTCTCGAGCGTGCGAGATCTGGCAGGGGAAGCGCACTTTGTTCTCTTGACCCCTGGGACCATCCAACTTTCTGCCACACCATAAAATCCCCTCCTTAAAAGGCAAGGAGCTCACAGGCCAAGATGAAATCAGCGTCCCGTGTGATCTGCAGCCAGGCTCCACCACAAGGAATCCAAGTCCTGATGGCCCGGAAAAGGGATGCAAGATCCCACCCCTCCACACACATGCGCACCCTCCCCCTGCTCCACGGCTATTCAGAACTACTTTGGATGCTTTCCTCCTTGGTGGGGAGAGCCCCAGGGCCTCATGCCCACAGCACAATTTTAATCAGTTGTGAAAGGGCCCTGGAAGTCCTGGCCGCACCCAAGAAGCTAGGACACACGGCCCCTTCGGAGCCAGCCAGCCCGCTGCTCTTCAGATCAGCCGACTGAGGTGGAACAGTGAGTGAGGCGAGGTTCTTATGCTGAGTGGGTGGGGTTGGGCTCACAGCCACATGGTCCCGGAACCTGGAGAGCAGGTGGGACACTCGATGGAGGAATTCTCTGGCCTGTGCTATGAAAGAGGCCAGGCCAGCGTGCTCCCTTTCAGCCCTAAAATCCATGAGCCCTTACCCTGGTTGCCTCTGCAGAGTCTTGAGCCAAACCTGCTCTCCCATCACAGCTGGAGGGACCCAGATCCTCTCTACTAACAGCTCCCTTTCTGTTGCTCTTTTGACAGCTGCAGCAGCCTCCCGCTCCCCAAGCCCCAGTCTCCCCGATCTCCCTTCATGGGGCTGCACCACGCCGACATACATGCGTTGCCCTCTCGGGAGCTGGTGCTTGAGGTTTCGCCCTGGAATGGAAGCTCCTCAGGATGGTGACTGCATCTGAAGTGTCCAGCCAGTGCTACGTACTTGTTCTTAACTAGCAGCCTGAAGATCCTGCATCCCCCTTCAGAATCATCCTTACGTTCACGTAGCTTTTGCAAGGGCATTTCCCTAGTTTATTTCCTGAAAGACTGTCCATCTTTATTTCTTCTCCCTGAAGTTTTCCTCTCAGTGGGCCAGGCTCTCTACAGCACCTGATTTGCAGATGTCAAGGCCAGAAGCTGACATACAACAGATCAGAGGCTTTTGCCCAGCAATTCCTGCATCGAGCCCACAACTAATTGAAGCATAGCTCCGAGAGACATCGCTCCGGGTGACTGAGAACAGACCACTTCCCTCAGGCCGTTGTCCCAAAGGGTAACTGCCTTTACTGCTAAATGTTTGTTCCCTTATTTCTAGGCTCAGTTTTTCTCATGCGCTGGATGTCATTCTGCCTGTGTGCTAGGTTAAAAAATCTTCTACTCTCAGAAATCTCCCTGCAGAGGTACTTACAGCCCACGATCCAGTCACCTCTTTACCGTCTCTTGGATCAGCTAAATAGAACGAGTTGAGTTAGTCTCTCCCCAGTCATTGCCGGTGCCATTCTGCATTTCCACTGCACCTTCTTGAGAAAGGTTTGTGTGTCTGTTTCCTTGGAGTTTTGCTGCTCTGCAATAAAGGAGCACTGGTCCAATGCTAGGAGGGGACTGGCCAGACTTCCAACAGCGCACATGCAAACAAACCGGCCCCAAGACCAAATCAAACAATCCTACAGCCACAAAACCCCCGCCCGCTACCAGCCCTGCCCCTCACCCGTCTCCTTATGGGAGTGGGGCGGGGGGGAGAAATCACTTTGGCAGCGTGTTCTGAAGCTTAACAAACTCAAGCTGCTACAGATCCAGGGGGGAGGAGAGCAAGCGCCAAAGGCTCAGAGACCCGGCACAGGACACTCTGCCAGGCACCCCCTTTCTTCCATCAGAGGGGTTTCGGCTCAGGCACCTCCGCTGGGTTGCTAACACAGTGCATGATGGGGAGGGAGGTCCCACGCACCATCTAGGGCTTTATACCTCAAAGCCAGGATTTACAATAACACCGCTAAACCCCATGTAGGGATGGCAGGGTTAGCATAAGAGCTGGCTGTCTGTCCTGAAGCCAGCCCTGGAAAAGAGAAGACAAAAGCAGCAAGCCCCACGTTTCTAGGGTCCCACTCTCTTCTCCGGCAGAGAAAATATTAAACCTGTTTAATAAGGAACTCGTCGTGTCAAACTCCGAAACGGATCCCCAGGTCACAGTGCCACGTTCCAGCACACCAGGCCCAGGTGGCAAATGCTCCCGGGGCAGCCGTGCTCAGCAGGCAACGGGAACGGCACGGCGCTATGAAATAAACAACCCTAGAAGTCACGCTTCGGTCGCGAACGTCAGAGCCATGACAAAACACTCGGCAGATGGCGAATCGGAGGCACGGAGAGCGGAAAGGACTCACTCCGGCGCACAGAGAGCCAGCAGCAGACCCAGGACTCTTGCATCATGGCCCCCTGCTCAAAGCGTTAGATCCCACTTGCTTCACAGCACCTCAGAGAACTAGACCACAGACAGAGCACGCGAAAGGCCGTTTCAGACCCATCCCACGGTATTACAGGAGCTCCCTGCTCCACATGTCCCACTGTGCCCAGCTCAGACTGGCCCATCAGCGTCACAGGAGCACCCCGTTTTTCTTCACAATCTGAGCAGGGAGTAATAGCTTGGCTAGCCAGGCGGCCTCTGGGTCTCCTCCTGAACTCCAGCTGGTGCAAAGTGAGCTTCAGAGCGTCCCTGAATCTGTGGCCCGGGTGCTCAAACAGCTGGAGAAAGGGCAAAAAAATAAACCCAACCGCTGCACAGGGGAACCCTGGGCCTCTCGTCTCTCCCCGACTGCCACCATGTCTATCTTAATGAGTCAATAACGATTCCGTCTCCAACCCCAGACCCATCGCTGGCGATGTCTGGCCACCCAGGCCTACCAAGGCAGCGCAGCTGAGACGCCTGAAGAGCTAACAATGTCCAAAGGTAGGTACACTGCTCTCTGAGGCCATAGAAACTCTCCCACCTCTCCCTGCCTGTCCAGAGATAGAGGATACCCGCTGGGCTCTGAAGTGCCAATCTGAAGGCTGTGGCTGGAACGCCTTTTACCTGAGGCTTCAAAGACCCCAGCGCCAAGCGCGACCAATGCAATTAACCCTCTGAGCTGCGTCTCCTGTTCTGCACAGCGAGACTCGTTCGGCCTTTCTGCAGAGGGGCGCAACGCGAAGGGGCTATTATAAACTCTGTTTAACAGATGGGAAAACTGAGGCAGGGAGGGGCAGGAACTTGTCCAGCGCTCTCATACCAATATGCAACAGAAGCCAAAAGTCTTGACTGCCATTACTCTAGCAATTAGACCACACCCTCACCCACTGAGCTGGGAAAAGGACCCCAGAGTCCTGTTTTGCTTTAACCACCGGGAAGAAAGGGGCTCCTTAACTTCGCACAAGCATCTGAACTCCTTGTGCAAGGCCATCGGCTGGTGAGCAAGGTCCTTTCCTAGCTGCGCTTCGACTGCTACCCTCCGTTCTCTCCCCTCCCCAGCCTGCATCTGGGCTGAGTGCTCCAGGGCCAGAACCAAGATAACACTCTTGCTATCAGCTGTGTTTTCTCCAGCAAAAAATAAATCCACCAGGGGACCATTTATGAGGCCAAAGAGTCAAGTAGTGAAAGACTCCAGATAATGGGCCCGATGAGTAATTACCAGCATCCTGCTTGCTGCATTACAAAGAGGTCAGCCCAGCCATGTCTTAACGGAGTCCAAAGCTGTGGGCACCCGCTCTGAGTCCGTCTAAAATAACCCTCTGCTCTCTAGCCAGAGTAGGGCTTTCAACCATCTGCTGCTCAGGGCTGGACTTTCATGAAACTGACAAGATGCTGGCGTGCGTTTAAAAGGGAAACTATCAAAATAAAAATAAAAGATGGCTTAAAAAGCTATCAACAATGAAGCGCTCTCTCTGTAACAAGCAAACACCCCAACCGCCCTCATGAGAGGGTTACAATCGGATGGACTTCCCACTCTCTCTTTCCATTTCATTTAGGCTGGGGAGGTTGGATTTATTTTCCACTCAGGGTCCGTTTTAGAGCAGGTTGAAATTCTTCATATAGATTTATTTTTTATTACAAAATGGGTCTTTGGCCAAAATGAAAATGTGCGCACCCCGCCCACCCTTTCTCACTCCCCCGCATTTTTTAAAATCTCTTTAAATATGAGCGGAAAAGGTTTAAAAAAGAGAAAAAGGGCTCCCCCCATCAAAACAAGATTTAACACCCTCCCCCCACCCCACACACAAAATTGTAAATATTATATATTTGAAATACACTTTCTATTTTCCAACCAGCTCTCTCTGGCTTTGACTTCCTTTTCCAGCTCTCATGCACTAGCAGGGTGCACTTGTGTTTGGGTATCCCACACTATCAAATTTTAAAAGATTAACCTTCTTTTTAAAAAATGTGATACATGAAAACATTTTCATTAATTCTGGGCTAACTCCTGTTGTCCTGGTTTGGTTTCATTTGGCAGGCAAATTCCCACCCAAGTCAATGGAAGTTTTGTTTGCCTAAGGCAGGGGTCTCCAAACTACGGCTTGAGGGCCATATCTGGCCCGTGGCTTCAATTTGTCCGGCCCCCCAACCAATTGCTGTCTCTGCCTCGGCAGCACTTCAGCCGCAGCTCAAACGCTGCTGCTGCCTCGGTGGTACTTCGGCAGAAGGGCCCCGTCAAAATCGGGCCCCGCACTCCCTAAAGCCAGCCCGCGAAGCCCCTTCAAAAATCTAATGTGGCCCTCGTCTCCTAAAGTTTGGAGACCCCTGGCCTAAGGAGTGAGTGAAAGCTGCAGAAGAACTTCAAGATTTGAACCAGTGGGGCCTTGATTCAAGAAATCACTTAAACACATGCTTATAATAATTAAGCAGGTGCTGAAAGGCTGCCCTTTATCAGGTTTGAGATTCCTACTGTATTGCAACCTTAAATTCTGGACCTAGCTTAAGCCGGCACCACCCTTGTAAATGAATCCATTTTCGGTGAGATCATATAGATTACTCTGGAGAAGATACACTACTGTCCAGGGAAGCTTCAAAAGGCAAGGCATCTCCATTCTTTGCCACAAGAAAACAACTAGCCCCCGCAGCCAACAACAAAAAGCTGCGGTAGACACCACCACTCCAATCTCAGGTAAGCTAGTGATCATCAGTTGAGAAACTAATGTGCTTGCAAAACGTCTACTCTAAATTCACAGACCCAGGCAGGCGGACTTTCCATGAGCCACAAGCACAAAGTGCTTGTGAACTCCATCACGAGACAGCAGGTTCCTCTGGGATGGAGATCGGAGTCTCTGCAAATGCTCATGGAAACTCCACTGTTAATGAGCATCAGGAAGAACGTATTTCCGCCGCAAAGGCTTTTTCCGAGCTCTGCGTCTCTCTATAAAGGCAGAGCCTCATCGATTGCTTATGTGCACAAACATGAACCTAAGAATCGCCATCCCAGAAAGGAACGATGCTTCATTCAAGTGCAGTTCCTCCCCGAGACAGCGGCCAACGCTAGATGCTTTAGGGCAGGAGTTTTCAACCGTTTGTCATTTGCGGACCCCTAAAAAAATTTGAATGGAGATGGAAATCTTAGACATTGTCTGCTGACCCCCAATCTGCTTTAGGGGATGGTGTAGAGACAGCCTAACACACGGTGTATGGGGGATGGACCTTCTTCCTGACCCCAGCCGGTGATCAGCTCACACCCTCCTGCATGAGGTGTGACCAGCTTTCCAATTCTCCCTTGCTATTGAGAGCGCAGCGGCTGTTCTTAATCACAGCAATGTCTCAGCCTTTTCCACACAAGCTATTTGCTTCTGTCTCTGAGATACAAATAATATTATGTTGTAACATAGCACCTTTCCTCCAGGGAACTCAAAGCACTTTACAACCTCTAGGCAACAGCCTTTCTTCTGAGACCCCGAGGACACACAGCAAGTCAGCGGCAGAGCTGGGGTCTCCACTAGTCCCCGTGCCTTCCCAATGTTAATAAAGTATTTATTTGAGTTAAAAATTACTTAGCACCAGTTTATAAGCCTAACCCACCTAGTGTTCCGACCCTGACAGGAGTCATTTGCCTTGGTATTACAAGCCTAACAGAGTTCTATGTGTATGAAACCACTGGGAAGCCGAATATGTATTTGGCCATGGTGTACAAGGTCAAAATGTATTTGACATGGGTCGTTGCGTAACTCCCAGGTCCAGTTTTCACCCTCAATGCATGCAGTGCACAGAGAGATCTGCCAAGGGGCAGCCGCGCACAATGCATGTCATAACGCAGACCCTCGAGGCAGGAGCCAGTCCCTGACGAGTACTCAAGTCCAGGCTGAGTTGTGACGATTCGTCCCCGTCCCCTCTCCCTCAGAGCTGGGAAGCAGCCCAACACCCTTAAAGCGGCAGTGGTGAAGAAGGCCTGGGCAATGCATCCCCTGCCCAGAGCAGCTTTCTCCGCTAAGTGGCAGCACATGGGTCCCATGCAGCAAGACGGGCACCAGAGGCTTCGGCTGCAGTTAGAGGCGCAGTTGACTGGATGGTTTTCTCCTGGTCAAAAGGAATCTGCCTCCTGGAGACAGGGTGTACTCAGTCCTCGCTGCTACAGGACACATGCTCTGCTAACAACAGAGCACAGGTATCGGCAGAGCAAGACTCCTCCATCCCTCTCACCCAGGCATCTGGGACCTCACCTGGCGGGACCTGCCTCTAGGGCTGACAGGGGAGTCCAGTCTCTGTGGCCCATTCAGTTTGTGGCTTCCCCTCCCCGGGCTGCCCCCAGAGACAGGAGTTCAGCGCTGGCAGGAACAGTACTTTCTGCGAGGGGGACACGAGTCCCACCGGGAACGGGGCAGGGAGCCACCAGGGGCTGCTGACCGTCCAGCCTGCAGTCACTGCTGACCCGGCCTGGGTGACCACCGGCACCTGACCAACCGTGCACAAGCAAGAATCTTCCAATAGCAAGTTGCTGCCCGTGGGAGCCTGAGGAAAGTCCCCCTGCCCCAGCTGGAATCCAGCAGGCAGAATTTTTCCGAGTCCCAGACATTTGTCCAGTTTCCTTCAGCGAAGTCACAATCCAACCAAATTGGCTTACAGTACGAGGTTCCTTCCAGATGCCCAACCTGAATCCGGAGCCCCCACCCCAGACAGGGCCCCTCCTCCCACAGGGCGAAAGGCTGCTTCTCCGGAGGCAGGAGCTAAGCTGAGTCCCAGGGTCATGCTCCGGCGTGCTGGGCAATGGTTTCTTGTTTCTGCCTGGGAAGCTCTGCAGCAAGCACCCCAGTGCAACAAGGAGCCTTTTCACGCCGCCTGCCACAGCCCCAAGGGACTGCACTGAGCAAATATTTGAAAATAAAATGAGTCTGGGATAAACGCTCCCTCCCACACTTCCCTCCCCCCCTCTGGCTTCTAGAAAAGCAAGGAGTGGGAACAGCTATTGGTGGCCACTCGGCGAGGGAATATGGCTCAGGGAAGCAGTGTGGCCTAGCAGACAGAGCACTGGACTGGGACGCGGGAGACCTTCGTTCTACTCCCACTTCTGCCGCTGCTCTGCTGGATGACCCACTTCACCTCGCTGTGCCTCAGTTTCACCATCTGGAGAATGGGAATTATGCTGCTGGCCCCCTTTGTAAAGTACTTGGAGATCTACAGAGGAAATGCGCTATATTAAAGCTATATATTGTTGTTATTATTATTGTTAATGGAGATGCAGCAGCCTTCTCCCCAGCCTCACCATGATCACCAATTGCATTGGTGACTCCAGAACCAGGGCAGTCTCCGTTTCCTCCAGGGGCTCCTGCAAGGGCAGGAGAAAGGCGGAGCTTGGACTTTACCTACCTGACAGCAAATGTCTGGCGTGCAAACCTCGTTCCACTGAAGCCAATGGGAAAACTCCCATCACCTTCGAGGGGGTCTGCGAGTTCACCCCAGGCATTCTGCAAGTGGCTCCCTGGGCCCTGGGAACAGCAGAACCGGAGCGAGAAGATGGCATAAGCAAAAGAAGTGCCCTTGTGCAGAGGAAGAGGGAGAGCCTGGGGGACATTATTTCGTGGACTTGTTCTGGCCATCATCAGTGCAGTGTCAGAGCCTTTAGAATAACACAGCCGCCGCCGAACTGACCCCCATGAAAGCAATCATCCAAATAGAACCGAGCAATTGCTAAATATGAGCTAAAACTAAGTGGAGTGAAGGAGTCGGCACAGTGCAAAACCAACACTTTGTTCTAAACAAAAGAAAGTTTGGCTGGACCTCATCCCTGGGATCTGAGCAGATTACCGGGGGGTTATTAGCCATTGCCGGTGATTTGACCACCAGAAATCTAGACAAAGAAAACCACCAAGCAGCTGCATCAGATACTTCCCCCCACATTTGTATGGGAGAGACGCACAAGCCACATCCGCAGGGACGGAGAGGAGCTCTGGAGAGTCAGCCACCTCCCTGCAGCAGTGAGAGCCACTGCTCTTCATTTCCCTCTGCACCTGGAAATAAACCTTACAACTCGCACAGCAGCACTTTGCAATCAATGAAGTCTTTCACCAGAGTTGCTCAAATAGGCACATGCCATAAAGCTTCATTACGCCATGCAAATCCTGCTGCCGCCTCCTGCAAGCAGGCGAAGGATTTATTGTCTCCATTTTCCAGATGAGGGAACTGAGGCATGGCCCAGCTAAGGAGTTTGCCCACAGGTCAGCTGTGAGTCAAGGCAGACCCAGGAACAGACACCAGGAATCCTGATTCCCAGCCCCCTATTCCAAGCAGTAGGCTACATAATACTCTCTTCTAGACAACAAAAAAGCTTCAATTCACCTTCCGAGTGGAAGGGAAAAGCCTTTTGGGAGGGGAAGAAACCTATTCCCCTTCCCACGAAGCATTCTACACACACAGTAACGGCCGGGAGGAGAGAGACATTACCCCAGCCAACAGAGTCCGAACTGCTGCACTGGAGAAGCATTTCCTTTGGGATCACAGACCCAGTTAACTCAGGCGACGCCTTTCTCTAGCTGGCGTTATAGGCAGCAGCTGCCTGGTGGATTCTCCTAAGGAAGCCCCCTTCAGAAGCAGGTCTGTGTTGTACCTGGTCCCTGAACTGATGGGGTAACTAGCCATCAGGCAGAGAGTGAACGGCATCTAAGAAGTGTCCTGGAGTCTGAAACTTATAAATGCGAGTCCCAAGTCCATTCCTGCCCTTTGCCCCTCCTGTAACCACACCGCAGGGAGTTCGGCATTTGGGCTGTTCCCGAGGAAACCCCTCAGAGAGCAGGGCCTCTCCTGGACTGCCCAGCCCGTCTGAGGGGGACGGTCCATATTACACCCAAATAGCATCAAGGGTCTAACTCCACCACACTGAAGCCAGGAGCCAGCGCTAAACCCCAACCCCGCAAAGCCTTTAATTCACGAGCACAAAAGCCCCCAGCAATGAGAAGTGGGAGATCATGCCAATCGGTGCTACCCTGCCCGACGGAACGAGAGATGGGGCAAACTGCGCTCTCAGTGACTACATCTGCAGGTGCCCCCGAGTGTGATGTCGTCCTCCGTCTGCGTAACGCACACATGCCTTAAACGCATGTGGATTGTACAGGCATTCCCACGCATCTGCACACGGCGTCTGGGAGTGGAGTCACGGGGCCTGACAGACATGTGGGCAGCAGGGACCCAGGCCCTGCCTCTGGCATGACAGTCTGCCTCTCTCTCCACTCCAAAGATGCATCCCAGCTGGGCCTGGAGGGAGGGGTGCCATCCTCTGCATGCAGGCTCAGCGGGAGGAGAGCGAGCGGAACCTCTCGCCTCAAGAGTCTCCCGGCCAAAAAACCCTCCATGGGACTGCGCGGCCGGGGATTCCATTGCATTGACACAATGGGAATCTCTCCCCACAAAGCCACTCGGTCTGCCAGAGGCGGCTGCGGATTCGGAATTCGCCCTGGCAGCGAAGCATCCATGTGCTTTCTGAGGGATAGATTTTAAGGCCAGAAAGGAACGCGGTGATCATCGGGTCTGAGCGGCTGTACAACGCAGGCCAGAGAATGCCACCCAGTCACTCCTGCGAATCGTCTTCGCTGCACAGATGGGGAACTGAGGCCCAAGAGATGTTGGGTGGGATGCTTTCTTTGGGGCAGATCTTTAGGCCCAGGAGAAGACGGGTGGGTTGCCTAGGGGCAGATCTTTCCGTGGGTCTGCTGGGCTCCTAACTCGCTTTTGAAAATTCCACCCGGAAGTGATCTGCCCAAGGGCCCACAAGGAGTCTGTGGCAGAGCTGGGAATTGAAACCCCAACTCCTGAGCCTTCACCCCAGGACCACCCTTCGTCTCATTACTCCAACCCTGCCCAGCTCCCCCACCCACCCGCCCCCAATCACTGCCTCCATCCCAGCGTGGTGGAAACGCTGGAGCTAAAAACCTGGCACCTACCCTTAAAGAGACTCACTCTCCTCCTCTTACTTAGGACGTGTCACTTTGCCTTGATCCCTGCCTCCAAGCAAAAAGCCTCCTGCTGCCAGTTACCCCCGAGACCTCGGGCCTGGATCACGAAGGCAGAATGGGGTCAGGGCACCCAGTGTTAGGGGGAAAGCCAGCCTGGCCCCTCCTGCCTTGCCTGCGCTTCCCCCTTCTCACTGGCCTGTCCCCACCAGGACAAGGGAGACCAGGGAGATGCTAGCCCTGGCACAGAACCGGCTGCTGCGTCCGCCAGGCAGTTACCAGATACAACAGCAGGGACCTTGCCCCCTGGGCGCGTAGGGTCAGCACTCTCCTGATGCGCAGGACGAGGCTGCTGTGGGGTGCGCTGTGCCCTGGGCCATGCTACCCTTGGCAGGTCTGGAGGGAAGGTCCCAGGCCAGCCTGCTCTATACAGAATTGGGCGCTGATGAAAAATAAAACCACACTTCGTATGCACGGCTGCAGGGCCTCATTTGACTGGGCTCCTGCCTTCTCTTTCCAGACCCTTTCCTGCTCTGGACTCTTGTCATTGTTTATTTACTTAGGACCCCCCCCCCCCCCCCCCAAGGTTTGGCTCCATAATGAAGCAGAGAGCAGGAGAGTCGACTGATTCCAAAGCTTCCTTGCCCCCTCTCCGAGGTGGGGACAAGCGATGGATAACCACCCAATAACCACGAGCAAGTTGAGGAGGGACATGGGTATTGGCAGGGGAGACTTCAGAGACTGAAACAGCCAGGAAGCTTCAGCAAGGGAAGAGACTTTCCCCCTCCCCGTTTCCCTCCCCGCGTTCCCCACCCAGGCTGTGAAGTCTGGTCCCACAGCCCCTCTCCTCCCAGCTGGCGGCATCTGCCACACACCCACACACCCCCCCACACACACACCCCACCCCCCCACACACACCTGGCAGACCATGAAAGCAGCACAGTCCTCCTCCGGAGCAGGGACTCTGCTTCGGCTGGGGATGTCACGGGGACCCTCAGAGCAGGGAGTGCAGGGAGCTACCCAACCAAACGTTAACTCACGAGATTCCAACTGACAAGGCCTTTTGCGAAACACGTTCACACTTTAATCTCCTGTGCAGCGGGAGTGGGAAAGGACCAGGCCCCTCTGCTCAGACGGGACAAGGGATGGAAAATATTAATGCTTTGGAGTCTGCAGATGGAGCAGCCTCACAAGGGAGGCACTGCAGCTCCAGCTGCCCTGGCGCTGGACACCTGAAAAGCCAAGCCACCCTCTATCATGAGAGGCAGCGTGGTCCAGTGGGCAGGGGACATGGGCTGTGTCCCCAGCTCAGCCACTCATCTACTGTGCGACTGGGAGCAAGGCATGGCCCCTCCGTGCCTCAGTTTCCCCTCCCACCCTGTGTTGATCTGGTCCATTCAGACTGTAAACTCTTCAGGGCAGGAACAGCGTGTCTGTTCAGCGCCCAGCATAGGGGGCCCAGAGCTCAGCGGGGCCTCTTGGCACGAACACAATGCAAATAATACCGACCACCACCAGAAGCATGACAAAAGTTCGCATTTAACACAGTATGCGAGTGGGGACGCACGGCTTCTCATTCCCCGCTCTCGCCACTCCACCCTGGGAACATGCTGCAGCCACACTATACGCTTTAATTGGCTAATTGAGCGAGGGCTGGAAAAGTCTCTTTGGACAATGCGGGGATTAGGAATTAAAGCACTGAGTCAAATGGAAGTAACTGGCAGCAGCCCAGCGGCAGGCGGGCTCAGGGCATCGGGCAGACAACACCGTCCATGGATTGGAGAGTCACACCGAGGAGCACTAGACGCAGATGTAGCGGCTGCCGGGGATTCCTCCGAGCCCAGAGAGCTTCGGCTTTTGCACAACACTTGACGCCTCCTAACGCGGAGCGTGTTTGGGGTTGTGTCAAAAACCTGTCGCGCGGCGTCGCCGAGAGGTTCCAGCGGTTTGAAGTTAATAGGACTTAATTGCTGGGTGCCGAGGCCTGCCGCAGCACCATAGAGTCACCGCTGAGCGTCAACACGGGGGATATATTTTTTTTTAATCACGAAAGAGGAGCCAAAAGCGAAGAGACAAGGTTGTTTTCTCAAGCACGCTTGGAATCCACTTGGATAAACAAGGGCTCCAGAAACAGAGCGGCTAAAACAATAAACTTCCCCCCGGACCCCACCAAAAAAGGAGGTGGCGAGATGCTCGCCCCCCTCGGTCACAGCGCGGTCGGCAGGATGGAGACGTGCAGCAGAAAGGCAAATACCATCAGATGGGAGCTCAGTAATAGAGGGGGAGGATTTACGCTTTGCTTTCTAAGTGCATTAATTTAAAGCACATGGCTCAAGAGCTGATGCATTACGGGCCCCTCCCGGGGGGGGGGGCGGGGGGAGGGGAGAACTCATTGCTCTGCACGGGACGGTCTAAACGCGGGTTTCACGCGGGTGAAAGGTGCTAGATTACAAGCCACAGGAAGCAGCAGTGGTATCCCCCAGCACACTGCCCCGTCGTGGGCCTAACCCCTGACCGGGACGGATGATCTCTGCTGGTGGGCCAAAGGGGAGCCCTGTCTCCAGGGCACATTCCTTCCCGAGTCTCTCTCTGCACAAACGGGCCAACGCTGCCAACTGCAGGTTGGCCTTTATGATCGTAAATGGATGGAAAGCCACAGAAAGCCATCTCAGAAGCCACAGGTCACTAGAGTTTAGACTTGAACTAGTGACCCAACGCCGAAAAACCTCCGCACCCCACTCTGGGTCCCCTTGTGCCACTACAGCGAAGGGCTAAAATCCCATTGGCCTCATCGTGAACCGGGGCAGACAAAGAAGTCCAGGCTGCCGCCCAGCCAGGGCATGACCAAGTGGCACCCCCTGACCTCACCTCCCAGCCCGCTCCCCACTTTGTTTTCACACGCTCAGGGGCTCTTCCCTTCGCTGCAACATACCCAGGGCGTTGTCTTGAGGCTCACGTCAAAGCAGGCTATTTTGGAGGGCTGAAAATTATTGTTCCAACACTTGCTTTTGTTAGAACAGGAAAAATAAAATCCCAGAGAGAGTGTGAAATGGCCAGCACGGGGCAGGCAGCAAGACCTCCATGACACATCAGATACCAAGCGGGGAGGGGGGCGGGGGGAGGGCTCCCTGCGCCAGCAGAGAATTGGCACACTGCTGTGAGGTTTCCAGTATTGCCAAAACAATCAAGAGATTGGCTGAAAAAACAGGAGATTTTTCTAAAACAATACAGATTGGGGTCTTATTTGCCTGCAGGATTCACCTTTTCCAGGTTTTCACCACAACCAAGAAAGTCAGCAAGTTACTTGGAAAAAAAAAAGAAAAAAAAAAAAAAGAAAGAGATTGAGAGAGAGAGAAAGAAAAGAAAAGAAAGTTGCAATTCTCACCTAATCACCTGACTCCAGGAGATGGGGCTTTAAGAAAAGCCACCAAATATCACAAAAATCGTGATAAAACAAGGACAGCGGGCAGCACTGGGTATCCAACCACGCTCAGAGCCCTGGCAGAGGTCGCCCCGCTGGGAGGATGCATGGCTCCACACTCAAGTCTGTCACTTGATGAAACATGCCAGGAGAGTAGAGTATCCTGCGTCAGGACTCCTGGGCTCTTCTCTCACCACAGACTCGCTGCATGCTTAGCCCCCTCTCTCACAGTAAGGCCCTTGGAGAGCCTGGGATGAAAGGTGAAGCCAAGGGCACAATATTGCATGTTTAAGCCCTCTATGCTTGGACAGCGCTTGTCTGCCCTCCGTGACCCTGCCTGCATTACAAACAGAAGCAGGGCTGAAGCCACGTCACATCAGAACTGTCTTGCTCTCACCTGTGCGGAAAACATAACCTTAGAGATGCCCAGCGCAGGCCAGCAAGTAACCGGCAGCCAAGAGGGGCCGAGGTATTTCTCCGCCCCTGCACCACTCGCCTACACCATGTGCCTCCCGTTAGGGGAAAGGTGATCCAGATGCGCCCAGTTCGGGGGAGGCAGGCTAACAGGTTTTATGCAGCAGGCAGGTCTACACCAGACTCGGCGCCCTGGACGGCTCGTTTGGACAGCTGCTCGTTCCTCAGACGAAAGCAGTAACGCGCGGCGCTGGGGCGGCTCCTAGAGAAAGAGGGTGGGGAAGGGGGAACCTAGACGGTCTCATCGACAGACCCTATAACATCCGGGTCAGTGGCCAGGTCATTTATGCCCCCCAGAAGGAGGAAGAGTTGAAATGAAGGTGAGGAACAAGAAGGAAACAAAGGAGAAGAGTAGGGGAGCAGGGGTGAGAACGGAACGTTCAGCACTGACGCCTGCCGACGGCTGGATCAGGCACGCAACCCTCAGCAAGCTCCCCAGTGCTGGGGAAGGACAAGTGGATGCTAATTCTTACAGCACAACGGGTTCTATGCTCGGAGCACGGGCCACGTTCTCTGCCTCGCCTCCCACCCACCCCTATCACCCACGCTGTGCTGCTCTTGGGTTCCCTTCCCTGCTCTGTTGCTGGCAAAGGATTGGGACCGGCCAGCAGGCAGGCAGCCACCCCGCCTGCCGCTGATTCTAACAGCAGCCCTCGGTTTTGAGCACTGTGCTCGGAGGGGAGGGGAAAAAACCCTCACGTCTGCCTGTCTGTCAGGGTCAGGCCTTGGATGGGTACCCCTTGCGGGCACGCCTTCCCGTTTAACAGCCCACCCGTTTCAAAAAGCAAACCGCCGCCCGGTTCAGAAAGGCGTAAAACCACGTGCAGGAAAGTCCCACGTGTGCGTAGGACTGCGGGATGCGTGCGGAGAGGGCGCAGATCTCTCTAGGAACGGACGGCGGCTAAGTGGTGTCTGAGTAGTTTGGCCTGGCTTGCGCTCCATCCCATCACTGAACTGTCCTGGGCGCCTGAGGCTTGCCAGGCCTGGTTGGCAGCAACAGGTGTCCGGAGCGACCTACAGAGCCCCCCCTCCTTGGCCTTTACGTCACTTTAATTTACTGCCTTTGCCACACAAACCTGGAGCACAAAGCACCAGCTGCCAGCTCACATTTCAGGAGCTCGGACGGAGCCACAGCAGATCTTGGGAGAGGGGAGGAGAGCATCATGGCAAAACCAGCTGCCCTCCGCAGCTGTCCCCGGAAGCTCCTAATCGGATGGAGCCAAGGCAGGGCCCGGGGTTCCAGCTGCCCATTTCAGGGTGATTTAGGAACGGCCCTGGTGCAGCCGGTGTCAGTGGGACGAGGTCGTTTCTAAATTCTGTGGGGGACAGCAGTAAAATAAGGAAAAGCCAACGCTGTCAGCCCAAGTGGATCGAAGTAGAACGCACGGTGATGGGCAAGAAACCCACGAGCTACACAAGCCCCGAACTCAAGAAGGGTGAGAGGACTACCGGGGTGCCGCTCAATCTCTTACAGCTGGCTGCTGCTAGGCTGGTTATCGACCACGTGTTCCCCAGCGCATCATCTTATGACCAAACGCCAAACCTCCCCTGAAATGAGCCTGACACCGCTTCCCCCGGGAGGCTGTCCCCCGCCTGATGCGTGAACCCTTCCTCCCATCGCCACCAAGCTCCTGCATCCCAGACGTTCTTGCCCCTAATCAGCCTGCGTCCTGCTTCATGGCAAGCCACGCACAGGGACTGACAGCAAACACAGGGCGTAGCTCCGTGAGAGAGGGAAGCAGCGGACGCATTCGCTCAGTCGGATGGACAATGAAGAAATGGATACAAGCCGCTGCTGGAACGGGGCGAGCCAGCTCCCCTTTTCAATCCACCTTGGGGATTACGCAATAGATTACCGCTAAAGACGGATACAGAACAAATGATTCAGCCCTTTCCAGCAGCTGCTCCAGCACAAGTACACCCACCTCTCCTTTAGGGGAGCAGGAAGCCCCCGGCCCCGCTCTGCAGCAGCCCCCGGGCATTGCTGCAACAAGACCCAAGGTGGGAGAGCGGGTCAGAGCCCGATGGCTGAGCCTGCCCCGAGCTGAGCCGCTAGGAATGGCACTGGCTGCTGCCGGGAACCTAAGATGTCAACGAGCAAAGGCACTTGGGGAGTCACCTTGGGAATATCAATATAATCCTCCGGGGTCCTCCCTGCACTGAAGGAAACAAGCGTCATTAGCTGCTGATCCTCTCCCACTTCCCCGGAGTCGCAGGTGAATGCCAGCCGGCTCTGCACTGGAGGAGAAACGCCCTTCACATCAGCACCCAGGAGACCCTACGGCTGGCGAGAAGAGGAGCGCCCCGGACCCCGCCACAACCGGCTGAGCTGGACATTGCGGTTCTCGGACTCCAGGCCTCACGCTGGCCCTCTGTCCGGGGCGAGCGGCATGCCAGGAGACTGGCCTTCCAGCCGAGAGAGCCCAGGCAGGCCTTCCTCCCCGCCTGCACCACACCCCAAGGGGCAGCTGATGGTTTGCTGGCCCAGCCTCCTCCTGGGGGGCCAGTGTTCACGTCACAGAAGCCAAATACCTGGCACCTTGGCTCAAGAGAGCTGGAACGGGTCAGTCAGCCGAGAGTCCAACCCCGCCCCCGAGGCTCTGGGGGAGGTGGCCAGGTTGATGTATGGTGGAGAGAGAGGGAGAGGGGCTGTCCTACCCCCTGTACCACACTAACCGAGGCCTGCGCAGTGGAAATGGAGGCACACAGAGGGTAAATGATTTCCCCAAGATCACACAAGGAACTTGTAAGAACATAAGAATGGCCACACTGGGCCAGACCAATAGTCCATCTAGCCCAGTCTCCTGTCTTCTGACAGAGGCTGGTGCCAGACACTTCAGAGGGAATGACCAGAACAGGGCAATTATTGAGTGATCCATCCCCTGTTGTCCAGTCCCAGCTTCTTGCAGTCAGAGGCTTAGGGACACCCAGAGCATGGGGTTGTGTTCCTGACCATCTTGGCTAATAGCCACTGATGCACCTATCCTCCAGGAACTTATCCAATTCTTTTTTGAACCCAGTTATAATTTTGGCCTTCACAGCATCCCCTGGCAATGAGTTCCACAGATGGACAGTGCTTTGGGTGAAAAAGTACTTCCTTTTGTCTGTTTTAAATCTGCTGCCTATTAATATCATCAGGTGACATCATTTTTGTGTTATGTGGAGGGGTAAATAACACTTCACTTTCTTCACACCTTTCATGATTTTACATACCCCTATCATGTCCCCTGCTAGTCGTCTCTTTTCTAAGATGAAGAGTCCCAGTCCTTTTAATCTCTCCGCATATGGAAGCTGTTCCACACCCCTAATCATTCTTATTGCGCTTCTCTGTGCTTTTTGCAATTCTAAAGTATCTTTTTTGAGATGGGGTGACCAGAACTGCATGCAGTATTCAAGGTGTGGGTATACCATGGATTTTGGCATTATGATATTTTCAGTCTTGTTATCTATCCCTTTCCTAGTGTTTTTAAACATAAATTTAGCCTTTTTGACTGCTGCTGCACGTTGAACAGATGTTTTCAGAGAACTATCCATAGTGACTCCAAGATCTCTTGTGAATGATAACAGCTAATTTAGACCCCAACATTTTGTATGTATAGTTGGGATTATGTTTTCCAATGTGCATTACTTTGCATTTATCAACACATTGAATTTCATCTGCCATTTTGTTGCCCAGTCATCCAGTTTTGTGACATCCCTTTGGAACTCTTCACAGTTAGCTTTGGACTTAACTATCTTCAGTAATTTTGAATTGTCTGCAGACTTAGCCACCTCACGGTTTACCCCTTTTTCCAGATAATTTATGAATATTTTGAACAGCACAGGTCCCAGTACAGATCCCTGGGGACTCTGCTATTTAACTCTCTCCACTTTGAAAACTGGCAATTATTCCTACTCTTTGGTTCCCCGTCTTTTAACCAGTTCCTGATCCATTAGAGGTCCTTCCCTCTTATCCTATCACTGCTTACTTTGCTTAAGAGCCTTTGGTGAGGGACCTTGGCTTTCCGAAAGTCCAGGTATACTATGCACACTGGGTCACCCTCGGCCACATGCTTGTTGACACACTCAAAGAAGTCTAATAGATTGGTGAGGCATGATTTCCCTTTATAAGAGGCACGTTGACTCTTCCCCAAAATACTGTGTACATCTGTGTGTCTGATAATTCTGTTCTGCACTATAGTTTCAACCACTTTTCCCAGTACTGAAGTTAGGTTTACTGGCCTGTTTACTGGAGCACGTTTTAAAAATTGTCATTACATTAGCTATCTGCCAGTCATCTGGTACAGAGGTGGTTCAGGTATATTCACCTCTTGGACAGATCCTGTGCACCACTTAGGACTAAATCAAGAATTGCCTGTCCCCTTGTAGGTTCCAGGACTAGCTGCTCCAAGAAGCAGCCATTAATGGTGTCTAGAAATTTTATCTCAGCATCCTGTCCTGAGGTGACATGTTCCCAGTCAACACAGGAATAACTGAAATCCCCCGTTATTGAGTTTTTTGTTTTTGTAGCCTCTCTGATCTCCCTGAGCATTTCATAATCACAGTTAGCATCCTGGTCAGGTGATCGATAGTATATTCCTACGGCTACACTCTTCTTGTTCAGGCATGGAATTTCTGTCCGTAGAGATTCAATGATACTGTGTGAGTCATTTAAGATTTTTATTGCATTTGACTCTATGCTCTCTTTCCCATATAGTGCGACTTACTCTGTCATTCCCATATATTTTGTACCCTGGTATTACCGTGTCCCATTGATATTCATCATTCCACCAAGTGTCTGCGAGGCCTGTTATATCTATATCCTCATTTAATACCAGGCACTCAAGGTCACCAATCTTAGTAGTTAGACTTCTAGCATTTGTACATAAGCACTTATTACATTTGTCAATATTTAGTTGCCTGCCTTCATGTGATGGAATTGAATAGGACTCTTTTTCATCTGATTGTTTCTCTTCAGTTCCTATCTGTACTTCATCAATGTCCATCCTCCCCTCTTTACTAGGATACAGGGTATCCCTGTTAATTAATCCTCCCCTAAAGGATGTCTCTGTCTGAACCCCATGCTCCTCTGCACCTTTCCCCCAGCCCTTAGCAGTGGAGGAGGGACTTGAACCCACATCTCCCAAGTGCTAGGCTAACGGCTTAAGCACCGGACCATCCTTCTTCAGATCCTCTGGTGACAGACTACTGTATGGTCTGTAATCATACAATGGGTCTGTCCGCGTCTCAGTGGGCCAGAGGAGAGCTTAGTCTCCACGGTTCATTGTCTCCTTACCACCGCTGGCAAGCCTGCCAACCAGAGGGCCAATGAGTGCCAACTGTGGTGGCATTTTCGCTCATCCTCTGGGACACGGGCCGAGACCCACCCAAGTGGTTTCACACAGGCACAAAGGAGCCATCAGACGGGAACAGCTGGCAGTCACTACCGGCGGGGGCCAGACTCAACCCAGAAAAACTAGGCAGGGAAATGACTCTCTGGGCACTTCTGTGCTGGGGATCTCTGTGCGGCACCAGCCCAGCCGAACAGCTTGCACGCAAACCCACTGGCAGAGTGGTTACGTGTCCCGGAGATCAGAGGCGCTCAGCGACCCCATCTCAAGCAGAAAGTCTCTGCGATACAGGGGACGACGTGATGCCTGTGAGAGGAAACACTGAGGTTCATCTCAGAGAGGGGCTCACGGTCGCTGCTGGTCACAGCGTTTCCTAACGAAACGGAAGCTTGTTCAAATACACGTACAGTGCCCCTCCTCCAAAGACCGGCCTTCCTCACACCCTCCTCAAAGGGGCCTAACAACGTTGGCCTGCTCCACAGACGTGTCCTCTTTACACACCTTGAGCAGGCACTCGAGGCCGAGGCGGAAGCCGGCAGAATGAGCCCTCACGTCCACACGTGCTCTACCGTGCAATCTTCTCCGTTCCAGTTCCCTAGCCTGGCCATGATTGAATCAGCGTGCGAGCCGCCAGAGTCTCTCTGCCTTTGGGAGATGATTTTTTTCAAAGAGAAGAAGGGGGAAAAAGGGGAGGGGGGGAACCTGCCACAACTGCAGCCCAATAAATAACAAATAAGAGGCTGAAAAGGGTTTCAGAAAGAAACCATCTGCGAGGCCCAGGATAAACAGGACTCAGCGAGGGCAGTTCAAGTAGGACTGGAAATTGGTCATAAGTCGAAACCCTATATTCCCCCAGACAATATGCAATTTCGGTGCAATCAAGCTGTGCGCATAAATGAGGCCTGCTCTAGAATTCCACATCTGGAAGAGGTTTGGACTCCTGCGTGTGTAACAGCAGGGTTGGCTGTGGCCTAACACGGCTATCTGTGTCTTGTTAAGAATACAGTACTTTTTCCATTAGGCTATTAGCACAGAGGTCATTCCGGGGGGGTGGGAATTAAAACCTTGTTCATACAGGTCTGAAAGGGTCCTGTCACCTCGCAGCGCCTTTGGACGAACATCAGAAGTGGCACGAGAGGCAGACCAGCGGTCTCTCTTCACCCACACCTCCCAGATGGGGCGATGTGAGGCTAGCCTGAACGGAACCCCAGGGAAGGGTGCGCTGGACTTTATAACAGAGCAGCGGCATTCACACCATAAACAATGGGTGCAAAAGAGGTGCCATTAGAAGCCCAGGTTTGGATACACAAATATCAATCTCAAGTCTGGTTGCTCAGGCCTGTGGCACTTTCAAATAAGTGACCCACGCAGGAAGAATGCACTTTAGGGAACCCTCCAGCCCTGTCCCCAAGGAAAGGAAAACAGTCTGGCGAGCCTAGGGTGTTTTTTCCATGATTAATTCGCAAGGCTGCAGCTTGGATAATGGCTCTTTGTGCCAACCAGAGTTTGGGCGCTTTTACAGCTACAAGCCACAGACCAGCTCATATGGCACATATAAACACGTATGTGTGCACGCATACATGCGTGTATGCAAGGGCGGGTGCGAGACGTACATAAACAAGTGCAAACTGGCAACTTTCGATCAGGCTGCACTAGGACATTAGCGGCCTAACCGCCCATCCCACTTTGTAAGCGTGCCTGCCCTTGGGTCGTGGGCGCTAGAGAAGAGCATTTAGCAGAGGCAGGTTTCTGATGGCTGCACGCTGAAAAAATTGCTCTTTTTGCAATAACAAAGCACAAAAGCTCTAACCAGAGCCAACAACATCCCATACCTGCAGCTGTTCCATTTCCTTAGAAATTGACTCCAGGTGACGGAGTTGCTTTGGCAAGAGGACGGAGCCAAGCCATGCAGAATGTCGTGCTAAGACAGCTGTGGCTATTTAAGACTTGACCCTGCGAGATACTGAGCAACTTCGACTTCCACAGCCTTCGATGGGACTGGAGGGTGCTGGGCACCTTGCAGGATCAAGCCCTTCGCCATGCGGCCCTGCTGGAGTTGCAATGCCCTGGTGTGGAGCCTCCCGGGCACAAGGTGAGGACTTCAATCGAACTGCAGAGCAGACAATCTCTAGCACTCAGCATCCCCAGTTCTCTGCACATCAGGCCTCTTCCTCTGCCAGACGTGCTCCACCACATGGAGTTAATTTCTGTAGTTAAACATCTGCTGGCATTTCACTGGTTCTGCTTCTATCTATCTGCGTAGCACCGATCCCCATGGGGGGAGCTGGATGGAGAGAAAGCGAACTGTACTTTCTCTGAACAGGCGGCTTTCCAGGAGGATCAGCCATGCATTATAGACACGGCAGGAACACACACCACATGGATTCTGATCCTCTCATCCACCTCACTCATGCCACTATGGAAAGAGAGCCCAAAGCAGAGCAGGCTGCCTAGACTGGGGTTTAATGCAGCACCTGATGGAAGGCATTAGAGGTCGCTCTGTCTCTGTGCCTGGTTCTCTCTAACCCCGGCCTCTATTACTGGACACATTCATATGAAACCAGGATCTTGGAGGCACTGGCTCATATCTGCCGCTGCTGCTTATTTTCCCCACGCCTTCCCCCCTGGCTGCGGCGGGGAGACCCGTGATACCGGCGAGGAGTGAATAAGCAGCCGCGACCGCTGAGGCTCTGAAGCCACAAAGATCTTGGCGCCATCAAACACCCCTAGCGGTTTAAAAGAAAAAAAGAGGGAGAAACTCAGCACACAAATCATCAGGGCTCTTACAACATAGCAGGGCCATGTTCTGCCCGTGGGTCACGCACAGGCAGGGGTGCGTGCCCCACTCTGGCTGCAGCTCAAACACGCTGGTCTCCCCCCAACCTCCGCAGGCAGGCAGAACGGCAGAGGAGTGATCCCCGGTGGGTCAGGGAGGGTGCTCCATGTGTTTCAGCACGTACCACCTTGGCCGGGGCCCATGCACCCCTGTGCCATACTGGTTACATCACTTTCTGGCAGGAATAAGTTGCTTGGGCACAGAAGCTAGCCAGAATTAGGGCTGGTCGTTCAAGCCTAACGTGTGCCTGTATTCTGGCCAGACCTGAAGACGACCAGAATTAGGGCCCTACTTTTAAGTGCCAAGTGTTGCTGTTATTCTAAACAAAAAGTACCCTAACATTTCCCACGAAGAATCAGCTGCTCTACAACGTTATCGAAAGACTCTTTCCTCCTGGGGAGTTACTCGGGATCTTTGCCCATAGATCTTCCCCCGCCAGATCCTTCAGAATGGGTTTGAAGTGCGACTATTTTTTCAGCAGTGCCACTCGTTGAGAAATAGATGTTAGTCACGTTGCTTAAGGCAGGACTGGAAGGCGGTCAGACACGACAGTGATGAGAGCAGTGCGAGTATCTACAGAGAACGGAACAGACTGCCCAGTGACTCTCAAGGGCCAACAGCCGCTTTCCTACTTTAAATTCAACTGAAGACCAAGCCACTACACCCTCCTAATCTAAAGGGGCTGCTCATCAACTAAAAGCCTCTGGTTTTGATTTTTCCATCTGGAAAAGGTTTAGAATAAATCACGTTTAGTGTTGGACACTAAAGTCTGGGGTCACTGAATATCTGTAGCTTTCTGCCTGTGTTTGTCAGTTTCATGTCAGGTTTGAGTGGTGCCCCCTTAATGCTCATTGTATGGTCAATCAGGCTTTGCTACTTTGCATTGCGTGCTGTCTCTATATGACCCTATCAGCAAATGAGCTTCTCCCTCCAAGAGCCAAATTACTGAAAATTGGTAAAAGCTAGCAATGTTAAATCGGTGAAAGACAGCCTTCAAAAAGCCCTTTCTGCTTTTGCTGTCCCCGCCACTCAGTGCGGTTTGGTTCTTTCCTCCTATCTATACAGTATTTCAGCAGCAGCTAATAAAGTCCTTTAGCCACACATCCAAGTCCCAGTTCAGCAAAGCATTAAAGCACGTGCTTGTGTATTTTACTGAATAAGGCTGGCCTACTGAAACAGGGCCCCAGTGCACATTTGGAAGAGGCAGGGATGTAAACTGAAACAAACAAACAAAAAGCAGTTTTCTCTGGGAAATGAGAAAAGCGATCAGATGTCTTAACAGAATTTCTAAGTTATATATGGTGGTAATTCAAGGAGAGAGTGGCAGGTATTGCTGTTAATTATGAAATTCACTGGTTTTATTGTTTTGGGACTATTTACTGTGGTGTTATTGTAGTTACATCTTTAGTGTTGTCTTTGGGGGAAGATTTTCGCATTGCCAAAATAGGTTATTCTATATATGTACACACACATACAGGCGTACCCACTGGCCAAGATTTCCAAAAAAGACTAGAGAATCTGGGTGCTTCATTTTCCAGGAACCCAGCTTGAGATCTCGGAAAGGGACCTGATTTTTAGAAAGCGCTGAACACCCACACTCTGAGAATCAGATACAAGCTGGGCACATGAAATCATTACTCACTTTTGAAAATCTTAGCCAAGATGTCAAGTGCACTAGTGCACAGGCTAAAACATGGCCGGGGGAAGAAAGTGCACTTTAGGAACAGAACCCCAAATGTGTCAGGCACCAGAGTGCAGCAGGCTTGCTTGCTAGAGTAACCTCACCCTTTCTGAACTTGAATGATCCACACAGCCACTGCATGCACATGTCAAGGCTTTAAAAACAAAATCCCCCTCTTTTGTCATTAAAAAAACCAACCAACTGATAAGCACACCACCGCTAAATACTAACAGCCTTAAAAAAAAACGGATGCAAGAGTAAAGCCAAACCAGAGTTAAACACAGAACAAGAACATTGCTTGGCTTTTTAAAAATGGCTCCACGGCCTACGTGCTGGAACTCCGAAAACATGCCCCAGTCCTGCCAACACTTACGCAAGTGCTTGACTTTATGCACTGCAAATAGTCCCATTGACTTCAATAGGACAATTCACAATGTATAAAATGAAACACACACCTAAGTCTTTGCAGGATCAGGGACTCAACGCATATGCTTAACATCACACCATGTGGGCAGTCCCAGTGAACCCTGCTTACTGCATGTACAGCTAAGCAAATGCAAAAGCCTTTGCTGGATCGGGGTCTAGATAAGCATAAAGTATTATTAACATTGCCTGGGGTTCCGAGGACTTTTAAGACAAGTTTCAACTGCGAGACCCCTTCTGTGTGTACAAACTACTGAAAATCAAGTGTTACGATGAAAAGACAGATGGAACTTTTAAAACTTTCCCTCCTTTACATTGCCAGATCAAACTGAGGGGAGGGGAGCTATTTTAAGAAACGCGTGCGTTATTATTTCCAGTGGAAACAGTTGTTTTCAAACAAAAGCTCTCTGTGTAAAGCCCCAGATGTTGCCAAAGGAAAAGGTGGAAATGAAACTGACTATAAACCAAAGTGAAACTGATTTTCAGGCCAGGCCTGCACTAGGAACTTTTGTCAATACAGCCCAGTAGGAAACAGGACCCATGCTGATTCAAGGCCCACTGAAATCAATGGGCCTCTTTCCACTAGCTTCAGTGGGCTCTGGATCAGGCCCACAAAGAGATTTTTTTGCAGTCATGACCTTGCCTATCTAGCCACTTCCAGTCTTCTTAAAGACGATGACCTGATACAAACAGGGCTGAGAACGGACAGACCTTATTCTGGCGAGTGGTGCTAATGAAGTCAGTGGAACTATTGGCCTGAACACAGGCTGCGAGACTGGGCCCAAGGAGTGCACCGAGTGGCACACTTCGAAGTCGCCAGGACCAAGACGCAGTTGGAGCCTGAGTTGCTGCGGGTGGGTTTTCTGTCCTCTCTGCATGGTGCCTTCTTCCATGTCACGGATGTTCTAGGAACGGCCCCCCCACGCCCTGGCTGTGCTTATGCACGTTTCCCACCGGTGCACCGCTCTGCCGATGGGAGCACTCAGACCCCTAGAACGCTGACAGAACCTTGCCCGCACCAGCTCCCACCGTCACCCCCTGGGCACAGCTAGGAGATCCTAGGAAATTAAGGTCCCCGTGGGCAAGGCTCCCATGCACAGCCTCCTCCATTCACGTCACCTCCATCGCTAGTGGGCCCTGGTCCTAGCCGCTACAGAAGTCATCATCATTCCAATCACGTGCCTGAACTCCCTCCCTCCCTCCCTCCCCCCCAGGGCAGGGGCCTGGCCCGGTTATTATGTGGTTTGGAAGCGGCGCCTGCTTACAGCCCTCAACAAACAAACAACACTTCCCACCGTCCCCTCTGGCCAGGGAGTGCTGGGCCCTGGATTCCAATGGCCCAGCGGAGTTTACACACAGGGAAAGAGTCTGGCCTAAGGGAAGCGAAGTAACTGGAGGAAGAAAAGGGAGATGAATGTGAGAGTGCAGGGAGGGGACAAGCAGAAGGGCTGGCAGAAGGAGAACTTTGGGGGTGTTGGGAGCAGTCACCGGGAGGCACTGGGTGGGGTGTTGGGGAAATGCAGAAAGAGGCACAGGGGTAGGCAGGGAAGTCATTCTGGGTGTGTATGGGGCAGGTAAGGGGAATCAGGGTGGGTGCTGGGGGCAGGCAGGAGAGATCGATGGCTGTTAGGGGCATGGTGGGTGCTGGGGGGCAGGCAGAGAGGAGGGCAAACTGGATGTGGGGTTGGCAGGGGGAGTCATTCTGGCTGTGCAGAGAGCAGGTATGGGGGGGGATCATGCTGGGGGCAGGCAGGAGTCATCCATGGCTGTTCGGGGTATAGACTGTGGGTGCTGGAGGAACCAGCAGATGGGGGACAGTGGGTGCTGGGACCAGGCAGCGGGAACCAGAACCAGTGGCTGTTCGGGGTACGGATGGTGGGTGCTGGGGGGGGGGGGCACAGTGGGTGCTGGAGGGACCAGCAGATGAGGGGCCGTGAGTGCTAGGACCAGGCAGCGGGAACTAGAACCAGTGGCTGTTCGGGGTACGGATGGTGGGTGCTGGGGGCGGCACGGTGGGTGCTGGAGGGACCAGATGGAAGCCAGTGGGTGCTGGAAGGAGCAGAGGGGAGCAGTGGGTGCTAGGGATACGGACGGTGGGTGCTGGGGGTGGCACGGTGGGTGCTGGAGGGACCAGATGGAAGCCAGTGGGTGCTGGAGAGAGCAGAGGGGAGCAGTGGGTGCTAGGGGTACGGAGGGTGGGTGCTGGGGGTGGCACGGTGGGTGCTGGAGGGACCAGATGGAAGCCAGTGGGTGCTGGAAGGAGCAGAGGGGAGCAGTGGGTGCTAGGGGTGCAGACGGTGGGTGCTGGAGGGACCAGATGGAAGCCAGTGGGTGCTGGAGGGAGCAGAGGGGAGCAGTGGGTGCTAGGGGTACAGACGGTGGGTGCTGGAGGGACCAGATGGGAACCAGTGTCTGTTGGGGGCGGGGGGGGAGCCGGTCCCCGGCAGCCGGGACTCGGCGCTGTCGCTGCCCGGACACACGCTACTCACAGGCTGACGGTGGCGTTGGGCAGCAGGCGCGGGTCGGGCGGCTCCGGCAGCTCCTGGTCGCTGCAGATCACCTTCCTGCGGGCCGCGCCGGGCGGGCCCAGCCCCTTGGGCCGCTCGCCCACGCACTTGCAGCGCGGGGTCTGCGCGGGGCAGCTGCGGGCGCCCCCCGCGCACAGCCAGGCGGCCAGGCAGAGCAGCCCGGCCGCGCAGCGCATCCCGCGGGGCGGCCCCGAGCCCATCAGCCCATCCTCGCCGGGCGCCCCCGAGCCACGAGACGCCGCCCCCGGCCGGGGCTCAGCTGGAGGAAGGGCCCGGCCGGCTCCGGCGCCGGGCGCGCAGGGGTGCGGGCCCCTAGAGCCGGGTCCCGGGTGCAGCCATGCGCAGGGTCCCGGCTCCTTCCCAGGGGCTCTGCGCCCTCACACGCCCCCGGAGCCGCCCCGGCGCCCGGCTGCCTCCCGCGACGGCCCGGCGCCCGGCGCAGCCCGCGGCATGGTCGGTCTGGGGGTCCGGGCTCCGCGGCTGCCGGCGGGGAAGTGTCCGGCCGCTGCGCTCGGGACGGGACCTAGCGGTTTCTGCGGCTGCCGCTCGGGTCCCTCCCCTGCTCCGTCAGGCCCGGCTGCGGGGCCCTAGCGCCTCCCAGCTCCGGGCGCGCCCAGCCCGGCCCCCAACTTCCCCGCGCCCCGCACTCGCCCCCAGGTCCCGGGCGCGCCCCCTCCAAACCTCCGGGCGGGGTTCCTGCGCTCCCCACGGCGCACCCGCGCTCCCCGGACACGTGCGCCCCCTTCCAAATCTCGGGGGCCCCTTGCGCGTCCTTCCCCCGCGGCACCCGCCCTCCCTGCTCTGACCCAGAGTCCCCCACGTCCTGCCCCCGCCGCCCCACTGAGCTGCGAGGGGCCCGCCGAAGGTGCCCACCCAGAGCGCCTAAAGGCCCCCCACCCAGCCAGACCTGCCCCCACTCTGCGTCCAAACCCAGGAGGGGGCCGGGTGTTCATAGCACTCCAGCTCCCTCACCCCAGGGGCACTGTCACCCTCGCCCCTGCCTTGACTGCTGGGGCTGGGTCAGAGCTGGAGCCAGGCCAGGAGGACCGTTGTCCCTTGGAGGCATTCTGTATCTGCAGTTTGGGGAGGGCAGCATCTGATCCTGGATAGTCACCACTGGGCCAGGCCAGTAGCATCCTGGAGCATTTGCAGAAGGCCACTCTTGGAGACTGGATATCAGATGAACCCCATCCTGGCACGTTACCACCTACCACGGTGGAGGGCCCATCCATCCTCTCAGGAGACAGAAGAGCTGAGCCAATGAGCCACACACAACTCAGTGACAGTGCAGCCTTCCAGGACCCTGGTGTAGCTGTGGGTTGAGCTGAAGATGAATGATGTAGTTTTGTGATAGGGCCTGTAGCATGAAAGAGGCATGGGTGGCACCAAAGATTCAGACAATCCCCCTTGGGCTATTTCACCATCCTGGGGGGTCTGACAACCCCTGCTCAATCTTCCATTCCAACCAGCTCAAGTCCGGTATCGGCCATCCCCACCCCCTTCTGCCTGGCGTCACACCCAGCCCGACACGTCTTACCCAGCAGGTTCCCTTCTCCTGCTTCACTCCCATTTTCCTACTCAGGACTGTTTTCTCATTGCAGGCCCATAGAATCATAGAATCATAGAATCTCAGGGTTGGAAGGGACCTCAGGAGGTCATCTAGTCCAACCCCCTGCTCAAAGCAGGACCAAACCCAATTAGATCATCCCAGCCAGGGCTTTGTCAAGCCTGACCTTAAAAACATCTAAGGAAGGAGATTCCACCACCTCCCTAGGTAACCCATTCCAGTGCTTCACCACCCTACTAGTGAAAAAGTTTTTCCTAATATCCAACCTAAACCTCCCCCTCTGCAACTTGAGACCATTACTCCTTGTTCTGTCATCTTCTACCACTGAGAACAGTCTAGATCCATCCTCTTTGGAACCCCCTTTCAGGTAGTTGAAAGCAGCTATCAAATCCCCCCTCATTCTTCTCTTCTGCAGGCTAAACAATCCCAGTTCCCTCAGCCTCTCCTCATAAGTCATGTGCTCGAGCCCCCTAATCATTTTTGTTGCCCTCCGTTGGACTCTTCCCAATTTATCCACATCCTTCTTGTAGCGTGGGGCCCAAAACTGGACACAGTACTCCAAATGAGGCCTCACCAGTGCCGAATAGAGGGGAATAATCACGTCCCTCGATCTGCTGGAAATGCCCCTACTTATACAACCCAAAATGCCATTAGCCTTCTTGGCAACAAGGGCACACTGTTGACTCATATTCAGCTTTTCGTCCACCGTAACCCCTAGGTCCTTTTCTGCAGAACTGCTGCCCAGCCATTCGGTCCCTAGTCTGTAGCAGTGCATGGGATTCTTCTGTCCTAAGTGCAGGACTCTGCACTTGTCCTTGTTGAACCTCATCAGATTTCTTTTGGCCCAATCCTCTAATTTGTCTAGGTCCCTCTGTATCCTGTCCCTACCCTCCAGCGTATCAACCACTCCTCCCAGTTTAGTGTCATCTGCAAACTTGCTAAGGGTGCAGTCCACACCATCCTCCAGATCGTTGATGAAGATATTGAACAAAACCGGCCCCAGCACCGACCCTTGGGGCACTCCACTTGATACCGGCTGCCAACTAGACATGGAGCCATTGATCACTACCCGTTGGGCACGACCATCCAGCCAGTTTTCTATCCACCTTACCGTGCATTCATCCAGCCCATACTTCCTTAACTTGCTGGCAAGAACACTGTGGGAGACTGTATCAAAAGCTTTGCTAAAGTCAAGAAATAGCACATCCACTGCTTTCCCCTCATCCACAGAGCCAGTTATCTGTGGCTGAAAGGCTGCTGGAGAGCTCAACACCTGGAGAGTCAGACTACGTGTCTAAGTGTCTATCCACACTGAGATGCTTAAGTGTGGACAGTGAAGCCAGTGTCCATAATCTGTGTGAATGTCCTGTTGCTATTTTTCACAGGTACTGCAGTAGGCCCTTGTGCTAGGTGCTGTACGAACAGGACAAAAGTGGTGGTGCATGTGGACTGAAGGCAGTAGAGTGAAGCCTTGCACTACGAGTGCCCACCATCTGTCTCACCCCTGCACAATGCTTTCCTACACAACAGGTAGGCAGTGACTTTTCTCCAGTGGCATAGCCAGGTTTAGAGCACAGGGGGAGCAGAGCTTTAAAAAGGCGCCGGGAGCAGAAAGCGTCAGGAGCAAAAAAAGGCGCCGGGAGCAAAAAAAAATGCTCCGCTCTGGTTGCAGCATAGGAGCAAAAGGCGTCGGGAGCAAAAAAAAAATGTTCCGCTCTGGCTGCAGCGTAGGAGCAAAAAGTGTGGGGAGCAAAAAAAAAATGCTCCGCAGCAAAAGGCGTCGGGAGCAAAAAAAGGCGCCGCTTCTGCTCAGTGGGGGAGCGGCCACTCCCTCTGCTCCCCCCTGCCTGTGCTACTGCTTTTCTCCCATAAGGGGTACCACGTGCTGGGAAGTAAGAACTGAAAGGCACTCCCGCAGTTCACTTCATGGTCTGTCTCTTCGCTCCCCTCTTGGCCTCCACCGTGCATGCTTTCAAGCTTCTTTTTGCTTCAGTGGTTTTCACACGAAGTTCAATATTTTTCATCCTGGCCCTGCACCCTATGCCCCAGTGGCCCACTGCTGGAGGCTGGCTTTGGTGTTTCCCCCTCATCTCCCTGTACGGGGGGCTTGTGCTTTCTGCAGCCATGGGCCACTGGAGTTTTAAATTAAAAGGGATCAAAAGAGGACAATGGAATCTTGAAGAGCCCCAGCACGAGAGAGCAGGGCTGTGGAAAGATGTCTCTGCGACTGTGATTTCTCCCAGGGACCCCCGATTCCTCCTGCAGGAGAGAGAAATTTGATTCCTTCCTTGCCATGAATAGAGCTCTGCAGGGGGCCATTTGAAGAGCAACTCCCTGCAGTGGTGGGGTAGGGGAGTGGGACTCTCAGCAACACACAGGCTCAAGCTGCTTGCACAGGCATTTTCACTTTGGGGACACAGGCAGGTGGGTTGTAAGCATAGCTCCTTAGATGCATAACCCCAGCCGGCTGGCAAAGCGTGTTCCAGCTGATCAGGAATGGCAAGAAGCCCATGGAGCAGGCAGAGGGACACAAAGCACTCAGCCCCTTTCAGCATTGGCCCCCTAACCTCGCTTAGTCTCCTCATCTGTAAAACAGAGATATGCCTATCTCATAGAACTGGAAGGACCTTGAAAGGTCATCGAGTCCAGTCCCCTGCCTTTACTAGCAGGACCAAGTACTGTCCCCTGACAGATTTTTGCCCCAGATCCCTAAATGGCCCCCTCAAGGATTGAACTCACAACCCTGGGTTTAGCAGGCCAATGCTCAAACCTACCTCACTGGGGACAGTCATTCGAAACAAATAGCAGCAAAGTGCATTGAACTCCTCTGGTAGCAGGAGCTGGGTAAGTGTGATGTGAACCTGCTACTGCCAACCTGTGGGACTGGAGCAGAATGCAAGCACAGCTGAGCGCACTGAAAGGGGCAGAGGGCAGCTGCAGCTCCCCAGCCCAGCGAGAGACATTGCTCCAGTGAGGCAGAGCTGGGGGAGGGAATGATTTCTGTAGAACCAGGTTTCAGTGAACCCACCTCTTTAACAGGAGATGCGGCAAGGGGCCCTAAGCCTTTCTTATCTGCTTTCAGCACCTAGCCAGGGGCTGGTGAACTCTAGCACTAGGGACCAGGGAGGTCCAGCCACTTATACCCTCCTTGGAAACCAACATCCTATTTGTCCCCCATTAAATTGACAACAGCACTAGCAGGACTTAATTGGTGTTCGCCCTAGTCAGCCTGGGAGGGGTTATTCTAATAGGGCACGTGAACACCCTTCCCTCCCGGAGCAAGCAGTGCTCAGGCAGGGCGAATGAGCGCACCCTGGATCCTGAGTCCGGGAGAGGTTTTATGAAGGGTCAGTCAAGCTGTACAGTGTATTGCAAATCGGTATAGGGCCCCGTGCTTAGCTGACTAGCACCCATGCTGGTGCCTAGGGCCCAGCCTGCATGCTGAGTGGAGTTTGAAACACTCCTCACTAGCCAATCAGTTTTTAAGGTTTGATCCTAATGGCTCAGAGACAGAAAACAGCAGGGAACACGCTATCTCACTGAGGAATCAGCTCTGCTGGGATTGGAGATTTAGGAGTCCTGGCAACCACAATGGAGCTTTAAGCCTTCCTCTCCAGGGAGTGACTATCACACCAGGCGGCAACTTGACCTGAGCCCACCATGTACTTGGTGCAAATGAGCTTTTCAAAAAACACTGACACTCACAGAAGTGCTTCCACCTCTCTTTGTCAGCTTCTATTAGAGTCATGAGAGAGAGAGAGAGAGAGAGACAGACACACACACACGCCCTTCCTGCAGGTGAACCACAAATTGCAGGATCTCAGACTTGCATCAGTGAAATTGACTAAACAAGGAAACTGACTTCGAGTTTTAAACCAAATTAGCCATTTCTGGAAAATCTAGCCCTAGAGGATTAAAGTTCTTTCACTCCTAACCTACAGTGTTGCTAGTAGCAGAGGGAACGTATTTTGTTCCTTTGTGCATGATGTAAAGTGACAAGGCCCCTGGGAATTTCAAAAAACTACCACCCAAAGAAGAACACAAGGGCTCAGTCCTGCAAACATGATTGTGCATCAGGCTTACTGCCATGGATGGTAGTAGGCCACTCAGGGTAGCACTTGAAAGATGGAACCCTAAGTAAACAAGTATTTGGATTAGGGTATTAAAGTGTTTGAAAAAGCCAAAATAGTGGTCAGTTGAAGCTAGCAGCAGGCCTGGTTGGGTCCATCATCTTACAATTAGCAATTAGTGCTCAGTTGCAATATATCCCCCCAGGGAAATAGCCTAACGCATTGCTACTAATTTACCCAAGGAAATTAAGGAAACTCCAACAAAGAGACACAGTGAGAACGTTTATGCATTGTCCATAGTTCGAGGGGTAGCAGTGGGTGGCCTAGCCCTGCTGATTTATTCTGGGTTGCCTTAATGACCTGTTTCACTTCTCCTCCCTCGTGGGAGCCAGTGGGGAGGTAGGAGGCTGCCTGCACCAATACATACTGAGCACTGCCCTGGATCCAGCGCCAGCCCATAATTGAGGCACTCTCTGCCTTTTCTTTTCCAGGGCGATGTGTCTGGCCCAGCGGTTAGAAGGGGCCCTCAAAAACACGGCATTAATTGTGCGTTCCTCATGAGTGAACAGGAATGGGCTTGGCGAGGTTCTTGAGCTCTGGAGGATATTGGTCAGAGCTGGCAGCATTCTGCGGCCAATCAGAGCTCTGGGGCACATTGAAGCAATCATGCCCCTGCACATGGTCTTCGGCATTGCAGCCTCCTATAAAGTTACCTCCACAAACAGTCAACCCTCGTCCAAACCACTAACAAATGTGAAGCATCCAGGGACATCACCACTAGAGGAGAACTCTTCAAACAGTGCTTCCCAGCTGATCTGAGCTTCGGGCACAAGTTCTTCCAGCTATTTCCAAGCCCCTCTAAACTCTTTCCCAGAAAAACACCCAGCCTGCTCCATTCTGATTCACTATCCTGCTAAGCCAAACAACTGGGTAACTTATTTGATGCTATAAAAACATCAGAGCCTGAGTGTCAGAGGCACGGTAACCCTCTCCCCTCCCAACCTCAAAAGCAAAACACTCTGGCTTTGAGTAAAATCAAAGCAGAAGAGTCTCCACATTCCGCTCATTTGTGTCCAACAAAAACCTCTTTTACATTGGCTTTCACTGACGAAATCTGCTATCCAAGAAATAAACAAGTCTCATTTTGCTTCCACCGATGGAATCTGCAACAGGCTCCAGCCCCTGGATAGCCCATCATGAATTTTGACCCTCACCCTGTGTAACTAAGGCCTTTAACCTGTCTGAAGCTTTTACTGATTCTATTAGGCAGGTCAAATGACAGGTCAAGAAAGTGAGCGTTACATCTGTCAACAGGTGCAATTTGCACTGTGCTGGGGGCTCATCTGTCAGAAGGGCTACATCCAAACCACTCGTTTTTGCAAGACTTTGTTTTCAGAAGCTGCAAAAACAAGCACTGGTGAGATTCCCAGCTCTCCACACTCAGCCTATCAGCCGGGCTTCCTGTAGAGATGTATGGCTCTCCCCAGCTTTCTCTAGTAGTAGAGCATCTTCCAAGTGCAGATGGATTTACCTTCACAGCCAGGGACGGCGCTTCCACTAGGCGACCCTAGGTGGTCGCCTAGGGCGGCAGGATTTGGGGGGCAGCGTTTTGCCGCCCTTGGCGGCATTTCAGCGGCGAGAACGCAGCTTGCTGCCACCGAAGCGCCGCTGATTATGGCGGAGGAGCTCTGCGGCCTAGGGCGGCAAAAACCCTGGTGCCGCTACTGCTCACAGCGCCCATTACTCAGCTGGAGAACTGGGTCCCACAGAGGTTAAGTGACTTGCCCAGTGTCACAAAGGAGGTCTATGGCTGAACAGGAGCTTGAACCCAGGTCTTCTGAGTGCCTGAACTGCAAGAATGTCCTGGCCAGAGTGAGAATGAAAATCAATTAAGAAATTGGTAACCACGTTTTGCAGTCTTCTAAAGAGATCCGGATGGAGTGCCCCACGGAGCGAGGCCAATCTACGCACCCTCCCCTAACAACACTTGTTCACAAGGGGAGCGCGCACATGGAGACCATACCTGTGAGAGGGGCATCACCCCCTGGAGGGCAGCGACACACAGGCATTCTGCATGGGAGCCCTAAGCTGTGCCAAAGGAGAGATCTCACACACTCACAGCTTCTTACTTTTAACAACCCCCAGGATAAAGCTCGTTGTAGAACTGCTAGCAGGGATTGAGTGACAATGGCTACAGCCCAACTGCCCCTCTACAGCTGCTCATCAGAGCCAAACAGCGGGGTGTTCGAGCAACTGCTTGCTCCAAAGAGCAAGTTCTCATTGGACGCTGCAGGGACAGATGCAGAGTAGCCCTTGTTAATCCTAGGTGCAGAACTGAAACAGGTCCCAACACAGTGAACGGGCTTGACCCAGCAGCCAGGCTTGGAAAAGGTTAGACTCCCCAGCAGGGGAACTTCACAGACAGGGAGTGTTTGAAAGGAGCTGCAGACAGTCTTCTAGTCACAGAACAGGTACAGCACAGGCAGCTGCTGTGGAATCTTCTCCAGGACCAAGATGCTTCTAGCCACGGAGAGACCCTCTAGTAGACACAAGCACCATGCTGATGAGCACAGAATAAACCCCAGGAGAAAGGAGAGCTCAGTCTCCAAGGCCACCTGCTGAGAAGGAGCAATGGAGTGGACAAGGCACAGAGAAGGGCAACAAAAATGATTAGGGGGATGGAACAGCTTCCATACAAGGAGAGACTAAGACGACTGGGACTGTTCAACTTAGAAAAGAGATGACTCAGGGGCGATATGATAGAGGTCTATAAAATCATGACTGGTGTGGAGAAAGTAAAGGGAGAAAGTGTTATTTACTCCTCCACATAACACACGAAGCAGGGGTCACCGAATGAAATTAAGAGGCAGAAGGTTTAAAAAACACAAGGAAGTACTGGAACTCGTTGCTGTGAAGGCCAAAAGCATAACAGGGTTCAAAAAAGAATCAGATATGTTCCTGGAGGATAGGTCTATTAGGCTATTAGCCAAGATGGTCAGGGATGGAACCCCAGGCTCTGGGTGTCCCTAAGCCTCTGACTGCCAGAAGCTGGGAATGGATGACTGGATGGATCACTCGATAATTGCTCTGTTTTGTTCTTTCCTTCTAATGCATGATCTGGCACTAGCCACTGGGCTAGCTGGACCATCAGTCTGACCCCCTATGGCCATTCAGATCAGTCACTACACAAACCAGCTGCCATCTTCTCACAGCATTCTGACCCTATGCTGGGACACCCTCCAATGCTGGGTGAGCCTCTCCTAGACATTTCCCCACACATAGTGCTAGCACAGGTTTAGCTACACCCACATTTCTGCCTCTCTCTCTCTGAGAGTCTGAACTTATCCATAGGTAGTGACTGGCCTGAAGGCGCACAGGCAGAAACTGAAGCCAGGTCTCCTCCTCCTCAGTCCTTCCTGCCCTCAGAAGAAACAATACAGCTTGCTTTTCCTTTGGACGCAATCCCTCCCGAGCATCACATGAAGACTATATACTGCATCGAATGATGCCTAATGGGAAACATAACTTTCATGGCTATCCAAGTCCTCTCAGCAGCCCCACCCTGTTGAAAGGAAGAGCCAGCACGGATCGCTTCTCTGCGCATCTGTCAAATAGGGTCGCACATTGATTTTATTTCACAGATTGGCAGGAAGGTCAAACTTGAAGCCAAGTACTTTGCAACACACAAGATATCATCTGAAACAAAGAAACCTGACTTAGCGGCAGGAGGAGGGAGGGAGAGGACAGTGTCTGGACAGACTGGATTCCTCCTAACTAGGTAATTGAAGCCTGCAAAGCTCAGTGGTTTCAAAAGCTGCCTTTAGAGTAGGAGGCTGCTCATTTAGTATTGATATTTATCTAAATATAGCTTTAGCGTGGAGTCTTTCCTCACCTACTGCTATGAAAAGAGCAGCAGCACATGATTCCAGCCTAGAATAATCCACATTTTTATTTCTTTTGGAGATAGCCAAGTCTAGCCAGAGACTGTCTCACAATCCCCACAGAACAGTTCCTCTGTGACAGACAGGGAGTCTCTCTCAAGTCTTCACTGCTCCCGTTGCTGACAACTGCTTTCGAGTGCTGGGAGAAGGGTCAGTTTGTACAGGAGAGCGCATCGTGGGGGTGTCTCAGCATCTTCAGGGCAGAGATCCTGGAGGGTCTATAGTTAATACAGAGTCCAAGGTTAATGTGCAATTTGAATAAATCTTGGAGATGTGTATTGCTGAGTGGGAGTTGTATAGGCCATGTGGCTAGGACTTTAATACAAAGTTACGTTATGAAATTGCCAGTTCTGTAGTGTTCACTCAGGCTTCCCTGTCCAAAAAAACCCTTAGCTTTTAAAAGCTATATCTACAGTGGCATACACGATCTGATCCAAGAGGTGAATATAGCTGAACCATTCGGCAATAAATTTCATTACATTATAGTTGCTAACATCCTTGTAGGGGGCAAAATACCAAAGAAACCCACCACAGTAGCACTTAACTTCAAAACAGAGAACTACAAAAAATGGGGAGGCTAGTTAAATGGAAATTAAAAGGAACAGTCACAAGAGTGAAATGCCTGCAAGCAAACCAAAAAAATAAAAAAAAATAAAAATACCGTCATAGCTAAACAGCATAAAGAGGCAGTGAGAGACAAAAAGACATCCTTTAAATACTGGAAGTCAAATTCTATGGAGGAAAATAGGAGCATAAACTCCGGCAAGTCAAGTATAAAAGTAGAATTATGCAGCCCAAAAAAACTAATCTGAAAAGCAACTAGCAAAAGACACAAAAACTAACAGCAAAAATTTTTCTAAGTATGTCAGAAGCAGGAAAACTGCCAAACAGTCAGGTGAGGCACTGGACAATTGAGGTGCTCCAGGAACACTCAAGGAAGAAAAGGCTGTTGCGGCGGTGCTAAATGAACTCTGCATCAGTGTACATTGCAGAGGATGTGAGGGCGATTGCAACATAAGAGCCATTCTTTTGAGGTGACAAATCTGAGGAACTGTCCCAGATTGAGGTGTCAGTAGAGGAGGTTTTGAAACAAACTGATCAATGAAACAGTAATAAGTCACCAGGACCAGATGGTATTTACCCAAGAGTTCTGAAGGAACTCAAATGTGAAATTGCAGCACTATTAACTGTGGTTTGTAACCTGTCACTTAAATCAGCCTCTGTACCAGATGACTGGCAGATAGGTAGTGTAATGACAATTAAAAAAAAAAATACTTCAGAGGAGACCCTGGCGATTACAGGCCAGTAAGCCTAACTTCAGCACCAGGCAAACTGGTTGAAACTATAGTAAAGAACACGTGGACAAGGGTGATCTAGTGGATGTCGTGTACTTGGACTTTCAAGAAGCCTTTGACAAGGTCTTTCACTAAAGGCTCTTAAGCAAAATGAGCAGTCATGGGGTCAGAGGAAGGTCCTCTCATGGATCAGGAACGGTTAAAAGAAAGGGAACAAAGGTAGGAATAAATGGTGAATTTTCAGAATGGAGACAGGTAAACAGTGGGGTCCCCCAAGGATCTGTCCTGGGAACTGTGCTGTTCAACATATCAAATGATCTGGAAAAAGGGATAAAACAGTGAACTGGCAAAGTTTGCAGACAATACAAAATTACTTAAGATAGTTAAGTCCACAGCTGACTGCGAAGAGTTACCAAGGGAACTCACAAAACTGGGTGACTGGGCAACAAAATGGCAGATGAAATTCAATGTTGACAAGTGCAAAGTAATGCACATTAGAAAACAATCCCAACTATACATGCAAAATGATGGCGTCTAAATTAGCTGTTACCACTAACAAAGGAGATTTGAGTCAACCGGATAGTTCTCTGAAAACATCTGCTTAATGTGCAGCGGCAATCAAAAAAGTTAATAGAATATTAGGAACCATTAGGAAGGGGATAGAAAAGACAGAAAACATCATAATGCCACTCTATAAATCCATGGTACACCCACACCTTGAATACTGTGTGCAGTTCTGGTCGGCCCATCTCAAGAAAACATATTAGAATTGGAAAAAGTACAAAGAAGGCAACAAAAATGATTAGAGGTGTGGAACAGCTTCTGTACGAGGAGAGATTTAAAAGACTGGGACTTTTCAGCTTGGAAAAGAGGTCTAAGGGGGGCTATGATAGAGGTCTACAAAATCATGACAGGGGTGAAGAAAGTAAATGTTATTTACACCTTCACACAACACAAGAGCTGAAGGACACCCACTGGAAGCAATAGGCTGCAGGTTTAAAAACAAAACCTAAATACTTCTTTACACTTTTTATACAGGACGGGTAATCCATCCGACCTCAATACTAAACCTTCGTTGGCTGGGATTATTCTTTCAAGGCAAATACTGACAGTGATAATGCCCCTAGAAGAGGGAATAGGAGTGGCAGCAAACTAGGCAAGTGCTTTTATTTTAATAGCTGTAAATAAAGCTCATGTTGCAGGGGGATTAGGTGCCACGGGGTTACTAAGAGGCCAGGGAACCTTCATCACAGGGCTATTGACTCCATTCCAGTGACCAGCAGTTAGCATCTTGCAGGTGGCCTCTGTGAAATGAGTGGGGGTCTAAGCCCACTCCTCCCTGGACAGAGAGGACCACCACATTTGGCACCCCTGCTGGCAGCCTCAGTGGCTAAAGGAGACCAAATCCCCGCTTTGGGGGAGGATGTCCTTCTATTGGTAGGGGGTAGGGTGTGCATGAAGCTGGCACTGCCCATCAAACCTGCAGCATAGACAGAAGGCTCCCGGGTTGTCCGTGACATCTTGCACCAGCACACAAAAGTGTACACGAAAATGCATGCTGGAAGCAGGGGGGCGATGCACAGCTGGGGAACAGACGCTAACCGTGCTATGCTTTCCCCATTAATGCCTTGTCATGTTGACACTCCCTCCTCCACAGCCACTGTGATCACAATGGCCTATTTCCTCCCTCCAGGCTGCCCTCGATACCACTCCTTAGATCAGCACTGTGGGAGAGGTAGTGGCAACAAGGCAAAGTGCATCTTTAATGCTGCACACCTCATTATATCAACTGTAGGTCTCAGACACAGCTGTGACTGTACTTCACAGAAGGCCAGCAGCAGATCCTGCTATTTGAGTTCTAGGCATCTTTTTGGTGCTGCTACTGAGTGCAAATTGACACATACACAGAGATTTGGAAACCAAACACTTACATTGGTGACCTAGTTTGTTATTTGAATGCCACGCTCCAGAATTCAAAGTCCATTGCATTAACCCACTAACACAATAGGTTCCAGCAATACCAGGATCCCTGGCACTTACCTTCCAGTCTATATCATTCATTGCCTTACTAAGCCCCACTAGCATCCAGTTTCAACTCAGGAAGTGAGTAGAGAAGATGGGAGAGACGGAAAAGCAGGGGGGCTTCATGGAGGGAATACGAGCCAAGGAAGAACCAGATTCACAGCGGAGTCCATTATCATTTAGTCCCATTCTTCTGTGGTCCACAGCAGAAAGCGTACTGAAGATCAGGGCTTGTTTAGTGTATAAAAATACAAAGAGCCCAAACTTGTTATTGCTGTAGAGATCAGGGTGGGAAGGCACCATGTAGGCCAGGAGATTGTCATTCCTCAATAGCTGGTTGTCAGGTGGGCCAACATAATCTGTAGTGAGAGCCATTCTACCATCTTCCTCTTTATTTTTTGGGGTGGGGGTGGGGAATCATTGGCTAATGCGATCACTTCTTCCGTTTCCCTCGCTTCTGCTTAAGGCTTGTTCCTTGCTCAGGTACTTCTTGCTCTGTCCCAGCCTCCTTGTGGCTGGAAAGCACAAACACTTCCATACCTCTGGCTAGCCATTTTAGCCTATGATTATTATGGATGTATCTGTACCCCACAGCCAAAAGGTACCAATATGCCTCTTAATCCAGCACTACAGAATTGGGGGACAGTGCCACCCAGAGGCACAGTGAGAGAACTGCTCACCTCATTTAGGATGCTCTACAGTCTCAGCCTTCATTTTTCCCTCTGATCAAGAAGCCCTTCCTCTTATGCAGGCCGGCCGGCCCTTTGCTTCAGCTGTCTTTCAAAGCAACCCCCCTCCTCCAAGACAAGCCAGTCTCACTAAACATCAGCCCCATGTGATGCAGATGTCTTGCATGGCCACTAGCAACTGTCCCACAGCGTTCATCCAAAACAATGGAACATAAAAATAACATCTTTAATAGCTTTGTCATTGGCACAGATGGTATTCAAATTCACAACTGTTTTATTAACACACTATATCAAACACCACCCATTGCAGCTCTGAGGAAGGCCGTTCGGACGGCATGCAGTGTTGAAGCTATGTAACAGGACAGGTTGACTCAAGAGTGTGTTCTTTTCAGTTACATTTAGAAGATAAAACCCACAGCTGATTTAACCAAACACGCGCACACAGAGAGAAGCCTTTTGCCATGAAAAGCGGGTATTGCTACTGGTGACTAAGGTCTCCTCATTCTGGCAACAGACAAGACCCCGAAGCCGACTGTCAAAATGCGAGTTACAAAACAGATCTGCTGTAAACACGGTCAGTGAAACTATGTGCTGCAAGACGGATGAAAGGTTATATCCAAGCCTGGATGAAAGAGCTTCCTCCTTCTCGCTTTTAGAAAAAGCAGAGGCTAGGGCCAATGAATAAGTGATTTTAAAAGATTTGGGAACTATATTATAGCATCTTCGCAGTGGCAATACGACTGATTTCATGTACATCTGGACGCAATGGGGTAATAATACTTTGCATTTCTGCAGCACCTGTCCTCCGAGGGTTTCAAACACATTACAAACAAGCAAGCCTCACAATCCCCCCATGTGAGGTAGGTCAGTATTATTATCCCCATTTTACAGATGGGGAAACTGAGGCACGGAGTGGTTAAGTGGCTTGCCTAAGATCACACAGCAAGCCAACGGCAGAGCCAGGAGTCTGAGACACAGTTCCCTGCTCTAGCCAGTAGAGCACACTGCAACCGGACTTATCGGGTAGTATGTAAATAACTCGCAATGCTTTACAAGGGGAAAAGATTAAAGGCTTAAAAGCAGCCTACGAAGACAGGAGGAGATATGTCACCAGTGGTAAGAGTTAGCAATGCCAGTCTGGAGAGGGCAAATACAACCTCTGGCCAGTCAGCACACTCGCACCTTTCAATTTATGTGCCAAAAGCAGCGTGCCATTGACTTACACTAGCAACTGTGTTCTTTATTCACTCATCTGTTCATCATTAGAATGGATATATTCTCTTCAGTGTCAATACTGTCAGTGTTATCGATATGTCTCTACAAAGTAGCTTCTACCTACACATACGGTAGCTACTGAGCCATGTACCTTCTCACTCGAGGGGAGTGGATATTTAGAGATGCCTCTGACAAAATTAAAACTGGCTAACCAGAAGTTAGTCCTCCGTCAGGTAAACCACTCCTCCTATTAAAAAAAATTAATCACTGAGGCTGCTGGAGATGCCTCTTCCTCGTTAATAATTCTAGTGCTTAATTAGTTTATCCAATAGAGTTCTCCAAGAGTGATTAGTATCTTAGCTACTTTTAAGAACAAAGTCATTTTCAATCACAGATATTCTTCTTGTTTGAGGGTAAAAAAAATCCAGTTTCTACTCACATACAATAATCGTTATAGGTTCTGAGACCTCTGGTCTATTACCAGGTATTTCCCCTCGCCAGCATGACAAGCTGTCACTACAGAAGGAGGTGAAAGTGCATAGTTAAGTCTCCCGGGTGTCCTGTAGTGTAGAGCATCTTTCCATCTAGTGCTCTTGCACAGCCAAGGTCTCCACTTTGCTTTTAGCGTCACTGGGGGCCTTGGCATTGGCTGGTTTGTTGGAGTAGTCCCGCTCTCCAAAAATAATGCTTCCAATCCGGACATTTGTGGATCCGACCTCAATCTGTAGAGAGACGAGGGAACAAGACAGCCCTCAGACACTGTGGCTCAGTACAAAGTTGTCCCACAGACCATTAGCCCCATCAGTAACCCAGCTTGGGGCTTAATCACTAGGACACACAAGAATGCACATGTCCTTTGTTCCCACATGCAATCTCTGCCCTACATTTGGGCTTCAAAGTGCCCTTCTGATCATTTACTCCAGTAGTAAGCCATAGTGCAAAAGGTATCCATCAGTGGAACAAGTTAGCAAACAAGCTAGCCGTATTCCCATGCTGACAGCAGATCCCAGAACAGAACTGCCTGAGTTTGCTAGCCCTGTGCTTGCCTGGCCCAGTGTTTAGGGTGCTAGCCTGGGACTTGGGAACCTCAGGTTCAATTTCTTGCTCTGCCACAGTCTCCATGTGAGAGCTTGGGCAAGTCACTTAGTCTCTGTGCCCCACTGTACAATGGGGATAATAGCACTGCCCTGCCGCACAAGGGTGTTGTGAGATGAAATACATTAACGATTGGGAAGGACTCAGACACCCCAGGGATGGAGTCCATGTAGGTGCCTTAGATACAACACAGGCTGTGTCCTTAACAGAACCAGTGCTCAAAGTCACACTAATGTGGAAGTCACTGGAGCAAGCCTTACTCTGGGAAGGGTCATGACAAATGGGGGAAGCTCTCAAACAGAGAGATCAATGATAACTGTAAGCCTAGAACTGGGTTACTAGCAGCTGTGCTCCTAATGAGACTTAACTCCAGAATCTCAGTGCAGGGTGGGCTGCAGGGTCTGGCTGTTTGATCACTGGCCTGTGCCGTCACTATCCCTAGAGGGAGGTGGTATCGGTGGGGTGACCGCTACCTTAGATCTGGGGTGGCCAAAGGAAACCAGACTTACTGCATGCTGATAGTCTGTGGACATGCCCATACTCAGCTCAACTTTCTCAATGGGGATATTTAGCTTTTCGCATACGTCCTGTCGCAAGGATATCAACGCCTACGAGAGGAAACAAGGGGCAGATTACACACTGCTCAACAGTTACACTGAATGCTTTTCACAGTGTCCTGGAACAAGCCTTAGGCTCTTCTTTGGAGATTCCCGCCATCTGGCTGCAGTTCCCATTCTCCCTGTTCTCAAGGACAAATGCCTGTTTTTAAGTTACCTCGTGAGCTTTCGGAAATTTACAATGCAGCTTATCTACAGGCCACCTTAGTGACAATACACACAGAAGCCTTCACATCCTCTCAAGGGATACCAGTGTCACAGCAGTGTGCCTGGAGCAGGCCTGCTAATTCAGAGCAGCAATAGGGCCTTACGCTACTTGGCCTCAGACACGGGTCCCTCAAAGCAGAAAACAGCAAAGGCAAGTTGTAGTCGAAGCTTTGCCTGAAGGCAGATCTGTCTGATCAGGCGATTCAGTGCATTTCCTCAGCAATCTTCACAAGATGGGCTCCTATGAATGTCCTGGATACAGCCTCAAGAGAGGACCGGTGGGATTATGCAAATGACCAGGCTGTTGTAAATTACACTTCCTTACAAGTCCCTGAATTGGACAACATTAATTGACAGCGTTGCACCTCCAGGGATAAGGGTGCATCAGCATTTCCAAACCCGGTTGCCAGGGGTTTATACCCTGACTGCACAGCGTTCCTCCAAGGTGAAACTGGGCTAGCCTGCGTTTTAGAACTAGGAGTCAGGAACTCCCACATTCTCATCCCAGTGCTGATACCAATGGCCTCTGCAGCCGCGAACAAGCCATTAACCTCTAGCTCACTCCGTTTCTCTTTACAGAAGAGGGGACAATACTATTTACCTACCTCAGAGGGGACTGAGGATAGTGTCTTCAAAGTGCTTTGCAAACCAAGAATGCTCTAGAAATGCCAAGTATTAAGGAGTGAACATTAGAGCAAGTTGAAGACTATTTTCATTTGGAGCCTGTCATATTTTGAACATAAGTTCTTTGGAGCAGGGACCATCTGTGTCAGACTAATACATCGCCTCGCAGCTAGGTGCTGATCCCTGACTGAAGTCTTTAGACACTACCACAATACAAAACACCAACCAACAATTCACTTCCTTCCAATACCCAGAAAAGGTTAGAAAAACACTTCATTAGTTACCACATGCAAGTGACACTGAGTAAGTGTAGCCACTGCCAGGTACGGATGTTTTCGATATCGTAATTAAATGAGAGTTCGTTAGAAAGGTTATCTGCCTCAGAAAAGGGAAACTATTTGTTCTGATACAAGGTGTGACCTATGCATCCCAGAAGCCTCTTCCTGACAAGGCCTGGTCTACACCTAAAACTTAGATCGCAAAGTCACTCGGGGATTTGAACAATTCACACTTCTGCAAGGGGTGGATTTACTTAGTGATGGGAAACCCCCCTCCGTCGCTGCAGCGTTTGCACTACAGCAGTGTAACTGTAGCTGTGCCACTGTAGCACTTGTAGTATAGACGTACTATGAATCTTTGCAGCATAAGATTGCGATCACATGGTGGGGCGGCCTTCTAAGGGAGCTGGGCTTAGCTGCAACTGGGTCTAATCATGCATCGCCCAGGTGATAGATCCTAGGCCAGGCATAGCCTGCAGATCACCTGGTCCTCAGATGAAAGGCCAGCAAGCAGCTCAGTTAGGAGAGACCCCTGCAGGAGACGCAGGGACTTGGAAAAGGACCTGAAAGGGGGCTCTCCCCACCAGCTAAGTGGAAGACTTTGCTGGAGACACCTCCTGTATAGACAGGGCAGAGGCGGAAGCCCTCTGAGGAAGAGGCTCGAGGAGATGCCATGCAGCCAGACCTCAGGATCTGTTCTGGTTTTGAAAATTAAACCCATCCCTGAAGAAAGGGACTGAAATTCTGCTGCTGTGGGGAGTACTGACACCACAGCCGGGGGAGCTGGTCGCACTGGCTTACAGTCATGCTACTGTAAGAACGTATCTCCCAGCATGCCCTTCTGAAGTCAGCCTTTTAAACTGGAAGAGCTAAGCAACAGTAGCCCTAAACTGGCTGTTTTGTAACTGGATGCTGCACCTCTCTCATCCTGCTGCTATGTACCTGTTTCCTTGCCTCATTGCGGAAGAGATGGCAGAGTCTCGGTCAGCTGGGTTCATGGTAGCTGTACTTCCCCTTACGAATAGGGTGGTGGTGGTCTGTTTAGCTCGGCACACATTTAGCTCTGTCCTCCACAAGCCCTAGCCATGATTACTGCCAAAAGAGCTAAACTGTGGTCCCAGGCAATGGGAATCTTGCCACTGATTTCCAACGAGTCCGAAGACTTGGCCCCAGGTAAGTCTTACCTGGAAGTCAGGATTTGGTCCCTTACTGAGGTCATGTCCAAAGCTGCCAATTGTCATCAGACCCACAAACTCCAGGCTTGGACACTCCTTGATTATATGCTCCACTGTTGCCACTATTTCTCCAGGTGGGAGACCATGCTTACCTGAAAAAGAAGCCATATACCGCAATGGTGAAACAGCAACACACGCCAAACTCTATCTTGAGCTCCGTGCTCAGAGCCAGAGGCTCCCTAGCTATGGTTTTCACTTTGCTGTAATTTAGTCCACCAAAAATCTATGGCCTACAGCAGTATCAAGCCAGACGCTGGGGCTCTCACAAACAAAGCACAGAGCGGTACACCCACTTGCAGCCCCTCGAGAGCTGTGGAGCATCTGGGGTGGTCTAGCGGTTTTAGAGCATTGAAAAGTCTCTTATGCATTCTCCTTAGCAGTGCCACCTTGGGCACTTTGACCACTTGCTTCCCCTGATGTAGGAGCAGCACCCGGAAGGTCTGCAATACAAACATCTATTGATGTTAAAAGAGATGGTGACAGTGCCCTGCTTACTGTGTTCTCTGCAACACCTCCTCTGTGCTTTCAAATATGAGCCCTTGTCTACACTTAAGTTTTGCTGGTATAACTACACTGGCAAACCCTCCCGGTGTAGACATGCAGTTATACCACAAAAAGAATGCATGTGTCTGTCTCGTCACATATCTGCTTGATTTCTGTTAGGCAAGTTAGGCTGCCCTCCCGTGGCCCCACGTTTCCAATGGCATTTGAAACAAATATTTGGTTTGCTGCACAACTGAGGCCAGGCCAATGGAAGGAATAGCATTGACTGCACTGGTGATACTAGCAAAGGACACCCAAGCCTTGCTTTTCCTGTGTTCCTGCAGGATTTACCATCTCCCCAATTTCTCAGTGATAACGGAGGTTTTTTAACAGCTATTCTCAGACTGGAAAGAGAGATACTCCATTTTAAAACACTGAAGGCAGGTTGAATTTCAGACCTAGGGTAGCTCTTTATAGCTGGGTTAGACTGATGTGCGTCTTTATTGTACCCATCAACAGTGCTAGCAGAACATGCATGTCATTAGCTCAAGTGTCCAACCACTTACTATCTTCTCCACTTGTCTTAACTTGCACCATGATTTTTAACCTCTGCGACGCCCCTTTTTTCTGCCATGAGCTGTTCACTTTGTCTGCCAGTTTCACAGAATCCACCGTTTCCACCATAAACAGATTGGGGACAGCTAGGGAGAAATAAGGGAGATTTGAAGGCACTTCTGTCGGCAAAAAACCCACAAACAACTGTAGCTGGAACCCCGTTTGCCTCAACTGGCAATAGCCTCTCGTTGACTGTCGCCAGGATCTCCCAAGTCCCAACACATTTGCCTTGGACAAGTCTCTTCACCTCTGGAGCTCAGTTCCCCCCCATCCATAAAATGAAATGAACAGTACCGCCCCCCCCCCCCCACAAGGGCTGCAAGGATTAGTGTGTGTTTGTACAGCACACTGAGAACATACGGCACTGTAGGAGCTAAATGCAAAATGGCACCCAGCTTCATGATACCCACATAAGTGGAGAGAGAAATTTTGGTTGCAAACCAAATGAAATAGTTGAAAATCTCTGTTAAGGAAAGAAATGGATTGAACCTGCCACAGTGCTTTCTAAAACCTTAAAGCTGCAGGTGCGGGAAGTGTTTAGCTTAAAGTTCTGGTTACACCCCCAGCGCTTACTGTATTTTTCTTGCCTTGCTCTGTGTTACCAAGGCCATTTGTACGAGGAACACGGTGGTTGTTCTTTGGCTCATCTGCTCCTGCTGTTTACTCCTCACTTGAAGTCATAAGCCTCTCTCTGGGAAGCAGCAGGGGCAGAGGAACTAACATGCAGATGGGCATCAGTAACAGAGATACAGAAACAGAATGATTTCCTTGTCACCAGGTTTCCACGAGGCTTCGATCCTTCTTTAGCACCGTACACCAAAGACAGACTTTAGACTTTGCACAGCAAGTTCAGTGTGCTACACTCTGCATTTGCCGTGGAACACAGATTACTGTAGGCCAATTTAGCAGATGGTGGCAGTTCAGCTTGACTACTTGCTACAAATGGCACATACCAAAATATCCATCTTCTGCCCCATTCTTATAAGAGGTCACAGTGACCCAGCACAGAGAGAGCTTGGGCTGTAGAAGAGCTAAGTAAACAACAAAAATACCTGGAGCCAGGGACCAATGAAATACTATTCTGTCCTGGATTCAAGAACTGCCAGACGGGATTGGACCATAGCCCCATCCCAGCTCAGTATCCAGTCTCCCACAGTAGCCAGTGTCAGCTGCAACAAACCTGCCGTGGGTAGGTATGAGAGTCTACTCCCCAGGAAATTTCCTCCTCACCCCGCAATAGAAGTTGGTGCATGCCCAAAGAGGTCTTACAGCCCTACCAAAACGTATAGTTGGGTCCGCAAAAGCCCTAGTGTAGATACCAGAAGGGGAGTGTTTTTTCTGAGCTAGGCCTTGTCTACACTACAGAATTGTGTTGACAAAATAGTGGCGGTGTACGCATTGAAATGCTCCTCCTGCCGATGTAACTCCCCTGCTATGAGGACATAAGCCCTACACCTCTTATTGAGGTGGTTTTATTATGTCGGTGTAGTTCAGGCAACGCAGTCTTACATGGGTTGTTGGCTGTCATTCTTGGCAATTTCATGGCTCCACTGGAGCCATGAAATTGACAAGAAAGCCAGATCAAAGCTAGACTGCCACCCAGGCTCCCGGCTTGGCCTGCCGGCTGGGCTCCCCATTCCTCACAGGGAGCCCTGCTGTTACTTGGGAGCACAGCAGCTGGCCAAACTCCGGGTGCGGGTCTCCCCACGAGAGCACGAGAGGCGAGAAGCCCCCACTTCTGGCTGGGAACTTGAAGGCGAGAAGCCCCAAGAGCAGCTGGGTTCCTGGTGTGGAGCCGAGAGCCCTGGAGCTCTCAGCCCCCACATACTGCCCCTCTTCAGTCGGTGGAAGCACTCACAGCGAGGACGTGCACCACCGACAGGAGGGTAGCATGGACAGCAGCCACCACAGTAATTACTGCAGTGGCTGTAAGTCGACCTAACATAGGTCAACTTATCTTTGTAGTGTGGACATAGCCATAGCTTATTTTGTTGGGTAATAGATATGTCAGCAGAACCACCCATTGGTCCATATGAACTGTATCTATACTAGGAGGGTTTGCTGTCTAGCTATACCAGCAAACACTTTCTAGTGTAGCCAAGGCCTCATTTAGGCCCTTCTGAAACTTTTACCTTTCAATCTCAGGATATATCAGAATAGTCCCATTATCCATGCACCTGTCTAGTCTTTTTTAATGCGGCTAGGCTCTTGGTCTTGTGGAAATGATTTCCACGGGCTGCGTTTTATTTTAGTGTATGTGAAAATTCATAAACACAAAAGCAGTTCTCTCTTGCAGTCAGAGGCGAATATCAGAGACACCAAAGTCATATTCCCCCAACTAAGGGGCTCCCTGCCTCCTGTACAACAAAAGTATCACAGAGCTATTTTGAATAGCCTCCAGCCAGCAGTGGACTATGGCAAGGGATAACAGCAGACAGAAGTAAAAGTAAAACATGAAGCCAGGACCATGCTTTCTTGGCCTATAATCAACTGCACTAATGGGTTAATCAAGCAAGTTACGACACAGGAAGAATTTGTTGCCCCGGGACATTGAGCCTAAAGAAGTTAAATTAAGTTTACCAATTAGTTTGTTGACATTGTTCCTCTGCAGATGGCCTATAAAATGCCATTTAATCTCTGGACACGAAGACAGAATCTGAGAACAGAGAGGAAGAGTTAATCAGGTTTGAACGGCAATTTTTTCACCAAAGAGCATGTGGGGCTGTTTGTGTCTGGGGGGGTGGGGAGGAGAGAAGAGGGGGGGAAAAAATCACCAGCCCCCTCTTTCTGTAATTTACAGAGGGAAGTTTGGCTCAGACAGTTCTTCTGGTGCTAGCGAGGTTGGTTCCTGTGCGGAGGACTGAGGGAATAGAATGTTATGCAAAGTGTAGGCAAGAAACTAACTGTAAAACAATGCGGTTTTTCAAAAGCAAGTCATTATCACTGGTCTTTAAAACCTGAGAACAGTCTCGATCTCCTGTGGCAGAGACCACTACTGGCAGTGCAGGGTCCACACACAAGCCTCACGACTAACTGTGCTCATCTACAGGAGCTTCAAGAGTTCTGATAAACAGGCCTGAAGCGATGCCCCAACCTCCACCTTGATTCCTTAAAACACGGATGGAAGGAATGTCTCTGTAACTGTAAAGATACTTTGTGGGTGACCGGGAGACTATATAAAAAATCCCAGTATACTTACTTTGGAGTCTGATGCCTTTTCTAGCAATTCTTGAACCTGAGTGAATTAAAGACATCCTCTCGTTAAAACTACATCAGGCACTTCTCCGTTTTCTGCTGGAAGAGCAGAGGTACTGTGCCACAGCGTTCCTGGGACACACCATACAACTGTACCCGCAAATACATGACCATGGACTTTCCATGGAGTGTGTATGGGGATGATGGTGAGATGGGGACTGCTCTCTCCTCTGTAGCACCCCGTAATGCTAATGGAGGTAATACATTGGCATCACGAGCAGAACGTGCTACATGGAGTATAACACAGACAAGCACCACTCAGCTGAGAGTCTGGCATTTGGTAGAAGACGACTGCGAAGTTAGGCAGTGCGCTTTTACTTGTACTGCCACTTTGAACAGCATTCAGATACAGGGTACTCTTTCTCACTACTTTACCAAGAACGCACATCTGGATTTCCTCCCCCCACACCTGGCCACAAGCTAGCATCCTTGCTGTACAGGGAGCCAGCTAACAGCGCTGTTATCTGGTACAGAAATATCAAAGTTTCAGGCACTGCTTATAGCTTTCTCTTCTTGACCCCGCTGCCTGGGGTTTAATTGCAAAAACAGAGCAGGATGTAAGCAAAGGAGCCAGCCATGAAATACCGCAGCCCAGAATTATGGCTTGCTGGATAAAATACCCAGTTACTCCCCTTTCCATTATGGCCTGCTGTCTAGAATGGAACCATAGCATTTGTCAAGAAATTAGAAGACGAGAATTCATACAGTGGTGGTTACACAACCTTAAAATAAAGAAAAATGCTCCAGCCCACAAAAGAAAACCTAACTGTGGATTCGAAGCAGAGTCCGCTTTTACTAGTCACCCAGGGGCTAAAGCTTAAAGGTTCACCACAAGAGAGAGAATGCTTGTCAGACAGTTTCTAAAAGACACGCTGTAGTTCAAGATCAACTTCTTGGGCCAGATGCAGGATTTCAGGGGCTGAAATTCTATGGCCTGCACCATGCAGTATGCCGGACTAAATCCCAACCGTCCCTTCTGGCCTTAAAGCCTATGAAATAATGGGAGAAAGGTGGGGGGCACTTACATAGTTTTCTCCAAAACTGCGTTGCCCTTGATCGTAGGCCTCTATAACCATGTCTGCAGGTTTGGTTTTACTGACAGCCACGAGTCGAGGCTGTACAGCAGGGAGACCCTGTCAAAGGAAGCAGTTGTGAGAAGTCAGTGGCATGAATACCAGGACCAAACCTCAGTTCAGAGAGCTAGTCAAGATCTAGTGGAATAAGAGTTATCCTCATGGCAGGCCACTTAAAACAACAGCCCCTTCGCTCTGCAGTGCAAGAGATGCCACAATATGCCACTAAGGAGAAGAACTTAATAACTGTCTTGATAAGGATCTCTTCTGCTTGGGGTCATAAGGGCCATGCTGGTGAGATGCTCCAAGGCCTTATCTACACATGCAAGACATACGGAATAAGGTAAGGTAGGAATTTAAAGCAGAGTAACTATTCCTGATTAACTCCATATGTCGATGCTCTTATTCCAGATTAGTGTATTCCACGTTGGAATACACTAATCTGGAATAAGAGCATCGACATATGGACTCAGTCAGAAATAGCACCCCATGTAGATGAGGTCCAGCAGTCTTAACTGACAATTTGGCCACATCGACATGGAGAAAAAAACATTGTGTTAGAAGATGTGTTAACTCGGTGTTTAATGTGACTTTGCACCTCATGTAGACAAGGACTGCGTTTTTTCAAAAACTACTCACTGGTTGTGGTGAACCCTAGGCTGCTCATAAGGTTAGCTACAACCAGCTAGTGTGTCATTAACCACATCTGTCCTTGTCCACATTAAGTACAAAATCATGTTCAACATGTCAGTTAAGATGTTAGCTAACTTTCCAACACAGTGTTGTTCCCCCAGGGAGGTGGCCTTACAGAAACTTTTGACACTCTTTTTACAGCTAATTCCCTACACACGTTTCTTGACCTCTTACTGCCCAGTGGGGCATGTACTTCAGGACAGTGAGAAATCCTCAGTCTAGAAAAACCAGGGCCTTCTTTCAAGTTCTGTTAGTTATGCCACTCAAGCAACCACAGCTGGACTGAAGAGGACAGCTAGGAGAAATTTACCTAGGTGCTTAGATTAGTTACCAGGGTGGATAAGAAAGAACGAAAGAAAAAAGGTTTTTTCCCCTCAAAAAGCATTTTATCAAAAAAATCCGAACGAAAGATAGTTTTAATTAAGACACATTATAGCTCAAAGATATCTCATCATGGAATAGGGATTATAAATTCTAATTCTATAGTATGAGATAACATTCATGTAATGTTTAAGAAAAGTTTTGTAAATGAGTTCCAATAGTTCATGGATTAGGGACCCAATCTTATGGGGTTCCAGGGGCTTCTGTACAGATTATTTAGGTTAATCTTTTATCTATCCAATGGAACTCCGTGCTCAGTCTAGAAGATACCACCAGAGATGCTTAGTTTTGCAGTTCTCAAACTGTGGATTTGGGTCTCTAGAGATAACATACTTGTTAACAGCAAAAATGTTTTAAAAATAAAATAAAAATAAATAAAATAAAATAAATAGAGGTGAGAAATAACAGACCTCAACCCTAGTGTCCCTCTGCAAATGTGGGTACACAGAGTTAGTCCCTTACCTCTCTTTAAAAGTGTGAATTTTCAAAAAGTTCAATGAATAGAACATTGTTGGGGGTTGAATAGATCTGGACAAAGAGAAGAAGTCTGGAGATAAATGTGAGAAGGGAGGGACAGGCAGTAGAAACAAAAGTGAAACTGTTTGAGCAGAAGTTTTGAGGACTTTGAGTGTAGCCTTCATTGATTTGAGATCTTCCATACCATTCTCTCACTAGAAGGGAAAACCTTAACGGCAGCAGGCCATAAAAGAGACCCAGTTTGGGAATATTGTAATGAAGTTCCTCTACCTGTGGGTAAGACAGGCATGTGTGCAAAATGCAAACAGTGCAACAAAGAAATGCAAGGCCTGGTTGCCCAAATGAAACATCATCATGAGAAGTGTTCCTTCTCAGGAGGAAGCTGCACTGAAGATGAAAGGAACATGTCCAAACATGCAGGATCTTCAGGTTGGTAAGCTTTTTTATTTCATACTTCTTTCTTAAGGACTGCCTGTCTTCCTTCTGGACTATTCTTGAATTCTCATGTTGGAGCAAAAAAATATAGTTGTTACTCTATGGTACTGTCATTTTAGATGCAGTTGTGATAAAAAATAAATAGCTGAAAGAGGCAGATCTTCCTTTTACAATTTCATCTTTAAAGTAGTACTGAGTGTCAGTGAATGCAATGAGTAACTAAATGAGCAGCATGGTAATAATAATTAAATAACTGCATTGACTTATTTTGTTTAGGAGAATCCATCCTCAACATACAGGATTCTGAAGACTATCCACTGTCAATATCATTTTCTATAGTTTCAGAGTTATTTGCCAATGACTGTGTTTCAGTCACATCATGTATGTCACATAGCCACAGTATATCACCTGTAGCAAAAAGGGAAAGAAATCTCCATCATCCAGAAACAACCATAGATAAGTCTGTAATAAGAACCAGCAGATTACACAAAGAAGTAACTGATTAAAAAATTGTCTGGTTTGTTTATGAAACAAACTCTCCTTTCCCTATGATTGAGAACCCACACTTCATTAATATGGTTCAGTCATTAAGACCAGGATACAGTCCACCCAGCAGAGCAGATGTCGCAGGCAAATTGCTGGAGAAAGTGTATGAAAGAGAAATTGAGCAGTGTGCAAAAGGTCTAGAGGGTAAAATTGTTAACCTGAGTCTTGATGGGTGGAGCAATGCCCACAATGATCCTGTTGTATGTGCTTGTGTGACAACAGAAGAAGGGAATGTCTTCCTTACAGAAACAATTGATACATCAGGAAATGCTCACACAGCAGAATACTTACAAGTAGCAGCAGTAAAAGCTATAACAAACTGTGAAAAAACATTCAAATGTCTAGCATGCAGCTTGGTCACAGACAATGCTGCAAATGTATCCAAGATGAGAAAAAATTATGTAGAAGAGAGCCCCAAGCTAACATACTCATTTAGCATTGCTCATTTGATGCACCTCCTACCCAAAGACTTCAGTGTTCCAGAAATAAAGGCTAATGCTGTTGAAATTGCAAACTACTTCTGTAACAACTACTTTGCAGCTGCTGCTCTGAAAAAAGTGGGAGGAACCAAGCTAACTCTCCCACAAGATGTGTGATGGAACTCAGTAGTGGACTGTTTTGAGCACTATATGAAGAACTGGCCTAATTTGATCACAGTTTGTGAACAAAATTGTGAAAAAATAGATGGCACTGTCACAGCCTAAGTTCTCAACACTGGGCTTAAGAGAAATAATGAACACATGCGGAGTACCCTGAAGCCTATTTCTGTAGCCTTGAACAAAATGCAGGGAAATAGCAGTTTTATTGCTGACACTGTTGAAATTTGAAAGGAACTGAGTGAGATCTTAAAAGGAGAAATATGCAAAGACAGAGTTAAATTACAAGCATTAAAATAATGAAAGGGACAAGCACTATCTCCAGCTCATTTTCTTGCAAATATTCTCACTACTCGGTACCAGGGTCAAACCTTAACTGCTGAAGAAGAGGAGTTGGCTATGACATGGACATCCAGCAATCATCCCTCCATAATGCCAACTATAATAAACTTCAGAGCTAAGGGTGAACCATTCAAGAAATATATGTTTGCTGATGATGTTCTAAAGAAAGTCACACCAGTCAACTGGTGGAAGTCACTTAAGCACTTGGACTGCCAGTGTAGAAATCATATTTTCTTCCTTTGGACTAATTCATTCCAAATTGAGAAATCGTTTGGGACCTGAAAAAGCAGGAAAACTGTTTTTTCTTTTCCAGATCATGAACAGGAAAATGAAGGTGAAGACGACTGAGTTAGCTGTAGAAGCCAATATTTTATGTTTCTCATGTTGACCTGGCTGACATAGTCAATTTAATTTGTTTTTTTAAAATATTTCATTTAACTATTTTAGTTCAAAACAATTTTAACAAAAACAAGCCTGATTTTAAAAAAACTTGAATGTTAAACTAAATTCAAAACTTCATATGCTTGTTTTGTTAAAATATTATATGTTTGCTGTTGAAGAAACAAATCCAGAATACATAACATTGTTGTTTTTAGCTAACTACAACAATTTAAATGTCTGTCTGGTGATGTTCTCCTCCTAATACAGCGTAGCAAGAAAATCCTTCAAATATTAATGATTAACCTGTTGAACTGGAGATAGTTCACCTCCCAATGACTTCAGAAGTATCTGCTTCAATTACCTTTGGTAAATGAAATAACCAAACAATCATTCATTTTCTGATATAGCTGAAACTAATCTGAAAAGTTTTCAAAATAAATCACTTAAAAAATGTATAGTGTGTATCATCTAAAAATGAAACCTACATCTAGCTCTGAGTTGTAAAGAATATGTATTAAGGTTATAACAACCAACAAGAATGCACTTTTATGTAGAAATCCATGATTAAATCAAGACTTCCTGACTAGCGATTTAAATAATGCTTTAAACCAATTTGATTTAAAATCCCTCAGGGAAGGCAAAAATTCCCTGATTTCTCTTTCCATTAGATACAACACAAAAATACGTGGGCTGTGATAATCCCTCCTGTCGCCCATGCTTTTAGAAGCGGGAGACAGAGAGAGACGATTAGTAGCCCAGTGCAGGGTGGGAGAGGGATATTTTCAGAAGGTAACAGGGAGAATATCTTGGGGATGGTATTTTTTCACACAACACACTATGAACCTCTGGAACTCCTTGCCAGATGGTGTTATGAAGGCCAATACTATAACAAGGTTCAAAGGGAGCTAGATAGATTCATGGAAGATAGATCCATCAATGGCTATTAGCCAGGTTGGGCAGGAATGGTGTCCCTAGCCTCTGTTTGCCAGAAGCTGGGATTGGGTGATGGGATGGATCACTTGATGATAACCTGTCTGTTCATTCCCTTTGGGGCACCTGCCATTGGCCACTGTCGGCAGACAAGAGATTGGGCTTGATGGATCTTTGGTCTGACCCAGTGTGGCCGTTCTTATGATGTAAGGAGGGCAGCAGCCCCTAAAGCAGCTGGGGCGCTCTGGTTAGGTGTAGAAGACCCCCCTATATGTGAGACTGGCCAGACTTGTAGGATTTGGGGGAATGATAAAAGCCAGACCAATCCTTTCAATTGAAGGGAAGAGAAAACCCAGCCAGCTCAGGGAGGGGACAGACGCTCTGCAGCCCCCTTTCGCCCTCCCAACCTTAAACACTCCTTCCTCAATACACCCTCCCCGCCCCCCAACCAGCCAGCCCCAAACCCCTCCTAGGCTAGCCCAGCCCAATCCACCTATTCACCCCTTAGCACCCGCCTCCAGCCAGCCTTCACCCAGGAATTCACCCTACCACCCAGAGCTATCGGGCGGGGTGCTGAGGGGGGGGGGGGAAGCCCTGCCCCCCAGTTCTGTGGGCCCCCTGGGGTAGGGAGGCTTGTTCCCCAGCATAGGGAGGCCCATCGGGTGGGGGTGCTGGGGGGCCCACAGGGCAAGGGATGGGGCCCCAAAGGGGTTCTAGGGCAGAGGTCCCTGGGGCGGGGGGGCTTGTTCCCCAGCATAGGGGGGCCCATCGGGTGGGGGTGCTGGGGGGCCCACAGGGCAAGGGATGGGGGCCCCAGGGGGGCTATAGGGCGGGGCCCCTGGGGTGGGGGAGGGGCTTGTTCCCCAGTGTAGGGGGGCCCACAGGGCAGGGGACCCCCCCATAGTGGGGATTCCTGGGGGGGGCTATAGGGCGGGGGTCCCTGGGGCGGGGGGCCTTGTTCCCCAGTGTAGGGGGGCCCACAGGGCAGGGGACCCCCCCATAGTGGGGATTCCTGGGGGGGGCTATAGGGCGGGGGTCCCTGGGGCGGGGGGCCTTGTTCCCCAGTGTAGGGGGGCCCCCACCTCCCCATGGTGGGGGGGCATAGGGCGGAGGATCCTTGCCCCCGTGCTGGGGGGCCCCGCGAGTAGGGGGGGGGGGTGCATCGAGCAGGGCCCCGCCCCTCTCACCTGGGGCCGCCTGGCCACCGCCTGCTGCATCTGCTCCGTCACCGCCCTGAGCGCCCGGCCCAGCCCTTCGCCCGCTGCCATCCCTGCTCTCCCCCACATCCCCCGCCAGGCAGCCTCCCCCAGCCCGACTTCCGCCACACACTCCCGCCCCTCCTCCAACCAGCCAATCGGCGCGCGCCGTCCAACCCCTCCGGCCAATGGCTGCGGGAGGTGGGGCCGGGAACGCGAGGTTGCGCCCTGGGACTGGCGGCCCGCAGCGGCCATTTTGGAAAGGTCAGCCTTAGTGAAGCGCTAAGCACCTCCCAGGAGTGGCAGCCTGCTAGGCAGTGCCCTGCTGCACCCTGCAAAGCGGGGCTGGCCCAGTGCAGGGGTGTTGTGTGCGTGTCGTGCAGTGGGTGCATTGCATGGACTTACAGTCAGCTGCGGGCAGGGACCAACAGCTTGGAAGCACCCACCTCAAAGTTAATGAGCACGATGCACTAGGTGTAATACAAGTATTGGATAACTAATTGCCATTAATTATCCCTGTGATGCCATTAACAATAACAAGGTAGCTAGTATTTGGTAGAGAGGCATCATCAATTAACCTTTAAGTACATTGGCAATAATAATGAACAATACCCATGTTCTGGTCTGTTCAGGCTGTTACAGGGCTCACCTGAGCACCTTCCAGTAATGCTCAGCTGGCCTCTGGTACTTGTGGTTCTTTCTGCCTTGCGTCCCCGTAAGGAGCGAATTCTTGTATCATTTAATACATTACATCGACACTGTGCTTTGTGTGTATGTCAGCAAGAAAGCAAAGGCAAAGATGAGTGGTGAGGCTTTCCCCCCTCTCTAGTGAATGCCCTCACCACTGCGCTAAAGGAGCAATCTTGCTCACTCTGGCCCAAAGTACACGTAACTATTTATACACAGTGGAACAGTGTCAACAGGAGAGATGGAGATAGGCTGTTTTTCTAAAAGATACGCTCTATGAATTATTTTGGCGAAGTCCTATGGCCTGTGTTGGCAGGTCAGACTAGATCACACTGGTACTTTCTGGCCTTAGAATCTATGAAGGCCCACCCCCATCAAACTATCCTACAGTCCAATGGTTAAGGCATGCACCTGAGAGGGGGAAACCCAAATTCAAATCCTTTCCCCTTATCAGTGAAAGCAAGGAATTGAACTAGGTTTTCCCACATCCTAAAGTAGCATTCTAACCAGCCGGCTACAGGTTATAAGGGAGACCTTGCCCGCCCACCCACCTAGCATAGGAGTTAGGTGCCTAAGTCTTAACATTGATATGTTGTAAACAAACACATTTCTTACCTATGTTACTAAAGACACATTAGAATGTTAGAAATGAAAACAACCGGATAATCCCTTACTTTCATTACTGATGTACTGTGTTTACTTTTGCTCAGCTTTTTTGCCTTTTGCTCAGCTTAGGATGCTGGAAATCAATGAAGTCAATTTCACTTTGTTTATAATCAGTTTCCTTGGTGCTCTCAGGCTGCAGAAGAATGTTTGTTCAAAAATGACTGGTTCTGGTGTGTGTTTGTTTTTTCATTATACAAATGTTTCCATCGGTCTTAGGGGTTATAAAAGCATCTCTTTACAACATACATATCAGGGGCAAATTAAAGTTCACAGCATCCTTTTACCTATTACAAATGAAACAACACTCCCATCAACCAAAACTCCCCCTAAGCTCCTTCGAGCAACTCCCTGAGACTTTGTGTTGACTAGGAAAATTGGTTGAGTTTAGGGTGGGCTTAGCTAGCATTAGCTAAGCCTGGTCTAAACTCAACCACTTTTCCTTGTCAAGACAAAGCCTCAGAGAAAGGCTGGGTAATTAAAATTCACACACAGTCTGGCCTGAAGGGCAACAAAGATGGACTATATTGATTCAAAGGAAGGAATGAGTAACAGAGATAGGGGTCACTTGTTGAAAACACCCAGACCCCACCTATACGTACACCTCTAGGGACTAGAGCTTCACTTTCACTTTTGCCTTTCACGGTGAAACAGAATGATGTTCTATTTAAAGCAGTGGTCTGGGTTCAATTCCCAGGTTTGCCACAGTCTCACTATGACAACTATGGGGAAGTCACTTAGGACCAGATTTTCCAAAGGGATTAGCATGTTATGGTGTGCACGTTGGGTACTGAACTCTGGTGAAAATCTGGCCAAATGGGAGATTTTAGGTGCTGAATGGTTTTGAAAATCTAGCCCTTACTGAGACACCTAAATGGGAGCCGAGCTGTTGAAAATTTGATCCCAGGTCTGGGTGCTGAGTACTTGAAAAACTGACCCTTAAATGCTCTGTGCCTCAATTTTCCACTGACAAGGGATGTTGACAAGGTACATTTATTAATGTCTGTGACGCACTCACCCGGAAGCCATAAAAATACCTAGACAGGGCCCAACAGTACAACACTGAAAAGTCAAAACCAATACTCTGACACGCATCTGTAGAGGGAGCCTAGCTGCCAAACTCAGTTTTGTGAGATATGCACCTAAACTCAGTGTTGTTCCTGTGATTTTCTACATTCCTAAGTTAGGTGCTGTGATGCTGAGCATTGAAATGCCTACGACTCTTTGTGGATCCTACACGAGGAGAAGAGTCAGGAGAGCAGAGGTCAGTGCCAAACTTGAACACAACTCTGACTTTTAAGAGAATTAGATAAGGAAGGGAAGAAAGGGCAAACAAATAAAATGAGTTAAAGGAATAAAGTAAAGCAAAATAATAAAAAATTAACCATAAGCACCGGAGCCAACAAAAATAGCTGGGTTCTAGCCAGGGCTTACTGCCCAGGCCCTAGCTTTCCTTCTCAATAAAAACATCTGTCTGAGCTATCCAATATTTACAGTTCTCATTTAATGCAGCAGGGACTGAAGGGAGGGACCTGGCAAAGGAAGATTTAGCTTCCTGTTTACCCCATTCCTCATTTTCAAAAATGCATATTAATTGGCTGCTAAATGGTATGGGTGCTCTCAAGAAAGTGGGCCCAAGCGGATGTCCTTGTCTCATTTGCCCAGCTGCCTCTCCTGTGATTCTCCTGTCTCCATTCCTGGCCAGTCTTGTGCTCAGAAGTTTGCAAAACTGCTCGTTGAATCCTTTCTGACCCGAGTTACCATTTTCCAGCCACTGAGAGTGTGTTTGTTGGGGAATAAAGATGAAATCAGCCTCTGAGGATTTAGTCTGAGTTTAGCATCACTAGCTCTCTCTTGTTGTGTGTGGTTCCATATGAAGTCAGTGGGTAAATATTTTCGGTTACACAATGCTGCCATGCTTTTGAGAGAAGGATTATATTCGATATATTTGTGAAGATAAAAGGAGCTGGAAACCAAAACCTTTTTCCAGTGAAGAGCAGGCCTTTTTCCAGTGCCCTGTCAAACTCCTCTCTTGTGTATAGAAGACAAGAGCTCACTTTGTTGACATCATTCAGTAATTCCCAGCTGGTTCTGCGGTGCAGCGCCTGTAGGACTGTGAAGTGACTTCATTCAACAAACGTATTTCACTCAAGTGGTGTGTGATGAGAATTGGAAAAGCAACTATAACAATGCCATCATGGGGTTTCATGATTCTGTTATTCTAGATCAAACTTGCTTAAATGAGTTTCTCTTATTGTCCACGTTGCAAGCTCTACCTAGATCTCAAAATCCAGCTGTGCTTTCTGCCTATTGCATCAGCACCAGCAATAAAGATTCTGTGGTTGGAAATGAGCTAGCTCTATTTATGATGTACAAGGCAGAAGCTAATCCAATTTATTCTTCTGCAGCCCTGCAGTTGCTAAGAGGTCTTTTGATGAAATTCACCCTTATGTATCACTTAAACCCTTAAATGATGCATAGGTCTTGAACTGCACAGGACTGAATTTCATCTACATTGAGGTAATCACTGCTTTAGAATATGGCAACATTCCCGTGGAAAATGTCTTGTTACCGTAGAACTATGAAATAAAGGAGAAGTCATGGTTTAAGATCCTTATGTTCCTGCTAATGTGGAAAACGTAGGGTGTTTCCTCTCTTGGAGTCATGGATAAACCTTGTATTTCTCATGCAGCCTCAGGTGTTATTTTTCCTATGCTCTTATCTGTGGTGCTTTTTAAAAATTTCCGTTCTATTATTATTACCCAGGCTGGAACTCCAAACCATTGGAGTTAAAGAGCTATTTGCCACTGGATTACTGCATGAGTTAAAAAGAAATGTATTCTCCTGATCATCGCAAGGCCAGAACATCTTTCAAACAAGAATCTTAGTCTATGTAGCTCAACCCTACATGTAGTTAGACGTCCACATTTTTAAATGTAATTTTCCATGAAAAATAAATGGGTTTTAACTAAGAGAATAAAATATTTCATGAAATCCCATGCTCCATGGGTTTTCCCATCCCTTGTCGAAACTTGTTCTGCATCACAGTGTGATCATGTTGCATCATAAGGTTATTACAAAAACAATTGGTCTCTGAAAAGATAAACTTTCAAAGGTAGCAGCCCTATTTGGGGTTAGAGAGCATCATAAAAAACATTAGAGAATCAAGCCCCGCTTAAATAAACCAGAGCCTACAGCAAGCTAGGCAGGGACCTGCCTAAGCCAGCCAGCACACCCCTCTCTTGTTTTAGCAATCCATGAACAGGAACCAGCCCAACTCCAGGCTGAGAGGTAGGAAGCCCGTTCAAATCCTTTCCTTCCTCAGGCAGAAAGAGGAATTGAACCTGGCTCACCCACATCCCAGGTGAGTGCTGATTACTACTTGTCCTACCTGCAGTGGGCATGGAGAACAATTAGTCACTGTTCTCTTTATAACAACCCTTAATGTATCCGAACACTTTTCAGGTCCTTTCTTTTCTCAAGACTAAACATGCTTTTTTTAAAAAAACCTTTCCTCATAGGTCAGGTTTTCTAAACCTTTCTCGTTTTTGTTCTCTTCTCTGGACTCTCTCCAATTTGTCCACATCTCCCCTAAAGTGTGCGGCCCAGAACTAGACACAGTACTCCAGTTGAGGCCTCAGTGGTGCCAAGCAGAACAGGGCAATTACCCCGTGTCTGACATACAATACTCCTGTTACGACACCCCAGTGAATTGAGCCTTTTTTGCAACTGTTGACTCATATCCAATTTGTGATCCACTAGCAGCCCCCACTCGTCAGCAGTATGACCACACCTAGCCCGTTATCCCCCATTTTGTAGATGGGGGGAAGAGGGGGATGGGCAGTGGGTCATACAATGATTTGTTGTTCCTTAATGCAGACCAATTTAGAAACCAAGTAGCATCTTATTTAAGAAAAGGTCTTGCCTAAGTCAGTCACAGCCACTAATTATTGCATGGTGGCCTTTTCGTTCATCCAGCGCCGGCGTATCAGTGTTTAACTGTTTTAAATTGCCTAGCTCATGTTTTGCATTTGTGACTCAGAAAAAACACAGCAAATTGAGCTATTTGGTTGCTTGGTTACTCCTTTGTTCTGACAGGAAGCTGAGGAGAGAAAAGGCACCTTAGCTTTAATTAATTCAGGGAGGCTGACTCATCCTATTGTACACGATAGGTCTCTTGGGTAATACTAATACCTGGCTCTTACACAGTGCTTTACAGAGGACGGTATCACTAGCCTTTTTTACAGAAGGGAAGCTGAGTTAATGTTATTTCTTATTGTTCAAACATTGAGGACTGGATGGCTTAGAGGTATTCACAATGGGACACAGCCCTTCCAACTATACCCAGCCGTTGCCATCAGAGGCTTTTTTTGGAAGAAGCCACAGGACTCCGTCTAGCCTCTTGATGTCCACATCACAAAACTTCTTTTGGCCTCTTTATGGGCAGTCCCAGCAAGGAACGGCAGGACTGCATGGTCCACAGAGACTGAGCCCCCGCTTGGTTAGGAGTGGTTGCTCTAGGGGCACAGCCTAAGGTACTGAAAAAAGTTATGAAACGCACTAAGCCTCCCAAGCTTTCCAGGCCCCAATTACTGTTCCATGTATCGGATCTGAGCAAGTGAGGAAGCTTCGCAGCGCAAGGAGTTAGGGCCGGGGCCATTCACAGCACTGCTGAAACAATACCAATGGCACATTCTAGTTGGAGTCTAATTGGAGTTTCTATTCAGGAATTAGACACCCCACTGCCCTAGATCCTGTGACAATCCCAGTATTTATCACCACAAAGCTAATGGGAAGATTGTCACATGGTACCCTGAACCAAAACATTTGTCTTCTGATGCAAGGCAACTGCCTTCCCCTCTGCTGATATTCAGAATGACAGTGTTTACACAGCTGCTCTAAAAAACACACCCCGCTGCCCTCTGTCAGGTTAAAGGTAAAACAACCATGTGAACGAACAAAATTATTCCTCTCAAACTCTTCCATACCCTAGAAATTTGTCACCGGCGTCCAATAATTATACTCCAAGTCAATTCACTCTGCACATTGGTAAAGGCAGCATGCTCACGGCGTGTACATTTCTGCCCTGCTCACAGCTGCCTGAACGGTCACAGTGAAGCTGAGGGACCAGAGTAGATCTCTTTCCTCTCCCACTCCTTGTCCAGGTACACACTAACATGTTTCAAGCTCATTCATGCTTGAAAAAAATATTAAAGCTACAAGTGAAAAACCTTTTATTCAGTCATTATAACAAATAGCAAAATAAAACGGCTTTTTTATTCCAACACAACACTTCCAATGCTTGCCCGGGTCAGAACTTACTCTGCCAATGCAGTCATTTTCATGCCCCAATCAGGGATTCCCAAACATCACCATTCTCATACCCCTTATAGTCCCTTCATTAAACAAGTGGTTTTAAACATTCAAATGCTCATTGCAAATTTGCATGCAGGAAAGAAAAAGGAAAAAAAAAAAAAAGACCCAGCTGACATCTTGTCACTATGCTCACAAGGAAGAGATGGAATATAAAGAGTCAAATATAGTGGCAAATTTACTCTGGAAGGCAAAAGAGGTTAAACGTATAAAGTAATGGAGAAACTGTGTCAGACACCAACACTGGATTCAGTCTGGTAGAAAGTCATGGTGTCAGCTTTGCGCTAACAAAATTATGATAAAACCCCCCCAATTATGCTAAGATTTCACTTTATCATCTCACAAACTGCAGTAACTAAGGGCATGTCTACACTGCAGCAGGCAGCGAGCCTCCCCGCCCAGGTAGCCAGACTCACGCTAGCTCAGCTAAAAATAACAGTGTGGACGAGCTACAATGTCCAAACTGCTATTCTAACTGCACTAGCTCAAGCCGAGTCTGCCTAGCTGGGCTATGCATGCTTGCTGCGGCCGTGTAGACACACCCTAAGTTGTTAACCAGGTGGAATAATTAGGCTGTAAGATTGTGTTTTAAATTAACATTGTACTAATTTTGGCTACTTCTTTTTCTGTGTTTTTCCTCATTCTTTTATAGTGAAATTGTATGGTAAAAAAAGTCCTATTTATTCCACATAGTTTTACATGAAAGTCATATAAAAAGGTTCCATGCACTTTGGCGCTTTTTTTTTTTTTGCTCGTAAAAAATGTTTGATTAAAAACGACGCATTAGTTACTAGATGCAGATCTTCACCATGAGTGTGAAACAATCCTGAACGAGACTACCCTCAGTATAAACCTCAACCCCTCCTCCCAAAAAAGAAAAGTTCTGCTCTTCCCACGCTCTTCCTGTTCTCTATGCAGAATCCTATTTGCAAATGCTAGTTATGTGAGAGCTGGGGTAGTGATTGAATTTTTCTATTGCAGTGCTGTCTAATGTAGTACATCGGTCTGGAATCTGAATTTAAGGTATAAACCTCAGGTTTTCCAGTAAGTAAAAAAACATATAGAAAGAGATAAAGACTTTTCTTATACCGCAAATAGAGTTATCAGTTTTCTCATGCAGTAACTGATGGCAGTTTTCATTTCACATTTTCAAGTGCAGGCAAAGTAATAGTCATTCAAGCTGTGAAAATATTAAAGAAAACAAATGTGAAAAATATTGGAGGCAGCAGAAATTCCTCACATTTCTATCTGACTGGGGCTGTGTTCTTACGAAAACGCCCAGACAGGTTGAGCGCTCTGATGAGTTTAGCGCGCTAATACCAAGGGTAGCATGCAGCAGGCTATGGAACAACAGATTATAAATGAAATCAGCTGGCCACTGACAACTGTGTTTGCACTTAGTGTAGGTTGCAAAATAAAACAGTGATTAATAAACAGGCTTTCCTGCCAAGTGGGAGGAGATGGCCTGGGGGGAAATTATGCTAAGCCCTTTATTTTCCCCCAGTTGATTTTGCATATCACACATCCATCATAAACTTCTATGGACTTTTCACAGCTGCATACTTGAAGACTTAAAAACAAATCAAATTGCACCTGAATGGACCACATGTATTACAGCATCATTCTGGAGGGGGAGAAGGAGAAATTGTCCTCTCTAAATTGTAAAGACAACGGGGCACCTGTCTCTCCCTGTGACTATACAATACTGTGTTTTGTATGCCCCTGCTAAACATGAATCAAAATACCTACATGAGGTCTAAATTAGCCATTCTCTTCCTGATAACGTATGGCAGCCATTGAACCATGCTGGACTATTTCAAATGTAGGCCCCAATCCTACAAACACTTATGGAGATAAGTCAATGAGACCATTCACTTGAGCACAGTTACTCACCTAAAAAAGTATTTGCAAGACGGGGGTTCGAGTGATTCATCGTTTTTGTAAGCTACTTTTTCTAAAAGTCAATTTGATGTTGGTGAAAGGTCCCATATGTTGGCATCCTGGGAAACTGATGTCCCATTTAGCCAGAGAACAGGAGCAGGGTATGCTCACACTGGCCCCACCACAGCACCTCAACCCTGACCTGGTAGCACCACTTCTACAGATGATTTTCTAGAAAGAGAATTACAGAATTGAGAACCTCCTTATCCCTCTACAAAATATGGACAATGTGAAAACACTGATCTCAGGACATGGGAAATTAACAAGCTCTGCCACCACATCTGTGCTGCCTTGCTTACGCTGGGATATGTAGTGTACAGAAATCCTAGCACCTTTGTCTCTTTCATAGGGCTCAAAAAAATGTACTGGCAATCTCCAACGAAAGAAATGACAGCTTCCAGCAGCAAAGAAGGGCATTGCCTTCCCTATTCCAATTGCTATAAACGTTCATGCAGAACTCAAAGTTTCATTTAATCAGCCTAACCACACAACAAATCATCCTGCTGGAAATTTGCAGGATTCTCCCCCTGCTCCAGAATAACCAGGCCTCCAAATAGGAGGAGTCAATATCTGGTGCAGAGCTGAACCTGGCTGCTGAGAAGTAACCAAAAAATGGCCTGTGACTATCGAAGTATTTGTGTGTAACCTGATTTCTAGACAAAAGGTTGAGAGGGTTACGTCTGGCTCATCTGCTTCAGCACAGAACAGTGAAAAAATCAAAAGGGGAAACCAACTTCTCAGTTCGTTTCATCTGTTAAAAAATAAATATAAATTTTGCAAGGTCATTAGGTGTTATAAAATGGTTTCACAAATCCTCAGCGGCTGCAGCCCAATTCTCTTCTCTCATCTCTTCCGCCAGTCCCTCTGCAGGCTTGGTCCCCGTGTGGTCCATGAACATGTTGGGAATATCTTTGCCAAAATAGATTTTGCTGTTTGATGCAATAGCTTTGTATTTCATCAGCTGCAAGTACTCAGGAGTTAGTTTTAGCTGCATGAAGAGAAAACAACATCAACAGCAGTCCAGATTTACTGGCTAACAAGCTTTTGTTGTGATCATATAGGGTATCATTTTTCCAGAGCACCGGTGTACCTGGCAGACACCTGAAGACAGGAATACCCATCTTTTTCCTATTTAAAGAAACACCAGCAAAACCAATGTTCCCTTCCGGTATTTGCTGTTGGCAGTGATCCCTCTAACTCTACACCCAAGAGTTTTGTCCGTTGGATTTCTCCTCCTGCTTGCTGCTCCCCAGCAGGTTCACGGCTCCGCTAGGTTGATGAATTCCATGGATAATAGCAGCATGATTTTGACCTGGCCTGTAATCACATCTTCTCGTAACAAGCATCCCCTAGAGGCCTGCTCCATTGTGCAAGAAGTCTGCCAGGTGGCACACAAAGCATTAGTTAAAACTGTCTGGCTGTAACAGAGCTAGCGTCACACTGAAGAGGGAGCCTTGGTCTCTGAAGCATTTAACAGAGCGGCCTCCACGGAGCACAAGCCAGCACATTTAGGCGTCCTCTGAACAGATTAATATTTACAGAAAAGGACAACGTGCCATTCTAGTCTCATGGTTAACTCTCCTCCAGAGCGAATGCCACCAAAATACTAATGTGACCACTGTTCAAACAGTGCCCACGTCAGTCTGGCCTGATTTTCAGGAACTACCTTCATTTTGTACGTGTAGCAGGGAGTCATTATCACGGCTGGCTTTTTTTTTAAAAACAAACTATAAGCCCTTCGGCACATGCACCATCTTCTTGTTCTGTTTGTACAGTGCCTAGCACAATGGGACCTGGTCCACGACAAAGTACAAATAAATACCTTATTAGCCTCTGCTATCTTCATGGCAGTGTAGCATTCGGCGTCAGCTTTTGCCTTCTCCCTAGCAAGGAATGCACCATCTGTAAGGAAAACCATGGCAGCCATTTAAACACAAGAGAGCATGCAGCTGCTGTAACTTGTTAAACATTGTGCTCCACATTTGGACCCATCTTTGTAGTTACAGTAGCAGCCACACACTGCCAGGGTATCAACCCCACTTCTGAACTATGGGTGGCACACCTGAGCCATGGGGGAAGAAATAAGGCCAGAAGCTACAGTCTCTCCCCACACCTGAAATGTATCGGGATGATTATACACCAACGCTTCCCCTACAAGAGAGGCACAAGGCAGAACAACAGCCGCAATCCTACACAACACATCTGTACAGGACATAAAGAACACCCCATCAAACAAACCACAGGGGGGATTTTAGGTAGCGAATGTAATGACCCAAACTGGAATTAGGCCAGGACATTGGGGTTAACATCCCCGATTCTTGTGTAAAGGGCCAGGGGATCTTTAACCCTTAAACTTATGTCCCTGGATGGGCTCTTCGATTGGCTTTTTCCAGGATTTCAAGAGCTGGGCAAACAAAGGGTTTGATTCTGCAAGATGCTGAGTGCTCACGTCTTAGAGAAGCACCTCCCGTCAGTATCAGGCAGGGATACAAGATGAAACATTTTATAAAGGTCATCTAAGGAAACCAACACTTCCCCACTGCCTATTGCATTCTTCCTTTTCCTGGACTTTTCGTAGTTAACCATATTTAATGAACACTAATGTTACACTGGCGCAGTCTGTAAAGCCAGGCTTATCTGTATGGTCCACTATGTTCCCTGGATATTCATGGTCTGTTTTAGGGCGCCCAACTCAGCAAGCAATAACACTCCCCAATCCAGGCTTGTCAGAGTGCACTGGGATCCTATTCAAGTTGTTTCAAAGCAAACAACTGGATAAACCATTCCTTTATCTCCACCAATAGGGAGAACGTCCACATTTAAAAACAATACCAGCAGCTGGGAAGGTTGTGAATCGAGGCTTCGCTCCATTTGGCCAACTAATGAGAACAGCTCTGCCGACTCAGTAAGAGCAGCTGGAAGGGCTGAGGCAGGGCAGAAATTCCCTGCCTGCAGGACACACGGGCCGCTGCTTGGTATGGAGCTGGAGTGAAGGCCTGGCACCTGGTGACATGTATTCATAAGAAATAAAAACTATTGTAGTTCTGCTGGGAACTTCTTAATGAGAAGCTGCTGATCTGTAAAACTCTAATTGGCTCCTCAGTGGGCTTCTGCAAAGCTTGACAGGGCCTATAATGAACGTAATTGGAAATAGGGCCTTGCAGCTCTGAGCCAGAGAGACAGAGTCCTTCTCTTGTCCTGGAATTTTCCTGACACCAGACACTGCATGGGGAAAAAGCCCACTCAGTTAAAGGCTCAAGCTCCTATAAAGCACTCAGAACCATCACCTTGGAAAAGAAAAATTATTTGAGAGAGATAATTTGCAAGGAAATGCTTCCATTCCTGCCCCTAGTCAGTATTGGCTCCTAAGAAAGCAAACAGCAATTCCAGATGAGTGTGAATAATGCAGGAATCCATGACAGCAGAAGACAGAATATAGGGCTTGTTTACTGCTGATAATGCTTAAAGAGAAACACTCATCTGTTTAGCCTAGGGAGACACCCTGCCGCCCTCCCCCCCCTCACACACACACACACACCATCACCTCTCTAAGACACACCACCTTGATCTTTGGATCTCAAAAACTGCAAGGCAGGTCTCTGCTTATCTCAGAACTGGACAAACTGGTGAGATGGGTTTGGCCACATTTTTTTTCTCTTTTGACTGGACCAAAAATCTAGAGCTACGTTTACTGAAAACTCCTGACAGGTGTCCACATTTTAGAAAAATTCTGAAGAAAGAGGGGCAGAGGTCAACTTCCATGGAACACTGTGGGTGTCTGGATGGAATGGCATGGCCAGACCCCACCCTGAGAGGATTTCCTAATGCAGTTCTAGCATATTCTCGCTTCTGGAAGATGCTCTACCTGGTTCTTTGGTGTGTTCCACACACTGCAGTGGTGGTAACAAATCTCTGTGGGAAAAGTGGGAGTCTGCAGTGCTAGTTCCTGAAATACTGTTGACAATCACACTGCCTGCCTCCAGTGCTGCAGAGACAAATGTCTTGGAGTTTGTTTGGGGCTCTCCAACTTTGGTACATTTGCCAGAGCAAACACATCCTACTCTCCCAGTCGATCTAGTCCCTCCAAGCGCTCCAGTGTGAAATGAAGGGAAGAATCTGAGCATGCAGACAAATAAGTTTTGAAAGTTGCAATGCATTTCGAGGTTTACATGAAAGGTTATCGCATCAACCATACACTGGGGTTCAATATAAAAGGCCTCTAAATTTTCACATGGGGATCAGTCATGGTGTGGTTAGACTTTGGCTAACTCACATGCTCTCTCTGTGCCTCGGTTTACCCATAAGAGAAATAGGGATAATACTGCCCCACCTCATAGCAGCATTGTGAGGACTAACTAAAATATCTGTGATGTGCTTTGAAATCTTCCGAGAAGAAGCACAAAGGAATTTGTTTATTGGAAAGGTTGTTACTCACCTTCAATCTCTGAAATTTTCTTCTCTGTTTCCTTTTCCATCACCTTCTGTCCGTACGTTATTTCGGCCACTTGGGCAATTTTTTCTGCCTCTGCAGTGGTAAAGGGAACATCTCGATGCCCAAAGAGTTATGACCCGAGCTCCTTTCCCACAGAAGCAATCTCAGCCACACACACCTTTATACCCCTCTGCAAACCCAATCCTTATAGGGTAGATCTACACTGCAACTGGAGGTACAACTGCAGCAGGTGTAGACCCACGTGAGCTAGCTTTGATCTAGCTAGCTCAGGTACCAATATCAGTGAAGCCACCAGGGAGCCGGGGTACATACTTAGGCGGCTAGCCCACGCTGCAGTCTATGCTGCCATGGCTTCACTGCTATTGATACCCCAGTTAGCTAGATTAAAGCTATCTTAGGTATGTTTACACATGCTGCATACACACCTCGGACTGCAGTGTGGACATACCCATACAGGTGCTTTCAGCCCCCAGGAGGTTCAGCGTCACATCCAGGGATGTTTGTAGGCAACGCAAGCATAGGAAAACCATCTGAGAAGTCCAGAGCTGTGCTGGAGGCTTTACATGAGCAAGAGATGGGTATCAAGCAGAAAGAGAACACTGCATTTTCAGTGTCCTTATCTACAAGATACAGAGCTGTTCAAAGAACTCCCGGCAGCAGCCCAAATTAGGGGGAACTCATTTTAAAACAGACTCAGTCACAGGAACCTGTGACTGCACATTTAATCCAAATACAGAATTATACAGTCGAAAAATTCACAACGAATCCCTTGGTTCCCACATTCAGTGGTGCAGTTATGGTTGGCACTGTGCTTGCTGTTGACAGACTCTGGACAGAACCAGCTAGACTAGAGATGTGTTAGAGCTTCTCTCCCTCTCCCCAAGCTTCAGTCTCTGCCCCTTCCCACTTCATATAAACCACCAATGTTAATCTTGTTTACAGTTGCCTTATTTAAAATCTCTTTGAGCCACCATTGGACTACACTGCTGCTCGTACAAGACCCAGCAGAGGCACATGTGCTGCATGTACTTCCAGAGAGGCCTTTGGGTTAGACACCCACCCACACCTGGAAAGTTTCCCAACCAGCCACATCTATGGGAGATGCATATACAGACCAATCAGGGCCTTCTTCCTCTCGGTCTCTGCTTCCTTCTCCACGACCTTCTGCTTCTGAGCCGCAATCAGCAGCTTCGTCTTCTCGCTCTCCCTAGTGAGCCAGAACAAGCCAGATGTAGAACTGTGCAGGATGAGAGTTCTCGGAAGTGCAGCCATCCTCCCTAGGTGACAGCTATGCTTGACCCACTGTAACCCGCATGCATGACACTGGGTCGATTCTCTCCCTGGAGTGCATTTGCAGGGACAGGTAGTGGACAGAACAATGCACACGCTCACACTCTACCTTGCTAATTTCATAGACAAACACCCCACTCCATTTTTCTGACCCAATAAATAAAAAGCCCTCTCCTCCCCCACAACAAGTAAAGGTGCTACTTTTGCATGATCGCATAGTATGTAATGTGTACTGCTGCCCTCTGCTGGGTGAATCAGACCTGCTCCTGTGAACATATCACTCTCCAGTGGAGGGCAGTTTATAGAGGATATAAGCACAAATTACTAGGATTCATGCATATAAAGTTAATTAGTGGAGGTATCAAATTATTAAATTAGGAAGATAAAGCAGGAAGTGAAGCTATATAAAAAACCTTAGCCGTCAACACAGCCATAGCTATAAGTTTTCCCTTTCTCACTTGGAAATTGCTTTTCCATTTGTAAGTAAATAGCTTTGGGAAGTGTAAGTGCAGGATCAAATTCTACTTTTTTTTATTTAGTAAAACGACTCCGTGTACTTTACATCTCTCACCCCTTTTCCCACTGTCCTACTTGCCTTCTAAGAACGAAGTGAAATTAAAGAACATTCTCTTTTGAAAACACCAGCATCATGTTTTCTCCGAAAATTTCAACCATTTCAAAAAACAGCTCACGGGGCAGAAGTCAGGCCTGAAGAACTAGCCACACTCCAAAGTACACCACACACTGTGTTGTATTTATAGTGACAGAGGAGATAAAAATGGGCTGATTGTAGAAATAATGAATCTCCATATTGTGGCCCCATCACACACCAGCTGCCTAGACTTCTGGGGCTAGGGACACAGGCTTGGGAAAGGATTTGGGGAGAAAGGAAGACCTTTCTTGATTACACTCTCTTTAGTGGCAAAGTGCTCGGAGAACCTGTGTGTTTCTGAATGGTCAGTACAAGACAGGCTGCTGGTTTAGAAAGTGTTGAAACAACAGGATCATGTCGTCAAGTGTTATTAAAACAAGTTATTTCAAAGCTTTGTGAAGTCTTCAGCCTGTTGTATCAACAATTTCTTCATCGCCATTCAAACAGCAGGATTAGGAGTAGAATGTATCCACTCTGCCATTCGTGCACACTCACCAAGAGGCCTTTTTAAAAAGCCTTGAAGGCATAGCGTCAAGGTCAACAGGCCCCCAAATGAACCACTTTTGCCACCCAAATGCCTGTGCACACACAAAATACAGAAAAACCTTCCCAACAGCAGAGGCATACTTGCATGATGCCATTCCCATCACTTGGGCCTCCTCCCTATGGCAATGAAGCAGCAAGAGACTAAAAGAGCGTGCCTGTGCACTGAGATCACAGCATACTATGAAAACATATTAGTCTGGATGACAAATTCACTTTGGTAACACAAAGGTGAGAGTCCCAGGCACTTACATGAGTTCATAATTCCTCCGAATTGTTTCTGGAATGTTTGGCTTTGTAACGCGGACTGCCTGGAAAGACAGTGAATAGGGGGAAAAGGTAGACAAACAGCCAACATGCCGCGAGCAACCAAAACACTGGCAACAAAAGTGTGGGACTAAAAATTGGACCACAGGTAATTAGTTGCCTCAAGGAACTCAACATGGAGTCTAGTGGGTAGAGCAGTTTTCCAGAAAAGACTTACAGCTCTCCATTCCTGCCCAGCACTGCACACCCAATCTCGTAAGCATTTCTGTACCAGACTCGACTGTCCTCCCCATGACCAGCACCTTGTACAGCCTAGGTGGGACCCTGATTACCTGTATAATGAGTCCAGGGGCCATGGTGGTCAGGTCCTGCTGCAAAGCCAGTTTCAGGTTTTCATCAATCTGATCTGATATCAAAAAAGGGAGACATGGTTAAAGAATACACAAGGCATTTGGCTCTCAGATCATCTGTGGAGTTATTCAGGATAGGCTTTGATTTAGCACTCTTGGAAATGAAACACAAGTTGAGGTTAGATACACAGGGGCTACACATCCCACAGGGGAAATCAAGAGGAGGGTGTGTGTGTGTGTACTTTCCCCCCCCCCCCCAACAAAACCCCAATCGTGAGCCAAGTCCTCAAGCCTTTCAGTAAATCAGGTTTGATTTAAAATTTCAGGCTGAACACAAGCAAAACAAGATGGTATCACAAACAAGATGCAAGATCAGACAAAACTGGTGGTGAAACCAAAATACTGTAATTGGCGTGGGGAGGATAAATAGCGGGCGGGTGGTCTGTCATGATGGTGACCTTGCACCAACAATATCTACAAAAGAAGGGGACTTACAAACTCCTGCAACCTTCCACAGCTCCAGTAATATACCTTTGGGATTTATGGACCCCAGAGGTACTCTGAGAATCCACATTACTGGAAATAAATGGACAATTACTCAAGCAACTGGCAGTATCTCAAGAGATAACTGGGATTGGACCCTTATCCACTGTGCCTACCACTCCGATGCACAGGGCACATCTGACTGCCAAATTCAGAACCAGGGAAGGAATATTACTCCAGGACATCATATCAGCAGGGACCTTAAGGGACTTTCATCTTTCTCTGAGCACTGAGCAGGTGTCATGTTACGAGATCAGGTGGATGTACACTGCTTGGCAAGTTTCCTGCAGTGTCAGGGATCCTCGGGCAACAGGGGATCTGGATCCTTCCTAACTTCTATTTCTGGGTTTGTAAGAGTGTCTCTGTTAGAGGAATTCAGGGATGCCACAAGCCTCCAGTGAGTACTCAAAGAAATGCCCGCAAGCATGGTGTGTGTGCAAGTAAATTCTGAGCTATTCTAACTAATGTCCCGCAACGATATCATTCCAAACGGGTCCTGGAGCAGTCCCAGTAATTTAAAACCTGGCCTGCCCAGGCCTTGATCTACCCAGGCTGAATGTGTGCCAGGAAGAGACAGAACGAGTAAAAGGGAGAAAGGTGAAAGGTCACATTCATTAGTTTAATAGGATGGACACATTTTCATCAGCAAATCCACTTGGCTCAGTGGGTAGGAATTAACTTCAGTGTAGCTGGGGAATTTCAAAAGGAAATAAAGAATTCAAAGCCCTGCTTCAATGAAAGCTCCAAGGAAGGTTGTATGTTCCATTGAGGCCTGCTGAGAAATGCAACAGGAAAATAAAAAATTAACAGCCCTGAAAGTGATCCAGGTTCACTCCCTCAGTTATTAGCTTTGTCCCAGTTCGGGTGTCTGGAATTCACATTCAAAACACAGTTCAGCCAGGAGTTTAGGAAACAGCTGTTATCAGTTTCCTGCACCTGCCTCCAGATGTGGAGGAAGGCAATCATGACATAGGTCTGTGTTCAATGGGCTGCACCCCATTTCTAACTCCTCAGCCAAAAAGCATCCTGCTCAGACAGAAACAATCATGAAGGAGTGCATATAAATTTATACAGACCCTTCCTTCAGTGCAAATCAGTTTACTTTAGTCTCTTTTTAGCTACTCCCATCAGCAGCTGCTGATGTCATCTGGAGACATCTATGGGTGAAGAACGAATACACTTTCTGATAATTCCCCTCCTGTTTCTCTATAGAACTGAGTCCCAATGCTATATTTTGTAGCAGTGCACTGTCAAAACAGGGATCTCTTAGTCCCTTAAAAAGCGTAGTTCAGATACAGCAGTTAATGATTAGCAACCATCACACATTCCGATTGGAAGAATAGATCATGGAGTCTCAAGGACGAACAGGGTGTCTGTGCAAATGTCACACAGTGAGACTGGGCTCCGGCTTGAGATAAGTATTGCAAAGACATTCTCACAATTTCAAAAGAAAAATTAATCCTGAGAATAACCAAAGAATTTAGAAAGGGGAAAGGTCAATTAAGACATTTTGTTTGTCCCTCTACTGTCAGGACACTCTCCTGTAACAGGTTCTCCTAGTCTCTGCGCAGTCTAGTTTTAAGATGACCTGCAGTCTGGAATGGAGGATCATTTGTCCCGTCCTGAGAGATTCCCCTGTTCTCGAACACCCACATGGCATGCCTAGGTAGTATGGCAATAGCTGCTTTACTAGAACTGAGATATAAGCTCACCATACAGCATTTTACTTGCCCTGAATGAGTAACATTTCTTGACAGGCGACTAAGCTCTTGTTTTTTTGTGATTGGGCTGGTAAATTTCTCATGACTATTTTGCAAGGATTAGCTAAACACACCCATCTACCCGATGAAGCTTCCACACCTTCACTAGGACAATCAGCTGTTCTGTTTTTGACCAGGGTTGGTTCCATTTAATTATAGTTACACATTCCTTATACTTCTGGCTCCAGAGGTATGTGTAACTATAAATAATTAAACTGAACCAACCCTGGTCACGAACGGAACAACTACCGGAATGATCTCATCAGAATCCCATCAGTTATGGAGGGGGCCTAAAGGAAGCCCTGATTGTATACTACTAGATTTTATGTGGTAGCAGCAGAAAACCTTGCTGAAGCAACAGTAGAAGTTGTTCGGTTCGGGTGAATGTGACAATTCATCTGTAAAGGTCACAATGACCCAGGGCAGAGATGGGGCTCACCAAACAGCTCAATGTAGACCTCCTGAAGAGTGTGAACACTGCAGAACTGGTTCAGCTCATGGTGAATCTTGTTGAAGATGAGTGCTTTATCATAGTCTGCTGTGTAGTTCTTCACTATGTCATACACTGGTGAGAAGGAGAGAGGTTTGCATTAGACCAGGGTGGTGGTGGGCTTGAGTCGGGCTCGACCTGGGATACGTGCGATGGGAGCTTGACACATCTGCATGGTCACTGGGGGGCGACTGACTGCCAATGCCAGCAGCCTTGCCACTATCAAGTGAACAAAATGGAAAGAAGATCTCTGCACTGCAGAAGCGCACTTTGTTCATTTATTTTGACAGGGAAGGTTTAATTATTGATGCTAATACTTCATAATGTACTAACCAATGTTCTGTCATATGCTTTGTAAACATAATGAAGTCTTAGTAACACCAGACCTTTCTACAGCATCTGCTATTAAATCTTTGCTGAGAACCAGAGAGACACGGATTATGTGTCTGAACAATATGATCTGTGGATTAGTGAGTTTGGGCATGTACATTGCAATTTGTGAGACTCTCAGAGCAGGAGGAAGCCCCCAGGCTCAAAGCTGTACATGGATTTACTTTTAATCAATGGGACATAAACGGTCTGGTTCTGTCCCACTCACCAGGAATTTTTGTGATCCCACCAGTGTATTCACAAGCAGAGAGGTTTGCCCTGATGTTCTTGGCCAATGCATCCCCTCATTCCACTCTTTTCCAATGTGCTAGATGGCTGCTGCATGCCACCCCAGAGGTGGCTGCATTTCAGTAGGATTCTATACATCGATTTGTGATGTATTTCGAGTGAAAGGTGCTCAAATCACTTAATCTGTGTCTCACATGCCAATTCTCTGATGGTATTCTGTACCCCTTTCTCCCACCCTTTGTCTATTTAGATTGTTAGCTCTTCATGACAGTGCCTAGCACACCACCACTGGGATTCATAGGGGCTACTAGAATATAAATAATAATAATCTGATAGGCATTATAGATATTACAATGAAAGGTACTAGAAAAATGAGTATATCAGCTGTAGTAAGTAATAAGAACATGGAAGTGATAATAAAACACAGAGAAATATATAGAAAATAGTAAAACTGGTTCTGTGTCTTAAGTTTAAACTTAATTTTAAGTGTTTACGCCCAAAGAGCAGAGGGCTCTAAAGGGGACACTGCTGAATTTCTATGGCTCTTCCGGTCTCGAAAATCAATCATTGAACAAGCAGATATGATTTCTCAACCACATGCTGCAGTAGCAAGAACATAAGGAGCTTTCAGAAGGCAAAAGCCATGCTAACGCTCAGATGTGACAGTCCTTCACACTGTAGTCCCGCAGACTCATTGGCAGAGATAACTCACCAGCACCTTGGATCAGGAAATTCACCACCTCGATCCTGTCAAAATAAATCATCACTCCTCCACTGTGAAAAGAAGAGAAAAAGAAAAGGAGGGTCTACATTCCAGTGTAACGTTCAGAAGCAAATAAAGCTGTTCAGGGATATAGCCAGGGTCCAGGGAGGGTGTAAGATGTATGCAGTACTGGCTCTTCTAGAACAAGCCACTGCGTATCCATAATTCTTCAGCGCTTAAAGGAGACTAGGATGTGGGTTAGAGAACAGAGCTCCCAGCAACACACCCCTGCATCTGAACCCATTCATAAAAGCAAATTCTTATTTCACAATTTGCTAGAGGCTGATCATGCAACCACCACATAGACAACATCAGGAGGGACCAGTCATGGAGACAACACCCTCTAGCGGACTGATATGGACACGTCACAACCTTTTGCATCAGTAGTTCACAGTGGTGGGGCTGCACTTATAGCAAATCCAAGTGGAAGGTTTCAGGGGAACCCCAAGAACAATGGCCCAGTTTACTCTGGATTTAGCTACGTGTAAGCTAGGAATAACGGGTTCTAGTTTGGGAGGAGCAGGTCTAGTGATTACAGTGTGTGGGGGTCTCTGGACTCCTGAATCCTTTCCTTAGTTCTTTGACTCTCTTGTGACCTCACACGAGTCACTTATCCTCTCTGTGCCTCTATTTTCTCACTGGCAAAATGGGGATAAAACCTGCTTCACAGAGAGCATGTGAGGCTCAGGATTTTAGATCCATGGAGAGAAGGTGCTAAGTAAAGGATTAGACATGGAAAGGGCTCTGAAGCCAATTGTAATGCAGTCAATCCTCACTTGAAATTTAAGTAGGCCAAGAATCAGGCCATGGAGACTGAGTTCCCCTCTCAAGCCTAGAGACAAGAGCAGTCACAGCCATAAGGGCATTCATGCCCTGGAGAGGGTAGGGTATTTGCACTGCCACCTTCCCCAGGGTACCACTGTGGGAAGCCACAGTCAGCTTCTACTTGACACTCTGCAGAAGCTCCACCAGCTGAGGCTGCAGAGTGGAGGCTCCAAAACAGCACGTTCCCTGCCTGCCCTGTGCATGGCCCTGCCCCAGTCAGCACAACTCAATTTTCAGGCTGTGATGAGCTAACGTAGGCTCTCAGGAGAGGGAAGCTGTAGTCACCACAACCTATACCCTCATGGACTTCCTGCTACTGGGAGCCTTACATCCTGGTTTATGCCAGCAGAAGTCTTTTTTTTGCCAGGGATGAATCAAATCAGTAGACTTTAAGAGAACTGTAAAGTTATAAGAAGTTCTCTCTCGTTGTTACTATTATACAGTCGCATTGTTTACTGTACATTATTCTGAAGTGGTATAACATTAAGAGCAGAGTGTTATTGTTTTCATATTAAGAACAAACTAAAACACACCAAACATGCAGCTACAATAAGGCAACAAATGTTCAAGTATGTCGGAGCTTCCTTAAAACATAGGATCCAGTTCAGGGGCAGGGCAGGGCGGCATCTGAGCAGCCTGCTAACAGGAACAAAGGGCAAAGTACATTCAAGTACTGCAAGCTATGATTCAGAATGGAGAAACCAACAAGAAAAACTGGTGTAACTTGATTGCTGTGCCAGATGATGGTCTGACATCTCACCTGGTCCCACAAGGAACATTTTTCACCTCATCTGTCTGCAATGTAGTCTGGAGAAAGAGAGAGAGAAAGAGAGAGAACAAAGATTCAGTTAAGAGCCAGCCTGCTTACAGTACAAGAGTTATGTAGTTATGTACTACAAGGATGTAGTTCCTTTGTTTTTCAGCAGCTTTCCTGTCACCTTACAGAGTATCATCTCTCAGGTTCCTCATTACATCACCCCTTTGTCCAGGAATAGCCTGGGGAACTGCAAAAGCCAGAACTAAATCTGCTTCTATTGATTCTTCCGCCATCTGCTGTCCAGTGCTTGTCAGCTCTAGGGATAAACCTGAAAGCCACTTGTCCAAAGGTTGCTCAACAGAAAGAGTGCATCGCTGCATAATTCTTTGAGTGCATTTGCCAGTGATCTAGCCTGCAAGTTTACTGGACAGGTTCCAAGTCCCCACTTCAGAATGTTTATTCCCCTGCTTGAAAGAAAAACTGGGGAAAAGAAAGAGACGGGGAAAAGAAAGATGTACCATCCCAAGAGAAAGATCATGGGGAAAAAGCCCAGAAAGTTCAGAGCAGGCCTGGGGCAACTCCAGTGATGCAAACCTTGCAGCAGTCTGTTGTATCTAACAGAGGTTGGAACAGGAGGAACTATAAAAAGGGAGAACGTAATGCAAAAGAACATTTACAGTGCAGGGTCTCTATGTCCCCTTCTGCTCTGGGGGAAAATGGCCCCATGCAGAGATCCAACACAAGCTGTATGTACCCACAGGGCTTTAAGCAGTACATATGCCTTGCACTGGCCCTCTGCACATAGGCCTTTGTGCAAGTAGAGTCTGCCCAACTCCCACTGACTTCAGTGAACATTAGATCAGGCTCATACTGAGCATAAGGGCATTTCCCTTTCCTGCCTAGATTCTCCTCTGGGAGGTTCCTGAGAGCGTCATCATCAGTCTTGTGCCAGCAACATCACAGGCTGTTGCCCTGGAAAAGATTGTGATGTCCCAAATGCAGCATTCTCTGACCAACTTGGTGGGAAAACACTAATGTAAGCAGACAAATGCAAAAATACCTGCACTGATTTGTAGGAGGTTATAAAGGGGAGCATAAGGTGGAAGCCAGGTCCACTGGTGGAAGTCAGCAATGCGCCACCTCTGTAGGAGAAGAAACAAAGAGAAGAATGGTACACAGTTTATTCACAAGTATCCGCAGATACTTTGACTATAGGAAGGCACGGAAGCATTAAAGATTAGATGCACTGAAAAGGTAAATAAACTGACATCATCTTGTCACTTCCAAACACAGACAGATATCTGCAAATATATCTGCATTTGTCATCTGTGCTTGGACACTTTTCTCCTTTAATTTAAGTCCTTGATACAGTTTGTGTACCCTGAATTCACAGCATACTGAAGACACTTTAGATAATGAGCAAATACTAAAACCATACAAGCTCTTCCTATCTTTGATAAGAAAGGAAAAGTTGTTCTCTGTGGGGGGTTGGTTTTGCTTTGTCACAAGCCACATCCAATTGCCAGTTAGGATATGAAAAGTCACCAGCTAACTAAGAGTCAGACACATAGCATTATGATTGTGAATTTGAAAACCTTTTCAAAGTTATGATCAATACATGAGGAAAGACTTTAGCAATGAATGAACCCCAATGACACAAATAATCCAAAGCAGCTGGAGAGCCCGCCAGTTTCAGAAAACAAATGGAGATGGACTAAACATACCTTAAGACTAAATAGTTGAAAATCAGTGCCATGGGATTTGGACCTTTCACCTCCAGGTCACCGGTTCAAATCCAGCCCAGGCTGATAGTAATCAAAAGTTGTTACCACCCAACAGCTGTTCAGTAGCTTATGTGGAATGAGTTGGTGAGAGGGCCCTCAATCCAGGCCCCAATGGACAGGTGGCATGTTTTTGTGATGTGGACATTACATTTGTCACTAATCAGCCCCCTTGTTGGCAGGTTCAGCAGAGGTGCTAAGGGTTGAATAAGCCATGGAGACTGAATTACTCTCTGTCTCGCACATAGAGATGGTCCCTTTAGATCAGGGCACATCTATTAGCCGAGAAGCTGACGCTGCCAATGTTTATCTTATTTATCTGGGGATGAACAGAGGAGACTTAAATCCGCACAACTGTCAGGTCTGCACCTTTCACCAACATCACTCATTCCATAGTCAGTCCCTCTTTCACCTGCCAGCCAGCCAAGATCATAACTTGAACTTCTGTTTCTCCCCTAACACAGCTAATATCATCACAAGCACCTGAAGCAGAGCAGAGACCTGCAGTCCTTATTTCAATATCAGGGTTATGGGGTGTCATCAACTCTTCTGGGGAAAACACAGAAGCTCGAACTCAGACTTTACGTCCAGGTGAAGGAGGATGAGTCGCAAGATATTTTGTACTAAAGTGGAATTACTGATAATTTCTAAGACTGCCTGACTGTCTTCTGTTACCAATCTGGGACCACAAACTACGGTTTCCCCCAACTCCAGATTTGACAGAATATTGGCGTCTGATTGGGAAGCCATTGGATAGTAGTTTCAAAATACTGTGAACCCAAACAATATTCCAGATGGATGTCTTACCTATAATAAACACCAATATGTCCTTCTTCAATTTTGTGTACTGCAGAGAAGAGAGCTGCAGCCAGAAAACTAACAGACAGCGCCGCTATCGCACCTAGTTGGGCCATCCCTGAGAGCACAGCCTGGGGAAAGGGAACGTAGAGCACGTGAGATCAGAGACTGAGGCAAACTGAGAAATATTTAACTAAATGTACTTAGCCTAATACTAACACCGGATCTAATAACTATACTTCCAGCAGAGGATTTCAAAGTGCTTCACAAAAATTAAGCCCCTCGGGTATTCCCAGGAGGTAGGTTTTACTCCCATTTTATAAACAGAGAAACAGAGGCAGAGAACTCACATGCCCGTTGTCACAGAACTGGGAACTGAACTCAGAAGTCCTGACTCCAACTCTTCTGCTCTAGCCACTGGACAACATCTCAGCTCTCTCTCTCTCTGTGTTTGTTTGTTTAGATTTACTAAAAGATTGGTTTTAAGACATCCCCTACCAGTGCATTTGGGGTTCAGTTAAAGGAACCAGAAAGCCAAGAGTCTAGGGCAACTGCCACCTCACATTATTAGTGTGGGTATCCTATTCTCCAGGCTCAGTCTCCATGGAGTTTAAAGCTGTTTTGCTATAGTAGCAACATGCAGAAGTGCACTAGAGGACTCTTGGCACACAGAGTTTGTCTGATGTGGGCACATTAACCCCAGGAGTTACACATGCCCCTCCACAGGAGAGGCGGCCTCTTGCAGTCCTGACCAAATTACACAGGCTGCCGAACAAAGCAGCGGGCGCAGCGCTGCCACTGTAATTGTGACCTGCACCCACAGAATGGTAATGGCATGGTATTTCCCAACAAACCATTATTTACTATTTGTAAATGCCAGAAAGAGCGCGCATGGGAGTGCATATGATCGTAAGGAAAGGTTACGTAGACAGAACCATACATCCTTGGATGTCGTACAAAAAGCCCCACGTCTCTCCTTTTTTGGGGAAGGCTCTCAGCCACGCTACGGGCACGGGGCATCATTCGTAACCGCAAACACGAGGCCAAACGTAGTTGCCTATTAAGAAGTAGCTCGTACCCTCAGGCATTAAAAGGAACCCTAATACCCACTCCAAGCTGCCGCCATCTCCTTCCCTCCACCCCCAGCCGCACCCTTCCCACCCCTACTGCTGCTGGTAAATTACACTGGGGAAGGGACCTCGCCTCTGTCCTTTCACCTGTGCGGTGCCTGCCTGACCGGGGTGTGTGTGTGTGTGTGTCTGTATAAACCTGGGAAGGGAGCAGCCCCCCCCCCCCAAGGGAAACCTCAGACAGCTGCGCTTAAATGAGCCTTCACCCCGTGGGGGCCGAGACCCCAGGGGGAGCGAGCCCTGAGGAGAAAGGGGGCGCTGGTCCCAGCTGGGGGGCGGGGCTCAGGGGAGGGAGCTGCAAGAGGAGCGGCCCCTAAGAATGAGTGGGAGCCGGGGAGGAGGCTGGGCCGGGGGGTGGCCCTGTGGGGGAGGGGTCCGGGATCCCCAGGGTGGGTGGGAGCCGGGGAAGGGGCAGCCCTCGGGGAGCAAGGTGGGTGGGGGGGCCGGAGGGAGGGTTCCCGCACTCACCGCCTGCAGCAGCCACTTCCGGGTGTCGCCGCGGTGACGCTATTACCGTCATCACTGCGCGCCGCCCCCGGCCCCGCGAGCCCTGCAGTTCCAGCGGCGGCTCCGCCAGGGGGAGCCAGAGACTCACTCGCCTTCTGCCTGGGGTCAGCGCCTGCCAGTGCCAATGCGGGGGCGAGCCCCTGGGTCCTTTTCCTGGGCCTGGCCCCCACACCGACCCACCGTGCAGCCCCGGACTCCTGGGTCCTTTTCCTGGGCCTGGCCCCCACACCGACCCACCGTGCAGCCCCGGACTCCTGGGTCCTTTTCCTGGGCCTGGCCCCCACACCGACCCACCGTGCAGCCCCGCACTCCTGGGTCCTTTTCCTGGGCCTGGCCCCCACACCGACCCACCGTGCAGCCCCGCACTCCTGGGTCCTTTTCCTGGGCCTGGCCCCCACACCGACCCACCGTGCAGCCCCGCACTCCTGGGTCCTTTTCCTGGGCCTGGCCCCCACACCGACCCACCGTGCAGCCCCGCACTCCTGGGTCCTTTTCCTGGGCCTGGCCCCCACACCGACCCACCGTGCAGCCCCGCACTCCTGGGTCCTTTTCCTGGGCCTGGCCCCCACACCGACCCACCGTGCAGCCCCGCACTCCTGGGTCCTTTTCCTGGGCCTGGCCCCCACACCGACCCACCGTGCAGCCCCGCACTCCTGGGTCCTTTTCCTGGGCCTGGCCCCCACACCGACCCACCGTGCAGCCCCGCACTCCTGGGTCCTTTTCCTGGGCCTGGCCCCCACACCGACCCACCGTGCAGCCCCGCACTCCTGGGTCCTTTTCCTGGGCCTGGCCCCCACACCGACCCACCGTGCAGCCCCGCACTCCTGGGTCCTTTTCCTGGGCCTGGCCCCCACACCGACCCACCGTGCAGCCCCGGACTCCTGGGTTCTGTTCTTCACTCTGACACCAAGGCTTCTTATAGCATATATATGTATATGATTTATAGTATATATATAATTTATAATATATATATATATATATATATATAAATATATATATATATGTTTTATAGTCCCAGCTCTGCTACTGACTTACCACATGAACGTGCAAAAGTCATTTTGTCTTGACTTGAAGTCATTGACTTTCAATAGGCTCCTAAGTCTCTGTTGAAGATGAGAGGATAGGTCCATCAATGGCTATTAGCAAAGATGGTCAGGGATGCAACCCCATACTCAGGGTGACCCTAAACCTCTGACTGCCAGAAGCCAGGTGTGGAAGACAGGGCTGGATCACTCCATAATTTCCCTGTTCTGTACAATCCCTGAAGCTCTGGTACTGGCCACTGTTGGAGACAGGCTACTGGGCACAATAGACCACGATCACCCAACCTGGCAGTTCTTATGACTTACATGCTTTTGAAATTTTTACCCTTACTGTTTTTGCACCTCCGTTTCTGCATCTGCAAAATGGGGGTTGTAGTGAAAATCTGTGCCTTGGGTGAAAACTCTATATGCAGCCAGCTCGGGTAAAGTCACCCTCAGATGACTGGCTGCAAGCACAATTCCATGCTGGGAAATTCAGTGCACGCAGTACTGCTGGTAGTTGGCATTGCAGAACCAGCTAGCAGCCCAGGTGTCTCCAAGTTGATAGACACAGTCACTCTTGAAATACTTAGGATGGGTGAGGTAATATCCTTTACTGGACCAACTTCTGTTGGTGAGAGAGACAAGCTTTGGATCTTACACCGAGCTCTTCTTCAGGTAGCCCAAAAGCTTGCCTCTTGCACCAGCAGAAGATGGTCTAATAAAAGCTTTTTCCTCACAACACGGCTACAACAACACTGCAAACAACTCTTGAAATACACAGTTTTCAGCTTTCTGAAAGGAGCCACGGCTCTGCTGCTTCCCTTCTTTATCTCTTACCCACCCCACGTGACACCCAACGGCATGGACTTCTGTCAGAGAACTAGAAGTAGCCACTTGGCTCCATCAAATTAGTAAATTACACTCACACACAGCAATAGTTTTCTACAAATGCAAGTGTGCAAAAGAGTTTCTTTAGCACTCTGTGGCCCAGAGCCATTGCTCCACTTTGGGAGCTGCCCTGCTGTCAGAGCACATGGCTGTGACCTCAGCACAGTGAGGGCCGGCCGGTTGAGGCCAAGGAAAGCCAGATGCTGAAGAGTTAGTTTGGATTGGCCCCCGTGATGGTACTATAGGGGGTGCTGTGCAGTTTGGAGGTGCTGTCTTTTGGATAAAATGTTTGTTGTTCTGTTTAGGCATGGGTGAAAGTGACTGAAACCCACCCATAATGCTGAGAAGTAGCATTAGGTCTTTGGCTACAGGGGGTTCAAAATGTCAGGGAGGGAGGGATGGGTAGGAGCAGACTAAAGAGACCTTTGCCATGGAAAGGGGCTAGCAGCAATGGGGGGAGTTAGATAGTTGGACAGGGGGCAGTGCCTGAGAAGCCTTTGTCCCACAGTGAGGTTGAGACGGAAACATTTCTATTCTACCTGCCTTAATTTTCCCTCTGCATGGGAAAGAGTTCAGCAAGTTTCTTTGGAAATCAAAAACTCCTGAACTCCACCTGACTGACACTAATCCAATGTCAATCTCAAGCTGCGAAGTGGCTGTTAGACCATGTCACAAGTTCTTTGCCTCTCTTATTCCTGGTTTGACAAATCTGTAGGTGATTTAAAAAATCTGTTCCCTATTCAGATGCACGTTTGGCCAGACTGAGGCGTAATAATAAGAAAAGTGACAGACCATGCAAAAATATATTAAATCTTCAGCATCCATAATTGTTGAAGGGGACTTAAGAAATATAGAAAAGACATATAAAATGTCAATAAAGGAGAATAATTTGATCTTTACACTTGATAGATCTCCCAGGGTATATATAACAAACCTGTCAGAAGAATTCAGCACCATTTAGAAATAAGGAATGAAATATCTGCAATATTTGTCAATTCAAATTTTACAGCTCTTAAATAAGTGCAAAGGGGCACCTGGGATGAAATATGCCCTGGATTAGATTTTTTTAAATGCTTGCCCAGATTTAAGGCCTTGATAAAATGTATTAAATCTTTAAAGGTTTTAATGAATCTAGTATGTGTTTCATAAATCAAGAACTGCTGTCCAGCCGCCTCTTGGTTTAATAAGAGTAAACTAGGAAATTGCTCTGAGCTGAAACAAAATACATATAATATTTAGAAGTAATAGATTTTTAAACGCAGGGAGTTTTTTGGCTCACCAACGGGGTTTTGCTTCATAACGCTCAAGCTATATTGTTACTCTAAATGGGAAACCATCTGTGGCCACGTGTTTAACAGTATCAAGATGTGAACTAGCACAAAGGTAAATATTACTTGTAATAATCCTGGGGGGCGGGGGGAAAGCCAAGAAATCATTATTTTTAGACCCGGGGCCAGGAACATGAGGTGCTGTCTGTGCTGCCGCTCTCTGTTTTTTAACAGCAGAGACTTTTTTATATTAACAAATGGTTTACTACATCCACTTCTCTCTAGTGCTTGACAACCTTTTTTTCCTCCCCTCCTCTCCTCCTCCACCCATCTTCCCTGGCCTGGTTGAAGGGGAGCCCATATACAAATATTTTGCAGGTTTTACTGCAAAGTTAATTGAGACATGTTTGAAAGTCTTTGAAATAGTCTTGTTAACGCCATTGTCTCCAGCCTGTCTGCAGTATGAAGACCAGGAAAGTCTCTCCCCTTTTAATAAAGGTGCAATATTTTATTTCATTACCTTCCTCCTGGCCCTTTACAAGCCCGGGCTACAAAATCATAAAAGGGAATGACTGATAATGGATTAGAACAGGTGGACAAACACCATGTTAAAAGTGAGCTGGCTCTTTGTCCATTGTCTTCGAGGAAACCAAACATTCTTTGCTCTTTGTGTACAAAAGCTTGTGGTGTTGTTAAGCTCTGCAGGAGACAAATCTGTGGCCCCCATAAAGTGCTGTGTAAAAGTCTGTCTAACCTCATTAACTGTCACAAGGAACAATACTGAGCTGGCAATAAAGGCAATTTCGGGCTTGTTGGTCATTAATCACTGCTTGACAGTTGTGAATAGAGGTGGAAAACCTATGTCCCCATGGCTCCTGCTTTGGAGTTTAAGGTTAGCCCAGTGTGTACCACATTACTGGGAGATATGGGGCTTTGGGTTAATAATTACACCAGAGCCATGGGGCAGGAATCTCGCACTATCAAGTGGGCCCTTAACGAGGCTTGTATGTTACCTCTCAGTTGTCATGTTTGTGCTGCAAGGATGTAGCCCAGATATGACTGACATGGTGCCCGTCACTGCACCCCGTCCCACGGAATACACTCTAGCTTTGCAAGGAAGGGCTGCAGCCAATGGGCGTTCGAGGGGACGTAGAATACCTAGTAACAAGGGGGAGCTGGAGGGCCCTCTTTAGGGGCTTGGAGGTGAGTGGCACAGCTCCCATTGACTTCAGTGTGAGAGTGTCACAATACGTAAGCTATATGACTGGCTGGAGAGTTTTCCGTCTCTTGATGAAGGGAATTGAGACAGGTGATGCAGCTGTTGCATGATTGCAGGTAGATCCAACGGAAGTGCAGGGTCCCGGGGACTGGATGACATCAGGGACTGTTAATGGGATGAGGAAGGCTCTAGCACCATCTCACCTGTTTAAATCCAATGAGGAGTACTCATGGAGAGTTCTTAGGATCCGACACCCGCTGTTCCGTGGCTGGTGTAAAGGTCTCAGCCAAGTTCTCGGTGGAGAAGCGTCCCTGTTAAAAAGCAAAGAGGAGAACACCTCCAAAGCTGGTACTGACTCCCTTGCTGATAGTCCCAGGAAGGAGGGCCGGGATTGCAGGGAGCATGAAGACTGAGCGGCCTTCTCACATCTACAGGTGGTCTGCACTGAACTGGAAAGGGAGCCTGAGGGGAGCTTGGGCTGTAGCTCTTCTGTGCAGAGGAGACTTCAGACTCCAGAAGCCCCTGGCCCGATTACATGGAACTACTGCTGTGTTCTCTGCTGCACGCAGTGACACAGAGCAAGGCACTACTGATACATGACCATCTAGTCCTACGTCTAGGGTGACCAGATGTCCCGATTTTATAGGGACAGTCCCGATTTTTGGGTCCTTTTCTTATATAGGCTCCTATTACCCCCCACCCCCATCCCAATTTTTCACACTTGCTGTCTGGTCACCCTACCTATGTCTGAATCCTTGACTGTCTCCGGTAATGATTATTCCACAATTTACCTTATCACTGCTTGCTGCATTGCCGGAGGTCGCCTTAGAAGAGTTATGAGGCTTGTTTGAAGCCCTACCCCCTCAGACTGTGATCTCATCATCAGCTGAACAGGGCTGGCCCTGGTCAGGAGTTGCATGAGAGACCTCAGAAAAGCTTCAGAAAGGGCTGTTAATATCTGGGTAGATGGTGCTCGCCACTGGTCTGGACTCAACCCATACCCCACCAGGATGTGAAGGGGTTGCTGGGCTGATGGAGGAGTCATCCTTAAGACAAGCCATAAAACTCAGGCCTTAATTGTTCATGATCTTTAATGATCCCCTGGCATTTTTTTTATTATTTGTACTGTGGCAGCACCTAAAATGAACTAGACACCCTGCCTCAATAGCCCTCTAGTGCTAACCCCGCTGTCCTGGCCAAATTCCACATGAGTTCTGTCTCCTTAAATTCTACATCCCTCTATTTCTCCCTGCCCATGCAATGCCCACTGCAGCTACCCCAGCCTGCAGGACCTTTCCCCATGTCTTAAGCTAATCTGTTGGGAAGTGTTGCCAGTACCATTAAAATGATTGCCAAACTCCCTACAAAAGACACTGGCTATTTTCTGGGTGGTACTGAGTCGGTGCCCTCAGCTCCCTGCGGCGACACACACGCTGGGGCCTGGATGTAAAACCGAACTGTCCGCTGGAGGTGCGACCGATTAACGTGCCCACTCCTCTATTGTTCTGGAGGAGGAGATGGGGCCAGTACACAGCCAGACCGCCAAGGAAAGTGCATTGCTTAGTTCTGGGGAACAGTAACACCTTAAGAGTCCCTGAGACTAATGTCCTCTACCGGTAGAACAAGTACAGCAAAGGAAAGGGCAGTGCCCCTTTCTCCCCTTTACTGCCCCTTTCTCCCACACTTCTCCACCTGCCACTGTGTGGGCCAGTCTGAACCAACCTCTGAGTGTCAGAAGGGAGTTCAGTCTCCCTGGCCCAGCCATTCCTTGGCCCTCCCGCTGACACCGCCAATATGGCTGGGTATTAACAGCCCCCACAGTGACAGCTCCAGGTCCTGCTTTCTTGCCAGGCGGCTCTTCGGTTCCAACTTGTTTGGGCAAAATTGCTGGGGAACAGAAACGAGGCATTTCTCTAATAAATGATGCCTAATAATTATTTAATAAGTTGTTTGTAAGGCGCCTTGAAGATGAAAAGCACCGTGTAAGCACTAAGCACTATTATTATTTACAGACGGCTCCGCTAGTACGTTTACCCTGGAGACGTGATCAACCGGAATTGAAAGGTGGCTCTTTTCACATAAGTAGTTTGCTTAGATCTGAACATCTTTTATTGTAATAATAATTGCTATTATTATTGTCATGTCTTCCCTAGGGCTCAATCCTGCAACACAGGAGTCGCCTTGCAATGGAACTACTAGCTTCACATGCGTTAGGGATTCAGGATCAGAGCAGCAGACTGCAAGCCGGTTGGGGCAAAGACCATGTCTTTATTCATTCTGGGTGAAATTCACGCATATGGAGAGGGCTAGCACAGGGCTACACATGAGCTAAATCCTAGGATTTAAGGGTGCACTGGCCTTAGGGTGAATTTCAGTGCTGAGCACCCTTATCGCATTATACACAAAGGCTAAATCCAGTAATAACCATGCAGTGCCATAGATCCAAGAAAAGGCAAATTAACACTTAGAAGGACGAGGTACCGCTGGCTACACTGAGCCAGATTTTCAATGGGGAGAGGATTCATGAGAAGATAAGTGGTTCATTGTTAAAACGAGGCCAGAGAAAGTAGTCCCTTCTATTCAGGAGGCTGTTCCCGTGATACGAGACCAAGGGAAACAAAGTCAATGGAAGTAAGGGGTGCTGGAACTACGGGTGTGAGGGATGCTGCCACACCTCCTGGCTTGAAGTGGTTCCCATCACATGCAGGGTTTGTAGTTTGGTTTGATGGCTCTCAGCACCCCCACTATACACATTGTTCCCGCCCCCCTGCTGGAAGGAGATGGCAGGAAAAGGAGCTTCCGTAACAACCCATGTCCAGAACAGCAGAAAGGAAATGCACCCCTTCATTATTCCTTCCCAGAGCTGTCACCCGCACAGATGCAAAAGGCTAAACTTGGTAAGCAGGACAGCCTGGTATTTCAGGGCTTGGAGGTAATTACAAAACGGCGCTGTAACATGTTACAGCCCCTGAGACACCTAGTCATGAGCCAGCCTGCCATTGGAACCAAAGAATGACCATCCCATTGTGTTTGGGTCAGATGAATGAGTGCATGGCCCTCTCTCATGTTAGTTCGATTGTATTCATGTGTGTGGGAGGTTTCTGTCACATGGAGTTAGGGTGACCAGATGAGAAGACCCGAAAATCAGGACTTTCCGCCCAAAGTTGTTGAGCAAAAAAAACCCGGAAAAACAGAAGGAAACCAGAAATCGGGACAAAAGGCATCCCGACCTAGCATCGGTCGGGACGTGGGACAAATGATGAAAAATCGGGACGGTCCCAATTTTATTGGGACATCTGGTCACCCTACATGGAGTTCACATGCGTGTGTGACCATTATGCCACGGTCATATGCCTCGTCATGATTTTGGGAAGGAGTGAAGTGAGTTGGAAACATTTCCAGATGTCGTGAAATCACTTCACTGAGTTGAGACTGACTAAGACGGAGCAACTCTGGAGGGAGCTGAGAAAGCTTAGCTGGGCAGGTTGATGACAGATGAAATTCAGAGTTGACAAGAGCAAGGTAATTCACATTGGAAGGAACAGTTTGAACTACTCATTCCCATTGCTGGGTTCTAAATTGCCTGTAATCACATGCGCCCTTAACTCTGACCATAAATATACACCAACACTCACAGATTGTAATTCTATTGATAGTGATTTGGCATGGCAGTTCCCACCAGATGTTCTTAGACCACATATATATGTGTAAGACCATCTCATCACACTTAGGTTATATGTATGTGTATGTCTGCTGCTATTTAAAGCAAGTAACCGCACCAGCAAAATCCCCCCTTCATTGTTTCATGAACAGGATTCAGGAGGCTTGCATGATTTTGCAGCCTGCCTGTAGCTCCAGGAGCTGGCAGAGATAGAAAACACCTGGTTTAAAAAGCAAAGTTTTGTAACGAAGAATTGCATACGGGTGGGGCTTGCAAACAGCTATGTAAAAATAATTATAATCCTATTCAGTTGTAGAGTAGGTAAAATACTTTCATTTCCCAGATTATATGTTATCTTCTGAGCCGGACCCTGCATTCCCAGCACAGCCAAAATGCTCACTGAAGCCAATGGGAGCAGTATACACAGTCCTCTGCTACATGAAAGCAGGCTAAGGCTGCTGCATTTTGCACCAACCTGCTTCCTCAGCAGAAGCAAAGGACTTTGCAACACAAAGCTCAAGTTTATGGGCAGCTGGTACCACTGGGACAACAGAACACCATGCAAAACAGGACAGGCATGAATACAGCAGTCAATGGGTCTTGCTTCACAGCACTTCAAATCAGTTCTGCATAACAGCATTAACTGGTTTGCTATCTGGGTACATATATGTTCCCCATCGCCATGGTGTCTGAGTGACTTGCAGTCATCATTCATTCTTGCAGCAGTCCTATGAAACAGTGCTATTATCCCAATTGTACACACGGGAACCAAGGTACAGAGAGACTAGGTGACTTAGCCAAGATCGCAGAGGGAATATGTAGCAGAGCAAGGAACTGACTGCTGGTCTCCTGGGTTGCAAGCCAGTGCCTCAACCTGTAGACCATCATCTTGGCCAAAGCTGGCTAGGCAGTTGTGTTGACTGGCCCCTGGAGGAGGCAAGCTCTCTTCTGCTGTCCCCTCCAACAGACTGTTAAAGGGCCAGTGAAGGATCATTATCCCGCATGACAATACAGTGCCTCTCAGCTCGGTCCCTGGCAATTTTATGACACAATTTTGAAAAACAAGGTGGGAGGGAGGAGGAGAAAAAAATACGTAACAAATTGAGTCTATTGAACATTATTTGCAGATTATGGTGCAGAATTGTGTTAAAGTATGTCTGAGCTCATTAAATGTCAGCATTAACAATACAGCACTTGGCAATCAAGGCAGTTCTCTGGCTGTTAGTCATTAATCACTCTCTGACACTACTGAATTGGAAACTAGGAAACTATTCTCATGTGTTAGATGTACCTATTTTCCTTCCCTGCAATCACGGCATGAAAAGTTTTCTTTGACTTTCTGCCTACCAGAGCCTCAATCATGGTGATAAGGAGAAAGGGTCCTTATTTCATTTAATAGGTATTTATTGGAAGCTTAGGGCATATAAAGAACAGAGTTTATATTTAAGCTTTTCTAGCCATCATTATAAAATATTTTACAACACAGACAAATTTTACAAACCCAAGAAAACTTTCAAGGGGGCATTACAACTGTGTAGATGTTTTCAACACAAAAGGATTAAAAAAATTTTACATTTCAAGAGCACCTTTCATATCTCTCTATTGCTGCCCCCATTACATGGTATCTGAGCCCTTGCAAGCATTTATTTTTAAATGTATTTATCCTTACAGACTCCTATGAAGCAGGGCAGTGGGATTATCTTCACTTTACAGATGAGGAACTGAGGCACAGAGTCATATAGAAAATCCATAGAAAAGAACTAAGTTAGCACCTAAAACACCAGGCCATCCATCCTACTACTAGAGAAAGACTGAAAGAAGATTGAAAATAATGGGTTTGTTTAGTTTGGAGAAGAGAAGACAGAGGGGGCACAATAGTTTTTAAATACATAAAAGGTTGACTTGTTACAAGAAGGAGGGAGAAAAATTGTTCTTCTTGACTTCTGAGTATAGGACAAGAAGCAATGGGCTTAAATTGCAGCAAAGGCGCTTTAGGTTGGACATTAGGAAAAGTTTCCTAACTGTCAGGGTGGTTAAGCACCGGAATAAATTTCCTAGGGAGATTGTGGAAACTCCATCATTGGAGATTTTTAAGACCACCTGTCAGGGATGGTCTAGATAATACTTAGTCCTGCACTGAGTGCAGAGGACTGGACTAGATGATCTCTAGAGGTTTCTTCCAGTCCTACGATTCTGTGATATCACATCCAGTACTGCTGAAATGCAGCCATTTCTGAGATGGGAGAATGCTGCCAAAGATGGTCCATAACAATAGGGTAAAGGATATTTTGGCTGGCACATTGATACAAGTCACCCTGAAAGGTTGCTGTGAACTGTGTGGAACGGTGTTTATCTTCTTGGGCAGTTCACTCAGATGTTATGGTGAGCACCAATGTCAGAACCTGAACAGCACGATAGCTAGAGGTATGAAAGACTGCGTTGACCCCACTGGGAATGGAGGCAGTGGTTGCATGGGCTTTTCTACAAAGACAAGTTGCCTATGTAAATAGTCTTATAACACAATAGTCCCCCAAAGGCTTATACCTAGAGGACAAGGAGAGGGCGTGTTCATAAATGCTGAATTGCCATAGAAAACAGGAATGGGCTAGGAGAGCATGGTCCCTGGGAATGGGAAAGTGGATGTGGCGTGTGATCCTGGCGGAACCTGGATGTAGTTTAATTGATGTCTGCTCATTGTCAGATACCCCTGACTTCCTATTTGTTTTCCCCCCTTGCAGCCTGATCTCATTTTGCACTGTTTGCATTCACCTCTGACAGCTAGTTCCCAGCAGCCTCCACGAGCCGGAATGCAGCTGCCAGAATGGGGCGGGAAGCCACTTTCAATGCCGTGAGACTGAGACATACCGTCACTACTGGGGCGGGGACGTCGTAGATCCCAGCCTCAAGTCACAGGCTCCTTCGGGACGGGACGGAGCTCTATTGCTTAACCTCACCTCCCACCTTGAGAAACACCAGGGGACACCTGGAGCTGAGCACTGGCAGGCCTATGGAATTGTCCCAGCCCTGGAATTGCAGCATCAGGGGAGTTTGCTGAGCACTCCCTGTCCTGTGGAAGCCATCACGGCTCAGCCCAGTAGTTAGAGAGGGAGAGGAAATGCAGAGAGCTCAACATTCACTATGGGGAACTTGCCCAGAGGCTTTTCCTTCACTTAATCTTCTAGACGCCAACTCAGAGCCAGCTGCCAGGATGCCAGGTCATCTTCTCAGTAAATAAAGGAGCAATGTTCCCAGCCCCCGCTCCCGTTTTTAAGAGAAAATGATTAATGGCTCCTAGAAACCACAATTCATCCAGGGGAAGAAAGTAGATTTACCCAGAACATGCATGAGAATTAGTGCTCAGATCAGCTCCTCAGGGCGGGCGAGGGGAAGCTAATGGCAAACAGAACCCATCTGTGCAAAGAGCGAGAGAGAGAAATGCCCTTGCTAAAAATACTTGCTCGAGAAGTTCAGATAAAACAGGCATGGGGGAAACTTTCAAAAATCTGGAGCCGCTCTGGGCGAAAGTCTCCTGGCAACAGGCTGCCTAGTGAGATTCCAATCATCAATCACTCTAGCTATCTAGACTGTTAAGATGGCTGTCATGAGACAAGAAGGATAGTTTAAGGCACCGGTTTAGGACTCAGGATTTCTATTTTTAGTTCCCAGCATTGCCACAGACTCCATGTGTCATCTTTGGCAATTCACTTCATCTCTCTGTGCCTCAGTTCCTCATCTGTAAAATGGGGATATCAATTCTTCCTTTGTCTGTCTTGTCTATGTAGGCTGTGAGCGCTCTGTCACAGGCAATGTCTCACTCTGTGTATGTAGAGTGCCTGATACAACGGGGCCCTGATCTCAGTTGGGGCCCCTCACTATCAAGCAGGGGGATGGAGTCAAACCACTTCCCTTCAGGGGAAAGGCGCAGTGGCCTACAGTTTATTTACAGTGGTGAAAATATCTCACCTTCCAACATAACGGCAGGACGAAAAACTAAAACTTAATCTGTTTGCCTTCCTCCAAAGCATGGCTGTGCTCAGGCAAACCTCACAGACTCAGCTGTATACAAAGTGCAGCTGTCAGCACGTTTGAAGCCTCTTCATTTCAATGCAGTGTATGGAAAATTAAGACGTGGAAAGGGCTTTAAGAAGCTCTGAGGCGAGACATGGTATGGTGAGTGATGAGGCAATGTAATTTGGACACAGTAAGAACTGGCCCAAACCTGCGCCAGAAACTTGAATCAGCCCTTTTTGGAGAAAGTTTGTAGGGCTTGGTGAACAATTATTTTTCATTTTTGCTGCTGCCTCTGCACTTCTAGGACTACAAAGGGTACTCTCCAGAATGCCATGGGATGTCCACCCAGGCTGGGAACAGAAAATCCTAGGGATCCCACCTGAAAGCTTTTTCTTGAGAGATTTGCTCTCTGGAGAGGCTCCAAGGTAGTTCCTTTATCCAAACTGTGAATGCTTTAACATAAGCTCCCTCCAGTGCTAGCTTGGATAACATTGATCAACTCCAACTTAGATTCATAGACCTTAAGGTCAGAAGGGACCATCGTGATCATCTAGTCTGATCTTCTGATCATTTCAGGCCACAGAACCTCACCTACCCACTCCTGAGATAGACCCCTAACCTCTGCTGAGTTACAAAGTACTCGAATCATGGTTTAAAGATGTAAAGTTACAGAAAATTCACCATTTATGCTAGTTTAAAAAACTTGTTTGCTTCTACCCCCGTTAGTTAAAGAACAGTCTATGGCATCAGCATATCCCTGCCCTCTACTGGATAGAATCCGAACTGCTCAACTGTGTATCATTTGCCCGATATTGCTAACAACTAATGGAGAGTTTTCTGTAGCTCAGGTGGCTTTTGGAGCAGGCGGATCTGAGTTCTAACCCCAACGTTGCTGGGAAGTTCCAGACATCCATGGCATGCAGAACCACCCGTCCTGATCAGTGCTTTGTTACATGACGCTTGCATTCGTGTTGCCGTCATTCCGATTGACGAGCTCAATCACATAATCCCCTCTTGTCAGAGGGCTAGGCTGGGGACCTGGAACAGGCGATGAACTGGTTCATTTGGAAATGCCTGGAAAAAGGGTTTTAAGCATGAACCCTGACTTTAATCCAAGCAGCCATACTCTCTCTCCTGTGCGGCTGTGTAAATGCAGGGCTGGGAGGGAGTGACCTAGAAAGGGAAGGACGGCTAGTGACATGGATTTAAAAGCCAAGCCTAGAGACAGAAACCCGGGTCTCTGCTCTTAATCAAGCCCCCAAGTGACACAAAGCGACTTAACACAACTCTGTGCAGCGCGGTCGGGAAAGGAAGAAGTGTTGGTCACTGATGTGGCGATGGAGACCACAGCCAAGGGCGCAGTTCTCAGTGAGTTGGCTTTTTAGACGCTAAGAAAAACCTCCCAGGATGCTGGTTTATTTCTGGAATTCCGAGAAGGGCCAGGGAAGCCTCACAGAGGTGCTGAAGCCGAGGTCAGAGATCAGCAGCATCTGTGTGCTATCTTTAGAATATGAGAATACAAGCTACAGAAGAAAATACATGGAGGATGCACACAGAGCTACATTCCGTTGGCTGGGGAGTTACCGGATGATCTGACCCAGGCAGCGGATAGTTGGATTTCCCTAGTTTTTTCCCTGCAAATAAATCATAGCTCCAGAGTCCTTTAAACTCTGCAATATGATCTGTTCCATAAGGAAGGGAATGAAAGGCCATGTCCCTCTGGAAGCCTCCAGAGCAATAAATCTACCATGGACAAACACATACCAGATTTCCAAATGCATTTATTTTATTGTATTGTTTTAACAGAAAAATCAAACAGCAATAAACTTGGCCCTCATTAGATGCCTCTGTGACGATCCAAAACGCAGCTAATGAATCAGCCTAGGACAGAGGAATGTTGCTGGAAGTAAAATGCCCAGTGAGAATCTGACCCAGTGGAAATGCTGTTTGCCGTTGAGTTCTGCACCGAGGAGCCTGGCTGACAAGGCAAGGGGCCTGATTTGCAGTTACTCTGTCCCTGGACTCAGGAGTAAGGTGGCTTTAAACCAACTTTGCACTCCTTGTAGTCCATGGCCTTTCAGGGCCTGCCTGCCACTTGGTGTAACTTAGAGCAGCATCAGGGCAGCTCGAACTTACACCCTGCTTCTCATGCAATGCACTCTGGCCACGCCCTCGCCTTACCCATGACATGGCCCCAACATGTCTTGTACACTGGGGTGGGGGGGTGGGGGCTGGGAACAAGGCCACTGCAGAGCCCTTACACCAGCTGTATGCCAGCCAGGAAGGCCCCAGCACACGCACTAGTCTCGGGGGTGGGGGGGGGACGTCCACCCACTTAAAGGCCTGTCTATGCTGCCAGAGTGGGGCAGAGAGGCTGTCGCATAACTGAGAACCAGACCTAAGGAATTCAGAGTTACCCTCTTTCGGCTCGCTCGCTGCTGCTAGGGGAGTGGCAGCTGCAGCAAGAGGAGGAACAGTTTCAAACCATTCAGTGAAATCCTGCATCACCACTTGCACAGAGGAATGCCGGAATGGATGCACCAGGACACAGCATTGCTCCATTGAGTCTCATGTCCTGCCTCCAGCAGCAGCCAACACCTTACACTTCAGTGGAAGGCAAAACTGCCCTACAATGCACCTGGCAGGCTATGCAATGCTCGGGAGGGGGCGGGGGGGAAGGGGAGGGATGGGAATGTCTTCCTGTCCATGCAATACTCGGTTTACGTATGCCCTGATGCATAGGGTTTGATTACCTCTGTTTTAGCACATACATAGAAATGTAGGGGAAGAGTCTATCATCCTCGCTCCCCTGCAAGTAGCCCCACTGATCGGCGTTTATGGCGCAACTGACCACTGCTTAGCAAGAGCTCTGTCCATACCCCAGAGCCCATGTGTGACCCACCTTCCAAGTCCTTCCTGGCTCAGGTGGATAGAGTGCATGGGGTGGGGTGGGGTGGGGAGGGGTGTGTGTGCTTTCTCCCCTTCTTTCCCACCTCACTCCGCCAGAATCTGAAGCTATGAGACTAAACAGCTGCCCGAGTAAAGTGGTTTGCAAAAGTCTGTCTGAACTCATTAAGCGTCAGGCCAACAATACCCAAACTGGCACTCAGGGCAATTTCAAGGTTGTTGGTCATTAATCACTCTGTGACAATTCTGAAGGGTCCGGTCACTACAAAGAGCTCAGCTGTCTGGGGAAAGTAACTGGAGAGCCCGGGGAAGGGGAATCACATCATGCAAGTGGCCTTTGAGAAGGGGATTACTGCGCAGAACACACACTGCTGGACATGCGTGCTGGTGGCCTGAGGGGAGTGAGGCCACCTAGGAGGGGGTAGGCTAAATGGGAGGTTGCAGGGACAATGGGTTTTTACTAAAGATGGGATCTCTGCCCTGGTGGAGTTTGGAGCCAGGTCCAAATCTCTATCTGTAATGGGCCAAATCACAATCCTGGATCAAAGCAGCCCTGGGAGAGTTCGGGTCAGGATCCACGCTGCAACTTGGGGTCATCTCTTACTCATTCTCCTCACTCTGCTAGGGACTTGGGTAAGGAGGTTTTCACCCCAAGGGCAGCACATATGCAGCTGCTTTGACTTTGGACCTTCTGTGAGCACCTTGAGATGCTCCCACCATAACAGTCACCAGCGATGAGGTACCAGAGGACAGCCTGTCTCCCTGCCGGGCTATCCCTGCACCCTGGCATAGGGGGCCACTGTGTGGGGCTGCTCCCACTCTCTATGACAGGCCAGGGCTGCTCCCAGAAAGTTCCACCCTGGAAACTCAGGGGACAGGAAGCCTCATGGATTAAAAGCTCACCAGGGCTTGGCCCCACTCCCCCTTTGCAGCGGTCCCCTCAGCCTAATCCTCTTTTGGGGTGGTGCCCTGCTGATGCCCGGGCTGTCTGTGTCCTGTGGGTAAACAAGGCCTTCAGTCTGCAGAGCTGTTGGACTTTCATCACTCACAGGCACCAAGTCCATTTAAAAATGGTTTCAAACACACACACACACACACCCGTCCCCGAAAATTTGCTGCTCCTCCCTATCCTGCAGCAAGCAGCAGACATTGCCCCAGCTGGTATGGACCTTCCCAAGGGGTGAGAGTCGTGCTGGGAAGTGGCTGGGGAGAAACCCCAGCGTGGATGCCTGAGCAGGGCTCCACTGGGATCTGCAGTGGAGTCACAAGGAGGAGCGCGGGAGGCTTGTCCCCCCTTGCAGCTTTGAAGCTCTGGGCTGAAGATGTTCTAAGGATGACGAATAGGGTCCTGGACTCAGATCAGAGGCAACCAAGGACCAGCGTTCTGCATCTATACACGCATCCAAACAGAGGAAACATTTCTGTGGACGTTTCCACTGTGAAGGGGCAGTGGAAGGTCCTTCCCGCAGGCACAGCGGTTCTGAGAGCTGAGGCTGCTCCGGAGCCAGTTTGGCGGGCACCAACCTACGCTAGAGATCAGTCCTGCTGCCCCAGTCACATCAGCCAAGCCTCTGAAGGGAAGAAGGGGACCAGGCCGCCACGCCCCAGTGCTGGCACTGGCAGGAGCAAGCCCCTCAGCTGAACCATCTGACGCTAGGCCATTGCTGACCCCAGACATCCCAAAACCATGCCTCGGGCCTAAAAGACGTCAGGAGATTAAAAAAATAAACCCCTCATGATTTTGAAGTCAAACAAATACGTTTTGGGCTCTTCCTGTTTGCTTTCTGGACTTTGAGCTTTAAGATTACGCTCGAGTCACATTTTCAAGCTTTACTCGGCAACTCTGAGGGCTAGAAACTCTTTTTTGGCAATGAAAGAGGAGATCCCACGTAATCTCGTGCTGCCAGGGGCTGGAGCACTACGAGAAATACACTCGCAAGAGCTGGCGACACTGGTACTGGTTTATGCCATCTGCTCTGCTAAGGTCCTGATTACGGGGCATGCAGCAGGTTTGCCCCCAGGATTAGCACCCATCTCGTTGGGGCATGATCCTGCAAGCTGCTGAGACCCTTCTGTCCCGGGAATCGAGGGTGCTCAGCACCCAGCCAGGATCTGGCCTTGGTCCTTTAATATTTAAAAGTGACGTACAATGAAATGAGTCGGAGTTAAAAAACCGAGAGAAATAAAGACTCCTAAGTGCACTCCCACTGAAGGACAGTCAGAAACAGAAGCAGAAGGAGAGAGAGAGAAAGAGAAAGGCAGACAGCAAGTTAGATGGATGGCAACACAGGCGCACAAGGAGAGAGCGAGCGACAGGCGCAGAGCGCGGTTGCTCTCATGCGGGCTGAGAACGGGCAGCCGGAACCCTTTCTCTCGATGAAGTTATTTTGTTTGGCGCTGAAGTAAATAAATAAATAAACCCAGGCCCTACCTAAAAGGGGAAGGAAAAAATAAACCCAGCCTGTCTCCCAGATTTATGGAGCTGCAGTGGCAGAGTCAGTCAGAGAGACCTAACCCATGCTTGAGCCGCCCCGGGTTCTGCCTGCGCCCACAGAGAAATTCTTTACTTATTGAATCACATTTATCATCTCTAAATACATATGCAGGCCCGTGTTTCTGAATCCATAAACATCTTTAACGAACGCGGCTCAGCGAGGCCTCTTTCAGCAGTAATTTATATTTAACTTTTTCCATATGCGGGGCCTGTCGCTTTAGTGTCATTTCCGGGAAAACAAGGGGGGCGTTGTGTGCGGGGGGGACGACTGCAGCATGTTTTGGCCTGTTGGAAGAGGGCCTGCTGCTGGCACGGAGAGAGAAATCCACCCAGCAGAGCCAGGGCTCATTAATCATTCGAACTACTAAACTGCCAGCTCCTTTCAAGATCTTTCAAGAAGTGTTTTCACCCAAAATAGAGTTGAAAACGCAGCGGGCCTTACTTTCAGAGTCTCATCAATCTGGCCATTATGCGGCGTGTCAGGCAGCTCTGACAGACAAGCCCGCTCTGTTCGAGGGGCCCTGACTCCCGCAACCTGTCATATCAAGGGCCTGATCACGTTTGACAGCTTCATTTGTACCTACAGAATAGATAAAAGGGCTGTTCATTGAAACAAAGGGAGGGTCAGGGAAGGTGGGGGGGGAACAGGATACACCTCTCGAGCTCAGGGGCAGTGCAGGGAGAGGGGGCTGGGCGGAGAGTGATTGGCAGGGGAGTCCGGCTGAGCTGACCAGTGAAGGACATGAGGAATTGTCTTCGTAAAGGGATAACGGAGCGAGATGGCTTCCTCCTCCGTTCTCTCCAGCAGGGGTGGCTCGCGTTTTAGATACGAATGACAAAAATCGAGGGGCCAGGGAGATAGTGGCTGGCACGTCACCTTGCACAGATGTGCGTGAACAGGCGCTGGCTGGGTCACCATTACAACACGGCCGTGCTAGCACGGTGTGGCTTTGCCCCAGCTACACAGGAAATCTGGGGAACCTGGTGGTGAGACCACTGACCCCACCATGATTCTCCTCTTGTTCACGCTGGTTTTGCACCAGTAATAAAATTATCTTAGGGGTTGTTCATATTGGGGTGGCACCTGGAGGCTCCAGCCACAGTGTGCTAGGCACCATACATGTGTATAACAAAGAGCTGGCCCTTGAGCTTAGAGTCTTATAGACTCGCTCCACTGACATCAATGCGTATACTTCCGATTTAAACTGGTGTCAGCAGAGAGAGGGGGGTTCCCGGCTCCAATACATTGCTCAGACCAGACCAGACCAGACCTGTGTTTGGTAACCGGGCTAAAGCCTTCCCTAACAGACTGACTTGGGAATAAACATGCATGGGGCCCAGGTGTTTCCACTCCTGCAGACCAGGCTCCCCTTGAGTTGCTTCTCCATATCCAGCCCCTACCCACTCCACCGAGTGTTTCCATTCCCTGGTTACAGCGTGGCATGACCCACCAGCACTCGGACTGCATTTCGTTAGCTCACCCCCTGCCTCCACCATTCACATCTTCACCCAGTTCCATGCGCCTGCACCCTTCTTCTGACACATACAATGGTAAATAAAACCTGGCCGAGTCAGGGGAGAGCAGGTCAAGGAGGGATACGGAAGGGGAGAGAACACGAGGGATAAGCTGCTTGGAGAGGGAGTGGATGAGCTACAGAAAACCAGCACTTATCAAATCTTCATTCAAACAATTTTTCTTGTTGAAGTATTGCCCATCCCAAGCATTCAAAAGTCACGAGTCTTCGCCCCCCCATCCCCAAAATCAAGAGATTTAAAGGAATAATGCAGGTTTACAAGCTTGTCTTTGCAAGCTCAAGGGCTAGAGATGTCCTTTACCAAAAAAGGAGCTAAGATTCTTGGGAAATTGCATAGCTCTCTGAGCCAGAGCTTTAAGAAAAACACCAAACATCACACAAGTTGGCAAGATGGTACATCTCCTATTTTAAGTATTACCTTCTGCAAAACTAGAAACATATACATGTATTACAGCTTTTCCCTTCTACCAACAGAAGATGAGCCAGTACAAGATATCACCTCACTTATCTTCTCTCTTCTATTACTTCAGTAGAGGGTTAGAGAGGGAGGTAAAAATAGGGCTTATAACAGAAATGTGGATGCAGCCTGAAAAACTTCAAAAACAGACTTCAACGAGAAGCTGTTGAACTTGAATTAATATGCAAACTAGATACCATCAACTCAGGTTTGAACAGAGACTGGGAATGGCTTGGCCATTACATTAATTGAATCTATTTCCCTTAGTTAACTATCCTTACTCACACCTTTGTGTCAACTGTCCGCAATGGGCCATCTTGATTATCACTTCAAAAGTTTTTTTCCCCCCTGCTGATATAGTTCCTCTTAATTAACTAGCCTCTTAAAGTTGGTATAGGCACTTCCACCTGTTCATGTTTCTCTGAATGTATAAATATCTGTTCACTGTATGTTCCATTCCAAGCATCTGGTGAAGTGGGCTCTAACCCACAAAAGCTTATACTGAAATATATTGGTTAGTCTCTAAGGTGCCACAAGTAATCCTGTTCTTTTTGCTGACACAGACTAGTACGGCTGCTACTCTGAAACAAGTCACAACTGATTGCCCCCAGAATGAATTCGAAAGGACAGCAGGTTCCTTTTCTCGCTCTGTGCCATTAACCTTCAGGAATTATCAACGCAGATGAAGACTAGTAGCATTCTGATGCTATGGCGTGAGCACACAATATGTTAGTACAGCTGGAAGCATTAGGGAGACAGACACCAAGAAAACATTTCCAATATACAATCCAGTCCTCACCTAAAAAAAGGATCTGCAGCTCAAAGGGGGTTGAAGTTCTTTTCAACTCACTTTCCCAAAGGGCTGCGGTGATAAAAACTTTCCATTCCCACCCTTGCAAGGCCAGGGCTTCACTCTCTAGGGTGGGCAAGAACACTCTTAAAGCATTAGATCAGCTTGTGTCTGCGACAAATCAGCAGTTTACTCATGACTCTTTCCACCTTGGGGCGGGAGGAAGAACCTGGACTCTTTTCTTTTCCAGACCAACAGACGTCACTGAAACTGTGCAGATAATTGGAATGAGAAGCTACAAAGGTAACAATCACTTCAGCAGAAACAATTAGTCACTTTTATGAGCGCTAGTAAACACATGGCTTCCATCGGCCTGGCAGGCTCTGCACCCAGCAGCAATCTGATATTTGTGGACAGTCTATTTGCCCTCTGCCTGCCACTAGACCCATTCATCATTACCCATGCTGGCCCTTCCGTGGCATGCATTACAGCCACTCATAAACCAGGCGCAGTCAGATAGCAGGAAGGCCCTGGCAGTAAATAAATAGCTGCATTCACCCACTCTCCCTCAACAAACTACCAGCCACTGTAAAAAAGTTTGTTCCCTTCTCCCCCGCCAAAAAATTAAAATCATACGCTGTGGGTGCTTTAGGGAAAGAGATGAAGCAAGCAGGAAGAGCAGACTCAGCAGTCGTAGCACACAAAAGCAGGCAAGAATTTTGCTCTTACAAAACAAAAACAAAAAACAAAAATAGAGGAAAAGCAAATAAAACCTTTGAAGGCTCCAGTCCCTCCATTCCTCCACACTCAGCACTGCTTTCCCAGGTTCCCTCCCCTAGCAGCAGAACCTACTCAGAAGGGAGCTGCAGGCAGAAAGCAAGTCTTAGACATGGATCCCACCAGGCTTTGCTTCTTTAAAGCTACAGCCTTGCATTCTCACTGGGAATCCCTGGCTCTTGAAGGAGCAGGCGTGAAATCTCCTTAGTGAGTGATTCATAGCGGATAAGGCCAGCAGGGACCATTCTGACCATCTAGCCTGCACTAGTGTGTGCAGCGGGGGAGCCACTGGCCTAGGCACCAGGACACCTAGGTTCCATTCCCGGATCTCCTGCTGCCCTGCTCTGTGACCTCGGGACAGTCTCTGCCCCTCTTCGAGCCCGTTTCCCCTCCCTGCTGTTGCTCATCACCTCCCCTGAGACACCAGGCTCCTTGCATCAGGGGCTTACTCACTCCGGCCTGATGTACTGTAGCTCCAGTCTCCATTGGGGGTCCTGGGGCGCTGGGCTAAGAGAAATAATAACGATTAGGCGGCGTGTGCTTTGTAGCTTGTCAGCCAGGCTCTTTGTGCCCACCAGGGGCTCCTGGCACTCATCCTCTCCATCTCCCAGGCTGCCTGTGCACCACCTGTCCTGCTACCCCACCATTCCCCAAGCAGGGGCTCTGTGTGCCCCCTCCCATTTCCATCTATGCCACATGGCAGGGACTCTGCGACCCCCATCCGCTCCTCCACCATATGCCAGGGGCTCTGTGTGTCCCCCATATCCCCTTTCCCTCTGTACCAGGGTCCACCATTCTCCCTATCCCCACCAAGGGGTCTGTGTGCCCCCATTTCCCCCCTCCTCCTATTCTGGGGTTCCCCATTCTCCTCCCCCACTTCCATTATTGTTTCTTTTCTTTCTTTCTGGGAGATAAGTCATTCAGGGTGTCGGCATGTTAAACTCTACTGGGAGAATGGGCATTACTGAGATGGGGCTGTTGTTTACCCCTTGGGTGTTAATGGCACCCGCAGCCGGGCCTTTGACCTATACGCAATTATAGACCTGGTTGAAGCTACTGACTCTGCTAACCAGATGCCAGGGGCTCTCCTTGTAGTTCTGTGATTGTCACCAAAATCAACGGGGGTCTAACCACGGATGCCTAGAACATTCTCTGAAATGTTGGATTCAATTGGATGCGGCATTCAAACGTTATTGCATTACATCCCAATATCCAAACAGAGACATGCCATCAAATTGAGTGTAGGACCTTGCTTTGCTTGGCTGATAATGCTCAGTCAGCGGGTGCAGCTTCAGTAGAGTTCTGTCTAGGGCCCCACCACCAGAGCATCTAACTGCCTGGGACACAATGGTGTCTTTGAGGTTAGTCCATCTTTGCAGAGGCCTGATCTGCCAGGTTTATGTAGCGTGCAAGCCCTGGTTTAGTTTCTCAGATCCCAAGCTCTAAGGTGGTATGAAGTCACGGCGAAGCTTCTCTGCGTAGTTTTCATAATTGCCATGTTAGAAAATATTATGGTCTGTGGAAATCTGTTTGTTATTGTGAATCAAGCTAAAGAACTATACAGTACTTTGTAAACCAAGCTGTCAGCTGAATGTCTCCCCCGGAGATCTCCAGTGAGCATTTAACTGAGACATTTGTATATATGGAATTACATCTCTTCAGTTATTTGTCATGATAGTAAACAGAGGGATAACTATTAACCATGCATCACAATAATGAACGATATCACTTACAAACGTTGCCATGTAAAGCTGAATGAAAGCTAACAAGGCTATATTCTGCAGAGAAACAGGGCAGGTAATGCTATCTCCATGTCCTCTTAGCTTAACCCTCCGGACAATGGCATTTTCCAGACTGCCACCAGCTGAATGCCTGCATCAAAGGACAGATATCTGTTGTAGGGACTGCCATACCAGGTCAGACCAGCGGCCTGCCTAGTGCAGTCTCCTGTATCCAGGAGGGGCCAGTCCCTGATGTTTCAAAGGAAGGTGCAAGTAACCCCAGAGTGGACAATTAGGATTAACCTGCCCCTGCAGGCTGTTTTTCAGTAACCCTGAAGTTGATTGATATCCTAACAAAAGCTTGTTTATAACAATGCTGTTTTTCCCACATGTAATATGACTGTGTCTGCAACCTCTAAAGGAACAATGGGCCAGACTCCCCATTGGTGTAAATCAGCATCGCTCCACTGAAGTCAATGGGCTAAATCCCCAGTTGGTGTAAATGGACAAGCCAGTGTGGCCTAGTGGTACAGCACTGGACTGGGTTATGTTCTCCTCTCTGCTACTGGCCTGATGGGTGACCCTGGCCAAGTCACTTCATGGCCTCAGTTTCCCTTTCTGTGCAATGAGAATAATGATGTTGACTTCCTTTGTAAAGCCCCGTGAGATCACCTGATGCGAAGCATTATTATCATTATCAAGTCAATGGGCCTAATCCCCAGCTGGTGTAAATTGGCACAATTTGATTGACTTCAGTGCAGCTCTGCTGATTGACACGTGCCAAGAATCTGTGTAATCGATCTAGTTTAATCAAGGAAATGACAGTAGCCATTTCCCCATAAGCCTTGGTGAAATCTTTCTTACATGTTCCGTGCTTTCCTCGTCTTCATGGCTCCTTCACCGCCGCCTTCTGGACTCTGTCTCTTCCGGTTCTCTTTGTTGGTCTTCTCTGGCTTACTCTTTGCAGTTCCTTCTCCAGCCACATGCCGTGTTTGCAGCTGGAATGGGCTGCACCTGAACCCCTGGGCATGAATAATTCACTCTGACTGCTTTCCCGTTCTCCTCTGTGCCCGCTCCCTGCGCTTAGCACATGCAGCTTCACTCTGCCCCAGCCCTGCCCACAGTCTCCCCAGGTTTGCTCTGCACAGATCCAGCCCTGCAGGGGTTTGTGCATATTGGAATCCCATTTTACTCCAAATGACAGACTCAAGTAGGACACAGGTATGTAGCCCACCCCACCCCCAGACCTTTGAACCCCTAAACACCTAGGAACATAGCAAATCCTTTACCCGACCAGATGAATGGTCCATTTAGACCAGAATCCTGTCTCTGATAGCGGTTGGGGCTTTAGTTGAAGATGAGCTCCATTAGCCGCATCAGCAATGCGGGTGGGGATTTCCTCTAGTCTGCTGTAGTTGATCAGCTTATGCCCTGAAGCATGAGATGCAGTTGCCTTGATCTTGGTAAAGGATTTGCTATGTTCCTAGGTGTTTAGGGGTTCAAAGGTCGGGGGGGGGGGCGGGGATTACATACCTGTGTCCTACTTGAGTCTGTCATTTGGAGTAAAATGGGATTCAAATAACTATAGTAGTATTGGCCATAAAATTATCTAACCCTTTATAGCATCCACTGTGGGTGTGGCACTGTCAGGACTATGCTCCCGTACCTCGTTGAACCGCAGGGTCTAGTCCCCTCTCCCCATGGCACGCACGGCTCCCATTAAGGGTAATGAAAGTTACACACGCCCTTGACGGAGGAACAGAATTCGGTGTGTCTGATTTATTACTGTCCTTTAAGCAAGTCCCAATTTACACGTTGGCGGTTTCAACCCCTGCTCCCAATTTGTTTGTCCCAGCCAGGGCTCCCTCGAGTGTTGCCACTTTACCGGCTTTGCTCCCTGTAACCAGGGGTCGCGGGAGCCCAACTCTTGGTACCTCATGGATTTTCATCAGCTGCTCCGGTACAGTTCAGCAAAGGACACACGCTCACTGTGTGGTACTTGCACGGAACACTGCCCCTTTGTACCACGGCATCCAAGGGGTCTTATTTCCTCTCGGGCCGCTCACCGTATGTCCCTCCTGTCCGTGTCATCTCCAGGGTGCCTCGTTTTGTTACAGGTAGAGCTTCTTCGCATCAGCTCTAAGCCAGCAGGCTGAATCTGGACCCGTGAGTCTAGCAACCAAAAGTCAGCCCAATGGGCAGATGTTTGCTGGCCTATAAAGACACCACGATGCCTAGCACTAACGATCTCTCTGCTGGGAGGAATGGGCCCCGGAGACTGATCTCCCCTCTGCCCCCTAGAAATAGCCCTTCTAGGTCAGCACTAGGGGTACTGGCATGGGGCTGGCACTGTCCACCCTGTCCCACTTCTGTGGATAAATGCAGGATTTTATTCTCCAGGGCTGCTGCTTCCACCAGGACTAATATGGGGGGGAGGGGGAAGAAAAGAAAAGCTTCTTTCTGTGGCTGAGAGAATTCCTAGTCTTCTCCAGTTCGCCTCTGCCCAGCGTGCCCGTGTGACCTTCCCTTGGCATGTGTGTGTCGGACGCACTGGAGGGGCACGCAACTTTGTGCCCGGCTCTGTCCTTTGAAATGCAGTGTGTGTTTGTGGGCAGACGCCGCTGCCTCACCTGAAAAACACCAGGGATCCGTGTGCAGAAGAGAAAAAAAAAATACGCCTTCCGCTTTCATTCACATATTTATTAGGTGGGCAGATCATTCTGCGGTCAGCTTGACTTCAGCCTGGACCAATGGGGATATTTATAAGGAGCGCAGCATGCAGGAACTGCTCTGCCGGTGCGGCCAAGTCGCTCCTTTTCCAGCACAAGGTATAATGTTGCCTTTGTTCGCTTTGGGTCGGAGGCAGAGTCAAAGCAAAAGCGCACCATGCCTCTCATGTGATCCTCCCCCCTCCCCTCCACCCGTCCCGGCAACAAAATCTTGCATGTTTTCTGTTTAAACAGCACACAGTTGTGAAGTGTCCTGGCTCTTTCCACACACACACTGTGGCCTCAGCAACTGCTGCAATAAATCAATAGGAAAATAGAGGCTGCCAGTTAGACTAAACAAGTGCATTTGCAAGGATTGCTAACCCTCATTAATCACTCTGACAGTCCTAAAAACACATTTCCCCTTTAATGACTGTATTTGGATAATCAGTGCTTTTTCCTCCTCAGTCAGAGTTTGAGTAACGGACAGCTGGTGTTATTATAGCCATTCATGGGAGAGAGCTGGGAGCAGGGTCAACTGAGAGTCAACCACTGGAGGTCTCCTGCAATTCAGGGCGAGCTGGAAAAGTTGTTGTTATGCAATAATGAGGCGAGCTGCTTGCTGCCAATACAGATCCAAACATACATTTACCAATGTCCCAACACCCACCTGTGTTATCTGAGCAACATTCTCCTTCCTTTCCCATCCAACAAAACCCACTGCCATCCGGGTTTGAAAGGCTCATTTCTGGTTCACTGTGTTGCCTTTAGGTGGTTTTTGCTGCCAGAATAAGTTTGAAACCAGGCACATTTTTCTGTGTAAATGACGTCACACATTAATGCACGGCACATTATGAAAATGGTAATTCAAACCCATACAACTCTAAATTAAGCCATCCGTTATCCGCTGCACTCAGCCATATATTTTGCAGAAAGACAGGATGAAATCAAATCAAACTGAAACTGCGGAGTGCAGATTGTTAGAATAATTAATAAAGTGCATCCCAGAGCTCTTATTAGAAGATTAATTCTGCAGTAACCAGGGCGTACATTAGATGGAGAGTTGGCAACACAATCATTTCCTAGCAGAGAAAGTCACAGAGTGTTGACTGGCATCAGAGGATACTTTGCAGTGTTTACAAAGTCTGGGCGGGTACTGCAGTCTTTAGGAAACAACTGCCACGGGGAATTTTCCTGCATGAAGACCAAGGAATTTAGAAAGTTGCAACCCTGGCGTATGGACATATCGGAACTGGGCTCCAGCGGTTTAATTGCATGGGGAGTCCAAACTCAGGAAGGATCTCTTTAAGTCAGCTACATTTTCAAGTCGGGGCTTAATGTCCCCCCAAAGGGCAGAGCTCCAAGGGAACCAGGAAAAATGGCAACTTCATTGTAGAGAGCTAATCCATCTGGCCCCACTCTCTCCGTCCCATTAACCTGGGAAATTATTCCTAAAGGAATGGAACGCTCCGGAAGGGAGATAAAGTAGCCCTGCTTGTCCTTTCTACAGGACGGATCTTTCAAACCTCCCAGCCGTGCCCCCATTGATCTCAGTAAGACAACTCACCTGCTTAAAGTTAGTTAGGTGCTTGCTTACATCCCTTTCTGAATCAGGGCCCCGGTGAGTTCAGCCTTTCCCTTGTCCTGCTGTGAACTCTCCTGCCAGTTGTGCTAGTCATGGAGATCATTTGGGCTTTGCTCCTTCTAGGCCCTCTCATTGCCCCACTCCCTCCTGCCGTGATGAGATGCTGCTGCAAATGGGATGGTGCCTTCACTTGCAGGCCCTGGCGATAATTAAAGCGCCTTGTTACTGTGGGGATAGTCAATTGAATAAGACGCCTGTGGTAACCACCTGGGCTGGCACCAGCCCTGGATTATGAAGCCCCTTCTCTCTTGGGGCTTTGTGCAAGCCCCCATCTGTGGGGTACCCCAGCGGCTCATCACAGAAAGGGTGTAGCAAGATCATGGGCTCTCCGGCTTTTGCTGGCTCCTGGAAGAGGCGAATCTGGGGTAGGAGGGAGAGGCCCATGGTCAGACACCACCACCACGTGCCGTGCCGGAGATGACGGAGCAAACGCTCAGACAAAGCAGTTTGTTCCTCCTTCACGCCCTTTCCCGCTCAAGAGACACCTTGCTCACAAGGAGAGCCCCTCCTCCCACCTCTTGCAGAAGTTCACAGCTTCCTTATTATTTAAGCATTTATCACGTGCCCATTGCTGGGGCATCAGGGCATGAGGATTCGACAACGTTAACAAATCATGAGCAACATGGCTCACCCTGCACAGCCCCAGCAGCGCCTCCCACCGGATCCAGGGAAAACCTCCACAATCAGACCACGCTCAGGTGACTGCTCTGCTGAAAAGATGAGCCCTGCAGCATGGTCAGCAAACAGGGGCCTTGATCCTGCAAACGCCTTACCCCCAAAGGAGCAGCTCTGATGCGTAACGTTCAGCATATGCAGGATCGGGGCTGTAAGCGCGCACGCGCGCGCACACACACACACACACACGCCGCTGCACCGATCTCAAGAAGGCAACTTTGTTTGTCCAGCTGCAGGCCATGCCTAGCGCAAAGCACGGGTCTCCTTCCAGCCATCAGCGTAGTCTCTCTCCAGTGCCTTAGAGGCACACCATGGAATTTACTAATCTGAAATCAAAACTCGGGATAAACCATTCGCCCTCCTTCACCCTTCCCCGTAGTTCCCATCTGCTTCCTTGACTACAGCAAGAGATGACAAAAAACAATCAGGAAAAGTAGCAACGTTGTAAATCTCAGCACCCCCATCACTGAAAACTGCCTCCCATCCTCACGATGCACCTTCTCTCTGCCGAGCCTTCCGGGCCCATGACAATCTCCTCTTTAAGGGTCCCCTTTATTTCCAGGGACTTGTGGCCTCCTCTGTGCCATCGGGCTGGGGAAGGCAAGGAAGCAGAACCAGCAGGCAATTTATACACCTGTAGTCTAGGCTCAAGTTGAGGGAAGGTGGTGGGAAAATGTGAGCAGAAGGAAAGGGAAGAGAAGCTTCCCCTCCCGTTAAACTATTATCATCCTGGCCCTGTGAAATGCAGCTGCAGCAGGAAATCCTTTGGGGGAAGGACTGTGGTGAATGGGGCAGGCTGGAAAGACCCACTCTGTCCTGCAACCTGGGTGCATACACCTAAGCCCCATTGACGGTAACAGCATACAGCATACGTGGGACTGCAGGACCAAGGGCCGACTTGGGGTCATTGTTCCCTGACTAGTTCTGCTCTACCCTGCAGCACTGGTGGTTGGCAATTTACACCTGGGCCGTTCCCCAGCTCCTTAGGCAAAGCCTTAGCAAGATAATGTAGCTCAAAAGTGGGTGGGGGAACTGGGCCAGTTTTACAGATGGGAAGCCCCCAGGACTGTAGTTATTCAGCTGTCTCCTGCCCCTGAATTCTCGTAAGCACGTTTAAAACTTCCTGCAGTAAGGAAGGGCAGGGTGTGGCTGGGGTCTTCCAAGCCCCAAAGGTACCATTGTGTCCCTGAACAGCCTAAGGGTGGTGGCGTTCCCTTGAGTGAGGACATGGGAAACTGCCTGGAGTCTCTTATGGCCAGGGATCGGGGAGCAGGGGGAATGATAGCTTGGCTACACCCCAGCGTATCACAGGTGCACTTCTGTGTGCTCTCTCCCTCACCCGGTAACTGCCTGCAGTACAATTTGGACGAATAGTGGAATTTAAACAGAAAGATTTTGCATTTGGCTCGCAGCCCCTGATTGAGATGTTATGTTGAGCTGGAGGAACACCCAGAAATTTAAATACAGGCACAAGACACATATTACAGAGAGTAATTAACTACAGTTAATTCCATGATTCATCCCTATGCAACAGGATTAAAGCCCTCACAGGGAGAGCATTGCAGGTGAGAGACACACATTAGGTGCAGCAAGATAGATATTTCTATGGAGATCCCACTACTGCTAAAAAACCTGAAGAGATCAGCTAAGAAACAGGCCTCTCTCTCTCCCTGGAAGGGCAGAACATCCCCCCACCGCAGGAAGAGGGGGCAGCGGTAGGTGCTGCCTTCCCATCCCAGCTCGTCCCTTTCCTTCCCAAACAACCCAGGTTTCCATTTCGCAAACTGCTCCAAGCTTGGTGGCAGCAAACTCAGCGCACTGGGGAAACAGACGCTGTTGGGCGGCTTGTAATCTTTTCTGCCAAGCGGGCTGGGGATGGGAAGGATACGGATTTCAGACTCATTTATCAAACCTGTTCTCATTCGCTCTGCCTGCACGGTGAAAAGGCAACCGGAGAAAAATCGCTCTCTGCAGCACCCACGTTTACCTTAGGGGAGACACTGAGCTAAGTACAGAAACAGATATGGGATCCCGTTTATGTTGCTTTTCCAGCCATATATAAATTCCTTCTCAGGGCTGCAGTTAGAGATGATCTGGAATTGAACAGAGAAATTCTGCGGGGCTTTGGATCTTTGTACAGCTGCTCCTGGTTCTCAAAAGCATTCCCACCCCTTCCCTCTATCACCATGCTTGGTAGGACATGAGCAAAACCTCCATACAAGCATATATATTAATAAGGAACCAAGGCACCAGACATCCCTTTCTGCACGGTTAGCTCCGTATTGTCCAATGATGACGGTTATAATTGGGCCAGGAATGGTGATAATGGTATCCTTAACACCCGAATGCTCTAGGAATTGTTCTGGAGCAGTTCAATGGCCTATGTTAGAGCACAATGATCCCTTCTGGCCTGGGATTCCTTGGCTCTAATTCGATTCAGTTATCTAGTCCCAGCAGGGACTGGTCTAGTCAATTTAGGACTAAGCACTCTCACCCCTGACCTCCCCCAGCCCAACATCTGCAAAGGGGGGGATAATTTTCTAACTCGGAGTGCTGCTGAGATGATCAAAAAAATGTGTGAAATGCTGCATAGGGCCATATAAATTGTACTCGGTAGCTGCCGTTACACCCAATGCCTGGCGTTACTCAGACGAGCAAACAGGCAGTGCCAGCAGCTGCACTTGCTTTTTTCCAGGTGCCTAATTGCAGGTAGACTAGGTGTAAGTAGGGCAAGGGGTAGAGAAAGAAATTAGCTACTGGGCTTCTCTCTGCCACTAGGTGGTGCTGTAACCCTTCAAGCCTCCACCTCCACCAGTTCTTCCCCCCCACCCCAAAAAAACCCTCCACCAGCTGCTTCTGCAGCTCTTATTCCTCTTCAGTTACAATCTCTTGCCCGTCATTTTTTGTATTGCCTGTATAAAAACTGCACCCAACACCATTCCATTTGTTACAGGGGACAAAAGCCGCAGCACTCAGGAGTGACATTTACAACCTTATGGGCTTTTCCCTTCTTCCCCCAAATTATTTGTCGCCGCAGTTAGTGGCTCACTTTTCATGGAAAACCTTCTGGCTGCTGCAAAGGAAGTGCCTGGCTAATGGAGGCGATTTGTATAAAGACAAGAGGGTGTGGGAAATGGGCGAGAAAATGCAAGAGAGAACACACCACAGGGTGAATATAACCAAGTATTCATTTATTAACAAAATAAGACTTACCAAGATGGAGCTCTATTCACCCAAAATGATCCGCAGCGTTAGACTGGGGACGGGAGGGGGGCAGGCTCTGCACCCCATTCATGGTTCATTCCTGTAGGTCAAGAAAAGCTGGGGTTTGGGGATGGGGGTTTTTGGTATGTAGACTGGGCCTGTAGAAATCAGATCAAGATGGATTTTGCCCTGGGCGCTGGATTAAATGACCCAGTTTGTACCAGGCTGGGCGGCTCTCTCCTAGCTATTTCTGCGGCTGTGAAGAGTCTCTTCTCCCCCGCCCCCAGCAGCGAGCCACGGACACCAAATTCATAATCCACATCTTTTAATTTTGATCAGGTGCCCTGTGGTGGATCAGTGAGCAAAAGCAAGTCATTTGCAGTGGCACAGCCATTACACCTTATCCCAGGACATCAGTGGACTCCTTCAGTATTATCAGGGGAGGCCACAGATCAGGCTGACAGGTACGCTAGTTCTTGGTCTGTACAAGAGCCCACTGGTGCTGGAAGGCAAGGCAGATTTTCCAAGCACGGGAGAGCAGGAGACAGGATACCGGACTAGATGGAGGACCACTGGTCTGAATCAGTATGGCACTTCCTACGTCCTTTTCCGAACTATAGAAAGAAGCAGGGAGCATCCCGTTCAGTAGGTCTCCCTGGGTTTTGCAGACAGTGCCACATTTTGGGATGAAGAGAGCTCTGGGGTAGCACTGCCATAGACGGTCTCCCAGCTGCCCTTCCTCCCTCCCACACCGCCGTTGCCCCTTCCCCAAAATACATTACAAAAAAAAATTACATCTCTGTTAACTGTACAAACAAAGAGAAACGGAATTCCAAAATGATAAAATGAGGGACGGGAAAATGTATTTGTTAAAAGAGGCATGCAAGGACTTCCTGGGGAGCGGGAGGGGACAAAATAAAATTAAAATTTCAAAAGAAGAACGAAAAGGGAAAATAAAGGAAAAAGAAAAGCCCCACACCTGCAAAGGAAAGGATTTTTTTTTTTTTTTTTTAGACACAGACTTTTTGCATACCATTGATTCATTGGTGTATTAATGCACTTAATATTCCCAGCTTTAAGCTAACATACAGTAAATAAATACACAGTCCAAGGAAGGGAAGGAGAGCGGGGGAAGGAGAGGAGACGGGGGTGCTTTAGTTACTGATATCCAAGCGCGGAAGCTGAAGTTAGTCTTTGGCCATACAACGCATATGGAGAGTAGTAGGGTCCGGCTGCTGGCAAGGAGGGCACTGGCAGAGCACCGGCTGTGGGCAAGTGGCTCTTGCCATAAGGGTGGTACCTGTTTAGTCCCAAAGTGTGTGGGCTCCTCAAAGACAGGGATCCTGGTAAAGTGTTGGGGCTCCCTGGGGCGGTGGGTGGGAGGTGGAGATGGCAGGATGCCGCAGAGCCAAGACCAGAGGTAGGGTAGCCAGCCAAGAGTTTCTCCGCCCCGGGCAGAGCCGTGTGGGTCCGTAGGTGGGTGAGCAGTTCCTCTGAGGTGGCAAACCTCTTGTCACAGGGTCCACTGGCAGACACCCAGTTGCATATGTGGGGCAGGGGGTCGTTCTGGAGCATGAAGCCATAGGTGTAGAGGGGGTGGCTGGGCAGGCTCGGGGTGGCGCTGGAGGACAGGGTGGTGTGGACAGAGTGCAGGGGGTGCGTGGGGTACACCAAGGGGTATCCGCTTTTCAGGCTGCCGGGGTCGTGCACGCAGCTGGAGCAGTTGCTGGTGCCCAGGTGCGAGGCGCTGTGGTAGCTCAAGCAATAGGGGTCTCTGCATAATCCCTGCATAAAGGAGGGCGGGGAGGCCCCGGTCAGCGGGCTGGAGCTGGGCGGCTTGCCGGGCAAGCCCAAGGTCCCTGGCAGCTGGCTGCTCACCAGGCCGGCTTTAGTAGGATCCAGGCCGGGCACGAACTGGGACGGGTAGCCGGCGTAAGCCCCAACGATGGACCCGTGGTAGCCGATGCTGGAAGGGGGCAGGGGGAAGACGGAGTGGCCCGGCTTGTAGGGGGACACCGGGGCCACGTGGCCGGCGGGCGCCAGGGCCGGAGGCTCTGATTTGCGCCCGGAGGCGGCCTCGCCATGCGCCCCGGTCTCCGCGCTCCCTGCGCCCCCGCCGGCCCGGCTCAAGCTGCTGCCCCCGGGCCCCGGCGCCGCTTCAGGGCTGGGCTTGGCCGCCGTCTCGGGCTCCTTCTTGTCCTCCTGGCCCTTGCAGTCTGCGTGCTGCGGGGAGCTGCCCCGGGAGCCGCCCGGGGAGGAGGCGGCGGCCGCATGCGGCGGGAAGGGCGGGCAGGCGGCGCTGGGCACCCGGAACCCGGCCTTGTCCGCGCCGGGGCCCGCGCCCGCCGAGCCGCCCTCCTTGCGGGGGTCCCCGCCGCCTTTGGAGTAGGGCTTGAAGCTGGACTTGTCCTCGGCCGGGGAGTCGCCGCCGCCGCCGCCCAGCTGCTTGAGGGCGGAGGAGGTGGAGCGGGCGCCCGGCTCCTTGTCCGCGCCGGGCAGCCCGTTGGCGGCCACCGCGTTGAGCTTGGAGGAAGGCGGCGGGTCCGGCTTGCCGATCTGGGAGCAGGTCTGTGCCAGGAGCGCCAGCGGGCTCTTCTTAGCGTCCAGCTGCGGGGAGAGAGGCCAGAGCGCGGGTGAGCCGGGGCGCGGTGATGCCGCTCCGCGGAGCCGGGGCTCGGACCCTGCGGCTCGCAGGCAGCCCCGCAAAGCCGGGGGAGCCCGCAGCTCCCAAGCGCAAGGCTGGGGACAGAGATGGGCTCAGCTCCCCGGCCCCGGGGCAGACGAGGGAGCTCAGCCCCGGGGCGCTCTCAGACCCCCACACAGCCCAGGGTAAAGACGGGGGGGTAACAGCCTCATTGGCACCCTCCAGCCGGGTAGAAACTGGGGTGGGAAGCGAAGCCCCTTCCCAACACCCCCCCCTCTTCCGGGTGGTCTCGGGGTCCCCACCAGGAGGAGCCCCAGCCCCGTCTCTCTCCTTTGGACCCCCGCCAAGGGAAGGCTCGCCCAGGCTCGCCCTGCTGCTCTGCCCCCGGCAGGGTAAAGAGGGTTTTTGCTCCTTCCACCAGCCCCGCTCCGGAACTTCGCTTGGAAACCTGGCAGCTAAACCGAGGAGCGGGACCCCGGTGCCGTGCGAGTCGCCCGGGCTCCTTAGGCTCTCCCAGTCTGCCCGACCCCGAGAGACCGGAGAGGCGCAGGGCGGGGCGACCCTCCCCAGCCTGCCCCCAGGAGGGCGCAGGAGCCCGGCGCTTCCTCGCGCCGCGAGCGGGGTGGACACAAGGGAAGCGCAGTGGCGGGGTGTGCGCGCAAAGGCGCACCGCGCTCCGGGGCGGCACCGTGCGCCCGGCCCCCGCGGCAGCGCTATGGTGCAGCGCCAAGGGACCGGGGAAGGGGCGAGGAGCGGCTCCCATTAGCAGAGCGGACCGGGGCGGTCCTGGGCAAGGCGGTTCGGGGACCGGCCCGGGTGCGATCCGTGCCCGGGGCAGGAGGATAGAGGCGCGGCTCCGGGGCAGCGCGCTGCGCCCTGGCCGGGCAGGCGGAATGGCTGGGGGGGCCCCGGCCGAGACTGACCTCGATGGGGCTGACGGGCGTGGAGGAGAGAGGCTGCAGGTATTCCGGGTGCAGGAGGTGGCCGGTGTGGGCGCTGAGCATCTTCAGGACCCTGATGGGGAGCCGGTTCGCCTGGCGCAGGGGGTCCGCCGGGGGCAGGTGCGAGAGCGCCGGGCACGCTGCCGCTGCTGCTGGGGACGGTGCACTCTCCCCTCCGCTGCTCTGCGATGTCCTTGGGTTAGATCCAGCGGGCGAACCGCTCATTTGGAGGAGGCTGCAGGGGGAGAGAGCCGGGCGGGGTGGGGTAGGGTAAGGGGGGAGGGGAAAGGGAGGGAGGCGAGCTCCGGGGGGCTGCGGGGCGAGCTCCGCGGTGTTGCCGAGCTGAGCAGGGCGGCGGCGGCAGCAGCAGCACCGGCCCCGGTAAGACAAAAACCTTCCCCTTCCCCTATCAACACGTCAAATAGCCCAGATCAGCAGCCACACTTCAAAGGGACCAACCCTCCCCACCAATCCGGGACCTGCCAGGGACCCCGGGGCGGGATCAGACGCCGTGGGGGGAGCTTAGCTTGGTAGGAGGGGAGATGCTTAAAGGGCCCTGGGCGGCGCTCCTCTCCCTGGCTCTAACAATGCCAGAGCCCAGGCTGAACCAGACCAATTTCCACCCACAGAAGGGACGAGACACGCCCCCCCTTTAAAAGCGCATCCCATCCCATCCCAGCCAAGCAAGATCATGACAGCGCTAAAAGGAAGGGGTGGTGGCGCTGCTTTTTGGCTTAGAGCGGCCCCGGTCCCATGCCCGAGACAGGTGGTGAAATATAGAACCCACCGAAAAGGTGCAGAGCAGGTGACTGCAACAGGGCACACCCCAGACAACGTCTAGTTTGAAAAGCTTGAGCCCCGAGTTAGTAACCGGAGCAGCGACCGTCACCTCGCTGGGCTGCTAGGCTGTTATCTGGAACGCGGCGAGGTTTCTCACGCCAAGGGAGGCTTTCTTTCTTTCTTTGCAGTTTCCAGTTTTGGTTGCCAGGTTAACCCTCCCCCCCACACCCCAGTTGCAAATCGGTGCCGTGGTTATGTGTATTGGATATATCCTGCAGTGCTGTGCAATCTTGTAGGGGAGTTTACCTTTTATAATGTGTAAAATAAAGGATGCAATTGCTGCATTTAAAGTATGCTTCATAGTAATAATAATTCTTGGCGTTTATATAGCACTTTATGTTTTCAGAGTGCTGAACCAACATTCACTAATTAATTACGTGTATGTAATCATTAAATGTGAAATCATCAAGGTGTGTGCACTGAATGCATAGCCCAGTGAACCAGGGCTCTCATCCTGACAACCCTTACACATTTACTAAAAACTTTACTACTTTGAGTACTCCAGTGGAAATCAAGGCAACTCCTGGGAGCAGTAAAATTAAGCAGGTTAGTCTGCAGGACTGGGGCCTTTCTCAACCCTGCAAAGATTTTTGCAGGTGCTTAATTTCAAATAGTCCAGACTACTCACCTATATAAAGTTGTGCAACTACGTAAGTCTTTTTAGGATTGGCATTTAAGCTACACACCTGTATGAGAGTCTATGGGATTTGAGTGAGGCCTGTGTTAGTATGGCAACCCCCATCTTTTCATGTTCTGTGTGTGTGTGTATATATATATATATATATATCAGTGGCGCAGCCAGGTCCAGAGCGCAGGGGGAGAGGTGCTATAAAAGGTGCCTTCCCCTGTACTCACCCGGCGGCGCTCCGGGTCTTCGGCGACTCACTCCGGGTCTTTGGTGGTACCCCGCGCCAAAATGCTGCCGAAGACCCGGAGCGCCACCGGGTGAGTGCAAGAAGCGGCGCCTTTTTTTAGTGCTGCTAAAAAAAGGCGCCACTTCTGCTCAAGGGGGAGCGGCCACTCCCCCTGCTCCCCCCCGGCTACGCTACTGATATATATATATATATATATATTCCTACTGTATTTTCCACTCTATGCATCTGATGAAGTGGGTTTTAGCCCACGAAAGCTTATGCCCAAATAAATTTGTTAGTCTCTAAGGTGCCACAAGTTCTCCTGTTCTTTTTTGTGTAGAACAGAGAACTCTGGGATAGAGGTGAAAAGGACTATGCGCTCATGGGAGAAAACCAAGGAGTAATTTGGGGGCTTTGGGTGGGTGAAAGTTGAGAGGCCTGCCTTGGCCAATAGAACAAAAATGTGATGTCTTTAGAATTAACTAGAAGTCACATTCCAATTATCTATCTAATTATTTTGGCAGCCATAATAACTTATTTTCCATTTGTTTAGACAATGAAACAATCACCAAACCCACTAAAGGCTGTGTGTTCTCTGCACAGACAGGTCATGTGCTGAAAAGCCAAGGAACAACTACTCAGTACAGTGGTTTTCAACCTTTTTCAATATGTGGACTCCTAAAATATTTCAAACAAAGGTATGGGCCCCTGTGGAAATCTTAGACAGTCTGCAGACCCTCAGTGGTATGAGGACCACAGGTTGAAAACCACTAACTTAGTACATTTTGGGTGATGTCATTGCTGCAGTATTAAAATCAAGGTTTATCTGGAACAAATTACCTATTGAAAAACCAGTAACCCTGCCTCTCTGGTTGGCATAGTATATCACTAACATATTTATAACTCTGAATGTTTGACATTTTCATGTTTTCTTTCATGTACTTCTGGCTAAAGGCATATAATTTGCCAATCGTACATTGCATGGCAATTGTTTGCTGCATAGTTGTGGATAATGGAAATGAACAACCTTTCAGCAGTGTGTTTCTTAACTGTGTATACACTTTATTGGCCTGGGGAATTCACTGTTGGGAACCAGAGTTCTGCAGTACAGTTACACTTTTACATTTGCAGAGTGTTTTTCAAATTCCAGCTACCTGGGGGGAAAAAAAAGAGAGAGAGAGAGCGCAAGAGAGAGACGTATAATTAATCATATTAGGTCCTGGCAGATGCTTTATGTTACAACAATGTTGCTATTATTAAGTTCATACGGCCACCCATTACAAAGTCTGTGTGCTCAGTGTTCTGGGAAAAAAAGCTTTGCTGGATTTCCCCCAGTGGAGTGAAGGCATCTCTGTGTTACATGCCTCACTTCAAGGACCACTTTCCCAACCACAATCAATCACTCTGTTTGTCAGACCTGTCAATTCCGCCTCATTGTGAGACTTTTTTTCCGAAGCTGACCGCAAGATTGATTCAATCCGAACAACAAAAAATGTAAAAGGAGAGGTCTGCCTTTCAAAGGAGTCATTCAAGTAAGAAGGAAATAAAAAACCTTTCCGCCAAGTAATTCAAGTTGTATGCCAACAACAACACCCACGTCCCACCTTATTTTATTTTAGTTTGTTATGTGGGCTGGATTCGGCAGCCATTACAATGGGCACTTGCAAAACGTCTGTCCAAACAAACAAACAAAATAAAGTGAGGGAGCAGAGAGATGGTATCTTGAGGACTGTATATGTTGGACTCCAGAAATATTACAGGGCTTAGTTTGCCTCTGCTTCAACTCTATTGGATGCCGATGCAGCCTGCTGAAGTCAATGGAGTTATACCATTGTAAAATTAGAGTAAATGAAGTGGTGAATCAACCCAACAGAATGAAAAACACAAGGTCCCCCCACCCCTTTTTTTAAATCCCAACCAGTCAAGTTAGTAGAGAAAATAAATTCTCCCCTTCCCAAAGTGAGGGTTTATTATATAGATTGCATTTGAGTTTCTAATGATAATCAAGGTGTGGCATTCTGACGCTTGAATTGTACTGACAGTTTTCATGCTCAGGCAGGGGCTATTTTTCTTTCTAAATGTTCTAAGCCAGAGAACAAGTGCAGAGCGAGGGGAGCATTAGCAGGAATAGCATGTGGTAGTTATCAGTTATCACATTGGAAACAAAATTGCCAGATCAAACTTGTGTCTGCGGGAATAAAACGTCATCAAAAGATCATCACAGATAATGATGAGTCCTGTTTAACATTCTAATACTATGAGGACTTATTATCTGTGATTATACTCTTGGCTTTTAAATCTGTCTGGGTGCTATTCTCCCTCAGCAGAACATTAACAGGGGGAGAGGGGAATAAGACCTTATTTTATATTCATTTCAGCTCTGTAAAAAGTCACCTTGTGCCACAAAAATGCCTTTCAAGAAATATATCTTTTATATTTTAAAAATAGAAATGAGAACACTTGCTAAGAAAAAAAAAGAATCACACACACCATTGAATAAAGAGAAACAATGTTTTGAATAACAGTAAAACAAGAAACAAACAAAAAAGGCTTTCTTAGGAACTTTCAAAAGGGATTTTGATCATGATTTTTGGGTGCCGTGATTTTGGTTGCCCAAACTGAGGTGCCTTTAAAGGGGTCTGATTTTCAAAGGGTGTCTGAATCTGACCACCCAAAAATGGAGGCGCCTAAAACCTCTAGAAAATGTAGGCCCTAAATGTTTATGTATTTGTAATAGTTTAAATAAAGTTTCACACCCAGGAAATGCTCCAGCAGATATTGTTCTATGATGAATTGTATTAGCTCAGGCCTCAGTTCTGAGAACACTTAATCTATAGTGTTTAACTTTATGGACATGAAGGACATAAATGCAGTTCCGCTGAAGGACATAAATGCAGCTACTTGTGTGTAAAGTTAAGAATGTGCACAAGTATTTGCAGGACCAGGGCTTTAATGTATATTAGCCAAAGTGGTCCCCTCTGTATTGTTTGATCTCTTCTTTGCAAATCCACAACAACACACACACCTTCTAATAGCAACAACGTGTAATAATATCTCCCCTGTGCAGCTATTTATATATTTACAAACTGCAAAGTATGTATGTCAAACAGGGAATTTTGTTTTCCTCTTGTGTTTAAGATCTTTCAGCAACTTGTAATTACCCTTTGGCAAGGCTTCCTTGTTAAACACATAGATTAGGGCGTCCATCACTCCTTGTACTTGTTTCCGGCTTCGTCCCAGCAGTTTAAGACACTAAAAAAAAAAACCCCAGAAAACCCCAACCAACATGCTTCCTAAAGGAAAGAAAAACATAATACATCGGGGGGAGGGAGGGGAGCAAAAATCAAAAAATGCAGACTGGGAACTGAGTGATGTACAGGGACTACTGGAAAAACTCCCTGAATACCAGACCTGTCTGCAGAGTTACTAACACAGGAAGCACGTCATTTATGATGGATAAGACAGTAATCCTGACTTCCAGAAATTACTGTTTGAGGTGGTCACTGCCCCACACCCCGCTCTGTAGCGGTAATAAATAACTGAATTGACATAGTTTCTTACTGTGTTAACAATATTCACTTACCTACCTGCTTTTGTAGCCAATAAGGTTGCATATCTTCAGTCAACAGATTACGGAGTTTTCAAAATGGACGTTTTCGTTCTGTATGTCTGCCCTGTGGTTCAACAAAGAACCCCTGACTTTTACAACATATTCCTGTGCGGTTGATATGCAGAATGTTGCCCTAAGCTTCAAGACTTGCATCTACTGCAGTTTGGATTTGTGCTTGCAGATGACGTAAGCATTTTTCTCTGAAACCGAGGGGTGGAGTTGTGGAAAGTTAACAAGTTAGCTAAATAGCAAATCCCAGATTTGGAACCAGGGGAAGAGGTATTTAAATGTTAGGGCTTGTCCACCTAGGAAGTCATAGTGGTGTGAGGGGTAGCGTGTATTTAAATAGCTATAGTTATACTGGTGTAACTCCCCATGGAGACACTCTTATTCCGGTATGAGTGTCTTTTTCCAATTTAGTGTGTCGCTTTGGAAGCTGCTTAAGCTAAACTGGAAAAATCCACTCTCATTGCTGAATAAGAGAGTCCACGGGGGAGTTATACGGCTCAGTTTACATTCACACCCTAAACTAGGATGCCCAGACAGCAAGTGTGAAAAATCAGGACAGGGGGTGGGGGGTAATAGGAGCCAATTTAAGAAAAAGACCCAAAAATCGGGACATCTGGTCACCCTACCGTAAACGTATATCAGAAGAACCTCTCCTGGAGCCAGTCCCCTAGTGGTTAGAACGGCCGAAAGAGGAGAAGAACTGTATTCCCCCAGGGGACTGCAAAGAAAGGAGAGGGTAAAGAGTATAGCACCCACGCTGGAAGATACATTGTGGTTGCCACAAAGGTCCTGATTCAGGAAAGCGTTCTGTATCCAGGGAAACACCTGCTTAGCTCTGAGTACGTTGTTCAATGGGACTTCACACATTTCAATTTAAGCACATGCCTAAGAGGCTTTCCTGACTCGGGATGGACTTGAGCATGTGTTTAAAGGCCTGTTCCAAAGCCCATTGTACTCAGTGGGGCAGGGGGTAGGGTTCTCCTACTGACTTCAGTGGGCTTTGGAGCAAGCCCTAAACGTCACCCTAATCAGGGGCTAAAGTACTAGAAATATGGGGAAATGGCACTTGTCGCTTTAGGGCTAAGGTAGCCATGCTGGGGCTTTGCGTGTGTCTCTATTTTCTCTCCCTCATGGGAACAGAGGCTACTTGTAGAGAAGGCCCGGAAGAGAAAGTGGGAAATGCTGCACCCCCATATTCCACCTCTTTGTTTTGAAGATGAAATGGTCCGATCGTGGAGAAGATCGGAGACGGGGCAGCCCATGCCCTAGCTGCACTGGCAGCATGCCTAGATGAAAGGAGAGGCTCGGGGACATTGCCAAGAAAATGGGTGAACCTCTATTCTCCCCGCTAGAAATGCTAGCTTGCGCTGGAGTAAAACAGGAGTGGTCCATGGCGTGATGCTAGTGTAAGTAAGATCTGCATCAGGCCCAATGGAGAAGAAAGCAAGCAAAGGAGGGAATATCAGTATCTTAACTTGAATGAGTGTTGCAGGATAAGATCTAGGCTATCTATTGGGGGGGAGGAGGCGAAGGCGGCACTGTGTGTATATGTGGGGGCAGGGACAGTGGAGGCAAGGAATGATCCATTGCAGCTTTCTGACATAACCGAGTGAAGAAAATCCAAGGTGCTATTTGAAAGCCAAGGTTTCATTTGTGCTTGGATGTTTGTTATGTACCTGCTATTTTATAGGCACACCTATTAGCCGCCCTGTAAATGAGATGATGGGAGCCTGTACTCAGACTGTAACAGTCCCTTTCAGCTGACTCGGTGGAAGAAAATTTGTACAAGTCAGCTCTTTCTCCCCACAGTTTTCGAAGTCCCACCTTACTGCTAGCGTTACACAATCTAAAGGCCTCCTTTGTAACTGCAGAACAAGTGCCTAGAAATGATCTTATTTATTACAGGAGACATGTTTTAAAACAACTGACAAAATTGCAAGATGTAAAACGACAAGCAAGTGCTTTTTTTTTTTTTTTTAAACCGTATAGACTTCTGGCAATGATAAAAATAGGTTGGTTTTTTTTAAGTTGGAATTGATCTTTATTTCTAAAGCAATCATGTAGCAGGAAAAACAGCAACACTTATGGATATGAACTGATACACACTTGGCTCATGGTTACTTTTTGAATAGCCTGGTAGCTTGCTTCCCTCAACAGAGTGATTAACATTAAAGAACTGTGTGAACATTGAAAAAAAAGGTAAGTGCCCATTCCCCCACCCGCTCCATTTCCTTGATGTGTGACTAACAGCTGTTTTACTTTGTGACAAATCAGTGGGGTCTTCCTGTTGTTGATATAATGAAGTTGTTTCCTGGTGTGAAGTTCTACAGGATAAATTGCACAAGGGGAGGAGAACTTCACACACTTATCAAAGTGCTGGGGGGGACACCACTTCTCTGTTCTGCAGGGATGGCTAGCAGATCAAAATACACTCTGATTGGCTGACATGGGGTCACCGTGATATTAGTTAATACTATTTTTTCTCACTTATTTTAAAGAGCCTTTTATGAGCAAAATGATGTTCTTCACTGAAAAATGGTTTGTGTTATGTTGGATGACCGTAATTCAAAATTGTTTCCCTCAGACGATCCAATTGTATTATTACTTATATGTATTTAGGTGCTGTCCATAAGTTAGTCATCTCACCACCCTGTGACTCAGTTTCCCCCTCTATAAAATAGGTAAAATGATGCTGATGTCCTTTGTAAAGTGTGTTGAGATGGCCTGATGAAAGCGCTCTATAAGAGCTTGGCATTATTATTTATTGAAAAGGCAGTCCCTGCCCAAAAGAGTTTACAGTTTTACATCTTAATCTCACAGGGCTTGAATTGACTAGGATTTAAAGGCATGGTGTTAGCAGGTGGTAGCTAATGCATTATAAAACTCTAGTGGAGACAGGGCAAATTGTCTCTCTCCCCACTAGGTCTCAACCCAACCACCGTAACATGTTGTAAACTCTACACTGCCTTGTGTGTTCAGCCATTTTAGAACACATTCACTTTCTCACTGTAAAATTCGAGTGAAGAAAAGGCACAGGTAGTTTTTACTGCAAAGTAGTGAGGGGAGGTCAAACCCAGGTAAGGGGTATCGTGCTGATCTCATTTTTTTGGGCAGTGACAACATGGCCTCCATGTGACCACTTTTCCTGGACTTCACAACAAACCCCAAACTCTGTATATTTCATATGGGCCTTATACAGCTCCCATGAAGTCAATGGAAAGCCTCCTATTGACATCCGTGGCAGCCGAATCAGGCTGTACGGGTACATGCAGGACTTCAGCCCCTAATACATTTCCAGCAATGTTCGGAGAAACCATTCAGAACATGCACCAAGGAAGTGTGAAAAAAACAAAACAAAAACAGCCCTTGCCTGATCAGTGGCAATTTGTACCTCTCTTTAATTCACTGGAAGGCCAGGGATTTTGAGAGGGTGCTAATGGTAGGCTGCTGGGCTTTTCAGAACGGGAACAAGTTGGCAGGGGTGGAGAGGATGGGAAAGGAACATGAGGGATTTCCACTGAGGATCTCAGAGTTCAGATTTCAAAGCTCAGTCAAGTGAGCTAAAGAGCTGAAAGGTTAACAGCTGTGTGAACAGGCAGGAACACCAGGCCCCTTCCGTCTACTGCTAAGCAGGAGGGCTGGTCTGCACTAGAAAACTAGATCAACCCAGCTACATCGCTCGCGGGTGTGAAAAATCCACACCCTGAGCGGCATAGTTAAGCTGACCTAAGTCCCCATGCAGACAGCGCTAGGTCGACAGAAGAATTCTTCCATTGACCTTGCTACCGCCTCTTGGGGAGGTGGATGACCTGCACCAATGGGAAAACCCCTCCCAGTGGCGTAGGTAGCGTCTACACTGAAGCGCTCCAGCGGCCCAGCTGCAGCACTCCAGCTGTACCATTGGAAGTGTAGACAAACCCTGAGTATTGAACACGTTAGAAGACAACAGCAATTGGCATCCTCGGGCCATGTCTATGCTACAAAATGGTGTCGACCTAAGTGATGTCGGCATACAGTCGCCGCAGTTATTCCATCGCTTGTGCATCTGCACACTACGCTCCAGCGATGCGCGGCCTCCCCAGGAGCACTTGTACTGGTGCCGCAGGGGTCAGTGTAGGCAGCTCCTGTAGGCCAGTAACAGCTGATGTAAATAATGCAGCATCCACAACGACCCTGCGTCGACCCATGACTCTACCCCGCTCGGGGAGGTGGTGTTAAGTCGGCCGAGAGGGGCAGTTAGGTCGGTGGGAGCAAAATGCAAATGTAGACACTCCACAGCTAGGTTGATGCAAGCTGCCTTGCGTCGACTTAACCATGTGGGGTAGACCGAGCTCAGTTGAAATTGTCAGACAGGCGGCGTGGAGTAGCTGGGGGCAAGAGGAAGTGTCCCTGGGCACGTGCTCCACAAGGACGTGCTGAGTGACAAAGAAGAAGAAGCTCAAAGTGCCTCTGAGCTAGAAAGCCTGCTGCCGCCTGAGCATTTACAGCTTTCTATATACCTGATACATCCACAAAATAGTTTCAACTCATTTGGCTTCCAGAGCTAACGGAACCAGGCAGTACAAGCCCCCAGCTCCTCACACGCAGAATACAGCGCACAGAGCTGCGCTAATACTGATTTTTGTTTTGCTGGCCGTTACAAAAAATAAAAAAGCCACCAACATAAAATTGTCCTGGGGCAGCCTGAAATCAAAACGTGCTGTTGTGCACAAAGGAGGCATCACCATCGCAGTTTTGTGAACGGCACCTAAGTCCACTTGGGAATCTAGCCCAAATACTTAAAAAGGTTTGGGGTTTTTTTTCTTCAAAAATGTGAAAATGAACCATTTTGACATTTCTGAGTACACCCCTTTCTTCCCCCCAGCCAACACAATTTGCTGAAATCTGAACAAATGCATGGAAGGTTTTGATCAACACTAATCAGCAATTTTTGGCAAAAAAAAGTTTCTGATGAAAAATTTCACCCAGTGCTAAATGTGCAGCATTGATCCCTTAGAAGTTTAATTGAACCTCTCACTTTTTGGCTCAAAGTCATTTCCAAATGGCTTATGCTGGTGGTTCTCCACATTCCTCATCTAATGAAAGAGTTCTCCTCACATGGATCAGTTCTCCTCCCAACCCCTAGTGCTTAGGAACATTGGATCCCACCCGTCCCATCTAGCCCAGTATCCTGCCTCTGATAGTGGGCAGCACCAACCGCTTCAGAGGATGGTGCTAAGAACCCCTGTAATGGACAATTATGGAATAACCTGCCTCAAAAATAAGTTTCTTCCTAACCCCCAGCAGTTAGGGACTGGTTATGCTTGAAGCATGAGGTTTTATATCCCTTATATATTCCCTCCATTCATCCATACACATCTAACATAAGTGTGGATAAGTTCATTACCCGTATATGTCCGATCCTTTTCTGAATCCCAATCAGCTCTCAATCTCAATAACTTTTAGCGGCAGTGAGTCCCACAAGCCAATTATGCACTACGTAAAGAGAATGTTTTCTGCTTGGTTTTTCCAATCCTTCATTCTGAGGGCCAGCGGACAGTAGTCATTTGAGAACCCTGGCCTATGCCAAATAAAAATGTAACTGCTTGGATAGAAATCCTCCATTTTCATGATGCGGACAATCTCTCATAACGCCATGCATGAAACCGCAATAATTTTAACATCCAAGTCTGAGTGTCATACACAGACTACAGCACCGAGCAGACGGCATGCTTTGGAAGGTGTGTGATTATTCTTTTACTGTTCATACCATTGGAATGAGTAAAAAATTGTTTCAGCTTAGTTACAGTTTTACTGTTGCTCTTGAAAAACAAGGAGTGAGCCTGTTCTCCCAATTAGGGCAAAACTCTCAGGCTACGGCCATGAGGCAGCCTGCTGAGTTGTGTCTCATAGTTTAAACTAATTATGGTCCCGCTCCTGCATGAGTGCCTGGGGTCCCTGTCTGTGTGGAGTTTCAGTGACTGGTGAGGGGTGTAAATCAGAGGATGGTAGAATATTCCTCCCCAACCACATCTGCTCTAGAACTGCTCTCCGATAAGAGGTGGAATTTGTCAGCTGGAAAGCTTGAGTTGTAAAACTTGCGACATCTTGGATGCCTGTTTAGGAAAATATTGACTTTTAGATCACTCCCTGAAATGCACGTGGGGCTCAATCCTGCAAGGCACCCCGGCCCTGATCCAGCGTCGGACTTGTGATCCCATTGAAGTCAATGGGAGTTACAGGTCCCCAGCAACCTCTTGGCATTTAGTCCAAGAAGCCCAGTGCAAAGCCCACTGAAGTGAATGGAAAAGATTCCTGTTGACTGCAACAGGGGCTGGATCTGGTCCAAAGTTTGTAACGATACTTTAACGAAGTACAGTGAAAAGAAATGAAAACATTTGACTGATGACTGAAGCTGAATGAAATGCTTTTGGGGCTCTCTGATTCAGTGGTTTCCTCTAGTCTTCAGCTGCAAAGAAGCAGTTTACCTCTGGTTTTCTTTTTTTCCTTGCCAGTACTAGTTAATTGAACTATGCAAATTAATTTATACAATATCAATACCAGAGCCTTAAACCATTTGGCATAGCTCGTCTGGCATGTTCCTTACATAAAATGTTTGGAGCAGTGCTAATAAAAATGAAAAAGGCTGTAAATCAAGTTTAATTTATTCATTTTCTGTATGGTAGGAAAGCATGCCAAAATCAGATTATTTATGAGCCCTTCATAACAATAGGCATTTTTATTGGTTGCCAATGACAAAAGAGGTTCTCAGTTGTTTTTTTGAATGCCTTTTCAGAAACATTTGTTTTTTTGGACTCTGTGATCTCAAAGAAAAATATTTAATCATTGATACAGTAAAAATAATTTATATTTAGATACTGAAAAACACATCAGACTTTAAAGCATAAATATACATAGCTAATCCTACCCCAAAGACTCAGGCATATACTGTACTGTAGGTTAGATAAAAGAGCAGTGATTTATATCAAGTTTCTTAAATTTCCCAGTAAGAGTATAATCTCCCTTAAGTCTCACATAAAGTATCTGGTTTTTTTAGACCACATTCAGTATTTTCTAAAAATGTACACATAGTCACATTGCACACGAACAGCACAAAGTATACAGGCACTGTACTCAGACACTTTTCTCATTTGCAGAACCAGTATGACTCTCTTTGTCTTTACCTATCTTTAGCTAATTCACAATATTTATTTTTCAGCAGAGTAACCAAATCCCAACAAATACTATACACCAGATAAAATAGATTAAAGTAACTGATACATAACAAATCAGCTATAAAACAACTGCATATTGGCTCCTGCTCTCCCCCCCCCCCCCACCGAGTTTCACATCCTTTAAACCATCTTTTGTTCATGATCTAATACAGATGGAACCACAAGCTTAACCGTGTTTAGGGGGCAACTGGGTTTGTGTCAAGTATTTAATACATCAGTGAAGGATGAGAAAGGCTCAGGCATCTGGCTCAATTTGGTGGGCGGGCGGGGGCGGGAGTCATATTACTGAGGTCTAGAAGTTCTTGGCTAATTGCATTTTGCACAATATTTCTATGGGACATTTTTAAAGTCCCTCCGTGGGCTGAGTTGAAGTAGTCAGAGTGATCTCACAAACGTTGCCAACTCTCGTGGGTCTCATGATATTTGGCACTTTTTTAAAGCTCCAGCGCATGGAATCATGATACTATGTGGGAATCTCGGCTTGCATTGTTGTTTAAAAAGAGTAAGTATCTAGCCCTCATGGCTGTGAAGAAAAGCTTGAAAATGTGACCCCCTAAAGGCTCCAAGACAGGAAGGCAAATAAAAAGTACACTTTCATGAGTTTTTTAAGCCAATCTCATGTTTTGAATGTTTGGGATTGGCAATACTGGCTAGTATACACTCTTCAAGTACCTACTGTGTTCTACTGCATGAACTCTGGTTCTAAACACTATGACCCTTCATGCTAAAGGATACAAACTTTGCTCAGAGCTAGACCTCTGATTTGGCTGCAGGGCTCTGGTGTAATCTTGGGTTAAATATCTCCAGAGCTACAGTGAAATTGTCTGACAGGCATAAGGAAAACACAAATTTACGTACTGGGCCACTCTTACTCAGCTTGAGAAGAATCTTCAGTGGGACTGCTCTGGCTGCATAAGGGTAGCAAAACCCGGATCATAATAAACCCAAACTGGCAATCTCTACCCAGGCAAAGCACCATCACTGTGTCAGTCAGAGGTGTGATTTGTTCCCGAAAGCCCCAGCGTAGGCTCAACAATGACAGACGCACAAATCCATTTGTTGGTATAACTTACTCTATTTGGGGAACTGGTATAAACTATACTGGGAAAAAAGTTCTTTCAGATGCATCTCCACCCGGGGGGGGGGGGGGGGGGCGTTTGTGTGCTGGCATAGCTATATTAGCAAACCCTTTCCAGTGCAGATAAGATCTACCTGTACTGCCCCATCGTCTCAAATGAAGAATCAAGCGACCACCAAATAGTACAAAACTGAATCCTCTTTTAAAAACCAAACCAAAGAGCTGTTGGAGACAGCAAATAACAAGACACAAGGAGGGCCTGACTGTTGTGTGGTGTGAGCTCCCGGGTCTCTAGTGGAAGTGGCGGGTGCTTCGGCCCTTTACTTTTAAACCAAAAGTGACAACCAATACTCAGAGCTTGTACATAGCTCATGGGTAAAACTTCCGATTGGCCTTTTGTCCCCCGCTCAGAACTCTTGTGTGTGTTATTTTAGTTGCAAACAAGTGGCAGCTGCCACTCCTGCTTGTGTCAAAATAAACTCCCCATCCATGCGTATACAGCATAGCAGGGCTTCAGATCATCTCATGCCACTCCCTGTCCACACATCCCTCTTCGCTCTCCTAGCAGCAGGAAAGAGACACTGGGGCTTTAAAAAGCCTCTTGGAAGCTGACAAAAGGCTATTGCTGAGTTACACAGAGAATGTGTTACTTTGCTAGAGGGCACTGGATAATGCAGGGAGGGACACACCCTCTGCAAGAAAAGGGGCTTTTTCTGAATATGGCTTGGCCAATCCTGAGAACCCCCAAATAATTAGCATACAGGATCTGTCAGTCATTGAGAGCTTTCAGTAAAAGGGGCCTCTTGTCAACTTCTCTGCCTTTGATGTGACTGGGATGGAGGTGCTCAATTAAAAGCCTATCAGTCTGTAAGTAAATCAACGCCTATCAGGCTTGTCACATCAAACAAACGATTATTACACTAACCCGCCCACCCCATTAATCTGGCGGTTCCTTCTTGACAGCTCAGGGTCAGGGCAATGTAAATCATGCACTGGATTGCAGCCACCTGGATCAGGATTAAAGCAGCCCTACAACATGTGCTGCGGCACCTAATTATTTTCCACCACCAGTGGCCTCCCCAGGAATTGAAATTGGGGAGGGGGGTGTTCGAATTTACTGGGGGGGGGGTGTCACTAAATTGGCATGTAACTAGTTCACAAAACTAGGGGGGTGTTGGGGAAATTCAGGGGGGGTGTAGGGAAATCACTGTCCACCATCATCAGGACGCAGGGAGACGCACCTGCTGCATTGCCAGGCAGCTGGGAGAGCGGGCAAAATACCATGGGGGGAGTGAAGGAGGAGAGACCATCAGCAGAGCGGAGCAGAGCTACTCTTTCAAAGGTCTTCATAATCAATGCCTAAGAGTCAGACGCTATTCTAGGTGTTTCTTTTCCATGCCAGTCTGGCCCTCAGTGGGAGTGTTGGCCGTGCAGGATCGGGTCCTTGACTCACTGGCTAAGTGCTCAGCCAGGGGAAATCGGCCTAGCTCTGTTGAAGTCAATGGAGCTGAGGATCTAGCCTCACTGTTTATATTCAGGTTTCAGAGTAGCAGCCATGTTAGTCTGTGTCAGCAAAAAGAACAGGATTACTATTTTCCCCTGCTAATATAGTTCCTCTTAATTAATTAGCCTCTTAAAGTTGGTATAGGCACTTCCACCTGTTCACGTTTCTCTGAATGTGTAAATATCTGTTCACTGTATGTTCCATTCCATGCGTCTGATGAAGTGGGTTCTAACCCACGAAAGCTTATGCTGAAATAAATGTGTTAGTCTCTAAGGTGCCACTAGTAATCCTGTTCTTTTTGTTTATATTCAGCACCACTTCACGTGAGCAGAGGGGTTTGGAAACTTAAATTTCAATGAAAAAGGGCAATGAAATTTTGTGAGCATTTTTGCAGATTTATTTTTTTGAGGGGAACATTTTTGTCATTCCCCTCCGCTCAGTTCCCAACCAGCAACACAGCCTTCCGCAATGAGCCAGGAATTCCTCAGGCCTATGCCCAGTGTTGCCCTGACATGCTGTGTCCCCTTTGGCAAGACACATGCTAACCTCTCTGCCTTGATTTCTCCATTTGTAAAATGGGGATAACAATTATTTCTTACCTAACTCCCAGGGCTGCTTGGAGGATTAATGATATAATGCTTGTCGAGACATCTGAATGTTTAAAGCATGATAAAGTGGTGAGTATTATTATTAACACAGTGCCCAATCCTGCTTGCCTTCATCCCAGGAACAATGCTAAAAAGACAGTGAGAGCCATGCAGTGGTCAGAAGCTGGCAGCTTAAAATTGATAAAATGTCCTATTGAATAAGAATTGACTTTCTTAACAAGGACAATGTTACATTTGCCCTGAAGCAACCCAATGCAAATGGTATCAAAAGCTCTGCAGTGCAGAGGGCAGGGTGAACTTTGTCTTGTTTGATGAGTGACAGGGAGAGGAGACAGGGGAATAGGGCTCTGTCTAGGTTATAAATTGCACTGTTTTCACTAATGGTGGTTTTTTATTGATTATGTGCTTGTCTACACTAGAAAGTTAATTCAGATTAAGGTGGGGTGTGAATTTAAGATGCAATAGCTATTCCAGAATAACTCTGTGTGGAATCTCTCATTCTGGATTAAGAGTGCTTTGATCTGGTTTAGCTTAATCCACTTTCACATAACTATTCTGGAATAATTCCACGTGTAGAGAAGCCCTTGGTTTAACTGGTGAATCTGTCTGTGGGCCCTGTTGAAATTAGTTTAAACCTAAGGTACACTAGATTTAAACTGATTTAAGCGTACATACAGATTTACCTAAAAACAATAACAAAACAAGCCATTAGTGAAACTGATGTAATGTGTAATATAGACAAGACCTCGTATGTGACTCAGGAATGGAATAAAGAAAAGGATTCCGGCATTCCTCAGTCTGGCCAGGAAACAGCAGCTGTCCAAACTCAGCTCTCCCTTCCGCTGGTGCAAATGCAGAGTAAGCCCACTGAGCTCAATGGAGTCCGAATCCACGATGCCAGGGAAAACGGGTGTGAAATGCTACTTGATCAGAACATTGGTGTTTAACACCCCATTTGCAGTGGTGCAAATGAGTGTGCACAGTACAGCAGGTCTTCTGGATTCACGCTGGTGGAAGTGACACAGAATATGGCCCAGACGCGCATCGTTCCGCTTCTGAGATGGAGAAATGAAATCTTGATGCAGACAAACAATATCTCCCCAGCCACCAGCATTCCCCTTCAGAACACCTGTCCCACTTCAGCCATGCCTGTCACTTTCCTACAGGCTACCACTCAGCTCTGCCACACCATCAAGCAACACCTTCCGAGCAGATAAGCTGCCAGCTCTGTGCAAAGGCCTCTGCAGGCTCTGTTTGGATTATGGATATGAGTAATACTGTGTATATGTCCCACTCCAGACACTGCATTGTGCTACACTCCAAACTTTGTTCTGTGTTGTTTGGCGAAGTAGATAAAACAACCTACCCAAGAATGATGAGAATAGTGGTCTCAGATCACGATTCCAGCTGCTGGGTAAAGTATGGCAAGCGATAAGAGCGTTTAAAGTTGCAAGGATGTATTTTCATGCTGATTAGAACCTATATAAACTTCCCAGCAGAGGTAAGGTGCAGTCTGTAAGCAAAAGCTTGTTTGGCAGGCGACCCACATTCCAGCCAAGGGATAACCAATGCACCTGGGAGATGTCTCTGTTTGCTTTGGAGGTGGAGGTTATTACATGGATTGATTTATACTTTCCTGTAGCAGAGTGTTCAGCCCTGTTCAGGTGTGTGAGTATTTACAGGTATCTGTTATTTACTCCGGTTTATTACTGTCCTTCTCAAGTTCTTCCAGCACTTACACAGTTTTAAAAACCTAATCACAGAGCAACAGGAACGTGTGAAAAGGTATTCCTGTGAAAAGCCTTTTGAGAGTCAGGAGACTGGCCACTCCCACAGCCATCTGGCACCCTCATCTCTCTGAGCACAAGGGAATTATTATTAGTTATTACGATTTATGATAGATATTGTGGTAGTGTCTAGCAGCCCCAGTTCTTAACCAGCACCCCATTGCGCTAGGTGTACAAACACAGAACAAAACGACAGTCCCTACCCAAAAGAGATTACAAACAAGAGACAGATGGAGATAGATGAGGGAGCACAAGGAAATAGTGAGGCAATAATTAACTAATGCCTTCAATAAACACCAAGGGTATAATTGAAATCAGTCCCAGGGCAAGTCTCGATAACACAAGTTTCTTCCAAAATCATCACCCCAGAACCCCAGTAATCCCACTCAGCCCCACCCAACCAGGAAAAGCCTGGGAGAAAAGACTGGGTTTGTAGGGCCGGATTGTCGTCAAAGCTCAGCACGCAACGCACACCGGAAGTGCTGAGCATTGCTGGAAAATGGGCCACTTATTAACGTGCCTAAATGGGAACTGAGCTCTTCTGAAATCTGGCCCCACGTGGGGGTTGCTGAGCACTTGTGAAAATGTTGGCCACAGGGTCCAAATCACCACTGACCTGCACCTTGTGGTGTTGTGCGAGGGAGTGCAAAGACCTACCAAATCTGAATGGTACAGCATTTTACATCCAACTTACACTGTGTAAATGATGATGCAAGGTGCAAAGCAGAAGTGATTTGGGTCCACATGGGGCCCTGAAGGTCACCAAGCACACATTCGGGTGGCCCAAGGGAAGAAGCAAGTACCAAAGCAAAGGAACCTCAAACCCTGACAACCAGTTGTGTGGTTATTTACCCCTGTGCTCAGAGATTTTGAAATGCTGTCTCTGATATGATGCCCATTCTGCACAGATGGAAATACCTATGGAGGGAGTGGGACAATGGAGAATCTAGCCCATATCCTTGATCTACCATGTATGAGTTTCAATAAGGTTTATTGGTATCTGTAATTTAATATGACATATTTCTAGCACCAATTACTCTGAGATCATCGCGTTCATAAAATGTGACAGGAATCTTTTAAGTGCAAGCATAAGTTCTCAGTTAATATAATAACTGAGATGGAAAATGGAATAGCATTACATTTAATATTATACATAATACTCCTTCATTTCCTTCACCTGCTTCTGGCATCACTGGGTTTCCCTCTTTCCCCATTTACAAACTTCTCAGCCCCAATTATTACGAGGGATGCCTGCTTTCTGGCCAGAGCAAGTTGCATGTGGCTTCCCTTCAGAAAGGGTGAAGACTGCTCCCAATTCATCCCAGAGGAATGCTTTGGGTATGTGCCTTCATCTGCAGCAGCAGCATCCCCCTTCTGGGACCAGGACGTGAAATGAGCCCAGCTGTGAGGCAGAGCTGTGTGACTGTATTATCCCCATTTTACTAAAGGGGAAACTGTGGCACAAGGGGGGCTAGTGCTTTGCCCAAAGTGACACAGTGAGTCAGTACCAGATCTAGGAATAGAACCCAGGAATCCTGCCTCCCCAGCTCTAAACATTCAACAAGATAACTTCCTAGCAGACTGGAACATGAATCACCAGGCAACCAGGCCATCCCAGGAGGCTTTCTCCTTTATCAGGTTGGGTTTTCTGGCATTACTGGGTTTATCTGCTACTGATCAGGCATCAGTAGCATCTGGCATCAGGTTGGTTTTCTGGTGGAAGAGAAATCAGTGATACGGAATCCGGGAATTTCCATAAGAACATAAGAATGGCCTGACCAAGGGCCTATTACCCCGGTATCCTGACAGTGGCCAGATGCTTCAGAGGAAATAAACAGCACAGGGCAATTATTGAGTGATCCATCCCCTGTCATCCACTCCCTGCATCTGGCAGTTGGAGATTTAGGGACACCCAGAGCATGGGGTTGCATCCCTGACCATCATGGCTAAAAGCCATTGATGGACCTATCCTCCATGAATTTATCTAATTCTTTTTTGAACCAACGTATACTTTTGGCCTTCACAACATTCCCGGGCAACGAGTTCCACAGGTTGACTGTGCGCTGTTTTAAACCTGCTGTCTATTAATTTAGTCGGTTGACCCCCTAGTTCTTATGTGAAGTGGTAAATAACACTTCCCTAGTCGCTTTCTCCATATCATTAGTGACTTTATAAATCTCTATCATATCCCCCTTAGCCATCCCTTTTCTAAGATGAACAGTCTCAGTCCTTTTCATGTCTCTTCTTATGGAAACTGTTCTATGCCCTGTATTTTTGTTGCCCTTCTCTGTACTTTTTCCAATTCTAATATATCTTTTTTGAGACGGGGTGACCAGAACTGCACGCAGTATTCAAGGTGTGCGCAAACCATGGATTTATATAGAGGCAATATGATATTTCCTGTCTTATTATCTATCCCTTTCCTGATGATTCCCAACATTCTGTTCCCTTTTTCAACTGCTGCTGCACACTGAGCAGATGTTTTCAGAGAACTGTCCACAATGACGCCAAGATTTCTTTCTTGAGTGGTAACAGCTAATTTAGACCCCATCATTTTGCATGTACAGTTGGGATTATGTTTTCTAATGTGCATTACTTTTCACTTATCAACATTGAATTTCATCTGCCATGTTGTTGTCCAGTTACCCAGTTTTGTGAGATCCCTTTGGAACTCTTCACAGTCAGCTTTGGACTTAAATACTTTGAGTGGTTTTGTATTGTCTGCAAATTTTGTAACCTCACTGTTCACCCCCTTTTCCAGATCATATAGGAATATGTTGAACAGCACAGATGCCAGAACACATCTTTGGGGGACCCCACTATATACTTCTCTCCATCGTGAAAACTGACAATTTATTCCTATCCTTTATTTCCTATCTTTTAACCAGGTCCTGATCCATGAGAGGACCTTCCTCTTATCCCATAACTGCTTACTTTGCTCAAGAGTGTTTGGTGGCGGACCTTGTCAAAGGATTTTTGAAAGTCCAAGAACAATATAGCCACTGGATCACCATTGTCCACTTGCTTGTTGACATCCTCACAGAATTCTAATAGATTGGTGAGGTATGATTTCCCTCTTACAAAAGCTGTGTTGACTCTTCCCCAACTTATCATGTTTATCTGTGTCTGATAATTCTGTTCTTTCTTAGTGTAACTTGTTTATTTACACTATATACACCAGTCCTGGAACAGGTGTGGTCACAAATGGCACCCAGGCAATCCCCTCTCTCAGGAATCTCAGGCAAAACACCAATGCCTGGCACCCAGGAAGCAACTCTGCCACAGGAACTGAACGGTAGGAGAATTAAGGCAGAGAGCAAACTCTCCTGCTGTTTGCAACAGCACCTTCCAATTGATGCTGTAAAAACAAAACTAATAACAATACAGCATTTCTTCAAAGACTGAACAGTGCTTGCATGCTAAGAAGAACTATGTGTAACAGTGCCACCTGGTGATGCCTGCCATAACAATACTGCAGCAAGCACAATTTCTGAAGAACAAGGAGTTAAGTGAGGACTCCCTCCTCCCGCCCCGGGCACATACCCCAATTTTGTTCTATTCTCTGCATCCCTGACTGCTGCTCCTCTTCCATCAGCTTTTGCCCTGTTCCTTGCCAGGTCCCCCCATTATGTAGGAGGCATGGCCGTAGACTTATAGGAAAGATCAGGATCCTGTGTAGGAGGACTGAGTGATAAGTTGCTGCCTGCTTCTGGGCAGGGTGGAACCAGACAGTGGGAGGCCTCCCCAGAGGTAAGGATTGGATTACGTGGGATCCCCAAGCAGGCTGCTCCTCAACCAGCCTCTTGTCTTGCAGGTGCTGAAGGCTGTCTGCGAGGCAAAGGCAGATGAAGGGTTAATTCGAATCACGCAGCCTGATTTACCCTTCTTCTCAAAACTCTGCCTTGAGAGAAGGATGGAATGTAATTGCCAGGCAAGCAAAGGCTACTTGACCTCACAAGCCTGTCCCCTGTAAGTGTCTTACTCTTGCCCTCCCCTCGTGGTTTGAGCGCTGCTCTCTTTAGCCCTTGCCCTCTCAGCATGTCTGGTAAAGCAGTTCTCAGTATAATTAGTGAAAGAGCCAAACGTCAGACCCGCAATACGTCTGACGGCTCCGAAACAGCAGGTGGGAAACAGAAACTGACCTACTTTTGTGGGAAAATAGCCCAATGGCAGTGCTGCCCAACACTATTCATAGGCTCAGGGTCAAACCCTGACCTGCCATGGCTTCAGATACATGTCCATTTATTCCCCCATCACTATGAAAGTCCCTGGTACATCAAAAGGGCAGGGCCAGAGCCTAGCACTCATTGCAGCAGCAGCTCTCGACAAAGCATGACGTATTTTACTTCTACCCGCCCAAGATTTTCTACAGTGATTTGAATTGTTGGGTTCCCAATTTGAGACACCTTGAAGAGGCTTGCTTTTCAGCGGGTCAGTGCTCAGCACGGTCTTCAAATCAGTCCCCTTTAAGCTGCTTCATTTTGGGTGGCCCAAATCAGCAGACACTTTGTTACACAAATGTTAGTGTTGATTTCCAGGGGATCCAGTGGGATGGAGTGAGCATGCCAGCATCTTTACATCGTGGTGGGGTCCTGAGGACATCTCCTCCAGGACTGTGGAACAGCCAACGAGACCATTCCTGCCAGGACTGGGCATAGGATCTTGGAGGTTAGACGCTGGTGCATGAATGCCCATGGGAAAAGCTCATAGCCTTGCATCTTACTATGCAGTCTTCGTGCCCCGATTTAAGGAGCTGCCAGTAGCGTAAACATCACCTTGGTGTGCAAGGTATTAACACAGACTCTCTGAAGTTGTAGCTGGGAGAGATTGATTAAGCCCCATCTCCGCCAGTGCAGGATTGCGTCAGGACCCTGGTCTCAAATCCGGGCCTGCTGGACGTTCGGAAAGCAGGCTTAGCCGCTGTGCCACACCAACGCATTAGATGACCAAGGAATTCACAGACGCGGGTGGTCCAGCTTCCGGGGTTCCGTGACCCGCTTCCTGATTGGCCACATGGTCTTGGCCTTGATTGGCCGGTGACAGGGCTGGCTCTGGCTTTTTTGCCGCCCCAGGCAGAAAAGCCGCCCGCCGCCCCGCTCCCCCGGCCGGGGTGCCGGCAGGGAGGGCGACATGCCCCGCTCTCCCCAGGCCGGAGGAGCGCCGCAGGGAGGGCGGCATGCCCCGCTCTCCCCAGGCCGGAGGAGCGCCGCAGGGAGGGCGGCATGCCCCGCTCTCCCCCGGCCGGAGGAGCGCTGCAGGGAGGGCAGCATGCCCCGCTCTCCCCCGGCCGGAGGAGTGCCGCAGGGAGGGCGACATGCCCCGCTCTCCCCCGGCCGGAGGAGTGCTGCAGGGAGGGCGACATGCCCCGCTCTCCCCCGGCCAGAGGAGCGCCGCGGGGAGGGCGGCATGCCTGCTGCCCCGCTCCCCCGGCCGGAAGGGCGGCATGCCTGTGGCCCCGCTCCCCTGGCTGGAAGGGCAGCATACCCGTGGCCCTGCTCCCCCGGCCGGGGTGCCGGCGGGGAAGAGCGCCGCCCCCCCGTGGCTTGCCGCCCCAGGCACATGCTTACTGGGCTGGTGCCTGGAGCCGCCCCTGGCTGGTGACTATACATAAAACTTCCTGCTTATCTTCTGCCCTTGTCTGAGCAACAAGCCATTGCTTACTAGTTACTACGTGGACCCCCTGACCCTGCCAGCTGCCCTGCTCTACCTTCCCCTTGGATTGGATCTCCTGGCGATCAGACCCCTTGCAAGAACTCTGACCACTGAGCATGACTGCCCTGCAACCCGCCTGACTCCCAGGGATTACAGAGTAATCCCGACAGTCCACGTCTAGTCTAGTTCAAAGTGTTCCTATGGCTGTTATAAAAGAAATGTCGTTAGAGAGATTGTAATTGGGGGCTAATGTTGCTAGGAACTAAAGCAGCTCTTTATCAGAGAGTAGCAGAGCCTGACAGCATTGTAACTCTGTTCTTCTTAAAGAGATGAGCTTGCAATAAACCAAGCAGCACATTAGAAGTAACTAGACAAAATGGCAGGGTTTTGAAAGGCCAGCAAAAGCAATAATACAGCCTCTAACAGGGAGAGCGCTCAGCTCACCTCTGGCTTTTGGAAGCCGTACAATGGTTTTGCAGTGCTGCCAGAACAGTTCTTTACTGAACTTGGAAAGTCTCACATGCAGGTTTCAACACCTCCGTCTCGCACCACATAATGCAAAAGCTAATTCTACTTTCAGGCTGATGTCAACATTCCCCGTGACTGCCCCAGCGAAATGTGAAGACGATGTTAATTTGCATGTGCTGTGCGCAAGTAACACATTCCAGACAATCGTGGTAAGTCCTCGAAGGTATAGAGGAGAATTTCCTGGAGAATGTGCTGGATGGAAAAAGCCGACGGGATCCAGGAGAAGGAAACAGCATTGTGTGTTTTCATAACGCCACCTGGAATAGGCGCAGCTTAGAAATACATACGGCAGCGCTGCAAATGCAATGGCAGACCAGTAATAGCGAAGAGGCTGCTGAACTCCATATTAAACCTTAGGGGTGAGGCAGTACTAATGGGGACAGTGGCCAGTCCTGCACATTTGTTGGGGGAGGGGGGAGCGGCAGCGCGGCTCTTCTGATCAGTGAGCAAATTTGATGGGCTGGATTTATACGTGGCTTTGCATCCCGCATTGGCCAAAGGCCACTCCTCTCTGTGCACCCTGCTTTGAATTCTGGCATGGAATGGGATTCAGTCACAGCCCAACACGCAAGCGGCAGGTGGCCAGAAGAGGAATCCCTATGGGGAGGGGGCTGGATTGGTCTTTGAAATGTAGCCAGCCCTGAGACACACCTATTCTTAAGAGCCAATAACTTTATGGGGAAACTGGCCTTTTCGTTGACGTTTAGCCCACCAGCTATAACCATTGTGAACGGAAGTGCTGCGAACCATTACTATAGAGTACAGAAGTATTTCTTTAAATGAGTGAAGGGAGAGATTCCCCCCTCCCCATTGAAATAATTTTCTTGTGCCCTGGATCCACCAGCAGAAATGCTCTGATCACTCATTTGGCTGCGATGCAATATTATTTCTTTATTAGTATTACCATGACAGGCCTATCCAGAGACCCTGTGAGAGGACAGTGTGGTGTTTTGCAGGGTGTATATGTGGGGTGGGGTGCGGGGGCAGTCAACCCAGTTGGGGGCCTATTATGCAGATGAGGAACTGAGGCACAGAATAATTAAGTAACTGTCCAAAGGTTATGCAGGAAATCTGTGGCAGACCCAGGAACTGAAATGCAGATTTTTTGATTCCCAGTCCAATCCTTTAACTATTAGATCATCCTTTCTCTGTTACACAAATATAGCTATATGAATCCATTATAGCTATATAAATGCAACACATCAAATAAGGCTTAAAATGTTCCATTAGGTGGTTAGAACATGTGTGTCTGTAGAAACAGAAGCTATAGATCCTATGGAGATGGGCATGATTAGATTAGCTAGTTGGCTTTCTGGTGGCATGTGCATGCACTCGGTGTCTGGAATATCTCCTGGTGCCCAAAGGAATCTGAGTTTAAGAAACAAAGATTCAAAAGCTTCTGGAAGAGGTACAGTTATATCAATAAACTTCTAATACTCAGTTACAGCATGCAGCCTCTTCTCCATAAAACAAATAGCCCATCACTAACAAGCAGTTATTGCAGAAGTGAAACAATTATTACTGTAAGCAACATTCTGAAAATATAGACACTGAAGATGGGGATAATAATGACAATTTGTCTATGAATCGGGAAAAAAATGTGCTAGTTTTTTGTTTGCATGCAATGAGCACAGAAACTTGGCTTATGCTCTGGAGTAGATTAGCCAGTTTGAACTCAGAGGAGTCTATTGCATTTGGACAGTTCTGTCAGGGTATATGGGCTGTTGGAATGGATTTTCCATCTTTCCTCCTGTATTGTAAACTCCTTATAATGACCATGATCTTGTATTTCTATAGAGTCTTTCATCCTGAAGGGCCTCAAAGAGCTTTTCAGACATGACAGTCTGATAGACCAGCTCTACACAGGATCACCTTGCAATGCAGCTATGTGTGGGGTAGAATGAGGCAGCTGTTTGATAGCTCACAGGGGTTTAGGATAGTAAATGAAGGAGAATACCTTATTCGGCTGAAACTTCTGGGCTTAGATAAGCAGGGAGAATGGAAGTTGGTCAGGACATGGGGCTGGCAACCTTGTTCTTCACAAACTTTAACGACCACAAGTGTCCAAATCCTCCAAAAGACGTTGTTTCCAGCAGCACAGTATCCCCCAAACTTGCTGGGTGTCTGTGTCCATCCATTTCCGATAAAACTGTGTTCAGGGATCCTGCAGTGGCATGTGAAGGCAATGAATTCATTTCCATTTATGATCTGTTATGATGATACCCCTGAAGGATAAAAGTCTATACATAATAATCTCTCTCTTCAGCTTTGTTAACAACTTCAATTAACAGAGAGCTGTGTAATGCTTCATCAGCCATTTGGATTACAGATGAAATTAAGCCATCATATTTATGAACTACTCAGTGAGTTCTAGGAGAACTCCACATATTTTAGATTTAATAACTTGCCCTCTCATTTTATTTATAATGTTAATAATGATTTGGTGGCTGCCGCGGGGGGAGAACATAAATGACAGAGAGACCAATTCACAAAGGGACAGTAACCGGCGTTATGCTTTATGGGAGCAGTGTACTGTCAATACATGGCTACATGCTTCCTCAGTTCATTTTGTATGCTCTTTCATATTTGAGTGACTAGCTCTGCGAACCGGGAGACTTCTTCCTTATAATTGCTTTCCACTCAGCACTTTGAAAACCTGTAAGTGTCTAGTGTTAATAATTAAACCTGGTAAAGTGGATCTGTTATGTCTACAAACTAGTGGGTCTGTGAGTGGACCTAGCTCAGCAGCGGAATTCCACCCGGCCAAGATTTTCAAAAGAGGCTAGTGATTTTGGGTGCCCCACATGAGACACCTTAAATAGGCTGATTTTCAAAGTGTGGGTGCTCGGCACTTTCTTTGAGGCTCAGGCCTATTTCTAGAGAAATCAGAGTCTGGAAAAATATCCTGTATCTTAACATAATTGATCCCACTTCACTCTAAGCGATTTCTGCCAGGTGTTCATTTTGTGCTACTTGACTTGAGGTCTTGTCTCATGCCCAATATTATTTATTATTTGTCTACTAGTAGCACCTAAAGGCCTCAACTGAGATCAGGCCCCATCGTACTAGGTGCTGTACAAAGACACAGTAGGAGACAGACCCTGCCCCAAAGAGCAGACAGTTTATGTAGCCAAGGGGAGTATTATTATCCCCATTCTACAGCTAGGAAGCTGCTGCAGAGGAGATAAAGTGACATGCTCAAGGTCACCCAGCCAGTCTGTGCCAGAGTTAAGAACTGAACCTAGGTCTCCAAAGTCCTTCTGTGACGCCTTATTCACAAGCCCTCCCTTTTTGTCAAGGAGTTGGGCTTCTGTAATGAAAGGGACTAATCCTGCCCCGTTAAATTCAATAGGAGATTCACCCTTGACTTTCTGGGCTGGATTCTGCTTTGCACCCCACTGCCAGTGCAAAACCTCTCTAAAGCTGGCAGGGCAGACCCTGGGGTGGGGTGGGGAATCATCCCTGTCCAGCAGCATCTATTGCACCCTCCCTCCCTCCCTGCCAGAGTAGAGGCACGGCTGGGGAAAATAGGAGATGCCCAGGGCGCCTTTGCACCCTGCGATGCCATTGCAAGTTAGAATGGCCACTGCTGTAACTCACACTCAAGAACCAGCCTGATTCACAGGTGACCCAGGATTAGTGGAGTGCACAGGTAACTCAGAACCACCTGATGCTCCTAAGATGCACCTGGGGATCTGGGTGACAGATTTTACATATTTGGGAGAGGTTGTGATGATAGGGGGCCGTACAAGTACCTAGACAGACTTCAGTGGAGGCAGGGCTTGGGCCATAAGAGCAATGGTCCAAATGGAAGTGGCACCTCCGAGTACCACGTCCGAACTGGTCCTAAGTCACTATCTTGGAGCAAACTTCTTGAGGACATAAAACGATTGTTCCCTATGTACAAAATTATTAGTAATATTACTGTAATGCCTAGAGCAGTGGCCCTCAATGGTTCCGGACTACGGTACTCCTTTCAAGGGTCTGATTTGTCTTGTGTACCCCCACATTTCACCTCACTTAAAAACCTACAAAATCGGACATAAAAACACAAAAGTGTCCCAGCTCACTATTACTGAAAAATGGCTGACTTTCTCCTTTTTACCATGTCGTTATAAAATAAATCAATTGTAATATAAATATTGTATTTACATTTCAGGGTGTAGTATACAGAGCAGTGTAAACAAGTCAATGTCTATGAAATTTTAGCTTGTACTGACTTGGCTAGTGCTTTTTATGTTGCCTGTTGTAAAATTAAGCAAATATCTAGATGAGCTGATGTACCCCCTGGAAGAGCTCTGCGTACCCCAGGGGTATGTGTACCCCGGGTTGAGAACCACTGGCCTAGAGATCCCAGATGAGATTTGAGCTCCATTGTGCTGGGTGCTGTACAGAGACATAGCAGGAGATAGTTCCTTCCCCCCCAAAACAGCAGTCTAAATAGAGAACACAAACAAAGGTGTGGGAGGGGAAACTGAGGCCCAGAGAGGGGCGGTGACTTGCCCAAGGTCAAACAACAGATCGGTGGCACAGCTGGAATAGAACCCAGCTCTCCTGATGAGTGCCCTATTTGCTGCCTTTCATTAATTATTAATTATTATTAATTATTTTTTATTTATTTATTTGGGTTCATTTCCAGCCTGCAAATATGCCACTGCAAACACATCGCATTGCTCCCAGTCTCTGCTGTACTAATGCTGGAGCACAGAGCGCCTCAGCAAGGTTAATTCATTTGAGCGAAGGCTGAAGCCTAAAAGACGGGGAGCAACACACAGAGATGATGGCTGGCAAAAATCATTAGAAGCATCTTTCAACAATCTATATACCGTTATTGATCCTGTTATAGATCATGTTCCTTTCCCCCCTTTTTTTTCTTGCAGGATATTCTGGATCGATATGGCAAGTGCATTGAGTCTGCAGCAACACATTTAAAACCTTATAAAAGGTTATTTAGTTGCTAACAGTGCAGCAGTTTCTGCAAAGCCTGCCAAAAGGTTACAGCTTTTTGGGCATCATAAATTACAGACGACAGGGGAAAAAAGTAAGTGCGGTTTTCTTTATTGTCTCAGTGATGGATGGGCTCCTGAACAAGACACAAAATACATCATATCACCTTTAATGGGTCCACATTTCTGTAGCCATAACTCACAATTTTAAAATAGAAAATGGTGAAATATGGCGTTGTATATTCCACTCCTGACATATTTATGAGTCCTTCCCTTCTTATAAATACAGTGATTGCTATTTCAAAGCACCATGTCAGGTATGAACAGAGCTCAAACAGCTGGTGCGGTTGAAAAATTATAGCCAGAGTTGGACGTTTTCAAAAACTCTCTCTAGCAGCAGTAAATTTACAATGTTTGCACTAACTGTTATTAAAACCAAACCCATAGCTTGGCAACAGGAACCCATTGCTGTGTAACAGCTGGAATGACAGTGCTGCATGACAGCTGGGGAGAGAGGGAAGGCTGATGCTACACCCGGGTTAAAACCCATTTCCAGGGGATCAACGTTCTACGGCCCAGCCTGTGCTGGCCCCCGCCGTCTGTGTGCTGGGAGCTGGACTGTTTGGCGAGTGACAGCAGCACAGCTCATCTTCTGCCTGACCCCATGTTTTAATCTTTTCTTTTCAAAAGCCTTTCCGCCGACCGCTGAGACACGCCTTATCCTGAACTCGTGGGTGGGTCTGGCTCGGCCTTCATGCAAAAGCAGCCTGATCAGGTCCCAATCCTGCAAGCTGGGGCCCAGCACCCTGAGGCAGAAGTGAAGTCACTTTCGACAGGTTTGGGATCTAACACCACTGATTTTGGCTCCCTAACGCGAGGGACCGCATTTAGGGCAACGTCTGTCCTGCAGCTGGAGGTACGCTTCCCAACCCCCTTAGACTGTGGGAGCTTAGAAAAGACCATGGGAGCGAAAACCAGCAGCCCGGTAGCGGCTTGGCCTCTCTTCCTGAATACGAACCCAGGGTGCTGGGGCGTGTTCCCCCTTGCGTGGCTAGTCCGAGCCCTGGCCTGGGCTACCCCACCTGCCCGGCTGTTTCAAGCAGAGCTAACCCGTGTCTGTCTACCCGCACTGGGAAGCACACTCCCCGCTGCAGCATAGACGTAACCCTTAGAGATTCCTACTGACTCTCCTCAGCCACCCAAACTTGAGGTATCCAGTTACAGGCCAGCTGCCCTTTATGGGGAGCTAGTCCCCAGTCTGCCCCTGGAGGGCAGGTTAGTAAACGAGCACCTGGACTTAATAAAGGTTCCCCAAGCTCAGTTAGAGGGGAGCCCCCAAGGGAGACATGAAGCTCCTGTTCAGAGCAGCTCCCAGGAGAAGCTGCTGCTGAAGAGCCTAGAGTGAGAGTTATCTGGGGACCCCACCAGACTGGTGCTGCAGAAGTGGGGAACCTCCTAGATGCAGTCAAGCAGGCAGGGATGCCCCTGACACTGGTTGGAAGCCCAGCTTGGCAAGGATCAGCCACTATCCATGGAGAAGAGCGGCAGTGGACAGACCTCCCTGGACTCCTGACTCCAGAGGCAGGAAGTCTAACATCAGGGGCAGAGATTGGAACTGAGAGATCCCCCAGAGAAGAGCCTGGACGGAGGCAAGAACTGGACACAGGTGGGGGACAGATGGATTAAGAATGACCTGGTCACCAGAGGAGATGTTGGGGTGAAAGCTTTGTTTGTGTCCTGCGTCAGCTTTTCTGTTAATAAATGAGGCCTTCCAAAAGCGGGTGGAGGTGCTCTTTAGCATCTGTCTGGACCGGTTAATACTTGATTTTTCCCTCTCCCAGGGTAAGTGCTCAACCACAATACCACGCCCATCTGCAAGGGGGTGCACTGGGTCAGCCGGGAATGAAGACACACCCCAAATCAGGGACTGCTAATGAGAAGGCTGGACAGACGTGGAGCTCCCGCGTGGCTATTTTGTGCACATTGCCTTTGTGTGCATGCACACGATATTGTCATTGAATGGATTTCCTGGTTCCATTATCAGCACAGCGCCTCTAAATCCAAAAGGCTAAATCCACAACTGGAGTAAATTGGCATTTCTGAGAATCACTTGCTGAATATTTTCCTAAGGGCAAGGCCTGGAATAATCTCAGACGGGAAGTTGTGAAAGCCCCATGGCTAGATTCATTTAAAAATGGACTGGGCAAAGCACTGGAGAAAGGGGAGGAAGGATGGTCCAGTGCTTAGGGCATTAGCCTAGGAGACTCATGGCCAATTCCCTTCTCTGCCACAGACTTCCTGGGTGACCTTGGGCAAGTCACTTGGTCTCTTTGGGCCTCAGTTTCCTACCTGTACAATGGGGATGACAAGGCATTGCTCAGAGACTTTAAATACATTAAAGGCTGCAAAGTGCTCAGATGTTATGGTAATGGGGAGCCAGATAGAGTACAGTGTTGGGATTGGTCTGGTGCTGGCCAGAGAGGGTGGGCAAGGTGTCTAACTATCTCTAACATCTCTAATGGTGACTCCCATGCTCTATCCTCAATACTCCCAGCCAAAGGTCCAGCTTTGGCTCTGGCCTCTCTAATTCATCCTTCAATCCATAGTGGCAGTTTAATGCTACATTAATACACATTTAAAACCCTTGCCATTTCTGTGTCATTATTTCCATTCACTTTGCAAGAGTGTTTTACTAGTAAATACCTCAGGATGGAATTAATCCTGCCAAGAGCCCTTCTGAACATCAAAGCTCCTGAGAGTACGCAGAATTCTCCTTCCTCATTTACACACACAAAAGGCCTCTAATTAGCTTTTTGTTTAGTCCGATTATGAATGGGAGGTTTGACCTTTCAAAGTGATTAGCTTTTTAAGCAAACTAATTTGCATAATGTCAGTTTCTAAACTATATACACCAGCCAAGGCTGAGGTTTTAAAGAATAGGAGCCTAGAGTCAGGGTCTCAGATCCATATTTAGGTACCTAAACTATGCCCTGATTCTGCAGACACATGCGTGATAAATTTCATGCATCCACGTGGTCCCATTACAGTCCCTGGGACTCCTTGTGTGCAAAGTGAACCATGGACGTCAGCATTTGCAGTGTTGGGGACTTTCCAAATTGCTGAGGACCAGATTTTCAAATGTTCAGCACTGGAAATTGGGGCCAGATTTTCAAAAGAGTTTTGCATCCAGCATGCACTTGCTGTACTGAGCCCTTGAATATCTGGTCCTAGTGGCCATAGGTTCAAAAACACTCTGCACCCAGAAGCTTCCATGGAAGCCAACTTTAGGTCCTTAATTTTAAAAAATCTTTGCTCACTGTTTTCAAAGATGAGTGCAGATGTAGGCAGCCAGGTTTGAAAATGTTGACTAGGGTAGCTAACACAGGTCAGTCTAGTAACGGTGTATGTATTTTTGCACACGGATTAGATATTTTTTTCTAGATAATTTACATTCTCTTGTATAGGCTTTGCTAGAGACATTAAAATCCCATTTAATTTTGGCTTTAACTCTGTCCCATAATGGTCTCGTTAGCAGTGAATTTTTCAGTGCTTACTTTTGCTTCTTTTCCGTTTCAGTGACTTTACATTTCTTATGCTTTTGGCTTTGATTTCAAATGACCCAGCATTGATTCCTCTAAAATAAGAGAATGGCAGTAACTAATGGCCCTGTTTCCTGCTGCCAATGCCGTAACAGCAGACATGTCACCCCTGTCTGCAATCTTCCCAAACAGCTGGCTTGATGCAGTGCGGCCATGATGAGATGTTCCTGCTAATGCAACTTGTATCTCCAGGGTAGAAGGATGACGTGGTTTTAGCTTTGACCGGTGCCCATGGCAGTGATGGGCCAAATGAAATATCAACCAATAGCTCCATATGTATATCTACCTGCATTGCCCTCTCTTCCCCTTTAGATAGACAATGACCAGTATCTAATTAGGCCCATGCCGACCCTGCAAGACTTGGTTCAGACAGGTGTCGGGGAGCGGAACCCTGCACAGCTTGGAATCAAATCAAAGCATCCTCTGCTGGGTCCCTTGGCAGTTTACATCTGGTGAGCTCGAAGCTCCACAGCCTGTCCCGCCCTATGTCTGCCTCACAGAGCATCCTTCCTGTCTCCCACACCATCCCCAGGATTGGCCCTCCTGTCAGCATCTGGGGTAGGGCTTGCTGCGGGGAGGGAATGGCTGTTGCTGGTTTCCTCACTGGGTGGAAGTCATTCCTGTACAGAAGGCTAATGTACCACTTAAGTCCTACTTAAACCTAATGTACCACTTAAGTCCTACTTAAACCTAATGTACCACTTAAGTCCTACTTAAACCTTATGGGGGATATCCTGGTGCCTTTGAAGTCAACAGAGCCAGGATTAGACCCTCTGAGTTTACAGGCGCCGTATTTACAACCTCCTTAGTGCATGTTTGCCAAACATTTGCAAGGGCTTAGGTCAATGAATGCATCAGACCCCGAACTCAAGACTTAGTCAAACTTTTTTGCTGTTTAATATGACTATTTTCCCAGTGCCTATATCGAACGTGGGCATGTGTGTGTCATATAACATGATAGGGTGCTGCTTTCATCGTCCATAGATCACTCCTCACCTAAGTCACCATCCCGGTCAGATTTGATTTCAGCTTACAGGGACTTTGACCCTTCCTATGTGATTTACTGTGTTTACTTTTTCATGTGAATTCACACTGGTGAAAGGTGCTGGATTGACATCCCTGGAGGCTTTTGTCCTCTGCCGCCAGGACAGGGGTAGCACGGACAGCAACACAGAAAGATGCTGCTAACATATGTGCACGCACCCACAACTTCTGCCAATGTGGCTCGAGAAGCACACCCAGTGCCCTTGTTTATACTAGCATAGCAAGACTGGGTTGCCTAATGCAGATGAGGGGTTTTAAGCACCATGTTGTGGAGACCTGATATGAGCAGGGTTAGATGACGTGGGGTGAGATTTTCAAAGGCGTTTAAGAGATTTAGGGGCACAAGTCCCATGGAACGTCAGTGTGACTATATAATGCTATATCTCAGGGGAAGGCACGGGGACCTGTGCTCCTAAATCACCTACATGCTTTTCAAAATCCCACCCTTGGAGGTGCAGATGCCATTGACAGCCTGGACCCCTATCTACAGTGGAGTTCCCACCATTGCTACTGCTGGTGGAGCTGAATTGGTGGTGGCAAGCAGGACATTTTAGACCAGAACTCCTAGTGCAGACAGGCTTTGAGGTTGTTGCCTTCTGATGGCAGATGGATGCTCGTATTGGGCTTCCCTTCACTAGAAAATTGTCATGTTAATATGACCTTGAGGAGTAGAGCTAACACGATGTTTAGCGTGACCTGGCCTTGCCTACACTGGCTGCAAGGTTGTGCTGTTTAACATGACTCCTCCGGGTTGTCCTCTAAATACGACCTAATTTTCTAGTGAAGATGAGCCCGTTGATTCAGAACTCTGCAGCAAAGCTGGGTGAATAACTGAATGTTTGGGTCAGCGGTCGTTCCGAATCTGAAAATTATCAGAATGTTTAGTGAATTGAAAAAGTCCATTTCAGGTCTGTTCCAGAGGGGGATTTGAATCAAGGTCTCTCCCATCCCCGGTGAGTGCCATAACCTAAGGTTGGGGGGGAGCAGTAGCAGCCGCAGCACCTCTTCCTCCAGCCAGTCTGTGAATGGTCAAAACCATTTGTGTCAAATTCGGGAGTCGTTTTGGGTCGACTGACCCTGCATTTTTCTTTGAATAAACTATTTGTCCAAAAAATGTCGCCCCGCTCTTCTCTGCAGTTCACTCAGTCCGGTCCCTGGATTTTAGCAAAAGCCCTCTTAGTGCAAGCCTGACCCCAGGATGCTAAAGGAAGAGCTGGAAATTGTTGTAACCCCCTGGATGATCCAAAGGAGAACAACAGAAACAATAGAAACTCTTTGTGGTAGCTAGATTCAAAACTCTTTATCACTGATTTGCATTCCTTATCTGTGCAAAGCCCTCGAGAGGTGCATTTTATTACCCGGGATTATTAAACAAACAGTTATAGATAACAACATGTTAGGATCTTCACATTTGTTCTTAAACTTAGAATCACCGTAGTGGAGACCTGCTCTTTTCTAAGCTGGCTTTATCAAGGCACAGATGCTACATTGTTCTAAACCCTTTTGCCTCTGCATAGTTTATCAGAGCCAGGGGTTTTATGTCTATCTCTGGTTATTATTAGTCAGTCGTGCTGGTAGATTTCATTTCTCTGTGGAAGAGGAATAATAGAAGATAAATTCTTGCTTTGGGTAGGTCCTCTTAGAAAATGGCTCTCATGATTCAACAGCTCTTTGGTTCAGAGGCTTTGGAACGGGGAGAACCATTGCATTTTAATTTTATTTCAGTAACAGTTCCCCTCATCCCAATCCATTTAAGAGACAGAGAGGTAACTTGAACCCAGGGCTGGGAGCAAGTCGAATCCTGGCTTTAAAACACACTCCTTATATGGCCAGGAGCAAAATCACTTAACCTTTCTGCCTCAGTTTCCCTGTTATTTGGGGTTGATACTGCTCAGTAACTCACAGGAGTCGAATGTGGATTAGTGAGTGCATTACAAAGAGCTTTGAAGATAGGAAGCCTGATGTAAATGCTAAATAGCACTATTAGATCAGAGCTGAGTAAGTAGCTGATAGAGAGTAAAGGGCACATTGGCCCTAGGAAGAAAGTGCCTTAGTTAAATGTGCATCATGGGCTTAACTCCAGTGTGGTGTCTTCATAACTCTGTCTGTGTGTGTGTGTTACACATTCATAATCCTCCATTGTCAAGAAGATGGACTAGATCAGAGGTTCTCACCTCGTGTTCCCTTTCCCCCATTCTGGGGGTCACCCTGTAGACCCCCCCCACCCATTTAGCCATACAAGACGGGCCAGGTGGCTGTGACCCCTTGATACCTGTTTACAACCCCCAGGCTAGGAACTCCTGAATTAGATAACCCAACGCGCGCGCACACATCCTAGACTGACATTCGGAGCACAAAATGAGACCCTGCTGAACCCCTGTGTGTAATGCTTTCTTTCCTGCACACGTGCAAGGACCTTTGAGTCGACTGCTCTGTTTTATAACGTTGTTGTTTCCTGGCCTGGCTTTATTACATCTGTTCTTTGGGGTATGGTGTTATAAATTGGGTAGGTGATGATATGTAATCACTAACCGAAAAGCCAATACATTTTCACTGCAACAGCAGTAAGACAAATAAAGGAGAGGAGGGAGGGCCTGGGGAGGCTCCGACAAAGGGGTGTAGTTTTTTTAAATGCGATTGCAAATTGAAAACAATGTTATCCTCATGTAGCCGGATTCATCGCACAGTCACGGCTGCTGCTTTCTTTCTGGGAGAACAACCGAGTGCTTCGGGGAAGGATTGAGTTTCCTGTTGAAATTTTTAGACCTCCCTTTGATTCTCTTTTGGAACTCAGGTTACATCTTCTGCCTCTCTGCTCTGAGGCCAGCCTGGGAACATGAAAGTCACTGGGCATAGCCAGGGACATAAACAAAGGAAAAGGAGCCGCACCCCCCCCCCCCCCCCGCCCCTTAAGCAATATGTCTGGGATAACCTACTGGATCCCAAATTGCCAACTGCTTCTTTCACTTGATGAACAGAGTAACAGGAATGGGGTGACTGTTCCAATGAAAGCCAGGGCTCCAGCAAACAATGATATCAGAATGGCAGAATGAGTCGCCAGGGACTTCTCTACACTGGAGAACTAGTCTGGTTTAAGCCCAAGCATGGCGTCGTATCCATGCTAGCCAGGTTGAATCTATTTAGGATCCATTGCGGGCTTCTCCTTGTCCACACTAGAGCTGGCCTAAACCTTTGCCGTTGAAATGGCCTCTTGGGACCTATCCCTCAATTCCTAGTGTAGCTCCCAGAAGCAGTGCACTCTGGGAGATTTCACTGAGCCATTGGTGCACCATGGGACAGGAGCACCATTTCAGCTTGTCTGTGTCCAGTTCAGGCTAAACTAGTATTTAGCCCTGGAAAGGACCTGTTTACACTACAGACATTTTCTAACTGGTTTTTAAAACCAGTTTAGCTAAACTGCTTTTAAAACTGGTTAGATCCTGTAGCATAGACCTGATTATAGGTGGATTATGGTAGTCTGACCCATTTTTACTGGACCGGTCTCAAGATCACTACTGCTCCAACCAGGTTTAAAATCCTTTTGGTTGAACGTTCCTCGGTGTAGACAGGTCTAAAATCTGCCCAGCCCTGTTTGTAGCACACTTCTGGAGCGTTGGAGGCACTTCTATGGGTTTGTACTCAGGTGGCTCACCTGAGCCGCCGCACGTACCACCCCTGGCCACACAGCTATCTGCTAGCATGCCAGCTTGAGCAGAGCTAGTGTGTGTCTGTCTACCTGCGCAGGGAAGGATGCTCCCAGCTGCAGTGCAGACATACCTTATTGTCACGACAATGTACACCCGCTGAGGATCTGACCCCGGTGCCTTATACATGTGCTAGGAGGTTAAAACGGTTCTACGTGGTGTGGTCATTTTCTCAAGTGCAGCTCGGGCCTTGCTCCATTAGTTGTTGTGGGATAAGGAGCAGCAGCGGGGCTGGGCTGCTGTGTCAGGATGAGTTGGAGTGGCTTCCAGGAGCATTGCTAACAGTGGTGATAATGGCACTGTAAATACGGATGGTGCAGATGCGATAGGAGATAAATGGACGGGGGTTAACCAGCTGCCACTTAAGATGTGCCTGTATGCTGCTGCGCCAGTTTATCACGATGAGTGTCACAGCAAAAATCAATCCTCTGTGTTCTTTTGGGAATTACAACTATCATTTTGGTGTGATTGATTTGCTGTATAACGCGGAGAGGGCTATTTGTTCATCATTTTGAAAGTTCACCTAAAATTGCTTTGAGTTCCTGGTTTTCAGGAGTGACATGCCCAATTGTTATCTCCTCCCGTGTGAAATATGGATTACAGGTACCCGCTGGACAGCACGACTCTCCTCCATGCTTACCTGGTCCAGGAATTTCATTGCACCACAGTCAAAGCCTCATGGTAGCCACAGGTTCTTCTGGGTGGGGATGAGGCCTTACCTGTCCTCCTGGGAAGCCACAAGAAGGTGTCGTGAGAGTTCAGAATGCCGTTGGCTAGAAACTCCTCTCCCACCAGGATGTGTGGACTTCAGTGGAATTACTCTTGATTTACACCAGCATGAGATCAGCTTCCTTCCTCTGCATCTTTCCTTTCTCAGGTACCACAGGACGTTCAGGTTGACATGGGTTGTGGTGCTCTGCTTTTGGGGGATTATCTTCTACCAGCAGGCTCAGAGGCTGATGGGATCAGTCTCTGCTATCTAAATCACGGCCCAGAAACCTTGCTGCTTGCGATACTCATGGCAAGGCATACAGGAGACCCCCCCTCTCCAGTGGAGGGGGAATGCATGAGGCCAGAGAGAGAGGGAGGAAGTGACTTGCTCAAGGTCACACAGGGAGTCTAGAGCAAGAATAGAACCCAGATCTCTTGAGTTGTCCCAGTGAATCCTTCCCTGTATTGGGGAATCTCTGACTGCAGGTGTTGTACAAACTTTTCCCATGATAAACTGTCCCCTAGCCAGTGGCACTGGGGAGGATGGGTCCGCACAGCGCCTCCTGCAGGAAGGCTCCCTGCACCGCAGCTCTTACCATCTCCGTACCAAAGGGGGAAAGCCTCCAAAGTTAAACCTTACACTGACATAAAGCAAAGCAAAACAAAACAACCCAACCCGTCCCATTTAAGAGTTCCTATAAACAAGCTCTCAAACAACCCTTCCCATGTGCTGGCTGGGAGAAAATCCCCTCTGTTATTTCAATTACATGGATGACTGGGGAAAGTTTGAACATAAGTAATGGAGTCGGCAGCTCTTGATTGAAGTTTTTCTCACTGGTGCTATTTAAATTGGCATCATTGACCTTCAAAGGAGAGCAGGCACTAATGCAGGTGTTAACCTTCATGCCACTCACTCAGGCCTGTCATTAATACTTAAGCCCTTAACAGGTGTTTTCTGCTGCACTAGAGGAGGCCTGACACCTCGGCGTGTCCATTTTCCCCCTGGAAAGAGGCATTTTGTTGCTGGCAAACAGCCACACTGCATGCTGATTTGTTCCTGCTCAGTGCTGGGTAAAAATTCACGTATGTTACCAGTTTCAGGGCAAGGTCCCCTGAAGCCTCCTCTGATAATTTCGAGGGATGGAGGTAAGGATCGGAGACGAGCTGTAAAAGGTCCTGGGGGGTGTTTATTTGTTTCCGGATGAGCCGTGTTAGCAGCTCCTTTCGCTGCAGCCGCGCTGTGACATAATCACGCAGTTGGCTCCCTGCTGAGCGAAAGGCACATCAAGGTGTAGAAAGTGGGTTAGCTCAGCGGGATGCTAACAGTGAGCATCTGCACCAGATTAGCTCGAGGTGCACTCCGCACTCAGCAGCTTATCCCTCCCCACGACTTTCCTGGAGCTTGCGCAACTGGGAGGGCATGATGCCGAGGACAAGCAATGGAGCGGGAAGATGGCTGGTGAGGGGACGACACCTGAAATAGCTAGAGCTGGGCCTGAGCCAAACACTGGGTGCCAACACCTTGGAACATTGCCGACAGGACAGCTTCAAACGGTGGGTTCAAATTTGACACCTAGGGTCCATCTCTAGTTAAAACAAAGTCAGAAACCTTTACTGAGCAGAGGCCAGGTGTGCGGGGAGTAGATTATGATGCAAGAGGTTTGGGCGCCTTTGTGCCTGGCGTCTGACTTGGGGTGCCACTCCCTCTGGGAAATGGGAGAGGACATGGCTTGCTGTGGACTGGTAGGATCCTCTCCAGTGCGGCAGCCAGGGGAAGAGATCCTGTTGTTCTCAGCTCTCTCTGTCACCCGCAGGTGGGGATGTGATTGTTATCGTCGGCTGAGAATAGAAAAGAGAATGTTTGTTCAGACATTAAATGCTTCCTGTGCCGCTGCGCCGCCTGCCAAGACTGTTTAACCCGCCGTCCTGCTTGTGTCGGGAGGCCAGGAAATTTCCTCTGATCAAAGCATGAGGAAACCAGTCTGCTCCCCTTATTCATACCAGCTACTCAGAGGGGAGCATAGCCCTGTGTGTCCATAGATCCCCAGGCCCCCCACCCTTGTGTATACACCTCCCCCATTTAATTCTCTGGTACATCTCCCAAACATATTCCCTCTGCTTACCCGTGCTCCCTCATATACACAAAGGGACTTAGGAACTGCCATGTAGGATACTGTCCATCTAGTCCAGTATCCTGACTCCAACATTGGCCAGTGCCGGCTGCCTCAAAGGAAGGTGCAATAAACCCTGCAGTAGGTGGTTATGGAATAACCCGCATAGGGGACATTTCCTCCTAACCCCAAATAATGAGAGGTTGCCCTGTGCCCTGTAGCTTGAGGGTGGCCAGGTTCTACCAAGAAGTCAGGACCTCAGTTTTACCTCTCTGAAGTTGCTGTTACAATATCCTCTTCCTAAACCTTCAATAAGCAACTGGTGAATTCTGAGCCCTTTGGCTAAGATCAGGTGTGGAGTCAGTGGAACCCCTGGCACATCGTATAGTTGGGGAATGGACTTTACCCTGCCTTGGAAGGGGGAATGGATGTGAAGATCTCAGTGGCCCAGTGGCCAGTACCTTGGTCTTACATCTCAGTCAATATGTTCTTCAGTGACTAATGAGTGAGACCTTAGACCTTGGGCAGGGGGAACAGCCTCTGCTCTGCCTCTGCTCATCTAGTGGAGAGATGGACTGGAAGAGCTCATAGGTCTTCTACATCTCTCACTATTATTGTCAACTGATATAATGTCTCCAGGCTGTTCCCTCAACCACCTCTGCACACTGCAGTTAGAGTCAGAATCCGATGCCCTTGTGCAAGTGAAATCACACCAAAAGAGGAAGAACGGTCATGAAAGTGTGTGGTCTGCTTCTCCAGAGTCTAAGGCAGGAAGGATGTTATCCGAAGGGCATCGGCAGCCAAAGGAGAACATAGTTTAGAAAAATCCCATGTATTCCCACACGTTCTCAGTGAAAGAGGCTGCTCGAGTGGATGGCACCCTGGACTGGGATGCCGGAAAGCTGGGTTCAGTTCCTTGGCCAAGTTACTTAATGTGCCCTGTGGCTCTGTTTCCCATCTGTGAAATGGGGATAATAGCACTTGCCTACCTCGTAGGACTGCTAGGAAGATAAAATTCTATTAATGACTATGGTATTAATGACTATGGGACACTCAGATACTATGGTGGTGAGGGCTATAGAAGTCCGTAGGTGAATATAACAGAGCTGAGCTCTGATATCTTGTGTGCTCTGACTTTATGTCCTTTATAGAAGAAAAATAAATGCTACTTTACATAGTATTCCCCCACCTTTCTCTTTGATGTGAAATAATATTAAATGCTGTTCATTTTGAACTGAATAGCACTGTATATAATTGCAAGGTATTATTATGGTGGGAATGATTGTTCATGGGTAACACAATGCAAAATCGTTAGCTCAAAAAGAGATTTTTTAATTTTTTTTTTTGGCATGTCTTTTATCTAAATGACCGAGCTGTGCTCCAGAACTCCTACTGTATATTTGTTGTGCGGGGGTTGCCAGGTTGTGCTTCTTTATCAATAGAGAGATCAAACTGCTTTATAAGAAAGGAAGATTTATATTTAATACTTGGGGTTACAGAAGAAGTGGGCTTGATTTGCTCAGCTCTAAGGCTGGAATTCATCAGCTCAAGGTGTGCTGTTGATTAACTAATTCATCTAAGCCGCCAGGTTTTAGAGCCTACAAAGCACCACATAACCTCATTCTCACCTACTTCTTCCTAGGTACTTATCCATCCCACTTCACTGAAGTGTTTGAGACACTCATAAACAATAGCATGGCTGGATCTGTCCTCACAGCTACACTGTGAAGGGAAGATGTGTCATTATTCCTGTTTATAGAAGAAGAAACTGAGGTGCATAGAAGGTAAGGCCAATTTTTCAGTAAAACTCAGCTCCCACTTGGAGGAATTGCAAGCTGTCACTTTACTCGTGGTAGGGAGGAACAGGTTCCGGGTCCTGCTTGTAGCCTAGCGGGCTGTTTAGCAAAGTGTGCATTTGGAGTCAGTCTGGAAAGAGCCAGCTTCAAGCGAGTTGAGGTGAGCTGGGCCTCCCTGCGCTAGGGGGCTGCCTGCTTTCTCTCGCTCAGGTTTTGGGTTCTTGTGTGTTATTGTTCTGAAGGCGAAGAAATAAAGTCGAGTGGCGTTGCAACCTTCCAGCAAGAGAAGCTGTGTTTTTATCTAACCTCTCTGTATGTGTATGCCTTGAACATAACGCCGCCTAGGCACCAAAATCCATGGCTAGGTTTTTAACAGAGCCCAGCACACCGGGTGAAGAGCTATGCTGGAATCCTTGCCCCCAAATGTAGGCGCTGAGCACTGGGAAGCCCGGCCACAAGCCGTTTGCCCAAGGTCTGAGGTTAAAGTAGGGGGCAGCAGTGGCCTCCGCAGGAATTGAAATGGGGGTGTGTGTGTTCGAATTTACTGGGGGGGGGGAGTGTCACTAAATTGGCATGTAACTAGTTCACAAAACTGGGGGGATTTTGGGGAAATTCAGGGGGGGTGTACACTAGGGGGGCGTGTAGGGAAATCACTGGAGGGCAGGTAGGGACAGCACAGCTCCTCAGGACGGAGCGCCTGGCTTGGAAAACCTGCATTCCCCACTAAAACAGTGGCGCACTCCCTTCCTGTTCTGCATTAGCAGCATCCCATCCTGCTCTCCCTGCAGTTTCAACCCGCTTGGGCCCCTTCCCGAGCTCCACAAGGAGTCTGTCAGATGCAGGAACTGAACCCATATGTTTTGAGCCCCGGTCCAGTGCCTTACCTGCAAGATGATGAAAGCTGTCTTTGCGCTCCTTCCCTCTGTACCCTCTCCATCTATCATGGCTCCTCCCAGTCCTCTTGCCTTACTCCTGTTCTTGGCTTCCACCATCACAGCAGGACCACACCATTTCCCTGGCTCCACCTGCTGAGTGCCTCTGTATCCCCCCTCAGAATCTCTTTGTAAAGCTCACCTCCTTGGGAAATCCCTCCTCCCACCGTCTCCTCCTCAGCGCCTCCCCCGGCTGAATCGTGCTGGGCCTGGCCCCACTACGGGCCTGCCTACCTCAGGGCGATTTGCGCCGGCGCGTAGCTTGCTCTGGTATGTTCCTGGTGTAAGTCCCATGAGCGCAGTCCCTGTGTCACACCACCACCGTGGTATGTCGGTATGAGGGGCGTGCCCCAGCAGTGCTCATTTCTCAGCCGTGCCATGGCACGTGGGGCCATGCCGTGAAGCACAATGTGAATGTACAGTCCCATACGTGTGTCTGATTCCCAGTAATAACCTGTTACCTAGAACCCTACAGCACTGACCTGGGGGAGGGGTTTTCTCCGGCATGTTCCCTTTTGTTCCAGGGGTTCTGTGCCCGGGCCTTGTGATTTCCTTCCCGTGCACACGATAGTGGGAGGAGGAGTCTCCTGGCAGAGGAGTGGTTGCGTGGGCCTGGGTTGGCCTCAGCTGGCTTGTGCTGTGTCCCTTCCTTTCCCCCCCGCACAGTTAGGTTTGCCTGATGCCAGCCCCGAGGGCTATAAAAGGTTAATTGTGCAAAGTGCTTGAGTAGGTTTTGATTAAATGTTTATTTGTTAGACTCTGAACAGAAACCATATTTGATTACCCACGGGGCTGGCGCTTCTGTGTGTTTTGTTCCCTGAATAATGGGGCGGGGGGAATAATCTGCGCTTGCTGATGAGCTTAATGCTGAGCAAGGCTGGCTGGCATATCTGCTCTTCGGGCTTGCTCTTCTCTGGGGCGCGTGGGTGGCTCTCAGCTTACTAGATAAGAGCAGGGGTCACCTTGCTGGGAATATTCCCTCAGCACCAGAGGGATTGGAGGTGCAACAGCACCCTCTGGCTTAAAATGGTTCCCATCAGATACAGGGTTTACAGTTTGGTCCAATGGCTCTCAGCACCCCCACTATACAAATTGTACCAGCCCCCCTGCATAGCACAGCATACCCCAGTACTGCACCGACAGTACCCGGCATGGCTACAACCGCAACCCATGTGCTCAAGAGCCGGGTCATTCAGAGGAGCACTAGTGGAAGGTGCCTTGGCCGTCAGCACTTTGTTCTCATGTCTCAAAGCTAGCTGCAGTCTGCACTCTCCCAGGGCAGGCAGCTCTCTGTGCTCAGCACCCTAGGGTGACCAGACAGCAAGTGTGAAAAATTGGGACAGGGAGTGGGGGGTAATAGGAGCCTATATAAGAAAAAGACCCAAAAATCGGGACTATCCCTATAAAATCGGGACATCTGGTCACCCTACAGCACCCTCGGCCGGGCAGGCAGCTCTTCCAGTGGTGCACATGCGCTGTCAGGAGATAATCGCTAAAGAACAGCAAATGGAGACAAACCAGGGGACACAGGCAGAACTCCCTCAGTCTCTAGGAATCATATGAAATAAGCTGCCAGGTAAACGCATGAGGCCCAAATAATATACATGGGTTTGATGGACAGCTGGGCATGTTTGCGAAGTGGAGGGAACTGAAGGACACAGGAAGAAATCGACGGGGGCGGGGCTGAGATGCACTTAAAAGGGACAAGTCTCCATGCCCTCACGCCTTCTGTTTCCTTTCGCTTTAATATATGCAGAAGGGCTTGACAGTCAGAAAGAAGTCTCTAAAAATAATGTGTGTGTGTGTTTTTTAAAATAGCATTTAGTCTTAATTAGATGCTTCCATTTTTCAGCTGGGTAAGTTCTTCAAAGCAAATTCAGCTTTTGTGTCCTATTTATATGGTAAGAGCAGCCTTTTTTTATTGGTCACTATAAATACTGGTTAATCAATACGCAGAAGAGCTTTCTTCTCACCATTATCAACAGGCAGGAGAGTGGTTAGAGGTGGGACTCCTAGCTTCTTTTCCCGCACCCACCATCCTATCAGGCACAGAACCCACCATTGATGATGGTTGTATTCGTGACCTTCAAGCATGGTTTCTGCAACTCATTGTGTGGAGGAATGGAGCTGAACTCCCTTGCACAAAATGCCACCGCATCATCCTGGGGCTCTCTTCTCTGCATTGGTTCTCCACTGAGTACATTGGCCAGCCAAGCACCTCTCTCCTGATATTCACAGCCCTCCCTGACAGATTGCCTCTCCCTCCCTTGCTGTGACCTGTTATGAGAACGACGTTTGACTGGAGCAATGAAACTGTTGGCCTGTCAGGGGTGGGGCCTGAATGCATATGGCAGAATGTTTACAGGAACCGGGCCGAGGCCATGGGACTCACTAATACCTTGGCAGGACACTTCCTTTTGAAAAGGCTCCCGTTCCCTCAGCGAACTTAACTAAAACCGCAGACTCGCTGGGTAGGATTTGGAATAATCACTGCATTTGTGTTTCCACTATATTTTCCCTCACTCCAATCCCATGTACACACATACACGTACAGACACTCCCTTTCTCTCCCCCTTTTGAGTGCACTGCAAACCCTCGGGTTATAACAGGCAGAAGTTGGCAGCCCAGATGTGTCTGCTATGGCCGACATGTGCTGTAATTTTTTTTTTTGTTTGTTATATATGCAGTACATATAATACACCCCTCCAGCGCGATTGCTAAGCGGAGTCCAATTAAAAAGTTTCATTTCCTTATGCTGAGTGGTGGAATTTCAGACATCTTGCCTATCTGGGGTAAATTGCAATGCTAAGCAGTGCAGGCCCTGCTCTCGCTACCTCTGCAAACCCAACCAAACCCTGGCTGTTTGCTTTCAGCCTGCATTAGCATTTAGATTTCCTTTTGCACATGGAGGGGCTCTCTCGCTTCCCCAGACACAAATCCCAGCCACGCAGTTGGCTGGAGGTCGCCTTCGCTCTCCTGCCTGGTGAACAGATCCCCGTGGGGCTTGCTCCTCTTGCAATCCACCCATCCCTTTGACTGCATGGATCTCAGGCCAGTGTAAAGAAAGACAACGTCCCAGAGACAGATGCACCAAGGGCGAATTCTGCTCCTAGTGTAGCGAATGGCAAAACCACCATTGACTTCAGCGAGACAGGATTTGGGCCTAAGAGTCCCTTGGTGTAACACTTTTCAGGGCTGCCCCAGGTGTCCAGTGTGAATCACTACCAGCTGCTCACAGGAGGAGGGAGCCGTCTCTGTGCCCACCGGTGAAAACTCTCCCCAGCCATCAGCTGCTGGTAACACAGGTGCTGTGCCCTGGGCTCTGTGAGCCACACTCTTTTCTCCTGCAGGCCTTTAATTTACACACCCCACTTTGTTACCCCCGACTGCCCAGTCCTTGGCCTTCTGAACACCCCAATGGACAGTGATCTGCTGCCTTCATGGAAGTAGGACCTGCCCCCCCCACCCCAGTTTACTGGTTTCACCTCAGTTCTACACTCTCTTTAGCATAAGGCACTTAGTCATTAGTAAAACCAAATGGAAGCTTATTTAACAAACCTTGAGTTAAAGATTCAAATAAAAGCAAGTGTAAGGATTAGAGAACAAAAGGTTTCAGGTAAAAGAACACCATAAAATGCAATCTGTAGCTTGTACTTATTAACAGGTGACTTTCCTGTCTAACAAGGTATTTCTCAACCAGTGGTTCCAGTCCTTGCAGTGCTTGTCATGTCCTGAGAGCTGGGATTCACCTCTCATGAGACACCCCCACTACCCAATTCTCTCCTCTGTAATGGAGAGCCACTTGTGCCATGTCTTCTGCTCTTATACAGTTACAGGTTATTGGCTCTTAGCCCAGGGGGCCCCATCTTCAGAGAACTCTCCTGGGTTCTCCATTTGCCTTTGTAAATGCTCCAGTCTCCACCTGGTCCGGACAATAAACAAAATGCTGTCTCCATGAAAGTCCATTGTTCTTAAGATTGATTGAGTTAGCCTTGAGACCTGCCTTGCCTCAGCTGACAAGTCTCAAGTCAACATTTTTGCCTGGGTACGCCTGGGCATGTCTGCGTCACGGCATGCAGCCCTGGATCCACATCAGTAATCTCCTGGAAGGCGACAGCTCTCCAGGTCTGACGTCAGCTGGCGCTGCACTGCTTAGCACCGCTCAGGATTTAGCCCCATGGCTGGAGCTCTGAGGTTGTTTCAAGTGTGGTTACCCAAAATGATTAGGTGCATCTCAGAAGCCTCCTATTTTGTGTTCGATTGTTTCCCGTGAAGGGCAAAAGAAGGACATCTCCTCCCTCCAAGTCTTTGTCCGTTATTTTAGAACCAGACTCAAACCGAGCATTTCTTAATGGTTCTGAGGTGTTCAGCGACAATGTTATTCCCCCCTGTGAGCTTCCAGCTAAGGACCGGAATTACCAAAAATGCACTGAGAGAGCCTGCTCTAAAGGTGCTTCCAGACTGGATTCATTTCTGGACCAGCGCAGAATTCAAGCTGTCAGACATCTCATGAGAAAATCTGCTCTGGCCAGATGTCTGGCCTGGCTTTGCAAACTTGGCCGGAATGGAACAATCTGAGCTGAGGCGCTTTAGAAATGCAACTGCCCAGGCTCCATTGCTGACAGGCATTAGAGCGGGGTGGTTTTTTTCTGGGTGAAATTTCTGGTGATTTCATGTCAATTTCAGCTAATTGTTTTTGTGGGGAAAAACCGAAAAGAAAAACAACCTGAAAAAGTCAAAATGTGTTGTTTTGATATTTTTGAAACAAAATGTTTTGATTGTTTGTGTCACAATGCTATTTCATTTAGGCATTTCCCATATTGTTTGAACTTTAAAAAGTTTAAAAATGCCTGAAATAGAAACAAAAACTTCATTCAACATAAAATGGATTTTTTTTTTACTTTTCAATTCACCGAAAATTCTGCTTCATGCAGACAGCATGCTTTAAAATTCATGCCGGCTTCATCTCATGGTAGTTAAGTTCAGGAAGACCATTGTTGTAGTTCTCTTTACCATTGGGAAGTTCAAACCCATTCAACAATCACTATACTGAGCTTGGCCTTGGATACGTGGTGCTCCCATTGAGGCAGGAAGAACGTTCAGTCCCCGGAAGAAAAGAACCCCCCTACTATAGTGCCTATCAAGTTTCTAACAAGCCTGATGCTTCTGACTTCCAACTGGCATAGTCTGCTTGAGCGGTGGGTGCCGAGCGCCGGGGCAGGAAGGGGAAAGGCGGGATGCTGCATTTCTGCTGAAAACCGACATGACGCGGAGAATTTGTAATGGCACCTTTTGGAGGTCAGAGGCCTGATTCACCGCTAAGCTCCTCCAGATCTGTGCTGGCGGAGCACTGGGCTAATGATATGGAGACTCAGGCCCGTGGTTCACACTGATGTGATGACAATCCCGCTGGCTTGGAATCCCGAACACCAGAGGGAAGCTTCCTTGCTACGTTTGCTTCCTCAAAACTGCATTGTGCCAAAATTCTGGTGGGCTCAGCCCCAGCCTGATATTCAGCCGGGGACGGGAACGTCGGAGCCAGACGCAAGCCATGCACCGTCAGAGCCGAAGGCAGGGTAAATTTGCTCAACATTAGTAACTCTTCTCTCATTGTCCGGTTCGAGTGGAAGCTCTCTCGCTCTCTCATTGTCCGGTTCCATTACAGAGGAAGTGAGTTAACTTTAGTATGGGGGCCTATGAAGGCACCAGCTGACATCATCAGAGTTATCCTACTGAATGGCCATAGATGCTCTGTAGCTTCCTTGCACCTCCAGCTCTTAATCTCAGCCGCAGCGGGGGACACAGCATGATGTACTGGACACTAGTCTGCTGCCCAGGGCATTTTAATGAGCTAATTTGAGATGTGGGTCCCATGTTTTAATCTCAGCAGTGAAGAGGAAGGGCTGTATGTGTACCTAATGGGTAGGGGTGGGGACTGAAAAGGGAACGGTTATAATGCTGGGTTCAAGCTGTTATTTTAGCACTGAGCATACAGCCAAGCGTACAGCCTTTTGAAAGCCTCTGTACTTTCCCTAAGAAAGAAAGAAAGAGGAGCCACCTTTTTATTGCTGCAAACAGGGTGCCAGAGCAGTATAAACGGAGAAAGTGCTAGGCAGCATGGTGGCTGTTTGAAGCCCCTGCATCCCTTGAGGTACAAAAGAGTGACAGCGTGCTGGGTTCCCTTGGCCGCCCCCAGCCCTGTTTGCTGTTCCCAACTGTGCCTTGCGAATGTGGAGCCTTTGGAGGCAGCCCCCCCCCCCCGCTTTTGTCTTGCTCTTGGATGTGCACCTCGGTGTCACGTCGCGTTGCCAGCATTTAAATTGGGCTGGTGCTGTATATTTTTTTTATAGCTGTTTATGCCAGGTGTGCGCTGCAGCGTCGGGGGGGCCTTTAATTGCGAGGAAGAAGAAATGTGCTTGGTGGTTTCACATTACAGAGTGGAGTGTAAACCTCAAATAAATCAACTGGAAACAGCTGACAGTGAGCAGAGCCTGGTGTGGGGAGAACCCCAGGCCATTACCGCTCCTTCCAAAGCAGGAGGCCGGATCAGCCTGGGGACGGTACCACAAGGCCTGAGCCCCAGTGAGCCAAGGAAAGCCAGCTCCTCTCCCACACAGGCCTGCGTGGCTCAGGAATGGATAGATCAAGGGCAAGGTTCAAACCTGTTTCTGGACAAACTGCTTCCTAACCCAATTTGGCTACCCAGTATGAACAGGAAAGAAGCCGTATTAGAACTCTGCTTAAAAATGTGTTCGAGCTCAGTGCGGGAGTGACCCTAGAAATCCAGTAGTATCCACCTTGTGTCTCTTGTCTTTTGAAAGCTCTTTTTGGGCAGCGACTGGCTTTTTGTTCTGTTTGTAGCTAGCACAATGGGGTTCTGGTCTGTGACTGAGGCTCCTAGGAGCTATTGCAATACAGATAATAAATATCTATAATAAATAATACTAGAAAATGGAGACAGGTGATGTAGGAAGGGAAGGAGAGCAGCCGGAGAGGGCTAGGATCCTAGGATAAAAATGACCGGTCCCATCCTCAGCTGCCATCTAAGCTGTGTTAGAATATGCCACCTTGCTCTCGGGGATCCTGAGATTATGCTCAAGGTAGTGTCCAGGACGGTAGGAGTGCTTCTTGGTTCTTGGTGGACAATTTAGTCTGTGTTTCCAGACTCTTTTCCTGTGTTTATGAGATGTTTACGACATGCTCTGATTTGTTTGTTAATGGAGATTATTTGCTGAATTAATTTTGGAGACGGGGAAATAATTCGTGCTCATGGCGAGTCTTTGACATTTGAATTGCTTGGTTAGTTTGGATTGGACTGAGGTCACCTGGTATTGTTTTCTGTTCCCTGATTGGATAAAATGCAATGCTGAGAAACAGGGGTGTCAGTTACTTGAATGTTTCCAGCTCTGCTGGTCATTTACTGTCTGGTTACCAAGTGGTTGCTGAGGGCAAAATGACACGGGGTTTTCGTGTGAGATTCCTTGCATGTGAACCTTGCTGCGTTGTTTGAACCAGGGCTAGAGTATCCTGCGCTTCCCTTGATGACCAAACACCCAGCCCCTAAAAAAACCCCTTCTAATCACTGCCCATGTGTCTTCATGGACACTTGTGTGTATCATTGCCCAGCCAGGGGATTGCTCGCCTTCCAGGAAAGCTGCAAGAAAGGAGCAGGACACGAACACAGTCATCACAGTTGCACACTTCCTGGCTGCCCACGAGGCAGTCCTGCACACCAGAAGGCCGGTTGGGCACTAGGGAGGCAGGAAAAATAATTTCTCTATCCCCCATCCACTGTGGCCCATTCAGGAACCTGTCATCCCTGGCAGGAAGAGAGCGTGAAGTAAAAGAGGAGCCTTCCCCAGGCGTGAGGGCAAGTGGGCAGCAGAGTTCAGTGGTGGGGAGGGGAATCCTCTAACATTCAGACAAGGTATCCCAAAGACCTGATGTTTCTCCAGCCCAAACTGCACCCACAATCTCCGCCCATCCCTAGCGGATGCATCCCGACTTTATGGCCCTTCGCTCCCCAAACATTGACTGTGGTGATCCAGTGGCACTTCCAAAGGGCAGGAGAACCTGGGCATAGAGGGCACGCTGGGTGCCCCCCGTGTTGCATTGGTGCGTGGGGTGCACCACTGTTGCCTGCGTTGGGTTGTTGAGGAATCACAGGGGGAGACGGTCCAGGCCAGCATGAGTTGCCATATGTGCTCTCGACGTTTAAACCGCCCCCTCCCTCCCCTGCTACTGCTGCCCTTCTGGTTTTCATTATCCCTCCTCTGAGCCGAACACGAACAGCCTAATTTGGAATAACAGCCGAGTGAGTGTGAAGGGGAAAAAATCCTGCACTCTCTCTTTTCCTGAGCTAATCCTCTGACAAATTTTACACAGCCCTTTCTGTCGTCTTGTTCCAGGGCTGCCCCCCCCCCCGCCCCAATTGAAATGGAAATATTCCCCTATCCTCTCCCTTAAAGGAGAAGCCTCGCTGTGTTTACAAAGCCTACCAGGAGGGTTTTTTATGATTTTGTTTTAATGGCCGGCCTTCCCTTGGTATGTAACAGCCGGCTGAATAGCTCCAGGAAACATTGCTGCCCGTAAACTCTTTTCATTCAGAGCTTACTGGCTGACATTGTCATGAAACAAACATATTCCTGATGCTTATCAGAGGCCCACATCAAAGCTGCTCAGGTCATAAATCTCCCAGTGACTGTAACATGGCATCCAAACCAAAGCAGCTTTCTGCGCTAATGGGTGTCCCTTCATAAAGGCTGGTGGGGAGGGAGAAATCCCAGAGCCTACTGCATGTGTCTGACAGATGAACAGGGCAGAGGCCTGGGCCAAAGATTTATCCCTGGGAGGGTCTGAGGCGGGATGATGTTGGGTTGAAGCGCTCGATTCTTCTTCTCAGGCCTCAGTAAGTGTCCACACCACCAGGGGATTGAAAGGTGGCCCCCGATCATGGGATTTGCAAAAAGCCTGTGAACCAAATTTTCTTGGTTTGTTGCAAATTCTCCCACTGGTTTGTGCAAAGCCAAAAGACGTCACTGAAACACGGCAGCAAAAAAATAACTTTTTTTTTGCATAAGACAAAAGTGAACATTCATGATTTGTCCTAGGGCAGAACTGTATGATTTATCATAGAATATCAGGGTTGGAAGGGACCTTAGAAGGTCATCTAGTCCAACCCCCTGCTCAAAGCAGGACCAATCCCCAATTTTTGCCCCAGATCCCTAACTGGCTCCCTCAAGGATTGAACTCACAACCCTGGGTTTAGCAGGCCAATGCTCAAACCACTGAGCTATCTGTCCCCCCTCCCTGATTTATCTTATCAGCCGAGGAACACAGGAACTGCCAGCCTGGATCAGACTGATCTAGCCTCATCTCCTGTCTCTGGCTGGTACCAGCTGCTGCAGAGGAAGGTGCAAGAAACTCCGGAGGCGTAATTTAACAGGTGTCCCAAATCAGCAAGGGTTCATAAATGTTAAGGTCAGGAGGGACCACAGTGATCATTGAGTCTGACCTCCTGCAGAACACAGGCAGAGACTGTGATTCCAGCCTCTAGCCCGATAACAGAGCTAGCCGGAAAATGGAATTTCCATCAGGTGAAAATTTTCAAACCTGCCAAAAACCAAACCAAACCCCCAAACCCAAAGTGGGACCGAAAAAATCAAATATTCCAAATTTCCCATGGGAAAGAAATTCTGAGAGATTCAGAGAACTAAAATAGATTGCAGGGCCAGCCACTCAGCTCCGCGAGGAGCTAAATGCCTGGGGAGCTATGGAGCTGGGCAGCCCGCCCGCCTGTCTGCCAGATTGGAGAACCAGTCAGCTAGGCAGTCCACCAGCCAGGCTGTAGGAGAGCCAGGGATCTTGTGAGCTGGGCAAGCTGGCATGGAACCAGGCAGGGCCAGCTAGCCTGCTCGCCTGCTTTCCGTCAAAAGTTTTGACAAAATCGATATGTTCCCACGGAATGTTTCAATTCTGTTGAGTCAGCATTTTCCAACAGACAACTGCTCTGTAGGGAAATTTTCAGCCAGCTCTGCCTAATGACTTCTGGTTGATCCACAGCTCAGCGTTTTGAAAGACAACCAGCCTTTATTTAAATCCATCACTCCCCTAGGTAAGGTGTCCCAATGGTTAATTACCCTCATTGGTGCATGCTTTGGCTTCAGTGGGAGTTAGGCATGCTTTGGTGGATCAGGGCCCTAGCGTACAATTACAGAATTGCTCCAACACAAAGCTTCTACCTAACTCTTGTCAGTTATGCCCTGCATTGGCTTATGCCCCAATGCAGGAGTGTGTATATCCCTTAGACATTTTTTCATTCCCTCTCATTTAAATGTGGATTGTTCTCATTGTCCATAAAAATCATAGAAATGTAGGGCTGGAAGGGACCTCAAGAGGTCAACTAGTTCTTTTCTTCCCTAAACAGGAATGAGGATTAATGTGTAATCTGTTTTTTATTCCTACTCTGCTTAGTCTTGTTTTATGAGCAAAGGTAAATAGATTTACCTTCTCTAGCCTGTTTATTATTTTTATACCTCTGTCCAGTGGCGTAGCCAGGTTTAGAGCACAGGGGGAGCGGCGGCGCTATAAAAAGGCGCCGCTCCCCCTGTATTCACCCCGGTGGCGCTTTAAAGGGCCCGGGGCTCCAGCCGCTGCGGAGCCCCCGGGCCTTTTAAATCCCTGCCCGAGCCGGGCTCCGGCAGTGGGGCTGGGCACTTTAAAAGGCCCGCAGCTCCCCGCAGTGGCAGGAGCCGCGGGCCTTTTAAAGCTCCCCCCACAGCCCGGGTCTGGCAGCAGGGCTGGGGGGGCGCTTTAAAGGGCCCGTGGCTCCCGCAGCGGCAGGAGCCGCGGGCCTTTTAAAGCGCCCCCCCCAGCCTGGGTCCGGCAGCAGGGCTGGGGGGGCGCTTTAAAGGGCCCGTGGCTCCCGCAGCGGCAGGAGCCGCGGGCCTTTTAAAGCGCCCCCGAGCCCGGCTCCCGCAGCGAGGCTCGGGCAGCGCCTTAGCGCCGCTTCTCTTCACAGGGGGAGTGGTCGCTCCACCTGCTCCCCCCCTGGCTACACTACTGCCTCTGTCATGTCCCCTCTCTAGAAGTCCCAAACTTTTCACCCTGTCCTATACACAGAAGGAGTCGAAGCAGCTTGTCAGGCATTACTGAACCTCGTTTATTTCTGTCAGCTCTCTTTTGGGATAGGGGGACCAGAACTGACCACAGTATTCCAGGCGTGGGGTACCATTGAATTACCTAATGCCCTTCTTACCGCCTCAGTATTATTATCTCTCCCATTCTTTATACATCCTAATATTTTGTTTGGGGTATTAATATCATTGTGGAACCTAAACCCAGCTGAGTTTGGGGCCTCATTGTGGGTGGGGCCTCATAGGCTCAGTACAAACACATACTAAGAAATAGTCCCAGCTCCAAAGAGCTTCCCCTCTAAATAGACAAGGACAGGCAAAGAGTGGTAGGGGAAACAATGTTATGAGTGGGAAAGTGACTTGCCCAAGGTAACACAATGGGTCAGTGGCAGAGGCAAGTAGAGCTCACAGGTCTGAGTTCTAATCTAGTCCTTTGCTCACTAGACCATGCTGCCTTCCCAAGCACTCTCTGGTGGAAGTGGTGAAATTTGCAAAGGCTCTTATTTGGGGAGGAAGAGAAAAAGAAGGAAAGAGACACACTCAATAGAAGCTAATCCTCTTGTTCACTGGCCTACCGGTGGGTGCTCCAACACCACGCAGTATGGGAAGCCGAACAGACGCGAACAGAATGCCAAACTTTGCAAAGCAGAACACAGAGCGTGCTGCATGCTGAGTACAGGACCCGGGCAGTTCTCTGAAAAGATTAGGATGTTTTGGGGATGTTTTGACGTTAGGGGTATTTGTGGCATGTTTTCTTTCTATGAAACACGGCGATGAAGTTGAAATCTCGACGAACAAGGTTTAAAATGCAGAAGCACGCGGTGAGCCAGACACTAATGTGACATCTCTCTCTAACTCTCACCATCCCCTTCCCTCCATGGCTTTGATGTTAACTTCTTACACGCTCTGAGATGACTGGAGGATTTGATCAGTAAATCATGCATGCTAATGGAGAGAGGCTGTGGAAATGCAAGAAACTCCTCATTTCTCATGAAATATGAAGGGATACAGATATGCCATATGCCTGGGATCCTGGGCTTAGAGCAAATATTGCTCCTTTTAGGGCTTTTCTCTTGCGGGCTTAAGCACAGTCTGAACTTGGCTGTGGCCAAATGGGATGCTAGCATGATTTGACTCACCACTGTGAGTGGGTTATTCCTAGTTAAGAGATTACTAGGTAGGAATTGAGGCTAGAGTTTGCTCCTGCTCTTATTTACTCTTAGCATATGGTCATGGCTCTGTTCACACCATCCTTCCGCACCAGGTTAGATCCCCATTTGGCTACCAAGTGAGTTTCCATCATGTACAGGCAGTTTCAAAACTCGGTCGTTTCACCCGCCTAAGACAGGGCCTTAATTATTTATAGCTGCTGTATCCTTTTTTCTGAAGTCACGTGGGATGAGGTGACAGGTGACGACTTTTTGTGGCAGATGTTTACGAGGCAGGCGAAGTGCATGCCGTTCAGATGAGAAAAGAAAAGCCTCTTCAGCAGCAGAAAAGTGACAAATCTACACAGGCGCTGCCTCATTTAATAACCGAGGAAAGGAAAAATACTGGGTCTCTGGAATAGGAAGACTAGTCCTCCTAAATGGTTGGATACTCAGAGGAGTAAATGCATTCATTTAGAATTGATTATTTAACACGTTCATTACGGTAGCACGTAGGGGCCAGCCAAGAACAGGGCCCCATTGTACTTTGTAAGAATTAGAGACAGTCCCTGCCCTGAAGGGTTTACAGTCTCAATAATTATTGTTTGCGTTGCTAAAATGGGAACACTTACAATTTAACCTGCACCAGAAGGCACCCTTATTAGACCAACTCCTGTCTTGCGAGAGACAACGTGGGTAAGATAATATCTTTTATTGGACCAACTTCTGTTGGTGAGAAAAACAACCTTTTGAGGTGCACAGAGCTCGTCTTCAGCTCCCTGTGTACTTCAGAAGCTTGTCTCTTTCACCAGCAGAAGTTGGTCCAATAAAATATATTACCTCACCCACCTTGTCTCTCTCCTATCCTGGGACCAAACACAGCTGCAACAACACTGCAAACAAACGCTTATCTTGAGAGACTGCCCCAAGGAATTCTCAATCCCACTGGGCTTGATCCTGATCTGGGTTACACCAGTGGTGACTCCACTAAGTTAGTCTAGTTTTATATCAGTGTAAGTGAGACTGGGTCCTGATTCATTCAGTGCAATTCCGCTCCACCTTTATCACCTCCATTAAGCAGGCAAGCTGGGATTTCCAAAGCAGACCTATAGGAGTCCCACTGAATTGGATTTGGGCACCAAACTCCCTGAGGCTACTTTGAAAACCCCAGCCCTGATCTTTGCCCTTCTTTTATGACTGTCTTGAGGCCGGGTGAAATGTGTCCCAGGAGATATTTATTTTCTTTGCAAAGTGTGGGAATGGGTCAGGCTGCACCCAGAGCTTGTGTTCCGGTCTGCACAATCGGGGCAAGGCTGCCCGACTGGCAAAGGGCTACTGCTGGCAGTAAAACTTTCCCTCCCTAGAATCCAGGACAACTCCCTTGGCTGCTAGGTGCTGCCTAAATTGTTCAGTTTTCTCAAACCCTCCATCAGTCGGGGCAAAGCAGATGGACAAAACTCAGCCCTCAAGTTATGCAGTTGGAAGAACAGTTTGATCCCTGCACTTGTTCCCTGGCTTTGTAATATTTGTGGGTGGCTGTAGAATACTCTCTGCTTTAAACAATATGGGCCCGAGACCTAAGCTGGTTTTCACCAGCGGAGGGTCCAGCCCCGCGATGTATGTTAGTAAGCAAATTCTCGGTAGGATTATATTAGAGGGTTTATTAAAACAAATTAGAGCTGGTCAGGAATTTTTTGACCAAGAGTTTTCTCTTGGGGATGTAATGATCAGTTTTGACTAGACTTTCGTTGGGACGGTTTCTCAGGTCCAGGGTGGAATTTCTGATCCAAGCTAGAGAGAGCCAACAGACTGGTCAATAGTTAGGACACACGCCTAATATCTGGGAGACTCAGGTTTAAGTCACTGCTCCAAATCAGGCAGAGTGGGTGAGTGCTCTAACCTCTGGGCTGGGGAGTCAGTTGCTCTCTGTCTGACCCAGGAATATTTAGTTATTTATCGAAAGTGGAACATCTCCAGCAGGAGAGATTGACTCAATAGGCAAATTCTGAATCAGGCAGAGAGTGACTTCATCCTGGATCTTCCATGCCATAGCTATATGCCCTGCCCCTGACCCCCCCAGACTATATGCTATTCCGGTCATTCATATTCTCTCTCTCTCATTTTTTCATGGAGATTTTCTAAATGTCTTGGTTTAATTCTGCATCAGAATGAAAACAAATGCCAGAACCGTCACATTTTTCATGAAATGAAAATGTTGTTTTCCAGCCAACCCTAAAACAAACTTAAACAATGTAGCAGCTCCGTTATCTCGCTGTGTTATCTCTAAGTAATATTCCTTACATTAGTATTACTAGGTCTCTTGTGGTGGACCAAGAGGCCCCGAATGAGAGCAGGGCCCAATTATGTCAGGTGCTGTACATGCACAGTGACAGACAGTTCCTGCCCCAAAGAGCTTAAGTTGACCAGACAGATGAAGGGTGGGAGAAAGGAAGGATTGTTACCTCAATTTCATAGACAGGGAACTGAAGCATAGAGAGGTAAAGTGACTTGCCCTAGGTCACATAAGCAGTCTAGGCAGAGCCAGGAAGTAAAACCAGATCTGCTCAGACCTGCTGTAGAGCGTTAGCCATGAGACCACCTTTCCTCTGTCACTCCAGCTCTTTCTAGTGTTATTAAGCATGCATGGTATAATATGTTGGCTTAGTGCATGTGACCATGTCTCCTGTTATGGGCTGGTCCCAGTGGCTATAACAGCCTCTTACTTTCCCACCTCTAAACCAGTTGTTTCTTTAGTTCAAGTGGCAGGAAGCTTGTGTTTTTGGGTGATGAAGGATTCAATCCTCACTGACAGCCAAGCTGTCCATATTTACAGGGCCAGGATTTGTTACAACTGCCTGTGCTTGACGTTAGCCTTAGCCACAACACACTATTGGGACGAAAAGGAAAACTGCGTGTTATCAAAGCAGCGGATGCTGCATGTTTTCCCAGGGTGCAGCGTTGAACAAGGATATTTGCAGCTATTCAATAATTGCACAAGTATTAATAGCATTTGCAGCTTTGACACTGAGAATGAAAAGGTGCCGGGGTGGGGCTCATTCTTTCACTTTGCAGCATAAGCTGGTTATTTGGAGGGCGGGGGATCATGACATCATTCCTCCTCAGTGTGCTATGGTGTGGTACTGCGGGTCAGGTGCATTATGGGAAGGAGGCCCCTGTTCTTCTGTAACCTCCAGAACTGGAGTAGGGACCCTGGATTGGAACTGTTCTGGCATGACAAGGAGCAGGACACTGGACTAGGTTTACCATTGGTTCAATCGGTTGGGGACGAGGTTACCACTAGTCGTTTGGCGACTTCACTGGGAGTTACAGAAGCTCAGCTCTCTTCCCAGGATTTGGCACTTGGAGATTCAAAAAGACTTGCACTGGCCAGCCCAAGATTGTTCCCTACTGTACATTCTCCAGCATTTTAGAAGTGCTGATCACTGGAGATTCCACCATTTCCCTTGGGAGACTTCCCTGAATTCCTAGATTTTAAGCGTAGGAGGGATCTTGATAGTCATCATCTAGGCTGACTTGCATAACACAGGGCAAGCAATCTCACCCCCAGATTCCCAGTAGTTTGTGGCTGAACTAGAGAGTATCTTTTAGGGAGGCGCCTTCCACAATCTGGTGGACCATCTCCACAACAATAATGCACTCCGGCTGAGTTACTGCTCTGAAGGAGTTCACGTTGGCTTGGCCAGTCATAAGCCAACACCTCACTGCCTACATATGCATATGAGCAATTTCCTGGGATGCTGGGGACGTGCTCATTAGGAGGGGTGTGTTGCAGCAGTGAACTCCTCAATACCTTCCGGGTCTGGCTCCTGTCAGTTCAAGGTATGACACATACACAAAGGTATCTTTTTATAGGTAGGAAATTATGGGTGCCAGGACTTCAAAGGCTCTTGCAACAAGAGCTTTCCCTTTGATAAATGACAGCATTGTTAATGGTGATTTATTACAGGGGCTATTTCGACAAACAGAAATAACCAGTTTCTTTTCATTTGGCTTAGTGGTTTTTTTGCTCTGGGCTACTCATCCGCACAAGGTGGCTGGTAACAGCTGTTTAACTGCTGGTAAGACATCTCATTTATTAGCTTGTCATCACATGTCATAAAGTTTAGCAAAATGCGAGATGATTGTATATTTAAGCTGGGTAATTACCCTGTTATAAAAACCACCTTATTTATTTATGTATACTTTGGTGGTTTGCTCTTACCTTTGCTCTACTTACTGACATTCTCTGCTCAGTAATGATCTCCAGGCTAACCTGCCCCCCCTTCCACTCTGCGCTCCCAGAGAGACATGAAAGCTGATGTCAGCCAGCTGTCACTGACTGATCGGTTTTGTAGAATCAAACACTGGCACAGTTAGGCAGCTGCCAGGAGATTGAGGCTCTTGGACTTTCCTTCATAGGCAGGAGCGAGGTGAGAAGAGGGGTTTTCCCACTCCCTCCTCACTTGTGTTTGAGGGTTTGGAAAGCTTGGGTGGTCCTGAGACACCGCGCTCCTACACGGTGAGATCCGTGAAAATCTGGGCTGGAGAAGCGGAGAAGAATTACGTGCCTCCAAGCAAACCCAAATTCGCAACCACTGTAGCTCCGCCTTGCTTCGTCAGTCTGGCCAAGACTTCAGTCTCCTTTCTATCTTAAGTACAATTATGGCTCCCAGTACAGAGCTGCCTATGAACCTCCCAGCCTTTAATGCACTTATTCTCACAACACGTCTGCGAGGTAGGGGAGCGTTATTATAGATGCAGAACTGAGGCACAAACAGACTGAGGCCCAGATTTTTCAAAAGTGATTTAGGGACTTAGACGCCTAAATCCCATCAACTGTAAATGAGAATATGGCTCCTAAGTGCCTAAATTCCTTTTGAAAATGAGATTTCAGCTCTAGATCAGGAGTTGCAATGCTGAGCATAGCCACTCCTACGCACTTTAAAAATCTGGGCCTAAATGACATGCTCAAGGTCACCCAGGGAGTCTGTGTCAGGGAAGGGAATTGAAATCAGGTCTCCTGAGTGCCAGACTAATGCGCTAGCCATTAGGCCATCCTTTGAGTTGCGAAAACAATGGGTGAAGCTCTCCAGGAGATGAACAGGAGGAATGAGCTGCCTGGAGGCTCACAAGAAGGGAGTATTGAGATGAAGGGAAAAGACACACAAAAAAGGCATTTTGCAGACTGGGCTGATGGTTGTGGCCTGAGAGGCTTCTCCCAACGTCACATAGTCTGAAGTAAATCTCACTGACTGACTCTTCTTTGGATGATCAGTTTGGGACCAGGTCAGGCTATCAGAGGGAACATGGGCTGGGAATCAGGACCCTGTTTATTCTATTCCCAGTTCTGACACTGACTCCCAGGGAAGGCTGGAGCAAGTCACGTCACCCCCTCTGTGCCTCAACTTACCAGCCTGTAGCATGGGGTAAAATGAGCGCTGTAGGAGTCAGGGGTTGGGAAGACTCATGTGCTGAGTGTGTCCGTTTTCTTGCCAGGGCAGGATCTAGCACCCCAGTAAAGGAGATGTCCAATAACTGGATGATAGGATTTGCCAGACTGGAATAGATCAATGATCCAACTACTCCAGTGTGCTGTATCCAACTTGGGTCAGCACCAGCTGCTACAGGAGAAGGTGCCAGAAGCCCTGCAGCCCGCAGTTATGGGATAGCTTGTCCCCAGGGAATATCTCTTCCTAACCACCAATAGCTAGAGGTGCCCTAAAGTAGGGGGGTTTATAGCCTCTGCAAAGTACTTGCTTGTTTTATTTTTTCAATATTCACGGTTATAACTCCAGATATTACAGTTGTATTTTGAATCTTGCTAAGCTCTTGGCTTCAGTTATATCTTGTGGCAATGAGTTCCACAGGCAAATGACTTGATATTACATTCAGTCTTAGCCAGACAGTCAAGGAGTAGCAATATATTGACCCACCTAAACTGACCCACCTGTTCTCAGGCTCGACTAAGTAATGCTTGTAAAGCACCTTGAGATCTTCAGATGACGGGTGCTAGAGACTAAAGCAGGTGTAGCGTTAACAGGCCTTCCAAGCACGCTCTGGAGCAGCAAGTAGATGGTCGTGTGTTATAACAAACATGCAATGATAAAGATACTTGGAGCTGTTGCCTCTGAGGGTATGTCTCCGGAGCAGCAGGGAGGGTGTTTCCCAGCACGGTTGGACAGACATGCTCAGATCTACAGTATGAAAATAGCATTGTGGCCAGGGCAGACCGGGCAGCAGCTCAGGCTACTTGCCTGAGTACAAACCTACCTGACCCCCATGGTATGTGTTCGGGCAGCGAGCCTGAGATTCAGCTGGTGTTGCTGAGGCCACAGTGCTATTGTTAGGTGCTAGCTGGAGCAGAGCTAGCGTGTCTATCTGGACTGATGCTGGGAAGCACCCTCCCAGCTTCTGTGTAGACATACCCTCAGGCTAGTCCTCTTTGGGAGTCAAAACTGAAATTTCCAAACCTGCCTAAAGGTTTTGGATGCTTAATTCCCATTCAATCACCTAGGTGCCTTTGGAAATCTCTCCCTAAATAGCGATATTGGAAGTCTTCCTTGAAAGCAAATGTTTCCCAAACCCTGAGTCTGCCTCCCTCCTCCCCCTGGCAGATTCCAAGGTCAGTCACGATCACAACAGCCACAAATAATATAAAAATCCCACCACTCCACACATTTCTCACCGGCATTGCCATGGTATGTGTTCGGGCAGCGAGCCTGAGATTCAGCTGGTGTTGCTGAGGCCACAGTGCTATTGTTAGGTGCTAGCTGGAGCAGAGCTAGCGTGTCTATCTGGACTGATGCTGGGAAGCACCCTCCCAGCTTCTGTGTAGACATACCCTCAGGCTAGTCCTCTTTGGGAGTCAAAACTGAAATTTCCAAACCTGCCTAAAGGTTTTGGATGCTTAATTCCCATTCAATCACCTAGGTGCCTTTGGAAATCTCTCCCTAAATAGCGATATTGGAAGTCTTCCTTGAAAGCAAATGTTTCCCAAACCCTGAGTCTGCCTCCCTCCTCCCCCTGGCAGATTCCAAGGTCAGTCACGATTACAACAGCCACAAATAATATAAAAATCCCACCACTCCACACATTTCTCACCGGCATTGCCGTGAATGTTGATAAGGGAATTTCTTCCATAAATCCATCTCGGATGCAGCAAGAGGTTTTGTTTAATAATTACCGAGCCAGTACTGCACAGTAATTACAGCCGAGGTAAAGATTCAATGTATATATCATGCCAACACACTGTAGTTGAGTTGCTTTGTTTTGTTTTTTTGCAAGTACACTAACAGCCTGAGTGTGAGTCAATGATACTTTGACATAGAGGGGAGAGGACTTATGTTTAAGGGCTCATTCCATCTTGGTTTTGATCCATTCCCAGGGTGAGGCAAGAATTGGACAGTTCTTTGATAGAGAGAACATCCCCATTCTTTTAGTGCTGGTGTTAGGTGCGTGGTGAACAGACAGTGTCCAGGGCCCAACAGAAGGTCTATGCCTCATGTTAAGTGCTTGTTTCGAGGGATTAAGTGGCACTCGAACAATGCATATGCCTTTTCCTGGGTGCATTCCTTCCACTGGTAAGCACTTACTCACATGAGTCGTCCCATTGAAGGCAATGGCATGAGTAAATGCTCACCAACATGAGTAAGGGCTCCACAGCATGGCCGGGGGAAATAGAAGTCTAAAGAGTATAGGATGCATTTGACTTATTACAAGAGGTGAGCAAGGGGAAGTGGATAATCTGCAGCCCAGGTTGCAACTGTTCTGCCTCCTGCAGATTGTTTTGCTCTGGGAGCTCAGGGAATAGTGGCTGTGATAAAAAGCACAGTCCAGCGATGAATCTCACCATTTTCATTTATTAAAATAGCATTTTTATTACAAAGAGATGTTAAAAGTGAAAATAGACAAAATACATTTTACGTCCCCCATCGATTTTTTCCAAGATATTTACAACGGCAAAGATATTGATCTTTCCAAAGTGCCGGATATGCTCGCTCGTTACATACGATGCTGGCAGTTAGAAGGCGTTTGTGGCAAATAAAACAACCAACTTACCATATAAACTGATCTGAAAGGATTGGGAATTTAGTGGCAAAGACATTTCAGATACTTTGTTAGAGCTATTACCATGGTTTTTGACCAGGTTGCTATATTTCCATGTGTCTGTTGTGATGAGCCACACGACAACGTGAAGCAGATAATGTGTTAGTGAATAAAGTTTAGAGATGGTCCACAGTCCATGACTACCTGCCTCTGGATGCTGCAATATTCTTAGTATTTCATTTGAATTACAATAGCACTGAGATTGGGACTTATTGGGCATGCGCTGTACAAACACAAACCTACAGAAAGGATGCACCACTTACGTCCCAACTAGATAAATTCATGGAGGATAGGTCCATCCATGGCTATTAGCCAGGATGGGCAGGAATGGTGGCCCTAGCCTCTGTTTGCCAGAAGCTGGGAATGAGTGACAGGGGATGGATCACTTGGTGATTACCTGTTCTGTCCATTCCCTCTGGGGCACCTGGCACTGGCCACTGTCGGAAGACAGGATACTGGACTATATGGACTGACCCAGTGTGGCCATTCTTATGTTCTTAAGCTGTTCATCCTGTGCAGAGGGGTTCACACAAGCACTGGGCATCATAGAATCATAGAATCTCAGGGATGGAAGGGACCTCATGAGGTCGTCTAGTCCAACCCCCTGCTCAAAGCAGGACCAACCCCAACTAAATCATCCCAGCCAGGGCTTTGTCAAGCCTGACCTTAAAAACCTCTAAGGAAGGAGATTCCACCACCTCCCTAGGTAACCCATTCCAGTTCTTCACCACCCTACTAGTGAAAAAGTTTTTCCTAATATCCAACCTAAACCTCCCCCTCTGCAACTTGAGACCATTACTCCTTGTTCTGTCATCTATTATTATTTACGGGTTTGAGTCTCATTTGCCATTCTGGTAGCATAAAAGGACCTTAATGGGATTGTAAATGTCAACGAGAATAAGGTTTATCAATATTTGTAGGGTGGTAGACCCTAAAGGCCAACCAACATGGGCTCCAATGTGCTAGGTGCTATACAAACATACTCTAAATAATAGTCCCTTCCCCCAAGGATCTTACAATCTAAAAGACAAGACACGGCAGGTGGATGAGACGGGCAAGGAGGTCAGAGATGGGGTAATGAAAATAATTGGATGTGTACAGTTTACCCAGTCAGGAGTTGTAATCACAGCTTGCAGGAATTGCAACCTACATAGCCAGTAGCGGGTGGCAGTTAAGTCCCATAGGACTTCAGTGGTGTAAGCGATGCAAAGGTCTTGTTCTAAGCTCTTCTGCTTAGAACTTCTGCACCCAGGAAGAAAAGAAGTAACAGGACAGAGTATAATACAATCTGGGACCTGTTTACTGGCTTATCTTCATTCCAAAGTTAGCTCAAGTTTTAGCTCGAGGGTTTCCCCTAATTTGAGGCCTGTCCATACACAAAAACTCTTGCCTGCCTCAAGTGGGATGGTGCTTTTCACTCATTGGCTGGTTTGTCAGGGGCTACAGCTCGAGTGAGCACAACTTGTCAGCTGCGAACATTGCCACTCTGTAGGGTGAATGCTGGCTAGTGCCACTTGAGTGCTGCTAGTCGTCCAGTGCTTTCCCACAATTCCCCCCTGTGCCCAGAAAGGAAAGAAAAGTTCTCTCACTACTCACTGGGAAAGAATTCAGAGCAGGGCTCAGCTTGCCGTTGTGCTAAGACCCACGGGATGCGCCCCCCAGAAATCTTAGCATCACACAGGAGTGAGTGCAGTGGTTGTGTGGCCACAGCAGCCCTGGGGCTATGGCGCAGCGTAACTGCTCTCCCTCGAGCTAGGCTAACTCGAGAGGAGTGACTGGAGCATAGAGAACTCACGTTAAAGCTGCAGTGAGGACACGCCCTAAGAATGACCAGCAGGAACTTGTTCTCCCTCTTCGTGCTGCCCCTAATACGTGCGACTGGGGCACTGGAGCAGTTTTATAGTGGGGTACTGATGATGCCCTGTAGGTGATGAAAGCTGGCCACCTGTTACTAGTATCACTTCAAGCCAATGGGTGTGTCTGCACCCCCAGCACCCTAGTTCCAGCGCCATGGCGTATTCTGCAGCCTGGCAAAGCCACAGCCGAGGCGATGACTGATTCTTTGCTCACTGCCCACGCTGGCAGCAGAGAACAATGGGAGCGCTGAAAGCTCAGTGTATCACTTACCTTGTGCTTCCCCTTGTCTAGCTATGGAAAGGTGTTAGCTTGTCAGGGGCTTTGAGACAGGAAAGATTAGCAGGCGTTGTCTCACCTGTCCATGGGCTCCCCAAGCCTCAGGCTCTCGGACAGGGTGGAGGTGCAAGAAAGATTCTTTAACTCTCAATCCCACCCAGGGAGGAATGTTGTAAGAGTCATTGAGATGATGTTTGACCTGGGATTTAACACGCTGGGGTTTGCTATGGCTGGAGGTGAGTGTGGTTGCTTAAATCTGGTTGCAGAGGGAGCTGCTGGAACTCAGAGCTTGTCCTGCATCCCAGGCTGGTAAATTTTCTGTGTGACAGGAGGCTCCTTTTTCCCTTCCTCCACCCCCAGGTCCATCCCCACAGGCTGTGTTGTAGTCCAGAGATGCCCTCCACTGCTCTGAGATTAAGCATCCCGCATTGTTTTCGGCCTGAGACTGGCGCCCGATGGAAAGCCCAAGGGAAGACACACACTGATGTAAGGGGGCATTGGATCAAGCCCTTGGTTCTCAACAGACTCTCCCATTATCCTGCTCAGTGGCGTCTGAAGATGGAGGAAGTTGAGGTGCCCGCCCCAAGGAACCTGAGGATCCTGGCTCAGAGCTCTCTCGACATGGGCTGTCTCTTATGAGCCAGACGGACTGTTTGTATTAACAACAGGCCACATCCCGACGTACGCCCACACCTTGAATACTGCGAGCAGTTCTTATCACCCCATCTCAAAAATATATTTGGAAAATATACAGAAAAGGACAACAAAAATAATTAGCGGCATGGACCAGCTTCCCTATGAGGAGAGATGAAAAAGACTGGGATTTTTCAGCTTGCAAAAGAGACGACTGACAGGGGATAAGATAGAGGTCTATGAAATCATGACTGGTGTGGAGACAGTGAATAAGGAAGTGTTATTGACCCCTTCACATAAGACAAGAACTAGGGGTCACTCAATGAAATTAATAGCAGGAGGTTTAAAAAAACACAAAAGGAACAAAACAAACTTCTTCATGCAGCGTACAGTCACTCTGGGGAACTTGTTGCCAGGGGATGTTGTGAAGGCCAGAATTATACATTCAAAAAAGAGCTAGATGAGTTCATGGAGGATAGGTCCATCAATGGCTATTAGCCAGGATGGCCAGGGATGGAATCCCATTTTCTGGGTGTCCCTAGCCTCTGACTGCCAGAAGCTAGGAGTGGACAATAGGGGATGGATCATCTGTTTTGTTCATTCCCTCTGAAGCACCCGGTATTGGCAACTGTTGGATGACAGGATACTGGGCTAGATGGACCATTGATCTGACCCAGTATGGCCGTTCTCATGAAGATCTTATTAACTTCTAGTTCTGGAAAACTTCCACTCCCGCTCTTTTGCAGTCAGGGCCCGACATAACATTACTGTTAGGGCGTGGAAGCTTGTCCATTGCTTGAATATCCTTTCTCTCTCTCTCTCCACACCCATTTTTAATCCTTTCTCAGCTGAATTTCTTCAGGAAAAGTCCATGTCTTCCCTCTATTCAAAATGTGCCATGGGCACTGCTCAGAGATCAGCCTGGCCCCACCTGTAAGCAGGCCAGCAGGTACACAATGGGCCAAAAGCAGCTATGACAGAGACAGTTTAAGTTGCATATCAGGCTCCACTGAGTCCAAAACAGGTGTGAGCCACCCCCACTGGGCACTGGGCAGTTGTGTATTTTCAAAGGGGAACCTGCTATTTAGCTGAGGTACCAGAAACAGAGGTTTTGTACAAAACAGAAAGAGGGGGATTACAATGCCACTTGGGGGTCCCTATTCTGGGGTCCTGTCACTCACTGCTCCCCCTGAAGTCAGTGGGAAATTTGCTTGAGCTGAGGACTGGATCAGAACCTCAGAGTTTGACTGAGGGAATTTATAGCTAGCATCCTGCATTTCTAACCAGCACGTTCTGACAGGGCCCTGAATCTAGTTCTCCAAGCTGGTGGTGAAATAGGCAGTGGCTAAGTCAGTCTTCCATAGCTTCTAAAACAAGATTAGATTTGCAAACACTTGACCCCAATTTTGCATGTGCAGAGCAGAACTTTCCCTTTAAACTCCGGTTCCAGGAAAGAACTGGAGACAGTGTGGTTTTGGAAACCGCATGGTTTAAAGTTTCTGGAGATCCTTTTTGCTGGCATGTCACCTCTGATTACATCAGTCAAGTCACATTACCCTGCGGATGGGGTCTAATAAGAAGTGGCAGATGTGACTGGGGCTGGATGGGCTCAAAGAAGGATACCGCAGTCTCAGAGGAGTGTGGGTTTTTTATTTTTTTTTTAAGCTTTCTTCTGTAGAATGAGTTTTAAAGGTAAAGTGTCAGTACATGGAAGTGAGCACTGCCGTAACTGCAGAGACATGCAAACCACCACCCTTCATATGTTCAGAAGCAATTACCACGGACTTCGCAGTCAGGCTTAAAGTGAGTCAACCTGTGGGAATAACCACATGTTTGGCTTGTTCTATCCTCTAGCTTAAAGCTTCACCCAAGTGCTGCCGGCCATGTGCTGTATTATTTAACAACCCCGTTTCTATGGCTCTGCTTTACGTGGTGTAAAAGTCCATGAACAGAATGAAGAACCAATAAGGGTATTACATAGTTCAAAAGATTTTCCTTTCCCCTGAAAGGATAAGGAGTAAGAAAGCCAAACTTGCCTTTGTAGGGAAACCCATAGTTAGCAGCTGGTTTGTTGCAAGCCTTGGAGATATAAAACTCAAGTGGTTCTGGCTGGACAGCTCAGTCACATGACATATTTCATATCTCCAATTGAACTGATCTCCTTTGCACTGGTGCATATGAGGAATAACTCCACTGGTGTCAGTGAGAGGAGCATCAGGGCCATTGATGGGCAACGGATCAGAAGAATCATGAGGTGGGGCCAAGAATGGAAACGCACTTCGAGCCCAGCCAGCTGAGTGAGCTTCAGGCAAAGCAGGCAAGATCGTCAGCTCGCGGAAACCCTCGCAGCTCCCTCGACTCCAGTGAAGCGACATCAGTTTGAAGTGGCTAAGCACCACAATAGATCTGGCCCCAATGGTCCGCAGAGCTGAAGAAGTAAGGAACGAACTCTGCTGGAGGGACTGTGGTTAAGTTTGTGTGTGTGTGGGGCGGGGGGTGTTTCAGCCAGAGCTGCCTGATGGAAATGGGCTGGCCTCTGTGATTTAATGTTAATGTTGCAGGGGGGTGGGGAGTGCGCATGCGGATATTAATGATCATACTTTAATTCTCATTCAGCACTTTTCAACTTCAAAGTGCTCCCAGCCCCTGCAATCCCACCTGTCTGGTACAGTAGGTACATTGCTGTTATTATTTGGGAAACCAAGGCCCAATGCTACAGATGATGTCAATGTCAGAGCAGGGTTTAGAACCTAAGCGCAGTTCCTGGGTCCCAAACCTGTGTGCAGACCCCTGAGATTGTCATCAGCTCCATCATGTATTCTGTTTGAAATGGAGGAACATGGGGATTGCCAGGCTGTCTAGTATCTAGTGGTCAGTACCAGCTGTTTCAGAGGAAGGTGCAGGGAACCCTGCAGTAGCAGCCGTGGGATAACTCACCCCTTGGGGAAATTTCTGCCTCACTCCCTTAGTTAGTGGTGGGTGCATGCCCTGAAGCAGGGGGAGGCATTTATAGCCCTTCTAAAACATTCAGAGTTATAAAAGTAAGCACTAAAAACTCAGATATCCCTGGATAAATGTCTGATCCTTTGGCGAATCCTGCTGAGCTCTTGGACGCAGTGGTACATTGTGGTGCGTTGCGTACAAAATTATTTCCTTTCATCAGATTTAAGTGACTTTCAACTCTTTCCATTGTAGTGAAACAGCTAAGACAGCCACTTACGTAATAACAGGAAGCACTCTTTGCCTGTTACAAAATGAACTGCACTCAGATAAATAATGCTTAGAATCTGAGCAGATGCAGAACAAACTCCATGCAAGAGCAGACGCAGTGATGGGTAGCCTCAAAAAAAGGTTGAGGCTCACTTTGGAAAAGTATCCAAATTCTCATCCAGACTAATCTAAGTTTCCTCTGGATTGGAAGCACAGCCAGGTGATCTCTTGCAAACATGCTTTTCGGTACCACCTGCCTTTCTTGCCACAATCTGGGACTTGGGTTCAAATTCAGGAAACTCAGAGACAAATCGGGCCACAGTTTTCCAAAGCGACTAATGATTTTGGGCCCCCAGCTTGAGACTTTAAAGGGGTCTGAATTGTAGGAAGTGCTGAGCACCTACCCTCTGAGAATCAGGCTTCTCTACAGTGTCTGAAGTCAGCCCCCCAAATCACTGGAAATCTTGGCTTTGGGAATTCAAATAAAGAAACAGCAGCAAGCAATAAACCAGTCAATCAAATAGCTGGCGGAAGTTGTTTTCAAGGCATAAAAGGTTTGGTGGATGGGCTGATCACTAGGTTAGCTGTGCCCCAAAACTGTCACATGGAGGCTTCCTAAAGGTGTTTGTAATTCGTTCCTCTCCCCTCCCATCTGCCCCTGCAAGTGACCCCGCCTGACTCTCCTGAAGAAAGAACCCACCCAACAAAGCCTTCAAAGGGGAGCAGGGTTTAGAAAGGGAAGCTACCAGTTCAAGGAGGAAAGTAACATCTCCGAGTGACACCCCCCCCCCCTCCTGGGCACCTGACAAGAGTGTGATTAGCAGCTCGCAGGCGAGTTGGGGAGCCCCTCCCCACTCCTCTTCACACACGTCTAGAAAGCAGAGGAGGCAGGGGAAGGAGAGAGGAAGGTGCACATGACAGCCGAAGAAAGGGGGTACGACGGCAAACACTGTGATCACTCACCAGAGCAGCCTGTCAGCTTCCCTTATTGAGTTGTACTTGAAGGGCTGAATAGGAAACAGACTGGGATGCTTTTGAAGTGGTGTTTCTTTGTTGTGATTCCGTTGCTGCGAAAGCCGACGGAAATCTGGCAGGGTAATAATTGCTGCTGGGGCTGTGTTTTCTACACCCACACAAAAGGGGCACTGGCGGGGGCAGGTTAGAAAGAGGGACAGGCCAAAATAGTCTAGAAAAGAATTAGAATCAGTGTAAAGTTTTCATCCTGAATTTCAACTAGCTGAAGTTTGGGAACGTTCCATTAATTGTCCCTAAACGATGCGTCCTTTTCGTCGGTTTGTCATTGAATCCACCCCTTCCTCCCTCTATCTGTCTGCCTGACGACTGAATGCAGTGTTCTGTTCTGGTTCTTCTAGTGCACCCACCACGGTGGTACCCGAGCACTGATCCGGATTGGAAGTGGTACTGCCTGTTCCCACGACAAAGGTTGCTTCGGCAAGATTGCCCATGCAAGCTGGCATACCCAAGCTGTTGTGTTGGTCAATAAAGGCCTCCAACAAGCATTTTATTTTCTGGGTGCTTATGCAGGGTCTCCTTTCTGGGGCTCACCAATCAGAAGTTATCTAGGGGCAGAGGGAAAGGGGTGGAAACCGAAATGGCTAGATCTGTCTGAACATGAGGAAAGCCTAGTTCCCATTTCACACATGACAACATAGCTCAGTCCTGGCTATCTGGCAGAAGGTTCCTTATATTAGCTCGCAGGCATGGGGGAAGAAATTAGGGCTCCATCTACATTAGGGAAATGGCCAGTCACTGACAACAGTTTCCAGCAAAAGCCTCCCCTCAAATGGTGCTGAAAATGGTTTTTCTGTTACTGTAGATGGGACCAAATCATTTGCACTGCTGTGGCGCCCCGGGCCGATTCCATTCTCTGCAGTGGCATTGGCATTGCTTTGACCCATATACTCTAGCATCTAAACCAGCTTCATCATCAGTCAAAGGGTGGGGACCTGTTTCTTACAGCCATTGTTGGCAATGAGTCATTTTTCTTAGTGTCTTTGAGGCCTGTGAGGGGCATCCTAGAGGGACACTGAAGTCCTCTTCCTTCTGCCTCAGTACAAAACCCAAGACCAAGAGTTGATGGGGAATTAGTTCGTTCACCCTAGTGCGTATGAAAACCTGCCAGCTGTTTTGCAGGTCCATCTTAAGGCCAATGAGATTATAACCCCTTACAGACCCAGTCAGGAGCTCCATGGCTTGGTGCCCCAAGAACATTCCCTGTTTCCAGCTCAAGGACTTTTGAGGCCTTCCACAGACATTAGAAATGGGTAAGGAGCAGTGCTTTTGTGAGGCTGTGCCTTTGAACTGTCATGTGCAATGACCTGGTCTCTTGCTGGAAACTGACTGTTATGGTGGTGTCTTCTTCCTGATTCCAAAATTCTCCAAGGCCCATCTCCCCATCTGTTTTCTGAAGCACACAACGAGCTGCATCTTGTGTGTTGCTCGCACATCCAGAGAAGCAAAGGCCACCCTTCTGGCCTAGAAGTTGTACCCAATTAATCCATCCAACAGCAGCCTTTATTTTCAATCAGTATCAAGCTACATGACCTTCAAGGTCTGTGGTTATTGACATTTTGCGCCAACTGAGTCAATATTAACTTCTTAGGCCAATGGATAATAAACAGAAAATAATAAGCAATGTACAGTTAATATTGATTTATGATTATTTGGGTCCTTTGCATGACTTTCTCACGCAGGCAGGGATTACACACTTGTTAATGCCCAGAGAAGCAAATAGGGGAGGAAGATTTGTTCCAAGGTTACAAATACCTTGCAAAGAAGATGAGTGATGAGCTGCCAGTGGTACATGATGATAACACAGAGTGCTCCAACAGCAACTGATGGGTCTCACAACATGCTACATATATAAATTTATTAAGCTGCATGACTAGGGTGGTATTTAGAACAGGTTGAAAAACAGGGTCAACAACAATCCCTTTTTTACAATGTTTGTTTTGTTTTGCTTATTGACACTTTCGACCAACTTTATAGCAGATAACCCCCGACCACATCCCCCTCAAAATAGACCAAAAAAGCACGTCACACAAGCCAGGAGTCCTGGCTCCTCTAACTGCTAGGCATGGCTACAGGGCTGGCTCCAGACACCAGCTTTCCAAGCTGGTGCTTGGGGCGGCATCGAGAATGGGGCGGCAGTCCGAGTCTCGTGGCGGCAATTCGGCGGCAGGTCCGCTCTTCCCGCCGCCAAATTGCCGCCGTGGGACTCGGACTGCCGCCCCATTCTCACCCGCCGCGGTGGCAGGTCCGCCGCTCTTCCTTTGCTGCCGCGGACTCGGACTGCCTGCGTCGGGGGCGGGGCCCTGCTACGTCTGTCTGTGTCGGGGGCGGCCGCCGCCACTGCTTGGGGCAGCAAAATTGTGAGAGCCGCTCCTGCATGGCTATTTGGGGTTTCCCCTTCATAGGGATTCCATAAACACATCGCTGATTAAAACTAGTTTTTAAGAAAGGGACCCTGGCCCTTTACATTAGTCTGATTCAAACCCCGGTGGGGTGGCCCCATGATTCTGCGGCTAATGGGCACTGGAGCAGCAGCTGAGGCCCAATGAGAAGGAAATCCTGAACTGCACTTGGCTTCACTCACCAGCCTTTAGCCAAGAGGAACTTTCTCTTTCATGCCTCCATTCTAGTCCGCACACTGCTTGGCACTGGGCTGAGCTGCTCCTTGGTGGTGGCTTTCCCCCCCCACTTCCTCCAGCCCCGATCTGAGGATGTTTACAGAGCTCTGAATCAATCTGAAGCCCAGAGAGTTTCAGCCAGGGAAGCATTGTGCTGATAGGGTCAAAAGGCCTGTCGCCAATATGGATCATAGAATCTGACATATTAATTCAAGCTGTCAGAACCAATATGTGTACAAAGCGTTCACGGAGGCGCAGGCACTGCTTCTGAAAAAAGGAGGCTCTAACATTTCACAGATTGCGGTGGAACAAAACTGGAGAGCGTGCAACTAGCCAGTGCCCTTCCACTTACCTGGCAGAGGATGCACCAGGGTTTCTGTTTCGCTAATTTGATGAATGGGATGTAATTACATACTCTCTCTCTCTCTCTCTCTCTCTCTCACACACACACAAATTCAAGGAAACTTTACATTGCTGTGCAAAAACATGAGCATTCCTTTTCCCCGAGTTCCAGAGCTCCCTTGCTGGCACAGAGGCAGATCTGAGAAGCTGCAGGAAGTACATTTGTTATTGGGAACCCTTTGATATTTAGCATGTGAAATGTCTGCATGCTGGAGAAGTTCAGGCATCTGGCAGGAAATTACCATGAATCCTGTTTCTCTTAACAGTCGCACACACATGCCTTTCTCTCTCTCTCTCTTCTCCTCCCTTCTCCTCATTCCCTCTCTGCCGTTCCCCTCTTTGCTCCCCCCCATCCCCTCCTCCCTCACTTGAGGCCTGATCCAAAGTCATGGGAAAGACTCCCACTGACTTCCGTGGGCGTTGAATCAGGCCCATGGTCAGTAATAGAAAGCGCCCCTTACTTGGTCTCCCTTTAAATGAATCTTTTCTTTCCTTGTTAAACCCCAGGGGATCAAATTCCCAAAACAGGGTGTGAGGAGAATGCACATGAAGTGTACATCAGCACAGGGACAGGGAAAAGCTGTGTGTGCAAATGGGTCCCCGCCCCGGTTACCTTGATTGCAGGCGCAAACAAATGATTTTGCGGGTGCAAAAAGTGCGGTGAAAAGTTGGTCTTGGGTAGGTGACTGGCTTGTGCTCACACCACTTAGCATTGCAAGTGACTAGGACTTGGTTTTCCTCCTTTCCTTTTGCCAATACTTTCAAGCCACACGGCCCCACTTTGTATAACTTTCCTAAGAGCGGCCTTTGTCTCCCAGCCTCCTGATTTACTTCTCTGCTTCTCTTTGCCAAACTTCTTGGATCTGATGAAAGCTGAAGATTAATGTACCTGGAAAGCCTTCCTTTTAGCTTTCTGCAGCCAGGTATGGCCTAGCAGGGCTTTGCAGATGTCTGCCATACTGCTTTGCTTATCATTTTACCAATCCCTCCCTGCTGTGCTTTTTAAATTTATTGTTACAGATCCACTTAATCAGCAACGCTTCATATGACTGACTGTGTTGACAGTTAAAAGGAAAACAGCCGCCAAAAAGAGAGAGAGCCCCATACAAGAAGCTTTCTGTCTGTGAGGCCATGGTTGGGATTTTAATTGGAAAGCATGTTATAGTCTTTAGAATGCAGCAGTCTGGGTCCTGAGGTGAGGAAACTGCTACACGATTCAATTAGCCTTTGTATATTTCATATTAACTTGGGGGGAAAAAAGAAGCAACAATCCACAGCCCTTAACTCAACAGGAGGAGATGGAAAAAGGAATCAAAGTGTCTAGGAAAACCCAAGCCTTGCTGTGAATTTTTTCCCTTGGAGTGTTGTCAGCAATCCATTCCATGATTGCTGAATCCGGGCCAGGAGTGAATAGACCCCGTGTGGTGACTGCAGAGCTGGTTGGGAAATATTTTCAGAAAAAAGTTCATGAAATCTTTTAGAGCTGTGCAAATCCTTCATTTTTGTTTTTTGTTTTTAATTTTTTTTTTTTTTAGAATGACCAGACTGTCAGTTGATGTGTGAGTTCACTCATTAACAGATTTCACTATCTGGTCAAGTTCAGCTTTTGTTTTATCTGTCAGTGCTAATGAGATGTTACATGATGCATGCACTTTTGGTGGATCTGTGTGTTGAATCCTTAATGCATCTCAGCCTGTGAAACACCTATCACATTATTTAAGAATATCTTTTGCCTCCTGTTCAGCAGACAAGTTACATTCCCAGCTGATCAACTGCATTTGCAGATTGCTCTTCAATCCAAATACATGTCAGGCTTCCAGTTCTACTCTCAGTGGTACCTGTTCTCATGTGAGGCTTTACCAGTTGGGCTTATTTTGTGGCCACTATAGGTAGCAAGCAGTTATTATTCTTCCTTTGCTTCTGCGACCAGGAGGAGAATAAAAGAAAAGAAACTTGAAGCAGGAACAACTCACATGCTGCCAGAGCCGAAAGGAGCCAGCTCCAAGTTTCAAATTCTGTTCTAAACATGGAACCCGTGATTTTTGAGTGGCTTCTGACTTTGGGGAAATGAGTTCTCCCCTTTGCGTGGGGTGGGTAAAGAAAAGTTAACATAGAGAGGCTGCAATATATATATTTCACCATGACCCTTTTCCCCCCTGTTCCTGCACAAAAGTGCTAATATTCTAGGGAAGGCAAGTCAGCCAGTTCAGAGATAATGAGGACTACACGGAATATTTATTCAGTGTGTGTGTGTGTGGGGTGGGGGGTGTTTCAAATATTTTTTGGTTTAATTTTTCTTCTTTAGCATTTTCTTTAAAACAACAGCGGTGAAACTATTTGGGGTAGAAAGAAACTTTCCCTGGAGCAGGTTATTCCATCATTGCTATTGCAGAATTTCTTGTGCCTTCCTCTAAAGCACCTAGAGGGATAGCTCAGTGGTTTGAGCATTAGCCTCCTAAACCCAGGGTTGTGAGCTCAATCCTTGAGGAGGGCCACTTAGGGATCTGGGGCAAAAATCTGTTAGGAGACAGTACTTGGTCCTGCTAGTGAAGGTAGGGAACTGGACTTGATGACCCTTCCAGTTCTAGGAGAGTGGCATATCTCCATTTAAAAAGCAAACAAACTAGTGTTGGCCACTGTTGGAGGAGACTGGCCTAGATAGACCACTGGTTTGATCTAGTATAGCAATTCCGTTGCTTTTCCTTTATTTCCCAACATTGATTTATTTCAGAACCAATGTGTTCTCACCAACTGAAGCAATATCGAACTAGGACACTTTTATTCTGAAATAAGACCATTCACACATGGACTGGCACTGAAATAACAAGAGATGGGAATTCACACTGATGGAGTTATTTCATGGCAAGTCTGTGTGTAGTCCCATCCTAAGACCAGACTCTGGAGACACTGGAACATCCATTGCCCTATTTTTTTTTAACTTAAAAAAAATTAAAGTATTTAAGCACAAAAACAAGCAAAGGGATCCCTTCCTGTGTAAAAAAATCTTTGCACTTTCATCCCAAAGATGAATTAGCATTTTATCTAATCTAGCTATGTATTTCTAATGCTCTTAACACTGTGGTATCAAGATGATTCTTGACTCTTATTTATACACAGATCCCTTCACCCTACTGTGGCATTGTAGAGGGGCCTTGAAGTTGGTGTCAATGTATTTATGCCCTTTTATATTACCAGAGCAGTATAAAGGGACGTTAGTGTAAATGAGAATCAGGTTCAAGGTGCCTAGATTTCAACATTCCGGTGAGATAGTGTAAGTCTCATTATTGTACTCATTTTAAAGAGGAGGAACCCGTGGTAGAGAGAGATTAAGTGACTTGCCCAAAGTCAAACAAAGAGTTAGTGGCAGAATCCAGAACAGAACCCAGGAATCCCGACTCCCATTTCCTTGATCTAATCTCTAGATAGCACCACCTCAGGGTGTTCTCACGGTATTTATTACTTGGCCAGAGCCAGTAAGCACTTGAGATTTCAAGAGAGAGCTTGTTTTCTTGAGCTTTTCAAGCCTGGTTTCTAGACAGGAGGCTCAGCATATCTTGGCTGGAGTTCTGAGGAGAGCCATACCCATCAGAAGACTCTAATGTGACCACACCACAAACACTGAAGCATGAGCTTTAAACTGGATTTTCATGTTGATTCCTGTTAAAAGCAGATTCGCTTTTGATTTTTCATTTTAATCAGGCTGCTGTCAATCAGCCTCATTCCATGCCACTTACCGTAAACATGCGCCTTGCCAAAAAAATTATCACTGTATTAAATGGTTTTATTACAGTAAACTGCAGATTGTGCAGTGTAAACACAGGTGTTACAACACAGATCACTTTCTAACTCTGTCCAGACCAGCAGAGACAATACAGAACGCAGGCACTCCGAGCAAGGATGGGAACTGCCTCTTATTTCAGTTACTCTGTTAAAGGAACATGACCAATAAGCCACATGGGCCACATTGTTGTTTCTCTGGTTACTGGGAAATCCTTAAAGCAATGCAGTGGGATTTGATAGTGAGATGCAGAGCCAGAGGCTTTGTAAAACTGCACATGATCCACATAGAATTCACTAACTATCCAAAACCCATCCCAGAATGCACTGGGTTCAGAATAAAGCCTGGAATAGATTATCTAGTGGGAATCTCTTCTTTGGTTGTTTCAAAGTTCTGGTTGGAACATATTGCGATTACAAACTCTTTGAGGCAGAGGCAGTCTCTCACTTGGGGGCAGACTTTCAAAAGTATTCAGCACCCTCTAGAGCCAGCCGAAAAACGGAAATTTCTGCCCTGGGGCAAATTCTGAGATTTCCAGCTTTCTTTTCGTTCCAAACTGGAGTGAAACCAAATAATTTCAAAATTTCCTGTGAAATGAATTTTTTTTTAAAAAAAAATTGTTTTGGGTCAATTTGTTTCATTCCAATCTTGACTTTAAAAAAAAATCAAGGTTATAATTTTTAATATAATATACAATGAATTTTGATATGAAAAGTAATTTTGAAATGAAAAATTGAAATGCTCCAGTCGGATAAAGTCAACGCTGTGACCTGACTGAAATGATCTTTTCAAATGTTTTCAGAACAGAATTTCATCCAAATCCAAATCCCACGGAAAGCTTCGATTTCAGTGAAACAGCATTTATCAAAGGAAAAATGCTCCACGGGACATTTTTCCACCAGCTGCAGTGGCGGCTTTAGCGGACGTCCATGTGCAATTGCACCTACAGAAATCAGGCAGGGATTAGCCGACGTGCACTGGATACACGTGCACAGGGCCCCCATCTTAGGTTTGGCTCCTCTGGCCCTCTGGTCAGCCTGTGCTGGGATCAGGTCTGGCTGGGGTTCTGAGGCAGCAGGAAGTGACCTATGGGCCTGGGAGGTTTATGTGGAGTGACCTCTGTATTTCCCAGGTGAGATGCCTATGGGACATCCCCGTCTTGCACTTCAGTCCCTTCTACGCACAGGGCCTGATCAAACTCAGGCGACATTGCAAAAGCTCGACAACAGGATATCTCTGAACTGACAAATTGTTTTTACCCGATAGGTCCAAAGGGGCCTCAAGCTGGTCGTGTGTGTGAAATAGAGGGCTCTGGGCATCTCCTGTGGCCTTCAATTCTCTTTCTTTGAGAGCCCCTTAAAAGAACGGATAAAATCCTGACCCCGCTGAAGTCAATCGGGCCAGGATCTCACCCTATTTAAATTTAGACAAGGAGGATTTCTGCCTCACTTGGGATTTTAGGGTAATGATAGAAAGCGCACATGCAAGCAGGGCCAGCAGGATTCGAGCTCTGCAGCATGTTTTATTCAATAGGAGAGTGCATGGCGAGAGGATTTTTTTCTGAAACACATGATGCGGAGGTTGGACTAGTCCTTTTCCCCTCACGGGCTTGTATCTTGTATGTTGCTCCCCATTCCTTGTGCAATGTGACAGACCTTTTTGTGTGATATGGGTGTGAGCTTGTCTGTAGCACTGCTAGGCAAACAGCCGCTGCAATGCAGCATTTGGGCTTCTCATAAGCAGAACCTAACTGCAACCTGCACCCTGTGCCGGGGCAGGGAGGCCGCTCACTGCAGCCTCTTGGCTTCATCTGTCGCAAATGCAGCTAGAGGACTTTTCCCTAAAGAAAAAGGCTCCTGTATGTTGCGTTACTAGCGGAAGATGGCTTGGTGACCCTAGATGTATGCTTTGAAGCATCAGGTCTTCCTGGCGCCTGAAGTTCAATGCTGACTCACTGAGGACTCCATCTAAGTTAATGGAGACTCCCACTGGACCAAGCCTTTAGACCTGCATCCCTCCATGATACGTAGATTGAGAAACGAGGCTGTTTTTATTGTGCGTGAGACCATAAAAACCTTGCTCCTGCCTGTTCTGCATGGACATTAAGGGTATGTGTATACTGCATGGTAAACCCAGGTCTGTGGGACTGGGGCTTGTGGATTCAGTGGTTCTAAGCCTTCACTTGGATGTCCACACTGTATTGTGAGCCTGGGCTTACAGTTGCTGGACCCGGGTCTCACAGCCGTGCGAGCGTGTCCATACTGCCTCGCACCGGCCTTCTGACTCAGATCTGCAACTTGAGCTGTGTCCACGCTGAAAAACAACAGGGCTCGGACCTGAGTCACAGCAAGACTCAGGCTCTGACTCGCCTTCCTAGCAGGGTCCTAGGACCAGGGTTCTGTGTGGATGGAAGGTAGGGTGACCTGATAGCAAGTGTGAAAAATCAGGACCGGGGGTTGGGGGTAATAGGCACCTATAAAAGACAAAACCCCGAGTATTGGGACTATTCCTAGAAAATTGGGACATCTGGTCACCCTAATGGGAGGAGGGCTTGGTCTCAAAACTGAGTCAGAGTGTGGACTTGGTGTGCAGTGTAACCATACTCCAAAGCTCCCACTGATCTTTTCATAAGAGTAGTTTACCCCAAAGTCCTTGGCCAAATTGTCCTTTCCTCTCACTTGCTCCTGCTAGGTGCGATCTCCCACGCCGCAGGTGGCTGCATTTCAACAGTGCTTTAAAGGTGTAATAGGATGTACAATACTGCCTTCTTCCATAAGCTTTTAAGCTTGTGAGTGTGTGGGTAAATTTCAGGTAAAGCAGCATGTAAAAGACAAAAGGAAAGTGCTTTTGCTGCAACACAGAGACTTCAGAGAGTGCCGGAAGGAATCTCATCCATCTGCTAGAAATCTGAACAGAAATAGACCCACCTTTCAAAATAAATCTTCACTTTTAACTCTGCAGATAAAAATATCTGTGGGAAGGACAGTCCTTAATCTCTGCCTTCTCCCCAGTTTGACTAAAATGAGTTTGAGTGGAGGCCTCTTTTTTCTTCCCCTTCCCTTTGCTTTTACAGGTTTCATTCTGGCTTTGATTCCAGTGAGTTTACTGACAGATTACTTCATTTTAACTCTATGGCTTTTCTGTCTTGTGGGAGGCATATTTCTAAGTATCATATTTATCAAAAGGGCTGTGCAAAAACAAGGACCAGAATTACTCGTTTGATGGTTTCCCCAATAACTACAAGCACAATAAATATTGTGAGAAAGAAAACTCAACTGGGGACCTTTTATGTTAAAGTTTCAAACTAGGGTTTAGACATTGTCACTCTGAAATCTCTACCAGTTTGGCTAGTTTTTCTCTCTCCCCCTCCTGATGCAGAAATAGCACATCTGGTCTCACTTGCAAGTCTGGTCTTCAAGTTCCCAGGGGCGACATATTCTTCTTCCCCCCCTCCCATAACTTTAAATCAGAGAAGCATTTCAATAAATCAGAGTGAGCACTTATTTATTGGACATAGTTTTGGGGCTCTTAAAGCACGGAAAATAAATTTAATGGAGCGTTTGGAGCATTTCTCCAGTCTTTTGAGGGATTACTTGGGGAATTTGTCAACGGAGCCAAGCACAGCAGCTTGATCCAGAGAGATGGGAAAGAAATTATGGGTGATACTCTACAAAGGCCCAGGTGTACCCTAAATCACATCAAAAAAGATTAATGTCAAAGGATTGCTTGCCAGCAGACTTGATTGGCAGTGCTGCAGTTTATTTAATAAACCATCATTTTAGCCAGAGGGTGACTTTAATCTGAATTACATTTTCTTGTTTTGTCATACACCATGCCAAGCGATTTATTGAATACTCTGGCATACTTCTTAACCTCAAACACTAAGAGAAAAAAGGAAAGTCTTGAGAGCCCCTGAAAAGCCTTGAGACAGCAAAACCTGCTTTGTGAACAAAGCAAAGGCTCCAGTCCTAAGGCAGAATCCTGTGTTCTCTGGGCTTCCATGGAAGGAGTGGGAGTGGAAGTCACTAATACATATAGGTTGCAAAATTCAGATCTGGGTTTTGAATGCCCCAGGGTTCTCAGGCTGTGTGAACTTGGGGGATTGACCTGCAAGGAAAACAGGGTCCTTTTGCAAATTCAGATCAAGATCTGATTAGAAACATCTCTGGCTCCCAATAGTTAGGGTGAGTGCAAATCTTTGTGTTTGGTTTGGGACATTGGCCTGGTATAAATGCACAGACAGACAGAGCGATGGACCGAAAAGCCATCTGTAAGGCTAGGGTTCCCTGAACAGAAGGGAAAATATCTCTGTGGACCACGTACATTTGATTTAGCTCTGAGCTGAAGCTCTTGATGGAAATGTTGTGTGTCCCTAACCAGGGAAGGCTGGTGTTCACCAGAGGAAATGGAAACACCTCGCGCCTGTGCCAGAAAGGGGAAGGATTTGGGCCGGCTCTTGAGTTGAGTAGGGGTCTCTGGGGTCCTAAGCAACTAGCCACTCACTCTGTCTTTGTGCCAGCCCCGATCACCACAAGGGACCAGGGTTTGCTTGAGACCTGTGTGCATCTGGGCAGTAGGAATAGAGAGCGAGTGGTGGCTTCTCTCAGGCAGGGACCTGACTGTTCTCTCATGCTGCCAATTGCTGAGAAGAAACGCTCTATTGGATAATGACCCCGACAGGACTGGATTGAGAGTCTTGCTGTGCATGGCTGCGTTTAACCCCTGGGCATGGTATTGCATTGCAATCGTCAGTGTAATGTACACCCAGGGAAGGGTTGCAGCTGGGATCTCCCCATCCTTTAACCATGGGGCCATCGATGACTGGCTCCCCCAGCGCAGCAGAGAACATGTGAAAGGTACATGGTCCTGCCACCTCTCACAGGGTGAGACTATTAATACTATTTTATGTCTCCTGTACCATGGGGCCATCGGATACCTCAGAAAATATAACTGAAACCATAGCAATTAAAAGAAAAATCCTAGGCAGCCTGGCCCAATAAACTCCTGCACCATCGAGCTGAAAGAGTGGAAACGGGAACAGAGGCCCCATCATACAGTGATGGTGGCAAAATTTGCAGATGATACAAAATTACTAAAGATAGTTAAGACCCAGGCAGACTGTGAAGAGCTACAAAAGGATCTCTCAAAACTGGGTGACTGGGCAACAAAATGGCAGATGACATTTAATGTTGATAAATGCAAAGTAATGCACATTGGAAAGCATAATTCCAGCTATAAAATGATGGCGTTTAAATTAGCTGTTACCACTCAAGAAAGAGATCTTGGAGTCATTGTGAGTCATTGTGACTAGTTCTCTGAAAACATCCACTCAATGTGCAGCGGCAGTCAAAAAAGCAAACAGAATGCTGGGAATAATTAAGAAAGGGATAGATAATAGGACAGAAAATACCATGTTGCCTCTGTATAAATCCATGGTACACCTACATCTTGAATACTGTGTGCAGATGTGGTCACCCCATCTCAAAAAATAAATAAATATTGGAATTGGAAAAGGTTCAGAAAAAGGCAACAAAAATGATTAGGGGTATGGAACGGCTTCCATATCAGGAGAGATTAATAAGACTGGGACTTTTCAGTTTGGAAAAGAGACGGCTAAGGGTAGATATGATTGAGGTCTATAAAATCATGACTGGTGTAGAGAAAGTAGATAAGGAAGTGTTGTTTACTACTTCTCATAACACAAGAACTAGGGGGTCACCAAATGAAATTAATAGGCAACAGGTTTAAAACAAACAAAAGGAAGTATTTCTTCACACAATCCCCACTCAACCTGTGGAACTCCTTGCCAGAGGATGTTGTGAAGGCAAAGACCATAACAGGGTTAAAAAAAGAACTAGATAAATTCATGGAAGATAGGTCCATCAATGGCTATTAGCCAGGATGGGCAGGGATGGTGTCCCTAGCCTCTGTTTGCCAGAAGCTGGGAATGGGTGACAGGGGATGGATCACTTGATGCTTCCCTGTTCTGTTCATTCCCTCTGGGGCACCTGGCACTGGCCACTGTCGGAAGACAGGATACTGGACTAGATGGACCTTTAGTCTGACCCAGTATGGCCAGTCTTATGTTCTTATACAATGAACAAAGGAACCCCTCACAAGCAGGATATACGGGAGGGCTGGCCGGCCATCTGGGGTACCTATCGGTTTTAACTCTGGTGGAAGCCAATTGATGTCAGTGGTGTCAGAGCTGCACTTTCACCAGGGCTGGGGCTGGCTCTGATAATACTGAGAATCCTGTACCAGAACACTCCATAAACGTATGGGACAAGGGTTGCCAACCCTCCAGAATTGTCTTGGAGTCTCCAGGAATCGAATATTAATCTTTAATTAAAGATTATGTCATGTGATGAAACCTCCAGGAAAACGTCCAGCCAAAATTGGGAACCCTAGCGTGGGACCAGCACAGCTCTGCTGACCTCAATGGAGCGATGCTGATTTACGCTGTCTGAGGATCTGGCCGGTGGTGTCTTGTTCTTCAGCTGCCTGGATTTGTCCCTGTACACATCCATACGCACCATTTCCCCAATCCAGACACGGAGCCGCAAACTTGTCAACTCCAAGGGTTTGTCGGTGTGAGCCAGTTAACACCTCCTTCAAGGCTAGTGTAGATGCTCCCCAAACCTTTGCCCCAGAGCACCAACATTTGTGCTCTCCCAGAGGGGTAAAGCACAGCTGTGTGGCAAGTGCACCAAGGTCGCGCCTTCACTAGGAAAAAAGGCGGCTTTGCATCCCATGTGAGCTCACACGTGGTGATTCATGCTCGGTAAAGTCCTCAGGTGGACGCGGCAGTTGTACTTTTCATACATGTTAGCAGGGGCAGGTGGACGCTCAGCTCCTCTCCCGTGTTTATCTCGAGCCGCTAACAAGTGAAAAATACAAACTGCCATGTCCACAGGAAGATCTTATGACGTGTTAGTAATAAATAATAATATTTGTACTGCAGTAGCACCGAGGGGCTGTAGCCACGGACTTGGCCCTCATTGTGCTAGGCACTGCACAGACACAGAGCAAAAGGACAGTCTTTGCCCTAAAGACTTACAATCTAAGTTAGCAAATACCTGGTGAAAAACCTCACTTTTTCCCCCTAGGTCTTTATTAACCGTGTTAACTAACTTGAGTTAATTTACAATCAATTAAGTCATGAGTAAAAAAAGCCACCTGTCTTTTAAACATACCCAAAGAGACATCCACACCAACCACCTCTGTACCATATGGCTATGCACACCAATCATGCAGCCATATCTACCAGTGGCGTAGCCAGGTTTAGAGCACAGGGGGAGCGGAGCTAAAAAAAAGGCGCCTCCCCTTGTACTCACCCGGCGGCGCTCCAGCTGTTCGACAGGACTTTGGTGGCGGGTCCTTCACACGCTCTGGGTCTTCGGTGGTACCCGCCGCCGAAGTGCCGCCGAAGACCCAGAGCGAGTGAAGGACCTGCCACTGAAGTGCCGCCGAACAGCTGGAGCGCCGGCGGGCGAGTGCTTTTTTTAGCTCTGCAAAAGGCGCCGGGAGCAAAAAGCGTCGGGAGCAAAAAAGGCGCCGGGAGCAAAAAAAATGCTCCGCTCCGGCTGCAGCACAGGAGCAAAAGGCACCGGAGCACAAAAAAGGCGCCGCTTCTGCTCAGTGGGGGAGCGGCCACTCCCCCTGCTCCCCCCCTGGCTACACTACTGATACGTACTATATTCATATAGCAACCACACCCAGCCACACACCTATGCACCAAAAGATTGTTTCACCGTTAGCCAAAGGCCTGATGACCCACAGGCCTGTTTTTTACTAACGTGTTTGTGCAAACAGACAAAGAACTCCTGGCTAATAATAATTTCCATTCCAAGATTATGATTGAGTTTTTCCCCTGTTCTTCTTGATATTTCTGCCAAAGCAAGAAAAATCCTCACTGAAGTCTAGCAGGAAATCCAATAAAAATTCTTCAAAAGATGGGCCTGACATTGAAAAATAGCAAAATTATAAAAGTAGGCTCAGAAAAGAAAGGAAAGAGTTATTATATCTGGCACCAAGTAAGGGCCCAAAGCTCCTTCTCCAAATGAGCCATCACAGATTGAAAGTGTTTAGCTTCCCGTTGATTAAATATGGTGAGGGACCTGCGGCGTGCCAAGCCTTGGGGATCGAAAGTTTGTTTTCAGTCAGAATGTGTTTTCAGTCAATGGAAAAAATGGTCCGCCTGTGCCGGGCTATGTAACGGAGAAGCCCCGGGTTTGGAGTGAGTAATGACTGTGATGCAGAAAAGCAGGAGGGTTGTTAATCATTCGACCCCAGCCCCTGTAATTCAAGTCAGCAACTCTTATGACTTTGGAAGCTTTTTCCCTCCCCCTTCAAACCCTTTTTTTTTTCTTCTGCTTTCTTTCTTTTTATTTTTCCCCCCTAAGGGAAGAAATGGATGGCAGCTTCTGCTCTTCTTCCTATTTTCAAAGTAAATGATAACCTCCCCCAAAAGGGGAAGCAGTGTGACCCAGTAGACAGAGTACTGGATTAGGTGTCAGAAGACCTGGGTTCTATTCCTGGCTCTGCTGGTGGGGCAAATCACTTCCCCACTCCATGCCTCAGTTTCCCTATACGTAAGATGGGGATAATGATACCAACCTCCTTTATAAAGCAATTTGAGCTCTACTGATGAAAAGCCCTATCTAAGAGTTTGGTATTCTTAATGAAATGCAGTTAGTCATGATAGCCTTATTATTTGTATTGCAGTAATACCTAGAAGCAACAAAGGAGATCAGTGCTTCATTGTTCTAGGTGCTGTACATAGACATAAAAACCTTACAGTAAAAATAGGCAAGGGAGACAAAGGGCAGGAGAAGGGAAGTATCGCTTCCCCTTTTTTACAGGTGGGGAACTGAGGTACAGCAATATGAAGTGACTTGACCAAGGACACCCAGGAAGTCTGTGGCAGAGTCAGGAATTAAACTACTTTTCTTAGACCCAGTCTAGCACCTGAGCCACAAGACCATCCTTCCTTTTTTTTATTTATACATAACTGTTCATCTCAAAGTACTTTACAAACTACATGTATGTACACCACTGAAATACAGCCATTTCTGCAGGGGAGACCATCAACCTGTCTGTGCAATGGACTGGCACAACATGTGTCACAACCCCCTCCAGTGTGACTGGTGCATATAAAGGATAGCAGCCAACTACTGCTGCCAGCTCGTGGAGTTACCCCTTTCTCTTAAGTAGTAGAGGTTGGTGCTGCAGCCTTGAAGGCCCTGGGGTTTAAACGCTGGGTATGTGAATCAGTACTCCTGCTCACCACATGCTACACAGCACTAGAGTTTGAGGAAGAGGGAACTGAGGCTAAAAGACCCTGTGACAAACCCTTGCTCCTACAGAAAGTGTGGGGGGAAACGGATTGGCCGCACAATGCATGTAAAAACCAAGACCTTTGAAAAACATGCCTGATGCTGGACTTCTCTTTGGGAGGAGAGCAACAAGCTGTTGCTGGGTCATAGGGCAGATTCAGCGCCAAGACTTAATGCTCATTACGACATGTTGCCTCCATACTTTGTGGCCCCGTGTTCCTGTAGGTGTGAGTTAAGCCAGGAGCTTCTGCTGCGGAGTATTCCCCTCCCTGATAAAATATGGGCATGTAAAGTTTATCAGTCTCAGTGAGAGCAACGTGGAGCCCCGGGAGCCGTAGGTGGGTTCATGCACGGTGCGGTGCATGAAAAAGGAGTGTTTCGCCAGTCCCAGTCCTTCTCCGGGTTTCCCACGTACCCAGGCTTGCGAGCAGTAAGGGAACTTCAATACAGCTGGCGACAGGGCCCGCTGGGAAAGACAGAAGCTCTTGCACTGAGGTGGGCTCCTGAATGACTGTAGGGCTTGTTAAACAGCCAGGGGAGGTCAGAATTTCAAATACAGCTGGTAGGAGCCCCTGGGGGATTTCAGCAAAGACAAGCCAGGAAGGGTCAAAAGGTGACTGGGGAGTCTGGTGGCTGGGGGAGGAAAGGGGCTGAACTGCGTAGGGTGGGCAATGCATTTGTAACCTCTAATTTTACCTGATAAATGAATTGCATGGTCATACAAAAATGGCCTCTTTTACAGGTTTGAGCATAGGATGGGGAGCCCCGACAAATGACGAGACTGGCTTAAAAGTCGTGAGATGTTTAAAAATAATTGATGTTGGAGGCTCTTCTTATTTACACTTTCCATTTTTTGAGCTTTAAGGTTCATCTCTTCAAGCTCTTCACCACGACCATGAGGGCTAGAAATGTATGTGAGTATCTCAGCCTTTTTAGTAATCACCTGACTCCAGGAGCTGGAGCACCAAATATCACAAAACTTGTGATGAGATCCTGAGGGCTGGCAACACTGTGAAATCACAGAGCTGTAGTGCCAAGCAGTGTTGGCGTGATTGCAAATATTCTCTCTCCTGAACTTTTGGGAGCAAAATTCACCATTCCTATCATGTGACATAAGCGTCCCTGGTCCATCCTCTATTCCCCATTATGCAAAGGTGTTTACAGATGTAATAGAACCCACTAAGATCAAACAGCACAAACATAGACGTGGGAACAGAAGCAATTTGTCACACATCATCGCATCTCTGCCACCCATAGAAAGCCTCCCTAGGGTTGGGCATCATTGAAAGTATGTGGGTTGAGGATGACTGAGGGATATGTCTTGCTGCAGCAGGACTGGTAATGGGATATGGCGTCAACCACTTCCAAGTGACTAGCTTGAATAGTTGGGTTCCTGGCTACGGGGAGAGTCCTCCAATAGCCAAGTTTGTTGATCATCTCTGCACTGTCCGGACAGCCACACAGCAGGGACCAAGTTCCCAAAGTCCCGTCCCAGCATGCACATGTAAAACCAGGCTGGGACCTTCTTGGTATGTGCAGGCAGTGGGTTGGGGGCAGTTGCTCCAAAGACCTGGTTAGAAACATGCAGATCTTGTCCCCAGTACATTGCAGAAACCAACCCAGGTTGCTGGTCGCAAGCGAAGGCTCTTAGCATCTGTCAGTTCTTCTGTGTGAAATACATGAACGGGAGTCAGTCCACCAGTTCTTAGTGGGCCTGTGTCCTCATCCAGAACCATGATAGTGGCTGGCACGGTCATCAGAGAGGCTGAGGACTGACGAGGCATGGGAACTCCTCTCCTGGCTCACCTCTAGGGTGAGTCCCTCTAAGGGGATAGTTAAGACACTGTGGCAGTGGGTGCAGGGAGCTTGCATCGCTGCTTCCTTGCTCTGTCCTGCTGAGCTGACTTCAGCCTTCAGCGATCAGACCAACCCCTTTGATGAGATCTATCACAATCAGTCTGCAGCAAATGAGTATTGCGAACCGTGAGTACCAGGAGCAGGGAACAGAGCTGCTTCCAACACAGCCGCTGAAGGTTCGGGGGAGGCTGGTTGCAGGCTGGGGCCCGAGTCTCTTATGGACATGGAAACAGGTTTGAAAGGAGAATGACTTTGTGAGCTGCTAGCTCCAATGCAGGGTGTGTGAACGGACAACCAAGGAGAAACCCAGACATCATGCTTCCAGAGTAGGAGAGACCTCCTATAAAAACAGCAGGAGGGTTCCTGTATCAGCAAAGATCAGAGATGTACCCAGGAGCTGCCAGGTCACCCAGAGTTCATCAGGAGACCTCTGCTGTCCGTCACTTGCTGGCTGACCCGGTCAGCCTGTCATGTGCCCTGATCAATTGGATAGAACAGTGTTATACTGCCCTTCAGAAAGTTCTTTTGTCTTTTCCTCTAATCTTGCACAGGGCATATGCTTGCAAAGTGGGGTTAACTGCTGGCTAAGCATTGAGTGGACAGCATGTCTAGGAGTTAGAGTAGCAGTGGTACTGGCCTCAGGACTCCTGGGTTCTATTCCTGACTAACACTGATTTGCTGTGTAATCTTGGGCAAGTCACGTCACCTCTTTGGGCCTCAGCTTATCCCTCTGTGCAATGGAGATATTACTGAGTGCCAAGAGTTTGGAAGCCTCTTTGAACCATACAGACCTCTTAAATCTTTGGTATTAGGCAGGAGTTCTGTCTATCCATTTGTATAAGTCATAACTCTCCTCTCTCCAATTCATGAGTTCACCGTCGGCAACCATTGTAGTATCTAGACTCCCCTGGTGAGATTTCAGGGTCCAAATACAGACTGGAAACAGAGGAGCAAAGGCAACACAACAATGAAGACAAAACTCACTGGCACAGTTCAGGATCTTACAAGTGCTGGCTCTGCGTTTGATCCTTCCTTGGCTTTGGGGATCGGAGGACAGGTGTCTCCCAGGCACTGAGCCAGAGATCTACAGAAAGGGATCACTGCATGCGTGTTTATCATAGCCCAGCCAGAGGGAAGTGCATCCCTGGCTAACAATCATCAGGGATAAAGAGGGATAAAAATACCATTTCTGGCCTTTCCATTCCTGCTTGCTTTTCTGGTTCTATTAGTTCTTTCCACTGCAATAATCCTGCTCTGGTGTCCAGCTGGAAATTCCCAGTGTTATTAATGATTATTATTTGTATTTAACGGACCAGGTCCCTATTGTGCTAGGCGCTGTACAAATACAGAACAAAGAGATAGTCCCTGCCCCAAGGAGCTTGCACGTCTAAGATTAAGACAAGAGACAAGAGCTGGCTACAGAAAACAATGGGACGATATTGGTCAGCACAATAGGCAATGGTATCAGTGTACTAGTGGCTTATCCATTGTGACAATTTTTTCAGGCCTCTTGGCAATAGATGGTGGTGATCCTGGTTGGACAGAAGCAAAGATAGTGTAGCGTGACCAGATGTCCAGATTTTATAGGGACAATCCAGATATTTGGGGCTTTTTCTTATATAGGTGCCTCTTACCCCCCACCCTCTGTCCCGATTTTTCACACTTGCTATCTGGTCACCCTAGTCTAGTGGGGCAGGGAGGGATTTGAGTTGGACAAGGAGCAGTGGGAAGGTCATTCACTCAGTTAGACATGGAGGGACATTTCTCCCTTGTGCGTAGCCCAGACATGGCTAGGTGCCTCAGAACTCACACGATGCTTCAGCTAACTCCCAGCTCGTACTGAAAAGTCCCTGGGTCAGAACCTCAGCTGGTGTAAACTGGGGTACATTGGCTTCAATGGAGCGATGCTAATTGACTCTGGCTAAAAATCTGGACCCCCCTGTGGAAATGGGTTGGTCAGTTCCTTCTCTGTGCCAGCATTATGCAGGCAGCCATCCCTATAGATACATAGCTGGTCTCCAAAGCCAAAGAGAGGTGGCCCCGCGCTGGTTCAACAGTTGGGAGGTAGGAGGACCCAGAAGTGCGTGTAGGAGTGTGTACTTATCACTGGTCCAGAGTCTCTGCTCCCGCATGTGGCAGGTATGGTTTCAACCCGGGCAGGTGCAATAAGAGAGCAAGCAGGGGGAGAGCAAGAAAACATCTAGAGGGACAGGACTATAGAATTAGGGGGGAAAATAGGTGGGGAGGGAAAACCTTATAATGTGTCTACTCCTTGCATGGGAACAAGGAGTAGATTTACCAAGGGCCTGATTCTTAGTTACACTAAGGCCCCTTTATACCACTCCAGCAGTTTAAAGTGGGTGTAAATAGAATTGGAGTAGGTGTCGTGCAAAGGAGGACACACACACACACACTTACTTTAAGGCCCCTTTACAGTGCCAAAATGGTGCAACGGGGTCTTGGTGTCTGTGGGAATCCAGGCCTTAATCTTTTGTTCTTGTCTCCAGGTTTAAGAGTAAGTTTCTATAGCTGCTTCTATACAGTTCTATAGTAAGCTTCTATATAGTACCAGGGGGTTGTTTTTGCTTTAGGGCATAGAGAACATTTTACATTTCTTTTAGTAGAGAGGTTAACCATGGTGAAATTCCAATAGGCGTAATTACATTCTACCTCCCTACATTCCACCTGCAGTTTCATTTGCATATGGGATTCTTCTTCACGTCCTGTCCTAAACTATTGTGTTGCGTCACTGTGGACTGCTAAGTAGCTGCCACTTTCCACCCTATGTGTGTGTGTGGTGGGGCAAGCGGGAAATGATACATGCACATATTGGACCAGATCCTCAGATAGTGTAAATCAGTGCTGCTCTGTTGTAGTCAGTGGGGTTTTGCTGATTTACACCTGCTGAGGATTTGGCTAACAGTTTATAAAATGATTTAGGCTCTTGTGGGATGAGCACTACTATACACATCCAAAGCATTATTATTAATAATGCACTACATTATCTGCAGCATGTGACTTCTGAGCCATATGGGGAGTTGCATCAAACTTTTGTTTAGAGAAAAATCTGCACGATGTGTAATTAAACAGCTGGAGCTAGCAGCATTCATGTGACTCTTGCCACATTTTGAAATGAACAAGATAGGAGTCAGTAAACCAGCAAGTGAATGACTGCGCGTTACCCAATAACAAGCAAGGAAGCAGGATAACCATGCGATTGCACTTCACTGGGGAGCAAAAAGGAGACACAAAACAATTTGCTGCATATAGGATTGTGAAGCTTGGTGTGCTCCTACCATAGTGACTTTAACTAGTGAAGCCTTGGAGCCATCGGCTGTGTGCCCTCTCTTTTGTTCATTTCTTTCTAGCCAGACTGACCAACCCTCGTCTATACCTTCTGCCTTAAGGTTGCATCTTCCTTTGTCTCCACTGTAAAGACAGTACTATGGTCATTGAAACATCATGTCCAATTTCTCCCTTGATTAAACCCATATTTTGCTTGACTATAAGTCAAGTGTAAGAGGACTGCACTCAAATGAACTAATCTCCACTTATTTGCCAGTAGGTAATTTGACAGACAATTTGGCAGGCGTCCATTCTAGAATTAAACAAACTTGTGCAATAAAGATGTAGAAAAGCAATCCTGAAAAGCCATAATGAGACATCTAATTTCATTCAATAGGAACTTGTTCCACGTTAGTTCTGCCACTCAAGACTGCTGTGTTTGCCAATGGGGTGGCCAGACATCCAGAGAGGGTAATTGAGCCTTTGTTTGCAGCACAGTGGTGGGTGTATTAAAATAATATAGGATAGGCTAGAACAGTGTTGGGATTTCAGGGTCCAAACAGCTCCTCCTCTCAAGTGTCTACTTTATGTTTTGCAAACTCATCCCACGTAATGTTTTGTTTGCTAGCGGGGTGATTAGGTGCAGGCAGAAGCTACACCTAAGCATGATTCTTCGAGAAAGACTCAGGTAGAAGGAAAGAGAGAACAGACTTTACCAGTTACTAGAAGTTGAACTTATCAAGAATCGCATCGCAAGTGCCAAGCAGCATTTCATTCAAGAGTTCACAGTGCACATGGCACTAACTAGCAGGATCGCCTGCAATGTGCGACTCCTAACACCGCAGCCCCCACTACAATATAATTCACTGTCTACAGGTTTCAGAGTGGTAGCCGTGTTAGTCTGTATCCACAAAAAGAAGGATAATAGCTCACCTTAATTGATTAGTCTCTGAGAGTTGGTATGGCAACCCCCATCTTTTCATGTTCTCTGTATATATATATATATATATATATATATATATATATATCTATCTTCCTACTGTATGTTCTACTCTATGCATCTGATGAAGTGGGCTGTAGCCCACAAAAGCTCATGCCCAAATAAATGCGTTAGTCTCTAAGGTGCCACAAGGTCTCCTCGTTCTTTTTGCAAACACTTCTACGTTTAGCCCCGAGAACCTACCCCAAGAAACAACACCACATGAAGGGCTTTGGGATTTGCCACCCATGACAGCGTGAAAGCCAGGAGTGCCTAGAAGCGTACTGAGGAGCTACTAACTTGATCCCCACCCCCAAAGGGCCTTCAGTGTGGGACTTTCAGGAGAACTTACAATGACACTCTCGGCCTACCCTGCTCTATCGCCTCAGTGGATGGCAGTACTGATAAGCTAAGGACCCCTTCTTTCCTCTAGAGCATGGCACACACACTGCTCTCTATGCTGTGAGCTTCCTATTTATATTCTCCCGCCCACTGCCCAATTAACCCTTGGTTAAGAGACTCACCTGCAGCAGCTTCATCTTCTCACCGCTGCCCTGGAGCTTAGTTCTAACCCTCTCCTAACTGCACGTTGCTACAGCATGGACGACATTGCACAGGGGCAGCAAGCCCAATGCATTGCACAGGGGGTAAGGGTCTTTTCATATTCACCTTCCTTCTTCTGGATGCCATGTCTCCCTCTCAGCCCTGATTAGAACCCCAGTAAACACCAGTACATTGAGTGGGAAGGATGACGGCCTCTGTATTCTGCATCCTTCCTGGAGATCACCCGTTTTCACCATTCTAGGGCCTTCCTCATCACCACCATTACCTACCCTCAAATGCCTCATGTCCCAGCCAGGGCAAATCCTGGATGAGATGCTGTTGAGGTCATTAATTGGTCATAGGTGAATGGTGAGAAGCAAGACCACACCCACCCATGGTTCCTGTCTGCACAGCCCCACGGGAGATGACCATGCTGCCTCTGTACCCCAAAAGAAAGAGACTGGGACAGGGAGTTGTACCCAAGGCCTCTGCAATCCCCATGCTGAAGAGAGCTAACCACTAGGCCACCAGGCTTTAAGGCATATTTTAGGGCTTGATTACCCATGAAAATAAATCTGGATTAAGGGAGGGTGTGAAATTTAAAGTGGATTAATATTTTAAAGTGGATTAATAAATTCAGAATAAGGCACTCCTATTCCGGAATAAAAGCATCCACTCCAGAGTCAGTCGGGAATAGTAATCAGGAATAGCTATTCTGGAATAATTCCCCATGTAAACAAGTTCTTGTTTCTTTGCTCTTTGCCCCCTTTCTCCCCCACCAATAGCAGATTCCAAACTGCATTGTTGCTTTGAGCTGTGAATACAGGACATTTAGTTTGACGTTTACAAACGTGTTGCTAATTCTCATGATTTCATTGAGAGTCTCCCAATATTTAATATTTTACTTAACCCGCCCCCTCTCCTGGAGAAAAGTAATTATGGGAGAATCTCAGGTTTCATTTAAAAAAAGACAGTAGGATTCCAGCCCTTCTGGCTGAAGAGAAATGCCTCAAAATGTGACTCAAGTGCACCTAAAGTCTCAGAAATTGGAAAGGAAATAAAAAAGACAATTTTTTTTTGTTTTTTTTTAAATAAAAAGCATGATTTTAAAGCCAATCTCATGACTTTTTTTGGCTCCTGACTAATGCCTTCTGAACACTTGGAGTTGGCAATTCTGAGCAATTCCCCTTCTCTCTCCTAGTCCTTGCCCTCTGGCTCCTGCCTGGGGGTTTTCACTCCCTAGTCTTTGGCTGGATCAGTTCAAGGAAATATACCCCGAGTCTGTCGGTGACTCTGCCAGCATCTCTGCTCATTCCCACAGAGGATTGTGTCCCCCTTCCATAGGGCTCTTGAGCAGTGAATTGGATGCTGGTGAAGCTGGTGCTTTGCAGCCCTGGAGAGGCAAGTCCTCTGTTTCTATCCAGAACAGATACTGTCATGGGCGTTGTCAAGACACGCTTCGCCTCCTCCCCCATATGGCTCTGCCAGTGGGCACCAGGCCTCACGGGGTGGCGGTGGGGTAGTTCAGTCTCCACAGCTCTTTGGGTGTGTCCGCACCGCGTTTTGGAGACAGCCTCCCAGACCAGGTCGACAGATGGGGGCTCGTGGGGCTCATGCTAGCCCAGGGAAGGGGGTGGGCTTCAGAGCCCAAGCTGCAGCTCGATCAGCAGCTTCAAAGTGCTGCCTGCACAGGCATGTTTAGGGCACTCGAGTGAGCCCGGCAAGCCTGAGTCTTTCTGTCTGGAGGCTTGTTCCTACTCAGTCCAAAATGCTGCCTAGGCTTCCCACTGAGTCCTTGGCCTCTCAGCCTAGAGGCTGCCAGCTGGACAGATCCCAGGCTGGACTCGGAACCAAAGAAAGGAAAGCATGTAGCCCATTTATCAATCCCCTGAGCCCTCCTGTCCTCATCCATTGGCTCCCTGTTTGGGGCAGGCCGCCCCGTAAACCACCTCATTCCACCTCTCTTGGGCACACAAGACAGAGCAAAGCATGTGGAGCTCAATTATTAGCGTTGTATTACGACAGCGCCTAGAGGCCCTATTGCACCATTTGCCATACAGCTACGTAGTGAGAAATGGTGTGTCCCCTAAGGCAGAGGTTCTCCACCAGGGGTACATGTACCTCTTGGGGGTACGCAGAGGTCTTGCAGGGGGTACTCAACTCATCTAGATGAGTGTTTCTCAACCTGGGGGTCGTGGGATGGGTTTAGGGGGATCACAAGTGCCTGGCTGGTGTCAGGGGTGGCAAGCAGGGCAATTTCCCAGGTCCCCATGAAGCTAAGTTACACACTTCAGCCCTGGGTGGCAGGACTTGGGTTCCTGCTCCACCAACCGGGCTCCAGCTTCAGACAAGGCTCACAAATGAAAAACAGGCTAACGTATCACACTGAAATGTAAGTACAATATTCATGTTCCAATTGATTTATTTTATAATGATACGGTAAAAAGGAGAAAGCCGGCAATTTGTCAGTAGCAGTACGTTGCGACGCTTTTGTATTTTAATGCTCGATTTTGTAAGCAAGTAGTTTTTAAGGGAGGTGAAACTTGGGGTACGCAAAACAAATCAGACTCCTGAAAGGGGTACAGTAGTCTGGAAAGGTTGGGAACCACTGTCCTAAGGAACATACACACTACGTTGGCAAGACACGTGGTAGGAGGGGAAGTGACTTGCTATAAGGTCACCTAATAAATCAGTGGCAGAGCCAAGAATAAACCTAGATGTCTATTTTCAGAGGTCCATGCCCTACCCACTACACCATACAGGTTCTTCACCACCCTGATTTTTGGGCCATGGTCAGAGTGGTATCCCCGTTGAACGGCAGGCTGCAGCTCCATTCCTTATAATGCCATTGTGTATTGCTGGTATTAATCATGCCGTTAGGTAAGCATTATGGCACTTTTATGGCAGCTTTGAAGCTAATCTGTCACTAATGCCGTCTGGATTATCATGATTTCTTACAGTTGTGATTCATTAACTCAGATGCCTAATAGAATTAGTATTAAACATCTTCCATAGATTTCTGCCTCAACATGTTGAGTTTTGAAAGCCTTTTCCATATTTCATTGTGTTGTGTAAACGGCACGTCAGGCACATTGTGTGGTCTCCCAGAGAACCTAGTGCAGTATGAATTACAGTGTCAGCGGGAAACAGAGAGAGATGGTCAGGTCTCCTTTAGTGTCAAGAAACACTATAACTTAGCCATTGAAAAGCTGGGCACCCGACTAAGGCATGGAAGGCACAGCGGGATCTGTGCCAGGCCAAGGGGAGTTTGCAGGGAAGAGCAGCGGGGAGAGGGGCAGTGTGTGTGTAGGGGCGTGTGTGCATGCAGAAGAAAATGGGGTGTGTGTATGTGCAGGACCGGGGCAGTGAGCGGTGTGTGTGTGTGTCAGTGCACAGCAGGGGCACAGTGGTGTGTAAAAGGACTGAGGTGGGTAAGGATTCCAGGAGGGGCACACTTCACTGACACAATCGCTCACACTGAACATCATTAGCAAGTTACCAAATAACCGAACCAGAGAACTGTATTGAAGCGGTGAATGTGCTTTGACACAAATACTAAATAGAACCATGGTTACTACCTGGCCCTAGCGGAATCCCTTCCCCTTGACCATCATGATGCTATTCCTATTAGCCTCACCATTATTCCTAATAATCAATATTAATTTTCACTGCATTCTCCATGGTTTAGATTTATTTTCTTGTTTAGAATAAGATCCCAATCTTAACAGTTTATTTGTAGCATTACCACCACCATCATCATTACTATTTGCATTACCGTGGATTCTTAAATAAAAACATCTTATGTAGATAACCATGTCTCTCTCACTAGCAGCTTGTTTTGCTCACAGACTTTTCTCTGACTATTTCACCCTCACTTTGTAGGTAACAACGTTTTACAGTTTATGAAGCACTTAGCAACCCCCAACCAAGATCAGGGACCCATTGGGCTAGAAGCTGGGCAAACACAGAATATAATACTCAATTATTCATTTATTTTTTGCTAGCACATTTTTAAAAAGAGATGGGCTCCAAACAAACACCCTGAATCCAGGTGAAACACGCTTGCCAAGTGTATGTTGAATGCATCCCACTCTGTTAACTGCTCCATGTAGAGGATAATAGCCTGCTACTACTGCTAGCTAATGGAGTTACTGCTTTAGCTCAAGTGGTACAGCAGCAAAGGGCCTGAGTGACTCCCAGATGGTGGGAGTTTTCACATAAACACCCCTGGCCTTTCGGAAAGTGGGTGGGGGCGATTTCTAGTGTCTTCAGAGACATGTGAGATGATGCTACATCTCTAGTGAAGGGAACAGACTCCCTTTGTGTGTACTGGGGAGGGGGGGTAAGTCAACAAGAGGCTCACAGAAGCAGAGCTGGGGAAAGCTCAGCTGCTTTGCTTCACGGAGGTTCATGGAATGTTTCCTTCAGACTCTGTGCAGCTAGGGCTCCTAGCTAGAGTTTTGCTTTGAGTTTCTGGTTCAACCAACCTTCATGTCTTAAAGCCTTGGTCTTAATCTTCAAGGCCAACAACATCACGATCAGGACCTGGCTACATGATAAGTCACGTCTTGATCTGCAAGCCATGGGGCCAAGGCTTTATTTCACCATATTTCTAACTCAATTCAAGCTAGCATGTCCCCCTGCTTTTCGCAAGAGATTCCAGTTTGATTTCCGGACCCAGACACTGTGAAGCGCCTGAACTTTTGGGTGCTCGTCTGAACCCGACTTCCAAACCTTTTTTGAAGTCTACCCACCCTGACCCCAGAACCAGAAGCCCCATGAAGAAGCCGTCAGCCAGAAAAACAGAGAGGGGGAACTTCAAAGCGGTAATTCAGAGCAGCTGTGTACATTGACAAATACATGTGAGGAAGCTGGTGAGGGACAGACCCGTTTATCTATTTAAACCAGTTACAATCAGTCCAGGGGCCTCTCAGAAGCCCCTTGTAATGAAATTGGCACCAGAGCTTGCTTTTCTCCTTGGCACGTGTTGGAGGGGCTTGAGAGAGCAGTGCTGCATCCTGGCCAGTATTAATAAAATTCCTCTTGTGGAAAGAAACACGGTTTTAGAAAGACTCCTATGGAAAAAAGGTCAGTTTGGGGGCAAGCGTTTGACTGATAGCCTGGGAGCGGGGAAAGGGAGAAAGGTCATGGAGAGGCTGTGAAAGGTGGTTTGTCCCGGTGCCAGAGTCAAAGTGTGGGTGTGATTGAAGCCTACATCTTACCCCTCATTCATTACAATCAATCACACCTTGCACTGGCAGCTGAACAATTTGTAACCCCCCTCCCTGTCCCCCATTCAAGTGCTTAACCTGAGCCAGTGCTCCAGGGCTGACCCCGTGTTCTGCATTCACCACTCCCACAGAAGATGGATGGGCTGTTCCCACCAGTGGGGGGTTTGAAGTCATCACAGGTAGAACCACAGTTCACAAGCGGGGGAGTGGATTCCACGCAGAGCCGAATAGAGGAGAGCGGAATAAACAAGCTGGCTTTCTCCCAGCAGGGACACAGGAGATGTTGTCCAGTGGGGTGAGCTCTTCTCTTTGTGAGAAGTGGGGAACTGGGGCTGATCAGTTTAGGGTTTTTTCATCTTGCACCCTCGTGTTTCAGGGCTGATTCCTTTTGAAACTCAGCTGGAACTGAGTTGTCCCAGGGCTCAGGTTAGAACCAGGAAAAAACACTGAGCTTTTCATGGCGCTCATAAATCCTCCACTAGCAGGGTGGAAGGGGAGAAAAGCAAAGAGGGGAAGGGGAACCAAACTAGGGCCCATTCTCTCTCTTTTTCTCTCTCACACACATGATGAGATTAGATCTGGAAGAACATTTTCCATCAAAGTGTTTTTTCCCCCTCCAACTGTAAACGGATTCTCAATGAAACAGAAATTTTTGTGAAAATGTTTTTCCTTTTTTTCACAGCAAAAAAGAAAATTTGTTTCTGGTAACTGAAAATTTCTATTTTTTAAAATAGTTTTCAGCTGCCAAAAATAGGGAGGGTAAAGCTAGATTTGGTTTCTGAATTTTTGATGAAAATCTTTAAGATGTCAAAGATTTTTTTTGGATGGAAATGATTTTTTCCCCCCATTTTCCTCAATAGTTTTCACAGGAATAAAAAATAATGCCCTGACCCGCTCTTGGTGAGATACTACAGTGAGGTGCAGCAGTCTGAGAACCGAGGGAGAAAGAAAGGAAAAACTTTTGCTTTTGGCTTTAAGATTCTGCAGCCCTCCTTGCAGAGTGTAACTAGCAATGCGGAGTGGGTGAACCAGGGATAGCAGAGGCTGTGTCAGTGGATTTTGACTAGATGGGCAAAATTTCTCATTCAAAATGTTTTTCTGATTGGAAGTGGCCTTTTTCAAAAATAAATTTTTTTATGGATTTTAAAAACAAATAATTTTCCAGTTTTTCAATTTTAAAAAATTCACTTTCCAATTTTTGGTTTCTCAGTTTTCATTTCCCTCTGCTAAAAGAAACAACCCAGGAACAAAACAAAAAACCAAACCAAACCAAAACAAACAACAACAAAAAACCCTGCAAAAAATTACCATTTTCAGTTTTGAAAAATGAATTTTATTAAGTTTTGAGGGGTTTTTCCCTTTAGTCAAACATGGGAAAATACTGACTTTTATGTGAAAAACGTTGAGAAAAGGAATATTTTTTTAAAAATTCCATGACTCATATGTCTCATTTCCCAGCCAGTTCTAATTCAGACTCTGCAGAGCTTTGGGGAAAGAAACAAGAAGGTGAGAGCTCCAGCATTCATTGCTAGTGGCCCCTTTAAGCAGTATAATGTGGTCCATGTGACTTAGTTCTGGTTAGAAATTACCTAAACCACATTGCAAGCTCAGCCTTTTGGACCAGGGACTCTCTTTTAATTACATGTGTACACAATGCACAGCACAATGGGATCTCTGTCTGTGAGTGGGGCCTTAAGACATCATCACAATCCAAATAATTATAATAATAATGGCCAAAACACACAGATAATTTGGTTTTTAGGACAGCAATGGAAGCATAGAGGACACACTAGATCATGTTTACATAGATAATAAACTCGTTGGACCAGATTAAAAAAATATTTAGATGTCCAATGGGAGTTAGAACAATCTTTTTGTTATATATGTGCATAGCACTTGTCACAACAGAGCCCTGATCCAGTACTTAATTTTTAATGAAAGAGGTGGTGGGGCTGAAGCAAATTTTTGTTACTTTCATAATTGACACGGCAAGCCCAGAGGTGCCGGGGCTCTGAACTGCCAAGTCCAGAGGTGCCGGGGGCTCAGCCCCGGCAAGCCCTGGCACAAATTAAGCATTGCCTTGAACTCCTAAGCACAACAACAACTAATAAAACAGAAGAACTCTGTTTTCTTCTATCCCTTTTGTTTTGGGATGGTTCTAGTCTTGTTTAATTGCACTCTGGACCATAGCTCTTGAAACAGGTGGTTATCAGACAGGTGGTTGTTTTCCCCCCGTTGTTTTTCTGATGAACATTTTCATCAGAATTTCTAAATTCAAAATTAATTTCTGAGTATCTCCATAGCTGATCAGAAAATAGTGGGAAACTTTGTAGCATTGAGAGCTGGGGTGATCATGGTCAAAATTGCAACTAAAAATTACACTGAAAAATGACAATCTGGAAGATTTGGACTAGTTCCATTGTTCATAAATGGAAATGCTGTGTCCTTTAGCTACAACTGGGCTAACAGAGCAGAAAGGAAGTTGCAAACACCGAACAGGGCCCCGAGTCCCTGGCTTCGGTTCCCAGCCCTTCCACATACTGGCAGTGTGTGACTTTGGGCAAGTCACATCGCTTCTCTGTGTCTCGGTTGCCCCAAACAGTGGGAATAATGATAACACCAGGATGTTGATGTCCAGTAAATTAATTGTGCCTTAAGACACTTTGAGAGTCTTCGGTAGAAGATGGGAGAGTTGGTCACAGGGCTGTTGTCTCCGATCCTGGCTGTCGTAAGGGCTTGGTAGCATGGTATCTGAATGCCTTCCATGTAACAGAGACTGGAATTAGCCAACACCCTAGTGGTCTTCGCCCACGAAAGCTTATGCTCCAATATATCTGTTAGTCTATAAGGTGCTACAGGACTCTTTGTCGCTCCAACACCCTAGTGGATTTTACAGTCTCTCTCTTTTCAGGCCATGGAAAGCTCTGCTTGGGGTAGGGATGCATCAGTCATGTTGTATTTTGTGGCGGTACACGGGCAGGTGGGGCTCGTTAGCCTTGGAAGGCAGCCCACCTAGGAGAAGGAAAACTCTGATTTAAAACCTCCGCTGCCTTGTGGCAATACCCACTCATGGGAAAGGCTAAGGGAGTCAACCCTGAAACCAAATCCGGTGTCGGAGTCCTGATGGCGGTCTGACATTGTCCTCAACGGCATTCCGGCAACTCCTGCGACGCCACTGGTGCCAAGTTGTATCGACATTGTCTTTCCCTTGGATCCATCAGTTGCGTGGAGAGGGGGGTTCTGCTGCATGGGCAACAGCTGTTCCTCCATATCACCCTGCCCTGGCTTGCGCCCTGGAGAGGACACTCCAGCTTCGCCTCACAGCGTCGATACAACAACAACAAGAAGAAGAAAGGCAAGGACTAGCATCCGAGGGCCCGACCAGTGAGGGTATTAAGGCTGCCCAAAGCTGTTTATAGCAGCCTTTGTTTTAGGGAGCAAGAGAGAGGTAGTCATGGGACAGCAGTCAGCATAAAAACAAGAGAGGAAAGGAAACTTTAATTAGGGCAACTTGAAGGCAGACTTCAACCAACAGCCAGCGGGAGACCTGGTTTGATCTCCTTGTGGGTTAGGCTGTTTGATTAATCGCGGTCCTGTCGAGAAGGATGGACACCTGCCTGTCACATGCTTTGATTCCCAACGAGGGCTTTGATCTCACTTGGCTGTGTGGGAGTGGTATTATAGAAATGTGTGTTCCCAGGTTGCTTTTATGCCCGTAGGGGGTCTGTGGAAACGAGAAGGAGGTGGGGGAAGGCTCCCAGAGTCACAGCCAGACCCTCAGATCAGATGTGCCGAGGAGATGCTGGGGCTGATGGGGGTTCATTCAGAGGGGAAAGTTCATTCATAATCTGGGGGAGATGCAGCTGGCAATGAGGGGGTTTTATTTTTTCCTTGTGAGGAAATAACCAGGAGTGAAATGGAGAAAAACCCTTTGTGCAAACGGATGGTGTACTGCCTGTAACTAGTTCTCTGCTCTGGGTAGTGTAACCAAGGACAGGACTATGTGGGGAGGGGAAAGGGAGCTGTAGGGAGGGGAGGCCTGCCCTTTTGGGCTGGAATTGTTCCAGCTTTAATTTTTTTAAAGGAAACTCGAGCAGAGACCTCAGCCCAGAATGGCGCGTGTGATGGGAAGGAAAGGGACTTGATATTGTGCCTCCAGCAGTTTGGAAAGGTGCATGGAAATCAATCAAAGTTATTTCAAATGCTATTTCCCCTTCCTACCCCGCTCTCTCCTCGGATCGTTTCAGACAGAGCCTTTATCTGCCTTTCATCAACATACTGCAGCCAGCCTGAGTGCTCCAAAGGCCATGGATATGAGGAGAGGCTGAGGAATACAACTGGGGGAGCTGAGAAGGGGGCGTGTCCATGATCACCCCCTGCTCTCTCCCACACCCCCTCCCCTCCTTCTGGATGGATACTGTCTATTTAGATTGCAAGCTCTTTGGGGGAAAGGATCTGTCTTTTATGTCTGTAAAGCACAATGTAGAGAGTCCCACTGAACCCCACCCGGGCAGTGCCCCAGGAGGGGAACAGAGTCATAGAATCATAGACTAATAGAATATCAGGGTTGGAAGGGACCTCAGGAGGTCATCTAGTCCAACCCCCTGCTCAAAGCAGGGCCAATCCCCAACTAAATCATCCCAGCCAGGGCTTTGCCAAGCCCGGCCTTAAAAACCTCTAAGGAAGGAGATTCAACTACCTCCCTAGGTAACCCATTCCAGTGCTTCACCACCCTCCTAGTGAAATAGTGCTTCCTAACATCCAACCTAGACCTCCCCCACTGCAACTTGAGACCATTACTCCTCATTCTGTCATCTGGTACCACTGAGAACAGTCTAGATCCATCCTCTTTGGAATCCCCTTTCAGGTAGTTGAAAGCAGATATCAAATCCCCCCTCATTCTTCTCTTCTGCAGACTAAATAATCCGAGTTCCCTCAGCCTCTCCTCATAAGTCATGTGCTCAAGCCCCCTAATCATTTTTGTTGCCCTCCGCTGGACTCTTTCCACATCCTTCTTGTAGTGTGGGGCCCAAAAATGGACACAGTACTCCAGATGAGGCCTCACCAATGCCGAATACATGGGAATGATCACGTCCCTCAATCTGCTTGCAATGCCCCTACTTATACAGCCCAAAATGCCGTTAAAGGTGCATGTTTCCTCTTGCTGCCAACCCAGTCTCTGGCCACGAGCAGCTGTTAAGGGCCTGTGAGTCCCAAAGGACCAGCACTTCCAGCAAGCAGGCAGTCCCCGGACCCAGAAATGGCTCAGTGCAGCTGCCCATCCCGGTACTCCAGGAGTGGAATCTGCCATCAGTGAACCGTGACTGAATGAAGACAGAACTTCAGGAGGGGCAGAGGGCCCCGCAGAGGGACTGTTACCACCGAGGTTCCTGTGAAGTAGCACTAGTGTAGAACAGCAGTTGGAATTTTAACCACTGTTTCATCCAACTCTGCTCTGAGCAGGTCTAGATGACACCGGTGCCCATCTGTGGCTGTGCCGTATGATGAATAGAACTGAAGAAACAGGGCCAGATTTCAGAAGGGACCTAGTTTGGAGTGGCACCAGGGGGCTCATGAATGCAAGCTGGAGCCAGGAGGCTTGCACATGGACTCCAGAGCCCCAGCATGTAACACTGACCTCTCAGCATGCTTAATAAAGATCTCTTTCCTACAACTCTGCATGCTAGTTGTATCCCATAGTAGTGCTAATGATACGGTGGCCTAAATGTGTAACAATGTCCCACCGTCGGGGCACAGAGCACCACACTGAGTGGGTGCAGGTTACATACACCTCTGACTGGGGAACCTTGTCCCTAGATCCTCCCTACTCAAATTCCCTTACGGGACACGACCAGTTACAGTGTGCCCCTGGGTTGGTGGTCAGCAGAGGGCGTGAACCTGGGACCTCTGGATCTTAAAGCATGAGCCTCTACTGCAGCCTTATTGACCTCCATCAGTGGCCCAGCTATCAGCAAATGGGAACAGACCACTGCATGAAGCAGGTGCAGGTTACGTCTACACTGGTGTTGGCCACCATTGTTATCCCCAGTGGAGCTGCACCAGGTGTGGATGGGGCTAATGGAAGCACTGGTGTAGGAATGGCCACAGAGCACAGCAGTCCTCCAGCCCCTCTCTCACTCCTCCCACGTTCAGAGACAGGCCGAAGCCGGGCTCCGAGCTGACATTCTTGGAGAAGAGGGTCTGGTTCAAATCCCTGGATCCAAACTCCCCTCTGTGGTTTTGGTTCTGACTCCGGTCCCAGAGTAGGAGGGGCCTGTTTGTCCTCTCAGATTCCAGCATAACCTGCTGAGAATGGCCACTCTTGCCTTGAGGTTTTGGCCTAAGATGGTGGGAAACTTCAATTGAGATGGCTTCAGCCTAAAATCTGAAGGCTGGGACCTTGCCTGGCTCTAATCCAGACCCTGCACTGAACCAAGTCCCTACCAAAGATGCTGTTTGGCACTGGCGACTGGTATCCTGCCTACCCTTAAGACAAGAACCTCTTCCCCTCCTGTCTCTTCTTCTCTTGCTGACTTTTGGTGGTTCCTTCAGCTTGTACCCCGGGTCTTATTCCTCAGACACTTGCCTCTGGTCACTCGCGGGGAGCACTCGAGTCATGTGGTACGTTGATTGGCGCTGGGTCTGGTCCCAAGGTTATTCTCAGCCTTGACATTTGTGCCAACAGGCAGAGCATGTCACGTTTGTTTGTTAGAACAGGAGGGGGGGCCATAAGTGACGTGAAAGAAAATCTGGGCGTCTCCTGTTTCAGTTTTACCTTGAAACCATAGTTGGGAGGTTAGGCCCCCTGAGAGAACGACATGCACTTGGGAGCTAGAGAAAACCTTGGCACATCTAGAATGCAAATTAATATCTCTGGAGGCGGCAACTAGAGGAGAGTGTCTATGCCTGGGGATGCCTCAAAGGCTTCTGCAGAATAGCTAAAAGAACAGCAAACTGAAATCTAATATTCAGTATGTGCTGTTGCTCACTACTGAACAACTCAAAAAGAGGAGACATGGACACAGTACTAGAAGTATAAATTGAGGGTGGTTGGCATCAGAGATCTTGGTAAGAAGCCTGTGCTCAGCTTCACAAGCTACAGTCTCTTCTGCACACCCGAGTGTCCAGCCCAAGAGAGATGAGGCTGCTCTAGCATTTGCAGTAATTATTGCTAGGACTAGAAGTAGGGGAATAATGCTCCGGAAATATCGATTCAGATTGTTAACTTGTCATCTGGGTTAATGCCCCCTTTATGCATTCACTTTTGGTGAGCGGTTGAGTTTGCTGGCAAAGAAGTGGGAGTCAGGACTATTCCTGGTTCTTCTGCTGACTCGCTATGGGATACTGGGCAAACTGTTATTATTTTATTTTATTTATTAGGATGGATTCTCAAGGAAAAATGTCAGTTATGCACCCAACACCCATCTGCGCCTTCGAAAAGAGCTCCCAGCCAGGGACCAGGGCCTTAATGTATAAGGTGCTCTACACACATGTAATGAAACAACAGTTAACCTCTTCATGCCTCAGTTTCCCCATTTGTAACACAGGGATAATTATTCTTGCTCCCCCCTTTGTTGCAGCACCGTATAATCTACAGATGAAAATTGCAGTGTTACTATTTTTATGGCTTTTCGTGTTGCCTTTGGATGGGAGCAGGGGGTGTTTTCATGACGTACTGCAGCTTGTCTGTCACAAGCAGCAAATGTTCTTGATTTTTGGAAAAAATGTCTAATTAGGTCAGAGACAAGAAAGGGAAAGCCCTCTGCAATGTATGAATATAACAAAAACAAATTTTTAAAAGTTCCGGACAAGCCCAGTAAGTCTATAATGTGGTGTCCTGTTTCCTCATTTCTTCAGTAAGGAAGCAGTGTGTTGGATTTAAAATATCCCTCTGGTAAATGCTAACTATTTAAAGAGTGCTGGGGTCTTAGAGATGCAAAACAAAGATTTGTTGATTTAAAACACATGGTTGTTCTCGAGACAGGAGTAGCCAGAAAAATCAGACCTGACAGTATTTTGGCTTTTTCTATCCCACTAGACTTGATGGTGATTTATTATAGTGATGTCAGCTGTGGTTGAAAAAGTTCCCTGTGTTGTCTTAATAAAAGAGCTTTACCTTGAAATCATTACACTCTCAGCCTGTTTATTTGAAGAGATGACTGTGAATGTCAATGGTCCTCTCTAAATCACTCGGCCCTTCCCTGGAACATATGCCTGCACATGAGGTGCCCTGACAGCCTGGAGCTTGCCTTGCTAATGAAAACCTTGTGATGGATATGATCAGTGTGGCTTTGAAACCTGGAGGAGAGATAAGCTCACCAGGCAAAGGAGCCACCACAATAACAAAGGGAATGAGAATTAGAAAGAAGGCTGCATCTATCTATCATCTGTTGCCATACATGCATATGTATGGACGCGTGTATGTATCTATTGCTTACAATGAGCCATCATCTGTCTATGTATCTACAAAGTACAATAAATCAGAATTAGCACATAAAAATCTGATTTTTTTAACACGGTATGGTGTGTGTCCTTTATGAGACAGAGTCATGCCAATCTACAACAGAAGTTAATAAGATCAACTTGTTCCAAAGTAAACGCCTGCAGGAAAAACTTCAGAGTTCATTGGAAAGAGTTTCTTGCAACATCAGAAATTCTGACAACCCATTCTAAAGCTTCAAATAAGAAGACGATGGATGTATTTAGGACAGGCTTTAAGGGTGCCACCAACACAACTACCGTGGCAAGTGATAATGTGGACATGAACCAGTAAGAGAAAAAGACGGCGACCTAAAGAAACAGTATGTGGAACAATAGAGAAAGAAGCCAAATCCATCAGCATGACACCCAGGAGCCTGAACAGACTAGCGCAAGACTGAAATAAATGGCAGAAACTGGTAGACAACCTATATTCTTCTGTGCCCTCAGGTGCAAAGAAAGAAAGAAGTTTATCCTCTTCTTTGTTTTTTTGTTTGCAATGTTATAGCTCCATTAGTCCCAGGATATTAGAGGGACAAGGTAGGTGAGGTAATATCTTTTATTGGACCAACTTCAAAGATATTATCTCATCCACCTTATCCCTAAGATATCCTCTTGGTCTTTTGACCAAAATTATACTTAATGTTGAGCAAATCCACTCACAGGAGACTATATCCGGCCTGTGCGAAAGGTGGAGGGCAATGGAGAATCAGGCCCGCTTTCTGTTATCCTAGCTTACTATGCCTGATCTATTTCTCAGAGGAGTCAGGGAGATATTTGCCATTAATTGGGAGCAGCACTAAAGCATCATTTTGAATGCATCAGTAGCTAGACATGATTTTCAAATGTATTAGTTGATTAGCACAGGAGTAGTTAGACATGATTTGGGCACTGTAAGACTGTGCTTTAGCATACTGAAGAGTTCACACGACTACTATACCAAACAAGCAGCTGTTTCATATGTGCTATTAGAATGGAGTAAAAGTCACTTAAACACTTTTAAGTTTCTGTAAAATGGGAATAACATGTACCTAATTCCCTCCAGTGGTGTGAGGCCTAATTCATTAATGTTAAAGTACTTTTATGTCTTCTAATGACTGGTGTCCTAGAAGTGCCGAGTATTATTATGACTGAAAGCAATTCCATGTATTGGAGCCCAAAGCTGATTCCACGGCCTCCTTCCAAGGCAGCCAGGTGGTGATACAGTTCTCTTGCAGATGAAGCTTCACGCTGGAAAATAGGAAGAATATGCCTATGGAGAGAGAGGCATTTCTTGAACATAAAAGATCCCATCTCTTAAGTGGCTGGAAGTTCCTGGCTACTGCCCCAGGAAAGTCATACTTGTAAGAAGCCAAAAGATTCTAGGTAGGGAAGGTTGAACGGTTGCTGCTGGTGATGGTAAGAAGCTAGTGCTCCCATGCTACACAGGTCTGAGAAATGCACTGACCTAAATGGGGCCCCTCTAGATCATGAAGGGCATAGCTGGTCAAAAAGTTTGCTGAAGGCTCTTGGTTCACACCTTCATGATGACCGGTACTGAGAAGTGTTACAACTTCATTAACTATGCCTACAGCACCAATGTAATGCAGCCAGCTCTGGGGTGGATGCCAGCAGCAATGTACCTGTATTTTCTAGAATGTAAAGATGAATGGATAGTCAGTTTGGCCTTAGGATCTTGAAGCAAAAGCTACAGAAGGGCCAAACACAGCCAGAACAGAATGAATGTCCAGCAGCAGCAAGGCTACTGTCAGTTCAATTTCAGTTATATTTGAGTAAAATGTTTGGCTAGATATCAGATGCTAGGTCATTGCTTGCAAGGTTAAGGGATAAAGAGGAAAGCAAATATTTCCTTCCCATGTTTAATTTCAGTGTCAATATATATGTGTCATATGCTGTATATAGTGTCTAGAGCAGTGTGAGAGATTTGAGGGAAATAACCTACCAAACCAGGCCTGCCATCTTTCATCTAGATAAAGTTAGCTAGCTCAGCAAATCAGCTTAGCAAAAGCCCCCAGAGACGTTACTTACCTGGCGAATGGGACATACACCCAGCTCCTTCACAGCGTGATGTAAACTTGGGGATCTCTCATCCTGTCTAGTTCTGTCCTGCACTAATAATAAAGAGCCCAGCTGAAGCAGAGCAGCAAGGAGGAGAGGGGTAGGAAGCGAAAGAGCTTTCGTTCCAGCCAGCAACCAGTGCCTTGGACGTTTATCTCATCGTGTTACCCGCCAGCTGCCTGCCATATAAACCTACTACAAAGAAAACCCATCAGGCAAATCTTTCCTTCCAGAACAGGGAGCCTTGCAAAAAGATTGCTGTTGTCCTTATCTTGTGGTGTTGGCATGTTATATGAGCCTGATGGGGACTCCAGAAATGATCATCCTTACCCTCAGTTGCAGAACTGAGAATGGAAGAGTCCTCTCCTGCATGATACATAATTAAATCTGCAAGAGCCTTCAACATGGGAATTCTATTAGAAATAATGCAGATGTTGAACAAACTCAGTTTAAGGCTTGTTTACTTTAAAATAACCCAAATACGCATTGGCTGGGGATTTGCTGATCCTACTGAAGTAGATGAGAATTTTAACCATTAACTTTAGTGAAAGATGAATTAGGCTAACAGTGAGTACTTTTGAAAACCACACTCTCCGGGTGCCTTCTACTCTCTCTGGATGAATTTGCCCCGAGGCATATTGTTAACATGGATACTCGACATATTATCCAAATTTCTTAAACGAATTATACACTTTACCATTAAACATACATATTATTATTATTATGAGGTTGAGCCAGATACCAATATGGCTGAGATCAATCACTGCTGGAGGAGCTGTTAGAAAATTAGCCGAGCTTAATAAACTTTATGCATGGCTTGCTACTGCAGCCGTGTATCCAATGGAAAACAAATCTATTGACTGGTTCTCCATGGAAGAGGATCTATAAATTACCCTTGTTAGAAATGAGCCATGGCTACAGCTTATTCGAATGCAACCCTCATAAGTACAGAGCAGGCTTCAGTGGAGCTGAGGTTTTGGAAATTTCTCAGAGCTCCACAGTGGTTCTTTTCTCATGTCTGTATCTAAACCTCATTCCCATTCTGTGGGTTTGAAGAGAGGGGAGTGGGCTGGATTACCAGGTCACTGGTAATGGGCTAAGGAACCTTTTACCTCTAGGCCAACAGCAGTGCAGGTCAGCAGAGACTTAATGTAGTGGTTGGCTGTTGAGTGACCTGTGTGAAATGAACTGCTGGGTCTCAGTTCACTTCCTAATGGGCAGACATAAGAAATCAAAAAAACGCCCATTACAATTGACACTAGTATCTCAGCCCTTTCCACTGCAACTTCCCCATATCTGTTCCAGTCCTGGCACCCCACACAGTTCCATCCAAGAGTTTTAATCCTGGTCTGCAGCCCACACTGCTATCCAATTCTTGATGACTCCCATGGAGTGTCAGTGGTGAGAAGAAAATGGCTTCTCTGTCCCAGGACAAATTTCAAGATTTTGATATTTTTTCTTGTCCCAAATTGGGGGGGAAAGCCCTCAAAATCTTGAAAATGTTCGCAAACCAGAAATCGGAACAAATGTTGGTTCATGTAAATCAAAACATTTCGTTTCAATCATTTCCAAATATTTTGTTTCAATTTTGACCTTTTAAAAATTATGATAAATGAAATAACATTTCTAAACAAAAAGTCATTTCAAAGTGAAAAACATTTTTTTTTTCCTTCCGATGAATTGGCATTTTCAAATCGAAAAGTAAATCACTGAAAAATTCCTGACTGGCTTTCTTGTCAACAGTGCTGAACTCTTTGCTGGACACCGTGATGAGGAGGGGAAATTGTGGCCTACGATAGAGTCACTTGTGAATTAAGGGGCTGATTCTAAACCCACTATACAAAGTGACAAAACACCCACTGAACTCCACAGAAGAAGGGTCAAATCTTGAACCAAGGTTTGACCACAGGTCTGAAGAGGTGAAAGGCTAGTTTTATAGCCCTCAGTGCTATCTCTACTACAGGCTTCTGTATGGAGATGAGCTAAGAAGGTTGTGTTCAGGTCAGGAGTGGGGAGCTGGATTAGGCTTAGGGTGTTTTTGAATTTGAAACTGAACCAAGGCTGGGGTTCAGGCTTTGGGTTTGTATTGGTTGGTGCTGAAATCTCACTAGCTGCCTTTGGGATGTCTGAGCCCCAAATGACAGCAACATTCATAGATTCATAGATGCTAGGGCTGGAAGGGACCTCGAGAGGTCATCGAGTCCAGCCCCCTGCCCTCGTGGCAGGGCCAAATACTGTCTAGACCATCCCTAGACATTCCCAAATGGTTCGCAAGATTTGGGCCACACTTGAACTGGAAATAAAAAAAACAAACCAGGGCCCCTTCCAGTTATGGATCCAACCTGGAAGTAAAACCGTGGCAGGCGAATTCTCGTTTGGGGATTCTATATCCCTCCCTATCCTCAAAATGTAAAGGGCATTGAATTCGAGATTCCTGCTTTGGGCCATCTCTAGATGCAGGCACTGCTCCTATCCCCGTTAGCCAGGTTAACGTTGTTCTGCCAACATTGGTTGCATGACAAAGAAAGGTTCACAATGTGTGCTAGGAGAGACGTGCTCTGCTCCTGAGCCCCACACGCTGGTTTTCCTCTTGCTGCTGCCAGACAGGGCCCCAGTGGCCTGACAAGCAGTGAAACATGAGACAGGAGCTCTGGATGGTTCATCCTTTTGAAACCTACAGGTATAACAAAAGTTGGTGGCGCCAGCTGCCCATGCCTGATAGATAACTTCTTATTGGAATGGCAGACCTGGACAATTCTCACTCAGCTGCTGCTAACCAGGCCTTTCCTACTCACAGCTGCTACTGTTTCTCAATAGTCCTGGAGCTGACTGGAAATATTGCCTGGCTGGTCCATCCAAGCCTCCAGAACGCTGACTGGTGAGAGCCATACAGGGCAGGGTCAAGGATGCGGCTGCAATGTGTATTCTAAAGGCATGATCAAAGCCCATTGGAGACAATGGGCACCAGAGGTATCCTAGTTCGGTCATGTCTGCAGCACTGAGATGAGCTTCCATTCTCACCCCAGACTGGAAGTTGCCCCTGATGTGTGTGATGACCTGAGGCCAAGAGCTATATAAAACACAGTGTTATTCAGGAAGCCATTTGCAGTGCATAACAACTTGATTGGTGCTACCAACATCTGAGCAATGTTAGATGTTCTGATAAGCCAGTAGCTATCTACATATAAACCAATATACAGGCATATCCCTTCTAGAGAACATTTCTGTAAGACACTACATTCTGGATTGAAACAAACACCGTACATTCAAGAGAGGGTAGGCAAGTATCTCCTCACTGCAGAAACAGTGCTACTGCTCCTATTTCATAATTCCTTGCCCTGATGTAGTGCCTGCAGGTCTCAAAGCACTTGGCAAAGGAAAGAAATCTTCATAATCGCCTTTTGGCATATGGAGGTGTTGAGGCACAGAGAGATGAAGTTACTTTATTATTTGTACGGCACACAAGTCTGTTGGGTGCTTATTAATCACATATTAGTTATCACGCTTATGATGGCAATGCAACTGAGAATGGGGACCCATTGTGCAAGGCACTGTACAAACATAGATTAAGTCTACTGTCAATAGACTTGCCCAGGGCCACATGGCAAATCAGGGGCAGAGGCAGGACTAGACTCCAGGAGTAATTTGCCTTTCCTAACCACCAGACTTCACTGCTTCTTCAGGGAGCAGCCAGTCTCTTCTGCTGGGCTTTTGCACAGCTGGAGATATGCTGATCTCACTTTTGGGCCACAGGGCTCCAAAATGCCAGTTATGATTAAAATGTACAATAATGTCTCAGTCTATTCATGGGGGATGCGGCCAGCACAAAACCTATGCATCATTTAAAGGAGAGCTTAAATGGGATTTAAGCAGTCCACCGGGCTTGTGTTGGCCCTTTGCAGAGTTGAATTAGTCAGTTCATAGATCAACCCTGGGCGCTCTGCAGAGGTGAATTACACCTGTGGGAGAGTTGCTTTTCTGCGTCCTCAGTTTGTTGAGCTCAGCAAAATGGGGCAGCTTTTCTGTAACTCACTGAATCACAGGCATCTCCACCCCCCAAACCCAGACCGGAAACATGATCCGGGTGAACGAGACCTTTGATGGTGCCTCAAATCCCAGCGCAATTCTCCCATCTCTGAACAGATGGAGCACATGCTCACCAGGGTAAGGCAAAGATATTACAAGCCAGGGGAGAAAGCGGGCAGGTTCTTGGCAGATGGGATTCAAGTGGAAAGAGCTCACGCTCATGGCTCCTCTGTAATGAAGGGAGATGGGCAAGTTACAACTGAGCCAGCTGTCATAAATCATCAGCTCAGAGATTTCTTTCAGTCATTAGATACACCCGAAGACGCACTCCATACTACAGACTTGAATGCAGTAGTTTCATGGCCGGTGCTACTTTCAAATCACTCTCTTTCAGAAAGGAAGAATGAATTGGGTGCTCGTGTCCATGCATCTGAAACTGAAGATGCAATAAAAAGGAAATGCAGCCTGTCTGTTTTTCTGGATGGTTTTCTCCAGGCTTAGGCAGAGCTTTTTAACCACTGGTTCTGTGCCTAGGGACTTAAGATGGGTGAATCCCAAAAGACTCAGAGGTTTGCTTCACTTCAGATGTTCTGCTACTTCTCCAAACTTATCCAAAATCTGCGAGCCTCCAAAACTGGACTGGAAATCTCAACGCAGAATGGTGTGCTGCTTCCGTGTGGGCCGGGACTAACCTGAGAATGGGCTTTCTTGAGTTATTTTGGCACTTCCACACCCAGCCTGGCTCAATTCCTGACTCTGCCACAGACTTCATGTGTGATCTTGGGCAAGTTACTTTATCTCTCTGAGCCTCAGTTCTCCTTCTATTAAACAGGGGTGATCACTGATTCATTTCTCCCACCCTTTGTCTGTCTTGTCTATTCCGATAATAAACTTTTCAGGGCAGGGACTGTCTCTGCCTATGGTTATGTACAGCACCCAGCACAATGGGCTTTGGGGCTGTAGTGTAACACAGATAATACTAATAAGCAGCCTGAGACTCTGTCTCTCATACCATGCCTTGTGATCCGTCACTGCTACTGACATTTCTATTGGTTGTCATAACTACCTTAGGCCCCGATGCAGCAAAGTGCTTAGGGATGTGAATACAGTTCCATTGAAATCAGCGGGACTCTTCCCCGGCTTGAAGTTAAATGCTTTCCTGGCTCAGGGGGGCTTATTGGGTAAGTCCAGCTCTCTCAATGGAGTGATGAGCATAGGAGGGAGGGTCCCTCTCATGTCTGCAAGCCAATTAAAAATTAAATAAATAACGTCGTTAGTTTACAAATAGAACTGTTACTCGTTACTCACGGTATTAACAGACTGCTTTTATTTTATTTTATTTTTTTTGCTAGGCTGTGAAAGACGTTTGTTTCAGTTGCCAGCCTCTCTCCAGAACTAATGTGGGTGGATTGTGACAGATATAATTTCTCCATCCTACAGTTTCATCAACTTGAGTTCTGTTAAACTACACCCGCTGGGCTTAGCTCCTTTTAAAGTTTCCGCTTTGACAGGTAGATTTATTAGTCTTGAAATTTGTACAAATCAGATGTCACTCGTGGCAACTTGTCAAAATGTCAGTCTGGCGAGAGAGGCATGAAAGGGTTTTCTGGAGAGAGAGGGAGACGGGAGGCAGGCTTTAAAGAACTCAAGCAAAAGCAGAAGAAAGGGAGCTGGGAGGGATTGCAGCCTTCTTGATCCTGGGGGTTTTACTTTATTAAATATCTAGCGCCATACAGTGGGAGATGCCGTTGGATCCAAACCTCCAAGACATCAAGGCTGACAGCTTCCACTGATGGCTCCCATCTCTTACTGAGTCAAGTTTCTCAGCTTGTTATGTACATTTAGGGGAAGGTAGGGACGGGGGGAGGGGGGAAGGTAAAGTTCAGCTCATTTTTTTAATGCTGTTATGTTTGAAACGTTCTATTTTATCCCTAACAAGCCGTGATCTGTGCAGCAGAACTGGCTCTGGAGGGTGATATATTGCACAAGCTTTCTCCTAGTAAACTACAGCTACAGCGTTATTCAGGAGAGAGGAGAGGGGAGAAAATAACGATAAAGAAGAAATGGCTAAAATGCTGCAAAAGGTGCTGAAAATAAAGCTAACAGGATTCTGTGAGGAATCAATGCACCACAGCACCTATTCTCTTCCGGATTCCTTTCTCCAAATACCAGATCACAACAACCCCCTTATCCTCTGTGCACCATAAATCCAAGGCACGGGCTTTTTATTAGTCTGGACAAAATAAAAACTGTCCTGAATAATTCCATGATCCCTCAGACAAAGCAATTGCAACATGTACATGGGGGAAGAAAATTCCTTCCTGACCCTTGCAGAGCATCGGTGTATATCTTGAAACATGAGGCCATTTAACCCTTGCACAGTTTTGCACAGTTGAAAAATCATCCAGCCCTTTTTAAAATCCAGCTGAAGTATTTATTCGACTCAGCACGTGCAGAGGGCCCGATCTCAAACTCTCTGTGCCTGGAACCTCTACTGATGCCAATGGAAATTCTCCATCCAAAGAGCTTGTTGGATTAGAGTTTAAGAGCCTGATCCAAAGCCCAATGAAATCAATAGGAATCATGCCACTAACTTCGTTGGGTTTGGGGTCAAGCCCCGAGATTAAAACTGTTCTTGAAAGGAACAGTGGAGGCACAAATGATGACTGATGAAGGCAAGAGCTAATGATAGTTTAAACGCTCATCATAACAGATTACTCACTAGAGCTGGTTGAAAAATGGCATTTGTTTTCCATAAAATTCGACCAAGATGAAAACCATGTAGTTGCAGAGCGCAGTTTTTGTGGAACATGTTTTTTCAATTAAATGAAAACTGAAAAAAAAAAAAAATGTTGGCATTTGAAAACCAAAACATTTTTCACTTTTTTTTGGGTTCCCTCTCTCCTCTCCCCCGCCCCAAATAAAATCAACCTAGAAAATTTCAACTGAAAAGCACATTTTCCATGACAATCTCCATTTTGTTTGAAAAGTCATTTTTGGCTGAAAAAAATGTTTTGACAAAGACATTTTAATCAGCATTGTTACCCTGGGCAAGAGGGTGGGATTCAAATTTTGCAAAGCTTCTATGTATAAATAAATATAAAAGTGAATGTGTATGTATAATCCTAGTGCTATTAAAACAGATTTACAATGTTATTGTGTGCAATTCTAGACAGGTCACTCTCAGAAGGACAATGTTGAGATGCCAAAAAAATGAAGCTCGGGGTCATAATAAAAGAGACTGTGAAAACAGACTTGGCTTTTATGAGGAGGAGAAAGAAGGAGACCCAATGGGAAAGTGGAGACATAGCAGGGTTCTTGTAGAAGGGTATGTGGTAATGACAATGGTTAGCCTAATCTTGGTCCCACTGAAGTTCACTGGCAAAATTTTCATTAAATTAAATGGGAGCAGAGTTATATCTAAACTGTCCAATATATTAATAGCAAGCAAGGTACAGCTCAGAAACACTCTCTAAGTAGAACAAACAGGTTGTTTTTATGTATAGGGTGGTTGGGATGTGGACTGATCTGTCAAATTCGAAGGCATGCAAATACGTGCGAAAAACCAGATGGGCACATTTGGGTTGAAAGGTGGGCTGCTAACCTACACTACAGTCACTAGGTATTGAGAGATCAGATGATTCCATTTGAAGTTGATTTGGGTCTACTGGCTTGATCAGTGTAATCCCATGAAGTTATATCCCCATGGATGTGTGGTAGCGTTTTTTTTACTGCAGCAATGCTTCCTTCCAGCACTTCCCTACATAATTTAAGCTGAGAGTTCAGACTCCTCATAAGAACATAAGAACATAACAACAGCCATACTGGGTCAGACCAAAGGTCCATCCAGCCCAGTATCCTGTCTACTGACAGTGGCCAATGCCAGGTGCCCCAGAGGGAGTGAACCTAACAGGTAATGATCAAGTGATCTCTCTCCTGCCATCCATCTCCACACTCTGACAAACAGAGGCTAGGGACACCATTCCTTACCCATCCTGGCTAATAGCCATTAATGGACCTAACCTCCATGAATTTACCTAGTTCTCTTTTAAACCCTGTTATAGTCCTAGCCTTCACAACCTCCTCAGGCAAGGAGTTCCACAGGTTGACTGTGCGCTGTGTGAAGAACTTCCTTTTATTTGTTTCAAACCTGCTGCCCATTAATTTCATTTGGTGGCCACTAGTTCTTATATTATGAGAACAAGTAAATAACTTTTCCTTATTCACTTTCTCCACACCACTCATAATTTTATATACCTCTATCATATCCCCCCTTAGTCTCCTCTTTTCCAAGATGAAAAGTCCTAGCCTCTTTAATCTCTCCTCCATTCATGTGATTTGAGCTTGATGATTAAGAGAATCTCCACCTTTCCCAGAATAATAAGAACAAAACTGATGACAGGGAAATTAGTTTCAATAGTTTCCTTATGTACAAAAACCCTCAGCTATTGGCGATGGGAGCCAATATAAGAACCTCCAGAGAGAGTGAGAGAGGGGATACAATGAAACCTGGCCTAAGCAACTACACAAAACTTGTCACTTAATGGAGATGGTCCTAGGAAAAGAATGGAGCAGAATTATATTTAGGTCTGTCTGGAGATACTTTGGGATGATTTCTTAAGACAGGAGACAGCTTAGTAAAGATAGTCTCTTGTACAGGATTACAAGAACTGTAAAATCTCTCTGCCTAATTTATTATAGAGTTTTCTAAGCAAACTGAACTGAGTCTCATCAACACATTTCACACAAGCCACCAAAGAGTAGAGCTGGATGGGAAACAGTTTTCCTGTCCTGCAAGAATTTTTGAGATTTCAAATTTCCCCCCCATCCCAAATCGGGACGAAAAGTCAAAATTCAAAAATTTCCATGAACCAAGATATGTTTTTGGAATGTTTTCTTTCAAGTTTGACCTTTTACATTTAAAACAATTAATTTTTACTATAAATTAATTTAAATTTCAAACAAAAAGTTGTTTTGAGCCGAAAAATGAAAGTTTCATTTACAAACTGTTGAAATGGGACATTTTGAAACTGTTTTTTTAAATGGGAAATTCATTGAAAATTGCCCTTTCCCACAAGATTTCAGTTTTGATGAAACAGCATTTTCTGATGAAAAACTGTTTTGTAGGAAAATTCCCGACCATCTCTACCAATGAGCCGTAAGAAGATAATTTACTGTCACTCTTACCCTGTGGTCGGTATTCACACTGTCATCTTAGGAGTGAAGGGTGCTTTTCCCATTACCTTCTTTACTTTTCTGGCAAAGGGGTTCACTACAACAAATAAGATGACGGCATCAGTGTTGGCTTCAGAAGTTCTGAGCTTCACCCAGGAGATGAATTATAAGCACGTGGGGTGGAATTCAGCCCATATAGCTAGCCAGTCTGTGGCCTGTGCATCCTTTAAGTTCCACATCAGTCCCACTCAAAATGGCACCTACATGGTGAATAAGCTTTGCGTGAGCCTTCTGCATGGGGTCAGTTTCTCCTACAGTTTCTTCATGCCTCTGCTGGTTTTGGTGAGAGCTTTGGTACTGTTTTCTGCCCCCACCCCCACTGCTAGTGCAGATACACATAGTTTATTCTCTGAGCCTAAATCAATCCCATGCAACCAGATGCCAGCACTGCATGAAGTAAAAGGAGTGTAAGATGTACAAGAGCTGGATTAGGATAGCAGCAGTGGGTCCGGTGCCCAAAGAGTCCAGAGGAGTGCACTGAAAAATCTACAGGAAAGTCACACAGTGGCATAGGGAGATACTACCTCTATTCCAGGGCGGAGAGGTATGAAATTATTTAAGGGAAGGGGGGACTAACACAATTATCTGAGCATGATGGGGCCAGATCCTACAAGGTATTGAGTGTCTCAAGTGCTTTGCTGAGCCTTGTGAAGTCATTTGCAGCTGAGGATGCTCAGTATCTTGTAGCACAGGGAGTTTACAAAAGGGTTATTGATTATTATTAAGTATTATTATTGTTATTTATTAGCACTTAGGAGGCACAGTCATGGATTATAACCTCACTGTGCGAGGCGCTGTACAAACACATAACAAAAGATGATCCCTACCCCAAAGAGCTTACAGGTTCCTTTGAATTCTTAGCCCGCCCCTTTGATCTGCAAAACTTGGCTTTTCTCGTGCAGTTTCTAGTACCTTCTAATTTCCCCCAAATCACAGTTTCCTGTTTCTTCTTGACACAGGAAGTGCAGAGCTGAGAAGAAATGAGAAGGAAAATGGGAACTTTTTCAAAGCCTCCAAATAGCATGAGAGATTTGGTTTTAGTTAGACATATTCAGTTCTTCATATCAATTCAGTTCTCCCTGTATTTTGTCCAACACATTTGCCCAGTCCTATAAGATGAAATAACCTATCTGAATGAGCAGATTGGGCCACTTAACGCTACACATGGCTTCATGCTGCAAAACTCAGAGCTAAACTCTCCTCATGAATACCTCCAAACCTGATGGTGCTTGTGAACTGACTGCCACATCGGTCATCCGCAGAGACTGAACACAGGGCTTCCAATGCTAAAAAGAATGAACAACCACTGCTTGTGTGAAAGAAGCCTCTGGCTCTCAGCTGTAGTAGACTCATAACCTCTTTGGACCTGTATAACACACACTGAACAGTGAGTTACCCTTAGCTGCAGGGTTTTGCTTCAGGGCCATCTCTAATTCAGATAGGATAATCTCTGCCTTTCAGGAGGTCTGGCTATTTCTTCTGACCTTCCTCTCCCGGGACCGCCATTACATAGCTACTTTTGGGGCAACATTCACCTCTGTGCAGAGTCAGCACAAGGCCTGTGCGCTGCTTGCTTGTAGCCTCAAAACAGGACATGCATGATAATTGCACAGGCTGCGCATTGATCCCTCAGCACACGGGATTCATCTCTCACATCCATCTCTGGCAATTCACTCTGTTTTGTCATCCACTTTTACCCATCTGGCGGGGTTTTTCTGTCCTTCTGTCCTGTCCTATGGAGGGTGTGGGGGAGGGAAATAAATATGTATTAGAGAAAAGTGGTTTAGGTTGGGAATTTTAGCTTAATTAACAGCAACATCCAATACTTGATTTCTTGGAGCATTGTGTAATGGTTATCTCATCAAATGAGGAGTGGAGAATGGTGGGGAGGGGGAACTCACTTCACAAGAGAAGATTTTCTTTAAAAGAAATCACTTTATGTCACATTGTACGCGGATTTCCTTTCATGTGGCAAACACATTATGGCAGCTTACTTTCTGCATTAAGTATCATTAAGGCGGGTACACGGAGATCCTTCATGCCTTCTGGGTCGCTGGCTGTCGTGACCTTACCAGGGTCAATTTCAAAGTTGTAAAAATGTAATCTATGGAGGGCAAGGGGGGGGGGGGAGGGAGGAAGAAAAAGAGAGTCAATTCGCATTACTAACTAGGCCCTGGGTTTTCCATGTACTGTGTGTATCTACTTAGCAATTTCAGCACAGCCAGCAGGGAAACAGAGAGAGGAGGGGGAAAAAATGTCTGGCATGAGTTCAGAAAGCTCTCCAGCTCACACATCTGGTTCTTATATTTCAAAGTTAATTAGTCATATTGAGGCTGTCTGAAGATAAATTTATCATCCAGAAAAAACACAAACAGTTTGAAAAATGAAAGGAAGTGAGGTGACATGGCTTGACGTTTAAATAAATCATTTTAACATGATTAAAAAACTTGTCCTCTCTGACACCCGGAGCTGGATACTTTGTAAAGACTTTTTGACAAAGACAAGTCCCTGTTTGGTATACAAAGCCCCTGCCATTCAATTATACAGAATAATCTTTGGCCAATTACTTTTCTGAGTGACTACTGGAGAATACAATGCACAGCTGCAGCGTTTTGTTCACTGGGGCTGAAGCCAAACTGTAAAGGAGCTAGGGGAAAGGGCCACGTGACCAGACCTTTTAATCATTATTTCAATCCAGAGGCACAGAGCAGAAGAAGTGGGGAGGAGGGACATAGGGAAAGGTTTAATTTGACTGGGAATGAAGTACCAGAAAACAGCAGTGGTTTGGAGATATCTATTGGTGGGAATGGACCTGAAGATAAGATAAGCCCACTTGTGGGCTTCTGGAATGATGGGGTGCGGGGGTTGGGGAGAAAATTGAAAGGAATTGGTTACCAGAGAGATTGTTAGGGTGTAAGTGGATATACAGGCAACTAAGTTGTTAGGGTTTAGTGTTATCCTCTTTAATCACTTATGGTGTCTACCTTATGAATCTGGGTGCATCCATACATGGTTGTTCTAGCTGTGGGTGCCCATAGGGATAAGGGGTGAAATTCACCTAGGTAAGGTTTCAGAGTATGTAAGTATTCAGAGTATTCACCCTATGTAAGAGGGCCAGAACAAGGGGTATGCACTGCTTCAGTCTCACTAAGGCCGCCAAAATAGGGTTTAAGTGGTGCACAGGCCTTGGACAGGGGTCAATTTCACCTAGAGAGAGTAATTCAGATGCTTCAGTAGAGAGAATCTGGCTAATTCTGGGTTCTCTAAATCTGGCTATTGGAAACAGCAAAGAGGGCCGCCCTATACCAGTGAAACCTGGGTCACTGGTGAGATTCCAAACTGGCACTGGCACCCATCCATCAGGGCTGCTTTAGCGATAATGAAATCAATTCTGTTGCTAGACAGCACTTCCTGAGCATTATTCACGGTAGAAAATCAACACTGCAGCTCTGAGCAGGTTGTGCATCATTTTACTATACAAACAAACAAACAGACAAAAGCAAATGCTCCCAAAGCATACTCAGGCAGAGAAAATATACTTGCACGTTCCCGTACTGAAAACTGGTGTCAAGTTTCTTGGGTTGATTGGTCGTATTGTGATAGATGTAGCAGTGGGCCTTTTAGGCTAGGTGATGCTAAATTTGGCCATTGTTGCATTATCATATTAATTTCCTTCCATCCCTTTGTTATGTTACCAATGCAGTACAGGAGTGATGTAATACAACTTGAAAGTTTTCTCCTATTAGCAATTTTGTCTCATCATTTTTGCTAATGGGATAACAAGAGGTGCTGGTTATGGTGCAAAAGTCTCATCACGTTGGTAATTTTTACTGTAACATGCTAGCAATCTGTCACTATTTGTTCCCACTAATACCATACAAAAGTCTTATTAGATCAGTGGCTTTAGTTTTACATCCATATTATCAAATTTCTTTCTCACTAGCTTGAGTAATAGAAGGTTCTGATTAAATGAAACACCCCTCCAAACATTAACTGGAAGAAAGCCTTGTATGTCAACTTCACATTAATGTCTATAAGCGAAATATCAATCAATCAATATTAGGGGAAATCAGTATATCCGATGCTTTTTAGTCTGATTCACCTCTTTTGTAAGAGGCTTTCAGGAATATTTGGGTTGTAGCTGAATTAATAATGCTTTTACAAGGTTCTATCCCATCTCCATGAATTCACCGGGGACACCTTCCATTGATTTTGATGGGCATTGGATCAAGCCCATACAGCACATTTCCTCCGTGGTTCTCAGAAAGCTTTAGAAAAGCAGGTCAATGTCATTATCTCATTTTACAGATGGGGAAACCGAGGCACAGAAGGGTGACTGGCCATACTGGGTCAGACTAATGGTCCAGCTAGCTGGTTTTCCAACAGTGGCCAAATGCTTCAGAGGGAATGAACAGTTCTGAGTGATCCATCCTCTGTTGTCCAGTCCCAGCTTCTGCCCACAGCAGAGCAGTGGCAGAACAGGAACAGAACCCAGGTGTCCGCAGGCTCGGTCCTAGGCCTAATTCACCAGACCAGAGCTGTCCTTTTTCATGTCCTCTGTTCGAGTGCAATGATGTGTGTGTTATATCAAGATGGTGGAACTGCTGCCTAAAGAACTCAGGGATCCTGGTTCATGTCCTGACTGCAGTCTGGCTTTTGAAGGTGGCACTTGGGCTCGCATCCTCCTCTAGTGCCTGCTCCCACACAAGAGGCCCTTCTGATGTATTATATTATTATAATTGGAGATATGCCAATCTCCTAGAACTGGAATGACCTGAAAGGTCATCAAGTCCAGTCCCCTGCCTTCACTAGCAGGACCAAGTACTGTCTCCTGACAGATTTTTGCCCCAGATCCCTAAATAGCCCCCTCAAGGATTGAACTCACAACCCTGGGTTTAGCAGGCCAATGCTCAAACCACTGAGCTATCCCTCCCCCCAATAGTGTAGCTATCCAGCAGGAGAGTATGTGCGGGAAAGGCTGGCCTCTCATGCACTTCTACCCCCAGAAGCTTTAGCAATATACACACAGGATGGCGTTATGTCTCACATTCAGGGCTTGCAGGGCCCAACAACGTAAGACCCTTGAGTGCTGCGGGATAACTACCCTTCCTCCCAGTGGGCTCGGGGGTTAAGGAACTTCATGGTGACGCAAGAGATTCACTGCCTCTGTCACAGCCTGTCTTAAATTACACCTGGCAGAACATAGCTTAGCACTCAGTGTCTGCCCTAGCATCGACTGTAACCAGCTGACAGGATGCTCTCTGTGACAGTCCTTGTCTACATTGTTTGAGGACTAAGTTGTGTTAGTTAACACAATGTAGTTTCCTACAGTAGGTGACCACTTTATGCTCTGGGGCAAATCACTTCCCCGCTCTCTGCCTCATTCTGTAAAATGGGGTTTATAGTAATCCTTCCTGAATTCACAGGGGTGTTACAAGGATAAATCCAGGACTTGGGCGATGCTCAGATGCTACGGCAATACAAATAGATGTCCAGGAACAGATCAAAATTTGTGATTTACCTAGAAGGATGAGGGATTCACATCTTGAAAACACAAAAAATGGGCTCTCCTGGCCGTGCGGGAAGCAGACATGTGACATGCAAAGCATAAAAACCACACAAAAGTAATGTTTAATGGATAAAATGAATATTCAAGTTGTTTCCAGGAAAAGTCTTTGACTTTGGTGCTAGTTACAGTTACAAGGTTTGTGCATTTTCTCGCTGTCAAAGCCTTCATCGTAATTGTCCCAAAGTTCCTTGATTATCTCTAACAAATGTGTCAGCTGCCTTTGAAGTATCAGGACAGTCTCATCACACCTTATTAAATAATAAACGTTATTTGCAGGTGCCCTGGAAATATAGACAACACGTCAGCGGGGTTGTCAAAATGGATTGGCTGAGTTTTCACAGAGCCAGGGCTGTTCAGAGTCTTCGCCGAGCGTAGTGCTCTGAAAAGGGCAGTAGGATTTTTAATGACTACAGGAGGACTTTGGTTTCACATCTCATCTATAAGACAATAAGTCCAGTAGCACAGAGCTCTCTAGGACTGTGCTGAGGCATTGGTTCATGACCGAGAGGAAGAGTGCTACCTACGGAATAATCATCACCACTTCCTTTCGCATGTATATTTTCATTAGATGTCTCTCATCTAAGCAATGACCAGCCCCAGCTCGGTTTAGGTATAAGAGCTGACAAGATCACAGCTCAAAGGAGTATGAATGCAATTAATCAGTGGTATCACTGAAAGGTGGACTTGGGCCCTTCTGAGTTGTTCATAGGTCTAGCTCATCTTTTAGTGGAACAAGGCTGCTTTTCTGGACATACATACAGCAGCAATGGTGGCTTCAGAAAGTGAGTAACACTCTGGAGCAGATGACTCATTTTGATCAGTATAATCTAGGTATGATGCTCCTGAATAATGCTACTGCTGAAAGGTTGAGAAGCCTATTGTTACTACTGGCTGTTTGTGTTCTTCCACATATTTAGAACTCATCCTAAATGAAGAAATCGCTTCAGTCCAGGAAATTATTTTACAATGGAAAAACACCAATCTAGAATTGTTTGGCGTCATTTACAATGAACAAAAAAGTAGCACAGAGGGAGTAATGGGGAACGAGGGGAGGGGGGAAGGCGCGAAAAGCTCGGCTTCATTTGTCTGTCAGACCTAACAATGCCAATAAGGAGGTTGCTTATGGTTCCATCCAGTATGGGAATGAAGTGTTTTATTGAGTTGGCTTAGCATGGGCCTTCTCAACACTCCAGTTTGTAAATTACCAGCGACATCATCCTGGTCAAATCTGAACACTTTGAAATACAGTAGGAAAGAATTCCTTAATTTGAAAAAAATAAAATAAAATATAGCTCGGATCAAGTCAAACGTTTTCATGCTATTCCTTCAAGCCAGTTTTGCAGAAACTTATTTCATACGTGTTGAAGTGTCTTTCAAGAGCTGCATCTTTCCTAGAAGAGTAATTGTGCAATTAGCTATGCATTAGTAAAAATGTATTCTAATTACTTCCAGGTGTGACACATTTTGTGCTTAAAAACAGGGCTAGCAATAAGACTCCCCCTGTCAATGTTTGCTTTCTGAGTGGATATTAACAGAGAGGCATCTTGACGTGCACGTTGCTTAACACTGTTGAGGTGTTTTTAAAAAAATATAATTTCAGAATAAGCACAAACAGACCCAGGAACAAACGTTCAAAGGCACATTCAGGAGCTTTGCGTTTGTACGCAACCAAAGAGACAGAAATGGGATTTCCTTGCAGGCAAACTGAAGGAAGTGGAATGAGCCCGAATGTCAGCTGGCATAAACTGGCACCGCTCCATTGGAGGGCATCGACTTACACGGGGCACATCAACTTCAGAGGAGTGGCTCTTGATTTACGGCAGGATTAATTGAGAGCCCAGCTTCAGTTGAAGATCTCAAAAACGATTCCACTTTTTCACCCAGGGCACCTTCATAAAAAGAAAAGCTCATTGAAGCTATGCCAGTTCACGCCCACTGAAGTGCTGGCTCAGTGAATTCAACTTTTTTGATTCCTGCAAGGCAGCCTGGGTGGTCACTAGGCTTCAGGTGCTGTATTTGTACAGCTCCTTGCACAATGGGCTCCTTCCCATGACTAGGGCGCCTAAATACTACCACAATACAAATAATAAATCATAGTAAATAACCAGTATGGTTAATTTAAGAATCAAACCTAACCCTTCACTCAAAATAAGCCTTTTTTTTTTTTGAGAATCAGAAAGCCCAGTTCATTTTTCTTTGCTTTAGACTTTTTCAAGACTTCTGCGCTGCTAGGTTTCAGTTAGAATTGTGTTATAGTGTGCAGTCACCACCAGAGTACCCCCTTGTGACAGGATGCAGAGGGCCTTCCTCTCTAGCAGCCTCCCTTGTGTCCTGGTTCCACAATGGTCGGATGTTTCTGTGGCCTAACCTTCTGGCCAGGTCAGCTCTGTTCCCCTTTCAGGGGGCTATCAGAAAACCAATTTTCAATCTGAAACTCAAACCAGCCAACTGGTCATTAAATAAACACTAGTCCTTCAAAGAGGCTAATGTTGTCAAGCTTAGTCCCCTGACTGGGCCAGGCTGCTTGGGTTAGGGCATCGACAGCCTGTGCCTTCCCTGTTCTGGCTTCACCCAGAACTGGCCTCTTGTAGAAGCAGCCAGCCCTTTTTTCTGGCCTGCTGGACTCTGATTGGCCTCCACCTGCTTCTGGCCCTTCTAGGTGCTGGAGGACCAACTCTCACTGGTTCTGCCTGCAGCAGGCAACCCCTGAGGTCTGAACTCTCTCCTCTTCCCTTCCAACTGAACACCTTCTGAGGCTGGGGTGTGCTGAACTGGTGATGCCTCCAGTAGGGGGCAGTGAGTGCTTAGCCTTTCCAGTGCTGCAACCTATAAATGCTGAGAAAAAGGAAATAGAAATAGCAAAAGACCAAAAATGCATCCTCATGGTATTGCTTAGCTCTCTGGAACCAAGGCAGTCACATTGACAGTGTTGAGGGAGAGACCAATGACTGAATAAGTCATGGATGGGTGAAATCTCTTGTACTCCTAAAGGTGGTCTCTCCAGGTTGGAGATGAGACAACCTGGCTGGGGGAGCTGTACAGAAACGTATTTTGCCACTGCCCACTAGAGCTGATAGCCAAATGTATTTTATTTCCCACAAAAAATAAGAAAACAAAAATGTTTAGCTTTTATCAAAAAAGGTATGGAATATTTTTGGGCTTTGATAGAAATACTGAAAATTGAACACTTTTTGGTTGTGGAAAAATGTGCAGATTTTGCTTTTTCTACAGTGTGTGCATTTGTTAAAACAAACACAGCAAATTTCTGTTTCACAAAAAGCCATTTTCCATCACATTTTTTTTTGGACAATTTCCCAACCAGTTTTACTTCCCATCCTGAGCCTGGCCTGGTGATAAAGTGCTCTCTCTCGCTCTCTCCAAATCTCTCAGTCTCTCAGCCTGTCCCTTTCATAAGCACTAAAGTTACACAAAAATATTTATGATATATATTTCTGAGACAGCCGAATCTTTCTCAGAGGGGACAAAAAGCAGAAAGAAGCTAGAAAAAGAAACCAACTTCCTTCAAATTGGTATAATCTCCCAGAAACCTCCTGGGCTACCCTGCCACTAAGGGCTTGGCCACATGGTGTGGCAAAGTGCACGAGAGAGGTGTGATTTGCAAAGCGCACTAATATGCTGCTCTCCAATTGCCCCATGTAAACCTTGCTGGTGCGTGCTAAAAGGGGCATAGTTCACATTAACCTAGTCCTGTTTGAAACACGACTGTTTGTTTTGTGTTTGTACAGCACCTAGCACAGTGAGTTCTGGTCCATGCCCGGGGCTCCTCAGTTCTATTGCAATGCAAATAATGATAGTAACTCCCTTAAAATTAATATGCACCAATGCAAGTGAGAGCAGAATCTGACCTCTTGTATTTTGCATTAAGGATGAAATTCAACCCGGAACAGAGGGACAGCGTAATGCACCACTTAGGCAGCCAGATCGGCAGCTGGTGTAAATCAGCGGTCAATGGAGTTTTGCCAGTTTTATGCCAGATGAGGACCTAGGCCTAGACCTCAAAAGAGGGCTTAAGTAGGACTTCAGTGTTTTATGATGTCAGCTCTCTGCACAGGCATGAATTTCGCCTAAAGGTCAGTGACCACATGATGTACTGATGGGGGTGGAATTCTTTACTGTCTCTTTAAAATCTCACTGTCTTGCTTAGTTTATTGCTAACTGTCTGCACGCAGCAGCTGAAAGAGGAAGCCGGATGCTATTCTGCCTGGTGCGTCATTAATGCACAAGGCATTGAATATGGCCCGAGAAAGCCTGCAAGGTTTCCATCCTTAATTGCAGATCAAAGAGGCTGGTAGAAGAAGTATCTACCTTTTTGAATGCTTATCTCAACCAGACCTTCTGATGCTTTTGAAGTTACCCCATCACTCACTAATCAGAGATCTCCTTTAGATAGTGAAATAAAATCCTTTTCAGTAGAGGGGCTTGGTTATCAGTTTCTAAACACAATTTGCGCCTTTTGAATGACCCTCTTTTAGTGAGTTGATCCTGCAGCCTTCAGACCAGTAAGTAAATCATACAAAATTGGGCCCTTAATTTGCCTTTAACATGGGCATCCCTATAACTTTGCTTTCAGGATGTTCCAAACAAGAAAGAATGTGGATGTGGATGTAATAAAACTCATTAGAGGTAAATAAATATGTGCTTTATTCCACGTTTTATGTATAGCTGTTGTATTAAGCGACAAATACTAACAAAAATCCAACAAAAACACGCAGTCAGTAGACTATCAGCATTCCCTTTTCTTTCTGAACGGAGACAAGTTAGAGAACATGACACCCTTTTACTGGATCAACAATTTTTAATACAGAAACATTTTGGCTAAAAAAGTCCCTGGTAATATCTTTTTGTCCTGGAAGCTTATGTATTTTAAATTATTTATAGGTTGCCTCTTAGAAAACAGTTTAGCATTTCCAAGAATTGGGCTGAGGAAATAACACCTAGGGAATAATTTGTCAAATTTCCCCACTTTTTTTTGGATCACTGGATTCTTTAATGCATTCATTATTTGAAAGTATTTGCCAATTCTTTTGTGAAATTTCTCCCCCTATGGGTGAAATTTCCTCAGTGTGTAAGGAGCCAGCACGAGGGCGATGCATGTAAGATGCACTGAAGCCACAGCTTTGGCCTTATGTCGCACACGGCAGCTCATGCTATCTCTGCTAGGGGGAGCATTTCACACTTTAAGAATAGCTTGCAAACAATGATTTGGCGATTCACCTCAATCCAGTCCCTGGATCCTCCTGAGGCCACGTGGGCCATGGACCTGATCCCTGAATTACAGCACTGGGCTGCTATTCCTACTGTTCTCTCTCATGATGATGAGGCAGAAGCACACCCATCTCAATCTGCCTCATGACCAGAGCCAGGATTTAGGGGGAACAAACAAAACAAACAAACCCCGCCCCCCAACAGTTCACTCTGCAACTATTTCTCCCCATATTAACTGAGAGCCTGCCCCAATGCCCAACTGAGAGCCTGCCCCAATGCTCAATGGAGGGGTTTTTGCATTGGAGACTGCCATTGGGCTTTGGATCAAGCCCTCAATAAATGTATTTGGAAAGTGATTAGGGTGACCAGACAGCAAATATGAAAAATCGGGACAGGGGGTGGGGGGTAATAGGAGCCTGTATAAGAAAAAGACCCAAAAATCGGGACTGTCCCTATAAAATCGGGACATCTGGTCACCCTAAAAGTGATTCTTTTAGTGGTATGAAGGATTCTGGGGAGAGAAAGGCTTGTTGAGTCGTTCACATGTTGCTCATCTCACAATGCCACATGGGCAACACCATGACTCTCTCAGCAATGCACTTTACAGCCCCTGGAAAGGTGAAAACACTGTTGATGAAACACTAACCAAAGGCCAACAGGCTCTTAGGAAAAAATATATTGATGTGAGATTAACAGATGTGCTTTAGTTAGCTCTTTATGCACTTTGCAATGTGGCCTGCATCTAGCCTTTATTGGATTCAGTAAATATATCACATACAATAAATAAGTAGGGGTGGAATCATCATACTTACTGGCGATCATTGAAGATGCAGTGTGTTATTTAACTTAAATTACATGGGGCTTTGGCACTGTGTTTGAAACTTCCATCGGGACTGGACATAGTACATTGACCAAATTCCTGCACATTTATGCCTGGTGTTGTAACTTGGGGAATTGTATCTGGATTCTTGCTTGTTACATCATTTACTTTTTTTTGCCCTCTTGAATGTGTGGGTTTGATTTATGGGGGTGATTCCTACATGGGCAAGTGACAAGATTCCCCACGGTTAAATGAAACCAAGAGCTGGAAAACTGGTGTAAATCGAAGTCACTCTATTAATATCAGTGGAGCGATGCTGATTTACACCAGTTGAGGATCTGTCCCATTGTCCTTTGTTCATGGAGTCTTTCAGGAAAAGTGGCTGAAGCTGTTAAAATCCCTCCCAGAATTTGTATTTGTAATTGTGCAATTAAAACAAGAATCCCCTCCCCTCACTTGCTGGTGTGAATATTCAGTAAACATGGCTATTTGGACCCCACCATGCCTGCGTGGTTCCTTCATATTATTCTTGTTGTGCAAAGAGCAAACACTCCAACACTTAACCTTTTGAGGGGCTTCTTGATTGGAATTTACACCTTGAGGCTAAATGCTGAGCGTGAGTGGAATTCTGGCCTATCTGCACGTTGTACTTTGAGCTCCTGGTTGACTGTTGCATTGTTGGCACATCAAAAAATATGCCTCGCCCACTGTGATTCTGGACCTGCCTTCTGCATCTGAGAGCCAGGAGACACTATTTTGGTCTCTCTCTCTATTTTTGGAAATGGTCTCATTGTGCCATACTCCTCTCAGTAGCTGGATTCCTCCTCGCATCCTGCGGCTCTTTGTCTTAACCCTTCAGCCTGCCAAAGAGAGGGACGGAATTCAAGGTGGATCACCACAAGGAACAAAGGAACCAACACAAAACAAATTGACCCATTCATTGCTAGTGCTTTCCCACTCCAGCTGTGCTGGTGGTGAGTCCATAACAGTGGCATGTTAGAACATACCTATCACATGTGGCAATGGAACGGGCACATTCTACCTAGACGTTCTGGATACATTCAGTAGCACGGCAGATGCATTCTACCTGGAGGTCCCTGGCACATTCAACAGCACAGCAAGGGAAATCTACCCAGAGATAGCTAGGAGATTGGGAAGCACAGCAGAGTCTGTGTTCCTGAAAGAGGAAGTTCTCAGGCCTGGAAGTGTGTCAATTCACCAAGATCCCACCTTTCTGTGAAGGCTATTCCATCTTTCTGAACGCAAAAATAAAAAATTCAGATTTTCCACTGACTCACCAGCCTACCTGCGCACATACACACACTGCTCATCGTGATGTCAGAACCACAAAGGGGATGATGGATAGGGTTAAACCTCCCCAAGGCCTTGCTGGAGACACCTTTCCAGCCAGTGCAGGAAGAGACACCACGGTGGCCCAGTCTGAATGCTGATGACTCAGCCTCCTCTCTCCCCTTTGCTTGTCTGCACACTGCTGGCTGAAGCATTATCACTTGTTTCCAAGCTGCATGTTCTCAGCCATTAGGCACAGCACTGAGCTGAGAATGCAGAATTCGGTAATTTGTAACCCAGGCCAATTCCAGTCCCAGGTCTTGGTAGATATGAAAGATGAGAGTCTATCAATTCACCGCCCCAGCTGATCTCACTCTCTCTCTTTGCTGCAAAAATATGAACCTAGATATATATATTTTCTTCGCTTGAGGGGAAACGTCATGTGAAAATCAAAAGATTACACATTTTTTGAGCATGATGCAGACAAGCTCCTCTGAAGCTATGTGACTACTCACAGCAGATCAGCCTGGCCCTCTGGCTGTTTGCAGTTTGTGAATGCTGTCACCTTTGATGGATTCCGAGAACTGTTCAAATACTTCGCTGAGTTCCAGAGTCAAACAGCACTGGAGATTGGGAAATGCTCTTGCTTTATTTTCAAAGTGTTAAATGCTTTATATGAGCTATGAACTCCTTCTCCTCGCCTGTTCCACTTCACTCTAGCTTTTTCCTCTTATTTCCTTCCCACTTTCTTCCCCCCCACCTCCTGCCTCGATTGTGCTTGTTGTCCATGCTCCTCACACACCTTCATCTCTGGGATCCCAGTGGACAATCACATTCTCCTGTCCTGAAAACATCCTCTCCAGGTTCCTGACTGGGACTTTAGAAGAGTCAAATCAGAGAATCACAGGAGAATCCAGCCAGATATTGTATTACAATGAGCCCAGTTCATGGTGGGTAAGGTCGCTTGTTGTACTGAGTGTATACCTACCCAGTGTGGATGGGGCTGGGAATTTCAAAGGAATTTAAGGGAGTTAAGTGCCCAAATCCTGCTGGCATCTAATTCCCTTAGGCATCCTTGAAAAATCTCCACTATGATTAATTAAACAAATATTCAGGGTGACAAGACTATTGAATATTGAAGCCTGGCTAAATCAGTCATTTAGCAACAACTTTATAATGGTGATAGGAGCCGAGGGGGTTGCACTGGAGTAAATGCGGCCAGAATTTGGCACTGTGGTGCTGTTTTGCTTATAATTTGGGCAAGACACTGCACTGATGTGTTTACAGCACGGTGCATGGGTGCTTCTTAGCGGACGTGGAAAAGCTCCAGCTGTGGACCTCAGGGATAAGGCTCCCACGAAGGGATTTTCTCCTGGATCCCAGGGGACAGGTATCCTCATCACAAAGACCGCTGTTGCAACTGGCAATTGCTGGCAGCTTCAGCGAATGGACGATGGGGAGACTGAAATCCTCGGTTACACCTAGAGGGGGAGTTTCCAGGGCAGGGCACAAGCACATGGGTAGCTTAGCTTGGGAAAGCATAAGCCACCACTGCTCGTGCCACATGTCCCATTGATAAGCCAGGAACATCTGTCCCTAGGACTGTTGTGACAACACTACTTGAATGAAGGCAATTGTTTTCATTTAAGGACTAAACTAAAAAAATAAAAATAAATAAGGTGTGTGTGTGTGTGTGGGGGGGAATGCTCTGGAAATGAAGCCAATTCAGATACCAAAGTCCGTAACAATGTACCTAAGACGCTGAGGCTTTTATTGGGTTGTGCACTGATTTCTAAGCCATTTGACTGAGCTCGTTTAAATAATTAAAAAGAAACTTCCCTCGTAAAAAAAACCCCAACACATTACACTGCAGTAATAGCCTGGGGCCGAGACTTTAAGGGAGGTAGGTGCTCAAATCCTATTGAATTTAACCCCCTTGGTCCCTAAGCTCCTTTGAACATCCAAATCTCAAACCCAAGGGTAAGGCAGAGTATTCCGGATCGTTACTGCAGAATTCTGGAATATTTTTTTAAATAAGGGCTCAAACAAACTAATAAAAAGGCCCAGCCAGCAGGGCAAATTTCATTCCAGCTGGGATTTGGATTCCTGTTAATGGGAAATCCCAGCCGGCCTTTAACTCCAATGGCACTGCCAGACTCAGCTATAATTGCAAGCTTACTCTGCCTGTGTGGAAGTTATGAGTGTCGGTGGGCAGAGGGACACAGAGCGACAGTAAATCACCCAAACACAAGGTATGGGGCAGCAGGGAGGAGGCTCCAGTGTTCACCAAGTGCCCTTGTAAAGGGCTCAAATTATGACCATGTGCTATTGTAAAAACATGATCTACAAACCAGCATCTAATTGCCATTAGTTCCAAGCTGGGGAAGGCCTGTAAGCACCGTAACATGCAAACAGCAATCGTCCTGAGAGGCTTGTCTTAGGATCTCACCGCAAATGCAAATGCAGGAGAAACCAGGCTGGGGAGCCCCTGCCAGGGAGGTAGATCTGATGGTGAAGCCCACTATTACTTGCACGTACAAGTCATAGCACGTGGGCATCTATCTGTCTACTTACATGCCCCTCACCACTGGAGTATCTCAGCACTTCGGCCTCATCCACAGACCTGAGTCTCACAACACCCCTTTGGGGTAGGGAAATATTCCCTCTATTTTGTAGAGATGAGGAACAGGGTCGATTAAATGGCGGCCCTAAAGTTGCACAGGAAAGCTGTGGCTGAGCTGGGAATGGGCCCCAGGTCTCCTGAGTCTTATCTCTATGCCCTAGCCACCTGCTCAGCGTTTCTAAACCAGTGGGCCACAAGGCCCCAGGAGATCCTTTAAAGCCATCGTTGGGGCGCGGTGTGGGTGGGGTCAGGAGGCATTACTAATTTAATTGCAGTCTAAAGCAAGGAAAACCTCACTTCCCCACCCCACACGTCCTGACTCTTCAAGCTGAAGAATTTCATAGCCAGGGCCGACTCCAGGCACCAGCCGACCAAGCACGTGCTTGGGGTGGCACCTGGAGGGGGGCGGTGCTGAGGGTTTGTTTTTTTTTATTTTTTTTTTTTTAAAACCACTCTTCCCGGCGCCCAGGCAGAGGGCGGCCATGCCGTGCTCCCCACCGGAGCCCCAGCCGGGGCAGCGGGCATACCGCCCTCCCCGCCGGCGCGGTGGGCGTGCCGCGCTCCCCAGCTGGGGGAGCGGGGCGGCTGGCGGCTTTTTTGCCTGGGGTGGCAAAAAACCCAGAGCCGGCCCTGTTCATAGCTTCCCAGAGCTTCATACAGTTGAAGGCCAGGAGGAACGATTAGGTCATCTAGCCTGCTGTCCTGCATAGCACAGGCCATTAAACTTCACCCAAGTACTCCTATGTTGAGCACAATAACTCCAGTGAAACTAAAGCATTTCAGTCCTCAGGAGACTAAACTGTTGTGTGCTGCAGAAAGTGAACAGGAGGGACCAAGGCACTACCAGGGAATTACAAGGCACTACAGTGGCAGGGAATTGATTAGCTGGGATATGCCCAGGGAATCCTATCTGGCGATCCAGGCCCATGCTGCAGAGGAAGATGGAAAACCCCCAAACTCCCTGACAATATGACCTGCGAAAAAATGCCTTCCCGACCCCAGATCTGGTGATGAGTTAGCTCCTGAGCATGTGTATTCTCTGTCAACCTCTCGAAACACACATACAAATCAATTATGTAGGCTTCATGTTGTGATCATCAATACATATTTTACTAATTTAAATATATGGGTGGGGTTGTGAGAATTTTTCACTTTGAATAAGTGGCTGTGAACTTGAAAAGCGTGAATAATACTGCACTAGACTACCCTGCCCATGTTAATGACCTGCACGCACCTGTAAACTCTCCTTCCAAAACCAGATTCTATTGCGCGGATACCCTTTGCTTATCTCCATGGCTGGTCCTCAAATTTAGCTTTTCAATTTGTGTTGGGGTTTGAAATCAACACTGCACTAAAGAAAACACACACACACACACACACACACACACACACACACACACACACACACACACACACACACACACACACACACACACACACACACACACACACACACACACACACACACACAAAGCTCACAGAGAAAAAACCTGAATCTAAAAAAGTTGCCCAAGACAGTCAAGGTACCTGTCTTGTTGTTTTCTCTTTCTCTCTGTATTATGTTCCTTGGCTCTCCCCCTGCAGATCCATGCGTTAACAGCCTTGTGACAGACTGCTTGTTAATTGGGAGTCTCATAAAGGAATTATAACAACTTTTTTTTCTCAGGCTGGGCATCTATTGTAGTGCCTGTATTCAAAACAGAATCATTATGCTCACATTCTTAATAAGGCAGAATGCACCGCCGAGCTCTGTACCTGTCATTGTCCCTGTGCTGTGTAAGGAGTCGAACAGGGGGCGAACGCTTAGGGTTCCTTTGTGCTGGGAAAGAAAAACACAAGTGGAATGTAATTGGGCTTTCAAGGGTTATCACTTGTCAGCGGAGGTGTAAACATAGAACAGCAGTGACTGGGAGCTGCAAGGAAAGGGAGAGGTTAGAGCCAGAGTTTCTTTGATACAGTGAAAGAGTTTTCTCCCCTTTATTTGGTGACCAGCGACATGCTGCTGTGTTGTGTGTATGTCCTGTGCTCAGCAGGCAATTCCTTTGTGATAGATGCCATTCACCCTTTTTGAAAGCCAGCATGCTTACCTCACCATCTGGCTGAAGTCAGGTCTTTTAGGAAGCAGTGCAGGTGCTTCAAACCAGGACGAATAAACCAATAGCCACTTTGCAAGCATTGCTTTTGCATCTCCACATTGAGAAGTGACTTAATCTTTCTGTGCCTCAATTCCCCACCTGTAAAATGGGGGTAATTCCTCTCTCTGCTTAGATTAAGAACGGCCATACTGGGTCAGATCAATGGTCCATCTAGCCCAGTATCCTGTTTTCTGACAGTGGCCAATGCCAGGTGCTTCAGAGGGAATGAACAGAACAGGTAATCATCAAATGATCCATCTCTTGTTGCCCATTCTCAGCTTTGGGCACCATCTCTGCCCATCCTGGCTAATAGCCATTGATGGACCTATCCTCCATGAATTTATCTAGTTCTTTTTTGAACCCTGTTATAGTCTTGGCCTTCACAACATCCTCTGGTAAAGAGTTCCACAGGTTGACTGTGCATAGTGTGAACAAATACTTCCTTTTGTTTGTTTTAAACCTGCTGCCTATTAATTTCATTTGGTGACTCCCCTAGTTCTTGTGTTATGAGAAGGAGTAAATAACACTTCCTTATTTACCTTCTCCATACCGTCATGATTTTATAGACCTCTATCATATCCCCCCTTAATCATCTCTTTTCCAAACCAAAAAGTCCCAGTCTTATTAACCTCTCCTCATCTAGAAGCTGTTCCATACCGCTAATCATTTTTGTTGCCCTTTTCTGAACCTGTTCCAATTCCAATATATCTTTTTTGAGATGGGGCAACCACATCTGCACACAGTATTCAAGATGTGGGCGTACCATGGATTTACATAGAGACAATATGATATTTTCTATCTTATTATCTATCCCTTTCCTAATTATTTCCAACATTCTGTTCACTTTTTTGACTGCTGCTGCACATTGATTGCAAGTTCTTTGAGGCAGGGACCATGTCTCATGGCATGTACAGCACCAACCAGCATGGGGCTCCAATCTAGGTTGGTGCTACTATGCTACTAATTATTACTATTATTGGATCTGAGTTACTGAACATAGTGAAAGCGACAAAGGGTCCTGTGGCACCTTATAGACTAACAGAGGTATTGAAGCATAAGCTTTCGTGGGTCAATACCCACTTCTTCGGATGCAAGCAGTGGAAATGTCATGGGGCGGATATAAATGTGCAGGGAAGATTCAGGCTAGAGATAACGAGGTCGTTATCTCTAGCCTGAATCTTCCCTGCACATTTATATCTGCCCTTGGACATTTCCACTGCTTGCATCCGAAGAAGTGGGTATTGACCCACGAAAGCTTATGCTTCAATACCTCTGTTAGTCTATAAGGTGCCACAGGACCCTTTGTCGCTTCTATAGATCCAGACTAACATGGCTACCCCTCTGATACTTGTGAACATAGTGACTTATTTTGTAGCACTGAAGGGGAAGTATGGACCACTGTTGAATGACCAGTGCTGATACCTCAACAGCTGGCTTGACAGAGAGGGATGATCGCTGGTTATATTGCCAGGCTGAGAGCTAATTATGAAATGTAACATCCCCATCCTGTCCCTTCCAAGGGGATAGTGATTCAATGTCTTTTCTCCCCTGGGGATGAAAAGAGAAAAATCGTGGATTCATCTCCTGTCCCGGGCTCTTTCTTGGGAAAATATGGTTCTTAATTCGGGATGAGGACAAAATAATTTAGGGAAAATAAAAGCCTTGGTCTGTTTCTAGAGCCAGACTGTCAAGATTGTAACTTTGTGTTAAGGTTCAGATAGGAACATCTCTCTTTTTGGGACTAGAACCTCGTCATGATGAGTATTATTCACATGGGAGTATTATTACTGAGTAATAATAAACATTTATATTGCATGTAGAGGCCCCAGTGTGCTAGGTACATGCACACAGCAAGAGACAGTTCTTACCTGGAAGAACTTGCATTCTAGAGAGACAAGACAGGGCAAAAGGGAGGATTGTGATCCTCACCCTAATGATGGGGAACTGAGGTCATCACTGAGGGATGAAATGACTTGCCCAATGATAGAATGGGATAAAGCCAGGAACTGAATCCCAATCTGTGACCTCCCAATTAAGTGATTTAACCATGTTCATCTTCTGAAGTGCTGAGACTCCATGAACAAAGCTATTCTCTCAGCACAGTTTTGCAGATTCAATTTGATAAATGGAATTATAACAGGAATGCCAATTTGTCATGGCTTCAGTGGAATTATACCAGGGATGAATTTGGCCTTTAGCGTTTCAGATGCTTATTCATTCCAGTGACAGGTGAACCACTAATATTTAATGGTTTGAATTTGGATGAGCATCCAGAAATTCTGGTCTTTATTAGGACTATCCAGGCCTCTTAAACCAGCAGAACTTGGCTCGATGTCTCATAAGAATCATTCGCTCATACTGATTGTGGCATTTCTGCCTCCAATTCCAGCTGGAAATGCCATGAGATGAGTTCCCCTTTCACTATGGTAGCAGGTCTCATTCTGGTCCCAGCCAGAGACCATAAGCAAATGAATAAAGTAACTTGTGTGAACATGTCAGAACCTTATACTGGTTCTGAGTTTGGCCCTAAAAGGTTCCGAGTTTGGTTGTGAAGGGTGCTGAAGTAGCAATGGATCAAGACACACATTTTGGATCCAGGATTGCATCCAGATCTGACCTTTCCCAGAACACAGGTGTATTCAGATCTGGGTCCATGCCTAATTCAGGAGGTTTATTTTATCTATAGCTAATCCAGTCAACAGGGCACTGGACTGGGAATCAGGACTGTTGAGGTATTTTCCTAGCTCTGCCACATAATTGTTGGGTGAGCTCAGGCAAGTCCCTTCCCTCCACTGTGCCTCAGTTTCCGCATCTGTAAAATGGAGATAATGATACTTCCCCACCTTTGTAAAGAACTTTGTAAAGCACTATCTTACTATTATTATCCCATCCAAATCCAAACTTCCAATCACTTCACATTCACTTATCACTAATACTAACATAACTTTGTCCTCCCTGAGCCTCCCTGACAAACAAAGACCCGAACCCTGATCTGACTTGCAGAGGGGACATGGCAGCTTCCTCCTTCCCGCTTCCTTCTCCCCAGCCTGCAGGGGTATCCTATTTCTATTTAATCAGCCACTTCCTAGCCCCATTGTTTTCAGTCATCAGAAGCCTTAATCACTCCTGCACAAGGAGACAGTGTAAGTTGAGCAAACACTGATACTGCCTAACAACACACTGAGAATTCTGATATCTGCCAAGTTCTTTTTTTTTTTTCTGCCCCTTGATGGATTTTTTTCCTTGGTGAGATTTGTCTACGGAGCATAACTTCCCTGTGTCTTGAGAAAGTCAGCATTCTCTTGGAGACAGCTTCAGTATTAATATCTCCAAACTCCAGAGCAAAGGGAGAGAGAAAGAAAGCCCGCACCAAACCACATCAGTAAAATGAGAAAGGCAAAGATTGCTCCATAAATAAGGACGGGTTGACACTTCCTAAATTCATAGCTTTAGCACACAGCCAAGTGTCTCCTTTTTATCAGGGATTTGTTGACAAGGGTTGCAAAAGGATCTACAAATAATACCAAGTGGCGCTGTGAAAATGTATTTGTGGAACATTTCAGGATCAGGGCTTACCATTACATTGGAAAAAAAATTCATCTTCCTGAAACGTTTTATTAGTATCCAAATTTTATGGCCACTCTCTTTTAATTTTTGTATTTATTTATTATTTTTGTTCCACACACAGTGAATTTAGTGCTGGTGGAAAAGCGGGGGCCTGACATTTGGGGGAGACTGCAGTCTTCTGTTAACCTGTTGAACAGGCACAGTGTGGTGAACGGCAGCTCTAGATTTCCTCTCACCCATCTCATAGCACCACTCTCTACCTGGAAGGCCTCCAGCTTGAATCTCCATGGTCCATTTCTTCCTTGGCCTCTTGGCTAAGACGGCCAACGAGGTGCCATTTTTCATGTACCTCCCTGGTCCTCATTACCATGGCATCTGAGCACCACACCAATCATGAACGGATTTGACCCTCACAGCACCCCGGGGAGGTAGAGAACTTTTACAGATGGGTGCTAGCCCAGTGCCCTAGCTTATGGGGCCCCCTTTGTAACAATAACAGCACTTTGTACTTCTCTGGGAGGCAGCATGGTGTACTGGTTAGAGCTGGTGATACGGGGTTCCTGGACTGTATTCCCAGCTCACGGGAGGGGTTGCAGTGGATCACGGTTGGGTTCTTTCAGCAGGTCTCCCATATAATTTCCCATATAATCTTGGCTATGTCATTTACAGACTTCTTTTCAAAAGCGAGCTCTGATTTGGGGGACCCCCTGTCTGTCAGGAGGCTGAGCACCTGCTGCGGCCTGTCTGCAGTTATAGTCATGGGTGTTCAGCAGCTCTGCTAATCAGGACCTAAGCTGCCCCAGCCTGGGCACCCCAAAGTGGAAGCACCCAAACCAGGGGGTTATTTTCAAAATCCCAGCCTTAAGCTCCTGCAATCTCGGTCTCCCCCTTCTGTGAAATGGGGATTATGATACTAACCACCCTTTGTAAAGATAGATAAGAGCCAATCTCCTAGAACTGGAACGACCTTGAAAGGTCATCAAATCCAGTCCCCTGCCTTCACTAGCAGGACCAAGTACTGTCCCCTGACAGATTTTTGCCCCAGATCCCTAAATGGTCCCCTCAAGGATTGAACTCACAACCCTGGGTTTAGCAGGCCAATGCTCAAACCACTGAGCTATCCCTCCCCTTAGAGAGGTACGGATGAAAAGTGTTATCCACATGAGTGCCAAGTATCGCTATTCTCAATAGCATCTTTCACCGAAGGATCTTGATCCGCTTCATTATTGAAGCCTCACGCGCCGGCCTTGGGGCGCCGGGGAAGCCAAAAGGAAACAACCTGTCCCTCGACCCATAACCCACGTGCTGTGTGTGTGAATCAGAGAGCTGGCCTGACAGTGGTCTTGATGCCTCCCTGGGACATGTGCGCGCCCATGCAATTAGCTGCAAATGACTCCAGGAAGGGCCATAACCGCCGAGGCTCATCTGCAGCACAGCATGTGTTTGGCACAGACAGCAAGTGAGCGAGATAGAGGACACGCTGCTGTCCATGGCCCAGCAGTCAGAATAGGCTGGGGCACTAGGATTTGGGTGCCCCCCTAGCACTGTCTGACCAGCCTCCCCCATTGGCTGCATGCAGCAAAGCGAGACTCGGTGGAGGATTTGAGCGCAGTGACCAGATCTAACCCAGGAGCTGGGGTGGCCATGATCGCCCAGAAAGGGCACCTTTGCTGCAGCAGCAGTCGTGCATGAACACGTTGAACCAGGATCTGTTGGATGCACACACTCAGGGCGCTGCACCTTAAAGAGGAGACCAGATCCTCTGCTGGTGTAAATTGGTGCCACTCTTTTGACTTCAGTGGAGCTGGGCTCGCTTACGCTAGCAGGCGATCTGGCTTCTCCTCTTCAAGGGAGAATTCTAGCCAACTTTGCCTAGGATCACAGGGCCAGTGCACTGGTCTCACATGAGCGCTCCTCTTGTTTCTCTGCCTTTGGTGCTTGCTGAGTCTATTTTCCCCCTCCTCCTTTGGACACCACCACATGTTCTCGCCAGCTTTCTCCCTCCCTTTTACAGGCACCTGTGTCCTGGTGTGGGGGTGAGAACTGGCTCAGGGTAGGCAGGGAGCCCTCGCCCCCGCCCCCGCCCCTTCCCTTCTCTGACCATGCTGCCGCAATTCCAACATGCGCAAGAGAAGTGATGATAAATTTCCAACAGTGGCATTGCAGACAGTCATAAATAATGCCTTGCTCTTTGGTGCCGGCAGTTTCCATTAAGGCTGTCTGGATTGGGCTGTTGATACCCCCAGTCTATGCTGGGGCCAGCAGTAAAATTTATCAGTGTGCTTTCTTCACCTCATAAATCATCCCAATTGGGAGCCATATGGCAGATAAGGCCTTAAAAAAAGCACATGGCCAGCAGCAGCGGGCAGGAAGCCCCACTTTAAAGTTAGAGACCAGAGGAGAAGATGGAGGAGGAGGTACGAAGTTGCCACCCTCCCCCTGTCTAGGCTTGCAGCTTTCCCCAGTGCCTTTGGTTAATAGCTCCCGGTCCCCAAAGGACTGACAGGGGGACGGTATGTGACAGGACCCAGTCCAGCTGGGAGAGAGCCCAGATCATAAGGCCTATTTTGCTTGGTCACAGACAAAGTCCATTTTCCTGCATGGAGACACAGAGGGATTTGATTTACTGCTACTTTGCATGTTGCACAGTCGTGTACAGCAAATGACTGCAGCAGTGAACTGGGTCCATGGGGCTTAATTTCGCTCTTGCTTACAGGCAGTTTTACACAGGTATAACTTAAGTGGAGCTACTCCTGATTGACTCTGGTCTGAGCAATAGGAATGAACGCACACAGAACAAGGATAAAAGACAAGAACACCCTATCACCGGTGGGTGAACACTTTTCACCAAGGGATCACTCTATATCGGACCTATCAGTCCTCGTCCTCAAAGGAAACCTGTACAACACCTTCAACAGATGAGCCTGGGAGCTTAAATTCGTAACTTATTTGACCTTAATAAGAGCTCTGCGGAAGCTTGAAAGCTGGTCTCTCACCAACAGAAGTTGGTGCAATAAAAGATATTCCTCACCCACCTTGTCTCTGTAACAGAAAGGATAAAGTGGTAGAGAAACAGGCCCATTGTTGTTACAAAAAAGACCTACACAAACACAATATTCTGTGCTCCCCCTGCTGGCGGTGCACTGAAATAGCAGTTGACATTCTCTTTTGCTCTCTGGTGACTCTGGGGCTGCAGTTCAATAATTAGCAGTATTCCTAGGGCTAGGGTGACCAGATGTCCCGCTTTTATAGGGACAGTCCCGATTTTTGGGTCTTTTTCTTATATAGGCTCCTATTACCCCCCACCCCCGTCCCGATTTTTCACACTTGCTATCTGGTCACCTTACCTAGGGCTCTGTTGAAAAGGCTGTGCACAAACAAAGCTGCTTTGTGCCAATAACAGCCACCTTCATTTAAAACACAGGAAAAGAAATAAACAACTGGCATTTGCCAAATGGAAAAAGGACAAAATATGTAGGAAAAAAGTATTTTCAGATTTCTGGGAAATTTTCACAAACAACGGGGAGTAAAACACAAAAAATAAACCTGATTATACATTTCTGTATTACTTGACAGTGTCATTAAGGGAAAAATACAGGCTGAATCCTTAACTTGGCAGACAACATCCAGTATGAATTGTGGACAGCGGGTCTGGAGATTGTGCAGATAAAAAGAGAACCGTGCATCCAGGAAAATACAGACGTGTGTCACTCTTGAAGCCAGCTTTCTTTCCACACATCTTTAGCTTCAAGTCTCTGCTTTAAAATAACTCTTCTATGCTCATTTAATTTCCTTTGCAACCATTAAAACAAAGAAAAAGCCAATCTGAATGTGGGTTTTTCCATTCTTGGCAGTGACTTCCCCCTCCTTATAACACACCCTACTTCATCAGTCATTTCCCTGCCAGCACACTGCCCAAGCAAGGGTTAAATATTCCATGGTCAATAAGTGAAGCCATGTGGCTTTGAATGATTGGGCAATTCCAGGATCCCCATGTTGCATTCTGCCGGGGGTGCCTAGATGGAGACTTGCCTTGTAGAATCTTCCAGGGCGAACTCTTGGGAACACATTAAATAAAGTGCCCTAAATTCGCTTAACTGTGCATTCCATTTGGCAGTAATAGGGCAGTTGCTGTATAATAGCAGAGTTGCTGTATAATAGAATAGTGGATGCCTATTAATATTTTGATTATTAGGGATGTGTGTATTGCAGGCTTAATAACGGTGTAATATTTTATTGCATAATTGCTCAGCTTCAAGTATATTTTCATAATTAGCAGCTATTTAGTTAATGTGAATATTTTGCTTATTAAATACAGCAATACATTCCTCGTTGCGATAGTTGTTTGCGTGAGAAGAACCAACATTAGCACAGCTTTCTGGTCTGGCACTGCTCTGAGGGGGACCACCTCTCTAGAGTTTGCTGTTATGTTTGTGGAGGCGGGTTTCATGGCGGGAAGTGTTTACTGGGCATTGCGGGAGTGAGCGTCTCTCTCACTGTCTGATGAGCTTTTTTTGTGGATGTGGTGATACTGTGCCTGTGTATGTGCATGTGTGTCAATATGAACAGGCATGTAGGCATGTCACACCTATGTTTGCACATACACACCCGCTCACCTGTGTGGGTATATGAAGCTGGTACTGCCATGAGAATGTGGAAATATGCCAGCAGACTTTATTAATTTTCCTTTATATTTACGGTGCTAGGTGCTGCTTGGTAAGGGGAGGTCTTTGGGGCATGGACATCACCTCTTACTCTGCAGAGATGTCTGGATTCTGTTAATGCTGGATGTCACGGACGCAAGGATCGCCGTGGCCAGGTCTGGAATGAGAAAATGTGTGCAGTCTTCTGGCCAGCTGCAGATGGACAGAGTCGTGGTTGAATTTGTCTGGGTTCCCCTCCACATCATGGCTATTTGGGTGTCCCCACATAGCACTGAGAATCTAAAGGGACCTCAAGGCTGTGACTGACTCAGCAATGAGGAGGCAGGTGCTCTCAGGAGTAGGAAATGCTATAAAGGAGGCAAGTTCAGGGTGCTTCCTTCTTCTGACCAGCGTCACCTTGGTCTTGTCTGAAGTCAGCTATAGCCAGCTGTTCCACGTCCAGGCAGCCTCGTGTTTCTAGGAGGTGAGATGGTGCCGTTTACACCCAAGGCCGAAGGTATGCAGAGCGGGGTGTTGTCTGCATGCTGCTGGTGTGTTGTCTCCCTAGTTTCCTCAGCAGCTGCCTATAGATGTTGAGCAGTGTGTGGGAAAGGACTGAGCTCTGTGGGACTCCGTAGCTCAGGACTTTAAGTATAGAAGAGCAGTTGCCCATAATCAGCCTATGGGTTTGGTCTGAAAAGAAGAAATAGACCCATTTCACAGAGGAGGAACTTAGGCACTGCTAGACTAAAGGCTAGATTTTAAAGGTATGTAGGCTAGGTGCCTAGTGGGATTTTCAAAAGTACCTAGGCCCTTAGTGACTTGTTCAAAAGTCACACAGGAAATCTGTAGCAGGGCAAAGAACTGAATGCAAGTCTTGCAAGGCCCAAGATAGCCTCCTCACTGCTAGACCATCCTTGGTGCCATGAAGCCCAGCTGAGAGGGATCCAGGATATGGGCTGCTGGCAGGTAAGCACAGGAGGTTGCTTTTTGCTACCTTCGAGCCAGGTTGTGGAGCCATTGTTGGTGAGTTGCAACCATGGAATCACCTGGGTGAATAATTCCTCACTACTGTACGGCGTCTCAGCCTGGCCCTTCTCGGTCAGACTTCCTTAGAAAAGAAGGTGCTAACAGTTTCAGTCAGTCGAGCTCCCAGGTGTTCTCTGGTCTCTCTGACCATCCAGGACGGTGCGGTCAGAGTCACAGGCAGGGGGGCCAAATGAGAAAAGTACTTGTGTGAATGGACCCAGTGCTTGCAAGGATGGTGGTGTGTTTCTGGTCCTGAGCTTGGCTGGTTGTTCTTGATGACCCGTGATTAGGGTGACCAGATGTCCCGATTTTATAGGGACGGTCCCGATTTTTGGGGTCTTTTTCTTACATAGGCTCCTATTGCCCCTCCCAACCCCCTGTCCCGATTTTTCACACTTGCTGTCTGGTCACCCTACCCGTGATGCTATCCCTGAAGCAGATGATGTGATGCTGGAAAATCAGATGACAAGGGAGCTTTAGGTTCTGGGCATGAGTGGAGGTGGGCCGGGATGCCAAAGCCATTTATGGCCTGGAGAAGTTCTACAGGGCCTGGCTCTGCCACCTGTTTGGCAGAGGAGCAGCAGGACAGCTTTGCCTTCTTCAGAGCTGTGGCAAAGCTTCGCTGAAATTCCAACAGAAAAAGAGGGAAATCCGTTTCGCAAATGATCCTTCTCAATGACTCGCCCTGCCCCCGTTGTGACTGTAAGTCTGACATGAAGATTGCTCCTGCATTTGTGAGGGCCCATTATGTACCTAAATAGACCTCTTGTTACTTGGTACCTAGAGGCTAGAGTGATGAGTGCCACAGAAATACTGTCAGACAGACTGACTGACTGAGGGGGCGCTTTCTGACGCTGTTGGATGAAACAGTCCAAAGGGTTTTGTGCTTGTGTTTTCAGGCTCACAAATATTGGATAGGTTTCTTGTTGTGGTTCCTAAACGCCACATTTCAGCGTGTTTATTGTCCCTCTGCTTTACCGGGAAGGAAGGCTGAATGAGCTAATAACTCAGCTGCTGAGAACATGTTTATTATCATTATTTTATTTATTTATTTGTTTTAGAGCCTTCGCAAATACAGTGTGCACCAAAAAAAAAAAAAAAAAAAAAAGCCCCAGCGCCAGCGTGCATAATTCCTTCAGGAGCAAGGCTGATAGGAACACAAAAGCGTGCATGCTTCCACACTGTAACCAATATTTGCACATTGGAGTGACTAATTCACCACTCTGCACTGCAGAACAATAGGCATAATAGCAAGGTACATTAATGCAAAGTGCGCTCGTCTGGTGCCTGGGTTATTTGACACATAAACAAGGAGAGGGGGCGGATTTGCATCTACCTGTATAACTATACACCAAACAGCAGGTTACAAATGCGCTCAGAAAATGCTGACCCAGGGCTGCTCTTGTACCTCCTGCGCTGGATTGGCACATGATTTGCAGCACTGCGGGAGTTCTATAGCTGACCTCATTAGCAGTGCATTTCCTGGCTTGTTAGCATCATATTTGTATAATTTACGGCACCTTCATTTTTATGGAATGTGTTCCTTGTAGAGTGTAATGGCAGCAATATATTTAACCTCTCCTCTTTAGGAATGTTGTTGCAGAAGGCAGCCTGGAGATATAAAAGGGATTTTTCCCCCCCTCCCCCTCTCTCCTCTGCATGCATTTTTTTTTTTTTTTTTGGCCTGGCTGCTACATATCCAAATATATGTGCAACCTGTAAAGTGTTCATAAAAGGGAATGTGAAGCAGCACTTGGGGAACAGCAGCTTTTGCTGTAGCCTTCCCAAGGTCAAGCCCTTAAATCAACACAATGTCATTGTCCCAAAGCCAATACCTCACAGCTGTTGAAAGAGGAATGAGAATCACACCAAAAAGAGGAAAGATGGTTTTGTGGTTAAGGCGCTGGGCTGAGCTCCAGGTGATCTAGGGTGACCAGATGTCCCGATTTTACAGGGACAGTCCCGATATTTGGGGCTTTGTCTTTTATAGGTGCCAATTAACCCCCCCACCCCCTGTTCTGATTTTTCACCTTTGCTATCTGGTCACCCTAAGGTGATCTAGGTTCAATTCCTAACTCTACCACAAACTCACTGTGCGACTATGGGCGAGTGTCACTTACCCTCTTTGGCCCTCAATTCCTCTACTATAAAAGAAGAACGATAATAATCCGACCCTTCTGCCTTGTCGTCTTAGTGTGTTTGTGTCTGTAGAGCACTTAGCACGTTGTGGCTCTGATGTTGAGTAGGGCTTCTAGATGCTATAACAATGAAATCTTTCATTTCAAAGTGAAGAAGGGAGGACTTGGTTCCTGCAAACTTCATTCAGCCATGGGGCAGAGACTGTCAGACGCCAGGCACAGAGGGCAGAATTCACCCCCTGTACAGAGGCCTACAGACATCTTAAATCTCTCTTAAACCCCAGGGGAGAATCAGAACTTGACAGAGAGCAGATATATTGAATAAGCAGGTGTCATTTTTAACATGGGTACTTTTTGGAATATAATTCCATTTCCACATATCGCCTCCTAGAGTATAATTCCATTTGGGAGTATATTTCCTTTCCATTCAGGGGAAGAAATTCCATTTTTAAAACCTGACCCGGTTGTTTAGGTGCCCCATCTCTAACCTGTGTGCTGATTTTCAGAGAGGTGCATGCAGGATGGGGATTGGGGTGTTTAGCCACTTGACTCGCATTAAAAAGAATGGAGATACATAACTGAAAAGCACTGAGACTCTTTGAAAATGTGATCCCTGCCAGAGTCCCCTTTAAAGGCCAAGAGGCCTTCTCAAGAACAGGTTTTGCAACAACAAATCTTGCATCTTGGCAGGGGGCTAGACTAGATGATCCTTGCAGTTCCTTGTACCCTATGATATACATTCAAGTAGCAGCAGCGGATCATGTATCTGATTGCGTCTATTTAGCCACTGGCTTGGTGCTGCAATTTATACTTGTCTTTATCCTCATATGTTGCTCTCTGGGAATGTGATATGCAATGGACAGGTCACGCAAAGATTCCTGATGCTGCAAAACTAAATGCAGCTTGGAGCACAGTTTCCAGCTGTGAATGCTATTAATTAACAGTTACAAGGCAGGCCCTGACCTGAAAATATTGGTGTTCTCCGGAGAGTCAGAAGGATGCCATACCAAAACCAGTGACACTCCCTGTGGGGCTTGAGTTAATGCCGGTTTACATTAGTGACTTACCCATTATACCACCAAGCTTGGCACAAGTTTAAAGGAAAATCTATGACTAACGAATCCCCAGTCTGGATTTTAGAATTGTGCTCATTTCTGGCTTTGTCGGCGCATTTCAAAGTGGGCAGAACCAGTGAATCAACAAATTGAATAGAAAATGACCCTCCAAAGCGCCTGCATAATCATGGGACAGATGCCCGGCAAGTATAAATGAGTGTCGCTCCGTTGAAGTCAGTGGGTCAGAACCGTTGCTGGTGAAAATTGGAGTGGCTCCATTGCGGTCAACGAAGCTGCATCACTTTAAAAAAAAAAAAGTGATGTTAGCGCTGGGGAAAAGGAGCCAGATGGATAGTCCTGGAGACTGATGGCCTCTGTTTCTCCGCAGAATTTGTGCTTTATTATTATTGTTATTAGTTGTATTGCAGTAGCACCAACCGGCCCCCGTCAGGATCATTGCGCTGGGCACTGCACTAGTACAGAATAAAAGATGATCCCTGTCCCCAAAAGCTTGCCGTCTGCACAGCACGAGCGGCAGCAGTGTAAGCTGTCCCACATCACCAGGACACTATACCTTTGTATTGACCTTGAGGGGCCACCATGGCTACCGGAAAGACGCTAGTTCAGCTTTATAGCCCATTCAGTCCTTGAACTCCAGGGAGCATGCCCGCAGGTGGGCCAGTTAATGCCGACGGTGATGTGCATCCTTTTAAAAGCTGGACTCAAGACGCCATTTTTGGGAGACCTGAGAAGCACTTTGTTGAAACCTTATGAGGCTTATGAAGAATACTAACATTCTTTAGCTATCCACATACATGCAGCTACATCTCTGTTATATAGCACTTCTCTTGCAGATGCCTCTCCCAGAAGGAACTGGACTGAGAACTCACCAACTCGTTTTATGCAGAGGAGTAATGTCTTCGAATGCTTGTGAGCTTGAGCAGGCTTCAGCCTGGCAGGGTAGAGGTGGAAGGCTCTGTATCTCATCACTGGTGTCCTAAGCGGTCTCTCCCTGCACCTCCCTTGTTCCTCATTTTTAATGAATGCTTTTGCATCCCACAGGGCTGTATTTCCAAATAAGTGTCATTCCAATCTCATTTGATAATTGCCAACTAGGTGGGCATGGCAACTGTTTCCATCTTCTGTCCAAACATCATCGTCATATTAATCAATTCCACCACGTAGGCCTCATACTAAACTGCCAATTCTGTGAAGCTGAAGTGATAATTAAGAAGCGCTGGCGTTCTTCCCCAGGAGAAAAAGTTCTCCGAGTCTGAGATACCGGGTCTCCTCATGCTGCAGGGAGCCGTTCGCAAGGTTAAGAAGGGCCTGCTGTTCTCTTTGGAACCAGCGCATCTCTATCTGCTCCTGCAGGTATGTCCGATGGATGGGTTTGCCTCTTTTCTTTTCCTGTACTGGCTGTGTTTCTCTTCTGAGACGGCCACCTCTTTGTTAAGGAATGAAACTACTAATCTGGATAAAATTAGATTAGTTCTGCACCTTCACCCACCACCATGCAGGCTCAACCCCTGCATTTCCAACCCATCTGAGATCCAGACTACGGCAAATCTCATGAGTGTATGAGAGAGAGAGAGAGAGAGAGAGTGAGTGTGTGTGTGTGATTGTGATTTCTGGCCTGAGCTCCTGATCAAGAGGCTGGATGTTTATCCCTAGGCCTCTGAATGCCAGAACCTGGGACTGGACGAGAGGGGATGGATCAGTCAATAATTGCTTGGTTTTATTAAATCTTTCTGAAGCATCTGGCACGGGCCACTGTCGAAAGACAGGTTACTGGGCTGGATGGACCATTGGTCTGACCCAGCAGGGTCATTTTCATATTCTTATATTTGTGTTTTAAGGCTCTGTCTCCTGTAGGACCATATAACAGATCGGCGCACACGTCTGTTCAGTCCAGGATCCTGTCTTGGAGAGTGGCCAGTACTGGATGCTTCAAAGCAAGATGCAAGAAATTTGTAATGGATAATTATAGAATAACCTGCCCATTGGTCAAGTTTCTTCCTGTCTCCCATCAGCTAGTGGTTTGCTTATGCTCCAAAACATGGGGGTTCCTATCTTTTCAAATTTGGTTTTATTTGATCCTGTCTAATGTAACAGCAGTGTTCCTCTTATCCATATAAATATCCAACCCATCACTGTACCTATGAAGCTCTTGTTCTCAATGATATCTTGTGGCAATGAGTTCCATGGGTTAATTATGAGTTGTGTAAAAATGTATTTCCCCGTGTTGCCTTTCAGTTTAATTGCATGTCCCCTTGTTCTTGTATCACGAGATGGGGTAGTTAGGCGCATCCAATTTACTTTCTCTGTCCCCATTCATTATTTTGTATTCCTATACCCTGTCCCCTCCTATTCTTCTCCTCTCTTAACTAAAAGAGCCACTGGTAGTTGAAACAAGCTTCTCCTACCAAAGGGAAGCTGCCTCCTTGGCTTTGCCTGCTCAGAATGCTGCCTGCAGATCGGGAGCTTCACAACTGAGGTGCCGGCTGGAGCTGCATGCAGGGTGCACACAACTCATACTGCCCAGTTGGTAGGTCGAGGATTTATTTATATTATTGTAGTGTCCAGGAGCACAAGTCATGGAACAGGACTCCACTGTGCAAGGTGCTGTACAAGCAGAACCAAAACACAGTCCCTGCCCGCAAAGAGCTTGGTCAGGCTGTGGTCAAAATAAATGAAATGGAAATATATTTCTCACTTCAACTAAGATGCAACCACTGATACCATCAGAGAAGACCCTGGCCCTGATCCAGCAGTCAGGTCTGCACGGGCACAAGGGTCCAACTGCAGGATTGGGGCTTTAAAAGCCCCGTTTCTGCCACAAAGCAGACGCAGAGGAGAATTTCATTGGTATCTTTTTATTTACCTCGGTTCATATTGACAGGCACTTGCCCCATGCTCTGGGCATTGTTACTTGAAAATTCACATGAGTCACCAACCTGGTTTAATAAACAGCCCCACCCACGCCTTATAATCACAGCTGACAAATCAGAATATTGACCCAAAAAATAGTCCTCCTTCCTTCAGGCCTTTGCATAAGGCCCTAGGCAATGAGCTGGACCTTGCCAATGCATTTTGCAACCTGATTCCATTCTCACTTACACTGGAAACTCCACTGCCTTCAGTGAAGTTACTCTGGATTTACGCCAGCAGCGGGGAGAGGAGAATCAGGCCACTGGGCTCTAATGTGGAAGGCAGACAAACCTTCCCAAGCAGGCCATGTCAGCACTGAACACTCAGCTAGGTCCAGATCAGCCCCAAACACACCCCTCAGCCCTGCCTGACACCCCCACCCCTGACACACATGAACCCAGCTCAGGTTGACACACTGCTCCCAGCCCAGCTCATACCAGTCAGCTCCCTCTCATTCTGTGGAGTCTGTTTCTCTCTCTCTCTCTCTCTCTCTCTCCTTACAAATGGCTTTGCAGCAGCCCTGGGAATGAAAGGCAGCACCAATAATGTCTCCATGGCTTCTTGTTAGCTGCACTCTAAGCAGGAAAGTGACTGGCCCTGACAATATAATTTACATTGCTGTATAAAACTATCTGTGGAAGCCAAGCTAATTTGTGCCAGATTAGGCTATTTGTCTCAGCCACTGTCTAACGGCACAATCTATCAGAGGGCTGTTTTCAAATATCGCTTTTCAAGCGTGCCCTTGAGAGGCAGGAATTGATTGGGATCTTAGAAAGCAAAATTACAGCAATAACTTAAAAGAAACAATAATTACTGAATCATACCAGTGTCAGCACTCTGCAAAACACGAAATAGCCATCAAACCCCAATCCAATATATTCTGAAGCAAATTTATTGAATGGAAAAAGCAGTTGAGTGAGGCTTTTTCCTCCCCCCTTTCCCTTCGCCCCCTCTCTCTCCCTGTACATATGGTTATCTCAAAACCACAAGTGAATGAGTCGATAATTCTTGTCATTGACTGCTCCATTTTCAGAGAGTCAAGAAAAGATCCATTAGCTCCCTCCTGGCTCGGTGTCTCTCCCCTTCCCCTCTAGTCATTTGCTAGTCTGTGCTCCTCAGGCAAACAAACATATATAACTAATCATCTGTTAAAACGCTGAGTCCCCTAATAAATCTCCGCAACTGAAATACTTTAATGGGTAATTAATTGATCCTGTTCCAGAGGAGTAATAAGATAATAAATTAGACAATATTTCACTCAGTTGTGTCAGTGTACTGCTAATGGTGCTGTAGGGCTAAGCTGAAGGATAATAAATTAGCCAGAAATTAACTGCTAAGAGCTTTCTGCAGAGAAATTGGCTGACAGGCAAGTCTCCGTGATTTAGGGCCCTGATGCCATTGTGTTGTTCTCCATTTCCCCTCCCCCCCGCCCTCACAAATATTAACTCATGTTTGGAAGCCAGTGGCAGCTGATGTGGGAAATTCCGAGGACCCAGGCACTGCCAGTGTTCAGGCGGGGGCAGTATTCCAGTGTGCAGTGCCCTGTACCATCAGTGCATTCCAAATGTATTTTGAGACACTGTACAGAGTCTATTGGAAATCGGGCCCATCTTTATAATATTTAAACCATGTGGCAAGGAGCAATATATAGCGTGACTACATCACCAGCAGATTTATTGCAATCCAGTCGTGCTGCATGTAGGTAAATTACTTTTGTGCTGACTATAAAAACTGTCTCTATGGCAAGTTATTACCCATCCAGCTAACAAAAAGGAAATATTTTCCGGTGCATCTGCCATTTTTCACAGAAAGGTATGGTATGAGCATGTAAAAATAGGACATTATGGGACTGATCCGCAACTTGGGTAAATCAGCATAGCTCTTTAGCTGGGGTGGGGGGAGGTCTGGCCTCATCAGAAGTTAAACACATTATAAAATTAGCCAATGTTCCCTACACATGCACAGACACATGCCTTCTGAGGAGCAATAAGGATGGGGATAATGATTTTTTTTATTGTGTCAGAAGTGTACTAGGTGCTTCACAGACAACAAAGGTGGGAAGATACTGTCCCTGCAGCAAAGAGTAAACCTGCCCCATTTTAGGCCAAGATTGTAGAAAGAGACTAGTGATTTTGGGGTCTTCATTTTTGGTTGCCCAAACTTGAGGTCTGCCCCCAAAGGGATCTAATTTTCAGAGGGAGGGCAAAACTCCCATTGACTTCAATAGAGTCAGGATTTCCCCTGCGGGGGCCTTGGCACTTTCTGACAATCAGGCCCCATTACCTCAAGCTAGGCACCCCAAAATTACAGTACCCTGCGCGTTCCATATAAAACGAGGCATGACACTAGATGCATGGCTGTCCATTGCAGGTCTGACCTATTCACTTCTGTTATGGGCAGGTACTTGTACCATTCCCATCACAATGGTAACAGATTGCTTTGGTTGCAATGATACACATGCTATCACCCTGGCGACCACCTACAAACTGGTCTCTATAGTTCAATAAAATAGTAGGGCCCATATTGGTGCAAATTGGTGGCATTCCACTGAAGTCAATGCAGCTCTGCCAATGTACACTGGCAGTGAATTTGGCCCACAATGCTGCAACATTTTCTCCTGCCCAAAGCCCCGTGGAGAACTCCGGTGTCAGGGGCTGAATTAACAGGACAGAATGGATTTTTGATGCCGTATTTATGCCCCCTAACATCTCATTCCTGGCTCCGACACATGTGAGGTTGCAAAGGTCCTGGCTTTGGTTTAAGAGCAGCAAATCCAGTATTTTAATAGAGGCTCCAGCTGCTCCGTAGCGGGAAAGGGCACTACACACAGGGAACGAGGCCCAGTAGGGTACACAGCCATGAATGCTGAAGAAACCTCAGAGTGGCTGTGCTTGTTCTGTAATCCTGCCCACCAGCGCAGCCCATGTTGAACTCTGCTGGGGTTTGGAGAGGTGAGATGGATCATCTCATCACCCCCTCCACACCAGCCCATTTATAACCCGCTAATCCCAACATTCGATGATTGTATAGCCTTTGATGGATGCTGAGCCGAAAACGGGCCTTGCAGATCCTCACCCTGTTCTCAGCGCCTTTGCCATTCAAGGGAGAGCAGGAGGATTTGGGGCCAGGGGCTGTGCGGGGAGCTTTGCAAATGCACTTCCTCCTCTTCCTCTTTCATTTTGGGCAGCTTTGATCACACCAGAGCTCAGAGGTGCCTGTTAGCAAGGTGCTCTGGAGATTGATGGCATAATCATCACATTCTCCACTCTCGCTTATGGCAGGCCAGGGACGTCAGCCCCTGCATACTTCAAAGAAATGCCTGGACTCCAGAAAACCACCCCCAACCCCGTCCTTCTGAATCCCATCTCAGCAGACTAACAGCTTTCCTCTGGGGTCCGGGAGGAGCAGAACAGGGGAATGTTGCACCACACAGTCCTGCGCTGCTCTGTGTAGAGCAGTGGTTCTCAAACTTTTGTACTGGTGACCCCTTTCATATAGCAAGCCTCTGAGTGCGACCCCCCCCCCCTTATAAATTAAAAACACTTTTACATATATTTAACACCATTATAAATGTTGGAGGCAAAGCGGGGTTGGGGGGGGGGGGGCCTGACAGCTCACGACTCCCATGTACTAACCTCGTGACCCCCTGAGGGGTCCCGACCCCCAGTTTGAGAACCCCTGGTGTAGAGAGAATAGCATCGGGATATTAACAGGTCCAATATCATTATACCACCATTTAGCATTCAGGGCCAGAGTGGCCCTAGGTGGGGCACCTCACTTTGTAGCACTCAACATTCAAGCCAGGGTCAACTGCACACTGCTCTTTCCATGTGTGCTGGGGTCTGTGGCAAACCTCCCCAAAGAAACCAGCGAGAGAGATGGAAGAGATGGGGCCAAAGAAGTGGCGTCTTCAATGACAGAGAGTCTGGGTCCCACTAGCAGGGCACATTTCCTCTGGCACCCCCCAGCAGCACATCCAGAGACTCCACTCGTCCTGCCGAGAGATGCTCCTTTGACGTCTCAGCCTCGCTGGAAGGTCACTCCGCTGCAGGAAATCACTGGCAATATCAACAAGACAGGCACACAAGAGCACCAGGTCCAACGAGTGACACAGGGAACTCGTCTCTCCTTGCGTTTACCCTCTCTCCCCCCCTCTTCTCCTTCCCACTGCCATTGCTTCCTGATAGGAGGTGAAGGGAGTAATAATCAGCCGGGGCACCAGAAGAACTCACAGATGAGATTAAAAGCAAATCTAAGAAGAAAAATCATGGCACGGTTTATGTCTTCCTAATTAAAACCCCGCCAGTCTCCCTTCTCCCTCCTCCCCCTTTTCCAGCTAATGTTACACTAACGAGCTGAGTTTAGTGGCATTTATGTAGATAAAAGTCCTGATGATTGATCTCAATGGCTTGTTAAAATTAGTTTCAGTCCACCATATTGATTTAATTCCATTGCTTGAAAGTGCTAATTAATAATGATAATAAAAGTGTCTGGGCTCATTATTATCAGTAGGCAGATTGGGCACGGGGCGGAGGGGGATAGCTGTTTTAGCATCGCATATTTCGTCTAAAGATGGCCCTTTGAAAAGCCAGGGTGGGGGGAAGGGAAAGAAGGGGGAGAATTTGGCTTTGCCCTCAGTTGGTGTCGGGTGACTTTCCAGAGCTGCTTCTGCAACTAGATACTTTTTACATTTGTCTTTGCAAAGAGGCCTTGGAGCTTTGAGGGCGCCACCCAAGGGTGGTAGACATATGGGATGCATTCCAGGATTTCCCTGGGGCGTTTCTTGGGCTTCCTCCCAACAGAGGAGCAGGATATTCCCCCTCCCCACAAGCTTAATTATATAGAGGTTTAAAGGCCTAAAATGCATCCTGCCTGTCACTGCTCTGTGGTGCCCCTTCTGTGCTTCTGAGCAGATCTTGGGGGCAACTGAAGCAGGCCCAGCCTCTGAAGCATCCAGCCACGCAAGATCTTCTGCTGCTGCTAGATCACGAGCTCCGTTTCCCCGATCAGTGTGAACGTGGATTTTGAAAGTGTTTGTGGTTAAGGCACAGGGACTAGGAGTCCAAATTCATGGGGTCTGCACCCACACAGTTTCTCTGGGTGTTGAATGAGGCTAACGTCTAACCCAGAACGGCACCGGAGAAAGGCAAAGAATCCGTGACATAAAACTACCCACCAACTATTTCGGGGGCTGCTCTGCAACACACTCTGGCTAGCATAGTTCAAATCTTACTGGGATAAGCCACATTTAGCTAGCCCAGCTTCAGCCATAGTAAGGACAAGACCTTGGTGCACAAAAGGTGCTAGCGGTTTAACCTGCTAAAGGCAGTATAATGAATCGGGTATGCGGAGCCACCCCGCCACCCACCTGTGTGGTGCACCAAGGAAGCACATAAAGGGGATCTCAGATGCAGAGTGTGTGGGGGGAAGGGAGGTGATACACGCTATAGATCCAGCTGCCAGGATTGTTCTACAGAGGAAGGCGTCTGTCAGCATCACTCCAGTTGAAGTAGAGAGACACAGCCAGGTTCCTGAGTCTCAGGAAGGCTTTGAAAGTGTCAGGAGAATGTCAAGCGGAAGGTGTGATCTGAAGATGTTGCTCCTGGCTGTTTTCATAATAAGAAATTGCACACAGTAGAGAATCAGCAATCACCCTCCCTCAGGTGCCTCGAGCATCAGAGTTTGGCTTTTGCTATCCCACCAACTAGACACCAGCTGCCAAATCTTCACAGGTGGGCAGGGCCAGTTTGGAGACACCCTCTGAAGCCCACCGGTGCATTGTGGAGAGAGGGGTAGCAATCGTTACAGAGATGTGTGACTGTCCCCACTGCCACAGCATAGATACTAGACTTGGGGGAACCACCAAATGATGAGAGTTGAGGTACTGCTGCTATAAGTGTGTTCCGGAACTTCTCTGAACTGTCTAGATCCGCAGCAGTAGCGTAGCCAGGCGGGGAGCCGGGGGAACGGCCACTCCCACACTGAGCAGAAGCGGTGCCTTTTTTGTGCTCTGGCGCCTTTTGCTCCTGCGCTGCAGCCGGAGCGGAGCATTTTTTTTTGCTCCCGGCGCCTTTTTTTTAGCTCCGCTCCCCCCGTGCTCTAAACCTGGCTACGCCACTGATCCGCAGCACTGAGCTGAGTTACTTGCACATCTATTTACCTGGGCCTGACAGGACCATGGGCACAACTATTCATAACCCACTGCGAAGTGTGTGTTACCAGGCCCCTGCCGCACCCGAGCCACACAATTTGAGACGCCTGCTACAGCTGCCAGCTAGGGGCTGTAATCCTTTCATTCAAGCTGTTGAGGGTCAGTGCTTTAGAACTGGAAGATTTGGGTTCAGTTACCAGCTATGATGACATCCACTCCCTATTCCCCTGGGTTTCTGCGGATCAGGGTGAGTGGTTTGGTGGCTCTTAGATTTTACGGTGGTTTTTATATTGTCTGGGCATACACGATGTTATGAGCGAGCTTCTGGAGTGGCCTTCCAGTAAGAGGAGTGGGGACAAACAATCTAACTAAGTCTGAAGTTGGAGCTTGATACGCTTATGAAGGAAATTATACAATGGAGTTGCCTGTGACAGAAGGGGACTGGACTCGATGACCCAGGAGATCCCTTTCAATCCAACCGTCCTATGGGCTGAATAGTTTTTGGTTTGTTCAGGCTCTGTTGTATTATGGCCTAGTGGAGAGTCTGGAGTTCATATGGAGAGTGTTTATATGGCTGTGTTTTTTGACTCGTGCACAATGCCTAGGACTTCCCTGGGCAGCCATATGTTAATATACATCCAGAGTGAAATCCTGACCCTGTTGTTCTCAATACAAGTTGTCCCATAGACTTCACTGGAATCCAGATTTCCCCATGTCTCTACCTCCATCTCTATATGCTCCCAGAGCCAAATTAAGCCCATAGCATATTTGTACAACAGGGCCAGATTTTCAAACAAGCCCAGGGTTGGATTTTCAAACGTTTAGTGCTCCTAATGTGGATCAGATTCTCAAAAGAGCCCAGCACCCAACATGCACCCATCCTAATGAGCTCTTTTGCTGAAGTGGCCGACAGCTCCTGCCAGTTTCATTGGCAATTGCACCTGCTTATGTCAGGGCAGCACTTGGCCTGGTGTGTTTATAAACTGAGTCACTGTTTTCAGCCTGTCCTTTAATTAGACTCTCATTAGAGCTTTTTGTGCCTCTGAAAGCGTTTTGCATTGAGAAGATGCTTTTTTTTTTTTTTTTTTTTTTTTTAAAAGGAAGACTTTTAAAGACACCACAATGCTCCAAACTGCAGAGTCACCGAGTGGCTCTAATTAAGGAATTTGCAGAGAATGCATTACCTGCAAAATGATGCTCAAGCCCTCCTTTGGATGCCTGCTGTCTCCAGCTGCTGAAGCTGCTTTCCTCGAGAAATTAATTAGTGTAATTAATATATTTATGCAATCATTCAAAGTACTGATTACAGACAACTTCAGAGATGGGTTTTAATGATGATGAGCCCTTTTACAAGGGCTCAAACATTTGTAGCTACAATTGGTTCTTTCTTATTTAGTTACTTATTTTATTTGTAGGCCAGCTACCTTGGTCCCATCAGCTGTATCCTTCACATTCTAGCTATATATTTCTGTGCCCCCCACCCCCACTCTAGGATCTGAGCACCTCACCAAAACTAATCTACCCTCACACCACCACTGTGAGGTATGTCAATATTAATTATTATCATTTCTTTATATTGTGTTAGTGCCTCAGAGCCCAACTCATGGACAGGAACCCCATTGCGCTAGGTGCTGTACACACACATATGGGGAAAATGAGGCTCAGGGAAGTTATCAGTAAAAAACGAAGAAGAGCCGTCCCCAAAGGGCCTTCATCTGTTTCTGGAAATGAGATATTAAGGTTCTGACAAAACTAGAGGAATTTTTGTTCCTGCCATTTGGCTTCCAACATTCTAGCTAATGCCAACAGTACTGATGTTGCCCAAGCAAGCACACGAACCATTTCCACGCCAATTTAGCAGACGTGGATGTTCCAGCTCATTAGAAGAGGCACCCAAGAATTTGGAGACTTCTTCAAATTGTGTGCAGTTCACCCACTACTGGTTATGAGATGAGATTTGAAGGAAGAAAGAAGCAAGGAGTAAGCATAGAGGACACCAGGATACAAGGAGCATGCAAGGAATAGACAGGATGCAAATAACATGCATGAAATATGTCTGTAACTACACATGATCCTTTCATTAAACCTTGCATAACTGATCCCCATGTGACTTGCTCATTCATATGCCATCTTTGCACTTCTGCCAGTACAGCGGGCTCATTCCTGGGTGTGGCCAAAAGCCACATCCAGGCTCCTTGTGACAGCTGAAGACTGTGTGCCCACCTGGAAGCTTTAACTTTTTTTGCTTATGCTCCCTAGTAATGTGCCTGGATGGTCTGTTGTACTGCACACTCAGGGGCATCGTCTTGGCCTGGTGTTGTCTCCCTCCCACAACACACACACGCACACACACGCGCATGCACGCATGCACACAGCAGAAGCATTACAGCTGGGTTTGCATATGCAGAGAGCACATGCAGTTCTAGCATTAGTCAGTTATGATAGCGATTTCCTGGAAGACATTGACATCACCTGTGTGTTTGACTTGAGAACTTTGCTGGCAGGAATAAATCAGGCCAGGCAAGAATGCTCTCCCTGGCCCCTCTCTCTGTTGTTTGCTCTTGTTTTCTCATTCTGTCTCTTGTTTCTTTGGCTTTTTTTTTCCTCATTCTCTCTCTCTCATCCATCATTTTCTCATTCCCTCTCTCTCATATGCAGCGACTCAGCTAATGGAGTCTGCAGTAATTCAGTCCTGCTTGACAGGAGCTATAATTTCAGTAAATAATTATGGGACTTGATTTTGCCTCCACCTCCTGGAGTGCAGCTGCATAAGCTTGTCCCAAGGCCGGGTGGTTAATTAGGAAGGGGACTCTGTAATGGTCCCATGAGTACTGGGCTTACAGGACCTGGACCCAAGAAAATCCTGCCTTTCCCACGAATACTGGGACGGATGGTGACATTGATCTTGTGTGTGTGTGTTGTGAAACCCCCTTTGGGCCTGACCCACATAGGATGTGAGTCTGTTACAGCCCCCCAGCTATTACATCTGGCTTTTTAGCTCAAGCTGTCAGGGCTCATGCTTTGAACACTGGAGAGCCTCAGTGTCCATCAGGTCTGGCCAAGGGTTTCTGATGGAACTGTCCCATTGCCTAGAACCTTGTAACTGGCAGACACACGGGTACCTTTCCCAGGCTAGCCAGATGCTTGAGGCATAGGAGTTGGTGTTGGTCCGACTTTTGCTCAGGATACACTGGGAAGATCAGACCCTTGGAGAGCTGAAGGAACAATCTTGATGAAGGCTAATTAGCCTACAGGTGAGAAGGAAAGAATAAAGTCCCTGAGCTCCTCTCTACCTGTAGAATTTCTGCCCACTTCTCTCCTCCTCCCCTATCCAGCACAGCCATGTGCGTTTAGCATAGTTAATTCCAGCTACATCCTAGAATCCTCTGCGCTAGCTAAGATAGAAGCCCCTTTATTGTGCAGTTGCAGCCACTGCACCTACATAGCCAGACAGACAGACAGAAGTAAGGGATTTGGAGGTGGACTCAAGTCAGGGGAGAACTACAACTGTGCAAATAACTGGTTTTGTGGTTCGCTGGTTGAACCCCAATATAGAACAGATGTATGATTTGGGGGTCAAACAAAATGTTTCATTTTGTTTTTGAACTTTTAAAAAACAAAACTGAAGTGAAATGAACAATGAAAAGTCGTTTTGAACCGAAAAATTGAAACATTTCATTTAGAAAATGTCAGAATGGAACATTTTGATTATTTCTGATCCCCCCGCTCCCCAACCAAAACAATTTGGCAAATTTGCAAAATGTTTCAGTTGAACCTGAATTTGCATTTTTCAGCAAACAGATGTTTAGTCTAAAAATGTTCCCCCTGCTCTGGGGGAGTTTTAGGACTCGGGTCCTGAGTGCTTGCTGACCTAAATCAGACTGATTTGTGTGTCTAGATAAAAGGGGATTTAGGCTCAAACCTGAGACAGAGTCTTTGGTGAGTGTGCAATGTACATATATACTCACTGGGGCTCTAGACGAGATCTCCATTTGTCTGGGGTAGGATTAGGGGGAGTCTAATTCCCAGGCTCAGCTGCCTCCCAATGGGCCTGTTATTTGAACTGCCTTTTCTTAAGAGGCTCTCTCTCTCTCTCTCTCTCTCACACACACACTTCATGACTCCTGTTGGTGAAGTGATGCAGTGGAACATTATAATAAACCACATGGTTGCTTTCAAATGCACGTAAAGGAAAAACTAAAGCAAAATCTAAAATATTAGCTATGACAGAGGCAGCATTGTCTGGAAGCCAGGGTTCTAGATTGCGACTGCGGAGACTTGGGCCCTAATCCTTGCTTGGCCACTGATATGCTGTGTGACCTTGGGCAAGTCACTTTCCCCCCCACCCTTTTTCTTCCTGGCCTATTTAGATTGTAAGCGCCTGGGGGAAGGAAGTGACTGTGTCCAGTACAATGGGACCTCTGATCTCTTTATCCACTGCAATATAAATAATCATTAGCATATCAGTGAACTACACAAATCAGAGGAAGCATGTTCTAGGATAGAGCATGGGGCTGGTGGCTGGGACTCCTGGGTCCTGTTCTTGTGTGTTCCACTGACTCACTGCATGACTCTGGCCGTGTCTCTTCACGTCTCTGTGCCCACGTCTCCGTATGGGGAGTGTGATAAGAGAGCTGGAGCTGTAGGAAATGCAGGGAGTTCGGCCTACAGAGGGAGCTGAGGGAACATTTCCAACCAAGCAAGCTCCAAAATCCAAAGCAAAGCTCATTTGGAACGACCTGGGTGCATGTTACAACTGCAAATTTCATGGGGGGCTGTCCCAAGCCCACAATCAGTCCCAGTTCACCCGAACGGGACTTCTGAAATGGCCCAAAATGTAATGCCATCCCTCCACACTTAATGGAGGTGAGCAGATGATTGCACTGAGGAAAAGTTCCTTCATTGATGCGATATGACTGACCAAGGAGAAGACAAATCAAAGACCAGACAAGTCCACTAATTCCCCCCTGGCTTTGCAGGCAGCAAGAACATGGATAAACATTTCCAGCTCCTTTGGTCTCGGCTGAAAACAAAGTGAAGGTCTCTGAGTTCTCCTATAAATGGTAATGATAACACAATTATCATGCAAAACAAAAATTAAGTTTAATGGTGCAAAGCCAGGGTGTACTGTGGAGGTAATTCATATTAATTATGTTTGGATTAAAAGCTTATTTCTTTTGTTACCATCTGCAAGTAGGAACTTAGCTGTAAAAAAAGCTGCATATAATTACGGCATCTTATGGAGGAGCAGTGTTGAACTTAATGGAGCATCCCCGTTCTCTCTGGGCACCCAACGAGCGGTAATATTTCACATTTTATGAAATACAGAAGAAATAAATTATCAGTTTAATGATAAGAATTACTTGGGTTCGTAATGAAATCTGATTGGCTAGTTAATGCGCTCAGAACCGCGGACCTGAGCAGCACAAAAAATGGGAAAATAGAACATGACCCATTTTCTTTGCAATTTGGGAGCTAAGTAGGAAAAAATATTCAACAGTATAGTCCAGTGTGTAGGGAAGTAGCCTAGGACATGGGAGACCTCAGCTCTGTGACTCATAGATTCATAGATTCAAGGGCTGGAAGGGACCTCGAGAGGTCATCGAGTCCAGCCCCCTGCCCTCATGGCAGGACCAATTACTGTCTACACAGTTACTGTCTACGCAATCATTGTGATTATTTAGTCTGACTTCCTGCACACTTCAGGCCACAGAACTTCACCCATCTGCTCCTCCAGTAGGCCCATAACCCCTGACTAAGTTACTGAAGTCCACAAATCTTGATTTAAAGACTTCAAGTTACAGAGAATCCACCATTTACACTGGTTCAAACCAGCAATTAACCCCCATGCTCTATGCTGCAGAGAAAGGCGTACCTCCCCCCTCCGTCTCTGCCAAGCTGACCTGGGGGGAAATTCCTTCCCAACCCGCAATGGCAATCAATTAGACCCTGAGCATGTGGGTGAGACCCACTAGCCAGATGCCTGGTCAAGAATTCTCTGTAGTAACTCAGAGCCCTCCCCATCTAGTGTCCCATCTCCGGCTGTTGGAGATATTTGCTAGTAACTGAGAAGGATGGGCCGTATGCCATTGTAGGCAGCCTCATACCATCCCTGCCATAAACGTACCAAGCTCAGTCTTGAAACAAGTCAAGTGTTTTGCCCCCACGACTCCCCTTGGAAGGCAGTTTCATAACTTCACTCCTCTGGTGGTTAGAAACCTTCATTTATTTCATTGAGCTCCTGTACGCCCTTGCGCAAGTCACTTCCCCTCTCTATGCCTCTTTCCCTTCTCACCCTTTGCCACTACGCTGAGAGTATAAGATTTTGGGGCAGGGACTGTCTCTCACTATGTGCCTGTACAGAGCCTAGCACAGTGGAGCCGCTAGCTTCAACTGTGATACCAATAACCCCAACAGACAGTGACAAAAGTGATGCAATCCTCTAATCTACAACTATTATTCTATCCTAGTCTGTATCATCCTGATCCCACACCTGATTGGGACCTCAGTCCTGATCGGGAGCTCTAGGTGCTATTCTACATCAATAAATAGTAATAATAATTTTGGAAAAAATGCTAAATGTATTTGGATTTGTCTCAAAATGTGGTTGCTTTTTTGGTTTCTTTTGTTTGCCAAAGTGAATCAGCAAAAGTTTCTTAGTGGAAAAAACAACCAACCCAAACGGAGGTAAAACTACCAAGTTATTCCCAGAGATCAGCAAACCTCAGAAGCTCATAATGTCTAAAACCTATTTCCACCACTACATATTACAGTGGCATCTAGAGACTTCAGTGAGATTAGGGATTCATTCTGCTGGGTGTTGGATAGAGCTAGAGACAGTCTCTGTGCAAAGAGCTTGCAATCTAAAGAGACCAGACGGATGAAGGTTGGGAGGGGAAACAAGACCAGAGAGGGAAAATGACCCCTTCCCCTCCCAAGGTCATGAAGCAGGTCAGTGAAGGGCCAGGACTTAGAGCCCAGGTCTCCTAACACAAGGCTTCTATCCCCTGGAACTCATTGCCTTTCTTTAACGTGCGCTTGCTAATCCTGTTGCCATTTGAATGTGAGACCAAGATTCCGACTGTATTTGAATTATGGTTGCAGTTTCAGGTTTGGTTTCGTTCACATTATGGATGAAGCTCTGGGCTTATGTTCAAGGTTTGGATGGAGATTCAGACTTGGTTCGAGTGGATTCCTTATCTTCACTCCTTCCTACAAATTCCATTTTAGCTGTGTATTGCTGCGTCTGATACACAGGGCAGTATTTCCTTAGGGTTTTTAACTTGCATCGACACCCTCATTAGTGTTATCTGGTTATTGATCTGTGAATTAAACATTCTATAGCTGGGCCTTAAGGTCTTGAACTAATAGACCACAGTGACCTAAAAGAGCCATCCAGTTATATAATATAGATTGCAGTCCATTCCATGACTGAGTAATCCAGGTCAGCATTTATGGAGATCCTTTGTGGCGGCACTAGGGGCAAGCCAAGCAACAGCAATCTCCTGCAGTCATTGTCCCTACACAATTTCACTCACCTGGTGTAGGTGTACCATAGCAGAAAGAGACCCATGGAGAAGACAGGGTGAGGTCTCTGTCCATAGCCAGCAGGCACAATGAAGAGTCACCTCTGGAAATGTTACAACAAAGCCCTGTTTCTTTTATGCCTGTCGGAAACACAAAGGAAATGGAGAGGTTACTAGCTGCCTCAGCTTTCTGGCCTCAGACAACACAATCCTGCTTATCCACACACGCGAGTGTGTGCATGTACTGGTTGCGTTGTATGATCTTCCATGATTCTTTTTTTATTCTAGTTTTATATCATAGGCCGGTTTTACATCCACTGGCTTCCGTGGCATGACTCCTGATGTACAGTGGTGTGATTGAGAGGAGAGTCAACACCTTGAGCTCTGCATTTCACCTCTTCTGCCTTCTCACTGAAGAGAAGAGGCTTGCAGGAAATGCATCTCAGCATGGAAAGTGATTGCTTTCTTGTCTGTGACAAATATCCTGTATTCTTTAGTTATGGTCCAGGTGACTGAACACTTCAATCAATTCCTTTGAGTTGAAATCCAGCTGAGGAGGGAAAAAAGATGTACAGTAAATGGTCCCTGTAAATGCAGGAATTGGCTTTTAAAAGGGGAGCAGGCAAGACAGCATCAGAGGAGAAAATTGACTTGACACCTTGCACTGCTTACCCCATCTAAGACAGCCTTGATAATTCTAGTCCCATGCATTGACTCAGCAGGGTTATCCCATTACTATTAGTGAGGTCAGTCCTCTATCGTGCTAGGTACGGTACAAAACCATAGTGAGACACAATTCCTGCCCTGAAGAGCTTATGTTCTAAATAGAGAAGACCCGGCATGGAAACAGAGAGATGAAGTGACTTGTCCAAGACCACACAATAAGTCAAGCAGCAGAGCTAGGAATAAAACCCAGATCGCCTGTGTCCAAGCCAGTGCCCTACCCACTGGACTACACTGCCCCTCTAATTGAATCACATAAAGCAGCTAGAAGAGGTGGGAGAGTGGAGGATCGGGGTACCATGTAATCCTGTTGGTACTCTCTTGAAAAGCTACAATCTCTTCTCCAATAGTTGAACGACTAGTAAGGAAAATGCTGTCAGGGCAGGATCCCGCACTTTTTACTCAGGCAATATTCCCATTGAGACGTCTTCAGTTTCCCTTAGCTCATGAGAGTAGGACTCAGTGTTTAATTAATATCACATGAAAATTACCCGTTGGGCTGATGGGTCTGCATCCTATTCTTGCACCATGCCTGTCACCAGAGCATCTGAGTGGCTCTTGGTGGTGGGCCTTTGGATAGTGTCTGTTTTATTAAAATCCTGTAGTGTATTGAAAACTGTGTTAAAATTACAAGCTATCACTTTAAATTGCAAGGGGTTTCCTAGTCCTGCTGGCAAGCTGGAGGGCTCTGGAGATAAGAATATGAGATGTGTCGTCAGCAGAATCAGTCTGCTGAGAGCCAGCCTAGAGTAACGTGGGCTCTGCTTTAGGGAGCAGCCTGCTTTATCTGTCTCTGGTTTTGCTTCTTGGTGTTAAGGTTCTGGATTTTAAGAAATAAAGTAGTGTTATGTTGCAACCTTCCAGAAAGATTATTTCATGTTTTTTAATCTAACTTCATTGTCTATATGCCATGAACATAACGAATCCTCGCAATAACAAACTGTCAGGGCCAAATTCTGGATCTCACATTGTAATTGAGTCTCTGCCAAAAGGGGGCACACACATCTGCACCAAGAGCCAACATGAGCGAAGCCCCAAATCTTGCTACCGTCAAGCTATCAACAGGCCTGTGTGAAAGGGGAGGGATAGTTCCAAAAATGGCACACAGGTGCCTCAGTTTGTATCTTATATCAACCCTGGTTCGAATACTAGCAGGCGATGGGCAGAATTGGAGATGGTTCCAGCTCAGGTCCCATTTATCTGAATCCCTCAAATTTAGAGTGAGTATCTAACTATTCCTTCATCCTCCTGTAGCATTTGTACATCCCAGAGACATCAATGGATTTATTCTCCCAGCCCCCCAGGAGGTAGGGAAGTGCTAGACCCCCATTCTGCAGATCGGGAGCTATGGCCCAGAGAGGCTATATGATTTAGGTCACACAGGGAGCCTGTGGCAGAGGTGGGAACTATACCCAGGTCCGGCCCATCTCTAATCCTCACACTATTTCTTCACTCTGTAGAGGATTATGGTAATTCTTTCCAAAGCACCTGTTGCTTCTGATGTTTGTCAGGAGGATATTTGTTAGTACATTTTGTCCACTAAAGACCATTGTATTCTAAAAGCCAAAGAGGCGGCGTTTCTTGGTTGCTGTATTACAGAGCTTCCCTGAGCAGAGGAAATGCTAGCACCCAGTCAACTGAGTGAATGCCATAGAGCCTTTACAGGGAAGCAAGTTTATTATTCCCTACCCCGAGGTTGCTGTGCCCTCTGCAGGATTGGACAGATTTGCATGCTGGGAGATAAATAACAGCAGCTCACTGGAGAAAAGGACCATCATCTATCTACTAGCTGTAGTGGCTACAGAGTGCATCAGAGAGAAATGCTGGATTGGAAAATCAGCCATCGGGACCCCCTCTACCAGTAAATCCAGCAAGATCCCTACCCGCCCTCCACCACCGAACAGGGGAAATGCTGCAAAGGAAAAAAATATAACATAGCACATTACCTAAATCAACCTCCATTTTTTGGGCACAATAAATCTTTTAAAACTTGTGGTAGCAATTGCATCATCCCCCTCTTTCTCTCACCCCCACTCCACCCCTAGAACAGCACAGATTAAGATAAAGTGATAGTGCTGTGTCAAAGAGTGCTTTACTGCCACACTCGGGATAGAAGAGGAGAGGTTAATTTATCATCGCTGGGGAGAACTGACAGAAGAGAGATATACTACCGAAGGGGGATTTAGCACAGGGCCAAGAAACTTCACACTATTTTTACCATCTGTCACATGCTCTAATAAAGCAGGACAAAATATGAAGAAAGGAAAAATGAACTATCAAACACTGATGTAATGCAGCCCATAAATCTAATTTAATTACTTTGCATGGAGACAGGTCCTTGAGTCCGTGTGAATATACTGGATTTTCTTGGCAACTTAACAACTAAGTGTTTTAATAACATCACACTATAATTTATTCTGCTTGAAACACAAAACCTCTTTTGTGCTAGTTTCATATTTTTTTTCTCTTCTCTTCTCATTTTTTTTTTGCGAGAACTGTTAATTTTTCCTGCTAATGTCAAAACTGGCATAAATTCCCATGTGAACTTGATGCCTGACTGTGAGAAAAGGCAGAGGTTAGCAAACTCCTTTTTATTGTTCATTTCTGTGTGTGTGTATGTGTGTGTGTGGGGGGGGTGGGTTTTGTTTTTTGGTGTGTGTGGGTGTGTGTGGGGGGTTTCATGCATTAGAAATAATTGAGCCTGCAGATGACTTAGGTGAAGAGAGTTGTCTTAGTAATTAGATTTTAATATAATGACAAAGAGATTGTGAGGGGGTTGACAAAGAAAGAGGGGAATGGAAAATAAAATTATAGATTTTTTTAAAAAAAGGTAAAAACTTGAGCTTAATTTTTTCTGCTGTTTAGCAAACAGAGCTCAAACTCTGTTTGGGATATAAATACAGCACCCAAAGAAGCTCTGAGAATATCAAGCTGCTGGGGTCAAAGGAAGTCCTAGAATCATTTACCACCTGAAAAGAAGTGCACGGTCCAGAGAATAGATCAAAAATTAGAATGATTATTCATTGTGTGTAGCTGTGAATCCAGATGCAGTTACAGAAATTATTGCTAATAATGAAAGCTATATATCAAAGGTTATAAAATTCTTGTGTGCTGGGACACTATTTTTCTAGGCTTTGTTCTGAACCATTAACGATGACATATTGAGTTTGTGTGCCTCTGTGTATAATAAGATACATTTAAGTCTGATTCTAACCTAAACTGGCAATTTCGACATTTGACTCTGGTCTTAAAGTTGGAGCTGTGATGCCACCAGCCAGAGGGAGGTGGATGAGCCAAACCCTTGATGACCTCACTCGGTAAAGAGGGAATGAGTGGGTAATTAATTTGTTAGATCATTCGTGAGTCATGCAAAATAAAGCCATCAGTTTCTGTAGAGTTTCAAATGAAATAAAAACCAAATAGAATAAGGAAGAGAAACATTTCCTGCAGAAGACTAAACCCCATTGGCTAGAGGGATACATGAAAGAATCACGTGGTGAATCACAAAAGGGTAGCACTGATCGGAGGGCTGTGTTGTTTAGAGGTGAGCTGCAAAGCTTTGTGTACAGTCTCACGAAATGTTTTTTTAAGGTCATGCAGGCAAACCTGTGGAGACAAAAAAGGATGTCCTTTGACCAAATTTTATAACATAGACCAGGCCTAGGAATAGAATGGGCCAAAAGTGCCAGTTTTTGAAAGGAGCTTTGTTAACTGTCCCTGGAAGACTTGCCCTATTTGCACTCTCAGAGCCCCACTGTCTGACATGAAGAACAGACAATAACTTTCCCACGTCTTCATGTGCACACTCAAATATAAGACTTTGCACGAGCAAAAGAAACGTACGGGCTAATTTGAAGGCCTACAAGTTTGCTGTAAGGTCCTCCTCCTTGCTAAACCTTTCTGGGCACAACAGAAGACAGGGAGATGCTAAGGCAGGGTGAAATTTACCCTCTGCAGCGGGTCAACACAAAGTCTAGGAGCCACTTAAGTGCCAAAAAATGGGAAGAGAATCACTTAACCATTTTGTGCCTCAGTTTCCCCATCTGTTAAATAGGGATAATGATACTGACTTCCTCTGTAAAGCACCTGAGCCATTCTTTTTAGGTGACACATCTGAGGAACTGTCCCAGATTGCGGTGTCAAAAGAGGGGTTTTTGGAACAAATTGATAAACTAAACCAGGGGTTGGCAATGGCGAATCACGGCCACTGGGAGCTGTGGCGGGGGGTGGGGGGGTGGGACGCCTGCCTGTGGATGGTCAACATAAACAAAATGCCTTGCAGCCTGCCAGTGGACTACCCTGATGGGCTGCGTGCCCAAGATTGCCGATCCCTGAACTAAACAGTAATAAGTCACCAGGACTGGATGGTATTCACCCAAGAGTTCTGAAGGAACTCAAATGTGAAATTGCAGCACTATTAACTGTGGTTTGTAACCTATCGCTTAAATCAACCTCTGTACCAGATGACTGGTGGATAGCTAATATGACGCCAATTTTTTAAAAAGTCTCCAGAGACGATCCTGGCAATTACAGGCCAGTAAGCTTGACTTCAGTACCAGGCAAACTGGTTGAAACTATAGTAAAGAACAGAATTACGAGAGACATAGATGAACACAATTTGTTGGGGAAGTGTCAACATGGCTTTTCTAAAGGGAAATCATGCCTCACTCATCTACTAGAATTCTTTGAGGGGGTCAACAATCATGTGAACAAGGGTGATCAGGAAAATATGGTGTACTTGGACTTTCAGGACGCCGTTGACAGAGGTTCTTAAGCAAAGTAGGCAGTCATGGGATAAGAGGGAAGGTCCTCTCATGGATCAGTAACTGGTTAAAAGACAGGAAACAAAGGGTAGGAGTAAATGGTCAGTTTTCACAATGGATTGATGTAAATAGAAGTGCCCGCCAGGGATCTGTACTGGGGACCAGTACTATTCAACATATTCATAAATGATCTGGAAAAAAGGGGTAAACAGTGAAGTGGCAAAGTCTGCAGATAATACAAAATTACTCAAGATAGTTAAATCCAAAGCTGACTGCGAAGACTTACAAAGGGATATAACGTGACTGGGCAACAAAATGGCATACACTTTCATATATGCAAAGTTATGCATATTGGAAACTATAATCCCAACTATACACATACAAAATGATGGGGTCCAAATTAGCTGTTTCCATTCAAGAACGAGATCTTGGAGTCATTGTGGATAGTTCTCTGCAAACATCCACTCAATGTGCAATCCATGGTACACCTACACCTTGAATACTGCATACAGTTCTGGTTGCCCCATTTCCAAAAAGATATATTAGAAATGGAAAAGGTACAGAGATGGGCAACAAAAATGATTAGGGGGATGGAACAGCTTCCATATGAAGAGAGATTAATAAGATTGGGACTGTTCAATTTGGAAAAGAGACAGCTAAGGGGGATATGATAGAGGTCTACAAAATCATGAATGGTGTGGAGAAAGTGAATAAGGAAGTGTTATTTACCCCTTCCCATAACACAAGAACTAGGGGTCACCCAATAAAATTAATAAGCAGCAGGTTTAAAAGAAACATAAGGAAGTACTTCTTCATACAACACACAGTTAACCCAGGGAACTTGTTCCCAGGAGATGTTCTGAAGGCCAAAAGTATAAGTGGGTTCAAAAAAGAATTAGTTAAGTTCCTGTGGGATAGGTCCATCAAGGGCTATTAGCCATGATGGTCAGGGATGCATCCCCATGCTCTGGGTGTCCCTATGCCTCTGACTGCCAGATGCTGGGACTGGAGAACAGGGGATGTCCCAGTTCTGTTCATTCCCTTTCAAGCACCTGGCATTGGCCATTGTTGGAAGACAGGACACTGGGCTAGATGGACCATTGGTCTGACCTAGTATGGCCGTTCTTACACACTTGGAGCTCTACTCATGAAATGTGGAATAGATGAGTTGGCTGTGATTATCAGCTAAGGGCTCGATCCAGTGCCTATTATTGACAAAACTAGCTGCAGTGGGCCCAGGATCAGGTTCCAAGTGAAGGATGTGACTCTCAAAGATTGGGTTTATAAAACTCACTGGTTTGTCATTTTTAATTTTGGAACATAAACTTATTTTTAAATGTTGACTGGTTACTTTGAATGAGGTGGAGCAGGGTAAAAAAAATAGCCAAATAGTCATGAAACGTTGTCAACATTGTGTGACATTTTTTCATCTACATATTGAGTTTTTCAAAAATGGCTGGTTGAAAAACAAAAATATTCATGAACATTTTAAAAATATTTTTGCAGTAAGTTTTTGCTAAGAATTTGAAGACACGTTACCAGTCTACATCGGGGTGGGAGGGTGGGGGGGCTTATTCCCCCAAATCTGCCTTAAAAAGTGTTTGAATCCTCTGGGGAAAATTCTTCCACTTCTAAACAGCTGATGAAGTTTCTTCAAAAATACTAATTCCATCAGTCTTCTAGCAAGTACATTTTTAAAGATAAAAACAATAGTCAATATTTTTATAGGGCCTACAAGTACACAGAGTCTGTAGCTTCCCCTGCTGGCTCTGCAAAAACTCTCCCCTGCAGAGTTATGCTGTTCTCCTGAACGGTGCTGGAACATGGGGAATCAGGGGTAGGGGCTGGAGCTGTGCCGTGAAGAAGCAGGTATCCAAAATACCAGCTTTGTGGAAAGCAAAGCTCCATTCAAAACACAGCAAAAATACATAGATGCATAAATGAAAGTGGAACATTAATAGGAAGAGAATAAAAGCAAGACGCTTTTGCAAGTCTAAATCCTGTAGTCCTTGCTCTGAATCTCATTGCTCCTCTGCATTCCATACGCAATCCTTCATGTGTGAACCTTCACAAGAAATCAGAGGCCCCAGTCACCTCTGTGGCACTGTTTCCTCCACCCCTTTTGATGGAGATTTAGCCGGGGCACTCCAGGGGAGCGGTAGGTGTTAGGTTGGAGAGAGGGGCACATGCACTGCTCCCCAACAAGTCCTGTAGTATTTAGGGCAGAAAAGGAATATGGTCTGAAGTTGTACTGTTTGTCTGTGGTGTTTCTCTGGGGGTGGCGTGGGGAGGGCATAACCCTTAGGAAGGGGTCCCTGGGAGCAGCCCTAGCCAAGGAATCCTTAGCAGCATGGCTCCATTGGAGCTGTGCAGGGTAGAATGAAGGGGCAGATTGTCTATGGAGGCATGGGGGCCTCCTGGGGGGATGTGGGGTTTGTGCAAATGTGAGTAAGACTTTGAGGGTTTACACAAACAGGGAAAAATACCGACAAAATATAAAGCTGTCAAAAAAGAATAGGCCACTTGAAGCCCTTGAAGTCCATGGAGAGAGGTCAATTTGTACCTGCAGCACAGTTGTCTCATTGAGTGACTTTTTAATGGGCAGCTCTTAGTAGGAGTCTTTGAGGTGGAAGGTTAACCTGACCGCTTTCATAGAAACCAATTGTGATTTAGCTCCCAGCCCTACCGAAAGCCTTTTCACAGCCTTTTTATAACATACACCTTGCTTTAACCTTGCTAGCCAAAATGTCAGCAAATGATACAACTTTATATTAAATTACATAATTGTCATTACGACATTACAAATTATGCTTCATCTAACTTGTTTTTTTAGTCCACGGCCCACTTCATAAGAGAAAAGGTGCTTCCATGGACTAACTCCCTTTCCAACATCCCAATTCCTTCATTGCTGGCTCTCAAGATATTGCAGAACCCCAGGCTGGGCTTTGCAAGACCCCAGCTTGCCTTCCACACCGCTGCCCTGATAGTTACATGAGAGGTATGTTGGGCCTTGATCCTGCCCAGGCTTCCATGCATGCTTAAAGCGGAGCATGATTCCACTGGGGCTATTTGTGTGAATCAAGTGTAGGGTGACCAGATGTCCCGATCTTATAGGGACAGTCCCAATTTTGGGGTCTTTTTCTTATATAGGCTCCTATTACCCCACACCCCTGTCCCGATTTTTCACACTTGCTGTCTGGTCACCCTAATCGAGTGAAGTATGTGCACAAGTGTTTGCAGAATGGGGGCTTCCATTTGCTTCCTAGCAGGGATAAGAAAAACTGCCTTAAATCTTCACCCCAAACTCCAACTCAACTCAGAGCCTTTTCCCAGCACTTTTATAGACTTCTTTTAAAATATAGAAATTTCAAAATATTGCAAAGGAGGCTGCTTCCCCCTCCAGAACTTCCAGTTGAGCAAAATCCATTCAGCTCTGGAATAACCTCCCAAGGGAAGTGATGGAAGCCCCATTTCTTGAGTCTTTAAAACTGACCTGGACAAAACTTTGTTTTCTATAGCATCTTCTCCAATCTTGCACTAGGAATACTTGCTCAAGTAGCAAAAATCGGAAATGTCAGGACTCTGAAGTTACTGAAAACCCTGTCCTTGAAAGTGTCAGCACCTAGCACGATAGGATCCTGAGCAGGGCTTCTATGCACCGCTGTAATAGAAGTGTTAGGAAATAAGAATTTGTCAGCTCACTTTCCAGATCTGGAGTGTTGTTAGTATGATTAGTATTTTATTTTATTATTTGTATTGTGATAGCATGTAGGAGCCCCAGCTATGGACCAGCACTGTGCAAACACACACAAAAAGATGGTTCCTGGCCCAATAAGTAATCTTATTCAAACTGAACATCCAACCACTAATACTGAATGGGATTTGCTGCTGGCCGAGAACTTAGCATTACTAAATTGGTGCATCCAGTTGGTTTACTGGGAGAGCGGACAATACTTCCTGATGTTTGCTCAACAGGACGGAGATATTTCAGCGATTAAGATAAAAAATTTAATCCCACTAACTGTGTGAACTCAGGGTATGCAGAACAGCCAGGGGGATTCTCATGAATATCCCATGAGGAAACCCAATATATCTACAGACGATTTTTGGGGGAGAGACTCTGATTCTCATTTTCTTAACAACAATAAAATCAGTAAAAATTAAATAATCGGTGAAAGAATGAAAAACCTTTTGGATTTTCCAGACATGATTTTGGCCATGAGAGCAATTTTTGCACACAGCTCCTCATATGGGCACAAGGGAGGAATAGAAATAGAGATGCTAAACTAGTGTATTATATTCTTAGAGGCCAGAACACGTAGGTAAGGAGCGAGGATTAAGACACTGCCTCAGGGCTCTGCCAGCCCATCTCCGTATTACATTTCTTTCACAAGTGGAAGAGGCCCATAACTCACGAACTTCACAGGTGGGAGCCTCTCATCGATGACTTCTCTCACCGGCACAAGAAATCCAATCCTCCAGTGTGGGTGTGACATGTTTCTATTTATTCCAGGGGGATTCATTTCAGTTTATTTTTAATGGGAACTTCTTTCAATTCTGTGCCCCTGCTACGGTTACAATGTGCAAAGTGGATGACAGGCAGGTATCGGTTAAAGTTACAAGACTGTGTAATAAGACCAAGGTCTGAGCAGACAAACAGGTGGAGGTGCATGACTTTATAATGCTATTTTCAGTCAAAAGGATGAGAGTCCCATCTGAAACAGAGCCCGATCCAAAGGTCTTTGAAGCCAATGGAAGTCTTCCCAATGTCTTCATTGAACTTTGTATCAGGTCCATAATCAGTTGCAGTTATGTTGCTCGTAGTGATGAACTTTGCTTACCAAAGCAATGCTGTGTTTGTGGCATTCTTTGGCCATATGGATTTCAGTCACTGTGACCTAGAGTGGTGCAGTATCCTGCTTTTATACAATGCCTTTCATCTCAAAAGATCCCAGATTGCTTTTGAAACAGGAAATGCTTCACACCCACCACTAAAATGCAGTCAGATCGTTGCAGGAAGGAACAGAAAATGCACACAGGACAGAAAAGTAAAGAAGAATTCTATAGACAAGCAAAATAACAAAGGAAATTTGGGTTGGTGGAAAGCAACTAATCAAATTGTAGCTTAGCTAGGACAACACGTTAACATCCCACTCTTGCAAAAAGTGCTGTGGGATATTTAGCAATTACCAGCCATCAAGTCTTCAGTTTTACAACATCCCCTAGCACCACATTGGGATATTGGCTTAATCTCAGGTCAGTGGTTATAAAACCATCTGCTAACCCACATCCCTTCAGTGCCTGGTGTCACAGTTCAGAGCAACTGCACCTGCATTTCTCTCCCTGAGGTCCAGGTCCAGAAAGGGCATCCACTCTAGGCTCCTGGCTCCTCAGTCATCACCTGTTTTGGGTGGAGACCTGCGTTTCTCTCTCTCCTGACCAGGGATTTTCCAGGCTACACCTACACTGAGTTCCCTAGCAAGTCAGACTGCCTCAGCATGCCTGCTTTGCTTTCTCCACAGAGGCTATAAACAGCATAATTGTACACAGCTATAAGTTACCACACAGCCCTTTCTAAGCAAGTACATTTCTTCTTAAGGTGAAAGTATTACAGAAAATACATTAAAAACAATAAAAAAACCTACACACAGGTTAATAAGCTTATCAAAGATCACCCCCAACTCCAGCAAGGGCTCTGGCAGGTATCAGTCTTTCAACCCCACCTAAACCTCCCTTGCTGCAATTTAAGCCCATTGCACATATACCTTCCCTTAGAGATTTCTTGGGAAACCCCTTTTAACTTTGTTTGTCCCCACAGTTCATTCTTGTCTGGCACATTTTTTAAAAATAGTCCTTTGAAGCTCATAACCCTTCCTAGGGTTTACATTGGTCAGGTCACCCCTCCCCCCCACAGAAGATACATACAATCCCACAGTAATACATACACTTTGCATTTATAATACAAAGGACTCCAAAGCTATTTAAACTTAATTCAATAAGACCTCCCAAAGATATTGCAGGCCATTGCCATATCTGTCACACCTAGGGACTTTCTTGGATGTTTCCCATACAGTGTCCAACCAATTCTGGTCTTGCTTATCTATAACCATGGACTATCATCATCTAAAGGGTGATCACCTGTTTGGTGGGAACACACTTCCGTATTGTAGATAATTAATGCATGCACCGGAGAATTGTACTTTGTAAAAAAAATTAAAATCTTTGCTAACTAGACCCATGTATTTTTCTAAATGGAATTTGAAGAGAGGTTAGGGCCTGGTGCAAAGCTAATTGAAATGCCTGGAGCAGCCCCTTAATGAGAGTTACTTTTCACCCAAACAAGCATCCACTATTACAGACAGTCTCTGCTCTTTCATGCCTCCGACATTAAGGAATATAATATATTTGAATATAATCAAGAATGTAGATACTGAGCCAAATTCATGTTGGGTGTATCCCCACTGTCTTCAGTAGTCATACCAGAGAGATATGTGACACATTCTGTTGAGTACATGCATACCAGCACCCCCTATGCATTATGTATTTCAATGATACATATAATTAGAGAGTGTTCAGTAGATGGAGCATGGGCTAGTTGTCAGCAGCTGTGTGTTCTATTCCTGCCTCTTCCATGGACTTGCTCTATGACCATGGGCTAGTCATAGCCCCTCTTTGGGCCTCTGGTTCTCCCTCACCCTTTATAGCCTTGTCCATTTAGGCTGCAATCTCTTTGGGGTGGGGACGGTCTCTCACTGTGCATTTGTATAGGGTCCCCGATCTCAGCTGGGGTTTCTAGGCGCTCACGTAATGCAAATAATAAGAAATAGTGCTGGAAGACTGAAATATATCCAAAGACGTCCAGGGAGGACAGCAAAACCTCAGTCAAAATGTTTTCACAATATACCGTCAAAATATATTTCCATTATTGCCAAAATAGATTTTGTAAAATATACTCGGCATTATATGGTTGCAGAAATATACATACCTACAAATATATTGTTCAATCGATTGGAATTTATTTCACTGTATTTCCAATATGTCTCCCCCCCTTTTTCTTTTCTGTGTTGGAGATAATGAAAACCCTGTATTTAAATTCAGTTGCAGCTCCTAGCTGGATAGATTGATTGCTTGGGAAAAAAAACAAAACAAAAAAAACACACAAAAAAACCCCACAGAGCATGTATGCATAAACTAGATGGTAGATTAGGTTACTGGGAAAGGAAATGTACAAATGTACCAGCAGTGTACCTTTTGCAAGAAGATTAACTGATGGTAGCAGCAAGTTGCTGATGAAGGCAGTTTGTGTAAGAGCAGACCCTGACTACTGAGACTCATCAGTCATTGCTGTCAGGATTTCCTTGGCTTCCTTCAGAGCATATCGCTGGGTCCCCAGACATGTGAAAGGCTCTTAGAAGTGAATGGACCCAATGTGCACGCCTGAGCGTGTGGAGCTTGCTCCGTGAAGTTGGCAACTCTATTTATTGCATTTGTCTTTCTTTCAAGTTGCTGGGATTTTTAACTCTGGGTGAAACGCACGCCTGTGCAGAGGGCTGGCCTGGCTCGAGCCCAGCAAAACAGGGCCTACGTGTGACTTAAGTGGTACGTGGACCTCTATGCAGTGGCAGATTCCACCCCCTGTTAGCATTTGGGACTAAGGCGCCTGATGCGGCCAATACAGACATGATTCCAGATGAACACTGTCTCAGAATCATCTCATTGTTTGCTTGTGCCTCCCTCTGTCTGTCTGTCTCCACCTGTTGTCTTCGATCTTATTCTTAGATTGGACACTCTTTGGGGCATCTTTTCATTCTGTGTCTGTACCGCGCCTAGCATTATGGGGATCTGGGCCATTACGGGGCCTCCTAGGCGCTACGCAATACAACTTGAAGCAGGCGAGTACTCCCATTGGCTTCAGCAGGACTTAAAATTAAGCACATGCAAAAGCATTTGCAAGGATTGGGATCAGCTAACTTTCAAGGGGGAGCCACGCCGCAGAGGATGACAGACAGCAGCCAAAGGTTTGCTCAGCTAGTCGCAGCTCAATGGAAGGGAAGGGATATTAAAGCCCATTAAACATGCCAGAGCCTCATATTAAACTAAGAAACATTGCAAACTATATACCTCATTCAGACACCGTCAGCACCACATTTTGTTTCCATAATGCACATTTTGTTGAGAATCATAGCAGGTAAGTCATCTCCAGCTCTTAGGCTATAATCAGTCACCAGTGGGTATTAGGAGGAAACTATCCAGCCTGAGGGGTAAGTTATCCCACGAGTGCCTACTGCAGGGTTTCTTGCACCTTCCTCTGAAGCAACTGGGATAGAGAAACTGGGCCGAATGGACCACTGGTCTGAGGCAGTGTAGCAATTCCTAGGTAGGATGGATTAGATGTTTGGGTTTTTTATAAATTGGAGATAGGCCTGAAATAGACCCCCAGGTATAAACTTTGCACCTGGAGCCAGACTTTGTGACCTGAACTCATCTCTGTGATCTACATTCCTATGGTTCTTCTCAAATTCCTTGGAATTATTGTACAGCTGGGAATTTTTGGCAGGAGATTTTGAATTTTTTTTCATTTTCTTCCCTCTGTGATCCCGAATCTCTCCCCCCCTCTGTGCCCAGCCCCCGTTCTGGCTAGTCTAGCTGGAGACCAGATGGCACAGCAGCAGCACTGAGACAGCAGCGTGGTTCCTAGGTGCTTACCGCCTTGTTACGTCTCTGTACTGTAGGGGCCAGATCCTGATCTTTCCCAAACAGCCGTAACTTCCGTGGAGTCACACTGGCGTAAAAGCAACACCAGAGGATAATCAGGCCCCATACCTCCGTGTATATAACGAGTCATTTTGTGCATAATACAGATATGCTGCCCACCTGTACATCAGTTCCATTTCCAACCAGCTACCAGGGCTCTTCATGAATAGCAGGATCCAGTTCAAAACTGCCCTCCCTGGGTGAAATCCTAGCTCCATTTAAGATAGTGGCAAAACTCCCATTGAGATTGTAAGCTGTTTGGGGCAGGCACTTCTGGCCCTTTTCGTTCTGTCTACCTAGCACAATGGGGTCCTGGTCTATGGCTTGACCTCCTAGGTGCTAACACAAAACAAATAATTATCTCAATGGGGCCAGGATTTTGCCCCTTTGGTTTTAAAACCTTCCCCAGAGTTCCTCCACTCTGTACTCCTGACCCTATTCTCTCTTATGCTTCCCCCTCAGTCTGATCTTACATAGTCTCACCACTGTTACCACGGTCTGTTGTCACATAGTCTCACCACTGGCCGGCTTTCTCCTCCTCAGACCCTGCCATCTATCACGGCCTCCTTGCACTGCGCCATCAACTCTCCACCTTGTCTCCTCTCACCTACGCTCCTCTCCCAGTCTTGCTCTGTTTATCTCTCTAGGTGTATTATTTGACTCTGCAGAGAGGGTGGGGATATAGTTTTGCATGAGAGACACTATAAAATAACGTTGCCCGGTATTTTTAACATGCATGATTTCTACAGCGGAAATGGCTCTTCAGATGCTTTACTCTACGAGCAATACTTCGCCCTCCTAGCTCAAAGCACTTTACAAACAGCACTGAAACAAGCTTCACAACCCCTTCTTGAGCGAGGCCATTTCACAGATGGAAACACACAGGCTCTAGAAGAAAAGGGAGACACACCCAAGATTACACAGAGAGTCAATTGTGGAGGTAGAAATAGTTAATTTATACTAACAGCTAATTTATACACACACCTGTCTCTACTCTTCCCTTAACCTCTCTTCTTTCTTTCCCTTCCCACCTCCACCAGGTTCATTCACCTGTCGCATATTGTCTAAATCCTAGATTGTGAGCAATCTGGGGCAGGGGTTGTCTTTGCGATGTTTGTTTGTACAGTGTGGCTATAAATTGGTGCTACAAGAATAATAATTAGTAATAACAGAGCCCAGGAGTCCTGATTTCCAGACCCATGCTCCAAGCATTAGACAACACTCCCTATAAAGCCATCAGTAGCTATTTGCCATGAACTGGTTTGGACTAATGTTGCCTTTGTTTCTTTTTTTGCAAATATATCAACTTCCTTTCCTTAAACAGGCAAGACTTCTTGTTACACACACACACACACACACACACACACACACACACACACACACACACACACACACACACACACACACACACACACACACACACAAGTTTTTACATTAGTTTCCTGAGTTCATGGATAAAGTCCAGAGCTGCCAAGCTCCCACTACTTTGCCATGTCACACTAATAGCTCCCAGATCCCATCACATATTAAATTCATGCGGTTTCAGCGAAGCCATCTATTTAATGCAATTCGCTAAATGCCTGCGTAGCTCCGCTGACAGTGACATATTAGTTTTGCAGTCTTTTGCAATCTGATATCTCTGAATTTGCCACTGTACTAAAGATTTGATTAATGTGGTTCCATTTCGGTGCAGTAATTGGCTGCGACTGTTGTAGAAAATAATCAGGCTTTCATTCCTTACAACTGCATGGACATGCTAATGAGCGAGTGGGTTAATTAAGCCCCAGGCAGAAAGCGACAGTTACTGATGACTGTTATGACAAACCACCGACTCGGCATTTGGGAGCAGGACAGCAAATTTGCACTTTATGAAATTACAGGAAAACTGGGACATAAGGAATAAATAGTTACATCTGTCTGGTGAAAGGAAAGGAGCAAGAGAGATGCAGAGAGGGAGTGTATTTCTCTCTAAAACCAGGAGCCCAAAAGTTAGGAGCCCAAGAGCGTAGGGAATTAAGAAAGAAGTTTATTTTCCTTGCGTGCACCCCTCAGTTTCCCAGCGAGATTGATACATTGGCAGAGTGTGAAATATGGACAGCTAGCAGAGGGATTTGCATTATTGCAAAGTAGCAATAATGGGGAAAAAAAAGATGTTGCAGCAATTCTATTCCTCTGGCAGGCACAGGGCAAGATGATGGGCGGGAATAAATCACATACACAAGATGACAAATAAACCTTCTGCGGAAAATTCTCAGAGCCTGGCTTGTCCAGAGCCACCTCAACGAGCTGCCTGCCAGGCAGAGGAGTTCTCCGCAAGTGCTGCCAGGGGTGGGTGGGTTCAGGGCTTTGTTTCTCTTTCCCTGAACTCTTTAGAGTATTAAGGTTTTGTTAATGGGAGGGGTCAGGCATCTTTGGCACTGTTACCTCCCTTCCTCTGTCCCCAGGAGCAGGGAGCTGACCCAAGCCGCCTTCTGCATTTATTGCTCTCCTGGGGGCGGCTGGAACTTTCTTCACTGTGCCAATTTGAAAATGTTCTTGTAAGCTACACAAAACACTGCTCGGAGCAGAGAAGAGCCTGATCTAGAGCTCTTTGGAGTCAATGGGAGCTTTCAGTGCAGTCGCTGCTGTTCCTATCAAGCAGGCCAGACGGGAGGCTTGCGCTGCATGCCTGTTTGCTGTGGGGCTGGAGATACTGGCCTGCAGCACCTTTGTCAGTCTAGCTCTGGGGAAGCCCCTTTCCCCGGCATGCTGTTCTCTCCGTGCATTTCAGACCTGGCCTACAGCACCTTGGGGCAAGGTCCCGTCCTACCTAACATCAGGGGGCCGAGTTGGGGCCTGGACCAGCGTCTGACATACTCTCATATCCTCTTGGGCTGCGAGAGGTGGTCACATGGATGAGGGTTTATGTCCTGTGTGCAGACCACAGGGAGGCAGGGGAGGCTGTTATTGTCTCTGAGGGCTGATCTATCAAGATACCAAGCACCTTTAACTCCCATTGCCCTGGTCTCCATGGCTACCATGCTCCCTCCCTCCCTACTTGTTGGTTAATTTGGCATATTGTGTAAATCCTGGATTGTGAGCTGTCTGGGGCAGGGATTGTCTTTGGTACTTTGTTTGTACAACACTTAGCTCAATAAGGCCTTGACCCCAAACCGTGCTACCTCAGTAATAAATAGACTGGAGAACGCGCCAGCCTCCAAAAGACTAGATGCCACCTTAGGGTGTCTTTGCCATCACCACCCTCTATGATGTTCTCTGCCAACGTCTCGAGAACATATTGTGATCTGATTTTAATTCCACTTCCAGGACCAGAACGTTTCATCTCCTCACCCATGTAATCATCACTCACCATGGGGGAATGGTGGGGAGACCGACACTTGTGCATGGTCACCTTGCTTGGCAAACCTTAGCAAGTCACTCTGCCTTTCAGCCTGGAGCATTGCGCCTGAACCTTTCAAAAGCCAAGTATCCCCTGTGCCAGACAGAGCGCTTCAAAGCAGAGCCCTGAACCCTGGGTCCACATGAGCAGTAATTTGTAGGACTAATAGCTGAGCAGTTTCTACCCCTGTTTTATGAGACTGGCTGGAGAGTTTTCTTTTTCTTTTGCAGACCCACCTCACCGTGCGGTGACAGAATCGGCCGAGTTACCCTTCCTTTGATGTGAGACTGGTGGCCCCCTCCCAAAGCACCCCCCAGTTGCAATAGAAAGAAAGTTCAGAGCTGGTAAAGGACAGCTGGTTCTGGGCAAGTCACAGAAAGGTGCCACACAGATGTGACAAACCCAAGCAGCACACCGGGCCCAGTTCTTTCTTAATATTTGTATTGCACCCAAAGGATCCGGTCAGGGATTAAGGCCCTGATGTGCCAGGTGCTAACCACCTCTGGGGTGGGAGGGAGAGCTGTGGACAATACAGCAAGCTGAACAACAGTGTATATGGGTGTGTGAGTGAATTGTGCACAGTATAAGGGAGCAGACCTCCCCCTCTTTCAAAAAGTTCCCTGTGGGATCCATAATATACATTCGAGGCTAGGGTGACCAGACAGAAAGTGTGAAAAATCGGGACGGGGGTGGGGGGTAATAGGAGCCTATATAAGAAAAAGACCCAAAAATCGGGACTGTCCCTATAAAATCGGGACATCTGGTCACCCTATTCGAGGCAGACAGGCTCTCAGTTCACAAGGTCTCTTCCAGGAGGCCTCTGCATGTCACGTCTCCTTTGGAAGGGTGACAAGGCTGGGAAGATTAGAACCTTCAAGCCTGATTCACCCTTCACCTCTACTACTGTAAATCAGGAGTGACTCCCGAATTTAGTGGAGACACACCAGTGTAAAACCAACGCACATAAAAGCAAAGTCAGCCCCCTCAGCTTTGTTTGCATTAGAGCTTTAGCTGAAAATCTCCCACCATCATTAATCCGATGATGTGTGGAGACCCCAACTGAGAGGAGGGCCCCACATTGTACTAGGTGCTGTACACATGCATAGTGAGAGGCCGTCCCTGCCCTGAAGAGCTTGCAGTCTACATAGATAAGACAGACAAAGCATTGGAGACAAGATTACAACATACAATCAGAAGATGGGAAACCGAGGCACAGAGCGATTAAATGATTTGCCCAAGGTCACTGACATGAATCCTGGTCTTGGTTGGGTTCTGTATGTGCTACAATAATACAAGCAATAAATAATCACCGTAATGCACACAACTCCAACTGGAGAAGATGGGGAACTGCTGTCGCTTCTCACCGCCGAAACATCAGGCCCTGAGAGCCAGCTGTGAGCTGTGAACTACAGACCGGTCCCAAGACTATTTGTGTATTTAGCTTTCGGAGAGCTTTGAAGCTATATAGCGCTAGCTAGGTGCTGCTGAGGATGATTGTTATTAAGCCAACACTTACTCTGCTTAATCATTTCACATTTTCCTGGCTAAACGAAGAGCCCAAGTGAAAAGGCCATCAGGGAGGTTTTAAATATATATGCTCAGAATTCATTCACATCCCAGGGAACCTTTCCCAGGATGAGGAAGGTTTGAGAACCAGCAAGGCTGTCCTGCTTTATGCTGCAGCAAAGGCAAAGGAACATGTATAGGGATGGCCATTCTGGATCAGGCCAATGGCACATCTAGTCCATTATACTCTGCCCTGCTGCCTCCATTCCCTAGCGTCTGCGGCAGAGAAGCAGGGCTTTGTGTCTGGTGCTCATTGACCGGAGTGCCTGTGATCCTCCAGCCGGAAGTGGCAATGCAGTGAAGCAGCGAAAGTGGTTGGTGAAGAAGGGGCAGGGTTAGGCTTTTTTGGTGGTGGAGGCAGCTCAAGTGGAAACCTTCAGCCCTCACCTCCTGTAGATATTCATGAGATGAGAAATGCGGAACCAGCATCACTTCTCGTTTGGCTCCTCTTTTCCTGTCTTGTTATATCTGCCAAGAGCAACTTGCAGCTGCATTGCTCTCAGCAAGACTCCTGCCAGCTCAGGCAGTAGGAGGTGCCCTACCATCACACCTGGCATTGCTGCCTCCCACTAACCCACTAGGGACCCTTGCTCCAGCTTCAGACAGCACAACAGGCTGGGCACACACAGGGAGTCTGCTTGCCTTGTGGGATACCATGCTGACGAGTCTGCTCCAAGCTGCCACTCCCTGGCCAGCTGTGCGGGAGTTTGTATTTTTCATGCACTGTCTTTTGATTCCTTAAAGTGGTAAATTGGGATGAGGGGAGAAGGGAATTACCAGGCTAAAATCAAGCCATGTGGCAGCGTGTTCTGACAAAATCTCCCATATGCAGCTGCTGTTGCCCCGAGGAAGGATAGTTGTGCGATGACAGCAAAGCCCTGGGAGGCAGGAGAACTCCGGTCTACTCCCAACTGTGCCACTGGCTTGCTGTGTTATGCTGGGTGAGTCACTTACCATCTATTGGGTGGGTTTCCATAGGTACTTAGTGCTGGACTAACTCCCCTCCTATTGGAGTCTATGGGAGTTCTATCACTGACTGCAATGGGAGCAGAGTTCGGCCAAGGCTGGGTCCATTTGAAACTCCCAACCACGCTGCCTCCATTCCCCCATCTGGGAAATTGGAGACAATAGGCCTGATTCGTCTCTTACTTGTACTCATGTCACACCATTGACTTGGGCGGCATTAATTCTGACTTATACCGATGCGTCGGAGAGGAGATTCAAGCCCAATAAGCTTATCTCCTAGGGGCGCTGTGGAGTTTAATTGACATTTGGGTCATACGTTTTATTGTGGTTCCCTTAATAAACAGTTTATAAAGGGTTAAGAAATGATTAATAGATATTTTAATGAATGGTTAATCAATTGATATAGAGTCCAACAGGTCAATACTTAGACAGCCCCTGTACCAAAGACCTTCCAACCCTTTTTGTTGTGCAACAGGGCCCTAGTCCATGGCCAGGAAGTGCTGCTGCAATACACAATCTAAATAAATAATAATAATTAATAACAAATAGATGCCTGTAATAACAACCCTGGTTTACAACCATCTATAACACCTTCTACTGCTGTGCTTATAGTCATCTATAAACATATATTGCCAACGTCTGTAACGTACTTATAACATCTATTAATTGTTTATAAACCAGTTCTAAATGGAACCTTAATATGACGCGTGACCAATGTAGGCCACACACTTTGATATCGGCGGAAGGAAAACACTATGGAAGTGCTAAGTATCATTAGTGTGTGGGCTTTCTTCACTCATCTATCCCGCTTTGGTACATTTTGGAAAAGCTACAATGTCTGAATTCCCCAAAACTCTCATAAAAAAAACTGTTCCCCAAGGAGGTGGGGCAAGAAGTGTATCCTGATAAACAAAAGATCAATTCACTACAAATCCATCTTTTAATCCTAATAACTAATTTATAACTATTTATTGCCCGCTCTCAAAACCTTGCCTTCCATCCGAGGGATATTTTGCAACATAAGCACTCACACCACACAGCCAATGATTTAGCCGAGGGGTTTTATAGTCTGAAATGGCTTTAAAATTTGTTTGGAATTACCTTGAGCACATTTTAAACACTTAAATTGTCATCTTTGTATACTGGGATATTCACGATGCACTCTAGTAGGGCTTTAAAAAAAATCCATTAGGTTGTGGAGTAACACACAGATGCTCTTCCATTGTTTTCACAAGCGTCGTCCCTAAAACCAATAATCTAATACAGCTTAGGGTCCCTTGCCAGCATCATTGCTATCTAGAATGCAGATCTTGTGGAGGAAGGATGGTCCACGAGACATGGGTGATTTTCAGTCACTTCCTGGCTCTGCCACAGACTTTCAGCGTAACGTCAGGCAAGTCCCATCTGCGCAGATCCTGAAGATATTTAAGTTCCTAACTTCCGTTGAAATCAATGGAAGTTAAGACCCTAAATACCTATGAGGAGCTGAGCCATAGGGCTTGTCTTCATTGCAGAGTTAACTTGAGTTATCACTGGAGTGTTGCCCCAAGCTTGAGTCCTGTCCACACAAAAAATCCCTTAACTCGAATGTGGTGGTGCTTTTAATGAGCGTTACCTGGGAGGTCAGGGGAATAGGCTAAAGCTTGAGTTAGCACAACTCATCAGCTGCTAACACAACCCCTCTGTGTAGCTCAAGTATTAGTGTGGCTGCTCTCACTTGAGCTGGGCTAACTTGAGAGGAGTTAATTCGAATTAACTCCTCAGTGAAGACATGCCGTTAGTGTCTTTGTGCCTCCACTCCCCATCTGTAAAATAGGGATAACCCTTCCTTAGCTCCCAGGGGCACTGTGTGAATCAATTCAATAATGTCTGTGTGGTGCTCAGACAGGATAGGAGTTGCATAAGCACCTAGATAGACCAGATTTCAAACAGGACACAATATTTGCCAGGACGGGGGGGGGGCGGGGGAGAATTTGTCACCAGAGCTACGGCTGAGGCCTATTGTAACTAAGGTTTGGAGATATTTTGTGCACTCTGGTGTCTCTTGACAGCGGTTGCATTTTCCTAATGGGCTCCGACTTGTGTTTTTCTAGCATACACAGCTCTACTCAGGCCTGATTTCCCACCACCTCACCCCAGACCATAACACTCTTGATTAGGCCGGGACAGTCGTGCACTCACTTTGATAAGCGGTCCACCTATTCCATTCCCCATCTTTAAGCCACTGCACGCTCCTCGCAGCGTGCCTCACAAGTCCACACTTCATATGTTTAAGGCTTCTGCTAGCTGTCAGGGTCTCCTGCACATTTTTATACCTGACGTGATCTTGCAAAGGAGCCCCTGGGGAGCCGCCGTAAAAATGTTTTATGTAGGAATAGGTTGGTTTCTGTGCAATAAAAACTGAAGCATTGAAAAGCAAGCTCCTGTGTAATTACAAAGACAGAGGAGATAGCTTCCATATGTTTGAGTGGGTGTGAGAGGCCCAGAGCCTACATCTGTTCTCTTTGTTCTGTCAGAAAAAAAAAAAGAAAGAAAGAAAGAAAGAAAAGGGAAACTCGGGTCTGAAAGAGAAACTGACCCCTTGATAAACCCTGACCGGAACCAGTCACTGGCTTTGAGGGTCAAGGTATGGCAACATCTGGCTCTAGGAAAAGTGCAGGCAGCTCCAGCAGAAAAGGCAGTTGATCAATAAATTGTGCTACTAGGCATGAAATCGGAGAGATCTGAGAGCCATTCATTAACGAGCTCGTTAAGTGATTGATATGCTTAATTTTCCTGTCAAACGTGGACTTCCCTTGTAAACATGTCAATTGAGAAAAGTTCAAGCTTGTCACTCGGATTTATGGCTGGAATAACATGTAGGTGGAAAAGAGCGACATGTCCCCCGTGGCCCATGCTGCTTCCTATTAAATGTGAGGCCAACGAATCCAGGTGCTTGAAGGTCCTTTCTCCTCCCCTCCAACTCCTTTCTTCCCACAGCTGAGATAACAATAACAGACCTCCAAACCAGAAACATACCAGAACTTGGCCCCAGCAACAATTAGCCTATTAATTTGTTCATCTTGATAAAGCAAGAGGCATCTTAGCTTTGGAATGTCTTTGATGGCTTGTTTTGGGAACTAAGATTCCCCACTTATTCTTCCTTCTGTGGTCCCCTCCTCCTTCCCCCCTTAACTAAATAAAATATATATGGTTGGATGTGTTTTAATCCAGGCACCAAGGGCTGGCCTTGTTTTTCTTCAGGATCCTGTTAGAATTTAGATACAGGCCCTGATTCTCAGCGGGGTCTCGTCCTGCTCTCCAGTAATTATTTTCATTATGATCGTGTCACCCAATGGTCAGTATGTATTGCCTTCGTCCCTAAGTGTCCAACTCACAGAAGGCAGGGGACTGTTCCAGATAAACGGCCGCTCAATGAGCCTGCAAAGACTTGTGCTTTTAGCTCCCAAGGTTCCCAGTTCAATCCCCAGGCTCATTCAAAATGGCAGCCCTCACAGTAGCACTAAAGACAGAGGTGAGATTGTACAGCACCTCACGCAACTGGCCATCAAACACATTGTGAGAGACAGTCTGTGCCCTGAAGCTGTAAGAATCGAAGGCCCCCGTCCTGCAGAGATTTAGGCATGTGCTTATCTTTATGTGCTGAGGGGACCAGTGGGACTATGGGAAATTAAAATGTACATGAGCATTTGTAGAATCTGGGCCTAAGTGGACAAGGGAAAGATTATTAGGAAAAAAATATTTTGCAGATAGGGAACTGAAGCCCAGAGCGGTTACGTGACTTGCCCAAGGCAAGGAGTTGTCCCCACAACAGGCATTTGGCAGCTGGCAGGACAGGTCGGTATGGGGTGTTTATCAATAGTAGGAATGGTGGGCAAAGCAGGGAGAGTTGGGTTGGGTGACAAAAATTCATGGCACATAGGTAAGGGTATAGTAGGGGCTGCTCCCAAAAGTGCTGGCTCTTTTTGGTCACACACACTTAGCAAATAGGCCCAGCCACACCTACCCCAGCACAGTAAAGAGTGTTACTCTGTATGATCAGTGCAATACAGAAAGGGATGAAATTCACCCCATTCAGCGGTCTAGTGTAAGGTTTGTGCTCCTCATAAGCCCTATGTATTTCAGCCAGTATGCGTAAAACTTTCAGCACCTCTGACCAATAAAAGCAAAGGAAACAAGTTAGGGTTAAATTGTGCCTTTTTTTTTTTTTTTTTTAAGGAATAAGATTTTCAAACAGCTCAAGGCCCCAGCTATCCCTTGCTATTGTTGAGACTTGGACTGCGTTGCTGAACAGCAAACATAATACCATTTTCACACTGCTGTGGAAAAGCAAAAGGTCAAGAATACGCTGGTTGCATCATGCGTTCCTAAAGTTGCAAAAAAAAGGTAAAATAAATGCAAATAAATACATTAAATTTAATAAGGCTTGACAAGAGAAAACAATTAGGCCAGTAACAAGGAAGGTGTGTTTGTCTGGTTATTCCTTTAAGTTTACCATGCTTTTCCAGTGAATCGTTTCTATTGTGAAATTTAGTAAAAAAATGTTTTCAGAGAGAGAGAGGCAGAGTATGTGTGTGTGTTTTCCTGTCTCCCTTTAGTGGCAGGTTCCAGCAACTACACAGCCTACTAGTAGTACCCAGCTAAAGTAATTTTTTAGCTCAAATGTTTGAGATCTATAGTTTTGATGCTCAATGTCCAGGGTTCAATCCCGCAGCTGACCAGTAGAGGAGGTCATGGTTTGTTGCAGATATATGAAATGTTTCATAGTTTTACATGTTTTGATGCACATATTGATCTTTAAACACATTTTTGAAATTCAGAACATTAAGGGTTTTTTGTTTGTTTTTTTTAGCTCAAACAGAAAAATTGGGCCAATTTGGTGAAATCAGAATTTTGGGGATTATTTTTAGTTTCGATTCCCCCTCACTCCATTTTCATGAGCAAAATGGAAAAAGGGAGTGCAACTCCAAGCCCAAAAACAATCCCCCCCCGCCAAAAAACCAAAATGAAATGAAAATGAAAGGCCCCAAATATTCATTTTGAAAATTTTCAGTAAAAACTTTGTAGGAAACATTTTGGGGGGGAAAAAAAAAAGGTTCCTTTCCAAAACCTGTGGAATGAAACCTATTTTGAATGTTTTGAAGACTTGCACAAAAAATATTACATTTTTTTCAACCAGCTCTCTATAAGTACAAGAATAAAACAGAACAAAATAGAACAGAGCCCTACACTGGTCCTCTACCTTCAGTTCATTCAAATCCTTCCCATAGACTTGATTCACTTCCTCCATATTCCCACAAGCGTGTCAATAACAGAATGAGATAACAATGAATAATAACCATTTCCATGTTCAGAAATGACAGCCGGAGTTCTCCCAGAGCTATTTTTGAAGACGTTAGGTATAAGCATCACTGTGACATGGTTTTCCTGTATGTCCAGAATGGAGAGGCCTATCCCTCCACAGACAATCTACAGAATAATTTCTAATCTACGGTTCAGGAGGATGGTTGGTGAGTAAAACACATATACTGGGACCCAGGAGATCTAGGTTCAATTTCTGTTTCTTTCATAGGCTCCTTGTATGACGGTTAGTAAGTCACTTAGGCCATGTCTCTACTACAAGCTAGGGGTACGATTCACGTGCTTGTGTACACACACTCAAACCAGCACTCATTGAGCTAGCATGAGTATAAACAGCTGCGCTGGTAGTGGAAGTGGAGGCAGAACTGAGCCTTGCCGAGTATGTACGCACCTGAAACTGGTGGGTATGTACTGAGCTGAGCCTCCGCCGCCGCGAACAATGCTACCGTGGCGACGCTGCTATTTAAAAATGCAAGACTAGCTTTGCAAACACACTCTTCTAGCGGGGTCATGCCCAGTTCTGTGCTACATCAACACACACAAGAGAGCACAGAAAAGCTCCTTGTCGCTTTTACAACATAAACCCTCAGCAGGGAGCAGAAGCATGTGGCAGGCACTGAAATACCTGTAGGGTGCCCTCTTGTTTGCTGACTGCTCGAATGATACAGTATCTGTTGGTAACATGCGTATCAATTACTTTACAAGTCTGACAGGACAGCAGGGGCCCCCCTTTGAAATGCATTGCCAGTGTGTACAGTAAGTGGATCCTGTAACAGGTTTGTCCCTGACTTTCTGAGGGATTCCTTCCACCCAGTGAGTTGTAAACTGGCGGGAAGCAGATGTGTCATCATTAACAGGTCTGATGTTCAGTAAAGGGCCCAGGGGGATGCTTTTAATGCAGAGCACAACTGGTACAGCTTTGGAAAAACATGCCTCTGTATTGGGGTTCTGGAACAGTTTTAATAGTGGGGGTGCTGTGAGCCATTAAACCAAACTGTAAACCCTGTGTATAATGGAAACCACTTCAAGCCAGGGGGTGTTGCAGCACCCCCTCTGCCCCCCTAGTTCGAGTACCTAGGTCTCTGTATTAAACAGGTGGTGTGTACATGCAATGACTATCTTGTGACTGTGTCTGTGTGACTGGGCTGGTCTATGCTGGGAACCTACCTAGACTTAGCCACGTCTCTCGAGGCTAAATCCACACCCCTGAGAGATGTAGCTATGCCGACCTAACCTTCGGTGCAGACAGTGCAAGGTTAATGGAAGGATTCTTGCTGACCTAGCTACTGCTTCTTGGGAGGTGACTTACCTTCCCCTCCCATCGGTGTAGGTAGTCTCTACTCTGAAACACTACAGCAGTGCAGCTGCAGTTTAAATGTAGACATGGCCTCTGTGTCATTCAGTTAACCCCATGTTTGCTGGGATGTACTGCGCATTCAGGAACTGGACCAAGATCTCAATTAGTAATGAACCCAGGGGAGTCATGTATCCAGGGCCCACCCTGCTGGAGGCATAGGCCAATGTAGAAGTCGTGTTACCATCAGACCTCAGCACAGTTGTCTACAGCATTCTGGGTCACTGAGAAATATCTAGGGCAGAACCTCCAACAGCATAGGCTGTGACCATTAATTTCAGGGGCAACTGAGATTAGGTGGTAGTTTTCAAAACCACATAGGGCAGTGAGTACCCAATCCTCATGGAAAGTCAATGGGAGTTAGGTGCTTAATTCCCATCTATGCTTTTGAAAACCTCCTCTTTAGTTATTAGTAAAGAAAATTGCTTGACAGCTGGGACCTGGGATATATTCTGGGTTGTTTTCCCCCCCATCTTCCTCCAAAGCAGTGGAGACTGGCTACAGCTGGTGATGCTGGGGTGGGGGCATGACCCAGTACTTTGAGGTGGAACAGAGCATCCTATTTCTTTAGCTGCTTGGCTGGTGTGTCTCACATGCTCAGGGTCACACCGATGGCCAGATTTGGCGTTGGGAAGGAATTTCCCCCCAGGTCAGATTGGCAGGGGATTTAGAGATGTTTTGCCTTCCTCTGTGGCATGGGATGCGGGTCACCTGCTGAGACCATCTGGGTATATTTCACTTAATCAGTTCTCCATCATCGGAGAGGCCTGGGGCAATGGTGGCACCTAGGTCCCTCCTGTTCTCTGCCTGTGGCACACAACAGTTTAGTCTCCTAAGGACTGGAATGCTTTAGTTCAACCCAAGTTATTGGTCTCAAGGCAAGGATAACCTGGTGAAACCGATCAACCTGTGCTAAACAGGAGGTCAGACTAGATGATCTAAGGGTTCCTCTTGGCCTTAAACTCTATGAAACCTGGTTCTCTTCTCACAGACACTGCTACTTTCAACTGACTTCACTGGAGCCCCTGGGCAAACTGGATTCAGACCAAGCATATTGCTAGATGGGAGGGGAAGGGTCCTGACAACATGAGGGTGAGGCAGGGGTCTTGTTCTGGCAAAGGGGGTCCAGTCTGGAAAAAGTTGAGAATAACTACAGAAGCATGTGGAGAAACTAAGCATGACTAATCCCCACTAAATAGCTGGAGAGAAGCATTTCTCAGCAAGAGATGTGAGAGGCAAGAGCACTTTCCACTGATTTTTGCTGACCTTGTTTTCTTTTTTAGGACAGGGAAGGCACAGACCTGACAGGTGATGTAGGGCATTGGATAACCATCTACACTGTGTGCTTGGCTGCACATCAGCATTTTATAGGTTTTGGGGTGAAAAATGCTTTTAATTAACAGATGGAACCGGGGTTTTCACTCTAGTCACATGCTATTTGCTGCATCAAGATGGCCCATTTCACCTTCATAGTCTTTTCCCTCTTAAAGAGCCCTTCAGTTTGGGATTCACTGAAAGCCAAGCACCTCAGTAATCTTCAACTGCTGCCATAGATGCTCAGAGCTCAGCATCTTCATCTCTTCCCAATGTAGACAGGTCTGCAGCCCTCCAGTAATCCCCAGTGGCTTACTAGTGTGTCCACACACTGCTGAGTGATTTACAAAGTGCTCCAGCCCTTTGTGTTGGAAAGGACTCACTTGGTGTCTGAAGGTGCATCCTAAACCCATTTGAAAGCTCAATAGGAGGGAAATGGAAATGTAGAGGGGAGGAGAAATGGGTGGGGTGAGTGTAGAAACCATTGTCAGCCTGTCAATCATCTGTACCAAGAACAGGGAGAGTTTAGGAGAGCGGCAGAGAAATCAGCTGGGGTCCAGAAAGGGTCCAGATTCTAGGGTCAAATCCCACCCCAAGGAACAGTGGTGCAAATCCATAATCAGCCATTATGAAGTTTCTTCCATCGTCCTCTGAAGTATCTGGTATTGGCCACGGTCAGAGACAATATGCTGAGCCACTGATTTGATCCAGTCTGGTAGTTCCATATGTCCTTTGGTTCCTCTGGATTTCCACTGAGACCAGAATGTAGCCTGTTGCAATTAAAGCTACAGTAGCTTTTCCAGTACCTTGTTCATGTCTGTTTCTACATGACTCAAACAACCAGGTGCAAGAATATCATGCATGTATGATCATAATGCCACTGTATAAATCTATGGTATACCCCACCACCCTGAATATTGCATGCAGTTCTGGCCATCCTATCTTTAAAAAACTATATTAGAAATGGAAAAGGTACAGAGAAGGGCAACAAAATGATTAAGGGTACAGAACAGCTTCCATCTGAGGAGAGATTAAAAAGACTGGGACTGTTCAGCTTGGAAGAGATGACTGAGGGGGGTATGATAGAGGTCTATAAAATCACGAATGGTGTGGAAAACGTGAATAAGGAGATGTTATTTACCCCTTCCCATAAAACAAAAACCAGGGGTCCCCCGATTGAAATTAATAGGCAGCAGGTTTAAGACAAACAAAAGGAAGTACTTCTTCACCCAACACACAGTCAACCTGTGGAGCTTATTGCCAGAGGATGTTGTGAAGGCCAAAAAGTATAAGTGGGTTCAAAAAAGAATTAGGTAAGTTCCTGGACGATAGGTCCATCAATGGCTATTAGTCAAGATAGTAAGGGACGCAATCCCATGCTGTGTGTCCCTAAGCCTCTGAGTGCCAGATGCTGGAACTAGATGACAGGGGATGGATCACTTGATGATTACTCATTCTGTTAATTTTCTTTGAAGCATCTGGCATTGGCCCCTGTCAGAAGACAGGATACTGGGTTAGATGGACCATTGGCCTGACCCCGTATGGCCGTTCTTATGAGCAGCCAACAAGAGAGTTTGTTCTGACACTGCAATGCTGATCATACCTAAAGAAAAGGTTTGATGGGCGAAAGGGTGCCGGGAATTTCCCTTTCCAGTTTGCTCCAGATCTTTCCGTTAAACTCAGTTGCATTTCTTGGCTGGGTACTTCTGTGAACAAACCGTTTTGTGATTGATTCATTTTTATTTGTGTTAAATGTTATCACGAAATAGCAGTCATCGAATCAACACCTTGGTTCCCTGGTGCACATTCCCTCTGGTCTCATTTTTTGATAAATGCCAAGAGCAGGAGACCATTATCCTGTGACATGTGCCACTCCGCTCACATTATCTCTAAAATAACACGGACACATGCACAAATCTACAGCAATCGTGACATGGACGAGAACAGATCTAGACTCATTGTACTGGAGATGTTGCATAGAGTACAGGGAAGGGTAAAACAGCTGAACAGGCTAGTAGTTTGGTTTGAACATCAATCCTTTGCTTTTTTTATCCTGAGCCTGTTTGAAGGCCACTTGGCAATAACAACAATCACAAAGACCTAGCAAGCTGGGCTGGCCTCAACACTGATTTAAAAATGATAATTATGTTTCATGAAATGAATTCAAAAAAGTTTTGTTTTTATAATTTTTTCAAGACAAAAATCAAACTTTTCTGATTTTTGATGGAAAAAACCCACTGTGGAGCTCATAATGGACAGATCACCTGTGTGGTGAAAGCTGGCTCTGCTTCCAAAAGCCGTGATTTGTTGGGGATCGGTGAGCAGGAGAAGCCGGCTTCTCCACCCTCCCACCTCGAGACTCCTGGCTGGCTAAAGAGTGGGCAGAAAAATCTTGCCCCTACTTCCTGCTGTCAGCTGTCCTCGGGGTGGAGAATTGGATTGCCGTAGAGAAGGGACTGCATCCAACTGGCAGCCTTGGCAGAGAGACAAAGGAATGAATGGATCGTGGAGACTCAACTCTTCTTTTACCCTACAGAGGGCTCCCTCCAGTTGAGAATTAGGGGGCAGTGTTGGGGGAGCACTGGTTAAAGGGCTGACTTTCCCACAGTTGTCAATCCAGCCAATAAGCTGCCTTTAAAAGGGAAGGTGGAAAGAAATCAAAGAAAAGAAAGGAAGGGAATCCCCTTACCCCCCATTTCTGGAAAAGTGCAGAATTTCTTGTTTGGATACAAAGGGCAGGCTCCTTGGCTTTCTAGCATGTCAGTGATTTGCCATCATGTAGTGTTAGCCCCATACTGGTTTAGTATTTATTTAGCTAATATGACACAATTAAAGTGTAATCACGTCTGTACCTTTCATATCATGTCAGGCAAAATGAACACCGTTAAAAGGATGATGCTAACATGAAATGATGGGAAATAGTTAATGTGATGAAACATTCAGCTCGTATTAATAAAAAAAAAAAGTGGGGAAAAGGCTCTTCTGTCTCTTCTGGGTTGCTTGCACTGCATCTAGGAGCCCAGGGCAATATCCTCCTTCACTTTGCTTCTGTGATCACAGTCTGTCTTCACACAGGGAACTAGCGCCTTAATGGATCCATGAATTTTCAAAACTAGACACGTAATATTTTCAGAAACACCTCTGTGATTTAGGAGCCCAAGTGTCATTTTTAGAAGAAATTCAGGCACTTAGGATCCTACGTTTCAAGAAAGTCAAGGAGCCACATTCTTCTAAGTGCCTGGGTCACTTCAGACTTAGGCTTTGAAATGCTAAGCAGAACAAGGCTTAGTTACCTTCACAATTTTGCCCCTGGGCTGACAAGAATTTGTGGGTTCTGAATCTATAATAATACCTAGTTCTTAGATAGCACTTTTCAGCAGTAGATCTCAAAGCGCTTTACAAAGAAGGTCAGTATTGTTATCCCCATCTTACAGATGAGGAAACAGAGGCATAGAAACTTGCCCAAGGTCACCCAAGAGGCCTGTCGCTGAACTAGGAATACAATTCAGGTCTCTTGAATCTTAGTTCAGTGCACTAGACATGAGAGAGACTACTCTTCTTCCCTAGATTAGATTCAGGCAAAAGTTTGGGGTTTGGATCTGAGATCACATCAGAGCTAGGATTTGGCCATAAATCTGATGCTGCTGCAATCTTGCAGCTATTCTCTTATGATTTCAGTTCCAAGCAACTGAAATCTCGAGAGCTCAGCTGTTCTTGTGAGATATCTGTCATTTGAGCTGCCGTTCTTGTGATTTTCAGCTTCTACCAAACTGGAAAATAGGCTTCTTTCATTTTTGAAGATGACTGTTAATGTGGATTTGATTCAAATAGGCCTTTTCAATTTTTGTAGGAGACCTGGTACTAGAACTATAAACATATATCTGAATCTGCCCCTTGTCCAGTGAAACGTGAGAGAGGCTGCATTTGAGGTTCTGCCTTTGTCTTATCTCCATTCAGAAGGGCACATCACTGATATTTGTAGAATCAGAAGCGTCAGAATTAAAAACACCTCAAAAGTTCCATCTCCTGCACTTGATGCTCACTCAGTGAGGGCTGGTTTATTCTCTACTGTTTGTTTCTTAGTGCACTGTCCAGTCTACGTTTTCAGTTTCTCAGATCCTTTCTTGTACTAAGCAACTCTTTGGACCTGAAACTTTGAGACATGGCGGCAAAACTTGGAAGAAATAAATAACAATTATTTCAGAGAAGAAGGTTCCAGCTGGAGCAGTATCTGGTGGTTGAGCATATATCTAACAAAGGATTGTTATTTAAGCAATAACCCTTGAGAAATTGGTCGTTACCAGCATTAAACGACTCAGTCCATTGCCAAGGATGGTTAACGCTCTAATAAACTGGTCATTAACTGCAGTAACAATGAATTTCGAGGGGATTATTGCTATTATAAACCTTAATCAATGGTTTATAACAGCAATAATGTGGTCCTTTCTTTTAATGGTAAGTAGGGCGGCATGAGCAGCCTGCCTGGAAATGTTTTTGCTCTGGCTGATAAGACAGAAAACAGGTGTTAAAATACTATCCAATTCAAAACATCTTGAAAAAAAAAAAACCCAACTCAAGACCATCACTGCAAGGGATGATGCAATGGTCACATCATTTGCAGGTCATACTACAATGGATAACTCGCAGCCGAGACTAACTCTGAATGGACCCTATCCACTTGGAAAACCTTCAGGCTCATGACACAGCGTTGACATTGAGAACCTGTGGGTGGTTCTAGCTCAGAGGAAGATTGTCCAGTTGCCGGGTGGAGGGGTCTGCTAACATATTATCTATGAGGACAGGCCAACTCACTTTGCCTGATTCAGAACCCACGGGACCTTAACTGTGTGGGAGGCTGGCTGGAGTCCGAATATTGTTGGGTTCATGTTCTGCTAAGGAGTGACTGTGGGCAAAGATTAAGAGAGAAAGAGCCCAGTGATAAATGGAACAGAGAGAAGGGAGAGCTGTCAGCACTTAGATACTCTGATGGTGTTGACATCAATGGCACAACTCCCACTGACTTTAGTAGGGCCAGGATTTCACCCGGGTGTTTTAGAGGTGAACCTCCTCCTAGGCAATGGCCAATTGTGGAATCTTGCACATGGGTGGGGAGGATTCCTTCCTGATCCCCACAACCATCAGTTTATGCCCCGAAGCACGAGATTTGCCTCTACCTCAGTCCTTTGTGCCTATTACCATGGAAAGTATTGCGCATTAGGAACCAGGTCACCTCTCTTTAAAATCTGCAAAGCTTTGCCCCTTTTCTGCAGTCTCTGCTTAATTTGTGCAGTGTCCGGAAAGGAACTAAGATGCACGCCTGTCTTTTTTTTTTTATGATGCTTATCCCTTTACTTAAGGCAGTAATGATATGATAGCACAATAAGCAGTAGTGGATTAGTAATGATATCTTACTAGAGCTGATTGAAAAATGCCGATTTGTTTTGCAAAGGCGGCAAAATAAATTTTTTCAAAATAATTTCAGTGTTTTTGGATATGTTTTTGCAAAACATTGCCATTTTCATAATTTCAAAAATTTTGAAATTTCAAACAACAAAAAAAGTGAAAAGTTTTGACTGGCTCTGTATTTAGCACCTGTCTAGTGGCTTTCATCTTGAACGATCACAAAGCACTCTGCTGACTTGACATATGCAGGGATCACTGAGCCGACCACTAAAGTGCATCCACCTCTGAGATGGATGATAGCAGCTGTTTAACCATACATTACAGTCTGCATTTGCTGATATAAAGCAGGCGACAACCCGGCCAAGCTCAGCCTGAGCTCAGTGAGTGAAGCATTGAGGGGGAGAAGTTCAAAGACACAAAGGGGAATTAGCTGCCCAACTTCCATTGCCTTTCAATAGGAGAGAGGTGCCTAAATTCCCTTTGAAACTGCCCCCTGCCTGAGTCATGTTCCTCTGTGAGTGATAGTGGGCTTGAATTGGGGGGAGGGATAGCTCAGTGGTTTGAGCATTGGCCTGCTAAACCCAGGGTTGTGAGTTCAATCCTTGAGGGGGCCATTTAGGGATCTGGGGCAAAAATTGGGGATTGGTCGTGCTTTGAGCAGGGGGTTGGACTAGATGACCTCCCAAGGTCCCTTCCAACCCTGATATTCTATGATTCTATGAATCAGGAGTAGGGCGACACTCAATAAGACCTGATTCTCCAAGGTGTCAAGTCCCTCCATGCAGCATTGGGCCCTGAGCCTGGTTCTGCTGCTCTGTGTTTGGCTCTTCCTGAGTTCCGACCTGGTCCTTTAGATGTAAAGCAGCATCTCCTGAAGCTCGATACAGATCTTGTTCATGACTTATTGCCAGTGTTCCTTTGAGTATCAGTGTTTATGACTGAAATACTTCCAAGTATTCTGCCCACCCAACACTGAGGGGCAATACATTACTATGTGGATACTCAATTTCAATTGGACACACTGCACTGTATTTCAGCTGGATACACTCCATAATCAATCAGTTCTGTACACTGTCATTGAAGCTCTGGCCTGGGCCACTGTAGGAGACAGGATATCAGATAAGGTGGACCATGGTCTGACCCAGTATGGCAGCTCTTATGTTCTTATGCTCTTCTTCGTTTCCTGGGGTATATTGCAGCGCACTGTCCAACCGCGGTCACCCCAGTAGCTGCATTTCAGCAATGACCAAAGCAATTCCTCTCTCTATGTAGACAAAGATCCTGCAGACCTTACTCAGGCAAAATTCCTACTGAAATTCATGGGTGTTTTTGCCTGAGCACAGACTACAGGCAGTGGCGTAGCCAGGTTTAGAGCACAGGGGGAGCGGAGCTAAAAAAAGGCGCCGGGAGCAAAAAGCGTCGGGAGCAAAAAAAAGACGCTGGGAGCAAAAAAAAAAGTGCTTCGCTCTGGCTGCAGCATAGGAGCAAAAGGCGTCGGGAGCAAAAAAAGGCGCCGCTTCTGCTCAGTGGGGGAGCGGCCGCTCCCCCTGCTCCCCCCCTGGCTATGCTACTGATTACAGGATCCAATAGTTCATACAATTCATTGAGATCCTTTCAGATCAAATGTACAGTGTTAGAATCATAATAGCTAGATGCAAACACCTACTAGATTACCTAGCCTCCTAGATTGCCTGATCATCTAGTCTATTTATCTTGGACGTTCCTTGGGGCACGGACCATCTTTTTGTTCTCTGTTTGTACAGCGTCTAGCACAATGGGGTCCTGGGACTCTTACACACTACCGTAATACAAATAAATAAATATTCTTGCCTGGCCTGGGTAGGGATACTCCGTCTCATTGCAGAGAATTTCTTAGCCTATTATTATTAACCCTGTTGATTTTTTGGAGGGAATGGGGGAAGGTGCACAGTACTTCTTGTCGAGTATATGCTCCTCAACTGGGACAGCCCCAAGGACATCCTTTGCCTGGGCTATAGTGAGCCTGTTTACTCCTTTGCTTCCAGTGGCTTCATGTCCAGAAGAAGCATCCCTGTTTCTTTTCAAAACGTTTGCCCACTTGGCACCTGGACCCCTGCTTCAAAGATCTATGACAGATGCAGAGAGCCTCCCTGCAGGAGCCTTTAATGATTTAGTCTTCAAAGCCTAAAGACAAGCAGTGAGTTATAATTATGTCCTGACTGTAACAAAGATTTTCTTCCTTCTCTATTTGGGAAAAAAGGGGGAAGAGAGACTTTACGGATCTTCAGCACAGATTCTGAGTCCCCCATCCTTATCTGTGCACTCCCCCTTGCTATGCTGGCTGTGTCTGGAGGAGGAACTATTTGTCTGATATTAACAAGATTGAAACTTCTGAAGCTTTGGCTTTTCTGGCCATGCTCCTCTTGTCCTTTCTAACATGTTTCCTTCCATCCCTATCCCATTGTGGGTGTCAGCAGAGGAGATGGCTGGTAAAAAAATTTTTTTTTTTAAAGAAGGCTGTACTGGAATAAATTGGAAAGTTTACTTCATGTAGCATGGAAATAAAAAAGCTCATTCAGAAAGTTAATGATTTATTTTATAGTTTCATTATCAGGGTCACATTACTCAATAGCATTTCAAACATGTCATTTGTACAAACTATGGTAATTAAAATTTATAACGTACTTCATCAGCGGCATATGAATCTTTTAGCCAGCACTCTGCTGTCATATAAACAGTGTAATTTCAGCTGCAATTCACCCTTTATTGGCTCTCATTTGTGATTTAACAGCCATCAATGACTGTGCTATAAAGAATAAATTAACCATCCGTAAACCTTATGATGACAGGGACAGTCAAACAGATTTAAACTGCTTCCACCAGACTCTGGTTAGCCAGCAGAGATCAAATATGAATGAGGTGCTGGTGTGAAAATGTGACTGCTCCCTGCTCTGAAGGTGCCATGCACAACATGGAGCTGGAGAATAGTCTACTCTGGCTATTGCCTGGGTGGAGCTTTTCGTCAATGCAGCCCACAATCCCAGGGCCTTAGAATTCCACCTCTCCTGCGAGTAATTTCCTGCCCTGCTGGAGCTGTTCCAGGGAATAACTTTGAGGTCCTGTTAAAGCAAAGATAAAAGACACTCTCCTTCCTGCAGGCCAGTTCGGCTGTTCAAGCTCTGGGGGCCCAAATCACTATCGCCCTGCATGTTGTGTTGCAAACCGGACCTAAACCGCTACCAAATTGGGATGGAAGCACTTTGTGCTGGGGTACAGGCCCATGGTGTGTTGGGCTGTAGAGCCGTGTCGTGGCACTGCATGATCGTAAAGAGGGGGGAAATGTGATGTAGGAACTCTCTCAAGTCCTGTCCTGCTCAGCGCTCCAAAATCTAGGTGCTTACTGGCGTAACTGCAGCCAGGGGAAGCTACTCCAGAGTCACATGGGTGGGACTGGGAAGCCTGCACATTACTGCAGCTGAGATTCAACCCAGGAGGCTCCAGATGCATGGGCAGCCTGGCTCTCATGCGGCTGAAATGGAGCCTTCCTAGGACCACGCTCTGCAGGGCTTGTCCCAGCTGCAGGCCAGGCTATTTTATTTTCTTGTCCTAGTCACTCTCTTCCTCTTTCCTCCAGCATAGTTGCAAATGCCTTCAAGCTGGTAGTCAACTTAGGATGGTGAAAAGCAAGCAAGCAAAAAAACCACAAACACCAAAACCAACAATCCCAGCCCCAGCTAGTTTATGGATTAGACAGCAAGCCCACAAAAGGCAATTTCTTAATAGGAAGCTCTTAATCAGCAGCTGACAATTATCCAATAGCTTATTTTTGCCCATCCTTTGCGGAGGGAGCAATATGTTTTAATGGGATCCCTACTATGCTTACGGTTGACACTGTACAAAGCTAATAAATGATATGGATTGGATTTGTTACTGAGACATCTCCAAGGAGCCTGGGTCATACAGGCCAATAAAATTGGCCTCATAAATTTACCCTGACACACAGGATTACTCCAGCATCGCTGAGGTCACCTTCTCACACTGATTTATCGCCAGCCCATGGGTTAATAATACTGTTTGCGGGGCTGTTGTTTTTCCTTCCACGTAGCAGATATTAATCAGAGCATCCCTGAGTTCTCAGTTCTTTGTGGGCAGGTGCAGGGGATGTGATGTGTGGGGAGGTGGAGTGGGCTTCTGATTATTTATTTTGTAGACAGGGCTTTTCGTATTTAAAAAAAAACTTTCTCTAAAGCCCAGCAGCGACAGGCAATTTTTCTCATTTCTGCCGAGTCCCCAGGAAGATGAAGAGCCACTGAAGTGACAGAGGCCGTGTCTCCACTGGGGATTTGCCCCAGGTGCAGTCACTTGTCCAGCTCCACCCATGCAACCCACAGCAGACAGGATAAACGGCTGTAAGCTGCATTTTGCCCTACTGCAGATTACCCTGGTTCCAAGCCCTGGAGGAAATAGTGGTGCAGCTACACCAAAGGCTGGATCCAGCATGGATGAGCCCTTCGCAATTATAGTATTTTTGTAGGTAAATTAGACATCCCTAGGTAGGGCATTGTGTATTTTCCCATTCCTTGGAGACTAACTGATTGCTCAAGTGGCCTAGACCGAGCTTTGTCTATCCTAACTAGCTAACATGGATGTGTGTGTGTGAGGCAAGGACAACTCGGTTATCTAAGGTGAGGAGCAGGGCCTGACAGCAGTGTTCTCCCTACGTGCTCTGCTTTACATTTCTCCGGCTAGAGTTAGGGGTTTAAGATGGAGCGTTCATGAGTGTTTGCTAGGGCCACAAGGAAAGCCGTGCGGATGTTGCGGTGCTTGTAGTTGTAGGGCTGTTTACTGCCTCTCATGGCCAGAGGTCACCACAGCATTCTGTCTCTGAAGCCTTCCCCTCAGGCTCCCTTTGAGAGCTCACACTTCAAACATTCCCCACAAGCGATCCCACGTGTTCAGTCTCAAGTGTACACTGGCCCTCCACGCCCCAACCCCAGTTCATTTTCTGTCCCCCAATATTTCAAAGTCTTTCCAAAGAAAACACAAACTGATGCAGACTTCACCCCAGTTTCAGCTGGGCACAGTCCCCTCCTCCCTGAGGCCCTGTCTGTTTGCCTGCTTCCCAGAAATTCCTGCCTGGAGTTTGTCCTTCTCCACACACACCTTTCTAGGTAGGCCTTTGCAATCTCTCCCCTGCTTCTTGGGCAGGGAGCTGCCTCCTGCTTACAGTCAGACTTCCTGCCTCTGACTGTCTGTTTTCATATCTACACAAACACACATACCCCTTGCAGCTTTTGGCTGCCTTTTATATTTGGATTACTTGATTCCCCTCACCTGGGGGCTCCTCTTGTAATCAGGGCTAACTTAGCTCCAGGCTCTCCAGCCCAAGGGCAAGCCACCCTGTTACAGCTTCATGACCTCAGCACTTTTTCTAGCTGTTATTGAAACCTCGCCTCATTGAAAGGAATGCTGCAACAATAACACTTAGCTAATGTACAGTGCAGTTCACCCCTGTGCAGAGGGATCAACACAAGGCCACTGAACTATCTAAATCCTACATAAGTGCTCAAAATAGGTCTTGAGTGGTGAATTTCACCTGCAGTATTCTTCATATTTAAAGGGCTTTACAGCTATTAACCATTTCAGTTTCCCAGCACTCCAGTGAGGTAGCTAAGTACCATTATCCCTATTTTACAGCTGGGAAACTCCCAGCACTGAGAAATTAAGTTACTTAGCCAAGGCCACAGAGGGAGTCTGTGTCAGAGCTGGGATTAAAACTCAGGAGTTCCTGGCTCCCTGTCCTGTGCTCAGACAGCAAGGTCAATTTCCAATCAGAATGAGCTGCAGTATTTTAGAGAGTTAAATGTGCAGAAGAGTCTCTCTCTGTGTGTGTATGTGCGTATGTGTGTGTCCGCCTGTGAATAGAAAATTTTAATTTTGTGGAAACGACATTTTCTATTGAAAAAACATTTTGATGGAAAGTCCCTAGCCAGCTAGCTCTTTGGTGCAGAGACCATATTTTGTTCTGTGTTCGTACAGCGCCTAGCACAATGGGGTCTGGGTCCATGGCTAGGACTCCTAGATGCCAGCACAATAATAACAACAAATAATAAATGACCTCTCTGTCTCTGTAAGAGAGCAATGGAGCATCCCGATTTCTTACCAGTAAACCATGCCATCATCTGTTCCATACCCTCTTTTCTTTTTTTTAAAATAAATGGAGATATGCTAATCTCCTAGAACTAGAAGGACCTTGAAAGGTCATTGAGTCCAGTCCCCTGCCTTCACTAGCAGGATAAAGTACTGTCCCCTGACAGATTTTTGCCCCAGATCCCTAAATGGTCCCCTCAAGGATTGAACTCACAACCCTGGGTTTAGCAGGCCAATGCTCAAACCACTGAGCTATCCCTCCCCTCTCTCTTTACCTACATCATCCATATCTATCATACCAGATCAGCTGGTTTTTCCTTTAAGACAACTCCAGATTCAGTCTCACTGCTGTTCACATGAGGTAATTGATAACAAATCTGCACTGACCAGTCTGAGCCTTGGCTGGAATCTATGGTCTTGTAGCCAGATTCTGCCCGGACTTTCACCCAGTGCAACCCCACGGCCGAGAAACAATGCATTTGTTCCTTAGCAAAGAATTCCTAAACCACAGCAATCCCACAGTCTCCCTCCAAGCTGCGCCTCACTCTAGTGTTGCATTAGGTAATACAGGGCTGCTATTGCCTTGGTTTTCAGGAGCCTTTTCTGGGCCAATAGGGAAAACACGAAATAGAGTGCTCTTCGGTATAGATGTAGTTGGACGCTTCGGTATCACAGGCCATATGGAAGCAGCTGAGACTGGCAGCTTTGGCTCTGGATACACTCAGACTCTGGTGGGGATCCCTGCAGTTTTTGCAGGCAGGCTAGTGGGCTGCCGTCTGATATCAGCAAGCTGTCAGCTCTGCTTTAGGCTTTTCATTCTGGTTGGTGAGACAGCTGGTCAAAGACAATGGTAGCACTAGACATTTATAAGATGGATGACAAGGGTAGATTGAACCTTTGATTGATTGTTTTTAAGGACTAGCTGAAAAAAGAAGCCTGCACTGGTAGGAGACCATGGCCCAATTTTTGAAGCAGCTGCACTCCACTGCATGGTCATGGCCGACATAGGTTTGCATGCAAATCTAGATTGTAGGCCCCTCAAGCACAGAAAAGGTGCACGTATATCAGGCCTGTTCCAATTTTAACATCTCGAAATCTCAAATATAACAGAGAAAATCACTCGCACGGCACCCCCAGTCTAAGAGCCTGATGCAAAACCCATTGAAGTTAATGGAAAGACTCCTACTGACTTCAGTGGACTTTGGATCAGCCTGTAGATTGGGTAGAGCTGTTTAAATATTCAACTAATGCCTGTCTTGTTGAATTTTGCAATTTTATTGCCAAATAATTTATTTGGTGAATCGTTTCTGGCTGCACTCGAGAAGCTCCATAGTTGGGAAATGCCACTGGTCACTAACATCTTGAGTCAGTGATGAGGTCAATGGAAGGCATTAACTTGGACCATGTGATCTTGCAGGTAGAGCACAGTATGGGGAATCCAGACTCCTAAGCTGTACACATGGCTTTGCTATTGAGTTACTGTGGGACCTTGGGCAGATCACATAGTCTTTCTGTGCCTCGGTTTCCCCATCTGTGAAGTGGGGATAATTATATTATTATTTGTATTCCTATAGAGCCTAGAGGCTCCAGTTGTGTCAGGAACACATGGTGCTAGGCACTGTACAGATAAATATTGAAAAGGCAGGCCCAGCCCTAAAGGGTTTGTCATCAAGTAAGTAATGATATTTACCCAACTTTTGAGATTTATCTATGGAAGTGCTAAGTATTCATTGTTATTTCCCTCAGCACTGGGTTTTACCTGCCACATCTTTGCAAAGGTGTGTTTGCTTAATTGCTCTGAATTGGGCCTGCCATGTAGGATTCCTTTAGTAATGTGCTGTATCTTATCACATGGGAGTGGGGGCACAATTTGCGGGGGTGGGAATGGATGGAATGTGGTGAGTTTTCTGGTTTTGTGTAAAGGAAACCTCCCTCCATTTCACTCACCCTGGTAGCCTGGGCATTCCAAAAGTTGGAAACATTTCTGCCTGTGATTGGCAATTGGCTCCCAAGATAAAGATTTGACTTGCACGCTATATCTCTAAGACCCGGTTTAACTCCTTACTGCCCTGTGGCTACATGGGGTAGGTGTCGTGTGTGGGCTGCCCAAGGGCTGCGGTGCCCTTGCAGCCTTACTGGGGCACCCTGAATAGATGGGATAGTTTAAGGAATGAATCGGCTTTTTGCTTCTGCATGGAGTTAGCCACCTTGGAGAAGGAATTTGGGACTTAGACCTGTGCAGAGTCTAAGGCTGTTCACCACTTAAATCCTATTTTAAATGGGACCTAAGTAGGGCCTGGGCTTTGTGCGTGGTAGCATTTCATCCCAGATATGTATCTGTTACATGAAAAGACAAAACCTAGCTAGGGGAGGAACTGAATTGCTCTCTCTCCTCCACAAGCATTCAATTAAAAATGGGTAAAGACCCAGGCACATTACAGATCTGCAGACTCTTTACTTGATCAGAACAAATGACTGTGTGTCTATATCCGCAGAGGCTGGCTGCCACCTCGGAGAGAATGCAGTGGCAACGGCTTTGAAATTTAGGCCGGAACGTAGACAGAGAACGCCAGTCACCATAATCTGCCAGCAAAAAATCACTGTCTCTCCCTAAACATGTCACCAGCCTGGAAAGCTACATGTTAAAATACAGATCATGTATGTGTACTGTGAGGGAGAGGTCTCTGTGTGCTGGAATGCAACCCAGCTGACACTCGCCTTTGTAGCAGCTGTGTGATGACACAATAAAACGAGGGTCCTAGGGAGCTAGTTCAGTGATGAGCTAGTTAGTATGAAATCAAGCTCAGAGACGCAGCATGGTAGTGAGTTGGTCACCAGACTGCGAATCCTTTATTCAAAGGGGTTTCGTGCCATTAGAAAGGACCCGTAGGTTCAAAGCTGTATTTTGTAATCTGAAGTTGGGCTATTCTCTGGATTCTAAACGCCGTAGTAGTTGGATTCCTCCAATACTCTTCTCTGCCAATTGTGGTGCTCTTCACATTAATGCGAGGACAGTTCGTGTTAAACAAAGTTCTTTGGTTTTTAACTTTACATCTACCGAGCAGCACACAAAGCAGACGCTCCTCCTAGCTTTGTTCCAATCTGCATTCACAGAGTCATATGTGGCTATGTGAAGGGTGACCCTCTGAGCTCTCCAGTCGCACCCAGAGCAGCTGCACAGGGACAAGACAGCGCTGTTCAGTGACAGAGCCCAGGCAGACAAAGAATCCCATCACGCCAGAAGGAAACAGAGGAACCTGGTCCAATGTTGCCAGCTCATGATTTTTATTGCGAGTCTCACAGTATTTAGTGTGTTTCTTAAAGCCCTAGCTCCTGGAGTCACGTTATTATTGGATAATCACCGCTTTTAGTTTTTAAAAAAGCAAGTTTCTAGCCCTCATGGTTACAGAGACGTCCGGGAAAATGTGACCCAAGTGTAACCTCAAGGCTCAGAAACGAGATGGCAAATAAAAAGCACTCAACAGTTATTATTTAAAATTTTTTAGCCAATCCCATGATTTTTGAATGCTTGCTGTTGGCAATGCTGCTGCTGGTCCCACATCTGGAGCATGGTAAATGTAGGAGTTCTGGGTAGTCTCCAGTCTTGTCCACATTACTGCCTTTTGCTATGTATGTGCATTGTGCCTTGCACAATGGGGCACTCATCTCAGTTGGGGCATCTAGACACTAGTGCAGTAGTAGTTGTAAGCCTTCTTCCAAGCTGAGCTATCCTTGCTGAGGATGCTGTGGTGGAACTGAGGCACCAAATAAAACACAGACACTTGGCCCTGTTATTTCCCCCTCTTGTTTTCAAATCCATGGAAATGAAGCTTCAAGGAAAAGTTAATTTAAGGTGCCCAAGCAGCAAGATAGCTGTGTATGCAATTAGAGGCCATTATTTACCATTAGGAAGGGGAAAGTACAGTGGTATCCAAAATGAAACTGATTGGCGTAAATTGCTGGAACTTACAAAGGGCAAACTCCAGGATGTGAATTATGGTGTATTAATTCCCAGCTAGTCTCAGCACAAAGCTTAATGTCTCATTTCTAAAGAAACATGCTAAATGTGATAATGATATAGCATAATATCCTGTAGCCTGGCTTTTACCAAGCAGAGCTGGATTTGACCCAGCTGCCTACAAAGGAAAGGCACATTAAGCCATTACCAACATCCTGAGCCATTTGGTAGCCGAATCTTAAGCCTGCTATGGCCTGACTTTAGAACCCAAGCCCTATGCTCACTGCCATATCTGCCACAAGCCTCTGCCAGTAGTTGTATGAATTGGCTCTTTGAGGGTGCTTTCTCTTACTGAAAGAGAGAGAGAGAGAGAGAGCGGTGAAGGGATAAAAAACAAAACCAACTTTTCATTTTTTGGGGGGAAATATCCAGGTTTTGGTGAACATTTGGTATTTGAAAACTAAAAACCTGAAAATACTTTCCCAAAGTCAATTTTTTTAAACCAAACCCTGGATTTTTTTTTTAAGCAAACAAATTCTGATTTTTCATTGAAAAAATGGAAAATTTCAACCAGAAAGAACATTTTGATTTTAGCCAAAAAGCCACTTTTAATAGAAAAATGTTTAAATTCCAAAAATTTGTCCCGCTCTATATGAAAAGATGCTTAGAGACAGGACAATGAAGGTTCTCACTGGGACTGAAGTTAACTCCATCATCGCAACTTGTGCTACCCAAAGACCTCCAGGACCACCTCTGGGCTCATCCACTCCATTTGCTGCTGCACTCAGCAGCGAAGTTAGTTTGCTACGTTTTCCTCCTAGGAGTGGCATCAGCATGTTTGCACATGGATTGCATGCTCAGGCTTGGGGATAGTAAGGGATTGCTAAAATGAGAGCTGGGAAAGAGCTATTAGTTGATTAGCACTTCCCTTTCTCACAGTGCAGGCTCTTATTTGTTTATGGTAGCTCCCATCATGTGCAGGGTGGTTTCCAGACATAAAAGAAGGGGTGTATCCTGCCCTCAGGAGCTCACAGTCAAATAACATTGAGGAAAGGTGAACAATTGAGGGTGTTTTATACCGTCATCTCAGTTAATTGCAGACAGCATGGCAGTAGTAGGTTGCTGAAGAAGAGGGACCTCAGCAAGGTAGCCATGTGACTGAACCCAGGGAGGTCAGACCATACAAAGACAGCTGTGTAGAAGAAGGCACAGAGATGACAGAAAAGCCAAAGAGCAGGCGGATGAGGAAGAAGAAGAAATTGCACATACAACAGCCACAATGCATTGAGAGGATCGTATTTCTCTACTCATTACCCACACAGTGCTATGTGCCTCCTGCCACCCCATCTCAGGAGGAAGAAATCCAGACTCCTCAGGGCAGGGACCAGCCTGCTGTTTCTTGTATGTTATGCCACCTGCTTAGTTTGGAATTTGTCAGTGATCCCCCTCCCCCACATTAGTAATAATACAAATAAAACTTATCTCTGAGTTCGGACCTGGGGTAGCTACACAGACAAAGCAACATGGTGCAAATCTCTAGGATAGATGTGCTGCACCAATTTCAAAGCACTTGTACAGCACAAATACTCTGGCGGTTTGCAGCATCACGGTAGTTACACTGGTACATATATCCCCTTTGAAACGGGCCCTTAGGCATTGCTCAAAAATCCTATAGTCAAGAACCACACATGTGAAGCACACAAGGACAGTGAAGAGACACTCCGTACCTTCTTTCCCTACTTGCAACGCTCCCTCTCCCTTTCTCCAAATCCGGGAAAGGTACCATGTGTTTACGATCTGGCAGCCAAGTTCTTGAGTAGTCTGCCTAGCTCCTGCTGCTTCATGTTATTTTCATCCTGCTGTAATATGGGGGGACATGTGAGATGTGCTTCAAAACACTGTAATCATCTTTTAAATGGAAATGAAATGTGTGAATTAAATGTAAATTACAGCAGAATGGAAGGACAATCACTATTAGTTAAGGTCTGACACCTATTTTTGCAGACCTTTCCTAAATGCCACAACTTGTTTCCCTGCACTTGTGACGAGGGCTTGTAATTATGTGGCAGCTGCTCTTGCAGTCAGTCCAATGATAGTTACTGAGGGGCCCTGTACGTTGTGCCGCCTGTGTATTTTAAATAGATATGGACTGCTTGTTGGTTCTGTAAAATTATGATGCTTCAATGATATTTTTATTCGGGAGCCAGGGAAATAAACCTTTGTGTTTCCCCCTTGAAAAGGTGAGGTGGTAATACAAAGGGACATTTTTATAGAGACAATTTATTTAAGGGCTCCCCCATTTGCTTTTATATTGGAAAAATATGTGCCGTGCCAATGGGCTGCAATTTCTTTTTTAACCTCAATCTCTTCCCCATTTCCACCCAGCCATGGGCTCTTGCTGCATCTCTGCCTATCGGGAGGCAACCGAGCAAAGTCTCACTTTGTTATGCTCCTTTGTATTATGGTAGCGTGCAGTGGTCCCTGAATCATCAGGGCTCCCCTGTGCTTGGTGCGGTATATACACAGAGTCAAAGGCAGCCCTTGCCCTGAAAATCTTGCAATCTAAATGGACAGATGAAGCGTTATTAGTACAGATGGGGAGCTGAGGCACCAGAGATGAAAAGCGACATCTCCCAGATCTATGACAGTCAATGGGGACCTTTCCCAATCTAGGACAAATTGACTGAAATAATAAGACAGGTTACGTGTAATTAAAATGGAACATCACAAAAAGAATAAAGCTGAGCAGTGACTGGTGACATGCTTCTTCCTGAATGACATCTTGCTGATGAAGGAGCTTTCTTTCCCCCCATTGTTCTGTCTGTCTCTCTGTAAAGATAAGGTATTTGTTATTATTGCTATTACTGGGGGAGTCTGCTATGCACACGTGTTCAGCAGCCAATTCCTGCCCCAAGGAACTTGCAACCTAAGGCACTATTTGATTTATTATTAATATGTGATATGAGTCAACATTATTGTACCATTTATAAGTGCTGGACACGAAGTAATCAATCAAATGAAAATTGATTACTCTGAGATTTTGGAGGTTGCTCAGACATAGAATCATAGAATATCAGGGTTGAAAGAGACCTCAGGAGGTATCTAGTCCAACCCCCTGCTCAAAGCAGGACCAACACCAACTAAACCATCCCAACCAGGGCTCTGTCAAGCCGGGCCTTAAAACCTCTAACGATGGAGATTCCACCACCTCCCTAGGTAACCCATTCCACCACCCTCCTAGTGAAAAAGTTTTTCCTAGTATCCAACCTAGACCTCCCCCACTGCAACTTGAGACCATTACTCCTTGTTCTGTCATCTGCCACCACTGAGAACAGCCGAGCTCCATCCTCTTTGGAATCCCCCTTCAGATAGTTGAAGGCTGCTATCAAATCCCCCCTCACTCTTCTCTTCTGCAGACTAAACAATGCCAGTTCCCTCAGCCTCTCCGCGTAAGTCATGTGCCCCAGCCAGGGCCGGCGCTACCACTAGGCGACCCTAGGCGGTCGCCTACGGCTCCAGGATTCGGGGCGGCGGCATTTCTTACCTTCTTCAGCCCCCGGGATCCTTGGCGGCATTTCGGTGGCAGCTTCTCCCAGAGGCGCCGCCTAGGGCAGCAAAGAAGCTGGCACCGCTACTGGCCCCAGCCCCCTGATCATTTTCGTTGCCCTCCGCTGGACTCTCTCCAATTTGTCCACATCACTTGGCCATCATGGGTTTTGACACTGACATTTCTGAAATGGATGGTTTAGGGAACTATATCTGGATGTATCTTCTATGGACACCTTATATACAAGATTTTGGCAACTTAGCTCAGCGTTCAGTGACTGCTCTTAACTAAGGGCTCGGTTGTGACTTGCACTGTGTGAAGAGGAAGTTAAAACACCCTTTGTGCCTCTGCACTAGCTACCTGGACATTGAGTCTGGACATGCAAAAATATGTTATACCTGCACATCTGCTACTTCCCCCTCTGGACTAAGTAAGAGAGATGTGAACAGGGGAGTGGGAGTGGTCAGAACATGTATTCTGTGTCCCCACCTAGCCCTCCAGACCGAGCATCCAAGCGTGTGCAGGGGATGGTGCAGTGTCCTCGTGGTAAAGGCCACCAGTGCAGCTGGGTGAGAACCGGATTTTTCACTTCCCGGGAAAATCTGTGATATTCAATATTTTTCCATTCCAGAACAGAATGAAAACAAAACAATTCTGAAAAAAAATCATTTTGGGTTGATCAAAACGTATCATTCTAATTTCAACTTCTTAAATTTCATTCTATGTGCATTATATATAAAGTTGAAACAAAAAGGCATTTTGAAATGGCAAATGGAAATGCTCTCTTCCGAAAAGGTCAAAGTGGGACACGCTGACCGTATCAAAATGCCTTTGCCCTTCACCCCCCCGTTTTTCCTTCTAAATGAAATTTCTATGAAATTCTCACGTTTCTGCAAAAGCTTTGCTTTCAGCGAATCTGCATTTTCTGATGGGAAAATATTTTGTCAGAAAATTTCTAACCAGCAGCAAGTTACTACCATCAGGAGGAAGGAAAGAGTGAGATGTATCTGTGGCAAAGAGCCTCCCGTGGCTACTTCTGTGGTGGTGCATTTTACACCCCTGCCCTTGAGCACTCTAGCCAAAGGCGCAGTCTAGCCCTAGCTGGAGGTATTGAGACAGTCAGAGGTGACTTTTGCCCTGGTTAGTCTTCCCTGCATGGTCCTGAACTGAGAAAAGGATCACAACATTGTTACTGCGTCTTATTCAATGACGTCTCCTCTGGTAACACATGAACACTGATTGAGCTGTACAGGGTTGCATTTGGACCTTCCATGCATGGAAAGTAACTGGCTTAGTGCCGTACCCGAGAAGTGGTTTTTATTTTTAATACAAACTCAGTCGTGATAAGTGAGAATTTAGGAATGAAATTGGAAATACAATCTCGATTACAAACACAAATCACACAAGCACTGTGAGGGCGCAGGAGGGAACAGCAGCGTAAATGGTGGATTCTCTGCAACTTGAAGTCTTTAAACCATGATTCGTAGACGTCAGTAACTCAGCCAGGGGTTAGGAGGTCTGTTACAGGAGTGGGTGGATGAGGTTCTGTGGCCTGCAATGTGCAGGAGGTCAGACTAGATAATCACAATGGTCCCTTCTGACCTGAAAGTCTATGAGTTGCTAGATTTGGATAAATGACACCCAGTAGCACAATGATTTATGGACAGTATGCACCCATCATAGCTGGGACTCCTTAGCAGCTATTAGCATTGTCCCTAGCCCCTGAGTGATGTGTGCAGTAGGAAATGTTTTGAATTATTACCTTTCCCTACTCACCTTCACAAAGATCAGGGACAATCTGGTCAGAGGCTATACATGGGAAAGTTAACCTGAGTAATTGGTACCTGGGGCTGAATTAGCCTAGCCTGGGTGTGAGCCACCCGACCACAAAGCCCTATCTGCATTACAATGTCCTCACTGTTTCTGCATTTTCTTGTGAGTGTTTGGAGGCACATCCCATGGTTCTTTGTGGTGAGATGCTCTAGGAGGTCTTGTCTGTCCTTCGGGGGGAACTGCAAGAAGGCACTGGAGGACTATCAACGCTCAAGTGATTTAGCCTGTGTTCTCAATACAATGTGAATGGGGTTCCAGCCACAGCTAAAATGGAACCAGACCGTATGTCTCTCTCGCTCTCCCTCTCCACCAGCCAGGTAAAATAGCCTAGGCTTAAAAACTTCAAAACCCAACTCAGGGGTGTCTATCTGTAGAAGGATTCTTTCAGATCCATTATGATGCCGTTTCCTGTTGAGTAAAATTCACCTTCTGTACCAAGGTCCTGCACAGGGTTAAGTGACACTTACACCCTTATCCAGGAAAGCGTATAAGCACATGCTCAATTTGCGGCATATGGGTAGTCGCATTTGTAACAGCGTTTACTTGTGGTACATTACTCAGTTACTAGGTGTCTCTGTGGGCTGTATAGAGTTCCAAAGTGAGTGCGGTCCCTGGTAAACAATGGTGACAAAGCTGGAGTTCAAGTTGTGTGGAAGCCTGTTTGTGTGCATAGCCATAACAGTTTTCTCTAACAAAGGACTCCTATTAAAGATGGATCCTGATTCCATATATCATGACATCAGTGAAGCTAATGGGGCTAGTATCATGCTTAAAGTTCAGTACATGCTTAAGTGCTTTCCTGGATCAGGACCTTAAACCCTACTTTGAGGGCATAAGTGGCACGCCAGGCCTGTACTGGACTCTCTGAAGAGGGGTGAATTCCATCCTGACATGATGAGAATCCCCATTTGTTTTATACTGGCAGCGATTCCTGACAGCAACTCAATTAAGAGGGGAAATGTCATTCATTCCTATCAGGTGATTCATCATTCTGGCCCAATGCTGAATCCTCCCCACCTCCCTGTATAAGAACATAAAAGTTTAAAGGATACAGAGTTAGCCTTCCTATTTTTATAAAGCTCGCAGCACTGTCAGAAGGAAAGGGTACCATCTGGTTAGCCCTTGTTTACTGCACACCCTGCCAGTTTGAGCTTATTAATCATATTTACCCAAGTATCTTAATTACTCCCTGTCTAGCAACTCGCCTTGCACTCAGCTGTTGACCCATCCCCTCCTCCCCTCTCTCTTTCTTTTTTTAAAATTCCTTTCTATCATTAATCATAGGAGCAGCTTGGGTAGAGGAATTCTGTGGCTTGGATTTCACTGGCACTGTTAATGATCTCACAGTGGAATGGCTGGAGTTCACTGCTGGCTCATGACAAACTTCCTAATGAATCCACCCAAGATCAGGGGAGGACTAATCAGAGCTGACGACTGTGTGCCGGGAGAGTCCCTCCTCCCCTCCCCTTGGACTTGGACACTGTAGCCCTGGATGGCCTCATCATGCCTGTGCAGGGTGCTGCGGCTTCTGGTGATTTATGCTGTTAGGAAAGGATTTTGTTTTTCGTTTTTCCCCTTCCCTGGTTTCAAAGCTGCACTCCAATACATCAAACAAAGCGCCAAACGAATCGCTTTTGGCTTTTTCTGCCTGACCCTGCACAATCACCTGACTCTCCTGGGCATGCTCTCTCCACAGCAGCTGCCGTGTGTGCTTTTCGCTGGCAACAACAGTGGAGTTGCTACCAATAGGCCACTGGTCTGTTTCGTCTCGTATCCCACCTCTCTGCTCAATGGGGCCAACTTACTCCTGTACCCCAGCTCCTGTCAGACCAGATCGGACCCTCTCTGGTCCGCTATCTTACTTCCTGCCATGCCAGACCAGCTCATACTCATAAAAATGCTATTCATCCCTCGATCTCAAAGCACTTTAGAAGAATGGGCAAGCATTACAGATGAGGAAACTGATGTAGGGAGTGGTCAAGTCACACAGAAACCTGGGAATAGAACTGAGCAGTCTTACCACTTAGTCTGGTGCTCTACTCATTGACCTATGCTGCCACCTAGCTTTGGGGTCCACCTCTTGCTATAACGGATTAGATCATCTGTCCAGCTACTCTAGGTTTCCTGCCGGTAACCGTGGCTGACACCTGATTTGAAGCTACTTGGATTTTGTCTAATTAGTCTTGGACAGGGGTGTCAGCCGAGGGGGAAATGTACAGGACCTCCACTCCCACAACCACACCCTGTGAGTTATTTGATGGAATTGTTCAATAACAAACCAAGAGTCCCGATAGGAAAAGGCCCTGTGCCTGGTTTGGATGTGATTTGCCATTTAAGGGGATAACCTAGGGTGTGAACTTGCAGAGAAGAGACACCATTAAAGACCGTAATTTGTTGATCCAGCCTCGCCTGGCATTTCAGCACAGAGAGTGGCACCGTTTTCTTTATGACCTCATAAAGTCACAGCCGAGAGGCCGATTTGGAAAACAAACTGCCTCGGGTTGACAGATAATTAGATACAGGGGACATATTATACGCCTTTGCATATAAATGCACTCTGAAGCACGTTGGTTCATCAGAAGTTTAGGTTAAAGGAGAAGCAGGTATTCCTGACACATCAGGATATATATTCTGATGCAGTCTAAGGCGATGGTTTCATTTTATAGCCCTTTCATGTCAGCGATGGCTGCTGTGCAGCTACACTTTGGAGGCGAGCTTGGCTTGTTTCTGTTTTGCCTTTTCCCAGGCAGCTCCCTGGGTTTCCGTTTGCTCGTCAGCAAAGGGGGCTTGCGTTTCACATCTGGATTTTGTGGTCACAGCGGCAAGGAGTGGCTGGAGTGGAATTGATTGTTTTCATTCCAACATATATGATGTTCAGTCTTTTGCACATATTGGGGAGGGCTCTGTCGGACAGCAGGGTCATTCAGAAATGACACGCTCCTTGTCTTATCAGATAAGCATTGCCAACCCCTAAAATCACGAGACTGGCTTAAAATGATGAATTCGTTTTTAAAAAACACATTTGGGGGTCTTTTTCTTTGTCTTCCAGTTTCTGAGCCAACCACAAGAGGTCGAACTTTGTTCTTTTTCTAAATGAAAACTGAAATTCTTGTATGTGCACATGATTCCAGGAGCTGGGGCTTTAAGAAAACTACCAAATAGTGTGAGATTGGCAACATGATATCATAACATGACACGGGAGGCAGCATAGCCCAGTGCAGTGTTTCCCAAACTTGGGACGCCGCTTGTTCAGGGAAAGTCCCTGCCGCGTCCGCAGGTTCGGCCGATCGTGGTTCCCACTGGCCGTGGTTCACTGTGCCGGCCAGTGTGAGCTGCGATCGGCCAAACTTGCGGACGCGGCAGGTAAACAAACCGACCAGGCATGCCAGCGGCTTTCCTTGAACAAGGGGCGTCCCAGGTTTGGGAAACACTGGCCTAGTAGATAGCACCCTGGACTGCATCTCAGAAGATCTGCATTCTATTCCTGCTCTGTTACTACTTCTCTGCTATGTGCCTCAGTTTCCCCATGGGGATAATGATACTGCCCTCCTTTGTTAAAATATGTTGACATTTATGGATGAAAAAGACTATATAAGACCTAGATATTACTTATTATTATTATTATTTTATTATACAGTCACCCTGGCACACCCCCTCTGTTCTCCTTCCCTCCCTGCCCTTTCTCCACCCCCACACTGGTACACCTCACAAGCCTAACTGTTCATTCTTGTTTACATTCTACCTCCTCCTCCTTCTTCTTCTGTTTTTGAGGGGGGAGTGGGGATGGCCAATCAGTTTCCAAAGGAGACATCTGCTCCTGATCTGCCTTCCCAAAAGCCCAGAGACAAGAGTGTGGGAAAAGATAAAGCAGCGGGTAAATAACCAAGCCCCAGCAGCCCCCATTGAAAGAAATTATATAAATAGAATCACTGTCACTGTGATTAATTAAATCCTTCGTTAATTAGGATACATCGATTTTAAGGGTTGTCCAAGCAGATAGTCCTCTATCTCTCTCCCCCGCGCTCCTTTCCTGGTGAATTACAGTGCAGGGTGGTGGAAATGTGTCTGCCTCTGCATACCATTTCCTCCCTCTCTCCTTGACCAAATGTCATGCTTTTCTACATGCACTTAAAAAAACTAGTCCAGTGAGGGTGAAAGGGGCTGGAATGGCAGTCCAGTGGCCTGCCAGCCTTTCTGTATTCACTGGGGAAAAGCAGCGCAAACTCCTTCCACAGCCAATGACCTGGATGGGGCTGCAGGGTGTTTCCCACATGTGACATGGTATAACCTAAGGTGTGAATTTAACCCCATTTCATTAAGCCAGTGCAAACCCCTGCGTGGACTCTCTTGTTTTGTTTAAGCCGGGCTTATTTGGGATTTCCTTCAGTCAACTGGGAACAGAGTTAACATACACCGAAGTAAGCTGCTCTGAAATGGAAATAACTGTGTCCACACATGGTTTGCACCCATTTAACTATATCAGTTTAAACCCCGATTTAAATTAAGCCAGTGCAACTTTCTCTTGTAGACAAGGCCTCTTTCAGAGCCTGTTTAGTCCTTGGAGTGTACAATGAGATTGCCCACAAACTCCAGTGAGGGTGATCAGCAGAGCCAATGGGCTATTTGTTGTTGTCATCTGGATACCACTAAAACCAAACTGAGACCCTTAACTCATTTCACATAGGGCTACTAACCACCATCCAACGGGCATGTCTTGGCCATTACTGACCTGGGCCGGCTTTGAGCCAGTGACCTACTGGAGCCCATACCCGCCCCCTGAGCCAAACAAACCCTCGGGTAATTCATTTCCAGAGTAGCAAGCCCACTCCGGAACTAGGTCGCCTATATTGCCTACCATTTACGTTAAAGCCGTTCGGTGCGACAGAGAATGTGGCACTAGTTTTAAGCAACGGCCCTGGGGTCTTCAAGGTAATCAAATCCAGCACTGGGGCTGGGTAGCTATTGCAGGTAAAGGCCAGATTTTAAAAAGAGCCCAACACCCCAAATTCAGATTTTCACACGCATTCGGCTTCCATGTAAACACCAAAGCAAAAGGCAATGTTCCCCCCACCCCGTCCCGCCAAATCTAGCTGTGTCGCCAGAGAAGCTGAGCGTGTCTGAAAATCTGCCTTGCCCAAGGTCACTCTGGAAGGCTGTGGCAGAGTCGGGAATTGAAGACCTGTCTCCTGAGTTCCAGGCCTTTAACGACAAGACCACCCTCCCTGCCTCTCCTCAGCATCTTCTCTACCCAGTTCATGGAACACCCGCTTTGGAAAGCCACTTTGAATCTTCTTTGCAGGGGAGGGTTTAACCCCTTTAGGCATCACCATCTCTGTGCTTAGCCCGGAGATGCCCCCTCTTATTTCCCCCCAGCGGATGTGGACCATGGGTTTAGATTAGTCACCTTGGTGGCGTTTCCTGCTCCTTCTTTTCCAGACCTTGCGGCAGGAGCTCCAGGCTTTGCAGGTTTCCTCGGCGTCTCTTGTCGTCACTCGAGCCCCGGCGAGTAAGAGACAGAGAGGGAGAGAAAGTGCTGCGCTGTGTGGATTATTGTGTGTTTGTCATCTGGAATGGTATACGCTGTAGGTACAGCATCTCCCGCCCGTGATTTATGGTCCTTGTCAGCCAGCACTAGTGCTTTGTCTGCTGTAGCGTGGAGGATGAATGCAGTGCTGTCAGCCCGGGCAGGGCAGTCTTTCTCTCTCTCTTTGCCGCACACTCGCTCCCCATTTCACGCCACTGAACATAAACAATCTTTTGTAAACCTGACAGTCACACTTGCGTCTTTGGAAACATAAAGCAGAAATGTATGACTCTGCTTTCATTACCCGATTTCCGAGGCTGGATAGAAAGTGCGCCAGGAAGATGGTGACCAAAGCTGGGGAATGGAAGTGTCCCATGAGCGGGGGACACCCACCCACGCACACTCATTCGTGAGCGCACACTCATCTGCACATGTGCACACACAATCTCACACGTGCATGCACACATGCGTGCTCACACATGCGCAGATGTGCACATACGCCCCCTCAGAAGAGTGCATGGACTTAGGTACACTCACATTCTTCTCAGCAATGTTGATTCACAGTTGCACCCTTTCACAGACACAGTGACATGATGTTTCGTACCTCACTCATTGCAGTATATTTCCCTCCCGTTAGCAGAAAGTTCAAGAAGAGAATAGTATTGGGATCAAAGGCTATTTGATAATGTTTGTGTGTGTGTTCATGGACCCTACTGGAAATTCCTACAAGCCAAAACCTAAATGCATTTCTTCTTCTTCTTCATACTGATAAATCCCCACAGGGGTGGAGGGAGCCCAGAACCCCCTTGACACCAGAATCATGATTTTGGAAGTAAAATGGAAGAGAGACAGATGGCGACAAGGCTGGGACAGCAACTACCCATGGCCACACAGCCACCACTCTGAAACGGACACCGGAGACACAAGTTATCTGAGCACAAGCAGCATTAGGGGTGATACTGAAGAACTTTGCTCCCTACTCAAGTTGCTTCCAGGCCCCCAGCCACTAGAAAGCAGCGCTCAGCCCCCAGCTGGAGATTCTGTCCCATTATGCTGTTGTACGCTCAGGGCCAGCGCGCCCACTAGGCGACCCTAGGCAGTCGCCTAGGGTGCCAGAATTTGGGGGGCAGAGGCCAAGAACGCAGCTTCCCCTGCCCCAGGCTGAGGTGAGCTGCCACGGGCGGGGGGCTGGCCGATGCGGGGGGCGCTGGTGGAGGGCTGCAGGAGCGCGCGGGGAGCCGAGTCCAGCGCCCCTGCCACGGGCCACGTGGGGGGCTGGGAGCCCAGCCCGCCACGGGGGGGGGCGAGACCAGCCCCCCCCCCACGGGCTGTGGTGGGAGGGGCGGGGAGCCCAGCCCAGGCGGCCCGGGGGGGGGCGCGGGGAGGCTGCTGCGGGCGGGGGTGGGGGGTTTGGTTTGCCACTGGGGGCAGGGGTGGTGTTAGCTGGGGGCGGGGGGGCTCAGGGCCAGTGCAAGGAAGTTTCGCCTAGGGCGCGAAACTTCCTTGCACCGGCCCTGTGTACGCTGCATCTGCCTTTCCAATGCCCTTTGAAATCTCTACCTTTTCCTTAGCCCAAATCCCATCAAATGTTACAGATCCTGAATCATGAAAGTTAGCACCCCTGTGTGGAGCCCCAGTGTTTGGCAGAGCAGTCTGACCAAACTGTAGAGTTAGTTCTGTTAAACGCAGCACATGGCATGGGGTGCGTGTTTGAAATGAAATTTCCCCAATGAAAGCTCCCCAGAATTCAGCTGGGATGAGGACGGCAGGTGTCGTCAGCCTATGTGGGGGCTGAAGCTTAGCAAGCGGGTTCTATGGCTCGAAAACAAGAAGCCACAGCGCTGAATGTACAGCAGCATTCGATAATCTGTTCTGGAGGCCACCATCACTAACTAAAGGAAGACCAAGGCTATCTCACCCTACAGCTAATGAGTTCTCCTGAAGTCTGGCCCTAAGCCCAATGTGAGCCACTCTTAGAGAGATGCTATGGGTTTAAGAAACTCAAAGGATGGGTGTGCTTAAAGGGATGGTAAATGGGTGAGTGTGTGTAATCTCTTAACAGGGATATATTCACTGGCACGCACCCGGCACACTGCGGGAACCCACCCTTTGTTATTATTAGCAGTGTGCTTCCAGCAACGAAAGTAAAGCACAATGAATGTAAAACTTGTCAAGGGGCAGAACGGATGTACTTGATCTTACTAATACGATACAAAGGCATGAGCAGCATGGTTCTAGTGCAATTTACACCTCCCCCCCCGTCCCCACTTCCTTATGTCGACTAGAAGAGTTGTTCTCAAACAGAAGGCAGCCGGGGAAGCCTCGCTAGAGTTTGAGGTCTGGTGCATCTCACCAACCAGCTTTTGGGTTTGCAGAGACTGTCTGAGTTCAAGAACCTTCTCCTGGGGATTGAAGGCTGTGCTTATTCCCCAGGGTGATTCCACTTTAAAAACACGCATTGGTAGCAAAAGTGAAGCCCGGTCTCTGTGCCGTGGGTAAGAGATCCCACCCTTACAGTTCAGCTCAACAAGGGCATGCCCCACATAGACAATATCTGAGAGTCATTAGAACGTTGCCGTCTCCTAAGTCTGAAGAAGTCACACTTGATTATGGGACCCTCAGTGATCTGAGACCACCTGATTTCCAAAGCAGTGTCATGCCCTTGGTATCTATTGTTAATCGCCCTGGAAGTTCCATTGATTACTTCAAGTCATTAAATTTCCCCTCTTCAATATGGCTAATCAAGGCTGAACTGTATTGTTTTGTTTTCATCTCTGTTCCATTTTTAACCCTTCCCCCTGAAATTTATCTCCCTGTCCCTGCTGCCCCTTCAGGGCCGGCGCTTCTACTAGGCGACCCTAGGCGGTCGCCTAGGGCAGCAGGATTTGGGGGGCGGCATTTTGGCGGCGACTCATTTCCCGGCGGCGATTCGGCGGCAAGAAAAGCGGCTGCCGAAACGCTGCCGAGAATGCAGCTTCAGAGGAGCTGCCGCCGAAGTGCTGCTGATTACAGCGGAGGAGCGCTGCTGCCTAGGACGGCAAAAACCCTGGCGCCGCTACTGCGCTCCTTCTTTCAGAGTCTCTCCTAAGCAGATCATGAACCAAACAATAACCCCTCGTCTAAGTTAAACCTACAAAATGAGAGGGAATGTAACATGAGGTAAAGTGAGCTCCTCCTGCCCTATGAAGCAAGTAGGAAGCAGCTCATGATGCTAAACTATCTGAGATAGGGCCTGCCCCTGCATAGTACAGAGCATTGTAAACCCTCCTCAACTTCCCACCATTGAAAGATTGATCCGGAGAACCTTATCAGAAGAAACCACGATAAATATTATAGTCAGACTAGATGATCATAATGGTCCCTTCTAGTCTTAACATCTGGACAGTGCTATACAAATGTTAAGTATTGTTCATACATTTTAATTAACTCTCAGAGGCAGGGGAGTAAGCATAATTATCCCCCCTTTACAGTCAGAGAGGTGAGACAGGCCTCACTCAAGGCCACATAAGTCAGGACCAGGCCCAGAATTCGAACTCATACCCACCTGAAAACCAGCCCGGTGCTTGTTTCCCTAGTCCACACTGCTCTGCTGACCTTCCATGGATCATTCTTCATAAGGAGGTCTTGGTCCATTCTCATAAGGAATGGATACCTCCAGCTGATAACACATCATCAGCGTGAGTCAGAGATAGGGGATGGTACTTTCTTATCAGGAGTCACTAGTGCTTTGGCAGGTGCCCTATAGCCCCATACTTGACACCAAGACAAACTTAGCCAAAAGACGAGGCCCACTCCCACCTCCTAGAGTCATTTTTCTCCCTCTTTCTAACCATCCCTTTAGCAATGAGTATTTCATTTCGTGTTCCTGGAAATTGAAATAGTAGTGATGGGGAGATGGTTCTTGGCTCGGCTGCGGGGTGGATAGACCCTGGATGGTTAATGTGTTACTGAAGATGGCTCCAGCAACTGAGGGCCTAACCATCACGTGGTAATTTCTCAGCTATTCTCAGACACGTAGAAATAAAATCTCCCCAAAGCTATAAATCTGAAAATAACATCTACTTTCATTTTTTGGGCTAGAATTATTGCTTTCTCTCATATCTTAGGAGCAAAGCCAGACAGTGTGGGGAGAAGGAGAGTAGAGACAATGCAGGCATGGCTCCCGACCTCCCCTCTCCCCCACGCTCCCTGCTTTCACTCATTGGTGGAAGCTTGTCGAAATCTCTCAGTGCTGGAGGTACCGGAACAGATGCCAGTGCCCGATGCCCTCTGACGCAGCTACTTACCATGTTTTACAATAACAGCTGCAGCATTGCTGGGAACATTTATCCTCTGACATATTCATTCCATTCCCAGTTTGGCGTTCCATTTTCTGCCCTCTCACATCATTCCATGGAATTGGCTTGAGGAGGGTGCGGAGTGGGAAAACAGCTTGCAAACTCTTAGCTGTATTCTTTACCAGATGTTTTTTGGAAGTTCCCCGACACAGCTCCGGTGCTCGGCAGCCTGGGGCTTCAACATTGGCAAAGGGACCCTCTTGGTATAAACAAGAAGGGGCAGCTGCTATGGCACTTTCTGTAGGGGTTAGACATTCACCCCCCAAAGCAGCCTGTTGTCTGATGACATCAAGGCATATTAGAAGGCTCCTCTTTGTCCCCGGGGGTTGTTGGAGGGGAAAGAGGGAGCTGAATATTAAAGTCACCTGGCTCACTTTGCCTGGTTATATTCAATTTGTGGCTGTGCTTACGGTATGATTTGTGATGTGTTTTAACGTATGTCAAGGGCACCTGAAGCATATGTATAGACACCCTCTTTTAGTATTTGCATACATCTGAATAAACAAACAAGCTGGGGTCACACAATGTCTTTTAGTGCCTTTTAAACTGTGGGGTTTTTTGTAAATTATTTTTTAGAAGTAGAAATACCATCAATATCTTATTTCCTCCAGCTACCCCTGGCCTTGACTATGTCGTCTAAGGTGCGCTAGAGCATATGGGAGGGAGTTCTTCCAATGCGCTTTGGAAGCTGGGGTAAGAGTGGTCCAGTGGTTAGAGTGCTAGCCCAGGACTCGAGAGATGTGGATTCATGTTCCTGTTCTGCCACAGACTCCCAGTGCGGCTAAACCATTTAGCTTCTCTACACCGGAGTTCCCCATCCAGACAATGGGGATAATGGCACATGGGTATTGGGAGGTGCCATTCAGCACTACAGTGATGAATCATAGAATCATAGCATCTCAGGGTTGGAAGAGACCTCAGGAGGTCATCTAGTCCAACCCCCTGCTCAAAGCAGGACCAACCCCAACTAAATCATCCCAGCCAGGGCTTCGTCAAGCCAGGCCTTAAAAACCTCCAAGGAAGGAGATTCCACCACCTCCCTAGGTAACCCATTCCAGTGCTTCACCACCCTCCTAGTGAAATGAGGACCTCATAAGTACGATAGATAAGTGTGGGGATGAGAATGACTAGCTGGGTCACGGGGTCAGTAATAGGCTAAGGAGCCTTTCCTTGCAAAATTTAGATTTCAGTCTATTTCAGATTAGTAGTGTCTGGTTGTTCTCATCTGATGGTGCCCTCTTTGAAATCTGCAGATGAAGCAGCTGTCACCAATTTGCCTAAATTGTACTTTGGTGGATGGGGGTTTCCTAGGTTAGGAGCTGGGAGGCAATTGGGCCTAGCAGCAGCATAAAACACAAAATGACAATAACAATTCACAAATATCTAAAATAATCGCAATGATACTTTACATGTTAAAAAATGTCTGGCAAAGACTCACGTCCACAAGCAATGCTGGGAACAATACGTATAAATTGGGGCAGCCTACGCCAATCATCCCAGATCAACATTGAGACACCCTGGCTGAAATTACCCCTGTGCCAAATGCCAGCACAGAGTCTTGGCATGAGTGAAGCCTCATTGTGAAGACCTGAGTGTGTCTCAGATCATGCGTAGACCTTGTGTTGCCTTCTGCAAGGTGGGGAGGAGTTACACGCTCAGCTAGCATCTGAACGCAGGAGTGGCAGCCCTAACATTTGCAAGTTGGGCTTTATACATGTAGAAAGTTTATAATAGTCTAGCTCAATGGGCCAAAACATGACAATTTACAAACAAAAAAGAGGCTCTCTTATTTTTTTAAGCTAGCACCGTAAAATATTTATATATATAAATATTCACTGCTCACACCTGATGCGACGCTGAAGGAGAGACAAAATAAAGATCCTTTACATGGATGGAGAGAGTGATAGCAAACAGGAGCATACGTTCAGTTTCTTGTTCGGTTTCTTTCAACCCCTGGAACCGAACATATTAATAAGGGACAAAGGGAAATACATTTCCACTGCTTGCATCTGAAGAAGTGGGTATTCACCCACGAAAGCTTATACTCCAATACCTCTGTTAGTTTATAAGGTGCCACAGGACCCTTTGTCGCTTCTACAGATCCAGACTAACACGGCTACCCCTCTGATATTAATAAGGGAAATTCTCTAACCAGGCACTCAGCTATTACAGTGATAGATAGATAGATAGATAGATTGACTGATCTAAGTCAATTGACAGGGCATCTATCTATCTATCTATCTATCTATCTATCTATCTATCTATCTATCTATCTATCTATCTATCACACTTTATGCAGTGGTTAATTTTAATGAATCATAACATTTGGACAGGTATATTTCTTTTGGTTTAGAATGGTGGTGTATTCAATTAAAGGTCCATAGGCTGCTTCCCCCAATTTCCTTTCATTTATTTCTTTTCTATGAAGAATGTATAATTTTATATAAAAACAACACAGAAATGTAATGGAAAATGAGCTATATGTAGACATTCAAATTAACTGATTATTTTCAGGTCCAATATACTATCCAGGGCTGCAGTGGCTAACCATCATTATTCACTGATGGTTTTTTGCTGGCTTGTATGAAATAACTGGTCTCACCCTAGTTCCTTGGAGGCATTTGGCAATGTCCGGAAAAAAACCTGTGACTAGTTAGATCTTTTGGTGCTGACTTCAGCCAAGCTCAGATGAATCATGGATACAACAACTGGTCAAAACAAGGAAATTATTTTTAATGGAAAATTTAGAAAACAATTTTATGAGATAATTTTTAAAAGTTTTTTCTCTCTCCCCGCCCTCCCCACATTCTTACTCCTCTGCCTTCTTTTCCTGTGGCAAAATGAAAAAGAGAAGAAAGAGCAAGTGGGTTTTGGGTGGGGAATGGGAACCCACAAAAATAAAAAATGAATTTTTCTCTTTTTGGTCAAAGCATGGAATAATTCCAACAAAAATGCTACTTTTGAAAAATAGGCTCTTTTTTGTCAAGAAAAAATGTTATTGAACAAAAACAACAAAATGGACTAACTTTAATGGAGGCTGAATTCCCCTGTGTAGAAATAGTCTCTCCAGGGCAGGGTTGACATTAGCTGGGAAGTTTGCTGGGGAAGCATGAATTCTTATTTGCTCATTATAATTATTAGCTGTATTACAGTATTTATCACCTATGGGCCCCAAATGAGAACTGGGATCCATTGTGCTAGACGCTATGCAAACAGATAATGAGACACAGTCTCTGCCTCCAGAATTTATAACTTAGAGGGGCATGACAGACAAAGGCAGGTGGAACAAAGGATTATTACTCCCACTTTAGAGGTGGAGAACTGAAATACAGCGTGATTAAAGGTAGGATCCACCCAGGGATTTAGGCACTGCAACTCGGAACACCATGGGGCCTAACTTTTAAGTGCTTAGAAATCACAGGAACAACACTGTGATTCACAAAGCCAAGTTTGGCATCTAGGCTCCCTACACAATGACTGGGGAGAGAAGGGGCCCAAGCATGCGAGCCACAAAGCCAGCACACAGGCCAGAGAGCCACCTAGGTATGCCAATGGGAGATGCCGATGTGCTAAGCATCACCCTTATCTCAGAGATGGACACCTGTGTCTAGAGTGCAGGGAGGCACCTACATCTGCAAGCGATCCATGAATGGGAGCCCCCCTCCTGGCTTAGGAGGTTATGTAATTTCTTCCAGGAATGAGTTGGGCACCTGCCTCGCTCCACACAAAATGGCTGGAGGAGGCGGTGGTGCCACTGGCCCCTGATAACTTTTGGCCTGAGGGAGGAAAGAATTTGAAGAGGGAATCTCCTACCAGCCAGGAAAGTGCTCTAACCACTGAGCTATGGGATATTGTGATGTGTGACTCCCTCAGTCGCTCCTGTTGTAGCTGTTCCACTGTGGATAACTAGAGTAAGAGACAGAAGGGGAGGATAACTCCGTAGTCCAGTGGTTAGGTCTCCCTAGGGGGGTAGGAGACCTGGTTCCAGTCACACTTTCTTTATCCACTGTTCTGTGGATAGAAGACTTCAGCATTCAGTGGTCTCAATCATGAGTGCAGAACAAATTTCAAAAGGCAGCAAGAGTTCAGCAGGTGCCCAGTACCCAGGAAGCAGGACTCCTCTAAGAGTGAGAGATAGCAGAGAAAGGTTCTGGTCTCAGAGAATCACACTGAATGCCACTTTGCAAACCTTCTGCGGAGTGGTGTCTGCAGCTGGAACTACACATATGCCATGGAATTTCCTACTGGTGTTTTGTCATGTAGCAAGTCCCTTTGCTACCTTTGCATAATGCCATATAACATCTTGAGTCTCCAAAGAGACCAAAGACCCGCAACTTCCTGCCAGGGCTGTAAAGTGTTATATACACCGGTGCATCTTTCTAACTGGGAAAACAGCTCTTTGTCTTTTGTGATGGGCAAATTTCTTTGAGCTGTTTATGAGTAAAAAGCTAAATTCCTAACCTTGCCGAACACATGGCAAATAGCAATGCTATGATAATTCATTGCTACCACAAAGGAACTAGTCACTGACTCACTGGAAACACAAAAATATTTTTATGGCCAGAGTTTGGGAGCAGCTAAAGGGTGATAGTTCCCTGGAGTTACAATGGGAATATCGTGAGATGGTCTGCACACTGAGAGCATTGGCGGACTTGTTGTTAAGGCATTGGCCTGGGACTTGGTAGTTCATTTTTGTTTGACTATTGCATGCTGTCTGATGCCTACATTTCAAGCAGTCTTGGCCAGAGACTGTCCTATTTGTTACTTGACAACACAGTGCCAAGATCAGTGAGGTCCTGCTCCTTGATTGCATCCATAGGTGCTATTATAATGAATAATAATCATCATCATCATCTTTATTATCATCATACGAACAAAAAGACCTACACGAGTAAAAAAACCTAACAAAATCTTGGTGTTGGTGCTGTCTAAGGAGTGGTACCATAATTTGCCTAATGACTCCATTGTCAGTTTCCTAAGCTAAAAGGAAAAGACAGTGCAGGAACTTTTAAAGAACTGAATAAGTTATTTTCTCTTGTAATTTAGCCTTCCTGGCTCAGAGCTTTCATGCATCTTTCAATCTGATCCTATATAGGGACCTAAGAGAAGCGTATATGTCAAATAGGATTTAACTAATGTGTAACCCTCAGCCCTAACCACCAATGTAAAACTGTTACCACAATGGGGAAAGTGAGAAAGAGCTCCTTGTACTGTCCTTCATGGGCCTACTGTCATGGAGAAACTTTCACATAGAAGATTGGCTGCTAAAATTCATCCACCTCATATGAAAAATTTTGTTTGGTTATTAATAGTTTTAGTTTATACCAATCCATTTTTCTTGAACATAATTATTATTATTGTTAATAAATCCTGCTTAAGATGACAAAAGTGAATTCATGGGTACCAAGGACTTGCATGTGGAAAAATTGTGCATGCAGGTTCAGTGGTGGCATTTGAAAATGTGGTCGAATATCAGTATAGAAGCAACATTTGTAAACACACTTAAAAATGTCATGAATTGGATTTTCCATTACTTATCTGGCAGGATCTGAGTTCGGGATTCTTGCTACACTCCTTAAAAGGCTTTAGGGGTTGGTCCTGTCAGGCAAAGATCTTTTCAGTTCCCCTATAAGTTCTATTGTGTAGTGTTATTTTTTCCCATATGTTAAAGTATCCCCATAAATTGAGCCCATCCCAAACAGAGCTATTTCCATCCTTACCACATGGGGTGAGTATGCTTATTTCTATTGAGACAACGGATTATCTTTTTCCTCCAACTGTACTTGTGTACTTGGGAATTATGGGTCTTTCCACACCTGCGAAAGAAACATTATCCTCAGCCTTCAAGGGTGAAGTGTCTTATATTTAGTTGGACTAAGTAATGATTCTTCTCTATCTTTCATATCAGGATTTAAGAGCCCCCTCGAGCTACAAAGTTTATTAGAACCCATAATAAGAACTGTGCCATAAACGGGACAACCGCAGCTATAAACCTGCACCTTGAAGTTTGTAACAAATCCTGGAACGTTGAACTAGGACGCGCGCTCGTCTCAGTCAGCAGAAAGAAAAAAAAAAAAGGAGAAATGCAAACTTAAGCAGAAACGAGGCCTGTAAAGATAGAAGGGAAGGAAGGAAAAATCATCATCATAATAAAAAGTGTGCAGCTTGCATAGCCCTCTCAGCAGGAGACCTGGGGAAGGCGCTCACATGATAAAATGCAGCTCAGATTAATGCACAGGGAGAGGGGCAGCCTGAAGGAGGAGAGTCAAGACAAGGTGAAAATGAAGGAGGCGTTCGGGGAATTTATGAGATGCTTATGTGGAAAGGGTCATTCTGAACAATGTAGCTGGTAGGCTACTAATGTGAAGCATCTCATCGGCTTGTTAAACACTGATCCGGTGAATGAATCAAATGAAATCCTGCCTTCCAACACCCTGCATCAGTTGAGGCCAGATGCTGACAATGTGCGCAATGGCCAGAGTGGGTAAAATCATGGAAAGGAGAGACGAAGAGCCCAAAGATCCACAATGAGACTGCGACAACAGGAAACATTAATGTTATTGCTAGCGACAGGAGGGGAAGGATGGTCTCATGGTTAAGGCACTGGACTGGGACTCAGGAAATCTGCATTCAGTTCCTGGCTCTGCCACACACTCCCTGTGTGACCTTAGGCAAGTCATGTAGCCTCTACGTGCCTCCGTTCCCTATCTGTAAAACAGGCACACTCCTACTTTCCTGTCTCACAGGTGATGTTGTGAGGCCCTCCGATAACACAGTGCATCAAAGTAGGTAGATAGATACGGCAGGAAATGGGGGTAAAGTGGTGATTAATAGATTCCTTCCTCTCTAATCTTCCTAGAGCCAAGCCTACTTCTCTGTTTTATCTTGGTTTGTCCATATACCTATAATTTTTCTTTAGTATCCATCATTGTAGTATCTGAATCTCACTGTTTTCTCTCTGAAGCCCTGCTCACCCTCTGTCACAACAATGAATCACTGTAAGGGCAAACACCCCAAATGCAGGGCTCTGCAGCCACTGTGTTCAATAATCCAGAGATGCCAAAGGGCTCGCAGTCCTAGGTGCAGTTGGGGCAAGTTGCAGGGAGTATTCCCACTTGCAATAGGAGCCTACAGAAACCAGAGTGAGTCCCTCCCCCTCTCCTCTGATCTTGCTTTCATTTGTCACTTGGGTTTCTTTTTTCTGCTGTCTGGCTGGTCGTTTATTTATTTATTTATATGGATTGAGTTTTCTTTTGGGGAGGGAGCAGTGGGGGTAAGGAGGAAGGGGCGGGGAAAGAGAAATACATTTCACATCTTTCTATATATGGGCCTGCAGTTCACTCCTAACTAGAACTGACAGATGCTTCCCCCATAATCCTATTCCCAACATGCTCTGTTTGCTTTGTTTGGCGCTGCAAGATATATGGTGGCATCATAATGACCTTTCAAGACTTGTCCTGGAAGTGTTATTGGCATTCCAATGATTTATTGCATGTTCCAGTTGATTACTGGGCCATTTGTCAACATTTTATTTCACTCTCCATAAACCTGTCTCCTGCATCACAGACATTCGCTAGCATGAAAATTTAAACAAATACAATATATAGCACATAGTCAACTTCTGACTCTTACTCCAGGGCTCGAAAGCAAACTCATTCTGACCTCAGTGAATGCTTAAATTTTGCAGCTTGCAAAGACAAGATATTGGCCCTGTACAGTATGCTAGGCGGAAGTGTCTTAGGTATTGGTTTGAAATTCCTCCTTCTATATCAGTGTCACCAAGTGATCCACTTTAGTTACTCAAATATTTATAAGTGTTTTGGTACCACATATGGGAACCTGGGCAAATCAGTGCTGGAATTAAGCCCCAGAATAATGACCCTTCAAATATTCTCCTCCTCACTTAGCCTCATGGTGTTAGGGTGGTGGAGGAACAAAGGATGGGGGATGGTTTGGGGGTTTTATGTGTGGTATGCATGTACTTTTATATGAAGTGTGTGCACATGCATGTGTGTGTGTGTTTGCAGCAGATAGATATGTTAGAGAAATGCACACCATAGCTTGACAGACAATCTGGCCCACAGAAGGAGATCCTACCTATGAATTTTTGGTCCTAGAGAACTGTCTAGCTGAGATGGAATCCACTTTGCAATTCTATGGGGTGCTTATACAAAAATAAATACATTCTATAAGAATCCTGACATCAGAAATGTGGACTGACCAAAATTCTAGGGACAGTACTCAAGATTTCCAAAGATACCTTTAAAGGGCCTGGTTTTCTTTCTGAAAATCAGAGCCTTTTAAGGATGGTGAAGTTGGGCATGCAGAAACTGAGGCACCCAGATCTACTAGTCCCCTTGGAAAATCTTGGCCTGTAAGGAAACACGCGGGTGGCTGTTACAGTGGCCTGGAGTATCTGCGCTGCATTTCGAGGAAGCTTTTCCGAGCACGCATATAAATCACCACTCTCCGCTGCAGTAAAGGAAAGGTATTGTTTCACTGCTGTGACATCAATGCAGGCCACATAAATAATTTTTTATTAAGTGTACAGTGCCCTTTAAAAACAGACACACACTTTGAGGGGACTGCAGAGTGAATGCAGAAGCATGACTGAAATTAAAACAGTCCTCTTGGATGAGAGAGACTGGGATGAGAAAAGAAACTTTCCAGGACAGGGATGGGATGGCTGGGTCCTTTCCCAGCTCCAGAGCAGACCAGCATGTAATGTATGGCTTAATTTCCTCTCAAATTAGACACTTGATAAAAAAAGGTTATTATATCTGTCAAGTTGCCTGTGCATTTTATGGGTGTGATAAACAAAGAACCACTGCTTTACAAACCTTGATAAGATGTTTCAGAACCTGGAAAACATATTTTATTGCAGCCCAGACGACTAACAAATTGCAAATACTGATTAAGCCATAAAGTTACAACAACATTAAAAAATAATAAGAGGTTATTGCAGCTAGGGAAGACTCTTCAGGTGTGGCTAAAGCCCCCCAGAATCCATTGTGCAGGGAAACAGACCAGTTGAAAGGTACTGTGTCTGTGTGCCCAGTGGTGTCTTTATACATCACCATTAGGTGGCAGTGTTGAAGTGGAGAGATTGGGTTTGGCACATTCGTCTCTGGGGGCTAGTGGCACATGGCAATTTCTCCCCCCATAATAAAACTGGGATCCCTGTGCACAGACACACCCTGTGGATGGATGCTAACCTGAACCACTGTGGCACAGGAGATTAGAACTCAGGACTGGAGATGGGTGGACATTTTTCACAGGGAATCTTTTTTTTTTTTTGGGGGGGGGGGGGGGGCGACGATGAATGACCAAAATGCAGCTTCATCAGCACAGAAACTTTTTGTGAGTTTGTATCAATTTTCTCAAATTGTTTCAGTTGGGGAAAAAAAGAAGAAGGCCTATTCCATCATCTCATCCAACCCCTGGCAAAATGTCTCTCTACAGGACTACTTAACTCCTCGACATCCACTCCAGCCACTTCTGTCTTTAAACAATGTTATTCCAAGATACAGCCTTCCACCCTGGAAACCAAATTAGTTGATCAAGGCCGATGTGAGGAGTTCTCTGATTCCCTGTGAGCCCTCAAGGATTTCTCTACAGACTGTGGGCCAGCTACAGCAGCCAGTTCTCTGTTCACTCACGCATCTCTCCTTAGACTGCGAGCTCCCTGGAGCTAGTCTCATTGCTTCTGGAGTGTTTGGACAGTGCCTCGCATGTTGTGGGTGCTGCCGCAAACAACTACTAGTTCTTGACCGTGGCTGCTAGTATTCACTCAGAACATTTTTTTTCTGGAGATGGACCCAGCCTGGACAATGCACCTCTCAATGTTCAGTGGTGAGTTGTTGGTTTGGGCCACTACAGAGAGGAGGAGTCAGTTGTGAGGTTGGGGTTTTTCCAGGGTTTATAATATTAGCATATGAAGGAATTTGGGGCAGGACTCATCTCTGCACCTCTCTTTGAGAGTGAAATTCATCCCTCTGCAAGGGATCACCACAAAGCCTGTACACCACTTAAGACCTTGGGATAGAAATGCAATTAAGTGGGAGATTTGTGGTACACAGGCCTTGTGCTGCACAGGGATGAATTTCACCTAGGGAGGAGGGAGCCTGCTATTTATGATGGCAGAGAGGATGGTTATGGTGTTATCTTGGGACTCAGGAGACCTGGGGTTTAATTCCCTGCTCTGCCACCGCCTTCCTATGTGACCTTGGGCAAGCCTCTTAAGGCCAGTTGTTAAAGGGGTCTATCCCAATAGGTACCAATATGCATCTTTGGGCACCTAAATACCTTGAAAATCTGTCCCTTCATCTCCCTGTGCTTCAGTGCCTCCTCTGGGAAGTGGGGACAATAGCACTGCTCTACCCCAGCACCCCTTCCCAGTGTTGTGAGGATAAATACATTGAAGATTGTGAGATGCTCAGACATTATGGCAATACGTAGTGGCTGAAGAAGTACCCTAAATACATGGCTCTAAACCTGAACACTGATGTGCAGGGAAAAAATATCCACTTTGCCCTCCACACTTCACATAGCTGCAGAGAGCCTGGGCATTGTCTGTAAGCAGCTGGCTCTGTGGGGCGTAGGCTGCACAGCAAAACACCACCTGGTGATTTTCCTGCACATTTTCATTTCCTGTTTCTGATTTTTCCAGGTGAATGGGTGGTGATCTGTTACCACAGGGGACTCGCTTTGCTCCCAGCAATGCCTTAATGCCTCGAAAACCCATTTCACTTCTGAGCATTCCTTTCCATTGACAGCAGAGTTTTGTTCTCTGGGAAACAATTTATGGCTAATGCGCAGACTATGATGTTCTGTTCCCCCTCCAACTCTGGCTGAGTAGAACATTTGTTCCTGACTGAGAGGTGCTGCTATAAGGCACCGCTGCATCTGTATTAGCCCAAGGTCAGCCAGGCCTGTGCTGAGACCGAGGGCTTCTGCGTTCAGGCCCCGAGATGTAGGCTCCGTGATCTGGGTTCTGAGCTCCCTGGGTTGGTAGGTGCTGGGTGCACAGGATCTGAGTGTAGACTGGCAGATGTTTTGGGGTGCAAGATCAGCGGTGAGGTTCTCGTTCCCCTCAGCTGTCGGCTCCCAGACTCTGAGTCAAGGCACCGGAATACTGCACTCACAGCCAAATAACTTGCATCATTTCGGAGCACTCTCTGCCCCTTTCATTTGGCCTCCAGACCTGGTGCAGGCTTTCGGAGAAGAATGGGTGCTGTTGTTTTCCCATCAGTACTTGGGTAAAGAGAGCTTTAAAAATAACGAAACCACAGACTTCCACTCATCATTGGCGCGTCCTGCTAACTCGCTTCTCCTCCTCCCAACTTTTTTTTTTTTTTTCTCAAGAGAATTCTGCAAACACAACTGTGTTTGAACAAAGTTTTAATAACAACTGTTTGGCCAGAGCCCAGACTGTTGACACCTCCTGGAGAGACTCAGAGAAATTCCTTCTGGGAAATTTCTTTGGTATTCAGGACCTTGTGCAAACCCTGGTTGGGTTTAGTAGGAAGAAGCGCACAATACATTTTGGTCAGGTGGACAAAGGTCATCGTATCTTAGCAGGATTCAGAAATAAAATATATGAACTGCCTTCCCATGCCCAACACCAGATGAAATGAGATGTGTCAGCAAGACAAAAAAAATCCTCCTTTCAATGTTGCCTCAGCATCTATTAGAGGAGAAGTCAGAAGGCAGGAGTGTGATTACCCCCAGCCTGTGGTTGGCAAGAGGGTAATATTTGTACAGTCACATGGCGCCATAATGGGAAATGTCACCTTTTCAATTCCTTTGATAGAGTCACCTGTGATGTGTTTTCTGATACGGCAGCGTTGCTGCCTGAGCCAGGTCACTGCACCTCTCAGACCCCTTCAGCGTGAAGAAAGATGGGAATTACGCTGCGCTGCTGCAGGGGACGACTTTCAGAGGACGCATAAAGCTGCGGTGCTGACAACTCGCGGCTATTACATTTCGCAAGGGAGGAAATTTAAATCCTATGTCCTGGCTAGGCAAAAATCCCACCCCGTGCACTTTCAATTAATAGTAATAATACTTAGTATCAATCCTAAGGACAACCTTAGGGGAGGGATAGCTCAGTGGTTTGAGCATTGGCCTGCTAAACCCAGGGTTGTGAGTTCAATCCTTGAGGGGGCCATTTGGGGATCTGGGGCAAAAATTGGGGATTGGTCCTGCTTTGAGCAGGGGGTTGGACCAGATGACCTCCTAAGGTCCCTTCCAACCCTGATATTCTATGATTCTATGATTCTAACCCTCGTTACCATAGTATCTAAGTACCCTACCACACCCCTGCGAGGCAGGGAAATGGTATCACCTCCATTGTACAGATGGGAGCTGAAGCACATAGGGACTAAGTGACTTACCCAAGGTCACACAGGCACTCGGTGACAGAGCAAGGAATTGAACCTTAGTCTCCTGAGTCATGCCCGAACTCCTGGACCATCCTGTCTCTGTCAATGCCTTTCATCATTTCCTGCCCTAAACTTTCTGTGCAGCATTGTTGTGCTGCAATGTGTGACTTAGCTGCTGCCTTGCACCCCAACAGCAGCTGCAACGATACATTTTTTTCTATCCTATTGGTCTGCTGGGTGATATTTTAACTGCTTGGACATCACCTGTATTTAATTTTAATTTAATTTAATTTAAATTTTAATCCAATAAAATGATCGTGAATGGGAAATGGCTGCCCAAATCACTTTGGCAGCTTTGAAAATCGGCCTTAACTGCTGTTAGAGCAGCTTGATTGTATGCACAGGAGTTCTTTGCATTATATTTTATTTTCAAACACCTGCACATAAAATCTAGGCATCCCAGCAGCAGGTAAGGCTGAGATTTTTCAAAGTTAACAAAGTGATTTGGGCACTAAAATTAGTCACGAAACTAATATATGTCTGTGCAGTTTGTGAAGCACTTTGGGGTCTTTGTGGATGACAGGTGCTATATATTAAGCCCAGATTAACATTTGTTGAGCACAGCACTCCCTTGTGACAAGTGCTTGCCAAACTCTTCATAGAGAACAATTTATGTGATTAATTTAGCTCATTTTTTACTGTTCTTGAATTATCTGTGAACCGCTTTTGATTTTTATGGATTTATTGGTTTATGGTAATCGACCACTTTACTCGAACTTGCTTTTCAGCCTATCAACGCTACATTCAACCATGTATTTAACTGTCTGCTCTTCGAGGTGTGTGACTGGTCACCTTATTCACGTGGTGTTCTTTCTGCTCTCTGATTGGATGGCTGAAATTTATTAGCGTGGGGGCAAAATTAACCCTCTTGTAAGTCTCACTCAAGCCCTATTGGTGCATAGATCTTGTTTTGGGAATCCTGTGAATTATCCCTTGGTTGAACATTTCCAGTGTGAATAGTGAATGCCCAGACTTGCATGCCAATACCCTTGTTCCTGTTCAGATATGGCCAGTCACACAACGAACAGCCATTCACCAACATTTGTGCAAGGAAAATCCCTTTTGCAAATGCTTGTAAGAAAAAAAAAAAAAAAAAAAAAAGGATGTGAATACATTTGCATTGAAAAGTGATTCAGAATTCAAGATAACATTCATCCTGAGTTTTTTCAGCCATCCGCCAAGCTCTGTTCACGACGGTGCTGCTTCAGAATTCCCTAAAGTCTAAGAATATGCGAGATTGGCTCAATTGGGACTTTACACCTGGCAGAACCTCTTAATGGCATTTTTGCCCTGGAGCAGGCTGCCTTTTACAGTCTGAGATCTCGGCGCGCTTTTCCTTCCTTTCAGCTCTTAACCAGCAAACAATTTAACATTTTTTTCCACCCCTCATTTAGTGCTCCACTAAATTGCTGTGTTACTGCGTGGCTGAACTAATGATGCAGCAATTAAAAGCATTTAGAGTTATTGCTAATAAAACGGATTCGTACAGTTGATTACAAACATTCATTAATGAAAATAACACAATTAAAGTAATATACAAACATACATAAAGATGAAAATAACAGTGAAGAAGGATCCTCTGGATGGTTTTGTGGTAAAGGCACTGGATTGGGACTCTGGAGGTCTGGGTTTGCCTTCCTCAGATTTCCTGTTTGACCCTGGGCAAATCTCTTCATCGCTCTGTGCCTCAGTTCCCCTTCTGTAAAATGGGGACAATAGTATTCTCTTTGTCCAGTTTATTTAGACTGTAAGCTCTGTGAGACAGGGAATGTCTTGTGTTTGTACAGACCTTAGCACAACGTCGCCCTGATCTTGGCTGGAGCCTATACACGCTACTGTAATACAAATAAATAAATAAATAATAACAGCAACCAATAGGAAAAAAACTGTTCCTATAGGTGAGCAGGCTACATTAGGGGCTTTGGCTGAGAGAAGAAGGACTGTCCAGTGATGAGGGCCCCATCCTAGTGGTTAGAAGACCTGGATTCAAGTCCCTGCTCTGCCACAGACTCCCTTTGTGACTTTGGGCAAGTCACTTAGCCTCTCAGTGCCCCATCTGTAAAATATGGATACTAGCATTGCCCTATCACACAGGGGTATTGTGAGGACAAATACATTAAAGATTACTCAGCTTGTAAGCTCTTTGGGTAGGGACTGTCTTTTTGTCCTGTGTTTGTGCGGCACCTGGTACAATGGGGTTCTGGGTCCATGAGTATGATTCCTAGGCACTACTGCAATACAACTATTAAATAATAAAGATTGTGAGGCTCTAGGTATTAAAATGATGGGGGCCGTATAAGTGCCTACAATAGACTGGTGATGTGATATTGCAATAAAGTTGGCACCTCATTCAGTTGTATTAAAGCTACTTTATTGCTTAACTGAAGGAAACTCAGAGAAGTGGAAAGCACCTAACTATTCCTCGGAATTTCCAAATACAGCAATAGATTTCAGCATTCATTTTTCTCAAGTAGTTCAGGGCCAGCTTATTATTAATTAACATCAGCAAAGCTCTTTCACCTTCCTCGCCTGCAAACTCCACCTCCTGAGAATGAGATAAAGCTGAAAGGATGGCTGTGGTATTAATGGCACTTTGATCACCTAGTCACTTATTTGGTGTAGCTGTGTAAAATTAATTACAGTCCTCTACTTGATTTCTTTCTCATGGTCTTTGGAGGCAGCTGAGAAGCGAGGAATGGCTTTGGGATCTGATATCTTGTGTACAGGTAAATAAAGCACAGGCCTGAACTCTTTGATACCAAAAATAGACCTCGGCAGTCCATGTTCTCCAGATGGTCAACTAGTAAGACACTGGGCTTGAGTCCCACTGCAGGAATGGCTTCCTTGCTGTTTTTCTGTTATAAAAATAACCAGAGATGGTGGAAAAACAAGGATGGACATTTTGCAAAAGTTTTGTTTGTTTATTTTTTGCCCATCAGAATTTGGAATTTCTGATTATTTTTTTAATTGCAAAAAGTTTCAACTTTCTCTAGCAATAAAATCGTAAATTGCATCTAATGTGCTTCATCCCAAACGATCCTATAATGTTTTACAAACTTGATGTAATCAGGAGTCATTATGCCTACTACTGAAATGCAGCCACCTCTGGGGTAAAACACAGTCACTGTTTAATAGTGCCCAGCAATGCTACAAAACAGTAATTAAAGAAGAAGATTACTGAATCAAATTAAAACTGCAAGAGAAATTTAGGAGGACAGAAAGCTTCTGCTGGTGAACAACAATGGTCCTGCTCGGTTCTAAAGTTCTAAATTCATTAAGGTTCATGCTGTTTTATTTGTCAGCCGCTGACATTTACCCCACTCTCAGAATTTACCTCCTTCTCTTCTCCAAGAGATAAAATCACAAGAGAAAAATAAATACTAAGACTGATTCATCAAACCCAGTAAAGCTCTTTAAGGCATAGACCATGTCTTCCTATTATGTCTGTACAGCATTTATCACATGGTATCCTGGTCCATGACTGGTCTCCTAGGTGCTATGGTAATATAAACAATAAATAAAATAATAATAAAATAATATTAACAATAATTAATAATCAGTCCTACCTTGAAGAGCTTAGATAGACAAGACAAGAAGCAAAGGGAGGGAGAAAAGGAAGGGCTATTCTTCTTCTTCCCATTTTACAGATGGAGAACTGAGGCAGAGAAAAAGAGACAGTGATTTGCCTAAGCTCACACAAGTCTGTGGCTGAGCTGAAAACTGAATAGCGATCTTCTCAGGGCATCTCCTATGCACCCCATGATAACACCCTCATGAAAGGGTCCATATATTTAAGACTCATTCATGACTACTGCTCCTGAGCTTTCTTTTTGGTTGCCATGATACCACTTTGAGGCCCCATTTGCAGCTCAGTGCACACACAGGCCTTCCGGATGAAGGGCTCCACTAACCACTTGAGTCATACTCTGGTCTCATGCCTGGCCACTGGCTGGCAAACATAGCTGTGAAACATTGTCTCTGGGAATTGTCTGCAATTGTAGCACTTTTCCCTGCCTGGCCCTGCTGTCGTGCACATCCCTAAAGGTAAATTTGACTCTGACTGGCACCCAATGGAAAAATGCACTGCTTATGAGTATGATCTAAAAGCATTTTCTTATGCACACATAGAGCTGGCATTTTGCTAGATTTAGGGAAGTAGGCAAGACATATTTGTCTGTGGAGGCTTTGCACCTTCGGCAATTATGTCTGCAGTCTGGAAAACAACAGCAGCCGGCTTGCAGTGGGGAGGGGAAAAATTCTATCATGTCAGAATAATGAGATCTGTGATTTCGGCACTTACTGGGTCAAAGACACACACACTGTGTTATCTGTAATGCTTTCCGTCTGACATTTGGGGAAATTGCATTTATGCAGAGGACGCAAGGCACTGAAACACAGCACTTCACCAGCACTGTGACAGGAGATGCTGTTCCCTGGTTATGCTAGTCCCCATCATTTCAGCCACTTGCCATTTTTGTGGGTCTGCTGAGGAGTGGGCCAAGTAGAGGCAATGCAGGGGCATCCCACAAGCAAACACCATCTAAATCCCCGAGCCTCAGCCATAAAACATTATCAGGAAGATCTTGTGGCTGAGACACTACAGTGGGTGTCAGGAGACCAGGGTTCAATTTCTGGCTCTGCTCAGGGTCCTTGTGTCACCTTGGGTGAATCACTTACTCTCTCTGCGCCTCAGTTCCCCATCTGTAAAATGGGGATACTAATCCTTTCTTTCTCCCACCGTTAGTCTGTTCTGTATATTTGTGTAGGTAAGCACTTTGGGGCAGGGGCTGTCTTCTTACTAGATGTATGTACAGCACCTAGCACAGCGGGCTCCCCATCTGAGTTGGGACTTCTAAGCGCTCCTGTAATACAAATAGTAGCAGCAGCTGGACATTACATTGTAGGCTGTGCCCTTCAATTTCTGTCTTCTCCTTTGTGCATGTACTTCCTGCCCTTGCTGGCTCTGTCCATTAGGGATTCCCCAAGAGGAGAGGCGAGTGTCTTTTGACCTACAAGCCCAATTTCCTGAAATCAGGTGTTTGGAGGCTTCCTCCCTCTCCCTTGTCCCTCTGCTTCCTTGATCTGCAGTGGCAGTGATGAAGTGACTGATTATCCTGCCTGCAAGGTCTCATGTAGTGTTAAATTTAATCCTGCCACAAGTGCAGAAGATCATGAGGGGAGAGTAGGGCACAGACAACAACAAGGAAGGAGTTCAGGTGACAAGCCCCCAAAATACACACCCACCGCCAGTCCCAGTCAAACAGCATACAGCTGAGAGGAGATGGGTAATGGGCTGATAAACCCTTACTCTCTCCGGTGCCGGTTTGAAGGCCGCCCAGCTCGGTAATGCTGCAGGGCTGTTAGCATCTCACGACTGCTCAGGGGAATGAGTTTCGTGCCTGCAGTCCAGACTCTGGTGAGCAAATCTCCATATGACAAAAGCCACTAACCCTAACCCAAGCCATCAGCCTAGCTATGGCACTGTAGCTCCACCGGCCTGCCCCCAGAGTGCAGATGCAGTCTACACCATGGGAAGGGTTTTTTCCATCACTGGGGGAGCACCATCTCCCTGAGTGACTGTAGCTAGGTCAATGTGTGTCAACCTAGCTGTGCCTACACTGGGGCTTAGATCAGCATTGCTACAGCGCTGAGGGTGTGGCTGTCTCATACCCCTGAATGACGTAGCTAGGTCAAGCTAATTTTTGAGTGTAGACCAGGCCTAATTACCCACCACCATAGAGACAGAATGGGCTCTGGAGACTAGACTCCTCTCTTGTCCTTACAGAGGTCTGCACTCAGGTTTAAGGCACGTTGGTGGAAAGTGTACGTGAAGTGGGGATGGAGCACAACAGTGCGAATTGGGTGTAAAACACCCCTACTCTGATCTGGGAGCCTTTTGTACTTTGCACTGGTGTAAATGACCATGCAAGGTGCAGGGCTATGGGAAATCAAACCCAGAGAATTTAACAGAATGAAATCCCCTCTACGGGTATATTTTTAACCATCCTATAGAATTCTACAGCAGAGAGAGACTTCTCCATTCAGTTTCAGAGGATGGTTCAAAAAACCTACAGAGAAATGATCAGTTTCAATTAGATTCTTTGTCGTAAGGGCTCAAATAGATTTGATAACATCCCCATGTCTGGGTGCTCATCTGAGTCACTGTGCACTTTGAGGTTCTCCTTGGTATATCTGTGCTGGCTAGACCAGGGGCCAGGGACCCTCAGCTGGCAATGTTGCCATCTTTTGTGATTTCCCCATGATATTTGATGTTTTTCTTAAAGTTCCAGTGCCTGGATTCTTCTGATTACATGAGAATCTTAGCTTTGTTAAAGAAAAGCTTGTAAAAGTGACCTGAGTTCACCCTAAGAGCTCAGACTCTAAAAGGCAAAGAAAAAGAACCCACCATTTATAATTTTAAAAAAAAATCATGATTTTTAAGCCAGGCTCATGATTTTTTGAGAACTGACTCATGATCTCTGGGGTTGCAACATGGAGCTGGTGTAAATCAGCTTAGCTCCATTGCATTCAATGGATTTACACCCTCTGAGAACCTGTCCCAGAGAAAAACATCCCAGTGGGTCCCACTTCTCATGGCTACTTGATCCTTTCAGCTAAAAGGCAGTCACAGTAATGCCCTGGATTCTTTATCAACTCCCCACCTCCACTGAACAGATAGTCATTTCCCCAATGTAGTCAAAACCTGCTCCCTGTGGCTTCTTTTACGATCCTGGAATTGACTAACAGTGATATAAAATGCTCTTGCCTGTCCGGCTGCTGATCTTTTGGGCAATTATTTGGAAGTAATGAAAGTGAATGCATGACATTTAAAAAAAGAAACTCCACTGTCAGCAGGAAAGTTACCACATTCCCTACGCACCTAGGAGAATACACTTAGCTTGAAATAATGTTCATTTTAGCAGAGTTGTAAATTACAAGGATGTTAGGGTCCTGGGGGAATTATTACCATTTGGATGGAGGTTATAGGCCTTGTGCTGTTGCTGCTGCATCTGGTGCATGCTACACAGCGGCTGTATAGCAATGTTTGGAGACAAAAGAAAGCACCTTTTTATGGTTCATCTCTGGTGGCTTGTATTGCTAATGTTCCACTCACACATACACACAAACACTTCAGCAGGGAAGAGGCAGGATTTTGAAATCTGGTTTCCCAGTGGCTCTCTGTAATTGATCCAGTCTTGTTAACGAATGAGGACAAAAGCATTATAGGCCCTGCCAAGTGAAATATGTTCCGCCTGACCTTGACTTCCAACCTACCATTTGGAACTCAACCCAGGACTGCAAGGACAATGGCTGTTTCATTTTAGTTTTTATCCTTTCTTTATTGCAGGTGTTTCATAAAAGGTAGAATGGGACCCGGCAGGAAGTAATAATTTTGAGCTTCCTCCATATGAACCAAAGGGAATTGTTTCCTCCTGGTGTGATTGGAATGATGCTCATGTAAGCTTAATACTCTCCAATCCTTGTCCAGTCTGTAATGTTGAAGGGTCATCTTTCGTCCGTAGTGGTAGCGATTCTTTAAGCCTTAGTGTTTATTTGATCCATTCCTTTCAATGAGAAATTCTTTACTAACTACACTGTTTTATTCTCTCTTCCCCATCCCTTCTCTGTGGTGTTGCCTGGTCCTAGGGTGACCAGATGTCCCGATTTTATAGGGACAGTCCCGATTTTGGGGTCTTTTCCTTGTATAGGTTCCTATTACCCCCCACCCCCTGTCCCGATTTTTCACACTTGCTTTCTGGTCACCCTACCTGGTCCGTATCCAGTAAGACTCACTTGAGACACTGAAAGGGGGAGGATAAGCTCTCCCGTTGGATACTGCTGTTTGGCAGGAATGCTAGGAATGATGCAGGTACTCCACAACCCAGGTGCAAGAATTCTCCAGCCCAAGTCTTTTCTCTGATCCTGCACATCCCATGGAGATTTCACTGGAGAGACTCATGATCCAAAGCCCATTGAAGTCAATGGAAAGATTCCCATTGATTGCACTGGACTTTGGATCAGGCCCAAAAGGAACGCTTTGGGAACCTGCTTGACAGCAGAGTCAGTGGTTAGAGCTGGTAAAACGCTTGGGTTTATTTCCCAGCTCTATTACTGGTCTTAAATTGCAAGTCACTAAAGCACTCTGCTTCCTCTATATGTCTGGGGATAACAATATTTCCTTATGTGATGTTTCACTCCATTTTCTTTATGAAAATATGCTTATGATATGAACATGTCATAACTGAGATGTACTTTATGCAAGATGGGTCCTGTAAGATATCATTGGAAAGGCTGTAATTTACTGAATGTGGTTATCCAATTTGTATGTCTGTATCATTTCTGTATCTGAAGTCAGGAATATTAACTATGTATCTGTATTTCAATTATGCTACTTTGGGTGACGTTTGCTGCTAACACTTCAGGTACAACAATGGAAAAGCCAGACAGGGCGGATGGCCCATCAGCGAGGACAATGGACTGTGAAAAGGCTTGGCCTTCCTGTGGATCTTCTATACTGTCCCTGCCTTATGGACGCTGCGATCCTACAGAGTCAGGTGGTCTTGTCACCTGATACTAAACATTACCTGGGAGTTCTTGTACCTTTCCACTAGAAGGGGTGTGTGTGTCAAGTTTGGGAAACAAAGATTCCTGCCTTATGTAAATCCTATTTAAGGGTGGGGATCTGTTCTCTCTTACATTCACTTAAAATTCACCTTTTGTAGTTAATAAACTTATTTCTTGTTATAATATAACCCAGTTTATGTCATTTCTAACTTGGGGGCAGGGAGAGACGTTGTGCATATCTCCCTCCACATTGAGGGAGGGGGTAAATTTCATAAAACCCTTGGGTTTGTACCCCTTAAAGGGACTGGGCACCAGGTTGTTGGGGCAAGCCCCTAAGGCTGAATCTTTCCAGAGTGGATCTCTGTCTCTCTGTGCAGCTGGGTGTGGTCCTGCCTGTGTGCTTGACTGGCAGAGGCTTGTGAGCCTAGCCCAGCAAGGCCGGGTAAAGAGGACCCAGACTGGCAGAACAGGCTGACTCAGTGGCACCCCAGCACATCAGGTGACACCCCAAAGGGCCCAAACCCATCACACCTTAATTCACAGGTTGCTGTGAGGCTGAATTATTGTTTGGAGGTATGTCTAGATCCTTCCAAGAGAGGTGTTGGAGAATAGCAACGTATAGTTATTGTGCTCCCAGTAAAATCAGTATCTGCTCCATGCAGAAATTGACAGAGTAGGCCGTTTTGTTGCCTGGTGGTCTCTGGAGTGTGGCACAAATGCGTATACCTTAGTACTCTTGTCTCCATATGGAACAGCTGCATCATTAAAAAAGAGCATCAGCCACACCAGGCAGCACAAAAAGGGCAACACAGGAGGATATCAGCCATAGAGCTGTTCAGTTTGCTGGCAGTTCCAAAAAGTCGTGAAAACAAAACATTTCAGGCTTTTTAAAAAGTTTTTTCAATTTAAGTGAAATTGAAGGGAACGTCTGGACGACACATTTCAAATGGGAAAAATCTCAACGGTTCATTTAGAAAATGTTGAAACTAAATGTTTCGACTCTTTCAGAATCTGATTTTTTGTTTTTTTAAATCACAACAACTCAGCAAATTTGAAAAAATGTTTCGGTCGACCTGAATCTGCACTTTTACCCGGCCAGAAAAATAATGTTTGGGTTGAAAAATTTCACCCAGCTCTGAACAGCAGGCTAGTTGAGCACTAGCAGGATGGCACCACCATGGCTGGCAGTGGAACACAGTGGCTAGGCTGGATGGGATAGCGGAAGCTGGGCTAGCTTGGCGGACCCAGGGAACATTGCTCTAAGGGACACCCTTTGCCTTGTGGTTCTGTTCCAGTTCACCAATGGCTGCCCAGTCTAGGGGCGCGATTTCCTCAGAGACTGAGCTCTCTCCCATCTGTTTATCTCTTTGAATCACATTAATCATCTTATAGACTAACAGAGGTATTGGAGCATAAGCTTTCGTGGGTGAATACCCACTTCATCGGATGCCACGAAAGCTTATGCTCCAATACCTCTGTTAGTCTATACGGTGCCACGGAACCCTTTGTCGCTTCTACAGATCCAGACTAACACGGCTACCCCTCTGATACTTGATTAATCATCTTCCATGCCTGGATGGCTTATAACACCACATCCATCCTATAAGAGCTGTTATCGTACACCCTGACGATCTGTCAGATAAATAGCCAGGTCGGCTGCAGCTGTTCCAATATCCTGAAGAAATCAGATTTATCATTTTAGATTAAAAAAAAAAACCCAGACTGGCGAGGAAGTTGTGTTCCTTGGCCCTCTGCATGCGCTGCTGTGACAGCTTCCCGGTGATAAATGGCCGGGAAGTGCCAGGTACAGCTGATGTTGAAAACCCCAATATGTAACTTAGGCATCTCATTGCAAGTCATTAATCTAAATGGGGACCAGTGCCAGGGAGAAGGTCTACGGTCTTTGGACCAGCTCAGCAAGACTCAGCGCCGGAGGGAGGGAGAGAGAGAGGCCCCTGTCATTTTTCACTCCCATGGCTCACTGTGGCATTACTTTGCCTCGCCCTTGCAGAAGGCTTTGAAATCTGACCCACGTTCCCCACCTGGGGGCAACTCAAGTGTCAGCTCCTGAGAAGCCCTAGGTTACCCTTCCCCCGGGTTGTGCCCTTGGGGTGTCCCCTTTGCTCTTGTTTAATGATTTGGTCAGGATGAAAAGGATGCCTGTGTGGCCAGAGGCACAGCTGCCGTGGGGCCTTTCCCTGAAGCGACACAGCCCTCTCACCACACGTCGGCAGGAGGATAACATTCCTGCTCCGCATCTGTTCTCTGGAGGAACTTGAAAAAGATGACAAAGGCTAACTGAAGGCTGCTGGTCGCCGAGGGGGGGAGGGAGGAGCGGGGGCGTGTTACAAACTGAGCTGCGGAGCACCAGTGCCAGCTGTTAGTTTTCACCCTGGGGGAAAAAAAATCCCCACAGTTCATCGTTTCACCAGCATGACCACGCCAGGCCCATTGTGACAGAGGAAGAATTTATGCCTATGGTGGGTGGCCTGGAGGTCGAGATCAGAAACTGGCATGTCTCTGCCCTCCCTTCGTCAGGGAATTACTCTCAAAATCAAGAAGTAAACAGGCTGAGAGGTGGCTGAAGGATCCTTGGAGTTAGAAGATGGGAACTAGGTGACATTTAGTCCATCTCCATTGCTAGGGCAGGACACTTTTCCGAACAGTATATTTGCTAGTCGTGTGTTAAATGCTAAACAATGGAGCTTCCACCATTTCGCATAGGAGACTGCTCCATGGCCCAGGTAGAGCTCGCTCATGGGAAATGACCCTGACGACATTTTGCTTTGCACCTCCTTTGCCCTGCCTTGGGATCTCATCTCTTCGACGTTGCCACATAAGGATGGCCCTTCCCCAGTGTGTGACAGTGTCTTTACTGAGTTATCTGTGTGAGGAGAGGGAAGGTTCAGGGCCTGGTTTTCAGAGGAACTGAGCACCTCCAATGCCTCCTAACGTTCACAGGAGCAGCAAAGGCGCTGCATCTCTGAAAATCAGGCCCTTGCTGAGCTGAGATTCACAACAAACCCTCCTCTCCCACACCACCAGGTGTATTACCAGACTGCACAGCTGCCCAGGCGTCCAAACACAAGACACCATTCCTGCCACACCCTCTCAGTTTTAACAATGCAGAAAATGACCTTGCTGCTCTCCGTGGCCTTCCGAGCTTTCACACCACAGCTTCTCAAGCCTCTTCACCTCTGCCGCAATGGGCCTGATTCGTCCCTTGCTGTGATGTAACTCTGCGGTTACTCTTGATTTACACCAGTGTGAGAGGACAGCCAGCCTTTTGTATGCAGCCACTGCCCCCTTCCCTATACACTCCTGTTTAATTGATCCTCTAGGAAACACCATTCATCAAGGACCTTTAGCAATCTGACTAGAGTCAAGGGAAATGCAGGTTAATTGCCCCGGTGTTGTGTCTTCCTGTCTGGTCACCCGTATCCGCTGATGCCCTGCTGGAGATCAGCTGTGGTCCCAGCGACTTCAGCTTTGCATTGTCATCGAGAACCATCGTGTCCTGGCACGGCACCTCTCGCCTCCCGTTCGCCAGCCACATCCCGAGTCTCACGCCCGGTGCCAAATTGAGTTGTAGACGTGAATTATTTAGAAGCATCCATGGAATATTGTTGTATCAGTAACACAGACTATCAGTTTGTGGCCTTGGGGCTGCCTCAGTCACACACTCCATCACTATTTTCTCTCATGAATAATGTACAAGCGGAATTACTCCGCATGTGGAGAATTCATACCCTGAGAAAACAAGGTTGCTGCAAAATTAATTTTCCGTACTAAAAGAGTGACAGAAAATCAATTAATCGCATATTATTCTGTACGGAGACAGAGTAAGGGAAACAGTGGAAACGGCTGTGGTTATACATCAGCAAATGCCGTATGGCAGCGTGCTTTGCAGGGGTGTGAGTTACAGCCAGCTACAAAGAAGGTAAATATATTCTGCCCAAGAGAGCCCTCGAACATCAGACTTTGGAGTTCACATCACAGCCAGCTGGACTCGCTCTCTGCTGCATTATTGTGTACAACAGCAGTTCAGTGGTCTTGGAGAGAGGCCTTTCCTTTTCGCTCTCAGCTGCTTCCTCTCTCTTGCCACTAGTGGGCTCAAACTCTCTCGCCACGGTGAGAATCTATCCAGTGAAACATTTTAGGCCTGATTGTCAGAGGTGCTGAGCCCCCACAACGCCACTCAAAGTCACTGGGAGATGCAGGGGCTCAGCACCTTTGCAGATCAGTCCTGATTTGCTTAGCATTTGTTTGGGTGCATGGTTCTGGATGCACATTTTATGCTATAATCCACTCCCCAACATACGCTGCACATTGTACCGCTTAAAAATACACACCTTGTCCCTTAGTCACTGGTGTTAAGAATGGGCTGATGGATGGGCGGGGAACTGATACGGCCCATTTCATTTTACGGAGAGAGAAATGTGTCCCCTCTAAATAGGGAGGATGCGGTCGCCCCCTATTTTTCCAGCATTGTGACTGAGCGGAGGGTGGCTTAATCCTAAGGGAACTCATGTTTTACAATTCTCCAAATGTGAAGGGAGTTTTGCTTAGCAGTTAGGGTAGTGCAACTGGCAGTCAGGGCTCCTGTTCCTGGCTCAGTGAGGGTAGTGATGTCTAGTGGTTAGAGCAGTGAGGGTCGGAGACAGGTTCTATTCCTGGATTTGCCATTGTCTAACCATGTGTTCTTGGGCGAGTTGTTTCACCTGACAGTGGCTTAATGTCTCAATCTATCAAATAGAGATAATACTTCCCCATTTCACAGGAATGTTGTGAGGCCTAATTCATGTTTTAAAATTGCTTTGAGAGCCTCCTATCAAAGTGGCTGTATAAAAACAAAGTATCATTATTGATTATTGGCTGAGGCTCTCAAAGCACTCTGTAAAATGGGTGAGTAATGAAATTATGGGGGTGGGGGTGGGGAGGGAGGGAAACAGATGGACACATAGGGCTCATAAAAATCAGCACAATGCCATTATTATCAATTGAGCTACATCAGCTGAGGATCTGGACCGTAGACATGACAGGTCAGATTTTCATTTGCCTTGAGCCCCCTGTACATGGTCAGAGTGGTGTAAAGCTGCACTGGGGTAAATGAGAATCTGACTCTAACAGTCAGCTCCAAAGCATATTGAAAATGGGAATATTTCCACTGACTTCAATAGGAAGTGGATCAGGTCCCAAGTAACTTGTCCAAGGTCCTTAGAGTCAGTGATAGAACCCCCATCTCCTGACTACCTGGTCACCATTCTAACCAGCAAACCAATACCACCTTCCATCAAACAGTTGTTTAAGAGAATATGTTTGCTTCCAAAGAGTTAATTCAAACAGCTTTATTCTGTATCACTCAGTCCTTCTCTGCACATGAGGCAAGAAAGATTCTTAAGGGTCTTTTCCCACCTCGCAAACAGATCTGGAAATGGAGAGAATCTATGTAAAACCAACGAAACCATTAATAATATTGTGACCTGTATCTATTCCATTGCCTAATCAGGTTTGATTAATATGTTCATTGGTTTAATGCACAGGCTAATAACTTCAGGAATTAGAAATTACGAGGCTGACCTCGAAAGAACTGGTCAAACATCAGTAACATCATCAAGAATAAAACCCCAAACAAGTTAATCTATAGCAAGGACTTCGGCTATTTTTTATTATGGCTAATTATTTTTCAGAGAGTTCCCAGTTTCATTTGTCATTTCCTAGAACAGATGAGCTTTAAGGGTCACTGCAGAATGCAGATTTATTTTTGCCTTGCAATTTACATTGTTTCTACAGCAACAAATAAAGACACGTACAAAGCCTTCCCCACACCAAAAAAATGCACCCGCATCAGCATTTGCAAACTGCAGAATTAGGGCTCATTCCTAGGCACATGCATGTGATATGTGTTTGCATTCCAAAGAATATACATTATGCATGCATTCTAAAAGGCACATGACCTTTTATGTGTATCAGTTTTGAGGCACACACGTCATGTATGCATGCCTTCTAAAGTGCATGCATGTCACCTCTGTATGCATTCTAAGGCACACACATCATACATGCTTTCAAAGACACATGAGGGTCATGTGTATGTACATCCTGGTTTTCATGTTGCTTTGATGGTCTTGGAGACTACAACCACCTGTTCATTGACCAGAGAGGTAAAGCACGGTCTAGGGTCAGGGCAAACTTCCTTCAAAAGCATGTCCCACCCTAGGGTCAGGGCAAACTTCCTTCAAACACATGTCCCATGGCTCTTTCAGTCTGTGGCCTCTATCTCCTGAGTCTGCTGGGGAAAGGGTTCATTAGTGCGGTGTCTTGATGTGAATACAGCTGGTGGGAAAATTTCAGAAACATTAAGATTTTGATGAAAAATTAGAAAAAATACCAGCTGATCATTTTCTTCCATTTCCCAACCAGCTCAGGATGTGGACACACATCCACTGTGAGAGTGAGCAGGACACCAACGAACTGCCAGCATCACGGGCAGGGCTGGCCCTAGCTTTTTGGCCACCCCAAGCGGAAAAAAAACACAACCCCACAAGCGCCGCCCCCCACCCCAACGCCGGCCAACACCCCCCCCCCCCAACAACGCTGCCCCACCAAAACACCGGGGGGGGGGGCAGCGGGGAGGGCGGTATGCCCGCCGTCCCGCTCCCCCTGCCAGTGGGGAGTGCGGAATGCCTGCCGCCCCGCTGCCCCGGCTGGAGCGCTGGTGGGGGGAATGGAGCACGCCTGCCGCCCCGCTCCCCCGGCCGGGGCGCCGGCGGGGAGTGGAGCACGCCGGCCGCCCCGCTGCCCCGGTGGGGAGCGGAGCACGCCGGCCGCCCCGCTGCCCCGGTGGGGAGCGGAGCACGCCGGCCGCCCCGCTGCCCCGGCCGGGGCGCCATAGGAAGATTAGGTTTTTTTTGTAAATTAAAAAACAAACAAACAAACAAAAAAACCTTGAGTGCCGCCCCCCTCCAGGTGCCGCCCCAAGCATGTGCTTGGTAGGCTGGTGCCTGGAGCCGGCCCTGATCAAGGGGTGAAATCTATGGCCTGGGCTATGCAAGAGGTCAGACTAGATCAGTGGTTTGCAACCTATTGACCATTGTGGGCCGCATATGTAGCTCTCTCTGTGTTATGTGGGCTGCATCCACACAATATACATACTACCTCTATGGCCCTCCCTGAGGAAGTCACGTGGGCCGCAGCTGTGTGCTGATTGGGCCACAAGTGGCCCACCGGCTGAGAATCTCTGGAAAGATAATGGTCCCTTCTTCCCTTAAACCTCTGAAGCTGTGAACTTTGGATCACAGCTGACCCTGACTGGATCCAAACCACACAGAGGTGCAGAGTTCTGTCTCCTTTTCCCATTCCCCTGAGCCCTAGAAGTAATTAAAAATAAAGCTACATATTTGGTATTTCAACCACAAATTTAAAACCAAACAATCCACTCTATTCTGGCTTTCCGCCCTGCATATTATTATGATTTTTCTAGTTTAAAGTTTATCTTCCAAAGCCTGGTGCTTTTAAAGAGACGTGTGTGTGTGTGTGTGAGAGAGAGAGAGAGAGACTGTGTATTGTTCAAGAGACACAGAGAAACAGACTCTGTATGTATGTGTGTGTCTGTGTAGGAGAGAGAGAGATCATGTCAGCGTATCTATATACAAATTACCTAATGACAAGTGAAACAGAGCGCTTGCTGATGCCTCTCAAAGCTCCTTTCATCCTCAGAATCCAATTGCCCTCTGCTCTCAGAGGGAAGAATTTACTTTCTGCAGTGTGCGGTAGAGGCAAAAGTTCCCCGGCTTGTGGCCAAGGCAAAATGAAGCGAGCATCCAAGTGGGTATGGAAGTGTTTAAGAAGTATCTGCGAGCTCCCCAGCCGAGCAGACATGAAAGGGAAGATGCTGTGAGTGATTTATTGCGTGCTGAGCAACTTGACAGTCATACTGTTTGAAACCAGTGTCCTCTGGCTTCAGCCCTGACAGGAGATGGCTCAGATTAATGGTGCAGCGGAGGAGGAGATTAATGGCAGGAGAAAGCCAGCCGCTCCTGCCTCTGCCACCTATGTCTGTCCTCCCACCCCACCCCCAAATTGCCAGATGTGGAGCAAAAGAAGATTCATTCCAGAGGGTGCAGCTGGGACCCCAAGCCCTCGATCTACAGATGTTTATTGACGGATAAATTCAGTCTCTTCAGCAGTTCATTAGAGAGGTACAGAACTGTGGCTGGCTGCTCCTCTTCTCTGCACAGCTGGCCCCACCTCGCTGGCCCCAACTGCAGCCATCCCAGGATGTTGTGAAGGTCTCTTGCCTGGAGATGATCAATTGTAGCTAATGGGGTGGATGCTCCCTTTACTTTCCTCACATAAAAGCCCGTGAAGAATGATGAAGGGGGCAATTTGGCTCATCTGCTTTTTGTCTCCGGCTTGGAGCCCAGATTCATTTGTACCAAACTATTCCCCCATAACGAGCACCGATCAAACTAGCATCCAAACACTGGGGGCACCAGCCGAAGGCTTTCTACACACATCAGCATTAGAGGCTTATCTGGATAGGGCGGCTCTCCTGCTGTGGGTCGCCCTGTGATTACACTAGTATAATACTGTGGATCAATTCTCTATGTTTATGGAGCCACCTCAATAGATCAGGGGAATGATGCTAACAGTACAGGCCTCCCCCAAAACAAGGGAGATGTTTGGGTGGGGTGTTATATGCCCACTGACAAGCATTTCCATCTGGCTGGAGGGCAGACTGCATTTCCATTCCTCCTTGCAATTCTCTCCTCGCGTCGCGTGCCCAATCATTCAAAAATCATGAGTCAGGCCCCAGAAAACCAACCTATCATCTTAAAATCAGGAGATTATTATTTTTTTTAAATGGAAGGTTTTTTCTGTCTTCTTTAAAGGTCACATTTTCAAGCAACCACAGGGGATAGAAACTTCCTTTAGAAAAAAAAGAAAAGAAAGCCAAGATTCTTGTGCAATTACATGACTCCAGGAGCTGGGATATTAAGGAAACGCAGATTATTGCAAGATGAGCGATAAAATCACCAGAGTTGGCATCACTGTATCTCCCCTAACACAGCCCCACTGCTCCAGGAAGCCTTGGGCCTCACAGGTCCATGACATGCCTCGGTCCATTTGTGGCTTTTCATGAAGCCCCAAGATTCCAGTTTCTCGCTGCTTGAGCCTAAAATATAAATACAGCACCTTAAAACCCTAGCTCTCCTGACCCCCAGACTAAATCTGCCTGGTAAAACAAATGACTCTACTGGGTTTTAAATGTTCCCCCAGCTGACTCTGATCTGAACTGTTTATTATGGTTCCCGTAAGTGAAATCCATTAAGTCTGACAGAAATGCAGCGAACGTTTACATTCAGCATCCGTTTGAGGGGAGCGCTGTGTCTGCATTAGATTTACCCCTTCCCTCCTCCAACCCAGCAAAAGCTACATATGATACTTAAATGAATTTTCCATCATCATTTTCCAGAGGAAGAATAAGGCTGAACTTTGCTGGGCCCTGCATGATTTGGCAAGTTGTACGAACTGTCTGCTACAAGTCTAACTTTTCCCACTTCCGGTGTCAGTAGGGGAGTCTTGAAAACTTGAAAGAAAGGTGGCACTAGGGATATTACTATTTCTGAAATCTCAGCAACAAACAAGGGATTTGATTCCTGCTGCCCCCTTTCAAGATTAATATTAATTATGATCTGTTAGTATTACCGCTGGCCAAAAAACCCAGAATTTCTGTCCCGTGAGAAATTCCAAGTTTTTGACATTTTATTTCATCCCAAATTGGGATGAAAAATTGAAATCTCAGCGTGTTCTGCAAAATGAAATATTCCACAATATTTTATTTGGACCTTTAATAGATTCCAAGGCCAGAAGGGACCATTGTGATCATCTAGTCTCACCTCCTGGATAACATAGGCCAGAAAACTTTCCCAAATAATTCCTTACCATGTTGACTGTTTTATGTTAGGTTACATATTAACTTAAAAGTCTAAATGACAGGAGGCTCCTGAAATGTTTCAGTAAATTCCTGTTGAAAATGTTGATGCAATCGATACATCCCGGCAAAAACCTTTAGATTTCCTTGAATCAGCAGTTTCCAACGGAAAACCGTCCCATCAGAAAATGTTCAACTTGCTCTAATTATTATTACTCTTCGTAAGCAGTATATAAATACCTGCAGGTTCACTGGAGTTTTCTAAGTCTCCTGGACAGTGGTGGAGAGAAGGGGAGTGGCATAGAGAGGGGGGAAGAGCCAAGAGTCGAGAAAATTCAGAGAGGAGAATGAAATTGGGAGCGGTGAGGAGGAGAATGAGCAGTAGAGAGCTTAAGCTATGTCTACACTGCACTTTTGTCAGTTAAACTTTTGTTGGTCAGGGGTGTGAAAAAACATCCCCCTTGACCGACAAAAGTTTTACCGACTAAAAGTGCCGGTGTGGACAGAGCTTTGTCGGCGGGAAATGCTCTCCCGCCGACAAAGCTACCGCCCCTCATTGGGGGTGGTTTTATTTTGTCGGTAGGAGAGAGCTCTCTCCTGCCGACAAAGAGTGGCTACACTGCGTACCTTACATGGCTGACCTGTGCTGCAGTAAGGTGCACAGTGTAGACATAGCCTGAGATAAAATCCTGGCCCTGTTGAAGTCAATAGCAACACTCCCCTTTGACTTCAATAGGGCCAGAACGTCTCCTCTAGATTTTTCCTTAGGCCTCTGTCTGACTGTGCCATTATCCTTGGAAAGACTTGCAGAGGGATGCTAAAATTTTCAGCTTTTGTGGCAGGTTCCCCTTTCCTTTGTACTAGCGGCCTAAACCTCTTGAATTTATGCATCAGCTCCCCAGATTGAGGAGGAGAATCTTTTTTATGGTCGGTTTGGATGTAAGGAGGCTGGCAGTGTGTTGGAGTTAGAGCACAGACCTGGAGGTCTCAATTCTAAACCTGGCATTGCCACTGTGTCACTGCGTGGCCTTGGGTAAGTCACTTCACCCCTCAGTGTCTCCATCTGTTAAATGGGTATAATAATGCCCATCATGCTGGAGCTTGTAAAAATTAATGAAGTGCTCTTGCACAGAAAATGCTATATGAAGACGTCATCAGTAGTAAAAGGGAGAAATGTTATCATTCATCAATACACAGGATCATATCACTTAAAAGCAGAGCTGGTCAAGATGTTTTTGACAAAACCCTTTTTTGTCAGAAGATATCAATTTGTCGAAACGGACATTTTTGCAGACCCATATTGCTTTTGATTAGGCTTTTGTTGGGAAAGGTTTCTCAAGTCCAGGATGGACTCTCTGATCAAAACTAGAGCGCACCCAACTCCCAAATAGCTAATAGCCCAGTGGTTAGGGCACTCACGTGGGATATGAGAGACTTGTCTTCAAGGCACTGGGCTAGAGGCAGTCTCTCCTACAGGAGCTCTTCCACTTTGTATCAATAATTAAATATTCATCGGGCGAGAGAGAGAGAGAGAGAGAGAGACACACACTCACTATAGCCTGGCAGTTAGAGCACTCAGCTAGACTGGGGAGACCCCAGGTTGAAATCCCTGCATGGCTGGATTCAGACTTCCGTAACCCCTGGGCAGAATTGATCTCTTCTCTTGGAGCTGTTCCACTTTGTATAAATAATTAAATATCCATTGATCTAGAGACTGTCTCTATAGCCTGGTGGTTAGGGCACTCATTTAGAATGTGGGAGACCCCTGGTTTAAGTCCTTGCTCTGAATGGCCAGAAGGCCCCACCAGAACATTTTGTCCTATCTCCTGTATATCACAGGTCACTAGCACACGGACACTAAACCCAACAACGGGGCTATTGGCTATTCTTGGGGTGTGGGGGAGGGTCTTCGCTCTGTTTCTGCTCTTTTATGAAACATTTCGAAAGGTTTTGGTTTTGTCCCATTGTGGAATGAAAACAAACGTAGAAATCTTCTGCAAAACAGAATTCTCATTTTCGGGTCTACTTAAAATGCCATTGTTTTGCACCCAGTTGTCGCACTGATTTATCAATCTGAACGGACAGTCATACATGCATGTGTCTGATTTACCCTAGGGGGAATCTACTTAGTGCTGGCACTGGGTGGTATGTGATGTATTTTGGTTTTAAATTATTTAAATGAGCTCAAGCAATGTTTGATTTCAGTAAATTTAACAAGAAAAAACGAATATATATTTATATGCTGTATTGTGTATATGTGTGTGTGTGTATTTAGCATTCAGATGTGTTTAAAGTGAGATGAATATTGGTGGTTTTGGCAAGCTAGATACCACTGGAACCAGAAATGTAAACTGTTTAGGAAAGGAAACATTTCTGTTTAAACGTAAGGAAAAGACGGCTTTGAAAAGTAAACATCCTCCAAGAGAACTAATCGCTTTCGGAACTCATATAGCTCGTTCAGCTGTGTGTGTGTGTGCGCGTGTGGGGAGTGTCACATGCATGTGTGGGTGCCTAAAGGAACGGATAGAGTAACATGTGAGGGTCCCTCTAGTAGTCAGTGTTCGTGTGCATTTATGGGAGGGCTATGGTATGCACATGTGTATGTGTGGGATATAGCGTATGGCATTAGGTATATCATGCCCCTGGAGGGGGTCTGGGCACATGTGGTTGTGTCTTCACAAGGATGCATGTAGCAAGTGTTCAAAGAAATGCCTATGGCTGTGTGTAATTTACAGTGAGCTGATTATCAATAGACACTCTGATTTCAGATGGGACTAAGTTTACTTACATTGTAAACTTTAGTGCAGGGATCTTCCGTTTTTGTTTTGTTATGTGTCTACACAGCACACAGCTGCAGCATCTATGTGCTACTGCTACAACAGCAGCAATAATAATAAAGTTGCAGAGTTCTCAATGGGGTACCAATCCAAACTTCCTCAGGGTTCAGAAGGGGTTGTGGTCTGAACACCCAGCCTGGAATCACGACATGCGTTCCTCCCTGTTATGCAGTGCAGCGCGCTCAACTTAGATGTATATCACTTGGTGGCATAATCGGTTTATGTGCAGAAGAATCACACCATTCCTGTGGGCCCCCGTTATGTTGCCTGGAGAATTGTGTGTCAGCTAATTGCACAGTTTGTCTATTTCTGTTCAGATTGGAAATGTCCATGACGCGTTAGTGCTCCAGAGAAGTGACTAAACACACGTTGCCCACTCATGCATGGCTATGGTGCAATAAATAAACAAAATAATACATATGTCCAAATACCCAAGACTTTGTCTGTTCCTGGGGCTGTTTTGGAAACAGCTGTTAGCCTGTGTGGTAAAACATATGATGGGAATTGTCACTGGAATGTGGCTGTCATGCAAAACCCTTCACTAGAATGGCAAGACATTTGTATTGTGCATTTGGTTTTAATTTGATGCATACAAGTAGTCAGCACTCTAAATACCTAAGGTTGAGAAATTGCTCACTCAGCCTGCAAAGCCTTTCCCGGGGGGGGTGCTTTTGTGGCCATACACAGAAGTGGAGCACATTACAGTACATCTGCATTCAGACTGCAAGTCACAGAATCACAGAACCATAGGGTTAGAAGGGACTGCAAGGGCCATCTAGTCTAAACCCCTGCTAAGATGCAGGATTTGTTGTGTCTAAACCATCCAAGACAGATGGCTCTAGCCTCCTTTGGAAAACCTCCAGTGAAGAAGCTTCCAAACCTGAACATTCAGGTCCTAATCCTGTGAGGTACTGAGGCAACTCCCATTGTCTATTGACATCAGTGGGGATTGAGGACATTCACCACCTCTCATAAAGGACTCAGCGCCTCTCCGAATGAGACCATCAGCAATAAAAGCCACCCTCTTCTCTCCTGCTATGCACTAATCCTACACTACCTCCCACTGACAGGAACCCTTAACTCTTTCCCTGGCCCACCCCTGGGAAATGCTCTAGAGTCTAGGACATGTAGCATCCCTAGAGAGACCCCACACTCTTTCTGTCCCCAAGGGGATGCCGACTCTTCCAAGCTGAGCATGATGGACATTCCACGTTCTTCACAGTTTTTTTTATCATGTTACCTAAATATTTAGGTAAACATTTCAGACAGTGGTGTGATGAGTAGTTAGACTACAAAAATGGAATGATGAGCCTGGATACTTTTCTTCACTGCTTTTTTTTTTCTTTTTTGAAAAAAACGATCGATGCAGGCTACAAGTTGTAGTATTTACAAACCAAGAGGTTCCTTTCCCTTTGAGGGAACCGCACAAGTGGTCCGTGAGATAAATAAGGCTGGGCTTGTAAAATGGGGACTGGGGTATTTTTGGGGGGATGGGGGAAGTTCAGCTTTAAAGAATTAGAAAAACAAGAGTTAATTCCTTAGAGAGAGAGAGAGAGAGAGAAAGAAAGAAACTGTTGAGTATGCCACAAAAGTTGTGTAGGGTAAAGCCTGCAGCACATTGAGTTGAAAACATGATTTTAATCAGCTGCTATTCAACCGCTGTCAGCTCTGATTTACCGTGTTCAGCCAATTAAGGTTTCAAGGGGATCAGAGGTTAAGAGGTGAAAAACAAAAACCTGCCGTGAATGGAAAGGAGCATGTAAGGAAAAGTGAGGATGAGATTCTCTAGGCCCACCCAGAAGGTAAAATGCTGATGCTACATCAGACTCCTCAGCTGCAGGCCAAGGCAAAGGGGGTTTAGGTGGCTAACAAGGGACTGGGTCACTCTCACACTAGCCGTAGATTTGTGTTCGGGGCTTGATTCACGACTGCATTATATAAGCATCAGGCTGGTGTAGCTCCACCGGAGTCAATGGGACAGATCCCTGTCGCTGGTGTGAATGAGCACAGCTCCATTGAAACCAATTAGCATCCACTGAGGATCTGACCCAGTGGAGTTACACCAAGCTGGAGGTGACTCAGGCCTGATATTTGTAAGGGCTACTGGACTTAAGTGTAATGAAAACCCTAGTCCTAGGTGAATGTAGGACTAAAGAAATATAGAATTTGTCATATTGGAAGAGGATATGCTCTGGCACTGGCTTATACCAGAAGAGGGAGTAACCCTCTCCCGATGCTTCTACTACCACCACGCCCCTTTATAATACACCTGCTGCAATAATGATTGGCTCTGCCCCACCATGGGACACAGTTTTAAAGCTTGGCCTCATGTGTCTGCAATTTTTGGTGGCCCCACTTTAGCTCATTCAGATACCTAAGCGCCTGGCTGAGGCCAGAAGTGGGAACACCATCAGGCCACGAATAGGGCTATTCTCACAGGAATTCACAGCTGGCCAAGTTCCAGAAGTACCAAAGACCTCATCACACACGACGTTGCCTGAATCGTGAACGTACCGCCACCATTGGCTCAGACTGAGACTTGGCTTGCCCAAAACTGTTCACCTCCAAAAACTGCATGTGAAATTTTGGTTGTTAAAATTCAGAGGGCAGGATTGATGCCACGTGTAGGCCCAAATGGCCGGTATTTAGGTGCCTATCTCCCACTGGTTTCAATTACCTTTAAAAATCTGCAGCAAGTGTCACTCTCAAATAACCTTTACTGTCTCCCCTCTCCAGGGGCATATGAAATGGCATAGCAGCAATATGAGAACAGTATTTTATTGCTGACAAATTCCCCCCCCCACCCCCAACCCATAGGCCAGAGTCTCTGCTGACATAACTCTACTGAAGCCACTGCATTGGGCAGAAATCATCATCTTCATATCATTGTTTACTATTTATTTATGGTACCTAAGCACTTTCCAAATTCTCAAGAAGGAAGGTCTATGATCCGGGAAGCTGACAATGTAAGGGCTGACAAAGAGGCCGGCAGAGGTATGGGGAAGAGGAACGACAATAGACCATCTTTAGGCAAGGCATCTCCATTAGTATAAGCAGCACAGTAGAAGTGGGTCCTTAAGAGGGTTTTGAATGAGGATAATAATAAATACATAATAATCATCAGATCATTACTTTATTTCCTCCCAGTTTGGAAGCTGGTGAAAGGAGAACATTTCACCAGTTTTCCCGCTCTCCATGGAAACCGCTGGGCATAGCTGTAGTGAACATAACTGCTATTGCTTTAAATAGTTGGGTGTTTGTCTTTTGGTGAAACACTAAATTGCTGGCTTGCCAACAAAGCGATTGGTGGAATGAAGTTAGGTTGTTATAATCCTGGCACTGAACTGGGTCCTGACCCACCCAGCCTAACCCATCAAAGGCATACAGCGTGATTTGCAAGCTGTTTTATTAGGCTTCCCTTTCCTTAGATTTATAGCTTTTGACCCAACCCATCTGCATTTCTCAACCTCGTCCGGTTACTCATTGAACTATAAAAAGTCCCAGGCACCATATATTAAAGTTACTAAGGAGTTTATTATTTTTAATTTTGTTTTTGCTGGTGCCCAGCTTTCTGAGATCAGTTCTTCCCTTCTTCCCAGCCACCCACAAATCCAATATGCCCTTTCCACAGAACACCCGGCTCTAGGGCAGTTACTCAAGGGACTTGTTCCTAAGCACATTGGAGAGGTCTGTTGACCCGGCTAGCCCAGGATTCCATCTCTAGCAGCAGTGAATATTTCAGAAGGAGATGAACAGCTGTCATAATGCAATAGGTGAATGATGCAATACTACAGCTCACTGGAGGTAATTTCCACCACCTTCCATTGTCACTCCGAATGGTTTGGATCTGCAATACACAGGAGCCAAATTACATCTGCACTTTCATTCTGACTATTAATCTTTGGTAAATTGAGTGCAGGTGCACCCCACTTCAAGTTAGTCTCCTTCATATTCCACGCGAATGGGCAAGAGTGAAGGATTCCTGTTTCCCAGTCCCTGTCTGACTGTGGGACACTCTAGCCATCAGAGCAGGACTCCTGGTTCTGTTTCCAGATGATGCCAATGAGTTGGGCAAATCACCTCAACTTGCCGTGCCTCAGTTTTCCCAGTTTACACTTGGGGATAACAACACTGACCTCCTTCCCCAAAGGATGTGTTGTGAGGCTCAAGTGATTGTAGTAAAGTGCTCTGAGCTCCTCTGATGGAAGGTGTAAAGAATGAGGCAAAGTATGATGATCTTTATGTAGCTGGCTAACAGTTGTTCTCCTGTAACAGCCAGAGACAACCAGAGAGAAGAGTCATTCCCACCTGCTAAATTGAATCCATTAGGAAAGTGGATTTTAGCACCAGCAAGAGGTGACTGCTCAGTATGGGAGCTGGAGACCTGCACCTCTTCACATAGCGTAATTTAATGGCATGTGAACGGAGATATAGTATAGGACACTGGGATAATGTAGGCTTTCTTATGTCAGGGCCCTGGTAAGTGGGAATACATGGCACAGCAGCACCAGGCCTCTGGAAATGGCCTAGCCCAGTGTCAAAGGCACCAGGTGAATACGCTGCTGTTCATAGAATCACAGAATATCAGGGTTGGAAGGGACCTCAGGAGGTTCTAGTCCAACCCCCTGCTCAAAGCAGGATCAACCCCAACTAAATCATCCCAGCCAGGGCTTTGTCAAGCCTGACCTTAAAAACCTCTAAGGCAGGAGATTCCACCACCTCCCTAGGTAACCCATTCCAGTACTTCACCACCCTACTAGTGAAATAGTTTTTTCTAATATCCAACCTAGACCCTTCCCCCCACTGCAACTTGAGACCATTGCTCCTTGTTCCATCATCTGCCACCACTGAGAACAGCTGAGCTCCATCCTCTTTGAAACCCACCTTCAGATAGTTGAAGGCTGCTATCAAATCCCCCCTCGCTTTTCTCTTCTGCAGACTAAATAACTCCAGTTCCCTCAGCCTCTCCTCATAAGTCATGTGGTGGTGGTGGTGGTGGTGGTGGGGTGGGGGTGGGGGGTTGAGGGTTAAAACTGCTGGTCTTTAGCTCCTTGGGAGACAACCAAGGGAATTTCCTTCAGATTCAGTGATAATTAGAAGAAGAATGAAGGAGTGAGAATCCAAATCTTCCCTCAAATCCGTTGTCATAACTTTCTTTTTCTGCAGTGTCCACAAGTTGTGAGTTCATAATAACAACAGCAAGAAATCCCTTTATCCCTCAACAAACCTTTAAGGCCCCAACCCAGCAAAGAAACATGCACCTATTTAACTTTACGCACCATGGCTTCCAAAGGGACTACTCCCAGTGACTTGGAGGTCTTATGGATGTGCATAAGTCTGTGTGGGATCAGTGCCTCAGTGAGACCTCTCTTTTGTATTTCCCGGGGCTTCCTACTACCTTTTCTAGGTCTGCCTTTTAAAAACTCATCGGGACAGGGATGATCTTTAAACGTTCAGCACAAAGCATATTACCCATATGCAATAAAACAAATAATGACATATAATAATGAAATAGATAAATAAATAATAAAATACTGCTTCCAATAATAATAATCAGAGATGGCAGAATGGGCTGAGGTGCATTTCCCACCTCAGACTCATGCCTAATAGATTAAATGCAAACAGATCTGGAAGGTCCATTGTATACATTCTCCATAATTAATTAGTCCAGTTAAGTATCAAGCAAAGATGAAAAGAAAAATGAAAACTATCCCCCAAAGCAATTAGATATCTGAATATTTGCATAGCTCCCACCTCAGTGTCAGATAACAATCTGGAGTCTCTGATCCCATAATAACTCATAACTATTAGTATTGCTAAAAAGTGCTCAGACTTTGGTTTTACAACAATCGTTAGTTTGAATATATGACATGCAGAACAAATGTTCCACTGTGTCCAATAGATTATGGTCGGTAGGTTCTGTTTACTCTGAGATCTATAGTTTTGCTCATACCAAATTCTTGTCACCTTGCTGTCTCCATTCCTCCTATTTAGTACTTTGATTTGTGCAGTTCTACTAAGAATCTCCCTTGCAGCTTGTTGACTTATCATTCATCCCTGTGAGTTCTCATTCTCTCTTCTCCTGACAGCTTTGCCTAATGTACTTATTCATTCAATTTAAATAAATCGAACAAGGGCCTATGACAGCCGATAAGTGAGTCACACAAGAACAAACAGAAAGGAAGCTCTGCAAATAGTCAAATGTCAAGTAGGAATGGAAATCTGTCCCTATAGCTCCAGCGAGCCTTAGATGTCTAATATTTATGGCCATTTGATGTCATTAGAAAGTAAATAAGCCCTCTTATGCTGCATTACAAAAGATTAACTGCAAGCAATGGAGTTTAAATAGCACAGATAAGTGCAGATGGAAATAAACCTGTTTAAAGCTGGAAATATTTGCTGGACCTCCTTGCTGCTTTTAAGATAATTGATCTCTGTATATCTGTATTGAATCTCACCATAAAAGCTTTGAAACATTTTCTGGCAAAGCCAACCTTGGTTGGGATTCAACCTTTCTTTATCTCCCTAGAGTGTAAGAGATTTTTTCATTCCTCAGAATACTGGGTAGGGAAAGTTTTTTTAAAAAGTAGAATGTTAATTCCAGTGTTTATCCATGTCCCAGGATACTCAGACCCCTATGCAGAAAATCAGCACCAGACTTATGCAACACTTAAACCAACTCAAGCCCTCAAGATATTTAAGTGGCATCTAGGCCTTGTGTAGGCCCTCCTGCTCGGGGTGAATTTCACCTTTACTATGTAATTTGCCCAGCTGCTGAAGAGGATATTAGGAAAATGAACAATCATCCTTTATATTATTTAAGTGTTTTTCTTGTGGGGATCTCAAAGTGCTTTAGAAACAGTCCATCAAGGTAGGTATGAATGATCCACATTTTGCTGATAGGGAAAATGATGCGGAGAGAGGAAAAGTGACTCACCCACGAATCCTGATTTTCAGTCCCTTGCATGGTAGCCATTGTACATTGGCTGTTCTGAACTGTGCCATCTGCTGGGCACAGCTTTATACCAACTTTACAGCCCAGCTATGTGTAACTGTTGCAACGTGTGCATGCGTCTGAGGCTGCGTCTACACTTGGAGCAGGGGGTGTGATTCTTAGCTCCAGTGCTGTCACGCTAAAAACAGAGCGTAACTGGTGACGCGAACGGCAGGAGGGTCTCGGATGGATACCCACTCAGGGCAGCTAGTCCCTCCTGCAGCTTGTGTTGCTGTGGCTACATTCTGTTCAGTATGTCTCCTTGATCCGGGAATCACATCCGCACCTCAAAGTGTAGCCTTACCCCCAGGGTGAGTTTGGGAGCGTTTGTGTGGGTACGTGGTTATTTGCATGCGGTACCTGATATGTTTATGTTAGGGAAAGGCTTGGTCGGTGCATGTACAATAAATGGGGAAGTGTGTGTGGGTGTGGGTGTATAATATATGTATACGTGAGTATGAATAAGGGCACGTATGTAGGGTAGCCATGATTTTTCAAATGTGACTAGTGATTTTGGGTGCTCTGTGTTTGGGTGCCGAGCCAGAGAAACCTTCAAGGGGGTTACTTTTCAGTGAGTGTGTGTCTGTGTAGTGAGTCTGTGTGTGCAGCATATGTCTGTGAGAGTGTGTGGGTCTGTTTGTGAGGGTACAGCACGTGGGTGAGTCTGTCTATACAGTACACAGCTGTGCCTGTCTGTCTATAGCATATATTGGTGCAGGGTAAGTGCAAGTCTGAGTGTGTTAGGAACGGGAGGACACGTGGCCAAGATAATAACTGAAACATTGACAACAACTGTGGACCCCACCCCTCGGTCCCCAGTGTCCTTCTTGGCTGCCCGCCGGGCACCATCTGTAGGCGGCATCCATGCCAAGTCAGCACTGCGCCACTTTTCCACCGCAGAAACATTTATTTGATCCTCCAGTGTTGCTTTCAAGATGATTAATCTTTGCACGGCTGTGTGTTTAGGCTCTCCATAAAGGCAGGTGCATGTGTTCATGTGCTGCTGCTGTCGGGGCTGTTAATGTAAGCGTCTGTTTTACAGCCCAATTGACAGCCGTATTGTTCTGGCAGGGTTACAGCTCTGACATGTGGAATCAATCTTTTTAACCTGTCAATTAATCAGTGGGCAGCTGTCAGCCCAGCTGAAAGGCCTGAAGGACAGTGCCCTTTCAATGGATTATACTGGATGCTTGGTGGAGTAAAATTGAACACTTCAGCTTCAAGGAACTCTCGCTGCATTCAGAGCAAGGCTTAACTTTGCGTTTACAACAGGAAACAACGCCAGTACCGCACTGCCCAAACCAAGGTTTAATGTAGCCGGAAAGATGATGACTGGCTGCTTCATTTTGTTTAGTAGCTGGCAAAGCAGGTCCTTCAAGGAGGTCACAGGGCACTGCAGAACTGTGCCACCCCCAAATAAAGAAATCAATAAGTAGAACCCAGGGTTTATCTGTACGAGGCAAAGGCTGCACAGCTAGGGAAGCCAAACCGTCCATTCTCTATTGGCCTGGGGCAGAGTAGTTCTCCCCTATAACTCTCTCGTGTTGTGTTCAGTCTGATTTTGAGTGACCGGACTGCCACCACATCCTTTGGGAGACTGTTCTGCCAACTATAACGCACTCATCATCTGCATGTTTCCCATGCTATTCAGTCACATCTTCCACCTTTGCTCAGTTTCCACCCATCACTCTTAGCCCTGGTCTACACTATGAGTTTAGGTCGAATTTATTAGCGTTATTTAGATTGATCCGTGCACCCGTCCACACGACGAAGCCCTTAACATCGACTTCTAGGGCTCTTAAAATCGATCTCGCCACTCCACCCCCAACGAGGGGATTAGCGCTTAAATCGATATTGCCGAATCGATGTAGGCTTAGTGAGGACGCAATTCGACGGTATTGGCCTCCTGGATCTATCCCACAGTGCAACATTTGACCGCTCTGGACAGCAGTCTGAGCTCGAATGCTCCGCCCAGGTAGACAGGAAAAGCCCCGCGAACTTTTGAATTTCATTTCCTGTTTGGCCAGCGTGGTGAGCTGCAGGTGAGTGCAGATCTCATCAGCAGAGGTGACCATGATGGAGTCCCAGAACCGAAGACGAGCTCCAGCATGGACCGATGGTGAAGTACGCGATCTGATCGCTGTATGGGGAGACGAAACCGTGCTAGCAGAGCTACGGTCCAAAAGAAGAAACGCCAATACATATGCCAAAGTCTCCAAGGGCATGCAGGACAGAGGCTACAACAGGGACGCGCAACAGTGCCGCGTGAAAATTAAGGAGCTCAGGCAAGCCTACCAAAAAACCAGAGATGCAAACAAACGCTCTGGGTCAGAGCCCCAGACATGCCGCTTCTATGATGAGCTGCATGCCATTCTAGGAGGTGCAGCCAGCACTGACCCACCCATGTGGTATGACTCCGTATGTGGATCATCAGAAACCACAGAGGAGCATGATGATGATAATGATGCTGAAAATAGCGCCCAGACACAGCAAGGAAGCGGAGAAGCCCTTTTCCCCGACAGCCAGGAACTCTTTGTCACCCTGGAGCCAGTACCCTACGAACCCACCCAAGGCGTGCTCGATGCAGGAGAAGGGACCTCTGGTGCCTCTGGTGAGTGTACCTCTGTTAATTAATACATGTTTTATAAGCAAGCGTGTTTAATGATCAATTCGCGGCCAGTACAGCTACAGCTACTGGAAAAGTCTGTTAACATGTTCGGGGATGGAGCAGAAATCCTCCGGGGACATCTCCAGAAAGATCTCCTGGATGTACTCCCAAAGCCTGTGCAAAAGGTTTCTGGGGAGGGCAGCCTTATCCTGTGCTCCGTGGTAACACACTCTACCACGCCAGGCCAGTAGCACGTAGTCTGGAATCATTGCTTTGCAAAGCATGGCGGCGTATGGTCCCGGTGTTTGCTGGCATTCAAGCAACATCCGTTCTTTATCTGTCTGTGTTATCCTCAGAAGAGTGATATCATTCATGGTCACCTGGTTGAAATAGGGGAATTTTATTAAGGGGGTATTCAGAGGGGCTCCGTCCCTGCTGGGCTGTTTGCCTGTGGCTGAACAGAAATCTTCCCCGCTGTGACCCACGCGGTGGGGGGAGGGGGAACAGCGAACATCTTGGATGTGTGTCTGTGTGTGTGTGGGGGTGTCGATTAGGTTCGCGCTGCACGTTAACCCAAAAACTGCCGCCCCTCCCTTTTCAATTGCCAACCAGTTTTAAATTGCCAGCCCAAAGGCTGTTTGTTATGGGAAATGAGGGGGTTGCTGTTTGAAAACATTCCCATGTTATGAAGGTTAAAGAAGCCTATAGACTGTGGCTTACCATGGCTGTGTGCAAGCCGAATTCTGTTGCCCACCGGACCTGCTTGTGTGATCTCTCACACCAAACCGGCAGACCCTCAATATAACAGGCAAAGTGCAACCTTGGACCAAATGCACATGTGATATGTAATGTTTGGAGCATTGTTCTCTAATATGTGTCTTTTAAACTACTCCTCTCCCGTTTGTTTCCTCCCGCAGCTGCAAATGTTTCAATGCCACCCCCTTCATCACCGTCCCAGAGGCTAGCGATGATTAGAAGTAAAAAAAAAAGGAATCGAGATGAAATGTTCTCAGAACTCATGGAATCCTCCCACACTGAAGCTGCCCAGCAGAATGCGTGGAGGCAGACACTGTCGGAGTCCAGGAAGGCAGATTTTGATCGCGCGGACAGGTGGCGTGATGAAGAGAGTAGGTGGCGTCAGCGTGCAGAGAGAAGGCAGGATGCAATTCTGAGGCTACTGGAGGATCAAACGGAAATCCTCTGGCTTATGGCTGAGGAAAGGCGTACGGTTCAGGAAAGGCTGCCTGAGCCCAGACCGTCGCTACAGCCCCTGTGTAACCAACAGCCCTCCTTCCCGAGTCCCATAACCTCATCCCTGAGACGCCCAAGAACGCGTTTGGGCGGCCTCCGTGCACCCAACCACTCAAGTCAAGAGAACAGTCCAAGCAAGAAAGGGCTGGCATTCAATGTCCTTGTCCTTCCCTCATCCCCTCCTCCACCACCCATCCTGGTGCTTCCCTTCCTCCACCAGCTATCCCGGGAGACTGTGGCAGTTAGCCCCATAGTTCCCCCTCTTTGTTTTACGAATTAATAAAGAATGCATGATTTTTAAGCAACAATGACTTTATTTCCTCTGCGAGCGGTGATCGAGGGGGGGAGGGCAGGGCGGTTTGGGTAAAGGGAAGTAGAGTGAATGAAGGGGCGGGGCTTTTCATTACAGGGGAAAAACAGAACTTTCACACAGCATCCTGGCCATTCATGAAACTGGTTTTCAAAGCTTCCCTGATGCGCAACGCACCCTGCTGTACTCTTGTAATAGCCCTGGTGTCTGGCTGCGCATAACCAGTGGCCAGGCGATTTGCCTCAACCTCCCACCCCGCCATAAACGTCTCCCCCTTACTCTCACAGATATTGTGGAGCACACAGCAAGCAGTAATAATAATGGGAATATTGTTTTCGCTGAGATCTAACCTAGTCAATAAACTTCGCCAGCGAGCTTTTAAACGACCAAATGCACATTCCACCACCATTCTACACTTGCTCAGCCTATAGTTGAAAAGGTCCTGACTACTGTCCAGGCTACCTGTGTATGGCTTCATGAGCCATGGCATTAAGGGGTAGGCTGGGTCCCCAAGGATAACTATAGGCATCTCAACATCCCCAACGGTTATTTTCTGGTCTGGGAAGAAAGTCCCTTGCTGCAGCAGCCGAAACAGACCAGAGTTCCTGAAGATGCGAGCGTCATGTACCTTTCCCGGCCATCCCACGTTGATGTTGGTGAAACGTCCCTTGTGATCCACCAGTGCTTGCAGCACTATTGAAAAGTAACCCTTTCGGTTTATGTACTCGCTGGCTTGGTGGTCCGGTGCCAAGATAGGGATATGGGTTCCGTCTATCGCCCCACCACAGTTCGGGAACCCCATTGCTGCAAAGCTATCCAGTATGAGCTGCACATTTCCCAGACTCACAACCCTTGGTACCAGCAGCTTGGTGATCGCCCTGGCTACTTGCATCACAACAGCCCCCACTGTAGATTTTCCCACTCCGAATTGATTCGCGACTGACCGGTAGCTGTCTGGCGTTGCAAGCTTCCACAGGGCTATCGCCAGTCGCTTCTGTACTGTGAGGGCTGCTCTCATCTTGGTGTTCTTGCGCTTCAGGGCAGGGGAAAGCAACTCACAAAGTTCCATGAAAGTGCCCTTACGCATGCGAAAGTTTCGCAGCCACTGGGATTCATCCCAGACCTGCAGCACTATGTGGTCCCACCAGTCTGTGCTTGTTTCCCGGGCCCAGAATCGGCGTTCCACTGTATCAACAAGCCCCATTAACACCATGATGTCCACCTTGCGGGGGGGCCTTTTTTGAGAGAGGTCTGTGTCCATGTCCTCATCACTGTCCTCAGGGCGCTGCTGTCGCCTCCTTGCCTGCTGTAGCTCTAGCAGCTCCTGGTTCTCGTTCTCCATATACTCCTGGACAATGTGCGTGGTGTTCATAACGGCGAGAACAGCCGTGGTGATCTGATCGTGCTCCATGCTTTCCCTGGTATGCTGTTTGCAGGACAGCAGAGTGGCAGCAGAAGCAGCGGGTGGATAACAATGGAGTCAGCAATATGGCGCCCATATGAAAAAAGGCGTGAAAGGATTTTTTGCTCCCCCCTCAGTTGCTTTCACGGAGGGAGTGGGGAGCAAGGGTTAGGCTCATTTCCTTCTAGCTGCAGATAGTACAATATGCGGTGAGCAAGGAGGCGCCTTCCCTTCTAGCAGCAGATGGTACAATATGCTTGATATCCATCATCATCTCCTGGCCCCCTCAAGGATTGAACTCGCAACCCCGGGTTTAGCAGGCCAACGCTCAGACCGCTGAGCTATCCCTCCGCCCGTGTTCCAGGCAGTACTGAATCTCCCTTAAACAAAACGTAAAAAAGAGAATGACCAGAGTCACTCTGGTCACTCCCATTTATGTCCAAGCGCCCCCGGCCAGCCACACCATAGGCCGCCGGCCAGGAGCACACGAATACCAATCATATTGTACAATCTGCTGCGAGAAGGAAAGGAGCTTCTGCTGTATGGTCCCATGACCACGACCATTTATGGCATATTGCACCATCTCCAGCTAGAAGGCAAGGAGCTTCTGCTGTGTAGTCCCGCGACTACCAGCCTCAGGCGGAATGGCCCCCTCAAGGATTGAACTCGCAACCCCGGGTTTAGCGGGCCAACGCTCAGAACGCTGAGCTATCCCTCTGCCCGTATTATAGTGTGACTGAATCCCCACTAGACCTAATGTCCAGGCGTACGCTGGAGATGTACGGTAATTGTGAGCTGAGCAGGCTTCCGTAGCAAACACGGAAACCCCGGAAAAAAGGCGCGAAAAATATTGCTTTCACAGAGGGAGGGAGGGAGGGAGGGATGACATGTACCCAGAACCACCAGCGACAACGTTTTGTGCCCCATCAGGCTTTGGGATCGCAACCCAGAATTCCAATGGGCGGCGGAGACTGCGGGAACTGTGGGATAGCTACCCGCAATGCAATGCTCCGAAAGTCGATGCTAGCCCCGCTACTGTGGACACAGTCAATCGACCTCATGGTCTTAACGCTCTTTAGTGGGGACACACACAATCGATTCCATAAATTCGGGTTTTAAAATATCGACTTCTATAAATTCGACCTAATTCTGTAGTTTAGACGTACCCTAGATGTGTCATCTGGAATGCAAGCCCTGGGCCTGCTCCTTCGGCGTGATGCAGACATTCCTTCCGCTCCCACTCCAGGTGCTCAGCTCTACCGTTGGGTGAATAGCTGATTTTTTTCAGTTTGCTGGGAATTCTGAAAAGTCATAAGTAATTTAGTTTTGGGTTGACCCACAACAAATTTTTTTTCATTTTCATCGACTCAAAAAATTGGGGAAAAAAACCGTTTCAGGTCGAATGAACCTTTTTTTCCTCGGAATATTTTAAAATATTTTTTTTAAAACTAAAATGGAAGGAAATTTCAAAATGAAAGGTCATTTCGAACAGAAAAATCAAAACATTTCATTTCAGAAGATGTCAAAACAAAACATTTTGACTTTTTTGGATTTTTCTTTTTTCCAGCAGTAATGATTTGATGAAGCCGACATGAATTCACAAAACGTTTCTCTGCTGCCAAATCTCCATTTTTTGGCCAAAAATAGTATCCATTGAAAATTTTCCCCCAGCTCTACTCAGCACCTTGCAGGACTGACCCCCAGCAACAACCTTTGAATCCAGCAGCCTGTTCCATTTGCATCCTGCTCTGTCGCTTCATTATCCTTATACAAGCTGCACTGCTGCCTTCATGATTGGCGCTGCTGAAACCGCTCATACTGCCTTGAAATTAGCTTCTTCTTAATTCCTCGACACTGATTGCTAATGGCATCTGGATTCGTTTCCTTGACTGCCTCAAGTCTGGCCCTTGACAGGGACAGAAGGGGGAGGGGGGTGGAAGGGGTCAGAGAGGAGAAGCAAATCAGTGTTTTTTCACTATAATTGAAGCAAAATGATCTCTGTGGCACATGATAATCATTTTAATGAGGTCTCTGGGAGCAGGAGTCCTCACCTTGTTCTGGGAACAACATCAACACGCAAACCTCAGATAAGTCAAGGGAACGGACTGTTAAAATTACTACCTTAAAGGCACATCTGCCATTTTGTTTCTGTGTGTAAGAGGAGGATCATATTTTATTTGGCCAGTCTCAATAGTGTCCCTGGCTTTATTAGTTGGTATGGCAATGCTTTTGGTTTTGGTTTTTTACGCTGTGGTCCTTGCTGGTTTGTGGACCCTGTGACTTAGAGTTTAAATAAAAATTCAGAGCAATAGTCAGCTGAGAGCGTCATTCTTTGCCTGGTCTCGTAATAACGTGAAACAAACCAGTCTCATGTGGTTTGGACTGAAACCCATAAATGAACAAGGCTTACCCAAGAGACAGCCCCAGCTCACCTAAAACTCAGGAACCTAGCCTAGCTCAGCGATCAGCCAGATATGACAGAGATGGGTGCCTTAAAAATCCCTGTAGTGCATTGCTAGACCAAAAGTCCCCAGGCAAAACGTATGAGAGCCCTCTTGTCAAAGGAAGGAAGATCCTGGGATTATGGTAGTGGCCTGAGACGCTGGAAATTTGAGTTCAATTCCCGGGGCTGCCACAGATTCCAGGAGTGACCTTGGGCAAGTTACTTAGCTGTTTTGGAATAACTTGTGTGGATATTCTTAGTCTGGAATAGAGTGTTCAGCTGGGGAGCTAGTGTGATCAATGTCCCCATAAAGACCCCATTTGTAATTTCCTTGAGGTTTTTCACCCCCCCCCCTTCTTTTTATTTCAAAGTAAATATTTTTGTAATCATGAAAGAGGACTAGCAATGGCCTTTACAGCCTCTCCCTCTCTCAGATGGCAGGGTTTCTCCTCTTCAGATGCCGCGGAAGCCAGAAAACATCCACCCAGAGGGACCTGCAGTTCTAAATGACCAAAATCTCCCAGCAGCAAGTAGATCAGGTGGGGAGGAAAAGCGTAACCTTGAAAATAGCTGCATTTCCCTCGTCCCTGAAGCCTAATGTACTGTGGTGCTAGTTGAGCGGCCACTAATTTGATTCATATGAGAGGCTTGACCCTATTCCACCAAGTGTTTTCCAGCCTGAATTTCTCTAACTGCTTGTTTATAGAGAGTATATGGAGCATTTTATGTTTTTTCAGCTGTTTAGGAACTCAGCATTTTTTTAAGGCTGTCCCAGGAGATCAGGGTACAAGCCACAAAATATTTTTTCTCTCCCCATCATGGTGCCTGATCTGTCGCTTGTGGTTTGGAGCTGGGAGAGCAGAGAAGGTAATTTGTTTGGTAGTGGTATCATTTATGTGGAGGTGATTCCAAATGCTATTATCTGTGTTTAGCACAAGCAGAGTGCAGCGAGTGCTTCTGGGGTAACCTCTCTCAGGATCAAAAAGCTATGGGGATGGGAGAAGTCTATCTCAGAGCCTTAATCTCACACCACCACCTTTCTCTCAGCTGGGAATGGGCAGCAACCGGGGTGCCAATATGCCTCTCCTTGATTTTAGATGATTGATCTCTCTAAAGTGCTTTTCCCTCCCTTGCCACACAGGCCCAGATAGATTAAGCAATTATGGATTCTTTCAGCGTCAGATGGCCTTGGACAATTAGTCATGAGCTAAGGAGTTGCCACGTGGCTTTCCATAAAGGGAAATCATTACGGCGAGGGGGAATTGGTGGGCCCGGTTGCTAATCAAGCTGCAATGATGCTAAACATTTAGACAGAGGGATGTTTGTGTAACATGCTACAAGTCACTCCCAGCAAGATGCTGTGGAAATCTACACGGGGTTTTCCCAGGGTGGGGTTTTCCCAGAGCAGGGCCTTGAGGAAAGTACAATAGCAGCTTGAAGGAAAAGCTAGAACCCAAAGAAGCATATTGAGTACTGAGGAGAGTCCTGGCCCGGGCTGGGAGGCTGGAGATAGGCTATATAAGCAGATCTGGACTCCGGTTGCAGGGGAACACTGACTCTCATACCACGCGAATATGACCGCGGCGAGGTAGGGAAGTATCATGAGCCCCATTTTAGAATAGGGGAATAAGAGTAAGATCGTACAGGGTGCCTATAGCAGAGCGAGAAATTGAACTCATGATTCCAGACTCCCCATCCAATGGCATAACCCCTCAGTGCAGATTGCCCCACTCCACCAATGGAGATTATTCACGAGTGACTGCTTGTAAAGCACTTGACGATCTTGTGATAAAAGGCACTAAAGAAGCTCAAAAGATTAATAATGATAACTTGTAAGTGTACATCCAGGCTTCTACTGTAAACACTTCTTTCAATCATGCTTCTACTTCCCAAAACATTCTTTCCCAGTCTCAGCCTTAGAGTGATTTTTTTCTCAGAGGTTGGGGGAAAATGCTCATTATAAAGATCTGAGTAGTCAGTTTGCATTCATTCCTTCAACAGAGAGAACCACAGACAACTTATTTCACAGAGCAGAGCTCAGCAGCTGTACTGTGCCCTATTCCACCTCTCCATACAACAAAAAGTTCCCTATTTATGTCTCTTCTTTCCCATTGCCCAGTTAACAGCCCGTTAATATGCTCGTTTGCAGAGATCCCAGCTACTTCTCAAGACATTGGAGCATTTCTTACCACAATGTTCTTAGGATCAGTTTAAAGATGGAAAAACCTGAGAGATCATCAAATCTGCTTGACTAGGCAGGTCTACTGATAAAGGACCTGTCAGATTTAAAAATTTTATTAAAGCGAATGTTAAAAAAATATGTAATACACAGGTTGAGAAAAGAGTGTCTGTACATCTGGGTATAGTTCTTCGATTATCCACAAATACAGAGTTTGTTTTTAAAAGTCATATGATACATAGAGTACATAATCAGCAATAGCCCAAATTTAGGTGAATGAATTTAACAATACAGTTTAGATATTAGAATCTGAATACTCGGGTCCATCACTCATTAAGAGTTGTACAGAGAGTTGGTTGTGGAAAGCAAAATATATCAATGAGTGGAGACTGTTCATCAGTAATTGAGAATTAGGGTAGGTTGTCCATTTAGAAAATACAAACTATCAGGGAAGTATTTCAGTTACTTTCCTTACTACTACTAAACTAAAGAGCTGCAATTAAGGGAAACAAGCTGATACCGTGGTTTGTACTAACCTTCCCATCACACACCTTTCTGAATTCAAGAAACTGACATTTTGGTGTCAGAGCTCTGGCAGGGTCAGGTGCCAGTGTTCTAGTTCTGCACCTGTACTATTATTATTATTATTTATTATATGAAATATTGTAGAGCCTAGGAGCCCCCATCATGAACAAGGACCCCCAATGTGCTAGGTGCTGTACAAACACAGAACAAAATGATGGTCCCTGCACCAAGGAGCTTACAGTCTAAATATAAGATAAGAGACAGCAGATGAGATACAGACAGACAGGGGAGGACAATATTGGTGAAAGGCATGCCCATTCCAGCAGCGTAGTGCCACATGGTGAGCATAGGACAAACAGTCCTCCAATCCTATTGGGATGACTCAAGACTCTAAAAACCTGAAACTTTATTGATACAAATACGTTGGTCACAATGAAACCATGTTCCTGTGCACTGAGCACAGAGAGCAGAATCTCTCTTTGCACGAGCAGTTTTGCCCGCCGCACTCTGGCACAGTGGCTTCTAAAGTAACTGCAGAACCCGAAAGGGGGCGCTCAGCCCAGACCTGGGAAGGGCGTCTAATAGGGTAACAGCCAGAGGAATTCTCTGGGTAGTAACTGCTGCTTCGGAGTTGCTAGAGTGCAGACAAGACATTGGTAGGGTGAGAGGGGTGAGGTTGGTAACCCATGAGACCATGGGTTAATTCTGCTACCGACTGCGTAGTGACTTCAATGGACGCTCCACACAGGTGCACGGGTCCAATTTCACAGAATCAGTTACAGGATCGGGGCCTTACTTTGTAATTCCCTCTGCCTCCCTTGAAAATACACTAAATCCTCTGCTGGAGTAACTCCACCAACTCCAATGGAGTGGGGCCAGCAGATAAGGTTAGATTAGACTCCAAAGGATCCTCTCTCCTCCACCTGCTCATACTGAAGGATTTTAAGGTTTCATTGGCAGATCAAAGTGAGTTTACAGTGTTCCCTTAAACAATCTAAAAAAAAATACTTTCTCCTGGTGGTGTCTGCAATAAAAGATAATAGATTAGACAGCCACAGAGTGAGTCCATGGCTGTAAATCATTCTCAGGGACTCGCTGTCCTGTGTGAGCAGCCTGAGCTCTGCCTCTCATAGTTTATGGTGTCATCAGAGTCCCAGAGTCCCAGAAGTGAATTACAGCCTGGCTGTCAATGGGTGGCCATCTATTATCCTACATGTAAACAGGTATTCAAATAGCAGCTCCAGTGCCTTCTTCTCAGCATTTAATCACGCCTGTAATCTAACCCCAGTCCTTGCCAAGGTCACTGCTTTGATTGCTCCTTCTCCAGCACTCCGGGTTTCAGCAGGCAGGGGTGACAGCCGCCTGGCTTGTCAAAGAAGCCGATCGCCACCCCCCCCCCCCAAATTCACTTTGATGCTTTGTGCAAAATAATTCCGTCGCGACGGGGCCAATCACTGTCCAGGAGCCTAATTTCCACTTCCACAACAGAGAGAAAGAGCCTCACACGGAAAAGCCATAGCTGCTTGGAAACAGCAAGGCCACAGGCTTCAAGAGGGGCCGTTGATTCGGCCTGCCTCAAACTTTGGTAGTCCAGCGTGAGGCACTTTGGGTTCAGTGTGTGGTACTTGTCCCCATGCCTGATCCACAGAGGATAGGACTTTGCTTTAGATCACAACTTATTCCCTCAGCTCACCAGTATTGCCAATCCCAAGCATTCAAAATCACGAGTCGAGCCTCGAACATCATGAGCTTGGTTTAAAAATAACGAGTTTTAAGAAAATAATCAATTTGGGCCTCATTTTATTCAGCTTCTGGGTTTTGAGCTTTTAGGATACACTTGGTTCATATTTTGAAGCTTTTCTCTGCAACCTTTAGGGTTAGAAAGTTTTACTTAGCTTCTCACCTAATCACTTGATTCCAGGAGCTGAGGATCAACAAATATCACAAGTCTCATGATAAAATCGTGAGAGTCGCCGGTGCTGATGGGCTAAGCTCTGGAGGCCCCAAGTTCAATCCTCAGTGATCGCCAAGATGACAGTTGTTATACTTACATCACCTTGGGTAGTCCAGTGCAAAGGGGGAACAGAATGCTTCTGACTTGGTAGCATTTCACACTCAATGTTGCACTAGTTTAAATGACAACACGCAGGGCAAAGTGATGGAGAAACAGGCCCAACATACTTCACATTAGGATCCCAGAATCAATTGGGTCTTACAGTGCAATGACAAAAGCAGTGACACCCCTGCATGTGGCTCTACAGCGGCATGAACCACTTTTAGGGCAATGCTTGCTGCAAGAGCCCCAGCCCACGTGGGAACATCTATTATTCAGATATTTTTAATGCAGTAGCTTGAGCCCTGTGAGCCCAAGTTTGTAGACTCTGGCTTTGAGTTTCCCTGTTGTGAGGTATTTTTTTGCAGTGTAAATGAACCCATAAAGTGCTGACATGTGTACATATCTTACTCACTAGTAACCCTGATTACTCTTGTATCAGCAAGTTCACCCATATCCTACAGGGGCTTCATGTGATGAGAGAGAAGCAGAGTGTAGCGGTCTGAGCACAGAACTGGCAGTCAGGACTCCCGGGGCTATTCCCAGCTCTGCCAGTGATGCACTGAATGACCTGGGTCAATTCCCTTCCCTTTTCCATGCCTCAGTTTACCCCTTTGTGTAATGGGGCTAAGAGTGATGCTTATGCAGAGTGAAGATTATTGGGTTAATATTTCCCACGTGCCTTCAGATGAGCTGTACTGTGTAAACTGTAATTCACACAGCATCTCACAAGATAAAATGCCATAGAACATGTATCTGGCCAGATCCTGCCAGATGCTGAGCTGAAGTCAATGGGATCTCAAAGTGCTCAGCAAGCCCTTGAAAGGATCAGGTCCTTGAGGTGTATTCAATAATCTATTCATCATCCTCCCCACCACCCTGTCTTTCTAAAGAGCAGCTGAGAAATCCCTCAGTCGCCAGCCACCTTACAGGCAGTAAATCTGCAGAATATAAAGATGATTTTCATTTCCATTGGGCTACTCTATTTTTCTTTCTAAATATTTCAGAGGGGTTCAATTCATGGCTTCTCGTTTGGCGTTAAAAGTAAATAATAATATTTTTTTATTTAAAAGGGAGAGTGCAAAGCTCCAAGCACAGGGGCCCCTCTGTATTGTGCTTCAAATGGTTCCAGGCTTCATTACTAGCTCTAAGCAGGTTCCGTATACATCACCTAGTTTAATTCAGCAATATCATCAATGTCAACGGGCATCCAGCGGCTGCTGGCTATTGGTCATCTGGACCTGACACAAACTCAATAAATACTCCATAACCCTTGACAGCCGCTAGCAGATTAGCCTGCAGTGAGCGATTGCACAACCAACACCTGCTGAACCAAATCAGCGCAGTGACTGATGGTCCTGTACTGAGCTCTGACCACAAGCGAGATCAGTGGAGGAATGATTTTATACTTTAAGAAAAGAATTAGAGATGGTGGCTGGAGTGAGCGGAAAGCCTGCACTAGGCTTCTTAGTCCTTTCGGCTCCCCCCACCACTCTGAAACCCTCAGCCCAAAATATCCGTGATTGTATTGGATGCTGGAAGCTTCTGGGTAACTCTGTTACTTTAACGACTATTGTTATTATTTTAATTATTTATGTTCTCATCAACCTCTTTATTTCATGTATTCATTTATTATTAATTGTTATATATTAGTATTTTAAACACATCAATGGGCCTTAAACAGGTGTTTAAAGATAAACAGATATTCAAGGGCAACATTTTCAAAAATCACCCAGATAACTTAGGAGTAGAAGCTAGCTGAAATTTTTTGACCAAAACCTTTTTTATTTTTATTTTTTGGGGGAGGGGGTTTAAAATAATGTGTGTTGATTTAGTCAGATTGTTTTGGTCAAACCTCCCCCTACCCACCCCACAAAAAAACCTTCTTTTTTGTTTCAACATTGTCTAAATGAAACCTTTTGATTTTTTGATTCAAAACAAATTATTTGTTTCAAATTTAACTTTAATTTTAATTATTAAAAGTTTAAAACATTAAAAATGCTCTAAATCAAAATAAAACATTTCATGCTGGGTAAAACAAAATATTTTTTTTAACCCAAGCTTTTAATTTTTTTTAACTTTTTGAAACATTTTGTTTTCTATTTGACTCAGAATGATTCCTTCCCCCCATTTTTTGTTATCAGCAGCAAATTGACAAATCTGTTACTCATCCTCTGCTTAGGTGCCTAGATACCATTCTCAAAAGTGGCTTAGGTATATAGGAGCCTAAGTCTCATTGACTTTCAATGAGACTTGAAGCAAAATTATCAAGAACACCTACGTCCCATTTACAAAAGTGTCTTAAGACTTAGGAGCCTAAGTATCATCAAAAGTCAATATGACTCAGGCTTCTAAATCATTTAGGCTCTTATTTTACATGAAGGGCTTTGTTGACCTGATGCCCTCTCCTGTTTCTGGGGAGACTATCCCATTAGTTGTTGGGCAGTTTGAGAGGAAGGATGGTCTAGTGGTTAAGCCCGTAGACTGGAAAATCTGCGCTCAATCCACAGCTCGGCTTCAGACTCCCTGTCTGACTGTGAGCAAATTGCTTATGGCCAGATTTTCAAAAAATTGTAGTTCCCAAAGAAAACTAAGGGACCTTCTGGGTATTTCTGAAAATCTGGTTGCTAAATGGGAGTTGTGGGGCACTGAGCTGTTTTGAAAATTTCTCTCTTAATCTTTCTGTGCCTCAGCTTCCCATGAGCTGGCGAGGGAATCTCTTCAAAATGTTTTGGGGTTTTGTTGAAAAAAATGGAAAATTTTGAATAAAGCTGATGTTTTTTCATGAATATTTCTATTTCATGGAACAAATATTTTCCACCAGAAAAAAACATTATGATGGAAAATTGTGGATCTGCTCTAAGTTCCCCATCCATAAAATGGATAATCCTTTCTTTTGCCCACCCCTTGTTAGTCTTGTTTATTTTGAGCAGGTCTATACTTAAAACACTGTAGCACTGCTGTAGTACTTAAGTGAAGATTCTCCTACGTCAACAGGAGAAGTTCTCCCATCAACACAGCACTGTCTACCCGGGGTGTTTGAGGACGGTATAACTACGTTGCTCAGTAATGTGGATTTTTCACACCGTTATACTGACATAGATCTGTATTATAGACCTGGCCTTAGACTGTAAACACCTCCGGGCTGGGTGTGTCTCTTACTGTGTGTCCTTTTAGCACCTGGCTCAATGGGCCCCCAATCTCAGTTGTGGCCTCTAGTTTCTACTGTAATGCTAATATAAGAATAATAATCTCACTTGTTTTATCATGTTCGCTTCTGTCTGCTTAGGATCTGTCATCATTTTTCACTCCCCAGAATATCTGTCAGTGCATTTTTGGCTGTAGGATGATGTTTTGATTCCAGGCCTTATCAAGTTTATCTGCAATCCTTCTGCTCATAAAATAAAAAAATAAAACCGTCCCTGAAAATGCTTTCAGGAGCCTGTCTGAGTAAATCCCCCAAAACCCTGCATGGGTTTAATGCACTCTGGCTTAATTGATGTCCCCAGTTTCGAAGAGTTGTCTGGATTAGGGATACGCCAAAGTCTTTGAAAGTAATTTGATTTGTTGGAGAGCTGCAGTATCTGCTGGTTTGCAGAAACAACGATGCTCCCACTGCCAGCTTAAATCAGATACCAGCCTGACCTCAGAAAGCAATGTCTTTCCTTATAAATTTTGGCATCACATTGAGTTACATCACTTGAGCTGCGTTATGTGTTGTTACAGGCAAGAAATCACGCAAGTTAATGTGGCATCTGGCTGGACTTAAAGGTGTATATACCAGGGTTTGAAAAATGAGGAGCAAACCTTTGCCCTCTGTTAGCTATTGGAGCCCAAAGGGAGGGCTATCGGAAACTGTTCAACCCACTGACTGCTTTATTCCGCCTCAAACTAGGCCTGTCGTGTGTTTCTTTGCAGATGGAAGTTCCCATATTTCCATTTGTTTTGATGAAAACTTTCCATCACTGAATGGTTTGGGGTTTTTTTTGACCAGGAAGATCAACAGTGATTGTTCATCGTCTGAAGGCAGGAGAGTCTGGCGGTTAGAGCTCCATCTGGAGGCACCATCTGTAGATGCTACAAAAGCTTAGAATGAGTGCAAACGAATACTCCCGAGAAGTGGGTGAGTGATACAGGGACTGAAGGGCTCTCTCACTCTGCCGGTAGCTTGTCAGCCTCTGCTGCAAATCAGATCCGAGTTACATTTATGAGTACTCAAGGATGTAACTCTAGGCAACCTGTTCAATGGAGAGAAGACTATTGCTTTTAGCATGCTACTGCTACACAGCTGCACATGATTTCAAAAGTAGAGAGATTTGTGCTTTGAGATACACTCAGATGGTCTCAAAAAAACAGTCACACACACAACCTCAAAAACACAGACACTCACACAGACAGGCACACTTGCATGGCGTCAGGAAAGAGTCATACCCATGTACATACATGGAGAAAGACATGCTCAAAAACAGTAACGCAGACAGACACCCGCCTACACACACATGCAGTGTCACAAACACACACATACTCTTCACGACAGAACTGTGGCTAACCACTGATGAATCCAGCACAAAGAAGGGACAGGTTCCCACTAAAGCAAAAGAGATTTTATTGTGCCTGGGAAAAAAGGACCCAAGATGCCCAGATCTCTCAGTGCATCAGTCAGAAATAGAGTACAATCAAAGCTCCCTAGACCTGGCTCAGAAGAGAACACCCATTTCTCTTGCTTTCCACACCATAATATTACTGACTGGCAACCCTCAGAAAGAGCAACCAGATCTCACAAATGTGAGCTTCTCTTGTTGCTGCTTAATTTGCTCTGAGATGCTTTACAGAGCCCCTCACCAATTAACCAATTAGTAGCTAATTTAATTTGCTCTATCAAGGTGGCAGCCCACACTGAGTGTCATGGTGGATGGACACAGTAATCGCTATCTGTGCCTGCTGACAGCAGGTTCTAGTCTTGTCTGCTTGAAAGGAAAAGAAGCCCAGCTTTAAATAGGACACATTTAAGACTGACAGAATCCAAAGTATGATCAATTCTCACTTCTTTACCCTAAACATTTCAGCACAAATATAGCGCTTAGGTTTAGGTCAAATCACCTAAAGTGTCTCTCTCTCACCCTAAATACAGCATGCTGGGGGTTCTGGAGTCCTGATTCTCCACGTTTTTTCACTGTAAATATTGAAACTAATGCTGGTTGAAAACATTTTGATGGAACAGTTTTCCATCTGAAAATGCAGGCTTCGGGAAATCAAAATATTTCATGAGACTGTGTCGATTTTGACTACATTTTAAATGGGAAGAAGTCAGAATGACTTTTGACTTTCTCATTTTATTTCGGCAATGAGAAAATGTTTCATTTGTTTCATCTCAACTTATTTCAATTAATTTCATTTTGACTTTTATATCAAAATATTCATATGAATATTATGCTGTGTATATAGTCTGCTGAATATTATACATCTACAATATATATTTTTAATATAAAAGTCAAAACAAAATGAATTGATGTTATCAAAACAACACCTTTAGATGCTTTTGCATCAAATTCTTCAGAATTTTCATTCCACGGGAAATTTCAAAATTGCAACTTTTCATTCTGAATTGGAACATTTTTTTTCCCTTTAATTTCAGATTTTTCCATGGAACGGAAATTCTGGTTTCGATCTGCTCTGATTGAAACCTCTGCAACGTGAGTGCCAAGTGAGTATAAAATGCTGCCATTCTGATGCAATGGAGTTTTACACCCATGTTGCACAGATGTCAATAGCTACACAAGCTTCAGGGCAGAACAGAATGAGGCCCTGGGTTTTTAGTTTCTAATCTAACACCCATTGATGTCAGTAATAGCCATACTCCCCCCACCCCATTTACTTCAGAGGGCACTGGGTCAGGCTCTTAATTCCCTTCCTCCTTTGTCTCATTCTCCCAGTGGGAAATGTGAAGATTAGAGATTAGCAGCAGGGAGCTCGGAATCTGAATAAGCCCACAACATTTGAACAATCTTCACCATTGCCCACACTTGTTACATCTGCACGAAGGGACTTGGATTCTCTAAGGGGAAAGCTTTCTTGGGAGATATTTGCAGTGCTTCCTACTTCTGGCTAGGCTGATGTACGAAAAGCACGAACAACCTTTCTTGCCATAACGTCCCCTTAGGATTTTCCCCGCAGTGACGCCCCAATGTTAGCTCAAATCCATGCAAGAAGAAGGGTGGAGACTGAAAAGTCAGCACCACTCTTTCCTCTAATTTTTGACAGGCCATGTCTGCAAAAAATTTCTTTTGTGCAAATTGTTGTGCTTCTGTGCACATTTTTGTGCGCACGGTGTTTCGCCGTGTGCGCGGGGTTTAGGATCTGTGTGTGTGCGCACACGCGTCCAGTTTAGAGGGAACAGTGGTCAGCACTGGGGCACTGAAATGGGCAAAACACATGGTTCACAAGGTAAAAGTACCTGCAATTACATCTGCTATCAGCAAAATTTAAGCTATTGTACTGTTCGTTTAAAACGAGAGAAAGGATGGGCAGGGGAATGGGGGGTGTGGGTGGTGGGGAGAGGAAACAGACCATAATATTATGAAGTGCTTTGTGAAAACTGCAAATGGATGGGTACGTTTTCCGTCTACCTAGGCTATGCCTTGGAAGAGTTTTTCACTATAATTGTAATTTATGTTTTCCTTCGTCCTTGTAAAATGGTTTAGTGGTTTGGAAATGATTTAAAGGAGGAATAAATATGCAAAACCAGAGCAGGTTTCTGTCAAACTGCAACTCCTTTTGGTGCAGACAGAATGCAAGGCACCTTGCGCAGATCGATAGCTTGAGGGAACAAATAATTTTGTCTGGCTTATGTGACATCCTCAAAACATTTCTGATCTAATACTGACCTAGCCAAAGTATATTAAATGTTGTGGGTGTTTCTTTAGATCGATTTTGAGAGAGTGCTATTGCAAACAAATTTGGGGGTGGGTGGGATTATGTCTGTTGGCCTCTAGAACAAAGCTGGTTTATTTTTTCCTACAAGAGTGAAAAATACTTTCAGTCAGTGGAGACAGCTGATGGGTGAGTACCCCATAAGCATGCATGTGTGCATGGGCGCACGCACACACACACACACAGCTTTTGCCAACTAATCGATTTCAAAGGCTGGCTAGGAAAACTAGGCCAATTTCTGATCAAAAAGAAAGGATACTGACTCTTCAGAGGGTACAGCATGCAAACATGGTCAGCTGAAATCCAGTCTAAAGGGGATAGATGGAGTGGACAATGCCAGGAATCTGTAGCCTGGAAAAATACCCCAAACTATCTGTCAACAAAGCCTCAGATATAGAGACTAGAATGTGCTGGTTTTGAAGAAAGTCTTGCTTTTTCTTCTTTTGAGGCCAGACTTATAAAAGAACTCAAGGCCAGATGATCAAGTGCTCAGCACTCAGAGCCATAGCCAGATGGTCAAAAGAAGTCAGCTCCCATGTAGGCATGTCAGTATGGGCCAGGTTTTCCAAACGGCTCACCACCCAGCAGCTCCCAGGGTGACACAAATGGCTGGATTTTCAACAGAGATCAGCACCCAATGTGCTGAGTTTTTTGGGTGGCTAAATGGGAAAATCTGGCTCCAGCTGCGGTAGCTGAGCCCTTCTGAAAATTCGAAACCTTATGTCTTCAGACAATGGCATGTACTGGAGCCTCCTGCCTATAAAATGTATGGTCGTCATCAGCACAGCTGCACTGTGTCTAAGTAGTGAGGACATAGCAAGCAGGTAGGGATAGAAATTATGCGCTGGGAAAAACGGCTCTCATCTGTCCTGAAAATTTCAGCCAGGTCTAAACATCAGTCCCGTGTCCTGATCATTCACTTGTGGAAGGCATGAAAAATAGGAATGAGAGCTGTTGTAAAAGGCTGAAATCTCATGCCGGGCATAAACAGGACTTTCTGTGTCTAGTGGTTTCTGTAAGATAGCTTCCCCTTCATGCCTCCATCGCCAAAATACAAAGTCAGCCTCGCCCAATCCAGTTTTATTTTTGACAGATTCAAGATGACCTTTTAAAAACAATTTCTCATGTTCACAGGGACTTCTGCACTTTCTGGTTCAGTTTGGGACCAGAAACAAGGGCCATATGCCATAAGAAGACACTAAATATCATGATACCTCTATATAAATCCATGGTACGCCCACTCCTTGAATATTGCATGCAGTTATGGTTGCCCCACCTCAAAAAAGATACATCACAACTGGAAGAAGTACAGAGAAAGGCAACAAAAATGATTAGGGGGATGGAACAGCTTCCATACAAGGAGAGATTAAAAAGACGGAGATTGTTCAGTTTAGAAAAAAGATAACCAAAGCAGGATCTGATAGAGATCCATAAAATCATGACTGGTGTGGAGAAAGTGAATAAAGAAGTGTTATTTACCCCTTCACATAACACCAGAACTAGAGGTAATCTGATGAAATTAATAGGCAGCGATTTTGAAACAAACAAAAGGAAGTGTTTCTTTACACAGCACACAGTCAGCCTGTGCCACTTGTTGCCAGGGGATGTTGTGAAGACCAAAAGTATAATTGGGTTCAAAAAAGAATTAGATCAAGTCCTGGAGGATAGGTCCATCAATGGCTATTAGCCAAGAGGGTCAGGGAGGCAGCCCCATGCTCTGGGTGTCCTTAAACCTCTGACTGGCAGAAGCTGGGATTGGATGACAGGCAGGGCCGGCCTTAGGAAGTGCGGGGCCCCATGCGAAGAACAACGGCAGGGCCCCGCCGGACTTGTCGGAGCAAAAAAACTCCCGCCGCCGACTTGTCGGAGAAAAAAAAAAAAAAAAACCCCGCCGAAGCGCGGGGATTGATTCTGGGGAATCAGAGGAATTGGCTTAAAGCCGGCCCTGATGACGGGGAATGGATCAGTCGAATTTCCCCTGTTCTGTTCATTCCCTCTGACACATCTGGCATTGGCCACTGTCAGAAGACAAGATACTAGCTAGATGGACCATTGGTCTAACCCGGTATGGACGTTCTTATTTGCTTTCCTTATATTCCCTTCCTCTGCCCTTTATTGATTTGTGCTTTTTAAACTAGAAAACTGCCTCTTTCCTATGTTTGTGCAGAGCCTGGCAAAATGTGGCCTGCATCCTGATCATCACTTTTGGTTGCTGCCAGAATATAAATAACCTATACAAACCTTAAATGGGCTGGGATGCCCTACCTGAGGGATCACCTCTCTCCTTGTGCCACATGCCAAAGACTTAGGGGTGACTGAGTTGGTACCTCCATGTCCTAGAAGAAAGGGGGCATTTTCTGTGTAGGCTCAGACTCTTAAACTTGTGTCCCCTTTGGGCCATAAAAAAATCCAAATTTGGAGCCTTGGGGCTGTTTGATAGGGGGTTTGGGTGGGGCCGAGGGACACTTCCTAAATGCTGAAGTCGGGGGGTAGCTGGCTGAGTTCCTGTGGAATTGATTATATTTGTGCTGCTAAGATTTAATTTAATTGTATTTATTGGGTAGTGATGATGCTAAGCACACCTAGAGCACTGGCTAGGTGTTTTTGTTATTTTAAATCTAAATAAATAATAAATAATAAACACTACTCCTGGTTACTTTTGTTACATAGGTAAGGTCTAAGTAATTTACTAAAATTAATTAGATTGGTTCACTGAAGGCAAGAGAGACTCCTGAGACAACTCAATGGGGTCAGATTTACAGAGTATCTTCCAGAAGTTATGGGGATCAGCATTGTACAAAAACTAGAAGAGAAAATAACGTTTGTGCCTTTCAGTGCCCCTCCCTGAGTACTCAGGAAGTACACACACATGCAGGGTTTGCACACACAAATGACTGCACACACAAATGATTGCACACATGCATTTTGCCTGTACAAATTCCACAGGCCTTTTGAAAATTCCCCGTAAGTATTTTAAGCTCCTTTTCACATTTCTTGTGAAAACGCTTCTCAAAGATCATGGAAAGTCCTGAGATGTGGTGGTGTTCTTCTTCTTTCTAAAAGTTATTGCTGCAGACTGCTGTGCTGGTGACATTCCTTTCAAACTGGAATAACTAACCTGTCACAGCCTACAAATGCTGACAATACAGCACTGTGTGGGGTTGACTTAATAAACCTCATTTACATTCATTTTGATTCACTCAGGCATTGAAAAACATTTCATGGGGGGAAAAAAAGTAACTAGGAACCTCTCCAAGCTGACATGATGTTTGCTGATACGATATGAACGGACTTAATAGCAGCACGTATGAGAACATGTACTCCTTACAATATTTGCAAACGTGCTTCTTTTTATTTATTTGCAAATTGTTCTTGCACTGGTGCTACCTGTGCTACAGAAGCCCTTCAGTGACAGCTTTCCCCACACAATCAGGCCAATATTCCTGAATACTGACCAGGCAGTGCAGCCCACAGAGCCCAGTCAATTCTCGCCCCTCTGGGCCAACAAAGACATGATGGCAGCCTTGTCGTGTGCACACACATTCACTGGGGGATGGAATGACTCCTCTCATGAACTTTACTTTGACCCCCAAAAGGTGTGTCTGAAGGGCTGGAGAAAGCTTGCAGGGAAAGTCTGCAGCATGAACGAAAACCAGGCCAGAAAGTTTATCTTAGATCTAAGAGTGCTTCTGTGGGGCCTGATTTTCCTTTGGCTTATTCTGGCTTCACACTGCCGTTAGCTCCATTAGCATTAATCGAGTTACTCCTGATTTACACCAGTGTAAGTGAGATCAAATTAGCTCCATGCAGCTCTCTGTCTTGTCTTGTGTGCATAGGTTTTTTTCACAGAATAGGCTTATGTGGCAGAACACATAGGGCTCATTTTGTTTCTCTTGCCTCATTTGCATCACAAAGACAGTTTAATTTCCAGCACCAGCTAGGAGCAATTGACAACAGAAAGACACCCAAAAAGTATTGCAAAGAAGCAAGTCAGGGAGGCACATGCAATCAGAGAACCATCCCCAAGGTGCCAGAACTGGAATAATCAAACGACAATGGCAAGGTGTAGAGAAGGAAGTTGTATTCAGCTAACAGTGTGCATGACTCAATGTTATGCAGTGGAAAACTCTGACCATTGGTTTTAGAGTGAATGTAAACGCCAAGGAGATGTGCTGTATTGTATGATACTCATCCACAAGCCTATCCCCATTTTGGGTTCTGGGGGCAGGAGATGGCCAGAGATGAGAGGGTGGAGATTGGCTGGCTGGGTACAAGCGTTGTCTCATGGAGTTCTACCTCAGGGACACCTTCAACTATTAGGTTATGGCGATACTTAAAACACTACAGTGACACAGCTGTGGCCCTGAAGCTCTGTTGTTGTAGCACGTCAGTGTGGACACTTACTACAGTTTCCATCGCTGTAGTTAATCCACCTCCCTGAGAGGCGGTAGTTGGGTTGATGGAAACATTCTTCTGTTGACCTAGCACTGCCTACCCCTAGGGTTAAGTTGGCTTTACTATGTCTCTCAGGGGGGTGTGGATTTTTCACACCCCTGAGAGATGTAGTTATACTGATGCAACTTTTCAATGTAGACCAGCCCTTATAAGGACCGGTTAGTGGCTATGGCTTCCATACATTACTTCTCCCTCTCATATATCATTCTCTGGGTATGGCATCACATTATTAGCAAGGGTTTGTCATGGAGGGCTGAAAACACCAATAAGTTTGCATCACAATGGTACAAGGTCACTATGTCACGACAGATGCATGGATTTCTCTACACTGCACCTGAACTGGGTTGGGTTTTTTTAATGCTCTGAAGACTTGTCTTTCCATAGTGATGTGTCTGAGCACTCTGCTGAACAAAGCTTGTGTCTCACATCTACAGCACACCATCTGTGGGTCAGATTGTACCTGTCTATCCCTGTCAACTTAGGGTGGATGCTGTATCTCAGCAACGAGAGTGGCTGCTCCAAAGCAGGCAGTGCCTGTTATTCAGTGGCCTGTGCAACCCTCAAAGTGAGGAAAAAGGCAAGAAACTGAATTAAAAAAGACCTGGAAGACCAGGCAAAATGGCAGCTCTGGGTCAAGTTTGTCCCTTCTGTCATTTTTCTGCTGCTCCCCAAGTTGCAGACAAGCCTCAGGTCTGCTCTATGCTGATGATTGCCTCTAATTCTAGCAATCAATAGCCAGCCACAGGTATAGCTGCATGATGCAACTGTGACCCACGAATCCCTTGGTGCCAACTGCAGAGGGCACATGGGGCATAGGGTTTTACAGGGCCCCCGGGTCAGATATCTACATAATAGTTTATCAAAGGGTGGCACGGGAGGTGTCTACTGAGAGCCAGTTGCTCACTGATTGTCATCATCACTGCAGAATGTATGTCTGGATAATATTTAAGGAATTATGTATCTATCCTGAAAATCATGTTCTTAAGGTCTTGGAGTTAAGGCAAGTCACTAGGAGGTGACATACCTCAGAGAAATATTCCTTTCAGGCAGGAGATAGCAAACACTTCGCTCTCGGGCTGGACATTTGTGTATTAGGTACTGTATGCCTATTTGCATACTGAGCCAGGTGTGGACAGAGAGATTGCGAAATCAAGAAAAGAATAACTCTGCAGGAATAAATGAACAGCAGGGAGGTGTCCCGTTGATGAATAAAGACAAAAGATCATTCTGGGATATCTAGGAGTGCAAAGGGACACACTGAATCCTTCTCTGAGGAGGCAAACTGACAGCGGGCATGCCTCATGAAAGAAGGGTCATAGCCAGCTTGGCTCTAAAGCATTGCAAGGATTTTGAGTGAGCAATACTCAGCAAGACATGAGAGTCTCAGGTTAATTCCGTCTAGGCTCTAGACTGCGTGTTATGATTTTATTTTATATGTTGCCATTGTTTCCAGTACTTCTACTTGCTCCTGCTAGAAGCTCTGCTTTGTTGAATAAATTTAGATGTCTTTATAGTGAAATCAAGTAGAAGTGCGGCATGTCACGCGGCGTGGGGGTCTGAGGTGGAGCTGGGAAGCTGGTCTGCACTATTTCTTTGGAAGCATCAAATCTGGGAATACTGTGAGTGGCCAGAGGGGTTCTCACGCTAAGGGCAGGTGATAGTGAGGTCTCTAGTGCAGACTGGCTAAGCTTTGATCTGCAACAATGGGAGACTGCAGCAGGGGTGAGCTCCAGCCTGGATGTTCTCGTCCACAGTTGGTATTTGCAATGCTGCGGCTGCATCAGCAGCTGGCCATTGACAGCTGGAATCAGGGCAAAGCCCCAGTGCAGACAAGGCCTCAGTAAGCAACACGAATGACATAGCTGGCAGAGGTCCGGCCGGTGCATCCCCCTTTGTGCTTAGACAAGTAACTTTTGTGGTACACTCCCCAGGAGAATCCAGGGCCGTGAGGCACCTCACCACTACCTGCCCTGAGCGTGAAATGGTCTTGTGTGTGCCTGCTCCCTGAAACCCACAGCCTCTGCCCGCACAAGCCCTGCTGGGCAGCTCACTGCAGACCTCGCTGTCTCAATTCAGGCTAGTAACAGGAAAACACCAACCCTTGAGTCCCTGGGGGATTCCCTCTGTAGTATCCAGCCCCCGCCACTGGACACTCACAGAAATTACCAGGTAGGCTGTCCCTGAAGGAAGAGAGCACCCACAACTGGACTGGTACAACTCAGGGTCAGACCCTTTATAATAACACAGCACTATGATCTAGTTATAGGGAAAACAAACATCAGCTTATTAGCAAAGGCTAAGATGATAAGAAATAGCGAGTAACAATAGTCAGGGCAACAGATTACATATGAAAGAAAACATCAGACACAATCCTGGATCTACACTTATTAATCCCGTTTAACAGAGTAGCTGCCTTCCCCAGTCTTCATTCTCTGATCAAGCTGATCATTGTCCGTCATAACCAGGATCCGACTTTTCATGAACACCCCATTCCCTTTATTGATTTATTCCTCAATAAATGAATTATCACAGAGGTCCTTTTTCCTTCCTCCTATACCCCAAAGTTCATTGCCTTTGTACCCAAGAGACAAGACGACCCCCTGTGGTTTTAGTCTCGGGTGTCTTCCGATGTTGGCTTCACATCCTCGTGTTGATTTGGAATGCAAATGTAGCTCCCACTTTGTTTGGCTTTACAAGGCTTAATCTACATCAGACCCAGCCGGACAGGCGATGTCACATCCCTTTGTCTGGCAAAATCTGCTTGTCAACCCTACCCGGGACACAGATTCCAAAACTTTCAGCACATACTTACGTCTTAAATATCACCCATCCATCCTTCACACACAGCGATTATAAGTACGATATAGGCTTTTATCAGATACCTTTCATGACCCTTTGTGGATCAATACGATGAAAGTAGTGTGTTAGGTGCAGTGAGTTTGTCAGGCCTCATAGGTTTTGTGGATACAGAATAGCAAACCCTTCACCAGCTGGCATTGCGGGAGTCTTAGGGTCACACTTTGTGTGAAACCAAAAGCACAATTAGAATGAAAGACTCATGAGGAAAGAGCGATTATGCTGCCAGCTCCCCTCACCTTCCTCCCCAGTCCAGACCCCTGTTGCTTCCCGCTGTCAGTAGCTGTCTGACTCCAGCCTGAGGAATTGAATAACAATGGCAAACACTTTGTATCTGCAGAACAGATATTGATTAACATTCAGACCTACGAGTGCTCTCCTGGTTCGATGGCTGCAAGCATTTTCTTTAGACCAGGAGAGGGAGGAAGAAAGGAGAAACTCAGGGACGGCAGCAATGCACAGAGAGTAACGATATTTCAGTGAGACCGTGTCCCGTTGTAACACCCGGGGCTCCTGAAGGGCTTTGTGAGCATGAATGAATGAAGAACCACCACTTTTCAATATTTATAATGACTCATGTCCAATAAATCACACATTTGCACAACGTATCTATCGACTCACGGTTTCTGATCCAGGCAGGATGGCGTAATGGCAACCACCAGTGTTGCTGTATTCACAGGAAATGGGGCCTTGATCTTGAAAACGGGGAAGGCAGAAAACCCCGCTGGTGGGGAGGGATGGCACTATTATCTATTCAGAGAATATACATGGATTTTAGTTCCCAGCTAACCAAAAGGGGGTTGTTCAGTCTCCATGGCCCATTCAGCCAGACAGCCAACTGGTGTGATCTCCCCCAACCCGTTTTGCATGGAAACTCAATCACAAAGCACCAGTGACCTACAGGTCTGTATCCATTACCGATCCTTTGAGCTCTCAAAGGTGAGACATAGAATCATAGGCCTGGAAGGGACCTCGAGAGGTCATCTAGTCCAGTCCCCAGCACTCATGAGAGGACTAAGTATTATCTAGACCATCCCTGCCAGGTGTTTGTCTAACCCGCTCTTAAAAATCTCCAATGATGGAGATTCCACAACCTCCCTAGGCAATTTATTCCAGTGCTTAGACAGCTAAGACGTTTTTCCTAATGTCCAACCTAAACCTCCCTTGCTGCAATTTAAGCCCATTGCTCCTTGTCTTATCCTCAGAGGTTAAGAAGAACAATTCTTCTCCCTCCTCCTTGTAACAACCTTTTTTGTACTTGAAAACTGTTATCATGTCCCCTCTCAGTCTTCTCTTTTCCAGACTAAACAAACCCAATTTTCTTAATTTTCCCTCATAGGTCATGTTTTCTAGACCTTTAATCATTTTTGTTGTTCTTTTCTGGATTTTCTCCAATTTGTCTACATCTTTCCTGAAATGTGGCACCCAGAACTGGACACAGTACTCCAGTTGGGGTTTAATTAGCACAGAATAGAGCGGAAGAATTACTCCTCATGTCTTGCTTACAACACTCCGGCTAATACATCCCAGAATGATGTTTGAGGGGTTTTTTTTGCCAACAGTATTACACTGTTGACTCATACTTAGCTTGTGATCCAATATTATCCCCAGATCCCTTTCCACAGTACTCCTTCCTAGGCAGTCATTTCCCATTTCGTATGTGTGGTGTGCAACCGATTGTTCCTTCCTAAGTGAAGAACTTTGCATTCATCCTTAATGAATTGCATCCTATTTACTTCAGACCATTTCTCCAGTTTGTCCAGATCATTTTTAATTTTAATCCTATCCTCCAAAGCCCTTGCAACCCCTCCCAGCTTGGTATCATCTGCAAACTTTATAAGTGTACTCTCTATGCCATTATCTAAATCATTGATCCTTAGGTTCACACCCGAATGGGTCTTGTTTAGCACCTTATCCCTTTGCCCTTCCCTTCACACAGTCTATTGGGAGTTAGTCTGTGGTTTAATTGCGGCTGGTTGTTTTTTCAGTCTCTGAGATGTTTTCAGTTAAACACTTGACTTCAACCTGGCCCTGCTACCATGGTCACAACCACCTCCAGATAGAGGGGAATTGACAAAGCAGCAGGGTGAGGGGAAAACTGAGACATATTATTCTTCGTTGGGGACTCTCATTTTGCTGCCTTTATTTGAAAGCGCTCATTTCCTACATCTCTTGGCAAGAGTTCTCATCGACCGGTGACCCCTACACGCCTATGCCGATCAATAGCCCCCAGTATCTTATTGACACGTCCATTGACAGCTTTCACTGTGCATAGGAATTGGGGGCCCGGAAGCCGACCACAATCCATTAAGGGCTGCTTGAAGAACGGGGAAGACTCCACTCTGATATTGACACTGTAAATGGAGACAGTTTACTTTAGCACTCAGGGAAGATGCATCTGTTAAGGGGACCCATAGATTTCATTACTGTTTAATAGCAGCTGCTGTGTAAAGGAAGTGGACTTTCTTCTATGTAAAGGCAACATTTACCCCCTCGTAATTAATGCCTAATGGCTATCCAGGGCCTCCGGGTTTCCAGCTTCTGAGCATCCTCAACTCCTGTTGAAGCCAGTGGGCCAAAAGGCTGTCCCCTGGGATACACCCACCTGATCCTCGGTGATAGCCCTCACTCAGTGCTCTGCTCCATGGATGGGGAATTCCTTCCTGACCCCATAGTTGTGGGTCAAATCACTATGGTCAATCACCTAATCCTGTAAATAACCTGCCAAGGACTCTGCCTTCTTCCTGCCTAGAATCACCTTAACCCTGGCCTGCCCAGCTCCATCCCTATTCCCAGATGTCGATAGCTCTTGACCCTGCAAGTCCTTGTGCAGTGCGAAAAGTCATTGTGCTCCAAAGGCTCGATGTGTGCACAAGTAAGGTTAAGCACTAGGTATGAGGTCAAACCCTCAGAGGTTTAAATCAGCATAGCTCCATCGAATTCATAGCTCCACTGAGCTGCATCACTTCACACCAGCTGAGGATTTGGCCGACAGTCTTCCACGGTGAATGGGAAATGTCTCAAAAGCCCTTGCACACCAACTCCCTTAATTCTAGCGTGCCACAAAGATGAAAAATAGGATGTGAGTAGAGAATCTGTTTATCAGTCTAGTTTTTATTCCACTCTCATCACCATGGCTAGAGAGACAGGATCTCATGGTCAAGGTACTGGACTGGTTTAAATCCTGGCTGCTCCTCAAACTTCCAGTATGACAGTGGGTAAGTCACTGAATCTTTCTGTGCCTCAGTTTTCCATTTGTAAAATGGGGATAATAATCTTTCATTGATCCCATCCTTTGTCTGATTTGTCTTGTCTGGATTATAAATTCTTCAGGTCAGGGTCTAAACTTTGGTTGGGGCTTGTAGGAACCGCGGTAATACAATAATAACAATGGTATTTGAGCACCCGGCAGGTTTCATAAAAGAAAAATATTAACAAGTATATTAGAGGGACAAGGTGGGTGAGGTAATAACTTTTATTGAACCAACTTCTGTTGGTGAAAGGAACAAGCTTTCGAGCTTCACAGAGCTCTTCTTCAGGTCAGTATGTTAGTGTGCATATACACATATACACTAGCTATATATATTATAGAGAGAGACAGCTATCTAGCTATCTGTAGTGAGCCTATTTCTTTCTCTGTTGTGAGCCTATAGCTATATCTATATAGTCACACACTTGCACATTATCAGGAAAGCTATGTCAAATAAATAAGTTTTGCATTTTGCATTGAGGATAATGAGGCTCTCGTGATAATGTTTAGCACTGGTTGGAGAATTTGTTTGTTGGGGGGGTTGTGTGGGAAATTTCAATGAAAACACTTCTTTTTGTGTATCAGCTTTTCTGCAGAAATTTTTCACTTTGTGCTGAAAATCAGAAAGACCACAAAACTGAAAAATTTCAGCCAAAAGCCTAAATATTTTGCTCCCAAAAGTGTTTGGGTTTCAGCCAAAATTTTTCAATTGTTGGCTGTTTTTGACCCAATTTGGGCGGAAAGAGTTCAGGTTTTCTGGTGAAAAATTTCAAGGAAATCAGACTTTTTTCCATGACAATTTTCAGTTAGTTGAAAATCCAATTTTCTGTTTTAAAAAGTTGAAGTAGAAAATTTTCACTCAGCCCCATCTCCATCTCCAGGCACAGTTCCAGCTGCCAAGGAAAGCTCATGCTCACGAGTCTTACCCTGGTAGCTGGAAGCTCTATTGTTCTAGTGGGGTAAGTGAGTTTGAAAGATGTCTATACAAGAATGATTATAACAGGCTGCCCTCTTTAGCCGCCCGCCTGCTCCTCGGCAGGAATAATGGTGAAGGTGCACTCTCATTAATGCTGCATCAGGTTCCTCAACCCTCCCCATCCTTCTCTGCACATTTTGCTTTGCTCATGTGACTTTCCTCTCCTGTACGGCGCACAACTGAGGCCCATAAGGAGCTGACATCAGGTGCAGTGGCATCATGTGGAGCAGCACACCTTGCGTTTGCAGTATTTCTACCCAGCGCGTGCCTTTGCAGGCCACCTCTAATCCAGCTCATTCAGGGAGGGAGGAGAGTGCGAAAAAAAAAATCATGAAAGAATATTGAACTTCTAATGCACAGTAATTACCAAATGATCCTATCTCAGAAGCGATGGGGCCCCATGGGATTTATTGCTGTACTAACAGTGGTTTTCCACTGCATTACTTAATGAATAATGTCTGGGCTAATAGCACACCAAAAAAGCCAACTCCAGTGTAATTATTATTTCTCCTAATGCAGCCACTTCTTACATAAATACCCATCTTTTTTTACTAGGTTGTTGTTTGAAAATGGTTTCTATTAAATTGCTATCAGGGATAAGAGATATATTATTATTATTATTTTAACTTTTTCTGCACAGTGTAATTTCCCCAGTTCCTGGTGCTTCACCAGAACCAATTTACCTTGCAGATTCCCTCCTACTGCATCCACAATAACCCTCTGCCCCTGCTACCTGGTCTCCTGAAAGCTGCAAGGAGCCTCAGCTGTACAAATAGCCTAGCCTCTGTTTATTTTGGTAGCCTCACGAAATATTTATGGAGAGTTATTCGAGCAGAAAGGCTGAATGGAGATCATTGCAATGTGTCAAATTAAGGAGTGCTTAATGCTGCCTAATCTCCTGGTAATTACTGTTGTGGCAGCGGATGGCATTAGAGCTGGGTAAGAAAGCTAATGCTAGTCAGATAGAAGCCTGGCTGGATATCAGTGGCAGGCTGACTGTGGAGTGAGAGCTCTTGTGATCAGACAAGTCCAGCAAATGGCTCTTTTGTTGCTCTCTATTTTCTCCTCAGCATCCTAAATTATTAGTGTGCCTTATTATTTATATTACAGCATAAGAACAGCAATATTGGGTCAGACCAATGGTCCATCTATCCCAGTATCCTGTCTTCTGACAGTGGTCACTACCAGATGCTTCAGAGGGAACAAATAGAACAGGACAATTTACAAAGTGATCCAGACCTAGCTCCTGGCAGTCAGAAGTTTAGAGACATCACAAGCATGGGATTAACAGAGGTATTGGAGCATAAGCTTTCGTGGGTGAATACCCACTTCTTTGGATGCAAGCAGTGCCACTGCTTGCATCCGAAGAAGTGGGTATTCACCCACGAAAGCTTATGCTCCAATACCTCTGTTAGTCTATAAGGTGCCACAGGACCCTTTGTCTCTTCTACAAATCCGGACTAACACGGCTACCCCTCTGATACTTAAGCATGGGATTGTATCCCTGACCATCTTGTCTTACAGCCATCGATGGACCTATTCTCCATGAACTTATATAATTCTTTTTTGAACTCAGCTATACTTTTGACCTTCACAACATCCCCTGGCAGCGAGTTCCACAGGTTGACTGTGCATTGTGTGAAGAAGTACTTCCTTCTGTTTGTTTCAAAACGGCTGCCTATTAATTTCATCAGATGACCTATAGTGCTTGTGTTATGTGAAGGGGTAAATAACACTTCTCTAGTCACTTTCTTCACACCATTCATGATTTTATCAATCCTATCACCCTTTAGTCATCTCTTTTCTAAGATGAAAAGTCCCAGTCTTTTTAATCTCTCCTCGTGTGGAAGATGTTCCATTCCGCTAATCATTTTTGTTGCCCTTCTCTGTACCTTTTCCAATTCTAATATGTCCTTTTGGAGATGGGGCGACAGTAACTGATTGCAGTATTCAAGGTGTGGTGTACCATGGACTTACATAGTGCATTTATAGTGGCAGTGTCTAGCTGCCCAACTGAGATCAGGGCCCCTTTGTGTTGCATGCTGTATTCACATAGTAACAGACATTCCCTGCCCCAGGGAGCTTACAATTTACAAAGACAAGGTAGACAAAGGAAGTTTTATGATCCCCATTGTATAGACGGAGAATTGAGGCACTGAGATATCATATGACCCAGCTCATTGGAGTAAATCATATCTGGAACTGCTGATACTTTATCTGTACTTTTTGGAGTTTGCGTTACTCTAATTGCTAGGGCTGTGTCTGATTAGCTCTTTGCAATCACTTTGGGATTATTGTGTTTATCTAGGCTGAGCACATAACCCTGGTTTATGAGTGTTCAAAGAGCTGCCTCTAGGGGCCAGGGGCAGTTCAGTCTCTATGGTCAATTTAGTCTCTGTCTCCCTCCCTGCCCCCCATGAGGCTACCAACAAGGGGAAAAGCTAGAAGCAGTTGTTCTGGGGGATTGCTGAGAGGAATTGGTCCCTGCTAGGAGCTGGACTGAGACACTAACCCATTGCACCCCGACAGTCCTTTCTGGAGACATGTCCAAGAAAACAGCAATTTGAATGCTTTCCCTCTCCTGAAATCATAATCCTGTGTTTGTGACAGCCAAACCACTGCCATGGCAACCAACTGTGATGTCAGAATAAGTAGGTTATGACATCATCTGGGGAATAAACAGCAGCAGCCGATGAAAAACAAAGCAATAAAGATCCCTGTTTCCATGCCAATGTACCTAATAATAGGGATGATCAAAGAGTTTTTCTTGTCCTCTTAGACACGCATGGAGAACCTGAAAGGACAGGATTTCTTGGCAGAAGCACCTCTGCAAAGTATGATTCAGCATTTTCACAGTCACCAGCAGCACCACAATTACAGGGTCCAGGTGGGCTCAGGAGGCATAATTCAAATCTCTTATTATTTGTATGACTGTAGTATCTAGAAGCCCCATGGAGATGAGGGCATATTGTGCTAGGCGCTGCATGTTCACATAGTAAGAGACAGTTCCTGCCTCAAAGGCTTGCAATTTAAATAGACAAGGACAGAGAAGGGGAAACAAAAGAGACAGAGAGGGGAAGTGACTTGCCCAAGATCGATGCCAGAACCAGGAATAGAATCCAGGTCTCATGATTCCCTGGCCCACAGAGCTGAATTTGTAGATTATAAAGCCAGAAAGGACCACTGGGATCATCTAGTCTGACCTCCTGTATAAAGCAGGCGAGAGGACTGCCCTGCATTAATTCCTGTTTGAACTAGATCAGATCTTTTAGAAACATATTCGATCTTGATCTAAAAATTGCCCATGGTGGGGAATATACCTCCATCTTTGGTAAACGGTTCCCATGGGTGGTGGATATAACAGGCCAGGGTAGGCTCTGCTTTCCCTGTCTGTAGCCACTGCTGCAAGATTCTGGGCCGGGGCCCTGGGCTGGCTGGTGTGGTTGGGGCTGCTCTGGCCCTAGGGGGGCTCCTCTGACGGAGATGGGGTGTGTGGCTCAAGATTCTGGCTGGCCCAAGGCTTCTCTGGTTGCGGGGGGGGGGGGGAAGGGGCTCAAGGCTCTGGCTGCGGGGCTAGTCTCCCCGAAGGAGGGGTCCACCTTCCATCCATGACTGTTCCAATAGTTAATTGCCCTCCTTGTTAACAATTTCTGCCTTATTTCCCGTCTGAATGTGTGTAGTTTTAACTTCCAGCCATTGGACCTTGTGTGCTAGATTGAAGAGCCTATTATCAAATTTCTGTTTATTGTATAGGTACTTCTGAGCTGTGATCAAGTCTCCCCTTAGCCTTCTCTTTGTTAAGCTATCTAGATCAAGCTCCTTGGGTTTATAATTATAAGGCATGTTTTCCAATCCTTTAATCATTCTCATGACTTTTCTCTGAACCCGCTCCAATTTAGCAACATCCTTCTTGAATTGTGGGCACCAGAAATGAACACAGTGTTTCAGCAGCAGTTGCAACAGTGCCAAATGCAGAGGTAAAATAAAGGATCTAAATACCAAATATTCCAGAGTTCAGGGATTTCAGGATCTGGAATCCTTTGGATTGGCCATGCATAGAAAGGTGGCCAGGTTTGAAATCCAGAGCTGGGTTCAAATTCCAACCTTCCCACCTTCCCATTAGAGAAAGATCAGTGATATTTGGGTCTGGATATTTTTTCTGGGCTCATAAAAGATTTATTAATATTGTAGTAACACCTAGCGGCCATTCATGTTTGAGCCCATTGTGCTAGGCTCTGTACATACATATAGAAAGCCTCCCACAATTGCAAAACCACCCAATCCCCTCCAGATGGCTTCTTATCCTCTTGCTGCTAAAAAATTGCTGGAGTCCCTATGCTGAGCCATGACATGCATTCACTAGCTTGGCATTGCCTTTCAAGCCCTATCACCCACCACCTCTCATTGCCAGCAGGACAGGACCTGGGGGGAAATCAGGCAGTTCATGGGAGGAGGAGAGTAATATTGGAAAGGGACAGGCCAGGGGAGGGATGAACCAGTCTGTTCCAGTTACCGAGCTCAGCAAGCGAGAGGTTCATCATTAACTGTCAAACAGCAGTTTTAATCAGCCCTGCTCCTCGGTGGAAGATAGATTTAATATCAAGGCACATTTTCAGAGCCATTAGTTTAATTATGACAGGTGTCTGCAAACTGGATAGCTCTGCTTTCAAGCTCTGAATGACAGCGTTTAATTCTCTGGGCCCACGGGGCCACTGGGGTACTTTACAAAAATGAGCTTCCATTAAAGCGTAAGTGTTTCTTTCTCTCTCGCTATTTTTTTTGTGTGTGCGCTTCTCCTTCTTCCGCTCTCTCTCCTCTCTGCATGCATCAGAACAGGAGCTGATCAGAAAATTGCCCTTTAGTAGACGGCAAAATAATTTCCCTTTCCCATTAGAACTCATATCGCTGGTAAGGATGGCTGTGTCCCATGCACGGTGGCCAAGCAAAGGCCTTACAATTTATCATTTAACCTTTCTATTATCCCTCTGGTCGCAGTGCTTCCCCAGTAAATAGATACATTAAACAATGGCAGTAACAAATGAGGGGCTTTGCATGCCAGTAGGCTGCCATTCAGCCCAGTGAAGAGACCAACACCAACCTGAGGCACTGTTCTGAAGGCTTCCTGCTCTCTCTCTGAACTGAGGTGAGTTTTACCCACAATGTCTTTCAAGTGAAGCTCTCACAGTGGCTTATGAACGTTAAGCTTCTCCCTCCACACCCCAATGCGGTAGGTCAACAGGGGTTGAGCTCTTTCAGAAGAGCTCAGGGCCAGATTTTCAAGTGCTCAGCACCCATAGGTAAAGCCAGGTTGTCAAAAGAGCCCCGTATTCAACTCACTGAGCTCTTTTGAAAATCTGACCTTTTTTTTTCTCTTTTTTTTTCAGGTGCCTAAATGGAAGCTGAGCTATTTTGGAAACATAACCCCCACCTGTGGATGCTGAACCCTTCTGAAAATTCTGGCCTTAATATTTAGCACTAATAATAATGCCCGGTTCTTATAGATATACAATGCGTTTTCATCAACCGATCTCTAAGTGCTTCACAAAGGAGAGCACTATCATTATCCCCAATGTACAGAGCATGAAACTGAGGCACAGAGAGTGAAAGGGACTTGCCTTTGGTCACGCAGTGGCAGAGCCAGGGATAGAACCCAGGTCTCCTAAGTTTTTTGAAGTTCTATCCAGGCGGCAGGTGTTCTGCCCATTTCGGAGATAGAGACTGGACCTAAAGTTAATATCCCGTTTCCCAGTTCTGGGACTTTGGTCAGATCTTAGCTCTATTATAAACTAATTAACAAATCATAACTAACTGGGAACCCCCACAATGCACTCTGTGTGATAGGTCAGCATCACTTTCCCCCCTGCCCCCAATCTGACTGATGAGGAAACTGACACAAGGAGAGGGAATGAGTCAGGGTTATAGCCAGGAATAGTGACTCTCTCACTCTGTAGTACAGGCCAGGCCCGTTCCTAATCTACAGCTTTAACCACAGGACCATGCTTCCTCCCCTTTCAGACAGTTTATAAGGCTTAGAGATGATAGCACTTGTCAAATGCACTTTGTGTGATTGGGGACCTAACCCCTCACACCGATGGGTTAACTTTGCTCCTCCCTGACACCCAGCATGCTCTCCTTGCCCCACGGTGATGGGTGATAATGCTCAGGTTGCCTTTATGGGGTATAGCATGAGGTGTGATCAGAGGAAGAATCTGTGTCCAAGACACGCAGCTGCACTCAGCCGTATGAACCTAACAGTAAAGGACAGGTTGCTGCCCAAAGTGTAATGCATGTTTTCCCTGGGCTGGTGCTGTTATCCTGGCTGTACAGTGACCCCTGCTGCAGAGCAAGGCAGCTACGAGCAACATCCATGGGAAGGTTTGTAGATCTGAAATTAACTTGGTAAGTATCCACCCAAGATGGCAAAACCCTACCAATGCCTCTGTCCATGAGGCCAAGGAATATATCCCAGTTCCCCTACATCCTACATACCTAGCACAATGGAAGCGTTGTAAATGTGTCTGAGCAGCCGGACACTTTCTGGTGACACCGATAACGTTTTTAATTCATTTTTGCGCAGCACTTAGTGCGACGAGGCTTAGCGTGGTTGTGGTCTCTAGACACTGCTGCAATAGAATAGATGATAAATGTTAAATAATAAAAATACAAATATTGCTGTTATCCTGGCCTGCTATGCAGCAAGTCTACACACCCTGATGGGCACCAAGGTGCTAGGTGATTAGCCCAGCAGACAGCTGTTCCGCTTATCACCTCTCCCGGTTTGTTTGTTTTTAAAAACAAACAAACATATATCCTTAAAATAAAGAGTGCTAAATTGTAATGGTGAGGAGGCTGGATCGGCAGCTGGCGAGCTCCGATCACTGCTTATCATGCAAACCAGGCTTGTCTCATTGTTACCTTAAACTCCTCCTGATTGTTGATTGTATCCGTCTGTTATCTCTAGTCATGTACTTAGCTGGTAAGCTCTTTGGGGCAAGGACCCTCTGTTTGTTCTATGTTTGTACAGCACCTAGCACAACGGGGTTCCTGATTCTCAATTCGGGCCCTAGGCATGCCAATAATACATACACACATACATAAAATGAGCACCCAGACTGCAGCAATAGACCTTTAGGGTGCATAGTGCAGGCAGGTTTGGTGGAACAGCTCTGTCAGACTTAACATTAGTCCAGACCTCCAGCCTCAGGCTACCTCGAAAATCTTCCATTGCACCTCGGTCCTGCCCTGCAAGCCTCCCTTCTGCTCCAGTCTCAGGCCTCCCCACACAAGGCTGCCAATCAAAGCCATCAGAAATTTTCGGACAGAACGCGGTTCCGTTGGAAGGGTCGATGCGGTGAAATTGAAACATTCCACGGGACCGCATCAGACTATCACAACATTCTGACAGAGCACAGGCAGGTTTCGAAACCTGGATGGAGACCCAGGAGCCTGGAAGCCTGGCTCCGAAGCTCCCAGCTCCTCAGTTCTGGGGTAGCCTGCCTGGCCACCTGTCCTGGCTGCTTCCAGGCCCTTGGCTCCTTAGCAGCCCAGAAACTCAGAGCTCTGGCTCCCAGGTTCCCTGAGGTGCCCAGGGGGGAGGGATAGCTCAGTGGTTTGTGCATTAGCCTGCTAAATCCAGGGTTGTGAGCTCAATCCTTGAGGGAACCATTTAGGGATCTGGGGCAAAAATCTGTCAGGGGACAGTACATGGTCCTGTTAGTGAAGGCAGGGGACTGGATGCAAGGTCCTTCCAGTTCTATGATATATGGAGATATGCCTATAAAACTCTCTGCCTGGTGAGCTGCCAGCACTCTGGGCAGTTGTGGGAGCCCTGAAAACATTTAGAAAAGAGCAAAACAAAATGTCTATTCCACTTTATTGAAATGCAGTTTCAGAATTCCCAGTCTGTGGGAAATTTAGACATTTGAGTTTTATTCTGTTTCAGATTTGTTTTTGTTGTTAAATTTAGGTATTTCCTGTGGAACAGGAATTCTGAGGTCTGGCCAGCTCTATCTGCCAATGCCCCACACTGTGTCTCCTATTGTCCCATCCTTCGTATGCCCATGAAGCACCTGCCAAGTTCTATGGTGATATTTAGGGGATGACAAATGGCAGTTGAGACCCAGCAAACACGTTTCACTTGTGAGCCAAGCCAAGTCCGAATACAGGTTTCAAGAGGTGTCAGGCTAGTCCCTTATCTGCCTGTGAGCCAATGTTCTCTGCTAGGAAGAGTTATATGGCAGAGAACTTTTAACTGCACAGCAAGTACCTCCTTGTGTGGCCTTGGTGAATGGATGTACCTGCAATTTCCGTTATCTGCAGCAATGTGGAAAAAGAAGGTCATAGCGGGGGATAATTGGACCAGCATGACAGTCAATAGTTCAGCAATTTTGGTACACATAAAACTAAGCACTAGTTCAAAGTGGAAGTTCTGACTGCAGCACAGGAGCGTGGGTATGGTATTGGGGGTATTGGCTCTCTCATTCTGTCAATACCTACGTTTCCCTTTGTCTGATGCCGTTAGAAAAGGGCTGTAAATTTATATACATAATGGGACAGACTGTGGTGCCCTTACTCAGCCACAAGTATTCTGTGGGGCTGCATGCATATTCATAGATTCTAAGGCCAGAAGGGACCATTGTGATAATCTAACCTGACCTCCTGCAGAACACAGGCCAGAGAACGTCTCTGAATTAATTCCTCATTGAAGTAGAGCAGATCTATTAGAAAAACATCCTATCTTGATTTAAAGCTTACCAGTGATGGAGAATCCACCACAACCCTTGGTAAATTGTTCCAGTAGTTAATTACATTCACTGTTAAAAATGTAACGCCTTATTTCTAGTCTGAAATTGCCTTGTTTCCACTTCCAGCCACTGAATCTTGTTATACCTTTGTCTGCTAGACTGAAGAGCCTGTTATCAAATCTTTGCTCCCCAGTTAGGTACTTATAGTCTGTGATCAAGATACCCTTTGGGAAGCTAAACAGATTGAGCTCCTTGAGTTTACCACTATAGGCATGTTTTCCGATCCTTAAATCATTCTCCTGTAGAGTCATGTGCAAAGCAAGCACAAATAAAGGGATTGAAATCTGGCTGATAATAATTTGTATTTGTTTTAATTATACTTTGCAGACAACACATGAGTTAAAAGAGGCACAGTTATCCAAAGTCATAATGATTTGCATTCCTACCATATATCAGAGGGGTAGCCGTGTTAGTCTGGATCTGTAGAAGCGACACCCACGTATTCACCCACGAAAGCTTATGCTCCAATACTGTCTGTTAGTCTATAAGGTGCCACAGAACTCTTTGTCATTCCTACCATGTATCTCATCTGAGGATTTCAAAGCACTTTACAAACAATTAAGCTGTACAATGCACTGTTATTTCCTTTTCAAAGGTGCGGTAACAGAGGCGCACAAAGGTTCAGAGATTTGCCCAAGATCATAGAGCAAATCAGTGCCAGAGCTGGGAGTAGAACCTGCGACGTCTCAGCAAGACCCACTCTGGATTCCAGCCTGCTCTCATGGAAGTCAGTGGAAGCTTTGCACTGACTTCCATGGGATCTTAATTAGGCTTGAGGCTTTGGGAATAAATGAAGAGGAGACCTCTCCAAAAAATTCATCAGCCCAGGTCATGATGAGGCAGGACATTGAGAGTCACCAGTAATTAGTACTTTATAGACTGCAGCCCATAAATGTGGACATCTTTGATAAAGCTAATTGTTATTTGCCTCATTTATCAATCCTTAGCGCTTTGATTCAGGAAGCTTCCATCAGCCTGGAACACTACAGAAGCCAGGCCTGATTTCCAGTTGCCTACGTTAATCACGAGAGACACTGCACCAAATCTTCAGCTGGCATAAATCAGCGTAGTTCTATGTTTGTACAGCACCTAAGACAGTGAGGTCCTGGTCAACAACTTGGGCTTCTAGCCACTACAGTAATACACATAATAATACGAGTCCCATTGAAGCCAACTGAGTGGTGCGAATTTACCTCTGCTGAGTATCTGCTGCACTGTGGTTTGAGGGATGTGCCTTGCGCAGTGTAAGCATTTTAAAGAAGTTTTGTTTTTTCTTTTTATTCTTTTGCATACATTTCTACAAGGTAATTGTCCGACCCCAAATTATGAGCAAATGAAAAATGGGGATAGAAGACGGGCCAGATTTTCACAGGTATTTAGGCACCTGCAGATTATACAGGTCTCTAGTGGGATTTGAAAAAGCACCAACTGAGTTGGCATCTAAATCCCATGGACTTTCAGTGGAACACTGGGGTCTGACCTGCTTAGAAGTTTGTATAAACCCCACTAGGCACCTGACTGCATCTTTAGATATCTTAATACCTTTGTGAATCTGGCCTGAGGACTTTAAACTTCATTGGGACTTCCTGGGAAAGATGCACATTTCCAAGGTCTGTGACTAATACTAACAGCAGAGTTGATTCCTTTCCAGCATGACTCTCCAATTGCTTAGAAAAATGAGCAATGCAACCGTGTTTCCCAAGAAAAAACTGTGGCACATTACATCCTTTGCATCCTGTGTGGAAGTAGCTTTGCCTTTGCTTTTACACTGGTGGAATCTGAGAGAGACAGCAGAAGTTATTTAAGTCCAAACCCATAAAATTATACATATTCAAAACAAAGAGCATGAGAACTTGGCAGAAGCTGAGGGTGTCTATGTTACCACAGCAGCCATAACTCAGGAGCTGACAAATGATGTCAGTTTCAAATTACTATTTATGTTGGTATTTAATAATAAAATCCAGTGTGCAAACTGCTACATCACATTGTCTTTAGTACCTCCAAGTCACTGGAAGCTACGAGGAACTGGCACCAGTGTGGTTTATGAATTTTAATGCCTTTTTTTTACAAGGTCTTAATGGGGAAAAATACATAATCAGCAGGGATAGGTTTTTTCCCACTAGTTTCTAAGCTATCATTGTTTCTGAAACTTTGGAGCTTTGAGAGGGATTCAGTGGCTCAGGATAACTGGTAATGACTGAAGAAAGCCCATAAGATCAGAGATTCCACCTTCAGAAATGTTCATCTCTGGGATAAATCTAATTTAGTTCTGGCCCATTTGGGATTTTCTCAATATATGATGGCCGTTTAGTGGCCTGTGGATGATAAATTGATGGTGTTTGCTAGTGGACAGAGCATGGGACTGGCATTTGGGAGAACTGGGTTTTATTCCACTATCAGGGCTATTTATTTCATGTCTCTGTGCCTCAATTTCCCATCTTACAGATGGGGATAATGATACTGATCTTCCTTTGTAAGACATCTTAAAATCTGTGGCTGAAAGTTCTATAGAAGAGCTGAGTTTTACTATGAGCCTGAACTGGGGTGTTTGGATCCAGATTCAAATCCAACCTCCCCTAAACTCTTCTCTGGTGTTTGGATTTGTTGTTCCAGTTTGGACCGGTATAGCTATATCTGCCTGAGCAGTGACTTTCAGATTGGGACCTGAACTCTCCCACAAAGCTCACCCGGATGTGGTGTCAGTGAGATGGTTTGGGCTCAGCCCAAGTTTTCAGTGTCAGTGTCCCAACTGGTACTAATGGCTCTTGTTGGCTGCCCCAGCAGCTAGGCCAAGAAGTGCCTAGGTCATAAAGACTGAATTATCTTGCTCTTCCAAGTCAGGTGTGAAGCACTAAGGCCCATACAGTGCTCCCAGATCGAGTTGTGGGGAAGCTTGCACTGCCATTGTAGCGGTTTTTGATGATTTCCCATCACTGAGACTTTCCTTGAGTTTTCCCATCCGATGCAGGAAGCACCAGAAAAGTCCTGATCTCTCGAGAGTTTCCTGGCCTATTTTTGCAGACCTAGAGAGCTGGGCTGCAGCCTCATCAGGGTGCTTATTCTAGCCTCTCCTGCATGCTGAACCTTTCTGAGGCATGCCTGTTCTCTAGCCTTGGAATAGTGTGTAAACCATTGTGCAGCTGTACACAGCAGTGTGGGCCTAGCTTAGCACAGAGGCCTGAAGCTAGGATCACTGTGCTTTCGTAGGATGGTGTCTGACTCCTTCTATGTTTTGAGCGGGCATTTTTGCATTTTATTTTAAATTTAATCTAAAACTACAGGATAGCATATTTCTGTCATTATACTGACGACCGCAGGAATTACTAATCACCATAGGCATTTTCCTCTTGGTGGAATGTGTTGCCAAAACCAATTAAAAAAAATAAAATTGCAAGGATGGAGTAAACCCACCCATACCTACCTAAGAATGGAACCGATTGTTTTAAGCATGTAATAACGGGGAATAGGATTTTTATGGCTCTCCCTGACCTTTAAGTGGAAACTCAGAAAGCAGTTGGACAAAGCAAACACAGCCAGGATTCCTGGGAGAAAATAGAAGGTATCTGAGGCCTTTCCAATGAGAGAGATTTTCTAAACACAGATAAGAGTCTCCCCTGTCTACTGCAGATGGAATGTTTCAAATAGGGAGTCCTTAGGACTAGGTCATTTAAAAATAAAAAACTATTTATTGGTTGTTAAAGGGCTCAGGCTTACAGCCCAAGGAACAGAGGGTTCTGTTTATCTACAAAGCAAATACACAATGGACAGGTATCAGAGGGGTAGCTGTGTTAGTCTGGATCTGTAGAAGCGACAAAGAGTCCTGTGGCACCTTATAGACTAACAGACATATTGGAGCATAAGCTTTCGTGGGTGAATACCCACTTCATCGGATGCACACAATGGACAGTGGCAGAACGGATTTGCATTGACTCTTTTCAGGAGAGGTAATTGTGAGGTTCAGACTCCAAGCTTCACCTAGCTGAGATTGTCAATGAGTGTGCCTGTTCGTGCTGATTCTGATCGTGATTTGTGTGAGATGGACATGTGGTCCACTAAGAAATAGAGTGAAAAATCTCCTCTGCTACATACAATCTCACCCACCCACTCATTTTTACAGGGAGCAACAAATAGCTAGATAGCAACACTCAGTCAGAAACATCCTGGACCACATTCACATCAGTCAAGAGGATGCTGAATGGCCAGATTTGCAGAAGAGCTCAGCTCCCATTTAGGCACCTAAGGAAGAGTCAGATTTTCAGAATTCCCAGCACCTCCCATTGTTCACACTTTTGTAAATCTGAACAATTTATTTAGGTACCTAAGTGGGAGCTGAGTTCTTTGGGAAATTTGATCCTAAAGGCTCTATACCCCTTTAAACACATGCTTATCTTCAACTCATATTGACTTCAGTTGGACTTAAGCCTTTGCTTAACGTTAAGCATAGGCTTAAGAGCTTTGCTGAAATGTGGCCTCTATTACCAATTTCTTTAAGCCACCTGATCCTTCAGCAAAATCTCCCTGTTGCAGCTCCCGTGATAAATGATGAGGTTGTTAATTTATACCCCTCCCCATGAGGTGCTGGCAGCAGACAAACAGACCACATCCATTAAAAATGACCTGGCATGAAAAGTTTGAATTGAGTGCCTCCATCTGGTGAACGTATCCACTTTGGAGTGACCTGCCTTTCTGCTTGAAATTAGACAGCTGATTTAAAGGCGGTTGCTAATAAGACTCCATCTTCATTGATTCCAGCTTTGCACCAAAGAATGCCCTCACTGTGTCAGGATCCTCCGGCCCAACCCTGCTTCAGGGACTCCAAGAAACACAATCTGTTCCTCTCTGTAAGGTGCAGCAGCAACTGCTGACGTGTATGACTGCCCTCCATTTCAATAATGGCACGTGGAAGCCCTTCCAGAACTCAGACCAACTGCCCCGTGCAAAAACAAATGGGTCTCTTTAGAAAACGAACTGGGGGAAAAGTCCAGCCTGCTGGGCATGTGATGGAGGCACATAAATGCCATTCAGAGCTTACGCTGCATCAGCAACTCAGCAAACTTTCTGGCTCCAGCGGAGACAGGAGGAGAAAGTGGATCCAAGATCCCAGGTTTGGGCTCAGCACAAACATTACCTATTTAGTTCCCTGCATTCCCCTCAGCCCCCAATAAAATACCCCCACCCCCACCCCAATGATTGAAAGGCAGCCGGATCATTAGAACACATGGACTGGATAACAGGGGATTTGGAGCAGTTACATAGCTTTCCCCCCCTTTCAATGTGTAATATATACACATGTAAAAGATACCTGGGGTGAAATCATGATCCCACTGATGTCACTGAGAGTTTTGCCATTGATTTTAATGGGAACAGGATTTCACCTGTTCTGGTACCCAAGGTTGAAACTTACCCCTGTCTAGATAGCACATAAGCTCTATGCAGCACTATTTTGACAACTCAAGTAAGACGTAGGTGCCGGCCCACTGAAGCAGAATGAATTAATGTGCAGCTTCTCAAAGAGTTGCATTCGTTAGCATGAGGCCCATGCACCCCCTGGGTGCCACTTAAGCTCACGCTGAGCAAAATACATCCCTGTGCAAGGGACCCATGCATTGTGTGAGTCCAGCTGGAGCCCTATCATGGGGATAAAGTAGTGCAGAGACTTTGGGTTGCTCTCTGCACAGGTGTGAATTTCACCCAGGCTGCCTCAGGATTCATTCCCCAGGATGGCCACCTAGCGCTGGTCACCACAACTAACTTAAATCAGACAAAAAGCATCATTACCCCACATTGCAAAACAATATTAATCATCCAGAGTGGAAAAAACTACTAAATGCCATCTTGGCAAGCCATGGGAAGAGCATAGGTTGGAGGAATTTTTGTTTCACCCTCCCTGAAAAGCTGCGGAGACTCAACTGATGAAGAAAACAACCGGCTCCTGGACAAAAATGTGTTCCTTTCTAAAATGCATCATTAAGACAAGAACAAGCAAACCAGCAGCGTTGGCGTCTGTGCATTGTCACCAAGGAGAGATGAAATATGTTTACTCCCAGGTCCTGGGAGATGCCTATAGTGTGATTATAATTTTGGCTGGGAAAGCTGCTTAGCCAACAAAACGAAACCAAAAAGGGATGTACCTGAACGTTTATGAGTCGATTTTTCTAAGACACCAGCCTTCCTCTCCCCTGCCCCCGGAACAGAAACACTTAGCAAAACTAAATAAATAATCAGTTGAGCTCGAGGGCGGGGGGAAAAAGCTCTCTTAGGATAATGCAGGGATTATTGCAGGCGCAAAGAAAAGCCACAGAGCTGGACTAATAAAAAGTGAAGAGACTGGGAAGGCAGGGGAGCTGGTGTTGATATGATGCAGCCCATTATGCAAAGGGCCTCGCACCATTCAAGGCCTAAGCGGTGCATACGGTTTATGCAGTGGTGAGTTTTGCCCATAGCCGTATAGGCAAATGGCAGAAGACACAGGCTGGTCCCTGGGGCTGGCTGCTCTGTTTCCATAGCAAAGCAGTGCAGTGGTTCTACACACTGGATGCCTGGCACAGTGAGTGCATTCAGATGCCATGCCCACAGCCTCTGGCCTTGTCTGTGTTGCTACATTTCCACCCACCCACGACCGGCCACTGGTGGAGCTGCACCCGTGCGAACCCCTAGCACAGACAGGGTAAACTACTGTAAGCCATGGATTGCACTCGTGCGGCTCGCTCTAGTTTCAAAGGGGGTTAAAATGGCACCGTACAAACAGCAGCTAGGTGGGTCTATGCTAGGTGGCTGCCCCGGGCAGCTCCTTGGGAGCAAATCCCCGTTTTGTAAGGGCTACATACACAGTAATGTAAATACATTGTTCTTTGCTATTACGCCGCATGAGGTGCACCCCCGTTTGTGCATTTTCATAAGACACTTTCAGCTGCCCCCCAGACCTTGCTATGTAAGAAGAGATGAGCCACTTAAAAAAGGGGGAAAGGGAGAATGAAACAATCACATAACTCTCGCCATCGCTCGTGATTTAATCACAAGGCTCATGATATTTGGCTTTTTTCCCCCAAGCCCTGGCTCCCAGAGTCATGTTATTACATGAGAGTCTCAGCTTTTAGGAATAAAATAAGTAAGTTTCTAGCTCACATGGGTGCAGAGAAAAGCTTGAAAACATGAACCTTAAAGGCTCAAAAAGCAGAAGGCCAATACAAAGAAATCCATATTTATTATTTTTAAAGTGTCTTGGGAATATTAAGCCAAAACTTGTTATTTGGGTGGAGGGAGGCCCTAACTCACGATTTTTAAATGTTTGTGGTTGGCAATACCGTATGAACAGGGAATGCTTTTTAGATGCGCTGTGTATATGCAATCCTCCTTGAGCTGTGGGTATTCAGCACCTACAAAAAAAAAAATCAAGAAAACGGTCACTTTGCTCCTCTACAAAGCTGTTTGCATCCTTAAAAAATGGGGAATTTTTATGATTGGGATAAATTCACAACAATTCCTGATTCCAAGTAGCAAATGGGGTTGGGGATGGAATTTTGCTACACCCAGCCATGTCCACTTGGAGAAATTGACAAGATTTTCCTTAAGGTCAAGTCTGTGTCTTGATGAGTAAAGATACCTGGTTTTGCAGTTTAGCCCCCAATCCCCTTGTTGCTATTCAATGTAACAGGGACTTGTTCATTTGTCTTTCGCTGTACTTAACTCCCCACATTCCCCCAACAACAACATCATCTACTTTGCAGAAAGAAAGCTACACTATATAGGTTACAGTTTCCTTCTAAAACAAACCCCCTCACAGCATGATTTCATAGGCCACGCTAATTATTTTTTAGGGCAAGCATAATAAAACCCAGGTGATTTGCCTTTAGCAATTTCTTCTTATCTTCACACAGCTCTGGATCATTTACCCACATGGCAAGCAATTACAATGAGCCCTGCAGTTCTTACCAGACATCTTTTGTCGAAAGCCCGCAAGAGTACACAAAGGTTAATATGCTTTTGCGCTACAAAAATCTGGGCATTGTCTTGTGTATTGTAAGACGTGCTTGTGACATGCTGAATTCAGCTGATTTACAAGATCAGCAAAACAGAAGGTTTTCCCACTGGGAGCCTTTTTCTAACTATTTCCTCATCAGAATGTTGGCTTGCGAGAGCCTGCGATTTGCCATGCTTCTGCTAGAAACAGAGACCAGCAATTCTAGCCAAGCATTTCTCTCTTTCCTTCACTCACGACCCTCCCCGCAACCATCTCAGCACTCCAGCCTGGATTCCAGCCAGGTTGCCATTTGCCTTGCTTGATTTGCAGAGTTAGATTTCTAATTCGGTGGTAATGATAACACACAAAACCAAAATCTCCCCAGACTGCTGCCCTTTGTTTTGCACTTTCAATGCATACTGAGCGATGTACAAGCCCACTTGCAATATATAGGACCTGACTCTTTCCATTCTGGGATAACTCCATTGACTTTGGTGGATTTGATTCCTGATTTACAGCGCTGTGGGTGGGAGAAGAATCAGGCTGGTTGAACTGCTGTGAACCTGAGACAAGGCTGGCCAAGTAGGGCTGGACCAGGATGGAACTTTTAAAATGCCTGTTGCCTTGCTTTAAACAAGGAAGAGGCCAAAACCTTGAATTTCCCAGCCCTCTCCTTGCTAAGGAGCAAGGATGCCTCCAATTCAAATTCACAGATATGAGCCCACCCCTGTGGTTTTGTTTGCGGGCTTGAGGCAAAAACCAGGAAGATGGCATGATGGGTCCCTGTCTGCAACAGTGCTATCCCCAGTGGAGCCGAACCAGCAGTAGCAAGAATTAGAAATCTTTTGGGAAAGCGATTAGTGTAGAGAAGACCTATTGGAAGTTAACATACACCATCATGCTTATTACCTCTGATTTTGGCCCTTTCATTAAAAGCAACAAGCATTCAGGTCGAACGTTTTCATATCAGTTGGATCAAAAGAAAAGAAACAAACCAACTTCCTTCCGATACTTGTTCACCACCATCATGATGTTACTGGTCATGTGAATGTAGTGCTCATGAAAGTTACACAAAGGAGACAGGAGTCCTCTGCTGGTCCATGGAACACACACAGGTGACCCTCATGTACTGCCTCCCAAGGACAAATCCCTGACCTTGGGGATTGGGAGCAGAGTTTCTCATTGTCCTTGGTTTCTCTGCAGAGGCTATTAAGAATTGGTGTTAATTGTGAGGGTGGATTTTGTGACATGGGCACCTGTCCATAAAGAACTGCAGTGAGACCCATCATACTCAGTTCCCATAGGTCACCAAATATCATGCAGATGACAACAGCTGTTACCCACTCCCTACCTTGATGTGGTTTGAACCAGCAGTGTAGAGGTGAAAGGCTCCATCAGAATCCCCTGACAGATCAGTTTTTATAAATGCTCTGTTCACTTTTCCTGCAGGATGAAAGTCCTGCGAGCCCAATCCAGAGACCACTGAAGTCAATGGAAAGACTCCTATTGACTATGGGCACTGGATGAGACCCATTAAGCCTTAAAGGATTAAAAACCAATGCCCCCCAATGATCTATGACAGAATGACAGTCACAGCAAGGCCACAGGATCAAGGTCAAGTTGAGATCATCAGAGGAGCTTGAGTTGAAGAGCAGTTGGTAGAAACAAGAAGGGGCTGCTGATTCACCATACTCTGAGTTCCCTACTGCTCCCTTCCTTTGGTCCAAAATGCGCTGAATCTGATGACCATCAGTGTATTTTGCAAAGTTCATCTTGCTTCCCACTCATTTGATAATGGGGTGGAGGGAGTGGGGGAGAAGCTGGAGGAGGAGGAAGATCTGAGTTTTTAAGTTGCCTGATTCATTGGCGATGGGCTATATTCCATTGTACAGCTGCCCCTAAAGTATTCATTGTGCTGTATTTTTAAGCTATCTCCAGGATGCATAGAGAATATGGAGAGGTGCTCTTTGCTCAGCATTTCTTTAAATCCAAATAAGATTTTTATATTGATAAAATATCAGCTGGTAAGCATCCAATGGAAAATCACCTCAATGTAATAAACTCTGCAGTGAATTCAGATCTGCTACCTCTGTCCCCTCCAGCATTTAATTAAGGTTTCCCACTTGAGAAAACCAACCCAGATTTATAGGAGGGGGGGGCAGATATTCACTGGAGCCATAAGATCCCAAAGTGCAGCCAGCATTCAGCCTCTATGTACTCCTGAACAAGCCGTTTGCAGGAGAAGAAGCCTGTCGCATGGCATAAAAATAATTTAAAAAATCTTCAGAAAGGCTGCAACATAAAAATATCTGGCTCTGTCGTCTCTCAGTTTCTGCAAGCAGCAAAAGATCCATAATTCTCACACTTAATGTAATTCCAAGGCATCTAAAGTGATTTACAGTCAGTTTACTCAATACTTTCAGCTTTATTTAATGTAACAGTTATGGCACATAAAAAGTTTATTGAAAATCCTTTGGGAGTATGATTGAGTAAGAAACAGTCATTGCTAATACCATTACAAGAGCTGAAGAGAAGAATCCCGGCATGTTCTCTCTGTGACCTCTATGGCTCCTTGATCGAGGGTTACACTGGGACATATTCCCCCTCCTTCCTATAATAGAACTGCGCCACTTTGACAGAGAAATTTGCCTTTGCGTCCTTCTTTTCTGGAGAGCACACAGCTTGGAAGGCATTGTGATTCGGAGCAGGGTCTCTGCATTTTATACAGTTTCCCGAGCAAGATGGAGAAGGAACAGGAAGTGCTAGGAATCTGTTGGTTCCACCCACCCCTCGCTGCCAAGTTCTCCGATCTATTCCTTCATTTTCATACATGTAGTCTCTAAGTAGAGTTGCAATCTGTTCTCGGGATGAGAGGGAGCTGCCCTGAGTCGGTGGGTTGGAATGAGAGGGTGTTGCAGCCAAATAACACCAAGCTTCTAATCTTGACTTTATGTAGTGCAATTAATTCTTTCTGCACCATCTAAGTGTTGAGATTTCCTCAAATGGGAATTCCTGGCTTTGAACATCCTAATAAAGGAAACAGAAAACTTTTCTTCTTATTTCTATAATACTAACAATAATGATCATATATTGTAATTAATTCTTGTCCTACAGTTCCGGGGTGCTAGCAATCTGTCAAGTGCTTAATTAAAAAAAAAAAGATATACATATATATCAAAAATAGGGAAATAATAATGATTAATAAACAATTTAGGTTATTATTTCAGCATTACCTAGGAACCCCATTCAAGGACCAGGATTCCATTGCTCAAAGACCTTACAGTCTAAGTAAACACCACTCCCTATATATGCATCACTCTCTCTCTCTCTCTCGCATTCATTCATACACACACGCGCACACACACACACACACACACTACTTTGGGATAATTTTGCACAACCTCATTGGTAAAGATGGGTGAATGTCTTATGTATGGCCTAATTCAGCACCACTCAAGCCAGTAGGAGTTTTGTCACTGACTTCAATGGAGAGGATTGGAGCTATACTTTTCACCACGTTTCCTTCAATTTTGAAATGATCTCTCTTTGGCCTGGATCACATCCCTTTTGGATTAGGTTTGTGGAGACCCTTGAGAAATCAAGTTGTGCTGACACACACGACTAGAAAAAGTGAATATCGAAGTTGCCTGTAAAAGTATTTGGGGGAATTTTAAATTTGTGTGCATGGCTATGAGCATTGGATATGCATGTATACTCATAGCATTGGGGGAACAGATAATAATGTGACTTCACTCACCAGTCACAAGTAAGCAGCTCAGCTATAATTTTGAATGTTGACAAATGAATACTCTTCGGGAAGTGTTCATGGTCAATCCATGTTGTTAAGTGCTAAGATAAGATGGATGTGGCATAAGAACACAAAAAGAAACCAATTAATGTAGTAAAAAATTAAACATTCGTTGAATAAACTATAATAACTGATGCATTAAAATAAAACATGCTCTGCTTGTGGATATTCTGTTAAGACAAAAGAGGTCTAAATTTGTCAGATAAATGAACTGTTGCAAACTATTTGCTCAGCTGTACTCATCAGTCAAGTGTCAGGTTTGCAAAACCAAAGCCAGAGTGATTCAGAGGTGGATTCCAATTTCTCCAAACTATCAAAGTTCAGTGGGGATAAGAGTATTTATTTACTTTCTGTTTCTGTTTACTTTAGAGCTGCATATACTATTGGCATTTAGGTACCTATAATATAGCATATCATGATAGATAACTAGGTAGCTTTTGAGAAATAAGCTGGAGACATTCTTTCAAGATTTTTATCAAGAGATCATCTGCTTATGCCAAGAATTCAGGAAGGGGTCAAGTCCAACTGCAGCAATTTTCCACTGAAGTTCAATTAGGGATGGGCCTGAACCAAAATTTTGGGCAAAAGGGAAAGTGCAAATCCTGATTTGGTTCCAGGGCTGAGCTCTGTGCTTCGAGCGCACCCCTAATTAAAGTGGAGCTGAGATGTGTGCCACAAGAGAAACGAACACCTGCCTTTGTACCCAGAAGCACCGTTACAGGTGCCGGAGTGTTAATGCTGAACAGATGGATGGGAGAGAAGCAGTGTCTCATGCCGGAGCTGGCAGAGCATATTTCAACAAGCCCGCTATTGTTAGACAGAAATTCCTAGGAACAGATGCAGCGAATTCAGCGGTTCAGAGCTAGTCCTGGGGTTTTGGGGTCTGCTGGGAGATGACTGTGTAGCTTATGGATTAATGTACTATTATTACATTACACTTCAGGCTTCAAAGGTCTGCCAGGAAACCTAGGCTTACTATCTATTGAATGACATTTTAAGAACAAATAATACATTAATATATTTAATTTGAGAATAAACACATACATTATAGAAGGGGATTTTGTCTATGCTGATAAGGCAGCGCCTGACCTTTCCATTGCAATCCCAGTGTGCTGGGCCATAAAGGGACCTCTTCCAAGAACCTTTTGTACTGGCTGCAAAGCAAAATCTGTAATGCAGGTTTTGCCTGCTCTAAACTGCAGCTGACACACTGTTTGGAAATAGGAGCTTAGCCATAATTATCCCTTCGACACTAATCTACAGCTACACTGAATCTTGTTGCCTCAAATCAGTTAATCAATTAAGTGTCAAACCACAAAATGTTAATGATTTTGGCCCGCGTTTATGATCTTGGCAGATGCTTCCTTCTGCCTCCTCAATCTTTTCCTTGCTCTGGCTTCCTCCTCTTGAAAATGTGGGGCCGTAGTTTCCCTTATCTTGTTGACAAAGGGTTAATGACACACTTCCCACCCCTGGTGAAACACCCCAAAGGCAGCCCTTGTCACCCGAGTGTTACTCCCTGGACCACTTGACTGATTGGTAACACTGAGGCCAGCTGTTGTTTCTATGGGAATGATGTCTGGCTAGATAACCCGGAAGGCAGTGACCTTGGTGAGCCTGAGTGGGGATAGTCTCTATGCACACAAACGGTAGTTTGCAGAGGAGTGAAGTTCTGGAACAGCCTTCCAAGGGAAGCAGTGGGGGCAAAAGACCTATCTGGCTTCAAGATTAAGCTAGATAAGTTTATGGAGGGGATGGTTTGTTGGGATAAACATGATCTTAGTCAAAGGTCAATTAATTGCCATCAGTAGTAAATAGGACCAATGGTCAGTGATGGGATGTTAGAAGTTACTACAGAGAACTTTTTCCTGGGTGTCTGGCTGGTGAGTCTTGCCCACATGCTCAGCTGATCGCCATATTTGGCGTCGGGAAGGAATGTTCCTCCAGGGTAGATTGGCAGAGGCCCTGGAGGGTTTTCGCCTTCCTCTGCAGCGTGGGGCACGGGTCACTTGCTGGAGGATTCTCTGCACCTTGAAGTCTTTAAACCATGATTTGAGGACTTCAATAGCTGAGACACAGGTGAGAGGATTATTCCAGGAGTGGGTGGGTGAGAGTCTGTGGCCTGCGTCTATGAGTCTATAATGGAGTTGGTAGCTATCCAAAAATGACCAACACACTCCGCTACAACCTTTCAGTCTTCACCTGCAGTGCCTCCTCTTTTCCAGTCCTCGCCCCATTACAGCCAGCTCTTCTTTGCCAGTGCTTTTCAATAGGCTTAAATCAATGCCCTGCTCTTCCGGCCTTGGGTCAAAGAGACTGCTAGCCATGCCACATTCGGTGGTGATTTTGTGTGGTGGAGGAAAGTCCGTCTGATACTAGGTCAAGGCCATAAGACTCATTTTCACTGGTGTCCTGAATCAGAAGTTGAGGAAGCCAGGGATCCAGACGTGAAAGGCCAGTGAATTGAAAGGAAACTGGGCTGGTATTATGGAGAGTGGGCAGTGGGGGAATACAATTCCCTGTGTTAAATACAACCTGGAAACTACACAAAGGCAAAAGATACATGAATCCCTTAATGAATGAACCAAGCCCTGCTAGCCACCCTCTCAGTCTGAAATTATACACTCTTGTAACCACTCAAACCCAGTCGAGCAAATCACTTCAGCAAGTAACACTGACCAGCTAAGCACTTTGTCCCTTATGTGACCGAAACAGCTTGTCCTCATTAGAGTAGTTCAAAAGATGATAACTAACTTCATGGGGCACTTTGGGGGAGCTTTTCATTTTTGTCAGCGTTTTATGTGAATGAAAAACTGAAACTGAAAAATATTTTTTGCTCAAAAATTGTTTTCAGTAAATATTTTCAGCTTTTGAAAAACATTATTGGTTGAAAAACAAACAAACAGCTTTTAAAAATGGTTTCCTTAAGAATTTCCAGTATTTGAAAAACAAACATTCTTGATAAAAATATATATCATTTTTGGTAAAACAGAAAATTTCATCAAAAATTAATGTTTTTCTCTGAAAATTCAGTGAAATTTCCTTTCCTCTGAAATTGCTTCATAATGAAAAAAAAATAAATCAATCAGTACTAGTCCCTATGGCTGCTGCCTCCAGACTCCATTGGAGCTGGGGATTTGCTGCCTTCCACTTACGATTCACACTGCAGGAGTGGAGCGAAGGGAAAAGAGGAGTATTCCTTTCTCTGGGTTACCATGTGAAATGACTGATGCCTAGACGGTGATTGCCACGCTGGGAGCAAATGAAAGCATTTAGCTCCTCGACACTGTCATTGCCCCGCTCCTGATGATCAGTTAAAAATGTAAATAAAAAGACTAGACTTTGGGAAAGCTAGCGCAGGAGGGTGGAGGGGAAAAATTGCAAAAGCAAGGTTTATTGATCCCCAGTCGAGATTGATGGCACAATAAGAGCAGGAGGCGAAGAGTGATTTTGCTTTTGAAAACGTTGATGAATAAGCACTCAGGGGCAACAAATAGCTGGACTCACCAAATGATGGACGGCAGTGGGCGAACAAGATGCATTTTTATAAATGGGTGAAAGGAGAGGAGGACTTATTAAAAAAAATGAATGACCACATGTGGCAGGGATATGCCACTAGGGAGAAGCAAGCCATTGATTTATGTGCACTACTGGCATTTGAAAATTCAATAATAACATTGACAAATGAGAGGCAAAGCTGGCCAGAGGACAGCACAGAACTTGGAGTGGAGAAAGAAAATGCCAAGGTCAGAATGAAGGAACAGAAAAACATGCTTATGTTGGAAGGGCTTTGAGTTAACTCATCTATATAAAGACATTAAGAAAAATCAATCTGGGATCAGAGCTCAGCATCTTGACTTGGCGGCATGCACTGGGGCACAGTGAGTGGGGAAGCAGCAGCTGCCACTGGGCCTCTCTTTGGGATGCCATCTCCTTACTGGAATGGGGAGCTATTGACTATCGTTTAATGTTCCCCTCCCTCTTTGGATAGGCCAGGTGCATAGAGCTCATTGGCGCCTCTGTCATTAAATGCTTCTGAATTCCTAAAAAGCAGGGGCAAATTGCCCCCGTGCTCAAACATCAACGGGACTGCTCACTCGGCAGAGATCAAAGCCTGGTCCTAAGTGTTTGCAGGATTAGGCCCACACATTATTAATTGTTATTATTACAGGCGCACAAATAGGATCAGAGCCCCATTGTGCTGGGCACTGTATAAACACAAAATAAGGCAGTCTCTGCCCCAGTATGCTCTCAGTCTAGTATAATGCCAAGGCACAACAGGTGGAAGAAACAGGATGATGGAGTGGGGTGACAGAGATGGGAAGATACCATTATGGTGCAAAGGCCACATTATGCATAACAACAACAGTTCCAGCTTGCCACCCGCCGAACCATTGTCAGATGGCAGTAATTGGTGGGCATCATTTCATGGTAGGAAGAGCATCTTTCACAAGGACAGTATTCCAAAACTTTTTGTGGAGACAAATAAGAGTGTCACAGACTGCAAGAGTAAATAGCAGCAGAGAGACAGGGGAATACGGTCAAGGGGCAGAATGTGTTTTTACCTGAGATCAGAAAAGAGCTGGAGGGTGAATGAGCTCCAGGGATTCAGAAAAGCTGTGCCAGATGGCCAAAGCTGCAGTGGAGAAAGCTCCTGCCCCAAGGTCAGGAGATCTTGTGAAAAGACAGAGAAAAGGAGTTGCGAACTGTTCTCCAATGGGGCAGTTCATACCTGGAGCCAGGACGTGGAAGGTGCTGCTTTTTCCTTCCAGTTCACTAGGAAAACAAAGTAAAAGGCTGTTGTAGCAAAGCCCTGCGTGAACTGTTGAGACCTGTTACCTCTATAGGTCCAGGAAGCGTGGTAATAACTAAGCCCCTCCAAAACAGCTCCAGCTACCAACTAAATAACACCTCCCCCTAACCAGCTCAAAGAAGGGAGGCTGGTCCTGAACGTTACTTTAACATTTAATCTATTTAATAATCCCTCCCCCCACCTTTTTTTTCTCCTTGTTGTCCCCCGACTCTGCTGTTAATGGCAGTAAAAGACTGTGATAGGCAGGAAATACTATGGGGAGAATGCTAGTTGCCTGGTGAGAAGTTGTATAAATGTACTTCGTTCTTTCCCACTGTTCCTGCTCTCCCTCTGGGCCTCTACTCAGCTATGAAGACGCCTTTTCTAAATGCTGGAAGGTCAAAGGTGCAGCGGGAACATAATTCTGTGGATCGGTGCACTAGGATCATCTAGGGAGCGTTTATTGAGTAGGGGAGAGACACAGCTGCAAGGATTGTTTTAAACCCTCATCCAAAGCTCATTGAACTCAATGAAAATACACACATTGACTTCAATAGCCTTTATAGTCAGGCAAGCTCTGGAGTCCTAGAGTGGTGGGTTCTCACCCCAGCTTGAGGGCCACTGTAAGGAAGGTGTGTGCGACAGAGAGGCTATTAATCAAAACATGTAGCAATTTACTATATTGGGATGGAATTCACCCCTGTGCATAGAAGCCAGTGCAAGGCCTGTGAGCCACTTAAGTCCTCAAAATAGGGCTTAGGTGGGACTTAAGTGGTGTCTAGGCCCTTTTCTGGCCTCTTTGCACAGGGGTGAATTTCATCCTCAGAGAGGCAGCAGTATTGTGAGGCTTTATCGCTTTGTTTTCCAGCTTGGTAAACTCACTGTCACAGCTGGCTTTAGTTTTAAATACCACCCAATATCATGTCATTGAATAACAGAGGTGCAGCACTGGCCTGTATGTTTTTGGACATGTCCCTAAACAAGTTCCAAGCCAGCTAATCCTTGGATACCAGTGAAAGCCATTCCCTGAATCTGCTCTCTGTAGTCCAGGGCAAACTTTGACCAAGTGACTTTGGGGAGAGTCCAATCAAAGTATAAACCAGGAGCTGAAAGAACTGTGTACTGTGTGAGTTGAACACAGAATGAACACAGTCCCTTTGTGCCACCGCAGCATCAGTGTCAATAAAAGGATTATACATAATTTTATTAAAAATCTACTTTGCTGGGAATGGGGTTTTCATTTCTCTTATAGATGTCCTATTTTTTGCATTCCAATCTTATGTTGTTTCTCATTTTCTGCACGTCCAGATTTATGACCCCAATACATTATCTAATCTATCCTTTTATCATTAATAATAATTTGATAAGCACAGATTAGTTTGCTTAATACATAACTGTTCGTAATGTGTTGAATATTAATAATTTCACATTGCAGTTATATAATCCGAGGATCTCAAAACACGTAACAAATACGGGCAATCATCATTATCTATACACTACATCTGTTTAAAGAGAAGCACAAAGAGTCTGACTTACCCAAGGTTGTACAGAAAGACAGAAGAACCGAACCCTGCACCACTACAGAGAGGTGGCTAGAACACTGATCAGCTACTGGGAGAAGGACAAATAGAGCATTGCCACCCTATGGATAACTATCCTCTGCCCTTTTCTGAAATGCCCATGGTAGAGTGTTATGCAAACAATTAAGGCTGGGACTGAGCATCTAATTCTCTTTGGTTCCTCTGAAAATCCCCGCCTAAACATACATTACAGTTCAAATAATCACAGAAGGACAAAAAGAGGAAAAGCAGATAAAAATATTTAAAAACAACACCTATTTATCTGTTTTATCTAATAATACGTTGATATCTCTGTGCAGTCCAGAAATACTGCAGCGGATGACAGCATGGATTTAATATTTAGAGCCATTACTGTAGAAAACTGTAGAACCAGATCCGCAGCAGGCGTAAATTTGGGCAGCCCCATTGCAGCCGGGCTGGTTCACACCAGCTGAGGATGCGGCCTGCAATATCGTTTTTTTTTTCTTCCTTGTAAAGGTTGGTGAAGCCCTGAGAATTGCACTGAGGCCCATTAAAACAAAAGTAAGATACCTCCAATCATTATTACTCATTTTTATTGCTGCGTTGTTCACAAATGACTGAATTTAGCTGTCAAATGTATAGAAAAGACAAATACAATCGCAGCATCGGCCATCTGCGCCCCAGAAAATGTTTATATTTTCATCAGTTGTTTATGGTGAGAAGGTCCCAGCTCCTTTGTTCCATATCAGCTTAGTTACAGCATGGGAAAATGAGTGCTTTTCACTTCTTCATTTATAAGGCTCGTGCACTCTCTCTCCCTCTACGTATTTTTTAGTCCATATTTCTTGGGGTGATGCATAGAAATGGGTTTGTTTTACAGGTTCCGTCTCTTTAATAGTTTTTCATTGCAAAGGGGACCCAATACTTGTTATTTACTCTGTTTTCTTCCAGTGCCATTATTGCAAGCGCTCAGTTCAATCAATCCAATTGCCTCATGGTTATAAGGCTGCCTGAGACGTGACCTATTTGCGTGTAAAGGAAGCAGGAGCAGGGAGGGCTTTGAAATTCTGCCTAGGTTGATATCATATCATTGTGGAGGGCTGATTGATGGGGAGTGCACAAACTTATTTATGTTGTGGCTCAGACTCTTGGCGGATGTAAATTGGCCTAGCTCAGTGTTGCTCAAACGTTTGTGCTGGTGACCCCTTTCACATAGCAAGCCTCTGAGTGCGACCTCCCCTTATAAATTAAAAACACTTTTTAAATATATTTAACACCATTATAAATGCTGGAGGCAAAGCAGGGTGGAGGCTGACAGCTTGTGACCCCCCCATGTAATAACTTCGTGACCCCCCGCGAGGATCTGACCCCCAGTTTGAGAACCCCTGGCCTACCTCTATTGCAGTCAATGGGCCAGATGCTCAATGATGTCAATTGTCCCAACTTCCTTGACGTCTACAGAGCTGCACCAGTTTATAGCAGCTGACGATCAGCTTGTATATTAATGTTTGTTTCAAAGGCCAAGATTTTGCAACAAAATGTTTAGTGCTTTGAGGTGGATCAGTTTTTTTGGTAGCCTAACTTCAAACACTTTAAAGGGGACTTTCAGAGAGTGCTGAGTGCCCATGCTCTGCAAATCAGACTCTTTTACGGTGTCTCAAGTTGGGTACCTAAAAGTCACAAGCCACTTTTGAAAATCTTGTCTAAATGGGATAGTGGATGAGACAGATGAATAGCCTCATTGAAATGCATCTGCACAGAACAATTTTCAGGACCTAGGCCTCCTGTCGCAATAAAGTTCCTGCTTGCTTCTCTCTGAAGGAAATTAAAATACTAGTGACTTTCCTCCACTTTCAGACCTGACTTCAGCTCATGTTCTTCACCCTTACAAAGTGCTGTGAACACAAGGAGGTTATTGTGGCATGAGGATATATAAAGCACCAGGGAGGCTCTCTTTGTAATGCAGTGTGCCATTGCGGACTCTATATTAGGGGATGGACATAGTAGAGGGAGGGAAGGTGCAGTAAAGGGTAACCAAGAACCAAACAGATTGAGTTATGAGGCCAGAGTTGCTTTATGTGTCTTCAGAGAATGCGGAGGAGATCTCATTTTAGCCACTGTCTATAAGTTTCAGAGCAGACACATTCATGCGCCTCTTATTATCTTAGCATGGAGGAGTCGAATGTCTAAATCTCCCATGATCCCAGAAGGTAACCAGCCCTATGGTTTTAAAATAATGCATAGCAGGAATTAGCATTCATCTCATGCCACCCAGCTCTTTGAGAGGAGTCTGATTTCAGAGCCATCTCCATCCATATGACACTGGAGATAGAAAACACCAGACGAGGCAGGGTTGTTCTCTACAGTCAGAAGAATCTTGGCTTCAGACTTAAGTCCTCAGAATTAGACTCAGGAGACCTAGGTTCTATACCTGACTCTGATACAGACTTGCTATGTGACCCTTGGGCAAGACATTGCACCGCTATGTGCATCAGTTTGTTCATCTGTCCTGACAGGGTTTTGAATTGGTTGGAAAATGCCTCGCTCCTCCTCTCCCCCCTAGATTGGAATTTTTTTTCCCCACCGAAGATTTTGACTTTTTCATGGAAAACGTAAGAACTGAAAGATTTTGACCAAAAACCGTTTTTGTTTTGTGGTCAAAATTATTTTTGGTGGGAGTTTTTTTTCGGGGGTGGGGGTGTTGTTCCACATTTCAACAAAAACTAGATGCTTTCTACAAAACACAGACGCTTTTTTGTGAAAAATTTGCTTTAGTTGGTAACCCAATTTTTGGTCAACCAACTGTTTTTATTGAAAATTTTTAATCAGCCTGAATGGGGATAACACTCCCCTGGCTCACAGTGGTGTTGTGGGGGTAAATGAGTGTAATGTTTGTGAAGCATTGAGATAGTACACTGAAATGCCTATAAATAGCCTAGAACATTTCCTCCTATTCTATCTAGTCCATGCTTCTAAGCAATGGGGCTTCTACCTTCCGTTAGAATTTCAGCTGAGGTCACTGTCATCCGTTTATTTCTGATATTTAGCCTAATTTTTCCCTTTCTTAATTTCATCCTTTAACTTTAGTACTATCCTATATAGCAATATTATGGCAAGGATAGTTAGTGGGTACTAGACAGAGGCAGTGTTTTCCTGACCATGATGGATAGAAGGGACTCCACACAGCTGAGAATCACAAAATTGGCCTTTCATCATTGTTTAGTAGAGCCGGTCAAAAAGTTTCCATCGAAACTTTTTTCCAGCAGAAAAAGGCTTCTTTGACCAAATGGAAGTTGTTTGTTTTTGTTGCAGTGCTTTGGCTTTTCAACACCAACCCCCAAAATTTCCAAAAAGAAAAGAAAAGAAAATTAGACAGAAATGAGAAAGTTTTAATTTTGTGGAAATTTTTCATGGGAAAAAAACCCCCTGCCAGTTGTAGGGTTTAATAACAGACATCTTCCCCAAGGCTGTTGAATGTAAGCAATGAAGATCTTGGATGTTCATTGCTCAATTGAGCAAGCAACTGAAAGCTGGTAATGAAAGTTCCAATCCTGAAATTCTTATATGAGTGAGTAAGGGCTGCAGGATCAGGCCTGAAATGAGCACCATCTTGGGGAATTTGGAAAAACACTCAGAAACCCATGAGGGTAAAAAAAAAAAAAGATCCTCAACGTGTCACTGGGCAGTCAAAGTGGGGCTAGAGATAACACAGTTCAAAGCCTTGTGGTAAACTCTGTCTACCTGCTGTTACAAACAGGTTTAGACAGGGTTAAATCCAGACCTCCATATACAGGCTAGTAGAGCTGGTTAAAATTTTAAAAAATTCAACCAACAATGTTTCATTAAGAGTTTCATTTTAAATGTCACATAAAATATTTGACACTTCTTTAATCTTAGATTTTTGTTCTGCCAGGTCGTAAAGCTGGTAGAAAAGATTCAAACCTGAATTTTGGATGAATTTTTCACACTTTTTCAGGTAGTCACCCCACTTGTGCTGATAAAACTCCCTTCCTAGCATAGTTTAATTAACAAGAATACACTCTCACAGTGGGTAACATAGGCGGGCTAGGGTCATCGCACCTTGCCGTGCCTAGCGGGCTGCTCTTGCTTTCTCCCCTATAATCACTAAATTCTGATTAAAGCTCTTCTTTCTCAAAGGAACATGGAAGCCCTTGACAGAGCTCAACAAAACTGATAAAAAATACCAATGAGACCTGTGCAATGCCACACCCTACAACCCGATCTCTCCAGCAAAATTGCACAGACCCACCAGAGGGACACAGTAAGGCCAAGCTTCACCCTACAGGGATTAGGAGGGCTGTGAAGAAGGAAATACTAAATTGTTTGTCACAAAAGCAAAGCCGGAAACAGGCGATATCATTGGAATGTGAGGATGGTGTTGCAAGTGATACCAAGGAGATAGGAAGGGATGGCCCCAGGACTCTCTGTCATACACAGCGCCACAGGCATCATGCAGCCGCCTGCATTCAGTTTCAATCTGCAATAATACTGAACGAAAAATTCCAAGGAGAGAAAGTCTGGGGAAATGAATTCCAGGCGAGCCGCTTTGGTGGGCGGGGGGAGAGGGCGGAATAAAGTCTCTCTCTTTTCAAGGCAGCTGGGCTTATTTTAATGGGCAAGGTCAGCAACAAAATGACCAGGAAGAGAAATCGCTGCCATTACAAATCAGTCGTGATCTTGTATCAATTATTCCCTATGCAGTTCCCTTGCCTTGGGCTGAAGCAAACACGGCCTAATCAGTTTTACATCTACATTTAATTTTATTGGAAAGAGGAGCCGGCAATGCATCATGGGGCCGTGGCATGACATGAAAGGTGACCCCTGCCAACTTAATGACACAATACATAACCCTTAATGAAGTCACTATCTTGTCCTTTTTTGCTGTCTCAGCCCCATGATTTATGATGGCATCATTTTGCTTTGCCCTCTTTTCATTTCAGCTTGACAAAGTGGATGAAACAATTATCTTCGTTATCGGCCAGAGCAGTAGAAATGTGATAGTTGAAGATTTCTGCAGGTGGAGTGCCTTGGCTATGGATCAAAACCAATGGTGAAATGTGCTTAGGAATTGGTTTTTTTCTCTCTCTCTCTTTCCCTGTGACTATGGGCTCGCGAAGATGGATTGTGTATCCCAACAAGCCCTGCAAGTCCTATATCACTGTGGCAAGAAGTAATTTCAGGAGAAAGAGATCTCTGAAGCCATAGATAGAAGGAAGCTGGGGATTTTTCAATTCTTTCTCTTTTTTTCTTTCTACATATAATAACACACCGGCTGGTATTATAAATACTCATATATGCATGTTACACAGTGTACTATGCGTGCGCATATTTCTAGCTATCTATATGTGGTATCAATGATTGTGCGTTTGTATATATACTCTGTGTGTGTATTTATGTATTTGTAGTTGATATAAGATTATACAGGATTCAATTCTTGGGGGGGAAATTCACGTATACATGGGCACAGAGCCTAGATGATGCAAGTCCACTCCACTACCATGAAATATAAAACGGTTGTTATTTGTATGACAGTAATATCTCAAAGGCGCAACCATGCTTGGGGCCCGGTTGTGCTAGGGGCTGTACGCACACTAAGAGACAGCCCCTTCTTCAAAAAGCTCAAACTCTAATAGACAAGAGAGAAGGGCATGGTTATTATACCCATTTTACATATGCAGTGCATGGCAGAACTGGGAATTGAGCCCAGCTCTCCTGAAACCGTTCTACATTGTAGTTAGCCCTGCACTTATGTGGAAGGGATAGGGCAGGAGAGCTTCTCTGAGTTTCCCCTCTGCAGAGTTTAGGTACGATCCTGTTGCGTGTGGGGTGAAGATGGACTTATGTCATTCTACTCCCGTCATCTAAAAGAGCTGGCTTAGTATGGAGGATGAGAGCATCCTGCACCCGTTTAAAGGATGGCAGAAATACTGCTCCGACATGCACATCCCTTGCCCTGCTGTCAGAATTCGAGATAAATCAGCCAGAATTCCTATAGGGAGACTTCTGGCAGCATGGTCCCATTGTAAATCATATAAGCCATGGCTTCACTATATTATCAGCATTGCCAAGCCCAAGCAATGAAAAATCATGAGTCAAGCCTCCACCACCCCACCCAAATAATGAGATTTGGTTTAAAAGTCATGCGATTTTTTTAAAATAATACATTTATGCGTTCCTTTTGATTTGCCTTTTGGTTGCTGACTCTTTAGGGTGCAGTAGGGTCACGTTTTCACGCTTTTCTCTGCACCCATGAAGTTAGAAATGTATTTTTTTTAAATGAAAGCTGAGATTCCCTTGTAAGCAAAGGACACAAAGAACTGAGGCATGCAGAAAAAAAAATCAGGTATGAGACTCATGATAAAATCATGGGAGCTGGCCACACTAGGAACATAAGAATGGCCACCCTAGGTCAGACCAATGGTCCATATAGCCCGGTATCCTGTTTTCCAACAATGGCTTGTGCCAGGTGATTCAGAGGGAATGAACAGAACAGGGCAATTATTGAGTGATCCATCCCCCTGTTGTCCAGTCCCAGCTTCTGGCAGTCAGAGAGTTAGGGACATCCAGAGCATGGGGTTGTGTCCCTGGTCATAGATTCATAGAAGCATAGAACCATAGGGTTAGAAGGGACTGCAAGGGTTATCTAGTCTAACGCCCTGCCAAGATGCAGGATTTGTTGGGTCTAAACCATCCAAGACAGATGGCTATCCAGCTCTTGGCTAATAGCCATTTGTGCGCCTATCCTCCATGAATTTATCTAATTCTTTTTTGAACTCAGCTATACTTTCAGCCTTCACAACATCCCCGGGCAACAAGTTCCACAGGTTGACTGTACGTTGTGTAAAGAAGCACTGAATCTTACTCTTAATTAAAGTGTCTTGTGAACACACAACTAACTGTGATTCAGTGTTGTGGAGGGACACTGCAAACAGGCCTTTTCAAAAATTAGAGAACTGTTTTAAACTTGCTGCCTATTAATTTAAATGGGTGACCCCTGGTTCCTGTGTTATGTGAAGTGATACATAACACTTCCTTATTCACTTTCTCCACACCAGTCATGATTTTATAGGCCACGATTATACCCTCCCTTAGTTATCTCTTTTCTAAGATTACAGTCCCAGTCTTTTTAATCTCTGCTCACATGGAAGCTGTTCATTTTTGTTGCCCTTCTCTGCACTTTTCCAAATTCTAATATATCTGTTTGAGACAGGGTGACAAAACTGCACACAGTATCCAAGGTGTGGCATACCATTGGTTTATGTAGTGGCATTATGATATTTTCTTTCTTATTTTCTATCGGTTCCTAACCTTAGAATCATAGAATATCAGGGTTGCAAGGGACTTTAGGAAGTCATCTAGTCCAACCCCCTGCTCAAAGCAGGACCAATCCCCAATTTTTGCCCCAGATCCCTAAATGGCCCCCTTAAGGATTGAACTCACAACCCTGGGTTTAGCAGGCCAATGCTCAAACCACTGAGCTATCCCTCCCCCACAACCTTTTGTCAGCTTTTTCGACTGCCACTGCATATTGAGCAGATGTTTTCAGAGAACTATTCACGATGACTCCAAGATCTCTTTCTTGAGTGGTAACAGCTAATTTAGACCCCCATCATTTTGTATGTATAATTGGGATTATGTTTCCCAATGTGCATTAGTTTGCATTTATCAACACTGAATTTCTTCTTCCATTTTGTTGTCGAGTCACTCAGTTTTGTGAGACTACTTTGTACCTCTTTGCGGTCTTGACTGTCTTAAGTCATTTTGTATTGTCTGCAAACTTTCCCGCCTCACTGTTTACCTGCTTTGTAGATCATTTATGAATATGTTGAACAGTTCTGGTCCCAGTACAGATCCATGAGAGCTCTGCCCTTTACCTCATTCCACTGTGAAAACGGATGATTTATTTCTACCCTTTGTTTCTTATCTTTTAACCAGCAACTGATCCGGAAGAGGACATTCCCCCTTACCCTGTGACTGCTTACCCTACTGAAGAGCCTTTGGTGAGGGATCTTGTCAGAGGCTGTCCGAAAGGTTTTGGAACGCTAATACTGAACTCTGAAACACTGTAAATTAAAGAACACAAAAGGAGCATTTTCCCCCCCAATCAGATGAGTCTCCTGTGGATTGTTGTGTTGGAGCAGGGAGGTGTCAGAATGCATAAAAAGATCCCATCTTCGCATGATGTCACTGCTTGTTTTAGCGAGCCCAGAAGTGTGTGTGTGTATGAGTGTGTGTGAGAGAGAGAGGAGGATAGGAAGATGCAGGAAGGAGGATGGGAAAAGAATGATTTTTGGAGACAGGAGAGGAAGATAACGATCAAGGCGCATAATAAAATGAATGCAGGCTGGTTTGGGGAAGGTGGTAGAATTTATCCTTTGGGGTAAAATAGTTCAATTAGCTCCCGGATAAGATTTCTTTCTCTGCATTTAGGACGGGGAAGCCTTGAGTTCTGGATGTGTTAATGAAGGCTGTTTAGTCTGTCTTGCTGCCAAAAGCTACTGGCCATTGTGGAGCAAGTGACAGCCATTTCATGACCCTAGCACCATGCATAAGCCCAAGCAGTGGATCTCAGCTGGGAGGATGTACTGTGATTACATTGTGCTGAGCGATGGCAGGATACCTATTGGAGAAGGGGAGGGAGATATTTTAGGCCAGAAAATTGCCACATAACTGACAATTATGTCAGTTATGCCCAGTGTCGGGTGAGCTGGAGTAGTTTCCCCCTTGATATCTACAGAGGCTGCATGATGGAATCCTTCTTTCATTGACAGAGATGCAGATGGAAGCTGCCTGCACCGTAGCCCTGCATTGACGATAAAATGTCCAAGCTAGCCATATGCTTGATGGCACTTGGAAGTACTGCAGCAATATTTCTGGCTGCTGCTTCACAGGGTTAAATGAGTCTGATGCTGTTTCCTTAGTCGCCTCTGTAACCTGAAATAATTCAGGAGGACTGTGAACAGACCTTAACAGCAATACTTAGGCATATTAATTGTTGCGTTCACAACAAGCTATCGTGGAATTTAGATATGGAAAAGACCTATTAGACTATCCAGTTAATCTCCTGGCCTGGATTGCTCCCTCCAGTGCATTTTCAAGTTTAAAATTTCCCAAGCATTAGGTCCTATTCTACAGGCTGATGTAACAGACTCCAACGAGAAGCTGCTGAACTTGAATTAATATGCAAACTAGATACCATTAACTTAGGTTTGAACAGCGACTGGGAGTGGCTCAGTCATTACATTAATTGAATCTATTTCCCCTAGTTAACTATCCTCACACCTTTGTGTCAACTGTCCGAAATGGGTCATCTTGAATATCACTTCAAAAGTTTTTTTCCCCTGCTGATAATAGTTCCTCTTAATTAATTAGCCTCTTACAGTTGGTATAGGTACTTCCACCTTTTCATGTTTCTCTGAATGTATAAATATCTGCTTACTGTATGTTCCATTCTATGCATCCGATGAAGTGGGACTGTAGCCCATGAAAGCTTATGCTGAAATAAATGTGTTAGTCTCTAAAATGCCACAAGTACTCCTGTTCTTTTTGCTGACATAGACTAACACGGTTGCTACTCTGAAACCAGCATTCCCTGCTACATCTCACCTGCAAGATTTTAACCCAGGGCCTTCTGTTCCACAAGACAGACAGACAAGAGAACAGGAGTAACTCCACTAGCAGACTGTTAGTCTCCGTATGGACCTGCCATTGGAGCAGACAATTGGTGCAGATTTCACAAGGGGGGTTGACTAACGCATCTCACCGTAAGGAAATTTGTCCTGATATTCAGCCTAAGTATTATTGTCTCTAGAAACTGTGATAGTCACTAAATTACTGGAGACCACTTAGATGGCAGTGTTGGGATTAGAATTTAGCAGTTCCTAGCCTCAGAGCCTGTACTCACTCAATTATCTGCCCACCCCCTATTCTTTCCATACAGATACAAGAACTGAGCATGTAAGGGGTCTCTATATTTAGACGCATTTCTGTATTTATTTTTAAATAGGACTAACAAACCTTGGATGGTTCTACACCCACATTTTCCAGCCTTCTAGCACTCCTATACACTCGCTGCAGGTCAAGATCCCCTGTACAATGAGTCAGGCTGAGTGCCCCTAATTAAGTTATTCTGGCTCATTCCTGAGTAATATAAAACATGCCTATAAACCAAAATTCTCCATCAGGGCTCCTGATGTGCCTAATGTTCTATCCGCCTCACAAAGCAGGCTTTCTCTCTGCTCCGTGGCCTGAGCGGGGTTGTTTAGGGAGTGGGGGCGTGGTGGGGATGAAAAGAGAAGATAAATGTAGTTTGGCAGGACATTAAGGAAAACCACAATATTACCTTGTAATGCAGCTCCTATCTGATCAGCAGAGTCAAATGTGGTGCCGTCCTTATGTCTCATAGGAAGTGGAACCAGCCGGCCCTGTCAGAGTGATTGCCTAGATCTTCCCTGAGATATTCCTTCTGCCTGTCAGAGATACCAGCTGCTGAGGAATTCCTGGCATGTACAGGAAACGGCCCTGACTGAACCAACACAGGGGCCCCCACTCCCAGAATTCCCTCCCAGGAGGAACTGTCACCCCCATGGAAGAGGGAGGGGCAGGACCTTGGCACCCATCTCTGTGCCAGGGTTTTGTTCCACTAATGGCCTGAGCAAACCTGGTCTGGTTGGTATTGAGGGTGGAGGAGTGGGTGGAAGTGAGGAATTACTATTTGGATTTTTTCCCTATGTAGCTAAAGAAAGAACAAAGGCTTTTGTATTGCTCCTTTAATTTCAAAAGCTTAATCCCGTCTGCACTCTCAGGAAGTACTTTCTGTTCCTGTGGGAACTCATTCATGTTGAAGGTGGGGAATATGATCATTTGGCAGCGTAAATACATGACAGTTACGCTTAAAGAACGAGGAGTACTTGTGACACCTTAGATCTAACACATTTATTTGGGCATAAGCTTTCGTAGGCTAAAGCCCACTTCATCAGATGCAAAGAGTGGAACATATGTTCTTTGTATATATATATATATCTTCCTACTGTATGTTCCACTCTATGCATCTGATGAAGTGGGCTTTAGCCCATGAAAGCTTATGCCCAAATAAATGTGTTAGTCTCTAAGGTGCCACAAGTACTCCTCATTCTTTTTGTGGATACAAACTAACATGGCTACCACTCTGAAACCTGTCACCATGCAAGGTACGCTTAGTATTTTCACAGCATTTTGCAAACATGGAACTAATTAATCCTTACAGCCATCCTGTAACTATCAACCCCATTTTACAGAGGTGGAAGGTGAGGAACAGCAAGGTGAAGTGACTTGGCCAAGGCCACAGAAGGTGGAAGTGTCAGAGCCAGAGTAGAACTCAGGTATTCCAGTCCTGTTGTTTGAATCAGTCCAGTCTCTCAGAGGGAGAATTTGAGCCACTTTACCCTGCAGACAGATGGGATACAGAGCTAGATGTTTCTGTTTAGGATCAAACGCATCCCAACCTCATTGGTGAGTGCAGGAGTTTTATCCCAATGGCATATTCTTTAATGTTCTGTCTAGCCCAGCATTATCTCCAGGAGTTGGTCTTACATACTTCTCTTGGGGTGACTATCGGATACGTCCATACAGTGAGTGGCAGCTTGTGGCAAGGAGTCTCAAAGCCAGGGTGAACAACTTGGGCTCACAGGACTCTGGCTACCACATTCAAAACGGCTGTGTGGACGCTGTGGCTCGGGTCTGAGCTCCAGCCCAATTCACAACATCTACACAGCTGTTTTTCACCCAAGCCCCATGACCCTGAGTCTGTCGACCATGGCTCTGGGACTCGCTGAGGCAGGCTGTGCAGACGTACCCTTAATGGTTATATAGATACTTGTTCCCACTGAAGTTTTAGTGGCAGGGAAGAGCAGGGCTAGTTAGAGATTAGAGCTGATTGAAAATTTGGGACAATTTATCATGAAAAAATGTCAGTGACATTTTGTCAAAATTTCAAAACATTTCAGACAGCTCCAGTGGGGGATTCCTTAATTGGCCTATCGAATTCCAGCACTGCAACCCTTAAGTGACAGTGACACACCCTATCAAGACAGCAGGGGCCTGATGCGGGAATTGGTGGGTGAGGTTCTCTGACCTGTGTTATGCAGGTGGTCAGACCAGCTGATCACAATGGCCTTAAAATCTATGACTCTTACTCTTAATTAAAGTGTCTTGTGAACACACAACTCACTGTGATTCAGTGTTGTGGATGGACACTGCAAACGGGCCTTTTCAAAAGCTAGAGAACTGTTTTAAAATAAACGAGGTTATTTTTCAGCATGGTAGCACTCAGCAAGCATTTGCTCTATCAGTGTGGGGCCCATTGAGTCTAATCAGATCTATCTGCCCAAAGCCTGGGAATTAGCCCCAGTTTCAGCTGTCAGTGCATCCGCACTACTTCACACCCCTAGTGTGAAATTCCACCCTATTGGAATCAATGAGAGTTTTAACATTAACTCCAGTGGGGCCAGGATTTCACCCCCAGTGTGGACAAGGAAAGCTGCAATTTGCACCAACGGGGCTTAGACCAGTTTCAAGAGGTTTCAGGGTGTTTATATGGTGCTCACAGCCATGGTATTTGAGGTACTGCTACCACGTGATGCAAAGGTACTGGTAATAAATAGCAATGAACCCTTTTTGCGGGGAGAGGGGGCTAGCCTGTGAGTGCGTGAAGGGCAAGACACTCAAGGGTTAACAAATCAGTCTGTTGTACCTGCCTTCTAGCCCACTTACCCATCTGTTGCTCTTCCTCAGAGCATCGGAGAGGAAATCTGCAATCTCCCAGCTACAGATTTGGGGAACTTTGACATCCCCTAATGAGGTAAACACATTACTGTCATGTACAAACAAACAGCAACAAATTAGCAGCCGACACGTGAGCAAGACACAGCAGAACAGCACGCTGCGCTCTTTACAGTCAATTAACACTGACTGCACTGGGACCTCCCGCTTCGTTCAGGTCTCTTTCTGAGCCAGGTATCCCTGTGCCACGGCCTAAGGTACAGCGTTCATCCACCTGGTGCCATTTGGGTTGGTATAGGTTCATTACTGTCTCTCCTGTTGGAAGTCCCTGTCTGAGAAAGGCATGTGTTCTGAACACCCACAAGGGAAGGACTTCAGTGCTGTAGCAGAGCTGGGAGGAATATTTCCATTTGATCCTCAAACCCGGGGGTGTCTGTGCTACTGGTAGACCTGGGAGGAATATTTGCATTTTTCCACCCACAATTTTTTTTGACAAAACTAAAAATGTCTCATTTCTTCAAATTTCGCGGGGCTGTGATAGAAAAAAAAGCCATTTTTTAATTAAAAAAATAAGTTTCAATGAATTTTTGGTAACAGCTCAAGTCTGAACTGATCTGCAATCCTCAATTTGTTTTAAATTATAAAATAGTCCTCCTCATGGCAGAGAAGATGCATGAGGAAATTCATTGTGGAGAAAGTGACGAGGCTCTGAAAAAAGCCACTGAAGATGTAATGGTGCTCCAGCCATAATCACAACATCCCCCATGCAATGCTATAGTGAGGCCAATATATTAATAACCCTCTGTCCGCCTCTGGCTCCTTCCAGCTGGGGATCTCAGCATGCTTTACAAACACTAATTAAGCTTCATGCCCATTCTGTGAGACAGGGTCTATCGTCGCCATTTTATGGGTGGGGATAAGGTACCAGTACGGAAAACAGAAGTGACTTGGGTAAGGTCACACAGTACACTACAATTGGAAGTGTGACTACAGCATGGGAAGACCTGCCCCAGCTAGCTTTGATCTCGCTAGCTTGAATGACAACAGCAGTGAAGCCACAGCCAGGATCCTCCTGGGTGTGCACTTGGATGGCTAGCTTGTGGCGTCACCATGGCTGCTGCAACTTCACTGCTATTTAAGTGTCCTAGCACAAGGATGCCTACATGGGCTACAATCGCGCTTTCCAATTTCAGGGCAGACATATCCTCAGAGACAACAGAATCCTGGTCTGTGGTTCACTGCTACAGATCACACTGCCTCCCTGCGGTGCAAAAAGAACCCAGGAGTCCTGTCCTCCAGTCCCCTGCTTTAGTCACTAGCCCGTCCAGCTTTTGTCAGAAAGAATAGCCAGCACTGTGGCCAAGAATGACCACAGCAGGGGGCATTTAATGTCAACAATAACCAGGCATATCTGTATTAAGTGAGAGCCAAGGCAGTGGGTCCATGGTCAAGTGGAGCATTGGGGGCTTTAGTCTTATTATTGCTTTGCAGCGCTGCGAGCTGGAGGGTCGGCCGCTACATCAGCCATCGCTCAAAATAATAATGAAAAAAGATAAATAAATAAAAGCGAGGTTCAGCCAAAAAGGAGCTCACATTATCAGCCAATAAACCAATAATCCATTAGTGACCAAGGTTGCTGAATAATATAGTACTTTCACAGTGCCATAATTTATGCTGCAGACTAGAGAATAGACACGATTATTAGAGTGAGGGCTACTGGATGACACATGATGCATGACCGCGCGGCATTGATCTTCACACAACAGGAAGGTGTCTAGACTGGGAGATGTATGGCCGTGCGATTCAGAGCGGGGCATATTTCATGCGGGGCCTAATGGAGTAGTGGAGCCTGTGATGGATGGCTTGCCTAGTTTCAGTAGCAGTGCAGTTATAGCAGTGCTAATGCCTGACCTCTCCCGGCTCCTCATGTCCTTCATTCAGTCACGGTGACCTCATTTAAAGGGATGGAAGATGAGAGGCTGACAGAGAGAGAGAGAGAGAGAGAGAGAGAGAGAGAGAGAGAGAGTGTGTGTTGGGGGGGAGGGTGAACATGAAAAACAAAAGATAAGGGGAGGCTGTGACTCAAATGAACTGTTGTCTGTCATGAGCCATTCCCTCCCTTCCCTTTACTGGGGTCTGGTTTGCACTGGTGAGGGCAAAACCCACTCTCGCGAAGTCCCAATTCTCATGTCATTTATATGAGGTTACTCCTGATTTACACCAGTGTAACTGAGAGCAGAATTAAACATCCCAGCTATGCTAAGCAGACACAGGGCTGGTTCTCGGGGTCCTCCTTGCCTCTCTGGTGAGAGAACACATTTGCTGCAGTCCACGGGGGAAAATAAAACAACCTGGGAAGCAGCTTAAAGCATAGTGCTGGAACTAAGGGTGCGGGGAGGTGGGGGGGAAGAGGGTGTGCTACAGCACCCCCTGGCTTGAAGTAGCGTCCGTCATAGACAGGGTTTACAGTTTGGTTCAATGGCTTTCAACACCCCCACTATAAAAATTATTCCAGCAACCCTGGCTCAAAGGGGCTGGGCTCACTGCTAACTGAGCAAGGCACCCTGGGAGTATGTCTGAGAGCTTCATATCCATCACAGGACTGTCTAAAGCCTCCAAAATGTCTTCTGGTTTTATTCCACCCCATCCTCCTTTAGATGCTGCTTAATGCATCTTAATAATCTTTGCAAGGAGAAGTAATGACCCAAACAGCAGCCAGTCAAAATCCAAGGGTCTTTTTGTTTGCTTGTTTATTTTAAGCGTCTTCATGTTGCAGACAGACACTGCTCTGACCCTTGATGGAGTCAGGGAATGTGTTCTTCATGAGTCTTGGGAACAGAGGAAGGCTGGTCACAGAGTGCCCAGATATGGAGATTCCAAATATTTCTGAGGGTAGATTAATGAACCTGGTTGAAAAAATGTCATGGTAACTTTTCTTCAATGATCAAAAACAAAAACAATTTGATATGTTGAATGCCTTTTCACTATTATTCTCCTGCTCAGAAAATCAAAAACTTTTATTTAAATCAATATTTTCCCATGGAAAAAAAGTGATTTCAGTGGATCACATTTTATGACAGAAAAGGTTTTTGGGGGTCCAATTTTTTTTGATCAGCTCTATGTAGCCCCCAAAGTGCTCAGAGCACCTGATTATATTATTTATGACCATTAGTGACATTGTAGCCATGCAGTTTACCTAATTTGTCTGTCTCACTTGTGACATGCCCGTCACAGTAATATCCAGGCATCAATGATGCTAAGAAGAAGCGAGAAATACAATCTCATTCTCCAGGGTGTAAGCTGGCTGTTGCGGGGGTCGGGACATTTCCCCTCCCTCTATGTACAAAGCAGACAGAGAAGCATTTGAACTTGGGACAAACGGAGCGAAGTTTTCTTTATGGGATGAGTGAAGGCCAGGATGAACTCCTGGAACCCAGGCACCAGCTCACCCTAATACAAGGCGCGAGCTGTTCATTGCAACCCTCACCTTCCCCTCCCTCAACCCATCCATTCTCCCCTCACTATGCCATTCCCCCCCATCCCTTTTTTGGGGTGGAGAGGGACTCTGAACTTAACAAGAACACTCACAAACATTTGCTTAAAATGTAAAACCAATAAACAACAGAACAAAAATAAATAAAACAACAGGCAACAATCCTCAAACAAACAAACAAACTAACTCCACAATGAATTAAAAATGAACCAATTATTTAACTTTTTTTAAATGGAAGTGCATCATGAAAGCCTACCCACAGTGGCCTGGGCCTGATGCTGTCATAGCATGCAACCATCTGCAGCTGTACATCCCTTGTTAAGGCAGCAAGCTAACACCTGCGATCTGTGTCAGCTCATACAGTGCTGTTTCTTTTCAACTCTATGGATTACACATTAGGGGTTTTTTTGGTTTTTTTATGACCCTTGGAGAAAGGGTTTTCACCCAGCAAAGGCCCTGGCACTGAGAGGAGATGCCATTTCTTTGTGCCAAGCGCTAAGGCAAAGAAATGACTCCACGATCACGTACCAGTATTATGTGGCTGAGAGGTCCTGAATCAGGGTCCTCCCTTCCAGGAGATCCAGGGACACAGACATGTCACAGGAACCTGGCAACGCTCTCAAGAACCTTTGAAAGCAGGAGCATCTGTCTGGCCTGTGTGGAAGGTGGATATTCTTGCTCTACTGTACCCAGAGGGATGGAGAGAATGCTACTCCTTGGGTAGAGTTGAAACAACATCGCGCTGTCTCTGGATGGAAGCAGGAAACATGATTGCTTTGCTGGTTGGGAGCCCCGACCTTTTTGTAAAGGTAATTGCTCTAGCTAGTGCCTAAACATAGCAGTGTGTCCGCGGTGGCACGGGCAGCTTCTTGGGCTAGCCACCCTGCGTATAATCCTCTCTGACCCCCCTGGGTATGTACTCGGGTGGCTAGTCCCAGCTAATGCCATGGGCCACGCCAGCCACTGCCCACGCTGTCACAGACACAGAGCCATTTTTAAGTGCTAGCTCAAGCAGCGCTAGTGTGGGTACCTCTGTGCAAGCTGGGAATCACACCTCCCCGCTCCGGTGTAGATGTACCTGTCATCTCACGCATTCCGGTTGTAACTTGAACACTTGCGGTTTGCTCGATGGTGAATTCCTCATGATCTAGTTGTGAGTCCCTTAGGGTTCCTAAAGGTTAAATAAAATCATCTGGCATGATTGAAAAGCGAATTTATAAGAAAGGCCATTTCTTTTCCCCTTAACATTATGACTCTTCTTTCTTTATCTTTTGTTAATTTATTATTATGGCTTTGTGCTAGGCAGCGTATGTATGTGAACAGAGTAAGAGACAGTCCCTGTCCCACAGAGCATGCAACCTAAATAGACAACACGGACAAAGAGAAGGCACTATTATTATCTCCATTTTACAGCTGGGAAATTGAGGCGCAGCGGGAGAAAAATCACTTGTCCAAGGTCATATGGGGAGCCTATGACAGAGCCAGGAATTGAATCCAGACCTTTTAGTCCATTGCCTCAGCCCAAAGACATCCTTCCTCTCTGACTGCAGCGCTTAAACTAGGATGCACAGGACAGCTGGGAAAATACTGCCCTCTGCGTATGCTATGTCTCTAATATCCAGCTTTTCAGAGGCCCTCTTCCTGTGTCTGTCCCCTGCCAAGCCCTCCATACATTGGAGTTGTCAAGCTCAGCTTTATTGGAAACCTTTAACCAGTCTCCAAAGCCCACTCCAGCTCGTTAGCTGTCCATTACACCTACAATGATGCCCCCTCCCCAAACGCACACCTCTCTCCCTCTACCCAGCTCTCGTATTTGTCTGGAGAATAGAGTGCACATTTACTCCTGGCTTCCTTTCGCCATCTGGGCTTATTAAAAAAAAAAACGAGAAGGCAAATTAAAAATAGGTGGGTACAGAGAAAGGAGGATGACATAAAGAGCCATAGAAAATTCTCTGCGTACTTTTAAAAGCCTGAATCGCCATATGGACTGGCAGAGAGTCCTGTTTTACATTTCCACTGGTACATGACTGACATCATTTACCATTAAGTTTTATTTGAATAAAATGGTAGTAGACATTTAGGTAATATTACAGGGCAATAAATGTTTTAAACAGCCTTGGGGAGATGCTCTTGAAACATGGTCCAGACCTGGATTCTAAAAATACATCTTAATATACATTAACCTCTTTTAGACTTCTGGCTCTCAAACAAATAATGAAGCCCCCACCCCACCCCCTTTTACACGCAGCATTGTTTAAGGGTCCCCAGCTATATATTTTTCCCCTTTTTCCTTTTTAGCTGCACTGGGCAGAGCCATGAGGGAATGTAGTTAAAATTCAAAAAGGTTCCCCTTTATCATTACCATGAATCAACACAATAAATGAGCCCCTTCAGAGCACGGTAATAAGAATTTGATAAATCATCAGCCAAAAATTAACTAGATGTCAAAACAATCTTTGGGAAGTGTGATGGATTAGGGGTGATAGCAGCAATTAATCTCCCAGCATGAGTTCACAGGAGAGACTGAAGGCTGGGAGATGGATAGGGGGGGAGACCAAGGCCTCGCAAGGTCAGGACACTGCAGAAAGGAAAAAGAGAGAGAATGAAAGAGAGAGACAGAGAGAGAAAGAAAAAAATTCCACTGAGTCGGCAGTACCCAGGCATCCAGCAGCTGAGCTAGAGGTCAGCTGCATGCCTTTGAAAACCCTTCTGTCTCCAGCTGCTCTCCGTGATGAGGCAAGCACTTTTCCGCTCATGCTAATAAGTGCCACAAGCCAGCTCGTGGGGTACAACACATGTCTGGAGAGCACAGGAGACCAAAGAGGGTTTCATTTGGAGAGGTCGTTTCCCTTTGTAAACAATGCCAGGGCAGGCTGGGGGTGGAAGGATAGTGGAGGAAGAGAAATCCTTCTCTCGTGTGTGAATTCAGCCAGAGAAGGCCAGTCAGCCTGGGTGTGTGGATTGACTAATTCCTACAGAAGGCAGGAAGAGAGTGCAGGAGGGGAAGTGCCTTTGCGGTCATAAATCCCTATCGAGCTGGCTAGATCGCCTCTTGTGCCATTGCTGCAGGGCCCTGTGATACACGAGTCACCTCCCAGCATGCCACCGAGACCCTCGTGGGCATGACTGTGGCACAAGGGTCACACACTGAGCTGGCGAGGGCTGGAGTCCTGGAGAGCAGAAGTCGGAAGGCAGAAGCCTTGTTCTTTTCTGACTGTAGGTGCTCAGATACTATGGTGATAAACAGACAGACAGGGCTATGATGGTGGAGTTGAAAAACACCGCCAATTACCGCTTTTCCCCGCTACCCATATAAATACATTCTCTGGGCCTGGTCCTCCGCCAGTGTAAATCAGCATAATCCCATTCACATCCATGGAGCTATGATCATTTACACCAGCTACTGGTCTGACCCTGTATTATTATTGATTACAGAAGCCGGACGCTGTTAGCGATTTAAAATCAGGGCTACCAGCAATAGGAGTTCGGGGGGAGGGATAGCTCAGTGGTTTGAGCATTGGCCTGCTAAACCCAGGGTTGTGAGTTCAATCCTTGAGGGGGCCATTTAGGGATCTGGGGCAAAAATTGGGGCTTGATCCTGCTTTGAGCAGGGGGTTGGACTAGATGACCTCCTAAGGTCCCTTCCAACCCTGATATTCTATGATTCTATTCTATGACTTCTGGGCTTGGTCTGGCTAGAGGGCAGCGGGGGTGGAAGGAACCACACCACACTACAGGTGGAGGATCTGGTTCTTTGTCTCATAATTCCCTACCTCTCACTGTTCTACCATGTGCTGTTTAGCATTTCTCCTCCCAGTTGTGCTGCTGGAACCCCATTGGCATTGAATCACAGGGAATACATCTGTGCATGAAATAGAAACTCACCATGGCGAGCCACTGAGATCTAGCAAATATCTCCATATCTTCCTCCAGGAGTGATTACAGCTCCGGAAAGTCACCAGAGAGGGGACCGCAGCCAATACCTTGACTCCTTCCATCTTTTTTTTGTTCACAAAGACCCACGTACACCCACGCTTTGGCTGAGAAGTAGAATAGGCAAGATGCTGCTGACCCCATAGGGCATCAGGGAATTAAAATGATTACCTTTGGGCAAATATAAGATCAGGCCAGGAGTGGCCTGAAGCAGAGACAAACACAGCACAGTCTCTATGGACTCTGTGAAGGGAGTGTGTGACACAGAGGCACAGTGTGGTTCACAACTCTGTGTCAGCAACTGCTATCAGGCCTGACACACTTACCACACCTTACAGATAAATATTATGACAGCAATGTGTTAATAAGGTCAAGTGAGATACTAAAGAAAGCTTCTACCACGGTAGTCATTATAAGCGTTGAGAGATGCACGTACGGGTGTTACTCAAGAAGTTGTATGTATACACTAAAAATATGTTGAAACGATGTAACCAGGCAGGGTTGGTAAACAACTTTATCCCAGGCAAAGGAATGTTGGTTTACCTGTCTGCTGAGATCTCTGGTGCAAAATCAAGCATTGCAAAATACATAACCCCATAGGAGCTGCATTTGCATGACAGTCAACAACAAAAAGTCCCCCAGGGTGATGGGGGGAAAGTTATCAGAGACTAAAACCACAAGGGAATTGGGGTCAAAACAATGAGTTTGGGGAGATGTAAGGAGAAGCAAAAAGATATTTTGTTATTCGCCACTGAGGGAGCAAAAAGGACAGTGCTTTTTGCATCCATGAAAGCTGGATTCTGGCCCCAGGGAGAGGGGTGATGCTGAGAGGTTACTTTAGGTGAGAAGTTTATCCAGCTAGATAAGATTTAGCCAGCTAAAGTTATGTTTAGTCTCTTAGAAGCATGTTATAGTTTTGTTTTATTTGTAACAGTATCTGTTTTTGTTGTCTTTACTCAGTGTCACTTAAATCTCCATATTTGTTAATAAAGTTCTCTTTGTTTTACTATAAGTAGATCTCAGTGCTGCAATATTAAGCAAAGTGTGAATTCTTAGTTGAATCAAACAAGCTGGTGCATACACGGTCTCTTTGGAGATGGCGAATCTGGTAATCTCTGAGAGTGTCCAGTGACAGGGGCTGGATACTCCAGGGGAACACACTTCCAGGGGGTTTGGGAACTGGCATGAACCAAGTGTTATCTGCAAGGCAAAGTAAAGGATGTCAGTGCTCTGGAGGAGATCGTTTGGGTGACTGCAGGGAACTGATACACAGTTTAATCCCAGCAAGTGTCTCTTGTGCTATGACACAGGAGTACCTAGGTGACCCATAGCTCTGGGCAGCAGGCACCCTCAGAAAGTATCACAGAGTAGTTCCCCTTTTCTTTCATCTTGTTAGAGATGCTGTCTATGATCTATGAAGGCCTAGGTTCAAGATGTGCCTGTGGGAACATTATTACCATTATTAATTTATTTATATTGTGGTCGCACACAAAGGACCCAATCAAATATGGGACCCCATTGTGGTGAATCCTCTACAAATACGAGGGAAGACACAGTACTTCTCCTGAAAAGATTACAGTCTAGGGTAGGACACATATGACACTCACGGGACCTATGGCAAATGTGACAGTCTAATGGGGGATTCCACTACCTGGTTGTGTACTCCAGGGCCAAATTCCATTTTCAGTTATGCTGCTATGAATCTGAAACAACTCCACTGAAGTCAACAGACTTAATCCAGATTTTTCAATTCACACAGGAGTGAATTGGTTCCTAGCATCTAAATAGACACAGCCTAGCTTGTATAGAACGCACGTTGTCACTGGTTGGGTTGTAGGATGAGCTCTGCATCAGCAACTGTAATGTTGCAATTGTAAATGCATTGGCTACTCCTCTGTGTTGAAGCAAAGCATTCACTGGAGCCCCTTGTCTGGACATCCCCAATTCAACATCATTTCTACTATGATCTCCTAGTCATTTATTTACTGAAGGAAGCTGAGCTCAGATAGAGCAGTTTTCACTGGGCTCCAGATATTCTTACCCAATTTTGATGCTGCACTAACTGAGCCACAAAGGGACTGAATGACCTGCAAAGTATTATACAGTGTGTGAATGACTAAAGAGGCTCAAAATCTGGTACCGGCCAGTTGCTTTGCTCTAGTGCCTTCTGCCTCCTTTAGGAAGCAGCTCTAAGGTTATGGTTTCTTTCCTGTTCTCAGCCTCTCTCTTAGTTTGCTCAACCTGGGGCCTAAGCAAACAGGATTTTGTATAAGAGATAAATAGCTGGCAATTATCATGACACCACTGGATGCATAGCGCGTATTAATGTCAGAAAGATTTCTGGGCGAAAAGAAACCTGCCAAGCCGGACCCCTATCCCAGAATGCCTGTCTCCTCTCAAGATGAGAAGAGACTTGGATAGGACAGCTATTTCCACCCAAAAGCAGGTGGGGAGATACTCTCCCAGGGATGAAGTGTAGTGGGGTTTATTATTAACCAACAGTCCCTATATGACAGCTTCGCTTGACCATTTGGAAACTTGGGGGGAAAATAGCCCTGTAATCCAAGAGGTGGCAGGAAATAGTCAACCCCGGATTGACTCGATTGATTGATTATTATTTATTACAACCAGAAAATGACCTAGAGCAGCTGAGAGAGCCACATGTGAGAGAGAAAGAGATTGAACGAAGGGGCCAAATGTTAGGGTCTGCCCTGGCCTCTGTGTGCTGCCCCAGTGACACAAAGGAGTGTAAATCCAGCTTGACAGGCATCCTTCAGACTCCCAAGGCAAAATCTGACAGTTGTATTGTAGTGAGCATGGTTGGGCAGATGGAGAAAAATTGCACCATGTGACTAAGTCGACCAGTGGAAATTGGCAATTGGAATAAAAAAGTCCCCAAGCCAAAACTTAAAACCAAATTAAAACTTAAAATGATCAACAAAACAACAGAGGAAAAGTTTAATGGGGAAAAAATTGCATACTTTGCAGAAAATTTTAATTTCCAGCAAATGTCCAAATTTCAAAAAATGGTAATTTTTTTTCAGTGGAAAAAAATGACAGCCTTATATCGGCATCAAATAGATTTTATAGTGTATGATTACCAGTTTTGGAATTTGAACAAAATATATTCACAGATATTGTGAAGAGTTTGACCAAAAGCAATTTTTTCTTGTAAAGGTAACAAACAGAGGTTATGAATAAGATTTGTTAATGCTTGTTTGGAAAGTTTATGCATGTTAACAATCAAAAAAATAAAAAGTTAATAAACAAAGAACAAAATATTTAAAGCCTCTCCAGGCTCCAATTCAGCAAGGTGCTTAAGAACATTCTGTTATGTTCCTGGCATATACACAGAGAAGTTAGGTAAAAACATTAACACTCTTGCTGGAAGATTGCAATCTCACACTACTTTATTTCTTAGAATTCAGAATGATAATACGCAAGACCACAAAAACATAGAGAGACAAGGCAGGCTGCTCCCCTAAAACGGAAAGGCGCAACTTACCCCACCTTATTCTAGACTGTCTGTCTGCAAACGGACTGCAAAAGTATGCAGATCGCAAGTCTCCCTATAGAACCCTGTACCCTGAAAGCAGGATCACGAACCCCCCCTGAAATTTAAAGTGACAGCTTATTTTTTTAAACAGTTTTTTTCAATACACCACATGTTCCTCACTGTAACTAAGTGCTTCATCCCGCTGAAGTCATTGGGACTAGTCACAGGCTCACACTTTGGCCGGTGCTTATGTATCTTGATGAATTGGGACCTTGATCCAGACCCAGTAAATGCTTTCGGATCTAGTGATATTGTTCCCTATATAATTTATTTACAACCATTAAAACAACAACAAACCAGCCCTAACTCCTCTTTGTGCAAGATGAGACACCCTCTTCTCTGCTTTCCTCTTGTAGGCAATGTTGCCTGAAGGCACGTAGACTTTTTCCCACCAGGTACTGAAAAGGCCAGGTTCCCTGACATGCATACACTTTTGCTGTGGTTAACCCACAACTTGAGAGCTCGTAAAACATCTGTTTACATTTGCAGAGCAATATTAACGTTGTCAGACCATGGCAAATCTCCTTAATGTTAATGGACGTGTCTATAATACACAAGCCAAAATACACTTAGAATGGGACATGTTGGAAAATAAACAACTATTAACTAATGAAATTTAAAGGAAGTTAGGCTCTCTCTCTCCCTCGCACTGTCAAAATTCTATAATCCTCCCCCACCCGCTTTTGCAAACCTGCTGCTCACAGTTATGGCCTCAGACTGGATGTGCTAGAACTTTGCTTCAGAAAAATGCACCTTTTAACTGCATTGAGATAACAGGGAAAGGAGCTTGATTCTCATTTGCATCACTCCAGCAGTGTAAAGCATCCTTAAGATGGTTTAAGGCTCCTTTACATTGCCAAAATGATGGGGGGAGGGAGGTCTTCTGTGTAGGAGACTCAGCCCAAATCCTGCAAAGGCTTTATGCACACAAGTAGTCCCACTGAAATCCTTTTGTGCAAAGTTATTCACTTGCTTAAATCTTTGCAAGACCACATGTGAAAGGATGAACTGACTCAGATGCAAGCATGCAGGAACTACCCCTCTATGGTATATATATATATATATATATATATATAATATACCATATATTATAGCCTCCATTTCCATAGTATTGGAGCATCTCACAATCTTTAATGTATTCATCTTCAAGCCTGTGAGGTAGGGAAATGCTACCTCCCCCATTTAATAGATGGCGAACGGCGGCACAGAGACACTAAGGCCCAAATCCTCAACGGCATTTAGGCACCTTACTCCAGTTGATTTCTAGTGACTTGCCCAAGGTCACAGAAAAAGTCTGTGGCACAGTCAGGAACTGAGCCTTGGTCTCCCACGTTCCAGAGTTGTGCCCTAACGCTGGACCATCCTTCCTCCAACACACCCCCACTTCTTCTGTTCTTTCACCTCTTCCTGAAAAGTTATGTGTTTCAGCTTCCCAGAACATTAAAACTCACTCCCATTCTTACTCAGAATCTTTCACTGAAAAAGTTGCCTGGTGTCTAGAAAGTTGTTTTTTTTTTAAACCCCTTTTAAAGTGAGTGTAACATTCCATTCCCCTAAATTCATTACATCCTCTCCACCTCCGTAGATATATTTGTAGAAATTAAACCCAACTGGCCTATTTCCACCTCTACACCTTCCATTAATATATTTTTGTAATGGATAAAGCGTGGAAAAACAAATGCATGGAGGTGAGCAGAAGTGCCCTATAATTGAGTGGAATAATATCTCCAAGGGGCTTTTCCAATGAGGCACAGATTTCTTCCGACGTACATTTTTAGAGTCCAAGTAAATATAATGAAGTCCAGAACATTTCAGGTTTTCCCCTTAATATATCCATCATGTCCAGGTCCATTATTGACATGTTGACTTTCTTGTTTCTGATTTAAACTGCCAGACTCGGTAAAATTGCCCTGACAGCTTTAGCGTTTGTGGCAGAACACTGACATGATGTTACTTATAGCTAATTAAAACTGAGAGCATAATAAACAATCTTGGGAGCCTAGCAACCTAATTTCCTCTGGTGTTGAGTTTGCTGGATCTTGACCTGAGCACTTTGAAGCTCCAGTGAGCTCTAAGACTAACATACAGGTTCCAAGGAGTCTGCAGCTTTTTAAAGTGTGGGGCCTAATGTCCCGACTAGAAAGACCCAGGGAACATGAGAATCGGACATGTTATTGCTTGTGGGGTTTGGCAGCTGGCAGGCAGGAGTTAAATAAGAATCTGTGAAACTAGGAAAGTGGGTTTCTAATGCTATTTTGATGAGGAAGAGGAATTATTTAGAGGGAGCCAAGGGTTACAGCTAATGAGTAATGGGATGAAAATGAGCAAAGGAAAATTTAAACTGATTACTGGGAAATATTTCTTATGGTGAGCTCGGTTAGACGGCAGACCTGCCGCTCAAGGGAAGTGGTGGAATCCCCATTGCCTGAGTCATTTTAAAACAGGCTGGAACAGTGATGACAGTAGTTATAAGCAGAGTAAGCAATTTCTTGGGACCCCAAGCAGCTCAAGGGCCCCCCAATTTAGTATTTGCCTCAAAATACTGTTCATCTTATTTAACATAGACTTTTTAATAAGTGTATCCGTATGCATTGTGTTGTGTTCGTATTTTTTTTAGTTTGTGAAAATAATGTAATTAGAATTTTTAGGGGGTGGATTAGGGGTAAGAGGGCTCCCCGAAATACTGCTGTTTGGAGCCCACGGTGGGCTTACGCCACCTCTTGGCTGGACAAAGCACTAGGGAATCTAGTGCAGGGAACAAACAAGCATTAGTGGGGGTGGAGGAGTGAGTGTGGACAAGGTGACCTAATAGATATAGATCTTCTACAGTCAGTCTTCATAAATTTTGGAAAGTTTTTGACTGCATCTGCTCACTTTTCCTTTGCCTCCCTCCTTTCATTTCAACACCCAGCTTGTTTTGCACAGAGCTGCATAAATCTATCACTTGTCTGAGAAGCTACACACTCAAAAACTGGAGATTTTTTTTTCCCAGTAGAGTTCACGAGTCCACCCTTGTACAAAATATCACCACTTCCTCAGATGAGCATGTTTTGGGTTTCATAATACAACAGAAATTGACAAAGACCTCTCAGATTCTCAGCCAGAGAACTCAGCATTTTTTGTCAGCGATGAACCAAAGATCACCGCCCAGTTTTGTAGAATAAATTGAGATTTGAGGTGAAGTAAATGTAAAATAAAATGCAAAGTAAATGCTGCTTACACAAGCGACTAACATGCTTTTTATTTGCCGATATCTCAAGCACTATGGGGCTTGATCTCCCCTACTGCCTTGTATCCCATATCCTCGTTCGCACCTGTGCAAAGGAGGTGGAAAATGCTACCAAGCCAAATGGCAGCATGTTGCCCAGACCTCAACAGCTACACAGGCTGCAAGGTAGCTGTGAACCAGGCCTTGTGGTCATTTTCTCCACTCTCCTGCAAAAACGTCTTCAGTAGAATCGCTCCTGATTTACATCCCATTAAGGGCTTGTCTGCCAGCAGAGTTCACATTACTTTGTCTAGTCCATCCCCTGCACTGCAGCGGGATAATGTTGCGAGGTCTCTTCTAGCCGTACAGTTCTATGAGTCTAGGGTTTAACTTAAGGGTGATTTTAAATTGATTTAGTTAATCAGCACAAAACGCTGTGCGAGCAAATCTTATTTCATTTTTAAGCGAGACTCAATTAACTGTATATGACATTGATTGGTGCTGAACTGAAATACCCCACTCTGAACCTGGAATAGGTTTGTCCACACAGGGGTTTGTGACTGTTTAGTTATATTTGTTTAAAAAGTGATTGTAGTTAAACCAGGGCAACTCCTGCGTGTTGACAAGGTCTTAGGGAGAGAAGTTTCAGGCCCTGCAAATATTTTCACCAAAGAAGGACCTGAGCCAAGGCCAGAGTGGACTGCTCTCAGTCACATTGGTGCACATACAGCGTCACCCCCACTGACTCCATGAACTGTTCCTATCAGAGTCAATGGAGTGGCTCTACACTTACACTGGTGTAGCAGGGCAAGATTTCGCCCTCGCAGAGGATCCAAACAGCCCCAAATTCTGGAACCAGTCCTGGTGCTGAATTTTGCAGCTCAACCAGCTCTGTTTCCTACCCCACCTCTCTCCTCCCAAGACCTGGGTTTGTGCGCCAAGCGCTTTCCTACTCCGATGTCTGGACTGGCAGGCCAGCAGCAGTTTAGAATAACTCAATTTCCTGGTGTGACATTTTTGGATTGTGATTGTTCCAGGTGTGAGCCTGCTTTACTTGGAGGAACCCACAGCGTGGGTTGCAAGCAAAGCAAATAACCCCAACCCCATCCCCAAGTAATATTTGCTAGTGATGAGCCTACATACAGTACTGCAGCTGGGCTTCTGGGCAGAGCCCTGCATGGGAAGAAAATGGCTAATAATTATCGACCAAGCAAAATGAAAAACTGGGGAGGTTAATACGTTCTGAGGAAGAACATCTCCCTGAGCCTCTCGTAAAGTCTGATGACATCACACCCCGAGTGGTAACACGCTCACTTGTTACTTCATCGCTGGAGGATTTTAATAACATGGAGCTGGACGTCCTGCTGCCTTCAGAAGGGTGCAGGCGTGAGTGGGGGACGGGAGTTTAATTATGTGAGAAACTTGGCTTTCAGCAGCTGCTCTCCACTGATGAAAACGATGCTGGGAAGCCTTTTGAAAAGGCCCCAGAGTGGCTGGGAAAGGAAAGGTGCCATGGAAAGAATTCTTCTCTCCAGCTGGAGAAGAATTGTGGTTCAAAATTCACCCCCACCATGGGCAGGCCTGTGAGTCTGAGCGGCGACCAGAGGCAAGGCTGAGATGTGGCCACAACTGCCCCTAGTATTCCATTCCTTCAAAGTTCACTGAGAAATCCAGTCCCCAGCTTAGCCTGATCTGTATCTCCCTGTCTCCTTAACGTTTGACTTCATTTGCTTTGGCTGCCTGGGAGAGGCGACACAGCCCTTTCTTCGAGGGCAGGGAGGGAGGAATGGATGACAGGGTTAAAAAGAACCCAATTTTCCTGATGCCAAATCCTGTGTCCCTTGAACTGCACAAGGACTAAAAGGACCTCAGTCACCAGCACCGTTAATATGGGAACTATACTAAATTCACGCGGGGTGGAGAGAGGGAGAGGAAACAAAAAAAACAACCCTTGGATTAAGGACTCCTGGAAAATCAACATTTCCCCCCTTTCGTCTCGGCTGAGTTTGTTTTCGATTCCTGATTGTTCAAACTCTTTATTTGTCACTTTCAGACTCTTGTTCGTTTCCAGCTGGGTTGTGCGTGTACGTCAGGGATCCAGTGGGAAAGGTGGTGCTTGCTGACCCCCAGTCATTAATCAAGCTGCCTGAGCCAGGCTCTTTTCACAGCCAGAGCCTGATGATTGGCTCTTGGGAGCCGTGTAATAAAATGACAAGGGGGAGCGAATCTATTTCCTACCACTGAACTGCTGACATTAATTCACAGTTGGTGGGGGGAGAAGAGAATGTGTGTGTGGAGGGGGGTAAACATGAAGGGGTTTATGACAGTGCATCTTTATCTCAATTAACAAGTGTGTGTGTGTGTATGTGCGTGTGTGTACACAAATGCATGAGTGTGTCTGCCTGTGTGAGTCGGGATAGGATAGCTAATTACATATCTGTGGAGCCAAGTGCAATTGTTTGGATAACATAACCATAAAGAACTAGAGACAACCCTGGGCCGAGCCCAGGATCCTACTCCCTTGAACATCGTACATTTCAGATTCAGATCCAGAGGTCTCAGAAGGCCCCTGCATATGGCCTGGTTCTCAGAGCTGCTCAGCACTCAGAAGTTCCAGCTAAGTCAACAATATCTAGAAGCGCTTAGCAATTTTGAAAATCAGGCCAACGTCTGAACCATAACCTTAGCTCAGATCGCTCCATAGACACTGGGATACTCCAAATCTACATCCAGCTCTGAATTCTGCAGCCGCAGCACTCCTGTTCTAGTGCATTGGTCTATAATGGGAGTTTGCATTTTGAGAGGCGCTCTGGCTGGGGAATACCCTCATGCCAAACATTGATCATGCTTCCAGGAACGATATAGCACAGCACTGAGAAAAACCAAGGTCAACATTGTAGATATTTATAATCAGGGTTCTGGAGGCCTGGTGTCTTGGCCGGATGGAAAAACTATGTGATCCCATCCTGACATTCCCATCTCAGAAGAACAAGCTGGATGGCGCACACAACTGGTAACAATTTTCTAAAATTGGAGAATTTTGTTGTTCTTTGCTTTTCCTCCATTAATGGCTTCTTGATGCTGCCTCTGGCCAGCTCACTAATCAGTTTACATCATATGGGAGCTATCAGCACAGAGGGCCAACATGGGGAGATGGAAAACCTTTGCATTGCCTAATGATTCCAAAGGGACCTTTGATACTTCCCTGAATGTTTAACTGTGGAAGGAGAAGTGCAGAAGTGGGAGTCGCAGGCTACATCTGCAAAGCTGCCTCATTGTTGTCCTTCACATCCCTCTTTAAAACGCTCCCCTGCCATGATGCCCACTGAAAAATAAATGGACTGAGGATTTGGTTTGCTGTGATCACCTTTTTTCCCATACTGCCCAGTATTGTCTCATAGTGCTTCTCACCTCGGTGTGACGTATCCACCAGCTGTCTATAGTCTTACACAGTTTGTTGGGACAAAGGCCATTTCTTTGTTATACATAAGAACATAAGAATGGCCATATTGGGTCAGACCAAAGATCCATCCAGCCCAGTATCCTGTCTGCCGACAGTGGCCAATGCCAGGTGCCCCAAAGGGAGTGAATCTAACAGGTAAAGATCAAGTGATCTCTCTCCTGCCATCCATCTCCACCCTCTGGCAAACAGAGGCTAGGGACACCATTCCTTACCCATCCTGGCTAATAGCCATTAATGGACTTAACCTCCATGAATACATTGATATAGTGCCTAATACAAAGGACCTCTGGCCTCTACCATAATGCTGCTATTACTAATAATGCCAATAGTGGTTAAAGCACTGGACTGGGAGCCAGGAATGCTTGAGTACTAGTGCCATCCAGCTCAGGTACTTATCTAGTCCCCATTACCATGGCAAGTGAGCACCTCACAATTTTTACTTCATTTGTCCTGTGTGGTGGAGAAGTGCTATGATCCTCAAGGTCAGACGGGAAGCCTGTATCAGAGCAGGGAATGGAACCCTAGTCTGTCACTGACCCCAGCCACTGGGCCATCCTTCCTGTCCAGCTCCCACAGCAATTCCCAGAGATGAACCTAAGCCACAAAGTTCAGACGTGGACACAACCTGTCTTCATGTCCAGGAGAGGGATTGGACTTGGAGACTCAGATTCAGGCCAGTGTGTGGTCTTGCATGAGCCTTTGCACATCTTTGTGCCTTGATTTCCTCTATCTGTAAAATGGGGCTTCGAGGATTAATTCGTAAAAGTGCATAATGTGCTTTGGATCACACTTTTCTTTATTATTTTTTTCATTTGGCATCTGGGCTCCCTGGTTTTGGTTGGACTCAGAAGCAGAACCAATGAGATCTTCAGAGAAACCTTCTTCTTGTGAGATTCCCAAACAAATTCTTCAGAATCTGGATGCCTGTACCCATCATTTGGGGGATGAACCACCGAACCTTTTGCAAGGACTCCGCGCTCTCAGAGAGTTCAGAGTGTAAGTGGCTACAGCTGATAGCAGAGCATCATGTGCATATAAATGAAGCCACTCATTGGTGTGTCTGGGAATCAGTTTATAATAGGCAACATTGCTTAATAATTTTTAATAATTAATAAGCCTTCAAATGGATTTTGATCAGAATTTCTTCCCTTCCCCTTTCTCTTCATTACATGGTAGAGAGGGAGGGGAAGGCTGGTCTGTGGTGGAAGGATTTCCACATTGACATATCAGTCCGCCAGGCAGGCTTCTTTCAGGTTTGTGTGTCTGCTCATACAGGGCTCACGTCCTGCAGAAACCAGAAGCTCACGTTGCAGAGATGGCAGGGGGCATGTTAAGCAAATTCTAAGGATCAAAGTGGCACTGAAAAGGACTGGAAGGAGTTTCCTGCTTACACACAGCTCATCAGAGTTTCATGGATGTTGCTTAGGCAGAATTTGGCCCTTCATGTGCGTACTGAGGCACGGATTACTCCTGAATGACTGCATTAAGGTGACGATCCTGTTCCCATTGACACCAATGGCAAAGCTGTATGTTGGCTTTTCAGACCCTCAGAAGTGCACTCTGTACAATTACTAATTTCTAGAGCTGGGTACCGAAAGGCAACTCATTCCCTCTTACAAAGGACTTTGATCATTCAAGATTTGGTTTTCTTCTGATTTTTTAAATCCTCTTCAACAGGGAATGGAGCCCTGGCTCCAGAACAATCTGCCTGGTGGCCTTCTGACGCTGGAACCCTGGGCTGCCAAGGAGCCATGAATCTGTCCCTTGGTGGGATGAAGCCTGCAAATGGAGCTGGGAGCCTTGGAGCTGCGTCTTGGAGCTTTCAGGCTCTTGGCTCCCCACCAGTCTTTGAGGAGGACTGCTGAGAAGCCGGGGTGGGGTGGGGTGGGGGGAAGCTGGAGCTGGCAGGAAAGCAGGCAGGTTTCCATCAGAAATCCACCTGGTTCTGTTGTGACTTAGCAGAACCATCTCCACAAGACATTTTGATTGTGATAAATCAGCATTCTCTGCCAGAAACACATTGCACCAGAGAACCTCCAAGCAGAACTCCTAATTTCTCTTTAAGAAAAGAAAAGAAAAGAAAAGAAAAGAAAAGAAAAGAAAGTGTGCATGGAAGATCAGTTCACTGGGCCCGATTCTCCCCTGCCCTGATCCTTTACACCCATGCAAAGTAAGTGCAAAAATATAAGCAAATCAGAGTGTGCCACTCGGAGTGGTGGCAGCGTTTTATACCCATTTAGGGGATGTCTATGCTGCAGGTCAGAGATGGTCTCCCAGCCCAGGTAGGCAGACTTGTGGCGGCAGGCTAGCACGCTAAAGGTAGCAGTATGGACCTTGTGGCTTGGGCTTTGGCCTCACGCTCACCCGACCCCTAGGCATGAGACCCTGAGGCACAATGTCCATACTGCTATTTCTGGTGAGCTTCCCCAATTCTGTCTACCCAGGCTGGAATGCTTGCACTCAGCTGCAGTGTAAACATAGCCTTCCACTCTCTTTTGCATAAATGCAAAGGAATACACAAGGTGGAAAATCAGGCCCAAATACATCCCTGAAATGCACCACTGATAATTAGAAGCATGTGTCTAATGCACCTTCTGCTGCCCATGCAGCGTGAGCTTCTGGTTTATGCAGAACCAAGGTTGCCAACAGAATTCTCCTAAGGACGAGGGCCAGGTTCCCTGCCATGTCCTTGCTGAGGTGCCATCTCTCCTTCAAGAGCAGGCCTGGAAGTGGAAGAGATGGAGACGGCATGATGAGGTGATGGCAGCCTAGGGTTCTGGGAAGCAGGAAGCCAGGCCAAAGGGGCCCCGATGCTGGAGCCCCAGGAGGAGCTGCTGCCCCCCACTCCAGGCCCCTCTTCCCCTTCTTCCCACCAGAGAGACCATGAATTCTACTCCACCCCCACCCCCAACCACCACTACCAATGTGCTCCTGTGCAGAATTCCTCCACTTGCCAGCCAGCCAAACCTACAAGAAAGCACCTGGTGGGCTGATAACAGGCACTGTGAAAGTCTCCCTTCCTCATGTTAACCCTGCTCTTCCCTTTTCTATTGCAATGAAATAAAACAAGGGAAGGGGAAAAGCCCATTTGAACAAAGTCAGTCCAAAACAACAGGCCAGATCCCCACTCGTGTGAATTAGTATAGCCCCATTGGCTTCCCTGGAGCACCTCCGATTCACCACCACTGAGGATTTGGCTCTTTGATCCCCAGACGGGGTTTCATGCGTGAAAAGGAGTGCAGAATTTAGCCCTAAGTCTTGTAAAGAAATACACTGATCGCCAGCGGCACCTACAACTCCTAACAGCCAGTGCAGTTAGCAGCGGCTGGCACAGAGAGCAGCCCGTGAATCAAGGTGTGTGAAGGGAACAGTATCATTAGTCCTCATGTGTGCATCTGAGCAAGAAGTGCCTGATTAAAAAAAAAAAAAAAAAAGGCCCATTTGCCGTTGCGACTATATCATACCTTTAACAAAAAGTCACTTTGAGGTCACTGTTTTTGTCCAGTATTTCAATACATTAAATGCAATTACTTCATTGTTGATTTACCTGTCATTAGAGGCATGTGTTTGAACATGATTTATTGAGTGAGTTTTGTGCCAGTTGACTTGCAATAGATTGCACAATATTCAAAAAGGCTCATTTGCTTGGCATTACATTAGAAGCAGGGTGATTGCAACACAAAGCAATGTAAATGAGTTCTGAGAGGCTCCATCATTCATGTTGTCATGTACTGAATCCTATTATTATTTATTACCATAATTGTACTGTGTTTCCTGGGGCGATAAATTAGGACTGATGGGTCCTGCTGACAGCCAAGGACTGGACTCGCTTTATATAATTTAATAGGGATACTGTTGGGTCTCAGCTTGGAGGAGACTCGGGGAGGAATTTAGGAACGGAACAAAATCTTTTTTCTAAAAAAAAATTATTTTTTTTTAAAGGTAAGGTTCTCCCCACACCTGACAGCAATTTAGGGCTTGATAAAAGCTGGAAAGGAAACACGAAAGCTCTGTCTTTCATAATAGGATTGTTAAAACAAATCACTGCCCTGTGTCATAGTCTGTTTTATGCTTCTTGCTGACAGGCAGCCTCAGTGGTGGGTGGGAACAGAGAGAATGGATGGCTTAAAGGATTGACAAGGGGTTATGATGGCTCCTTATTTGCCAGTTCTAATCCAGCTCAGGCCAGGAATAACTACAAGTTGTTGTTACTAGCTACTGGCCCCTGGCAAAGGGGGTCCAGTTTGGGAAGGGGGATCCTCTCATCCCAGCTGTTGTGCCTAGGTGTAAATGTCACCATAAATGGCCTTGCTAAAAGTCTCCCTTAATGGGACCAGGAATGACTGGACCTTAGTGACTGAATTCCCTTCTCACGTGGGGCCTGCTCCAAATTCCATGGGGGTCTTTCCATTGCCTCTGGATCAGGCTCCGAAGCTGTACTCCCTCCACGGTAGTGGGACAATGTGGACTGCTAGCTGTAGTGGAGAGAGAGAGAGAGAGGAGGCCTCATGGCTGCAACCCTTACTCCTTTTAAAGTGTCTTTTGGTCCGGTGCAGCTCAGTGTCGGTGCAAAATGGCAATGGGACTTTTGACGCTGTTTGTCCTTTGGGATGCATCACAGGCTGGGGCTCCCAGGCATTTTCTGGTCTTACAGCAGGTGGCAGAATTCTCTCCTCCTCAGAAGGCGACGCCAGGCAGCATCCTTGGTTCTCTGCAAACCACAGCCTTTCAGTTAGCAAGGAGGCTGCAGATCTTTTTGATGGTTGTTGACGTTTGTTTTTGTAACAAACCAGTGGTGTTTGTGCCACTGTGAAGCACAGACTGAGAACAAAGGCAGGGGGACTTCTTAGCAAACACCAGACCCTGGGGGAAGCCTTAAAAATGGAAAAGCAACGGCACACTGACATTTCAGATCCAGTGGTGAATCCAATGCAAATGCCATACCCATCTGGTGGACGATCCTGCCTGGAAGTCCATGTCCTTGCAGTCACTAGGGCTAATATTCTGCCTAACCAATAACCCAATGTTGGTTGTGAAACCTCTCTACTCACCCTGGTGAGGTGTTTCTCACAGGAATAGCTCCATTGATGCCAATACTTGGGAAGTAGTGCCTAGCCAATGCTCCCGTATGCAAATGTTCACGCTCGATAATGCCTTTGGCCGACAGATGTCAGTGGGTCTCTTCACTGCTCTAGGTGAGTAAGGGGAAGCAGAAGTGAGACTTTCTCAAATAAAAAGAGGTGAAACTTTGCACTAATGGAGGCTTCTTAAGTGAAACAGGGGGACCTGACAGTATTTGAGTTATTGTGCAATAATTCACATCTAAGTGTGTTCCCAGGCAGCTTGCTGGGCGTTTTCACAGCACATAGGTGTGAATTATTTAGGGCATGGGCAATGATTAATTCAGCCATAAGTCAAGCTATGAAGCGTTGTATTCAAATGACTTCTGGGGGGGAGACAACTAAAGAAGATTAAAAAAAACAACAACAAGCCACTTGTGCTATATTTTTAAACCAGATAAGTGAGGGATGCAGTGCTCTGAGTGTAGGACTGGGAGTGCCTAACCTGTGGCCGCAGCTCCCATTGTGACCTCTGGGAAGTCACTGAACCACTCTATGTCTCAGTTTTCCCCATCTGTAAAATGGACACTATAACACTCACCTATTTCACAGGGCTATGGGTGAGATTAAAGAGCTAAATGTGAAGGACATTACAGCTTTGAAGATGAAAGTGCTGTTTAGGATAAATATTGTTATTAATGAATACATATATACCTTTCTGCAAAAGAGAAGAAGGATGGGTTAGTGGTTATGGTGCCAGCCTAGAGGTCACTTCCCTGCTCTGCCACAGGTTCCCTTTGTGACCTTGGACACATCACTTAGACTCTCTGTGCCTCGGTTCCCCAACTGTACAATGGGGAGAATAGCACTGTCCTACCTCAAAAGGAGGATAAATACATTAACGATTTTGAGGCACTTTACTTGGGCTCCATATAAGAACCTAATCTAGATCCACAAGGCATGGATAAATAGTAGAAGAATGGAATTGAACAGCATAAGAAAAATGCCCATTAAGGAGTCAATAAGAGTCCGTCCATTCAAATGGGATTTTATTGACATAGCAAGCTATAACTACACAAGTGTTTCCAAAGTGCAAGAAAGTGCCAGGCTGTTCAGGTATCTGTGAGAGATGTGTATGACCCGCATCACCTTAACTGTGAGGCAGTGGCTGCTGACTATAGATAGTAGGCTTACTCCTAAATTTCAGATATAACTTGTCCCTGGTTTAGCTTTATTGACCTAATTCCGTGGAGCTATGCCAAAGGTGAACTTTGCCCATTGTGTTTCTCTATGGAGACCAACTAACACAGCATGAACGCATCAGCAGCCAAAAGTGGTAACCCCACCTTACCTTGGAAATAGGGCAATATATTAATTTCTTTCCCAAAGGAGGGTGAGCATAAGCCACAAAGAATGAGACAAACACCATTATCAAGGCCTGTGTCTGCAATCGAGATATCATCAGCGACCTCGTGTTCCCCTCCCCCTTTGACTTGCTCAAGATCACATTCCCCATACCCCACGCCGACATATGAAACTTGTCACTCAGACATCAAAGGCCCTTTCCCCTCACCCTGCTGCAGCAGTGACACATTTTTGGCCAAGCACGTCACATTAATAGAACTCGCCATCAAGCAGGGTTTTTGAACAATGGAAGGATTGTGCAGCGTGCGGTATGGCTGATGGGCAGATCACCAGGTAACCTGATGCAGGAGCTATAAAATATCATTGAGATACAAGCAAAAGGCACGGAGACCAATTTCGCAAAGAAACTTGCTGTTTGTAGAGATTTTTGAAGTATATATTTTGGAACTGACCCTGGCACAGGGTTGTATTGGGTTCCCAATCCCGGCCTTAGTTTAACGTGTAGATTTCCTTACATGGTGCAGTATTTCCTTGTTTTCTCCAAATGCCTCCCTCCCTGCTACATTCCCTCCAGCCTTCCTTTAATTAGTTCAGAGACAAATTGTGGCCCAGGTTCTGCTGCCCTTAGTGGAGCCAGACTCCCACTGATTTCTGTAGGGATGTAGTAAGCCAAGCCCACTTTGCCATTCACTAGCATCTTCCAGCAAAGGATCTCAAAGTGCTTTTCAAAGATTAACAAAAGGAAGCTCACGACATCCCCTTCCACGGAACGCTACTATCCCAATTTCAGATGTGGAAACTGAGGCACAAGGAGATTCATAGAGTTTTAAAGGCAGAAGGGACCATTAGATCATCTAGTCTGAGCCCCTGTATAATGGCTGGGCAGCAGTTCTGCAGAAAAGGACCTAGGGGTTACAGTGGACGAAAAGCTGAATATGAGTCAACAGTGTGCCCTTGTTGCCAAGAAGGCTAACGGCATTTTGGGCTGTATAAGTAGGGGCATTTCCAGCAGATCGAGGGACGTGATCATTCCCCTCTATTCGGCACTGGTGAGGTCTCATTTGGAGTACTGTGTCCAGTTTTGGGCCCCTCACTACAAGAAGGATGTGGATAAATTGGAAAGAGTCCAGTGGAGGGCAACAAAAAAGAGGAGGGGGCTGGAGCACATGACTTATGAGGAGAGGCTGAGGGAACTGGGATTGTTTAGCCTGCAGAAGAGAAGAATAAGGCGGGATTTGATAGCTGCTTTCAACTACCTGAAAGGGGGTTCCAAAGAGGATGGATCTAGACTGTTCTCAGTGGTACCAGATGACAGAACAAGGAGTAATGGTCTCAAGTTGCAGAGAGGGAGGTTTAGGTTGGATATTAGGAAAAACGTTTTCACTAGTAGGGTGGTGAAGCACTGGAATGGGTTACCTAGGGAGGTGGTGGAATCTCCTTCCTTAGAGGTTTTTAAGGTCAGGCTTGACAAAGCCCTGGCTGGGATGATTTAGTTGGGGTTGGTCCTGCTTTGAGCAGGGGGTTGGACTAGATACCCCCTGAGGTCCCTTCCAACCCTGAGATTCTATGATAACACAGGGCAGAGAATTTCACCTACTTAGCCCTCTATTGAGGCTACTAACTTGTGTTTGACTACAGCACCTCTTGAAATGATTGGGTCAAATTCAATGGCAGAGCCAGGCATAGAATGCAGGAGTCCTGGAGCCCAGTTACCGGCTCTAACCCATAGACCCCGTCCCCAGCCCTTCCTGCTAGGCTGTACTGAGAGAACCCAAACTGTGTGCATACTGCTGCAGGAAGAGCCCTGTGCTAACACAGAAGGGAAATAGCTCCAAGAATTAGAATGGGGCTCTGGACTCTTTCAACTCTTTAGGTCACTGGTTCAAATGCATCCAGGGTCAGCGGTAACTGAAAGTTATTAACAGTTAAAGTTTCTTCCAGCAGGTGCACCATGGTCAAAATTTCAGGGGTCAGTCTATTCCCAGGGGGGTGGGGGTAGGGGGACAGGTGTCGGGTTTGAAACTGGCACCGATTGGCCCTATTACCGCAATCTTGACTAAGAGACTGAGTAGCAGTTGGAGGAAGTATGGGGCTCCCTCCCACCCTGAACACGCTTCTTAACCTCAGAGGCAGATTTTCCAGCCTAGGACTTAGCCACGGCCTAGGCCATTAGAAAGGAAACTCCAGCCCTCCAGGGATATCAATTCAGCATTCTTCACCAGCATTACATTCATTTAACAATTTGGATTTTAATTATGCCTTTAAGACAAATGGTAGGAAGGGGCAAGTAAAGAACTTCTTTGTGCCAAGGAGAGCACTGGAGGCATTCTACGTTTGTGCCTCCCAGAGCCCACCAATTGCAACAGGTGATAAAATAATTTCTCACACACCTTTCAGAGGCACAGCATAATCCTCCCTCTTTTCCCTAGCCAGTCACTAGAGAGGGTGTGGGGAGAAGAGGAGGAGACTCAAGGCTCCACCCCATTTCCACTCCCTACCCCATTTCACACTCCCTCTGTCCCCAGCCACTGTTGAGGCCCCTTACCCTCTTTCAGGGGATCACTCCACTAATAGCAAATCCCTACTCTCCCCAATAACAGGGATTGCTATTCCAGGCAGCTTTTTTACAGGTTGCAATGGTTTTGTGAGCAGTTGAATCCACACACAAGGAGCGTGTCACTGCCCCCAAAGTGCCTACATTTTAATGAACAGGACAGGAAGAGGGTCAAAGTGACAGATCACCGATGGCTTAATCCATACAGGCCACTGACTATACATTAGATGGTAATGTTTTTTGTCCCTGAACAGCATGGTCTGGATTTGAACCAGCTACCGGGAGGTCAAAAGGTAACACATCCCATAAGCTCCTCCTTCATAGGGGTATTTTGGGCAGTTATGGTGGGAGCTCATGATCTGTGCATCCTTCCACATAACTCTGGGAATATTACAGTGATGCAAAGTACAAGTGACTAGAAATGAAGATATTAAGCATGTGTCTCTGTCAGTTATGGCCATTATCATTAGTAGACTATCTACTATTCCCTATATATTCCTTTTAGAATCATTCACAGCTGAAACATTTATAATGGCTCAATGAATATGAATGCAACATTTATAACCATTTATACATATGAGAGTTTGGGACACATACATCTTTTATTGCAGGCACATAACTTCCCATTAACACACTGTCAGACTCACGGGTGGGGGGTTGGAGGAAAGAAGACCCCAGTTTGTACTGAAAGAGTGGGATATTATTCCTGTCTGTTTGAGCTTCAGAAATCCCTCCCCTTGCCATGACAGCCTTTTCTCCCCAGTCATGCACCTCTTCAGACTCTTTATTCTTTCATTAACACTGGAAAAATGCAGGTCGTTACATCTGTTAGCAGACATAATTTTAGACAAATACAACTTCTTATCAAATAAGCCTGCAATAAATGTTTCATGAACAGAACCCGTCAATAGAACTCCCAACACTAATTTAATGAGAAGTATCAAATGAATTTTTTTTTTATTCTGATATCTCCCCAGAGACAAATGATACTTTGCAGGCCTATTTTTAACAAATGAATTATTGACTTAAACTGGCACAATTAATCACAATATAATGGGATCAGGGGATGTTAGAGGCTCATTCATCACAGCAGATGATGAGTACTGACTCTTCCAAGAAATGAGGCTCTTTAATCACTCCCAGATTAACAGCTACATGCTTTCAACTTTCAATCATAGGGAACTGGCAGCATGGAATGAGAAGAGCCCACTTCAGAAGGAAGGAAGGAAGGCCCAACGATTCCTCACCCCACGCCTGAGCCATTGTACACAGTCAGAGAGAGGCATCTGCCTTCCATTGAGAAAAGGAGAGAGTCTAAATTATACTCAGTTGTTAGGAGCTCGCTCTTGCAGTCCTTCCTCAGGTAAGCAGTCCCACTGATTTAATGAGCACTGAGCATGCTCCTACTATACATTCTGCTGATCACCCACCCATATGGGAAAGTCCTATAGAAGGGGATGGCAAATCCTCTTAATTAATCCTCTCCTTAATAGAATCTCCTCTCTCTGGATGTTTGCAACTATCCTGCAGGATTTACTATAGAATTCTATCCCTGCTACAGGAAAAGTTTCCTTCTCCATTCAAGTCTGTAGGGTTTTAAGAGAAGTTTCTTTTAAACCTCATGGAATTGATTTCTATTAAAATCCACAGGATTTTTTCCATAAATGTGCCAGGACTGGGCCTTGAGGCCCCAATCCTGCAACTAAATACATTCAGGCACTGAAGTCAATGTGGCTTAGAGCAGGAACAGCAGTCTGCCAAGGCACTGCAGGATGGACCCCTAAGATTGTGAACCATTCACAGCTGGGGGCAGTGACCTGAACCTGAAAAACCCTTACCTGTGGGCCCAGGTCTGCCCATTTCACTCATGCTGAATAGCACTTCACTCTGTAAATTATCCCACTGAATACTGGCCTTTCCCTGGATTTTCACTCTGCCCCAACTCCTATATGGTGCATGTTCATTTCCTTTTCTCCCATCATCGAAGCAGAGAAGCATCTGACTGCAAGCAGCCCTGCTGAAGACACTGGCACTTGGACAGTAAGGTGTTACACTACACACTATGAGTAGCACACCACACTACCTCAGTTTCCCCTCTGAGCTCCTAGAGGAATGCAAAGACACCCATGTAGTTCAAGTAACCTCTCTTGTGGGGGACTGGTTTGCTAGACTCCACACCATAAATATAAGTGGCTCCTCCCTTAAGCAGCAGAGGTGCAGAAATAGCCCATCCCTTATCCCTCTTCAGCATTAGCCTTCTCTGACCTTTGTTCTCAGGAGCTTCTCCAACACCATAACATACTTCCCCTGCCTTTGAAGTAGGTGCTCACAGCCCCCCCTCTGAACCATGCTTTGGTGCAAGGTTCCCTGCAGCCTTCCCACTAGGGATTGCAGTTAATCCTTTGTAGCAACAGCATTCCTCCCTCTTTCCCCCAGGCTCCAGCCCCAAGGCTCTACTAAGTGAAGCAGCAGGTTCCTTTGTCTTCCATCTCTGTTCACTTGTCCCCAATATGCAACTTCCTGCTTATCCACTGCCAGCTCTTTCCACCCACTCTCTATCTAGCTCACCCCTGAGCAATAACTCTTCTTATACTAGGCATTGCATCACATGACTCTTGGTCACCTGACTCAGGCACAGGTGCAAGCTTGGGTTTTACCCCCTAATAGACAGAGTTCTCCTTGTAACAGGGCGGGAACACGTGCTCCTTTGTGGGAGAGGGACAGGGTTTTCAGGATGAGATCCCCTGTTTCATAGATTCATAGACTCCAAGGCCAGAAGGGACTATTGTGATCATCTAGTCTGACCTCCGGCAAAACGCACACAACACAGAGCTTCCCCAAAATTAATTCCTAGAGCAAATCTTTTAGAATAACCTCCAATCTTGATTTAAAAGTTGTCAGTGATGGAGACTTCACCAAGACCCTTGGTAAATTGACCCAGTGGTTAATTACTCTCACCATTAAAAATGTACACCTTATTTCCAATCTGAATTTGTCTAGCTTCAACTTCTAGCCATTGGATCATGTTATACCATTCTGTGCTAGATTGAAGAGCCCATTATTAAATATTTGTTCTCCATGCAGATACTTACAGACTATAATCAAGTCACCCTTTAACCTTCTCTTTGTTAAGCTAAATAGAGTGAGCTCTTTTTGTCTGTCACTACAAGGCATGTTTTCTAATCCTTTCATCATCCCCGTGACTCTTCTCGTCTCTGTTCTGAACATCACTGAGCATAGCATCAGCTCCCTGCAAATATAACAATGAATTCAGCACCACAAAGGTAACATCTTAGACCCAGCTTTAGCAAAGCATTTAAACCCATGGTCAAATCCCAATGAAGTTCCATTGCACTCACTCTAAGTGAGTGAGCTAAGCTTTCTAACTCCTGTGATTGTATCTTAATAAAATGCATGGAGGTAACAGCAAGAGAACCCCTGCCAACCTGGGTCTGAAAGGTCGTCATTTCACATTTCTGGGAAGTGCAAATCCTATCCACCCTTCAGACATCAGGAGAGCCAACTTGGGGAACTCAGAAGCTTCTGCAAGAAATATTTTAAAAGGCATTTCAAGTTTTAAAACTTTAACGGCAGAGAAAATTAAATGAACAGCTTGTGGCATTGAGTGCAGGTTGAAAATACAGAGAAAAAGGCAAATATTATGGAAAACCAGTTCTTTGTTTTACTTACCTGCCAAGACTTGAGTTCAGGGTTCTGTGTTTTCTCAGAAACAGTTAGTGACATCCCAGATACCTCGAGTAGAGCTGTTTCCTGCTCTCTCTGCTCTGCTTGAGGACGGTGCTCGTGATATGATAGAGTCTTGCAGGGGAAACACAGCGTACTCAGCTTGGGACTTCACAGGAAAACAATGGACCAACGGATTCTGAGCTATCAGGCTTTAAAAGGAAAATTCATTTTTGTTTGTTGGATTTAGCGTTCTCCCTCTCCTCCTCCCCATTTCTCTCTAAAATGTACATGGCACATAAGAATTGCCAGACTGAATCAGACCCAAAGTCCATCTAGTCCAGTATTCAGACTCTGACAGTGTCCAGCATCATAGAATCATAGAATCTCAGGGTTGGAAGAGACCTCAGGAGGTCATCTAGTCTAACCCCCTGCTCAAAGAAGGACCAACCCCAACTAAACCATCCCAGCCAGGGCTTTGTCAAGCCAGGCCTTAAAAACCTCTAAGGAAGGAGATTCCACCACCTCCCTAGGTAACCCGTTCCAGTTCTTCACCACCCTACTAGTGAAAACGTTTTTCCAAATATCCAACCTAAACCTCCCCCTCTGCAACTTGAGACCATTACTCCTTGTTCTGTCATCTTCTACCACTGAGAACAGTCTAGATCCATCCTCTTTGGAACTCCCTTTCAGGTAGTTGAAAGCAGCTATCAAATCCCTCCTCATTCTTCTCTTCTGCAGGCTAAACAATCCCAGTTCCCTCAGCCTCTCCTCATAAGTCATGTGCTCCAGCAGATGCTTCAGAGAAAGGTGCAAGAAACCCAAAGTAGGCAGAGGTGAGATAATCTACTTCCCATGAAGGTCTCATGAGGTTCATTTAAACCAAGAAACATGAGGCTTCATCACCCTTCCATTTATTTTTATTTATTATTTATTATTGTTAGTTATTCCTCTTATCCATATAAATCTCCCGTTCCTCTTTGAATCTTGCCAAATCCTTTCTCACCACTTTGGTTAAGCATTAGGGATTTGTGGATCAATAAGCCAACGCTGAAAGCAGCAGAATTTTACCATTGACCTCAGTGGAAGCAGGACCAGTCCAGGGTGCTGGTATGCAAGATATCACATCATTCGGGGCCCAATAGAAGGCCCTTTAAGAAGACTTCTGCATCATTCAAAATTGTGAAGTGCATAACGGCAAATGAACTCCATCCCACAATGCAAAGGGGCATATGATTAAATGAATGGCTGGCACTTTTAGAACCCATAAAAGGAAATGTTCCAATAAGCCATAAGAAAAGCCTCTTTATTGGGAGGAGAGTAGGGAACAGGCCTGGGAAAGCTCACAGGTGTATTGGATTGTATTAGACTTTTCCAAAAGATGTCATTGTCTGCTAGGCAATAAGCAAAAATGGGAATGAACAGACACAGCTCATTTGTACTCTTGTGCATGCTGCAACCCAAGTCTTGCTCAGAAACCCAGGCCGGTTCCTTGGTCTTTTGTGGTTTTCTGGTAGCCAAAAATGTTCATATATATATATAGAGAGAGAGAGAGAGACCCGTCACAAAGGTAGAATTGATTGGGAGGAGGTCTTTGTTTTATGGATGGTGAGAGGAAATCGACTGATATTAACAGCAACGCTGGGCACATTATCATCCAATGGTTCCATTTAACAACTTCTCACAACACATGCAGTTTCCATTATAGTATCCTGCACATGTAGTCTTTGGCAGGGTCTATCCTCCAGAGCTCAGAATTTATGGTCATGCAAATACTCATAGAAGTGAGTAACAGGCATGCCAAAGAATGAAGAGGGAAAGCTTTCTTTGTTTCTGCCTCTAGGTCACGTTAACTCCATCCTTGCTGGGTTGCAGAGGGACAAAGGGTGCTTGTGTTTCCCCCCACTTCTGTATGTGGGAATGGCAACTCTTGGAAAACTGTGATCTATGTACAGATTGATTTGGATTTGATGGGGAACTGGAACTTGGCCTCTTAAAAAAGGATATGCTTGCAGCAGACCTCTCTCTGGCCATAAGAGTATGAGATCCACAGAGCAGAGCGATAGGCCTCATTCTGCTCTCACTCACACCAGAGTGGCTCTATTTATTTCAGTGGAGATACTCTTGGTTTACAATGGTCTATGCGACAGAAGAATCAAGCGGCAAAACTAACATTTTGAGCCGGATTTCAGTCACATTGACACCATTGTAAATCTAGACTGATTTTGCTGGTATCAGTAGAGTTACTACCAGATTAGCATGGATGTAACTAGACTGAGATTCTGGACCTCCAGATCCACAGAATCGAAAAAGATAGACTTGGATAAGTTCTATTAGTTCTTTAGTCCAGCCTCCTTAGCTTGACTATTACATGACTATTCTGTATCACTTCCATCACTTCCCAGTATGGATTAACCTATCTCAAGTGATGGGGCATAGATGTCAAACAGATGTCTATAGTCTTACACTTCAACTGTAAGCTCCTCAGGGCAAGGACTGTCCCTTTATTATATGTTTGTACAGCGCCTAGCACAATGGTCCCTGGCCTCTAAGGGTATGTCTACACGGCAGCTGGGAGCATGCCTTCCAGTCCAGGCACACGGACACACACTAGCACACAGGGCACTGAATGGGGAAGTAGAAGGCTTGGATTCTGTTTCTGGATCTGCTACATTTTAACTCTGACCCTTTGTTCATCTTGTCTATTTAGACTGTAAACTCTTTGGAGCAGGGACTGTCTCTTACTATGGGTATATACAATATTTACAGCAATGAGATCCTCTAGGGATGACCATAATACAAACTATAGTAATTATACTACGGCACACAAAGGGCCTGATTTTCAGAGGCGCTGAGTGCCCACAACTTCAATTAACTTTAGTTGGACTTGTCGGTGCTCAGCACCTCTGAAAGTCAGGGCCAAAATCTTACCAACTCCTGTATTAATAGCTGTGTTACATTTCTTCTGCAGTTCCCCAGAACCAGAGGAAATGGTTATGGGGAAACAGCAGATCTTCCCTTTTATATACATGTAGTTTTGGATTATATGATGTGTGCATACTCAAAGAAATTAGCAATAATGAGCCATGCATCTCTTTAATAATGGATTTGTTGGGCATAGCATGGGACTAGAAACTTAACAGGCTGTATTAGATGGAAAGAAAATAAATAGAATAAGGTCATCCAAATTTGTGCTCTGCTGAAGCCTGCCCGGAGCCACCAGCTGCTTAAATCAGATTGATGGTACTTTTCCCCCTCTTTAATACAAAAGGTACAGTGCTCAAAGATCACAGATCTTATCTTGATCTAGTGGTCTCCACTGCTGGAGTCAAGATGGAGAACTGCATACTGCGATATGTAGTCTCCATGGGCCACACCAATGTTTTCATGTTTTTATCATTATTATTTGTATTATAGCACGGCCTAGAGGCCTAGGATTGGTGCCTCATTGTGCTAAGTGTTGTACAAACACATGGTGTGAGTCAGAGCCTGTCCTTACAGTCAAAATAGACAAGACAAAGAAAGGGTTGGAGAAGAAATGGAGGTATAGAAAGGAGAAGTGACTCATAGATCAGGGTCAGGGTCAGTAATAGAATCCAGGTCTCCTGACTCCCAGTTCAGCATTTTATCTGTTGAATCAGGCTGCTGCCACATGGACTATAGTTATACTTTGCCTATTCCCAGTACGTAGGATTTGGCTACTGGGTAAAATTGTTTCATCAGAGACACTGATACGGATAGCACCAAAGAACATGGCACTACTCATGGCATTGTGGAATTTCAGACTTAATAAAAGAAAGAAAAACAAACAAAAAACTTTGTTCAAAGACCTCCATTTCACATTAGGGCACGAACAATATATATATATATAGCCATGCAGCAATCTGTCAGCTGTCAGCTGTCGACAAAAGCTTTGCTGGAAATTAATTTTCAAGTGCAATTTCAGTAACCGGATGATTTAAAGCCCTGGAACAATGGAAATGGAACAGATGTGAAGTGGACCTACACAATTCCTTATTGTATGTTTTCCATAGCAAATTCCAGTCCATCAAGGGGGGAAAAATGTACCTAACAAATGTACCTTTAGAGTAAATGGGTGTAATTTCATATTCTGGTCCAGATTCTCAATTGGTATAAATGGGCATAGTTCCACTGACTTCAATGGAACGACATCGGTTTACACCAGCTGAGGATCTGTCCTTCTGATCTGAGGAATAACCTGTTCTAAAAAAAGACAGCAAAAAATGGGATGCACTACATTACCCAAGTCCTACAGAGATTGCCATAAAAAATGGGGTTGACATTTGTCAACAATAACCATTCTGTGATAGCAGTTGTTCCCTGAACGTTAAGCACATGTAAGTACCATTGACGAAGATGGCAATACTTTAAGCATGTTTAATTTCTTTGCTGTATCAGGGCCTTAGCCAGAAAGAACTGGGACAATTGCATGGTATCTGTTGCCAGTGTTGAACTTTTAATGACAAATACTGTAGACTACTATGTATTTTGTGGGTAAACTTCATAATACAGGTACAGTAACTACAGTGCAGTTAAACTATTATTACAGTGTAGTTACAGCACAACTCTCATTTTTGTTACGTGTAATATCTACTTTATATTACTAAGTCATATTACCAGAAGCTGTACTTGATGCCTTAGTGACTTAGTGTTGCCATTTAGTCTCATACTTAATACATGTAATTTTTAGAATCCTGGTACACTAACTACATGCTAGTGTAACAATACCATAATTACTATGAAGTTATGCTTTTTGACACATGGATTTACTATACAATTCCACAAGGCTGCACTTTGTTTATAGAGTACTTTTCAATAGCCTTCCCACACCCTCTCAGATATGAAGTGTATCTTATTTTTTAATATTGGCAACCAAAATCCCTCTGCCGGCTAATTTTCCAAGTTGTGGTACACAACAGATATGATCAGAGAACAACATTCCAGGCCCAGGTGTGACTACATTTATTTTTAAAGCAGAGGCAATACTCACAGCTATAGAGACCCATAACATTTTAACCAGTATCATTTGGTCTGTTAGGAAACTAAAGTCAATTTATATTCTTTAGGACAAGGACTACATCTTCCTGACAGAGCACGTAAAAAATTAAATCCTATTTTTTGTGAGAAAAAAAAGTTGTTTTCAACTTGGGGAGTACGAAAATGACCCAATTTTCTTTTCTTTGATCATTTAAACACATTTTTAAAAAATCAGAAATTTTACCAGAAACCTTATCAAAATGCTCTTAGACTTTGGCTTGTTTACCAGAAGCCCAATTGTTGTTCTTATACCCGTTCCAATCATGTTTTTGAAAGATAAAAAAACGACAAAATACAACCGTTGTTGTGAAACATGAAAACTTTCAACAATGTCAGCAAAAAAGTTTGTTATTGAGAAAAGGATATTTTTGTATTAGACACCTTTTAGTTCACAATATTTCAACCAGCTCTACTTCCTGTGTATTTGTACAGTGCTTAACACAATGGAACACTGATGCTAACTGGGGTCTTTGGCCAGGTGGGTAATATAAATATAAATGAATGTATTAATAATTATGATTGGCTAAACTGTTCAGCCAATCATCTTAATCTGGCTATCCAGGCCAAGTTCCCTGGAACTCATAAGTGATTTTTTTTAATTTTTGAAGTGAACTCCTGAGCTCATAGTTTGTATTTTTGCCCTCAGACATGCACATACAACTCAGTTCAATGGGATATGCTCACACATGTCTTAGTGCAACATTTGAGATGATCTGGGATACTCAAGCTGATAAATCCTTTAGATCCATGTCTTGGGTCGGGTGCATTGTTTATGTAGGACCCACGGCCCTGATTCTGATCGCATTTATGACTTCAATGGAGTTACTCCTAATTTATGGTGGTGTAAGTGAGATCAGAATTGGGTTTCAAGTCAGTTGACCTTCTGGGCATGTATGCATCTGTTCAGAGGGGAGCGAGTTGTCAGGGGAAGGTTGTCCTCTAAGAAGATCCTACTCATTGGCATTTTTGCCATTATCTGAACATGATTGTTTTTTGTATGTGAGGGTTTATTCATAATTATTAATTATGGTTATTATTATTATTTTATCATTTATGCCCCCTAAAAAGATGTTAATAGGTTAATTGTACAAAAAATCTGACAAATTAATTTAATCAAACCGAATTGTATCTGAGAGCAGAATTGGGCCTGTGAAGATACATCTCAGTCCCTAAAAAGCCTCAGAGGAATCAGGACCTTGACATAATTTAGAGGTATAATTGTGATCAATAAAGGCAACAAAAGACAATTGGAAATCATTGTTAAAGTTGCTGCTACATGATTCTGGCAAACAAAGGAAGGTCTCCGCTGTCAGCAATGACTGACACTGATGTTGTCTAGTGCCAATCGATACCACCCTGCGTAAATTCTGTTTTTTCCGGGAACCAGCTGTCCCTTTAGGGGTAGCTGTCCAGAACCAGTGGGAGAGCAGAGAAGAGATTGGTTCAAGAGTTAGGCAAACAGGACTGAAGTTCATCTGTAAGCAGGTGTTAAGTGAATCCCTCAAAAAAGGACAAGATTCATTCCTTTGCAGGCTTTGAGATGAATTAGTATGAATTCATAATCCATAAATCCTGGTGGCAGCAGAACAGCATCCCTCCTGTTGTTATTTATTTTGAGACTTTCACTGGGGCAATAGCTTTACGTTTGACATTTATATAGGTCACAGTGAGCTAATAGCCATCTGCCATCTGGGGACTTTTATAATGAACATTGCAGAAGACTATGAAACAATCTCTGGCATTTCCGATTTGAACATAAGCTGAAATAGGGTTGATCTTTACAATATGCTCTGCTGTCGCTCTTCAGGTTTGCATTAGTCATTTGCCTGGCCTTGCTACACACACACAAGCTCGCGCATATGGGAAGTGGTAGGCTTCGGCATTTAGTACTATCGTTTAATCACTACTTGGATGAAATAACACCACCTTGCATTCCTACGTAGCACCTTCCTCTTGAGGGGTCTCAAGGCATTTCACAAATATTCATTATTCCTCACAGCACCCCTATGATGTAGGTACTATGAGACACAGTTTTAAAATGAGACACAGAGAGGTTAAATTACTTTTGCAAGGTCATAACTTAGAAGTTCTGATTACCTGAGCAAAGTACCATGGTGATGGATGCACCATAAACACACACACACACACACACAGACAGGCCCTTGTGGAAACTACCAAACACAACCACACCAAGCAAAGGTATAGTGACCCCACACTTCATCTTATGCTTGCTAACGTAGGGCCAAACTAGTCTTTCCAAAGCTCCTTTAACTGGATCACCATGCCTTTCCTTCTCAGTGGCATCTGCTCACTATTTTCCAGTAAGTCAGTGAATTCACCTGGATGCATTTGCAACAGAAATCATTGTGTAAACCATCTTTTGTAGGAAGAACGGAGCCAGGTGGAATGTCATTCCCTGAGCTGGACAGCTGACTGGGATACAGAGGATTACACCCATCCCTTACAAAAATCTCAAGGTGATTTTTAATGACAATAAATTGCTGGTACTTCACGGCGACAAAGTTGCTGCACCAGCACATCCCCAGCATTCAGATGTAGTGCTGCAACAACTTTGCCTCAGTTTCCCCAGTGTTTTTGGCCTACTCTGGCCCTTTTAAAGAGGACCTCAGAATCTTTTACCAAGGTCAAACAAAAATATGAAAACAACCACGCCTTCACCCCAGCGGGCCACCACCTTGTCACAGGTGTACCTCTTCTGCTCTAGACTGTCCGCATGTCTGACCACAGGCTTCTGTGATGCCACCAACCCCCAGCTGGCACACTTCCCCCCTTACTGAAGGGTTCATGAAGGCTACAGCCATCGGTGCCCCTGTCTCCTATCAGGCTTTCAGATCTTCCCTGGAGAAACTTGTCTGCTCCTTTCCCCGTCCTCCTCCCAACTGCTGGGCTGCATCCTTTTTTAAGTCCTGCACCCAGGCCTGACACTCAGTACAGGTGCACCCCAAGAGAGGTTAATTGAGCCTCTGGCTGCAAGTTATCCCCATTCCAACCAGGACAGGCTTTACACTCTGTCTCATTAATTTATATATCTCATCTGCATGACAACACCACTGTCTACTATGCTGGAGCAGGATAATCAGTATTGCCTTCCTTCCTCTTTATAATGTAATGTAGCCAGGTATCTCTGTAGCCTCTAGTATCAGAGCACCAAACCCACAACACCCTTGTGAGGTGCTGTGTTCCCCATTTTGCTGATGGGGAAATTGGAAGATTAAATAACTTGCCCAAGGTCATACAGAGTCTGTGACAGAAAGGGACCTCACATGTCCTGAGTCCTAAGCCAGTGCCCGAGCCACAAGGCCACCCCTTCTCTTAGTACCTTTATTTTACAATACAAATGTGCACAAGGCATAAATGTACTCAAACAGTCGAGCATATCCCAACTTGATTAGTCACTCTCCAAAAGGCCTCCCAGGGGGCCAGGCCTCTTTAATGCTGCATGTTCCCCGTGAGTTCCCCGAGCCTCCGCCGGCCTCAGGGTAATAAATTACATTTGTCTCTGCCTCAGCAACAGCAGCCTGACCAAATCCTCCTCTCCACGATTCATCTCATGATGAAATGCCTGTTTCCTGGTGCTGAGATCTGTGAAAATTGGTCTTTTCAGTATCCCTCCTGAGGGACGTGCCTCAGTGAAGCAGCAAAGGGGCGCTTCTGATCCGAGGCACATTCTTCCCCCACTCCAAACCGACGCCTGATCCGAGGGTGCCACTGGTTTAAATTTTGTCTTCTAAGGATGACTGAGGAGAACATTAGAAACCCAATCCCTCCACGTGGGGGAGGGAGATGAGGGGAAGTGAGGGCGTGACTGAGCACTGACCGTTTTGACCCCGTCCTGCGGGAACTCAGGTTACAGAGTGTTCTGCGCTGGCTGTGATAAGCATAAATCTTTCATGCTGCAGCGTTCTGTAAAGTTCAGGGGGTGACAGCTTAACTCATTCAATGCTCGGCCGCTGCTCCACTGACGAGGAGATTTACCCTGGTCTACGTTTTGGTTGTGAAGGGGCCAGAAAAAGGTACAAGTTAGACTTACTTACCCCCAACCTCCTTCCCCACGGTAGAATCTCAAATATACACAGACCCAGGCTATTCTGTTAAATAATGTTAATTCCTTTCAGCAGCTCTGGTAATATAACACAGCTAGGCCAGAGGAGCGCCTCTGGTATTGTTATTAATGTCCATGTCATAACTGCTTCCATAGGATTTCCATTACACCCCTGCTCACAACACGCAGAAGGTGCCAGAAGCTCAGTCTCGGCACATTTTCCCCCAGCAGGACGCGAGACCCAGCTCTTTCTCTGTATTGCAAAGGGGAGGAGTGAGGGGGCTGCAAGTTTCAGATTGTTTCACTTAATGAATTTTAAAAGATGATGCAAAAGGTGAGAAGCGAAGAGAAGGGTAAATTCCCAGGTCTGACCCAGACACCTTTTGTAGTAGTGGCAAAGAGTCCTGTGGCACCTTATAGACTAACAGACATATTGGAGCCTAAGCTTTCGTGGGTGAATACCCACTTCTTCAGATGCATGTAGTGGAAATTTCCAGAGGCAGGTATAAATATGCAAGCAAGTATCTACTTTTGTAGTAGTTACTCCTGTTTGCTGTATTCCCCACTGCTCTGCTCCCAAGCTTGGCCCTGCCCTCATCGGTGCTCTCTTGCTTTCTTCTCTCGTCACTATGCTCTACTCTCTAGGTCACATCTAACTTGCAGCTTTACTGAAGTAACTCTGGTCCTTCACTGCCCGCTCAGCTCTGCCTTGCAGCATTAGAGGGCCTGCCTGGCTCTCCCATTGCCCCTTCTGGGCTTTGCTCCCAGCTCAGCCCTGCCCTGCGTTCCAGGAACTCCCATTGTGTACTTCCCATGCTCAGCCCTGGTTCTCCTGTAACTCAGCATCAATCACACTTATTCTAACATGCTGCCTTTCTGCATCTGCGCTTGTTCCTATTTAACAATATGCTTCTTTGATCACTGGAACACAAGCAAAACTAATCTTAAGAAAACAGGCCCCTTGCCTCCCCCTCCCGTCACACAAACCCCAGCAGCCCTCAGGCTTGTTAAACCAAAGCAATTGCAATATTTAATTTTATTTCCTTTATTTGCAGGCTAGCCATTAGGTGCTGGTTCTGATTAGGGACCTTCTGAGCAGGGATCATAATTTTAAATAAAAACATGTTGCTCTTCGGAAAAAAAAAAATCCCGAACAACAACCCTTAATGATTTTGAAGAAAAGTTTTTGTCAATGGAAGCAAGAGGCCCTGACGTTATGGAAAAGGCTGTGTTGAGCCAGGTAACTTGGGCGTAAGCTTTCTTTTCAGTCTCATAGCCGTGTTTAGCTTTGGAGGAGATCTGGTCTTCGTTTATGGATAAAATTAGTTGGCTGTACAGTATGTAAGGAAAGATACAGGGTGAAATCCTGGTATCATTGAAGTCAAGGGAAAAACTCCCATTGACTTCAATGAGGAAGGATTTCAAATAGTTGTTGCGAAATCCAAACTTAAATATAAATTCAGAGGTGAGTCTAAATTGATATAATTTATACCTTCGTCTGACCCCCTCAAAACCAAATTGTGTTGTTCCTGAGACCAATGTAAATCCAAATCACTTCACTAACTGCAACAGAGTGGACTCTTTACGCCCGTATAAATCCAAAGTAACTCCACTGGGCCAGATTTCCAGCTGAAGCAAATCAGGCATAACTTTACTTTAGTCAATGGAACTATGCCAATTTATACCGGCTCTAGATAAGGGCCATTTATTGCAGTGGAGTTACTCCAGATTTACACTGTGGTAAACGAGAGCAAAATTTGGCCCAGTGACTCTGGAATTATACATATGTAAGTGAGAGTAGAATCGAGCCTGCAATGTGTAAATTAGCACCAATTTAGGTTTCCTCTGGCTTGATTTTGATTAATTTCCATTTATCAACACATCCGCTTACACCTCTGAATTTGTCCCACAGATTCTAACCAAGCTGGTGTAATTTACCAATCCAGGATCTGGAAGAAAGAGATGGGAAAATAACTAAGGTCTGTCTATGCTCAGGGTTGGTCGTGACTTAGCAACTGGGGGCCAGCAATGGATATAGCTGCACCTGTGTTGATCCTAAGTGTAGACAAGGACTTGCAGGGGCGTGCAATGATTGACCCCCAGTTAGCTCAGTCAGTGCAAACCCTGGCTTGCCTTTACCAACACTCAAGATTCAGCACTGGTTGCTGCCCACCTGAGCTATTCCTGAGTGCAGACGAGGCCCAACAGCTATGGTGAGAAAAGGCTCAAGTCTTCTTCCAGCCCCTCCAGTGTGTAAGTTACATGCAATCATATCAGCTTGCACCTATTTACTATGGTGTAATTTATACCACTGTAAACATCACCTCTGAATTTGCCCCACAGTATAAAAGCGAGGCAAGATATTTGCTTTCCCGGAAATCCTTTTACTGTTAGGTTTCCAATGGGAATGCCATGGTTGTAAATGTAAATGCAAATACTACCACAGTGACACACCTAGGAAAAGAGGCTGGGCCATTTATGCTGGTGCAATCCTGTTGATTTCTGGGAGGTTGAGCTAGTTTTAAGTCAGTGGCAAATTTGACCCACATGGGCCAGATCCTCAGCTGGTGTAAACTGGCCTCAGTAGCGCTATGCCAATTTACACCAACTGAATATCGTTCATACACTTTAAGTGTGTTGCCCAGATGTGCGTATGCGTAGAGTGGTGAGCATATATTGGCTCCATGAGGACACTATGCAGTGTTTCCTGGCTGGATCTGGGGAAAGTTCAAGATCGTATTTTAATCTGATTTAATTTGGGCATAAAATCAGCCAAGCCCAGCATCCTAACTGCACTTCCCCATTTAAGGCAGCAGCTCCCGTCTACTATGGTGACTCAGGGTTGCAGAACTTTATCTTCATTCTCTGTCACTCTCAATTTTACTTCTTCCCCCGCCCCCAACTCCTTCTAAGTCCTCAAGGCCCGCAGACAATCAGTGTCAGAACCGTCAGGGTTGAGCTCCTGTTTTTCAGGAAGGAGTTACAGCACCATTCATGCTTTGGGGGTCAGGTTAAGCTAAAGTGGCAGGGAGATAAGAACTGACCAGACCTAGTTCTTGTAGCTGAATTCAAAAACTGCTGCTGCTGCTACACTAATGGCCTGACTCAAAGCTCACTGAAGAGTCTGATTCAATGCAATGAGCTTTGGACCAGGCTGCTATATCCCAAGTTAACCCAACATAACAAACTGCCTTACCTGGTTTAATCTGCCTTGCTCAGTTCCTCTGCTTAAAGTAACAGAGCTGCATGATTGGGGTCAATATTTTGTGGGGTCAAAGTCAAGACATTTAGGCCCCACTTCAAGGTTTTTGTTAAGAGGACTAGAAAGGATTTCATGAAATGGAAAGATCTGGGGGCAAATTCTCTTCTGGGGTAACTCCACTAGGGCTATGCCAGTAGAGACTTTGGCCCCCTTTTTCTCATGTCGAACTTTCATATAATAATAATAACAGGAAGCATTTATTATTTGTTTTGCTGTAGCACCCAGAAGCCTGAGTCATAGGGCTGTACAAACATAGAACAAAAAAGGCAGTCCCTGCTCCAAAGAACTGACAATCTAAGGGTACGTCTATACTACCCGCCAAATCGGCGGGTAGCAATCGATCTATCGGGGATCGATTTATCGCGTCTCATCTAGACACGATAAATCGATCCCAGAAGCGCTCCCCGTCGACTCCGGAAGTCCTGCTCGGCGAGAGGAGGAAGCGCAGTCGACAGGGGAGCGAGCCTGCGCCGCGTGGACCCGATGTAAGTACTTTCACTTTCGATCTAGGAAACGTCGACTTCAGCTACGCTATTCTTGTAGCTGAAGTTACGTATCCTAGATCGATTCCCCACCCCCACCCCCCAGTGTAGACCAGCCCTAAGTAACGTTCCGAAGCACATTGCTGTTCCTGCACTGGAAAACTGTCTCTTGCACAAGCCACATTCAAAATCAGCCTTTGCTTCAAATGTTGCAGTATAATATGATTTCATCAGGCAGATGTAAGAAACCTTAGACACTTCAACACTCTCAAGAAAGAGACCTTTTTAAAGTCTTTTAAGGGTTTCTTCATGGCCCGGCGTGGTCAATGGCAAACCTTCATGGAGCTTTGGATTGCGCTTCTATATTCATAAACCAATATTTTCATTTAATCAACATTTTCAGAAGTTCTAGTGGGGAACTTTAATGTTGCCCTGCAGCACCCAAACATGCCAGCATGTGAAAATGAATATTATTATTATTATTTATTGTTCGTATTGTGGTAGCACCTAGGGGACTCATTCCTGGACCAGGACCTCATTGTGGTGAGTGTTGTACACACCCCTAACACAAAGATGGGTCCTGTCCCAAAGAGATGAACGGAAAGTGCGAGTGACAAGTGTCATTTCATTTTCCAGCAATGCTAAATGCCAATTTCTTTAATTTTTTTCCAAATGGCATAAGTGATTAAAAGTACATTAGATGCAAAGAACTATGGAAGCCAATGTGCTACAAGAAACACAAGTTGTTGGGTTTTGGTTTTTTGGGGTTTTTTTAAATATTTTTTTTTAAACAAGAGTTTCAAATGTGACTTTTGGTTATTCTATTTTTGGAGGCCCAGCTTGAAGCATATGAAAATGGCCTGGTTTGCAGAGAACACGTGCTCAGCTCTTCCTAAAAAAACCAGGCTCCTTTAAAGTGTCTCCAGTTGGACATCCAAAAAATTAAGGCATCCAGAATCGAGTTACTTTTGACAATCTTGGCCAGGCCTTTCATCTCTGGTCCTTGTCCCTTTAATGTTGCTGTATTTGCCTATACACATGCAGAATTCAGAGATCAAAGCCATGAGCTCCAGATAAGAGGAAATCTGGGTACTGCACTACCCCTTGTGTTATTGTACCTCTCCCAGTACACCGCATGAGTATGACAGCGGCAAATGCTGATCAGTGAATAACCTAATCAAGCCATTAAAAGAAACAGAAGCCCTCTGCCCTGTTTGATTTCTTCCCATAATGATGTAAAGTGCAGTTTAATGAAGTCAAAGTGGTCCTGGGCCATTCTTGTTAAAGCCGTTTGATGCAGTGCTATTGAGTCCCACTGCTAACGTTCATTACTTCCCTTCAGTTCCCTCCTCTGCTGCATTGTAGTGCAGACTTTCCGGCATAGTTCTCTGCTGCGGCGGCCCCTTGCCTGCATTTTGTCTACATAAATTAGACCTTGTGAAGCATATTGGCCTGTCAAGGGACTAGGAAGAAACTGTATATTGTTTCTGGCATTCCCGGGCCCTTCTGCCCCTGACATCTGCTATGTTTGTGACAGGGAATACATTCCTGACTCATTATCCTGGCAAGCGGAATCCCACCCTGACAGCACCATTAATCAGAATCAAGCAGTCCGGCAAATAAAAAAAAATAATAATAATAAAGAAAGAAAGAAAAGAAAAGAGACACTTTCTAACTTTCACTTTTGTGTCAGTCCAGTGTCTGGACAAGTAGCAATCTATCTTTCTGAGTGACAGCTGTGATGGATGGCATTATTTATGCTTTTGTGTATTAAAAGACAGCTCTGGTACTGGCTTGTCACTCTACCAGAGGTTTGCAAAAAGTTGAAATTTAATTTGGAGAAAAAGAGGGCAGAGATCAGATGACGCTGGCGAGAGCACGTGACCAGAAAGAGACAGGGATGGCTGTGTGTGTGGCTGGACATGGTACTTATATGGGCGGCTATCCTTATGGGTATGGAGATTTATATGCATTATTGTGTACCTGTATGGGTGTCCTGTATATGAGTAGGTGCAGATATTGAAATATAGGGGTCTGGTCTTTGGAGGGGTGAATCAGTTAGGGTGTGAACTAATTTATATATGGGTGCATGCATGCATTTGTAATTGTATGTGTGTGTGTCTATATATAGACACACACATGTACACACATAAATATAAAGATTTGTGTGTGATTGTGTATGTGTACATATATGTATATGTATATATGTGTGTGAATGTATACATGTGAATACCTATATGTCTGATTACATATGCATGTGTATTCATACACATATGTAAACTAACACATATGTAGATTTGCTCTTGCTCTTATACAGACATACCTTAACTGCTACATAAATCCAAAGACTACACCCACCCACAGCATATACTTACATCCACATTTGCCCATATATATGGAGAAACCCTAGTATAGGTATATGTCCATATTCTCAAGGAATCCATTCTGAACCACTTAAAGGAGGGGAAAGTGATCAGGAACAGTCAGCATGGATTCACCAAGGGCAAGTCATGCCTGACTAACCTAATTGCCTTCTATGATGAGATAACTGGCTCTGTGGATGAGGGGAAAGCAGTGGATGTGCTATTTCTTGACTTTAGCAAAGCTTTTGATACAGTCTCCCACAGTGTTCTTGCCAGCAAGTTAAGGAAGTATGGGCTGGATGAATGGACGGTAAGGTGGATAGAAAACTGACTGGATGGTCGTGCTCAACGGGTAGTGATCAATGGCTCCATGTCTAGTTGGCAGCCGGTATCAAGTGGAGTGCCCCAAGGGTCGGTGCTGGGGCCGGTTTTGTTCAATATCTTCATCAACGATCTGGAGGATGGTGTGGACTGCACCCTTAGCAAGTTTGCAGATGACACTAAACTGGGAGGAGTGGTTGATATGCTGGAGGGTAGGGACAGGATACAGAGGGACCTAGACAAATTAGACGATTGGGCCAAAAGAAATCTGATGAGGTTCAACAAGGACAAGTGCAGAGTCCTGCACTTAGGACGGAAGAATCCCATGCACTGCTACAGACTAGGGACCGAATGGCTGGGCAGCAGTTCTGCAGAAAAGGACCTAGGGGTTACGGTGGACGAAAAGCTGAATATGAGTCAACAGTGTGCCCTTGTTGCCAAGAAGGCTAACGGCATTTTGGGCTGTATAAGTAGGGGCATTTCCAGCAGATCGAGGGACGTGATTATTCCCCTCTATTCGGCACTGGCGAGGCCTCATTTGGAGTACTGTGTCCAGTTTTGGGCCCCACGCTACAAGAAGGATGTGGATAAATTGGAAAGAGTCCAACGGAGGGCAACAAAAATGATTAGGGGGCTGGAGCACATGACTTATGAGGAGAGGCTGAGGGAACTGGGATTGTTTAGCCTGCAGAAGAGAAGAATGAGGGGGGATTTGATAGCGGCTTTCAACTACCTAAAAGGGGGTTCCAAAGAGGATGGATCTAGACTGTTCTCAGTGGTAGAAGATGACAGAACAAGGAGTAATGGTCTCAAGTTGCAGAGGGGGAGGTTTAGGTTGGATATTAGGAAAAACTTTTTCACTAGTAGGGTGGTGAAGCACTGGAATGGGCTACCTAGGGAGGTGGTGGAATCTCCTTCCTTAGAGGTTTTTAAGGTCAGGCTTGACAAAGCCCTGGCTGGGATGATCTAATTGGGTTTGGTCCTGCTTTCAGCAGGGGGTTGGACTAGATGACCTCCTGAGGTCCCTTCCAACCCTGAGATTCTATGATTCTATGATTCTCTCTTTTTTCGTTTAAAAAAATATCTTACCTCTCTTACTTGCAATGTGTTAGATTACCAAACACTGACATAATGCTTTAAATGTAATTTACTTTTCATCATTTATGGCATCTGAAAAAAATAAATGTGTACGTTATTCCACTTGGAAAGTTAAACCAGACTGGTCAGTCTAGTTAGATTCAGTTCACACACAGAGACTCACACCATGCTAGAGTTGCAGGTGATGTCAATCAACTTAGTTTTCTTGATTTCATTGGAACTATGCTGATTTACACCATCTAAGAATCTGGCCCCATATGTGTGTATACTACATATACAGTACTCAGCATATATGTAGATGTATATGGAAGATGTTTCTATACGGGTTTTATATATAATGGTGTGGATATGAATATATAGGCCAAATTCACTTCAGGAGTAAGTGGGTGAAATCCCATTGAAGGATCTGGATTGTGCTCTCTTGTGCCAGCAGTGAATTGGGCTCTGATGGTGTAGGGGAATGTGCATATGTAAATGCCTTTGCAGTGCCATAGCACATTAATGACAGAAAGAGTTTCCCACAGCCTGCCTTTCAATGGAGAGGGTGAAGGGTGATGATTCAGCTGATACTGAAGACCATAGGCTGGAATTTTCAACAGCACATAAGGGAATTAGGCACCCCAATCCATTAAATTCAATTTGATTTGGCTGCCTAACTCCCTTAGGCACATCCCACCATGGAGCACATATACAAGATGGCTGCATTCAAAGTCGAATTCCAGTTCTTCTCTGGTCTCACTCATACATTGCAACGAGGTTAGGCCAGAGATGAATTTGGAACTCATTCTTCACCTCCCTGTGACATATACTGATATCACACTGGTGGGAATTGCCTGAATTCTGAGATGCTGGCTGCGAGGAAAATTTCAGATTCACAAAGGAACTAAGACAAGTCACCACTGCTGGTTGTACAGCGTTTCAGGCAGGGACTATAAAGTGAGAGACGCACTCAGGTCAAGTTCTGTACAGTGAGGCAGGAGTTGTATGCAAGGTGCTATCTAGAGAGATATGTGGATATGGAGTGTGGGTGCAACATATACAGCTCTTGATGGGCATTGGTATGAGTGACTGGGTCAGGAGGTGCATTGATGAAGACATGTGGCTCTCTGCAGAGAGTACGTTACAGCACAACATGTTTGTGTGCCAGTTTGTTTGAACGTCTCACACCATGATATTTTCCAGCACTGGATGACACATGGCTCTGACCTGGGTAAATATGAAATAACAGTAACATATATTTATTACCCTCATTATTTATAACTTTTTGCTCTTGGCTATTTTTACTAACATCTGCTTCGGAACTCACCAGCCAACACACAACATTTGCTTTTAATTAATACAAACTTTCTTCATCTCTGAGTCCTGGTTGGTTCCTTTTTTCCCTCTCCCAGACCACTGGCTCCATCACCACAGTGACCATAACACCTTTAGCTGCCATGACAACACCCAATCATGTGACTGTAAATCCCAGGGCAAGATCCTAAAGCTGCCAAAGTTTGATAATTGTTCCTGCAATAGTGCTGACTCCCGGGCCCAAATGGCTAGTTATCATCTGCCTTCTGAAAATAAAACATTTATGGAACACGTACCCTTTCCTTATCTACTGGGATTTTCCTCTTTGTTACAATTCTCAGGTGGGACACCATATTTACAGCTCATGGTGTGAATGTTAGAGTGTAACAAACAGGCATGAAAGTCATCAGTACTCATGAGCACGCCCTGCTGGCATTTTGAATGAGGGGGCTGGTCTCAGGTGTGTCCCCTGCTGCTGTGTGTTGACCTCATCCAAAGAACTAGCCCTTATGGGATGACATCACAAAATGTCAGCCAATCAGTAGTCTTCTTGTGCTGGCAGGTTCTGATGGCAGAATGGCTCAGTATATTTAGGAACTGGAGCTTAAATGTGGGAGTCGGTTGCTTAACTCCTTTGAAAATCCCAGCTTATGTGAGAGGAGAAGTCCATTCCTCCATCCACAACCTCACACGGAAAGAAGACTCCTGCTTGACAAATGCTTCTGTGATCTCTTTTAGCAGACATTGGCTGGCATGACGGGCAGGTTGTGGTTGGTGGAATGATGTCTGGAGGGACTCCTTCCCCCTGATTCTCGGCAGAAGAAGTTGGGCTGGTTAATGAATGTTAAACCGGAAAATACAATAATATTCCCAGCTAGAGAGAACAGTCAGAGATGGAACAGAGATATATTTTGATAAATAGATAAATAACATTAAAAAAACATGGTCTCACCCACCTTGTCTAATATTTTGCAACTGACACGGCTACATCTACATTGCATAGAGACTGAACAGGGCAGAGACAGCCTGGGTAGGGATGCGGGGAGAAAGAGACTCACGATAGATAGATAGATAGATAGATATATTAGATCATGCCAGTGGTTATGGCTGGTAAGGGTTCTACCTCTTAAACTTTAAATTTAACCCTATCAAATCTCACTTTATCTATCTCACTTCTCAGTCTCATTATATCTGCCTTCTTTGGACTATTTTCTGCACCAAATACATCTGGGGATGGATCCATAGCTGGTGTAAAATGTCATAGCTCCACTGAAAACAATGTACATGGGTTGAGGCTCTGCCCTGTGAATTGCAGGGCCTAAGGAAATTGGGCTCTTGCTTTTAAGTATGTTAGTTGGAACGTTTAATTCTATTCTGTCATCCCTCAGAACAGCAGGCAGGAATGCATTGGTGTAATGTGGAAACCACGGCATGATGATGGATGAAATTAAATCCCTGCATTTGGACATAAACCATGGTAACATAAAATATGCAAAAAATCAGGCTTGGTTTTCAATACTGAAAATACAAGGCCCCTTTTGGCAGACTGCAGAGAGGATATTACTCAGATCCAGACATGGTTTTCGTTATTTTAGTGAAGGATAAATACTCATGTGCTGAGATATTCCAGACCCATGCTAACACTGTTGTGTGTGAATCACACCAAAGAATTCTGTGTGGAGAGGAAGGACCTAGCCCTGTTCCCAAAGAAGGGCAGGGGAACTCTGCAAAGAGTGTCTGTTCACAGAGCCATCAAAATTTATCTGACACTCTCATGTCTGGAAACTAAACCTCACAAGGATGAGCTTTCTTGACAGTGCTGAGATTGAAGCATACCACATTATTCTATTTTGTGTCCTGTGTTTCTCTTTTGTGGCTGGTCCACGCATGAGTATAATAGCCTACTAATGCTGCCAGCTAAAGGAGTTGTTCCTTAAGCTCCAATCATAGAAGCTTCTGCTTGTAGTTCTGAAAGTCCCTTGGTTCATTCTATGCTGATGACCCATCAAGCCAAAGGGGTTGCTTCAGAAGTGCTACAGCTTTTCATGTGATATTTTGATATTTCTCGCACCAGCTGAGGCCAGGAGGTACATGAAAAATGACATATTAACCAAGCAAATTTACACTGCAAACCTCAGAGCTGATTTTGTGTCTGACTCAAGTTTTGGAAGGTTTGGGCCAGTTCTTATTGTGTCGTTAATAATTCCTGAAAGGTGCATTAGAGCTCTTCGGCACGTACCTAAATATAAGTGGCTTGGTTAGCAGGGGTATTGACTCACAGGTCCTACTGAAGTCAATGCAAACTCTAGGTGTTCAGCACCTCTGAAAATGAGGCCACTTATTTAAGGGGCTAAGCTAAATTAAGGCACCTTGGAATGAAAATGTTGGCCTATGTGACTGGCCCAAAGTGACACCACAATAGAACCCAGGAGGGGTGTCTCCAGTGCTCTTCTTTAACTGATAGGCGCTACTGCCTCTTTAACTCAGATTGGTACCTTTCAGGGAACATTTATAGTGTCAATAATCTAGACCAATCGTTTGGAAAGAGAGGTTCAAATGCACATTCCCATGAGCAGTTAGCTGGAATTCTGATCAAGACCTGGACTCACTGGTTGACTCAAGCAAGCCAGCTGCAGCTGTTAGGGGCAGGGTAGAGCCGGGCTGCGTATGGCACGGAATATCCTGCTTAAACAAGGGAAACTTCTTCCTACGCGAGTGGGGCCTTCGGACATTGCTTTCTTTTCCTAAACTATTGCAAGGGGTTGGCCACATGCCCATCCTGATTGTTATTAAGCAGGGGCTAAGGGTTTGGGCTCTGTTCATTTCTTGGAGTTCTTAAGTGTGCACAAAAGTATGAAACATTTGCTCTTCCCTGACTGTCAGCAGGCAGCAGCACTGAGCTGAAACGCTGGGCAACAGGGAGGGTCCCGAACACTGAACTTTCCAAAACTGCTTTTATTCTTCAATTCACTCACTCTTTCTGCTGCTTCACCTTCCTCCTGTCGCATTAGCCAGGCTCCGGAGAATTCACTCACTCTTGCTCTTTGGGGCAGCTCAGCAGTCGTGCCAGCAGGGGCTGCATTGTGAAGCCAAAGGAATTGCTCATACTTATGGCATGGGTGGTAATGGGAGCAGAATTAGGCTAAAATAATAAATAAAATAAGAATAAGAATAACTAGCGCTTATATAGCACTTTTGAGGCACAGAGAGAAATCCAGGTACATAGCTAGAACTCAGTTGCCCCATCTCTAAAATGAGGATAATGATACTGACCTCTTTTGTAAAGCACTTTGATGCAAATCACCATGACAGAGGCAGGGATTATTAATTATTATTATTATTACTTACAGAAAGCTTTACAGACTTTGGTTTAAACTCTCTTCTGAGGATAATCCAGGTTATAACCCCACCCCATTCACCAGCGGTTATAAACCAGAAACATTTTACACCATACAGAAGTATCAGAGGGGTAGCCGTGTTAGTCTGGATCTGTAAAAGCGGCAAAGAGTCCTGTGGCACCTTATAGACTACCAGACGTTACATGCATCTGAAGAAGTGGGTATTCACCCACGAAAGCTTATGCTCCAATATGTCTGTTAGTCTATAAGGTGCCACAGGACTCTTTGCCACTTTTGCATTCAGAAGTAGAATCTTAGCCAAGATGTACAGTGAGCCTCATGCCCCCTAGCCGTGGGGGTGGAACGAACCGAACTCCTGTGCTGAGGGATGACATGCAGCGATTGCACACTTTAAGTCCCATGCTGATTTCATAGCCTTTTATTTTGCACTTCTGTAAATGGCAAAGGTTATTCAGGCCAAAAACTCAGATAACCTGTAGCACTGATTCAATCTTCATTATATTCTCCTCTTAGAGACAATAATTATGGCTCTGGATTATTGGAAAATGCTCAGTTTTTCTTGGCTAGCTCAAGTTAACATTTTTAAAAAGGGAATGTCCTGCCGAGATTAAACTGTTTGTTCTAAATTTTCCCAGTGGAGGTTACAGAAATCCCAACAATGTTGCTCTAATTTTATCTGGACTAATGAACAGCACACATGTAATAGCATGTGATTACAGCAGAGAAAGGATAAGGCTATAGCCCCGCCTGACTTCTATTGCATGATTGTTACTCAGATTGTAATTGTGACCCTCTTTTTGTTAAATGTTTGGACAGTGCCTTGCCCTATGGAGCCGTGATCTCAATACGGGTCGCTAGGTGCTACCTTTGTGACTAAGTTAATAACCATAATAATGAGCAGGCCAATTTAAAACATGTGCTTTGATTATCCCCAGTAGTACTGACTGGGATCTGAGCAATTAGCTGCTGGTAACGGGAGAATCAGCAGAGAGCATAAGGTCTGCACGCCACATAAGTTGCACTAAAGGCCTGATCCACAGCCCATTGAAGTCAGTAGAAAAACTCACATTCAGCAGACTTTGGATCAAGCCATAAGAGGTGCCAAAGGTCTTGTGCTGGATGTCTGCACAGCAGGAACCTCACCCTGGGGTGCTTATTGTTAGCACAGTCACTCCAAGTGCACCCAACAGAATGAGGTGAGAGTGCATCTAATAATCCAAACAAACTTAATGCAGCCAGAGCTGCACACTAAGCAGCACTTGCCTCATCCAGAACTGGCAGCATGTGGCCCCACCCATCACAGGAACATGCTGTTTTAGTCCCCTTTCCCCTTTCTCGATTCACACCCACAGGGAGCCCAGCTCAGAGAGGCGGAGAAGCCCAATACAGCCTATTATGCCCTGATCCTGCAGACAGTGATACATGTGCTTTACTTTATGCTGGTGAGTGGTCTTGTTGAATCCAAGAGGAGCGTTTATTTATGAAAAATTAGGTGCATGTAGAAACCTTTGCAGGATTGGTGCCAAAGCAATCCTTGGTCTCCCTAATCACATGGGGGGATGGTTTCATTTTGTATGATGTTCTATGTTTTAACTCAACATCTGTTGTTGCAAAACCCCTTCTCCAGGGGGCCCTACTGATGTGCATGTTGCTCTGGCCTCAGCCACATGCTCCTCTCGAGTACAAATCTCCTCTCTCTTCCGTTCCCAATTCCCCCCCTGCTCATCTCCAGCAGTGATTTATGATCCTTTGCACAGTGTAATCTGCATTTCTATCACCTGCCAGAGCTAATGGAGCATGCAGAGACCAGACGAGATTGGCCAGTCTCACTCATTCACTTTTCTTTTTCCTCCTCGGTCTCCTGCTCCGCCAAAAAAGTGAAGGGCTGAAAGCTGAGATTAGTGATGAGTCTATGAAAGTGCTTTTTTTTCTTGCTCCCATCCCTTCCTTCTAGATTTGCTGTCTGATCTGCACACCCTCCCTGGATGGACATGGCTGTTGCTCTTTAGCATCCTTCTTGTTGCAATGTAGCTGCACATGGAAAATAGAACTTGTCAGTCATGTTCTTTCTGGTGGCACAGGGAAGTGCATCTTAGTACAGTGAAGTGAATTTAACACAGCCATGGGACCAAGCAGAATAGTATAGACGCAGCATGGGTCTGCATTTCAAAGTTCAGCTATGGTCGTGTCCAGAGGTTCAATCCATTCTCAGGGACCTGATACTCCCATTCAAACTCTTGGAATCATAGAACATTGGGGTTGGAAGGGACCTCAGGAGGTCATCTAGTCCAACCCCCTGTTCAAAGCAGGACCAACCCCATGTTGACCTTGGGCACATATCCAGAAAAGCACCTAAGCAAATGCATAGCTTTAGGCACTTTAATAGTCCCAATGACTTCTATGGAACTACTCATATGCTTAAAGTTATGCACATGCTTTGCTAGATTGGAGCACTACTCCTCAAGTAGACAATATTGCCACTCTTAGACGCTCAAGCATTCAAAAATCATGTCAGGTTTCCCCTTCCCCTGCAAAAAATCATGAGATAGGCTTAAAAATCATGAGCTGTTTATTTTTTTATACATGTTGGTTGCTTTTTACTTTCCTTCTGGGTTTTGAACCTTATGGGCTGATGTTTTCAAGCTTCTCTCTATAACCGTGGGGGCTAGAAACTTACTTGTTTTTAACTGGAAGCTGAGATTCTCACTGTAGACTGCTGCATCGCATCATCAGCCTGGGCAAAATAATCAGCCACACTCAGTTCAGTTTGTAGACCCTACTTCAGGACCCTGTTTATTCTTTGCCAACACACACAGACCTACAAAGGGAAACATCGAGCAATAACATAAACCAGTGGTTCTCAACCAAGTGTATGCAGAGGTCTTCCAGGGGGTACATCAACTCATCTAGATATTTACCTAGTTTTACAACAGGCTACATAAAAAGCACTAGTGAACTCAATACAAACTAAGATTCCCTACAGACAATGACTTGTTTATACTGCTCTGTATATTATGCACTGAAATGTAAGTACAATATTTATATTCCAATTGATTTATTTTATAATTACAGGGTAAAAGGGAGAAAGAAAGCATTGTTTTCAGTAATAGTCTGCTGGGACACTTTTGTATTTTTACGTCTGATTTTGTAAGCAAGTGAGGTGAAATTTGGGGTAGGCAAGACAAATCAGACTCTTGAAAGGGGTGCAGTAGTCTGGAAAGGCTGAGAGCCACATAAAGTAACAGTCGTGTTCCTAACCAAGACTATAGGGCCATCTTAATGGCCAAAACCATCTGCGATCAATGGGGGTCCACATGGCCTGCTTGCCCTCTCATAGTCTTCTGCTGTAACCACAGGAGAGTGTACTACAAGCCCTCCCCTGTTCTAGCCTCCTGCCTGGAGCTAGGCCCCTCCTTTATATCCCCTACCTGGGAATCATCAGACACAATCATGTCATGTTGTTCAGCTGAGTGAGATGATTCCCAGCACCTGCTTGCTGGGCTCCTCCCCGGCCATCAGGGGGCAGACCACCCTGATGTTCACATAATCCCATGACTCGAGGAGCTGGGGCTTTCAGATAAATATCAGACTCACCATAAAATCATGGCAGTGGCAACATTACTACTGCCACCAATGGAACTACTTGAGGAATAAGTTATTATTCAACATGTGGCAGAATCTGGCCCAAAGATAGAGGCTGTTTGCAAATTTGGATCCTGGTTCTCTTCCAAAAGTTGGGTGTATTCACATGCATGATTTTGGATCAGAACTGTGTCTCATTTTCAAAGATATCACACTCCTCTAAAATCTGATATTAATATGAAACATCTGTCACATAGCAGAATACCTTTCCATCAGAGTTTGTAAGAGACTGTAGATCACACACACACACAAAACCCACCCACCAGCTTTTCACTCATCTTTTTCAGGACAAAATGTAGTGCAAAGAAACCAGAATGAAGCATACAAGAAAAATAACATGGCAGCAACTACTTAAGCAGAGGTGCAGGGTCCATTCCAGAGGCATACACAACATTTTGTATGGCTTCCGTTAATGGTGCAGCAAATGAACTCATGGCAAATACCGTAACTTGGCTGGGTTTTAAAGAGTCTGGATAATTTTATGGCCACCAATAATATTTGTGGTTTTGCAGAGTTTTTTAAAAAACCCTCATCGAATTCCCTGCTACAGGTTTTTGGGGTCAGGAAAGAATATTTTCTCCCATGTACAGTATTGGACAATTGACCTGGTGTAATATATGGGGTTCTATGGCCTTCATCTGAAGCATCAAATCAAGGTCTTGGGTCCTTATCTTCACAGAGCTCCATGGCCTGGGGCCAGGGTACCTAAAAGATCCCCTAAAGCTCCAGGACAAAGAGCATGGTTGACAACGATGCCCCTCTGGAGCTGGAGGAGTAATGTGGAGTGTACCCCGCTGGCATGAGCAGAGGGATGGGCTAGCTGCCCAAGTATACACCTAGGGGTTCTGATGGGATAATGCTTGCATGGCTTATCCAGTTCTGGTACTTTAGCATGCTAGATCAATCAGAGCTAGCACAGGTATGTCTACTGAAGCTGAAATTTATACCTTCCAGCTCCAGTGTAGACCTAACCTATGTTTGGCCTCTTCTTCCTTCCCCCATGTAGGCAGGGAGAGGGCTCCAGCAGGAGGCTAATTGGCATGGAATGAAGAATACGCAGGGATAGATTTTGCAATGCCTCAGAATTTCACTCTGCTTGTGCCCATGACACTCCTCAGAGCCTGCGGTGCTGGGAAACCATGATATATCAACACACAAATAAATCCTCAGGGAAATCCACCTTGATGAAAAATCCCCTGCCAGAAACCTTCTGGGGCTTCTGACTGGGGAATTTGTGCAGGGAAAGTTGGGATTGTGGCCTTTTCCTCCCAAATAAAATCTTTAAGAAATCAATTAACTTTGCCTGCAGAGGAACTTTACATGCAGGAAACTCCAGTCTGTTGCAATTGCTCAGTTTTCCTTTGACAAGCCCCTTCGCCTCCTGAGGCCAACAACCCATATGACACTCTAGTACTCTCAAACGGGTTGATTTACATTGCATCATGTAGTAAACGAGAACCACCCCATGTCAAAGGGTAACTAGGAGTGATGCTGGTTTCCTAACTACTGCACTGCAGAGATGGCACAGTTTTGGTCTGGAGGCGGAAGTTGCAGGTGTGTGTGTGTGTGTGTGTGTGTGAGAGAGAGAGAGAGAGAGATGTGGTGCAGAATCTGACATCCACATGGACCACAGTGTACTTTCAATCTCTTGGCAAAGCCAGGTTTGCTTTGTGTCCCCTTCTTCACCTTTTATCACCACAGTGTTTTTCATTTAATCAGCCTGTTTGTAATATAAATGCTGTGAAATGACAGCGACTTTGCAAAGTTCAACAAGGAAATTAGACCAAATGTGAAAAATTAGGTACCAAAGGGGAGGTTTTCAGAGGCAGAAATAGGAGTTAGGTACCCTGGACTTTCAACTTTTTTTGTGATCCTTGGGCCTTTGACAATCCACCCCCCTCCGGCCAAATTTAGACAGATGATCAAGTTGCCCTGATTTGCAGAGTTGCTTTGCCTATCTGTACCCAGCCATAGCATTTTACAAGAGATTAAAATTACTAAGCATGATCTTCAGGCAAGGACTGTGCAGCCCAAAAAAGAAAAGCTACAGAATCTCCTCACCTTCCTTAATCCTCATAATCTGCTTCTTCTCCCTTAAGCATTTCAAAGCCTCAAGACCAGATCCCCATCTGAGCCCCAGTGCAGTAAAGCATCTAATCATATTTTTAGCTTTAAGATCATCCTTAACTTCCATTTATTTCAATGGGACTTAAGCATGTGCTTAAAGATAGACACATGCTTAAGCATCCTTCCTAATTAAGTAGGCATTCAGTGTGATGTCAGTGGAGGCACTTGGCACCAGCTGAGTCTCTGTCCTCCTCTGCTCTCTTCAAAATTCCCTATGAGGATATGAGTTAGTTTCAGAGAACCTAGGTGACCAGCCAAAACAAACCAACATGGATTTTGTATAATCAGTATCAAATAATCAAAGTGAGGTGTTTGTGTTCAGTCCACCAAGTAAAAACAATAAAACTCACAATACCAAATCCTTGAGTAAACCCCAGGCATTTGCAATGTGCTTTCAGAGATTTCCAGAGCCAAAAGAGATGTGAAATTCACCGAATACATTTTTTTGCTATGAATCATTCAGGAATCTTCAAGGCTGCATCGCACGGAGGGCTGTGAAGATCCATCAATTAGAGTTAGTTCTTTAAAATCTCTGAATGGAAGGTGCTATAGAAAAAGCAAAACAGATTTATTATTATAATCATTGTCATTCAAAAACTGTGGTAATTCTGGGTAAAATTTTCAAAGGCACCCAAGTGCCTTAGGAGCCTAAATCAATGGGATAGGCTCCTAGGTCACATTGACACTTTTGAAAAATTCACCCACTAAAATAAGATGTCATGTTTGCAGCAAATATGGTCCAAACCAGTGAGCAGTGGACTAGAATCCAAGACCTTGGTTCTTCTCCTAGCTTTACAGGAAAAGTCACTTCACTGCTCTATGCCTCTGTTTCTGTTCCTTCTCTTTGACCTGGTTTACACTTAAATTTAGTTCAACCTAGCTACTTCACTCCGGGCATCAAAACATTTAGCGCCCTGGGTGATGTAGTTAGGTTGACCTAACCCCCACTGCAGACACAGGTATGTTGATGGAAGAATTCTTCCATCGACCCAGCTATTGCTTCTTGAAGAGGTGGATAACCCACATCAACAGAAAAACCCTTTCTGTCAATGTAGGAAGCATCTATACTACTGCACTGCAGCTGTGCTGCTGTAGCCACTGCAATGAAGACATACCCTTTGTCTGTCTTGCCTATTTAGATTATAAACTTTTTAGGGCCGGGACTTTCTCTTTTACTGTGTGTTTGTAGTGTGTAGTACAATGAGGTCCCAAGGGGCTATTGGACAAAGAAATACTAACAATAAAGGGTCTTTGATAAGTTAGCAATATTTAGCTATGTTGTAAAGTGTTCTGAGCCCTTTGGATGAAAAGTTCTATGCAATGCCAAGTACTGAATTATTATTATTGCTATTGACAATGTAAATGGCATCACCATAATGGGACAACAGCATCAGGTCTCTGGGAGACAGAGGGTGGGGAGACGCTAATGCACACAGTCAAGTTACATCTTGTAGTATTAGAGCGTGCTTGTGTGAATGGTTCTGACATCTAGAACGTGAACCAGATGTCCCCTTTCTTATCCCATATGATGTCGACGAGAGATTTGAATTAATTTATGTAGAAATGATGGGTATTGTTTTATTGCTGAAACTCTGGGTAGCAGGCAAGGTGGCACTAGTTAACAGCAGCCTCTTTGTCTTAAAAAATTCTAGAAACAAACCTCCCCCTCTCTGTTGCTAACTAACCTTTCTTCATCTCCCGCCCCACCATCACCACTCGCCACAAACCAATGGAAAAATATTTCCATTGATAATAATCGAAGTTTACAGAGAGGCAAAGTCAGAAAAATGCTGCTTGAAAACTTATTAGAGTTTGGTTTAAGGATATTTACTTTGTTTATTTTGACATGTGATGCTGACAATTTGCTTTTTAACGGTTATAAAACTTTAACTTTCTGAATCCAAAAATCTACCATTCTTAAATAATTATTGTCTGACCCCTCATAATTTCCCAGCCCTGTGAAAATTTAAATTGACAAAAATAAAAAAATGCTTAAAACAATCAACATTTCCCATCAAAATTATAAAAACATAAAAATTGAATTTTACCAAGTCTAAGTATCCTGCACCATAGGAGGAAAAGCATCTCAATCATTCGGCCTCCACTCAGTCATATTTAAAGATGGTTGCAATGTCCTGAATTTTGACATTCACCCTTTTTATTTTTATTTTTTTTTGAAAATTTGATATTTTTTTTGTTGGGGAGAAAAGAAAACAAATTTTCATTTAAAAATACTGGGTCTTTTTTCAAACACTTATAGAACTGTTTGAATTTTTTTCACCAATTTAAAAATATTGACCAGTTACTGAAATTTAAAATGAAACAGTGGAATTTTTCAAAAAGTGTCTATGAAATTGTTAATTCCCACACACACACCCCACCAACCAGCTCTAGTCACCCCTTCCCCAAGTGCATACATATTCTGGGGCAGGGAGGCTGACTTTATAATTTGTGTTCCAGTAGTGCCTAGAGACCAGACTAACACGGCTACCAAATTGGGATCTGTGTCCCATTGTGCTAAGTCCTATACACTACATATATGCATCATAAAAAACATTGCCTGCCTCAATCAACCTACAATCTAGCCAGACAAATGGTGTGAGAAAGGAGTGTGATCATCTGTTTTATAGATGAGGCGTTCACAACCAGGACTTGTGGTCAGAGCAGGCATCAGAGATGAGCCATGGGTCAGAGCTGGCATGGGGAGTCAGAGACCAGAGGCAGGGATCAAGAACAAGGCAGGAACCAAGAACAGGTCAAGAAGGCAGGAGTCAGGTAAGAAAGCTGGGTCCAGTGTAGCAGCCAGCCAGGGATTCACCTAGTTCTAGAGATGACTTCCTGTACCTCCCCTTGCCTTAAATAGTGCAGCAAGACCAATCGTTGGTGCTGGGCGCTCCTCCAGTCAGAACACCCAGAGGCGGTGCCTCTATGGGGCCGGGGTTCCATTAGCCAGTCGGTTAATAGTTACTAGTTACTAGCAAGCTGCTGGGCAGCAGTTGGGATGTGACAGTTGCCTGGGGACCTGCAGACCCCAGCACAACACCTGTGGATCCTCACCTTGAGAGATTAAGTGACTTGCCTGGAGTCACAAAGGGAATGTGTGAAACCAGATCTCCTGAGTCCTATTCCGTTGCCTTATCCACAAGCCCATCCTTCCTCCTTTTGTAGAGCTGCAGTTGATTTGGGGCCCAGTCCAGCCCAGTGCTTAGATCCCCAAGCTCCTCACTGACACTGGTGGGACACCTGGCGGCACTGAGCCTCTCCAGGAGTGTATATGGACAGCACAAAAGCCTCTTGCAGTTGGCAGCTCACCAAGGCATTCTTGGCCCCGCAATCTGCATTGCCTGGGCTCTGAGTACCCACTGCTACCAGCACTTTCTCCGTCACACATTGTCTGAATACGAAGTGATCCACAAGATACTGCCTGCTCGCTACATCTCACCCATCCCTTCCCCCCACCCCCCACGGCCATTTTTCAGCACCTTCCCCATGCAGCGTGGCTTCCGCTGAAACATCCATCACCCGCCGGATCGAGTAGCCAGCATCATCTTTCAGTGCATCAGCATGTGCCAGCGCGGCTAGAACACATCTCTGACAGGGGATGGAGGGGGAGAGGACGGTGTGTACGCAGGGAGACTCCTGTACAAGACAATGCCCCACAAAAGCACAAGCATTTTTGTTTGAGCAGGCAGAGTTTGGCTGTGCTGAAGCCTCCCTTTCATCACCCGGTATTAGGCCCAAAGCGCTACCTCTTTGAATATGTACACAGCACATTCCAGATCCTGTCACCAGGATGACAGATTTGTCAGGCTTCTCAGAGGCCTGGCACCTGGGGTGCAGTGCAAAGCCGGCTTTTCAGCTAAGAGTGCATAATGCCTCCCCCCCCCCCCCCCCCCCCCCCGCACCGGGGAGCGTTCTCCTCCCCCCTCTCCTTCCCCACCGTTTCCCCTCCCCAACCTGAATGAGCACTTCTTTCAGTAATGGGTTTTTTCCACCTGGTTGACTTGATGAAAGGTTTATGAGTTGACATTATGTGCGAGAAGAACAAAGCAAGCGTGGGGATGTGTGTGTGTGTGCGGGGATGGGGGTGGAGGGAGGTTTCGACAGATCTGCTGAAAACTTTATTACAAACCAAGAGACATTAGGAGCAATAAATCAGCCGGGTGCTCGCTATTAACCAGCAGGAAATGCCGCTGCAGAATTGGATGGAAAATATTCAGGGCCTTGTTTCAGAGGTGCTGGACACCAAAAGCTTCCATTGACTTAGCACCTCTGAAGATTGGATCGGTGAGATAGATAGATAGATAGATAGATAGATAGATAGATAGATAGATAGATAGATAGATAGATAGATAGATAGATAGATAGATAGATAGAAAAACTGCTGAGCACCCATCTCTGAAAAGCAGGCCCCTTTAAAGTGTCTCAGTTTGTACATCCCAAAATTGAGCCATCCAAAACCCCATTCCCTACTCACGTTTGAACATTTTAGGGTATATATAAAATAGTGATGGGGGAAACCATCAAAGGCACAAATTGAAATTAAGCACCCAATTCCCATTGACTTTCAATGGGGGTTGGGCATCTATCTGCCCTTTGAAAATCTTCCTATCTCTATCTACAGGAATTAGGAACCTATCCTGCTTAGGAGCTTCTGATATACTTTTAAAAATTGCTGTTAATTTTTATGTCTTTTGCTAGTTGCTCTTCACATATATATATATATATATATATTGGCCTGGCTGATTATACTTTTACACTCCTCTTGGCAGAGTGATGTTCCTTTCTATTTTCCTCAGTAGGATTTGACTTCCCATTTTTAAAAGATGTCTTTTTGTCTCTAACCACCTCTTTTACTTTATTGTTTAGCTGGTAGCATTTTTTATTTTTTGGTCCTCTTCCTGTTTTTTTTATTTGGGGTATACATTTAATTTGAGCCTCTATTGCAGTGTTTTTAGAAAGTTTCCAATCAGCTTACAGGTATTTCACTCTTGTGACTGTGCCTATTAACTTCTGTTTAACTAGCCTCCTCATTTTTGTGTAGTTCCCCTTTTTGAAATTAAATGTTACTGTGGTGGGCTTCTGTGGTATTTTCCCCACTGAAAGGATGTTAAATTTAGTTACATGATGGTTGCTATTACTAGCAGTTCAGCTATATTCACCTCTTGGACTAGATCCTGTGCTCCATTTAGGACTAAATCAAGAATTGCCTCATCCCTTGTGAGTTCCAGGACTAGCTGCTCCAAGAAGCCGTCATTAATGGTGTCTAGAAATTTTATCTCCATCCCATCCTGAGGTGACACGTTCCCAGTCAGAATGGGGATAGCTGAAATCCCCCATTATTAATTGGTTAAGAACAAGATCACATTCAAAGGAAACTACTGCAAGGGAGACATAGTTTAATTAGCCCAGGGGAATATGGCTAGGAAACCAGAGCTAACGAAATCCATACTCTTATGAAAAGTACCATAAAAGCCCGAGCAATCATGAGTGCCCAAGAGCATATGATATTTATTGTGATAACCTAAGGCCAGCTCCTCTAACTAAAGCCAGCCTGGAACATCCTCTATAGTGAGAACTTGGAGCTGGCTTGGAGGGTGTTGCCTGTGACACATTTGCGAACAAGGGAGGCTCCAGCTTGTAAATATGTGCTGCTGTTATTCATTAAGCAGGAAGAATTTGTGGAAGGTTGGTGGTGGGGAGGACCATGGCAGGCTTCTCGCAGCCTCGTGCATGGGTTATTCCGTGCCAACTGAGCAAGGATCACCTGGCTTTGTGCTATGTTAAAAACTAGAGCCTCAATCCAGTTTTCAACCTCCTGGTAGACCACAAGCTCAGTAGTTGTAATTAGTCATTTCATAAACTCTATAAGCCTGACTCTCATCTCACTTAGGCTGCTGCTATTTAGGGCTAACTCTATTGAAGTCAATGAAGTCGAACTGGTGGGAGAGAGAAGAGCTAGCGTGTCCCCTGTTTGTGTCATCTCAATTACTCAGAACTTCCTCCTACTGTGAAAAGCAGAGCAGCTCCTGTTCCCACAAGCCCCTTTGAACCGTACAACTGCCAAGTGCCAGGAGATCCTGCTATTTCTCCCTAGCAATAGCTCATTGCTATTTCTCCCTAGCAAGTTCATTGCTATTTCTCCCTAGCAATCGTTTGCTCTACACAAAGACAAACAAGTTTCTATTTTAAACGCTAATCTGTGGCTACTTCGTGCCTTTTGGAGAGTGGATGTCCTGAAAATGTCACCGCAGAGCGACATGCTCAAGGGATTAGAGGGGTTTCACTATGCAAATGACACTGCACAATCACAAATGTTTCTTTGGCCAGAACATCAGGTGCTGCTGCCCAGGCTTAACTTGCTGGATTTTGAATTAAAAACAACAAAGACCAGATCCTGAGAGGTGCTGAGACTTTGTGAATTCCATTGACTTTGAATTGTAGGTGCTAATCCCTCTAAGGCTTTGGCCCCAAATAAATAAAGCTACATTCCTCTAGCTCACTCAATAGGCATTTCCGCCTCTAGGCAGCTGAGTTCAACAGTGATTTGGATCTCAGGTGAAAATATGTTTGGTGTTTCCACCCTTGCTGGATGTGGATGTTGGCCTACACGTCAAGACGGCCACACAGTTTGACATGGCTGACAATCCTTCTCAGGAAGAGGCTCCGACAGAGAACAGCCCCAGGATGTGGTAGCTCAAAATTAAGGGGCCTTGGCAGAGCTTGGTGTTGAGCCCAGAACTGAGACATCAGTGGGGAGAGGGGCATTAGCAGAGCCAAAGTTAGGGCTGAAGGGCATTAGCAGAGCCGGACCCGGGGGAAGACACCAGATTGGAGGTGTAAGGAATGTTTCAGAGCATGACGTGGGGTACAGCTACACTGCAAAAAAAAGACCTGTGGCAGCAAATCTCAGCCTGGGTCAACTGACTCGGACTTGTGGGACTCACGCTACGGGGCTAAAAATAGCAGTGTAGACATTTGGGCTCAGGCTGGAGCCTGGCCTCTGAGAGCCACCTCCCTTACTGGGCCTCAGCACAAAGACTCCAGCCCAAGCCCACGGGTCTACATGGCTATTTTTAGCCCATTAGTACGAGCCCTTTCAGACAAAGTCAGTTGACCTGGGTTCTGGGACTGGTGGGCATAGGTCTTTTTATTTTGCATGGTAGACATACCCTAAGGTGCATGAGCAGAGCTGTGGGAAGGGGAAGCTTGTATAGAATCTGCCTGAAGTCTATGGGCCTGATTCTCCTTTTGCCCTGCATCTTGTGTTGTCATTGACACCTGCACAAAGTGGGTGTAAGACACTACCAAATCCGAACGTCAGCATTTTACAAAAGGGTCAGTCTTGACACATGCTGCAGATCAAAGGAGAATAAGGCTCTAAGGGCAAGATTGTCAGAGTCACCAGTCATTTTGCATGTCTCTGTTTTTGGATACCTCACTTGAGACAGCTTCCAGGGGCCGAAGTTTCAGAGGGTGGGCTCTCAGCACTTGCTGCAAATCAGACCCCTCTCAGATGTCTGAAGTTGAGCACTTGAAAACAGCCTCCCTGAGTCACTAGCCACCACTGAAAACCTCGGCCTGTATCTGCAGTGTTCCTAGACATTCACGCTCAGGAGTGAGCCTTGTTCTGGCTGGCACGCAGTGACATGCACGCTCAGGAGTGAGCCTTGTTCTGGCTGGCACGCAGTGACATGCGCCAACCACAAAAGCTCCTCCTCATTGTGAGTATCCTGAGTGTGCAGGGGGAAGTGTGGAGTTGCATTTTAAAAAAATTAAAATCAATAAACAAAACTGCAGCTCAAAGGAGGCTGCCTGTATGCTCAGCATTAACTGTTTGCTCCTTCCCCATGGCTCACATCTGCTCTGTATTTTGCATCGTGAGGGATTCTGATGCTCTGTGAAGCACAGCAAAGAACTACTGACAAGCCTGAAATTAGCGCTAGCACCATACTAAGCTTCTGGTTACCTAGAGCCTGGGACACACAGAGCCAGTAATTATTCAGGTAATCTAGCAGCTGCGAGAATGTGGGAGGGTGTAATGTCTTACCTAATTATCTGAATTTTCCAAATCATAATTAGAGTAGGGTTGCCAACCCTCCAGGATTGTCCTGGACTCTCCAGGAATTAAAGATTAATCTTTAATTAAAGATTATGTCATGCAATGAAACCTCCAAGAGTACATCCAACCAAAATTGGCAACCCTAAATTTGAGTCAAGCACATGGGCCAAACCCTGTTACACCAGCGCAACCTCACTTAAGCCAGCGGGGTTGCGTAGGTGGAAACAAGGGCAGAGGTCTGTCCCTGTTCTCTGAATTGTGATTACAGCTTTAGAGGGTCACAGGCGCCCTCTTCATTTTTTTGTTTCAGCTGGAACTGGATGGACTAAAATGCCATGAGCAAGGCCGTCCCACTGTACTTCTGATCCAGGTAGGAGAAGTGATGGGAATCACTCCAGGAAACCTACTCTAGTGGCAATTCCGGATAAAAGACATTCAGATAAGTATTAGTGTTCTATCCATCCTTAGATGGGTCTTCCAGATTCCTGAGCAGGACTTTGGGAACAAGCAGCTAAAAAATCCTTGATAATTTTAACACTGGGCATGGTGCATCTGAGGTTGGGATTTTGGGAGCAGATATTGACAGAAAGTATATGTGATCGGGAAAGTTCAGGCACGTATCCCACTACTGCATCTCTCTGGAGATGCAACACTATCTAAAGCTAATTAAACAGGGGAGAAGTTAGTGAATTGCAACACATACTAGGTAATACTAGAGGGGGTGTGGGGAAAGAATCAAAGGGGAGCAAAGAAAAGAATGATGAGATGGAAATAACTCTTGTATTTAGGAGTGGAGCTGGGTGAATAACTGATTTTTCGGTTTCCCAAAAATTGGGGGGGGGGCGGGAAATCTGTTCAGATTGAACCAAATCTAGAATTTTTCAGAATTTTTGGTGAATCAAAAGAGTCCCTATTTCAGGACAACAGGGATTCAAACCACACCTCAGGTAAGTACCCTAACCACTGAGCTAAAGGTTATAAAGGGGGAGGGAGGGTGGGCGTGGCAGCAGCACCACCACCGCCTCCTCCTCTTCCTCCTTTGGCAAGTTTGTGAATTTGCAAAGAGTTTGGGGGTCAACCAAAATTCCATTTTTCGTCACGTAAACGTTGTCCAGAAAAATGCTGCCCAGCTCTATTTATGAATTTGATGAAGTGAAGAATCCAGTTTATCCTGCTTGCTCACGTCAGTCATGATACAACCACAAGATAAGGATATGAATCTCTTGGGGCTTGTCCAAAGTCATCTAAACCTATGAAACCCACCAGCAGCTCCTGCAATTTAAATCTCTCCATGATGAACATTCACCATGGCTACCTGTTGATCTTCTCTGTTGGAAGATCAAGCACAGGCACATGGGTGTTACCATATTTGACAAGACCAGTGGTTCCTATAGTCTTGTTTTCCTGCCTCTTGTCAGATGATTGCTCCTCAAGTCCCGATTCCTGCCTCCTCCACGCTAATCTGACCAAATGTCTCTTGAGTCTGGGATCATGCAATGGGTAAGGCCAATGTCCATCTAGTACAGTTTCTCACTCCTTGTTTTTCCAGACCAGATGATTTGCCCACCAGTTTGTTATCCTGCTTCTTGCCTTCACTCACTTCCCAAAAAGTGACATTAACTCAGTGCGCTGACAGATTCCTGACTCTAAATTTCTGATTTTGCAGCCTTAAACCTGCATTTCCCTTTCTTTTAATAAGGCACCTAAGCCTTGTGTTTGCTGACTAATGCTAACAAATGAGGCCAGTTGTTGCTTACTGGAATCACCTTTCAATGAGGAGTTGACAGCAAGAACAATGTGTTTGTTTGCAGCCTGTGGAGGCCTCCGGGAGCATCTGTCATCAGAAGAACTACATGTCAAAAGGGGTTTCAGGCTCTGAGTGATTCTCTGAATAGGAAGAAGGAGAGAGGCATGTACAGACCTGTAGCTGGACTCCTGACGTGTGGAGCTTTCATCTTCCCCTTCTCTTTGTTTCCAAAGAGGACTTTGTTCTATAAGATGTGGCTTTTAATTATGAGAACTGTATGTACAATTAGTGGTTTACCTGAAGGGAAATTTGAACCATGTAAATAGGCATCTTTTTGCTATAACCCACATAGGCTGGAAGAATTCTCTTTTGATATTTTCCATGGTGGAAAAGGACATGTATGTGTTAGAAGATTCAATCCAGCTAGTTAAGGTTTTACTGGAGGAAGGAGTTTAGCAGATCTAAGTGCCAAATGGCAGCATCGTAACTGGTTAGGTGAGAGAGCGTCAACTAGCAACCACAATATAGGCAAGAGAGGTGACATCAAAGAGAAATTCCACTAGGCCCTTTAGCAGTTAGTAAACCGTGTATGTACAAAACACTAAAGTAAGTGTAATAACATCTTCCTATTATATTGGGCCATGCTGAAGGATCATAAAGCACTGTGCAAACTGTAAATGTAAACACTAGGGCTGGTCTCTGGATTTTTTTCAGAATTCTGAAACTCTTGTCATCTTGCAGGATCGCAAACAGACCCAATTTTTTACTTTTATTGCAAAATCAGTGTTCAGCAAATGAAAAATTTCAACCGCGGTATTGAGAAAATTTTTGATTAAAATAATGTTGGAAAAATGTTATGAAAATGGAACATTTTGAAAAAGTCAATTTTTTTCTTTCATTTTAGAAAAAAGTCTATTTTTCAAAGAAAAAATGATTTCATTTGAAAAATTTCAGCCAGCTATAGTAAACGCCAAGGGTGATAATAATAATACCCAGCACTTACTCAGGCAAAACTGGGCGAAGGGGCGATGGAGATATAAAGCAGTATTATTTCAATGTAGCCAGCTAGTGTAGAAGTTATTTAAGTGCCTGTAAGAGTAGTTTGGAGCCGAGACATAACCAGTGTCTCAGTGTAAACTCAGGGCCAGATCTGCAGCTGGTGAAAATCACTGTTGTTCCCTTGACCCACTGGAGCTATGCTGATTTACACCATCCGGAAATTGGGCTCCCAGGTTCTGTTCTGTTTCTGGAAATATCTGCAGGTCCCTATGTCCTTGTGAATTATGCACATCCATCGGGGCACTTCTGTTAATCAGCCTTTCCTGTGCATTGTGGGGTTTTTTTCTCCTCACAGGGCCTGGTTTTCAGAAGGGGCTGGGAAGCCACAAACCTCACCAAACTCAACCAGAGCTGTGGGTGCTCAGCACCTTGGAAAAGCCAAGCCAGGGAAGCAGAGGGAAAAAATAAAAAAGCTGGATGGAGAGCAGCAAAGAAGGTTTTGCCTGAGAATGAAAAATAAAATCCTCTGCATTATCTAAATCATTCCCTTAGGTGATGGGGGTCCACTGGGAGGTAATTGATCCTGATGCAGGAGTGGGTCTGGAGCTGGCCTCATCCATCTCTGGGCAGAGCCCCGTTCGTGTGTGTGTGTGCGGGGGTGGGGTGGGGGGGGGGGGTGAGGCATTGCTTCATTAGAAACCAACCGAGTGTTTTAAGTTCATCTCCGTCTTCTACTGGGAAGAAACATCGTTAAGCACCCAGAACTGACCAAGGCTGCGGACATTCAAATTGCAATTCCTGTTATTAAAACTATAAACTGTGAGACCATTAAAACAAGGGAGGGGGCTGGTGGTTAGGAGATTTAGTAACACTTTGCTCTTCTAATCTCATCTCAATGTCCCTGCAGGGATTTCAGATCGTGTAATCCTCCAGAATGACCCAGTCAGGTGGCTAGCTTCCCCACGCTTGCAGACAGGCCAATAAATAATATATGTCTCTCCATATGTAGAATTCTTCTCAGTGTAAATTCTGTTCTCTTTGCTATCCCAGTCTCACAACACTGGAGGCTCCTTTACGCACATAATGAGCATATATGCCTTGTGCTAGAAAGAGAACAAAAAAAAGGTGGTTTTGAGCAACGCTCGTGGGGACAGTCCTGTACCTTGGTCTAAAGTTGTGCAATTACCATATTGCAAGAAAATGTTGCAATCTGCAAATGTTTTAATTACTACTATTGTGTTTGTTTGTTTGTGTTACAGTATTTCCTAGGAACCCCAGGCCGGGTTCTGTGCTAGGTGCTGTTAAGTCAACTAGCAGAGAAGACAGTTCCCTGTGCCAGGGAGCTCACAGTCTATGGTCAGACAGGGCAAAACAGATAAATGGGGGAGGGGGTTGAGAGGAGGAGGTAACAATAGAAAGAACAGAGTTTAGTAGAAATCAGCCGTCACAGCAAAGCAGATGTTGCCATGTAATGCTGGTTGGAGAAGCTCCGTCCTGCGGCTGCCTATGTGAATGTCTGTGTGCTTCATAGGCAGTATAAGATATATTGGCCCAATTTTCAGAGGCTTCTATTAATTATAATGGGAATAGTGATTGCTCATCATCTTTGAAAATAGGTCCCTCAGAGTCCTATGGAGCACAGAACATTAGCCATCTTCCATTTCACATCAGCATCTCTGCAAATGTTACTTTTGAACATCTCTTTCCCCCTTGCCCATGTTTCCTTTTTCTTCTTTCCTTCTGCTTTTGGCCTCGGGACTCACTCCTGAGAAGAATGAGACTATTATGTGGGGCTGGGGGAAGCAAGCGGAGGGAATTGTCAGGGGTTATAACAGTTCCCCTGACTGGGGTGTTTGGCCCGTTATCTGTAAGCCATATTTGCAAGTTGGGGGGCTGATTAGATTCCCAGCTGTTTTTTAGATAACCAAACAGCAACTGTAACCAAGACAAACTTTTGGCCAGGAGGTTACAGCCCATCCTGTTGGATGCACACCTGGCTCCTGTGAGCCATGGATGGGACTGAGCCTTCCATGCACTCTGCACTAGTGGAGTCACTCCAGATTTACTCCCATCTAACAGAGAGCAGAGTTTAGTCCTAGGATTCTAGGATAGTTTCTTTCGTACCACTGCACTCTTATGGAGACATGCGTCTGAATGGGCTGAGACTATAACGAAGGATGTTTATTTTGTCTGTAACCCAACTGGCCGATTCACTGTATTTCAAACCCCTGCAAGTAAATAAATGAGGGGAGTCCGCTTTCCCCCTCTACACTACAGCGTGTATACATGAGTGTTATTTCGTCTATCAGATTTCTGTACAAAAGACACTGCCGGACCATTAATAATCTGGAGAAACACCTTGAAACTTGACTCAATGAGGGCACATTGCAAATGGGCTCTAATGGCTTTTATTTCTCATCCCTGTCATCTCAGATCTAATCGGCCACTTTCTCATTTTTTATCCTATCTGCTCCCCTCTAAAATCATCCAGCAACTCTTCCCTCAGTGCTGTGCAGAGCACCAGGGGGCTGAGTGACGGGGTCAGCAATTATTTATTAGCAAAGAAAGGTTAGGCGTATCATGTAGCAGTGAGCAGAATCCCAGAGCAGAGGGGAGAGGCAGAACCAAAGGGAGGGGAGAGGAAAGGTGACGGATTTTGTCTTAAAAGGCAAATATCATTCCAGGCCACAGAAGGTCTTTTCCTCTGGAAACAGCAGCTCTTTCATTCTGTGGCCCTCAAGAAAAGGCTTCATGGAGTAGGAGAGGCCTCACAGTCACTGGTCACAAGAATGGGCTCCCAACAGCAACCATTGGGGTTCAGCCCAGAGATGTAGTCTATAAAGAAATAATAGAAAAGTGTCTGAACTGGATCCCTGGGTACTGTTAAACTTTAAAGTGGTTCTCCATTTCTGAGCTGAACCAACCCCTTGATCCGGGATGTAGTTCAAAAGCTGGAATCTAGTCACAAGTAGGCAGCCGCTTGGGCACCTCGCTATAAATGAATAATAATGCTCAGAGTTCATAGTATAGATCTTCTAATCTGCTGAATGCTTAACAAATATTAACTAGTTATTTAATTAAGCCTTACTTGCCTCTAGACAAACCTGGTTTGAATTCCAAGTGTGAAATGAAACACAAAACCAGACTATTTGCTTGTAGGTTTGGGTTTCACTGAGAACATTTCACATGGCTCTAGTAATTACTTTAATTGGACCTGGGCCAGGGTACTGGGTTAGCACCTCTAGGCTTACAAAGGGATAATTAATTACCTTAAATGGTCAAGGCCTTGGGTCTATAGCTCACAAAGCAACAGGCTTTTTAGACTTTTTTTAGAAAACAAAGCAAAGGCTATTTAGTTCTTTTTCCTCTACAAAAATAAATCAAAGGAAGAGACTCCCCACCCCTTAAGAAGATATTGAACAAGCATCAGCTGCATTCCAGTATATGAATTGGGTCCTGAATATCAACATGATAGATAGATAGATAGATAGAGTAAGATTAGTTACAGAGGCGAGCAGAGAAGCAGCAACCTGAGATATACAAGCAGCATGTGGCTCTTGGAGAGAGGTCTTAGCCCTTCCCATCTTAGTCTACCTGATATTACAATCTGTTTAGAGGTCCCATTATTTCTGTTTTATTTGGTTACACAAACATTGACTTAAGAAATATTTCCCAAGTCTCTGGTGGGAATCCAACCTGGTTTTCATAGACAATGACTAACGTTCCTCTTTCAGGAAGGGAGGAGATTTAAGACTTTTGACTCAAGGTTGTTGGGGTTTTTTTTTCTTTTCACTCCTTCTAAGTATCTCTTTATTCATCACTTTAATTACCTAATTGTACATTTCTTTAGGGTGTTACTTGGAAAGAAAATTAGCACCAAAGCTTGGCAGTAAATTCAGAGGCTTTTGGAGCAGGTCCAAGCCGTTTCACCTGTGATTAATTAGATGATTTTTTTTCTTTAAGTGCCAGAGGGCTGTTGAGGTCTTTAAGCAGTTACATGACTGCTGGCAGCTCAGGAAATATGATTGATGTATTAGTCTAACGTTAGGGGCTGCAGCTTCTTTTTGTGTGTGCCCATGTGCATGACAGTGTGTGTGTTTCTGTGTGTGAAACATTGGTATAAGGCTAGACCAAAATTTTCAAAAATGGGTGTCTGAACGTCAGCCCCTAAATCCACATTTAGGCTCCCATAAAAGTGTCTCGATTTTCAGAAATGCTGGGCCACCAGCAGCTCCTGTTCTAATGGGAACTGCTGACTGCTCAGCATTTCTGAAAATCAGGCCACTTATTCTGGCATATAAATATGAGCCTTCGGCCAAGATTTTCCAAAATGACTAGGGGTTTTGGATACCCAATTTGAGACACCTTAAAGGGGCCTGATTTTCAGAGGGTGGGTGCTCAGTAACGAAAAATGGAGGCACCCAAAAGTATTAGTCACTATTAAATAACTTGTTCCAAACTTTATGTAGCTATTTCTGAAAATTACATAAGCACATAAGAATGGCCATACTGGGTCAGACCAAAGGTCCATCCAGCCCAGTATCCTGTCTGCCCACAGTGGCCAATGCCAGGTGCCCCAGAGGGAGTGAACCTACCAGGTAATGATCAAGTGATCTCTCTCCTGCCATCCATCTCCACCCTCTGACAAACAGAGTCTAGGGACACCATTTCTTACCCCTCCTGGCTAATAGCTATTAATGGACTTAACCTCCATGAATTTATCTAGTTCTCTTTTAAACCTTGTTATAGTCCTAGCCTTCACAACCTCCTCAGGCAAGGAGTCCCACAGGTTGACTGTGCGCTGTGTAAAGAAGAACTTCCTTTTATTTGTTTTAAACCTGCTGCACATTAATTTCATTTGGTGGCCCCTAATTCTTCTATTATGGTAACAAGTAAATTACTTTTCCTTATTCACTTTCTCCACACTACTCATAATTTTATATATCTCTATCATATCCCCCCTTAGTCTCCTTTTTTCCAAGCTGAAAAGTCCTAGTCTCTTTAATCTCTCCTCATATGGGACCCGTTTCAACCCCCTAATCATTTTAGTGGCCCTTCTCTGAACCTTTTCGAATGCCAGTATATCCTTTTTGAGACGAGACCACATCTGTACGCAGTATTCCAGATGTGGGCGTACCATGGATTTATATAAGGGCAATGAGATATTCTCCGTCTTATTCTCTATCTCTTTTTTAATTATTCCTAACATCCTGTTTGCTTTTTTGACAGCCGCTGCACACTGCGTGGATGTCTTCAGAGAACTATCCAGAATGACTCCAAGATCTTTTTCCTGATTAGTTGTAGCTAAATTAGCCCCCATCATATTGTATGTATAGCTGGGGTTAATTTTTCCAATGTGTGCATTACTTTACATTTATGCACATTAAATGTCATTTGCCATTTTGTTGCCCAGTCACTTAGTTCAAGCTCTTATGTCAGTAGGATGGGGAGGGGGAGAGGCTTTCATGTCAACGTATGTTTTAAAAGGCAGGATGGATTCAGAGACACCAGCCAGCATCTGTTTTTACCCAATGCCCTTGCATAAAAACACAAACTTCAACAGTAGCACACCAGGGGCTCCTGGCAAAGGGACTTGGCTGGGGAAGGAGGCAAATGAGTCAATAGAGATTAAGTTCCCAAACAGTAACAGGACCGAGTCATGGCAGCACTCTTTTTCAGAAGCGTCCAGTAGGGCAAGTCTGTTAGAGGAAGAACATGAGGAAAAATAAACAAAACCAATTCCCCCCCGCCCCCCCGTGCCTGAGAAATAAAAATACAGGGCTTTTCCTCTGGGTCTGATGGTGCATCTTGGCTTGTTCTGTATCTGCCACCCAGATGGTAAGCTCTCTGGGGCAAGGACCATCCTTGTCTGTGTCTCAGACTGGGACAACTTGCAAGTACGTTGTCAGTGCTAATCAGACATTAATTTTTAATGTAGTTAAGTGGAAATGTGTCAGCAACAAAGACTGCTGGCATTGGCAGCCCCAGAGAGAGGTCAGGGATTGAATTGAGACTGAACTCCCCTCTCTCCCCTACCGCCGGTTACAGATGAAGCTCAATCATAGAATTATAGGGTTAGAAGGGACTGCAAGGGTCATCTAGTCTAATCCCCTGCCACGATGCAGGATTTGTTGTGTCTAAACCATCCAAGACAAATAGCTCTCCAGCCTCCTTTTGAAAACCACTGAAAACCCCAGTGAAGGCGCTTCCAAGGCAGTCTGTTCCATCAACGGTTGTGCGGCGAGCGATAAGGAGAAGAGTTCAATTCCATCACTTTTCACCTGTGTGAAATTCATGTAGAGCCAGAAAAAAAAAATTGAGGGACCAGAAAAGAAAATCCAAGATTCTATTAAAGGTTTTTTGGAACTTTTAAGGTAGAGCTAACCCCACCAGGAATTTGCAGTGATACCTTTCAGGCAAAACAACATCAGCTACATCCTTGGTTTCCCATTTCCGCCACCCATGGACTCCCCCCCTACCCTCCCACAGGCCAGTGGAGTGTATGCTGGGTAGCAGTGTGACAGCAGAGGCCTTCTCCCACAAACAGGGTAGACAATGGTTGAGACTGATGGACAGGAGCAGCAATGAATGGGCCCCCTCTCCCTAGTGGATTGGAGAATGGCATGAATGGACGCAGGGAGGCAGAAGTGCAGAGGAGATGAATATTTCTGCAGCTCTCAGGCAGGACGCATACTCTGGGTGAGTGGTCCTGTGTGCTCAGAGGTGCTGCTCCTGCTGCCATATACCATTGCTGTCCAAGTGCTCCCAGATGGGGGAGAAGAAGCCTGCTTGTGTCAGAAAATGGTTCTTCCGGCCCCTTGTGAAGTAGCTTGTCTCCACGAGGGCTCTCACTGTCCCTTTTTGGACAATAATGAAACTCGGTGTTAGCAGCCACTTCTGGTTTTGTCAATGCCCAGCTGGCCTCATCCAACATTTATGGAATCTGGGATTCTCATCAGATATCTGTCAGTCAGCATCTGCCCACATGCTGCACCGTAAAACCCAACACAGGGCACAGCAGTGACACCCCTCACCCCTCCCTGTGCTGGATTACAGGTGATGGGGGAGGGGGAAGAGCCAGAGTGGGGCTGGCGAACAAGTTACAGGCTGAAAAAACACAGAGCTAGCTGCATGCGTGTGCATATATGTCTCCACAAGCATGGGCTGTGAGTGTAGGGGTGTGTAGGGTCTCCACACGGGTATGTGTGTGCATGCATGGATGTCCCCAGGTATGGGCAGTGTGCACACATTTGTGTGCGTGTAAAGGTATGAATGGATGTCTGGGTGGATGTGCATGTCTGGATAAGGACTGAGTTTATGGGGCATTTACAGGCACAGATGCCCAGTTGCCTGCCCACAGATGCCAATTCCTCACCTACCAGCCTGAGATCTCTCTGTCGATCATACCATAGTGCGGCCCAGTGGACAGGACACATGCATCTGGGAGTCAGGTGACCTGCTTTCTATCCCTGGCCCTGCCACTGACCTGCTGGGAGCAATTAGGGAAGTCACTTCCTCTCTCTCTGTGTCTCAACTCCACCCTCTGTAAGCAGGGGGCGGTGATGCTCACACCTTCGTAAATTGGTTTGACATCGTGTGTGCAAATTGCTACACCGTCATTTTATTAATGTGCTCTCGCTGCCAGCCAGCCAGCTCTGGAAATGTCATTGCTTTCAGCATGGCGCTCTTAGCCCTGGGCGCTCTCCACCAGAGGGACATTATAAACATGAACGAGACAGGCCGTACTCCCTCAGGGGTTGAGGACTTTAATAGCCCCTACTCAGGCTCTGTGGTGGAATGAATTATCAGGCACTCTCCACATAGATCAGAGGCTTGGGATTGAGTGGGAGAGAGGCAGCGCAGCCCAGTGGATAGGGCACCAGACTGGGCACTGGGAGAGGTGGGTTCTCTTGGGTGGCCTTGGCAAGTCACATCCTCTCCCACTCTTTTTCTGTCTTGTCTATTTAGATTGTCAGCTCTTCTGGGCAGGGACTTCATCTCGCTATGTACGTGCACAGCCCCTGGCACAATGGGCTTCCGACCTCCTTTGGCGGCCTTTAGGTGCTACACTACTAATTAAAAATAACAAGCTGCCTTTCACCAGCAGAGGTGATCTTTGCAGCTTAGGACAAAGGCAGATCAGTAGGGCTAAGTCGTGGGGTGGGGAGATTGGACATCTATTGTTTGTCCTGTGCCTGCTTTATGGAATTCACCCACCCCACCAGGGCTTTTGTCACTGGCTCTAAACCACATAAAAACCATAAAATAAATAGAAACCAAACCAATGCATTAGAAGCTGAAGATTCAAAGTGAACAGCTTCAGAGCACACTTGCACACACACAGAGATCCTCTCCTACATCTTTGCTTCTCGCAGTTTTGTGACAACGGAGATTATTTCTCACTGGAATAACGCAGCATTGTTGACATTAAAAAAAAGTCCTCTGCTTTGCTCGAACAGCACATGCAGTCTTGATCAGCAGTCTGAGGCGCCTCATCCATACAAAGCATTTAAACCTGTCTAACATCAAAAGTAAGGTAAGACAAGTCACTTTGATGCTCCACCGCACATGCCTAACATGATTATTGCAGAATCTTCCTGGTGATAACAGACTTATGCAAAGGAGGCCTTGACCCATTAACGCTTTTACCCTTCTTAGAATTCCCCGCCCCCCCCCCCCCCGCGCTTCTTTCTCTCCTGCAAAGCAAATATACATTGTCACATAAGTGACAACCAAACAATAAGCCTGTGTAAGCAATGGGAAAACCATCCAGTCCCCACTTCTGAAAAAGAATCCTACCAGAGATAAGAAGTAGAGGCTGTCAGGTAAGGCGGGTGGAAATATGCCACAGAGGGAAAGCTCCCTCACTTGAGATGGCTTTTTTCACTTCCCATATCATCCCTTTATCTTCCAGAAATCTTATGAATGTATGAAAATGGAGCATCTGTCACTTGTCATCAGCCAAGCTGATGATTGACAGTCACTGGAATGTGACTGACAGTCCCACACACCTAAGGAGCACTTGGAGGCAAAGTACATAAACAAACAAACAAACAAAAACTAGCTTCAGGCTTCTCTTTTAGCTAGAAAGAAAAAGGGCTAATTCGCCCTGGGGTTATTCCAGTTTTGCACAGTGTAATGTAACTTGGTGGTAAATTGGGCCTGGAATGCTTAATGTGTCTTGCAGCTGGATAAAACAGAGTTCTGAGAACTATAGATACCGCAATAATGAAGAAGCTCCTCCAATCTTTATCCATCCATTCTAGGGAAGGCTGATGATTTGGGACAAAGGGAAGGTTGAAATTCTGCTGGCAAGAAAAAATCTAAATTTCTCCCATGCTTTGAGGGGGGGCCGAACATGGGGAAGCTCTGAATGAGCAGACTTTGATGTTCTTCAGAGTTCTCTTGATTAAAATCTCTTCTCAATGTGCAGGAGCCTGTTAGAGAAGCAAATAAGATACCGGTGTGAATATTTTTTCTTCTTTCTAAGCAATAGAACAATAATGAATGAAAAAACAATGGTGCTTCCATTCCTCATATGTGCCTGAATTTGGCTGAGGAATCTGCTGCTGAGATTGAAAATGGATCCAGACAAACAACAATGTAGGTGGTTAGCAGTGAGCTTTGTGTTTGAGGAGTCCACAGGCTCCATGTAGAGTCAGAATTTACTGCCTCTCCTTCCCCTTCGTAGGGTTTGACTTATAAAGACAATGCAAAGTCCTGCCCAAGAATTCTCCCCAATATAAGTTGTTCTGTGGGTTCCTCTCTCAAGACTGCTCAGTCCACTCCCTATGTCTTCTCTGCCTTGGAATTGGGGCAGGCCTACGCTACCGCTTAAATCGATATAACTTTTGCTGTTCAGGGGTGTGAAAAAGACACCCCCCCAAGTGACGCCAGTTGCAGCGACCCAAGTACTGTCCACGCCAGCGCTACGTCGGCGGGAGACGCTCTCCCGCTGCCATAGCTTTCGCCTCTCACAGAGATGGAGGAATTATGCCTATGGGAATTATGCCGTCAGCAAAGAGCATCTTCACCAGATGTGCTACAGTGGCACAGCTGCACTGATATAGCTGCACCAATGTAGTGCTGTAGTGTAGACTTGCCCTCAGGCTACCTATTTCTGGTACTTAAATGCCCCTGTTATCATAGTATCTGAGAACCTCACAATTTTTAATGTACTTATCCTCACAGCACCACTGTGAGGCAGGGAAGTGCTATTATCCCCATATTGCAGATGGAGAACGGAGGCACAGAGAGGTGAAGTGACTTACCCAAGGTCAGACAGGCAGTGTGTGGCAGAGAAGGGAACTGAGTGCTGATCTCTCAAATCCCAGGGAAGGACCCTAATCACTGGTCCATCCTTGTCCTTTAAGACCCAAGACCTCTCATTCAGAGGAGCTCAGCTCTGAGACCCGCTTTCACCTTTTCTATTCCCCTCCAGGCTTTATACTGCAGGCAGATGTTTTGGGGAAGGGCAAGCTGTCTCCAAGAGAGAGCATTTAACTCTTCCTTCTCTGATACAGTATTGGGTTTTTCCAGCCCATCTCAGCAAACAGTGCAGCTCGTGAGTGAACCAGCCAACAGTACTACTCAAATAGGCCATTGACCAGTCAGCAGATACTATAGATATCCCAATACTGTAGATCTGCATTCCAGCTAGTGACTTAAAGGCAAAAGGCCCCACAGCCATCCCCCTGAGCCATCCAGGTCCCTTGGTTTGGGTTCTTTTTGAATATTTACTTCTCTAAGACTCATGCATGAGCCGCAGTGGAAATCAATGTGAAATCAATTGATCATGTTAAAGAGTAACTAACGCATTAAGACAATCACTTTTTGCACTTGAAAATAATTAGGTTGCTAGTCTGTTGTGGAAGGAAGCAGACTCCATGCCATCTTCGTGCGTTTTCTTCTTTTCTCCATATAAGAAGTTGCTCTCCAGCCCTATCTCCATCAAAGGGGCCCTGCCGCACAGTGAGTGACAGGCTTGCAAAGTTTTTCTTCAAATTACGGGGCTGGGATTTATGTATTTATTTTTAAAGAGCAACTACACTAACGTTTTTGTTAAGTGCCCAAAAGTTGGGTGGCTTCTCCGAACTAACTGAACCTTCCGAATCTGGACAAAAAGGTTCAGGGTACTTCTAATTTCACGTAGAGCAGTTTTGCTATCCTCCATCGAAGCCATGTTAATTTCGGGCTGCACAAAAGGGGGTTGTGTGGAGGAGCTCATGGTAAATTAGCTGGTGCCATAGCAGGAATCACTGAGTGAAATTCTCAGGCCTGTGTTATTCAGGAGTTCAGACAAGATGATCGCAAAATCTATGAACGGATCAAGCAAAACACACCCTAAAAAAAGCCCCACATCACTGAGCAAAGCCAGCCAGCTTGGCTGAATGCAGTGATGGAAATTCCCAGTGTGTGTTGTGGAACAACTGAGCTGTAATCACGGAAGGACAGATTATCTGGGTTTGCCTGTGAATCTCCCCCCCTTCCCCCCCCCCCCCCCCCCGATTAGATCTGTTACAGTCACGTGCCTTTTGAAATAACCTTTTACATTTAAATTTCTGTCAGCACCTTATTCTCACCTGCCGCAGGTAAGACTCCACCTCAGAGTCTGACACTTGCACAGTAATTAGTGCAATCTCATGGGATTTGTGTATGCATGCGTACTGTTTTTCTTACCCATCCCTCCTTCTGAGAGGGATTTTTCACCAACTCGCTATGGAAACATCATGAGCCACAACAGCTCCACAAACAGAGCCCACGAGAGCAGACTGAAGGAGTTTTAAAAACAAATGATCTAATTGCTACTAGTTAAAATAATACAGGAGCGGCTTGAAGAATGCTGCAGAAGGATGATCGTGTGGTTAAGGGACTGGACTGGGAGTCAGGAGACATAGGGTTGGTTCTTAGTTCTGCCACTGACTCACTGTGTGACTATGGGCATGTCAATTAATATCTCTGTTTCATTCCCGCATCTGTAGAAATGGGAGAAAAATATTCTTGTCTTCCCACCTTTTGATCATCTTGCCTATTTAGATTGTAAGCTCTTCAGGGCAGGGGTTGAGTTACTTTTTGTCAGTACAGAGCCTAATATACTAGGTTCCTGATCTCAGTTGTGGTCTCGGTGCTGCTGCAAACAATAATAAAATAATAATAATAATAATTAATAATAAAGAACCCTAGGTCTCTACTTTTAAATTCCAAGGGAACCTAAATGTATTTCTCTAAAATAAATTCAATTTTCTATATTGGCTAGGAGACATTTTTTGTTGGAGGCAGGATCCTGGACTAGATGCAGTACTGAAATGCTGTAGCCTAGCAATTTCTATATTTTTGGGGATGTGTGCAAGTTCCAGTGTACAGATTTGCCGTTGAGGCTATACCTCTAGTGGGTGGTTTTTTCCTACCGAAAAATCAGCCTACAGTTCGGTCAAGTTTTGTTCTACAAAGGGCTGGCAAGGGAAATGGATGCTTCCTGTGTTATTTTGTTTCCTCTAAGCAGGTTTTTCCCATCCCTACTTGCAATCTGTCCTGCACTGAAAATGCATGATTAGTTCGTTCCAAGAGAGCTGAGTCTGAGTCTTAAAGCTCAGATCTGTCTCCAAACCCAAGACTTCCCCAAAGTTCTGGAATGGTCCCATAAGAACATAAGAATGGCCATACTAGATCAGACCAATGGTCCATCTAGCCCAGTAGCCTGTCTTCTGACAGTGACCAATGCCTGGTGCTTCAGATGGAATGAACAGACCAGGACAAATTATTGAGTGATCCATCCCCTGACATCCAATCCCAGCTTCTAGCACTCAGAGGTGAAGGGACATCCGGAGCATCAGCTTGCCTCACTGACTGTCTTGGCTATTAGCCATTGATCAACCTATCTTCCAGCAACTTATCTAATTCTTTTTCGAACCAAGTTATATTTTTGGCCTTCACAACATCCCCTGGCAATGAGTTCCACAACTGAGCTGTGCACTGCATGAAGAAACATTTCCTTTTTTTTGTTGTTTTTAACTTGTTGCCTATTAATTTCATTGGGTGACCCCTGGTTCATGTGTTATATGAAGGGGTAAATAACACTTTTTTGTTCACTTTCTCCACACCATTCATGATTTTATAGACCTCTATCATATCCCCGTCATTCATCTCTTTTCCAAGCTGAACAGTCCCAGTCTTTTTAATCTCTTGCTTCACATGAAAGCTGATCCCATCCCCCTTATCATTTTTGTTGCCGTTCTCTGTACTTTTTCCAATTCTAAAATATCTTTTGTGAGATGGAGTGATCAGAACTGCATGCATTATTTAAGGTGTGAGTGCACCATGGATTTATATAGTGGCATTATGATATTTTCTACCTTATGATATTTTCTGTCCGTCTGGAGTGTTGGTTCAAGCCTGTCTCTAGATGCTTATTATTATTATTATTATTTGTTTCATGGTAGCACTTGGATCCTAGATCAGGGTCCCATTGTGCTAGGCTCTACACATGGTAAGAGACAGACCCTGTCCTAAAGATCTTACAATCTAAATAGACACAGGGCCAATTATTATCCTTAATTTACAGAGGGTGAATTAAGTCAGAGAGATTAAATGATTTGCCCTGATCACACAGAGTGTTTGTGGCAGAGCTGGGAAACGAGCCCAGATCTCTTGAATCCCAGTTCAGTTCCTTCGCCTTCCTCTCAATAACGGTGTAAGCTTGGATGTGTCCATTGCATAGGCCAGAGAGAACTGGCACACTCCTTCATTTTATTCAACCCTTTTCTCCCCTTTAAAATAGAAAAAAGGACTAAGACTTTCTTCCTGAGCTTCAGGGATCCGTTAATTGGCTCCCTAGTAAAATTACAGTGAGTCGGCTGCCTGATAATGATTGTAAATGACAGAGACTATCAGGTTTACCTTGTGACATCCCTGGGGAGCTTGCAGTTAGTTTAGTCTGAACTCTGCTTCAGCTGTTCAGGTTCCTTTCTTCTCTGCATGCGGTGGCTGGACTCAAACTGCAGTCTTTCAAACCTAATTAGCGTTAAGGGAAGAGGGAAAAAAACCAACACCCTTTCTCCTTCCCTTGGCTGACTTTGTAATGTAAGGACAGAGCCTAATTTATGCCACAAGTTCCTTTTGAGTTTTTATATTTCATAGCAATATCTTCAGTTAGCTGTGAGGTCCTTTCTCCCTCGGCATGGTAAAGAGACACTAATCTCCCAAGAGTAGTTAATTAGGGCTGTTCCATGCATTGCTCAGCAGAGATTCAGGTATCTTCTGCCTATGTTCTCCTATTAGAGACAAGATACCATCCTGCTCCTCCTCTCCCCGGGTGTGGTATTAGCATTTGAGCTCATCGACATCTTGAAATATCAATAACAATTTAATTTTCAAAATCCATCTCTCACCCAAAAAGTAAAGCAAAACCAAACACAAATGACAACAATTCCCTCCCCATGCCCACATTTGGACCAACTCTAGAGTTGGTTGGCCTTTTTTTGAATTTCAATTTTTTATTTTTTTTTTAAAATCACATTTTGAAATTTCAAATTTTGAGGAACTAGGAATATTTTCTGGGAGAGAAGGCCTGATCCTCTAGCCTTTTTTCCTGAGCATCTCTAGCTGTCATGGGTTTTTTGAACTTCTTTGTTCAACTGTCCTTTGCCCAGATCCTTAGCCCTCCAGCTGACCCATTTGTTGCTGTTGTTGTTTTACACTTGAGAGGAGCAGCTAACCAGGCAAGGAAGCTTTTCCCCGTTGGCACAACTGGCACCTATAAGATGCTATGTGGGGATTACCTTCTCTGAAGTATCATGTATTGGCCATAGGCAGAGCACTGGGCTTGAAGGACAGATAGTCTAACCCCACATGGTATGTTTCAAAGAATCTATATCCTACATTTACTTGGGAGAAGGCTCAAAAATAAAGGGAAAGGGGTAAATGAGATGGTAAACGAAAGATTAGAGGGGAAGACAGAGTGGAAGAAAGACTAATCAGAAACATGTATTTCACAATTAGGAATGCACTGGGGTGCTCCCTCTGGGACTGCTGCTCCATTGAAGTCAATTGGAGTTTTGGCATTTACTTAACAGGCACAGGGCCAACCTCTCCATGCCATCTTCCACATGCTTGGCTCTGCTCCTCTTCTATCCCTGTTTCTGTCTAGAAGGGAAAACTTTTACATGCCTTAGCTCTGTGTGTGGCCTGAGAACCAAGGGAGATACCTTGTCAGTGACAAGTGAGTAATGCTAATTGGGGGCAGATGGGTTACTTTCAAAGGTAGAGTTGGGAACTGGGAGCCCAACTCCCATTGAACTTCTCCGCGAGCAGGGTGTAGCCTGATGATTAATTCCAGGTGTAAAATACACTTGTCACTAATAGCAGCCTCTTTCTTTGGTGGCTACTTAGAGATTAATTATGAAGTAGATGATTGGTGAGACACATAAAGAGATTTCATTAATTTTATTAATACCACGATCATAAGCAAAATCACAGAATTAGAAAAACATGAACAGCAGCAGAATCCACATCTTGTATACTCATGAATCCATGGGGCTGTGGGTTCCCCTTAAGGAGAGAAAAGCATTAAGGTTGACACCATCTTGCCATCCTGAATTCTTGCCAAGGTTCAGGTTCAATATCCCTTTATGCACCTATTCCTTACACCCACCTACTTCTGAGACCATATTTGATTAAGCCTCGACCTCTTGTCTATACTTGGGCATTTGGGCTATCTATTTTGGATATTCCCACTATTGTTGTAAGGGTTTGCTCAGGTAGACAGTTCTCAGTTCAATGACATTAAGGAAGTCTGGCTAAATACAGCCTTTGCAGTCTGACAGTCTATCACAGGATGCATATTGCTAAATCTTCTAGTCCAAGGTTACTTACGTATGCTAATTTACATTAGGCCTCATGCTAACAATTACTACTACTAGGCACCAAGCTAAGTACTGTGCCCCAGGTCTACTGCAAAGCCTATTTGAAAATAATCCTTACATTTCTTTGGTTACTCCTACTTTGCATTAGAACTTGAGTTTCATTGGTGTTAATTTAGAAAAAGTTAAGATCCTTGCTAAGACATAAATGACTTTTTACCTGATCATCTGAGTTCAGGTCATGGGTCAAATGTTAACATGGATGGGCCTAATCACATCCGCCACACCATCAGGGGCTCATTCACCTGCACATCTACCAATGTGATATATGCCATCATGTGCCAGCAATGCCCCTCTGCCATGTACATTGGCCAAACCGGACAGTCTCTACGCAAAAGAATAAATGGACATAAATCTGACATCAGGAATCATAACATTCAAAAACCAGTAGGAGAACACTTCAACCTCCCTAATCACTCACTGACAGACTTGAGGGTAGCAGTGTTGCGACAGATTAACTCGAAAAGCAGACTTCAAAGAGAAACTGTTGAACTCGAATTGATATGCAAACTAGATTGCATTACCTCAGGATTAAATAAGGACCTCGAATGGCTCGGCCATTACGTTAATTGAATCTATTTCCCTTAAGTTAACGATCCTCATTCACACCTGTGTGACCATCTTGTTTATCACTTCAAAGGTTTTTCTTCCCCTGCTGTTATGGTTCCTCTCAATTAATTAGCCTCTTAAGGTTGATCTATGCACCTCCACCTTATCATGTTTCTCTGACTGTATAAATATCTGTCTACTGTATGTTTCATTCCATGCATCCGATGAAGTGGGTACTAACCCACGAAAGCTTATGCTGAAATAAATTTGTTAGTCTCTAAGGTGCTACAAGTGTTTCTTTCTGATTTTCATTTTGCTGACTTCTGTAGGCACTTTTGAAAATCCCAGCCACTCAGGGATTTTCATGTTGATTTTCATGACAGTTGCTCATGTCAGTGTTTAAGCATTCAAACTGCCTGCTACATCCCTAGGAAAAAATGACCAAGAAAGCTCATTGTGGTGTCTTAGTAACCACAATGTTAGTAACCGTTTTTATTTCCAGGGAATCCATCACAATCTCACTTCATTCTGCTTTATGGAGCTGTCCATATGGCTCTGATGCTGCCGTGGTGAAAGATCCTCCTCACAAACTGACAGGTCATTACTTGCTGTGGTGCTGAATGGGACAACACAAAACAGCATATCCGTAGGTAACATCTTGAAATCACTGGGGGGCCGAGCAATTGCATACCTGGAAAAGGACCAGAACATGAGAATCCAACAGCTCTGTGGGATCCTTTGACCTTTGCTAAGTAATGCTCAGGATAGCTAGGGAATAGCATATTTTTGCAATGTCTAACTGCACTTGAAAAATCCTTTTGAATAATTAGAACAGGGGTCGGCAACCTTTGGGACCCAGTCCATCAGGGTAATCCACTGGCAGGCCGTGAAACATTTTGTTTACATTGACCATCGGCAGGCACGGCCCCCCACAGCTCCCAGTGGCCACGGTTCGCCGTTCCCGCCAACGGGAGCTGTGGGAAGCGGCAGCCAGCATGTCCCTGCGACCTGCTGCTTCCCACAGCTCCCATAGGCTGGGAATGGTGAACCGCGGCCACTGGGCGCTGCAGGGGGCCGTGCCTGTGGACAGTCAACGTAAACAAAATGTCTCGTGGCCTGCCAGCGGATTACCCTGATGGGCCGCGTGCTGAAGGTTACCAACCCCTGAATTACAAGATGCATACTATATTGTACCATTCATAGGGCTTTCTTCTGCCCTCACTTATACCTAGGAATAAGATGTAAATTTTTAATTGAGGTTAATTCATCACTGGAAGAGATTGCCAAGGGATGTGATAAATGCTTTATCCCTTGAATAGTGGGTGTCTTTTTAAGAGAGTTACTCTAGTTCAACCAACATTTTTGGCTCATTGCAGGAATCACTGGGTTGGATTCTCTGGCCTTGGTTATTCTGGAGATCAGATTAGATGATAATTGTGCTCTCTTCTGACTGTAAAATCTGTGGAATCTATGAACTTGGACAAACTCACTAACGTCACACTCTGGCCTCTCGCTAACGGCCAGTGTTCACATGTAAAGAATAATCAGACCTTAAATAAGCATCGTTGTGTCTCATGCTAGCCCATAGTAGGCACCATAACCACCACAGAATTAGATATATCTAAAGGTCTCTGTTCAGGGGATACCCAGCTCCATAACAAGGGTGCGTATCTTGACTCAGACTGGGGAAGGGACCAGGATTATGATATCATGGAGGCACAGCACTGGAACAGATGGGGCTGCTCTAGTTTAAGATTAAGGTTAGCATCTGAGCTGCAAGTCAAGACTGAGGTGTTTTGTTAGAGCCATATGAAGGCTTCATCTGCCTGCATTGCACATGTAATTAGCAAATGTTGTGACTCCTTTGTTTTCATGAGCACTCCAAAATTGATTGTCTCTCCTTGCCCACCATCTAAAATAATTGCTGCATTATGATTATGATTGATTAAAAAGATATTTTTTGGCTCTTTCTTGCCCAACTCAAACTGAAGTAAATACAAAACACAGTTTCAAATAAAATGCACTCCCCTATTCTTGTATGGATTGGGCTCTTCTGTCAGACGGTAGAGTCCAAAGCAAAGGATTCCAAACAAGTCTAATGCTTTGCAGTAAATGTCTCCAAAGGAATTCTGCAGTGAGAGAACAAAAAGTACTCTTAGCTGGAATGGTCATTCAGCTCTCTGGTGAGATCAGTCGATTAGCTGATTTATTATTATTTATTATTGATATTGCTGTAGCACCGAGGAGCCCCAGTCAAGGACCAGAACCCCATAGTGCTTGGTGCTGTAGAAGCACAGAATAAAAAAAGGACCCTGCCCCAAAGAGTTTACAATCTAAGTAATATTAAGTAAGGATATCTGACACCCTTAGCCACAGATTCAGATCCAATTTAATGAACCTGAATTTTACATATGTCAACTTAGTCTTATGTCTCCACTAGAGCATGTGCGAATGGTTGTGTTTCACACTCGGCAGCCAGAGAAAAGACAAAGACAAAGAAATTATACCCTGATTCAGCAAAGCACATAAGCACGTTCTTAACTTTGAGCACTTGCTTAAGTCCCATTGATTGAAGTGCTTTGCTGAATCAGGGCCTTCATTTGGAAAGTGGTTTTCAAAATGCTTACTAAGGATGAGCATTGCCCATTGCCTAGCCTTGAGAGTCACACTCACTCGCCTTGGTACATGGTACATGCCAGGATTCCGCCACCCCTTCCCATTGGTCCCTGTGGATTTGTATGGAGGAAACAATAATGACCAGTGGAGAGATGACCGTGAACAGCAATCAGGGCCAAAGGAAGCCAGGTATCTTTGGAAGAGAAAGAGACACATTGAGGCCAGGCCCTGGTCAGTAGGCACCAGCATTTTGGTAAGAAAACAAGAAGAGGATAAGTTGATAGAGGGTGATTCAGGTGATATTTCACTCTGAGACTTGCAGCAGGCCAGAGTGTCAATATCATATTAGGACAGCCAATATCCCAGCTACACAAATGAATCATGAGATATTTTGTGCCTGGTCATATTCTTATTAAATTTCCAAAATAAAGGAGGCTTCAGAATGGACAGGATATCGTTGAGACAGTCACTACTGACCACTCATGGACTGCATAGGTGGTGAGGCTGGATAAGGGAGGAGATATTTACTGACTGCACTTGGTAAGCAACTCACTGTTCAGTGCGAGGTCATGACATATTTACCCCATAAAACACGGAGATACAGGACATACCATATACACAGGTTAGTCTGTTCACACTGCTGCACTGAATAGTGATATGGGACCTGATTGTACTCTCAACACTGGGTTTCCATTGACTTCAGGGGAGTTACTTCTAATTTACCCCGGTGTGAGATCAGAACCAAGCCCACAAAGGGCAACACTACCAGGACTGTGCTATAACTCACCTGGGAATCCGTTAACAGTCTCTTGGACAGTGGCATAAGCGCAAGTTTGCACCTAGCTCTGGGGGCCATGTATGTTATGTTACTGAAACTGCCACACAGCATATTCTTCTCTGCCAGCTGTTCCTCCAGTTCAGGGCTTGTCCCACCCGTCACCAGAGTCTGGAGCAGAGCCAAGACGTGGTGGTTACGGTAGGTCTGGAAAGGAAGGTCACAGCAGACAGAAAAACCTCCGGTTTATATCAGGCTGACAAAAGCGATCACCCTATCACTTTAAGATGGAAATGACCTATAGGTCACCTCTAGTACAGCAATCCCTGCTGGTGCAGGATTATTCTCCACAGTGTGTGCACCAGTGTTTTGACTAGACCTGGTCAGAAAATGGCCCTTCTCCCCTCTACCTCACCAGCCCTCTCCCCCTCCCCCCCCGCAAATTAAATTAAAAGAAAAAAGAATTCCTGTCCTGAATCAGGACAAAAAAGTGGAAAAAAAATCTCAACAATCTTAATGAACCAGAAATCTGGGGGAGGAGTGTGTGGAATTGAATTGGGTCAACAGAAACATTTCGTTTTGATGTTGAGCTTTTTATTTTCTTAAATGCTTTTTGCAATACCTTATCTTAAATTTCTAAACAAAAAGTTGTTTGGAGTCAAAAAATGGAACTCTTCACTTAGAGAATGTCAAAAAGGGGGCATTTTGGCAATTTTGAAACTTCTATTTTCAAAAGTTTTTCGAAACAGGAAATTCATTGACATCAACCCTTTTCTGAGAAAAGTTTTGGTTTTGATGAATCTGTATTTTCCAATGAAAAAATATGTAGTTTACCAATTTCCATCTCTCTCTGATTACAGTCTAAATAGACAAGTCGGACAATGGGTGAAAGGGGAAACAGAGGCAGCAAGTAGTGAAAAGACTTGCCCAAGATCACACAGAGGTCAGTGATAGTGATGGAAAAAAAGCCCAGGTCTTCTGATACCAGTGCCCTAATTCTGTGGCTATATTTTTTAAAGTTATGCAGGTCGCTTTAGCTTCATGGGCCCTCTGCTTTGGAAGAAGACAGAACTAACACATAGAGCTTTCAAAATATCCCCCCCCCCGAGTGGCAAAATAGAATACTTAATAAGTGTATAGTCCAAACTCTGCAGGACACAGTGGGTCTAATCCTCTATTGTCCCGCACTCTGTGAATTCATTTATACCAATAATAAGTGGGCAAAAAATACTACCAACTCAGAAAGATACTTTCTGAAATACATTCTTCACAATGTAAGTGACTTCACAAGGAGACTCAGTGCCAGCCAGAGAAGGAGGCTCTCTGGAGAAACTGTAAAGCACACCCTGAAACATTAGAAGACAGAGGTAGGGGGGAAAAGACAACTGAGCTTTAGCAAACCTGAAAAAAAAAGTGTGTGGTTCAAATTCAAATTTGGGGCAAAAAAAAAAAAGAAGAGCATTTTTCTTATGTTTATTTGAACCGATTCCCTCTGTCCATAATCTCAATGCATCAAATAATTTAATTTCTACTCTTTCTCAAAAACTCTTTTCCCACATGTAGCAATCGTATGGAATCTTGTCACCTGCATTCTCAGGAGGAAAAACTAAACAAGCTGTGGAGAAGGAATGGTCTTACTAAATCCAAGCTAAACTCAAATCCGCTTAAGAACATATGAACACGTTGTTGGGCAAAAGGCTATAATGCTGTTAGGGTAATTATCAGTCTTTTAAAGTAAGGAGCTGGAGTCCAGGGTTATTCTGAAGTGGTACTGCGCCAGAGGAATCTGCATTTTACATATTTAACTGAAAAGCGCTGAGCTATTTAACATATCGTTGCTGTACTTTTTGACATCAAAAGAATTGTATTTCCATACTTGGGTGAATTAATAGGATTTGCATGTCACCCTCATTCTGTACTTTCTTTGCACAGTTATACTGTAGAAGTTTGAAAGGGGCAAAACAAGTAAAGAGATGTGTAAGAGTATATGCATGCAGGCAAGTTTCAGCGTGCTTAAAGTGGATCTCCAAGCTCACTGCGAAGGAGCCAAGTTCTTGTGATGAAAGGGGGAGACATTACTGACTTCTCCATCTGTTATTTGGTCACAGCCTGAAGAGCATGGATGCCCTTGGAATGCTACTGCATAGAACAGGCCAGGCTGTGAACCTTCTTCTCACATGATTGAGCAGTTACCCAGTTAGTCCCATCAACTCCATGTTGGGTGCTGAGCATTATGGAAAATCCAGACCAATTGTAGGTACTGAGCATTTGCAAACCTGGCCCTGCATGAGTTCATAGAATCATAGCATATCAGGGTTGGAAGGGACCTTAGGAGGTCATCTAGTCCAACCCCCTGCTCAAAGCAGGACCAATCCCCAATTTTTGCCCCAGATCCCTAAATGGCCCCTTCAAGGATTGAACTCACAACCCTGGGTTTAGCAGCCCAATGCTCAAACCACTGAACTATCTCCACTCCCCCACCATGCAGAAAACCTGTGGCAGAGCCATTAATTGAACTCTTTTCAGTGCCTTAACCACAAAACCATCCCTTCTCTCTTCTTGCACTATATAGCTCCTTTCTGCCCCGCTAGCCATTGTGAAAGTAGAATGAATTATATTGTAACTATAATTCATTAAAGAAATGCTGCTTGTTCTTGCTGTTTGTTGAAATATAGTTGTCAGGAAGAGAAACATTAAGGTGTGAGACAATGGGTCCTCTTAAACTAATGAGCTTAAGAGCTCCTACTGAGCTAGGAGATTGGTAAAAGTATGCAAATAAGATATGTATATATATTTGTCTGTTCCTTATGTTAAGCTTGTCTCCTCTTATCTGTATATATAAGATAGCTTGTGCCTTGCTTGGGACTCACATATCTGGGTGCATTGGCAAAGCATTTTGCTAATAAACAGAGTGGTCTGACAAATTTTGTGAGTCTTGAATCTGACTTTGACAATATCAAGTATCAGGTTAGCGCGAGAGCCATTTCTACTTCGGACGTCCAAGGGGGTTATGCTTCACTTGACGGACTCTACTGTCGTTGCTTTTCCTCCACTCTGGCCTCTCTAGCACCATCCTTTCCAGTTACAGGAAAACAACAAGCTGGCTCTCAGGCAGCCTCAAAACCCCAGGAACTGTCAGCAGATCTTCACAATGATGGGAAAGCAAAGGTGATATTTAAGGGCTGAATGCTTTCCTCTATTCTTTATTCTCATTCGCTTGCTTTGCTTTTCCCAACCCTCTGCCTGACTAAACAATATCATGTCTCTTTTCCTTCTCCCCTACATTTAATGACCAGCTGAATCTGACCAAAGACGTTCTCCTGCTGAAAAATTAGACCTGAGAGTTGATCATTCCTGGACTGACTTGGGATCTGAAGCCTGAGTGAAATTTTATCCTTTAAGACAGGTCATGCTAGATCTCAAGTTACTTTTACACTTGACACCAGCAATCCTTAATTACAGTCAGGCTGACTGACATATCAGTGACTAGCAGCAATATAATACTTTCCCTAACACTGGAGCCTTCTCAGGGAGGCATAACTGGACTTGACACTTTTTTTTTTTTTCCGGACTGCTTATCCCTTCAAGAGGTTTGCTGTATATTTATTCAATTTCTTTAAAAACTGCTGCCCAAGCAGTATCTTGTTACACCTGAATCCAAGGCAAGCCATGTGTAACTTGACTGCAGCACCAAAGGTCATGGGGGATGGGATGGGATGTGGCACCGTTAAGAAAGAAGGGCAGCCAGTTTGGGAGACGCAGGCTTATTATGAATTGAGCTGCTGTCTTGCTGACAAAATGTTGTCTTAACTGCCCCACACTTTCCATCATCCGTGTCACTACCATCAGTATCACTCACTTCTGTCAGCGATCTGACATGAGTACGCTATGGGGGTGGGGAATTGTCATGTTCTCTCTGCTCTCCTTACATTTTCAATCCCATGTACCATGTTAAACACAGACTTAAAGATACAAATGTTATACAGAGCCATTGCCAACCATTTGTGCAGGTTCAAAACTTTACCTCTTTTGGAAGGGTCCTAATCAGATGTGGCTTGCAGACACCTGGACCACATAGGGTCTATGATTGTGGCAACACATGTAGAATTAGTTGTACGCCTAAATCTCTTTGTAAAAAACATACCACTGGCATGATACATAGCCCACTGAAGTCAACAGAACTACTCCCATTGACTTCACTTTGCAATCCAGCCCAACTGAATTTCCATGCTGGTGCCAGACAGACAACCCTGGAGAATGAAGTGTTGTGTTTATCCCATCAGTTATAGCAGGGTAGTGGTTGTACAAATGTCCCCCCACACTTCAGCTCACCAATGCACCTCAAGCCGGACCTGGAGGTACCTTCTCCCACTCCCCCTGTCCCTCCCTCCCACGGATGAGCAAGAAGTTTGAGTCTTCATGGGCCATTCAGTTTTTGGCACTACTATTGTGATTTCCAACAAAGGGTCAACAATTGGTGTCAAAGGTAATGATGGTTTGAACGAATACATTTCCCTTCACGGGAACAGCTTGCTCCTGATATAAATCATGCTTAAAAAAAGAAAAAGTTAGACTCATCCTAAATATCTTTTACAGCAAGTAAGGATTCTTTAAACAAAACCAAAAAAAACCCCCCTCTAATGAAAACACTATACAATAACTCCAGCTAACTCTTATTTATATAGCGTAGAGCAGCGGTTCTCAAGCTGTGGGTCGGGACAACCTGTTTTAATGGGGTCGCCAAGGCTGGCGTTAGCCTTGCTGGGGCCTGGGCCCGAAGCAAAGCTCCAGCACCACTGCATGGGGCAGAAGTCGAAGTCCGAGGGCTTCAGGCCTGGGTGGCGAGGATCAGATTACAGCCCCCCCCACCTGGAGCTGAAGCCCTTGGGATCTGGATTTGGCCCTCCCTGCCTGGGGAGGTGGGGCTCAGGCTTTGGGCCCGCCCGCCCCCACCCAGGGCAGTGGGGCTCGGGCAGGCTCAGGCTTCGGTCCCTCCTCCTGGGGTCGTGTGGTAATTTTTGTTGTCAGCAGGGTGTTGGGGTGCAATGACATTTGAGAACCCTTGGCATAGAGAATGAGAGTGCTGACAATGGTGTGCACTGAATGAGATGTCTCTTGGACCTGATGGTTCTCCGGATTCCCATAACCCTGTGGAACTCACTGCCACAATATCGAGGCCAAGAGCAGGATTCAAAAAAGGAGTAAACATTTCTCTGGATCACAGGAATATCTAGAGCTATCAAATTTAAAGGATTAAAAATATACAAGAGTTTTGGAAGAGCTATAAACACTCCTGCATTAGGGCATAAACCAACCTCTAACTAATCCCATCACTGCCTACTGGAGGGTTTCTTGCACCTTGCTCTGAAGCAGGTGGTATTGGCTGTTTTTGGAGACAGGATGGGAGACTTAGTGGATTTATCCCATATGGCAATTGCTATATACTTTGATCGGTTGTCCCAGTCCTAGTGAGTGGTTGTTTATGAGGCAACCAGTTACAGGAGTCAGTGATGTACTTACAGTGGACAAGAGAGAATCCAAAAAGCTATCTGAGAAGATAGCTCCACTGGAAAAGGTGGTGGCGAGATACAGCTCCTGTTTTGGGATCTGAGAGTTGTTGCTAATGTGGTGATCAATGAACTGGACATTCGATGTAGCGTCTGTAGAATCAATCAAAATCAATCAATCAATCAAAGAACACTAAAGATCTTAAAAACACTGTAGTTACCATACAGGATGAGAACAGAACAATGATTCATCTAGCCTAGCCCATTATCCTGTCTCCTGCACTAGCCAGAACCTATTGCTTTAGAGGAAGAAGGAGAAAAAAGCATTTAATGTACCTGACCAGTTGTGCACTAGGGCAAAAGCTTATCATACCAAGAACCCAGACCTTAGTGACACGGGGTAAAAGTTTCCAAAGCACCCAAATGACTTAGGAACTAAAGTTAAATCTTAAATCATTTTTGAAAATGTAGGTTCCTAAGTTCCCCAGTCACCTAAGTGTTTTGGAAATTTTTATCCACAATGCCTCCCCCCCCACACACACCAGTTCTTATGTTATGGGACATGGTGGGATCTCTCTCAGTCTTGCCCACATTTAACAGCCAACAGATAGTTCTCGAAGAAATCCTCATAATAAAAAATGGCATTGCTTTAACTTTCTTTTCTATTTTTAATAGACTGTGTAAATCCATCCAGGCAGAAGGCACCTGCTGTGCTGCTGAATGTACTAGGTATATGCTCGTATTCCAGCGATGCCAGTGAGAATGTTGATGAATGACAGCAACACAGCTGGAGTGGGACAGAATGAGCAAAGGAATTAAGACCAAGAACCCATTTTTTCCATTAAAAATAAAACCTTAACAAGTAACCTTTCTGTGATTACTGATTAATGTATTTTGTGCCCTGCAGAGCTAGGAGGCATTTGAACAGATACTTAAAGCAGGTGACTAAAATTGGCGAGTTTCACATTGCTGTTGAAAGACTTCTGATACCCGGTGACACTGGCATTATCATTCAGCAGTGTATTCTGTACACAGAAATTTAACCAAACCTAGATTTTGGGGGTCAGATCCTCAACTGGTATAGATCAGCATTGCTCCATTGATGGGCCCTTAAGAATCTGGGTATAAAAACCATGGACATACTAGCATAGATTGAAACATCCTGTTTTGTTTTTTTCCCCATTCTTTCCCATTTAGGGGGGTTGTTATTGTTTCTATGTTTTTTGTTTCACTTCTTGGCCTCTTGTGCCAGGGGTATGTAGCTGCCGTAACTCCAGAGGAATGTCCATTCACTCTGCGTTCGAGGGAGTAGCCGAGCAAATCAGAAGTTTGTTGCATTGGAAATCCAAACTCTGCCAGCCAGTTCCCCGGGCTGAACGAAAGCCCGCTGCACCCAGTGAGACATTCCATTGACTTCAATGGGCTTTAGCTCAGCCTGATGGGAGGTGGCTGGTTTGGCTAGTTCCCTTCCTTGAATACTCCTCCTCATGTCCCCATAAGTCAGGGGAAAGCAGTAGCCTATCAGAGTATAAGGGCAGTAACAAAACTCTCCAGATGAGGGAATGATGCTTCAACAGCTATATCCATGTCTATTTCCTTCATGGGTACTCAGGATCTATGCTGGCACTGCAAAGCCCGTGTTTTGGTCTATCACGCCTCATGGCTCAGCAAGTGCCAGGAGATGGCCTGGCCTCAGGGACCAGGGCAAGCTTTGTACTTCGCTGGGATATCATCACGATCTCAGTAATTACAGCAGAGACCAGCCCAGCTTGGCAATGCTACATCAACTGAGATATCATATTGCTGATGAGAATCCTGAGGAAACGGCTTGGCTGCTTTTAATACAATGGGTCTGAGTTCCTGGAGAACTCTTTTTAATGTAGAAATTGGGTCTGCTGATGCCTTCTTATGCTTCTGTGGGAGCCGGGAGTCTGTAATGGGCGTCCTTTGGTAGGTGGTGATTGAATCACTTGTAGGAATTTACTATTTACCAATTATATTGTGGCAGCTCCTAGAGGCCATCGTGGCCAGGACTCCATTGTGCTAAGTGTTGTACAAACATATAGCAAAGGCCAATCCTTGCCCAGAAGAGATGGCATCTAAAAGACAGAGGATGAAATCCAATCCCCCTGGAGATTAACGTCAAAACTCCCATCGACGTCAGTTTGCCCAGGATTTCACCCAAAGATACTATGGGTCTAAGATACTAAGGGATCCTAAGATGCTTTTTTTGGAAGGTTTTGAGCGGTGTGTGACTGGTATCCAGAAGATGCCTTTGGTAGATGCCTTTGGCAATGTTGGTAATGGATGTCCTATTGCTGACATTGGTATGTAGTACCCAGCAGAGACCAGAGGTCAGCCACAGACCTGATCCAACAAAGCACAAAAGTAATTCCTCCATTGGCTTGCAACTAGTCATGTGCTTAAAGGTAGGCACAGACATAAGTGTGTCACTGGACTGGGGGCTATATGAGAGACTTTTTGCAAGACAGGTGTTTTTGTGCTTTCAGGTCTTAAACTCTTGAGGGCATTTGCCTTCCTACCTTACCTCTGAGTCTGCAAACAGATTCCTGTTCTGTTCTAGGCCATAATGGAGGCAGAGAAGCATGTGCTAAGGGACTGGCCCCAATTCATTACTTTGTCAAAGATCTAACATGACTAAAATGCAAAGCCATGTCAACTGATTGCAGGTGTTTCCCCCTCCACTGCCACATGGAATCCCGGAGGGCATTGTCCATTTGGTCCATGGCCTGTCTCAAGCCGTCAGCTTGATAGCACATTCTCTCCTCAGTGGGATGAGATGTTTGTTGACCCCATCAAAGAATTCTAATTTTGTTGACCCCATCAAAGAATTCTAGTAGATTAGCGAGGCATGATTTTCCTTTACAAAAGCCATGTTGACTCTTCCCCAACAAATTGTGTTCATCCATGTGTCTAATAATTCTGTTCTTTACTATAGTTTCAATCAATTTGCCTGGAACTGAAGTTAGGGTTATTGGACTGTAATTGCCAGGATCACCTCTGGAGCCTTTTTAAAAAGTGGTGTCACATTAGCTATCCTCCAGTCATCTGGTACAGAAGCTGATTTAAGTAATAGGTTACATACCACAGTCAGCAGTTCTACAATTTCATATTTTCAGAACTCTTGAGTGAATGCCATCTGGCCCAGATGACTGATTAGTGTTTAGTTTACCAATTTGTTCCAAAATCTCCTTTATTGACACCTCAATCTGGACAGTTCCTCAGATTTGTCACCTAAAAGAAATGGCTCAGGTGAGGGACTCTTCCTCACATCCTCTGCAGTGAAGACTGATGCAAAGAATTCACTTACTCATTTATTCATTCATTTACCTCTGTACGATGAGGTAGTCATACATCCCTACATCATGGGGTGTTGCGAGGGTAAATTCATTCATGGATGTGAGCTGCTCATATAATAGAGGGATGGAGACCTATATGGGTAGAATGTTTGTACAGTCACTGGACCTTGGGCAGATTTGGTGAGGATGAGGTTTCTGTGGAGAGCTACATTTTTCTCTCTCTCCAACTGGTGCAGTTTCAATTAGCTCAGTCTCCTAATAGAAATTGTGTTATTTTTCTAATGCGTCTCTGGATTCTTCATTAACAGTTACTCCAAGTGTAATGACTACCAGGTCACAAGCTGCATCACCACAGCAATCCTTTGAGCTTTTCAGTACTTTACTTCCTGCCCCAGTTGGAACTGGGAAGCCCAGAGGATCATGGAAATAGGAGAAACAATAAATAAGTAAGTAAATAAATAAATAATATTATTGTCAAACCTCAGACAAACAAGTAAACCTCCTATTCAAACCATCTCAGCCATTCCTACTGCCACCTGAGGGGGTCGAGCTTTGAAAGGGTTACCATAAGCTGTGCTGTGATGATCCTGAGTAGATGGCTACAGATGGACAAGAAGGAAGGGCAGGTCATTGGTTCTGGCTCAGTTACGAACAGAGGGTGGTTCTGGAATTGACAGAACTGTCACTGAGCTGTTCAGCGCACGTGGCACATTTAAGAATCATGCCAAACAAAACAGTGGCTGAGGGAGTCAGGGTCCAGTCAGAACGCCTAGCGACACACTGTGCTAATTTGATGAGTACTGCCTTGTGTCAGCGCTCTAAATGGAACTAAACAGCCGCATCCCCGGAGACTAGCAGCCCAGCCATACCAGTCTGGTGTCACACGGCCTGCTATGTTACTAGTAATCAGTTAATCACTGCACATGTTTCTAATTAATGGATTTAGTCTGTAATCACCAGGGGATGAAGATGAAACAGCCAAGAGTAGCATGAAAAAGCATCGTGGGTTGTCTCTGTTATAAATGAAATCCAGAGTGGCTGAACAATATGGGATGTGAAGGACAGACGTATTCACTGGGTCTGATACTAAAATGCGCTGAGCTCTCAAGCTGTCTCCAGACTAATATGGACCCCATCACAGCAATGTCTGAATCCCTCACAGTCATTCTGAATGATCTTCACAGCACACCCCTGAGAGGCAGGCGGTACTTAGATTGCATGCTCTTTGGTGCAGGGATTGTTTTTCTGAACAGTGGGCTGAGTCCTCTAGGTGACAGTGTAGTACAAATGAGATGAAAGAGGGAAATGCTACTAGCCCTAACTTTACAGACGGGGAACTGTGGCACAGAGAGATTAAGGGACTTGCCCAGGCCCCAGAGGGAGTCTGCAGCAGAGCCAGGTACTGAACCCAGATCTCCTGAGGTGTAAGTAGAGTGACCAGATGTCCTAATTTTATAGGGACAGTCCCGATTTTTGGGTCTTTTTCTTATATAGGCTGCTATTACCCCCCACCCTCTGTCCCGATTTTTCACACTTGCTGTCTGGTCACCCTAGGTGTAAGTCAGTTGCATAGCCACAAGGGTATCCTTTCTCTCCTAAATAGACTCACTACACACTGGGGATTTTGTAACACTCTGTTATAGGTTTTTCCCCCTGACTTCTTCAAAGCCGCCAAATTAACATTTAAGTCAACCCTTTTAATGCTCCTTGGACATGCAGTGCTTGTTGTTTTCTGTCTGTGAATTTTAAAGGGGGCCTGGGGTAAATAAATAATGCAGTACGCATATCGCTTCTGTGAAATTTGTTCCCAAAGAATAACTTACTCAGCTCTGTGATGACGGGGATCCTTTTATAACTTGGCTCTGATTCATTCTCCAGTGTTCTCACTCTGCCAACTGCCTCTGCAGAAACAGTCAACAACAACATGGGGAGAGAAGAGAGAGGTACAGGCAGGAAGACAATGGTTCAGAGACTGACACATGCAGAAAGGCACTTACCTGAGCCTAAAAAAATGTCATTGTCATGTAAAAATCCCAAAGCACTTCCTATAAATAGAAAGTTTCTTGCCTCGGTTTGCTTTTCCAAGCTGCATTTTATTCACTCAGAGTTTCAAAGGATTAAAAAAGAAAAGCTCTCCTGGGAGCTGCTTATTGACATCATAACTAAAATATAATTACCCTCCATGGAGCAGCAGGGCTGGTAATAGTGTTGTTAGGCACAAAGCCCCTAGTAAGCCAATTTGCACTCCAAGGGTTTTATTTTTTCCCTTGAAGGAGGCTATAAAGAAATGGGATAGGACATGTGCAGCAAAAGTGAAGGGGAAAGCAAAATGGCCTGCATTTTGGAACTCAAGACATAAGCCAGTAGTTTAAGAGAGACATACAAAGACCTCCTGGAAAACGTTAGTCCTGATTCTCCTCTTACTTTGCACTATCTGGGTGCCTTCAAGGAGTTATTTCTGATTTACATCAGGGCAAGTGAGAGGAAAACCAGGCCCATTTTATTTAAAGACAGTTTTCAGACAGTTGTGCTAGATTGTCTGCTTTCCCCATCTCTTGTTTGGATAGGATCTGATTCTGTCTCCCTTACTTATGTTCTATCAATAAACATCTAAGTGCTTATATTAGTGCCCATCACTGTAATATCCGAGTAAGTGACTATTAATTGGACTACTTATTGAGTAAGGCATTATTCAAAGTAAAGATGGCAGAATCCAAACTGCACTAGGGACTCTGACTAAAAGCAGGGTCTCGTCTCAGTCAGAGACAGGGTATTGGATAGTGGATCGTCTCTCTTACAAATCCTATATAAAGTGGCTGAACAAACATGGATAGCCGAAGTATTATCTGGGTCTGGAAGGAAAATGCATTGAACCTTCTCTCTGTCTAGACACTGATATGGTCCTAGATGGGCCACTGGTCTAATCTATCCTGACAATTCCTAAATTCAGGTGACAGAACTGCCCAAAAACATTTGAAATGTGGGGTACGGAAGCAGCACAAAAAGCACCTCCTGGGCATGCACTGGCATTTCTGAACATCTGCTGGTGACATCAGCTAAATGCCTGAAAATGAATTATTGCCCTTTTTCTACATTTCCACGTACTGTAGTAGCTGATTTGAATGCATGTCAGATCATTGCCTGGATACATTTTCCTTATGTCAATATTTTTGCTACCAAACAGTACACAGCACTGTACCTGAAATCTTACAAACTGGCAGGGTGCTATTACAAAAGATTACTTAATTGTAGATTACTACTGTACATTTGAATTTCAATAGCATATTAAGTTGTCAGACTTAATTACTGTTATATATTTAGATTATGCCACAGATTATTTAGTTCAGTACCTAGGTTTGCCAACCTGTTCACTTTGTGACATGACAGGGTGATAATTACAGCATTACTGGAAAACCTAAAAGTTTCCATGGGAAAGGCTAGGAGTCCTTGGCATTCAAGCTGACCCTAATAAATGGTCATTCCTGTGGGTCTAAATAATGTTGACCTCCATGGAGGACTGGCTCACTAAGAGCTCTCCAGTTGTATACCGGTGGGGACAGGTAATGTGTGGAAGAGATGTGGTGGGCTCGGATGGAGCTCTCTGAAATGTTTATGATGAAATCCAAAACCACAAGACACATGACTGGTTCAGGCTTTGTTACAACCTCCGGACTTGGATCATGTAGCAGCAATGTTCACTTAACTTTTGAGGAACCTAGGACTTCTGCCTCAAAATCATGACAAAATGTCCAACTTTTGCAAGGTTAGGGATGTGAAATGAGGTGGTTTTATTTACAACTGCAAAAAGTTTAGGATGATGGAGAATCAGGAGCAGTAAGGTGGCTGGATGTCCAGCCAAGTAATTGAATGCTCCATCAGCAACTGATAAATATTGCATAGAAAAGTCCAACTTTTAACTGTCTTTTTTAAAACCAGGTTTGCTGCTTCATAACATACATAAACAGGTATTTTAAATCGGTCCCTTCTGTACTTGCTAGCTCCTCAGCTTAGTATGATGTTAAAGAAAGATCTTCATAATCTATGCTCTCTCCTCCTATTTCCCAGACCAATAGTTACTGTCTGCCAATGCTTTTCTACACTTGGTCTCCAAGATCAATCTGGGTCATACCAGGGGCAGGTCTTCATCAGTCATTGGTTCTCTGGTATGAACCCCACATCTCCTAAAAAAGGGATCCTGCATTCATGGATGTGCTGCAATCCCACTTATTTCAGATGGACTAATTTGGACTGTTTACTGCACTTGCTTTTGTTCTGCTTCTCCTCCCTGACCCCAATTCTGTGAACAGTTAGGCTGTGTCACTGTGGGTTGTTGTTGTTTTTTTTCATTTTGTCTTGCACTTGTAAAGCTATGCCAATGAAACCCCCAGTCTAGATGTGCTGCACTGGTATAAAATGGAGCTTGTACAAGCTAATGCAATTCATCCCAGTGAGTGACCACAGTGGGTTGCAACAGTAGAAGCCCTGATTTGCTTCTTCTGGGGAACAGGTGTACATTACTATTTTCATCTCAAGCTTCCAAAATATGATTATAGGTATCTATCCTGTGCTGTGGGCACCTACTCCACACATTAAAATCACTGAATAAGAAAATGGCTGCCTATAAATACATCCACTCCTTCCTCCAAAACCTTATAAAAGAAGGAGCTATATTAGGAGTTTGTAGTAGTGCAACCATAGTGTTGTATACAGACTGGTGCAAATTTCCCTAGTCTAGGCCAAGCACCTATTTAACTTTAAGAACATAGTGGTCCCAACAAAGTCAATAGGACTATTTGCATTCTTAAACATGTGCCTAAGTGTTTTCAAGATCAGGGATTTTTGAGATAGAGCCCCTGCATGAATTGTTTTGCCTGCCTCACTCTAGCTGAGTTTGGCAAATTGTTTTAACATCCTCTATCTCTGTGGGCTCTTTTCTCCCCCCCACCCTAGTTCTGTTACTTGGCATAAATCAAGTAAACACGCTCATCTCTTTCCCCACCCTCACCCTCCACCAAAATGGAGACAGAGAATAGAAAACCCTCTTCCTTATTTATATTTGGATCATCAGCTGACCTCATCAAGTTCCTTATTTGCTAGCATTGTTCAGCTGTTTCACCTGGAAGTATTTCCCTCAATTAATGCCACCTGAGATAATCTCAGCAGCAGGGAACTACCTACTACAATTTTATTGCAAGAGATTTTTAACCCCTTCAGCACCACACACAGTGGCCCTGCTGTAACAATGCTAGTAGAGAAAGGAAAGATCAACCCTAATTTGCACTTGAGGCCAGATTTTCAAAGGTATTTAGGTATCTAAATATGCAAATAGGCACCTACTGGGAATTTCAAAAGTGGCTAAGCGGGTTCGCCACCTAGGGTAGGATCCATGAAGGGACTTACGCATTGCAATGCTGAATGTCATAACAACTAACTTTTATGTGCCTACAAATCACAGGAACAACACTGTGATCCATAAAGCCAGGCTGGGCATCTAGATTCCCTACTAACAATGCACAGGGAAAGAGAGGTGCCTCAGAATGTGATCCACAAAAGCCAGCATGGGAGGCAGGGAGACGTCCAAGCTAGCTGAGCGGAGGGGTGTGTGCCAAGCCCCGCTCCTCCCACGGAACAGCCTATAGTATAGTGGTTAGGGATCCACCTGGAAGGTGGGAGAGGACCCATCCCCCTACTCCAATCACTTGTTATTTATCCACAGTGGAGCAGCTTCAGCGGGAGACATGAAGGAGTCCCACATCAGAATATCCCATATATCAGTGGTTAGGTCCAGCTCCTGAGAGGTGAGACACCCTCTATTCAAATCCTTTCTCCCTGCTGACAGATGGGGGAATCAAACCTGGGTCTCCCACACGAGTTAAAAGTTATAAAGTGGGTACCACTACTTCCTCCTAGCAGCTGGCCTTTGAATGGGACCCAATCCTGTAGCTGTGCTTAGAGGCAGCCTACCGGACTGCGCCCTGCACATGACTTAGGCAGCTGAATGCCTATCTTCCCCCAGTCCCACGTAGTCACTCTGAGGCTTAGGTGGGAAGATAGGTGGCACAGCCCTGAGAATGGAGCAGCAGTGGAAGCCTCCCAGGGAATAAAGCTTAGGCACTCAGGGAATTTTTAAAGAGGAAAGCTGGGCACTGAGTGAATTTAGGTGCCTACAAAGTTAGGTGACAGCCAAACAGGAGATTTGGTGCCACACCTGGGGATTTAGATACTTAATTCATAGGTACCTTAGTTACTTCATGGCTTGCACCCCTACTTCTATTGAAATCAGTGGGAGTTGGACACCTAACCTGCTGAGCGGGTTTTTAAAGTCCTAGTAGGCACCTATCTGGGCCTTAGACCCCTTGAAAATTTGGGCCCTTAAACCCTTCAGACAGCCTAAGGGAAGCTTTTGAGTACAGGACTGTCTGATCTAGCAAGGCTGGGAATTTTAATTTTTATATGTGAGGTTATTAAAAAGAAATAGTCATTCAAAAAAGTAACATCTTTTTACTGTGTCTCCTGCCTTTAACCACCGATGTCTTTACTGACCACTATTTTGGTTTCTAGAGGTGGTTTTTAGAGGTGGACTACTACAAAATAATTAAGAGGAAAAAGTGAATCTGATGGTTATAGCAGTGGGAGCTGGGACACCTGGGTTCTACTCTAACCTCTCCCCACCTTAGTTCATAACCTGCTGGCTAACCATATCACCTCTCCGTGACTTGATTTATCCATTTGCAAATAGGGTGTAATAATAATTTACTTCTTCCTAGGGGGTGAATGTCTATAAGACGGTTTTGAGATCTTCATATGAAAAACCCCATAGGAGTGTAAAATATGGCCTCAATCTTTTGTTGGATAAGCAGGGACTTCCTATAGGTGGACCCATCTGCAGGATCTGGGCCTATAATTAAAAACAATTACAGCAGCAAAGAAGAAAGTCGGCAGGCTGTTTTAACAACACCTCTAATGAACCTAGAAAGAGGAAAGAGCTAATTTATACTCAGAAGGTGAATCACTAAACAGATTTAATGGCTGGCTCAGGGAAAAGAGGTTTTATTTATTGATGATAATGTCCTTTAAGTGAATACTACTTTTCTGTCCCCAGAAAACAGTGTAAATCTGAGAAATGGCCTTAACTGAGTAGCCAAGGATTTATGAAATTGGGATGGTAGTCACTTTAGGGATCCAGAACTCAGTAAAAAGTGAATTAGGCGAGAAGCGCCTTATAAATACCTGAGGGAAAAACCTAGAATAGATAGGAAAGGATCATGTTGGGGAACTCTGTCTTTTGTCAGAAGATGTCAACGCTGTTAGAGTCAGTGATGATAGAATCTCTTTCCTTTTATTCAAATCATTCTTTTAAAAAGAACTGATCACAGTAATGAGTAATAAAAACAAGAATAATTTGCAGTTCCACATTGCCTCTCGGCCAAAAATCTCAAAGCATGTTGCAAACTTTAATTAATTTGGCTTCAAAACAATCCAATAACTATTATTACAGAGGTGTACAATTGGGGTGCAGAATGGCTAGGTAGTTGCCCAAGGACACACAGCTAATCAGTGGTAAGGATAAGAATAGACTTGATGCCAGGATTCTTGCTCTAACCACTAGATACATCTCCTTCCCAAACCCCATAAATAGAACCCAGGATCCCTGACGCTCAGTTCCCTGCTCTAACCACTAGCCCACCCTCTATCCATGAGTCAAGAAGAGAACCCAGGTGCCCTGATTTTTAATCGTCCCATCTCTAACCAGTACACTAGACTCCCTCCCTGAAACATAATCTGGGGGGTCCTGGTTCTCACTCCTATGCTCTAACTACTAGCCTTTTTTTCCCTCTCCAGAGAAGCAATCTGATTCCTTATACTCTTGTCAGTGTCCCTGCTTCTCCTAGTCTGGGGCTGAACATTGACCGAGCTTTTCCATTATCCATGATGTAAGATTTTTTTCCCCATCCCTCTTGGTCATTTTAAAGAATGAGGAAATCAGAGGCATCTTATTCCACATGCTCTGCTTCCGTGGAACAAATCATCTTGTCATCTGTCCATCTCCCAACAGAATTGTTGGAAAGCTACATGGTGTGAGGAAGGACAGTCTTGTAGTTAAAGCCCAGGACTGAGGATCTGAGATCTATTTCTGCCTTGTTGCTGACATGATGTGTGACCATTGGTATGGGCCCAGATCAACAAAGGTATTTCGCCCACAATGCCTGAATACCGTTGAGGACCTGGGCCACGTTGTCTAACTTCTTTGTGTCTCAGAACTGTAAAACATTGATAATACCTTGGGAAAAAGCCTGGGACCTTGTCAGGGTTAATTAAAGTTTGTAAAGGGCTCTAAAATCTTCTGATGGACAAAGCTATAGAAGTATTTCCAAGAGAAGTGGATAAAAATGTACTTGAGGAAACTGCCCAGATGGGGTGGGAAGGGTTGTTTTTCTATTTTTCTCTATTATTGTTATTGCAGGTAAGGGGTTTGGATTCTGCTTATCACAAATTTTGGTGATAAAGGCAAAAATGCTGAAGAGAAGAGAGCCAGTGATTGAAAGAAAGAAATGTCTTTTTATTCCTGTAGATCTATCTATCTATCGCCATACACATGTATAAAGATGTATTTATAGTAGCTATATCTATTATGTATACACATACACACACACACACACACACGGTATCTATATGATCAATATATAGATCTATAACTATAGATCTAACGTTATATCTATGTACAGATCACTTTTTAACTATTTACTCTGTTTCAGCTACATGTACCTCTTATTCAAACATCCCTTATCAGTCACTTTTTCTTCTTTTCTAATCCTATATTCATATTGTTTTGTCAATTTATTATTTAAAAACGTGTCTCTGCCTTACTCTAATCTTCCCTTTGGCACAGCCACTGTTTTAAAAGCCTTGTGAATGATAATAAAGTATGGGGAAAACACTTAGGAGAGTCATATATTTCTCAGCCCGTTTTCAGTTAATTAATACTTCTCCTTTCCCAAGAGGAGGACAAATCATGGCTCCTTTGCCAAATGAAGGGAGGAAGAGAGATGCAATAAATATTCTGCTGGACTGGAGTTGTTTTGCTTCCATGGCAGTTCTGTGCTACAAATGCTGTTTAGATGAAAACAGCAGCACACCCCCTCTCCTCAAGCCCCCATGGGGAAACATACAAATCTCTTACCTGTGTTGAAGGTTAGGGAGTGCGCAATGCAGCTGCCATCTACCACTGCCCATTAGTTCCATTCGTATGGGCTTTTGCAAACAAAACTGGAGCTACAAAAGCTTCAGAAGTAAGCATGGATGCATCCCCCCATTCCCCATCCTCAGAAGGTGGAAACCCAAAGTATTGTTCTGAACTTGGAAGAGTCATTGATGTATTTATCTTTTGGAGGGATAGGCCAATGACCAGAGCAGTGGTAAATGAGGGGGCAATGCCCAGCGGTCTAAAGGGGTGGTGGAGAGAGAGAGGACACAGATGATTCCGCATAGAATTTTTCGGTTTGACTCCATCGTGTTTTGCTATAGCACACTGGGTGGCTCTCTCAGCACTTGGAGAATAGGTCCCAGAGACCTATTGGTTTTCCTTCCCATTAAATACCTGCTTGTCAAGCAGAAAAGTTTCCTTCCCCACTCCCTGACTCACCTAATTACTTAAGCTTACTCTGTTTTTAATTTTGTTTTACAATTATTTTATGCCAGGGGTTTCCTAGCAACCAAAGGATGGACTGTGGGACACCTATGCCCCATGGTTGTTCCTGGCAGTGGTAGTGGGTATAATTCCCAATACATGCTGCCCATTGGTTAGCGTAGCCAGCTTCCTATTCTCCCTGACCCTTGCCAAGGAGTTGCTCTTACTTGGTGCCCCTCACCTCAAAGCTGCAAGATAGTGGGAACAGCTACCTTGTGTCCCCTGATTCCTACCAAATCTGACACCGGTACTAAGCCAGAGAGAGGGCAGTGGCTGCATTTTTTACTTCTTCATGTTGGACAAAGCAGGACAGGGATTGTGGCAAGAGTCTCAACCTACAATCCATCACTGGTGGGACCTTGAAAAACCTCAAAATTGCTGACCAAAGCATGTGTTACCATCGTGGATGGAGTTAGTGCAAAGTCTTGATCACTCTGAATGAAAGATTAGTTTCAGTTTGTCCTCTGCCAGGTTTATGCAGAAGTAAACTGAAATATTCATCTTCTAATGCTGCTGCTTGAGAGAGGTGACAGAGATTATTTTATTTCCCCCTGCTTCATCACAGCAAGATGCTCATCTACATAACTGAGAAGTTCTTACCTCCAGCAGCTGACTTGCACTTAAACTGCATGGACCGGATGTTAAGAGTGGCTAAGATGCTTTCTGTGTCCACTAGAGTTGGATTGGTGGAAGCCCTCTGGTTAGAAGACAGGATGGTACACATGGTGCAGTACCTTATGTTAACTGCCCTCAGGTCTGCACAGGAGAGGGCACTCCCCTGATAAAAAAGGACAGATAGTTGGAGTATGAGACTCAGAGAAGGGTGAACATTAAAGGGTCATAGGTCTGGTTCAGATAAGCAAACAAATTTCAGAAACTTCTCCAACGTTCCTCTCACCAACGAAGTTCCAGAAACAGAAGTAGAAACTGCAAAATCTTTGAGCTTCTCTTATGAAATTTTGGATACTTTCCCACTTCTTGTGGGGAGCAGGTTCTCTGTGCTTCTGCAGGAAACCAGAGAGTGCAGAGGCACCCGTAAAAGAAAACAAACTTCGGAGAAGTGAAAATTTGTTAAGAAAGTTTTGGGTTCGGGTTCAAGTTTGGGGCAGAGGATCAGTTAAGTTCTTGTTCGATCTGAATGGATTTGTCCATCCCTGATGAAATTACAGAATTGCAGAAGGAAAATCCAGTGGAAGACAAAAGAAGCAAACTCCCATCATAAGGGGAAAGTGTTAAATTTGGAGTGTTGTACATGGTTACTAAAAACATATTGAACTTTAAAATTGTCTAAAAATGGTGTGAGTGTGTGTGTATGAGAGAGAGAGAGAGAGAGACAGAGAAAAAGTGAGAGACTGAACGGAGAAATTCTTACCGGAAATAATAGCAGCTTTGGGAAATTCTGGATAAATTTCCACTCTCTTTTCATATATTCCAGAGACCCAACAAAGACAATGTCTTTCAGCTCCTGGTAAGTGAAGTTACTGGCTCGTAAAGGCATCACAAAGTTCCGCAGCCCAATCAGTGTCGAGTTAGCATCTCCAAAGACACAAACCACGATATGATCATGCAGAGGTGAAGTAGTTTGTCCCTGGTGCTTCTAAATTAAAACAGAACAGAACCCCAAGCTGCTAGTTTTTTACATTTTTCTTCAATGTTAGGAAGACCTGGACCATTTCCTGACGGGATAACACTCCTGCCATAGCATCAGACTTTGTATAAAATGAAACAATTCCTCATAAGTTCTTTGAGTCCAAACTCATCCCCTAAAGTTTTGGTGGCAGGAATACAACATAGCAGAGAAGACAGCTTACTATGGTGAGAAGAACTACACATTCAAATCCCAACAGTATCTGCTGAGTCCTACAGACTTCTAAACCAGAAAATAAATATCAGGCAGTGTTGTGTTTATGAGCCTTTCAGGTGAGCCTTTAAAAAGTAAGGTCCTGTTAGCTATGCATGGACATTATAGATACAAGGCACTTTTTCACTAAGGGTTAGACGTTCACCTTGAAGTTGTGGTCAAAATCTCTTCCCCCCTACACACACATTGTTGTGAAGTGTGCTCCTCTCAGTACATATGAGCAGTAAATTCCGTGAAGCTTGCAACTTCCCTTCAGAAAACACAAGCGGATTGCTGCAAACAGAAGAATTTTACCCAGACACCAGATAAGAACCCCTTCCACTGCTGTGCTCCGCCAGAGTCATGTGTTTTAAAGGAACGCTCCCTACCCTTTCTGCACTGGCTGCTTCTATGGTGCTAAGGTTTTTACTGTGTCCCATATCATGGTTAATCAGAACTTCACTGCAATGGTGGGATTAGAACTCCAATCATCTTGCTCCAGAAGCACAGAGCGGTATCGCTTGGAGCAAGCTATTAGCGGTATAGGGCCTACAATGCACAGTGGCGCAGTTCTTAGTCCCTCCAGTAGAGAGCAGTGGTGCGCACACACAATTTTAAACCCTCTTCATTCCCCTCCCTCACAGTCCTGCCCCTCTCATGTGTCCCCCTCATACTCCTTCCCTTCAATGTCCCCGGCTCCCTTCTTTTCTGTCTATTTATCCGATCTCCTCCCAACCAAACCCGCCCCCAAATAAATAAATAAATACATACATACATTACATTGTAGCACTAACAGGACACCTGCTGCCTGCACACTGTTCTCTCTGCTTGTGTTTTATACCATGTTCCCCATGCTGTGTCTGCTACCCTGTGTTTGTGCATGAGCCCCCATTCTTGCTTGGTCCTTAGGCACCACTGCAGTAAATATGATTAATAATAACAATTTTGGCCAGTTTGTTATTTGCATATGATCATATTTATCCAGTTATGTATTTATTATTAATTTCAGGGTCGGGGCCCCATTGTGCAAGGCAAGGTACAAATGCACAGGAAGACATGGTTAGTCATTGTCTCAAGGAGCATGACATCTCATTTAAATCACAGAGATCAGGGGAGAGGCAGGGCACTCATGTTGTGGAATTTGTTTCCCTATTTTTTGACCAGCTGTATATTTGGGTTTTGCATTTCTGGTCCTGTGGCATCATATTTCCTTGTGACACACTACACCGTTGTTTGCATCATCCTTTCTGCATGATGAAGATGTGACTGAGGAAGCCTTACTTGATTAGTACATGGTATGTGTTCACATTAACCAGTCGAGAGCTGCCAATGTACATGGTGTGTGCCCACCTTAGCCAATGAGGTGTCAAATTAGTAAGCCCTCGTAACATTCTTTCCCCAACCACTTTTCTTTCCAGAGAAACAAAAGCATTATGTCAGAGGAAACTTTCCTGATGAGAGATTACAATCGTAACTAAATTAAATGATTGTCTCTAACTAATCGGATTAGTTTATATTGAATAATGAAACCTTCGGCTGTATTTAATGCAACATGCCTTAAGTCCAATGATTAGTTTGTTGAATGGAGCTAAACAATTAAAAAACACACTCTATTATATAGTAAAAAGAAAATAAGAAAGAAAGAAATACTTGTGGCACCTTAGAGACTAACAAATTTATTTCAGCATAAGCTTTCGTGGGTTAGAACCCACTTCATCGGATGCATGGAATGGAATCATGCAGAACCATTCCATGCATCCGATGAAGTGGGTTCTAACCCACGAAAGCTTATGCTGAAATAAATTTGTTAGTCTCTAAGGTGCCACAAGTATTTCTTTCTTTCTTATTTTCTTTTTGGTGACACAGACTAACACGGCTACTACACTGTAACCTCTATTATATAGTGTGTTTTATAGGAACAATTGGAAAAACTATGAGTGCTGGAATCTGCAGAAGGAAATATGCAGTTGCTAGATCAACAGGAGCACATTTGGTATAATAAGTGAGCAACAGGGACTGGCACGTCATTTTGGAGAAACACGTCTATAAGCTTGAGGTGTAATTCCCAGCTTGAAGAATCATACCCGTGCGAGCTCTGATAGTGCTAGTAGCATGAGTAATGGGAGCGGCTCACCACCCCAGTACATATCCATCTGAGATGCTAGGTACGTAGTTGGGTTGCCGAGCACCTCAGGCTGCTTGCACTGCTGTGGCTACACTCTATTTTTAGCACATTGGCTTGATCAGACCTAGTGCTGATACTGATTTCTTGAGATGGGAATCCCCAGCCCCAAGGGTAGACATACGCTTAGGATTTGAAAATGTGACTTAGGTGCTTTTGAAAATGCTACCCTTTGGGTTATCTGATCTGAGCCTCCAGGCCTTTTGGATATTTATCCCTTTCTATTTTGGACATTGATGGGTTTTAGGATCCTTTTCCACGCTCAGAAGGAGGATGCTGCATTTCAAGCAGCATGAATTCCAACCTGCTGCAAGTCTCCCAGCTGGCGGAACAGCTTGAACATTCTGTATTTCTGATGAAATCTTTGATCACCTCACTGCAAGATTTGGTTGCCTCCTCTCAGCATCCTGGCAGCTCAGAGCACTGCCTGCCATTTCTAAATGGAATTTTGTTCTTTTAAAAGACTAACAGAGTAAATAAATGAACTAAAAAAAAAGTATAAAGATTCCCAGACTGGTAAAATCAGAACACAGAAAGTCTTGAAATTTGCAGTTAAGTCATTTTAAAAACAAAATATTTGAAAATCAGCTTCCTCTTTGCCTACTTGCCAGCACCCTCTAGTGAACCAGCTGCCCCCCAGCCTCCAAGTCCTGCTGCACAGGAAAGGCCTTGCTGGGGAGTGATTATGTATTATATTAGAGATATATTCAAGAGAGCCCCTTCTCTGTGCACCCCATATAGCCCTAGAAAGGTTGGGGTTCAATTCCCAGCTCAGCCACAGACACCCTGTATGACCTTGGGCAAGTCACTTAGCCACTCTCAGCCTCAGATCCCCATCTGTAAAATGGGGATAACACTCCTATGCCTGTCGTCTGCATGTTGAGTATACATTCTTTGGGAGAGGGACTGTCTCCTGCTGCGTGCATGTACAGTGCCTAGCATGATGGGGCCTTTGTCTTGGTTGGAGCCTCTAGATGCTACTGTCATACTAATAACAACAACCAGTAGGAGCAGATGGAACCACCCTCAAGAATGGTACTGCTTCTAGACACTCCCATTCCCACCCGTCCCTGAGGCTCAACCCCTCTCTGAACTTCCCTCGGGGGTCTCGTAGCATAGATCAGTGTCTAAACTTCACAGTGTATCCCTAAGAGAAGAAGAAAGAACACAAGTAAAGTGAGTGAGTGAACAGCACAGGTGTGAATGTGTCCTCGGTACTGGGTAGACAGTGGGTGCCAACCTCTGCAGACAGCAGAGCCCTTAGATATTTAAAAAGGCATTCCCCAGAAGCAGGCATAACAATGCCAGACAGTGTTGCTACTTACACCACACCTACCAGGACAGCCTGTTCCAACGGGACAGCCTTGCACCAGTGGAACATTCCTGTGGAATCCAGCAAAGCATTGCTATCCTCTTCTATCGCGATAGCTGCAGTCCTAAATAGACAGAGCAATTGATCAGCTACATCGCAGCCATGGTGACAGTTTAGCCACATTGAAAGGATCTTTGTACCTATTGGCAAGAACCCATCTTTGTCAGACTTGTGGCTAGTCTGTCCCACTGCAGCAAGGCAGATCAGTTGTATGGAGCTGTACACTACATACAAGAGTCCTGTCTTGTCCCGGTGGGTACATGGTTGCAGTGATGGTGCAGCAATTTAAAGAACACCAGAGGGGATTATTTAGATGAATTCTCTTGTTACTGTGATGTGTAGAGCCAAGCAAATGCAGGGAAAACACATTCATCAAATATTTCTTTGAATGATTATATCAATTCATCTGGATGGTTCTAGTGGCTGTTTCGTGCTTGCTTCCCCTGAATACTCTAACCACCGAGTTCATCAGCAGGAATGTTCATGGAAAGAGTGACTTTTATGCAACTCCGGTCTAGCCCCAAAACCCAATGAAATCCACAGGAACCTTTCCATTGACTCAATGAGTTTTGGATCAGGACAATGTTGCAGAGTATTGACAGAAAGTACATTTCAAATATGTAGTTGTGCTTCAAAGTGTTATACTCATCTAATCAGGGAGCAGAAACAAGACCATGTGCCTTACATATCCAATCAGGTTGAATTCTGAATGCCAAATTGTTGGGATGTTACTGTTCCTGTCCTCAAGAATTGTTTGGAGAATACTTCTGAATGACAGATAACTATGAGAAAACCACTATCTGATCACAGCCAACTCTTGAACAGAAAGAGGTGAAATGTGTTGAATAAATAATTCACTCCAGTTTAGGGTGACCAGACAGCAAATGTGAAAAATTGGGGCGGGGGTAATAGGTGCCTATATAAGACAAAACCCCAAATATCGGGACTGTCCCTATAAAATCGGGACATCTGGTCACCCTACTCCAGTTCTAAAGTTGGGGTGAAATCAACTTTGAACAATTGTCAAGAACGTTTACCAAGTCAGGTACAAAATCTGCTTGATCACCCTATGACTGTAATGACCACAATAATGGGGGAATTAAAAAAAAAAACCACCTAGGGGATTAGATCTTCTGCTGGCGTAAATTGGTATAGCTCCATTGCTTCCATAGAACTCCATGAACCTGCACCAGCCGAGGTATTAGCCCTTCATATTTTACATGTCTTAGGGCTTGTCTACTCTTAAACTGCAGCAGCGTTGCTGTAGTGCTTCAGTGAAGACGCTACCAATGCCAATGGACGGGCTTCTCCTACTGGCGTAGGTACTCCACCTCCCCAAGAAGCGGTAGCTATGTTGACAGGAGAAGCTCACACACACACACACACACACACACACACTGTTATAGCGTAGTCTACACCAGGAATTAGGTTGGTATAACTACTTCATTCATGGTGAGCAATGCAGTTATACCGACATACCTTGCTGGTGTGGACCACGCCTCAGTAATCTCTCACCTGGCACAAACAGAATTAGCAGGTGAGATTCACTGAATGGGAGGGTGTTGCAGGGGCAGGAGGGAGGTGTGAAGGGAAAGGGTGACATTCCTTTATGAGGCTTGCAGGGCCTTTCTGAGCCCTGGTCTACACTGGGGGCGGGGGTCGGGGGGAATCAACCTAAGATACGCAACTTCAGCTACAAGAATAGCGTAGCTGAAGTCAACGTATTTAGATCGACTTACCACGGCGTCTTCACGGCGGTGAGTCAACTGCTGCCACTCCCCCGTTGACTCTGCCTGCGCCTCTCATGGCGGTGGAGTACCGGAGTCAACGGGAGAGCACTCGGGGATTGATTTATCACGTCTAGACTACACGTGATAAATCGACCCCCGATAGATCGATCGCTACCCGCCGATCCGGCGGGTAGTGTAGACATACCCTGAGTCTGTTTCTTTCCACAGGAGACCTCATCAAAGACCAGGCTGGAAGTTCCAGTTGGTTGGTACTAGCTCACCACCCTTAGTCTAAGGAAGTAATAACAAAGCCCCAGGGTGTCCTCGTTAGAATGGGTCGCCTTGTTCTTTTTAAATTAACGTTTCCAGGTTTTATAAACATTCACCCATCACGAGACCAACACAAAATATAAAAGCCACAGAGGGTCCATTAATGGCACTGAGCAAAGCTGTAATGACTGCAGCTTGCCAAGCAGCCCTCGAGGCTTCTCTGCGACACGTTCAAGACATTAGAACATGCGCTGGGTTTAATTTTAATCAGAAGTCAGAGAGCTGGCTCCATTGCAGAACTGCAGTGCCCTCCTAACCCTGTTCCCTCTTAGCTAGCACAGTCCAGCAGGGACCAGCACCCAATGTTTCAGAGGAAAGTGCAAGAACCCTCACCTGTGGCAGACATGGGATAATCTGCCCTCCATGATGGTCTCACTTTAGAGACTGGCTTAAACATGAACCATAAGGTCTTATAGTTCATACAAATTAAATTTGTAAGAGATATTAAAACTCTAGATAATATTAGCACCATATAAATGTCCAGTCCCTCTTTGAGTCTTGCTAAATTCTTGGCCTTAATCACATCCTGTGGCAGTGAGTTCCATTGTCTAATTACAGGTTGCATGAAAAAAATTCCTTTTATCAGTTTTGAATTTTTCACTTTCCAATTGTATTTGTTCTCCCTTTGTTCTAGTGTTATGAGACAGGGAAAAAGTCTAAATTTGTTCTCTAAACAGAACTGTCTACAGTAATTGATATATCTGGGGGAATAAATAAACCTGCGTCCCATTAAACCTCTCCAGTGTATCTGTACAGTCCGATGCCAAATAGAGACAGTTTTGTCCATTAGCCATACTGCTCCTCCCCAGTATTCAAGGCCTCTTCCCTGCTGCCCTGATAATGAATGTCCCAGCCAGTGATTAAATGGCATTTTGGCAAATTGGAGACAGTCTTCTCACAAGCCCCTTTTACTCTACTCAGCTCTACCAATCCATCAGTGCACACGTTTTCTATCATAATAAAACCATCATCTATATACACAAGCTGTCATGGGTAACATCTCCCTTCATTCTAATATTATAGGAAACCTATATGCCTTGGAGGAAACACCTGTTGGAACCCTGAGATGGGAAAAAAAAAAAAAAAAAAGACTGCAAGAAACCCACTTAATCATAAAGGCATCCACCTGATGTCCTTGCCAAAGCAAAGGGGATTGTGATTTAGCTCACCATTTTTAACTAAGGTTCCCGTCTTCCATATGCTCTGCAAATGACATGATCCTTGCAGAAATCTGCTTTCCTTGGGAGAGGAATAAATCAGCCTACACGGAGATCTTAGGAATTTGAAAGTGGAGGAAAGAGTCTTACTGGTATATAGATGCTTAGGGCCAGATTATCAAAAGAGTTCAGGGCCAACTTTTCAAGAGCATGTCACTTACTGTTGGGGCCAAATTTCTCAAAGGGGCTGAGCATGTTGGGCGCTGGGCTTTTTTGAAAATCTGGCTTTCAGTTTCAGAATAAGAGCAGCTGCATGGTGAGTGCTTTGGAAAAACTGGGCCTTATTTAGATGTCTGAACGGGAGCTGAGCTCTTTGAAAATCTGGCCACAATTGTGAGTGCTGAACGTTTGAAAATCTGGAGATAGGTGCATATCCCACCTGTGAATGGGTGCGTAGGGATGTGGGGGCTGTGGGTGTGTTTCCAGGTCCCACTCTGTGCCTGATCCACCCAGAATATGAATCTTTTATAGCCTCACCTGACAATGCTTGGCTGTTTAACCAAGCCATAGAAAGACTTGTGCTTTCGGCTCTAGAGGTCCCCAGTTTAATCCCGTGTGTCAGCCAGGATGGCAGCCATCACAGGTGCTCCAGAGTCGAAATGAAAGGTAGGTAGATAACTACAGTTTGATAGTGAAATTTGTTCTTTTCCTATATCAACTCATAGCCAGAACTGTAACAGAGACCCATCAGTCACGTCTTAGTGAACACTGGATCAGTACCTCAGCTCCGAGGTATGCTAGAAGACAGATAGATAGATCCATTATGTTTCAAACTTCATATGAGAATTTTGAACTAGCATGAGTGATTAACAGTTGTTTATAGCATTCCAAGACAGGAACGGAAGCCCTTTTATCATATCTTCAGCTGCCAACAATGTCCTGCTGATAAGCTATCTTTAAAGCCTTCACAATGTCTTTGCAAAGCTCTGAAATCTTTTTTGAATCCCCAGCCTGCAGCATTCTGACCTTGGATGTTTCAGTCTCACATAGGAGAATGTGCTTGAAGTGAGTCTTGGTGTCAGACTTTTTGGTGCTTGCTGAGTTCTTTGCTTACTTGTATTCCCTTGGCTTCGGCAAGCCGAGAACCTTTGCAAATCCTTGGGACACAATGCTGCCTTCTGTCTCCCAGTGTTGTAATAAGGAGAGGAAAAGGACATAAGATTGAGTGCAAAGATCCTACCATTAGCAGTGGATGGAAGAATTTCTTGATTATGCCTGAACGACCAACAGATATGGTAAATCCCTGAGCTGCCATTGCAGAAGATTTCAGAAAGAAGAAATCTCTGGGTACCTGAATGAAGCAAGCAGGTTGATTCAATAGCTGGAGCTTGGAAAGTCCGCATCCCACTAGCCTGGACATCGTTCCATTGTCTTCTGCATGTTGAGACTCATGAATGACTTAATGCATAGAATGTAGGCTATTCAGTTCACATCACATTTGGGAATCCTCTTTATTGTTTTTTTAATCACTCCCAGATATTGCACTGCACATATGTTAGTCTTATACTTCTAGAAGGAGTGGGGCTTCACACACACAAAGCAAAAATTGCCTGTGCCTAAGCAGGTTGCTACACAGTCTTCCTTTCATGGCCATGGCTGCATTGTGAAAATACTGCTTATTCATCATCACATATTAATTTATATCACTTCAATCATAATGGATCAAAGTGGTTTACCTCCTTTGCATGGAACTGTGAGGCGTAATTAATTAATGTACGCAGAGGAGCTGTGCATAATTGCAAAGTATCATTATTTATAGTATTCCAGCAAACAGTTAACAAACACATCGGGCAACACATAAAACCTATCTAAAAAATAAGCATTTTAGAAAAAAGTCTTGTAATTATAGCCATTGAACCAAACAGCTTCTTAACAACATTCATGCAGCCCCCAGTGAAGTGAGTGGCGTTACAAAGTTGCAACAGACAATTTTATTTATAGTACAATAACACCTAAAGGCCACAGCTGAGATCAGGGCCTTATTATACTCGGTGCTTTGCCTGCACAGTGTAAGGGACAGTCCCTACCCCAAAAAGCTTTCAATATGAACTGATAAGGCAGAGAAAGTGATTTGCCTGCAGTCACACACAGTAGGTAGATGGAAGGGCTGAGATCAGAACCCAGATTTCCTAACTCCCAGTCTAATGCATCATCCATTAAACCACAGCAAGGCCACATCGCGATGCACCGTGCTGCAGTGACACAGCTTTACCAGTACAGCTGCAGCGCGTCTGGTCAAGGCGCTCGGTGCCGATAGGAGAGAGCTTTCCTGTCAGCATAAATAAACCACACCTCCGCGAACGGCATAAGCTATGTCAGCAGGAGAAGCTCTCCCGCCGACATAGCGCTGTGCTCACAAACACTTATGCTGGTGTAATTTATATTGCTCAGGGATGCGGAATATTCACACCCACATGCAATGTAAGTTTTGCCAGCGCAGGCTGTAGTGTAGACGTAGCCTGAGACAGCGCCAGCGTTGTGCCAGCTGCTTTATGTTTAGCTACAAGAAAAAAGTTCTCTGCAACCACAAGGTTAGCAACTGTTGTTTTAAATGAAAGCCGGGAGTCTCCTGTAATAACATGACTGCAGGAGCCAGGGCTTTAATAAAAACACCAAATATCACAAGATTTGTGATAAAATCATGAGTTAGCAACTCTGTGAACAAAACATGGGTGCCAATGTACACTAAGTGCACTGTTGGGAGATGTCCTAGGTGCTCTCATGGGTCCTTTCCACCTCTAGACACTATGAAGCCATTTTACCTTCTTTAGTAAACCTGTCACCTGATCTGTATGTCCCTTCTCTGCCCTCCAGTCTAATTAGCTTCCTTGGAAAGGTTGCTAACACTTTACTGTACAAGGACACATTGTGCGGCACGCAGATAAAAGCCAGGTGCCATAACTCCATCCCTGACGTGTTTAATAACAGCACCATTATCACAAGAAAGCCAGACGCCCCGGGTTGCAGATTGAATTTGTGTGTCCGCGAATTGTTTTAACAGAAAACAATCGCTCATTATGAGTGGTGTCCATTTTGAGATCTCTGCTGAAGTTCCCAAGGGCTACTGTCGGGCCATTAAAAATGCAGTCCCGCCCACACCTATGTATAACGTATTGCAACTGAGAGATGGTTTAAAATTGCAAACTACTGACTCAGAGTAGCATCAGCTTCAGGACTCTGGCAGCCCCTAACTAGGTTAGTCTGGGACCTGCCCCCTGCACATACACACAATTCACCAACTGTGACATCAGCAGTGACCAGATTGCCAGAACATCAGGATGAAGGGGTATTGTCCTGACATGACACTGTCAAAACTATTGTTCCCTGTAGGTGTCCTGCTTATGGTTCCTTCCCACTAGGGTGACCAGACAGCAAATGTGAAAAATTCGGACGGGGGTGGGGGGGTAATAGGAGCCTATATAAGAAAAAGACCCCATAATCGGGACTGTCCCTATAAAATCGGGACATCTGGTCACCCTACTTCCCACCCTCCATGCATTCCAACTTATTTCATGTCACTGTACCACTGATTTAAATTTAACCATTTTCACTCACAGCACAAACTTCTGAAGGTACACTGCTGAAGAAGTGATGTGGTTTGCCTTTTGGTGGAAATTGGTGAAAAGCCCATAGTTGGCTGGTTTTATACTATCAGAGAACTTTACACACAGCTGTGCTGATGGAAAATGACCACAGATAATTACAGTGCAAAGTTCTGGATTCAAGCCCATTGTCAATCAGAATGGGGCAGATGCTAACTTTAAAAAAAGTAGGGCCTGATTCTGCTACTCACACTTTCAGCAGTGGCTTTTCTCGGTGACAGTCAGACTGATCCGAGAGTAAGGCACTACTTAGCTTGAGCCCAGGTGGCAGAATTTGGCCCCTAATTATTTAATTAAAACCGCAAAGCAATTTATGTGTATGAAGGAACAATGTTGAACTTGGCAAACAGGGAAAAACAAATCTGGTCATAATGATAAATAATCTCCAATGACAACCTTGTCATTTTTCTGAGAGCTTCTCAACAGTTCCCTCTTTATTTATTTTTTTTGGTCACTGCTTATCAGAATTTACATGGCTAGTTAGCAGGTTAATTTAATTATCAGCAGTGCTGCTGAACAGCCTGATGGGGGATCTGCGGAGAGCAACAGAATCTGTTCTTGAATTATGAAATTGCACACACTCACACATCTGGAAGCCATCGTGGAACAGATCACTGTCTTGTAAACACATGTTGAGTATTGCAATATTGTACTAATCACTTCCAACCTGTCAAAGTTTGCAGGAGAATAGTAACTGGGAACATTTGGGATCATTTGTAACTCAGTGCCATCAGCTACTCCCCCCCGCCCCCGACTTATCATGACGTTATTAATAGCAAAATAATCTAAAGAACAGAACTTGCGTTAGTCAAGATCTTCAATGATAGGAGTGATTTTTCACCAAGGCCGATATCCAGTAAAAGCTGGGACCCAGCTACACAGCAACATACCATGTGATTTTGAGATTAACTGAATCTCTAGCACGTGAGACGGACTGCTCTGAGTCCTCTACAAGTGCCATGCAGCTCTGGTGCTTGCTTTCTGCACTGGGGTGGATTTAATCCAATGCAGAACAATCATACTCTCTTGCGAAAGCTTATGCCCAAATAAATCTGTTAGTCTTTAAGGTGCCACCGGACTCCTCGTTGTTTTTGTGGATACAGACTAACACGGCTGCCCCTCTGATACTTGATACTCTCTTAGGGAGACGTGCCTGGTGGAGTAATGGGGTCTTTGGACTCAGTGAAACAAAGAGGAGTTTTGTTGAGTGAGGATTGAGCACAGAAGGTGAAATTCACCTCACACAAGGCCTATGCACCATTTAAGTCCTGTTTAAGCCCTATTTTGAGTTCTTCAGTGGTGCATAGGCTTTGTGGCTAGCCCTCTGCACAGGGGTGAGTTCCACCCAGGCAGACAAAGGAATTCAGGACTTGGCCCTATCAAAGAGGCTTCCTACCAGTATTTCCCACATGCTAGCACACCAGTTCAACCAACAAAATATGGCTGCCTTGTACTCCAAGGAGCTCAAGTTCTTTGTTAATCCACTGCATACCTGTTTAACTCAAATCCCCATATAGTAATTAAACAGTTTTTTTTAAATGGATCATTACAATGTGATTTATGACATTTGTGTAATTGTCAGAATTACTGTAGGTAATTAAAATACACAGTGCATGCTGCCAGAGACTTCAGTCACTCTCGGCACCCTCATTAAAAATCAGGAGCTGACCAAATTAGAAATAGATTGGTTTGCACAAGTTCACAGGGAAAGCTAATTATGAAACTTATCCTTATGCACTCAGAACTCACACAGTCAGTCACGCAAAGTCTTAAAGTGATAATACTATTGTACAATGTGAAAGTGAGCAGTATATGGATGGGAACAACTCTCATGACACTGTGCAAAGCAACTTCATTTTGCATAGTAAGTATATGCCCCAAACCCTTTGGAAAGCTTGATAATGGACATGAGAGAAGGGAATGAAGAGGCTTCAGGGAGACAGAAAGACTATGCTTTCACATGAGATTTGAAAAGAGGTAGGAAAATGCAGGGAGTAGCAAAAGTTGCAGAGAATAAGGCTCTTTCACCAACAGTGGCAAGCTGGAGAGAAAGAAACAGAGCAAAGAGAGTGGCAAGCAGACCTGAGAGAGATGAAGTCTGTGATGCTGGCTGAAATAAGTCCATAGGCATCTTTAAAAAGAAGGAAGGGAGATTTGTACTGGACTGTGAAATGCATGAATAAACAAGGAAGTCAGCAGACGGTAGGGGTTGAAATGGCATTAAAGCTGGCTGGGAATTTTTTGGCAAACTGTTTTCGCATCAAAATATGTTGATTCATCAGAACTGAAACTATTTTCAGGAAAGGCTTTGTTTCGATTAATTTATTGACTTGAAAATTTTTTGGAAAAAAAAAGTTTAGAAATTGTTGGAAAGTCCAGTTTTTGAAACAAAAATTTTTAACTTCACAGTTCACAATGACTTTTCCTTTTGAAATTTGGGCTAATTATAGTATTTTTTAATTGTCCAGATTGAAACAAAATGTTCCTAAATCACCTAAATAAAATGTATCAGTTAACCCAAACCATTTTTTTCCAGTTTTTCACAGGTTTGTGAAAATTTGAGATTTTGAATTTTCATACGGATTTGGGATGGACATTTTTTTTTCTAAATTTCTAATATTTTCCAAATATAGAAAAAAACATTTCCCACACAGATGAAGTTGTCACCTCTTGGTGCATGCCATTCTGCATGTCCTGCTGTCTGGAGAGCAGGAACAAGAGGATACGGAGGCCGACATACAGATTTCAGCAGAGTTTAAGTTAAGAAATAAATTGTTGGTGAAGACACGGTCCCATTGACATCAGTGGCAAAACTCCCACTGACTTCAATGGGGACAGGATTTTTTTATAAAAAATATCTATTTTTTAATTGGTCATTTCACCCATTCTCATCTACCCACTCCCATCTTTCTCCCACAACCCCCCAGCATTCTTCATTTAAGGTCATGTGGAGAATCAGATTTTCAAAACAAGATTTGGGAAAATGTGGATGAAATAAGAAATGGCCCACTAAACATTTTCCGAAAACCCAGTCAGACGGTTTTTCATTCCTTGTCCCTCTTAAAATTCCAATTTCCAAATGACACGGGAAGGCCCAAAATTTCCTAGACAAAAGAGGCACGGAGAAGCATCCGAACTTTTCACGTTTATCCAAACCCTCTGAGATTGCGCACTGGCTTTAAACACCCACTGACATTTCCATCAACAGAAAAACAAAGGGAAAGTGAAACTTGTTTAACTTGTAAGTTAGGTTTCCCCCCTGACTGAAACACAGGCAGCTAAACTTTCCCAGAACCCCCGCTCCTTTAGGGTAAATGCCAGGTAGGGATCAAAAGCACACAGTGTATGCTGACAAAAAGGATCTTGCTTATTGTAACAACACTTTCTCCACCTCTATCTATCTCCTTTTTCTTGAGAACACAGTTTTACACTTGTCCTTCATGCAAATAACCCGAGGGTGAGAATTATTCAGAAGGCTTGTGTTTGACACCCCATCTGTTCATTTCTGACAGCGATATATAATGTAAGGCTATAAAAACTTGAAAAATAATGCAACATAAAAAGGGATTGACTCGGCTCCAAGAGGCCATAAACGGTAACAAATACCATTGTATGATTTATTTCATGCTGTAATCTTTACAGTAAGTCATCTTTCAGACATTTCCATGTGACAGGTTTTAATAATATTAATGCCCAGAGCAATCCAAATCATCGCCAATAGACATATTTATCAAGCTGCCAATCCAAGTAAATGAAATTCTATAAGCAATAATGTAACATGTTTAAAGGAAGCTAATAAAACAAGTCAGCAGAGAAATATTACTTCAAAGTATTCTCTCTCTAATCCGGCCCTGGATGTTATACAGCCAAAATGCAAATCTTTCCCCTATGTGATTTATTGCTCCAAAAATACCAATGACCTTTTCGCGAGCTCCTGCACAGCCCCTCACACACATTCATAAAGATCGCGATGCATTCTGCCAGATTAGCTGAATGCTGGAGTGTTTAGCATTAGTGCTTTGTTTTGCCTTGCTTTTGGATTGAGATGTGATGGGTAGCATCAAAGAATAAGATCTTACGTCGTTAAGATTTATTAAAAACTGACAAGCCCTAACGTAGACTTCACAACTCAGCAGGTATTTATGAACAATTATCCAGATGCTAGATAAGTTTCAATTAAAGAGGAACTAAAATTTGGTTCTTTAACCTGGTTTTCCCTTTCATCTATTCGGTTTTTATTAATCCTTTGTTTGGCTAAGCGATCTCTCAGCCAGGAAAAAAAGGAGTCTGAGACAGCACAGTCAAGCAGTAGTATGGGATCTTATGCACAAACATTCTTTAGTACCTATCTAGAAACAGAGCAGGAATGAAAAACAAGAGTCAACAACTCAGAAAAAAATACATCATTAAATTTGTCATGCCTATAGGCAAGAACATGTGGAAAAACCATGTCTAGTAAAGGAAATGTATTGATGGAAGGACTCATAAGTGTCTCAGGATCCTAACAGGTTTTTATTCTTTCACTTATAGCCCAGCTTTATAGAATTTCTTTTGTGAAATGGTACCAGTTAAGTTAATTTCCTAGATATAAAGACCCACTTCTTTACAGTGATCTATTTTGGGTGAAAAAACGTGTATGTGTGTGTATTTGAGTTTTGTATGTGTAGTTAGAGAGAAGAAATCTTTAATCAGAGCTCTGCATGCAACCAAAAATCGATGCAAGACCTGGGCCTGGTGGGTATTTGAGGTCTAGTAACTCTGCCCTATTCCCTCCAACTGGACCTCCTTGAAATTTTCTGAATTTGAGGTTCTTGATGAAATTTTAAATTGAAAATACATTTTTTGACAAAGAACCCTCTCCCGACAAATATAGACACAAGTGTTTTGTCAAAAACATTGAGTTTTTTGACTAAATATGGAGCTTGTGAAAACTTTTCAAGCAGTGAAAAGGTTTGCTGATTTTGACATTTCAAAAGTTCTGAAAAACTATTAAAATATTTTGAAAATTCCTGATTTGGGGGGGGGGGGAACCTACTCTACCTTCTCTCTCTCTCTCGCTCCTTAGATGAAGTCTATTTCAGTGGTATCTGAGCACCTTTTTTTATGGGGTGCTTAAAACTATGTGCCTTGAAAGTCCCCAAGTCTCTGCAACCTTCCTAAACAAAGGCTCATGTGATCTCTAAGTTCTTGTCTACAGGAGGGAATAGAGCCATTTGTAACGGAACTGGTTTAAGCATGAACAGTTCAGTAGATCTACACTAACTAGAATGAATTGGTTTAAGACCCTTTGCATATTCCCTCATCCACAACAGCTCTGTCCCTAAATCATTTCAACTGCAATGCCCTCTGGGCATCTATCCTAAAGTTCCCACCATAGCTCCCAGAAGTGGTGCTTCTTGAAGATTTTGAACAGCCTCTGGTACACAATGTGAACCAATGCAGTTCGTCGGTGTCCCTATATGCACTGCAATGGCTCAAGAGGAAGTGGCTTCTAATGCTGCAGCAGCAGAGCATACTCCACATGGTATTAAGCCAGTTTGGAAAACTTTTAGAGCACTTCTGTGCATGAATACAAGGGCTGGGATTTCAAAGGAGCATCTGGGAGCTAAGTACCCAGCTCCCACTGAAAATCACTGGGAGCTGGGCTCCTAAATTTCCATAAATCCTCTTTTAAAATCCCAACGGAGGTGCAAAGGGTCCCTAGTTCAATGGCATTTCAATTTGTCAAGAAGGGTTTTGGTCCAGGGCTCAAACCAGGGAGACACATTCTACTGCTTAGTGGTCAGGGAAATGACCTGGGATGTGGGAGACCCTTGCTTAAATCCTTGCTTTGCTGCACTTGTGGTGCAGAGCAGGGATATAAACATGGGCTGTGCACATTGCAGGCCACTGCCCTAACCTCACCTCTGTGCTATGGAGTGTGATAGTCATCCTCTCACTAGACAGCCCAAGATGGAAACGCTCAGGCATGTTCAATTCCACTGTTGCAAAGACATTCACAAGGTTTTGTTTCATTCCAGTGTGGAACAAAACCAAATGTTGAAACCTGGAAAGTGAATTTAAGGATGTACGGGGTAAGTTCAACAGGTAGTGCCCCTGCACAGGAGGCAGCCACACCTGTAGGGGGTGGTTTGCTGGCAGTTGGTCCTGACCACTCACTCAGTTCCCACTAATAGGTCCAAGTAGCTGCATGTACACTGCAGTGTCACATCCTGGTACTTTACCTCACCTGGCATGTTAGTGGTGGCAACCGCTAGAGAAGGGCATGCCTGGCCCTCCAAGGAGTCGGGGTCAAACACTTGTGGAATATTAGACAATAGAAACTGAATGAAGAATGGAAAAAGTCTTCATTTGGCCCCATTGTCATTGTTGAGAATACGGACGTGAACCAAAGCAGAAGAGAAGAAAGTTATCAGAGCACGGAATTGTTGTGCTCCTGACAACTCTACCTAGCAGAGTGTGTCTCTGCTTTGTGAGCTTGGGCACATCACTTCCCCTCTCTGTGCACCCCTCCCTTTGGGCTTGTCTTCACTACAGAGCCTTTGCTGGCATAGCTATGCCAGCAGATCCCACTACTGGAGACGCAGCTTAAGCAGACGGAAGAAGTTCTTCTCCTGGCATGACCACACCACTCCCAGAATGACATTAGCTAAGACGACAGAAGCACTCTTCTGTTGACATAGCTGTGTCTACACCAGCGGTTTTGCCAGCATTGCTCTGTTGGCTAGGGGTATGCTTTTTTCCCATTCACAGGTGACATAGCTATGCCAGCAAAACTTTGTCGCGTAATCTGAGACTTTGGCTGTTTTCTCCATTTAGACAGTGAGCTCTTTTAAAAAGGGACGGTCTCTTACTGTGTGTGTACACAGTGCCTCCTGATCTCAACAGGAGCCTTTAGGCACTATTATAATGCCCATAATAAGTACTACTGCTACTATTAACTGTAACATTGTAAAATGTCCTCCCATGGGAAGCAGTGGAAGTCCAATCCCTGGTGACATTTAAATCTAGACATCAGAAAACCTAGTGTAGGGTACAATGATGCCTTGGCTAGATGAGACATCGTTGCCTCTTTTTTGATTTGATGGTGAGGGAGAATCTTGATGGGGAAGGGAATTAGTATTTGCGTATTTGGCTGCATCTTCAGGGAATTACAGAACATCTCCAAGTAAAATTTGTGTTCCTTTTCGTTAAGCGGCAGCAAAGATCTCAGGGAAAAATAAATAAATAAGAAATACCTAATCCCCAAGGTGTAATGCCAGAGTATGGAAACTCACTTCTCTTGAATACCTCCCTCTGGCATAATTGACTTTTCATGCACATTTTAATAATGATATTTCAGCAGGTTGTGAGGGCCCTTTTTTTTTTTTTTTTTTTTTTTGTAAATTATGCTGTGGGATATAAGGGGAAAAGAGACGTGTTATAAATTAATTGTGTTTTCACTTATATTTAACGAGTCAGCACAGTCTAACGGCGTGCGTGTATGTGTTTACTATGCAGTTTCAATATTTACAACTGACCTAACTGGTTGCAGAGCAGAAGCAATGAACAACATTTTATTGTTCTGATCCTATGTAAGTGCTGGGGACAGCTGCCGAGCTGCAAAGCTACCCAGAGGAGACCCTGGAGTTTTTGTTATGCCAATGCTTGTCTTTGCTGTCAAAACAGAGAAAAGGATTGGGGGGGAGGAGGGAAGGGGAGGGTGGTGTTTGTTAAGATTTGTTTTTTTCCAGGTCTCTGGTGTTCCTGAGCTGTTAACAGACTTAGATCTCAAGCCTTTGTAGAAGGAAGGTGCCAAACGTTGTGTGACAATATCTGATTAAAACATGACCATGTAGATCATTGTTGCTACCACTGTTATATATAACTGCAACAAATCTTATGCAAAGTGTGTCAAGTAAGGTGTCAATAGACAAGTTATGATTTGCTGAAAATGATTATAGTGTCACCGTGCATCTTTCAGGGTCACAACCAAGAATACCAAATTCAGGACAAATTGCTGAGAAATAGGGTAGACACACCCCAAAACTGGTGGTTATTCTCCCATAAGATATACCAAACCAACAACAAAAGTAAACTTCTGTTTCACCACACTGGCTAACAAGAAGTCAGGAAAGCAGCCTCCTTAGGCATTCCAGTCCTGGATTCAACACCGAGACACTAGGCTTAAATATGGGTGGTTATTTAAAACCAGTTTCATCAAACAAAAGAGTTCTTCTGATCCCAAAGGATCAGCCACATATCCAGGTCAATATATAACTCAGATTTTACCCAATAATCAGACTATTGCCAATCCTTTAGTATCTAAAATCTAAAGGAAGAAAGGTGAGAGTTAAAATTGGTTAAAGGAATCAAATACATACAATAATTGCAAAGTTCTTGGTTCAGGCTTGTAGCAGCGATGGAATAAACTGCTGGTTTGTTAAGTCTCTGGTTGCTTCCAAATCATTGGAAGGTCCTTGATCCCTCCGTTAGAATGCTCCCATTAGTGTAAGTCCATAGTCCACAGGTTTGAGCAGGAAAGAGGCAAAATTGAGGTGTTTACAGGGCCTTTTATAGCTTCTCTCAAGTGAAGGGAAACCCATTGTTCTCACTGTGGAAAATTACAGGTGACAAGATGGTGTTTGAACTCACATGGACAAGTCACATGTCCATGCATGATTTCGCTTAGTCATAGCAGGAAAGTCCATTAAGAGTAGATGGGCATCTTCCATTGTGAGTTAAGTGTTCTTTAATGGGCCATTCTACTTGAATAGTTCCTTCACAATGTGCTGGCTAAATACCTTGTGGGTGCTACCCAGAAGCAAACATTTGAAATACAGGTATAGAGCCAATGCTCATTACTTCAGATACAAAAATGATACATGCATAATCATAGCATAATCATATTCAGCAAATCATAACTTTTCTATTGACACCTTACTTGACAAACTTTGTATAAGATTTGTTGCAATTATATAACAGTGGTAGCAACAATGATAGTACATGGTCATATTTTAATAAGATAACGTCACATATTGGTTGTGTCTCCCTCCATGGCCAGGAGCTTGTGTACTCCCCACAAGTCCTTGTATAACAACTCTGGCCAATATGTGCTTCATCCCCCTGTAGTGCATGGTTCATCACAGTATAACAGCCTACTACTGCTGCCAGCTAAGTATCAGATAGTGATTTCTCCTTACTTGGCTGAGTAGCAGCTTACACCATAAGCAGTCTCACTGAAGGTCAGTAGGGCTGCTTGGGAAGGTAAGTACTATTCAGTGTGAGTAAGAGTATCACAATCTATCATAACTGGGGTGACTTCTTTAGTCCCTGCAGGAGAGGTTTCTAGTGTGGTGCCCAGGTTCAAACTCTTCTGATGATCATATATTCAGTGGAGACAGCTGGAGGAATTTAGACTGTGAAACCTGGGAAAGACTCCCCTGGTGGTTCTGCCACCAGTATAGTCAGCAGGGTGATTCAAGCTGGTGCTTAGGTTAGACAAGCGAGACTGCTGTCAGGGGGTTCTCTGGGATTCAAGGCCATTCAACTTTATAACATCCTTTTCCCATGCTGCACCAGAATCCAGATTTGCTAAACCTTCCAGGCATGCAAGGTGCTGAGCACTTTTTGTCAGGGGCTGAGTTCAGAATGCCTGGCATCTTGCAGAATTGAGCCCTTCGAGGAGAGTATGGGTTGATGGACTGAGAAGCTGGATGTGTGTAGGGTTGAATTGAGCTTCTACAAGGCCATTCAATTAATCAAGGCCAGGAGGAGCCATTAAACCATCCATTGCAATCAAAACCAGTAGCAATGCCACAAGAAGTAGTAGGTGCAAAGGGTTTTTAATTCCATCCTGAAAGAAAACACCCTGCCATTCTCATCTCTCACACAAATATTCACTGCAGCAGCAAGACCACAAAGAGTTCTGAATTTCTTACCTGGCAGTGATACCTGAAGCAGGAAGAACCCCAAGAGACCTCGACTTTACTGGCTCCGGGTATGGAAGGTACAGTGATTCTTGGGGAAGCCACAGCTTGTCTGAAAACAAAGGCAATGAAAAGGAACTTGCCTCTCTTTATATATCCCTTGGTTGTATTTATATGCTGATTGCAAGTGACCACCCCACCATATGACAGTTCTGCAGGGGCTTAAAAAATGCTCGACAATGGGGCTTTGGGTAATTGCTTAGCCAAACAACCACACAGCTAATAAAGCACAGTATTATATTATGGTGCATATGTACAGGATAGCCTTATACATGACTAATACTACATACAACTCATGGTTTCATTCCAAAGGGCTGTTCATAGAATATCAGGGTTGGAAGGGACCTTAGGAGGTCATTGAGTCCAACCCCCTGCTTAAAGCAGGACCAATCCCCAATTTTTGCCCCAGATCCCCAAATGGGCCCCTCAAGGATTGAACTCACAACCCTGGGTTTAGCAGGCCAATGCTCAAACCACTGAGCTATTTCCCCCCCCCCCCAATAAATCTTTTTGTTTGTGTTTTTTAGGGGATTCATATAAACCAAAAGGCTAAAAGTAAAACTCACTCGCAACTGCCAAGTTTTGTCCCCCAAAACAGGTGACCTTCCCATTTATCCTTTGGTAATGCAAACCCCAAGCTATATACCACTGGGTTAAATCTGACTTTTCCAGTGTCTTTGGTACTTGTCTTATACAATGCACTAAGGGCTTGTCTGTGTGAGGACACTCAGGAAAAGTAATCCGAATTAACAAAGGTGTGAATTTAAAGTGGGTTTGTTAAACCCTGGGTAGACATGCTCATTCAGAATTAAAGGGGCCCTAACTCAGGGCTTGTCTATACCATAATTCAATGTGAACTGTGGGAGTATGAATTGCAGAACACACCAAAGTGTTGTACTCTAACTGCTTCATGTGAATGCTGCTGGTGTGAACTAAAAGGTACATTGTTTGTGATAAAAAAAGTCCTGTCTGAAAGAGGACTGCATTAACTGGTAGCTATGGGGTATTGGCCATGTAGATGGCTGTCATGTGCATACTATACACACTATAGTATAGTTTAAAGGAGGACTACGTTAACATGAACAAGGTACCTTTCAGTTCACCCCAGCTGCATTTGCCCAGGGCAGTTCGAGCACAGCTCTTCAGTGCACTCTGCCATTCACACCCCTGAAGTTCACACTATGGAGCTGTGTAGACATAGCCTGCTCAGTTTAGTTTAATTCACTTCCAAAGGTGAAATAAAATCAACCAAATTGAGGCCACTTTATAATTCTGCATCAGACTATCCACATGGATTTAATTTAGATTTAGATTTAGTTCAACTAATCCATTTTAAAAGTTAATTCGGATTAACGTTCTTGAGACCTGGTCTACACTAAAAAGCTATGCCTGCATAGTGAAAAAACACACACCCTGGACTGACATCGCTATACCAACATAATCCCCAGAGTAAACACAACTATCTCTATGAAAGATGACTTCCATCAGCACAGCTAACTTCATTTGCACCAACAGAAAAAACTTAAATTAGGCCAGTATAATCTCCATGTAGACATATCTTTACTGTCCCCATGTAGACAAGCCCTTAGGTCCTATGGTATAACACACACTTGCACAGCCTGTTATGCCTTGGTGTTCAACAGCATTTTGTGAGAAGAGAGTGTGAGATGCTCTTTATGTATGAGTTATGCTTAGATTAGAGAAAGAGCTCTAGACAAACTCTTTCACCTGATTAGAAATAAGTCATAGAGGGAAGAGTGAATCTGTCTTAGGTACTTATATGGAACGCATTACTGACGCAATTGTCTGAACATCTCACAATCTTGAACCTTTTTATCCTCACAGCACTCTGTGAAAAAGGGTAGTGCTATTATGTCCATTTTACAGATGAAGAAGTGAGGCACAGAGAGATCAAGTGAATTGCCTAGTCTCACACAGGGAGTTGGCAGCTGATCAGGGAAATGAACCTAGGCCTCCCAAGTAACAGACTAGCACCTTAACCACTGGAGTATCATTTCTCTGAATAAACTGATGATCCATTTAATCCTCTCTTGGCCAAATCCTGAGGTCCTTCCTGCTGAGTAACAACTGGGCAAAGGTATCAGGATTTGGCCCACTGCTTCTCAAAGTCTCTGTCTTGCCGCCTGCCTTTCCACTCTGCATTCTTATCACTGTCGGTTCCTGACAGAAGGCGCTGCAAAGATCTCTACATTACGTTTCCAAACATGTCCCATGTGTGTATGTGGGTGGAACTTGGACTGAAGAGGCATTCAGACCCACATATCTCTTCATCGCACAGTCGGACAAGGGGAAACCTATCACACGCCCTTTATTTCCTTCTGATGTTGTAACTCTTCCCAAACTGTTTTAATCCAGCTGAACAGTCTCATGAGTTGAAATATACACCTGGCAGAAAAGGGACATCTTTTTGCATGGGCCATTTGTCAACTTTAATAAGCAGCAATTGTACCACACAGGTGTGTTAAAAGCAGGTGCATTTACTCCTGGTAACAAGATAGCTCTCCCTGCCATTCTACCAGCCTCTATTTACCTACAGTGTTCTGTCTCAGTTTATCCAAGTGACTGATGTTTCCTTATCTGGGGATTTGTTTTCCAGGAGGTGGGTGGGAAAGAAAACAGTTCTCTGAGGGCACAGCGCACAGTTGTCAGCCTTTACAGGAGATCAGACTTAATAAAAGTATGGTAAGCCAAGACAGATATGGTATATAAATGTAAAAACAGCCTAACTAGCTTCAGGAGAAACAATCATCTGAGAAACCTCTGAATTTGAGGAGGGATGGTCTTCAGGTTAAGGCATTTGACTGTAAGTCAGGAGATTTGGATTCAATTGCTGGTTTTGCCACAGACTCCCCATGTAATTCACATAAGGTCAGATTCTCAACTGATATAAATCAGGGCCCTTGACTTTCAAGGTGCTAAGGCTGAATTTTGTCATCTGAGAGTCTGAGCTGGGATTTTCAAAAATGTCTAAAGGCCTCCCTTAGGCACCAAGGGATTTTTGAAAATCTCATCAGGTGCCAATCTATATCTGTAGGTGACAAAATGCACTTAACAATCTGGTCCAAAGTGGTTTATGAGCACACCCACTAGTTTAAAGTACTTAGGGATTATCTACATGTGGACATTTACTGGTATTACTCTCTCTCTCTCTCTCTCTAATTATACAAGTATAACTATATCTGTAGATTCAACTATAGTGAGATCATTATTGCAATGCGGATAAATTTCCCGGTGTAGACAAGCCCTAGGCATGTTTGAAAATCTCACCCTTGGACCTTAGTCTCTCTGTGGCCTTAGGTCCCCATTGTAAATTGGGATAGTAATATTTCTTTCACCTACCTGTTTTTCTGTTGGCACTAAATGCCTCCCTTGCTGCTGATCTCAGCAGAAAGGCCAAGAAGTGAATGGACCACGGAAACAGCACTCCCCTCTGACTGCAGCTTACACTCAGGCCTCATTTACACTTAGGAGGGTTTGCCGGCATAGATATACTAGTAGACCTATATTGACTACACCTCCCAGTGGAGGCAGCTTATGCCAGCAAAAGAATTTGTTTGCTGGGATAGCTTAAACTAGTTCTCCAAATGGAATAAGCTATACTGGAAAAAGGACTCTTGTTACATAACTGTCTACGCTAGAGCTTTTGCCAGCATTGCTATGTTGGTTGACATGCGATTTTTTTCACATCCCTACCTACGTCAACGTAGCTATCCCAGTAAAACTTTCTAGTGTGGACCAGGCCTCACAACCCCTCGAGATGTACATGGTCTCTAGATAGAGGCTTCAGGCTGGCTCCCTTCTTAAAAATACCATGGCAGCTCCAGATGGCGGAAGATTACATTTTATTACCAATAGCTATTGGCAAGATTTAGGTATTTTGGGGATAGGGCAGGAATAGCCCTTGTCTCTGATTTTAACAGATTGCCCTGGCTTTTCACAGCCATGCATACTCCAGTTAAATGCTGATACTGTATGTCATGCACAGTGGGAACGCTTTTGGCTGCTTTAACTGAAGTTCAGTTTTCTTAGGCTCCTGCATTAGTTGGGAGATTAATGAAAATGAATCAGATCCTTAGCTGGTATAAAAATCAGCCTAATTTCATTGAAAACAATGAGAGAGGCTAAGTTACACCAGCGGGGGATCTGGCTCATGATTCCTTATCTCACTTCAGCTGACAATGGAACTATAGACAGCCAGGACGTTATGCTGCATTACTTCTTTTGTCACAGCCCAAAGCACTTATTTTTATGCAGTGCTTTGCTCTGATACATCCAAAATGCTAGGGGGAACTGACGGCAAGTTCTTATGTCTGGCAATACTTTCGATCCCTCTGAAGCAACTGTTTCCCTGCAGTCTATCTGGTGCAGAACTGTAAACAATTGTTTTTATCAGGCTACGTTTATATTTAAATCCCACCTTGCCCTTTCACCCAACCACCTTAAATTGCACAGGAAGGAAACAGAAAAAGCCATCAGGTGTGAGAGCTCTTACAGTGTCAATGTCTGTTCATCTGTCTCCTGACGACTCTTTTTGAGATGTCTTTGTATTATACAGAAGCCTCTGTTTTGGGAATCAACTGGCTTTGGGGGACCTTAGTTGCATCTATTTTAATAAGTATGTGGGACTGAAAAATGGGCTACGATTTCTCTTTATAAATGACATTCCTACATGGAATCCTCCAGGTGTCAGCATGCTTGTGTTTGTTCACATGGCCTGTTTTGTTGAGCACTCTCTATGAATGAGTTTTTCCTTTATCTCAGCCCTGTGCACTTCAGCCAGATATTTAATAACGGGGCTTGGCTGCCATCTACTGCTGAAAGGAGATTTAATTTAAAATATATATTTTGTGTGTGTGAATTTGCTGAGTGCTGATGAAAGATACCTGACTGACAACTCTGTACAGCAAAAGTCCTATATCCAGGGCACAGACACAGTGGCTGAGAATTTCAAAACAATCTAGATTTACATACACATTCTTCACTAAAACTAGGGGATTTAGACACAACTCTTCCATTAGACTGCTTTTGAAAATTTCAGCCAGTATGTGTAGCTGCCGTGCATGGTGCTCCAGAGGGCCACCACAACAGACCTCAACATTATTCTGAGGAGAACACTTTTTGGGAATAGGAGGGTATCACAGTTCCATGGCCTTTCTGTTCATGCTGGTATAACACAAGTTGTGCTCTAGTCAAACACAAGTTATTGAGCTCAATATAGAGATAAGTGAGTGAATTTTAATGGCCTGTTATGTACAGAAGGTCAGATTAGATGATGTAATGGTACTTTCTAGCCTTGAACTCCATGAATCTATGAAGCAAGAAGGGTGTTAATTAGTAATGACCAAAGTGATGTACATTTTGGCGTGGACATGTATCCACTAAGGAATGAACTGAGATCCATCAAGTCATTCATGTAAGCCAATGAAGAACCAATGGACTGAAGGAATTTGCACTTACTATCTGGGGTAAATTTCAGCAGGTGACTTAGTACTGAAAGGCTGTAGGTCCCATTTCCAGTCCCAGGGAATTTGGGGTGGTATGGAAATGAGCCATTCCACTGTTGCATTGACATTATCATGAATAGGAGTTTTTCCCATCCAATCTATGCTTTCCCAATTTTTAGCCTAAACTCCTTAAATCTTATATTACATCCTTGCTCAACCTCAAATATATCTTTGCTGCTTTCATTTTTATTATTTCCTAGTCTTATGATGATGATAATCAGTGGTGTAGCCAGGTTTAGAGCACAGGGGGAGCGGAGCTAAAAAAAGGCGCCGGGAGCAAAAAGCGTCGGGAGCAAAAAAAGACGCCGGGAGCAAAAAAAATGCTCCGCTCTGACTGCAGCGTAGGAGCAAAAGACGTCGGAGCACAAAAAAGGCACCGCTTCTGCTCAGTGGGGGAGCGGCCACTTCCCCTGCTCCCCCCCCGGCTACACTACTGATGATAATATCTTATATAGAGTAATAATCTGACATCCTTACTCATTGTCATAGTGGACCATTACTTAGGGTAGTTCCCACTGACTTTAATGAGAGTTTTGCCTGAGCAGGAATTGAGTACAAACTGAGTAAGGACCTCTGGGTTTATCCTGTAGCACCTTTCACACCAAAGCACCCCACAAACCATACGCATACTGCACCAATGAGATGCAATTGCCCCAGACTCCAGTTCTGGAGATAAAGAGCAGCAGCCCATGCAAAGCATGACAATGAGCATAGGGAAAATTCCGGCCAAGGAGATGTGGCTCTTATAAAAATGCAACAGGAACCTTTACCTTCCTGTCAGAGTAGATGGGATCTAAAGGTCTTCTGAGATCTCGTCTGAAAGATCTGCACTCAATAAATTGTATGCAATTCAGTTTCAATCTTTCAGAAGGATAAAGGGTTATGTTCAAACCTATGTTTCCACAGACAGAATAAAGAAGAGGATGGTTCAATAACCTAAGAATCAGGTATGAATTAGCTAGCTGCTTCCTATTTCCTCTAACTGAAACCCAGTCTGCACAGAACATTACCTGAAAAGGATCTTGTCCAAAGTTTGCTTCCGCAGTGACATTTTTTAATCAGCTCCGGATTATCAATATCGCTATGACAGGCTTTACAGTAAAAATTAGCCCTGGGCAACAAAAGCAAATCGGGAGAAATTGGATTAAATTTAGAGGAGTGGAGGAATAGGTCCAAATGCATTTGTTAACTCTTGAAAGCTCTACTTGTCTAGAACTTTTTTAACTGTAGGATAGTACAGAAAGTTACCTTTTGACTTCCACCTTGGATTTGGCAATAAAAAAGCCCATTGTGTTTCGATGGAGCTTTATCTGTGCAGATGGGTTGACCAGGATGCTATTGGAAAACAGTTTGGAAACAAACAAACAAAAAAGGCAAATTACCATTCACAGATTCTAAGGCCAAAAGGGATCATTTTGATAATCTATTCTGACTTCCTGTATCACACAGGCCATAGCACTTCCCAAAATCATTTCCAGAGCTGATCTTTTGGAAAAACAGCCAATCCTGATTTAAAAATTCTCCATGATGGAGAATCTACCACAACCCTCGGTAAATTGTTCCGATCATCTGCATCTATTGGGTGAGGTTTTTTGGCCTGTGTTCTGCAAGGAGTCAGAGTAGATGGTCATAATGGTCCCTTCTTACCTTGCAGTATACGAGGCACTTATACCCCACCCCACTATCACAGTTGTGTTCAAGTTTCACAACACCCCCATAATTAAATGAAGTGTTATTGGCCCCATTTTACAGATGGGGAACTGAGGCAGAGAGACTGACTTGCCTGTGGACACATGGGGAGTCTGTGGAAGAGCCACGACTCAAAGCCCAATCTCCTGAATCCCAATCTAATATCTTCACGACAAGACCGATCTTCATATAATTACTGCGAGATAACGTTTTTTAAAATGTTTTTTAAGTGTTTGTTAGATTGTTAAGTTTATAGGAAACCAACTCTTTTCATTCTCAAAACAATTTTAAAACATTTATTTTAATGTAATGGATAAATTCATAGTCTAGCTGCAGTAGCTGAATATTCCAGATATAGCCAGGTGCACCCACTGTGTTGCTGAGAATGCCAAATACTTCCCATTAAAGCATGCCTGTTGTGCTGTTAAATGTACTAGGGATGTGCAGGTTCGATGCACCTGCTGCGCTGCTAAACATACTATTACATCCCAGAAAAAGACACCTGAATATCCCAGGCACATTCAGAGAGCATGTACTTGTTGTGCTGCTATAAGTACTAGGTACATCTAGGTAGAATCCCCCTGCAGTGTTACTAAATTTATCAGATACAGTTAGGCAGAGCGGCTCAGCTGCTGGATGTACCAGTGACATCCTAACATCCTACTGATTTCAACCCAGTTTTAATGGATCTTGGCAGTACAGCTGAGCAGGGAACAGCCACGTAAGGATTCATCTTTTCACTTCCCATCCAGAAAGGAAGAGGACACCTCCCCATAGCTTCTCCTCTTTTGTTACTCAGTTACTAATGAACAAACAACTGATGCAGAAGAAAATACTATTCCTTATTATTATTATTGTGGCAGCATCTAGAAGCCTCAGCCATGGACCAAGGCCCCCATTGTGGCAGGTTCTGTACCAACACAGAACAGAAAGATGGTCTTTGCCCCAAAGAGTTTTCCCCCTTGTCATCTCTTTCTCATTCCCGTTATTTCCCTACAGATGCCAGAAGCACCAGATTCACCCAGGAACTGACTTGCAGTGGAGCTAATCACCCATGACATCCACTGACTTCAGAGTTGTGAGCATTCAGCACCTCTGGAAATCAGCCCTGTGGTATCTCTAGCAGTTTTCTCTCTCCTCTATCCCTTTGTTTTGTTGTCAGTGTTTCTTTTCATGTTCTCAGCAGTTTCCCCAAAACAGGCAGACACTTCATTTACAAAGGCAGAAAAAAAAATAATTGTCGTTAATAAACTGCTGTTTTCTGGATAATTTCGTAATGTTTTCTAAAATCTATAGCATTGGCTCATTCTCCTTTTCTCAGCCAGTTCCAGCATCCCCATTAGGATGTCTTGCATTTCATCATTAGAGCAGTTAGGGACTACTATTTGGCTCTGACACAGATCAGCTTCAGATTTTAGCAGATTCTGCTTTCAGCACTGACAGACTATACCTTTGTGACCACACTTCAGGGAGCTGGGGAACCTTGGCAACTTCTGAGATTAAAACCCAGGGAAATGTTTCTATTAGTGATGGAAAGAAATGGGCTCAGATTGAGCTGGGTCACCCCAAATCAAGGTGAAACATCTGCAGTTTGCACATGAGATTCCAGTTAAGACCATGAAGTGAGGCCTAAACTGCTGAACACTTCCTGTTTTCATGTGCCTGTCTCTGTCCATGGTCATCATTGTCATGTCTCTGGTACCATGGTCTTGTACTGGCTGGGCAAAGGGCCACTATGTCAGTCATTATTGTATAATTGTGCTACAGAGAGGAAGTCACATATTGATTCAGGGGATCTTCCCTCCTCCCTCAACACAAAGAAAATCACAACTCTCTTTGTGCCTGAACCTAAGAAGTGCTGCCTGCCTTAATCTGCCGTAAAGCCAGTTGGAGATGAGAGTGCTCAGTAGCAGGGCTGGCTGCAAAAAATCTAGAGGTTACAAAATTTGTTTTCATTCCATCGTGGAGTGAAACCAAAACCTTTTGAAATTCTTTGCAAAAAAAAAAAAAAGGGAGAGAGAGAGACCTGTCCCAGAATAGCCAGCACACTCAGCTGGGATGTGGACCCTGGTTCTAATCCCGAATTGTAGATCAGAAATTTGAGCCTGGGTCATATCCCAAGTGAGTCTCACTTAAGTCTTACAAGAGGGCTTAAGTGGAATTGAAGGGTACATCTACACCGCAAAAAAAACCAAAAAACCACCCACCCTGTGGCCGCAAGTCTCAGAGGCTGGGTCTATAAACTTGGGCTGATGTGATGCCTCTAAAAGATATCCATGTCCCCTTTTGGGCTAGAGCTCTCAGACCCACCCCCCTCGTAGTGTTTCAGAGTGCAAGCTCCAGCCCGACCAGGAACATCTTCTTGGCTACTTTTAACGCTAAACTGCAAGCTCCACAAGCCCAAGTCTGTAGACCTGAGCTTTTTGCCATGGGTGGTTTTTTTGCATTATAGACATAATAAGTAGTTCACAGGCTTTGTGCTAGCTCTCTGTCCAGAGGCAAATTTCATCCAAAGTGGCTTGGGAATGATATTTCTTAGCTGAGTCCTTGTTAAAAAGCAACCAATCAGCAGGTGAACAAGTCAAGTGAGTTAGCTAACTACTGAGCTATTGGCTGCTCTCGGGAAGGTCCCTCTCTTATATTCCATCCTGGGCCTGAGAAACAATTCTGCCAAAACCAATACATTTTAGTAAAACATTCTTTTTCAACAAAATAGTGTTTTTTCTCCAAACAAAAAAATTTCATTGAAAAATTTTCAACCTGTCCTACTCAGCCCCTTGCAGGAAATGCTGTGTCTTCCACTGAGGGCTCCCTGAGTTTGAACTCTTCAGAGGCTTTTAGAGCCGCTTCCTCCTGATATTAGCTCAGTCTGTAATATCAAGTAACATGTGACGCAGTGTGGCCTCATGGACTGAGTACAGGGCTACGACTGAGTTGATCTGGATTCCATTCCCAGCTCTGCTACTGGCCTGCAGAGTGACCTGGAGCATGTCACTTCACATCACTGCCTCAGTTTACACATCCATAAAATATGGATAATGACCCTCACCTCTGTTGTAAAGTGTTTTGAGATCTATGGATGAAAAATGTTGTATAAAATTGTGATACACTATCGATGATTAGATCTGAGAGGGTGATGGGGAAGAGAGTCAGCGAGATCCATTCTTCTTTGGGGAGTGGGCAGTCACTTCAGTACAGGAGTGGACAATGAAAACAGTAGTTAATTTGCCTCTTTTGCTGATCATCCTGGAGGTGAAGAGGAAACTAATCATATGGGGTGAAATTCATCCCTTTGCATTTGACCAGCCCAAAGACTAATCAGCCCTATTTTGAAGACATAAATGAGAAGTGGGGTGTATGTTGTGCAAATATCTTGTGCTAGCTCTCTGCCTAGAGACAAAATTCATTCAAAGGGGGTTGGAAATGGTTACTACATAGACAGGTTCTTTTTAAAAGAAATGGATCAGCAGCTTCGCTAGTCACCTGTTTTCATGAACGCCAGATCTGAATTCAATTGCGAGCAGCACAAGGTCCAGCTTCACAAAGCAGAGCCTGGGGAAAGGAAACAGGCCTGAAGTGGATTAGTTAAACTGCATTAAGTCCCTGTGTGAACACTTTTATTCAGAATTAGAGTGTCCTTATTCAGTCGATCTTAATTCACTTTGGAAGTGAATTAAGTGAAATCAAATTAAAGCCTTAATAGCTCGTCTACACAGGGAATTATTCCAGAATAGCTATTCCTGATTAATTCCATGGGTGATGTTCTGGTTCTGGAATAAGAGTTTCCAACACATGAAGTTAATCAGGAGTAGTTAATTCACTTTAAAATTCACACCCTACCTTATTCTGGATTGATTTTCATGTGTAGACAAACCCTAAGGGAAGTAACACTGAATTCTATTCTACCTACCGGCAAACATCTGGAAAAGTCATGTCCACAAAATCATTGGAGAGCCAATGAGTTATCACTTTGTAGTCATTGCCTTCAAAAACTTTCCTATTCCGCAGGCCTTTTCTCTTCACCTAAAACAAATAACCATAGAGCAAATGTTTTTTGAAAGAGGCAGTATAACACTGGCCTGCCGCTGGCCACATGATTATATATTAGTGTCGCAACCCTGACAGGTTTCAGAGTAGTAGCCGTGTTAGTCTGTGTCAGCAAAAAGAAAATAAGAAAAGGAATACTTGTGGCACCTTAGAGACTAACACATTTATTTCAGCATAAGCTTTCGTGGACTACAGTCCGCTTCTTCGGATGCATAGAATGGAACATACAGTAGGAGGATATTTATACATTCAGAGAAATATGAAAAGGTGGAAGTAACCATACCAACTGTAAAAGGCTAATTAATTGAAAGGAACTGTTATCAGCAGGGGAAAGAAACTTTTGAAGTGATCATCAAGATGGCCCATTACGGACAGTTGACACAAAGGTGTTAAGGGTATTTAACTAGGATATTAAACTAGGGGAAATAGATTCAATTAACGTAATGACCAAACCACTGACAGTTACTACAATGCAGTGACACCCACTGGCTACTGCAGCAGCTACATGAGCAGCACTAAGAATAATGGGCCAAGTTAAACCATAAGTGATCTGGACGCTTCACACTCATACATTAATTGAGGCTGGTTGTTTAGCAGGACTAAAAATGGAGAAAGTCACATAATGATGAAAACATACAAAGAAGTCCCAGAGTCAGATAATTTTGAGCAAGATTTCCTTTATTTTGCAATAACAATTACTCTGTCTACCTATCTATGTAGGGCTGGTCTTCTCTTAAGAGTTGTAGTGATGTACGTATGTTGATTAGCGGTGTGATTTTTTGCTGGCATAGTTATACTGGTAAAAGCCATAGTGTAGGGGCGATTATACTGGTATAAAAGTGCTTTATATCAGTATTGCTTATTTTGGTTCCTCAGTTGGAATAAGCTATACCAATAAAGGCTCTTTAAACCAGTATAACTGTGTCCATCCTAGGGGCATTGCTGCTTTAACTATACCAGTATAGTTAAAATAGTATAACTACCAGTATAGTTAAAATAGCAACATTTTCTAGTGCAGACAAGTCCTTAGGGTTTTATACTGCCACCCATCATCGTGGTATCTTAGGGCTTGTCCACACAGGGACATCCAGGAAAATTAATCTGAATTAACTAAGGGTGTGAATTTGAAGTGGATTAAAACCCTGTGCGGACACCCTCATTCAGAACTGAAGTGGCCTTAATTGGGTTTATTTTAATTCACTTTCGAGTGAATTAAGCTAAACCCAATTAAGGCCACTTTAATTCTGAATAACAGCATCCACAGAGAGATTTAATGTGGTTTAACTAATCCGCTTCAAATTCACACCTTTAGTTAATTCAGATCAATTTTCCTGGATGTCCCTGTGTAGATAAGCCTTTAGTGCCTCCCATGAAAAACAATTAATGGAGCTGCTGGAAAATTCTCTGTTGAAAAAGTTTGTTTGTTTTGTTTTTAAATGGAAAATGGCTTTGTTGACAAAATGGAAATTTTGGCAAAAAAATGCCGATTGTCAAAGATATTCAGGGTTTCATAGAACGAAAAAAAAAAGGTTTTTTTTTATTTTGTTTTTGTTTTTCTGGCAACCAGAAAAACAGAAATTTTGGTCGGAAACTAAACACTTGAAAAATTTTGCAGGAAAGAAAATTTCCTAACCAGCTTGAAAAATTAATAACAGTTAACTACTATCTTGGGCAATGTATTCCATGGTCATAGTTACTGTTTGATAATGGATAGTTTCCTTATATCTAACCTGAATTCCATTGTCACTTGAAAAATCACATATACGATTTTTTCTTGGAAGGAAAAGGCAAAAATAATTTTTAAAAGGTGACTAGTAGAAAAGATACCTGTATTACATCCAGCCGCCATGCACTTGGCTTACTAGCTTATGTACATTCCATGTTGCTGCACACAAACAGAATTTATTTTATATAGACTTCAGATTTTTAAGAGTGGCTACTCATTGTGAGTGCTTCTGTTCTGGAATGCTCGATTAGAGAAACCTTAAGCCTGGTTTTGAGAAGTCCAGAGCACCAAAAATTCCACTGAAGAAAGTGGGCGCTGAAGTGGCTCAGTACGGAGCCGGCCCTAGACCAAATGGTGCCCCAGGCCAGGAGCGTCCTTGGCACCCCACTCCTTCCATTTATTAATCTTTTGAATCCCTTATTTTTTATTGCATTTGTAGCCCTGTTCACAACTTTGATGTGCAATTTAATGTGTCATATAAGGCGATACATTTGAACGCTAGGACCTGTAAATCTGTGTTTATGCATGCCATATATAAGCAAATAAAAAAATGGTTTCCTTAGGTATGCTGGTATAAGCACTTTTATACCAATACAACAGCATCCATGCTAGAGGTGTTGTATCTATTTAACTATACTGGGATAATTAAAGCTGAAGAACTAAAGCAGGCCACAGGATGACAATTCTATTTTGCAACATGAGATATCAGAATTTGTTTTTGTTCCACATTGTAACAAAACGAAAACCATCTCAGCATTTTGTGAAATGGAATTGTGTCAAAACATCTGTTTTCCAATGCAAAGCATCAGGTTTTCATTTTGGGTCTCTTTTCCTCTGGTCAGCAGAGAACCCTGCACATCAGAAACTGTCCCGTTAAAAACGTTGTCAAAAATCCATACATGTTTTCAAAACATTTTGGCTTTGATAACGCAGCATATTTTGATGAAAATATGATTAGTCAAAAATCTTCCAACAAGTTTTAGGTACACTTTTTGTATATGAATGAGACCTATATTTATTTCATATTCCATTCACTTAATCTGTATAAGCAAAACATGTGAATGAAAAGTATCAGAAGTCAGAAATGCTAGCATAATTCTCTTGCCACTGTTCTAATCTATAATACAGGAAAATTCAATTAGCATAGAAGCCGCTTATGGAAGGCATCTCAAATGGCCACTAGGTGATAGTAAAAACATATCCATTGCAGCACAAGGAAACATGAGGCTTCTCCAGACAACTTAATGTCTGACAGTTATTTCTTTTTATTACATCTTCCGGCATTGGTTGTAAGAATTGCGAGCAATTTGGGGTACTGAAAAGTTAATATCTTACTTGTTAATTTTTCTTCTTTAATTGGGACCGATCAGGAAAGGGAGAGTATATTAGTATTCACTCTTTTGCAGAAAGGACAGTACTTCAGTCCTGAGCACACTTAAGCCCCAATTAAATTCTATTTGGAGGGTGTGAGTGGTTCAGTGGCCTTGTTCTGTCCCTCGGTAAAGGCTGAATCTAAGGCTACGTCTACACTGTCCGCAGCTCAGACTGCAGGGGTATGAATGGAAGTGTGCACCAAAGTGCTGCGCCATATCTCCCCATGTGGATGCTGCAGGCATGAACTACAAGGTTCCTATTTCGCATTAATGTAGTCCTGTTAACTTCTAGTTCACACTCACAGTGTGCAATCGGGGGAGTTATACCAGTGCACTTTGGTGCACACTGCTTTTCATTCCCCTCTTGTCTGAACTGCAGGGCTGTGTAGACAAGCCCTAAGCCCTGGTCAACACTTAAAACACATAAAACACACTTAAAACACATAGCTACAGTGCTCAGATTCACAATCCTAAGCACCGTAGCTATGCTGATCCTATCCCACAGTGTAGACACAACTAGGTCAATGGAAGAATACTCCCATCAACTCAGTTGCCTTCACCTGGAGAGGAGAATTACCTACAGCAATGGAAAATCCCCTTCCATCGCGGCAGGAAGCGTTACCATGGCACGACAGTGGAATAGCTACAGGACTGAAGCTGTGCTGCTGTACCACCCATAGTGTAGACATAGCCTAACTCTGTAAGACTAAAACAAAGATGGGAAATTAATGCACACAGAGAGATCCTAAAGTGTGGGAAGCAGGGTATTAAATGCACAGGATGGAAAAGCTACCCCAGGACTGACTCTCATCTCATTTACATCTATCAGTTCAAATCAGGAGTAATTCCACTGAAGTCATCAAAGCGACACTGGCTTGAGAGGAGAATCAGGATCCGTACCTTTAATCATGCTGTAAAGCATTATTGCACACCTGTGGTACTACATTCAGGTGTTAAATAAAAATAGCCTATTAGGTTATCTAGTTTCCCCTGCCAAATTAAGTCCCAGTTTGATCAAGATGAGCCTGAAAATACCCAGGCACAGCTTCCACTAAAACGAGGGACACATGCTTGTCAGATAAGATCCTGCAACAGTCATTCACATTATTTGGACAAGTGAAGGGCTTACCTTGGTACTCTTTTGCCTAATGAACAGGCTTCTTAGGAGTGTGGACAAGCCTGGAACCAAGCAACTCTGTGCTATGAAGCCTAGTTTTAGTTCAGCCAAACAGACGATGCTGTCTCCTCTCCTCCAGTCCCAGTTGGGGATGTTTGCCAGGTATACCTGTCTCAGGATAAGATAGTGAATACAAGTGAGGGTAAAGACAGCCAGGTACATGATGTTCCTATAAAATAAAAACTGTCTTTTCTGTCTCCATTTTTTTATTTTGAAAAAAATAGTTATTGAAATTTTCAAAATAACAATATTCTAAAAATGTTTACAAAACCAGTAATGAAGATTGTGAACAGCTCTAGGTCAAAGTTTTTAAAAGGGGCTAGTGATTTTGGGTGCCACTTGGTTTAGGTGCCCTACTTGAAAAACCTTTATGGAGCTAAGCACTTTCTGAAAATCAGGCTGCTTTAAGAAAACGTCTCACATTGGCCACCAAAACACTGAGGTACCAAAAATCACTATTTTTGAAAATCCCGGCCTAGCTCCTATCGTTCTGAAATCTAGCCCAGTAGGGATCCCACACTTTGCCATAGTGGATCAGACTAACGATCCCTCTAGTTAGATCCCCCATATCTTGCTATGACCAATACCTGAAGCTTTGCTGGAAAGCAAAAATAAATCTCTGCCAGCTGAGCAATGCTTCTGATGGGGACAGCACACAATGCAGAGTTAAACCCTAAACATATATTTTTAAAACAAAATAGAACAATGCCCCTTTGATGGCACACAATGTGCATGAGAGAAGAAGATTCAGTTATTACCATTTAGTAACATTAACAGACACACTTGATATGGTAGTAATGGAAGGAGCAAGATCTATGGGGTGAAATCCTGGTCTTACAGAAGTCAATAGGAACTTAGCCATTGATTTCAGTGGGGCCAGTCTTTCACCCATGATGAGCAGCACTAAAGGAATAAGATTAGACTGACAAAGCTACTGGGCTACCTTTTTATGAGACTCGATTATCTGTATAATGACTCTCATCTTTGGATAGTGATTCTTGACAGACAGCGCCCTGTGTGAAAAATATACCTGTTGGTTAATGTGCCTTGTCTGGGCGAAATGCCTTTCAAAGCCTCACCACAGTGGTTACTGCACAGCATAGCGAGAGGGGAATGGAGACCTGCCAGGGAGATGGGATGTTGCTGCTGAGCACAGGAGTGGAAGTAGTTGGACATGATGAAATCCAGAGCTGGATCCCATTGCTGTGGGTGAATCAGGACAGGGGTGGGGACAACTGCGGGGGACCCTCCAGAGAAACTACAGTCCGTTTCTGATTTTTGTGTGTGCAAAATTGTTATCTGAAAACCACAGGACTCTTTGTCACTTATCTGAAAATGAAATTCTATAATTCTGCAAAGGAATATTTCCAACCCCAGGCTTCCTCCCCGCCCACTGACTGGTGCTGGGAGAGACGTTGGGCTTAGGGAGAACAGTAATTTATATAGTACTTTCCCATTGTGCCTCTCCTACAAAGGATGTTTTACAAATGACTATAGACTCTGTTAGTCTATAGTTTATAGACTCTGTTAGTCTATAAGGTGCCACAGGACCCTTTGTCGCTTTTACAAATGTAACAAATTGATATTCCCACTATATCGGGGGAGGCACTTCACTCCCTACTGAAATGCAGCCACCTCTGGTGTGAAATGAAGGGGTGCCTGACAATGTTATCAGATAAGAAGTGGAGAACCAGACCCAGTGGCATTGGAACAATCATACCCAGTGGGGGTGCTGAGAGACATTGAACAAAACGGCAAACCTTGTATTAGATGAGAACCACTTCAAGCCAGAGGGTGCTGCCACACCCCCAGCTCCCAGAGTTCCAGCACTCCTGATCATATCTGAGAGCTGCAGGGGGGATTCAAGAAGGCAGCAAGTATTCTATGATTTATTTGTATTGCAGTAGCACCTAGGAGCCACAGTCATGGACTAGGACCCCGCTGTGCTAGGCGCCGTACAAACACAAAATGTAAATAATCATCTAGCTTGGAATTTGGGCCGGAACAGTACTTCTGTAATGATTCTGAAGAGGAACAACACACCTATTGAATCACCAGTACCAGATAATACAGCCTCTACATGCACTCTAGGAGTCTCACATACAAGTACTGACTTAGCCTAACCATGCTGAGTGTGTGAGAGCTAATGCAATCACCGCTCAAGGTAGGCCACCTGAGAGTGCATGATTGTTTGCTCAGGATAAAGGCACCTGTCCCATTGAGAGCTGCAACAGTATTCACGAGGGCAGGGCCGGCGCACCCACTAGGCGACCCTAGGCAGTCACCTAGGATGCCAGAATTTGTGGGACGGAGACTCCTGGTAGCCAAATGCTGCCGAGGAGCTGCTGCTGCCGGCGAGGTAAGCTGCCGGGGGCGGGAGCGGGGAGCCGAGCCTGCTGCCAGGGGCGGGCGGGGGACCAAGCCGCCTGCCACTGGGGGAGGGCAGCCGAGCCTCATGCCGCCGCGGGCGGGTGGGGGGGTCGAGCCTACCCCCACGACCCGCTGACGGGCGGCCGAGCCTCCTGCCGCCGCGGGCGGACGCAGGGCCGAGCCTGCCCCCGTGGCCCGTGGGGGCTGAGCTGCTGCCGCGGGGGTGGGGAGCTGGCTGCCCCGGGGGGGGGAGGGCGCGCAGGGCTGGTGCAAGGAAGTTTCTCCTAGGGCGCGAAACTTCCTTGCACTGGCCCTGCATGAGGGTGAGTGCACAAAAACATTGCCCACTGCAGGGTTTGGGAGGTTAGTGAGCTGTCCACCTTCTTAGTCCTCTTACACAAAAGGTGATGTTAGGGTTCTGCTTGCAGAGAAACTTGTGACAGGGTAAACACATTCTGCTCCTGCCGATGTCCGCTCATTGCGTTGGCAGGTGTTAACATCACCCAGATACAGAAAGAGAATGCTGGAGGATCTCACCCTACCTCATGATATTGGAAGTGTCTTCAACATAAGGGTCCGAAGAGCAAGTATCTGCTAGGATCAGACAAGCATCTGCAGATCCCATCTGTTTCTCAGGAGAGAAAAACAGACTCAAGGTTTGATTCCACATGAAGTACAATAATCCCCTGTGTTTAGCTGATTTATTGTCAAGAATCTTTACTTTCCAAAAAAATGCTACATTTCTTAGAACTGTTTTATATGCTTCTTTTAAGGCCAATTGGTCCCAATTTGGTTTTGTCATTTATTTTCATTTTCCATCTTTCCAAGTCTTAATCCATTAAACTCAAACATTTAGGATTAGATTCTTGTATCCTTGTTCACACTGAGTTGCACCTTACTCTGCAAACTGTTCCACTGAAATACAAGGGAGTGCTTGAATAAGGTTCTAATCATTGATAATAGTAGCAGAATCTAACCATTTGGCTGGCTGGAGCTCATGGCTGGAACCTGGATTTTCAAAACTGTGACTCCTGGAAAGAAAATGGTGGGTGGAAAAAGGGGCTTACCACAACTCTCTTCAGATCTTTATAGTTCAGTGCAGAGCCATGGAAGAAAGTGGTATAGGCAGAATAGCATTTGAATACAGTTTCCAGCTCCAGACTAGGAAGAGCTCTACATGATAAAAAATTCAGAACAGAAGAAAAAGTCTGATCAGCCCCTAATAACAATGTTCTTGACCTTTCCACCCCAAAACATTTGCTGTGTTTATGTGCTGTTTTAAAAATCTGCTTAAAAGGGACACTGGCAGATCAGCTAAGCCACATAATTTAGGTTTTATACAGCCCAAGTGTCATGGAATTTAAAGAAGTACTATTCCACTAAAATGAGTGCAGCCACACTTTGCAGCATGGTGGTACTGCATGAGAAGCAGAAAGCAAGACTCGCTAAGGCCCTGATCCTGTAATCTGCATCCAGGTGGAACCATGGAGCCATTTCTTTCCTCCCTGTGCACTTCAGGACACCTCCTTCCCTTAAACCCAGTTATTTTCCTAACTCATTTCCACACTGTCATTTACTATTACTCCAAATACAAGAGACGTGACCCAACCTTCCCTCGTAGAATAATAGATTTTAAGACCAGACGGGAAGTTGAGATCATCTAGATCACCCTGTATAACACAAGCCAAAGAATTTCACCCCATTACCTCTGTATTCAGCCCAATAATTTATGTTTGGCTAAGGCCAAGAAAGGCATCCGGTTTTGATTTGAAAACAAGGGATACAAAAATCCACCACTTCCCTTAGTAGTTTGTTCCATTGGTTAATCACCCTCACTATAAAAAAGTATGCCTCATTTCTAATTTGAATGGGTCTGGCTTTAAATTCAAGCCACTGGTTCTTATTATGCCTTTCTCCACTAGATTAAAGACCCCTGTAGTACACTGTACTTGCTCCCCATAAATATATATGTACACTAATCTAATCACCTCTCAATCTTCTTTTTGATAAGATAAACAGATTGAGCTCTTTAAGTCTTTCACTGTAAGGCATTTTTTCCAGGCCTCTAATAATTTTTTGGGGCTTTTTTCCACACCCTGTCCAATTCTTCAACATCCCCCGCAAAATGTGGGTGCCAGAACTGCATGCATGACCCCAGCGCCAGTCCTATCAGTGCTCCAGAGACAAAATCACCTCCCCACTCCCACTCATTTTGCTCAGACTGTAAATGGGAGTCCATTGTGAACCATGCAATACTTAATTTGCACATGGTCAGCCAGAGAGAGATAAATGTCTCCTTCCTCCTGACAAACAGGAGTACATGGCTCACCTTTTGGTGACCTGTCTTAACAGACCTAGAGAACATATTTTATTGTATATACATAACTCCTCACATATTTCCCATACATACATGTCTCTACGATTATGATGACCAGTGTGAGATAGGCTTTCACTAGAGAAATTAAATGATATTCTCTGACAATAAGTAAATACCAGACCCTGTAACCCTTATTTACCCCTGTGCCCTCTGTCAGATACCTCCAAGAGATCCTTGTGTGGGTCATAGAGTCTCATATAGAGTGAGTCCAAAATGCAAGTTACACTCAGAAAGGAGAACATTTTTATTCTCATTAAACATTTAGCAGAGAAGATTTTATCATAAAGCTTCCCAAGGTGGGAAGGTCTCACATGACTCTCTGCTCTTTCCTATTTCCCATTAATTAGTTATACAATGTGACTTCCCTTGCCCAAAGCCACCAGGCAAAAAAAGTATCCTTTAGCTCCCGCAAACAACCATGCTTAGGAAGTGACTTTGAAATGTTTAGTGGGAATACTTACTCTCCCAGAAAAACAATCTCAGTGCAAATATCTCCCGTGTCCTGGGCCAGGAAGTTTCTTAAGAAAGCTGTCACACTCTCCAGAGTGATATCACCGCAGACAACAATGTACCTACAGAAAGAGATTCAGAGACTCTGTCATGTCTGGAACCTGTAGAGTGCTTATTATAAGAATTAATTATAAGAATTAATAACAATTAATTAGCCACTAGATGTCTCTGTGTGCTATACAGAGTTCCAAACAGAGTGTGGTCCTGGGTAAATATGGCAACAAAGTTGGAACTCAAGTTGTGATTGTGATTCCATATATCATGATCCTGTAGGTTAGAAGGGTTATTTTGTAAACAAAGGGGAGATATAATCCTTTACAAGTATTCAAATGGTGTAGACACCAAAGGGGGAAAAGGACTCATTTAGGAGAGGTTTGGGGGATACTGAAGAGAAATTTAAGAGGTGACTTAATCAGGTGCCTACACAGGGACAAGATATCAGGTAGTAAAGGGTTTTTTAGTCAAGTAAACAAAGGCATAACGAAATCCAAATAACTGGAAGTTGAAGCTTGACAATTCTGAACTGGAAATAAGATGCACATTTTTAACAGTGAGGGTAATTAATCATTGCAACAGTTTACCAAGGGATATAGTGGAATCTCATCCATTTGCATCTTTAAATCAAAAAGAGATGTCTTTCTGAAAGAGAGGATCTAGTTCAACCACAAGTAATGGGTTTGATGCAAGGTTACTGGATAAAATTCTATGCTGTGCCGGAGGTTGGAGTAGATGATCGAACTGGTCCCTTTTAGCATTGAAATCTATCAGTCTATGAATGTATAACTAGGAGTGATGAAATAAAATTAAGCCCAAAATAATTTAGAATGAATATCAGGGAGAAAATGTTACAAGTGATTTCTTTAATACAGTGGGCTACTCCCCCAAGGAAACGGTGGGAGCTCCATCACTTGAGTCAGTGAAAAATAGAGTTGGTTGACAAATAGGTAAAGGCAAATTAATGGACATATTTCCTTTTATTTTTTAATTAAAAATAAAAAAAATCAAACTCTGAAAAATGTTGACCTACTGACATTCCCTCCATTAGAATAATAGAATATCAGGGTTGGAAGGGAACTCAGGAGATATCTAGTCCAACCCTCTGCTCAAAGCAGGACCAACACCAACTAAATCATCCCAGCCAGGGCTTTGTCAAGCCGGGCGTTAAAAAGCTCTAAGGAAGGAGATTCCACCACCTCCCTAGGTAACTCAATCCAGTGCTTCACCACCCTCCTAGTGAAAAAGTTTTTCCTAATATCCAACCTAAACCTTCCCTTGTTTTTGTTGATATTTTAAATTTCAATGACATTTTTTGCTGAAATTTTGAAATTTGAAAAATTTCAACCGGTTTTACTGAATAATAGAATGGACTAAGCACTGAAGAATATACTGGACCAATCTTGCTTTATTTGAAAGGGATGGGCTAATTGAAATGATAGGACATTTCTATCTCTAATTTATACTTCCTCTCCTCTTAGGCTATTTCTACACTACAGCCTATGTTGGCATAACTTATGGTGCTCAGGGGTGTGAATAAACCACCCCACTGAGTGACACAAGTTACACTGATATAAGCACTTGTGGGCACAGCGCTATGTTGGCGTGAGACCTTCTCCTGCTGACATAGCTTCTTCCGCTTGCGGAGGTGGGTTTTTTATGCCAACAGGAGTGCTCTCTCCCATCAGCATAGAGCGTCTTCACCACATGCGCTGCAGCTGTATCAGTACAACTGCACACTACAGCTCTGTATGTATAGACATATCCTTAGAAATAAAACTCATCCTGAAGAGAGCTGTTGTCGACTCGATGTGCACTCAGATACTTTGGTGATGAGGGCCAAGATGGATGGGTAGAAAGATAGAAAGTTTCAGGATTTGGCTGAAGTTATTTTATGAAGATTCATATCACTCCTCATTTCCTCTGATCTAATCTGTAACCTAACTAGTAAGCTGCTCTTTGTTTTGCAAAGACAATATAAACAATCACACTTACTTTCTCCCTCTCACTACCTTATACGAGTCTTGGTATTGTTGATTGCCACCAACGATATCCACAATTTCAGGGATAAAATTTGCAAACAAGACCTAAAGTGTCAAGAAATATAAACCTACTTAAAGCCATCTCTGCTTTTCCCATTTTCCCAGGATACTACTCATTGCTGGGGCGTCCCCTTGTGGCTGTGTCTGGGGATTAGCTCTGTCCAGTCTGACACCCCATTTCTTTGGTCGTTCATGCCATGACCCCTCTTGATCTCTAGCAGGTGCAGTGCTTCCACTTCATGGCTTGGCCCTCTGGCCAGATCACTGTACAGTTTTCCCATTGTGGGATAACAAAGTCTCACTAGACTAGCTGCCATTCCAGGCAGTCTTCCGATTCAAGACTGTGCCACTTTCCCAGTGGCTAGAAAACCTGGGCCCTCTCTCTGCAGCTTTCTTCTCTGCCACCCCTCTGGGTAAACCTTTCTGTCAGGGTCAGAATCCCAGGGCTTCTGCTCCCCCTGGGCTTCCTCCTTCTCTTGTCACTAGCCCCAGACAGTGAATGTACAAATCCACACTGTAACCCCCTTCTGCTCTCTCTTCCTGGTTTTATACAAGCCCCCACTGACTCCTGCCCAGATGGGCTCCATCTTCAATTAGTGCTTGTCAGGGAAGCCTAAGTCTCCCCCTATGTGCAGCCTACTAAGTTAATTAGCCCTCTTCTGAGCCACGTTAACCCCTTCAGGCGTGCTGTGGAGTAAACACCCTATCTCACCCACCCCTGTTAAATTTCAGACTCTAAGTTGTGAGTCATTATTGAAGCTCACAATAAGGCTTGATATTCCTACAGTCATCATAAAGACTGGGGGGAATGCCCTTTGGGTACATGTGGGATACAGGAATTGTCTTGCTGGTTTCAGGGTCCATCTAGCTCAGTATTCTAGCTCTGACACTGGCCAATACTAGTTGCTTTCAAGAGAAGTACAAGAAACCCTGCAGTAGGCAGTTATGAGAGGGGGCAGCTCCCCCCCCCCCCTCCAGATGCCTACTATAGTGGTGGAAGGATGATCTAAAGGATAAGGTATATAACTGGGATTCAGATGACCTGTGTTCCAGTCCCACCTCCCCCATAACCTCCCTATGTGACCTTGAGGAAAGCACTTAATCTACCACTATGCCTCAATTCTTCATCTTTAAAATAGGGATAATAGTCCCCTACCTCATAGGGCTGTTGTAGGATTCAGTTCATTAATGATTATGAGGTGATCAGATACAATAGTGATGAGTGACATATAAATAGATAAGATATTTTCCTAACTCTGATTAGTCAAAGCTTGTGCCCTGAAGCATGAGGGTTAATATATTAAACCCTTGCAATTTTTTTGCTATTAAAATCCTGGGTATCCTTGTTAATAGATATATATCCATCCCTTTTTGAATCCTCCTAAGCTCAGGGCCTCTATGATACCTTGTGGCAGTAAGTTCAACCAACTAACTGTTCATTGTTCATAAAACAAATATTTATTTTTAGCCATTTTATATTTGCCACCTTTGGATTTCATTGAATGTCCTTGGTTCTAGTATGGTGAGAAAGGCATGTGAATGCAGTTCCCTGCTCTACTGCTAGTCATGCCAACATCTATCACAGTAGAAATGCTGAACCCTGAGCTTTGGTGTTGGCATTCAAATCAACTAACATCTTGTAATTGCATTAAACTCCAGAGAATTGGCGACTTGTGGAAAGGAGATAATGGTTTCTTACCAAACCAGCGATGATGAAGAAAACCATGAAAATACGACCCAAGGATGTTTTAGTCACAACATCGCCAAAGCCAACTGTTGACATGGTCACCATTGTCAAGTATAAACAGTCAAAATAGCTCAGGGACTGGGAATTTTGACGGTGGAGCCAAGGATCTCCACTATTCTCTACCTGCCGGAATTATAAAAGGGTAGGAAAGGGTTTGAATCCAAGATTTTGGTTCAGGTCCCTCTAGTCTTCACACAGCTGTTGTAGAAATTGAGTCCAGTTACTTTAGCCTTTTTCTCTAATTAATGAGTGTGTCATGGGTACATTTCAGCCCATTCTGAAAGAGTCAATGCCTCTTGAAAAGGTTTGGTTGAGTGGCTAATCTTGCTGCTGTCTCTCTCTCGCTGCTGTCTCTCTCTCTCTTTTCCCATGAATGAAACAAGCATTTTTGTTGCTATAGAATCTGCTGCTTATTTCCTAGCAAGAGTTATAATAATCCGTTGCCATTGATATCCCAGTTGGATGAATTGCCAGCTGCCCTGTTCCAATATGTAAATATATAATAGGGCTTATCTCCCTCACTTTCATCTGCCCCGTGAGCTAGGGTTGGGGAATCTCTTTGCTGGAAAGAACGTAAATGAAATTTTCCCTGGGGTAGCTACATCCACATAGCTAAACCCATGTAACCCCCCGATGCAGACATGAGATAGCAGTGCAAAATGGGGCTTGCCCCAGTGCAGATTAATCTGGTAACACACCCAAGCAAGTTGTGTTGGTGTAAATTCTGGTTTGCTCAGGTACAGGATGTCTGCATTAGGGATTTGAGCTGATGTCTAAAGGTCCCCTACTCCTTTGGGTGACTAATTTTGGAATCCACCTCACCCTTGTCCCCTATCAAGGCACAGCTTGTCACTGTGCAGCTAAGAAGAAACTGCTTCCCTGTTTGTCCTATATTCCATTGATGTTGCTACCGTCATTTGGGGAGGTGGTGTTCCTACCCTTCCACTGATGTAGGCTGTCTACCCTACGGGGTTATGCTGGCATAGATATGGCTTTGTAACTATGCTGGTACAATCTCTGTAGTATAGACATACCCTTACAGTGGTCTTTCAGACCAATATCTACCCTGTCCCATCTCTCCCCAGTAAAAGGCTACATTCCCCCAGCAAAATGTACACAGAGAATATGCCTTAGCACTGTTTTATGGTTATCCAGGAAGGACGCGGAACTGACTGTACATACCAAGTGAATAAATCCTGCAGCTGTGAGCCAGGTGCTGAGAACTACAGCTAGCAATCTGGACAGCTTGATTGAATGACTGAGGACAGGAGAGGGAAAAGCTCATTAAAGACATTGCATAAGTTATGTTACAATTTCAACCACCTGCATGACTCCATCTGCTTACTGCACCCAGCCTCTTGCAAGAGACCTCCGACTGGGCATAATATTTTTGATTTTCCTTCTTAATAGATCAGCCAGAGCCACAAAGTTGGATATGGACTAGTTTGCGCAGTTCAGATTCAGGGCCAGAGGTCGGATGCACTATACGGATCCACATGGAATCCTGGATCAGAATTTTCCAGCAGTGTATTACACCTACTTCCTCCATTTCCTAAGCCAGCCAAAATTCAGGAGCCAGGAGATAATGATACATGGCAAACATCACTTGACCAGACTTTGACTCACCTAGTCCTGGTGATCTTGAGAAACAGCAATATTTTGGGAAGTTCTAACAATCTGAGTGCTCGCAAAAACCTCAAACCTGCAGGAAAACAGCAAAGGAAGAGGACAGAGAAAATCAATGTCTAGCAACAAGACCGCATCTCTGTGTGCTTGCGTGTGGAGACGTGTGTGTGTGTGCAAACACATATGCACACTTCTGTTTTTATCTGTAACCAATGTCATATCAAACTTGGCTCCAGGACCATGCACCTCTTGAGTTCAACTTAAGCCCTCAAGATAGGGCTTGTATTATACAAAAATATAAGGCCTGAAGTTTCCATATCTGTATCTATAAATCCATGGTACATCCACACCTTGAATACTGCAGGCAGTTCTGGTCGTCTCATCTCAAAAAAGATATATTAGAATTGGAAAAGGCACAGAGAAGGGCAACAAAAATGTTTAAGGATATGGAACCGCTTCCGTATGAGGAGAGGTGAATAAGACTGGGACTGTTCAGCTTGGAAAGAGACAGCTGAGGGGGGCGGGGATATGATAGAAGACCTATAAAATCATGAATGGTGTGAAAAAAAGTGAATAGGGAAGTGTTATTTACCCCTTTACCTAATACAAAAACTAGGAGTCACCTCATGAAATTAACAGGCAGCAGGTTTAAAAAACACAAAATGAAGTATTTATTCACACAACGCACAGTCAACCTGTGGAACTCATTGCCAGGGAATGTTGTGAAGGCCAAAGGTTTATCTGGGTTCAGAGAAGAATTAGATATGCTCATGGAGGATAGGTCCATCAATGGCTATTAGTCAAGATGGTTAGGGATGCAACCGCATGCTCCGGGTGTCTCTAAACCTTCAATCCCAAAAGTAGGTGGTAGGACTTATTCCTGGAGGTTTCATCACATGACATAATATTTAATTAAAGATTTATCTTTAATTCCTTGAGACTCCTGGACAATCCTGGAGGGTTGGCAACCCTATGAAGGCAGGACTGGACAGCAGGAGGTGTATCACTCGATAAATTACCCTGTTCTGTTCATTCCCTCTGAAGCACCTGGCATTGACCACTGTCAGACAACAGGTTACTGGGCTAGTTGGACCATTGGATTGACCCAGTATGTATTGTGAGGGCCTAAGTGAGGCGTAAATGAGGCCCAGGCCTCGAGGATTTCACCACAGAATGGGCACGGAAGTCAGTCCATAGTGGAAGCACTGTACTCTCCCATCTGAATGCCTCGTGGGAGGAACACCTCATCCAGAGGCTCAGATGTGGGATGGGCATGGTATTAAAAGCTGGACAGACAGATAAACATGGCTGAAGAACTTAAGTGGTGCATAGAACTTTTGCCAATTCTCTTCACGGAGGCGGTAGGGGCTGCTGTTACCCTTAGGGCCTAATTCTGCCCCCACTCACACAAGAGCAGTTTCCATAGTGCAGGAAAGTCAAGATAAGGAGACACCTTCACCTCTGCGAAGTAAAATAATCCTGAGGACAAGACGTGAAATAACAATAACGGGGAACTAGATCTCCAAGTCCTACTCACCAAGCCAGTTCCTCTTTAAATAGTAGGAAACACAAACTGGAGGGATGGTGAAGAAATCCACGATGGAGTTGAGCTCGAGCCAGAATCTCAGCTTGTTGTTTGCTGCCATGAACTACAGAAAACAGGCAAAGTCAAAGAGCGTGAGGACGGTGTGAGACTGAAGCACATCAGAGCAGAGAGAAAGAGGCCAGTTAGTAAGCCCAGGGTGAGGCTTCTTTTGCAGAACGCAGCTAGCTCCACTCTCTCTCTCTCTCTTCACCCTGAGGGCACCCAATGAACGTTTCCCAGTTTGTTTTAAAGAAGGGCAGCTTGGGGCAAATTAATCCTTAAACTGCACTGACTTCAGTGAAGAATGGAGTTACAACGGAAGGATTTGGTCCATCATCTCACAGTCATAGTGATGAACTCTGTATCTCTACTGACATCTAGTTACCCTTTTTTTTTCTCATGGTATCTAAGTGCCGATGACACTGAACTAGACAATCCAATGGTTGGCAAAACCCACAGCTGTCATTACCCAATTCTGTCATAAGGAAAATCCTATTTTCTAAAGCCTTTGCCAGAGTTCTAATGCCAAAAGCTAAGGGCATGGCTACACTTGCAGATGTAGGGCGCTGTGAGGTATACCAGCCTTCGGAGACCGCAGCAGGGAAAACGCTGCCATGTGTTTACACTGTCAGCTGCAAGTGCACTGGCGTGGCCACATTAGCAGCTCTTACAACACCACAAAGAGCAGTGCATTGTGGTAGCTATCCCAGTGTGCAAGTGGCTGTAACGTGCTTTTCAAAGGGTGGGGGGTGGAGTGTGACAGGGAGTGTGTTGTGTGTAGGTGTTTTGGGAGGCTGAGAGTGTGTCAGCATGCTGTCTTGTAAGTTCAGACAGCAGCAGACCCCCCTCCCCGCCTCTCTTTCTCACACACACTCACAGAAAGCAGCATTCCACATTAATGGTTGCTTTGTCCTGGAGCAGAAAAGCATGCCAGCTGTCAGAAATGGAGCTTTGAAAGGGCATATCCGCATTCCTGTAGCCGATTTCAAAACAATGAGAAGAGTGGCCACTTGATTTCAGGGGATTATGGGACGTTTCCAGAGGCCGATCAGAGCGCAGTAATGCAACACTTCGTTCACACTGACGCCTGGGCATTTCAGCCGGGGCGCAGCAAGCTTTATGCTTCTTGTGAAGGTGGATTAACAGGAGAGCTCCGGCTGCAGAGTCCAGGCACTCTACGTGCCTTGCCAGTGTGGACACATCAGGAGTTAGTGTACCTGGGGCTGCTTTAATGCGCTCTAACTTGCAAGTGTAGCCAAGCCCTAAGACAAAAGGGCATTACACATCAGTGCAGCCAATAGTATCTTAACAAACGCCCGCTATGATCCACTCCATGCAAGGGAGAATGGAGGTGAAATCTAGCTAATTGACTAGATGGTTTGAGGATTAGGGGCCAGGAACACATTGTTCACAGTGGGAGCTGCAAAAGGGTTTAAGAATTTATCAGGCTGAGGGAAAAGACAGATTAAAAAACAGAAAGACAGAAAATTCTCATGAAGCTTGGTAACATTTGTACCATGGCTACAAAAGCTAAGCTAAGGCAATCAGATCTCATGCGTCACAGAACAGACATTGCTGTCAGGATATGAAGGAAGTTTCCCTTAACGAACAGTCAGCCTGGTGCATTAAGCAATTATTCACTTTTATCTGAAACATCAGGTTTTGCTCACTGCCACCAGTGGTCGGAACCAGCATGGCAAATCCTATGTTCCTAATTGGCAGCAACATGGTTCATAAAGGGGACTGTGGCTCAGGTACACTACGAGGGGGAGTCTGGGGGCAGCCAACCCTAGCCCGGCTGCAGCACTGCCAGAGCTGAGGTCAGTGTGTTGCGTCCGGGATCGCCACTGACTCAGCAGCGGGTAGGGCCCTGGGCTGGGACGCAGTGGAGTGGGTGGGCCTGCGTCCCCCCTGCCACCCACCTCGCGGGTGGCTGTCTCCCCCTCTTCCTGGTCGCTCAGAGCCAGGAGCCTGGTGCCTTCTATTGGGCTATTTGCTCAGTCCCTGCCTGAGGGCCTGAGCCCCAGACGGTTTGCTTACTGCCCCGCCCTGACCCAGGGCCTGGGCGTACATTGAACTCGCTGCTCAGTCCCTGCCTAAGGGCCTGAGCCGCTGACTAGTTGTTTGCGGCCTGCCCTGACTCAGAGCCTGGGCCTATAGTGTACCGCTTGCAGGGCCCTACCTGAAGTGTAGGGCCATAGACTGAGGATTTCCCCAGCCAAGCGTGCGTAGCGAGGCGGGGTGGTGCCTCACCAGCCCACAGAGGGCCAAGACCCCCTACAGGGACACATCTATTTTAGCACTGATATGCCCCCTCCCTATCACCATGGTACCTGAGCCTCACAAACTCTAATGACACTTAGTCTGCAACACCCATGGAGGCAGGGAAATATTTTTATCCTCATCTTATAAAGCAGTGAAATGACTTGCCTAAGCTCACTGAGGAAGTCTACAGCAAAGCTGGGAATTGAACCCAGATCCTGAGATCCAGTACAGTAACATAACAGCCAGACCATCATTCCACCATAGCTGTTAACACTGGGGAGAGATTCTGATAACCTTGCTCATGGCAAATAACACCTTACTTCAATATTGGGGTTAGTGTGGAGTAATGTCCTATACAATGTGATGAAGTATATCAAAACCTAGCCCTTTGTAATGATGCCCCTGGTATTAGGATGTATTCCCTCTTGCTCTCAGAAATGTCCAGTCTCTCTTACATATTGGAATTGGAGACATGATTCTGATCTCATGCCAGTTCCATACTGGTCTAATCCCATTGATTTCAGTTAATTCCTGCTTCATATTGTGGTGAGAAAAGAAATATTAAATTATTTCCAAGTACTTATTATTTTAACTCAGCTTGATTGTAAAGTGCCCTTACCCGTAATCCGAAATAGAAGAGGAAGAATGCATTGAAGCTCATATCTATAGCAAGGGTGTGGTCTGTGAAGGACTGGAAGTGCTCTACGGGGCTAAGGGAGGAAAAGTCATCATCATTTGCATTGACATTGCTCTTTTCATGCAAGAATCTCCAAATGCTTGACTAACAAATTGATTAAACTCTTGCAAAATGCCTATGAATTAGGGATTATGCCTCCATATTTTTGATGGTTCACGGCCTGATCCAAAGCATATTAAAGTCAATGGGAGTCTTTCCATTCACCTCAGTGGGCTTTGGATCAGACCCAAAATGAGACACAGGGGCAATAAGTGATTTGCCCAAGTGCACACATGACATCAGTGGCAGAGCTGGGAATGGGACCCAAGATTCTGAGTCCCCCTATTCTAATCTGTACTCCTCCATTCTATTTATCTTTCTGTAGTGCCACCATGTAAGAGAAGCACTGGCAGAGTCTAACACAAACAAAGTTGAAATGCGTGTGTCATTGTCTCATTTACACGTTTAGGTCCTGATCCAATATCCATTATAGCCAATACAGAAACTTGCAATGGACGTTGATCTGGTTTTTATTTTGGTTGTGGAATTTTCCCAAACCATAGGTTAAGAACACACCAAGCAATTTAAATCTCTGCTTTCTCAGTGAGTTAGGATGTGTAAACTAATATCAGGTTTGCATTAACATTAGTGAGTTAGATTAAATTGTTTTTTGAATCAGGCAAATTATTGGACATCTCAATTTTCATATATTTACATAGCATTTTATTAGACACTTATCTGTAGGGTAAGTCTACACTGCAAGCAAAGGTGTGATTGTGTCATGGGTAGGCATCCATGTGTTAGCTTTAATCTAGCTAGTGCAGATAACAGGAGTCGTGAAGACATGGAAGCACAAGCTTCAGCGTGGGCTAGCAAACCACATACATACCCTGGCTCCTCAGCAGACTTGAATTTAGGCAGCTAGCCTGGGCTGAAGCCTGAACTGCCAGTTGTTACCCACCCTAACTAGCTTAAAGCTAGCCAGGGATATGCCTACGCATGATACAATCATACCTTCACATGCACTATAGACATGCCCCTAGCATGAAATCATAGCCCCACTGAAGTCAATGGCAAAGTTGCCATTGACTTCAGTGGGACCAGGATTTCACCCTGAGAGAGCACTAGATTCTCACACCTCCTATCTCTGGCATGCTGCCTATGACAGAATTGGCTGTGAGGGCTGCCTTAGGAGCTGGCTGTGCGCCAGCTGAAGATTCTTACATGTTCGGGGTATTCTTAGCTGGAGAGATCTGGCCAGCTAACCTGGCCTTATAGGTCAACCAGTGTAAAAAACTTAGCTTACTTTCTAGCATGCTATCCTACTCATGGAGAGAATAGGATATAAATAAGAGTAAGTACTTGTTTGTTTCTTGAAAACAAACTCTTTTCCCTCTGTAGCTACTCCTAACTGTTCAGCAGGTTTCTGATGTCTTGGGATTAAACACAATATTGGATTGCACTTGATGTATAATTCTGCTTCTGAGGTTTACCCTTGCTGTTTGAACTCACTTCAATTTTCTCCAAAGCTTTTATATTTTATTTATTTTGTTTTAACATTCCATTTTATTTTCCCAGTGTTGTGCAGCAGTCTAAATAAAGTGTTGAGAAAAGAAACACTGCTGTGGCATATTAAATTGATCACAAGGCTTTACATACTAATTTTTTTATTTTTTTTTTACCCCTGAGCACTTCCTGTAAGATACATGTATTTGGGTGAATATTGCTGGAGGCCACAGTATGTTTCCTACTCAGTCTAGTTATTTTATTTCTGTCAAATTGTTTACAAAGGCCAGATTTTCAAAAAGACCTCAACTCCCATTTGGGCACCAAAATGAAAGGCCAGATTTTCAAAAGAGTTCAGCATATTGGGTCCTGAGCTCTGTTGAAAATCTGGCCGTAAGTATCAGAATGTGAGCTACTGAGTGCTGAGCTCTTTTAAAAATCTGGCCCCAATTGTGGGTGTTGAGCACATGGAGATCTGGCCCTAAGACTGTTTGAAAAAAATTTAGCTCCACGAGGGGAAAAAAAATAATAATTCAGTTTAAGGAAATTTGAGCTGAAGAATGTTCATGGGATGTTTTCCTTTTCTGGTTACATTATATAATTCAGTGAGTGCATTTATACTGTAATTACAATGTAATTACATTTTAGTTCTGCTTTCTTGCACCTATAATTATTACTACATTTGCAAAACTGGAAGTTTAACTATATGACTGAGTGGGTGATTATAATGTAAATACAATATAATGAGTGTTCCTGAAAGCTACAAACCCACATATTAAGTATGAAATCAAAGAGATGATAAAATGTAATTCTATAAAGTAGTTAACTTCTGGTGACATGAATAAGTGGTAATTAGTTATTGTAACTACAATGTAATTACAAACACTTTAAAATTAAGTATAGCCCATTTTCTTTCCCCTTTGCCTAGGAACATCCAGAGCTCTTTTCACTTGTCATTACACTTTTCCATTCAGACAGATTAAATTACTGCTCTCTGTTGTGTGTCTTGAGAACAATAACCTTCTCATTGGTCAGTTTCAGTGGGATAACTCAAAGATGATATTATCACTACCTGACTTTTTAGACCAGAGCATGTCACAAAGAACACAATTGCATTTCTATACTATCTTGTCCTCAGAACAGCAACTATATGTAAACATAGTCCCTTCTTTCTCAACATCAGATCTGTTGATTTTATGGACACAAATAGGATTCACTCTTGTTAGCAATTCCAAGCAAATGCAGTTGTGAAGGAACTAGATGGATTCTATTCTGCCTCATGTATCATCAGTAGAATCATCAGCTATCTTTTTTTATTGCTGTGGATGATGTGAGAAGCAGCTGGATTTTGTCAGCTTGATATTATTTGACTTTGATGCACCAGCAGTTGGGAAAAAAGATCATTTAACTCTTAATCGGAGCCAACTTGATTTGGAGTTTGCTATAAGAGAATCTATTACCTATCTAGTTATTTATATGCCCCCCCCCCGGCCCATCACCTTAGTATCTGAGCACTTCACAGGTGTTAATTTATTCTTACAACAACCCTGTGAGGCGGGGAAATATCCCTATCCCTGTTTTGCAGCAAGGGAACTAAGGCAGAGAGAGTTTCAGGGTCGGAGGTTAAAAAATGCTCAGTCCCCAGAAATGAGGTCAGATGATCAGAAGTGATTTCCAGAAGCCCAGGTGGGAGCTCCAGGATGCTGAGCACCATACATTGGAAAATCTGGCCACTTTACTTAGGTGGGAACTGATTTGAAAAATCTAGCCCTAAGTGACTCAGCAAAGGCCACAAAGAGAGTCTTTGGCAGACTTGGCAATTGAACCCAGAACTCCTGGGTCCCATTTTTTGGGTTTTAACTATAAGGCCACTTCTTCCTTAAAATAAGGCTGTCATTTCCAAATGAGCCTAAGAGAGTTAGGCACCCAACTCCTATTGAAATTCAACAGGAACTGGGTATACAACTCTTAGACTCCTTTTCCCTGTGTTTGTAGCCACAAGACCACCCTTTAAGAACATATATCATTTTGGGCTTCTACAGCGTGTTCTCATGTATAAGGAAGCAATAAACATTTTGGATAAATGCCTAGATTCTACTCACAAGGCACAGTTGATAAAGTAAATGATGAGGGATCCAATACTCAGTAGGAACACCAGTATCACCTAAAAACATAGGCATCAAGCATGAGATATCATGTTACTTGCCTGTCTGAAACTGACACAGATTCCAAAAACACATCTAGAGCATCTCCTGTGGCATTTATCTGTGACTTTGGGGAGAAAGTCAGGAAACAAATAATAAGCTATCTGAGCTCTGTGACAAAGGAATGGGTTTTAATTTGGATTAGTCACAACAGATACTCAGATGTTGTTAATCGACATAGCTGCAGTAAAGTCTAATGTATTATGCCAATTTACCAATATCTAATACACAGAGGATGGTCAGATAAGTAAGGCAATAAGTTCTGATGACAAGTGACAGTAATTTGACTCAGCACTTGGGGAAATGAAGGGTGACTATTGATGGATCTTCTTCCCAGTACTATATGGTCCAGGTTTGTGCCTGATTTTGTCTAGTTCATAATGTTTATTTGACTGAGATTGTAAGCTTCCTGGGAGGGAGATGTGTTTTATTTTATGTTTATGCAAAGCAGTATGCACATCTACACAGCTCTCTGCAGTAAAGTCCCAGATACGTCTAGGGATCTGTGTACATTAAAAAACTGGGTAGATGCAAGTTTCTCTGTGTATTAATTCGGAATAACTTTTAAACCACCTCATTTACAGGCATTTCTACTGCAGTCCTCTGTATTAGTGAACAGAGATCATTACCCTTTGGAAGATCTGTGATAGAAGGAGAAGGTACTTTAAGTCTAGTGGAGTGACATAAAATAAATAAATTTAAATAAATAGCCATCATAGTTGACCCCTGTACTGGCAGTCTCAGTTAAGGCGGCAAGCACCCAATGGGTCATGAGGACTGAGTCCCTTTGATTATTCACAGGATAGAGTGACTACGCAACCTGACCCAGCAATCTGCCTCCATCCTGACCTGGAGTGACCCCGGGGTTGTGAATATCTACCATTTCATTTTGTGTTCCTTCTGCTTAGGGAGACTTTTCAGATTCCCCTCCCAGCCCAATCATGTCTGGTTAGAGGAACAGGGTGAATTGTTGTGTGTGGTTCGCAGGAGCACCACCAATGGGCTTTCACTTTGCTACAAGAGTCTCAGAAGACCTGTTCGAGGGGCCTTTTCATCCCTAGCAGGGGATGAAACCCTGCCAACCAATCCACTTACCAGCACACGCCCCATAAATGTTTGAGCTGACAGCATCATCTCCAAAGACTCCAGGAAGGCTCCTTTCCAGCTAATTGAAATTTGCCTTATTTTGGGCAGCCAATGAGCACGTTGTTTGTATTCCCCCTAAGAGCAACAGAAATAGTTTGGGACCCTAGGAAGTACCAAAGTTTACATGGCTTGCTAGGATAGTGAAAGCCACTGAATGGGGTCCTGCTACATGCATCTAGTACAATACTATAGCCAGACTAGAAAGAAAACTATATGGTTCCTTCTGCAGCTCTCCCAGGTGAGCTAGCAGGAAGAATTCCCCTGGATGAGCTGGCAGGAGCTGTGTTGAGCTTCACTTTGCTAGAAGTCACTCTGGATAGACTCCCACTGTCACATCACAACAGCATCTAGGTTAATTGCTCCTCTGCCACATGGTAGTCATGTGACAGCATAGTCAATTAATAACGGTTTGGAGTCTCATGAAAACAAATTGCCAGAAGAAAATCAAACCCCCACAAACCACCCCCACAACACACAAACCCAAACCCACAAATAGTCACCTGAGCACAGACACACAGCACACATACACACACACACACACACACACACACACGAGTACTCATATGCACACACACTATTTTGAAAAGAAAGCAGTGAAAGTATTTTTCCTGCAAACAGCCATGTAGCTTTATCACCATCAATAAGCCGTATAACTGTACAACTTAAATGTGAGTTAAACAGTATTCCAGAGTAATCAAACCTCATGATTCAAGATATCAGTTGACTGCCTGCAGGGAATGGAAAAGACATTTTACCCCCATAGCACTGTGTATTTGACCAGATCCCTTATGTTAGGTTTGCTTGCCTTTCTGTTTGGGTCACTGTTTGGGATAGGATACAGGACTGACTGGACCAGTGGCCTGTCTGAGGATGGATTATTTTATGCTCTCATGGATGACGTATGTCAGCAACCCTTACATTACGGCCATTTGTGACCTTGGACTGGAGGAAACTGGGTCAAATTCACCTTGGAGTAAGCCAGCACATTTTCTGCAGGGTTTGTGAGATGTCTCTCCTGCTTGCACCAGGAATGAATTCAACCTAAGAACTTTGGATCATTTAAACATTGCTCTCATGGATGCCTTGGAATATCCCAGCTCTGGGTTGTTGTTTTAATGTGACCTTCAGGATTCACCCCTTTGTTTTTCCCTTATGTGTGACCCCAACATGACCCAGGACTGGGGCTTTCATTGTTCTTGCAGCATCAGCTAACTGTGATTAGTTTGTCACATTTGCAGGCTTCTTTCTTGTCCTATAGGTACAGCTATTAATTAGTAGGACATATACCCAATGCAGATTTATTCTGTGGGTAGAAAATTGTGAGCATCTCCTCCCACCACAAGATTCAGACACCTGCATTTTAGGTCTGATTATCTATTAGTTTCCTTTCCCTTATCACCTATTTTTGGAGCTTCTGTTCTGTGTATTACAGAAGATATGCTGAGCCCAGTGTCTTTTACACTGAGTTTCTCAGGCTCTAGCATCAGTAGGAAGCCAACACTAAACCCCACATCTGCTCTAGCAGCCAAAAAGACACCAGATAATCAGAAATTTATTTTAACTCTTTGGCAAACAGTGATACCTTATGGCTTGCCAGCACCACGGGTGTTCCCTTCATTTTCTGCCCATGGACTCCAGGTGGGTTGATGTCAAATCCTCTTTTCTAAATGATAGAATGATGTGGCACGTCCCAATGATAGGAGATAGCATAATATGACATAAGTAAGATGCAATAGTTATTTGAAATCATGTAGTTAAGCAACCTGGGTATGTAACACGAACCCAAGCATCTCAAGATTTGTTCATTATACACGTTAATGCATTCTGTGGGTGACTGTGCAAGTGTAATTGAGAGGGATTGGGGCTGGGTTTTCCAAAGGGAGTTAAGAACCCAAACCCCATTGAAATTCAATAGGAATTAGACACCTAATTTCCCTTAAGTCCCTTGACTTAAAGCTGACCTGGTGAGCACATGTGTGTGAGAGAGACAGATACACACAGCCAAATAATCAAGTAAGATCCAGAATCTTTCATTGATTTTTTCCCTGGACACATGCTCTGCTCAGCACAACACAGCAGAAGATCTAGTCAGAGAAAGATTTTCTGCTCTAGAGCATAATTTAAAGAATTCTAAGTTCTTTTGTAGCCAACATTAAAAGGCCCAAGACTTCCCAAATGTAGATTTTCCCATGTCAGCACCCAAACATGCACTACTTCAAGAAGACTTTGTTTTTACCTTAATGCTGAGAATGTACTTTGAGATGACCCTGTAAGCATATTTGGCTACCCTGGCAGCTACTATGAGGAACAGGCCTCCTAAGAAAATTGACAAAGAGGAGAGGATAAAAGCCAACTGCACGTATTTTCTACAGAAGGTTCTGTTCTCAGGCTGGCTAGTACTAGTCATTTCCCAATCCCTGCTTCTTTCTCAGCTTCCTCCACTGCTTAGCTGTGACATGTTAAGACACACTATGCTTTTGTAGTCTCATTGTGACATCATTATCAACATGCATCACTGTGATGTCACTGTTGTTACAGGAAGAGAAAAGGTGGAGATGCAAAAAGACGTATCTGGATCCAGGGCTTTTTAAATTTGGGCCATCTCTTATTATTAGGGATACCGGTATATTTTTCTTTGCAGTCATAACACATTGTATTACTGTTAACTTAATAAATAACCACTAGCTTTTTCACTGAAACCTTTCAAACCATTCTACTCTCAAACTCTGATCTTCTTCTTAATAAATAATATTAGTACAGAGAGAAAAGATGGTTTTGTGATTAAAGAACTAGACTGGATCTCAGTAAATCAGGGTTCAATTGCTGGCTCTAGCACAGTATAAAAAAGGGGCATCTCACTTAGTCTCTCTGAGCCTCAGTTTCTGATCTGCAAAATGGAGAAAAATCCTTCCTTTCTTCCATTCCTTGTTCATCTTGTCTATTTAGACTGTAAACCCTTAGGGCAAGGACAGTTTCTCAGTACAGCATCCTTTCAGTCTGCAGCTTCAGGCACAACTGTAATATAAACCCCATTTTTATGGAATTATTGTTATTTGCAAAATTTGGATCCACAACAGCTTCAGCTTTTCAGAATCTATAACATTTGGGGCAGAAGTGATCACCTGAGAGTTCTTGGCTGGGTCCATCAGTTCAAAGAGAAATACCAACAATGGGACATTTGTATTTTAAAACGAGGTGATGAAAAGGGCTCAGATGGCCAAAATCAAACAAGGGAACTCTCTCTCCCTTTTTTCTGAAGACTGGTTTATTAAACTTCTTCATCAACACATTTTAAGGAAAAACTAAGTTCCTCTCTAGACCTCAGTTTCAAAACCATCCAGAAAAGAATGGGGGGCAGATCAGAATGACACTAGAAAACATTATTGCAGTGTTCTTGTAGCTGTTTTGATGCCAGGGTAGGAGAGAGACCAGGTGGGTTTGATCATATCTTTTATTGGGCCAACTTCTGTTGGTGGAGGAGACGGAGAGAAGCTTGTGACCTACACTCAGCTGTTCTTCAGCAGAAGTTGCCATTCTATGATTCTGTCCATAGGTGGCAGCATTTCCTCAGCGATTAGCCGTCATACCTTTGCATTCCTATATAAGAAAGATTCTTTGAAGGGCTGGTGTCATAACCAGGCCTTGGCCAGAGGGGAGAAGAACAGAAGAGGAGCAGCACAATATGCCATATTCAATAAATTGCTCAATAAAAACAACATTCTTCTATTCAGGCCCAGCCACCAGATCTGCAGCTGCTGAGGTAGTTGGGTTCAGATGCAACCAGTTAACTCAGTACTTTTTTTTTTTTTTTTTTTTTTTTTAACCCCACTGAAATATAATTTCATCAAAAGCTCTAGGGCTCCTCAAGAGTTTTAAAGTCTTTTATGAAGCTTTCAGATGAATAATGCAATCAGATTCTTCTTCATGCAATCAGGCCAGCTGAGTGTGAAAGTGATGATTTCTCCTGAATGGGGGACTGCGTGCACATGAAAACCGAATGGCAAAATAACAGCCTAGCTACTTGTCGTCTGGTGGGCACAGAATGTATTATTGTGGCCTTTAAATACAGTCATTATTTAATAGCGTCCCTCCCCCATCTGAGCGCCAAAGGGGACTGTGAGTGATTGGAACTAATGGGACGTGTTTTGAATGGTGAAGACTGTACTTGGACAGTTTGTCATCTGGCAGAATTGTTATTTGTGTATGTGCCTCTACACTTTGACGCGCCACAATTACAATCAGCTACCCATCAAAGACTCCACAATGCTTGAGCCAGGAATTGAAAGCTGTTGAAATAAGTTCCCAGAGGGAGATAAAAAGACTATTGTCCTAAGATGAGTAACTTTCCCCTGCTTTTGCGTGTTTTGTTCATACACGCTGAATTTGGCTGTGTACTCACAACCTCTCTCCATGCCTGGCTTTTCTGGAAAGGGTTTTGAGATCATAGGTTACAGGGAGTAAGCAATCCAAAATTGTCTGAAGTTTTGACCCGGCTTGGAACTTCCAGGTATGGGATCTACCATCGCCAGAACTCTCCAAGGGGATTTCTCTAAGGGGTAACCTCATCTGGTGGCAAGATTTTCTGTGTACACCCCCTGCATATTACCACAGCTAAATTTCAATCCAGAAGCATCAAGGACTGTAGGAAGAAGCCCTCCCATGTGACCTAAAACTGAACACTTGGGAGGAAGGATGGTCCTGAGCTCTAGGCACCAGGTTAGAACTCAGTTCCTGGCTTTGCCACAGGTTACTGTGTGACATTGGGTAAGTCACTTAATCACTCTATGCCTCAGCTTCCCATCTGTAAAACAGAGGTAACCGATCTTTTACCCACTCCAGAGGTAGCTGCCTTTCAGTAGCGAAGTGACCCCTGTGTGTTTATAATCTGTGGGGTGTAAAATGAGATTATTCTGGCTCTGAAACCGCTCTCCCTGTTTCTAAAGCTACAGCCACACTGCCTGCCGGTATGCATAGCTACATGCAAGCATGAAAGGCTCTGGTGGTGGGGAGTCAGCGGGGAAAGACTTCATCTGCTTCCTTCTGCCAGAGCACTGTGGTGAGGAAAGGCTCTGGTTGCAGGAAGGTGCCAGAGTTTTTCCCCGCAGCAGGAATAGCCTGCAGCAGTGGGGAGGCAGCAGGATACTAGGCTGCTAACAATAGCAGTGTAGACAGAGAGGCTCTGCTTGGGCAAGTAGAGAGCCATGTAGGGTATACACCCGGGTACATACACACTGGCTTCAGGCATGTCTTTACTGAACAGACCCACCACCTTCATTGCTGTTTATACCTGTGCTGGGGGGGATACCAGTGTACGTACTCTACATGCCAACAAAAGAAGTGCGCAGTGTAGACATGCCTTAAGCGGCTGTGCTGCCATATGGAGGTGTTGCCTCTGGGGGGCAGCATTTGCATGTTTTTGCATCCAGCCGGGTGAAGGGCTGGCTAAACACAACTCCAGCTCAGTTCTCAGTCAAGTGTCCGCAGAGCAGGGACTTAGTCATTCACAAATCACAGTCACTCCGCAACAGTACAGAGCTGCAGAAGGAAAGGAAGTGATTTATTAGCATGCAGCAAGGCACTGTCCCGCCTTCACAGTGACAGATACACAATCCAGGAAGGGGAGCTTACCAGAGAGCAGATTTTTGTTTTATTTTATTTAAGTAAATTGTAGCTTATGTTTCGCTGATGTGGACACACCTAATTAAATACATAGGGGAAATGCTCTGGGAGATGTCCTGCCACCCATTTCCAGCAGAGAAGGAATGACCTTTGTGCGCAAAGTGCTGTATAAACATTATCTAAGTTCCATAACCTCCTCTGCTGGGAGATAACTCAGTATTATCCTCATTTTGCAGCTGAGGAAACTGAGGAAAAAAGAGAATCAAGGCCACACAAGGAGTCAGTGGGAGAGCTGGGATCAGCCCACAGGAGCAGAGCTGAATTGCAAATGGTTTTCCTGTCCCACAAAACATTTTTGAGACATTGAAAAAATTTCCCATCCCAATTTAGGATGAAAAGTCAAACTCTGGAAAATTTTCACTAAACAAAAAATGTTTCCATTCAGATCACTCAAAATATTTTCTTTTGATTTTGATCATTACATTTTTTTCTCTACTATAATTAGCTAAAATTTCTAAACAAAAAGTTGTTTTGAACAGGAAAGCCAGACATTTTGATTAGATAATGTGAAAACAAAATGTTTTGACCATTTGGAAACTAGGTTTATTTTAAAAAATTGAGTTGAAACATTTATCGAAATTGACCATTTCCCACAAAACATTTCAGTGTTGACAAATTGGCATTTTCCAACGAAAAAAAATTTGTTGAAAAATTCCTGACCAGATCTGCTCTTGACTCCCTTGCTCCTAGGCCTGTGATTAAGTCTGAACCATATTTCTGATGGTCAGATGATCTCTGCTGTAACAAATCTGTGTGGCTTGATTATTGTCACCATGCCACAACATAGGGTCACTCAGAACTTCAATGCAGCAATAGAGCTAGATCTCAGGTCCTCCTTCTCCAAAAGCACAGAGCCTTACCACCTGGGCTAGAGGAGAATCTCCATTAGATACTAACAATATAGAACCTATGACCCACGCCTGAGCATATCTGATTGATCCAATTAAGAGATTAATATGCACATGTCCATGCACAGACAGATACACAGTTCATCACAATCCTCTGTTCCTAAAGAGAGACATTAGAAAGGAACAAACATTTCTTTATAAAACATTAAGCTTAAAAACATTGGCTCCTCTTTCCCAGCAGTTTTGGGAAAACTGAAATGAAAAATCCATTTTTTTTTATTTATTTATTTATTTTTTTAAACCAGTGCTACTCTTTTTTACATCACATTGAAGCCTGGCCAACCAGAAGTGGAGCTTGTATGCTTTCTTCTTTCTTGCTAGTCATTGGGGCTGTTGGCCAAGCTCTATCTAGCTACTTATGTGGACTCCACCACGGAAGTATCTAAGCACCAGTGCAACACAGCGGAAAAAGTTTGACTCCTAGAATAAGACATGTAAAATGCTGATTAGCATGTGGAACTCATTCCTGCAATGTATTCCTGGAGCCAGAAACTTAACAAGATTCGGAAAAAAATATGTCACAGGGTGATCTGGGTGTGAAAGGAATTGAGGCCCAACTGTGACCTGCACATGATGGTAGCCTAGAAGTGGTACTTACTATTTGAGGGGCTGCCTTTCACACAGTGAGAGATGTGCAGGGAGCAGGAAGTGTCAGGACTATAACCTGGGGGAAGAGCTGGATGAATTGTTAAACCTTGAAGGGAGGGTTGGCTGGCTGGTTTTCAATGGTCCATAGATTTTAATGGCAGAAAGGACCATTCTGATCATCTAGTCTGATCTCCTGTATAACACAGGTCAGAGAACCTCACTCAGTAATTTCTGTATCAAGCCCATAACTTCTGTTTGGGATATAGCATCCAGGTCTTGATTTAAAAGCTTCTGGTGATGGAGAATCCACCACTTCCCTTGATAAATTGTTCCGACGTCTAATTACCCTCTCTGTAAAAAAAAAATTTGCACCTTATTTCTGGCCCAAGTTTATTTAGCTTCAGCTTTTGGCCATTGGATCTTATTTTACCTTTGTCTGCTAGATTTAAGAGCCCTCTACTACCAGAATTCTCTTTCCCATGTAGGTTCTTACAGACTCTGATCAAGTCACCTCTTAATGTCTCCGTTGATAGATTTCATAGATTGAGCTCCTTAAATCTGTCACCATAAGGCAGGTTTTCCAGACCTTGAATCATTCATCCAGCTCTTTTCTGAACCCTTTCCAATAGTTCAGCATACTATTTGAAGTGCTGACATCAGAACCGGACACCCCATTCTAACAATGGTGTCACTAATGCTAATGGATTGAGCTGTAAGCTTATTAATAAACTAGATGCTTGAAAGGGAAAGATTTAATTTTGGAATGCATTCATTATGTGGTGTTGGACTGGAAAGAATGAAAGTTAAAGCACTGGGTGCCAGGACTGATAGGGATTAAACTTCTGTTTGGATAATGAGAACATCCACAGTTACATTCGAGAAAAGAAAAAACGGGGATATAAATTCTGCTGCTCCAGGGCACAAACAAAGCATTAACTGATGGAGGCTGGGAAGAATCTTCTCCTATGGGCAGGTTTTATAATTGTCCATTGCATGCACAATTCTTGTCAGTGCTGGCTACTGTTAGAGACAGGATGCTGAACTAGATAGATCCATAGAATAACTCCTGTGTTTCTATTAGGTCAAGAGCCAGGACACACCCTGACAGCAGCAGCAGAAGGTCTGGGCTGAAAGACACACTCCTCATGTCTTCTTTGTGCCCTCCCTCCGTTCCCAAACCTCTCCAGTTAGGATCCTGGGAAATTAAATGGGGGAACTTGCTGCAGAGGCTGTATTTCCCCAGCTCAATCTCCACTTTGCAGAGAAGAGACGTCTGTGCGTGAACGTGACACTTTCCCCATCCCCCGCCTGGTGAACTGCTTCTGTTTTAGCTGTGCTATGAACCTTCCAGGTGCAAAATAAAACGGATCGGCCTGGAATTTGGATGTGAATGAGCCCGGCTGCTTGCTCTAGGCTTCCAATTTAATAAACATGCATCTACCCCTAATGAACAGTCTGTCACTTCCCTTTAATAGAAATCACCTGCTCCTCTAATAACCATTAAACAAATTGACAGTGCAATAGCCAGGGCCTCTCATCTTAATGCCACCTGCACCAAAAGGAAAATAACCCACTAATATCTCTTCGGAAAGGCCATTATTCTGCCTAATGTGAGAAACTTGCCCAACGTGACAGAGGATCAAGCGTGTTTGCGTGGAGAATATTCAGTGCGGCATATTTTTTAGGAATGAGATCATTTCTCATTTTCTCTTCATGATAATAATAATCCTTCATGTTCCTGCAGTGCTGCTTCTCTGCCAGAGGCAGCCGCCAGCAGCTTTATAGGCTCAATCTGAATGAGCAGGTGGCAACTGATGCACCTACTGCTGGGACACAGCTGCCTCTGCGGCGGAATGCAGCACAGACACAAGGCAAGAAGAGTGTCTTCCGAGGAGGGAGGTGATAACACTGTTGCAGAGTGGCCAATGTGTAAACAAGCCACTGCCCTCTACTGGAAGGAATCTGAATGGCTCTATTGGATGTCATAGGCCCTATATTGCTAACTGCTAATGGATGTTGTCTCTTCGCTTAGCTAGTTGATGCCTGTGCTTTAAGGAACAGCAGGTTCTGAGTCCTCTCCCGGTTGTTACCATGACCTGTTGGATGGGCACAGTGCCCTTGGAGACCAGTGGTAAGCCCTAAGATCCTCTCAAAGCTTTCTAAGGGACCCCTAATTTGGATTATTTGTAATCCCGTCCAAATCCCCAAAATGGCTTTTGGACATTTCAGTCATATTTTCATTAAAAAAGTGAAAACAGCGAACTCCGTAAACATTGCAGATAGCTCCACGGGCCCTTTAATGAGCATATAGGGTCAGGACCTCGGTCTTGTCTTATATCCCAAAACTGGCAGCTCCTGGACATGCCATCTGCTTGATTCTTCGGTGCTCTCAGGATGATCTTTTCCTCCTCCATGAGCATCTCGAACCCTGTCCACCAGTCTCTGGCCTTGACAATCTCCTTTCAATTGGTCTTCAAAGCTCTCTCAGCTTCGGCAGTCATTACAAAGGGATACTTGAGGCTAATGAAGGGTTTTAACAGTCTTATGCAATCTGCTTGATTGGCTCAATCACACTGATTTGGAAATCATGTTTTATCTGATGGGGGGCCTCTTAAAACTAACGAGGGTACAAAAATGTTGGGATAATAGGAGACTGAGTGTATAAGGGACGGTGACAGACACAGCTCATAATTAGCAGCACTTTTCCTGCCGCATTGAGAAGGGCTCTCGAAGAAAGAGACTGGACTGGGAGAAGTGGCGCTTTAAAGACAGGTGCATGGCACCTCCGAAAGCCAGGAAAAGTACAGGCTAAGTGATGGAGCAGCGGTTCTCAAACTGTGGGTCGGGACCCCAAAGTGAGTCGGGACCCCATTTTTATGGGGTCACCAAGACTGGAGTTAGACGTGCTGAAGCCCGAGCTCCACCGCCCAGGGCAGAAGTGTGAGAACCCCTGGGCTAGAATCTGGCAGCGTCCTGCGTGATTCCAGAATGTGGCCCACATCCTCCCACTACCTTTAACTGCCAGGTGCATGCAACCTGGGGAGCATCTGAGGGAAAGTCTCCTTCCTTCCTTCCTTTCCGGGCCTGTGTTTCTGGAACCAAAGCTCCTATATGTTAAGCCCCCAGGCTGCATGCATGTGGTTTGGCTCGTGACCAAGGTGCCAATCTCTGTATTATGCAGACATTGAAAATTCACCCTTCTACACTAGGAGAGGCGAAAATTGTGCTGCCGCTGTCAATACTCACCCCATTCAAGGGGACATTGACTCCCCCGTACTCCAGCTACTTATTGCCAGCTACGCTGGTGCAAATAGGTCACATGACCTCCTTGGTGGAGGCCCCCTGGAATAAAGCCAAAACCACTTGCCCTGCACAGAGCCTGCTCTGTGATGCCTCCAGGACTTCTCCGCTGCATGTAGGCGTACCGGGGGAAATAGGGGTGTGGGTAAGGTGGATGTGCACTGGGGCAATTCCTGCCTGCTGCAAGCCCCTTTGTGTTTCCTCCTGCCATAACCCTAAGTTTGGGCAGACACAGAGATGCCTGAGCCTGCCTCTGTAGAACAGGGGCGTTTCAAGAGAAGAACCTTGCAAAGGATGGCACAGGGATGAAAGAGACTCAGAGAAGCCTCTACTAGCTCTTTATAGGGCTTTTGTCACCGTAGTATCTGAGCACCTTACAATCATTAGGTTTTCCTGTAAGATAGGGCAGTGCTATTTCTCCCATTTTACAAATGGGGAACTGAGGCACAGGGTGGATTAAGTGATTTTCCTGATGTCACAAAGGAAATCTGTGGGTGAGTGGAATTAAAACCAGGTCTCTTGACTCCCAGACTAGTGTTCTGTCCCCACGACCATCCTTACTACCCTGTTAGGTGACACTTTGACTCTTCTCATCAAACTCACTTAACAGGCTTCTACATGTATTTCCATTTTTGCCTTCACCTTTGAGTTTTATGGGGCTTCTACCTCCAGTGTCAATGTCAATCCAGATCCCTGCTTTCTTCATTACCACATTATTATATGTTCATTGCATGGGGCTGGTGTATACTCGGAGCTATGATTACATTCCACATATCCACTGAGTCATCAAAGCTGCAAAATAAACCCTGTGAGCCTTCTCAGGCTCTCCAAGAGGCAGTTTCTCTCTCTCTCTCTCTCTCTCTCCTCTTGCTCATTTAATCTTTAGTTGGACCCTGCTGGCTCTGTCTGAAGTCTACAGGTCTGGAGTCTTCATATGCATACAGTACCAGGAGTTTGTGGATAAAGGGATATTAATATCCCTTTGTGATTCACTGCTCTACAGCCAAAATGCTTCTGAAATAAATGTAGTCAAACTTTACTAATTCTGGGTCACTGAGAACGAAAATGATGCTTAAAATTGTTGATTGGCTCTAGTTTTCAAGACATGCTATTGGGTCAGTATATACGACCCTTGACTTGGGAATGGCGGAGGATAAGTGAGTTATAAAGGGAAGGGATCTCAATTTAAACCAGAAATGACTAAAATACATCTTTGACTGGATCTATGAATAAATCTATGACTGGGTTTGGACAGTACTTGCTTTTTAGGCAAAACAATGAATGATGCAATCTGAAGCTGGTATTGCATCATACATTTAGGGGGGAGGGATAGCTCATTGGTTTGAGCATTGTCCTGCTAAACCCAGGGTTGTGAGTTCAATCCTTGAGGGGGCCATTTAGGGATCTGGGGCAAAAATTGGGGATTGGTCCTGCTTTGAGCAGGGGATTGGACTAGATGACCTCCTAAGGTCCCTTCCAACCCTGATATTCTATGATATGAATTGCATCATGTTATTCCTAGAAGTCATGGATGATGCAATCATAACGAAGCTTACATCACTCTGCTGAACAAATTGCCCTATATCAGCTCTAGAAATCATACAGTGTCGTGCTCTCTTATTTGTCAGTGTTTGATTTTGCAAAGGGACACATTTCTGTTTAGCCAAAGTGAGCAGAGATGCCTCGTACTTGTGTGAACAGTGCAGATAACTTCTGCTATGTTTGTGGTGAAGTGACTTTTGCATCACAAAAGCGCAGTATAACCACTATGGTTAAGAAAGCCTATCACCTTTCTTTTGGCTGCAAAACTGGAGATCAGGACAAGAGGTGGGCCCCACACATATGCTGCAACACTCGTGCAACAAATCTTCGCCAGTGGTTGAACAGGAAAAGGAAATCTATGCCTTTTGCAGTGCCAATGATTTGGAGAGAGCCAACAGATCATACCAGCAATTGTTCCTTCTGCATGGTGCCTCCAGTTGGGAAAGGTGTGTCAAAGAAGAAAAAGTGGACTGTGCATTATCCAAACATTCCATCAGCTATACACCCAGTACCCCACGGAGAAGGACTGCCGGTTCCTGATGCACCAGAATCATTCTCACTTGAGTCAGACGAGGAAGAGGATGAAACTTCTGGTCCTGAACCATCAATGTCACAGGACCCACATTTTCTCCCATCCTCCTCCTCTGAACCACACCTCATAACACAAGGTGAACTGAATGACCTTGTCAGGGATTTGGAACTACCCAAGAGTAAGGGAGAGGTTTTGGGCTCCAGACTACAGCAGTGGAATCTCCTGGCAGGTGATGTTAGGGTTTCCATGTTCTGTGACCGTCAAAAGGATCTTGTCCCATTCTTCTTCATGGAAGGTGATCTTGTAGCCTGCAACAACATCGATGGTGTGATGGCAGCCCTCAACATCATTCACGATCCAGATGAGTGGAAACTGTTCCTTGATTCATCGAAGACGAGTCTTAAAGGTGTTTTACTGCATAATGGCAATGTTTTGCCATCAATTCCAGTTGGTCATGCAGTCCATATGAAGGAAACCTATGACAACATGAAACAACTTTTGAGGTGCATGAACTAGGACCAACATCAGTGGCAGCTTTGTGGCGATTTGAAGGTTGTTGCTCTCTTGCTTGGTCTGCAGACTGGATACACAAAGTACTGCTGTTTTCTCTGCGAATGGGATAGTCGTGCAAGAGATTCCCACTACATCAAGAAAGATTGGCCACTCCGACAGTCATTGGAGCCTGGGAGGAAAAGTGTTCAGCATCCACCACTTGTTGAATCAAGGAAGATTTTGTTACCACCCTTACACATCAAGCTGGGTCTGATGAAGAACTTTGTCAAGGCCATTGACAAAACACAGGCAGCTTTCAAGTACCTCCGTGGAAAATTTCCAAGGTTAAGTGAAGCTAAGATAAAGGAAGGTGTCTTTGTTGGTCCTCAGATTCGTGAACTTCTTCGAGATGATGCATTTGACCATGCACTGCGTGGCAAGGAAAAAAAGGCATGGGAAGCCTTCCAGTTAGTGGCAATAAATTTTCTCGGAAACAACAAGGCAGACAACTACAGGTTGTTGGTGGAAAACCTCCTCAAGGCATACAAAAGCCTTGGTTGCAACATGTCACTAAAGATACATTTTTTGCACTCTCATCTAGATTTTTTTTTTCCACCGAACTGCGGAGCAGTGAGCGACGAGCATGGCGAGCGATTTCACCAGGACATTGCAATAATGGAGAAACGCTATCAGGGCAAATGGAGCCCATCAATGCTTGCAGACTATTGCTGGACAGTGACAAGAGATGCTCCATTTAATGAATACAACAGACAAGCCAAGAAGCGCCGAGTAGACACTGAATAGGACTAAACTATGTACATTAATAGTTTTTTATTAGGCAAAAGTTTTTTGCCTTTTGTTTCATAATAAATTTTATTTATATAACCCCTTTGCTGATTTTTAAAGTGTTACATAAACAGGACAGGTGAAATAGTATCATGTAAAGCAACCATAAACACATGAAAAGACCTAGGTTTACAATTTATGATTAAAACTCTATCTACACAATATACATAGACATAAAATGTAAAAACTTAAATATCTTAGAAACAGTAGCCAATCCGTTGTTTTAATTGTCATATTTGAATTCAGCACATCAAAATACTTACTAAATAGCACATTTTATCTCTGAAGCAGACGACGTCTCAAAAATTGTAGACCAGTGTTATTGCTCACTTTATTACTAAAAATAGCACCATTAGTATAAAGTATAGCACCTTTAGTACAAGGATCTCAAAGCACTTTACTAACACTGACTTGCAATCCCCCTGTGAGGTGTTGTTTTTCCCCTTTTACAGATGGGAAAACTGAGGCAGAACGAGATGGAGAGAATTTCCCAAGCCTATGCAGTGAGTTAGCAACAGAGCTGGTAATGGAACCCAGAAGTCCTAACTCCTCGGGTCCAGTTCTCCATCACTTTGTACTTTGTGATATCATTTACATCTGGGCAGAGTGTCAAAACATGACCATTCTGATCCAGTAGCATCTGGCACTCTCTGTGCATGGGTGTGAATGAGCAAACAAACAGAAAGGTAAGGGAGAATCAGGCTCAGAAGCATCTGCTTTGACCACCGCCTCTCCTTCCCTCTCCACTTCTTCGCAGCAGACTCACAATAGCTTCAGTGGCACAGGACCCTCTGTGATTGTGGGTTTAGGCAGAATTTACTCCTTGGTGCACAAGAAGAGGGGCGCTGTTCCATGGACAAGGAGCACAGTTGGATTTGGGGAACAATATGCTATATCTTCTAGTTACTCTATGAACTGGGCTAGCAAGGAACAATCATAGGCTATTTATTACAACTTTGACGTTCTTACTTCTCTTTTGAAGTGAACCAGATTTCCCAGTGGGAAATCCCCGCTGTGCACCAATAAAACTCTATCTACTTTTCTTTAGGCAGCATATCTAAACCAAACATGCAGTGAGGCCTCCAAGGAGCTGATGTCAAGTGTTTGTTGTGCCCTCCTCACATAGCTAGTTCATATAGAAGATAACAACCTACTACTGCTACTAAGTAACAGCACAGTAACTGTTAGCACACTTCCCTTCCATTTGAGCTTTGGTGCTGAGAGTTCAAACACTGCTGATGACCTCTGAGAGAAGTCATGATGTTAATGGTACCCTCAGCAGACAAGGCATAGTTATCTGTTCCAGGAGAAGAGGAGGACGGTATGACTACAAATGTTAAAGTAGGAACCTAAGGGTGCAGGGTCCTTGTTATCCTCCAGCATCCAAAAAATGTCCCAAAGTTCATATGGACCCACATTTAAATATCCCAAAGAAATAAGAGTGAATCACCTCATTTTCAAACTGCTCAGCAGTCAAAATTAAATGAGTGTGTGTCATTATAGCATGGGGGGGGGGGAATGGGAGAATGCGTAAATAATATTGACAAGAGTGTTGGTGAGAACCAGAGTCTACCCGCATTTGCATGAGTCCTAAAGTAGCCTGGAATGGCGCTGAATGTTATTAGTGGGGATCTCCATTACTTTCCCCAAGCCAATCTCTGATCTCACCAGGCCAACTGGCAAGCAGTTTATTAAATAACATGGCTGCAAAGCAGTACAGACTGTAAAAATGATTAGGCCTTTGGCTTCAGTTATGCTGATGTTACAATCCAGAAGAGGGGCTTGCTGATATTCTGTCTAGTACTGTAATACCTGCAGAGGCACCTGCAAGCTTTGCTTTTACATACCTGAGTCTGCGTTATTCAGTCACAAGTATTTGGCTAAGCAGGATCCTGCCTCCTGAGTACTGGCCGAAGAAACCTCCAAGGAGCATCTAGGTGCTGCAGAAAGCAATGCTGGTAATTCAACAACAGGCTTCTGTCAGGACTCTCATAGAACTGGGACGGCAGGCTGGACTTCAGCTGGTATAAATGGTGCAGCACATTAATTTCAACAAAGCTACACCTGTGGAGCTGTACTGACTTACACCAGCTGAACTTCCAGTTCTGTAGCTCTACTTTTACACAGAGTGACTTGAAATGTTTAAAGAGCACAAATTTTACATCACATTCAGTTTGAGGTTTGGCATGAAAGTTTGGGTCAGTCCTTCTTTTAAATCAAACCACTTTCCCTGCTCCAGAGATACCGGCATGGGGTTTCAAAGGAGACTAATGTAGTCAGCTGCCCATATGTCACTGAATTGCAATGGGAGTTAGGCTCCTAAATCATTGTAGTCCCTTCTGTAAACCTCCTCCATTATGCTTTTGTTGTTCTTGCTGTTCATTTAGAATAGAGTGGTTTGGAAGAACATGCACACATGTAATGGTTTGGCCTGCTACATGTACTGCTATGCTAATAAAAAGAAAAACAACTTACACTGCATATAGGTTAGTCTAACCAAACTGCATCAGACAGACAAAGATTAACATGCCTAAATGATACATGTGTTCTAATTAGAGAATGTAATCACCTCAGGCTGACTCATTATTGCTCCCTTTATGTTTATCATTTCAGCTGCATTAGGGTCCCTGGCAGTTCTTTTATCTGACTTTTATATTCAAGGGCATCAGGTTTTTAATCATTAAACACCTTAAACTCTTGCTTCTCGGGGAACTTTGAAGAATAATAATTTTTCCAGTGTAAGCTTTGTATCCCAGAAGTGTAGTGCAAAACTGTCCACACACACACACTTTTTTTCACAGATTTGCATCAAGTTTAACTTCTTGGAAAATTTCCAATCAGCTCTAGGATCTGCCTAACCACAGCTAAATGTCAGAGCTACAGGGATTTTCATGAGACTTAGTCCAGGGTTCCATTCCACCTCTTGGCTAACAAGAGCAGAGAGTGGCAACTGAAGATCATTCCTCCTCATTCCAGTTTTCTTTCAGGCACCTTCATGCTCACACCCGTGCTGCCCTCTACTCATAGAGGGATTTCCCTGTGGAAAAAAAATAAAAAAGGCAGTTGCTGCATTGTATTCTTTTCAAATCCTTCCTTTAAAATTCACCTCTCTGGAGATGCCTGCAAATCACTCAACAGTGGCTATGCAGTTGTTCTGATGACACTTCTCTTCATTAAGCCAACAAAAACCTTTGTACTGCTTACCTTGTCCCTCGCCTCCTGCCCATTTATTTCTTTTAATCTCCTGTGATTGTCAGACATATCTCTTGGAGAGGCTAAGCTATTTGGGTCTTTTCGTTACCTGTGTACAGTGCCTGGCACAATACCATCCTGATTTCCCCAGTGGGGCCTTTAGGAGCTACCATCATAAGATTGATATTTGTTGTGCTGATAAATTTAAGACCTTGGTCTGCATAGTACTCTAAAGTGCCCACCTGCCACCTTTCACTAACACTAAATTCAGTGAAGAATAAAAATAATGGCCTGGAAGAAGGAATATGTCATGAACAACATATTATGGCTAGATCTGATGCCTGGTTCCTGTTTGGGAGCAATCTTTAGACTTGATTTCCTCAGAATTTGCCAGGTACTTGCAAACCACAGATTAAATCTCACACATTAATCCAGGTTTCATATACACGCCTCGGCTTCTTGTATTATTCAGAATTGCTAGACAAGGCGAGAGGCTTTAGAGCATACAAAGTGTGGGCAAAGCAGAGAAGCTGTTATTCCCTGGTTCAGGGTGTGGTTTGGATTTTTTGGGGGGGAGGGGGAGGAGGATTGGAGGTATTAAGAATGATTTATATTCTGTCAATTTTATTCAAGAGATGTGATATTCTGCATTTCAGCCTTTTCTGATTAATGCTGGAGGAAAAAGAGAAACTTTTCTTCTCTACTCTCTGCAACCTAATCTTATTTTTCTCTTTTTTATTTGACGCTAATGCTAGAGTTACTGACAGAGTTTTAAACTGGTTATGAAAAGCAACCTTTTTGTTAAAGATAGTCTCCCCTAACTACTTTATATTTCATTGAGAAAGGCTCAGAACAGTTTCAATCAATTTGTGTGTGTGTGTGTGTGTGTGTGTGTGTGTATGTATGTGTGTGTATATATATATATATATATATATATATATATATATATATATATATAATATACATACACACGTAAGAATATGTGCATATATAAATGCTTGTGTATACATACATACATTTTATGTTTACAAATGCTCATATTTGTGCATGTGTGTATATGTATTTGTGTGTATATCTGTACATATACATGTTTTACATGGATGTGCCTGTATACACACATGTATATGTGTGTGTGTGCATATATTTATGCATTAATGTATGTGCATTTGAATGTGTGTATATATATACGTGTGTGTGTACATGTGGCTACATCCATATATATGTGTGTATGTGTTTATGTATAGATCACTTGAGACATGATTTATTTCATGCCCTCCACATTCATGACACTGATAACTGCCCGTTATGAGTTTAAGTTTAAAACCTGAAATAGCAGAAATATACATGGAGAGGTTCAGAAAAGACTTGGCATAACATTTCTCACGTTTGTTGATACATGTTTTTATTATGTGGTTGGCTTCATGTGGTTCTGAGGCATGCATAAATCTGGCTCAAAATGTAAAAATAGCCCACTATCCATCTTTCTGTAGCAGGAGATGCAGGGTCACTGGTGGAGGTAAGATGAGCGCTGGAAAAAAACTTTACAGCTCCTTGCATAAAGCTGTCAGCAGATGAAATGGGGAGGTTTTTAAGCTCAGGGAATGAAAACCATATTGATAGCAACTCGTGTAGCAGGAATATTGATGAGAACCCATATCTGCGTATGGATGGGGCCAGGAAATCCAAGTGTAGACCTCAGTCTCTGCACCAGTGTGAATCCAGCGCAGAAACCCAGTCCAATGCAATTCCTAATGATAACATTTCCCCCTCATCTAGGCCTTTCATCTAAGAATTCCTTCAAGCGCTTTGGATAGTCCCTGCTGCACTGTGAACTCCTCATATTAGTGCTTACCAACAGCAACTGGGCCTTAAAAAATTAACCCTGACAATATCTTGTTATGCCATTATACAGAGAGGGAAAGAGGCATGTGGTGGTGAAGCCATGTACAAATGTCAGACTGGGGTCCTGGTTGTCAGTTTCATACTGCAACCACAGCTCTTTCCATAACAATGGGAGGTTTTGCAGACCTGGATTAGGAACAGTAGCGGCGCCAGGGTTTTTGCCGCCCTAGGCAGCAGCGCTCCTCCGCCGTAATCGGCGGCGCTTCGGCGGCAGCTCCTCTGAAGCTGCGTTCTCAGCGGCGTTTTGGCGGCTGCTTTTTTTGCTGATGAATCGCCGCTGGGAAATGAGTCGCTGCCGAAATGCCGCCCCCCAAATCCTGCCGCCCTAGGCGACCGCCTAGGGTCGCCTAGTGGAAGCGCTGGCCCTGATTAGGAAGAGGTACAGTGGGGAGGGTGTGACTGAGTTGTATAATTTTTCTGCAATTTTTCACCGAGCCCTGTACTCAGACATAAACAATTGGAGGTGGTGCTCAAAGAGAAAATTCCATCAGCAGCAACCAAATCTAAAAGCTATGGGGTACATGTGGGTACCGGGAGCTACTGGTGCGTGCTTGCTTGCTTGCTTGTTATAAACCCAATGAAGAATAAAAATAATGGCCTGGAAGAAGGAAGATGTCATGAACAATATATTATGGCTGCTTGCTTGCTTGTTATAAACCCAATGACTCCAAAGAACTCCATAGCCCTGACACCACAGAACTCCACAGCCTAGATGTTTGAACGCTTTCTGCTGTTTCTCTCCTGCCCTCTTCCCCTGGCCCTCCTTGCCAGTTAATCACTGCGGGGAGTGTGTGTTTGTTTCATTATCAGCTTCCTGTCCATTGCTGGGAATAAAAATTTAGGCTATAGAGGAAGAAGTCCAAAGGAAGGCTGCAAACCTGTACTGAAGAGTTTGTCTCTGCTGAGGTTCGCTGTGTTAGAGGAACTTAGTTGTGGTCAGATGCTGCAAGTGACTGCACAGGCACACCCCTGCATGGAATCACTTGCAAGATCAGAGCCTAAGAGGCCAAATTGTGGGAGTCAGTTGTCTTTTTGTATAGCTGGAGAGGGAAGAAAATAGCATGCACTATTATTGTACTTAAGACCCCAAATAAGATCTGAATCCCATTGTGCTAAGTTAAGTACATACAGACAGACACGACACCCCACCCCCCAATCCCGCAAACAGCTGCACAGCCAACTCTGTAGCAGAGCCAGGAGCATGTGAGTTAGCCAACAGCAGAATTATGGTAAATGTGTAACATCAATAAGAGCATTATGACCAAATGTGAACATGCAAATATTGATCCACTGGCTGCATTTAGGGGTGCAGTTTATATAGAGTCTGATCCAAAGCCTGTTAAAGTCCATGGGAAGACCCTTCACAGCCTGTCTTTTGAAAATCATTTGATTGAGCTGCATTTGTTTCTCTGTAGAGTGAAATGTCAGTTCTTGATATATACAAATAGTGCTGGTTTTTAAATTTTGCAAGTTGCCTGGTGTTTGAGATTGGTGCTACTGAAATCAATCAGTCAGTCAGCAAAAGGCACCAGCGCCCTTCTCCAGCACTGTCAGTCATGCAACTTTCACCCAAACCCAAATAGTCACTCTAAAAGAAGTGTGTGTGGGGTGTGTGTGATTGTGTGTGATTGTTTATATGTAGAGAAACTAAAAACAAAACCAATCCAGAATGTGCAGCCTTCTCTGCTCCTATTTATTTCTCACCATGCATTGTATTTACCCCTTCTTTTTTCCGGTACAGTGCCTGGCTGTCTACAGACCACAGTGGGATGAAGTAAAGGCTCACATTTACTTCACAAGGGGCCCAGTTATTTGCTCACACCAATCTAAATCAGGAGTTACACCACTGACATCAATGGCACGCACAAGCCTCAGTTCCACGAAAGCCTTTTTATCGCACTTACACCCATTCTAATGCCCCTTTTCCATTGCCAGGTGCAAACCTGGGCCCGCTCGAATCAATGGCAAAACTCCCATTGGCATCAGTAGGTGACTATTTCACCCTAGAAGTGGGATAAGTGAGCCTTTGTGTACGTGAGAATTCAGGCCACCCTTGTTAAGTAGAGGAGAATCAGGCAGTGTACCCTGAAGGAATGGGTGCCTTTTTTATGATATAGGGACTCAGTGATATTCTCTGGAATTTACCCAATAAGATAGTTGCCCACCAGGACTGTGACATTTTTCAAAGGGCCTGACAGCCTTGTTCCTGTGAAAAATACCATGGACTCTTTAATGACCCTGATGTGTGGGAGGCCCCTGGCATCACCCATCATCTGAAAGACTGTTAACAAATAATCCTGCAAACCAGTCACTATAAAGCAGTGACTATATCTTGCGGATTACATCACTTAGACACTGGCTAAACCACAATACTATGCTTCCAGCCAAGAATTCTCCCTGTTATTAGAAAATCAATTACACCTTCCAATCCGGACTGCAAATACCAGAGGTGACTAAGTACCCTGCACTCATGTTCACTCATAAACTTCTCTCCCTGCAGTAGGATCACCTCAGAGGCTATAATAAAATTTGTAACCGGTGGTTTGTACACATTTCAATATAATTTCCTGCAATTCAGCCTGGTGAATGGAAAACAAATTTAAATCATGATAAAAGCCCAGGCAGATGCTATCCATAATGTTAACTGCTTGTCATATGTGGAGATGTATTCTGTATCCTTTGGGAATGGCAGTTCTCATTTCTCCTCAGTGCTAAAGCTGTAACATTTATTGTCTCTGAGCAAGAACTACAAGGTATTCTACTCAGATGATATGTTTGCTCAGAATGGGGTTCTGTGGTTTATAATTTTCCTTCCTCGGCCTCCTCTTTCTGCTTTTCTCCAGTATTACAAGGACTCTCTGCTCTTTTTTCCCCCCTTTTCCAAGCCTAATCAGAAAAACAGCAAATCGCTCCTGCTCTGCTTCTATGCATTTATTTACACACACACACACACACAAAACTCACAAGTGTCTGTTGTTTTTTCCCCTCTTGCAGCTATGCCAGATGATGCTCCTCTCCATCTAGTCCCCAAAACTAAGGCCCTTATCAATTAAAGCACTTAAGCATATGTGCGTCTTTAAGCATGTGAGATGTCTCATTGGCTCCAGTGGGACAACTCACATGTTTAAGGTTATGTATAGTCTTTGGAGCCTGATTCAACTACCACTGAAATCAATGGAAAGACTCCCACTGACATCCAAGGGTGTTGGATTAGGGTTGCGAAAGCCAGATTTTCCAAAAGAGTTCACTCAGCACATTGAAAATCTGGTTCTAGGTGCTTTACCGAATAAGGGCCTAAGCAGGATGGGACTAGGACTCTGAACACAGCGGACTTCCAAAGTGCCTCTGGGTACTGGTGTTGATTTACTGTATGTGTGTCATTCTTCTCTCTGTGTAAACATTTTAGCAGTGGCACAAGGAGACACTGTCCTGCTGGAAATGTTGTCTTTTACATAGACATAAAACTGAGACTCTGGCCATCTTAAATTATTGAACCTCCTCTGGCACTTTTTGGAAGAATAGGGGGTTTACCTCAGTGGGCCAGCCTAAATCCTCTCTAGATAACTGTAATCTTCTTCCTTAACTTCTCCTGCCCCCTGCTGCTGTACTTTCAAAGTGGATAGAGTATTATTCATTTCCTGTCCTAAAGTGTTTCATGGTATTGTTTCACTCTGCTAAACAGCTGCCATGCTCAGTACCAAAGGTGGCTGCACTGTAGTTGTAGGTGAAGAGATCCTACCTACCATACAGGGATGTTTTGAAGTTAAAACTAATTAATGTTTGTAAATAGTTGTAAAACTTCAGATAAAAGGTGCTGTACAAGTGTAAAGTATGGTTATAAAGGAAACCTAAGTAGCTTTGATGACTAGCTTTTTTTTGTATTGCTACACCCACTCGGGGTACATTTTGCAACTTAGCATGTCAGTTCTGTGCCACAAACAGGCAAGGAAACGAACCAAGGTATGGAATCAATGATGGGGTTTTCCCTATGTCCTAGCATGGATTTTATGTGATCGGTGACTGAAGCAGAACATTTTGCCTCCATCTTCCCTTTCTGGCAAGGTGTTTATGTTGGGTGAATAGGCACAAGGACTAGTAGAATCTGCCCCCTACTACCTAGGCTGCATCTTTAATGAAACATAGCAAGCTAACTGATCAACAGCAATGGAGTTGGTATCCCATGTGCACAGCTGACCTACTTGCTCACGCCTGCAGTAAACAACAAAAGCATTTGCATCCGCTAAACTTATGACTGGTTGGAAATATAAAAAAATCAAATGAAACAAATAATAATCAGATACACTTGGGATATTTTCTGGAAGCTCCTTCACACACCTGCAAAGGAAGCAATGGAATTGTTCCCGGAACAAATGACTATGCCGCCCGTGAATATATTTAGCCTTCCTAACAGACTTGGCGTCTCAGTTTTCTGCGTTTCTTCATAAATAACAGGCACTGATACATGACTTGATCTCTATGCACATGGGGCAATTACTGGCAAAGCAAACTATTTATATATAGTCTTTAGGTAGATTAGATTGATTGATAGATAAATAGATCTTGCAACCTGAAAAATACATAGTCACACTTGTTAACAGCCTGATCCAATGCCTATTGAAGTCAGTGGGAGTCTTTCCATTGACTTTAGTGGGCTTTGGATCAGGCCCTAACAGGCTAATACAATCCACTTGGATCCCTAGTATTCTTACCTGTCACAAACCTGTAAACTTTATAAGGCATCGGTGGTAAAAATTTGGATTTCCAGTGACTGCTGTAAAGCTCTTGGACAGCAGGAACATGGGACCAGTTCTTCAGACAGTGTGAATTGGTATAGTTCCCCTGACTTCACTCCATGCTGAAAGTATCGTTAACTAATGACATCACTCTCTTTCTTTTTCTTTTTTCCCATATGACCCAACTTCCTGTCCATGAGGCAAGGTGAAACAGACAATTTTAAGCAGAAAGCGGCTCAAGGTTTCATCTGGTTACGCTACTCTCATTTTAAGCAAGTGCCTGTAGTTTCTTGGGAGAAGGTATTGTTATTGTATTTAATGCAATGGCTTTATGCCTTTAATAAAAGGTAAGTGTGTGTATGTGTTTGTGTATGTGTGCAGCTGGCCTGGACTTTGATTCTTCATCATGGTTTGTCCCTTCCCATGTTTAAATAGCATGGGAATGATTCAGTGAGATATAGCCAGTTAATATGGCAAGTGACCCAAACTCACATGCTACAGAGGAAGGCAAAAAAAAACCCCAAACCAAAACACAAGTCATTGCCAAACTGACCTAGGGGAATATACCTTCTCGGCCACACAAATGGCAATCAATTAGAACCTGACTTCCTCACAAGGTCATCAATGGCTACATGACAAACAATACAATAAACACAACACAAGAAAAAAGGAGCTAAGAAATGTGACTGTCTACCCAGTGATCTAAAGATCTAGCTTGGAGGTCCCAATTCATCACAGACATTAGAGGAATTTGCAAATCTTCCTCTAATTTTTTCATTAATATTTCCATTTTGTCCTAAAGACATTTCCCATGAAAATAAAGAAAATGTTATGAAGGAAAATGTTTGACCAGTTCTTTACCTAACTGCCTTTTCTGCTTTTGAATCTCTCTCCCTTCAGCGTGTGTGTAAGCACTGTGCTAAATCAGGGCCTTATGATGTGTAAGTGACGAGGGGGCTTGGTCAGGCATGGTGACCAATCAGAATCAGTGAATATATAATGAAGGGGGAGGAGCCATGTCAGTTGGTGGGCTCTCTCACCAATCCAGGAAGGAACCAATGCTATGCCAAAGTCTGTTTCAGCTGCTTGCTTCAGGACACAATTTACTGGTTAAACACAATATCCTTGAGTAATACAAAACAATTCCTCAGTTGGTTTACCCTGGCCTCTCTCAGCCCTCCCTTTAAATCCCCTATTGGTCATGTGACGGGCAGGTAGCCCTTAATCCTTTCCTGGCTGATTTACCTTGTCACAAGCCAGCATTCTCCTGGCCTCAAATGAACAACTCGGCACATCTCAGTCAAATAGCTTGCTTTGGGTTTTGTCACATTTGAGGGATGTGCTTAATCACATTTAAAACTCACATAGGGAAGCATCCCCACAAGAGACACTTTACTGAACTTAAACATCTTTTCACTAACAATGTTTGGTTAGAAATGACAGCTATTAAAACAAAACAAAGACACAAGCAGAGAGAGAGAGAGAGAGAGAAACAAGCCAACTGAAGTGTGCCCTGCAGAAATCCAGCTTCCTTGGTTAGTTCTACAGAGCATTTCAGAACTGCAGGAATCAAAGTGACAGTGGTGTTACCTAGCTGTATTCACCCCGTCTGCAGGCTAACTGTTCATGTATTTGTATTATTATTATTATTTTTGGCGTTCCTTTGTCTCCTCCTCTGTTGTAGTTTTCAAAGTGAAGCACAATGCAAGCCCTGTTAGAAATGCAAACAGACTAGCAAAGTTACACATGTGTGGTATTGGATAGCTTGGGCTATTTCTCCATTGCAAAATATAGGTGTGTTTTTACATAGAGATAGCTAACTCAAGACAGCTTTCTTGATATAAAATTGTAGTGGAAACAAGGTACTGTAGTTTTTACCTTGATGCAGGTAGTCAAGGTAAACTCCACATGGTGATGTAGGGTTGACCTCAACTAACTACAAAGAAGTAAAACTACCTGTGCCTTGTTTCCACTGGTTTACATTGAGATAGCTAACTTGAGTAGGCTATCTGGATGTCAAAACACACCCCTTTTGGTAATGAAGGCAAAGCCCCAAGGGTCAGTAATGGATTATAGAACCTTTTTCCACCTGGCTGATGGATTTAAGCTAGGATTAGTGGTGACCAAAATATCTTATTATATAAGTGTGTGGTGGCCCATGTGATTGGGTCTCAGTCCCATTCCTAGTGAACAAGTGCCCCTGTTACACAAATTACTGCCCACCACAATTAACACACTCTTTGACTCTCAGTCTCAGCAGAGAGTCCCAAGACTGAATGGGCATGGAGACTGCTCTATATTTGCTCTGTGGAGACAGGCTGTCAATCTTTCACCCTGGGGTTGTCAGTTTGGTGTCCCTCACTGGCACTCTCCTATTGACTGGTCACAACCCTTGAATTCAGTTAATGCCACCAATCCTTTTTGGCCTCTGCCTTCTAATTAAGGGGATTGCAATTGTTGTACCAAGGCATGCCCTACTTCAGGGGCCTCTTCTGTTTTCCTCTACTCAAGTCATATAGGCAGACACCTTCCACTGCTTCCTAGGCCCTGATTCTGCAACCCCAGTGGGAGTGTTGCTGTTTCTTTCATGGGGAGCAGAACTGGAAACTGGAAACGTTTTTTTAAAAAATGAAATGAGCAGGTGGAAAGAGCTTGTCATTTTTTGTTCCCATTTTCTCTTGATCACTTTTTATTTTTCAGAGCTTCAGGAATCAGAGCCATTATGCACCACCCGCGCTATTAAGATTAAGTAATTAATGTAACTAACGAGAGAATCTTTAAATGTGTTTTTTAATATAATTATTAATTTTTTTATGTGGTTGCCTAATTTCCTAGGTAAATACCAAACTATTGACATTTGCAAGGCTCGCATTTATAAATAGCATATTTCCAGGGCGCAAAACTTAATAGAATCCTCTTAGAAAACCTATTATACTCTTTAATGTAATATAAAGTTTTATTACTTTTTAGCAATTACAGCATTTGTTTTGCAGAATTAATTACTAACTAGCTTCAATCTGAAAAAACTCATCATTCCAGCCTCTTCTCTCCTTCCCCTAGCTATGCGTTCTAAGTCCAGATCATTGCAATAATTACCGGAGATTAGAAGGAACAGGTAGATTTTTGTGTGTGTGTTCTGTTCTATTTGACAATAAACATATTTTCTTATAAAAGACTCCAGTTGGAATTAGATCCGTGGGCAAGAAATTGTATGTAATAAGATTGTTAAAAGAAGAAAGGCAAGATATCTCTTTTTTGAGACAAGCTCTAAGCCGCCTGGAAGGCTATACAGGACATTTGTCTACTGACTGCTATTCATATATTTTGAGGTCTGTTGACTCGGGTATGGGAAAATATTTGAGAGAGGATTATTATCGTCTACTATTATTGTTAATATGTTATTATTGTAGAGCCTCAACCAAGAATCAGGGCCTGTTGTACTAGGTGCTGTAGGAACACGTATGAAAAAGTCACTGCCCCAAAGAGCTTGTAGCCTTGAGCCCCAGTGCTGCGGTGAGGGGCTATGAGGGAAGATCCCTCTGCTCGTATGGAGTTCATGGCCATGTCAGGACAAAGGGACACTCATGTAGGTTTCATTCTTTCCGGCCACAAGTACATTCCAACTTAGCCTTATAGTGCCCCGTGTGTAAATTACATGTGGTCGGACCGTGAGAGTCACACATTTCAAGAACAAATGGTGCCTAGTAAAGTTATGTGAATAAAATGTACATCCTGCATTTAGGCCCCCGTTTGGGAAAGCACTTCAGCACATGCCTAAATCTATCCCCGTTCAGGACAGAACTTGAGCATGTACTTATTTTTAGCTATGTGTGTAAGTCCCATTGGTAAGCATATGTTTAAAGTTAAGTATATGCTTGACTAAGTGCTGCATTGGGATTCCCTCCTGATTCAGAGATTAAGCACGTGTAGTCCTGTTCATCTGAGAATCTCAAAGTATTTTACAACCATATGCTAAGTGTTACTAAACCTCATTACAGCTAGGGAAACTGAGGCACAGTAATTTAATGTGACCTGCTCAAAATGACATGGCAAGTCAATGTCAAGCCAGAGCCACAAACCAGAAATCATAGAATCTTAGGTTTAGAAGGGACCACAAGGTCATCTAGTCTAACCGCCTGCCAAGATGTAGGATTTGTTGTGTCTAAACGTTGATTACTAGGCACTGGTCTGTTCATGAGACCACACTTATACAAATCTTTATAATCAGTATTAGCAATATGACACTAGATGCCCTAAACATATTTAGACTATTTCTTGAAGAATCTCTGCATGTGTAAAATCAACCTGTGATATATTTGTTTCATCTCCTCCTTGAGAACTTGGTAGGGTGACCAGATGTCCCGATTTTATTGGGACAGTCCCGATTTTTGAGTCTTTTTCTTATATAGGCTCCTATTACCCCCCACCCCCATCCCAATTTTTCACACTTGCTGCCTGGTCACCCTAGAACTTAGTACGAATCCACATGAATCCAAACTGACCAACACACACACGCCACTCTGCCCCTGCTCTGCACTTAAAAAACAAACAAACACACACTGGCCAGAATTTTCAAAAGAGCTCAGAATCCAGAATTAGGTGGGGAGAACATCTGGAAATCTGACTCATACTTAAGTGCCTAATTGGGAGTTGCCTTCTTTTGAAAATGCGGCCTGCCATAGTGAATAAAGTTATACACATGCTTAAGTGTTTGTAGGATTCCAGCGACAATGATTATTTCCTATTACACTAAGTTTCCAAACCAAGAAATTGCTTCCTTTTTTTAAAAAAAACCTACAACCTCAACAACAAAACAATTGTGATCCATTCTGCACCTTCCTGGAACTAGACTCAAACCTCTTTCTCCTGCTGAGACCACAGATCATTAACATTGTTAATGTTCTCACTAAATCTGTTTGGAGAATGTGACAAGTCTAATTTGTTACTGACAGACCAGTTGGGAGTATGTTTAAAATGCATCACTCTTGCTGTTCTACCCTTTGAATGGATGTGTGGTTCCTGTCAAGTAGACTTGCTATTTTGTTAAAGACTATCTGTTATTTCATCAATCTCTTCAACTGGCTCCAGAAGGGAAGACTTTGCATTCTGCTCACTTCCGTCCCTGCTTTTAGATTTTAAAAAGCTTGTCTTTAAAATACAATGATTGCAGCCCAGGGAAGGAAGGAATGAGGAGGCTTTTCAAGGTGGAATTTAGAAACCAGGAGGTGCTTGATTTTTTTTTAACAGAACTATTTTTAATTAAGTTGTAAAGCTAATTACCATACAGCCAGATACCGTATCTGCTTTTGCACGTTAACTTTATAAAAAGATCTTATCAAACCATCAAAGGGTTGAACCTTCTCCAGTGCTCAAACAGAATGCAAATCTAAGTAGGCTGCATGTAAAATTAGACAAAGTCATTAGGATTCAGTTTCTGGTCTTTACTTGAAACGAATAAATACCAGCAATAACATTTTCACCTGAAAAAAGGCCATGTGGTCTGTTTGTCCATCTATCCCTGGAGCCCGAGCTCTGGGATCCTCCCCACTCATAATTTTGGCTCCAGTCTGAGCCGAAACGTGCACTTTGCAATTAAACAGCCCTTAGACCGACTCAAACCAGTGTTATATATGGGATATTGCACCAAGCATTACTGTCAAGCAAACTGCTCAGTGGTTACACAGGCTATGAACCCCAGCAGACCTGTCAGCTGCTTACACACTGAATGATGCCTGAATGCCCACACTAGCTCTTCATGGTACCTGGTTCCATTTCCAGTTTATGCAGAGCCTACCTGCTACTGTGTCCTGACTGAGAGGAGCAAAGCACAATCCACTCTGGGTGTGTGCTAAGCTGCAGAACAGGCACTGTGCTACTTCACTCTCTTGTAGTTAAAGAGTCCGCAAAGCTCTCCACAGTGATTACAAGGGACCAACGCCCTGTGGCCTGTGTTTAGAGGTCCCCCTCAATTCCCATAAGGTGACAGCATGGCACAAATCTTTGAACGTTAAGGTGAGTGCAGCCTGTTGTAATATGGAGCAGATGAAACCTGTCTGGAATGCCTGATTCTGGTGAGCATCACCTCCGTGATGAGTGGGCCTGTCAGCTTGATGAGCGGACCAGCAGAATGACTATCTCAGTTTCTGTACCAAGCAGCTGATGTTATGAAAAGCAGTTTGAGGGAGAGATGCTTAATTTATAGCACGCAGGTCGACTAAGGAGGAATTTTGCACACTTCTTGTGGTGTCCTCATTCTGCTTCCCGCCACATTTGTGCACATACGACTGCCCTATCACCGCACTTAGGTCACTGGAAGAGCATTCACGCTCAAGCAGCTGGCATCACAGGCATGCTTCGTGTTTTGCCACAGTCATGGATGTTGATGATCGCATCTCTCAGCTAGCCAACTCCAGTGTGGCGTTGATTAAGGCAACGCCATGTAGCGGTCCATGGCTGATCTGCACCGGATGCTAGGTGCTCAAAAGGTGGGAGCCGGAGTGCACAGTCTACAGGGTTGTTCTCTATGCTAGTTTGCCATAAGGGAACCCTTTTCTGTTTGGGTGACAATGTTATACCTTTAACGGTTGCAAGAAAACTTTGTTGTGACTTTGGTCAACTCAGTGTCACTGTTATATCGTATAGAGAATGTCTTGCATCTGCACTAACAACTTCCTGGAATATGTATACAGAGGCTGTTGATGTGTGTAGGCTTAAGACATCCTGTGATATAGGGGCAGGCGGTGTTCGGTACAGGCTCTAGCTTTTTTGAGTGAAGGGATCGTGCCCACACTGCACAGGCATATTCAGCAGAGGAGTAGCAAAGAGCCAGTGCTGTTGATGCTAGAGTCGATGAGTCTGCACCCCATGTTGATGTAACCAACTTGCTGAGCATTGCACACCGCAACCTTGTTTCCTAATGATTTGACAGGTTGCCATCATATCAGGCACTACTGGCCAGTCCCTTCAGATTCATGCAAGGAAAGAATCAACCTGCATTGACTCAGTAGGGAGCAGTCTAGCAGCTGGAGCATGGCACCGGGCAGTCAGGATTACTCGGTTCCACTCCCACATGTGCCAGGCAATTAGGGGGAGATTGTCTAAGTCACAAATGGCAGTTAGCGCCTCACTCCTAGAGAAAATCAAGCTGAAGTAAACACAGCCCAAGTGAATGGGAAATAAGCCCCTAACTGTAATTTCTGCTTTTGGAAATCTCTCTCTTTGGGAGGATTTTCAAAAAGTTATTATTGATTTACAGTGCCTTATTTTTGGATGCCCAATTGGAGACCCTTTAAAAGGGCCTGATTTTCAGAGGGTGGAGGATCAGCACTTCCTGAAAATCAGGCGCTTTTATGGTGTCTCCAGTTGGGCACCCAAAAACTGAGGTGCCCAGAATTACTAGTCACTTTTGAAAATCTTGGCCTCTAAAGCACCTCACTTTCCTGTATGTAAAATGGGGGTGATGCCCACCTCACAGGGCATTGTTACAAGGCTTACCCAACTATAGTACTCTTCATCCATAGCTCTTAAAGTAGGGCGTGAGTATCATTCTGCCCACTTTACTCACAGGGAAACTGAAACACATCAAGAGGAAGTGACTTTCCCAAGGTCACCCAGCACTGCAAGCCAGAGACATAACTATGAACAGAATCCAGGTGCTTTTGAAACAAAGTTGATTGCCTCATCTACTGGGCTGTTGTGCTTCTCAAAGTTTTCAAAGTGCTTTGATCTCCCGGATAAAGCTCTTAAAAGAGGACAAAGTGTATGTTTTTTTCTTGTCTGTATTGAGGGGTACTGCACAATTTCCCCATCTTTATATAAACCATTGCTCAGTGTGTGTTTCACATCCCTGTGCCTGATAGACAGAGGATATGAGTCTGCCACAACTTATAGCTGGGGAGCTGTTTTTTTAGCCCAAGATGTGAAGGTTGATGCTCTTAAAGCTTGGTCTACTCACAAAGGTGTGTCATTTTTACATGAGGTGGATTTCCGGATCGGCGGTTAGCAATCGATCTATCGGGGATCGATTTTTCGCATCTCGTTAAGACGCGATTAATCAATCCCCGATCGCGCTCCCCGTCGGCTCCGGAAATCCACCTCATCGAAAGGCGGAAGCGGAGTCGACGGGGGAGCGGCAGCGATCGACTCGCTGCCATCCTCATGGCCAGGTAAGTCGATTACGATACGCTGACTTCAGCTACGCTATTCACGTAGCTGAAGTTGCGTATCGTAGATCGACCCCCTCCCCTAGTGTAGCCCTAGGCTGAAGGAGTGATTGAATACTAATTTAGTTAAACTTGTGCAATTTTGTAGGTGAATGATTTTATGCTGATTTCATTTGGCTTATAGCTGCTTAGTTTACTTTGCCATATTTACAGCTGCAAACTAAACTGTCATAACCAGTTTTAAACTAATATAAAAAAGTCTATGCAGAGAAGCTGCACTGGTTTAACTAAGCCGGTTTAAGTTCAATGTGTACAACTTCTGTGTGTACCTTTGGAGAGCCTGCATCCATTCCCCAGTGATGATCCAGATGATTCCTGTTGCACTTATTCCTCCCAAGGATGTAAAGTCTCTGCCTCATGATATCAGAGAATGGCTGGTGGAGAATGCTTTTGAGCATCAGCCAGAAAGGAAATCAGAGCAGCATGCTCCTCTCATGCCTCTCTCAAGAGTCAAGTATGTGCTGCTCTCTACACAGTTAAGAGATATTTTAATAGGTGACCCTGCTTAGATTTGTCTGGCTGTTGAACTCTTTAATTTGGTCCCTTTTCACAGCACAATGCCTCTGCAAATTTAATAAGCTGAGGGGAATTTATGGCTTTGACTTAAAAGTTTTTAAATTGTTATTGCTTTTTCTTGTGTTTTTTCATTTAAACCAGTTGCAAACCTTGGGGAGATTTCATGGAGAGTGATTTAAATCATTCCATCTTGCATGTCTGTTACCAGAGATGGTATAATGCAGGATTGTTATCTAGCTCACAATAAGGGGAGATGTAGTCTGTTGAATGGACCCATAAAAAGTGAGATGCCCATTACCCCTGATTGTGTTGCCACACACTGCATATTTCATGTAATGCACATATTCTAGATCACATTATCCATCAAATATATCATTTCATACTAATAATAATGCTTAGCAGTTCTATTGGGCTAGTCACGATGAATTGCAAAGTGCTCTTCATTATCCCCATCTAGCCGATGGGGAAGCTGCGACACAGAAGGAGATTTCCAAAGGCACAAAGGGCACTGAAGCTCCCTGCGCTCATTGGAAGGTCACCTGACTCTCAGTTGCGCCTTTGAAAATCTCCCCTCGAGAGTTTAAATGAAAGCACCTTAAAGCAAGTCAGGGACAGAGCTGGGATTAGAATCCAGATCCCTTAAATTTCCATGCTGTACCCTAGACACTGGACATCACTGCTCCCCTTATTACACATTACATTCACTTTAAGAATAAATGTCTAAATGTACTTGTGTCTACCACATGTGCCTGTGCACATGTAGGAGTATGTAGTATATGCACAGTGTACAGTATACCTGCCCTAAGCATACATTTGCGAATGCTGACTGGATAGAGCATGGGACTGGGACACAGGAATTCCTGAGTTCTAATCTCTTCTGCCACTGACTAGCTGTGTGGTCCTGAAGCATTAACTTTTCTGTGTTTAAGTTTCCCCTTCTTTGCTCCCTCTCTGGGGTTTTTTGAGGGTAGCTAGGTCCAGATTGTGCCCTGGTGGCCCCATGTGCACAAAGGGGAAAGGCTCACAGAGCTGCACCCTTTGCACAAATGCAGTCTCCAGAAAATAGGGGCGCATGAGATCAGGTCATGGCAAAGCTGGCTGGGTGTACAGTAGGGAGCGTGCTGAGCCCCCTTTTAACAACGGGTGTGGTCCTCTTGCATGCCCAAGAGCTCAGGGGGGAATTCTGCCTCTGTTGCACTGCCCCTACCACTGGGCTGTGCCTTAAAAGGTACAATAAAGCCCTAAATGCTTGCATAGCACTGTAGAAATATACAGAACTTGGGACCAAATCCTGAAAAGTGTTGAGCACAACCTTGAAGCCCATGTGATTTGCAGGTGCTTGGCCCGTCTGAGGACGTAGCCCACTAAGCACCGTCACCATTACAATAAGAACAAAACAATATGCCTGATCCTCCGAGGTGCTAGACACCTCCTGAGACGTACTGATCCTCCTCAGCTTGGGAGCTCAGCACCATGCAGGATCAGGCTCAGAGCAAATGCAACCATCCATCCTGCAGACAGCCCCCTTTCCTTGTCTCTCATAGTTTTGCAGCTCCCCAAAATATGCAGCTCTTGTGCTGTAAGCTGCCCGTGAAAGTGAAATGTGAGGACATGCGCAACCTGTAATTTGCATGGACCAGCAGGATCCTAGAGTGGCTTCCATTTTTTTCCCCCCAGCAAAATTGCAACAGCTCCATAGCTGCACATTTTGAAATAGCCGTCATTTTTAAGCAATAAAGCTAATACAGCTAGCTGGAGCAGATATTTAAAGTGGACTCTAAATCAATCTGCATTGTCAATTTGGGACTTCTTACATTTTAAATACTTCCAAAATCTTAAAGGTGCCAGGAGCTGATTGGGAAAGATTCATGTCCCCTCTGGAACAGGAGTATTTACGTTAGCTACCCATCCCAATAATTACCTGGCAAAAGCTCCAGGCTGCCAGAAATACCTACAGAATTCCCCTAGGGGTGATTGTGAAGAGGAAGGAGAGAAAGAGAATATTAAGCATACACTAGTTCAATATTTTTATCATGTCAGCAGGCCTCTGGATTCCTACCCAACTCACTATTTAGCAATGCTAACTGTGTCTTTCCATCTCAGTTACTCACTGAGATGTAGTAACCTGTACCTACAGCTGCCTAACTTTACAAAAGCTGCACAGTCCCCAGATTACAGCACTTTTCATTTTGCGCAGTGGGAGAGAGAAGCGGCTTCATTAGAGATTTAGTTGGGCTCAAAGCTCATTTGGAACTAAAAGCCCTATGAGAAATCCATTATGAGAAAGATCTGATAGTTTAATGCATTCCTGCAAAGCACTATAATTTGATAGGAAATTGATGGGATAATACCATTCTTGAGATCAACTGGAGGGCGGCATGTTAAATTTCAGTTTTAATGGTTGGTTCAGAGGGATTCAATTAGGAATGGTTGAAGCAGTTCAGAGACAATCATAACCCATGCAAAGCTTCTATGGAAACTCCAGGCAAACTTCAGTCAAAACTTCCAAAAAGTTTGAAGAACTTTATTTTCTCATTTTTGCTTCTTGCTTCTGTTCAGGACTGAATGTGGGATGGGCTGAAATGCACCAGCATCACTTCATCTCTAAGAAATACAGTTCAGTTTTGCTGATCCAAAGTGTTTGGATATGTTTCCGAAGTAAGCGCTCAGAATTCTTTATTATTATTTGTATTTCAGTAGTGTTTAATAAAGACCTCAAACAAAATCCCATTGTACTAGGTGCTGTACACACACACAGTCCCTAACCCCAAAAATGTACAGTCTAAACAGATGAAACAGATGCTCCTTGGAAACATTTTGCAGATGGAGAATTAAGGCACCAGAGATGCAAGGGGACAGATTTTCAACAGCTCAGCTCCCATTTACACTCCAAAATAAGTGATTAGATTTTCAGAAGAGCTCAGCATGTTGAGTGCTGTCATCCTTTGAAAACCTGACTATATGTTTCACAAGGGGAGCTGCTGGGTGCTGAGCATTTTTGAAAATCTGGACCGCTAGGTGCCTAACTGGGAGATGTGCTTTTTAAAAAAAAGTTTTGACCCAATTTTGGGCACTTGACACTTAACAGTCTGGCCCTAAACAACTTAACCCACACTGGAGGTGTGGCATAGTCACTTGGGCACTAGACTACAACTCAAGAGACTTGAGATGAACTCCAGCTTCTTCCAGTGCTTTGCTGTATGAACTCGGGCAGTCACTTCTGTCCCCGTGCCTCAGTTTCCTCATTTGTAAAATAGGGTAAAGATGCTGACTTCCATTATAAACATTATAAAGCACATTGAGATCTATGGATGACAAGCATTATATCAGGGGTAAGTGTCAGTCTAGGAAAGAGAGTGGAACTGAGTATAGATCTTTATGCATCCCAACCTAGTATCTTACTCATATTTCCTACCATTGCAATGTAAAAAATTACAAGAGTTCTTCAATTTTTTGTAAAAATACATCAACCCAAAAAGCTAAAACTGAAAGAAAGAACTGCCAAAGATAAATGTAAATAAGCTTGTTTTAGAAATGTTAGCCCGGTCATCATAAATAATAGATCAACCTTCATTTATCCCAGAGGAGACAAGATTTTGGAGATACTGGAGGCAGATATCTGTACGTGGTACTTACCTAACCACTTAATATTTGGGGGTTTTTTTGCTGATGCTTGTAAGGTGATATCTTCTTTTGGGAACTCACGTTCCTAGCCCCAGCACGGTATGGTAATTATTGATCTATATTTTCCCCACTCCTGCCACCGCCCCACCCAATTATTACTGTTAATGGCATATTGCTGAGCATAAAGCACAGAAGAAGACAAAGTGTTTGCCCCAAACAGCTCAGGGTTAGAATGCCTTTAGGCTTGCACTCCTGCACAGAGCTCTAGGAGGTAGTAGAAACCTCCATAGACATCCTTGTGTGCACTATATAAACCTTGGTACAGCACAGAAAGAGGAGTAAGTGGGTGCAGTACAACTGCTACTGCCTCCTGCTCCACCCCTTCCGCTCCCAACGTGCCAGCAAATTAATTACTTCCTTCCCCTCGCTCAAGAGCAAGGAGGCAAGCGGGAAGGAATTGTGCATCTCAGAGGTGTGTCATAAAGTAGGCGCTGTGTAACAAGGCTGGTTCTGGCAAGACCCAACTGAGAGTGCCAGTTCAGGACAAATTGCTTCAAGTAGGGCAACTACAGCCCAAGGCTGGGGTTTTTCCACCTCTAAGGCAAACCAAACCAGCCAGACAGAAGAGACTCTGGTTCAACCCCACTGGCTAACCACAAGTCACACAAGCAATCCCCTAAGACACTCCAGTTTCCCAGTCTCACCACCAGTGCCACTCGTTATGGGGACAACTGGTCATGAAAACCAATGCCCCAGTAAAAGAAAAAAGGTCCTCCCGATCCCAATGGACCAAGCCCCCAGATCCAGGTCAATATACAAATCAGATCTTACCCACAAATCACGCTGTTGCCAATCCTTTAGAATCTAAAATCTAAAGGTTTATTCATAAAAGGAAAAAGGTCTAGGTGAGAGCTAGAATTGGTTAAAAGGAATCAATTACATACAGTAATGGCAAAGTTCTTGGTTCAGGCTTGCAGTAAAGATGACATAAACTGCAGGTTCAAATCAAGTCTCTGGATTACATCCACAGCATGGATGGGTCCTTCAGTCCTTTGTTCAGCGCTTCCATTTGTAGAAAGGTTCCTCCAGAGATAAGAAGCAGGAATGAAGACAAAATGGAGATGAGGCAGCTGCCTTTTATAGTTTCTTCCAGGTGTAAAGACACCTCTTTCCTTACTGTGGAAAATCACAGCAAAATGGAGTCTGGAGTCACATGGGCAAGTCTCTGCATACCTTACTGAATCATAAGGTGTGTCTGCCTCCTCTCAATGGGCTAATTGTATAGTCGATGGTCCTTAATGGGCCATCAGCATGCCTGGCAGAGCTGATAGCTTGTCCTGGGTCCCAGAAGCCCAGCCCCAGTTTGAAATACTGACATACAGTATAAAGCCATTGAACTACAGACAGTATAAAGCCAATATTCATAACTTCAACTACAAAACTGATACATGCATATAAATGGCATAATCATAACCAGCCAAGCATAACCTGGACTTAGACACCTCATTTGACCCCCTTTAGATAAGATTTGGTGCCACTACAGTACCTTGGTTGTAACAATGATCTGCATGGTCGCAGTTATTGTCAATAACGTCACACGGTGCTTATATGGCAAAGCCTCACTCAATGTTCCCTCTAATTTTTGACAGGCCGTGTGCACAAAAAATGTCTTCTGTGCAAATTGTTGTGCTTCTGTGCAAATTTTTGTGCGCGCGGTGTTTCGCCGTGTGCGCAGGGTTTAGGATCTGTGTGCGTGCGCACACGCACACAGCTTAGAGGGAACAGTGGCCTCACTCCAGCCCTTTGGTCTGCATAGATACACAAGTCAAACCACAGCAGCAGACCCAGAGACAGTTGCATGGTATCACACACCCGGATATAGGTGCTGCAATCTAGTGGTCAGAACATGAGTCTTGCCTAGTGGTCAGTGCAGAATCAGAGGGAAGAACCAGAGGTGTCAGGGAACAAGCCAATGGTTGGAGCCAGGTGTTCAGGGGATGGTAGGAACTAGGCCTGGAGCAAGGACCAGTGCGGGAAGCAGGTCTGGCACAGCTGCAGATATGGAACACATGGAATGCTCACTGAGCTACTGGTGCTACAAAGTCTAAGGGTACGTCTATACTACAGAATTAGGTCGAATTTATAGAAGTCGATATTTTAAAACCCGAATTTATGGAATCGATTGTGTGTGTCCCCACTAAAGAGCGTTAAGACCATGAGGTCGATTGACTGTGTCCACAGTAGCGGGGCTAGCATCGACTTTCGGAGCATTGCATTGCGGGTAGCTATCCCACAGTTCCCGCAGTCTCCGCCGCCCATTGGGATTCTGGGTTGCGATCCCAAAGCCTGATGGGGCAGAAAACATTGTCGCTGGTGGTTCTGGGTACATGTCATCCCTCCCTCCGTGAAAGCAATATTTCTCGCGCCTTTTTTCCGGGGTTTCCGTGTTTGCTACGGAAGCCTGCTCAGCTCACAATTACCGTACATCTCCAGCGTACGCCTGGACATTAGGTCTAGTGGGGATTCAGTCACACTATAATACGGGCAGAGGGATAGCTCAGCGTTCTGAGCGTTGGCCCGCTAAACCCGGGGTTGCGAGTTCAATCCTTGAGGGGGCCATTCCGCCTGAGGCTGGTAGTCGCGGGACTACACAGCAGGAGCGCCTTGCCTTCTAGCTGCAGATGGTGCAATATGCCATAAATGGTCGTGGTCGCGGGACCACACAGCAGAAGCTCCTTTCCTTCTCGCAGCAGATTGTACAATATGATTGGTATTCGTGTGCTCCTGGCCGGCGGCCTATGGTGTGGCTGGCCGGGGGCGCTTGGACATAAATGGGAGTGACCAGAGTGACTCTGGTCATTCTCTTTTTTACGTTTTGTTTAAGGGAGATTCAGTACTGCCTGGAACACGGGCGGAGGGATAGCTCAGCGGTCTGAGCGTTGGCCCGCTAAACCCGGGGTTGCGAGTTCAATCCTTGAGGGGGCCAGGAGATGATGATGGATATCAAGCATATTGTACCATCTGCTGCTAGAAGGGAAGGCGCCTCCTTGCTCACCGCATATTGTACCATCTGCAGCTAGAAGGAAATGAGCCTAACCCTTGCTCCCCCCTCCCTCCGTGAAAGCAACTGAGGGGGGAGCAAAAAATCCTTTCGCGCCTTTTTTCATATGGGCGCCATATTGCTGACTCCATTGTTATCCACCCGCTGCTTCTGCTGCCACTCTGCTGTCCTGCCAACAGCATACCAGGGAAAGCATGGAGCACGATCAGATCACCGCGGCTGTTCTCGCCGTTATGAACACCACGCGCATTGTCCAGGAGTATATGGAGAACGAGAACCAGGAGCTGCTAGAGCTACAGCAGGCGAGGAGGCGACAGCAGCACCCTGAGGACAGTGATGAGGACATGGACACAGACCTCTCTCAAAAAAGGCCCCCCCGCAAGGTGGACATCATGGTGTTAATGGGGCTTGTTGATACAGTGGAACGCCGATTCTGGGCCCGGGAAACAAGCACAGACTGGTGGGACCACATAGTGCTGCAGGTCTGGGATGAATCCCAGTGGCTGCGAAACTTTCGCATGCGTAAGGGCACTTTCATGGAACTTTGTGAGTTGCTTTCCCCTGCCCTGAAGCGCCAGGACACCAAGATGAGAGCAGCCCTCACAGTACAGAAGCGACTGGCGATAGCCCTGTGGAAGCTTGCAACGCCAGACAGCTACCGGTCAGTCGCGAATCAATTCGGAGTGGGAAAATCTACAGTGGGGGCTGTTGTGATGGAAGTAGCCAGGGCGATCACCAAGCTGCTGGTACCAAGGGTTGTGAGTCTGGGAAATGTGCAGCTCATACTGGATGGCTTTGCAGCAATGGGGTTCCCGAACTGTGGTGGGGCAATAGACGGAACCCATATCCCTATCTTGGCACCGGACCACCAAGCCAGCGAGTACATAAACCGAAAGGGTTACTTTTCAATAGTGCTGCAAGCACTGGTGGATCACAAGGGACGTTTCACCAACATCAACGTGGGATGGCCAGGAAAGGTACATGACGCTCGCATCTTCAGGAACTCTGGTCTGTTTCGGCTGCTGCAGCAAGGGACTTTCTTCCCAGACCAGAAAATAACCGTTGGGGATGTTGAGATGCCAATATTTATCCTTGGGGACCCAGCCTACCCCTTAATGCCATGGCTCATGAAGCCATACACAGGTAGCCTAGACAGTAGTCAGGACCTTTTCAACTATAGGCTGAGCAAGTGCAGAATGGTGGTGGAATGTGCATTTGGTCGTTTAAAAGCTCGCTGGCGAAGTTTATTGACTAGGTTAGATCTCAGCGAAAACAATATTCCCATTATTATTACTGCTTGCTGTGCGCTCCACAATATCTGTGAGAGTAAGGGGGAGACGTTTATGGCAGGGTGGGAGGTTGAGGCAAATCGCCTGGCCACTGGTTATGCGCAGCCAGACACCAGGGCTATTACAAGAGTAGAGCAGGGTGCGTTGCGCATCAGGGAAGCTTTGAAAACCAGTTTCATGAATGGCCAGGATGCTGTGTGAAAGTTCTGTTTTTCCCCTGTAATGAAAAGCCCCGCCCCTTCATTCACTCTACTTCCCTTTACCCAAACCGCCCTGCCCTCCCCCCCTCGATCACCGCTCGCAGAGGAAATAAAGTCATTGTTGCTTAAAAATCATGCATTCTTTATTAATTCGTAAAACAAAGAGGGGGAACTATGGGGCTAACTGCCACAGTCTCCCGGGATAGCTGGTGGAGGAAGGGAAGCACCAGGATGGGTGGTGGAGGAGGGGATGAGGGAAGGACAAGGACACACAGCACTTTAAAACTTATTGAATGCCAGCCCTTTCTTGCTTGGACTGTTCTCTTGACTTGAGTGGTTGGGTGCACGGAGGCCGCCCAAACGCGTTCTTGGGCGTCTCGGGGATGAGGTTATGGGACTCGGGAAGGAGGGCTGTTGGTTACACAGGGGCTGTAGCGGCGGTCTGGGCTCAGGCGGCCTTTCCTGAACCCTACGCCTTTCCTCAGCCATAAGCCGGAGGATTTCCGTTTGATCCTCCAGTAGCCTCAGAATTGCATCCTGCCTTCTCTCTGCACGCTGACGCCACCTACTCTCTTCATCACGCCACCTGTCCGCGCGATCAAAATCTGCCTTCCTGGACTCCGACAGTGTCTGCCTCCACGCATTCTGCTGGGCAGCTTCAGTGTGGGAGGATTCCATGAGTTCTGAGAACATTTCATCTCGATTCCTTTTTTTTTTACTTCTAATCTTCGCTAGCCTCTGGGACGGTGATGAAGGGGGTGGTGTTGAAACATTTGCAGCTGCGGGAGGAAACAAACGGGAGAGGAGTAGTTTAAAAGACACATATTAGAGAACAATGCTCCAAACATTACATATCACATGTGCATTTGGTCCAAGGTTGCACTTTGCCTGTTATATTGAGGGTCTGCCGGTTTGGTGTGAGAGATCACACAAGCAGGTCCGGCGGGCAACAGAATTCGGCTTGCAGGCAGCCATGGTAAGCCACAGTCTATAGGCTTCTTTAACCTTCATAACGTGGGAATGTTTTCAAACAGCAACCCCCTCATTTCCCATAACAAACAGCCTTTGGGCTGGCAATTTAAAACTGGTTGGCAATTGAAAAGGGAGGGGCGGCAGTTTTTGGGTTAACGTGCAGCGCGAACCTAATCGAACCCCCCCCACCACACACACAGACACACATCCAAGATGTTCGCTGTTCCCCCTCCCCCCACCGCGTGGGTCACAGCGGGGAAGATTTCTGTTCAGCCACAGGCAAACAGCCCAGCAGGGACGGAGCCCCTCTGAATACCCCCTTAATAAAATTCCCCTATTTCAACCAGGTGACCATGAATGATATCACTCTTCTGAGGATAACACAGACAGATAAAGAACGGATGTTGCTTGAATGCCAGCAAACACCGGGACCATACGCCGCCATGCTTTGCAAAGCAATGATTCCAGACTACGTGCTACTGGCCTGGTGTGGTAGAGTGTGTTACCACGGAGCACAGGATAAGGCTGCCCTCCCCAGAAACCTTTTGCACAGGCTTTGGGAGTACATCCAGGAGATCTTTCTGGAGATGTCCCCGGAGGATTTCTGCTCCATCCCCGAACATGTTAACAGACTTTTCCAGTAGCTGTAGCTGTACTGGCCGCGAATTGATCATTAAACACGCTTGCTTATAAAACATGTATTAATTAACAGAGGTACACTCACCAGAGGCACCAGAGGTCCCTTCTCCTGCATCGAGCACGCCTTGGGTGGGTTCGTAGGGTACTGGCTCCAGGGTGACAAAGAGTTCCTGGCTGTCGGGGAAAAGGGCTTCTCCGCTTCCTTGCTGTGTCTGGGCGCTATTTTCAGCATCATTATCATCATCATGCTCCTCTGTGGTTTCTGATGATCCACATACGGAGTCATACCACATGGGTGGGTCAGTGCTGGCTGCACCTCCTAGAATGGCATGCAGCTCATCATAGAAGCGGCATGTCTGGGGCTCTGACCCAGAGCGTTTGTTTGCATCTCTGGTTTTTTGGTAGGCTTGCCTGAGCTCCTTAATTTTCACGCGGCACTGTTGCGCGTCCCTGTTGTAGCCTCTGTCCTGCATGCCCTTGGAGACTTTGGCATATGTATTGGCGTTTCTTCTTTTGGACCGTAGCTCTGCTAGCACGGTTTCGTCTCCCCATACAGCGATCAGATCGCGTACTTCACCATCGGTCCATGCTGGAGCTCGTCTTCGGTTCTGGGACTCCATCATGGTCACCTCTGCTGATGAGATCTGCGCTCACCTGCAGCTCACCACGCTGGCCAAACAGGAAATGAAATTCAAAAGTTCGCGGGGCTTTTCCTGTCTACCTGGGTGGAGCATTGGAGCTCAGACTGCTGTCCAGAGCGGTCAAATGTTGCACTGTGGGATAGATCCAGGAGGCCAATACCGTCGAATTGCGTCCTCACTAAGCCTACACCGATTCGGCAATATCGATTTAAGCGCTAATCCCCTCGTTGGGGGTGGAGTGGCGAGATCGATTTTAAGAGCCCTAGAAGTCGATGTTAAGGGCTTCGTCGTGTGGACGGGTGCACGGATCAATCGAAATAACGCTAATAAATTCGACCTAAACTCGTAGTGTAGACCAGGGCTAAATGGGGATCTGTTGGCCCTTCTGTCCCATCAGGTAGCACAATCAATTAGTGAGGGTTTATTTCAGTGGAGTAGCCGTGTTAGTCTGTGTCAGCAAAAAGAAAACAAGAAAAATACCTGTGGCACCTTAGAGACTAACAAATTTATTTCAGCATAAGCTTTCGTGGGTTAAGAACCCACTTCATCGGATGCATGGAATGGAACATACAGTGAACAGATATTTATACATTCAGAGAAACATGAAAAGGTGGGAGTGTCTATATATATATAGACAGCAAAAAGAAAACAAGAAAAATACCTGTGGCACCTTAGAGTGTCTATGTATATATAGACACTCCTACCTTTTCATGTTTCTCTGAATGTATAAATATCTGATTACTGTATGTTCCATTCCATACATCCGATGAAGTGGGTTCTTAACCCACGAAAGCGTATGCTGAAATAAATTTGTTAGTCTCTAAGGTGCCACAGGTATTTTTCTTGTTTTCTTTTTGCTGAGGGTTTATTGTGTCCTCCCAGATCATTGGGTTGCTAGGCAGCTGAGCCCAGAGTCAGCTGAGTTCCTGACACATGGGAGCTGGGGCACTGGGACAGAAAAGGTTTTCTAGGCTCATAGGGCAACAATCCAATTTTTGCTGTTGCTCTTTTTCCAAACAGCTAAAGACCTTCCATTCTTTTGCATGAAGTTGTGCTGGGACCACTGCAACAGACTTGGCAGCTTAATACTTATTGGGACAGCAGTGACCTGGCAGGTTTTCCACCCTTTGGGGCACTCAGCAGGTGTTCTGCCCTTTGGAACGACACGCCAAACTGCACTTTCTATAGTGGGTCAAGGGCATCCTGTTTAGATGAATTCAGGTGATATCCCTCTGTGGGCAATCCGGTTTCAAATCAGCTTGTGAAAAAAAAAATTATAAGAGACTTTCTGTTCCAATCCAACCATCTTACTCTCCTTCCCTCACATTTCCCCTTCCCCCCTTCTCCCCAGCACCCTGAGTGGACATTGCAACTTTATAGGTAGAATAAATACAATAATATATTATAAGGAACAATCCTGTACTGGCTAAAGAGAAAAGGCCAGATAACTACTTAGATTGTAAACTCTTTGGGGCAGGGACTGTCTCTTGTTTATACATCACCTAGAACAACAGGTTCCTGGTCTGTGACTGAGTCTCCTCGGTGCTACCACAACACAAATAATAAATGACCAAATGGGCCTTCTTTATGTCTAACTTACCATTCACTGTTGTACCGAAGAAATGGACCTGACTTAAGCAGATACTGTATATCAAGGGCAGATTTTAAATATAAATCAAAATATATAACAATAAGAATGAATCATAAATAATACATTAATTCTCCACTTATGCTGCACTATTCACTTGTAGATCTCAAAATGCTTTGGAAAGGTCAATTGGCATTATTATCATCCCCATATTATAGATGGGATAGCTGAGGCCCAGAGAGGTTGAATGACTTATCCAAACTATGTGGGTCACTGGCAGAACTGGGAATCAAATCCAGAGCACCTTTCTCCTAGGTCCATGTTCAACCCCTTAGATCACAGCTGACTTAACAAAAAACAAATACAAAAAAAAAAAGACTCACTAATTCCAAGGATTTGTTATAAGGATGATAAGAACATAAGAAAGAACATAAGAAAGGCCGTACTGGGTCAGACCAAAGGTCCATCCAGCCCAGTATCCTGTCCACCAACAGTGGCCAATGCCAGGTGACCCGGAGTGAGTGGACCTAACAGGTAATGATCAAGTGATCTCTCTCCTGCCATCCATCACCCCCCTCTGACAAACAGAGGCTAAGGACACCATTTCTTACCCATTCTGGCTAATAGCCATTAATGAACTTAATCTCCATGAATTTATCCAGTTCTCTTTTAAACCCTGTTATAGTCCTAGCCTTCACAGCCTCCTCAGGCAAGGAGTTCCACAGGTTGACTGTGCGCTGTGTGAAGAAGAACTTCCTTTTATTTGTTTTAAACCTGCTGCCCACTCATTTCATTGGGCAGCCCCTAGTTCTTTTATTATGAGAACAAGTAAATAACGTTTCCTTATTCACTTCCTCCACACCACTCATAATTTTATATACCTCTATCATATCCCCTCTTAGTCTCCTCTTTTCCAAGCTAAAAAGTCCTAGCCTCTTTAATCTCTCCTCATATGGGACCCGTTCCAGACCCCTAATCATTTTAGTTGCCCTTCTCTGAACCTTTTCTAATGCCAGTATATCCTTTTTGAGATGAGGAGACCACAATTGTATGCATTATTCAAGATGTGGGCGCACTATGGATTTGTATAGGGGCAGTAAGATATTCTCCGTCTTATTCTCTATCCCTTTTTAAATGATTCCTAACATCCCGTTTGCTTTTTTGACTGCCGCTGCACACTGCATGGACATCTTTAGAGAACTATCCACGATGACTCCAAGATCTTTTTCCTGATTAGTTGTAGCTAAATTAGCCCCCATCATATTGTATGTATAGTTGGGGTTATTTTTTCCAATGTGCATTACTTTACATTTATCCACATTAAATTTCATTTGCCATTTTATTGCCCAATCATTTAGTTTTGTGAGATCTTTTTGTAGTTCTTCACAGTCTGCTTTGGTCTTAACTATCTTGAGCAGCTTAGTATCATCTGCAAACTTTGCCACCTCACTGTTTACCCCTTCTTCCAAATCATTTATGAATAAGTTGAATAGGATTGGTCCTAGGACTGACCCTTGGGGAACACCACTAGTTACCCCTCTCCATTGTGAAAATTTACCATTTATTACTACCCTTTGTTCCCTGTTTTTTAACCAGGTCTCAGTCCATGAAACGATCTTCCCTCTTATCCCATGGCAACTTAATTTACACAAGAGCCTTTGGTGAGGGACTTTGTCAAAGGCTTTCTGGAAATCTAAGTACACTATGTCTACTGGATCGCCCTTGTCCACATGTTTGTTGACCCCTTCAAAGAAATCTAATAGATTAGTAAGGCATGATTTCCCTTTACAGAAACCATGTTGACTTTTGCCCAACAATTTATGTTCTTCTATGTGCCTGACAATTTTATTCTTTACTATTGTTTCAACTAATTTGCCCGGTACGGACGTTAGACTTGCTGGTCTGTAATTGCCGGGATCACCTCTAGAGCCCTTTTTAAATATTGGCGTTACATTAGCTATCTTCCAGTCATTAGGTACAGAAGCCGATTTAAAAGACAGGTTACAAACCCTAGTTAATAGTTCCGCAATTTCACATTTGAGTTCTTTCAGAACTCTTGGGTGAATGCCATCTGGTCCTGGTGACTTGTTACAGTTAAGTTTATCAATTAGTTCCAAAACCTCCTCTACTGACACTTCAGTCTGTGACAATTCCTCAGATTTGTTACCTACAAAAGTCAGCTCAGGTTGGGGAATCTCCCCAACGTCCTCAGCCGTGAAGACTGAAGCAAAGAATTCGTTTAGTTTCTCCGCAATGACTTTATCATCTGTAAGTGCTCCTTTTGTATCTCTATCGTCCAGGGGCCCCACTGGTTGTTTAGCAGGCTTCCTGCTTCTGACGTATTTAAAAAATGTTTTGTTATTAGCTTTTGAGTTTTTGGCTAGCTGTTCTTCAAACTCCATTTTTGCTTTTCTTATTACATTTTTACACTTAATTTGGCAGCGTTTATGCTCTTCTCTAGTTACCTCACTAGGATTTGACTTCCACTTTTTAAAAGATGCCTTTTTATCTTTCACTGCTTCTTTTACATGGTTGTTAAGCCACGGTGGCTCTTTTTTAGTTCTTTGACTTTGTTTTTTAATTTGGGGTATACATTTAAGTTGGGCCTCTATTATGGTGTCTTTGAAGAGTGTCCATGCAGCTTGCAGGGATTTCACTTTCGTCACTTTACCTTTTAATTTCTGCTTAACTAACCCCCTCATTTTTGCATAGTTGCCCTTTTTGAAATTAAATGCCACTGTGTTGGGCTGTTGATGTGTTCTTAGCACCACAGGAATGTTAAATGTTATTATATTATGGTCACTATTTCCAAGCGGTCCTGTTATAGTTATCTCTTGGACCAGATCCTGCGCTCCACTCAGTACTAAATCAAGTATTGACTCTCCCCTTGTGGGTTCCTGTACCAGCTGCTCCAAGAAGCAGTCATTTAAAGTATCGAGGAATTTTGTCTCCGCATTACGTCCTGAGGTGACATGTACCCAGTCAATATTGGGATAATTGAAATCTCCCACTATTATTGAGTTCTTTATTTTGATAGCCTCTCTAATCTCCCTTAGCATTTCATCATCACTATCACTGTCCTGATCAGGTGGTCGATAATAGATCCCTATTGTTATGTTCTTATTAGAGCATGGAATTACTATCCATAGAGATTCTATGGAACAAGTGGATTCATTTAAGATTTTTACTTCATTTGATTCTACATTTTCTTTCACATATAGTGCCACTCCCCCCCCCCCCCCCCCCCCCGACCTGTTCTGTCCTTCCGATATATTTTATACCCCGGAATGATTGTGTCCCATTGATTGTCCTCACTCCACCAGGTTTCTGTGATGCCTATTATGTCAATATCCTCCTTTAACATGAGGCACTCTAGTTCACCCATTTTATTATTTATACTTCTGGCATTTGTGTACAAGCACTTTAAAAATTGGTCACTGTTTAATTGTCTGCCTTTTTCAGATGTGTGAGATTCTTTTTTATGTGAAAGTTTCTCATCTGATCTGGCCCCTCCTTTATCCTTTTCCACCCTCTCCTCCTGACTAAAACCTAGAAAATCTTTATTAGTAGACCCTCCTGTAAGAGAAGTCTCTGTCCGATGCATGTGCTTCTCTGCAGCAATCGGCTTTCCCCCGTCTCTTAGTTTAAAAACTGCTCTACAACCTTTTTAATGTTAAGTGCCAGCAGTCTGGTTCCACTTTGGTTTAGGTGGAGCCCATCCTTCCTGTATAGGCTCCCCCCATCCCAAAAGTTTGCCCAGTTCCTAATAAATCTAAACCCCTCCTCTCTACACCATCATCTCATCCACGCATTAAGACTCTGAAGCTCTGTCTGCTTACCTGGGCCTGCACGTGGAACTGGAAGCATTTCTGAGAATGCCACCATAGAGGTCCTGGATTTCAGTCTCTTTCCTAGCAGCCTAAATTTGGCCTCCAGGACATCTCTCCTACCCTTCCCTACGTCATTGGTACCTACATGTACCACGACCACCGGCTCCTCCCCAGCGCTACTCATAAGCCTATCTAGATGCCTCGAGAGATCCGCAACCTTTGCACCAGGCAGGCAAGTCACCATACGGTTCTCCCGGTCATCACAAACCCAGCTATCTATGTTTCTAATGATCGAATCTCCCATTACTAACACCTGCCTTTTCCTACTGATTGGAGTTCCCTCCCCCGGAGAGGTGACCTCAGTGCAAGAGGATACCTCAACGCTACCTGGAAGGAGGGTCCCAACTATGGGAAGGTTTCCCTCTGCTCCCGTTGCCTGCTCTCCTTCCCTGGGGCTTTCCTCCTTCTCAACAGCGCAGGGGCTGTCTGACTGGAGGTGGGACAAGTCTACAGTGTCCCTGAAAGCCTCATCAACATAACTCTCTGCTTCCCTTAGCTCCTCCAGTTCCACCACCCTGGCCTCCAAAGCCCGTACACGGTCTCTGAGGGCCAGGAGCTCCTTGCACCGAATGCACACATACGCCACCTGCCCACAGGACAGGTAATCATACATGCTACACTGAGTGCAATAAACTGGATAGCCCCCGCTCTGCTGCTGGGCTTCTGCCTGCATTCTCTTTTCCAGCTACCTAGTCTAACAGTAAGGTATTTGTTTAAATCAAGAAGTTTTGGTTATAGTTTGGGTTAAAGGTGTTAAAGAATGGCAAGAGTACCTTGCCCCCTTCCCACTCCCCTTCCAAACTCCCTCTCAAAACTCCCTGTTTGCAGCCCTGTTGGCAAAGCTCCCTGGTCGCTTGCTCGCTGCTTTATAAAGCCGTGGCCTCCCTGATTAAGGCTTCTAGGTTTCAAGCCTGGTGTAGAAGCTCACAGCTTCCAACTGCCAGCCACAGCACACGGTCCTGCAAACAAATGAATGAACAAACAGACAGACACAAGCTCGGCACACAGCAAGTACCCCCAAACACACACTACAGACAGCCACTTACCCCAAGGGTCCTGTATTTATTTGCTCCTGCTTTACCTGGAGAACTCCCTCTCAAAACTCCCTGTTTGCAGCCCTGTTCGCAAAGATGGACAACATCTGATATTTTATGTAGAGTGGAGGCCATGTGAAGTGCCAACCAATGTTAATTTTAAGGTGAGATGGACCGGGAAACAAGATAAAATGGGAAAAGGTGCAGGATTGCTATCTTCTAAAGACTCTGCTGCTGTGGGATTTATGGGAAAGCTAACTCTGAAAGGACCTGAACTAATGAATTAAGGGGGGGAATTTTTGAGAATACAACAAACCAATCACTTTAGAGCTAATAAGAAAATATAGGGTAGAACAAGCCAACTGCAGGGGCATGGCGTGAGGGGGTGTGATGTGAAAGTCAGAAAAGAAAATGGTTAAGCCAGAGGTAAGGTTAATGCATCTCTACAATTAATGCAATCATAATGTAATGCTGCAACCAGAGAGCAGGTCAGAAATTGCCTTAAGGGAAGGAGATGACAGAGGGGAATCTATGTAGAGTTATGGAATAATAGTATCAGAGCATCTGCCATGCAATATGGTTTGAACTTTGTGAAGCCCGGTTGTAGAACTGACTTGTCACTTGGATTGAGGAGGAGATGACAGATCTGCCAGGAATGTTAAAAAAAAAAAAAAAGACTTTTTAATTTATTATTTTTTCTAAAAGAACAAGTTTAAAAACCAGCTGTTGTTACTATGATGGTGTTTTAGCAAATGGCTTGTCCTCCGCTTACTAAATGTGCTTGGGATTTTAATACGTACAATGGAAGCCAGCAAAGATGCTCCTATCAAGGTGGGGAAAGAACTTGTTGTGGCTTAGAGCATGGACAGGAGAGGAAGGATGAAGGTAGCAGCAATGAGACCATGTGCTAACATAGTCCAGCTCTGCACATGGGTAGGTGTATTTATTTCACTTCTGGCAATGTTCCCTCTAGGACTGGGCTGAGGCACATTAGCAGGACAGTGTGGATGGAGCTGGCACTGTGCCTTGTAAGGCCAGAATTTTCATACAAGCTCAGCATCCATTTGAAAAAATAACCCTTATTTATGAGCATAAATGGGAGCTGAGCTCTTTTGTAGATTTGTTCCCAATTGTGCATGCTGAGCACATGGAAATCTGGTCCTGGGCTCTTTGGACAATTAGTTCTGCACAAGTCCTGTAGGTAAATACAGGATCCATCAGGTGCCTTTCACTCATGTTACCATTGCAAAAAGAATTAATATAGAACACTGCAGATATTCTTGCCCTTTCAAGTACGACAGAAATTATTTATTCTTATTGTTATTTTTTATTATTATTATTATTTGCATTACTGTAGTACCTACAGGCCAGGGTACCATTGTGACAGAGAGACAGTCTCTGTCCCCAAAATGCTTATGTGCATGTTCAAGGATACACCCTTAATTGGACAGATATTGTCTCTGCCTCAGCTTTTATCAAACATAATTAAGAAATTCCAACTGTAGGCGGATGGTAGAATGTTTGAGACAAATGAATGACGAAAGCCATCAACCTCTCCTTTCATAGTAATCATATAAACACTTAGCAACCCGGCTTGCTAGGGAAGCCAGGAGTGAGTCAGAGGCTAGAATCAGAAAGGCCTTCTGTTCTGACAATGTACAAGGAGCTTGTTGTCTGTATCAAAAGCAGCAGCGCAAATAATAGAAAAAGATGGATGGATGTGCAACACAGAGTGAATGAAAGAGACACACTGAGCACATGGCATACAGCTCCAAAATATAGATGCAGTGTGTTCAAGAGATATCTTGCATTCCACATCTCCGGATTTAACTTTTGCTCAGAATGAATGAACGTAGTGAAGAGGATAGGTAGCTGAATGTGAAAGCAGGGTAAAATACTGCATGCAAATATGTCTATGCAATATTTATGTACTCTATCAGCCTATACAACTACCTGTCTACATGTATAAACCTGCATGTCTCTGTATGAAGGTTTGTGTGGGTTATTATTCATAATATTCCAGGAGCACCTAAAGTCCCCAAAGAAAATCAGGGCCTCATTGTGCTAGGTGCCGTACATACACACAGTATGAAACAGTCTGTGCCCCAAATATCTGAGAATCTAAACAGACAAAAGTATGGGAGCGGCAAGAGAAATGGAGGTACTTGCTCAAGATTATACAGCAGGTTGGTGGTAGAGCAGGAAATGGAAGGCAAATCTCCTGACTTCCAGTATAGTGCGCTACCCTCTGAACCATATTGCTTCAGGGATGTGTGTGTGTTTATATACTGTGTGTGTATGTATGTGTGTGTGTGTATATATATACATATATATATTATAGTAATACAGAGTACTATTATTATTATTATTTATGGTATCCTAATATACAGAATACGTAGAAGCCACTTTCTCCCCCTGCTCTCATCTGCTTTATTGTGAGATTCCTTCACTGTCCAACAGCCTGTGAGGGGTTCATTCTGTCTTCTATGTTATAGTGTAATTCCCTGCAACCTGTCAGTGCAAATCATGGGAAATAAGTCTACACAGAGGATCTCACAGGATGTAACTTTGCCTTTATGCCAAGGCATGTAAAAGGAATCCTTTCAGACCAAGAGCTTGTGCACCAAAAGATTACTTCTTGGCGGGCCTGTGTGAAATGAATTCATAGATACACGGATTCCAAGGCCAGAAAGGACCACTGTGATTTAATCTGACCTCCTGCTTAATACAGGCCAGAGAACTTCCCCAAAACTATTCCTATTTGAACTAGTGCAAATCTTTTAGAAAAAATTCCAATTTTGATTTAAACATCAGTGATGGACAATCCGTCACAAAATTTGGTAAATTGTTTCAGTTGGGGTTCTCAGGTCAGTTTCTTCCCAGAGAATTGTCCTCAAAGAAAACCCCATAATCAGAACTGTAAGTGTTGTCACTGGTGCTGGCACTCCCATCGGAGAGGTCAAGGCATGGTTCATGGCGGATCCTTCAGGTCAGATGAGAGGCATTTTGACATTGGTGAGTGGTATATGTGGGTGGCCTAATAAATGCCCAGCAGTATGTCATTCCCAGCGGTCTCACATCAAAGAAAGAGAGTGATATTTGGATAGGGACCAATCAGCATTTCTCAATCAGCATCAGCGTTTTCTCCAGATCAGGAGGAGGTATTAACATGGATGAACATAAGAATTCTAGACTGGATCAGACACAAGGTCCACCTAGTCCAGAATCCTGTCCCCTAGAGTGCCCAGCACCAGATACTGCAGAAAAAGATGTAGGAAATCCACAGCAGGCAGATGTGGGATAATCCACCCCCAACATTAGGCCTGAACCGGTCTCTAGTGGTTACTGATTGACTTAAACCCTAAAGCAAGACGTTTAATATCCATGCACAGTTTTTGTTATCATTAACTATAACTCTTGGATATTTAGCAATATGGAGTCAACTCTGGAGGCCAGTGCGTGGTTATCACCTCTGCTGATCTGAATGACTATTCAAGAGCTCACAAATTCTACCTCCTTATTACTACGTGAATATCTCCTTTTTACAAAAACTCCGTGTAATTCAACGGCAGTCACACTGCAAGACAGGTGAGATTTTAAGGCTCCATGATTGTATAGCTACTTCTCACTCATAGTGAGGCAGCATAACTATAGCCCATGAAGTAATTTCATTTTTCTTTGTGATTGTTCTTGTGTGTTTATTTTTCCTGAGCACCACAAGTAAATACGCTGTCACACGTTGCAGATATTTGCACTGAGGTGTGGCACCAGGAACTTCTTAGCATGGGTAGCCCAAGGTCCAGTGGGCTGCAACAGCAGTCGTGGGACCTACAAGTGGTGGACCTATGAACTGCAGCATGTTGGGAGAACTTCCTGGTTCCTGCCAGGAAGTACCCCCTGCCCTCCCGGCGGGAAGTTTCAGCACTGACCGAAGCTGGGAGCACAAGGCAGGCAAGCAGAGAGGAGGCTGCTGGACTGTAATCCTGTTCTCATGGGCGGTGGGTGGAGCACCCCTTCGGGGAGGCTTGCCCCTGGCTCCGCCCCTTCCTCCTATGCCCCCACTGCAGCCAGAGCCCCGAAACCCTCTGCCTGCCACCAGAGGCATCCCAAGCACTCCCCCTTGGCCGGAGTCTCAAGCCCACCCTGCAGCCGGAGCCCCTCCTGCCCAGAGAACCCCCGGGCCAGCCACACCTCCCCTCCCCAGACCACAAGCTGCCCTGGGGAAAAGCTCTCACTCTTGCGAAGAAGCTTTTGATATGACCCATGCAAGTCCCGGGATGTTTGAGGAGGTGGTATGTGCTATTCAGTTTCCTGGGTCATCAGTAATCTCCCTGGACTCCAGAGAGATTACTGATGAACCCAGGAAGCTGAGTAGCAAATACCACCTCCCCAGCTGCCCCAGAACCTTCATGGAGCATAATAAAGCAAAAACGTGTCCCCCCCAAATTCTGCAACCAGGGGTCCAGCAGATGTGGCAGCGCCAGGGGAGGCAGAATAAAACTGTCCTTGGTGGTTTGTCTGAGTGGATCTGGTCTGCGGTGTATACACACTGACATCACACAGAGCATACAGAGGAACCTCAGGCCCAAGTTCTCAAAGTTGTGTAAAAAGCCATAAGGCACACTTACCCTATCTTGAGCAACCTCAAATTGGGCCAGTGGACAGGAGGGGGGGCTACACACATAAGCTCTTTGGATGGGAACCAACCATGTGCGTGCTCTGTACGATAATTACAGGCCCTTGATCCTGATTCTATGGTAGGCTAAATATTTATTAAATAACAATAATGACAACAAACACATGGTACTCCAGGAATCCTTTACCTGCACACTTATCATATGGGGTGCCAGAGCAAACAATCTCCTCCTGTGATATCACACAGGACCTTGTTTTCCTTCTCCAGCTATGCTTCCTCCCTGCCAGATAACGTTCTTTCCTGATTTCATGCTCCCTTTTTCATGCTCATTAACTCATGCTATTTAGTCCTTGTTTGACATGGAACTGGGAAATGCTGTTATCTGCAGAACAGATTTCTTCCTTCTAATCAAATCTGCTGTTTGAAAATTGAGCATTATTACTGCATTGTTTCCAGCTCTGTTTAGTGTTAGCCAGGCTGTGCATTCAGGCTTGAAAGCCTCTAGTTCGGTTAGTTTCTGATATCAGCTGGGCTTCTTTCCATGCATGGGGGGGAAAACCAGGTCATATAAAATAAGAAGCAAGCTGAACCTTGAGCCAGAGCTCAACCAAAATCTTCTCCTCTCCTCCTCCATCACACTTCCTCCAAGCCGTGATTAAGGTGCCAAAGGTGTAGATGACTTTTCTTTCCCACAGACATTTGTTTTAGGAGCCCTGTGGGGTCAGAAATTATGCATGATGAGACCATTATGATAAGAAGTGAAGTAGGGGGCAAGTCAGGAGAGGAATGTGAGAGATGAGCCCTGACAGTGGGCTGATGGGAAGAGCAGAGAGAATGCAGGAGGTAAGTCAGGAAAGAAGAGAGAGTCAGGAGAGGGAGTAAAGAACTTAAGCCTCTTTGGAGGTGATATTAGAGGCATCCTGAATTGACTCCTCACCTTGACACTGGAATGTTCATCTGGTGGGTTTACCCTGTGAGCAGTATAGTGTGCTCTGTGTAGCAGTCCCTCGTGACTCCTTCCTGGTGGCCCTGTATGAAGGAATTGCCCCAGAGGAGTTGGAGAAGAACAGTATAGGCTATAGAAGCAATGTGAGGACTGCTGTAGCCACAGAGCAAAAACCTCAAAGGACACAGACCATGCCATTTACATGATTTACTGAAACCGAATCTGGATTTGGAAGGAGGAATGTGTCAGGACTGCCATATATGATATGGGCTGCTGTACCCAAATAAAGAACTTCCTGTGTCAGACTTTTCCAAATGCTGCAATAAATTCACACAGGGTGCTGCAAGGAAGCTGTGCTATTGTCTCCAACTTGCGCTATTTACATGAGCAAACGCACTTTATAAAACTTATAATTAATTAAGAACTGTAAGAGGTAAGTAACATTATCCCCATTTTACAGATCAGGAAACTGAAGTAAACACAGAGCAGAAGTGACTTGCCAAAATCACACAGCAAATGCGTGGCAGAATAGATAGATAACCCAGAAATGCTGGATTCCTGTTCCTGGTTCTATACAGAAAAAAAAAAACACTGACACAATGAAGACAAGCATAAATTAAACACTATATGTATCTATTTGAAATGAACAGATTATAGGTCTAATCCAAACCTCATTGAAGTCAATGGAAGGACTCCTATTGACTTCAATGGCCTTTGGATCAGGCTCTAAATCCAACTTTCTTCTGTACCAATGCACTCCCATAGCTTGACTCTGCCAACATTCAGATTCACATTCATCCTTTAAAATGAAAGATGCACGCAACATTAACTCCCATGCTCTTATTCTCCTCTCACATATATGTAAATCAGAAGTAGCTCCATTGAAGTCAAGGAGGATTTCATTCAAAGTAAATCCAGCATATGGAGGAGAAGAAACAGGCTCAAACAATCTTGCTGTAGTAATTCACTCAGAATTGGTCTCTCAGAACAAGTCACCTGTTCAGTAATTCACCATGTAGGGAAAAATGTTAATGTCTGTCTCCAATGCCTTGTGTTGGAAGATTTTTAGACCTGGTCATTTCAGCGTCATTAGTATGCAATAATTTCATCATTCAAATTAGGCAGATTTTTTTTTCTATCTGGAGTGAGAGTCTCCATTCTCTGAGTTTCCAGGTCTCCAGTCTCACATGAGGTCTCTCTTATTTTTTCATGCTAATTTATGAGTTTGATGCCCTAATTTCTCTCCTGAGCCTCTCAAATGAAAATACAGATAGGCATCATCATTAAGATATGGGCCACAGAGAATTATCAAAATATCTGTGATGATTTGTAATTTGCCCAGGGCTATGTTAAACTTCAGGGCCTCACTTGCATGGCTGTTACTAGTGTTGGGGGAAAAAAGCCTTTTGTTGTGTGTATATTGTGGCAGACTTCCGATCTTGTCCCTGTGGGTCCTGCGCTTCTAGGCGGTTTATGCTAGCCTCAGAGGATGGTGAGAGAACTCCCACAGTCCCTGTTGTCCCTCTGGGCTTTTTTTCAGAACAGTTTAGCATCCTGTTCTGCCAGAGGCCTGTCTTCTCCTTGTAGTGGCAGGTTGGTGGGGGGAACCCAGGCCCGCCCTCTACTCCGGGTTCCAGCCCAGGGACCCTAATGGTAGCAGCTGTTGGCAGCCAACCTCTCACTGCCAGAGCTGCTACAATTCCCTGGGCCACTTCCCCACAGCTCTCCTGCTTCTCACTTCTTCACCCTTACCTTAGGGCTCCCTTACTGATGGCACGAGCGTGTCCTCATTTACTCAGTCCTTCAATAGCAACAACACTTCCTCTCCTCTGGCTCCCTGGCTCTCTCCTAGCCTGACTGGAGTGAGCCCTTTTATATGCTCAGAAGAGCCTTAATTAGGGTCAGGTGTTCACTTTACCTTAATGGCCTCACCTGACTCTTTGCAGGTTAATTAGAGTCAGGTGTTCTCATTAGCCTGGAGCAGTCCCTGCTCTGGTCAGTTAGGTAACAGAAAACTGTTAACCCAATGGCCAGTATATCTGCCTTCTACTATTCTGTTGTACCAAACTGGCCTGGGTCTATCACAATATATATATATAACACAGATTTACACCTTTATTAAGTATATTTCCCAGACCTAAAGAACTCTGGGTAAGCTCGAAAGCTTGTCTCTCCCATAGGCGCTGACTCCGTGGGTGCTCCGGGGCTGGAGCACCCACGGGGAAAAATTGGTGGGTGCTCAGCACCCACCGGCAGCTCCCCGCCAGCCCCAGGGTCCGCGCCCAGCTCACCTCAGCACCGGGTGATGTTGCGGGGCCCTGCCCCCAACACCGGGAAATGTTGCGTCGGGGGCGGGGCCCCGCAACGTTGCTCGGGGGCGGGGCCCGGCGTCGGGGGGGGGGCCCGCCCCCGACACCGGGCGTCAGCACCCAGCGGCGCCAACGGAAGTCGGCGTCGCTGTCTCTCACCACCAGAAATTGATCCATTAAAAGATATTACCTCACCCACCTTGTCTCTCTGTGTATATATAAGAAAGAGAAGGGAAGAATGACAGGGACTGATTCTCTTCTCTCACTCATTGATGTAAACCGAAAGTACACTAGTGTAAGAGTGATATAAGTGAACAAGTGGAGAATCCCACCCACAGTGAATAATTCTTGGTTTTGTGATGACTGAGATTTTCTGTTCTTTAATAGAATTGTGTTTATGATTTTAAAAAGTCCTGACAATTATTTCTTATTTTTTTTATGGGTTTTCCCCTTTTTAAGAGCATGGAAGCACAAATATTGTCTGGTTCTCCCTTACTTACCCATTACTCCTGTTTTTCCTGTTCTGTGAGAGGGTGTATTAATACTTCATGAAAAGTTACTTATATTTATAAAGTTTCAAAGTGAAGTTTCAAAGCCAAAAATATTAGTTTGATACCATTATGTTACAATAATTTGTTGCTTGTTAAAGGCCGAAAGTTAATTGCAATAAATTACACCCCCACCCACCCACAGACACAATAAATCTAAAAGTATTGCCCTCAACTTTTTAAAACTTGAACTAAGCACTTAACTCATCAGAATATCAAATAATAATAATATTTGCAGTTATATAGCACCTTTAATCTAAATGAACACAATTAATTTAGCCTCACACTATCCCCATTTGGCAGGGAAGTACTGTTAAAACATATTTACAGTAAATTTAAACACAGAAAAGGCAAGAAACTTGTCCAAGTCACAGAGCCAGAAAAAGAACTCAGGTACCCTGACTCCCAGCTCTAAGTACTAGATATATTGTGCGCGGGCACACCCACACACGCACAGACACACAACCTCTCCTCCCCTCCGGAGTTGCTAATTCAATTTTCAAAAGACATTTTGACTTTTAAGTGCATTGTTAAATAACTACCACGTTTCACCCCAGAGGGCAGCTAACAAAGGAGAATCTCAAAAATCCATCATCCTAATGTCCATTATCATCTAGTCTCATTAGGGACCCAAAATTAAACCATTTTAGGGGTTTATATATATATATATATATATATATATATATATATATATATAAAACAAATACAAGTAGGAGCTAGTTGTCCAATACACTGGGCCAAATCATGCTTATGTTACTCAAGTGATTAGTTCCACTGGATCAAATCAGCTACACTGATATAAACCAACAGCTCATACCACATGTGACAAAATCCCAACAGAAACCAAACATGTTTCCAATGGAACTTTGCCTGCCAGGCAGGATTCCATCAGAAATCTGCTTGGCTTCCTGACAACTCACCTGCCTGGCTCCTTGGCAGAACATCTGGCAGGATGTGGGAAACCAGGCTTCCAGGCTCCCAGCTCCTCAGCTGCCTGCCTGGTGGGCTGACAGGAAGCTGGGAGCCTGGAAGTGTGGGAGCCCCAGATCCCAGGCTCATGTTTCCTCGCCAGGCCGGGCTGTTAGGGTCTCTGGCTCCAGCACAGCCCTCCAGGTTGTACTACTGTGGATCTAGGGCTTCAAAGGCTCCCAGGTTCCCCAGCTCTGGGGCAGCCCTCCAGGCTATGTTAGAACTCGGTGGAGATCAGTAATTCCATTTCACAGAGAATTCAAAATTTTTGGTTATCATTCTGAACCAGAATGAAATCTGATTTTGAAATAGTAAAATCCTCTGCAAAATAACTGTTCTCCACTCGGCTCTATACATTAGCTTAAATAGTTGTCATGTTTCACCACAGAGGTAAATGTATTTCAGGAACTGCTAACAAAAATATTAATTAATGCCAGATTCAATGATGGCTTCTGTGATCTGGACACCTGTCCATGAGGAAGTGGACTAGGATCTTCTAACTCATTTCACAGAGGCCAACTGTCATTTTCATTTTTTATCATCCAAAGGAGAAAAGCAAAATGTATTTGTTCCTGGTTGCAATACAAATATAAATGGCTGTTATTTACCTTGGACCAAAAAACATCCTTGACGCCTTAACATGGCTTAGATTGTGCAATACACAGTATGCACTGTGATAAGTGTCTTTATTTCCTTCTTGTCAGGCTGTTACCTTCATCAACATACTCAGGAAGGTGCAAAAGTACAGCAGGACTGTGGAAGTGATCCCTTGGGTTAGGTTGGAAGGGAACAGAAGGGAATTCAGAGGATTGACATTTGGACAGGAATAAGAAAACAGGTCCTTCTAATATCTTACAATTTTAATAGTGAAGGCTAGCATAATAAGTCATTCCATAAAAATCCATTATTAACTACCAGCAGGACAAATAAATTACACTATCAGCCCATTATCTATAGTTCAAGCTGAATTCTGCTTGGTAATATAACTGCAGAATAGGTGACCTACACATGACAGACATTCTGAGACAAGTCGAATGAATTCGAAGCAGCAGCTGTGGCTGTGTATTCAGCTGCTGTTTTCTAACCCCATTTTCCACTATACTTCAGGCAGGACTACTGCTTGAAATAGGAAGGTCAAAGTTTGCAAACCATTTTGAATGTGATTTTTTAAACAAATCTACATATGTCCTCTGTAAACACTTATTCCCTATCTATTGGGATTATAATGATAGTATTTTGAGTTATCACTAAAGATTCACATACACGCACAAACTGTATATATTCTATTTCTTAAGGGGGGAATAGTGAACAGAATTTCCATGTAACTCTAGTATGGTTTAAAATTAAAGGTACTGGATTTTGACATTTTGTCTCTTGTAGATATAATTGTAAAACTATAAGCTCTTTATTTTTGTGCACAATAAAACACATCCATATAATTAAATCAAGGTTGAAAGTCTTTTGCCTAGAAGATTCAGTTAAGCCTTTATGGATAAAAAGAATAACCTTGAGAACACACTACACTGATGTGTTGATAGCACCTCAGCACATTTCAGTGAGCAGGTAATTCCCTTTCTGATGTCCATGCCGGGGATATCTATTTACACTAGAAACTTTTGCTGTATCTTTTGGCCATACAGGCCCAGATCCTCACAGACGTTTAGCCATTACGGGAGTGAGGGGCCTAAACATCTCTGAGGATCTGGGCTGCTGTGTTTTGACTTCTCTTTCCCGTCAGTGGAGTCCGGCTGTGCAAATGGGAAATCGCTGCCTAAGGCTGGGGGAGGCCCAGCTCCTCCCTGGGCTGATGATGGGCTCTGCCAAAGTGCCTGGGACGGCACCGTGGTGCTGGGGTCGAGGGAAGCCAGGGTGGGCTTGGTACTAGAGCCTGGGCAGCAGGGATGGGGCCAGGCTTGGCGCTGTGGGTAAGGAGGTGCAAGCAGGCTCTGTGAGCTGCTGAGGGACAGCAGGGGATGGCTTGGCCCCTCCCTCCCCCCGTTCCCATAGGAAGAAGCCAGGGTGGGCGCAGTGTAGGGGCTGCCGTGGGAAATGGCCTGAGAGGTGAGCTCTGCCCCTTGCAGCTCTGGGGCCAGCTCCGCTCAGCACTGACCCTGCTGCCACCACGGCACCAGGCACCAAAACAGCCCCGGGCACAAGGGCTGGATGGAGCCCACACGGGGCCACCAGGGGGCGGGGCTCGGACCGGGCGGGAATGGGTTCGAGGGGGAGGGTGTTCGGTGAGAGGGAGGCTGAGTCAGCTGGAGCCCGGGCCGGGGCTTAGAGTGAGGGGACGGCGGGAGCCGACTGTGAGGCAGCGCTGAGAGAACCTCTGAGGCAGCACGAGCCGGGGCAGGGGCAGAGGCCACGTGCCCAGGCGGGGGCCCTGGGCTTCGAAGCGCTGACGCTGCTCCAGGCCCTCAGGGAAGGGGGAGCCCAATGGGGAGACGCGGCAGAGGGAGGCTGCCCAGCACTCGGAGCCGCTGGCAGAACCACAGGAGCCCCCCTCCCCGGAGCATCAGGAAGGTTGGGGCCAGATGGAACAAGTGTCGCAGGCTAGACGGGGGGGCTCGGACCAGGCTCCCACATGGGGGCAGAGCTACGGGGCTGAGGCAGGAAGCGGTGGAGACGCTGTGAGGAGGGTGGTGGGAAGCAGCAAGCGGCGTTGCCTCAGAAAGAGGAGCGGGTGGCCGGAGGGGCAAAGGCGAGGCTGGAGTGAGATGGCGGGAAGCAGCCAGGCTCTGACGGGACACTCTGAGGTGGTGGGAGCCGGAGTGTGGGTTGGGCGTTAAAGAGCGACGTGTGGAGGGCACTGAGGCAGAAGGCGCTGAGGTTGCTGCAGAGCGGGAAGGGACGATGCTGAGGGGGTGGGAGGAAGCTGGGGGCAAATCCAGAGAGGGGGTACGAGCGGAGGGAAGGGCTGGGCTTGAGGCGGGAAGCGCTGAGATAACTCAAAGAGAGGGTGGGGAGTGTTTGACAGGTCACCAGAGGGCAGGGCTCCAGCCAGGCATGGAGAGATCAGGGCATGAGGGGGGTTCACGTTCAGGCAGGAAATGCCAACATCACTGGAGGGAGTGAGGAAGGTGATTCGAGGCAGCAGGCTGGGCAAAGAGCTGAGGCGGCACGAGTTGGGGGATGGGGCTCGGGCTGAGGGAGAAAGATCTGAATTAGATCAAGTGAGGTGGGGGGAGTGCTGAGGTGACGCCGGAGGAGGGGGTCAGGGTCTGGGCGGGAAAGGCTGAGGTGATGCTGGAGGAGGAGCTTAGGACCTGGGTGGGAAAGCCTGAGGTGACACCAGAGGAGGGCTCAGAGCCAGGGCGGGAAAGGCTGAGGTGACGCCGGAGGAGGTGGTCAGGGTCTGGGTGGGAAAGGCTGAGGTGATGCTGGGGAAGGGGCTCAGGGTCTGGGCGGGAAAGGCTGAGGTGTTGCCAGAGGAGGGGCTCAGAGCCTGGGCGGGAAAGGCTGAGGTGATGCTGGAGAAGGGGCTCAGGGTCTGGGCGGGAAAGGCTGAGGTGATACCAGAAGAGGGGCTCAGAGCCTGGGCAGAAAAAGCTGAGGTAACGCAAGAGGAGGGGCTCAGGGTCTGGGTGGGAAAGGCTCAGGTGACAACAGAGGAGGGGTTCAGTGTCTGGGCAGGAAAGGCTGAGGTGATGCTGGAGAAGGGGCTCAGGGTCTGGGCGGGAAAGGTTGAGGTAACACAAGAGGAGGGGCTCAGGGTCTGGGTGGGAAAGGCTGAGGTAACACAAGAGGAGGGGCTCAGGGTCTGGGTGGGAAAGGCTGAGGTAACACAAGAGGAGGGGCTCAGGGTCTGGGCGGGAAAGGCTGAGGTAACACAAGAGGAGGGGCTCAGGGTCTGGGCGGGAAAGGCTGAGGTAACACAAGAGGAGGGGCTCAGGGTCTGGGTGGGAAAGGCTGAGGTAACACCAGAGGAGGGGCTCAGGGTCTGGGCGGGAAAGGCTGAGGTGATGCTGGAGGAGGGGCTCAGGGTCTGGGCGGGAAAGGCTGAGGTAACACAAGAGGAGGGGCTCAGGGTCTGGGCGGGAAAGGCTGAGGTGATGCTGGAGGAGGGGCTCAGGGTCTGGGCGGGAAAGGCTGAGGTAACACAAGAGGAGGGGCTCAGGGTCTGGGCGGGAAAGGCTGAGGTAACACAAGAGGAGGGGCTCAGGGTCTGGGTGGGAAAGGCTGAGGTGATGCTGGAGGAGGGGCTCAGGGTCTGGGCGGGAAAGGCTGAGGTAACACTGGAGAAGGGGGTCAGGGTCTGGGCGGGAAAGGCTGAGGTGATGCAAGAGGAGGGGCTCAGAGCCTGGGCGGGAAAAGCTGAGATGATGCTGAAGAAGGGGCTCAGGGTCTGAGCGGGAAAGGCTGAGGTAACACAAGAGGAGGGGCTCAGGGTCTGGGCAGGAAAGGCTGAGGTAACACAAGAGGAGGGGCTCAGGGTCTGGGTGGGAAAGGCTGAGGTGATGCTGGAGGAGGGGCTCAGGGTCTGGGCGGGAAAGGCTGAGGTAACACAAGAGGAGGGGCTCAGGGTCTGGGTGGGAAAGGCTGAGGTAACACCAGAGGAGGGGCTCAGGGTCTGGGCGGGAAAGGCTGAGGTAACACAAGAGGAGGGGCTCAGGGTCTGGGCAGGAAAGGCTGAGGTGATGCTGGAGGAGGGGCTCAGGGTCTGGGCAGGAAAGGCTGAGGTAACACCAGAGGAGGGGCTCAGGGTCTGGGCGGGAAAGGCTGAGGTAACACAAGAGGAGGGGCTCAGGGTCTGGGCAGGAAAGGCTGAGGTGATGCTGGAGGAGGGGCTCAGGGTCTGGGCAGGAAAGGCTGAGGTAACACAAGAGGAGGGGCTCAGGGTCTGGGTGGGAAAGGCTGAGGTAACACAAGAGGAGGGGCTCAGGGTCTGGGTGGGAAAGGCTGAGGTAACACAAGAGGAGGGGCTCAGGGTCTGGGTGGGAAAGGCTGAGGTGATGCTGGAGGAGGGGCTCAGGGTCTGGGCAGGAAAGGCTGAGGTGATGCCAGGGGAGGGGTTCAGTGTCTGGGCGGGAAAGGCTGAGGTAACATTGAAGGAGGAGCTCAGGGACTGAGCGGGAAAAGCTGAGGTGATGCTGGAGGGAGGGCTCAGGGTCTGGGTGGGAAAGGCTGAGGTGATGCTGGCGGAGGGCTCAGGGTCTGGGTGGGAAAGGCTAAGGTAACACCAGAGGAAGGGTTCAGAGCCTGGGAGGGAAAGGCTGATGTGACGCTGAAGAAGGGGAGTCAAAACACTGGAAATGCTCATGTTTTTCTATAACTTCCCTGGAGTGATGAGAATCTGCACTGATGTTAGGAAACATAGGATAATTAAATAAATACAGCCTTATCTAATTAATGGTGCAATAAAAGGTTTTTCAAAGAAATAATAAAATGCACAGATGATTTTTCTTCTGAGAACTTGGGACTTGTTCAAATGTCTGTCTTCTACCATATCAGTCTATTTACAGCACTTCCAAACACAGGAAGAACAAAGCATCTGAGAAGTGTCCAGGAAAGAGGAGGAAAGAAGACAAGTCACTGAAGATGGAGGAGAAGGAAAGGAACTCTGGGCACAGTAACCTCCCTGTAATCAGGTCTCAGGTTATGTAATTACAGTGTATAGGGATCTTGAGTCATTTAATCCCTTGAGTAGTGTGACCGCTCTGTAAGCAGGGTCCAGGTCTGTGCTGCTTTGTCCTTTTGACGTTATGCTCCGTTAGCTGGCTAGTGAGAGTGACTGCCCTGTAATCAGGGTGCAAGTCACCTCCCCCTCACTTTCGAGGGACATTCAGCTCTTTGGTAACTTGAGCAATGTGACTGCCCTGTAACTAGGGTCCGGGTCTCTGCCCACTAGCTCGTTTGGCATTATGCCTTGTTGTGGCCCTGTAGTCAGGATGACAACCCTGTAATCAGGGTGCAAGTCATATTCCTTTTGCTTCTGGGGGATACTGAGCTCTTTGGAACCCTGAGCAGGGTGACTCACCTCCCTGTAATTCGGGGTCAGGTCTCTGCCCTCTTGCTGTTTTGGCATCATGCCCTGCTGAAAGTTTAGTCACTGTGACCACCTGTAACTAGGGTAAATGTCAAACCATTCTGTAGTATGAGAAATACTGAGCCCTTTGATCCCGTGCGGAGCGTGACCTCCCTGTAATTCGGGGACAGGTCCCTGCCCCTTTGCTCCCTGGCTTTATGCACCTTTATATTTCTAATTAGAGTGACCACCCTGTAATTAGGGTGCAGGTAAAATCCCTCTCATTTATTGGGGATTAGGGTTTTTATAGGGCCCTTTGGAGCATGACCACCCTGTAATCAGGGTTCAGATCTAAAGCTGAATTCTGTGATTATGCTCCTTCATTCAGCTAGTCAGAGAGACCACCTTGTAATCAGGGTGAGAGTCACTTCCCCCTCGCTTATGGGAGCTACTGATATCTTTGTTACTTGAGCCATGTGACCTCCCTGTAACTAGGGTTCAGGTCTCTGTCCTTTGCTCTTATGGAATTGTGTCTTGCTCTCAGCCCGGTCAGTTTGACTGCCCTTTAATTAGGGTGCAGGTTATATGCCTCTTTTTTATGGAGGACTAGGTTCCCCTTAGCGTTTTCAGCTGACTGACCACCCTGTAAGTAGGGTTCAGGTCTCCTCCTTTTCTCTTTCTTGTGATGTCACTGTCACTGTCACTGTCATCGATCGGTCTATCAGCCTTCACAGAGAAAGCGCCGATCACAACACGTCAGACGTGTTGTTCTAGCCAGTCCTCCAACTACCCGCTGGCCAGGCTGTGATGTATTCTCCATTAATTGGCTAGCCCCAGGGACCGCCCTGTAAGAAGGGTTCAGGTCCTTTCCCCTTTGGCTCCTTTGAGTTGTTGGGCTAGTCCCTTGGACCCCACCCTGTAATCAGGGGGCAGGTCTTGTCCCTTTTCCCTTTGTATTTTGAGGGGAGGAAGATTGGTTGGATTTAACACTGTGGGTCGAGTGACCTGTTGTGATGAGCTCTCTTTCTGTTCTGGGAAGTCCCCCTTTGTTTTGTACGGATGTGTTTGTGAGAGCTCGTGATACAAGTGGATGTGCAAGATTTTTAATTTTTAGTTATTTATTTTCGTTTTTTTAAGTTAAATCGCTGCAGTGCTTTTTCTTTACTCTTCTCAGAATCGGAAAAAGAGCTCAAAGTGTATTAATGTATTTATTCTCCTCCTCCCCACAAAAAGGAAGAGTAAGGGCTCAGATGTAATCTTTTAGTGCCTTGGAAAGAGTGACCTCCCTGTAAACAGGGATCTGGTCTCTCCCCTTCTGCTCTGTTTAGATTGAGCTCCTTTTAGTGGGCTGATGGCAATGACTGGCCTTTAACGACGGCAATTTAAGTCACATGCCTGTGACTCACAGGTAGTGCAGTATCCCTTAGTACCTGGGCAGCATAACCACCCTGTATCCAGGGTTCAGGTCTCTTCCCTTTATTCTTTTGCCACCATGCTACTTCAGCCGGTTGGTTTGAGTCCTGACCCTGTAATTAGGGGAGAGTTCGTGTCCCTCTGGCTTCTGGGAGATATTGAGCTTTGTTGAACCCTGAGCAGTGTGACCGCCCTGTAACTAGGGTTCAGGTCTTTGCCCACTTGCTTGTTTGGCATTACGCCGTGCTCTAGCCCACTAGTCAGTGTGACAGCCCTGTAATCAGGGTGCATGTCACGAGTATCTATAGAATGGGACATATTGAACCCTTAGATACTTTGAGGAGCTTGACCTTCCTGTAATTCAGGTTATGGTCTCTGCTATTTGGCTAATCCCAGTGACCACCCTGTAATCAGGGTACAGATTGCGTCTCTCTTTTAAAATCTGGTGGATTAGAACGCAGGGCAGCTTGACCTCTCTGTAAACAGGGTTTGGTCTCCGAGGCCCTTTGCATCTGTTAGCATTGTGCTTTCTTCACAGACTGAGTCAAATGACCCCCCTGTAAACAGGGAATCTGGTCTTGGCCCTCTAGTCTATTGGCACTAGTTCAAGTGCAGGCACCTGGTCTGAATGAGCACCCTGTAAACAGGGTACAGGTCTCATCAGACACTATTTATGGTGTTCCCATGAAACTGTGTTCAGAGTCCTGGCCCTTCACACTGCGCTTCCAACTTGCCTGAAATTCTGCAGCCAAGTCTCCTGCTTTCTTCCCTGCTTACTGTGCTCTTGGAGAACCGACATCCTGCTGCTGTTGCAGGTGAGCCCTGAAAGGGAGAGTCCTGTTTCAGTCTGGGACTAAGTCAATCCAGGCAATATAACTTGTAACACTGATTTTCATATACTTGTCAATTAATTCCATACTGCCCTTAATCATCCAATTCCACTTCATTTTGTACGGAGGCTGCCTGGTGTAATAGTTGTCAGGGGGGAAATTTGAAGATTGTGGCTCTGGAGTCACATTGGTTTGGTACTTTTCTCACTCAGTGGTACTGGGGAGGAGGGAAAAGTCCTTATGGAAGTGTCTGAGGGGTGCATAGAAATATCTTGGCGCTGAATATCCAGGCTGTCTCGAGACCCAGAAAAGCACACTGTATCAGTAGTTTACACTCCATTTGCGTCGGGGATGTGGGCATCTGACTGACACACTCCTGTGTACTCCCTCTCTCTGTTTCAGGCAGCTCCAAGCACAGGTGGATAAGAAGGGAGTGTCAGGAATGTCAGGCACAGAAGAGGAAAGAAGACAAGTGACTGACAATGGAGAAGAAGCAAAGGGACTCTGGACACAGTAAAATCCCTGTAATCAGGCCTCAGGTCATGTAATTACACTGTATGGGAATCTCGAGCCTTTTAATCCCTTGAGCAATGTGACCGCCCTGTAACCAGGGTCCGAATCTTTGCCCACTTGCTCGTTTGGCATTACGCTGTGCTCTGGCCCTCTAGTCAGCGTGACAGCCCTGTAATCAGGGTGCATGTCACAAGTATCTATAGAATGGGACATATTGAGCCCTTTGGTACTTTGAGGAGCTTGACCTTCCTGTAATTCAGGTTACGGTCTCTGCAATTTGGCTAATCCCAGCGACCACCCTGTAATCAGGGTACAGGTTGCATCTCTCTTTTGAAATCTGGCAGATTAGAACCATGGGCCGCTTGACCTCCCTGTAACCAGGGTTTGGTCTCCGAGGCCCTTTGAGTCTCTTGGCATTGTGCTTTCTTCACAACCTGAGGCGAATGACCGCCCTGTAAACAGGGAAACAGGTCATTGCGCTCTAGTCTCTTGTCACTAAGACAAGGGAAGCCAGTTCTTCTTAATGAGCTCCCTGTAAACAGGGTACAGGCCTCATCAGACCCTCCTTGTCGTGCCCCATGTAACTGTGTCCAGAGTCCTGGCCCTTCGCACGACACTTCCAACCTGCCTGGACTTCCTTTTGCCAAGTCTCCTGCTCTCTTCATCATGTCCTGTGCTCTTGGAGACTGACATCCTGCTGGTGTTGCTGGTAAGCTCTGAAAGGGAGGGTCTTGTTACAGTTTTGGACGAAGTCAATCCAGGCAGTATACCTTGTGATATTGATTTTGGAATACTTGTCAGTTAATTCCATACTGCCCTTAATCATCTAGTTGTTCTTGATTCTGTATAGAGATTACCTGCTGTAATAGATGTCAAGGGGGAATCTGGAGATTGTGGCTCTGGAGTTGGGTGGGTTTGGTACTGTTCTAACCCAATGGGGCTTGGGAAGAAGGGCCAGTCTGTATAGAAGTGTCTGAGAGCCCCATAGAACGGTCTTGGAGCTGAATATTCAGACTGTCTACAGACCTAGAAAACCACACTGTGTCCTTACGATACACAAATTTGCATCAGGGACATAGGGCTGTCATAAGGGCGTCTGACTGACACACCCCTGTGTGCTCTCTCCGTCTGTTTCACGCAGCTCCAAGCACAGGTGGACAAGATTAAAGTGTCAGGAATGTCAAGCAAAGAAGAGAAAACAAGACATGTCACTGAAGATAGAGAAGAAGGAAAGGGACTCTGGACTCAGTAACCTCCCTGTAAATAGGTCTAAGGTCATGTAATTACAGTATATGGGGATCTCAAATCTTTTCATAACTCGAGCATCATGACCGCCCTGTAATCAGGGTCCGGGTTTGTGCTGCTTTTTATCCTTTTGACATTATGCTCCATTAGCTGACTAGTGAGTGACTGCCCTGTAATCAGGGTGCAAGTCACCTCCCTCTCGATTTCGAGGGACATTGAGTTCTTGGGTAACTTGAGCAATGTGACCGCCCTGTAACTAGGGTCCGAGTCTTTTCCCACTTGCATGTTTGGCATTACGCCCTGCTCTGGCCCACTAGTCAGCGTGACAACCCTATAATTAGGGTGCATGTCACAAGTATCTACAGAATGAGACATATTGAGCCCTTTGATACTTTGAGGAGCTTGACCTTCCTGTAATTCAGGTTACGGTCTCTGCTATTTGGCTAATCCCAGCGACCAACCTGTAATCAGGGTACAGGTTGCATCTCTCTTTTGAAATCTGGAGGATTAGATCGTTTGTGTAACATGGGCAACTTGACCTCCCTGTAATTAGGGTTTGAGTCTGGGGCTCTTTGGTCTCTTGGAATTGTGCTTTCTTTACAGCCTGAGGCAAGTGACCGCCCTGTAATCAGGAATTTGGTCTTTGCCCTCTAGTCTCTTGTCACTAGCACATGTGCAGATAGCTGGTCTTAATGAGCACCCTGTAAACAGGGTACAGGTCTCATCAGACCCTGCTTCTGGTGCCCCAAATAACTGTGTCCAGAGTCCTGGCCCTTCACACTGTACTTCCAACTTGCCTGGAATTCTTTCTGCCAAGTATCCTGCTTTTCTTCACCACGTACTGTGCTCTTGGAGATGGACATCCTGCTGGTGTTGCTGGTAAGCTCTGAAAGGGAGGGTCCTTTTACAGTTTGGGACTAAGTCAATCCAGGCAGTATACCTTGTGACATTGATTTTCAAATACTTGTCAGTTAATTCCATACTGCCCTTAATCATCTAGTTGTTCTTGATTCTGTATAGAGACTGCCTGGACTAATCAATGTCAAGGGGAAATCTGGAGATTGTGGCTTTGGAGTCAGATGGGTTTGGTACTTTTGTCACCCAGTAGGGCTTGGCAGGAGGGGCCAGTCTTTATGGAAGTGTCTCAGGACTGCATAGAACTGACTTGGAGCTCAATATCCAGGCTCTCTGCAGACCCAGAAAACCACACTGTGTCTTTAGTTTACACTCAGTTTACTTCGGGGACGAAGAGTTGTTATAAGGGTGTCTGACTTACACACTTCTGTGTGCTCTCTCTTTCTGTTTCAGGCAGCTCCAAGCACAGACAAGAAGGAAGTGTCAGGAATGTCAAGCAAAGAGGAGGAAAGAAGACAAGTCACTGAAGATGGAGGAGAAGGAAAGGGACTCTGGGCACAGTAACCTCCCTGTAAAGAGGCCTCAGGTTATGCAATTACACCGTACGGGGCCCTCGAACTTTTCATACCTTAAGCAGCGTGACCGCCCTGTAAGCAGGGTCCAGGTCTGTGCTGTTTTGTCCTTTTGACGTCATGCTCCGTTAGCTGGCTAGTGAGAGTGACTGCCCTGTAATCAGGGTGCAAGTCACCTCCCCCTTGCTTTGGAGGGACATTCAGCTCTTTCGTAACTTGAGCAATGTGACCGCCCTGTATCTAGGGGCCGAGTCTTTGCCCACTAGCTCGTTTGGCATTACGCCTTGTTGTGGCCCTGTAGTCAGGATGACAACCCTGTAATCAGGGTGCAAGTCATATTCCTTTTGCTTCTGGGGGATACTGAGCTCTTTGGAACCCTGAGCAGGGTGACTCACCTCCCTGTAATTCAGGGTCAGGTCTCTGCCCTCTTGCTGTTTTATCATTGTGACTTGCTGACAATCTAGTCACTGTGACCACCTGTAACTGGGATGCATGTCACACCATTCTGTAGTATGGGAAATACTGAGCCCTTTGATCCCGTGCGGAGCGTGACCTCCCTGTAATTCGGGGACAGGTCCCTGCCCCTTTGCTCCCTGGCTTTATGCACCTTTATCTTTCTAATCAGAGTGACCACGCTGTAATTAGGGTGCAGGTAAAATCCCTCTCATTTTTCAGGGATTAGGGTTATTTTAGGGCCCTTAGGAGCGTGACCACCCTGTAATCAGGGTTCAGGTCTAAAGCTGAATTCTGTGATTATGCTCCTACACTCAGCTAGTCAGAGTGACCACCTTGTAATCAGGGTGAGAGTCACCTTCCCCTCGCTTATGGGAGCTACTGATGTCTTTGTTACTTGAGCCGTGTGACCTCCCTGTAACTAGGGTTCAGGTCTCTGTCCTTTGCTCTTCTGGGATTGTGTCTTGCTCTCAGCCTGGTCAGTTTGACTGCCCTGTAATTAGGGTGCAGGTCATGCGCCTCTTATTTAGGGAGGTCTAGGTTCCCCTTAGCGCTTTGGGCTGAGTGACCACCCTGTAAGTAGGGTTCAGGTCTCCTCCTTTTCTCTTTCTTGTGATGTATTTTCCATTAATCGGCTAGCCCCAGGGACCGCCCTATAAGAAGGGTTCAGGTCCTTTCCCCTTTGGCTCCTATGGGTTGTTGGGCTAGTCACTTGGACCCCACCCTGTAATCAGGGGGCAGGTCTTGTCCCTTTTCCCTTTGTTTTTTTGAGGGGAGGAAGATTGGTCGAGTTTAAAACTGAGGGTCAAGTGACCTGTTGCGATGAGCTCTCTTTCTGTTCTGAGAAGTCCCCCTTTGTTTTGTACAGATGTGTTTGTGAGAGCTCGTGATACAAGTGGGTGTGCAAGATTTTTAATATTTAGTTATTTATTTTTATTTTTTTAAGTTAAATCGCTGCAGCGCTTTTTCTTTATTCTTCTCAGAATTGGAAAAAGAGCTCAAAGTGTATTAATGTATTTATTGTCCTCCTCCCCACAAAAGGGAAGAGTAAGGGCTCAGATGTCATCTTTTAGTGCCTTGGACAGTGTGACCTCCCTGTAAACAGGGATCTGGTCTCCACTTCTGCTCTGCTTAGGTTGAGCTCCTTTTAGTGGGCTGATGGCAATGACTGGCCTTTAAGGAGGGCACTTTAAGTCACGTTCCTGTGACTCACAGATAGTGCAGTATCCCTTAGTACCTGGGCAGCGTAACCACCCTGTATCCAGGGTTCAGGTCTCTGCCTTTCAATCTTTTGCCACCATGCTACTTCAGCCGGTTGGTTTGAGTCCTGCCCTGCAATTAGGGTAGAGTTCGTGTCCCTCTGGCTTCTGGGAGATATTGAGCTTTGTTGAACCCTGAGCAGTGTGACCGCCCTGTAACTAGGGTTCAGGTCTTTGCACACTTGCACATTTAGCATTACGCCATGCTCGGGCCCACTAGTCAGTGTGACAACCCTGTAATCAGGATGCATGTCACAAGTGTCTACAGAATGGGACATATTGAGCCCTTTGATACTTTGAGGAGCTTGACCTTCCTGTAATTCAGGTTTTGGTCTCTGCAATTTGGCTAATCCCAGTGACCACCCTGTAATCAGGGTACAGGCTGCATCTCTCTTTTGAAATATGGAGGATTAGACTATTTGTGTAACATGGGCATCTTGACCTTCCTGTAACCAGGGTTTGAGTCTTTGAGGCCCTATGGTGTCTTGGCATTGTGCTTTTCTCACAGCCTGAGGCGAGTGACCGCCCTGTAGTCAGGGATCAGGTCTTTGCGCTCTAGTCTCTTGTCACTAGCACATGTGCAGATAGCTGGTCTTAATGAGCACCCTGTAAACAGGGTACAGGTCTCATCAGACCCTGCTTCTGGTGCCCCAAATAACTGTGTCCAGAGTCCTGGCCCTTCACACTGTACTTCCAACTTGCCTGGAATTCTTTCTGCCAAGTATCCTGCTTTTCTTCACCACGTACTGCGCTCTTGGAGATGGACATCCTGCTGGTGTTGCTGGTAAGCTCTGAAAGGGAGGGTCCTTTTACAGTTTGGGACTAAGTCAATCCAGGCAGTATACTTTGTGACACTGATTTTCAAATACTTGTCAGTTAATTCCATACTGCCCTTAATCTTCTAGTTCTTCTTGATTCTGTATAGAGACTGCCTGGTGTAATTGTTGTCAAGGGGGAATCTGGAGATTGTGGCTCTGGAGTTGAATGGATTTGGTAGTTTTGTTACCCAGTGGGGCTTTGGAGGAGGGGCCAGTCTGTATGGAAGTGTCTGAGAACCCCATAGAACAGTCTTAGAGTTCAATATCCAGGCTGTCTGCAGACCCAGAAAACCGCACTGTGTCCTTAGCTTACACTCAGTTTACGTTGGGGACGTAGAGTTGTCATAAGGGCGTCTGACTAACACACTCCTGTGTGCTCTCTCTCGCTCTCTCTCTGTTTCAGGCAGCTCCAAGGACAGGTTGACAAGAATAAAATGTCAGGAATGCCAAGCAAAGAGGAGGAAAGAAGACAAGTCACTGAAGATGGAGGAGAAGGAAAGGGACTCGGGCACAGTAACCTCCCTGTAGTCAGGACTCAGAACATGTAATTACATTGTACTGGCATTTTGAGCCTTTTAATCCCTTGAGCAGTGTGACCACCCTGTAAACAGGGTCCAGGTCTGTGCTGTTTTGTCCTTTTGACATTATGCTCCGTTAGCTGGCTAGTGAGAGTGACTGCCCTGTAATCAGGGTGCAAGTCACCTCCCCCTCGCTTTGGAGGGACATTCAGCTCTTTGGTAGCTTGAACAAAGTGATTGCCCTGTAACTAGGGTCCCGGTCTCTGCCCACTTGCTCGTTTGGCATTACGCTGTCCTCTGGCCCACTAGTCAGCGTGACAGCCCTGTAATCAGGGTGCATGTCACAAGTATCTATAGAATGGGACATATTGAGCCCTTTGATACTTTGAGAAACTTGACCTTCCTGTATTTCAGGTTACGGTCTCTGCTTTTTGGCTAATCCCAGTGACCACCCTGTAATCAGGGTACAGGTTGCATCTCTCTCTTGAAATCTGGAGGATTACACAATTTGTGTAACATGGGCAGCTTGACTTCCCGGTAACTAGGGTTTGAGTCTCCAAGGCCCTTTGTTCTCTTTGAATTGTGCTTTCTTCACAGCTTGATGCAAGAGACCGCCCTGTAATCAGGGAATCCGGTCTTTGCCCTCTAGTCTCTTGTCACTAGGACATGTGCAGCCAGCTGGTCTTAATGAGCACCCTGCAAACAGGGTACAGGTCTCATCAGACCCTCCTTCAGGGTTCCCCATGTTACTATGTCCTTAGTCCTGGCCCTTCACACTGCGCTTCCAACTTGCCTGGAATTCTGCAGCCAAAACTCCCGCTCTCTTCACCACGTACTGTGCTCTTGGAGACAGACATCCTGCTGGTGATGCTGGTAAGCTCTGAAAGGGTGGGTCCTGTTACAGTTTTGGACTAAGTCAGTCCAGGCAGTATACCTTGTGATATTGATTTTGAAATACTTGTCAGTTAATTCCATATTGCCCTTAATCGTCTAGTTGTTCTTGATTCTGTATAGAGACTGCCTGGTGTAATAGGTATCAAGGGGGAATCTGGAGATTGTGGCTCTGAAGTTCGATGGGTTTGGTACTTTTGTCACCCAGTGGAGCTTGACAGGAGGGGCCAGTCTTTATGGAAGTGTCTCAGGACTCCATAGAACAGTCTTGGAGCTCAATATCCAGGCTGTCTCCAGACCTAGAAAACCAAACTGTGTCCTTAGTTTACACTGAGTTTAATTCGGGGACGGAGAGTTGTCATAAGGGCATCTGACTTACACACTCCAGTGTGCTCGCTCTCTCTCTCTCTCTGTTTTAGGCAGCTCCAAACACAGGTGGACAAGAAGAATAAAGTGTCAGGAATGTCAAGCAAAGAGGAGGAAAGAAGACAAGTTACTGAAGATGGAGGAGAAGGAAAGGGACTCTGGGCACAGTAAACTCCCAGTAATCAGGCCTCAGGTCATGTAATTACAGTGTACAGGGATCTCGAACTTTTTCATACCTTGAGCAGCGTGACCGCCCTGTAAGCAGGATCCAGGTCTGTGCTGTTTTGTCCTTTTGACGTTATGCTCCGTTAGCTGGCTAGTGAGAGTGACTGCCCTGTAATCAGGGTACAAGTCACCTCCCCCTCGCTTTGGAGGGACATTCAGCTCTTTGGTAATTTGAGCAATGTGACCGCCCTGTAACTAGGATCCGGGTCTTTCCCAACTTGCTTGTTTGGCATTATGCCTTGTTGTGGCCCTGTAGTCAGGATGACAACCCTGTAATCAGGGTGCAAGTCATATTCCTTTTGCTTCTGGGGGATACTGAGCTCTTTGGAACCCTGAGCAGGGTGACTCACCTCCCTGTAATTCAGGGTCAGGTCTCTGCCCTCTTGCTGTTTTATCATTGTGACTTGCTGACAATCTAGTCACTGTGACCACCTGTAACTGGGATGCATGTCACACCATTCTGTAGTATGGGAAATACTGAGCCCTTTGATCCCGTGCGGAGCGTGACCTCCCTGTAATTCGGGGACAGGTCCCTGCCCCTTTGCTCCCTGGCTTTATGCACCTTTATCTTTCTAATCAGAGTGACCACGCTGTAATTAGGGTGCAGGTAAAATCCCTCTCATTTTTCAGGGATTAGGGTTATTTTAGGGCCCTTAGGAGCGTGACCACCCTGTAATCAGGGTTCAGGTCTAAAGCTGAATTCTGTGATTATGCTCCTACACTCAGCTAGTCAGAGTGACCACCTTGTAATCAGGGTGAGAGTCACCTTCCCCTCGCTTATGGGAGCTACTGATGTCTTTGTTACTTGAGCCGTGTGACCTCCCTGTAACTAGGGTTCAGGTCTCTGTCCTTTGCTCTTCTGGGATTGTGTCTTGCTCTCAGCCTGGTCAGTTTGACTGCCCTGTAATTAGGGTGCAGGTCATGCGCCTCTTATTTAGGGAGGTCTAGGTTCCCCTTAGCGCTTTGGGCTGAGTGACCACCCTGTAAGTAGGGTTCAGGTCTCCTCCTTTTCTCTTTCTTGTGATGTATTTTCCATTAATCGGCTAGCCCGAGGGACCGCCCTGTAAGAAGGGTTCAGGTCCTTTCCCCTTTGGCTCCTTTGGGTTGTTGGGCTAGTCACTTGGACCCCACCCTGTAATCAGGGGGCAGGTCTTGTCCCTTTTCCCTTTGTATTTTGAGGGGAGGAAGATTGGTTGGATTTAACACTGTGGGTCGAGTGACCTGTTGTGATGAGCTCTCTTTCTGTTCTGGGAAGTCCCCCTTTGTTTTGTACGGATGTGTTTGTGAGAGCTCGTGATACAAGTGGATGTGCAAGATTTTTAATTTTTAGTTATTTATTTTCGTTTTTTTAAGTTAAATCGCTGCAGTGCTTTTTCTTTACTCTTCTCAGAATCGGAAAAAGAGCTCAAAGTGTATTAATGTATTTATTCTCCTCCTCCCCACAAAAAGGAAGAGTAAGGGCTCAGATGTAATCTTTTAGTGCCTTGGAAAGAGTGACCTCCCTGTAAACAGGGATCTGGTCTCTCCCCTTCTGCTCTGTTTAGATTGAGCTCCTTTTAGTGGGCTGATGGCAATGACTGGCCTTTAACGACGGCAATTTAAGTCACATGCCTGTGACTCACAGGTAGTGCAGTATCCCTTAGTACCTGGGCAGCATAACCACCCTGTATCCAGGGTTCAGGTCTCTTCCCTTTATTCTTTTGCCACCATGCTACTTCAGCCGGTTGGTTTGAGTCCTGACCCTGTAATTAGGGGAGAGTTCGTGTCCCTCTGGCTTCTGGGAGATATTGAGCTTTGTTGAACCCTGAGCAGTGTGACCGCCCTGTAACTAGGGTTCAGGTCTTTGCCCACTTGCTTGTTTGGCATTACGCCGTGCTCTAGCCCACTAGTCAGTGTGACAGCCCTGTAATCAGGGTGCATGTCACGAGTATCTATAGAATGGGACATATTGAACCCTTAGATACTTTGAGGAGCTTGACCTTCCTGTAATTCAGGTTATGGTCTCTGCTATTTGGCTAATCCCAGTGACCACCCTGTAATCAGGGTACAGATTGCGTCTCTCTTTTAAAATCTGGTGGATTAGAACGCAGGGCAGCTTGACCTCTCTGTAAACAGGGTTTGGTCTCCGAGGCCCTTTGCATCTGTTAGCATTGTGCTTTCTTCACAGACTGAGTCAAATGACCCCCCTGTAAACAGGGAATCTGGTCTTGGCCCTCTAGTCTATTGGCACTAGTTCAAGTGCAGGCACCTGGTCTGAATGAGCACCCTGTAAACAGGGTACAGGTCTCATCAGACACTATTTATGGTGTTCCCATGAAACTGTGTTCAGAGTCCTGGCCCTTCACACTGCGCTTCCAACTTGCCTGAAATTCTGCAGCCAAGTCTCCTGCTTTCTTCCCTGCTTACTGTGCTCTTGGAGAACCGACATCCTGCTGCTGTTGCAGGTGAGCCCTGAAAGGGAGAGTCCTGTTTCAGTCTGGGACTAAGTCAATCCAGGCAATATAACTTGTAACACTGATTTTCATATACTTGTCAATTAATTCCATACTGCCCTTAATCATCCAATTCCACTTCATTTTGTACGGAGGCTGCCTGGTGTAATAGTTGTCAGGGGGGAAATTTGAAGATTGTGGCTCTGGAGTCACATTGGTTTGGTACTTTTCTCACTCAGTGGTACTGGGGAGGAGGGAAAAGTCCTTATGGAAGTGTCTGAGGGGTGCATAGAAATATCTTGGCGCTGAATATCCAGGCTGTCTCGAGACCCAGAAAAGCACACTGTATCAGTAGTTTACACTCCATTTGCGTCGGGGATGTGGGCATCTGACTGACACACTCCTGTGTACTCCCTCTCTCTGTTTCAGGCAGCTCCAAGCACAGGTGGATAAGAAGGGAGTGTCAGGAATGTCAGGCACAGAAGAGGAAAGAAGACAAGTGACTGACAATGGAGAAGAAGCAAAGGGACTCTGGACACAGTAAAATCCCTGTAATCAGGCCTCAGGTCATGTAATTACACTGTATGGGAATCTCGAGCCTTTTAATCCCTTGAGCAATGTGACCGCCCTGTAACCAGGGTCCGAATCTTTGCCCACTTGCTCGTTTGGCATTACGCTGTGCTCTGGCCCTCTAGTCAGCGTGACAGCCCTGTAATCAGGGTGCATGTCACAAGTATCTATAGAATGGGACATATTGAGCCCTTTGGTACTTTGAGGAGCTTGACCTTCCTGTAATTCAGGTTACGGTCTCTGCAATTTGGCTAATCCCAGCGACCACCCTGTAATCAGGGTACAGGTTGCATCTCTCTTTTGAAATCTGGCAGATTAGAACCATGGGCCGCTTGACCTCCCTGTAACCAGGGTTTGGTCTCCGAGGCCCTTTGAGTCTCTTGGCATTGTGCTTTCTTCACAACCTGAGGCGAATGACCGCCCTGTAAACAGGGAAACAGGTCATTGCGCTCTAGTCTCTTGTCACTAAGACAAGGGAAGCCAGTTCTTCTTAATGAGCTCCCTGTAAACAGGGTACAGGCCTCATCAGACCCTCCTTGTCGTGCCCCATGTAACTGTGTCCAGAGTCCTGGCCCTTCGCACGACACTTCCAACCTGCCTGGACTTCCTTTTGCCAAGTCTCCTGCTCTCTTCATCATGTCCTGTGCTCTTGGAGACTGACATCCTGCTGGTGTTGCTGGTAAGCTCTGAAAGGGAGGGTCTTGTTACAGTTTTGGACGAAGTCAATCCAGGCAGTATACCTTGTGATATTGATTTTGGAATACTTGTCAGTTAATTCCATACTGCCCTTAATCATCTAGTTGTTCTTGATTCTGTATAGAGATTACCTGCTGTAATAGATGTCAAGGGGGAATCTGGAGATTGTGGCTCTGGAGTTGGGTGGGTTTGGTACTGTTCTAACCCAATGGGGCTTGGGAAGAAGGGCCAGTCTGTATAGAAGTGTCTGAGAGCCCCATAGAACGGTCTTGGAGCTGAATATTCAGACTGTCTACAGACCTAGAAAACCACACTGTGTCCTTACGATACACAAATTTGCATCAGGGACATAGGGCTGTCATAAGGGCGTCTGACTGACACACCCCTGTGTGCTCTCTCCGTCTGTTTCACGCAGCTCCAAGCACAGGTGGACAAGATTAAAGTGTCAGGAATGTCAAGCAAAGAAGAGAAAACAAGACATGTCACTGAAGATAGAGAAGAAGGAAAGGGACTCTGGACTCAGTAACCTCCCTGTAAATAGGTCTAAGGTCATGTAATTACAGTATATGGGGATCTCAAATCTTTTCATAACTCGAGCATCATGACCGCCCTGTAATCAGGGTCCGGGTTTGTGCTGCTTTTTATCCTTTTGACATTATGCTCCATTAGCTGACTAGTGAGTGACTGCCCTGTAATCAGGGTGCAAGTCACCTCCCTCTCGATTTCGAGGGACATTGAGTTCTTGGGTAACTTGAGCAATGTGACCGCCCTGTAACTAGGGTCCGAGTCTTTTCCCACTTGCATGTTTGGCATTACGCCCTGCTCTGGCCCACTAGTCAGCGTGACAACCCTATAATTAGGGTGCATGTCACAAGTATCTACAGAATGAGACATATTGAGCCCTTTGATACTTTGAGGAGCTTGACCTTCCTGTAATTCAGGTTACGGTCTCTGCTATTTGGCTAATCCCAGCGACCAACCTGTAATCAGGGTACAGGTTGCATCTCTCTTTTGAAATCTGGAGGATTAGATCGTTTGTGTAACATGGGCAACTTGACCTCCCTGTAATTAGGGTTTGAGTCTGGGGCTCTTTGGTCTCTTGGAATTGTGCTTTCTTTACAGCCTGAGGCAAGTGACCGCCCTGTAATCAGGAATTTGGTCTTTGCCCTCTAGTCTCTTGTCACTAGCACATGTGCAGATAGCTGGTCTTAATGAGCACCCTGTAAACAGGGTACAGGTCTCATCAGACCCTGCTTCTGGTGCCCCAAATAACTGTGTCCAGAGTCCTGGCCCTTCACACTGTACTTCCAACTTGCCTGGAATTCTTTCTGCCAAGTATCCTGCTTTTCTTCACCACGTACTGTGCTCTTGGAGATGGACATCCTGCTGGTGTTGCTGGTAAGCTCTGAAAGGGAGGGTCCTTTTACAGTTTGGGACTAAGTCAATCCAGGCAGTATACCTTGTGACATTGATTTTCAAATACTTGTCAGTTAATTCCATACTGCCCTTAATCATCTAGTTGTTCTTGATTCTGTATAGAGACTGCCTGGACTAATCAATGTCAAGGGGAAATCTGGAGATTGTGGCTTTGGAGTCAGATGGGTTTGGTACTTTTGTCACCCAGTAGGGCTTGGCAGGAGGGGCCAGTCTTTATGGAAGTGTCTCAGGACTGCATAGAACTGACTTGGAGCTCAATATCCAGGCTCTCTGCAGACCCAGAAAACCACACTGTGTCTTTAGTTTACACTCAGTTTACTTCGGGGACGAAGAGTTGTTATAAGGGTGTCTGACTTACACACTTCTGTGTGCTCTCTCTTTCTGTTTCAGGCAGCTCCAAGCACAGACAAGAAGGAAGTGTCAGGAATGTCAAGCAAAGAGGAGGAAAGAAGACAAGTCACTGAAGATGGAGGAGAAGGAAAGGGACTCTGGGCACAGTAACCTCCCTGTAAAGAGGCCTCAGGTTATGCAATTACACCGTACGGGGCCCTCGAACTTTTCATACCTTAAGCAGCGTGACCGCCCTGTAAGCAGGGTCCAGGTCTGTGCTGTTTTGTCCTTTTGACGTCATGCTCCGTTAGCTGGCTAGTGAGAGTGACTGCCCTGTAATCAGGGTGCAAGTCACCTCCCCCTTGCTTTGGAGGGACATTCAGCTCTTTCGTAACTTGAGCAATGTGACCGCCCTGTATCTAGGGGCCGAGTCTTTGCCCACTAGCTCGTTTGGCATTACGCCTTGTTGTGGCCCTGTAGTCAGGATGACAACCCTGTAATCAGGGTGCAAGTCATATTCCTTTTGCTTCTGGGGGATACTGAGCTCTTTGGAACCCTGAGCAGGGTGACTCACCTCCCTGTAATTCAGGGTCAGGTCTCTGCCCTCTTGCTGTTTTATCATTGTGACTTGCTGACAATCTAGTCACTGTGACCACCTGTAACTGGGATGCATGTCACACCATTCTGTAGTATGGGAAATACTGAGCCCTTTGATCCCGTGCGGAGCGTGACCTCCCTGTAATTCGGGGACAGGTCCCTGCCCCTTTGCTCCCTGGCTTTATGCACCTTTATCTTTCTAATCAGAGTGACCACGCTGTAATTAGGGTGCAGGTAAAATCCCTCTCATTTTTCAGGGATTAGGGTTATTTTAGGGCCCTTAGGAGCGTGACCACCCTGTAATCAGGGTTCAGGTCTAAAGCTGAATTCTGTGATTATGCTCCTACACTCAGCTAGTCAGAGTGACCACCTTGTAATCAGGGTGAGAGTCACCTTCCCCTCGCTTATGGGAGCTACTGATGTCTTTGTTACTTGAGCCGTGTGACCTCCCTGTAACTAGGGTTCAGGTCTCTGTCCTTTGCTCTTCTGGGATTGTGTCTTGCTCTCAGCCTGGTCAGTTTGACTGCCCTGTAATTAGGGTGCAGGTCATGCGCCTCTTATTTAGGGAGGTCTAGGTTCCCCTTAGCGCTTTGGGCTGAGTGACCACCCTGTAAGTAGGGTTCAGGTCTCCTCCTTTTCTCTTTCTTGTGATGTATTTTCCATTAATCGGCTAGCCCCAGGGACCGCCCTATAAGAAGGGTTCAGGTCCTTTCCCCTTTGGCTCCTATGGGTTGTTGGGCTAGTCACTTGGACCCCACCCTGTAATCAGGGGGCAGGTCTTGTCCCTTTTCCCTTTGTTTTTTTGAGGGGAGGAAGATTGGTCGAGTTTAAAACTGAGGGTCAAGTGACCTGTTGCGATGAGCTCTCTTTCTGTTCTGAGAAGTCCCCCTTTGTTTTGTACAGATGTGTTTGTGAGAGCTCGTGATACAAGTGGGTGTGCAAGATTTTTAATATTTAGTTATTTATTTTTATTTTTTTAAGTTAAATCGCTGCAGCGCTTTTTCTTTATTCTTCTCAGAATTGGAAAAAGAGCTCAAAGTGTATTAATGTATTTATTGTCCTCCTCCCCACAAAAGGGAAGAGTAAGGGCTCAGATGTCATCTTTTAGTGCCTTGGACAGTGTGACCTCCCTGTAAACAGGGATCTGGTCTCCACTTCTGCTCTGCTTAGGTTGAGCTCCTTTTAGTGGGCTGATGGCAATGACTGGCCTTTAAGGAGGGCACTTTAAGTCACGTTCCTGTGACTCACAGATAGTGCAGTATCCCTTAGTACCTGGGCAGCGTAACCACCCTGTATCCAGGGTTCAGGTCTCTGCCTTTCAATCTTTTGCCACCATGCTACTTCAGCCGGTTGGTTTGAGTCCTGCCCTGCAATTAGGGTAGAGTTCGTGTCCCTCTGGCTTCTGGGAGATATTGAGCTTTGTTGAACCCTGAGCAGTGTGACCGCCCTGTAACTAGGGTTCAGGTCTTTGCACACTTGCACATTTAGCATTACGCCATGCTCGGGCCCACTAGTCAGTGTGACAACCCTGTAATCAGGATGCATGTCACAAGTGTCTACAGAATGGGACATATTGAGCCCTTTGATACTTTGAGGAGCTTGACCTTCCTGTAATTCAGGTTTTGGTCTCTGCAATTTGGCTAATCCCAGTGACCACCCTGTAATCAGGGTACAGGCTGCATCTCTCTTTTGAAATATGGAGGATTAGACTATTTGTGTAACATGGGCATCTTGACCTTCCTGTAACCAGGGTTTGAGTCTTTGAGGCCCTATGGTGTCTTGGCATTGTGCTTTTCTCACAGCCTGAGGCGAGTGACCGCCCTGTAGTCAGGGATCAGGTCTTTGCGCTCTAGTCTCTTGTCACTAGCACATGTGCAGATAGCTGGTCTTAATGAGCACCCTGTAAACAGGGTACAGGTCTCATCAGACCCTGCTTCTGGTGCCCCAAATAACTGTGTCCAGAGTCCTGGCCCTTCACACTGTACTTCCAACTTGCCTGGAATTCTTTCTGCCAAGTATCCTGCTTTTCTTCACCACGTACTGCGCTCTTGGAGATGGACATCCTGCTGGTGTTGCTGGTAAGCTCTGAAAGGGAGGGTCCTTTTACAGTTTGGGACTAAGTCAATCCAGGCAGTATACTTTGTGACACTGATTTTCAAATACTTGTCAGTTAATTCCATACTGCCCTTAATCTTCTAGTTCTTCTTGATTCTGTATAGAGACTGCCTGGTGTAATTGTTGTCAAGGGGGAATCTGGAGATTGTGGCTCTGGAGTTGAATGGATTTGGTAGTTTTGTTACCCAGTGGGGCTTTGGAGGAGGGGCCAGTCTGTATGGAAGTGTCTGAGAACCCCATAGAACAGTCTTAGAGTTCAATATCCAGGCTGTCTGCAGACCCAGAAAACCGCACTGTGTCCTTAGCTTACACTCAGTTTACGTTGGGGACGTAGAGTTGTCATAAGGGCGTCTGACTAACACACTCCTGTGTGCTCTCTCTCGCTCTCTCTCTGTTTCAGGCAGCTCCAAGGACAGGTTGACAAGAATAAAATGTCAGGAATGCCAAGCAAAGAGGAGGAAAGAAGACAAGTCACTGAAGATGGAGGAGAAGGAAAGGGACTCGGGCACAGTAACCTCCCTGTAGTCAGGACTCAGAACATGTAATTACATTGTACTGGCATTTTGAGCCTTTTAATCCCTTGAGCAGTGTGACCACCCTGTAAACAGGGTCCAGGTCTGTGCTGTTTTGTCCTTTTGACATTATGCTCCGTTAGCTGGCTAGTGAGAGTGACTGCCCTGTAATCAGGGTGCAAGTCACCTCCCCCTCGCTTTGGAGGGACATTCAGCTCTTTGGTAGCTTGAACAAAGTGATTGCCCTGTAACTAGGGTCCCGGTCTCTGCCCACTTGCTCGTTTGGCATTACGCTGTCCTCTGGCCCACTAGTCAGCGTGACAGCCCTGTAATCAGGGTGCATGTCACAAGTATCTATAGAATGGGACATATTGAGCCCTTTGATACTTTGAGAAACTTGACCTTCCTGTATTTCAGGTTACGGTCTCTGCTTTTTGGCTAATCCCAGTGACCACCCTGTAATCAGGGTACAGGTTGCATCTCTCTCTTGAAATCTGGAGGATTACACAATTTGTGTAACATGGGCAGCTTGACTTCCCGGTAACTAGGGTTTGAGTCTCCAAGGCCCTTTGTTCTCTTTGAATTGTGCTTTCTTCACAGCTTGATGCAAGAGACCGCCCTGTAATCAGGGAATCCGGTCTTTGCCCTCTAGTCTCTTGTCACTAGGACATGTGCAGCCAGCTGGTCTTAATGAGCACCCTGCAAACAGGGTACAGGTCTCATCAGACCCTCCTTCAGGGTTCCCCATGTTACTATGTCCTTAGTCCTGGCCCTTCACACTGCGCTTCCAACTTGCCTGGAATTCTGCAGCCAAAACTCCCGCTCTCTTCACCACGTACTGTGCTCTTGGAGACAGACATCCTGCTGGTGATGCTGGTAAGCTCTGAAAGGGTGGGTCCTGTTACAGTTTTGGACTAAGTCAGTCCAGGCAGTATACCTTGTGATATTGATTTTGAAATACTTGTCAGTTAATTCCATATTGCCCTTAATCGTCTAGTTGTTCTTGATTCTGTATAGAGACTGCCTGGTGTAATAGGTATCAAGGGGGAATCTGGAGATTGTGGCTCTGAAGTTCGATGGGTTTGGTACTTTTGTCACCCAGTGGAGCTTGACAGGAGGGGCCAGTCTTTATGGAAGTGTCTCAGGACTCCATAGAACAGTCTTGGAGCTCAATATCCAGGCTGTCTCCAGACCTAGAAAACCAAACTGTGTCCTTAGTTTACACTGAGTTTAATTCGGGGACGGAGAGTTGTCATAAGGGCATCTGACTTACACACTCCAGTGTGCTCGCTCTCTCTCTCTCTCTGTTTTAGGCAGCTCCAAACACAGGTGGACAAGAAGAATAAAGTGTCAGGAATGTCAAGCAAAGAGGAGGAAAGAAGACAAGTTACTGAAGATGGAGGAGAAGGAAAGGGACTCTGGGCACAGTAAACTCCCAGTAATCAGGCCTCAGGTCATGTAATTACAGTGTACAGGGATCTCGAACTTTTTCATACCTTGAGCAGCGTGACCGCCCTGTAAGCAGGATCCAGGTCTGTGCTGTTTTGTCCTTTTGACGTTATGCTCCGTTAGCTGGCTAGTGAGAGTGACTGCCCTGTAATCAGGGTACAAGTCACCTCCCCCTCGCTTTGGAGGGACATTCAGCTCTTTGGTAATTTGAGCAATGTGACCGCCCTGTAACTAGGATCCGGGTCTTTCCCAACTTGCTTGTTTGGCATTATGCCTTGTTGTGGCCCTGTAGTCAGGATGACAACCCTGTAATCAGGGTGCAAGTCATATTCCTTTTGCTTCTGGGGGATACTGAGCTCTTTGGAACCCTGAGCAGGGTGACTCACCTCCCTGTAATTCAGGGTCAGGTCTCTGCCCTCTTGCTGTTTTATCATTGTGACTTGCTGACAATCTAGTCACTGTGACCACCTGTAACTGGGATGCATGTCACACCATTCTGTAGTATGGGAAATACTGAGCCCTTTGATCCCGTGCGGAGCGTGACCTCCCTGTAATTCGGGGACAGGTCCCTGCCCCTTTGCTCCCTGGCTTTATGCACCTTTATCTTTCTAATCAGAGTGACCACGCTGTAATTAGGGTGCAGGTAAAATCCCTCTCATTTTTCAGGGATTAGGGTTATTTTAGGGCCCTTAGGAGCGTGACCACCCTGTAATCAGGGTTCAGGTCTAAAGCTGAATTCTGTGATTATGCTCCTACACTCAGCTAGTCAGAGTGACCACCTTGTAATCAGGGTGAGAGTCACCTTCCCCTCGCTTATGGGAGCTACTGATGTCTTTGTTACTTGAGCCGTGTGACCTCCCTGTAACTAGGGTTCAGGTCTCTGTCCTTTGCTCTTCTGGGATTGTGTCTTGCTCTCAGCCTGGTCAGTTTGACTGCCCTGTAATTAGGGTGCAGGTCATGCGCCTCTTATTTAGGGAGGTCTAGGTTCCCCTTAGCGCTTTGGGCTGAGTGACCACCCTGTAAGTAGGGTTCAGGTCTCCTCCTTTTCTCTTTCTTGTGATGTATTTTCCATTAATCGGCTAGCCCGAGGGACCGCCCTGTAAGAAGGGTTCAGGTCCTTTCCCCTTTGGCTCCTTTGGGTTGTTGGGCTAGTCACTTGGACCCCACCCTGTAATCAGGGGGCAGGTCTTGTCCCTTTTCCCTTTGTTTTTTTGAGGGGAGGAAGATTGGTCGAGTTTAACACTGAGGGTCGAGTGACCTGTTGCGATGAGCTCTCTTTCTGTTCTGGGAAGTCCCCCTTTGTTTTGTATGGATGTGTTTGTGAGAGCTCGTGATACAAGTGGATGTGAAAGTTTTTTAATATTTAGTTATTTATTTTTATTTTTTTAAGTTAAATCACTGCAGCGCTTTTTCTTTACTCTTCTCAGAATCGGAAAAAGAGCTCAAAGAGTATTAATGTATTTATCCTCCTCCTCCCCACAAAAGGGAAGAGTAAGGGCTCAGATGTAATCTTTTAGTGCCTTGGAAAGAGTGACCTCCCTGTAAACAGGGATCTGGTCTCTCCCCTTCTGCTCTGTTTAGATTGAGCTCCTTTTAGTGGGCTGATGGCAATGACTGGCCTTTAACGAGGGCAATTTAAGTCACATGCCTGTGACTCACAGGTAGTGCAGTATCCCTTAGTACCTGGGCAGCATAACCACCCTGTATCCAGGGTTCAGGTCTCTGCCTTTCAATCTTTTGCCACCATGCTACTTCAGCCGGTTGGTTTGAGTCCTGCCCTGTAATTAGGGTAGAGTTCGTATCCCTCTGGCTTCTGGGAGATATTGAGCTCTGTGGAACCCTGAGCAGTGTGACCACCCTGTAACTAGGGTTCAGGTCTTTGCCCACTTGCACGTTTAGCATTATGTCATGCTCGGGCCCACTAGTCAGTGTGACAACCCTGTAATCAGGATGCATGTCACAAGTGTCTACAGAATGGGACATATTGAGCCCTTTGATACTTTGAGGAGCTTGACCTTCCTGTAATTCAGGTTTTGGTCTCTGCAATTTGGCTAATCCCAGCGACCAGCCTGTAATCAGGGTACAGGTTGCATCTCTCTTTTGAAATCTGGCAGATTAGAACCATGGGCAGCTTGACCTCCCTGTAACCAGGGTTTGGTCTCCGAGGCCCTTTGGTCTCTTGGCATTGTGCTTTCTTCACAGCCAGAGGCAAGTGACCGCCCTGTAGTCAGGGATCAGGTCTTTGCGCTCTAGTCTCTTGGCACTAGGTCTAGTGCAGCCAGTTGGTCTTAATGAGCACCCTGCAAACAGGGTACAGGTCTCCTCAGATCCTGCTTCTGGAGCCCCATGTTACTGTACCCAGAGTCCTGGTCCTTCGCACTGTACTTCCAACTTGCCTGGAATTCTGCAACCAAGTCTCCTACTCTTTTTAACACTTACTGCGCTCTTGGAGACAGACATCCTGCTGGTGTTGCTGGTAAGCTCTGAAAGGGAGGGTCCTGTTACAGTTTTGGACCAAGTCAATCCAGGCAGTATACCTTGTGACACTGATTTTAAAAAATTTGTCAGTTAATTCCCTTAATCTTCTAGTTGTTCTTGATTCTGTATAGAGACTGCCTGGTGTAATTGTTGTCAAGGGGGAATCTGGAGATTTTGGCTCTGGAGTTGAATTGATTTGGTACTTTTGTTACGCAGTGGGGCTTGGGAGGAGGGGCCAGTCTTTATGGAAGTGTCTGAGGACCCCACTGAATGGCCTTAGAGCTGAATATCCAGGCTGTCTCCAGACCCAGGAAACCGCACTGTGTCCTTAGCTTACACTCAGTTTATGTTGGGGACGTATAGTTGTCATAAGGACATCTGACTAACACACTCCTGGTACTCTCTCTCTCTCTCGCTCTCTCTCTCTGTGTTTCAGGCAGCTCCAAGCACACGTTGACAAGAATAAAGTGTCAGGAATATCAAGCAAAGAGAAGGAAAGAAGACAAGTCACTGAAGGTGGAGAAGAAGGAAAGGGACTCTGGGCACAGTAACCTCCCAGTAATCAGGCCCCAGGTCATGAAATTACACTGTATGGGGATCTCGAACCCTTTGATAAATTGAGCAGCGTGACCGCCCTGTAAGCAGGGTCCAGGTCTGTTTGCTTTTTGTCCTTTTGACATTATGCTCCATTAGCTGACTAGTGAGAGCGACTGCCCTGTAATCAGGGTGCAAATCACCTCCGCCTCGCTTTCGAGGGACAGTGAGTTCTTTGGTAACTTGAGCAGTGTGACCACCCTGTAACTAGGGTTCAGGTCTTTGCCCACTTGCTTGTTTGGCATTAAGCTGTGCTGACCCACTAGTCAGGATGACAACCCTGTAATCAGGGTGCATGTCACAAGTATCTATAGAACGGGACATATTGAGCCCTTTGGTACTTTGAGGAGCTTGACCTTCCTGTAATTCAGGTTGCGGTCTCTGCTATTTGGCTAATCCCAGCGACCACCCTTTAATCAGGGTACAGGTTGCATCTCTCTTTTGAAATCTGGCAGATTAGATCCATGGCTTGACCTCCCTGTAACTAGGGGTTGAGTCTCTGAGGCCCTTTGGTTTCCTGGAATTTTGCTTTCTTCACAGTTTGACACAAGTGACCACTCTGTAATCAGGAATTTGGTCTTTGCCCTCTAGTCTCTTGTCACTAGGACATGTGCAGCCAGTTGGTCTTAATGAGCACACTGTAAACAGGTTACAGGTCTCATCAGACCCTACTTCTGGTGCCCCATGTAACTGTGTCCAGAGTCCTGGCCCTTCACACAACACTTCCAATTTGTCTGGAATTCCTTGTGCCAAGTCTCCTGCTTTCTTCGCCACGTACTGTGCTCTTGGATACCTGATATCCAGCTACTGTTGATGGTAAGCTGAAAACATGTTAGTTTTGTAATAAGTGTGTATGTAAATGTTTCCATTCATTTTGGTATTCATGTCTGTTTATTTCATGATGCTTTGGATCATCTAATTCCTGCTTTTTGTGTGTGAAGACTTTTGAACTTCTTGGTGTAGTGTGTCTCAACACCCGGATTTCTGTCCTGGCACTTGTCTCTGAGATCTCCCTGACACAGTTTAAGAAGGGAGGAAGCCAGTCTCTTGTATTAAAAAGTTTGAGAAACTCTTAGTCCTATAGTTATTAATGGGAAATTTGGAGCCTTTGTCATTGAAATAGGATTTATTTAATTACATTCCTGTGCCTTTTTGCTTTCCCTTTATTATGCTAATCCAGTGTGCCATCCAGAGTTTCTTTTCTATACATTGATAGTCAGTTTTAGTTATTCCCCCTTTACATTTGAGGCATTGTTCTCTGTGAATATATGTTTATTCCATTTGTGGTTCTATAGCTATGTCCACTTTATTGATTCATTCCGGAGCTTGAAAGGGTTACTAGTAATTTGAAAATGAGTCTCCTTTTTTAATAACCGAATCAATACTTTATCCTTGTGTCTACTCCTGTTTGAAATTTATTTTGTACTGTTTTTAAACATTTAACACATGTCATTTATTTAAATCTAGAATTTCAAATAGCATTGCAAGTCTGCTATAACTGTTTTTCACATTTTTTTATATCCTCTTAAGGAGAATTGGACAAAATGGAATTACCCAACCAAAAAACAAGAAAAGAGAAGCTAAAGGCCTGTGAAAAATAAGAAAGGAAACACATGCTGAGAGCAAAGTATAATTGTGTGGTCTTTTTCAAAGGTAAATCATACTATAAATTCACATAATGAATATAAATTCATCTAACGTAGTACATTAATAGATTTCCTTACACAATTTTAAGTATTTCTTGTGTGGCATAATTAACATGGCATTAATATTTTTGTTTTCTCTTTAGGTTTATACCATGTCCAGCACCATAAGGAGAAACTGAACAAAATGATTAGCATCTGTCACCTGTGAAATGCTGATTCATGTTAATAGGTAGTATATAACAAACTCTAAAGCTCAATTACTTGTTGCACCACAACACTGCATGAAGACTAGAGAACAGTTTCCTGCTACAACCTTTCAGTTCTATAACTACCTGTGCCACATGAGAACTGATATGTCATCTTATTTTATAATCATGTATGTCCTCTCAAATTGTCTTTTACTAATGAGTCCATAAAGTATGCTTTTGTGTGTCATACTTTCTTATGCTGGTAGAAAAGCAGGATGTATCTTTTTTTTTTTAATTCATGAAATGTAATCTTTACCATTCTTGCATCAGTCATTTTCATGTCATTGCTTGGTGATTTGGTCTTCTGTTTAGTAAGCACTCAGTTTTACTTTCTTAAAGTCTGCTGCCTACACCAAGTTGTTCAAAGCTGAAGAACTATTTGAAAAGGATCGAAGAACACTGAGATGTAGGGTGTCCACCCTGAAGAGTGTTGGAAAACCTTTTTCAGTAGGCACACTATTAATCTTCTTTCTCTCATCCCAGAAGAAGTCCATTTTTGATACCAAAACAGTACCATAGCTATGATGCCATATGGAATTGAGCTAAGTTTCTACCTATGGCCAACTAGAAATTGTCAATAAAACTGATTATTTGAATCTAAATGTTGATTTCATGTAGATACGTAACCAAGTATTTAAAATGTATGTTTTACCAAGGTGACTACTTGATTTTATGTAAAACAGTTACACACATATTAGAAAATGTATTCCTTTAACTTAAGTGTGTGACTTATATAGTTGGGTGACTAATGCTTTATGTACTTTTTGTTTTTACTAACAGGTTTTTCACTAGATACCAAGGAATAATTATAAATCTGTAATACAGAGACATTAAACTCAGAAGCATTATAGGATCATAGCTCACTGTTATTAATAAATCATAATTTCCTACTCTAAGTGCAAAGATGTAACTGAAGGGAAGGCATGTGTTTGTATTCTTCACTCACTTCCAAGGCACCCCCCTCCCCCGCAAAAAACTGGTTAGGGTTCAAAAGATTAACATTTACTCCAGCTAACATCTAACTTAATATTTTTAAAGATCTGTATCTCTCACACATTTCTAAAAACAAGCAAACAAAACTAAATGTTATTCTGGAAACTGGCAGTTACTCCCCCCACTTCACAACTTTCAAACATCTACTCTACTTAAACGGTCACACCAACCAAACTGTACCACACATTCAACTTTAACTTTGCACCTATTGTGTCAGAACAGTTAGAGTATTTTTTGGTAGTTGTGTATATTGATGTACATGGTAATAGTGGTGTTTTAATGGGGTTTTATGCTTATTGAATTAAATGGATGCTTGAGGATGAGGATGTAGATGTTTTAGGTAGGTATTTTTCTATGAAGTGTTGGTATTTTTGTAGAGGTGCAGAATTGTGATTGTTACTGTTTTTCAGATATTGTTTTAGTGTGAATTGTTGAAAATTGTAGATGTTTTTCTATATGTACATTATTAGAGGGCAAAGTTGAGGTTGTCTGTTTGGTGCAATTTTATTGGTGTGAAAGTTAATTTAGGGTAGGTGTTTGAAATCACTTAGGTTTGAATTTTAAGCTCAACAGGGATCCAGGACCCACCTGGCTACCTCAGTTCTTACTGTCATTCCTAATTTCAAAATCTGGGATGAAGATGACCTGGCAGAATAAAGGTATCTCCAGAGACTTAGCATTTCTGCAGCATTAGGGGATCCCTTAAACCTTACTGAGCTTTTTAAAGTGTAATAATTGTGGAAAACTCTTAACTTCTACTTCTGCCAGTTAAGTGTGGTCCTGTATTAAAAGATTTATGCTGGTAGTTGATTCTGTGCTATACTAAGATGATTTTGCTAAAATCGCCACTTTATGATGTGAGAAATGAATTAACTAGGTTTTATTATACCTACTTGATAAAAGTTGGAATGTTCCATGTTAAATTCATAGATTTAGTTTTATGACTGTCCTATCACCTTACTTTGCTTTCTGTAACTCTGTATTAATATATTTATTAATATGTATAGTAATTAAATTAATATATTGTATACATTCGAGTTTAGTCTTGTTCTATCTTTGGCTAAACAAAAAGGAATCTGAAAAACTTGTGAAGATTTTTATCATTCATTTTAATTTCATTATTATCTCTTTTTACCTTTTTCATGTGGTTGTTGGAAGTAACTACCCTGTAATGGTTAAAGTTTTATTTTTCTCTTGCATCACACTTTTTTGGCAGACTGCGGTGTGATGTTGAAATGAGGATGAAGATCTCACTGCCACTTAGGTGCATAAAGATGCCCTCCTCGAGCTTCTAAAGTGCACAAGAATGGGACTTTGGTTCCTTCACTTCCCACTAGCTTATAGATTGCTTGAGATCTGCAGGCCTTAGAGCTCACTTCCTGAGCACAATATATGAGACCACTGTGACTGTTGATAAGATTGACGTGACACTGGCAAGGTCCTCTGGTTTCTGCAGCATTCCAGTTCAGATTTTTTTTTAAATTGATTGAATTAAATATAAAAAATTATATTACATTAACCTCATGTTTTTCAGAAATTAACTTTTATGGTGTACTAAAGTTTCATTATGCTTCTACATGTGAAGTAGTGTGGTCTAGTGGTTTAGAGTACTAGACTGGGATTCAGGAGACCTGGTTTCTATTTCTGGCTCTGCTACTGGTCCACTGGGTGTCCTTGGGCAAGTCACTTCACCTCCCTGTGCCATTTTCCACATCTGTTTAAAACAAAGGGGGTGGGATGATTGTACTGACCTCACTTGTAAAATGTTTTGAGATCTACTGAAGAAAAGCACTAAACAGATATTTAGAATTTTTACTAAAAATGAGACTCCATATGGGTGGGAGAGAACTAGAGATTAGCTTTGGTAAGGGGACTTGAATATATAATTCACTATGTAAGTATTAATTGTGTTAATGCTGTGAAGAAAACTGTCTTGGTGAATAATGAATTAAAACAGACTATTTCTGGGCATTTGATAATTCATTTCTAGTGTACCAGATGCTTTTTGTTCCACTGTAATTTGTATGGGCATGTGCTTTTGATTTATTACCCTTGCCCTGTGATTTATTATTCAAAAATGGGCAGCAAATATTTGGAAAGCAAATACTCAATATTAGGTGATTGTTCACCTGCTGTATGCAAAGCAGGTGAACAAAGTATAAGGAAAGGCAGAAGCTGAAGGAAGCTGTAACTATATACAGGTTTCAGTGTAGTAGCCATGTTAGTCTGTGTCAGCAAAATAAATTTGTTAGTCTCTAAGGTGCCACAAGTATTTCTTTCTTATTTTCTTTTTGTAACTATATAGATAGTGTCATGCTGTCCAGAGTGTCTCATGACTGAGTGCCTACCTTAGGGCAGACTGTCAGAAAACAGAGCAGACTCCCCAAACTGGTGGTGTGTTCTATAATTAAATTTCACCAAGCTAATAAAAAATGTGAACTCCTGGATCACTATACAGTCTTACTACAAAGTCACAGACCATCCCTTTAGATCTTGCCATCCAGACAAACTGGACTTTGTGATAAAATGGTTACTTAAACCAAAAATCACACTACATCAGGTTGCTCCTAGTCCCAAGAGACCAGTCACTCCAGATCAACTGGTACTCTAAATCTTACACCAAAGACAATGCTGATAGCGAATACTGTAGTAAATTAACTAAAGGTTTATTAACTACAGAAATTAAAGTTATTGAGCAGTTAAAGCAGGTAAAATACATGCACAGGTGAGTCACAATTTGTAATTCCAAATGGTGGCAGTGATATAATAAACTGTCAGTTTCCCAAAAGTCTTCAGAGTACCAAGATTGTTTCTGGGGATCTACACTTTGTATCTAGTACACTTCCCTATAAGAATCCAAATAGTCCAGAGATGAAGGACTTTTTCCTGAATCCATGCTTATAACGTCTTCTGACAGAAACCAACCTGATGGGGCCAATACCCTGTAGCTGGGTGGTCACCCCTCTCTGGGGCTGAAGGGCTTTAAACAGCTCTGGCAGGGGGCTGCCCTGAGGGGGAACTAATAAGTTAGGCTGATTGGGGAAGCAGCCACAGCTGGGCCATGCCCCAATCAGGCCTCACCTGGTCCTGGGCAGAACACTCTCCCTCCAGCTTTAGAGAGAGAGAGAGAGAGGGACTGCCTGAAAGCTGAGGGTGTAAGCAACAGAGCAGGGCTGGTGAAAGGAGCTGGGGAGCTCCCGCCTGGCAACTCCCCAGGCTGCAGGCCTGGTGCAAGACCTATGAGAAGGCACTGGGGCTGCAGAGGTGTAGTCTGGGGGTTAGGCAAAGGCAGCAGTTCCAAACCCTCCTTGCTGATGATGAGTGGCTTTTACACTGCAGTCTGCCCCAGGGAATGGGGGCTAGATGATGACTGGCAGTAACCACTGAGGTGAGGTGGGGATAGAGGGGTGGGGGGGGGGGTTCTGAGGGGAGACCCAGAGAGAGTGGGGCACTGCCAGAGGGCAGCACCTTAGATAGCAGGGCACCGGGGTCTGGGAAGGACATGGGGCCAGTGACAGGTGAGACACTGCCCACCAGGAGGTGCTCTGACAGCTAGAGAGCTAATTCCCTGGATAACTAGCAGGAGGCGCCACACCAGTAAGTCTCGCATTGCTCCATACCCACATTGACTTTTCCTTTGATACCAAAGTGTAAGGAATGCATTTGGAGTCTTTGACCTCCAATCATCACACACAATGGCTGCTTGCTTTGAATTTAGCTCTTTTCTGTTAGCATTCTTCATGTGCATTCTACAAGACTACTTTCTCCTTTGATCGGTTATTTACTTACAGGGGTATACACAATATAAATATTTGCTACTACATTATAACAGGATATGGATAAGTGAAAACAATGCAAGTAACATCCCATGAGTTTTCATGAAGTGTAAACACCAAATACTCATATACATTTAACAATCACTGTGATCTATACTAATACACAAGGGAATTGACCTGGGATTTCTGCATGAGCTGGCACCTGGGCTGCCAGCATCACAGATGGGATTAAGGAAGAAAGTCTTAGTATCCCAACAGTAATTGCTAGAAGTGGGAGATGAAACAAAATGGCTTTAATCAGCCTGCAGAAGAAGGGATTTCCAAACAGACTGTCTTGCCACTGAAGATGAATCAGTTTGAATTTCACAATGTATTGCCACTGTAGGACTGCTCTGTGCTGTTCACCGTTGTGATCTGGTGCTGTGTTGAGTAATAGCATATCCTACGTATTAGAGTGATTGGCACCCTTAAAGCCAGGATGGATCTAGTATCAGGGCCTAAAGGGCTCTGTGGCCTTGTTTTCACTAGAAAAAAAGGATGAGTTCTAAATGCAAGGTAAAATCTTAGTCAAGGTATGGGAAATCATGATTTTGGGAAAAGTTAGCTGGTCAAGCTAAAGACTGGAGGAAAGTCTATGGTTTACCTTGACCAGCTAACTTGTGCTAAAACTACAACCTGCCTTGTCTACACAGCACACTTCACTCCATTAATTGGCACTTGAGTTGGCCTAGCCTTAGTGTGAGCAGCCACACTGCGAAGTTGTACTTGAGGTACTGTCTCTAGACTGGTGCTGTACTTGTGTGAGGCTCTAGGACTTGTGGGGGAGTAGTCAATGGATTTTTTTACCTCATGTTACTTCCTGTTAGCTAACAAGAATTAAGAACACACCTTTTTTCCTAGGCAAGACACAACCAGTGTGTCTAGCTGTGCACATGTTGCCAAAGTGTAAAAGAGAGAGAGACCCCTCCAGATATGTCAGAGGTGACTACAGTTGCTTCTTTATTAAAAAGCAATTTATCATTCTAGCCTTCATGATTGTACAAAAAAAGCTTGAATGTGTGCAACTACAAGGCAAATAAACTTTTTTTTTTTCATTCTCGTGATATTTTGAGGGTTGACTCATGATTCTGGAATGCTTGGCGTTGGCAGTATTGTGGGAATGGCTGGCTGCAACGCACTTTTGAAACTCTGGCCTTTGTTTAGATGCCTAAATGGGAGCTAAGCACTTATGACAATCTGGCTATAATTGTGCGTGCTGAACCTTTGAAAAATCTGGCCCATAGTGACTTGCTCAAAGTCAAACACCTCTGAACTCTTGAAAACCTGTCTCTAAAGAGTTTAACTTACCTCCACAGGTTCTGTCACTTCCTGTGTCCTGTGGAGAAATCCAGGGTTTGTGTTGACAGGCTACTAATGCTGCACTATTCACCAATACCAAATTCAGTGGTTTTGGTGGATTTTCACTGTTGTTGTTTTTTGATATATGTTTTTAAGCATTTTATCAATATTTTCTCAACATTGATCACTAAAAACCGTTGTAGGTTATTGATAATGCAGTAGATAAACAAGGAATTTAACAGTTATTTAATGTGAAATCCACCCCTCTTCAGAAGGGCAGAACAAGACCTTACTACTTAAGTCCTACTTAAATCCTCAAAATTATGGAATAAGTGGGGCTTAAATGGCCTGTGTGCACAGAGGTGAATTTCCACACTTATTCCTTAATGTAGGTATGACCTATTTGATCTAAATTACATGCATTTTTGATTACCTACATTTACAACATTATAGTTTTCTCCAGCTTTTGCAATGATTGCTTGTTTCTGTCACTTTGTTATCATGCTCTCTGATCAATATGGTGTACACAGTAGAAATGCTTACTTGGGTATTTTGTGTTATCTCCTGTGGCCTACACATTTATAAAAATATGATCAGGTCATGTTCCACCCCGCTAGGCCTGTTTAATAGACTTGCAGCCAAACACTACATACTGTGGATTATCTTCTCACTAAAATCCAGATGCGGTACTGAAATAAAGGTCTGCTCAGTGGAAATTGTGTAATTAGCTGAAGGAAACCTGCAGGGTTTTTAAATGCAAGTCTGATTAGGTGCCAAGTTGAGGCTGATGTGACACAATGGGTTTGGGGACAGATTCTGTCCCAGCTCACCATTTCCCTGAACTTTGTGCAGTCATTTATTCCAGTGAAAAATGAGTGTACAATAACACCATTCATATTCAGCAGTGTGCTATACTCTTTTTTTGCACTGGTGTAAATGACTACATAAGATGCAGGCAGTGGTGAATCAGGGCCTACGTTTCCTGTTATGCTGGTGTAAATCCAGTGTTACTCCACTGATGTTAGTGTAGTTATTACAGATTTATACCGGTGCCAAATGAGGAGCAGTGTGTGGCTCTTTAAGTAAGAATGAGAGGTTCTGGGACTGTGAAATTGATGTTACACTTCAAAAATATCTTTCTCCTCTGCATTTCTCCCAACAAGATTATTGGCCAGATTATTGGCCAGATTAGTGCTCAGCAGTCAGCAGCTCGCACTCTTTTCAAACATTGCCAAGGCCTTCTGAAAAGCTAGCCACACCTGTGCATGCAGTTCCATCTTAATCTCTCCCTCTCTGTTTCTCACTGGTTTGAATTACAAAATTGGCTCAAAGCTCCAGACCCCTTCACCATTGGCCTGACTTGCAGGACGCAGGCTCCAGATGCATGTAGCCGACTTGAACCATTGCTCTGGAAAGGGGCAGAACCATCTGTGATGTCAGCGGACATCAGTGTTCATAAGAGGAGAATTTAGACCCAGGATGTTTGTTTTGTTTGTTTTGTTTCTTCAGCAACGGGGCAGTAGCCTTGTGATTAAGCTGTTGGCATAGAACTCAAAATATTTGGGTTCTGTTCCCCATTCTGCCATAGACTCCCTGTGTGATCTTGGCCAAATTGCATGGGTCTCAGAGTTCTCCATCTTTAAAATGGGGAGAGCTATGCTGTGCGTTCCTATGTGTTTGTATAATACCTAGCACAATGGGACCCCTATCTCAGTTGTGGTTTAGAGATGCTATTGTAATAGAAATAATAATGAATTGTGAGTGGAAGGTAAGGTCTTCATAGCTTCTTACCAGCAATAGCAGGTAGTATAGTGATTATGTAGGCACTGCATCCATTAGGTTCTTCAAGAAAAGAATGATGGTCTACAGCAGGGATCAGCAACCTTTGGCACACGGCTTGCTAGGGTAAGCTCCCTGGTGGGCCGGGCCAGTTTTTTTACTTGCCGCGTCTGCAGGTTTGTCTGATCGCGGCTCCCACTGGCCGCAGTTTGCCGTCCCAGGCTGTGGGAAGCTGCGGCCAGCACATGCCTCGGCCTGCGCCGCATGCCAAAGGTTGCCGATCCCTGGTCTAGTGGATAAGGCACTGTGTTGGGAATCAAGAGACTTGGGCTTAATTCTTAGAACTCTCCCAGACTTCCTAGGGGACCCCGGGCAAGTCACTTAATCTCTCTGTCTCTTACTTCCCTACCCATGAAATGGGGATAACCAAAACCACTGCTAGATAGGAAAATACTGTTAAATACATACTGAGGGGGATGGATATGTGGTGGTGATGTTGAGGGGGGGAGGTGCTTTTTCCACCTGAGCAGTTGTGTATTCTAGTCCTTTTTCAAGGGCAATCATGTCCTATTTAGATCCTTTCCAAAGTGTCACACATTGTGATTCACCAAGAACTTCAGAACAAAGCGTTTTGATCATTAAAATTTTTTTTTAAAAGTAAAGCAAAGATATTTGCGATGACATCTTTGATGTTTTATAGATTAAGAGACTGTGTCTCTCATGAATAATAGTAATTTCGTCATCTATTTTTTTAGTTTTGGGAATTTTCATTAACCAAGATTAATACTAACTGCAGATTAATTAAACTGACTTACAGAGTCTAGCCTTCCCATCATCACCAATAGTAATTAATCCAAAACCATCCATGGGTTTTAATAGCATTAAAGATCTGATTCACCATATTATTATCTCCCAACCCCCTTATATTAGTTTTATTATGCACAGGCAATGGAGCTCCTTAAAACAATATCAGGAGGACATATATAGAAACTTAAATTAACCCTCATTTGCACGGTCCCTGTAAGAAAATGTCTTGTTCTTTCTACATAATTGCCCAGTGTCATTTACCACTAGCCTGTGAATCTGAACTCTGCATTCAGAGCCTCTATTCTGTACCATAAATAGAGGCTTTTACAATGAAGCCAAATTGTGGAGAGAGAACATTTATACAAAAAGAAATGTTCTCAGGCTAGCATGTTCCCATTTACCCCTCTTGCTATTATTGTACCTTTTATTTGCAACGTACTCCACTTGGACCTTACAAACAACAACAGTTAGGAGCAACACCCATCCTACCACTGAAACCAAACAGAAGCCATAGAAGCTCATAGAAATAGGCCTGTTGGCACTGGTGTATGAATGACTTAGGTTCTGGACAATGAACAAAAATCTGTGTCAACACTGTTAGAGCTGGCTTCGGCCTTCATCACTGCTGGTCATACAGCATTGATGACCAACAGCATGCAAGATCTTGAGTAGATGAATGAGTCAGTACAACAATGGGTCCACTCATTCCTGAGACAGATCTCCAAGAATCACAATGGGCACCTACTATTCAGTTACCAGGACCTTATATTGCAGTGCTCAGTTTACTGAAAATCCATGGAAGAGTGAAGCATATTAACTCCTGATTTCTGCTTCTAAGCCCTGGTCTACACTACGAGTTTAGGTCGAATTTATTAGCGTTATTTCGATTGATCCGTGCACCCGTCCACACGACGAAGCCCTTAACATCGACTTCTAGGGATCTTAAAATCGATCTCGCCACTCCACCCCCAACGAGGGGATTAGCGCTTAAATCGATATTGCCGAATCGATGTAGGCTAGTGAGGACGCAATTCGACAGTATTGGCCTCCTGGATCTATCCCACAGTGCAACATTTGACCGCTCTGGACAGCAGTCTGAGCTCCAATGCTCCGCCCAGGTAGACAGGAAAAGCCCCGCGAACTTTTGAATTTCATTTCCTGTTTGGCCAGCGTGGTGAGCTGCAGGTGAGCGCAGATCTCATCAGCAGAGGTGACCATGATGGAGTCCCAGAACCGAAGACGAGCTCCAGCATGGACCGATGTTGAAGTACGCGATCTGATCGCTGTATGGGGAGACGAAACCGTGCTAGCAGAGCTACGGTCCAAAAGAAGAAACGCCAATACATATGCCAAAGTCTCCAAGGGCATGCAGGACAGAGGCTACAACAGGGACGCGCAACAGTGCCGCGTGAAAATTAAGGAGCTCAGGCAAGCCTACCAAAAAACCAGAGATGCAAACAAACGCTCTGGGTCAGAGCCCCAGACATGCCGCTTCTATGATGAGCTGCATGCCATTCTAGGGGGTGCACCCAGCACTGACCCACCCATGTGGTATGACTCCGTATGTGGATCATCAGAAACCACAGAGGAGCATGATGATGATAATGATGCTGAAAATAGCGCCCAGACACAGCAAGGAAGCGGAGAAGCCCTTTTCCCCGACAGCCAGGAACTCTTTGTCACCCTGGAGCCAGTACCCTACGAACCCACCCAAGGCGTGCTCGATGCAGGAGAAGGGACCTCTGGTGCCTCTGGTGAGTGTACCTCTGTTAATTAATACATGTTTTATAAGCAAGCGTGTTTAATGATCAATTCGCGGCCAGTACAGCTACAGCTACTGGAAAACTCTGTTAACATGTTCGGGGATGGAGCAGAAATCCTCCGGGGACATCTCCAGAAAGATCTCCTGGATGTACTCCCAAAGCCTGTGCAAAAGGTTTCTGGGGAGGGCAGCCTTATCCTGTGCTCCGTGGTAACACACTCTACCACGCCAGGCCAGTAGCACGTAGTCTGGAATCATTGCTTTGCAAAGCATGGCGGCGTATGGTCCCGGTGTTTGCTGGCATTCAAGCAACATCCGTTCTTTATCTGTCTGTGTTATCCTCAGAAGAGTGATATCATTCATGGTCACCTGGTTGAAATAGGGGAATTTTATTAAGGGGGTATTCAGAGGGGCTCCGTCCCTGCTGGGCTGTTTGCCTGTGGCTGAACGGAAATCTTCCCCGCTGTGACCCACGCGGTGGGGGGAGGGGGAACAGCGAACATCTTGGATGTGTGTCTGTGTGTGTGGGGGGGTGTCGATTAGGTTCGCGCTGCACGTTAACCCGAAAACCGCCGCCCCTCCCTTTTCAATTGCCAACCCTTTTTAAATTGCCAGCCCAAAGGCTGTTTGTTATGGGAAATGAGGGGGTTGCTGTTTGAAAACATTCCCACCTGTTATGAAGGTTAAAGAAGCCTATAGACTGTGGCTTACCATGGCTGCCTGCAAGCCGAATTCTGTTGCCCGCCGGACCAACTTGTTGCTTGTGTGATCTCTCACACCAAACCGGCAGACCCTCAATATAACAGGCAAAGTGCAACCTTGGACCAAATGCATATGTGATATGTAATGTTTGGAGCATTGTTCTCTAATGTGTGTCTTTTAAACTACTCCTCTCCCGTTTGTTTCCTCCCGCAGCTGCAAATGTTTCAACGCCACCCCTTTCATCACCGTCCCAGAGGCTAGCGAAGATTAGAAGTAAAAAAAAAAGGAATCGAGACGATATGTTCTCAGAACTCATGGAATCCTCCCACACTGAAGCTGCCCAGCAGAATGCGTGGAGGCAGACACTGTCGGAGTCCAGGAAGGCAGAATTTGATCGTGCGGACAGGTGGCGTGCTGAAGAGAATGACTGGCGGGATGAAGAGAGTAGGTGGCGTCAGCGTGCAGAGAGAAGGCAGGATGCAATTCTGAGGCTACTGGAGGATCAAACGGAAATCCTCCGGCTTATGGCTGAGGAAAGGCGTAGGGTTCAGGAAAGGCCGCCTGAGCCCAGACCGCCGCTACAGCCCCTGTGTAACCAACAGCCCTCCTTCCCGAGTCCCATAACCTCATCCCCGAGACGCCCAAGAACGCGTTTGGGCGGCCTCCGTGCACCCAACCACTCAAGTCAAGAGAACAGTCCAAGCAAGAAAGGGCTGGCATTCAATAAGTTTTAAAGTGCTGTGTGTCCTTGTCCTTCCCTCATCCCCTCCTCCACCACCCATCCTGGTGCTTCCCTTCCTCCACCAGCTATCCCGGGAGACTGTGGCAGTTAGCCCCATAGTTCCCCCTCTTTGTTTTACGAATTAATAAAGAATGCATGATTTTTAAGCAACAATGACTTTATTTCCTCTGCGAGCGGTGATCGAGGGGGGGAGGGCAGGGCGGTTTGGGTAAAGGGAAGTAGAGTGAATGAAGGGGCGGGGCTTTTCATTACAGGGGAAAAACAGAACTTTCACACAGCATCCTGGCCATTCATGAAACTGGTTTTCAAAGCTTCCCTGATGCGCAACGCACCCTGCTGTACTCTTGTAATAGCCCTGGTGTCTGGCTGCGCATAACCAGTGGCCAGGCGATTTGCCTCAACCTCCCACCCCGCCATAAACGTCTCCCCCTTACTCTCACAGATATTGTGGAGCGCACAGCAAGCAGTAATAATAATGGGAATATTGTTTTCGCTGAGATCTAACCTAGTCAATAAACTTCGCCAGCGAGCTTTTAAACGACCAAATGCACATTCCACCACCGTTCTGCACTTGCTCAGCCTATAGTTGAAAAGGTCCTGACTACTGTCCAGGCTACCTGTGTATGGCTTCATGAGCCATGGCATTAAGGGGTAGGCTGGGTCCCCAAGGATAACTATAGGCATCTCAACATCCCCAACGGTTATTTTCTGGTCTGGGAAGAAAGTCCCTTGCTGCAGCAGCCGAAACAGACCAGAGTTCCTGAAGATGCGAGCGTCATGTACCTTTCCCGGCCATCCCACGTTGATGTTGGTGAAACGTCCCTTGTGATCCACCAGTGCTTGCAGCACTATTGAAAAGTAACCCTTTCGGTTTATGTACTCGCTGGCTTGGTGGTCCGGTGCCAAGATAGGGATATGGGTTCCGTCTATCGCCCCACCGCAGTTTGGGAACCCCATTGCTGCAAAGCCATCCAGTATGAGCTGCACATTTCCCAGACTCACAACCCTTGGTACCAGCAGCTTGGTGATCGCCCTGGCTACTTCCATCACAACAGCCCCCACTGTAGATTTTCCCACTCCGAATTGATTCGCGACTGACCGGTAGCTGTCTGGCTTTGCAAGCTTCCACAGGGCTATTGCCAGTCGCTTCTGTACTGTGAGGGCTGCTCTCATCTTGGTGTCCTGGTGCTTCAGGGCAGGGGAAAGCAACTCACAAAGTTCCATGAAAGTGCCCTTACGCATGCGAAAGTTTCGCAGCCACTGGGATTCATCCCAGACCTGCAGCACTATGTGGTCCCACCAGTCTGTGCTTGTTTCCCGGGCCCAGAATCGGCGTTCCACTGTATCAACAAGCCCCATTAACACCATGATGTCCACCTTGCGGGGGGGGCCTTTTTTGAGAGAGGTCTGTGTCCATGTCCTCATCACTGTCCTCAGGGCGCTGCTGTCGCCTCCTCGCCTGCTGTAGCTGTAGCAGCTCCTGGTTCTCGTTCTCCATATACTCCTGGACAATGCGCGTGGTGTTCATAACGGCGAGAACAGCCGCGGTGATCTGATCGTGCTCCATGCTTTCCCTGGTATGCTGTTTGCAGGACAGCAGAGTGGCAGCAGAAGCAGCGGGTGGATAACAATGGAGTCAGCAATATGGCGCCCATATGAAAAAAGGCGCGAAAGGATTTTTTGCTCCCCCCTCAGTTGCTTTCACGGAGGGAGGGGGGAGCAAGGGTTAGGCTCATTTCCTTCTAGCTGCAGATGGTACAATATGCGGTGAGCAAGAAGGCGCCTTCCCTTCTAGCAGCAGATGGTACAATATGCTTGATATCCATCATCAGCTCCTGGCCCCCTCAAGGATTGAACTCGCAACCCCGGGTTTAGCGGGCCAACGCTCAGACCGCTGAGCTATCCCTCCGCCCGTGTTCCAGGCAGTACTGAATCTCCCTTAAACAAAACGTAAAAAAGAGAATGACCAGAGTCACTCTGGTCACTCCCATTTATGTCCAAGCGCCCCCGGCCAGCCACACCATAGGCCGCCGGCCAGGAGCACACGAATACCAATCATATTGTACAATCTGCTGCGAGAAGGAAAGGAGCTTCTGCTGTGTGGTCCCGCGACCACGACCATTTATGGCATATTGCACCATCTGCAGCTAGAAGGCAAGGCACTCCTGCTGTGTAGTCCCGCGACTACCAGCCTCAGGCGGAATGGCCCCCTCAAGGATTGAACTCGCAACCCCGGGTTTAGCGGGCCAACGCTCAGAACGCTGAGCTATCCCTCTGCCCGTATTATAGTGTGACTGAATCCCCACTAGACCTAATGTCCAGGCGTACGCTGGAGATGTACGGTAATTGTGAGCTGAGCAGGCTTCCGTAGCAAACACGGAAACCCCGGAAAAAAGGCGCGAGAAATATTGCTTTCACGGAGGGAGGGATGACATGTACCCAGAACCACCAGCGACAATGTTTTCTGCCCCATCAGGCTTTGGGATCGCAACCCAGAATCCCAATGGGCGGCGGAGACTGCGGGAACTGTGGGATAGCTACCCGCAATGCAATGCTCCGAAAGTCGATGCTAGCCCCGCTACTGTGGACACAGTCAATCGACCTCATGGTCTTAACGCTCTTTAGTGGGGACACACACAATCGATTCCATAAATTCGGGTTTTAAAATATCGACTTCTATAAATTCGACCTAATTCTGTAGTATAGACGTACCCTAAGACTAATTTTGAAACTTAAACAAACACCACACATATAATACAGTTAGATATTGCAGCATTTGGCACCAGTATAAGAAACTGGATGGACAAATAGACGGATCCATCTAGTATTAATATAATAAGCTCAGACTTGTGTAACACATCACAGTCTGTTTCCATGGAAAGGATGATGAAATCAGCAAGCCAAAATGATGACTTGATGAGGAGAAAATGTGGGGCTGTGAGAGAGAAATTAAACCAGAAATGAATTAGTTCATCAAAAAACATAGTAAAAGGGCAATTCACCATTCTGTAACCATTACAAAGTGAGAATGAAATGGAGTGTAAATAAAAATTGGCATATGCAGAAGGGGGCACCTATTCTCCCCACCCCCCCCCCCCCCCCCGCCCCCAAAAAGTCTCAGCTGTATGGAATGGTGTAGCACACAAAGGTCTTAAGGGAAACCAAGTGGAGGTATTAGACTTATATTTAGAAAGAGTTATAGAACCTAGTGGCTGAGGACTGAGCCAGGTTGGGTTGATGACCATTCATAGCTTTATATCCATACATGACCTTTAGTTTCCCTGTCATGACTTCTCTTGCCACCTTGGAATTTTACTGGTTTCCCTTTGCCATCCATAACACACATGATCCCCGTAGCAATACAAAGAGTGGCAATCCCAGAGATGCGAAAGGAACAGAGTTATGTCTTCTGGGTCTTCCACGGAAGTTATGTAATTACTCATTTTGATCCTTGATAAAGAGATGTTGCAGACAAGCAGCTCTTGGGAAATGCAGTTGACACAGAGGTCAGCTAAACTGCATCTACTGCATCAGGTCCCAACACCCAAAGTCCTTTCCCATTTCCAATCAATGTGCCCGGGGCAGCAAGTTCTAGCTACTCAGGAAATGAAAGCTATTTTGTCTGAGTGAGTTCCAGTGCAAAACAAGTACAATGCCCTCAGGCAGAGAGCGAATTCCGCGTCCCAGCACTGAGCATTTTCCCCATGCTTTGAAAATAAGACATGAGTAGAAAGCATATAACCCAACTATAAATTCTTTATTTGCTGCTTGATCAATAGTGCAGCCAGCATGTTTGTGTGTTCTACTTTACCAACAACTGTGTAGAAACATCAGAGCATGAAGTAAGGTGATGCAAATAGAAAATACATAGTAGATAATTATTACTGCTCTCAATTTTTCACAAAACTACAAGACAATCAAGGGACTTAATTTGTTTCCATTCATCTTGGGTGAAATTTTATTCAGTGCAGAAGGACAGCACAAGAGCATCACTTAAGCCGTAGGTTTTGGACTCAACTGGAGCTTAGCTCTCATGCTGGCCTTCTATGCAAGGGTCTATAGAGGGAAATTTTATTTCTTATGATTGTTTAGATTGTTTGCTTGTTTTTTCCTTCCTCTTTTTACATGATCAAAAATTCCATGAAATCCCTGGCTCAGGGAAATGAATGGAAGTTTCAGAAACTACACTGGCACATATTTATCCATGCCTCTTCTGGGGCCTCCACTAATTGACTGCACCAATTTGTCCTTTCCGGACTCTGTATCTGTGTTCCTTTCATGGCAACAGTGCACAGTCTGGCACAATCAGCAGCCTGTCCTGGAGACATGCCAAGAACAGAAATAGTGGGAAGGGGGAGGCTGCAAATCAGGATTCATGTGGATTGTCAGAGTTGTGTTAAGGTAGCTGGACACTGGATAGCAGACAGTGCTCCATTTGAGATCCAATGGCAGAACTGTGTATGGGTCTTGCTTCAGGGCAGGAATGAGGGGCATTGGCAGAGCGGTGGGTGGGGTGCCTGGGGCTGGAACAGCATGGCAGTAGAGTGGTCAGGAGTAATGACTATAAGAAGAGTTTTGTATGAGGAACCCAGGGGTGGAATGGGGGGAAATGGGGGTCATAACTGAGGAGCATCAGTACAGCTGACATAGCAGGAGTGCTGCAAGTCAGGAATGGCAGAGCTTGGCAGAGTACGCGTGTATGCATGTGTGAATGAGGAAGAGTCCGTGTTCACTCTGTGCTTAGCTCTAGCCATTGCCCTTCACTTTCATAATCACTATCATTTGGAAAAAACATACGCATCTGAAAAGATTCATGTCCCAACAACATTTTTTGGTATATTTTTCTTCTGTGGAAAAAATCTGAAATTTCCACTTTTCATCCTGATTTGGGATGAAAGCAAATTTCAAAACGTTAGGTTGTCAGGAGGGAAAATTTTATTTTCTGATCAGTTCTAGAGAGAACATTAGGTCGGTTCCAAAGACCAGTGAATGTAATGTCAGGCAGCCTCTCCTATGCCTCAGGTGGGCTTTAGCTCAGGCCAGTTAGCTCCTTATGTACATCGTCTTATTGGCCAACAATCAATTCCTGTTGCTGTGGAATATAACGCCGGTAGAACAGGCAGTTGTATTCAGACGTTTATCTTCCTGTTTCCCTCACCATTTCAGGACTTTTGTTTTCCTAATCCATCCCTTGTAGGAAAGGTTTGTTTCTGAAGACAGAACCATGCAGGGCTGATTCATCTCAATGACTGAAATGATGCTCGGTGCAAATTTACAAGGAATTTGTAAAAAATATATGTATTATTTATTGCAGTTTGTTGGAACTGTCTGATATTTCAAGCCAGCCAACAGTGTTTGTAAGAAAAAATCAAGGAGCTCGGGAACAATTAGTCAGGTGAGTTTGACAGCCAGAAACTAAATCACCTTTATGAAAGAGACTCCAGCGCTACCACAAATAAAGATCATTAGTAGAAAAATAGAATATGTATAATGTTGCTTAAAATAACAATGTGGAGCGGTTGTTTGATTTGTTCATGCACTGCATCTTTGTCTCTGTCTTGTCCATACATGAATTGTTCTCCATACATCTCTGTATCTAAACAGTTTGGAGAGAGACGGCTGAGCACCTGTTTATTTCCTCTGGAGACCAGCAGCGCATCCGCGTCCATGCTCTGAGCTACATCCCAACAAAGGGGGAGGTTTAGTTGTGAGCCTCCTCATGTAAACCTCGTGGTCAAAATTTAGCAGAGTCCACGTAGCCCATCAGCTTTCTGGGAGAAATGGAGTGAGTATCATGCTGGTTTCTTGGTTGGGGACTCTTGGGCTCTGTCACCATTGCTGCACAGTTTGGATACGGGGGGGGTGGGGGTGGGGAGTGAATAGCAGTGTGCACCAATGTGCTTTGCTGCCACTCCCCGATGTGAACCCTGCAGGTGTGAACAAGGGTTCCTAGTTCACATTAATGTAGTCCTGTGTGAAGAGGAGCCCTGATTATAACAAATTCTAAGGTAACCACTCTGTGCAGCAAAAAGTTGCCTTAGGAGAAGGACCCTGATTATTTGTTCTGATGGTCTCCCTAATTAGCTCCAGAAGTCCTCTTGGCTTTCCCCTCTGTTTTCAGCTCAGTTCTGCCACATGCAGCTCACCCTCTCATTTACTTTCCTGAGTTTGCTGCAAACAGAAACTTTATTAAAGCCCCAAGTGAAACCGCTGGAGCTTTCCCAATCTCTGAGATGACTTTCAGTTCAGCAGACAGACTGACAACATGGTAAATAAGCACTGCTCCCCAAGGACTTCTCACCGGACAGCGTCAGGAAAATAACACAAGCAAAGCAAAGGGTTTATTGCACCATTTACATGTCTACAGGAGGGCAGAGGGAGAAGGAAGGAGTTGCTGTTAGAGATGAGTGAACTGGCTGTCAAGGAAGGATTTAGGAAGCAGGATTTAGGAAGTGACCCATAAGAGGAATGTGCATCCATTGGAAGCAAGTAGTTCAGGATAAAAACCACAAACCGTTCTGTGAGGTTTGCTTCTGATATTAGTGAAATTTGATTTTAGTTGAAGTTTCCTGGCCAGAGCCTGGATACAAAGGTGATGAATGTGGTATAAACGTCTAGGTAGGTAGAGACAGATTTTATACACTGATGAAGCTAAACTTATTAACCATATGACATAACATCCCAGGAGAGCCTTTTATCATGCATCAGTCCATAAACCAGACTCTAATTGAGGAAGAAAATTCACCCCGTGGACAGGTTATTTCAAAAGCACCTGGTACTAGATACTAGAGAGGGGTTAAAAATACCATTTTGAACATATGAAATTTGATGAAAAAATGAAATGGAATATTTGTGAAAAAAATCAAAACTAGATGAAAAATGCAAATTTTCATGACTATTTTTTTTTAATTGATTCTACTGGCCACTATTGGAGGGCAGATGGATGGATCCCTGTTTTCTCTGGGATGGCAATTCTTATGTTCCTATGTACTCTTTATGCAACAAAGGGAAATGGGAGACGTCTCTCTAGGGGCAGATTTAAAGTGATTAGGATGCCTTCTCTGAGAAATGTAGCCTAATCTCTGCATTGCCTTATGTCGGAAGGGTTTTTATGAACTCTAATGTAATATGCACTCAAATCACTGACACATACATGCAACCATAATTTCATCCTAAATTTTGTGGGGGAATTAGCCAATGCTATCTTTTCACTCATATTATTCCTTTATCACCAGGAGCCAGATTTTCCTAGTGTAATGTCCATTCAAAGCAATGGATGCACTTGAGACCACAGAGAAGCCACTTGGCATGTAATTGAAACCAGAAAACCCTATAAAACTAAGTTTTAAAACTTCAGGTTTCAGACTAAATGAAATTCCAGGTAGTTCGTAAACCTCTGTGAATGCATTGCTTAATCCAAGTAATCCAAAAGCAATCTTGTTGGCAATCTAATTGTGTTTTCTAAGGAGGAGATTGCCATAACAGTGTGTTTGCATATAATTGGATCCCTTTATATGTTTGTATTGTGCTTATTTCTGAAACCTTTCAGAATAGAAAGGTTTCCTGTAATATTTGACTTGGCTTTTCATTCTAACCTGAGGGATTACCCATTACTTTGGACATAATAGCCCAGCCAAATGTGAATTCTGTACTAGTCAGAGCTGATCGGAAAGTGCAGATATGCCTTGAGGAGCCTCTAGGACATGCAGGGAGGAAATCGAGGAAATTACACTGATTTTTAAATTGCCTCTATTTTTTTTTTCTTGGTAAACTCTTGCCTTCTAAATAAGCTTCTGTATTGTAAATGCAACTCACTCCGGGAAGAAAAGGAGAGTAGTTAAAGGGAGAGAGAGAGACTTTATATTTATATCTATATCTAACTACAGATTATTATTATTATTATTTATTTTATTTTTAACAGAGCATGATTTATCTGCATATACAGACAGTACCGCAATTCTTGATTGATAGCTGGATTTTGGAGAGTGTTCCTCCCATTGATACCACTCATCTCCTTAATTGAAAGCTCTGCATTTGCCTCTGTCTCTTGTGTTTCATTAGGGATCTCAAGAGGAACAGGGTGAACAAGGAGGCCAGGAGTTACTTGTGACTGAGGTTTAAAGCATACCATTGGCCTCACTTGGCCCCTCTTTGCTAGTGGAGGCATCAGTAAATGTTGTGTTAATTCCCAAGTAAACTCTTTGTTCCTGTTTGTTTTTTCCCAGCCTTGTTGTGACAGACTTTCAGCTCCAATTTATTTCCCATGCTGTATAGTAACCAATATTTTGACAGGCAGGCATTATTACTAGGGGGCAAAGGGGAGAGAGAATTTATGTTAAGAAGACAGGATTTGCCAGACTACATGAGATCATTGGTCCAGCAAACCCAGTATCCTGACTCCATCTGTGGCTAATGCCGCTGGGGAAGCTGAAACTGTTTCAGAATAAACCTGGCCAATTGTGTCTTGCTTTACATTGGAAGAATTCCTTTCTGACCCCTGCAACAATCACCTTATGCCCTAAAACATGAGGTTTAATTACCTTTATGGTATGCTGCATGCATAGAAATAAGTATCTTAAAATTAGCCAGTCATTAAAAATAAAAGCTAGCCTCTCTGATTCTATTCTCAACTACTGAAAAGTATTCTTGCAGGACAAAAGCAAAGCCATTCAACCATAAGGACACAAAGGATGCCGACTACTTGCACACTTAAGCCAGTCTAGGCTTCTCCATTATAATTTTACAATTTACAGTATAAATGTAATCATCCTAAACCCAAACTCTGGTTCAGGGACCAAATGCTGGTGTGCAGAACGGGTGAAGATAGCTGGAGGGCCACGTGTTAGTGGCGTCTCCTCGTTTCCATTCACTAAATTGCACTATAGACATGAAGTATTAGCTATTGTGTCCTTTTCCATGTAAGCAACGGTTGTAGTTGCCACCGGGATGTTATCCAGTCATGATTCAGTGGTCTGCACAATTTTGAACAGGCGGGGAAGTGTGCATGAGGTATTTTTTCGACTCTAATATGATTCATATTATGAAAAAGTTTTAAGAACTTCTGCCTTATTCTCAATGTGTACTGAGTACAGCTCATTGGAATGCTTTGAATTTTGATTTTTTTGGAGTAAATATTGGGTTGATAATGTGAATGAGTTATTACGATCCCTTCCCCAGACCCCATCCTTCTGACAAATTTTCATAGACATTTTTAAAAATTTGTTCTTAACCGTATATACAGCTGGCAGAAATGTTTTAATTTTTGAAAATTTCTTATTAATCAAAAAATGAAAATAAAAAATTAAATGTTAAATTAAACACAAGCATTTTTTAAATGACAAAAATGTATATTTTTGTCTTGTAACTAGTTCTAGTGCTGAGCTCACTAAAGTAAAAATGCTGTTCTTTACCCAATTCTTGATCTTTTACATACTCCCACTTGCTTTTATTCTTGATGCTAGAAGCTATGTTTTGAACTAAAGTGGTTTGCTTTAGCATTTAAACTGACAGCAGGAAGCTACAGATCTCAGAGGAGAATGAAATGGAGACCTGCCCCAGGCTGGGTAATAGGAGCTGAACCAAGATTTTCCCAAAGAAGTTGTTCTTTGTGGAACAGAATTAACCATAAACTCTGTGGCCTTACAATAGTCTTTCTCAGTCTTGGAAATGCCACATGAAGTTGAGAGATCAGCATTGGAGGGGACCTGCATGATCCTTCACAGCTGAATGACCATGTTAGTTGTGGCTTTTCACTAAGGTCTCCTCACCCATAACCCCTTCCCCACCAACTTCACTAGGACCAGGATTTGGTTTTTATCACCATTCAGCTTCTTGCTTAAGTGCCCAGACACCACAGCGATGGGCCTGGTATAAGAATCTGAATGGAATAGAACAGACACCCATATTCTTTAGAAAGACAAGGTAGGTGAGGTAATATCTTTTATTGGACCATCTTCGGTTGGTGAGAGAGACAAGCTTCCGAGCTTACACAGAGCTCTTTTTGTAAGCTCGAAAGTGTCTCTTTTTCACCAGGAGAAATTGGTCCAATAAAAGATATTACCTCACCCACCTTGTGTCTCTAATATCCTGGGACCAACATGGCTCCATGAACACGGCATACCCATATGCTTTGTCATCACAGTCTCTTGTGAATCTGCCTGTCTATAGTTAGAGACTAACTAAGCTATGTGGGAAGTCATAGAAAGGGAATAATATAGAACAGGGATAGCTTTGGAGCAAGGAGAATACCGTTGTCCATCTTAAAATCCTCCAGAGCCAATGGAATAACACTCCCAGATTTAAATAGAGAAATCTCTCTAGATTTCACTATGGAGATATCTGAACATGTTGGAATAAACTAAATTTTTCAGAACCAGTTCAACCCAATCTATCGCTACACAAAACCACCTTTTTTTTCTATCTCCTTTAGAAAACAAAAGATGTCTTCATTTGATATTTCTGACAACTGCAGCCTGACACTTGTAAAGCTATTCAAACCAGAGTACAGAGAATATTTGATAGAATGAGGCTGACATTTTAAATGAAGAATAATGATAAAATGTCTAAAAATGGAATAAGGATCTCACTAGCTACTGGTGGTAATTTGAATACAACAGCAAAGTGTTTTATCATGTAAAAAATCAACTCTGAGTTCTTTCATGTAGCTAAACATGGAGTTAAATTATGTAAAAGTTGCAAATACTACATTGCAGAAGGGAGAATTCAGAATTCTTGTTTCATGGCTTAATGTATATGGACACTTCACATTAAGAATTACATTTGTTTCACTTTAGCTCTTGACATAAGTATAGCTATTTCCTGAACAAATAGTAGATGGAAAGTAATGATTCTTCACAGGTGAAGGGAATGGAAGTCTCTCGTCTCTTCTGGTGAACTAAATTAATATGAATCTTTCATAAAGCATTTTAGAAATTCTTCCCTAGCAGTGAGGCGTAAGTTCTTGAACTATTGCTATTATGCTTCTTTACCATTTGCCCTTAGATACCACAAAACAGCTAATCTTTTCCCTGGCATAAATTTTAAAAGGTTAGCATCATATTAAAAATAATAATATGAATACAGTGAAGTTAGCATTGGTGAAATGTGACAGTCATGGAAACTGGAGTCCCATTTTTATCCATATTGTATACCCTATGAGCACTAGGACTGTGCTGGAGGGTTTGCACCTTAGCAAAGTTCTCCAACCCTGAGATGGGGAGTCAGGGTGAAAGGAGAAAAAAAACATTTGTATGCCTTGGGGTGTATTAAAAACTCTTTTACAATTGCAGGCTGTCACTTTAAATGGAAGCATATTTTGCTGGTCCTCCTTGCAGGCTAGGGGACTCTGTAGGGCCATGGCAGGAGGATGGAGCTATGGAGACCTTATGGTTGGTGTGCCTAGGGCACTAGATTGTTTGTTTGAACGTGGTCCTAATCAGGAAAGCAGCTAAGCACATGTTTAGATTCAAGTATGTGCTTAAGTCCCGTTGAAGTCTTGAAGTTAAACATGTCCAGTTTTGGGTGGCACACTTTAGGAAAGATGTAGACAAATTGGAGAGAGTCCAGAGAGAAAAAAGTTGTAGTAATAATTTTTGGAGTCAACCCAAAACTATTTATTTATTTATTGGAATTGCCAGCGCTTTAAAACATCAGTTATTTGCACTGCCGTAATCACACCCTTTATGCTGACCTTCCTGTTCCTTATCTGTTTTATCATCCCACTATTACGTGATTAAACATTGAACAATTAAATGCTGGTAACCCATTAACTTATTTAAACCATTACAATAAAAATCAGTTAAATATGATGGGTCATTACATTACTAGTAAACGAGGTGGCTGTGTTTGCACAACGCTAACTGCTGCCCCCCAAAGTATGCTGCTCCCTTTAACGCGCACCCAGTTTAAGCTCTATTGGACAGATGTGTTCTATACACTAGCCCAATAAAGATCAGCATGTTAAAATGCACATTATTCTTCTCTCGCCTGCCATTTGAAAGGTAATTGAGTATGGAATATGTCCCTGCTAATTTCGGAACAGAGATGAAATGTCAGAGCAGAGGTGGTGTCAGCCAGCAGATGGTACTGCAGGCTGCCCACCCTACAGTGCAGAGTGCTGTCAGGTTGTCTCAGATCAAGCCATTAAGGGCTGAGACCCTGGCCGAGGTCACAGTACCATCCTCTTTCCTGCCTCTCTAGGTTCTGATATCAGGAGACAGGTGACTTGTTATGGCATGGAGAGACCTCATGGGAAATCAGCAGCTCAGGTAGCCGAAGGAGCCAAGCTGATGGGAATAATCAACATGGAGATCTAGACTGAACAGCACTTCTGATGCTTCATCTGGCATAGCACTATTGAGCAACGCTCTTACCTCAGCACCTCAGTCCCTGTTGCACTGGATCTTTGGGGTTTCCATGTGCAAATTCTAGCTGCAATCTGCACACTGTCACCTGGCAGGGAGCTCCTGATCTCCCACCCCTGTCCATACTCTATACTTTCCTAGGGCAGGGAGCCCTCTCTCACTTGGAGTTAAATTCAGTCCCGAGAAGAGGGACCAGCCAAAGGCCTGTGCATCGCTTAAGTGTCACATAAGTCCTATTTTAAGACTTTAAGCGCTGCAAAGACATTGCACTGGCCCCGTGCACGGGTCTGAATTTCACCTTACAACGTTGTCATGGCAGGTTCCAGGGGGCGCTTTTTAAAGCCTGGCCATTTGGAATGCAAACAGAAACCTCTCAAGAGCCCCACTGAACTGACAAATTGCCTTGCTTGCTTGCGAAACAAAAAGATGCTTCCTAAACAAGATAGGTGATGACCCACTTTGGAACTGCATGATTGGCAATTGAAGGTGCGGGGCAGGGAATGTTCTTGAATTACTGGCCTCTTTGGGGAGGATTTTAAATTGTTGAGATGCTTCTAATGTGACAGCACTTTCAAGCATTTAAGAAAAAAAAGGAGGGAAGAAACAAAACAACTCTCCCCTCCAGGTCTACTAAATGTACAAGTCCTTGAGAGGCCATTTGGAGCAGCTGCTGGAGATCCCATTAAAGTAACTGTCCTTTCCACGAAGCAGTTCCTCAATCTTCTGATCTGACATATTCAGTCTTCCAAATCTGACTGAGAATCCTCCACACTCTCTCTTCTTTTTGTTTATGTTTGACCTTAATGAACCCCACTACTTCCCCTACTTATCTAATATGCTATTGAGAATCAGGAGTCCTGGGTTTTATTTCTGAGGGAGCCACCAATGCACAGAGAAACCCCAAACTTATCATTTAGACCAAACATTTTTAAAAGTGGCCACTGAGTTTGCATGCTGCAGTGTTTCAAATTTTGGGTGTCCAGCTCAAGACAAATGGGGATGATTTTGGCAAAGTCCTAAGCAACCCCAGCTCTGAAGTCAAAGTGAAATGAAGGCAACTCCAAAAAGCAAAGCAAAGTCTTGCATTGAGTTCCCAAAATGTGAAGCTCTCAACGTTAGTGGACGCTTTTGAAAAATTTAGACTCCCTCGGTTTCCCCGTCTGTAGAATGGGGACAATAATATGTACCTTTGTCTCAAGGCGTTATGAAGCTGAATTCAAATTTGCAAAGTACTTTGAGATCCTTAGATGGATGATGCTAGAGACTGTCAAGGGATAATTATTTAATAAAGAAAGTTAAAAGGATTGACTCTTTTCTAAAAGCTTTATCTAAATGCCCATCATATCAGCTTCCAACACCTACAGTTGGTTAGCTAGAAATCTTTTATCTTACTAGAATGGTGGGGAGCATATAGATACTATCTGAGCAGCTGATAGCTTTAACAAAGCTGTCCTCACAGCTGGCCTGAGGCAGGGAAGTAATGTTATTTCCATTTTACAGTTGAAGACCTGAGACCCAGAGAAATTAAGACCCAGTTCAACCAAGCACTCCTTAAGCACATGCTTAACTTTAAACCATTGGAACTGAACCAGGTACATAACCATTTTGCTGAATCATAGCCTAATCCAAAACCCTTCGAAGTCCATTGAAAGTCACCCATGGATTTGAATCAGGTCCTGTATAACTTGCTGAAGGTCACAAAGTGAATCTATGGCAAAGCCAGGGACTGAACCAAAAATCTTACTATCATAATCACATGCCAGTTCACCATACTAGAAGGAATGTAGCAACACGGTCTGCTGTAGTATCATATCATCATATGATGAAGGAGAAACAGAAAACTTCAGTTGCAAGTCTAATTCAATATGTCTATCTTATATATTTGTATGTGCCCCATTTCCATAGTATCAAAGCACTTCACAATCTTTAATGTGTTTTTCCTTGCACCACCCTTGGGAGATAGGGAAGAGCTCTTATCCCCATTGTACAAATGGCAAACTGAGGCACAGAGAGCCAGAATGTCTCAAGGTCATGTAGGCAGTCTGTAGCAGAGCAAATAATTTAACCCAGGTTTCCTGGGTCCCAATTTTGCAACCTAACTTCTGGACCATCCTTCTCTTTCTGCCTTTTAGACAATCTCTTAGAACCCCTTCCAAGAGAACAGCCGCTGCCCATCAAGTTCCTTTACTTGGTGCCTCATACAGATAATAATGTTCATGGTTTTTCTTTAACTGGCTGCAGTTATTTCCCCCCCTTTTGCATTAAAGTTTTAAACACTGAAAAATGAGCACTGAAAAAATTGCCTCAGTCAGCAACCTATGATCTATTAAGGCAATTAATCAAAGACGTACTTTGTCAACTTCCTCTTGTTCTCTTATGCTTTATGATCGTGTTGTTATTTCATCAACACAATAAAAAGGGATTAATCTTCATTGTAGGGAAAATTGTTTTTAGGTCTAAGGGTAGCAGTCTTAGCTACATTACCGATGTTGTGGTCCAAATCAATCCCTGGGAACAGAATTAATTATTTTTAACAGGGATGCATTCATTAAGCCCCAGTGAGAGCATTTTCATACATCATCGGGTTTCTTACATTATTATAATACACATCCATCACTCAGGGGCTGTATGTTTCATACAGACACTTTTTTATGTGCATGTTCAGCAAACAAGATATTAGGATACCGTGAGAATAAACACTGACAAAAGGGGGTGACTGTCTATCTCTCATGCTTTGTGTGTGTGTGTGTACATTGGGAATACACAATGGGGTGGTCTTATTTTGTGGAGTTTAGTTACTGAAAAGCACAAACATTGTAATTACTCTGTAATTATAGTCACTGTATTAAAAGTGTAACTGGTTGTATTGTGTTACCTTTTATAATACAGTGAATGTATTTACATTGCAATTCAGTTGCAATTATACCATGGCTCTTTGATATCGATAATTACCCCTAATTCATATAACCTGTGCAGGAAGCATTCGGTGCTTAGGAAACTCCTCTCAGTACAGGACTCAGCAACACAAGCTACCATATACCATCAAACCTGTCCTCTGCTCCCTACATTGGGTTCACAGAGAACACTGAATCAAGTTCAAGGTCTCAAAGCACTTCATGCTTAAAGGACATCACAGCACATAATGGCCTGGGCACAAAGTCTCTAAAAGATGGGCTAAAGCTCCAGGATGCAGATTATGGTCAAAAACTTTGCTCCTCTGGCACCATGAACCTTTCTACAATGAGGGCAATGCCTGCTGAGCAGGGGAAAGGGCTTTCTTGGGAGCCCGTCCAAGGCTGTGGAGTGAATTTCCCAAGGAAGTAAGGACCGTTGCAAACCTCATTACCTTCCACTCCAAGTGCTAGGTGAATTTATTTGATCTGTCTTCTCTAACATAAACACAAAGCAGCATGTGTATATATGTACAGGACAATGATCCATTGTTCTCCAGGTCCACTTAAGGTAGGACAAGAAGTAGTCAACTTCATCTGCAGCAAAGGGAGATTTAGGGTAGATCTTAGGAAAATATTTCTAACTTTAAGGATAATTATGTACTGAAATATGTTATCAAGGGAGGTCATGGAATTCCTGTCATTGAAGGTTTTGAAGAACAGGTTAGACAAACACCTGTAAGGGATGGTCAAGGTATATTTGCTCTTAGCACAGAGGGCTAGACTAGATGACCTCTAGATCCCAACTGCAGCCCTACAGTTGTGTGTGTCATGTGCTTAAGTGCCTTGCAGAATCAGGACCTACTTGACTCAAAGCCATTCACACGGTATGTTCTCATGACATTCTTATTGCTGTTACCTTGGTCCTTCCTCCCTGATTCCTTCCAATTTTTCCTTACATTCTCCTATTGCATCTTGTGTTTTGATCCTGCAATGAGCTCTGTATGGGTGAACTCCTCCCTCTATTGGGGTCTATGAGGGTCCACAATTTGCCTACCGTAGAGTCAGAGCTAAAGAGTCAGGGCTAAAGCTGTGCTGTTCAGAGCAGAGACTTTCTTTTAAACGTGCTTATATATGGGCTAACACAGTGAGGCCCCCAGGGCCGGCTCCCGGCACCAGCTTTCTGGTGCTTGGGGCGGCAGGCGAGAATGGGGCGGCAGTCCGAGTCCCGTGGTGGCAATTCGGCGGCAGGTCCGCTCTTGCCACCGCGCGACTCGGACTGCCGCCCCATTCTCACCTGCCGCAGCGGCAATGGGGCAGCAGGTCCGCCGCTCTCCCTTACTGCCGCGGACTGGGACTGCCTGCGTCGGGGGCGGTAAGGGGAGAGCGCCTTTTGTTAGAGCCGCCCCTGGAGGCCCCAGTCCTTAATGGGGACTGTGAAGGCTACAATCATTACAAAACAATAGCTATAACACTAATGCACCATTTCACGATATGTATAAGTAAATGATTTCCATAACATCTCAAATCATTTTAAAAAACTGCTGGGTGCTACAAAATTCTTCCTACTACAGCATATGCAGATTCTTTTTTACAGTTGGCATCGAACTTGTGATCAGTGTAGTTCAGATTGCCTTTGTGGACAGTCTATGTAGACCTCTGTGAGAACAATTTGCAGGTCAAATGCATTGTTTTAAAGTCTTTACACCGAGCTTTCCATTCGGACAGAGGAATTTTGGAGCGGCAGGTTCATATTTTCTTTGCTTTTCTTGTTACTCCAAGGTTAAAGCTAATCATTGGCTTGTTGCCTGCAAAATATTGATTAGCCATAGAGCCTCATTGGCCAGCCCTGCAAAGTAGCAATAGATTTACATTCTGGGAAAAAGTTCTGACAGAGCCAATAACAACCATAACACCTTGTAGGGTCTTTTATTACCAAGTGGATAGAGGCTTCGTTTCACTAACTCAGTAAATAATTGGTTTCAGTTTAATGTTCTTGTAGTTAAAAGGATTCCTAACAAGGCTTTCTTGCTGAAGAAATATACTGGAGGCCTCAAATCTTATTTCAATGCATAAACACACTCAGGACTTAAATGTGCTTAATAATAATATATAATAATAATAAATCTAGCATATATCTAACACAGATGTATGCCCCTGCACACTTAGCCAATACAAAATATCTGTATACCTTTTAAACCCTATTTTGAAGGATTAAATATCAATAGGCTGTGCGGTATTAGAGTGGCAGTTACTCTCGTCTATTCCCTTGATTAGAGCATATCTTGTCAAGCAAAAGCCACTGTGTGTCCACAGTTAAACTGAACCACTTCCAGAGGGGAAGTCAATTCCCATATAATGACTTTGTTACTATAGAGATTTTAGAGCTTTAGCAAAATCAGATGAACAACTAATTCTCCCTGTTTTGTTTTCACCACTGACAGCATCCATTCCTTACAACCAGCACTTAACTGGGAGCATGCTATTCTGAGGAGGTGGGAGAGAGGAGGAAACTATAGATTTAAGCAGAATGGTTCAATCAAACATTAATGTTTTTATATAAAATGTAACGGCAAGAAAAATTCCCAGGGGCATTAATGGAAGGATCTCACCCGTACCAATGTACATTGGGATCTCCATTGAAATCAATGGAATGACACCAGTGTAAAACCAATGGAAGAAGACTAGAACCAGGTTTCATATCTCCCCTCATGAGCATATGGAATCTGCTATTAGGGGGAAAGGACAACCAAACATTTGCAGCAGTATCCTGCAAACTGCCAGAGGTGCGTTTATGTGTCTGATTTTAATTTGTGAAAATTCATTAACAAAAATGTCTAATTAACATAAAATCGACAGAACTGTGACATTAACCAGAAAAATCTAATAGAGGGGCTATTAGATTTTTTTTTCTGTTCAATTAACTTGAGCATAACACGATTGACCTGACAGATACTTTAATAAGATGTATATGAAAAAGAAATCTTACAAAAATTAAACAGACTCTCCATTTGTAACTGTTATTCCAGCAAAACTTCAGCCACAATTTTGTTAAAATCACTAATTGCTGGTAATTAAGTTGCATGGAATATGCATTCATGGGAGAAAGTGCTTTGCTGACCGGCCAGTCCCACAGAGCTATGAGCTTGCAAAGAACATTCTGTGTTGTCTGTCTTTTACATTCCTAAAATAGGAGAGCACACTGCAGAAAATATTCAGCCAGAGTGAAATTCACCCCTCTATACAAGACATATGCACCAGTTAAGTCCCACGTATGACCTATTTTGAGGTTTCAAAGGTACATAGGCCTTATGCTGGCTGTTGATTCAAGGATTAATTTTATCCCCAAAGGACAAGCCTCTATTACATGACTTAAAGGAGAATCTCCATGAGCTGTTAGCAGTATGGAGGCTATGTTACACACTTAAGAAAATCTGATTCTGTTAAGCAGAGGGCAGTGTTTCACATACATATATGCACACACATTAGCTGTCACAAGGGCTATTCATAATATCATCTATGGCTGAATTTTCTTTTGAACTGTTTTATTGTGGGGTATTGCATAGCATTTTGACATCCACACCAGAAAGCTGTTGTGGTGTCAGGGTATTTTAGGAAAGATAACTGCAACACTCATCCATGAGAAGGATGGGGCTGATTCGCCTCACACTTACACCCGTGTGAATCAGGAGTCAATCCACTGGATCTACATTTGTATAAATAGATTTAAGCTTTAGAACAGGAGGATCTGGGTTCTCTTCCCCTTTGCCACCTATGGCTATAAGCCAAGATTTCCAACTGTGACTTGTGATTGGGGGTGCCTTACTACCAGGATGCCCAACCTGAGTCATCATAGAAGGGCCTGATTTTCACAGAGCAGTTTCTGAAAATCAGGCTCCCTCAAGCTGTCTCAAGCGAGGCGCCCACTCAGGGCCGGCTCTAGCTTTTTGGCCGCCCCAAGCAAAAAAAAAAAAAAATGGTCGCCGCCGGACTGCCAAAGTAAAAAAAGAAATCACTGATGCCCCAAGAATCCCCAGACTGTCACCCCTTACAAGACGCCGCTCCAAGCACATGCTTTCTCGTCTGGTGCCTGGAGCCAGCCCTGTGCCCACTAGCTGGTCCACCCAAAGCTGCAGCGCAGCATAAGCATGGAATTCCTAAGAGGCCACAAACAAGTTACCATACCAAAGAGCATGGAGACTTGGGAAGAATCCCTGAGTGTCACAGACTCTCTAGATTCATTACTGAGCTTCTTTTAAGAATGCAAAAGGCATTACAGAGAAGAGGAAGATCCCGCAGCTTTATATTTATGCCTGCCCCCCCAGAGAGACCATGGATGTTTCCCCAGCTTTCATCATCTCGGTATAATTTTCATATAACTCTGTCTGTTTTTCTTCCACCTTGAGAGCTATAGCGTCATTGATACTAAAATGATCCTAAGGAGTTAGTGGTGACAAATCCAAAGTAATCACCGATTCTTTCATTCCTCTCCCCCTCCCGCACTGAAAAAAAACCCCGACTAATAATCACTATTTGAAAGCATTTCCCACGGGAAGCCTGTGCATGTCTGGAAATAAAATCAATTGTTCTTAGGACAGACATTATTGTAGGAATTAATCACCGCTATTTGCAATTACCGTACCACACAATTATCAGTGATATTTATGATATAATGTGTGCTGGTGGGTGTCTGAGTTTCATAAACAAGGATTGTAGAGGAACAGCCAGAATTGGTGAATTCAAATGAATGGAAAACAGGCTTAAAGCTGACAGAACAAACCTTTATCTTCCCCTGTCAGGTCAAGACTTCCTGGGTAGTTGTTGTAACTGTGCATGACATCAAAACATGTAAGTTGCACTGTGTAGCTCCTACTAATACCTATGCACAGACTTGTCCCACAGAAACATTAATGATTTAAAGAAGATACTGTCAAGCTCTGCAAAGTCAAACCTACTCATCCTTGTATCTGTTTGTAAAATCCACATGGAACATTATGTTTATTATTTGTCAGTAGGAGTGGAATTCCCCCAAGTCCCCAGAGTAGGCTCTATGATGGCTCTTTGCACAAAGGTGAATTAAAATCCTACTTCAGACCTATTTTGAGGGCTTCAGTGAGACTTGAGTGGTGCCTGGGAGTTGTGCTGGTACCCCACACAAGGATGAACTGGGAGGAAGGATGATCTTGTGTGAGGAGCCACTGGGCTGGAACTCAGGAAAAATCAGTTCATTGCTCTGCTACAGACTTCCTGTGCAACCTTCGGTGAGTCACTTAATCTCTCTGTGTCTCAGTTCCCTGCCTATACAATGGGGATAATAATTCTGTCTTGTCTATTTAGATGGCAAGCTCTCCAGGACAGGGACTGTCTCTTAATAAGTATTTGGACAGCACCAGTCACAGCAGGGCCCTGATCTTGGTCAAGGCATCCAGGTGCTAGTGCAATATAAATAATAATAATGAAATTCACCCTAGGATGACAGTCCCCTTTCAGGCTCATTCTCCCACCCCTTGCCAAGCAGTGAGAAGAACTGCAGTGTTTTCAGATCATTTGTTAAAATACAACAAACATGACATGCCAGATCTGTTAGCTTATGAATAATATAGAAACACCAGCCTTTGTTAGGGCTGCTGGAAATCACATAACACGGGTCGGAGGAGCTAATAGATTTACAATCTGCGGAGGGGTGAGTGGAAAGGTGATGGGGGGAGCTTGGCTCCAGACAGATGAATGAAAAATCACGCCTGCTAGAGCAGGGCTTTTATTCTAATTTTATTATGTCTTCCCAGTCTTTGTTGACAGGAGAAAGATGTTGTCAGTCCCCTATTGATGGCCATGGTTTGCCTAATTATTGTGCTTTTCACATCAAAATAATTGGCTCTAGTCCCGGTTCCTTTAGATCAGTGGACGGGAATGAATTGTGAGGTTGCTGTCTAGGGGGCTATGATTCAATGAGCGTGCCCGTTTTGTTTTGCTGAGGCACTCTGGCAATGGTTTCTGAGCAGACAGGCAACATTCCTTCATGATCTCAGACAGGGTCGTGTGTGGTGAAATTCATCCCTGCTCAGAGAGGCCAGCACAAGCCCTCAAAACTCCATCTAATCTAATCATCTATCTATTATGACAAAGTTCCTCCTCTACCTCGGTGGGTCCTACGCTTATTGGCGGATTTTGCTTGCCTCAGAGATCTTCCCCTCTAGTAGAATCCACAGTCCAGGTTAACTCCTCCTGTGTCTGATCAGGAGTTGGGAGTTTTGGGGGGAACCCGGGCCTGCCCTCTACTCCGGGTTCCAGCCCAGGGCCCTGTGGATTGCAGCTGTTTAGAGTGCCTCCCAGAACAACTGCACTACAGCTCCAACTCCCTGGGCTACTTCCCCATGGACTCCTCCCAACACCTTCTTTATCCTCACCACAGGATCTTTCAGCAGTACGCCCTCTTACTCTCAGCTCCTAGTGCCTCTTGCTCCCAGCTCCTCACATACAACCTCCTTCCACAGCTCCTGACATGCACCCCTCACTGACTCACTGGGAGGCTTTTAACTAGTTTTAGCCAGCCCCTGATTGGCTGCAGGTGTCTCAATCAACCTCCCTGCCTTCTGGAAAGTTCTTAATTGGCCCCAGGTGTCTTGATTAACCTGGAGCAACTGCCATAAGGTATCAGGGATTTGTTTAGCCTGGGGCTAACATACTGGTTCCTTACCACTTTCTTATAGCCCTCTGGCCTTGCCCCGTCACACTATCTAATCTAATAATCTAATCTATCTATCTATGTATCTAAGTATATGCCCTTCTCACTCTATTGTCATAGTATCTGAGCCCTTCACAAACTTTTAAATGTATTTATCCTCACAGCACCCCAGTGATGTAGGGAAGTGCCACTATCCCCATTTTACAGCTAGGAACTGAGGCCCATAGAGACCACGTGACTCAGGTCACATGGGACGTCTGTGATGGAGCTAAGAACTGAACCCCAGCTCCTAGGCTAACCCCCTCATCACTGGACCATCCTTCCTCTCCTTGCCTATAAGTAGCAGTTAAGTGGTGCATGGGTCTTGTGCTGGTATCTCTACACAGAGGGGAATTTCACAAGGCAGAGGAAAGTTTTCAGCAGAGGCCAAGATTTTCACAAGTCACTAGTGATTGTGGTCACCTCAGTATTCGAGTGTCCCTCCTCAAAGGGGGTCTGGTTTTCACCAGAGCACCAGGCCTCTGTAGGGTGTCTCAACGCAGCACCTGAAATCGCTCATCATTTGTAAGAATCTTGGCCAAAAGAAACAAAGTGGGACTGAACTGGTGCTTATGACTTGGGCTGCTCCCTCTGCACAGGGGAGAATGTCATCCATAATGAATAACAAAATGCCCAGCTTTCAGGAGTCCTGTGCCCCCACCACGTCAATTCAAGTGCTATAGATCAGAGCGTCACTGCATACATTGGGCCGGATCCTCCGCTGATGTAAATCAGTGTACGGCTGCAATGAAGCCATGTTCTATAACTGAACACTGTGTGAGGCTCCGGGTTGCTCTAGGTATTGCTTTACTTTTAATTTCCTCTTCCTGAGAAGATCTACGTGTCCCCACTTGTTGTATGAGGCTTTTGGTTGTCATACTGCTTACTGCTGTCTGGTTAGGAACCATTATTGTTCAGGAGGTACTATCTGGTCATCTACAGCTCTGTTTTCATGCTTTGGCTTGTCGGAATGCCTGTGGATCCTTCTGCTGACAGCTGTCAAGACTGGTGGCTGGTTATAAAGCATTCCCTTTACAGTGCTCTTCAGATGTGTGTAGGTACGTAGCTGGGGTCATCTTTCTGAGCCAGGCTGGGTCGAGGGAATTGCTGGATCAGTTTTGTTTATACCTGAGTCTGGACTGGAAAGACAATGGAAGAGAAAAAACAAGAGAGCAGTTGCGTATTGAAATGAATGTGCTAGCTCCAATCATTTGCACCTCTGGGGCCCAATTCTTCCTTGACTTGCACCTTGTGGAGTCATTTACACCCGTGCAAAGTGGGGGGCAAAACGTTACCAAATCGGAAGTAGCCATTTATATCCCCCTTTGGACCAAGGTAGATGATTCAAGGAAGGAAGAGGGCAACGCAACCAGGCTCTCTGGGCCAGATCCTCAGCTGGTGTCAAATGGTGTGGTCAAATCTATGGTGATTTACACCAGTTGAAGATGTGGTTCTCTCTCGCTATCCAACCTCTAATTCTCTCTACCAGGATTTATGTAGTCCCATCACTAGCGTACGTGAGAACAACAGGTGTTGGATAGACAGCCGGACAGAAAAAGATATCATAAGAATGGCCCTACGGGGTCCGACCAAAGGTCCATCTTGCCCAGTATCCTGTCTGCCGACAGTGGCCAGCCCCGTGCTACTGTTTGCGGTGATTCTGATGCAGTGCTGCCATGCACCTTTGACCAACTTATTTGCCCTCTGCCTATTATCGCAGGACTGGTTCCAACATTCCAGATCTCTGAGATGCTTCAAAAGGGCGCCACCGCCAATTATTAGGAATCTACCTGTCAGAGAAATATTTCCTTCCTGTCCTCAACATGCTGAGCTTGCCGAGAGCCCAGCACCCACAATATTTTGTATCTGACACAAAATCTTGAAGGATCGGGTCCTAAAGTTGTGTTGTACTGTGTGTATTCTGTGAAGTGCACTGGAAAAGCTGGAATGGTGGCAGTACATGGTTTTATATAAACAGCTGGTGTTATTCTGGGTCATTAAACTTGACTTGTTTGTTCTGTGTCAGTCAAAAACTATGATCACAAAGATAGCTTTTGTTGGCTCCCACAATTAAAACCTTCTTGTTACTGCTACTATATCCCCCATTTGCAAAAAACAACACCCCCACCCCCTACCCCCCAAAAAATTCTATATGATAACATTAGTTGGTTCTATGGTCCAGATTCTGACCAGATTACTCACATTACCATGCAAATAGTCCTATTTGTTTAAATAAGTAACAAGTAATAAATCAACAAGTAAAGTATTCTGAGTAAAAAACATTAGAACTGGGTCCTAAATTATTAATGTGGCCCCTTTAATGTATAGGTTTTTAAATGATACATCGATAGCTAGATATGGCAATAGATAAAGTTTGTCATTTTTGAGCCCCAAACCTTTAACATAACATCTCTCCCGGAAGCTTTATACAATAGATGGGGAGAAGTATTTTATGCTCAGCTTGCTTCCCTAGTAGCTGGCACTTAAAGGGGGAATTTCAGCCCGCTGCCGAGTGCAAGCACAGGGAAGTCCAGGCTTACTGCCCTGCACAGGGGTGAATTTTACCAAAGCTTGTCAGGAATTTTTTTTAACTACATGTTTTAAATCAGAAAATGCCAATTTGTCAAAACTGAAACATTGTGAGAAAGGGTCAGTTTCAATGAATTTCTCGACTAGAAACACTTCTGGGGAAAAAAAAGGTTTTGAAATTGTCAAAATGGGATGTTTGAAACAAAATTGAAACAAAACCTTTCAAAGTTACTGAACTGAGTAACCCAAGCCAACATCTCCCCCCTCCGATTTTTTGGTTAGCAATTTTTTTTTTTGAGATTTTTATATTTCTTCCCAATTCAGGGTAGAAAAAGTTGTTGAAATCTTGAACATTTTTGCAGGATGGGAAAACTGTTTCCTGCCCAGGTCTAAAGTTCATCCTTTATCCGGAAGAGCGCATGGGAGAAGACAGCACATGGGCTATGAAGAACAGGTTCTAGCTTTGAGGAGGAAGGAAGGAGCATTTTCTTAGCTGTCAGGGGGGCCTTCGGCATGTCCTCACCACTCCTGGATGTAATTAAGCAAAATATCAAATTTCCTGCTTTAAATGATAGTAATTCCCTATTGTGTAAACTGCCTTGATCATGTTGCTGGACCTCATTAGACCCTGCATCTCAGGTGCTTAGCTATCGGAGACCCAGGCTTTGCAATCTTTCCTGTGGAGTCATTGCTTAATGGCTGTTATTTAAATAATGCTTTGGGGAACAAAGGAAATTATGTATTTTAAATACTACATAGAAACAATTGTGTTGGAGTGGAGGAAAGTGTTTCCTGAAAAGATCTGTGCCAGCTCTAATTACACTCCTATTGTATTTCATCTCCATGCTCCCTGAGCTTGGGGAGCGAGGGGTGGGTGGGGGATAATTGGAACAAGGTGAAAATGAGTACTCATTAAATTGCAGACTACACGAGTACTCATTCCATGCGAGAGGGCTGTAAATATGACTTTTAATGAAGTTATGACATGCTTGCCAATAAAAGTCATTTACTTCACAGTATTACAGTTAATTATACACAGCTGGAGCCATTTATTGCCTGTCCCTTGTTAACTTTGCCTAGGCTCATTAACCCTTTCACAGCTTGGTCTCATGACACCTGCCATGCTGGAGGAGGTGCAGGGTGAATAAGCTGCTGAGCTAGAGAACCTTTGAGAGGTGGGATGGGAACACTGGGCTTGGATAATTAAAAGTTCTGTCTTCGCCAACACATTCCCCTAAGACTTGAACTGACCTGTGAATCCCTGCCCATTCTGGCAACTAAGCGTAAGTTAACCCTCTGGTATGCATCCTCCTCTGTGCCTGAGCAACAGAGCATATGAGTCTGCTACAGCTCTGCCTTCAGAGCCTTGGCTTTTTAGCTCAATCTGTAGCAATTTATGCTTTTAGCTCTAGCATTCCCCAGCTCAATCCCTGGTACATCAGTCAAAGTGGCAGCCATCACATAAACTCTCACTGAAGCCAGTCTGTCTATCACCATGTGTACTTATCTAGGAATTGCTGTAGATACTCAACTAATAATCCTTTACCTGTCAGCTATGGTGTTTCTCTAGCACCCATCCCCACAGAATCCAAGTCCCGGCAAAGTGTATTATATCAGTATGGTGATTGTTTATAGCAGACTTCATAGGGGATAACTAGGGTGACCAGATGTCCCGATTTTATAGGGACAGTGCCAATTTTTGGGTCTTTTTCTTATATAGGCACCTATTGCCCCCCACCGCCTGTCCCGATTTTTCACACTTGCTGTCTGGTCACCCTAGGGACAACTGTGTGTGGTCATGTTGCAAACACACCCAGAAAGATTTCTAAGGGCATGTCTACACAGGGACACCCAGGAAAATTAAGGCAAATAAAGTAAGGGTGTGAATTTAAAGTGCATTCATACCTTAAATCTCTGTGTAGATGTTCTCATTCAGAAGCAAAGTAACCTTAGTTTGCTTTAGCTTGATTCACTTTGGAATTAATCCAAAGTGAATTAAATTAAAGCGAACTAAGGCCAATATACTTTTGAATGAGAGCACCGATATACACACTTGAACGATTGCATTTTAAATTCACACCTTCAATTTATTTGGCTTAATTTCCCATGTAGGCAAGCCCTAAGGTTTCTCAAAGAAATGCTGTAGCTCAAACTAGGGTAACCAGATGTCCTGATTTTATAGGGACAGTCCCGATTTTGGGGTCTTTTTCTTATATAGGCTCCTATTGCCCCCCCACCCCCATCCTGATTTTTCACATTTGCTGTCTGGTCACCCTAGCTCAAACAGAAGATCTGGTCTTAGGCCACAAAAGCCTCACCCAATGATTTCTGTTTTGTGTTCTGCAGGAGGTCAGACTAGCTGATCAGAATGGTCACTTCTGACTTTAAATCTATGTATCTAATCACCTGAATACACAGGCCTGTTGCTGGCTAGAAATCTGTGGTGTTATCCATAGAGTGTAATATTTAATGATTCTGGAGTTTTCTAGAGATGAATCAGGTTTAAGAGAACAACATTTAGGTGCATTTCCATTTGCATTTGAGATTTTTGTTATTCAACGGGTTTTGTAAGACAAGGATCATGTAATGCCCAAAGATGGCCACAAGGTGGCACTGTTCCAGAGAACAACACCGTTCCCTCTGAATGTTCAGCAGTTTCTGAATAGCATGGCAGTTTTAGGTGAACTTCTGAAGATCTCTCTAAATCTGGGATGAAATTTGCTGCCCCAGTGATTCAAGGAACGATTTGCTGCACTACAGCACATCCCATTGTGCTTAACTCCATGCACATGGCAATACATGGTTTTCAGGAAGGGGGTCCTATTTGGTTGCAAGTATCTGCTCCTAACTCCTTTAGTAGATTGTTCCTATTTGAATGTAGAAGGTAAACAGCAAAGTCCAAGGAATAATTTTGTGATGGATTTCAGAGTCTTTTCTACTGATAGGTCATGGGTTAACATCTGGCCCTAAGTCAGACACTAATAAAAGTAGTTACAGGTTTGGCCCTTTAAAATTTGTACTGCGGGAAGAGACTGTGAATGAAATCCTGACCCTATTGAAGTCAATGTCAAAACTCACATTGACTTAAATGGGTCCAGGGTTTCACCCTATTAGGTCCACAAGAACTCAGTGTTATTCAATGGAAATCACACCTCTAAAACAGGGTGACTTTTAAAGGGCCGGAGCTGTAGTATATGAAGTTTATTTGATGGTCATTGTGAAACGAATTAGGGATGAAGAAGGCTGTCCTCAGTTCACAATAGTGAGTTGCCCATATCACACGGCTGCCTCCGCAACTGACTGCTAGTTTGTAGTCCAGAAGGTTCAAGGACTCCATGGGCCAGAGAGACTGAGCTAATTTGTTATTATTTTAGGGGACATTCTTCCAAAATAAGGTTGAAGCAAATTGGTAGAGAGAAATCAGGGGAGGGAGGGGAGTTGCTTCCATCGGGGTTCTGTTTTCTCTGCCCAGGCCTGTCACTTCGACATCTTTTTCATAGATTCATAGATTCCAGTGCCAGATAGGCCCGTTGCAATCCTCTGATCTGACTGTCTGTATAACATGAGTCACCGAACCTTTCCCCAAATAATTCCCATTTGAACTGGAGCATATTTAAAAAAAAATCCAATCTGAATTAAAAAATTGCGATTGATGGAGAATGCAACCTGATGCTTGGTACTTTGTTCCACTACTTTTCACAAGCACAAAACTGTCTGGTTTTCTTTCTGTTTATAAAGGTTACTTGTTCAGCTGACAAAGCTCTCTGCCTCTCACTGTTCCAGATCATGTCACTGTTCTCCGGTTTGAATCTTAAAGGCCTTGATTAAATACTGCTGCCATATAACACCACCCTAGCCACTCTCTCCACTAACGTTATTTTTATTAGAAAGAAAAGAAACCAAAATACAGTCACTAAGAGATGTTAACAGGCAGATTTAGAATCCCTGTGGTCAGGAGTCCCTAGCTGACAGCAGCCTGGCTCACAGTTACCCAGGGATTTGTTTTCCTTTGTCACAGAACTTGCCAGCACAAGAACTTTTATAGTGGCAATAAAGCGCTTTAAACTACCCCATAAGCTTCAGACTTTAGACAGCAGTCCCCTAGCACCACTCCTAATTAATTTCTTACCTGCTGGCTGTTGGGTTTTCTCTCTCTCTCTTTCTTTAACTGCTAATGAAGTCTGGAAGCTGGAAGTCTCCCGCTAGGTTTTACTAGTTTGGTATAGTTGTTAATTACAAGTGTTGTGTTTTCATTGTTCAGGCGGATTCTTTACCTACCATGCAGTATTATCTGTTTCTTCTAATCTTTCCCAGTTGTAAAAGCCTTTTGTTTGCTCATATCTTTTCCCCTTTTGTTAGTTACAGTGGGCTAGACAAAGGGTACGGGAAGATCAAAGGAGTCTCAGATGTAAACAGCTGTATTAATAGCTAATCTAATTCATACGTTAATTTCCTTTGTGTTGCATACCAACTAGACAAGCAACTGACTGGGCTTGAAAAGGTTTAGTAGTGAGAAAGGATTGAAAAGCCAAAGCGCTTTTCAGAAGAGTCTCTTTCTAACCTATCTTGGGTATGCTGGGGGCACCATCTCCTCGGATCAGGGTTAGAGTCAGACATGCAGGTGAAGGCTGGGGTCTATGTATTTGTGCTGGAGACACAGGTTGCTGCTTGGAATGCCAGTTGTACTGCTATTACTTCTGTTGCCCATCATGTGGATTTGAGCAGAGCTGGGCCAGTCTCACAGAAAGCTTCCTGGCTAAATTTGCCCAAATAAAAAAATCTGAATTTGCTTCATGCCTCCTTTCGAGTCTGCTGTCCCAGGGTATTGCTCTGGCAGAGTTTTAAACAAATATTAGAGGATATTCACAGGAGGTGGCTTTGGAACACATAACTGTGACTATTTATGCTGGAGACCTGCTTCAGTATGTCACTCATCCCAACAGGGAACATAATCCATATGGACACACAGCAGTCATGAGGCAGCATGGTCCAGTGAGTAGGGCATTGGCCTGGGAATCCAGAGCTCAAGCTCAGTTCCCCTCTGTGCTTCTGTTTCCTTTCTCTGTCTTCTCTTTTGTGGCAGGGACTGTCTCTCACAATATGTTTGTACAGCACTGAGCAAAGTGGATCTTGATCTTGGTTGGAGGTGCTTCCATAATATTAGTAGGAATGATAAAACTGTAAATAAATACCCTGTGGCCTACGTGGCCAATCAAAACTAACCAGCACACCTGAAACTTTGAATATGGCATATTTAATATGTACCACAAACTGCTCCCAGTCAACTTTGAGCATGTGTGTAAATCCCATTGAATTCCACGCAGCTTAAGCATGCGCTCAAATGATATCTTCAATTGCAATGCTTTCCTGCCTCAGAGCGTAGGTAAGTAGCGGTGATAGAAAGGTTATCGTTGTCGTTTTCCTTGCACTGTGCTGCTGTTGCTGGAACGGTGCCACAGAGCTGGACCTGCTCTGGGTAGAACATTAACCCCAAGAGCCTGTGTTATCATCTCCACCTTCTGCAGCACCGGGGTGGCTCCTTTCATTAGACAGTTGCTAGTTAATGGTTCTAATCTAAATAACTGTGTTTCAGCTGCCTCCTGATAGCGAACAATAATCATTTCATCAAGGAAAGTGACATTTTTTGTCATAATTAAGTTTTTAAATGAATCCCCCATGGAGGAATTTTTCTTCATTAAAAAGCCCTTCAAGTTTCCTTATCTGCATCATTTGGCTGGAGATGAAAATGTTCCCACTGCCACCATGAGCCAGCAACAAAACTGGGCAGATTGGCGAGAAAGTCACCTAGTGGGAAGGTTCCACTTTACTTAGTTTGGTTTAACTTTCCCCAGTTTTTCTCCTGCTTTCTTGCCATAGTATTACGAGCACTAGCTACCTCCAGACTAAGAAAGTGGAATGATCTCTCTGTCTCTCTATCTACAGGGCTCGCACGTAACCTGTTTCCTGCCAGCTTCTTACTGGGTCAGCTCAAACTGCCTGTTTTGAAATCTCAAGAGAGAGAGTGACCAGCGCAGAGAGGTATGATTTGTAGGCAGTAGCGTAGCCAGTGGGGGAGGAGGGGGAGCGGCCGCTCCCCCCTGTGAAGAGAAGTGACGCTAAGGCGCCGCCCGAGCCCCGCTGCCGGACCCTGGCTGGGGGGGTGGCGCTTTAAAAGGCCCGCGGCTCCTGCCGCTGCGGGGAGCCACAGGCCCTTTAAAGCGCCCCCCGCCAGCCTCGCTGCCGGACCCAGGCTGGGGGGGGGGGGGGGCGCTTTAAAAGGCCGGCGGCTCCTGCCGCTGGGGGGAGCTGCTGGCCCTTTAAAGCGCCCCCCCCCCCCCCCAGCCTAGCTCTGGCAGCGGGGCGAGGGTGGGGGGGCGCTTTAAAAGGCCTGCAGCTCCTGCCGCTGCGGGGAGCTGCGGGCCTTTTAAAGTGCCCAACCCCGCTGCCGGAGCCGGGCTCGGGCAGGGATTTAAAAGGCCCGGGGGCTCCGCAGCGGCTGGAGCCCCGGGCCCTTTAAAGCGCCGCCGGGGTGAGTACAGGAGGAGCGGCGCCTTTTTGTAGCGCTGCTGCTCCCCTTGTGCTCTAAACCTGGCTACGCCACTGTTTGTAGGGGTTGCGGATCTTGGCCTAGCTGCAGATTAACTACACCTTTTCTGAACTGGCTTTTCACTTGGTACATTAACAACGTTTGGGGTGAGTGAATGATCCACATGTAACGATTGCTTAAGGTGGGTTTACCTTTATTTAATCCTTTCAGTGTATATATTGTAATGAATCATATGTGATATTTGATAACATCTTTTATATGTTTTATATGTGATGTTATGGTGAATAAAGGTGTTTTCATATCAAGTCTATTTATATCTCTTTCTATATTTCTGTCTTTATTTCTATCTCTATTTGTATCTCTTTCTCCTCTCTCTTTCTCTCTCCATTTCTCTATCTGTAGTTATTACTCTGTATCTCCTTCTCTACCCCAGGCTCACAAGAGTGCCCATCACGCTTGTAACTAAGCATAGGCACTGACTCCGTGGCTGGAGTACCCACGGGGAGAAAAAAAAAAAAAGTGCTCAGCATGCACCAGCGGCCCTGCCGATCAGCTGCTCCCCCTCCCTCCCAGTGCCTCCCACCTGTCCTGGATCAGATGTTCAGCGGCATGCAGGAGGTGCTTTGGGGGGAAAGGTGAGGAGTGGGAGTGGGGGTGCTTGGGGGAAGAGGCAGAACCGGGTGGGAGGAGTGGGGGCAGGAAGAGGTAGGCCCTAATTCAAACAGAGGCTTAAACACATGCCTAAATTAACACACTAAGGTAGTTAGTTGGACCAATTCGTTGCTTAAAGTCAGCCACATGCTGGAATACCTTGCTGAGTGCAGGGCTGGCTCTAACCTTTTTGCCACCCCAAGCAAAAAAAAATCAAACACACTGAGCACCGCCCCCCCCCCAGGGAAAAAAAAACGAGCGCCCCGCCAAAACAACCCCCCATCCCCCGAGCCCAGCACCGCCGAAACAACCCCCCGAGCCCAGCACCGCCGAAACAACCCCCCAAGCCCCGCACCGCCGAAACAACCCCCCATCCCCCGAGCCCCGCGCCACCCCGCCGAAACAACCCCTCATCCCCCGAGCCCCGCCCTGCCGAAACAACCCCCCATCCCCCGAGCCCCGCACCGCCCCGCCGAAACAACCCCCTGTCCCCCATGCCACGGAAACAACCCCCCGTCCCCCGAGACGCCCCGCTGAAACAACCCCCGTCCCCGGCGCCGCCGAGCCGAAACAACCACCTCCCTCCCCCGATCCCCGCGCCGCCGAAACAACCCCCCCTCCGCTCCCCTCCCCTCCCCTCCCCCGAGCCCCACGCCGCCCCACCAAAACAACCCCCCCCCAAGCCCCGCCGAGCCGAAACAACAGCCTCCCTTCCCCGAGCTGCCGAAACAATCCCCCCTCGGCTCCCACGAGCCCCATGCCGCCGAGCCGAAACAACCGCCCCCTCCCCTGAGCCACCCCTCCGAAACAACCCCCCCACCCTCCCGTCCCCTCCCCCAAGCTGAAACAACCCCCTCCCCCAAGCCCCGTGCTGTCCCACTGAAACAACCCCCCCTCCCCTCCCCTGAGCCCCGCGCCGCCGCCGAAGTAAAAAACAAACAAACCCTGAGCGCCGCAGCCGAAGGAAAAACAAACAAACCTCAAGCGCCGCCCCTTGCAAGGTGCTACCCCAAGCACGTGCTTGGTCGGCTGGAGCCTGGAGCCGGCCCTGGCTGAGTGAGGGCCTTGATGTTGCCCAGCAATTTGCAAACGTTGCTTAATAATAAAGAAGGGCTTTGGTCAGAAACAGTGATTCTAGAAAAGCTCCATCTCCTTGAACCACATTTATCTCCCTGGCCAGCTAGTGTCTTGCAGATGTAGCAGCTGGTCTCTGAGAATATGCCCAGGATTTTCTCCCTGCTTCGCATGATATCATCATCCCTAACTGCTGACTAGTCTGACATCAGAACTGAGCTGGCTCTGGTGTGTGAACCAGAACAGGTGAGAGAGTTCTGGTGGATGGAGTATGTAGTTGTAAGTGTTATCTACGAGCTATCGGAGGATGGATGTTTTCACTCATGTCCTTGAACTGGGAATGCCTTCTTCAAAGAATGGAAAAATGGGGAAAAACCTCACTCAGGGCCAGATTCTTCCCCCTTACTCAGATGGGGCCACATCCTAATTTGGCTTAAACCAGAATAGCCCTCTACATGAATGAAGTATCTGGTCTATTGATCGGCATCTTGTGACTAGGCCCACTGATTTCTATGGGATTATTCACAGAGGAGTAAACTGTGATACTGCTACAATGAGTAGTACCGTGCTAGGTAAGTAGCTCCATTGATTTCAGTGGTGCAAGGTGCTATTCGGTGTGAATAAAGGTATCCAATGTCTGATCTGTCTTCAAATACTACTTTTAAGATGTGACGTTCACTTCCAGCAAGGTCGGGGATATTGTATTACTCATTTCAAGTTCATATTCAAGCTGCAGTGAGTGCTTAAGTAATTATCGGTAGTGTTATAATTAGAGATCAGTCACAATTATGATTTAGCGCGCGTACAAGGACAGCTCAGCTCTTTCAGGCCCCGGTAATGATTTTTTTCTGCTTGCCTTTCAGACATTATTATATATATTTTTTCTTCATTCTGAGACAGACCTTGGAGCAACACAGCACAGGCCCCATGATTATTAAATAGCCACTGCAGCCTGATGGAAGCTGTGAAGAATATTCCCCTTGCAACCCACTCTGCCTAGACAGGGTTCTCTTCCCCTTCCCCTGAAAAGGAATTTCCCGCTGTTCCAATGTCCAGCTTGTCTCTCAGCCAAGCAACACTGAGTGCGGAGAGCACATGACACCAATTCTCCATACACAACCCTGGCTCCCTGTCCAGTTCAACAAGAATATCCAGAGTCATAACAGAGATTTTATCACAAGACTTATGGAAAGGCTACAAATTCTCCTGCTTCTGGGCTGAAGCCAAACTCTAATTGATGGGGGTTGGGAAGAAACTTCCTCATTGGGATGGCTATCTGGTAGTTGCCTACTGACGGGTTTTGCTGTTGCACCATCTGCTAAACATCAAGGCCAAGAAAGGTACTAGGGAAGGTATTTAGTTTTTCCAGGTGTCTGGATGGGGGCTTGAGCCAGTTTTGTTTCGTAATTTTAAGAGGAACCCCTAGATATTGAACCCAGCCCTTGTTGCTGCCAACAACAGCTGGCAGAAGGGTTACCTTTTTGGAAGCTGGGATCTGGGCCCTAGTACTGGTCTCTGTGAGACACAGAATAGTGTCTAGATAAACCACTGGCCTGATTTACCATGCTAATTGTCATGGTCTTCAAAGTCCTCAATAGGCTGGATTCCCTCTATCCTCTGCCATATCAGCTCTCTTTATTGGGGATGCTGAAGCTGACAGTGCCGAGGGTGAAACTTGCACAAGCAGGGATTTCTCAGAGTCTGGCCAACTGCTGAGGAATGCCTTTCCAACAGCAATCAGAAAGACCTGAGCACTTCCGGAGAGAAACGTAAGACGTGTCTCTTTCATATAACTATATAGATCTTCCTGGTAATCCCTCCCTGAAGATAGTAAACACTCTTAATGTAAAGTAATTATAATAATAATCACCTGAACATACTTTCATAATACGGGGAGGGGGAATGGCATAATATGAGGAAAGGGTGAAGAACACAGACTTTCAGATTTATTGTGAGCTTTGCAAACATTGTTGATGCTAGGATACCTTAGTCTGTGATTTGTGCCTTAGAAATGCATTGATGGGTGGGTGAGTGCATATGGATAGATATACAAATTAACCATTACATTTACTCTGTCTGAGCACATGGAGCAAAATCAGTCCCTGCTGCTTTATATTGCTGAGAGCTGGGGTTTTTCCTCACAGTTTAGGTGAAGTCATGGCTCTGGGCGTGGGCAGAGAGAGATTATTTGACCAGCCAATCAGCCACAACTATTTCTTTGTGGTCATCTCTAGACATAGCATCTTTCTGAGGGGTTTGAGAGAGGGTGGCAGAGTGGACAGGGGTATCTGTGTCAGGGAATGTGCTCCAGCGAGACAGTGACTGTGGTGGGAATGGGTCCTACACCCAGAACCCCTGGACTGCTTGCAGGATGTTTGGTCCTGAATCAATAGTTTTCCAAATTGGGTCATGCTTGGATATTTAAAAAAACAAAGAACACCCAAACTTTCCAGTCAGTCAGCATGTTATGCAGTCTTGACTCTACATTATAATTTGTTCCAATTTGCTAACGAAGACTAATTATCCAAATAATTCAGCATGACTATCTGTTCCTGACCACTGCAAATTGCCCCGCTGTTCCTCAAAGCCCTGTTTGTTCCTTTCCCTTCTCTTATTTTAAACCCCTGACTGTTCTGAGTGCCTTTTATTTAAAGAGAAATTGGATACCTATTGTGTACATTTCTGCAGGGAGCCCTTTAATGTAGACTGCTGCAATTTTCTCCAGGAATATGCTAATAATTACAATGACTAGGGACTTGGACTTTGTTATCTGAGGGAGGAAAAACACTGAACAGAATGATAAAAAAGGTTATTTGTTAAAGTACATGCAGGAAATAGAAAATAAGATTAGAGAAGGTGATGTGGCCATGGGGCCTTCCTCAGGCGATGGGTATGGGAGGGGGAAAAAGAGGAGGAGGGCCAGTACACAAATCAGAGAAGAAAGGAAACAGAGATAGAAGATTATCCAGTTCACTGCTGATGGAAAAGCATCTCCGCAGCTGGGTGGAACATCCATCTTGGTGAGCTGGGACTAACCACAAGGCAAATAAAAAGAACCCAAAATGTTTTGTTTTTTTTAAAATCTCATCATTTTAAGCCAGTCTAATGCTGTATTGGGCCCTGACTCATGATTTTCAAATGCTTGGGGTTACTAATGCTGCATTAAGTTGGAGCCCAGTATACAGAGTCCTGTTGAAGAACTCAGCATTGAGAAAGGATCCAGGTGGTATCAAGGGTGAAATTCCATCTGTCTGTCTAGGTTTGCTGTCTGCCCATCATTGTGGCATCTGAGCACCTCAATAAACCAAGAGAAAGTTGGGGTTTTTTTAAACGTGACCTCCTGCAGCAAAAAAAAGTCTGGTTCTGCAATTTGACGGAATGTTCTGTCATTCCTGCCATATTCATGGTATCAAACCAGACAATTCCTGGGACAGAATGTACAGGTACAGCTCAGTTTACAGAACTATCTTCTGTGGATTGGATATTGTAGTATGGCTTATCCCAGGTTTCCAAAAAGCACGAATCAGGCCTGCCAAAAATCATGGGATTGGCTTAAAAATCATGTGATTTTTTAAAAAAACAATAATACAGGTAGGGTTCTTTTTATTTGGGTTGTGGATATTTGAGCCTTTGGGTTTACATTTTCAAACTTTTCTCTACCATTGTAATGACTACAAACTGAAATGAAGGATGAGATTCAGGACTCCGGAAACTGAGGCTGTAAGGAAACTCTCAGTTACGTGAGACTCCTGATAAAATCATGAGAGTGGGCAAGGGTTTAAATCCTACAGGACTGGAATTCATTCTCTGTTCTAAAACTGCAAAGGAATAACAGGTGGGGCAATATTCACTCCTGTCCATGGGGCCTGTGCTCCAATTAGTACCTCATTCCAGGAGCAGCTGCAGTATAAGTTACTCTTATCTCTCTCCGTGTGTACAAGCTATTGCTGAAGGCATAATGACTCTCACGTCTGCCTGAACAGTGACTGTACTGTCAGAGCCCTACACTTGGCTTTGGAATAACTTGAGCCTGGATGGAATATTAGAAAACCCACGTCTCTTCAAATCTCACACAGATGAATGCTCATTTTGGAAACAGGTTTCAGAATAGCAGCCGTGTTAGTCTGTATCCGCAAAAAGAACGAGGAGTCCTTGTGGCACCTCAGAGACTAACAGATTTATTTGGCCATAAGTTTTCATGGGCTACAGCCCACTTCATCAGATGCATAGAATGGAACTAACAGTAGGAAGATATATATATATATATACTGAGAACATGAAAAGGTGGAAGTTGCCATACCACTCTCAGAGGCTAATCAATTAAGATGAGCTATTGTCAGCAGGAGAAAAACAAACTTTTGTAGTCATAATCAAGATGGCCCATTTCAGACAGTTGACAAGGAGGTGTGAGTAACAGTAGGGGGATACTTAACATGGGGAAATAGATTCAATATGTGTAATGACCCAGCCACTCCCAGTCTTTATTCAAGCCTAAATTAATTATATCTAATTTGCAAATTAGTTCCAGTTCAGTTTCTCATTGGAGTCTGTTTTTGAAGGTTTTTTTGTTGAAGAATTGCCACTTTTAAGTCTGTTAAAAACTTCAAAAACAGACTCCAACGAGAAGCTGCTGAACTGGAATTAATTTTCAAATTAGATACCATTAACTTAGGCTTGAATAAAGACTGGGAGTGGCTGGGTCATTACACAAATTGAATCTATTTCCCCATGTTTGCACTCTATTTCCCCATGTTAAGTATCCCCCTACTGTTACTTACACCTCCTTGTCAACTATCTGAAATGGGCCATCTTCATTATCACTACAAAAGTTTATTTTTCTCCTGCTGATAATAGCTCATCTTAATTAAAAGCTTCTTAGAGTTGGCATGGCAACTTCCACCTTTTCATGTTCTCAGTATACATATATACACGTTCCACTCTATGAATCTGATGAAGTGGGCTGTAGCCCACAAAAGCTTATGCCCAGATGAATTCATTAGTCTCTAAGGTGCCACAAAGTACTACTCATTCGTTTTGGAATGAATCTCAAGTTCTGCCTTTATTGGAAGGTAGGTGTCTGAAGGCTGGTAGTTTAAGTGTTTTCCTGAATCAGAACCAATCTATCCAAGCTTCCAGAATCTGCAAAGGGGAAATGGCCTTTTGTGCACTGTCCTATTGGGATGCAGTGGACAATATTGAACATCTTTGAACAGTTCAACTTGAGTTAGATTGTAAACGTCTTATTGTGTGTTTGTGCAGTGCCTGGCAACAATGGGGTCCTGCCCCGTTGTTATTCCTGGCATTGTTTGATAGTAGTGCTTACCCATCTCAGCTGAGAGCAGCGGCGCATTATGCTAGGTGCGGTACGTATACATTGTGAGAGACTGTCCCTGCCCTAAAGCATTTGTGGTGTAAATAGACCAGATAGATGAGGGGACACAGAGTTAAAGTAACTTAACCAAGGTTAGACAGCTTGTTATTAGCAGAGCTCGGACTAGAACCCAGGTCTCCTGCACCCTAGACTATTGCCATAATCACTGGACAGCACTTGCTCTCCATCATAGGGCACATTAAATAAATCTTAGCTATTAGCATCAGGTCCTCTTAGATGACTCAGCAAATCTAGCATTATGAAGGCACATACAGACAATTGGCAGGGGTAGGGTTAACATACATACTCTGAGTAGCAGAAAGCCCACAGCTGCCTCCCCTTAGGGCAGGGAACGTCAGGCCAGTAAGGCTAAGCTAGCTGTTGTTAATTAAGTACTGAGCCCAGCACTCTTGGAGGAAGGTGCTTTGGAGGAAGAGGGAGAAGTATATTCTTAGGTAGGAAATGCTTCTTTTTCCTAAGCTGTGTATCTTGGGTGCATAAAGCCCTTTTGAGCTGCTTGTTTGCCCCCTGATTATGGAGGTGCAGTTTGTTCATTTGACCAGGGTTTTGAATTGAGCCGGAAGGGAGCCTTTTTGATCAAAAAACCCTGAGGCTGGGAAATTTATTTTGAATGGACTTAATTATGTGAACCTCTGATATCTTATCTCAAGCCTGACTCTGGCTCGCTTGACTCCTGTTACAGGGGGAATCCAGTGGAAAAACAGTGTGAAAAAAATGGAGCATAGTGAAAAACAAAAGTGAGGCACAGAAATGAATTGGAAAAATTCATCCAGTCTCTGTATTGTATTCAGGGCCTCCTATAAGTACCAAATGAGATTAGCAGAGGGTGGGATCTTCTCTCCTTAATTTAGCATAGGTTTTCTTTTGTCAAGAAAACGATGTTAAACAAAAATGGATAGAATCATCTTTGTGGGGGGAGAGACAGAAATGAATTCTAGCGAAATGGCTCATGAATTCTTCCAAGCTGTGTCAATCTCAGTAAAAGTGTGCGAGGGTTTCCACCTCCAGAATCCTGCTAAGGTTTCTCATCCGATCTAAAGCCTGGAAGTGCATAGGGTGCCCATGTTTAAAACCAACCAAACCAGTGTGATCTGAACATTTAAACGTAGGGCCTTGGAAATGTACCCAGTACATTTTCATTCCAGATGTGGAAAAGGTCAGTGCGGGGATGAGCATATTACTGGTTAAGGTGTGGACTGGGACTGGAGAGGTCTTGATTCAAGTCCTAGCTCTGTCACAAACTTCCTGTGTGACCAAGTCACTTTGGCTGTTGCCTACACTGCCACTTTAAGCACTAAAACTTTAGTCATTCAAGGGTGTGAAAAAACACACCCCTGAGCGAAAAAAGTTTGTAGTGCTGAAAAGCGCCAGTATACACAGCGCTTTGTCACCCCTCATTCGGGGTGGGTTTTATTTTTTTTAATCACTGGGAGAGCGCTGTAAAGTGGGTAGTGTAGCCATACCCTTTACCTCTCTGGGAATCAGCTCCCCATCTGTAAATGTGGGAAACTAATCCCTCCTTTGTCTGCCTTGTCTATTTAAAGTGCTAACTCTTCAGAGCCTATGAAAGCTTATGCTGAAATAAATGTGACAAGGACTCCTGTTCTTTTTACAGAGCAGTAACCACGTTCATTCATGTCGGCACCTACCATAATGGGGCCCTGATTTTGGGCAGTCCCTCTAGGCGTGCCTGTAATACAGCAGAGAATGGATATGTTTAGGAAAACTGGTGCAGGACTTTGGTGCTCCATCACAGCTTGAAAGGTGTGTGTGTGTGTGTATAGCAGGATAGAGGTGGATATTTGGGAGGTGAGTGAAATCTGGTTTTGGCACAGGCAGCTTTAGAGGACATACGGCCCAACAAAGCTGTGTCGATGGCCTGCCTTTTATTTATTGTCAGAGCCATAATGCATTCATTTATTCTGCAAGCACAGTGCGGCCTGACACTGTGTACAATTATTGGGAGCAGGAGAGATGGGAGCAGAAACACTGATTTCTGTCCCACTTTGTAATTCTCACTGGTGTTCATTTTAATGCAACTCATTTTTAAAAAAAATAGAAAATTGTTATCAAAGCAAAAGGGGGCAATGCATTGGGATTGATTTATATTCAGCTGAAAATCTCCACAATTTTAACACCAAAGCCCACCAGAGCCATGTCGTCTCGCATGAAAATTACAGCTACCTTCCCAAATTAATCATAGGGGTCTGTCACATTGCAGATATTCTGAACCTTTTGTGGTTAGAAGCAGCTTCTTCAAAAGGTGCCTGTGGATTACACCATGATTGTAGTAAGATCTGCAGTGAAGACATAGCTTAACTCAAATGATCTGTACCCCAGTTACTCCTTCTGAGTTAGCCTAACTCGAGTGAAAGCAGCCACCCTGCAATGCTGGAGCTGCACAAAAGTGCAGTGTAAACATAGCTTTCAGCAGCTGCTCGGTTCATTTGGTTAAACATCCTGCTTTCCTATTGTTTCTGTCTGGAAAAAACATTCATGTTTTATCAGTATTAATGCTATTCAGTAACACCCTTTATCACATGTGTCATAGTCCCTCTACCGCTCCTTACCTCATTCCCTGTGATAAATTCTTTCATCACCAACCAGCAGTTGAGCTAAAGGAGAAATGGTAGCTGTGAAAGGCTTTTCTCCTCTAGGTAGGCCGGCCACTAAAGGGAAACATGATAACACAAACATGAAGTGGGTTCTAACCCACGAAAGCTTATGCTGAAATAAATTTGTTAGTCTCTAAGGTGCCACAAGTATTTCTTTCTTTCTTATTTTCTTTTTGCTGACACAGACTAACACAGCTACTACACTGTAACAAACACTTAGATGTCCCACATTCCCCAACATTAAGGTAAGCTCTGAAGTCCACAGGAATTGAAATACACATCCACAGCACCATGTTGTAAAGAAATACACCCCCACCTCACCCTGCCACAGCTTGGCTTTCTTTCTGAACCAAGGGTCTGATTCAGGAAAGCATATGAGCACACACTTAGCTTTAAACATGTGTTGAAGGTAAGTGCTTTTCTAAACAGGGATTCTTCTCTGAATTGTGGCTCAAAAGCACAAACCCCAAGTACTTGAACTAACAGAGTAACTTGGCTGGCTGAACAGCAGCAGGTTCTTACCCACTATGTGGCTTATGCTCAAATACATTTGTACGGTGGGAAGTAAGTGTTTGCAGGATCAGGCCTTGTCTTTGCAATTCAGTCATTTTCCCTCTGCCATAAAGAACCTGTATTTCAGCTTTAGTGGTGGTAAATGTATGATCCGAGTTTCTCTGTTCCTGGGCCCCTTGCATGCTTTGTGAGTTCTGTTCTAAGCAGTTCTTTTTCATGTATTCTCTAGTGCTGCTGAAGATAGGTTCTTGCCAGTTACGGGCAATCTTCTTCTTATCCATGGAAGCTCTGAAATTAGGGTAAGTTAGCTGTCACACTGTAGTTGAACAGTAAAATAAGAAGATAAAATCTACCTTGGGAAGCTCTGAATTGGTTTGCGTGGGTGTATGTGGGGGGATAACGTAATGGAGAGCCAAATGCGCTGCTAAAAGAAGATTTAACAAGTTTCCCTTTCAAAGAGGGGTGACAGGCTCATCCCGCTAGCTCTCTGTGAAGAGAAACTCCAGAGATATTCCCAACACAGACAGCTGCAGGCCCCTTCTGCTAGAAAAAGGCAGTGCAGCTGATTTGCCACTGAACGGATTCTGTGAGCAATCCTGTTTTATTTTGTATTATGCAAATTGGACTTATCATCGATTCTAGCTTTTTTACTCAAGGCTTGTCACTTAATGCTTGTAAAAAAAAATTCAAACCTCCATAATATGCTGCATATAAGTAATAAAAGGAAAGGATTGGCAGAACTGAAAACCAATTTCCAATGATTTTTTCCAGTGCAATAAGGAATTAAAGAATAGTATTCACTGAGTAATGCCACGATTAGCATCAACATGCATGTTAACAAATAGATAATTTGGCTCCCTGCGTCTGTGTGCAGGGTTTTTTCCCTAGCACTGCTGCATATGGGCTCTCCTGAGCTGTTACATTTAGTTTGCCCTGTCTGTCATTTAGTTCCCTGCGGGGCAGCCATTAATCTTACTCCTTTTGCATGTTCTTTGGCTACCTCTGAAGTGCACGCGCCACCTCACATGTGCTGAATTATCTATTCACTTTGCCACTAGCCCCAGCAAATGCTGCGTCTCTGCAGTCAATTGAATCCCCTGAGATATCAATCCATCATTTTGGGGCTTTTCTTTCCCTTAGGTATCAGCCCCTTTTAGGTACCTTGTAGGTTCCTATTTATCAGTGTTGCACCAAAGGAGGATCTTGGGATTCTTCCAAAGTGCATATTCAGCAGAGCGGGAAGGAGCAAGCCAGAGGGAAGGGGAAGGCACTAGCTGGATTTTCATTTCAAGGAGCTGAATAAACAAATGTACAAATCAGCATTTTAAACAAAGGACCCCTGAGACCTGCATCTGAAACAACCCTTCAGAATCCTCTGTATTAGACATTAGGAATAACACTACAAGGAACCAGAGAGCGAATAGGGAAACAACCGCTGAAAAGCGCTCAGACAGCTCAGTGATGATTGGAGTGTACAAACGGAGATGGATGGATGGATAGACAGATAAATGTATTTCCAATAAAAAACACACTTATCAGACCAAAACAAAGGAGTTTGGGAAACTGAATATTTTGTTGACCATATCTGATGCTTCCATCATTCACTGTATGGTCCTGTTCTTATTCCAAGTAACTGCCCCCGTGAACCTGATTCTTCTTTCTTACACTAGTAATTTGGAGTAACTCCAGTGAAGTCAATAGAATGGGTATATGGAAGACCAAAATCAGCCCTGTATGCCTTTTGAATTAGAGCTTCTCAGTGTACAAACACCTCTATACATCCTTGCCCAATTTTTCATTCCTGTTAGCCCCACACAGTCAGCACAGCGATGGGAGAATGAGCTGAATTCTATCCTTTGGCTATGTCTTCACCAGAAAACATTGGGTTTTTTTGTTTTTTGTTTTTTTTTTACATCGTGACAGCTGTCTCAATGTATAATCATAGTGGAGATAAGCCACTGTAGTTTTTACCTTGCTGTAGCCAGCTGAGGTCAACCTCAGGCGGGAGGCACAGGGTTGACCTTACCTAATTACACCCCAGTAAAAACTACCCATGCCTTATCTCCACTAGGATTTTACGTTGATAACTATTTCAATGTAAAAGCGCACCTATGTTTTACAGTGAAGACATAACCTTTGTGCATTATCAGCAGAATCAGCACCTTGGTTCTAACTAAAGAATATGTCCGTTGTGGTTGTGATAGCAAAATGAAAAAGTCATCTTGGTTTTCAGATCCCAAAGAGAGTTTGTGATGGCAGAACTTTGGAAAGTCTTCTGTTTGTTTTTTTGTTTTGTTTTTAAATCATGCTCTCTGTGCTAATAGGATCTGGACATCCAAGAGAGAGAACACGTATGGGACAGCCTGGGATCATTTTTGCAGAGTTGTATTTTCTTTGTGTCTGCCAGATCTTTCGCTGGATATTTTTGCCTGTCTGTGTTATGCCCTTATGGTGGGTCATGCAGAACAGTAAAGGGATACTTCATGAACTACTCATGCCACACAGCACTGCATGACGGGGGGGGGGGGGAGTCGCTTCATTAGTGCAGCTACTCCCCCTCCTCAGATTACTTTTCCTCTGATGCAAGGGAGCAACCAGAGTTGTGGGTGTGACTCTGGGAATCAAAATGTCTACCCTAGTCCGCTCCTGGTGCGACACAGCTATTGTAATGTCTCAATCTGGCTCTTGGGCCCAGGACCAAGGGCCCCATATCCTGACCAGGTCCTCTAGGTTCCATTGCAATACAGCTAAAATAATAACTTCCCTGGCCTTCTATACACTTAAAAAGGCAAACAATCTGAGAGGCTCCTCTCCAAAAATTCACATCGTGCTGTATTGTGGGAAGAAGGGAGCATTTTAGGGGAAAAGTTAATGAGAGTCACAGTCAATAACTCTGACCACTACAAAAGTCTCTTAGATTGTAGGTTGATGGACAGAGAAATATGATTTTGAGATTATATACAATTTCATCTCTTTTGATTCCTAATCCATTTTCTGTCTGGGGTACTTTAGGTGCAGTAGTATATCTGGCTTTATAATCCTTCCTCTTCAGGGGATCCCAAGGAGGGTGTTTTAAGTAGGTGTTTTGGAAATAAAAAGGGTGCAATGATCTTCAAGAAAGGTTTGATCCAAATCACACCCAGCACAGGTGCCCAGAGAAGCAGAGACCTAAGCCAACCGCTGTTCGTACTCGGCAAAGTTTAATTTTGAGAACGTTGGGTTTTAATTTGGCACACAGCATGCCTCCCAACCACAGAATGAAAGTCTGGGCAGGGGAGTCAAGTCTCAGCTGGCGTCTGCGGCTTCTCAGCCGTGGAAGCAAAAAAATAAAATGCAGTATGGAAGAGATAGGAAGAGAAGCACTTTAGTGCTGGATTTCCAAGTCTGTTCTGCTTTCTAGATCCCATCGTTTAAGAGGCTTCTAAATACTTTGAAGCTTCTGCCTGTTGAGTGTTTTCCTTTTGTGGTTTCAGAGATTTGAGGCTTTTATTTGAATATATAACTAGAGATCTTATTTTGTTATGTGAAAGAACTTGTAACTTGAGTTCAGTCAGAGGTAGGTGTTAGTGCATCCCTGAAATCTGCAAATTCTTTCAATGATCTTCTCGTTGAAGGAAGACAGACTGAGGATGAATTAGGTCCCCATCCTGCAAGCTGATCTGGCTAGGGTGGGGAGGGGTCATTACAACCATGCAGATACCCTTTGAAACCAATAGATGGCTCTTCACAGATGCCTGCATGGATCAGCTTGCAGGATCAGGGCCTGTATATATAGCACCTCTATTCTGATACTCTTTGTGTCAGACTTTGTGCACCATCTCTAATAGCGCCTGCTGAGAATTTTGCTCAAGTGTTCAATTAGTTATTGGCTGTAGAAGAGTCAATATCAGAGACAAAGTCTAGCATTGAGATGCTAATATGTTTTGAAGACAGCAGAGTCTGAATACCTTGAAAAGTCACTTTGTTTGGGACACCAAGGGGAGAATAGAATGGTCAGAGGTGCACATTTTTTCCTTGTGCCCCTCCCAGTGGAAGTGCCTATTCCCTGAAATTAATTGCAAACTGTGGCAGAATACAGAGCGTGAGCGTAATGTGTTCCCTGCATGGAACACCACTTAATAGTAATAGTAATTAATTAGCAATAGACACATGCAAACAGTTTTAATTTAATAGTACTGCCTGCCTTCTACTGATGCTATGGTTAAGGGCTTGTCAGGGTTTTCTACTTTAATTAAGCGAATATAATGCTGCTGGCAGGTATTGGATTGACAGCTCTGCAGAATGGAGCCCTCTGTTTATCCATCAAACAAGCAGCAGTAACTGCATGAATGTCATAGACACTCTCCTATCTTTTAAAGCCCATTGGACAGGGACAAACCTCCAGCTGGAGTTTTTGGACAGGAATGTGGGCTGCAGATTTTAAACACTATTTTCAAAGAAGTATTCCTAGTAGGGATAGTCACGCTTGTTTTATACAGTGTGGAATAGTGGATAGAGCACTGAACTGGGACACAGGAGACCTGAATCCACCTGCATTTTATTCCCAGTTCTGTCACTGACCTGCTTGGTCACCTTGGACAGGTCACTTTGGCTCTATGTGCCTTAGTGTCCCCATGTGTAAAATGAGGATAATGATACTGACATCCTGTGTAGATCACTTTGAGATCGATTGATGAAAAGTGCTCTACCAGAGGTATTATTATTATAAGACGCACATTTTTAAGTGAGGGTAATGAACCGTTTGAACAACATACCTAGGGACGTAGTGGATCCGCTGTCAGCTGAAGTCTCTAGATCAAGACGTAGTGTCTTTCTAAAAGGTATGTGAGGGGTCAAACAGAAGCTATGCAGGAATTACCGAGAGAAGTTCTATGGCTTGCGTTGTGTAGGAGGTCAGACTAGATGATCATAATGGTCCATTATAGCCTTAAAATCTATTAATCTAATTATCAACCCAAGTGCAAACCCTTTCAAAAGTTGGACTGGGACATAAAGTCTTGGTACTTATATGGACCATTATCTTTATAGTATCAAAGTACCTCATTCATGCATTTACTTTTACAGTAGGGAAGGATTATAATTCTCATTACGTGGAGAAATAGCACAATTAAGTGATTTTCCCAAGGTCAGACAGAGAGATTGTTATAGATCCAAGAACTGAACCTAAATCTTCTCAAGTATCAGAGGGGTAGCTGTGTTAGTCTGGATCTGTAGAAGCGACAAAGGGTCCTGTGGCACCTTATAGACTAACAGACGTATTGAAGCATAAGCTTTCGTGGGTGAATACCCACTTCTTTGGATGCCATAAATCTTCTCAGCACTAGTCCAATACTTTGACCACAAGATCATCCTTCCTTGGATTCTCATTCTGTTTTGGAGGGACAGTGAAGAAAGGAGCAGAGAGGGAACAGAAATAAAAATTCTAAAGAAAAAAATAAATACGTCCGTTATATCTTATACTGCGGTCCAGCTTGTACGAGCTGGGCATCTTTTGGGCTTTGTTACCCTATAGTTTTGGGATGTGTTTAGCAAACGGAATCACCCTTGGAGGGAAAAACTGCATTTAAATTAGAGAATGAGGGGCTAAAAAAAGGTTCATGGACATACTATAATACTGCAGACCTAACCCTCTCCCCTTCTCCCCCCTCCCCCCAAAAAAACCCCAAACAAACAGCCAGAACTTCTGTGAGGTTCAGCCATGCCTGGAGAAGGTCCAAATGTGTACAATCAGAGGCAGACATGGAGGCTGCTGGAACAAGAAGAAATGTGTCATTATTTATGGCGACAGGTTAGGAAGCAGCATCAAAACAAAGAAAAGAGAACAGTCTGTCACTGTGTGTCTGGGCACTTGTACTGTCATTCGTCGGTTTATCTGTCACTTCTCCATTCTCTGGGTTGATGTAGTACCAGGGGACTGAAACGGGGTTCATGCCTATTAGCGAAGGAAGTTGTTGAGGGCCCTTTGTAAAGCAAATGAGGGAAGGAGCTTGAGGGGCCCTGTAGTGTCGTGCGCAGGATGAGGATACTTGCTTTCTGCTCCTGGCTCTTCCACTGACCAGCTGTGAGACCTTGGGCAAGTCACTTCCCCTCTCTGTGCTTGTCTCCCATCCTTTGCCTCTCTCATTTATTTAGATGATAAGCACCACGGGAAAGAGTCTGTCTCTCACTGGAGTATTTTATAGCACAGTGGTGCCCTGATCTTGGCTGAAGCCCCTCGATGCTATTGTAATTCAAATAATAATGATAAATGGAGGGGGGGGAGAGGGGAGAAAGGGACAGGTGGAGATGAGACAGGAGCAGCTTTACCAGAAATAGTGTAGTGGAGACTCTTAAAACCTGTATTTAGATCAGCTGGTTCATGCTGTCTCCCAACCCAAAATGGAGGAAAATGGGACAGCGAGGTGGAGGGGGTGGGGTTTAAAGTGAAATTCTTTCTGTGAGTACATTGTCATGCCTCTCTAACAGGCAGCACTGGGGCGATGGGAGGAGACATAGTTGAGAGACTGATGGGTGGCATTTGCCTGAAGGACGGAGAGAGAAGGCACGGCATGTTTTCCCTTTGTAGCAGTGACATCCCCGGAGGGAAGAAGGTGTCTCATGAGCCCACCACTGCTGCAACTGCCTCCGTCAGGAGAATGCTCTCTCATGCCTCATCTGGGAGGCATTGCAGTCTAGGGCTTTGTTGTCACTAGGAAGAAAGGTGGGTGTGTACTACACGTTAGCTAGTGCATGGCAAAACCCTGCTAAGGATAAGGCAGCTGTAGTTTTCATATATTAGCTGGCTGAGGTAAACCCACAATATTCGGGTAAGGTGTCAGCAGCAGGAATCAAACTCAGGACTTCTGTATCTAAAACTGTGAGTCACTATGTCTTGAGCTCAAGACCCAGCTCTGTTAGCACCAAGAATGCATGAGAGGGGAGCAAGGAGCCACACCGGGTAAGCATGGGTTACGCTATCAATGCCCCAATGATGTTCCATTCAGTAATTTGCTGGGTCTCAGTCCAGTTCCCTGTTGACCAGTAGCCACATCACAGAGAGCACCATCTCCACCTGTGGTAGCCTTGCAGGCAGTTTACAGACAAGCCAAGGATTGAAAAAGTCAAGGAGACTGAACTCTTCTCTAACCCGTTCAAGTCAGGGTTGGATCTAATTGATGGTATGCCTTCAGAGGGGCATGCACCTTCACTGCCTAGGCTGTGACTGTTCTGTGTATGGAGAACTTCCATCTGCATGGCTGTCATTTGACAGCTTCTCTGAGCATTAAGGGGGAAAGCTCAGCAAAGGGCCACTAAAAGATCTATACACTACTAAATTTTCACTTAACCTGGGGGTGAGAGTGTTTCATAGACTTTCCATTGGCTCTTTGGATAGGAGGAAATGTTATCGTCAATTCGTATTTAAAAGTTTACAATATTTTTTTAAAGGGATAGCCCGTCACAAACTCTCTACAAAGGCATAAGCACAGAATAAAAGCATGAAGGGGCTGATAATGATTGCAGGAAGCTGCACATTTTCAGCACTGTTTTGCTTTACAACTAACAGAGCATGAGCAGAAGATTTGCGTTGTTATTGAAACAGATTAAAAGGAGGGAAAGAAACATCATCTTTTCATTAAAACAAAAAGAAAATATGTTTGTAAATGACACCAAAACCACCACGCCTCCAGATTTCCCTATCAGCACCAATGTTTTGTTGTTTCTGTGATTGTAACTAAATTCATTTGCTAATTTACACTCCAGGTAATACTCAAGATGCCCTGGCAGCTGTAAGTTCTAAACATGAAAGGCTTCACATTTTCATTTAGATGCAGCTTATGGTTTAGGAGAAAGTCTTTCTCCTGTAGTAGCCAATTCTGGACTCCCTTTTTTAATCACATCTCCACATAATCATTGGCAAATAGCGCAGGTGATTATGTGCATAATCTCCCCACACGTGAATGGATGCTCTCTTGAATAACACTGTCTGCTTTAGCTTGGTGCTTGTCATCCCAGATATGGCAGAGTTAGACTTGTGTTTAATTAAAAAATGGGACGCCACAGCCTATCTCTAAGGCAAACTTTATCTCTCTCTCGGATACATTGTCTGTTTTGATAATGCATTTCCATTCCTTCACCACCCCACCTCCCCAATATATATATATTCAGTCTCCCCTCTGCTTTTCCTTCTTTTTTAAAGAGGATTGCAGTGGAGGAAAATAGGCGCTGCATGTAGAAATGAATCCCATAATCCTGGGGGAAGAAACAGCTGTGGAGACAACCTCTGTGGAAGTTAGTCCCTTTGGGTACCATATGCATCTGCTATTAATTCAGCGGACAATGGTATGTCAGCGGTAACGGATTGACACTTTCAGTCATCCTGGTCTCAGGCTACATCTGTTGGCTTTTACCCTTGTCCACCTGCTCTAAGGGCAGGGAGTATAATGCTTGCCCTCATCCCTTGTAGGCTGCCTGGGATACTGTTGCTAATTGGCAAACAATGGAATGGAATGGAGCACAGGGAAAGGAAGATGGGACAGAGGAGAGAGGGTGCTACCATAGTGACCATATAATTCAGAAGAACTCCTGAGTTTTAAAATGACAGTGATGGACAGTTTTAAGAATGTGACTTTCTCGGCCTAAGTAGGGTGAGGATATAACCTTTAACCTCGCATTCTGCTATTACAAATAGGTGTAATCTTCTCCTCTCCCAGTGTCTGTTTTAAAACCTGATGGCTCAACCACCTGCCAGAGACAGCTACTTTGATAACAAAGTCGGGCTGGAGATGAGAACATTGGATCCGGCATCTGAGAGCTGGGACAGGCTATCGGAACTCTACAACATACATTTTCCAATGAGAATGCATTTTAAAATCTGGCATTATTTTAATTATTATGATCATTTCCTTTTTCTCGTCTGTCTGTTTGGAAGAAAGAACAAACGCCCAATTTTAAGTAAGGAAAGACAATGAATGAGTGTATTTGATGCAAAATGAGGAATGACTGAAGCCTGTTGCTATATCACAGCCCTTCAAAACTGCTCCTGGTCAGCATGTGTACTCTTATCACCCACTGCTGATTTCCCCCATAGTAGGTGCTATTAAAAATTCAGCATTCCCTTATTACTATTAATAATTATATGTGCTGTGGTAGAAGCTAAAGGCCCCCCAAAAGGCCAGGGCCCCATTGTACTAAATATGGTTCATATACATTGTAGTAGACAGTCCCTGCCTCAAATAATTTACATTCTAATTAGGTAAGACAAACAAAGGAAATATTCTCCCCATTTTACAGCCTGGAGACTGAGGGAGAGAAAGATAAGTCTCAGGGAGTCACTCTGGTCATCTGTGTCAGAGCTGGGAACAGTATCCAGATCTCCTGAGATTTAGTACAGTGTCTCAACTGCAAGACTATCCTTTGTCTCAACATTTGTTGTTCTTGGGTGCCTCTCAGTAACTTTATTTGTGCTTAACCTGGGAAGATACCATAGTCACTGTAAAACGGCAAAATAGTCATTACCATGGAAAATTCAGCATTATATAACCCAATATTTAGCATTACGCCTGGTCAAAAATGCGGAATATTTTTCATGAAAATATTTTGGGGGGGGTTTAAAACAAAATTTAGAGTTTTCAATAAAATGTTCAACCAGCTCTAAAACGCCCCCCAAACAACAAAATGACAACATTTGAAAAATTCTGGTCAGCTCCAGTAACCCCAGAAAGGCAGCCGAGGTGGCACATATGGTCTCTCCTTTTGTATGGAATGGCAAATAATTCCAGAATGGTAGTGATTTTTTCAGTGGTGTCCGGTGTCTGTGTCACTCCACTCAAGCCTGGTCTACATTTTAAAGTTTGATCTGTATAACTATTTGGGTTAGGGAGCGCTATTTATTTATTTATTTATTTTATTTTTACCAAAATAATTATATCAATACAATCCCTGTTGTGGCTTCAACGACAACCGTATAAAGCTGATTTATACAAGTAAAATGATTCCTCCTCTTGTATGGGAATAATTAGACCAGGATAAAGCACTTTTATACCAACATAGCTGCATGCACACTAGGAGGCTGTACTGCTTTAGCTGTATCAGGAAAATGCTACAACTTTTCAGTGTAGACAATCCTTCAGTTGAATTCTGACTGAAAGGGTCACAGACCAACCCTTGAAAACTTTACAGTTTTGCCAACTTCTTGGAGAACAATCATCCTAACCCCACCTCAGGGTTGAGATAAGAGGGCTCTTCTTTGCAACAACATTCCAGATAGCCTGCCTTTGTTTTAATAGCACCTTTTTCATCTCCAATCTAGAAGTCTGTCATAACAAGGCTCTATAAATTACTGCCAGTGCCTGCCACTTACCACCTACAGTCTTTCTGTAATGATATATGGCCCATAAATCTTACTGACACCCCTTTTCCACTGCTGTCTCTAATGTGCCCTTTCTCTCTCCTTCCCTCTCCCCAGACTAAGAAGTCTGGTGTTTCCACCAAAATGAAAAAAGAGATACAATGGCATGTAATCAAATGTAATCAGAACTTGTGCGGGACCCAAATACGGTAAGAAGTCAATCCGCATTTGATGTGGAGTTCTGCTTCTTGAAGTACTTCACATCTTGAGAATTGCTGAAAGATTGGCCAGTGGACTCATGTTCTTTAACAAAATGTGTGCAGCAGAGATGATTCTGGGAGCTCACACCATCCTGTTCACCGTGGATTTCTCCTTGTTGTTGGATTTGTATCTTGGGGAGGTGGTCACTTCAGACTGGGTCAAATTCAGCACTGGATTAACTGGGTGTTGCAGGAGCTGCACTTGATTGTGATAGCAATGAATCTGACTCTGCAGATCTATTTCAAGTTCAGAACACACGCATACAGACACACACAAAAGTATATGAACGTTAATTTTACTGCACATACTGTTAAAATTACTGAATGAAAGATATTCTCTTAGCAGTAAAAAATACACAGAAATGATTTGTACAATAATTACCCAAGGTGTCTTCTCATTAATTAGCCTCTGTCACTCATTTTTTATTTTACTTTTTTGTTCGTTTTCATTTTTTCTCCTTTGACAGCAAATGCCGCTGCTGGCTGCAGCTAGATCAGTACCTAAGGCAGGATGTAAAGTTAAGTTTTACCGTTATTACTATGCCAGTTAGGGGTGTGATATTTTTACCCAAATAGAAATATTGGGATAAGCCCTGGTGTGGCTGCAGTTATACTGATATAAAGGTGACTTAGGCCAGGCCCACACTAGAAACACTTTACCAGTGTAGGATTACTGGTGTGCTATACCAGAAAAGCTGCCGTAGTGTGGACACAGCTGTACCAACAAAGCTGCACTTTATACCAGTATGGTAAAACTACCCCCCCGTGAGTGAAATAACCTAGACAAGTAAAAGTGCAATACACTATGCTACACTACACTGAGGACTTCTGCCAGAGCAGCTCTGTCCATCAGAGATAACCCTTTATCATGCCCCTGACCAGTGTAGCTAAACTGGGACCATCACAGCTACAACAATGCTGCATACAATATAGCTAAACTGGAAGAAGTCTGTAGTGCATCCATAGCCTCGTATTGGTATAGTTATTCCCTTTCCCATACAAGAATAGCTATACCAATATAAAGCACCTTTACACTGATATATCTGTCCACATGATGGGTGTTGTACCATTTTAACTACATTTGGATACTTTTTTTGTTCTCCATTCAACTCGTTGTAAATTCAACTTGGTGAGAAGAAAACAGAAACAAGATCCTCAAAACTCTGAAAATCCAGTTTGGTCAAATTCATTCCAGGATAATTCCACCCCCGAGGCTTTAGTCTCCAAGAAGCAAGATCAATTCATGGTAATCACACTTACTTGATTTGCGTTGGTGCACTAGTAAAAGGCTCCTATTGTATTGAACCAAAAATGCCATTTGGGGAACTTGCTTGAAGAAGATAGAATCAATAGCTCAGTAAAATGCTGAATTGCTGTTAGTCAAAATGTACGCTGGATTAATTTAACCCTTTACATTCTGCAGCAGCCAGTAATACTAAATCTTAGTCTGAACCACCTTGATATAAAAATAATAGTTTTGCCATGCTGTTCCCTGATAATAACAAAGCCCGAAATAATGCAGCAGGGAGTTGATCATCCTTCTTTATACAACCCCTGTTAGACATCACCTGGAATACTGCATTCTGCCTTGCATACCTCAATACCAGAAAGACACAGACTAAATGGAAGGAGTTGACATAAAAGGAATCAGTTATATGAGACACATTAAAGGTATTTAATATGTGCAACTTGGCTAAGGAATGACAAAGGAGTTGGCGGGGCCTAGAGAATATAACCAGGCTTGGAACTGCAGAAGGGAGTAAAGGGAAGTAAGGCATCTTCTCATTCCAATGCACAGGGTATGTGACTCATGGGTACCAGTGTAGGGAGGAGGGCAGCTTGCATGGGCCTCCTACATTCCTCACCACCTGTGCAAATGGACAGAATGAGACTGGAATCGAGACTTCTTCCCCCAGCAGGCATAGCTAGACTGGTGTGCTGGGGTATGTATGCTATATAGGTATAGGCTCACCTCAGAGCGCTATTGTATTAATTTAGATGGAATAAAGGGGTGCATAAAGTCAACAGTGTAAACATGACCCTGAAACCATTCAGCATTAAACAGTGTTAAACAAGTTTCAGTACACAGAGACCTCAGTCTGCTTAATACCATGTAAAACGCACCACTAAAAATCCTTTTAACCCTTTATTAAAGATATAGGAAAGCAGGGGAAACTGTTAAAGCATTTGAAATGCAAAGTATTCATTAAGGCTTTCACTGTAACAACACCCCTTGTTCCCATTCCCTTTAGCTGTAGAGATTCTTTGGGGGTGGGGGTGGAATTTTGTCTGACTGTCTCTTAGATGATATTAACGATGACAATAACTATCCCTTTTGGAGAAAAGAGAAGAGGCTAGTTCAGATGGGCTGGAGCTGTTGTTGCTGTTGTTGTTAATGTCCAATCCCGTTTCCTCTAAGACAAAACATGACACACACACACACATGCAAAAGGGGCAGACAGAAGAGCAGCAAAGATAGAAAATGCAGCATCTGTCTCTGATGCTGACTTTCACCTGCAGCAGCCTCGCTTCTGGGAAAACACAGTGCCGGGACGTGGTATATCAGCCACTCCAAGACTTGGTAAACTTTTACCAGCGTCGGCCTTTTTAGGGCGTTGCGTTTAGCTGTCTCTTTCCAGTCACAGGCTTACAGCAGTGTTGCAAAATATAAAGACTTGGCTGGCAAGGCCAGACTCTTAGTAGACAGAAGGAAAAAGGAGAGGGATAGGAAAGAGATTAAATAAAGTGGGGAAGCAAAAAGGATACGCCAGGTGGAGCTAGGATGTGACAAAGTCTCTCATCCCAGGCAGTTTTAGGGATTTGGCCGAAGCCAGTGAAGGCAGCAATGTTGTCTGGCTCCCTCTCGCTGGCCCAGTCTGCTCAGCATATCTCTCAGGATTAGAATGAAGACAGTCTGGCAGCCAGGGGATGATGGGGGTGGTATCCATGATGGTGAAGCTTCCTCATTCCCCTTGTCTCGTCTTTCAGTCAGCCAGCATTTTGGTCACCTTCTCCTCATTTCCCCAAAAAGACTCTTCGGTAAGGACCCCAAAAGGGAGTGATGGGTGGAAGAGCCTATCCTTTCACTATTTGTCCATTAGTTCTGACACACCAATTTTGGCCCATTGATTTCCAGCCCCCCATATTTTTTGATTACAGGCATGCAATCCTTAATGCAATCCTTAAGTTATATCTGGAGGCCTCTTTATTTGGACTAATTCAGTCTTTTTTGTCTTCGTTTTGCACCTTTTCCCATCAGTGTCTATTGAGATAGGTTATTGCAGCATTTTCGGAACTTCTATTCCCTTTTTACAGGGGAGCTCACAATTAGGGTAAATGTGTAGGTCCAATTATCACAACAGCACTTACCCCATGGAGCAGAGATTCAGAGACACAGTGGGCTTCCCAGACTGCTCTTGGGGCAGCACCATAACACGCTGCCCCTTATCTGGTGCTCCTGGTAAAGCAATGATGGAGCAAAAAAGACGGGGAGGAATTGTTTAGGGTGACATAAAGGTGGAACTAGGAGGGATGGATTTAACCTAAGATAAGGAAAAAATATAACCTGCCTGGGGAGAACTTCCCAAGTGTGAAATCTATCTGAGCGTGAAAGTCTCCCAAGTGAAACAGTGGAAGCCACACGATTTGAGAAACCGAAACTAGATGAATATACTATGAGAACAATCTTGCAGTGAGACTTGAGATGGAATCATGGACCCCTACAGCTCTGTAATAGGTTGGCAGGATTTTGCTGCTGCGGGTGCTGGAGCCCTGCAAGGAGCTGAGGGGTAATTGTCAACTGATTGGGAGCAGGTGTGGCTCATTGTGGCTGGGAATGGGCGACAGGGAATAGATCACCTGCTGATTACCTGTTTATTCCCTCTGAAGCACCTGGATATTGGGCTAGACCAGGGATCTCAAACTCAAATCACCAGGAGGGCCACATGAGAACTAGTAAATTGGCCCGAGGGCCACATCACAGAAACCTGTTTATACAATTATACGAAAGTATAGTCAAAAATGAAAAAAATGAAGAGTAATATAGTATTCTATTAGAAGTTAATGTATTAACTTTTAAAAAACTGTAATGCAAAGAGGGGTTTTAATAAAATATAAACACTCAGTGATGTTTGGAGCTTGGCTGCCAGTGGAGTCGGCGCCTATGGCGGGCTGCAGGAAATAACTCCGCGGACCGCATGTGGCCCATGGGCTGCATGTTTGAGACCCCCTGGGCTAGACGGACCTTTGATTTGACCCAGGATGACCGTCCCTATGTTCATTAAACTGTCTACAAGGTGGAAGTAGCTTTCTGTCCGAGGGAGACTCTCTGGGACTGCTCTGGCAGTGGGAAGGGAATTGAAAGTGGAAAGATCCCTTTACACGGCAAGAATAGTGTAAAGGGGTCTCAGGGTATGTCTACACTTGGAGCTGGGAGTGTGATTCCCAGTTCATGTAGACATACTCATGCTAGCTGTCATCACGGTAGCACGCTAAAAATAGTAGTGTAGCCGGAGGCAACGCAGGCAGTGGCAAGTAGAAGCACCACTAGCCACGCGAAGTACAAGCCTGCCTGAATCCCGGGAGTATATACCCCACCTGGCTAACCCATGCCGCTGCTTTCAGTGATACTACGGCTATGCTGCTGTCTTTTAGCATGCTAGCTCGATGAAAGCTAGTGTGAGTATGCCTACACGAACTGGGAATCACACCCCCAGCTCCAAGTGTAGACATACTTACAGTGTACATGAGAATCAGGCTCATAGATCCTTAGGGATGGATCCCCTAGAAGCAGCCAGGCCTGGGGAAAAGACTGAGCGTAGATCTACACTTAAAACACTGCAGCGGCACAGCTACAGCCCTTGAGTGAAGACTCTATTGATGCGGACGGGAGGGGTGTAGGTACTTCACCTTCCCAAGAGGCGGTAGCTATGTCAACAGAATTCTCCCATTGATTTAGCATTGTCTACACCAGGGGCTAGGTCAGTTTAACTGAGTTGCTCGGGGGGTTGATTTTTCACACCCCCAAGCGACATAGTTATACCAACCTAATTTCCGAGTGTAGACCTGGCCATAAGCTGGGGGGGGGTTGCGCAGGGTTAATTTTCAATTACTTTTTAAAAAACCAAATCAGATCCCGATCAAGATGTGGGACAGAAGGTTCCACAGACATTTTATTTCCATTTTTGAAAAAATAAATCAAGTTTATAGTTCCAAAAGAAAAATAAATTACAGGGAGGGCATTGCGTATATTTTAACCAATCATCTGGAGGGAGGCAAATAGGGGAGCACAAAATTCAAATCCATCATTGTCAAGGGTTGGCAAAAAAGTGACCATTCTTGACTTCTTCCTCGGTAATTTGAAAAGTTAAGTGGACTCCAAGCAGAGCAATTAACTGGGCTGATGTGACTGCGATAAAAAGTAGCCAATTCCTGTGAAAGAAACGGACTATTGTTAACAATAAATAAATAAATAAACCGGACTCTAGAATGGTCCTTATGGGAAAATCAATTCAAGGGAATAATACCAGCGTAGACGCCAGGAGAAACAATTACATTAATTGATGCCTAATTTTATAAATAATTCATGAGCTGGAAACTGGACAGCAAAAGGGCGGCTCACAATTCCTAATTTAAAAATCAGCTAGAGCATTTCTGGATTCTTGTGTTGACTAGCCAGCTGGCTGGGCAAGCAACATACAGTACAGGACTTCTGCGTAAAACCTTTCTGAAGCTGCGGTGACTGCATGAAAGGAAAGGACCCTGTGTGTTGGTGGGAAAATCCATGCATTAGCTGTGGTCGTTTGGCAGCTTCCTAGCAACAGTTCTCCATTTATTTTGTTGTGAATTAGCATGGCTATATCAGTACAGCAGTATAATTAAAGTGGCACAATGCCCCACACTGCCAGTGTAGATACAGTTACATTTGTGTTTTATACTGTATAAAACATGGTATAAAAATAGAGCTGGTTGAAATTTACCAAATTTTCAGTTTTCAATCAATTTTTTGTCAAATATTTGATTACTGACACAAAAAACCCCCTCCAAACCCAGGAAGATGTTCAGGCTAATTGAGAATAAGGGGCCATCACATACAGATGTCCTTACTCTCCTTCTCTGACACACACAAGCTTTCCCCCCCTTCCCTCATCTCTCCTGAGGTAGATTTACAGCAACTCTCTGCATTTTACCTTAGCCAGTTTGGTCTCAGCATGAAGAAATCTGTGTTTCAGTTTTTAACACATGATGCTGTAAAGTGATGTGATATAATCTTGAAGCAATTAAGATGCAAAATTATCATGTTGCTAGTTTTGGGGCAGACTCCATTATGCCTTGTTTTAGGTGTGGCCCCATATTTGTCTCTCTTTTTTATAACTGTCTTAAAAGAAGGATATGGTCATACCTCAGCAAAATAAAAATAAGAAAGAAAAACTTGTAGCACCTTAGAGACTAACAAATTTATTTCAGCATAAGCTTTCGTGGGTTAGTACCCACTTCATCGGATGCATGGAATGAAACATACAGTAGACAGATATTTATTATACCTCAGTTGCAACAAGGTTTTAACACAACCAATAACAAGGTTTAACCTAGCTCACAACAATACAATGCCCAGAGTAGAGTCAGGGAAAGCAAGTACTTAAATGTGCAACATTATTTTAAGCAAAGGAGCATTAGCTGGGCAATGAACGCATTTATGATCTCTCTCTCAAGTTTGTGCATATATAGCGATGGAGAATGCTTAGCAGGAGGCAGTATAGCATAATCCTTTGCACATTTGGGGAAAATTACAGGGTTTTCTCCTTCTTTTTTTTTCTGGAGCTCTGGGGGTGGTGGCTTGGCAATCATATTTGCTTTTATCATTTTGTGACTTTGCGGGGGGGCACCTGATAACAGTCTTCAAATATGTTAGGAGCTGTTATAAAGAGGACTGTGATTGATTGTTCTCCGTGTCGACTGAGGGTAGGTGAGGAAGTAACGGGCTTAATCTGTAGCAAGGGAGATTTAGGTTAGATATGAGAAAAAATTGCCAACTCTAAGAATAGTTAAGTTCTGGAATAGGTTATCAAAGGAGGCTGTGGAATCCCCATCATTGGAGTTTGTCTAACCTATTCTTAAAAGCCACCTGTCACAGATGGTCTTGGTTTATTTAGTTCTGCCTCAGTGCAGAGGGCTGGACTAAATGACCTCTTGAGGTCCCTTCCAGCCCTCCATTTCTATGCTTTATGATTTAGAAAATGACAACATTCCAACTTGTCAGATAAAGGAGAGCAAAATTACATGGAAAAATTACAGACACATCCTGTCTGTGAGAGTTAAAGCAGTTTGCGCTCAAAATATCACTGATTTTTTAATTCACTTTGTTCAAACACTCACATTTGTTGCCTGTTACCACTCTGGGCATAAGCTTTTGTGGGATATAACCCACTTAATCAGATGCATGGAGTGGAAAATACAGTAGGCAGATATATATACACAGTACATGAAAAGATGGGAGTTGCCTTACCAAGCGTGGGGGTTAGTGCTACCAGAACTGAAATTAATTTGCAAACTGGACACTATCAAATTAGGCCTGAATAAAGACTGAGAGTGGATGGATCACTAAAAAAACTAATTTCCCCATGCTAATTTCCCCCTACTGTTACTCACGCCTTTTTGTCAACTGTTTGAAATGGGCCACCCTGATTACATTGGCCTCATTACCTCTACAAAAGTGATTTTTGCTCCTGTTGATAATAGCCCACTTCTACTTTAATTGAATTGTCTCGTTAGCACTGCCCCCCCCCCCCCGCCCCACTTGGTAAGGCAACTCCCATCTTTTCATGTACTGTGTGTATATATATATGCCTACTGCATTTTCCACTCCATGCATCTGATGAAGAGGGTTTTAGCCCATGAAAGCTTATGCCCAAATACATTTGTTAGTCTCTAACGTGCCACAAATACTCCTCGTTGTTTTTGCTGATACAGACTAACACGGCTACCCTTCTGAAACCAAAATTACTAGTAACTTTTGAAAATGTAGACCGACAAATAAATTCGATCTAGCCTCATATGGCACCTGGTAGTGTAGCATCTAAGCACCTCACTATCTTTGAAATTTTTAACTTCACAATCTCTCTGTGAAGTAGAAAAATACTATGGGAGGGAGAATAAGTGAACTCTAATTGGTTAATGTTTTCAAAACACTTTGAGAGTGAAAAGTGCTGAGAAGTATTATTAAATCCTTTCTAAGAAACCATCTGTTCTCACTGCATTCTGATGTCCACTGCTCTGCACCAGTGAATTAAATAGGAGTTTGTGATTACTCACTCAGCTTTATGGCATGTTTTTGGTTTGATGTTTTCAGCATTATTATGTTGCTTTATTTAAATTCTTCAGACTCTCTCAGTGCCAAATTTGTAGCTTTTATGGTCTTCAGGTAATTTATTTGTTTAAATCTGATAAAATGCCTACCCCAAGTGCTAGGCATTATTCAGGATTAAAATCCCCAACCAGATAAATATCTTAGCACAAGGACTATATGTCCAAACACTGCAAAACAGAGCCTATCTAATATATAATACAGGCCACAGAAATTCCCCAAAATAATTCTTAAAGCAGATCTTTTAGAAAAACATCAATCTTGATTTTAAAATTGTCAGTGATAGAGAATCCACCACCACCCTTGATAAGTTGTTCCAATGGTTAATTACACACTCTGTTAAAAATGCATGCCTTATTTCCAGTCTGAATTTCTCTAGCTTCACCTTCCAGCCAGTGGATCGTGTTACACCTTTCTAGGTGAGGTTGAAGAGGCCATTTTAAAATATTTGCTCCCCACATAAGTACTTTATAAACTATAATTAAGTCACCCCTTAACCTTCTCTATGCTAACCTAAATAGGTCGAGCTCCTGAAGTCTGACTCTGAGGCAGGTTTTCTAATCCTTTAATGATGTTCAAGACTCTTCTCTGAACCCTCTTTAGTTTATCAACATTATTCTTGACTTCTGCTCTGAGGAATGAAAACGGTGAGCTACATGGATGGAAATTCATTGTAATGCTACGTCTGCAAATGCAAAGAGAAAGTAAAGGCCTGGTCTACACTTAAAACTTACAGTGGCATAGCTCTGTTGGGCCAGACCCCCTAGCCAACACAGTTATGGTGAGAAAACCCCCAGTGTAGATGCTGCTATGCCAACAGAACAGTGCTTCTGTTGGCATAGCTAATATCGTTTGGGGAGGTGGTGTTCCTACCCCGGCAGAAAAACTCCTTTTGTTGTTAGGAGGTTGCATCTACACTAGGAGACCATGCCAGAATCGCTATGCCAACTTAACTATGCCAGCATAGGCTCTTTGGTGTAGACATAACCTATTTAGAGACCCTTGAGTTGCCTTAGACCACCACTCCAGGACCTTCTGCTGAGATCATTAAGGGTCAAATTGTGGCTCTTACGACATTCCTGCAGCAAAAAAACATGAATGTAAGGAGTCCCTTACATGGGCTACCTGCATCATAAGTAGAAGCTGGGGGTGGAGGGAGGGATGGGGGAGCAGCCACAGCTCGGCAGGCAGGGAGTGGGCAAAATCTTGGTGCTGTCCCTACCAGCATGCTGGTGAGTGCACAATTTGGTCCCTACCCAGCTCCTGTATTTAATGGGGAGGAAAATCTGCTGGGCTCTGACTGCAACTCAATGCCAAGAACACATGAAGGGAGCCACGGCCTCTCTGAGACTCGAATAGGATGGCAAATCAATACCCCCCTTGTTCAGAGAGCGGAAAGTTTAGAGTGAAACTAATGGAAGGGCCAGGAAAGAAAAGCCCCAATTGCCGTTGCCATGACAAATAATGACAGAAATGACTGACGCATTTTAAAACTAACATTGCAATAACAAAATATCCTGTGAGTCACTTGGCTATAATCAGGTTGAGCTCTGTTAGTGCTTGTTAGAGCTGAGAGCAAGCGCTCCGTAGCCACATGAGCAGTGTGTGCGCTGTGTGATTTATAGAGAGGGAGGTAGAGTTCTTGTAAAAAGGGGGAGAGAGAGAGGTATTTAGTTCCCGCCAATATCGCAAGGGCAGGCAGTGGAGGTGAGTGGTTAAAGCGGGTGGCTCAGAATTGGGACTCCTGTGTTCTATCCCTGGCTCTGAGAGAGGAGCTAGGACTAACAGGTGGCTAGAAATGAGGACACCTGTGTCTTTTCCTGGTTCCACCCTCGACTTGCTTCCTAGTCCATCACTTTACCTTGCTGCTCCTTAGTTCTACCCCGCCTTATAATGTAATAATACTGTGACGGAGTAGAGAGCGAGATGGATCTGACCTGGGAGGCTGGCTGCATTGGGAAAGGCTGCATCGGGAGTGTGAGACTTTACCTGAGGCTGTAACATGAGCCAGGACGGGGGTTGGGAGGTGACACCTTTGGCTGGGAGAATGGTAAAAGGCTAGGGGAGGGGCCCCGGGGGAGGGGAAGAGCCTGCTGGAGGTTTGGCTGGCGCTTGGTCAGTTTTGGAGCTGGGTGGTGAAACGCAGGGAGCCCCAGAGCTGGGGTCTAAGCTCCCTGCCCCCCAGAAGGGCCCAGCTGAGGGGTCCTGGTCATACTTACAAGCTCTGTTTGGACTCTTTCCTGACAACCCTAATAAACCTTCTGTTCTACTGGCTGGCTGAGAGTCACATTGAATCCTGGGAAGAGGGGTGCAGGACCTGACTCCCCCACACTCCGTGACAAATACCACTTTGAAATCCTGGGATAAAAGGTTCCAGGAAGGGGAAAGATCATTTCCTATCCGGTGCTGCTCTAATATACATGAGGCACAGCATACATTTACCTACCTCACAGTCATGGGGAGGAATTGGATAATGTGAAAATATGACCCACGTGTCCAAAGGCTCAAAACCAGAAGGCAAATAAAAAGTATTATTGGTATTATTTTTCAACTCTCATGATTTGAAAGTCAATTTCACACTTTTTTGGGACCTGACTCATGATTTTTTTAATACTTGGGTTTGCCAGTATTGTGTTTGTTTATATTGTGGTGCTTTCTCTAATTCGCCCCGGGAGCAGGACTTCAGTTGTCTAATCCATAAGTAGCTAGCAATCAATCTCATGTCTGTCTAAGTCAGGGTCCATCAGAGAAATGCAGGCTTCTTCTCTGGTCCCATGAATCTTAGACTGAACCAGTTGATTCTATCACTTTCCTCTATTTCTGTTCCACTTTTTAAACTCAAATCCTGACTGGCAACTACACTGTTAGGACACAAAGGCCTTCAAAGGTTAATTTCTAGGTTTGGAGCTAGATTATTCATGGCTGCTTGAGCCAGTGCTCTAAGAAATAAATAATAAAGTGCAGATAACCAAGCACCCCATCTGCTTCCTGACCCAGAAATATCATCTCACCAATTGCAGGGATCAATAATGCTTTGAACTAGTTCTTATAAGAGCATGTTCAATTTCAGAAAAGCTCCATATCTTGTGTGTGTGTGTGTGTGTGCATGTGTGTGCTTTTTAAATGTGGAGGCTGCCGCTTGTAATATATAGGGTGGGAGGAGGAACCACATTGCGGGGTTATTTTTTACAGTCATGCTTGATTGCATTCTACCTAAATAAGTGCAATCCAGCCAGACACTATAAAACTGAAATCCTGCAGTGTAGTAGATTTTTATTCATGAACATACAAGTAGCTGTCAGAAATGAAATCTCCAGGTAGTTTATAACAGAGACGTGAAGAGAAGCTAAGGTTGGCCAAGTGTGCGGTTATAGAAAGCTGCAACAATCTTGCGTTAGAGCCAGTGAGTGTGGGAGCATCCATCTTCAGGAGGAAAACACAGAGCAAGAAAAAAGACTAACCTTTCTAATTAACTGTGTGTTGCAAACTGAAAAGTGGGATTAAGTGGCCAAGTGGCTGTCCTGTGACTATTGTGGTTTTTAAAGGGGGAGAGGGATAGCTCAGTGGTTTGAGCATTGGCCTACTAAACCCAGTGTTGTGAGTTCAATCCTTGAGGGGGCCATTTAGGGATCTGGGGCAAAAATCTGTCAGGGGACAGTACTTGGTCTTGCTAGTGAAGGCAGGGGACTGGACTCGATGACCTTGAAAGGTCCTTCCAGTTCTAGGAGATTGGCATATCTCCATTTATTTATTTATTTATTTTTAAAAGCATTTCATGATGCTCCTGGGATAGAGGGGAAAACCCCCCAGGAAAAATCCAGTTTTGCTGGCTCACCCTACGCCATCCCATTCCGGGATGGAAATCCTTATATCTAGAAAATGGCTGTAGAAAGTTCACTAAATACCTGTGGGTTTTTTTGCCATATGTTATGTCTTGCAGATAATGTTATGGGGGGGCCACTAATTTGCTTATCTCTATAGCCCCTATGGTGCTGATGACCGGTATTAATACAGCCAAGACTTGTAATCCACAAAGTGCAAACATTGCAAGTAGAGATGGGCCAAAAGAAAATCGCTACATCGAAAAGTCACCAAACTCTAGCAAATCCAGATCCAAACTTCATTGCTGGTTCCTATAACTATGAACACTTTTTGAAATTTTGGGGAAATTCAGGTCCAGAACAGGATTCTGAACTTGTGTGCATTGGATCCAGCTCTAGTCTGGTGGTTTCCTGTAATATAGGCCAATCCAAATTTACATTCAGAATGGTTGATAACTGTTGTGACTGCTCTTGAAAGTTTTGGGGAAGAATTAACTCTGACCACCAAAGTTCATCAAAGTCCTCTTCATTTTTTATCATCGTGGCAAACCATTTCTCATAAAGCGATGTGTGTACACAACTAACTATAGGTTATCTGGATCTTCAAGATAGGGTCGTCTCAATGATGTGAGATAGCCAATACATGACCTAAATCAAACATGCCAGTTAGTGAGAGCCCTGAATGGCAAATTACGGTATTCTAAATATCCACAGATTGAAAAAATCCTGCATATCTCTATGAAATCTTTCTTCTTCCATCACCCTAAATGATTGTAAAGAGGTGGAGTGTACCTTCAAATTGGCTAGCATGTGGCTAGTTTTTAGATACTGTACACAGAATCATTATGCATGGTAGAAAGTCTGTCTTTTCTCAGTTAAGACCAACACAGCCATCTATAAGAGCACACAGAATGAGTTAGCGCCAGTTTCAATGGGAAAAAAATCCAGTAGGATAGAAAGTACATAATTTTTAATGTGTCTCCAAGTGCTCCCACTGGTCTGTGGTGTGACCACAGACTGTCTGAATGCAATAATTCCAACATGGAATCACTTTAGAGCAATAACATTATATGTGGAAGCATCAAACATTCATGACCACATCTGAGGTTTTTCCAGCCCATAAACCTTCTCTGAACTCAAGTAATAGAATTATCAAAAAATAGAGCAAATGTTCATCATAAATAGAATATATTCATTGCCGTCAATGAAGTGCTGCAGTCTGTATTGGAATCCTGTGGTCTATGGTGTAATAGATTCACTGAAACCCCACAAAACTAGACTTTTGGCTCTAAGGATAAGCACCTTATCCGATGAAACTTCCTTTCCGATGTCTGATCCCTCAGCTATTTAGAATATTGTCACGTCCACTTTTTGCCACCTCAATTGAAAGCTGGATCCAGGCAGTTCTTCCTGTCTCCTCTATTCCAGACTCTTTAACATAAGCTATGTGTACTTTACGTAAGTGGACTGATTAAGTCCATAACATGTTGGCCATAGGTAGATGTTGGTCTCCCTTCAAGTAAAGTGCAGCCTTTATTAAAAATATTCTTTTTTTTAAAGCAAATGGACTGTTTGAAGCATTGAAGCTCTGTGGAAAGTTCTGCATTCAGAGTCACGCAGGGCTTTCTGCATGATCCCAGCAGTAGCGCAGCCAGGTCCGGAGGGCAGGGGGAGCAGCGCTATAAAAAGGCACCTCCCCCTGTACTCACCCGGCGGCGTGCCGGGTCTTCGGCGGCACTTCGGCAGTGGGTCCTCACTCACTCCGGGTCTTCAGTGGTACCCGCCGCCGAAATGCCGCCGAAGACCCGGAGCGCTGCCGGGTGAGTGCAAGAAGCGGCGCTTAAAAAGAAGCAGCGCCTATTTTTAGTGCTGCTAAAAAAAGGCGCTGCTTCTGCTCACAGGGGGAGTGACTGCTCCCCCCCCGGCTACGCTACTGGTTCCCAGTGGGTGAAATTCATATGCATAACTTAAGTCTCAAGTGGGACTTGATTGGAACATCAGCCCACTCCTGCACACAGGGCCGGCGCTCCCACTAGGCGACCCTAGGTGGTCGCCTAGGGCGCCAGGATTTGGGGGGTGGCGGGCGGCTGCCTCCTGCCTCCACGCTCAGCGGCTGAGTGTGGAGCTGGGAGCTGGGGGAGGGGGGGGCTGCTCGCCGCGGCCGTCTCCTGGCTCTGCAGCTGAGCATGGAGCTGGGAGCTGGGGGTATGGCTTGCCGTGGTCGCCTCCTGGCTCCGCGGTTGAGCGTGGAGCCAGGAGCTTGGGGGGTGGCTCGCCGCAGCTGCCTCCTGCCTCCCAGCTCCATGGCTGAGCATGCAGCCGGGAGCTGGGGCGGCGCCGCGGGCGGGGGAAGGCTGCTGCAGCCCGCAGGCGGGGGGCTGAGTTGCCGAGGCCCGCGGGAGGGTGGGGAGCTGCCGCGGGGTGGGGGGGAGCTGGCTGCCGCGGGAGGGGGTGGCGTTAGCTGGGTGCGGGGGGGCGCAGGGCTGGTGCAAGGAAGTTTCGCCTAGGGCGTGAAACTTCCTTGCACCGGCCCTGCCTGCACAGGGGTGACTTTCATATACTTTCCATTCCATTCCACCATTCCTACACAAGTCAGCTGGAACATGGGCAGGTATGCAAGTATTTCTGATACAAACTTAAGGTCAGCCTATAAAATGGGATCTCGCCTCGTAAAGAGTCAGATCCACAGCCCATCGACGTCCATGGAATGGGTGGATTTCTCTTGACTTCCATGGACTTTCATGCCCCTTATGGTATATGCCAATTTCTGTGCTATAATTTGTTTTCAACCAACAAGACATTTCAACAACTCTCCATATGACCTTGAACAAGACTCACGAGTAAGAAAGGTCAAATTATAACATAATACAGAGTTTTGATGTGGGATGACTTCTTTTTTTTCTCCTCCCCTTTTACATGCTGAGCATTCAAAGGACTGAGGAACCCCTGCTGAAACAATTGCTTAATTGAGTCTCCCATCTTCACAGAAAGGGATGACAGAGTCACTTAAAAGGGAATCAAATTCAAAAACCTTCTTAGTTCAGAGAGGTCCCTCCAAAAACACTAATAACGAGTTGTCAGAAATCATGATGAAGAACCGATACAAGGTATTTACAGTATATATTTTCATTTCAGCTCAAGGGCCCCAGCACTTCAAATAAAAATCCCTGCTGCGGAGCTATGTTTAAGAGAATATTATGTCTAAAATTTCACTTTTTCATATTTATTTTCTCATATTTTCTGGGTTTTTTCATAATGTATTTCATACACACCATCAAAATTAACATGGTTCTGAGTAGATCCTATTCTGTTCATAGCTGGCAGAAAAATGGGTTAGAATTTTTGTGAAAATTTTCATTGAAAATTACTACCCTTTTTTCTATGAAATTTTGAAAAGACAATTAAGTTGACTCTAATTGTATTTTATACCAATAGCTAGTGATAGGCATTTTTCATAGGTGATGGCTTCATAGAGCCATTGTCATCCAGTTTGGGGTCAGTCGGTATTTACCTTCACTCGTGCTTATTCTTTAGTATAAGGCTGAGCAATTTCACTTGCCTAAAGTGAGGAGGGTGTTATGGATGTTCAAAATGGATTATTTGGCAGCCATCCTAGGTTTGTGTTTAGAAATAAGACCTGCAGATACTACAACTGTGAATACGTGGACTGTCTCTTGACTCCATGTCTTACTGGTGCTTTGCAATATAGCAAATGTGCACACCCACATAACAGGCTAGAACCTGTTCGGCACCCTTACAGAACTGAAGAAAGATTAAACTAATTGATTTTCTATAGAAACTATTCTATAATCCCACAGAATTTAATAGAAAATAACGTGATTATTGCAAACCAAGTGAACTGAACCCTCTGGTTAATGTACATTTGCCAGCTTGTTTTACTGTTACTTCCTCCTTGTCTTCTTTTCCCTACCTGCTTCTCTGTCTTGTTCACGTTTTGTGTCTTTCTATAACTTCAATTGTGAGCTCTTTGGGCCAGGAATTATTTTTACTGTGTGTCTGTACAGTGCGTAGCACAATGGGGGCTCGATCTTTATTTGGTGCCTGCAGGCCCTAGGTATATGGAAATTGTCAGACAGAATCAAAGTGGTGATACCTCTAGCCCAGCACCAATTGCTTCAGAGGGGAGGTGCAAGAAACCCTGTAGTAGCAACTATGGAATATCTTGCTCTCAGGGAAAGCTTTTTTTTTGGTTGATTCAAAATAAATAATGATTTCATTTAACCATGCTGTAACATCCTGTAGCGGAGACACAATTCTCTAGGATATTATATTAAATTCCCTTGGACTTTCCCATAAGAGGCTGAGTGCCCTCAGCTCCTATTGACCAGTAGCGTAGCCGGGAGGGAGCAGGGGGAGTGGCCACTCCCCCTGTGAGCAGAAGCGGCGCTTAAAAAGAAAGTGGCGCCTTTTTGTAGCAGAGCTAGCCCGGCGCACTTACCCGGCTGGTCTTCGGCGGCATTTCGGCGGCGGGTACCACCAAAGACCCGGAGCAAGTGAGGACCCACCGCCGAAGTCCCGGAGCACCACTAGGTGAGTACAGGGGCAGCATGGGGAGGCGCCTTTTTATAGTGCCGCTCCCCCTGTGCTCCGGACCTGCCTACGCTACTGCTATTGGCGTGAAGAGCTGAGGGCATTCAGCGTTCAGGAGGATCAGACTCTGTAGCTCTGAATCTCAGCATCAGGGAACCAATGTAGCTGAATAGCCACTGCTCTGAGCCAGCTGCAGTAACTGATCAAGAGGTTCTATTGATCAGGATGGTTAAAAGGTCACTACGACCTAGTGAACATTGAACACACTTGGCTGTAGAGAGGTGCATTCAAGGTGCCATTGTTTTGCGATGATATTTTGCTAGTCTCTCCGGAATGCTGGGAGCAGGTGCTCTCTACGCGCCTACCTGGCATTACAAGTTGCAGGAGAGGGAGGTGGCAAATGGCTTTTCATTGTTCTCACTAGAGAAACTGTATAACAAAATATTTCAGCGAGGCTCACCTGACCTTCCTATTGAATCACCGAATGAACAAACATAAATCAACGTGGACAAGGTTGAGTCTCTCTCTTCAGAGCTTTGAAAATAATAATCTATCATCCCCATAACAATATGCATCCTCTTCCATCCTTTCCCCACTCAAACATGCACCGATTGCTTGGTGTCTTCTCAGCAAAAGTGTGTACCATCAACCAAACCAGCCAAACAAACAGAAAAACAATCCTCGTTGTACAGATTTAAGTGTAATTCAGGGAGAAAAAAAATAACATGGGGGGGGGAGGGGAGTTCACATGAAAGATGTTATTGTATAGAAGTCTCCTAGGGATCATTATATGCAATAAACCAACCGCCGACAATTTTAATACAAAAAATGTATTTCATATCTGGATATCTACTAAAAAAATATTTTGAACAAACTAATATGATGTCCTGTTCCAAACCTTCTGATTTTTGAGACATTCCCTGTGGGCGAGATTGTAACTCTGCATTCCAGCCGGGACAAGGGGCAGCACAGAGTCACAGTTCTTTTCTGGCTTTCCCATCTGGAGAAGTGCGCTGCACAAGGCTGTCTCATTTGAGTTGCCCGGAGCTGTTTTGGCAGAGATGAAAAGTCCTGCAGCCAATTCCCCCCTCAAAGCTTTCAGTCTTCTGCTGTTTGCCCTTTAGGCTTGCAGTGATGAGCCAGATGAAATACGCCCCAATGAACTGCTGAGCCTTTGGGGAAACTTCAGACTCTGCAGGCATGCGAGGCAACTCCCCCGTGGGAGCCATAAGATCATCAGTTTGATCTGTTCCAGGTATAGGAGCACTTTTTATTGTTGCTGAGAAAGCCAAGAGGAGAAAAGGGTCAGAGGTGGGGGGAAGTGGACTGAGGAACCTAAAAATCATATTTAAAAATATCTTTTCACATTAAACGTTTTTTTGTTTGTTTGTTTTGTAAAATTCCTTCCTCCTTTGTGGGCCAAATTCAGCCCTGAAAAGATCAGGTGCAATTCCCACTGAATCTTTCTGATCAGAGAAAGGGCAAAGGTAGCTTGTGATCTAAACCAGAACTTTTAGAGAGGGACTGAGAGATTCCTTGGATTTAGTGGTTCAAGCATGACATTTGAAGCCATGACTCAGTGTGTGTGACCTAGGGTAAGCTGATTCAAGGTCCTGAGTCTGTAAAATGCATATGGATAATCATTCTGCCCTGTCTCCCTGGTGCATTGTCAGGCTCCATCAGAGTTTGCAAAGCTATCTGAGATCCTGTGATGAGAGGTGCTATAGAAGGGTAGAATTTGAATTGAATGAATGAATTCATTGAATTAAGCTCTTTGTAATTAAAAGGGTAAACAAAATCCTATTGCACATTCAAACTGTCTTTCACACCACTTCAGACATTTGGGGACTGCTTTTCAGAGTGGTTGAGTACTTACAGCTTCAATTAGCATCAACCGGAATGGTGTGGGTTTAGCATTTCTGGAAATCAGACCTAACATGGTATCCAACAGGTTGGATATCCAAGTTGGGTATCCAAAAACAGGTTTCAGAGTAGTAGCTGTGTTAGTCTGTGTCAGCAAAAGGAAAAGGAATACTTGTGGCACCTTAGAGACCAACAAATTTATTTCAGCATAAGCTTTCGTGGACTACAATCCACTTCAGTATTCCTTTTCTTTTTATCCAAAAACAGGAACTCAGAATCAGGGGCCACTTCTGTAACCATTGGCTATAAAGTTGAGAGAGACATATATCCTCTGTCTCCAGACTGGATTCCCCATCACCTTTCAGCTCTGCTGTTCAGTAAAGTTTTTGTGTTATAAAAAAAAACCCTAACTCCAAAAAGTAGAAAATAACCATCTTTCACAATGACAAATATCCCCTCTATAATTTCCAGCCTGAGTGATATCTTTGTATCCAACCCAAGAAGTCAAATGCAGCTCTCAAGTCATAACATTCAAATGATGGAGGCTATTTGCAAACCATTGGGCTTCTTGACAGAAGGTTACCTTTAGCAATTGTAACTCCATGGGAAGGGACATTTAAGGTGGTTACAAATCTTACAAGTCACTCTGAGGTGCCTCCTTCAATATGTTGCATGGACATGCATTGATGGAATTCAATTTTAGCTCCATATGCCATGTCCTGAGCGAGACACCATTGTGAATCCAAGTTATTTTCTGAATACTTATTTCTATTTGGCAAAAAAGGAAGGAAAGAGGGGGTGTAAGAACCATACACATTAACTTTTCCTCCCTCATTGCTTGATTAGTTCATGTTTTTTATTAATGTAAGGAAACAGATTCTAAAAGCCCTTTGCTATCTATTCTCTTCTCCCTGTCCTCTTCATTAAACACATCCTCCTTTTTCTCCCTGGATGCCTTGTCTAGCAGTGAGCATGCTTCCTTTTACATCTCTGATAAAAAGCAACTTTTCCTACCTTTTGTCCAGGAGGTCTTTCCTTTGGCTTAGCTAAATTACATAGGATTTCCCACTGGCTTCAAAGGGATGAAAGAGTGTAACCTGTAGGCCACGCTTTCAGCTGTTTTGTTTTGTTTTTTAAACAAAATTTCTGAGGCAGCGAAGCCAAAACTATAAAGATGCAGAAGAGTTTTAAAAAAATCAATCAAATGTATTTTCTTATGTCTTGACTCCAGAAGATAAGGCTGTTATTTTACCCACTTTGGCATATTTTAGAATGCTAATTACCACATTTATGTACCAAAGATGCAAACATTAGCACCACAAGCCACTGGTAATGCAGCTACATAAGGATAATTCCAATTCTCTCTCTCAGAGGCAGGTCAGCTGGGGGGCTGAGATGCCGTGCAAATTGCATAGCAGATGGGTTGCAACATCCTGTTTTGTTATATGAAAAAAGGCAAGGGTTTTTGTTTTGCCCCCCCCCCTCTCCCTGCCCCCCCCATTTGATAAGCAAAATCTGGAAAAGGCTGAGGAAAAAAAAAAAGGACTGAGCTTGGAGACAAAAGGATTAATTATCATGATTTATTTTTTGTTGTTAATTATTTTATTATTATGGTGGTGCCCAGAGGCTCCAGCCCCTTGTGCTAAGGAGTGTACACACATATAACAAAGAGACAATCGAAAGGGTTTACAATCTGATCACCATGATTTGCTAATCTGTAGACTATAAGGAAGAGCAAGAATGTAAATGTTTTTTTATCCATATTTCTGAGCCAGTTGTGCCCGTTACTCAGCTGGTCTATATCAATGTAGCTCTGTTCACTTCACTAGGATTATGCTGATTTACACCTGCTGGTGTCTCATTGACGTCAATAGAGTTACACCCCCTGGGATGTTGACCATTGGTTTCAATTGAGTTATGTTGATTTACACAAGTTGGAGATTTGACCTTTTGACTTCAATGAAATTGCTCCAGTTTAAACCAGCTGAGTGTCTAGAACAGGGATCCGCAACCTTTGGCCCGCAGCCTGCCAGGGTAAGCCCTCTGGCAGGCCAGGCCGGTTTGTTTACTTGCCGCATCCACAGGTTCGGCTGATCGTGGCTGCCACTGGCCACGGTTTGCCATCCCAGGCCAATGGGGGCTGCGGGAAGTGGTGTGGGCTAAGGGATGTGCTGGCTGCCGCTTTCATAGAATCATAGAATCATAGAATCTCAGGGTTGGAAGGGACCTCAGGAGGTCATCTAGTCCAACCCCCTGCTCAAAGCAGGACCAAACCCAATTAGATCATCCCAGCCAGGGCTTTGTCAAGCCTGACCTTAAAAACCTCTAAGGAGATTCCACCACCTCCCTAGCTAACCCATTCCAGTGCTTCACCACCCTACTAGTGAAAAAGTTTTTCCTAATATCCAACCTAAACCTCCCCCTCTGCAACTTGAGACCATTACTCCTTGTTCTGTCATCTTCTACCACTGAGAACAGTCTAGATCCATCCTCGTTGGAACCCCCTTTTAGGTAGTTGAAAGCAGCTATCAAATCCCCCCTCATTCTTCTCTTCTGCAGGCTAAACAATCCCAGTTCCCTCAGCCTCAGTTTTCCACAGCCCCCATTGGCCTGGAGCGGCAAACCGTGGCCAGTGGGAGTCATGATCAGCCGAACTTGTGGACGCGGCAAGTAAACAGCCCGGCCCACCAGGGGGCTTACCCTGGGGGGCCGTGTGCCAAAGGTTGCTGATCCTTGATCTAGAAATATGGACTTCAATGGAGTGATGTTGGGAATTTGGCCCTTCGTCTGTTATAATGGGCTAATGGCTTCAATCAAAGTGGCTATTTGAAAAACAAAACAAACAAACAAAAAGCTACTCTACAGAACCACTGGAAAATGTCATCTAAAACGAAATAAACTTCAACTTCTTTCCTTTCTGTAATATTAAAACAGCAAGGGTGGTTTTTTAAAAGCGAGAATAATAATAAAAAAATGTTCCCAAGCTGAGTCTTTGATGTAGATCAGATTTCAGCTTCAAAGCCAATTTCTATGACTGGGTAATAAACCCCTGGAAATATGAGTGTGCGGTAAATTGCTGATACAGAACAATCTTAACTATAGCTGTGCTAGCAAATGTGCCGGTAATCCGCATCACGAAGGCCCATTAATGAAAACTGTGCAGGATTATCCTGTGTTCTCCACACTGGGATCATCTATCCAGTTAGGGGCAGATTTTCCACAGAGCACAGCCAGTGTGCCCCCAGCATGCTGAGTTTGCTCAGAACTCCAGCCACTTATTTCGGTGCCTAAATGGGAGCTGAGCTCTTCTGGTACCAATGGTGGGTGCTCACCTCTTTTGAAAATCTGTCTGCAACAAAATATGATTTATAAGCTCAACTTCCAAGATTGTATGGGAAAAGGGAGTGGTTTTGGGCCGTCATCTACCCCTAAAACAATAGGGAAATACCTTCACCTGAAACTCTGAACTGGCAAGAATACAGCAATTCCAATGCACTACCTGAACCTTTGATTACTGGGCCCAGATTTCACTAGGGCGTAAGCTAAGAGCAAATGTGTAGACACAGGCAATTGTGAATATGTTCATTGCTTTCTGCCTGGACATACTGGAAAGCAGAAGGAAGGATCAGAGAGGCAAGAGGACATACTGCTGAGTCAAACAAGGCATCAGATACTAGGAGTTGATCTCTGGAAGCACATCTGTGTTTAACTTTTCTTCTTCTCTACCTTGAAACTGGCTTAACTTAGTAGCATTGTGGACCCTGCAAAACTCAAGATTTGCTTAACCTACAATCCTCTGTTTTAAATCTTCAGTAAAACTTGTTTCTGATCTATTTAGAGAATTCACCTTGTCTTCCAGTGTCAAGGAACGAGAACCAAGTGGATCACTCATGCATAGGGCCCTGCAAGGTGAAGGAATCTGGGAATGTAAAACACCTGCACTTTGCTTTGTTCTAGGAAGGACCAGAATCATGGGATCAAGGCATTGCAAAAGCAGGCATCTCACCAGGGAAGCTGCTGAGAGACCAAGGAGGAGAAAGAGGTTCAGGTAGCTTAAAGTTCACACTGGTCTTGTTTGCAGAATTTAATTTTTAAAATGTAATAGTTTCTTCCCCATGTTTGATTGCATCTGTAGCTATATCTCTATTTTACTTGGCAAGAGCATGGGGAGCTCTGCTGGTTGTGATGTTTGGACTTCAAAAGAATGTTACTCTCCCATGCTAAGGCAAGCTCTCCTCATTTCTTGGCCCACCCCTAGGGCCCAATGACATGGGTAAGGGTTATAGTGGGCTTCATAACTCTGAGGTGTTTCCATTTTGGTCCATACAATCCAATAAATCAGATTTCATATGAATGAGAACATATCTACTAGGGATGGTGGGGAAATAAGTATTTTCTGTGAAATTGTTTTGTTGAGAATCTAACACTGAATTTGTTGCTTTGTCAATTAAATGAAACCAAATGAAAATTTCAGTTCAAACTGAAATGATTTTTTAAAATATATTTTTTTCAATTTCTCATCTCTTTCCCAATCCCATTTTTCTCTGCCTTTTTCCTCAGCGAAAAAGGAGGGGGAAAATGTTTAAAAAGGCCGATAAAAGAACTGGGCGGGGTGGGGGAGAAGCACCTCCAAAACTGAATACTGCAGTATTATTTTTTCCCCCAATTTTTCAACAAAAAGCTTTCAGTGAAAATTCTCAATTTAATCAAAAATAGCTTTTTCACAGAAAAAAATTGCTTTGCCAGGCAAAAATTTGACTAGCTCTAATATCTGCTGAATGCTTCAAGAGTAGTCAGTGGGAATCCTTCCATTGACTTCAGTGGGTGCTGGATAAGGGCCAGGCCTCTCTAATTAGACTAGCAAAAGGAAAATGAATATCACACTGGTTCTAGTTGAATGCTTTTTAGAGGGCATAGGTTGAAGGGCTTCACTAGGAGAATCACAGCCAACTCTTAAATATTTAGAGTAAGCATCGTACTTAATGACCCATTCTACCGCTCTATGGTGATTCCTTTACCGCAGACCATGACACCTATAATGTTCCTGTGCAAAGGCCAGGCCTGAAGGGAGGCTTGTACTCTGAAGCCACTGAGGAACGGAGACAGTTGTATATAACAAGCATTGCCCTTGGCAAGTCATTTCCTGTCTGTTTCCTTAGCTGCCAATGTTCTTTCTGATACAGTATTTGGGTTTGAGCACACAAGGCCTTTCTTTCCCCCCCTGGCAACTTGGCATCTCCTCCTGATGGCTTTGAGAGGGAAAAGTGCCAATGTTTTGCAATAGATCAGAGAGTTTCAACCTTTCCCATCTTGTGACCCCCATCTTACAACAGAAAAAAGTTTCAGCACACCCCTCGAATAAGTTTTGGGACAGAACCCCCACCCCAACTTCCACGTAGACTAAAGAAAAGGAGGGTGGTCTTGATCCCCAAGTTGAGAACTGTGCCGTACATAGTCCCACCCTATGGGGAACTCTGCTACTTTGAGGGATGAGATAGAAATTAAAGCAGCTGAATTTTCTGCAAACGTTTTAGGGATCTATCAGCCTCTTACATGGAAACTCAGGAAGAAACTTCTGCTGTCTCTGAAGACCAACTGAGTTTTGTGGCTTTGCTTTCATTTTTTTTTTAACAACACTCATGACAATGGGTCATGAAGTGGCTTTTTGCACTTAGATGAATCTTCATAAATTCATGTATAGTGGAAGAAACTCAAAGAAACACCTTATTTTTTTTCAGTCCCCTTCATAGTACCTGTAAGCCTATTCCAGAGCTTAATTGTCCTTATAGTTAGAAAGTTTTTCATAATATCTAACCTAAATCTTCCTAGCTGCAGATAAAGCCCATTACTTCTTCTCCAACCTTAAGTGGACATGGAGAACAATTGATCACTGTCCTCTTTATAAAAGCTCTTAACATATTTGAAGACTGTTATCAGGTCTGCTATCAGTCATCTTTTCTCAAAACTAAACATGCCCAGATCTTTTATCCTTTCATCATTGTCCAGGTTTTCTAAACATTTTATCATTTTTGTTGCTCTCCTCTGGATTCTCTCCTGTTTGTCCACATGTTTCCTAAAGTATGCTGCCCAGAATTGGATGCAGTAGCTGAACCTGCTGCTGCTTAAGCAATGAGCAAAGCTGTGCATTGTGAAATGCTACCAAAAAGAAGGCCGAAGGGAGGTGAATACAGCATGCAGCTTCAGTTTGTCACACCTTTCAGCTCTGTCCAACGTGACTGAAAAAGGGTTGCCAGGACTTACAGTTTTGTCCTTTTGGATTTTGTCTTTGCTTTAAAACCCCCCCAACAAACTGTCCTTTTTACGTTGGTATAGCTAACTCAAGACAACTATCTTGATGTATAATCCTAGTGGTTTTTACCTTCATGTAGCTGAGAGAATCCCCATTTGAAGGGTGTAAGATTGATCTCAACTTCCTAAATCAAGGTAAAAATTACCCCTGCTTTGTCTGCAGTGGGATTTTACACAGATAGCTCCCATGATACAACTATGTCAATGTAAAAACACACTTCTTTTTGCAGCGAAGACATAGCCTGTGTTTAAAGACCCAACCCAGAAAAACTCTTACATTCTAACCTTCAGCACGACAGCAATCCTGTTGATCTGGCTGCTTGAAGTTAAGCATGTGAGTAAATCTCTGGCAGGATTGGTGTCAAAACATGTTCATGACAAGCAATCCAAATGGAAATAGTATTTGTTTTCATCTCCAGTTTTGGAATCCAGAGGGGGTAATAAAGCCCTAGAGGCATTGTCTTTTACCAGGAGAACTGCAGCTGTGTGGAGTAAGACTAGCTCTTAACCAGCCATCGGGGAACAATAGCATTAGTTAGAAGTAAAAGCATTAGGTGCTTACTGGCTGAGCTGCCAAGGGCCCTTGGAAAGAGTACAGAGTCTCTTTCAGCTCGTCAGTGATCTCATTTGCTCTACCAAGATATATGTAATTGACAGAGGCGACACATGGGGGGCACCCAGGTTCATGTGCACATACCCCCCACCCTCCGATTTTTGCCAGGGTTTAGATGCTCTGCCCGGAACCCTGCTGCCTATCATCAGTTACGTGTCATCTCTGGTAATTGATTTGCCTGCTCTAAAGACTTGATAGCTGGCATAGGTTGTCACAACATTTAGGGACTGCATGGCACATGGGCAAAATAGGCAAAAGTCCAGCCTGAAAAACACAGGATGAGACAAAGCTTTTCTGTTTCCCAGAGCTCTAATCACCACCCTCCTGACACGTGTTGGCTCAGTAAACGAAGCCCGTAATAAAGTGAGCCTTCCTCTGGTATTCAAATAGGTGCTCCCAGGATGGAGGCACATACACCACATAAGTGCATATTGGGTTTGGTCTCACATGCCCCCCTCAATGGAGGATTTGTGTGATTTCCAAGGGAGTAGGGAATGGGTATCCCCTTGGAGAAAATCATTACCTGCCAGTCACCTGAAGAAGAGTGTGAGTGTCGCTTGTGGGAACTGAAAATTGAAGCTGCAATCTGGAGAAATAAATAATCCAAAGATCCAGAGAGTTAGAAGATCCAGTCCTGATTCTCACTGCCTTACACCTGGTACAGCTATTTACACTTTTGCAAAAATAGGGCTAGATCCTCAGCGAGTATAAACTGGAGAAGCTCTGATGATGATGCTAGCGGAGAATCTAGCCTTAGGAATACAAAGTGGGCATGAAATGCTACCATATCACAAGGACAGCATTTCACACTCATTTTTTGCACAAATGCAAACAACTGGGGAGGGAGGGATAGCTCAGTGGTTTGAGCATTGGCCTGCTAAACCCAGGGTTGTGAGTTCAATCCTTGAGGGGGCCATTTAGGGATCTGGGGCAAAAATTGGGGGTTGGACTAAATGGCCTTCTAAGGTCCCTTCCATCCCTGATATTCTATGAACTGTGCAAGATGGAAGCCCTTGGGGTATCTGACCCTCTGTGTGTTTGTGGAGGAGGAGACAGGAGACTGCAGGTCTCCCAAATTTTATTTGCCCACTTATCTCTGCAAAAACGGCTTTCAGTGGGACCTTTGTGGTGCAAGGAATGGTTAAGAGCAGTTCTTGTAATTTCATAATTAGCAAAGCCAATTGGTTCAAGGGACATTGTCGAGATAAATATTATGACTAGTCATAACCCGTTAGTGAGAAGACAACATTTTAAAAATGAGTTTACTTACCACCATTGATGCAGTTTGTTTACAACTTGCACTTCATTCAGCTTCAGACACTGGAATTAACATGTGCAATTTCATTTTTGCTTCTGGTCCCTTTCACTTCCCAGTTTCTTTCATGAGCACAATGCTGCTGTGTTTGGGTGGCTAGTGCTGCAAGAGGAGGTTTACGTTTTTAAAAATAAATGTTTTAACTGAAATAAAAATCAAGTTATAAAAAAAAAATTCTGTTCATATTGGATTCTGCAAAATCCATTTTTAAATACAAACTCAAAATTTGAGGCTTGAGTTACATGGCAGTGAGCCTTTAAGTGTAATAATAGGAACCTGTGACTCTGATGTCTTCTGTTTGAGGCAGCACAATATCACGTTAGATATGGCAAGGTGTATACAGTGAAAGTATAACAGACTGGGTTAGACTTGCTTCCTCCTTCTCCTCCTAGTGCCTGGGTGCACCAGTGCTTGCAGAACTATCCAGACACCTGGATAAAGCGGGACCTGGCTGACCTCTTGCAAAAGAGATTGAATAATGAAAAATAGAGGAGACTTGAAAATGCTGCATTACAATCATGTGCACAGACTTCTATAAAGTGGTGCCTGACATTTGAGGGCCTCATCTCCTTGTACATATTTCTCTATCTATTTTACAGTTAAAGAAAATGAGGTATACCCAGGGCACAGGACAAGTCAATGGCAGAATGGGAAATAGAGCCCAACCTTTCTATTTCTTCGTTTCCTGGTGGTGAGAACAGAAGACAGGATCTCCCCTGTCTAGGGGTGCTGGAACAATTTTTATAGTGGGGGTGCTGAGAGCCATTGAACCAAACTGTAAACCCTGTATATAGTGGAAACTACTTCAAGCCAAGGGGTACAGCACCCCCCAGCACCCTTAGTTCCAGCTGTGACGGGTTGGGATCACAGAGACCCGCTTGGTGCTGCTGTTAGCTAAGCAAGGCCTCTGTCATAAAATGCTCCCTAATCTCTTAGCAATAAAATCTTCTGGCCTTGCTCAAAATCTGTTTATCTTACACAAATATTCTTGCATTGGCTTTTCTGTCCCCCTGCTTAAATTGAGTAACTAGGGAAACCAGTTTGAACAGGTTAACCTGAAAAAAGGTAGTAGTGCTCTCTTTGTCTGTCTTCAACCTATAAATGCAGATGCTTTTTGCTAATAAAGTTGCTACACTCCTCCACAGCGGCTAGCTGCGAAGGGGGTTGTGTGCCCTTTGATCAAAGTTACTGGTGTTGGTGCATTTCTTTTCTTGGTCTCTGACAGCTTTGGAGTTCCAAACCAGCGCCGCTCTACCCGGGCAGTGAGTGGTGAGTAGGACAAGCTGATTTTTACCTAACACTGCCACCTGGTGTGCCAAGGCTACTTCTGCCCCTGTTTCCAGGCCTTTTCCAGCTTGGGACTCCCGAATCCTGTCTGTTTTGAGCCAGATTCCACTGATCTGCTGCAAACACAGACCCTCAGGTCAGAACCAAGTCCCCTAACAGCTGTAAGGCTCCTGGAAGCGCTCTTGCCTTTGACACCCAGGTGCCCAACTCCCAAGGAGGTTCAAACCCTTAATAAATCCGTTTTACCCTGTATAAAGCTTATACAGGGCAAACTCATAAATAGTTCGCCTTCTATTTCAAAGATAGAAAGATATGCACAGCTGTTTGCCTCCCTGGGTAACAACTCGTACTCCAGGTAACTTGATAAGTAAAAAGTGATTTTAATAAGTACAGAAAGTAGGATTTAAGTGATTCCAAGTAGTGACAGACAGAACAAAGTGAATTACTAAATAAAATAAAATAGAACACGCAGTTCTATGTCTAATCACCCTGTGTACAGATAAAAACCTCACCAGGTCCAGTAAACAGGCTATCTTCCTCCTAGCCTGGGTCCAGCAATCACTCACCCCCCTATTGTCTTTGTCCTTTGTTCAGTCTCTTTCAGGTGTGTCCTTGGGGGGTGGAGAGTCTCTCTCTTTAGCCAGCTGAAGACAAAATGGTGGGGTCTTCCAAGGGCTTTTATAGCCTTTCCCCCACTCCCTCTGTAGCATCATCTTGCCCTGGAGTTTTGGGATCACATGGGCAATTCACCTGTCCAAGCACCCCAACCAGTCCAGCCAGTTGCATTCCTGACCAGGCCCTGATGTGGATTGGGGTCTGCACCTTCTTTTGTCTGTTAAGTGCTTGTACTTAACAGGCACATTCTTTTCTCCAACCCTGGTCCCATGCTCTTACAAAGGCTATGCATAAAACCAGCAAATATAAAACCAATATTCATAACTTCAACTACAACAATGATACATGCATACAAACAGGAGGAATAGATTCAGTAGGTCATAACTTTCACAGAGATATGTTACATGGCACATGTAGCATAAAACATATTCCAGTTACATCATGTATACATTTATAAGCCTCTCCCCATACAGCTTTATGGGGTACACCATCACACCAGCACCTATGCCCCATCAGTAAATTATTAATTTCATTCACCTACAAACCCAACCAGCAGCGGGGCCTCTTTGTGGCAGACACAGTATAAGCACAGTGAGGGTGGCATCTGTATTGAAGCTGGGAGCGTGCTTATCAGCTCGGGTAGACAGACAAGCACTAGCTCAAGTATGCAGCTAATGGGAGCAGAGATAGTGGCTCAGACTAGCTCCCCGAATATGTACCCCAGGGATCCGGGTGGGTTTGTACTCAAGTAGCTAGGCAGAGTTGCCACCCAAGCTACACTGCTATTTTTAGCATACTACCGCAAGTAGAGCTAGTGTGTGTCCCTCTATCCGAGCTGGGAAGCCCGCTCCCAGCTGCAGTACGGACATACTGTGTCCCAAAAAGCTTACAAGCTCAGACAAAGGATAGGAAGTAAAACAACTTGTCTGAGATCATATAGCAGGTCACTGGCAGAGCTTGGAATAGAACACAGATCCCCTGATTCCCACGCGCTTGTCTTGTGCATGAAATCGCATAGCCTCCCCATGTGGAAAAGGAACATTTTGGGAACTTATGCCAGTTGTGTCCATTGTCGTCTTGTGAAGATAGGTGATGCAGAAAGGAAAGTGACTTTCTGAGCAAGCCTCAAACCAGACAGACCAATTTCTCCCTGCCATTTCTGTGTCTAATCACTGTGGATCTTTTCAGTCTAATCACTGCGGATCTTTTCAGCATAGCTACCTTCTTTAGACATGTTTGCAGAGGCCATGAATCTACGACCCAAGCATGGTGCTTGAAATCCTTCTTTGAGCGCCATTATGCTATGGTTTTAATCTAATACTAGCCCTAATTTTGCAATGATATTGAGTGTCTAATTTCACAGATGTTGTCTGCAGTGTAGTTGTAGCTGTGTTGGTCCCAGGATATTAGAGACAAGAGAAGTTGGTCCAATAAAAGAGATTCCCCTCACTCACCTTGGCTCTACAATTTCACAGAATCCTTTGCATTGGAAAGAACTTCTAGTGGGTCATACAGCCAGTCCCTCCTGATATTATCCATCTCATCCCATTGCTGATGGCCATCTGAGGGCCTGATCCTGGAACTTGTACTGAGTTTGAGTAGTATTTTACTCCTGAAACCCACTGAGCTCAATGGGACAAATTGTGCAAATAAATGTTGCTCAATGTGAGTAAAGGTTGCAGAACTGGGTTGTTAGGAAGACAGGGCCTGATTCAGTGCCTAGGAAAAGTCTCCAGTTGAGTTCAGTGGGCTTTGAATCAGGCCCAGAATCATTTTTGACTGGCAAAGTTTCTACTTACAGAAATCCTCATTCCTGGTACAGAAACAAAATTGTGCATTAGCGCTAATTACTCTGTAATAAGTGCCCTGGGAGAAGCAACAGATCTGACACAGTTGATGCCAAACTCCATTGAATCTGATATGATTAATGATCCATCATTTCAGTTTAATTACAAACCAAGAGAAAACTGGTCAAAACAGCTTGCATCAGAGATGATTTTTACCTTCAGAAGACTTTTCTGCAGATGCCATTGGGGTTTTTAAGTCACTGGTGTTTTTTGTTTGTTTTGTTTTATAAATATCTCAAAATCAAACGGTGAAAAAATCTGAAGGCAAAAATAAACAAAATCATAAAGTAATTATCCAATACGGGGCAAAAACCCTCAAAGGAAGAATTTTGTCTTTTGGGAGGAAAAATGAGAAAAAAATCTTGAAATACTTTTCTTTTCGTGGACCAAACACAAATCTCTAAACATTTGGCATAACATGTTTCATTTGGTGCTTAGCTTTTTCAATGGCCGCTTGGGGGAAAAGCTGTCCCCAATCATTCGTAAAGTTTCATTTCATTCATAGTTTGAATTGACAGCTATGAAGCTAGACTACATATCTGAATCCTAGCATCCAACTATCAATCCCACTTTCACTGTTAAAGACACATTATTTGCACTGTAGGCCTAATTTCTTATTGACATGGAGAGTCCTTCAAACCAGCCTAATCGTATTTGGTTTGATCATTTTCAAGTGTTATCAAGTTTGCAAATCACGCAATCAACATTGTGCAAATCTGTTAGAGGGAAACTCAATGTCCATAAAAGGAAAATCTGCTTTTAGATAAGTGCCAGATTGCTACATGCATATTCAAGTATCACTGCAGAAAGCAATGTCTTAAAAAACTAAAGCCACACAACGTTAATGCTGGGATTTTCAAAGATGCTAGAGGATTTGGATTCCTGATTCCTTTTAGAAACGAGAGGTTTTGAAAATTCTATATTGAGTCTATATAGCTTTCCCTTGCGTAGGTCAGACAGCAAAGAATGTCAGGCTGATGTTCCCTGGAATGGCTCCATTTAATATTAAAGCACTCTGTTGACAGGTACATGAATGAAGAACAAACAGTTATTTAGCTGGGCATAGAGAAGAAGCAGCCCGATTTAGATTACAATTAAACTGGTTTTAAAAGCAGAGCTGGTGGAAATCATGTCCTCAGAACACATTTTATGGCCCCCCCCCCCAAAAAAAAAGGCTTTTGGATCAAAATGTTTAATTTTGATTGAAATTTTCCAGAAACCAAAAATGATAATTTTCCAAAAAATGATTTTTGAAAACTGAAAATTTGTGAAACATTTTTCTGGGAAATTAAAAAAACAACATTATTTTTTTTTAAATTTCTGAAACAGAAAAAAATAACTGGCATCTTTCAATTAACTCTACCTTTTCAATTGACACATTTTTGTTCGTTTTGGTAAGTGGGATACAGGAGAGGGTTCTGCTCCTGGCTCTGCAGTGTCCCGGTATGAACTTAAATTTCTCTGGGTGAAATCCTAGCCCCGCTAAAGTCAGCGGGGAAAACTCCCATTGACTTCAAAAGCGGCTGGATTTCACCATCTTTGTCTTTGTTTCCCCTCTTATTCTTCCTTGCCTATTTAGGCTTTAAGGTGTTCAGGTGTTACTGCTGTTTTAAATGGAAGTAGATTAAAACTCAATAGGGAACTTTTAGTAAGTAGATGGTATCAGGGTCCATATGGCCAGTTAGCATGCAGCCTGCTAGTGCACTGCAGATTTACATCCCAGCTTGCCACGCACTTTCTTTCTACCTAGACAATCCCAGAGTGTATGTACAGCTCCTAGCTGAAGAAGGGGAAGTCTGTTGACCCTGTCTGGGAGGTTAACTGCCACGGGCTGTGTAGACACATGCTAACTGCTACTATTATTCAGGACTGGTGCAAGGATATTTCGCGCCCTAGGCAAAACTTCCACCTTGCGCCCCCCCCTCCGGCCCAGGGAGCCCTGTGGCAGCTCCCCGCCCCCCCTCCGCCCTGTGGCGCCCCCCTGTGGCAGCTCCCTGCCTCCCCCTCCCGGGGAGCCCCCCTGCAGCAGCTCCTCCCCCCCTTCGCACGGGGAGCCCCCTCTGCAGCAGCTCCCCACCCCAGCTCACCTCCGCTCCGCCTCCTCTCCTGAGTACGCCGGTGCCGCTCCACTTCTCCCACCTCCTAGGCTTGCGGCGCCAATCAGCTGTTTGGCGTGGCAAGCATGGGAGGGGAGGAGAATTAGAGTGGAGCCGAGCGGAGGTGCGCTGGGGCGGGGAGCGGTTCCCTTGCGCCCCGCCCCCGTTACTTGCTGTGGGCGGCCCTCCCCGCACCCCCCTGCCCCAGCTCACCTCCACTCAACCTCCTCCCCTGAGCGTGATTTTTGGCGCCCCCAACCACTTGGCGCCCTAGGCGGCCGCCTAGTTCGCCTAGTGATTGCACCGGCCCTGCTATAATAATAATAATATAATGATGATGATCGTTTTGAAATACATAGTAGCAATTTTGAGGACAATATGGCCTTGGTCTTCTAAAGGTATATGCACGTGCATACCATTAAATATATCAGAGAGACTCCTAACAGGTCATAAAGTTCAACACATGCATAAATCTTGGTGGGATTTGGGGCCTGTCTCCCCATTTTTTGCATATGTGGTGCATTTGCACCTTTTATATGGTAATAGTGCAACTCACAAGCACTTTGACGAACAGGCCTCATCTAAAGCATTGGTTGATTGCTAGAGAATTAGAGGCATAACTGTTTTCATGTCATGTGCAGAGCAACTTCTTGTTGCATATAAATTGTAGTGCTTTGTGTAGATTTCATTAAATATTTCACCCTCCGTGTGTCTAAACATCTAAGCATTACAGTTTCTAGACTGTGCATGTAAATAATTTATGAAAAACATTGAATGGGTTTTAAGCCTTACACCTTTGGCATCTGCCTTTTTATCTCTGAATGTTACTTGTGTATTACAGGCCTGCGCTAAATAAGCTATTCAGTGTGTTGGTTATGGTTTTTAGTGGGAAGCTGAAGTAGCTGTTACTCATGCAAATATGCAAAACTTTGCTGGAAACAAACTAGAAAAAAGAGCTAATTAGTGTAATTACCATCATTATAATTTTAATTTAACTGCATAGACTTGCATTGCAGTAGCATCAGCGCTGTCACATTTGCAAACTGCATAATTATATGTATTAAGTTCTGTCTCTGTTGCACCCAATATATAAAATGGGCTGTTACCTTAAACCACTATACCCAAAAAAAAAAAAAAAAAAAATGTCATTAAAGGTCTGACTTCATCAGACAAAATCAAGGAAATTGCCAGTAATAGGTGAAACATAAAGCTTTCCTTTAAAAGCAAATGCTCAAAAATCAGTGCTAGAAGGCAGGCTTAAAAATGACACGCATTTGTTGTTTGCATTTACTTGCACTGCTGCTTTTTACTGGATGGAATCAGAACTGTTTGACTGTGTGTCAGAAATACTATACTGAAAACAGCCACGGAAGAGTCTCCTTTAGGGTGATTGGTAGGAGCCTGTGCTTTTAGAACAAGAGGATAACCCCTCTGAGATTCTGACAGGCCACACAGTGTAGCATAGTGACAATCATGAAATTCTAAGTGATTGTGGATTTGTTGCGTTTGATAATAAATATAAAAAAGTATATGGAATAGAATGGAAATGTAGTTCTGTGAACTAAATTAGCAGCCTCAGTCCATTCCATACGGGGTCCATCTCACAAAATTGACCAGCAAGATTGATATTCTAGATGGTAATCACACCCCTTGGAGAAGCCAGAGGTTAACAGGGGATAGTGCCTGACATCCTGATAGAAAGTAAGTAGGTAGAAGGGCCAGAACATACAGATCTTGGGAATTCTTTGGTGGTGGTTGAGGACTATCTGAGCACAAGCTCAGCTACACAAGCTTCATTGCTCTACAGCCAAAATGCTTCTGAAATAAATGTAGTCAAACTTTACTAATTCTAGGTCACTGAGAACGAAAATGATGCTTAAAATTGTTGATTGGCTCTAGTTTTCAAGACATGCTATTGGGTCAGTATATACGACCCTTGACTTGGGAATGGCGGAGGATAAGTGAGTTATAAAGGGAAGGGATCTCAATTTAAACCAGAAATGACTAAAATACATCTTTGACTGGATCTATGAATAAATCTATGACTGGGTTTGGACAGTACTTGCTTTTTAGGCAAAACAATGAATGATGCAATCTGAAGCTGGTATTGCATCATACATGATATGAATTGCATCATGTTATTCCTAGAAGTCATGGATGATGCAATCATAACGAAGCTTACATCACTCTGCTGAACAAATTGCCCTATATCAGCTCTAGAAATCATACAGTGTCGTGCTCTCTTATTTGTCAGTGTTTGATTTTGCAAAGGGACACATTTCTGTTTAGCCAAAGTGAGCAGAGATGCCTCGTACTTGTGTGAACAGTGCAGATAACTTCTGCTATGTTTGTGGTGAAGTGACTTTTGCATCACAAAAGCGCAGTATAACCACTATGGTTAAGAAAGCCTATCACCTTTCTTTTGGCTGCAAAATTGGAGATCAGGACAAGAGGTGGGCCCCACACATATGCTGCAACACTTGTGCAACAAATCTTCGCCAGTGGTTGAACAGGAAAAGGAAATCTATGCCTTTTGCAGTGCCAATGATTTGGAGAGAGCCAACAGATCATACCAGCAATTGTTCCTTCTGCATGGTGCCTCCAGTTGGGAAAGGTGTGTCAAAGAAGAAAAAGTGGACTGTGCATTATCCAAACATTCCATCAGCTATACACCCAGTACCCCACGGAGAAGGACTGCTGGTTCCTGATGCACCAGAATCATTCTCACTTGAGTCAGACGAGGAAGAGGATGAAACTTCTGGTCCTGAACCATCAATGTCACAGGACCCACATTTTCTCCCATCCTCCTCCTCTGAACCACACCTCATAACACAAGGTGAACTGAATGACCTTGTCAGGGATTTGGAACTACCCAAGAGTAAGGGAGAGGTTTTGGGCTCCAGACTACAGCAGTGGAATCTCCTGGCAGGTGATGTTAGGGTTTCCATGTTCCGTGACCGTCAAAAGGATCTTGTCCCATTCTTCTTCATGGAAGGTGATCTTATAGCCTGCAACAACATCGATGGTGTGATGGCAGCCCTCAACATCGTTCACGATCCAGACGAGTGGAGACTGTTCATTGATTCATCGAAGACGAGTCTTAAAGCTGTTTTACTGCATAATGGCAATGTTTTGCCATCAATTTCAGTTGGTCATGCAGTCCATATGAAGGAAACCTATGACAACATGAAACAACTTTTGAGGTGCATAAACTATGACCAACATCAGTGGCAGCTTTGTGGCGATTTGAAGGTTGTTGCTCTCTTGCTTGGTCTGCAGACTGGATACACAAAGTACTGCTGCTTTCTCTGCGAATGGGATAGTCGTGCAAGAGATTCCCACTACATCAAGAAAGATTGGCCACTCCGACAGTCATTGGAGCCTGGGAGGAAAAGTGTTCAGCATCCACCACTTGTTGAATCAAGGAAGATTTTGTTACCACCCTTACACATCAAGCTGGGTCTGATGAAGAACTTTGTCAAGGCCATTGACAAAACACAAGCAGCTTTCAAGTACCTCCGTGGAAAATTTCCAAGGTTAAGTGAAGCTAAGATAAAGGAAAGTGTCTTTGTTGGTCCTGAGATTCGTGAACTTCTTTGAGATGTTGCATTTGACCATGCACTGCGTGGCAAGGAAAAAAAGGCATGGAAAGCCTTCCAGTTAGTGGCAATCAATGTTCTCGGAAACAACAAGGCAGACAACTACAGGTTGTTGGTGGAAAACCTCCTCAAGGCATACAAAAGCCTTGGTTGCAACATGTCACTAAAGATACATTTTTTGCACTCTCATCTAGATTTTTTTCCACCGAACTGCGGAGCAGTGAGCGACGAGCACGGCGAGCGATTTCACCAGGACATTGCAATAATGGAGAAACGCTATCAGGGCAAATGGAGCCCATCAATGCTTGCAGACTATTGCTGGACAGTGACAAGAGATGCTCCATTTAATGAATACAAGAGACAAGCCAAGAAGCACCGAGTAGACACTGAATAGGACTAAACTATGTACATAATAGTTTTTTGCCTTTTGTTTCATAATAAATTCTATTTATATAACCCCTTTGCTGATTTTTAAAGTGTTACATAAACAGGACAGGTGAAATAGTATCATGTAAAGCAACCATAAACACATGAAAAGACCTAGGTTTACAATTTATGATTAAAACTCTACTATCTACACAAAATACATAGACATAAAATGTAAAAACTTAAATATCTTAGAAACAATAGCCAATCAGTTGTTTTAATTGTCATATTTGAATTCAGCACATCAAAATACATACTAAATAGCACATTTTATCTCTGAAGCAGACGACTTCTCAAAAATTGTAGACCAGTGCTTTAACTGCATCTTCACTACAAAGTGGGCACGAAAGAGCATGCCTTAAAGTGAAAAATGGGCCGTATCCTGTCCCCCCAACTGTGTAAGCAAGCATGGGTTCAAAAGCACATGTGAGCACACGCTGAAAGGTTTTGTGCATGGATGGTAGAGGGGTTTGGTCTAAAACACATGTAAGAATGTGGAGTAAATCTACAGTGTAGACATACCCTTAGAGGTGATACTTGAAGAAGAAAGTTGGGGCATATTGGCTTGGCAGTTGAGGGTGCAGGAAAGTTGGATTGCTATGGCCCATGCCATATGTAAGGCCCTATTTCAGCAGAGCACTTCAGCGCATGCCTAAAGTTAAGAACGTGCTTAAGCGCTTTTGCTGAATGGGGAGTCAAATAGAAGATATCTGCTTGCAAGACTGACGATCCAGGACCTTTCACCAGCACAAAATGAAATAAAAACATACTTTTGAAAACAAGTACATAAAAATAATGCTAATGAAATGCAGTTAACTTTAGATTCCTAATAGCTGATTTAATGACAATTAACATTTATAAGTGATTGTTGTGCTTTGGATATTAAATGTGCTTCAAGGGTTGTCAGATCCTGGATGGGATTGAACATCATGATTGCTGGGGCATAATGGCACCATTAGGTGACAACCCAAGGAGCATGAATTACATCTGGTGCTTTAGCTGTTGTGTGGTTCCTCAATCTGTAGCAATCCAGTGCCAGTTTGCCCCCGAGTCGTCCTCATTAAAAGCAAATGCATCAAAATGCCAATGCAAATTGGAGCTAAATTCACCTGTTTAATTGGGCTGGGTGAGATCTGTGGTTACATTTCACTGTTCTATTCTGGAGATGCTAGATAGGTATTTCTCAGTTTCTAAATTGAGAAATATTACACTGCATAGGGACTACACGTAATTTGAAATTCATTAGCTGGTAATGTTCATTTCGTGAAAATGAATGGTACATATATATTCTCATGAGATTTCCATACTCAAACTGCTATTAACATAATAGGGATGCTAATCCTGTTATATGTTGCTTGAATGATTCTGTTCTCTTCTACCTTGGTCTTTATATCACACCCATCACTCTAATAAGTATGATACCCCCGATATCACAGATGGGCAACCTTATGCCCTGAGAAGTTAAGGCCAAAAACGTGCTCTATTTTAGAGAGCCTCATTTTTTGAGACATTGGGCCCCTGATTTTTGGACATGCTGAACATCTGAAGCGTGTTCGTTCTCTGTCTCTCTCTCTCTCTCTCTCTCTCTCACACACACACACACACACACACACACACACACACACACACACACACACACACACACACACACACACACACACACACACACACACACACACACACACACACACACACACACACACACACACTCCGTCCGTCCGTCCGTCCGTCCCAAGTGGCGTTAGGTATGATGAATAGTTCTGAAAATCTGGCCCGATTGGAACCCAGAAATGTGGCTTAAACCATGTACCCAAGTTCACCCAGTAAGTCAGCGGAAGACCCAGGAATAAAACCTGAGTCTCTTGATTGCCCGCCCCATGTCGTATCTGCCAGACTGCACCTCCTCATCCGTCTCGCAACTTGCATCATAGAGAATCCCACTGCCCGCTGCATACTGATACACACTGCACCACTGAAATGCATTGAGTTCCAGTTTGGAGGTTAGTAACTAACCCATGAAAGAGAGATTTTTGACGGACATCCAGACAAACCCTTACTTTTATATGAAGTGTCCTGGGGCCTTTGATGTTCATGTGCTGGTTTTTCAAGCACTTCATAGATGGGGTTATGGACACTTTTCTGAATATCTGTCTCCCTCGTAGATGTAAAGGGGGTTGAAGTCATTGAACAGTGGAGTTTGTGAGGGCTGTGAGGATATGTGTACTGCATCTTTAAATCAAGAAGGGGATAGGGAAGGTTCCCTGCTGAAGCTCTGCAGTGAAGCAGAAAGCAAGAGAGAGAGAGAGAGAGTAGCTTTTGGGGCAATACTGATTTCCTTGTTTTAAGAAACTTTGTTGTTCAATGTTAGATGAAAACGGCAGTCATTTTAGTAGGGGTACTCTACATATCTTTTCCTTAATGGCCTCAGAGCTATGAAATAGCTTACCCGGTTAGTCTGAAAAATCATTGAAGTTCTTCCTAGGTTGTTATGCTTGACCCAAACCCATACCCTTATTAATGCAGGTTGAAAAAAACGATTTGTTTCAGGCACGATGTGGTCATATTTTCATGGTTTTATACTTGTTTTAATAATTGGTTTCATCTTATTTGTTTTCAGTATTCTGCATTTTCAAATGTTTTAGTAAATAGGTCCCACGGTAATAACATGTATGATAGTGAGTGTTAAAAGAAGACAAATAAAAAAGTCCTTTTTAGATTTAGATTCTGTTTAATTGGCTCAGAATAATCCGTGGAGCTAGAAACAAGCAAAGAAAAGCAGTAGAAAATGTATTGTTGGGGAAGGCTGGATTAAAGCATAGGTATTATAGGCCAATTCCTAGGGCCCCAGTTTCTGGAGACACATGATGAGCACAGAATTTTAGCTTCTATTAAAAATATTGTTTGTAGCTCCCACGGTTTTGAAGAAAAGCTTTAAAATGTGACCCAAATATAACTAATGCAGCATCTGCCTGAGTCTGCAGACAGCCTGATACAATAACTGAGAGGTATGAAGTCCCCATGCATCTCAATGAGGTATTAACTGCAAGACTCACTTCTCCAAGAAAGTCCCATCAAAACAACCCCAAATGAGGACTGTGTGTGGGAGATGGGGAAAAGTACGGAGTGTCTAGGCCACTCACCAACTATATACATATGGGCTGCTGGAGTAAGTACTAGGGTACCTCTCTGCTACCATGACGGAGGAAAGAGAATCCCTTGCTGACAACCTTGATATCACAAAGGGAGGGGAGACCCTGCTGCCGCTCCTAATATGACAAAGGGACCCTCAAGTCATTGCACCGGCCTCTCTGGGAGGGGGGAAGGACCCTGCCACTGAAACTCCAGGTGTGGGTGTGGCCAAGGCATGGGGGCGGGACCATGGCCCCATGTTGTCATGTTCCAGGGGCCACAGATTACTTTACTCTGTTTACTGCCAGGGATAAGCCTTCACTCTCTCCAGCAAAGAGGATGAACTTGATGCTTTCGTAAGTGTTACCCATCTCCAGCTTCTGTAATTCCTTTCAAAACTGTTTTTTGATTCATTTACCAAACCTTGCATACTTAACCCATTTCCTTTGCACACACGTCAGTGATGGAGTTGCATAATCTCATGATTAAACCTCATAACTTGTGCTTTGATCTGTTCATTGCTGTGAATAAGCAATGTGCTTTTTCAGGTGAAGCTGTCGCAGACTCGGCTGATTGAGTTGCAATGTTTAGTAACAATGATATACAGTTTACTCTCTGCTTTGTATGTGGCATTAGTGGTGAGGTAAATTTTGCTGATATAGTTCTTATTATTTTGGGGGTTTGTTTTTGTTTTTTTTATCTGCAGCTGCAGACTTTGCTGATCAAGCTGAATTTGCAGCTGAAGTTCCTTATACTTCACACATTAAACTGCACAATGGGTGAAACACTCTGCATGCAGATGGCCTGTGAGTGACTTAAATCTAATTTAAACCCTCAAAACAGTGGTTCTTTGGCCTTGCACAGCCACTCTGAAGAGAGGTCCACTTAGCAAGAGCTGTTGACTCCTTTTTTTCTCTCTTACTAGTAGAAACCCCAGTCATAAGCCAGTGTGCATTCTTCACTTGACACAGCTTATCGGTGATAACTATGCAGTTGCTGGGATTCATACTTGTGTTGCAAATAAAACACACTATGCAGATCAAACCACATGTGACATGCATGTTCTGACTTATAAGATGAACTGCACATGTTACTTGAGATGAATGCATGGTGCTTGCTGAAATGTAGAGAAGCAGCCCAAGTGACATCAGGAAGAATTCTGGAGTTTCACATTCATTTCAGTATTCAAAGAGTAAGTTCCCAGCCTTGCCCCTGGCAAGAGCTGAGTAATTTTCACCAGATGGCACTGCACTTCAGGCTGTTGAGGTTTCTTTTCTTCTTTTTTTAAAAAAACCAAACAAACTTTACTTTGTAAAGCTGTGTATTTCAAGAGTTGAATAAGCATGTACTTTGCCAAAAAATTTGCATGACTGTTGATTCTGATGAGGCTTGTTTTATCTATCTGTCTGTCTGTCATTATACAGTTTGGGATTCAAATGTGGATGTTTTCAATTTCAAGCATTTAAAAACATGAGTCAGGTCCTCCAAAATGATGAGATTTGACTTAAATTTCATGAGATATTTTTTAAAATACATTTTGGCTTCTCTTCCTTTGCCGTCTGGTTTTTGAACCTTTAGGGCACACTCACCTAATGTATCCAAGCTTTTCTCCACAACCACAAGGGCTGGTAACTTACTTAAAAAAAAAAAAAAGTCTGAGGTTCTCACGGCCAGAAGATGGGGCTTTAATGCATACACCAAATAATACAAGACTCATGATAAAATCACAAGAACTGGCAACACTTCTGTGATCTCAGTACAGAACTGTACCTAAGCTGATTATATGTTATATAGTGCTGGGTGAAGTCTGTGTCCCATTTAGACAAATATTCAAAAAGGGAATCCCAGATTGTGAAAATCTCTCTAGTCTAAAAACTCAGAATTTTCTAGTACTTCCACCTCCATCCCAGGGCAGATATGCTGTAAAACAGCTTCTCTCTCTCACTGTATTTCATCAGTTCACATGGCTGGCCACGCTTCAATAGTTTGGCTTGTGTTTGGCTCTGCAATGGGCAAAGGTCTGGGCATGGTGGTGAGGGATTTTTGTTTCTGAACTCCACTCATCCCTGTTTAATGTGCATAACTTGCTAATAAAACACACATAACCCTGCCCCAAGACCTCAGATCCAAACAATCCTGAACGTTGAGGCTGTTAGATGAGCCAAATGAACCCCCCATATATGAACAATCCCAGGCGCTGTCATGTTCCAAATGCTGATCTGGATCTGAATCTTGTTGCTTGATTTCATCCCTTGAGACCAATACACTTTACTGCTCTCTTTCCCAGACAGCAAAAGCACATCCTATGAGACTTCCTCATTTAATATGTATTTATGCTTCTAAAGCACTCTTGACAGTTTTTCCTCCCCTTCCTACATAAAAAAGAGTTGCTTTTGTATTGCTCAGCACCACATTATCAATATTAATCTGGGGTATTTTTGTTATTCTAAGGCCCCTTGTATCCTTTGTAAGGAGAAAAATGAGGATATAATTAATCTCTTTGTTAATCTTGATATTTGCATGGAGCAAGTGAACCAACTACTTGCTTCAGTCCTAAGAAGTGGTTGCACTGTGGTTCAGAAGGAAACTCAAGGGCTTTTTATTTATTTATTTTCATCTTCTGAGATTCAAAACACACAGTGGGAGACAAACATCCTAATTCCCAGTGAGTTTTATCTGGCACAGCATAGCAGTCTGATGGCGTTTTGAAAGTGTCTGCAGCAGAGGGGTGTGGAGAGGCAACAATTTTAAAAGGCAGCTCGTTCAATAAAACATGTGGCGTGGCTTGCTGTGTATGGCTACGGCCTCCAAATGCATGGGGCTAAGCAAGCAATCCCTTGTGCATGTTAAAACCCGGGCCTCGTGTTAAGGGGTGCTGAGTGCCTGCAGCAGCATTGAAGACAAAGGGAGCTGTGGATGCTCAGCGCTGCTGAAAATCACATCCTCCCCCACCAGTGTCTGTCTGCATTATCTTAAGTGGGGAGATGTGTGCAGTTGGAGAGAGGCTACAATATTCTGCAGCCTTAACTGCGGAATCAGTATATCTTGTGGTCTGTGTACTGGACTGCACTCAGGAGATCTGGGTTTAAGTCTGGACTCTGCCACAGATGCTCTGTGTGACCTTAGGTCAGTGCCTTAATCTCTCTGTGCTCAGTTGCCCATCTGTAAAAGGGAATAATATTCCCTGTGCCTGGCTTGCCAATTTAGACTATAAACTCTTTGTGGCATGGACTGTCTCTCACTATGGGTTTGTACAGCGCCTGGCACAAAGGTGCCCCATCCTTGATTGGGTTTTGTAGGTGCTGCTGGAATACGAATAACAATCACTAATGGTGTCATTGCTGGTGACTTCACTATACAGTTGAATGGAGGATTAAACAAGGCCATAAATGCTAAGGGTCAACCCTTTCCTCCTTTTTAGGTGAAGAGGTCCCCTGCCTACAGCAGAACCAGTGCTGTTCTGCAATGCATTCTGGGATCTCTACATGGAACATCTTGACGTGGTGTATGAAATAGGATTTGTCCCTCCCAGGTCTGATACAATTTGTATATACATTTGGCTTTCACTGTGCCAAGGGGAAATCAAGATTTGTGCAGCCTTATACAGAATTCTATAGCATACCAGTCAGCCATGCAGATAGAATTTAGGGGTGTGTTTCACATCCAACTATATCAGTAAAGATCACATTGTTGAATGCAGATGTAGCATTTCTGCTCTGTGCAAAAAACCAGAAGAAATATTGAAAGAGTCTACCAGCTCAGCTGAGCTCTGTATCCCAGCATTTAATGTATCAGGCTTTAATTTTTCAAACCTGTGAGATCCAGAATGGTCAAAGTAAACCATCTGGTAGCTATGTTTAAACCAAAAGCAAAACCAAAACCAACAATGAATCTAATAAGTGGCAGACTTTTATCACATGCTGTCACTTCATTTGCAGGAACAAAAGGCTCCACTCAGATGCAATCTGGCAGATTTCCTGCCGTTGCAACTCTAATACGTTTTTAACTTTATCCAGCAAAAGTTTTCCTCAAAAAATTCTTGGGCAAACAGGCAAGGCTATTTTACTTCTGTAGGATCCGAACTGGGTTCCAAATTCTGTCTTGTAGCTGCCTCTGCTGTTTTTATTATTATGATTTACGTACAGTTGCATGCATCCACTATGTGCTAGGCACTTTACAATCAGTGCTGGGTCTTCAAGAGGCACTTAAATGTGGACTGAGCTGGGGCTACCTGAGAAAAGTTTGGTTTGTGCAGTGGCATAGCCAGGTTTAGAGCACAGGGGGAGCGGAGCTAAAAGAAGGCGCCGGGAGCAAAAAAAGGCGCCGAGAGCAACAAAAAAAAATGCTCCACTCTGACTGCAGCATAGGAGCAAAAAGCGTCGGGAGCAAAGAAAGACGCCGGGAGCAAAAAAAACCGCTCCGCTCTGGTTGCAGCGTAGGAGCAAAAGGCGTCGGGAGCAAAAAAAGGCGCCGCTTCTGCTCAGTGAGGGAGCGGCCGCTCCCCCTGCTCCCCCCCTGACTACGCTACTGGGTTTATGTCTTGGTCAGCATCACAAAGGAACTCTGTGAGAAGCAGGGATAGAGTCCAGTTCTCCAGGGTGACATTCAACAGCCTTAACTGAGAGAAACATCCTTTCTCTTCCTGCAGTTTGCTACATCATTCACTGCACACCCTCCAGCTTCTGCCAGAAATGAAGCAGAGCAGAGGTCCTACAAACAGCTTCATTCACTACACAACCCGGATTCTTTCCCAAGCACAGTCCATCTGGGGCACTGAATGAGGCAGGGGTCTTATGGAAACTACAGTATGTGATCATGTAATTAAAGATTGTATCATAATACATACTCACAAGGAGGGTGAATTAAGGTTGCAGGGTCAATGTTAATTCTGACATTTCCTGAGTGCTTGACCTTGCAACCTTAATGTTCCTTTAAAGTAGTTTTTGTTTATTTTGGTTTTGGATCTGATGGGTAGATTAGATAGATTAGATTTTTATGCTAGAAAGTTATTTCCAGAGGGGGAAGTGGTCTAGAATAAGAGAGAAGCTCCGGTAGTATCCTTTCTAAAATATGTAAAGATACACCATTGGATCACAGATCCACATCATGCGTGCAAAAAGAGGATGAAATGTGGCATCTGGATAACCAGTTTAATAAATAGCTATATTTTAAGTGGAAGGTCAAGATTGATATTAGATTGTATTAACAAGCGATTTGTAAAAATACTTCAAATACCATGCAAATGTGAACAATACACAGTACCTGAAAACAGTTCATCAGTATAGTCCAACTGATAGCTTGTCTTTCTGATCATTATTACATAGACTGGATTTTGATTTCTTAAGGTAAAGAGTTAGTCTTATTGCAACACTCTCTTGGCTGCTGTGTTACTGGCTTCTGTAATGGACACAGCACGGCTATGAAAGAAATAGCTGAGATATTTATGAATTTTTAATAAGCATCACATAGTGCACAGGAATCTGAATTTGTTTGATCTAGTGTTGTTGAGCTGCTGTTGTTTTTAAAAGAGAGAGAGAGAGAGATGCTAATTAAATGGAGGGAAGGATCGGTGCGCTACTTAAATCAATATGGATCGGCGCTGCCTTGAAAACAAACAGGTTTATATGTGGCAGGCTGGAAAATGTTACTTTCTCCAAGGCTGAAATTAAAGACTCATTTCCTATACACAGAAACTGGGAGACAAATAATCCCTCGTCTCGACAGGGCCAGTATCCCGCCTGTGGCTGGGGCCAATACGTGTTGCTTCAAGAAACAGTGAATAAATCAATAATGAGTAGATGACTCCACCAGGGTTTGTAGAGGAGTTTGTATGCAGCACTTTAGCCACCAAAAGCATGAGTCTTTATCATGTGAAGTAAAGCAGTGAATCTGTTCTTTAGTAGCTGTGGCCGATTCATAAACCTCGGTAGATCAGCTAGAGTGGGACATGTCACTCATAATGAACTGTGACATTTAAATGCACCTGGCCAGTTGTATAATGCAGAGCTCCTCATGCGGGGCGGGAGGGATCCTGACCCCACAGCTTACCGCATGAGGAATCCTTCGGGATGGAGTGACTCTCCAGCAGCACCGGAGGCCAGAGGAGGAGGCTAGCCAGGCCTTGTTCCCTGCCTCCACCACACTGGAGCCTGGATTTCATGGGCACATGTCGTTGAATCCACACCTGTACCAGCAGCATGAAGGGGCTGGATCTGTTGAGTGGAAATAGGGTATTTTCGTGGTTACAAAACCCTTCATTGGAAGGCTAGGCCAGCAGTTAGGGTGATAGACTAGGATGTGAAAACCTTGGCCTCAGTTCTCCGTTCTTCTCCAAGCTCCCTGTGTGACCCTGGAAGTCATTTAGGCCCAAATTTTAAAAGATTTTAGGCGTTGCAGTTCTCAGCACAGCAACATCTAACTGATTTAGGTGCCCAAGTCAAGTTCAGAAGTGATGTAGGCACTTAAGACTTTTGGCACCTAAGTGTCTAAATCCCAATTGAAAATGGAATTTGAGCTCCTAAATCAGTTAGGCGATGCTAAGCTGAGCACAGCAATGCCCAAGTACCTTTAAAAATCTGGGTTTTAGTTTGCCAAGGCATCAGTTCCTCATCTGTACAACAGGGATGACGGCACTACAGCATTACTGCTAGGGGAACGATAAACACATTCCAAAAGATTGTGAGGGGCATAGAAGCTATGGTATAGGGGGTCACATAACTATCTTGGATAGATTGTGGCTCATGCACTCTGGACTGCTAGAGCAGTCACACCATAGAAATGGTCTTAAATGTTAATCACACTTAGCCTAGAACAAAACCGAGATTATTTGCAATTATGATTTGTATTATAGTAGTTCCTTCTGGGACTGCAGCCTCATTGTGCTAGGTGATGTACAAATGCATAGTAAGTGACAGTCCTTGGCCTGAAGACTTAACATTTAAATAGAGGCAAGACAGATCAAGAGTGGGAGGGGACACAGAGGGCAAATTATTTGCCCATGGTCAGATTGCAGGTTAATGGTCAAGTTGGGAACAGAACCCAGGTTTTCTGGCTGCCAGCCTGGTGCTGTTCTTACTGCCCCTCACTGCGGCGAATCCATTGCGATCTGACATTCAAAGCAATACCAAAAAGTTCCCTAAGTAAGGAGGTCCAATTCATACACACAGCCCTATTCAATTAAATTACACAGTAAAAATCCCTCCCACTCCCCATCCAGCTGATAAAACTATAAGAGCGATGATGATACCAATTTAAAGAGCGCTGACTCACTGTCAGATTTCACTTGAAGCTTGCTATTCAAGCTATATTCTCTTCTTTTTGAAGAAGTACACCTTGAGCCAGATCCTCCTAGGTTCTAAATCAACATAGCTCCGCTGAAGCCCATAGAACTATGCCAGTTTTTACCAGCTGAAGACCTGCAATGCACAATTTCCCTCAGACAATAGAAGCAAAGATGCCTTGTACATATCTTTTTTGAATAGCTTGGCCTGCATTTGTTCAGTCCATTAAGAGCAAGTTCCTGCAGTGGGATTTCTGTAAGCCGAGTCCTTGCACGAGGAAGCTCATAGGCGTTTAATAAGTAAGGCTTTAATTTTATAACTGGATATGCAGAGGTGGATCCTCTACCTGCATAGAATCCCACTGATGCCTATGGGGCTCCATGAGCATGTTAGGTTCTGCCCACATGGATCTAGTTACAGGATTGGGGCCCAAGTGATGTTCTTTTATTTAATTTGGGGGGGGGGGGGGTGTTCCAGCTTGCTTTTCCTCTCTCCCATATGTCTGTTCTTTCCTGTTGGACTTTCTGAGAAGAGGTGCTTGGATAGAAGTGTGTTCTGGGAAAAGGGCGTTTATGATGAGTGCATCATATGATCTCCTTTCCATTTAGAGTATCAGAGGGGTAGCCGTGTTAGTCTGGATCTGTAGAAGCGACAAAGAGTCCTGTGGCACCTTATAGACTAACAGACGTATTGGAGCATAAGCTTTCGTGGGTGAATACCCACTTCGTCGGATGCACCCACGAAAGCTTATGCTCCAATACGTCTGTTAGTCTCTGAGGTGCCACAGGACTCTTTGTCGTTTCTATTTAGAAACACTCGTTCTCCATTGCCTTGCACTGTGTGTCATTGACTCCTCTGCACAGTGGGTATAAAATGCTCCTACTCCGCACTGGCATAGTTGTGCACTAATCCCGAGGCAGATTCTGTTCCCCTTGCTCACACTGAATAGTATCTTTGTTCAGGAACAGCTCAGGGACTGCTTCTGGAGGAAGGCAGTATTCAACCCGAGTAACTGATCAGATGTTTGACCCTGCCCTGGGAGCAAGAATGCATGGTGCACATCAGTGAACAGTTGAGCCCACTGAGTGGGACAGTGCAGAACTGGGGAATTAGAGATTAGAGCTTAATCTTTCAGGGTGCTGAGCATCCTTCAATTTTCACTGGTACCCAGTAGCATTAAGCCCTCAGGCCTCAGAGGTGTTCACATTACCTCTTTTGCTTAAATCATGCATGTGAGTCATAATCCTCCCCAGAAGGACTACCAGGATGGGGACAGAACTAAAGAGTAGTGCAGATAGCCTGGTGTATAGCAGTAGAACTGACTGGAAAACAAGAATTCTGTTTTGCAAAAAAAAAAAAAAAAAAAAAAAAATCAAGGTTTCACGGTATGGTTTTGTTCCATATTGGGATGAAACTGATACCTTCTGAGGTTTTTTGTGAAAAACCAGAGAGAGAGATCCCGACCCCCCAGAAGAGCCAGTAGCCTTGTGGTTCGGGCACTCACCTGGGATGTAGGGGTGTCCAGGTTTAAGTCCCTGCTCTGTCTGATTCTGTCCCCTAACCAGCAGGCTGTAGAGTCCGTCTCTCTTCCTGGCCCAATGAATGATTTATACGCAGTGGAACAGCTCCAGCAGGAGAGACTGAGGGACGTCCAGCACCAGAAGAGCCTGGTGGTTAGACATGTGGGAGATGTGAAGCAGACAGGGCAGGGACTTGAATCTGAGTTTCCCATGTCCCAGGTGAATGTCCTGATCACTGGGCAATTGTCTGTTCTGGGGTGGGTCTCTCTGGTGACCTGAATTTCCATCCTGGACCTGAGAAACCAGCCCATTGAAATTTTTGTCAAAACTGATACATTGCTGGGACATTTCACTTTCGATTAATTTATATTTAAAAAAACCCCAACCAAAACACATTTTGCAAAAAAATTCCCGATGAGGCGCAATAGGAAATTGAGCTGAATTTGGGGAGGGGGGAAAGTGGAGGGGAAAGCCCTCAGATAAACCTGCTGCCTATTATATTTATCTTGTAAAGTTACTTCCAAATAAGAGGTACATAAAATGTCCAAGTGTATTAAGGAAACTTACAAATGGATTTCCCTTGCCTTGCACTGCTAATGTGATCTGCTCAGTAGACAGACATTATTTTAGTTCATTTGGCTCAGGGCTCCAGTACACACTGTCTATTCCAAAACCCCCTTATTAAATGAAGCCACAGCTCAAAACCTTGTGAAATTAAAGTATTTATCTTCCAGGAAATGGTTGGAATGTAATGCAGCCGGAACCAGTCTTGAAAGTGGTATAATACCAGTCTTTGCTGGTATTTTACCCTGCTTAGTAGGAGAGAGGTATAGTGGATGCCAGGTGATGAGGGTAGGATCAAATCCTGCAAGATGTAGAAAATATCCCAGCATGGCTCAGACAAACTTAGCCTGTGATGTGGCAACTCTTTTGTAAGCCTGGCTCTGTGCAGCTCCTATTGGTTGACCTATTGGGTGGATCTCTGTTGGCTTTCCTCAGAGTGCTGCTGCCTATGGATTTTGGTGGATTCTTAGGTGCAATAGCATACAAGAGACGCATGCAGAAAATCTAGCTACTTGGTGGCAGATTCAAATAATGAGCTAAGTTCCACTGTACTGTGTGGCCACCAGTTGACAGCAATAAAACCATGCATTATACCCCACAATGCAGTATGATTAGTCGATGCTGTAAAGGAAGCTATTGTTTTTCGAAGACATCCTCTTTATATTGAAATCCAAGAGCCAAAGTTATCTCTGGTGTAACTCTACTGAACTTCAGTAGACTTACACCAAGGACATAAACCCTGCATCTGAAAAATAAATTAGACCAATATCGAAGCTTTGCTGAAAACAATAACCCTGCTTTGAAGGCTCCTGTTTTATGAAAGGTGCTTTGAAGGAATTCATTCACTCTGGAATGAATTCACACTATTCATCCTGCCACTCACAGAACAAGATATAATAGCAGTCAGTCATGATTGCTGTCATCTATCAACAGTTCATTACATACCCGTTAGACTAAGGGTAGCATTTGTGAAAAATATTACTCTGTGTGTGTTGAAAAGCAAAAGCAGCAACATAGAAAGAAAGAAAGAGAAAAGATTTAGCCTATTTCCCTACAAAACTACATATGTAATCTTTTGAATGTTGAGATATTGGGGACACTGAGGGTACGTCTACACTGTGGTGTAAGCCCTGTATTAGTAGAACTTGAGTTAGCTTGAACGTCTATACTCACTTGTAACACCAGGTTAGGAATTATTGAACCCTGGGTCCCAATCTCAGGCTCCAGCATCTACACTGCATTATGCTGGCCGGAGTCCAACCACCTATATTCCAGTCTTCATAGCCCACTCCCAAAATGTAGCCCCTCCAGGCCTTTGTTTGTGGTGCACTATAGGAAAACCTGACTGTCCAGCAAACTTGACCATCCAGAGGAAGTTGGCTCATGGAATTGTGGGATACTTTTGGCAGACTCCCAGAACACGAGTCCAGTGGAGCTGTTTCCACACGGCAAAGCAAGAGGACTTGAATCCTGGGTCCCAGCTTAATTCCGGCTCAGACCCTCCAACCTTGTAGGGTCCTGGGACTCTGAGTCTTAGGATATTGCAATTTGTGTGTAAACAGAAGAGGGGTTAAGGTTTGATCCTCAGTTCAAACCCTGGCCTTACACTGCAGTGTAAACACATCCTGACACACTGCACCAGATCCTCACCTGGTGTAAATTGGTGCAGCTCCACTGACTTCTTTCATACCTGTGCAAAGAAGGTGAGACATGCTACCATATCAGACCAGTAGTATTTTACACCCACTTTGCACAAGTGCAAATGACTGCATGTGGCAAATCAGGGGCAATGAGATGGAAGATTATATACACACACACTTGTTATCTCCTGGGGATGTGCCCACTGGATTTCTGACCAGGACTTCGGAATGACCAAAGAAGAGACTTCCCACTGGAGAACCAATCTCTTGTTTTATACCTAACCCATTGCACTTTGGGGGTCAGAGCCTCAGCTGGCATAAGTCAGCATTGCTCCATTGAATTTACACTGGACAAGGATCTGGACCAGAGAGTTTAGCTTGTGCTGCATGGGTAGTTGGGCAGTACAGGAGGTGTCAGCCTTGACTTTGGGAGATCCACATTCCATTTCCTGCTTCTCCATATATTTCCTGCGAGATCTTGGGCAAGTCACTTAGGTTGTGTCTACACTGCATTGTAAACCTGGGTCTGTGGGACCTGCGCTTCTGGAATTGGTGTTTCCAAGCCCATGCTTGAGTGTCCACATTGCACTGCACACTGGGTTTACAATTGCTGGATCTGGGTCTCTCAACCATTCTAATGAGTCCATACTGCACTACACGGACCTTCTGACTTGGGTCTGTGTCCACATGGCAAAATGACAGGGCTTGGAACCAAGTCAAAGTGGGACTTGGCTTAGAAACCCCCACTCCCCAGGAGGGTCCTAGGACCTGAGTCCTGAATGCTTGCTGCCCGAAGTCGGATAGATTTTTGTGTGGATATTAGGGGAGAGGTTGGGCTCAAACCTTAGTCTTCATTACCTGGGCTGAGTGTGACATGTAGACACACTCTTGGGGCTGGTCCACACTAACCCACCAGTTCGAACTAAGATACGCAACTTCAGCTACGTGAATAACGTAGCTGAAGTCGAAGTATCTTAGTTCGAACTAAAAGGTACTTACCACGGGTCCAGACGCGGCAGGCAGGCTCCCCCGTCGACTCCGCGTACTCCTCTCGCGGAGCAGGAGTACCGGTGTCGACGGCGAGCACTTCCGGGATCGATTTATCGCGTCTAGACAAGACGCGATAAATCGATCCGAGAAGATCGATTGCTTGCCGCCGAACCAGGAGGTAAGTATAGACGTACCCTTAGAGTCTCTTTGTGCCTCAGTTCCACTTCTGTAAAATGAGGGCAATCCCTACTTCATGAGGCTTTTGTGCAAATAAAAACAGTAAAGACTGTGAGGTGCTCAGATAGCCTGAGGGCCATAACAAAATCTAGCATACACTCTATTCTAATTTCATTCCTCTATTTACCAAAGGTTTTCTACCACAGATTTTTGGGGTGTTCTTTAGATTAAGGTAATGGAGAAAATGTGTGTCATTGAAGGCTGCTGATTGTTCATTTTGTTTTTAAAGGATAGGAGGACAGGATTGGGTCTGGGCCAGTTCCCTGTTTTGCCTTTCCACAAGGTAAAGAACCAGTAATGCCAATATTCCCAAGAAGAATAAATCTTGTTTGGTTGTTTTGGCAGTACCCACTAACAGGACATGAATAATAGTGACTCCCATTGGGAGCTCAGCACTTTGGCATATGTCCTTGAAATTGCTGGTATTTCTTTTCTGCTTCCACTTCACAGAGCCCAGCCAAATTCTCATTGTTTTTGCATGGAGCTGGAACCTGCCAGTTAGCAATGTCTGTCATTTATTTACTAGGCAAGTTGGACTCCTCTTGCTGCTGAAATAACTGCTGCCTAGGGCTTTGTTTTTTTGTACAAGGGCAATCATGGCTTGGTAGGGACAGAAATTACAATATCCCATTTTTGGGTCAAGGGTGGAAAGAAAGCATGATAGAAAGCTGGATGCACCTATCCGGATCATTACACAAAATCAAACCAAAAAGTCACCCCTACTAATATTGAGTCTGAGTTTGCCACCTGTGGAGGAAAGTTCTACTCAACAGGAGTAAAGGTGGCAGGCAGGGCCGGCCTTACGGGTGGGGTGATGTGGGCAACGGCCCAGGGCACTGTGGTCAGGGGGGCACCATCTGAGTGCCGCAAGCTGGTGGGCCTGGGCTGCTAGAATGGAGGTGAGTGTGGGTAAGCCCAGGGCTAGAGGCCCTAGCCAGCCAGATAGGGGGCAGGCGATGCTGCCTGGAGCTGATAGCCTGGAGGGGAGGCGCAGGCAGTAGGGTTCACCCCTGTGGAGCCAGCAGGCCAGCCCCTGTGTCCCCACTTCCTGCGGGCATGGGCGGTGGCTGGGCACCTGCTCTCCTCCTGCTAGGTGGTCAAGGGGAGTATAGCTGGGGGTGGCCCAGGCTCAGAAACCCCTCCTCGTGCAGCCTGGCTGGGCTCTGGGGCTAGGAGCTGGTCCTCACGCCCTGTGCCCCACGCTGCTGTTCTCAAACTAAAAGAAAGGGCCCCAATAGACAAGTTCGCCCGGGGCACCATTTTCCCTAAGGTCGGCCCATTGGGCCAAAAATTATAATCTCTCCGAACCTCTGCTTCCCGTTCTTGAAAAAGAGGGTTAATAATACTTCCTGCCACACAGGGATAACTCGAGGATAAATTCATTAATGTATGTGAGGAGCCCAAGCAGTATAATGATGGGAGGGCATAGAAAAGCCCCAGACTAAATAATAATAATACCAAACTCTTATAGCATTTTAATTAAAACTAACAGTGTGTTTCCTATAGTACTAAGCAGGCTGAGATTTTTATATACCAAATCCCAAACTTTATTTATATGTTGGAGAGTAACTGGGTTATGTTAACCCCATTTGGTCCATATATTCCATTTAATTTAATATGACACTATACAGTGTTCCCATAACCCCACCCGTTTTACCTGCACCCCTCCAAGAACAATTAATTTGGCTTATTACTTTTTTATGTAACAAGGCTCACATTGAGAGGAAGCTTTAGCATTTCATAGTGTAGCTAGACAGGTGAAGACAACTGCTGGCAGGATATGTTAATATGCTTTCCCACCCAAGGTGGTGCTGAATTTTCACATTGTCACTGTTCTGAAACAGGTTCTCAGCGCTAGACTGAAAACCCTGCGCTGTTTACTTGAGAAACTAGGAAAGGAAGTGTTTCTGAGGAATTAGAGCATAGGACTAGGTGTTAGGGGTCCCGGGACCTGTTTTCAGCTCTGCCCCAATGCACTTTGGTCCAGATTTTCAGAAGTGCTCAGTATGCATAACTGGGGCTAGATTTTCTCAGCATATTGAGTGCCGAGCTGTTTGGAAAATCTGGCCATGAACGTCGCAATGGGCTATGTTGCGTACTGAGCACAGCAGTGCCGTAATAAGGGCGAGGCGAGTGAGGCACTTGCCTCGGGCATGCAAGCTGAGGGGCGCAGAAACCTCCCCGAGCCGGCGGCATTCCGGCGGCAGTCCAAATGCTGCCGCCATCTTTGGCGGCATTTTGGCGGCGAGGGTCCTCCTTGCCTCGAGTGCAAAAATATCTAGTTACGGCTTTGGAGCACAGTGAGCCCATCTAGGCCTTATTTTGGTCTGTAAATGGGAGAAGAGCTCTTTGGACAAATCTGTCCCCAATTTTGGGTGCTGAGCACTTGAAAATCTGGTCATGTGTGCCCTTGACATTTGAACCTCAGTTTCCCCATCTGCAAAATGGAGATAAAAATTCACCTACCTAACTTCTAAGGCTTAATTAACTAACGTTTGTAAAACAGTTTTAGATCCTTGGATGCCACCTTCTCTCTAGAATAAAAGCATATGCAAAATATTAATACACAGGCTATAATGGCGGTGAGTACAATTTCCCCCAACTCTCTGAAGAATAATTGAGTTAATAACTAGTTAACTACTTGCAAATGTATAATTTTCTCATTTATACAACTAAATTGTAATTAACACATAAGGCCTAAGGATACATGCGGGGGGGAAAAATCTAATTTTCTCCTCTTTTTTTTCCCAAGTATGGATAGATTAAAACGTCCTGTTTTGTGGGAATTACATTTTAATGAACATTAATATGCACAGATCCATTTAAAGACAACTTTTTTTTATCAGTTCTTTTAATTACAGGGATCAGCTTGAAGCAAAAGGACTTGAAAAGCTTTGCAACTCCCCCTCCCCCTCCAAAAAAACCTATATTTTGAAATAAAGCCTACGGAAAGTGTTTTGACTTAATTTTTCTTTTGTTATACTCATGGCAGCATTATGCTTGCAATTACCATCTTTCAAATCAAAACTTTGACAATCCGCTAACCATCAGCTCATCAACAACATTGTGAGGCTTGCTAGGAAATATTTAAAGCTTGAGAGAAGGGAAAAAAAACAACCCTCAAGAAGTTCTGATATGCTCCCAAAGATCATCTTTTATCTCAGAAGTTTTGATTGAATCAAAGCAGGATGATGCCCCATGATTAACAAAGGACATTTTTTCCTCATGTTTTTTCATTTCCAGGACTGAAATTGTACAAAACTGATTTAATTTGATCATGAGTTGGGTTCTGATCTCTGTCAATTGAAACAACGCTGCAGATCTGTCTTGTTGTTCTATTAGAATGAAGGGTGAATCCCAACAGAATCTCTTAGCTCATGCTCAGCCGAGCTGAGCTGGAGAGGGGGGCCAAGTTGCCAAGTTCAGATATGTGATACAAAGTTTGGAGCGCATTTGAATGGGGTGTGGCAGGGTTAGTTCAAGCCATAGCTTGTATCTGGATCAGAAAATTTAGGGGTGTTCAGATCTGGGGGCTTTGGGTCAAGACCCTCTTTCTAGTTTTGAACCTTTAGGGTTCGTTATTTGGATTGGGATTTTTTTGTCGGAGCAGGTTTCATTCCATGATTTCTAGTTCTTTCCTGATTTGGGATGGGCCAGAATCTCTGTGCCATAAATGTTCTATTTGCAGCATGACGGTATTTATGCATCCAGCCCGAGCTGCCACCAGGAAGAGGCAGGTAGTGAAGCACAGTAATTCAAACATGTTAAGCAAACTTTTAAAAAAAATGTTAATGATCGGTTTGAGATTTGGGTTGGGGGCGGGAGATTGGTTGTGTTTTGTTGTGTTTTATTTGAACTGTCCCTAGTTAGGTTTGTCTTGATCAGAAAGAGGGGTAGGAAGGATGGTGTAGTTTCCCCTTCTGTGAAATGGAGAGAATGATACTGACTCCCTTTGTAAAGTGCTTTGAAATCTGCTGATGAAAAGTGCTATACAAGAGCTAGGTGGTAGTAGTAGTGGATAGGGTACTGGACTAGAACTCAGGAAACAATTCCAATATCAGCTACAAATTACTTGCGTGACATTGGGGAAATCTAGAGCTTCTTGTTTGTTTGTTTTTAAACCAAACATTTTTTTCGTTGGGAAAAAAATGAGATTTTTCATGAAAAAAGTTGCATGAAAAAATATTTGATAACATGCAGGCTTTCATCAAAAACCAAAAGTTTTGAGCATTCAGGTGATTAACAATTAAAAAACCCTATTTTTTTCACATAGAAAAAAAGTGCTTTCCTAACCAACTGTAGTCAGTCATTTAATCTGCTCCGTGCCTCAGTTTCTTTATGTGTAAAATTAGGATAATGCTCTTACCTCACAGAAGTAGTGTGAGGATAAAATCCATTAATGACTGTGAGATGCTGAGATGCCATGATGATAGAGTTTATACAAGAAGTACGTAGGTAGAAAGGATATTATTTCACCTTTGGTACATGAAGATTGTTTTGCTTCTCTTCATAACACGGGCATTCGGTGAAGACAATGAGGGCAGCAAAGAATGAGTAGAGTACCTCAACAAGGCTTTGTTATACAGTAGTGTCATATCTCCTCAAGGTGAAGGTTGGAATCCGTTCCTTGTTTGGTAATTGTTACCAGAGGACAGTTGTTTGACACCCCCCCCACACACACCAGTTAACATTGTCTGGCGACTCTGTTTGACTGCCCTTGACAGAGAGACGATGGAAGAGGACTGACCCTGTCTCCCCTGGAGCTATCACCCTTGTGCGTTCGTTTACACTGGACACTAAGCCCAGGCTCTGACTCAGGTTCCAGCCCAAGCCCCCCTTCTGTCCACACACACCAGTCTGACTTGGCTCAACACGCACTCAGGACCTGGTACTAGGACCCTGCTAAGGGTGTGTGTCAAAGTCTGAGTCTCCTTGTGACTCAGGTCCTAGCCCTGTCATTGTGCAGTGAGGATGCAGGTCAAGCCACAAACCCCACTCAGAAGGTCTGTGCAGTGCAGTATGGACGTGTTAGCGCAGCTGCGAGACCCAGGTCCAGCTTAACAACGCAGTGTGGATGCTCAAGTGCAGGCTTGGAAACACCAAGTCCACAAGCCCAGGTCCTCCAGATCTGGGTGTAGTGTGCAGTGTAGACATACCCAGAGTAGAGTGGTGACACACTGAGGGGGGCAAAGGGCAGTGTGTAAGGGAAGCTGGCCTTGCTGCTCCCCTCGAAGTACCTCTGCTGTTGACAGAGAACTTCAGTCTCCAGAGTTTCCAGCCCAGCACCTTTTCTTTCCCATGTGGAGCAGTGGGTGCTGTCTGGAGTTCTTTGCTCGGTGTCCCCCTCTAGCAGTCTTTGTTCCCATTCCTTACCCTGCACATTTTATTTGTCCTCTGGAATTAGTTGACTCTGATTTCTTGTTGGTCCCTCCCCGCTTGTGAGATGGCAGCCATTGTTGTTCCTTGACAGGCACTCCCTCCCTTCACCAGAGGTCGAATGAGCTGGTACCTGTCTTACCCTCACCAGCTCCCTCCTGTTCCCCTTCTGACCTGGCACTGTGTCCTTCCCACTTCCCTTGGCCCTTTATGTTGACCTCAGTACTTTTGTGGTCCCTCTTATCTCCATCAGAGGCAGAAGCCATTGCTATTCCTCTGGAGAAGCCTTTTCAGCTTCCTGCCTCTATACAGATCTCATATGAACCAGCAAGTGTCTCCATTATGGGATGGGAAAGAAGGATGGGAAGAGTTGGCAGACTGGTTTTGCTGATTAGGCGTTGGACAAGGATTCAGGAGAGCGGGGTTCTGTCCAGATCTCTGCTACAGATAGGTGCAACATAGGACAAATCACTTGGGGTCAGATTTGCAAAAGAACTGTGCATGCTGCTTTTTAGGTGTCAAATATAGCCCTTTTTAGGTGTCAAAATGGGAGCTGAGCTTTTCTGATAGGTGGCCATCAGCGTGGGTGCGAAACACATGGAAATCTGTCCCTACCTCTTAATGTACCTCAGTGCCTCATCTGTAAAATGGGGATAATAATATGGATCTAGTTCTTGTGGGTGCTGTGGAGATGAATTAAATAGGGATTATGAGGTACTTCATACTATGGCAATGGGGGCAGTATATAAATCCAGTTAGACACATGCTGTGTCTTCTCCTCCATCCCCTAATCCACCCTATCTCATTTCTCCATCACAACGCTGTGACCACCTGCAGCCTTGGCCCTTGTCTCTTCTACAGCTGTTATGTGATGGATTCTGATGGGTGTCATATAGTCACACTGTCCCAGAAACAGCAAGGATCAATCCTGCAACCTCAGGGATGGTGAAATGGATTTTTCTTTAATGCACCCAACTGAATATGTGAAGAAAAAAAAACCAATGTCATCCAGTGTGAGTGACATAGCGAGCAGGCATTCTACTAAAGGATATTTGAAGAGCAGAGCCCATATATGAGACATTGGCACAGTATTTTTCCATCAGTTTAAAAATCTATGTTTTACACACTCTTGCCAGTAATAACCACCTCCTGGGAGCATGAAATTGAAACCTTTCCTCCCCCCTCTAATATCTTCTCCTTCCCCATCACATGCACACGCACAGGCTTGTTGCATTAGGGTTGTTTGTGAGCACTGCGCTGCTGGCATTGATTTTTGTTTGTTTGTCTCTCTGAGTAAGAAGAGATCAGAAGGACACTTATTTTCAAAATAAAAACCACATCTGAAGGATTTATTCTGACTTTGCAAATAGATGAAAGGGGGAGGGAGGGAAGGAGGTTTGATATGAGGCCAACCCAGGTGGATTTAACGAGTGTTCAAAAAGCAAAGGATTTTTTTTAGGATTAGGATGAAGAAACAATTACAGTAGCATCCAGATTCTCGTTGTCCTTGGTGCTGTATATACACATAGTAAGGGATAGTGCCTTCCCCAAAGTGTTTGTAATCTAAATAGACAAAGGAAGTATTGTTATCCTCATTTCACAGATGGGGAATTGGAACACACAGATATTACCTGACTCGCTCAAGACTACGAGTGGAATCTGCAGCAGCGCAGAGAACTGAACCCAGATAGCCTAAGTCCAGTGCCTTAACCACGAGGTGACACACTTTGTATAGGGGCAGAGGTGCACTAGGGAAGAAAGAAGATGCAAAGCATCTAAGCAGTAGCTCATTGTGGGAGTGCTGCGAAGTGAGGGTGTGAGGTTCTGTTACCCCAGCACAGCTTCAGTGGTGTGCGGCAGGATCCAGGCCATGACTCTCCCTCATCCCATCCAGAGATGGCTTCTCTGGGACCACCAATGCTGGTAGCGCTTGCCAGCCTTCCTGTCCTTTTGCACATATTTTTCCCCATCCCCTAGTTCCCGGGGGTACACAGAGCTCTTCCAGGGGGTACATCAACTCATCTAAATATTTGCCTAGTTGTACAACAGGCGACATAGAAAGCACTAGGAAAGTCGGTACAAACGAAACTTTCATACAGACAATGACTGGTTTATACTGCTCTATATACTATACAATGAAATGAAAGTACAGTATTTATATTCCAAATGATTTATTTTATAATTATATGGTAAAAATGAGAAAGTCCGCAAATTTTCAGTAATAGTGAGCTGTGACACTTTTGTATTTTTAATGTCTGATTTTGTAAGCAGGTAGTTTTTAAGTGAGGTGAAACTTGGGGGTACACAAGATAAATCAGATTCCTGAAAGGAGTACAGTAGTCTGGAAAAGTTGAGTACCACTGGTCTAGTGGCTAAGACTATAGAGTGGGCCTCAAAAGACCTGGGTTCTATTCACCAGCTCAGCCACTTACCTGTTGTGAGACCCTGGGCCAGTCACTTCCCCTCTCTGTGGGAGTGCGGTGAAGTGAGTTTTGCAACTCCTGTACAACAGATGTGAGGTTCTGCTTCCCCAGCACAGCTTTGGTGGTGTGCAGCAGGACCCAGGCCATGATCTCCCTCATTCCACCCAGAGATGGCTTCTCTGGGACCACCAACACTGGTAGTGTTCGCCAGCTCGTAGAGCCCTTGCTGTCCTGTGCACATATCTTTCCCCATCATCTAGTGCTCCCATACCATACTAGAGCTCCCCAAATGTGTGTGCATGGGAAATTAGAATCCATATTCCATTACAAGAGAAGAGATTCAAACCAAGAAATCACATGGGGTTCTTGCAGTCTTGTAGATAAAGCTAAATTGGAGAAACTTAGATGGAACAATATTTGGCTGGAATATGCATTTCTGTTGAAATGAAAATGCTTCCCCAAATTGGGTGTATTTCACTGGTATTTCATATGGGGGCGGGGGAGACAGAAAAAAGTTCCAACAATGTCAAAACTTCACATTTTGACATTTTCAAAGCAATTTTTTAAAAATTTGAAATGACTTTTCATTTTGAATATTTTTATTTTGTTTTATAATATATATTATAATGTAATACAAAATGTGATAAAGTCTAAATCATAACAAAGGATCTTTTGAACAACCCAAAACAGTTTTTTCCCCTAGAATTTTCCTTTGCAGGGAATTTTGAAATTTTTGATTTTTGCTCTGATTCAGAATGAAACCAGATTTCGAAACCTTGACCTCCTTTGTGAAATGGAACTTCTCTCTTCTGAAAAGCTCTGTTTGTTGGGTCTACCTTCCCTCCTCAGCAACCCTACCTGCTGGGGAAAGCAAACTAGGGTGATGTTGTTATTAGCTGGATTCACATCTGTTATCTGGCTAATAGCAACAGCTGATACTCAGTATCTGGCAGATCTGAATAAGGGGGTTTTGTCCTAGCACTCCTGTCTCCCTTACAAAGCTGACGCTAGTGAAAACAGGAAAGCACCAAGTTTTTCCATTTCTTCCCATCCACCTGCAGCAGCACAACCCTCTTGGGCAAGCAGTGATGGATACTCAGAGCAAGGAAGCCTCTGCCTATTGGATCACCAATACCACTTCTAAAAATAGCCCAGGTTCCTGTGTGATGTCTCCCCTATAATCACTGACCCACCCTGTCTTACTTAGCTTTCTAGCCCTATTCTTCCCACAATGCCTGGTGATCTCACCAGTGCCACTACCCATCACTGCTCTGAAATAGCTGTGAGATGGAGATGCCTGCTGGCATGCAAATTAAAAACCAGAATTCCCATACACGTTACCGCCAGACTGGCACCTAGCTTGTTCAGAATGGGTGTGGGCTTTCTCTAGGCTGTCAGTAACTGTAGACAGGTATCATAGGGCATACAGTGAAGTCTGCACACTTTCTTGGGGTTTCAGATCCTGGGCTCCAGCCTGAGCCCGAACATCTGTACTGCAATTTTACAGCCCCACAAACTGACCAGCTGAGGCTGTTTTATTGCTGTGTAGACATACCTAAAGGGCCCTCATCCTTGCTCAGCCACACTACTGAAATGCCAGTGACTTCAGTGGGATCACAGCATGGTGAAAGAGGGTACAAATTGGCTTAAATAGGGTTAATGGCTGCAGTGAACAGTTCTGCAGTAAAGTGGTCACAGGTGTAATCTTTGACTAGGAGTTAATGGGGAGGCGGGTGTGTATACATAAGAGGCACTGAGGGTGATGTGGTTTAGGCATGGAGGAGGAAGTAGCATGCCGCTACTTCAGATAAGACAAACTTTAGGCTATGTCTACACTACGCACCTTACTGTGCCACCGCAGCCGCGCCCTTGTAAGGTGCACTCTGTGGCTGCTCTTTGTTGTTGGGAAAGAGCTTTCCCGGTGACAATATAAAACCACCTCCAAGGAGGGGGCTTCATCGCTGGGTGTGTGGCTCCCGCCGACAAAATGCTGTCCACACCGGAGCTTTTCGTTTTTTCACACCCCTGAGCGACGAAAGTGCCAGTGCAGATATAGCCTAAGTCTCAGTTACTTTTACTGTAGTCTTTGCTGGAAAGAGAAGGCAATCAAAGATGGGGGAAGAAAAACCTTCCTCTATTCTTGTTTGTAGAGCAGATTGCTATAAGGCAGTTTATATAACATACCTATTCTAATATTCTGGAGCGTATTACAGCAAGACATGCTGGAAGAGGGACAAGGGGGTGTGGGGCTCTCTGTCCCCTGCATGTTGTATAATCAGTTATGCCTGTGGGTAGTATTTTTATTTAACACTAAGGCCCCCGTCCTGCAAACACATGTGTATGGGCTTACCTTTAATACCATGTGTAGTTCCCTTGATTTCAATGCGACTGCTCACGACAGTAAAGTTACGCAGATGTGTAAGTGTTTGCAGGACTGGAGCCTTATCGCAGGTGAGTGTTCAATCCACCAGGCCACCTGGCTCAAAGAGTTTACAGTCTAAACTGCTACTGTTTGACACCTACTTTGCTCTCAGCAGGCACTAGCATGAATGACAACCCAGGGTGCAGGGCAGATGAGAGTTGGATCCAGTGCCCATATCACGTGGAGAGGAAGGCATGTGGCTAGACTGGGACTATGGGATGTGATTACAAAGAATGTCCAATTTAACTGGGGAAGGGAATATAATCCCGTCTAGTGCTGCAACATTTTAATGAGGCAAAACAGTGAAGCGCTCAGATTTTTACAGTGGGAAGCAAAGAGAGCAGCTTGCCCTGCAGAGATGACCCTGGTTTCAGGAAAGGGATGGGTGTCATGGGGAGTGAGTGAACTAAATAGACGGCTGGACTGAGGTGGTAATGCTGTGTCAGTGACCTGTTCATCAGGAGCTTTTGTACCCTCTGTACAAATCATGAATCTGAAAATATGCACCTTGCCTCATCTCATGCCACGGCCTGATCCAGTCTCCTATAGCCTGATCTCCGTAGCAAGAACAGGCTGAGCTCTCCTGATTCCCAGTGATCCCTGGACCAAGTGGACATGGGCGTCAGATATCCTATTGGCTCCCCCAAACTGCCCTCCTCTCAAGTCCTTATTGTCCCAACTAGAACTATGCTTCCACCTTCCCTTTTTCTTGCACTCTCACATTCACCTTAGTCATTTTCTGTAGGACCTTCTAATCTCCTCCCTTTTAGTGTCTGGACAGGGTGGCTGGCTGGGCCTCACAGGATCGGAGGCTGGCTGAACAGTACCAGGCTGTTTTGCAGATGCAGAATTTGATTCATCCACATTGCGAGATTTCCCAGTGACCCAGCTGAATTGGGTCACCCAAATGCAATCACTGACTGAATTCTGGATGAAATAAATTGCCTATTGCATTTTCTTGATGGAAGTCCCTCTCCTCCAGCCAGCCTATTGATCAGTGAACACACACAGACGGTAACATTGTTTGAGTCCCCACCACCACATACACACACGTCAATATTTGGATAATATACTCCATAACATAAGGCTGGAGTGGCTTGTTTGTAATGTCGCCATTCACCAGCAGGTGTCCCTTCAAGCTCACCAATTTTCTGCCTTTCTTGAAGAGATGCCAGATGAAGCTATTATTAACTGCAAGAAATTCTCTCATACAACACTGGGTGAAACTTCATGGTGCATAATATGCTTCGCTGATCTTCCAGTGTACAGAATGTCACAACATGAAAATGTGAGGTTTATAGCAGAAATCGGCCTCAAGCCAAACCCCATGTCTGAAAACCCCCAAATGCTGGGAAGGTCTTTATGCTCCTGAGGAAAGAATGGTGGCTAAGGTAGTGCAGTGGGATATGGGAGAATCTGACTTCATTTCCCAGCTCTGCCATAAACTTTCCGTGTGACCTTAGGCAAGTTACTTTATCTGTGGGTGCTTCCCATCTGTAAAATGGAGAGAATTTTTTCTTCCTTACAGGATACACTCATAGAATCATAGAATCTCAGGGTTGGAAGGGACCTCAGGAGGTCATCTAGTCCAACCCCCTGCTCAAAGCAGGACCAACCCCAACTAGATCATCCCAGCCAGGGCTTTGTCAAGCCTGACCTTAAAAACCTCTAAGGAAGGTTAATGATTGGGAAGGGTTCAGGCAAAGCGATAACCGTAGCCGTATAAATACCTAAACAGATTATTTTTAAAAAGCCAAAGCCAAATACCCCCAGCATGTTGGTGGTTTGAATTTGGTTGCCAGTCCAGATTTTTATTTCTTATGGATACAACTTGTAGAGCTGGTCAGGAAAAAATGGTTGTTCTTTTTCACTATGAAAATGGACATTTTCCACAAAAATTTCCATTTAGTCAAAAAACAATTTGTTGCTAAAAGAAAAAAAGCTTGATGGAAAACTTTTGACCCACTTTCAATAGCACGTGTTTAAGCTTATCTGTAGCATATCTGCAAAGCTTATTTCTGAAAAGACGCCTCCAAAATCTACTTGTCGGGAACTGCCAATTTTAAAACTAACAATCTCTGTAGCTGAGATATGAGACTTAGCTAATGCATAAGATCAAATCTCTACTCTAACTTTTCTGGTGTGTAGGAGGTTGCTTAGTTGATTTGGATATTTTTGTATATTATTATTTACTGAGCACCACTACCGTGCCAGGGCCATATAAACATGGGGCTGTATCATACATAGGGTATGGTATGGGGTCATGGGGTCCACCTGTGTTGCATCTGATTGTAGAAGGGTCATAAAGGAAGACATGGTGCCTGCTTTGCATTGTAAAGCAGTTTGCTAACGATGCATCAGTTTCTCTGAAGCAATGCGGGAGCCTATGGGGGCAACAGGATGCTTGAGACAACATTTTGATACACACTGAGTAATAAATGTTACAAGGCAACTTTGCTGCCTTGTAAGACTAGACAAATGACTTAAATACATCAGGTAGGATACAGTCCTGCCTTGCCTGGAGAGATCAGTGCAATAACCTATCAGGCCCCTTCCAGCTATCGTTTGTAGGGGGATGATTCTGATCTCACACCAGCATTTATGCTGATGTGACTCAGTGGAGTTGACTCTTTATGTAGATTAGCGTAAATCTGAACAGAGTCAGGCCTTGTGGTTCTATAGCACGTCAGGCAAAACTCATCTCTCACTCTGTCTGTAATATATTTTATCCTTCCATGGCACCTTCCATTCACAAATTTTAAAATTCACGTAGGGATCAATCATCACTGACTTCCCATGAACTGAGGATCAGGTCCTTAACAAACGGAGCTTCATCATCATCCTGTGAGGTAGCTGTTTCCCTCATTTTACAGAAGGAGAAACAGAGGCACAGAGAAATTAAAGGCAACATTTTCAAAAACTGGCTTCACCTTGAAAGGACCTGATTTTCAGAAAGTGTTCAGCACTCACAGCACCTTTGAAGATCAGGCACAAGTTGTCTTGATTTGGACTCAAGTGGCGTCCTGTGAAAATGTCGTCCTTAGTAACTTGCCCAAGGTCACAGAGTGAATCTAATTCAAGTTCTCCTGAATCCCAGGCCTGGGCTGTAAATATGAGGTGAAGGTTCCTCCGTGTTGGATAAGTCCTCCAGTGGTAACTCATAAACTGGCTCATGTCACCCCTCTGAGGGTAATCATTGCTAATGAACTTCAATTACACTTAAGGCAATCACAGTCTGGGCCCATGGCATTAGCTGGGGATTAATGATCGCTTTGCAAGAGCTGATTCCCGGTTAACCCCAGTTGGCTGTCAACTTCTCGGAAATGCCTTAAATCAAGGTCATTATTGCAACAATAAGCAGTAAATTCAGTGAAAGCAAAGGCAAAGAGAACTTTTATACCAGATATTTTTATTCTCTTCTGCAACATGCCTGTACCAGTTGTTTTGGGGTTACATTTCTGATGGCAACAGCAGTTGTTATGCTACATACTGTGTGGGTAGCTTTATGCCACTTTGTTCTTCAAAATTTGTAAATAAGTGCCTAGTTGCCAAGGTGACAGGAATTTTATAATAGTCACTCAGATAAATAAATATCCCAGGTATTGCTAGGTAATTAAAGTTCCCTAAATTGGCCAATCTCAGTTTTCATTCCATTTCCATTCTTCATGTTCCTCTTAATTGTAGCGAGTGCATTAAACAGCCCTTATCACTCCACTGCTTCCTACAGACGCCTGGTTTCTTTCAGTCTTATCCTTGGCAAAACAAGAGAGTGGCATCAGATACCAGAACAGCAGCAAAGACAGGGGAACATAGGAATTGCCATACTGGATCAGCCCAGAGGTCTTTCTTGTCCATCAGCCCTGCTCCAATGGTGGCCAGGCGTAAGTGCTTCAGGGGAGGATACAAGAAATCCCCGTAGTACACAGTTAGGGGATGACCTGCCCCTAAGGGAAATTTTCTCCTAACTCCCATTAATTATAGATTGGTTTATGCCCTGATGTAGGAGGGATTTTTATAAGGTCTCAATAACACAAGTGATTATTTCCATTGGACATTTTGGACTAGATTCACCTCTGGCATCAATTTATTGATTTCTAGTTGTAGCCCTGCCTCAAGAGAAAACATCTACATGTTAATTTACAATGATGATGGGTGACATTTAAACATAGATACATTTAATCAACACTCCTTACCTCTCAAACACCTGTATATGAACTCTTCCTTTGCTTTATTCTTTGAATTTACACATACCAGGGCAACTTGATATCTAAGTATTGTTCTAGCTTGAATTTTTTGTTAAATCCTTATTTAGGGGTGTTGTGTTTCCTCTCAAAATCTTATTTCTGCTTTCCATGGTTCCCAGACTGCCCTCCGTTCCAAATGGTGAACTCATCCATATGATGCTGTCATTATCAGGCTTGCAATAAATTCTTACACAGATGGGCTCCATTCATCTCTCCCACCCAGAAAATGATGGATTTTCCCCCTGCTATTAATAAGCAAAATGTACAGAAGAGGAAAGTTAAAAACATATGATCAGTTGTTGCCTCTGAAGGCAATTTGTGGCCTCTTCTGTTGTGAGTTCAATCTGGCTATCGATTCATAACAAATTAGTAGCTGGCATTCTGCAATCTGATTTATGATTGAAGCACAGAGAAGTGAAGTGACTTGTACAAGGTCACACAACCGGTCAGTGACAGAGCCAGAAATAGAAATCTGGTTTCCCAGTTTTCTGCCTTATCAACTAGACCACATTCCCTCTCCTTATTGGACATTTTAACATTCATCTGAAACCAGTATTGTACCCCTTTCCCCCACACTTCTTTCTGCCATCTCCACCTATTGTCTCTTGTCTTCAGTTTAAACAGTAAGCTCTTCAGGGCAAGGACCATCACTTTGTTATGTTTTGTATGGTGGCTATCACAATGTGACCATGTCCTCAAGTGCTACTGTAGTAAAAAATAATAAATAACACATAACACATGCACCAGTGATCTGTTCTGCTCTGACAAATTCTTCCTTTCTACACAAGGAGCATTTACAAAGATTATTTAGGTCCCTAGAAATAATTGGGACATTTTCTTTACAAACATGTTTAACTCCCCCTGCCCCCCCCCCCCAAAAAGAGGGAAATGTCATGTGATTTTCCTACTGCAGTTTAAAATTTATCCGCCCCAAAATCAACAAGCCCAACTATCTTGAGAGCTGCTTGTTGTGAAGCTTAGCTAAGTGCTGGAAATGTCAGTACTCAGTGGGTTTTGGTGACATTTGTGGATCTGCTGGGAGACAGATTCAGGCAGCTCCCCATGGAGAAATCTGGGCTGAATGTAGAAGGAGAGGCATTTTTAGAACAGCTTTTGCATAAGTTTGAACTGACTTAGCTCGGCTAAGACAAACAATTTTGTTTGCCTGAAAAGATTAAAAAGAACTAGCAGCTCCGATCAGCACACCAGTGCAGAGATCTCACCAGCTTGACAGGAAAAAATGAGGAATATTCGGATGTTGTATTAAAAGTATGTAAATGAGACACTTTTACTTAATTTGAAATAAGCGTGACCCCACTAGTTCAATGTAAGGGCTGCCAGCACACAGGCCTTGTCTACACCTGTTGCATCAGTTTCACTTAATTCTCTCTTTAAACCACTGTAGTAAATATGGTACAAATGCCCCTCTCTTTCTTTTGGGTGGCTTATTTCAGTTAAGTTTAACCAATTCCTAACTGAATTACGATAAGCCAAAATAAGCCCAGTTTAAATTGAAATTAGAATGTCCACTCAACATTTTGCACTGGTTTAACTAAATGTGTTTAAAATTACACCGTTAGTAAAACTGGGGCATGGTGTGTATTTACACCAGGCATTTGAAACAGGGACACGATTCACCCCTCCTTACCATTGGTGTAAATCGGGACTGAATCCACTGGATTTATACTAGTGTAAAATTTTTATATGAGAAAGCCTTACAGGTCTTGGAAAGGGGGGACATTTATGCGGGAAAAGGATACAAGTTCCAAAATTATGAGATGTTTAGTTAGAGGAAGGGATAGGAACATCCTGACAATTAAAACTACTTGGCAAACATGGGAAGACTAGAAATCACTGTACATCCTTGTTGCACTGTACATCCGCTGTTGCAAAAAAAAAGCAAACATCATTCTGGGATTTATTAGCAGTAGTGTTGTAAGCAAGACGTGAGAAGTAATTTTTCCACTCTATTCCACGCTGTTTAGGCCTCAACTGGAGTATTGTGTCCAGTTCTGGGCGCCACATTTCAGGAAAGATGTGGACAAATTGGAGAAAGTCCAGAGAAGAGCAACAAAAATGATTAAAGGTCTAGAAAACATGACCTGTGAGGGAAGATTGAAAAAATTGGATTTGTTTAGTCTGGAGATGAGAAGATTGAGAGGGGACATGATAACAGTTTTCAAGTACATAAAAGGTTGTTACAAGGAGGAGGGAGAAAAATTGTTCTTCTTAGCCTGAGGATAGGACAAGAAGCAATGGGCTTAAATTGCAGCAAGGGCAGTTTAGGCTGGACATTAGGAAAAACTTCCTAAGTGTCATGGTGGTTAAGCACTGGAATAAATTGCCTAGGGAAGTGCTGGAATCTCCATCATTGGGGATTTTTAAGAGCCGGTTGGACACAAACCTGTCAGGGATGGTCTAGATCACTGGTGTCCAATATGTTCGCCACTAGCCACATGTGGCTAATAGGCTACTGAATTGTGGCTAATGCATGTGGCTTTTTTATAACGTGGCTAATAAGAAAAATTCAAAACCACAAGTGTGGCTAGCATCAAATTTCTGTTGGACACCACTGGTCTAGATAATACTTAGTCCTGCCTTGAGTGCAGGGTACTTGACTAGATGACCTCTCAAGGTCCCTTCCAGTTCTATGATTCTATGATCCCAAAAAACACCATCACAGTTGGCATGTTTGGCATCTTTGCTGACAGTCCTGGCAGAAGACCTAGTGTATTAAAATTGCAGTTTCTCCCCTGGAGATGTGGGTTCGGACACTAGCCAGGGTCTTCTACACTCCCAGGGAGATGAATTGTCTACCCCATCTCAATCTTCTGTGTCTTGGTGATTGAATGCGTCAGAATTAACTACCTCAGGGTCAGTGTGGAGTCACATTGGTGATTCATAGATTCATAGATTCTAGGGCTGGAAGGGACCTCGAGAGGTCATCGAGTCCAGCCCCCTGCCCTCATGGCAGGACCAATTACTGTCTAGACCATCCCAGATAGACATTTATCTAACCTACTCTTAAATATCTCCAGAGATGGAGATTCCACAACCTCCCTGGGCAGTTTATTCCAGTGTTTAACCACGCTGACAGTTAGGAACTTTTTCCTAATGTCCAACCTAAACCTCCCTTGCTGCAGTTTAAGCCCCTTGCTTCTTGTTCTATCCTCAGATGCTAAGATGAACAAGTTTTCTCCCTCCTCCTTATGACACCCTTTTAGATACCTGAAGCCCGCTATCATGTCCCCTCTCAGTCTTCTCTTTTCCAAACTAAACAAACCCAATTCCTTCAGCCTTCCTTCATAGGTCATGTTCTCTAGACCCTTAATCATTCTTGTTGCTCTTCTCTGGACCCTCTCCAATTTCTCCACATCTTTCTTGAAATGCGGTGCCCAGAACTGGACACAATACTCCAGTTCAGGCCTAACCAGTGCAGAGTAGAGCGGAAGAATGACTTCTCGTGTCTTGCTCACCACACACCTGTTAATGCAGCCCAGAATCATGTTTGCTTTTTTTGCAACAGCATCACACTGTTGACTCATAGTTAGCTTGTGGTCCACTATAACCCCTAGATCCCTTTCTGCCGTACTCCTTCCTAGACAGTCTCCTCCCATTCTGTATGTGTGAAACTGATTGTTCCTACCTAAGTGGAGCACTTTGCATTTGTCCTTATTAAACTTCATCCTGTTTATCTCTGACCATTTCTCCAATTTGTCCAGATCATTTTGAATTATGACCCTATCCTCCAAAGCAGTTGCAATCCCTCCCAGTTTGGTATCATCTGCAAACTTAATAAGCGTACTTTCTATGCCAATATCCAAGTCATTGATGAAGATATTGAACAGAGCCGGTCCCAAAACAGACCCTTGAGGAACCCCACTCGTTATACCTTTCCAGCAGGATTGGGAACCATTAATAACTACTCTCTGAGTACAGTTATCCAGCCAGTTGTGCACCCACCTTATAGTAGCCCCATCTAAGTTGTATTTCCCTAGTTTATTGACAAGAATATCATGCGAGACCGTATCAAATGCCTTACTAAAGTCTAGGTATACCACATCCACCACTTCTCCCTTATCCACAAGACTCGTTATCTTATCAAAGAAAGCTATCAGATTGGTTTGACATGATTTGTTCTTTACAAATCCATGCTGGTTATTCCCTATCACCTTACCACCTTCCAAGTGTTTGCAGATGATTTCCTTAATTACTTGCTCCATTATTTTCCCTGGCACAGAAGTTAAACTAACTGGTCTGTAGTTTCCTGGGTTGTTTTTATTTCCCTTTTTATAGATGGGCACTATATTTGCCCTTTTCCAGTCTTCTGGAATCTCTCCTGTCTCCCATGATTTACCAAAGATAATAGCTAGAGGCTCAGATACCTCCTCTATTAGCTCCTTGAGTATTCTAGGATGTATTTCATCAGGTCCTGGTGACTTGCAGGCATCTAACTTATCTAAGTGATTTTTAACTTGTTCTTTTTTTATTTTATCTTCTAAACCTTCCCCCTTCCCATTTGCATTCACTATGTTAGGCATTCCCTCAGACTTCTCGGTGAAGACCGAAACAAAGAAGTCATTAAGCATCTCTGCCATTTCCAAGTTTCCTGTTACTGTTTCTCCCTCCTCACTGAGTAGTGGGCCTACCCTGTCCTTGGTCTTCCTCTTGCTTCTAATGTATTGATAAAAAGTTTTCTTGTTTCCCTTTATTCCTGTAGCTAGTTTGAGCTCATTTTGTGCCTTTGCCTTTCTAATCTTGCCCCTGCATTCCCGTGTTGTTTGCCTATATTCATCCTTTGTAATTTGTCCTAGTTTCCATTTTTTATATGACTCCTTTTTATTTTTTAGATCTTGCAAGATCTCGTGGTTAAGCCAAGGTGGTCTTTTGCCACATTTTCTATCTTTCCTACCCAGAGGAATAGTTTGCTTTTGGGCCCTTAATAGTGTCCCTTTGAAATACTGCCAGCTCTCCTCAGTTGTTTTTCCCCTCAGTCTTGATTCCCATGGGACCTTACCTATCAGCTCTCTGAGCTTACCAAAATCCGCTTTCCTGAAATCCATTGTCTCTATTTTGCTGTACTCCCTTCTACCCTTCCTTAGAATTGTGAACTCTAGGATTTCATGATCACTTTCACCCAAGCTGCCTTCTACTTTCAAGTTCTCAACGAGTTCCTCCCTATTTGTTAAAATCAAATCTAGAACAGCTTCCCCCCTAGTAGCTTTCTCAACCTTCTGAAATAAGGTGATGATAGCTTTTCCTGGGAAACATGGCCTTCATACCAACTTAGACCGCATTCCTACAGACACCTTGACACACTTTTAACTTTACTCCCTTGAGTAGTCCCACAGAAATCAATGTAAAGTTAAACCCATGCATAAGTGTTTGCAGGATCAGGGCCTTAGAGAATGGAGATTAGAGCTGAGCAAATACAGCATGGATATTTGTGTGAATAAAGCTCACCTATTCACTTCCCTTGTATAGGCAACCCCTTTTATTCACTTACTGACAGACATCTGAGTGAGCAAAAAACCCCACCCGGAATGCTAATGCAGATAAATATTTGCAAGAGTATTCTCACCAGAAGTGCTCTGTTACCATTTTGCAAAGCTCTTTTTATTATTCACATAACAGATCTGTCAAAAAAAATTACAAATATTCAAGCATATCTTATGTACAGAAAAAAAGACTCCTGATTTAAAACCTAGGTCCACCCACGCAGAAAAAAAGAACCAATACCATGTGACTTAGGTGGCCAAACGGACAGTTCAAGCAACAAATAGTGAATACTCACAGGCTAAAGCAGTAGGTGAACAAACCATTGGCCAAAAATTGTTTGCAAATAATAATTGAATAATTGAGAATAAATAAATTAGCAAAAAATCAATCAGTTCATGTTTATTTTCAGGAAAAAAAGAGCTATACTGGCCAGATACATCATTCATAACAAGTACTTCAGCCATCTCTAACAGGGAATATGTTAGAAATTTCAGCCATGCTGCTGAGGTTGCATTTTGAATTAAACATATATAATGCCTTATTTTTATTTAAGGAAAAATGGCTAGTATGTAATTAAATATCAGGGGATTGTTAAAAGTATTTTAGAAAAAAATAAAGAGCTAAAGAGGGCTGCTATCATACCATACTTACACAAAATTACACAAGCTGCAAATGTGTAATTAGGGTGGAGAAATGTAGATCCACGCACTGTGGTGGCATAAAATTACAGTGGTTAGTCCAGTTACAGGAGTAATAGTGCCAGTAAACATGCTGTATATTTTGGTGTTATTAACACACACATGCAGAGTCTCCCCTCATTCTCTGAACAAAGTGACTTTAACATAACACTCTGAGCAGCAAAGAATAAGTTAGTTTGTTTTTATATTACGGGCCTGATCTTGGTCTCATGTACTTGCAAGCATCAGGAGTAACTTCGGTCCCTTTGGAACTATGATGCTTAATATCATCTCCAAGAAAGTAGCACCGAGCAGGAAAAGAATATAATTTAAGTTTAATTTCATCCCTAAGGCAAATAATATGGATTGCAGCTAAAGCAAATGATCTTTAAAAAAAAAAAAAAAACCCCGGGGAGAAAAAAACCAAGAAAAAATGCTAACGGCAGTTTAAATTTTTGCAAACATCCGATAAAGTACTTTGTAATATTTCTTTAAATATTTTTTTTTAAAAATGTTGATTCAAGGTAAAATATCCAACTTGATATTCTGGTACTTTTTGCTTCTTTTTTAAAATGCAACATGTTTCGAAGTTACTCTTCTGTTTCCGTATGCATTCATTCAAGGCATATATTTGGTTCCTCTACCTCTCTGTAACACACATGTTTATAATGGCATATTGATTTCAAATCTAACTTTAAATGAAAGGAAACATCTTCTCTGCTGCAAACAGGAAGGTTTCCCATGAGCTGCCCCTTGGCTCGCAGTCAGTTGAGTTAGTACATTTTCCTTTCATGATGTTTGGCTGGGGGGAACTAGAAAGCTTTTAAATTGGGGAAATGGAGACAGCTGAAGTGAAGATGAGCTTAGTGTGCTATGGAAATATCTCCTTTATGTAAGAAGCAGTGTGGTCTAGTAGAAAAGTTGCTGGCTTTGTTACTTCACCTCTGTTTCTCCTCCCACCCTTTGTTTTGATCATTTAAATTCTATGCTGCACTGTGCAGGGGCTCTCTTATATTCTTTTTGCTCTTACACTGATATAAATTGTGGCGGGGAGTAACTCCCTTGAACTCTATGGTCTAGTTCTTCAGTGAGTGTAATCAGCATAATTCCATTGGCCAACTTAACACCAGCTGAGCTTCAGGGACAAGGAGAGAAGGGACATCAGCTTTGTACTAAGCAAAATAAAGAGACGCAGGCAAGGAGGAATTCCTTTCCGGGGTCTGACACAGGTGGGCGTGGTGGTGGGGGAAATGGCTTTCAGAGAGGAGAGAGTAGTGCTTTCCCACTCAGAAACCAAGCTGCCTTTGAGCCTATCTAAACCCACTTACTCATTTACATTTTCTGGTAGTTAATTAGTCACTGACATTCCCCAGTCATAGTCTGAGCTTTTAAAACAATCGGTAAATAAACACCCAAAATGTGGCAGGAGATGGTGAAAGAAGACACATTGTGGTGTGTTTCCCCCCTGCCACTAGTCACCAGAAAGCCAGTATCAACAGGCATCAAAGATATATCAAGAGATTTAGGTGTTGCTGCACTCAGCATTGCAACACCTAAGTCTAATTTTCAAAAGTGACTTAGACTCCTAAATCCAACTGAAAGGTATAACAGGAAAGGTATAATGTGATACAATGGCTGGAAGTTGAAGCTAGACAAATTCAGACTGAAAATAAGGCTTAATAATTTTTTAACATTGAGAGTAATTAACCATTAGAACAATTTGCCAAGAGCTGTGGTGAATTCTCCATCACTGACAACTTTTTAATCAAGAATGGATGTTTTCTAAACAATCTGCTCTAGGACTTATTTCAGGGAAGTTCTATGGCTTGTCAGAAGGCAGACCAGATGATCAGACTAATCTCGCCGGGTCTTAGAATCTATGAATTTCTGAAAATCAATAGGATCCTAGTGGATTTAGGTTCCAAAGTCAGTTAGGCATTGCAATGCTGAGTGAAGCAACGTCTAAGTCCCTTTAAAAATCTGGGCCTTAGTGTCTGTGCTTCACATCCCCATCAGTGAAATAGGGTTAATAATTATCAGAGGGGTAGCCGTGTTAGTCTGGATCCGTAGAAGCGACAAAGAGTCCTGTGGCACCTATAGACTAACAGAGGTATTGAAGCATAAGCTTTCGTGGGTGAATACCCACTTCTTCGGATGCAAGCAGTGGAAAAAACTCCACTGCTTCCACTGCTTGCATCCGAAGAAGTGGGTATTCACCCACGAAAGCTTATGCTTCAATACCTCTGTTAGTCTATAGGTGCCACAGGACTCTTTGTCGCTTCTTCATGGAACCATTGACTTTTATTACCTGAATATACAGTGCATGGCACAGTTAGGCCTCTAGGAGCTATCGTAGTCCAAATGCATAATAATAATTAATACCTAGGTTACTTTAGTGGGACAGAAGAATTAACTCTGTAAAGGGTTTGTTTCCAAAAATAAATGCTCTACCAAAAGAAAAAGAGTTGATATGGTTCTAACTTCTTTTCCTTTTGTGAGCAAACCTCTGTGACAGTTGCAATGCACTCCACCTCCCCGGATCCTTAGGGCCACAGGAACTCATCCACAATAGTGGCTCCCACCCAAATTATTATTGTCCCCGATGCTGCATCATTTTGTGGCCTCGTCCTGCTCTCATGTTTCCCTGGAACCTTAATGAATGGATTTCCCATCCTGTCCAAGGCCATTCATTATTGCAGTTTACGAGTTAGCTGTGCTTCACTCCACACAACTAGTTTGCTGCTTTCCTGCAGGCATCCTAATGCCTAATTTTCAGCAGTCAGCCTCCAAATGAAAATCACTATCAGTATGGTAAGCGTTTGGAGTATTAGTATTGATTTATGCCTTGGGTGAAGAGGTTAATTAAATGTGAATTTTAAGCCGACAACATGATTAGGGGAGTGAGGAAACCTGAATTCATGAATACTTCCAGGGCTGTTAAAACCATTTAAAATGAACAATGACTGGAAAAAACCCGTCTGTTACCAGAAACTGGATTAATGCCATTCTGATGACTTTAAGAGAAATAACGGATTCTTTCTCAGATATTTAAGTCCAGCTGGGTTTTTTGTTTTGCATTTATATTGACATTAGCACTGAATTTCATACATTTTTATTTAAACTGCCCTTATAAATTCTGTTTTTGTTTCTCTTCTTTCTTTTTATTTTTTCCCTTTAAAATTTAATCATACAGTCATTAGTTCATCTGGATCTATCAAATTTGAGACCAAGGCTAGTCTCAGTCAATACATCCTTAAAGAGCTGCTGAATGGCCTTCGACAGAAAACTTTGAACAACCTTGGATCAGATCCCCACCTGGTGTAAATCGACATGACCCTATTGAAGTCAATGGAGGGACATCAATTTACACTTGCCAATTCCTTTTAGAAATGATTAGACTCAGAGTAGCACTTGACCCAACTCCCACTGAAGTCAGTGGTAAGACTCATTGATTTCAATAGGAGATCAGGATGTATGTATGATACTATAGGGTGCTAAAACACCCTGTAGAGGTTCTGAGTGTCCCTCCCCTCCCATTGACCTCAGTGAGAAATTAAGGCATTTGGAATTCCCGGTAGCTGCGTATCACCATGCAAGTTGGCATTTGTCTCACATAGATTTTTCTTCCCTCTTGCATAGGGTCATTTGCATGAAACTGGGATCTTTGTTAGGTAGAATTTTGTCAGATTTACGTGAACAAAAAAGAAAATGAAATTCAGGTTGGGAAAATGGAAGACAATATATAGCATAAGGGTGGGGATGAATGGAGAAAAAAACCCCTAATGGGCATATATTCCAATGGAAGGGAAAAGAAATATTTGGAGAGCAGTCACCTTTTAAGAGATCTAGTCACTCAGGTACCAGGGTTCATTATAGGAACCTGAAGAGAAGAGTGGACAGCTTGGTTGCTATGTCATGTCCCGGTTGTTACTATGGATTAGTGCTCTCAGACAGGTTGCATTCCACCAGATGGGTTACTCATTCTCCTGCCATTCCATCTCCTCACCAGAGATGTTTTCACTGGGGCTATCTTATCTGGGCCACGGTGACTTCCTAAGGTCACACAGGGAGTCTGTGGCAAAGCCAGGAATTGATCCCAGAGCTCCTGAGTCCTTGCCCAGTGCCTTAACCACAAATCCATCCTCTATATTATTTAAGAAACACTGGCAAGGGAGGAAATGGATGTTTTCAGATAAGCAGTTCAATCAGGTGGAATCAGTGATATACAAGAAGGATTGTTCATGACAGAAGGAGCTACTCAGGTAGAAGCTCTCACATCAACAACTGCAAGAGGGTGGCAGGGGAAAGAGAAGAGGCTGGCAATGGACAAGCAGAAGAAGGTGGGAGAAAGACACCAGGCCTGGTTCTCCCTTTCCTTGCACCTTGTGTCATTCATACCTGTGCAAAGCAAGCACAAAGCTGAGTGAAAGGCGACTTCTACTTTGGCAGCATGTTACATCCACTTGGCCAAGGTGTAGGTGGCTACACCAAGATCAATACAGGGGAAAATCAGGCCCAATGTTTGGGAGAGAAGCAAAAGTAATGCAAAGCTGGAAATCTAAACTTTGGGGGAAGGGGGAAACTTGGTGAATTGAACCTAGTCAGAATGTTCACACACACACAAGTACTATGAATCATTGAGTTTCCCAGAGTCCTAGCACAGTGCAGACACATCACAGTGCCAGTCTAAGTAGTTAGAGACTTTGATGGTATCAGTAAACATCTGGATGCAGTTGAGGCTTCAGTGTTTGAAAGGATTGGTGGAAGATTTCAGCAAAGCTGGAGCTTCGGAGATTCTTTGTGAGAAACCTAGAGTGGAAATTAATTTGGAGACTCGGAAGACAAGTGAGATTCAAAAGGTTTTGGGGATGGAGGAAGAATAAGATATGAGGACAGAAAATGTATAGAAGGGGGGAAATTTTAAAAACAATAGGCCAGATCCATCTCTGGTTTAACTCCATTGAAATCAGTAGAATGTGATCAGGAATGAATTTGTCCCAGTAAACTGGGGGAAAAGAAAATTTTGTTTTGCATTTTGCCTCAAGGAGAAACCTGACATTTGGTAGATGATCCTTTTCCTGGGCTAAACTTTGGGGTGTCAAAAAGAGAAGGGATTGCCCCTCTCAGAATGCATCTGCTAAAAAACAAACCAAAAGACCTTATTGAATGGACCTGAAAATACGACTTGATCTATTCCTGAAGCCTGGATGGCCCCTGAAATAATAACTAATGATAATTGAATAAATCATTAGTACCCAGCTGAGGGTTAAGGCTGAGATATTAGAATGAGGCAGTTTAGTGAGAGGCGTTGTGTTTCATTACCTGCTATAGTCAGTTTTCCTTTCTCATGAAGAGTTCATATCTCTCAGTGCCAGAAATATGAGCAGCATCCACAGCAGGGTCTGTTTTCGTGGCTAAACAATACATGGCGAATGAGCTGCCAATAGCTCCTGCAGCCCTAATACATGTGAATCATGATTCAGCAGGGAACTCAGTCACATGCCTAACTTTCAGTATGTGGCATATGCTTGAGTACCTTGATGAACCAGGGCCTTAGATACTAAAGTAATGGGTGATATACTGGAAAACCCTATGGCAGATACAATGCACACAACTATCTCTGGAGTCAATGAGAGTTTTGCCTGCATTAGGACTGTAGAATACAGGACAGAATATAACTGCTAGACAAATGAAGTTGAGATTTGACATATATCTCATTGCCAAGCCCTCATGGTTATCAAGAGAGTTGCTTTTTTTTTTTTCTTAACCTTTTGGGGGAGGATGAGTTTGTTCCGACGTGATCCTATTGAGTCTAAAGATGTTAAGAAGAAAAAAAATGATTGTTAGGTCCTACACCAGGGGCATCATCGGGCATATATTGTTACCAGGAATGCAGACAGATAATCCCATAGTAATTCAATGATCCCATTGCGTCCATCATGGTAAAAAATATCTATATTTGAGGGGGAATTTTTGAGGCTCAGCTGCCTGTTTTTTTCAGGTATCATTTACACCCACAAATGTGTGACCTCATATTTTGCAGCAGGTGCAAATTTGAGTACTTTCACCTTTACCTACCTGATTTATACCCATTCTTCCACTAGACGCTAGTGGTTGGTGTATCTTCAATGAATTGTTAACTAAAGCCTCAGTTCAGCAAAGCTCTTAGCCTTATGTTTGGAGTTAGGCAGGCTCTTAAGTGTTTTGCTGATGCTGGGCCCAAGTTATCTGCAGGCAAAAATTATGTCATCAGTATTAGCTATGTGACCCGCCTGATTATAATGGGGTTGCATTTGACTGAAGGCAAAATGTGATGCATACATAGGACCATATTCTGTATTGCATTACTACTGTTTTTACCTCCACTGAAGACAGGAATTCCAGTATAGAACTAGAGCAATGCAATGGAGAATCAGATTGAGAATAGTTATTGCTTCTACTGATATTTAGATATGAGAGAACACTGCTCAACTTTAAAATCCCAGGTTGAGTTTGCTAGGGTGACTGATACGGGGGGCGGGGAGGAACGGTGCCCATCTTTTTACTTGTAAGCTGAGCAAATTTTAAGTGGAGTCATAGCGAGACAATAAATGTGGAACCCCACAATGCTTTTTTTACTGAGTCACTCTGCACAGTACAACTGTACTCCAAGCCCATTAATTTTCTGTTCTTCCCTAGTTGGCCAGTAATAATAATTAGCCCCTCTGCTTCTTATTGCCTCCCTTTCTGTACTAGTAGACTGCTAACCTATCTCTCCTTGGTTTTCTTTAGCCTGAACAGAAGGTACACAGCAGTTTTAAGAGCCTAGTGATTGGAGCTTTTAAATATCCCTTAATCTTTCCTCTTCAAGTGAACACAAATGGACATATGCTATAGTGGGCTGAATTTAAAAAAAAAATAGTGAAGTAGTTGGTGCTAATACATCTAGACAAAAACCCACACAAATCTCATGTCAAATCCAAGCTAGAATCAATACAATGTTTCTGTTGCATTCATGCAGCAAAAAGAAAAGAGTTTGGTGAATGGAGACCTGCTCTTTTACTTTAATGAGTCTCTTCTTTCCAGCACCTGAAAGGTCATTTGTAAGCTAAAGCCTACATTCTACCATTTCAGTGCATAATGACACGGTGCTTCCAAGCTCAAAGAACAACAGTTAGGATCTTGTTTCCCTGGGCAAGGGAGTTATAATGTACTGTAATAGATGCTGTTTTGAAAGCATTTCTTGCTGAGAGAATCTTGCCAGGTATACTGCTCATCTATTGACTCTTTATAGCTTATATAAGCAGAGTTATTTAGTTGTGCATATTGAGGTTTTGTTGTTGTTTTAACTTGAGCACCCAAAGTCTACTTTGTTTCCTTGTTACTTTAAAGTTTATCTGTTTCTTGATAAATATTAGAAGAAGCATGGCAATTGTTTCTGAAGATGAAAAATCCTGTAAGAGGAAAAGGGCAAAAATCTGTAATGGTCAGTTGATTAATATTCTGGTATATTTCACACAAACATATTCCCTTCCTCCACAACTCCACCGTGGAAAAAAGAGAGAAAATTCAATTAAAAGGTCCATTTAAAAAAAGACATCTGAGTGTGAGTTATTAGAGGGAGGTGCAGAGTTTCATATAAAAGATACTTACTTCCCTTTCTGAGACTTAGGAGCCTGAAAAAATAGATTTAGTTTTTGCAAAGAGAGGCAATTTCTTTTAACATTCTGAAAAGAGAATAGATTCTCTTTGACAGCAATATTACCATACTGCTGTCAAATAGTTTAACACACTGTTAAGGAAAGAATTAATGGCATTAAATAATAAACATAGCACTGTGCTGGAAAAATCCAGTGCCTAGGAAAAACAGAGGAATTGCTGACAGAAAAAGTTTGGAGATATTATTCTAAAAGGACTTCTTGGAGGCACCACCTCATTTGCAGTGTCTCACGCTGAAGGATGGTCTTGTGGTTAAAGCACCGTCTGAGACATAAAAGATTTGCATCCATCTCTGGGTTCTCTATTTGATCATGGGCAAGTCACTTATTTCTGCTGTGGCCTCAGTTCCTCATCTATAAAATGGGGATAATAAGAATTCCTTTTCCATTGTCTGTCTTGTTTCTGTGGGGATCTGGGTTCTATTCCTGAACCTGTCAGTGAACTGCTGTGTGACTTCAGCAAGCCACAACTCCTCCCAACTTTTGTCTTGTCTATTTAGATGGTAAGAACTTTGGGGACAGGGACTGTCTTTAACTATATGCGTGTACATCACCTAGTATAATGGAGCTCCAAATCTCATTTGGGCCTTCTATCTTCTGTATAATCCAAATAATAAATAATAATGCTGCAGAATATTCCTTGAGCAAATTAATGTTTCTTCACTAGCCTAATTCTCTAGACTCAATGTGTAACGAAATCATGTACAATAGATAACAGATATAGTTATATAAATGACACTCGCATACACAGCCACTGGGGAACCAGGACTAGGACTCTGCTCTTTCAAAAAACACAGCCCTCTACATCCTGAGCTAAAAAGGAATTACACTAGTGATCTCACATCATTCTTGTGGGCTAGGCACAGTGAGGTAACATCACTCAGTGACTTAGATACGTAAAGCCAGGACATTACAGACTGGCTTTCCGATCAGAATGTGTTGAAGATCAAGGATCTCAGAACCATTTTTGTGAACATTAATTAATTAAACCACACAAAGACAGTGGCAGGTAGGTAGAACAAGAAAATATTAATATACAGCAACACCCACTGCGCAAGTGGTAAATTGAGGCACAAAGAGATTAAGTATCTAAAGTTTATGCAGCAAGACTGTACCAGTGCCAGGCATAGAACCAAGTCTCCTGATTCCTCATCCTAAACTCTAACCTCTAGAATGTGCAATTAGGTTTATTTACAATAGGCAGAGACGTGCAGAGGTGATAAGAGAGTATGTAGGGGTCACTCAGAAGGCAGATAACAAATAACCCTCATTCCAGTTATCACTCACATGCAGGATAAATTTGAGGGTTCTGCTGGAGCTTCCTTTATGTGCTTGCAGCTGCTAAGCAGCACAATGCCTTCATGAATGCTAGCCATCACTTCAGGCTCCATTTCAGCTTGTCACATCCCATTTATAAGCTGGGGTCTTTAGCGGGGAGAAGTAGTCGCTGAAGAGAGAAGGCCTCAGAAAATAAATACAATAAAAATTGAGGAAGTCAGTGATCATTAAAGATGACACCATCTTACTTGTTTATTAATTATGGATCCGTTTAGAAAAAGAGCTTTGTGAAATTGCTGACAGGTCCATTCAGCGTATTTCTGGGAAGCTCTTTGCCCAACTCATCATCATTTGAGTACTGGGAACCTGAAAGCCTAGATTTCAATGTTTTAAAGTGAAATTCACCACTGTGCTAGAAGCCAGGCCAAGGCCTATGCACCACTTAGCTTCCATTTAACCACTAAGGCTGAAATCCTGGTCCCATAGAAGTCAATGGCGAAACCCTCTTCTGACTTCAGTGGGGGCAGGAATTCAGCCTGGAGAGGTTGAGTAGGACGTAAGGGATGCATAGATGTTGTGCTGGCCCCTGCACAGAGCAGCTCTCACTGTATTAAAAACACCTGGAACTCTTGTGGTCGCTTTTCTAGGCTAGGGAAGAGTGTCCCAGATTAACAAAGCTGAATTCCTATCTTTATTCCTATTGCAGCTACAGAGTGACCAGTATCAAGACATGCTTTCTCCCAGCAACTCTCCTCCAACATGCTCCTTCAACCCTGCCCTCCATATATAAAAGAGAAACCTCTACATATGAAAGAAAAGTTCCATGGCCCATGACATTCTGGGCCTCTCTGCAGAGTATACCAATAGTGGTTCCAGCTCTAACCCTGGTTTCCATAATAAATCCCAACCCCCCAGGTTTTAGGCTGAGACTCTCTAACCCAGGGGTCGGCAACCTTTCAGAAGTGGTGTGCAGAGTCGTCATTTATTCACTCTAATGTAAGGTTTCGCGCGCCAGTAATACAGTTTAAGGTTTTTAGAAGGTCTCTTTCTCTAAGTCTTTAATATATAACTAAACTGTTGTTGTATGTAAAGTAAATAAGGTTTTAAAAATGTTTAAGAAGCTTCATTTAAAATTAAATTAAAATGCAGAGCCCCCCTAGACTGGTAGCCAGGACTTGGGCAGTGTGAGTGCCACTGAAAATCAGCTTGCGTGCTGCCTTTGGCACGCGTACCATAGATTGCCTACCCCTGCTCTAACCCATTTGACATAGACACCTGCACAGTCAACAGACAGCTTTCTTGGTTACTATTGACCTGGGTTGTATGTAAGCCAGTGACGTAGAGGTGAATACCAGTGTATTCCATTACTAATCGCATCCTCCCAAAGAAAGCCTTCAATTTGCCAGATGATGCACATCAAAGGAGATTTTTCAAAAAACTGGGTCATGTTCACTGTTGTTATTCCCTTACTTTTTAAGCACAATTTCCCCCACTTTCTTTCTTCATTGTTTCCCCGCTCTTGAATCCCATAGACTTTTTTAGGGTTCATTTTAAATTGTTCATGAAAGCTCCAGTGAACTTCAGACTCCTATTGACTGACTTCTTCTATGGCTGGGCAGGCTCAGAAGAGCAATGGCATCAGTACTCAACTCTTTTAAATGACTTACTGAAACCCACATAAAAACCTGTGAAACCACAAACCTGAGGCCATGTCTACACGACAAAATTATGTTGACCTAACTTAAATTGGCATATAGCCATCGCAGTTAATAAATCGCTTGTGTGTGTGCGCACAGTTGCCTACTGGTGTCAGCGGTGCATGTTCTCACCAGGAGTACTTGTATCAATTGTATTGTCAGTGTGGGGCGTTGTGTGACATCTCCTGAAAACCAGGAACAGTAAACATAAGCAACGCAGGATCTACACCGATTCTGCGTTGACCTAACTATATTGACCGTGGCTCTATGCAGCTTGGGGAGGTGGTGTTATTAAGTCAGCGTAGCAGGGCAGTTACATCAGCAGGAATGAAAATCAAGTGTAGACGCATCCACAGCTCAGTTGATGTAAACTGCCTTGCATCAACCTAGTAATGTACTATAGATCAGGCCTGAGTAGCCTTGAAGTGAACTTCCAGAGTTCAACAGCAGACAGACACTTCTGCTTTTCCATAGGCTACTTAGGACTTTAATAAGAAAGTTTCATGAAGTTATATTTTATCCTCTTGGTTATCAGTTGAGTGAATATCAGTGACCTCAACAGTATTTTAATATAATCTTTAACAAAAATAATCACAGATGAAATACCTTCTTATCACAGAGGCAATTATTAATTCCATTGACTGCTCTTCTTCTTTGAGGAGGGATAAAAACTCAGCAGATCCTGATTCTCCACTGCCTTGCACTTTATGCCATCATTCAGACTGACTGCAAAGTGGGTGTCAAATAACATTTTGATGGGGGTGGCATTTTACATCCCCTTTGTACTGGTGTAAATGACAGCATGCGTTGCAGGGCCAGAGAGACTCAGGCCTCAGGGTACAAGGAAAGAGAGGGAGAGTTGGAATTTTAATCTGAGATTTTGTAAAGCCTGAAACCTAAGGGGTTGCTGTGTATTATGCATTCGAATCTCTTAGGCCAATTGGGAAAGCTCAGCCTTCGCTTTTACACATCGGTTAGAGTTACTCTACAGTAGTTATAGATTCCCCCCCGCCCCCCTAGAGATGGGCCAGTCTACTGTGGAAAAAAATCTTGGTGATAGCTGAAAATGGGGCCTTTTCTGGTACATACGTACATACACACACACACACGGTACGTTAAGGAAGGCATGGATAGTTCATTTCTCTGGCACTCTTGAAGGGTTTTTATGGGTCCTCTCGCCAACCCTTCTCTACTCTTTTCCATACTGGCAGCTGCAAGATCCTCAAAAAGCAACTTCAGGCTGAGATGAACCATGTGCATCTCCAACCAGCTCCCAACAGTAGGCTCTCCTGCAGCCCGTGGACCACAAGCAACCCAGTCTGAGTATGTAGGACAGAAAGATGCAGCCAGTCCATCCGGATGGCAGGCTCCACTAATTGATTAATTACATTCAGTATGTCACCAGATGCCCTGCCTGACAGATGATGTTCCCCTTTAACAGCTGTCTTTCTGACCCCAACTATAAGGCGCATTACAAATAATAACTTTGTAATTACCTTTCTTAAACAAAGGCAGAAGCTGAAAAGTAGCCAGCTGAAAACCACGGGGAGCATTTGGGACAGATTTTTCCATTAAGTGAGTTTAAGTGTTCCCGTGCTGTGCAGCTCAGGATGCATGCCAGCAGAGAGGGAAAAACTGCCTAAACACGCACCCAGCCATAAATCTTCCAGACCCCATGATAAACAAACAATTCCAGCATCTGTACAACCAGCTGATGAGTAGCTGAGAAACAGACAAAATGGGACTTAAGAGCGTGGAATTTTCCAAGTGCCTAAATATGCGAAGCTTTATAAAAGAGGAGGCCTAGAGTTAAGTTCCTAATTTCATGGGAGCTATTAGATGCTTTTGAAAATCAGGTCATTTTCTTAGGTGCCTAAATATGGATTAGGAGCCTAAGCGCTACGCTACAAGCAGAATTGCAGTGGTTTAACGTAAGGTGTGTTTTTAAATCAGTTTGATTACATCGGTGCAAAAGGCTGTATGGACACTTATTTTCTTTTAAACCAGACCTGTATTGATTTAGCTTAAGGGAACAGGCTTAAGCTAAACCTAAGTAAGCCACTCAAACAAAAATGAGGCCTGTCAACACTTGAAAATTAATGCATATTAAGGTAGAGTGTGAATTTAAAATGCAAGAGCTATTCCAGAACAACTCCATTATGTGGATTAAGTTAAACTGGAACCTGGCACTCTTATTTGGAAAGGAGTGTCCACATAATGGAGATTTTCAGGAACAGCTATTCAGGAATATCTCCATGTGTGGAGAAGCCTCAAAAGTGTTCACACAGTGGTTTAATGAAACCAATTTAATTACTATTACAAGGTTGTGTGTAGATGAGATTTAACTTTAGGCATTCATTTTTCATTTTCTTGGCCTATATACAAATGTTTTTATAATGTAACTCTCCCTCCCTCAGCTCCCCTCTCCCCTCCCAGATTAATTGAAACCATAAAGACAAGACATTGCAAACCTGGACCAGATCTGGGTACAGTCTCTGTTCTGAATCCATTGAGCCACACCATTTTTCCTTTTCTGCTTCTCTCAAGGGCAACAGGAGGACTCCCTGAAGCCTGGACCAAATGCCAATCTATAGCATAAACTAGCACAGGGTACTCGGTGTCTATGCTGCAGCTGCTGACTGATCCTGGGGCACTTTGTTGGTGACCTCTGCAATATGCGCTGTCTCCACAGCTCTTGCGAAAGGAGCCTCAGGTAAGCTGCCATATGGCTTTGCTTGTTGGCCTAGTATGTTGCTTCCAGCCCATTGAGATATCTAGAAATAATTTGTACTATACGTCCCATACTTGCCTTCAGGTGTCCTGTATCTCATTCCCAGTCATCTCCTCTTCATCTGCATTGACTGTTGAAAACTGCTGAGTTAAACATTTTTTGCCTTGTTAGCAAAAATTTCCCTTGATGCTATTTTTTTGCAGCTTCCTCCCTCCCAGGCTGACTGCTAAATTGGGACTGCCATGTCCTCAGAGTCAGCATTGTCTCAATCATCAGGAAGGAGGAATTTTTCTTGATGTAATAACAAGCAACAATACTTTGCAACTTGTATAGCATCTTTCAGCTGAGGACAATGGAAAACATTTAAAACATGAAACCTCGTGACTAGAGCTGGTTGGGAATGTTTCAAAGGAACTTTTTGTTGTTGTTCTTGGAAAATGCCTACTTGTCAAAAGCAAAACTTTTCACAAGAAATGTGTTAATTTTGATGAATCTTTTGTTGGGAAGGTTTCTCACATCCAGGGTGGAATTTCTCAAGAGAAAGAGACACACCTCAGAATAGCCTGAGGGTTAGGGCAGTCATCTGGGATGTGTGGAGAGCCAGGATCTCTTGCAGGGACTTGAACCAGGATCTCCCATATCAGAGGCACATGCTCTATTTACTAATCTACAAGCTCTTCTGGTAGTGGCATATGTTCTCTCTCACACACACATGTTGGTGAACAATTTTGACATTTTCCAGGAAACAGAGTTCTTGTTTTCTGCCCAGCCCCAAGCATGACGCACGGAAGAGATGGACACATTGTTATTCCAACTATGTGAATGGATAATTAAACCTACAGGTGGTGCAAGTGGCCGAAAGCCACACAGTGAGCCATTGATAGAGTTTCAGAGGGGTAACCGTGTTAGTCTGGATCTGTAGAAGCGACAAAGGGTCCTGTGGCAAACAAAGCGACAAAGGGTCCTCTGTTAGTCTATAAGGTGCCACAGGACCCTTTGTCGCGTCTATTGATAGAGTTGAGACTAGAACTCAGGGTTCTCACTCCTAGTCCCCCCCCGTCTCACATTAGCCACTATGGCTCCCAATCCTTCCAGAGCTGGGCATAGAGTCCAGGAGTCCCCACCCTTCTAGATACGATAACCTAGAACCCTTCCAGAACTGGAAATAGAATCCAGGATTCCTGACTCTCTGTCCTCATCTATCTTGGAGCAGGGAATGAAACCCAGGAGTCTTGATTTTCACTTCCTTAATCCCCTATAGACCCTCCCTACATCATCTTAAAATCTTCCTTTCCACAGGACTCAGTATCACACGGTGCTGAATTCCTCCTGGGCAGTGCCATGGACCTTCAACTACCATTGCCTCACAGAGTTGGACCTATAGTTTAAATTGCCAATAAATTCTTCAACCATAAACTTTCAGATAGTGCTGTAGGAAAACAAAAATCAGAGAGAAGTTGTTAATCGATGTAATTATTTAAGAATTTCTACATTGGGTTATTGTACTGTGTTTAACCACAGCACATGGTGCAGTAAATGAATTTGGATTTTGTTGCATATACTCTCAACAATGCATCTGCATATTTAAGTGTTACAGTTCAATTACAAAACAAAAGTATTCTGCCATTTAAACATTCTTATTGGTAATTACATTTTGATTGCGAAGACATTATCAGGGCATCTTTCAAGCCTTGATTAATGCAAACCTAATTCTCCCTTAATACCAATCCCAAGAGGAGTTTAATTTAAGAACACCGAGATTTATCGTCAAGCTCCTAGATGATGTCAAATGCCTTCTTGTTAAATGTTCATATTATGTGTGTGTGTGCATGTAAGTATGTGCATGTAAGTATGGTCAGTTGAGCTGTACTGATTTATACTACCTGGGGCCATGGCCCCACAGTTCCTACCACAATGAAGTTCCAATGTTGGTTGAGGTCTTTAGGTGCCACATTAGGTAATACTACTAATAAAAAATAAAAGAACCACCAAATAACTACAGACATTTATTGACTTACACTTTTGTGCTTAAATACTGCTGGAGTGTCAGGTCAGTGCATACTACTGCAGACTTCATGATCTGTACCACATTACCCTATCATAATGGGACAGTGTTAACTTTTAATTTATTTCCTATTGTCAGTATGCAGTTTTTGTGTGCTTGCGGTGCTTTGATATACTCTTATTGTGAGTATGAAAATTAAATGTGCATAGCAGTCAGCGTTGCATATTTCAGTCAAGTGATAGGTTTCATTAACATCACAGGACTTCTTTTTTATGGGTGTCCATGAAATAAAAAAAGGAATAAAATTTGTATCCGGTTTAAAATTTTATAACTGACGTTACACTGAACATAAAGTAGGTTGCTTACTAATACGGCCAAAGCATAGCAGCAAAAATATTGATGTGTACTGCTTCAGTAAAGTTGGAGAGATCTGTATCAAGTTTATGTGGCTCTCCCAAGTAGCCTAGTCCAACTTAAAATGATTTTTTAAATGGCCAGTGAACCAAAAGATTCACCAGCTCTAGTTATGTTATGAGATCTCAGACAAAAATGTATAGAAATGCTAAATATTATATTTGTATTATTAATTTATTATTATTATTATTTATTATTATACTAAATATCTACGCAGAAATGTTTGTGACAGAGAGAAGTTTGTCTTTATGATGAGAGACCTATTATGCACACCTCACTTTGCTTTGGAAGGTTTTCATGATATTTTAATTAGGTCCCTACTTCCTACCGTCAGTCTATAGTTACTGGTGTATTTGGCTACTGGAGCTCCAAATATCTTTGTCTTCATCTCAAGACTGCTGGAAACTGTAGAAGCATCAGACGATAAGAAAATTAATTAAGCAATTTCCTAACACCTTCCAATGATCTTAAAGTTATTTATAAATATTAATTAAATCTTGCAGCAGCTTGTGAGGCAGACAGGGGTTATCCCCATTTTACAGATGGGGAAAGTGAGGCTCAGGAAGGTGAAATGAATTACCTAGGCTGTCACCGCAATTCATTAGCAGAGCGTAGGAGTCCTGACTGCTGGTCTTCTGCTTGTACGGTTAGAATGCAGTTCCTATAGGGGTAGATTTTCAAAGGTGCAAAGGTCTTTTAGGTGTCCCAAACTCACTGAATGTCAGAGCTGGTTATGTGCCTAACTCCCGTTTACTGCTTTGAATATCAACCCTTTAATATGCTCCCTCACGAGCTCTCAGATCCTGAGTAGGCCCTGTTAGAAAAAGCCCTTGGACTCTCCTTCAGGATATTTGTTTTTTTGAATTTCAGATTCGTGGCTTGCATTTGGAAAAATAATTGGGTTTTGGAAAAAGCAAGCCACCAAATCAATGTTACATTTACAGCATACCATTTTAGGGTGCTAAGTCCTGGTTATTCTGATTTTAAATGGAAGTACTTTCCAGGAGATGCTTACTACTGCTTGACAGCTGGAGTCCACATATAACATTGCCTCCCTTTGGAGATAATTAGACCCACTGTCTATCTCACTGCTGGACTTTGATTCATCAGTTTAGATTAGCTGAGAGTCTAAATCCATCCCTAGCCAATATGCAACGTCCTTTGCATCAGCTCAACACCTTGACAGAACTTTTCCTGGGATGACAGGATGGGTTTCTCATGCAGAATAAAGCATATGTTGCCGTTTTCAAGTGGTCTTATGATTCAATCATGCCAGTCTTAAACAGCCTTGTCAAAAATTCAGAGATGGTTGAGAACCAGCTCAAATTAGAACAGAGCTCCTGTTTCCACAAATCAATCTTTTGTCCATCAGCAGGTGCCTAGGGAAGATTGTATATAATAGGGAAATGATAAGTAATTGTGCAAGAGTACAAGGTTGGCCCAGGGGATTAATGCTGAGCACCAACCGAAGGAGAAACAGAGTACTAGATGCCTTATTCTCATTGACATTAAGGATCCTTTACACCGCTCTGGCTGTCATGGGGAGCCTGCCACACACGAGGCCTGAGTAAACAGAAAGGGCCAATTAACCCTGTGACAGGCTGCACCTGGAGGAGAATCCATGTGGATCAGCGTTTAATTGATGGTGAAGCCCAGCTGGGCAAGGGGCAGGCTAAACGGCTATAAAACCAGGAAGCAGTACATAAGAAAGGGTGCTGCAGTCACTCTCTAGGCTTCGTGATGGAAAGGGGAAAACGAGAGGGAGAATACAAGTTCTGAGATCCTGGCTTTGAGGGAAGGGCATACCTAGAGGAGGATGGAGAAGCAGCTTTTGATAGAGGCAAAGAAGGAAGCAGACCAGGGAAAGAGCAGCAAGGTTGGGGACGGTGTAGCTCTTGGCTGCAGGTTGTAGGGTCTCTGGGCTGGAACCCTTAATAGAAGGTAGGTCTGAGTTCCCCTATCAGTCATGAAGGAAGTGGCATTGCCTGGGCATGAATGAGAGGACTGCCTCAGTCCGTTTATATGGAGAGACTTTAATATTCTGGAAGGAGGAAACCACATAGGAGCCTGGCTGGGGGGCCTAGCCAGGAACTGAGTTACAAAGAGACAGAGCCCCCTGAGTTGCAGAGATGAGAGAGAGAGAGCGAGAGAGCGGCTGTGGGGTTTGTAAAGGAGAGAAGGAAGGGGGTGTCAGACCTGGGCAGAGCTAATCCCTAGAGCAGCTGGGAAGAGCTCCCCTAGTAGTGAGTGAACCCCATGACACCATCATTATAGGTTGAACTTCAAGTGAATGTACATATAATTTGCATGCACATTAAGGCTCCTTCATGCTTCCAGGGCAGTATGAACAAACCTCTTAGTGTCAATGAGAATAAAGACCCTTCTCTGAAGGCTCACATCTTTGGGCACAGATGCCCTCTGCTCTGGCAACATGCCACAGGGTTAGGAGCAAGACTTTCCGTAGCTTGGTCGAAAGAGGAGATTGGGGTGCCAATTATAGACAGGCAGGCTGCAGCTGGAGCAAACCAAAGTAAAGGCCAAATAAATAATCTTAATGAGAAGTATTCTGGTAAGACTCAAACAGTCCATCTCCAGGGATCTTCAAGTAATGGCATGATGTGGGTCTGTTCTGTGTTAGGCTAGGAGAATAGAGAGGGAGTTCATTTCCTTCTCTCCTCTGAGGGCCCTCAATTTACTTACGATTTATATTACTGTAGGGCCAACAAGCTCCATGTGCCACTGTTGATTCAGTGAGCTATTTGGGGCCCCTTCTAAGTTAAGTTTATTGAATCTCCATAGAACTGACTGCCGCCATTCCTGGGAGGCAGCTATCACCTCTGTTGTTCTAGCGGAAGGCAAGTACATGAGCTAATGAAACCCCACAAGCTCTTTCGACAGAATTCAGCTGCTTCTGCAAAGTCACAGTTTTGTTCGCAAGAGTGACTTGGAGAAATTGTATTGAGAAAAAAAATCAATGTATTTTTTTATGATCCAGAAAGGTGAACATCTTATGAAATGGAGTGAGAATAGACACATGGGCATGCAGACACATAGTTGAGTCTACATCCAACATGGCTGTAGAAGGCAGCGCAACAAAGCTGGGTTTCCAGAGTGGGATGAAAGAGTATATTGTGACTTAAAATTTTCGTGCTCCTCTTGACTGAGTGGGACTCCACTAATTCCAAAAGCCTGAGGATTCAGAGGAGGAGAGATTTGTGGAATTGAGCAGGATTAAGGAAGCAGCTTTAAGGTTCAGGATTACCAGGATGCCGGTGATACATGGCAAAACATTGACAACTGTTTCTGGAATTTTGCTTATATAAAACTTGGTGGGGATGAGAGCTGTAAAAGCCTGATCCAGCTGTGGAATTTAAAGGTGTTTGTTTATTTATCACTGTCCTTCCAAGCAGTTTCTAAAGTATGCTGGTATTACACAATGGAACACTTTTCTTGTCCTCAGTCAATTATCCACCCCCCCCCCATTTTTATTAAATTTGGAGTTTAAATCCAAGATTAAATCCAAATTTGTAGCTGACTCCTTCATATGGATAGCTTTGCAGCTATATAGTAGATCTTAATGCAGAAATAATTATATATTCCACAAGACGTTTCCTAGTTTTTAGAAGCATTTGAAGAAGAATAGGCAGGTACCCTTTTACATACAGCTGGTGTATTCTTTCAGTATCAATAGGGAAATATTAACATCCTGATTCTTATCTAAAATAAGGTCCCTTTGTGCCATTTTGACAGTGTAAAGGGACCTTACAATGCATGTGACTAGTACATATTTACAAATGAACAGTACATAGTTACATTCATTTTAAGGCCCCTTTTCGCTACCATGGTGGTGTAAAGGGACCTCAGTGTAAAAGAGAATCAGGTCTGAAGACTTTACAAATCACAGACTCATCAGTTTATCGTCACTGTTATACTTGCCCTTCAGAAGAGGTTACCAGTCGGGGGGGAACCCGCAGGGACTTCTGGACAGTCAAGCAGCAACAGAGCAGAAGTCTGGAGCAATCTCTCAGCTGACGGTTGTCCACAATGAAACCTTAGTTGTGAGTCTGTAGAAGATTGCTGAGAACAACAGTCCTTTGTGCGTGAGATGTGGTTATTATGAAAAGGTGATGGGACCTCAGAAGCACTGCAAGGGAAGAAGAATAGCTACACAGAAGAAACCCTTAACCACATTTAGCAGGATGTGATTAGTACAGCAGCATTTAGAACTTTAAAAAAAGAAACAGAAAAGATCAAGCTAAAACCTAAAGCTAGTAAAAGCAAAATTATCTCATTAAAACCTTTCCTTTGCCGCCTGGAGAAGATCTACAAAAACCTTGAATAGGATTAAGAAAGGGCATCAAGATGAATGGAGTGCAGCTAAATCTGCTCAGGGTCTTGCAGATGGCATCACTCCCTTTCATGGAAATCCTTTTAGACCTTAAAATAACGTTCAGACAGCTCAACATGAGACAGTAAGGAATGTGGACTCAAGAGGATGAATATGCAGGAGGCAAATATTATAGGCCATGCTAAAGAGAAAATCTTTTTTTGGGCGGGGGAAGGGGTTGCAACTGGATTTCAGGCTGAGGAAAGCATCCTTATTCCAATGTTGCCAGCTCTCATGAGTCTAGCAACATTGGGTACTTTTCTTAACGTCCCAGCTCCTGGATTCAGGTGGCTACATGAGAATCTCAGATTATATATTTTTTTAAAATGTAAATTTCTAGCCTTCATGGTTGCAGAGGAGAGCTTGAAAACCTGAACCTTAATGACGACTATACCAGAAGAAAAATAAAATCTCCATATTTATTATTTTTTAAAAAGATTGATTTCTTTTTTAGCCCATCTCATGATCTTTGGGAACCTGACTTATGATTTGTCACTGCCTGAGAGTGGCAATACTTATTTAAAAACATGTGCTTAAGTGCTGATCTGAATAGGGATGGATGAAAACACTTGCTTAAGTGCTTTTCTGAACCAGGGCCTTAATGAGCATCAGAAACCATCTAAGCAACATGGATTCTCAATGAGCACAGTATAAAAGCATTATATATGTGTATATATAAAACCATCAAAATGAATGTGGTCACTTCCCGAGTGGCCACATAATCATATGGTCCTTGCCTGACCATTTCCCCTGTCTGTGTGGATTTCTGCCCCTATTGATCTTATCTTCATTTAGACCCCCATCCTGCATTGCACAATCCCCATACAGAATCCCATTGGGGTTGCTGGGCACAGGGTCTGTGGGAGCAGATTTTGAAGTAATATCAAAGCATTAGTTCTGTAAGCTTGTCTTAGCAGATAATTCAACTTCATTTGTTTTGTGAAGCAAAATGCACATTGGCACTATACTACTACAAGATTAAATAACATCTTTATGATAATGTATTATTTGTATTATCATAGCGCCTAGGAGCACTAGTTGTGGACCAGCTCCACCTTGTGCTAGGCGCTGTACAATCAGAGAACAAAAAGACAGTGCTTCATTTCCATGTAATATGCCATAGTGCGCTTTTATCTCCTTTGCTTGCTGCAATAGCTCAGCCTTATACTTTCTTTTTCTGGCTCCACATTATTATTAAAAATCATGTTCACTATTTTTATTAATATTTACCAAACAACGTTGCTGCAGTCTATGTATAGAATTTCTCAACAGAAGTGGTCCTTACCCTTGTGGCATTTACAATCTAAGGCCCCAATCCTGCAAACATTTGCCCTTGTACATAACTTTGTACATGAGAGCAAGTCCTTCTAACTGAATTGGGCCTCTCCCCTGAGTAAAATTATGCGTGTTTGCAAGAATGGCACCTTGCTGAGAGACCAATAAAAGCAGTTTAAATGCAAGAGGACGTGGAGACATTGGTGGTGAGATCAGCACAGGGGAAGAAATGTGGTGGAAAGAAAGTACAGAAGAGACTTCAGAACATGGACAGTGGGCAGGTATTCCAAAGGACAAGGTGTGGCATGAAAGAAGGTACACATCAAGTACCTAGACCCACAATAGTAAAAAATGAAACTTTCAGACACCTCTGGAACATGCAGATTTTGAAAGTTTTTATCTGTACACAGTTGTCAAAAACCCCATTGACAGCCTTGAATGCAAGGCCTGAATCATTTCCCATTTAGCTCCTAAGAGGGAATATTGACTCACTTGGTTCCCCTCCCCCCCGACCCCCCACTTCTTTTAGTGTCACTCAGTCACACAATTCTTAAACACCGCTTTCTACCAAACATTATTTATGCTCCTTTTCCGAGCTGTACCTAATAACTGCTAATTAAGTCTTTTGTAGCCTGACTCTGAACTAATTAGGGTTAATTGAGCCTGCTTGTACATTAGCTACTCCAGCACTTGCCCTGATAATCAAGGGGTTTGGAGCAGATTGAATATGTTGTCATTAGGTAGCCTAGAAATCACATACTCACCAGTTTCTCCATGGCCTTTAGGATTATTCTAATAGCCAACAGGAATCTCCCTTTGCTAACTTCTTTTTATGCCAAAACAACAAGATGGAGGGAATTATTGGTCAGTACCGTTGGCTTAACCTCAGTCCACTTTATGGTGATAGCAGCGACATAAGCACCTAGGCTCAGATTTCCACAGGTATTTAGGCACCTAAAAATGCAGATGTTGTAAAGAGCCTAGTTGCCTAACTAATATTGATTTTGTTTAATCCAAAATATGACATTTGCAGCAGCACCCAACACCATGCAGGGGGACTGATTAAGTACTGACTGAGAGGGAAGAATGTCACCTACTGAATCACTGTCACTATTTACTGCAGCACAATATTTTTTGTTCCCCACTGGAGGTTTCCCATCCAAGTCCTTGACCCAGTCTGACCATGCTTGGCTTTGTTGAGAACATAGCCAGAGTTGAACATGATAAAGCAGTCAATCACATGGCCTCTCTGAAGCAGTCAGTTTTATTTGTGGTTAATGACAGGCAAGATGGCGAGATTCTCATCATGCTATCCAAGACACTTTACATTCATCAGGTTATGGCTGACAATGCAAACCTCTGTCTGTAGAAATGATGTTGCAGCTGTAATTCTAACTAAGGTGACCAGACAGCAAATGTGAAAAATCGGGACGGGTTAGGAGCCTATATAAGAAAAAGACCCAAAAATCGAGACTGTCCCTATAAAATCGGGACATCTGGTCACCCTAATTCTAACCCAAAAGCATCCACCCCCGTGTACTTTTAGCTGCTAGGAGCATTGCATTTGCAAACTTGGTGCATAGTGTCAGACATACCCTATTGCAAATCACATGTGCTTCGGTGAACATGTATATGCGTGAAAAGTGGTGGCACTGCTTCATACTGAGATGATGACAGAGGAGATGAACAGTGTAATTCAGGTGTGTTTCACGCAAAGTGAGGATTTTAAAGCACTAATGCAGACTGTTCTGTCCCTGAGTGTGATTAGCACCAGCAGGAGGCTCCCTTCCCCTCAGTATTGGGACCCATGTAAGTGACAAATATATTGGCTTTCAAACTTTCAATCTTGGAGCTAATGCACATAAAACATACTGTAGCACTCCATTAAGCAGCAGGCTATTTATGAATATTCATTTTCTTGACTTTCTTAGTTACATACATTTGGTGTAAGACAAATCTTCCCTACAATCACTTTAGCCTTTTCCCTTTTTACAATATAGTGTAAGATCCAGCAACACATATTCTTTTATTCCCCCTACTCTGTTTTTCCTCCCTGTTCTAATTAATATTGGATCTGTGACCATATAATCAGGTAAAATGGTAATAGTCATTCTGCCTTCTGACATAATCTCATTTTAAAGATCCCGGGCTTCACTCACCACTCCCTCAACACCAGTGTATGCCAGTGTGAATGCATTGATTTGAGTAGTGTTACACTGGTGTGAAACTAGAGTAAGGTGGTTAAGTACCCTCTCTCTCCCTGTGTGATTCTTTATATATGTGTGTACATTTGTGCATACATATATTTAATGCATATACATATATAGATGAATTTAATTAGGCATTATTTCTTCTCTATGTATAGCACACATAAGCATATATATATACACACACACACACACACACATCCATCAGTAGGCAATACAAGCAGAATAATGCCCAAATCCCAGAGAAGTTAGAATCTCCAAATGAGAAACAGGAACTATAGCTTTAAAATAAGGAAGCAGCTATTAAGATTTATGATCATAATAATAAAGCTGATGTCAGGGTTTATTTCATAACGAGCATTTTATGATTCAGGGGAACAGCGATAATGACTGAGAACAAAGTTAAACAAATGGATTTCCATACTAAATTTCCTTCACACAGAGTGGTATTAGTACGTCCTGGCATACTTACTGGATAATTCCATCTCTTTTTATTCTTACTGCCACCTTACTAGAATTTAATTAATATTAATTGCTCAGTTGAATCCTTCTGGTTTGCATGCAAGGGGGTGTCTGTTGTTCTGCTGTCTCTGTTCTTGGGTTAAAAAACTCCACCATGCCACGCTGTCTAAAATGCCTGTCTCTCGTTTTCCACCAGCATTCCCGCAGTAGCTGAAAATTGCAGCACAATGTGGGTGACGTTTAATAAGATATCAAGAAAGTCAGGCTCTTTTTTAGTGCAATTAAAAGGCTTTTTAGATGGAACAGGGCTATGAACTGGACAGATTGTTCCTCTCCCCCATGTGATCCTGACCTGAGGACATTTCTACACTGGGTAATAAGAACATAAGAACAGCCATACTCAGTCAGACCAAAGGTCCATCCAGCCCAGTGTCCTGTCTTCCGATAGTGGCCAGTGCCAGGTGCCCCAGAGGGAATGAACTGAACAGGGAATCATCAAGTGATCCATCCCCTGTTGCCCATTCCCCACTTCTGGCAAACAGAGGCTAGGGACACCATCCCTGCCCATCCTGGCTAATAGCCATTGAAGGACCTGTCGTGCATGAATTCATCTAGTTCTTTTTTGAGCCCTGTTATAGTCTTGGCCTTCACAACATCCCCAGGCAAGGAGTTCCACGGGTTGACTGTGCGTTGTGTGCAAAAATACTTCCTTTTGTTTGTTTTAAACCTGCTGCCTATTAATTTCATTTGGTGACCCCTAGTTCTTGTGTTATGAGAAGGAGTAAATTACACTTCCTTATTTACTTTCTCCACACCAGCCATGATTTTATAGACCTCTATCATATCTCCGCTGTCATCTCTTTTCCAAGATGATCCAGTCAATATGGGGATAGTTAAAAGCCCCCATTATGATTGAGTTTTTTATTTTAGTAGCCTCTGTAATCTCCCTGAGCATTTCACGGTCACTATCACCATCCTAGTCAGGTAGTCTGTAATATATCTCTACTGCTATATTCTTATTATTCAAGCATGGAATGACTATGCATAGAGATCCTATGGCACAGTTTGGTTCATTTAAGATTTTTACTTCATTTGATTCTGCGCTTTCTTTCACATATAGTGCCACTCCCCTAAGTGTGAACGTGGGCCGGTATGGCATACCGGTAAGAAGTGGCCGCTGGTACTGGCCCGTACACAGCTGATGTTAAAGTGCTGCCGTGGCAGCACTTTAACGTCGCTGCCCCTTTTGCCCCCCCACCGTTTTGCCCCCTACCGACAGGGCCACCAACGGGAGGGGGGTAAAAGGGGCAGCTGCCCTGGGACTCCAGTGGCGATTTAAAAGGGCCCAGGACTCCCAGCCGCTGCCGCTGCTATCACAGCAGCGGCTGGAGCCCCGGGCCCTTTTAAACCACCGCCGGAGCACCAGGTGGCACAGGCCAGCCAGTGTGGATGGGCTGGCTGGGGGAGGCTGACCCCCAGCCCCGCCCCTTCTGCCCAGCCCCACCCCTTCCACCCAAGGCCCCGCCCCTTCCGGGGACCCAGAGCTGGGCCCCCGTACCGGTAAGTATTTTATCTTACTTTCACCCCTGCACTCCCCCACCAGCACGACCTGTTCTGTCTTTCCAATATATTTTGTACCCTGGTATTACTGTGTCCAATGTTCCCTCTAATTTTTGACAGGCCGTGTGCGCAAAAAAATTTCTTCTGTGCAAATTTTTGACAGGCTGTGTGCGCAAAAAATTTCTTCTATGCAAATTGTTGTGCTTCTGTGCAAATTTTTGTGTATGTGGTGTTTCGCCGTGTGCGCAGGGTTTAGGATCTGTGTGCGCGCGCACAGGCGCACAGCTTAGAGGGAACAGTGACTGTGTCCCATTGATTATCTTCATTCCACCAAGTTTCTGTGATGACTATCATATCAATATCCTCATTTAATACAAGGCACTCTAGTTCACCCATCATATTATTTAGACTTCTAGCATTGGTATATAAGCATTTTAAAAACTTGTCACTTTTTATTTGCCTGCCATTACATAATGTAATTGAATGGGACTTTTTTAAATTTGACTGTTTCTCATCAGATCCTCCCTGTATTTTATCATCTTCCATCTTCTCCTTATTAGGACATAGGGAATCTCCATTTATAGACTCTACCCTAAGGGACGTCCAAACCATGTGCTCCCCCGCACCTGTCAGCTTTCCCCCAGCCCTTAGTTTAATAACTGTTCTAGGACCTTTTTAATTTTAAGCGCCAGCAATCTGGTTCCATTTTGGTTTAGGTGGAGCCCATCCTTCCTGTATAGGCTTCCCCTTTCCCAAAAGCTTCCCTAGTTCCTAATACATTTAAACCCCTCCTCCCTACACCATCGTCTCATCTACGCATTGAGACCCTGCAGTTCTGCCTGTGGAACTGGAAGCATTTCAAAGAATGCTACCTTGGAGGTCCTGGACTTCAATCTCTTACCTAGCATCCTAAATTTGGCCTCCAGGACCTCTCTCCTATCCTTCCCCATGTCGTTGGTACCTACATGTACCACGACCACCGGCTCCTCCCCAACACTACACCTGAGTCTATCTAGATGTCTCGAGAGATCTGCAACCTTCACACCAGGCAGGCAAGTCACCATGCAGTTCTCCCGGTCATCGCAAACCCGGCTATCTATGTTTCTAATGATCGAATCGCCCATTACTAATACCTGTCTCTTCCTAATAACTGGAGTTCCCTCCCCCGAGAGGTATCCTCACTGCGAGAGGATACCTCGACATCATCTGGGAGGAGGATCCCAACTATGGGATCGTTTCCCTCTGCTCCAGTTGGATGTTCTCCTTCCCTGAGACTTTCATCCTCCTCAACAGCACAGAGGCAGTCAGATCGGGGGTAGAACCTTTCTACTGTGTCCTGGAAAGTCTCATCTATGTACCTCTCTGTCTCCCTTAACTCCTCCAGCTCAGCCACCCTGGTCTCCAAAGTCCGTACACGGTCTCTAAGGGCCAGGAGCTCCTTGCACTGAATGCACCCATACGCCACCCGCCCACAGGGCAGGGAATCAGACATGCTTGCATTGGGTGCAATAAACTGGGTAGCTCCCACTCTGTTGCTGGGCTTCTGCCTGCATTCTCTTTTTACTCCTGCAGCTGGTCCCTATGTTGTTTTTGTTTTTATCAGGAGGTGTTTTTTAGCTTAAGTTTAAAGAAGTTTAAGGAATGTTAAGCATATGTAGCCCCACACACACATTTACTCCCCCTTTAAACTCACATGCAAAACTCCCCTGTTCACTAGCAGGCCACTAGGCTCAGCACCCACACGCTCAGCACACGGTCCCCCAAACAAACAGACCACATGATATATTTCAGTCCAGCAGCAAGCACACCACAACAAACACAAACACACACACAACAGACAACAAACTTACCCCAGGGGTCACGTAATTGCTCCTCCTTTACCTGGAGAAGTCCCTTGCAAAACTCCCCTGTTAGCTGCTCCAGGTTGCTAGCTCAGACTGTTCATGATGATAAGCACAGTGCTGGCAAATAACCTTACTGGGTCATTCCTGTTTAGAAATGGGTGGACTAATGCTAAACAAATCAACTGACCTTCCATCGTCGCGAAGCCAGGCAAGTACTGAAAAGTTTGTGAGCATGCTATCACAAGGTCTCCATAGCTTGTTCAGCTCTTGTCCTCTTTGCAGAGATTCCCAACAAGCAGGTCAGTTATGAGGGTTGTTTTTAGATAGTAGGTAGGTTCCTACCTAGGAACTAACCTAGATCCCCACAATTCATTCCGCACAGGCTACTGAACCACGAATGAACAGTAAACGCCACCGACCTAGAATGTATTTGAACCCGTGAACAAAGGAAAAAAGACTCCATATCCCACTGGCACAAACAAGGGGCATTTTCTCCAAGATTTTCCTCAAGAGAGAAGAGGGCTCTGTTGAAGGTATAGGCTGTGGATTCTGGCATATCCCAAGGTTGACTCAAACTCACCAAGTAATCTTTCCCTCTATCTACTCAAGATAATCTATATAATGTATCTGTCTATCTTCATATATATAGCCCTACCTACCTGCTTACCTATCTAAGCTATTTCCATACATATTACTTTATCTATCCATCCATCCATCCACTCAATGGTCATAACCTTAAAATATATTTTCCATCCCCTTCAGTTTTAAACCTTACCAGGACTGGGACCTTGCTTCCTTCCTCTGTTTGGAGACCACCTAGGACACTTGGTCATTACCTGAAATAAGTAATCATAATGCTAATTTGTGACTATAAATTTATTTGCCAGCACTGGCAAAGTATTAATATTTTTAAAAAGTTATGCATAGTGTAACAAAAAGGAAATGTCATCTGGAATGGTTCATTATGTAAATGAAGCTTCAAAATTACATTTTTAACGGAAATCAATATCCTATATGTATTATCCAGCTGCAAGCCTAAAATTGAAGCCTCGTCAATTAGAAAACATAACTGATAAAATCTTGATGAAAGCTATAACAATGCATCTAAGTTACTAATACTCTGATTAAACAAGGTGATATATGGTGGGGAGGAAAGCTAACTTCCTTGAGTTCTCCTGAATGCTGGTCATGTTCCATCTTATCCTAACATGCCCCAAAACAATGGATGTAAAGTAAACAGACAAGCTGTTTATGACACTTCCTATTTCAGTAAACACACTGCCGGAGGGTGGGGGAAGGATCTGGGCTTCTGTCCTGAAAGTTAAATATCAAATCCTGGGAAGCTCATGTTACTGAATGTGGCAACACTTCAAATGTTGCAATCAATGTAATGTTTAGCCAGGCGGGAGGCTGGAAAGGAAGCAGAATTCATTATCGGCTGCTGGACTTTTAATTCAATCACCATCCGCTCTCCTTCCACCTACTGCCATGCATATACGTTTCTATCTAAATGTCTCAAGCTTTAAAAGGAGGCATGTGACTGAATTGCAGGAGTAGAATAAAAATTTCTGGTGAAAGGCAAAAATGACAACACTTTGCCTTTCTCTTGGCTATTTCCACTGATGAGCGTAAAGCACTTTGCAGCTGTCAAAAGGGTATCATTATTAGACCCACTGTGCAGACAGGAAAACTGAGGACAGAAAGGGGACGATACTTGCCTGAGGTCACATAGTGACAGATTCTCAGTTCCTTGCTCTAACTAGCAGTCAACACACACTCTCTGTCAATCCCAAGAATGTTCTTTCAACTTTTGAAACCCCTGACCCATTTGAAGTTCACCTATGCTACTTTTAATGTTGTTTACAAGCCTTAAATGAAGCCTGATATTGAGGCATGTTACATGAGGCCTGATATTGCTGCATGTGATATTAAATGAGAAACCTAGCCGCTTTCTGCAGAGAGCAATTTAATTACTGCTTCAGCTGTAACAAATATCTAGAGAAAAATCAAGTAACTACTTTCATTGCCATTCCAGCCACATTTTATAAACTTTTCTATTTTCAGTATAAGTTTGTTTACATTAGAAATCAAGTCTATTGGAGTTCACAGAGCTAGACCTGATGCTAGTGAGTTCATTTACTCATCCCAGTACTGTTGCATTGAGAACAGCTCATTCGCTATTTGCATAGGCATCAAGACAAAGTTCTGGCAAACGCAAAAAGCAGCCAGTTTGGGGAGTGGATAACCCAGGACTGCTCAGAACGCTTTTCACTGGTTTGATTCCTAACCATGTTGGCAATGAATAGAAGTTGCTGCTTCTAGGCTGTTTCAATTCGGCGTGAGATTTGGTGGAATTTTGCCTGTGAAAGGTAGGGTTGCCAATTTTAGTTGGACGTATTCCTGGAGGTTTCATCAAATGACATAATCTTTAATTGAAGATCACGCTTTAATTCCTGGAGACTCCAGGATAATCCTGGAGGGTTGGCAACCCTAGCGAAAGGACTACGTGAAATTGAAGAAGGACGTCAGGATTGGACCCTGTAGGGATGGGTCTGACCCTTGTAGGAAATGAAATGGTGATCTCAGCCTATTTCCCAGAGGGCAGGTTTCCACATTACAAAACCAGCACCAAAGCTGGCTCTACTTGATGCTTTTAGCCAAAGGTTGCATGAGACTGAACAATGCTCTGGCTCCTGCCAGGGGTCACTCCGGGAAGGGGGTGAAGTACAGTTGTAGCGACACTTGCATTTAGGAAGGTAGAAGGTTGTGAGAGGAACTCTCCCTGCTGCTGCCTATGATGTTCCAGTTCTGGAGGAGACCAGAGGACTTCTGTCTACAGATTTAGGAAGGTAACTTTCACCAGCATGAAATTCACTTAAAAGAAAAAAAGTGTGTGTGTGAGGAAAAACGCATGAAGCTACGACACCCGTCAGCTGCTGGCAGTATGCTGCGATTCTCACTCAGACGATACAATGGAAGAGAAACAAAGACTTGCATCATGTGTTCACTGGCCTAAAATATGTTGATGGTTGTGAGACAGAAAGACGGTCTCTCCCTGGGGAAACCATGAGAGAAAGAATAGGCCTCCTATGACCGATGTTGGTCACATTGCTCAATGCACTACTGGAAGGTGTTCAGACCGTGGTGAGGGTGGGATACGAACCAGAAAAGAATAGAATAATCCAGTCACACTGCTCATCAGGGACACCTAAGCCAATGACACCCTCCACGTGGATGCTGGGGACAGGCCGTTTTCAATGATGAGTTCTAAATTGTGGAATTTATTCCCACAGGCGACGAGGAAGAATCAGCATTTCTAGGATGGTTAAGCCGCAATGGAAGGGACATCTCTCTACTGTATCAATTTTGGAAAGCTTTCACAAAGAGAACAGCCCTGCTGTGCCTTCTAGGGAAGGAAGCAGGAAGGAATATGAATGAATCCAGCTAGACAGCAGATTCTGTTAAACTATATTTTTTCTCCTGCGATCCTAAAATATTGTATTCAGTACCCAGGAACCACAGTAATTGGCATGAACAGGGTGGCTAAGCAGTGAAAGTTAAAACAGAAACAAATGCAAGGAGTTTCAGATGGCACTTTCTTTTTACTATGTTGAAAGAAAACTGATTTTTCTTCTGAAGGAATGATCTGTTGGTCAGCTAAGAATATCCTTTTATCTGGGTCAGACTGGGTCCGTACCGCATTATGCCCTGTAGGGAGCCGGGGGGAACAAACAAACCAGTAGCACTGAAACAAGTGTGCACAGTTCCCTACTGTTCATCCTTTGCAAGACTCTTTATTGGCTCTTTTGAGTTGATGTTGTTAATGTTTTGTGTGGGGTCCTTGAAGCAAAAAAGAAATAAGTTTATTAAGGAGTGGCAAAGCAGCTCTCACCGGTGTGTGTGCACAGCCGATCGATGCAGTGGGATTCTTTGTAAAATAGGCTATAGCCTTCACAGCATGCCCATCTTCTCGTCTTTTTTTCACTTTAACTTCTGCTAAAGGTCAGGAACGATATTTATCACAACCAAACATACGCTGGAGAGGGGAGGCGAGTTTCTTTTTACAACATTGTTCTGAAGTGGGGACAAAATCTATTTACTTGTGTTTCTTGATTACTGTAGCTAAAATCTATAAACATTGAAAAATACTTTCCACTTCTCTGAAGCCTTTTATCCAAGGGTCTCAAAGTACTTTACTGACCCTGATAAGTTCTGTCATGGAGATGAGCATTCTAACTGCTCAGCAAAAGGGAAAGTGACTCACTGGAGGGGAGGGGGATGTCAGGACTCACATTTTCAAAAGCAGCATCTAATTTTGGGTGCATCCCACTTTTAGGTGCAGAATTTCAGGTGTATAGGTGCCTGATTTTCAGAGGTGTTCTGGACTCCTGAGTCCAAGCAGAGTTAACCAGGCAGCTAAAGGTAAAACCGAGCCTTCAAATATAATGTGAGATTAAAACCATTTTCTAAGTGTTAAATGACATTATTTAAGTAATAAATGAAATTAGATGAAACAAAATTAGATGAAACAGCGGAAATATCACCTCCCAAGAAAGCCCATGAAATAAACACTCAAGTCAAGACCTGGAAAGCCACCACCTTATCTCCTTCAAGTCACTCCTTACAACTCATCTCTGCCATAATGCTTACAGGAAACTGTCATCTGACAATGTCTAGGCAGGTGGTGAGCTATGATTACTGGGGTTACTGCTACTGATTGGCTAGGAGCTGTGCACACAGCTAGTCTATGCTAAATCATCCCATTAGTTGATTACCCTGTAGTCCTTTTCCCCCTTACCCACTTGTTTGTTTCATCCATCTTTGCCAGTCTTGTTTATTTAAAATGTTTCCTCTTTGGGGCAGGAAGTGTCTCTTATTATGCTGTTCCTGAACTGAAACCCTTGTTTGTTTCATCCAACAAATAAAAGAGCCCTTAGGAACTACTGTCTGGGTTAATGTAAAAAGTATAACTTTATCATAATAAACTATAACTCATTTGTTGTACACCAACTATAAGGGGCAAATGAATTTGTTTGTCAGTCTGGAGCCAGTTCTGAACACTGACTTATATAGAGGTGAAAGGCTCTGTATTCCCTTCCCAATCCCCTTAGCCAACAGTTCCCCCCTACTAAAGAATAATTTAAGATTTGCATCTATTTGGATTAAGTATTTTGGTTTGCGTCTAAAACATGCTCGCCCTCCTCACCCGATGGGAGATGGGGGAAATTGTCATCAGTTGTTGCATAGATATTTAAATTAACCTTTTTCAGAAAACTAAAGATCTAAACCAAAATCCCATAGATGAGGAATTAATTGTTGGATCTGCACTGAATCACCAAGAGACCTGATTTTATTTCTGTGTCACAGCCGAAAGTGCTTCATCAGTAGGAATTCATGTGGAGGAAAACCAAGTATGTCCCACTTATTTTGTGTTCAATATGCCTGAGATGTTTAATTATTTTGTGATTAATTCATTTAACATTTAACTCGTCAAGGACTTTAACATATTCAGCGCTGCATGGTTTGCCACCTATACGCACCTTCAGCTCTTATTTAAATCCACCTTGTGGTTTTTACCTGCAGCTGTTGTGAATGAATTAGCTTTTCAATTCTAAGCTACCTTCATTACCCTGAAGAAATGCACGGATACACACTGGAGCCTGAGATGATTTGAGACATCTGTGGTTAAATTTAATGTGACATAGCCCACATTTTCAAGGATAAAATATCTTTTTGGTTAAAGGGTTGGGGTTGGTTAAAACATATGTAAAGCATTAGATTAAATCATTTGGAAACATTATTTTTTCTTTATTGTACATTTTTAATGTAAGTTTAATATATGCTGAAAGGTGGTAAATTAACACATGTAGAGACTAAAATCCACAAATTAGCCAAAAATATACACACAGGCATAATGCAGAGACAGCAGCAGTACAAACTACTCCTGGTTCTCTTTTCAGTATATACCAGCCCTGACCTAGAGACAACAAAGGATACAAGATCTCATCCATTCACCCTTCAGCCACTCTGTTGAGACTGCCAGCTTACCTTGCTAAGTTGCCATTGCTGTTCTTATTTATTAGTACTGGGGTGGCACCTAGGAGCCCCAGTCATGGACCAATCTAATTAACAAAGTCCCTGGTGATAATTAGGTAGCGTTGTTTCCTTCTGGGGATACTTGCCTGCCCTTGGAACTAGATGGAGAACCACCATAGGCTACCGAAGAGCCAGCAAGTTGTGACTACTTTAAGTCACTGCTGACCAGGGTTGGGTTGTAACCAAAAAGAGGCTCTATCGCCCATCACCAGGCTCTTGCGTTTTTACATGCTGACATAATGTTAGTGCTTGCGATAGATTATAAATTCCTTACCCAATCTGTCCCCTATTATTATTATTTTGTAATGTGCTGACACTCAGGGACCTTAAATATCCTTGGGACCTATAGTGCTAGGTGCTATGCAGACATATAGGTTAAGGAGACACAGTGTAATCTTGCACCAAGTGATGGCTCTCATTTGTAAATGCCCCAGCAATTAACCTACTCCAACAAGTACAAGCAGCTAGAGCATGTGAGGAATCTTGTTATTTGACTGTATTCATTATGATCATCATGTGGGCACAATATTTACGATGATCTGGTTTATACCTTACTCTACATATGGGTGACAGGACTGCTCAGGGCTTTGGGAATGGGCTAAAGAGCCTTTCACTGTAGGTTACAGGTGGATAGCAACTGCCAGCTTTCAACTAGAATGTCAGCCCAGTGAAAGATGAGTCATCAGGCAGCTTGGTGATCTGTTTGAAAGGAGGTGATGGGTCTTAGTCTAGTCCACAAAATTGTCTATATGATAAAAATGTTGTTGGTAGTCTCGGTAGAGGGGCCTGGAGACTTAATTCCAACCTCAGCCTTGAAGGTGATTCATCTAGTTCAGGGCTGACGCACATTGAAAGGGTACTGAATTGCGCTGAGGTCACCAATTCTGTACTTTGTTTCTGTACTTCAGTCTCCAGAGCTATCAGCCAAACAACTCTAATGAACAATAAATTTTACAGACACACAAACACAGACAAAATCAACATCCATAAATTTAAAAAAAAAGCAGAAATTAAATCAGCAAATTCTGACAATACAAATCTGAACATTACTGAATAAAAATATATGTCCCTTTTCAGGATAACCAGCCAGGCATACCTATGCCAAGATAACCCCTGTATGCCTTGCTTGGAATTATGAATACTCATAAGTACGCCTTTGCTAATTGCTAAGAGCAATTCTGCAAAGTATCCCTTAATACTTTGCATAATATGCATCATTAGTGTGAACTATTCTTCTTTATTTATTAAGGCTAAGATGTATATATTTTAAGGTCTTGGCTTGTTTTCCAACTGGATTTCTAGGGAAGAAATTTCTACCACAAGACACCATTAAGATTATGAGAAAAACTAAGACTATCAAAGATATGATGCCTGGGTAAAGAAATCAAACCTCACTTTTGATACGCAGACAGAACCGAGAGTAGGAGGAAGGGATGCAGAGGGAGCTAAGAATTGCATGCCATGTTGCCTCCAACTTCAGACACCTTCCTCTGATTTTCTGTTCATTTCAAAATTACCCTTTGATTTCTCAGTACCCCTGGACTCACTGCAGCTCAGCTCTGAGACAGTTGTCTCTTTTTAGTGCCCTTTGAGCTCCCTTTGCATACCTAGCACCACCCACTTTCCCCTCGCTTCTCAAAGGCTCACCACTTATGCCATAACAGCTTTGTCCTCTGCACCTCCTGGTGCAGCCTCCCTTAGCCTTGCCCCTCTCTTCATCAGCTCGCTTGATTTTCTGTTGCTCAGCATTTTATGTCATCACTTACACGAGCACAAGGTGAGTGATAAAGGGCCTGACTCTCATTTACACGGAAGCCAATTTACACGACTGTCAGTGTAAAGGGGCCTTAAAGCAGATGTGAATTATAGTACACGTACGCTGCCAGAGTGGCATAAAGGGACCTCATTGTAAATGAGACTTGCATTTTACACTCATTTTGCATTGGTTTAAATCACTACGCAAGGTGCAGGGCGATGGAGTGCCAGGCCCGCTTTCTTCTCAGATCTCATCTCAGAACAAATCTTTTTGCTTTCTGCAGTTATTATTGTTGTTAATTTTAACGCTGTCATCTGTACCACAATAAAGTGCTGTCTGCACAGAGTGCATGCGAAGGGCTAGAGAAAGTCAAGAGGCATTTGTAATGAAGTCTGCGAAGCCAACAGACTTTCAGAATGAGGAGAGATATCTTCAGTGAAAATGTTATAAATCAGGAAGGGCTGTGCTACAGAAATTACCATAAAGGCAGGGCTTAGCAGCGCCAAATGCTGTCAGCTCAAAGTCTGGCAAAGCAGCTCGCCAAGACACAAACAGAAACCACAGGAGATCTTTACATTTATTGGGGCTCATCAATGAGGGTGCAGCTGTTCACTTAGTTTGTGGAGGTTGGCTTCTATTTTTTTAAATCTCCCTTTTCATGATCAGTGTCAACTATATGAAGATTTTCATAGGTATCTTTTTCTAAAAGAAGCTGTTACTTGGGTTATGCTTCCATTTGTAGCACCCCCCATAATTCTGAGTTGGATTGCATGAAACATTGTCTGTTATCTTCCGCATCCAGAGAAATCTGGCAGCTAGCACTTTTGCCAATGTCCATTAATGCCTAGTAGTTACTGTCGGTAATATTCACACATATGGCAATACCCCACCCCAGACTTTAGCACCGGGGTCGTAGCTGTGAAAGTCTGCACCCCACTGAGCACAGAAGTTGGAGGCCCGGCTTGGAGATATTTCAGTGGTGTTGGTGCAATGTTAGAGGTGTCTGGTCTTTCTAAATCTTTCCCTTAGTGAGCTCAGAGAACTGCATTTTGTATACCACTCATTAGCTGTGCAAACCTGCACGCACACCACAATACCGCGATGACACTACCTGAATAGACAAATGGGCCATTAAGTCACTTGTGTGGTACCTCAAGTGCTGGATGTCCTAGCACAGGGGGTCTCAAACTTCATTGCATTGCGACCCCCTTCTGACAACAAAAATTACTAGACGACCCCAAGGAGGGAGGACTGAAGCCTGAGCCTCACTGCCCCTGGGGCTTCAGTTTCGGCCCCAGGCGGGAGGGCTCGGGCTCGGGCTTCAGTCCCGGGCCCCAGAAAATCTGTCAGCCTCGGTGGCCCCATTAAAACAGGGTCATGACCCACTTTGGGGTCCCAACCCACAGTTTGAGAACCGCTGCCCTAGAGGAAGACATAAACCCCACCAACATTCTTCCCTAAGTGAAACTGAGGATCTGACTGAGTGTCCTACTGTGGCTCCTCTCATAGGGGAGCTAAGGAGAAGCATCTCTGCAGCTTTCAACGAGGAATTTGCCCTTGGGTGGAAAAACTTCCAAACGGCCATGCGTGGGTTTTCTGGCAGGAATCTATGTACTGAGCCCTGCCAAAATTGGTTGTGTGTGTGTGTGTGTGTACATACTGGGCCAATTTTGGAAGGCTATATAGAAGCTAGGGATGATGATGATTGATTGATTGATTTATTTATTGATGAATAGGAAGGAAGGAAGGATGTATACACTTTGGATAATAATAATACCTAGCTCTACCATAGCACTTTTCATCAGCAGATCTCAAAGAGCTTTAATGGAGGAAGTCAGCAGCATTATTAGAGCTGGTTGGGAATATTTCAACTTTTTTTAAAAAAAATGCTGATTCATCAAAAGCAGAACTGCTTTGACAAATTTCCTGACTTAAAAATATGTTTTTGAAATTGTCAGAAGTCCCATTTTTTCTTCAGTTTGAAATTACTTTTCGTTTTAACTAAACCTATATTTTTAAAAAGTCAAAATCAAAATTAAAACACTTCAAAATTATCAAAACAATTTGTTTTATTAACCAGAATTGGCTTTTGTTTCAGTTTGAGAACATTTTCAAATTTGCAGCTTTTTATCCTGATTTGGAATGGGAATTTTTTCAAAATCTCAAAAATTCTTATGGAACAGAAAAAATGTTTCCCATCGAGCCCTAAACATTATTCTTATTTTACAGATGAGGAAATTGAGGCACAAGAAAGGGAAGTGACTTTCCCAAGGTAACTTAGCAAACCAGTGGCAGTCAGGAGTTGAATCCAAGTGTCCTGCATCCCAGCCACGTGCCCAATTCACCTGTCTTCTGCTAATTTGCATCTGCATTTTTTGCTCACCAAATGAATTGGAGGTGCAAATCCATGTGCATGAACATAGTTTTTGTGTTGCCATACAGTGAGAACGTTCCCCAGATTCTGGTTTTGTTCTGATGAGGGTGATAGTTCCAGGCCATCCCTAATACAGATACAAATATCTTCTCTCCTGAAGTGTGATATTGTATTTATTTATAAGACGCCGATAAATTAATACTGGACTCATGTCTCAGGAACACACACTCTCGGCCATCTGTCTATCAGTCTAAAATGCTGGATTGGTGAGGAAAGGTTTATAATTACTGCAGTCATAAAGTTTAATAAAATGTTTTGATTCCATTAGCCAATTTAATTTAGATGATAAACTGCCAGGAAATGACAGCTTTAATAAATCCTTATAAAAAGGTTCTGGGAGCCACCAGCTGTGAAGGAATAGTGCTATGTTTCCTAGTAAGTGGTGGAGAGGGATACCTTGTTCTTTGAGCATCTCAGATATATAGGTACTCAGATACTATGGTAATATGAATGGCATAAGGAACTAGACAGAAAGTTCTGCTGTGTAATACTGAAAAACAAGACGTGAGGTGCTAGAAGCAAAGGAATCAGAAAACCAGATTAGTCCATTCTCTTGTCCTGACAGTGGCCAGTATCAGATGTTCCACAGGAAGGTGAAAGAAAAACCCTATAAATGGCTATTATGGAATAATCAGCCCCTTGGAAATTAGTAGTTGGCTTTTGCTCTGAAGCATAAGGGCTTATATCCCTGTTGTTTCCATATGTGATGTAATTGCGCCTGATCTCGTTATATATATAAATGTGCAGCACTTTTTTATGCAATGCTGCTTAGTTCTTGACTTAAGTGATATCTTGCGGCAGTGAGGTCCACAGATTGTGTTGTGTAAAAAAGTATTTATCTTTGTTCGGGTTTAAATTTTTGTTTTTGAACTTCATTATATGTTTCCTTTCTCTTGTGTGATAAGCAAGTGTAAATAGGAGTGACTGATCTAATTCCTTTATACCATTCATTATGCCCCCTCTGTCATGCCCTCCCCTTTTCTACTTCCCTTCTATAAATGAGTCACAGTCTTTTCAACGTTTCCTCATACAGAAGTCTCCCCAGCACTCTGATCATTTCCATCCCCTGTCTCTGGACATCTCTAGCTTTTCTTTAAGGTAGAGTGGCCATATCTGAACACAGTATTCCAGGTCAGGGTGCCTCACCACTATATTTTCACTACTGTTTACTAGGCCTTTCTTTACGTCTAGGAATAGAGGCTCAACAATGAAATGGTGTTTGCAACTCATAAAGAGTGACACTCACCCTCATTTCCTGATTTAAGATGTGATTCAATGAGGCATTTAGGTACATGCTTAACTTTTAAGGGTGTGAGTAGTGCCATCGACTTCAGTAGGACTGCATCAGCTTAGAGATAAGCTTGAATACTTTGTTGAATCAGGGCCTTATATTCAGGACTTGTAAAATTATAGCTGCTGCCAAGGTAAGCAAAGCTTGCCACTTCTGATCAGCTCAAATTCACTAGTTGTACATCCTCCCAGGAAGCAGAGTCTAGTTCTTTTCACACTATCTTAGATGGTCAAATTGGTCCAAGGAGAGAAACATCAAAGGCTATGTGAAATGGGAACTATGGAGCTAGCATAGAGCGTCCTGCCCAGAGACCTTCTAAATATTAGCTGCCTTTGTCAAATGAGACCAGCCACGCAAGGCCTTTGCTGAATGCTTATTAGCTCCTGGGTGTAAAAAACAGAATTAACTTTTTGCTTAGAGTGAGCAACTCTGAATTCCATTAACAAAAGCAAAGCCCATCATCAAGCAAATGACTACAGTGAAATATGTTCTGCTTTTTCACCATAGACTCAATTAATCATAGAAACTTGTTTCTTTTAATTAGCCTCCATCCCCTGTTCCCTCCAAATGAAAATCATTATTGGCTGCAAAGTGCTCTGGTTCCTGGAAACATTCTGAGGTGCATCAAGTCAGTTGGGAGCTGCAGAGAAATCCAGTTGCCAACATGTTCCAGAAAGTTGAGTACAGCCTTAGGTTTGTCTTCCATTCTGGTGCCAAAGAATGGAGATAATGGATGGGTGACTTCATTAACTTTTAAGCCCCTGTAGCTGGAGGTTCATAGTCTTTGTGAAAGGATGTGGTCTATTCTGCATTTGTTGTAGTGGCTGCCAAACTCCTTCCCCGTTGAAATGAAAACTGTGCTTGGGTCTAGATAATTACCACAGAACCCTGCCAAGCCCAGGCATTCTCCTCCATGGACCAGCTCTATGGGGTTTGAAATTTACATTTATAATCATTTGCTTTCAATAGAACTGTCTGATGGGCCACATCTCAGACACACAACCTGGGGGTTACACTTGGCTGCAGCCTGAGGTGTGACTGCCACCTCTGTAAAGGGAAATCAATGTGTTCAGATGCTTCTTTGCACTCAGAAATAGTTTGAGCTTCATTCTCCATTTCCTTGTACTTTTTGCAGCCATTTATCCCCATACAAAGTGAGGGTAAATCACGACTGTTCTGATTTATTAGTATTTCAAATCTACTTGGCATGTAAATAACTGCACAAGGTGCAGAGCACCGGAAAATCAGGCCCTTCATGTTTAAATTTAAGCTATGCTATGTGGCAGGAGGCTGAACATTACGTAAGAAGCTGTTGTTCTTGTATTGCTTGCCCAGACCAGCAGCGACTGACCTAGAAAATTCACAGGCATACTTCTCTAGGAGCCCTCACTTCTAGGGATGTTACTGAGCGTTGTTCCAAAACTCCCCATGATCCACACACAGATTTGGTGGTCTCGCCTCACTTTTATTTTTGAAAATTACTTACATCAGTAATAAAGAGTCATAGGACAGAAGTTAAAGAAAGAGCCATTGTCACTAAAGGAATGAATCCAACAGCATTTTAAGTGTTCATAGATTTTAAGGTCAGTAGGGACTCCAGGATCATCTAGTCTGACCTCTTGCACAGGCCTGCGAACCTCACCCAGCAATTCTTGCAACAAGGCCACACATTCTAGCTGAGTTGCAACATATCTTTCCTTCATGAATATTATTTTTGTAAGCTTCATTTTGGGACTTTAGCCACACGTTGCATCCAATATTTGGACCTTGGCAGGCTGAGAGAGATGTCCACGAGACAGCTTGTTCTTGTGAGATTTCCAGCTCATTTCTGCAACTGCCAGATGATTTTGATAAACATTTGCATTTTGGGGTGTTTTAGCAAACCAAATCCAAGCTCTGAAGGCCAGATCTTCAGCCGGTATAAATCGGAATAGCTCCACTAATGTCAACAGAGCTATGCCGATTTACACCAGCATGGGAATTGGTCCTGAAAATGTTGAGGTTCTCCCATTACTAAATAGGAGAAAGGATTTCACTGACAGGGAATAAATGAGGCTTATAAGAAGAAATGGAGCCTTGAATGGAAAATACAGTGGGGCTCCACTATATTGGGCGACACAAACCGAGATAAGTATCTCACATAAAATAATAGATAAGCACATTTAGACTATAATACATGGTGCTTATATGGCATTTTCCATCCATAGAGCTCACAGAGCTTTACATCATTGAGAAAAAAAATATCTTTATCCCTATGTTACAGAGGGGGAAAATGAAGCATAGAAAGGTGATCTGACCAGCACCTGTCTGAAATGGGACACTGGGCAAATGGACATCAGATCTGACTCAGCATGGCAATTCCTGTGTTCCCATAGTCAATTGGAAGGATTGCTCAATGCACTAGACCACACATCAGCAACCTTCAGCACGCGGCTTGCCAGGGTAAGCCCCCTGGCGGGCCGGGCTGGTTTGTTTACTTGCCGCATCCACCGGTTCGGTGGATCGCAGCTCCCACTGGCTGCAAATTCCGCAATTGACCGTCCCCGGCCAATGGGGGCTGTGGGAAGCAGCGGCCAGCACATCCCCTGGCCCGCGCCACTTCCCACAGTCCCCATTGGCTGGGGACGGCGAACCGCGGCCAGTGGGAGCCACGATTGGCTGAACCAGCAGACGCGGCAAGTAAACAAACCGGCCCGGCCTGCCAGGGCGTTTACCCTGGCAAGCCATGTGCCAAAGGTTACCAATGCCTGCACTAGACCAAACAAATGGATTAAACATGCCTCTTGCTTTCTTGAGCAGTTTGCCAGAAACAGTAGAGTCATCTATTGTTGCTGGAAATCACCAGTAATGTTACATCCTCAATACCAGGTTATTGTTCAGATCCATGAACTAGGATTCCAAAGCAGATCTGAAATTTGAGCTACACTGTGAAATCCAGGGTTTTGGTTCAGCACACTATTTAAATTGAAATCAACTAGGGAAATATCAGCCTGAGTTCAAATTTGAAAATCCTTCCAGAAGTTAGAGGCGAACTGGGGGTTTTGTTCTATGTGTGAGAGATTGTTTTTTCAAAGTAGCCTTAACTTCTGAGTCTGATCACGTGTACTCCAGTGTAAATCAGGAATAACTTCATTCAATTCTGTGTAGTGACACCAGTGTAAAACCCTTATAACTGAGAGCCACATCAGACCCACTGTATAAAGGAGCGAAGACTTTCTTCTGAAACGTCATAATATCATACTCTGCAACTCAACCCCTAATGCAACAAAACCATTGATTTATTTCCTTTTTTTTTGAAGATGCATCACATTTTCCCAGCATGCTCCTTGGTCTGTGTCAAGAAAATAAAAGCAACACTAATTCCATGTGACTGAAACCTGATCTGTGTCAAGTCAGAGAGCTATGAAGAGGGACACTCCCATGAACTCTTTCTAGCTCCCATTCTGACTCCCAGTGGCTTAGATGGCACTCACCTGACTGCTGCTTTTTCCTATCGGAGAATCCATTCCGAAGAATTTGTGACAAGGACAATATATTACTGACAAACTCTGAGAGAATGTTAGGAAACATCATTCCAACTGTTAGAGTCAATGAGCAAAACTGTGAGTCTTGTCAAGTCCTTTTGCTTCTTCGCAGCATAAAACTGTCACTTCATTAATCAGATGAGCCTGTTGCTACTAGACTCCAGCACGAACACCATTCATCCCTGATCTTTGTCAATTTCTGGCAATAAAGCTGCAATTTAATAATCCCCCCTTGCACATTAGCAATCGTTTTATGGTAGAATTTCAGTTTCCTGATGATGCACTTGATTAATCAGTCTGGGGAGGACAAGAATAGATATATTAGGAAGCCTAATTAAAAGGCAAAAAACTAAAAAGCATGCTGGAAGAAGAGTATTATAGATACTAGTTCCTTTTCATGCATTACAGTAGTCATATACACCCAGATTCCTGGCTGCAGCTTGGGAACACACAGCACAGCTTGGAGGGGGACGAGGGTGGAATTGTGTCTCCCTGATACTAGGCTGCAAACTGGCTGCATCTTAAATTAAAGTAGTTTAAGGATGCTATAAAGTAGCATAAGTATAAGCTGTCATGGGATAAGAGGGAAGATCCTCGTATGGATCAGTAACTATTTAAAAGATAGGAAACAAAGGGTAGGAATAAATGGTCAGTTTTCAGAATGGAGAGAGGTAAATAGAGGTGTCCCCCAGAGGTCTGCACTGGGCCCAGTCCTATTCAACATATTCATAAATGATCTGGGAAAAGGAGTAAACAGTGAGGTGGCAAAATTTGCAGATGATATAAAACTACTCAAGATAGTTAAGTCCGAAGCAGACCGAGAAGAGCTACAAAAGGATCTCACAAAACTGGGTGAGTGGGCAACAAAATGGCAGATGTGACAAAGGGTCCTGTGGCACCTTATAGACTAACAGAGGTATTGAAGCATAAGCTTTCGTGGGTGAATACCCACTTCTTCGGATGCAAGCAGTGGAAATGGCAGATGAAATTCAATGTTGATAAATGCAAAGTAATGCACATTGGAAAACATAATCCTAACTACACACATACAATGATGAGGTCTAAATTAGCTGTTACTACTCAAGAAAGAGATCTTGGAGTCATTGTGGATAGTTCTCTGAAAACATCCCCTCAATGTGCAGCATCAGTCAAAAACGCGAACAGAATGTTGGGAATCAGTAAGAATGTGATAGATAATAAGACAGAAAATATTATATTGCCTCTATATAAATCCATGGTACACCTACAGCTTGTAACTGCGTGCAGATGTGATCTCCCTATCTCAAAAAAGATATATTGGAATAGGTTCAGAAAAGGGCAACAAAAATGATTAGGGGTATGGAATGGTTGCTGTTTGAGGAGAGATTAATAAAACTGGGATTTTTCAGTTTGGAAAAGAGATGACTAAAGGGGGGATATGATAGAAGTCTATACAATTATGACTGGTGTGGAGAAAGTAAATAAGGAAGTGTTATTTACTCCTTCTCATAACACAAGAACTAGGAGTCACCAAATGAAATTAATAGGCAGCAGGTTTAAAACAAACAAAAGGAAGTACTTTTTCACACAACGCACAGTCAACCTGTGGACCTCCTTGCCAGAGGATGTGAAGGCCAAGACTATAACAGGGTTAAAAAGAGAACTAGATAAATTCATGGAGAATAGGTCCATCAATGGCTGTTAGCCAGGATGGGCAGGGATGGTGTCCCTAGCCTCTGTTTGCCCGAAGCTGGGCGATGGGTTCACCTGATGATTACCTGTTCTGTTCACTCCCTCTGGGGCACCTGGCATTGGCCACCGTTGGAAGACAGGATATCGGGCTAGATCAGGGGTCGGCAACCTGTGGCACGTGTCTGAAAGGCGGCATGTGAGCTGATTTTTACTGGCATGCTGCTGCCAGCCGGAGTCCCGGCTGCCGGCCCCGCTCAGCCCGCTGCCAGCCTGAGGTCCTGGCCGCCGGCCCCGCTCAGCCCGCTGCCAGCCTGGATGGATGGAACCCCGGGCTGGCAGTGGGCTGAGCGGTCCCGGCTGCCGGCACTGCTCAGCCTGCTGCCAGTCTGGGGTTCTGTCCGCCGGCTCCTGTAAATGTAAGATGTGGCACACCAAACCTTAAATTAATGTAGATTTGGCATGCCACTTCTCAAAGGTTGCCGACCCCTGGGCTAGATGGACCTTTCGGTCTGACCCAGTATGGCCGTTCTTATGTTTTTATTCCATCTGTGAAAAGGCCCCAAGAAGCCACAATAACGCATGCCTGCTTTTTTTCGAGCCACAACATCTATGCTGGCTGCAAGGGTGGGCATATAGCATAGAAAAAGCTACACTGGCTTTGTGTCCATGGAGGATTCCCCATGCTGGGTTGAATCTCACATAATTGCAGTACAGCAATAACTCAGGCTGCAAATAAACACAGAAAACACTAATGAGCATCATAGATAGGACTCTGAAGGACAAGGACCCTATAATGGAGGCAAAAACTACCCCTTTCTCTAATAATAAAAATGACCACTCACTTTCAGCCAACACTTGATGATTCACGGAAAGAATTTCCCTTGCAGACCAGATGATCAACCAATAGATCAACTGAGACCTTGTCTACACTGGGGATTTGCACTGATTCCATCTACTGATGTCGCTGCAGGAGTGTAAACACGAAGTGCGGGCAAAGCTGCTATTTGCACCTGCAGATCTTACCTTGGCTATTTGCACCAGTGAAAATTGTGGATTTCCTATCTATAATAGGAGTTTGCACCATTACAGCTGCACCAGTAGCTGGAATTGGGGCAAATCCCCAGTGTAGACAAGTCCACGGCTTCTAAAATCACCACTCAGATATTGTCTATTTCCTGATGTGAACTGAGAACATAAGACCAAATCCTTTGCCAGCATAAATTGGCAGAACTCCATTGACATTAAAGGCATGGTAAAGATTTCCACCAGCAGAGAATTCGCTCCACAGGCTTAAGTAAAACAATATGTAAAAAATAAATAAATAAAATCGATGTCGATGCTGTGGACTCGTCAGCACATTCTTTGCTGCTTTTCATACTGACTGCTGCTCCCAGACTCCCCAGATTACAGCAATCACCAATATTTTATACAAGCAGTTGCTTAGCAAGTGTGAAAGAGGGGATGGGGTATTGTATCAACTCAATCAGTAGCGCCCATTAGAGCTTGCTGACCCTGATTTCAGTTTTGTTTGTTTATTTCTCTTTGCCTGACTCTTTATGAAAAACAAATCAAAGCATTGAAGAGTGGTAGAGAAATATGTGAAAACAGATACCATAGACAGGGGGGGCAATGGAATTACATCAAAGCAGAACAAAAGAAGGGAGAGTTGGTAAATTGAGGCTTAAAAAGCTGTACATTGGGACCATGCTCTAAAGTCAAGTGAGAAAGCATTACCCAGCCGCTCAGTTCTTCAGGCCAAGGCTACGCCACCCAGGAGTGGATCTCAGTTGTTCCTTAGAACTCAGTGACTACATTTAGTAGCACAACAGGCACTTCATACACAGGTAGCCGCCATAGTAGTTATCTATCCATTACTGCCTAAGAGGGTCAAGCTTTCTTACACTGTAATCAGTCCAGCTGTAATATCAGTGATTCCAAACATTGTCACTTCGGGTTTGCTCCTGCCATGCGCTGCACATCCCCAGTTCTCCCTGAGTTATTTATGCTGTATTGTGGGGTGCTTAACACGTCTCAGGAGAGGCTGAGCACCTTGCAGGACTAGGCTGTGTGTAAGCTAGGCAGGCTGCTGTAGGATGGTAACAAGACAGGGGTTCATTTCTAAAGATGTGAGGTGTGGACTCAGAGGCTTACACAACAGTTTTATGTGCCTCTTCAGCTCTGCAAATTTGTGCTGGAAACTTTATGAGAACAGACTTTCTCATGGGATGTTCTGTGATCAAATGGAAAAGGCTTCTGTTCCCAGGTCTGCCAGACAACTTCTGTGTAAGCTTGACCTGACTACTACTACTACTGGGCTACTACTTTTTTCTTGCCACCTCGCTATCCTGGCGTGGCTATTTTTATAGTCTTCTTCCAAAACTCACGAGTGTATGACTGGCTATCGTGCAAATTGGTATCTTTAAGCTCCGCTCATATTTGGTCCATGTACCAAGTCTTTGGCTCATGTATCAAGTCTTTGGTTCCCCCTTGGTTGTCTTCTGTCCATTATCATTGCCAGGGCCACCCTACAAATATAACTCTCAGGTCTCGGCTGGACATGTCCATACCAACGTACCCTAGCCTCCCTCAACTTGTCTTCAACTGGAGCAACCCTCATTAGGCCCCTCAGCAGCCTCATTTTGTTTCTTATCATGGAGTGTCCAGCCATTTGACCATCTCAACATCTTCATTTCCATTTTCCCTCAGATTCTTCTAGTCAGTTATAGAGCTCATGATAGGCCAGATTTTTAGCTGTCACAACACTTCCTTTGGACTTCTTTTTTTGCCTCCATATATGCCAACTTGTCACTGCTCAAGCCACTGGCCTGCAATTTTTTAAAAATTACTTTTTTCTTCTCAACAGATTCTTTAACTTGAGGACTTCACAACCAAAGTCTCCCTTCTTATCCTTTTTGGCACTTGTTTAATCACAGCTAGTACTTCATGTGTTGTTTCCAGCAATGGTAATTTTAGTTTGTATCAGGTATCCTCCGCACATTGTTTTGTGTAATCAGGAATTCTACTAATTACTTTTTGTTTAAAGATTTTTTCATTCACATCTTCAAGTTTCCACTACTTAAGCCTTTCTTGTGTCAGTTTCTTGGCCAGACTTCATGTGTCACCATTTATCCTCTCCGTGACTCAGTTTCCTCACCTCTAAAAATGGAGATGATACTTGCCTTTCTCTGAAAATCCCTTTGCAATTTTTCATATGAAAAGTATTACACGAAAGCTAATTATTATTATTTCAGCAATCTGATTTCAATCTTGGCCAAAAACTTGAAGTGTAACAACCCAATTGCTGACCTGAACATTTCAGAACCTCAGAAAAGGCTTGGTTCAAAACTGGTTTTAAAATAAGCAAAAGTTGAGGGAAGAAGAGATTCCTGGAGGTCACTGACATTTTTCAAATGGCAACATTTTAAATTTTGATGCAAAAGCACAGGGAAAAAACTTGAAAATATTTTTATGAATATTTTTCCTGCCTTTTGATCAGCTCTAGGTCTTTTCCTATATCCAAACCACTTTATCCATCCCTCTGGATACAACTGATAAATGATGTAAATACTAGGTCAAATTGTGCATATATAAACCTGTAGAAAATTCACTTGGTTCAATAAACTGCAATTGAGAGAAAAAATGGGTAATTATAACAAGATTACAAAACTTGGCAGAGAAAAATAATATCCAACCAGATTCAAATCAAGTCTTTTTTGAAATATTTGAAATAAAGATGGGCTACCTCAAAACACCCAACACTATTGAAAAGTTTGAATATGGAACCATACTTCATGGCTGAACCTGATCTGATCCATCCCTGTTGTCTTGAACTTGAGGAAAGTTTGGACCCTCACCCATTGTTGTGAGTGTTCTCTGTAAACAAAATAAAGGTTTGACCCATAGAATTGATGGGAAATTTTTCATCAAAAACAACTTTCCATCAAAAAAGCCATTTTGACAAAACCTACATTTATTTGGAAATTGTATCAAGACTGATGAAACATCACTATGGAAAAATTGCTGGTGGAAAATGTTTAAAAAAAGGTGCAAATATCCCATTTCACTATTTTGGGGAATTAAAAGTTTTGATTTTTTTGTTTTGAACTGACTTTTCATTTTGAAATTTACTTTATTCTATATTTTAAAAAAGTAAAAATAAAATGAAGTATTTCAAATTTATCAAAACAAAACATTTTAATTCACCCAAAACACAATTTCTTTCAGCATTTCAGTTGGCAAAAAGAATTCAAAATTTTTGCTTTTTGGCCCCCTTCAGGATCTGTGTCTAAATAATGGGGGTTTTTTGGTTTTTTTTTTTGTGGGATGGAAAATCCATTTTTTAGTTAGCTCGACTGATCCTAAGCTTACTGAAGTCAAAAGCATTCTTTTCATTGGCTTCAATGTTAATACAAGTTTTCAAATGCATAGTGTATTGTTTACCAGAATGTTAACAGCCAGTGAAAGAGCAGTGACAACTGTAGTCCAGCGGTGCCTAATTTATGCCAACATCCTCACAATCATGATTCAGGCTGGGCCACAGCATAGTAATGGCTTTTGAAGTGCTGATAGATGACCTCCTCATGGCTATGGGTAGAGGCCAAACCTCAGATGGACAGATAAGACTTTTGTGTCAGAAAGTCAATGACTGAGAAATGTTTACTGGAGAGTAGTCATTCCAGTCCATTCTAAGTTACACTGTAATTGCCAGACATCTGCATATCTACGGAAGTTGGCTGTGGAAGGAAAAGGGAGAAAATAGAAGGCAAGTGTGAATCCTCAACTGATGAGCACAAAACGAAGTGAGCAAGGAAGTGAGGCAGAAAAAAGGGAGTCACTATTAATTGTCTTGTGAATCAGGGTGTAATTAAAAAATAAAGTGAAAGGAAAAGAGATCAAATAAATTTTTGAATCGTGATCAAAGCAACACAGTTCTGAATTTTCTGTCCAGAAGGTGGGATTTTATATTGTCCATGTCCCTACCCCAAAGTACTTACAATCTAAACAAACAAGATGGATAGGAAAACACAGGCATAGGCAGGAGAAGTGACCTGACCACAGTAGGTCAGCAGCAGAGCTGGGGAATAGAAAACAGGTCTCCTGACTCTTGGTCCAGTGTCTTATCAACCAGACCACACCACTTTGACTCTCATTAGTACACTAGCTACTCGTTTCACAAGAATGGGTGAAGATCACTTTCCTGCTGTACTAGCAGCCCCTCCTTGGAGCGCACTACTAACAAGAATCAAAAGATCAATCTGCCTAAGACGCTATTAATTTTATTTTCTCTTGGGCACTTAGACTCCAGCGTTGTGTTCCTCCACAGCTTTTGATTGTGCCGTAGTAAAATAATTCTTTGCTCAGTAGAAGGGATACTTTCATCATGATACCGTTAAAGGGCAGAAAAGGACTCAAAGCCAGGCTTATTTAGACATGTCACTCCATATAAATGTCATAAGCTCTGCTGTGTTATAGCCAGAATGGAGCCAATAAGCTATTAATATTTTAGCATGTAGTTACAGAAGCAAAACATGAAGCAGTACTTTGATCAAGAACAGATGAGAGCACAAAGGCATGAAGAATATTGTTCAATGAATTAGCAGAATAGAGTTAAACACTCAAGTCTATCTTTAGGTTGAAAAATACAGCAGTCCAGAGGGGAAGAGCGTTGGAATTCCATGGCAAAGCTCAGTGATTCTAAAATATGCCACTGTAAATATTTTACAAGTTAAAAGCCAGTACCTTTGTCCCTAGAGCAAAGCACTTGACCTCCACTAGAACCCCAGACATGGGGCTGGATCCTATATCTGGTGAGGGGTGATCCTGAAAATGTTTAATTTAGGGCTTGTCTGTGCAGGGAGTTATTCCTGATTAACTTCTGTGTGAATGCTCTTAAACAGAAAGATTTATGTCTATCTCCACCTGTTGCCTCTTGTCTTATACTTAATCCTCTTCCAAAGTGTTGCCTGACCCTTTTGAAAGCTAATCATATTTGGACTGATGGCCAACTGATCTGGCTGTGATAAGGTTCTCCCCTCAGAATCAGGCTACACAGATTCAACCCTACAGAGTTCAATATCTTGTGGTGGATGACAAGGACACTCACACTGAGGGCAAAGTAAAACCTTTTTTATCTTTATTAAAATAATGAATAAAGCTAGGAAAGACCCAAGCCACATAACAAGATAGAGATAATACGAGCATTGGGGTTATCTGTGGTATCATTCTGTGTATAGGCTCCTAGAATTGAACACTCACACCTTAGTTGAGGACCTGGTGGTAAGAGGCAAAAGGACCAGCCCTGTCTCTGGCATGCCATGGTGTCCGATGATCCAAGTTCCTTAATGAGTTGAAGCGTCAAGTAGTAGAAAAGCAGACAGCAATGGAAGAAGCCCCAGAAATATCAAGCCCCGGACCACATGATGACTGCCCTTTTATAGGGCCTGAACATCATCCGCTCATGCTCAGTCCTCCATGTTCATACTTAGCCTTTGCACCCACATAATACAGAGCTGTTCTTATTCTATAGGTTAACAGATTGATATGTGTAGCTGACATTTCAGCTCATAATCAGACCTGTGACCCCTTGCTCAGGTGGATTTGTGGTTATTGCTTCCATGTTCCTTGCGGTGTCACTGACTGGAACATAATACCTCCTACCATTCAGCAAGCTCTTCTTAGTTCCCAACATCTAAAGGTAACCATTGATCTATGCCAAGGTTTACGGCCTATTTAACCACATTTATGCTAACCTATGCTTCAACTAATGTCTTACAGGATACAGGCCTGTAGGGTTCTTGCATTACGACTGATTATAATGAAAGCAGCTAAATATAATGAAGGCAAGCTAGTGAATATAATAAAGGCAAGCTAGCCTTATGGGCTACAAAAGTGGATTAAGCTAATTTAGAATAAGGCATTCTTATTCTAGAATAAGAATATGCATACAGGCTGTTAATCAGGAATAGCTGTCCCCTTTAAATTCACACCCTACCTGGATCTGAATTAATTTCCCAGTATAGACAAACCTACGATTTTATATGCTCATTTAAAAATTAGCAAAACTCTTAAGCCTGCAAAACTGAGTTGGAAATGCCAACTAAACAGACTTTCCCATGATGACTCGGCATGTCTCCTTCCAGACCTGGCTGGCCTAAAGTAATAAAGATTTACATCAAAGAAAGAAAGAAATGTTAAAAATTTTGGAACCTCAGAGTTTCAGGATAGGTTAATCTCAAATTTGAGAGGAAAGTTTGGGCCAATTCTTATTTTATTTTCATAGATGTATAGATTTTAGTTTCATAGGCCTGAATTCTCATTTACACCAAGGACTCTTTACATCACTCTGGCAGTGTAAAAGTGCCTTTAAATGGGTGTAAATTATGACTGCATTTAAGGTCCATTTTACACTTCCAGAGTTGTGTAAAGAGGCATTAGTGTAAATGAGAATCAAGCCCATACAGTTTCAGGCAAAAGGAACCGCTATGATAATCTAGTCTGACTTCCTTCATAACACAGGTCATAGAATTTCATAGAATTGCTGAATGTAGGGAATTATTCTTCCCTACTGCATAAGTGAACATTATCAACTGAATAACTTGTGGATTAACTTTTAGGAAGATGTCCAATCTCAATTTAAAGACTCCAAGTGATAACAAAGGCACCACTTCCATCTGCAAGCTGTTCCAATGATTAATTAATCTCTCTGGTAAAAAAATGCAATCTTATTTCTAGTTATATCTTTTTGTGAACTGGTTGATTGAGAGTTATACAAATGTAGGGTTGAGGATATGCTGAAAGAAGCATAGCTATGGTGCAGGCTTAGCATAGGTTTATGTTCTTATATTTGGCTGGAACTTGTAAATAGAACAGGTTGAATAGAAAACCGTGAATTTTCTTTTCAATTTAAAAAAAAATCAAAATTTCAAATTTTATCACATTTTGAAAAATTTTCAATCAGATCTAGATTTGGTTAAGAAAGAGGAAAAGGTTTTGGCAAATAAATCATCAATATTGTTTTCAAATTTGACAAATGTTGACCAGCTCCACTAGAACCCATTAGAAAGCAGGGCATTTTGTATTCCAGTGGCCTCTCTTAGATTGCAAGAACGTTAAGGCAGGGAATGTTTTCCCCCTGTGTTTTGTAAGGCACCAGTTAGATTAGTGAGGGGTATACATTTAAAATTATAAAACAAACGGAGGGCTAGACCCTGTAAAATGTTAAGTGTGAAGTCAGTGGGATAAGAGCTGTCAGAATAGTCCAAATGCATTCAGGAGCTGTAAATTTCCCCAAGTCCTGTTCTCACTTACACTGGTGTAAATCGAGGGTAACTCCATTGACGCCAGTGTTAGAGACCACGCTTAAGGTTCAATGCTATAGCTGGGGCAAAACAGGCTTTCACAGCACTTGCCTGTATAATACCAGCTCAAGCTCAGGCCATCTTACTGCATTCACTTATAGATGTTATATTGACAAGGCATCATTCAGTCTTCGGAGCCAAATCTTCAGCAGCTCCCTTTCTAAACAATGGAGAATCCCTTTCTCCACGTAGTTGACAACGATCTTATAGAAAGAATAAATTTTGACCTATGGTTTCTCTGTGAAGAGCGCTTGCTAAAATAAGGACCATCCTTCAAAATGATACCCCTTTCCCGCCTCATTGTGCTCCTTCAGTTCCCTTCTTAAAACTCTCCTTTGACATAATGCCTACAAAAAAAACTGAACAACGGTTCGGCAGCTGGTGGGCTGGCATCACAGTCCATTGTGCTGACCAATATTACTTCTTTGTGCTTCCCCGTTTGTCTATCTCTACTTGTTGTCGCTTGTCTTAGACTGTAAGCTTCTGCAGGTGGGGACCGTCTTTTTGCTTTGTGTTTGTACAGTGGCTAGTACAAAGGGCTCCTGGTCCATGGTTGGGCTCTTAGGTGCTACAGTGATACTAATAAATAATGAAATATCACGAAGAAAAAGTGCAGTAGAAAATAGCCAGTCGATAAATATAACACAAATGTAAGTATACAGGTAAGTATACAGGACTAAATTATAAAAGGTTGGTACAAAATAGCAAATGAATGTAAGGGCAGCAGGGCCTGCAGATTACAGCAGGTGACTGGGAGCTGGGTTCTGGCACTCTAAACCTAGATCTGCTACACACTCGCTTCATGACTTTAAACTTAGTTTACCCTATTTGCAAAATGGGAATAACAACGCTTAGCTGCCCCCAGAAAGCTGTTGTGAGGCTCAGTGTTTCCACAGTGATTTGAGATCCTCAGATGAAAGGTCACGTAACTGCAAGGTATTATTTTTAGTACTAAGGAATCTGAGTTTTAAGCATTCAGTTTCAGAGATGGAATTAAAAGGTGAGCTGTGAAGCAATAAGAGGAGTGCACACAAAGTGCTGAGCGGAGCTAGTAGAGGTGAAAACTGCAATGCAGGTATAATCCCAGATTGCTTGCAAAGCAGGTAATGAGCGGAAAGCTACAGTAGAGCTAGAATTCTGAATTTATAAACTGCAGAATTGTAAAGGCTCATGAACAGAGCTAGGTGAGAAGGTTCTCAATAACAAAAAAAAATATGCCGTTAAATAGTTGGTTTGCAAAAATGGGAAACACTTTGCAATTTTGCCATGAATTTAATTGTGGGGATGAAAGACAGTTTTCAGTAGGGTGACCAGATGTCCCGATTTTATCGGGACAGTCCCGATTTTGGGGGCTTTTTTAAATATAGGCACCTATTACCTCCCACCCCCGTCCCAATTTTTTACACTTGCTATCTGGTCACCCTAGTTTTCAGAGACGACAGAAACTGTCATTTCAACACCTAAAGCTGTAAAAATAATGAATTTCTGCCAGGGGCAAATCCACAAAGAACTACTGATTTTGCTATGGGTATCTGTATTCCCTAGCAGAAACAGTGGCATTTCACCCTGGGTGAATTTCAGGAATGCAGCCTAATGGTACATTTGAGAGCCTAGTCCAGCTCTTCTTAAACCGCTACCAGTGGAAGTAAATCAGGAAAACAGCTGCACTAGAGTGATTTTCAGAAGAGTGATCATGGCCTCATCTCATCCGTCAGATTGAGGAAAATCTGCTTGACCAAAGCAGATATCATTCCTCCTCCTTACTTGGCTGGATTGCCATTGATCATGTGGGCAAATAGGTGTGAGTTAGGTAAATGCATGGGGAGGTGGGGATTCTTGTATCCTGCCAAAAAGAGGAAGGAATGATCTGTGAGGCCTGAAACTGTGGGAAGAAGAGAACTGCCCCCTGGGCCATCTCATATTTTGGGATCACTCAATAACAATTCTGGGCAAGATCTATAAAAAGACAGTAGGATGGAGAGATTCATTTTGTTTCTACACATTACTTAAAGTAATTCTGTGTAACAGAGGAAGAAGCAGTGGTTCTGGGAACCTTTACGCATTTGTTTACTATTGTATGGATTGGCGAACCTTAACCAGAACACATGTATAACATCAATATTTACTGGGCATTGACAATCCACAGAGGAAGACAGGATCTCAAAATCTAACTCAGGCAGACAATAAGATTCAGCCACAAAATACATCAGGGTTGTTGGCTGATTGGAGAGCATTGCTTTAGCACATTTTTTAACTCATAGGGTTAAATTTTCATAAGCGCCTAAGTTAGAAATTTAAGGCCCATTGTCAAAAGTAACTTAGGTACCTAGGGCCAGATTTTGAAAAGTATTTAGGCATCTGAAGGTACAGGTAGGTTCCTAGTAGGATTTTTCAAAAGTGCTTAGGCACCTAACTCCTATGTGAGGCGCTTTTGAAAATCCTTGTAGATGCCTTCCTGCATCTTCAGATGCCTGTATGCCCTTAAAGTCTGCCTTTAGGCATCTATGTCTCACTGAAAGTTAATGGGAAGCTTTCATGGGGCAAGACATGGACTTGAAGTTGGGATTTGAATTAAGAGAGAGTGGTTGTTGAAGGTCTCAGTCCTGCAAACACTTTGGGTATATCCTGGCCCCATTTAAGCCCATGGGAGTTTTACCATTGACTACAGCAGGGCCAGATTTCACCCTTTGACTTTGGTTGAACCACCCACATGAGTACAGTTAAGCACATGCACAAATGTTTGCAGGATCAGAGCTTTATTGCACAAGGAGGAAGAAACTGTTCCAAGCAACAGTTAACCAAGGTCAGTGCTTGGTTAAAAAGTTCACTGCAGGTCCTTGTGTCCTGGCTTGATCTCTTTGCTCCTCCTAGGCCAACCTGCTCTCATAAAAGGTTGGAAGATCTCATGCAAGGAAGGCAGAGTTGAACTTCCCATAAATGTAGCTGAGAGTAGACTCCCCAGCCTTTGGGAAGATGGCAGGGTTACTCCCAAACTGTTGAACAAGGCCTTTGTGGGGCTTCTCAGATAAGTGGTGGCCTAATCCAGAGAGGTGCTGAGTACTTGTAACTCACACTGATCTCATTTGGATTTCTCAGTGCACCGTACCTCTCAGGATTAGGCCCTTAGCACTAAAATCTTGTGAAGAGACGTCAGCATCATTTTTTTCTGTCATATTTTAATAAACTGAGTAGTTGGTGAATGAGAGACAGGGTGGGGTGAGGTAATATTATTCGACCAGCTTCTGTTGGTGAAAGAGACACGCATTTCTTCAGGTATTGCCAGGGGTGGGAAAGGACATATTGGGTCACTTACAGATGGATTTTTAAAAGATATTTAGGCTTCTGATGATGCAGATAGATGCATAGTGGGATTTCAAAAAAGCCTAGGCAAGTAACTCCCATTCAAACCAGTGAGAGTTAGGCACCTTGGTGCTTTGGAAAATTCCACTAATCACCTACCTTAGTCCATCTGCTGGCTAGTACAGAAGTTACTTGGTGAGAGCAAGTTGCTATGCTGTTCTCTGTTCATATCGTATTGAATTATGCTGTGAGTTTTGTTGGGATTTCCTCTGAGACCTTTCCCACTCGGTTTGCCCAGAACACCTCATCCAGTTCTGGGAGAATACTATATTGAGTTCTCTGGAATCAAAAACTCTGTTCAAATCTGGGTTCATCACTGTGTTTTCTCTACTGGTATTTCATAAAGCTACATCTGAAGTGATCAGGCTCAAGTGAAGGGGGAAAGGTTAGGGTACACCACAACTCCATCATACATAATGATATTTCAGATTCTATAGATATTCTAAAACAGACCAACCAGGGCCGGCGCGCCCACTAGGCGACCCTAGGTGGTTGCCTAGGGCGCCGGGAGCCGGGGGGCGGCTGTCCGTGGCTGCCACCCGCCTCCCGGCTTCACGGGGCAGCTGGCTGTGGCTGCCTCCGCCCTCCCGGCTCGCGCTGAGCCGGGAGCCAGGGGGTGGCTGGCCGTGGCTGCCGCCCGCCTCCCACCTCCGCGGCTCAGCCAGGAGCGGGGGGGGGGGGGGGGCAGCTGGCCGTGGCTGTCACCCGCCCTCCCGACTCCAGGGCTGAGCCGGGAGCTGGGGGGGGCGGATGGCCGCGGCTGCCTCCCGCCCTCCCAGCTCCGCGGCTGAGACAGGGAGGTGGCTGGCCGCGGACAGGGGGCTGAGATGCAGCCCGCAGGGGGTGGGGAGGCTGGCTTCTGCGGGGGGGGGGGTGTTAGCTGAGGGGGAGGGTGCAGGGGGGGCGGTTTTATCTGGGGGGGGAGGGTGAAGGGGGGGCGGTTTTATCGGGGGGGGGAGGGTGCAGGGGGGGCGGTTTTAGCTGGGGGAAGGGTGCAGAGGGGGGAGTGTTAGCAGGACTGGTGCAAGGAAGTTTCGCCTAGGGCATGAAACTTCCTTGCACTGGCCCTGAGACCAACACATTCACATTATTACATTGTACATCATGTATCGCACACTTTATGATTGTTTTACTAATTTTGTGAACCAATCCCTGTATAGGTCCTAAACTATCTATGTGCTACAGATTATGCTAGTAAGCTTTCAGAGGCAGGCTTATCACACATTACTTCTCTTACTATTCTTCTTTATCTACTAGCCACATATTATTTACAAGGCCACTTGTGAATTCGTGCTTTGTCCATTGTTAACCTCTGTTTTCTTACTTCTGTTTTCTTTCATTGTTTGCACAAGGCCTACATGTTTTTGTTTAGGCACAGACCTACTGGATGGCAAAACTCAGCCATTACTCCGCAATGTCTCATGGCTTGTTACTTGGATGTAGGGTGTAAATCTGTGTGAGTGGAGGCAGCACTGAGAGCTGGAAATGGCCTCACAATGCAGGAGTGAGTCACAAACCAATGAGCCAGGTGAGAGAAGCCGAACTCAATGTTTGTAATAAACAGCAGCAGAAGAGAGTGGCAGGGGGCGAAGGAGAGAGCAGGCATACCACAGTTCAAAGCAAATGGCAAGGCAAAAATGACTCACAACATGGGTACTGGTGGCATGTTTAATATGGTGTGAGGAGTCTTGCTAGCTGCTGGGCCAGGTGGAATCACACAGAGATTGCAATAAAACAGGAAGAACTAAAAGAGAAGTTTACAAACACAACATAGTCTGAGCTCCCCAACCCATCACACAGAATCCCTGACATTCTTTCAGTGCCACAGCAAGAGGTAGAGGGCAGCTAGTCTTTTGGGGGTTGGTGTGACCCATGTATTGTAGATCCACATGTTGATTACAAAGGGGCAGATTTCAAAAGATTTTAAGGCCAGAAGGGACCACTATAATCATCTAGTCTGACTTCCAGAACAACACGGGCCGAGGAATTTTACCCGTCATTGCTGCAATAAGCCTAATCACTTTTAAAAACGCTCCCATTGTTCTCAAGGGTGGAGAAGGGGATTCTCTTTTGTTCTCAATGGGAGTGGTGACAAGATGCCCATTGGTGCCAACTGGCAAAAAGTTCACAGTTCTTTACAAGCAACTCCTGTCTCAGACCTGACAAACTCGCTATACCTGCTACACCACTTCCATGGAATTTGTATCCATTAAGGATAGCATGTGAGATGTCTACAGAAAGCTTGTAACTTATTGATACTCATAAACATTGTAAGATATATGTAAGGGCTGCAGGCAGACATCTTGTACAGCTGGGGTGTAGACAGTAAGTAGAGCGAATGATCTGGGTGAAATAGGGTTTGCAAGCGCTTACCCAAAGGTGTCTCTCCCACCCCTGCAAACAAAACAAAACAACCAACTCCTGAAGGAAAAGAAATGTCACCAACACAAAAGCTGCCAAAGCTCTAAGCAGCAAAGTGCCTGCAGTGGATTGACTGCAGCCCCAGGAGAGGGATGTGTAACCAGGTGCAGGTAGTTCAGGGGAAACGCTGCAGAGGCTATAAAGGCCTGACTGGGGAGTTGCTCTGGTTGTTTGGAAGGGGTTTCTTTTAGGCAGGGAATGCCTCTAGGTGACAGACCTACAGATACATCAACTTTGTAGCTAAGATTCATCACATTAGTTCTTTCCTTTGTTCTGTTTGTTCTGTTAATGAATGGCTTATGTTTGAAGGGCAGGTAATATCCAAGGGCAGGTTTCCACTTACAACTCCCCACCCGGCTCCCCCTCAGAGCTCTTCCTTTTCCCAGCAGATGTAAAAGAGACAAAAGAAATTTCTAATAAGTTAAAATTACTTTTGATCTATTTTTATAATATCTACTAGTTTGTGTAGGGGGTCTCTGAAGGGAACAGGGTCTAAGAATTGCTAGAGCCGGGGTTAGGACAAACCTTGCGTTGTTTGTGAAGCACCATAACAGAGTCTCTAGTCTCTGTACTAGCTTACACACCTTTATGAATCATTATTAGGCATCTTCCAGCTTCTGGCATGTCATATTACACATTTAAAGCAATGAATATTAGGAAAATGTTTCCCATTAGTGGTGGTACTCTTTGTCTTATGTATGGATTATTACAATTAGGGAAGGGAACATTTGCTATAACTGGTAATCTAGACTGCCTAATTAGTCAATCAAATCAAATTGCCTTTAGCAGGAAGAATGACACAATTGCATTACATTGGCAACACAAGGGGAGTCAGTTTTTACTACTATTCTGCAAGAATGTAACTCAGAGAGAATGAGATGCGTTTCTCAGAACAGATATTCGCCCCAGTGGTATAAGGCAAAAAGTGTCAAAGAAATTCAAAGTATGGGCCACATCTTAGCAGAGGGGTTGTCTCACAAACATTTTCTCTCCCATTCACAATCTGGTTGTTTCCCTGTGGCAATTAAAGCATTTGATTACATGGAAAATTAATATTTAGGAGAATGTTTAGTGTGCTCTTAACGGTCTTTATTCAGCTAGAACTGCTAGAAAGAAGGGGGAGAGACAGCATCATAGAACCAGCAAGGGCTCTGTGGATTGCTAAGGGTCCAAAGAACGCAACCTGGGAACTACCGGCATAGGTTATTAGTTTCCGTGATACTGCAGGGAGAGAAATCAGAGCACAAATGTGCACATGGGGATGGAGATAATGCATTATAATTTCCCTGTGTCTGTGCAGCATGAGCCTATCAGTGGTTAACAAATAGCAATGTAATTATAACTTTTTTCTTTGCTGCCACTCTCCTGTCGTGCACTCAGTTCTACCCTCATGTGAACAGTGGAATAGGTAATTGGAACAATAGATTGTGCTACATGAGAGGAGGCATGTACTGGCCATTTTACTGGCAAAAAAAGAAACGTTACTGGGGGAGAAAGCTGGGCATGTTTAAGAAATGTTATATGAATAATGCCAGAACCCAACTAGAGTAGCAATGTGTCTATGTAGCTGGCCCTATATGTTGTGTATCTTCAGTAAACACAGTTGTTAGGAGCCCCACTGGGTCTGTCCATTTTTTACATATTATTTAGTTGTGTAAAGAGCAAAATCCACAACAGTTTCACAGATATAGATTTTAAGGTCAGAAAGGGACAGCTATGATCATTTAGTCTGACCCCCCAGTATAGCACACAGGCCATGGAATTCCATCCATGAATTCATCCAGAGGAGGGCATTATTCTTGCTGCCATATTAGTATGATGCTATCAATCCCAATAACTTTGGCCTGTGCCCGAAAACATCTTTTAGGAAGACATCCATTCTGTCTCTGGTGGTATTGCTCTAAACAGAATCTTCTTTGCCATTATAAACTGTTACAAAAGCAGAGAGGGGAAGAGATAACTATAATCTGTGTGAGGTTTTGAATTGAATAAAGCACTTTGAATAAAGATTTTCCTTGAATTACAGGAGTAAATATATGCAGTGTAGTATATTTATTAAGCAGAAAAGAGAAGCAAACATAGCACTCCACATTGCAGGTGCCACTCTGTGCATGGTTAGAATCAACTGCTATAAGCATCATAACGGAGCAGGAAAAATAGTGCTTGCAGAAAGAATGGAAGAGGCTGAATTTGCTGAGTTTATAATACGGAATTCATTTCAGGAGAAATGCTTTGCATACAGGAGAGAAAATGCATTTATTGATCAAGCCAGATCAAGAGAAATGATAGAAGCGCTGGTTTCATTCAGTGTATCGCTTAGATTCTGGAAAATAACTGTATTCTATAGTCAGCATCCAACAATATTTATTTATTTTGAAGTAGTGTTTTTTTAAAGAAACACAAATCAATGGAGGCTCTTGTGCCGATTAAACCACAACTGAAGCGTTGTGTCCAGTTCTGGGCACCACATTTCAGGAAAGATGTGGACCAGTTGGAGAAAGTCCAGAAGACAGCAACAAAAATGATTAACGAAATCATGTGATTTCTAGAAAATGTGACCTATGTGGAAAGATTTTTAAAAATGGATTTGTTTGTTGTGAGGAAGACTGAGGGGGGACATGATAGCTGTTTTCAAGTACATAAAAGGTTGTTACAAGGAGAAGGAAGAAAAATTGTTCTTCTTAACCTCTGAGGATAGGACAAGAAGCAATGGGCTTAAATTGCAGCAAAGGCAGTTTACATTGGACATTAGGAAAAACTTCCTGTCAGGGTGGTTAGGCACTGGAATAAATTGCCTAGGGAGATTGTGGAATCTCCATCATAGGGGGTTTTTAAGAACAGGTTAGACAAACACTTGTCGGAAATGGTCTAGTTATTACTTAGGGCAGGTCTTCACTACCCGCCGGATCGGTGGGTAGCAATCGATCTATTGGGGATCGATTTTTCGCGTCTCGTTAAGACGCGATTAATCGATCCCCGATCGCGCTCCCCGTCGGCGCCGGCAATCCACCGCACCGAAAGGCGGAAGCGGAGTCGACGGGGGAGCTGCAGCGATCGACTCGCCGCCGTCCTCATCGCCAGGTAAGCCGATTACGATACGCCGACTTCAGCTACGCTATTCCCGTAGCTGAAGTTGCGTATCGTAGATCGACCCCCTCCCCTAGTGTAGCCCTGGGCTTAGTCTTGCCTTGAGTGTAGGGGACTGGACTAGATGACCTATTGAGGTCCCTTCCAGTCCTACATTTCTATGATTCTATAACCTGAAAACTAGGATTAGTCCATGTCCACCTTGAAAAAAAGTATTTGGCAAGAGGATATATATTCCACACACACACACACACCCTCCCCCGTCTCAGATGATGTAAAGGAAAAAATCCATTCATCCGTCTAGGTTACTTTATATCTGCTCTGAGTTCACATTTGGAAAAGGAAATTTAAAGACTAGGGAAATATTTCAAAGAACAGTCTTAAAAACAAGTCAAAATGTACCTGCCATTTACATATTTCCCTTGCCACTCACTTGCTCTGTACTGTGAAAGTATTAAGTAATTCATTGTGGAATGTACAGAGTACTGTTCAACTTCCATTTTTTATTTCTGCTTCCATTATACAATTTTGCATGAACATTAATTAAACCTCCCTCCCAACCCTGCGATGTCTGTCAGTAGTATTAGGCCAATTTTGCAGGTTGGAAAACTGAGGCACTTATCCAAAAATCCCGAAGGAAGTGTCTTTGTCAGATTCATATTAGAACTCAAGCATTCTAACTCATTGTTAAATATCTAGGCTGAATTGCTATTTTCACCAGCAAACCTTGCCCTGGTCTCAGACATTTTGCGGATAAGGATGAATTTAGGATGTCACAATCACACTCATGGCAACAGACTGTGACTTCATAAGCATCAAATAATGCAGGCTTCAGTGCAGGAATAGGAGAAGGTGAAAATTGGATTCTTCTGGAGGAAAATGTCTTCAACTGACACCTGCCTTCAGGAGTAAGGAAAATACATACATCTACAAGGAAAATAAATTGCTCTATATGCAATACAAATATTGCAAAATCATTAGCTCAGGGACATTTTATGGTTAATCACATGCTATATGCCGGCCTATTTCTTAATTGATATAATTGAAAATGTAGGATGATGATATGTAAAACCAAGGTTTCTTGATTACTCTCTCTCATTAAAGATCCAGTCAATGACACCTTTTCAGAGTTGCAATTTCAGCTCCGAGGTGCTGGTCAAAACACCAACTTGGGAGAATTTCATTTTGCCTCCTTAAATTCCTCTGGCAATTTCAGCTGGATGCAGGATTCGTCCTCCTACACTGTTTGTATGTGGCTGTGTGCTGCCCTGCTGTTTCACCCCAAAGCTGGCTTCATTTCAAGGGGCTGAAACAGTGACTCTCTCGGTGCGCTGCTTATTAATACAAAAATCTTCATACTAATTTTTAGCACTTGTCACCTGTAGATCTCAACTCAGTGTGCAAAAGTGGGGGCAAGAGACAATACATGTTTGAGATCTTCCGGGATGAAAGGATTTTGAAATGTAAAGTATTAAATAGCTTTATGTTCAGTTAGACTGCCAAGTGCTGAAACTTTGGCACTCCTGTTGGTATGAACAGGTGAGGACTAACACAGACATGTTCTGTCTCTGTAGAGACATGTCTGACATCTTTGCCTCCCATTTGTTAGTATGTAAAGTTTATTGGCTCTTTGAACATCTTTACGCGGAGACACAGGGCAAGCCTACGCTCAAGCGCTACATCAGCTGTTGTAGCGCATCTGGTGAAGACACGCTATGCCAATGGGAGATGCTCCACAAAAGGCAGAAGCTATGTCAGCAGGAGATGCTCTCCCGCTGACATAGCGCCAGTGTGGACAGTGCTTAGGTCGGTGTAACTTACATCTCTCGGGGGGGTGTCTTTTTCACACCCCTGAGCAACGTGCAAGTTACATCAACTTAAGTGGTAGTGTAGACCAGCCCGTAGGCTCTTAGGAGGAAAGGAAATGGCAATATAAGTAGTTTTCTCTTATTGTTTCTTTAAAACCCCGTAGACAGAGTCCAAAATTAAATACACTTATTAGCATGGGGAAAAGATACATCTATTAGCATGGGCTAAAAACATAAAGGGGGTGGGTTGGGAACCAGTGAGTAATCTGCCTAGACTTTTATATTAGAAAATAATTTTTGCTTCCCACCTATATGTGGCAGTTTAATTATAAAACATATTGTATAAATCATAGACAATAACGGAGGGTGTTTTTTTTTTATAAATGCTGGAGTAGTTTAAATATTCACTATGCAGGTTTGATACTCAGAAGAATTAATCAAACTGTCAGGCCTGAGACCAGACTCTGCAGAAAACACACAGTGGTGTGTCATGGTTACTTAGCAACCATAGCTGAAGAGGTTAAGGTGGAAACGGCTGTCATTTTCTTATATTGGAGCTTGTTTTTTCTCTCCCCACTCTGTGTATATTTCTTTTTCCAACAGATGAAGTCTTTTGTATGGTTTTAATGATTCTGTGTTATAGCTTCCAAAATAACTTACTATTTTGGAGACTAATTTGAAATAAATGCAGAATGCTGAGGCTTTGAGCCTTACATATAACACAAGCAGGAGCTGTTAACCTGTAATGTGTTTGTAGAGCTTCCCAATTTTGAGTGGCAAAGTGCTTAATTTTACTGTAATTTATTTCTGCTGGGCAAATGGGATCAACTGGGGCAGGCACAGTTCCCTCTGAGTCAGTACTGAACCAATGCTCCAACATAGCGCGGAGGGATGGGAAGGCGCACTGCACTGCTGGGGTTGCTGCCTTCCACTTAAAAGTGAGGTCCTCCCCACTTATAAGCATTAAAGATTCCCTTGTGCTTTTGATAAAAGTAGGGATGGTTAGCACTGATGCCCTGGCCAAATTCCCGTTTGGGTAGTACTTTCTACATCCTTTGATTTCCCATGTCATTTTACAGGTTGTTTCTTCGCATTCACATCTGAAAACCGGAGACAGACTTGGAGATAAAAACAGTGGCGTTCTCCCCAGTTCCACCACAAACTAATCCGCACCGAGTTCAGACACCAAAATGAGGAGCCAAGTGTACCTCTCAAAGTAGACTGCAGAATTTCACGTGTGATTGTCACTTTTATTTCTCCTGTGCTTTGACTGGCAGTAAATAGGGGGAAATGTCGATGTTTAACATTAGCCTTCAGCGTTGTTGAGATAAACAGGAGCAGTTCACACATCTCAAACCCATTGTTTCAGGATGTCTGCAGACTCAGATACACGTTGCTGTGTCAGCTACACTTTGTTCACATTCTGAAGGTCTATTTCACAAGCATAAAGGCTAGAAGTTTAATTGGTTTTTTTTAATGAATGCTCAGAATCCGGAACACAAGATGTACTTCCTCAGTAACCCCCCTCAAAAAAAAAAAAAAAAGTCACTCAACTGTGCTATTCAACTTTTACTAGAAACTGTTAAGGCCACCTTGCTGTATGTTGCTAACTGACTACCAGGTTTCACCACAAACATGTAGCTGCTCTTCAGCCGTGAGTGAATTGATTCTTCTCTATCTGATAAATCCACGGTTAAGTTTCTCTGTTGGTTTATGTGAGTTAAGGTTTAATCTAAACTATGATTTGATTTCCCCATCACAACCTGCACCCAGAGTTACAAGGGGTTTTCATTCTGTGCTGAGCCAAAGCCTGTCTATCTGGAGCAACAATTTGAAAAGAAAACATGAACTTCTCTTGGTTTAACCACATCTGTAGCTTTTGTTTTCAGTGAACTACAATCTGAACACACACACAATTCTAAATACATATGCACTGATGAAATCCACGCAGGAAGAAATGTCGGTTCCCAACACTTGTGACCTGATTCTTAGATGGCAGTAATGTTTCAACTGTTATGTACTGACTCCTTGACTTGAGCTGCACTGGAGATGGTTTGAGATGGAGATGCACTGTGGATGGTTTGGAGGGGTTTCTCACTGGCTTGCAACAACCCCTTATATTTTCACAACTTCACTGTTGTTTGCCCACAAGGCAAGCATCTGCCAGATAGACTACTGCTGCTGCTCATTGAATGAACACTCTGATCTCTTCCCACGCCAAAGCTATCCCTTGGAATCTGCATCCATGAGTCCAGGTCGACTTAGAAGGAAGCACTGGGAGATATTGTCTCTTTCAAGTAAGTCGGCTGACACGCAGTCTATGAAACAGTTATGGAAACCACAAGGTTTGCAAGCTGTGGATCACCTAGGAATATGCTATTAGGAGTGAGGACTCTGCAGGATGCAAAGGAGGATTATAGCTTCCATTTCTTAAACCAAATGCGATAAGACACGAGGGAGGAAGTTGCTCGTGAGAAGCAGGGGGTGGCAAAGGAAATGAGGGGTTGGGGTTTCCACCCTCATAAGAACTCTTTGATCTGCTTGCTATAGTCTTGAAACCACCAACGTAGGCCAGATACTTTGAGTATTCTGGAGATACCCCTGTTTCCAGCCACAATGTGGAGACTATTGTTTGAGAAATGTTCATAGGCGTGTAGGACCATTGGCCCATCCAGTCAGAGATTTACCATATTGCACCTAGAAAACTATACAATGCTGTACATGGTATGTGTGTATGGAGGGGGGAGGGGGTATAGTTCCTCCTTCTGTCCTTATGGTGATCATTTTATGCCCTATAGCATAAAATGCAATTACTCGTTTCAGTTAGCATCACTATCCAGTGCTAATTTTGCTTATAAATTATCCAGCCATAGAATTTGACTTGATGACCTCCTATGGCTGCAAATCCTCAGGCTTTGACTATACACTCCATGAAGCAAGTTATTCCCTTTTATTTATTCTGAATATACCCCGGTCATTAATCTAATCAGCTTGACCCCTTGTTCTTGTATCATGGGACCTGGTAAAAAAGAAATTGCCTCTTCAGCTTCCATTGTAACCCTTTTAATCTGAAATAGCTTAGTTCAAACCTCTCTCACTGTTCGACAATAGAAGCTCTCCAGACCTCATTATGGAAAGAGGGACCATTTTGCTGAATGAACTGTCCTGCAGACTGATGACCTCTATTCCTCCACAGCAGTGGGCAAGGTCAGTTTCCATCACGCTGCTCTAGCACCATGCCTCACCGTGAAATGGAGGGGTCCTGCCTGAGGAAGGGTTCATTCAATGGTTCATTCAAATCCTTGGGCCTTCCATTCAGTGTCCCTAAAAGGGAGAGCCCGTTTCACGGCGGATGTCATGATGTAGTTGTGATGTGAAGACCTTTTTCTTTCAGGACTGGCAGAGACTCTTCCATCTTTGTTGTCACAGCTCTATAGAAATGAAAATGACTTTTGATCACTACACCAATCAGATCTGGTATTGAATTGGTGACCTGATTATAAAAAGGTCTGGGTCCTACTCCCAATCCTCAGTCATCCCTTTACCTGGCTCCCTTGTTCATCTCAGACTTGGCTTACACCAGTCTCAGATCAGATTTCCCTCTTTGCCAAGAATTTGTGGCTGCCTTCAGCCCCGTAGAAATCGCATTGTGATACAGCCAGTTAAGCTCTCCCAACGCGCCCCAAAGTTAGAGGGACTTGTCTTTTTATTAGTATTATTTATTTAATTTATTCTAGCAAATAAATAAAGTTTTCTTGCTTAAGAGGGAGTTTCTGGCCTCTCTCAGCTCCATTTGCAACATGATCTGCTGGAAGATTTGCCTCTGGCAACGGGTTAAAAATAATAGCGGTTCTGCAAAATTGATGAAAGCTTCAGGGTAAATGTTACTTTAACATTGGCAGCTATCACACAAAAAGACTTAAACCCTGCAACTTATGAAAAGATAATGAGAAAAAAATTCAAAACTTCCATTGTCTTTATAGTATAAAAAAAGTCACTTTGGAACCAGGCAAACAAACAAAAGATGCAGCAAACCTTTGACAGGAGCAAACCCTCTAAGCCGAGCCAATATTGAAAAGCTGAGATGATTTCCAGAATCCAATTATTGTGGATGTTTAATAATAATATGAATGTTTAGGTCTCCTATTGCTCCATATTGTGAACCATGTTTACTACAGTAGTGCCAAGGTTGGGACCCTGTTGTGCTAAGCACTGTACAAATATAGTAGACAGTCCATAGAACTCAAGCAATTTACTCAAAGAGGATTGGTATCGTTATCCTCCCTATAGAGAAGGGGAAACCGAGGCACAAAGTGCCTTACCCACGGTGCACACAGCGTGCTAGTAGTGGAGGCAGGAGTAGAACCCTGTCCATTATCTCCCATAGTATGGGCAGTAGAGGGGCAAAATGTATTCGTTGCAATGCCATAATGTCACAGAGATGTCACAGTGATGTGTTGTATAACTACCTAGGTAGTTTTATTATTGTTTAATTAGCAATGCGCTAGGCAATATTTTGGGTAATTTATATTTAGTTTATCCTAATTTGGTGGAAGGTGCGTCTAGACTAATATAGCTTCTTGGTTACTAGAATGGAACCAGGGTATCCTGCTTCTGCTTTGGGAACACAGAGTATATATACATTTATATCCTTCCAGAAGGGAGAACCTTCTCCCTAGTAGAAATACACATGAGATTTCATTTGCAGATGATATCTGGGATTAGAGGATGGGATTATTTCAAGTTAAAGTTGCAGAAGCTATCAGAAGCCTGTATCCCAAGAAAGGGGAAACAATTCATAGGCAGGGGTTTTAGACCAAGCTGGATGAGCAAGCATCTCAGAGAGGTGATTAAGAAAAAACAGAAAGCATACAAGGAGTGGAAGATGGGAGGGATCAGCAAAGAAACCTACCTTATTGAGGTCAGAGCATGTAGGGATAAAGTGAGACAGGCATGTAGAATTGGACCTTGCAAAGGGAATTAAAACCAATAGTAAAAGGTTTTATAGCCATATAAATAGGAAGAAAACAAAGAAAGAAGAAGTGGGACCACTAAACACTGAGGATGGAGTGGAGGTTAAGGATAATCTAGGCATGGCCCAATATCTAAACAAATACTTTGCCTCAGTCTTTAATGAGGCTAATGAGGAGCTTAGGAATAGTGGCAGCATGACAAATGGGAATAAGGATGTGGGGGTAGATATTACCATATCCGAGGTAGAAGCCAAACTTGAACAGCTTAATGAGAGTAAATCAGGCGGCCCAGATAATCTTCATCCAAGAATATTAAAGGAACTGGCACATGAAATTGCAAGCCCATTAGCAAAAATTTTTAATGAATCTCTAAACTCAGGGGTTGTACCGTTTGACTGGAGAATAGCTAATATAGTTCCTATTTTTAAGAAAGGGAAAAAAAGTGACCCAGGTAACTACAGGCCTGTTAGTTTGACATCTGTAGTATGCAAGGTCTTGGAAAATTTTTTGAAGGAGAAAGTAGTTAAGGACCTTGAGGTCAATGGCAATTGGGACAAATTACAACATGGTTTTACAAAAGGTAGATCGTGCCAAACCAACTTGATCTCCTTCTTTGAGAAAGTAACAGATTTTTTAGATAAAGGAAACGCAGTGGATCTAATCTACCTCGATTTCAGTAAGGCATTTGATACAGTACCACATGAGGAATTATTGGTTAAATTGGAAAAGATGGGGATCAATATGAAAATTGAGAGGTGGATAAGGAACTGGTTAAAGGGGAGACTGCAGCGGGTCATACTGAAAGGTGAACTGTCAGGTTGGAGGGAGGTTACTAGTGGAGTTCCTCAAGGTTCAGTTTTGGGACCAATTTTATTTAATCTTTTTATTACTGACCTCGGCACCAAAAGTGGGAGTGTGCTAATAAAGTTTGCAGATGACACAAAGTTGGGAGGTATTGCCAATTCAGAAAAGGATCGGGATATCCTACAGGAAGATCTGGATGACCTTGTAAACTGGAGTAATAGTAATAGGATGAAATTTAATAGTGAGAAGTGTAAGGTTATGCATTTAGGGATTAATAACAAGAATTTTAGTTATAAGCTGGGGACGCATCAGTTGGAAGTAACGGAAGAGGAGAAGGACCTCGGAGTCCTGATTGATCACAGGATGACTATGAGTCGCCAATGTGATGTGGCCGTGAAAAAAGCTAATGCGGTCTTGGGATGCATTAGGCGAGGTATTTCTAGTAGAGATAAGGAGGTGTTAGTACCGTTATACAAGGCATTGGTGAGACCTCATTTGGAATACTGTGTGCAGTTCTGGTCTCCCATGTTTAAGAAGGATGAATTCAAACTGGAACAGGTACAAAGAAGGGCCACTAGGATGATCCGAGGAATGGAAAACCTGTCGTATGAAAGGAGACTCAAGGAGCTTGGTTTGTTTACCTTAACCAAAAGAAGGCTGAGGGGAGATATGATTGCTCTCTTTAAATATATCAGAGGGATAAAGACCAGGGAGGGAGAGGAATTATTTCAGCTCAGTACCAATGTGGACACAAGAACAAATGGATATAAACTGGCCATCAGGAAGTTTAGACTTGAAATTAGACGAAGGTTTCTAACCATCAGAGGAGTGAAGTTCTGGAACAGCCTTCCAAGGGAAGCAGTGGGGGCAAAAGACCTAACTGGCTTCAAGATTAAGCTAGATACATTTATGGAGGGGATGGTTTGATGGGATAACATGATCTTAGTCAAAGGTCAATTAATTGCCATCAGTGGTAAATAGGACCAATGGTCAATGATGAGATGTTAGAAGTTACTACAGAGAACTTTTTCCTGGGTGTCTGGCTGGTGAGTCTTGCCCACATGCTCGGGGTTCAGCTGATCGCCATATTTGGGGTTGGGAAGGAATTTTCCTCCAGGGTAGATTGGCAGAGGCCCTGGAGGTTTTTTGCCTTCCTCTGCAGTATGGGGCACGGGTCACTTACCGGAGGATTCTCTGCATCTTGAAGTCTTTAAACCATGATTTGAGGACTTCAATAGCTGAGACATAGGTGAGAGGATTATTCCAGGAGTGGGTGGGTGAGATTCTGTGGCCTGCATTGTGCAGGAGGTCAGACTAGATGATCATAATGGACCCTTCTGACCTTAAAGTCTATGAGTCTATGAGTCTATGACTGAGAGTTCAGCATTAAAGTCCCAGCTTTGCCAGTGACCTGTCCTGTGATCTCGGAGAGGCTGTCAATCTCTGAGCTTCAGCTTGCTCATCTGTAAAATGGGCCTAGTGATATGTCCTCTACCTCACAGGGGTGTGAATCACGATATAGACAATGTACATGATAAGCAGGAATTGCTTCCCAGGGAATGTCATGAAGAAGTATTTGGCTGTATGAAGCTTTGAAAATGTAAAGCTCTAAATGTTCTAGTATCTTTCATCCTGAAGGATTCCCAAAGTACTCTGCAGACTAGAGAGTTTAAATCACAATGCAGATAAAAACATCGTCATATACGCCATGCAATATATTCCATCATTGTCAGGTTACCTGCGTGCAGATTTGAGAATGGGGGAAGTTGGTGGGAGCAACGTTGATGTAAATATTAATGATGTAAAAGGCATTAGTCATTTAATAGTGAACATAGCTAACTGGGCAGGCAAAACCATTGAGGTAGTTGTGCTAGTGAACCATCCATTATTGTGGCAAACACAGAACGGATTATCACCTGCTAGATGGCATTTATTAGCCTGCTCATTTCCCCGCTGTTTAGCTAGATGTTGTTAATCATTTTCTAGGCCTCTATTTTTGCTGCACTAATGTGCCTGGGGTTTGAGAAAAGTGACTCTGCCACATTTTCTTATGGGTAAATGCAGAGTCCCAGGCATGTTAGATCCAAGTCTCCGGAGGACAAAAAGTTGAGGGGAAGAGATAACATCTGCAGTGAAAAGACTTAAGTGCTGTCATCCACTTTTCTGCTTGTTGAGAGACCAGAGACAGAGCAGAGAGTGAAAACACCTCACTAACCTTTAAAAGGAGTCCCAGTCCATTTCGATGCATCCTCCAGTGCTCACCATGTTTTCTCACAGTGAGCGCACATCATCATCCAGATGACATTCATGCCACCTCATTACCCCTTGTGAATGTGTATTCTTTCGTCGTGTTTAGAACCCGCCTATTGCCAATATCAAAAAAGCGAGTTAAAAAAAACAACCCCAAAAATAACACCTGTGTGGAAAACAGATTACCCTGGGGATAAAATGTACTGCAGACATACAACCAGTCACATGCTTCTATAGCACACATCCACCTGCTCAGGAGCTGTGGATCTGTATTGCTTTAATGACAGTGCACATGGGCTGCAGCATGAGAGAGGCTGAGGTCTCTCCAAAGGTACCCTGGCTGAATCTGCGTCCTTATGGGAGTTTTCCCTTTTCATGTAGCAATATAATTGCATCTTCCCTGCCCCCTGTTAAGAGCTGCACAAAGGAAGCCCTTTGTAGGGCACAGCAAGAAGTTTTATAGGTCCTATAATATCTGTTCTTGAGCCCCATTTGCTGGCACTTTATTAACGAGCTATTTACATATCTATAGACATAGAGCACTCTCGTAATACCCTGTCTCCTTTAGGAAGGATGGTTTAGTGGGTTAGGAACTGGACAGGCATTATGTCTTCCTGGCTGTGTCTAAGGGTACGTCTATACTACCCGCCAAATCGGCGGGTAGTAATCGATCTTTCAGGGATCGATTTATCGCATCTCATCTAGACGCGATAAATCGATCCCAGAAGCGCTCCCCGTCGACTCTGGAAGTCCTGCTCGGCGAGAGGAGGAAGCGCAGTCGACGGGGGAGAGAGCCTGCGCCGCGTGGACCCGATGTAAGTACTTTCACTTTCGATCTAGGAAACGTCGACTTCAGCTACGCTATTCTCGTAGCTGAAGTTACGTATCCTAGATTGATCCCCACCCCCCGCAGTGTAGACCAGCCCTGAGATTCCCTTTGTGACCTTACGAAATTTACTTAACTTCTCTGAACTTCATTTTTCTGATCTGTAACTTGGGGATAATACTTACAGTGTTGTCGAGTCCAAACATCCAAAAATCACGAGTCAGGCACCTCAAAACCATGAGATCTTGGGGAAAAAAAGTATATTAAATTGTGAGTGTTTTTAATTTGTGGCTTTCTGAGCCTTAAGGAAGCACTTGTGTTGAGTTTTCAAGCTATTCTCCACATCCATGTGGGCTATAAACGAACTGTAAAAAAATGAAAGCCGAATCTCATATTTTCACATGATTCCAGGAGCTGGGGGTTTAAGAAAAAACACAAACTATCATGAGACTGTCAACAAAATTGTGAGAGTTGGCAACTTTGTACTTACAACAATCCTGGGAGGTAGGTGAGAATAAATTTAATTAAAGAATAACTTCATTTAGTTCCATTGAAGTCAATGAGACTATTGATGTGATTATAGGTAAACACATAAGAACATAAGAATGGACATGCTGGATCAGACCAATGATCCATCTAGCACAGTATCCTGTTTTCTGACAGTGGCCAGTGCAAGATGCTTCAGAAGGAACAAGCACAAGAGGATAATCATTTAGTCCCAGTTTGGAACACTCACAACGTGAGGTTGCGTTCCTGACCATCTTGGCTAATGCAGTGTTGGTGTAGCGATGTCGGTCCCAGGATATTAGAGAGACAAGCTGGGTGAGGTAATATCTTTTATTGGACCAGCTTTTGTTGGTGAGAGGTACAAGTCTTTGAGTTACACAGAGCTCTTCAGAAGAAGAAGAGCTCCTTGTAAGCTCGAAAGCTTGTCTGTCTCACCAACAGAAGTTGGTCCAATAAAAGATTTTACATCATCCAGCTTGTCTCATCTTGGCTAATCGCCAATAGCCCTCCAGGGACTTTTCTAATTCTCTTTTGAACCCTGTTACACTTTTGGCCTTCACAATATCCCCTGGCAATGAGTTCCCCAGGTTGACTGTGTGTTGGGTGAAATACAGTACTTCCTTAAATTTATTTTAAATCTGCTGCCTATTAATTTCATTGGGTGATCCCTGGTTCTTGTGTTATGTGAAGGAATAAATAACACTTCCTTATTCACTTTCTCCATATCATTCATGATTTTAGAGCCCTCTATCATACCCCCCCTTCAGTCATTTCTTTTGTAAAATGAACAGTCCCAGTCCTTTTAATCTCTCCTCGTATGAAAGCAGTTCCATCCCCCTAATAATTTTTGTCGGCCTTCTCTGTACTTTTTCCAATTCTAAAATATCTTTTTTTGAGATGGGGCAACCAGAACTTCACACAGTACTCAAAGTGGGGGAGGGGGCACACCATGGATTTATATAGTGGCATTATGATATTTTTCTGGTTTCTTAGGTTTTTGACTGCTATGGCACGTTGAGCAGATGTTTTCAGTGAGCTATCCATGATGACTCCAAGATCTTTCTTGAGTGGCAACTGCTAATGTAGAACCCATTATTTTGAATGGGTAGTTGGGATTATTTTTTCCCAGTATGCATTACTTTGTACTTATCAATGCTTAAATGCTTTGCTAGGGCCACAGTGACTTGGGAGATCGTGATAACCAAAGAAATACATTGTTACAAATGAATGGGAATGAAATAAAGCCAGTGACATATGTTGTGATTTCTTTTTACAGAAACTGTGTGACCAAACACCATAAATAAAGCATTCTGTAAATATCATAAACATTAATTTTACTGCGGTTGGGTTGTTTATGGTACAGGTCTTGTCTTCCCGCTCCCTTTTTCCTGAAAAACAATCGGCTACAAAAAGAGGGCACAATTTTAAATATAAATGCTGGAGCACTGAGCGCCCCATGTCAGATGTTAGGATTGAGGAGATAGGTCCTTAGCATCAGAAGACCTTACTGCTAGACATATGCACTTGGATCAAATCTTAGTCCCAATGGAAACCAATGATAGTTTTGGTAAAATGGCCCTTCCAGGAGAAAGGAAGACAACGAGTGTGATGCAGTCAGAGACACTGAGCTATATGACAGATGACTGTAAGCACTGAGGATATTTGGCATTTAAAGAGAAACTTGGGAGATATGAGCTCTGGACACTTGTATTGCTGAGACCAGAGACAGTCATTCTTTATTTGGTAATGTGCCAACAATACGTCTGAGCACTGCACAGGACACGGATCAAGGCAATTCCTAAATATGGTTCTGCTTTATTTATTATTTGCAGGGTTTTTAACATCTTAGTGTTGTATCTTAGGGTTCCATTGATTTTTATGGGTTGTATAATTTAGCTGCGCATTGATTCATTTGCTTCCTAGAAGTCTACATCTGTTTCTGTAATTTCCCTGCTTTAGGGGAAGGGGGAGGAATGAATATGAAATGTACGTTTTGCTTCACCCATTGCTTTTTTCACCCATTGATTGTGTCAAGTTAAGTTCTTTTTTTTTTTAAGTTATTGATGATCATTCTCACCCCAGGAGTTGTTCGTTCGTTGCGCCAGTCGGAGTGAAACTGATCGAGAGTTCCGGATGCTAGTTACTAAGGAGCTACAGGCATGAGGTTAATTTTGCATCTCTTGTTCAAACCTTGGGTAAAACATTCTTTGTGCAGGGGGCACATGTGTGCGGGTAGGAATCCACCCCCTGCCTAAAGGCTGGGTGCACAAAGCTGAACATCTGCGCTCCTTGATTCTATTGTGTAGCCCATGTGGGCCATGACTGAGCCACTGCACAGCCCACAAAGGGGGTAGGGATCGGGGTAGGGAGAAGTATTGTACCCAGTGGATCATCCTCTCATTTCCTGGTCCCATTGGCCAGTGCTCCAATCAAGAACTACCCAAGCTCACCCACTGTCCCTCCCGGCATCCCTGTTGCACAGACAGCCGTGGGAGTCTCACTTGGGCACTGGGGAAAGAAAGAGACTCCCAAGGCATAGCCCAATCCTAAGACCTACTTCACGCTTATGGCATTGTCGGAATGTGTGGGAAGGGAGAGGGCTTTTGCTACCAATATTTTCGTCATCCATCCCAAATAGCACAAAGCATTCAGGGAACTTTGGGGTTTTGTTATTTAATGTTTGGGGGGGGGTTGGTATTAAACAATAATTGCACAGTTCCTGTGCTGTATTATAATTCCATAGCACCTCTTCAGTGCATTTTCCTTGTATAACAGATCCAATTAGAGCATGTTATATTGTCATCAATGTTCCCTCTAATTTTTGACAGGCCGTGTGTGCAAAAAAATTTCTTCTGTGCAAATTTTTGACAGGCCATATGCGCAAAAAATGTCTTCTATACAAATTGTTGTGCTTCTGTCCAAACTTTTGTGCGCGCAGTGTTTCGCCGTGTGTGCGGGGTTTAGAATCTGTGTGCGCGCGCACATGCGCACAGCTTAGAGGGAACAGTGATTGTCATAGGCGTCAGAGGAAAAGAGAGCATTAAACCTCCAAACACAGACACACACACACACACATACAAGGAAACAAAACAACACTACTCAAAACCCTTCCACCTATAAAGCTTTGGGCATCATTCCAACTGTAGTAACTACTGAAAAGTCAGATGCAGAACAGCCTACAGATGCTGAGAAGGAAAAAAAAAAGGATGCTCTCAGGATCAGAGCAGCACTCTCACAAAATCTTGGTGAAGTGATGATTTTATATGCTTCCTTGCTTATACAGATAGAGAGCATGTAGGAAGGGTACGTTTGATAGATGAGACAGCCAATTTGAGCTTGCAGACAATAGCAGGTGATGGAGTTGAATAACAATGACCAAGGAATAGCTTTCATTACTTAAAAAGCAGTACTTTTATGATTGCAACTTAAAACTCCTAGAAATAGTTCATCAAGGCTCATGGAGGACCAATAACCAGTGTTTCTTTGGTCTCTTGGAGTGGTTTCCAAAGGGTCACTAGATGCCAATCACCATCTCCAATAAATGCTCCCTCTTCTATGTTCATTCAGTACAAACTTCAAAACCACATTATTACATTACAATATCTCCAAACTCTCCCCTTTGAAGATGTCCTATGTTCTTTGGATAATACACAATTCAATTTAAAGCGACGTTCCCCCATGCTGCATTAGACAAGCAGGTAGAGATTGGAATAACAATGCCTGCTGCAGCCTTTGTCAGAGGGAAGTTGTTGAAAAGTCATCAGATATTTTCTCCAGAGGGTGAATGCTGAAGGAAACAAAAACCAGTCTGTTTGTATTTCATACTTTTCTTACAGCTTAAATATTAAAATAAGGGTAAATGAAGTTATTGTAAAATCTGCCTACTGAATCTCCCACGGTAGCTTCCATGTGAATGAGTCATTCTCCATAGCCTCTCTGAGGAACCTAGTGTAGCCTTGCTGGTCTGGAAAGGTCCATTCCAGAGACAGAAGTGGTTGAGTGATAGGCCATGTGACTCTGACACTTTTATGCACCCATGAAGCGTTGTTCAGATGTGTAAATTGGATGCCCTAACTTAATCTTGTTGTCTTTAATGTCTGGAACTTGATATATAATTGTAAGATATGGTGATGATTCTTCATATTCTGACATGGGGCAACAACTATGGGACATTAAAATAATCAAATTTTAAACCAACTCTAGACCAATGATGGGTACATTTCAAGTTTTAGTGGATCAGTTCTGGCTAGATAGGCAATGATGTTTTTGGGTGCTTATCTAAAAGCTCATTGGATTTGAAATCAGTCTGGATATCTAACACTTACTCCTGGGATGTTCAATAATACCAGTTTGGCAGAATCAGAAATTATTCCAGAATAGTCTGTTTCATGGTATTTCCACTTCTTTTCCTAGCATCAGACAGGAAGTGAAAACGTCCAGGAAAGGCTTGTGGGGTTTTGTTTTGTTCTTTTGTAAAATGACTTTCAAAACAGCAAGGGACACAAGATGAGTGAGGTAATATTTGGACCAACTTCCGTGGGTAGAAGGATCAAGCTTTCGAGCGACACACAACTCTCCCTCGGGTCTACTTCGAAAACAGTGTTGTACATTATAGTATTATTGATTTTATAGTAGCACCCATGCACCTCAATCATTATTTGAGACCTCATTATTCTAAGCCAGGATTTCTCATTCATGTGACCCCCAGGAAGGTCCAGAAAGGCAATCAAGGGAGTTGCAAGGTGTTGAAAATTTTCAATACACCTAAAGCAAAGAAAATCTCACGCCCTGCACACCCTTTCCCTTCAAGGCCAAGTATTCAGTGTCAGGCTCTCAAAACACACACACATTACCGGCTTATCATGAATACATTTTTTACTTTTACGCTAAATGTAAGTGGGGTTGTGAACATTTTTGACGGTGAGTAAGGGATCACCAGCCTGAAAAGGCTGAGAAACATTGGGCTAAGTAATCTAGGAGCCAAAGCAAATTCCCAGATCATGAACACACTCAAACTTTGGGGAAGGCTGGTTGTAAATTGTCTTCTCTGCTAGCCTCACTAATGGGAAAATTGCCTTCTGGAGGCAGAAGTAATGCACACATCTCATGTAAGCAGAATCTGGGAAGAACACGACAAACACACCCCTTAACGGGTTTTATACTGTTTGTGTATGGCATTATATAGGCATTTATTTCAAAAGATAAGTGAGAGCGGATTATAAATCTAGACAGCAGATTAGCATCAGAAGCGAGCCCTGCTGCACATAGATTTAGAACAATGACACAGAACTTTATAGTTATTCTTGTTACTCCTACCCTTGGTTACTCAGCTCATCTGCATGACACAATATAACAAAAGACTAGGTGCTTCCAACTGGTAGGCACATGAGCAGCTGACAAGAAATATCTGGGGGCATGAGGAGGAAGCGTATGCAGGAGGGAAGCAAATAGAAGAAAAGATGATGTAGAAACAGATTAAATACAAACGTGTAAGGTTGGATATCAGTCTTGGTGAAAGTAGGAGATTCTCTGGCCTCTTCATCATTGTGCAGTATTCACTCACTCACACGTACTCTGTATGAACTATATCCCTGGTTCTATAAAGGATTCCACAGTTGCTTAGATATATTCACTACACTATCAGTGTTTAGCTGATTATAGGTAAGCACTCTGGGATACCGTCACTATAAAGGCACCATATAAAAATTAATTCTTTTCATTCCATGGTGTCTACAGTCTTCCTTATTTGGGTCCCGAAAGGGGCTTATTGGACTCAAACTGCAATTTATCAGTGTACGGAACTGAAACCATTACCTGTTAAATAGCAGGAAGTAGAAAAAAACAGTTTATATGATGCGGATAATTTCTGCTTAGCAAAAACCACATTAACGTTTTGACTTGTTCTTGCAGTTCAATATTAAAGCCCAAAAGGTTAATTTTATGAAAGTGTTAAGTGTATTAGACTAAATTACAAGCAGTACTTCAGTTAAAGATTTGTCAAGCATGCTGTTTAAAGTGTGAAACAATTCCAGATACAGTCTTGTCTATGTCTTTGATTCATTATTTACTGAATATAACTATAGCTGGACCACAGATTGATTTTCTGTGGTCAGGTTTTACTCTTACCCGTCATGGCTTGTTCTTATGGGTGGAGAAGGGGAGAGAAGGCTGGATTCTAAAGTGAGGAATGATTCATTGAGTAGGATCCATGCTGATAACAAACCCAGCTGTGAAAAGTGAACCCCGGGGCTTACCCAGAAACCACCATTGTGCAATCTATTCACAGGGTTAGAACCAAACTGTTGTTTTAGTAGGGGATAGCTCTTACAGCGCAGCGCAGCCAATCAAACACAAGTAAACCAAGAGAGCCATCATGATTCCCCTTTCAAAAGCCAGCACATAAACCCCAATGGTTCAGTATTTGGCTGCTGTATGGATGAACTTAATTGAACTGTCTGAAACGTCTTTGCTCTGATGATTGGAATGCGGTGGTTCTATATTGGCATAACTCCACTGGTTATCATGGAATTGTTCTTGATTCACACCAGTATACAAGAGAAGAATTGGGCCTCTTGGTCTAAAATCTGGGTATGAAAACAAATCCCAGAAGAAATGGGCGGGTTTTTCCCCCCCAAGCAGTTCCAGTGCCAGTTGTGACCTGAAAAAATCATCTGTGTTTAGTTACTAATTTTTTCATGATAAGTAAACAGAATTGACAATACCGGTTATTTTCTTACATAAATGAATAATATAGAGAGTGTCAGATGGAAAACGTATACAAAATATACTTGTAATATATCTTAATGGAAAAAAGAGTCTAATGCCTCCTTTTCAGTCCTACTTGCAATTTCCTGAACTGCCTTCCCTCCCATTTGCCAATTTCATATACATCCCTGTGGCAGCTTACAACACTTTCTGACAAGGAAAGTAATAGCAGGAAAGTATTTAATACAATTTTAACCATCTTTTAATGCAACATAGCAGCTGGAAACAAGAAAAGAAGTCAGCATATATCACCAGACAGCTCTTCCCAGGCGATCGCATTTTGAACACCACTGGTTTGAAATATATTCCTTTTTGCTCAGGAATTTCTGGATGTTAGAGGCTCTCTCTTAGCTGTCTGGTGCCCATTGTCTCTCCTAACTGCAGCATATGATACACATTGCTTGGCCTAGTTCTAGGAACCACATGCACCGGTTTAACCCCAGTTGTCACTGCATCTTTACAGTCTCTGGGAAAAGCATCGATAAAGCAATGAATGCAAACAAAGATGTAATGAATGAACAAAGCAGTCCATTTAGAACTCATTCATCCAGATAATAATTTGACACGAATCTATTTGGAGTAGAAATAGAAAATGGCTTGAAATCTCTTTTTAACAATCATAAATATAAATAAATGAATAGCTTCCACAAACAAATGGCAATACAGACAACAGTGCTTATTAGTTATTGGTAAGGGGACTGTATAGAGGCTTTGACATTCTAAATCACCACCTCAGATCTGATCCTAGATAGGTAGAGGTTGGGAGTTGTTACCCCATGATGACTGCTTAAATGACTGAACATGGGCTCAGGCCATTTGCTAGAAAACAGGTGATAACCCTAGAAAAAAAATACAATTGGAACCTTAGTCTCAACCTAGACACCAGTGGCTTGAATGGACAGGGAGAGCTGAAGCACCTTTGCTTGTCTGTACATATAAGGGAGGAGGGGCCAGTGCATGTATTTTGCATTGCTGCTGCATTTGCTTTGCCTAAACAGCGGACTTCGGTCTCCAGGACGATCTGGAATCTTTCAGCCAAACGAAATCCACTTCATCTGATCACTGCAGATTTCTGCTTGATGTTCCTTAGCTGCTGGTGGTAGTGCACAAGTGTAAAAACCAAACAAAAAACCAACTTTGTAAGCCGGTGGGGGTTTGCTTTGCATGACACCATCAAGCTTTAATTCACCTCCTCGAGTCATTATTCGAGCTTTGAGACTAACATGGTCTTGAAGTATAGAAATTTAATAGCAAAAGCAGGTTAAGACACTTCTTCAGCACCCTAGTAATACAGGCTAAAATCTCATCAGATCTCATGTGCCCAATAAGGTCAAGCCTCGCCAGTAACTTGAACAGGAAAACTCCAAAGCAATCCTAGGTTACAGAAGGACTTTGTGTTGATGATTCAGCAGGTGGTATCCTTTCCCCACAGAATCATATTGAATTGTTATCCCAGCCTGGTGCTAGGGGATCATGTATGTGGAGATGCCTAAATAAACCATGATCCTTTTCATAAAGACTAGAAATATTAAACCTGTCACTTGAATAATTAAAACCTATACAAATCCCACTTTTAAAGTACTTAATTATCTACAGTATTCATCCTCGCCTCCCAACCCCCCCCCCCACACACACTTGTGTAGGATAGTGCTACTGTGCACTATAAAACAGTATTTGACAGTGGTGCAACCACTGCTGGAGCACTGTGTCCAGTTCTGGTGACCACAATCCAAGAAAGATGTTGATAAATCGGAGCTGGTTCAGAGAAGAGCCATGAGAATGATTAAAGGATTTGAAAGCCTGCCTTACAGTGATAGATTGAGCTCCCTGAGTCTATTTAGTTTAACAAAGGGAAGGTTAAGGGGTGATATAATCAATCTATAAGTACTTACGCGGGCAATCTAGCAGTCTAGCAGAGTAAGGCATAACCTGATCCAAGAGCTGGAAGTTGAAGCTAGAGAAATTCAGACTGGAAATAAGATGTAAATTTTTAACATTTAGGATAATTAACTGCTGAGACCATTTGCCAAGATTTGTGGTGGATTCTCCATCACTGGCAATTTTTAAATTGATTGGATTTTTTTCTGAAGGACATGGTCTAGGAATTATTTTGCGGAAACTCTATGGCTTGTGTTATAAGGGAGGTCAGACCACAATGATCCCTTCTGGCCTGGAAATCTCAATCTAGAAACAGCTGTTATGTATTACCCTACATTTGAGTGCATTACAGTGTTTGGTGATATGTTGTAAATGCTATGTAGAAATAGTCTGTAATTCTGTAAAGTACTATGAATTACCCTATATCAGTGTTTCCCAAACTTGGGAGGCTGTTTGTTCAGGGAAAGCCCCTGGCGCGCCTGGCCAATTTGTTTACCGATTTGTTACAGGTTTGGCTGATCGCGGCTCCCACTGGCCGCGGTTCGCTGGGCCAATGGGGGCTGCGGGAAGCGGCAGGTAAACAAACCGGCCGGGTGCGCTGGGGGCTTTCCCTGAACAAGCGGCATCCCAAGTTTGGGAAACACTGCCCTATATCAATCAATACTTACAAACACAGGCACCGATTCAGGAAAGGATTGATTTCAATGGCACTTAAACATGTGCTTAAAATTAAGCATGTGTAAGTGGTTTTCTAAATTGGGATCTTATATTCTAAATTCTCTGGGACAGGGGCTGTCTCTTACTATATATTTATATAGCACCTAGCATAATGGGTGCCCTATCTGGTTGCTTCAGTAATATAAACAGTAATACATCATGATCCCACTGGGAGATCTTGTAAAAATAATTAAATGAACACTGGAATACCACTTTATATAGATTTGTCTAACTAGTTTCTTAAAACTATTGTTAAGTTAGGTTAGTGTTCCCATCACCTTTCTTTAAGTAAGATTCACAACAGACCTGTAATGCAATATCATCTGTCATGAACAGTCATTAAGATAAAATTTTCTCTAGTGGAGTAATTAAGAAATATAAGGACATTATGTTCTAAATCTAAAGAAGAAATCATATTCAATCATATAGCTCTTTTCCTTTATTTGAATATAGTAAATGCACTGTATTTAAAAATATAATTGTGGAATGTTTATATCTCCTTAAGATTTTCTGACAAGAGAAGGATAAGAAAATCACTGGTTAAGCATGTCCTGGTTGTTAAATGGTTTGGAGGTGTTATTATTGATGTGATTTTTATTGGAGCTATTTTCCCAAACAAGTTCTCAGTGGCAGTCCACTAGAGTGCAGTTAATTCATGAGAACAAGAAGAACTTGAGTTAAATGCATTATAGATGAACTGTTCATATGTAATAAGGTCAGCTCGTGCCCAGCAATTCCTTGCGCAGTTATTCAGCACTTCCTGTAGGATCCTAGCAACAAATTCCTTTGTTTTTCCTATGCTTGAGATGATTCCTGTACAATTATTTACTTAAATTCCCTTTGCTGCTTAGGCAGAACAATATTTGTAAGTCTAAACGTATGATTCTCTACTAAATAAAAATTCAGGGTCCAGCATTGGGTTCAAAGAGTGAGGTTCATACCCAAAATTTGATATTGCAATGCAATACTGTTGGTATAGATGAGATGGTGAAATTCTACCTTACCATCCACCACCAGGGGTTTGATTCCATAGAATTTTTTAATAAAACAGAGGATAAAGAAAAAAGAACAGATAGTGTCCTGGCTAATATACCTTTGTGAAGGTTGTGATGTCCCAAGATCCAGGATAATATTTGAGTAGCACTCACGGCATTCCCAGTTCTCTGCATATTTGTTTTTCCAAGCCATGTGGTAGAATATAAAATACATGAAAACTCGATTTTGTACTTGTCTTAATCATCTTGTATATATTCTTAGATAGATGCATTTGAACTTCAATGGTGATATGCTGATTTAAAGGATCTGCCCTATAAAATGTACTGTACAAGTTGTATTTAGGAAGAAGAACCGCATCTCCAGTAATAGGAATATTACCTTTGTTACTGCATCAGAGAGATGCTAGGCTTAATTAGCTGTTTGCAAAGGAGCTCAAAGAGGTAAAGTGTTATATCAACGCTAAAGGTTAGCTGGGTGTATTCTGAGTCTGATCTTTGTGGGAGGACAAAGAGAGGAAAAAATTGGAGTCAAGATATGCTGTGTTGGATGCAAGAGGAGAAATTTACTCTTATCAAAAAAGCATGACAGAAACAGCTGTGTATGTGCCTTTCATTTAGGGTGACCAGATGTTCCGATTTTATAGGGACAGTCCCGATTTTAGGGTCTTTTTCTTATATAGACTTCTATTACCCCCCTTCCCCCGTCCCAATTTTTCACATTTGCTGTATGGTCACCCTACTTTCATTGTTCTGTTATTTCACAGTGGAGAAGTCTTTAGCTGGAGCTCTGAATAGTAATGGTCACTCCCAACCCAGATGTTCATGGAGTTTTCAGTTCCAAATCCAAACTGTTCTTTTTTTTTCTCCCCTCCCCGTTTAAGCAGAGTGTTATAATAACTAACATTGTTAGCCTCTTGCATCTCTCTCCCTCAGTTTTAACACCAGGAAAATATCTTCCAAATCCTTAGGAGCTGTTTTATGCCTTGAAGCAAGCTTTTTAAAAAAGCCCTTTACTCTTCTTGTTGTGGGTGTCCCCGTTATCTATATAAATGTCCAAGGTGTAAAAACTGAGTTCTGATTAGATTATCCAATGGTCCCTTCTGGCATTCAATTATATGAAACTATGAAATACTGTCTGAATCCTGCTAAATTCTCAGTATCTCAATGGTATACTGTTTGTGGCAATGAGTTCCACAGGCCAGTTGTCCATGGGGTGAGAGAATATTTCCTTTGTTCAGTTTCAAATTTTCTGCCTTTCACTCAGTTCCATTGACTGTCCTTTGTCCATGCAAAGTGGGAATGGAAGTGACTGATCTACCTTCCCTTATGCCATTAATTTATATACCTCTATCGTGTTTCTTCAGTTAAAGCAAACAGTCCCCAGTCTCTTCAACGTTCCTTCCTAGTGATGATCCTAATGTTGTAGATGAATTCACCAACAGGGAGGAGGAAAAATTAAAAATGTATAAAGTGGTAGTCATCCCTGAACTTGCAAAAATAAACTGAACACCATGGCTGATCCCTGCAACAGATTAGCCCTGTCATTTTCGATTGCTTAAGCCATAATGTGATGAAGAAAACAAAATGCCATTCTCTCAATGTGTCTTCCAGCAGGATGTCTTTGGAATTCCTCAGCAGCACTTTCTGTGTCCTCAGAGACCTCCAGTCATGTATAATGTGCTGTAACGGAGCTAGCTGCTAAACTAACCCTGATAAATCGCGGCCCTCAGAGACTGCTTCCGTGCTCGTAAGGCATGGACTAATTCCCTATCAGATATGGCTTCCACAAATGCTGCTGAGATAAAAATCATGCCCAATTACCAGAGTTGTCTAAGGAGTGCAAAAGTAGAACAACAACAACATAAAGATGATTCTTTTAATTAAAGATAGTTTAGAAAAGATCCAGATGCGTCTAAAGCAAGGCCCAACCTTGATGCCTTATCCTGGCTTAAGGATGTGACCATGATCCAAATGTCTGACATCTATGACTCTAGAGACTTTGCTTTCTTATAGGTTAAGGGGAGTTCTCCTTTAGCTAAAATGGCAGGAGCTTGTCCTTTTCAGCCTGAAGTCCCCAAGTTCCCATTGATGGCCATGAAAACTCTTCCTTATGCAATGGGACCACAGGTGGGATTTGAACTACTGTGGAGTATTTGGGAGAAGCTCGTTCGTTGGGGTGTGTATGTAAAATGCTGGCCTAGTGTCTGTGGTCAGGGATCTGTCTAATGGTTGGTCCCAATGGCCATGTGAAGCCTCTTACTTTCTCGCAGCAAAAGGAATTTTCGGTAGTTTCAAGTGGTACGTTTGGTGCTGAAGATTCTGGATTTGATACCCTCTGTCTCTGTGTGAGTGAAGCCATGACTTGTTATCTCTGCATTAAATGGATACTCAGTCTTGTGCTTGCTGGATAGATTTATTGTGTCCCCTAGTAAGGCCGAAAGGAGGAGGTGGATATTTAACACTGATGCTCCCTTTTAACAGCTCGCATCTTTCTGCTCAGATACCATGGTGATGAGTGTAGTATGCACAAATGTCGAGCTGGCTGAAACATGGTAGTCCTACTCTGTGAAAAATTTCAAAATACATTTAAAATGTTTGTTTATTTTCAGTTTTACATTACATATTAGGCTTTCCAATTAAAAATTATTTTGGTGAGAAAAAAACTCATGTTTTTTCCCAAATTTTTCCAGTGGGAATGTGTTTTTTTTTTAAATGAGTAGACATTTTTCCCCTTCTACTCTAGTGAACCTTTTTTTCTTTTCTTTTTTTGGCAACATTTTGAAATTTTACTTTGAAAATCTTTGACCAAAATACTTTTTTTTATGAAAAAATTTGTCTTGGTTGAAAGGGTATTATCCATCAAAAAAGGAGTTTAGATAGAAACACTTTTTACCAAGCTCTCTCTCAATGCTTCGATAGTATAGCCCGTTATGGGGAAGGCAACTCAGCACTCAGTCTCCAGCCACCTTCAAATTCTAGGATTGTTAATCCAGACTTTTCCACCAGAACTAAATTAATTTAATCTTCAGAAATGGAAGATTCATCCATTATAGAGAGAGGTATTTTTTTTAATTCATTAGCTTTAGGGATATTTAAGCTAGTCAACTCTATCTATCTAAAAGACATAAAAGGGACAAAATGAGCCAGGGGCAATGCTAGTTTCTGACCTTGAGTTAAAGTGAACATGGCATTGTGAAAGCTATTGTGTGTATTGTAGACTGCAGACTCTTTAAAGTTTAGCTGGGTACTTTTCCTATGCTAAGTTCATTTCAGTGGAAGTTTTAATTATTAGTGGAGTTAGATGGATCCAGATTTACGTCCATTTTTAGTGAAAGGGGCTGGTGAAGGGTACCAAATTATCTCTCCTGGAGCCTTAAACCCTCTGCCCTCTAGAACAGAAAGATGTGCAGAATGATGCAGTGTTGACACAAGATTTTTGCACGTATTGTCCCCTATAATGTCTGGCCATACAGACACGACTACAGGAGGGTTCAATCCCTGGTATGATTTGAATCTTTGGCTTTGCTAAGACTTCCATTTAAAAAAGATAACAAAACACGAGTTCTTTTTTGTGTATGAAGTAGTGATGATGGGATGGTATCCCCCGGTTTACATGTCCACATAGATTGCATATTTCAGAACTACCTTTTTAGGGTAGCATGGTTTACAGAGCAATAGACTTCCGCTTTCTCCATAAGTAAAATAGGGCAAACTAGGGTTAATGTTACACAAATTTAGTATCCCACATCAAAATCTTTGTGAAGGTGATTTTAAGATGGCAGGCATCTATGATTTGGTTTGAATGTGTATTATCTTTCAAAAATGTTAGTTTATAAACTCGAGATATTCAGATTCAAGGTCAACCCTGCCAAAAAATCTAGCTCTTTGAAATGATGGAAATTCAGAGTTAAAATTAAATTTCTCTTTGGAGAGAGGAAGAGAGATAGAACTAACACACGAGACACATGCTAGACATGTCATTCAATGCACTTCTGGAAGGTGCTCAGAAATTGGTAACGAGGGCCATAAAAATAGACTAAGTAGGCAAACTACCTGTACTGAACTCATTGCTATGGGGTAGGATACTCTATCAGATAAAAGCACCAACAGATTGTATTTTTCAGTCTTGTTAACTTGACTGGCTTGGAATAAGTGAGCTAGAGGCAAAACGCTTTATCTGATTTTTAATCTCCTGAGTAATGAGAAGTTGGGAGGGTGTCTTATGTTCTACCTAGCATCAGGTCACCATGACACGGGACTGCTCCGGTTGGAATCCCAACATACCTGACTCCTTCACAACTGATGTACATCTAAAAACTTTCCAAATCATGCTCTCTTCCCCTCCACCCCCTGGGGCAATTCATTCTGATTCCTTGTTAGTGAAAGATGTTTTGCTAGTTGCCTTTCAACTTTTGACTGTCAGCAGCATACATCAACTAGTTCAAAAGGTAGCATCATGCTGTTTCAGATCAATGCAGACCCCACATTTCTGTCTTACTGTGCGCTGCTCTTTTTTTGACCGAGAAAAAAATAAATCAAGTTTGAATACTTGAAAACATCTTGTAAATACTTGCTGTAACTTTGTTTCTCTTCTTGGACTGAAATAGCCTAGACTACAAGACATTAGAGAAACTAGGTCGTGGAAGGGAAATTCATACAAGCATTCTTGTGCTTTGAAGCCCCCCGCGCCTATAAATTGTGGCGGCAGGGGTTGCTTGTTGTTTTTCTTTCTTTTAAGACATTAGTTTAAGCTCTGAAAAAAGTCTTGAGCTCTGAGAATCCAGAGCGAACCTGTGGTTCTACAAATAATTTCTGGTCACAAGATCAAATCTGTAAACTTTTTGCTCTGAGAACATAGTGTCAAAATTCCAAAGCAACTTCAACTCATCCTCTGCTGTTAATTGAACTTGTGATTTCTGCACGTAGACAAATATGTCTCTCTCCCTGTGTCACCCTGCTACAGCCGCTGGAACTTGCTTGCTTCCTGGGTCTGAAATAGTCCAAACGTTGTGACTTTCCAAGTATGCTGCAAAATGCCTGTTTAGAGAGTTTTGGGAGTAATGATACCATTTCTAACATAGCACTTTTTATTAATAGATCTCAAAGGGCTTTAAAAAGGAGGTTAGGTTGATTATCCCCATTTTATAGATGGGGAAACTAAGGCAGAGAGAAAGTGACTTGCCCAAGGTCATCCAGCAGGCCAGTGTGAAGAGCCTTATAGAACCAGTGCTGTACCCATTAGGTCACACTGTTTGTTTTCCAGAGCAGTGAAGTGGGAGAAGACTGAGTTCCATGAAATAGTTACTGTAATACTGCTGGGATTTTTATTGTGGTGTTGATGATGCTAGAGTATCTACATCCTTTGATATGTCTGTCTTCATACTTTTAAAATCTAAATAAATAACTATGCACTTGCAAATACTAATTTGTATATACAAATGGCAATTAATATGTTTGCATGCACAAACTCTGGGTTTAATGGGGGGCTACTGCATTTGCGTGCATAACTGGCAGTAAAAAATTCAAGCACTTGAGTGTTCACAGACGATAGCAGGCAAGTATGTGCAAGAAAGCTATTCCCTTAATGAATGCCAGTAGCTCCTGTTAGCATAAATGGGAAATCATATGCATGCACCTCGATTACACAATCCCTTTAGTCTAGAGCAATTTTGGATTTGTTCTACGTATTTAAAGGATTTTACTACACTGTGAAAAATTTGCCTATGTAAATAATGCCCTATACACTTCCCTATAGTAAAAGTAATTAATTACCCACAGTTTTTTATCTATCGTGCACTCCATTCTTTTATGAAAAAACGTCTTTAAATATAGTTGCTTTAATCAGTGCTTTTTAGATGTGTGTTTCCATGTTCCCAACAGATTATCAGTAAAGTTGGTCTTTACATTATTTTAAAGGGGTGGGGGGAAGCGTGCGTATCTATACAATCTGAATTGGTGATGTTTTTCTACTTGTCCCTATATCATAACCACTACATAATGATATGCCTATAAACCAGAGGTCCAGAAGTAAAAAAGAAAAGTTTACTGAAGATCAGAAGAGCTGGAATGCATTTGTAGAGCTATGGACGAGGAGCTCCAGGACTGGAATAGCTCAGGGATTGTAGACCAGGTTTGAAGAGCAACGGTAGAGTTGTACAAAGAGCCTAGGACTGGAGTAGGAGAAAATTTAGCACGTCAGGTAAAGATGGATGAGGAAAGTTTGCACATTACCCATTTGCACTATGTGTACCAGTTCTTTAGTTTCTTTGAAAGCACACTGACATCTAAGAAAAGAAAAATTAAATTAAAAAAATAGAATGTAATTAGCTTCCATGAATCAATAACTCGTGTTATTTAACATGGTTAAATTCTTTGTTGGGCCTCATTTGCATTTGCCCAATTCCTTCTGATGCTGCTTCTGTTTCATTGTAAGGGACTGGGGTGGAACTGAGGTGTAGGGAACATTCTGTGATGACCTCAAAGGTTAAAGAGTGGGGATAGAAAGTCGAGGCTTTTCAGTTCTATTCCCGGCAATGCCGCTTAGTGGCAGTGGACAATCATTTTACTATTTTTCCTTGGTTTACTCATTTAAAAAAATGTATAACATTGACCTGTTTTTGGAATTGTAAAGCACTTTGAGATCTTTGGGTGAGAATTGATAAAGAAAGACAAAAGGACAAAGGCTCTCATTGTGCCCGGGAATCCATACTCTAGTTTGAGATCCAAATTTCCTTCCAAGTGTTTTGATGGGTGTGGACAGGAAGGATGGGCTGTATAGTGTAATAATCGATAGAATCAGAATTCAAGGCCAGCAGAGCCCATTAGATCAGCTTGTCTGACCTCTTGTATATCACAGGCCATTAAATTGCACCCATTTACCCCTGCAATAAACCCAAACATTTATGTAATCCGAAGGTTTGGGGCTAGGAATAACGGGATGAAAATACAGGCTGAATATTCGAAAACATTTTTCTAAAGGCTGAGATCAATATTTCAGGGGAAAGTTAAATAGGAGCTTATATTTTTTAAGTTCTTCTTTAACGATATAGCATAATATGGTCAACCCCTGTAATACTATGCATCTCTCTAAGTATCCATATGGCTGCCAGTCTGGAAAATGCCAGTATCCTAAGAATTAGCATTGCACATCTTTCAGGGTGTACGATCACAGTGGGTTCTGGGGCTGCGCTGAAATGGAAAGCCCCCAGCATCTTCCTGCTCTGCAGGCTCTAATGTTCACTGGAGCCGGGTAGGCTAAAAATGGATGCAAAGGGAGCGGCGTGTTTGCAAAGAAGATAAAGTGTAGCTCTTGTGACAGTGGGCTGGTATTTTCTGCCCTGCTTTTTCAACTGCCAGTTTATCATTCGTATTCACCACCCCTCATGTAACAATATTGTATTCTCTGAGGGTTTTGATTTTTTTTTTATGCTTAACGCTTCTCCAAAGTTCACGCTGCTCTTACAGAACTCTCACTTAACCTTTACGAAACAAGCTGAAGGCTCGGTCTATGACCTTGAAGAATGGGGGCAGAGGAGGTACGAAATATCACCGCATTTTGCTACAGACACCTTTAGAAATATCTAACAAGGCGTTTAATCTAAACTGGGAGGAAAGGATACTTACTGTAAGTGATACCATCTCTTTTTGCGGAAGAAGGGGGCATGCAACAGTGACTAAAAACAGCACCTGACATGAATGGTGCCACAGACCTATGAAAATATATGAAGTACTGGGATTTTAGTTTGGTGAAGTAGTTGTTTCAGCAAAGGATGCCAGAGAATTGAGGCTAGGAGCAACACATGCACAGGAGAGAATGAAGGCCAGTTTATGTGGCGAGATGATTTTTTAATAACAGATGTAAGCTTACCAATCCTCATGTTTCCAGGCAATAAAGTAGTCACAGGCTGTGGTCAGGAAGAAATACCGCTCCCTTCTTTCTCCCCTGCCCTTCTCCCCTGCAACATGATACTGCACGGTCAGTTCACACCTTCCTTTGAAACATCTGGTATTGAGCACTGCTGGAGCCAGAATACTGAACTGCAGTGGCTAACGGATCCGTCTGATATAGCAGATTCATATGGCCTTTATGAGACTTCTGAGTTTTTGGCACTAGTGCTTGATCCTCAGCTGGTGAAGTGACAGTACTCAAGGAGAGAAATGAGTGAGTCATAAATCATCAGTCTTCAGCACCATTAGACTGAACAGTGACTTTAAAATAGCTCTCAACACTGCAGCAGCTGGGCACCTCCCAGTCATTGGGTTTGGGGTTTTCGTTTGCTTGTTTTTAATGCTCACAACAACTCTGGGAGGTGGGGAAGAACACGCCTCGATTTGCTGATGGGGAACTAAGGCACAAGGGAGACTAAGTGACTTGCCCAAGGTCACACACAATGTGTGGCAGAGCTAGAAGCCGAATCCCAGTCTGTTATGTCTAAATCCAGAGACCTATCCAGTTGGCCACACTGCCTATCCTTTCTGTGCCTCCAAAGTGCTCTACTGACCTAACGAGGCCGTAGCTACAGGCCCACACTCCCTGTGAAGGGTAGGGTGCCCCCCTCCAATGCAATTTTCCCCTCCACTCGTTGCATCATCATCGCACCCAGCCATCATCGGCCCAGGAGGCAGTCAACTGAAATCAGCTTTTTTTTTTACTCTGTTGTCACAAATCTATTGATGATGCCCCCTCCCCCACACACCTGCCATTGCATCCTCCCTCAGGAGAATGCGGAGTGGGAGGAATCAGTCAACGCTAAACAAAAATCCATGTTATATAGCTGCTAATAATGACCATCAAAACGTTTTAAATTCCTCAGTGTCTGCTCTCCGCTTTAGTTTCAATGCGAGAACTACCTGCTTCACAATCATAAATACACGGCACCTCCTTGTAGATCTATAATTGAGTTAGGAGGGTTTCCATAGCAACTGCCGCGATTAATTAAAATACCCGGGCATGGTAAGTTTTATAGATGCAGAAAAATATTTTCATGTTTAAATAGTGCAACCTGTTTATTCTCAGAGGCTTTCTCTCCCCCTTTCTCGCTCCCAGTCTCTGCTGAGAAATTGGGCTATTTTTCCTTTTTGGTGTTGATAAATCATTGTGTTATTCCCCATAAACTCTATAAATAATTCCCAATGATTAGTGTCCACTGAAGGCCTGGGGATAAATATGGTGAAATACAGAAATCTGTGTGGGAGTTAAAACGTTCAACTATTTGCATGAGGAAAGAGTGCAGAACGGGGTTAGCGGACTGGGGCAGCTGCCTACCTATTTGTGCACATGTGCCTTCCTTGCGTGTCACATCTGCTCCACAACTCTCCTATTGTTGAAGTAGGCAACATCTGTCCCTCACTCTGCCACCGACTCACTTTGTGACCTTGAACAAGTCAATTAAGGTCAGACTGTGATCACTCCACTCATAGTAGTAAGAAGTTACTTTGAATCATGGTCCAATATCTTTGCTGCCGTTAACCTAGCTGAACTTCTCATCACTGCGGAATGAGCAACAACAGAACACTGAGGTCCATCAGTAACGGAATGATTTTCTCCCAAGAAAAAGAGCCAGGTTTTATTTGTTTTGTGTCCTTTATCGGCCTGCTGGCAACAACCTTAATCTCCATTCTCTGAGATTAAAAAAAAAAAGGAAGGAGAAATACTCACGGACAAGGCCTGATTGACAGTCATCTCCTCTAATCTCTGGGGGTGGGTGAATGTTTTCCTCTTGTTTATTTTTTCCACTGGAAATGATGACCTGTTGTCAGCTGTCAACATCAGACAGAATGCAATTGGGGGACAATATCATGAGTTAGTACAGCAAGAAATATGGGCAAGGTGAAGGTGCGACTTCCAAACAGAGTGACCAGGCAGACATTAGGAGCTAGCAGGTTTCATGTGTGATAAGGAAAGGAAATTGAAAGGTTATAAAATAGAAGGTTCCTTTTTTTCTGGTGCCTGTCAGATTGCTTCCTCTTGTACAAACCTCATTCTCTATTCCTGCTCCCAAGTATATTAACAGGCACCGCTGACTGGCTGGCTTCACTGGGTGATGTTAATAATGTTCTTCTGTTACTTCTAGGCTAGGATAAAAAAGCAACAACCCACAAAATCTGAGTGCCATACAGAATTGCCATCCTAACGTGGGGCCTCCACTGCCTCACACCTTGTCCAGTCATTGACATCTGTGCAATTTGGGTGTATAACTCCATCAACTCAGACCAGGGTGTAGCCTTTCACACTCGCTTAGCAAAGGTGTCAAGATTGCACAAAGGACAGGGCACTGGAGAATCAGGCCCAGTTATGGCAAGTGTTTATGCAAATGACCAGTTAATGTCTAGTTGCATATGCAAATAATCAAACGGCCCTGCATCATTCTGTGCAGCCCTGGGCTTCTGATGAATCTAAAAATCTGGCCAGCAGGCTTTCATCTAGGGATCTCTAAGTGGATAAATAAACATGGTTTATTTAAGCCTCACAAACAACTGCCTGTAACCTTGTTTAGGTGTTTCTATTGTGTCATCTCCACTTTGCAGGTGAGGAAACTGAGACACACAGATGGGCAGTTGTCACAGTTCCTGAGTTAACTGCACTTCTGACCCGCTCCTGGTTTCCTTAGGGGCACCCTACTTGGGTCCCACGCCTCTAACTGGCACCTCTCTCAGGGCAGAAACTTGCCATTCACTCCCTCCAGAACGGACTTGCTGGCTGCTGATTCCTGCTAGTCACTGTGATCACCCCCCTAGCAGATCTAACTGCAGTTCAGCACCTCACGGGCTACAACTGGGTTAGTGACCAGCCAGATCTCATAAAGCAATGTGCTGTTTATTCAGAAGAAAAGCATTTCAGAGAAAACATACTTAAAAAAAAAAAAAAAGCTTAGATGTATCCCTAGCTTCCCAGGTCATCACCCATCTTCCACGTAGAGACCCTGGAAGCTCAAAAGTAGTTCAGGTCCTCAGTAGGGCCCTGTTTGTTGGTCATGGTCTCATACCTGTCAGAGTTCTAGGACAGAGTCTGAGGGACCCTCTCTTCTAGTCAGGGCTGATATTTTGAACAGTTTCAAGCTCTTTGTCTTCTTAGGTCTTTTGATGCAAGTCAAACAAGTCTATGCTATTTCCTGGGAGAGGAGAGAGGGGAACTTCAAAAGACTTGTTACCTGCATTGCTTCAGCGTTGGGGATTTGCACTAATTAATTCCCATTGACTTTTGTCTCCTGCCCATAGGAAACATTCTTCATCTTACTAATCGAGCTAGGGATACAATCCCTAGCAAGCCCATAAAGACACCTGTCACATTTATAACATTAATACAATCACCTTTTGAATAGTCCATGTTTTCATAGCATTACATTTATCACAGAAGTGACTTGCCCCATGGGCAGTCGGTGAAAGAGCTGGAAACAGAACCCCAGAGTCCTGGCTCCCAGTCCCCAGCTCGAACCAATAAATCAGACTTTCTCCTTGTTTGCTTTACCTTCAATATCTGCTAATGTCATATATACCATCCTCCTTTACTGTGTAGCACTGGGAAAAGACTTTTCACATGAGCATGATACTCTGTTACGGCCATGTTTGCATAAGTGCTGGACCCCTACAACTCCACCTGTGATCTGGCCCCATTATGGACATTGGGTGCATGGCGGGTGCTCAACGTTGTTCAAGATCTGGCTCCATTTGGGTTTTACCTCGTTGTGGTACCAGCCATTATGAGAGACCTGACACCAGACAAGATGGGACCAGTGGTTTGATCCATACTGGTAATTCCCAGCTACGTTCCTATGTGACCTGATTGATATAGGGAGCCCCTTAAGTGAGGGTCAATGTAACTGAAAACCCTGGAACTGGATATACTGCGTATTAATCGAATCTGCTTATCTGGTAGAAAGGTCTCTACCAACTGTCTGCTAAATCAGAGGGATAAAGGCAGAGGGCTATTGAAAAGATTGAGCTTTATGCACTAGGTACTAACAATATTTTGTTCAAATGAATACAGAAAAAAGCCCTCCATCAGTGTCCATTTTCTTGCCCTGCTCCTGTACGTTTATTCAAAAGAGTTATCAAAGCACAGAGCATAAACAAACTACTTAGTAAAATACTTTCAGCATCTAATGCAACAAATTGTTCAGTACTGTGCGAACAGATGTCCATTTGCAGACTGAAAGTTTCCCTCAATGAGGATGAGAGGCGAGGCTGCTGCAAATAGAGATGAAAGGGTGTTCGGGATCCTAGGCTGAGTAGCAATCACTAGGTAATCGGGTCACCCCCAGCCACCTGGCACATGGAAATTGTGCGGGGTGTGTAGTTTCAAAGCCAGGCCCTACAGCAGTGGCTAGATGAAAATGATGATTAGCTGCCATCAGACCTGGTAATGAGACATCAGCATTCAGCGCTGCTGCAAGAGACAGAAGCACATGTTAACACACAGCCCACAAACGCATACGGAATGGGCCTGATTCATCTTTACCATGGGGCCCCTTGGTGTGGAAATAGATCATCGAGCTGGATTAAGGCCCCGCCAGGATCTCTGGGCTTGTCACAGCTGGCTGTGCTTCCACAGCAGTCTCAGGGGGCATTTCAGGGGCTGGGGGCAGGGAAAGTAGGCTGGTCAGGATATCAGATGAGCAGGATACAGAACTCCCAATCCTTACCCTCTTCTTAATCCTTCTCCGAAATGTAGGCAAGCTCTTATCTCTACCTGTGGCCAAACCATGCAGCTTAAGGCCTTTCTTGACAGTGGGCTTGGATGTGAACATCCTTGAACTCGGAAAAAGTGTGTCTATCCAAAAGCTAATGTTGGGCCTTGTCTCCAATGCTGTAATCTAGAAGAACGCAGGGAAGGAGATAACAGGTAAGCAGAGAAATAGGAGGAACGGCTTTTTTGTTATCCGCTCTCCTGGAACATTGCTGCCTGGAGAGCTAAGGGATCCGGCGTCCTGCTGCCCTGAGGACTGCTGGACCTTGTCATAAAGTACATTGTTCCCACAAGCATAGAGAGAGTTTCTGTTTCCTTCTGTTATGAATACTCTGACCCCAATATATACCATTCAGAGCCGCTGGTTAAGGGTGTCACTGGGGCACATGAACGGACAGGAAAGAGGAGAAAAATCTGCACGTTAAAACAATATTTGGTGAGCGGGTCACTCGTACACCCGGCACCACGCTTGCCATCAGCTCTGAAGATCTGTGAGGACATGAGAAATAGAAATACCGTAGCCAAGCACAACCATCTTCTATTAACAGGCTAAGAAAGGGAAGTTTTCTTTCGGTTACACTTCCCCTTCATGATCCTTAATGGCATTATGTGAGTGTTTCTACAAGTTTCTGTAGCTATTAAATAATATCTGAGTTTGAATTGAACACAGTTCTTGACATTCATTAGCAGACATGGCTCCATCTATCTCTGTCGCTATTCTGCTCTGGGAGCCAGCCTTGCATTGCAAAGAAATGTACGCAGAGACTATAAAGACCTGATGATAGAGTGATAGATCTTTTTTAAACACTGGGGCATTACACGGTTTTATGATGCAGTAAAATCTTCTCCAGGCATGACAAGTGCGGACTGACAGAGACCATTTTATCTATAAAGCATTAAAGTATAAGTGCCACATTGGACAAGCATAATAGAGGGGAAAAATAATCTCCAAGAAGACAAGAGCTCCTGCAGCAACAAAACAAATGGACAGGGATGTCACTTAGTGATGGAGCAGGCAACTCAGAGCTGGCTAAATTTCTAAGGACATGGCTGACAGTGAGAGAGGGGCATTTTCTAAGAGTGCTTTTGTTCCTTCAAATTATTGTCTATATTGCTCTTATTTCTTGCTTAGGATTTGATAAAAAAAGAGGAAGTCAACTGTGTCATGAGGGAGTGTATCTCGGTTTATCTCTTCTATATAGGGTTTTTCCAAATCAGATGGACTTGAATTGATGAAGATGCTCTTGACTGGAGTTTGAGAGAGAGAGACGTGTGATGTGATGCATTTTTCTCTCCAGAATCTCTGCATGTGTGTCTCTATACTTTGGGGAAAGTGCAGTTTTATTTTTCTAAGCTCTTTTCCAGTTCTCCTTATCATTTAGCCATTTTATTTATCGGCTTGTAGTCAAATGCACTGGGGATTCCTAAATGGTGTGTAAAGTGAACATCTGTCCACTAGCAAGATGGGCACATCTGGACCCACTAATTTTTCATCATTTCCCAATATTAGAGGTCAGCTGTTCACAATGTGGTAATGTCCTGGAGTCTTTCACTGGTGGTCTTAATGTGTCTGAAGCAGATAATTCTAATTACAAGATGGTGTGAAAAATGTTGGAAGCATCAAATAAGGTCGTCTATCTCACTCATTATAATGCTTCTTATCTGCGGATATTGGAACACTTAGCCAAATATCAAGTAGAAGAGGGGGAGCCGTGTTAGTCTGTATCTACAAAAACAAGGAGGAGTCCGGTGGCACCTTAAAGACTAACAGATTTATTTGGGCATAAGCTTTCGTGGGTAAAAAACCCACTTCGAAAGTGGGGTTTTTTCCCACAAAAAAGTGGGGTTTTTTATATGCCCAAATAAATCTGTTAGTCTTTAAGGTGCCACCGGACCCCTAGCCAAATATCAAATTAGCTTCTCAACACCCAGGAAAGGAATAGCGATTGCTCCAGATTTACAGACGGCAAACTGAGGCTTGCTACGCAACCCAAACTATTGCACTTGCTTGCCTTATCTGCCCTCTGTTTAAACAAAGGATCATCAGCTTTCTTATTAATACAAGCACTTATGTCTTATGTTCCTAAGCACTGCCTGTACCATAGCTACATCTCCTTGCTATTCCATTCCCAAAGTTCATAACTTTTTTCTCTTTCTTCTGTGATGTCTGCTAAAGAGCCATTAGCTATATTATTATTACCCCTTTCTCTCTTCTTTTCTCCTCTTCCACAGTAGAATTGCAGCACAGGTTCCTACTAGTTGGCTCTCAAACCCTCTCTTCATAAGGAGCTGCTCTGCTTTGCTTCCTTTCAAATGGCCATGTTATGTGGTGCACATCTTGCATAAAAACAGCTGCAGGTGATAAGTTATAAATGTACTAATAAATGTTTTCTTTAGGCAGTGGTGGTATTTAAAAGAGAGAGCGAGAGAATCCCCACCCTAAATATTGCCCTTGTATACTCAGCATAGTAACAATCCTTTCATAGGAACCATGTCATGTTAATTACAAATCTCATGGTGTATTAAATATCTAAAAACAACTATTGATGATTCTTCTACATGGAGAGCAATAAAAGCCCCGGGCTGGGAGAGGATGGAAGCTACTGTACTTAACCAAAAAAATATAAAAAATCAAGACTTGGACATGGTCCCAGCTTTTCACTTTTCAGGAGGGCAAAGGGGGATTAACAGATTTTACAGACAGTAGTGAAGTAAAGAGGGCTTTTTATTTTATTTTGCTATGCTTCACAAACCTGTGCTATCTTTGCAGGATCTGCTCAGGCTCTTCCTCCTGGCTTTGCACCATGCACTGTGAAGAAGAATCTCTTATGTGCTGAGAAGGTGCTAAAAGTCTTTTTTGCTAATGCTTGACCTCTGTGGGCAAAGTCAAAGTCAACTGGCCCTAACTTTTACTCACATAGGCTCTTCTTTCCCTCCGCCATTTTTTCTTGGATTTTTCTGAAAAATCTTAGACCTACTTCGATAATCTCTAATTCTTTCTTGTTTGGGCTTTTGGGGGGCGGGGGAGGAGAATGCTTCTGGCACTCTTTATAAAAACATTTTTTAAAAGCAGCGCACGTGAGCAGCCATACAATAACAAACTGGCGTGGGTGTGCAGAGTGAATGGAAATTCATTTGGAGATACGGCTTTCCATTTTGGCCTTGGAGAAAGTTACTAATTAAAAATTAAAATGGAAAGAAAAATGATTTTATGAGTCAGGAAAAAATGACGACCATGTCCTTTGAATGACACTGCTCTCTCCCTCCCCTAGCTGTTCATGAGGCTCTGTGTATGTAATAGGAGCCCAGATTCAGCACAGCTCTTGAGCACATGGTCTAACTTTATGCATGTTCTTCAGTCCCAGTGAACCCTAAAGGCTTTGCATTCTCAGGGTGGAATTTGGGTGGCTGTTGCTTTAGTCTGCTCTGGGACGGGTACAATATCCTGGAGAAAAAAAAAAACACCCTCTCCAGATTGTTCACCAGGTCTTTGGGAGAACAAAAGAGAAGGAACTGTACTCCTGAGAATCCTGCCCAAGTTTTATACTGAACCCAAAGCACGCTGAAGCCAGGACCTGAGATTTAGATCTTAGGGCAGGGATGGTTCTTTAGCATATGCATGTACAGCTCCTAGCACTAAGGGAGCCCTGATCTCAGCTGAGCTACAATAATCTAAATAACAGCGGGAGTTAGTGCTTTGCTGATGCTCCTAAAATGCAGAGACTATCCATAAAGCTTGTAGTTATGCATCTCACTAGTGACTCCCAGTGCCTATATTTAAGGAACCTCTGTCACGGAGTGTGGGGGAGTCAGGTCCTGCACCCCTCTTCCCGGGATTCAATGTGACTCTCAGCCAGCCAGTAGAACAGAAGGTTTATTAGGGTTGTCAGGAAAGAGTCCAAACAGAGCTTGTAGGTATGACCAGGACCCCTCAGCTGGGGCCTTCTGAGGGGCAGGGAGCTTAGACCCCGGCTCTGGGGCTCCCTGCGTTTCACCACCCAGCTCCCAACTGACCAACAACCAGCCAAACCTCCAGCAGGCTCTTCCCCTCCCCCGGGGCCCCTCCTCTCGCCTTTTACCATTCTCCCAGCCAAAGGTGTCACCTCCCCACCCCCGTCCTGGCTCATGTTACAGCCTCAGGTAAAGTCTCGCATTCCCGATGCAGCCTTTCCCAATGCAGCCAGCCTCTCAGGTCAAATCCATCTCGCTCCCTACTCCGTCACATCCTCCCAATAATATAAGAACTAGCACTTACCTGAGCACTCCCATTTTTTTCCCTGCCACAGACTGTATGCTTTACTGTGTAGTAATCAAGGGGTGGAGCAGTTTGTCTTGGTGCACATAGGAGAAAATATCGCAACGGTCACCCAGCAACAAATGTATGTTGAATTTCAACTGTGTACTTGTTTAAAAAAAGAAGAAAAAAATAACCCCACACTAATTTGCTACTTGTTCAGAATGTTGCCTCGAGGTAGCCCCAGTGCCTGGAGCATGAGTTGGAAGACAAACTCTGGAAAGTTGAACGCATTCCTGGATTGTTTATTCAGCCAGTAAAAGAAAAGTATCCAGGCAAGGAAAGAATGAAAACAGAAGGGAGCCAACCTACACTTAGACTTCTGTGAGATATTTGGCTTCGTATTACACTACATTTTGATTAAAACACTAGAAAGAAATAAAACTAACATTGCGCACATTAAATGGATTAAAAGCTAGCTAACTGATAGGTCTCAAAATCTAATTGTAAATGGGAAATCATTATTGCACGGGTGCATTTCTAGTGGAGTCTCACAGAGACCAGTTCTTGGCCCTTTGCTATTTAATACTTTCATACTTTTATTAGTGACCTGGAAGGGAATATAAAATCACCACTGATAAGGTTTTGCAGTAGTAAAAAATTGGGGGAGCAGTAAACATTGAAGAGGACAAGTCAATGGTACAGAGTAATCTGATTGCTTGATAAGCTGGGCTCAAGCAAACAGGGTGTTTTTAATATGACTAAATGTAAATGTATACAAAGGAACAAAGAACGTAGGCCATACTTCCAAGATGGAGGACTCTATCCTGGGAAGCAGTGACTCTGAAAAAGATTTGGAGGCCATGGTGGATAATCAGATGAACCTGAGTTCCCAGGGCAACTCTGTGGCCAAAAGGGTTCCTGCAATCCTTGGAGGCATAAACAGAGGAATCAAGTAGGTGTAGAGAGGTTATTTCCGCTCTGTATTTGGCACTGGTTCAGCTGCTGCTGGAACACTGCATCCAGTGCTGCTGCCCACAATTCAAGGAGGATGTTGAGAATTGGAGAGGGTTCAGAGAAGAGCCATGAGAATGATTGAAGGATTAGAACACCTGCATTACAGTGAGAAGGTGCTCAATCTGTTTAGCTTAATAAAGAGAAGGTTAAAGGGTGACTTGCTTAGTCATTAAGTACTTACTTGGGGAACAGCATTTAATATCAGGCTCTTTAATCTAGCTGAGAAAGGTATAACACGATCAAATGGCTGGAAATTGAAGTTAGACAGGACATAGGGTGTAAATTTTTAACAGTGAGAGTAATTAACCTTTGGCAGCACTTACCACAGTTTGAGGTGAATTATACTTTACAGGTAATTTTTTAAATCAAGATGGGATGTTTTTCTAAAAGATCTGCTCTGGGAATTATTTTGGGGAAGTTCTCTGGCTTGGGTTAGACAGGAGGTCAAACGAGATTATCATAATGGTCCCTTCTGGTCTTGGAATCCTTGAATCTGCTCCTACTAAAGTTGGTGGCAAAATTTACATCTACTTCAACAGGCGCAGACTTGGCCCCAGACAAATGCACTCAAATCACGCACACATCCTTCACTCAGATTGTAAGATCTTTGGGAGAGGGGCTGTCTTTGTGCGTACCGAATACTGTATTAAAACGACATGCCATCACTTTAAATGTAAGGTATTTCCTGGTCCTGCTTGCAGGCTGAGGGACTCTGTAGGGAAGCATGGGATATAAAGAACCAGCCTAGAACAAACTGGGTTGAGTTGTGTACCTCTGCCTTAAGGAGCAGCCTGCTTTATCCCTCTCCGCTTTTGGTTATTATGTGTTAGGGTTCTGGATTCTAAGAAACAAAGTAATGTTACATTGCAACCTTCCAGAAAAAGTATTTTGTTTTTTTATCCAACGTCTCTGTTTGCATATTGTGAACATAGGTCTTGTTCAGTATCTGTACAGAGCTTAGCACAGTGGGGTCCTGGTTCATGAGTGAGGCTCCTGAGTGCTACTGAAATACAAATGAATAATAATAATAAGAGGGGATAGATTTTTCTTGTGGTTAAGATGTTGAACTTGGCGTCAGAAAATGTGGTACGGCTACAGGCACAGCCTTGTGACCTTGGGAATGTTACTTAGCCTTCCTGTAAACCACCTATAAACTGAGGCTAATAATGACCTTCCAAACCTGACAGGGGTGCTATAAAGGTGAATTAAAGTTTTTGAGGCTCATGCACTCGAATAAAGGTATGTTTGAGAAACATCCTTTCTGTGCCATCACAGAGTCTCACCATGGTTGGAAAGAGAGTTTTCTCTGCATTTCCTGTCAGTTGGAGTAGCCTTTGTATATCAGTTTTGCCTTATCCGCTCTCTCTCCCCATTGCATTTCAAACATGAGCTTGAAAGGTACCTTTCTTGTACCTGCTACTAGTGATCTCCCTTTTCCTTTGCTATTATCTCCATGAACTCTGGAAAGTGCTTTGGGTTACAGTGTATATTAGAGATGCTGCACAAAATAAGTGTGTGTCTGTGCATACCACACAGTCGCGTTGGTGTCTCAGTATCCAATTAAACAATCTAGGATCACCTTGTAGTTAAGTTGGTACCTATTGATTTTGGGATTCTTTCGTTTGTCATTTTTAAGTATAAAAGGTTGGTCTGGGCAAAATCAGGGAGTGGGTTTTGGTTTTGCAGACACTTCAGCTCCAGGTCCAGGAACGTTTCAGAATTCAGGCCCTATTTTATCCGAAACCGCAAAGTCTACAGGTGGGATCACACAGCTCTAGCTCATCTCTATCAAAATGCAAACCAGTATCTCTCCCTCCATTATCTACAAGCTGTTTTAGCTTGTGCACAGCTAGCTGCACATCTAGCCATCAGGCCTGGCTCTGACTGAGGGGGCATTTCCGCACTGCCATTTCAAAAGAGAAAATAAAACAGTTTCACCATATTGTGCTAGGAGCCTAGAGGTTACAACAGGAATTCAGTCCCTTCGTTTCTCTACATCTGTTAATCTAGCACTTGACATTTAATGACATGCTTGGTCCCATGTCAGAGAAATGAATTATCACATCTTCTTGGCAACCTCTCACTAGGCTCTTCTCCGCTCCCTCTTTATCCCAACCTCTCTGCCAGATGTCAGCCTAATGTAGGAATAACAATCCCTGCTGGTGAGACTTGAGGTGATAAATATTTCAAAGCAGAGAAATGGTTCCATCCCGTTTTCATTTTCTTTCCTATAATTGTGTGTAAAGAGCAACGTCTTTTCGTTTAGCAGGGTCCCAGTGTTGTTTTTCCTTGGTATTTGGAACATTTAAATAAACAAAGAGCTCCTCCCCCCTAGACCTACCTCTCAAAACCACATGTGTTGCTCATCTTAAAGTTATGGGAGTTCTGCATCATGTGTAGGGGAACCTTTCAGAAGGCAGCTGCAAAGAAATGAGTGGGGAAGGCGTGCTAGAGTATGAAGCTTCTGATCTTTCTGTAAAGACAAGAAAATGACAGCCACTTGGAAAAAAAAAAACCCGAGGCGGCTGCTCGTTGCTGTCTGTGTCAGGTTTCAGTCCATGAACAGCAGGACGAAGTTTGCTTATCGCAAATGTTCAGTTCACACCAGACTCTGGTGTTATTTCTGCTGGGAAATCTAAGAGGTGAACGGAGGCAGAGTTTCCACAATGTAGCAACGTGATGAGCCTAAATGACAAAACACTTGAACTGCTGAATATTTAAAAGGGTGTCAACTACTTGTTACTTTGGGAAAGGGAAGGGGGAAAAAAAACAAGCCAGACATGTTTTGTGTTGTGTTTTAGCTGTGAAACAAAATGAGCAATGGGGCCAAAGTGTAAAAATGTACAGGGGGGATGGAAATTGGTCAAGAATGGGATGTGGATCTTTTTGCTTCTGGATCCTCAGTGCCAGTCAATGATGGGTGACCCCCTCCGTGACAGTTGATTGGTGGCCTGTGTTAATAAGCTTGTGAGAAGAGTCTCAGGCCAAATGCTGTTGGACCAGGTGTCCAGATCAGATCTATCCACCTTGTTGGCAACAAGGGAAAGACCGGAATGAGCCGTAGAGACTGAAATGACCTCGCAGTTGTCACTCCACCCACTGTGTAGGAAGGACTGTAATCTACACAGCTTTCACTAACACAAATCTCACTTAAAACTTGGTTTGTAAAGTTCCATCAATCTATAGTGTAAAGTTCCATACATCTACACATGATGGCAGTGGGGCTGGATCAGAGACATGTAAATCATCTGCCCAAGAATCTGTAACTCAGCTAAAATAGTGAGTTACAAGTGGTTTTATGTAATGGAAGAATCAAGTTGTAGTGTCCCATATGGAGATGGAGAGCTGTCTGCTGACTCACCCAGTTAAGCCAGACCTGCATGAGTCAGATCAGCTCCAATCAGGAATGTATGAAGCTTGAGTCTCTGGGGCAAGAGAGAAAGGCAGAAGGTCCTGCAGAAAGAGATGATAATCCACTGCCTCAGGAGGAAATTTACATTTGTAAGTACAGTTCTCCCTTGGGGATTGGGCAATCTCTTCTGTGTGTGTGCTGTGCTAGAAGAGGGATGAGAACACTACCAAGTTACACCTCTGTTCACAATCAGTAGAGATGGAGCGGGGGAGGGATAGCTCAGTGGTTTGCGCATTGGCCTGCTTAAACCCAGGGTTGTGAGTTCAATCCTTGAGGGGGCCACTTAGGGATCTAGGGCAAAAATCTGTCAGGGGACAGTACTTGGTCCTGCTCGTGAAGGCTAGGGGACTGGACTCGATGACCTTTCAAGGTCCTTCCAGTTCTGTGAGACAGGCCTATCTCCATATTATATATAAGAGACTGAGTCCCTCCGCTTCTCCAAACACCTCTGAACTCTGGGGAAGTTCAAATTTGGAGGGGAATCTGAATGCTGCAATTTGGGCTATGCTGCTAATGCTAATGTTGTCCGCTTGATTAAAGCAGATCAGGAGGAGTAGTCTGTGATCAGCAGGCCCTTCATCACACACACACTGAAAACTTCATTCTCAAGTGCTTTTCCTAGTGGGTTGTTATTATTTTCATTTGTATTATTCTTCTTGGAAGCTTCAAGAAATACATTTAACTGGAAGGAAGTATGAGCTCACTCCCTGGCATGCGGGTCTGGCAAAGGCTTCCAGCATGGCAGAGGCCCCACAGAGATATGGAAGCACATCAGGACACATTTAAGTCCAACTCCTTATGGCCAACACAGAAACAGCTTTGATAGGCTGAAAACAGAGGATTGCTCTGTTCTGCGCTCCTCTGACAGCAGGCTAGGTTGACCTGCTGTAGGATCTTTCCTGGTGGAGTCAATGGATGGGAAAATCGAGGCGATCCCAGTGGATTCCCTTTATTTTTGCAAAGTAAAATACAGTGTCCTTCTCTTTCCATTTAGAAAACAATGATGTAGCTTTTCGGGTCCTGGTTGATGACTGGGGATCTTCAGCACAACAGCTGTACAAATAATAACTGGGACATTGGCAGCAGTCGAACCCTGGGACCTCTGGCTGCAAAGCACAAATTCCTACCACATGAGCTGATGAACTAATACCACTGGAAAGTACCTACCCCGCTCTGTAGTTGATCCCAGAGCTGGGGTCACACATGCACTTGGTTAGTATGGTATAATGATTTCTTCCAGCCCCCTTCTGCTCCAGAAGGAAATTAAGCCAGTGGAACGAGCTCTATGCCACCTCCTGTCTTGCTTGTATCATGAGAATCATCAGAGATCAGCAGGAGCATTACACAGCCCTGGGAATGATTTTAATTATTTGTTAGTGAACTGTCCTGCACACACAGTATGTATAGCTAACATTCTCAGAAACAGACAGTGGAACATGGGGAGGCTTTCAGTTTCCACTATCTGCCTCTGTCTTCACCAGCACTGACTACAGAGAGGGGCTTACACTGAGCCTGCTTCTGCTTCGCACTCCCAGATTTGAAATTAAGAGTGTAGTTTAAAATCCCTTCTGTGGTGGGTCAAACCCAATACCCCAAAGTGACAGTCTCCAAGTGGAGGCACCATAAAGGGGCCCCAATTTTCAGAAGGTGGGTGCTTAGTACAATCTCAGGTTAGGCATCTACACTTTGGGAAATTTAGGCCACATCCACAATCAAGCACAGACTGACCACATTCACCCTTCAGCCCACTTCCTCATGTCATGCTGGGCACATGCAAGCTACTCTCGCTCATCCTTGAGAATCAACTGTGCTAAACTCTGTTATGGAACCTGTGATCTCACATGACCTTAATTTCTCCAAAGTGGAAGCTTCATTTTCAAGACGACGGCCTCACTTAGAGAATTAATTTAATTGTTGTAAATCATTAGACTGAGGACCTTTAGGTGAACTATCAGGCATATTTAATTTCATTTCTTTTCTGTAATCAACAGCCCACAATGAATGAGTGACCAAATTTCAGGCCTTGAAGGGTTGAAATTAGATGATAAAGAGTGGGTGAACTTTTTGGAGACCACTGATGAAAAGGTCAAAGGTTTTAAAAAAAAAAGGTGTCCCTTCCCTGCTCACCTCCTTGTACTCAGCAGCCTGTACATGTAACATGAAATGACTCGTTCATATATTGACATTTTAATTACATATTGAGTTGTACCAAATCTCAAGATGCTAGCTCAATGGCAACATGGAAATGAATTGTCAGTCCTTTCCTCCTTATGACACTGTGAATAGTAACATAGAAATTCCGCATCCTAGATCAGGCAAGAGATCCATCTAGTCCAGAGGTTTCTCGCAACAACAATTTTGGTGGGCTCCGAGTGCAGCCACCAACTCTTGCTGGTGGCCGCTCTGACACATTTTCCTAAAATACTTAATTAACTTTAGGAAAAACAAATAAATATGCACATATACATGTCCAAATCATTGTCATTTATTTATGTCGGATTTTTTTTTTGCAGTCTCAATAATAAAAATAATACACAGTTGTATTCAGGTGCCTTTGGCCCCCCACTGCCTCCCCTGGTGCCCACCCACCCCCTGGGCTTCCATCGCCACCCCCTGGGCTCCGCTGCTTCCTCCCCCCACCCATTGCCCCGAGCTCCCTTCTGCGGCCTCGCAGCCAAGGTTCACCCCGCTCCTTGCCTCTTCACCATGGTGCCCAGTAAGGCAGTCCCTGCTAGAGTCCCACCGCCCTGGGGTGAAGCCCAGAGTCAGAACTGGGGGGAGGGGGCTGGAGTCTGGAGCCCCACAGCTGAAGCAGGGTGTGGGTGGGGGACTGAAGCATAGAGCCTGCTGCCAGAGCCCCAAGGTTGAAGGGGCTAGGGGGATTAAGACCATCCCCTTTTCCGCACCGTTTAGCTGGAGGGGGAGGAAAGCTGAAGCCCGCCACCGGTCTCCAGCTGAAGCTGGGGGGAGTGGGAGGGTGATGCCTGCTGCTGGAGCCTCTGGCTGAACCAGGGAAGGGGGGGCTGAACCCCCAGAGTCCTGCAGCTGAAGATGTGGAGGCCTGAAGCCCTCCCCTGGAACCCTTGAGCACTGCAGGGAGGGGCCGCAACTTCCTCCCCTTTCCCATCTTTGCCCATGAGGCTGAACTGGTGGCAGGAAAAACCCCTGGTGGCTGTATTTGAGAAACACTGCTCTAGTCTCCCATCCGTTCTCTGATCATGGCCAATACCAGATTCTTCACAGGAAGATGCAAGAAAGCCTGCAATAGGCAATTATGAAATAACTCGCCCACAGGGAAAATTTCTTCCTAACCTCTATTAGTTAGAGGTCAGTGTATGCCCTGAAGCATGACATTGAGTGATTTTTCAGTGTGTGCATGTGTGTGAGAGAGAAGTGTTTGCATTCTGCAGAAAACTTGAATTTTTCATTGAAAAACTGAACATTTGATAACTGATTTTTTTTTTTTTATTTTATTTTTTTTGGTATGTGAATTTCAACTGAAAAATCAAAATGTTTTCATTGCAGCTTTCTGCAGTGGAGAAAAATACTTTTTGACTAGCTGTAGTCTGGATCTAGATTTTTCCTGGATTTGGCCTATCTGAGAGGAAATGTTAAGCTGCACACTTGGTTTCAGATCTAGGTGTGTAGCCCACACAAGCCCTAAAGGGGTTAACATGAGCCTCAGAGGCCAATTATGGGACCTGGCTGCACCTGGAGGGCAGCCAGGCTTAGCTGATCATGAAGCCCAGCTGATCAAGAGCAGGCTGGTTAGTATGCTGTAGGGAGATAGTTTGCAATCACTGTCTTGAGGGAAACAGAGTTGGCTAGTGGCAGAGTAAGTCCTAGGGTTTTGCCCTGGACTGGGGCAGGAGGCTGAGAAGGATGAAGTAACTACAGGGAGCAGAGGAATTTCTGGTGCTAAACCCCACAGATAGGCAAGAAGATAGAAAGGAGGGGTAGGCAGGAGCTCAGGGAAACAGCAACAGGGTCTGAGACTGAGCAGACCTGGATTGCTAGTCATAGGATTCCTGGGCTGGAATCTGGAGTAGTGGGTGGGCTGGTGTACCCTACCAGCCACTGATAAAGTGGCACAGGACCACCTGAGATAGTATATGGACAGCTTGTCTGGGATTTTGTCCCCCCTGGAAGGGGGACTCTAAAGTGACCTGGCTGGCGGGCCAAGTTGCGGAGGAGAAGTGCCTTGAGTCATGGAGAGAGAGAGGGGCCACAGCTTGACCAACCCATGGAAGGAGCACCAGATGGAGCAAGAGCTGATTCCCAGCCACAAGAAGGCACATGTGAGGTGAGTGGAATCCCCTTTACAGAGGAGCACAAGGGGCTTGCTTCAGGGGACTGTATGTAATTAGTGCTAGCGAAGACAGAGGCAGATAAATTATGGTGGAAACTGAAGTCCTTTTCATTTCAAGGGTGTGAAGAAACAAAATATTCTTTGTTACAGGTTGTTAACCAGACAAGCAAGGAGGGAGACTGGAATATATCATGCTCTCCATTATGAAATGAAATGACTTATGATTACTTGTTTTCTTTTCCTCATCCTGACCCCACCCCCAACCAGAAGCTTGACAGAATATGTTTGTTACTCCAAATTCATCTGCCTCTTGTAATACTTAGCTGTCAGTTCAGTGCTTTCCCCAGGAAGTAACCTCCTGCTCAGTGACAGATTAACAGTGTATCTTCTTGTCTATCCACCCTTCCTTCCCTTGTAAATTGTAGCCTATGGGGGACCAACTGCAAGTCACATGTTTGAGTGAAGTCAAGAGTCGTTTTACTGTATCTGCCACTCTGGGTGGCAGGAGGGCAGGGTAGCAGACAAATAACACACTGGATCAATTAAAATGAATGAGAAACTTTTAAGACCTGAAGTTACAAACTCAACTAGAAACACATTCAAACCATAAAATCTGCCTGGCATTCCATAGCTTTCTCTATAGGCGACTGGAGGGGGTCCAACTTGATCTATCGTGGCATCCATAATACATTTTATAAAGCCCAAGGTCCTTGCAATTACAGCCCCAATCTCAAAGCGTGTGTGCGCGTGTGCATCAGGGAGGAAAGGATTTCAGTTTAAATGGTATCTACTATCGCCTTGGAGACAACAGCAGAAATAAGCAGATGCAATTTGTTACACTTGCACTGCTGACAGGATTACCATGGAATGCTATGGGCAAAGACAACAGCAAGGCGCTTGCTTCTTCTGCCAACCATTCTGTGTCTTAGGGGAATGTGTTGATTCACTGAGTTGACTGAGCAAAGCCATTTTGCAGAATATACGAATCTTGCCTTAAATCCAGGCTCTTAGTAACAACGTTGGGGGTTGTGTTCTTGGTGTTGCACACGACAGCACTTCCTTACACAGGGAGATAACTTTGTCTCCACCCACAGCAATGCCTAAGCGCTTGTTTGCTCCTTAGCCTCCGACGCCATGTAGTACAGAGATGGGGAAGAGCTCTAAGCAGCGGTGGCACTCTGGGAATCGCTGACAGGCAAATGAGAGGGGTTGGAGCTCTGAAGGATTATATAATTCAAATATACTATTTAATCCTTAGGAAGCTGTCATTTACGCTTGAAGGGAAGGAGCCCTGTTTCTTGGGTTTTAGGGAAGTGCTAATAGGGCACTCAGATACCAAAGTGGTGAGCACAATATATACATAGAGACAGCTAGGGAATGCAGATAGTGGATGCTGGTCCAGAGGAGGGATTATAATCTGGAACCTTCCCCTCTGTCTCGTTTCCCTTCTTCTGGAACGCCTCTCCTCCCAGTGTGGCCTGCCTCCTCTTGCTGATAGAATATGGACTAGCCCATTCATAGACTTTAAGGTCAGAAGGGACCATTATGATCATCTAGTCTGACCTCCTGCAAAATGCAGGCCACAGAATCTGCATTTTGCAGGAGGTCAGACTAGATGATCATAATGGTCCCTTCTGACCTTAAAGTCTATGAGTCCTATGAGCAGGAGGCATATTCCACCATTTCAGATGGTCCACATAAAAGGATAGGAATCTACTACTGATACTAGTGATGAGAGTTTATTCCTTTAACTCCAGTCTGTGCTTTTGGTGCTGGAGTTCAAACCCTGTTGATGACCCAAGCAGTAACACTGGGAATAAGCGGCAGGAGCAGATACAAAGTTGTTGCTTAGCAATGTTACTATGGGAGTGTCCCTACCATCACTCACAAGTGTTGTGTTTTTTTTTTAAAAAGAGTGTGTGTATACACATACAGATTATATATAAAATATATCATCAGAACAGTGTCTGTATAAAATGTTCGCCTAATTCCCTCACTGCTCTTTTAGAGAGGAACCATATTTATATTATGGTTTTAGCAGCCTGTTTCATGAAGCTCAGCTTCCTTTTTACTCCTCTATAAAGGGGGGCTAGAATAGTGTATGCACAGCAGGAGCTATGTTATGTTTGTGTGTGTGCGCACGCATGTTTCTGGCTTCCAACCACTGATATGTCTAAGGGTATTATTGGTTGCACTATTGGTTCTCAGTCAAGAGAATTCTCCATGTGTCTAGCATGCTATTAAATAATATGTACACTAATTGTGATAGATGTAATAGTGAGAACACATTGACGTTGTTAAAGTTAATGATCCGAGACATTACCACTTAACACACCTTTTGAAGTTCACTCAATTGAATTAATAGTATTATTGAAGAATGCTGAGTGCATTGGTTCCAGATGTCCTGTAGCACCATCTTAACCAGGACTTAAATGATAAAGCAGCATTTACTGCTATCTTTTGAAGTTGCTGAGGGGGATTTCTGTCTCTTGTAGCTTGCTAGCACTCTTGCTAATAAAAATTTAAAAAAGAAACTGTAAAGAATGGTGAAGATTTAGTGTCAGCAGGTGCACTGGTTTCCAGGCCCATGAAATAAAAAGTCAGGCAGTTCTCAGTTAGTTGTGGTCCCTTCTTCCCAGGGACACCTTTATGAGAGCTTAGCGAGAGTCCAAACAGAACAAAACCAACAAGAACAAAACACAAACTTCAACCAGCAGTTTCCACATATAGATCTCTGGGTGGGGCTCCGCTGTTCCCTTGTACTACCTCCCAGGCAGTCCTTGACCTTTCCCTTGCTCTCTAGTAGGTCCGGGTTAACTGGCTGTTACTTTAACCCTTTAGGGTCTGGGCTAGGGAATGCTTGACTGGTACTCGCAAGACCTGGGTTCAATTCCTAGCCATGACACCTACTTCCTGTGTGACCCATTTACTATCTCCCTGGCTCAACTCCCCATATATAAAATGGGTATCGTACATTCTACACAGGCCCCATTACCTTAGTATCCGAGTACCTCAAAATCTTTAATTTATCCTTACATGATCCCTGTGAGTTAGGGAAGTGCTGTGGTCTCCGTTTCACAGGTGAAATATTGAGGCAGCAAGAGGCTAAGTAAACTTGCCCAAGGTCATATAGGAAGCCTATGGTAGAGTCGGGACCACAGCCTGGGTTTCCTGAGTCCCATGCCAGCAGCCTAACCACTGGACCATCCAGCCTGTCTTTCTACCTCACAGATGAATGTGGTTAAGTTAGCTACTGCTTGTGATGTGCTCCGTTGTTCTACTGAGAGCTACAGAAGCACAAAAATATAAAATGTCTCCAACAGGCCTGCACAACATGCGGCCCGCGGGGGCTCACTGTGCGGCCCACGGAGGAGAGGGGGATGAGAAGGTGGGCTCACTGTGCGGCCCAAAATCTGGGACTGTGTCCGTTGGTCTTTTTTTGCTGTTTGTCTCTGGGCTGGGGGTTGTCCCAATGCTGCAAAGAGGGTGTTCCCAAAGGAAGGTGTTTGCTTCTAACCCCCGAGGCCGTCAGTATGTCTGCTCTTCTCTAGTCAGCCCACTTGACAAGTTTGATTGTCCTTGGTCTGGCTCCCATCCCCTCTCCAAGGGTTGCAGCTGTCTGGAGGTGCCTGCCTTCCACGCCTTCCTCATTCACACCTCATTCATTCAACAGGGCAAGTGAATACAAAGTGGGGGGGAAGATCTTATTCTACTTCTAGCCAAAAGACATTTTTCTTTTGCCTTAATTATACTACCTTAGGGGCCTGCTATAACAGATTACCAAGGTTCAATACAAAGTCATATAAATGTTATACAAAAATGCATAATGCAGAGATTTATCTACAACTGCATTGATTGACTGTTGTGTGCAGTAATATAGTGACCCCTGGGGGGGTGAAAAGGGGTGTGATGGTGGGGCTGAGCGGGGAGGGGGCGGGTCTTATTTTACTGCTGTGATCTGGTCACCCTATGCGTGCTTTTTCTTCCCCCCTCTACAGGCTTCCACACCCCAGCGCTGGGGAAGAAGGGGTTGTTTCCGCAGGGCGGGTGGCGCTGGGGAGGGGGAGAGGGGGCTTCCGTGGGGCCGGTGGGTTTTCTTTGGAGTAATATGGCCCTCGCCGCTTTACGAGTTGTGCAGGCCTGGTCTACAACATGGCAGCAACCCAGCAAATGTGTGCAAACCTATGATAATGTGGTGTGCCCAGCATACACAAGAGACCCTACAACAATGAACTAATCCATGCATTCAAGCCCTAATGAAGAGCGTGATATGCCAGGCATACACAGATCATTGCAGGCCTGTCTCAGCCTACCAAGATTTAGCCAGAGCAATTAACCATGTTAACATAGTTTAGGTCTCATTTTTCTTGTTGGCCTGTTCTAAATTATTTCCCCCTCAATACCTGATGCTCAATTCTCCGGCTCAGAGTGCCAGCTCCCCCAGAGCCTCTAGATGTGGAGAGATTCAGAGATTTATCTTTCTGGTGCAATCTTTTCCCCTGAAATGAGATACATGTTAAATAATGTAGGACTGTGCAATTTATTTATATTCTCTCCGTGAAATCAGAACTTCACTATAATCAAGACTTTCAAGCGCCAATTTGCTTCTCATTGTAAAAGCTCAGGGCCTCACAGCTCCTCTAGAAATGAAATCTTATGCATGAGTAATCAGGAGGTGGAAAGTGCTCCTCTTTGGTGTTTTATTTTTTTATCCCCCCCCGCCCCCCGCCCCCCACCTAAAAAGAAATGTTCTGGTCCAGTGTGAAAAGTTACAACCTGCCATTTAAAAAAAGGAAAGGAAAGAAAGGAAAAGAATTGAGTTTGTTTGTATTCTGCTCGGTTTCTGCATGTCAGAAATGACAAGCCCTGTGCAATATCTGGCTTAACCCCCTTCTCAAGACAGAGGGCTCCTATTGATGAAATTAGTACACAGCAATCAATCTGTTGAATATAGATTGATGATTTTTGTTTTTTTAACACAAAGTTCAGCAGGAGTATTCCTAGTAAAGCCAGAGTATTATGAGTTCTACATATCATCAGCATCCTTGGTTAATTGCTGGGGGCTTCCCCCCCCCCCATGTTGATTGAACTATAACCTGATAGATACAGGAATATGACAAACTTTATTTCCTTTCAAATAAAATAACATTTTGAGCTGTGCAAAATTTGCCCAGTGAAAGTTATTTTCCACGTGTCCCTTAGCTAGATGAGCATCAGACATAGGAGGAGGAAGGCATAGTCCGTGGTTAAGGCACCCAGAAGATTAAGGTTCAGATTCTGGTTCTGCTACAGATTCCCCTGTGTGACCATGGGCAGATCATTTCATTTCTCTCTGCCTCAGTTCACCATGTGTTAAATGAGGTTAATAATCCAGTTTTTGTCCCACCCTTTGTCTCTTCTGTTTAGGCCCCAGTAAGTCCACATTGGTGGCTTCGCATTGAAATAAAAATTAGGAAAGCCAAGGTCTGCAAGCTTTGGAGCCTTAGATGGTAAGCTATTTGGGGCAAGTGTGTGTGTGTGTGTGTGTGTGTGTGTGTGTGTGTGTCACATAGAAGAACACTGTGATATCTAGAACTTCAAATTTATGTTCTCAAAATACCAGTATATGTAATTTTCAACTTGATTTACCTGATCTTTAAAAAATGACCTGAGATGGATGAAAAAAGGTGCTAAAAATATAACTGAGAGAAAGCCCAATTTTTTTTTTTTGGGGGGGGGGGGGGGGGGTTGTTGTCAGTGCAAAGACTTTGTGCCTTCCATAGTTCAGTTGCTGATAGGAAAACACCTACAATACTTTGGAGGCTTTGCATCTCCTCTCCCTAACTCCTTGGCCTCCTGACTTGAGTTGTTTGACACTCAAGTGTCTTCAAAGGTGAAAGCAGGTAGAAAAATCTCAGTCCTGTTGTCTGTAGCTACTGCAGGTAAGCACACCAGCGTGCAGTGCTTCCCAAATGGCTGTAAAGCCATCTGGCATATCCTGAGTAGATTAGACTGAAAACTAGGACAGGTCTGGGTTCCTGACAGAATTGCATTAAAAATGTATTCTACTTTGAGACATTTAAGCAGCTATTTTCCTCCCCACTTAACAAACTAGGAGCTGCAAGTAACTGGACGTTGTGCATGTAGGGGGTCCCGCTAATAAAACTCTGTATATTAGCATTGACTCCTATAGAGGTTGAGTATGATGTTTAGCAATTGAACCGTGTTAAGTTTACAGCTCCTGCTTTTCTGTTACACACAGGTCATAAATATAACCCCAAATGCTCTTAGTTACCTTATTGGGGCTGCCAGTATATTTGCGGTGGTATAAAATAAAAGAGCTGCTAATCATAAATACATTAAAGGGGGAGGATGAGTTCTGATGCTGACAAATGCAGCTCCAGTACACCTTTAATTCAGGCCACCTCTGAAGCGTCTTTAGTGATGTTTACATATGTCCCGAGGAGCTGCAGGGGATCCTCAGGAAAAGGGAAAATGCACTGGAGAAATGGAACCAAGATACTGTTAAGTGCAACATACTTTAACTGAAGAAGAACAGGACAGCCAAAGAGGCAACTCCTCACTCTCAGGGTGCTTTCAATCAATGCAATGATGTATTATTTACACAGCATCTCTGGTGCATTAGATGCACACAAAAACAAGGTCTCTGCCCTGAGAAGCTTAGATTTCAGAGCCTCCATATCACACACACACACACCCCCGCCCCCAAGCAGGAGATTTGCTTCTGCGAAGAATTACACCTATGCTTCAGGGCAAAAATACAACCACTTGAATGCATAAATCTTTGATCTGCAAGGGGACTACAAAAGTAGAAGATGCTTTTGAAAACCAGGCCTTAAAATTATCTACCGCAGCGGTTTCCATCTCACCGTTTCCAATTATTGATCAGTTTTCTGTGGCTGAATTGATGGCAAAAATAAATTATCCCAGCAGTGCCATTAACCGAGGTACCCAGATAAAGTAGCAGGCAGCAGCCAATGATTCAGCCACATTTCCCAGCTGCATGAACATCTAATTGGTTGCTGTTCAGCATTCCAGAACCAGATTTTGACAAGAGGCCTCCAAAGCGCTCAACCTGCCTGATTTAATTTAAAGACATCGGTTAGGTTCTGAGTTTGAAAATTAACATACTTAATCTGTGTGGCTCGCCTTGAATTTTTACAGTGATGTATCACTTTAAGACAGTGATGCTATTCCGCTCTCTTTTTTGAGGACACTGTTTCAGTCAGCCTATAAGATTAACAATTAATGGTCAGATTTCTAGGATGGGGTTTACTTTAATTTTAATAAAAGGCCTCGAAGGAAGGGTCAGTGAACTGTAAGGAATCAATCATTTATAAGCAGTCTTTGGTTCTCGTTGAAATATTTATGAATGATAAAGCTATCTTGACAAGGCAAAGTTCAGCACAGAGGCCACTTGTGACAACATGACAAGGTTTCATAACAGACAATGTGTATAATTAAAGCAAGAATGTAGAATGAAGGCAGAAGGAGATGTGTCCATTTCATTACATAAACCTTCAAGGAGCAATAATCCAATACGACTGTGTATAGCAAGAAGCTGTTCTCCAGTTAAATCCAATAAAGGTTACCCAAAGAACATAACTGGGAACAAGTGAACAAACCCCCCCTATCCATTTAGACTTGTCTCTAATACTTTTTAATGATGGCTGAGCAAAGAGGTTTTAAAAACTGCAAATGCGTCTAACCCAATTGAGATTTTGCATGAAAAAGGGCGGGGGGGTATTTGTTTCTCTTATATTTTTGGATGGCGTAAAACTATTGGGTGGCCTTAAAAAACCCTCTGAAATAGCACGGTGTTCCCTCTTCTAGAATAAAATTAAGTGAGTTACCTTAGGTCACTCGATAAGTCTGTGGCAAAGCTTAAATTAGAACGTAGATCTCCTGAGTCCCGGGCCTTATGCCGTTAATTGCAAGACTGTGATGAACCTTTCAGCTGAGCAAAGGTCTATATATGATGGGACAGGTCACCATTTTGTCCTGGCCCCAATACAGTCACTTAAGCCCTGAAGTATGAAGTTCAATTTCCTTTGTCTTGTAAAAAGAATGAAAATATAGTTAGCGGTTATAAAATACCCCCATCCCTTTAAAAATGTCGTGGCAGAATTTGATTCTGCAGAGTCCTGTGACACTCCGTTCCATAGGCTAAATATAAGCTGCATGAAGTATTTGCCTTAAATGCTGGGAAAGTGGTGTTAGAAAAGTAAATAAGTAAGTCAGCTACACTTACCCCCTGATGAGCAAAAACATTATTGCCCTGTAGCATAATTATTGTACTAACAGCTTTGTGAACATCTCTCGTCATGTTTTACATTTTGTACAGGACTCTGTGCAAGTCTGTTCAATTTAATCTCAGCATTAGACTCTCAAAGTAGCCATCTCTCAGCCCTGGAATCTCACCAGCTGGTACCAGTGGCAGGCTTCAAAGTGCCTGTAATTGCTGTGTCACACTGGGCAGCACTAAAGTCAATAGGAAAGAATGAAGGGACGGAGAGAAGCTCTAAATATTTATAGCTACACCAATAGCCACCTTAAGAGTGTTTACCTGCTGACAAATGCTCAGACTGTGCATCTACTTTTGGTGCATTAACCTTAATTCCCTGTGGGATGAGAGTCTGAATTCACATTTGATTACATTTGTAAGATCCTGGGAAAATGCTTGCATTAAAAGACACATGCACGCACACACACCTGTCTACTCATACAACTGGGCATCCTACTGCCGGTGGCCTTTCTTGTACCCGGATCAGGCTCTCACCTCTGCTACTGCTGCATAATATTTGTATAACTTAAGGTTCTCTATTTCTCTTACAAAAGGAGGAAAAAAGTTTGTCTCGGGATAGAGCAGAAGGCTAAAGGAATTTTGGAAGAATGAGATAACTGAAGGGACAGATGATATTGAGAGTCTGGCCGGGACTCCTTTCATGCTCCCAGGCTCACACCTGTCCCACTTAGCATGGAGTTCCCTTACTCCTTACCTCTGTGGCATGCTGCAGGAGCCCCCTGTCATTCCATTGAGCTCCATTTCCCAGATCAGCTCTGCCCGGCCCCATCACACAAGCTTCTCTTCTTGCTTCACCATCTCCCCCTGCTCTCGGCTACCCCAGCTCAAACGTGCCTTACAATGCTACTTCTCTTCTTGGCTTTTCTTCCCCTTTTGAGTACTACGCTCAAACTAATGGAATGCGTCTTCCTTAACAGGTATTGTGAGAAGCATGGCTTTGATCCAGTTTTAAATTGTAGTCCTATTGATTAGTGGAATTGTCCGGGCAGCTAAGCAGCCTGTCTCCAACGGGCTGGTTGCTGTTCTGGTGCTTTCATTTCAGTGTTTTGGAAACTGGAATTAAGCAGAGAAACTGCTTTTAAACGAAGTTTGCATAAGCACACTCCCCGGAGCTACTTTCACATTAAGAAACAGTGAGTCTGTCTACACCGGGCTAAAAAACCCACAGCTGGCCTGGGCTTAAGCTCTGGGGTTGGAAAATGGGTGTTGATATTTGGGCTTGGACAAGGACCCGAGCTCTGGGACTCTGCAAGGGGGGAGGGTTGCATGCAGCCCGAGCCTGAATATCTACACAGCGATGTTTAGCCCAGCAGCCTGAGCTCTGCAAGTCTGAGTTAGCTGACCCGGGCCCACCGCAAGTGTGCTGCGGGGCTCTTCTCTCTATGTAGATGTACCCAATGAGGTTTCCATTCACCTTTACTTTTACACCTCCTTTTTCTCCATATTTAATTTGCTGCCAGGGCCAGAAAATATCCATTCTTAGACTGTCCTGTTCATTTTGTGTGGTTTCACCTGTCACTTTGCAAAATACTCACAAAATAAAGCATATGTCTAAAAACCTGCACAGTTGACCTTAAGCATGATATATGGACTGAAAAGAGAGGAAATACTTTGAAACCTTTTTTTGGCGTTATAAAGAGTATTCAACCCGTACAAAGTTTTGAAGTACAATTAACAGATAGTGGAGTCTGAGGCTTGATTTCAACTGAAGTTAGGTTGTCATAGCTACATCAGTTACGGGGGGGGAGAACCACACCCCTGACCAACATAGATACACAGACCTAACCCACAGTGTGGATGCAGTTGTGTCAGTAGAAGAATGCTTCGGTGGATGAAGATAACAACATCCCCCCAAAGTTACTACACTGATGGGAAAACCCTCTTCCATTGGTGTGGCTGCATCCACACGACGGCGTTATGACAGATAGCTACGCGGATATAGTTACGTTGCTGTAGTCTCTGTAGTCTAGTCACAGGCCCCTTTGTTATAGCGGTCAGTCCCATTTGTGCAAAAGTGGGAGTAAAACACTAGCAAACCAGAATGGTCCCAGTTTACCACCACTGTAGGTGAGCATCAGGCCCACTGTTTTTGCTTTGCCATTTTGTTTACTTAAGCAACGGGGGAGACATGATGATAAATGTTAGTCGGTAGGTAAAAGTGCATGTCTTCATTTGAAAGTTGATTACTCACCTGAATGACATTAGGAACAAAGGATGTTGAAATCAATGCACAAAGGAGGGTAGGAGAAAGCCAGCTAAATTACATTATAAAGCACAATCTACATCACAACAGGGATACATTAATTTAGAAGAAAATTAGCAACCTTCCACTAACAGAATAATGAATACTTACAAAGGTTTATCATATGAAATTAAAAAAAGGCCTAATTGTGTTCATTAATTCACAGCCTTACCACTATTGTGGGGGGAAACTAAATGTGAACAAAGCAATAATCTGCTTCATATTCTTGGAAACCAACACTAATTCTGGTTATCCATTACCATTATTTCAGCACATCCCATTTTAATTACAATGAAAAACACAGAGAATGAAAGAGCCATTTCAGTTTAGACAAAGCTATTGCCTGCCTGAGCTACAGTTTCTCAAATTCTGTTGTTGCCTTCTTCGTATCAAGACCAGCATACTGGCACGGAGAACAAATGGCTGGTTAATTAAAAGTACCCAAAGTTTGACCTGCTTTCATATTGATATAATCTAGTGGGGAATTTTCTCCAGAATGTAAATAGCATTTTGTCCAGACTCTAAAGAACATTTTTTTTCTCTCGACTGCTCTCTCTCTATCACCCAAATTTTGTTCGTATCAAGCATATGCAATTAAGGGGAGTAAGTGAAGAAACATTTTGATTTCTGTTTTCCAATGAAATTATCACCATTTTCTGACCAGTTCTAATCTGTCTCCCTGATACTGTAATCTAATATTGGCACCCATTGTGTAGCATCTGAGTGCTAGCCATATAGTAGGAATAACAATGATACGGTTCTCAACTTCTTGCCAGAGTGGAAGGATAACTTTTAGAGCTTGAAGTTTGCAATCTAGTTTATAGCAACGGGTTCGGGTTTTGTCGTGGCGCTATAAGGAGGAAGTATGCAGTCTGTCTTTGCGCTTAAAATTTAGACTGACATAGCTGTGTTGCTCAGTGGTGCCAAAAATCCACATCCCTGAGAAAAGTAGCTATGCCAACCTGACCCCTGGTGCAGACACAGCTAAGGCAAGGGAAGAATCCTCCTGTGGCCCTAGCTACTATCACTCGGGGACGTGGTATTCCCAGGTCAACTGAAAAACCCTCCCAGAGGTGCATGCTGCACCTAGACTACAGTGTTTTTCCAGCTGAATTATGGCATTGTAGCAATGCCGGTATAGTCCCTGTAATGTAGACACGCCCTGACACTTGATCCATTAATTGCTTTGAGGATTTGGACCAAAAAGTCTTTCAACTGGCAATGGAAGCAGATTGTGAGTGCCTGGAGCACGGGCTTTTGGGCCCAGGGTTCTTTAGTATTTTTGTTTTCTTGGGTGATTTTAGGCCTGCTGTGCAAATAATTTTTAAACAATAATTTTTTTCTCTCTGCTTGGTGCCCTTCCTTGGCAGCCTGGGGAGCGGGTCACTTGCTGGTTTAAACTCGGGCAAATGGTGGAGTCTCTGTAACCTGAAGTCTTTAATTGATGACGTGAGGACTTCCGTAACTCAGCCAGAGATTATGGGTCTATTACAGGAGTGAGTGGGTGAGGTTCTGTGGCCTGCAACGTGCAGGAGGTCAGACTAGAGACAATCACGATGGTTCCTTCTGGCCTTAAAGTCCAAGACCAACGATGGGCCATACCGGTTGCAGTTTTCATTTCCCGATGCACCGGCATAACTATGCCCCTCGCCACATTGAGGGAGGGGTAGAGTCAGAAGTCTGCCCCCATCCATCAACCTGCATGGGGCAAGTGGGAAACAGCAGCTCTATGGAGCCTTCTCTTCCCCTTCTCCCATCGCATGCTGAAGGGAATAGTATAGCACACAGGTGCAAGGGAGTTAAGGTGGTGATCCGCGGGGTGGACCATGATCTGGCCCTTAAGTTTTGTTTCTACTTCTTATTGAATGTAGAAGAGTGGGATCGTTTAGATGAACGAAGGTACAATTGCAGGAAGGCTTGGGCAGAGTGGTAGGTTTTGTATTTAGCTCTGAACGTGGTGAGTTTAATCATTCCCCCCACCCCCACCCCGTGGCAGTGAGCTCTGTGGTCTTAATGTGGCTCTTGTGAAAATTCTGTGCCTTGCAGTGTCACTAGATTTACTTCAGTTCTGAGTCCATCCACTTCTAAAGACCAGAGTCTGACATCAAGCAATGCCAATGCTACCATACTGGGTTGTCTAAATAGCTCCTATTTGTCCTAAAAACAGAGGGAGAGAGAGAGAGATTCATACTATTTTTTATTTTTAGTCCTGTTTTTATGGAGACTTCTAGGCCAAACCTCCAGGAAGCACATAGACACAGGATAATAAAGCAGACAATGGATCCATTAGCTGTCCTTGAAAAAGTCTGCACTGATAGCTCTTAAGGTTCTGAAACAATTATATGTGCTACAGAGCTACTAATATATCTATTATTTTGTTTGAAAGCATGTTGCCGTGCTTTATAATAAAAACCTTTCTGTGCAGGCCATGAAATTCCCTTGATCCCGACATAGAAAGGTGCAATTTTTATCTCGTTCGAATGGCTTGGAAATAAGACATGGGGTCGGCATAACTCAGGCATAGAGCGCGCTATGTGGCATAAATGGGAAGCTGTGATGAAAAGATGGCGGGGGGGGGGGACAAGGACAGCCATTTGGCAGAAATAGTTGTTGTCAAAAACTTTAAACTAGAGAAAATCCTGAATAAGTATACTGAGCCCAGTTCTGCCTGTGGTGGGTACTCCTTTACATCAGAGCAGTTCAATGGAGTTACTCCTGACTCACACCAATGTAACTGAGAGTTGCATTTTGTTCATTGGCTCTCATGAGGGCTCTGTGAGAAGAAACATATGCAGAATACACCAAGAAAGCACCCTGAGCCATTTTGCCTGTAGAATTAAAGTTACCTCACTGACACATGCATAGCTTTATTCCGCTTTCACGGTGTTGTGCATCAGGAGATGGTGCAAAATTGGTGTCACCGGTAAAAATCAGGCCCACAATACAGGAAACTGTCCCAGTGACTCTAAAAATGGTGCACATGCAGAGCAGTCTGATTGACCACCTGCTCCAAAATCACATGCCTTTGTCACTCTGTCTAAAGGAAAACCCTCATAATGGTCGGTGGTGGTAGCACTTCCCATATTCTCTGTAGGAAGGCCAGACTGATGAAGCGGATGCATGCAGAGACAGTACATTGCCACAAGACAGCTGCACTGAAAATGCTTACAAGCCAAGAGCCAGGAAGAACGACCACAATAGTTCCTGTAGCAACATTTGCCAAAAATACCACTTCACAAGTTGGTCTTGGTCAATTAGCCGCTCTGACTTATATGCTCCCCATCCCAGAAAGATGGCATTTCTTTGCTCACTGTGCCCAACATGAGAGAGAGGCACAACCCTAATCCCCACGTCCCTGGGATGCATGGCAGTAACTTTCTTAAGGAAATGCGCTTCTCCTGGCTCACTCTTGCAACTTGGTTAATTTTAACCACTGGGCCAGAAACACCCATTCAAGCTGTAACTGTTCAAAGGCATCACTCAGGAAAATATAGCCACAAATCATCTCCCAAAATAAGAAGGTCAACCAGTATTAATTCACCTCATTTACAGAACTCACTGGAATTAGCAATGTGTTCTTAAATTGCTTCTTGATTGAGGACATTTGTTTCATTAATCCTAAATAACCTGTGAACACCATTAAAGTCTAATAGAATAATGAGTGAGATTAGAGAGCGCGCACACATACTGTACTACAGAAAGGAGCAGGCTCCTGGGTAGAATACAACAATTCCTCTTTACAGAGCCTCCCTCGTTGTGAGTGCAAGAGCTAGACGTGCCCTGCTGCTTTGGATGGCCACGCACAAGCAAACATTGCCATGGTAGTTACTCGGGGCAAGTTGTTAAACATGACTTTTAAACATGAGTTGTCTGGGGCCAATATAGTTGCTGGTTTGCCACTCTAATTATTAGCCCCAGATGACTCATGTAAAAAACAGACCTGTAGCTAGAGCATGCTGGAACCCACTTTAAAAATCTGGTCCTTGGCCAGGCCGGAAGTAGGGGTAAGCAAGAGGCAAAGTTAGGAGAAGAATCTGGTACCATGATGTCACTTCTCTTTGCTTACTGAGTCTGATTCGCTATTGTACTGCACCTTGTGTCGCTATGTACATCAGGCAATGTTGCAAATAAAGTGCTGCTATTCTGATTTGGTACTATTTGACGCTGACTTTGCACTAGTGTAAATGAATCCAGTCCCCTAAAGCAGAAGGACACTAGTCTAGTATCATCAGAGAAGGGCTGATCCTATATTTCCAGCCTGGTGGGTTCTGACCAGTACAGAAACCTAGGCTAATAATGTTCTTACATACAGGAGGGGAGGGATAGCTCAGTGGTTTGAGCATTGGCCTGCTAAACCCAGGGTTGTGAGTTCAATCCTTGAGGGGGCCATTTGGGGATCTGGGGCAAAAATTGGGGATTGGTCCTGCTTTGAGCAGGGGGTTGGACTAGATGCCCTACTAAGGTCCCTTCCAACCCTGATATTCTATGATTCTATGAACTCTGTTCATGCAGAAGGCTCTACAAGCATTTAACAAGCATGGACATGCTTCACTGGTCACTGGAAAACAGCCACCTCAGAAGCAGAATGCTGGCATCCATCCAGGAAAATGCCATGCTCTCACCAGACTTTCCTGGGTCGTCTTTGTCTCTCTCTTTCCCCTTCCCCCCTTGAACTTGACTGGCTAAAAAAGGCATGTACTGGCCCACCAAAAAGATTTGGAATTAAAGGTATCTTCCTCAGTAACTTGCACTGGCAGTCAAACACCCCGCTAGCTTATATATTTCATTCTCATTTATTTCCGCACCCCCCCCCATTTGGAATCGTGGTGTTTTTCCCCTTGTCTTCCATCTTCAAGCCCTGTACTCTGATTGCCTGCCAATCTGGCCAGGTTTGATAGCATTGCGACTGAGGGGGTTGTGTAAGCTGTGCAGATATCTGCTCGTGTCGGCCATTTCAGAAGGAGTGCCAGCTTAATGGTGCAGCATCATTTAATTTCCGCCTGCCATTTATTTATTTATATATGTCTCGCTTCTCTTTCTTTGGAAGAAATGAGAGAAAGAGAGCGGTCTTGCCGCTTCTCTGATATCTGAATCTCAGGCCACTTTAGTCAGGCGCTCCATCCAGATGTGCACATACCTACAGTGAATTAACCGCACGTTGTTATGACTCTAACCTTTGTCCTTCCTCACCTCATTTCCCTGACACATTGTGTGTCTCTCTGACCCACAGCACCACATCTAAATTAGACTATAATTCTTCAGCACAAGGGGCCAGTCTTTTTAATCTGTTCTCTAAAGCACCTAGGACACTTTTGGGTGCAGAAAGAATAATAATGACGAGAAGGTGCTTCCCTTTCTGTGTGCTGCAAAGGTGCTGTAAAGGAAGTAATCGGAAGAAATGCTACCAGAGGGGTTGCCATTTTAATTGACCCATGATCAACGAGAGATTTCACTCAGCTTCTCTAACCGTTCAGGAGAGGCAACGTCCGACCACTTTCACTCTCCCACCCCTCTTTAAAATCGACATATCTGAGTTGATTGCCTCTGCATATTCCTCCACAGGTAGGGTCCCCCCCTTTATTTTTTTTAATGGCAAAAGACATGTTTTCAACCCTGCAGGGGACAGGCAGCATTACCATCTGGCCTCATGTTGAGTTATTAATTTAACCAAAAATTTCAATTTCAGATAGCCCGAGGTTAGTCTTCTGCATTGGTAGCACTCTCATCATTCCAAAAGTGTCCCCAGTAATAACCTTTGCCTGCCTCATTACCTTTTTGCATGCATAATAGCACCATGTACTGTAGGATTAAAATAAGCCTGGGTATAAAATGGTGCACAATTGCACATAATATTTGACCGTGGTCCCCTCACCTGCTTAGAAAATGACAAACCGTTCAGCACAAATACTTGTTGCTCAAAGATGATCAGTAAAACACACAGTATTGTTTGTTTTTACGGCCACATCTTCTTGCACATCCAAAATTCTCGGTAAGACACTATTGTATTTATTTTAATGAGGCTGCTATTTGCAAAGCTTCAGTCCTAGCATACAAGTCTGCAGCCAGCATTTGGAAAAAGAGTCATTAGTGAAAGAATAAATCCAAGGAAAAATCTCGGCACATTCTTCTTTGTATGTTAATATTTTAATTTTGTTTTGTGCAGCACAAATTTAAGACGTTTCCATTTTTATCCCTAACTTTGAGATCTAGAAAATGTAAGTACAGGAGATTGCATGACTCTGTTTCACAGCACCATACTTTGATCACAGCAGATTTTTTTAAAGACCCACATGGCTTCATGGAAAACTTTGTAAATCAAGCCATTTATTTTGGTTTTTATACTCTGTATTTAATACATTTATCTTTTCTGGACTATGAGTATGATTGGCTTTTCCATAAAGACAGGATATCTGCTGCTTATTTCCCACCATCTCAATTCCTGCGTCTGCCTTTTTTTTTTAATAGGTGGCTAGTAGAAGACTGTGGGGATGAAAAATCACTAGAAACAGACAAGCTTCTCCGCAATAAAGAAGCAAATGTTTTAATGTAATGGGGGGGGGGGGGGGGAGGAGGACAGAAGCGCAATGCAGGGAATTGAGGGGGACACTTTCAAAAGAGCTCAGCACCCACAACAGGGAGTCAGATTTTTCAAAAGAGCTCAGCTCCTAATTAGGCCCTAAATGAAGGGCCAGATTTTCAAAGGTGGCTGGCAACCCTGCAGCTCCCACGGTCCACAAAAACTGTAATAACAGCACTGTTTTCTAAAAACTCTCATGTATGGGTTGCAATCTGGGTGCTGTGCTTCTTGGACTTGCCAGGCACCTCTTGGGATGCTAGTGCATGCTGTTCTTCCATAAGGGGGGGGGGGGGGGAGGGAATGAAAGGTTTTGCTTTGAATTTTTTTTTTTAGCCATTGTTAATATTTTGAATTATTCTAATATAAAATTGAAGGAAACTTTGAAACAAAAATGTGCTTTGAGCCACAACATCAAAACGTTATGTTTAGAAAAACATCCTGAAATGTTTCCTGATTCCCAGGCCACAGCTTTAAACACAAAAACATCCATCCTCCTCCTTCCACTGTAACTAGGGTGACCAGATGTCCCGATTTTATAGGGACAGTCTCGATTTTTGGATCTTTTTCTTATATAGGCTCCCTCTGTCCCGATTTTTCACACTTGCTGTCTGGTCACCCTAACTGTAACTATATATAAAGTGCATGTGTATTGTGATATATAAACACATGCTTAATTTTTTCATTTATTTATATTATAAACTTTGAAGATCCATATATATATATATATATATATATATATATATATATATATATATATATATATATATATATATGGCTCTTAAAAGTTTTGTATCATGTACAGATAGAATAACCTCATTTTTCCTTTCAGTAATGACTGTTCCAAGTGCTGGCTTTTCCTAAACAACAAAGATCCCATTTTCATGCAAACGTCCCTTGGTAATAACAAAATGGGGTGTGTGTGTGCACGCGGGGGGTGGGGAGGGCGGAATCAATAACCGTGAAATATGCACAGAAGCAAAAATGTTTTTACACAGAATGGTTTTGGTTTTCTTTCAGACCTTTCCATGAGGCACCTGGCGCTCATTTAAGCCTCAGGGGAAGCAAAGGCCTTAGAGGTTCAGGGCCGGCTCCAGGCACCAGCTTTCCGAGCTGGTGCTTGTGGTGGCATCGAGAATGGGGCGGAAGTTCGAGTCCCGTGGCGGCAATTCGGCGGCAGGTCCGCCGTTCTTCCCGCCGCCGAATTGCTGCCACGGGATTCGGACTGCTGCCCCATTCTCGCCCGCCGCGGCGGTAATTCGGCGGCGACTGCTTGGGGCGGCAAAATTGTTAGAGCCGCCCCTGTAGAGGTTAAGTCTTCAACATCCACACACCATCCGAGTGAAGCAGTGTACTGTCATCTCTATCCATCTATATTGCCAATCTCTGGAAGCTCGATCTGCTTCTGCAGTGGTGTTGGATCTTTTCCATTGCCCTTGGAGAAGAGCAATTCCTCCCCATTGAGTACAGAGAGCGAGAAAGCATCCTGCCCATTCCAAATCCTTTAAAATCATAGGTTTAACCTTTTAGAGAGCCCTATGGCTAAGGCCAAAAAAATGTAAGGGTAAAACCGCAAATCATAGCACAGGGATAATGCCGGCACCATAGTCGGCCTTAGGCTATGTCTACACTATGGATCTTTCAACGGCACAGCTATACTGCTGCAGCCGTGTTGCTCTAAGGTGTCCTCTGTAGCCACTCTATGCTGGCGGGACAGAGCTCTCCCGCCAGCATCGTTAAACCACACCCAATGAGCAGCAGTAGCTATGTTGCCGGGAGACATGCTTTGTGTGGACAAAGCCTCAGTATTGTAACGTCTCAATATGACGATTTGCTTGGTGTCCAGGGCGAACCACTATATACTACTAGGATAGGAAGCATTGTCAAGCACTGTGGAACCATGTCCGTGGAACACTCCCACAGGGGCACACCCTCACCGCTGGCTCTCCTCTTGTTTCTTGTGCAAGTAAACTGAACCGTGCCTTTACTGAACCACTCAGGGAGGACCAAAGTGCAAGGGTCAAAAATAGGCATAACAATCTCAAGCAGCCAAGTTCCTCAGTCAAGACCTGGAAGGACTGAAAGGAGGAATGTGATCTCCATACCTTATTCAGACCTTGGCCTTTTCCCCCTACTGACACCATCACGAGGTGGGGTCAGTGGGCGATGTGGTGGTGGGAGTTACGTTGATGCTATTCCACTTGGAAAAGGGCACCAACCATTCATCAGATTTAAAAACTGTCAGTCATTTACACAGTGGAAGAAAGGACCAGCTGAACTGATGTCCTGGAGGTGAAGGGTTCTGTAGCCCATTCCTGATCATCTTGAACACACATCTACTTCAATTCAGTTTAACTGAGCGGCCACATAAAACACACACTATCCTTTTCCTTAATGGCTTCACTACGCTTCCATGTGCCACTCTGGATTACTAACTGATCAGCTAATCACATTGCTTTACAACAATTCACATCCTTAAGTTGCTGCTACAAAAATAGCCCTTTTCTCTCTCTCTTCAAAGGTTAACAAACTGGCCAGGTCTGCTTTGGCTTAGACACGTCAAACTCTTTCTGGTCATCAATGTTCTCAATGACTTTGGCTCCGGATCCAAACTCTGTTGGTGTCCTGAGAGCAGATAATCTCAAACTTGTTCTAAAATGATGTATCCCCGGAGAGTTTTTTGCTTTAGGTTTAATAATACTAATAAATGAACCAGAGGCAAGAGGCTTCTACGGATCATGTCTGCAAGAAATAAAAAGACAAACTATTATTACAGTTGAAAAGAGATTATATTAAAATCTCAGTTGTTTTACCTTTCATCTCCTTAAAATCCCCCAATGTTTTACATTCCTTGTAATAGACAATACTAGCCCTGACTCAAATACAGCCATCTCTCCTGCTTGGATTACAGCTGGGATTTTCAAAAGCCACCAAACTTCAATGAGATTTTAGGCATCTTGAGTTCCTTAGGGTGAGTTCTTCAAAGGGGCGCAATAGCCAGCACAACGGTTTAGGTTAGGAAGTGAAGGAAAATACTGTCTAGCTTAAACACTACGCTGTGTTCTTGCACATTAAATGATTTCTTCAGAGCTGCATATTAATCTTCATTGTCCATGATTCTAAAACACTTATTTCCCCATTTTTTCAAAATCTCAATGTGCTTAACTTAATTATTGTAATGATTCACATCCAATGTCCCAAGCTGCCCAATACATTATTTCCTTAAATGGCTTGCCTCGTTTTCATTGCCAGTGTTAATCCGATGGGTGCATTAGTCAGGTTTTAAATTTTGTACCGTAGCGATTTGCAAAGCCATTCTATTTTGGGGTCTCACTCCACTATCAGAAATATCAATGAAGCTTCACAGCAACACTCTGAGATGATGGATACAGTAATGGCCCATGACTATATTTTCTCCATTCTACAGATTGGCAAACTGACAGGGAAAATGTTGAGTGACTCGCTCCAAGTGTCACAACAAGTCAGTGAAGGACACGTGACTGGGAAACCTAGGTTTCCATCCCCAGCTCGAAACACTTTTTCACATCCCTTGCCAGACTGTGAACATTAGCTGTATTAATTGCAGCTAAATTGAGAGAGGCATTGAGGAGACAGCTCAGTTCCGACGCTTGTGCCTCTGCATTCCTCATATTCACTTACCAGCACATCCTGCCGAAAGAGAATGTAATATCATTTGTAGTATACAGGGTGAGGATACTCTGTTACCATCACTAAGCAATAAAAGGAAGGTAGGCAGGCAGCTCCAAGGACCCAGGTTTAATGGAGTGCCAAGTCTGTCTGAATTAGGGTGACCAGATGTCCCCATTTTATAGGGCAAGTCCTGAGTTTGGGGTCTTTTTCTTATATAGGCTCCTATTACTCCCCACCTCCGTCCCTTTTTTTCACACTTGCTGTCCGGTCACCCTAGTCTGAATCAAGGGAAGAGTAGCTCGAATTAGAAAAGTTTTAAGCTGGATATGAATTTACTCTTTGTTAGAATATAGCTTGTTATCTTTCCTTCTAGTCTCTTCAGCCTAGCTACCAAGGCCAGGCTTTTTGTAAGGGGACTTCCAGAAGATTCTACAGGCTTTGTTTATCTGTTAAACCTTCCATGGATGGAGGACCGTGGATCTGAAAGAGATTCTAGTTTTTATATTTTTGTGTGTGCTGGTTTTCGCTGCTGCCCACTAGGGAACCAGATCTAGGAAGAAAATTGGCACTTGAGCTTGACAGGATATTGGGAAGCTGTTTGTTCAGTTTGAAAAGAGAATCTCTGGGCTGAACAAGGTGTGTGTGTGTTTGTCGTGTCCCCCCCCCCCCCCCCCCCCCCGCCCCTTCTTTAAAGAAATCAAACAGGAAAAAGAAAACTGTGATGCTAACCGGGAAAAAGTAAACACCGTTCGCTTGGAAGATAGCAGCAGCTATTGCCAAAAGAAATGGATGGTCCATCTAGTCAATGATCCTTCCTTAAACAGTGGCTTATACAAGATGTTTCAAATAAAGACCAATACACAGTGCACCTCTGCTGACTGAAACCCTATATGGTGTAGAAGGGGAGAAAAAGGCTCTCAAAATACCCACATAGGAAGCAGTGTGACTGAAATTCACCCCTTTAAGGAGAGCCAGCACAAGGTTGACGCACCCTTTAATGTCTTTTTCAGGGGTTAAGGGGGTGGATGGGGTGAATATAATCCTTTATGCCCACAAATACATGGCTGTGACAATCCATAACTTTTTTAATCTTTAATTCGTTTCTTTTAAAAGTATATAAAATACTGTGGTGATTGTGTTTTCACATACAACAGAGTTTTATAATAATCAGTGCAAATATTAGCAAAACTAATTCATATGGAAGAAAGAGGAAAGAGAGAAAAGCGGTGTTAGGACTGAGTAAAATGAAATAGCGTATTTTAACCTACACCTGGAGGAGTCTCTACATTCAGTCAGTTTGTTCCACATTGCCTTGCAATCTATACATTACCCTCTCATATAAAACAACTGTTTCAATTAATGTGAACCATTCTTCTGTGCTCAGTTTTGGCTGGTGTAATTTTTGTTCTAGCTATCATAGTGTAATTGTGTGGATGCTATTCTTATTTGCTATATAAAAGCATGCATTTTACAAACATGCAATCTGCTGTGCAGAATCAATTTAACAATTTCACCCCCCTGAACAATTGCCGTGTGCGTCTCCCCAGTGAGTTGCTACCTTTTTATTATGCCTCTTTTTAAGCAGTTACTGTGTTTTGTACAGGATGTTTTCCTATGGAGTGCTGTGCAACAGACTTGGGACGTTGTGGCTATATTTATGTGGCAGTTGCTGATGTCTTTCCTAGCTGGTAATCGGCGACACATCACTTAGAAATGTACACTCCCCCCCCCCCCCCCCAACAGAGGATCTTGGCTTTTTTCCCTTTGCATTGGGCCACTTCTGTAGAGGTGTCTCTGGTTTACTTTTCTTGCCAACCACACAGGCTGTTCAGCGGAGCCTGCAGCATTGGAAGGACATGGACTTACGGCGCTGACCAAGCCTGCGAGGCTATCCATATGTTGCTTTGCTGCTACTCCGTTTCTGATTGACGAGGGAAGATTGCTGGGGTGTTGGGCAAATGTTTTCAGGTGCTCCTATTGGGGGATAATGCAAAAGAGTTGCCTGATGAAGTCAAAAAGTTAATGTGTAGCTGCTAGCTGTTGAAATAGAAGTTATAAAGCACTGGCAGAGTGCGGCACTACCAAGCAGAGCAAACACACTGAGGGCTTTGCATAAACATAATCAATGTGGCCAGCAGAGAAACTCAGACGGTTGCCAGGTGGCCTCTTGGAAGAGGGATAATGGATATAATAGCTACAGGCGACTCTGGTTTTAGGATGGTTTTCAACTCAGGGGAATACAGGGCTGTTTGTTTTTCTGCGCCAAGAAGTGTGTAACGCCACTCTTACAGCCTCCAGAACTGGCTTGTGCCAGGCTCGATCAGCCTCTGTTACTACACAGGAAACAGATAAAAGTAACGACATGATTAATTTTCACTGGGGTTGGGGTTTTGTTTTGGTTTTTTTTGTCTGCCCTGCGGGGGATTTTAGGCCTTGCCCTGCACTGGAGATTTGCCTCCATTTCAGCCACCAGCAACATCCATTAGTACCTGAAACCTGGGCTGCACCAGTGCACCTCACGGCTTACAGGAATTCATCCTGGCTGCAGTAAGAGTGTGCACTAGAGCAGAGACATTGGAGATTTGCCTTGATTTCAGTCATCAGTGGCCAGACACACCAGTATAGATCAGGTCTTAGAGTCCTTTTATTCATCAACTGGACAATCCTTCTCGGTCGTTTTCACTTTCTTTTGCGTTGAGGGATAAAGAGTAGCAGATGACTATGTGTATTCCACAAGAGAATAAGTCCAACCAGCCAAAATGCAGTAAAATCAAATACTATTCCATCTTGTAAACCACATTCAGTCGTCGTGGACACTCTGATTACACAGGCTTCACGGACACTTACTGGTCATCACAACACACCATGGAGATACCTACATTATTGTACACAAGCCCAAGGTAACCAGTAACTGAAACTACCTTAGAAAACAGCAGTTCCTGGTTCCCAGCCCTATGTATGGACCACGCATAGAGGGTGTGGTCTAGTGGACTAACTACTGGACTGAGACTCGGGAGACTGGGAATATCCAGTGAAAAGGACTAAGACTTGAGACCTGGGTTCAATTCCCTACTCGGCCACAGGCTTTCTGGATGACCTTGGGCAAGTCACTTAACCTCTCCGTGCCTCAGTTCCCCATCTGTAAAATGGGGATAATAGCACTGCCCTCACTCATTAAAGATTACGAGATACTCCGATACTATGGTGATGAGGACCATAAAAGTACCTAAGGGTACGTCCATACTTACCGGCTGGTTCGGCAGCAAGCAACCGATCTTCTGGGATCGATTTATTGCGTCTTGTCTAGACGCGATAAATCGATCCCGGAAGTGCTCGCCGTCGACACCGGTAATCCTGCTCCGTGAGAGGAGTAGGCGGAGTCGACGGGGGAGCCTGCCTGCTGCGTCTGGACCCGCGGTAAGTACCTTTTAGTTCAAATTAAGATACTTTGACTTCAGCTACGTTATTCATAGATTCATAGATTCTAGGGCTGGAAGGGTCCTCGAGAGGTCATCGAGTCCAGCCCCCTGCCCTCATGGCAGGACCAAATACTGTCTAGACCATCCCTGATAGACATTTATCTAACCTACTCTTAAATATCTCCAGAGATGGAGATTCCACAACCTCCCTGGGCAGTTTATTCCAGTGTTTAACCACCCTGACAGTTAGGAACTTTTTCCTAATGTCCAACCTAAACCTCCCTTGCTGCAGTTTAAGCCCATTGCTTCTTGGTCTATCCTCAGAGGCTAAGATGAACAAGTTTTCTCCCTCCTCCTTATGACACCCTTTTAGATACCTGAAGCCCGCTATCATGTCCCCTCTCAGTCTTCTCTTTTCCAAACTAAACAAACCCAGTTCCTTCAGCCTTCCTTCATAGGTTGTGTTCTCTAGACCCTTAATCATTCTTGTGGCTCTTCTCTGGACCCTCTCCAGTTTCTCCACATCTTTCTTGAAATGCGGTGCCCAGAACTGGACACGATACTCCAGTAGAGGCCTAACCAGCGCAGAGTAGAGCGGAAGAATGACTTCTCGTGTCTTGCTCACAACACACCTGTTAATGCAGCCCAGAATCAAGTTTGCTTTTTTTGCAACAGCTGTTTTTTGCAACACTGTTGACTCATATTTAGCTTGTGGTCCACTATAACCCCTAGATCCCTTTCCGCCGTACTCCTTCCTAGACAGTCTCCTCCCATTCTGTATGTATGTGTGAAACTGATTGTTCCTACCTAAGTGGAGCACTTTGCATTTGTCCTTATTAAATTTCATCCTGTTTACCTCTGACCATTTCTCCAATTTGTCCAGATCATTTTGAATTATGACCCTATCCTCCAAAGCAGTTGCAATCCCTCCCAGTTTGGTATCATCTGCCAACTTAATAAGTGTACTTTCTATGCCAATATCCAAGTAGTCACGTAGCTGAAGTTGCGTATCTTAGTTCGAACTGGGGGGTTAGTGTGGACCAAGTCTAAGATAGAGACCTGGGTTCCTGTTCCCCAGCTCAGCCGCTGACTTGCTGTGTGACCCTAGGCAAGTCATTTCCCCCTCCTGTGACCTATACATATACATACATTCATCTATCTGTCCCTCCCTGTTTCCCTTGTCCGCCTTACCTGCTTAGGCTGTGAGCTCTTCAAGATAGGGGTTCTCTCTTACAGTGTCTTTGTACAGTGCCTGGCACAATAACCTCGATCTTGGTTGCAGCCTTAGGTGCTCCTGACATACACACGCCCTTCAAACCCCGACAGGGGAAAAAAGCAAAGTATTTAGGCTAGGGTTGCAGTACAGCAGAGCTTACTTCTTTCTGTGCAAGGAGAATAATGTCAATGGCTTTGAGACCTGGGCTTCAAGTTGGCATTTAATCATCTGCAAACACCATTTATTGCCTCGTATAATCCTCCACCAGGAGCATTATTCCTTAAGGGTACAGTAAATAATTTGGTATATATTTTCTCACCTGCCTGCGTTCTGCCTCTTTGCTGAGTCTTAGATCCTGCACTAATTCAGTGTAGCCAAAAAGGAGTGTCTTTGTGGTAAACGGTATGGTGATGGGAACATTAGAAATATTTCTTATGAATAGATCCAAGCCATATACTTATCCTCTTCTTTTCAAAACTTTCTGTAGGTCCAGTCTTTATTTCATACCTGATTGGCACACAACTGAGCTTCACAGTGTCTCTGACCAGGTGGGTGATTAGCTATGTTCTTTATGGACCCAATGGCCAATGAACCACTTATAGGGGCAATGATTCATGTAGGGTTTTATTCACCTCCACGCAAAAAGACCAGTGCAAGGTCTATGAAGCACTTTTGCCTCCAAAATTACAAGAATATCCAGAGTTCTTATAGTAAATACTGAAAAATAAAAACTAGTTTAGAAAAGATCTAAACCCAACTGTTTTAGGGTTTAAGCCAATCTCCAATTAATAGGGATTAGGGCAGTGGTTCTCAACTGTGGTCCACCGCTTCTTCAGGGAAAGCCACTGGCGCGCCCGGCCGGTTTGTTTACCTTCCGCGTCCGCAGGTTCGGCCGGTCGCGGCTCGCCGCTCCAGGCCAATGGGGGCTGTGGGACGTGGCGCGGGCCGAGGGATGTGCTGTCCGCCGCGTCCCGCAGCCCCCGTTGGCCTGGAGCGGCAAACCGCGAGCCGCGACCGGCCGAACCTGCGGACGCGGCGGTAAACAAACTGGCCAGGCGAGCCAGGGGCTTTTCCCGAAGACGCGGTAGACCACAGTTGAGAACCACTGGATTAGGAGGAAGCAGATTGTGGCATAAACGTCTCATGCACAATTCCTTGCACCTTTTCTCTAAAGCAGCTGATAATGACCATTGCTGAGACAGGATACTGGGCTAGAGAGACCCAGTCTATTCCAGCAAGGAAATTCCTATCTTCCTAAAATAGGCCTTACATGGTGTATAGGCCTTGTGCTGACCCTCAAAGGGGGATTTCACTTTCAAATCCTAAACCCCATTATATGGACTTACGTTTGTAGAGAGGGTTTTGAGCACTGCTTTGACAGTGGAAATAATCCAGGACTAGCTGGTAGCATTAGGGAAACCTCTAATTGCCCCCCACTCAGCTCTCTGTTCATACTGTGGCGATGTAAAGGTGCTTGCAGCCCCGCTGCTCCTACTGGTGTGTTGAAAAATGTTGAATAATCAAATAGAGCAATTGAGCAGAAATGGCCTAATTTATTATCCCACTGAAGCCAGATATTGTGAATGCTAATGAAAAAATACCTATCACTCCAGCCCATGTCATTCTGTTTTATGACCTTATTAAATTGTACACTTTCTTAGCACACAGTGACAATTACTGGAGTCTAGGACAGGACTCCTTCACTGCACCAAGCATGGCGCATACACTTTTCCTTGTCACTGCTACGGGCGGAATGATTTAGGCCAAATGAGCAGCTCCGAGTGATATTTTTATACCCTTGACAGGATTATATAACTGGAGAAAGGCCATTAACAAATACAAAGGAATAAGCAGAAGGGAGAAGGCAGGTGAAAAATGGGAAAGTAAATCTTTAGAACTGTCACTTCATAATAAAATACCTTCATGTTAAGATTTAATGAGCTGGTTATCCCGTTAAAGAGAGAGGAAAATACTGTCGTCCTGCATTTCCCAGGGATTTTCTGCACAATATGCATCCACTTACCAAATAAGATTAGGATCTACACACACACACACACACACACACACACACACACACCAGGCGAACAGACTTACTCCCCTTATTAGCGTGGCATCTGTGTCACTAAAAGAAGCCCCATACTGAAACCTCAGTATCTGCAGACAAACAATTAGAACAAAACTTGGGTGCTCTCTCTAATGGCACAGCAAGAATAAAAGATTTATGAGAGAATGACCTCATTTTATTTTTCTATATTGCCAGAAAGTTATGTTGCTTCCTTTTCAGCGTGTGAGTTTGTTTTTTAACTGTCGCACTCATTTCAGTAGCTATGCCTCAGCTTCCCCTCATTAATTCTTTGGGAGAAGTGGGCCTAGTGGCGTGTGGGACTTGGAGCTAAAAGGCTTCCTTTACACGTGGCCTATACACACGATGTCAGTGAGTTTTCACTAATAGCAAGTTTTAAGGCATCTGTGATATTCCATTGTTCAAGCCAAAAAATTAAAAAGGTCTGACATGAGGAGGTAAAATTTGTAAAGGACTTATTTTTGAAAATTGATTTTTAACTGGACTAAATTAATTGTTACTCTTTGAATATAAGCAAAAGTGACGAGGAGTCCTTGTGGCACCTTGGAGACTAACACATTTATTCGGGCATAAGCTTTCGTAGGCTAGACCCCACTTCATCGGATGCCCAAATACATGTGTTAGTCTCTAAGGTGCCACAAGGACTCCTCGTTGTTTTCGCTGATACAGACTAACAAGGCTACCGCCCTGAAATAGTTGAATACAGAAATCAATTTTTAAACACTGTAATCTTGGAGAACGTATGTTGTTTTATTCCACACATAACAAACATGTTGCTTTAAGTGCAAAACTCAGCTTCCCCTAAAATATGGAGCAATGACCAAACCTTCATGATATCATTACTTGTAATACAGATAGTGAGGAGGTCCCATTGTGATGGGTGTTTCACAAACAGGACAGTCCATGCGCTGGAGAGATTTTACTGTCTGAAAGACATATGGTGATAGACTAGAAGGATTACTACCCCCATTTTACAAACACATGAAACGACTTGGTCAAGACCACACATGAAATGTGTGGCAGAGCTGGGAGCTGAATACAGATTCCCTGAGTCACAGTCCATCTTAACCAGGCGAGAGTTCCTTCTGTCTCCTAGTCTATCTTTGCCAATGGCTTGAGATGCCTTGGGCAGGGTCATAGAATCATAGAATCTCAGGGTTGGAAAGGACCTCAGGAGGTCATCTAGTCCAACCCCCTGCTCAAAGCTCAGGTCACGTCTCTTCTCTTCCTTTCCCCCACACTATGAAATGGGGATAACGTTCCCCGTGTTACCTCTTGGAGGGATTAGGATTTTTGAGTGTTTGCAAATGCGTTGCGCTTCTTGGATGGAAGATCATGTAGGGGGTGTTGCTTTACATGAATATTTAATCCCGGAAAGCACTACAATGGCTGCACTCTCTGCCACTCCTTTAGCGGGTCTGGAACTTGACTCATCCTTGGAACTGCCCACATGGTCTCCCCTCTTTGATACCTCGGACGCTACACCGTGCTCTTTGGGGGTAGAAAGACAATTCCTTTCCTTCACAGAATCAATCGTGTATATCTTGAAGGCAAGACTATGGATCAAATATCTGACTGCAGCCCTAGGATTAGCCTGGTTCACTCCATGTTGAATCCTTAGCCTCTTTTCAGCTAAATACCGGCCAGCATTGTGACTAACTTCCGGGAACATGGTTCTGGCTCTTAGAGGAGGGATTGAGGAATGGGGGTAGGGCGTGGTAGGGCTGCTTACGTTCTTAAGAGATCTCTTTGCTTGGCCGACTCGCATAAAATTTCCCTAACATTAGCTCCCTGGCCAAGTTATCTCAAGGCAGTGTTTTAATAGCATCACTTTAGCCCCTCCTTGTGGATTAGGTGGTTGACTTCTTTCTGACCACGTCCATATTCGGGGTTGTCGACTTTTATAGCCTTTTTCCAAAAGTCATGATCATATACCAGGCTGTCACGCAGATTGGTTTCTCTAAGGTCTTCTGAGATCTGGTCAATTTACCGAGTCTTTGGTCTCACTCTTGGTCATCTTCTGTGCACAGTTAAGTGCAAGGGCCATCCTACCTTGGTATTGCTCTGGTCATCTACTGTCCACAATAATCGCAAGGGCAGTCCTACCGATATAGCTCTCGGGGCTTTGTTAGATATGCCTGTGCCAAAGTAGCGTCGCCTCCCTCAACTTGTCTACAATTGGACCATCCTGCATTAGGCACCCCACAACCTTATTTCCTATCCTATCATGGAGCGTCTAACCATTTGACATCTCACCATCTTCCTTTCCATGGTGGAGAGCAAGTGATTTCCTCTCTTGTAGCTGGCCAGTTCTCATGTTGTATACATTAGGATGGATTGAATAAGTTTGATACATTGTGCCTTTTCTTTCATTGACATATTTTTGTCACAGAGAACAGGGGTCAGCTCCCACCATTCAGACCAAGCTGTTTTGGTACCATGCCAGGTATCACTCAGGTTGACCCACAGAGCTAGCTTAGCCTTTTATTTTTCTTTGCAGTAATGAAAGGAACTTACCGGCTGGTATCCTATAAGATGTTGGCTTAAGCAGGTTAGCATAATCGAAGCATACGCCTATGACCCTTAGCATAGATAAAATGGCCCAACAGTCAACCTAGATTTTGGGGAATGGGAATAGTTGGCTTAAAAGGAGAGTCGGTACTAGAACCAGACTAGGCAACTGCAAGAACACTGAGCTGATGCTAGGCTTGGATATTTTAGGATAAAATCATTGGCAGATGATGGAGGATGGAGTTTCAGAACCCAGATCAACTCACTCAGGCTTGTGGAGCTCATGCTACAGGTCTAAAAATAGCAGTGTAGACATTCCTGGTCAGGCTGGAGCTTGAGTGCTTTGAAACCCATTGAGCGGGGAGGGTCTCAGAGCCAGGGCTCCAGCCCAAGTGCGAATGTCTGTCCTGCTATTTTTAGCCCCGTAGTCAGTTGGGGACACCCCCCCCCCACCTGAGAATAGAGCTCCATGGAAAAGATCATACAGCTTCAGGGAGTATTTAACTGTGAGGGATAAGTTCCAAAGTGCCGGGGAGAGTGGTGTGTGCCTCACCCCATCACCGACACAGTCTTTTCTACTTCCCAGCACTGGGACCAGAAGAGAAGAGGCCTCCCTGGGCTGGGGAGCAGTGCCATGGAGGCAGTTTGAGCCCCTTTCCACACAGGAGCAGGGAGTCTCGCACGCAGAGAGGCCCCCCCGGCATCCCCAGGCCTGGGGGCACGATCCAACCCTTTAATAAGAATTCTCACCTCCCAACCCTACACCACCACATATTACAACAATGCTCATTTGGCTCTAGATGAATTATTCAGCTTCTACTTTCCTCTGAGGCAACGTGTATGGGCCACTGCGAGAGGTGTAGATCCTAGGCATCACACACGCCATTCTGCAATAGTTGTTTAAGCCACCAAAGTACAAATAAATCTTAAACCCCAATAAAAGCAATGTGGCCCTGAAACTGAGCAAATCCTAGAATCGGCCTTAAATGAATATAAACAAACCCATAATTCCCATTTAAAGGAGAAACAAACCCCCAAAATGCACAAAAGTTCTTAGCAGAGGACAGATTGGGATTTATTCAGTTGAGCTGAAATTAGTCTGTGGTGTTTGTAACCGAGAGTAGCTCTCTACAGAGCTGCCTCCTGTCAGAACAGAAGGGACTGAGGATTTGAGTAAGCAACCAAATGGCCTTAAAACAAACAGACTCATTCTTCCCCTGTTGTCCCCCTTCTCCAACCGAAGCGGCCCCTCTCTCCAAACATTCTGCGCTAGCTTCGTAAACAGCTGCTTGGAACATATTGTAACAGAGTCTTTGGCTCTCCACCATGGGGACTTGTAGAAATTTTATGTCAATCATGAATCACAAGGGGTTCATTCAGTGGACTATGCAAGTGACCATACATGCGATAGTTGTGAAAGCAGCTCATTTTTCCCCATTCATTATTTCTCCCAGGCTCCGTGGGGAAGGATGGAAAGACTGAAAACTGCAGAATCTCACATCATTATATGTTTGGTTAAAACTGAGTCTCTGCCTTGCTGTTCCTTACCTCAGCTATCACTCTTCAAATTAACATATTCATTCTGTGTTGTACGCTCCACATTGCGTTTTCTTTGTCAGGGGACAGAGGAGTTAATATAATCTACAGCAAGTACAGTCTTTCAGAGTTTAGAGTAGCAGCAGAAATCCAGCATAATATTTACTGGACGTAGGCAGTAATCCGCGGACCAGGTTTACTGCCATTCTAAAATATTTCACTTAGTGCGGATTTAAGAACATCGAGATCTTTCCATATTTATGGGCAAATATTTCAGACTGGACATTTTTTTTTCGTCGTTTAATTTCAGGATCTGACTTAAAGGGCGTCTCTGATACAATACTTAACCATATTTTTGTTCCTTTATGTTTAAGACTGGAGCTTTTAAAAAAATGATCAAGATTTTTTTAAAAACGACTGCTTTTTGAAAGTTTGACAAAATAATGTGAAAACTGAAAATTGTCAGCCGTCTCTATTTAAATCCTCCATCAACTTGAAAATAACCAGGTCATTTTGAGTCCTTTCCTAATGTGGCAAGTATGAGTTGAGTTTTCTGCGTTTTCAGTAGAGCACAAACTAACATGGCTTCTCTTCTGTTAACTTCCTTCATTGCTTGTTGTCAGCAGTTCACATCTGAGCATAGACTTGGTAAATTAACTGGTGCTTCCCCTGGTGCAGGGGTCTCAAACACGCGGGCCACATGCGGCCCGCGGAGTTATTTCCTGCGGCCCGCCATAGGCGCCGACTCCACTGGCAGCCAAGCTCCAAACGTTACTGTGTGTTTATATTTTATTAAAACCCCTCTTTGCATTACAGTTTTTACAAAGTTAATACATTGACTTGTAATAGAATACTACATTACTCTTCATTTTTGACTAGACTTTTGTATCATTGTATGAAAAGGTTTCAGTGATGCGGCCCTCGGGCCAATGTACTAGTTCTCATGTGGCCCTCGTGGCGATTTGAGTTTGAGATCCCTGCCCTAGCGCATGGCTTTTATCTGCTGTGAATTTTACAGCCCCATACTGATGAAATTAGAGTTAAGAGGATATTCCTGAAATGGATTGTGTCATGTAGTATGTTTGATGGCAATGAAGAGGCGGGATTCATTTGCAATGCATACAGAAAAGGGGTATCTCTTATGAGGCTGCTGATTACAGACCCACCCAATTGTTCTCTTTGGCTCCCAAACTCCTTAGTGTCATCTTTAGTTTTGGACAGTACTATGTGGCCTTTAAAAAGGGACGTAGTACGGCACCTGTTTGGGGTCCTCCAAACTTTCTCTTCGCTCCCCACACTGATCTCTACTGAGAGCTGCATATCTTCCATGCAGTGTCCTAAGAAAGTAATTAACAGAGCACATCTGACTGCAGTGCATCGGTATATCTCCATCTCTCCCACTCCAGCTGTGTCATATATATGCTTAGCTTGTAGAGACTGCAATGGATTTGCTGGTCAGTATCGATGGGCCCCTCAACATCTTAAATAAAGGTGATTGATTAGTTGTTTGCATTCCAGTTTATGGCCTCCTAAAGTTGTAGGGTACTTATCTTCCTCTGGTAGTGCCCAAGGGTCACCCTGTCTCCGCTCTCTTCTTAGACGGATCAGTGTTGTAGCATACTTGAGCCTGTGCATTAACATTCCGTGAACGTTGGAAACAGGTATCTACCAACAGCATATGTTTTAATCAGCCTTAATACTCCAACAATTCCTAAGTACGTACAACATGGGTGGGTGGGGGGGGGGGATGAGAATAATTGTGTTTTTAATTGCATCAGGAAAGATTACCTCCTTACTCCGATGGGGAAAGATACCTATCTAATATTGGGTTACATAAAAGGTTGTTGAAAAGAAAAGAATTTAGCCTTCAAAATGGTAACAGATGTAACCTGTGGTCTTTGCTCCTGAGCGATGCTGGATATTAAGGGCCCGATTCACTGTTGCCCAGCATCTTGAGTGGTCATGTGCCTCATCTGAGAATGGTATTATTTTGTATATATAGCAGATGAGTGCCTCGTTAAGTTAAAGATGGTACAGAGCCAATCTGTTTCTTGAAAGAGTTTAGTCTCAATAGACAAGACCGGCAAAGGGCGGGAGGAGAAACAGGGATGCAGAGAAGTGAGGTGACTTGCCCAAGGTCACACAGCAGGTCAGTGGCGGGGCTGGGAAGAGAACCCAAGTCAGCGTCCCGGTCTGTTCTCCTATCCAGCGAACCACGCTGCCTCTCAATGGTATTGTTTCAAACTCACTTCACCCGAGTGTAAATGATGAGAAGGTGCGGGCCAACGCTGCGCTGGACCGTAAGTCTACAGGTGTATAGTAGGTTTCTCCTGTGGCATACAGATGGGGATAAAAACCTATGACACAGCTTGTAAATGTTTCTGTGGTCAATGAACTGCCCAGAGAAATGGCAGAGCATGTCATTATGTCGCCTCCTTCAAATATTGAAGACACGTACATGGATGAGATGGGACCCTCTAAAAGTCTGGACTTGGATTTGGCCAAACACCTCAAGAGTCACATAATTGGGACATTGTGAGTCACACAAATAGGGGCTGGGATTTTAGGTGAAAAAGGTTTTTTGGGGTCTATTTTTTTTTTTTTTTTTTTTTTTTTACAAGAGTCCACTGCTGCTGGTTGGGCTAGAAATACCAGGAGAAAATACTGTTGCACACGAGGATGCATTGGTTACGTTAAACGTGCTGACCAGTGTCATCCCCATCCACTTACCCCCCAGCCCTTAGATGCTTTTTTCAGTGACTAAAGTTTATTAATGCCATTTGGAATTTGGTGCAATAACCCTAAAGTTTTACTGTGAGGAACACTGGGTAAAACTTTCTAATAAATTGTTTTTTTATACGGCACCTTTAATGTGCATCGCTAATACTAAAAGGGAAAATAGGAGGTGAGCTAGATTTTTTTACACGGTGATCATCTGGTTCCCAAACAGTCAGACTTTATGAGGGAAAGACGAGCGGAATAATTCATCCCAGAAAGGGCACTGAATTATGAGCAGGAGAAAGGAGCCGTCTCTTATTACAATGATTTTATAGGCCAAGTGTAAAAAGCAAGTTAATTTTACTAACACAAAATAACTCTGTGTATTCTGCCGCCGCTCTTTGAGACTCAGGAGAACTGGGTTCAATTCCTGGCTCTGCTGAGTGACCTGGGACAAGTGACTGCTCCGTGCCTCGGTTTCCCTATCTGTCAAAGGGGGGATACTGATACTGACCTTTGAGATCTATAGATAAAAACAGCGATATAACAAACAGCTGGCTATTATTACTGGGTATGTCTACAGAGCAGTGTAAGCCCCTGGTTTGAACTCAGGCTCAAGCCTACTCCCCTCCATATACACAGAAATTAGGCTAACCCAGGGCTCAGAGCCAGTGTCCCAGGACCCCTTGGGGGCAAAGGGGTTCAAGCCCTGTTGGTTTGCAGTATAGGACTCATACTCTGGGAGTTGGCCCAAAGTATCCCGTAATCCCCCGGCCCAACTTTCTTTGTTCTCTGGACGGTCAAGATTTCCCACACCGCACCATGAACGAAGGGCTAGAGTGGCCACATTTTGGAAGGGTGCTAGAAAATGTGGGTTATGGGCGGTTGGATTCGGGCCTGAGTAATGCAGTGTAGATGCTGGAGCTCCGGGTTGGGACCCAGGCTGTAAGACTTCCTAACCTGGGGTCACAAATGAGTGAGAAGATGCCGGGCATGAGCGTCTACACTCAGGCTCCACCAACCCTGGTCTGACATTGCAATGCGGACATGGTCCCCCACCTGGCTTTCAAGCTGAATCCCCCAGTCCTCTTTCTGCTTCCAATTGGAGTACCTCATCCTTCTATTCCCTTTGAGACGAGACTTCTTCCTAAACCCCTCCCAATTAGTATTCAGATAGTAACTAGAGAGAGAGAGAGAGTGTCTTTTTTTAAAACAGCTATTTTAGGGAAACGTTAATAAGACGTTACTTATTTCTTGGTTCCGTTGTTCGACTCATCTGTCTGCGATTGCACTGTGCAGCTCAGAAATTGACCTCTCGAGTGTTAGTAGGCTACAGTATCGGGGCCTATTAAAGTGGCTAAATAGTGTAAATCTTTCGCCTAGGTCCACGATAGGCATTGGAAGCCCTATTTTAAAAAGCGCTCAGCTCCCAGAGCGTAGGGGGCGAGATCTCCTGGAGCAAATGAGGGCTCCCCGGTTCTCTTGAAATCCAGCCATGTATGTCGGTGCTTGAATGGGAGCCGTTGGGCGCCCTTTTGAATATCTGGCTCCGGTGGATTAAATATGGGCTAATGAGCTGTGTGCCCGCACGGAGGGGATGTGGCGTGTAAATAATGAGACTGCCACCCCAGTTCTTTGTTCAGCAGAGCCCATCATTCTACTGAGGCATAATCTGACAGCAACCTCCACTTGCAGTATGATTTCTAAGTGGCTGTTCATTAAACCACAATACAATGGACTTCTTACAATATTAGATATTACCTCCATATAAACATAATTAATCATGATTAATACTACAATGAATATCAAAGGCATTTACGAGGATGGCCCCATTTATTATAAAGTGTGGCCATTACATTATATGGCGTACAATAGCATGGTTGATAATAACTTAAATGCATGTAATAGAATATTTGAAGAATATGTCTTGATTTATAACGGCTTGTCCTAGCATCCTCTGTTAAGTATGCATTAATGATGCATTTTATAATCGCTTACTTAAGCACTGCTGCATCCAGCTATTCAAAAATGTGCCGTGCTTATCCATTAAACGAATGACATTTAATTTTACACGCTAATGAAAACATTGGCGATCCTTTGGTACAATAGAGCTGGAGAAAACGCTCGGTTCTATTAACTTGCCGATAAACAGAGCTGCTGCTCTCCGGTCCCGATCGCAGAATAGTAATGATCTGGTGGGATGCAGCACTGGTTCTGTATTAAGTCAGCACTAACAAAACAGTACCTCACTTTCTACTCCAATGTCTGAAGTAAGAGGAAAAGGGTGAGGTTTCCTGAACTATCAGTCAGGCATGATAAAAAAACTTTCCATCACAAAGCAGACACGTACAACCGTATCTGACTCTGAGAGAAAGGAAGGAAGTTGCATTGCACAGTCTCCAAATCAGCATTGGACAGTACTGGCAAATTGACCCAGGGGTTCAAACACTGTGTAGCCCTGTCCTGGGTTGGTTTTACCTACCTCTGACAGATAACTGGAGGGATCTGTCCCTTGTTTTTAAACTTTGCTTATGCTCGTATAGCTCGTCATGCCAGTGAGTTAGCATTGCCATACACAAACGTATCCGTGCTCCGAGAACGCTAACAGCTAGGAGAAAGACGATCAGAATTTGTGGGAAGAAGAAGTTTGCTTCTCATACCGATCCAGATTTAGCGTGTAATAGAAAGGGCTCTTTCTATAACGGTACGACAATGTGTATCACGGTCACCCAAGGCTTTCTTCCCAGGGGGTTGCGTGTCTTGGAAGGGCTGACTGTTTGCTATGGGTTTATCACGGGCTAGATTCTGCCACCCTGACATGAAGCAGTCTTGTGCCTTTGAAAACAATAGGGGACTATTAAACTTGAGGGAAACAGGACCGGACCTTAGATTTGTTCGGAGGATATTTATCTGTTCTCTGAAGTGGGATACAGGATGACTCATTGTGTGAATATTAATCCGCGTAATGGGTGGCCATTTCATAGCCTGGGCAACCGCTGACAATTTCATAAATGAAAAGGCGTGTGCGTACACGCACGCAGCAGAGGGGAAAGAATCCATTGCTTTGGCTCCGGCGGAACAGAATTTAAGGAGCAGCCACTAACTGCTCAGGCAGTACAGGAGCTAGTTGAACCACCGGAAGGAATCTTCAATATACACACAGGCAGATATCGTATATTCCAGCTAGCGTAAGACCGACAACAGTGCGTGCGTTTGTACAGCGCCCAGCACGAAGGTGCCCTGGTCTGCGACTAGCACAATCAGATCGTGGTGCAGGACAAAGATTCCTAGGTGCTACGGGAACATAAATAATACAATCAAGTTCATCACACGATGTCTTCAAGTACACATTCGTGTTATGACCGAACCCACCTACTGTGACCTTTTGATACGGGAACAAATTTGAATTCTTCTGAAGTCATCAGAAAGTCTGATGACTTAAGTGGACTTTGGATCAAGCCCGCACCGAAGCCTGTAATGAACAGCAGAATGATATTCTTGGATCGTTTCAATGGACTTACTATTATTACGCTGTGTGAACTTCGGTTCTAGTCATAGTCGTGTAGGCGGCATATATATATGAGGGGGGAAATGACTTCTTTATAAGACGACCCCCACTGTACTCCCTTATCCAGTCTAAAGTCTTAACAGATCGTCTGAGGCTCACTGTAAAACCGCCAAAGCATTAGAGCTCTCCTATCGGAACGTCTTTCTTTATCTCACAAAATGAATGTGCCGCTCGTAGAGTAAGCTAAGATGTCAATAAAAGACTCTTTATTCATAAATAACTGATATGCAGTAATTTAGGTCTGTACATTTATCTCAAAAGGCTATAGCCATACAGTTTTTGCAAACTCTACATAAAACATCCAAACTGTCCATTATTTTGTTTTTTCAATACAATATAACACAGCGTTTGGCATTACCAAATATATATATATATGTATATATATATATATGTATATTTATGTACACAGATTGAAAAAAGAAGCCAGTGCAGCCTTTTCCAAGGAGTCTTTCCCAAGTAGCGACTGTACAACATTCAGAATTTATATCGATAGTACAAGGCACAGAAAGTGTGGTATGAAGCCAAGGCCATGCGTTTGTTTGTTTGATCTTCTGGCTCATTTCCTTACTCCTTCAGTTTCATATTAAAGAAAGCATTCAAACTGGGGCTCTTTTTTCAGTACCAAACACACTTGAAACGGTGGGAAGAGAGAGAGAAAGGGGGAGGAGACAGAACCAGTTGCTAATTTTCAGACCCTGTTCAATGCAGAAACGAAGGGAGTAAGAGAGGAGTACCTTTAGAATAGGGCTGGTTGAAATTATTTGATTTTTGATATCGTCATCAAAACTTCAGTAGAATTCAGGGAAATATTTAAGTACGTTTTCGTGAAATGCCTCTTTCCCCTCTCCACCCCTTTTTGGTTAGCTGGTCAAAGCTGTGGAATTTTTGAGAAATTTTCATTGTTCTTTCAAATGGACAGAGAGGAGGGGTGATGTCATGGACATTTTTGCAAATTCCCCCCATAACAGTCATTTTTCAACCCGCGCTACTTTGCACAATACTTCTGATTTAAGTCCAGATACGACTGAGCGATATTAAACTTGACATCCCCCCAAAATGATTAAATGTGTGTATTTCACACTTCTGTATTTAGATGTACACTGAGATGAATTTAACACAGAGAAGGCAAAAAACTGCCGTATCTCCCAAGTGCCAAATCCCATGAGATCTGCCTTTCTCAATCCCAAAAAATCTTTGGGGAGATGTCATGCTCCTCCATGTGGCATCTGTGTAATTTGGGACAGAGTTAAATTCATCTTCCAGACAAGAACTGGGGTTAGCGATGCAGCAAAGAATTTCATTGTAAGATTCAGTAACACCTGCTTTTGTTTTGATTTGATTTTTTGAAAGTGGGAGAAGTGTGTGTGTGTGTATGGGGGGGGGAGGGGTGGAGAGAAATCTTGGGTGAATTTTTTTCAGTGTGTGACATTTAGACAAATTGAAATTTGGAAGTTCAGTGTACCCCTGGTGAAGTCTTTTAAAAAACTGAAAATTTCTGCAACCATCTGTACAGTGAATATTTCAAACTTGAGCAGGGGAACGTAGGGAAATAAAAAAACAATTAAATCAGGTTTTGGTGAAGGTGAAAATTTGTCAGGATAGGTTTTTCTTCTTTGGTGCAGATCTTAATTGCATCTGCATCCAAAACCCCTCCAAATCAAAAACCTAACACCAGCCTTGGTGCACAGCCCCCTAACCTTCAGTTTGTGCTACACATTTCCCTTTGGGATTAGGTGGTGGTATGTATGTGTGTGTGTGTGTGTGTGTGTGTATATATATATATATATATACACACACACATATACACACGCACCAGGTAACGTGGGTTGACATCTTACTGTATCCGCAAAGGACGGTCCAAAACCGGGTCATCACACCAGAAGGCAGACAAACTAAGTAGCTGCTAACAAAACCACAGTTCTACACTAGGTGAGTGTATAGTCTTGTTTGATTACAGTACACTACATGACAAATCAGGGGTGGTTTTCTAACCCACCCTATCTATCCCTTAGCTAAATTTTCACAGGTGACTTTAGCTCTAGTTATCCTGTGACAGCAAGGCGTGAAGGCTGCTAACCCTCAGATCTTGGCTCCCACAGACTCCCTTGTAAAGCAGAAACAAGCTATTCAATACAACTGAACAGCTTATTTAAAAGCAGCTTTTGCAACAGCTTGAAAAGTACAATACAACTCTACCAACCCCCTACACACAAGAAACACAATCAGAATCTGTAGTATTGACCTCTAATACCAAAAATATACTGTCAAATGTCTAGAATTTATTGTAAAGAACGGTAAATATGAAGACCACGTTTTTTCTTTCCATTGTGGCTCTTGACTAGAACATCAGCTATGCTATGATTAATAATATCAAAGGACTCTTGGAGAGTTTGCCATCATCTTAAAAGTAGCATTTTTTCCCCTCTTGTTGGAAAGTAGATGTCACTCCCGTTCAGATCAGTTTGGATAAGGTGAGAGAGAGTAGAGCTGGATTGTATAGTAAAAACTAATTCCTGAATAGCTCTGCAAAGAGGAGTGCTGAGTCTGGTTTGCCACTACACATAGTAGAGTAGGTTAGGAGTACAGTCTTTGTTGGGGAATCCCTAAAGTGTTCACAAATGTTAGCACGATAAATGAATATCCCTCCAAAAATGTGCGCGTGCTCTTTGTCGGGTTGCTGCTTCTCTATATCGAAAGGAGTTAATTGCTCGGGGAGTGAGGAACAGTGTCACATGACCAAGTCTGCCCAATTACATACCACAAATACTCCAAGTGAACAACCCACATGGGGAAAAATTTTCCGCAAATCCTAAAGCAGGAAAAAAGAGCAAAAATTGTCAGTGAATATTGTGACTAGCTCTACTACTATGTAAAAAGCAGAGAGTAAATTCCTCAGGGCTGTGTATATAGAGAGAAATCATTCAAATTAGTGACATAATGGACTAGAAAGACCTGTTTTCAGATCTTTCATGGTTGTTGTGGACTTTGAGATGACTTCCCATTTATACTAAACTAATTACCTTCCAAGCCATAACACAGTCCTTTGGTTCTGCACGGGGAACACACACCGAATAGAAAATTGGCAGCAAAAGCTCACGACTATTTGTTTTTTTTTCATGTTTCAACTCCATTTTATATCAAGGCTATACTTTTGGCAGTGGGAAAGCATTATTTGGAATTAAACAATTATTATGTACAGTATTTCAAAATATGTCTTGTGGCATTGTCTCTCAAAGAGACAAAGAAAGGGAGGGACTGTATTATATGAGGTCTAAAGCTTTTAATCCTAAGAGGGGACCTCTGCTTTAGCGATCAAGGGTTACTATCGTCTCTCAGAATGTGCTGAAAGAAAACCACGTACAGGCCACATAGAAGGCTAACAGCTGTTGTCGGAGATAAAAATAGTTCCCTGTCTTTAAAGAAAACTGTGTCCGTTCCTTTTCATCCCGTAGAAAAAAAGTGTGTGTGTGTGTGTGTGTGTATGTGGTGGAGTACCATCCTAGTTTTATGGGACCTTTTGCACTGGTGTGTGTGTGTGTGTGTGTGTGTGTGTGGTGGAATACCATCCTAGTTTTATGGGACCTTTTGCACTGGTAAATGAAGTTTGCATTTAAATCTACAGAGGCTGTCCTTTCCTTACGGCTTAAAGGATTTTAATGTAAACTAGCAGGACTGCAAAAGCAATGTTGTAAAAATTGTAAATTAACTTTATGATGCTGCAGTCTGGCGAAGCTGTGAAGTGCACCATTTTGGTCGCATACTTGTAAATCATTTTAAAAGCACAACTATTAGTCTTAAAAGAGCCACAGCACTGAAAGATCTGGGGGGAAAAGTGTTTAGGGGGAGGAAAACACATAAGGGCAGATACCGTCCTCAAGTGGTGTCAATCAGACATGACTGTTTCACCAGATCCGAATCTAGCCCACTAGAGAGAACTTTAAAGTGCAATTCAGGATGACATCTCCATTTTTTGCTCCCCATAGTTAATTCTTCTTCTCAGAGTGGCCTGGTCTGTAGATTAGAGGAGAGGATTTAATTTGAGACTCCTGGGTTCTAATCCCGGCTCAGACAGACACTGATTGATTGAGATGATTTGTGTCCTTGGTCAAGTCACGAATGGCCAGATGTTCAAAAAAGGCTTGGCACCAATCTCGGCCTCTAAAGTGTCCAGAATCGAAAAAGTGCTCAGCGCCGGAAACGCCCATGGGTCTCCGCACATGCTATTTAGATGGTATTCGCATATGAATGACATAGATGATGGTCCTATAGGAATACTGTACTACAATGTGTCCTATATAGTCTTTCCTTAAAAAGAAACAAACCACGGACAAGAAGCAACTGCTTCACGCTACAGAAAATCGGAGGCTAACATGAATTATTGATGATATGTAAGTAAAGATGCTGTTAATGAGAGCTGCTGGGTACTTCATTTACGTATCCAAATGGGAGCTGAGCTTTATGTATTATGGTTAAAAACTGCTCCGTAACGTCAGTTTCTCCATTTCTTAAAATAGGGGTAATACATACGAGAAGGGAGGAGACTTGAGGAAATTAGCGTATGTCAGTAAAGCACTTTAAAGATGAAAAGCGTTAAGTATTTGCTCAGAGAGTCCAAGGCCAGAAGGGATGATTGTGACAATCTCGTCCGACCTCTTGTATAGCCCAGGCAGTTGAACGGCCCCAAAATAATTCCTAGAGCTGATCTTTCAGAAAAGAACAATCTTGATTTTAAAGATGGTTCCACTGGTTAATTACTCACTGTTTAAAAAAAAAAAAAAAAAAGCCTCATTTCCAGTCTTTATTTGTCTAGCTTCAACTTCCTGCCATTGTAATCATCACCTCTTAACTTCTTTTATGAAGCTAAATAGATTGAGTTCCTTGAGTCTATCACTATGAGGCAGTTTTCCTAATCCCTCAGTCATTCTCATGGCTTTTCTCTGAACCCTCACCAATTAGTCAACATCCTCCTTGAATTGCGGGTACCAGAACCGGACACAGTATTCCGAAGTGTTTTTACCGCTGTATTTGGCAGCGGTTCATTAAGTTAAGTTCTCCCCTCCTCTTGAAATCCCCCTGTTTATGTATCCAAGGATTACATTAGCTCCTTTGGCCACGGTGTCACCCTGGGAGCTCACGTTCATCTGATTATCCACCATCCTCTTCCCCTACTTCAGAAAACGATCCGGTAACATTGACACAAACGACCACGCAGAAAGAACCCCACAGTAAGGCATCAGAAAGAATGTCTTCACTGCCGGGTTATCGGGGGTGATTTCCACCCACAACCGAGCAACCGGGTTTAGCCTAGTCCGGGTAAGAGCAGCCGTGTTTCTTGCTACGACTCGACTCCTGGGGACAGATCCCTTGGTGCTGCAGTGGACTGAGCCGCTTGGATTTTGTGTCCCCTAGTGAATTGCGGAGGAACTCCTCTAACCTGGGCACGCGATAGAATTGTAGGAAGGCACTGGAGGACTCTCGGAAGTTAGCCTGAGTCCTTAATGCAAAGCGGGTTACTAGCCTGAGCAAAATCGGCACCTAAGCTCTAGTCTATACCCCTAGCTAGGCCAGCTAGCTCATGTGTTTAAAGCATGGCTAAGCTCAAGTGTGAAATGGTTGAGCGTGTGGACAGGGAGGGGAGATAGATAGGCCAGGCTCTTGCCTGGTTGTTCTAAGTCCGCAGTGAAGGATTACCTGGACTGTTTTCGGGGGCCGTTCTTGGTTGTGTCCCAGTATTGCTGGGTAAACATCAAATGGTTTTACGGTTTAGTCTAGAGGAGATGATTACTGGGACTCTTCTCTAAAACTCTTTGGTCTGGAAGTGCTGAGATTTCCAGCACCTTTCCGCTTTTGAGCGATTAGGAAAACTATCGGCAGCGATGGCATTTCTATTCCTCGTAACGGACAAAACCAGGAAGGGGAGAGGGGCACAAAATAAGTGACTCTATTTTGGCGGTAAGACGATCGTTGACCTCGACGGTCGTCGGATCAGGCTGTAGATTGTGGTTTAGAACCCAGCTCCCTTTAGTATGGAGACCTTCTGCAGAAAGCGCCTTTCAACAACTCAAACCGTAGCACATTTTAACTACAGATTTCTTTTCTCTTGGTGTCACGGCAGAAACTTTATCCCTGACTTTTTGAATTTTGTGTCTAGTAACTTCAGTTCCTCCTCTTCCGTATTAGATATAGACAGAGAGAGCGCCACGTGTTCCGACAATAGTGATACATTTGCTACTTTCTTGAGGAATAGGCAGGAATTTTGCTAGTCTTAGATGCGCTTCAGAAGAGCCATCGCTGCTTCCCATTGCCAAAAGGAAGGTACTCTTCAAAAACAACAACACGTTGCTTGAAATGAAATGCAAGACATATTTCAGGCTGATGTTTCTCAGTGGGGTTCTCTAAGTATGTATTCTAGACAGGTGAGCAGGGGAAGCGAGGAAAATTTGTACTGGACAGCAGTGAAAATGAACAGCCATTTGCATGGAAGGGGGTGGTTAATTGTACGACCACAGCTGCAATTGTATTTGAAGAAATTGCTTCAGATAATCATTAGGGTGCACGTTCCGTAAACTACTTTTTGGTGTGTCAGGCTGCTCCCTGCCCTGTCTGTAAAATCTGCCAGAGAAAATTTAAAAAAATATACATTGAATTCCCTTGCATCTTCTTGAAACTGTTACATGAAAATGGGCTCCAGTGACTGATGCTCCTGAACTACACAGAGGTGTGCCCACACCACCAATACCGATGATCCGTTTGCCATAATTGGCACTTTGGGCTGACTTGGAACAGATTTCACGGGCAGAAATACCGTTTAGAGCCTGTTCTGCACCGTGTCCATTGGAACACACATGAGAGAGACAGCATTTTTGGTTTAACTTCTGGTAGCTTATTTTTAAAAGATTGGGGGTGGGGGGAGAAAGAAAGTTCCCTATCAATCATCTCAACTGTTTTGTTGTTGGCATCCACATCGCTAAACCAGATGAAACCCTGCCGAGCTCAGATTTTGTGCAGAATGTGAAACTCTGCCACAGTTCACACAACCTTTAAGATGAAAGGGGGGCAATTTCTGGGCGTACCCTTGGATTTATTGTTTCCGATCGATAGAAACCAAGCCAAAGCTTGCAATTTTGATTATTTCCACCCGAAACCGGGCCACAGTTAGTTAGTTACACCGCCTAGGTGAACTGTTTAGGCTTAGCCCTGAAAGTAGGAGCAATGCAAAAAAAGAACAAATGCGCTCAAACAGGTGCGGCTATTCTCAGTACTGCAGTTGGTTGTGATCAAAGTGCTGCTTTTTACTGCAGGAAACTTGGAACAGCTTCACAACATTTCAAACCAAGCTGAAATTTCACATAAAAGTGTGTGTTTGTTAGGGGGACGTTATGCTATTAGAAGGGCCAGGAAAATTCCACAGCGACCGTGTACGTTAATGACGTGATCAAATTTTGAAGCGGATTGGCTGGTTGAGATTGGTTACATACATGAAACAGTATAGGTTCCAATTCCCTGGATGGCTGAATCCCCTGGGTCTGATTTTCTGCAATAGATGGAGTTCACTTACGTCAGTATAAAGTGAACGCACAGTGCTACCAAATCAGCACGGTAGTATTTTATACCCTCTTAATTGTAAATGGACAAGATGCAAGGCGATGGAGAATCAAGCCCTGTGGTCAAATCTTGAAACCCAGAGAGTCTAGCGGCTCTAAATATTCAATAACATCCCGGTCCTAGAGCGTCGTCACCGCTTTCTTTATTTGTCTCTGGGTTGCATTGGTGTTTCTTAAATAAGAGCGTCACGATATCTACCGTTCTCATCGATAGCTTCCCCACCCCCTCGTCCCCTGCGAAGCATAGAAAAAGTAGACTTTATTTTCACGACTCTGACATGAGTTTTAATGCTGGGAGGATTGTGGAGTCGTAGAGATGATTGCATTGGCCTTGTGACTGTGGCGATTGACTCTGGGGTTTCTTCCGCTCCTCCATATAAAAAACAGGTGGTAGAAATTAAGGTCCGATTCCCTGTATGCAATGTGCATAAAACCCTTATATCCTCCCTGCGAGTAGAAATTCGCTAATGTCCAAGTCAAAGCTGGCCGTCGGTTCTCGACGACTAAAGTCCATTTTGCCTGCTGTAGCTGAAGTCGGTCTCCTCGATCTGAGTTTCTGTAATATTTGAGATTTTCGAGTGTGTCCGTCCTATCTCTTCCAGAGCACAGGCTAGAGAGTCAAGGTCACCGTCGTGCTGATGTCGGGCTTCCCACAGGTCCAAAATGACAGCAGACGGGCTGCTTTGTGTAGCAAAGTAAGAGAGATTCCTAAAAAAAAAAAAAAAAAAAAAAAAAAAGAGGCAAGGTAAAACAAAAGGGTTAGAAAGGGCTTTATGCCGTTACCTCCGAATGTGAAACTGACCTTCCGTCTCTCGTGTCTGGCTACAGATACATGTTTGGACATTAAAGAATTCGGCAGCTGTCCCTCAAAATGGCAATTTTTGTGACGATATAGCTTGGTTTCTCTGAAACAATTTGACACCCTCCCCCCAAACCTTCAGAAATACGGGACCGGAATAAGCGGGAGGGAGCAGCGGTCCATGGAAACGCAGCGCCCTGCCTAACCTTCGGCCGACATCGGTTCGGTTTATCAGAGGAAGGATAAATGAAGATGCGCGTATATTAAGAATTTGCCACGGCCGGTAACGCTACATAATTTAGGCAGCAAATCAACTCTACAAGAGAGTATAGGTAAACGTTATCTATGTAATATATTTGTGTGCGCGTATGCAATTGAGTGTCAAGAAATTGACTGCTGACGGATAGCTGTGGTGATGAGTTACGGGTATCATTTGTTTGGCTGGGACTCTTCACTTGTACATTTTGATTTTCTGAAAAGATACACGCTCATGATTTATGGAACTTTGTTCAGCCGAGTTCCTTGCAAATCACGCCCTGCAAACTGGTTTTTAAATGCGAATTATCCTAAGCCTCTGCCACGCTACCCGAGTTTGACACATCCCCTTGTACGTTTACTCTTCGGACGATGGTCCACGTATACCTACGGAGTTTGTTAATATACCTACGGGGACACAATATAAAAAGATTAGGCGTACGTATCTGCGTAGTATCCACACGAGAGCAAAGAGAGGAAAGCGATGAAATCAGAGTAGAAAAGAAATGGTCAGGTTTGATAGACCTATTTATTTCTATAATTAATGAAATGTCAAAACTGTAACTCAAATGCTTATGCCGAGTACCGCCGGATCATTTCACTAGACTGCAATTTCATACGCTGCCTTTCCCGCTGGATTTTTTCTAATGCGGAAGCCAGTCGTCCGACGGAACCGTCACGCATCTCCCTAAAATTCAGCAGGCCTACAGCCCAGTTGTTACACACCATCGAACTCCCCTCGGCCACCGCGGACAACAAAGGAGCTTTGCCACCGGGAGGCGACCCTCTTAGGTAACCGCCCGTAGCTCTCGATCGCCTAATTCCCGCCAAAATGTTATGACTCACCCTTCCGGTATTGGGGTTTAAATCAACATTGACCGACGAAAGCCTGCTGGAAAAAAACTACCCCGAGAACGAATCGACACGCACGTCGGGTCATCTTAGCTCAGTTCCACCTACGCGTGTGAGAAGAGCCCCCGCCGTACCGTATAGCGGCCGAGGGAAGCACTTCCCCTGCCGTGACAACGTCAAGGTAAGCAACTGTACGGTTTGTTCCGACGATCCGACCGCTCGCAAACCAGAGCGGAGTTAATTTCAACTAGCAAAGCGCCTCTGCGCCTTAGCATTTCTCTTCCGTTATGACCTTTGAATGTAACTTCCTAGAAACTCCCATCTCCAAACAAAGCATAGTATAGCTGAGCAATGCATCATTTAGACACAGCTAGAAAAAACTGTGCTTAAATGTTTGCCACCAAACAGCTTCTACCTGCTGTGACTCGAGGGTAGAAAAAAAACAGACAAAACCCCCTTCTGTTCACAGGTTTTGTTGGGTTGTTTTTGCAAGGCGTCCCAGACTTTGAAATGGCAGAATGTTATACAGGAATAGAGAGAGAGTGTGTATAGATATGACTGTAATTCTACCTCACCATAGGGATTTTTGATATTAAATGATTTACGTGCATTGTCGGGTGTAGATCAATATCCATCGTAGCGTCAAAGCCAGATCGTTACTCATGTAGAGCGATACCCGGCTTGATGCATCGTTCCGATGAAGTCCAGATGCTACTTGCCGAGTAAGATACTACTCGACGTAGGAAAGTCAGAATCTGACGTTTCTTTTATGTCCGTGAAATTATTTTGTGGGGATAAGTAAAAAACTTTCTCATACAAAGATGGGGTGTGAGAGAGTCTCTCCTGCTCTTTTCCCCACCTTACCGCTACCAATCCATTCAGGGAGGTTCCATTTAACCCTGGTTTCTGTGAGCCACTGACTTTGAAGGATGGAAAGTCAGAATTGACTTGTGCGTGGGAAAGCGTGGCTGTACTTTGACATTTCCAGACGATCGCTGCCTGCAGACCATTGCGTGTACCTGCATCGTAGAGGACAACTTAACGTTAGCATCGGGGCTTCGATACACAATGCAGATAACGTGTCGATTGTCCTGCAAAGTCTACGAGGGGAAGTAGCGTACAGTGACCTCGTTCATGCTTGTCGCTATGTCGGTGTGCCATTGGCGTATCGCAGACCGGAAGAACAGCTGTGGCTCGGGTCAATGCTGTGTTCCGTCCGCTGACAATGCTGGAATGACTCTTTCCGGTCTTTTCATTAGTACTAAAATTATAACCATGCAAAAGAAAAAAAACAACGTAAAAATAAAGCAAAGGCCACGTGCTGATTTGTTCCAGAAATCTAGCTCCCGCCTTGGAGGCTATGTAAACAAACCGCAGCGCGCTAGCCGTTTCAAAGAGACAGACATCATTCTGGGATGTAGTAGCGGGAGTGCCGTACGCAAGACACGAGAAATACTTCTTCCGCTCCACTCTGCGCCGATTAGGCCTCGACCGGGGCATCGGGTCTAGTTCCGGGTGCCACATTTCAGGAAGGGTGTGGAGACAGACAATCCAGAGAAGAGTGAATTAATGGTCTAGAAAACATGACCTATGAGGCAAGAATGAACAAATTGGGTTTGGTTAGTCTGGAAAAGCGAAGATATGGGGGGGGGGGCATTGTAACAACCTTTTCTGTACTTGAAAACTGTTATAAAGAGGAGGGAGGAAAAAAATCTTTTTCTCAACCCTTGAGGATAGGACAAGAAGCAATGGGCCTAAAATGCAGCAAGGGAGGTTTAGGTTTGACATGAGGAGAAACCTCCCGTCAGGGTGGTTAAGCCCTGGAAAAAATGGCCCAGGGAGGTTGTGGAATCTCCATCATTGGAGATTTGTAAGAGCAGGTTTGACAAGCACCCGTCAGGAATGGTCTAGCTAATACTTAGTCCTGCCATAAGGCAGAGGACCGGACTAGGTGACCTCTCGAGGTCCCTTCCAGTCCTATGATTCCTTGTGCATGGACTATTAGGAAAAAAAAAGACCCGAGGCAAACTGCAGTTGGAAAGAGATGCCATTTCTCAGGAAGGCAGGGTCAGCTAATCCGCTATGAGATCCTAAGCTATGCTCGAACCGTGAGCTCGGTCGACGTCCATCCTCTGAAGGTCAAGCGGTCGGCTGACATTAATAGGCAACTAGTTGGGAATAAGACGGAAGCTCCTATTCAAATCTTCCCTGGTTTCTAACATATACGTTTCACGCGGACGCACCGTATAGTAAAACGGCGCGTTCCGTTAGCGACGCACGTGCCGTCCAATTCCATGCCTCGCAATAGCAGACGCTGCCCATTTGATCGTCCCTTAGGAGCGGTCGTCATCCTTCCGTGAAGCATCTCAGGTCTTCTACCACCCCGTGCCGGCGCGTCCTTATTTCCCGCAGCCTATTCTTCTGTGCTTTGGACGCACGTTTTAAACGAGTTTCCATCCCGCCCCATGGCTGATGATTATTCTAGTCTCGGAAAGAAAGTCAAATCAATACAGGTAGATATGCTTTTTATAGCAGAGAGTACCTGAGAGAAGCTATCAAATTGTCTCTAATGACCAGGAAAACATGACAAGCACATCCTGAACAACGATCCCTCACTTTCACAGGCCTTGGGAGGCAGGCCAGTCCTCGCCCACAGACAACCCGCCAACCTGAAGCACATTCTCCCCAGCAACTACACACCGCACCATAATAACTCTAACTCAGGAACCAATCCATGCAACAAACCTCGATGCCAACTTTGCCCACATATCTACACCAGGAACACCATCACAGGACCTAACCAGATCAGCCACACCATCACCGGTTCATTCACCTGCACATCCACCAATGTAAGATATGCCATGATATGCCAGCAATGCCCCTCTGCTATGTACATCGGTCAAACTGGACAGTCCTTACGCAAAAGGATAAATGGACACAAATCAGATATAAGGAATGGCAATATACAAAAGCCAGTAGGAGAACACTTCAACCTCCCTGGACACACAATTGCAGACCTAAAGGTAGCCATCCTGCAGCAAAAAAACTTCAGGACCAGACTCCAAAGAGAAACTGTAGAGCTTCAGTTCATGTGCAAATTTGACACCATCAGCTCAGGACTAAACAAAGGCTATGAATGGCTAGCCAACTACAAAAGCAGTTTCTCCTCCCTTGGTGTTCACACCTCAACTGCTAGAAGAGGGCCTCGCCCTCCCTGATTAAGCTTACCTCGTTATCTCTAGCCTGAATCTTCCCTGCACATTTATAGCTGCCTCTGGACATTTCCACTGCTTGCATCCGAAGAAGTGGGTATTCACCCACGAAAGCGTATGCCTCAATACCTCTGTTAGTCTATAAGGTGCCACAGGACCCTTTGTCGCTATGACAAGCACAGGGCCTCCTCCAAAAGGATCGGTACCGAGGGGGAATTGAAACAATGACAAATATTAATCATTTCTTCCATATTGCACTGGTCTCATTTAAGGTAAGCCACTTACTTACTTACTTATATGACCAAAATCAACTCTCTAGATGGTTCTTTAAGGGCAAAACAGAGGCGAGACTCCGTTTATACCAAAAGCGAGTAAGCGAAGAGACACAAACCGCACTCGCCTCCTTCTGGTTTTCAGATGAAAACCCGACACATTGGCCGTCGGCGGTATCCAAAACACCGCAGAGCCGCCTCCGGTAAAACGCGCGCACACGGAGGCTTCCCGTCCGGAGAGAATTCAGAAACAAGCCGGATTAAGTTTAACACGAATCCTACTTGTAGAATAGGTGGCTTTGGCGAATACAGCTCCGCGGTCCCTAAGAACCCGACGGATCGTGCTTTCTTCCTTCACTGAGCGCACGACGGTTCAGTCGTATCCGGTTTGGCGACTTTAGGAACCGGCGAAGGAGAATCCCGGAAGGAGCTCGGTCGGAATTTGTCAACCTTTCACTTAGGGCTAGATCCTACAAAGGATAAGGACCGGGTAACGCGAGCGAGCGACGCACCGAGCCGCTAGCGGGTCTGCCGCCGAGCGTGGCGTTTTGGTTACGTATGAAGCGTAGATGAGGAGAACGGAAGCTCCGAACCCGAAGGAAGGGTCTTTTCAGAGATACTCGACGTTCCGAACGTCGCGCAAAGATCCCGACGTTTCTTTTCTCTCACCCTTTGTCTCGTCTACTTAGGCCGCGAGCCTTCCACGGAGGGACCGTCTTCCACACCGTGTCCGTAAAGCGCCTAGCAGGATAAGAGATCTCGTTCGGAGCCTCCGGGCGCTATCCTCGTACAAATGACGAACGCTACCACAATGTGCCTTAGGAACCGGGATCGGGGGAAGAAGTCACGAAAGCCAGCCACGGTCAGTGTCTTTGGCGGGTATGTCTAAGTAAGTGCAGCTCTGAAGAACCTTGACGCAAAGTAGAAAGATTAGTTAAAAATACCGTTAATCACCGCCACGAGATACCAGGAAGGTCGAGAGTTTAGCGGAGTTAACCAAAATAGATTTCTAGCTATGTAAAAGGAAACAATGAAAGTTACGTAGCTAAGATGAAAAACAAATAGAAATGCCACAAAGCATGAGCATTCATTGCCTAAGAGGAACACTGACCGAGGGCGGTTAGGAAGGAATTTCCCTCACGGGCAGGTCGTTCCATATTTGTCCATCCTCACGAAGCGAAGCGGGCGGCGGCGGTAACCGTCGGGGAAAGGTACCGGAGCGGGCGGGTCACCGGTTCGGCCCGGGCTGGCAATTCCCGTGCCGAGCGAGCGGCTTCTCCCGGTTCACAGCACGAGCGACGGGAAATCCCTTTCACGGCATACGCGCTCACCGGATTATACTAAGCGTGCGGCCCTACTCCCGACCATTTCACGCCCGCTTCCGGGCACCGAACGGCCCTCAAAGCGGCGCCAACGTAGACGTCGTCTCGCCCCGTCGGGGAGCGGTTCACGTGTCTTTGCACCGCGCGGAAGCCTTTCCGCAATATTCAGGTGGCTCAGCGTCTGCGCAGTCCGTGTTTCTTTTAGAAGCGTTCAGCTGCCGGTGGATATTCTGACCGGAAGGAGGAATTTGCGTTGCCGGTAAGACCGCTTTATCGCAACGATCTCACAGGCCGTGCAGCAGCGCTCCACCCACCCATTGAAATAGGCGAATGCCGCTAAGGATACTGTGGCAGTCGGTAGAGGGAATTTGGATGCAGGCCTCTATATGAGCAAGAGTCAGGCTAACTCTAGCTGTAATATCGCGAGATCTGTAGAAGCAGGGCTCACGTCAGAAGCGGGTGAAAAGGCAGCAGAGTAGAGTCAGCGTGACCCAACCTTGAGATAGCTATGTTTTGAGAACAGAAGTGAGAAAATACAGGAATGGGCGAGACATACTATAAACAAACCGTTGATCGTTACTGTATGTAACAAAAAGTATAAATGCTTGCCTTAATTGTTTATCTTTTGAGAGACCTGCCTAGGAGGGGGGAACCCTGTGTCCTAGTGCACTCTCTCCCTCCATTTCAATTGCTTGAGGAGTTAAGAAATGTATCTGCCTTGCTGCCCCCAAAGAAAGAGCGAGAACTCTGTTTTTCTCCGACAATTTGGGGGCTCGTCCGGGATGGCGACGCCTGCTGGGACAGCGGCAGCCGCTGCGGATCGTTCCCTTTCGAACCCCATGGCGCCAGAACAGAGGTACGAGACCTTTTGACATTTCTATTGGGGTGTCGGAGGAGGACTGTCCGTGGGGCCGTCTGTCCCTGTTGGGCTTACGCCATCTGAACTTATTGATTGTGCAGCAAGATCAGATGCCGAGCGGTGCTGGGGAACTGTTTTGCCGCCCCCAATAAGGTTAGTTAGTTGATGTGGTGCTGGGGACTTAGTGTTGCCACCCCCAATAAGGTTAATGCATAAGGTTACTGCACCGGTGCTGAGGGGTTGTTACCGCCTCAAGGGTTGTATGAAGTCCGGACATACAGTATTAAAGTGACTGTATGTGAGAGATGCATCGTAGCGTGAAGATTAGAGGCCTTGGTGTGTGTGTATGTGTGGGTGTGTGGGCGGGACTGAGCCTCTCGTTCATAATTCCTCAGAGTGGAAGCCACAGCGTGCGATGAAGCGCCGAGGTCGAATTGAGATCCTTCTGTCCCGTCCCCTGTAGTGTCAGTATGAGCGAGGGCCACCGAAAGACGCCCAGAGAACCCTGAGAAGCGGTCAGCTCGTGACCAGGGATTTCTCTAATGCAAGCTCGGCGGCTGCATCGTAGTGGATCGGTAAAAGATCCGGCCCAAGGCTGATGTCTCTGCATGGCATGCCCGGCGAGGGGTCTGCCTGGGTCTAGGATTGCGTGATCCCATCTCTCCTCCCTTTCTTCTCCCCGTCTGAACCACTGACTGGGCTAATCAATCACCTCACCGGAGGCAATTAGAGTATGCGGTTCGTCTTTCTGAGGCTAGCCGATGCTCTTTGCCGAAGGGGGTGTAGGAGGGTCATGGACATCCTATAGATCTTTCCTGTGTGAGTGAGTGTCTGAGGAGAGAAAGTGAGAATTTCCTTAGCTCATGAGCTGCTGAGCAGACAGGGCACCTCCCCTGGTGTGTGTGGTTGGAAAATGGGTGGGCGACAGTCTAAGCATTCCCCCTCACCCCCAAAGGGTACCCCTTCGTACCACTTGTATGTGTATTGTGGTCCTAGAACCTGCAGGTATTTAAAAAATTGGAATTGTACACGCGTGATAATCCATCTAAACAATTCCCACTAGAAGGTACCTTTGATTTAGATAAATTGACATACTTTAGAGGAACCCTGACGTTACCAAAAAGTCTCTGATACACAATGGGAGCAATTTGTCTATAGCATCCGGATGCCTCCCTGCCCAGACCACTTTGTTAACCCCCTCTGTTCCTTTATATTCCCAAGTCGTTAAGGCAGGAAAGGCACGGGTTAATTTGACAATTCAGCTTGGCCCAGAGATAAAGAGAGAGCTGCTTTGCGTTCAAGGTCAAGAATTGACACAGACCACGCCAAGTACAAAGAAAAACTCCTTTCAGCCCCAGCTGGCAGTGAAAAAATATAGACAGAGGTAAACCAAAGGCAATACAAGTTACAGGACTGAGATTACATTTGCAAAGCTTGACTGCCCTGTGGGACCCGACAGTCTGCCTTTGCGACCCTGGAGCCTGTGTGGTTCGGTGACACTGAAGAAGACACGGGCAGCCGGCCTGGACTGGAATACCGAGCAAAGGTCTCGGAAAGGGATGCCCCTAGAAACCCCAAGGGAAAACACCCAAGAGCGGAAGCAAGTTGGAGATTTTTGCGGCGTACCTCTGGACAACCTGTGCACAGGATAACCTGCGTCCACCTCTCTCTCTCTCTCTCTCCTACCCTGGGTCTGGCCAGCCCGGGGCACTGTGTTTGTTTGTGAGTATGAAAGAAAAAGGTTGCAGGTGGGTCTGCCCCTGGTCGTAGCAAGACTGGGCAATAACAGGAGTTAAAGGTTGAAAGTCGATTGTGTCCTTTTGAGATAGATAGTCTCTAAGCGGCTAATAACTTTGAATTCAAAAGCAAGCCGAGAACATCTGTGTTAATGCAAATCACCTAAAAGACAGAAGCCATTGAAATTTGATCTGCCTATGAAAAACACAGAAAAGATATGGGGGTAATTCTTCTGTTTTGCCTGAAATTAACAAGGGCATTTGTATAAGGAATAAATGTTTAAATAATGACTGACTGCCCAGTAGGGGCAGACCTATGTTCTTTTTGTCTTTCAGAAAATCAGAGAAAACCGATGCCAGCTGAAAAGCAATCAACATACCATGCATTTACTGGCACAATAGGAATTATGGTCTGTGTGTTATGCCCTGTCTTGTGGCCCGAATTGTTGTCTTTCATATTTTTATAGGATAGTCTAATTCAAAATCAAATAGAAGGGTTAAATCAAAATGCATTAATTGCAGATACTTGCTTTATCCAATTTGGAATACAAAGTGTTTTGGATACTATTAGGAAATGTTAAGATTTTAATCTATGTGAGCAAAAGGGGAATGACTGCGGCAGTTAATGAACTAATGGGTTTTTCTCCCTCTTTGTAGTCTTAGATCGGTTGTGGTCCTTCCGGCTGGCTTTGCTATTTTTGCAGGCTTGTACAGTTTTGGGGCATATTCAAGCCCCCCTCTTTCTTGTCTGTCAGCCAGGTGTCGGCTGTGGGCAGCGTCCTTGGGAAGAAGCCGAGTTTTGTTATCTTCAAATTGAACTTGTTCACTGCAGAGTTGAATGTATTCGTTCTCTGCTCCTTTCGTCTTTTATTGTCTCCCTCGACCTCTTGAACCTGTAAAGGAATTTTCCACTTTCCACTTACACACCTTTGCCTTTCTTCAAAATGCTTTGTGATGTTTGGAGTAGTATTGGTCATATACAGTGCTGATCTGCCTTTCCTGGAGACTCGCTGAGGGAGGACGGTCAGCAATATAATATTGGAATAATATTGCCAGCAATATAATATAATTGAAAAGAAGTAGTTGAAGTTAGAAACGCAATATACCCCCTGGGGACCTTTTGTAAATATTCAGATTGATTTTATTCAAATGTTTAAATGCTGTCATTATGAATATGTGTGAGTTTTAGTTGATGTATTTTCAAACCGGGTTGAGGCCTTTCCCTGTAGAAAGGCAGATGCCAAGACCATTGCGAAGCTTCGGCTTAAGGACTTTGTACCACGATTTGGCATCCCTGTGAGTATCAACGGTGATCGTGGAACTTATTTTACTGGACAGATTGTAAAGGAGTTAGGTGCAACCTCGCAGATCCAACACAACCTCTTCCGTCCCCACCACCCGCAGTCGGCTGGGACGGTGAAACGTCAAAGTGGGATTTTGAAAAACAAACTGGCCAAGATCTGTGCTGAAACAAACTGACAATGGCCACGTGTCCTGCCATTAGCGTCGATAAGCATGAGGGCCACTCCCAACCTAAAGACTGGACTTAGCCCATATCAGATCCTGACAGGGCGCCCCATGCGACTACCAGCTGCACCCCACTGATCCTTCCCCAGATGGACATTCATTTAAAGGCTAATACCATGCTTAATTATTGCCAGGCACTAATGCAATGCGTTAGGTCTCTTTATACACAGGTGAAAGAAGCGCACTACCAAAGGATCCTGAGCAACCCTGCCACGCACTGGAACCGAGAGACTGGGTCTTCATAAAGGTCCATCAGCGAAAGACCACCCTGACCCCACGATGGAAAGGCCCTTACCAAGTCCCGTTGACCACTAACAAACACCACTGTGAGGTGCCAAGAACCGACTGCCTGGACCGACGCTTCTCACTGGAAAAAAAAAGACCCCTTCACCTCGAGATGATCCTCTGACTACTGATCAGCCTGTCTCTCCTTCTGGCACTACTTTTCCTCCTTTTGGAGAACAGGAGAAAAGGACAAGGTGACGTGCTAGTAACCTCTCCCTTGTCCATTGACAGAACCACCATACATTCACCATCTGCTGGAGGAACCCAGCTAGTACAGGGTGACGTGCTGGTAACCTCTCCCCTGTACGATGCTGAACCACAATTGTTCCAGGAGAGAAGAGAATAGTACATTTGCTCCACTGAAATTTCCAAAGCCCGGGACTTTTGACTGCAAAGGGCATTAAGAATTGGCCCAGGTGGAAGAGATGGAGTATCGTAACCTGGCAGGGAGGAACTTGCGGGGACCGTGCTTGGGACTGTGGTATCGAGTGGTGGTTTGGGTTTATTCCGGGGACTGGGCTTTGTGCTTACAAATAAGCACCATCAAAATGTACTGCCCTCCCTAAATGGCTTCCCGATGATGAATACTAAAGACACCTCGCTGCCACAAACATTACTTCTACCCTATCTTTCTTTGCCACCACCCCTGTAAGTTACCCAAATACAAATGATACTGTCTATTCTAAGAATGAAATCTATTGGCCAAAACCTTCACATCCAAGTGATTTATTGGAATTTTGTTCAGAAACCCTATTTTTTAAGGTTCAGAATAGTTCACGTGAGAGAACAATTGAATGGAAAACAAATGGCTCAGTGGAAATAGAAATATGTATCACATCACTACAGATGAACCCCACGAATCAGAAATTGAGAGTAGTGGGTTCTATAGCAAGGTAGAGAGTATGGTTGTTCCCGGAGTTTGTAAATTGTTAGATGAAAGCGGCCCTTATTGTTATTTGATCACCCAGTTAGTGAATAATTAGACAGATACCCAAAGAGTTTGTTCTGCCACCGGAAAGTTTACGTGTACTGAAATTATTCCAATAGCCAATCAATCATTTAACCTGTACCATATTACAATATACCCTTTCTTATGCCATTAATGCTAATGCTTCTCGGAAGTATATGAAAGCGTTTGGCCAACAATTCACACTGCCCTTATCCAGTTTCCAGATCGCCTCTACATATCCAAAGTGCTCAAGAGGGGCTGCCATTAGGTTAGCACTACAAAGGGCCTGGGTTTCCTCTAGAAAGAAGAGGGACTTACTTAGCTGGATCCCTATGGGATGGGGCCAATAGTGCAGCAACCATTTGGAATATTTGTACAAAACAAAGAACACGATGAGAAATTCGGACCCAGAGGCTGTTGACAGAGATGGTACTGAATATCACTGAGGCTGGGAAGGCATTGCAGTGGGATCTGGCTTGCTCAGAAATTCAGGATTTCCTGACTGACCAGCTGATGGCCATTCGGAGTAATCTAGAGCATCAGGCCCGGCCTACTGCCCTTACAGACACTTCAGGGGTATCATCTGATCTGTGGCCATGGAGACACACTTGGAGATTTTCTGGGTGGAAGTGCGAACGTTCTCAGCGTTCCTTCCAAGCGTACGGACCGGTTGGAGGGGTGTGGGCTCCCACACAGCGAATACCGCTGGGTCCACGGGGAGGACGCATGTGGGACCGGGTAATTCACCGAGACGTTTGGGAACTTAGACTACCTGGTATGCCTAATCGATTTTTAGTCAATGCCCCTAGAATAACACCCAACATTTAGATAGGAATAGGGAATCAATGGACACTTTGTTGAAAGGGTATGAGATAAGGAACTACCCTGACAGGACACCTGCTTTTTCAAGCTAATGACAGCTGTGTACATGTTGAGGCCACCACTGTACAAGATATACATTTTGATTTCACCATTGCCGCAGGCAATCATATTATTTATTAGCCTGCCAATTGTACAATTTTATCATCATCAGCCCTTAGTGGTCAGATACCCTTTAATTGGACCACCCTAGTACCTGATCGATTCCGAAATTTACTTTCACTCCTACCAGAGCTCCGGAAAATTTCTGATTGACAAGGGCAAATCCATATGCTTCAATATATAAAGTTGAAAAGGAAGTTTCATATCGCTTATAGAGTGAGTGTCTACTTTATTTACTAAATATGATTGATATATTGTGCTTTGTGACTAAAACTGTAGAACAACCCCATCATATTATTACTGTGGGAATGCTATTGCTTGTATTGTTGTTGTTTAGTTGAGGATTATGTTACTGTAATGGACGCAATAATAATACTTTCCACGTCCATGCTCGCCATGAATTGTCCCTGCATCCAAATAAAACCCCCAAGGGTGAAGTGTTTGATGTAGAGTCTGAAATACAAGATCTAATGAGAATGGAAGTCGTCTAACAAACATTGATAGTTGTGCTAGAATCACAAAATGGGGGATTGTAGAAGTCGGTAGAGGGAATTTGGATGCAGGCCTCTATATGAGCAAGAGTCAGGCTAACTCTAGCTGTAATAACGCGAGATTTGTAGAAGCAGGGCTCACGTCAGAAGCGGGTGAAAAGGCAGCAGAGTAGAGTCAGCGTGACCCAACCTTGAGATAGCTATGTTTCGAGAACAGAAGTGAGAAAATACAGGAATGGGCGAGACATACTACTATAAACAAAAACCGTTGATCGGTCCTGTATGTAACACAAAGGATAAATGCTTGCCTTCATTGTTTATCTTTTGAGAGACCTGCCTAGGAGAGGGAAACCCTGTGTCCTAGCGCGCACTCTCTCCCTCCGTTTCAATTGCTTGAGGAGTTAAGAAATGTGTCTGCCTTGCTGCACCCAAAGAAAGAGCGAGAACTCTGGTTTTCTCCGACAATACGTTGACCGTTCATTTTGGACATCATTTTCTACTACGGGTAGACCCCCCAAGGTAACTAACTTGGACTCTAAGCTCTCCGGGGTAGGGACTGTCCTTTCGTTCCACGCGCGTAGCGCAACGGAGGCGCGGTCCGTACCCGGGGCTCCTAGACGCTACGGTAAGACGAACGACGAAGAAGCCGGTCGTCCCAGTTTTCTTGCTAACTAACCGGAAGACAATAGCGTACGAGACCCGCACGAGCCACAGTCGACGCTGTGGCTTTATCTAGCTACCCTCCCCTAGGCAGTGTCTTAGCCCTGGGCTACACTAGGGGAGGGGGTCGATCTACGATACGCAACTTCAGCTACGTGAATAGCGTAGCTGAAGTCGGCGTATCGTAATCGACTTACCTGGCCATGAGGACGGCGGCGAGTCGATCGCTGCCGCTCCCCCGTCGACTCCGCTTCCGCCTTTTGATGAGGTGGATTTCCGGAGCCGACGGGGAGCGCGATCGGGGATCGATTAAGCACGTCTTAACGAGACGTGAAAAATCGATCCCCGATAGAGCGATTGCTACCCGCCGATCCGGCGGGTAGCGAAGACCTGCCCTTAGAAATCGAAGCAATCGAGAGGTTGTTATAAATCTGTAGTTACTCAGTCGGTCCCGACGAAACGCCTCTCTTCGTTTGGACTCCGCTAAAATGTGACCCTAGCGCCCCTTGTGAACGAACCGACATGTTCTCCGAGCCGCCGTTCGCCGAGCTAAATAACGCACAAAGAGTAAATCCTGTCGGGCAGTCAGCTATAAATGGGCTAAGCTTGTAACGATAACGCGCCCTACACAAACTAGGACGAACGTGACGCGCCGCCACGGCGGTCGCTAACGCGTCGACCCGAGCGTATTTCCGAAGCGAACGCAGGCTTACGATACCACGTACGCTCTCTAACTAACGAACGCGTTCCTTCCTCGCAGACAGAGGAGCTCGTCACGTATGAGCCTTTACCGAGCGTCAACTCTTGCTCCGTAACCGAGGGATATGAGGAACAACCAACCGTTAGAGCAGGGGAAACATCTAAAAGCGGTGGGGGGAAACCACTGCACGGCAACAGCAAGTTAAAGTCCAGCGGAAAGAACTATGGAAGAAGTATTTCCAAAATAGGGGCCGTGTAAATGAAAACCAGCTCTACAATGTAAGTATTGAAAATAGGACTATGACAGGACATTTGGAATGTAAGCTTCAACTAGACGGTGGGGGGGGGGGGGGGGGGGGAACTCGGTGGGATGTATTAGCGGAAGGGAGCAAAGGGATTATCCGGAATGTCAGCTAGAGGGAGCGCCGCCAAATTAGGTATTCAGGTGAACCGTTGGGTGGTGTGGAGCAAAGATGCAGGCTTTCTAACGACAACATCCGCAAAGGGTCTCCCCTAAAAAGAAGTCAGTATGTACCTAGACTTGCCATAGACCGTGTCGCACTTAATACAGTTAGTTGTTATTTCACGTTCCTCGCTACAGGGAAGGAAGGGATATCCGGGTATCTGACCGACAGCCGACGGAGTCCGTCCGAGGCCCCCCCGCGACGCGGTACCCGATTCCTCAAACGGAGAACGTACGAACGGCCATACCGAATCGGCCCGAAGGGCCATCCGGCCAGGTATGCCGTCTACCGCCAGTGGCCGACGCCAGGCGCCCCAGAGGGAGCCAACTTCACAGGTAAGGATCTCTCTCCCGCCATCCGTCCCCACCCTCCTCTGACAAACGGAGGCTCGGGACGCCGTTCCTTACCCCTCCTGGCTAATAGCCACGAGTGGACTTCACCTCCAGGAACGTATCCGGGTCTCTTCTAAACCCTGGCATAGTCCTAGCCTTCACCACCTCCTCCGGCAAGGAGATGCCCAGGTTGACCGTGTGCCGCGTGAACATAAGAAAGGCCGTCCCGGGTCAGACCAAAGGTCCATCCAGCCCAGTATCCTGTCCATCGACAGTGGCCAATGCCAGGTGACCCGGAGCGAGCGGACCCGACAGGTAACGATCGAGCGATCTCTCTCCTGCCATCCGTCACCCCCCTCTGACAAACAAACAGAGGCTAAGGACACCGTCTCTTACCCATTCTGGCTAATAGCCATGAATGGACTTCACCTCCATGACTTTATCCGGTTCTCTTTGAACCCCTGTTATAGTCCTAGCCTTCACAGCCTCCTCAGGGAAGGGGTTCCACAGGTCGACCGTGCGCTGTGTGAAGAAGAAAGAACTTCCGTTTATTTGTTCGCAACCTGCCGCCCACTCATTTCATTGGGCGGCCCCTAGCTCTTTTATGATGAGACCAAGTAAATAACGTTTCCTTAGTCACTTCCTCCACACCGCTCGTAATTGTATAGAGCTCTATCCTATCCCCCCTCAGTCTCCTCTTCTCCCAGCTGAAAAGTCCGAGCCTCCTTAATCTGTCCTCATATGGGACCCGTTCCAGACTCCTAATCATTTGAGTTGCCCTTCGCTGAACCTTTTCGAATGCCAGTATATCCTTTTCTGAGATGAGGGGACCGCAATCGTACGCAGTATTCGAGATGTGGGCGCGCTATGGATTTGTATAAGGGCAGTAAGATAGATAGCGTCCGTCTTATTCTCTATCCCTTTTGTAACGCTGCCTAACATCCCGTTTGCTTTTTCGACCGCCGCCGCACGGACGTCTTCTTTAGAGAACTAGCCACGATGACTCTGAGATCTTTTTCCCGATTAGTTGTAGCTAAATGAATGAGCCCCCGTCGTCTTGTAAGTATAGTTGGGGTTATTTTTGCCAATGTGCATGACGTGACTTGACATGTATCCGCATTCAATGTCGTTGGCCATTGTAGTGCCCGCTCATTTAGTTTTGTGAGATCTTTTTGCAGTTCTTCGCCGTCCGCTTTGGTCTTAACTCTCTCGAGCAGCTTCGTGTCATCTGCAAACTTTGCCACCTCACTGTTTACCCCTTCTGCCAAATCATTTATGAATAAGTAAGTCGAATAGGATTGGTCCGAGGAGCGACCCTTGGGGAACACCACTAGCTACCCCTCTCCATTGTGAAAATGTACCATTTATTCCTACCCTTTGTTCCCTGTTCTTTAACCAGTTGTCGATCCGTGACAGGACCTTCCCTCTTATCCCATGGCAACTGAATGTACGCCAGAGCCTTTGGTGAGGGACTTACTTTGTCAAAGGCTTTCTGGAAATCTAACTACACTGCGTCTGCCGGATCACCCTTGTCCACACGTTTGTTGACCCCTTCAAAGAACTCTAATTAATAGGTGAGTAAGGAAGGCATGATTTCCCTTGACAGAAACCATGTTGACTTCTTTTGCCCAACAACACTTTACGTTCCTCTACGTGCCTGACAATGTTATTCTTGACTATCGTTTCGACTAATGTGCCCGGTACGGACGGTAGACTTACCGGTCCGTCATTGCCGGGAGCACCTCTCGAGCCCTTTTAAAATATTGGCGTGACAGTAGCTATCTATCTTCCAGTCATTGGGTACACGAGCCGATGGAAAGGACAGGTTACAAACCCTAGTGAACAGTTCTGCAATTTCACATTGGAGTTCTTTCCGAACTCTTGGGTGAATGCCATCCGGTCCCGGTGAGTCGTTACAGTGAAGTTTATCGATTAGTTCCAAAACCTCCTCTACCGGCACTTCAATCTGCGACCATGCCTCAGATTCGTCACCCACAAAAGACGGCTCAGGTTGGCGAATCTCCCGAACGTCCTCAGCCGTGAAGCCCGAAGCAAAGAATTCGCTCAGTTTCTCCGCAATGACTTTATCATCTCGAAGTGCTCCTTTTCTATCTCTATCATCCAGGGGCCCCGCTGGTTGTTTAGCAGGCTTCCCGCTTCTGAGGTATTTAAAAAAGGGTTCGTTTGAGTTTCGGGCTGGCTGTTCTTCCAGCTCCATGTTGGCTTTTCGTAGTACCTTTTGACACTCGATTTGGCAGTGTTTACGCTCTTCTCTAGTTACCTCACTAGGCTTGGACTTCCACTGGTTAAAAGATGCCTTTTTATCTTTCACTGCTGCTTTTACATGGTTGTTTTGTTCGTTAAGCCCCGGTGGCTCTTTTTTAGTTCTCTGACTTTGTTGTTTAAGGTGGGGTATACGTTGAAGTTGGGCCTCTATTACGGTGTCTTTTGAAGAGGAGTGTCCACGCAGCGTGCAGGGATTTCACTGTAGTCACTGTACCGTTTAATTTCCGCTCGACTAACCCCCTCATTTTTGCATAGTTGCCCTTTTTGGAATGAAATGCCACCGTGTTGGGCCGTCGATGTGTTCTTAGCACCGCAGGAATGTGAAACCTTGTTAGTTATATTACGGTCAGTATTCTTTTTTTAAATCAAAGGAAGGAAACGTCCTTTGATTTGTTCCAAACCTGCGGCTCGTTAATGTCATTGGGCGGCCCCTAGTTCTCACACGACGGGAACCGACGAGTACAGAACCTTTTCCTCGTTCACTTTGTCTACCTCACTCGTAATGTCACTGACCTCTCTCGTAACCCCCCTCGGTCTCCTCTTTGCCACGCTGAAAAGTCCTAGCCTCTTTCTTTAATCTCTGCTCGTACGGGACCCGTTTCGAGAGCTTAATTAATTGTTTGAGTTGCCCCTCTCTGAACCGATTCTCATGCCAGTATAGCTTTTTGGAGACCGCATCCACACGCAGCAGTCCAGATGCGGGCATCTCACGGCTTGACATACGGGCAAGGAGACGTTCTCCGTCGTCAGCTCTATCCCTTTCCTAACGATTCCTAACCTCCCCGTTTGCTTTTTGGACCGGCGCCGCACACCGTGGGGACGTCTCGAGAGAACTATCCGCGACGATGCCGAGAACCCTTTCCCGATGAGTCGTAGCTAAACGTGCCCCCGTCCCATTGTACGTGTAGTTGGGGTTATTTTACCCAATGTGCGTGACTTGACATTTATCCACATGAAACGTCCTTTGCCATGTTGTTGCCCAAGCACGTAGTTTTGCGAGCTCTTTTTGAAGTAAGTTCCTCACAGTCCGCTTCGGTCTTCACAACTCTCTCGAGTAGTTTGGTGTCATCTGCAAACTTTGCCACCTCACCGTCAATGTTCCCTCTAATGTTTGACAGGCCGTGTGCCCCAAAAACGTCTTCTTTCCAAACTATTGTGCTTCTGTGCAAATGTTTGTGCGTGCAGTGTTTCGCCATGTGCGCGGGATTTAGAAGGAACGGTGCTGGGCTGTTTACCCCTTTCTCCAGAGCATTCGGGAGGAAGTTGAATAGGATCGGTCCTAGGAGTGACCCTTGGGAATGCCACTAGTGACTCCCTCTCCATGCTGGTGTTTATTCCTCCCCTGTTCCCTGTCACTTACTTACTTAACCTGTTCTCAGTCCAGGAAAGGATCGTCCCTCTTATCCCATGACAATGTAACGTACGCCAGAGGCGTTGGGGAGGAACCTCGTCAGAGGCGTTCTGGAAATCTAAGTACGCTACGTCCACGTGTTTGTCGACCCCTTTAAAGAGCTCTAAAAGAAGAGCGAGACACGATTTCCCCTTCCGTACGGAAACCGCGTTGGCTTGTGTCCAACAACGCTTTATGGATGTTCTTTTGCGCGTCGGACAATCTCATTCTTCACGTTCGTTCCAACGCATGTGGGGGAGGGATAGCTCAGTGGTTTGAGCATTGGCCTGCTAAACCCAGGGTTGTGAGTTCAATCCTTGAGGGGGCCATTTGGGGATCTGGGGCAGAAATTGGGGATCGGTCCTGCTTTGAGCAGGGGGTTGGACTAGATGACCTCCTAAGGAAGGTCCCTTCCAACCCTGAGCGTCTATGATTCTATGTGCCCGGTACTGACGTTAGACTGGCCGGGATCACTTCCAGAGCCTTCTTTCAATAAATATCGGCGTTACAGTATCTATCTACCGTCCGGGCACTGAGTACGGAAGGCGATTCGAAGGGCAGGGTACAAAGCCCAGCGAAGGAAGGGCGGTGCAATTTCACACGCGAGGTCCTCGAGAACCCTCGGGCGAAAGCCATCCGGTCCCGGCGACGCGTCAGCGTGTCGAATAATTTCCAAATCCCCTCTAGCGAGACGTCCGTCGGTCTGTGACGAGCCCTCAGGTCCGCCACCTACAAAGGACGGCTCAGGGGGGTGGGAATCTTCCTAACAACAACGGCCTCTGCCGTGAAGACCGACGCAAAGGATCGAGGTCGGTTCTCTGCAACGACTGTATCGTCTTCTTTAGGAGTGAGTTCCCCTTGTATCTAGATTGTCAGGGGCCCCACCGGTTGTTTGTTTGTTTAGCAGGCAACTTCCTGTGGATGTCTTTCTTTCTTTTCTTTAAAATGCATTTGGGTGTTGCGTTGCCTTTGGAGTGTTTGGCTAGCTGTTCCTCAAACTCCCGTGTGGCTATCGTCGTTGTTGTTATACTGTTTTTACAGTTAGTTAATGTGGCAGTGGTTGGTTGGTTGGTTGTTGTTTATGCTCCTTTCCATTGACCTCATTCATTAGGATTTGATGTCCACTTTTTGTATCTATCTCTTGCTGCTTCTTTCTTTTCCAATGGTCGTTAAGAAGGCACGGTGGCTCCGTGACTGTGTTTTGTACTTTGGGGCGCACATTTATGTAAGTAAGTAAGTAGGTGGGGCCTCTATGATGCTGTCTGTCTGTCTTTCTGAGAAAAGCGGTCACGCAGCTTGCGGGGCTGCCACTGTATTCACTGTACCTTGTCCATTCTGTTAACCTAAACCTCCCCCTTTGTGGATTGTTCGTTCCCTTGTCTGACGGACAAGAAATGCTACAGTGTCGGGCTGTGGACGTGGCGTTCCCAGCAGTGGAAGGTGACGTGTATTACCGTGACTATTTTCAAGCAAGCGGTCCCGTTATGGCGACCCCTCGGACCGGACCCCGTGCTCCGCTCAGGACTAATGCGAGAGTTGCTTCTCCCCTGGCGGGGTCCCGTAGCGGCCGGTCTACGGAGCGGTCATTTAAAGCATCGAGAGGTTTTGGCCCTGCATCTTGCCCTAAGGTGACTGACTGACAGACATGTACTCACTCGGTCCCTATGGACGGGGATACTTGAAATCCCTCACTATTATTGAGTGAGTGAGTTGCAACTTTTGATAGGCTGTCCAATCTCATTTAGCAGTTAGGTAGGTAGGTAGTTCATCGTCCTTATTGCTGTCCCAGTTGGGTGGTTGATGACTGACCCTGACTGTCATAGTTGTCTTAGACCATGGGATTACCAGTCCTAGAGAGAGATTCTATGGAACATGTGGATTCAGAGACGAGTTTTATGTATGTCATGTGCTTGCATCGTAACTAGCTAACTGTCACAGGTGGTGTCCTGTCCGCTCCGCCCCGCCCCGCCCCTCCAGTGCATGATGCTCTGTGCCCTGGAATAGTTGTCTCATTCATTGATTGATTGTCCCCATTTCACCAGGTTTCTGTGCTGTGTATGAATGGTGTTTGTTTGTCTGTCAGTCAGTCAACATCGATACCCTTCTTGGATATGAGGCCGTGTGCTTCACCTGTGTCATTATTAGTTTAGTTTAGTTGGCCCTCTAGCATTAGTGTAGGAGCAGTTAAAAGCGAATCTGACGCAGCAGACGAGGGCAGATGAATCGACCGTGACAAGTGTTTGTTTAATGTGGACGGTCGTCGTCCGATTGATTGGGCCTCTACTCGATCCTCTTCCGGCTTCTCCTCTGGACTAAAAGCTGGAGGATCTCTAGGACTAGGCCCTTCTGTGAGGGACGTCCCCGATCCAGGCGCTGCTCCGCAGCCATTGGTGTTTTGCCATCCTTTTGTTGGAACATGTCTCTGTGACCTTTGTCGCGGTAAGGAAGTGTGAGCGGTCTGGATCCACTTTTTGGTTTAGACGGAGTCCATCCCTTCTGTCTAGGCTCCCCCATCCCAAATGTTTTCCCTCGGTTCCTAACAACGCACGTCAACCCAGCGTCCCTTCCTTCTTCCACGCATTGAGACTCGGAAGCTCTGCCCGGCTACTTGGCCCCGTCCGTGGAATTGGGAGCCCCACCGTCGAGGGGCCTGGAATTGGGCTTCGGCACCCGGGATGTCTCTTGTGCCCTTTGCTACGGCTGTGGCACCTACAGGTACCGTGAGCGATGATGGCTCTTCCGCGGCACTCCACGTAAGGAAGGAAGTCCAGGTGGATGCCTTGAGAGATGTGCACCAGGCAGGCGAGTTGCCATGGGGTTCTCCTGATGATCGATCGCCAACCCAGCTATCTATCGATCTCTGTGTGTCCGGACTAGCAAACAAACAAACAGCTGCATGCGACGAAGCGGAGTGTAGTCCGTGCGAGCTGCTGCTGCAAAGACGACTGTTTGTTTGTTTGTTTTTGGTGGTTAGTCTCGGAGGTGCCCCGAGTCCCCCTGTTGGTTTTGCTGACACAGACTACTGTATGTATGTGGCTGCGACTCTGAACCCTGTCTTTTGGTATTGCCTGGGGTTCCCTTTCCCAGAGAGGCCCCACGGGTGAGAGAGGATACCCCAACCAACCAACCAACCAACCACGGTCTGGAAGGAGGGTCCCAACTCACTCTGGGATGGTTTCCCTCTGACTGCTCTCCTTCCCTAGACCTTTCGACAGCGCAGGGGCTGTTTGTTTGTTTGAGTGGGGGTGGCCTACAGGGATGGACGGTGTCTTGGCCAGCCCTGGTGACGTACCTGTGGGCCCCCCTTTGCTCCTCCAGACCTGTCCACGGTCCCTGAAGACCAGGAGTGGAGTGGAGTTAGTTTAGTTAGGTAGGTAGTTGTGTGCACGCTGACGCCACCCGCCCACCCCTGGGGGAGGCAATGAGGCAGGCTACCTTGAGGGAGTGAGTGAGTGCCTGCTGCTGGGTAGCTGGCTGCCTGCAGGCTCCCCTCGAGCCCCTAGGGTGAGCGATGGAGCTGGGTCTGTCTTTGTGCCTTCCCGTAGGTGGTGCTGCCTGCTTGCAGGAGGGCCGTGGGCGGCCGGGCAGAGTGGGGCGCCCTCCGCGTGCGAACTCCCGTGCGTAACTCCCTGTTAGCAGCCCCTGTTCGCACGCTCCCGGGTCGCTGCCGCCCCGCACTATGAGGCCCAGGGCCCCCCAGGGCCCCACCCCCTGCCCGGGAGCCGGCCAATGGCCGGAGCCGCCTCCCTGCCACACCCCGCTCGGCCGCTCACGGCTCCCACCTGTCAGCACACCCTCCTGCAACCCATCAGGCAGCCGAGCACCACCACAGCAGGTTACTCTTCCCCTTGCCCCAGGGGTGAGTGAGGGAGTGGGGGAGTGGCAGGCCTCCTCCTCCCGCACCTGGATCTACTGAGGCAAGGGCCAGACCTCAGCTCCCTGCTCCCCGGGTGTGAGCGAGCTAGCTAGGAGGATGAGGAGTGCTAGAGTAACCCCTCCCTTCCCAATGGCCTTCCTTCCGTGCCTGACAGGCGCAACGTCCAGCAACCCACTGGTCACCAACGACTCCAAGTTCCCCATAGGACTGCACATCCATCAGAGGGTTAGCTTCCAGCGCCATCTGTTCCGCCACGAACCAACCAGCACTCGCTCCACTGAGCCCTCCTCGCAGGGTAACCCTCACGCTCTACAAGCAAGCCAGCAGGCAAGGGGGCAGGGCAGAGCTCTGGTTGGTTGGTTGAGAGCTGGAGATTCGCCTTGCCAATGAGGTAGCATCGCAAGTGGGGGTCAAACAACGAACGTCCACTGCCTTGTTGTTCAGTAGATCAGCAAGCCCCGCAGCTGCAGCTTTGGCCTAAGGCAGCGGCTCCCTCCCTCGAGCCTTCCCCCTGCTCTACAGAAGATGATGGGGTAAGCAAGGTGAAGGGGGGACATACATTACATTAGCCCCCCCCCCCAAGCAAGCAGCCAGGAGTCTCTCAGCGAGCAGCACATGGCAGTAGGGGAAGGGACAGCTCAACAACTGCCACCACTGATTGATTGATTGATAGCCTGCAAACACCTCGCAACCATCCATCAGTCACCGAGCACGTTCCCTAATTAATTAATTGCTCACCGACATCCAAACAAAACAACGTTGCCCAGGACGCCTTGAAGTGAGCAATTACCAAAAGAAAACGCCTCTGTGGCACAACCCATCCCTGCTTTCCCAAGTCAGTCAGTCCCACTCCACTGTCTTCACCGCAACGCCATCCTCCTTACAGACCCATACACTTCCTTACTTACTTTAAGGTCACAAGGGACCATTAGGATCCTCTAGTCTGACCTCCTGCGCAAGGCAGGCCACAGACTCTCACCCACCCACCCACTCCTGCAATAACCCTCCTCTCACCTATGAGGAGCTACTGAAGTCAGTCAGTCAGTCCAGTCCAGTCCAGTCCTCGACTCATGGCTGAAAGACTTGACTGACTGACTTCAGGATGCAGCGAATCCTCCAGCAAGCAACCCACACCGCAGAGGAAGGCAGAAAACCTCCAAGGCCTCTGCCGATCCGCCCTGGACGAACATTCCTTCCCGACCCCAAATATGGCACTCGGCCAAACCCCGAGCATGTGGGCGAGACTCCCCGGCCAGACGCCCGGGAAAAAGAAGTTCTCCTTCGTCGGTCGCCTCCAAGATCCCTTCACCAGCCATTGGGCCTCTTGCCCACTGATTGATTGATTGATAGTCTAGTCAAGTCAAGTCAAAGGTGACTTGACTTACTTACTTACTTACTTACTTAGTTGCCCAGCTCGTGCCAGCCCATCGAACCGTCCCCTCCGTACACGTAGCTAGCCTGACCCGGAAGCCAGCTAGCTCCTTTGCCCCCGCCGCTTCCCTTAGAAGGCCGCTCCGGAACGGCGCACCTTAGACAGTTCGTTCATCACTTAGAAACCTTTCACTAGCTAGCTAGCTATCTATCTATCTATCTCTCTCCTTTCCGGTCTAAACGTCCCGGGAGCCAGCGTATATCCATTTGTTCGTGGGGCCGCATGGGTACTGAGCTCACACGATCCCTCTCCCTCCCTGGTAGTTAGTTATCCCCCTGATATATGGCATATCTCCCCCACGGCCGTCTTTCTTTGGCTTAAAGTCACCAAACCAAGCTTCCCGAGTCTCCGTTCATCAGAACAAGACAGACAGGTTTCCCCTGCCTCGGATCATCCTCGTGGCCCTTCCCTGTACCGTTTCCGGTTTGAATTCGTCCTCCTTAAACGTGGGGGACCGGAACCGCACACGGTATTCCAAATGAGACCTCGCCGGTGCCTTGGATAACGGTACTAACAAACAAACGCCACCTGAGCTCTCTCTACTGGAAACACCCCCCCCCCCCCCCCCGATGCATCCCAAGAAAGACCACGTTCGCTTTTCTCACGGCTCACACCCGCCCTGTGATCCGCCCGGACGCCGAGGTCCCGCTCCTCTTCCGTTACTTCCGACCGGTGCGTCCCCCCCCGTAGAACGACGACTCCAATCCATGTCGGCGATCCCTAAATGCGTACGCTTACGCTTCTCGCTATGAAATGTCATCCTATCGCTATCCATCCCTCCAGTTTACAAGGCCATCCGGACCTTCCCCTAGGACAGGGGGTCTCCAAACTTTAGGAGAGAGACGAGGGCCACGTTAGATATCTGAAGGGGCTTCGCGGGCCGGCTTTAGGGAGCGCGGGGCCCGATTTCACCGGGGCCCTGCCGCCGAACTACCGTCGAGGTGGCAGCGGCGTTTGAGCCGCCGCCGGCAGCGATTGCTCGGGAAGGCCGGACAAATCGAAGCCACGGGCCTGGGCCATAGTTTGGAGACCCCCGCCGTGGGACGTCCCGGTCCTTTTCTGATTTGCCGATACCTCCCGACATTGCGTCGTCCGCCAACAACGTCATCGGCGGGCTCCCGCGTCCGGTGCCGAGGTCGCTAACTAATAAAAAGATGAAATCGGATCGGTCCCAAAACCGATCCCCGCCGCTAACCTCCCTCCAGCCCGACGCGTCGCCTGTCCGTATAAGACGCGTCGCTGATTTCAACTTACTTACCGTGCGAAGAAACAATGCCGTCGGTCCGTGGAGGGAACGGGCCGAACGTTTTTAGCGCGCGTCAAACCCGGCAGGGTAGAAATGTCCCCGCCTCGTGCGACCGCCTATTTTGCTAACGCGCCCGCGCGTACGTGTCGGGGAAGAGGTTCTAGAACGTCGATAAGGGAGTCTGACCTCCCGAGACGCTTCGTCTCGGGATAAACCGCGGTTTGCGCTTCGGTCTGTCCGACGGACGCTTCTAAACAACTTTCTCCGCCGGCTACAGGCTAGTCGTTCGTATTCTACCGTCTTTCTTTTAGACGCACAAACCCATACAATCCGAGCCGCGATCGGTCCCCTCGATCGCGTACGCAAACGGTCACCTTTCCCGCTCGCCTTCCGTTGTTACCTGTTGATGCTGTTTTTCTGCGCTAACATCTGCCAGTCTTTGCCTTTCGCGTTGGGCGCGTCGAATGTCGCGCATATTCTCTGTCGGATGGAGTGTGGGATTTTGAAGGCTTTCGGACCGGCTTGGGCGGGGAAACTGCCGTCCTCGCGGGCGAACAAAGCGACGGTTTCTCTCTCGTTCTACGCAAAAGATACAAACAAAACCGTTACTGGGTCACCGGGTACCTACGGTCCTTTTCTCGGACGTGGACGCTGCCCGGCATCCCCGTGAAGTACGTCGCCGCTATTATTATCATCCCACGGTGCACATCGAGACCCGAGGCACGGAACGATTCGGCGACGCGCCTGACGGTCGCTTGACCTCCGTGCCGTGCCTGGGACCGAAGCACAGGTCTCCCGAGTTATAGGTTACTGCCTTCCCCGCTGGACCCTTCTCTCGGTCGCCACGCAATTGCGCGCCGATTAGTAAGACCTTTCCTTTTAGCTTTCGGGGGGGGGGGGGGGGGGGACGGACGGACGCGTACGCGCGCGCACCCCCCCGCCCGCCCGCCCACGCGCCGCTAGAACGCCGTGACGGTGCTCGGACGCCTTACCGTCCCGTAAGCTGCCACGTACCGAATGACTGTACCGTGTCTCGTCTTACGATGTCCCGACGGGCCCAATATGGAAGAACCGGTCCCGTGGACTCACTCGTAGACACGTAGGCCTCGACCCGTCAAGGTCCCTTCCGGTCCCGCCGAATGTTTAAACCCGTCGACGGAAGGTTCGAATTCCATTTGCTCCGTTCGTCTCCGCTCGGGAACTTACTTACTTACTTACTTACTTACTTAAAGGTTCACACGCGCTGGAGCTGCGCCGAGAACAGAGGGTTTCGAGCCGATGATGATAGCCCGATGGGCCGGCCCCGTTCTTTTAGACGGCTATCTTCCACACGTAGGTATTTATATCGTCCCCGACGTAGCTAAGGTTCGCTTAATCGAGGCGTGATTTTGGTTCCCTGGCGCGATGACATATAACCTTTACGAAGTACGTCTGGCTTGACAAAAGTCCATCCGAGCAAGCGGGACTAATTAATAGCCGGTGACCGATGATAATCGCATGGATACTCGCTTCGAGTACTCTGGTCGACATACATTTTCTTTGCTGGGTTATTAGCAACCTGCTTTCGTGGCCCACATCGGGACATTGTTGTGCCACGGTTGTGGCCAATTAATTAATTACCAGGAAACGAGTCTAAAAACGGGTCGGGTGCTTGCTTGGTTGGTCACCAAGACGTTGACCCGGACGTGTTCGTGACTCGGGCAAACGCCCGAAGCTGTAATGAATGGAGATGAAAATAAAGAGGGCCGAGTTAAATCCGCTCAAGTGTACCCTTCTCGCGCGTGTTACACTTTCAAGCGGCGACACGGCTACGGGAGAACGCGTGGGATTCTATTCCGGCATCGTCGTTATCCGATTTGTTTCCATTGCCGGTTACGTTATCGCTAGCGGCGATATGGGTTCGGCGGCGGACGGAGCCCGGCTCGATCCGGAGCTCCTCGATGGGATCGGTTGGACTCGACGTCTCCCGGCTGTCGGCGCGAGAAAGCGGCGCCCGACCCCGACGGAACGACAGACACGACGCCCGTACGTAAGTCCGCCGCCCCGATGACCGACCCCTGCCCCCCGCCTCTCGCGACGTGCGGTACGCCTCGGTCGGTGCGCTCATTGCCCAGATACCGATCCTGGGGGTGCTATGCTCTCGAATGAACTTACGCAAACAAACAAATCAACCGAAACCGTCCCGTCGCCCACGAGCGAACGCCTTTTGTCGAGCGATCGCTCTATATCCGACCCGACGGTCCTCGTCCTCGAAGGGAACCTGCGCGACGCTTTCGAAAGATGAACCCGAGAACTTGAATTCGTTACCGTGCCACGTGACGGATCGAGCGGAGGCGCTGGCTGTCCGTCTGGCTGCTGATTTCGACGATCCGTGACCCGCCGATCTCCTTCGTCCCGTGCCGGCGGAGGTGTTCCCGGGCCGCTCTGCCTCGAACGGTCTCTGCTGATGACGGATGCTACAAACGATCTGTTCCCGCTTGCTTTTTCTGTCGTTCTGGGAAAGGAACTCCCAGCATCGCGAGAAGAGCTCCGTGCGGCCCGGAAGTCGGTTCGATGTCGGATATGACCTCGCCCGCCTCGTCTCTCTGATATCCCGGGACGGACACGGCTACGACTATACCGCAGCCTATCCGGTCGCTCTTTCCGCTTGAGGAAATACGATCTGGAAACAGCAACCGTGGAGGCAGATACGCGAGCTTTTCTGACGTCTTTCGCGTTTCGCCACGGCGTCCTCTTGCCTCCGCCGACGTCCCGTCCCCATCTCTTTTCGGTTCGTGAGTCTTTACGCGGTACGGGGCAGGGACCGTCTGTGTTTGTAGACATCGGAATTGAGGCCCCGCTGGATGCTACCGAAGTCTACATCGTCAATTATAGCGACGTTACCGGTAACTTCATTTTATGGTACATCCTGGAAGGCGTCCGTGCAAAGTCACAGGAATGCTGTAGACACATCGCCTTTTCTGATTGATTGATTGATTGTTGAAATGAAATATGCAGAGGAACTGCAGATTTGCATACCCTGCGCTTCTGAGATAGATAGATAAGCCACTGCTATCTATCTGGATGGCTGTGGGCATCGGAACACGATGATGAGACGTTCAAGTATTCAGGGTTTTTTTGCTTTTTGGGGGGGGGGGCTCTTTCCTTCGTTGGTGCAGTCAAATTGTCCTCCTCCTTCCATCGCCTTTGGAGACGGACTGAGAAAACTCACTCACCCTATTAGTGAATCTGGTGGAAGAGAGCGAGCGGTCCACCATGCACCTGGGGTTTGGGGACAGCTAGTCCTCCTCCAAACAAATGTTGCAGTTGGTTTCTTTTGGGTTTTCTTATTTGAGGAACGAGTATTTATTGATGACGACAGAAATCTGCAAGACGTTATGGTCAATAGGAGGGGCGGGACCTGAGCTGGACATATTCTGAGGGGCGAATAGGGGGTTACGTAGTTGTTCTGAAATCATGACCAGTGACAATCAATCAATCATCGTAGTTGATTATTCAACGGAACCGCCTTCGCTACCCTTGGACCGAGTCGTGAGGGGGGAAACAAATGCGACAAAACTCCCCCATGGCGTTCGAAAAACCCACAGAGCGGACGGAAAACACGACCCCTCTGGATTACGCCATCGATGCCCCGTTACGGTAGGTGCGGTACGCCCGCGGCGACGGACGGCCCGGAGACCTTACGCTGTAGATCGTGCTCCCGGTTGCCCGCCGATAACATAGGGATAAGGGAAGCGTGTTCGGTCGCGTCACGGAGCTTAAGTGACTTCCCCGTGCGAGGAGTGCGTGCCGTGGCCGAGCTAGGACCCAAACTCGACCCCGAGGGCCCCGTTCCGCTCCCTAATAAACGCCGCGTTTTACGCTCCTTTTGCTCTGTCGCCTTCGTATTCGTAATAAACCTCTGGGAAGAAAAACGAGCCGTGTACGGTTCGGCGTTCTTTTCTTTCTCTAACGAACGAACATGGATAACCTCTTCCGCGATTCATGTATGGTACGTACCGCGAGGCTTCGTGGGAGAAGCCTGTTTTCTCGGATTATTAGAGAGCGCTCCTTTTCCGCGCCGATCGCAAACGCGCGCCGATTGAACGTTACGGTCGCTCGGGCAAAGCGAGATGCGGCATCGAAGTGCTACGCCGCTGTCGGGTGTTGTTTAAAAACAACAGTCAGTCAGTCCCGAACGTGACGATCCGGAGGTCCGCAAGACAAACCGGGCCCCTAATCCGGAAACCGAGTTAACGTAAGGCCACGATCCCGCAAGAAGCTCCGCGGAGATGCGGGAGTCCGTTTGCGAGGGCCTCCCGCGCACTCGGGATCTCTCCAAAAACCCTATTCCAGAGTTGGAGTTAGTTAAGGAAGGGGAGGAAAGGATAGCCTCGTGGCTACAACGGTTAAATCTATCCGTGCCTCATTCCGCTCCTCTGCACGATACGACGTGTCCTACCTCTTCCCCTTTGTGCACGTGAACACACACCTACTTGCCTCGGGCCGGTCTCTCCTGCCCGCGGTCCATTCTCTTTGTGCGGTGTTATTACTTATCGTTGCGGTGTTCCTATTTAGCCCCCATTCTTCCGCATGACGCCTTCAGTTATGTACCTCTGCCCGCGCGTATCGTGCCTTTGGCCCAGCAATTTCACGACGCTCGTCTCGCATTAACGAAGCGGGCCCCAAACACGTAGACGACATACCTGTCGTCGCCGGGCGGTCACGCGACGCGTGGTCTGCCGCGTCCCTCTGCTTGTGAGCAAATGTTTGGGTTCGGTAAGACGTGGCGTGTGGCGGGGGTAGTTTGGGAGTCGTGTGAGCGGCGGCAGATCGTGTCCTTCCTTTCCCTCGTTTACTAATTCGGGTCCGTTCTCGAGGCAAAAAGTTAGTTAGCTCATTGGGAATTGAGATTCCCGAACGGCCGGATTTGCCTCCGTGCTTTTTGAGCGCCTCGGTTCGAGGACCGGTCCGGGCGCGTCAATAAACCCGGCGCCTCTTATACCCAGACTCGCTCTGCGTCGATGACCTCTTCTCCGGCGGGAAGCCGAGCTGAAAAGCGGCAGCTCTCCCGAGGGGAAATGCTGGCTACCGCTAGAAAGGCGACGCTATTTTACATAGGGTGCACCGAGGCAGAGTGGTGGGGTCGTCTCCGGCGTTACGCGGCGACTTAGCGGCGGGGTAGGGAACGGAACCGGATGAAAAAGTCGGTTACCTCTAGAATCGACGTCTGGATCTGTAGGATCCGCTCGTGGCCCTTGACTTGCCGAACGCAGATCTTGCAAGACAGTTGCGTGGTTGCGGGAGTGTAACGCTCCAGTGAAAAGGCACAGTGCAGGGGCTGCCGGTTACTGCGCCACACGCGAGAGAAAGGAACTTCCTGCGAAAGAAATGCATCCCAGAGAAACAAAGGAGAAGGAAGAAAAGAGAGAGAAGCTGTGACAACTGCCAAGCGGGAGACAAATAATAATTATATACACAATGTCGCTGGAATGGCTGGCTTGAGTAATAATGTCCCTGTGACTGTCGACTAGCACAAACCTAATTAACGTCAATTTCTATTGGAAACCGCAACGTTGACAATACCGCAAGCTTACGTGTCGCTCGGCGACGTGGATGACGAGAGACAATTACACTTTGAAACAACATGAGAAATGTTTTTCCCTCGGAGGAGTTTACTCATTACCCCGTCGGACTCCGGAATTCCGAATTCTCGCTCCGCCGTGGGGCTCGAGAAGCATTACAGATTCTTTGCAACCGGAAGAGACCCCCCCCCCCCCCTTAGGTCGAGCGGTGCTCCGCGAGCCGGCGCGGGATCGAGCCGTGCGGCACGTTTTCCGGGGCCGCCTTTAGTCCAATTTTACCTCTCCGGGAGGAGGCTTTGGCCGCTTCTCTCGAGAGACTTATAGACATCGCGTTACGCCCAACAGGTAGGCTAAAGTCGAAAGGAAAACAGGGAAACGTCTCCTGCGTTCGGCCTATCTTGTGTTTTTCTGTTTGGACCCTCTAACGCCGCTCCTTTTCTCAGTTCGTACCGTCTATGCGCCTCACGGCCGTTACCGTAATGGGTCGCTATCAAACGTCGGGCGTTCCCGGCTACTCTGATTTCCTATCGTGACGAGGGGGGCCGGAAGTGTGCGGGAGAGCATGTGCCCAATGGGGCAATTAATTAGAACTTTCACGTTGTGAAAGGGCTCCTAGGAAAACTATTAGCCCTCTCGCCCCACTCGGGGAATGTTATTACGGGAGTCGCGTATCCTTGCCTTGCCATCATCGAACTAAATAGGGAAAGTAACTCAAACAAACGGTCCGTGAATTTTAAACAACTATTTTAATGTTACGACAAACTAGACAGCGTTGGGGGGGGGGGGGGGGGAAGATATAAGTATTAAATGGCTCGGGGGAGCCGTTATCTTAACATAAAGGAAGAGACGTGGGTCTCAAAAGCAGATGCACATGTACCATTTAGCACCCGGGTCGGTTTCCCTGTCTGTTCTCTCTTTAAATGTTTGTTAGCTCCGTCAATATTGAAAGAAAGACGTGATTCGAGAAGTGTGCGGAGCGGACCGCCGAAAGAAAGAATTGAAATCGGGTTTCATCTGGCCGTACTTAGTGTTATGGTTCCATTCGTCAAGGGTTAATACGTTCCTCGACGCTACAGCGCAGTGTAGACGCGCGTGTGTTTTCAGCGGCCGTATTCGCATCGGTGGACGATGTTTATAGATGACTATAAGCGATCATTTAGCTGCTGGACTCGAATCGAGTGTTTATCATTTAATCCTCATTAAATCGTGTATTAACCCTCTCGTACACGACTTAGACATTGAACCTTAACGTAAAGTCTGACCTCGAAGACTTCATTTCGGTGGAAAACGCACTAGCTCCTTTGCCTCGCCTCCCTTCTCTACAGCGGTTCTGTCCAAGGGGCGTGCCTTTTCCTTGGTTATCGGCGTATAAGCTGCGGTGCGCTCGCGGCAACCCATATCCCCGATGAAACTAATGATATGACGCTACTTTGTACGTGTACGGCCCGCTTCCGTCGGAGACGTCGATGCGCCTTCCCGACAAAAATATCACCGCGCCTTGAAGGCGGATAGGGCCGATATGGATTAGGGACTGTGACAGGGTTGGACTCACCCCTGCGGCGCCTCCTGCTGGTTTCTCCGGGAATGAGCTCACCAGCCTCTGGAGCGCCCTCTGCAGGCCGGTGATCCGCCTGACCGCTCTGGCCCGTGTCCCACCCAAGACCCGGTGCCCCTTGACCTGGGGTGCTGCCCCCTGGCAGTACCCCGCAGATCTGGGTCTCCCCTGCCTGGGGAACCCCCAACCCACTATCCCCACCTCGCCTCAGTCATAGGCTACTGCCAGTCACCAGCTAGCCCCCACGCCCTGGGGCAGACTGCAGTATAAGCCACTCATCACAGGCAAAGGGGGTTTGGACCTGCTGGCTCGGCCTACCTGTGGGCTGCCCCCGCAACCCCAGTACCTAGTTAGGCCTAACCCTAGGCCACAGCCTGGGGTTTTCTCAGCTCCTCTGGCCCTTCCCCAGCCCTGCTCCACCCTAGGTACCTGCTCAGGTCCCTGCAGCCAAGCCCTTCTCCCTCTAAAGGCAGAGAGAGAGAGAGAGAGAGAGCGTGTCTCCTCTTGGCTCACAGCCCTCTTATAAGGGCCAGCTGAGCCCTGATTAAACTGGCCACAGCTGCGGCTGCTTCCAATCAGCCCAGCATTCGGCCTCAGCCCTCTCCCAGGGCTGTTTCGAGCCCCTTCAGGGCCTGAGCGGGGTTCCACCCCGCTACAGGGATCATTTGACCCGCCCCTGAAATGCAGCCAACTCTGCTTCTTCTCGAGACCGGCAGGGTTTACGCAAAATGATGAAGCGAGTCGTCATTAGAAGAGCTCTAGTTAGCTCCCGCATCCTTGGCGGTACCGACGGCGATCGAGAAAACATTAACACGATATTAAAAACGGAGCAACTGTAAGTAGCTTTTTCCAGAGTAATCATTTTTGCTTTCGTGCGGAGTGGGGAGGGAGTCACGGGGGAACTCGCTGAGAAGAATTGTGTGGAAAGTCATACGAGAGGACAAAGTCTTGTGACGTTCTGAGTGGTAAAAGTACGGGGGAAGCGCTTTTCGTTTGAGTCCCGTTATAATGAGGCTCCTACCATTGCCCGGGGTTCTTTCGACCCAACGAACGCTCTTGGTGACTTTCGCTCCGCGCGAGGTGGCGTCGGCTAATAAATCGGGGAGACTCGGCCGTCCGACCGATAGAGGGTTGGCGCAAACGGGACGACGCGACAATGCTTTCGCTAGCGGACGGAGAGCATGTAAATCGCCTCCTCTCGGGAGACGGGCTCCGGATCCTCCCAGACGCAGAAGGGGCTGGGGAAAACAGCTGCTTTTTCCTTAAGGACGGTGGCCGTCTGGCTTCGTACCTCGCTCGTCTGAGCTTTGTTCTGAGCCGACGCTCGCCCTCCAGAGGGATTCCCCTATCGGTTGTGAAAGTGGTGGGAGGGAGCCCACGCTTGAAGCGTCCGCTTCTGCGGGATGGCCGACGTGACCGAACGCGGCTGGTCTGTTACAGGAAATCGCTCCCCCTGATGCCGCTGGCTCTTCTGTGGGATTAGCCGCCGCTGCTTTTCCTTTGGAGTCACGATTTGCAAAAAGCATCCTACCACAGGCCTCGCGCCTCCCACCGTCGCAAAACCACAACGCAGCACAATCGGTTCACCGTCTTCTCCCTACTACACAGAGAGGGAGGGATCCGACATCGGTGCTCTTGCCGGGCGTGACTCTGGCGGCAACGCCTTATTACGAGACGTTGCCGTGGCATTCGGTTACTTGAGAGAAAGATTGTTCTAAACTGGACACTCAGATACGGGTTCCTCCTTGCTCTGAATTTCAAGTGGGCGGGCCCGAGTGCCCATAGCCATACTCTCCCGCCTCTATATTTTCTGATTCGGGTTCAACATACTGTTTTCCAGGCAGTTGTGCAGGTGACTGTTGCAAGACACAAGTTGAAGCGGCCACGGTCTAGGCAAACCTGGTGCTCTTACGGCATCGCAAAAGCTGCCATAAGGGAGATGGGGCGCAGCTTTCGGCGCTCCCGGCCCACGCTCCGTCGATTGGGATCTCAGCACACGGCTCCCGTCGGGCAAAAAAGGCACCCGATTCCTGCCTAATGCTAAGTATGGCATGGCCGTGCTCCTTATCTCACTCCCACGCCTCTTGCGTACTGCCCGCTCTGTGAGGAACAAAATCCCTGTCTACTTATGAAGCCACCGCCGGGTCATCCTTCAAATCCCTTCCAACTTTGCCACATGATCTCCAAGAACTGATGTCTCTCTCTCTCTCTCTCTCTTACACACACACACACACACACAATGGAATGGAACAATCAAGATGCACCCACCGAACCCAAGGATCGGCAAGCTAGGAACATGGGAATTGCCAGTCTGGATCTGTCCTAGGTTCATCTATCTGTCCGGTGCTACATTTAGCTCCCGAGTCAGTAGCGAGACACCAATGGCGATAAAGAAAACGGTCAAACAATATTCAACATGGAGCGACTGTTCTGAGATTTCTCCAGAGTAATCGTCTTTGCTTTCATTTGGAGCGCCAAATGTGGCGCTTAGAGACTTACCCGTGTGTAAAAACCCGCAGGAGGCGGACAAGGGACAATCCGCTTCCCGCAGTATATCTCATTCTGGTCTCTCCCCACCCCCCCCACCTCCCCGCAGCCCTTGTCCCAAAACTCTTTCCCTTGTGCCCCTGTGTCTCCTCCAACCCACTTTCCCCAACTGCCTCCTACACCCCGAGCTTCACCATCCACCCACGAAAACTACGACCCTTATCCACTGCACTCAACCCCCCTCGACATGCCTTATACCCATCCTGAAGTAAGTGCAGCACTCGGTGCACACCCACAGCACCGCAGAGTGTGAAATCGGGGCATACTCAAGTCTATGAGTGAACCGGTCCCCACCCCACCCCCTTGCCATTTTGTTATTTCTGTGAGACTTGGTTTTTTCTTAAATAAATGCATTCTCTTTTCAATACATGGAGTTTTTCACATTGAAAACATACTCTATTAGTGCATAGATAGAGCAAAATAAACCTTAGCCCACGGAAGCAACAAGCATTGCGATTCAGTGTACCAAACAAACACAGCTGCAGCATTTCCCTCCCGTGCAGAGCAACGGACATTGCTGGTGGCTTTCAGCCTCAAATTGCTCCCTCGAGGCATCCCTAATCCTTGCAGCCCCACGCTGGGCCCCTCTAATCGCCCTGCTCTCTGGCTGTGCAAACTCAGCCTCCGGGTGCTGAACCTCCGAGGCCCATGCCCGAGTGAAGCTTTCACCCTTCCCTTCACAAATACTGTGGGGAGTACGGCACGCGGCTATAACCGCGGGAATGCCGTCTTCGGCCAAGTCCACCTTCCCATAAAGGGAGCGCCGGCGGTCCTTCAAACGGCCAAAAGCACGCTCCACAGTCATTCGGCACCGGCTCGGCCTGTAGTCGAACCGTTCCTGGCTGCTGTCCGGGCTCCCTGTGTAGGGTTTCGTGAGCCATGGCCTTAAAGGGTAAGCAGGGTCTCCAAGGATCACAATGGGCATTTCAACTAACTTCCCCTACGGTGATCCTCTGGTCTGGGAAAAAAGTCCCAGCTTGCAGCTTCTTGAACGGGCCAGGGTTCCGAAAGATGCGTGCGTTATGCGCCTTTCTGGCCCGGCCTGCGTTAATGTCAATGAAACGCCCACGGCGATCCGTGAGCTCCTGGAGAACCAGGAAGACATACATACCCCTTTCGGTTAACGTACTCGGAGGCTAGGTGGTCTGGTGCCAGAATAGGAATATGCGTCCCATCTATCGCCCCTCTGCAGATAGGGAAACCCATTTGTTCAAAGCCAGCCACAATGTCAGGCACGTTACCCAGAGTCACGGTTCTTCTGAGCAGGATGCGATTAACGGCCCTGCAAACTTCATCGACACGATTCCAACGGTCGACTTTCCCACTCCAAACTGGTTAGCGACCGATCGGTAGCTGTCTGGAGTTGCCAGCTTCCAGACTGCAATAGCCACCCGCTTCTCCACCGTTAGGGCAGCTCTCAATCGCGTGTCCTTGCGCCGCAGGGTGGGGGCGAGCTCAGCACAAAGTCCCACGAAAGGGGCTTTTCTCATCCGAAAGTTCTGCAGCCACTGCTCGTCATCCCAGACTTGCAGCACGATGCGATCCCACCGCTCGATGCTTGTTTCCCGGGCCCAGAAGCGGCGTTCCACGGTGGAGAGCACGTGCGTGAATGAGACAAGCTACTCGATATATTTCATCGGACTCCTCACTGTCACTTTGGATCTGAAGGGGTAGCTCGAAAGCTAAACGCGACACGCTGGCGAGACTCCTCAGCGGGCTCCATTAATAAATAAATAAATAAATACATTTCTGCATTCCCGCAGACCGAAACGGAAGACAGAGCGTGCCGCACAGAAACCGTTGAAAGATGGCGCCAAATGTGGACAGAAACACGGGGATTGCCGGGATGCGAAGCGATGCATCACGGGTCGTTGGGACGGGAGAAAGCCGGGGGGGGGGGGGGGGGGGCGGGCCTCGAATCCCTCTCGATTGTACTGCAAGGTTTTTACTCTTTGGGACGGGCTAATCGGGAGGTGATGTAGATTTGATATTCACTGAACTCTGTAGTGCATTTATCTATGGGTAAGCAAACCCTCACCTGTGCGTAGTGGAAAACCTTAGTCATGCACATATAACTACAGATGTTACGGTGTGTTTGTTTTACACAAGCGGAAGGTGTGCCTATGGATTACAACTGTTTATTTTACAGTTTACAAAACAAACCTCACGTCATAGAACTAGATACCTTGAGACTTCTTCAGAGCAGGTTGCGGGACTGACATTCTCTTTCCTCCTCCGCTTAAGTTACGGGGCATAAATTACCTTCATGCTCTGTTATCTGTATTTCTAGCATAGGGATCGCAGTCTGGCTCGGTCTCACGGATAGTTAGTTAGGACAATCTGCCTATACATTTAGGGCTACTTTTGCCCAGAGATCACAAGAGACCCTGCTTTCCTCTGTCTACTTGCTTGCGGGGTATGTGAAATGACATACATACTAATTCAGGTCTTCTCTTTTCTTTTAACACATTTTGTGCCAGTGTTTCGCTTACAATTATCAGGGGCCGATGCGTTTGATAGGCTCTTTCCCTCGCTTTGATTTATTCTTCCCATCTTAGGCGGCCTCTTTAATGAATGCACCACAGGCGGGAGAACTCGCCGCTCTATCATTTCTAAGCCTAAATGTATACATGCCGTGGTCTGAACCCACGACATTCAAATGCGTGCAGATGTGCACTCCGTTTCAGCTGATCATTTGCCGTTTGCAGTAAGTCCGGGAATGACAACTCAATTACTGATATCGAAAAACTGCTCTAACGGGAACGAGGATGTGGAGCCCAAATGCAGGGAGTCAGTTGGGGCCAAATGCAACGTGGGGGGCAATACACGCACGTTCCTGTAAGCCGAGAGAGATTTACAACCACTGTGTTTTACGTGACACGTTTCATTTCTCATGTCTCACAATCATCGTTGCTTTTTTGTTGGCTGCTCAGAGATTAAATCCACGCTTTTCTTAGGGAAACAAAATAAAAGTGGCAGCTACCTTGCCTGCGCTCTACTTTTACTCATACTGCCTCTGAATTACAAAAAAACCAACAAAGGAGAATATTGACACGTACCTGACATGCAGTAAACGGTTTAATTCTCCAGAGGAAAGGGGGGATATCGAGAACGGAGATCTGAAGACTAAAGGCATTCCCTTTGAAATGCAGCAACTTGGGTTCCTCCAGCAACTGTCCTCCTTGGTGTCTTTCACCTGAAACGACTTCCTACGGGAGGCGGGAAGAAAAAACAAAACAAAGATGAGGCTTACGGGGTCTTTACTATTGACAATCTCAATATTAAAACATGTGCCAGGCAGACAGCCCTACACAATGAATCCACAGTGCCCCTACAACAGAACGGGCAGCAGCAATGCAGTCTGTGCTGCATAGCCCCGATAAGGTGGGTTGGCACGGAGATGTAGGGACATATCTCTGACGGTGGAGAAGGGGGAATTCGGTCCCTGTGCCTCTAATGGTCCTTTTTTCCCTGCTCTGGTGACCCGGATGCCAGTCCCCCGGGATTTGGATTGAGCACGTCAACCTGTTTCACACGGAAATCAATGGAAGTCAGGTACCTTGGTATTTTTGAAAATGCCACCGGGTTCCTATCTGCATCTTTCGGCACCTAAATACCTTTATAAATCGGGCCCCGGGAGTTTTGCCCTTGAACTGAGCGGGATGAGGATCGCACCCCATGTGTTAAATGCCACGTTCTACAGAAAGAATAATACATGTCTAAGAATAGCAGAGGAGAACAATCTGAGGTTTCCTTTGGTTTGGGTCCTGCCAAAGCTGCAGCATCACCCACGTGAACTGGGCTGGCTGGGACCTTTTCCTCTATGTATGTCAGTCCCCTACGCTGCTACTATTATTTGTATAGGGCTATGTTGTGGCCCAAGGAGAAGAGCAGGGTGCACCTGTGGAGACCGCCCACATCCCAGTCACCACAGGGCCGCTACTCCTCATCCAGTGGGGGGGGGGGGGGGGGAAGCATTAACTCTGTCCCCCCCATGCTGGCCAGAGCAGCTGAGGCAGAGTGTAGGGGGAAGTCGGTCGTGCGTGGAAAAGCGCTAGCACAGTTTACTTCCCTGCTAGAGGAAGGGGGAACTCAGAGATTGAATCTCGACACGGTCACAGTTGGGTCCCTGGAGCAACCTTACTCGGGGCTTGCGGTTACTCCGTGATGTAGCCACTAGTGTCGATGGTACTCTTGGCACCATCTGAGGTACAAAGAGAGACGACTCCTGCCCCGAGGAGTTAACAGTCTAAGACAAAGACGGACTTGGGTTACTGTCCACACAGCTCTTTAAGGTTAATTTAAGTCGACAGAGAGTAGGTGCTCATCGTTATTGCTCTCAGTACTTTAAAGGGCGTGGAAACGGCAGCACTGAATTTACACATTTGTGAGACCAAAAGAAGTTTCAATTTAAGCATAAGAGTCAGAAATCATCCATCTGCGCCCTAGGCCTGGTCCACACTGGGGGTGGGGATCGATCTAAGATACGCAACTTCAGCTACGAGAATAGCGTAGCTGAAGTCGACGTATTTAGATCGAATTAAAATTACTGACTTCGGGTCCACGCGGTGCAGGCTCGCTCCCCCGTCGACTCCGCTTACTCCTCGCGCCGAGCTGGAGTTCCGGAGTCGACGGGGAGCGCTTCTGGGATCGATTTAGCGCGTCTACAGGAGATGCGATAAATCGATCCCAGAAGATCGATCTCTACGTGCCGACTCGGGTGGGTAGTGTAGACGTACCCCGAGGTCGCACTGCAGATAAAAGTAAGGAGCGACATTCCGGTAGAAATCGTTTGAAATTCCATTTGAAATCCCCATGAATTCCAAATACTTTGTGAACAGCAAAGACAGCTGGATGGCTTGTCGGTACCACAAAGCCAGTTAGAAGGACTACTGACTTGCTGACGGCTTCTAAAAAAGCCACAGTTCATGCGCCACTCCTTGAAGCTATAAATCAGGCATTTGTGGCAAGAAACAAGTGAGTCGAGGGCCTTCGACGGTGCAATGAACGTATGTGCCAAAGGGGCCAATGAAAACTAGCTTCATTTCAAACAATGATTTTTAGGTCTATATGAAAGAATGGGCCAGGTCCGTCTCAAAGGCTTTTTGGTTTTTTTTACATTTCAACCAGAGGGGGTTGAAATTGTATAACTCTTTGCCATGCTCCTTGAAGTCTTCTGAGATGAGGTATGAACACTGGGCCAATCCTCCAACCTTGAATCACACAAGTAGTCCTTATTAAAGCAGGTAAGGTAGTCGTCAGGACTACCGCAGACAGCGAGGGCTGGAGACCCGGGACCATTCCATCTGTCTACATTCTTATATAGGTCTCCATCACCGTGGTATCTGAGTGCCTCCCAAGCACCTTTAATGTGACTATACCTAAAAACGCCTATGTGAAGTGCAGGAATAGCCCCATTTCACAAATGGACACATTGAGGCACGAAAGCTTGTACTGCAAATGAGAAACAGAACCCAGTAGCGCCGACTCAGACCAGTGCTTCTATTTATTTATTGCTGACATTTTTTCGGATACTTACGCAATTTCTATATTTAAAGGAAGCTGGCACTGACCTGACATAGCCTATTTATAGAGAAAATAGAATGTCATACATATATAGTAGTCTTATTATGTGCAGACAACATGTGCTGGTTTCTATACGTAGAAAAAAAAATGGTGATTATTCTTAAAACAACTTTTTAAAAAAAAAATATCAAGAGCTACATTATAAATAGACACGTGTCTTCTTTATTTCTTTTCATTAACATTAAGGGGGGGAAACCCTCTAGTCTCCTTCATCTGAATGCAGCAGCAATATTTGGACCAACACGGTCCAATTACATCAAGCTTTTTGGTTTGTTTTGTTCGTTTTCTTTCAGTAAAGTGCAGGATGGATGAATCATTGATCAAGAGATTCGCCTGCTCTAAGAACGAGTCTGAAAAAAACCAGGCTGGGTTGCTCTTGCGCCGGATAAAGCAAACTTGTGTCTGGTTTTCCCGTATGTGCCATTTTCACAGTTCATCTGTTGCAGAATACTGGTTTCTGGAATTTCTGCTTGCTACAGTGCTTTGAAGCCCTGTAGTATTCCTGTTTTGAACATTCATTATTATGGCATACATGCAGACAACGATGGGACAGACTCCATAGCTGATTAACATTCTTGTAGCTCCACTGAAGTCAATGGACTACACGGATTTATACCAGCTGAGCTTCTGACCCAGTGCAAGTTAGGGGTGGCTACATGTGCCTTTGTATGCCAGGTCGGAATTGGGGCCTTAGAATTTCATCCAGATTTACCGAGACAAATATGACTAGACATTAGTTGCACATACCGTCCGTCTTTCGGCAGCGAGTGCGGAGCTACCGTACTTCTCTAGCTACCGCTAGCTTTTCTTGGGTGGCTTTTTTGTTTTTATTAAAAACAGTGATATTAGAGCGTGCTTTGTTAAGAGAGCCACGTTGCTGTGATGTAACATAGGAATAGGGGGAAAAAAACCAGCCGTCACAACTGTCTTCCCCTCTGTTCCCGAAAGACAAGTGTTTTATTACAGCTACGGCCGTAATAAACAGAAACACCAGGTAAAAAATATCATATCACTTTGGATTAACTGCCACTGGGTTCCATTTCAGGGTTTTTTTCAGCTATTATGCACAATTCTTGTGTAACTCTTATGGAAAAGGTCACAAAAACACCCCCCCAATTCTGGCTGCAATTCAAACAAGGGAGAAATGACGAATGACAACGTAAAGGTTAATGACCCTGATAAATATTACACGGCACGGGGCGAGCGACCGAGATTTTAGTATTTGTATCACAGTAGCACCCCATTGTACTCGGTGCAGCGCACATGCACATGGAGAGGGAGTCTCCGGGCACATCACTTCATGTCTCCGTGCCTCCGTTTCCTCTCCCACACTTGAAGTGCTTTGGAGCAAAGACACACTGCGGGTCAGTGGATGGGCCGGGACTGGTCTCCCGGTCTCCCGAGTTCCAGTCCAGTGACCTCGGCAGTGAATTAAATCCCATTTGACAAGTGGCAGCGTAAAGCTCCGTGGGGCAGGGACCATCTTCTGGTTCTACGTTCGTATAGGGCCGAGCACGATGGGGTCCTCGGCCATGACTAGGGCTTCAAGGTGCTACGGCCGTAGACGTCATAAACAACAATTCTGTCGAAAATTAACTCACATACAATTCACGGTTGAACTACTTTACCTGAAATGCACAAGGGGTGTTGTCCATACAGTACACTCTCAGATTGTAATCCAGCGAATTGCAAGACATGCAGCCAAACACTGCCACTTTCAGCTGTTTAACTGCGCAGTCGGAGATGGGCTCCCCAGCGAGAGCATAAGTTCCAAAGCTGTCTAAGAGAATGTGACAGGCGTAAGGATCCAATAGGCAGTAGCAGGAAGTAGTTTCCTCTTCCATGGACATCACTTCCTATATAATGAAAACCATATTTCAACATCAACAGGCTTTTTAGAACAGGTGCCGTGACATTTCTGTTGAATTCCTTTTCGTTCTTTCTACTTTGTTCGAAACTTAACATACGTTATGGGCAAGACCGCATAGACTTTACTCGTTCGAGTGTTCGCAATCTAGCCCTGAGTCAGCGGCGGTGCTTATGGCTATATATTGGGCAGAATGCATTGTGTGCGGAATGTAATTATAATGACGCATAAGCCAGTTTAGCATCATCTTCAGTGTTCTTGGATTTCTAGCTAATTTGTCCTAATGTCAGGTTAAGAAATTACCTCGAAGATGGACGTCAATAAGTAAACCTTGAGCAACAGTCTGCAGCTAACATCCCCGTATAGCATCTATCAAGATGATGTTTATTCCGATCCAAAAAACCACAACCGTTTGTCTTCACGTACTCTTTTGCCGTTTTGTTTTGTCGTCAGATAAATGGTTTGGGGAATTTGCGCTGTAATATGTCATTCTTCCTCGGTAGTCCTTGAATACTGGCAACCGGCGCTGATGGAACTGACCGAGTACCGAATGCAACAGCATCAAGTGTAGAAGAATTACACTGAACTTGAAATGAGGCAGAGAAGCGCAACCATTAGGATACAATCCTTGGGGAAAGTCAACTGAGTTGACTGATACTTTGAAAGCTTGAACTGAACATGGGAACTACTTTATGCAGCGTATAATAAACCTGTACACATTACTGACACGGGGTCATCCATTGAGGCAACCCATTCAATGGAATATAAAATGGCATGAAATACGTAGGTCCAAGACGACTCTACTCTAGAAACGTTAGGTACAAAGATTAAACTTCACGCTTCGGTTCTTAAGGAATTCCTTCCCTCGCTTTCCATCGTGGTGAAGTTTTGCCCAACTGGTCAGGTTTAGCTATGGGTGGGTCTCCTAGGAGGGTTTAGACCTACTTGAATTTCTTAATGGCTTAGAAACAGCAGACACGACAGGAGTCAAGTGGTACTGACCCCTGTCACGTGACCTTCGGTAAGCGAAACCTAAATCGTACGACAGGGACGAGATCATAAAATGCAGTGACATTTATCATCGGTTTTGAATTGCAGCGGAGGAAAAGGATTTTAAAAAAACACCATCCCCATTTGACCGGCTCTAAAGCCCGGATGGTTGTATCTTACATTTTCCTCGGCGGTAGGGCCTTTGGAGAGGAGCGGTTGAAACTTACCTCCCATTTCCCTTGTTGTGTTCTTTTTTTCAAGTGAATATTCCAATGTTCAGCATTTACTTCTGCGCAATGCGGTATCGTCAAGGCAAAAGGAGTGGTGACTGTCACATCTGGAGGGCCGCATGTGACTTCTGGACCAAGAAGAACTTCTGTGCCTTCTGGCTGTAGGCTTCACGTGTAAATAAACGTTAGAAGAAAAAACAACTCAAAGTATTTTTTAAAAGGAATGAAAACTTTCCTAGCATTTTTTATCAAGATAGAATTCATTTCTGTGAACGGCAATACGCAAATATTTGTAGCCAAAATCCGAGTGCCTCGTCCGTCTGCTACACGGACAAAACGGAAAGCCAACTGCTGTGCTAATTTCAGTATAGAATCTGAAGCTGGATATGAAAGACACTTATTAGGCCACATATAAGCCATCCTCCACCGGTCAGTTCAGGATTTTGTTTCTTTAAGTGCTTCTCTGTTTGAATAAATCAAATACAACGTTAATATTACTCTACGTGAATAAGGCCTATTTTACGCACCAGCTTGCAATATCACCATCTAATTCTTTTTTTGTCATCGACAATATTTTCATAGTAGTGCAGATAAAACAAATTAGGGTGTACAAATACAGCCTCTCACAAATTTTCCCAGATTGAGTATGATTTTCCTGGTTTGAGAACATATTTCTATTCTGCCAATAGAACAAAACAGGTAATAGAGAGATAGCAGACATTAAGTTATAAATAAATCTCTTTCCCTGCTCATCCATTCAGGCCTACATTTAACTCCATCCCACACATCAATGTCCCCTCACTTTCTGTACTGTAAATACATATGCAAAACAATGAAACGGACGCGATAGAAAGGGGCTGATTCCATTTTTAGACAGAAATGGTATATCATTTAAAAGGTTATGCCCTGTCTTTAGTTGATCTGAGGACTGTTTTTTGGGTCCACGTCTCAACCTTCTGGCTTGTGTTTTTATTACTAATGTTATCATCACGGCTGGCCAAAATCTGCCCACAGAATTGAAGACAGTGACATTGCACAGACAGAAGACAGGGAAGAATTGGCATCGTGTGCATACCTTACTCATGATTTTCTTTATTATTTATAGCATTGTAGCACACAGGAGCCCTGGTCATTGACAAGGGCGCTGTACAAACACAGAACAAAAGGATGGTCCCTGCCCCCAAAGAATTGACGATCTGAGTAATGTCGATTAGACTACACGCGTGAATAAACTTAGATATGTGCTCAACTGTTTGAAGGATCAAGGCAGACATGACAAAAGGGGGTATACAAATATATTCACAAATACATAGGCTGATTCTGCTCTGCTGTTCGGGAGTCAAAACATTCGTTGTTCGCAAGTATTTGTGAACGTGTTCACGAATCCCCAGAGTTGAGAAATCGTTACATTTGTTTATCTAAAAAGTCAAGCGAGAAGCGCCAAATTCGGTACATCACCTGCCATTCTCCTCTGTATAAAGTCTGTCATCCAATCAGGGAGCAGAAACCCACCACCGCCAAGTGGCTTTGATAACCAATAACACAACACAACACAGGCCCAGCTTCAGTAAAGCATTTACGTGCAAGCTTAATGTTCCAAATGTCGGTAGTCCCACTGATTTTTAAAATACGCACACGCTTAAGGGTTTTGCCGGATGAAGGTCATAGCAAGTATTCCAAATGAATGGTTCAGAAACAACCCAGAGTCTCAAAATGTACTCATTCAAACGTAATTATGCTTGTGATTGATTAGCACATTTTGTCACGACTCAGGAATGGGTCACAAATAATTCACTACCAGGAAACTAAATACATTGAACTATTTGAAAGTAAATATGTATTTGCTTTCCAACATTTCAAAGTAATAAAGAAAGCATTTGAAAAATTAAATAAGTGAAATCAACCAGCAAGGAATGCTACCCTTTACCAGTCACATCTGATTTCGGCGGAGATAAATAAATAAACCTACGAGTACTGTGAAGAAACCGCTCTCTACAGCACAAACCTTCATTCGTAAACAACGGTCATAAAAGATGCACCGAGTTTCTTACAAATTCATAGACATGGTCTTGGAATTATTAGAAACCTTCGAGACAAACTGCTCTTTATTTATTTTGGGTAAGTAAGTTGTTCAATTATTACTCCCTTCTCTACTGTAACTCAGGAACGACTGGTGCATTTTATCTCCTTATCGCCGTTTTGATGCTGCTGCTGGAAGTGATAACAATAGCCTATTTCCAGAGAATGAGTTAAACCCTAGTTATTTAATGTGGTAGGTGCATCTCTATCCTATCTCACGGACAACAGGCACGCGTCCTTCAACTCCTGCCTCCTATGCCAAATGAATGCTGCTGACAAATGCACAAAATACAGGTGCGGGGGGAGGAGGGAGTTTGCCAAAGTTACCTCCAGCACAAAGTTGGACAATTCATCTCCCGTAGTGGGAACAAAATATAGGTTAAGCTGCAAACAACACTACATTTACCCTCAGGGGTTGTGCATCGAGAGTTTTAGTCACGCTACTGGTGATGATTCCCAATTGGTCAAGTTTTGGAAGTGTCAAGAAGAAAACAAAACACTCTCACGCAAAGAGAGGAAGATGTCTGTCCGGCTGTCTGGAGGATGATGTGAAATGGACTGGGACAATGCACCTGTGGCCTAAAACGTCTCCCGAAGAAGTAAACCGTGAGCTACAGTCACTGAAACAGGACAGCCTTAATAATGGGCACTGGCAGCCTTCCATGGTCACTGTGGCTCAGTGTCATTGCTGACTGAGTCATAGTAGGGATGTGTGTGAATGACCAATGACAAGCTCTTCTGAAACAAGCAATCTAATTGCTTTCAGAGAATCATTCCCGGCGTAGCACATATTGTACAAACATATGGGAATGCTGGGAATTATTTAATGCCAAATGAACTGAACTCAACAAATTAGATGAACTTTCACACTGACTGCAAATAGCAGGAGTCTTTTCTCTAACAACTGACAAGGTATTGGGAATCTGATGCAGTTCGGGGCTATTTATTAAGCAAGGCAGGGAAGGGAAACGTTACAAGATGCAGGTATTTAAAATTCCCTTGGGGGCATAGGAAACAAATCAGTAACCAGATCTAAGCCTTCCAAATCCATCAAAATCAAGAGCTTCACAGGTTTCCAGTAAAGGAAAGAGAAATAGGCAATGGAGCTGCGCAGAAATTATTCTCTGTGAAACTACATGAAAAGAATGGCTATTTTAGTTTACACTACTCTGCCTTTTGCACAGCTCAGAGGAAATGGTGGATTTTTGGTTGTGGGTTGTTTGGGTGGGGGGCGGGCATCTCGATTACAAATTTGGAAGTTCCACGTTTTAAGATTAACTTTGATCATCAAACTAACATTTCAAAATGTGAAAAACACCATTTCCTTTCTAAAATACAGGAATCTCTTTTTGCTGAAAACTGGAACCATTTCTTAATTTTACAAATCTCCACTCACTAAGGCACGGCTTGGCTCAATTCTGGGGAACTCAAAAAACCAAGCAGCAACCACTAGGGCACAGAAATATACTTACATAGTATTACTATGAAATAGACAAAATGCTATGTTCATATGATAGACTCAGAGACTTTAAGGCCAGAAGGGACCATTATGATCATCTAGTCTGACCTCCTGCACAATGCAGGCCACAGAATCTCACCCACCCACTCCTGGAATAATCCTCTCACCTATGTCTCAGCTACTGAAGTCCTCAAATCATGGTTTTAAGACTTCAAGATTCAGAGAATCCTCCGGTAAGTGACCCGTGCCCCGTGCTGCAGAGGAAGGCACAAAACCTCCAGGGCCTCTGCCACTCTACCCTGGAGGAAAATTCCTTCCCGACCCCAAATATGGCGATCAGCTGAACCCCGAGCATGTGGGCAAGACTCACTCACCAGCCAGACACCCAGGAAAAAGTTCTCTGTAGTAACTTCTAACATCCCATCATTGACCATTGGTCCTATTTACCACTGATGGCAATTAATTGACCTTTATGACTGCTGTGATTGATAGGTGTCAACATATTGACTGATGTGATAGGTGTCATAGGAAATCAAATACTTTGTGAAGCATCATTCAATGTTCACAAGGTCCTTATGAGGCAAATGTTAGTCCTTCCCACTTTATAGAAGGCACAGAAAGGTTACGACTCAAATTGAAAGAGGCGGCCTCACATTTTGGGTGGTTCCGTTTTTGATTTCCCAACATTGACACTTTGGACCTGGTTTTCCGGGGGCACTGTGCACCCAAAACAGAAGTCAGCACCTCTGGAAATCAAGCAAAAAAGCGTTTCAAATTGGGCATCACAAACAGAGGCACCCAAAATCTGACGCTAACAGTCTGATTACATTGGTGTACATGACGACACTGGGTTCCAGGCAGTGATTAAAAGTTAGTTCACTGCGCTACTATTCTCATCTGATGGCATCTTATCACCCAGTCTATACTGGTGTAAACTATCCATGGTGGACAGGGGCGGTGCCAGCTTTTTTGCCGCCCTAGGCGGCGGCGGCGGCGGCTGAAGAAGTGCTGCCGGAGTCCTCGGCGGCAGCTTCTTCAGCCGCCGGGGACCTCGGCGGCATTTTGGCGCAAGCCCTGTCCCGCCGGCACTGTTCCCTCTAAGCTATGCGTGTGTGTGCGCGCACACAGATTCTAAACCCCGCGCACACGGCGAAACACTGCGCACACAACAATTTGCACAGAAGCACAACACTTTGCATAGAAGAGTTCTTTTGCGCACACGGCCTGTCAAAAATTTGCACAGAAGACATTTTTTGCGCACACGGCCGCTCAAAAATTAGAGGGAACATTGCCCGCCGGTGGCCGCCCCCCAAATCCTGGCGCCCTAGGTGACTGCCAAGGGTCGCCTAATGGTAGCGCCGACCCTGATGGTGGAGACAAATGATGAATTGTGGCTTAATTCGGGTAGAGCAAGAGAGAACTTTAGAGTCCTCACTCTCACTGCCTGGCTCCACCCACCGCTCTCCAATATTTCCCAAGTCTTCAAACACGGCACAATGTGTTGCTGCTCATATTAATTCATAAACAAAGAAATCTGTGGCTCTTCTATCTCTTTCTATGCTGTGGTACATAACTGCAGCATAATATTTTTCTTTTCTTCTAACGTAGCTGTAGGATAGATTCATGCTGGAATGATCACCTTTCTAGCCCAGATTTTGGAACACCTTGCCTATCAGCAGTACAAAGGTAATTTTAATATGTTAAATACTGTTTTGATACAGAATGCCATATTCTAATGGACAAGACACACAAGCAGGTAGATCAGAAGTGAGGCAGAAGTTGGCCCTAAGAAATACAGTTGAAGGAAAAGATGACCCCTAGGAGAGGGCTGACTCCCAAAATCCACCTACAGAGGAAGCAACCATAGATATCCGAGAGAGACATTTAACAGTCATTTTTGCCACTGCTCTTCCAGGCCTTGCAATAACTCTACATAAATAACCCAATGGTGTGTGAGGATCACATTCTTAACAACCTGAAAAAGACATTGAGCACAGCTGAAGGATCTGGCCTTTAATTTTATTTTACCAGCATGCCTTCCTCAGTGGCTACATTTAGACTTGGCAGAAATTGATTTCTATGTTGTTTTTGTTTTTATCATTTCAATGGATGATGTTTATTTTAAGTATATTTTCATCATGTCATTTTCACAGTTGCACCAAATTATGTGTTAAGAATTTTTTGTTTTTCTCTATTAAAATTTTCACAATTGCGAGACAATATGGGGAGGTCAGACAATAATGATTTAATAGTAGTTGACATTACGATATGAAAAGTTACTTCCATAACAGTTTCAACAAACTGCCAACATCACATGCCAAAATATACGCAGTAGACATCCTTCAATCAATCAAGTACTATTAGATACTAAAGTCACTTTTTTTACTTCACCTATCTGTACATGTTGATTATTATTGAGGGAAATATTTTTTCGTTCATTACTGTGCGTGTGGGGGCGTGAAATTGACATTAACCGACATGAATTGAAAAATCTAATCCTTTCAAGCCTCGCTACATTGTCCAAGCGTTCACACCAGTGAGTACCAGCAGCCAAGTTACTCCCAGTACTTCTCCCTGCTTGTTTACGGCCCATCCCCTGGGACTGCCATCCTAGTGCACTCACTGAATCTGATGCTGCCGTGTTTTGAATGAGTGGGGGGAGGGGAACAGTTTTAAAGATTTCCTATTACACAAACTAATACAGTCTGTATTTAAATCTCCAAGCTACAGAGCTGGGAGATCTGGAGCCTGAAATGGACTTTGGATTCTAGGCCTCAAGTCAGCGTGAGAATGCTGTGGAGGGGATCTAGCTGCCAAGAGAAGAATTGGTGCCCATTCAAAGCATTGTTCACGTTGGCTGTAGCAGTGGCTGCTCATGTATCTTCTAGCAGGGAGGCAGATCCTCAGCAGGGGCTACAGGCCAGATGTGCTTCTCCCCTTCCACATTGCAAAGGCACTGAAACCAGAAAGACGGGAGTGGTGCTAAAGACGTGCGTACCCTCAAGTCCCAGCACGCTCTTTGCTTTAACTCGGTCTGGTTGGATGCAGAGTACGTTCGTGGAGGAGGGGAGGAGAGGGATTACGCTCGACTACTCCTGTTTTGCTATTTTATTGTCACTGGCTAAAAACAGACCACCAGTCGATGTGATATATAAAGGTAACAGAGCTAAGGGCATCTTGGCTCTGAATGAACCATAGTACCTAGAGAAAGGAAGCCAATGAGCTCCAGCTCTGTACATGGAGGGCCAAAAAACTGTGCCTTGAATCTGGATTTCCCATGGTAATCCTGTCCCTGGGTGACAGGAATGCTAACTTTCATGTTACTTCAGACTCATAAATATGCTTTTTTTTTTTTTTTTTTTTTTGTGTTGCCTCGAGCAGTTAAATGTAAACACCAGAACTGGTTAAAAAATAAGGTGGGGGGGGGGGGGGGAGAGAAGTAAAGGAATTATTTAAAACAATCCATTTAAAAAGGATTATTTTGACAAGTTCAACAAACAGCAAAATATATGCAATATGCAGTCGCATGCGCTGTTCCCTTTACAACAGCAATGTGATGACTGATTGTTTTGGGGGCAATACATGTGATAGGGGGTGAGGAATTTTGCCCCCCCAAAATAGTGTTCACTTACATTACCCAGTTTTTAGTGTCAAGTTCTACGTGGACACAAATCAACAGAAATATTGCATAAGTTACATATTATATGTAAACCTGAATTAATCTGTCTTCTGACACATTTATGGAGAATTGATTGATTTCACAAATTAGACTCTTACAAACTACGTGCAAATCAATTTTACAATGGCCAGTTTACATGCACAGCGGAAAGCGGTGTCCATACCTTATATGGAGGTTAGGAAGTAACAATTCAATGAATATCTGAAATACATTCCGTTTTTCATGCAGTGTGGGTTACTGCATTTGATTATCATGGAATCATCACACTTCTGTTGGAATGCAATCAAACCAGAATGTCAGAGAGAGAAATAGGCAAATAGAACCTTGCATCCTGGATTTTTCTCTCCTCCACTTTTCTTCTTCTAATCTTTTCAATCAGCTCCTTTCCGCCTCTATCTCCATACTCTGACCTCATTTTAATTCATTCTACTCCAACCTTGACAGTCTGGGATACCTATAAGCATGCATATGGGTGGTGTTTCTGGAAACAGTGTCGCTTTAGCACCGATTGTTAAATACGCTTTACGCGTTGGAAAACGTGTACATTAAAGTCTATTACTACTTCTTATGGTAGCACCCACAACTCGCTAATCAGTTTTCAAACATTTAAGAAACAGTGGCTCCTGCTCTAAGTTCACAATCTCAGGAGCTGACCTGACCTGTACAGGATATGTTATTTTAAGTGATACAGGCCAGATATACTCAGATAATTGGATAATGGAAACGAGACCAGTACCTCACATAGACCGATACACTTACGTTGGGATACCGAGACCTTACATACATTTTCTCCTCCAAATGTCTTTAGAGTCAGACTGCGCATTGTTCGAGACAGGTGGGCAATTCAGGTATGGGCCACTAGATCTGTGTAGTATAGACAGCCTTGTGCCTTAAAATGCTGTTAGTACTCCTGCCAAACTTTTCCTGCTTTGTTGGGAGAATTCTATGACCACTTAAAGCACAACTCCATTGCCCTGCCAAGAAACGAATGTCTCAAAACTCTAGTACTGTGTAGTGAGTGATCCTATGTCCTCCTTATGTTTGTATGGGATACATCCATCTCTAATCTGAGCACACGCAATGGGATTCATTTGTGCGCCCCATTTTCAGGGTGGAACCAGCCACCTCGTTTGGGGAAATGACGATTTAAATGAGCACCATTTTATATTTGCTGCAACTAAGATAATGCAGTAGTTACCGGGTCCCATGTCACTCGGCAGTCTTTGGAAGCACAGAGTTGGCGTTCAACGGGAGAGAAGTTCTTACATTTACTACTTTAATATGCTGCAATTAACTGGAGTGGAAATGATGTTTATGATCAATCACCTTCATAGGACTTGCTATTTCTTCCAGAAGAACTGGCAATAAAAGAAAGGATGCACACTAATAAGGCATAAAAACACGATGTGGAGCCCCTTTTCGGACGTGTGAACCGGTGGTTGTCCCCTTAGTGAAGGAAGGTTCGTATTATTCAAACCTCTTAGCGAACACAAGCCATTGTTATCTTTTCAGCTGCATTTTTAATTAAGACTCATTTGGGCTATTCTCATCACTTTCATATTACAATCAGTGTGGTATTAAAATACACTGTTAAAATTAGAGCAACTTGTCCTGTGGAGTGTCAGAGGGATAAAGTTGGTTTAAAAATAAAAACAGAGAGACCTCAGAAAATTGTGACCAGACAAGATTTGAACACTTGGGGGCAGAATCTGCCCCAGTAATCATTGGGTTAGCCCTATTGTTTGTACTTGGCCTATATTCTGTGTTGAATAACTTTCGATTACTCTAATCTGGGTAAATGTAGGCTAACGATATTTCGCACTTTCATGGAACCGTCCCTCGGAGCATCTCATAGTCCCTTACATGCATTAATTAAGTAAGTCAGAGAAATGGGGAGTTCTAGCAAATTTGCCCAACTCTCAAAAGCGAATCTATCGCAGAGCTGGGAATAGAAAACGGGAGTCCTGAAGGGCCCCCCTAGAGCCAGTAGATCTCTCCTTTCACTACGCTGAGAGTTTGAAGTCTCATGCTTCAGGTTGTGAAATGATCACAAAAGATTTGCTCCTTGCAGGTTATTTTTTCCCATGCATGTCAGGTATTGGCCACTTCTGCAGGTAGGATGTTAGTCTTGGTGAATAAGTGGATTGGTTTGGCCTGGCAGGTCACACTCAGTCCCTCAACAGAGCTGAATAGCTGTATTCATTAGTTTCCGTTTTTATTTTTCCTCCCCGCTCCCTTTTAATTGTTTTTATTCACAGCACTGTAGTTCTTCCACAAGAAACAAAAGCTTGAATGCCAAATTGTCAAGGCTACGCAAAAACCATTCGCGCGTTGAGTGTTTTTATTACAGCAGTTGTCCTATTCTTTCTGAACCCCAATAAGACATGGTATTGACTATTGAATGTGCAGTGCCGGAGGACACGCAGCTGGCAAACTTCTCTCTTCTCCCCTCCCCAACAAACTAATTCAATTCCCGCACGTAATTTTTCTTTATTTTTCCTTTAAATCTCTCCGGGCTTGTTTTTGGCAGCAGGTTGTTTTGGAGCATTCGTATGTGAGAGACAAGAGGACCGCACAGACTCTCCTCTCCCCCGACCCCCTCTGCATGAACAGCTGTGAAGAGTGTGTGGGGTCCAGGAATCAGCTGCTGTGAATGCAAGCACAGTTCCTAGTCCAAAGCTTACGGTTGATTAGGGGTTCTTACATCATTTCTGTGCTCTGATGTGTGGAGCTGCTGTCACTACTAATGAAGTACTGTTTGGCATTTTGTGACCCAACGTGTTCATCTTGCTTCTTTTTGGAGCGGGGCTTAGACGTTGTTGTGTAAACCCTGCAGTAAGAGTGAACCTATCATATAAAGTAGTCAAAAACCACTTAAAAAAACCGGGGTCCTGGATTTCCAAGGGGGGATTTCAGTGGGGAAGGGGATTTCAATCAGTCTCTTGCCAAAATACTCACAGCACCGCCAAATTTCATTGCCTGCGAAGAAATCCTGTTAGTCCTTACGATCCAGACTGCCCCGCTACATCTGGCTTTCCAGTCCTACAGATTTACTTCCAATCCTTACACATTACTGCTGCTGAGGACTCTGGCACCTCACCAGCTATTCCCAAATGTAAGGGTAAAGGAAACTTATGCTGCTTCTACTAGATCTATTATTGCTTCTTTCAGCGTGTGTGCAAACTCTTTGCATGGAAAAACAAGTCGCCCATATTGATCAGTCTTTCGCTTCTGAATGCAGATCACGTATTCTTTGTATTGCAGTAGTACCAAGAGGTGCCTCCCGAGACTGGACCGAGGGTTGCCAAACCCCCCAGCGTTGGCCTGGAGTCTCCCGGAATTGGCATCACTCTCCCGGTGACAACTGAAAGCAACCCAGGAGATTTTTATAGCATATTTTAAGAAAATGACATAACGTCATGTGGTGGTGGGGGTGGGGGTGGGGTGGGGGGAGGGGAGGAAATCTCCCGGAATAGCTTCAGTCACAGTTGGCAACCCTAACTGGATCCCTATTCTGTTAGGATCCCTGTAGGAGGCGGTCTCTGCCCCAAAGAGCTTAAAGTCTAAATGGACAAGACAGACACAGAACAGGAGAAATGATTCATTATTTCCAGGGGTATGTCTACACTGCACCGTAAAACCGGGCTCTTACCTAGGTTTTAATCAGAACTCGCCCTCCTCCCTGCCATCCACACAGCAAAACCTCTGACCCAGGTCTGGAGGTCCCTTAAGCCCGGGTTAACTGATCCTGCTGGGGAGGGGGAGGATTGTTGTTTTTTAAAGCCCAGGCTCCACTGTAACTTGGGCAGGAACCTGCCTGCATTATAATGAAGATGCAGGGAAAAAAATCACTCGTGCTGATAGTCCTCCAATGCCCTTCCCACAATTCCCCCAGCAATTGATATCACTGACTGGGAAAGAATCCTAAAGCGTCTCAGCACAAAAGAACCATTGGCTGTGTCCCAGCCATACCCGGGCGAGAAGCAGTGAGGACATACTGATGCAGATATGGCTTTGCAACGAGGATGCTCAGACCTGCATGCCTGTCACCTAGGTGTAACTGTAGATGTAGCCTCTATCACAAATGAGAAACGGAGGCACGGGACACCTAAGTGACTTGTCCAAGGCCATAAAGAGAATTGGTGACAGAGCTGGAATTGCATCCAGATTTCCTGTATCATCCCTGTGCCTATTAACGTATTTCACGAGGAGACATCAGTAGTGGGATGAGATGATAAATCCCCAGCACTGTCAGGCAAATCACATATTCCTAGCTGCACTGACTCCAACCAGCCATAGTTCCCGGCTGCGCGCGGGTAACTCCACGGAGGTGGCTTTTTGTTTCCAGGAGCGAGCCAGCAGATTGCTGACTTTTTTTTTTTACAGTATGGCTCCTGCTCAGTGTTAGCAGCTAAAGCAGGTTTAAAGCGAGAGAATTAAGCAAGGAGGCAAGAGATGTTTCACCCTAATTCTCGCTAGGGCTGAATCGACGGGGTTTTTCTTACTTTCTGAGAAATCAATATCCAGTGCATTTTGCCAGCATCAAAGGAAGTATGCTGTTTGGAGAGCAAGCTTGTCTATTTCTTTCCTCTCGGGGAGCCCTTCAATGTATCCGTTATAAAGCCCCAGCAGCCATCCCCATCCTTGAGGCCAGTAGCGTAGCCAGGTCCGGAGCACAGGGGGAGCGGCGCTATACAAAAGGTGCCTCCCCGCTCCCCCTGTACTCACCTGGCGGCGCCTCCGGCGGTCCGGTCCGATACGGCGTACTGGCAAAAGCCAGCGCCGTGCTGGACCGTACCGGCTTCCCCGGTGGTGATTTAAAGGATTTAAACATCGCCCGAGCCCCGCTGCCGGAGCCGGGCTCGGGCGGCGCTTTAAAAGGCCCGCCCGAGCCCAGCTCCATTAGCTGGGCTCAGGCAGCACTTTAAAAAGCCTGTGGCTCCCCGCGGCTGCAGGAGCCGCGGGCCTTTGAAATCCCCGCCTGAGCCCCGTCGGGCGGCGCTGCTTCTGCTCACAGGGGGAGCGGCTGCGCCCCCTGCTCCCCCCCGGCTACGCTACTGCTTGAGGCTCTACGTGACAGACAACGTATTTAGGATCATCATTCCTTTGGCTTGGACTCCTTTTAGAGAGATCACCGGTTCCATGGCCGATTTGGCCAGGAGCACTGTGCTTCAAGACTCTGGAACATTTTAAGACACGGATTTCTTCTCCTTCTAGATTTCACACAAGAGCCACGTTCCACAGGATTGTAGGACACCGATTCACAGCCGACACAGATGATTTGCGGCAAGAATTGGTATATTGCACAGATGACGGGGCAAAAATTGTGGTTTTGTTTTTTGAATGATAGCAGTGGAAACGGAGCAGGTGGAAAGATCTGGGCCTGATTCAGACTGTCTTTTAATGTCTACCTTCTCCCCGCAGGGGCTGAAAGAAGGAGGGGATAGTAATGACGAGTAGTCCATTATACTGAACGATCTCCGCCTTAACCAATGCATAAGATGACATGATCCCTGCCCCAGATGGCTTCCTGGAACCACACATTCAAGGGTCAACACAGCCCTTCATTCTTAAGAAGTAGACACATCTGTTCATCCACCTAATGTAGACAACAAATTAGACTGTGCTATCTGAAAACTAGGAAGGGTGGACAGTCTTTTGGATGAAACTTTACTACAACTGCTATTGAATCATAAATGATTACACAGAGCAGAACTTTCGTATGGAAAAGGGAACAAACATCCTTAACTTGAACCCACGATTTAACCTTTCAGCCTCTTCTGTACAGTGAGCTGTCCACGCGGCTGATGCCTTTCACTCGAGAGGTGGCTACTTAATGCATATGGTCAGTAAAGTGATACAGAACTGTAACTCAGTATTAACCGTGCAGAGATTGCAGCTCCTTCAGCCATGGGAAACAAGAAACCCAGGGGCAACAAAAGGCAACCAGGTTTCCTGCAGATCAGTACAGGATGCTGCTGCTGCTGCTAAACAAGTCTGTTTTATTCCAGAAAAGCTAAGATGGCCGTATCAATGCTGTCTCCATTATTTGAAAAGGAAACGTTGCCTGTATTATAATGGAAAAATAAATCAATGTTTGCATTTGTTTCATTTTATAGGACTGCATAAAAAAAAGGAAAGAAAAATCTCCCTATGGTAATTTTCTGGTCTGGTTCTCACCACCCCTGCTTCTGCCCACAAAAATAAAACAGCAGGCAACATTTGCTACTTGTATTTAATTAACCCATTTTAATTCACTTCTGCAGAATCCTTGCAGATGAAACAGCTGCTTTTTTTCCTCCTTCCCTTCACGTATCTTAATCTTTCATTGAAAATGATCAAAATACTATGGCAGCAGATGGGGATGGAATATAAAACGTCTCACAAAGGAGTTCAGATATCAGAGAAAAGCAGAAAAGGGTTTCAGAATAAGCTGTGGAAAATGTCCCCGGACTTTAAAATTCACAGACAGCTCTTTCTCTTGGTTTTTTAAGCAAAACACCTGCAATTATTTAGCTATCTAAGCTACTGTAACCAAATATTTACTCTATATGCAATAGTTTTCTTTATTCCATCACTGCTTTTTGGAAATATTGTCCACTTTTCCTGTACCTATATTCAATAGAAGGGGTCTATCACCCCACGCAAAGAGAAGAATGACTTTGTTTAGGAATCTGGAACTAAGTGCTCTTTTCCTTGGACACAAGCGCCTTCTCCATCTCCACTAATGCTTCCCGGGGACAAACCTCTAGGAATTGGCCAGTCCTGGACGATTAGTCAAGTGTTAAAAATAGGGCTTGAGAGGTACATAAGCCTGCTTCTGGCCCCTTTATACAGGGGGTGCATTTCCCACCCCCTCAAAAAAAAAAAAAAAAAAAAAAAAAAAGCTTGAAATTCACTACCTACATTATTACTGCAACTTGTCTGTTCAGCTCAGTTTGGAAGGTAAATTATGAAAGCGCAGTTGAAGGAAGCTACAGAAACGTGCAATAAGTGGGAGCTTAGTTAATTACACTGTAAGAATGTTGGCTGGAATGTCCCACTGCATCTTGTACCAGCGGTAGCGATGGAAAGACTAATAAATCCAATCCTCGCACCTACTGAGCTAAAGCAAGGGAATTTGTTGGAGGCCTCAGGCAAAGACTGAAAGGGAGTTGGGTTACAGAACAGTTCTTGGTAACACAAACTGAGAAAACAGAATTTGCACTTAATGGTAATGGAACAGATGATAAAACATGAAAACACGTCAGAAAATTACATAATGACGTCTAAACAGCATCAAGCTACTATATGGAATTAACCAGTTGTGCTCTAGAGTACATGGGTCAGATCCCCCGTGCCAGTTAACACCAGTTGAGAATCTGGGTCAACGTGTGTGCATGGACATACACAAGAACAGCACGGACAGCAACAGCATCCCAACAACTGGTTGAACTGGGCAAATTAGGACCATTCATCTGAAAAGTCTGTTCTCTAAATAAATGTGTAAATCAAGAGGGGATTTTTTTTCTCTAAAATATGTGTTCTACTTCAAATGGGAATTAATTCACGGAAGTCCTATAGCCAGTGTTATACAGAAGGCCAGACTCAGTGATCACACCGGTCCCTTGTGCTTTATAATCCGCAAAACTATTCCGTTTTAAAAACTTTGTCGGATGAAAAGCAAAAGGGAAGTGCAATCTCAAAGATTTAGCACTCTCATCGCTCGTCCGAGAGAGGTGAATGTAAAAGGGATCTATAGGAACCCCTGAAACATAGTCATCGCTGGAGTGGAACACAGTTGCTACTCAGCCGCTCTACGAAACTGTCTTAGGACAGTGAGCACACAGTATTATATGCGCGTGAAACTGAACGGGAAAGTTAGGCAGTAGGATGTAACTACACAGGTTTGAAATCAGTCAGGACACTGGGTTAACATCCCAACTGTTGCAAGAAGTTGCCATAGTATCTTTAAGAACTACAAACGGTAAGGACCTTTGTCGTTAGTCTTCTTCGAAAGGCAAGCCCCTCCTACAGCAAAGCTTTCTCTAGCAACATGTCAGGGCATTGTTTCAACACTAATTCAGGGAGGAAAGTGATGCCTAGGTGACTTGAGCGGCTATAAAAACCTAAACTGCCAACACTGTTTCCTACAGTACCTTAGAGATCTCACATCCAAGCACTAGGCTGACACACTGCTTAGCCAGAGATTTGTCAGGATCACAAGATAAAGAATCCCAGTGTAAACAGTAAGAGAAAAAGGAAAGTTATACTCAGCAGAAGTGCAAACAAACCCTTAAATGATACATCCCGTGGCTTAGTAGTAGGAGCAAAAGGCCGAATTTAAGATTTTTCGTGTCCTGGGCGTACTGCTTTTTATCTTTAATCTTAACATTATTTAATGATAACATCAACTTTGCTTATTTTAGAAAAATACACCTCAGTAGTCTATATTAACCAGAATTCTTGTGACAAACTCTCTTGGGTAAATACATCACCGGGGAAACTAAGTGACAAGTTATATTTACCCAAGAAGCTAGAGCAACTCTAAGTCAATATGTACAGTAAAAGGGGAAGAAAACAACCGACTAACATGACAGTTTCTCATGTGCATCTCAAATACACTCAAATGGGAATATGTGGAAAGGAAAATAACTCTCATGTGCAACAGCGGTGGCCCTAAAGGCAGGAAGTGGCTAGCAGTTAGATAACACTTAGCGCCGATAACAAGTCCAGAAGGCCCTGAGTACTGTCTAATGATTAGAGAGTAACTTACAGTCTGGGATGGGTGTTCCCCCCCCCGTCTCTCTTCCACCAGTATGATTTCAGACAAGATATTTAGGAACACATTTTCAAAAGTGCTTTCCTTCTGGGTACCCAATCTAAAACACCTCAATCCGGATATTTAGAGGTGCTGAGCACCCACATATCCTACATTTATCAAGTTGAGCACCTCAACTTAGTAGACACACTTGGAAATGTTTAGGCTCATCGTTCCATCACTATTTGCCCATCTGCTGAATGCGTGTAAACTGGTCTGCCTTACTAAGAAGCTTTAACGAATGAATGTTTTTGCATGTTTCATCCTAAGGTCTGCCAAGCCGCTTCAAGCCTCAGATAGCCCCACAAGAATGACCCTGCTGAGACTCAGCTGAGGGACAAGGACCCAAAAGGAACCACACAAGAAAAAGAATGCAGTGATAGGATTATTTGACTTGGAATAAACATCACCTAGAAACTCAATACTGTAAACTGGGTTCCTGACATACACCTGATATTATTTTGTTGCACAATTTTGCATTTGAGGTAAAAGATATTTGGCCTCTTAAAATGAAGGATTGTCCTGTAATTAGTGACAGTTGAGAGGTAGGGCTTGCGCCCTACCTGCTTCAAACTTGCCTCCCCTCACATCCTTGTACTAGCACTGTGACAATATGCTACATTTGTGACCTAAGTGTGCTCACGTCAGTTACTAGACTCTATTACGTAAAATTTCACTTTGTAACTCTACTGACTCTCCTGGTGTTTGAGAACAAAGTTTCCAGATAGAACTTAGCAGAACCTAGAAAATAACTTGTGCCAAACTTAGCGCTGCACATCAGCAAAATCCATCGGGCTCTGAAAAACAACCCACTGGTAGAGCACTTTGATTCTTTATAACCCATGTTGTGTGAAAAGTTAAAGCCACTGGGAAACAGACAATCCTTTTATGGGAACAGCTATCAACATCTGTTAAAACCATCTGTTTCTCTGGCTGTTTTCCGTCATAACAAAAGGGAAAACAACTAATCTGAGGTAAGAGACCCTCGGTCAAATTCTACTGTCACACTGATGTAGATCTGGAGTAACTCCACTGGTTACAATATAGTTACTCCCGGCATAAGTGTTAGCAGAATTCAGACCTCCCCGCCATGTCTAATAGCCACCTCATTTATGAAAAGGTCAAAAGAGTAGCTAGGTACATTTTATGTGGCAGCGCTAATGGCAGCAGATATGATACGACTGTGCAAAAACCAGCTGCCCGAACTTACCAAAAGCCTAGTAACAACTTTCCTTTTCCTTCTGTTTCTAATTCACTACAGTGATTGTAACGGGGCTGGACTGAAAGCCTGGGAGAATGAACTCTATTTATCCACAAAAGGGAAATAATGCAGGGCAAAAACACGTCAAACACCCTCTTCGCCACCCTGCCAAATGCAACGCAGAAGGACCACACTTCTCATGGTCAAAGGACAGTTCAGTTTCCATGGTCCACTCAATTCTTGCTGGGACAGTGTGACGATCTGTCATCACAGACAGCCAACAAGGGAGCAGACTCTAACAGTGACTTCTAGGACAGAGTTATCTATAAGTTAAGAACTGGACTATCTATGCACAGGGCCGGTGCAAGGAAGTTTCGCGCCCTAGGCGAAACTTCCTTGCACCAGCCCTGCATCCTCCCCCCAGCTAAACCCTGCCCCGTGGCAGCCAGTCCTCCCCCCCGCGGGCCGGCAGCTCAGCCCCCCGCCCACGGCAGCCTCCCCCCGCCCGAGGCGCCCCCCCAGCTCCCGGCTCAGCCATGGAGCTGGGAGGCAGCCGCGGCCAGCCGCCCTCCCGGCTCAGCCACGGAGCCAGGAGGCAGCCGCGGCCAGCCGCCCCCCCCCCACCCCCCCCGGCTCCCTAGGCGACTGCCTAGGGTCACCTAGTGGGTGCGCCGGCCCTGTCTATGCACTAAGAACTTGAATGAGAACCCATTCATTCATTTCACATAGGCCACCGAATGTCCAGAGGATGGTGATAACTATTCGCCAGCAACGGGAAGAGTCAGTCTGATAACCTAGAAGTGCAAGATTCCTTACTAGAAACCCAGTTCCCCTGAGTTATCCAGTCCTTCAACAGAGTTCTCATATCTGAATGTGTTTTCAGCGTGGTAGCATACAAAGTGCCTGATTGTGCTATTGCTTACCCTAGTAATTCCTATGAAGTCAATAGTTATACCAGGGTAAAAGAGGGTGGAATGAGGCCCACATAATCCAGTAATTGGTATGATGGCTATCAGAAAAGTATTTGCTAGGATTATGCTTTTTTTTGTGTGTGGATGGTACTGCCATGTGATTTTTAGTGGTTTCTCACCTGGACTCCCCTTGACTGATGGTAAGATAGATTTCCCATGAGCTCTCTTCAGGGATAGCTCCATGTGGTATCAGCAAACTGACTCCTATAACAGAAGAAGTTTAGAGGTTATTGTTGGACTTCCCAAATCCAAAGCTTCTGGAAATATTTTGGACGTAAAGAAAAACCTCACATATTGCTTCTGCATTATAGCCCCTTGAAATGTATACTACCCTAGCAAAAAGCCTGTTTGAAAATGGTAGTACAGGGTGGGCCATTCTCAAATCAAGGAAATACATCTCATTAAAGTGGTTGGTTTGTTTGTACTACAGTATTTCCCAAAGGCCCCTATCAGGATGAGATCCTCACTGGGCTAGGCTTTATACAAACAGTGGGGCAGGCTTCCTGCCATCATACGAGTTTTTGAAAGAGCAGACTTTGAGGTATTTTTGCACCAGTGAATGATGTAGGAACGAGGTTCCCAAACTGTGGTCCGTGGACCACCGGTGGTCCGCGAGCTCCATTCAGGTGGTCTGCCGATCGTTCCCTCTAAGGTGCGCGCCTGGGCGGCCAGACACGAGACAATGAAGGACAGGTGTGGCTCCACTAATTAGGTGCCTGGACCCTGGAGAAGACACACATGTAAGGGGAGGTGATGGCCTTGGGAGGAATAGGGGGTAGGTGGGAGGGGGCAGTGGGGTGAGAAGGGGGGGGGGGGAGAATTTGGGATGTACAGGGCTGCAGCGGCCAAAGAAAGAGGCGACTTTCCCCAGCTCCAGGACTGCCACTGCCGGGGAGAGACAGACCTCCTTCCCAGCCCCAGCTCGGGGGCTCCCACAGCGGGGGAGAGAGGGCACATCCATTGCATTAGAAAGGTAAGACTACTGATATTAAAATATGAGTTGTGTGCTTTTACTTGCAGAACAAAAATGTTAATTATTATTACGGTTTTTTAACATAGCGCTTTTATCCAAAGCGCTTTACGATAGTTCGCTAACGGGACAAACAACATTTGGATAGATCATTAAGCGGTCCGCCGAGAGTCTCGGCCATTTTTGAGTGGTCCGTGAACAAATAAGTTTGAGAACCACTGATGTAGGATGCATAACCTTGATGACCGAACTCCTCTCTTCATCCCTAGGTACAGAAAGACTTCTTGCCTACTCTGCCATCAATGCCACGAGAGGACTTCAGTCTCATGGGCTCATTCAGTTCTTAGCCCCTTTGCTGAGACTGCCAGCAAGGGTTCTGTTTAGTTCCAGTTGTGAGGGTGGTCTCAAACCCATTTCCTAGTGGGGACATCATAAAACCACTAACTTATTTAACGCAGCCATCAGATTCAAACAACTTTCAATCACTTCTGAACTAGGTCTGAATGCAGCTTCAGCCACACAAAGGTGGAAGACTCTGTGTCCCATTAAAAGTCCTCAGAGCCATCTGGTTCCCTAGGGAATGTACTTCTGTCATTGACTTGATTCATAAAAGCAATGCCCTGTACGGTCAGATAATATAGCTATTAAGCTTAAAACGAAAGAATCCAGATTTAAAATCCTCAGTAGCTTTTTCCTAGGTGTATACAGTCCACTGCAAAGCCAAGGAAGCTCAGCCCAACCCAGCCCCACAGTTCATGTGGAGTTCCTGAGCTTTCTTTTCTCTGTAGCGATTGCTTTGAAGTAAATCTTTTACATCAGCTAACAGATAAGAGCCCACAGAGCGCAGTTCTTCTCTTTAATGCATCTTCTTGTTTATGATAAGAAATGAACCGGTTACACATGACAAAAAAATCCTTTGCAAAAATAAAACCTCAGGGTTTCTTCCTCCTCCTCAAATAATGAAGCTCCCACCCTCTCTTTCATCAGAAGAACCAATGCTAGAGTAGAATAGCATACAACTTGATGATTCTAATTTCAATGGAGAGATGGCATCCTTCTAATAACACTTCCGATGCAGCGTGAGCTGTGCTCCTGTAAGCCAGAGAGCTGCTGTACAGTCATGCAGCCCAAGACTCATTATAAAATAAGTTATTTGTGCTTCCAATTTATGAACATTATTCAGTAACATGCTGGTTATCATTAGTCTCTTTCATTTGTGCTAAGAAGGAGGCACATTAAAAAACCCTGCTCGGAGCCTCCTGACAATGAGATTCATTATTAACTAGGTTTTAATATCAATACCAGAGAGGAACGGCCATCATTACATTGGTTAGACAGTGTTTTTGGGATAATCCCCTAGGTACTGCTCTCCCTGTATTGTTACAGGCACACGCTTTGATAGTTACGGCTAACTTCGGGGCAACCATTTTCTTCCATTAGAATGGGATAGAGAGAAGTTAGCTCTTTCGTGAGGCTGAGAAAATCCGCAAATGTTTTAAGGGGGTGGATTTTCAAAGGCACAAAGTAGTTTAGGCAGCCAATTCCCAGTAGGGTGACCAGATGTCCCGATTTTATAGGGACAGTCCCGATTTTTGGGTCTTTTTCGTATATAGGCTCCTATTACCCCCCACCCCCTGTCCCGATTTTTCACATTTGCTGTCTGGTCACCCTAATTCCCAGTGAAAGTGGATAGTGGTTAGGTGCCTTCCGTGCTTTGAAATTTCCCAGTTATGAAGCATTTAAAAATGTCTGCCTCTTTTCCGGGTGAACCCTTTGGACAACAGTGAGTTCTGGTGAAACACAAACACACACACGAAATTGAAAGGGCCAGGACCACATTGTTGGATGTGCACAACAGTAGTTTTGACATTCACAAACTTAAAGTCAAGCGTCACTCAGACAGGGCTGGAAATTGAGTCTGAGCTTACTCACAGAGCTCAGAGGTGGCCTGAAATTATCACAGCTTCACCTCAATCAAAGATCAGCTACCATCTTTCAAGCCAGAAGAAAAAGCACAGGAATCAGAACACAGTGATTGAATGCAGCTGGATATCTGTGCCATCACAAATTGAGCTCCAAGTTATGAAGTAAAAAAAGGTAGATTGTCTGTCTAATATCTTGATGCTCTAGGGCCTAGAAAAAGTTTCTATTTTGACATGTCACTCCCTCCAGCAATTAGCTTTGATTGGGGGGGGGGGGGGGGGGGGACACCTGCTACCTGACAGCCTTTTATTTGATTTGACAACAGAACAACCTGTTCTGAGTTCTCTATTTAGCATTTTTTGCATAAAAATACATGCACGACTTTCTTAACCTTAAAATGAGCTTTGCTAGATCTCAAAAAGCTGTTGGAGTAAACCAATTATTAAAAATGACATTATCTGTGCATTCTTCTTTGCCCCCACGTTATCCACCTAAATATCTATTAATATTACGAATCTTGTCATCTGTAAAGCTCGTTAGAGTCTGCAAAGCTCAATTATTGTTTAAGGTTTCCTTAGGCACTTTTACTCAATGCTATATTGGCAAACATTTGTCTTTAAACTGAATCTGCTGGTACTTTGGATCAGCAGAAACTCATAACGGAGAGATCACCTACAAAAACAAACTGGATTTATAGAGATTTTCATTTCTTTTCGTTCATATGCACAACCACAGCCATTGCAGCTTATGGTTTGATGCTCCTCTTACTTACAATGGTGTAAATTGGAACTTACTCCACTGTGGCCATAATGGAGTTACACTGTTGTAAAGCCAACATAAATGAGCGAGGAAAGAATAGATTCCAGATTCGTTCAATATGTCACCCTTGCATGCCTTCAGATAAATAGTGAAACGTTGAGATGCTACTGTGATTTGCAATTGTCTGCAAGATTGTATTTCAGACTAGCGGTAGAGGGGGGGAAAGTAAATTGCATGGACCAAATACACCTTGAATTTATTTGCTTTGTGGGATGGGCACTATTTAAAGTAATTTGATGCATAACAAGAATCCCTTTGCCCATCATCACTTTCGATAACTACACTGCCTTGATAGCTTTGTAACGTTCGTTCCTGAACATACAAATCCTCCGTGGAGAAACAATTGCCTTGAATACATCATGCATTTCTGCGGGCTAAATATTATCACTTTTAATTACGTATTACTATCAATCTAGTCTAACTACAAACTATGTTTTTGATGCTTTTTTTTTAAAGCGACAATGAAATGTGAAGGGGAGGGTTGGAAATGGCATTTCATTCCAATAAACAGTAAGAGACAAGCCTGGATGCACAGAACAACAGTTGTCAAGTGAAATCAAACTCTACTCGAAAGTGAATCTCAACTCTAGGATCACTAGAATCCAAAAGGTGCCCAATTAGCTGGAAATAGTGGCATCGGGCCAGTTCTGACACACATTCCATTGCACCAAAAATACTTGACACCAAAAGGTGTAGTCAGCACCACATAAATGCCCTGGCCCAGTGTAACAGGCTGCAGAGATGCAATCTTAATATCCTTTCGTTGATTCTAATTTGGTTTTACACAGTGGCTGCAAGTTTAAAAAACTCCATTTCCTTTTAGCAACTAGCCAGCAGAGCTAAGATGAGAATCTCACGCTAAGTTACAAAGCTCAAAAGCCACCAAGCAAACGTCATCTATCAGTGAGGCAAATTTAGCCGCTCCATTTCAAGCGAAGTTCTGATGCTCAACCCAGTACTGAGCTGGCAGTTAACTTGGAAGTGATGTACTATGGAGATGTCCTTTCAGAACAGAACTAAGTTAGAAGGAAAAAAACAACAACCCTGGAAAATCCAAAAACAAACAACAAACTCATTAGACCAACAGCTGTAGCCACACACAGCAGTTTTCATTCAGAACAGTGGCTCTCCTCAATGGTCTCTCATCATGATGATGTCCCGCCGATTTTTCTGTAGCATCGTCCTGATATCCATCAGTGTTCATTGGGTCAGTCATTGATATCATCAGACTGTGAGGGACAAATTGGAAAGGGGAGTCTAAGACCCTGATTCACCAATGAGCTCCTGAGAGGAGCTCTATGGTGGGATCAGGAACCCGGTAAGAAAAAGGGAGTCTTCTACACTTGGATACGTTTCATGATGAAGAGTCAGGAAAAGGTGTTGGATTATAACCGTTCAGACACAATGCTCACTTATCAACATGTAATAACCCCTCATCTCTGAATTTGGCCCTGGCTGTAATCCTACTAAATGATCTGATAGTAACAACTGTCTTCTGGGCGAACAAGATTCCTGTCGTTTTCACATTTCCCAATAAGTTTTCACATTTCCTCTCTTCTTTATATCATGAAAGGCTATAAAGCCAAAGGGTTTAGCTCACATCTTTCTTGTGCGCTTTAAAAAGAAAACAATCAACCCACCTGTGTTTGGCATCACTAAACGGCCACCCAGGTGGCCAAAAATGCCAGTCGTTCTCAGCTCACTTCTTGTTGAAAGAGATGACAGATTCTGAATATATGTTGTTTTGTTCCTGGCATGGATTGTCGTGAAGCCTCTGTTGTTCCCGTGGGGAAATGTTCCAGAATGTGCCTTTCCATGATACTCGGCCTGCTCTGTCACCCCCAAGGAAACCATGAATGAACTCTGAACTTTGACCTTGATGTCCGACAAGGGATTAAAGAGTGAAGATTCTGTCATGAGCTCCTTGTCCATGGGGTCCTGCAGGCAGATGGGTCCGCTGTACGTTCTGCTCACTGTCAAGTCAGGCTGCATGGATGAGTTCAGAAGCAGGGAGTTACCTGATGAAAGGAAATCGATTGAGTACTCGGTTACCATTTTACATGCCAGGGGAACTGTTCTGTGAAAAGTGTGTCCTAGAAAAATGCCTACATACCGGGATTTAATCTGAGTAATGGAAAAGCAGGGGAGGGAGGTGGAGTTCCACACCCACACAGGGCAATGTCTATTTACCCACCTCTCCATGTTATGTTGTATCTTACAATTTCAGAGCGTGGCCCAGTGGTTAAAGTAGGGGGCCGGGTGATAGTTGCAAAATCAGGGATAGAACCTAGGACTCCTAATTCACTGTATGACCTTGGGCAAGTCACTTTAACTGGAATTTTCAAAAGCACCTTGGTAACTTTCAGTTGGGCTCGTGCTCATAAGTTAGTGAGGTGCTTTCAAAAATCCCCCCTCCCTTTCACCTTTCCGTGCCATGGTTTCCCTATCTATAAAAGCGGATACACAAAGAGGAGAGTTGTGAGGCTTAATTAATGTTTGTAAAGTGCTTGGAGATCCTCAGATGAAAGTTGCTGTACTAGACATGCACAATATACTTTTTGCAAAGGCTGTTGTACTAATTCTTTTGTTATTCGCTTTAGCCCAAATTATAGGTTCCTTTAGGGTACTAATTCAGCGGCCAGTCTGGAAAACAATGGCGTCAGCTCTAGATTAACAACAAAATTTGGGGCGCCTGACTCTTATGTGGTGTAACTCCTTTGGCTTTCATGGAGCAATGCTGACTCACATCAGCTGAGGATCTGGCCCTCGATATCCATGGGCATCTAATGATCATTGGTTGCAACATATCCACCTCATATATTGGCAATTAAAAAGCTGCACTTAGAAGATAATGTGTCTCCCTCTTCTCTTTGCAGTTAAACTTTTAAAAGCAATCCAGGCAATATAGCAAAGAATAAATTCAGAACAGATGCTGGAAAATTATTCTGTTGGGCTTCACAAAGGTTAAAGTAGAATATTTTCTGATCTAGTTCCTTATCTTGCAATGAGCTCCATATAGGTAAAAAAAATCCCAAGCCCCCATGGAACCTCAGTCAAGTGGATATATGCAGGTGCCTAGAATTTGCTGGTATAAAGTCCATTGAAGCATTTGTGCTTCTTGCCAGATCAAGTTAAAACTTTAAACCAAACCAGCCTCAGAGGCTAAGAGTTATCTACAAAACATACCGTTCTGAGAACACTCAGACTCTGAGATGCGAGGTTTTATCCTTGTTTTGACAATTCCTAGGGAAATGTGCATGAATTCATCACACTGGCATCCTCCTTCTGACCTCTTCACTACCACCCATCCAGCTTTCCTCTCGTTTTCCAATGCTCTCAGAAATCGGAATCACATGTGGCAATGTCCCAAAGGAGATGAACCAATGCCATAGATCTAAAGGATACTTGAACAACTATCTTTTCTATGCTCCAGGCCGCATCAAGGCACACATGTAACCAAGGAGTCAACTATAAACCACATGAAAACGTGGCTGAACACGAACTCTTTTCGTGAGCCTATAGGAAGGTCTGGATTCAGGCTTGCAGGAAACTAGGTTGACTAGAAATGTGGGACCACAATTATGCAGAAAAGGTTGACTCCAAATCTAATTCTGGGTGCTGACGGACTCAGAGAACACCAGGCGAAAGAGTAGGAGAATCGATAAAGTTCAGGCCCAAATTGTCAAGGAGGACTTGTGATGTTTGGGTTCCCAACTTGAGACATTTAAAAAGCCTCTGATTTTTAGAAAGTGCTAAGCCTACCCACCCTTTGAAAATTAGGCCCTTTTAATGTGTCTCAAGTCGGACTGCTAACATCACTGATCATTCTCAAAAAGTGTAGATCCCTCAGAAGCTCCATTCTCACATACTAGCAGATCCTTTCATTTCCCGCCTGGGTCAACAGATCCGTGTCTAATCTAGTACAAAAACTTGAATGGCAGACAAATGTTCTCCTGCGGTTCTAGCAGCCACTGAATATTTTCCTCAGCACCACTGATAAATAAGGCAATAGACATTTTAGCTGCTTACTCATTGTGGGTAATGACTGCTCTAATGCATATTTCTAACCAGATGCTGCTGCCTTTGGTATGATTTCTCTTTAGATGAAAATAAGCACAATTTTTAAGCCTTTCTTTGCGGCTCTCAGCATCTTAAAAAAAGGTGGGGGGAAGTCATTCCAAAGACCTGGCTTTTGGTTTTCCTTTTTAAAATTATGTTGCTGTCAACATAACCCAGCAGCAGAGATTCTTGCTATATTTTTTCAAGCTCAGATGGTATTAAAGAATCGGAGTGTATTTGGATGTTTGCGTACAACTGACTGTTCAGAACGATTAGCTTTGAATGTAAAAAAGCATTCTCAGCCACACCAACTCTTTCCTATCCAGAAGAGGGCAATTAAGCAAGTTGCACCATTCCTCAATTAACCATGATAGATAGATTAGATAAAAACTTCTAGGCTTCTCTAAGCATAATGTACTTAAAACCCTCCTACTGCTAACCTTGAGCATGCTAATGTCAGAAGAACTAGTCTCTTCCTCTAAATGGATTAGGGATTACTAAAAAGAGATTATTCTAAACTAGTAAAATTAAGATGTAGGGATATCACATGAAGCTGTCAACTGAGGAAATCTAATAATGAATAATATGGGGCGGATTCTCCTTTGCCATATTTGGGTCAAAATGATTCTCTGGGCCGATCTGCAACTACCTCAACATAAAACAGAGTTGCCCAAAGGCTGCTCTAGTTTATGCCATGTGGCCATTGTTCCCAAAAGACTGTTCAACAGCTAAAAATTGCAGACCAGAGCTGCTCTTTCCCCTCACTTCACATACCTCTGACATTCTCCTTACATCTTGGTATGGGAGCTGAGTACACATTCCACCGAGCCAGTTTGGGGAGACAGAATCTGGCTCTATATACTTAGGCTTTCCAGTTTTAAAATTTAGGCCAATAAAATCCCACCAAAGCAATTTGCAAGAGATACACCGAGGAGGGGGGAAAAAAAACCAACAACAAGCCAGATGTTTTCTGGTTTTTCCACTGCTTGAGAGAGGATTCTACATCCCTAGAGGTCTCTCTGTCTAGATTTTTATATCATTCTCATCACCACGTTATCTGAGTACCTGAATCTCATTCCTATCAGTGTGGCATTCTGAAGAAACTAAAACTGTACTTGGCCTAAGAATAAAAACCACAAATCAGAAAATCATATCTGTATCTAAGTTCTAAGAGCCAGATCCCAAAGTCACACAAATTAATGCAAAGACTCCCACTGAGATCAATGGAGTTTGGATCCAAGCCTTAAAACCCAGATCCACCAAAGAATTTAAGCATGTGGCTAAAATATTTTAAATAGTGATTTATAGGTATGGCTGAGGGGTGGGAGTTAGACTACACATGAAATCTCAGACTGTTTTGGGGTTTTTTGCTTGTTTGCAAGTATTCATTTTAAAAATTCCAAAAAACATCCAAAGTAGTTGCAACTGAGCGAATGCATCCTAAAATAAAAGAAACTGTCTGTGTGGGCATTTTTATGGTGCCTCTGACTGAGGTATCTGTGCAACATTAAAACCAAACCAAAATCTCCCACACAAAACCCCAAACAAGATTTTTATAACAAATGGAGTTTCCAAATGAAATAAGCTAATCTCAGATAATGTGGAAAGGAGAGAATTGCAAATTATATACCACTCTTCATAGGCAACTTGAACTTCCAGATACATGAGTGAAATTCCTCTGCATCCCAAAGTTGTTTTTATGTATGCTCTGTGGAGCATCTCGCTCTTGGAACGTAGAGTGAGTGTGTGTGTGTGTGTGTGTGTGTGGGCGCGCGCACCAACTGCAACATTTCATTTTCCCACAAAGAAAAAAATTTGGGCCACTTTCACACCCACCCACCCACCCACAGTAAGGCCAGCATCTAGTTTGGAATACTGGTACCGATTCAAGAAATACAAGATTTTATAATGATCACCGCTTTAGTTCAAAATCTCATTTTTTGGGTCCAAGGAAATATTCCAGGAAACTGACTGCTTTTTAGCATGGGGTTTTATTTATGTCTTGTAAAATCTACCAGTGACCTTCTAAAGTCCTTTAACGAAAAAACAAACAAATAAATGTATTTTCACAACTGTGCGTCTTTGGCTATTCTATATATCTTAGGATATAGACATTTGCATGCAAACAATGTAACATAAAATGCTTGAAAATGAGTTGTTTAAGTTAGGACTATAACAAATGAATATTTCACCACTTTCAGTTGGGAAAGAAAAACAGAAGAAGTAGGAACTGAGTAGGAATTTACTAAATGCTAATGATTTCTGCATTTATTAGTTGTCAATGCAGTAGGAGAAGTTAATAATATACTCACAACTTCTAACACAAATACAGAGGGATACATTGAGGCAAGCACAGATTAGCCACTGGTTTGAGTTCACACAGAAATTGGTGGCAGAGACAGGAGAAGACCCCAGAATTCCAACCGCCAGGTCCAACCCTTGCCACTAGACCACACGCCTTGCTCTACCCAAGCCAGCTCCACCTTCCTGTGGAGGTCTCCTGCTGCCAGACGCTGCATGCTCGTCCTCAACAGAAGCTGTGAGGGAAGATGATGAAATCACATCACTAACCTTGCCGGACTGTTTTAAAATTAAATGTCTGGAAGCCTCCTGTCAGCGCAGATGAATCGATCACATCCACGCCATACTCGCTCTGGCTCCGTCTATAGAGCGTAATGCCAACTACCAGCACAGCTACAGCAATGACTGCAGCACCCAGGCCTGAGTACAAGGCAATGTCACTGGCGTTCTCGATATCTGAAACGAGAGAATGTGGGGAGCAGATTAGCAACACACACTCATATCGCCTCTCCCCCGCCCAAACCGCCCACCTGAGGATTGATTGATGCATTTAGGAAGGTAAAAACTAAGCTGGGCTCAGATTAGATCTCAAGACTCATGTTTTCCAGCGAGGAATATGCTGAGATGTTTGGATGGTGTGTAATGAGGGCATGGGATGCCCTCCTGCCCAGCAAGGTTGCCATGCATGGGCGTTCGTTAGTAAAGGGGAAACTCCAGCGCAACTACAGCTAGGATAGGCGCTCTTAGGGAACAAAATGCCTCTGATAGAATCATAGAAGATTAGGGTTGGAAGAGACCTCAAGAGGTCATCTAGTCCAACCCCCTGCTCAAAGCAGCACCAACACCAACTTTTGTCTCTCACTGGTTTCCAGGGACGTGTAGGGTTTGGGGTCGAGCCCTGCTGCTCATCCAGGAGAGAGCAAACTTGATGGAATGATCGGTGAAGTAAAGATTTCATATTTCAGCCTCTCATGTGGGCTTTACTTTACTTTACTACCTCTCAAACACACAAGAAAGCTAAGGAGTCAGCCTACAGGGTTTGGTAGCGTCCTACTAAACTGATGGAATCTGAGCCATTCCTGCAAGGGCTCTGCCATTAAAAACAGATATGAAACCAAACAGTGCTTATGTATGGGCAGCTTAAAACTTTGGTAGCAGGTGAGAGTAGCCCAGATGAGACCTGCAATAAGAGAGCTGTCTGGGTCCAACTATGCATGATCGGGTGGGAGTTGGGACCAAGAACCGTGAAATTAAATTACTTGGCAAGACACTTTGTGGGCCCTTAGACAATTCCCCTTATGCTGAACTCTGCTTTAGAGAAAGAAATGGTCATGTATTTACTCTGTAAAGCTTTTACTGTCTCACAATACGGTAGTTGCGTTATCAAATGCATATTGGAAGAAAGTGTCTTATTTGAAACAAACAAAGCATAGTGAAAATAAGTATGAATTGGAAATTCAGACCAAACTATTTCAATAACTGAGCAGTAAATAGAGAAAACCTTGTGAAGGACTGTAACGGCACAGAGGAAGAATGCAGTATTGTACAGAAGGCCAGTAGATGGCCTTGCACCACTTACTTCTTAGTCTGAGGGTTTTATGTAGTGCATTATCTTTTGCCAAGCTCTGCACAGGTGGGAATTTCACCCTCAAACCCTATACTGTATGTAAGAACCAGATGGCCAGACAATTTAAAGAGAAATAGGACAGAAGGATGCTGATGACGAGTGTTGAGAAATTGTGAGCAGGGACCTAATTTGTAAAAGTTGCTTTTTTTCCTGGTTTATCACTTAGTTATGTAAACTAAATGTTGGACACGTCACTTGCCAGGAACGCGCCCCAGCTATTCTGCCAAACGCACCAGTGGAATACTGACGGGAGCTGTACAATAGGAGCAACCAGCAACAAAAATAAAAAATACAAAAATGAAATTAAGTTACACGCTGCTTTAAGTAGGCTGAAGCAAGGGAGATATTGGTTACCGACTGTCCTCTACAGAATCCAAGCCAAGTACTCAGAGTTATAAAACAAACTGCTCACAGAATTTCCATTTACCTTAAACCCGTTCTCCTTGGATTGCATTCCTTAGTAAAGAGACAGAGACTCTCAGGGCTAATCAGAGTGGCTGTCAGGCTCTTCCCTGGAAAAAAGCCTTATATTTACAGTGGCCACTCCGGAAACAGTGGCGGAAAATCTCCAACACCTACATACTCGTGTACCTGAGCTTAAAGGGGATATTATACCCCTAAAGGTTTCAAGCTTGTGGCCCAGGAACATCTGTGAGGAGTTCAGATCTGCTGTAGGAAGGGTTTTCCCCTATTTTGGGTGGCTAATAGTTTCTGGGACTTTCAACATCCAGCTCCACAAGGGATATTGTAGATGCAAAGCGACGTATTGCGGAAACTTAAACACTATAACACAAATAAAAAAAAGATCAAGGTCTTTGTAGAGTTTAATGTCCTGACATGATCATTCATTTATTGCATTTCTATCAGATGCCACCTTTGTTTTCAAAATTGCTGGCTCACTACAAAAGCAATTTTCCCACTCTTGGTATGGACACCTCATCAATTATTGGGAGTGGACCACATCCACCCTGACTGAATTGGCATTCAACATTGGTTCTTCGCTTGTAAGGTAATTCTCTTCTCTTCGTGTGCCAATATATATTTATGCTTGTACCTGTAATTTTCACTGCATGCATCTGAAGAGGTGGGGTTTTTACCCACAAAAGCTTCTGCCCAAATAAATCCGTTAGTCTTTAAGGTGCCACTGAACTCCCCGTTGTGTTTGTGGATACAAACTAACATGGCTACCCCTCTGATACTTGGTCCCTTTGTTTGACTTTCATAACTCAATGCCTCTTGCACAAAACATAATTTTCTTTTGGGTCAGAGTGTCCACATGCAAAAGAAGGCAGATTGTGGTGGCAGGGGAGACGTAGGCTAGGACATAATGTTGAAGATATATGGAGTACACTCAGTTATTCATGAAGGTTACCTTCAACAGTCTTACTTGTAGATCATCATTTCTAGCTAATTAAATTGCCTCTGCAGCACAAGTTTGTGGAGGGTAGGTGTTTTGGTACCTAGTTTCTCTTGGGATAAGGCTTGGGGCAGTATCTTCTTGACTGAGGCTCTTCTGTTCTGGAGGGAGTTCTTCCAGGAAGGGAGTTCCACCAAAGCCCATTGCTGGTTGCCGTGAGGGGAACAGTGTCTCACTTCTGAGTTGAATTCAGAGTTCTGGCTCCTTGAGAGGGCCAGGACACATTGAAGTGAGCAACTTCTGGGTAGGGTTCATTTCCTAGTTCTTTGCCAAAGCCCTTGGAGTTTAGCATTAGATTGGATTTTTCAGTGCTGCTTCAAAATTGGCTATGGTGATGGGTGTAAGAATCTGAGCTGCCAATCAGAGCAATCTCAGGGTACAACCTGACCATGTTTAGCCTGTGCTGTCAATGATTTGACAATGTGCCGCAAAATGGGACTTTTTAAAAAGAATATTTAGAAACAAGAAATGGTCAAATTATTCTTGTCTACGCTTTTTGTGTGTGTGTGTGTTAAAATCAGAACTAGATTTTTTTTGCAAAAACATTCTGTTTAGTTGAAAAGCCATTTTTATTTGTAAAAATACAAATGAGATTTATTTTTACAATGTTAATCTTTTTGAGGGGGAAAATATTCCTTTTCCAAGTAGCGCTATTAGGAATAAAGCTCATGTGTTACTGTATACGTCATTAGCGCTGGTTGAAGTTTTTCACCAACAGTAGAAAGGGAAAGAGACAGAGCATGTATGTTTTCATATTTAGATGGTGGCAAAGGGGAAAAAGGGATATTTCAGGAGGTCCTGGGTTCTTAAAAAAAAAAAATGAAGAAAAATATTTCTGGAAATACAGCTCCAGATTGTTAGCAGTCTTTGGTCAGCTTCTTCCCTGAGTAATATTTGACTGATGCAGATGGAAAAGAATATCTCCATGACTAAGAATAGATCAGCTAATAGAGATGCTTAAGAACAGATGTGGAAAGGAATATGAAATGATGCAAAACAAGGATGACTTTAGTCATCCTTAAGGTCATGATGTTTCTTAACGGATTTTGTATTTTACAAAGAAAATAATCATTAATCTTACTCAGAGATCCCAATTAGACAATCTTGTTGCACAGGTTGTCACACAGTTTAAAAACAAAACAAATCACCGAATTGACATCTGACTCTTTCTTTTCTTGAAACTTTATTTTTTTAAATGTTGGGTGAAATCAAACCCAAGCCCACAAAAGGTTTAAAAATACCTGGAAATAATTGTATAATGAGCATATGGTATCTTTATGACATTTGATTCTTTTATTTTTACTACATTTTTCCTTCCACACAAACATAAATTGTTGTTCTCTCTCATTATGTTAGGAAATGGGTTGGCTTTCTTTCCTAGCATGACTGGAGAAGTTAGCATTTGTTGGCAGTTGCCATACAGAACAGGAAATGGAGGGAAGATTTAACCTGCTATTCAATACTCAATATTTGCAAACCACCACTGTAATTATGGCAGATTTTCGTAGGCAAGTACCCAGTTTTGACCCACGAGGTGCCCAAACTTTTGCCAGAACTACAATGAAAATGTTTCAAATTCTGCTCACACCATTTTTTTGGAAAGTTTGTCATGCTAGAAAATGTACAATGGAGTTCTGAGCCCATTTTATTATGAATTATGTAAGTGCCAAGAGGCTCCAGTCATTATCAGCACCCTCTCCCCCTCCCCAGTATGGCAGGTGACATACATAAACAGAGTAAGAGACATTTCCGGCCCCAAAAATCTGAGAATCCAAATTGACAAGACCAACCAAGGAGGTATCATTATCCCATGTTTACAGATGGGGAACTGAGGCACAGAGAGATCATGTGACTTGCTCAATATCACACAGTGGTTGAACCTGGAATTGAACCCAGATCTCCTGAGTCCCTGCCATTAACCACAAAAGTAGCCTTCTTTCCTCAATTTCAATCTCTAATACCAGGGTGGAAGAAAGGAAGTCTACAAATCAACTACATTTCAATTTCTTCTCACTTATGTGTCCCCAAGCAATCTTTGTTGCTAGATAATTACCTCTGATACTCTATTCCTGAATTAACGTTTGTGGATAATTGGTATGTTGGATAAGCCAGGAGATGTGTTGTTTATTATGAAACATCCTGGAGTGGGATATGTCCCAGGCGGTAGAAGTAATCAGTTAACACGTGTATGAGCTTCCCACCTCTACATTCCCATCCTTTTGAGAGCTACATTGACCTACCCAGTAGTTGTCTTAAACATATAACTTTTTAAAAGTATCCCTTTTATACAGAAAACAGTGAAAAATCTTAATTTGTTCCCTCCTCCTTTAAAATAGTTTAAATTCTGATCTAAAACATGCATACCCCTGCTAACAATAAAAATCCGCTGCTGCCAGAGGTGTAGCGCACAGGTGGCAATAGATGTATAGCACAGGAGTTCAGAAGTTATTCTTCATTGTCAAAACAGGATATGTAAAACTGAGAATATTTTAAAGAGCTGTCACATTTTAAACACTGTTGGGGTAAAAATCATTAAGAAAATCCCTCAGCTATGTTACTAATAGTAATTTATAATTCTTAATTCTTACATTATTCAAACAAATTTACTTAGATAATTTACATTCTCATTTTCACTCATCTTAGACAATAAAATAGAGCAGTCACTTTCATTTTTGGTTTCAGCACAAGACTGCTATGTTTGGATTACAAGTGCTGAGGAGAATTATCAAATACCGATTAAAAAGATTTGAAGAAAAAAAAACCCCTAACATTAGAAAAACAAAAACAACTTACATTAATGAAAAATATATATTTTAAAAAACACAACTGGGACCTAAATTTGATGGTTCTCTTCTTGGTATAAGTTTTTTTTGTCTAGGATTCCTTATTTTTAATAGGATGTTTGAGTGTTCTGGTGTTTTGTTTTTTTTTAGAGGTGACCTGACAGTGATACTCAGGTATTCATACAACTAGTTCTTAGTCAGTGATGAAGACATAACAGCAAAACTACAAACAGTTAAGAATCAGGAAAATAAAAAAGAATTCACTACGTGTGACAATTTAAAGAAGCCATTTAAAAATGGTACTAATTTTGTTCCAAGAGACAATGCTGCTTATAAAAAGAAGGGTTTATTCTTTCATTTCTATTCAGAGCACTAGTATTTGTTTCCAAACAACAAATGAAAATGAAAAAAAAAGCCACTTTAATCTCTTTTTCCATTCTCGCCTTTTATGCAGAATTTTTTTCCCTTGGGAGAATGGAGATTCAAGAAAAGGAACTGTGGAATTTTTTTTACTTCGGTACTTTGTGTTTTTTTCCAGATGGGATTCAACTGAAAATAACAACACTTGAAGTCAACCAATTATTATTTAATGAACCGCATCCTCGTGACCCAGAGGAGGCAGTGACTTTCTTAAAGCAATAAGTTTCTATGATTTTGTTCCAGGGTACGTGTTTGTGGTAATCATAACCAATATTTCACTCCATCTCCTGACACTATTACACAACATTTATTGAAAGCATATTTGATGGTAATGAAGTTTCTATTAACTATGATTAAGTTTCATAAAGCACCTGAAGATAATTTAAGATGTGCAGGAGCAGAAAATGAAACATTTGTTTTAGTACATTAGGAAATGTAATTGATTAAATTATCTCATTTACATTAAGTGCTTTCCATGAGCCATGGAGGGCACCCATTTCCTCCAGTTTACCGTTACAGTTTGTTAGGAGATATCAAAGATTTCTCTAGCTTTTATTCTCCCTCTCCCTTCACTTTGCTCTCTTCTTTTTGTACCCTCCAGCCTCTGGAAATCTGTCTCTCCATACAATCATTCTTTGAGCACGTGAAAGTCTTAACAGATATGAAACAAGTCAAAGCCAGAGAAGCATGTATAAGGCTATTTAGCAGAACAGGTTGTTTCTTAATTATCTTCATAATTGATTGATTTCGCAACAATGATGATTCATGTAGTCTTAAACTAAGCCCCTGTTTTCACTGAACAGCAACAAGCTGTATTTATATAATGGACTTCTAGCCTCACAGCTTAAAGAAACACCATTTAATTCCCTTAGGAGCCTCTTGCACTGGACTCCATTAAGGGTTTATTTTTAATAAATCAGAAATTAAAGCAGTTTGACGGATTCCCTTTTAATCCAACAATTAAGTAGGAGGTGCATAGATAAAAATGCAACAGTTGCGCAAGATAAGTTACAAAATAGATCAACAGTACAGGGCAGAACGGGGATGGTCCCATTAAGACACATTTAGATGGGCATGAAAATGCAAGCCAACCATGGAATGTTTTACAGTTTGCTTTTGCTTTTGAATTTGAATATCCAGAGAAATATTTCATAATTGGAAAAAGCACAGGGGAAATGCTCCTATTCAAGTACTCTGTGCAACCCAAGCAATAAAACGTAATAAGGATGGTTATGTAGGACACCAACAGAACTCCAATGTGTTACAAGATGAGAAACTGAAGGCCAAGTTCCTTCAGCCTGCCAAGAGGTGCAGCTATCTAGGACAGTGGTTCTCAAACTATTGTACTGGTGACCCCTTTCACATAGCAAGCCTCTGAGTGCGACCCCCCTTATAAATTAAAAAACACTTGTTTATATATTTAACACCATTATAAATGCTGGCGGCAAAGCGAGGTTTGGGGTGGAGGCTGACAGTTCGCGACCCACCATGTAATAACCTTGCGACCCTCTGAGGGGTCCCGACCCCCAGTTTCAGAACCCCTGATCTAGGAGGATAATTCTTCTTCTTTGTTATTACTTTTATTGCATCACATTTTTGAAACTAAGTTATATATCCTCAATCTGTGTGGATATAATGAGTATCAGTGGATGAGATGCATTATGAAAGAATCGCTTTGGTTAGAAATCCCTGATTTTTAACATAGCAAAATACTCTGAACTGTGTTTACTGAACTTCCCTTTATCAAGGCCCATGAAAATTAATAGTCAATTTGACATCTAAAGCCGACTGTATGTATTCCTAAGAATATATACCTTGGGCTGGGATTTCCAAAGGATTGCCAAATAGTTAGAGGCCAAACCTCAGTGAATTTTAAATGGGATTTAAGTGCCTAATTCACTTAGGCACCTTATAAAATGTGGCCTTTATGTCCGGAAGTTTCAAATACATAATATGCACGTATAGGGAATCTTTCACCGGAAGATTTCAAAGAAATTTGCACACATTCAGACTCAGAACTAGCGCTTCTCAGAAAACAGATTTTTCCCCACAACGTAATTAGGTCAAAAATATAATCAAAATGTCTTCACTGAAATTCTGGATATTTGGGGGTGTTTTTGTAAAAAGGGAAACCTGAAAACTCAAAAAAAAATTCAGCTGGTTGGGCAAAAACTTTTGATAGATAGAAATGTTTCATCTGCTCCTGTTTTAACCATAAAACCACAACAGACCTCAAGAGACCAATTCTAAGATAAGCATCACTGCAGAAAGGGCCCACAATTTGATTCATAACTGCTGAAGAATAGTCACTTTTTTATATTTAATCTAAAATCTATGAGTACTAAGAAGAGGCTTTTGTTAATCCATTTGCCTTTCATACAACTTTGTTTTAGTTAGTTCTTAAACAAATAAAGCAGAATGAAAGAGAAAATGAAAAAAAAAATATTTACAAGACAAAAACCAACTTACTTTGGGGTTTTATTTCATGAAGAGGTTTTTTATCTAAAAGAGAGAGAGAGAGAGAGAGAGAGAGAGAAAGTTGCACTTAATAAATTTACATGGAGTGTATCTATTTCCCATATCACTTTCTGTCTCGCTCTATAAATGAAATGTTTTCTCCTTGTTTGCTGACAATATGAATTTTTTATGTTGTCCATATATTTTCCTTCATCGTTTAAAAGAAATTTCTTCCAAGATATTTCTTTCCAGTCATGTCTTGTTGTAGTTTCTTTATCATCTGTCTTGGTTATTTTACACACACACACACACACACACACACACACACACACACACACACACACACACACACACACACACACACACACACACACACACACACACACACACACACACACACACACACACACACACACACACACACACTCTCTCTCTCTCTCTCTCTCTCGTAACTAACTCTTGGCGAGCTCAGAGGAAGTTAGTCAAGAATCATCTATATTTCTCAATATAAGGATGATGTAATGAAATAAAAATTCAAAGGAAAACTGATTAGTTATTAAATATTTGTTTAGCTATCAAAAGTACATACATGGTTAATACTCATTCTTATGTGCCTATATATGCAGCACACACAAATACAAGCATACGTGTGTGTATACGTATATTTATACTAGTCATTCACACAATACATTAATTCTTAATTTCCTTACAGATTTTAGAAATTACTGTGCTTATTTCCTCATTATATTAAGAATGGTGCTGGTCTCTCTCTCTCCCTCTCTCACACACACACAACAAGCACTGCATTTTAGGGCCCACTTCTACCACCCTTAACGCATATGAGTATCTCATAGAACTCAGAGGGATAATCTGCATGAGTAACTTTCATTACAGTATTTTTAATATTCAGTACATAACTAAATTGTGCAACTCATGGCTGCAAGATATAATTGAGGCCAAGGGCTTAGTAGGATTTTAAAAAGAAATATATGGCTAGGATGAAATAATAGAGGTATGGGTCTAAATCTATTTCTAGCTTCCTGGCATTGGGAAAACTTTCTCAATAAGTGAGCTATTCCATAATTTTCCATTATAGGGTTTCTTCCTCTGAAGCAACTGGTATTGGCCATTGTCAGAGTCGGGTTAACAGCCTAGATGGACCATTTGAATGCATGACAAAGAAAGGAAACTGGTTATGAGGTCGTTTCTGTTATTTTTATTGACAATAAAAAGGGTCAGTGCTACAGTGGTTACACAAAACTAGAAAGGGAAGTCCACCAGTATTCGTTTTGAAAGTCTCATTTTTATGCCCTGTAATTAAATGCTGAGCCTCTAGGGTACAGTTTTCCTTTAAAAAGCGTTATGATGGGAAATTGGGTGCATAGATGGTGAATGAACCACAAATCATTGAATTTGAGATGGAAACAAACATTCCCCTCCTGCAAACACAGATTACAGTCTACAGTAGATCTGAATAGAAATGAAATTAGTTCAGTGTTCTCCTCCTGCTAAATGGCAGAACCAGAAGCCATCTGGCCAAATTCAACATGGCTGGCTGGCTGAGGTATGGAAAAGCAGAATGTTTTGGTGTTTATGATGCACTGGCAAAGGATGCTTTAGTGCATCTGTTTGTAACCTGGCAAACCTTTGTGGGCATTGGGGGAAAAAAAACAATGTTTTTTTCAAGATAAAACATGTACCTTTAAAGCAAATAGATAAAAATAAAACATACACACACACACACACAATCCTTCTCATTGGATTCTACATATAAACCCACCAAGGAAACCATACAATAGAGAATAATAGTATGGAATGACCACTGAAATAAGCAACATATGCACAAGACACTGACAAAAAACTTAGGACTGCCTCTAACCAAAGTGATCTGTCATTTTTGCTTTCACAAGTCAATCTCTGTTCTTCTCAAGTTTGGTGATGCCATGGAAACCTTTTCTAATTAAAACACACACATGTGTGTATGTAAGTGAAAAACCACAGAACTCCACCCTCGTTCTGTTCATGACGGGAAGGCAATCTGCTCTCTAATTTTTAGAGAGAGAGAGAAAATGGATTAGTGCATAGCTTCTGCACTTGTAATGCCAACCAGGCATTACCCATCATGTTGTATCATTGCTTTACAAAAAAACTGGTGTCCTTTTAGGCAAGAAGATTAGGTGTACATGGAGAAATGAACCTTCATTTAGTTGGCATATATTTCAATGATTTCCTGCTGTTGGTCTGAAAGCTTGTTCTAGAGTCACATCCTTATTGCTGGACCACACTGGACATTTTTGTACCACCGACTATTAAGAATTTTTGAAATATAACTGTTCTGGTCTCTCCTAACTACTCTACGAAGATCTTCACCATAAACTCTTTCTCCTGACCTAGCGTGTATGATTTTGGCATTAATATATGTCTTCATGTCACGTTCCATGACAGACAACAGATGAAATGTTTGCACTTTGGCCAGAACTGACTGGTCTGTGAATACGGCCAAAACACACTCACACTGTATGGTATATTACCACACACGCTATGGGGCAACTTGATATGGATACTTGATGAGACCCCCAACACTAAGTATTTAAGAGGCGCTTGGACCAAAACTTATGGGTTTAGTAGACTGAAAAATTCTCTGCTATTGAAGTCAAATAGAATAGATGACCAAGGAATTATTTTCCAACATTGACTTCTATAATACTTATTTATGCAAACATTTAACACAAGGTAATTTTAACTTTCCAGATGGTTGAAATGGTTAAACACAATCTGCAACTCATGTGAATTTGGAAAACAGAAAAAATATTGTATTGCTGAAGACAAGTTGATCAATCATTTGCCAAACATACTGTAGACTCCAGCAAAGACAGAAGGTGTGTATCAAAATGACACCAAAAATTAGGACTTGATAAGTTCATATGCACTTATATTTAGAACTCCTATTAAGACGTCAGCCTTGCTCATTCTGCACTGCCCTTTCAATCATCAACATTCATACTAGTTAGCATTGTGTAAACCTAGCATTATACTCTTTACGGAAAGGAAAAATGAATTCTGCAATAACACATTTACGTCAAGATCCAAGATCGGTTTAGTTTGGTAAATGTCAAGGGAATTTGAGGGAAAGGTGAGTTTGGTTCCCCATCTCTAGCACCTTTTCTATTAGGCTGTCTCCTTGCCAATGCAGCATGGCTCTCCACAGCATAATATCCAGTCTAGTTTTAAACAACACAAGCAAGCTTCCAAACTTCCCCTGGGAGACATTTTCTAGTGGTGAGTTGGAACAGTGGAACAGTTGCCGGCTAATTCAGCCCCATTTTAACCCTACCAGTATACTGTTAATCATTCAGTCGTCCTCCAGGGGTTTTAGACCCCTTAAATAGCTAATATTTAGCCTTGACTCTCTTACTTATTTTAAATGAGAGCTGTGTAAGTAACAAGTATAGACATCTTCAGAAAACCATATTCACTACTATTTGTCCAAAGTTTGTGTGTTACCATGGTTTGGATTCATTTTTTTTTGGAGGGAAGGTCCTTAGTCTGCTTTATTCCTTGCTCCGCCTCAAAGATTTCACTTCCTGGAGAACCGTTGTTTCAGCTGAGAACTGGACTCTCATGAAATCTACCTAAAGCCAACTGAGAATCAGACGAGGCTGAGAAGGAAGGATGTATTTAAGGATTGAAAGATGCTTCCTCTAAACCAGTCCCAGCATCTGCTGTCTGGGACTGATCCAAGAACCTGAGAGTTGACACCCAACTGGTCACTGAGATTTTCATTTCATGAATGAAAATTTGAAAATTCTTTCTAAGGATCAGAACTTTTCCTACCTGGAAAGAACGCCTGGGGGCTATATACTATCTGCAACTTAAGGTTTCCAACCTTGCCTTTGTAAGAGTCCATACTTGTTAAGCACAGAAATGTTTCATTTCTATTTTTGCCTCATGAAAGGAACAAAGTTAACAAGTTGTGCCTGAGATAAATAACCTCCAAGAGATTAGTTTTCTGAAGCACTGCACTGCATTTCCTTCACAATTCCCTGTGGGATGTAAAGCAGAGCTAGAAAGGCACATATTGGAACACGAAGGAAAATAAAACCACACGGGATAATTGCATCAATTCCTATTAGCTGAGAAAGCAATTATGGCCCTACAAATAATTTGACATAACTATATACATACAGCATGACCCATAAAGGAGCAATGATATCACGCTCCAAGATGAAAGAAACAAGAGACACTTAATATTTCAGTCTAATTGAACTAACACATATGGAGATTCAAGTTTTGGAGCTAACACATGCTCCCCGCCACCTGCCATCCCGTCAAAACCAGGAGAGCAACCTATTTCAAAAATGAAACACATAATGGGCCAGAGTGGATCTCATCTTCACTGGTATAAAGCTGGAGTAAATCCTTTTAAATCGGTGGACTTCAGTCTCCTTTCTCTTACAACAGCTTGGCATAATCAACTTTCAGTACAGTTACTCCTTATACAGAATGATAATACCGAGAACAGACTTGACCCCAAATTGTGCTACCTCATATACAACACTTTGGGACCTGTTTCTGACCCCAATGTTGGGTAAGAAATCACTAGTGAGAGCAACAAAAAATTACAGTTTCCTCAGCATCCTTTTCTCCTTGCAAAAAGGAAAAAAAACCATAATCTATACAATGAGAGGTTTGCATGTAAATCAACCAAATATAGATTTTTTTTTTCAGGTTAGGCATTATTCAGTGCCAGCCGAGAGTTTAATTCTGATCATTTAAATAATATCACTTTGATGTCAATACACATGTTCCTAATAGTCTTCTACTTTAAACTCCTTTTAATGTCAGTAATCTAGTTTTGCTTTTCACAATTCGTCCCATTTATCCGTTTCAAATAACTAATTCATTTTCACTGTCCAAGCTGCATCAAACACCATGTTAAATTTCATTTCATAGTATTTCATTCAAATACATGAAATAGAAACAATTGTCTCTTTCAATGTTAAGCCACATGGAAGTACTAGAATTCTGTGAGAAAAGGCAAGATAGCCTGAAAATCATCATACGTAAGTAAAGATTGGCAATGTATTTTTTCCCTGTTTACTGTGATGCAATTAGCCAGATGAAGCAGACATTCTAAAATTATTATTTGTATTGCAGTAGTAGCACTGGGCCCCAGGCATGGACCAGGATCCAATTACACTAGGCACTCTACAAACACAGAACAAGAGGATGGTCCCTGCCCCAGAGAATTTACAAACCAAGCAAAGTCAACTAACTAAAATACACTAAATAATCCAGGACATTACTGAACAAACATTGTTGCTGTGTCACGGCTATTTGGCAGCCCCTGTGAAAGGAGCTGCTGGGTTTCTCTCCAGTTTTTAGTTAGATAAATGTCCACGTCATAAAACCACCATCAGTGACATTAACTGATCCCCTTGCCTGGGGACTGAATGGGCCTGGGATATGAACTTCCTTTTATCCCTGAGAACTAGTGTTCCTCCTGGTAAGCACTGGGGCACATTAACGGGGTAGTAGAGCGAATAAGGCAAAACCAGCTAAAGCTGTATCATATCCATTCTGTGGATGAACAGAGGACTTGTGTCAATATGACACCTTTCACTTAAATTTAGTAAGAGAAAAAGTAAATACAGGGCTGCACTGCACTGTACCTGCATCTGTAATCAGTGGATTTATTTGTATCTTGGAGCATGTCACTTTAAACAAAATATTATTATTATTATGCATTTGTTTCCTGACAAGGAAGATGGACTGGCAACAGGTTCTATACATTCTGAAGTTTCTTTGCTTTCCATCACAATTGTGGAATTTCCTCAACTCAGATCTCTGCAAAACCAAAGGTGCTAATCCCTTCTAAAGGAAATCTGCTTTATCTTCAGAACCCAAAGCTACTGTGTTTGCAGCTGCTGGAACAAGTGGAAAGAGTCAAACTCTCTTTTCTATGAGATCAGGCAAAATGCACCATTGAGAACTGCCCACATCCCAAGAACCTTCGGTTTCTGCCAATGGAACTTACAATCAAGCTCTTCTCTAATGGTACAGTCCGTACAGATTCCAGTCTGAATGCCATATTACTGGGTGCAGCAACAGATGCCTGTATTACAGCTAAAGATAGGTCATTAAGAGAAACTGGACTCACAGAGCACGTTTTCAGTCTATGAACTGAGATACCCAAGTGTGTGAGATTCACTCTGCAGAATCTTACAGACTTTTGTTCTTTGATATGGGAAAATATTCCCACTTGAAGTGTGTCTGGTTTTCAGCGGTTGTTCCTAAATGTGAGAACTGGGACAGCACAGAGGCTAAGCCACGAGTTCAAGTTTACTAGGTGCATCACTGCCAGGTCCAGGAATAGAATTCAAATATAATATGAGACAGATTCCCCCTCCTCTAACCATAGAAATGTGTCGGAGGAGAGTCTCTTGTAGCTGAGATCACTGCTTCTACACAAAGCTCCACCCAGCTCTACCGGTGCATTTTCTGAAGACATGCTTTTTTAAAACTCCTGGAGTCAATATCAAGTATCAGGTGTCATCCTCGGGAGACACTTGGGTGGCATAGCACTACGTTTCTGTGTTCCTGCAACATCTAAGAGGCCCTTGCACCAATATTAAAGTGATAATTCACTGCAGACAGTCGTATGATAGGGTTCATCGTAATAAAATCTCTTCTGGCAGGGGCATTCAGAGACAAGGCTACAGATTGCAGCTAGATGGACTGCTCAGAAAGAACCAGAATGCCTATGAAAGGGGAAATTAACCCGTTGGAAATGCCGCACGACAGAGGCCTGTACATACACTATTAACGATACAACAATAGTCAGATACCCCAGTCAGGATCTGTGCCCCATTGTGCTCGGCCCTGTACAAACCACAGCGAGATTGTGTCCTTGCCCTGAGATCATGAAACTACCACAATAAATACAGGTACATTTATCAAGCACTGGTATTTGTGATATGCTCTCTGGACAAATTTAACCTCCCCTCAGGCAATGAACTCCTTTCCACACTGTCACCATAACTCTAGGAGGCATCTCTGTCCCTCCATCTTTAATACATAAATACGGCATAGGACACTTTAGGCAAGGTACTGGTATTATGCCGCCCAGTGTAAGTGGAGGGAATGATCATATGTAGCTTCCTGAAGTGAAAGCGGTTCCCTTTACCTTTCTAGTAAAAATTCAGTAAAATCAACAGCCTTCAGGGACACTTTCGGTGAGAAACATCCAGATACTACTGATGAAGACCACCGAATAGCTAGCAGGCCCCTTGCATGACTGCCATAAACACGGATACGTGTTGCAGTGCACAGCTACATCCTTGTATGCCCCTTTCAGCACATACTTCTGACAGGTCACACCATGGTAACAGCTTGTGACTGATTTTCAATGGCTATACTAATATGCATATTGTAGAAATACACAGGAAGGCATGTGGGACGTAGCAAGCGTCTGTGGGGAAGGGCGTTCATCCCACGCATAGCAGGGAGAAAGAACAATAAGCATCTTACATTCACCACAGGTTGATCCTCAAAAGCTGAATGAATTCTGTATCCCACAGATTCTCACCAACTATTCTGCTTATGCCCAGGAAAACAAATACATTTTAAATCCTGCCTCTGCTCTCTTAACCAATTGATGGTTGTTAACTTAATGTCTCAGAAGCTGGAAGGACTGTGCTGTAACACTGGAAATCTCAGCTAATGAATGAGAGATAACGTGACTACGTTTTTGTTTGTTTTTTAAAAGCCAGGCCTGGGATCTTTAAAGTCTAAGGGGTGGAGGTATTGAAATACAAACTCTTTTGAAAATCCTAGCTTAGATAATTTTATATCTTAAGCTTTACTATCTACAAAGGTTACTTTACTATGGCCATAAAATAAAAGATAATCAAATCTCATGCTGGAAGATGAGCTCTTTCCCAGATGGGGTCTGTAAAGGTACCACTTTCGTCCCGTCGCATGTACACCTTTGGGCAACTGGTTAGGCACAATATATTTTTTTCTTTAATTCTTCTTTGAATTTCTAAGCAGAATAGTAGGTATTACTGGAGGAAAGACACCAGTAGAAACTGCCATACTGGATCAGAGTATTGCTCTCTCATTCAGCTAGCAGATGCTGGGCCTAGATAGAGAGGATACTCTACTAGTTAGAGGTGTTTTAGACATGGTGGTGAGAAGAGGAAGCAGTGCAAGCTAGAGACTTCAGGCCGAACACCACATCCGAACTGTGGTGTAAATGCCATTGAATTCAACACATCTGCACTAGGGAGGGATTTGGCTGCTGGGTGATGAAGCAACACTGCAAACTTAGAGCAGTCTGCAAGTGCTCAATGCCACAGGTAGGCACAACCGCCAGTGCCAGTTCTGTGCAAGGCACGTTGACCTACATGGGAGAAGTCCCCTTTACCATCGAATAAACCTGCAGTAAACGACTTATAAATTATCAGGAATAAAAAGTGAGTTCGAACACTGAGTGACTAACACAGATGTTAGGAACCCTTTAATTTAAAAAAAAAAAAAAAAAAAAAAAAAAAAAGCTACAGATCCATAGGTCTCAAAACACTTTACACAAGGAAGGTCATTGTTCCCACTTTTCAGATGGGTTATCCAGCTGCTCAGTAGCAGAATTAAGAATAGAACCCAGGTCTCCTGACTCCCAATCCAGTGCTTTATCCACTACAGCACACTGCCACACTACCTGGATTAGATTGGAGCCTGCGCTCTCCACTTGTCTAGCTGTGACTAAGGAGGGAGGGGAAGACACTGCCATGGAAACAGAAACAAAGGAAACTATTTAAAAATAAACAAATTTGGTGGGGTTTTTTTTTCAATTCACTTATTTCAGCCCTAGAGTCCCTGATTCTTCCCAAAGCTGCCATTTTATTGCTATAACGGGATGAGGTGACAATATTGCTTCATGGATATGGAAGTGAATGTAACAGAGGAATACACTTGTTAATTTTTCATTTATTTCAAGAATATGCAGCTGTCCTGGATGCTCTGCACCTCTAGGCTGATATTTCAGCTGCAGCACTGATTTTTCTTGGCTCTTTAGTTGTTATGGCGGCCATCACAATGTGCTAAATGCTTTCCAAACATTCAAAAAGCATCAGGATCTTGTTGCAACGAGTTCACAGTTAACATGCAGCGCCTAAATCGGCTTTTAGTTACACCTATGAAATCTTACTGGGTTGCAAAGGTGCAAATGAGAACTGAATCTGACCCAAAGGATCTACGGCACCAACAAGACACATGTTGGTGCTTCACCCATTTAATCCCATGAGAAGTTGGAAAGCTAAAGAACATGTTCCAATACTGCAAGATACATTTCCGCTGCGTGACTCACTGGGGCAAAATTTTACACATACAAAGAATTTTTACATGGCTCACCAAAATCACCTGGTGCTGTATAGACGAAGTGAGCCTGGCCTGTACAGGTTACACTTCCTAAATCCTGATAAATTATTCACTTTGGGCCTAACCCAGATGCCACTGAAGCCAGAGTGAACCTTATAATTGACTTCAGAGGGCTTTGCCTCAGGCCATAACAAAGAGCCAAGAGTCAAGTGAATTTCAAATTGGCAGATACAGACGTTGGAATACATTTTCAGGGAGCTGTGTAAGGATTTCAGCCACGAGCCTCCTATGGACTTGAATGTGAGTTATGGTGTTGCATTCTAGAGCCCCACACCCCAGCATCAATTTCAGAAGGAAATACCTTCAGATAGCTGTTAATGCGAAGGGTCATTGTCAGGTCACCTACCTTGAATGCAAAGTCCTTCGGTGCAATTCTCAGATTCTTGACTAAAGCCCTCACAGAATTTTCCTCCATTTCTTGGAGGTGGAGCTGTACATTCCCGAATTCTCAGATGCTCACATTCCGGGCTGCAGACTGACCATTCGCTCCACACCTCCCAACTACCATCCACTAAACAGGAAGAAAAATACACATGATCAGTATGTGTTATCTGACCAACCAGTGTGATCAGACTGTACTGAACTCGACCTGCTCCACTGGTTATTCAGATGTGCTCAGGGTTACTTTTAAAGAAACCTAAGTGACACAGCAACTGGAGCACACAATATCAAACTCAAGAGACGTGTGTACAGAAGATGAGCTTTATTTCTGGATAAGACCTACATAATACTGATTTTAAAGATGCAGGCCATGTCTGATTATATATATCTAGCACCTATTATCCAGAAAGATCCTAAAGATCTTTAGGATTCTAATTGTCTTCTCTCCCATATACACACAGATATCCACCACTGAAACACAGCCACCTCTGGTGTGGAACGCAGCATCTTTCTAAGGCTATGTCTACACTAGTACTTCTGTCGGTAAAACGTATGTTGCTTAGGGGTGGGAAAAAAACAGCCCATGACCGACATAAAGTTACACGGACAGAAGCATCAGTGTGGTCAGCACTACATCGGTGGGAGACGCTCTCCCGCCGAGACAGCTACCACCATTCATCGACTGTGGTTTAATTATGCCAACAGGAGAGTTCTCTCCCATCAGGATAGAATGGCAACACGGGAGATCTTACAGCGGCACAGCTGCAGTGGTACATCTGTGCCACTGGAAGGTCTCTAGTGTAGACACAGCCTAAATAGAGCACAGCAGAAATACCTAACAGTTTAGGGCAGGAAGTAAAGACCATCACCTACAGCCAATAAAAAACTGCAAGAGGGAATCTGATAGATATTGTTTCATAATGCAGCTATTAGCTCCTAGTGTTCATCCAAAATTCAGCTCCAAGGAGGCCTTCACACAGCTCTAGAGCAGGAACAGTGTTGACATTTACCAAAAGGGCATAGATGACTTTGGTGGCATCTCTTTAGTGCCCTGAGTGAGATCTAGGATTAGCATGTCTCTGACTAATCTGTAGTTCTCTCCATCCCCACTTACACCTTAAAAGCATTCCACAATTCCCTGTCTACACTTCTCACACACAAGTCAGGTGAACACAGGCACTTAAGATTCTTTTAAATCCCAAATCAGTAAATACTGGGTCCGAAGCCCATAAAAGTTAATGGAGAGACTCACACCAATTTAAATGAGGTAAGGCTCAGGCCCAACAAAAATATTAAATCTTAAAATTATACACACACACGTTTTGTTTACCCACATGTGTTGGACATCCCTCTCTTCCCCAAAATCAGACAAACAGTGTTTCAGGTGAACAAGAGAGGCAATACACTGTCTCATGGGACATCACGACACTTCAGTTATAACCTGTGCTTGGTATAAAAAGGGAAAATGTATTTTAAAGCAAACCATTTGAAAACCAGATCATCCTTTATTTCCTCATTATGTCCTGAGCTCCGGGTTCTGTGTTTCTCCCACTAAAGTTACCAACACCACTAAGCCCTACATTCAGGAGGTATGGAATGGAGTGCTGTGCCCAGTTTTAAGGGGAACAGTCCTTGAATATGTGGAGACCTCTCTTTATATCACAATAATCACTGTTTAGTACCTAAGCACCCAGGTGAATTCACTTTTGCTATTGCACAAAAAGATAAAAAGCACAGACTACGAACTTCAGTCTAAACAAATGCCTTCCCAGTTCCCCTTTGATCCCAGTAGCTCTGCATAGCACAGGTAGCCACTGAGCTACTTCAGATGGAGAGAATGCTCTCTTGGTGTGACATTTAAAGTTAGACTTGGATATCTCACCAGGGCAAAGTGAAGTGCAGGTAATTTTCTGCACTGACATTCCCTCACAAAAAGCACCCCCGTTGAGCGGAGCAGGGTTGGTACAGGTCCGGGATCGCTTCTGCCAGCCTCGGCCACACCGCACATTGCAGTTAGACCACTCAGTCCATGACGACCAGCCTCCATTCACTGCAACACACACGCATGGCATTATGGATGGCATGGTAAGACTTAAGCATCAAGTCTTCATTTCTGATCCCTTTGTTCTCAGATTTTTCTTTTTTATATAGTCTGCAAGGTAAATTCCAAGCCCAAATAGGGGCATCACCACCTAAATAGCACCAGGATGCAATTACATAAAGGACGCGGTGTCAAAGAACTGCTGTGTTTGCCTTTGGTGGGTTTATATGCCAGAAGGTGTAATGACTGACAGTGAGACTCTGAAGGGAACGTGGAGGCAGGCACCTCAGTTCTCCTCAAATATGCTTCACTTAAAAGATAAACACAATCGTTTTTTTAAAAAGTGACGGTTTAGGCATGTCTCTGACTTCATCAATAAAATGTCACTCTCCAGTTTAATGAACACTGTAAGCAACAGGGAGTGGTGAAAATAAATGTTTCTACTTCTTCTACCAGTGCCACACAACATTTTAGGGCTTGTCTTCCCTACCGGGGTAAGTCAACCTAAGTTACACTACTCCAGCGACATGAATAACGTAGCTGGAGTCGACGTAGCTTAGATCAATTTACCCCAGTGTCTTCACTGCGCTGCATCGACGGGAGATGCTCTCCGGTCGACTTCCGTTACTCTTCTCGGAGAGGTGGAGTACCGGGGTCGACCAGAGAGTGTTCTGCGGGTCTTCACTAGACCCGCTAAATCAACCCCCGCTGCATCGATTGCAGCAGCATCAATCTCCCTGTAGCGAAGACCAGCCCTTAGATTCCTTAACCAGTGTTTGTATAATGCTACACAGGTCCAATTAAGGGAAGCACTTGAGCATATCTCTATTCAGAATGGCATTTAGATATGTGCTTAAGTGCTTTCCTGAATCAGGGCTTAAGAGCACCATGTGTAAGGCTTATTTCTTTGGCCAGGCTTATAAGTGGCCCTTATTAATAACTGGAACTAGGATTATTTATTATTATTTGTACTCTTGAAGTGCCTGAAAGCCCTCATCACAGGCAAGGACCCCATTGTGCTAGGCACTGTACAAACAAATATGATCTTTCTTTATAACCCACTGGTTATTACTGATGCAAGGAATCCAGGCAGTAAATATTATTACACGTTTCCACTGACCATACACCACGACTGTTGCAGACATGCTCCTTCTCTTGGCCACTATGTTGGCAGCCATGCAGGTGTAGTTCCCGGAATCAGACAGACGGGCCTGGCGGATGATCAGGTTGTGATCTGCCCGGGTATCGATGTTCTCATCCTGGTTGGAATCGATGGGTTCCTCATTCTTAAGCCATTCCACCTGGTGGGAAGGAAGATGAGAAGAGAATGAAGCAGGACAGCTGGAGAGAAAGATGCACAGGGAAAATAACCACAACCCAGGGATAGTTATTGTTACTGCAGAAGCCATCTGCAAGGCACTTGGAATGTTTGACTGACCTATTACTTTAAGGCATGGTGAATTGGTGTTTTACAGAACTGAGAAACTAAAAATAGAAGCGAAATCTTTAGACCCTGTTAAGAGGCTGAACAAATGTGTCTCATTTTTATAGACAGGTTTTTCAGACTTAAAGGAGGTAGGGTTGTATCCTGAAGTCAAATACCCTTCCAAGTCTCAGTTCAGATAGATAACCTCAGTTGGGAACTTGTGGAAGGACTAGCAACTTTGAGGTAATGAGCTTATGGATTTGCAGGCTACAGGCATTCATTAGCACACTGTTCTGTGCAGATGGTCTGCAATTTGTAGATTTTCTAGTTTATAAACAAATCTGCAAAAGCAGACCATCAAAGCCAATTAGATTTCATGCCAGACAGCAGGTTCCTCTTCCAGTACCATTAGTCATTTTGGTTAGCTGGGGACAGAAGGTGTGCAACTGACATACCCATAGTTCGTAACATCTCTGCAACATGGCACAGTCAGATGGAAGCCAGCCTTTGAAGGGAGATGGGGTTTATGGCAATGTTTTTCTTACATGATACCCATGGATTTAAGAAATGTATTGACTAGTATACAGGTCTGCTAAGCAAGGCACTGGATGCACATTTTAGTCATGTCACATATTTTATAAACACAATGCCTGAAAAATTCGAGCTTGGGGCACATTTCCTTCTCTATTTTTAACATATGCTATTAGACAAAAAAGAAATTGCAACAAGATGAGTTAAGATACAGCATCACTGTTAAGTTTTGCATTAAGCATTCTAAACACTTCTATGTATCTAGGTATTCATAATGCTCTCATCATCATAACATTAGTTATGTATTTTGTGTTTCAAACCTTGCTATTATTTAACATTTTTTCCTTAACACTTTCTTTCATGGAAACCTAAGGACAGTTTCTGGGACATATACTTGTGTGCTGCACGCGAGACCAGACTGAATGTTTAGAGAGAAACTACACAATGGTGGATGAACATCTAAGTATGTTCTGTCACATCCTAGAAGCCACCTCCTCTATTGCTCAGTCTTGATAGCAATCACATTGTTATAGATACCTTAATTCATCAGTCCCACTCCTTGCATTTATTCTCACTGGTGTTTCAGCTGACATCTATCCCTGAACAGAATCATCTCCCTTTTACCAATGTCTAATCAACAAGGGCTTGTCTACACTTACCGGAGGATTGACAAGCGGTGATCGATTCATCGGCGGTTGATTTAGTGGGTCTAGTGAAGACCCACTAAATTGACTGCAGATCGCTCCCCCATCGACTCCTGTACTCCACCAGATCGAGAAGAGTAGGGGGAGTCGACAGGAGAGCGTCTCCTTTTGACATCGCGTAGTGTGGACCCCGCGGTAAGTAGATCAAAGCTACATCGATTTGAGTTACGCTATTCACGTAACTCAAATTGCGTAGCTTAGATCAAATTTCCCCTGTAGTGTAGGCAAGGCCTCAGGCTCATGTTCTGGCCTATTCGTTTTACTGGGATTACACAGGATGTGTAGGCAGTATTTGAATGTACCTGTTAAGGTGTCTTCCTCATTTTTAGCTTTAGGGGCTATCCTTCTTTGTTTTACCACCTAGGCTTGGTCTACACTGGGGGGGAGGGGTCGACCTACGCAAACAGCATAGCTAAAGTCGGCGTATCGTAGGTCAACTTACCTGGCCGTGAGGACGCTGTCGCTCCCCCGTTCACTCCACTTCCGCCTCTCGCAGCGGTGGAGTTCCAGAGTCGACGGGGAGCGCGTTCGGGGATTGATTTATCGCGTCTAGACGAGACGCGATAAATTGATCCCTGATAGATCAATCACTACCCGCTGATCAGGCGGGCAGTGAAGACGTACCCCTAGAGATTATATGATTATACTCTTCCTCCATAAATGATAATTCTCTTTAGATGTATTTACACAGGTTTATTACAGTTCCCTTTAGTCTGAGTGAGATAGAAAACTATCCAGTGAACTGAAATCCACATACTATTCATTTTCCTCCAGGCAATTAACTTTAACACTTGCAATCAGACTATGCCTCATCAAAGAAACTAGGAATCCAAGTTAAACTGTGGAACTACAGCACCAGAACAAGTCAAGTGACAGAATTCCAATGGTCACAGTCAGAATTACATTCACTTTATGTGCAAGGAAATGACAAACATGTCTAGTAATATTAAATGAAATGACAAACGAGAATAGTGCTAGTGCAGACTGGAGTCCATGATTTTACAAGTATATATATTTTACATTTTGACTCTCTCATCCGATCAATTTTTTTTTAGTTCCTGGTTTCTGTTACAGCAGCACTTTTGGACCTCATGCTATTTTTCCTCTAGACAACTCAATATTTTCGAGGAGAGAGAGAGAGAGAGCACTGTGATCCATTGTTTACTGAGCCTGAGATTGCGAATGAAAAACGTTTACATTAATGCAAAGCATTTAAAAGAATGATGATCAGTGTGAAGGGAGAACATTAAACAGACGGAACATAAACGTGAAAGCATTGAGAGATGTGCAATCAAAAGATGATTTGTAAGCGAGGGCATGCAGTGCCGTTTGCTTTTTATCTGCATGTTTGACAGCACTGTGAATTCTCCTCACTAATCCCAGCCACCACTGCAAGACCCCCTTCTTCTAGAAAAGTACTTTCTTTAAACCAGGAAGGTGCCTCTGCCACATCTGATTAATACTTCTAAAACAGCAGGAGTTTAGAAAGCAATTTTTTAAAGGATGAACTTCCTATCTGGCTTTTTTTATTTTACCATTTCCAGTGATCTAAGACTTCTCCACAAAGGACACAAAAAGCAAAGGTGTGAGATAATTCACCACATTTCCATATCCAAATGAAACACTAACTCTGAATTTTTAACCTGGGATCTCTGAAGAGTTGACTGAAAATTCATTAGCATTTTACTTCCCTTGCTTTATCATCAGTGGATGTCATGCAATTGCTTCTAATGTGCTGAAAATAGCTGCCTTTTAAAGGATTAGACTGTCTGAAGAACTTTAATGCTTGACTCATGAACTACGTTTCAGAATGACTGTCTATAATGCAACTTAAGTTTATATATAAAAATGTTCCCCCCCCCCCCCCAGAAATCAGGCCTGCTCAGAATTAAAATGTTCCTATAAATTTCCACCAAAGGCTAATCATGTAATGATCTACAAAAGAAATGCAGGGGCAGATATGGATTAACTCAGCTTCTCTACATTGGGTGGCAGAGGATGAATTAACATAATCATAAATTTGTTCCAATTACAGAAGGCAATTATCAGAGACCAGCTTACAGCACTATCAAAATGAAATCAGTTAAGCACAGCATCTCTCAGGTAGATTGTGGTGGGAGTTAGTTATTTTTAAGACAAAGAGTGCAGTAACTAAAAAACTCATCCATTTTTCCGTCTATTGAAAATATACCATAAAAATATTTCAGGGCCAACTTCATACGCACAAAACAACCGTGTGAGATGCTTTAAGTGGTGAAGTCTAATAATGCTTAGCCTGTGCACAAAATTTAATCAAATTAATGTATGCATATGAATCGTATTAAAATATGTACCCATATAAATATTATGGACACGCATCTTCCAATTTCCCGATTACAAATTCAAAGTACCCGGGGGACTTGTAAATGTCCATCAGAATATTGATGAAGGCAGACATTGTGGAGAAGAGTTAGGAAAGGTAGAATGACTCTTTTTAAACCCTGTCCTTTTCGAAGGTGCTTCTCATGAGTGAGATGGCTAAAAAAAAAATCTTACAGGCCAAAATCCTCAGTGGGTTTTAGAGCCTGATCCAAAGATCACAGAAGTCATTGGGAGGCTTTCTGCTGGCTTCAAAGGGTGCTGGATTGGGCCCTTAAACAGGCGTAAACCTGTTCGCTTCAATGAGCTAAGCCAATTTACCCCTGGGGAGCGCTCTATTCTCCTTAGAGGAATATTTCAAGAGGGTGATGCAGACAAAAGTGTTTTGCATACAGCCCTGGGTGGAGACTGGATATTTTTACGTCAGTTTGAGTAGCTATGTCATATTGGATGGAACTTAGTCTAAATAAGATACAGGTTTGGGAAATGTTACGTTCAGAAATCCTTATTGAACTAGATCATTTCATTCAATACATTGTAAGGTCTTTGGGGGTAAGGACAGTCTCTCTTACATGCTTGATGGATAGCACAATGGAGTCTAGTCCATGATTAGGTGCCACTACAATACACATACATAATAATACTTCCCGTTGGGCTATCTTGTAATTTCAGAAATACTTCAAGCAACTGTCTATATAATTTAATAAAACAAGCAATATAAAAATAACAGCCTCAAGATTATTAAAACAAAATTATTAAATACCTAATTTACATCACATCTTTTTTGCATTTTATTCAGCTTGGACAATGAAGAATAGACTGATCAGTTTGCCCTCTTCTGGTTATTTGCACACTCGGGTTCCTAAGTACTGTCCCCACCTTGCCATATTCCAGTTTCACAGGATTTCAGGGGACACAATTTTTAAAATTGCCATAGGAAGAAATAATGAAAACATTTGTATTTTAATAGATTGTGTGTGCCACGCACCACTGTTGCCTCCCAACGTTTTAAATTTTAAGCCAAATCTCCATTCTGAATCTTAAATCAGTTAGTGCAGTATCCCTTCCACGGCAATTAGTACAGCTTATTCACTTGCACAACTGATTGATATGCCTGGATTTTCTGTTCTCTCTCATGTATCTTGTTTGAGAATATATAGACATTTAATAACCAACAGGAACAATGCAGACTTGAGGTCCTTTGGGCACAAATGATAATTTTATAGGTCAGAATACAAAAGATCTTAGTACCTCTGCATTGAGATTAAACTATCCTGCCCTTTACCTACAGCATCTGACTTTCTCATTTGGTCAATAACCAGAGTACACATATATCAGAGATAATATAGTTAGAATGTCAGCTCCCCTTGAAGAGAGAATCAATTGCCTTCTGGCTCCAAGATAAATGCTGTGCGATCTTAAGATGGGAAAGGTCAACATCTGGCTAATAGCTGCAACAATATTTTCTATTACCTTGTCACTTTACAGTTTTTTAAATAGTCTCCCTTCTAAATTGGGAAAATTAGCAAATATTCTCTTAACCTTCTCCTATCAATTAAGCCAACACCGTTGCTGCCTCAAGTCTATATGAAACAAGCATTAAAATTTTTTGAAACAGTTTCATGCTTTAAAGACAAATACATTATAACAGTGCTTGGACATTATGGTGGAGGGCACTTTAGAAAAAACACTTAGATATATTGCTGCTTGTGAGATGACTGCTGCTAATTACACTAATCACAACTCTCTCTCAGTTACCAGGTAGACACAATGGATAAGGTAAAATGTATCATTTGTTTTATACTTAGATTGTAAGCTCATTGGATCAGGGCTTGTCTTTTCATTATGTGTGTGTAAACCTAGGTAGCACAACTGGCACTAAGACCACAACACAGTTTCACAGAAGACATCGATCAGTGAAAATCCTGCAGATAACATTTGGCCACTCCTGACTAGAGACTAATTTAAAATCACTGACCTATGGATGAAAGGCTCCATACCTCACATCACCGACCCCCTCACCCCCGGTTCATCCACTCCTCATGCTTTGTTTTGTCCTGATTTGCAACTCCCTCCCCACAACCCAATTTTTGTTTTCACACTACACACACACACAATATCAGAAGGAATTATAGTTAGAAAGCAACTTTATGTAACTGTGACATTGCCTCTAACTTTGTGTTTATTGCAGGAATCAAACCTAAACGTCTGGCAATAAGTGGCACCAAAACACACAGACTGTTCTGTAGGAGAAATTATGCTTAATGTGTCCACTTTAAAAATATCTGCACATGGTAAAAGCTAAACATCATGAATCCTCTGATATTTACTGCAGTTTTTTGTTGCAATATGATTCAAAATGGGGGAGAGGGGAATAGAATGACGAAATGCAAAGGCAGAAACCATACAGAGAACAAAACTACAAGAAATAATCATGTATACCAGGTGTACTTCACACCCGTGTTCTCTGTCAATAACAGCTGTTCTATCAATCAATCATCCATTTTTTAAAATAACACCCTCCCCACCACCCGCAACTTTCAAATCAATGGTATAAAGTTGGCAGATATAATTTTGAGCTAGCATCATAAAACTAGCCAAAGTCTATACAAAATCAGCAACCAAGGGTCTTGGAGGCCTGTCTCCTTCACTTCTTCATTCTGCTCGCCTTCCAGTATCAACAACTGCAGAACAGTGAGCGCTAATCCTAACCTAGCATTAAAAATGAACATTCACCAATCCACCTGGCCAGCCAGTCAGCAACTACCAAAAAAAACCAAAAAAGATTTTACACTCTACTCCCCATCACTGTTCTGAGAACCATACCCTCAACCCTCTCCCCAAACTCTACTAAATAGATGTCTTTTGTAGCATGCCAAAAGGTCACCAAATTCAGGCTATTTTGGACAAAGAGGATGGGCCAAGTTCCAGAGACCCTGGGCTGCCAAGAGAGCACCCTGCTTTACCCCATCCTTTTTACAATGAAGAGGGATCTGGCTCTAGAGTCCCTGGTGACTGCACAGTTACAATGGGTGAGCATAGGCATATCAGGTGCTTTCATTACTGAGACCTTTAAGGAGATCCATCATGCCTCTGTCGGTTTCATTTTGTTTTTGTTTTTCTTTTAACCCAAAAACCCAACAATTGTCTGAAAAAGCCTGGACAACATAAGTTATTTTGGTGATTAATGAAAAAAAAAAAGTTTGTCAGATTTAACCCATTCACATCTGCCTTTATGATCACACTGTTGTTTCATCAATACAATCAAAAGGCATTAACTTTCATTGCAAATCCCTAGTATAGGATTGGATCAACTATACCTTACTGCATTGTCTAAATTATTTCATGGAGGGAATGCTGTTACCAGATCAGTTAATGATGGTGCCATCATGCTGTTCTGGTAAGCATATGTTTCTGTCATTAGACTGAATGTATAATCTCATTACAAAAATCTGATGTGCCAACTAACTCATACATCAGACTGGGCTTTTGTGTGACTCCAGGGAGGTGGCTTGAGAACCTGGTCTCTGGAATGATATTATATATGGTTTGGTGTAATAGTGAGAATTCTAAAAGGCAAGTGCCTGTGTAGGTATTTTCCTGCGCTGTCAATTTTCTTTATATTTCCCTTTAACTAGCCCCCATCTATTGCATTTTCTAAGAAAAGACAGAGGACGGTGATGCTCAAGCACGGCACAGGCCATGCTGCCCACGCTTCCCTATCTCAGATACTGTGTTACACCTGCTTCATAATGACATATTTACCATTACACAGCCAGGGCTCTGAAATCCACCACCAAAAATGAATCCATCCACAGAATATTCCAAATGGACAGGGATTAGGGAGTTTGGAGGCGGGGCGGGGGGGGGGGTGCGGGAATCACGAAAGATAGCCATAAATAATTTCAAACATTGTGACCTGTTAGCTCATCTTTAGTTGCGATGTTCAGGGTACGGAGGCTTTCGGTGTTGACTAAATCACAGCACGTAGGACATTGTTCTGTAGGTTCTCAAGGCAATCAATTTTGAAAGCAAAGAGTCAAATTATTGGCACTTCTCCTTTTGCAGGAATAAGAATCACATTTGAATTGGAATTCCATGCCTTTCCTTCATGTAAATACTGCACAATGACACAGCACTAATAAAACCAAACATTATGATGTGGGTTTATATGGTACCTTTTCCAGTAAGGCAATGCTCATGGATCATTTGACTTTAATTATTTTCTGGTGAGCAAGAAATAAATGACCTGGCTGAAGCTGAAACCCCAAGTCCCCTGACTGTAGCTCAGGTGAATGGGGGAGCAAATTAGATGAGGCTCTTTTGGTGCATTTCTTTAGCTAGATAGCCTGCAAACAAAAGATATATAGCGATTCACAGGCCTGATTTTAAAAGTGTACTAAAAGCATATTTCTTGATACTGTGAATCAAGATTGTTTGAAAGATAGACAAATAACTCAAGGCTCCAGAGATGCTGTCCATGGTGCTACTAGTTGGACTTCATCTGTTTTCCAATGCACAGGCATTTACAACGTAATTATAAATGTAGCTGATACCTAAAAATGTTTCTGTAAGAATATCGGGGAGTGTTCTTTGCAAAGTTTTGCAGATGTCATCCCAATGTGCAACATCTCATTTTTACCAAGCTCTTGGAGATAAGAAAATCATCACAGAACACATATAGTAATTGAAACCAAAAGCTATAAACAAAGAGATTGCCGTGTCCTTTCCTTTTATATGCCTGCAATCAAACATTAACATATGGCATTAAGGAAAAAAAAAACCCCAAATAATGCAATTCCTCCACTCTCCACCAGTTTATTTCTTTCAAGAAAATAAAGGAATAAAGGTCCAATCCTTTGAACAATTGCTATCAAGTGTAGTGCTCACATACTACAGTGATTAGTATGGTGAAAAGATTCTGAATAGAATAGACTCTTGTGTATTCGTATTGTTTTCACCAGGAATTCTCCTGGTAGTAATTGTCACAGCTCAGGACTAACTGCACTTTTGACCACATTCTGGTCTCTCCGAGAACATCCCCTCAGGTGTCAGGCCCTTTCCTCTCCTGAGGTGGAATTCCCCAAGTCTCCCACTCTTAGACTGGACCCTGGGCTATTGCCCAATGTATCAACCATGCTTACCCAGCAGGCCCAACTGGTTTTGACACCTACAGTTCTTCCCTTTGGAAGTCTGAACAGTGCTGTATATAGTGACCAAACAGCCTTCTTTAAACCGCCGTATTGTTTATTTTGCAGTTGAAACCAAGCATTTCGATTAAAAGGATCTTAAAACAACAATCCACATGAATGTCTATCCCCTGATGGTAGCCTAGGCAGGGGAAGCCTTCTTCAAACTTCCTAGTGGTTCCTGTATGTCAGTCTGGTTCCATCTTCAGAGAAAAAGTTCAGACATGTGTCTCTTAACAACTTCTAAATGTTTGCCAAAGGGTAGATTATTTTAGCCAATGTTTCCTTTCCTGTTTCGTTTTTCCTGTCAGCTATCCCCTTATTAAACTAAACCAACATATTCGCACTGTGACCAAGCCAGGAACCAGGTCAACATACAGTATTCATAAATTATTACAGAGCAGCTCCGGTATTTACTGAAGCAATGACTGTGTTTTCAGGATCACATGTTAATATATCATTCTGATACATTTAGGTCCATATATACTATTCAAGCAGAACAAGCATAATATCACTATTCAATCTATAGTTAAAATATCAAAACGCATCATCAATAGGAACCATTGACCCTATTAAACTTAAGAGGAAGAGGAAACAAAAATCATTAAATGTAGATAGGGGTCTTGTCAACTCAAAATTTTTATCAGAGCCATCAACTTGATTTCATAGGTCATGAACTTTGAAGGATTTAGATAGCATGAAAGTTTTCAGAGTCAACACTGAAAATAAGTACCTTTTTCATTTAACTTTTTGTAATTTTGCCAGAAAACACAGAGATTAGGTGATAAAGTTTCTATTTTAAAATTCATCCCTTCAGCAGCTTAAATTCCTGTTGCTTGTGTATCCTTAGCGATATGAAGAAGCATTAAGATAGAAAACAATTGGCATGTATTAGAAAAATAAAAGGGTTATGTGATACTATCACCCACAAAATGGAAACTATTAGAATTGTACAACAAATTTCTACTTTTGATTCCCCCTGGCTTGCAGCTACCGTCATTGTTAGACTTCTGCAAAGAGAGTGTAAGACACTCTGATTAATTAGCATTACACACCCATTTTTCACAAATTTTAAATAGCTACCAAAGGTGCAAGACAGTGAAGAAGCAAGCCCATTATCTGGATCATCCAATATCATTAAAAACTGGATGGACTGGGAGACAAATCATCTTTTCAGCAATAAGAGGTGGATCAAAATTAACATTTAAAATTTACTCTAACAAGGCAGGGTAAGTAGTGACTGTCTTTACCCTGACTTTAAACATAATAGTCATAGGTTTAAGTCTTGAAATTGGGACTTGTTGCTTCACCATTCAAGTCAATGGGAGCTTTAACAATACTACTATTACCTATACAGAGCACTCAACAAAGGAGGTGAATGACATTATCCCCATCTTGCAGCTGGGGAAACTGAGGCATACAGCAGTTAAGTTACTTGCCTAGAAGACTAGTGGTAGAGCCCAGAGTAGAACTCAAGTCTCCGGAGTCCAAGTCCAGTGTCCTAACCCTTGGGTAACACTGCCTCATTTTGCTATTGTTCTCAGTAGAAGTGGGCTTGCACTCTTGTCAACATTTGTCTTTCAATGTATTTGGTTTTCTCAACGCAAGATTATGAGAATCTTAAACTATTTAATTCACATGTTCATTTGATTCCGCTGGTTTTTAAAATCCTAGCAATCTTTCTGAAGTTTTCTTATGAAGCCCACACGTTCATTAACAAGTAATATTTATTCAGATGGTTGACCTACATATACCTGCAGTTCAGAAACAGGATTGTTAACTCTAGCACTCTGTAGCATCATGATAAATGTACTGGGACCATAGGCGATAAATTACTTCCTTTTGGTTGTTTGTGTGAGCCCCTATTCTTGATTACAGCAGCAACTTCAATACTTCTGCAGTGAGTATAATAGCACAAGGGACTATATATGTATTATTCTCAGCGTTATGGCTTAACGGTTACGATGCCTGATACAATACTTCTTTGGAAAACAGTAACCTTCAATTATTACCGTTTTTGTTTATAGAATACTGCAGGTAAGATCTTACTAATGGAAACACCATTAAGGTCCACTAATGAATCTTTCTCCTATGCACGCTGGCAATAAGTATTTGAACTCAGGCGCTATATCTACAGCTGAAGAAATACAATTATTGGTTAACAAATGAGTTATATTTAGGATACATGTCCAAATGCATACTAACTGCAACTGAACATCAGAGCTGCTGCTAGGATAACTTAGTGTTTTTCCTGCAATATTCCCTTTGTAATTTAAATAGGCAGGGATTTATGTTTGGAGGGGGAAAAAACCTCTAAACCTGTAATGCTACAATGTTTTAGTTTGCCTTTATTTTTATTAAACTTACTCCCGATTGTTTACTAGCCAAATACAACCATATTACATCTGCAGAATGGGACCACAGGAAACCCTTCCTATATTGGAGACAAGCATAAGGTGTGTAGTTTAAAAAAATGCAGCTAGACCTCACATGACAAATGTGTCTGCAGTAGAAAGCAGCTGAGCCCATTAAGGGGAAAAGTTTCAGTGCACAGAGTTATCTGCCACACTGTCCTTGCTTTGCCTTCCCACGGTGGAGAGTTTGAATTATTTTTCCAAGTTTAACAGAAATCCTCCAAACCACTGTAATTGTAAAGGGCCGTTGATTTGTAAGGGAAGAAACCTCTCTCCTTTCAACAAAGTTCTTTTTTATTATTATTATTATTCTCCATCTCTCTGCAGTGAGGCAGAAAATGATGATGGTTCTCACTTCAGAAGTGAGAGACACAAATAGAATGAGATGATTTTTGTAAGTTGGGCTGCCTCTTAGCCAGCTTTCTGCAGCAGTCTCTCAGCCCCAAATGCTCCAAAAGTGACACCGCATCTCTGATGAATTTGAAAGTTGTGGGTTTCTATACTTGGCACCATTTGGTTCTATTATTATAACACACTTTGTTTTATGGCCAACACCGAGTAAACACACTTAGATTGTATTACTGAAGGACATGAAAGCCTGCCTGCTCAAAGACCTTCAGAAAACAAGACTCACTGATGATCACACCATGCTAACTGCCCAATGTCCTGCTGATGTGCTTCAAGTTTTTAGTATTAACATTTATAGTAATTACCAGCCCATCCAAGGGACCATCTGGATGCTTTCCCCAAAAGACGGTAAACAGTTCTGTCCTTGCTGATCTCAATTGCCACTCTCCTTGAGAACCTGTGACTCTGGTGCCTTCTCATCCTTAACACACACCAGAGGAAACCTATGACATCCTGTTAGGTGAAGCTCAAGATTGGTTTCCTCCTTGGTTTTGTGCATGGTTTGTTAATGTTGGTTTCTGTTGCAATTTAGGAATGTGTTGGACCACGCTGCTTTAACATGCTCACATATGTTTTTTGTTATAGTTTGTAGAGTGTCTTTCACTCTCCTTTTTCAGAAGACTAGATGTCATGGAATATCATTTTATATTGGAAATCCGATGTAGTGATGCAGAACAAAAGCATCAGATTTCCCTCTGTTGTAGCTTCGCTGGCTGTGACAGAGTGATTGCGGACTGATGATGGTGTAACTGAAAGCAGAATTTGGCTCAATATCCCTAGTTGTTTCAATGCACCGAAATGCAGAAAATGGGATTCCAGTTACAGTGAGAGCTCACTGTATAGTAACAATGTTCATTTTAGAAAGTATTGTATTTTGATTTCCCCTTCTTCTTTTGCATTAGGAATCACATAGGTTAATATGGGTCAGGATGTGCCTAGTATTCCTTAATTGAACACAATGAATTAAATGATAGATTGATCATCTTGGATAGAGATATCGCTGCTTTAGTTTACTAAACTACATCATGTTAATCCTGCCCCTAAACAGGAAGGTAAATTCCATAATCTGAATCCAGATGAACCTTGATTTTACCAGAAGCAGGATTCCCTTTAGAAGAGAGAAGTTACAGGTCTAATCCAACAAAGTGCTGAGCACCTTCCAATCCATTTGAATTCAATGGAGGGAGAAGGTGCTTGACACATTTTAGAATCAGGCTCTGTAGGTGAAATCCTAACCCCATTGAAGTCAAATGGGAGTTTGGACATTGATTGCACTAGAGCCAAGATTTTACCCTAAATAAATACATTTAAATGAATGAGTGTCCAAATGACCTACCCAACTTTAAAATCCTGATCCAAACCAAATGGAAAACCTCAGCATCAGTAATGAAGACCTCTCGAAACAATACGCAAGCAATATCCTGAGTTACCCACCTCCTGAGAGGCTACCTGTGAATGCTACAAATTCTATTGTTCAATCTGTCTAGAGCCTTGGAGAAAAGTGGATGCATTACAGTCTGAGTCCCCAGTGGGTGATCATTCATGTGCTCCCACTTCCTGGTAGAGACATCTGCTGACCTGTTGCAACCTCACTGAATAATGGCAGAGTGCCCCTAACGGAGGAAAAAGTTGTCCTGAATACTTAAAACATCTTTCTTGGAGCTGACAAAGTGCTGGAGCAGAAACAAGATTCTACAGCGAAAGCCTTCTGTTGTTCTTTAAATTTCTCTCTTTGTCTTTATCAAATTTTGACCCTACACTTAAAATTTATTGGACCGAATGTAAAAAAATAATAATACTATTTTCCACTCAAAAACACTGATCAGAGTTAAAGCTCTCAGACAGGTAGGAAAGGCCACAATATTTCTGATACAAATAAGTGGATATTAACTGGCAGTATTTGCCAATACACACCCTTATTGCTGATTATTCTAGTTTGTCCTATACGGTTCTGACCCATTGGCATGCATAGGGAATCTGTGATTCTGTAAAGAGACAGCAGGGTAGAGTATTACATATAAACTAAAAATTCTTTTCACCACTAGCTTTGACAGCAAAAGAATGTTCCACTGCGGAGAACTACAGCATTGGCAAGTGCTATTATTATTACATAAACCTATGATGTATTAAGGGAAATATTACAATTTCCTTTTTACAGATGGGGAAACTGAAACATACAGACCAGTTGAGTGACATGTCCAAGGCCACACAGCATATCTACGATGGAGATGGGAACAGAACCCAGAAAGTTCCAACTGTTCTTTAAATACTACATAATGTTTCCTGTGTGCATGTTCTCTTCTAGTTAGCCTGATCGGTACTGAGCAGCGGTTTTGTAGCAGACACAGACATCCCAGCAATTTCCCCTGTACTAGCCCAACAGGAAATTGCAGTATATGCTTGGCTGCTGTGAGATAGTGTTAGGTGCTGTGACATTAAGAATCCTACGCTTTTTCTGCAAAGGAAATTCATGTACCAAAGTGTGTGATGCTATCCCACCCAAGATAAGCCTGTATCTTAAAAGCCCAATTTTGCAGCTGCTCCAGATGGAACACCCAGGGTATGTCTACACTGCAGTTAAAAACCCATAGCTGGCTCAGGCTAAAGAGCTGTTCAACTGCAGTGTAGACGTTCTGGCTCAGACTGGAGCCCGGGCTGTACGACCCTGCAAGGTGGGAGGTTCCCAGAGCTGAGGCTGCAGCCCGAGCCCAAGCATCTACAGCACAATTAAGCAGCCCCTTAACCTAAGACCCATGAGCACAAGTCAGCTGGCACAGGCCAGCCGTGGGATTTTAGTTGCTGTGTAGACATGCCCCTAGCGACCTCAAAAAAAAAAAACTCCAAACCCACGGCTTTGGGAATCTTTAGAGCGCATTGATTTATTTAGGTTCCATTGTGACATGCACATCGGTTATGCCTACTGTAGCCGAACCGTAAGGTACTATGTACACTTGCAGCCCATTGAGTTTGGAAGGGTGACAAGAAATTCAGGCAGTGATGTCAGACATTTTTGGAAATGGGTCATTAGAAAGAGAGGTGAACAGATACTAGTGGTAGTAGTTGAAACAAGGGACTGCGAGAAAGTGGGTTAAAGGGAGAAGGGGGCTGGAGAACGGGCCACACATTTGCAGCATTGTCAATAAATATAGGGAGAAAAGGATGGAAGAGAAGTTTCAAAAGATTAAGCTCTAAGAGAGCAGCCCTTAGAGTAGCACGAGGACTCAACTGCACAGGAGTCCCCAAAACCAAGAGATGAGAGGAAGGTGAAGAGCAAACAGCAGCATAGGCGTCTAACAGACCAAGAAGCACAAGTGACCAGGAATGCGCAGGTTACACTTTATCAGGGCATCTTCCAGCATCTGACCTTCAAACCTGCAGTAAAATGTTGTGGATATGGAAATGACCTTCTCCCAGGGCATCTTGCATCTTCACTCTCACTCCCCTCCTTCCGAATGAGAGGCCTAGTCACAATTGTAAGTAAACCAGCTGTTCCGGCAACCACCATGCAATTTAGCAAAATGGGCACGAATGGGAGAGGATCAAAAACTGCTAACGTAGCCTGACTTACTGCATGAAATGTGCGCTCAAATTATGGTGTTGCCCTGTTTTGGCATCAGTCCTCTGCCAGAGCCTGCCCTAAGCCTAGAACGGATTCAAAGGAGTTTCTTGCTTCTCTCACTCTCCTTCAGTTACCCACGGACCTCCTTTCATCCGTTGTTCCGACTGAGACAGTATAGTATATTCCTGACACTAAACAAGGAATCTCCAAGTTCTAAGCCCTTCTTGGAGACAGACTCCCTCTGTAGCTTTATCCTCTATGCCTCAGTTTCCCGATCCATAAAATGGGAGTGTGAGAAATATTATGCAGATGTAAAGCACTATTTACATGTAAGCAACAGTCCTCCATCTGAACCTTACCCACCTTTGCAACCTTGTTTCTTTCACACTGGCCTTATCTTCCCTGACTGATATGACTCAGGCAAATATTCCCCTAGTTAATGCCACTTCACTAATTAACCAGAAGAGAAGCTGAAAGAACAGCCGCCCCTCCCAAAAATCATCTCAATGACATGGCTGAGCTCCAGCAGCAAGAGAAGCAATCATGCAGTGTTGGCTCCTGAATCCAAGTCGCTCCTGTGGCAGTACAACATGTTTGTGCAGGGGGTGTCCCCCTTCAGTGGATGCTCGGAGGATAATAGCCTGCTGCTTCTACCAGCTAATTGTTTTAATACTTTAACTCAAGTAGCAGAGGTCTGTTTATGCTTTCAGTACTGAAGTGCGGGTGTTCAAAACACACCGAAAAGCCATCCAAAGGGAGATTAGCATAGTTCCACAGGCAAGAGGGCTAGATGCTCTTTGCAAATTCAGAAACACACAGTTAAAGTGTTAAATTTCAGCAGGAAATGAAAAATGGCCACATGTCCTGAAGGTCTAAACCTCAGGTTTCAGGGATGGAGCCACAGGCATACTGGGGCTGAGGCCTCTAGGTGCTACCATCATATTAATTAACAACTCCCCTGCCTCTACATGTCCCTGAACAGAAGAACAGCTCTAGATAATGTCCTAGGCAGTGTTTCCCTGTTAAATGCGCACACAGAAATCTTTCGTAAATCCTTATAGGATTACTTCACACAATTTCCTATAGCTTCTTTTTATTTATAACCTTTCAGGACTAAATGACATCTCCTTATGAATTAAGAACACTTATGAAAAGAATAACATCAAACAGATACATATAGGTCAATGCAGGACTGGAAAAAACTGAATCCATACAGCCATAAAAGGAACTCTCTAGTCAGATTGGAACCACAAGGTTCTCTCTCTCATTTCAGCAATCCCATTAAGCAGGAATGTGTTTTTGCTTCAGCATTTCTGTTTTGTGACCTTTACGGCTCCTTTGTGTACTGACTTGCTTAGAGTGAATCAAAACTCAGAAGTAGAAATGTGCTCTCTACTGCAAGGAACCGTAGGTGTAATGTTCATTTGCTTGCACGGAATCCAGAATCTATCTAGCTATATCTCAGGAGGAAACATACACGAATGTTTCAAATGAAGGACTTGTTTGTAGAGACTAAGATGTATCCAGCAGCTGCAGTAGTAATGTACAAAAGCAGCAAAACAGCCAGTAGGAAATAGCACCGAGGACCCAAGCATAGAAGGGCTGATAAATACCATTGTACCGGATATCTGTGGTGAGGACAGATACCACAATCCCCTGAATTTGACAGAGTAGGGGAACAAGGAGCCCTGAATAATCTAATTCAGCCTAACAGTCTAGTGGCAGCCACAGAAGTGATTCTGAGTTATAGTCTCAGATTCTTCCCACTTCAGGTTGGCAGGGGGCCATAATTACAACATGCTTGTAAAGTAGTTGCTTCCTTCTCTATTGGCTGGCTGACTAAAAAAATGGGATCAGTCTTTTAAACGCTTGGCTAACTATTTACCACTGATTTGTACATGGTTTCAGTGAAGTTGCATCTGCTACCACAAACTTGTGCAAAAAGACAGAGCCAAATGAAGTCGTGTAGACGAAAGCTTGTCAGAAAGATCTTGGCAAGGCAAAGAAAATCTTGTCAGGGAAGCCTGTCCTGGCCAGTCTGGATTTTGGCAAAATGTTTTAACTGTGTACTGTTGCATCAGACACAGGTTTCGGTGTGGTGCTGATGCAAAACAGGGAAAAGTAACAAAAAAGCATCCCATCACTTTAACTAAAACACTGACACCCACTGAACAGAGTTGTTCTGTCAGAGAAAAATAATCTTATACTATTGTGTGGGCAATCAAGTAGTTAAGACCCTAACTATTTAACATAAAATTTCAGGTCCTGACAGACCATTTTCCATAGGTATGGTTGCACCAAAGCAAAGGTACAAACTCCAAACTGCTACACTGGAGCATCCTCCTCCAGGAATATGACTTAGAAATTGTGCACATTAAAGGAAGAGGGCATATCATGAGACATACCTTCTCCAAGCAAGAAGGCTATGACCCAATGCCTACGGATCATCTAGTAGCTGACCCTGCTGTATCATTGTAAGAGGGGAGGTGTGGCCCAAAACCTCTTGATGTCAACTGGCAAAGGATTTACAAGAATCCCCTGATTCTGGTATGTACATTCTGGTTCACCAAAGAATGTCGTTTGAGGTCTTAAATGAAATCCAGGGTCACACTGGTCATTGTGAAATGTATGTACAGGTAGTATGTAAGGAGTTATGTATATAAACTGAAAATATGTTCTTAGATTCTGTATCACAGCAGACGTGGAGAAACAGGTTCTGTCAGACAAAAGACGTTTATTCATCTGTCTCTCTCTGTCGGATGTAAATTAAGCTTTGTAAGGTAACAACAGATGTCCATTTACATGTGAAGTTATAGAAGATATGTGAAAGCAACAGGGAAGAGCAGACAGGAAAACCAAGCAATGAGAGGGTGTTTTGCTGCCTCTGAGTAAAGACAATGAACTCTGGGGGTATAAGTAGAAGGCAAAGATGACACCCTCTTATCCTGCACCTAGGAATTAAATGGACAGTGTTTACATTAATTGAAACGGGATCTCTGTTACCTTGGCTGAAGTCACCTGCAAAAGGATTCTGGTGAGAAACTTCATTAGACAAGAGGTAAACCTAATAGTTTAGAGTCTAGAAAGTATGTTGTTCTTTTGTTTTATATTTAACCTTTTGTTTTAAATGTCTTTACTCACTATCACGTGAATACTGAACCATTGGTAATAAAGATATTCTTGTTTTCACTATAAATATATCTAAGTGCTATGATATTAAGCAAGGGGCTGATGTTGAGTTGACTCGTACAAGCTGTGTACACTGTTCCCTTGGGGACAGTGGACTGGGTAATTCTGAGTAGCCAGTGTCAGGGGCTGTATATCACAGGGAAATGCTTCAAAGGGAATTGGGGACTGGGGTGCATCTATTATATAACCTGCAAGGCAAAGTAAGGGCTGACATAGCCCAGAGGAGAGTGCTTGGGTGGCTAATAGGCTGGTGATATTAGGGAGATGACACCCACTTAAGCACAAGCAAGTCTCCCTCATGCTGAAGGTGGGGTGGGAGTACTAGGTGAGTCATTGTCCTGGGTACCCCGAGAACCATCACACTGGTTCAAATGACAGGTAACAGCCTGCTACTGCTGCCGGCTAAACAGGTTACTCCTTCTGCAAAAGTGGAAGCGTTCTGTGCTGCAATGAAGACTGTCCCCTAACACGGTAGTGACAGACTTTAGTTGACCTAAGGATTGATACGACTAACTTAAAAGACAGACGCACCCATTACTTTCTGCTAGGGGGGTAGGAGTTGCACATGGTAGGCCCTTTGATGCAGTGAGGAGAAAGATCTCTCCAAGACAAAACATCACTTGCACTCCTGTAGCTTCCACATCCTGAACTGACTGCTCTCATCATGGCATTTTCTGAAAACATGGTGTACTGCCAAATGACAGGCATGTTGGCCAAGTCCCTCCACTTCCCACCAAAAAGAACAGGAGTTTCCACTGGAGCATGATGTGCAATAGACAGATCCAGGATAGCTTGATTCCCAAGATAGACCATGGAAGAACATGCTTTCCTGGAACTGAATTATCGTTTTTACTAGGCTAACAGCTTTGCTACACGATAAGCACATTTCAGAAAAAAGTGCCTGCAAGATATCATTGCACTTCAGATTTCCCCTGACTAGCAAATATGACTGGGACAGTTGATTGAGCCCGCCAGATACAGGAAGGCATGGGTTCAGCCATAAAAAGAATTCAGTGCAGGTGAAAAGAGCATTACAGATTCTCAACTGGATTTGGTCTAACACAAGCAGACCTCAGAATAAATCATTTGGATCTAGGCAGTTCTTTGTCTTAAGTGCTACGACTCTGATTGCTCTCCTAGAATGCAACAGATTGTGTGTATGAGGCTGTGGAGAGTGGAAAGACATATATGATGAGCTGGAAGGCTGGAGAGCGATGCTGAATGCATGTAAAGTGTAAGGGCCTTCACGAGGCACCAGTAAGAAATCCATCTTTTGACTGAGATACTCAAAACAAGTTTTATCTGGGTAAATCCATTTTCTAGTATTCTTCCATATTAAATATGATAAACTCTATGTCAAAATGCTATTAACAGGCTGGCTAAAATCCATCAAAAGCAGGGCAGATTCTAGAGCTGACTAAAGGATGACAATTCCATTTTGCTGCAACTTTTGAGGATTAAATTTTTTTTGTTTCACATGGGAATTAAACCAAAACCTTTCAAACATTTTCACAAAAAGAGAAATGTGTACGTATCCATGTTCAGTTTGAGCACATCCCAGGCCTACCACCAGACTACAGAGCGCTTCTCTCTCATGAAAACGTCACCCATTCTTATATGTCTCCATGAAATGTCTAGGGTTGACAAACCACCATATTTCAGGCAAATTCCATTAAGCAAAAAATGTTCCAATCAGCTCTTGAAGTTCTCTGTAAGGTTGCAATGGTTTTATTATTAGGTCTGTATTGCAAAGCAACAACGCAGGGAAAAATACATTTGCCAACATTTCACTACATATGATCATATCTTCCATTCACAGAGAACCTTGAAATGGATTCCTAGAATCAGCACTCCTGTAACGTGAAACATCGAAAAAGGAGAGAAGAAAATAACTGGAAACTTAGTGAGCCAATTATTCTCCCAATTAAACCGGTGGACACTGCAGCTTGGTGTATAGGGTGCAGAATGTAGTCAGGAGTCCAGAGTTCTATTATTGGCTTTGTCAGTGACCTGCTGTTTGACCTTAGACAAGTGCCTTCACCTCTCTGTGTCTAAGTTTCTCATGCTGTACAGTAAGAATAATGATACTTCCAATTTTTTTTGTAAAGTGCTTTGAGATTTATGAGTGAAAAGCACTATATAAAAGCGAAGTATCATTATGATTATCACAAATTCAAATGTACTGTGGATTTACACCAGTGGGTGAGTGAGAGCAGAATTTGGCTCTTTAAAGGTAAAGAGTTGACATCATCAAACTCAAGCAACCCTACACATGTGAGTAAATTCAAATAATAATTTGCATATAAACAAGAAGTATATTCAGTGCTTTACACACAGAGAAGGAAGGATATGCCCCTGAGCCTAATAAAACAAGACTAGACATGCAGCAACAAGAAAAGGCACAATTATAGATGCATCAGAGGGCTGTGGAGTAGATATGGATGAGCTTGTTGTGGTATGACTCCATGGACATCAACGGAACCACACTAGAAATGAATATAGCTAAGACAGTTTGAATTGTTCTATACCACAGACTAAATTTGTCACAGAAACAGGTATGAAAGCCAGGAGTTCTTGGCTCCCCATTCCCTTCTTATTAGCCCTATTGCACAGATGGGGAAACTACCTTGTTAAAAATAACAGTATGTGATTTGTGAAGAGTTAAATTGTGAGTAGTTGCTTTTGAGCTTAAATGAAATTCCTCAAAAACAGCACTGATCTGAAGGCTCCAACTATCATGTGAAGGGAAGATTTTTTTAAATGACCTATTATTTTGGGGGGTGGGGCATGGCATAAACAGAGAGAAAAAACACCCTACACAAATAACCGGAAAACTTCATTTCTATTGACATCCTATTTGCAAGTCATTCAAACTGAAGTCATTGAAACTCATCACACAACCCAGACCAATGGAAATGACTTAGAACCATTCCAAGATCCGATGCTTCTCTGCTCCAGGAAGAGATCCAAATGTTATGCTATTGATTAAAAACCCTACCAGAAAAATCATGCCCACCGCCACAACACATAATAGGGATGTGTGGCATTAACCCTTTGTCTAATCCCCCTTTCTGCCCTCCGTATCTTTGGCTCACTACTATTTGGAAGAGACACTCACACTAGAGCAGACTACTAGGATTTTAGCCAAGTTACAATTTTGTCTGCCTCAACTGAGAATATCAGCAAGAACTGTTACAATGCCAAGCCAACACCATTCAAAACAACAGGGATTATGCCTCCAGCGATATACTAAAGATGAAGGCCCAGCATTCATTGGCCTTGATGGGATGCTAAAGAACCATTATTCTCCTGAACACGTGATTATAAATACAAAATCCCAGCATATATATTATTTGGGACCAGATCCACAATTGGCGTAAAGAGGCATAGCCCATTGATTTTAATGGAGTTTTAATCTCATTAACATTTTACTACAATCAACAGAAAAACATCGAGAGCCCTGCAATCACTTCCATGTATGACGAGTCCCTTGCTGACGTTTGTGTGGGATCAGACTCTTGCAGCATATCTGGCTGTGGGGTTATGTTTTACTGAGAACATTTCACTGCAGTTAAATGATTAACAGTCACAACAAAATAATCGTAGCATTTTTTGTTTTGTTTTAGTGTTCCTCCTTTTAGATGTTGTGCCCACAGGATGAGCTTTGTGCCATTTCACAGCTGCTGCTGCCCAGTGCGATGGGAACCAACTCCTCAATAAAACCCTGGAAAACGTGGATCGGTCACGGGGTCATAACAGAATAATCATCTGACCATTAACTAAAGCTGCACCACCAGGTGCCAAATAATCCAGATCACGGCCCGTACTGCCCTGACTTATGTATTGCTTAAACAAACCAAAAAAACAAACCCCCAAGAAAACAAAATGCTCTTTGTAACATTTAAAAAAAACTATCAGTGCTATGCAAAAACCTGTCCTTGCTTCAATCTCCGATTATACTGCATCACTATGAAATCTAACCCTTTTTTATGATATTGAGAAATAGTATTAAAAAAGCTTCTACAAGCACTGATGATCAGAAGATTTTTGCCTTTGAAACCTAGCTCTTTGTTTGAACCTCTACAGAGTATTACTGCAGGCTCTTTGCTGCGTCTGCTGTTGTAATACCTAATCCATGATCTAGGTTGACTAAAATATGCTCAGGGTATTAAAGATGAAGAGCTTTAGCGAGAAAGTAAGAGAGAGAAAGATAGCACTGCAGCAGACATTTCTTTCAAAGGATACAGGTGATGAAGTGCAAGGAATGTAGGTCAAATTTGACTGAAGATGAAACAATATATAAAATAAATAAAAACTCAGCGTTTTATTTTGCCTTGGCCGTCTTCCTGTGAATGCTGCCATTTCTCATTTATAAGGCTAACCCTATGTTTTAGTTTAGCAAATGTCTTACAGGTAAAGAGGGGGTCACTTGTTGTTAAATGAAGACTGCTGTACCCTTAACTCAACCAGTCCATGACCAATACACTATAAATTATCCACAATGGCTATACAGTGAATACTCCCCACTGTACGTGTAGGCAACTGTAAAAAAATGCGATAAACTAGTTCTTAAAAGTAGCCGAGAACATGCAATGGCCTGTGTGCATGGTGAATCAACCAAAATTAGAGCAAAAATTACTAGAATACTTAAACTGAGCGATTGAGCTGCTGTACTGAGTTGGTACAGTAGAATTCATGCTTAAAAGGGTCACTGGGTTTCATTCAACAGGGTGTGTAGAATGCGGATAAAAGGATGTGTGGCTAGAACAAGGGTTAATTTGATGTTTTTAAATACAGCAAGGACTCAGATAGATCTTTGAGTTCTAGATGGTTTCAAAACTGCTCTGGCCATACCTGCAGTCTGTCAGTTTCATTAGTCTAGCTACGTCTGCTGTGAGCTACATGCAGCCTTTACTGCTGTACATATAGTGGTAGGTGGGCTAATAATTTGAATTTCTTAGGGTTCTTGGATGGAAGTACAGTAATTCTTTAAGTGGCAAAGAATTAACTGAATTAATGGAGTCTATTCCTTACAGAACCCGCCCCACCTCACTAAATCAATAGCTGCCACTCAGATTGGAAGAGGTGCTCTAGTGAACCGAGGCTTCTTTTCTCAATGATATGTTATTTTGTGAGCTATCAAATGGAAAAATAAATAAATTAGCCAACCATCGGCTACTGACAACTCAATCTAGAAAGAATCATGACCATTCAGGGGTTCACGTGATACAGATTTACCCATTGAACGTGCACCTTGGACACAAGCATGTGTGTGTGTTTACAAAGCTACATACATATTTTATAACTATTTCTTTAAATGAAAAATAATCACATCTGGAGTCCTACATGAGAACATCCATCCAGTAGATATTTATTTGGCATCAGCTTGCATTTATATAAATAATCATTGAGACATATTGCACGCCCTGAGTTCATACCTGAAAGTACAATGTCTTGGGTGAAAAATGAAACACACTTATTGTAGTTGTAACTAATGTACCTTAAAAGTAAAACAAATATTGATATTCCAGACACTCGAGACCCAAGATCTATAACTAAGCATATAAAATGCATGCTGCTCACATTTAGTAATCACACTCTGTTTTCTATAACTGGAAACAAAGTTCAATGAGGCAATAATTCACAATCCTTTTTTGCAAGCACCACATTGTTTTATTACAATATGGTTATCCTGCCATAATACATTTTACAGTATGTCTACTGGTCCCATAAATACAGCACTCGGTCTAAAATATGCAGCAAAGACTCTCACTACTTTGGGGATACTTGCAGCTTTTGCATTTTATGTAGATTTCATGTTTTGTTGATGTGTTCGCAATGGAGTATGTACTGCCCAGAAGAGAAATTATTTTACATTTCCATTAAAAGCAACAGCAGTAAATAAACTATCAGAGTTTATGTAGACACTCTCTAGAACATCTACAATAGTCCATTAAAATGTCAAAACCTATGTTAAACATTTGAAAGAGTAGCACTTGTAAGGCACGTTTAAAATTTTTTAAAAAATTAAATGACAAAGATATTTTACAGTACTGTACAAACCACTGCACAGCATTCAAATCAACAAAAGTTTATGTTCCTCAGTAATACAGCTATACAGCTGAGCACAACAGATGCCTTTTTATAACATCAAAACTCAGACAGAGAAGATGAGGAAAGATTTGCAAGTTACCACTGGACTATTGTGGGTTTTTCAAAAATTTGTATGCGAGAGATTGGTTATCTATAATAAATGGGATTTAGAATCACATTTAATACATTACAGCCAATTTCTGCCCTGATTTATATCTCACGCAACCCAAACAACTGTAGTGGGATTACACAAGATGCAACTCAAGTTGGAATTTGACCCCCTTGACTTAATCTTGCAGCGCTTCCTCACATCAATAAGTCTCATACTGGGCAGGGAAACCAAAGCAGCATTCCACTAGTAGAGGTGTGAAAATTCCATCCAGTCGTTTTACACCTAACATGTAGGACTGGCAAGTAAAATACGACTGGGAAGTTTGCAAAAATTAATCGCCAAATCTTCATGTTTAATTTGGAGTTTCAACATAAAGGGCCCATAAATCAGGGATATCTATTGGAGTTAAACCAGTGTTAAATCAGTGCAGGAGTAATTCCACTGATTTCAATGGGAGATAGAATCATAGAAGATTAGGGTTGGAAGAGACCTCAGGAGGTCATCTCGTCCAATCCCCCTGCTCAAAGCAGGACCAACCCCAACTAAATCATCCCAGCCAGGGCTATGTCAAGCTGGGCCTTAAAAAACCTGTAAGGATGGAGATTCCACTTGAGATACAACAGTCACTCCTGTTTCACATGGGTATCAGGCCCAAACGGTTTTTAAATTTAAAGATTCCCCCAGGTTGATATTTTTAACCCAAGGCCCGATTCAATCCCCAAAGGAGTCAATGCAAAGGATTTTGTGGCCGCTGATTGTGCATAGAAAGTCTGGTCCAAAGCCCCATGATGCCAATGGGAGCTTTCAAATGATTCCAGTGGGCTTTGTGATGAGCTCTTTAAACATCAACAACATATGATAGGCTGAGCATTTCAAAGCTATGCTGGGCTTCGGGCCACATAACTTCCATTAAAATGGATGGAAGATATGTAGCTAAAACACCCTGAACTGCTCTGAAACCTTAATTAGTAGACATATGGGAGGGAACCAGAAAATGACGATAACTTGAAACTGAGGGAAGTGTTGTTGTTTTGGAATTTCAATCATCTTAGAGGAAAATTAAGCTGTATAAATGATGGAAAAGTACATTATATTCACAAATGTTGTTATTTTAGATCGATGGTGTTATTAACATAGAGGATTGTTGTGTCTTTGGCTCCTTATACAACATTAGGCACCAGGGTTAATCTAGCCTAGGTGTGAACTTGTCCACTGCAAAGTCCTACCTGTGTTACTGTGTAATCGCTGTTTCTACACTCATTTGTGTTTTTTCTGGGGGCTTATCCCATGGTTCTTTATACTGAGACGCTCTCAGATTTCTTCCCTGTAAATTGCAGGAGAACCTATCTGTCCTTTAAGGGGCATTCTGGAGGATTATCAGCTCTCCATTTATTTAGCCTGCACGATCACTGCAAAGTAGACAGGTACCTGCCTGAGTCAAAATGGTTCTAAATCCACACCCTGAGCTGGGTATGATAGCTCGGGTTAAAGCACCTCCACACCCACATCAGAATTTTCTGAGTGGACAGTAAGGGAGGATTAAGGCTAAAACCTGGTAAGAGGTTGATCGTGCAGTGTAGACATACCCTAAGACTATGAGGAAACCACATGGACACAGTTAGGTTCCAAATAACCATGTTTACAAGCTATATATAAATCTACAAGAATCTAGCTATACATACACACTGTAATAGAAGACTAGGAGGCTTGCTAGGGGGTTCCCAAACTATTTACATGGATTCTACCCAATTCCTATACAATACAACAAAAACTTTTTGTGGATTAAAATATTTAAAATCGTATTAAAAAAGGTGGATGGCTACAAAAACATGAAACAGGTGTACCTCATTAAGTACCTACGACAGACAGATAAGTAGCTATCAGATGAGTGTACTGTCTGCTTATTTGAACAACCAGACACATGTATTGCAAATTTAATATGTATATATAGTCTCTGTCACATGCAAAAAACCCCAAAAAACACTTTGGTCTTGATTAGGTGGTAGTGTAAATATACCTCTATAATACACACAATACTGCCGTGATGAGATTATCTGAAATAACAAATGGTTGATTATGCATCACAAAGATAAGGCCAAACAATGAAGGGATCCTGCAGGTCAGTAAAACTAATGGAACACTGCACACGACAATGTTAAACACATTCTTTGCTCCTGTGGTCAAAGAAATAAAGATTTTGCTCAATGAAATAGTAATAAGATGAAACAAACAAACATGGAGATGACCCAAAACTTGATAAACTGGATATTGACCAGGTGTTTTCTAGCTCATGGATCAAGATTGGCTTGACAGCAGCCACAAAACGGAACATCATGGCTATCACAGATCAGACAGTCAGAAGGAATTACCATCAATGAACCAGAGAGGATGTGATAATTTATCCTGTTTGCTGACTCTATCACTAGGAGCCAGAATCCATTAGTCATATTGATTCGGGATGTTCCACCTTAGCTGATACAGAGCTGCAAACAATGACAGAATCAAGCTGTCCACATACTTCATTGTTTTACTTTGAAAGTAAATGAGTTTGTCACTGAAACACAGTTGCTCCAATGTTCACTGTATCCTTCAGAACCAGAGAGATAAAAGATCCTTTGGCAAGAATATACCAACACAGACTATATCCCCAGTTCTGAGGATTTTGAAGTCTCAACAAGTTGCTTTATGTAGTGAAAATAATAGATATGAACATTACATCATTTAAGGGTAAGAATGCAATGCATTGAGCATTTCAGTACACTATGCATTTTGCAAGAAGTTGGGTTGGATATGCATTTAGAAACTAAGGGCCCAGTTCACCATTACCTGTACCTTGAATAGTTATTGAGGCTGAGATTTTCAAAAAAGCCTAAGGTAGTCTGACACTCAGGTGTGCCAAAACCCCTTAGACACATTTGGAAACTCCAGCTTCATAGACTGTTACAGAGTGGGAGTGAAATATTATGATATTGATCCGGTAGCATCTAAAACTCACTTTGCACTTGGTATAATTTTTTTAAAAAAATGGATGCAGGGGAACAGCAAATCCAAAACTAAGGCCCCAATCCTGAATCTGTCCCATTCAGATACTTTCTTGCACCCATAAAGACTCCTATTGAAGCCAAGGGGGTTTTGCACAAGCACCTAGATCCAACTGAAGGAACAAGAGCACAATATTCTAAGTTAACATTATTTACACTTAAGGGGAGAAACGTCAAAGAGAACATAGGAGAGATACAAAATGTAAATATTCAGCACACACAAGGGTGAGAGGTTTGCCAAGTGCAACAGCAAAGAAAACAATTCAAGGTTTTTGTTTTGTTTTTCTTTTTAAAGAACAGGTATTTCAAGAATGCAATGGCAGAGAGTATGAAGTACACAGAGAACAACATCTAGAGAAGGGGCCAAAGTAAAGGGCAACCAAGGAGACAGACTATATCAAGGAAATTCACTTGAGTGGATGCATGGGAAAGGAAACAAAAGGTTTTATTATATGTTTGACTCTACAGAAACAGGACACTTCAGCAAGCATATATGAATTACATGAATAGAAAGATGGATGCAGTGAAAGAGGGTAGATCTTTACTACTTGTCATCTGAACCATATGGCAATTCTGGCTTCAGTGTAATACAATTTAAGAAATATGAACAAAAGGTTTTCTTTATTAATTATTATTATTATATTTACACACAACTACAGTACAGATGCTTTAATGAGCTGAAAGCCACTGATAAATATACACATCTCAGCTGCGTTCAAGTTCAGGGGAAAATAAAAACAGCCATGCTAGGAGAAGGGTATCTACAGACATTCCTTTTCAATGGCTCTTTGTTACAGTCTTCATGATACTGCATATATTGGAATGTCTGAGCACCAGATAACTATAGGTTACTAAGAGAGTAGGCGCTACACGTAATCACTTTTAAAACAAGTACACTGCAAAACCCTCTGTTGATAAACCACTTCCACCACAACTGGAATGATTGGGGGGCGGGGCGGGAAGTCCTACAATTTGGGGAAAGATGAGCAGAAGACTCCAATGAAATACAATAAGGATCACACCATCTGTTGGACCGGTGCCAAATTATGATGAATTGCTGTGACTGATATGAATAACTGTGATAAGCATGAGTTTGGTATGGCTTGGTATGCCTGAGCTTGCTAGAGGATTCTGGGAGCAGGATTCTCTTTGCATTATATAAATGGTGTGGAAAATTACTAGAAATGTTAAAACTGCACCTGAATGGTTAATAAGGGCTTGATCTGCATGTATGTTTCAACATCAAACTTTGGAATATTATCAGCTGGGGGAGAGCAGCTCACAAAGTAAAGAAAATGTAAAAAACATGCGATCAGTGGGCTTGGTACAGGCCGACCTGGGTCAAAATGACCATTGTGGATGGCATCACGCTAAGAGCTTAAGTGAATGATTGGTGAGAGGGTAAATGGTGATTGAGCTGTCTGCTTTGCAGTCCCTTCTAAAATATTAGAGAAAACCAGTAATGAACACCCACAGGACATATTTCTGGGACATGTGACTCCTTTGGGAACAAAAGGTATAAATGCTAAGCAAAGTAAATTAGCTAAGTTAGTTCCCCAATTAACATCTGAAGACGCTGTGAGACAGAGGGCTCGGGGCAACCTAGGACTTGCTTTAAGGGACCTTTGTGGGTGACTTAGACTCTGCTTTGGGGGACCCTTAACAGACCAAGTACCTGAGAGGGGAAGAAAAGAAGAGAAGAGGTCTCCATCTAGGATTGGTAGATATACCTGCTTTGTTTGACAGTCAGGATACTGTGTAAAGCCAATATAGTTACTGAGGGTTTATGCTTGGGGAGCTGAGGCTTACTGGAAAATATGTGTACTGTGTAACCTTAACTGCTTGTGTGATTCCTTCTCAAATAAATTATTATGCATTAAGCATACTGTACCCGAGTTTTTCACTGGTAACAATCCACCCAGCAGTTAGCCATTGAAGATCCATTTTAACACCATCCAGATCTAATGTACCTGTACAGTTCTAGATACTATGGTTGTAAAGTGTTATGGAAAGCCCTAAGATAGATATATGTGGGAACATGCCGTTTGTCTAAGCATCATGTCTGAAATATTCTCCAGAGCCACCTATTTGAATATTAGCAAAATCAATTCAGCCCTTTCTCCTTCTGCGATAAATAAAATAATTTGAATGTCCATGTTGAGCTGAGCAGCTATTGATAAAGATTCTCAAAGCTCTTCAAGAGTAGGTGTTTACTCATGCTATCCTGGCTAAAACATTCTCTTCTCTATACCCTGTGCTGTTGTGCCGTGGGCTGAGTGTTCACAGGTACCCAATGTCATAATGTACAATTTTTTTAAAAAAAATGAGCAAGATTTTATTTACAAAAGTATTATTACATCTTGTGCTCTGGTACAGAACATGGATGGAATGCTGGAGACTTGAGTAGACATTTTACAGTCTCAAAAACGACACAAATAAAATACCTTCTAAATAAAGCCAAGCTATAGCTATACATTAGAACCTTAGGGTTATGAACACCTCGGGAATGGAGGTTGTTCGTAATTCTGAAATGTTTGTAACGCTGAACAGAACGTTATGGTTGTTCTTTCAAAAGTTTACAACTGAACACTGATTTAATACAGCTTTGAAACTTTATGATGCAGAAGAAAAATGCTGCTTTTAACCATCTTGATTTAAATCAAACAAGCACAGAAATAGTTTCCTTATCTTGTCAAATCTTTTTTATTAAACTTTCCATTTTTTCTTTTAGTTAAATTTAACATGGTACTGTACTATACTTGTTTTGTTTGGTTTTTTTGGTCTGCTGCTGATGCCTGATTGTGTACTTCTGGTTCCAAATCAGGTGTGTGGTCGACTGGTCAGTTTGCAACTCTGAGGTTCTACTGTAATATCATTGGGAGCATTAACAACATAGCACCTCTCTGTTTGGGTTGTCAGTGGGGATGGAACCTAGACCTCTCTCATCAAAGCACAGATCTTTACAACATCCATTAGCTGCGAGCAGTAGCAGGCAAGTAGTCTCTATGGGTCAACTATAGAATGGGAATGCATTTTGTCAGTCTCTCTCTCTTTTTTTAAGGAAACTGATTTTGGGTGCATATAAGTGAACATGTGAATGTATATATTATAGGCATACTACAGCAAGTGAAGAAAGATGCAACTGATCTGTAAAATGGCACATGCTTCTTTATGCCTACAATGACGTTGAATTGTTCAATATTGTTCAAATACAGAATGGGGGAATAACATAGAGGATTGTTGTGTCTTTGGCTCCTTATACAACATTAGGCACCAGGGTTAATCTAGCCTAGGTGTGAACTTGTCCACTGCAAAGTCCTACCTGTGTTACTGTGTAATCGCTGTTTCTACACTCATTTGTGTTTTTTCTGGGGGCTTATCCCATGGTTCTTTATACTGAGACGCTCTCAGATTTCTTCCCTGTAAATTGCAGGAGAACCTATCTGTCCTTTAAGGGGCATTCTGGAGGATTATCAGCTCTCCATTTATTTAGCCTGCACGATCACTGCAAAGTAGACAGGTACCTGCCTGAGTCAAAGTACCTGGCAGCAAGTACTGCTGAGAAGGATCTGGGAGTTGTGGCGGTCACAACTTCAACATGAGTCAGCAATGTGATGCTGTTGCAAAAAAAAAAAAAAAGCAAATGCAATTTTAGGTTGCATTAACAGAGGCATAGCGTGCAAGTCATGGGAAGTGATAGTACCACTCTACTCAGCACTGGTTAGGCTTCAGCTGCAATACTATGTCCAATTTTGGTTACCACCATATAGAAAGGATGTAGAGAACCTGGAAAGGATCCAGAGGTGAGTGATAAAGATGATCAAAGTGATGGAATACAAGTCATAGGAGCAAAGGCTGAAGGAAATTGATATGTTTAATTTGGAAAAGAGGAGACTGAAGGGGGGTATGATAGTGGTCTTTAAATACTTGAAAGGCTGCCATTAAAAAGATGGAGAAAAGTTGTTCTCTCTTGCCACAGAGGGCAGGACAAGCAGCAATGGGTTCAAACTACAGCATAGCAGATTTAGATTAAATTTCAGGAAAAACTTCATAACTGTAAGAACAGTAGGACAATGGAACAGATTGACTAGGGAGGTTGTGGAATCTGCTTCACTGGAGGTTTTCAAAAGGAGCTGGATAGTCATTTGTTTTGGATGGTTTAGACACAACAAATCCTGCATCTTGGCAGGCGATTACACTAGATGACAGTTGCTGTCCCTTCTAACCCAGAGTCTATGATTCTACGAATACATTAAACCTGGAATTTTTCCCCCCTTCTCACTCTTAATAGTCTACGAGCAAGATTTTAAAAGGCTTATTAATGGAGTTAGGGTAATTAATCAGCAAGAAAAAATTCTTTGCTTCCATGCATTAGGCATATATCTGGTAGTCATCACCAGAATGAATATACGTGATTGTTAGTGGTGCACTTTTTCTATGTCATGTAATGGATAAACATTATCAGGCATCCAATCTGAAAAAAATCATCAAAGTCACAAAAAGGAACATAACCCGAAGACAGTCTAATTTTGACCAAAATTGGCAGAAAGCTTCTAAATATAATTGATAATGCAACTATGTACTCAAAATGTTTTGGAAAGTTTGAGAAATATTTAACCTCAGGTATGATATATTATGCATTCTCCTGTCCTTTTTTGGCTTTGGTTAAAGCAAAAGTCTGTAGTCAAATGACAGTATGAGCTTGTTTGTACCATACATGGTACATCAAAATATTTGTCAATATTTGTAAAATGGACTGATTTGAGAAATGTGTGTCTGCTATTCTATGAACACTGACTATTGTCCTGCACCAGCAACTGACATAAATACAGCGTGCACCATGATGAAACATTTTAAGGATATATTAGACTCGGAGCCAAGAGTGGACCTATGTCAGATACGATAAAAACAATCTACTGCAAACCAGAGTTGATTAAATGAAAGAATCAAAATGAATTGGACAATGACCACCCTGTAATGGGAGGCAGGCATCGTGCAATGAATTTCATGGGTGATATAGGCACTTTGATGCAAGGCTTCCACAAGGATGTCTTCAAACCAGCATCTACTCTGCTTCAGTCATCAGCCATGCTGTGAGAGGGAAAACATATAACTGGGATGTTAGAATCCACAAACTTGTGAATGAGGTAATAAATTGCTTGAAATGGGTGGCACTTGAAATGGGTGGCACTTGGTGATTCCACGAACAATTATGTTCTCCCAGAAGAAACATCGTGGGGAAAGCTCCAACGTGCACAGAAGCATTTGAAGATGTGGAGAAGGTACATAGAGAAAAGCGCAGAAGCGCAGATTGATCTGGTAGACTTAATGAACCATACCTAATTGCGTTGCCAGCTCAGGGACACTTACATTACCTAAGGAAAAAAACTATTCATATACATTTCTGTTCTGGGAAAACTGTAACACGATTTCTCCCAACTATCGATGGATTTCAAAGCAGCAAAGAGACAATAGCAAGTCCATGGAGCTTTTGACATTTGCAGAGATGATTCCACTTACCTTCTAGTGTGGTCATGTGAATTATGCTAGATGGAGTTGTGTAACCTATAATAGAATCCAGACTTCTGGAGGAGGAGAAGCCAAACATAGATCACACCTTACTTGATAATTAGGGAGCAGCAGACCAGACTGCCAGACCCTGTAAGTGGTGTCTGGCATGACCTGACCATCGAGCAATCTCTCAACAAGGACTGCATCAGGGTCTGTACATGGGCAGTCTGACCTAATGGGCGAAGCCCAGAGAACAGTCAGGATCAGGAGTCACACCCATGGTCACAGCTAGAGTCAGTCAGAGGTAGAAGCCATGTCAGGGTCACAGCCTGAAGCTGCACCAAAGGTCACAGCCAGAGTCAGAGGGAGAAGCCAGGCCGGGGTCAACCCAGAAGTCATGCCAAGGGTCAAAGCCAAAGTCAATACCTGGGTCAGGTTGAAGGAGCAGGAACAAGGCAAGGTAATGGAAACAAGGAATGGTTGGTCTGATCTTAGGAGTCTAGTCAGCAGCAGGCCTCGCAACTAGTTGCGCAGACAAGAGGTCTGGCAGGAAGAGGAAGCTTTATGTTACAAGGTGAGCAATCAGCAGCTGACTGATAGTCAGCTAATCCTGCTGAGTCGGAGGGTGTAGCCTCTTTTTATGGAGTATCCTCTGCAGCTTCCCACTCTGGCCTTGTAGCATGGTGGTGCAAGAGTAAAGCTCCTGTTCAGCAACTCTGGGATGAAGAGCTATGGCGCCTGACACACGGTGGGAAGCATCAGCATCTTTGCACAAAGACAAGGCGCTGACCGAGTACTACATTTTAAGGCAGCTGTAACAGCTATGACAAAACAAATGTGATCTCAGCAACAGAGCTCCACAAAGAAGCTACCGCCAAGCACATGGCTGAAGACAAAACTTCTGTCCAAGATATTATAAAAGTTGTGACTAAAAAAAATGCATTAAACCTGGAATAAGCCCAGACAACAGAGAGCCACTTGTGAACATTGTGACATCTACTGTGGCCCCACCTGAAACAGCAGAAAGTTTGTGCATGAGGAAACAGAACGGCACACAAGAAATGAAGCAGCTTGTAACCAATAAGCTGCAAAGGGGTGAGGTAGATTCCATAAAAGACATAATCTCAAATCATTTAGTAATTTTTAACAATACTATTGAACAAACAAAAAGAAGCAGACAGCACAAATAATAACTATTAATTGTCAGCTAGTCAGCCAGCTGACAGTTATTACCCAGTCCAGAGACATCGCTATCCAGGGTTTGATGAAGCATGTGCTGGCACCAGTCCCACTTTCCCTTTTCAACTTGGATGACTCTCTAAGAAAGACCCAAAAGAGCAACACACTGTCTTGGCTGGAGAAAAATCTGTCAATGATTGAGCTACCAGCATCCGATGAGCCAACATTAGCTATTATTGACCTCATGATGCTTCTGCAGATGGCGTGCACTGACATTGCCAAGTAGAAAACTTTTGGGGAGCTATATGATCAGCTGCTGAACATTATACTTGGACTACAATGTCAATATACTGCTTTTGTTGGTGACAATTATGCAAATGAGGAATCAATCAAATCAGCGAGAGAGCCATCCTGGAGATTGTCCAAATGCAAGAAGTTTGGAACCCCACTGCATTAATGCTATTATCAACGCAACGCTTGAAGATGATACCAATTTCCAAGGTTAGATTTAGTCTTTGAATTTTTCTCCTCACTGATTGGATCATAAAGGGTGAACAGAGATTGTCACCTGGTCGAAGTACACCTTGCGGGTGGGTTTCATGACATTGCCCTAGCAGTGAAAGTAGTGCTTGGCGACTATTCTGCAATACCAGACCTTGAGGCAGATCACGAGGAAACTGATTTGCAAATGTTCTTGTAAGTCGCTCGTGCAAAGCAAACACTCAGAGTAAACAGGGCATTATTAAGGAACTTGGGCACAAAGACAACACCTCTGAGTCCAAGATATGGCCCTATTCTTGGGGTAGATAAATTCTATTTCAGAACTGGAGTTGGCCAAAAGAAGAGATTGATTCACAGGCATCGAGTGGCTGGGGAGCGGAGAACAGACATGTGCTTTATACTGCCAAACATTCATGCTGTCAATGGACGTGACTGTACTTCAGCTTTCAGTGGCATGGGGAAAAAAGAGATGGCTGAAGACAGCAGCTGAGTGCCCCCTGAAATGAGTGGAAAAAGGAGTTTAAAGCCCTTCTCCCCACCCCCAAGAAGCAGGAGTGTGGGGGAAATGGGAGCTCCACAATGCTTCTCTCACACCCCCATTTGGACACCCCAGCGTCAGGGCTCTGTGTCTAGGGCAGACACTGAGGCTGCCTGTCCTCAATTTCCCACACTGGTGCTGGGTGCAAGGCTGTGGCCCGCACTGAGGGTGTCTGTTCTGCATTCCCCACCCTGATCTCAGTGCTTGTGGCATTCGCAAAGCATGCCCATTCTCAGCTCTATCGTTTAACAGACTGCTCGCCGAGGTTACGGCAGCTGAGGATTCAAATCCCGCCTCTGCTCCTGATGAAGGACTTTGAACAGGCATCTCCTGCAGCCAGGGTGTGTGCTCTAGTCTGTGGTGTGTAATATGGGAGGGTCTGTGATGTAGGGGGACCCTGCTTCAATTTCCCCCTCTGCCTGAGGCTAGGGAGTTTGAAGAGGGATCTCCTATCACCCAGTGAGTGCCCTAATGATTGGAATATGAGCGATAGCAATGAGGGGGGCTCCCTCAGTCTTGCCTGTTAAAGCTGTTCCACTTCAATTAATTATTATTTGGGACACATCCCAACTGAGTCTCCTAATCCTGTTATGAAGGAGACCTGCTCCTTCTCTCAGGACACCCATCTGAGAAGTGGCAGATCCCTGTTCAAATCCCTTTTCCTCAAGAGGAAGAGAGAGAAAACGGACCCATACCCTGTCCCATACCCTGGCTGAGTACCCTAACCCTTGAGCTGAATGTTATAAGGGAGGCTGTCTCCTCTCTGACTGCTTTGACTGGAGTTAGGTAGCCTCTGAGCCTGCCTACCACATTGAGCCCCACAGGGAAGATGGGCAGAGCAATGCCTCTTTGTCCTCAATTGGAGAATCGTGCAGGGGCTTAGCCATGAGCTCGGCCTCTAGTGCCTAGAATGAGGTAGCAGGACATATGCTCAGGGCAGAAAGAGGAGGTTACTCACCTGTGCTGTAACTGGCGCTCTTCGAGATGAGTGTCCCTGTGGGTGCTCCATGCCAGGTGTCGGCGCGCCCCCGCGCCTTCGCTCAGAGATTTTTACAGCAGTACTCGCACAGGCCACGCACGCACGGTGCCTGCCTCACGCGCCGAATGTGCCTCAATAACGCGCACGCGTGGCCCGGGCTCCTCAGTTCTTTCTCTACAACAGAGACCACTCCAAACTCTGAAGTAGAGGGGAGGAGGGTGGGTAGTGGAGCACCCACAGGGCAGTAGCGTAGCCAGGGGGGGAAGCAGGGGGAGCGGCTGCTCCCCCTTGAGCAGAAGCGGCGGAAGCGGCGCCTTTTTTCAGCAACACTAAAAAAAGGTGCCGCTTCTTTTTAAGTGCCGCTTCTTGCACTCACCCGGCGGTGCTCCAGGTCTTCGGCGGCGGGTACCACCAAAGACCCGCAGTGAGCCGCCGAAGTGCCGCTGAAGACCTGGAGCGCCGCCAGGTGAGTACAGGGGGAGGCGCCTTTTATAGCGCCGCTCCCCCTGCGCTCCGGACCTGGCTGCGCTACTGCCACAGGGACACTCATCTCGAAGAACATCAGTTACTGCACAGGTGAGTAACCACCTCTTCTTCTTCTTCTTCTTCTTCTTCTTCGAGAGAGATGTTCCTGTGGGTGCTCCACTGCAGGTGACTGAAAAGCAGTGTCTCTTTAGAGGGTAGGGACATCAGATCTGGTGAGAAAGCTATAAACAGAACAGCTCAGCCCATTCGAATGTCGGTCAGAGGTCCCTGAGTAAGGGCATAATGTTTAGCAAAGGTATGCTTGGAAGCCCAGGTGGCGGCTTTGCAACTATCTGTGAGTCGAATTTTATGTAAGAATGCCACAGACGTTGACACAGATCTGGTGGAGTGTGCTCTAACAGAAGTTGGAAGATTCTAGATCGTTCTGCGATTGAAATCAAAAGTTTAGGGGAAGACGTAAAGGGCTTAGTTCTATCCAAATAAAAGGACAACGCTCTGCTCACGTCGAGTGTGTGCACTGCTGCTTTGAAAGTGTTTGCACGCAATTTTGGAAAGAAGGTTGGTAGACGGGTAAGTGCATCTCTTAAAGCCTGGCAAGCCAGGCATAGTATAAACTGCCTAACTGACAAAAAAAAAATCCTTCCCAGTTTTTCTCTAAGACAAGAAGGGGGAAATGAAACGTATTGACTAAAAAAACTAGATAAACTGTATAAACAACTATCTAAAGTGAGAAATAATTGAGCGAGACTGGTGAGCACCATCTCAGGCCGGGGATGGTAGAGAAGGAACTGAGGAGCCCGGGCTGCCTGCATGCATTATTTTGGCATGTGAGGCAGGCATCGCGCGAGTACTGCTGGAAAAATCTCCGAGTGAAGGCTCAGGGGCGCAGCAACACCTGGAGTGGAGCACCCGCAGGGACATCTCTCGAAGAAAAACATAGGCAGCTAGGGAACGTTTAGAGCAAAAACTTACGCGCCGAGTGAGTTTAGGGGGCTAAAAGGGTGGGTGGCAGCTGAGCAGGGTGTTAGCGGATCCCAGTGTTGACTAAATCTGGGATTTAGGCATCTAGGGCCCTTTGTGTGCCTATGTTGTGGGCTGAACGTACCTATTCTCAGCTCTCCTGAATTCTGCATTGTGGGCCTGTGGCCTATACTGAGCACATTCATTCTCAGCTCAGTGCTGCAGCTCCGCTGTCTGTGCCTCCAACTAAAAATCTGCTGGATTTCCCTGGGTAGTTTGTCCCGTTATAAAAACAGGCTAGGGGACAGGGGAGGATCTATTCATCAAATGGCCCCCCAGATTGTACCCTGGCTGGTATTCTGGGTCTTCAGCTGGCATACCAGTTCTCAAACCATCTTGGCTCTGCCTTTGCTTTTTAGAGCACTTAAAAATTAAACACGTGTTATTTGCCAGGAGGGGAAGTAAGCTGTATCTCAGGAGCTGCTTGACAATGACCCCAAATTTCCACCACAAATAGTACCCAAGGCCTTTGCGCCTCACATAAAAATTTCCAAGCCAGTCTGACTGTCTATGAACTTTACAGCACATTGAAAGTTTACCTCTAGTGGAGCCTGTGTGTGTCTTTTCTACCTGTTGGCATCCCACATCTTGCTCCCAACAGCCCCACATTGTAGAACCAAAGTGAAAGTCTTAATGTCATTTTGATTGTGGGGTTTTGGAATTGTGGGTTGGTCAGATCAGGGGAAGCCTAGTCATATTTGTTCTGTGTGCATACTGCTCATTTTCAGCTTTGTTCAAAAGAAAAGTGATTTCTTTCTATCCCAGAAACAAGCGCGAAAGATCAGCTGTGGTGTGTCAGTAACCTAACTGCATGTTGTCATTTATAAGACTGCTCCATTACCTACACTGTACGCGGTTTTAAGAGCAAAGAGCAGAAACACTCAGACAGGGTCACACATCAAAGATAATCCAACAGTCCAAGAGGTACCTATGTCTCTCACTGTTGATAGCTGTATAAATTAGGACCTTGATTTTGAACTCATGGCATGGACGGACCTGATCTAACCAGAACGTTAATGAAGGACCAAGCAATAGCTGAATCAAGTAGTCCTTGCTCAGTATCAGTAGCAAGATTTGAAGGCAGGTAACTGCAGTCCAACCCAACTGCAGCTTTTTCCGAGTCAGCAGCCTATTAGCATCATTATTTTACCGTGGTAAGAAGCAAGGATCTCTGGCTAATGTGTGCTACAATCTGGTTGCTAAGAAGAACAAAACAAGTGAGAAACTGCCACCAACAATAGCCTCCTTCAGGCAGCACCTGAAATCTGTAAATTATCAGTCATGCACATGGAATCATGCAACATTTCAGTATCTTCAGGTATCTTCATCCCAAATGATGGTACTGGTACTTGCTCCAGAAGCCTTCCCCCCTCTTGTGTAGTGTAGCTGTGAGAGCCCTTGTGCAAGGAGATGCAAATGCCACACAGACGATTTGGTGTGTGCTGATGCATGCAACTGTGACAGTGATTAGCCTAGCAACAGAGTATTGAACACATCAGACACAGATTCTGAGGGGGAGTAGAAATGTTTCAACTATCTGCAAATGACTATTTTTGTGAGTAAATATAGCTTGAAGGGGCGTTGCATTAAACATTTAATAGCTGATAGTTACATGTAGGGGTTATTCACACAATACAGTCATACAAGACAGTATACAGCCCTTCTACTACTAATTAGGGTGACCAGATGTCCCGATTTTATAGGGACAGTCCCTATTTTGGGGTCTTTTTCGTATATAGGCTGCTATTACCCCCCACCCCCTGTCCCGATTTTTCACACTAGCTGTCTGGTCACCCTACTACTAACTATTACTGATATATAAGTAGTTTACATTGTATTCAGAGATAGTAAGAAGATAATCACTGTTGTACCATATGTGTGTTAGCCGTATGTCGCCAGCCAAGGAGAAAACATCAAAAATATATATTTTATAATTTGGGGATAGGGATCTTATCTGCATAACTTCATAAAAATAGTGGACTGACATTTGTTCTCACATAAGTCCACTCTACAAATAATGACAAATATCTTGATGTATTATATGGTACAAACAAGCTCCTACGGCCACGTGACTACATACTTTAGCTTTAACTGAAGGCAAAAAAGTACAGGAAAATGCATAAAATATATCATCTAGGTCTAAATATTTCTCAAACTTTCCAAAACAGTGCTATTTTAAGCTCATGGCTGCATTTTATCAATTATATTTAGAAGCTTTCTTCCAATTTTTGTCCAAATTAGATTATATTTCTACAAGTTCTGGCTCTTTTTTGTGATTTAATGATTTTTTTCAGCGTGGATGCCTGATAACGTTTAAACATTATGTTATATAGAAAAAAGTACACCTCCTCCAGCATCTACATCCATCCTGATGACCACCAGATATATTCCTAACGTGAGGTAGCAATGAATTTTTTCTAGAGGATGGGTTACCCCTTAGTGCCCCAAATGGGCCTGGGCTGGTAGATTACAGACATGTAAGGTTTTGTGCCTGCATGATGGATGTTTTCAGCTGCGGGCACCCTTCTATTCCCATTTGTTTTTTTGCTCAATAGCATTCAAGCTGTCTAAGCTAGTTATAGACGGCTGTCTGACTGATAATAAATGGTCACCTTATTTTGAAAGGGTTCTTTCTGGGTCCTACTGGCTGTTTATTACTAGCATGGTGGCCTATGCATCTTCACAGAGGTCTTGGACTTTTCTGTATGGTGCAGTCTTTGGAATACTTTATATCTGCCATCATTGCCTAGCCCCTATAATCTTTCTATATCTTGTGTTCATTTGAATTAGCTGAAAGGGTGTAGAGCGCCAGCTCTGTCCTTGCTGAATGCCGGGATATATTTCGCACAACATTTTACAACTGACCTAGAAGTAGCAGGCTCAGCATGAGGGATGCAGCATAATCTGACATGGTGCTTCTCAGATAAAGGGTATTGTCAAAACAAAGAATTCAGAAATAGTCAGTGAGCAGTCAAACTAGATTACAGCCAGAAGACCTGTTTCCAAACAGACATGCACATAAACCTAATTCCCTGTGCATGGATAGCACAGCATCACTCCAGTAAACTCTTCTTCTGAAAAGAGTAGAACATTTACAGGACAATACATTAGGATAGTTATTGTTGACTTCTGTTTTCCAGATAGTGAGCACCTATTTCAGCCTGAACTGTGTTTCCCATGCCAGAGACAAGTCTGGACCCACGGCCACATTTCCCTTCTCATGGACTCAGGGCCTTGGCTAATATTGAAAACATCGTTTGTTTCATGCAAGGTTGTACATTTTTTTAGCTTGACCCCAATAAATGATGGAAACCATAGGTCAGACTAGGCAAGGGGCATAATCTGAAGGTCAGCTCAAGCTAATGCAATACAGAATGCAAATGGCGCATAGTGTGAACAGTGCATGGACTTGTCCACCAATAATGCAAGGAAGTAATAATTAATAATAAGCTTATAAAGTGCAACACACACAGCCAAGCACATGCACAAGAACAGAATACAATTAAAACCTCTTTAAAAACAAAAAAGGTATAAAAAGCACAAATAAACGCATGACACTGTTTAAACAGACGCCACGGACAGTTTTATGCAGGGGCTGGCAGCCATGAACACAACCATATTTGTTACTTTTTAGGGACAGGCTGATAAGGATATCCAGCGGGCGAGTGCGAGAGGGGGTGTTCCAGACCCTAGAATGCAACATTTGTACTCTCAAGGTGCAACCAGGGTAGAACTCCTGGATGGGAAACTAGTGTGACAGCAAAGATACCCCTGCAGGGAAGAACTCAAGCAGGATTTCTTGAATATAGACAGGGTATATGCCATTCAGGGCTTCCAAAGCTAAACAGAGCCGGATTAAAATCAATCTGCCACTTCGCTGGCGAGCCTTGTTTTCTTTACACTGATTGGCTGCAAATGAAGACGCGATCCGACTTTGCCTATGGGGTGCTTCAATCTACTACTTCTGCTCATCCCTTTGAAGCTATCCTTCAAGTTAACTCCATGGCAGGCTCCATTTTAGAAACCACAGGGGCTTCTAGACAAAAAGGGGCTGAATTTGTGTTTTAACAATCCATTTGGTGCCTCTCAGGATCTTTTACCAATAGAAGCTGACAACCTTCTGGGTTAGCAGGTCGGGGATGCTTACTTTCACCTTCAGCAGGCTGAGGATGCTCATGGTATTGGTTCTAATGCACACCTTGCTATCACGAAGGTGTCTGTCTCACACACTCTCTCTCCCTCTCTCCATCTGAACTTGTGTTCATGCACTGGAGCTGGGGAAGCTTCACTACTGGTTCTCATAGTACATCAGGGCAATGGTAGCAGGGTCAGCTGTAGCAGCAGCAGCAGGACAGAGACTGGTCAGACCATTGGGTGAGACAACTCCATGTCATTTTACTTCTCATGGAGCAGACAGTTTACGTCACTGTCACAGGGAGTGTTTGAAATGTCACTGGAGCGGAGAGAAGTTCTTCCCCTCTCTGGGTAGCCACAGCCTGCATCACAAAGACACAGCAGTGGCGAGCCTTCTGCAAGCACTGATGTTAGCTGGGTAGTGAGGGGATAGGTCTGAATGATGAAATACTGGCAAGGATAAAGATGTTGCTCTGGCAAACTAAGTTATCGGTCCTGAGGCTCCAGGGAGAGAAGAACTGAGCCACATTTCCCCCTCACTTACAGAACACCAGGGTAAATCAGGAGTAGCTCCACTGAAGTCAATGGGGTTTAACAGTATAAGTGAGAGGAGAATCGGGACCACAGAGTTAACTGAGCACAACCTGGCAGAGTTAATTAGCGGCACCACCATTACAGTGTTGGGTTTGCTCCCATAGTGTACAACAATTGCAATATTGCAGGGCCTCCAACCTAAATGAGGCCCCTATTGCTCCCAATTCCTAAACGTATCTATGGGGAGAATCTATTGTGGGGATTGGGAGACAGAACTGAGTTTTCCCTGGGCCAATTCAGAATCAACAGTGAAAGGAACAGTTCCAGTCCCACCATGCTTGTGCCAGCAGAGACTCTGTTATGTTTAAATCAACATTTGCCACAGCAAAGGATTATCAGATGTTCAGACTGACACATGAAAAAATAATAATCCAGCATTCAACTCTCATAAAAACTGCACTGATTTGGGTTGGGTGCTGATGCCTGCAGCGCAGCTGCTCACCAGCTCCATTTTACTTGCTCTGCCAGCACATGAGAAGAGGATTTATTTTATTTGTTTTAATTCTCCTAATGCAGTGGCAACGCCCCAAGAATGCCCACAGAAATCCAGCTACTTCCAAAAGGGGAGGGGCACAGAGTTCGCCTCACCTTATCCAGATAATGGGGACACAGCCATATGCCCAACTGGGAAAATGGAATGTGTGCCGAATGCTGAACGTGCTGGAAGTTGAGGACATCCAATTCCTGGAAGCACGTGTAACCCCTTTCCAAAGACAGTACATTCTAGGAACAGAGCTAAGTTGCTCCTGGACAGATGGTGTGTGGGCTTTTCTTGTCACATCTATAGGCAGAGGCATATGGTGATGGTGAACACCCATCTCTACGCTGAAGATTTTAAAATGTCTTTATATTCTCCTGGGGCCATCTAACCTATCTAAAATGAGAAGGCAATGGGTAATACACACGTTATTCAGTTTTCGTACCAACTGTTGCTGCATGAAGTTTTTAGTACTATTAATAACAGGCACATTCCATTGCATCTCATATGCAAAGGACTACTTTTGTAGTCCTTTGCATATGAGATGGGGGGGGAGGGATAGCTCAGTGGTTTGAGCATTGGCCTGCTAAACCCAGGGTTGTGAGTTCAATCCTTGAGGGGGCCATTTAGGGATCTGGGGCAAAAATTGGGGATTGGTCCTGCTTTGAGCAGGGGGTTGGACTAGATGACCTCCTAAGGTCCCTTCCAACCCTAATATTCTATGATTCTATGTTCCATGTAGTTTGCAATTGAGTTCTCGGGAAGAAATGACATATTTAAAGAGATGCTCCTTTATATAATTTTTATCTAAGTCCCAGCTGACACCGGCGACTGAAATTTGCTGCTAAATGAATCAGGACAGGGTAGTATAGTGCATTTCGAAGCAACATTAAAATCAGTGCTGCCTCAGCAGGATTTGGAGCTCTTGATTCATCCCTGTGCAACGTTAAAGCTGAATTATAGTACTGCAGTTCCTTATTTGTAGGCTTACCTGATTATTTGTTTTTACTAATGTGTAATTCAGCTTAAAGACTATTTACTAAAACTAAACTGTGTGAACACACAGAGCATTGACAATGCTACATTAGCTTCTTTTATTTGTAAATTAATTTGATACAAGCAAAACACATATTCCAAATCTTTTGAACTATGTTCTCCCAACTCCTCCTCTTGGATATTAACATCTGAAGTATACTTAATCTGGCACCTTTCACCAACAGCCTTGCACACTGCACTCCTGTTTATCCATGGAAGAGGTGCAGCATGAGCAGCAAAAACACATGCTTCCCTCAAACAATTTCAAAGCTGGTCTGAGAGAATGTTCTCTAATGATGAAAGGGCGGTTTAGTCACAATGCCTACATGTTCGTTGGCCTTTCCATAGCCCCATAATACTTGGCATCTCTGCTAATGCTGCCAATCAGTGCTACTGTAATGTATTTAGTAATGCGGACACCTATCCATTAGGAAATGCACAGAGATCCACTAACTAATTTTTCACATAGGCAAACAAATAGCTAGCACTAATTATAATCACTTGGTTGCAAGCAGCATGGGGCAGGGAGAAGGAAGGATGGAGAAAGTGAGAGAACAGCTCCCCATTTCCCAAAGCATCACATGCATCTATCCTGATTTCTCCTACAGAAGCATGACAAGTGCTGTCATGGAGAAACCCTGCTTTCCATTTCCTTTGGGGAAGGCAACCACACAAGTGGTGGTTTGGGTCATTTGTGGCAAGAATGCTTATTTTTAACACCTCCATACTTAAGCTCTAACTGATCTTCGGCACCTTTGACTCGCAGAAGAAATAATTCTAGAGATGAAGATTTATATTGTTGGCAATGGATATGCTCAAATGATTAACTGAACTGGATTTAAATTTCATTCCAGTTGTAAAGCGTTTGCTTTCTGCTGAAGAGTGTTGCATGATCAGAGCTTTGATTATATCAGTCAGTCACAGAAATAAAGAGATCGATAGATTATCTGGGGACTAGCTCAACCCATGACATGCTGGCTCATCAGAAAAATAATATTCCTGAATTTTTACCTACTGGAATAGAATAATCAGAACCTTTTATAGGGGATTTGGCCAAATACTGGCATGATGATAGGAAATGGGAATGAAATCTCTTTTCTACATTGTTTTCTATTTGGGTTCAGATCCATAAAGTTTCCTTGAAAAAAAAAAAGTGATGTCTGTACCAAAAATATACAAGAGTATTAGAAAAATGATGAAACATGCAACTGTGGAATTTCTAATGACATAAAAAGCCTAGGTCTGTCATAGATTATAAAGCCAAAAGGGACCACTGTGATTAACTAGTCTGACCTGCTGCATAAACCAGGCCACAGAACCTCCCTGGATTAATTCCTGTTTGAATGAGAGCATCTTTTTTTTAGAAAAAGACATCCAGTCTTGATTAAAATTGCCAATGATGGAGACTTTACCACAACCCTTGGTAAAGTGTTCCAATGGTTAATTACCCTCACTTTTACATATGCATACCTTATTTTCAGTTTGAATTTGTCTAGATTCAACTTTAAGACAGTGGATCTTATTATACCTTTGTCTGCAAGGTTGAAGAGTCCTCCGTTCTCAAATATCTGTTCCCATATAGGTATTTATGGACCTGGACCAAGTCATCCCTTCACATTCTCTTTGATAAATTGAGCTAAATAAATTGAGCTCCTTGAGTCTCTCTCAGTAAGGCTGGTTTAACAATTGTTTAATCAGTCTCATGGCTCTTCTCTGAATCCTCTCCAACTTTTCCACAGCCTTCTTAAATTGTGGACACCAGAACTGGGCACAGTACTCTAGTAGCAGTCATCCCAGTGCCAAATACATAAGCAAAATAACCTTCCTCATTCTACTCAATATTTCTGTGTTTATACGTCCAAGGATGGCATTAGCTCTTTTGGCCACAGTATCACACAGGAAACTCATGTCCAGCTGATTAATCATGGCCCCCAATTATTTTTCAGAGTTACTGCTTCCCTTTGCATGCTTACTGATTTGTCCAAACGTCACCTAATCCAAAGCCCTGGAAAATTACAAAATTGCTATGAAACACACTTTGTTTAAATGTACAAAACAACTTTGCTTAGTTGGGACAGATTTCTTGTGGCTACCTGCTTTCTGAATACCTTAGTACCCCATTGACTACTAATAGTGACTTCATGGCAAGAGGAATGACATTCGAAAAAATGACTAGTAAAGATCATTACTGTCTCTAACATCCTAGTATATTTATCCAATGCTTCCCTTTCTTCAGAGTCCATTAGGTTTCTGTAACAATGTTAGACATTCTAATCAAATACTAATTATTGAAAAGGTCACCATTGCCAGATCCCTGATGTAAGGTCCATCCTCCATTAGTCCTCCCTGCTGTAGCTACCGCAGATTAGAGTAATGTACAGCCTTCACGTTGCAGTAACATTCTGGAAAGCGTCATCCCACTCAAAGCCCATAAGCCCAAATGAATGAGTTTTCATGCACAATCCGCACAAAAGCTTAAACTGTTTACAAAAGAATTATCAGGTCCTCTGCAGCATGGGATAAAAGGTAACAGGCTCCCCAGGAGGAGCTCAGTCTAACACATAGCAGCTTTATAACACATTCAGTAGTAATACAACCACGGCCCTCCCAGTCTAAAATAATCCCATTGACTCCCACATTTCAGGTTCCACTGAACAAATTACCCTTCTTGCGTTCTTTGACTTCAACACACACATCTTCACCTCACTCCTCTTCTGATCTAGTACTTGTCTCTTCTCTATTCAACTTGTTGGTTCAAGAGCCTTCTCCCCTGCAGCTCCCACTATTTGGAACAACTTTGCCACTTCTCTCACATTCATATTAGATTAGAAGTGCATACTTTCTTCTCTGCCTTGCCCAAGCCTCTGAATAAATCACCTATGCTGTGTGTTCTTGGGTACAATGTCCTTCTGAAAATCTGCATCCCCCAAATCCTTTGCGGAGTAAGGGAGAGATTTTCAGAAGCACCAATGGAAGCCTCTCTTTTCCTGGGAGTTGTGCAACTGTTCGCCTTTGAAAATCCCCGCCTTCTCCCTCACATAAACAGCTTTAATAGAAAAGAGGCTCAAAATTGGGACTCTGTTAATGGGTAACTCTGCCCTTATATAGGACTCGGCTATTGATGTATTTATTAATCCCATCTGAAATCCCTTCTATTTATTGAATTCTGAGTACCATACATTACCAGGGAGAGTGATGCACAATCCCCAACGGGCTGCAGGGATCAATTTATGAGCCTCTTGCCCCATTCTGCAAGGAGCTCTTTGCAGCTTCAGAGCCATATTTAGCTCTTTTAATCATCCCTTATCTGTTAAACTCGGCTAAGATAGCAAAAGGAACTACAAATATTTGAAGGGTGTAAACATCAAGGATGGAGCGGAAATATTTAGGGGTGGCAAAAGGGGATTCAAACTGGCAGTAAGAGGATGAAATTAAGAAAGGGGAAAATCAGAGTGAATCTTGAAACGGGAAGCGGAGAAGACTTCCTGATAGGGAGAATGCATTTGATCAGGAAATAATGACAAACCCATCTTCCTCCTTCAAATCCCGTCTGAAAACTCTTCCTCTGCTATGTTGCCTACAAAATACGCAAAACTGGATGGCATGTAAAGCAGCAGGCACAGCACACCAGCCGCCTAACTACCTTTGTGCTCTCCTCTTCCTGTTCTATCCACCTACTGTCGCTTGTTCATACATCGAATGTAAGCTCTTTGGGGGAAGGGACCATCCCTTTGTTGTGCGTCTTTACAGCATCTAACCTGTAGGGTCCTGGTCTACAACCGGGGACCCTCAGCATCATTGCAAAACAAATAAATAATAGCCTCCCAAGGGAAGCAGTGGACGCACTGGACCTTGGAAACAGTTCAGTCAAACTTCAGAAACCATATTTCAGGGAACAGTCCTGCATTGGCAGGGAGATAAAAATCACAGGAATTGGAGTCAGAGTTGACTGAATAGGAGCTATCAAAATTGGATCTAATAGGTATTTCCCCCCTCTCTGAATCCAACTCTCAGTGCTGAAACAGGAAATTGTCATCAAAACACAGCGCAAACCGTATAAATGTACTGAATCGACGACACCATTCAGGAAGATTTTGCTGCTTCTTAAAAGCCTCCCATCCAAGGGCTGAACAGCCCTAACCCTTCTTAGTGCATGAGAATGAATAAATAATAATAATTGTTTGTATTTCTGTAGTGCCCAGGAGCCCCGGTCATGGACCAGAGGGCCCCCCCCCCCCCAAAAAAAGACAGTCTCTGCCGCAAAGAACTAATGAGTTTACAGCCACAAGGGATATCGCCACAGACCATGATCGGTTACTGGGTACCCAGTTTCCAAAGGTACTGAATTATTTTAAGTAGTCTGTTTACCTTCATGTGAATAGAATTAGCTTTACACAATGAGCCTTTATGTGAAGTTTTATTGTCCAAAACAAATATGACCTGTTAAGATTTACAGGCTTTATTAACAGCAATAACCATTTTACAACCAACATCAGTAAATCAGGGTTTATTGAGAGCTCTACAATTTTAATGTGTGGAAAACCATTAAACTGTCAGCTTTTCATCTGACATAATTCCTAACTTTTTATGAAAGAGAGATTTTCTATTTAATTGGGGAGTATACAGCAGCACAGTTTGGAATAATGAATTGTTCTGAAAACAACAAATAGGTTTTCTCTAAATAATGATGAGTATCAAATGGTGAAAGTGTTATCTTTAGTTAGTACCATTCCCATAAGCTTAAGGTAAATAAAAATGATAAACCCAGGCAAATTAGTCGTGTAATAGTCAATGTTCTGCATGGACTGGCTCTGAACTTATAGCGATATTGCCAACTCTTGCAATTTTATTGAGTCTCACTATATTTAGTGTTTTCTTAAAGCCTCAACGTCCGAAATCATGAGATAACTTGAGAATCTTAAGCTTGCATTAGGAAAAAAATGTAAATTCCTAACTCTTCATGGTTATAGAGAAAAACTTTAAAATGTGAACCATAAAGCCTCAAAAACAGGGAGGCAAATAAAAAGAACCCAAATTCTATTTCTTTTAAATCTCATGATTTTTAAGCCGATCTCCTGATTTTTGGAGCCTAATTTGTGAGTTTTGAACACCTGGGGTCATCTGAACACCTAAGTCATTCAGTTATTCCTGCCTCCACCCTGAACTGCCCCAACAAGCTGCCCTGACTTTACATTTTAAGATTTGGATTTAATAGTGGGATAGGTAAGCAGTGGAACAAGTTACCTAAGGCAGTTTTGAAACTCCAGTAATTGAAGGTTTTTAAGACTAGGCTGGATAAACACCTGTCAGGGATGGTCTAGGTATACTTAATACTGCCTCAGCCCAGCAGGATGGACTAACCATCTTGAAGTCCCTTTCAGCCCTACATCTCTATGATTCTATGATTTAAGACTTCAACTTGTCAATTTCAATTTAAGGCTGGGGGCGTGATGCCTATACCAAAAACTCTGAGAGTGCCATAATAAAAAATAAAAACTTACAACACTGATAAAGACCAGCAGCATTAAATTCTAATATAGAAATAAATGACCTGAACAACTGGAATGACACTATTAAACTCTTCTGCTAAGATTCACCCCAGCATTCCCGGATGGCCCCAAGGCAGCTATACTCTCTTCTCTCCAGTCTACACTCCTGGTGGGGACAATAACTTCAATCTCCCAACATCTAAAGCCTTGTCCCACTCTAAGCCTCATAATATGTACATCCTCAAAAGGCAAGGTTTTTTTTAAATACGCTAATCCAAGCCTTTAAGTGCTACTATAGAAACTTACTATTCTGAGCAATCATTTTATTTAGGGGGGAATTCAATATTGGTAACAGAAGTGTTGCTATGTAGTAGAACAGTCAGAAAAGAACATGCTAGTGTGTCTACTCTTTAATGCTTTAACAATAAAGACGGCACAGTGTGAAAATCCATTGGGATTACATCAGGGACATCTTTGGCCCAGTTTGTTTTAAAAGGCAGCAATTGCATAGAAATGAATCACCAATTACTGACCATTATTACACTTTCCAGGGTTGGATATCTATTTTCAAATGGAAAAGTGCCGATAATTCTCATTGAACTAATTGAAGCTTATGCTTCAATACCTCTGTTAGTCTATAAGGTGCCACAGGACTCTTTGTCGCTTCTACAGATCCAGACTAACACGGCTACCCCTCTGATACTTGAGATAATTCTCAAATCCTCAATAAAATTCAAAACATGTTGGCTCTGAATCACCATAATTTTTTATCCCCTTTCTTTCAAATTACTGAACTCCAACAATGAAAATGGTCTTTGACTGTTTAGCTATCTGCAACAGGAAATAGCCAAATTTCTATAACTGTTCAGTTCAGCATACCATACTTGCTAGGTTGGACAGCATTTATTTACCTGGTGGGTTAAAATGCGTTTCTTTTGTTTCCAAAGAAAATGCCTGAAATGTGTATAATTTTTCACTTATACATTTTTTGCTCACCCTGGAGCCTATGTATTTGGAGAATTAATGGCAAAAAACAAGTCTCTCAAGGATGTGATATAGTAAACTGAGCAGTGGGTGAAATTAGATAGCATTGAGGTGGATGTAGTACCAGAAATTCTCTTGATAGAGAAATGAGGGCTAGATGTGTAGATACACATTCCTCTCCTCCCTACCCTTATTTCTAAACCAGCCTGCAATATCTTTTAATTTGTATCCCACTTTGCCTCATTTCTTAACTCTTCCTGGGCTTTCGATGGCATCCACCCAGCATGTTTTCCATCTAAGTCAGAGACCATGTGTTTTCTTTCTTTGCAGTTTATTTTCCCTGCTTCTTTTGTCCCTCCAATTAGTAGCTACCATAGTGATTTGAGCTGAGACGAGAGACAAACAACTTCTAGCTGATACCAGTTTCTCTGTTTATCAAAGGATGCTAAATAGCAGCATCACAGATTCAGCTCTGGCATTTTGGAGAGTAAATACAGCACAGTACAGCATGGGCAAGCCCAGACTCTTAGCTGTGAGCCCAAAGGTGGATTAGCTAGCTAGCACGTACTGTACCTCCCACAGGAGTTGCATAGCTGTGCTTATTGATACACATTATACACTGAGTTGTGGGACTGCTGTCCACCCTTGCTGAACATCCTGCTACTCAGAAAGGAAATCGTTCCATCTATAATACAACAGCACTCCAAATAGCTATGCCAAGCATTTCAGTAGGCATCATTTAGTTAGCCCACTGCTTTACATGGGCTATTAGACAAGCCCTCCTCTGTACCAGGAAGCAGAGAAAGTAACATCAACAGCCAGGGCCAAAATCATCATTAGTTCAAGTCCACTAACCTCAATGGAGCTACATCGGAGTTTATATGTAAAGCATCTACTGTGTCCCAGGCATTTTGAAGCCAGGAATGAAGACAAGTGCTTAGCCCTAATGGACGATGCACACACACAAGAGGAGCAGCATAAAAGCAGTGAGATTGAACAGTGCTATTCCATGTGCATCTTGTTAGAGTCACTTTTCCCCCCCTATATCAGGCACGAATTTTGGCCCCTCGCATATTTTAAAAATAAAACAGACTGGGATTAAGAGAAGGGGAGTATTCACGTGCGGTGCTAATTGTTTTACCCCAAACTCCAAAAGGCTATTTGATTAAGAGAAATGTTCAAATAAGCACTTGTTTTTGTTAAGTAATGACAGATTTCATCTGGAAAAAAAACCCAACTACCTAGAAGCCTCAAAAATCACCTGTCACTTCATTCTGAAGGTGGAATCATGAAATAGCATCAAGACAAAGGCTTTAAAAACAAAACCCTTCAGAATGGGTAAAAAATGTAAAACGATCAGAAGTACAAAACAGACCGTTTTACCCAGCTGCACTACTGGACTTGGCTGAGTGTATGTAACTCAGCTATGTAACTCAGTGTTTGCGCAGCGCTTTGAACGCGGAGGATGCTAGAAGTGCAAAGTATCGTCATTATTATTCCATCCGTTCTTTACACTCACCTTTCACAATTTCAAAGCAGAGGCTACCATCTATGTCTCTGCATTTGACAGGTAAGAGCAGATTGGTGCCTCACTGTCATGCAGTCTCACATATTTAGTCTCCAAAGCAAATATTTAAATCCAGTCATCCTTGAACTCTCACGGGGGGGAAAAGGCCAGTTCTACTGATATCTGTGCCTTCACCTCCCTGTTATTCTACTCCTTTGGCACAACTTCATTGATAATAAAAAGTAGAATTAGAACTGGCTTTAACAACAACAACATTTCAAGAGGCCCTAGAGCAGAATATTGTAATGGCACTGGATTTTTACACTCACCCGGAATGGGCTTTAGTTGATACCTCCCCACTTCCCCTCCAAATATATCCAGTCCAAAAGAGACTAGCTAATAACAGTGATGTCAAAACCAGCGTCTCCTCTCTCACCTCAGCTGCAGGTACTCCCTCTGGTGGCCGACAGTGAAGAACAATCATCCCTTCAATGGGTACCTCCTTTCCTTGTGGGTCTTGCTCAAAGTTTTTCCGTAAATCTGGAAAGAGGTGAATGCAGTTGTTAGATCACCAATGCAGTTTATTTGAACTAGTGACAAGCTCAACTGCTGGGATGTGGGGTTTTCCACAAGCCATTCTTCATGCTGTTTATTGTATAGATAGATAGATAGATAGATACTAACAATAATTTTCTACCACTATGTATGTTCAAAGCATTTGACAAACATTGACTAATATCCTCTCTGGAAGGTGGGTGTATAAATATTTTTATCCCCATTTTGCACATGGGGAGACAGAAAGTAGTGACTTGTCCAAGACCACACAAGTGAATCAGGATTAGAACCCAGAACCTCCTCTCTCACACCTTGTATGCATTCCTCCCTCCCCCCCCCCCCCCCCCCCCCAACCATTCTGGCTTTCAAAAAGTGAAGAATAATCTCCAGGAATGCTATGCAGTGACACTGAAACACAACTTTAAAAACAGTTTTTTCCAGTGAATACTGATAAGTCAAAGGATATTATTTTAAAATAAAACAAATGATGCTGATCTGTATTTTGTGGCAATATGATTCATTAACAATTCCATCATTAACTATCCTCATGTCTGACTGGATTCGCTAATATAAAAATGTTTACTTATAAAACATTGTGTCCAAAGGTTCTTTGGACATTTGGCAATAAATACACAATTAAAAAGTAGGCACAGTACTGTAATTACCAATTTGAAATCTGTACAGACACTGCAGCAAGTTATACAATTTCCTCCAGCACTAGACAACATGCCCAAGATAGACACCATTACATATTGTCTGGTCAACAATTTAGTGGGTTAGAACTTTAAACAGTATTAATAAAAAGGCTGAAGGAAGAATAATGGTACTCTACGGGGACTGGCAGGTTTTTAATACTGTACTAAGCCATTGTGGATTTTGTTTATTAGATCTGGCTATAGCTATGCTCAAGCATTGGGACCCACCAGGAAAAGAGTAGAGAGGGGTGGGCAGGAAAGAAGGTACACAAGTAACCCATCCAGTACCAAAGGCACAAAAAACCACCCACACGACCTCCCTCCAACAACCAACCTAATATGAATGACAAGGAAAGAAAAGCAACTTGAGGCTTGCCCAGAAGGATTCCACCAAAGTGCAAATTAGGATAGTCATAATGGATTAAATTCAGTTCACACAGTGGGGCCAGCACAAGGTCTAGGCATCACTTAAGCCCCACTTACATCATATTTTGATTACTTAAATGGTGCTTTACCTCGGCACCCCATTTTTATATCCCTGTATGTGTGTTTTAATGACCATTTTATTCAATACTCCTTTGGTCCTCCTTGATATTGGGATATAATTCCACAAAGGCAAATCCTGATCTTACTTCTACAAATGCAAAGAGGGACTGCAAAGCTTCACCGTGCAAAAGGAAGGTCTGCAGGTCGCACTCACGGAGGGGTGCACACCATTGGCAAAGAGCCCACATATGTGGGGACTCCTCCTATGGTCATGCTTTAGGTTTGGCTGGAGGAAAGGCAAACGTAGCCAGTGGATTCACTGTTGGAAAAATTTATCCACTCAAGGTGCATGGTAGGGCTACAGGCTACCCTCTTAGGGCAGAGTTGCCTCCATCACTTCTCCACACTTTTGGAAAAGCTTTCCACCTCTTCCCCAAGGAGATTCCCAGGTGACAGGTAAATCTCCTATTGCACAAATCCTCTAGTCCTTCTTCCCCACCTCTCCCATGCTAGCGCTGCAGAAGATACTCGCTTAGACTGGAGCAGCTTCCTCAAGCAGTTCCTCCACTGATGTTCAGCCTTGGGAAAGGATCCCCTTACCCATGGAGATCCCTGTGCCAGAGTCTGGATTTGCCCGGTGATAGACGACGCATTCCTTGCAGCCGTGCAAGCACGTGAGAAACTAAACAGAAGGAAGGTTATTTACAACATGTACTCCAAGTGAGGATGTTTCCGTTAGACAAAGTCGTTTTCTTTAAACAGAGTGCCTCAAATTCTGCAACGTGGATTTATTGATTTAATTTTTTCCAGTGCTTACAACTTCATGAAATACGTCCCCCTTAAGCAGCAGAGGCCCTGAATCAGTTACACTTTTATACATTTTATAAATACATTAAGATTTATTTTTAGCAAGTCAGCCACGCACTGGAAAAAGATGCAAATATCACATTTATGATTCCCTTTTAATGGGTTTTTTTTCTATGTAGGGCACTGTAAAAAGAATATTGGTTACCTATTTAGAGAGTTATTCATTAATACTTAGAATGCAACTGTGACCACAAGGCTTTTATTGGTAGAAGAATGGGAGCAAGATCCATCTTTTTGTTTTCTCTGCCTTCCAAGTTGCTCTACAAAAATAGCTACCTGCTATTTCAGAGAACTATAAATTGCAATATTGCTTTAAACTTACGATTCAGAATCACAGGTTCTGAGTGAAATAGAAGGCCACATGAACTGGTATAACAACAAGTACTGTGAGCCAGGTCTGAAATGAAATACTAGTGCTCTCTGCACTATCACAAATTAGATCTGCACGTTCTCATCTGTGGTCCCCTAGGGGATATTCCCGGAGTCAAAAATCCATGCTCCAAATTAAGCAACCGGGTTGTTCATCAGAGACAGCCTGACATAGGTCCATGACAAAGTGAGCTTCTGAAAACACATGGGGGGATATTATAGAATCCTATTCAGAGACTATTCATATTGCTTGTCTGAACTATGCTCAAGGTCCCACCATCTTTGATGCTCTAATTTCTGAAAGTGTTTTTGTGCTGTCCATCCCACCCCCACAAAAACACTAGCGCAAGAAAAGGTATTATAGGTAATGGTCAATGAAGCAATACCATTCTCAGGTGCACATCTCTACTGTGGTCAGTATGTAACAGGACACAGAAATGGGGAAGAACATGGTCCAGAATGCTTGCCAAATTTGTAAAATATCCAAAATTACTTATGAGAGGTAGGTATGCATTATGCAGATGATCAGAAACCACAGTGATTGGCATGATGTATATAAAAAACCAGACAGCTAAACCAATCCACCAGCTTCAGTTCATTCCTTGTCCTCTTTTCAGTCTGCCACGTTAGGGGGAGAGAAAAAAATTCATAGCACAGAGAAAAGTCAATAAAAATTCAATTCCGAATAATAGTCTTTTGCAGCTCAGCAATATGGGGGAATTATCAGCTCATTCAATGTTATGACAGTTAATGCAGTGAAATAAAAATTGAATTTACACATTCAAACTAAATCAGCCAATGAAAAATCAGTCACTTATAAAAATCAGGGGGTTGGTATGTTGTCCTATTAGTTTGCCCAACTGTTTTATTTAAATTGGTCCTGCCAAAGAAGCTTAATTGTAGAAGCAAACTCCAAAACAATCATTATCTGGGCCAAAAAAGGAATTCACAGTTAAGACAAAATTTCAATGTGTTTGTAGTCATTTGAGTTTATGATGCTTACTTAATTCCGCAGAGCATTTATGGTCCTTGGATCAGAGAAATATTGTACCCATTTTACAGATGGGTAAGCTGAAAGCATGGAAAGGAGAACTAGTTTGTCTGAAGTCACCCAGTGAGTCAAAGACTGAGCCGGGAACAGAATCCAGGAGTTCTCACTCCCAGTCCCCTACAAGAATCCTAACATAGCAAGTGCAAATCAAAACTGAGCAATTGTTTCCTTCTTTTACCGATCTTTTTACTTACTTATTAATTAACAATGTAGGTTATTTGCCTAAAAACCAGAATTAGTGATTTAAAAGTAAAAGATAAACTGGGACCACAAGATAGTTAGAGGAATCCTGAATCCTCAACTAACAGCAATGCTGCAAAAACACAGCTCAGACCCCTCCATGAGAAAAATGCACCAGATGTAACTGTAAAGTGAAAACCAGATGAAGCTTTAAGTACCTCCAGTCGTATAACACTCGGTATTATAACACTCATATTCGGGTACTGTCCTTTTGGCCATTTGATTTTGATGTTCCTTCTCGCCATAATGCTGTTTATTGTGGTTCCTAGTTTCTCCTGCATGGAGATAATGATCTGTTGATTGTGAGTGATAACACTGCAGTGTAGCAATTCTGATATGAGGAGCAGAGATGGGCTGAGACAGAAATAGCTCCCCAGCCTGAGGAAAACTACTGCCCCTTCTCCCCAGTATTTCACAAATACTGGCATTATGCAACCTGCCTGGTAGCTATGATTCTTCTGTACTGTTTGGGCAGTTAGGACAATTCCTCTCTAATCTACAGTTCAGTGGCTGCCATTAAAAGAAATTAACATTTGTCAGCGCAGATGAGCTGTATCTGCAAAACCACAGCCTTTCGCTCTACTTATTACAAGAAATAATGGCAACATGAGTGCTAACTTGACAAATAATGATTTTTCAGTGGTGACTACTATAACTACACTGACTTTAGTGGAGTAACACTAGGAATGAATCTGGGATGAATTTAACCTTCAGTGCAACATCACTAGCATAGCCTGAAAAGAAATATATTCTAAATTCATTCTTTACTTTGCTTCTCTGCACATTGGAGTGCCTTTCAAACCCACCTTCGGGCAAGAAACTGACATATATGGCATGTTTTGGAAATAGTTTAAACAGCAGAGCATAAACTATACAGACTATTACAGCAGGTCAGAAAACAGTTAAAGTTTTTCATGAAAAATACTGGAAGTATAGTAGAACCTCAGAGTTGCGAACACCTCCTTATGGTTGTTTTTTCAAAAGTTTTCAACTGAACACTGACTTACTACAGCTTTGAAACTTTATTATGCAGAAGAAAAATGCTGCTTTTAAACATCTTAATTTAAATGAAACAAGCACAGAAACTGTTTCCTTATCTTGTCAAGTTTTTTTTTTAAACTTTCCATTTACTTTTTAGTAGTTTACATTTAACACAGTACTGTATTTGCTTTTTTTTTTTTTTTTTTTTTTTTGGTCTGCTGCTGCTGCCTGATTGTGTACTTCCAGTTCCAAATCAGGTGTGTGGCTGACTGGTCAGTTCCTAACTCTGGTATTTGTAACTCTGAGGTTCTACTGTATTTAACATTTTTGACAAGTAGAGCAAAATTTTTTGACCAGAGCTAATGTGGTATACACATCTAGAACACAGAATTCAGCTAGCTGTGGCAAGTTAGCCAGATTCACAACCATGACACTAATTTACAGTATAGCTGCTCAAGATGATTACTGTTGGTTATATTATAATACAAGAAGTTTTGATCCTCTTCACAATGTCTTCCAATTTGGGAAGCATATTGTGCTTGTCACTATCTTTTTTTACGTACAGTAAATGGCATGACTTTAGGAGCAACAGCTCCTGGTTTTCCAAGCCAATGCAAAATGTGAAAACAGCAAAATTAGGAACATGAAGAAAGAGGAAGTTATTCCTAAATCTCTAAAGGACTAGTTCAGATGATAAATCCAAGCCACCTAATATAGATATAACAGCAGCTATGTGGTTAGCAGGCAGTTAGTAGAATACTAGCCCAGTTCACAAGTGAGATGAAAAACCTCTTAGTTAGACATACCTGACATTTTCTTCAATGGCTCTTTTAATGTCTTAAAAACAAGGTGTTTTTTATTGTAAATTATATGCTTATTCCCATAGGAAACAATCTCTTCTTTCCAGGGACTCTAAAATGTCTGGCAGGCTGTACCCTAGTCTTAGTTCTATCAGGGATGTTTTTATCCCCTTTCTTTTGTAGCTTTTTCTTCTCATTTGATTTGTTTTCTGCTGACTGTGTAACTAAAAAAAAATCACCCCATTTTCCTGTTCTCATCCTGCTTCCCCCACATCAGCCCACACAATCAATGATGTGTTTCAATATTCAAAAGCAGATTTAGAATAGCAGAACACAAAAGCCTCTAATGTATTCTTGCATATTTTTCTGAAAAATGTAGCAGACATACATTGTTAAATGCTTCTGCAGATGTCTTTAGACCCTTGCCATCAGCACAGAGCAATAGGGCACATTCCAGTAGGTTTTCAATTTGTATTAACATTTCTTTTTGCATTGCATTGTTATGACACCTGTGTGCATGCAATCCAAGCAGAATCTCTAAGAGAAACAGACTTGCTGAGTGCACTTCAAAGAAAATCATCAACCAACATTAAAATAAAAAGGAGCTCCGACAAGGCAGCATCAGAACAAATATGGTGTGTTTTCTCTGACGCTCCTGTAGTAATTCACAGGGAGCCCTAGCAATGACAACAATAATTTCCTAGTGCCTGGTTACCTTTAACCCTAGCATAACAGCATGTTTCAATTCTTTGCAAAAGCTTGAATAGCACACACTTATTCCACTTACAGGCGATGCGGACTGATGCCTTCCTGCTTTTTGAGGTCCCTAAATGGCTCCATGCAACACACTGACACCAGTAATCTTCTGGCCCATGAAAATCCTCCACTTGCTGCCTTGTCACGTTGATGAACACCTCTCGAACCTTCAAGCCTGAATAGAAAAGATATAGGAAATTAGCTGATATAGGACATCTTACTCAGGCATAAAGCTAAGATTGGCCAAACCTTTTCTCTTTAATTAACCAATTCCATTTTAATCGAGGCAAAGCTTTAATTACTTTGACAATAACATATTACTGCTAATTAAATCCGAACAGCCGAGTAGGTCAGAATCCACAAGTCAGAAGAATTACCCACCAAGCTTGGGCTTTGGAACAATGTAATATTTTGCCTTAAAAACCTTTTATTTTGTGCCTTTGCTTTCCAAATGTTTTTATTTACTGATTTGATTTGTTTATAAGCTACAATAAAAGTGCATCCCCATCTAGCCCTCTTGACAACATATTGAAAATACACTGACAGGCCAGTCAATTAACACCCGATCAAATTAAACACCCGGAGACAACGTAAGTGTGACAAGAACTGATTGACTGCCCCACTGAATCCCTGCCAAAGTTACAACCCACCCTACACTCATGAGAAAGACAGAAAATGTGAGCCTTGCACTGTGCACCAGGGTGTCTGTCTAAGTTAGGCTGCTGCAGTCCTGGGGAGAAGTGAGTTCCCAAGGTCTGAGGTCCTGATGGAGAATGCCCTGTTAGCTGACCTGTCTCTCGTGTATTGATGGGTTAAGTAAACCAGCCAACATTTTAAAGCATTGTCTTTCTTTAAAGTTATCACAGACAATGGTGTTCATATCATTTAGGCAAGCATCTTGTTTGTTTTATTCAGGCTCCTTCCACAGGCCCGTATGCATGGTACAACCTCCCTGAGTTCATCCGCAGTCCAAAATTTAAGTCCCTTTTAAAGGCCCATTGGTGCTGTGCTAACTACGGTAAATCTAACTGATGTATATATTAAAACGAGTCTCAATTTGTTATTCGCCTTTCACAGCCCTATGCCCACTTACGTCTGTCCATCTTTAGACAGTTCTTCAGGGATTAGCCATCCCTTCTTCTTGAATCTCCTAGCCCATAATAATTATAATGAACATCAAATGCATTGATCATAGTATTCTAGAGTTGGTAGAACATATCTTATTGTGGGAGCAAACAGCATACATTATTTTAAGGCAAACAGGGATCTTCCATATTGTTATGTGAGCTAATGAAGAGCAAGGTGTACCGGACACAAGCTGCAACGGGGACCATAAGTTTTCCGCAGATGAAAATTCTAGCACTGGTTCTGTGTTTGGGCATACAATTCCCAGTGATTTCAGGGGGTGAATAATCTGTGCTGATAATACATCAGAGAAACGTTTACAAATATCTCCTCAAAGTTGCACTAGTTCTAGGAGAAGCAGGAGCAAAACAGGTTCATTTTCAACTTTTACAGTATTATAGGAGGCTCATTTTCATTACCAGAAAGATGCTAATAACTCAGAAAGAAGTGAGACAGTGACCAGGAGAAAGGATTGACTAATTAAGAATAAAGAGGAAGAGAGCTAAATGTTCTCTCTTAATTGCTAGAGTCTAGCATTCATCATCTGCTGGGCATGGGAGACATTCAGCAGAAGCTTCCTTCAACCCAGAGGTGCTTGACTTCAAGCTTGAGGGCATGCATGAGACATACTTAGTGAGACCTGCCATTTCTGACACATGCTGCTGGTACAGCTGTTTACTTAATATAAAAAAACACTGTGTGTGAGAGTGGAGATGGTCTCCTTTGAAGACGCAGAAGGTTTTAACTCTGGTTCTAGCAAAATGGGACTGGGAAGAAGAGGAGGCGGTAGTGCTGAGACAGTTCATTATGGCGATTCTTCTGAGGGTTTCAGGAGTTCATAGAGTTCTGGGGGACGAACAAGAAAGGTGATATTTCTCATCAGAACTAGCACACTCACTCACTCTCTCTCGCACACACAGAGTATATAGCAACAGTGGTATCCTCATATTTTCAGTTCCACAAAAGCACAGAACAATTGGACTGAGGATGAAAGCAAAAGAAAAACCACACAGCCAGCAAAGCTGCCAAATGCCACAGAAAAAAAAATCCATTATCCACTTCTACTGAGCTACTGCAAGAGAATGCAGGAGGTAGTAAGAAGAGTTGGTTAGAAAACTGAATTTCTGACTTATGGGAAAGTCTGACATTTTGAAATTTGTTTTTGTTCCAATTTGGAATGATGCCAATATTTCAAATTTTTTCACAGAATGGAAATTCTGAACCATTTCAATTTGGAAATATCAAAATATTTGTTTCAATAATGTTGACATTAAATTAACATTAATATTGTAATGTATATATTATACTTTAAATTTTAAGTCAAAATGAAATTAAACTAAATGTTTTTACCAAATCAAAATGAAATAGGACTAAATGATTTATTTCAACACTTTTCTATTAAAAATCTTGTTGAAATCTAAATGTTTCCTTTATTTTTCTTTTTTTACAAGCTCTAATACTGAGTCCATCAGGAAAACTGTTTTCACGTATAGCTACACTTCATGGATACTGCGGTTGTGTACATCCCCCTACAAATGCCCTTTAAATGTGATTGCTTTCATCTTATTGTCGCTATGGCCCAGAGATTGCAAACAGCAGAAAGGATGCTCTGTTCTGAAAGAGAATGTTAGACAAGATGACACGAAACAAAGGGCATTTCAGGGGACCCCAGATATTTCCAGTAGGTTCAAGAAAGACACCATCTCACCTCCACTGTAAAATGATATGCTAAGGAGAGCCACAAATCAGAGAATAGGAAATAACACTTTACACTACAAAGTGTGGCCCTGATTCTCCTCTCCTTTACACTAGCAGTGGAATTCTATTGACTTCATTGGGAGGTTCTCTTTTCCTACACAAGACAGAGTGGAGTCAGGGTCCACGCATTCTTCCCTCCCTAGACTGAGGCTGTTAGCCACATCTTTGACACCCATTGTAGGACAATCTGGGGGAGTGGAGATGTAACCCAAACCCAGTTAAAAAGGCATCACAAATAATTTGAAAGCTGGCTGGTCATAAAAGCATTAATTTGAAAATGGAGCACATTCATTCCTGCCACTTTTTTCCTCTCTCCCCTCCTGTGCCATCCTGAGATGCTTATTTCCCCTTGGCTGGAAATGAATGGAAACTCAATCTCAAAATATTTCATGCCTGTGAAGTTTATAAAGCAGCAAGGAATTTCTAAACCTGAACTCCATAAATTGGCTTCCACTTAATCTCAGGCATCATTAACAGCTGGGTATTTCACTTCTGAAAGGCATTAGGAAGTCAACCTGTTCCTTCAGTAAACAGTAGAGATAAGGCCCACAAGGAATACTAGAGGGGAGGTCAACTCAGCCTTAAATGCTGTAAAGCAAAACAAAATTTGTGCTACTTTGCCAGCAGCTGTTAGAGGACATTTTACTTTCTTTCACTTACTCTATTTGCTTTGTCACACTACTCAATAGTATGGCCAACCCTGTGACCTTTTATAAAGGGGTCTCATTAGCCCTATTAGTCACTCAAATGCTCATTGTGTAACAAGCAAGCATACACCTTTCTTGTTTGTTTTGTTTAAATACGCACACTGATGTTGCAATTCTGACCAAAGCTGTTTATAAAGATTCCCTGTATCTTTTGTCATGATGAAAAAACCAGCAAGGGGTTATGAACCAAACACAGCCCAGGGAGCTCTGCAGTGCTATCCGCAGCTTCCCTCCTCCGTAACACAGCACTGTGGCAAAGACACTGCACGCCCCATGATGAAAAGGCCCCATCTCACTTGGAATGGGTCAGAGAAACGGAGCCTTGCATGCTCAGCCACATATGTAGGTTGACCTCTGGCTTAAAGGTGAGGGCAGCTGCAACAGGCACCACTGGGGCAGTCCTTGAATCAAGGCAAGTTGCCAATGCGGCTCTTAGCTGGACAAAGTGTGGGCACCCATGCCATATCAGATGACTTTCAGATGTATATATCTGCCTAATGCTGCACATGATAAAGCAGTGCTATATACTGCAGCGACTTGTTAGAGTTGGACTCTTCCAGAACTGCTTAAAGTGTTTCATAGTCCCTGTACTGCTACCAGCTTACAGAGATTCTCCTTCTAACTTGAGTAGTAAGGGCCTGGAAATGACTCCTCATTATTACTATGAAATTTTGAACAGTCATCATTGTGGACTTAGCCAATTATGGCTTTAGTTTTGTTAAAATATGTTAACTCCAACCTAGCTTTCCCCTTCTCTGACATGTGATTTAATCCAGGCAGAAACATGAGCCTAAATTTTCCAAAAGCAATGAATGTTTTTGAGTGCCTACACAGGGATATGTTAAAAGTTCCTGGTTTTAACAAGGCCAGTGCTCAGCATTTCCTGAAAAATCAGACCCCTTTAAAATGCCCCAAGAGAGGCATCCAAAATACTTAGGAAATGCTTAGAAATACTTATTTCTTCATCAGTGCGCGATCCTATTTACAACTGTTTTAGAAAAACTTGGACAAAGTAGTCCTATTTGTGGCAGGAGGAACATGCTGCAGTGCCTCATCACTGCCGTTCACCCAATAGTACCAAGAAGGTATATCCACCTTCCTCCTACATCTCAAGAGATACCAGCAAAATTGTTCATAGGAAATGTCATAGGCAGAGTCCAAAATCGAAGCCAACAAAAGCTAGCATGTCATAAATATGAGCAGAATGGTTCCTGATAACTGGCATAACTCTAATAAGCACTGAAAGTCCAACCCTTTAAATTATTGTGCAAATTATAACCGTCATCTTTTGTTATACAGTACAGCCTTACAGAATATAAAATTATGATTGTGGTACTGATATGCTAATAAGCTTTCTGTGCTGTTGGATGGTTTAGTTGCAGATAGACTAATGTTGGCAGCAGATGAATAATTGCTCTGTATGTACTAAACATAACGCAGCAGCACAGAACTTCATCATTTGTCAGCTTTATTTGTTTAAATGAGAAAAAATGCTGACAGCAGTTATTGCTGTAATCCTTTTATTTATCAGAAAAGAAAACTCTAGTTACTCTTCAAAGGTCTGATACTGTTGGGAACCCCAAAGATGAAGTATTTAAAAAAATAATTTGAGGTGCATTCTGGAATGTTCAAGCAAAAAAAAAAAAACAGAGAAAGAAGTAGTTATGCCTTAATTTAATTTTTTTATTACAGAAGCATCTAGAGGCCTCAACTAAAGCTACATCTCATACGATGAGCTAGTTGTCATTCCCCTGCTTGTGCCCACATACTCATCAAGCTAGCGTGAGTATAATTAGCCATGGTAGACTGGCAGCAGCATACAAAACCGCAGTGGATATGCACTCAGCCATGCCTCTGCTACCACGACTATGCTGCGGTTCATACTCATGCTAATTCAATGAGAGAACGAGTACAAGCACATGAGCAGGGAAATCCCACCCTTGGCTCATAGTGCAGACATGGCCTAAGACTGGGTCCTTATTGTGGTTGGCATTGTTTGTACACATAGCACACTCCCTACCTTGTAAATAAAGAAGACAGACTTAGGGTGCAGTAAAGGAAGTTTGACTCTCTCCAGTCTACAAATCAGGAAGCAAAGCAGAGAGAGATGATGTGACTTGCCCAAGGTCACACAAGGAGGACATGGCAGAGCTGGGCTGGAACACAGACCCTCCTGAGTCTCCGTCCAGTGCCGTAACCAAAAGACCATTCTTCCTTCATACTATTTCTACTCTTCAAATTAATAGAGACATCTTTGTCCTATTCTATTATTTCTGCTTTGTAATACCCAAATCTGGAAAATCATATTTAATATTCATTGCAGTGCCAAAGTAAGCCCAATGCCTACTACCAGCTGTCCCTGCTACCTTTTTATACAAGTGTAATAATGAGTTGTAGATAAAACACATCAGTAGCATTGTGCCTTTGCTACCACTGCCAAGTGCTTCTTGTGTACATCTGATTTGGAGCTTGCTGGGAGGAATCTGCAGAGATATAGTCCTTGCTTTGTTATTAAATTTCTTGTTTAGAAATTTAGAGTTTCTGGGAGGGGTTTTTTTTTGTTTTTTTTTTTGCTGCTTTTAGGCATCGTTGTTCTGTTTATCCCTTCAGCAATTTTCACACTCACTGCCAGCAGAAAGGCAGGGAGGGAAGGACCTACTTCCATTTAATGTGATCTACTTTCACAAGTTCTAGGGACTATCACTGAATGACAAAGGTGCCCTCTTGGCATAATTCCAAATACCACTCTTTAAAACTGAAGGCTGCCCAGTACCCAAAATGCCATGCCAAGCCTGCCAGTAACTGCCTTGCTAGTGTCTAAACCTTGGAGGAGTGACTCAGATAAGAACTAGGACAAATTGCTGTAGCAGCCATTATACTATTCAGGTTTAAATATCAGGAATCAGAACAAGCAATTACATCCATGACCTGTCATATGCTTTCAGACATGAGGCATTTTCGCCACATGTCCAGAGAAGTGAATGCTTTGTGACATCAATTGTTGAAGACTATAGAACCTATGGACCACACAAGGAGAATTAAAGTCATTTTCTTGTCATTGAGAATCTAGATACAGAAATACAGTTTTACATGTTGTGCATCTCATTAAAATGCAAAGAAATTTTGAGATTAAAGGGACCTCGCCGCTCATATTGCCTAATACCACAGCTAGCACAACTGTGCTTCGTGAGCGAAGAGTACATCCATCCATTCTGCAGATTAGGTGCCTGAAGGCTGGAATACCTGTAGCAGTAATTTAAATACGGATAATTAAAAAAAGAGGTGCCGTATATCTTGCTACCTTTTTTAAAAAACCCATCTAATGATTAAGTGAAGCTAAAATGACTTTTGCATCTTCATCCTAGCAACAAGATTAAAGTGTACTTATATTAAATCAGATTGTATTTATTAGACAGTGACAGTACACCACAATCTGCAGCTCCTTTAGACAACAATAAATAATAATACTCCATATACCTTTAAAGTAGTACAGCTTCCGCTTTGAGCAGAAATACCAAGAACTAAAGTCTTGCACTAAATGCATTCTCCAGTTTAGCATATATTGTAAATTGTATACAGATTCCTCTGGAAGTAAACAAAGGAGGTACCAGTACCACCTGATTTAGCCCAAAGGGATAGAAAATGCAGGTTTGCAGCGACACATCTGGGCAATTATTATCCAGTGTTCATGTCACACCTATAGCTTCCTTTGTAATACACATGTACCCATTATCCCACAAGTATAGTTCCCAGAATTACTGGAATCTTTCTTTCTAGCTTTTGAATTGGAGATTCCACTGGTACCATTTTCTGCTAGAGGTATAAAATGTCAATTCTCAGAACAAAGAGGCACACCTGGAAATCCGCTCTGGTCATCTGCATTATAACACCCAGCAATAAATAGAGCAGAAGTAATTTTTTTAAAGTCATCAGGACTTATGTGCTTTTGGAAAGTTTACACTAAGCTACAAAAATGGCAATAAACAAATAGTTGACAAAATTCCACCAGGGCTATATCCCTGAATGTAAGACTAAGACTAAGACGCACACACACACACACACACACCCCTGCCATTAAGTGTCTCAGAATAAGATGTAAACATACAAAAAGACTAAAATACCCATAAACTATTTTGGAACACTTTTGAGACAAATGAAAAATTGAAGTTTCATTTATGGTTACGGCTCAGTGTATGCAGCCTTCACTCACATTTTGGATACTGACAATTCAAACAAAAAGGATTCTGACCATATCCCTGTTCAAATAGTAACAATTTTTGGTCAGTTCTAATGCTGGGCTGCATTCAAGCTTGCAATTTTTAGGTTCTATATTCAATTTGTAATTGCCTGAGCCACGAAGTTCAAAAATCTCTATGTTACCTGTGCAATTTTAAAAAATGTATGTTGCTCTCTCAATCAATTTTGCTATTAGTCCAAGGCTTAGAAATCATAATTGCTGTGCGGACAAGACATATTTTCATTAACCATAAGGAAGAAAAACATTTAGGAACGACATTTCTTCTATATTGATTCAGAAATGCCTTTGGAAGTAAAGGTTATGCCTATTAAATGCTTTTCAAAAAGGTAACTGTAAAGATTAAAATTCATCCTGAATAGCATTTATAAAAAGCGTTTAGTGTGTAATCTCTTCAGAATCTGTCACTTACACATGAATGCCTTACACCACCAGCATTTTAGATATGAAACATCTTTTTAAATGGTGGCATTTTCCCCCCAAAAAGGAATTTATTGTACCGACAGAGAGGATGTTATATCTACACAGCTATTTCCAAGACATGGAGTTGCCTAGCAATCTTGGAATTTAACAGGAGGCGGAAGGTAATAAAGGAAACAGAATTGTGAAATTACAAGAGGGTGCCGCTTTAAATTGGTTTGCAATACTTATCAAGATGTCTCTAAATGAGAGGGGCTAGAGGATGGTCTAGGAGCATGATAAAATCTGCTGATCATTTTTCAGCACTCTTCCTTCTCTTCACTCTCTATTTTCAGACACACACTTTTACAAGATGCAATGCTCCCACTTAACTTCATTAGCTGTCAAATATCTCACAGATGGGGAAAAAAGCATTCAAGCCAGACAGTGTAGTACCACTGCCACAGACTTCCAAGCTCATCCCTGCTGGGTAGGGACAAGGGGTTCCATAAATGCACCAGGTTTTCCCTACTTGCAGTTCATGCTACAGACGTCTTAACTGCAATACCAGGGACTCTTGCTCCCTCCAAAACTCTCAGTCATTCCCTTTCAAGGCCTAATCTTGCTCTCGTTGATACCAGTGGCAAGAATAGCAGCAGGATAGAGCCCCTAACCTCCTCTTTAAAACTTTGACTGTATTAAACTTCATTCCCTTTTACACTTATTACTTCCTGCAGCCCCACTCACCTTTCCTCTCTCCCTTTCCCTTCTTGCTGTGTCTATTCAGCCAGAATAGTTAATTACAGCTATGCATTTCAGGGCTAATCTTTTCCTACACTATCTCCATTCACTGCTCCCCCCTCTGCCTTTTGTACTTTGCCGATAAGCAATGTATTCTAAGATATTTTCACATGAACACATCAGTCCCATTCTTACCTGTACTTTCATCCATGCTTTCCTCGGAGACATGCTCATTTTGGTGGACCCATTCGCCATTACACTTGAAGAAAATCTGCATAGCTGGCATGGCTTTGCATCGCAAGGCAATGGGGTTGCTTTTGATGATGTAAGCATCATCTGGTTCCTGCATAAAATGAGGCAATGTTCCAGGAGCCGATGGGATAGACTCAGGAAGGGCTTCACTGTTGTCATTTCCTGATAGGAGAGAAGAAAGGAATTGTTTGCATATTGGAACCGATAAGAGGTGACAATGACTTACATTAGTCCATAATTCAATAGGAATACTTCTGGCTTGGGTTCAGTTAATACTCTATTTTCTATCATTTCTGCCATGTCATTTTGCTGCCTAAATAATACCTGGAATCTTCTTATTATCTAGTTGTATTATGGTTGCACCTACGGGCCTCAATTGTGATTGGAACCCCATAGTGGTAGGCATTGTACAGACCAATAGTAAGAAAGAGCCCCTTGGGCAAAGAATTTGCCATCTAAAAATAGTCAAGACAGACAAAGGAAGTATCATTATCCCCAATTTCACAGACGGGGAACTAAAGCACAGAGAAATTGAGTTGATCAAGCTCAAACAGGAAGTCTGTGGAAGTACTGGAAATTAAACCCTGATTTCCCAAGTCTCAGTCCAGTGTCTTAACCACAAGAGCACCTTCCTCTCACATACTGCATTTAATTTCCTTTAGGCAGTTGTTGCAGATTTAACAGGGATCAGCATGTTAACCATACAGAAGTCTATTGATACGACCAGTGCTATTTTAGCAGCCTGGAAGTGGAATAAACACACAGCCACCTCTAAAAGGGTTTGAAGAAACTTCAACACACTTTGAGGTTGATTCCATTTATTACTGTCCTTTTAAAAATAACCAAGGAAGGGACAGATCTCACCTAGCAGCTTTCATAGAGCCAGAACCTGCAAAATGCTGAACTTGTCCAGAGAAGTACTGAGCGCCCTCTGCTCCTGTTACAGTCAGTAGGACATGAGGACGCTCAGCTCCTTGTAGGACAAGGCCATTTACCCTCTGTACTCCCACGCTCAGTCAACCAGATGCTCAAGATTGTGAAGGGCAAGAGAGAAGTACTGCAATACAAGCCTGCTATTTGTTCCAACTCTGTTTTAACTGAGGCAAATCCTGGTCCCACTCAAGTCAATGGTAAAACTCCCACTGATTTCAGTGGGAGGGGGATTTGGTCCCTGTATATTTACTTCAATGGCTTGGCAGCTTTGTAAGGGAATTCTGAGAAGGGCAACAAAAATAAATCAGTAGGGTCTGATTTATGAAGGAAGATTAAAAAGGACTGAATATGTACAGCATGGCCAATTGATAACAGAGAACAGAGTCCATAGGCAGATAAAGAGAGCACACTGTGAAAGAGAAAGGAATAGCTGACGGCGGTGTATGTGATTTAAATAAGAATAATGAGATGAAATTAGATGAAAGGTAAATTACAATGAAATAGCATGACAATTTTTTAAAGAAGACAGATCTATTATATTATGGAATAGCGAGAATACAGTGGTTACTTTTAATAATAATACATACCTCTTATCATTTTTCATCTCTGTGTGTGTGTGTGTGTGTGTGTGTGTGTGTGTGTGTGTGTGTGTATTTATATAAACATCATTTTTCATCTGTGCGCGCGCGCCTGGTCACAACACACAGATGATAAATGTTTTTTTAACATTATACTCATAATTATGATATATTAATAATTATAATAGTGTACATATATTATATGTTTATATTATATATATTGTTTTATAATTCTGAATATATCAATTATAATACATTTCATATAAAATAATATATACTTTATATACATATAAGTAAAGATATCTTTCACACACACACACACACACACACACAAAGATGTCTTTATACTATAGATGTAGTGTAAAGACATCTCGATCAGAAAAACAAAAATGTTGTTTTAATGTAACTTAAAACATGATCTTTGGCATGTTTTAAGTTACATTCACAATGCACTTCATAAAACAGATCATAATTCTTAGCATTTTATTACTGACCATTTTTGTCAAGTTCCATGATGTCAATCTTCAATAAATACCATGTCCCTTGCAGGCTTTATTGAATCCAAGCATTGGAAGAAATAACAAAAAGGTATAAGATTTGATATGGGCATCAAACCTTCATCAATGTCTTGAATGCCTTACAAAGCAGCATACCCTTGCTTATCTTCAAATAATCTATTAGGCAGTGAATGGATGGGAAAGAACAGTGAACAATTTGTTAATTATTCACATGTAGAGTTAGTCAAATAATTAGAACACACCCTGTACTTTAGTAGTTACGTTGCCCGGCCTTAATTTTGCTTAGTTAGGACTTGTCTATAGAGAGACTTTGTGCATGAGAAGCTGAGGTATAAATCCATAGCATACTGGTCTGCATGCTAATTTGCTGTGTGGACCCTGATGCTGTACATTAAAAGTCTCATAGTGCACTCTGACCTACCACTGAAAGAGAAACAGCAGTAAGTCAAAGCACGCTACGGAACATTTTGTGCAACACAGCAGGCCCATGACTTAGTGCACTACAGATTCACACCTTAGCTTCTCCACACAGAGACTTAACATGTGCCAAGCAGTTACTGTGTTCACCATTTGGGGAAAAAGGACTGATAATGTGAAAACCTGGCCCTATTGACATCAGTGAATGACATAATTTCCCCTTAGGTCCTCAGATGCTTGGTTGCTTGCTACCAATGAAAAGTCAGCTAAAAACGATAGCTGATTTCCCACTGAGGCAAGAACCTGGGCAATTTTTCTCCTTGTGGCCCAAGATGACCTTGTGTTACTAACCACTACACTTTTTACATACATACAATGTATCATGTCAAATTACAACACCATCTCTTCTTAATATTGCTATTAGTCTATCCTCAACCCACCTCATCGGTGGCAAAATTTAATGGACATAAGAATGGTCATACTGGGTCAGACCAATCTTCCATCTAGCTCAGTATCATGTCTCTGGCAGCGACCAGTGCTAGATGCTTCAGAGGGAGTGAACAGTGCAGGGCAATTTATCAACAGATTTATTCCATTGTCCAGTCCCAGTTTCTGGGACACTCAGAGCATGGGGTTGCTTCCTGACCATTCTGGATAACAGCTATCGATAGACCTGTCCTCCATGAACTTAGTTAATTCTTTTTTTGAACCCAGTTATATAGTTTTGGCTTTCACAACATCCCATGGCAATGAGCTCCAGAGGTTGATTATGTGTTGGGTGAAGTACTTCCTTATATTTGTTTTAACCTATTGCCTATTAATTTCATTGGGTGACCTCTGGTTCATGTGTGATATGATGGGGTAAATAGCACTTTCTCGACACCATTGATGATTTTATAGACCTCTACTACATCCCCCTCAGTCATCTCTTTCCCAAGTTGAACAGTCCTAGTCTTTTTAATCTCTCCTCATATGGAAGCTGTTCCATACCCCTAATCACTTTTGTTGCCTTGTCTGTACTTTTTCCAATTCTAATGTTTCTTTCCTGAGATGAAGCAACCAGAACTGCAGGCAGTATTCAAGGTGTGGGCGTACCATGGATTTATATAGTGGCATTATGATATTTTCTGTCTTCTTATCTATTCCTTTCCTAACATTGTTTGGGTTGTTGTGGGGGTTTTTTGGACTGCTGCTGCACATTGAGCAGATGTTTTCAGAGACCTATCCAATGACTTCAATATTTCTTGGTAACGGCTAATTTACACCCCATCATTTTGTATGTATAGTTGGGATTATATTTTCCAGTGTGCATTAAATTGCTTTTATCAACATTGAATTTCATCTGACATTTTCCTGCCCAGACACCCAGTTTTGTGATATCCTTTTGTAACTCTTTCCAGTCAGCTTTGGACTTAACTATCTTGAGTAATTTTGTATCATCTCCAAAAATTTGCCACCTCCCTGTTTACCCCTTTTCCACATTGTTTATGAATATGTTGAACAGCACTGGTCCCAGTACAGAACATTGGGGGACCCCGCTATTTACTGCTCTCCACTGTGAAACTAACCATTTATTCCTATCCTTTGTTTCCTAGCTTTTAAACAAGTTACTAATCCATGAGAGGGCCTTCCCTCTCATCCTGTAACTTCTTACTTTGCTTAAGACCTTTCGTGAGTGACCTTGTCAACGACTTTCTCAAAAGTCCAAGTACACTATATCCACTGGATCACCCTTGTCCACATGTTTGTTGACCCCCTCAATGAATTCTAATAGACTGGTGAGGCATGATTTCCCTTTACAAAAGCCATGTTGACTCTTCTCCAACCAATCGAGTTCATCTGTGTGTCTAACAATCCTATTCTTTACTACAGTTTTAACCAATTTGCCTAATACTGAAGTTAGGCTTATTAGCCTGTAATTGCCAGGATTGCCTCTGGAATCTTTAAAAAAAAAAAAATCAGCATCACACTAATTATCCACGTCATCCTTTAAATACTGATCTTGCCATCCTCAGTGTAGAATGGTTTTCATTTGTGTTGCAGGAAGATAACCCCTAAAGAAACCATTTAGTGCATGAATGAATGCCAATTCAAGCCAAGCCGAGTCTTTCCATCAACTTAAATTGGCTTTAGATTACAAGTCAATGGAAAGTCAGGATGACACTTTCCAATGACTGTAATATAATGCCAATATAAATCAATAAGAAGACTCATCTTGGCTTGAATTGGCATTAGATTACACGTCCTTAAAAGAAGAATGAAACAAATATTATATTGAGGAGGAGGTAACAATCCTGTGTATCCTTCCCCAAATCGCTCACTTTTAGATCTTGGAATATTTTTACACTGTAGCTGCTTGAAATCATTGCCACTCCATATTTTATACTGCAGGGCCTCATGCTGCAAATCTGCACCTGACAAATATAGTCCCACTGACTTCAGTGAATACGGGCTTCCATTATCCTTAGTGTATGTAAGCAAGATAACTCATTACCCAACAGTATGAATGGTTAGGCTGGAAAGCAAATCTGTGCCTCTGAAGTTACCTAACCTCAAGGAAAGCCACTAAGGAATTGCATTCCTTGGTTTTTGTTTATGGCGATGTTACTTGTCTCCATATGGTTACCTGATTAGATGAGGACTGCAGGCACACCCATTTGAATGTGTTACAATAACCAGACTTTTATATATGAAATATTTAATGTGATTTATGATACACGGGACTTTCTCTGTGGTCTCCATTACCATGCACAAACAGAAGATTTGTTCTGCAATACTCCTGACCTGTATTAAAGTAGAAATATTTTATATCCCACCTATTAGCATTGCCCTTCTTCTCATCCGCTCCCCCCCCACACACACACACGCTGCACTTCACACTCTAACCCTAATTAAGATGACATTTCCTGGCAAGCACAGTGCAAAATCTTTGATGAATACACGAAATACCATGGTGACAGCTCCCAGGGACTGGAACAGGTACAGCAGCATGCTGAACAAATGCTCCTGTCTCCTCAAGCATGGAATTTAGCAATGATTTTGGGACGTGCGCTCCTCCTGATGTGCAGTTTTAACACTTCCTGATGCTAAAAGGGAGTTAACATCAAGGACTGAGAAATACACTGCTTTGCTCACTTTCAAAGTCAGTGCCCCGTTCTCTTACTCTTTATCTTGGCTCTCATCCTTACTATATCTTCTCATTCTTCCATCACTACCAGCCCCAAAATACTCCTTCCCCTTGTTCCTTTTTCTGTCTTCAGTTCTTAGCATATCCCTTTTGCATCTCAGCCTGTAGTTCTCGACTGTCTTGTACTAAAAGACATATTTAAAATGAGTTGTGCGCTATAATAGGATGAATTTATGCAATGATTGTAAAGAAAGAATCTCAAAGCACTTTAGAAAATGTTAAGAATCACGGCTCAGGGTAAACAGAAGACCATGCTTTGGTAGGCAGCAGGGCGGATATTATGAGGTTTCGCACTCCTTCCAAGAATCCATACAGTAAATTAATGTATCCAAAGAGAACAATGGGTATAAGTTTAAATCACTGAACACACTGTTTAATGACACTAGCAACTACCTTCTGCCAATTTATAAAAATGAAGAGCTCTCCACAGTAAAATGTTCATTCCTTATAGCCTCAGTCATCTGCAAAGGGCCACTGGGATTGTCCAATACATCCCTCCATTCCCTATGGAAGTTCAGGGGTGTTAGAATATCACACACGCTGCTTCTTCAAGTGACGTGCCATTACATGCACCTAGGCATGCATGGGTTTACAATCTCTTCTTTTCCTGTAAAAACAGGTACTGGGTCAGATTCTGTCGCCTTCTAGACTGTTGTCAATCGGGATGAAGTTCATTCAGTGAATTGTTTACAGTAGCTGATCTCTAGAGTCATAGCAGCGTCAATGAAATCAGAAAATAGTCCACTGTTTCTCCTACCCTTAGAAAGCTCCTACGGAAACACTGCACGAAATACCACTTTTTCAAGTTGAGGGGCCATTTTCTAGAGGCCTTGGAAATATCTGGTCTTTTGATTTCAAATTGCATCCCTCAGCCCGCTACTCATTTTGAGGCTGTGTGTAGCAGATGCCGTGACACAGAGTCATACAAGCTTCAGTGGAAGGTAAAATTATGGGAGCAGCGTGATTAAGGCAAACGGGATTTGGCCCAAAACTTTACTTCACATCGAAGGCCTAAAGAGCTCAGCTACTGTAATCAATAGCAAAACAAGACTAGACAGAGTATATTATGAGACATTTCAACACTCCTTAAAAACAATTTAAAAGGACTTAGCTGAAACAGGGAAAATATATTGAACCTGCCAAATCTATCACACAACTCTCACCTCCCTTTCTGATAGTCTGAATTGAGTGCAGATCATTGTTTTCAGAGGTATACTTGCTGCAGATACACTGTAAGGCCCCTGCTGCTAGATAGGCATGATCTGAATAAATTTAGAGTAAAGTAAATATATTGGATGTGTGACTTTGTATGTATACACACATGGACATGTATCTTTTTATCTATCTATATCTATATATAATAGTAGCCCTCAGAGACCCCAATCAAAATCAGTAACCCGTTGTATTAGCAATGAACGGCTGTATAGGAAGACAAAACCTTGTACTCTTCTAAGACCCAGATTCTGCCTCCTACCAGCCACCTTGCAGGATAAGAACCTAAGAAATAAATCAGCTTTACAAGATTATTCCTTATGCCATGTGTAATATAAATACACACACACACACACACACACACATCTCAAGATAAATAAAACAATGTTCTGGCTGTGGTCACCGGGGCAGCTTTTGGCCAAAACAAAGCCTCTTCTAAATGTTATTCATTTATTTAATTTCCGCCCCTCCCCCCACCCGCAACATCTTTTTTGTGCATCGACTTGTTTTCAAATTCATCTGAAGCCTGGTGGAACTTCTGAAGGGTTTTGCTTTCAAATTATTATTGCTTTTCATTTATAACTGTCAGTTTTCAAGATTAAGGCCATTCATAGTTATAGAAAAATGGTTGTTTTAATGCAACTGTGAATGACAGAAGACCAAACAATCAAACACAATTCTTATATTTTTCATTCTTGGAAAATTACCTTTCAGGAAGCGCTTTGTGTTTTATGTTCTGCACACTAATACAATGGGGACTTTAAATCTTTTTATGACAATAACAGAAACAAAAAAAAGTTAGGAACAAACACTAAATTCTTTATAGAACAAATATGCTGCTGTTAGTTGTCAGGTCATGTTTTAAAACCTTGATAGCAGAATCAGCAGAGGTAAATCTGTTAAAATTTAAAATCTCAGGAAGACATAATTCAGAGGTTACACTGAAAGCTTGGAATGAGCCATTTTAAACAGGAAGCAAAGTCTGACGGTTGTAAATGTTTTTTGTAAATTAAGGAAGTGGTGTTGTTTTAAAATGAAATGTTAGGGAATTTTTTTGGGGTAGGGGAACATAGGACACAGAACCCCCAACCAAGGGAAACTTCTTAGAATTAAACAAATATGCATGTTCACCTCATTATAGTCAATGCTAGATACCTATCAGAAAACTATACCCTGCATTTGTCAGGTTTACGGATTATGATATGGTATTTTTTTCCATTTAACAAAATCCTACAAAACCAAATACTGTGTTATTGCAGTGAATATGCTTAGTACATTGCGTAAGAGATATCAATGAAATGCCTTTTGTTCGCTATAACAAACAAAGTCATGGATTTTTTTTTTTCAGTGCACTGAGTGTGTTTCCCAAAGAGAAAAACAGACAGGTAGATACTGTGGATGCCATAAGCAGCAAACAAAGCTTTCTCTGCATTCAGAGTGAGGTATCTAAGCAACACCCAGAGTTATGTGGGTCCACCACAAAAAGTAATCGTAAATCTTCTGGATTTTCTCCCTACTCTGCCCTCAGATTATGTAAAATTTATCCTCCCATCTTTCTTTCCCGTGAAAAAGCTGTGAGGAAGGGACGAGTCCTGCATCTTGTCCTGAAAGCAAATGGAGTACGTGGCTATTCTAATCTCTACACAGAGGGAATTCCAAAGCCATGGAGAAAGTTCTGCACTATAAATATTGCCCTTGTTGTTGAAAAATCTAGAGTAGTCAACTATAGAATGTTAATCACAGACTGTGTAATAATCTGGATTTAGCCAATGAATAGCTTTAAACTTAAGGACCAGAACCTTACTTTCAGACTCAGTGTTAAATGTATTGATCAGTGTTCTATCTTGAGCAATTCTGAATATCTGTGCCTGTATCTATATCTATGTTGTACAAGTTGTATCCCGAGGTTTTCTCTTTTATATTCCCCTCTCTATTATCCTCTTCTACATTTCCGCTCGCCATTACCTTCCAAGACTTTCATGTTCTTTCTTTTTATCCATGGTCTTCTTACTTCAGTTCTCTGTTCCTAAACCAATCTTTTCCCTCCTCTCTGCTTCCAAGGAACTAAGTTTTTTCTGTCTCCCTCTTACGATCCCTTCAGATGCCAGAAAACCCCATTGCTTAGCCACCTCATTTGTCCAAAATGCCTTTCCAATAAACTGGTCCACCTTCTTTCCATTATCACATCCCTCATTATGGCCTATCACATGTATTGATCTTTAGTTCCAGACTCTAGGCTTTATTCTCTTAACTGTTATTCAAGCACCTCTGGACAACACCTGGCTTTACTGTTGGTTTCTTTTGATACTAGTTGTTCCATACAGTCCCTCTTCCACCCATTACGCTCCATCACTTACTGCAAAACTAAAAGCACTAGCTGCCTTTTGACATTCAATTCATTTCTATGGCAAGATTCATAGATTCTAGGGCTGGAAGGGACCTCGAGAGGTCATCGAGTCCAGCCCCCTGCCCTCATGGCAGGACCAAATACTGTCTAGACCATCCCTGATAGACATTTATCTAACCTACTCTTAAATATCTCCAGAGATGGAGATTCCACAACCTCCCTGGGCAGTTTATTCCAGTGTTTAACCACCCTGACAGTTAGGAACTTTTTCCTAATGTCCAACCTAAACCTCCCTTGCTGCAGTTTAAGCCCATTGCGTCTTGTTCTATCCTCAGAGGCTAAGATGAACAAGTTTTCTCCCTCTTCCTTATGACACCCTTTTAGATACCTGAAGCCCGCTATGATGTCCCCTCTCAGTCTTCTCTTTTCCAAACTAAACAAACCCAATTCCTTCAGCCTTCCTTCATAGGTCATGTTCTCTAGACCCTTAATCATTCTTGTTGCTCTTCTCTGGACCCTCTCCAATTTCCCCACATCTTTCCTGAAATGCGGTGCCCAGAACTGGACGCAATACTCCAGTTGAGGCCTAACCAGTGCAGAGTAGAGGGGAAGAATGACTTCTTGTGTCTTGCTCACAACACACCTGTTAATGCAGCCCAGAATCAAGTTTGCTTTTTTTGCAACAGCATCACACTGTTGACCAGTAGCGTACCCAGGTCTTGAGCACAGTGGGGAGCAACGGCGCTATAAAAAGGTGCCTCTGCCTCCCCCTCCCCCTATACTCACCCTGCCACTCTTTAAAGGTCCGCTGCGGAGCCCCGGCCCTTTAAAGCGCCGCCACTGGAGCCGCTGGCAGGGCCCGCGCGCCCACTAGGCGACCCTAGGTGGTCGCCTTGGGGGGCGGCGGGCAGCTGCCCGCTGCCTCCCCCCTCAACGGCTGAGCGGAGAGACAAGGGGCGGCTTGCCGTGGCTGCTCCTTGTCTCTCCGCTCAGCAGCTCCGCGGAGAGACAAGGGGCGGCTTGCTGCGGCTGCACGCTGCCTCCCTGCTGAGCGGGGAGACAAGGGGCGGCTTGCTGCGGCTGCTCTTTGTCTCCCCGCTCAGCGGCTGAGTTGATGAGCGGGGAGCCCCCCACCTCGCTGCCCCCCCCCCCAGCGCCTGAGCGGGGAGCCGCCTCGCTGCCCCCCAGAGCCGCTCCCCACTCAGGCTCCGGCAGCGGGGGAGCACTTTAAAAGACCCATGCTTCCCTGCAGCGGCAGGAGCCGCAGGCCTTTTAAAGCGCCGCCCTAGCGAGGCTCCGGCGGCGCCTTAGCGCCGCTTTTCCTCATAGGGGGAGCGGCCGCTCCCCCTGCTCCCCCCCTGGCTACGCTACTGCTGTTGACTCATATTTAGCTTGTGGTCCACTATAACCCCTAGATCCCTTGCTGCCGTACTCCTTCCTAGACAGTCTCCTCCCATTCTGTATGTGTGAAACGGACTGTTCCTACCTAAGTGGGGCACTTTGCATTTGTCCTTATTAAACTTCATCCTGTTTACCTCTGACCATTTCTCCAATGTGTCCAGATCATTTTGAATTATGACCCTATCCTCCAAAGCAGTTGCAATCCCTCCCAGTTTGGTATCATCTGCAAACGTAATAAGCGTACTTTCTATGCCAATATCCAAGTCGTTGATGAGGATATTGAACAGAGCTGGTCCCAAAACAGACCCTGCAGAACCCCACTCGTTATACCTTTCCAGCAGGATTGGGAACCATTAATAACTACTCTCTGAGTATGGTTATCCAGCCAGTTGTGCACCCACCTTATAGTAGCCCCATCTAAGTTGCATTTCCCTAGTTTATTGATAAGAATATCATGCGAGACCGTATCAAATGCCTTACTACAGTCTAGGTATACCACATCCACCACTTCTCCCTTATCCACAAGACTCGTTATCCTATCAAAGAAAGCTATCAGATTGGTTTGACATGATTTGTTCTTTACAAATCCATGCTGGCTATTCCCTATCACCTTACCACCTTCCATGTGTTTGCAGATGATTTCCTTAATTACTTGCTCCATTATTTTCCCTGGCACAGAAGTTAAACTAACTGGTCTGTAATTTCCTGGGTTGTTTTTAGTTCCCTTTTTATAGATGGGCACTATATTTGCCCTTTTCCAGTCTTCTGGAATCTCTCCTGTCTCCCATGATTTACCAAAGATAATAGCTAGAGGCTCAGATACCTCCTCTATTAGCTCCTTGAGTATTCTAGGATGGACAATAGTAGCACAGAAAGGGTGTAGGAAAAAAACCAGGATTGAAAAGATTCATATGTTATAGGATATGTAAATTGCTCACGCAAGGAATGGTATTAGTAATAAAACCAGAATCATTATTCAGTCAGAAAAGCAACTGGAGCGGGATTTGTCTACATGCTCTTAATCAGGTGACCCTGCCCTCTATGCAATGATGTGGTTTTCTTGGAAGTCACTCAAGAAATTGATGGGAGTATGAGGTTTTGATGCCCATATAAAATCCTTTAATACCTTTGTTATTTTCTCTAATACATGGATTTACTAAACCCTACAGGGACATGGTATTTAGTAAAGATTGACAATACAGAAAAGAGCAAGAGTGGTCAGCAATAGAACATGCATGCTGATGTGTTTCATGGCATATTTTTTAAACCCTATATGCTGAAGAAGAACACACTTACTACTTACTTTGTTAAATGACAAAACTGCTTCATTGGAATGGACAATTGGTCTATCTAAATGGCTCATCAAGTGTTGTACCTATCTATGGTCAATCATAGAACTGGAAGGGATCTCGAGAGGTTATCTAGTCCAGTCCCCTGCACTCAAGGCAGGACTAAGTATTATCTAGACAATCCCTGACAGGTGTTTGTCCAACCTGCTCTTAAAAATCCCCAATGACAGAGATTCCACAACCTCCCTAGGTAATTTATTCCAGTGCTTAACCATTGACAGGAAGTTTTTCCTCATGTCCAACCTAAACCGCCCTTGCTGCAATTTCAGCCCATTGCTTCTTGTCCTATCCTCAGAGGTTAAGAACAACAATTTTTCTCCCTCCTCCTTGTAACAACGGGTTACAAAAAAGTGAAAAGGCATTAGTTGGGTCAAGCCTCGCAGTCTGCAGCTGTTCCCTCAATGCTTGCTGCTTTTCTGGTTCCATACGGTTTGTGATGCAGATTTAATCTTACAAACAAACATTTTTTAATGCTTTGTACATTTTTAAAAGCAATTCATGGAGTATGTAAGTGTCTCCCAACTCAGTCTCCCACTCTAAGAACTGAGCTCTTGCTTCCCCGGCACATTTCTGCACCCACCAGCATCTGTGGCAATGTCAAGATGTCTACTGTATATATGATGACCGTGCTGGCATTGCACGTGTTGCATATAGAACATGGCTTCTGCAGATAAAACTTCATATATGTGCTGCTTAAGATATAATTGCACTCAAACTCAAAACTGATGCACGAGCTGCCAGTCCTCCTTCCTCACCTTCCTCCCCAGCTGCATAAACCCAAGAGCAGCTTCCTAGAATATGATAAGAGCAAAGAACTGAACAGTGCATGAATTCTACAATGAACCTTGCTGCGCATCTCAGGACACTATAGATCCGATTCACTGATGTCCTGCGCCTTGTGTAGTCATGTACACCAGTGTATAGCATGAATAAAAATGCTGTCATCATTCTCATTAGACAGAATTTCACACCCACTTTGCACTGATGTAAATGACGACAAAGGTGGCAACAGTGAGTTACGCCCTATGATAATACATGGAATAAACACAAAAACAAAGATTTTTAACTAAATTTATCATGAGAAAAATGGAACCTGTTTTTTTTTCCCCCTTTTTGTTAGCAAATGTCATGGAGTCTCTGGCACCATTTGTCGACAGTGAAATTTTGTGCAGGCATGCTCATTGATTTTAAATGCAGTTGAGTCTGCCTATAACAACACTGATGTGAATTTCAGATCCTAGCTGTTGGTAACATGGCATATCATAAGAGTCTGCGAGGACATTACATGGAAACTCAAAATGGGTATGAAAAGCAAAGAGAAAAGTGCATAACTGTGACTGAAGTCAGTGTTTCCACCTGTCAAGGTTTCCCTGCTATTGTCCCTTTTTTTGACATAGCTGTCCCCAGAAATCTGTTAGGTGCTCAGTACACACTGACAGATATTCAGTTTTTTAGACTCCGGATCATCCTGTAGGTCTTGGTTTTTCATCCCTCAGAGGTAGCCACTCTAACTGAGATGTTTCACAAAAGGTTGTGAGATGGCTAAACCATTTTGATGGGGAAGGAATGGGTAATTGGTTCTGAAGTATTTACATGATTTACTCAATTTTTCTTCCCCTGACATGTTAGTATATTTCTAATTTCAGTGGCGGTTGGAATCAATTAGGTGGCCAAGACAACACCCCTACAAGTGTAATATGGTAATACAATGTCAAAATAGAAAACCATAAAGATGTCACTGCTGTTGAACAGAGATAACTTTCTAATATCAAGACGAAAGAAAATAAATGTCCGTGTATGGCTGTGGAGACAATGGGACAATGTCAAGGCATTAAAAAGAAAAAAATATTAATGCTAACGTAAGTCTGCGGATATGACCATATAATGTACAGATAGCAGTACAATGTCATTGGAGTCAAAATAAATGACATTACAACATCTAAATGAAAGAATGTTGTTAGAATCTACTCTCCTGTTTAATTTTCCCTCTAATTTGTAAGGATAAAAGACAAAAGGGGGTTAACAATCTTTCATGCATTTGAGGGTTCACAGCTCCTCCTTTCCTCCAACAGAAGACTCAGCTTGGATTCACAGCACCTACAACCACATGCTAGAACAGGGGAGAGGAACCACAAGACTGGCACTCAGAGCCTAGAATTTGAATTCAGCTCTCCTATAACAGTCTTCCTATAAGACCTGGGGCAAGATACTTCATCTCTCTGGGCCTTGGTTCCTCCTCTGTTAAATAGGGGTAATAGTCTTCCTTTCCCCATCTTTTGTCTGCCTCGCCTATTTGGACTGTAAGCTATTTGGAGCAGAGACCATCTCTTACTATGTTTATATAACAGCAATTAGTACAATGGGGCCCCGATTGGCTTCTCTAGGCAACATCACACTACTAATAGTGACACGCTAATTCATTAAACTACAGGGCTGCAGTGCACTGCATGTCATTATTATTAATTTAAGGAATTAAACTATTTTAAATGTCACTTGCAATCAGGGTACTGTACAACTATATGTTGTACTATACTTTGTGCTGGTGAAATAAGTTCTCCACAGAATCAACAGTAACACACATAATAATAATACTATCTCATACATAGGATGTTTACAGATTTAAAGAAGACTAAACACATCGGCTTAGAGCTTCCCCCACGAGCTAGATGAGCCATGCTTGCCGGGTTTTTTTTATATCTCTGTTGTCTATACACTTGAGGAGCAACTTTCTGAAATAACAGTGGTCTCTATAGTGGCACTGTGCTTACGTAATGCCATGACCACAGGTCAGTTGTCAGCAGTGGTGACTGAACTGAAGATCTCTTGTTCTAAAAGACAAGGATGTGCTCATCAATCTATACATTGACCAGTCACCATTAAAAGGGAATAAACTGCCACGCACAACGGGTGTGGGTTACACTTAAGATGGGAAAGGAAATCTTTGGATTAACTGGCAATTGTTGATTTAATAGTACTGCAGTTTCCTCTCTCCAGAAAAAGAACTAAGGATACAAGAAAATCATACACCTGTTTCAATACAAACAAAAACGCACCTAAAGGAGGAGACTTCTTTTCATTTCAATGTGACAATTGTCCAGCAGTGATTCACTAAAAACTAATGTTTAATGAGCCAAATACAAAAGATAATTATGCCAGTTATACTTGGAATACACATGAAATAACAATATTTCTGGACTGTTTAAGTGAATTATACCGACTCCAGGGCAGATAATTGTTAAATGCTTTTGAATAAGTTAATACCTTTTTGTAGTAGCTTGTCTCCTTTCCAACCAGGAAAAAAAGAAAAGAAAAAAAATCCACTGTGCTTCTCTCTGTTCTTATATATTCCAGCTGTAGCATTAGATGTTGTGAAGCACAAACAAAATATTATTCATCTTAAATACTCCAAATCAAACAACTTCAAACCCCAGAATCATCTTTAGGGAACACTTTCACTTCATTGGAAAAGCCTGACCAAGATGGTGGTGAAGATTTTAGGCTGGTGTAATTATATTGCACCCAAATTGTTTCCATTCTATTTACAAGGTTCATTCCCTCATATTGTAAAAGCAGATCTCCAAAATCACTCAAAGCATCAGGTCGTTTATTAGGAATAAGTTTTATCAAAAGGAATCCATTGAAATGAATGTTCAGGTGACATATAATTCAGCTGGCCTAGTTGCAAGTAACTACGCTAACGAAGGAAAATTATCTTACTGAGACGCTCTGTACCCCCAGTGATACGAAATCTTGGGAGCAGTCACAATGTGTTTTCAATGAGAGGACATTCTATAAACCCAGCTAAACCTAGAGGCTTCCTGCTTCCATAGCTCCTCTGGCGGCAGTTAGGAAATATGTCGATCCAACTAGATTCAGGGTCTAGCTAGCACTTGGAAGACCTCTAGTGGAAATCCAGATGCTACAGTCGTTAATTTAAGAGGGCAAGTATTCCTCTGAAGAAAGAAACACTGTTGGGCAATATAAGATTGCTGAAAAAAACCCACACTTTACCATTTTGCCTAACCAAAAATCATGTGTGCACGTCATGTATTTGCAGTCAAGGTCTCTCAAATTGTCAGTGCATGTTGAAAGTCACAAGTGTTGCATATACATCTCAGCAAGTCAACCTCTGATATCAGGATATTAGTTTCATCAGACCCTCTTGCTTTCTATGGATATAAAGTATAAACTCTCAGTGGCTGTACCGTAATCCTGCTCATCAAATATTTGGGCGACAGGTGGAAAATTGTTCTGCCAGCTGAGGAAGACAAAATCCATTCCTCCTGGCAATTTTCTGCAATGAAAACTCCAAAAAATGAATGTGCAATAAGTTGTGGAAATAAATCTAAAATATTATCACACAAAACCAGCGTGCTCAAAATCTCTAGCTGCAAACTAACTCCTGTTTATCTGACTTTTAAAAGCTTGATTTCTATTTATATGTGCATTGCACCAGTCTGTAGATATGAAAACTAGTTAGTTCTTTTTGAAACTATTAGTTACGCACCTGTTAAAAAAACCATAATTTCACTATGATGTCTTTCATCACAGCTCCTAGAGCATATTACTTGCATCAAATAACACTGACAACAAATTCGGGTAACTCGGTATTATCAAATTAATATTAGAGATGGGTAAGCTGTCACTATGAAAAGGAATTGTGTGACTCAGATCAAGCCACGAAGTCAGGAACAAAATGCGAGAGTCCTGATTTCCAGTGCCTCTTTTAACCACTAAACCACACTAAGTGGTGCACAAAATTCCCTTGTAATTTAGAAGGGCTTGGGTTGCATGAGGTGCCCAGCTTATTGGTGTGGAAGGAGTTGCAGAGATTCGGGATACAAGTAATGTGAATGAAAGTGTTTGAATAGGATTCAAAATCAAGACAACTGTGAAATTATTATATATATAGAGAGAGAGAGAGAGTGTGTGTGTGTGTGTGTGTGTGTGTGTGCACGTGCATGCATGCACATTTTATAAAATGGATATTTCTCTGGCTACTTTACCAAATTCTCCTGTGTCCAGTACACTGGGATTTTAAGAGGCTCAGTGCTAACTATTTCAACAGAGATTCTAGTGAGAGTGATATGGGGGTGCTACGAGAGAATCAGAATAGCCCCAGTGTGCTCAAGAGGGCACGCAGAAAGCTCACGAGCTGGTGAGCAGAACCGTTCAGAGGACAACAATTCCATTTCATGGCAACTACAAGGTTTGTTTTCATTCTGCATTGGAACAAAAAGAAAACCTTTGACACATTTTCACAAACATGGAATATGCAAAGGGATTAGGGGGAACTGACCTCTGGGATGTGGGCGACCCAAGTTCAAGTCCCTGCTCTGGTTGATCCAGAACAGTGTTTTTCTATCCCCGAACACTTCCAATTTGCATCCCAGATCTCTCTCTCTCTAACCTTCCTGGCAATACGTCCTCAAAACCGCAAATTTCAACCAAAATCATTCCAATCAGCTCTACTGGTGAGTGGCTCTGCTCCCCAGATACAAAAAAGTTGTTGTTGGGGGCTCTCTTCTATTTCTCACCCTGCCTTATCCCATGCTGCCTCACTACCTGCACCTTCTGAACTTAAAAAAGAAGCGAGGGGGAGTTGTAGTTCTTTGCCCCACCTTCCCCAAGGCCTAGAGCTCCAATGGGCCCGTGTGCTGTTTTGGGCACTCATACCACACAAACTCACCGAGAGGACTTCACGCTGTAGTTTATCCTCACCGTGAAAGGGGTTAGATCAACCCCTTGTCCATCTGCTAACAGCACCAAGCTCCTTTGATAAGACAGACATCAGATACGATATTCTGTAACCAGTAGCGCAGCCAGGTCCGGAGCGCAGGGGGAGCGGCGCTATAAAAGGCACCTCCCCCTGTACTCACCCGGCGGCGCTCCGGGTCTTCGGCGGCACTTCGGCGGCTCACTCTGGGTCTTTGGTGGTACCCCGCGCCAAAATGCAGCCGAAGACCCGGAGCGCCGCCGGGTGAGTGCAAGAAGAGGCGCTTAAAAAGAAGTGGCGCCTTTTTTTAGTGTTGCTAAAAAAAGGCGAGCGGCCGCTCCCCCTGCTTCCCCCCAGCTACGCTACTGTCTGTAACCAGTGTGGAAGGATACATAAGAGGAAGGAATCACAACTGATAGTGAGGAAGATAGATAGCTGTTTGCATCCTGAACGCTATTTGGGCCCAATACTGCACAAGATGATTTCAATAACCTAACCAAGCTGGAAACATGAATGATGAATAGCAGAGCAACAGTTGTTCACCCGCAATGCAATCAGGTACAGCTTGGGTGGTTTAAAGCTTTCCGTGAGTGCAGAAGAAAAGGAAGGGAACAGAATTGATTTGCCACAGTATTTTTCCCCCCCTCCAAATTCATTAAATGGTGCCTGGCCAGACTAAAAAAAACCAAAAACCTCTCTCTCTTCAAACTTCCAAGAGAAGAAACATAATTGAAATTCGTTTTGTTTAGTCTAATTAAATTTTTATGAATAACTATTGTCTTTTTCGAGAAGGAAAGCACGTAGTCCGGTAAGTAACAAAACAACTGCATCCCAATCATTCTTTCCCTCTGTAGCCTGTAGAAAAGGGTGCTAAAGAAAGGATAAGAACAGACTAGAAGAGAGCAGGATTAACAAGAACAGACCAAATTTTTCCTTAAGTGTTTGAAACCACCAATACAAATGCAACATAATAGTAAAAAAAAAAAAAAAAAAAATCTATTTGTAGTGCTGAAGATTATTACAGTAGTTCCGAGAGGACTTAATTAGATCAGTATCCCATTGTGCCAGATGCTGTAGAGACAAATAGTAAGAGAGTCTCTGCTCCAAATAGCTTACATTCACAAAGAGTAGATTCAAAAAAAATAGCCTTGAAGCATGTTTGAGTTATTTAAACTACGTGTGTATGCAATTTACAGCGGTATTAAGCCAATTAGAAGATGTAATCTCATTTCCCTAAATGTGGCCGTGCACTCAAACACACCCCAGTCACATTTATGTGTGTATCCTTCATTCCCCACCCCCACCCCCCACCCCGCCCTCTGAAATTTATTTAAACCAGGGCTTTGGAGCTGTGCTCCGGCTCTGCTCCATCTCCGGGCAAAAACCTGCAGCTCCACTGCTCCGCGCTCCAGCTCCGGGCTCCGCTCTAAAACCCCGATTTTAACCATTTAGATTTGTGACCAAGGTGACAGTACTGGGTTCCATGCACCTCTGACTAACACTCTGATTTTACTGTACTTTCTTACAGACACACCCATCCTTCTACCTTCCTTTTGATTTAAAACAAAACAAAAAAGAAACCTCACCAGAATCAAACCCAAAGAGTATTCCACCTCTTTATCTTGCCCTGCTTTTCACCACACAGCCCGAGTAAAGAGGTGAGCCAGGCAGGGAGTCTTGAAGGTCAACAGAGTCAGGCTCTTTTTGGATCTAGGAATGGGAATTAAATTCCATAGCTGAAGGTACTTCACAGAGAAGCACGCTGCTGGCAGCTACTTCTCTTTATAGAGAGGAAGTTCCAGTTCAAGTGACTGTGACTGCAACCGCAGCACTATGGAATGAGGAGAGAGGCAGTCTTGCCAACAGGCAGGTCCCAAGCAACGTCGGGATTTTTAAGTCAAAACATTCACCAGCTTCTCGCTTTCAGTCACCAGACCAAACATCAGCTCGGTGGATGAAGAGCACAAGCAGTGACTCATCACCATCGCGTGGTCTTTGTACACTACCAGGCTGGCCTGGCACTAACAGCACACTTCACACAGCCCAAACAGAGGCTCAAGTTCCAATAGGACTAGTTAGCAGCCTCAGCAAAAAGACCAAGGGCAGGGTGGAAACTTCCCTTTTTACCCCTGAAGAGGGCTCCCCCTATTCAGGGAAGAGAGGCACATCAGCTGGGGAAACATCATGGGGGCACATTTGCACCATTCTTCCTTTGTACAGAGGGGTTATCAATCCAGCACCTTTCACCAGCCCTATTCTCCTTCTCAAATTTAATACTTAATTGACGTTTTTGGTATCTTCCCTTCAGCAGTTTCCATGTGAAACTTACACGTTGGGGAAATTAGGAAGACCAACTTTGCATAAGCCACATTTATAATTGGTTGCAGCAGGGTAGGGCATTTATCTCCACCAATGAGGATTAATATGTTCATAAAACACTAGTGGCCTTTCTCTTGCCAGCAGAGATGAATGTGTTATCCTGTTGTAATCCCTTATGTATTCTAAATCTATCTATATCTTACTTATACATATTTATAAAAAATGATGTATTGCATTTATTAAATATTAAGTGGATTACAAACTTGAAGAATCTTTCATGCATTTATTTAATGTCTAGATTTTTTTTCTTTAAGTAGTATGCAAGGAAAATAAATCTTTAAAAAGAAAAAAAAGCAAGTTTTTTTTTTAATTGGCATTCTAAATAGTCAAATCTGTATCAAAAAGGCTTCCAGCATGCAATGTGCAAAGAATATCAAACCAGAAAATAAAAAGATTTTGACTCTCGAGGCATAACAGGGAATTCACGCGTTGAGAGACTCTTATGGGTGGAGACTGTGGTCCTATACTCAGAGCAGGAGCAGGCCATCAGGAGACCTACACTCTCACCAACTTGCTGCATGACCTTGGAATATCTGGTGCTCAAATAATACCCCCACCTAAGTCTTACATAGCACTTTTCATAAATGAAGGTTAACCCCGCCTCAGAACAGCCTTGTGAAGTAGGTAATGCTTGTAAGTTCTTTGAGATCCCCAGAGGGCATAGTAGCTATTTTGTTATAGGCTTCCAGTGGTGCAGTAAGGCTTCCACACATATCCCCATCATGTAATTTTTTTTAAAAAGTATATCATAATGCATATGCACAAGGGGGCTGAATTAAGGATTCAAAGACAACCTGGATTCTGGCATTTACTAACTTTTGAATGCTTGACTTCGCAAACTTACTAATGTTCTTTTAGCAGTGTGCACACGTGTGTGTGCGCGTATGTGTAATTTCCAAGGTTTTTAAAAAGCACACTGGAAAAAAACACTCCGTCATTTCATCATGTGGCATCATCCTGACACCCACGTGGGCCCGTCAGTAGAGTTGGAATCCTTAGATTCTCCCCACAGACCTCTTAGCACTTGAACTAATGAAGTAAATGATAGCACCATTAGGTTGTCATCCTGAATGTGAGTCTAGCACTAGAGGAGGATGGGACGCTTTGCCGGTGGGTTTCACAGGTATTTGCTGACAGCAGAGGAATGGTGAGACTCAGGAATCTTGGGCTCCAGTCCAGGCTCTGGAGGGAAGTGTGCACAGACGTTTCTGCTCATGTCTCCTATGCTTGACCTCCTCTACCCCACACCCTTCAACCTGTCCATGTCCCAGTCCCATCACTTCCTTACCTTTAGCTCTTTATCCCTGTCCCATTCTCTTTGCCTACCCAGCCCCAGGCTCCACTCCTCAGGCTTCCCATACCAGTCTCAGTCTCCTTGTCCAGCCAATTCTAGTCTCCCTCTCTGGGCTTGCTATCTGAGTTCCAATCTCCCCCTGACTTCCAGTCTCTCCTCCTCTCCATACTCAGTGCCAATCTCTTTGCTGTTGCTAAGTTTGGCAGATGAATCATTTTAGGAAACCTAAGTCCATATAGCACAGAAGTTCAAGGCTGCAGAGTGCCTACAACTCCATACTATACTTATCTATTGGCCATTTGCTCCCGCAGATGCTGCGGTGACTACTGCACTCCTGAGCATGCACTGATAGCCATGGAGAGGCTCCACTAGTGTTACGGAGCCTGTGGGGAAAAAAGACAAACAGATTTCAAGGCCAGAAGGGACCATTGTGATCATCTAATCTGACCTCCTGTATTGCACAGGCAACAGAACTTCCGCAGAATAATTTCTAGAGCATAGAGGATTTTATTGCTCTCAGAGGAAAGAAAAAACAAACATTCATGCCTGACTGTGCTATTAGCAACTGGCAGACTGGTATTTCTTCTTTAAAATGCTAATTTATGTCTACATTTATGTTTAATTTAGCATTTTTCATCAACCTTGAAATGTGTATATATGTATGTATTTGTATGAGGCAATGTTGCAAACACACTCTATTAGGGACGAGCTCTGCAATATGATGTTTACTTGTTGCCAATTTGATATTTTCCTCTTTCACAAAATCCAGTTAGACTATCAGATGGATTCCATCCACCCCCCTCCATTTTCTGACATATGTCTTACGGGAGGGGAAAAAATAGAAATTGAGATGTTTGACTCAGTGAGATTCACCAGTATATTTCAGTACATGGTGCAGGATTTCATCTCATGAGGACTAACTGAGAAATTTCATATTGTTAATGCACTGCTTGGGAATTAAAAAGCCGGATCTAAAGCCCTCTGAAGTCAACAGACTTTGGACCAAGCCTTGAGGGAGGCATACTGTGCAGCTTCTGGTATACTTCAAACCCACAGCTGGAACACAGGTCAGAAATAGGCTGGCCCAATAATGCACAGAATGGCTACTCGGCAAGTCTATTCCAAAAACAGCCATGGAAGTGTTTTCCAAGCTGGGGTATAAAGGTCATGATCTGCATGTGGGAGAACTCAAGTTATATCAGGCCAAAGACCCCAGGTGAAAGGATTTCTAGCTGGTGATATTCTCACATTCTTTCTTTCCCCGTATAATACATGTTGTAGTGTAGGAATATCTTGCTTTCATTTAGTAGGGGCCCAATTCAAATCAGTTATGCACAAAATTACCTGTAATGGTTTAAAGGGAAACTATGGTGTCAATCCCCAAATTCAGAGTTTTGTAAAAACAAGCAATGAATGCTTTGCTAAATTTTCAAAGAGTATTTTTCTAGAAGAACAACACTGATCTTTCAAGCATCTGTGACCAAAAACCTGTTAACAAGATAGGTTCATTAAGCAAACTGATTCAAAATGAGGAATAAAAATGAATGGCTATTTTGCTCATTTTACTCTTTTCTGGAGAACAAACAGAATAAAAACAGTATAAACTTTTTTTTTAAGCTGAAAGGGTATTTAAAACACAGTACTACCTTTACTGACATCACTAGTGACATAACACGAGATTAACTGAATAGGATTTATTTTATGGACTATTAACAATTCACTGTAACATTAAAAGTGATGCTATCAAATTCATGTGTTTTTAATTTTACTTTAAAGGTCAAGTGATAGTGTTGGTAACAGTTTAATTAAATATATCAGGACAGTTTGCTACAGAAAGTGATAAACCTACTAATATATATGGGGCTGATTCTTATCTCATTTACATCCATGTAACTATTGACTTCAATGGAGTTATTTCTGATTTACAACAGCACATCAAAGTGCAGTCCCCTCATTTTTTAGGGTAGAAATTGACTGAAAACCTGCACTCTATGTTTCTTTGGCTACTGGTACTGCTTGAGAGAGACTCAAAATCTAGCTACTCTTGCTTCATTGGCAAGAATGTAACTGCCATTACCTGTGCTACAATGTATCAAAGAGATAAACTTCCATGGGGGAAACTAAGCTGCAGTAAACCAAGACTCCAATTTGCCCACCAATGATGAGTGTAAACTACATTTCCTCCTAAGTACAATTATTGACTTAACATAGCTGCTTATCATACCTTGGACCAAAATGGTTTTGCTGATGCAACAGGGCAATAATAAATAATAATAGAGTCATACTCTGTTCATAATTGCACCTGCGGTACAGTACTTATTCTTAGCTAAACTAGCATTTTATTTACTGAGCCCATCAGTTTGAATGAACTGCAGAACTGGTTCCCCCAACTCAATTCACAAATCAATTGTCATGATTAAGGTTAAAGGCTTTGATGTGGCAAACTGCTGATTCAACCGCTGGAGGAGATGCTTACTGCCGAGTTATTCACATTCTACTGGACTAGGGAGATTGTTTCTTAGTTACAAACAAAACAGAAACTAGTATGCTGTACAACTGCTGAAAGCATAGGCACTGACTCCATGGGTGCTCCAGGGCTGGAGCCACCCACGGGGAAAAATTAGTGGGTGCTCTGCACCCACCAGCAGCCAAGCTCCCCGCCCCAGTTCACCTCCTCCTCCGCCTCCTCCCGAGCGCGCCGCATCCCCGCTCCTCCACCTACCTCCCAGTGCTTGCCGCTGCCAAACAGCTATAGCAAGCTCCGGGAGGGAGGGGGAGGAGCGGGAACGTGCCAAGCTCAAGGGAGGAGGCGGGGAAGAGGCGCGGCCAGGGCGAGGATTTGGAGAAGGAGTCGGAATAGGGTCAGGGAGGGGGCAGAGTTGGGGCGGAGATTTTGGGGAAGGGATTGGAATGGGGACAGGAGGGGGCAGGGCAGGGGTGGAGTCAGGGAGGGGCCGGGGGCAAAGGGGAATCGAGCACACACAGGCGCCATTAGAAGTCGGTGCCTGTGACTGATAGTACTTTTTTGAAAGGTGTTAAAAACCCAACACACACACACACACACACATATACACACACACACTTCAGCTACATGGTTATTAAATTTCAGTACACTTCATTTATTTTGCAATTTTTGAAAACATTGGATAAACCTCTTCCCTAGGAAAAGCACACAAACAACTCCTGCTAACATTAACAGAAGTCTTACACACAGATTCTTCCGTCAGATGACAGCAAAGAAAAGGTACACAGAGCATTTTTACCATCATGCTTATGAACATAAGACTGGCCATACTGTGTCAAACCAAAGGTCCATCCAGCCCAGTGTCCTGTCTTCTGACAGTAGCCAGTGGCAGATGCCCCAGAGGGAATGAACAAATCAGGTAATCATCAACTGATCCATCCCATTGCACATTCCCAGCTTCTGGCAAACGGAGGCTTGGGACACCATCCCTGCCCATCATGGCTAATAGCCACTGATAGAGCTATCCTCCATGAACCCTATTATAGTCTTGGCCTTCACAACATCCTCTGGCAAGGAGTTCTACAGGTTGACTGTGTGTTGTGTGAAAAAAATACTTTCTTTTTTGTTTGTTTTAAACCTGCTGTCTATTAATTTCATTTGGTGACCCCTAGTTCTTATGTTGTGAGAAGAAGTAAATAACACTTCCTTATTTACTTTCTCCACACCAGTCATGATTTTATAGACCTCTATCATAACCCACCTTAGTCGTCTCTTTTGCAAGCTGAAAAGTCCCAGCCTTATTAATTTCTCCTCACATGGCAGCCGTTTCATACCCTTAATCATTTTTGTTGCCCTTTTCGGAATCTTTTCCAATTCCAGTATATCTTTTCTGAGATGGGGTGACCACATCTGCACATAGTATTCAAGATGTGGACATACCATGGATTTATATAGAGGCAATATGATATTTTTGATCTTATTTTCTATCCCTTTTGTTAATGATTCTCAACATTCTGTTCACTTTTTTGACTGCCGCTGCACATTGAGTGGATGTTTTCAGAGATCTATCCACAATGACTCCAAGATCTCTTTCTTGAGTGGCAACAGTAAATTTAGAACATATTATTTTATATGTATAGTTGGGATTTTCCAATGTGCATTACTTTGCATTTATCAACATTGAATTTTATCTGCCATTTTGTTGCCCAGTCACCCAGTTTTAGGGATCCTTTTGTAGCTCTTCGTAGTCTGCTTGGGACTTAACTATCTTGAGTAGTTTTGTATCATCTGCAAATTTTGCCATCTCACTGTTTACCCCTTTTTCCAGATCATTTATTAATATGTTGAATAGGACTGGTCCCAGTATAGACCTTTGGGGAATACCACTATTTGCCTCTCTCCATTCTGAAAACTGACCATTTATTCCTACCCTTTGTTTCCTATCTTTTAACCAGTTACCAATCCATGAGAGGACCTTCCCTCTTAGCCCATGACAGCTTACTTTGCTTAAGAGCCTTTGGTGAGGGACCTTGTCTAAAGCTTTCTGAAAATCTAAGTACACTATATCCACTGGATCCCCCTTGTCCACATGCTTGTTGACCCCCTCAAAGAATTCTGTTAGATTGGAGAGGCATGATTTCTCTTTACAAAAAACTATGCTGACTTTTCCCCAACAAATTATGTTAATCTATGTGTCTGACAATGTTGTTCTTTACTATAGTTTCAAACAGTTTGTCCCGTACTGAAGTTAGGCTTATCGGCCTGCAATTGCCAGGATCACCTCTGGAGCCCCTTTTAAAAATTGGCATCACATTAGCTATCCTCCAGTCATTTGCTTAGGTTACAGGTGACAGTTAGTAGTCCTGCAATTTCACATTTGAGTTCTTTCAGAACTCTTGGGTGAAGAACATCTGCTCCTAGTGACTTCTTACTGTTTAGTTTATCAATTTGTTCCAAAACCTCCTCTATTGACACCTCAGTCTGGGACAATACCTCAGATTTGCCACCTAAAAAGAATGGCTCAGGTTTGGGAATCTCCCTCCCATCCTCAACCGTGAACACTGATGCAAAGAATTCATTTAGTTTCTCCACTTTATCATCCTTGAGTGCTCCTTTAGTATCTCAATCGTCCAGCGGCCCCACTGGTTGTTTAGCAGGCTTCCTGCTTCTGATGGATCCCAAATGGAAATATTTTCTCCCACTGCAAAGGTATTTTTTCCCATTCCAAAATTCCAGCAGCAAGAATATCACTGACCTGATTTTCTCAAGTACTAAGAGCCCACAAATCCCTACTGAAGTCAGTGGGAGCTAGAGGTGCTAAACTCTTTGGAAACACGTGTACATTTTGGGCATCCTTCTCTGGCAACAGGCTGACTTTCCCTAGCTAGGCTACTGTTAGTTGTGAGATCACCACTGTGGGCAAGCTCAAAATTGTTCATCTGCTCCCCCTTGATTTCATCTTAACCCCATTTGACAACTTTTCCTGGAATTTCCTAAGTGGTATTATTTATACTCTTGTATATACATTGATATGTCTCAGTTTTCATGCAGCATTGAGCAGTCATCTCTCAATGTCTCCCAATTCTTTAAAAATCAAGCTCGCTACCAATAAGAGCAATAGGTTTCCCCCCCAATTCTCTAACATAGGAGCAGCTGTTTAAGAGAGAAGCAAGGACTGATTTAGTCACAGTCATCACTGATGCAAATTAATTGTTAGTGAAAGGTGCATTGACAAAAGCAAAATGTTCATTTATGCTAGAAGAGAAGCAAGGTGGGTGAGGTAATATCTTTGGTTGGTGAGAGAGACCAGCTTTCAGGCTTACACAGAGTTGTTCCTCTTCAGGACTGGGAAAGGTATTCAGAGTGTCACAGTTATTTTAGCATAAGTAGTTAGCACATATTCTAAGGGACCATTCAAGGTGAACTATCTGTTTGATCTTGTATTTAGCTCAAGCTAAAGTACCTCTCCCAGACCTGAAGAAAGCTCTGTGTAGCGTGACAACTTGTCTCTCTCACCACCAGAAGTTGGTCCAATAAAAGATATTACCTCACCCACCCCACGTTGTCTCTCTAATAACCCAGGATTGACATGGCTGTGACAAAATTGCCTATATTTATGCTACAGGCATGTTAGCATTCACTCAAATGTAGGGAGAAAATCCGTCTAAGACCAAGTTTATCTATGGAGATCCAAGTTAAGATTTTCTAAGTAGTCTAGGGGAGATTTAGACACATATATCTTCCAATGGAAGTGTCAATTTGATAAACTACTCAGTTCAATCCCTATTTTATCTCTATACTATCTAATCTAGAGAACTGATAAGGACCTGATTCAGTAAAACACAAGTACCTGTACTTAAGTGTTCTTTTGAATCAAGGCACAAATGTAGATTTCTTCCCTTTGTATTATGTATAAGAGAAAACACGTACTAGAGTTGTAGAAGAAAATTCAATGAAACTTGAGCTTGTAAAACCTTCCACTGAAACTAACTCAAAACTCAAACCTGGCTAAATCAAAAGGTTCATTCTGAGATTCATTAAGATAATGAAGGTTTTATTGCACAATCTTGGGGAGTAACATATGGGCTTATATCAAAGTCCCACAAATGTACTGATTTCATCTGACACAACATGAAACAGTGATCCACCCCGACCCACACTGCAGTGAATAGGTGTTGCATAGGGTGACCAGGTGTCCGGCTTTCGACCGGAACACCCAGTCGAAAGGGACCTTGGCCGCTCCAGTCAGCACCGCCAACCTGGTCGTTAGAAGTCCGGTCAGCAGTGCTGCAGAGCCAATGCAGGCTAGTCCCTACTTGTCCCGGGGCACAGCGCTGTGCCCTGGAAGCAGCCAGCAGGTCCGGCTCCTAGGCAAGGGGGGCCAAGGGGCTCCGCGCACTGCCCCCTCTCTGAGCACCGGCTCTGCACTCCCATTGGCTGGGAACTGAGAGCAGTGCATGCCACGGAGCCTCCTGTCCCCCTCCCCCCCGATGAGGGATGGGGAATGTAGTGAACGGGTGGCGGGGCCTTGGGGAAGGGGCAGGGCAGGGGGGGCTCAGGGAAGGGGTGGGGCTAAGGTGTTTGGTTTTGTGCCAATAGAAAGTTGGCATCCCTAGTGCTGCAGGAAGTGGGAACAGGAAAAGCTAGACCTCGCTCCCCAGGTGTATGCAGAATATTATTGAATACAGTCCTGATTGTGCACAGAAATAGCTCTTATGCCTCCACATGCTAATTGTGATATTACCTAAAATATTGCACCAAGTTAAAAAGTTGGCATTTCACATTTATTTTCTTTACATGCCTTATATAGTCACCTAGCTGTGAATCAAACTTGAACATCAATCAGTCACTGTCAAAAGTAAATTACAGTATAGAAAAAAAGTGTATTTGGCATTTCAATCATTAGTATCTGGATATTTAGTAGTACAACTCTAAGCTCAAAAGACAAGCTATTTTTTTGAGCAGTATCCCGCTATGCAGAGAGAGAGAGCACATGCACACATGAGCGAGCATGTAAGGGTGGGATAATATTGCATTCCTGTTTAGCTTTTTAAAGGTGTACATGCAAGAGATAAAACAGAACGTTACAATATCTTAATAAACAACCCAAGAGGTTATTGTTAAACCATCAGATCACAATATCTCTCCATTACTGAATTCAATTTTTTTCACTTCATTACATACATAGACCAAGAAACTCAATCCACTTAATTTATTATCCATATATGATTATGCTATAAATTGAAGTCAGGTCTCTCAATGCAACACATTGACACTAGTCCACAGCAATGTCTCACTTACACACTATTTGAATACAAAACAACTGACACCTCTTTCTAACTGGAGATTTATTCTCAAGAATATAGAAAATTAAATTAATCCTTTCAGGTAGTTCGACTGAAAAAGGAAATATAGCCACATGCTTACAAATAATTCACACACATTCTCTCCCAACCTCCCATTGTATTGTGATACAAAACTAAAATAGATGCAGTTCCTTTGGGTGATTCCTTGCTATAAAGAAACACAGTTGCATGGACTTTTTTTCCAGTGCAAGAAGAAGTAGTACATACTATATCATGACTTAATATCCATATTTAAGAGAAAGCTAACATGACTCCTGTTTGGTGGGCAGGATACTGGTTTAAGTGAGACATGTTAATTGTGGAATTTCTCTCTTCATTTGGTATGTAGAGGTCAAGCTTGTGGGACTCAGTTTGTGTAAATGGACGTAATTCCACTAAGTTCAATGGAACAGCACTGATTTACACCAGCTGAGGATCTGGCCCTTGATCTTTCAATGACTTTGCCATGACAAAACCTGGCTTTTTCTCAACAGGTGGGTTGAGTCGGCATGTGGTAGGGATCAAGGAGGGTCTTGGCTTTAGAATACTTGAGTGCTAGTTGTTGATATTTTGGTAGTTTTGGTAAATATGAGTAGATTAAAAATAGCGCCTGAGTTGTGGAGATGAACAGATGTGTAGCTAAAATAGGATGGGCTATAATCAAGGGTTAAAGTAAAGGGGAACTGGGAAGGAGGGAAAGCACAGCTCCCATTCCTCTGCTAAAAGCAAACGGAAGTTCTCCATTCCTACCCCTGGCTTAGGTAAACAGTGTTCACCCACTCCTCCTTGGAAAGGGTGGGGAGAGATCCTTCTTCCTGTTTCAACCTACCTTATCCATTGGCTCTAGTTATACTATACATTTCCACTGTACTCCTCCATCTTTTAGGGGTTTAGGTTCCTGAGCACAGTTTATTAATTGGAAATGCTGATCTGTTGCACCTTTTGCTCCATCCTGGAAAATATAGTTTTACATATCAGAAATTGCATAAAGCCACTACGCATTTGCTGAAGGGCACCCCATCAAGAGATTAAGCAGAAAGTCTTCTGCAATAGTTATTCTTGGGGATTTTTTTTTTTCAGGTCACACTGGCACTGACTGGCAACTATTTACCGATCCAATCCTGACAAATGCAACCTCTGGAAGAAATAGATAAAGAGTCTCCCTTAAATTAATCAATTCATTACAGAAAACTTTAATCTTCATATAACAAAAGGCAGTAGGCCAAATTTATTCCTGGCGTAAGTCCACTGAAGCCAATATTGTGATGCCAAGAATTAATTCAGCCCAACTAATTTAAGTGACCAACATTATGAGACCCAGTGGTTCCCATCTGAAAGGAGGAAAAAGGGTTTACAAAATGCACACGAGTTTTAAAAGGATAATGAACTCAGTATTGTACATACTGTACATACATATTGTACGTGACAGTCTAGTTCCAGCACAGGCAATACAGTGATGGTATCAGTTCAAAGTAATAAAGAAATTTTGCATAGATCATTAGTGATTAGGCAGAAAATATGTTTGTTTTACAATTTAAAAGGCATGATGGTAAACATTACACTATGGAATTCTAGAGAGTTGAATAGCTAGTGTGACATTTCACAGAACTTTTTTCTGTAAATGGAAATATTTAAACTTATAAGTTTAACTTTGTCACTAGTCTTCCAACATAATGTACCTAGTATCCATAGTAGGACCTATAAAATCTTACATGAAAACTCACTGCCTAATTTGCAAAGGTGCTAAGCACCAAAGCTTCGCTACAAACCAGACCCTGGATTACCAAATGCCTTTAAAAGTTAACTATTCGTTGCTTTTATTAATTGATCTTTCTAACCATAGGTATCAAAGACAGCAACTCATAAAATGAATAATGGATTATACAGTTAAAACTCCACCCGAGTGTTCTCACACGGGATATAACCAATTCAGATAAATGTGCCAGGTATTGTATAGGATTTTCCCCAATATTAAGGGTAATGGATAGTTCACTGCTACGTAATTCTAGATCTCAGAGATGCTATGCAAATCAGTGTCAGATTCCCTCAGCCTAAAATGAGACAAAGTTCTCCAAAGATATGCCCTTTATTTTCATGCTGATAGTTTCCATAAAACCTCGGCTGTAATGCATAGCTTGAAATGCAATTTAAATAAACTCAATAGCCAAGAGTGAGGTGCCACAGTGTAATTTGAGCAACAGAGCCTTAAATCCCTAATGATCTAATTAAAATTGAGTTAAAGAATGCTGTAGTTGACTTTTGCTTCCTCAGGTATCTCAAACTTAAAAAAAAAAATAAAAAAAATAGAAAAGATTCAGCGTTAACACATTCCAGTGAAATACATTCGCACCACAATATATGGCATGCAATTTAGACTGAAATAAATTAGGATGAGGGCAATGCAAGATTTCTAAATTCCAATAAAGTACAGTAAAGCAGCAGGTATTTATCATTCTGATCGAACTTTATATGTAGTAAGTAGAGCTGTGAGGAAAAAGGTAATTTTGTTTCACTGAGGATTTCAATAATTCAAAATTTGGTTTCAAATTCAGAACCAAGAACAAAAATTTTGAAATTCTCCATGAAAGAGGATGGAGCCCTCGCTGGCTCCAGGAAAGTCTGTCTGCCTGGTGGGCTGTCCCAAAAACGCATATCTTGGAAGACCTGGGGTTCCCAGCTGTTGGACTGTTGTGGCACCAGGCAGGCAAGGTGACAGGAAAGGTCCAACAGATCTTTGTCAAAATTGAACAGACTTTCACAAAATGTTTCAGTTTTGACAAATCAGCAAATTCTGATGCTCAATAGATGTTACTGACAGGAGAAGTATAGATGGTTAAAGGCATAGCGGTAGAAAGTGTTACAGATTATTAAAATACATGGATATAAGCAACCGATCTACTTGTTGGTCTCCATAACAATGGTGTAACAGGGTCGGACTCACCCGGCGGCGCCTCCTGCTGGTCGATCCAGGGAATTAGCTCGTTCCAGCTCCGGAGCGCCCGCTGAAGGCCGGTGAGCCGCCTGACCACTCTGGCCCGTGTCCCTTCCAGGACACCCTTTAACTGGGGTGCTGCCCCCTGGCAGTACCCCCCAGATCCTTACTCTCAGGGTCTCCCCCTCCCCCGGGAACCCCCACCCACTATCCCCACTTCGCCTCAGTATTAGGCTACTGCCAGTCCCCATCAAGCCCCCGCTCACTGGAGCAGACTACAGTATCAGCCACTCATCACAGGCAAAGGGGGTTTGGACCTGCTGCCTATGCCTACCCGAGGGTTGCCCCTGCATCCCCAGTACCTGGTCTGGCCTTACCAGGCCTGCAGCCTGGGGTTTTCCTAGGCCGGAGCTCCCTGGCTCCCTTAGCCTTTCCCCAGCCCTGCTCTACTTCAGGTACCCTGCTTAGCTCCTAGCAGCCAGGCCTGGGACTCTCTGCTCCAGGCCCACTGCCCTCTTATAAAGGTCAGCTGAGCCTTAACTGGAGTGTGGCCCCAGCTGAGCCTGCCTTCCCACTCAGCCTAGGGCTGCTTGCTCCAGCTACAGCCCTCTCCTGGGCTGTTTCAAGCCCCTTCAGGGCCTGAGCAGGGTGCCACCCCACGACAAATGGATTAACAATTTATTAACCCTTTATAGACTGTTTATAATCTGAACCCTAGTAGAAATCATAATTATAATTTGGGTCAAACTTAAGCAAAAGAAATTCCCGTGGAAATATGATACACAGGCCAAAACTTTCAAAGCTGTCTAAGAAATTTTGATAACCAATTTGTGTCAATTTTCACAAGAATTGGGCATCTGACTCAGGGTGTCAAAAATGAACAGAAACAAATAAGCTCTCCTTCATCTATTATCCCCCCCACCCACCCAATCTCCTGAGGGTATTACATTTTCTAAGAATGCAGTTTAGTAGAGGTGGAGAAAGTGACAATTTCATAAAAGGAAGCTTCAGTTACTAAAAGTACATTACTTGTATGTAATTGTATGCATTCATCACCCAGGAGGGATAAAGTTGCTTCAGCATGGATTGAGTGGAGCTGATGGAGTTTTAGATACTGATTCTCATTTACAGTATGACCCCTTTACACTGCCAGATTGATGTAAAAGGGCCTTAGCGTAAATGAAAATCAGGCCTTGTCTCTTTACGAAAGCCAACTACTTGGAAGCCATTCAAAAAAAGCCCCTAGTTACCTCCTCTCTATTGTGAAGGGTTTACTAAAATGAAACTTCTATTTCAACAAATCCTTAACACCTACTTCTCAAAGATGCAGGGACCATTTTCTGAGTTGAATGACTCTTCTCATTAACTCCACTTATTGCTGTTTTTAACTACAGCACACAACCTCTCTGTAACTTAGTAATGCAGTTTTGGATGCAAGGAAAATTTACAAAATATAAACTTTCACTTGTTTGTTTGTTTTTTGAAATGTTGCTTTCTTGCCTGATATATCTTAGCTTTTGTGATCCTGGGCATGTATATGTTTAAAGTTTCTAAAGGACATAAGTAATATTCTCTTTGTGATTATCTCTATACACATGTGATTTAAACCATCAAATGATATATTTGCATTTTATATTATTATTTATTTGTAGTACAGTCAATAATCAGGATCCCATTGTGCTGAGCACTGGATAAGCACGTAGCTGAAAAGAAGAGAACAGCCTCTACCCCAAAGACTTTATAATCTAAGGGTATGTCTACAGTGGGCAGCGATCGATCCAGCAGGGGCTGATTTATCCCGTCTAGTGTAGATGCAATAAATCGACCCCCAAGCGCTCTTCCGTCGACTCCTGTACTCCATTGCCATGAGAAGCGGAGTCGACGGGGCAGTGGCAGCAGTCGACTCACGGAAGTGAAGATGCCACGGTAAGTGGATCTAAGTACGTTGACTTCAGCTACGTTATTCACATAGCTGAAGCTGCGTAACTTAGATCGATCTCCTCCCTCCCCCAGTGTAGACCAAGGCTATGATTATGATCAAATGCAGCAGGTGGATGAAAAATGCAAATGGAGGAAGGAGGGACTCGGTAACCATGAAGCAAGCATAATTTTGTATAACAAGCTGTAGTCTCTCTGGCTCTGTAATGTATTTGTACTTTGTTAACATTACTTCCCACTCACTGTTGCAATGGCATTGTAGACTGGGGAGCTCTTCCTTAACCCACATGCCGTGTACTGGTCATTATTTATCTGAAGCAGCATTGCCCTTAGTATTATTCATGCATCCAGATCCCGCTCCATAGATGAGAATCATTCTAATTCTGAAACAGCATCCTAGCTGAAAACCCCAAAGAGCAATAGCTTATAAAAATTGCTTATATAGTCCCCCATTTCCTCCAGAGTTAACAAATGAATTCACACAGTCAAACATAACATGGAAGGAAAGCTTAGGCAACAGAGTAAAAGAAAATGAGAGTAAAAATGCTCTAGAACCTGACCACCTGACACAATTATGAGTAATGTTACAAATTAGTATGTCAAGTTATCTGCACCAAAATGTACTTGTGAAACATGTTGCAGGTACAAATCTTCCGATACGCTCTCCAAAACAGATTGACTTGCCAGACCCATCCTTGTAATACAATCAGGTCTCAGCAACATCTGGTAGTTTCTTACTTAATGTCCCAAAGGACACAGAACCTAATTATTATCTTTGTGGTCTCCACTATTAATTATAATTACCAATATAATAAGGAGTTGAAAGCTCAGATCCATTGCATGTCCTTTTCTGACTTTGAGCCATAACGGAACCCTTTCCCCACTGACAGACCCCTCTATCCAGTTTAGATAGAAGCTCTGAAGGAATTGTGGATTCTTGCTAACAGTGGGTGACCAATTAAGAGATGGAAGATTGGAGGCATAAAACACTATGAGAATCATAACATTGCCAAGGATAATATTAAATCAATCTGTTTATTACTACTATTTCTGTTCAACGTATCCTGTAGCTTTATTGACCTGTTCTGATTAATCCAATACATTTGTAATTTATTAGGCTATAGGAAGTAGGTGTATTTTGCAGATACATGATTAAGTGAAATAAATATTTTCAACTTTAATACCTTTACCGAAATTGAAAGACATAACTGCATGGGGCTGCTTCTGCTTCAATATAAAGCCCAACATTTATAATGGATAGCCGTAAAAACATGTTCCAGCCTCCATCCAATATGTGCTTATCTTAATGCAGGTGCAATTAATAAGAAAAACATAGAAAGCATGGTTGTGGTCTGTTGCATCATGATAACATTATTGGATCCCGGAGCATTAAGTAAGTCTTAAATATGAAGAGAGGAAAGAATGCACACACAGAAAATGGGAAAGGCATCGTAGACAGAAAGGCAAAAAAGGGAGAGAGAGAGAAAGGTGTGTTTAAAAAGAAGCAACGTGTTAACTTTTCACTCCCTCTTTGTGAATTAATCGCTATGCTACGCTCCATGCAACTAAAATTAAAATAGTAAAATATTCTAGAACTCTACTATTAGAGAGAGAGAGACCTGCAAGGCATTTTAATTCATTTATGTTATTATAGTCTTCATACACTGTTTTCTGCACCAAAACATGATAAGCTTTCTGTAGTGCCCTCTAGTTAATTGGTTGAGCAAATAAAAAATTTCCTTTGCAATCCTTCCCCCACCTTTCTTCTCAATACCAGACAGCTGTTACTAAACCCTGAAACAAAAATGAAGGAAATGCTTCAAAGATTAAAAGCCCAGCAGGAATGATCCATTACTTCAGTTTTACCAATGGGCAAACATATTTTTAAATCCTGTAAACAAAAATGGCTAAGAAGTAATTTATCAACAAGCAGCGTGACCAAAGTCACATATGGACTAGAAATATACAGAAAGGTCCCAACCCAGCTCAGGCTGGGAGAGGGGGGAGGGTTAGGGAAGGGCTGGTGATCCATCTCTAATGGAGCTGCACCAGGGTTGGCCCTGGTGGTAACATGTGGTCTCAATGTGGATGGCTCTGGTCTCTCAGAAATCTGCCTGGTCTGGAGGTGACAGAGCTGCAAACCCTTCCTTGTGGCAGGGTGAGCTGCTCCCTGCCCCCTCCAAGATGCAATGATGTTGGGGGATTTCCAGAACAATGTTTCATCTCGCAGGCTTTAACATGGGAGGGGACAATATGGTCCTTTAAACTATTTTAACAGTGGTGGATATCTAGCATAATTTCTACAGAACCCTATTCAACACCTACAGATGGTAACTCGTTTAATCGTCTATTGCACCCTGTGGTTATTTTCCATAACAGGCAAAAAGCAAAGGGATGGAGGTCCCAAATTATAGCATGTCTGGATGATTATTTCAGGACCCCTGCCCCGACCAAAAATGAGATTCTATTGCTGCTTGGTGCATGGATCATTTCTTGACGTCCTTGTTCAAACCTGACTCCTTCAGCTGTGGCCTTCTGACAGTCACACATTTACACCGGGTGCAATCTGTTATAAAGGATTAAAGTTTTAAACTCACATTTGCCCCAAAAGAGAGAGAGTCCTGCTTAACAATGTGGAGATAACAATGGTCACATGAAATTATGTCTAAGATGGGACTAGATATTTAGCTCACGTCAGTCTTCTTTGACTTTTGCTAGTTGGTGACACCTGCACCAATTATGAACTAAAGTGGGTTACTGATATTTCTTCTATAATTGAATAAGGCATCACGTGTTGACATATCATCCGTCAAAAACCTCCTACCCTCTCTCCTCCCTTATAGCTCATCTTCCCATACAGCAGTAACGAAGGAAAGGAGATTGTTAATTTTAACAACCTGACATATGGCCCATCTGAATCACAAATTTTTTGGGAAGACACATTTCTGCCACTAGATGTCGCTATTCAAGTAATATGGTAGAATATAGGTTTGATTACTTTTGATCCTTAATGTTACAAAACTAAAGTTGTAGCCTGTGTGGTATAACCAGTTCATTGCTAAATATTCACAATTATACACACACGCGCACACACACAGTCACCCCACCCCCCGCCAAAACAATAATTTAAAAAATAATTTGTGTTGTGGTCTAGCCAGTCATCAAGTGTATTTCAATATTTTAAACCCTATCTACCCTAGGGATTGCAAGTAAATTGACTAAGCGCTGTGCACTCTGGTTTTCCATAGTACAGACAGTTTTACAGAGAAGACATGTTAACAAAAGACCACTCTGCAAGATTTGAAATCAAGAACATTTCCCCTTGTGAAAATTGGTTCTTTTGAGTAAAGAAACATGAATCATCCTACTCCAACATTTCGCAAAATGTCAGGCCAACATCCCAAGGGAGGATCTAACCTCTCTCCTAAGCAAGCTTGGAGACAGATTGTTAAAAAAAACGGATATTTCTCTTTTGCTATTTTTTGCATAGGACTCAACTAAAGTAGAACTTGCTGTTGTACTGCCCAATTAACATCCTCTATTTTTTTCCCTCCATGAGGAAATGCTGCTTGATAAGTTAGCCTGACAGTTGCATTTTTGCTCTGAGTGACAGAGAAAAATAAATAAATAAATAAAATTTTCAGGAGTCCAAGGAGGCCACACTGACTCATAAGGATGTGAAGGAGATTGGATGTTGACATTCTCTCACACCACACTTTCACATTGTTCAGGGGAAGGAGAAAAGGCTTTACCCTTGTCTGATGAAATGTTCTTTTTCTAGTTGTTCTTGTCAAAAGAACACAATGGAAATAAGAAATATCTAGTAGGTAGCTTTAATGCAAATATTTGTCAGTTACAGGCAAATTGTCCACCACCATCAAAATCAAGCTACAAATATTCTTAACATGAACTATCAAAACAGGAGCCTCATTAGCACAACCGGAAGGTCCAGATTTGAAACAAGATGCTCCCAGTTTGACAGTGTAGTAAGGATGTCTGGCAAGAAATGAATTCCCTTCCCATAATCTGATGAATAATACATACCAATGATTGTGACAGATTTAGTCAGAAGTTTGTTCCCATTACAGAGCAGACTTGATATCTCCTTTATATCTTCCCTCTTCGATACATGCCATGACCTTCAAGTTTTGTGATTTGAATATCTGGCCTCAAATGTCAAACGGTTTGTGCAGTCAAGCCCTGCAAATTTGACGGCGGCAAGACTAGATTCACTATGAATTTCAGAATTAATGCAAGTTCAGTAAGGAGTTCGTACATCAATAACATTTCAGCATACAGAAGTTGGTCAGGGAATTAAGTAACCAAAATATTCTTAAGCAGACCTGAAAGGAGTGCCAAGTGAAAGCTGCAAGAGGATTTAGGAGTTCCACTGAATTTTCTCCTGCTTATGTTTTCTGTCTGGACACCGAAGTAAATAGGGGATTGAGGGATTTAAAAATAAAACTTTTAAGAGAGAAATAGATAGAATAATACCATGATAGCTTACTGAAGTTATGATACATATAAAATTGCCGTTCTCCCCATCTTTCCTTCCACATCCACATTCCAATAGTTAGCTATTTCTTATTGAGTCATTGCCGTAACATGTGGCAAAACATTCCAAGCCAACACTGTTCTGTATCTGTGCTCCTTGTATTGCTATCAATTAAGTCTTTTCCATTGCAGTGGGCAGGGACCAATTCCCAGAGCTGCAGGGTCAGGGAGGACTATTTCAGTAAACACTAATATATTTCCATATTTCAAGCCTCTAGTCAAGTCCTTGGAGGGAAGAAAACTGAAGAGGTCAATAACCACCATTAGCAGGGCTCCTCTGTGGTTTTTTTTGTTTGGGATCATTCACAGTAGATTACAGAAACGACCATTACAGAAATTGCTGTTGAACATCTTTAGTACCAGAAAGCAAGTGGCTTTAAGACAAGATTACAGTCAAGGAGCCCACTGTTCTGCTGACGTATTGGATTCTAGACAGAAGGGATTCTATTGTTTTAAAGACATTAGAAAATCTTAAAGAGGATTTATATATGTAATTATAATTACCATGTTCACATTATAACAGGTCATGTGCAAAACTCCCATTGACTTCAATGGGGACAAAATTTCACTCTTGAAATTTAGATCCTGGTTGCTTATGAGTTGTTTTTTTTTTTAAAGAACCCAATGTTTATTACTTCTAGTAAGTTGAATTAAGGTAGTACATAAAGTAGGATCGGGGTCCAATGTGCTAGTGCTGTACAAATACATAGGAAGAGAGAGTCCCTTATCCAAACTGCTTATAGTCAAAATAGACCAGACAAGCAAGAGCTGGGAATCATGCCTCTCACAATTCTGTCCCTACATTCACCTTCGGCAGCCACATACCTTGGGCAGACTGATATTAGACATTCGAGTCCACAATGATTGTTCAAGATCTCATTACTGATGGTATCCGTGCTGTTGCTGTTCCAGGTAGCATCATGTAGCACTACAGCTAGCAACTGATGGGAACCATACTTGATATGCAATACAATTCCTGTTTTCCCCCTACTTAAAATGAGAGGATTGGGTCTGGTAAAAATGTTTCTGGATGAGTGAGTTTGATCATGTGAGTCTTGTGGGCCTCTGCACTTCTACTGCAAAGAAGAGCAAAACACTTCAGGTACCCTTCTATTTTTATACAAAATTTTCTCCCCAGCATGTCAAAGACAATTACCGAGGATGGCATTCGGATCCATCTCCTCCAAACTCCAGAAGCATGATGTTTCAGTTCAATTCCTCTACTGTTAAGAGACATGGTGCTTTATTAACTGTAACAAACACCAACTTTCACCTAGTACTTTGATGGATAAGGTGCCAATTATATTGACAGCTCTTCCAGCTGATGCCCAGCTGGGGTTTTGTCCTGCCTCACCTGCCACGCTTTTCATTAGCAGGTAAAGTGATGTCACGGGGAGTGACACAATGAAAATCCCAAAGCTGATCCAGAGACATTCTCCTAATTCATGCATCTATCATTTAAAGAAGCAGCACATATTCCCTCCCTGGACATTTTGTCTAAATTTTTATTTCTATTAATGTACTATCTGATGACCTCAAATTCTGTCTGCCAAGGTACAAAACATGGGATAAATCTCCAGGGACAAAATATCAGTGGAAGAATCTTAAAGTGAAGCTGGATTCGTTTCTATATATCATAATAAACATCCTACAAAGTGTCTAGAACCTTATTTTCCTGATACGGCTCAATATAAATAAATCTAATGCAATAATAGTGAGATGGCACTAAGACTCAAATTCAGCAAACACTGGGAACGAAGTGTGGGTGGGATGAGGGTCTATTTTGGCCTAAGAGGAAGGATAGCTGCACTGCCCACTGGTGACTACTGGTCCTCTGGTGACCCTGCTTGGAAGCAGTTGCTCCTTTCAATTTAAGGAGGAAGAGCTGAAGGGAGTGAAAAGAAGGCATACACTAGTCAGACAAAGATAGGGCATCTGTTGTTAAAGGGACCGCATATAATGAAGGACAAACTGAACATACAGTATGGAAGAACAGATTACAGTGTGGGACTGTTCACCAGACTTTAGCATCTGATCCTGCAGGAAGATAACGAGAACTTTGCAGGTTCACTCAATGGACATTGGATCAGGCCCTTAATGCAAAATATATGACACAAATATGGAAACAGCCATACAGACAACAGTAACTTATACAGCCAGGTTTGCAGAAGAGCTTTACACCCAGCAAACGAACAACAGAAAATCTGGCCCATATTTTTAGGTACCTAAAAAGCAGCTGAGCTCTTCTGAAATCTGGACCATGTGGCCCCCATCACAACATTATTATTTGCATTATGGTAGCACCCAGGATCCCCTGGCTTGGACCAGTACCCCCATTGTGCTAGGTGCTGTACAAACACAGAATAAAAAGCCTGTGAGATTTCAATCTACATTTTCAGCAATAAATATAAGGTGGTTGAATTTTCAAGATGAGAGACGCTGGAAACATGGACAATTTACACCAATTCACTTAGACCCACCAATAACTTACACTCTGCTTCTGAATTTTCCCCAGTATACTGAACTACAATGTTAATAATGTGCACATGGTATCTGATTGTCCAGAATATATAAGATTTTGAAACATAAGCCTCTATATGAACACAGTTCTGGAATGTGGCCGTTTTACAGGACACTAAGATACTGGAGCCTACTGCAAGTGCTGGACTTTACATTTTGTTCATGTGCTCCATGGGTAAACACCATTTGGAGGGGAATTACTCATGTTTAATTTGCATTTTTTTAGGTTCTTCTTTTACTGGTCATAAAAATTGAGATATTAGCCATTAAAAATCAATCAATAAATGCCAGAATTTTCCACTTACTCACGTTGAGCAGCACCTTAGTTTGCAAATAGCCCCATTGATTTCAGTGGCACTACTTGTGAAGTAAGGTACTAGTTAATGTGAGCAAACAGCAGAATCTGGCTCCAAGCACAGAGCAGAGGTAAAATGTGCATTTAAAACTAGGTGTCCCAAAATAGCTCCTAAAATATCTATTTTCCAGATTACCAAGACAGGGAAAGGCAGCAAAAATAGATGACTCCCCCTATTACTTGCAAGCTTAGGTGAAGTAGATCAGCTAACCCAAGTGTCCCCCACAGACCTTTTCATAATCTGTTTTAAAATAAATAGGTATTTCTGTGCTCAGTAGACAAACGTTAAAGCTAGTTATCACCATTTGGAAGCCTGGCATTTACTATATGTTCTTTCATCAATTAAAAATGTCACTTGGAAGATATTATCTCTTACCACCATCCCACCCAAAAGGAAGAAGAAAACAAATCAAAAACAGAAGTAAAGGGAGAACTAGAACCTCTCCAGAAACAGTCACTCCATGAACACTTCAAGCATGACATCTCGACTTCAATCTACCTCCTAATTTGATTCCACTGATTTCCATAACAGGAGCATCTAAGAGGAGTCACCACCCAAGAAATGTACACACACCACTACCTTGGAAAAACAATTCAAAATGAGATCAGACAGTTACTGGCAACAAAAGTCAAACAGAAGATTGTGGCAGATCTGAAGTCAGCAAGATATTACTTTGTTATTCTGGACTGCACACATGACATCAGTCATATGGAACAAATGACTTTAATGGTGCGTTTTGGAACAACAACAGAACCTAGTGAAAATGTCCCTGCAATGGTGACTGTCAGAGAGCATTTTCTAGAATTTATTGACATTGCTGATACTACAGGAGCTGGTATGACAAATGTGTTTCTTAAAAAGCTGGAAGATACAGGAATTGCGATAGCTGGCATGAGATGTCAGGGCTACGATAATGGTGCCAACATGAGAGGAAAGAACAGAGGAGTGCAGACACGGATCTGAGAGTTACACCTTCGAGCTTTTTTTGTCCCATGCAGTTCTCATTCATTGAACTTGGTGGTCAGTGATGTAGCATCAGCTTCTAGTGAGGCTGCTGAATTTTTTAATGTAATTCAAAGCATCTATGTATTTTTCTCTGCATCAACTCATCGATGGAAAATTTTGAAGCAACATCTGGGAACATCCTCTCTGACACTGAAACCATTGAGTGCCACATGACGGGAAAGTCGAGTGGAGGCGATAAAGCCTGTGGAAGTCGTTTTTCTCCGACAAGCCTATCAAACACCAAATTGGGAAGATAGATGATGCCATAATTGCCGTTATGGAGGATAATGCTATGACAGGAACTGTTCATGGGAGAACAGTGGCAGAGGGAAATGGAATCACCAGAAACATACATAACTTCACATTTCTGTGTGGCTTAGTGTTGTGGAATGACATACTGTTTAAAATAAATGTTGTAAGCAAGAGACTCCAAGGCGTTGACCTTGATATATCCAGAGCAATGGAATAACTGGACAAAGCAAAGTCAAACCTACAGTCTTACTGGTCAGATGAGGGATTTCAAAATGTTCTGAAGAGTGCACAGAAGTTGGCAGAGGAACTTCACACTGACGCTATTTTCCCACCCACTCAAGAATACAAGAGTCACCGAAGATGACATTTTGATTACGAGGCACAGGCAGAGGTGCTGACTTTTGGTTTTGCTGGTGGGTGCCCTCCCTAGGCCCCACCCCTGCTCCGCCCCCTCCCTAGGCCCCACCCCCACTCCGCCCCTTCCCCCGCCTTTCCACCACTTGCTCCTCTACGCCCCCTCCTCTGAGTATGTCTGCCAGTTTTGGGAGGCTATTTTCTGCATATTTATACAGTTCTTTCATATTCTAGTTATTGAATGCGATTATCGTTGGTATGTTAACAATTTAATCATTAAAATAGTAAAGAACAACCTAATTACATAAATTACAGTACATTTAAAATCATTAAAATTCCCACTGTTGATTTTCACCACAAATTTATCCATCTTTCAACCTGGCCCTATAATTACAGTACGAACAAATGAAAAACACGTCCCTTCCACAGTCTCGCACCCCAGGCCCACCCCATTCCTTACCTCTTGACCACAGCGCCCTCCTGTAAGCACCCACCCAGTAAGGCTGGCCCTGCAGTCACCTTTTTCCCCAAACTCCACTGCCTTCATGGATTGGCATGTGTACCCATGCCAAAATTAAAACTCCCAGGCTCAAAGTGGAGTCAGATCTAAACAGCAGGCTACTAGCAACAAGATTTACACTCCACCTCTAGTGGTCAAGATTCATGTTCTCTGTATATTAGGATGCACCCAAGATGGCCATAATGACAGGATTCACATTAGAGAAAAAAGGTGAGTGAGGTAATAACTTTTATTGGAGCAACTTTTGTTGGTGAGAGAGAGAGAAAAGCTTTTGAACTTTCACAGAGCTCTTCCTGAAGAAGAGCTCTGTGAAAGTTCAAAAGCTTGTCTCTCTCTCTCTCTCACCAACAAAAGTTGCTCCAATAAAAGTTACCTCACTCACCTTTTTTCTTCCTGAAGAAGAGCTCTGTGAAAGCTCAAAAGCTTGTCTCTCTCTCTCACCAACAAAAGTTGCTCCAATAAAAGTTATTACCTCATTCACCTTTTTTCTCTAATTTCCTGGGAACAACAGGGCTACAACACCACAGCATACAAAAATGCAGGATTCACATAAACAGCACAGAGTGACCACCATCACACCAGGGCACTATTTTCAGGATTCATCTTAGCATAATGTCATCATCACACCAAGGAAGTAGCACTACCAGCACAATGAGATGAATATAGCCACGTGTGCATGCCAAAAATTCACAGTACAAGCACACTGGGATCCACACAGCAGGATAGTAGTGTCAGTTTAGCTCTCAGTTTAGTGGGGATACACTCAGGGACCGAGTCCAAGGGTTCAGCTAAACACAAGGGCACCTGCAAATAGCTGTACTAACAGCAGGATCTACACTGGCCCAATAGGAGGAGTTGCATGTCGGCACTAATTCCCAATCCCAGTGCAAGGCAATATGGGATCCAGGCACCAGGTCTTTAGTACCAACCAGACTTTGTACTCCTAGGAGAGTGGGATGGAATTATAGAAGTTACAGGGGGGAAAGCCCTGTGATCACCCTGGCACAGTCCATCTCCCTGCCAATGCAGGGCTGATCCTTACTGCATGTTTTGTCCAGTCTCCTTTTAAAAGTCGTAAGTCTTGGAGTTTCTAGCTGTGACACTCTCTACCAGGGGTTCTCAAACTGGGTGGCAGGACCCTTCAGGGGGTCACAAGGTTATTATATGGGGGGTCATGAGCTGTCAACCTCATGACACCCCCAAACCCCGCTTTGCCGCCAGCATTTATAATAAGGTTAAATATATAAAAAGTGTTTTTAATTTATAAGGGGGGACTCGCACTCAGAGGCTTGCTATGTGAAAGGGGTCACCAGTACAAAAGTTTGAGAGCCATTGCTCTATACCTCAGGGGAGCGGCATGCTGTGCTCCGTAAGCCCCATATTCATCATTTGTATATATTCTTTATATTTCATATAAAGCATGCAATGTAAGGTATCATGGGAAAGATTATGATTTGCTGAAACCCACTGTTCTGTCGAAATATGTATATCATTAAGGTGTATAAAGTTATGCGATTGTGCTGTATGGTGTTAATGAAATATGCTGCAAATTTGGGAGCAGCCCAGAAGACAACTCCCCAGAAACAACAAGGCACTTGACCAAATGGCTGGGTGAATGTTAAACAACCATCACCAGCCATTGTGCAGCAAATGAGTGACAATTAGCAATTCAATGACCATCACCAGAGAATTACTCAACCCTGGGATTCAGCAATGCCCTGTCCCCCCAACATGATCACTAGCCCTTCCCTTGGGAGACTTCCATCCAAACCCCAAGGCAGAGATTGCACTGCTAGGAAGGTTTCCCCTGTTAGCCTGACTTTCCCTCTCCTCCCCTCCCCCCCCCACCCCAGTGCCTGGTTGTGTTTGCCAGAGTGAGCACATGGACTTTAACATATAAACCATATACAACGGAAGTGCCCCCAGCCACCCTCACCCCAAGACCCCCTTTTAAATACACTTCTTACCTGCTGCTGGTATTAATGCCTTTAGTTGTGTGAGAACAGGCTGGAGAAAGTTTTGCAGCTGGAGAACCAGAGAAAGCATGCCTGCCACAAGAAGCTGGTAGGAGCAGGATACAGACAGAGAGGCACCAGTGGTGGTGGGGGGTCACTCTCTCTGCCCCTCCCACCCAGGAGCAGAGTTCCCTTCCCACTGATTGGCTGGTGGCCAAAAAAAAACCTCAACAGCAAATCTGGAAAGAGCTGTTTTGAATGCAGCAAGTCTATGACTCAGAGCCTGAAACAGCTGCTCAGCAGGGGGGAACAGCTGATCGGCGCTCCCGGCTCTGGCACTGAAACAAACTGCTGATTGCTCACCCCCCGCAGCCTCTCTGAACAGCTGATGGGGGCCCCAGGCCCCCAGGCCCCCAGGAGCCCCTTAAACACTTGACTGGTGCCAGTGGGTGCAGAGCACCCACTAATTTTTCCCGGAGCACCCACGGAGTCGGCGCCTATGGGCAGAGGATAATCCCATAAGAGACCCCAAACAACAATTTAAAGTTGAATTCTTTAACCACGTGCTAGATTGTGCAATAGTCAGTTGAAGAATGTTTCATGCAGCTCAAGGAACACAGCAGTATATTTGGAAAGTTGTATGATATTCCAAAACTCCTATACCAGCAATGTAGGGCACTAGAGACAATGTTGACACATGATGACATGCGCGATATTGATGCGAGTGATTTAGGTGATGAACTGAAAGCTCTTTCAAGATACATTTCAGTGGGATCAATTCCAAAGGCTGTTCTGGAATACATGTGCACAAATAAGATGACCACCCTCTTTCCAAATGCTTTTGTTGCTCTGCACATACTTCTAACGCTTCCTGTAACAGTTGCCAGTAGAGAACACAGCTTCTCCAAGCTGAAGTTAATAAAAACACATCTACACTCCACAATGACACATTAGAGGCTGGTCGGCCCTGCAACCATCTCAGTAGAGCATGAGCTGGCCCAGAATGTGGACCTTCAGGAAGCAGAAGCAGTTCAAATCTTTGCAACCAAGAAGGCACGAAAAGCACCACTTTGAGTATTCAAACAGATAAAAATGCCAGTGTTTACTATGCAGACAAGAAAAGTTACATTTGATGTTCAGGCGTTTGAAAGTTAAGTGTTACTTAAATTTTTTGAACAAGGCATTTTACGTTGTTAGTTCTCCTTTATTGGGGTAGGTAGCAGAGCAGTATCATGAGAGGAGTAGGACTGGAAGAAGGCAGAATTGAGACCATTCAAAGTTTTAACCCAGGCAAGGGGGCATGGGGGTGTCATTTGAGCTCCCTGCCTCAGGTGCCAAAATGTTGTGGGCTGGCCCTGAATATAACTTGGAAAGCAAGGAAGACCCGAGAGAAACTACAAAGGCACTTAAAAAGGGAATACATTAGAGCTAACTAAATCCAGGCAGTAGCCTATTTGCTGCCCTTCTTCATTAGTGCTTTGTAGTTTCAGGTGTGAAAAGAAGCTAAGCCTTGATTGAGATAAGACTTCCTTTTGAAATCCATGTCCTCTGCCATCATTAAAAATAATAGACAATCTTACTATCTAAAGGATTTAATAGGTAGCTCTCTGCTCAGGATTAGAAGCATCTGGGTCTCTTGTTCTGCAGACTGGTAGAGACTCTGACATTTATGGGGTGACACACATTTTCTAGGTAAGGGGTTTCAAGTGTGTCCTGCTGCCAAGCATAGCCAGTTGGCGGGCTGTACGCACAGCAGCTCGAGGAGCCTGCTCCAAACCCCACTGAAGTCAATGGGAGCATTTTATTTAATTTCAATGGACTTTGGATAAGGCTCTAGAAGTTTATTGATAGTCCGTGCAATATTTTGACACTGTGCATCATACCAATGGCAGATTGGGAGAGGAAAGGATCAAATGAAAGAGAGGAGCAAGAAGAGGGGGAGGGCAATAGATAGATATATCTTCATTTTATAAGGCTTTTGACACAGTCTAACATGACATCTTCCTAAGCACACTAGGAAAATGCAGTGATGAAATTACTATAACGTGGGTTGAAATTCTGTACTCAAAAAGCAGTTATCAATGGTTCACTGCCACATGGAGGAAGGGGAAGTGGGGGAAGGAATGTATCTAATGAGGCTCTGGGTACTATTCAGTATTTTCATTATTTGGATAATGGATTGGAGAGTGTGCTTATAAAATCTGCAGATGACACCAAGCTGGGAGGGGGTGCAAGCACTTTGGAGGACAGGATTAGAATTCAAAATAACTTTGACAAATTGGTCTGAATTCAGCAAGATGAAATTTAATATAGATACGTGCAAAATACTTCACTTAGGAAGGAAAAATCAAATGTACAACTACAAAACTGGGAATAACTGGCTTGGTGGTAGTACTGCTGAAAAGGATCTGGGAGTTATACTGAATCACAAATTGAATATGAGTCAACGATGTGATACAGCTGAGAAAAAAGCCAATATCATTCTGGGGTGTATTAACTGGAGTGTCGTATGTAAGACAAGAGAGGTAATTGTCCTGCTCTACTCATTCCCTTCCAACCCTGCATTCCTGTGATTCTATATTATACTATAACGGGGTTCAAAAGGGAGCTAGACAGATTCATAGAAGATAGGTACATCAACGGCTATTAGCCAGGATGATAAGGAATGGTGTCCCTAGCCTCTGTTTGCCAGAAGCTGGGATTGGGTGACAGGGCATGGATCACTTATTGATAACCTGTCTGTTCATTCCCTTTGGGGCACCTGCCATTGACCACTGTCAGAGGACAGGAGACTGGGCTTGATGGACCTTTCGTCTGACCCAGTATGGACGTTCTTATAAACAGAAGAAACGGAGTGCACCACTCAGACCAACCCACCCAGCAAACTACTGCTCACTGGGGCTGGGTTTAGAACCCAGCTAGACTCTGAGTGAGCCCACACTCAAATCCCTGATAAAAAAAAAAAAAAGTAAGAAATCCAGGTAATATGAAGCATATCAAAAAGTCAGCAAATAAAAAGCGTAACTTGTTCTAGTTCAAAATGGCAGCATACAGACACCCTGCCCAAAGAAGAGTGACATTTACTTTCTTAATTCCAGAATACTGTACATTTAAAATAAACTCTCGCAAAAGCTAAATTAGGATCATGCTGTTATATAGCAAACAGGACTGCACCGGGAGTTCCAACTCAGAACCTTAGACCACACATCAGGAAACTGAGGTATTGCTGCAATAACAGCAGGGAAAACTATCCCAACACTTAAGTGCTCTTAGCAATTTTGTGTATGTCTGGGGTTTAGTTATGCTAAGCCCATATCAACTCACACATTTCACACTGGGAGTTGACAGCAGCAAAAAAAATAAATAAAAAATTATGCTGATCACCATAGTCTCATTAATAATTTACGAAGTCTTTGCTCTGGATCTATACTCTGCCTGAGCCAAAGGCATTTTCACTCCTTTAAAAGAAAAGAAAAAGAGTGCATAGGGCTTTTCCCCCTTATAAACGCAACCTGATCCTAAAAAGAACTTTTAGAAAAGTCTCGAAGACACAGTTTTTGGCTTACTTTAAATAAGCAGATGCTGTTAAACAAAAATCTATTGCAATGGACATCTGACTCACCAAGGCAGAGACAGATGGCTAACCCCTAATATGCTATTTATCTGTCTGTTTACCTACTTATTTGGTCTCAATCATGGTAGTACCTCCCAAAAGAATGAACAATAATGCAATCTCTCTTTTTCTCTTCACTCTGCCAGGAAGAGGGAAGCTTGATGCTTTTTAAAAACACACATTCAAACAACGGCAAGATTTGCATGAAATAATCATGGAACCACAGAAAAAATATTTCAATCAATTATTTAATCGATATATTTTAAAAAAAAAATCCCACTGGTGGTCTGTGATAGGATTTTTTGTGTGCATAAAACCAGATTACGTTTGCTAAATTTGTGACAGAAATTTAGCATCTCAAAAAGTTTGTGTCCATATTTAATATGATTTTCCTGTTTAATGGCAGGCATATTTGCTTCTGAAATTTCCCCACCGTCAGAATTTCCTAAAACCAACAGCATTTTGAATTATTTCAGGAGAAAGGATAATACTTTCAGACAGGGATGGTCTGGTGGTTAAGGGACTCGGATCTCTGTTTAATCCATAGCTTTGTCACAAACTATGTGTGACCTTGGGCAAGTCACTCGATATTTCTGAGCCTCAGGCTCCTCATCTGTAAAATGGGCATAATACTATTTCTCTTCTCTCGCTCTTTGAATTGTCTATTTATATTGTAAACTCTTTGAGCCAGGGACTTTCTCTTGGTACATCTATGTATATCACCTAGCACAATGAGGCCCTGATTTTGGTTGGCGTCTCCAACTGCTGCTGGAATACAAATAAACAAACAAAATATAAAGATATAGACAGAGAGAAACATACCACTTTAGAGCAAGTAGATAGATACAGCTCAAAACAAGTGAACCTTTTCAATCAGAGATTTTTTTAAGGCTATGAACATGCAGCCACTCATTTTAAATGATCAATTATTATTTTTTTAAATTAATTAATCTACAGATGATGGGATCCTTTTAGCACAGAATTATCAATACTCTAAAAAAATTTCATCCATATGTTTCTGGAAGTGTACCATGTTCTAGGACTCAAAAGATGGAAAGTCAGTCATAAAAATACTTTGATTCTTTTCACCAAGGTAAAGTAATTGACGTTTTAAAAATATGTATTTACATAAGATTTAGGAAATATTGCTTTAATAGTAAAATGTGTCCACATAGTACAATTCAAAAATATGAATTGTTTTTCCACGTGGAAGAACTTGAAATCATGAGCAATATGAAAGATGCACAGGCTGCACCCCAGAGCTGCTTCAGTGAGTTTAGCTCCACTTTACATATTATCTTCACCATGAACTGAGAAACAAACTGAGGGAAAGCGATCTGATATGCACTGCACATAACCCCGGGCTAAACATTACGGCCCTTACCGAGAAGTCATAAGGCTAAGGTTTTTGCACAGAGAGGGGAACAACACGTAAACGCTTGATCAACTAGGTGAAATCATGCCCTATCAACAACTGGCTGATGCATTTAGCCTATTCACCCGCAAGGCCCATCTCAAAACAGTAACAATTGCTCTTGGATTCAATCAACCTGCAACATACCTTTATGTATCTCAATACACACACGCACACATACGGAAATTAATTCCTTGGGCTAGGAAAAGAAAGCAAACTGACTGACTGACTGAGCCCTATACTACCAAATATGTACAAACAAGTTCTCCATATCTTTTAAGACAAGCAATGTGGATGACAGGGCATTACTCAACCATGATGTGCAAACATCCTATGAACAATACTGGCTTTTCATATTTGCAAGATGCTAAAAATGGCCCAGTTTGACTCAATCTCTCCCTCCTCTCCTATGAAAAGCAATAATATTAATCTAATATGTTTATCACTCACTCTGTGATTGAAAGGACTTCTGTTCTAAGATCTGAAGACTTATTTGTCAAGTCAGAAAGCTTTGTTTTAGCCTTTCAGCTAGCAACAGTCTCTGAAAAGGCATATATAACATGATGAACCCTAGAAAATTACCGAGATCATAACATAAGGGATTTGGGGGATGAGGAGGGATGTGGAGTAAATGACATAAAAAAAATTAGAGATGGAAAGGACCTACTGGAGGTGGAGAAGTTTTATGGGATTAGCTATATTATAAACATCTGTATGAAACAGCCATGTCTCAAACACCAGGCCACACCACAATCAAGACTATCTCATTCTCTTTTTTGCCAAGACTTTCCACAGGCACATCTAAAGCAGATATGGAGATCAATGGCCAGACATGGAAAAGATGAAGTCTTAAGTCTTGTCTACATAGGAAAATGGGACAGATTTAACTAAATTGTTTTAGTTGGTGTGAGCGCCTTGTGTGGCCACTCTTATTTCAGGAGTGCCATGTATCAATTTAATTGAAGTCAGTTTCTTAATCAGCAATGTGGGTCCATACTGTATTGTGGGAGATCTACTCCTCCAGTTGTGTCCACAACGGCTTAACTAAACCGGTTTCTAACCATCAAAGGGATGTAAACCGCCACCCCATTGATCATCAACAAGAGTTATATGCATGCACCCAGTATCACACCATCCACCTCATAATCAAATAACACCTTTCATTCCTGAGGCACTTCATTCTTCAGTCAATAGCTGTGAAATACACACTGGGACGGGATTATTTCATCTGCCCCTGAAATGCTTCCACATCTGGGAAGAAACCCGTTTGCTGTTTTTCAGTGCATAGCAACCCGGCATGACTGTAGGATAGAAACTGAAGAATACCATCATATCTAATGGAAACTGCAAAAGGAATCACGCAAATGGCTCTACCAGAAAGTTGTTTTAATAGAGACTAAAACCAGTAAGTGCCTGACAATATGGAGGGCTGCCCGAGCACATTCAACTCCCATTGCAGGTATTAGGAGCTCAGCACAGATTTGGGTTCTTGGTGCTTACTTTACTTTATTTATCATATTCTCTAGTTTATTTTTCTCCTTTAAATGTAACTTATTAACCACTGAAAAACTATTAGAATATATGTTTAATACAAATATTCAATTACCATAAATATATTTATATATAATACAATAGAAACACTCACGCACCATGTCATATACAACTCATGTGCATATGATCACGTGCATTTACATACACACAGTCTTTCTCTAGGCCACATCCTTACCTGGTGTAAATTAGCATAGCATATTGAAAATATCCTTGGCTGGTGAAAATCTGCTACCTTGATTTCAGTGAAGCTACTTTGCACTAGGTGAGGATGTGGCGGGGGGGGGGGGGGGGGCAGGGAGGGAGAGGGAGGGAGAAAGAATGCATATAACCACATATACACAACTCATATTATCTGTATTTAGATGTAATATTGGCATTGATGTCGAACTTGACACTGAATCTGAAACCTGCCAGAATCTCCATTATGTGATTTAAACCTGTTTGAGTATAATAAAGAAGTGAGAGAATCTGCCTGAATTCTACATAACTAGCAGTAGTTGGATAGTCTCCAATTACACCAAAAGCTGTTTTGTCAATGTGAGAAGAATAAATCAGAGAAGATGCATTTCACCTTTAGGAAAGCCAAGCAATCAGCTCATTCATCATCTTCCATCAGTGAAAAATTTAGTAAATGGCAACAGAATAGGAGTCGATAAAATGTGCTTAAATACAACCCAGGCTTTTACTTGCTGTGCTTTTAATTTGGTAAATAAATGCCTTCCGTTGGGCACACACCCTAGAGTCTCTGCAATGACGTGGATTAAGTGCTCTGTTAGCACTGAAGTGCTGAATGGATCTCCGAGGTATAGCTAACTATAATGGCCTTGAAACATTCAGCCTAAATCTCCCTGCTGTTTAATTTCAAACATTAAAAGGTGCATGTGGGGGTAACAAAACTCTGGAGTTAAAAATATTACCCTTTTTATGGTTTTATTTAGTCTGTTAACTGTACAAATAAGAAGAGTGTGTCTTACAGGCAAGAAATACAAGTGTAATAATATCTGAGAGTCTAGTAGAATATATTGTTAATTAAATTGAGTTTAGCCCCGAAAGGCATGCAATTTTTTTGTTTTTAAGAAAAGACTTAATTAAGAATAAATATCAGGAAAAGAAATAGGTGCGCACACACATTAAATAGAATGGGTGGGAAGAGAGGGGGGTTATAGCTGCAGTCAATGGAGACCATTCTTATATTAAGTAGGGGTTTCTCATCTAGTGAGCTTTTTCATTGACTAGTTTTGTAAGTAATGTGTATTGTACGGTGCAGTTTTTATCCTGCTGATATAAAATCTAATTCCTTTCCCCCACAGGAAGAGAATGAAGCCGCAAAAAGCCATGTGCACTAAAGACTGGATTTTCCAAAATGCTCAGCGCCCGGGATTGCTGCCAGACTTTTGAAAGTAGCTCAGCTCCCATTTCAGAACCAAAATAAATGGCCAGATTTGCAGGCACACTTGATGGGTGGCTGGGGAGCCTTTTTGAAAATCTGACTCCAGTGGTCACAGTGGGAAGTGCTTAGTGCTGAGCACTTTGGGAAACGGGGTTCCTATTTAGGTTCCTAAGTGGGAGCTGGGCTCTTGAAAATCTGGCCTTGCAAAAACTGATGCACATGTACCAGTTTCAATGCAAGTAATTCTCTTGAGTTGAACAGGACTACTCGTGAACCAAAAGTTAAGCACAGGCATAACCGTTGCAAAGTAAGAGCTTGAAATTACTAGCAATCATTCCCTTAGGGTCAGAATCTGTGGAGTACTGAATTCCCTTCATTCCCATTGCAATAAATAGTAGCTGAAGGTGCTCAGCACCTTCTAGATGTCATAGCAGCCTGCAGTGATGCTGAGGGGCAACAGGGTGGCGAGAAAAGGAGAGAGAGAGAGAGAGAGAGGGTTCAAGAAGTTGCACTGTGTTGGAAAGAGAAGACTGTTAACCCTGCATGCCCAGATAGACTAGCACGGACTGACTCCAAAAAACAGTCACAGAGGGAGGGAGGAAAGGAAGCAGTCTGGGGTGAGAAACACATTATCTAACAACTATTTTAGTTTTTAAAAAATGGTAGGCAAAAATAAGGGAAGATGCTACTGAGTACAGGTGGCTCCTTGAGTGAATGCATGCGATTGTTTTAGGTGTGATGTTGAGCTTTTGCAAGAAATATGACCCATTGTGCATGAGAGACACCACTTGTGGACAATACATACACAGCTGATAAGTAGTTTTATTAGCACAATGCGAGATTGTGATGGACGTCTTGTGTGCATTTAACACCAATTTATTCTGAGATGGGGTTGGCAAAGCTGCTAGACATATGCTATCTGTAGATTTCTGCTTTCTGGCATGAAATGGCCTGTACTATTTTTACTAATGTTATGCATCTAAGGTCACTGCTTCCTGTTCAGCCTTCTCCCTGAAGTGTTAGTCACAGTGCCCAAAGTCTACACAAAGGCAGTCAAGTGCCAACATGCCACAAGTTATGTTAGAGAGGGGAGGCAATAAAACCAACCGCTGCAGCATATTCTCACTTAGGAAAATTAAACTTTGATGGATTCATTTCACACTACAGAATTGCATTTCCTTTTTGCATTCTGTTCTAGAGCAAGGGCAGAGAGAGCATGACTGACCCTACAGGTGAGAGGCTTTCTCCTGGCTCAGTAAAGACACTGCATGTACAGATTAAAACAAACAAAACCCTATACCACTCACATAAGATAATGAGAAAGAAAGAATGACAGATATCAGTTAGTCAATTATTGCACTACTGGTAGGTGCTTGTATACAATGGTGATGAGGAGTGTATAAGAACCTATGCAGAGTAGAGTAGAATACATTATATCTTACTTGGCCTTCAGATAGCACAGTTGGGCAATCAATTAACCACAGTGCTTCTCCAAAGTTAGGGACATTAAGGAATGGGAAGGTGGTTTACCTTGTCCTTTGGAGACAGCAGGGACAATACAATATGCCTAATATCCTCTCCTGCTATGCTAAGTCTTAACTATTCCTATTCCTATAGAACCCATCACCTGGTGCACAAAGTCTAGCAGATACAGCACTATTTCAAACTAATTCATCTGGGAGGTGCTCAGATAATATTGTCAAAACCCTAAGATGATGGCTAGATTCCCAGTCCCTACCAGGAATATGGTTGTATGAGGTCTTGACTCCTTGCTACAAGATCTTTATAAAGACATATGTGGCTCAGCCTCTTACCAGGCCTGATCCAAAGCCACTGGGAATCTTTTGAATACACTGTGGACAGTATGATGTGTTTTCCCTAGTCCTACAACTTGCTGCAAATTAACTATTCTACATTTACACTGATTTCTACATAAATACTGTGAACAGCTACCTTTCTTGTGCTGTTACCACAGAGCCCAGTTTGTGACGGTACAAGTCTTACAATGATGTTACGAGTTACTAAGAGAGATTCAATTGACAAACTCCCCCCAGAAATTCTGTTTGTACCTCAATAAATTTCAGTGAAGCTGGTACCATAAAATAGAAACAGCCCATGGAAATGATGGAGCTGTTCAAAATTTAAAGATGTCAAAATTCAACACACAAAAATCAGGGAAAAAATTGTTGAAATGTTTGCATTTTCCCCTTTCTTCAACCTGCTCTAACACACACACTTTTTTGCTTAAAAGAAGAAAAGATTATTTTAAAACCATTTGAGTTCAGTTAAAATACTTAACTCTGAAGTTAGTAAACACACAAAAGGAGAAAATCTTGAGTTCTGTGATCCCCCATCTATATCCTGAAACGCTTCTCTCACATGTACATGTAGGTACAACATCATGACTAGCATTTCTATAGAAAGTCAGCCTATGGCAGTGGTTCCCAAACTTTAACAACCTGTGAACCCCTTTCACTAAAATGTCAAGTCTTACGAACCCCCTCCTAACAATGAATATTTCCAGGGATTTTCCCCTTTACCTGAGTATAAATTATAAAAGCAGTGATCTTGGAAATATAAAATTTGTTTTTATGACATGCTTATTACACACTATTTATGATTAATTAGTATGTATCATCACCGTATTTTTATTACATTATGCAAACGGCAACACTCTTCCAAGATCTCACTTTCATAGCTTGAATCACTTTGAATAAGCCTGTTCTAAGACAAGGCTCCTATGTCTCATCAAGGAGTATCAGATGTGAAACAGCAAGAAGGTATTTAAGAAGCCAACTCAAAGAGTTCCTCCTACACAAGCATTCAGATCTTGAGCAGTCCAGGCAAACAATGCACGTTACAACAAAACTTAAACTTGTTCTTCATAATAATTTAAAAAACAACACTAGCTGCCTATTTAACTTTAAAAACAGCAAAAAATATCCACCTCCCTTTCCATTTCTTATAAGGAGTCTTGAAGATCAAATCTCCTCAGTGTGATAGATATGCTTCCTTTGATCTGCTTAACTCTTGGAAGTCCAGGGGCTCCAGGCTGCTGGCCCTGTGCTTCCTGGGGTCCCTAGGGACAGCTTTGTCCACCATTAGGGAATTTTTTCCCCAAGAACCCCCTGTAACATTTCGCGAACCCCCAGGGATTCACAAACCCCAGTTTGGGAACCACTGGCCTATGGTGATTCTACCTCATTTCTCTCTCTGTCTAAAGCTACGTGTACTCCAGAGCTGGAAGGTGTCATTTTCAGCTCAAGGACATATACCTGCGCTAGCTCTGATTGAGCTAGTGCGCTAAAAATGGAAGTATAGCCGTGGCAGCACAAGCAGCAAGAGGGGCTAGCTGCCTCCAATACAATCCCATCTGAGACTGTAGGCACCTACTTGGGGCAGCTAGCCACTTGTGCTGCCGTGACTACACAGCTATTTTTAGTGCACTAGCTCTATCAGAGTTTCACTGGTCATTTATGAAGCCCACTTCCAGAGCCCAGATGAAACAAGCTATAATTTCTCTACAAATTCAGTATTTTAAGATACAAACCCAAACACAGACACTCCATAAATAATGTATACCATCTTATGAACCTGACAATATTTCGTTCTGGAATTACACTTCCACACTGGGGGAAAAATTATCTTAAAAACATCTGCTTTTCCATTTTCTTATAGTGCTTGCAGATTCCATACTCATCACTCACAAATGAGCTGGAATTATGGGCACTTCGAGCTGAGTTTCATTTTTTTCACGTGCTCTCTAGTTATGCTTAGCAATGCAATATATGAAACATACACACTGTCAAGCACCATTGGGAAAAGCCATAAAAGCATCTGTGGGGAGGAAAAAAATTGCTTTAGCAAACTCTAATGAGAGCTTTCTAGCCCCTCACCCAAAATTCTAAGACTAGCAAAGAGATTTTTAAATGGTTTAAATAAATAAATACCCAACAGTGTGAACTGGAACACACCTAAATAGAACAATAACCCTGCACTATTAGAACACTTAACATTATTCCATGTCATTTTACTGTGGAAGGTTTATCCCTATCAGATACCATCCATCCCTCTGCTATATCTAATTATCAAAACAAATCTTGCTTCCTTTACTGATTTTGCCTTAATTTGAAGCACCAGATTTCAATATCTAGCTAAGGTATTTATATATATGCAAATTATAAAGTTGACTTTGACTTTCAGCATAATTTCAGTACATTGTCTGAGGAAAAGAAGCATAATAAACATGAGACCAGACTAAATGTTATTCTGAAATATGTTTTTTTTAAAAAAGTAATTTGAGAATACATGTACACATATATGCGCAAACTTGATACAAAAATCTAACAAAAACAGTACATCATATAAAGTTTACACATGGGCGTAAGCAATCTGGAAAAGGTACTTGCTATTACCTAGGATCTGAGCACGTCTCAATCTTTAATGAATTGTTCTCACACTGTTCCTGTGAGGTTGGGAAGTGCTATTATCCTCATTTTACAGATGGAAAACTGAGGCAAGAAGAGACTACTTGACTTGTCCAAGGTCATGCAGGAAATCTGTAGTGGCGCAGGGAAGAAACCGCAAGTCCCAGGCTAGCACCCTAATCTCTTTGTTATGCTTCTTCCTAATAGGGCAGGTGCTCAGCCCTTTCTGATAGTCAGGCCTCTTTCCAAGACCCAAAATCATTAGTCACTTTTTAAAATCTTGGCCTACTTAAATAATAGAAAACCATCCAGTAAGTTTCTAATTTAAAGGGCATAGGGAAATAGGTCAGAAGCTGGTTATTAATTAATTTGATTTAACATTTAAACATTTCCTCAGCTAAGAAATCTGATGAGCAGTTTAATTGGCATGACTTATAGGATGCTGAAGAGCTGATTGTGAATCAACCTTTTCACTGTACGTGAACATTGCATCTCACAGAATGTAGCGATTAGAAAGTAAATACTGATGAGTCTATTTGTTGCCGCAGTGTGTGTTATATTCGGTAGGAAGCATGGGGTGGAGGAAGGATTCGTCTGTTAATATTGGTTGCTGCAATCATTCCATTCCATCTACTTTCTTTAAGAATTTGCTCAGCTACTTACTATCTTTGCATGACTTCCCCAAACAGAGCAGCTAACAGTCACGAGCACACTTTTCTTTTTCTTTCCTCTTACTTCCTCTTCAACCATTTGGTGTAAATTGATCTGCAGAGATACAGGATTTATTTATTTTTGTCCAGGAGATTTTCCTGGGAAATGCCAGAGCTCAAAAGCAGAAGATACTTGATGGCTGCAGAGAAGCTTCAGGTCACAAGAAAAGCTTTTTTCAATACATTACTGATGGGTTTCATTAGCAGAGTTTTTCAGAATTGTGAATAGCGTGGTTTTACAGGGACCCAGAAGCTCTGAGTTTAGTTTGCAGCCATGCTAGAGATTTTCTGTATGACCTTTGTCAAGTCACTTAATCTCTCTGTGCCTAAATACTACATCTGTAAAACTGGGATAATAATGACTTCTGACCCTGGCCTTTATAGATTACAAGTGTTTTGTGGCAAGGACTCTCATTTACCTATCTGTACAGTGCTTAACGCAACAGGAACACAATTTCAGATGGGGCCACTAGTGACTATATTTTATTAATTATTATTATTATTAAATGTTAATGATTAGTTCAGGCCTAACACAAGGGAAGAGGCACTGTAATTAACTTACTGGTGCATCCTTTATGTATTTCTTAAGCTTAAACAGGATTCATAGCTTCCTGTTCTACAGAGTAGCACACCACTGGAAAAATATGCATGTTTGACTTTCCAATATGGGCTTAGCATCTGCACATGCAATTTAAATTATATTTTCCCCTAAAATAAGGAAAGATTCTTTCCCTCCCTCAAAACCTCCTCTCCTGCTGTTCCACAGAACCACCCCTCTTTGCCTTGTACATTAGGAAAGGGATAGATAATAAGACAGTACATATCATAATGCCACTATATAAATCCGTGGTGTACCTACAGCTTGAATACTGTGTGCAGTTCTGGTCACCCCATCTCATAAAAGATATATTAGAAGTGGAAAAGGTACAAAGAAGGGCAACAAAAATGATTAAGGGCATGGAACTGCTTCCACGTGAGCAGAGATTAAAAAGACTAGGACTGTTCAGCTTGGAAAAGAAACAACTAAGGGGGGATATGATAGAGATCTATAAAATCATGAATGATCTGGAGAAAGTGAATAAGGAAGTGTTATTTACCCCTTAATAAAATAACACAAGAACCAGGGGTCAATTAAATTAATAGGTAGCAGGTTTAAAAACAAACAAAAGGAAGTACTTCTTCATACAAAGCACAGTCAACCCGAGGAATTCATTGCTAGGGAAATTATAACTGGGTTCAAAAAAAGAATTGGATAATGTCAATGTCTACCAGCCAAGTTGGTCAGGGATGCAATGTCATGATCTCTGTCTCTGAGCCTCTGACTGCCAGATGCTGGGACTGGAGGATAGGGGACGGATCACTTAATTTATTCCCACGTTCTGTTCATTCCCTTTGAATCATCTGGTATTAACCACTGTCAGAAGAAAGGATACTGGGCTAGATGGACCATTACTCTGGCCAAGTATGGCCCAATATGTTCTTTCCCCTCAGTGACCTACTCGTTTGTTATTCTCCCTACTCCCTGCCCTCCCAAAAGAAATCACATACTCAGTATTTCAGCAGGTTTTTTTTAGAAAGGTAATACACTTTATCACTGCCCACCTAACTATTTAAATAAGGAAAGCTAAACATGGACGCTACTAAGAGAATCATCCGGGCTACTCCAGTTTGTTTCTTAAATGTCACATTTTAAGGCAATGATACTACAGCTGTGAAATATCACCTCCAGGCAATGACACAGGGGGTAATAAAACCCCTCCTATCCCCAGGATAACAGTTAAGGAAAGGGGGATATACACAAAGAGTGAGTGTGGAAGAGAGAAAGCACATGAGAGTTATTGCCTTTTATTAATATTCAGTAGTATAAATTGGGGCATGCAAAGGCATTTCTCAAGCATCATAAATGCTCCTGGCATCCCAGGATGGGTCTGGAATGAAATACAAGCAGTGGTTTCACATATCTGCAGAGTAACCACAGCGTCTCCAGTAGAAACTGCTTCCCTTGGGGCAGCGAGATCTGTAAGTAAACAGCGAATGTGCAGGGGTCGCCATAATAAAATCTTGAGATTATTTCTGAATTCACGGTTATGGACACTGAGCACAGGCAATGAGCCAGGAAAAATAGAAGGAAAATAAAAGCAATACATTCATTAAAGAGAAAGCATGCTTGGACAACAGGATAGGCCTGCTTCTCTTATTTTCCCCTCTGCCTGGAACTCCCTTTTCAACAGCCTGGGGTCGCAACACCTCCCTTAGGTCCCTGCTAAAAAAACAACTTCAAGGGCTCTTATAGAACAGTTATCTATTCATTGTTACTCTCAAGCGTCCTGACTTTCAGAGCAGCTGAGCCACCCCAACCTCAGCTTCAAGTCAACTGGTGCTTGAGACTTCTGAAAGTCAGCTGCAGCAGTTCTCAAGCAACCACATGAATGTAGTTCTATGTTTGTACAGTGCTGAGCACTGTGAGGTCCTGGTCCATGACTGGGGCTCCTCGGCATCACCACAATACAGTTAACATATCTGTGCCTCAGTTTCCCCATCCATAAAGTGGAGATAATCATACATACCTTCTTTGTAAAGCCCTTGGAAATCTGCTCATGAAGAGCACTCTGCGAGAGCTAGGTACTCATTATTAATTATTATTACTAATTAATAATAGTAAGACCCCCCACCTTGTTCTTTTGCTTCTCCTACCTTTCCTGTGAAGTCATATGTGCCTCTTCTCATATTAATAAAAGGCCAGATTGACACTAATTCTGCATGAGTAAGGAAGGCACAAATTCCTCAAGCAGCACCACTGATTTCATTACAACTTTGAGGGACAAGGCCTTAGTAAATTGAGAACAGCATATTCTTATTCATGATGAGCAAACACTAACTTTTTAAGTCAATGAGAGCTTTTTTTGACTGACTATGTTTTAAAGACTTCAGAATTTTGCACTCGGTCCTACAAGGTGCTGACATTCTGGTCTTTATTCATTAGACCACTTAAGTACATGCATAGGTTTAAGCACATGGGACTACTTATATGATTAAAGTTAAGTATGTGCTTAAGTACATTTGTGGATCGGGACCAGAGTGCTCAGCATCTGGTAGGAGTAAGCCTTTCGCCACACATTATTGACCTCCAGTGTTGAATTAAGAAATTGAGCGTACGGAAAATGTTAAAATCCCATTGGTTTAAATTGTTTGTGCTATGTTACTGGTATCCCTCGTTCTCAGACTTTGCTCTCTATTTAGTCCTTATTATATAAAGAGGCTGACCCATTCTCTTTTGCACCAACAATCTCATTGCCAATAAAACCATTGGTTACTTACTGTAGTTTGTGCTATTGAAATATAACATTCTGGTTTGACCCTTAAACTGTTCTTTAAAAAAAATAAATCCTGCTGCACTGTTCAATCTTATGGTACCCTTGACATGGGCAGACACTGCAGGACACAAATACAGAAAAGAACATTAATAAGGTATAACAAAAGGAATTTTTAGCATGGGGGAGACATGTATATATTATATTGACCCCTTACTTCAAGCTAAATAAGACCAGCATTCTGTACTGATGCATCCATTCTATGTTCTATAGTTTTTCTGCACACTAACTATTTGCAAACAGATTTGCCGGAGAAACTAAAATCAATCGTTCAGGCAGAGGTTCTTCTCCACATCAATCCTACTTAAAAAGAATACCAAATCCTCAATATAAGTGACCTGAGTAAGCCCTTTTAAGAAGACTGATATTAAAAAATAAAAAGAAAGAAAGAAAGAAATCTATGGCACCGGACTCCCTAACCCCGCTTAAGTAAAATGGAGTTCTACGTTTGTTTTCAACCCTATAAACACGCATCAATCAGGAAAGAGTGACCTTGTTATCCAACACTAGAACAATCCGCACTACTTACTTAAGTACATGCACTTAAGTAAATCCTTAATCAAAAACTGCACAAAAGCAGTTTTTGCTATATACCCCACCCCCCCGTTTTCCAATCAGCTAACAATGTATGAATGTTTAGTGTTTCCAAGTGGAGTATGAAATAGGGCACTATGCAGCTATTAATTGAAACTAAGTAGCAAACAAGAGAGCCCTTTCTTAGGGCATGTCTTCACGTACAGCACTACAGCGGCAGACTTGCATCGCTGTAGCACTTTAGTGAAGCGACAAAGGGTCCTGTGCACCCTATAGACTAACTAAATTTCCACTGCATGCATCCGAAGAAGTGGGTATTCACCCACGAAAGCTTATGCTCCAATACGTCTGTTAGTCTATAAGGTGCCATAGGACCCTTTGTCGCTTCTACAGATCCAGACTAACATGGCTACTCCTCTGACACTTTAGTGAAGACGCTCCTACGCCGATGGCAGCGTAGTTAATCCACCTCCCTGAGAGACAGGAGCTGTGTTAATGGGAGAAGCTCTCCTGTCAATCTAGCGCTGTCTCCAGGGGGGGTTAGGTTGGTCTAACTATGTGGCTCGGGGACGTGGGTTTTTCACACCCTCTGAGCAATTTAGTTATACTGATATAGGTCTGTAGTGTAGACCTGGCCTCACTCTTGATAGGCTTTATTAAAATTTTCAAGTATATTGACTTAATTACTAACAAAACGAAAGTGGCAACATAAGGAAGCACAAAACAAACACTACACATAAATGCTTGGTGAAAGACATGACACCCTCAATCTCTCCTTTGAAAAGTTAACCACAGTAACTAAAACCTCTCATAAGGGCTTGTCTACACTGGCAATGTACAGCGCTGCAACTTTCTCGCGCGGGGTGTGTGAAAAAAACTCACCCCTGAGGGCAGCAAGCTGCAGCGCTGTAAAGCACCAGTGTAAACAGTGCCCCAGCACTGGGAGCCACGCTTCCAGTGCTGGGAGCTATGCCCCTCACGGAGGTGGGGTTTTCCAGAGCTTGGGAGAGCTCTCTCCCAGCACTCTTCCATGACTACACAAGCCACATTCAAGCGCTGCCAGTTTAAGAACATTAGATAAGAACATTAACTGACTTTCTGTAGATGGTACAAATGCTTTCAAGTTGGGATATCCTTATTTGAACAAACAAGTGCACCAGAAGCTTAATTTTTCCTTGAAGTTAGTGGGAGCTGCAGCAGCTCAGCATATCTCAAAGTCAGGCTACAAGTATTTAAGAATGATGTAGCGGAGCCTGCAAGGGTGTGGGCGCCAACACATCTGCAAATTCAGGTCCTATTGGATCTCAAAGCCCAAACCACAATCCAAGATTTGCTCAGAGACAGCCCCATTTTCTTCAGTGAGCAGGGACTGGTTTTGAAGATAAATCCCTTCAGGGAGAAGATTCATGCTGGAACCACTTTGAGTTAAGTATGAAGTAAGATTAACAAAAGTAGACTCAGAATAGATTTTAATTTTAAAACCAGGTCCACTACATTTTAATAAAGCATATCCTTAATCAAGCCTTCTTTCCTGTTTTTTCTAATGCTTGTCTTCATTTTAAAACACAACTCCTACCCCTAGAACGTGACTATTTTCTGTTGTCTTTGACTGTTGGAACTTGCTTTTGAGCCATTTCTGTTGAATTTTAAAGGGTTTTTGAGTAGCTTCTGATGGCTCCTTCTTAAATATTAAGAAGGTTTCTCATCATTTGACACAGCTTCCCTTTCGGACAACAGAGCAATTTATCCTGCTACATGCACACAGAAGTCGGTTCTAGCCAGTTTCTGCCCTGCTTTCGTCCAACCCTCCACCCACTCTGTATATCAATATTTTATCTATTCCTTTTGAGTCCTCCTTTGCCATCTCCCATCCTTGTGCCATTTTGCCACCCATTCAGAGTTTAGAATCCTCCCAACTAATGTTTGCTCCTCTTCCCTTCCAACTACGGTCTAAGAGTACAGCTACAACTGCAAAACAAAACCAAAGACAACCCCCCACCGCACTGAGTCTCACAGCCCGGTCAAATGACTCCGTTCTTGTGGGGCTTGTGCTATGGGGCTAAAAATAGCAGTGTAGATGTTCACACTCAAGCAGGAATCCAGGCTCTAAAACCTACTGGGGGAGGGAGGGCTCAGAGCTCAGGCTCCAGCCGGAGCATGAATGTCGATACTGTTATTTTTAGCTCTTTAGTGCAAGCCCAAATCAGTTGACCCACACTCAGACTCACTGCCGTTTTTTCCCTCCCTGCCCCCGCATTGTAGATTTACCCTAAAAGCCAAATTAGTGGGATGCTAAAATGAGAACATCTCACTTGTTATAATCATGATGTTGTTTTATACCTATTCTATACCAAGGACATTGTTTCAATTGTTTTGTCTGCCATCCAGACTGTAAATTCTGTGGGGCAGGAACTGTGTCTGTGTAGCACAGAACACTGTGTAGATAATTAATTATAGTGTATTTAGACTGTAATCAAAGTAGTGCTTTGCCAAGTTCTCCAGGGTAAGGATCTGTTATTTGCTTGGCATACTCTTCCCTTATTTTATGCTGCCATATTATTTATTGAGGGGTAAACATGTTGTGATGGTCTGCAAACAAGTGTAAAATTCTTGAAAAGATCAAGGTCACCAGCTAGTTTAAAGAACTAGGAATGCCAAATTCTACTCTGCAAAGCTTTCAGTCTGATGTGTGTACATGTTACTCTCTGATCAGCACTGGCTGCATTATCCTGACCTTACTTCCAAAAGAACACTGAAATGAAACAAATCAGTTCCCTACAGTAGCAACAGCAACAGATCTTAGGAGCTCATTTAAATTCCACTTTGTTTATGTTTGAAGAAAAATTAGCATTTTTGCATACAAAAAAACCCAACTAACACTCTATACCATGAAGACTCTCTGTCACTCAGCACGTTACCCAGCCTCAAATAAAATCAAAGTCTTTGTGGTTTCTTATGGATTAAAAACATTGATCTTTTGCTATCAACAGTTTCTTCAGACAAAAAAATGCTCCACTTTTAGCATTTATCATCAGTCTGGTATTCATGGGATAATATATCCGAAGACAGAGAGGACTAGGTCTTTTCATGTTCCATATCTAGCGTAAATAGCAGGCTTCTAAATGCAACACACTCCAGCCACTCTAGCATTTGGTTTACTTTCTCCAGTTCAGAATGTAGCAATCAATTATATATTTTGTTATGTGACAGAAGTACTAAAAAGCTGGTTGGAGTTTTACCATGAAAATGGGTCTCAGGAGAATTATAAGATTAAGCAACTATTTCAAATGTGACTTTATGCCATTTTTGACCATGGAGACTTGAGAAAATTCTGAATAGAGAATGCATTCAATGTTAAATCTTGAGACTAATCTAATATAATGTGGACCAGAACCTCAGCTGGTAAAACTATATGGACTTGAATGGAGGTGGTCCAGTGTATTACAAATAAAACTCTTTGATGCTATGCATGAATAGATCATTTTAGCACGTCCATTTGCTGAGACATCCATCCAAAGTTTGTGTGTGTGAACAGCTTGTGTGAAAATGTGTTTTACTACAAGCTTAATGTTACAATATTTATTTAAAACTGAATTTGTAATGACTTATTCCTCAGAAAACAGAGGAGTCGTATAACATCTCAAAATAATCTTAGCAAACAAAAACCATTATTTATAAAGTGTTTTGAGATCTATTAAGGAAAATGCTATAAAAGAGCTAGGTGGTATTATTTTTGTTTACCCAGTTGATCAATGTTTTCCATTTAAAATGTCCACTATTTTTTGACCAGAGCTACATTGCTTATCTTGTTACTTAATGCCAACTTTAAAACAAACTACCACCCCCATCACATTCCCCCAACAGTTTTCTCCTGCAAAGACCCTCTCCACCTTTTCTATTATTAAAAAACAAAAAACAATTAGAACCACTGTTTTACATCTCAGTTACAAACTATATACTCTTTCCTAAGGTTCTGTTTTTCATATCTACTACTTCTTAAACACATCATGTGAATAATTTCTTTATCCAGTGATTATGTATGTATGCAACACCTTTAAGTGTTAGGGAGGATACCTACTTGAAATGTGATCACCGTCAAGCTGGAAAATTGAACACCACTGAGAAGCACAAAATGAGCTGAATGCACATGCTTTAATCAACCATGCAACAGTATGAAACCTACTGAAATATGGACATTGGAGACAAGAATTATAGAAAATCTCAAATGGAAGAGACCTATCAAGTAGAGATAGATGAAATTTTTCAGCCATTTTTTTCAGTGAAAAAATATTAGATTCAGCACTACTAATGTTTTGCAAGTTCGTCCTAAATTTGGCAAATTGTGCATTTTGATGTTTTGGTTTAAAATGAATTTCCCCCCCCCCAATATCAGAGAGGTAGTCGTGTTAGTCTGTATCCACAAAAACAACGAGGAGTCTGGTGGCACCTTAAAGACTAACATTTATTTGGGCCTGTTTCTGTCATTTTCACTCCATGCATCTGAAGAAGTGGGTTTTTTACCCACGAAAACTTGTGCCCAAATAAATGTTAGTCTTTAAAGTGCCACCGGACTCCTTGATATTTTTTCAAAATTTCATTTAATTTTATTTTTTAAAATGGTCATCATTGAAACTCTTCAATGTTATCAAAATAAAAAGTTTAGTTTGGCCTGAAACTATTTTTTCAACTTTTCAAAATTGCCAATGAATTTTGGAAAAAAAAAAAAAGGTATTTGTCACACTTTACTATTAAGTCATCTTGTCCATCCCACACTGTATGGGTGAAATCCACCAAAGTGTAGTCTCATTACAAGCTTCTCTCCACATCACTTAATATAGGGCCTTGAATAGGTCCTCTGCTCTAGGATGAACTTAATCCTAAATACATAACAGTTTACTAGAGTATATTCAACCATTTTGTTCAGTTGCATTTATAGATTAAAGAGCTTCCACCACTCCCCCGGAAGACTATTTCCTATTCTAATAATTCTTCCTTTCAAGAAAATACTCCTTTATTGTAGTGCCCTCCTTCTATTTATGTCAAAGAATCTGTTTCATGTTCTGCATCTATAGGCTGGATATAAAACACTAAAAAAATTTCGGAGTAGGTAGCGAAGGTTTTTATGAACAGCCTGAACTTTGCTTAAAGAAAAACAAGAAAGAGAAGCAGCACTCTTATTCATTATGCTGAATAAGAAAGTGTTCACTTCCCCTGAATCATGCTACAATATGGTGTCAGCTTTGGTGACTGATTCTGTGCAAAGACTTCATTAACAGAGTTGTAAACATACGCAATAGGTCATTCCTCAAGATGTTGATTATTCAGGACTTGCTTCCTCCCACAGTGCCACAGCACATATAAATTTTGTACTAAACAAGAAAAACAACAAAAAAAGCAAACCCACAACCACTCAATCTAACGTGTATCCTACAGGGGAGAAAAATATTCTATATCAAGCAAATTAAAGGCTATAAAAATTTACAGGCTCAAACTGGAACCACTGAGTATTTTTCCTTTTATCGTTTTTCCCATTTAATTATAATCTCACTCACACCCTCCTGTGAAGAGGAATCATAAAATTCATTTTAAGTGCAGTTTTGAAAGTTGCCAGAATGACACAGCCTAGAGCAGGGATCTCAAACTCAAATCACCACGAGGGCCACAGGAGAACTAGCAAATTGGCCCAAGGGCCGCATCACTGAAACCTTTTCATACAATGATACAAAAGTCTAGTAAAAAATGAAGAGTAATAGAGTATTCTATTAAAAGTCAATGTATTAACTTTTTAAAAACTGTAAAGCAAAGAGGGGTTTTAATAAAATATAAACACTCAGTAATGTTTGGCGCTTGGCTGCTAGTAGAGTCGGCGCCTATGGTGGGCCACAGGAAATAACTCCGAGGGCCGCATGTTTGAGACCCCTGGCCTAGAGGCTAGGTTCTATTTATGACACAGAGGGACAAATGAGTCTACTATCCTTACCCCTATTGAATAGTTCCCTAAATGAATGGGACTCCTTGCAGAGTAAGCTGCTAACCACCATGAGTAGGGATAAGCACAGACTGTTCCTACGCAAGTGTGGCAGCAATTCTAACTTCCCCTAAACAGCATTCTACCCATATGCCTCAACCTTGACCGGCAAAGACCACCTATAGGAATAAAATCGAAGTTCTTTAACACGGCCCATTCAATCTTTCACCTCTTTCCTGGGTCGGACAACAAGGAAGGTAATGCTAGCGTATGTATTTCTGAGATGAGGACACAAGTCTACTAGTTTCCAGAGACCCATCAACCATTCTACATAGGCCACTGAACAGCCATGAAAAGAGGTAATGACTATGAGCTAGCATTTTACATTGCACCAAGTAATTATGCTTAGGGAGAGCCCCCCTGAATGGCCTCAACTAATGGCACTGTAATTTACTGTAACTAACATGTAATACATGACTCCAAGTTTGCCATTTTATTTTGTTTGTTTGTTTCCAAATTACACCAGGTTTGTGTTGTTTGCACTTTTAATCTCGTAAAAAAAAACCACCGGCAGCAGCGTCCATGCCATAGGAAAGCATTCCTAATTTATGTAAAGTATTACACAAAATGATCTATATGACAGTTTGGTATAAAACGCTAAATGCAAGTCATTACTCACTGAAGATAATTTGAAACAGTATTGCGTCAAGGGAGACATTAGATTACAGAGGATAAAAAGTGGGAATAGGTATTCAGATACTTAGTCATATTTGCATAATCATTTGAAGGAGATAGCGGATTCTCTCCTGGGCTCAACTAGCATACAATGAACAGAACAGCAATTTGGAAACTTTGCATTATTTTCACACCACCACCACAATGCATTTTTTTTAAAGGTTTGCTAGAGGGACCCTGTTCTTACTCCAGAAACAAGGCTTCCTAATTCTTGTCTGCAAGTAGCACAAGGAATGCTATGGCTGGCTGCTGACCAAGGAGCTGCAACTAGCTCAAGGTCACTTTGGCAGTCAGATGCTGCAAGATTACAAAGTTCTCCTTATTGCTGGGATTGTGGGATCCATTGTCTATTCTCTGGCATCGAGGGTCACACAACTCTCCCCATGTTTTCCAATAAGGCTTCCGAAAAATGGTAGCAGCTTGCAATAACTGTGCCCTAAGAGAAAAAAGGGGGAACCATGGTTGGCCCATGGCCATATAGAAACTTCAAGGCTATTGCAATGCTGTTCTCTACAGCCATGCAGAATTTCACAGTGACAGCTGAGAGCGCACTCAGATCCTCCAGGCCCATCTCATTAATAGTATTTTTTAATATTACAGCAGCAACCAAGAGGTTCCACAGGTGATAGGGGGCCCCATTGTGCCAGATGCTACACTAACATACAGTCTCCGCTCCAAAGAGTTTACAACCCAAACAGACAAGACAAAGGGAGGGAAAACAGGGGACTATAAAGGAGACTTAACTTTCCTCAAGGTCACAAAGCACATGAGACACAAATACCCACCCACACACGCATACAAGAATATCAGGGTTGTGCATATACACCCAAATGTTCACTGACCAATGGGGTTCCACATTAGTATGAGGGTCTACACATCTGGGACCTAGGTTTGTTGACTTAGTGTATTAAGTCGTATTAGCAGTGGATAAATCTTGCTGGGAAACTAGTGTAACTGTGCGCTCTTCATCTCAAGCCTTTCTTTTTTAAGTGATTTTATATTATAGAATGTAGCTGATCCATCTAATGAGCCTTAAGGGGTACACGCCCTGATCTGAAGTCAAATGAAATCAACAGAAAGGCACAGGGTGATTTTTCAAACATGATGAACTCCTACAGGGCCCACCAACTTCAGTTAGAGTTGAAGGTGCTCCGAACCTCCCAAAATTAGGCCCCATAAGGGCAGGATGTTACATCTTTCAAGTGGAACTTAACACTCTCTTTCTGGTGGGACTTAACACTTCAGAATGAGAGAATGAGAGCAGTCTGTGCAGGGTTGTTTTTTGTTTTTTTGGCGAGATTAGAATAGCAGCTAAAATCCATTACAGCCCAATTACATCCATCAGCGGTAGCCCTGGGTTTTCACTAGTGAACATGAGTGTTTAATCCATAGAGCAACTAATGAGATATTTGAAAATGGAATCCATGCCTCAAAAACTTTAGAAAGATTTCACTGGGATTAATGAACTGCGAGAACATCAACACATTGGAAAGCTATTCTCTCTAGGTTTGTTTCCTGGCCAAAAGGAACTACTTGACTTCTCCACCCCCTCCCCCTTATTCTTATTATGTTTAATTTGGCTTCCACACCTTGAAGGTTTTGTTTTCCTTGTGGGGTTTGTATGCTCAGAGCTCTTTTTGTTGTGTTTTAATGACTCTCTCCTGGTTTGCCCTCTGCTGCAGCCATTGCTTACTTTTCAAAATGGGTCTTTTCTGGAAAAGGGGAGCGGGTATAGTTGACTTTTTTTTAATCTTTCTTAGTTCCTTCTGATTTCTGATTATCCTAGATACAACACTAACATGGTCTCAGACAGCTAAAAAGCTCAATAACTTCCAGCATACCATTACAGAGTTTAACTGTGGATGCAGTGTTGCTGCTATGGTGCATTCCTGTTCCCTGCCTCTGCAGTTTTCACCTAAATTGATATTTAAATTTAGAGGACTGCATTTGTCAATATATAAATGAAGAAGAAAAAAATAGTCCCCCAACCTGAAGCCGTGAGTTCTTTTGTCTGTTTTCATGCCAGCATGATCTCCTCTCCAGTGTATTCAGAAAGATTACATGGTAGAGATTAAGTCCCCTATATATTTGTAATCATGCTACAGGACAGGTAGCTATACAGCAAGCTTTTCAAATATATATTTCTCACTGTGTGAAAGGCCCTTAAGGATCGTTACACATAGCACTAAAGAGCTACTAGTTCCACCAACGTGCTTCTGCCAAGGCAAATCAACCATTTAATAATATAGTGCACTTTGTCAGCTCAGTATCAATTGTACATTTCATGAAAGATGATGCATTTTACCTTGTAGATTTCAGGTTCTCATTTCCTCAGCAGCAGAACTGAGCTGAAATTACTAAGCAGTTCAAGTTGGAGTCGGACTCCATGCACATAAAAAGAGTATTTACTTCCCCTTAACTGATGATTGCTATCCCGAATTTAAACATGGATTTAGGATCCATTATTTAAATAGCAACAAGAAAATACTAAAGGAATATTTTCCACCCTCAGGAAGCCATGAATGCTCTGGAGAAAACATTCTATGTTGGACAGAATGCAATTTGCTCTCTGACATATTAGAACTCTGGCAGAAACCTGCCTGCATGTGTATTGAAGCTACGGTAACAACAAAAGAGTGTGTTTGGTAAACCCTCCCTCTCATACCCAGGAATCTTAACAAATAGTCCTTCATCCCACCTGTCCTGGAAATCGCATAGGTTGGCTGGATACAAAAGTGAGATGTTCCTTTTACTATGTGGAATTATGTACATCACAGCAGATTTAACCATCATGTCTCTTGATCTAAGCTTATATTGGACCTTCACAATAGTTGTCTTTGTTTGAGATGAAGGCTATTTCTACTCTCTGTCAAATGTACCATTATTTCTTCTCATTTCTAATTCACCGCTGTAGTGGATACAGAACTATTCTCAGGGGCTGGTGATGTAGCCCTTACTTTCCCTGGTGAGCACTTACCCACATGAGTAGTCCCACTGAAGTCATTGGGGCTACTCACCTAGTGTTTACCAGATAAAGTATGTATTTCTCTTGTGTCTTCATTCTTTATATATTAAGCATGTAGTGTAGAGGAATTGGGTAATATCCCTTTAAATGGTTTGTAAGCCTTCTAATAGGCCTTCTATTTTGGAAGATTGGGGGCCAGCCCACTAAAGGCCTTACCAACTATTTAAAGAGATACCACCCAATTCCTATACTCTACAGCTTCACGTTTGGCTCTTAATTAGCCTAATAACGGAGCACTAATGTTAAGTTACACTAAAATCCTAGAAAAACAGTATTGAGAAAAGGAGAAAATGCCTTTTCAAATGTTATGTTGGAGGCCTACATTTCCCAAGGATCGAGACATACTGGGTCTGATTCTCTTACCTGCTACATAAGTTTTACACCATTGCAATTCCACTGAAAACAATGCAGTTTCACCGGCACAAGATGGGCAAAATATAATGGTGAAGCAGACTCACGATTCTCATTGGAGTTGGTGGGAGTTGCATCACTTAAATCCCCATAAAACTGTTACTAAAATGTAGGGCCAGAATCGGATTCCCTTATTTCACAAGCTGCCACAACGGGACTTTGTACGGAGTTTCGTTTCTTTTAAGGTAACATCCTCACCCACACACGCTTTTAAATCATTGGTTGATAGAGAACAAAAATCAAACTGTATTTCAAGATGTAAAAACACAGACCTGTTAGCCAGGGATTACTCCAATTGCACAAGCCCTCCTAGTAGTCACATTATCCCCATACGATTTTTCAATCCATTCATTTCACAGCAACAAGTACCAGGTTTGCTGTAATTTCTTACATTTGAGGTTGTCCTAGAATACTTGAGGAGAAAGGGTTAGTAGGCACTACTGACATCTCTCTCACTCACTCACTCTCTCTATTGGTGGTACATTTCTGATTGTAACTGTCTTTGTGTCTTTTCTTTTCAATCCCGCTGGTCTCATTCAGTTGCTGATTTAAAAAGAATTAATGCAAAAAAACCCCAACTCCACTCTCTTTGATGAAGTACAAACCAGAATCCTTTCCAAACACAATATTCTCTATTTCTTTGCTACTCAAAAAAAATAAATCCAGGGAACCCCAAATAAAATTCTAAACGGGTCACAACTCCAGAACTCTAGTGATGCTGGATTTTTGTCAGCAATAGGTTGATATTTATTTTGAAATTATAATCTCCTCCCCCCATCTTAACAAAAAAAAAATACCCTCAGTCAATTGTCCTGATGAAAGTATCTTGGTTTCTAAATAATTAACTGCATAGATCACTCCTCCGTCTGGCTATTAAGGACAGTACGCCATTTTTAAAGGCAGTCAGTGGATTTACAAACTTGCACTGATATTGCACTCTTTGGTAAATAGAGTTTTATGCCTTTCAACATTTGCACATAAATAGGTTCTCCTCTGTAGAATATGCGACTTTGTGCTTTCCTAGGAAATGTGCCTCTATGAACACTGCTGAGCCAACCTGTTTTCTGTCACAGAACTGGTAACTGCACTTGCTTTTCTTGCCAAAGTATCACTTTTACAGTTAAAACATATGGTATTCATAATGGTAACTGGAATTTACAGCACATGTTTAATTTTTTAAAAAACAATTACCTCCATATTTCTGGGTTCTAATGTATGGAGGGTGCTATTTATTTTATTTTTTTTTGCTTGGGTTACATTTCATATTAGCTTGTGGATAATTTATCCCCAAATTATGAAGCATGCTTGTTCCCGGTGAAATGCTTTAAATTATTGTGAAATTTGTTGCCATTGAGACAATTAGAATTCATGAAAACAGGGAGAATCAGAAGTATCACCTGTTAATGGGAATTCAGAACCTGATCCAAAGCCTATTGAGTCAATGAAGAGATTCCTATTAACTTCAATGGGCTATGGATCAGTTCCATGTAGGACAATTAGTATTTTTACTGTAATTTTCTTATTGACACTGGATTTGTTGATTTGGGCTTGGTTTAGGTTTTTTTGTATGTACAATGGTATGAGCACTTGAGAGTCCATTACACCATTAGCGTCCATTAGCACACTTTGCTCCAACCATCTGAGAAATATTTGGCTGAGAATGGACACAGGGAGCAGGACTCAGCTGGAGATGTAAACAATTTTTTTTAAAATGGAAGCCCTGGCTAATTCCATAGCCTTAATCTCACAATCAGATCCATGCAAGTGGCCTCCAAGGATATTATTGTAGATTCCAGGCCTATATTTTTTTCCCATCAATGTATTCTGGTGGGGGGGTTAGGCGTTTTTTTGGGGTCTCCTATCTCTGAAGCATCAGAGATGGACACAGCCGAATGTGGGTCACTGGGCAGGGTGGGCTGGTATTCTGAGCATTCTCTCCTTCACGTGCTTAATTGGCTGGTTGCTGCTTATGTTTCACAGTTCACCATATGTGAGTTGGGAAGGAATTTTTCCCTAAGTCAGACTGGCAGTGACCTTGTGGGAGGAGGCGGGGGTTTCGACTTCTTCTGCAGCATGGAGTGTGGGTTACTTGCTGGAACGATCTGCATATATCTCACTTAACAATTCCCCTGCCATTGCAGGGACCTTGGACACCGGTGCACCTTGGTCCATCCTACTCTTTGCCTGTGACCCATTATAGTTTAGTCTCCTGTGGGCTGTAATACTTTGGTCTAATTTTGGTCCTTGGGTTTAGTGTGCGGGTGCTGGCTCGTGTTATATACAAAAGGTCAGACTAGATGTTCTGGTGGTCCCTTCTGGCCTTCAACTCTATGAATCTCTCACTTGTTAAAACATTTCATACAAAGTTTATTTTTAACTACGTAAGGCAAAAAAGACCATAAACCCCTCTGAGAATTCACTTTGCTTTTTTCTGCAGCATGGTGAGGTAGAGAAACAGAGCAGCTAAAGCAACCAGCCCATCACTTCCTTCTTGGTTCTGCTTTACCCTTAAAAACAGCAAGATTCAAGTGGTCAAGCAATACCCAATGAAAAGACAAAATGAGCCTGTGAGCACTACAAAAGCAGCAGCGAATCAAAAGAAATGTAGCATGAAGAAAAAACAATGGCCTATTGCTAGAGTCATTTAAAAGCAGAATAGGACAAAATGCTGGAGAATACATTTTTGGGAACAGTCCTGCCCTGCCTTGGGAAGAGGAAAGGTTCGGCACAGACTTCTCCACCTCTAAACTCTACAGTTCTGCCTATTACTCTTTTTTTTCTTTAGAGAGACAAGGTGGGTGAAGTAATAGCTTTTACTGGACCAACATCTGTTGGTGAGAGAGAAGCTTTCAAGTTTGTCTTTTTTTCTTTGTCATTGTTTGATTTAATGAGGCTCGCTTTTTAGTAACGGGGGGACATTTGAGCCCTGATCCTGCACCCATTGAAACCAACTGCAAAACGTCTATCAAAATGCAAAACACAGGCTCTTTAGTAAGCACCAAAAACCACCGCCCTGGTCATATCTCAGCAACCTACTAGGGATTCAGAACCTCATTTAGATAGACAGGCCCTAGGGCATGTAACTCATTCTCTCCTCTCATGTCCCAGTCCATGGCTAGGTCTTCACTGAAAAGAAAAAAAAAAAGGTGTAATTTTTACCCTGAAGACAGCTATCTTGATGTAACATCTTAGTGGTGAAAAGGCACTATAGGTTCCCCCCCCCCCCCCTTAATGTTGCTAGGCAAGGTAAATTCCAGGTTAAACTCAGCTAGCTATACTGAAGTACAAACTACCTGTGCTTTGTCTCTACTAGGATTTTACATCCAGATAGCTATATAAAAACACACACTTTTTTCCTGCAGCGAAGACATAGTCTTCTATCTTCACCCCCTTTTTAAGTGGTACACTAAACACCTTTTTCTTTCATTCCAACAGGGTATTTTCACAAGTGTCACTATCCAGGGCAACTGTACCCATATTTCCCCCTCAGTGGTCCAGAAAGAGCACCCACTCTCAGACATCCCTGGGGCGCCACCTCCTCCTTCGGGCACCTCTTCCTCCTGCCTGGGGTATTTCCAAGATGACCAGTTCTCCGCCTTCACTGTGTTATTCCCAGCAAAAGGCAGTCTGCCGAAGCAGACCTGTTTCTCTTCTTTCCTCAGAGATGGTACAGAGTGTAATTGCTGCAGTTATAAGGTATCATAATACTCTTTCTAAGCATGCATATGTTATTCTTAAGGTAAAAGCACTACAGAGAAAGCATATTACAAACTTAAAAGAACCTATATGAATGCATGTAAACTTACCAAAAATCACACTGACACACACACACACACATTTCCACAAGGGCTCCTTCCAACCCTTGCCTAAGGACTGGAGCCCTCTGCTTGGACAGAACAAGGTCCTGACCCTTTGCTGGATCAGAACGAAGGCACTGAGTCATTAAACTCAGGCATTTATCCCAAAGTCCTTTGTTTGTCTGCTGGTCTGTAGAGAATCCAGTCTGAACCTTTGAAGAGACTGAATAGGTAATCAGCCAGACAACTGGTCCCTTCCCCAGGGTGAAGCTTCAAATGGCTGATAATCAGAGGAATTACATTAGTATACCCCCTCCCTTCTAGAGAGGTTACATACAATCTCATAACACATAAATAATTGCATTTTAATACAATGAACCCCAAAGGTATTAAACTTAATTCAATAAAGTTTAACTGGGACATTGCAAGATATTGTTATATAAGGCACAATAAGATAATTAGTGTCCCTATCTCATGACGCAAGAACAAAAGAACATCCCACAAACTTCAGCAGGCAAATTTAAAACTGATAAAAGGAAATACTTCCTCCCTTCACCCCTACAAACACACATTTAGCCTGTGGAACTCATTGCCATAAGATATTACTGAGGCCAAGAGCTTAGCTGGATTTTTTTAAATGGTTGGATATTTCTATGGATAATATGACAATCCAGTGGATAATATGAGAATGCAGAGTTATAATAATAAGAAAAAGAGGAGGAAAAAAAGAGGAAAGTAAAGAACAACCAAAGAAGTTCTGGAAAGACTACCAACTCTCGGCTTCCATGTATGCACCAGCTTCTAACAGGAATTGGGAGGAAACTTTCCCCATGGCTAGGTCATCGTATAACTGCCTGCTACAGGTTGGACTTCATGAGGTCCACTGGGGACTTCATTAATGCTCCTGATTTTATGTGAAAACTGCTCAGATACTGTAGTGATGGGCAGCAGCATAAAACCTTTCTTGCACTTCCCTGTGAAACAGCTGGTACTGGCTGCTGTCACAGACAGGATACTGGATTTGATGGACCACTGGTCTGATTAAATAGGACAGTTCCAATATTCCTGGGTCCCCATTTTATTACCTCCCACTTGATCCCCCTTTCCCCTTTATTTGCCTTTCACATTTTGTTTGTTGACATTTTGGAGAGTGGAGGGAGCAGGGGAGTCCCTGTGATTTTTTTTTTAAAGTATATTTTACTTTTTTAAAAGATATTTAAATAGCATGCCAGTGGACGGGAGGGAGAATATTTTATAAAGTTGTTATCTAACAAAATCACAGGTGGAGGGCAAGAATACACTTAAAATAGGGTTGTCAATTTTTTATTTTTAAGTCATGGGGCAGTAAAGGGTTAAAAGCACCAGTAAAGTTGTCAGCAGCTAAAAATACTTGCATCTGTGCAGACGAATGGGGTGTTTGTTGGGCAGGGGGTTGAGTATAGTTAGGAAACACAGATGGTGTCTGGTGGATGAAGGTACAGTGTTAATTCTGAGCTCTCTGAACCAGAATAAAGATAACCTGAACTTTGTACCACAGAACACCTGGCTTTTGCGAAAAAAATAAGATGTTGGGCTTTTTGTCAAAACCAAACAGCATATGTTTTCTTCTTTCCAGCAATTGTAAACAATATGTTGGTCAAAAACTGCAGGAAACTTTTTGATTTTGTTTTCTGATGAAAAACAGTTTCAGTCAGTCACAAAAACCAAGTTAATGGACATTTCTTTTTTGACCAGCCATAATAAAATCTGACCTAGTTTACAAATGAAAGATGAATGCAGTGGTCTCAGTCAAGTCCACGGTGAGGTGCAGTTAACACTGCATTCAGGAAGTGCACAGCACTGGATTGCCAGCTTTAAAGAGAGCGAAATTGACTGAGTAATTTAGTTATACTGGGTTAATTAGTATTTAAGGTTTTTCATAATGCTGCTTACATTTCAACTTCATTCTTCGTGAAGAATGATTTCAACATGCCATCTAATTAAAGATTATTCTTAAGCACATACAATAATCCTGCTAAACACCCTACTAAAATCACAAAAGTGTGTATCCCAAGATGCAACAGAGGAGCTGGCAAATTACTGTTTCAGAGCCTTTGCGAGCTTCATTTGTCAGGGAGAGTCTAATCTTTTTTGAAGCTGTAAATCTGCCCCCGTTTATATCTGATATATATAGTCCTCAGTGTAAACTGTGCTTATTACAGATAGGACATCAGAAAAGCTAGACACACTGATGCCACTTCAGAATTAATCCCTTGCCTCTTCGTTGTAATCGAATGGTGTATAATACTATGCACATAGCATTAGCTAGCTAGAAAACAAACAAAAAAAGTCTTGCTTTGACCTAACTTCTGAAGAAGACAGACAGCAAAACAGAGCCTGCAAAGAATCAAATTACAGCAGAATTTTACTGACACATTACTAATTACTCTGTAAGTAAATACATGCAAAAGAACAGTTGTGATGTATCACAAGATGGACTGATCGCTACCATTAATGGTAGCTTGGGTTTACTAGTATTTTTTTTTAATTATGTGATCTATTTTCTCTCTCTGTATACATATTTGAGGGGTTTGTACTCTCAAGCAATCGTTATATCCAGGTGCCTTCCACTTCACCAGCTCGACTACAGCAAGGCCCCTGGGGGACTGATGGATTGTCTGCTCTTCAGTAGTTGTTTAATTGGGTTTTTGTTTTGTTTGTTGGAAGGGGGGCAGAAATGGAAAGAGAATTTAGCAGTTTGGGGTACTTGACATTATTTCTGCAGAACAGGAGGTCTGCTAAGCCAGTAAACACAAGGCCTCACTGCTACATCTATGAATAAATCACAGAAAGGTGGAGGATGTCACCAACATGCTGTATGGATTATAAATTTGCAGGGCAGCATAGTATGGGTTAGAGAGATTCTCCCGTGCTTCTGCTATAACACTAGAGTGAAATGTAGGCCTGACGTTAGCAAGAGAAACACCATCACACTAAGGGCTTGTCTTCACTACCCGCCGGATCAGCGGGTAGCAATCGATCTATCGGGGACCGATTTTTCGCGTCTCGTTTAGACGCGATTAATCGATCCCCAAAAGCGCTCCCCGTCGGCTCCGGAAATCCACCTCATCGAAAGGCGGAAGCTGAGTCGACGTGGGAGCGGCAGCGATCGACTCGCCGCCGTCCTCACAGCCAGGTAAGTCGATTATGATACGCCAACTTCAGCTACGTTATTCACGTAGCTGAAGCTGCGTATCGTAGATCGACCCTCCCCCCCCCCCCGCCCAGTGTAGCCCTGGGCTGAGACCCTTAATAAGGCTTCCCATTTACACGTGCCCACTTTAAGGGCATTAGTGAGAAGGTGCTTCTCTGATTGTCAGGTAGATATTTCTCTCACACACACACACACACACTCTCTCTCTCTCTCTAAAGCCTTATCATTCCAATTCTACCTGTGCTGTAGGAAGAGCGGCGTTTTTGATTTAAAGCTGCAATGACGACAGCAGCAGGAACTTTTCTAATTCACCCTACGGATCAGGCAGGATGTTGAGCTCCAGGACCTTAATTCTACAGGATCTATATGTGTTTGAGTCTTAGCCAACATCACACCATAGCCCCATTGAGGTCTGGGAGGGAAGGAGGCAGAGAATACCTTGTCACTGTTATTCCCATATGGTAACACACAGTATTTTCTAAAGGGGTTTTTCTCCCAGTAGAACCAGATTATTCCACCTTCTTTTTAACTGTGGGTGCTTTGTATACTGGAATGTATGAATCTCCACAGTACTACTGCAGTGCAACTGCCTACAGGATGGGTCAGGGTTGTGCATCCCAGCTGTAATACATGGCAGAAAGCAAACAGTGTAGCCAACTGAAACCATGTGGGGAATGTAGAGGCCAGAATGAGAATACCTGAGTTGGAATTTACCCAGGACATCAGGAATAGAGTTCTTAGCCATTCACTAAGGTGCACAGGTCCACTGATGTGACATATGGTCAGGGCTTCAGCTTTATCTCTCATCTGAAAGGCAGTACATTTTTTATATTGTGTAACTTAGGTCAAAGGGTTTGAACCTTTGCCATACCAAGACATCCCTGGTATTTCCCTACCATGTGGCCAAGACCTATTTGAGACACCCTCTCCTTCCCATTTAGCCATATGACAAGGGCAGGGTGGCCACAAATCCCAGGTTGAGAACTGATGGTCTAGGAGAGTTCCTTTCTCAAAGCTAAATGTAATATAAAGTGGTTTTAATCCTTTTAAAATTAAAGATTGCTTATTCGTAGCAGTGCAGAAACACAGCTGGACAAAGCAGCTTTGGGGGATGCAGGAAGAAGCCTGTGGCTGTCATTGATTTTACATTCTGGTTTGCTAACGCTACCCCTGCCACCACCTCATACAGGTGGAAAGTGTGAGAATCACTGAATACCGTGAATTTTCCCACTGTATCACAATGACAGAAACACCTGTGCTAAACAGTGCTATGCCAGAAGCATGCTGTTAACAAAAAAGTCAATGTTTAAATATCTTGACATTTCTCAAGTATCACCTGCGGGGTGGGAGGCAGAATACTGGCATGAACAATAAAAGAGCTTTGGGGAACTGGTTTAAAGACCTCTTAAAATGGAGGACGTTTTCTTAAAAACCATGTGCCGCCTGCAGGGTACACCTGTTTTTTGTTTCTGGAGCTGCAGCAAATGGCCTGATCCGCTGGCAAACTGAAGTGAAACAGTTCCCAAACTTCTAACTGTTCACCTGCTTGGCTCCTCCTCCTCTCTTATCCTAGGTGGCACTTTTCACCTCATCTTGTTCCTGACCTTTTCCATGCCTCTCATTTTATATTATCAATTCTTGGCCTCTTCACTCCCTATAGGCTCAGAATGGAATCATTTTTAAAACCACCGAAATCAGATGAGTTATTATGGCAGCAGAGAATTTGGCCCCCGCAAGCAACCAAATGCAATCCTGACTAGTAAAACTAGACTGTAAAAAGAATATAAGATTTTTTAAAAAAAGAACTGTACAATACGGAAAACGTTTAAATGTTACTTTAAAAAAAAAAAGAGACACACATGGTGGGTGAGGTGATATCTTTTATTGGACCAGCTTCTCCTAGTGAAAGAGACTGTTCTTCAGACCTATCAAAAGCTTGTCTTTTTCATCAACAGAAGTTGGTCCAATAAAAGATATCACCTCACCCACCTTGCCTCTCTAATATCCTGAGATTAACATGGCTACAACAACACTGCAAACAACTTATTTAAAAAACAACACACAATTCTAAAACCAAAAATTCAGACAACTCCCAAACTCCAGGGACATAAATCTGTTTATACTGTTTCCTTTATATCCCATGCAATATACAAAAGATCAGATAGCTGACTGAATGAACTGCATCTGGTTCTCTCTACATTCTAACCAGCATGGTTCCTTGTGGGTATCTTTTTTGTGCTTGCAAAGCTTTGGTTTATACCTTACATTCCAAGCCTTACTCCTTTACAAAACAGTCCCTTTTTCTAATGTAACTGTACCTCCTCCCTGCTGTCCTCCCTCCTACACATACAAGTGACACATTTCATTTTGAACAACATGCAGCACCTGCACTGTGACTCACACATGAGAGAAGGTGGAAGAGCATTAATCCGAGAGTTTGTGAATCAAACAAGCATCATTTATTTTTTATTTTTTAAACACTAAAGTGACAGCTCAAGAGCCAACTGCATCAACATTTTGTTTTATGATTATACATTATTTTAACCGGAGTGGTACTGTTATTTTCCAGAAACTGAATGATGTTGTCTTAACTGAAATGCCATAATAGTAATTAGCCAAGGGACCCTGATACAGTAATCTGGATTCTGGAACACCTCTGTTCAAAAACTCCATAGGTCTCCTTAGACAAAGACTTTAATGCATGGGAAAAAATCTAAACTTGGATTTACAAAATACATCTTTCAAAATATTTGCTACCTATTAAGGTAGATTCAGTGCAAAAAACAAAAACAAAAAAACACCACCACCACTACAGCCTTGTAGAGGTTTGGGTGAGATATATAACCTACAGAATTCTGGCATTCTGAAGCTACCATTTTCATGTGTTGACTCTATTCCATGTTGTATCTGGTATTACGCTGATTGTCAGAGAAGCTGTGCTTCCACAGCTACTATGGATGACAAAGTGAATTGTTGATGATCCTCAGCTCTAAAAAATCAGATCCAAAGTCTCTCAATTGGGTCCCTAAAAACAGGAGCATCCAAAATCAGTAGCCACTTTTGACAACAGGGGCCAAGATTAATAGCATCTGAACTTTATGCCTTTTGTATGTTTTTTTATGTTTCTTACAGGAGTGCCTAAGGACCAACCAAGATCAGACCCCCCCACACATTGTGCTCGGTGCTGCACACATGTAGTAAGAGACAGTACCTGCCTGAAAGAGTTTGCAGTCTAATAAGACAAGACAACGGCAGGGAAGTGAAGGGACGAGAAAGAATGTAACAAAAGCAAAGTGAGCCATGTGAGGGCCTGCAGTCATCATATTAGTGCCACAATTTGTTTTCGTCTTTATTTTTTAGGTTGGGGTTTAGTTAGAAGAGGATTAGCTAACTGGAAAGACAAAGGCACAGACAGGAGAACAGGGAAGCTGTGGAGGGGAAGAGAAGGAGAAGTGTATGAAGGACAAGTGGAGCAGGGGAGAATAGGAGCAAACAGTCAATCGGCACTGGAATTCACATTTTATGAAACACTTTGCACAGAAGTACAAAATGAATAAGCAAATTGTACTTCAGGGTAGGGAATGCAGGGATATATTAATAACATAAGAATGGCCATACTGGGTCAGACCAATGGTCCATCTAGCCAAGTACCCTGTCTCCGACAGTGGCCACTACCAGAGCTTCATGGGTGGTGTACAGAACAGGGAAGCTGAAGTGACCACGCCATCTTCTCTTCCCGGCTTCTGGCAGTCAGAGGTTTAGAGTCACCATCAACATGGAGTTGCATCCCTGACCATCTTGGCTAATAGCTACTGATGGACCACCATGAACTTATCTAGGTTCTTTTTTTAACCTAGTTATACTTTTGCCCATCACAACATCTCCCAGCAATGAGTTCTACAAATTAATTGTTCTTCGTGCTCACTTAAGTTTGTAACTTAATTGTAAAGCTCCACATAATAGCATTTAGAATCTCTCCACCTAGTAAATTTGTTTTGTTTTGATTTTTAAAAAGTCTTTAAATCACTCAGTCACTTCCTTGCTTGATTTTTCCTTAAGAAAAATCTAAAGAAAAGAAAATATGCCAAAGTGTGAAGCCAGCCTTGATCCTGGTAACCCTGGTGCTCAGCTGAGATAAGGAAGTGTCTGTGTTGATGGAGTAATCTTTATATTTTCCATAGTGATAACACAAAAGGGAGGAAAGGTTTAGACTCAATACAAGGAGATAACTAGGATTTAAACTTTCAAGTGGTGAACAACTACAGTTGTTTAAATCTACCTATCTCCTCTCTCCATTCCCTGGCTCTTGGGCCTGTCCAGAAACTCAAAATGCATCTCTGGTTTACTATATAAAAAGCAGAAACTAAGATAAAAAGCTCAGAGGTGTGTCCCTCTGCTGCCTACATTTGTTGTCTTATTGCACTAGATATATTAGTTAAAATTTCCACAGGGGCTTGCTGACACCAAGAAAACTGCAGATCAACCCCCTGCTTCTGCAAGTTGGTCCACACTGGAAGAACCCTGTGCCTGTGCAAAGAAGCCTACAGGGATACGGCTCAAGACTGATTGTTACACAGGAAAAAATCTGTGTTAAAAATGAAGTTGACATAAAAAGCACAACTCTGAGCCACCACATTGCTTCTTAAAGAAAGAGCCACTCATTTTTACTAATCAGAAGCTAACATTCCCAGCATGCCAGAGCATTCGATGCAGCACCAACAAGTGCACTTTTGCCTCACTGGGCATAGCTGCTGCCTATGAATCAGAAGGATCCTGGATTGAATTTGAGTGGGGATGACTTGTAGGACACCCAATAAATCCAGCCACCAGATGGAGGATTATAGTAATTGGTCAAGTCAATCTTTGAGTGTTTGGTTGGTAGACACAGTATTAGACACAGTGATTATGTGGTTGAGTTTATTATGCTGAAATGCATTTTTTTCTCTTAATTTAATTATTTGATACTGCAAGTGGCTCATTTTTTTAAGTTAAACAGTGGGCAGTTCTAAAACAATTAATTTGCTTCAGTCCTTGAATTTTAAAAGCGTATCATTCTGCTTTTTTTTAAAAAAATGTCATTTTTACTCCCTTCCTCCCTACTCATAGTGTGTCATTTCATGGCTTCAGAAATACCTTCAACAAGCTTTCCCACTCCAGTAGCAGAGGCTGGGATACACACAAAGGCCCCAATACGGCAAACACTTATGGATGTGCTGAATTTTACATGTGATTAGACCCACTGAAGTCAATGGGAGGTAGTGCAATCTGGTGCATAGGGCACTGTACTGTGCGTATGTCTGCACTAAATGTGCTACAGTGGCACTGTTGCTGCTGTAATGTAGACACTTGCTACAGTGATGGAAGGGTTTTTTTCCATCGTTATAGTAAATCCATCCCCTCGAGAGGCGGTAACTAGGTCAATGGAAGAATTCTTCCATCAACTAAGCGGTGTCTACGTTGAAGCTTAAGTCAGCTTAACTACATTTCTCAGGAACGTGAATTTTTCACACCCCCTGAGTGGCGGAGCTAAGTCAACCTAAGTTTCATGTGCAGACCAGGCCTGGGATTTAGCACACTTTGGTTCTATTCCCATCTCTGCCACTGACCCGATGTGTGACCTTGAACAAATCTCAGTCCTTGTTTTCCCCCCTTGCATCTTTGTCTGTTTTGTGTATTTAGACGGTCAGCACTGACGGGTAGGGGACTACCTTTTATTTTGTGTTTATACAGTGTTTAGCACGATTTTGCTTGTGGCTTCAATACATACCAATAACTGTAAAGGGCCGTATATATTTGAATTCTGAAAACAGTTAGATTTCTTCCAGGGGAATACTTTCCTCCAGCGAAAAACGTGAGGGGCACTTTCCTCATCTAGCAGCCATTTGACACTTGGGGATCTTTCTAAATGATCTAAATTATCCAGCAAATCTTATCTGCGTCAATGTAAGCAAGTGCAGAAGTGCGTGCGCCTAATTCTCTAAGCAACTTATTCTCAAATGTTAGCGCCAATCTCCCCTAAACAAGGTTGGAAAACTACTGAGGCCTTCTTTAAATAGGGCATTTTCATGAATTATCCTATTGCACTCACATTGGTGGGAGCACTGTCATAGACGGGCCACTCACAGTTTTACTCCCATGATGTCTAGACTTGCAACTGGGTAGGTCTTCACTACCCGCCGGATTGGCAGGTAGCGATCGATCTATCAGGGATCAATTTATCGCATCTAGTATAGACGCGGATAAATCGATCCCTGGTCGCTCTGCCGTCGACTCTGGAACTCCACGGTGGCAATAGGTGGAAGCGGAGTGGACAGGGGAGCAGCAGCAGTAGACTCGCCACCGTCCTCACGGCCAGGTAAATCGACCTAAGATACGCCGACTTCAGCTATGCTATTCGCGTAGCTGAAGTTGCGTATCTTAGGTCGACCCCACCCCCCAGTGTAGACCAGGGCTAAGTAACACACTAGTATGAACACCTGTAGTTTCCCTAAACTAGTCCGCTTTTATTTCTCCGTTCTAACTTGATTTGTTCATCACCTCTCTTGTGACCTTTAAAAGATTTGCTTACCCTCTTTATCTAAGAATATGTTTTGTAATTTTCAATTAAAACAAAATTAAATTGCTTAATAAATTCCTCAAAATGTAAACACCTATGCTCTTATTTGAGTCTAGATTGGTCAAGGACATTGGTACCTGCAACCCAATATTTCCTGTACTGGCCTTCACTGCTTCTTTGAGATATATATCGAATAGAACAGTGAATGCAGAGTTTAATAAGCAGAGGCCTGACTATAACAGGTACTATAGCTTTAAATTTTTTCTCCCTTCCAGCATTAATGGGCCCCAGGTGTTACTATCATGATTAAGATGTATAAATCCAATGGCAAAGTAAAGCAGTGTGGGGTATAAATCAGAAAGCTGTATAATTGCCACATTCACTGTCTCTCTCTCTCTCCTTTTTTAATAGTCTTTTGAAATTAAAAATAAACTTTGTATGAAATGTTTTAACAAGTGTAGTGCAGGTAATTCTGTGGAAATTACACAGGAGTCATTACAGACATGACTGACAATGGTGATTTAATGCTTGATAACTGATTTCTTCACAAAATATATATACGTAGGTGACAGCTACTACTGACTAAGTCATCTTATGATGTTTGATAAATATTGTTGGACTTACAGTGCTAAGAAACAAAAACGTTGCAGTACCATAATCGCTTCATGTGCTTTGCATTGTCACTAGGGTTGTTTCTATTCACTCTTTGTTTTCTGGCATGCAGAAAGGAAAGACAATACAACTGATTTTCTTTTAAATGCAACATTCCAAACTGCACAAGTATATGAATCATACAATTTCAGTGAAATTACTTTTTTTTCATATCCCAATGACTGTTTAATTTTAACCATTCAATATTCATATGAAATCTCCTAGACAATTATTTTGAAAAGGCATCATACATTTAAAGAGAATATGACAGAACACTTAGTTAAATGTTATATTAAAGATTCATTGTAAATTAAATATTAAAAAAACATTCAACAGTTCCAAGTATAGTTCAAATCCATCTGTTAGTATAAACTACATTTTTTCTTTATCTTAATGTAGCCATATGCCATGGGGTAGTAACCAACATTTAAGTGTTCAGTTCAAATCTCTGTTTAGGATTAAACGTCCATATTTAAATATAACTTTGATAATAACACTGGTCTACAATTTTTGAGAAGTCGTCTGCTTCAGAGATAAAATGTGCTATTTAGTATGTATTTTGATGTGCTGACTTCAAATATGACAATTAAAACAACTGATTGGCTACTGTTTCTAAAATATTTAAGTTTTTACATTTTATGTCTATGTATATTGTGTAGATAGTAGAGTTTTAATCATAAATTGTAAACCTAGGTCTTTTCATGTGTTTATGGTTGCTTTACATGATACGATTTCACCTGTCCTGTTTATGTAACACATTAAAAATCAGCAAAGGGGTTATATAAATAAAATTTATTACGAAACAAAAGGCAAAAAACTATTATGTACATAGTTTAGTCCTATTCAGTGTCTACTCGGCGCTTCTTGGCTTGTCTCTTGTATTCATTAAATGGAGCATCTCTTGTCACTGTCCAGCAATAGTCTGCAAGCATTGATGGGCTCCATTTGCCCTGATAGCGTTTCTCCATTGTTGCAATGTCCTGGTGAAATCGCTCACCATGCTCGTCGCTCACTGCTCCGCAGTTCGGTGGAAAAAAAATCTAGATGAGAGTGCAAAAAATGTATCTTTAGTGACATGTTGCAACCAAGGCTTTTGTACGCCTTGAGGAGGTTTTCCACCAACAACCTGTAGGTGTCTGCCTTGTTGTTTCCGAGAAAATGTATTGCCACTAACTGGAAGGCTTCCCATGCCTTTTTTTCCTTGCCACGCAGTGCATGGTCAAATGCATCATCTCAAAGAAGTTCACGAATCTCAGGACCAACAAAGACACCTTCCTTTATCTTAGCTTCACTTAACCTTGGAAATTTTCCACGGAGGTACTTGAAAGCTGCTTGTGTTTTGTCAATGGCCTTGACAAAGTTCTTCATCAGACCCAGCTTGATGTGTAAGGGTGGTAACAAAATCTTCCTTGATTCAACAAGTGGTGGAGGATGCTGAACACTTTTCCTCCCAGGCTCCAATGACTGTCGGAGTGGCCAATCTTTCTTGATGTAGTAGGAATCTCTTGCACGACTATCCCATTCGCAGAGAAAACAGCAGTACTTTGTGTATCCAGTCTGCAGACCAAGCAAGAGAGCAACAACCTTCAAATAGCCACAAAGCTGCCACTGATGTTGGTCATAGTTTATGCACCTCAAAAGTTGTTTCATGTTGTCATAGGTTTCCTTCATATGGACTGCATGACCAACTGGAATTGATGGCAAAACATTGCCATTATGCAGTAAAACAGCTTTAAGACTCGTTTTCGATTAATCAATGAACAGTCTCCACTCATCTGGATCGTGAACGATGTTGAGGGCTGCCATCACACCATCGATGTTGTTGCAGGCTACAAGATCACCTTCCATGAAGAAGAATGGGACAAGATCCTTTTGACGGTCACGGAACATGGAAACCCTAACATCACCTGCCAGGAGATTCCACTGCTGTAGTCTGGAGCCCAAAAGCTCTGCCTTACTCTTGGGTAGTTCCAAATCCCTGAGAAGGTCATTCAGTTCACCTTGTGTTAGGAGGTGTGGTTCAGAGGAGGAGGATGGGACAAAATGTGGGTCCTGTGACATTGACGGTTCAGGACCAGAAGTTTCATCCTCTTCCTCGTCTGACTCAAGTGAGAATGATTCTGGTGCATCAGGAAGCGGCAGTCCTTCTCCGTGGGGTACTGGGCGTATAGCTGATGGAATGTTTGGATAATGCACAGTCCACTTTTTCTTCTTTGACACACCTTTCCCAACTGGAGGCACCATGCAGAAGGAACAATTGCTGGTATGATCTGTTGGCTCTCTCCAAATCATTGGCACTGCAAAAGGCATAGATTTCCTTTTCCTGTTCAACCACTGGCGAAGATTTGTTGCACAAGTGTTGCAGCATATGTGTGGGGCCCACCTCTTGTCCTGATCTCCAATTTTGCAGCCAAAATAAAAGTGATAGGCTTTTTTAACCATAGTGGTTATACTGCGCTTTTGTGATGCAAAAGTCACTTCACCACAAACATAGCAGAAGTTATCTGCACTGTTCACACAAGTACAAGGCATCTCTGCTCACTTTGGCTAAACAGAAATGTGTCCCTTTGCAAAATCAAACACTGACAAATAAGAGAGCACGACACTGTATGATTTCTAGAGCTGATACAGGGCAATTTGTTCATCAGAGTGATGTAAGCTTCGTTATGATTGCATCATCCATGACTTCTAGGAATAACATGATGCAATTCATATCATGTATGATGCAATACCAGCTTCAGATTGCATCATTCATTCTTTTGCCTAAAAAGCAAGTACTGTCCAAACCCAGTCATAGATTTATTCATAGATCCAATCAAAGATGTATTTTAGTCATTTCTGGTTTAAATTGAGATCCCTTCCCTTTATAACTCACTTATCCTCCACCATTCCCAAGTCAAGGGTCGTATATACTGACCCAATAGCATGTCTTGAAAACTAGAGCCAATCAACAATTTTAAGCATCATTTTCGTTCTCAGTGACCCAGAATTAGTAAAGTTTGACTACATTTATTTCAGAAGCATTTTGGTTGTAGAGCAGTGAATTAAACATATATTTTTCATTTTGCTAGAGGGCCTATGAGAGAGAAGCGTCAAAATCATTTCAGGAGGCGAATATAGCATAGAAACAGCTCTTCACTGTGTCAGAGAGGACACAATTGGACAGCGAAACTCAATCCTCAAACCACCAGTAGCTTGCAGAGGGGTGCTGTAAGGAAAAAATACCAGTCATTAGGAAAAATTCCCATTGACTTCAATTACCCTAATGTTTAAGCCCACAGAGGCAGCTGTCTGGAACAGGGCTTTGTGAAGTAGTTGTCCGCCTGGTTGAGATTATGTGAAGATCCTCATGTCAAAGCAGAGGTGAACTCAGGTAAATCAAGAAAAAGTAAGAGTAGACTAAAGCTTCACATATCTATCTATCTATCTATATCTTAGCTGGATGATTGGGGCTCACTCCAAAGCACCAGGGGAAAAAAAAGGGAAATGCAAAACCCATGCAGAAATGACACTTGGTGACAGTCAGAAACCCCAATGCAGGGAAGCTCTACAGCATGAGAGTACTCATATGTTTAAAAACTGAAGCATATGCTTAAGCGCTTTGCAGGATTGGGACCTTACTGAGCGGTAACTTTACATTTAAAAATCACCCATTAGAGGGCAGGATTTTCTGTTCAGTACAAAATTAAAAAGGTCTTATATGAGTTTTATACCACCAAAAGTACTGGATTAACTTTCGTGATTAACTTTCACTAGTTAATGAAAGTTGGTGATAAAATGCAACAACAAAAATATCATGAGCAATGCAAGATTAATTTAAAGACCATCCCTGGTTTACCAAGTTTTGTTTTATCCTTCCAGTGCCAGTGAGGCCGAGATAAAACAGGCCATCACCAAACAACAACAACAAGAAAATACCACTAGTCCAATCTAATCCTACATACGTATTTCCTCTACCATTGCTCCAAATACCTGTTAATAAAACAATACATTTTTATTACACAGAAAGCCACTGATGGAAAACCAGAGTTCTCTTACCACTGTATTACCGTGCAAGTATTTTGTACAGACACTGTCATTACAGCATACAGCAGACACCTTAATATCTTACATTATTTTGTTAAAGTTATCATCCTAGGAGTTTGATAAAGAAAGAATGCATGATTGGTGATGCTCTCTGTTATGACATGAGCTGAGAAAATAATTTCCATTAATCTGAAGTGATTAGAGAGTTCATCTTGCTTCTGTCTACTGCACACTATAGAAGAATGCATAATGTGTTTGAAGTTGCTATAACATCCATTAATAAATCTGTTTTCAGCTCACATTGTTTTAACATTACTATAAAGGTTCATATAGACCCTCACTATATTTTCCTAAAGAACTGAAATTAATTGATAAAAATCCCCTGTGAATTTATATGGTAGAGTAGGTACTTGACTTATCAGGCAGATGCAGTTAAAATGCAGATACATAGACAGATAAGACAATTTTCTTTCCTCGTAATGACTGGTAACCTATAGACACTGCATTAAATAAGACGGATTACAGAACACTGGCACGCTCAGCATTCCAGAAGATATTGCTGTACACATTATCAAGCCAATCAGTAGCTCTAGCAAAGCAGAAGATCACAGGCCACATCTTCCATAATGCCGATTTAATGAATTTCATAAAAGCATGATTTGCTTTTTAAGAAAAATAAAAATGTTTTGACAAGGTTCCGATTATGTTGATTTTCTAATTAAAATATTTAAAAGGTGCAGAAATTCCTAAATGGGAAGGATATGAACACAATGATGCAAAATAGAAATGGAGACAAATTGATTCCTCGGTTGATTTTGGCATTTATTTCATTGAGTTTCATTGGAATGAGTTTGGTCCAATGTGATTTAACACTGGTGGGTGACGGTTGGAGGAGGAAGTGTGTGTAATTTTTTAAACTTTTACTAGAAGTATTTTATAAATATAAATGTCCTGCTCAAGTTTAGGCTTGGTAAGTGTTATGAAGATGAATACTTCAGGTTTGGGAGAAGCAAATCGTTGAGCAAAATAAGGGATACACACAAAATACCACCAAACTCTACATACCTCTGTCTGCAGTTACAGAAACTATACAATATTGCAGGGTAAATCAACCACAACTCACAAAAAGAGTCATTCTTTTCTCTTTGAAGCACAAATCACTGGCAACAAATATGAAGTTTCTCAAAAGTGGCCACTGATATTGAGTATCCAAACTTGGGCCTGGGTTTTCAGAAATGCCGGGCTGCCAAAATCTCCATCTAAGTTACTGGACGCTCTGGGTGCTCATGTCCTCTCAAAATCTAGTTCTAGGTGTTTCAAGTTGGGCTCTGTCACGGAGTGTGGGGGAGTCCGCGCCCGCACCCCTCTTCCTGGGATTCACTGTGAGTCTCAGCCAGCCAGTAGAACAGAAGGTTTATTAGAGACTCCAGGAACACAGTCCAAACAGAGCTTGTAAGTACAAACAGGACCCCTCAGTTGGGCCCTTCTGGGGGGCAGGGAGCTTAGAACCCCAGCCTGGGGGCTCCCTGCATTTCACCCCACAGCTCCAAACAGGGGGCAGGGAGGCCAGACTCTGTCTAGTAGCCTCCATGTCCCCAGCTGGCTGCAAGCAAACTGAAACCTCTCTAGCCCCTCCTTTGCCTTTGTCTGCTTCCCGGGCCAGGAGGTCACCTGATCCCTTTGTTCTAACACCTTCAGCTCGCACCTTTGCAGATTAGTTGCCAGGAGACAGGGTGTCGGCCATTCTCCCATCACACTGGCCCTCTCCAGCTCTGCAACAATTACCCCTTATTCCCACCACCTAGAGACTTAACACATGCATTGGGGAAACTGAGGCATAGAAACATTAAGAACAGTCCCATTCCGTCACAGGCTCCCTGTCATGGAAGCACCCAAAATTAAAGGCCACTTTTGGAAACCAGACTGTGTCACAGCACTTTTTCCCCATATTGGGCACATTTTGGACAATTCTTTTAATATCACCCCAGTGCAGTCAGTATTGGGAAACACACAGCAGTGCTAGGATGCTGGCATCTGTGGGGGTGAGCAGAAATGTGTGACAGGCTCGCAAATCTAGTACGTTTACTAATAGATGTCCTCCACAGACAGGACTGCAGCATTCCCATAAATGAACTGCAGCATAATCCAAATAAGCTCAGAGCACTAATTAACCTGCTCAGCCAGCAGAAGAGATTCACAGACAAGTTCAAGTAGCCAGATTTAATACTCATTCCAAAATATTTTTGCTATGGACAAAAGTGACACCGATTGACAGTCACTATGGGTCGTGGAAAAAATATAGTAGTATTTTTGCTTTATTGCAGTAACTTGCACTATGCACATCAAGCTCTAGTGGCAGTAGCAGACTAAATGAAACGATGGTTATAAAGAAACTAGTAGCAGAAAGCCTGTGCTGTAGTATGGGTGGGTCAGATGGGCCAAGTAATCCGCCATTGGTGCAATCTCTCATACAACCAGCAAAACTGCTGAACGCAAATTTCTGCAGAGTAAGGATGGTGGGGTGGGTGATTGGTTGAGTCACTTCTGACGTCGCAAAAATGGTCTAGGACTCTTGGCATGGCAAGGAGACATGCCTTACAGTAGCTGTGCAAATTATACAAGTGCACTGTAAAGTCAAAATGGCTGAGGATTTAAAGAAATGGACAGTAACAGACCGCAAAGCCAAATCATGATTGAACCTGGTGGGCTTTCAACTATGCTTGCATCGGTTTCCAACGCTTCACACTGATTCAGACTTTCTAAACTTGAGAGTGACACACAGAGTGATGATCCACACATTTTCAAAAGTCTCTATATGACTTAGTCTTCTAAGTCCCACTTTCAAAAGTGACTAAGTCAATGGAACTTGGGCGTCAAATTGTCTCAGTCATTTCTGAAAATGGGACTTAGGCCTTTTAAGACACTTTAGGGGCTTTAGAAAACTCTGCCTCATGTCTGGAAGTGCCAACAGTAAGGAAGTTCAGTTTCCAGGAGTGACCTCAGTGCCAGAAACATTCAGCAGCAGCAGAAATAAAACACAGTATTCCTGAGCATGTCCACTGTGAGGCAGCTTTAGTTAAAGAAATGACCATTAGTGAGCCATTTGGACACAGCATCACTTTCACCAGGAAAGTGGTGGGATTCTTACTTTGACAGACTTATCTGAATCTTCATAAGATGCATACTTCTTCATACAATGAACAGTCACTCATGGAACTCATCGCCAGGGGATGTTGTGAAGGCCAAAATTATAACTGGGTTCAAAAAAAGAATTAGATAAGTTCCTGGAGGTAGGTTCATCAATGGCTATTAGCCAAGATGGCCTGGGATGCAACCCCATGTTCTGGGTGTCCCTAAATCTGTGTCAGAAGCTGGGACTGGATGACAGGAGATGGATCACTCAAAATTACCCTGTTCTGCTGATTCCCTCTGAAGCATCTGGCAATGGTCACCATTAGAGACAGAATACTGGGCTAGATGGACCATTGGTCTGACCCAGTATGGAAGCTCTTAAGTTATGTTCTTATATAAGATGTTCCTGAATATCCTGAGTTATTATTAGAATGTTTATGTTATTCTTCCTCCCCTACATTTATTCTCTTGAATTCTTGCAGTGTGCTTCTGCGTTCTGTGAAGTGCTTTATACTCTAGTAAATTTCCAAGTCATTCTGTTGGCCAGCACTCCAAGGTGCGGGGTGTCTTTCCACTTCTTCAAGTCTAGGTAACCACTTATCTGAGTAACAAATGCAGGTTCCAGCCCTAATTGTATGTAGTTTGTAGGATCTAGTCCTATTTTCTTATACCATTTTATGTATATAAAATTACATAAGAAAAATAATGTTCCTCCACTCCCGTCAACATTCTGAGACTTGGAAACATTTATCACCTCAGCGCTGAGATATAAGTGATAGAGCTGTATGTCATAATCATTTAAAACCCTCTACATCTTACTCAGCAGGATGAGTGAAAACCAACACAAGGTCATCTCCATGGAGTTCCCCTATCCGTTCTCATTAGCGTAAACAACAATACAATACCTTTTATTGGTGGCTTTTTTTTTTTTTACTATAAATACTAAATTAAGATTTACTGCCTCTTGCCAGGGGAAATAGTGTACACAGAACAAAAGAGAAAGTGGTTTAGACACTTGGCCGCCGAGTCAGCTGGAAAGCGCCTTTTTCAAAAGAGATAAAGTTTATGGTAATTGCTTGAGAGCACATCAGAAAATACAAGCACAATTATTTGGAAGAAGAAATGGATTGCACACAAACATTTACATTTAAAAAACTAAAATTAAATGTACAAATCTAATTTCTACTCATGCGTGCCAGTTCTCAGGAACACTTGAATGTGCATTTATTTATTTTATTTTTAAAGTATTAAGAGACTTGAATTAGAGGCATAAATCTCCACTCAAGTGTTGATGTATTACTTTTATTAGACACTTCTGCGTTCAATGTGTTTTAGATGGAGATAACTCTAAAGCATATTTCATATTCCCTAAATTTTTGTGAGTACTAGGGAGAATATTTAAATAAAAGTTTATAGGGCAGACCAGAGACTATAAAAGAGCATACTATGTTGCTAGTTGTCTAACCTAGGTTTAAAATGGATTTACTGTACTTTTCATGCCACAGAAGACAGACAACAAAAGACATAGGCAAACTAATCTGTAACCTTTTGGAAGGAAAGAAGTCAGTTTCCTTTAAAAGCAAGATTTAGTTTGAGTGAGAGGGGAAGCCTTCTTGACAGTGAGATCTGTTAGACTGGAAGAGTTTGTCTGGGGAAAAAGGGTAGAAACATCACTTGAGACATTTAGAACTAGTCTAGACACAACATCAGAGAACGTTCTGCAGGGAACAATCCTGCACTGGCAGACACTATGAATTAAGGTGAACTATTAGTGCTAGCTGGGAACTAAAACTTTTTCTTTCCTGTCCGAAAGTATGAGAGAGAATGTTATAGAGGAGTGTTTGCACGCTGACATACATGTGTTCCTATATACTGGAAGTGAGTTTTTAAAATACAGGCGGATAGGAATAAATGCTGGCTTTATGAAATTCAGACAACACATACTCCAATTAATATAATTAGACTACTTGGCATTCATTTCAGAAAATGTTCTTTTAGGGAATGCCTAAGACATAGCAACTACTAAAGTTAACAGACAGATTGAACTTCGTTATTAGTACGACATTAAGAGTAATAGAGGTGCAATATAAATGCTTTTTGGATCCACTCTCTCATCCATATAATTTTGCACTGTGGAAAATTACAAAAAGATTAGCATTATTTTTTTAAAACCATATTACTATTAACGTCTAACTGGTATTCAGAGAATTAATGCCTTGGGGGAGGGGGGAGTGTAATTTTTGCTGCCTTTAATATAGAGCTTCAAAAATAAAATCTGCATCTGTTAATGATGATATCTCATTTCTGCATAAAAGATACCAGAAAAAAATGTATAAAATTTCAAAGATAAAATATTCAAATGGTTTGAAGCTAATGCCATTGCATCAAAGTGCTAGATAACCACTCACAGAAGCTAAAGATTCAGTGCTGTAAACCCCTTTATGGGACTGTAGTAGTTAGAGATGAAATTGTAAATGGGGAAGTGTAGATTGCTTTGATTTAGAAAATTGTTGCCATTAAACAGTTTACAAAGAGCCTAGTGTTTCTGCATCATTATCCCCAATGTATCAAAGTCAGCGGTTTCACAATATTTAAAGCACTCCCAGCTTCCTCATAAATATAATTTATATTCCTAGGCTGCTATTCAATGTATCAAGAAATATCATTTACATTCCTCTATAGTTATGCAGTGTGATTACCTGAACCGATATGTGCTAACCTGACATAAATAAAGAAAGCACAGAGGGCATGGCTTGTTTACAAGGTTTAACATATAATATAGCACATTGTGCGAGCGATGTACTGCAGGTTGTTTGAAAATTGTTTGTTCTGCGTTTATAAAAACAAACAAATATATGGGACATGTCAGGACTTTTGAGTGTGCAGGTCATTGTGCGTATTCCTAACTACCATGTAAGTGCAGTTGGCCATCCACATGCAGCATAACAGATGGACAGTGTTGTATGGTGTATACTTTTTATTTTCCTTTTAACATTTCCAGGTAAATTTTATTCAGTGAGAACTAAGTTCAAACACTTGGCTACAAGAAAGCATAATGAAGTCAAGTTCTGTTCACTCTCAGTCCTGAAGTAGAGGGATCCTTCCTGCAGCAAAGCTTTTAGTCGCTGACTGCAGGGCAAACCACCACCACCTTCACATTTCTCTGTGTGTATACACACACACACACACACACACACACACACACACACACACACACACACACACACACACACACACACACACACACACACACACCCCTCTTTCTACTCCATGCATTGCACAATCCCTTCTCTCTCCCTCCCACCCCAAATCCTCCCCAGCCTTCCTGCCCCGTCCTTCACATCTTAAGGATCACATCAACTTTCGATGGAAGCTTGGCATGTGCACTGGACTGAAAATTCAATCCCATCATTTGGAAGAGGAAAAATATATTATTATTTTTTTACTATCGTAAGAAAAGCTTTCCTTTCTGCACCACATATCTCCTGACCTACCCACCTCCTAGCTCCATTCTGAACTCCAATGGGAGGGGGAAATGTTGGTACCATCTCAGCTACCTCACTAGGGGCCTGATCTAGCAAAGCACTTAAGCATGTGCTTAACACAGAGCACATGAGTAGTCAACAGGATTAGCACATTGCTTAAACATATGCTTTGATGGCTAGGGGACTAGAGTCAGGAAGACAGTCCCTATGAGAGACCATAGAGACAAGCCATGTGAGAAAACTAAGGCAAACTTCCCATGTTACAATCTATTTCATAAAGTTTAAAGCCAGAAGGGATGGATAGATCATCTAGCCTGACATGCTATATATCACAAACCATTGAATATCACCCGGTTACCCCTAAATTAAGGCGAATAACTTGGGTTAGACTAGACAAAGCATTTCAGTCCTCAGGAGACTGAACTGCTGTGTGCACAGGCAGAGAACAGGAGAGACTGAAGTGACACTGAAGGATCTTTGAAGGCACCTAAAGGCTTTCTGTGCCGAACAGTAGATCTCAAAGAAATTGGTTTTCAGGGGGTATGAAGTTCTCACAACACCCAGTGACTTCAACTGAAGTTTTGGGCACTCAGAACCTCTGAAAATCAGACCTCGTGGCTTTATAAAATGAAGGGCAGTATGTGCCACGCCATCTCAAATACAAGTCAAAACCATCCTCTAATCAACTGTCCCATCACAATGTGTTCTCTCTCCCCCGCTGACTTTGTGTATACTGGATTTGCTCAAATTTTAACCATTGTTGTAGCTGCACTAGCGCAAACCTCGAGGGTAGACAAACAAATCCACTATTTGCACCTCTGGGGCTAGCCCCTGCTTGATCACTGATAAAAAAGATCACATCTTAGCCCGTCTTCAGTAGGAGTTCGAACCAGTGCAGCTATTTCTCTGACTTTCTATCAGTTGGAGACATCTACCAGCATAGACACAGCCTACATTATGAAACCAAAAGTTTACCGGGCAATCAGAGAGAGAAAATTGTTTTTTACAAAGGCTATTGTTTTGGTAGCTCAATCCTTTTCACTCTAAGGAAATCAAAACCAAGAAGTCTTGCCAATATCCACCAGATGATCCACAGCAGATAGGAAAGCAGAGCAGTGGACACCCTGTGCAGAAAACTCACAGATTCAATAGTTACCTGAAGTAGGCAGTATTCTGTTAGGCAATAGTTGGAGAATTCAAAACCATATTTCTAGTGAGGATTGTCAATGATAGAGGAAGTAGTGCATATGCACAAGGAACAGGAGATGAAACACTTGAGTAGGAGTTAGCTGATATGGGAGAGAGATGGGTAAATGTATCACTCTAGGAATAAGACAACAGCAACCAGAAACTGCACGCATACAAGTCATTCAGTACGGAAGGAGCTGAAATCCTTATGCAAAGCAGTCAGTCGGTCATTGCAACTTCAGACTGACCACCTCATAACGCAGGTGGAAATGGGCTGATTTAATACCTTGGATCCACAATAATCAAATAAGTTCTCTATAGCTACAAGGCATCAGCGGGGCACAATTTACAAGATGACAGGGCAGGCCATGTCAAATGCGTACAAGTTAGGCTGTTTAAGCTGTCAGTACACAGCATGGCTATCCAACCATAAAGAACTTGAGACAGCAGGCTAACATGAAAGGCATACAGTGATGGATGCCGACCTACCAAACTACTGTAGATTAGGATGCTGGTGCAGGGTATACGTTTCCTTTGTTGCTCCATTGTCAATCACAGGTTGCATGTTGCTAACAGCTAGTAACTAACCTGCTAGCATGTAAAAGCAAGGCACCTTGCTCAGTCAGCAATTTGTAAAAAAAAAAGAAAAAAAGAAGACCTTACAATCAGCTTTAAAAAGTAATAAATTATGGTTCTCAGCTAATTAAAAGATTTAATAGGAAAATTACAAGCGTCTTTTTGCAGGTGCTGCTCCCTCGCCCCATTTAGAGAATCTTTGGTATTGAGTGGGAGGAACGGCTGGGAATAGAAAGACAAAGAGAAGGAAAAGCAGTGTACATTGAAGCAAGCCATGTACTGAAAGACACGCAATGCCTGGGCAATATCTCCTCTATTTATGCACACAGCTACTACCAGATAGCAAGAAACATGTTTTTTAAAGAAGCTGATAGAGCTGAGAAAAGGCTGTTTGCTGAGAGGATCTTGGCAGAGATATAACAAATCCCACCAAAATGTATCGGGGGAACTAAATACATCAAATAAGGATGAATGACCCAGTATCTAACATGTTTTACATACCATTTGTCATAGGCAGTATTGCTGACCTACTAATTTACTTTCAATTGGGAGTGAAGGGAGAAAAAAGGACCTTTACAGCTGCAATAGGCAAGGTGTGGTTCAAAGGCAAAAATATTTAAGAGTGCACCCTCCTGGGTATGATTATGCCAATACTAATGTAAAAAAAGTTTCTTATGATCACTGCTAGGTAAAGAGCTCTGGAGACTGAAAGCCTCTGTTCACGGAGAAGGTACAATAGTGGCAGATTCCTCGGCATGTTCCTCGGTACCTTCCTCGGGTAAGGAAAGAATTTAATAAGATCGAATGGCCAAGATTCATACCTCAGTTAGCTATATTCTGATAGTCCCATAAGATACAGCAATTTCACTTTGTGTGTGTCAAGGTGTAAAAAATTGCAGTAAGACTGTCTTGATGGGTATAAAGGGTATGTTCTTTCAATCAAGTTAACCTACTCAAGATTGCTTAGAACGATTGAAAAGGCCCGTTAAGATGCAGATTGACATGTATGCAGCAGTGTTAGTTGGGCATGCTGTAGACTAGGCTCTTCCTAGTCTCTCTTAATGAGGCTTTTCAATCAAATGAGCTAACACTTAAAAAAAAATTGCCCATCAGGCAAGGCCTAAGAGAAACAGGAAAACATATTAACTCATGTGTGTATTCAGTTGCATAAATCCAGCATAAAAAGCAAGTGATTTTGAACATCAGATTCCCATTCTAAAATCCTTGGTTTCAATCATTTCCATATGGCACAGACAAACTAATTGTGCCATGACAACTTACTCAAATCTTCAGGCATAATTATTGTTCTCATATATCAAAGATATTTCTCATCATCATCACAGGTGCCATTCAGGATTGTTATAAATAATGTTTTTAAAACAAAGTTTGAATGCCAGAAAAGGAGGAGGATTTAAGAGAATCCAATATTTTTATACAAGGATATTTTGTCTAAGATGCTACAAGATAGTAGAAAAAACTGATATCCGCATAAGGCACCAGAAGTGGAAGAACTCCAGTGTGAAAAAAAATAACTATGGAACAAGTTTGTTTCATTTTCTGCTAGTTGTAATGGATTGTCTCAAACACCCATTTAAAAATTATGGCTCATTTGGATTATCCCAATTCCAAATCATGAGCGAACAGCTGCAATGAAAAGTCAACAGAATTCCTTCCTTGGAAGACAAGTATTTAACAAACAATGGCATTAGAAGGAAGGGGATCCAGGTCCAATAATGGGGATCTAGATATGTGATTGTAACAATCTATTAAAACTATTTCCCAATCTGTTAATTTACAATGATGTTAGTTTGAACGCTGGTCACTTAAAATGGGAAATATCACTGGAATCGGCTATATCAATAAAAAAGTGAATTTTTAAGGTGTAAAGATTATCACCATTGCTTGAAGAATATTTCAAAAGTGAAATGAATTTCAGTGTGACCACTGTAGTGCCTTAAATCTCACTCACTCACTCACTCACCCATACATAAAGCAGGAATTCAAAAGTGTGATTAAGGCAGGGGTGGGCAAACTACTGCCCGGAGGCTGGATCCGGCCCATGAGCCATTTTAAGCTGGCCCGGGGAGTTCCAGCCATGTCGGGGGCTGCACCACACGGTTCGGCCCCGCTCCGGCGCTCCAACCAGGGCTCCAGGTTGGGGGCTGCACCATGTGGTTCCCGGAAGCCATGACATGGCCCCGCTCTGACGGTCGGGGGCCGCTCCATGTGCAGGAGCCGGAGAAGGGACATGCCACTGTTTCCGGGAGCCACTTGAGGCAAGCGCCGCTCGGAGCCTGCACCCCCCTGAGTCTCTCCCCATGGAGCCTCTCCGCCCCAAACAGTGTCTCCATAAATATACATGTGTAATATGCTTACGTGTGAATATATTTATGTGTACACATATTCATACACTTTATAGTATTTACATAATACATGTATCTACATCAATAGAAATTTACAATTACATTAATCTATACCAATGTCTATGATAAATATGTCTATGACATAATTATGTCAAAGCTCATACACCAACGGTATGCAATGGTACTGCATACCAGGTTGGTGGCACAGCATACCTCTCTCAAGTTTTCTTGTTCTCCAGGATCTCAGCTTTCATTAAAACATATACATGTCTAACCATCCAGGTTACAAAGAAAACCATGTAAATGAATTGAGAGTAAACCAATGCATTAACTTCAGCCAAAGTTTGTAAAGAACATGAAACAAAATAGCTCTGAGATGCGTGAACTGCCCCATTCATTTCATTAACTCATATGCCACATTATGATATAGTTTAGTATGCCCACATTATGCAGTTCTTCATAGTATGATACTTCCTCTCCTTCCATGCAGTGAAATGGTCGATTATCAACTGAGTGACCACTACTTTTGGTGCCACTAGTAGGTGAGTGGGCTTGGCAGAGAACCACCAATTATTTCCGGCACCCCAAAATCAGGTGCCAAGTCTAAGAAGCTCCCCAGAGCATCTGAATTTCACCAAGGTGAAGCAAAGCCCAGCAGACTTCATGGGTGTATATGAACCCAAATGAAGTGGAGAAAAGCCCAAGGAACCCAGTGGAGCCCTAGGAGTATGGCATAATCATATTGTGCAGATATTCAACATCTATTGAGAGTGGGGTTCATCCTGACATTTTGATGAGGTGGAGCTTATTTTGTAGGTGAGGTTTAGAAGAACATCACTACCCCTGCGCTCCCCCCCCCCACACACACACATTCAGTGCCTATATACAATATGCATACATGCACACACACAGTTCCCTTGCACCCCAGTTTTCCACCCTGAATGAAGGCCTGGATGACACTGATCTTACAATTCCTATATAAATCGCTCACCCTTGAAGTGCTCCAAAGTGACTTTTCAGACTAGGCACATAACTTTCCATCTCTGTGGAGGATGAAATGAAGCAGCTGTTCAATAACTACAAAAAAATACACAAAAGTTTGGGACAGGAAGAGAAGAGTTGTTTACCCAGGCCCTAGGTTTCCAGGTGGAATTTAGGCAGGCACAACTGGAAGTGGAATTTGGTCAGAACACCGGGCCTAACAATCTCACTCTTCTATGGGCTAGGTCTCAAGTCCATTGAATCCAATAAGAGTCTTTCCACTGATTTCACTAGGCTTTGGATTAGACCCTATATCATCATCTTGACTGTTAATGGTCAGGATTTTGGTTTTACATCTCATCCAGAGAGAGAGGTGGTGCAAAGCTGCTTGAGCTCCCAACATCGTGACTGGGAATTGTTCAATAAGAAAGCAGAGAAATGTATCACCTAATACAACACCAGCACCACCTTTGGAAGCACATCTGGAGGTCTATGTTGATCCAGTTCAGCTTGTGGGATTTGAGAGAAACATGGCAAAAGGCAATAACACCCTGCGTAGCTTTTGCTTTATAATGTCAATAAACAAGCTATAGTGGGAAATGGATTTGCAGAGAGTCCATTTATGGGGACTGCCCTTGGCCATGTAATTCACAAGTGAATGCCATCTTATAGCACCAATCAGAACCAGAAGGTACAAATTATCATAGGAAACCTTGCCTCCCCAATTAAGTCCTTTGCTGCCAACAATGGCCCAATTGGTGTCCTCCAAACAAGAGCCGTACTGAATAGTGGAGAGTATAAATAAATCATGTGTTTGCTCATCCATTACACTGCATGAGTTTGATCTTGTTCCACTGTTTGATGTCATGCTGCAAGACCACTGCATGTGCAGCTGTTTCTAGAGAATCTTATTTGCAGAGCTTTGTATTTCTAAGCCCCTCTGGAGTCAGAGATTGCAATGAAAGAGTTTGTACATATGGCAAAACAGCTTCTGCATGGCTCAAGGTGCCAACTATGCATTCAGTTTAAATGGATTCTGTAGCAATGACTATAGCAATGGAGTACACTGTAAATAGACAAAGGTTGGACAATTTGCCATCTAATAGTTTGTTGGGACTGCATACTTCTAGCACTGAATTTTGGCATTAGACACATTAATTATATTTCTGATACACCTGTTTATTACTTATGCATAACAACAGAGATCTGGTGTTCTGTTTATGGGCAGAAAGAGGAATGGGTCTGGTGAAAAGGACAGGAGTAGAGCTAATTAAAAGAGATTTTTGGTGAAAAAAATCTTGAAATCATTTTTATTCCACAAGCTTAGAAGAGACACAATTTTTCGTATTGAAATTTCTTTGTGAAAAATTGTCTTGAAAAATGTTTCATTTTTTTTTTTCTCCCATTTGCTCTCTGTTCTCCTTTCCCCCCCATTTTGCTGCAGAAAAAGGAGGGGGAAAGGAGAAACAAACATATTTTTTCTTTTCAAGTTTAATCTATAAAAACAGAAAATTATGAAAAGAGGGATTATTTTAAACATCTTTTTCAACAAAAAACAACAAATATTTAAACTATCTCTAGGTAGCATGAATTCAGATCAGAGTATATTTAAATATCAAATCCAAGTATCCTCCAGAGTATGGAGGACTGATGCCCAAGTTTAAATTTAAAATAAATTAGATGGTTCATAAACTTTCATAAAACACAGCAAAACACTGACTACAGTTTATCGTCTCCACACTAGGTATGAGTAAAATTCTTTTGCACCATAATTACACCCAGTCCTCTTACCTTAATCTGCTCTACTTAAAGTCTCCCACCCAAACAGCATTTCTTAGGAGCTTGGCTTTTATCCCTTCAATCCTGGAGTTGATGAGTTCTGTGTTGCAGTAATTCCCAGCTCTACCTCAGAGCACTCATCTACATAAATGGGAACTTACAGCAACCCACACATCCTCAACTATGTCACACCCCCAAACACTAGCTCAGCCACGAGACATGGGAGGCAAGCAAAGGGCCTGTGTGTGTTTCCATCTTCTCCCTGAACTGGTTTGTAAATTCAATATTCATACAGACCCCATCTTACTGCAGGGAAATGTGGCCATTGTGGTAGCCTCTGTTTTACTGAGCAGTCCCATAGTATCTGTTCTACATGCATTTTCTTTTTCCCTCCACCACTTCATTGCAAAAATCTCTCTCGGCTTTCTCTAAGGGCTGGTCTACACAGTCTTCGTACTGTTATAAATGGTTTCTAAACTGATATAGTTAAGTTAAAGTGGTACAGCCCTCTAGTGTGGATACTGTTGCCTGATCTATAGATTATGTATTAATTATATTGAATACTTAAGAATTCCTAGTTATCTCTTTGAGGGTTGACAGGTTCTTGTCCCAAGAGCAGGCCCAGTATTATTCAAATGATTATATAGTTGGGAACCCCGATGTGCACAGTTGCAATACTCACACTATTGGAACTCTTCTATATTTACAAATAGTTTATTAATACATTTAGCACAGTTACAAACACTTCAACTCAGGAAGGTAGGTAGAGATACTACAGAATGTACATCTGCATGTCCATTTACTCACACCATCCTTTGCAGAACAACCTGAAATGTGAGCCATCATCTTCTTCATCACCATCACGTTCCCCCTCATCACCAGTGGCCGTAATTCTGGCATCTCCCAAGGGCTACATCTCTTTCTACTACTCCCCATAGGCTGGGATGCAACTTTTCTAATATGTTATGCTGACACCACAATACCTGATGCATATTCAGTAGGCGTTTTCTCCCCTCTTCCTTATGTGTGTTTCTTCACCTTACTGATGTTGGAGTAACTCCTATAGGTTAGTATATGAATGATCTCAACTTATTATCATATACATCAATTCATTGCCATGGCCCTCTTGTGGTTAGGTATCTGCAGATGTAGTTCATGTACCTTTTATTATGTACGTAAGTTCATCGCCTCATGTTCCTATGGTCAGAAATTCCCCTTAAACACACTATTTTCAGCTATCCAATATGTGGGGTTTTCTGTTGGGCTGTTTATCTGTGCCAAAGTTCATAGGCCTCAAGCCTGATGCTAACTGCTGAAGCAAGTATCTTACAGGATACAGGCCTGTAGGTTCCTTGCATTACTGCTGAATATAATAAAGGTAGAATATAATGGAAAATAATAAAGGCAAGGCAGTGAATATAATAAAGGCAAGCTAGCCCTATAGGCTACAGCAGTCATACTCATGTAAAGGTGTTTATATTGGTATAGCCCATTGCTGTAACACAACCACAATAGAGGATTGTGCCATTTTTACTAGATCAGTTCATAAACCAACATACAACAACGTAAACCAACCTACAACCAACAGTTCAAAAACAGTGTATGGGCTCGCCCAAAGGCCCCTATTACCATGGTATTGCTGTTCTACAACTCACCATAATCGGTTCTATATTTTATATACCTATTGCATGGAAAGAGGCGGACTGTGCCAAACAAGAATGCAAGGAGCTTCTCCTCTGAGATTTGAAGGGGAGACAGTAACCATGCAGGTGCAACTTGATACATTTTTTTAAAAAGCGCATAGATTCCTCCTCCGCACTCTCCCTGTTGAGATGGATGATGACACGGAAAAGGCTCGTTTTAGGAAAGTGCCCAATTCTTTCCTCCTTCGCCGTTCCTTTGATACCATATGGCTTGCTGGTGTCAAGAGGAAAGCCCTTTTCATTAGAAATGATAGTTGCACAAGGAGATTTTCCTTCTTTGTGAAGCCAGCAAACCCCTCAGCCATCCCCTCAACCAGTTTTGTTTGTGCGTATGTGTAAAGCGAGAGACCCTGTGCTGCTCTTGTCACTCAGCAGAGCTGCAGCCATTCCAACCCTATGAATCTGCAGCGAGGCCCAATTGCAATGATGTTCCAGGGCAATTTCAATTTACAGTTAAGCTGTTATGATACACAGGTTTATTTCATTGCAGCACTAATGTAAATTGCCTTTGTAGTGCTTATCTTTTGGGGCAAGCCTTTCTGGGTAGCACCTCCTCCCCACAACCTTCTGTGTGTCCCCCCCACCACCACCCGCACTCCTCCTTCCCCCATCTGCACCAGACCCCAAGGCACACACATTAGCCATCCACCCTTTCAATACGATGAAGGTTTGGGAATACTTCTTTGAGCCCCTGTTAAAGCTATCTGGTGTTACATGAAGAAAGATGCTTACTTGGAGAGAGACACTGAGGCACTGTTATAAAAGCAAGAAGAGCACATCAAATCAATTAGAATTACTTTAGTCTAGTGTTATATCTAGATCCAGGAAGGAACCAGAATTCCCATTTCATAGGAAATTCTATAATTTTGAAACGGTTTCCTTCTGTTTTTCAAAAAAAAAAAAAAAATCTCATAAAAAGAAATTTATAAAAAATATTTTGGATTGATTGAAACATTTTGATCAAATAGAAACATTCTGTTCCAATTTCAGCCTTTAACTTTTAAAACAAAATATATAAAAACTAACATGTTATTTCAAAAAGTCATTTCAAAATGAATAATCAGAACAATCCATTCTGAAAATGTCAAAACAAAATGTTTCATTTTTGGTAATGGAATTTCAAATGTGTTTTTCTAAATATTTTGATTTTGATAAAACATTTTTTTTGATAAATTTCCAACCAGTTCTATTTACATAACTCTAATCAAACCAGAACACACACACAGCTGCAGCAACACAACTCTGTTGTTTTCTTCTCAGCATTCACTGAGCCCTTCATTCTAATGTGAAGAGTGACCCCTGAATACTCCATCCACCTTCCTCATATTTATAGAACAACAGTGTGTACTAATGGATAGAGCACTGACTGGTACTCAAGAGACCATGGTTCTTTTCTACATTCAGCCACTAGCCTGGCTGGAAACCTTGGGAAAGTCACTTCATCTCCCTGTGCCTCAGTTTTCCCAGCTGTAAAATTGGGATAATAATGCTTACCTCCTTTGTAAAGCACTTTGAGATATGTTGATGAAAAGAGTTATGTATCATTATTATTCACATAATGCACTGCCACCAAAGTGCTCTCATCCCTTGCCATCACAGGATAGGATTTTACCTTGACACTCTTCTCTGGCAATATAGTGGATAACTGGCAATATTTTCAAAAGTGACTAATGATATTTGAGATCCCTACTTGAAACAATTGCAAGGGACTGATTTTAAGAGGGTGAGTGTTCAAAGTATGTCTGAAAATCAGGTCTTTTTGAGGAGTCATAAGTTGGGCACTGGGAAATTAGGGCACCAAAAATCACTACCCAGCCTTTGAAAATCTTGGCCAATGTTCCCATGATAAGTTGCTCTATATTTGATGGTTTGTCAATCGGTCAGCTTTATGACTGGCATTTTAGAAACATGGCTAAGGTAGCCTGAACCTTGTAACTGGCAGCCTTATGATTTATCCACTCTTACATCACGCTCCAGTTGTTTTTAAATTATAACATTAGCAGTCTGTTTAAAATGTTGCATAAACAGAATTGAAGAGCGAGAGAGTTTGATCATTAACATAAAAGTGGTGTAGGTGGTGACTGATGTGTAGGAGTTCAAAAAGCTAAATAATGAAGTATAATACGGCAGTAACAGAGGAAACAGAGTTTGATGTGCCTGCGAACAATTTACACTGTTTTCGTAGAATCATGTATCAAAGAGAGGCCTAGCCCTGCAAGATATCTTTAGGTTTGCCTTAGGGTTGGTCTTCAGAGTCAAATAAAAGGGGTGCTTTGACCACAGGGTAACTACTATGCATCCCATGGTAAAAAAACAAGACACTTGAGTTTTACTGAGAGGTAAACTAGGTAAGGTGAATCATGGGCAGGAGATACAACACTGACCTCGCAGTAAACACTACAAGTGCCTTGTCTCCACTAAGTAATCTTTCTGTAAAATCCCACTGGCATTTGTTTTCTTGTAAACAAAACAAAACAAAAACCCAAAAAACTTTGTATCACTGAAGACAAAGCCTTAGAATTATGCCGCATGAGCTATATATGAGAAATGACTTATTGTATACAGTCCAGATTTCCAGAAGTATTCAGAACCCATAATGGGACCCAGATTTTAAGACAAGCTCAGCTTCCATTTAGTCATCTCAATTAATATTAAGTTTGGCCAGATTTTCAAACAAACATTCTTTGAAGATCCTGTTATCCACAGGAGCTGCTGGGTGCTGAGCATTCTTGGAAATCTTGTCCCTAATGTCTTTACTTTTCATTCTTATTCATGGCTAGTTGCATTGATGCTTTACATGCATATGTCACTTCTCATCTAGTTCACTAGTAGGGTGGTGAAGCACTGGAATCGGTTACCTAGGGAGGTGGTGGAATCTCCATTCTTAGAAGTTTTTAAGGCCTGGCTTGACAAAGCCCTGGCTGGGATGATTTAGTTGGTGTTGGTCCTGCTTTGAGAAGGGGTTGGACTAGATGACCTCCTAAGGTCTCTTCCAACCCTGATCTTCTATGATTCTATGATCTTCACCTTTCAGTGTATCTGACTCACCTGGGGTGATAGCTCCCTACCTCACAGGAACGTTGTGAATCTTAAATATTAAGCAACTTATCTAGGTTATAGAGCGAGTAGCAGAAACCATAAATGGAACCTACCAGTCCTAACTCCCAACCTATTGTTCTAGCCACTACACCATACAGACCTCAGCTGGCGTAAACTGGCAAAGCTCCATTGACTTTAATGGAACTACGACAAATTTACACTACTTGAGAACTTGACCCAGTACACTTCCACCCCTTATTCAAAAACTGGTTTCAACAGGTTATTTCCAAACTTAGAAGTATAACGTGCTAAACATCCAAAAAACCCTCTATTATTATAATTGAAACAGCCAAGCAAAATGAACCAGCTCAATTTAAAATAAAAGTAGTACGATTTCAACTAATCTATTTCAGGGATCGGCAACCTTTGGCACACGGCCCACCATGGGGGCTGCAGGAAACGGCGGCCAGCACATCCCTTGGCCCGCGCCGCTTCCTGCAGCCTGGCTTGGAGTGGCAAACCGCAGCCAGTGGGAGCTACAATAGGCCGAACCTGCGGACGCGCCAGGTAAACAAACTGGCCTGGCCTGCCAGGGGGCTTACCCTGGCAGGCCACGTGCCAAAGGTTGCCGATCCCTGATCTATTTAAAAAAATTAGACTGTATAATGAGGGTGTTATTTCTCTCCCAAACACATTAGACCCTTCTGAATGTATGGATTGTGAGTTAGGGTAGGTTTACAGGACTGCTTAAATCAATCTAATGTACATTGCTCCAGGGTGTGAAAAAGACACACACACACACCCCATATGCTGCAAGTTGCAGCGACCTAAGTGCTATCCACACTGGCGCTATGTTGGTGGGAGACGCTCTCCCACGGACTTAGCTTCCACATCTCACGGAGGTGAAGTAATTATGCCTATGGGAGAGTGCTCTCCTGTCGGCATAGAGCATCTTCACCAGATTCGCTACAATGGCACAGCCACATATGCCAATGTAGTGCTTCTAGTGTTTTGTTCCAGTGTTCTAGTTTGTTTTGTTTTTCCTTCATTCCTAAAAGCGTCTTTATCCTACTCATACTTCATTTTGAGGCTCACATTGGGATTGGAGAACGTATAAAGAAAAGCGGTTCATCTAAGTCAACATCAGGTTTTGCACTTCCAAGCTTCATCAATGCGACATTTTTAACAGCAAATTCTTTTCCTTGCAATTTTCCCCATTTGATCCTTAATATTAAAGGAACTTTGTGCTTTAAAGGTGTTAAGTCAGATACATTGTATCTGGACTGTTAATATACCTAAGTTGTCAGAGTGCTGTATCATATTGCAACCCATACTAGAGTGAAGTCTTAAAACCTAAAAAGAGGAGTAAACTATTAAATATCTCAAAGCTAAAGCTGGATTAATATTGATAACTTTTCCAACTTCATTAATGGGGACAGAACTTCATGCAGTCCACACCGTTAAAAGATAATTTGGGCTTGCCGTAAGAATATTCATGTGGAAAGTACATAGTCGTAATTTAAAGTATCAACAAGTATTCTCGTTGCATTTAAGCACCAAAGTCAGTCATCTCAAGGAGAAGAGACTAAAGAGATATAGAGGTAAAGATTCAAGAATATACCTTGCCACGTCAGGTCTTTACTATTCTGATTGTTGTCAGATTCAATTTCATTGTTCAATTTTCCAGTAATTGGTTCACACTGCAGATAATATTAAATGAAAGGTATGTGCAAGTGCCCAATTTCTAAATACTCAGCCCACCTTTTACACTTCTAATCAGGACAATGAGCAAGTCTATATTCAGAGCTGTATTTATCTTCCTCTTTCCAGCTCACACCTACCACCATTTTGAATAGCAAGTTAGGGGGAGAAAAATTAGAGACTTCAAGAAAATGGCAGCTGCACAAAAGAACCTAACAGGCACTTTTAAGGGCGGAATTGATATTTAGTTACAATCTGTTGCCCCAGGGTAAAATGCTTTACTATATGACAATGCACTCAACTTATACAATCATTTTTAAACTCACTTCTCGCTTTATCCACATTTTGTATAATATAGTGAAAGAATACACTTGAAAGCTGAAGCATCAGCACATTAAGGAGGCCTGTCATGGTTCATATCAAGTTTGATTTCATAGGTTTTTATATTACAGCCCCCAGCTATATCGCGCTATGGTAATCAAAGCTAGAATGATAGCCTCCTATGTATATTTCAGAGCTTCAAAACCACAGAAAGTTAGAAACCTAGTTTGTTTTGTTCTCCCCCCCACCTCACAAAACATTCCCCCACAACAAAAGGATCTGCAAAAACATTTCTAGATTAGATTTTAACGGAATTATACCACTTTGATTACTGCTGAATCAAGAACTGTCTTAGAGCTATATAGCATATACTCACCCAGTGGCTGCTGTGCAAATGACTGGATTGTGAGTTGCACATAGTTTGCCTTAAGGCTTTCTGGCCCCACCATCTATTCACATAGTCGCTGTGCACCTCTGTTCTAAGCAATTTGTGTAGCACTCCCTTAAAACTCCGAGCTCCAGTGCACTGTTTTTATTGCCCAAGTCAATAGCATATAGTAAAGGACTCACAACAGGCCCTGCATGGGTTCAAGAATAACACTTGACTTTTTGGCTCTTCTCTTCTCCCCACAAATCTTGCCTCAATGGTAAGATAATGTACCCTTCCTCTCCAAGAAATGTCCAGGCTTTCTCCACAGCCCTTAGAAAGCATTTTGGGGGAAACTGTAAAGTATAACCTGAGCAGAAGCTCAGTGCAACTACAGGTTTGGAAAATGAGACTGGGGAAAAGCATTCCTATTGAGGATTACAATGACATCAATGGGACTTAAGTTAAGCACATGTTTCAGTGCTACCCTGAACTGGGATGAATGTAAACACATGCTTAAATGCTGCACTGAATGGGAGTCTTAGACTGGGAATGCAAGGCTAGATTCGATCTGGTTAAAAAATGAAGTCAATACATTTTCACTGGTGTAAAACCAATGTAAACGAAATCAGATTTAATCCCACCATATCAAAGCCCTGATGAAGCCCTTACAGCATCTTAACAAGGAGTTGCAAAGGCTGCTATACGGACGTTTTGAAGTCTTAATGCCAATTATAATGAACCTGCATAACTAAAATTAAGCAGGAGGCAGGTTCCATTTTTTAAGCAGCAAAAAAAATTTACAGAAAAATTTAGACTTCTATATCAGGTAGCTGGAGAAATGAATCATTTATAGAATAATAGTGGGAGCTGATATAACTTAATACAGAAACGGAAAGGAAAAAACTTTTTTGTTTGATGCTACTTCAAAATATCCTGGTTTTTTTATTGGTGTCATAAATAATAGCCAGTGCAGAATTTTTAACCTGCCACCCTATCAATCACATGAATAAGACCATTGGACAGGGAGAGCCCTATTTATGGATGTTTTATGCACACATCAGGCCATCAATAATGGAAGATTTTATGGTGCGTTTGTACATAAATCAAGACTTTGGCACAAGTTCTATTCATAACCACCAAATAAATACAAGATCTGTCTTTAGCTACCACTATGTAAAATAGAAATGACAAATACCCAGGAAGAAGGAGAAGATTGTCATTGTCACAAATCACAGAATTCTCGGCTACTTAAAAGGTCTTGTTGTTGCGAGTCTCCCCTGAAGCTGAACGGGCACAGTTCTGCAAGATGCATTCTATAGTAATGATAGGGCTTAAGCCCAAGCAATAGAGAATACGGGAATCTTACAACTACAAAGCAACTAAAATTTAACCAATATCATAGTCAATAAAACCATAACATTGACAACTGTTTAAATCTATTTTTATACAAACCCTGATGTAGCAACAGAAGCATGTCCAGACCAGAAGAAAAAAATGCTTCTCAGTTACTCTTCATAATTCTAAAAGATGCATTAATTTAAAATAATGGCAATTATTTTAAAAATAATTAAAAAATAAAATGGGCAATATTAGAGGAAAATCACGGGTGACTTATACTGAACCAAAACATGTCCATTATAACACCACCACCCATTTTAAAGATGGGGAAATGAGGCACAGAAAGGGGAGTGACTTGGCCAAGTAGTGGCAGAACTGGGATTTGAAACCAGAGTTCCTAAGTCCTGATCCAGTACTTTCATCACAAGACCATCCTTTGTCACCCCAGATAATTTCACCTATAAGTGAGTCACCCAAGATAATGTTCCTAAGTGGTCTGTGTACAAAATTAATATTTTAATTAGTCTGATAATGACCGTTACACACTAGAACCCAAAGGGGAAAAAATTAGAAATGTATGTAAAATGGATTCATCTTTTTAATTAAAGGGGGAAATGAAACATTTTTAATAGCATCTTCTATCTTTGGATCTCAAAGTGCTATACAAACACAGAATCTCAGCACCATGTGTGATAGGTATAAGTATACCACAAGTTTAATATTTAAAACAAAGTTAGCTGGCAATTTCTGAAGACATAGTTCGCAGAGCGACAGCATACCTCAGAAAGAACGGAATTTAGAATATCAAAGAGTCTCTCAATTCTTACCCAGTGTGTTCAGTTTCTATGTCGGACGCAGTGCCTCGGGCTCCATGAAAATCTAACTTTCTCAGTTTTAGACCACCACCAAATTATTGCACACATTTAATGGAAAAGGATACATGGATACCACTGAGGGCAGGCACAGCCAGAATCTCTCACTTTCATTCAAGCTGCCCATGTTGATTAGGGTCCAAATCCCTAGCTCCACTGACTTCAGAGATAGGCCACTTTTACAGCAGTTAAGGATCTAGCCCTATAAAAACTAGTGTAACTACTGTTCACATTTAATAACTCAGTCTAAGGCTACTTAGTTTGAGTAGACATACTCATTCTCGCTCTCAAGCTAAAAGATAGCAGTGTCGCGAGGACAGCCCAGGCAGCAGCAAGCAGCGGCGTGGGATAAATGTGCTGAGTACAAATCCCCCTGAATCCCATGGATACATACGCAGGGCAACTAGCCTGTGCTACCACTCACCGCTGCCCATGCTACACTACTATTTTTAGCACACTAGCTCCATGAGAACTAGTGCCGGTATGCCTATTCGAGCCGGGAATCACACCTTCAGCTCCAAGTGCAGACATACCCTAAATACAGATGGTAAAAGCGTCAGGGTAGGGGTGGAACCTACAGCCTTGCACGCAATTGTTTTCGATCTTTTGCAGAATCTCCCCCTTTGTCGGGATGGAAGGCGTTCTATTCAGACAACAATAGCTACAAGGAGGATCTGTCGGGACACAGAAAGCCCCTTGCTCCAAGTATCCAGTGTCCATACTTCAACTTGCTTCAATAAAAGAGAACAGTAAAGCCACCAGAGCCTGGCTATTTGCATAATCCATTCAAACGAAACCTAGGGAGGCTGCCAATGCCCAAAGTAGAGGCAGACACAGTGTTAGTGGCTTCTTACTATGCTCTTTAGAACTCTTCTGTCTCACCTCAATGTTTCTGCTGTCAAAAATACATAGTGATACACAGAGAGCATGTTTGTGAGAAGCAGAGCTGAATGGCACAACTGTCAGAAGTCCTAGGTTTTGCAAACCTGGCCGTGGAATTTAGTCCTGGATAGCATCCCAGGGGATAGGGCGGTTGAAACCTGAGGGAGTTTGTTCGCCATCACTAGGGGGTGCTGTGCAGACAGGGCAGGAAGGCAACTGGGCACTTCCCCTTCCAAGGAAATAGGAATGTAACGGCAGCATAACTTTACCACCTCTGGCCCTTCCAAGGCCTTGTAAGGGAAAAGGGAGGAGGGAAAGGGGTAACAGAATTTTAAGTAGGACTAGGTGGGGAAGAGAAAACAAAAACATAAGGGCACCTACAGGGCAAAGAGCAGCAGGAAAGATGTCCACAAAATTTATCAGTGAGGGAGACAGTAGGTTGTGGCTACTTGTCCAAACTCCAAACCTTGTGGAGACTCTTGCTATCACAGATTTAGTTGGGCTGCCTTCACTGGTGGCTCTCCAGATTGTTCCAGGGGTGGGGGAGAGGGGACCAGACACTGAATCCCTCCACTGTGTGCTTGAAGTCCAACACGCTACTGCTGTTTAATCAATCATACAAGAAATACACAGATCTTTATAAAAGTACACCCTACATGCACTTCCCTGCCTCAGTTTCCTCACCATTCGGGGGGCACTTCAGGCCTGTCCAGAGTCCTTCTGCTCCAGCGCATGGTACCTGTGTTCTGAAACATGGAGCCTTCTCACTAGATCAGCATGGTTCCTCTGACCTTGGCCACCTGTGCCCTTCCTTCTTCCTGCCCAAACCTCCTCTGTGGCTCTGAGATTCTATTTACATATCCCCACTCCTAACACGTTGGCTTCTTTGTTCTGTGTTGGTAACTTTCCACTATCCTACTTTTGCACTCTCTTCTAACAGGAGAAGGAAGTACCGTTTCCCCAGGCAAAGCACTGCCCCAACGTACTTAATCCTGAACAGACAGTCATTGATTTCTAATCACCCGCTATTGTCCCTGGTCTGGCAGAGAGGGGACACAACTTGACCAGCTCATGGTGGATACACATATAGAGGGGCATTCATAAATACAGCAGTTTTTCCAAGTAAAAACTTCATAAAACTTCATAAAGCAGAGCTCATAAAATGGACAGATTTCCCAACTGTTACACTAGCCATTATTAATGTATATAGGCTTGTTATTAGAAAAAGCACAATAGTTTTGAGTTTGAGTTTTGAGTCATATTAAAAAAAAAACAAAAAACCTACAATTAATCCAAACACAATCTTTTTCTGGCCCCAGACTCTTGGCATACTTAAAAACAAATCCCTGCAGGGTGGGGGTGGGAGTGGAAGGGGAGAAAGAATTAAAATGCTGGCAACCATGAAGCTGGGAGTCTGAGGGAGTAGCTGAGAGGAACTCTACTTCACTCCCCATTAGTTCTCGACCTGCATCTCAGATGGTGTATACACTGGCCCATAGTGTGTCTGTCATCTGAAATAGATGGGGGAGTTATTTTACAAGCGTGGCAGGGTGTGAAATGTGGATGCAAATATATTCAGATGCTAAACAGTTAGTTTACAAGGACATATGCTATAGGGAATTTTTTTTTTGCAAACACTGATGTAAGAACAACCCAGGCTCTTTTCTGAGTGGCGTTCACCACTTACATTTCTTGTGTTCATATGTTAAAGTCAACATCCACGCAGCTTGAAGTGAAGCACTAAAAAAAATCTTAGTATCTTCTTCCTCACATCAACACACGGATTTGGGGAAAGGTAGCAATTGACAGACTAAGCCAAACCACACATTGAAGTGGCGAAATAGAAGAAAACTTCTCAGCATAGCTGGTGATCAGCATTTGCCCTAAATGACTAGAAACTCTTAACATTTTAAGCTCCTCCATATTTGACCTTAACTCCAAACACTTCTTTCAGTAGATCGGTGCTTTAGAAGTAGTGCAACTCTCAAGCAGAAGGAGGCAAGGTAGTGAACACAGTACAGATAAGGGTCTTATGACTCTCAGAACTAATGTATTTTAAGTGGGAAAGTATCACTTTCCGTGAAAGCATATGTAACCTCTGAAGGACACAGGTTAATCCTTCCTTTCATCCACAGGGCACGTTACCGCCAGATCTCAGACTCTCACTCTTACTTTGTGATAAAAGATTCCTGGCTGGGTCCTATGGAGCAGAGAGGGTGATTATAAAACTTACTTCACTGACACGGAGCAGGACAAGTTAAATGCATAATTAAAAACTAATTTATTAATGGACAAGGTCAAGGCTACAGAAGACTAGCATGCTCAGAGGTTGCACAAGATATAATGGCTGCAACCTCAACTACAGTGGAACCAAGCACTGGCTATTCTAAAACAAAAATTCTCACTTAAGATGAGACAGATGGTGACCGTAGAGCTACAAATTAAAAAATTTACATCTTTAATTTACCCAAATGGTCCTGTCATTCATGTATGACTTTATTCACGTCCAAGTCTAAGATGACCATCCATGTAAATTAGTCATTGTGTAAGCATTTGTAGGAACCAGCCCTAAAGTTATATCACAAAACTAAGCAAATTGAGCAAAAAAATAAGCAAATTGAGATGGAAATACAAAGGAATACCTTTATGCTGCAGGAAAAAGCTCGTTTTGGTGTTGACAACTCAGTAAAGAACCAATTCCTGACATGAAATTAGGAGTGTTATCTTGCTTTGGAGGTGTAGTCTCTCTCAGGCAAGATGTTGTCGTTAAAGAACGTATGGCTATCAATGAAAATTATCACAGAAAGAACCATAACCATTTCTACTTCCTGCTTTCTGCATTAACGGAACACAACACTGCTGCACAATTGTGTCACAGGATAGGAAACATGTTGTCATTTCAAAGACATATGCATACCATCTATGGACCTCCTCTTAGTTAAGTGATTAGAATTTCTGCCAGTGACCACAATCGAAGCAGAAACACAATTTCTATATAGTCATACAATACAGCAGCATAGGTCATCGTATTGCTGAAGCAATGTAACAACAGAAGACGCCACTGTTTTTCTGAACCTTAACTTTAGCTAATATAAAACAAATCCAACAGCATTATGAATAACCCACTAGTGGATTTACTACTCCCCTCTACAGGATAAAATTAGAATTACTTAATTGTACTATAGACCCTATACTGCTAACAGATTTTTCTACAGTTCATCAACAAGGGCTTGTGTATTTGTGGCAGGAGGACTTTGGTTCTATCTTTACCATCCCCAGTTCAGAGTAGCCACATTGTGTTGCCAAGTAACAACTGTGAAATGCTCTATTGCAATATGTAGTTTCATTTAGCCATAGTCTGAAAAGCATAGGCACCAAGGTTTGGGAATGAATGATTTGACCTTAGCACAAAAGCTTACTCCATCATGTTGGTTAGCAATGACGGTAGCTGGAAGGACCCCAAAATCAAAGTATCATGATGTCCTACAAGGTATTTCTATTGAGTACACTGGCATTGGAATCTGAATGTAACTTGTCCCCATGATTCATATACATGAGGAGATACTAATTAATTACTCCAATTTTATAGCATCTGACTTTTTAAAAAAATATTACATATTATGACAGATCCTATCCTGAGTTCTTTTTAAGGCTTCCAAATTCATTTTCCACACACAATGATTCTGAGCTGTATAGTCTGATTTGGCGATACTGTAGATGCTTCACAAACTTAAAAAGCATCACAAGTCGATAGAAAGCAATCACCAGTACACAAAACATTAAAATTTAATATCACCAAGGAAAATTGATGCTTTTTGATCACAACAAAGGACATATATTGGACAGATATTTAACTGATTGCGTAGAGTAGTATTTTCTGACATTTTCAAGCAACAGTGAATGCTACAGGCTGTCAAAGCACAATTATGTATTTGACAATTATGTCATCGTGGTTAAGTGGTTTGGAGATTCCTGCAAGCTATCAAGAAGGCTTGCATAGCAGAGGCCTTGGTTTCTGAGACGCATCAAGGGCAGGAATCCATCTCAAGGACTTATTGCATATGAGGTTATATACAATGAAATCATTCTTAAAATGGAAACAACAAAACAATGTTATATTCAGAAATGTTACTATACCTCTCAGGATGTAATAATGGTTCAAGCAGCCAAAGGGGAGCACCAGTACCCATTGTAAAGAGAATTTAACTCAAATCCACAGGTGAAATCCTGACCCTATTGAAATCAATGGCAAAGCTCCCATTGACTCCGGAGGGGCCAAGGTTTCATCCTGGATGCATACAGATCTGTTTCTGCAATTAACCTGTATGAATCCATCTATCACTGACAGTTCACAGCCAGTAGAATGCATCCTTCTATTTACATTATACCATACAATATCTAGCGAGGCTGCTTTATACCTTAGGTCCGGCCTGCACAACATAAAGCCCTGTGCGGCCTGCGGAGGCTGGCTAAAAAACTTTGGCCGGAGAGGTTTTTTTTTTTTTTTCTCAACAACTTTCCTCGCATCCGGCCCTCGGCTTTTTTCTTTGAAGTAATGTGGCCCTCACCGCTTTACGAGTTGTGCAGGCCTGCCTTAGGTGATCTATTCTCATCTCAAGATATGAACAAGTCACATGGGTTAATCCTATATAAAGCAGGCCAAAATATCGGTCACATTTACCAAAGAGAGATGTACATGCAAGTCAAAGAACAGAATCTGATCTCAAGAATTAAAGGGTATCACTTAGTTACTGTTGCTAAATGTAACACGGGTAGAGTCAATGTGTATCTCTAACTCACTGTTTGGGGGAGGAGAAGTTATTTCTTTTATATGAAAATACAGCCACACAAAACCAAAAAAGAGGAATAAAATTAATGAGAAATAGCAGAATTATACTAAATAAATATAAAAAACACACTTAGCCAGGACTAATGAATTCTGTACCCGAGAGCCCTGCAGACTGAAGTCTGTCTCTCCAAAGAACAGTTATAGCACAAACAGCAGTGCCAGGCTGGAAGGATTCACCTAAAATGTCTGAAGCCTGAACTGGAGTGACCATCTTTAACAGTAAGATGGGAGTTTAGCTCTTGATGACTCACTCAGTTCACAGCCTCTGCTAAAACTGCTAAGGGTCCATTTTGAAGTTCTGACAATTGTTTCCCCTCTGATCTGGAATGAAACCAAGACCTTTTCCATGCGCAAGAGAGATCCACCCAAGAACAGGCAACTGCACGGTAGTTAAGGCACTCGCCTGGGACATGGGAGACCCAGGTACAAGTGCCTGGTCCAAATAAGGTAGAGCGGGGTGCCCAAACCACTGAACTATCGGCTATTCTGGCTGGTCTTGGTCTCTCTCTTTCTGGTCCTGAGAAACCCTCTCAACAGAAGTTTTGTGGTACATAAGAACAGACATACTGGGTGAGACCAAAGGTCCATCTACCCCAGTATCCTGTCTTCCGACAGCGGCCAATGCCAGGTGTCCCAGAGGGAATGAACAGAACAGGGGTTATGCATCCTCTGTCGCCCTTCCCAGCTTCTGACAAACAGACGCTAGGGACAGCATCTCTGCACATCCTGACTAATAGCCATTGATGGACCTATCCTCTGTGAACTTATCCTGTTCTTTTTTGAACCCTGTTATAGTCTTGGCCTTCACAACAGCCTCTGGCAAAGTGTTCCACAGGTTGACTGTGTTGTGTGAAAAAATACTTCCATTTGTAGCTGCTTATTAATTTCATTTGGTGACCCCTAGTTCTTGTGTTATGAGAACGAGTAAATAACACTTCCTTATTTACTTTCTCCATGCCAAACATGATTGTACAGACCTCTATTATATTCCCCCTTAGTTGTCTTTTTGCCTCAAAAAGTTTTGGTGTTGAAGAATCAACATTTTCCAGACAAAAAGCATTTAGTTGAAAAGTTCCCGGCCAGCTCTATCTGTGTTGATATAATGTACTTGTATTTTCAGAAAGCCTTTGCCAAGATCCATCACCAAAGGCTCTAAAAGGAAATTAAACAGTACTGGGCGAAGAGGGAAGGTCCTATCCTGTCTTTTAAACAGTTATTGACCCATGAAACAGTGGGTAGGAATAAATGGTCAGTTTTCACAGAGAAGAGAGGTAAATGGTAGGGTCCCCTAAGGATCTGTACTGGGACCTGTGCTGTTCAACGTATTTGTTAATGATGTGGAAAAGGAAGTGAATGATGAAGTGGCAAAGTCTGTAGCCAACACAAAAAATATTCAAGATAGTCAAGTCCAAGATTGACTGCAAAGAGTTATAGACATCTCACAAAACTGGGTGACTGGACAAAATGGCAGATGAACATCAATGTTGATATGTGCAAAGTAAGGCACATTGGGAAAAAATAATCTCAACTACACATATATATCAATGAGTTTTGAATTAGCTGTTTCCACTCAAGAAAGAGATTTTTGAGTCATAGAGCGCATTTATCTGAAAACTTCAGCTCACTGCTCAGCAGTAGTCAAAGACGCTAACATGATGTTAGGAACTATTAGGAAAGGAATAGAATAGACTACAAGACAGAAAATATCATAATACCACTATATAAATCTCCAGTGAACCCACAACTTGGAATACTTTGTCCAGTTCTGCTTGCCTCTTCTCAAAAAGGATATAGGGGAACTGGAAAAGTTTAAAAGAAGGGGAACAAAGATGATCAAGGATATGGAATGGATTTCTTAAGAGGAGAGATTAAAATGACTACGGCGGTTTAGTTTAGAAAAGAGACAATTGAGGGGGGATATGATAGAGGTCTATAAAATCATGAACGGCATGGAAAAAGTGAATATAGAAGTGTTATTTACCATTTCCCATCATACAAAAACCAGGGGTCACCCAGTGAAAGTAATAGGTAGCAGGGTTAATACAAACAAGAGGAAGTACTTTTTCACACAATGCACAATTAAATGTAGAACTCATTGACATGAGATGCTGTGATGGCCAGAAATATAACAGGGTTCAAAAAAATAATTAGATAAGTTCATGGAGGATAGGTTCATCAATGGTTATTAGCCAAGATGCTGGTCCAACCCAGTATTTCAGCTCTTATGTTCCATTCCCTTAGGTCTGTTGGATAGTGTAAGAGCGTAGTCTCTCCCCTGCCCTGAAGCAAGTAAGAAATTCCTGTTTTCATGGGTTTCAAAATGTCTTCTGGAAACAACTACACCAGTCAGGAGTATGCTTTGAAATGCTCCAAATAAAAACTTCTGGAGTTTTTCCCTCTTGCAATCAATGTTTTACCTTTGACAGTAAATCAATACTGGTTGAAAAGTCACAGCATGGCATTTATGTGTTCTTGCATGTTTATGTAGCAAACCAAGGTCAATACTTATTCAAAAGCCATTCTGTTTTTACAAAGAACATGAAACTGGATTTGCAAGGTTAATTAAGCATAAGAGAGCTAGGTTTTTGTCCTTTAACCCTCAACACAGTATTCTAACCTAGGTACTGACATGTGCCTTAGAATTCAAATGTATTTAGAGCTTAACTTGTGATGAAATTAGTATGAAATAAAATTTACTCTTTCCATTTGTTTATAACAAAGAGACGATCAATCTGGTCATCTCCAGTGAAAGTAGCACCATTGATCTGAAGTTCAATTATGTAAGTTATAATCATCTTGACATAATTATTACAACCTTGGCAGAGCAGTCGACATTAAATCTGTCAGAAGTCTCATGCAACTGCTTACAAAACATCATTCAAACCTTCGCATAAGTAAGGATAGATTGTACGACTCCACATTCTCTCTCTCTCTCAACATCCTCTGTAGGAATTTGGAGACAATAGAGCTCCAAGGTATAATCTCCATAAATTCAATAACTTCCTTGCAAACTAGGTGTAAAATTAAAAATATTAAATAGCTGAACTATTAATTGTACTAATTTGCAAACCTACAAACATCTGTGCTGGATAATCTATTGACAAAATTATTTTGATACAGAATATCAAGCACTTTCATTGGTTAATACAAAGTCCAGATATGGCATATTATGTATATGTATCAATATTATATTTTATCATACACACGTTCTGCTTCAAGCACATCAGTTCTTACTCACTACATTTGTTTCAAGTCGGTACTTGGTGTTCCTTGTGGGTCCTAAACTGCTGTAAATATAGATTTGGGGTATCAGTAGGTGATGTTCAATCGTCATTAAACCAAAGTCCCATGTTGCTAGGCAGGTTGCTATACTGGAGATGTACTCTTAAGTGGGGATTTAAAAGGTAGTAATAAAGTTCCCAGGATGTGTATTTTTATTTATTTAAACAGATTATATAACATACGTGTGTGTGTGTTTTTGCAAGAATAAGGATACTATTTTTACTATTCTTATTTTCATACATACTACCCACCCTTCTATTTTTTTAAGCAAAACATTTACCACTTTTCTAGCTGTGCCCTTTCTCTGAAAGCTCTTTTACTCCTGTGTATTTCAATGGAATTACAGGTTTGTCTCTACTTACAGTCTGCACTGAAGTTCAGCCAGGAAACCATACTTGCCAACTGTGGTTACTACTTTGCCAGCTTAAATTCCCCCAGCAATTTTCACTTGGGACATAGTATTTCTCACATTCTGCCGCTGTTTTGTTAGAGCTGCTGAGTTCTACCTCCAGCAGCAAATGAAGAAGAGACCCTCCCTGTACATAGCTTGTTTCTATTCCTTTGCAACACACTCAGGAATTTAAAAGGTTCTATATAGAAAATAAGAAAGGTGTTTTGTTTAGCTAAATGATAGCTACAGAATCTTGGGAACTTACAGAGATTCTATTTCTGCAATTCTTACTCATGATTACTAGCTATTTCTACCCAATTTGGATTTTAAGAGCTCAGATAGGGATTAAGGTTTCATTGTACTAGGTACTGTACAAACATGCACAGTCTCTGACACCGCAGAGTTCACAATTTAAGATTTAGACAATAAACAGTAGACAAAACAAATGAGGAAAGACAGATAACTTCACAGTAAACAATTTTGTTCCCTACATTAAGATGAACAGTTGTCTCAGTCTCAAGTGGTTGTCAACAACACACTTGCTATTCTCAGACATCAGCGGAGCCACTCAGATGAGTAAGGGTCTTCGAATAGAGTACTGAGAAGTTTATTCATTATAAAGGTTCATGATGAACCAAACATTACGTTCAGAATTTATGCAACATCAAGGTCCAGGAAATGTAAGCAATAGTTTCAGTATTAATGAACTATTTCCCCAGTGGGAAAATCCCTACTAATTTTTTATTTGCTTGCCCTCTGCAGTAAGTTTTGTGTTGTTTGGGTGTGTTCTTTTTTTAAGGGGGGAGGGGGGGAAGCTTTACAGTTACTTCATTTTCCCTGCTACCTTTCATTCTTTAATTATAAGGTGTGAACTTGCCTTTTTATCTCCATTCAACCCTTCTTAACATGTATTGCCTATCCCTTCCTGTGCCTTTGGCTTCTGCTGCATGTTCCATCACTTTTGATAAGAGATGTTTCCTTCAGAAGTGCTTGTGGTGGTCTAACTCTATTCAACCTGACACAGCTGATTTACTTACATATGAACGTTTTTAAGTTCTCCAGTCTCATGAGGATGACCTACAGGGCATGCTTTGTTGTTTCTCCAGGGGGAGGGGAGGGAAACGCAGCATTGAAGCTTCTCAGAGTCTCCAGCTTAAATTAGTTGAATACATTTCTATGGCTTCCAGACTAACCTACTGTAAATGAGTCTAATAATTTTCTTTTGTTCATGACTGATTACATTACATCAGCAAGGCTTCTACAGCCAGCACCGCAAGACTAATTGGTTTTCGCCACGTATATAATGGAACAGTTTATATCATTCTCAGTCATAACTTTGGCAAGATAAAAAAAGTAAATAGGTCTGAGAAGTCACATACTGCAAATGTAATTTAGGGGAGGCTATTTTTATACCTCAATTTTAATGCAATTTAATATATTAAACTAAAAATGGGCTCCTTTGAGATACACTACAACATTCTAACTTTAACAGCTTCACTATTCTGAACAGTAATGCATTGCTGCCTCACTGTGCCACACTACTTTATTATTAAAAAGTCATTGTCATTTAGGTTTTGATCCATTTTATTTTCCCTGACACAGATTAAGTTATTACAAAATTAACTAAAATTGCCTGTGTGGCAGCAGATTTACTTATTTATCAGAAATATAATTACCCACCAGCAGAAGAGAAGGCAAAGTGAAGAAAGGGTCTTTTATTACTGAGAAATACTGCCATACATTTTTAACACAAGGAAAAGAAACCTGCTGTCAAACATGCAAATCATTTACAAGGAAGTATCTTCCCCTGGGACCTTGTTTACAACAGATAAACTAGTAATTGTGAATACAGCAAGTTTTGTTTTTATATTAGCCGGAAACAAGGTAGCATCAAAGCGATTCTCTGGTGAGGCTACAGCAAGGGAAGTCAGGTCCATGGCAATATTCCCTGCCAATCAAAGGATTTCCTCTGGATTTCACTAGCTTTGTAAGCCAGACCTCCTCATGAGCAGATCAATGCTCCTCCCTCGAGAAAGGCCGCCTAATAACCTTTGTTTTTAACATGAAAAACACAATCAGATCCACTGAAAAGTCAAACTCCCCACACTGTTAATGAAGTACAGTAGGACATTGCTAGAAACACACACGCACACACACACTTTAGCTGACCATTTGGCTTTCTAGTTTTGTCAGCAGTACTGACAGAGTATGTCTCACCTAAGAGGTTACCAATATTGCCAGCCCAGAGCGATCAATCATCATCATCATGACGCAGGACATTCAACCCCCTCCTCTCTCCCCTCAAAAAAATGTGGTTCACTTAAAAACCATGAACATAGTATATGGGTTTTTATTTGCTTTCTGGGTTTTTGAGCCTTTAAGTTATGCTTGGTTCACGTTTTCAAACTTTTCTCTGCAACCACAAGGATAGAAATTTACTTGTTAAAAAAATGAAAGCTGAGACTTCCCCATAATCACAAGACTCCATAAGATGGAGCTTTAAGAAAAAAAAATCAAGTATTGCAAGACTCTCAATTAAATCACGAGAGCTGGACATTCTGGGTCACAATATCAAGTTTTCACAGAGAAACAGGTGTTTTGGGGTGACTCCTCTCAGAGTCCATGCCACAAACAATGCGCTCTTTTGGCATCAACGTTACTGGAGGTTGGGGGAGGAAAAATGAAAAGCCACATATGCCAAGGTCTGGAGGCTCCCAGCTGATTTTAATTCTTCTTTATAAGCAATGGGAAAATATACAAAGGAGGAGCAGGAAGAGGCTGGAACAGGCATTGCATGGCTGAGAATTTTAAAGAAACATACTATTTTTTCCCCTATAAGCAAGGATGGTCAGTTGATGCATCCTTCTGTAACCAATTGCCACCATTTGTGCTGGCCAGAAAGGATGGCTGTGCAGAAACACATTTCTTCCTCTTCCCCCCACCCCACCCCCCCGGCCATAATCAAACTCAGATTTCCCTTCCACATATTTCATTGCCGCTATTAATATTGGCATTGTCTCGTCCTACACCCACTTCAATAACAAAGTTACCTTTAGACACATGTAGGCAATGAATTGTCACAGTGCACAAAGACATAACATAGCCTTTTGTCCCCAACAGTCACGGTCTGCTAGGATTACAAAGAAGGATTGAAGCAACCTTCATTGCTGAGCACAATCAGAGGGACACTGCAAATTTTCTAAATGCTCGAGAGGCCTCACAGTGAGAGGAGAGGGGACTCTAGCAAACCTGAAGTCATAAGAAAGGATTTGATAACATAACTGCTCAGTTTCATGTCAATTTTTTTCCAGCTTTTGTTTCCCAATGTACCAATATTCAGGTTTGTATGACCTCTATTAACTTTCAGGACAATTTCCCTCTCTCCCAATTTTTGCTTTTTGTGAGACAAACAAGAATAACCCATGTAATTTTCTACTTTTGTAGCTTCTTAATGGCCATTCTAATTATACAGAGAAGCTTTCTGTAGCTTCCCTGCCTTTCTTTTTTAGGGCAAAGGTTGCAGACACTAATATGATGTTTCTTTCAGGCCAAGGCAACTTCCGTTTGATGGGGTACCAAATTCCATTAGCCCACCAGCATGCAAAAAAAGATTGTGTCTATCAAGAGGTAATTGGGCATAAATAGATTTTTGTAAAGTTGGAAAAGGTCAGTCAGTACAAGTACTCTTGACCTCATACCAAAGAGCAGTGGAAAATCCCCTGCTTATTAATTAAAAAGTTAAACAGATGGTTTGCACCATGCATTGATGCCAAATGCTTTGGCATCTGAGGGAGATTAATAAATGGCAACAGACTATAAGAGGGAGTGAGTTCCACTGAGAAAGCCCTTCACCAAGGATGGCCATCTTCCAAGAATGTACAACTATGAGCATAAAAATCTATAGAGAACTCTGAACAGAGCTTTTAAAACTTCAGATGCTACACCCAGAGCTAGAAGAGGTACGCAGGCAAGACTTTTCAAGTTGCTCAGTTTGAAAAGGGGAGAACACCAAACTTTCTAAAAGATACTTTGAATTGTGAATGTTTGTGTATGTGTGAGGGGGGAAGGGAAAGAGAGAAATACAACTTTGCACTCATTCTCTCATCTTTGCAATCAAGAAGGTTGAGCGGGCACTCAACTCTATTCCTGTCTGCATCTCAATATTGTGCCACAGGACTTTCTCCCTATCTTTACTTTGTGGCTTAGATCTTCCTGGTTCTTTTATTTATTTTAAGTTTTGTATTTACTAAATGTAATGCTTGTGAAGAATTCTAGCCCTAGGCATCTTATTTATAGAACAAATACAGCCCAGAAGCAGCAATATAAAACTTTCCACATACTATCCCTATCCACATGCTTCAACCTGGAGTGATCACCTTTAGAATGAAGGTACTTCAGAAGACACCCATGTGACCTTAGGACTCTCTGCTAACACTACAGACAAGGACAATAATTAATGCCAGTGATGGTGGTGGTAGTCATGTAGACACCCATTCCTTGTCCAGGTCCTAAAGATCATGTGTGCATGCACGCACAGTCACACGCGCACACACAGAGACAATCATTACTGATCCCAGGGTAGAGTTGAATCAGGCATTCTCTAGAGCCAAAAAAAAAAAATACAAAGTTCACGCAAAGTCACTGAATGACTTCAGGGAACCTAGAATCCTAAAGTTACATCTTGTTTGCATTATCCCCAAAACAACTTTGACGTTCTGTCCAAAAATTCTGTGTGTTGAAGCAGCAGGTGAAGACCCTAAAGTGGGGCACCCAGGAGCCCCTCTCCAAGTATACATCTAGCCTGATCTTCAAAGGTGTTGAGCATCCCTAATTCCTAGTGGGATCAACACGAGCTTAGCATGCTATTATTTCCAGGAAATGTTCTCGTTTCAGACATGAAGGCAATTCTAATGGTACTGGATGGCCCTTGGGAATGAGTGAACATGCCCATCTTGAGTACTGCCAACTATCATAACTGGCAATGGATAACTACAGCTCTGCTTATTCAGTGTAGGCTGGAGAAGAAGAAGAGGGTCCTCAGGAAACCTGCTGCTCCATACAGCTGTGTTAAGAGACTGTAACATGATTAATGTGGACCAAACTGATAAAGACAAGTAAGCACAAGTAGTGGACATGAGCCATCTTTTTAATCCCTCTGCCTTGCATAATAGTTTAAAGCACCAGTATAGGCACTAATCAACTTGCAGGTCTCACATGGGAATGTCGACAAAAAACAAATAGTATTTACTGATCTAAGGTCTTCATCTGCATAGTACCTGAGCATCTCACATTTTTTAATGCATTTATCCTCGTAACACCCCAGTGAGGGAAAGCAGTGCTATTATCCGCATTGCACAGATGGAGAACTGAGGCACAAAGAGACTAAGTGACTTGCCCAAGGTCACACAAGGAAATCTGTGGTGGATCAGGGAACTGAACCCAGGTTTCCAGAGCCCCACTCCAATGCCATTCTTCCTCTTGTTCTATCAATTCTGATTTTTCTTTCCCTTTTCAAGGCCCCCAACATCTGGCCTAAATTTCTACCAGTCATCCCATTATCCCAAAGTTGGATATAGTGTTTCTCCCATCAGCAATTCCACAGCTCCCATGGCAGGCAAGACTAATTAGCCATTACACACTGAATCTAGCTACTTCCTAGGCACCAAGCTTACATGAACTCTGACGTTATTTAAAATTGCTTGTATTTCTCCAATGTTGGTGAAGTTAAATGGAAGTCCACTTGTGATGGTAATACCATTTAACAGTTGTCAAGACAGATTTGAAAGAAGAGAGTAGTTTAAAGTTCCAGAAAGTGTTCTTTATCCTTTTTATAAAAATCTAGGGAATCCATAAGACGAAGATATTTTTTTGAAGTTTCCTTTAAAAACCCAGACACTGAGACATGACACTCATATTTCTGATAAGTAATAAGTCATTTGTGCACAGCATTTCTAAGAATTCCCTAACTATGAAACAGCGGGTAGGGTTCTGTGGTTTTTCCTTGCATAACCAGACTGATGCAAACAACTGCGTGATGTGGGTACTTGGGGGTGAAAGACATCTGTTTAGGTCATCTGGTTTGCTTATCTGTTAGTGTAAGATTATTCTCTAAGGTTATATTATTTATTGTTTGTATTACCACAGCACCTAGGCTCCCTAATCAAGGACCAGAACACCATTGTGCTAGATGCTATACAAACACAAAACAAAAAGATTGTAAACTATCAGGGACAGGGACCAAGTATAAAACAAGAAACGACAGATGCAGGGAGTACAAAGAAATAACGAGGCAATACTTCTCATCATGACAAGCTGTGGTCTCAACACCCCTGCAGCCTAACTACTGTATTTTTTTTAAGCAACATGGAAAAGGAGGGTTCTGAAGGTGGCTAAGGAGGTGGCTTTGCAGATGTTTATGCTCCTTCCAAGCATGATGAGCAGCGAGAAAGCCCAAAAGTGCTTTTAAAAAATTTGAAACGAGCAGGCAATGGAGGTTGGCATCACAGGTTGACCAGAGGTAGGAGTCAATAACAGAATAGCTAATGAGAGATGACAGAGTGGAGATGGCTTGTGAAGGGCCTTACAAGTGAAGACAAGCAGCTTATGTTTGATGTGATACAGAAAAAGGAGTCAGTGAAGGGATGACACAATCATAGTGTTGTGCTACAAAAATGATGTTTGCTGCTGCATTCTGAATAGATACAAGCAAGGCCAGATTGCGTTGGTCAAGGCCAGAGAAAAAGATATTGCAGAAGTCAAGATTTGATACGGTGAGAGCCCGGATGAGAGTTTTAGCTGTGTGGATGGATAGGAGAGGTTGTTCCATAAAGATTCTGCAAAATTTAGATATATCCTAAATGTGAAGACCTACAGAGAGGTCCGAGTTGAAAATAACACTCAAGTTACAGGATGAGTGACAGGGAGAGCGGTGGTGGTATTGTGTACAGGGACTAAGAAAGGGGGTAGTAGGGAGGATTTGGAGGGGCAGGAAGATAAAGAGCTCTGTTTTAGCCTCATTGAGTTTTAACTGATGGCTAGACAGCCATGAGGAGATGTCAGAGAGACAGGCCTAGTTTTCAGTTTGGAGACAAGCAGACAGGTCTGGAGTAGAAAGATAGATCTGTGAGTTGTCAGTATAGAGACAGCAGTTGCATTTGTATTTGTGGATAAGACTGCCCAGAGACAAGGCATGGAGGGAGAAGAGAAGGGGACCAAGAACAGAATCCTGTGGAACCCCCACAGAAAGCTGAAAGGGGGTGTGGGGAGGATGCTCTGAAGGACAGGTGGAACGAGAGGTTAGAGGAAAGAAGAGAACCAGGAAAGGACAACGTCACAGAAGCCGAAGGGCAAGATTTCAAGAAGAGCATGGTTGATTGCGTCAAATGTGTCTGTCAGGTCCAAGAGGATAAGGATAGAGTACCAAGCCTGAGTTTTGGCTTGGAAAAGGTCATTAGAAGTGGATATTGGGAATGAGCCAGAGCTGGGAGTTGGCAGGGTGGACCTTGCAGTGGGAGAGAATCAACAAGCATATTGATGGAAGAAAGTGCAGGGAGGAGAGGGCTGAGAGCAGACACGAGGATGTCAATGCTGATGGACTAGAGGTCAGGAGAAGGCTGAATGACAGGGTCAGAGGTAAGGGCTAAGGGACAATGCTGAAAGAGACCAGGTGATGACCAGATCAGAGAGGTGAAATTCAGCAACACAGAGCAATGCTTGGTGATAACCATGTCAAGTGAACTGCTCTTTTGATGAGTGGGAGAGGTGAACCAAGGCTACAGGTCTAATGGAGAGGCAAAGACAAAGATATGTGCACATAAGGGCTCAGATGGGTCATCAACATGGAAGACAAAGTCACCGAGGATGTATGTGACAGGCTGTGCAAAGAGGAAGTAAGAGAACCAGGGGTCGAGATCCGAGAGGAAGACCGGTGAGGAAGTGTTGGGTGGATGGTAGAGGAGGTGGGGGGAGAAGAGTCAGCTATAGTGCTGTTCAAAAGAGGAGAAAAAGTGGAAAGGAGGAGGAGACTGGGGTTGGAAACAGCAGGAATGGGAGAGAAGAGCAGCACCCCCACTAGGGTCTGAGACGAAGGGAGGACCAGGGTTGTGGCAAAATGTAACCAGAAGTGTTGTCCAGTCTAGTTTTAGACAACAGTGTCACTTTTAGCACTTCCCTTGCAATACTTGTACAGTCTAACTGACCTCACCATTCAATACACCATTCTTGCACTGTGTTCTTATGCTCAGGATTAGGTAAAATACCTTATTTGAAAGCAATTGTAAACAGAAATGGTGATTTGATAGTCAACTTTTAGTTCAAACAGGAAATTATTTAGGACACTTAAAACTAACAGTGATACTGTACAACTTCAAAATCTAGAGTTACAACACACCGTGCTTGTACAGCTCCTTCAAATATAATGTTAATTTACCCAATAATTTGTTTTTTTCCAATCAAAGTATTAGGCCAAGACAACCACAGATGTGTTGATTTCACCACCTCATCATAAACTGAACTGAAATATCTGGGAGTTACTGGGAGAACTTTAGAATAAAAAAAATCACTAACCTAAAAATTTATTCTACCCCATTCACTCTACAGCAACCCAAGCGAGTGATATTTATAATAATATTCTTGAATTCTTACTGCCTAAGAACAGCAGGCTACAGAACTGCCCTAACAAATGAAATAGATCAGAGAATATACATACATAAAACCTACAAACACTTCATAAATCATATATGTAGAGAAAACCAATTGGGTTCCTACTGAACTACATAAGAAAATCTCTCTGTGTTCAGGATGTTGATACATTAAAAGAAGTGATTAAGACATGACTATGTAACCTCCCTTAGAGAAAATGCCATTAAGAAGAAAAACAAAGTTATCTGAAAATGGTGAAATCAAGGCAAATTGCATTGCTGGAAAGAAAAAGCATATATAAATAACCAAACCATCATGGACTCTAGTAAAGTTGAACGTACTGCATCTGCCTGAAATAACTCCAAGGCAGGAAAACAATGAAAGGTTGTAAACCTAAAAGAAAAATCAAATTCAGGAACCTTTATCAATATTTCAATATGCAGTACTGAGAGTCAGAGCAAGACTTATGTGCTCCTTCGTCTTGCTTTGGCAACCTGCAGCGAACCCCCCAGTCCATCCCTATGGATGTAAGCAAGTATTCCTGTTGCCCCCAAAATGTTGGTTTAAAGACATAAAACTAAAACAGGAGACTTTGTGAATTATCCAGTGGCACTCAGCAATTCACTGGCAACCCTGGCATTCTAACTGAGGATTGTCCTGTCTCCCAGTCTAGCACTGAACTCCCACACCCACCCCTCATGTGCCCCGGGGATCTTGCTCCTCCTCATCTCACGGAATGTCTCCTCTCTGTTCCACAGCCCTGCTCATTTATAGACACCCTTAATGTCCCTTCAACAATGGCGACAGGAGATGGCTGCAGTTCTTATGAACATCCCACTCACATTCCCTACCTCAGTATACATTTTCAAATAATGCACAAGGTGCAAATGTCTTTCTTTCCTCATATCCTCTTCTTCATTGTCCTCTGTCTTTGTCTAAACAAACTATTTAGCTTAAGAGTTTTGGACCAATCTGTATTAAAAAAAAAGCTTGCATAACAGTTGTCCAAGTGCTATCCACATACCTGGATATTCATAAAGCCCTACATCATGAGAAGCCAGAAGTCCACTTGATTATCTCATTGGTATTTTAAGGCAGTGATAAATTTGCCAAAAGCACTAAGATGACCTAGAAACTCTCTGCAGTTTTCTGAGCCTAATCAATGAAGACTCTGTTTAGCAAGTTCCATTAAGATTGGGTGAAGAGTCCATATTTCTGCAAATTCATTTATAACAGGATTCCGTCTTTGCAGCTGAAGAATGAAATAGTGACCGTGACAAAATTAAATGTCTCAAACTTCAGTGTGTGTCATGTGAAATTTTAAGAGCACGGCACTTCGCATTTTGTTTTATCAGACTCTTATAATATAAAGACAATGAACATTACCCCAACACCATTCCATATGGCAAGTTTACCCAAAGTATACAGTATAGCTCAGCAAAGAGTACCCAAGTGCAACGTAAACACCTGTCAGGAAAAAAAATTCTTAGAATGCCGAAAACCCTCAACAGCTCTATAAAATTGGTAAAACAAAGTTTTTGGCTTGTTCCATGGGTAGAGCTGCGAACAGAACCCAAGAGTCTTAACTCACTATTAATCCTCCCTAAATTATCAGACAATATTTGGGTTTCATGTGTATCTACACAAGAAGGATGGTCTTGAATATTGGCCAAAATCATGATCCGGGACATGGTAAAAATCAGCTAGAAAGTGTGTTTTTACTTCATGCATTTCCTGAAATGGTATCCGTTGTATACTGAATATAAAAAACTTTAAACTGCTGTTGTTGACCCCCCTGAGGTATGTTCTGGGCTCTTTATGTCTTGATTATATACATGTTTGAACACATGAATTCCATCTCCTGTTTCTTTGTCAGCTAGATTTCTTCTACAGTTAATTGGAAGCCAGGGAACTCTGCCTATGGGAAAGCCAGCAGCAATTGCAGCATGCCTCTACCAGAATTTGTCGTTATGAAGTATAGCAAGGTCATTTTAAAGAGATGCACATAAACAAGGAGAGAGAGACATACCAACACGTAATGAGGCAGTACTGGTTATTAATTAGTATAAGATGACTAAAAAGGAGGTGGTACTATTCCAGCTTTGCACCAAATACCTCAGCTCATTAGTCATTGCTTTGACATGCAACTAAAATACAATTCAGGCAACTGTTCTTTATTCAGCAAACAATGATGCAGGCTGGGAACAATTTACAGGCTATAAGAAATTGATTTTTTTATGCTCTTGTGTTTGTAGTACAAGTACAGATCTACAAATACAGAGTGGTGTTTATTCCTGTTTCTTTTTCTAACCATAGGTGAGCAATTCTCAGAACTTTTCCTACCACTATAAATAAGTGCCTACTGCTTTTTTCTTGGCACCCGCTTTTTCCCGATCAATGCTACCCTGGGAACAGATACCCAAGTCCTTTCCCTGAATGCTGTTTGGAGTGCTGCCATGTAGTTTTCAGAACCCTTCCCTTGAAAAATAAACAAAATAAAAACTAAGCTAAGATGCGAGTCACTGGTTATTAAAATAACTTTCCCCCTCTCCCTTTCCTTTCTGCTGTACCAAGTGAATGCTCAAAGCCTAGTGGTTTATAGACAGTTACTACAGTAACTGTGGTAGATAAAACCATGGAGGGCTGAAAATGCCCCAAATGGATTTTGCTAATACTGTAAATTCAGCAGCTTCCTAACTGGTTCTGGTGGGGAATAGGAAGCAGGTATCTATTCACCAGTGTAAGAACTAGCTGACCATTATTTTAGGACACTATACCATTGATCTATCTTAGGTACTTATCTGCCCCCCATCACTATAGTATCTGAGCAAGTCATAATCTTTAATGTATTTATCCTCCCCACGCACCTGTGATGTAGGGCAGTACTATTGTCTCCATTTTACAGATGGGGACCAGAGGCACAGATGGATTCAGTGATTTGCCCTAGTTCACATAGAAGATCTGGAGCACAGCAGGGATCTAAATGTAGGCGTCCCAAGTCTCAGACTAGCACCATCCATCCTCTCTGGGAGTGGCAGTTGTATTGGGGCCAGTGACAATTCCCCAAGAGAAAAAGCTCATGGGAGACATAAAAGCTTGCAGAGAAGAGTCCAAAGTTTCCCCTTCTATTTTCGAGCATTTTTAAATTAAAGAGAAAAATCTGAGCACTCTCAGACTTGGAAATTCAGGGACAAGGTGCCTTGCAGAACAGAGTGAGCAAAGCTTTCTTTGTTGCTCCCTATGTTCTACCTTTTCAGAGTGTGGAATATTTCATTCTCCTGGCATGTCGCATTTGCACTTTTAGCATGAAGAAATATACTCAAGACAGCCCAATAATCACTTAATACCAACTAAAGAGGATTTTTCCCAACAACAACAAATTATATCAACCTCCAAACAAAGCCCCATTTGTTGCTACTTTCATTTCACTCCTTAAAGTTCAGCCTAGGCCATTCCCATTTATCAGGGGCAATAGTGACCCTAAAAACAGATGCCTAAGAGCTGCAAGTGACTTACTAAAGCAAGGGTAAGGCACTATACACTGAAGGATCATGTCCATAAGAGAATCCACACTAGATCCAGGTGTACTCAATATATTTAAGTTCTAGATTCCAAGAGGGTAATTTGCTAAAAGCAGCCTAAACGGGATACCAGCGTAAATGCTGGTTTCATTATGTGAGCAAGAAGATGGTGTATTCTCAAGGTAACAGCTCAGGTATTGCTCTGTTAAGTACAGGATATAGACTCTGAGAACTACACAAGGATAACGTCTACTGCTCATAAACTCTTACCCGAGTTTCCTGCTGTGGCAAGCACACAAAACTGAATTCCCACCCTCTGAATGAGCCATCTGTGAGAAGAAATATTTCACATTATGTAATTCTAGTTATGAAGTTACTGACATTTCAATAAACCTTGAAATTTCATATAGACGCCCCTTTTTTATATGTGCAGGGTAATAAACAGCTAAAGACCGTTGATCATTTTACTGCACCTCTCGGCCCTTAAAAGTTTACACTTGACTTTAGTCTAGTGGGGCCTATGTGGCTAAAGCATAAGCCTGGGGACCCCTAGGTTCTATTGCAGGCACTGAGTCACTGCCTGAACTGGACAAGCCATTTCATGTCACTGCGCTCCACCTAATCCATCTACGAAATGGGTATATGGTACCATCTCAATTATTTAATATCATGGAGGATACTGAATAAATTTAGATAGCGTGACAAAAATATCAATTTAATATATTGGGGAGCACAACTGTCTTTTGGATAACTGAGGTTCAGAGAGGCAACACTGCTATTTATCTAAAGCCAGGATTAAGAACCAAAAGTTTATGGAATCTCTTGAGACACTGAGACAAATGTCACCATGTCTGGATGAAGAATTAAGAGTCACATTTTCAAAAGTGGTGTCTAATTATGGGTGCCCACCTGCAGCTCCCGTGTAATTGAACAAGAAGTGACAGTGACAATAGATATATAGGAGCTGAGAGCGCTCAGTACTTCTGAATGTCAGGCCCTAGGCATCTCAGGTGTTGTTTCAAAGTTAGATACCACTTCTGGAAATTTGGGCCTGACTCCAACATAGCTGCCTAAGCAGCTGCTTTTGGACTCTTAATAGCAATTTCAGCTTCGGAGCTGTCCTCATCTAGGGGTGCTGAAGCAGACAACTGTGATTCATGTGAGTCTTTGGTTCTATTTTTAGATGTTTTAAAAAAACCCACCCTCCACATGCCTGGTGTGTATTAGTAGGGGCACTAAAGAGGTCACCTGAGTTCCTTGCAAGTCAAGTCCACCTAAATGAAAAATGGCAAATAGTCTGAACCTCTTAAAGAGCGGTGCTGAAACTGAACTGTCCTAAGTGCATTAAAGGGAGATCTCCATTGCCATCTTGTTGTTGTCTTTTCCTTACTGAGTCAATATAGCTTGTGATCATGTCGAGATACTTGTAATGCCACATCAATGGAGTAGGTTACTTGGACAGAAACCACAAGAGATTTGCTGATCTCCAGCAGAAATAATTTAATGACAAGACGAAGTCAACATCTGTTTTCACTGCCCCAGCACCTCTCCCTCTCACTGCTCTGAGCAAGAGCTTCTTCGTGGATTAACATACATCTCACATTGCTAAAACTGAAATTACATTGGCGATGCTGTCTTACTGAAAAGCTACTCAGCCACCAATATACATTTTGCACAGACTGTATTGCACTTCAAGTTACAGGTAACTCATGCCACAACCTTGCTATGACCAACACCATTAGTTCTTCAGTCTTGAGCATGTTCTTTCAGGCAACATCTTAAAGTAAATTACCCTCTTGTTTTTAAGTGTATTTGTAGATATCAAGAGATCATGTACTGCCTATAGACTATGTAATAGATTAGCTGCCTTGAATTAACACACACAGAGGAAAAAAGGGGTTGCAAAGATTTTTTTTTTCTTTATCATGGTTGCTGTAACAAAGTCAGTGCGTACTATAACAAAGCTAGAAATGGCAGTACACTTAAACTAGCATTACGATGGTCAGTTGTCCTGGCCAGATTCCAACTTGGACATATTTGCATTATGCCAGGTGGTTGTTCTCACTTCTCCTGCTTAAATAAATCAAATAATACTTGTGTAGTGTCACAGCCATTTTGTCCCCAGCATTTCAGAGTTAACTGAAGAAATGACTCAAACATTATCCAAAGCATTCAGAGTTCTTTTAGGAATGAAAGGTGTTATTAGAAAATAATAGGCCATTCCCACATCTAGATTTCCCAGTAAATCCTGTTCTTGATATATGTTTTAGACTGTGGGCTTTTTTGAGTTGGGGAAGCCTTTGGTTTTCTATACAATTATGGCTCTAAATATCATGTAGGTCTTCACCAAACCATCTTAGAGGGTTTCAGTTTTGTCTTATATCTTGGTTTGGGATCTTTTCCCTAAATTTTGTGAATAGATTATGAAGGCATGACTTCAAAGACGTAAATGTCACTAATTCAATATAATCAACAGGGTTTTACAAATGACTGGCCCAAATGGATAAATCTTGAAAATGAGGAATGGCAATAGGTTGTTTTTCAGCAATATACCACAATACATTTATAACCAGAGCTGGGTGGAATTTTTCAGATGAAACTGTTTTTGCCCTCTTGAGAAATCCAAATTCAGGTTGACCAAAACATGCCACAAATTTGTGTTAAATTCTCCACATTTTTTGCACTAAAAAACAAACACCATTCTTTTCAACCTTTTTAAAATAAAACTGACTGATTCAAATGCATTTTTATTTTGAATTTTACTTCAATTTTATAGTAAAGTGCATTGTTAAAAGGCAAAAAAAACCTCAAAAAACAAAATAAAAAAAAGTTAGAGTCAAACAAAAGGTTTCAACTTTTTCAGTTTGGTCACCAAATTGAAAAATAGGCTATTTTCACAGCTGTATTCGAAACACACTTTTGGGGTTCATTTCACTGGTAAGAGTAAAAGGAATAAAAAAGTGTTTTATGACTGCTGACACAAGTACCTTGCCAGAAGCTTGAATAAATGTGTATGAATTCATTGTAAGCTCTGGGACACTGTTTTAAACGGCCACAAAGCAGATGTTTTAAGTCTTTAACAGTGCTAAGAGATTAAAATTTTATTTATGTATTAAAGAACCGAACAGACCTTATAACAGATTTTATTTATGTCCTCAAGCATAAGGGTCTTTTTTATTTAAACTATGTTGGGGGAGGGGGAGGAGAACTAAACAATTGCTAGACATACTCAAACACTTTAGCAATCCAACTTAATCCCACAGAAACAAGAAAATCTAAGGTTGAAACAAAGAGGAAATAAAAGCAAAGGTCATTAGGCTATCAAATGGGATTACCTAAATTCAGCTCCTCTGGAAGTTCTGTCAGCTGCAAATGTTTTTGCTGGGAGTGGCGGGATTTGGCAAGTGCTCTGTGTCATGGAGGAAAAAGCAATCTTCTCTGATTCTCTATGAACATGCAACATATGAAAAAACCCTTGGTTGTGATGGTTAGTAAACTACTCTGAAGCACTGAGGGGAAAGGAAACTTTCTTGTTAATGTGTAAACTCACACATTATGGACTGATCAGTCCAATTTAAATTTTTCAAGAATGTACTTTATCACTTCAAATTCAAGCTTGATTAAAGTCCTATAAATAGAAACACCGAACTCCCCTCAACTGTAACAGCCCCTGATGTTTACCTTGTGGATGCCATATATACTAAATCTACTTGGTTCATCCTTATTAATTTATCCTTTTTCCCCATCACATCTTCTAATGATTTAACAGGTGACAATTTGCCTTGATAAGTAGCAAGACACTCGTTTATTAGAATGCTTCCATGGCATAAAATAAGAGGCTTTTTACTGATATTACTGCAGAAACTCATCAATTGTGTAAGGTTCTGAATAGTTCAATGGGAATAAAAAAGGGTACTGGCAATAAATTAGAATACTGTTGCCTTCTTTATGTGTTTCAGGTATTTCTTCACAGTTGCTACTACGCATGAATTTTAAACAGCCGCTTAGATGAGATAATTCATGAGAAGCATTACGAAACATTACCATGTATTACAATCAGCTGAGCCTCTGTAGTAGAACTTCACCATATGGCCTCGTCAACACTACAGGGGTAGGCTGATCTAAGTTACACAACTCCAGCTACGTGAATAATGTAGCTTTGGTAGACTTACAGTGGTGTCTCTTTTTACTTTTGTTCCTCATGCCTTGGTTGTTTGCTCTACCCTACTCTGGTCTCCCATCGACTCCCCTTCCCACCATAACTCCATATGTTCCCCAAGATGGAAGCCCACTGGTGGCTCCATAGAGCTGGGCAGAATTTGATTTTGCAGCTGAGCCAAGTCTCACACTAGGAGAAGAGAGAATCTTGGGACAGTGGACTACTGCTTAAGGTCTGCAGTCCACCAAGAACAGCTACTTTGGCTAGCTGCATTAGATGCCACCATGGGTGGCTGGGTCTTAAAGCATTACCTACTGGCTTACTTGCAGCTTTTTAGACAAAATTTACCATGGGAAATGAGGCAGCTTCAGGGTCCGGATATTTTCCATCACTTCACTCATGCTTGTCCCTGCTTCACTCATGATAAATCCTCTGCTGGATTTATCAACATGCCCCTCCCTCCCTAGTTGGGAAGCTTAATCCCCTACAGAGCAAGTTTTGTTGCTCTTAACCTAATGATTTAATATTTCACAAAGAGTGAAGCAAACCTCTTTAAAAACTGCCATTTAGATTCTTCAAACGGGATTTTTATTTATTTATAGCACTTGCATTCGCATGTGTGCATGCACGCACACACACACCCCCTTCAAGTAAGGGTGGGGGGGGGGGGGAAATATCAAGCAGGCAAAGTCCTCTTTTCCAGGAGAGGCTCAGTTTCTCTTGTTAAGCTGCTTTGGAGGTTAAGTATGACAGGCCTAGATGATGGAACTTCATAAGTTGCATGATAGTGCAGCAGGTGCAACACAGGCACAATATAATGTGAGCATCGGGTGGCTGTTGTTTGTTTCCATCCTGACAGGTGCACCTTTTCTCTCCACAGGATCGAGGAGACTATAACTATAACTGACACTCCGAAGGCAAAAATTTACTCAAGAATAGCTCTGCTGAGTTACTGATGGTTATGATTTCATTCACAGGGGTTATAGGTTGGCAAATCACTGCCGAAATGGCTCGCAGCTGTGTTCTGAATTCAGCTCCCACGCATTCATTGTGGGTGGGTGTGGATGAGGTGGGCTGCTAGGAGGAAGGGGAGGAAAAGAAGAGGCAAAGAGATTTCACAATACATTTTTTGGGACAAGAATGATCAGCCTTCGGAAAAAAGCTCCCTTACCTCTCCACCACCTCCACAAAAGAAGCTACAGAATATTTATGTAACATGTTTTCTTGACAGCACTTTCAAAAAGTATAAAAGATAGAGCAGTCAGTTTTCTGCACTCTCCTCTTTCACTAAAGTTGCTACTGCCCTTTGAAAATATGAAAGCACTCAAGAGCTTTCATATTTTCAAAGGGTAAAAGTGCTAAAGAGCACTCCTGTATTTCAAACACATAGAGAAATCAGTTCACATCTGCTGAAATTGTTCACTCGGAAAAGGTAAAAACAGCTAGAAATGTCACTTAGTTACAGAGTCTACCTTATTTTGAAGGGATGAGGGACAAGAGCTGAGAGCACAGTGGTCACCATTTACCACATTTTACGAGGCCCTTCTGTATCCCACAGCTGCAGGAAACCTACCCCTATAAAGCAATCATTGCCTTTTCACATTTTAAGCGTTCATTTCAAAAAGTAGTGATTAGAAATAACAGTGCTCGTGAAAGGTGCTGGATGAAACAATACTGGAGACCGAAGACTTCCAGTCAACCACAGAACAGAAACAGCACCTAGAACATCATTGGCTTTCAATAGTCACGTAATACAGGTCATACATATCGACAGCGGCACTGTAATGCTTTGTCATAACTGACCTGAGGGAGGTTCATTCCCTATTCACATTCAATCTTTGGCCTCTCTGCTGAAAGGACTAGGGAGCTGATCAGTGCTAAATGCAATGGTAACACCAGCCCACTAAGATATGGGCTGAGACCATCATCTCGTTTCAGAGAGAACCAAATAGGCATCAAACAGTAACAAAGTTCAGTCATTACCCAGGACTCAAACTTGCCTCAAACATTCTTCTAAAATAGCCTGATCTTCCAGGCATGACATGGTTTTGGGGAAAGGTTAAAGATACATTTGGGCAGGTGAAGTCAGGGAGGGAAAAAGGGAACGTACTTTGTTGTTTTTTATTTATTAGCTGGCTTAGTGGATTCATTATTTGATGCTAGGTGATCACCATTTTCAATTGTAGATGTAACTGTTAGGCCACTGGGAGCTTTGTAAGGGCATTTTTGTGTGTTATTTAAATCTAAAGAACTAATACAATAAAAAAAAACACTGAGTTAGACTCGGTCGGAAGTCAGAAAGGTTCTCTATTCATTATCTTTCCACCTCCTTCCTCCCCATAAAGCCATTCAATCTGATCTAGACAGAGAATGCGCTGTGTGGATTTTCTAGGCAATAACTGGATGTTTAAACCTATTTCAGTCTCCATTGTAGTCCCTAGAAAGAAATCCATTGACTTCAGTGAGTACCAGAGAATTCTGCTATTGATTTCAATTGGAGCAGGATCAGACCTGTAATGATCAGAATATCAGTTTTGTTCTATTCCTGCTCTTTCAATCACATCCCATTTCCTGAAAAGGGGGAGGCAGGAATTGGCTGGTGCATAATTTGTGGGGTGTGCAACTCTAGTAATTAGCTTGAGCTATTAAAAGGTCACATTTCCCTGCTCAAAAAATATAAAATAAAATAAAGCTCTCCACAATTGTTATGAAGTGTTATAGAAGCAAAGAATGGAACTAGCATTCAGACAATTAAAGCAAAGTTATCGATCTTAACAAAAGTCAAGGTAGCCCATTAACAAGCCCCAGATTCAATCGGAATATAGCAGGAATATTTAAATTGTAGTATAAATTAGATCTGTAACAATCTTTATAGGAATGGGCAAGTCAAGTAGCAAAGTTATCTTTGGAAAAAATCTATTAGCACTAATGGAGCGATAATCCTTTTAGATTCATTGATGCTGACAGATTAAATACTTTCAATTCATTTTTTATTTGGTTAGCTCATTTGACATTGGATAAGTCCTAGATTCCATATTACAGTGTGAACAGCAGGAGCTATTCTGTTACTGTGACAAAACCGTGTATTACTGGCATGTTTTCTGGAGGGTACCAAGTAGTGTCCCGTGGGTATGGGTAATACTACACACTGCTCCCAAAAGGCAACTGGAGTAGATAAAAAATTGTTTTAATCTTGAAAATAGAAACACTGCGGTTCAAAGGTTAGACTAAAATTACTGAGTTTGCTTCTTATGTTAGAGAGGCTGCAAAAGTAGATATAAGAAAAAAAATATTATAAAAAAAGGTGTGTGTGTTTAAACACAAATACTCCCTGTAATAAGGGGATGATATGAGTGGTCAGCCTCATCTTAAGGCAGTGATTCTCAACCAGGGATAGGCATACCCCTGGAGGTACACAGAGGTCTTCCAGGTGGCATGTCAATTCATCTAGACACAGTATTTGCCTAGTTTTACAACAGGCTACAGGAACAGACTCAATGTGGAGAAAAACTTAATTGTTGCTGTTGCTTCACTGCATCCCAGAATGACATGGCTCACAAGTGAAAAACAGGCTCAACTGTCACACTGAAATGGAAGTATAATATGCATGTTCCAATCAATTTATTTTATAATTACATGGCAAAAAGGAGAAAGAAAGCAATATTTCAGTCACCTTTTAGGTGAGGTAAAACATGGGGTACACAAGACAAATCAGACTCCTGAAAGCGGTACCATAGTCTGGAAAGGTTGAGAACAACTGCTTCAGGAGATGAGGAGGTCACTTTCTCTGTCTCCAATAGTCGAGCTAGTTGGAAAAAAATTGATGAAATGTTTGTCTGTTGAAAAATGCTGTTTCAGCAAAAACAAAATGTTTTGCAGAAACATTTCTAGAGAAAGAAACTCACTCCAGAACAGCCTGGTGGTTAGAACACCTCTGCTCCAGAATAGCCAGTAGCCTGGCACTCACCTAGGATGTGGGACACCTAGGCTCAAACGCCGGTCCCTAATCAGACAGTGCAGGGACTCGAACTTCAAAGTGTTTTGCAAAACAGAGTTGTTGTTTTCTGCCCAGCCCTACCCAATAGAACTCAAGGTTCACTTAACATAGAACTAACCCTTGTTAAATGGAGCTGTGCTGATTTACACCAGGTGAGGGCCTGGTCCATTGGGTCTAACAGGATTCCACTGCTTCCCAACAACATAATACACAGTAAATTATAACATGAAGACCAATTTTCCAAACAAATCTAATTTATGACAACTACACACCCTCTCTCTTATAAAAGACAATTTCTTTGTGTGCCATATATGGGAGCTATCCAGCCGTAAATAATATGTAATACGCTGGGTAAAATAATTCAATTTCAGAATTAGAAGGATATTTTCATGTACCTATAAAAATGTACTCAACTCTCAGAACTACATGATATGCACAGCAGCATCTGGAGTATTATCTGGAGGCTTTCAGTCAGAACATAGTGCTAAAGACGTAAGGCATGCATTAAATATATGCACCACCTAGTGTCTTCAGAATGTCCACTGCATTCATTATTCAATTGCAATACAGCACTCTGACAGGCAAAGTGTTGCTAAATGCTATCTAGAATTAAAGTTTAAACTTTAAGCAAACAGTTTACATCGTACATATTTATGCTAAAAGGAACAGAATCCAGTGTATGTATCTCTCTCTAACACCAGCACTAACACACACACACACACACACACACACACACACACTTCTGACAATATATGTCAGCAGTAAATATCTCCTGAATTAGGCATTTCATGCATAATATTTCAAGGGTAATGCCCATCCTCAGATTTACAGCAGTGTTGGTTTTGGCCTACTCCCAAGAAGACATGAGGCATCTATCACCATAAAAGTCATGTACCCTTGTATGATTGTGTAGATTGGACAGGATTTTATACAAAAACTTGAATTCAATTTAATAGAGCAAATTTATTTCTATAATACAATTTATTACTAAGGAGTCTGGTAGAAGAAATGATTCTGTGAGTAGTTGGTTCACAGTTCAAAACAATTCTCTCACTTAAGCTGTGTGTGCCTATTTTATGTTTATTCTCTGAAAGCATTAAAACAATTGACTTTTACTGGCACAAACGCTCAAAAAAATTGTTAGTTTCACAAAGCACTTTTACCAGATAAAAAAAGTTATATTTATACAACTAGGGAACACAATAATAGTATATGACTTGCAACCAATCACAAATAGGCAATTCAGCTCAGATTTTAATTGTCTAACTAGCAAGCCAACTAATAAGTGAAATGCTAGCTCGCTCTCTCGCTGACCCACATTCACAAACATGAACCAATGGAAATCAAAGAGCTCATTCTGTCTGGGCATTCTCCAAACAGAAGGACAAAATTCAAATAAAATATTCACTCAGAGTGAGATTTTCAAAATAGAAAAATTCATTGGGAGTTGGGCATCTAATTCCCTTAGGCTCCTTTAAAACTCCTAGCCCTAATTCGCTTTGTCGCTCTTCTGAAAAATCTCACCTTCAGCCCTTTACACTGATACACATACACACTCCTCAGGTGGAGGAGATTCAACGATGGATACAATAAACCACTCACCCCAAATGCTTTCCCCCACAAAGAAAAAGAAAACACAGTCAACCTAAACAGTGAATTTACATTTCAGCTAATTGCAAATTTGATACTGCCTCCTTAAATCAGATATCTGTTATCTGTGCCTCACATTGTGGCACTGTTCCAGGTCACTTGGAATTAAGAGAAGACTGTGAAGCTTCATTTTAAACTCAGCTCAAATACCTGCTGTGGAGTCTTTTGTTTGTCATTCCTTTCCTCCTCCATAATTCTAAAGAACGGCAATCAGGAGAAAAATTTTGGAAGCTAATCTGCCCTTATCCTAAATTACCAAGATGAGGAACATTTTGCTGAAGTGAAGGAACATAGCCAGCCATTTTTATACCAGCTACAAGAAAATCTACATTTGTCTGTTGATCCAAGAATGAAAAATGTGCACACCGTTTGAAGTAATGCCTTTTACGAAATGAAATAAGGAGATTGATCCCTGCACATCTCTCAGAGACAATGAGGCAGAATCCCATATTTACAAGCTGGGTATTCTTTCAGACCTAGTGAACACTGGTCTTAATATGTAACTCCCAAATTAGAGAAAGAAGATGGAACATGTCAGCCTTATTCTGAGCACAGCACAAATGCATGCTTCTAGAGACTACATAATAGGCGAGGGGTCCAGAATTATTTGCCCATATTGCATCTTTGCATGTGCATTGCCTGTTTTGATGTACAAGTCCATATTCTGTATTGCAGACTAGAGCATATGCATGCAAGCAAATGTAGATGCTAAATTCTGAAGTTCTGGCCTTATATAATGTAAAAAAAAAATTTTTTACACACCAGGGACACACCTCAGCAAATACTTGTTAATATTTTTTCTCTCTCTCTGAGGAGAAAACTCTTTATTCAAATTTGGTTTCTGGGTTATCCCTTCTTTTAATCAAATCCTATGTGTCCACATGACCACTTGACTCCTTACACACCAGTCTGAGGTGTGGTGTTGGATGCAAGACTTTGATACAACTCTTTGATGCCCATTGGACTCCAGTTGTGGTACCCCTCAGAGCTGGAACTCTTTGCTTGAGCATAGAGGCAGACATTTTCCATTACCAAAACTTGGTTTTAAGGTTTCTTTTCTACATTTTATCCAGTTCAATAGGAGTTTTGCTTTGAGTGTTTTATGGATTGTAAAGTGCCTTAGGATACGCAGCATGATAAGCATTTGAGAATGGGCAGATTGTGTTGTATCGCTGAAGTTCTTGTCAAGCACAATTTAAGAGACTTTAATCTCTTGTTATGATAATACCCTGAAAGAAGCCACAATTTGATAACAAAACAAGTTGTATTGGGGGGAAAAAAACAAAAGCTCACTAAGGAAGATTCTTATAAAAACATTTTTTTTCCTGTAAAGCTTTAGATCTTACAGCCTGTTTAATGAAACAATGAATGCTTTGATTTTTCATTTGTTTGCAATGACCCAACATAGTTCTCTTGTGATTCTGCAGCACTAGAAAGATTGTCATCCTAAACTTGAGGAAAAATAAGCAACATTTTTTAAAAATTGACTGTGTTAAAAACAAACAAACCTAAACACCACCTTTTCTCCCATTATTATTTTAAATGGAAATTTTCTGGATCCAGTACAACTATTGTGTTACTGTAGCACTTATACTCCAGCTGAGACCAAGGTCCCTTTTTAGGAACCGTACATATACTATAAGGTCATCTTAATTGTGTATAAGTAGACAAAGGAAAGGTGGGGAAACAGGCACAAAGAGCCAAAGTCACTTGCCCAAGCTCATACAGAAAGTAAGTGAGAGCTAGGAATAGATTTAGGTCCCCCTGAGTTCCAGCCCAGTGCCCTATCCACTAGAACACACTGCCTCCCTCTCCTCTGTCTGGGAAGATTTCCTAGTTATGATATTGTTAGCGTATGTTTTGCTTTCTCTCTAGAATTAGAGGTTAGGGGAGCTGTGCATTCATGAAAGGAACCAGACAGAAACCCTCTTCATACACAGAAAGGATAGAGCCCACCATTGTCATGAAGAGGGACTACTTTCCAAGACTGGCTGTTTGTGGGCCCGCTCAGCGAGGCCTCTGCTAAAAGATTTTTTCCAGCGATGGTGGTGGGTTTGTGTGACACGGACATTTGCCCACTGGGAACTGAACTGAGCTGCCAACTCATTTCTTACAAGCCAGCCAGCCAGGCATTAGTTGGTAACTATTTTTGGTTACTATCAACCTTGGGAGGATGCAAAAAGATGAACTGGTGTTAGGGCATTCTATGTCCCCTTACCAAGCCCCAAGTCTTCCCACTCCAGGCTTGTTATTCTATCGCCTGCAAATAATTCCTTTTTCGGGAAGGCTTTCAAAGGCACAAATGGGCAGTTAGGCACCAAATTCCCATTGAAAGTCAACTGGGTTTCAGCACCTAATTCCCATTTGTACATTTTAAAATCACTTTCTTTATTGTTAAAGAACTTCTCCAGAAACAAATAGCAGTGAGCAAATTATTAGTATCACACTAGCTCCTAGACACTCCAAGAAAGATCAGAGCACCATTGTCCTGGATGTTGCACAAACACACGGTAAGACAGGTTCTGTCTCAAAGTGCTTGCCATCTAAATGGACAAGACAGACAAAGGGAAGCCTTATTATTTCCATTTTACAGATGTGGTTGAGACACACACACACACACACACAATAACATGCCCAAGGTCACACAGGGAGTCTGTGGAAGAGCTAGGAACTGAATTTATAACTCCTGAAGGCACTGCTATAACCACAGGATTATCCTTCCTCTCTAAAGGTAAGGCCCGCTAATAATTCGTAAGTGACTAAGGTACATTTTGTTTCTCTAATCATAGTATTTCTATATATTGCCTTCTTTTTTGTTACTAAAAAGTCTTCTCATTAGAACACTCCAACCCAGATTATAAATTGTGGAAGAGACAGTAGAAACAGCTAATGGACTCTTAAACGCAGCCATGAGGACAATATAGCCCAGCAGGTTTTCCCCCCTCTGGTCTGATTCAAGAGAGGATTAGGCATTTATGTAGATAACGAGACATCCACAGCAATTCTAGGTAGAATTTTTTTGTGAGGGAAGGATAAGGGCATATTTGTTTGCTTGTTTTGGAAAGAAGTTTCCCACATGGGGAAGTTCTTCCATAGCTGACCACTGCTGGATTTCTCCCAAGCATCTGGTACTGTTATACAGGTCCCTCGACTGATTGTGGCAATTCCTGTTCTCCTACATCACCAACATTACTGGATAGTTGGATGTCTTTGAGATGGTTAGGAGGACAAAACCATCAATTGAAGTTAGATAAGTAAGTTACAAAAGGTGAAATAATAAGTTTAGACTTGCTTGTACTGTTAGCTATTTTCATAATCTACTTGCAACTGCATTACAACGTAGTTAATTGTCTTCTAATGATCTGCAACAGACTATAAAAACAGCATACTTGCAAATATCCATGCTTTATGGGTAGGCCAAATGATACACTGCGGCACAAGACAAGTTCTTTAAAAGTAGAAATGGAAAATGAAACAAGTTTCTATTTTCTATAAATGAATCCGACCATCTGCTCCATTGCAACAGCAGCAACATCCAAAACAACAGAAACAGCAGCCTCTGGTGTTAAATTTCTGCTCTCAGTCTCAGACTCCACATTTCCTCAGAAAGCAGGACTAAAAATACAGAAAAGATACATCAAGTTGCCCTGAGGGATCCCTTCCACCGTAAGTAATTTTCCATCTTAGTATATGATATCATACTATTTGTATTTGCCGTCTGTAATTCACTATGAAAGTACCATTATATTAGCAATTTTCATTCTGCATTAGTGAAAGTCCATCTAGGTCTGAAATTCAGTTACAGTATCAAGGAGGACAATTGTTTTCATAGCCCGTTAAGCTCATTTCACCTCTTTAGAGCTATTCTTTGCATATGAAGAGACAGACATTATATATCCCCCCCAGCTCCTGTGAAGAAATTATGCACCGAGTAGCACATGCATTAAAAAAAAAAAGAGACTAACCATAAAATCTCAGAAATAGGTTAGCACAAAGGAAGCATTAGGCTAGTTCTAATTACATTAATGGAACATGTCCACAGAAAGCTGTCATCTAGTAAGCAAGTATACGATGGAGTTTATTTGCAGATCTGTGTGCCATGACAGTATTATATGTAACCCCTTGATTTGATGTATGGCCACAGAGGAGGGAAGTTACTGTGCTGAGCTACACTGACCTGCACTAAGTTAGAGGTAGTGTACTGCATTTTCTTTGCAAAGTAGTAATGTGCAAAAGTACTTTGCTATGCAAGGAGCGTGCTGATAGAAAAACAAAAACAATGGGTTGCATCTGCCTACTGCATCTAGATGTTGAAGTGACCACTGCCCTCTGATGTAAAGAATTAGATCCCATACATGCTGGAAGAAACTCCGGCATTCTACAGGTGTAATCATACCACCCCACTAAAATTTCATGCACAATTTGTGGCAACATATTATCAGGTGGATAATGAATTGGGAAAGTTACCAAAGAGGGCAATAAGTATGTGAGAAGATGTCAGGAGTTGACTTGTAAGAATGATTAGAAAAAAAATCTAGATTTGCATTAATAAAGAAAAAGATGAAGGAAGATGGTCAAGTGGTCCAAATATAGAACTGGGACCAGGAACCTCCATATTCTAGGCTCAGCTTTGATACAGAATCCTCTCTGTGGCCTCAGGCAAGTCACTTTACCTCTCTGAACCTTAGTTTCCCAATCTGTGAAATGGAGCTAATATGTTACTATGAGTATACCAAGTGTGCATTATTCTGAAGGATATAGCAAAGGCAGATATCAGCCACTAAGTAAATATGGTGACATGAACAGAAACTGCAGGTGTTCACTTAGGAACAGTCTCTCCGCTCAGAAGGTAATTCGTGTGAGCAACTGAATGAAGAGTGATAGACACGCTCTTGAAAGGTATTACACATTGGAATACCAAACAGATGGATGGACCATATTATCTTCTTTCCAACCTTAAGTCCATAAGCAGAATGCCCATGGAGAGGACACCTTAAATGACATATTCAGAACCAAATCACACAAATGGACCATATTATCCACGATTATTTTCTTACATTTTGTATATTCCCTACATCAAATGATTAGAATATTTCATGTACATCTAGACAACACATTCACCACATATGGACTTTAAAAGGATCAAACAAATCAGTATGTTGACACTGTGTGGATTCAATTAGCACTTGGCAGGTCAGAATATCCCCTCCACATACTTTCAAGTTGTAAACTGTCAAATGTATTTTTAATAAGCACAAAGCTTCATTCTCAGCAGGGTACCAGGTACAAAGAAATGAACCTCAGTGAGACTCTCCAGAAAACAACATACAAATAATATATTCCTTTAAAATGCAGAATCAAACAGTTTTTTTAAACACCCACTCTACTTACTCCACATATTCAAAGAAAAGGAACTAGCCACAGCAACACAGCAATAAGCCTCAAATGAAATGCCATAGGTGTTAGAGCTCCAATCCAGTGACTCCAAACACTAAAGAGTTCAGATGAACAATACCCCTATGAAACATGAGTCCCATTTACAAATGAGAGAAACTGAAGCAGACAGGTAAAATAAATTTGCCAAGGTCACAGCATATCAGTGGCATAGATGGAATTAGAACCCAGATCTCCTGACTACCAGTCCTCTACCTTAACTACAAGACTATTGCAAATGGAATTCAGTATTTGTGCTTTTTTCCCAGCAAGCATTTCTTCTGGTTCCATCTCCAAGAGTGATATCCTCCAATAACTGTATTCTATTGCCCCACTGGTCCATAGAATCCTGGCCAGTGCCTCAGCTATGCAACTATCTAGACTGCTGTTGTTCTCAGTTTTACACATATATTACCAGAAGTTTTAGACTAAAAGCAGATATTGTTCCAATCCCTTGTTGGCCACAGACCCACCCTTATTCCATTACATGGGTTAATGGTGCTTTTTATCTTCATAAAATCAGTAGCAATAAGCAGTGGCTGTCATGCAGTACTGTAAAGGCACAGGCACCGTTTGAAGAAGAAGGAAAACACTTAATGATTCTTATTTAGAACAAAATGTACTTAGATCTAGCAATACCACCCAATGCATAGCCATGGGCTTTATAAAGACATAGAAAGAAGGATGTTTAATATTTATATTTTGCAGGCATCTTTATATCAGATATGGGGATGGACACAAAGTACAGTTTTCCATGCATCAATGAGTTAATTACTAGGGAAATATTAGTGACTTTCTATGTCCCATTTTTCAAATTACCATTATCTCTCTGTACAATGTTTATTGTAAAATAAAAGCCTGAAGCTATGCACACATTCATTCTAATAGACTTAAAATGCAATGCGAAGATTATCTGCAATCATTCCTTTTTGCTTTTAAGCCCTACTCAGAATGAAACTCTGGAATGCAATTTCTCTTAGAGGTGGCTCTAAGACAACTTCATAAACCGTAATCTTATAGCTCAATGGGTCAGTAACTGGGGTTAACTGCCCCAGCTAAAGCTACAAGTAAACACTATGCAGCATCAAAAAATGAGAGACACTCTGCAGCCACTGAAGTGATTCTAAAAATACCTTGCTAACCCTCATGATAATGTCTAAAAAAAATTGCCCATTAGCCTGGTACCTAAAACATCCTGTATGGTACATTTTAATTAAGTAGCTGAAGCTTGTTTCTAACAAGAGAGGACAGAAGAAGAGTTGGCCTGCTGCACATGACCTGTAGTGTAAAATTTCAGATCCTTAAAGGGGCCTGATCCTGTTACTATTGAAGACAATGGCAAAAACTCCTAGCGTTCAAAATGTGCAGGAGAAAGTCGTTAAGCCTCCCTTCACCCCACACTTTCTAATATTTCAGATTTAAATACACACACTTTCCCCAGGTATCACATATAAATTACTATATTTACAGTCACACGGGGGTGAAAAAGTAATTAAAATGCACTTTTTTTCCCCTTGTCACATTCAATCCTGAAAACAAAGTTCACTTTTTATGTATAGGAACTTTTGCCCCACAGCTCCTAAATACTGCACTTCAACCAATTACACCAAAATCGTCCCACATATCCCCTCTGCAGACACCCTTATCTTTATGCTGAACAAACCATTTGGTTTTCTTGTGGAATAGCAGATGAGGGTGGACAACTAAACACACAGGAACTATAACGAGATGTTATCAGCTACCTGCTAATAACTTATTTTATAAAGACTAAAACAACAAAGTACATGAGAAAGAAAATGGAATGATGAACATAATACACATGGCAAGGATGGAGACCTACACAGACATTATTACTCCTACATAACAGACAGTCACAAGAGATTCCTTCAGGATCTATTCAGACAGCATCTGATTTTGATCACTCTAATCTGGAAAAGAAGCCGAACAACAACTGATGTTTCAATCTCAAGTTCCAAACAGTGAACAACAACAAAAGCCCCACCAAAAAACACTAGCTTTCAACGGCAAATATTTTCCTTGAGAAGGATGGCAAACATGAACTCCCCGCCAACACACACACACTTGTGAGAAGTCCAGATATAATAGCCAAAGTGTCAAGGATTCCAGATTCTGAGCAGTTGACATTTTTTGGCTAGTTGCTCGGCAGATTTTCTAATTGAAGTATTTTAGCAGGAGGACGTTAAATAAAAATGTGGGAACCAGTGTGTACCAAAAATAAACATATCCCAGACAGGAGTGTTATTTTACAAGTAATTAAGTTCTCATTGCTACAGGAGGTTATAAAGTAAGGCAGGAGGCTTAGGGATTTTGTCCAACGGGTACATTTTCACACAGGAGTCCAACTGACATTTGTGGTCTATCTTTCTCACCCACTTTAACAGGCTGCAGTTCTATCTGCCTATAAAACATGCAGTCTTGTGGTAAATCACCTCTGTTCTCATTAAGGATTCGAACTACTGGCCACAATTTACACTGCAATTCCCCCCCCCCCCCATCCCAATGAACTCCTGGACACGATGTCCTGCAGCAGAACATGTTTTTTTTTTCCCCTGATCCTCTCCCTCCCCCCATGGGGTCTTTTTTCAAAACAGCCCATCCATTAGAGGTGCACCATAAAAACAAAAAGGGTGATCCCCATTCAGTGCGTGCCAAGAACGTCAGGCAGCAGACATCTAGATATAAAGGTGCCCCTGAGTGGCGAGAGGAAGGGAATAACCTCAGCCTCCCCTCTTTATTTTTGGAAGCTAGCTGAATAATTCCCCTTGCATGCATCAAACGTGTACGTACACACACCCCAAAAAAAGAGGGGGTTTCCTTGCGGCGCAACCTGTGAGACGTAACTAAACCCAGGGCTGCCTAAGCAAACTTTGCATCCCCAGCTAGCCGGGGATGCAATCAGCACCCAAGGAGGAGACAGCTCCCAGCTCAGTGCTCTTCCCACTCCACTCCGCGGCCACCTCCCTGGGACTGACGGTGGACGGGGCTCCCTTGCCCGGTGTCTTGCTGTCTCGTCCCCCCAAAAACTTACCTCTGAGGGCAGCAGCCCAGCTGCAGATCCCCAGCAGCAAAAGCAGCCGCCTCCTCAGGCGCGCGGGACACCCTCCTCCTGCAGCCCGTATCCCCATGCTCCCTCCACACCTCCTTTTCCTCTTCTTCACTCCTGCTTTCCTTCCCCCGCCACGGGGGGATAATTTCCCGTCAGGCTCTCAGGGCTGGAGTGCCAGCCTGGGACTTGCCTCCCTTTTATTACTGGAGCGGTGTCCTGGGAGGGGCTTTGAAGCTCCGGGGATCGGGGAGGGAGGGTCAGTGGGTGCCGGGGGCCCCCTGCCCTGAGCGCCCCAGCGCCTGCCTCTCGCCGCGCTCATTCCGCATCTCGCCGCTTGCCAGGCGGCCGGCTCCCGACTAACCCGAGCAGCGGCGAGCCAGCATCCCTAATGAGCCCCCCGCCTCCTCCGCCGGCAGCCAATCAGGCCAGGGCTGGGCGGGGCCTGGAGGCAGGAGGCGGAGGACGTGGTACCCGGACCCAGGCGCTAGCGAAGGGATGGAGCAGGTGCGCCCTGGCAGACAGGCGGGCGCAGGGACAGCTGCCGCCGCAGCAGAATGGGGTGATTTCCCCCCCCACACACACCGCTTCTTTCCTCCCCTCTTCCACGTCTTTCCGCCCTTCCCTACTTCTTGTATCGCTTTCCCCGTCCTCCTCCTCCCGAACTGCGACCCGGCCTGCTGGGGAGAGGGAGAGGGAGAGGGGAGATGCTGCAGCTTCATCTTGCTCCCCAGAAACGTGACATCGCTTCCCCTGTGATCCTCTCTCCCCGTGCTTGTTCTGCTTCCTTGATTATCTTCCCAGCTATCCTCCTGCAAACCTCCTTTCCCCCACCCCTTATTCTTCTTTTCCAGTGATCACTCCTCAAGATAAACCTTTCCCCAGACATACAGCTGTGGGGAGGCTGTTACACTGCTGGGGGCAGCCTTCAATCTTCATTAGGGAAGCCTGGGATCCTTCTACTTTCCTTTCTGTTTTGTTTTTTTTTAAGCCCTAGAGAAAGTGTCTACCCTCAAATCATGGTTAGGTGTGCGAGCGTGACAAAGCGATACCACACATCACCTTACGGCCAGACGCTGCTAACTTTACACTGGTGTAAGTCAGGAGCAGCTCCACCAAAGTCCGCAATGCAAAACTGGTAGAAATGCATCAAGAGCTGGTCTTTAATTTAGTTTTAAAACATAGCGGGGGAATCCCAACTTCAAGTGCAAATCTCAGCTCATTATTAACTAGGGAGTCCTGTCCTGACTAGCACCACCACAATAATGCATTAAAAAACACTACAACACTACCAGTCAATAAGAATACAAAGACCATTCCTGCCACCTCCATCCCTTCCATAAAGCAGGTAGGTTCTGTGCCATACTTGATTTACATTGCATCTTGCTAAATTGTATTTTTAAGTACTTTTCCTTGCCGGCCTATAACTGTTCCCACCCATCTTTATTTTTTTCTCTAATCCTTCATTTTTTCCATCTTATTTTTGATGAGGGGAAAAAATAAACAGGTGCACTGAAGTAGCTGAAACATGAAATCAACTGAGGTATAGTAGATAGATTTGGCTGACAAAGTCAACCTGCAAAATTGAAATATCAGTATATGCTCTGTCGAAGAACATTATTCATCAGCCACTGATGGAGAAACTTTCCAGTATGAAGAACAACAGCAAAGCATGACCCCAGATTCTAAACAAACCAACATTTTCAAAAGTAGCCTACTCATAAGATTTCAGTAAGTATTCACAATATAGAAAGTTTGAAGAGTCCAAGTTATTTTTTACTGAGACCATTTGGGACAAAAATGGTCTAACACTTGATGCTACATTTCTTAAAGGGACCATTTTTAACTAATTTTAACCCAAAGTAATAGATTTACTTGTAAATTCTCAGGAAACTCATTTTCTACTCAAGGAGTAAGTGCTATATTTTGGGGGAGGGTGCATTATATTCTTCATACATGACAAAGCAGTTGAATCTCTACTTTAAGAGAAAACTCAACTCATCCTAAACTAGGATCCATGATCAGTTTTCCCTAATAATATACAAATAAGCAATGTCTACCTGAGGATGTGAGAAAAAGGAGACCAAGACCAGCATAGGGGGGCTGGACTTGATAACTTCTTGAAGTCCCTTCCAGCCCTACCTTTCTATGATTCTATGAAATGAGGACATAGGAAAGCTGAATCAATTTTGTGGTGTAAAATAATTTAGTCAGGGATGACAATGTTTTTAGGGGACCCAGAAATTGTGGCAAAGGAACAAACAGGTTTGTTTCAATGGGAATAGAAAGAGAGAAAGGAAGGTAAGAGTTAGTACTAATGGAGCACACATCACCTGATTCCTCAACTACCATTGATAAGAGTGAGTGGATCGTGTTTATATTGTCCCTGCTATACAGGGACTGTTTACTGGGGCTGAGCATTTTGTGTTTCTAGACAGTTCATTCCAATGCCGCCTAACTGTGTAGAAATGTGTCTCCTGTTGGGAATCTGCCTTCCATTTTTGGTATAAAATTGCCAAGTATGGTGTAGTGGACAAAATACAAGACAGAGTCAGACTACTGGACTCTATTCCCATCTCTGAAACTGACTCACTGTGGGACCTTGTTTAATCTCTCTCAGTTTCCCGATGTATAAAATATGGCAAATATCTATCTCATGGGGGTAAAAAGACTTAATAGATTTCCAATTCCCGCCCGTTATGTGTTTGTGAAACTTCACCGGTACCCAATGAAGAGCAGATGTTGCAAAGGCAGAGGTCAAAAACATAATATACACATTTTCTCCAGTAGCCTTAGGGGTCACCTCCATACCAGGTGGGTTCCCAAAAACATGGAGCAATAAGCTCCTGGGAAGCTATGCAGGAACCAAAACGTTGCCTGCTATACTGTATATTTCGGAGCTAGTCTGAGAAAAACCCACCCAAAGCAGTTGCTATAACAGACGTGGGCACATCACAATCAGCAGCCCAATTGTCATTATGTGGAGACTACTTTGCAGCAACACTTTCTGTGTCAGTGCAGAAAAAGAGTGCCTAAAATACGGCCTGTAGTGCCTTAGGGTCTCAGCACTAAAACACTCCTCCTGGTCTACCCACCCAAGCAGATTTACTCCAAGCCCAACTAATTATCTATTTCTGCCCATGCCACTGAGTGAATGATTGATGCTTTGGATAAAAGTTCCAAGTTTCCTGCTTGTAATGCAATTATGACAGGCGCAGGCAAGAAGCACAAGTTGAGAAAAGGGCAACATCTGGTAACTTCAATCAATACTCATGGAAGTACAATTAAATGGAATATTTGACAAGAAACATATCTGGGGGGAATGCTGCAATTTTGAAGGGAAATCCTACTTCAGTCAGAACTTTGCATAATTTAGACATCTGTGCATGCTGATATTGTACATCCATATATAGACACAGGAGGCCCATGGCATGATATATGCAAGACCTTAATATATGGCTGTCCATGTCTTAACAGTGCAGTTGGGATAGCCTTCTGCCATAAGGCAATGCATAGTGTTTAATAAGGGAGATACTCACATCAGGACTACAGGCTGCTTTTTGATGTTAGGATCTAAGCAGGAGTGGAGAAGCAGTCAAGGCTTCTGCCAGTGGGGATGGAGGGGAGAAAGGAAAATAAAACTAGTCAAGAGAGAGAATGGAGCAAAGGCTTACAAAGGAGAACTCTACTCTTCCTTAGCACTCTACGGGTTAAGGCTCACAAAAAGGAATATTTGTTTTCTGGCAGTGCGTATTCCCCATCTGGGACTCTCCTCCAAGAATCTGGCAGCCTGAAGTTCAGATGCAGCTGCTGACACAGAGAAACGAAGAAGGCGGCAACAAAATGTTTTTCAGCATCACCATCTTTGAACGTGTAAAGTGCTATAGAGATGCTGGGTGAGTTTGCCTATAACAAGGGATATTAGGCTGCTGAAGAGAGGTGCCCAAGTTTGAACAACAGGGATCTGTATCTTCCTTACAAGGCAATACACTACACTTGACACAATGGACTCTTCCAGCTGAGTTTGCAAAGGAGCTTTCAGATACTATTTCTCTTCAAGTGAAACAGATAAAGTTTGCAGTTGTGTGATTTATTTTTGTTTCTGATTTGAAATACAAACCTAAAGGACCCCATAGTGATTTGTAATAAATCAGTACACACCCCATCTCCATGTCAGATAACAGGGGCATCCCAAGACACATTAAATCAGTACACACCCCATCTCCATGTCAGATAACAGGGGCATCCCAAGACACATTTTCAGTGGCAGACAGGATACTGCTTTTTTTTTTTTAATTCACTTTGTGGTTCCTGCAACTAAAACATACATGGGATGTCACTGGGATCTGATAAGATGTAGCACAGCTACGCATAATGTATCTAATAATGCAAAAGACAATACATGTATATCCAGGCCACCAGTCTGTACGACAGTGAGTACTAGGTACTTACCATTTGACACTAATGCAATTATTCATATCTTGGTAATGGGGAATGCTGCTGGAGTATACATCAGGTCATCTGCTGTTTTACTTTTAGCTTGAGTGGAACTACAAATATGTAATTAAATAATGCAAAAGCACTTTGGAGGGGCTCAATTACTGGAACACAGAATACAATTACAAAGCTAGTTGTCTTTAGCAAGTTTCGGCTATTTAGTCTCTCCCCCCCCCCCCCCCCCCGCATGTTCATAAATGTTCCTAAATAAAATGTGAGCTGAAGAATACTCCTAATCTTCTGACATCACAGGCAGATGAGCTAAATGCAGAGCCATCAGATTGCACTGAATACTATACCTAAAACAATATTGTTATTTCTACTGCAGTAGTACCCAGGGATATGTCTACACCGCAATTAAACACCACGGCTGGCCCATGTCGGCTGACTTGGACTCGCAGAGCTTGAGCTATGGGACTGTTTAATTGTAGTATAGATGTTCCGGCTTGGAATGGAGCCCAGGGCCACTCGCGGTATAGACGTACCCTAGGAGTCCCAGTCATACACCAGGACCCCCTGGTGCTAGGAGCTGTACAGAATAAACAGAACTAAAAGGACAGTCCCCACCTCAAAGACCTTACAATTATAAAAACGACCTGTAGAGGAATGGGACCAGACTGTTTCAGATGGAGGAAGAAAACCCCATCTGGAATAGTTGTAGCCATGACAAAGTTAATCATTACAGTGGTATCCAAAAGCCCCAGTTAAGATTGGACCTTGTTGTGTTAACCACTGTACAATGACAAATGAAGAAGAGGTACCGATTCTCCACAGGGCAGGTGCTAAGTCAGTTTAGAGCACCCAAACAGGGAAATGGCCAACTGTCCATTAACGCAGTTGGAATATGGAGGAAAGGATTTCTGGCCTCACATGACTAGACACAACCCCTCTCCACACAGAAAGGGAGGGGGTAGATCAAATTCTCATCTGCAGTAGCACTCACCCCTCCCCTCAGGTACGATGGAGGGCTCTCTGTAGGTCTGAAAATCCAGATGTGCATAGCATTGGGACAGGATGGACTTCATGTCCCTTCATCCATACCAGATCTGGCAAAATGCACAAGGAGTAAGTTAATACAGGCAGGGGCTGTTCTAAGATCCAAGCTGAGGTGCCTCCAGAGTGCAGAATATCCTTGACAGGTGTTACTAGCCCGAGCTACATAGAAGTGGTGCGACAAGATTAGCCCTTTAGGAATTCCAACTGCTCACTGCCAAGGCTCAAACCACTACTGGACCACACCTCTCTATGGAAGACCTGATCCTGAAAGACAGCAGCAGTTGCAAATGCTGAGCACTTTTCAGTGTCAGGGGCCTGATTCTTCTCCTGCTTAGAAGCATCTGAAGCCAAAGGAGCCATTACCCTAGTATGTGTGATTGGGTCATTAGGCCCAAATTTCTACTGGGGATTGCTTTCAGCTAGCCATATTGCTGATTATGAAACAGGGTTTTGTCCCAGTCCCACTTCTCAGTCTCCATTTTACTAGGCGATCCCATTGGAATTAGCAGAATTCCAAGACATAACGGTTGTGTTTGGCACCCCACTAGGTACAGTTCCACATACATGGACATTCAGCAAGAACTCAGCAGATCCTTTTCCTTTGCCCTAAAGTTTATATCAGTCTGTAGCTGCAGCTACATGGTTTTATAGTTTTTTTTTCTAATTAATTTTTTAATTGTCGTTGAACTCTTTTTTGGCCTGGGATGGATGTGTTATTGAAAGAGCTATGGATTGTCTGACAGTAAAAGGATACAATTTTTTTTTAAAACCCCTGGATATTTTCCACGTCCTCATCCTCTGATGCTACGTCAGCAATAAACAAACACTGCAGCTGTTTGACTTTCAAAAGGAACAGCCATATGCCACCTGTGTCTACCCATTTCACAACCACCCATGCAAAGGTCTCTGCATCCATGTTGTCCCTTAAGCATGAAACACCTGCCTCGAGCTTTCCCCAACATTCTCCTCTACCACATCATCTATAGAAAGACTCAATATATAGAGATATGCCTCTCATAGAACTGGAAGGACCTTGAAAGGTCATCAAGTCCCGTCCCCTGCCTTCACTAGCAGGACCAAGTACTGTTCCATGACAGATTTTTGCCCCAGATCCCTAAATGGCCCCCTCAAGGATTGAACTCACAACCCTGGGTTTAGCAGGCCAATGCTCAAACCACTGAGCTATCCCATCAGCAAATTAATGATGGCTAAGCCCCTGTCTTCTAACTGATTCCATGGAGATAACTCCCTGTGCCCATGGGGCACCCCACTGAAATCAGTGGGGCCCTTTGTGGGCACAAGGGTCCAGCTGCATGGACTCACCAGCAAAAATAAGGGGTAGAACTGGATCCATTTATAATTTTTCTTCAAAATTCCTATAATGTAAATATTTGATTGTATCTCTCTCCTCCTACCTTTCACACTCCACTTCTCTTCTAATGCCCCAACCCGACCCTAACACCCAGGCACCTTCTTAATTTTACATACTGTAACTCTTTGGAGGATTGAGGCCTTAGATTGTAAATGCTTTAGGACATATCCTCATGCATGTCTGTACAGCCCCACAGCACAATGGGGCTTCATGGAGCCCCAATACCTTGAATTCTACCTTAATATAATATTCAACAACAAATGACCATATTGGGCCATCAAATGAATGGGACATTCTGCTTAATCCATGACCTGATATCATAAATTACAAGAGCCTCCCATCACCAAGGAACTTCAGACACTGCAAAAATCATAGTAACACATTAAGATGCTAATAATAATATATGCTGCTATGTCATCATATAAAAGGACCTAACACCAAAACAGAGAACTTTCAAAACATCTATTCATACCCTTAAGAAATCAAATAATTATGATCCTGAACATGCAATTATATCTGCATAAATGCACCCTTGTACCCTCTCATGACACAGAATCAGAGTTTTAAACAGGAGGCATGAATTAAAAAAAAAAACAAAAAACTACAGAAACAAGTTTTCTACACAGTTTGAGTCCCAGCTTTCTATTTCTTGTTTACCAGGAACCACACCATCTAGTGGTTAAACAATATGCTGCATATAAATATATTATTAAATACCCACCTAATTCTGATTACCAGATTGTGGCTTATACCTATTTTCCAAAGCTCAGCAAAAGCTGCTGGTGAGCATCTTATGAGATATTCCCATTTGCATGCCCTGCACTACAACACATAACTAATTGCTTGGTAAAGTGCTTTGAAGTACTCAGAGTATGAAAAGAATGACAGGCATCTAAAACCAATTTCTATTGTATCTTTCATCAAGTTACCAGGGTAGAATGTTTACCTCTGATCTGTACCGCAGTCCTACTCTTTACAATGTACATAACACATTTTAGCCTGGGAAAAGTCTAAATAGATTTTTCTTTATTCTCAATTTTTAATATCTTACAAAGATGAAATGCTGCTCTTTGATTTTATGCTATTTTGCTTTCATATGCATCAAAAATTATGCAAAACCTTTTATCCAAAAGGTACAGATCTAACATTGTCAATGATGTTAAAAAAAAAAGTGATATTTTACTATCTCAAAAAGATTCCACATCCCTCACTGGAAAGCAAAGTAGCCATATGGGCAGTCATGAGCCATCACTTTTGATGAGATAAAATCTATATCATTTTTAAGATGATTAACCCAAGATGAAATATGATACAACTGTGTGCATTTTTCCTGTGTGTTTACATTTTCTACAATTGACAAACACCATAAGGCAAAGTTAATTTGATAAAAAGAAAAATGCTAAAGTAGTTGGATTTGCACCAGAAAGGGAATCTGTGGTTTAGAGTGCCAATTGGTGATCAAAGTTTTAAATCTGCTAATGTAGTTTAAATCATAACATTTGGGCATTTAGAGAAGAGCGTCATCTTTAACATCTAATTCATTCCTTGAACAATAAACTTGGGAAAATCAGATCCGCTTGAAAATTCACCTAGAGCATTTCAAGGAAAATACTGTATTTCTCCTCCAATAGGGCAGATGAGGTTCCCTGGGTATTTTTTTATTATGATTATTTTCATGCCCTTGTTTGATTTCACTGCACAAATGAACACTCTGCTCCCACCACATTCATTTGTCACAGATCCAGGCCTTTTGTTTGTGTTCCTGCTGCTGAATTAAGGGTAAAAGGGCAAACCATCCAATGTGCTGAAACCACTGCATGAAGAGCTCAGTAGACAGATGCAAAATGTCCATCAGTGGTACTTTGTTCCCATCCCCCTTTAAAGTCACCCCATAAGTGTCTATTACTACTGGAGTTTATTCTCTTGGTTCTTGCTGTCGGAGCTTACTTGGCGGGAGAGAGCTATTGACAGAAGCAGAGAATACAACAGTATGTGCATGCGTGTGTGTGTGTGTGTGCATTATATTTATATTATATACATACACAGAAAGAGAGAGAGAGAGAGAGAGAGATAATGTGCTTTCAGAGAACACAAAGAAAACCAAAAGCAGCAGGAATCTAGACAAGCAATTCAGCAGCTCTGCTATTTGTAATTTGTGGTTAAAAAAGAAAAAAGGGTTTCACATTCAACCAATAAGGGAATTCACTTGGGAGCTTCTTTAGAACATCATATACATTGCTGTGCTGTGTAGCTCAGAGCTGGCAGGGTGCTGCTGTCTGCAAGGAGGAGTATAGTTAGAGGGCAAAGGACAAGAAACACCAGGTGAGTCTGTTTCTGTTCTGCCTACACAGAGGAAAGTGAGTGACATACCTACCCATTTTAGTCCCAGCCAGGGGTACTGTTGTTCTCAAAAGGCTATTGCTGAATGAGTTCAGATTCTTCTTGTCCAGTGGAAGTTGTGGCATCTTTGCTGACATCCAAAGTTATGCAGCACTGGGAGGAGAGTTCAGTAAGAGACTTCATCTGACAATTAACCAGTGGAATCCAAGAGGTATTCCTTGACTCTGACTGAATGCATTTGTGAGTTGTGAGATGAATGGGATCACAGATCACAAGACACTGGGTGATATGTACAGAAAGAAGAAAAAAAATCTTTTCCCCCCTTCCTTTTTGAGTACAAATGCCCAAAATATGTACATACAGTACCTTGACAAGAAGCGCCAATTAACTGCGGAGGAAGGGAGGGTCTCAAGAACTGAAGTTAATAAGTAGATCTGGGTTTTAACCTGGACTCTGCCATCCACCTGCAATGGATCTTTGGACAAATTATAACCTCTCTGGACTGGTTTCAGTGTAGTAGCCGTGTTAGTCTGTGTCAGCAAAATGAAAATAAGAAAGAAAAACTTGTAGCACCTTAGAGACTAACAAATTTATTTCAGCATAAGCTTTCGTGGGTTAGTACCCACTTCATCGGATGCATGGAATGAAACATACAGTAGACAGATATTTATACAGTCAGAGAAACATGATAAGGTGGAGGTGCATAGACCAACCTTAAGAGGCTAATTAATTGAGAGGAACCATAACAGCAGGGGAAGAAAAACCTTTGAAGTGATAAACAAGATGGTCACACAGGTGTGAATGAGGATCGTTAACTTAAGGGAAATAGATTCAATTAACGTAATGGCCGAGCCATTCGAGGTCCTTATTTAATCCTGAGGTAATGCAATCTAGTTTGCATATCAATTCGAGTTATTTTGAACTCGAATTGATATGCAAACTAGATTGCATTACCTCAGGATTAAATAAGGACCTCGAATGGCTCGGCCATTACGTTAATTGAATCTATTTCCCTTAAGTTAACGATCCTCATTCACACCTGTGTGACCATCTTGTTTATCACTTCAAAGGTTTTTCTTCCCCTGCTGTTATGGTTCCTCTCAATTAATTAGCCTCTTAAGGTTGGTCTATGCACCTCCACCTTATCATGTTTCTCTGACTGTATAAATATCTGTCTACTGTATGTTTCATTCCATGCATCCGATGAAGTGGGTACTAACCCACGAAAGCTTATGCTGAAATAAATTTGTTAGTCTCTAAGGTGCTACAAGTTTTTCTTTCTTATTTTCATTTCTCTGGACTGGAGTCACACACTGCTAGTGTGAAGGAGCCATTCAGCAACCCTAAATGCCCCCAGGAAATTCCCCTAATATAGCAAGTGTCCACAAGAGGTGCAGAGTAGACGTAGCTGGCATCACACCTGGTTCCCGGATACAAAACACACGTTGGGGGCACAGCAGCTGAGGAAGGGAGGAATCATGGTCAGAGAATTCCTAACCTTGGCTATTGCCAGCTGCCAGCAAAGCCCATAGGGGCCACTGGAAACTGGACACACAGGTAAGGCAGTCCTCAAGGGTGTTCTGACCTGTGCTGGGAGTTGAATTGACCCCCTGCCAGTTCCTGCCCAGGTGAGATGTAAAGCTGAGTTTGGGACAGAGATTAAATGCAGCCAGGTGTGTCTCAGATTCTCTATCCACAACAACGAGCGTAGGCTTTCCCTACCTCATAGGATTGCTGTACAACTTAGCTCAATAATGGTTCTGAGCGCTGAAGAAATACCAGGCACCACTGTGATGTGGGGTCTTAGCGCGGGTGATAAACCAGTTCCAGTGCTCTTTATCCTGTAATGTAGCCCAAACTACAAGATGCTCAGCTCCCACAAAGGGTGCACTGCACCTCACAGGTTTGGGCCCTGATTCAGTAGCATCTGCACCGTCACTAACCTAGCCTCACTAATTTCAGCTGCTCTCACCACCTGGCTTTGTTCTCAGGCTCCTGCCGACTGAGCAGAATCTTAGCTTTGAGAGGAGGGGAAGGAGCAGAAACAGGCTCCTGGCACCAATCATTTACATTGTAAATGTGCTTGGCATGATTAAGGATAATTTGTCTGGCTTTGATTTGCTCAGCACATTGGACTGATCGTACACAATTTCTGTCCCCTCGCCCAGCTCACCAGAGCACTGAAGCTACTCAGTGAGTCATGAAAAATGGGAGATTATTTCCATCCCAATTTGCATACAATGTTGATGGGACTGGAAATATGCAAATCCTGTATTATCAAATTAGGCAATCGTGCCTTTGCAATGACCACATAATAACTGCATCTCACTAACAAGAGGGAAGAATGGAGGGATGGGAAGAATCCTTTGCTTTATTATTTTTGTCTTAATCTCCAGCACAAAAGCAGAGTGCAGCCTCTTGGTAACTAAGCCCCTAAATTATTCATGGTTACTAGCACATCATGAAATGCAACAGTCTGCTGATATTGGGGTAGGTGGGGAGGAAGGGCAGTAGTCACCAGGTGACTTCCTTCAGAAGTAGAGTCCATTTCAGACTCAAGGATGAGAAGGGGTGGAAATTCAATTTAGCGTGAGGTACATTAACTGCTGTCCAAAGTGAAAAGCATCAGCCAGCACACCTGACCTTAGTCCCAAACAGCTAGCAAAGTTCCTCCCTCTGTTAATGAAGTTAGAAGACAAAAAGGACTGGATTCCTAACAGCCATGCCCCGTTGTTCTCAACATTCACATGGAAATGCACTCTAGCTACCCGCTTGGTACTCCCTGTATATTGCACTGGTCTCTGCTACGGAGCAGAGGACTTGTGATTCCTGGGATACAGAAAGGCTGGCACACCTGCTCGCATCTCCCTGCGGTAAGAGTCAAACCCCATGAATCGTTACCAGGTGGAGGTCACTGAGGGGAAGGAATTATGGTCTTTGGCTGCTCAGGGAATCCTCTGCCACCAAACTGACCAGTATCTACTATGGTACACAGTTCATAAGACTTTGTGTTGCTCCAGACCAACCATTTCATATTCTGAGGCTTAGAGGACAATGTGCATGAATGGAGCCTTATGCCATCTGTGTCTGGGAGGTCAGGCAGACTTTGGCTAGTCATCCACTCATTTCCACAACTGCCCAAGGTTTCTGTGGCAGTGTCTCCTATAAAAGACTCAAAGCAGCTAATTCAAGAAAAAGCTCCGACAATCCTAAATTGGAGCTACCAAAATCCCCATACTGTTTCACAGCCAAATACATGTGGGCTTGGTGGCAGGCATAGGGTTGAACTACTAACATGACCCTTTGTCTTTTAGAAGCTTATTGTAATTGAGTGAGTGGTGTCATGATGGAGGGAGGAGACCGCTGTTTGAACACTGTATTCAGCACCTGGATAAAGAGGAGAGTCATGTGGGAAAGCAGGTGGAGTCAGCAGACTCAGCTGAGCCAGTCCAGGATAAACAAGAAGCTCCCTGCCCCACATAGGGAGACCAACACCTGTACTGTCACCTATTTCTGTCAATTTTGTCCCCCACAGTTCTGAAATAGTCACACACCTTCCTTTCCTTTTGCTTCCAGTTTCCATTGAAGGCCAACCATAACCACCCCACCTGCACTGCACATCCAGCTAAAGTTGTTGCTCTTACCTTGCAGGCCAATCCAGCCTTTTAGTCACTTTCAAAAAGAAAATACCGTATCTCTGCATCAACACCGATAATGCAGAGGTGATAGGAAAGAACCTTAGTGCAGTGTCTTGCAGACAGGTAATGCACTAATGCCATCTATTGTAATGGAGAGTACGTTGATATGCTGCAAGGAATGCATAGCTGTGGAGGAAAACTTCTACACTATATGCAGTAGGTGACAAGAGTGGGGGTCAGTTGGTCCTGGATTACGAGAGATCTGCAGGGGTACCACATAATAGATTATCACTGAAAAATCTTGTGATAATGCAGTCTTTGGGACACATGTTCTCAGGATAGGATACTAATTCAGCTTCCCTTTTATGGAAAATTCTGACAGAATTTCATTGAAAATGATCACCATTTTACAGGTTACACTGCTCTACAGCCAAAATGCTTCTGAAATAAATGTAGTCAAACTTTACTAATTCTGGGTCACTGAGACTGAAAATGATGCTTAAAATTGTTGATTGGCTCTAGTTTTCAAGTCATGCTATTGGGTCAGTATATATGACCCTTGACTTGGGAATGGCGGAGGATAAGTGAGTTATAAAGGGAAGGGATCTCAATTTAAACCAGAAATGACTAAAATACATCTTTGACTGGATCTATGAATAAATCTATGACTGGGTTTGGACAGTAGTTGCTTTTTAGGCAAAAGAATGAATGATGCAATCTGAAGCTGGTATTGCATCATACATGATATGAATTGCATCATGTTATTCCTAGAAGTCATGGATGATGCAATCATAACGAAGCTTACATCACTCTGCTGAACAAATTGCCCTATATCAGCTCTAGAAATCATACAGTGTCGTGCTCTCTTATTTGTCAGCGTTTGATTTTGCAAAGGGACACATTTCTGTTTAGCCAAAGTGAGCAGAGATGCCTCGTACTTGTGTGAACAGTGCAGATAACTTCTGCTATGTTTGTGGTGAAGTGACTTTTGCATCACAAAAGCGCAGTATAACCACTATGGTTAAGAAAGCCTATCACCTTTCTTTTGGCTGCAAAATTGGAGATCAGGACAAGAGGTGGGCCCCACACATATGCTGCAACACTTGTGCAACAAATCTTCGCCAGTGGTTGAACAGGAAAAGGAAATCTATGCCTTTTGCAGTGCCAAAGATTTGGAGAGAGCCAACAGATCATACCAGCAATTGTTCCTTCTGCATGGTGCCTCCAGTTGGGAAAGGTGTGTCAAAGAAGAAAAAGTGGACTGTGCATTATCCAAACATTCCATCAGCTATACGCCCAGTACCCCACGGAGAAGGACTGCCGCTTCCTGATGCACCAGAATCATTCTCACTTGAGTCAGACGAGGAAGAGGATGAAACTTCTGGTCCTGAACCGTCAATGTCACAGGACCCACATTTTGTCCCATCCTCCTCCTCTGAACCACACCTCCTAACACAAGGTGAACTGAATGAGCTTCTCAGGGATTTGGAACTACCCAAGAGTAAGGCAGAGCTTTGGGGCTCCAGACTACAGCAGTGGAATCTCCTGGCAGGTGATGTTAGGGTTTCCATGTTCCGTGACCGTCAAAAGGATCTTGTCCCATTCTTCTTCATGGAAGGTGATCTTGTAGCCTGCAACAACATCGATGGTGTGATGGCAGCCCTCAACATCGTTCACGATCCAGATGAGTGGAGACTGTTCATTGATTCATCGAAAACGAGTCTTAAAGCTGTTTTACTGCATAATGGCAATGTTTTGCCATCAATTCCAGTTGGTCATGCAGTCCATATGAAGGAAACCTATGACAACATGAAACAACTTTTGAGGTGCATAAACTATGACCAACATCAGTGGCAGCTTTGTGGCGATTTGAAGGTTGTTGCTCTCTTGCTTGGTCTGCAGACTGGATACACAAAGTACTGCTGTTTTCTCTGCGAATGGGATAGTCGTGCAAGAGATTCCCACTACATCAAGAAAGATTGGCCACTCCGACAGTCATTGGAGCCTGGGAGGAAAAGTGTTCAGCATCCTCCACCACTTGTTGAATCAAGGAAGATTTTGTTACCACCCTTACACATCAAGCTGGGTCTGATGAAGAACTTTGTCAAGGCCATTGACAAAACACAAGCAGCTTTCAAGTACCTCCGTGGAAAATTTCCAAGGTTAAGTGAAGCTAAGATAAAGGAAGGTGTCTTTGTTGGTCCTGAGATTCGTGAACTTCTTCGAGATGATGCATTTGACCATGCATTGTGTGGCAAGGAAAAAAGGGCATGGAAAGCCTTCCAGTTAGTGGCAATCAATTTTCTCGGAAACAACAAGGCAGACAACTACAGGTTGTTGGTGGAAAACCTCCTCAAGGCATACAAAAGCCTTGGTTGCAACATGTCACTAAAGATACATTTTTTGCACTCTCATCTAGATTTTTTTCCACCGAACTGCGGAGCAGTGAGCGACGAGCACGGCGAGCGATTTCACCAGGACATTGCAACAATGGAGAAATGCTATCAGGGCAAATGGAGCCCATCAATGCTTGCAGACTATTGCTGGACAGTGACAAGAGATGCTCCATTTAATGAATACAAGAGACAAGCCAAGAAGCGCCGAGTAGACACTGAATAGGACTAAACTATGTATATAATAGTTTTTTGCCTTTTGTTTCATAATACATTTTATTTATATAACCCCTTTGCTGATTTTTAAAGTATTACATAAACAGGACAGGTGAAATCGTATCATGTAAAGCAACCATAAACACATGAAAAGACCTAGGTTTACAATTTATGATTAAAACTCTGCTATCTACACAATATACATAGACATAAAATGTAAAAACTTAAATATCTTAGAAACAGTAGCCAGTTGTTTTAATTGTCATATTTGAAGTCAGCACATCAAAATACATACTAAATAGCACATTTTATCTCTGAAGCAGACGACTTCTCAAAAATTTTTACCAGTGTTATTTAAAGCATCCTATAGAACGGTAGACAGGTGACCATCCTCTGTTAAAGTCTATACGTTTTTCTACAGAAACCCAATTAAAATAAGTATCTAGAGAACCCTATTGGTTTTACCTCATTACATTCTACAGAACTTTCGAGGAAACTATGGGTATCCAGTAATATATACACACAAAGACACATTGCCCTGTTTTTTATACACACACACACACACACACACACACACACACACACACACACACACACACACACACACACACACACACACACACACACACACACACACACACCTCTTTGACTTACTGGTAATGCCTGTGGCAATTTTTCCCAAGAGTTTCAGTGGGTCCAGTCTGACTCTATATAACCTTTGTATCCCCTCAGGTTCAGAAGAAAAGAGCTGTTGTAGCCTGGGGCATGTACCAATAAGATGACACTGCTCATATATTTTTCTGTGCCACGGGATATCCTCCCTCCTGACCACACCATGCCAATGACCACAACACTCCCCACTTTTAAAAGCAGAATTAGTCTTTTTTCTTCGGTGCCTTCAGCAAACTAGTTACATTGGGAGATCACACAAAAATGGATTGACTGTATCCAAGTTGGTAAATTTAAAAAAAAAAGTGTATTTACTGTAAATAAGGAATGACAGCAAAGGGTTTATCCAGCCAGCAGTGGTGGTGTTTAGTCATTTGCAAGTTAACCCTGTACTTCATGTCTCCGCTATACAATGTTAAAAACAGTGTTAAGAACAAGCACAGAGCTCTCTGACGTTACAGCTAACAAACCTATCACATGGCTTCACAGTCTAATTTGTCATGGGTCCACTTTACTCGATTTGGGCAATTTAGCTAGAGTGAAGATGAATCCTGGTGTATATCCCATAACAGCTTGCACTGTTTGGAAGCTGCTTGCTGGAATGAACTCTTGCTATTGCTTCCCCCAGGGGTGGACAAGTGGGGAACATAATCCAATACAAATATCGGAATAGTAAGTGGGGCAGTCTTAATACAGTATTTGGTGTCTCTTTTGTAGTATCAAAGATCCAATCTATAGGTATCAGCTGAGAAAAGAAGCAGTCAGTTCAGCATTTTGATAATCCCTTTACCCATCAAGCAAAACACCACTGCCTGTTCAAATGAATTAACCTATTCTGCTAGTCAGAAATCAGTTGAATGAACCCTCTTCTGAGATTCAACAAACACAATACACTGAAAACTGGCAACATAAGTTGGCTGTATCAAATAAATATTCTCTCCTAGAGAAGCACACTTCCCAGTAGAGCTCTGTTTGTGTTTGTTTTTAATTCCCCCCAAATCAGTAACAGTCTTATTATTTGTGTTACAGTAGCACCTAGAGGCCTCAACCAAAATCATGTCCCCATTGCACCAGGTGCTACACATAAACATTGTAAAAGACAGTCCCTGCCTTGAAGAGCTTACAGTCTAAATACACAAGCCAGACAAAGGGGAGAGGGGAAATATCTTGCCAACAGTCACACACAAGGCCTGTGGCACATAATACCCAGATCTCCCTTGCCCCAGTGACCCGTCTACTAAACCATTCTACTTCCAAATTCTTTCAAAAACAAGCGGATGCCTAGAATACATCCTAGATCCTACAATATGGTGTACAACAAGCTATGCTATACACCATAGCCGTGTGAATGGTCATAGCTCCATTGACTTCAACTGCATCTTCCCCCTGGAGTTTCACAGTGGAGTAGAAGTCAGACCCACTGAAGGGGAATCTCTCTTTGCAGTACACAGTTTCTGGCAGACATTGAGTAGTTCTGACTGTATCCTGCAGAGGGGAAGTGCTGTGCACACAAACACACACAAGCCAGTCCATTACTGTGTGCTGAAAAATTAATTATGTTCTCAAATAAAATACAATGGACTGTTTTAAACATTCACTCAAGGGACCATTAAGTCAGTGGCTTAATTGTAGTGGCCTTCTATTAAAGGTGGAGTAGAATTTTACTCAGTGCCTATAGGAAAACATGATGATCTCTTAAAAACAAGAAAGTGATGTCCAATGCAGTTGAAAATGGAGTTCCTTTTTTCCTTTACCAGCCAACACTTGAATTTGCAAGCTGGTGTTTGACCTACAACCAACACCTAAAACAGAACAATTTCCTCTAGTCTCAGAGATGTCTTAGGGATTTATGATTACATCTGCTTCAGTAGGGGAAATGCAGACTCATGAAGTCAAATCTCGCAAGGTAAGCCAATGAGGAAATACTTTGCTTGAAAACAAATTTTTAGGCTTGGACATATATTATGTTGTCTGGTGAAAATCACCTCTCCACAGGGCCTAGGCACTACTTAACCCCTATTTTGATATCTCCAGTAGAACTTTACCACCCCTCCCTTCCCCCCACTCCTCCAAGACAGGCAATCACGGCTCACAGGGCATTAAAAATGTTATTCTCTAAAGGAAAAATAAACCTCACTTCCCCTACCCTTCAAGGTGTCAGAAATCCCACTGACCTGATGTGTGACCTTGGGCAACTCACTTCACCTTTTGGGGCCCCTGTTTCCCCTCTTGCTCTTTGTCTTTGACTATTTCAATTGTGAGCAATGTGGGGCTGGAACGGTCTCGCACTGTGTGATTGTGAAGCACCTAGCAAAATGAGAGCCCCAATTATGTTTGGGGCCTCTAGGTGCTACTGCAATATAAATAACAACGAGAATGATATTATTAGATAATACCCATTCATTTCACAATACAATTTTATCTTTACAAAAAAAGAGCACACAACAGAACAAAAGAGTCCATTCTAACGAGCATAAAATCTATCAACAGGCTACTGTGAGTTTGCACCTATCTAATCCTCACCTAGCAGTGTTAGAATTATACCCCCCCCACACACACACACACAAATTGCTGGAGCAGCCAACTCATTGATTCTGCAGCAAAGAGGATTTGCCAGCAATGGAGGGGGTGTAGACCAGGGAAATATACCAGTTAAAACTAAGTACAAATAGTCAGACCAGGTCATAAGGGGTTCAGGCCATATGAGAAAACCTTTGAGAGCAAATTGCTTTCAGTGTGCAGAGAACACAGACTTTTCTGACTTTCCACGACACTTAAGATAAAAAAAATATCGAATAATTGCTGTCTCCTAAGATAGAACTAAAGGTTAGAGGAGGGTAATTACTGATTATTTAAAGGGTAATTGTAATGAACTAAGATAAAAAGACATGTCACATTTATAATCCTGATACTGTAGTTTTAACTAGGAAAATGATCCCACAGACTAGCATTATCATAGCATTGCTCAAGTTAGAAGCACTTTCAAAAGAATTTTTACAATTAAACAAAAATTCTACAATGCTTGAATTTCTAGGTCCCTGAATCAGGATGCAGAGTTATTCCAATGAGGAGATCCTGGAGTTTGTATTTCATATGCAGTTAAAGAAGGGCAGGGGAGGGTTAGTAAGAGAGGCAACAATGAAAAAAAAATGATTTTATAAAAGGTGAAATTTGCACTTCAAGTGACCTGATCTTGACATGGAAAATTCTACAGAACAGCTATCAAATAAAAGAAGAAGAAAAAACACCCCTGGAGCAGAACACCTTACCAGGCGTAAAATGGAGTTGGGGAATGAAAACTACAGATTCAAACAGAAATCCACACAAAACAGTGTTGTGGGTTTGTTTGTTTCTAAATCAATTTCAAGCTGGGGAAGGGTACAAAAGAAAAAAAGATACTTTCAAAATGAAACGCAAGCGTGTCGAGAGAATATGAAAAATAAAGAAGGCAAGAAAAGCACCAGAGTTAATGACAGAAATGCTTGTTCCTAAGCACTCGCTGTCAGAGAGCTCGAGAATCCAGAAGGGTCAACTTCAGCCTTGCTGACGAGTCGTAATTTTTCTTCTTCCTGTCAGCTGATTTCTCTTCCCTTTTTATACTAGTGTCATCCCATCGTTATTTAGGACATCCTGTAACCAGCCATGATTGCGTTGTGGAATTAAGAGACTAAAATTCCAATCCAGCAAGATGCCCAATGTTAAGTTTATGAATAGTTCCGCTGATGTGCTTAAAGTTAGGCACATGCTTAAATACCTTGGTGAATCAGGGCTCAAGTCAGCTGGTCTGATTTTCACAGGTGCTGAACACCCTCGAATCCCAGAGAAGTTAGAAAGAGCACAGGTTTCAGAGTAGCAGCCGTGTTAGTCTGTGTCAGCAAAAAGAACTGGAGTACTCGTGGCACCTTAGAGACTAACAAATTTATTTCAGCATAAGCTTTCGTGGACTACAGTCCACTTCTTCGGATGCATAGAATGGAACGTACAGTAAGAAGATATTTATACATTCAGAGAAACATGAAAAGGTGGAAGTACCCATACCAACTGTAAGAGGCTAATCAATTAAGAAGCACTATTATCAGCACAGGTACTCAGCTCTTTTGAAATTCAGGCCAAACATTAATGCATAGACACTAGCTCTTCTTGGCCCCTCACTCCTTATCCAATCAACAGACACAATATTGGATTTTGGGCCTGGAAAAATCTCTCCAATAACAAAGCATTTGCTGCCTCAGAAACTTTCACCAGCTATCAACATCATTGGCATCTTAGTGAAAGTTCTCTAACTACCAGTGCAGCAGGGACTTCTATTGATCATTTACAGAAAGCGAGAGCACGCGTGCACACGGATTTGTTGTCGATATGAAACTGAATAGGTAAACAGGAGCAGAAACTCCTGTGACTTCTGGAGGTGGCAGCTGGGAACAGAAGGTGAGGCCTGGGATCTGCGTGCTCTGGATACTGATTAGTGAGCCTTTGCCAGGCAGGAGACAGAGTGCAGCATTCCTACCTTGAATTTCACTAGCAGTGAGGTACAAGCGGCGTGAGGATCAGAGCTTCTGCACCGGCATGGCTCCTTGTTTGATTCACGAATTCAGCGTGGGGACCATTTAGAAGGAAACAGGATTTAAAATAAATCTCTGGGAAGGGGCTCGATCCTGCATGGGACAAAAGGATGTGTGTCTGGCCTTCTGTTAGCAGCCCTCCAATCAGCCTGCTGTAGAGCTACTCACCCTCCTTGGAGATGAGCGCAGGAGCATAGCAGCGCAGGCAGTACTTATTCATTTTGTGCTTAGCACCCAGAGCTCCCAAATGTGCTAGGTGCTGTACCTATACATAAAAAGGCAGTCCCTGAACTGAGGAGCTTACAACTTAAACAAAGATTTTGGGGATAGGACTCCCTTTCTGTTTTGTGTTTGTACCGCACCTAGCACAACGGGGTTCTGGTCAATGATTAGGGCTCCTCTCTGCCACTGCAATACACCAGATAACAACAACAATCTAAGAATGAGATGACAAACAACAACGGGTGGATACAGACAGGAGCACAAGGAAACCATGAGAGGAGATATTAGTCCGCATGATGGGTAGTGGTCTCATCATTGGCAGGTTTTTTTGAGAGAGCTTTTAAGCAGGATTTGAAGGAGGACAATGAGGCGGTTTTGTGGATATTTACAGGAAACGCCTCTCACATACAGGAGGCAGCATGAGACAAAGCACAAAGGTGCTTGCTTGAAAATGAAGGGTCCTACAATATATTTCTACATTTATTTTGCAGCAGCATACCAAGGCCCAATCAGGAGCAGGGCCCACATTATGCTGTACAAACACAGAATATGGCAGAGTCCCTGCACCAAGGGTACAATCTACAGGCATCAAACAATAATCACAGGTTGTAAGACTAGCAAGGACCATTGTACTATTCAGCATTTTCATTAATGGACTTGGGTAATGGAGTGGAGAGCAAAATTTGTGGATGACACCAAGCTGGGAGTGGTTGCAAGCACTTTGGAGGACAGGATTATAAATCAAAAAGAGCTTGACATATTAGAGAGTTGGTCTGAAATCAACACAATAAAGACAGGTGCAAAGTACTTCACCGGGGGGCGGGGTGGGGGGAATCAAATCCACAACTACAATATGTGAAATACCTGGGTAGGTGGTAGCAAAGCTGAAAAGAATCTGGGTGTTATAGTGGGTCATAACTTGAATATGAGTCAATAACGTGATGCAGTTGAAAAGAAAAAAAAAAGCCTAATATCATTCTGGGGTGTATTAACAGGAGTGTTGTATGTAAGACATGGTAGGTAACCGACCTGCTCTGCTCCGCACTGGTGAGACCTCAGCTGGAGTACTGTGGCCAGCTCCGGGGCCACACTTTAGGGAAGATGGGGACAAACAGAAGAGAGTCCAGAGGACAGCAACAAAAATAATTTTAAAAATGATTTAGAAAACCTGATCTATGAAAAAAGGTTACAAAAACTGGTCTTGGGGGCGAGGGGAAAGACTGAGGGGGCATCTCATAACGGTCTTCAGATATGTTAAGGACTGTTACAAAAAGGACTGTGCTTAATTGTTCTCCATGTCCACTCAGGGAAGGACAAATATTAATGGGCTTAATCTGTAGCCAGGGGAGATTTAGTTTAGAGATTAGGGGAAATGTTCTAACTATAAGGGCAATGACGTCCTGGAATAAGGTTCCAGGGGAGATTGTGGAATCCCCAGCATTGGAGGTTTTCAGAACAGGTTGGACAAACACCTGTCAAGGATAGTCTAAATTGACTTGGTTCTGCCTCCACACAGGGGGCTGGACTTGATGACCTCTCAAACTCCCTTCCACCCTACATTTCTATGCCTCTATGATTATGATAATCTAGTCTGACCTACATCAAACAGGCCAGAGAATTTCACCAGCAATTCCTGCCTCAAGCCCAATGACCAAATAACTAGGCATAGCTCTAGAACAAACCGTTTTCCATTTCAGTTTGTAACAGGTTTGGGATCCTCTGGTATGAAGTCAGTCTGTGTTAATGATAAGATACCCTATGATTATTATAGACCTTCACAGACAGCTCACCTTAGAGGTTTCATATGTACAAAGTCCAGAACACGGATGATTACTATATCAGTACAATAGTTCTCTTTACCTTTTCTCGCTTGTACCACATGAAAGACATTTATTACCCTGACCCTTTCCAGCCTGATGTTACAGAGAAGTGAGACTGGGGATGTTAACCTCAAGTGTTCCATATTGTCATTTTAATTAAAGCCATATCCTGTTAAAAAGCTATATGCTGTGAGCTCCTGATAAGATCCTATCATCAGGAAAGAGCAAATTTGAGATGTTATCTGGGCCAGCCCATGATTATCTGCCAGAACAAAAGGAATGCTATTAAAGCAAACTCTGTTAGATAACTGGGGGAGGACAGAATGAAAACCATGCTCCAGTGAAATCCCTTATCTCTCTGGGGGTCACACCTGCAGCGTGCAGTGGCTGTTCTGTGCTGAAAGCTAGTGCTTGGTGAGGTAGAGAACAGCTTTCTGGCTCCTGTTGTGTTGTGGAAAGTTTTCTTTCTTTCCTGCAATTTGTTACAGGGAGATACACTGACTGTAACATCAATTAATTCCTAGGGAGATTATGGTTTCCTGAGCACATTTTCACACATCTCATTATCAGGCAGAGTGGCTGGATTTGCCTTTCTAAATACAGGCATTAATTTTTAGGACTGATTTCTCGGTGACAAAAGAAAGCAAGCATGGTAACAAATCTCTCTTACCTTTAAGGTTTAATGATCTGCCACAAAACAAAACCAGGGGGGAGGGAATTGGCTCACAGTAGTTTCTCTTCCTTAACTTCATCCTTTAAATTCTCTGCCTCAGCTAAGTAACATGTCAGCCCTCTCGAGGTGGATTCTGGTATTTTTTCTTCATGCAGCCTCAGCAAACTTGAACTGTTACAGACTAAGGAGGAAAAACAAAGAGGGAGCTGTCTCATGTCTCCAGAAATTTTCATGATCTTTCTACTACTGCAGCTGAAACACATGCAACCTTGTATATTTCAGACAGTCTCTTTGCTGAAGGTTAATGCTACACTGCATCAGTGCCTGGTTTTTGCTCCTAACAGGTACCTAGCTAATGAAACATAGGGCAAATTGTTTTGTCCACTCAATTCCAGCAAAGTGATCCGTTTCTATAAATCTTACCTGGCAGTTATTGATGGACAATTACTGAAACAGAGGGAAAACGGTAGCCTTTGCATCTTCCTGATCTTGAATTACCCCCTGGGTCTACTCCTTCACATCACTGGCTAGGCTGCATCTACCATGCCACCCCATACTTAGCTTTCCTTTTTCCATGGTCATTTAGGTGCCAGTCTTTACTTGCTGAAATCTCTCAAACAAGTAGGATACAATATCTAATAAAATAGCAGTATTTGTCACAAAACCCTGCCTCCATTCACACATCTCCTAGTAATAAAATTATGGGAATAATAAGTAATAATAGCAGCGGTAGGGTTTAAATCATTAAGACAGCTCAAACTATGGGTGTAAAACATTGACAGTACCTGTAAAACGTGTAAATTTATATGTAAGATGTATAGAAAAAGAAGGATTAAAAAGTGTACTAGCAGCAGGTAAGAAAGATAATCAGCATAAATTAAAGTGTTGTAGGAGGCATAAAATGCAAATGAATTGAGAATGGTTTTCTTAGAAATACCCTTTTCTTCCTGTAATTTGTATATTACCTGTATATTGCAAGACAACAAACACAGATATGTCAGTTTTATGCGACCTGTGCATAACTCTGATCACAGCCAGAGTTATGTCATTGCAGCCCTTCATAATTGACTCTCTCTTGATCTGCTTTGCAACAGCTCCACCTATCGGTGGCAAGGTGGGAGGGGAAGGGGATAGGAAAAGAGTGGAACTTCAAGGTTGCCTTCAAATGACAAAGCTTTGTGCATTGTCTGTCTGGGAGCAGAAAAGCAGCAGGACCTTGAGAGGCCCATTGGATTGTTGTCCTAGTCATCCTTTAAAAGGCTGGATTTAATAGACAGTACAGGCTGTCTTTGCAATTACCATGCACACATGGAAAATGGGACTCCTTACTTCCCAAGTTTCTGATTACCTGAACTCGGCATTAATAACTACTGGCAACAAGTTTCTCTCTCTTGGTCTGCCTACCAGATCTCTGCTGGAGTCTCTGTTACTGCCCTGATGCCCTTCCCTCTGTTTCTTCATTGTGTGCATGTTTGTGGGAAAGGGAACCACCTCCAGATTAATGGGCTTTGAACATTATATTAGCACTATCTGGCAGCAGGATCTGCCATCCCTCATGGCTGAGGCAGCAAGAGACTAGAGCAATGAAGTTTGCATAATTGAATTCATGGAACTAAAGCTTCCACCCATAAGCTTCTTGGTAACAGCTCTGCAAGTGACTTCCCCAACTAGGGGTGGAAAGGACAGAACTGTGGACGGTAAGTGTTGGGAAGCAGGTCGGGAACCTACAGTCATTTACTTGCTCGCTGGCTATGGGCCTGGCTTGGAACTCTGGATCCAAACCTCTGGTCCCTATGCACTAGATGCCAGACCCAAGCTTCGCCTCTTGGATTTATGGTTACGGCCCACATAAAGCACGGCAGCATCCAGATGATCCAACAGCATTAGTCCCAAACCATTACAGTACCACAGCAGTGATATAGCGCTTGGGAGGATAACACAGAAGCTGCCACATCACAGATCAGGGAGAGAAGGAGGGAAACCCAGCTGGGGTTACCCCTTCCTCCCCACTGTACCCCCACACTAGAACAAGAACAGTGCAGGGGAGACACCCCACTTCTGGAGTATCAGGGCTAATTCCCCCCGCTTCACGAGAGACAACGTGAAACAAAATACCTGAAAGCAGCTCCAAGAGGGAATCTCTGGCACTGATGTCACCATCAGCTTCTCTGCCCAGTTTGTATTCCGGACAGGTCTCCCCTGTGCTGACTGGCTGTCTCCTCCCACATAGCCACTTCAACCTCAGCCTCAATCCAGCCACTCTCCATCCTTGCCACCATGTTTCATCTCTCTTTCTTTCTCTTTCGTTCTGTTTATCTAATGCCCACGCCAATCCCCTCCCCCGACACACACCCCCAAATAAAAATACATAAATAAGCAAGCCAGAAACACCAACCCACCACCACCTCCAAGGCACTAACATAGAATTGCAAGCCATCTTATTGTTCTTTACTTGTACGTTGTATCTCCGCCTACCCTCATACCTCCCACGTGTCTGTCTTGTTCATTTAGATCTTTGGGGCAGGGACTGCTTCACACTCTGAGGTGTGTGCTATCACGGCAAGAAAAGGTGTGTCCTTAACTCAGGTTAGCTAACTGGGGTGAACACAGTAGTGAAGATCCTACTTTGGGGTTGGTCCTGCTTTGAGCAGGGGGTTGGACTAGATGACCTCCTGAGGTCCCTTCCAACCCTGAGATTCTATGATTCTATGACACAGCAACTCGGCTTTTTACTTGGGTTACCAGCTCAAGTTCAACGATCAGAGTGCCCTATAAGACTGAACTCAAGCTGCTAGCCTGAGTTGAAAGACAAGGTGGTGCGTCTTCACTGTATTTCACCTGAGTCAGCTAATGTGAGTTAAAAATGCATCACCCTTTTTTGTTGGGGGGGAGGGGCAGTGTAGACCTACCCAGTGCTGTTTTCACCCAATGTTTCTCATCATCATTATTTTTGAATCTCGTGGTTTCATGATTACTAAGTCAATATTTTGGAGAGAGAGATTTGGCTCATAGTTTCTGAATGTTTGGGCTCAACAAGACCGATTACTATAGCACCTAGAAGCTCAATGAAATCAGGGTCCCACAGTGCTGTACAGATACATAGACGAGAGTGTCCTCTCCCCAAAGAAGCGACATTTCTAAATAGACAAGATAGGAGAGAGGAAGGATTATTATTCCAAATTTTGCAAAATTGGAAATAAGGCACACAAAGAGTAAATGACTTGCCCGAGTTCACACTATATCGGTCTGTGGAAAAATGAACCCAGATTTCCCAAGTCCTACTCCAATGTCTTAACCATCCATCCTTCCTAGTATTCTATTCTATTATTGTAAGGTACTGTGACCTTTTCATATAAGGTGCCAGGGTTACACTTATGAATAGCATTAAAATGATAAGACTGTTGCTCTTTGGATCCTATTCTTATGAATGAATGTGTGTCTCATACTAATAGTGCACGAACTTAGCATCTGATATTCAAAGAAACCACAACATTTTATAAGTCTTGTAACCTACCCCCCAAAGAAATATGAAATACATTTCATTTTACAGATGGGGAAAGTGAGACATAGAGAAGATATACACTTGATTTTGAGAGGTTCCCCGTAAGCCGCGCAGCCGTGCAGCAGACTATTAAGCACCATGCAGGTGCTCAGGGAACCTGCCCGGCCCGGACTTGCCATGGCTGGGGGAGGGGCACCCTCCCCCCGCAACCAAGCCCCAAACTTGCTGTGGATGAGGGAGGGGCATCTATCCCACGTCTGCAGCCCTGGAGCTGCCACAGAAAAGTGCCTCTCCCCCCACAGCCCAGGTGCTGCTGTGGGCAGAGAGAGCTGGGGGAGTCCTCTCTCCCCATGGTAGCCCCAGGGAAGCCTGCAAACAAACTCCTCATCTCCAGCACCACCCTAGAGCCCGCACCCCCAGCTGGAGCCCTCACCTGACCACTCCAGCCCTGAGCCCCTTCCCACACTCTGAACCCCTCGGCCGACCCCCACCACATGAATTTTGTTATGTGCACCAATCAGGAGGTGATGTGTCACAAATCACCTCCCGATTGGTGCACATAAAGTTCATTCTGCACTTGTGTGGGGAAAATTAGAGGGAACACTGGTGCCATGTACACACAACTCCCACTGATGTCAACAAGAGTTGTGGGTACTCATGACTTCTGGAATCAAGCTTTAAGTGACATGCCCAAGGTCACAGGCATAGAGCACAGATATAGAGCCAAGAATAGACGCCTGGCGTCTTGATTCCCAGTTGCCTAGTCTGTCTACTAGTCCACACTGTCTCTCTCAGTTTCAATAATCTGGGTCCATCAGTATGTATACGAAACAACATTTATTTGAATCCTTTGACCAGATAATAAACTACAATTTTATACAATGCAAAAATAAAAATCACTATAAAACACAAATCAATAGCATCAACTGATTGTAAGTAGTATTTTATGAACAATTTCACTACTGCTTTGAGGAATCAAAGAATGCTACAGAGAGCTCTTTGTGTCTACTTTCTGTTGATGGGCAAGTCTGATGCTGTTCTAGCACCAGCTGAGATTTGACAATAGGCTTAATTAGCAACAAGATGCTACTGTTTACATGTGAAAAATACATGTCCTGCCTATTTTTCTAATCACAACGCAAGCCTCTACTAAAGAGAGTTTTTCACTCATTCTCCATTTTCCTCCTTCCTTCAACTTCCAAATCACTTCCTCATCCTCTGACCCCACTTTCCCAATCAAGAAGCATTAACAAAACCAGATGAAAAGACAGCCTAGGACATCGATTATCTATCCAATTCCAAAGGGAGGGGGAAATTATTGTTTATCTAAATCCAGACTTCCAGTGCATTTCAGCTCGGAGGGCATTGATTCTGCTCTGCTAATCCATTCTGTTCAGAGATTTAGAATATGGCTTTGTGTCTCCTAGGAACAGGAGCAGCTATTTCTCAAGGAAGAGTGAGTAAGAATTGTAGAGAGGAAGTGGGGAAAATCTTTGGATAATAATTATCCTTGTACATCGAAAGAATTACAGGCTGCAGTACATTTATAGGGAAACGCACTTTGCAAGTTAGGACACTGGAGTGGTCAGACCACCATGCAGAAACTTCAGAATTGCCAGGGCAGGTCAAAGCAGCAGTATCCTGTTTCCAACAGTGATCAGTGCTAGCTGCAATAGACAAAGGTTCAAGAAATCCAGTACCAGTCAGTTACAGAATAATCTACAAGGAAAGTTTCTTCCTACTTAGAGGTTAGTTTATGCCCTGAAGCAAAAGGGTTTATAGCCCTTCCAAAACTCTTGGTTATTTATTTAATCCTTGCTGTTATACCTCCAGATGTTCTTGGTATCCATATAAATGTCTAATCTTTTTCTGTACCCAGAAAAGTTCTTAGTTTTACCACAAGAAATCACTGGAACATTCTCTCTCTTTTTTTCATACTTTCCTGGTGAGGAAAAAAGTAAAGAAGTGATTTTTCTGATTCTCATCTAGTTCTTTCTTATTTTTCCAGTGGAAATTAGTGGCGTGGAAGGAAAGGAAAGATTTTTTTTAAAAATGCAGAGAAGGTGGAAATTTTACAATAATTCTGAAATGGACAGTTTCAAAAATATAGAGAAAATGAATTCCCTCCCCCAATATTTTCATTTCAAAATGTTTTTGAATATGAAAAAAGTTAAAAAGTTAAATTCAGTCAAGAAACATTTCATTTTCAATTAAACCCCATTTTTAATGAAAACAATTGTCAAAAATGTTCACTATGCTCTACTAAGTAGCCTCTGGTAATGGATTTTATCTGAAATACATCTCAACTACTGATTAGCATCCCCAGCACCCAAAAGCCTGGATTTGAATAGTGGGCTCTCTTATGTAATTAATTGATTTTCCCTAGGTGAAATACAGATGCACTTTATCTACTGCTGAACCACAGCTTTTGTTAGGAGGATGGAACTTAGAGGATACTGTGCACTGGAAACAGCAAACAACAGCACCAGTGAAGGAAAAGGAGTGACAATGCACAATTTCTCTAAATGGAACAGCAGGGAAAATGTAGATAAACAACATGTAATTTCCTGCGTTATAATTTAGCCAGGACACCCCGGATAAAACCCCTTGCTCTTGCAAAAAAGTACCAATGGATCTCAGCAACTTAGTAACATCTGTTGTTGCTGCTGCAGTTGGCATGTGCATACCTGGGTTGAAAAACTAAATATCATAATGATGGATATGTGCAGTCATGCCATATATAAAGAATAGTTTTTTTTAAAAAAGGATAGCAATGAAGAGTTAATGCGCAGATCAGGGAAACAGGAGCTTTTCCCCCATGCCAGCCACACCAACTCTTTAACCAGTAGAATCGATGTAGGCCTTTCTATACTGAAGGAGAGAGATTCACATTCAGGCTGATATTTGCTCCAGCCAGGGTCTTGAGAAGAAATAAGATGCTCATTGGATGGCTCATCCAAGAATGTGACATTTTCTAACCCTGGAAGCTCAGAAACAATGACAACCTGTCAGCTCCACTCTAAAAATGTGGAGTTTCTCCTCTTCCCCTCCTTACCCCCCCGCCCCCCCCCCCCCCCCCCACCGCCAGCTAGCAAAGATGTGATCAGTTCACACTGTGATTTTCCCCAGGTGAAATACAGATGCACAGAGCCTTACATAAACCAGAGCTAGCCTGAGAAAAGATAATTATCCACCGCAAGGAGCAGAAGCAGCCCAGATAATTCAAAACTACTTACCCATTTCACTACCAAAAATAAGAAAATAAATTGCAACCTGCTGCAATTCATTATTGTTCATTCACCCTCCACGTGTGCAGGAGACAGACAGTTGCTACTTGACCAAGAAATCTGCTTCTTCCATGCAATGAATAGTTTCCAAATTTTCAGACACCGAGGTCTTCTCTGGCAACTTGCCACGAGATCTCCATTCCCCCAAAGCCTGTGAGATTCCTCTATGAGAACATAGAAATTGCTACCTTGGATCAGACTAGAGATCCATCTAATCCATTATTCCATCTCCAACACTGGCCTATACCAGATTCTTCAAATGAAGATGCAAGAGATCTCCAAGTGGGCAATTATGTAGTAATCTGTCAAGAGGGAAATCTTCTTTCTTAAACCCATCATTTAGAGTTTGGGTTACGCCAAGAAGCATGAGAGTTTATAGCCCTTCTTTTAATCCTTATTCGTATAGCCCCAGATGTTCTTGTTTACATGGTGATTTTATCAGTACTACAAATGAGCATTATAATGGTTTTCATAATCAGCATTAGGTATGATGTCACGATGATCCTGGTCACAAGGAGGTGGAGTATGTGGGTCACGTTTTGAGGACTTATTTGGTACCTCTAGCAATGACATCTGGCTGTCATATAAACTGTTAAACAAACAAAAAGGCTGTACATATAGAACCTACGTTTCAGAAAAGCCAAGAAGAATCAAGACAATACCTGACCAGAAAGATGCGCCTTGCATTGAGTTTTTTTTTATACCCAGGCAAGATGGAATGAGTTCTACAGCGGTTGATGCTCCATTGAAGAAGCCATTCTGAGAGCTCTACCTTAAGGACCGATAACAAAAAAGTTCAACCAGTCATGTCTCAGCTCTTGCACTGGGATGTTTGGGGAGAAGTGGTTTCTACAGGCCAGATTCTGCTACCCTTACTCACACTGAGTTTGATCTTACTTTGCAAGCAGTCCCCTTGATTTCTTGTCCTTCCATTCCTAGGGCCAGTACATGGTGTGTCTATAACAATCCTAGCTTAAGGAGCAAAGCTATATGAAAACTAAAGGAAACAAAATGATCACAAAGCGATCACTCTATATCTGACCTATCAGTCCTCATCCTCAAAGGAAACCGCAACACTTTCAAAAGATGAGCATTGGAGCTTAAATTCATAACTTTGCTAGACACTAAAAAATCATGGACTTATGGCTTACTACAACCCACTAACACCACCCCCTCCAGCTGCCTTCCCTTCTCCTCTATAACTGGAGGGGTGTTAACCAGCCACTTCATTTTGAATGGTTCCTTGAAATATGTATTAACTACTTATGTTAAATAATCTATTCGACCTTGTATTTAGCTGTGACATTCTGAGTAAGTTTCCCAGACCTGAAGAAGAGCTCAGTGTTGCTTGAAACTTGTCTCTCTCTTTCTACAGAAGTTGGCACAATAAAAGATACTAATTCACCCACCTTCTCTCACTATATATCCTGGGACCAACACAACTACAACAACACTGCATAAAGGAAACAAATGCATTTGCAACACTGCTCAGCTTCCAACAACCCTGCAGTGCAGAAAATCCACCCCAAAGGGCTCAACTCTGCAAGGCACTGATGATCACTCTAGCCCCAATCCAGCAAAGCATTTAAGCATGTGCTTCACATTAAGTATGTGATCGGTCCCATTTAAGTCAATGGGACAACTCACATGCTTAAGTGATTTAATGGACCGAGGTCACAATACGAAGCACAACACAGACTTGAGCCTCAAATCAGTACCTATAAGCAAGAATACAGTAATTTAAGCAGTGGCTCTTTCAAATAACATTTGGGCAATTAAGAGATGTTTGGTGCCAGAGTAGCTTTTGTTTGATCAATGATGTAATCAACCCTGAATGGTTTAACTTAACCATTTTTAGGCTGAATTCAATTAAATAAAGATGAAACATTTCTGATGGCCCATATCTGTCTGAAATATATACATGAAACCAGTATTATGAAAACATCTGTATGAAAATAATTGTAGACGTGATTTACATGTGTTCATGTAATTTAATTTAGGTAAATGAAGAAAAAAATGGTATTTTTTACATCTAAAGTGAGGTTGTTTATAATCTTTTTTAAAAAAGATTTAAGAGCTTAAGGTGTCTAGTTAAATTCATTAAATCCAGATTTTGTATCTACAATAATTTTTTTTTCAATTTGTGTGATGGCACATCACAACATTAAAAGAAAGCACAAAACATTACCAATGAAAGTTTAACAGCAACGAAAAGTGATACAAATAATTCCTCCTCCGCGCCCCCCCCAGAGAAGAAAACAGACCTTCCCAAATCAATGCACCTTCTCAGAGGGAGCCTGAACAAAGCCCTGGCTGGGATGATTTAGTTGGGGTTAGTCCGGCTTTGAGCAGGGGGTTGGACTAGATGACCTCCTGAGGTCTCTTCCAACCCTAATCTTCTATGAAAAAACAGGTAGGCCTTGCAACATGCCAAGAAGATCCACAGAGTAGGGCACTGTGGGACTCAGAGGGGTAAGCAAATTGCAGAGTACAGAGTTAGTGAAAGCCTTAAGACAAGTCAGAGATTGTTGGCTCAAAACTCTAGGTTAATCTCCACTGCTAGTGAGCAGCACAAAGGGAGAAGCAACGTGTTAAATGCCCACTTCTGCTTCACATTGCATAGATAGATCCCTATTAGATTTTAAGCTCTTTCCAGCAGGGACCATCCTTTTTATTTCTATTAATACAAAACCAAGCATAGTTGGGTCCTGATCCATGACCAGGGCTCTTAGGCACTAAGGTAATACAAATAAGAATGAATAAACAATAATAAATGATGGTCTTGTGGTTAAGGCACTGGATTGGGATTCAGGAGTTCTGGGATTCAAAAGTTCCCAAGTCTGCTACAAACTGTGTGAGACCTTGGGCAAGTAGCTTGATCCCTCTGTGCCTCAGTTTTTCCATCTGTAAGATGGGGAGTGATAACACTTCTTTTCTCCCACCCTTTGTCTGTCTTGCCAATCTCTACTGTAAGCTCTTTGGGGATGAGAACTGTGTGTACAGTGTGTAGCATAACGAGGCTCCTATCTCAAGTGGAGAACCTTGGCATTACCATCATACAAATAATTAAAATCATAATAATGGACTGAGACCACCAGTGATGTTGGAATACAAGTAATAGAAAGTTAAAATGAAGAGAGACATCATGAATTTAGTGCCACTGTAAACACTAAAGAAAATCCATCTTTGCCCAACTGAAGAAGGGGAAGACCTAAAAAAAGACAATTTAATTTCACAACACTTCTAAAACGATATTCCAGTCAAAGGAAGGGGATATTAAACCAACCCACAATTAGAACTCTGGAGTAATATTGGGCAATGTCTCTTTAAGAAACTGTATACTCAGATGATACTTCAGTTCTTATATCAACTTCTGGGACACAGGTGGAAGGGGGGGAGGTTCAAAAATAAACGTACAAGTCATAACACTTCAAAGGTGTTTTTTATGATTAAAAAAACATAATTTCCTGAGGGAACCACATGGCGAGAATTACAAGGATTGCTCCGTCAGAGAATGCTAATGTGCTACCTGACTGGGAAAACAATGTTAATTCTTGAGACACACATGTGTAAGGAGGAAAACTAATCCCTACAGCTACACAATGTTTCAACATCAGAGGCAGCCACTTTCCTAGCTGTCCTGTTCCCATGCATGGAGCTCAGGGGGTGCTGAAGGGGAGGGGACCCTCTATATGCAAATTTCCCTTTCCCATGGGGCAGCATGCCCTGTTTGCAGCATCATTTCCTCCCACTCAGTACCATGAAGGGGCCTCTCTCTATAGGTCCATGCTGGGGCTGTGGTGGAGAAAATGAGAAGGGAGGGGGAGATGGAGTAGTAGATCAGAAGCACTTCACTCACCTCCCCCTGCGCCCCGCCCCTCCCCTCCCCATGACAATGCAACCTGGGGCTATGTTATTACTTCCCTTTGGTAATCCTAGGCTTGCACTGCCAGGGAGAGGTAGAAGAGTCCCTGCACAGGCACAAAGCCACCATGCGGATAGCCCTAGTCTCCTGTGAATCGCCCACAATCTGCCAGGATTGAAGGTGGAATCTCCAGACTTCTCCATGAGTCATCCCTTCTTTCCAGTTAGTTCCCCCACTCCTGGAGGGCATGATGTGGGAGGAACTTCATAATGGGATTCTTGTGAAGATTCTTTGCCATGGTTCCCTCTCATGGGGATAGATGATCTAGCTAAAGGACCTTAAAAAGATATTTCCTTAGCTTCCTTTAAAGGGCCCCAACTTTTAGAAATGATGGACCAGATACTCCACTAGCATAAATCAGCATTGAAGCCTTAGCTAGGTCACTTCACATCAGATCTGGCCCTACGTGCTAAGGGCAGGGTGGAGAAGAGAGGAATTTACCAAACCTGAAAAGAAATTGATTTTGTTATTTTTGTTTTAAATAATAAAACTTAACATTCAAACTAGGGATGGGCTCAAATGGCAAAATTCAGACTGGGATCTAGGTTTTATACACCCCAAATCTAGCAGGTGTTCAAATCTGGGGTTGTGGCTGGACTCACTTATAAAGATGAGGGGTGTTGCAAAACTCAGATCCAGATTGGAGTTTGAATTTCAAGGCCCACCCCCACCCTGTTTCAGAACTGTTTGGATCCAGGATTTCTGTTCAAACCCATCTCTTAAACACTCCCTGGCAGTGTTATGAACCTGAAAAGCACTGCGCTCATGCAGAGGAACCAGAACATTAGGCCCTGTCTACAGGTTTTGTAAGAAAAAGTATGTATTTACACTCTCACTCTCTCACCGCCCCCTCCCCATACTTTTTAAATATATGGGCCAAAACTTTTAAGAATGACTACAGATTTTGGCTGCCCAATTTGAGACTTTTTAAAGGGGTCTTATTTTCAGCTTCCCTCTGAAAATCAGGCCCTTTAAGGTGTCTAAATTTGGGCACCCCCCCCCCCCAAAATCACACCTTGGATGTGAGTTTTATGTTGATAGTTTCCCTTTCGTCGCATGTTTCAGAAAGCTGACTCCCACTATTAAATCTTTTATCACGTTTTGGTGACTTTATAGGACCCCGCTTTGAAAGATGCCAGTCTGAAGAAACAATGTTTAAATATTAATTCAGCTGACACACTGAGTTGGGATGTATCAAGATGGATGGTACAGTCACATTTCAATATATTATGTGACCTCTACCAACCTAATATGATGTATCAACTAAAAAAATTGCAAAGGGAAGAGAAAAAATAAAAACAGAACAAAACAGCTTTTTAAAACTCAAATGTGATTCAGTGTCCAAACATAACATCTTAAATACTCCTTTGGAGTTCTTTTAAATATAAAAATCAATAAGCCAAATACCTCACAAGAGGCTATTAAGGACAATAAGTAGTCAATGTGTGAAAGGCAAATTACTGTCATGGATTAGAAGATGGCTATGAGAAAGAAGGCAAATAGTACGAATAAAAGGTCAAGTTTCATCATGACAAAAGGTTAACATTATTATTTATCATCATGGCATTTAGGAGCTCCAGTTAACAGTGGGAAGCCGCAAGATTTGTGTGTTGTTTAAGGTGTGCATAAATGATCTGGAAACGGGAGAGCAGTGAAGTGGCAAAATACAGATAACACAAAATTATGCAGGTGAGTCAAGATAGTAATACCTAGTTCTTATCTAGTGCTTTCATCACTAAATCTCAAAAAGAGTTTTACAAAGGAGGTCATTTTCATTATCCCCATTTTAAAGATGGGGAAACTAAGGCACGGACCAATGAAGTAACTTGCCCAAGATCACCCAGAAGGCCCAAGACAAATCCAGGAATAAAACCCAAGGCTCCTGAGTCCCAGCCCAATGCTCTATCCACATACAGTGTTGCATCTTGGAATGGGCAATTTGAATGTGTGTGTGTTCAATCAAGACTATATGTACTTATGTATAAATATATATAGTGTTGCACAGATATAGAATGAATAATTTTAGTAGACATTACATGGAGAATAAATAGACACTTTTTTGCGCTATTAGAGAATCTGAAATATCTGCCCTGACTCAACCAACTTCCAGAAACACGGAATGGCAAGTAGTAGTAAAAGCAATATGTTTTTCGTTGGCAGTGATTCAGCAAAAAAAAAAAAAAAAGCTTCATGGCAGTCACTGAAGGGCTCTTATTATATGTAGCGTTTAGCAAGACATGGTTATGGGTTGGTTTTTAATTGCCTTTTATGCCTCTTTTGCATTTGTGCGTGATCTAGGAGTTTAATGAACGTTAAAACTACTCCACAACACAGTCATGAGCGTATTGTAACGACTGACACAGCTGCTTACAAAATATTTGCATAAGCAAAAGCCTAATTATGTCTAAAAAAGAGAGGCTATAAAGAAAAGAAGCAAGGAGACGAATTAACAATTCTAAGCAATATCGATAGCCAAGATTTTGGAAAACGTGGGTGAAAGGAAAATAAGAGATAGTTACACTTGATATTATTACCACCACAATCACCACAGTCTAGAAAGCAGGAACAGATGTTCCAAAAAAGTATCACATCTATCCACTAATTTAAATGCAACTCTCTCGGGAGAGAAATTCACCAACTCACTTAGGCACCCTGCACCAGTTGGTTATTTAGTGAAGAAGATTATATTCAATTTTCATGATATCCATCTTGTGGCTATTAAAGCAGCCCTTAATATGAATGGTTTAGAAGGGTATGACAACTTTAAACACACACACACACACAACAAATACCTTTTCCTCATTCCCTAGAATAAATATCAGATCCCTGGGTAGATTTCTGTTAAAGATCATATTAATTCTTTCTGCTACCTCATCCCAAAATAGCCTAGTGTTTTGGCATTCTCACTACACAGGAGATAAAGTGCTCCTTGCTCATTCACACTCCCAGCAAATATCATGCATTTTGTTTACGACTCTGAAACGAAATAAGCCTTTCACTAAATGTAGTTATTCTTGTAAATTAAGAGAACACTGCAAATATGAAGGAAGGTTAAATACGGCCAAATAATAAACATCACTTATACCAGGGTAATTCAGGAGCGACTATTGACTTCACTGCAATGAAACCCACTCACTTTTTTCTTTTTTAAATGGCATCCAAAGAAGAAAAAATAAATAAAATATTGGAAAACTGGCATCCATTCGGCAGCAAGAGTTACGCCAGTGTAAATCATGAGTAACTCCATGGAAATCAACTTTTGTACAATTAGCAGTATTTTACATTCATTTTGCACACCATCCAAATGACAGCACAAGGTGCAAGGCACTAGCTGAATTGGACGACAAAGTTATATATGGAAAACCTGTGTGAAAGGATACACAGGCCCGAAGAGTGAGTCCTTCGTGGCTCAAATTATACATGGAAAAATATTGCTCCATCTTCTATTGGAACCATTATAGGTTGCTTATCTTTGCAGGATATGTGCAAAGACATTATCTAAGCTTGAATCTTAAAGTATTTTTAGCCCCTATAGACCATCCCAGTAAAATTGGCATGAGGCAGTTGCAGGTTCTTCTGGTGCCGATGCTGTAGCAGGAAGGCAGATGGGTTTCATCCTTCATATGTTTCCCTAAGATATTATTCTTTCCTATTACATCTCAAAAGAAAGGACTGAACATAAGACCCACAGGCACTCCAGACTGAATCTCAGGGGAGCCCCATGGTATTAGTCAGCATCATTAGCAGACAGCTCTTTCATTGCTCTCAACATCTCATTGTATTAAAGCACATGTATCAGGTTATAATCACAGGAGAGACTGAATGCTACTTTTTCACCTTCAGGATGAAATGCAGGATCGCCTAGACTAAACCAGATATCTCCTCAGATCTTATTAGAGAGAGGAAGCACTGAGAAAAGAGATATTCCAATAATCCCAACATCAGGAGCCCCAATAAAACTGAAGATTGAGAGTTCAGTATTAAATTGTGTCTGAGTTGAGGGATGTAACAATGTAGAAATAGTTGAATGTTACTAAAGAACCAGAGGGGAAGGGTAAAGTGGTTAGACTAGAGAACTGGGTGCCAGGACTCTCGGGTTCCATTTCTAGTTCTGTCACTCACCTGCCCTTTGATCTCAGTCAATTCACACAAACTTTGTGTCTGTTTGTAAAATTAGTCTGAGAAATACCAACCTCTCTCTGCTGAGAGACTTACTTGTCTGATGTTTAAAAGCAGCCTCTAATTTGGGGTCTGCAATTTTGATGATGTAAATAATTGCAGATGCAATCTGATGCCATTTGGACATTTAACCAACCATGCCCACAATTATTTGAGCTTGAAAAAATGAAGCGTGAAAAATGGGAGGCCATGTTGAGCACTATTCCTAAATCGGGCTGAGTAATTTAATGGCTGCAACATAGGTTGTGGTTATACACATCCCTTTCAAAGTATTAGTACTATTATGATGTATGAAAGGTATCAACTGAGGCATAAGGAACTGAAAAATGCAAGGGGTGAAGATAGACATGGCACATTTTAGCCATCAGGGGAATGAGGTGAATATCCAACATTATAGATGTAAAGAAAGTGAAAAACTCCTGGCAAAATTAATGTAATGAAAGATCTTGCTACATGCTGCATGACCTAACTAGATGGTCTTTTCCAGGCTGATAATTCTACGTGTATCCTGATTCTGATTGAGTTAACTGAGTTGCTACAGTTTTATTTATTTTTTTTAATTAAGGTAATGGGGTCATTTTAAAAAATGATTTAGGAACTTGACAGCCTAAGTCCCATTGACTTTCAATACACACTTAGAAGCCTTATTCTCCTAAATGCCCAAGTCATTTTTGAAAATGGTATTTAGACTTGTATGTCACTTAGGCACTTCTGAAAATTTTAACCAAGACCTGTAGTTGTAGCAAAATCTCTATTTACATGTTAACTGATGTTTCTATACCTATTTTGTTGGTGACGTAGAATATGAAAACATTCATGTACCGTTCCCTCTCTTTCTTACAGAGCCCATGACATCTATTAATGTCCAGACTGCATGTCTTCAAAGAAGTAATATGAAGGGAAGAGAAAATATTGAGCTTCACTATCACAGAAACAAATGACACTCAGAGAAGCACATTCTGTGACCATTATATATTTTTATTGGTGACCGTTTAAAGCTGCCAGATCCATCACAGCTCCCCCCCCCACCACCACACACACACACACACACTACAATGTCAGTTTCCATACTTTCCAGATGTGGCAAGGAGTAAATTACACTGGGGCTGGAGGGAATTCAGAAAGAGGAGATGAACCCTGGATTAAGAGGGTTCAGTATTATTACTTTCATACATGTTTACCCTGCTTTATGGTGGCTGGGCAGCATGACAAACATGTTACAAAACAAATAACTATAAAGCAAAACCAAATAGTGGCTCACTGACGAAAAAGCTGGTGTTTTCAGAGCATGAGCGGAATGCACAGCCAATTCAAGATGATGTCAAGGTGAACCCATTGATTGTCCATCCCTTGCATGCTCCCCAAGACCTTTCTTGGCAGTTTTACTGAGGAACTGCTGCTGCCCAGACACAATTCCATTCTGCTTATTGGAATATCTCAGTATAATTCTACATGCTGTGAGAGGATTCCAAGTCCAGAATATTTGGTGCATTAAGAAAAAAGCTTTAATTTTCCATTGAACACCATTATGTGGTTACATGAATTGTCTGGAAGGAGCATTAAAAATACAAAAAACCCCAAAGGATTTATTAAATATGCTGATTGTGTGGTTACACACACTACTCCTGAAAATCAGTGACAGGAACTTCGGCTCAGGTTTGTGAACAAAATGACACTGACCGTGTGGTATTTGCTAGTTAGTACCCATATTTGTTCAAAGTGATGTGTATGAATATTCAGGGTAACAATAAATTTACTGGCATAGCCAAGTTTAGTATAGATGAGTGACTATTAGTCACAAGAAGGAATCATGGGAATTTGTAATACAAGGATTGTCTGCACAGAAGACGTCATCTACATACTGCTGTTGGAGGCAGATAGTTTTTCCCCTCTGGCAGACACACACGAGGGATTAAGCTGTGCCCTTCTGGAGCTGTGCCCTCCCCATAGAGTATTGTACAGCAGTTTTCCCAAAGCCCTGTAATAACTACTGCAAACTCTAAGCTAGAATTTTTAACGTTGCCTAAGGGAATTAAGACTCCAAGATCCCAAAGAAAATCCTAACCCTAGCATTTGAGATCACTACTACAGAAAATGCTACTGGTTTGGTTTTTGCTTGCTGTTTTTGTTTGTTTGTTTTGTTTTGTAACAGCAAAGCACTTGCTAAAACTTTCCCTCTTCAACAAGGCGCAAGCACATGCCTAACTGTAAGCATCTGTCTAAGTCCCATTTAAATACATGCTAACGTGTAGTACTGAACAGATGGGTTAAGCACATGCTCAAGTACTTTGCTGAATCAGGAGCTCAATAAGGCTGCTGCATTCTCATATTTTTTTTCATGTTGTCTTGATGTAACAATTCTTGGATCAGATCTGCACACTGACCACAGAAAGGAAAAACCAAACAAATCACTGGTAGGTTTTGTTAAGAAAATTTAGTGCGTAAAGTAATGGTATCATGCACTGGGAAATGAATAGGATATGCAGCCTACTTCAATCACTACATTTCTCCCTCTGTGGAGGAGGATCTACTGTACTGTATAAATCTGCTCCTTCCTATCTTTGGTCCTGATCCAAAGCCCACTGAATCAATGGAAAGACTACCATTGATTTCACTTGGCTCTAAATGGAGTCCTTTAGTATTAGACCCAAAACTACAATATATCATGTACAATAATAAACAAGAACACTTCACTCTGTGCACTTGTCCTGATCTCTCCCCATCGCTCTCTCTCATTTACTCTCATAAGGGATTTAACGTTTATACATTCCAAGCCACTAAAATAATTTTTTAAAAAAAGTATTCCATATACAAGCACATAACGTTGTAGAAATAATTCAGTTAAACTTTGATAATGACAGATTGTTGACACGGTTAACCATATGGAGAATCGAGGATTGTGCTTTGAAATGTAGGCATGTATTTAGGGCCATCCTTACTTTGGCAAGGAACATTTTTTTCTATCATGAATGCATATAGCCCCTTGGGGAATATTAAACCCCGGTCAAAAAAAGGTGCATAGGATTTGCAAAAAGCATAGTGAGAGGCTTTATAGTAAGACAAGGCTATGTTCCAAATGGGAATCAGATAGGGAGATGTTAACCCTTCATTAAGAAAGATTTCTAGTGGAGGCAGGGTGGAGTCATGCAATTAGTAGGGTTTTTAATATATATTTATTTCAATCTTGTATACAAAAAACCCTATACTTGGCTCTAGGCATGCCCTGATATCAATTACACTCGCAGTCTACAATAGGATCATCACCCAGCAGCATAACACAGAAGCAGAAGTCAACATAACAGCCTGGCATTATAGCAACAAAACATAACCTATCCCACTCTACCCAAAAGCATTTTTATCTGCCCATTCTTTCCTTCCTCTCTTCATGGTATTTTTTTTCCTGTGTCAGTTTCATTTGGTCTCTTTTCTCTTCTGTGAAAAGAAGGAGGAGTACTTGTGGCACCTTAGAGACTAACAAATTTATTTGGGCGTAAGCTTTCATGGGCTAAAGCCCACTTCATCAGATGCATACAGTGGAACACACAGTAGATAGATAGATAAACATTTAAAGATGGGGGTGCCATACCAACTCTAAGAGACTAATCAATTGAGGTAAACTATTATCAGCAGGAGAAAAAAAAACTTTTGTAGTGATCATCAGGATGGCCCATTTCTGTGATCTCTTTAAGAACAGTGAATGAACCTCTCCCCAATTTTAAGTAGTAATTAGTTTAACCCATCTAAGCATCCTTATTCTTCACATCTGTCCTGGTGTCCATTTTATGGCAAACCCAGCCTAACAATATACATTAATATCCTTTGCTCTATGTATCTAAGGCAGCCTGATCCGGAGGAACAAGCACACAGTTGGGAGTCTGGAACTCCCTGTTAATAGCCAAGTGTCATTATTCAAGTAAGAGGCTATGACAACCTGCCTAAGGCTCAAATTCTCACCCAACCGCACAGACCAAGTACACAGGCTGTGAGCGGGAGAGTCTGATGAGGGGAAAAGTGAGGAGAGCAGGAGGGGAGAGCAGGAGGCGGAAGATGGCTTTTCAGCTGTTCTATTCAAGTGTGGATAGTCCAGCTTCTGTTCCTGCTGAACACTGCTCCCAGGGAGGGATTTGGGTGAGTAGATGGATAGTGGGTGGAGATCCAGCCTGCCTGCCCTACACAGGTCACATACAAATCCTCCCAAAACTGTGCATAATGGGATCCTTGGAATCCTTCCCCAATGCTCCTTAGGCAGCCCATCGGCTGCATCCAGGACCATTCGTACTCCCAGAAGGGACGGGGGCAAAGGACCCTAACTGAAAACAGAATCCCTCCATATTCTGATTAGCATCTTTCCTTACTGCTTTGAGGTCCCTGTGGCAAGAAGAATGCATTAGAGATTATACCCTCAAATCCTGCAGAGATACTAAGAACTTGCTTGTCCCCAAGCCCCAAACACTGACACCACAGACTGTAAACAGGGGTGTATGTTCTTTCGTGGCCCAAGTGAGGGCTTAGTCCCTTGCTTTCAGTGAGCAGGATCTGGGAGTGCAAATGGGTGAGGTGTCAGTACGATACACCACAGGGAAGTGAGTGGGTGTGGGCAAAGGAAAGAAACTGAAGTTGTGTGCATTTGGGGGGGGGGGTATTTATTGTGGCAGTGGGGATGAAATGCACCCCTGAACAGAGAGACCCACACAATGTTTGCACTACTTAAGAAGCCCTGCAAACAGGGCTTATGTAGGCTATAAGCCATTTACACACCTAGTGCCTTCGCAAATGCTAAAAGCTACTATACTTGATACACTACAGCATTGATTAGAAAAGTGAGATCGAGAAGGGGTGCTTTACATGGCTGCTCAGAAACCGACAACGCCTTCCCTCCCCTACTCACTCTGACCCAACAACATCTCAGGTACCTCTACAGAGCAGCTGGGAGCATGCCTGCTAGCCCAGGTAGACAGACTTTCACGGGCTCTACTCGAGCCAGCATGCTAAAAACAGGAGTATGGACATCGCGGCTTGGTTCTGCAGCTCAAGCTGTCAAGCCCACCCGATGCCATAGTCTTGATAGCCGGAGCTGCAGCCCCAACCGCAGCATCCACTCTCCTATTTTTAGTGTGCCAGCTTAAGCTCCAGTACTGGGAGTTGGTCTACCCAGGCTAGGAGGCTCGGTTCCAGCTGCAGCGTAGACATACCCTGCATAGCTGCAGTGGTACAGGCAGGGGCTCGGCTAGCCATCTGAGTATATACCCGGGGGCTGGGCAGGTTTGCGCTCAAAGGGCTAACCCAAGCCGCCACCTGTGCCACCTCGGCCAGCTGCTATTTTTAGCACACTAGCCCGAGCAGAGCTAGCGCACATCTGTCTACCCAAGGTAGGAAGCACACTTGCAGCTGCAGCGTAGACAAACCCTTAAAGGACGAGACAACACGATGCAAGAGTATGGAAACTGGAGACGACACAGGAGCACTCGCCTCACCCCATTAACCCTACAGACGTTTTCTTTGCTGTCTGCACTTTCTACTCCAGCTATTTTAATTGTGATTTCTTTTGTGCGCTGCCTCCCACACAGCTTGGTAAAACAATCTCCAACAAGTACCCGCCACGCGACTGTATTTCCCCTGCTTAAAAACAACACAATATGATCGAGGTTGTTCAAAGGTGCTTTTGTTTAATGTCCTGGATTTAAACAAAAACAACAAACCAATCAGAGAGACTTCAGACAACACATGTAGGAATCTTTCATCAGCAAACTGAAACCGACTTCTGGCAAGCACCGCCCTTGAAAACCTGCTGTGGCAGCGGAGTGCTTTATGCAAGGTGGTCTGCTTAATGAAGTGCTAACGGGTAATTTATTTGTCAGAGTCACTTGATTTTAAAACTACTAGGTTCCTTTCCTCTGCCTTGTTAGTTGGGTACATTTGCTTCCCATTTCTAAGTAATACGGTGAAAGCAAATCTTCTGCCCTGTTACTCTGAGAGCAGCAAAGTTCTGCTGAAGTATGGGTAGAGATGCTTTAACAACTGGCCTCATCACTAGCTTGCTATTTGAAGCTAAATTTTCACAAGATTCAGCCCCATATCACTGGGCGTATATGGTGAAAACAGGCATAACAATAATGGGAGGGGAGAGTTGATCTTTTTGCCACCCATGAATAAGCAGGCATACAGGGCACCATTTGGGCAGGCACCCCTGGATCTATAATTAGGCAGGGGGCATGAATTTTGGCAAACGGGGCACAGCAGCCATCCAGGGAGTACGCTGGCCTGTAACCCTTGTTGTGGTCACGGGTTTTGGGAGCCAGGGGGTAATTTTCTGTAGGAAGGGTGAAATCCATCCCAATGCAGGGGACCAACATGAGGCCAATCCACCACTTAGCCCCTATGTGGAGGCCTTAAGTGACCCACGGGCTTTTGCACAGGACCTTCTGCCCTGGGACAAATTTCACTTATATCCCATTTTCTTGGGCTTTGTGAGGAGTCAGTTTCATCCTTAGTGTTAATCGACTGCATGGCTCAGGGTGGTGTGTCATAGGATATTATTGCATTTTTTCTTACTATGGGCACTAGGCAGCCGGTGAAAGCCAATGCCAACAGCTGCAGAACTTTTGTATACAAGCTGGGGATAAACTGCCCCGGTGCTACAAACATCGGCCTTGGCCCTGGTGTACTCAGTTGCAGAGTACTGTGCACTGGTGTGGACAAGCAGCTGCTATACCCAACTCAGACCATGGGAATCATCACAGGGACTTCAAAAACCAATACCTCTCCCGTGGCTCTCTCTATTAGCAAACATCAAACCTCCAGGTATCCGTCAAGATATAGCCCCAGCACGAGAACTTAGATGCACCAAAGACTACTGTGACAAAGTTCCTCCTCTGCCTCGGTGGGTCCTGCGCTTATAGGTGGATTTTGCTTGCCTCAGAGATCTTTCCTTCTGGTAGAAACCACAGACCAGGTCAACTCCTCCTGTGTCTGATCACGAGTTGGGAGGTTTGGGGGGAACCCAGGCCCACCCTCTACTCCGGGTTCCAGCCCAGGGCCCTGTGGACTGCAGCTGTTTAGAGTGCCTTCAGGAACAACTGCACGACAGCTACAACTCCCTGGGCTACTTCCCCATGGACTCCTCCCAACACCTTCTTTATCCTCACCACAGGATCTTCCAGCAGTACGCCCGCTCCCTCAGCTCCTAGTGCCTCTTGCTCCCAGCTCCTCGCACGCAACACCACAAACTGAAGGGAGCTCCTTTTTAAACCCAGGTGCCCTGAAAAGCCTGCCTGTCTTAATTGATTCTAGCAGGTTCTTCTTAATTGGCTCCAGGTGTCCTAATTAGCCTGCCTGCCTTAAATTGGTTCCAGAAAGTTCCTGCTTGTTCTAGTGCAGCCCCTGCTCTGGTCTCTCAGGGAACAGAAAACTATTCATCCAATGGCCAGTATATTTGCCTTCTATCGGACTTCTGTGCCCCACTTGTCTGGGTCTGTCACACTACCCAGAACTTCCCACCTAGCAGGTTATGGATAACATACCCCAGCAACACCTGACATCGCAAAAACCCCTATGGACCACATGTGATCACTTCATGTCTCTGGACACGGCCAGGGAATGGCAAAATGTCTGGACCTCATCTACCATTCCAAATAAGCACATTATTACCGAGCCAACAAGCTGCACTCTTGGTTTCAACCTGCCATGCAGGCTTTGGACCACACTGAACCACATCTGAATAGACCATGGAAGATGCAGCTACTTGACTCTCAAATGGAAAATTAAAGACTCCCCTTCATGCAACATCCAAACCATCAAACACCTCTCAACGCAGTGCTCCAAATATGGTTTTCAAGGTAAATTGGATTATATCCCCAGCATGATAGAGAAGGCCTTGACATGGCTTACGGATCTACAACTGTATCTACAGAACATGGCTTTGCAGGTGCCATATGCTAGAGAGAGAGAAATTGGACCTTTCACCTTCAGGCCTGGCCATAAACTAGTGAAGACTAAAAGCTGTTACATTCTGATGCTTTTCAGCATCCCTCGCACCTGTGAAGTGCGGTGGGGGGGTTTCAGCCTAGTTTTTCGTATGCAAGTGTTCACAAAACAAAAAAACACGATCCTAACAAGCACTAATTAGTGTCCTCATTAGTCATCTTGACTGACAGGCCAAGGATTGAGTGGCAGTACAGACAATGCAATTTGGGGTAGGGACTGCATCTTCCTCTGTGTTTGGAAAGACCGGATCACATTCTGGATGCTACCTCAATGTAAACAACTATATTCAACCCTAGAAGCATTCCCTCCAGCTCAGAACAGAGGCATGTTTTGGCAGAGTTTGTTAGGATTTGCGGGGAGGGTCAATCTGTGGCACTGCTGGCTGGTGGACCCATTTCTGGGGATAAACACAGGCGTACAATCTCTAGGACTGCCCTTCCAGCACGATTAACCAGGGCGGACTTCAGGAAAACACATTTCCACAAAACAAAAATGGTATATACTTCCATATACTTCTCATTCGTGATGGAATGAATTTCCACACCAGGACATAAAGTTTTCATGAGGTAGCTTTCAACAGCAGATAAGATTATACATACATTTACAGTGGTTACCATCAGAAATAAAACTAGTATAATGTCTGGTCTGCACTTAAAACTTGACATAGCTACAGTGTTCAGAGCTGTGAAGAAAGCACACCCCTTGAGTGCCGTAGTAACCTAACTCCTAGTGTAAATATGAACATAAGAACGGCCATACTGGGTCAAACCAAAGGTCCATCTAGCCCAGTATCCTATCTTCTAACAGTGGCCAATGCCAGATGCCCCAGAGGGAATGAACAGAACAGGTAATCACCAAGTGATGCATCCCCTGTTGCCCCATTCCCAGATTCTGGCAAACAGAGGCTAGGGACATCATCCCTGCCCATCCTGGCTAATAGCCATTGATGGAACTATCCTTCATGAACTTATCTAATTCTTTTCTGAACCCTGTTATAGTCTTGGCATTCATAACATCCTCTGGCAAGGAGTTCCACAGGTTGACTGTGCTTTCGGTGAAGAAATATTTCCTTTGGTTTGTTTTAAACCTGCAGCTAGGTCAATGGAAGAATGCTTTTGTCCACATAACTGAGGGAAATGGTATTCCGAGAGTGACGGAAAAACCCCTTCCTTCGCTGTAGATTGGGTCTATAGTGCAGGGTTATTCCTGCATATCTATGGTGCTGTAATGCCCATAGTGCAGACATCGCCTAAGAGATGCTTCCCCATGGAATAATTTCACAGAGACGTGAGAGTTTTTGGATTTTCAGTTATTTATTTGTTATCATAAAGAACCGCTGCCACGGGGAATCCTTCAGGACATCACCATAGCAGGCATTTAAATAGGAGTGTCTGTGGTGTATTAAAAATATTATATGAGAGCACTAATGCCTAAGAGCCTGGAAGAAACATTTTTCCCTGGGTTTTATAAAAATTGGATTATAAATTAGAATATCATAAGAGTTAACATGCAGTAAACCTATGGCGACATTTATGGATCCGACTGAATGAGTGATGTGGCTATGGATTCACTTTTCAGATGTCACGAACAGCTATACTCATCAGAAGGAAAAATCCTCACAGAAAATAAATTGGAGACCAGTTTATTTCTAGAAAGTTCAGTGCGTTTCAAGATATTGTTTATTAGTTTGAAAGGGTGGGTGAGCTGCTGACAAAGGGGCTGCCATAATATATGGAATCGTGGTCCTTAAATAGAAGGCTTTATTAAAGAAAAGAGATATAAACTCTGATACAAACAGGCTTCCACCAAGCTTGAGTTCTGTCTTTGTCTCCCCTGTTTACCAGGGACTACACCCTATCAGGGAAAAATCCAAAGACATCTAGCAGATGAATAAGGTACTACAAGTCACCACATAACTACAGGGTTATTAATGTAGCTGGCTGGCAAATTGGGGATGGTGATGGGGTGAGGGATTGAAGAAACTTCCATCTCCATTGCTGTGGGTGTGGGGTGGTTCCCACCCTTTTCAGGTGACAGTGCTAATTGAAATGGTGTGGTAATGCATGTGCTCAGTGCAAGGGCCTGTGAGAACTTAAGATGAAAGCCAATCTCGGGGTCAACCTGACTGGTCTTCTCCTCATTCTGGCAATGCCGCCATGTGCCCACCAAGGAGTACCACATCCCTGACTGGTGTCTCAGCAACTGATGTAGTCATGCAGCACTCCCTCAGTTTAGACCATTTTGCCTTGATGTCCCTTCTGCCGCACTGGTTTCAATTTAGGAATCATATGCATAAGGTACATATCATTGAACAGAGCAGTTCCCAGGGAGACAGCTGGCTTGGAAAGGTATTCCATCTATTGAAGATGTCGTCCTTTCTATGGATGAAATTCCCTCTTGTTCAGATAGCAGCACAAGTCCTATACACACTTAAATCCCACTGACACCATCAAAACAGGGCGTAAGTGGTACATAGGCTTTGTGCTATGTCTCTGTAAGCCTGTCAGTAAATTCAGTGGATCTGAAAATGTTTACACCAGTGAGGAAATGTTATTTGTACTACGGCAGCATCTAATTGCCCCAACCAAGATCAGGCCCCATTGTACAAGGAGCTGTTATGAAAAGATGGCACCTGCTATGACAAACTCTGCCCCAGAGAGCTCTCAGTCATAAGAATGGCCATACAGGGTCAGACCAAAGGTCCATCTTGCCCAATATCCTGTCTTCCGCCAATGCCAGGTGCCCCCAAAGGGATGAACAGAACAGGTAATCATCAAGTGATCCATCCCCTGTTGCCCATTCCCAGTCTAAAGATAATGAATGACAAGACCAACGAGAGAAACAATTAAGAATACATAGGAAAGATAAGGTAGCAGGCATATGGGGAACATGTGTTACCATCTGATCCACTGTGGATATGAATTGTTACAGGCCCCAATTACAGAGCTTTAGCTCCAGCTGTATCAGCTAACACTAAGCCCTGGTGGTCCCCAGTTCCATCCCCAGTGTGTTGACCAGGAGGCTGGCCAACAAATTTTCATAAAAAACAGTCCCATCTTGCTGCTGTCAGAGTCAGCACTACATTTGCATCACAGCAGAGGCATGCTTTAAGGAGGATTTCTCCTCATAGGTGGACCTTAGGATTGCTGGCTTATTGGTGCTTTTGAGAGACAGATGATGAATCTTTGCTTAAATCATAATATCTAAACACAAAAAGAAATGTAATAAAAGGATCAAATATTAAAAAACCCTCTAACAAATGAAGTGATTTAAAAATAAATAAATACTAGCATGCAAAAGAATATACCTAGCAGAAAACATACTTCAGGTAGGACATTCTCTCTATTACCAATCACAGGAATCTTACAATTAAATTCCTTTTAGCTTGTACAGCTTTGCTTCCATAGCTTTTAAATCTCCAAAAAGAACATAAAGTTAAAATTTTAATGGCATTTCTGCAGAGCCTTTTTGAATTTTGTATTAGATCTCAACTTAGCCTTGGGTAAAGCCTTTAGAAAAAAGAAAATTCTGATGCTTAAAAATGTAATAATCTTACAGGAACCTTCCAAAGTCAGCATCAAATAGAATAAAATATATTTTATTAATGATACAATTCACAAAATTACCAGTCCTGCCACTCTGTGTCCACAAGAGACACCACCTCCTCTGCCACACTTTAATACATACACATCAGCCACTGGTGTTTGTTCTGTCTGATTTAACGTCCTGATTGCTTTGAATGCTTAATGAACTAGGGTACTTTCACTAATGATTCGACAGACACTGGCCATTATAACGCTATTCTAATCAGAAGCCCCTGCTGTGATCTCAGTAAGGGAGACAGATATCTTTTTCTTAACGAAGCTTTAGTCCGGGCAACTGAACAGACTAAAGGCCTAACCCTAGAGTTGCTGAACACTTGCAGTTCCATTTAATTTTAACAGGACTTGTACATACTCAAACCTCTCAAGAACAGGTCCCAATACTGTGTGTAGAATGTCAGCTATTCCATACTATTCGTTTAGGCCTGATTTTGCAAACACTGAATTGTGAAATTAGTTCCCACTCACACAAGTAGTACCATAGAGTTCAGTGTGACTACTCACGTGAGCGAGTGTTTGCAGGATCAGGTACTTAATCTGTAGCTGGTCTTTCACTCCTGTACACCAATAACAACACTAGCATTTATTCTGTTTGGTGCTTGACCTCGTTGAAGTGCTTTGCACACATTAGGAGATCTGCTCAGCAACCCTATGCAGTGGGTCAGTATCACAATGTCAGTTTCACAGAGGAGAAAGCTGAACACTAGAGATGTGAAGTGGCTTGTCCAAAAATCACTCAATAGCCAGCAGTTCTGGATTGAAAACTCAAGAATTCCTAACTTCCAATTCTACTAAGCTGGGCTGTCCCTCAGGCCAGACTAAAAAAACCTGTACTCTGCAAAATATTATTACTTCAAGGATCAATATGAAAATCCATGAAGCTTGGGGAAGTTTGAATCTCAGTCCAAGCTTTCCGCTTCAGAACCAACTCATAATTCCACTGTTGACACAATTATATTCTTGCTTCAAAATTGGTGCAGTAAATGTAAGACAATGACACAATACTCAGATGAGTGGGTTACAAATGCTTAGCTAGATAAACATGCTATCAATCTCTTTGCCCTATTTGAAACAACTCTGTGGCGAGGCACATAAGACCATGGTGGTAGTTTCCTTCCATCTCAAGGAGTCATGTCAGCAAGACACCAGGACTACACCAAATGACAGGACAGCCAGCTGAGCTGTGTGACCCAAACAAAACCTTGTTGTTCTGTCCTGCACCACAAGGTGGAGAGATTACCTTTTTACAGCAGCATTCAATGTCTTCTTCACTATTCCCATTTTAAATATGCATATGGTGTTGCTACTTACAGTTAAACAGCAGCTACATCCCACCTCAGAAGTGGACGCATTTCAGTAGTAGGTACTTCGGTCACTATGAATCTATCATCTACTTTGGGGGCAGAGGAGAGCTTACAAATGTTCTACAGGAGCATTGACGCATCAAGCATGACTTCTTTTTTAAAGCAGATTTTATAAAAGCTACAAAAAAAATTCCATAAAAATTAGAAAAATATTCCAGTGGAAATAGTTTTCTTTTAAAAACCAACAAACATTGTCCCTGAAGGGTTTACAGTCAAAATATTGCTGGTGCCCAAAACTCTTAATGAGAAGTTCACTAGAAAATGATTATCAAACAAAATGAAATCGACTAGTCCAATTTCTTTTTCAAGCCATTAAAAAAGCAAACAAGTAAACAAAGATGACCACATGCTACAGCCACTAAAGTCAGGAAAAGTTTTTGCCGTGGACATCAAAGGGAATCAAAATGTAGTCTAGTGAAAAATAAATTAGATTTATAGAAACTCTTATTTCCATTACAGCAGCCATTAGAAACCCAAATCAGGGAGCGAGACTCCATTGTGTTAGGCACAGTACATATAACAAGACACTCCATGTCCCAAAGAGCTTACAATCAATCAATTTAAAAAAAAACTATTTTTTTTTCCATTTAACTTCTCAATTCCAAGATAGGCCAGGAAATTTTTCAAAACATATATTATTAAGAACTTCTCAGCATCCTTTTATGTTTGAGAGGTGCTTAGAGATTCCCCTAAAGGTACTTTATGTGAATGAGAATTATCCCCCCTGAATAGCAAGTCAGCAGGAATAATGGTAATAAAGCCCACAGGTCTGATTTCCAGCTGCCTTACACTTGATACTGCTGTAGAAACCCATGCAAGGTGGGTGTAAAATATTACCATTCAGATTCAGAGTGTGAATCGCCTTGGAAATAATAGAGGAACCGAAGACATTCACCAGCTGGAAGTGAGGGTGGCTCAGTAAACACCACCCAATTCCAAAATGGCCACTTCAGAAGTACAGCTGCGCCTCTGTTCCAGATTTAAAGGGCCAGGCCCAGCATGACAAAATATAGATATAAAAAGCACAACCCAGCATTGGTGAGCGTTAGTAGGGACTGGGCAGTCCACAATGGAGGTGGTGATTCTGTGCACTACCAACCACCACTCCATTATACTCTATTTATGCCAATTATTATTATTTAGTGATGAAGTAGAGATCAGCAGCTGCAAGATCATTAGTCTCATGCAAATATATTCTCCCATTTCCATTGTATTGAGGGGCTCTTCTGAATTCATTATATTAGAACAGTTATCTGACCTGTAAAGGAGAAAAATAAGGTAATACAAACCACTGAGAAAAGTATGCCTAAGTGGCTGACACTATGGAGCATCTGTGCCTCCTTAAAACAAGCATAATTAGTAGGCATTTTCTTACTGTCTTATGCCATGGATAGGATTAGTCATATTCTGTTATTTATTATATATGAGATGCTGCTCTAAAGTAACACACATAGGAAATAATAGATTCTCTCCCTGGAGGAGAGAGTTGGTAATTCAATAATTAAAAGAACCTTGGGGCTTATATGACTGAACATCTTAGAACTTGTTCCTTCAGCTACTGGAGACGTGGTAGCTATTTTTCATTGACCATCTTAGACTAGAAGTCACCTGCTAGGAGGCAGTGTTGTCTAGTGGATACAATACTGGACTGGGGCTCTGGACACTTGGGTTCTATTCTTGGCTTTACTATTAGCCTGCTAGGTCACCTTGGGCAAGTCACTTCACTTCTCTGTGCCTCAGTTTCTCGGTCTGTAAAATGAGGAGAATGATAACTGAACTCCTTCGTAAAGTGCTCTGAAATCTATTCATGGCAAACACTATACAAGAGCTAGGTATTATTAATTATTATTATATCTCTGCTCTATAATTATTTTAATTCTTGAAAGCACCATTATTATTACTACTATGTATTTGTATTAGTGCCTAGGAACTCTAAGCATGGATCAGGACTCCATTGTGCTAGGTGCTGTACAATGTTTGCAAACAAACAATCTCCACAAACAAGAGCATGAACACTAACATTTTTGATTTTATTGGTCTCTCTCTCTACTTTTGACCAATGGACAGATTTCCATTCAGCCCACCTCTCTTGAATGAGTCCCCCGTCCCTTTTTTAGGCCAGAGCTCATATTCTTAGACTTGAGAAATTCTGAAAGCAATACACTTGTTGATGTTTTCTTACTTCAATTACAATATTTTAGCAGGAAAAACTCACTGACATACCAGTATATATTTGTTGTCAAATGTTATGTCTTGGAGACAGCTGATCTAAATATTTCCATCAAAAGCTAGCTTTTTGACCGAAACTAAAATATCTGTTGGGGAAAAAAAAAATTAAATTGTTCTGGGGTTTTGACCAAAAAAAAAAAAAGGGGGGGGGGGCGTTGAGAAGAAGAAGAAAAGCCACAACCACCAATTTTATTTATTTACCAAAAACTGAATTTCATCTTTTTAAATCAAAAATTGGTTTGAAAAACTAAACAAAGAGCATGGGTTGTTTTTACATTTCCCACAGAAAAGTGTCACCATTTTTTGACCAGGTCTAGACCTGAATATACAAGTATAAAGAACACACATCAACATCCCTCACAACCCAAGACTCTGGGTAGCTGAAATTTCAACTTGAACTCAGATCAATTTTTTCAGCTCTAAATTCTGATACAATAAGATATTTTAAAACAGAGAAACAAACTTACTAGAAATGTTTCAACCTTCAACCATTCAGGAAAGGATATGGGAAAAAAAAAAAGAAAAAAAAGAGAGATAATAAAGTAAGATTCTAAAGTGTCCAGTTCTGAGAAGAACAATGGCAGGATTTTAGTTAAGTAATGAAATCTTACTGTAAATACATCTCCAAGACTTTTTTCTGTAATTAGGGAGGTAATGTGTCCAGTGCTAGGGCACAAAAATGGGAGCTAGAACTTTTGGGGACTGATTTTCCACTGCTCTACTCCTTGATTAGTCATTTATACCTGTGCATAGATAGTGTAAAAATGCTACCAACTTTGAATGTTAGGCTATGTCTACACTGGCATTAGAACAACAAAACGTTTGTCTTTCAGAGGTGTTTAAAAAACAACAACCCTGAAAGACACCCACTTTGCAAAAGTATAAACAACTAAACAAGGGAGGAAATGAGATGGATCTGAATGAGATGGATAAATCATGTTACCTTCTTGTGACTCAATTTATCACCTGTAAAACGGGGGACAATACCACCAAAAGGGGCTTGTTGTAAAACTTAATAAAATCCTTTACAAAGATTAAATATCTTCACACCAAAAGTCCTATGCAAGTGCAAAATATTATCACCACTGCCTTATGAAAGGGTAGCCAAATCTGTTAAGGTGCTTGCTGAGATTAAATATTACTTATTTTTTAATCAGGTCTTCCTTGGGATTTTTTTATCTATTTTTGTAATTGTATTTCCAGCACTGTTGTCCTGTGTGTATGTATTGATCAGGGACTCAGGAGACCTGGGTTCTAATCCCAGCTTTTCTACTAACCTGCTGAGACCCTGAAGCAAGTCACCTTTCTTCTCGGTGCCTCTGTTTCCCCGTCCACCATTGTTATGTCTTGTTTATTTAGACTGTAAACTCTTGGGGGCAGGGATTGTCTGATATATGTGCGTATAGCATCTAGCACAAAATATAAAATAAATAAATAGTAGTAATACCTCTTCACCAGTCAATATGTAATTCTTTTCAATTTTCTCCACAATAGCATATTGAAAACAAACAACAATAATAAACAAGAAAAGCTTATGCTGAAATAAATTTGTTAGTCTCTAAGGTGCCACAGGTATTTTTCTTGTTTTCTTTTTGCTGACACAGACTAACACGGCTACTACACTGAAACCTGTCAATAATAAACAGGCACCCTCAGCCTGTGAGTACACCCTTTAGAGTTGACACCTACATGAAAATGTCAAGTGCTGTAGCAGCAATCCTCTATTTCAGGGGTCGGCAACCTTTCAGAAGTGGTGTGCCGAGTCTTCATTTATTCACTCTAATTTAAGGTTTAGCGTGCCAGAAATACATTTTAATGTTTTTAGAAGGTCTCTTTCTATAAGTCTTTAATATATAACTAAACTATTGTTGTATGTAAAATAAATAAGGGTTTTAAAATGTTTAAGAAGCGTCACTTAAAATTAAATTAAAATGGAAAGCCCCCCAGACCGGTGGCCAGGACCCAGGTAGTGTGAGTGCCACTGAAAATCAGCTCGCATGCTGCCTTTGGCACCCGTGCCATAGGTTGCCTACCCCTGCTCTATTTCAAGAAAATTACATATAGGCAGAGTATGGATGATGCACTACAAGAAACGAAGGACTCTTAATATTGATTCTTCAATGACAACTACTTGTTGAATAGCCTCTGACATGAGAATATAGTTCTCCAACGCTGGATCATTTTCCTAGGTAAATGTATCTTGTGTCCTATTCCACTTCAACAGAACTGACATGGTCTATATTGGATGCTGTCCACACCAAGATTTATCATTTCATTATAACTAAGAACATTGACTCAATCCCAGATGCTTGGGGAAATTACTTAACAGAAATGCTGGATTCTCAATAAAACACTTGGAGCTTATTGCTGAGACACAAAACACAAGGTGGTTCCCTCCCAACCACCTCCCCCAGCCCCCATTTTTAGCACTGACAAAGCATTTAGGTTTTCCAGCAAAGACAGACACCAATTATAAGGCACCTAATACATTACAGATTAAATAAAAGCAAACATATAGGCCACACACAAAGCATATGGCAAGGCATCGTAATGCTTTCGGACAACTCTAGAGATTACCACGGGGTTATTATTTCCCAAGGCATGCCCGGTATTAGTTCTGCATCTGACATTTATTTATTTAAAAGAGATGGGCAAAAAAATCAGCCACTCTGAAACAGGTGTGCCTGAAATATGGGCCCCAATTTGCTGAGACGTTTGGGAACTGATTCACCATTACCATTCACCTTGTGTGGTTATCTATACTAGGTCAAAGAGACTTCATGGTACATATGGAAATAGTGACTTTTTTTTTTTTTGGTTTGCTGGCAATTCCAAAACATTGAAACTGAAAATTATTTTTTTTTGAAAATATTCAGCAAATAGGAAAAAACATCAGGAAAAAAAAAAGCATTTTGGGTTGAACCAAAAATGTGTTCCCTTTTGAGTCAGACTACTGTTATAGAGCTTTTAAAAACATTTTCGATTTTTCATGTCATGACATTTAAGAATTTCATTCAATCTTAAGTCATTTCAAACAAAAAAACCCAAACATTTTGAAAATATCAAGACACTGTTTAGATTTGGGGGGATTTTTTTTTTAAGGTGAAACCAGCATGAATTTGCAAGAGTAGTTGAATCTGCATTGTTGGCTGAAAAAAATAGTTTAAATCAAAACCTTCTGCCAGCTTTACTTTATTCTGATCTGGTAGTGCTTTACGTTCCCTTTGCACTGCTGTGAATGACCACACTGGGTGGAGAACCATGGAAATGTTGCTAGTTACACACCAACCACCTCCATACCTTTTGGGAGGATAAGCAAGGGGGGGCTTAATTTAACTGAGCCCATCTACCCTGAAATTCTCCATACTCAAAGCAGGCAGTTGTGGTTCTTCCCGCACCGAGAAGGAGTTGGTAAAAGCTCCCTTGGCAACCTCTGGACAGGAACTATTAGTCCTGTTAGCCCAGATCCGGTGCCAGCAGGTGTGTCATGCATCGGAGTATCTAAAGGGCAGATTTGAGATGTGTGTGTATTTTGTCTTTGGAAAAATCATAACAGAGTCTTGAGGTAAGTTAGAAAAACAAATGGGTTTAGGAATAGGTACTGAACTACACAAGGTGGTGAAAAAGTGATGAGCTTCCCCCCTAAACTCCACCCTCTTCCAAGTGTCCTGCGAAATATCACATGATACACGCAGACAATGAAATGCCAAGTTAGAATAAAGACATTGTCAGTACAAGCTTTCATTGGCTGATCATTTAGGATAGGACACTTTTTTTTAGTAGCTTCTGAAAGTTGCCTTTTCCAAATTAACCCTTTTGTGGGTACCACGCACACCGTAATCTGTAACTGCTCAAATTAGGGGACTATATATCACTGTACATAAAAAAGTGAGATTCAAAAACACGTAGCCTTTTCCTATCAAATTCGGAAGGATAAAGGAGCTTTTACTTCCCCCACGAATACTTAGAAAGCAGCAATTAGATGCAATTACAGTCCATAATATCCCTTTCTATTGTCTAACTGTTTAGGTGCCATATCCTGTGAATTTGCAAACAGTATTACAGAAACGTTTTGAAAGAGCTGTGAAAACTTTAGAACATGACTTATCTCGGCATATAGAGAGTATAATTAAGGGTATTTGTTGTTAATTTAAAGCAGTGATGCTGCCACGCTGATTCAACAGTTCAAGAGGGTTGCTAGTGATAGCAGGGGACTGGACTCCATGATCCAGGAGACTCCTTCAGTCCTATGTTCCTAACATATTTTTGTTTATACATTGCTCTTACTTTTCTCCACCTCCCAGTTGCAAAGTCCAAGGGCCTAGTCCCTCCACCCTCTTCCCCTCATGAAGGATACAAAATTACTCACATTAACATTACTGAGAATTGTGCCCTTTGTCCTGTTCTCCATTTTGGACTCAAGTTTTAACAGAGAAATTATCTCCTCTCTGCTCTAACCCCTTCCAGTTGCAAAAACCTACCTCTTTATATATTTTATAGCCTAATCAATACCAGTCTAAAATAACCAATACTGGCATCGATAATACAAGTACCACTAATAATAAATAATAAAAAATAGGCTGATGCACACTAGATCCCTGATAAAAATAAGAGAATGAGATGTGACTTATCTCTAAAAATAATAGTGCATGGATACTAATGCTTCACCAATAATCAGGACATCATTCTGTCAGATCCCACTGTTGTTTCAGGCTGAGTTGTGAATTAATTAATATGTTTCAAAATACTCTCTGTAACCGATACATTTATTTTAGCCCATCCTACATTCAGTCTTGTTCCTTGCCATCTCCTCTTTTGCGACTTACTTTGTCTCCTTCTTCCGCTCCCCGCTGCATGCCACTCCTTGTTACTGCAAAACCCTCCCCGCTTTCTAAAAATAAGGCACCTCCTTTCTTCTCCTCCATATGCTATTGTTATTTGTACTTCAGCGCAAGGACCCATTGTGATAGGGACTACACTGCCACATAGTAACAAATAGCCCCTGTCCTGAAAAGTTTATAGTGTAATTGGACAAGAGAGGAACAGACAACGTAAACTGACAACCTAGGTCACACACACAAGCTCAGAGCCAGCAATAAAACCCAGCTCTCCAGACTCCCAGCACAGAGCCCTATCCACTCTATAACTGGGACGATGGTAGAAGGAGCCTTCTGCTCCCACTACAAAGGACAATCATATCCCTGATTTTTGAGGGAGTGCAGGGTGTGTGGGGGTATAAGTGATCTCCAAAGTGATAGAGCCACACCTGCGCGCCTCACCTCCTGAACCACCAGCAGAGCTAGCCAGAGCTTTAGAGAGTGGGGAGCAGGTTGTGTCATTCTCAAGGAGGGTGGAGTTTAGGGTCCCCCCCGCACAATAAGGATGTGGTGGAATTATTGTTTTTCCTGCTAATCTCTCCCGGGAGGAGCAGTTCCACAACGACCCAGAAGGGGAGCACTGTTTACGTAACACTTTACATTCCTGTTTCATTTTGGAAATCACAATTAACTGGCTTTACACTTTCCTGACAGAATATCATCAAAGGCTCAAAATCTCACCTTCAAATGACGATCCTCTGCTTAGACCTTCTTCTGAAACAGCGAATACTGGCCGCTATCAGAAACAGGATACTGTGTGAGAGGGACCTCTGGCCTGCTCCTGGATTGCAATTCCTATGTTCTTAATTTTCTGTCCTTCATTTCAAAGCAAATGGCACCCAAACTGGATCCTTCTGTCTTGCTACCCTCCCTCCTATGGCCCATCTCCCACTCTGTGCGCTGTGTCTTGAAATGCCCGATGACACTCTTTGCATGTAAGTTGTTTAGCTGATTAAATAGGACATGGCAGGAAAAGCAAAACACTAAACCACATAGAAGATCAATTAATCAAAGTCATTTTGTGAATGCAGTTTTGCCGGCTTGGCGCTACAGCATCAGTCACTGTGGAGCAGGGGAGGCCTGGCTGTTTCTGTAAAGCGTTGGAAATGTTTGTGGCACTTCAGTAATAAAAATCCTTTACACACCCCCTGTAGACATCCTAATGAAAAGTAAGGCCTCTGTGCATGTGCACACGCGCACACATGCCTGATTTGTAAGCTGCATGACAAATTTTCTATATACAAAGTTCTAAAACCCTCCACCTGAACCGTTTGTGATGCTTAAAGATCCCCCTGGGTTTCTTCATACCAGAGGGGATGTTAGCACTTGTGACCTAGTTACATCTCCACTAATTACATTCAGGAACCTAAGCTACCTTTACAGTTTCAACTGCATAATTTCCTATATGGGAAATATAACCCCTAATACACAGAGGGCCAAATTAATCTCTGATGGCTATGGATTTACACCAGGATGAACTTATACAATTCTTTGCAAGCCTTTGGGTGAAGTTGGCCCTGGTATTGAGGGAACCCAGGCTGATGAAAGATGTATAGTTTCAAGTGGTAATCAAGTGAAAAAAAAGTGGTTCTGCATTATTGTTGACCCTCTCAAACTGGGCTGAGTTTCACTTTAAGATTTTTATTCAGACTCTAAATTCAAAGTAGAGCTGTCAATCACAGTTAACTCACGCACTTAACACCAATTAATTACAATTTAAAAAATTAATCACAATTAATTGCACTGTTAAACAATAGAATACCAACTGAAATGTATTAAATATTTGTGGATGTTTTTCTATATTTTCAAATATATTGATTTCTATTACAACACAGAATACAAAGTGCTCACTTTATATTATTTTTTATTGCAAATATTTGCACTGTAAAAATGATAAGCAAAAGAAATAGTATTTTTCAATTCACCTCATACAAGTACTGGAGTGCAGTCTCTATCATGAAAGTGTAACTTACAAATGTAGATTTTTTTTTGTTTCATAACTGCATTAAAAACCAAAACAATGTAAAACTTTAGAGCCTACAAGTCCACTCAGTCCTACTTCTTGTTTAGCCAATCGCTAAGACAAACAACTTTGTTTACATTCACGGGAGATACTTCCACCTGTTTCTTATTTACAATATCACCTGAAAGTGAGACCAGGTGTTTGGCATGACACTTTTTAAGCTGGCATTGCAAGGTATTTACGTGCCAGATATGCTAAACATTCGTATGCCCCTTCATGCTTCTGCCACCATTCCAGAGGACATGCATCCATACTGATGACACTCATTAAAAAAGTAATGTGTCAATTACATTTGTGACTGAACTCCTTGGGGTAGAATTGTATGTCTCCTGTTCTATCTGCATTCTGCCATATATTTCATGCTACACCAGCCTCAGACGATGACCCAGCACATGTTCGTTTTAAGAACACTTTCACAGCATATTTCACAAAATGCAAACAAAGTACTAATGTGAGATTTCTAAAAATAGCTATAGTACTCGACCCAAGGTTTAATAATCTGAAGTGCCGTCCAACATCTGAGAGGGATGAGGTGTGGAGCATGCTTTCAGAAATCTTAAAAGAGCAACACTCAGATGCGGAAACTACAGAATCTAAACCACCAAAAAAGAAAATCAACCTTCTGCCGGTGGTTCTGCCGGCATCTGACTCAGATGATGAAAAGAAACATGCGTTGGTCTGCTCTGCTTTGGATCATTATCGAGCAGAACCCATCATCAGCATGGATGCATGTCCTCTGGAATAGTGGCTGAAGCATGAAGGGACATATGAATCTTTAGCACATCTGCAACGTAAATATCTTGCACACCAGCTACAACAGTGTCATGCAAATGCCTGTTCTCACTTTCAGGGGACATTGTAAACAAGCAGCAGGCACCATTATCTCCTGCAAATTGTAACCAAACTTGTTTGTCTGAGCAACTGGCTGAAGTAGGACTGAGTGGACTTGTAGGCACTAAAGTTGTACATTGGATGCAAAAATGTTTTATTTTTGAATGCAGTTATTTTTTGTACATAATTCTACATTTGTAAGTTCAACTTTCATGTTAAAGAGATTGCACTACAGTACTTGTATTAGCGGAATTGGAAAAAAAATGATTTCTTTTGTTTTTTACATGTGCAAATATTTGTAATCGAAAATTATAAAGTGAGCACTGTACACTTTGTATTCTGTGTTGTAACTGAAATCAATATTTTTGAAAATGTAGAAAATATCCAAAAATATTTAAATACATTGTATTCTATTATTGTTTAATAGTGCGATAAAGCAGGATAAAATTTTTTAAATCACTAGCCAGTCCTAATTCAAAGCTGAAATCGGGGACTCTCATTCCCACACACAAAAGTTTTCCTGAGTCTCCAGTTAATTGCAGCCACTAACTTTGTGCAAGAAACACCGTGATTGCCCATTCCTGTGATGGGGGTAAGAATGGCAGTAGGGCAAGGAAATTTAAAGTAAACTGTGCTCTTCATATTCTGGTCCCTGCCTGATCCCCAGTGTAATAAGAGCAACCTCAGAGCTCCTCTAACTTACCCCATTAACCATGAGCCCCTATGATTCAGCAAATAGCCATGCCATAGCGTGTATCATTCACATCCATTTCCTGCTCACCTGCTCTTGATAACCCTCTATCCTAAAGACTGACAGGAGGGCTGGTATAGGGCCCTTACACCAGACACGTAGGCCTCCCGCACTGGGGGCATTATCAGGAAGCTGTTTCCAGCTCGTTTGGACAGTTTTACGCAGCCAGAGCAAGGTAAAGGTGCCTTAATGTAACTGAGAATCAGCCCCATTATGATCAGTAGTGATATGGAAAGACCAAGCAGACCTGATGATAGGTCTAAGAGGACTTTAATAAGTGGGGGATGGAGTACTTGATAAATAAATTGGTTTGCCTGAAGAAATGAATCTTTTTAACTCTGTTGTAATAACATAATTCAGCTCCGAGAGGCGTCTCTGCTGAAAAACGTGAAGTAAATAGGAGGCAAGTCATAAATATAATCCATTTACCACCCAATGTAGGGTTCCAGCGAGTAAGTCACTGCTTGTTTGGAGTTCAGGTTAGTGAGAAATGGTCCCTGCTGTCTCTACAAGTCTACTTGCTTAAGTAATCTTTAGATAATGAAACATACAATGTGCTTGCGCTTTGGTGAGACTGAAGAATCAAAAAGAATAAAACAGCCCAGCCATTGAACCAAGGTGCACTTAACTTGCTGCTTCAGTTGGTCAAGAACTGACATAAAGACAAGCTAGATGGGGGGAGGGGGGAGGGAAATCTGTGTTTCATTTTTTAATGCTCTTGAAGCTAATGGTTCTCTTCTTTCTTATACAATACCAACTCAGATTTGCACAATGCCTTTCATCCCTCGGGCTCACACCATGCTTTGCTGATTATGGCCCCAATCCTGGAAAGCATTCCTGAATCAGGAAAGCACTTAAGTGGGTGCTTAAAACCCATAGAAGTTGATGGGACTTAAGCAGATGATTACATGCTTTCCTGATGAGGAAGAATGGATTTAAGCACATGCATAGTGCTTTCCTGAACCAGAGTCCTGTTCCTTCAAGATGCCCCATGAAACCAGATCCTTACACTCATAAAGAGCTTCTTTTGAGCTTAACAATGCTCCATGCAGATGCAAGGATCCATCAGCCAATTGGATCAACTTGCAAGACTGGGGCGAAAGGACTGAATTTGGAGGTCATTACTGAGGTCTTATCTGGGCAAAATTCCCACCGCTTCCAATTGCATTTGTCCTTCATTCTTAGGCCTTGATCCCACAAGCTGCTCTGTGGGGGCAGACCTGAACACTTAAGTCAATTGGGTCAACAGGGTTTTTCTTGGGCAGATGCAGTTGCAGAATCAGGGCCTCAGGGAACATAATCCAGTAGCAGGTGGCAGAGCATAGAGCCCATGCAAGATGAGGGGCACGAACATAATATAAATGTTTATTACTACCCTGGTAAGCACATAGGTAGATCTTTGGAGGATCCGGGACATAATTTGTAAAGCACTGTGGGATCCTATGGGCTGAAAAGCACAATATATTACTATGAAATAACATTACTGAAAGGAAAGGAATCTGGGTAGCTGTGAAAGAATGCAAAAGAAAATTGTCCTCTTCCATGTAGGTCATTTAACAACAACAAAATGAGGGAAGGGGGTTTGGAGGAGAAAATTAGCTTATGGAGGAAAATTCAAATCAATTTCCACCCCACTTCTCCAATCTGATGACCCATGCAGCATGTCATCGAGAGCTCACCCCTACATAATAAGTGTCATATTTTTCAGACTGCTATCTCTCAGAAGTGAGCTTTACAATCTCCTTTTATTTCCCAAATTCTATTCAAAATTTCTACATGTGATTTATTGCTCAGGAAGTCTACTAGAGAAAGATTTCTCTCTCTCTCTCTCTCTCTCTCACACACACACACACACACACAAAATTGACTATTCACTAGCTGACATAATCCACCATTAGTAAAATGTTACTTTAATTAAGTGACTTTTTCCCCCTCTTATGGAGACAGAGAGAGAGAGAGAGAGAGAGAGAGAGAGAGAGATCCCAATTTGAATAAACGGAAGCAAATCTATTCCGCAAGAATAACCCACTTAAATGTACATGCAGTTCAGGAATTGTAAGTGGAAACCTTACATAAGTCTTCCCAGTGTACAGGCACAGTCTGGGTTAGATAGGGGTTTGGAGACATGATCCTTGCCATTTTTCATCTCTCTTCAAAAGAGAAAGGGGCTTTGGAATTTTCCCTAGAATTTAAAAGGAAGTCAGCTTTGGATCATTTCTAGGTTTGGATATTTTCTATCATTAAAAAAAAAAACAGTAACATAATAGCTTATTATGCAGGAGTGGGTGAGTGAGATTAAGAACATAAGAAAGGCCGTACTGGGTCAGACCAAAGGTCCATCCAGCCCAGTATCCTGTCCACCGACAGTGGCCAATGCCAGGTGACCCGGAGTGAGTGGACCCAACAGGTAACGATCAAGTGATCTCTCTCCTGCCATTCTGTGGCCTGCATTGTACAGGAGGTCAGACTAGATGATCATAATGGTCCCTTCTGATCTTAAAGTCTATGAGTCGATGAGAATCGTATAGAGCAGGTTTAAACCACAAGAATTATGAATGCCTTATGAACTGGTAGACTAAATGTATAGGGATTCACTCATCAATGAAATTCAGCCTCCTCTAGGTCAAAATCACAGCAGCTGTTTAAAGGCCTCATCCAAAGCCCATTGAAGTCAATGGGAACATTTCAACAGACTTTGGAAAAGGTCTTGATGTTGTGAGTCCGGACAGCACATAAACACAGGCTTAAATCCTATTTATTTCACTGGGATGTGCTTACATGCTTTCCTGAATAAAGGTGATTCCTGAATTGAGCCTGAAAGAGCAAAGCGGTATAGGACAATGGATGAGGAAGATGAGGGCCTTGTTAACACTGGGGACTAGTACTGATTTCAGTCATTGGTGGTCAATACTGTGCAGCTATACTGATGCAAACTCCTAGTATAGAAAGGAAAAGCTGTGATTTGCTTTGGTTGAGCAAACACCTGCTTGAAACTGAGGTTAGCTCACAGCAATGTTTGAGCCTTTCCCCGTCTTTGGCAGAGGCTTCCAGGCTACACTGATTGCTGAAGCTATGTGATAGCAGAAAGCAGGAATAATCCTAAAGGCACTAGGCATCCAACTGAAGATTCAGGATGAATTTTAGGGAGTCAGAACACAATTGCCTGTGCTGTGATTGTTTAGAATATCACTGTTACGCTCAGGAAAACTTTAATTACAGCTGGACAAGTTTTTTGAAATTTCAAGATTTCTAGGATACATTTTTTCCCCTGAAAAGTTCATTTTTTAAAAAGCAGTTCTGTCTTTAAAATGATCATAAGCAGCAAGGACCATTGTTTTATCTCTCATCCACCAGACAGCACCTTCAAAAGTACTGAACTCCCTGACATCACCATGAGGAATTTATTCAGCACAGACTCAGTGGGAAGAGTGCCATCTACTGAACTGCCCACAGCAGGACCGGCATCACCTTGGCCTTCCATGGAAAGCTTTCTTGGACTGACATTTTTTAATTGAAAAATCTGAAAGGATCACAGCACAAAGCAGCATGGATCCAGACCATTTTGATTTGTTCCATCCTTGCTAGAATAACTGAGTAGCAAATACAGAACCAGGTGCCTTAGTTTTATTTTCACAAAGTGTCCCCGTTGGGGTGTATGTGTATATATTAGACAATGGGAGTTCCTTTCCGCCAGCATAACCCAATATTAAATTTATTTTCAGATAAATACATAAGCTTAAACAATGGAAAATCTTTCAAGCTGAGCGCGAGCTCGTTTGTTCTGAATATTTTGAAAATCTACTGCCAAGCATTTGAAGAGCTGGTAAAAATTCAGCTGCTTCTCGGATGATCTAGTGAGCCTTGCACTTCTCAGCACAGCATCCCATTAAATATTGATTATTAAACAGTACTGAAAATCATCATCGGGCAAGGCTTGCACCCAGCTGAGAGACAAATCTCCCTAGCTCATCCACTCCCCTAATTAAACCACCAATTTCTGTACCTGCAGGACTAGAGTAAAGAAGATGAAAAACAACAAAGGGTACTGGTTAGGCAAGGCTATGTCCCCAGTGATATTTTTAAAAAAAAAAAAAGAAAAGAAAAAAAAAAGGGGGAGTACAAGCGATGATCATTATGGTATTTTTCCCTTCATAGTTTCATTATTTCAAAACACACACACCCCACATTGGTAACCTAGGCCCCAAGCAGGCTTGTCAAAGTAACTGGTTACTAAAATGACTAGTTATGTGAATTCATATGAGACTGTTGGTAGAAACTGATTGAACGGAGGAGATTGTTCTTAAAAGCAGGCAGATGGGCTGGGGGTGGGGGGGGGGCAGTAGATTTTTAAAAGACAGCATGAGAGACAGGCATATCAACAGAAAGAAAAAGGATAAGCTGCTGGATGAGTGCATGTTGACACATATATACAAATATTTATCAAATACGTTTCTCTCTTCTACAGCCCTTTTCTCCTGTAAAAACAAAAAAGTTTCAAAAAGGAAGTTAGCTCTCAATATCCCCATTTTATAGCTCTACGTTATCTTCAGCACTTGTGTGGCCTCCATTACTGTTGTATCTGAGCACCTTGGTCTTCTATGTATTCATCCTCATAACATCCCTGTAAGATGAGAAGTGCTCTTCTCCCTATTTCGCAGACGGAGAACTGAGGCAAAGATTAAAATGAGTTGCCCAAGGGCAGAGGGAATCTGTGGGTATGTCTACGCTGGAGCTAGGGGTGTAATTTCCAGTTTGAGGAGACAGACCTGCACTAGCTCTCATGAAAACAGAGTCAAGCATCAAAATAGCACTAAAAGCAGAGTTGAGCCATCCCCACCCAAGATGCTAAGTGTGTTCTCAAGGCAGATTAGCCTCTCCCATCACCACAGCTACACTATTTATTTTTTAAGCAAGCTTGCTCAGGTATCTCCCCCGAAGCTGGAATTTATAACTCCAGCTAAAAGCAGAGACATATATTGTGGCAGCCCAGGGAATTAAATGTTGGTCTTTCAAATCCCAGGCTAGTGACTTCATCCCAAAAAGGAGGATGGCCTGGTGGTTAAAAAAAAAAAAATACCTGAGGCACAGAGAGGTGAAGGAACTTGACTAATGTCACTCAGTATGTCAGTGACAGAGCCAGAAATGGAACCCAAGTCTTTTGACTCCGTTCTAGGTCTATATCCACTAGATTGCACTACCTCTGATTCAATAAAACCATATAAACCAACAGGCAAATCCCATTATAGGCTGTCTGATGGTCAGCCATTCTATACAACCTTCATAAACCAAATGGATCATGGAAAACCTTTTTCTCAAATCATTCATGCTCACATCATCATTTTCCAATCCTCCCCCTTTTTATTTACTGGGAATATTCTGAGAATTGCAGGGGGTTTAAGGATGCATCTTTGGCTGGTTGTCTAGCTCATAAATGAGTGATTAAGGAGAGAGATTTCATATAGTTGCTTTTTTCATATCTTGTAAAGGTCAGTGACTATAGTCTCTTATCCTCAGATAAATTCTGAGGATATTTAATATATATACACTCATCCTCTTGAGCGAGTTTGCTGCTAGAGAGAGAATAAAATTTGAATTTATACTGCACCTTTCATATTCAAGGTACCCCTGCGAACTTTATCATAATGAAACTGGATGCCTGCAGCAAATGGAATGTACAAGCAAACAGGGCAAGCGTTGCGTGCTCATAAATAGCCCTGTACCAAGCATTGGATATTAGAACCTGGTTTTAGTTAGAGACTGAATAGCAGGCAGGACACCATACTCTTAACAAGCTAACCAACATTATTTAACTTCCACTTGGGTGGTTCCGTGATGGCTCATCAAAAGAAAAGTACCTTTAGCCCTGTTCTGGCTGGACTGCACTCCTGTTCTTGTGGTTAAGGCACTGGTTTAATATTTAAGAGAGTTGGGTTTAATTCCTGACTCTGCCCACAGACACCTGGTGTGAACTTGGGCAAGTCACTGAGGTGTTTAAGTACCTTTAAAAATCTGGGCCTAACTTTTGATTTCAATGGGAGTTAGGCTCCTAAGTAACATTAAAAATCTGGGCCTTACTCTCTGGATAAATCTACACTGCAATTAGACACCCGCAGCTGACTTGGGCTCACAGGGCAGTTTAATTGTCTAGACTTCATGGCTCAGGCTGGTGCCTGGGTTTTAGGACCCTGTGAGGTGGGAGGGTCCTAGAGTCTGAGCTCGCAAGTCTACACTTCAATTAAACAGCCCTGCAGCCTGAGCCCCATGAGCCCAAGTCAGCTAGCACAGACCAGCTAGGGGTTTGTAATTGCAGTGTAGACATACCCTCTCTTTGCCTCAGTTCCCCATTTTAATGCTATTTCCTGACGGCATACGGGTGTTCTGAGAGTGAACTTACCAATATATGTGATAAAGATGACATAATCTAATTAGAGAAGAAGAAAAAAAAACACCCTTTGAATACCTTCTTAAAACGCTCCTTCACTCCTCTCCCCAAGTTACCCCCTCCCCTCAAGTTAGGTAGCTGGTACACAGAATGCAAATTGTACTGGGGCATATGATTTATAAGGAGAGGCTGAGGGAACTGGGCTTGTTTAGTCCGGAGAAGAAAAAATCAAGGGAGGATTTGATATCAGCCTTCGACTACCTTAAGGGGAGTTCCAAAGAGGATGGAGTTTGGCTGTTCCCAGTGGTGGCAGATGACTGAACAAAGAGCAATAGTCTCAAGTTGCAGTGGGGGAAGTCTGGGTTGGATATTAGGAAACACTATTTCACTAGGAGGGTGGTGAAGCACTGGAATGGGTTACCCAGGGAGGTGGTGGAATCTCCATCCTTAGAGGTTTTTAAGGCCCAGCTTGACAAAGCCCTGGCTGGGATGATTTAGTTGGTGTTGGTCTTGCTTTGAACAGGGGGTTGGACTAGATGACCTCCTGAGGTCTCTTCCAACCCTAATCTTCTATGATTCTATGACTAGTATTGTCTCATTGGTTACTTGCACCACCCTATCTATCTGTATCCATCCATGTCTTGCTCTTTAATTTTAAGTTCTTTGGGGCAGGAACCATCTTTTTGCTTTGTACAGCACCTAGAAGAATGGAATACTGCTCCATAACTGGGACTCCTAAGCACAATCACCACCACACAACCACTTGGTGAAAGTCTTAAGGCAACAACTTTCTGATTCAGAGCCGAGCTAGAGTACCGTATTATTGACACATATAGCGCTGTGAATACACACACACAGCTATACCCTTCTCCTTGCCTTCTAAGTAGATATTTCTCCATCCTCCCTCCCCCTTCACATGGTCTATTCCGTGAGAACTACTGCAGTAGTTCAAGTTAGAGCAGAGATGGCATGCTGATAAACGTGGCCAACGCTGAACATAGTATCAACCGCTATGCATACAACTGAGCTTCTGATAAAGAACAAAAGCTTTTTACCTATTTATTTTCATTTCTGAGATATAAAATAAAGCCTCTTTTGTTGCTTGGCTAATCCTTATACTGTCTTGGAGAAGAGGTATGTTTTTGTCACTTCCTCTTGCTGATAAGACTTGTATCAAGGTTGAGAAGGAAGGAATTGTAATTTTTCAATTTAAGTGACTGTTCATATCAACTGGAGTCTTGGTTAAACAAATCCCTAGTGAAACAAGAGATAAGGAACAATCTATTAGTATATTAAATCAAAAAATGGTTTCCCATACTGTGTGCCCCTAAAAAAAAAATTATCCTGGTGTGCTCTGATAAGTAATTATCAGTAGTGCAATTAATACATTTTCTAGCCTATTAGCGGGAAACAAATATTTACCGTAGCTTACAATTATTATTTTGATGATGAGTTGACAAAGACGTTTCTAATGCCATATCGCCAATGTATTTACCTGATCCTCAGACCCTAAAGTTGCTGTCAGCCGCTGCTAGGCTTAGGCCCTTCCTATATTAATAGAGAAATATCCAGTGGTATAATTACAAACCCATAGTGTAGACACATGAAAATAGCTTAAATGGAAATTGCACCACGGTGGCTTACTCCGTTAATTTACCAGATTAAACTGCAATGTTGTGAAATTTGCTTTATATTGGTGCAGCACATCAGCATAAAGGAGTTTGTCTGCACTGGTGCAAACTCATCCATTGTAGATAGGAGGCCAATAGTATTTTATTTGACATAATGTGTAGAGGTCAAAGGCCTCTGGTGCTGGAGAGTCAAGAAAGGCTTTGTCAAATAGGTTTGGTTTTCCTCTTTTGGTATGAGCATAGGTGGGAGTTTGCACTTATAAACTGGAGGAGAGGTAAGAGCTCTTTAGGAAGGGAGTGCAATCTCTGGTTCAGAACAATAGACAAAGCCAGGAATCTTGGAATCTATTCCCAGATCTGCCATGTATTCTCTGAGCTACTACGGGCATGTCTCTCTGCCTCAACTTCCCTGTCTTTAAAATGAGACTACTACTAATCTCCCTCACAAGATGAATCAATGCTTTTAAGCACATTTAACAGAGAGTGCTATAGAACTAAAAAATGTTACAATACTTAATCATGCTTCAGACTATTGCCAGCTGGGGTCACGAAGGAGTGTCCCTTTCACGGTATAAAATGGCACAAGGTGCATTATGAGGGGAGTGAGGAGAGAAGAATGATTAGTCCTTTTTGTGAAGCATCCAGCTTAGCCTCTGACGGCAGCCAATGTCTACACAGAGCATGTGCAGTCGAACACAAGCTAGTTAGCTTGAATAAGAGCAGAAAGGCAGCAGCATGGGCTGTAGAATCTTATCCGGGACACTGGGTATGTACTAGGGTGGCCAGCCAGTGCTGCCACTGCATGAGTGCTCTTGTTATTTGAGCTAGCTAGAACAAAGCTAGCTTGCATGCATCTACACATACTGCAATCACACCTCTGATGGCAGCGTAGAAATACCCTGAGCACTGAGCTAGACAGACTATTGTTTTGTTCATTTTTACATCTCCCCATAATATGTGGTTTCTCCATGATATTCTGGCTCTCCCACTTCAGACTGGCATCTCCAAAGCAGTGAATGATGTTAGATAGTGGTTGGAAGGGGATGGGGAGAGACAAACTAAGGGTGAATACAATAAGAATCTCATTACGGATTTCTCAGAGGGGGGTGGAGATACAGAGGAAGAACATACGAGATTTCAGGTAGAATCTTGCTTTGAAAAGTGTTGTATTTGAGACCAAATCAACCAAAGTGTGTCCATATGTAAACGATTTATGCTGAGTCCAGGCAACATGCCCAATTCCTATTGGCTAGAAGACTTGGGGGGAGGGGCGATAAAAAAGGTTAGACATTGTTTCAACTAGTCTTCTACATGGCACGTGTTGAATTAATGGGCTAAACTTATCTCTGGTGTGACTCCAATGAAGTAATAGAGTTACTCCAAGGATGGATGAATTTGGACCAGTTTATATGCAGAGCACTACTTTGGAGCTGTTGGAGACTGCCGCTTCAGGAACTTGGCTAGACTGATTTTTCAAGCTTTAGCTACTTGTAAATTTTTCTTTTTGTTCTTAAAAACAAACAAAAACTCTTAGGAAATCCCAAGGGGGCTGCACTGTCATCTTCTGCTATACAATACATTCCCTGTGTTCAGTAAGGCAGTGTTAATGCCTTTATGATCATTTTAACTCATTTTTCAGAATACTAAGCAGATCTCATTATCCTATTATTTTGGATATTCTGGAGGGCTGCGTTGTGGCATTTCAGTCTCTAGTTACGAGCTAGCTGGTCCTTCGATCTGGGTTTGCCACATGACCTTGTGCACTCATCTGAGCAAAACGGACTCTGATGATCCTTATGGAATGGGAAATCAAAGGCATTCAATTTCACACTTGTGAAACCAAACACAGAAAAGCGGCAACAGCCAAGCTCCTATCTTCCCTTGGAAATTGGATGGTTAGGTGTTTCGACTGGCAGTTTTTAGAGAGGAACAAGAGATAAAGAGAAAATGTTGCAATGATAGCATTAATACCTCCGCTGATCAGTTTGTACAGCTGCTGAAAAACTGTTAGTTTTGAGGGGCTGAGATTTCACTGAACATTTATAGAGTAGCAGCCAACAACTGCTACATAAAAGGGTAAAATTCACTCACTGTGCAGAGATCTAGCACAAGGCCTGTACATCACTTATCCCCCAATTAAGCCTTCAAAATAGGGCCTAAGAAGTTATATAAGCCTGTTGCCGGCCCCTCTGCACAGGGCTGAATTCTGGCCTTTTGACCCGAAACTCCCACAATTCCAGCAGGTGTGCCACAATACACAGCCAAAAAGTTCCCATAACACAATGAGCCTGCGGCTGATGTGGAGGATACTGCGTTACCTACCCACTATGCTTTTAGTAATAAAGCACGCTGTTGTGCAGACACAAGCAATGAGAGAGGCACTGGCACAAGCGGTACAGTGTGAACTCTCTCCACTGAGGTTTTTTTTTTGTTTGTTTGCATTATATCAACAAATCTTATACCAGTGCAACTTCCATGTGGACAAGCTCTTCAGCCCCACTGCAGCTAAGCATTTGAACAAGGTCATGAGTCCATCCCCCTTCAGCAAAAGCACGTAAGCATGTGCATAACAATATGCCTAACGTTAAGCAAATACTTAAATGCTTTGCTGTACAGGGAGAGGAAAGAAAATGCTAGGCAGATAACTGGGTAGAGAAGGTTGAGATTGCATGAAGAACAAATTCTACATAATATACCATACTATAAATGTAACATACGCAGGCCAATTTTTTTTTTTTTTTTAATTACAGAAAGGTTCTAAGTGAATTTTAGATCTGGGGAATCATGCTTGGTTGTTCCTTGGAAATCCAGGTAGCAGGTATACCATGAAACACCATACTGTGAACTTCTCTTCTCCCCCCTACCACTGCTGCCAGTCTCACCTGACACAGACATGCCAATCCCATGGAAAAACGCACAGAAATTGGTCTTGTTTTTGGCTTAATTGGCTTGTGAGTTGCTTGTTGGCTAGTTTTTGGCTTGTAGTTTGTTGCTTTTTTTTTTGATCGGTTCCCAGAAAGCAGGGGCAAGGGGGCGGGGAGAGAGTCAGGGGTTCACAGCGGGCCCTCCACTGTCCCAAACTGCACGCCACGGGGACCTAGTCACAGAGTGTTGGGTTCTTAGGGATTAGCTTGTTTTGGCCTTGCTTTGAAGTGGGATTAGCTTGATTTTTGGCTTATTGTGAAAGTTGGGGTGCTTATTTACCACATGAAAGTTGCTAATTGTGAGAGGCCAGAAGTTGAATGGAGCATGGAAATGACAATTAATATTTTCAAACCTGGATGCCGAAAGTAAGGGCACTAAAGCCATTTTTAGGCACAAATATATATATTTTTAAAAATCCTGCTTTTCAGAAGAGTTGAGCACCCATAAAGCCCACCAAAAGTCAATGGGAGCTGGAGGGTGCTCAGCACCTTTTGAAAAATCAGGCTGCTTAAATATGGATTTAGTAGCCCAATCTTAAGCACCCAGGATTGAAAATTTCAGCTTGAACTCCCTTCTCATCCACAGGGATTGTTTCTTCAGGGCAAGTTTGAGGCACATTGGTATGGGTACAAAAAAGGGAAGGTTGTATTTCTCTTTGGTCCCGTTGTATTTTCTCTTATAGATAAGGAGGCAGCTTCAGTCTCTAGGACTGTTTCTCTTGCATCACTAAAGAAAGGTGTGGGGCAAAAAAGTGTATCCCTGCCACCTGTCCAGACTCAGTGGGTTTCAACTTGCATAACCCTCTGCTCTTAATGTAATGGAACTGATTTAGCCTTATTACCACTTTCTAGCTTCTCTCCAACCCTCTTCCATGCTACCTTTAACAGGATGATAACACACGCTGATAGAGGGCTATCTCCAATCCATTACATGCTGATCTAGTGAACAGGAACAGGCTGGAGCTACTTGTAGCCTGAACCCTTTTGTGCATCAGACACCACTAGCCTTATCTGTTACTAAAAAAGCAACAAGCAGCGGCAGGCAGAGCTAGCAAGCTGGCTAAATATGCAGGAAACGTTATCACTACCTAGTTGCTCCTCATGTGTGCCCAATAGTTTTGGCTAGGATAATGAATTTGCAGAATAAATCAATGCTGTCTAGACTGACACTGAAGCAAAAATTCTTCCTGTCTGCATTCAGATGAATGTTCAAACCTAATCACAACAACGGGTGACATTCACCACCACGAACAGGACCTGCTCAAGAGCTTTGAACTACTTAAGCCCCTAACATGCAGTCCGTATCTGGGTAGGATTTAGGTGGTGTCTGGCAAGCTGACTACATGGGGGCACATTTCACCCTTTTGAAAAGGGATGGGTCAGTGCAACAAAACAAAATTAATCTCCTCACAGGACAGCAGGCTGGGAACTTGCTGCTTTATATAATTGCATCACAACAGCGTGGGAGGGAAAACTCCCACTGATTAAACAAGAAGAGTGTGTCGGGAGGGGAGGGGTGAGAAGAGAAAGAGCCACATAAGAACTGCCATATTGGGTCAGACGAAAGGTCCATCTAGCCCAGCATCCTGTCTTCCAATAGTGGCCAATTCCAGGTGCCCCAGAGGGAATGAACAGAACAAGTAATCACCAAGTGATCCATTCCCTGTTGTCCATTCCCAGCTTTTGGCAAACAGAGGCTAGGGACACCATCCCTGCCCACCCTGGCTAATAGCCATTGATGGACCTATCCTCCATGAATTTATCTCGTTCTTTTTTTAACCCTGTTATAGTCTTGGCCTTCGCAACATCCTCTGGCAAAGAATTCCAAAGGTTGACTATGCATTGTGTCAAGAAATACTTCCTTTTGTTTGTCTTAAACCTGCTGCCTATGAATTTCGTTTGGTAACCCCTAGTTCTTGTGTTATGAGAAGGAGTAAATAACACTTCCTTATTTACTTTCGCCACACCAGTTAGGATTGTATAGACCTCTATCATATCCCCCCTTAGTTGCCTCTTTTCCAAGCTGAAAAGTCCCAGTGTTATTAATCTCTCCTCCTATGGAAGCCATTCCATACCCCTAATCATTTTTGTTGCCCTTTTCTGAACCTTTCCCAATTCCAATATATCTTTTTTGAGATGGGGCAACCACATCTACACACAGTATTCAAGAGTTGGGCGTACCATGGATTAATATGGAGGCAATGTGATATTTTCTGTCTTATTATCTATCCCTTTCTTAAAGATTCCCAACATTGTTTGCTTTTTTGACTGCTGCTGCACATTGAGTGGATGTTTTCCAAGTACTACCCACAATGACTCCAAGATCTTTCTTGAGTGGTAACAGCTAATTTAGACCCCATCATTTTATATGTAGCGTTGGGATTATGTTTTCCCCATGTGCACAACTTTGCATTTAGCAATATTGAATTTCATCTGCTATTTTGTTGCCCAGTCACCCAGTTTTGTGAGATCCCTTTGTCACTCTTCACAGTCTGCTTTGGATTTAACTGTCTAGAGTAGTTTTGTATCATCTGCAAATGTTGCCACCTCACTGTTGACCTCTTTTTCCAGATTATGAAAATATTAAATACTACTGGTCCCAGTACAGACCTCTGGGGGACACCACTTTTTACCTCTCTCCATTCTGAAAAGCGACCATTTATTTCTACCCTTTTGTTTCCCCATCTTTTAATCAGTTACCAACCCATGAGAGAACCTTCCCTCTTATTCTGTGACAGCTTGCTTTGCTTAGGAGCCTTTGGTGAGGGACCTTGTCAAAGGCTTCCTAAAAATCTAAGTACAGTATATCTCCTGAATCACCCTAGTCCACGTGCTTGTTGACCCTCCTTAAAAATTCTAATCGATTGGAGAGCATGGGCAGCGGGTGGAACCGCCCCTTAGGGGAGGCTAGCCCCTGGTACTGCCCCTTCCATCCCCTCCCCCCACAACCAAAGCCCCAAGACCCCCTGCCCCTCCCCTGCGGCCGGAGGAGCCCTGAGCGCCCTGGGCTGGCCAAAGCCTCGACTCTCCCATGCCCCTCCCCTCCCCTCCCCGTGCCCAGAGGAGTCCAGGCCAGTCGCAGCCACACCTCCCTCCCCAGAACCTAAGCCGCAGCAGGGAAAATCCTCTCACTCTCGTGTGAAGAAACTTTTGATGTGCCCCATGCAGGTTCTGGGGTGGCTGAGGAGGCGGTATATGCTATTCAGCTTCCTGGGTTCATCAGTCATCTCCCTGGCATCTCTGATGAATCCAGGAAGCTGAAGAGCAGATACCACCTCTTCAGCTGCCCTGGAACCTGCATGGGGCATAATAAAACAAGAACTTCCCCCCAAAATTCCACAATCAGGGGTCTGGCAGCAGCGGCAGCACCTGCCTCCCCTGGCCTATTATACCCACAGCCCATGTTGGAGAGGAATGATTTCCCTTTAGAAAAGCCACGTTGACTCTTCCCCAACATTCATCTGTGTGTCTGACAATTCTGTTCTTTACTATACTGTAGTTTTAATCAGTTTACACAGTACTGAAGTTAGGCTTCATCATCCTTTAATTGTCAGGATCACTTCTGGAACCTCTTTTAAAAATTGGCATCATATTAGCTATCCTCCAGTCATCTGGTACAGAAGCAGATTTAAATGCCAGGTTACAGACCACAGTTAGTAGTTCTGCATCCCATAATAGTCTGTGTAACCTAGCTAACTGGATTCACTATACACCCACTGGTAGCACTACCTCATGCAACTCCATTCATTGTAGTGTGGGTACACCAAGCAGCAATCTAAATTCTTTTTTTAAGCTTATCCTGTAACTCATTGTAAGCAGCCCCTTAAACACTGTTGTTGCTCCGCTCTGCTTTTGTCCCTGCCATTCTGGTACTGAGTTGTTCAGAACTGAATGCAATACTTTCAATGTCATCTCATGAGTGCAAGGACTATCCCCATATTGCTAGATTTGTTTCTTTGGATGACAGCCATACATTCTGAAAGGTCTGTTTTCTTTATGGAGACTTGAGATGTTTTCCACATTTTATTCTTTTCAAACAAAGCCTCTCGCAAGTGCCTTATTGCTGTTATTTATTTATTTCTCCTCTCCTGGCTGGTTAGCGCAGGCAACTGTTTTCCTCAGTCCCAAGAGAAAATCCTCCAAAGCTAATGACCCTGCCAGAGGTTCATTTGTTGCCGTAAAATGTCAGACAAGGTACTTTAAGGCAGTCGAATTGGCTGGAGAATGTGGCTCTACATTATTATTTAGAAAAAGAATTAAAGGTAGGTCTGTCAATTTCATGCATTTAAATGTCATTCTTGTCTGTTTCTGGGAGTTTTATATCAGGTTGAATATAACAGGGACTCCAATAGTAGGAGCTAATGGAACTGATTCTGCAGCTAAGTACCATTTTCCAGGGATGATGTGGAAATGCAGACAGATTTGCTGAAAAAGCCACAGGAGTAAAGGTGTTATTTTTATATAATTATTCATGTCTTGGGGGGGTGGGGAAATCTCAACCAGCTCCAGTGCAATTGTAGGTGTGGCCAACTCATGACTTGATTGAGACAGAAACACAAAACATCCACCCAAATACCCATACAGATCTCACAAGCAGATCTCCTGTATGCACATACTCATCCATACCTGTCTCCAAGAATATATGCATACACATACTGCTGTCTTTAGGATGAGGTTTAAAATCCAGGTCTTTACCACCCAGGGTAAAGTATCTCATGGCACTTTCTGCACGTGTAGGAGTGTGTTAACCCTGGTGATGTAAGTTAAATATTTGTTTACTTGCTCAAGTCAGTCTGTGTCCTGTTTGTCTCTTTATTCATTAGGTGCTAGATTCACTCCTAAGTATCAGCATGTTGCAGCACTGCCTCGGAGAGCCACAATTCCTCCCCTGCACCCCCATTTGGTGAGCTATGCCAGCAAGTTACAGAGTTTGAGCTAAGACTCTGTCCAGTCTCCATCCCATCTCCATGCACTTGCTTCAAGGGGGATGCATCTGAAAAGCAGGGACTGTCCCAGACACAAGGTCATGGTAGGTCTTAGCTAACCTGGGGGATGAACAAGGCCTTAGTTACCCTTACTTTCCTACAACAAGGCCACCGTCTACAAAATCATCCTCCCCCCGCTTTCTATTGTAGACAAAAACAGGAAGAATCATACCAAAGGGCTGGAATTTGGCTCCCATCTCCTACTGAATTTTATTGGGATTAGGAACTCAAATCCCATTAGGTTCCTTTGAAAAGCCCAACCAAAACCTTTGTGAGAATCTCTTGTTGCCCTCATCTTGAGCTCTCTAAATGCACTTTTCAGTCCAGCATGATGATAATTTTTAAGACCACGTTGGCCTGTCCCAGTTCACTTACCTTGAAAAGGAATATGAAGACTATCCTGAAGAAATGAATTCATCTCCTGCTTTGTTCCACCTTTACGATGCTGCGTACATTTTCAATGACCCCAAGGAATTATCTGTATTAATAAAAGTAATTTTTAATTGCAGTTTACAATTTAATATTTCATGGGATGACCCATACAGTGTTCAATTTTAGAAACAGACTCAGTTTGGAGCCATAATGGCCATGCTTCAATATACATACAAGTCTCCCTCTATCTCACAGGCCCTGTTTGGGATGGGAAGGATGACCAGCTGTATCATTGGATTAATTTTCCATAAATTGTCACATTCTCAGTGGCATTTACTCACTAGGGGCCCGATCCAAAGCCCATTGAAATCAATAGAAAGTCTCCCATGGACTTAAATGGGCTTTGCATCAAGCCCTGGGTTTATTTGTCAAACTTGCCTGGTTCAGGTTCCTCACAAGACAAAAAAAACTTGGGCAAGCGTTGCTGATGCTCCACACCTTGCAGGGATCCTGCACCCACTTTTGGAGTGCAAGCCACATGGATGTTCCCCTGTAGATTTGGCTGAGGTTTTGGGGTGTCTGGATTTCTCTTTTAATTCCCCCTCTTCCCTCCCCCCCCCAAAAAAATGAATGCAACTTGAAAAAATGGTTCACAGGAATCTCTGAGAACTGAAACCAATGTATTGCGTAAGGCTGTGTTAAAATGACCCATCTTCAATATGCGGCTGCATCACCTAGCAAAGGACCATTATTGGGAGAAAAGGAGTTGCACACTTTTCTCAGATATTAATTTTAGGGCGGTGACTAATTTTCTGGCTGGATTGGATAGACTGATCCAATGCAGACTCCCTGTTGTCTGGATACAGGGAGCTTGCTCACTATGATTTGCAGGGGTTCGGATCTGGGATTTTACTTTGGGACAATCTCTAGAACAAGCCCAAACACTGAATGCAAAACTCGAAAATACCAAGCTCCACCCAGTTTCATGTTGACGCTACATACGGCCTGTTGTAGACTAGGGAAATTTGCACCAGTTAAACTACAGTGCCACAATTACATTGGTACAAAGCCTCGTGGAGACGCACTGCGTCAGTGCAAGGCCAGGTTTGCACCATTGTAGTTTATCCTGCTAACTTATTAAGGAAATTTGCAAGAGGGCAAACCTCTCTTTTTACTAGAGCAGCACATCTGCACTGAAGGCTTACAATGGTGCAACCCGACAGAGCTTAAGAGGCAAGACCACAAATTCTACCTGGTTCAGATATAAGATCAACCACCTGGGGCTTTGGACTTCTCAAACAACATCATCATCTTCAGTGAACCTTAGGGAACCTCGTGAGAGGTGCACATGTGTCATGGAACCTGAGAACAAGTCAGTCCCCACAATGAACATGAAGCCAAGAGCGTTCAGCTTAATTTTGGATTTTTTTTTGCTTTCCTTTTACACAGTTATCATTGTGCAGCCAAATGTTAGTGAAAGGATTTGAGGTACTGCTAATAAAAAAAAAATGCATGCATGCGAGTTAAGCAAAGATGGATGAGAACAAAAATACCACTCATTAAGTTTCAGGAGTATTCTAAGGCTGTGCTGGGGACAGTACAAAATTATGTACATGCTGCCTATATTTAGTACTTACAGGAGGACTTCACTCTTTAGACAAGAGATGGGGAAGTTGTGGAGGAGCGCTATTCACTCGAGCCAGAGGAATAAGGAGGAGGCTCCCCTCCCCTATCTATACAATGGGCAGAATTCCGGATCTAGATACCCCTGAACTTGGCAGTTCTTCTAAATCCAGATCAGAATTTTGCTACTTGTGTTATGTCCAGAGTGAAGTAACATAACAGAAGTAAGGGAGTAATTAAATGTCTGGGCATTGCATGCAAGTCTAATGTGTTAATAAAAAAGTAATTGCACCACCTTTGTTTCACCAGGTTTGGCTTAATTACACGGCAGTTATTCACTCTCTGCACTTATTCACTCTCAGCAAGAGTTCTCCTTACCATCTGCTGATATTTAATTAATATACACTAAATGTCCTACTATATTATTAAATCTCATTTAGAAACTTTGTTGGTATCCCGATCCAGGGGAGATGAAAAAGGACCTCTCTCCTGGTGTTCAATTATTTAGATTTTAAAAAAGGGGGTTTGTTAATTAAGAAGAGGGAATGAGTGGGGGGGTGGGGGAGGAAAGGGAGAGAGAGAGTTTCTTCAAGAATAGGATGGAAGGGAAGGAGAATTCCTAGAGCTCTGTGTGTGGATGTGGATTATCCAAGTCCCCTCCTGAATTCTTGAAAGTTTTTACAAAGCTGCCATGAAGACAACTGAATGAATTTCACAGTGGTTTCTTGCTGTGTAAACTGGCATGGATATACAGCCATATCTGACAAAACACTATAGCTATCTCAGTCCTAATGCACTCACATTACAATGTACAGTGATCACCATCACAGGCCATCACCAAGGATTGAACTCAGGACCACGTCCAGCACTAAAAGCATAAGCCTCGGCCATACATAAAGTAGTAAGCAACTCCCCTCTAGCTGCAGTAGACCCACATTCTCTGCGGGTGAGCCACTAGAAGGAGCCACAAAGTTACACCTGTGCTGTAAGACACAAGAATTGATGTGAAAGGTTGTCCAGATAAAGGGTTTCATTCTTCAAGGCATCTCCTCTGACACCGCTTTCAACAGTCTAATTTCCCTCTCCAAAAGTATCACCGGTGAGATGCGTTAATTTCATTATAATAGCACCACAGCTTGTCATAAATATGAAGGGAGTGGGTCTGATGCAGTACTATAAAATCCTCTTCCCAGTAAAGGGTTAAGAAATGCAGGTAGCCAGACTGACACCTGACCTGGCTGGCATCTGACCAATGAGGGGACAAGATACTTTCAAATTTTGGGAGGGGGGAAGGCTGTGTGAGTGTCTCTTTGTCTGAGTCAGAGTGATCTTGGAAGACAGAAAGAACCTACAGAAAATCCGCCTCCTCACCAATACTCACTTTTCTAAAGTAAGTTTAGATAGCATAGTGAGTAGATTTCTGTTTATTTTGCTTGGCACATTCCCTGTGGGAGAGGGAAGGGTTATTCCTGTTTTTCTGTAACTTTAAGGTTTTGTCCAGAGGGGGGAATCTCTCTGAGTGCCCTGTAAAATAGTTACCATCCGGATTTTACAAAGATGATTTTACCTTCTTTGTTTTTAATAAAATCCTTCTTTTAAGAAGCTGTTTTCTATGGTTTTTAAAAACCCAGGGGGTGGGTTTTTAGATCACTGTGTAACCAATTGGTTAGGAGATTATCCCCAAGCTTCCCAGGACAGGGGGGTACGGGCTTGAGAGGATATTTTGGTGGGGAAGGGACTTCAAGTGGTCCCCTTTCCTGGATTCCTGTTTAGAACACTTGATGGTGGCAGTGGAAGAAGCATTTCTCAGGGTGCAGGGAATTTTGTACCTTGGGGGTTTTAACCTAAGCTGGTAAAAATAAGCTTAGGGGCTCTTCATGCGGGTCACCCGGACACAGCTAAAATATGCCACTCCCCTATAAAAAGGGAGATCAAATGCAGGTGTGTGTCAGGTTTGCCCAAACTAGGATGAAAACCTCATGCTTTAGTGAATAAACACAATGACTGAGATTTTCAATTCTGCCTCAGATTTGGGGATCCAAAATTACTTGGGTGGCTTTGAAAACACTCGCAATCATCATCTCCAGCTTCCTGAAGTGTAAAAAGTAAAAGATTAAAACTCATGCCCGCCCACCTACCTAGGCACCACCTCCCCAAACACCATGCACACAAAGCAACAATGCACACTACTCATTAGGTTTGGTGCATCAGAGACTTAATAGGTCTTTCCCATCCCTAATATTTCTATTAAATCTTTTTTAAAGGTACCTTAAATTCTTATTGCCCACTTCACAACTTTTGCCATTTCAGGTGTAAACCAAAATGTTTGCTGTGCCTTGTAACCAGCTACATGCTTCTCAAAAGCAGAACAGGGAAAGGGGAATGAGCAAGGGTGTGACATGGAAATATGGCGTTGGGCCAAGAGCAAAGCTCAAACATCAAAAAGTAGATATTGGTCATTGCCAGTGGAATGATGGAGGATATAGAGTACTGAATGTTTGCTGAAGTATAGCTAAGGATATCATCCTGCTGACTTTAACCCAATACTCCTCAAGCCAATAGTCTATACTACGGCTTACGTTGATGAAAGTTACATGGCTCAGAGGTGTGGGAAAACTACCCCTCTGAGCAACATAATTTACATCAATTTAAAGTGGTGTTTACACCGTGATATGTCGTCAGAAGAGCATCTCCTGCTGACATTACTCCATCTCAATGAGAGACGAAAGCTATTAGGTCAACAGGAAAGCACTCTCCCATTGACGTAATGTGTCTTCACCAGACATACTGCAGTGGGACCGATTTAGTGCGGTAGTGGAGACAAGCCCTTACTATCTTCAGTGAGTCCTTCAAAAGAAGTGGCTGGTGGAGCCCTTTCCATTTGGTCTGTCCAACATTGAATTGCCCATCCAACATTGAATTGCCTCTTTGCATCCCTGATACAGGTTGGATGCTGTCAGACTCAGGTCACTAATATGCCTCGTCTCCAGTTGAGAGACGAGAGAGATTAAAAGTCAGCAAACAGGAGTGACTGAAGAAATGTGATTCTGAATTTGAGAGCTTATCCTGCTCTCTCATTGAAGTTAATAAAAAATAAAATAATAAATAAATAAAGGATGATTCACAGCATGCTATCCAAGACATGCTTTTCCCACTCCCCCTAATTCAGGTTACTCTTCATTTCTCCAAATCACTTGCATCTGGGAATCACCGTGTTGCAAATCCAAAGGAATTATCTAATACTGTTTCATTTCTTTCCTCATTAGCAAAAGAGTGAGTTTATCAAGTTCGGTCTAATTTATATTAAAAAACAGATTGGTAGATTTTTTTTTTTACTTTGTAGAGATCAAAGTCTCTAGCTGCAAACAACTGGAAAAAAAATAAGGGATGCCCATTAAGAACCAAAACTGAGAGATGTTTTTTGTTGTTATTCAGCCTAACATTAAATCTGCTCAATGAAATTATTTTCAATATATACAGGTTACTACCAATGGTGCAGCTGCAGTCAAGGGCAGACTGTATGCACTGAACAAATTGCCCAACAAACATGGATAAAAAAAATTCCTAAACTCTTTTTAATCCAACTTTTAAATAGTTGGAAATATATTTTCAAAATTAGGTACAGTGGAAAGTGAAAAGCTCAGTGCAAAAAACAAACAAAAAAAAACCACACACCACACAACCCAAAACAAAATTAAAAGGACATATTTAAAAATGTGTCAACCCAGCAAGCTCCCATGGCAGAGAGACAATGGAAGGGAATTTGTCCTAATGTGGAACTGGAACTTCTTACAGACTCCTGGACCAGCAGACTCCAATTCTATCATGCTTAGTGTCCTCAGTACCAACTTTGATACACGTGAGGTGAAATCCTGACCATCTTTGCAATCAATGGCAAAAACTCCAATTGACTTCAATAGGACCAGGATCGCACCCCTTGTCAACCTAGAACAGGTTTAAGTCTCTGCAGCAAGAGACTCATCCCTTCCTCATCCAAACAAATAGATAAATGAAATATTATTTGCAGCTTGCTCTTTGGGGCAAGCCTTTCATACGAGACTATAAAAACTGGAAATTTAGAAGCACACGTGTCTGATTTTGCATAGGACTTGTATTCCTATATCACTTAGAAACCTTCAAACAATCCTACCTGCTGTGCAGTAACATTAAATATCCCATGGCCATTGTTGTAAAAGGGATTTTTCCTGCACTCTTTAGTCAAAACTCCCCTCCTCCTGAGCATTGTGCAGCTTCCCGTGCAGCCACTGACGGCCAACTTCCAGCCTCCACATGGAAGCAGCTCAGTAGGAAGTTAAATGTTTTTTTGCATTCTACAGGCTTTGATCCTGCAAATCACATCTGCATAGGCAGACCCTTGCAGTTCCATAGAGCTCCTTGCAGGCACAAGGGTCTAATCCACACAGATCTTAATGCCAAAGAAGAGCCATAGTTTGTAATGTGCTTTGGGGTGAAATTGCTAAAATGCCGCAATGTATGTTTTTATAGGCAAAATATTCTGTTGAATAGAGCAAAAGGAGCACTGACATGGTGCCTATTCATCAATTATCCTACTCATACAAACTGGGACAATTGAAGGGATTATAATTTGCAATATTTGTACTTCATGGGTCTGATCCATTAAAATCAGTAGAAAGACTTCTGATCAGCCTCTCTATGCATTCTCCTCTGCTTCTTTTACCATTGCCTCTTATAACTTTTAATAAAAATAATGCATTTTAAAAAGAGGGAGGAATTTTGTAATAATTAGAATTATTCAGTGCATTTTATGATGACTGTATTGTAATTAGATACACCTGTTAAAAGCTAAACTACCAAGAGGCAGCTTTGATGCAAAACTTAATGGCCTCTCAGACCATGATAATCGCTACCAATTCCAGGTTGAGAGACTCCAGGCAATTACTGGACTTCAAAAAAAGATCATACTGGAAGAGCGCTGCCTTGTGTTTGCAGCTTTGGCCAATCAGCAGTGGCTGCAACAGCTCATTCAACTGAAAGCTGCTTAACCTTAGAGGGATATTTTACAGTCTTACCTGTGCAAGATTGCTTCAGAGCCAGTTTATAGATAGAGACAGCTTCTGCACTCCCGAGGCAAATTAAAAATGAAATCCATGAAGAATTGACAGGCAACTTCCTAGAACTCTGAACAACTCTAATTATGTTACAATACCTTTCATGGCTTACACAAAATAATCTCTCTGAGATTTGCGGACTCCAGGCTTGGTAGAATTTCCCTAAAGAGCTTCACTTGATATGCTCTGGAAGTCTCCTACATTGAACATTAATGCAGGAAACAGTTGTCAGGTTTTGTACTGCTTAATTCATTACTTTGTTTTACTTGTACACCTCCCCGTCCCCAGTAATATGGAAATGTTTCATTTACAAATTTAAAGCCTGAATATTATTCTGTGTTCAAGTCAGTAAGTGTGCATTAATGCTAGAGAAAGAAAGAAAATCTTAGTGTACAAAAATATGGGGCCACTAATTAAGAGTGAACCCCTGCTGATATCACAGAGTTCTGTGAAGAAATTGAAATAAATAATAGAAAAAGGCTGGTGCAATATTTAGGACAATGGGCTGGGATTCGGGAGATGTCGCTTCAGTTCCTGAAACTGCTACTCATTAACAATGTGACCTTGGGCAAGTCACTTAGGGTAACATTTTCAAAAGCACGCAAGTTACCTTTCCAAGTGATTCAGACATCGAGTAGCCTACATCCCATTGACATTCAACGAGGCTTCGGCTCTTATGGGTTGGACTCCCAGAAGTACTTGCACACCTACCTCCTATTGATTTCAAATACCTCTGTGAGTCTCAGCCTGTGTGCTAGAGTTTTGAAAATGGGACTTTGGCGCCTAAATCTCTAAAGGCATGTCTACATTGCAGCATGTGTAGGTACACCTGAGCTAACTTTGATTGAACTAGCTCACTGAAAACAGCAGCGTAGCTGCGGTTGCATGGGCAGTGGCATGACTTAGCTGCCCGAGTATAATCCTGCCCAGGACCCAGGAAACATACTCTGGTGGCTAACCCATGGCTACACTGCTATTTTTAGTGAGCTCTCGCCAATGCTAGCTCAAATGCGCCTTTATATGCTCAATTATGCCTCCCAATTGCTGTGTAAACATACCCTCAGGAGCTTTTGAAAAGGCTACCCTTAATCTCTCTGGACCTCAGTTCATCATCTGTAAATTGGGAGAAAATAAATATTATTCCCACTCAGTCTTCTCTATTTAGATTTCAGGTGAATTGGGGAAGGGACTGTCTCACTGTCCACTTGTAATGTTTAGCACAATCTTGTTTGGGACCTCTAGGAGTCTCTAATATAAATAAGAATTCTGCTTTCAAATAGCATTTGGGGGCTTCTATCCCCCCCCCTCTTTTTTCCATAAACAGAGACACATGCATGAAAAACAGCAGCAGACAAACTCTACTCTCAGGCCTGATCTACAGCAAGAAGTTAGGTTGATCCAGCTATGTTTCCCAGAGGGGTGAAAAACCCACATCCCTAAGCACTGTAGTTAAGCCAACCTAACTGCCTGTGTATATAGCACTATGTCAACGGAAGAATTTCCATCGACCTAGCTACAGCCTCTTGGGGAATGGATTACCTACCCAACAGGAGTACCCTTTCCATATTCATAGGTAGTGTTTCCACTGATGCACTACAGCAGCCCAGTCCCACTAGCGTAACTTCACTGAAGCGGGGAAGTGATGTACAGAGAGATCCAGGGATTTGGCAAAGGTCACATATGGCGTTTGCAGCAGGTCTCCTGAGGTCCAACCCGCTGCCTGATCCACAAGCCCATCCTCAATGAGAATAGGGTACCAGAGTGCATCTACATTGTCTGTTCATTCTTCCGCCTGACATGAGGGGATTCTATCCACTGGTCCTTGGGCATCCACTGCTGCTGTCAATGGGGGTCTGAGGGTGTGCAAGGACTGCAGGATAGTGTCCAGGATCTTCGCTGTTAAGATATCACAAGAATCACCATGGCAAACAGGTGTGATGTCATAAAGGCCTCTTTGTGACAATAGGAGCTGCAAGGGTAGAAATGTCACAGCAACAAGGATCCTGTTTTCATGGTATTTGTCTCTAGGGAACCTGAGGGAAGAGCGGGGGGGAAATTACTATATAAGCAGAACTGTGTTTAACAAGACTGTTTTTCAAAGAGGTCTATGGGGAGTCAGTGCATATTTAATACTTGTTGCGTAATTTTTTTTATTGTGATTATTTTCCACAGCCATTTTCATTTATCAACAATCTAGTTAAAAGCCGCTGGGTTGATCTACTTCTAATCTCAATGCCATTAAATTGATTATTCTTATTTCTTTTCTTAGTACTAAATAAATACCTAAATTTATAATGGGTGAAGTTAACCCTCAGGAACCTGGCATTTTCCATTCAGCCTGCCAAATACATTGCCCCTCCAGGTCATCTCAGCCCTGCTGAGTAACCCTCCTCCTCTTTATTCCCATGCTGGGCCATCAGCTCTGCCCGTGTACCTCAGTCCTGTCCTCTAGCCTGTCAATCATTCAGCTCAGGAACACTCAGTCCAAATAGCTGTGCCATTATCACATTTAATGCTGTGGCAAAACTTCCCTGTGCCAAAAAAGCCAGGGTGTTTAATAACTGTAACCTTTCATGGTGCAGCAGTGGTCAAACAAAAATAAACATTCTTTCTATATTTCACAGGCTTCCTTAGTCGCTTTCACGAGGATCACTAGTTCCCACTGATTACTTTAAAAAAATATCTTGATTTAATTATCTAATGTGAAGGAAGGGATGAGGATTAGTTTCTGATTAAAATGCTTGCAGAAAATAGATATGATTAATTGGAATAATCCTCTGGAAACCAAAAGGCTCCATCAGATAAAGTTTACCATGTGGATTGCACCCAAGTAATCATCAAAGCTTCCTACATAATTTTGCCAAGAGTCCATACTTATTGTGGAATTCAATGAGATTTGACCTGCACTCTTGTAATATGATAGTCCAGAGTGAAAAACAAAATCTTCTCTGTAATGTTCTCTCCTTCTACTTTTTAATGAGGCAGAACAAACACTCAAGGATTTATGCAGCTGGATTTATGATGCAGAACTTTTCATGAGGTATTTTATTCATTAATGTTATTTACCAACCCAGTGAACAGCTGCCCTCTAGGTTGCCCTGTTCCCATTTTAATAGTAGACTCACTGTTAAGATAAAGAAAGTGTGTAATTTCTGTTGTTCCCGTATTTCCATCATTATTCTGAACTAGCAGAATGATGTCTTGGAGCATGCTCCGTGGCAAAAATGCAGCCCCATAGCCCAGAAAGCCTCTTAGTTTAGATACTTTTTCATAAAACCAAAGGATCAAAGCCCAGAATTTCAAATAAAACTGGATGGCTTAGTTGCTGTACTGACCTTTACTCTGGTTCAATCCATCCCATGTACAGAGTGACCAAAAGCTGTAACCATCAGATGATTGTTTGATGCTGTGTGTGAAACTGATATTCTTGTTCTAGTTCCCAGAGAACAAATGCCCCCAACATAATAATACGCTAGTGAGTTTTAATTGTATTACTAGAGCAGCTTGTGATGCATTACCGCTGAGCCTGCTTAAACCTGAGTCATCCCTGAACCACAGCACAAAATGAGTCAGAGGCAAGACCTGCAGGTAATTGTGATTGGCTGAACCAAAGTTGAATGGCATATGGCCTATCTACAGGGGAAGATCCACCCAGGTGAACACAAGGCAGGTATAGAGGCTCCTAAAGGAAGCAGTGTCTCCAGTCTATTCAACATTAATGCGTGGCTGGGAACACTCCCATTGCCCATAGTTTCAACAAACTGCTTCTGCTCCAGCCCATACCCAGTTCCATGCCAGCCACCCAGCAACCCTGACAGATTTAGAGGCCCCAATCAAGATCTGGGCCACTTTGTACTGGGCACTACACAAATACATGGTAAGAGACAGTCCCTGCCCTGAAGAATTTACAGTCTAAATAGGCAAGACAAAAGACATTGTGGGAGACAAAAAATCATTATCTTCTTTTTACACTGAGCCTTAGAGAGGTTAAGTGAACTGTCCAAGGACAGCTAGGAAATTTGGCAGGGCAAGACACCTGGGCTCAAGAAATCAGAGTTCAGTCAAGTGCCTTAAAAAGACTCACCTTCCATGTTTGTAACTAGTTGGCCCTACTTGGATACAGAGAGGCCTTGGACTGAATGGGATTTAGGAGCCAAAAACCCATTGACAATCAATGGGACTTAGGCTCTTAGGAGACTAAATCACTTTTGAAAATATTTAGGCTTCTAAATTAGGCAAACATTTCAACACCGAGCGCAGGAATGCCTACACACCTTTAAAAATGTGGGCCTCCCTGTCTACAGGACCAGCCTTGCTGGATAAGATGCCAGTTCAAATCCATCAGTTTTTATTAATCCTTGCCCAGGCCTTAAAGAGCTTGTAAGAGCACCAATGGGTCCCTCGAGAAATGGGGCGACGTTATTTGAATATAATTCAGAGAGTCAGACAACCAGCCTCTCTGTCTGCAAACACTTTAGCTGTGAGGGATGCTCGTGAACAGCAATAGTTCAGTTGCAGGCCGGAATCCCTGGACTCAGCATTCCATTCCCACTGCTGTAATTATGAACCAGGGTTGGAGGCGGTTAGACCCACACTGGCTCTGAATATCAGAGTGGCTGAAGGCTACCGACTGAGTACTGCTCAGGATCAGAAGTTCAGTCTAAATAAAAGAGCCCTGATAGTTATTAGAGGCTCCTGGAATTCTCACACTGTGGGGTCAGATTAAAGCTCCCCCTCTGGATTCAGGACCAGGACCTTTAGAAAAAAAATATAATGGAGAGACTCCTGCTACAGCGGAATCCCTGCTAGCTTTTACACTGACCCCAGTGGTTGCTGGAACAGAACTGGCGGTTTAGTAAGCTCTTTAGGACCAGTTCATCTTCTGTCTCAGAATGGAAGCTTCATACATTACAATTTCACTCACTTTGCACTGTGGTTCTCAACCAAGGGAACACGTACCCCTGGGGGTATGCAGAGGTCTTCCAGGAGGCACACCAACCAACTCATCTGATATTTGCCTAGTTTTACAACAGGCTACATAAAAAGCACTAGTGAAGTCAGCAGAAACTAAACTTTCATACTCACAACGGCTTGTTTATACTGCTCTATATACTACATGCTGAAATATAAGTACAATATTTATATTCCAATTGATTTTATAATTGTATGGTAAAAAATGAGAAAGCAAGCATTTTTTCAGTAACAGTGTGCTGTAACTTATTTTTATGTCTGATTTTGTAAGCAAGTAGTTTAAGCGAGGTGAAACTTGGGGGTAGGCAAGACAAATCAGACTGCTGAAAGGGGTACAGTAGGCTGGAAAGGTTGAGAGCCCCTGGTAGAGAGTATATGTGCAAGACAATGGTGAATCAGGCACATGGAGCATTGACATGATCAATAAAGTTCATTTGAGACGATGTTTTTGTTTAAGCCAGAGGTTCTCAAACTTTTTCATAGTGAGGACCACACCTTAGCATAGAGATTGCGTCATGGGCCCCTTAGCAGAGTTGGCCACCACCCAAGCACTCTGTTGTGGTCAGGGGGGCTTCTGCAGTGCCCTGCCTCTAGTAGCCTTCCTCTTACTGGCCCTGTTAATCATAATAAAGTCTCTCTAGAGTGCTTACAGCACCCCTTTCTGGGGCTGTTTAATACTAAATTCAATCCGAGTCCTTAAATCACACAATAATCCAACAAAATCCAAAAATCAAACTTTACCTGAAAGTCCCAGTTCCCAGCCACCTCTGGCTTGATCTCAACCCTCTAGCCCTACTTCCAAACTAGCCCTACTTCCAAGCTCATCATCAGCCACACCCCTGCAGACCTTTATACTAAGCCACCCGATTCCCCTCATATGAGGCTCCTATTATAATCAGGGCTGTTTTAGCACCAGGCTCTCCATCACACAGGCAAGCCACCCTGCGTCTAGACTAGACAAGTAGATTGTGTTTGAAAACAAGCTAACACATTTTTACACACAAGCTATTTTCAGAGCCTAGGACCCCTCTCCTGCCATTTATGACCATCGGGCTTCCTCTCCCCACCTGCTCTTGAGAGGGAACATCCTCTTAGCAGTTGCAGAAAATGTACACCTGGAAAAAATAACTCAAGAAATCATTTCTGTTTTACAACTCTCACTAGTGTAATTAGTGTTTTGTCCTGTCTGGAGAGGGAAAAAAATAACCAAAGTCTTCCGTTTTTCATTTTTGCTACCCCCTTCCATTTGTTCTGTTCTTCCTTTTCCCACCCGAACACGTTCCTCTTCCTACCCTTTCTTCTCTTCCCCATCACCTGCTTCTTTGTTCCCCTCCCTGCCAGTTCTGCCATTTAGATCCCGGCTCATCCAAACCACACACAGTCTACACCCCTGTAAAACAGGCTTCTCTTTCCTCATAGGCTTTAAGGTCAGAAGGGACCACCGTGATCATCTAGTCTGACCTCCTGCATATTGCAGGCCATCGAACCTCACTCGAAATAGATCCCTAGCCTCTGGCTGAGTTACTGAAGTCCTCAAATTGTGGTTTAAAGACTTCAAGTTAGAGAGAGTCCACCATTTACACTAGTTTAAACCTGCAAGTGACCTGTACTCCTATGCTGCAGAGGAAGGTGAAAAACCACCAGGGTCTCTGCCAATCTGACCCGGAGGAAAAATTCCTTCCGCACGCCAAATATGGTGATCAGTTAAACCCTGAGCATGTGGGCAAGGCCCACCAGGCAGATACCTGGGAAAGAATTCTCTGTAGTAACTCAGAGTCCTCCCCATCTAGTGTCCTGTCTCTGGCCATTGGGGATTTTTGCTACTGGTAGGGTGACCAGACGTCCCGATTTTATAGGGACAGTCCCGATTTTTGGGTCTTTTTCTTATATAGGCTCCTATTACCCCCCACCCCCGTCCCGATTTTTCACATTTGCTGTCTGGTCACCCTAGCTACTGGCAGTTGCCAGTGGCCACATACCATTCTAGGCAGTCCCATCATACCGTCTCCTCCATAAACTTATCAAGCTCAGGCTTGAAGCCAGTTAGGTTTTTTGCCCTCACTGCTTCCCTTGGGAGGCTGTTCCAGAACTTTACTTCTTTGATGGTTAGAAACCTTTGCCTAATTTCCAGCCTAAACTTATTGATGGCCAGTTTATAGCCATTTGTTCTTGTGTCCAAACTGGCACTTAAGTTAATGCCTCTCCTTCCCTGGTACTGACGTATGCCTTTCGTGTCTGCTTATACAAAATAATAAAACAAATAAAATGGGTCTAGTAACATTTACCTCATGGGGCATTGTGAGGCTTAATTATAATGCAGTGGTGAAAGGATCTATGAGAATACAAAACATTGTTATAGAAAAGAGATTTTTAAAAGATTTCTGGGATGATTCTACAGTTTGAAGAGAACATAGTACATCTATCTGTGTAGGTTCTTGTATTGTGCCCATCATTGTGGTATCTGACCACTAGACGAGTACACCCCTTTGTTTCTGTGGCAATGTTGCATTATGTATCTACACAGAGAGCTAGTATTGCAGGTCTCAATTTCATAGCTGTTCCAATACTTGTTGTGGAAAAACAAGCAAAGTGCTTCTCAGCAGGAAGGGGCAAGCTTTTCTAGAAAAATCATTATCTGTAATAACAGTTCAGAACTAGACAAATATCCGAAATGCTGGACATTGATGCCAAATATTTTTCTTTAAAGTATTTCCGCAGCACAGTTGCTACACTACCTACAAAGGCTTCAAATGCTGATGGCCCAGGAATAAAGCATCAGAGAGAGACATGTGTCTGTTAGAAAAGCCTTTTTCAGTGACAAAACCTCTTAAGACATTATCTTCTTTAGTGTCATTTCCTAATAAAATCGTAAACCAAAAATAAATACAGCAACATTTTCCCCATATTTGTCTTAGAAAAGAGTGAAGCGGAACTGCTTTTCTGAACTGCCTAAGCCGCTATTACAGAGATGGTTGTGAATGGTCTAAAAGTGCTTTTACCCACTTAATGGTAATCACTTGTTTTCCTGGCACTTATAAGCTTGGACTGGGCTGTAGCTGAGATTCCTATACAAACCGAAAATGACATTCTATCAATGAGCAAAGTTATTCTCTTCTCATGCAGTCCAGGGGTATATGGAAGGAAGGATGATCTCTGTCTCTAGTACCACTCACCACAGTATCAGAGTCAAATGATTATGACACAAGAATGGGTGTCATGACAACTGGATTCTATTCCTCCCTCTACCACAGACTTCTTGGGCAAGACATTTAGGGCCCAATGCAAGATGCACTGAAGTCATTGGAAGTCTTTCCATTGACTATGATGGGCACCGCGGGGCGTGATTAACCTCTATGCCTCATTCTCCTCATCTATTGTCAATATTTTGTCAGCTAAAAGGAATGTTGAGAGGATAAATTATGGAGGTACAGTGTGCAGCTCCACAATTAAGTTTGCATTCAGATAGGTCATTAAAGCAGGAGTAAAACTTTATCTTGCAGTTTTATAGATTAGTCTTAATGTTTGGTAAACATTTGGTAAAGATCCTTTGAGATCCTTGGATGGAAAGAGCTAAGAACATAAGAACATAAGAAAGGCTGTACTGGGTCAGACCAAAGGTCCATCCAGCCCAGTATCCTGTCCACCGACAGTGGCCAATGCCAGGTGACCCGGAGTGAGTGGACCTAACAGATAATGATCAAGTGATCTCTCTCCTGCCATCCATCACCACCCTCTGACAAACAGAGGCTAAGGACACCATTCCTTACCCATCCTGGTTAACAGCCATTAATGGACTTCATCTCCATGAATTTATCCAGTTCTCTTTTAAACCCTGTTATAGTCCTAGCCTTCACAGCCTCCTCAGGCAAGGAGTTCCACAGGTTGACTGTGCACTGTGTGAAGAACTTCCTTTTATTTGTTTTAAACCTGCTGCCCACTAATTTCATTGGGTGGTCCCTAGTTCTTTTATTATGAGAACAAGTAAATAACTTTTCCTTATTCACTTCCTCCACACCACTCATAATTTTATATACCTCTATCATATCCCCCCCTTAGTCTCCTCTATTCCAAGCTAAAACGTCCTAGCCTCTTTAATCTCTCCTCATATGGGACCCGTTCCAGACCCCTAATCATTTTAGTTGCTCTTCTCTGAACCTTTTCTAATGCCAGTATATCCTTTTTGAGATGAGGAGACCACAATTGTACGCAGTATTCAAGATGTGGACGCACTACGGATTTGTATAAGGGCAGTAAGATATTCTCCATCTTATTCTCTATCCCTTTATTAATGATTCCTAACATCCCGTTTGCTTTTTTGATTGCTGCTGCACACTGCATGGACGTCTTTAGAGAACTATCCACAATGACTCCAAGATCTTTTTCCTGATTAGTTGTAGCTAAATTAGCCCCCATCGTATTGTATGAATAGTTGGGGTTATTTTTTCCAATGTTCATTACTTTACATTTATCCACATTCAATTTCATTTGCCATTTTGTTGCCCACTTAGTTTTGTGAGATCTTTTTGTAGTTCTTCACAGTCTGCTTTGGTCTTAATGATCTTGAGCAGCTTAATCTTGAGCAGCTTAGTATCATCTGCAAACTTTGCCACCTCACTGTTTACCCCTTTTTTCAATATATATATATATATATATATATATATATATATATATATATATATGAATGAAGTGTAACTATTTATCGTAGAATCCAAGGATCAGGGAAGAATTCTCTCTTGGCCAGTTGTGCAATGCTACACATTTCTATCCAAAAGCATTACTGTATTAGGACATTTTGTATTCCTCTGAGCTATGGGCCATTGTAGGAGTCAGGGACATGCTATTGGATGGTCTAATTGTCTGGTACAGTGTGTGAAACCCTATGCACCTACAGAAACGTCCCTGATTTCCTTGTCTAGGCAAAGAAAAAAATACAAAGGAATAGAATAAAAGGCCTAAAGTAATCACATGTACTGGCCTCTGTGAAGCAGTTAACACTTTGTACTTTAGATAGAATGCAGCCTGGGGAGTTAACCTGTATGCTGTCGTGGGCTAAATGCTTTGAAGTTGCACTACAATTTCAACATTCAGGAAAATTGAAAATAAAACAGAGGAATTTATCTCCATGCTTTCGTTTCCTCTTGGTGTTCCCTGAATATCTTCTCACTTTGTGGAAAGAATTTGGCCCCTCAATCATTTCTCATGTGTTTCATGTTTGATTGCCTCCTCCTTCCCTCCCCTGTTTAGTTTCTTGAAGCTTTTAAAAAGGAAAAATAAAAAGAATATTTTGGTCAACATGACACCATAGTTGCTCTGTCTGGCAGTGCCATACTGTGATAGGCCAGAACACAACAAAGCATCATGAGCCTGATCCAAAGCTCATTTAAGCCAATGGAAAGACTCCAATTGACTTCAATAGGCGTTAGATCAGGCCCCAATGCCTATAACAAAATGACAACATGGAAGAATGTCCCAGTGTCATGTTAAGAAGATGGAGATGTGGTCAGCACTGCATGGGTCTGACCTGGGTTTTTATGGAAGATCCTTCCAGTGTTTTTAAGTATGGATTTTCTTAACAAGGCAGCCATATCCTACATTTTAGACTCCCAGTTTTTGACTTAGATACATAAATGCCCTTCTATATGTCTAAGGGACAATCTGAGTAGCCAAATCCCAGATTTCATAATCTTATTTATAATTTATTGTTTATATTGTAGAAGTTCCTAGACTGGAATCCCATTGTTCTAGGCACTATACATACTAGAAAGGAAAAAACACAGCAGCACTTGTTACAAATATTATGATCTAATCATATAACAAGAGAGAACAGGTGGAGTAAAACATGAACGTTAGCTCCCGAGAGTTGGGCCCGAGGTTTCTACAGTGCTACTCAATTAACTGTAGACAATTTGTGTAGTTGATAAGGAGGCTAAGATTTAGCACAAGCAGTGCCCAATCCACTGTTCTATCTGAATGGAAGTAAAAAGAGTTAAATTTACTTGGAGTCATCATGAGTGGGGGAGGGATAGCTCAGTGGTTTGAGCATTGGCCTGCTAAACCCAGGGTTGTGAGTTCAATCCTTGAGGGGGCCATTTAGGGATCTGGGGCAAAAATTGGGGATTGGTCCTGCTTTGAGCAGGGGGTTGGACTAGATGACCTCCTAAGGTCCCTTCCAACCCTGATATTCTATGATTCTATGAGTTGTGCCAAATATTACATGATGAACAAATATCTTGCAAGACTCCCTTGACCCCAGGGTTAACCTGATCAATTGCAACTTCTCTCAATCCTAGACTATTTCTAACATCAGGCCTGTCTATAGTGTTGAACGCATTGGAAGTGGAGGCAGTCTCTGATCTGAATGGCACTCGGATAGTGAAGATCAAAATCTGGCCCACATCCTTGAGATCAGGGATCTCAAACTCAAATCACCACGAGGGCCACATGAGAACTAGTAAATTGGCCCAAGGGCCGCAACACTGAAACCTTTTCATACAATGATACAAAAGTATAGTCAAAAATGAAAAAAATGAAGTAATATAGTATTCTATTAAAAGTCAATGTATTAACTTTTTAAAAACTGTAATGCAAAGAGGGGTTTTAATAAAATATAAACACTCAGTAATGTTTGGAGCTTGGCTGCCAGTGGAGTCGGCGCCTATGGTGGGCTGCGTGTTTGAGACCCCTGCTTTAAATAGTGTTTCAAAGCCCTTTGTTTTCATTATCAACATAGCCCTGGAGATGGCAGCGTTCGATTTATCAATGTAGCAGGCCCAGGATGAGCAGCTCTAGTGGTTATACTGGCACACCCATTTTGCTTGCTGGAAGAACCGTCTCCAGAGGATAGAGAGGGGTTAGCCTATCCAATAACAATGTCATAAAGAGGTTGAGAAACTCTTGCACCAATTGCTTTTTCTTGAGGCTTTAACGTAGCCGATCAACTGCCAAGGTGGAGGTGGCCTTTAGATGCCTGCTGCTATTACTCATGTGGATCTAATTCTATGGGTTCATTTGATGAAGGATGCATGAGCCAAGCTGGCAAAATTACACTTATCTTTTGTGCCACACCCACTGTTTGGCATTGGCACAAATACCCACTATGCCTCAGGGGGGGAAAGACAAAGTGAGAGTTATAGGCTGTGAAAAATGCCAGGAAGGTTTTCCTTCCATGAGATAGCCAGAGAGCAACGTGAATGTATTTGTGAGCAGCAGAGCTGGCATTGGGCACTATAATTGGTAAGGCTACTGAACGGCTGAACTTGGAAGGAACATGGAGCCGCTCTGCCCTGAGATGGCCCACATCAGAAGTTATTAGGGTGATGCATCCCACAGTTCTTAGGCTGAAGGGAGACAAGGACCTGGTCTACTTGCTTATCTGAGTCAGGCAGGGATAGGAAAATGCAGTTTAAAAAATGGTAACTGACCCTCCTCTAGTAACTGACTCAGGAGGTGATTACGTTGTCTAGCTTGTCAAAACCTGGGAAAGAGACCTCATTAGGTCTCGTTATAACAGGGATGCATAGTGCAAGCTAAATACTTTGAAAGGATCTACATACTTATCACAGAAAAAGCAGAGTCACATAAATGTTTTACAAAAACAACAAGGAGTCTGGTGGCACCTTAAAGATGAACAGATTTTGTTTTTAAGGGGCCACCAGACTCCTCATTGTTTTTGTGGATACAGACTAACATGGCTACCCCTCTGATAAATGTTTTACTTTCCTTTGAGTAAGCAGACATGAGGAAAGGAGTACTGATGCTTTTGATGGCAGTAGCGCTGAAGAGACTGATGGGTCTTCCTTCATTCTTCCCTCCCTCCCATTCTTGAGAAGAGAATTATGAGAAAGATAGAGAACAGATTTGTCCTGTTTAGCTGAAGGACCTGTTTTCCCCACAACAAGAAGTTCCATTTACATTGTGCTTCTCAGTTGTTTCCCAAAGGACAGCATCTTGACATGGTGGGAAGGCTTGGGTACACCAATGACCCAGAGCTACGCTGGTGGGAATTGTAACTCCTGGTAGGACTACCCAGCCCAGACAGGACGAAGAGTAGGAACCAGATGGAAAGCAGTTCTTCGGTCCTCCAGGTTTGGTGCTGAGCTATTGGCCAACCACCTATCCTCAAAAACAAGGTCAGATTATACAAAAACCACCCACAAAGTAGCCATTCCAGCAAACAGCATGATGAAGCAAGAGTCGCTCTTGGCTGCAACATGGAGTCTTGCTGAAAGCCACAAGGAAGCCAAGACTCTGGCAGTTTATGAAAGGCAAAACAGAACTATTAAAGTATGCTTCTGGAACATCAGAACAAAAGCTGCATAGGTGAAAGAAATGGACTAATATAATCCCCAAATCCTTGGAATAAGTGAATGTCAATAGCCAGGATCTGACAAAAAGATTTTAAAATGAAAATAAAGTTATATATATGGGGAGGCAAGATAGTTACACAGAGGGAGCAGTGTAAATTAGGACATCCAAAGCAGATAAAAATCACTGCCTTTCAAGGATAAGCCAGGAAAGACTAACAGAAAAGGAACAAAGTGATGGCTAAACCACTTTCAAGAGGTGCTAAACAGACCAACACCACTAGAAACTGTTGACTTTGGCACAAAAAAAAAAATTAACCACAACCCAGAATTAGACATCATAACATCTCACATATAAAGAAGTGAAGGAGAATTAAAAAAAAGCTAAAGATGAGAAAGCTGCAGATGAAGACCAAGTCACTGAGGAAAGTGTTGAACAACTGGTAAGCAAAACAAACAAACAAAAAAAACCCCTCTTCAAAGTATGGGAACAAGAATTCAACATAGACACTTGTATCAAACAAGGATTTCTCTCTCTCACCACCAGGCTATAGAGTCAGTCTCACTCTCACTGTCTCTGGCCAAATGACTATTCAAGTAGTTTATAACTAAACTAGAACAGCTTCAAGAGGAAAGGCAGATTGGGCAATTCCAAAACACCCTATAGCCTGGTGGAGAGAGTACTCACTTGGGAGGGAAAGTCCTGGATTTCGAGTCCCTGCCACAGAATGGGGATTTAAACTTGAGCCTGCTCCATCTCAGTTGAGTGCCCTAAGCATGTGGCTATTGGATATAAAGGGGTCATGGGAGGCAGGGTTGCGTCTGCCTCCTTCTTGCCTGTATGAATATACCCCTTCATTTCTTTTGATTAAAAATGCCTCAAACACAGAAAAAAAATGTTGAATTTAACAGAAACAAAAAACCCATTTAATCAAACCCAGAATTTTTTTTTTACGTTTTCGATTTGCTGAACATTCCAAAAGACAATTAGTTTTGTTCAAGCCAAACTGATTTTTTCTTCCAGAACTTCCAGCAAAAACAACCCCCCCCCACACACACCCACCAATTCTTCATACAACTGTACATACAAATAAAGACCGAAAGACTGTCCAGCATAAAAAAAAGAGGTGGAGTTATTGAACGGGGGGCAGGGAGGAAATCTAATGAAAGCCATCCAACTCAAGCATTATTTCAGAAGGCAGAGGAATACAAGAAGAGCGTCAATTTACCATCAGGCTTGGCAGTAACATGCCTGTCAATGGGGATGTCCAGAAGGAAATAATGTCATAAATTGGAAAGTTGGCAGCTATGTTTACCAGTTTAAACAAGATTTGGTCATTGAAAGTGTACAACGAAGTCCAAACTACAAATCTTCACCTTAAATGTTATTTCCACTTTAACACACGGATGTGAAAGCTGGAAACCTACCAAAAGACACAGATGGCGGTCTAAATTCCTTTGAAAAATACTAGGTAGTAAAAGGAATTAATTTATAACAAATGCGGAGATTAGTCAGAGTTCAACAACCTTTTTCTCTGAAGTTATTGATTAAAAGAAAGATGGAAATATTTGCAACATGTTGAGAATGAAGCCAGAGCATCTGCCACAGTAGGTGTGCCATTAGGAAGCTGGAGGAACACGTGAAAGGGGCCAAACAAAATAATCTGTCCATCAAAAACTACTCAGAAAAGGGTAACTTAGGGGACCCAACAAAGAGGGTATGCAAAAAGCAGCCCAGGAAAGACAGATGGCAGAGTCTCGCTTGTGCCCTAAGTGACATCTGAAGGCAGATTCAGATTGTGCTTCTCATGGTGAGATTTTCAGTAGCATTCAGTGCTGACCTGACTCTACTCCTGCTGAAGTAAATGGTAAAAAACAAAAACAAAAAACCACACACACATCTCCCATTGACTTTAACAGGAGGAGAGTTAGGCCAACATTGAGCACTTCTGATAACCCCAAGTTGACAATTCTTCCTCAGGCCAGCGTCTTCCCGTGGACTGCAAGATTTAGCTCATTATGATCAATCCCAGTTGACAAAAATCTTCCCTAGTTCTATCCATGCTTCATCATCATTCTCATTGGATCCCACAATATGTATTGTCCTTTCTGGATATCCAAAGGATGAGACAATGTATTCTGGTCTCAAAAATTCAACAAGTTCCAGTGCACCCAGAGCCCTCGTGCAGCAGCATCTGCCTTCCCTAAAGGGTGCAACATTCAGTCCTACTAACCACAAGAACATTGGGTTTCAGTCCCCATTCCCCCAGCCTCTTTCTCAAACCATACCCACACCCGCACCCTAGCCACTGGGAAAAGGAAAGTCCATTACAATACTATTGTGCACATTGCATGAATTCACACCCATGACAAAGGCCCAAGCACCACTGAAGTTTCACTACAATGATATTTTGAGGACTTAAATCCCCATTAAGTGGCCATGTACTGAGTTTTTATCTATACCTTGGACAAGAAAGAAGTGAAGTGGATGGGAACCTGATCCTACAATAAAACTGTTCCTATGCAATTGCCAAATGATTGCTGTTTAGTGGCAAGAGTGAGGCCAAAGAGGGAAGTGTAAAAGTAAGTGCTTTGTCATCATTCTGGGCATCATGCTTTTGCCCCGGGGTTCTGCCCCTCTTTTGTCCCCACTGTGCATCCAAGCAAAGGGAGGGGGACACAGAAAGGTTGAGACTTACTACTGCCCCGTGCCGAGAATTAATTAAGACTGGATCCAAAGGCTGTTGACGTTAACAGGAGTTTCCCCCACTCCCCGCCACTGACTTCAGTGGGCTTTGTCTCATGCCTTTAGCATTAAACTTGGACCCATACTTCACCTCCTCACTTGCACTGGAAGGCAGCAATGCTGGTCATTGTGCTAAACATTGCAGGATTAAGGCCCAAATGTGTATGTTACTATCAGCCCTTGTCATACACAGAGCACCAGCCTCATTTGCAAAGCTGGCATAGCGCTTATGTTTTTATGTTGCAAATTAACTAGACATGCTTCACTGCCATAGCTCAGAAAATTGAAGTGAAAAATTCACCCTTGAATGTGCAAATCAATTTTCTTTTATATTTTGCTCCCGGACACAGGGCTACGACACTGACAAGCAGTGTGTTGCCTGACAAGTATCTTTGAGAACAGGGGAGACAAAAATACAGGGTGAGGAGAGGTGGAAGGGGTTAAAAAGCACACGTGACTCCTCTGTGGTTTCATTTACAAGCTCTTTACTAAAAGACATCTAACCTCTCTAGCATGCTCTGCTGATTGGCATTATCTGCAATGTGAGCAGCAGAGCCACGCAACGATGGTACTCTAATTCCATCTCTCCTCCCCCCGCCCCCCTTTTCTATTTTCCTTTAGATGGCAATCAACTGTCTTCCCTTTCAAAGAGCATTAAAAGTCAGAAATGTAAGGGAACGGAGCTTAGCAGGCTAGCCATTTATTCCCTATGAATCATCTTGCAATTTCTTAGTCTTACAATTGCAATTAATATATTTTAGTATCTGTTTTGAAAGAAGAAAGTGAATCAGTTCATTCCTTCACCGCTCCCTGTAATTTCAGCTCACTCTTATCTATGAAGCTGACTTGGGTGGAAAAGGTTAGAGGAAAATGGATTTCAAGTTTCAGAATTCCCACCCCTCCACCCTCCCAGGAAAGACCAATAAAATGTGCAAAACACTTAACATGTTGGTTTCACGCAGCGGCGAGCACTTTTTATAGTCATAGATAAGACATTGCACTATGCTGAACTATGGCCCTAACTTGGCATTTCCCAGAATCCTTTGCCTCTGGCAATCCGAGTCCCTTCTGAATGGATCACAAAGACTGCTACAAAAAACAAGGAAAATAGCTGCCATCAAGAGAGAATTAGGGAGACAGTGGAGATATGGAGATCCTCCTTCCTGCAGGCACCCAGTCAACCTCCACAACGGCCCAAAGATACGGACAGAATGGACCATCTCTCTCAGCTTCATGCCTATATCAGCTGTGTCTTTGAACTCTGCCTAGAATTTTCTTCACACTGAAAGGGATCCCCAATAAGTTCGATGCTGCTGATTTTTCATCTGATGCCATGTCCCAAGTTAAATGAATTGAGCTGCTCGCAATAGAGTCCAAGACATGTCTTGATGGAGAACTGTTTGTATCTATGCTAGAATCCACGTCACTCTACTCCATCTTCTGTATCTGTACATTAGACACCATAGTTAGGTGCATTATCTGGTTGTCTTTAATGCACCCATCATCATCGCATGCGAATGAGGATATTGTAAGACCCTGTCGTCAGGATGCAGCCAATGTTGCCAACTCATGATTTTATTGAGTCTCATGGTATGTGTTGTTTTTCTGATAGCCTCAACTCCTGGAGTCCTGGATGGAATGAGATCAGCTTTTTTTTTTTTTAAATGAACCTTTTTAGTCCTCATGGCTGCAGAAGAAAGCTTGATAACATGATCTGAGAGAAACCTCACCTCTCAGAAACTAGAAGGCAAACCACCCCAAATTTATCATTTTTAAAACTTCATTTTTTGGGCACATCTCATAATCTTTCAATGCATGGGGCTGGCAACATGGCATTTGTTCTCTTATTTTTACCCCAGTAAATCAGATGCTACTCAGTTCAAGTCAATGGACTTACAGTGGTATGAAACAGATGCAAGTGACCACAGAACAGCCTCAATCTCTAACAGGTTTCCATACTCCCTGCAAAATGCTAGTTTCTCCCTGCTCTTTGTTTTATAAGCTAAACTTGCATGTGGAAGCATTGTGGTTTGAGTTATAATTAGGAGGAGAGCAAGTCATATGGTACATGGCCTGCCTGGAAAGGTCACTCATTCTGAGTGTTAGGGCAGTTAATTAAATCCTCCCCTAATCAATTTACACCTTTCCATAAACAACTACAACTTTGATTTGTCATTTACCTTTTTAAAAAAATAGCTCTTTGCAAACAGATTATAGTGAGCATGAATAGCTGGTAATTGGGGTTAAGGAGTGTGTGAGCAATTCATTACCTGCCTTGTATGCAGAGATTATGATGTGTGGGGGCATTATGGAAGTCTCCCTTCCCCCCTCTATCTATTCCATCCCTCTCATCATGCTGCCACACCTTTATTTGGGGTCCATAGAGGAAAAACTTCCCCATCTTTCCTCTTGCTATTTGGAAACCCACCTATCATTGAGACCCTTTAGTCCCTGTTAAATGGGAGGCTTATGAGGCTTTCTACAGCCCAGTCCCTAAAAGCCAAGGGCGGAGGGGGATTTAGGTTAACTCCAGATAGACTCCCACAAAACAAAAAGTATCAATAGATCTACTTACCCTAATTAAGAGCCACATAGTCTTGATCCAGATATTTGTGGTGTCCTTTAGCTTGGATATCCTAAGAACTTCCTGTTCAGCCTCAGCACTTTGGGAACCATCCCATTAACAGCAGGTATGTAGTGGTGCCCAGCTGGGCCCTTCCCTCAGAATTCATTAGGTTTATACACCCCATCACAGTATGTTTAAAAATTCTAAGCATGTCCTTAACTATAGACATGAACATGTTAAATATATATCGTCCCAAGCAGTAAGGGACTCTGCTTGTCAGCTGGACAAATGCTTTCTATGTGTCATTTTGATGCAAGGCCCTCCTATATCTACTGTTATGAGATACAACACACTGGGGAGAGGGAGGGACTGATAGTAGACTGAACTGAAATCTCATTACAGCTAGGGTCTGGGTTTTCAGAATATTGTTTTTTTCCCCCCAGAACTCTGTCATGTTTTCCTTCTTATTTCATTTACAAGAGACACGCAGACAAAGTAAACCACCCACATTACACACACACACACAAAACCCAATCACAACCCATTGCATGTGCGCACACAAATTCAAATACTAATCCCACTGCACACACAAATAAACACCCTATCACACACCAACAAGCAAAACAGTTCTCATTGCACGCATAAAGCCCCTAATACATGAGTATGCTTGCACAAACACCCAGCCACCTATGAGAGAGAGTAAGAAAGCACCCATCAATGAGTTTGTTAAAGTTAATTACCAAACACCAGACCAGATTCTGATGTCAGCTACACTGGTGCAAAGCTGCAGTAGCCATATTGGATAAACCTCTCCCTAGCTTTCACTGCCATTGAGCCAGATTCTGATCTCTTTTATGGCAAAGCCAATGTGGCTACTACAGTTTTGCACTGGAGTAAGAGAGATCAGAATCAGTCTCAATGATAGGAAAGCCTGGGAAGAGATTAATCTAATGTTTTGACTAATTTAGAAGCTTTTCAAAGTGTATATTGCAGAGTGTATCCCCATATTCACTCACACACAGGTATATCCAAGCTGAAAATCCATGTTACTATTTCTTTCTTTCTATTGTTTTTAAAATGTTGAGACAAATCTCAACTTGCTGTAAATGGATGTAGAGAATTTGGCTCTTGATCTATCCCTTCCCCCTCCTTCCACCCCCCACCCCCCCACACACACACCATCCCAAACCAAGTCTATGTTCACTGGACAAAATTCAGTACATCCTTTGCGGGCGTTTTTAAGTGATGCCTCTTCCTCTCCTTTCATCTCCATTGAAACAGAAGAGATCACACATACATCCCCTTCATTTCCACAGTCTTTTACTAGTCTGTTTAATGCAGACTAGCAAGGTGGATATATATTAATACTTCAAACTGCAGCCCACAGGTTTAATTCCCTGCAACAAAAGCAGCTTTTAGACCTTCAAGTCAATCCCTACTAAGTTGGGTAAAGCACTGTGCTGCTTTCTCATTCAAGCCATCAACAATATCCCCTGCTCCCCATCCCTCCACCTTCTGCATGCCCTATTACTACTTGAACATAGTTGCCGTCTCGCTAACCTGATTAGTGTGTGTGTGCGTGGGGGGGGGGAATTGTTCAGGTAAGATGCTTCATTAGGAACTGCTGCCTTCCCTCCTTTCAAGCTAGCGCCTACATTTTAATTTACTGGCCAGTACTAGTGAACTCAATACAGGACCTAATGCTTGTAGAGATAATGTAGGCAAGTGCAGACTGGGGTTAGTAGGGAGGAGAGGGATGTATTAGAATGGCACAATTTAAGTTCAAAGCTTGAATTCATGTCCCTTTCTAGTTTTGCAAATGTCCCTAAGTTTCCTCCCACCCCATGGTCTGTAATGCAGAAGAGCTGAGCCAAGGTGTAGCTAGTGATTTAAACTGGGCATAATCAGTTCGTTGTCCCCAAGACTGCAACCTTCACCTGCCCTTACTACACATGCTATAGGGTGAAATTCACCTCTGGAGTAGACAGCGGGTGCACCACTGGAGCCCCTTCCCTGCCCACATGAGGGTTTGGAGTAGCCATTGAGAGACTGAGGTGATTTCCATCCTCTTCAACTCTAACACAAATTCCACCCAACACAAAGCACAAGTAACTGGGACTTGTACAGCGTGTATGTGTGGGAGGGGCAGGGAGGAGGGGTAGGGTGACCAGATGTCCTGATTTTATAGCGACAGTCCCGATTTTTGGGTCTTTTTCTTATATAGGCTCCTATTACCCCCCACCCCTTGTCCCGATTTTTCACAGTTGCTGTCTGGTCACCCTAAGGAGGGGTGTTGTATTTTATTCTAAGGATCTCAAGCATGTTGCAAACATTCTGTTAAACTAAGACTCAAAACAGTGAGGAAAATTATAAAACGTTATCCAGATATGGAGGGAGGGGAACCGATCAACCCAGAACAACAACAGGTAAGCTCTTGCATACCACTTTTCATCCATAGGGCTCAAAGTTCTTTAGCAAAGGAGAGTCGCTGACTTTACAGACGGGGAACTGAGGCACAGGGAAATAATTTAACTGAGATTACACAGATGTTGGAACAGAATTAAGGTCTCCTGACTCCCAGATTGGGGCCTTTTCACTGGGCCACCGTGCCTATTAACCTGCTAAAGCTGTAGATTTGACCTACTGTGCAGACTCATTTTCATTTTATTTCCAACACACACGCTGCATTGTACATGAAGGTGCAGTTTCCTGTATATTTGGCAGCACTCCTTGTCCCCAGCAATGATAGCATCAAGTGTCAGGCATGAATACTGGTGCTAAAGCAGTGTCCCTGCCCTGGAATATCATTGGGATGCTACATCTGGCCTGTTTGAATGACATTCACTATAACTGGTCCACCAAGATAATGATATGCTGCAGCCAATTATGCCATTCATTTGCTCTCTAGCAAATTAGCTCTCCCTGCCCCTCTTTAGATGGTGACAGTGCAGCCTGAAACAAATATTGAGCTGAACAACGTCCTTAACCTTTAAGAATACAGACTGGAGCTTCAGTCAATACAAACCCAAGGGGCATAATTGTTCATCTTTCAGAAACTTCGCTAACTAGAGTTTGGAAAGTTCAAGCTGCGGTGTTCTCTTATCTAAATAGAGATCTTCCTATGAAGGGATGGATTCACATTTACACTACAGGTGACTTTATACTACTCTGGCAGTACAAAGGGGCTTTAATGTGGGCATAAATTGCCTTTACACTCACTTTAAGGCCCATCCAGTGTGAGTTGTCATAGCTCCGTTAAAATTAATAGAACGATGACTGACTAGACCAGCTGAGGATCTGTTCTTCAGTGTGGTGTAAAATGGCCTTTGTCTAAATGAGAACTCAGGCCACACTGTCATTACACACAATATACACTCACAGTGCCATCTTCAGGGCACAGACTTACATCATCAATGTAGATACATCTAGTTCATTTTACCATACATCTACACTTTGCACAATATGGGAAGAGAACTATGCGGTAATGCACCACATATGTAGAGAGGTATATTGGTATACTGGGTAACTAAGGGCTTCTCTTCACTACCCGCCGGATCGGCGGGTAGCAATCGATCTATCGGGGATCGATTTTTCGCGTCTCGTTAAGACGCGATTAATCGATCCCCGATCGCGCTCCCCGTCGGCTCCGGAAATCCACCTCATCGAAAGGCGGAAGCGGAGTCGACGGGGGAGCGGCAGCGATCGACTCGCCGCCATCCTCATGGCCAGGTAAGTCGATTACGATACGCCGACTTCAGCTACGCTATTCACGTAGCTGAAGTTGCGTATCGTAGATCGACCCCCTCCCCTAGTGTAGCCCTGGGCTTAGAGACCATTAGTTACTTTTATAGCTGTGTAAGCTAAGCTAATGTTGCAAGAGTAATTATGAAGCAGATCTGATTAACTGATCAATGGCAGGGGTTCAAAGGGAGTCCTACTTGCTTGTCCCTTCCTCCATCCATCGCTGACTTGATAAAGAAGGCTAGTCTTGCTATTAAAGCATTAGATAGGGAAGAAAGCACATTTTAAGGTGAGCAAATGCTTATATGCTTTCCTGAATAGGAATGGACTTAAAGATGGGTTCAAGTACTTCCCTGAATTGAGGCCACTATGTCTCATCTGTAAAATGGAAATAATACCTCCTCTCTTCTCCTCTTAGACTGTGAATTCTTCAGGACAGAGACCATCTTGTACTATATGGTGGGCACTGTACACACACACACACAGAGTGAAGTTGTAGGCACTACTAGAATACAAATAATAATGTTGTTATGGGGCAGGTTGAGGTTTCATTCTTCCTTTGAATCATCACAACACTCTTAGAAACCATGTGGACCCACGGTATCAACTCTTAATCACTATATATAGCAGAAAAATACTGCTGTAGACATAATCTAAGGGTTTAGCTGTGGTCAAACAATTTCCAGATCAATGAGCCTAATGTAATATTTATGCAGGCTCCCTGCTTTAATTATGTCAAGACTGTAAGACTAATTTGATATTATTTCTGCTGCTCATGTTCAGAGGTGGGCAGTTAAAGAATGCATGTCCCTTTCAATCATCGCTTTAAAAAAATAAGCCTTAGTTTAATAGTTCACAGCATAGGGATTTGTATATAAGCACAGTGTTGCCTAGATTCTGAATGGCTAAGCAAAACTGAAACGTCAGGCCACTGCCAACGAGTAATTCTGATGCAATATTAAAAAAAAAAATCCAACGTTGTTTCTAGCATGCTTGTGGTCTTATCTTTTACCTCCTTCCCATGGAAAAAGCACCATAACCATATGGGGGAAAAAAAATACAAAACCACCATGAGCAAGTTATATAGGCACTAGCAGGAGCTATGAATACTGGATTAAATTTATCTCTGCACCAGACTATGCAGCATTTAGGCCATCCAATAATACTTAAGTGACACACAGGGACACATGTCACAGGCAAGAACCCACCAGATCTGGACATACATATGGGAGGGGAGAATATGGGCTTGATAGGTGTCCCTGCGCCTATTCTCCCCGAGTCTCCTGGCACTCACGCTCACATCATCCTTCCCACCCCTTCACCTAACCCCCAGCTGGTCTTCCCTCACCTACCCATTTAACACCCCTCCCTTCACGGCAGCTCCCAAAACCTTCTCCCCCTAATTGCCCCTCCTAGAAAAGTACTTATGTCTAGTTCTCCCCCTAGAAAACAAGAAAGCTTTGGGGAGGTACAGGAGGTTGGGGTGCACTGGCAGAGCTGGGGGGTGCTATGTCTCCTTCACCAGAGCCCCCAACTTTTTCCCCGCCATCCCCATAACCCCTCTCCCACTGTTCCCCCATTTCTCTGCCCCCCTAATATCCCTTCCCTCCCAGGAAGTACTTACATGTCTATTTTTCCCCCTCCCTATAATTGGATTACATACATTCCACTGAAAATGAAACTGCCAGCCAGGACTCAAATTGTAGTGACCTCCAGCCACTCAATACAAAATTCCTTTTGGCTTAGGGGGGAAGCTTGTGATTAATTTATCTTTAGTTATGTTCACTGAAGGGCGAGTTCACAGCCAACAAGAGATCTTTAGTACCTCTCAAAATTAACAATATAAGGCAGCCAGAAAGACTTTTTTCTGATGGAGGAGCCTATAACTTGGGAACCCCTTGGTCAAGTGACCCAAATTTGGATCACTAACGCTACCCCACATCCCAGTGAGGACCATCACATTTAAAAAGTCATCTGATTAACAGTTCTGATTTTAGAGCACTTACAAGGGTCAAACAAAGCATATGAAGTGGTGGGAATGGAAACCTTCTAGCCATTTTTCTGTACTGGCTCATGCCCAGTGTAATTTTTTTCAAATACTGATCTCCATCTGGGTCCCCAAAAGACTTAGTGGGTACCATGCACTACCTTGGGTAAAACTAAGCCCTGGTCTACACTACGAGTTTAGGTCGAATTTATTAGCGTTATTTCGATTGATCCGTGCACCCGTCCACACGACGAAGCCCTTAACATCGACTTCTAGGGCTCTTAAAATCGATCTCGCCACTCCACCCCCAACGAGGGGATTAGCGCTTAAATCGATATTGCCGAATCGATGTAGGCTAGTGAGGACGCAATTCGACAGTATTGGCCTCCTGGATCTATCCCACAGTGCAACATTTGACCGCTCTGGACAGCAGTCTGAGCTCCAATGCTCCGCCCAGGTAGACAGGAAAAGCCCCGCGAACTTTTGAATTTCATTTCCTGTTTGGCCAGCGTGGTGAGCTGCAGGTGAGCGCAGATCTCATCAGCAGAGGTGACCATGATGGAGTCCCATCAAAAGGATTTTTTGCTCCCCCCTCAGTTGCTTTCACGGAGGGAGGGGGGAGCAAGGGTTAGGCTCATTTCCTTCTAGCTGCAGATGGTACAATATGCGGTGAGCAAGGAGGCGCCTTCCCTTCTAGCAGCAGATGGTACAATATGCTTGATATCCATCATCAGCTCCTGGCCCCCTCAAGGATTGAACTCGCAACCCCGGGTTTAGCGGGCCAACGCTCAGACCGCTGAGCTATCCCTCCGCCCGTGTTCCAGGCAGTACTGAATCTCCCTTAAACAAAACGTAAAAAAGAGAATGACCAGAGTCACTCTGGTCACTCCCATTTATGTCCAAGCGCCCCCGGCCAGCCACACCATAGGCCGCCGGCCAGGAGCACACGAATACCAATCATATTGTACAATCTGCTGCGAGAAGGAAAGGAGCTTCTGCTGTGTGGTCCCGCGACCACGACCATTTATGGCATATTGCACCATCTGCAGCTAGAAGGCAAGGAGCTCCTGCTGTGTAGTCCCGCGACTACCAGCCTCAGGCGGAATGGCCCCCTCAAGGATTGAACTCGCAACCCCGGGTTTAGCGGGCCAACGCTCAGAACGCTGAGCTATCCCTCTGCCCGTATTATAGTGTGACTGAATCCCCACTAGACCTAATGTCCAGGCGTACGCTGGAGATGTACGGTAATTGTGAGCTGAGCAGGCTTCCGTAGCAAACACGGAAACCCCGGAAAAAAGGCGCGAAAAATATTGCTTTCACGGAGGGAGGGATGACATGTACCCAGAACCACCAGCGACAATGTTTTCTGCCCCATCAGGCTTTGGGATCGCAACCCAGAATCCCAATGGGCGGCGGAGACTGCGGGAACTGTGGGATAGCTACCCGCAATGCAATGCTCCGAAAGTCGATGCTAGCCCCGCTACTGTGGACACAGTCAATCGACCTCATGGTCTTAACGCTCTTTAGTGGGGGGACACACAATCGATTCCATAAATTCGGGTTTTAAAATATCGACTTCTATAAATTCGACCTAATTCTGTAGTATAGACGTACCCTCAGATTGAGACCATTTTGACTTGCATCACATCAATAATTAGATCTTTAGCCACACACATACACACCACCTAGAAACTTACTTTAAAAAGGGTTATATTTTCAGGGGGGTTAAATCTCTGGAACCCATAGCTCAAATGACTAAATCTGGTTCTCTAAGCCTTAGCCTGCACCCTCCAGATGCATGTCAGATTTCAAAGAAATCTGACTAAGCATGTCCATTTTAGAAGACTTGGAAAGGTCTATTTTTAAACAGATGATGTGATACAACCTTAACTATAGTGGAGCTAGAATATAATAAATTCCATAGGCTGAAAGTGTGTGCGTCGGGGGGGGGGGGGGGGGAGAGAGAAGAGAATGTATTAGAGAGAAAAAAAGATCTGAAGAAAGTGGAGGCTGCAGTCTAAACTGCTCACTTATAATGGGCACAGTTCAAAAAAAGATGGATGTTCACCTCTTTGCAGTATTTACCTTTATCTCAATACATGCAGTAGTCCCTAGACTAAGAAGAGTAAATAATGTGGTAGGTATTGTAAATGTCCAGGGTCCAATGGACCTATTTCACTGTAGTACTTTGTTTTCTATTTTATATGAGGACTGAAACTTACAGAAAAAGAGTAGTGATTACAGCCACTCTTTATAATACTATGCAATCAGTTTACATCGTCTCTCCGGAATCAGCTCTTCCCCGAGACATAATCAAGTTACATTTCCTTTCTTTATGGCTTCTCTGTCTCAACTTCACATGCACATCATGCAGCTTCAGCTAATGTCTTAGCACTTCCTCAGATACCAAAGCTCCTGATTGGCCCTTAACAGACAAGGCTGTTCTTACAAGAACCACCTTCCCTATTCATAGATAGCCTTAACCTCAGCAACAGCCTGGTGCATCCACTTACTCAGCTCCCACAGCTGTTGGGGGGTGGAAAAAAACAAAAACAACTTACTTACTTAAACAGCAATACCCAGTGAGGCAACTTCATAACGCAGCATTTGTACTATAACAGATGAGACAGTAATAGCCATGTATTGGGAGGGGGCGGGGAAAGAGATGAATAATACTGGATGATGGAAAATTACAGGAAGATTGCTCTTGCTCATCACTTCTGTCAGTAATGCAGACAAATACTTTAGGGCAGTTGGAGAACAGAGGTGGCTAGTTCAGCTGTCAGTGTTATCTTCAAACAGGATGTTGCTACCTGTTTTAAAAGAAGCCAACAACAAAAACCCTCAGCATTTGAAAAGCATGGGTAATATGTCTTTTTAAACTAATCAAAGCAGCACTGCTCTGGCAATGTGTTAAGCCATTTAAAGTCTGCTCAGAGTCAATAGTAATTACAGAAATGTAATCACAGTTGCCAATCATGCTGCTCTAAGCTGGGATAGGGATGAATGGTGTAGAGAATGTGACTTAGCGCCGAAAGTGGCAGTGCAGACACAGCCTAAAACTTTAGTCATTCAGGGGTGTGGGGAAAAAAAAGCTACACCCCGAACGACAAAAGTTTTAGCACTGAAAAGTGCCAGTATAGACAGCGCTTTATCGCTGGGAGCCATGTTCCCAGCAATAAAGCTACCGTCCCCTCGTTGAGGGTGGGATTTTTTTTATTAATATATCTTCATCATCGCTGGGGGAGCTCTCCCCTGGCAATAAAGCAGGTCTACACTGCCTTAGGGTATGTGAAGGGGTAAACACCACAAGAACTCAGGGACACCCAATTAAATTAATAGGCAGCAGCCTGTGAAACTGTGCCAAGGGATGTTGTGAAGGCCAAAAGTATAACTGGTTTAAAAAAGAAAAAGAAAAAAGAATCAGATAAACTCTGGAGGATAGGTCCATTGAGGGCTATTGGCCAAAACTATTAGTCAATCGCAAAACCCTGTGGAAGGTGCTGGCCAGATTTGGCTGCCCTCCAAAATGTATTAAGGTCCTAAGGCTTCTCCATGATCAGATGGCTGCCATGGTTCTCTTCAATCGCCTTGACACAGACCCTTTCATCATCAAAACTCGAGTTAAGCAAGAATGCGTTATTGGCCGAACCCTGTTTTCCATCTGTTTAGGTCTTCATTAAAGATGACCTCCCTAGTGGAGTTGACAATCAATATAGAATGGATGGGTGGCTCTTTAAATCTTTGATGTCTCTGCTCAAAGTCTAAAGTCCTCAGGGCATCCATTACTGATCTTCAGTATGCTGATGATTGGGTCATCCTCGTGCACACTGAGAATGACCTTCAGTCCATACTGGATTTTCTTGCACAAGCTTTCCAAAGCCTAAGATTCTCTCTCAATATTGAGAAGACTAAATTGCTCTATCAACCTGCTTCAGGTCTTGCAGATGACCCACCACAAATCACCATCGAGGGTCAGACTTTGGAGACAGTTGAGCATTCTTGCTACCTCAGTAGCCAACTTTCTCAAAATGCAAAAAGATCGATAATGAAATCCTGCACAGGATCCAGTGTGCTAGTGCTTCCTTCGGGAAATCGATCCAACGTGTTTTCATGGACCGTGACCTATGGCAGGACACCAAGATCCAGGTCTAAAAGACAATTATTGTTCCTACACGCCTCAATGGATGCGAAACCTGGGTGACCTATCAAGAGCACCGCAAGAGTCTGGAGAGATACCACCAACGATGCCGCTGGAAGATTCTTCGCATCAAGTGGCAAGATCACCTCACTAATGCCAGAATCCTTGCTGAAGCCAATGTCACCAGAATGGAAGCAAAGATCCTCATGCACCAACTTAGCTGGGCTGGACATTGTGTGTGGATGCCAGACTCTCACCTCCCAAAACAAGTCCTCTACTCTCAGCTCACCCATGGTCAGAGGAAATGCTACAAAGACACACTGAAAGTGTCTCTTAAGAAAACTGATGTGGACATTACAAGCTGGGAAGAGCAAGCCACCAACCGACCCCATGGTGCCATATCCTCCATCAGGCAGTGGCCTGTTTCAAGGAGAAATGCCTTGCCCTGGAAGTTGAAAAGAGAGAGAGAGAGGGGAAGAAGGAAAAAGCAATAACTTTCTCCCAGCAGGCCTCCGGCCCTCCACAAAATGTCTGTACCTACTGCGGGCTGATTTGCAGTTCCAGGATTGGACTCCTGAGTCATCTCAGGACCCATATGTAAATCCGTGGTAGAGATTATCCTCGAATCGAGGGATCACCAATCAAAATCAATCATTAGCCAAAATGGTCAGGACATAATCGCATCCTTTGGGTATCCCTAAGCCTTTGACTGCCAAAAGCTGGGAGTAAACAGCGGGTGGATCACTTGATCAATTGCCCTGTTCTGTAGAAGCGACAAAGGGTCCTGTGGCACCTTATAGACTAACAGAGGTATTGAAGCATAAGCATTTCGTGGGTGAATACCCACTTCTTCGGATGCCCTGTTCTGTTCACTCCTTCTGAAGCATCTGGCCACAGCCACTGTTGGAAGACAGGCTACTGGAATAGAAAGACCATTGGCCTGACCCACTATGGCCATTCTTATGATGTGTGTTTTTCCCTGCTAAGCCAGGATTTGTCAAACATGACTTATTTTTCTGGGGAACAATCCCCTTGACAGGTTGAAATGGAGCTGCTATAGGATTGGGTTATATGTAGTTCTTATGTGCTAATGTTTTCCTTTTATGGTTTATTTTTCCCCCTCCAGATGGGCATTGGAAATACATTTATTTGGAGATGTGGATTTTACTGTTTGGGGAAGGGGTGGGAAGAATGCTAAAGGGTTCCTTTAACCAAACAGAGTACACAGAATAACCTTCAATGCATCTTTGTTTCACAACAGATGTTAAATGAACGCCTCAGGTTACAGGAATTTCATTAAACGTGAGAATCACACCTCTCTTCTGAAGATGAACCCTGCCAAAAGAGAGACAAGTTTCCCCAAGGGAAAATTCAGCCCCAACTGGGCTAGTACCTCATTCCTTTCCCAATTCTCCCTCAAGCCTTCAGACCAAATACAACAAGACAACAGACTGTGAGACAAATGTCTGAACTCCCATAAGAACAGGAAGGTAGAAGGAAATAGGCAAGCCCACTTAAATACATTAGGACATTTTTATAGCAGTTCCTCTTCCATATTTCACATAACCATGACCTTGAGCGTATGTTCTGTAGCACTTCAATTTCAGAAGCATTTCTAAGTGTTCAGTAACCTTTACTTTATTGACTGATTTAGAAATAGAATACCAGATTCTGCCCTCACACCAGTTTTACACCTGTGTGTGGACTTTGTAATGTGACGGTGCCCCCAAACTGAAAGCATAAGCAATGCCTTGCACATGAAAAAGCATACAAACCAACAAGAACAATGGAAGCTGCAGGGTGCTGAACACTTTTGAAAAGCTGGCCAATATTGTGTGGCAGACTGGATTGTTAAGGCAATCCATGAGGAGTTATTTAATGTTTTGACTTATGTTAGTAGTTGGAATTGAATGCAAGATGATTAAGAAGGGTTCCTGCATACCATATCTACATGACTAGTCCCACTGAAGCAAAGTGAACATGACTAAGATTTACAGGATGGGATCTTTAGTATAACTGGCTGAACTTTCTTCATCTAAACATTTTGTGGTGAAAATGGCTTTTTGACCAAAAACAAACATTTTCACATCATTTTCATTTTGGTCAAAATCTGATTTTCAGTGAACACCAGAAACAATGAAATTAGAGTTAAAAATGTGAGAATTTCAGATTTTGGTTTTCTTTTAAAAATTGAATGTTTTTAAAAGCCAAAGGTGTGGGTTTGTTTGTTTGTTTTTTTAAAAGAAGCTTTTAATTTAAAAAAATGAAGATAAATGTCTGAATTAAAGCTTAGACAAGTTTTAGCACCAATGCAAAATGCAGACTCCAACACTCCTAGTATAGACACAGTCTTTTTTTTTTTGCTCAACAACTTTGGGTGGGAGAGTTGTCACCCTAAGAACAAGGTATTAAACAGGTACTACTGGACTCCAGAACATTTGTTTAATGTTAGAGTGGCAATACACAGTGAACGCTGGAGATGCGAACAGCCACATGCAAACCTTTCACATATCCTCTATACCAGCAGTTCTCAACCCAGTGTCCAGGATCCCCTGGGGGGCCGCAAGCAGGTTTCCGGGGGTCTGCCAAGCAGGGCCAGCATTAGACTCACTGAGGCCCAGGGCAGAAAGCCAAAACCCTGTCATGCAGGGCTGAAGTCTGGGGCCCTGAGACCCACCACCCAGGTGGGAAGCTGAAGCCTGAGCAACTTAGCTTTGTGGGGCCTCCTATGGCATGGGGCCCTGGCCAATTGCCCTGCTTGCTACCCCCCAATGTTGGCTCGGGCTTTTATACACAGAAAAGCCATTACTGTGGCACAGGTGTGCCATAGAATTTTTTATAGCATGTTGGGGCGGGGGGGGGGGGGGGCCGAGAAGAGAGGGGAGATCAGAAAGAAAAAGGTTGAGAAACCCCACTCTATACCTGTCCAACAAAATAAATATATAGATATGTGCATGTGTTCTGGAACACCATACTCCGTTTTCTCTCAAAAACTTTGGGAGTTTCTATCTTTCCTTCTCCACGTTTGTGTATTTTAGCCATTCTGGATGAGTTAACTCGTAATACCAACATTAAGAAAAATTGCAGTAGCTATTTTAGTGGCCAAAAGTTACTTTGAAAAAAAGTGGAAAGCTGCAATTCCTCTTTCATATATAATCTGTCTTAGTGAGCTCTCTACTACTGCATTAACAGGGTGTGTGTGGGGGTTGTGGAATACAGAAAAATATGAGAATGTCTCATATTTGGAGGGGAGAAAACTATTGCATACTTTGTTTAGTATATTAGATACTCAAATAAGGGAGAACATAACTTTAGTCATTTTAATAATTGGTGCACGGCGTTACCTCTATGGGTTCAGGGGTTGGTAGTGGTGGGGAGTTGTTTGTTTTGGTCTCCATGTTTTACAAATAATGAATGGTGAATTTTGTTATTTATATGCTATTTCCATCCTCTGCACCTCTCTATGTTTTGGTGTGTTTTTACATTTTATATAAAAACAATAAAAATAAAGTTCAAAAAGACATCCAGAGTGGATTTAAAGAGAAAGTGGTGGGCACAACTCTCACATCCCTAGAATGCTAGCTTCCACTCTGACAGATGCTTATTTATTTCAAAAAGTGCTCAAAACTTACTCTAATCCATTTATCTAATTAGAGAAGAGTTACCTTTTTTGGATATCATAACACTCAAGGAAATCTCACCCCTGCCCCTCCTCCAGCTTTCCTGTATTTACAAGGGACCTTTTGTCTGCCTCTATTCTAGTTAAGAGCTGTTGGCCTTCTACAGTTCTGCTGCAATTAGCAGTGAATAAGGCACATTAAGGAGCATGCATAATGACTAGTCTTTCATACCTTCATAAAATATCCAGCAGCAGGGTATTACTTCTGTTAGTTATCCTAATCTAAGTTGGGTGGTGGGGTGGGAAAGAGAATGGGACACCAAGCTTTTTTAAGAAGTGTGTGTAACCATTTCTTTCCATCCTTTAAAAAACATCCTGGAAGAGAGTAGGATGTGAGGATGAAAGGGAGTTGTGCTCAGTGCTTAGTTTGGAGCACTTTAAAATAAATGCTGCCTTACAGCTGGCAGAGACCTAAGTGTGTTCTGCAATTGAAGCAGGTAAAGCGAGGTTGGGTTTGAGACAGCCTGTGGGAAAATGCACAGTCATTTTTAATCCTTGAAGAGTTCTATGTAGTGAATCCCGCCTCTGCCTCCGCCTTCCCCGCCCTCAACTTTTTCTTAAGTGAAGACTGCCATTGGCAATTTGCCTCGAAGGGCTATAGCCAATTTATATATAATAGTGCAAATTGCAGACAGCTTTTCCTTTTATACACAAGCACAACACAAAAAACCCACATCCTCTTCTATGAAGATTTTGACATTGCTCTCACTGCAGTATCTGAGCACTTTCCAGTCATGCATTAGAGAATAAATAAAGCAGCATGACTAACATTTATCACATAGGTTTATTCTCTCTCCCCTCAGAAGGGAAGATGTTTGCAGTGTGGTATAGTTGTGGCAATATATGCAGGTGTGGGCATGCACACTTGCCTTTGTGGATATAAGCACACTGCATATGCAAGGTCAAAGAAGTGCACCCTGCACTGGGAACAAGAGGCGGGGAGGTTTGTGGTGGTTCTTGGTTCTAGTGGAAGTTGTTTCCACACTCCTGCTGTGGTGCTTACAGAGGGAAGTTGTTTGGTGTGAAGAAAAAAAGAGAGTTCCTAGAGTCAGACCAGCATGGACGAAGTTGCAAAGACCATGCCAAGGAATAGCACAAAGAGAGCAATTAGGAAAGAAAGTTTAGGGGAGCAAATGAAAGAAAAGTGAAATCCAAGATGGAGGCAGGGTGGAGCTATGTAGAGCCTTAAGGGGATGTAATATACACCACGAATTACATTAAATCTATATACACTAGATTATAAAAACATTACATATTTTAAATTAATTGATTAGTGATAAACAATGAGCATGAATACAGGAGGGACCAATTAGTTAACCGGGAGTGTTATTGCCTGAATTTGGGATACTGATTTAATCCCAAATCATCTTCTCAGTAAACTTCTTTCAGCAAGGCATTGCTCTTGTTCTGATTTGGTCCCGGTCTCTTCTGTAGAGCAGATCGGCATGGTTAATTCAAACACTAGGGATTAATTAGGCAACTTTCTGTGCCATGTGAGCATCTCAGGGAATTGGCAAACCCTTTGTCTGTGCAGATCCTCTCTTTCAATCACAGGAATCACCCTCCCTTTCACTTCATAAATACAGATGCGCAAGGGGAGTGGATGCAAAATGTCATACTTGTGTGCACTACTTAAAATATGTATCCTTTATCCTCCTTCCAGCCCAATTAGTCCATGTTCTCACAACTGATTTTTCTGTCCTTGTAATTTAATTATTTTTAAAGGGGTGTTGAGCAATGTTCCCTCTAATTTTTGACAGGCCGTGTGCGCAAAAATTTTCTTCTGTGCACATTTTTGAAGAACAGTTCAAATTTATGCACCGTGAGGCAAATGCGCCTAAGCGCGTAAAATGCTTATACAAGATGTGTGGGTCCTGACCGTCCCCACGTGATCAACGTTCCACATTCAAAATGCTGTCGGGGAGGGGTACCATTCATTGCCCTCCTTTCCCTTCCCCCCCTTGCAAAACAGTAGAATCTGGCTGTGTTGATAGATGGCAGGTGAACAATGTCAAAAGTCACCCGTAAATGATATTTCAGACTGGCTCCGATGTAGTATGTCATTTTTTGTGCATGTGTGTTTCGCCATGTGCATGGGGTTCAGGATCTGGGTACGGGCGCACAGCTTAGAGGAAACCGTGGTGTTGAGCAGAAGGCTGCACCAGTTGTGCAGAAAGAAAATATTTGAAGAACAGCTGAGCTATGTCTCTACACCTCTAGACTCTCTTTTCATGAAAAAAGAAGTTGTACTTAGAGTGATGTGGGGATGTCTTGGAATCTCTGGTAGAAAGACAGTTGACATTGACTGGAAGTACAGTTTCTTTCCTCTCTGATGAAGCTGGGGTGTTCAATTCTGATCTCTATTGCAGGAGTAGAAATCTGGCACAACTCCAACACCAACAGACAATATAAAACCCTGACAAATAGTGTTACTCACTCCTTTCCTCCACTAGAGGATAGCCACTTGCTATGGCCAGCAAATTGAGTGACCTCTTTAGTTCAATGGGTGGCAGTCTGTGCTGCAGTGATGAGGGGTTCTGTTTTCAAACTCTATTAATGACCCATGGAGGACAGTTATAGCATTACAGCTTTACACCTGTGTAACAGAGAACATGAATCTGGTGTTTATCAAAAAGAGGAAGTAGACTAATTACTCTTGTACTACTGATCATTGGGCCAGCCTACAAATGCCACCTTCACATGTGAGGATATGGGAACTAGTCCTCAGTCGAAGTTACTGGGTATTTTACCGTTACTTGTATGTCACCAGAAATAGGCCCTGAGTGTTTGGTGACGATCACATGACATCTGACTGGTCTTGTGATCTCACAAGCTGCAAAACAGGCAGGAGACTGCCCAGAGAATCGCAAGCTCTGTTTTGGAAAATTGTTTTAATGACTCAGTAGGTGGCACTCTTTCCTCTGAGTCAAGGCTGGACCAAATGCCTCAGCCAGGTAATAGGGGGATGTGTGCTGCTGGTGAGGTCATCTTTAACATGAGAAATTTAAAAAAATAATAATAATCATCATCATCAAGGTCTTGGCAAGATCTGGCCATGAACCAAGACGCAAAATGAAGGCTAATGAAGGCTAAAAAAAAAAACAAAAAACAAACAAAAAAAAAAACACCCAATAAAATAAAATGCTGCAGGAAGTCAGAAATTACATCTCTTTAGTCTAAAGTTTTCCATCATTTAGTATCAACATAACCCAGAAGACAAATGAACATATTCAAAGTTAAAAAAAAAAAGTTACATTTGAGACACTTTAAAAAGTTTAATATTTTATTTTTACATATTAAATGCTTTGAGATCTCCAGATTGAAAGTGAGTGTTAAGCGTAGACATACCCTTAGTTAACGCACTACAGTGGCACCGCTGTAGCATTTCAGCAGAGACACTACCTACCCCAATGGGAGAGATTCCCCCCCCGCCAATCAGCATAGGTGGATAGAAGAATTTTTCTGTTGACCTAGCATGGTCTACACCAGGGGATAGGTCAGCTTAACTGTGTTGCTCAGGGGGTGTGGATTCTTTAGATTCCTGTGCAACATAGATAAGCCAACTTAATTTTCTAGTTTAGACCAGGCCTAAATTGTCACAACCCAGACAGTGAGTTAAGTTTGTATTACAGCTACTTTACAGATGTAGATGGGGAAACTGAGGCACAAAGAGCACAAGTTACATCACCAAGAACAGCAACTGACTCCCTGTCCCATAAAGGTATGTCTACACAACAAAGACAAGTCTGTAGCTGGCCCATACCAGCCAAATCAGGCTGCAGGGCTGCTGTTTCATTGCTGTGTAGACTTTCAGGCTCAGGCCAGAACCTAAGCTCTGGGACCCTCCCATCCCAGCACAAGGTCCAAGAGTCCAGGCTTTAGCCAGAGCCCAGAAATCTACACAGCAATAAAACAGCCCCGCAGCCTGAGCCTCACGAGCCCAAGTCCACTAGCACAGGTGTCTAGTTCATGTAGAATACCCTAAAGTTCTGGTCCAATATCCATCATGATCAATTGGAACTAGGGTGACCAGATGTCCTGATTTTATAGGGACAGTCCCAATTTTTGGGTCTTTTTCTTATATAGGCTCCTATTACCCCCACCCCGTCCCGATTTTTCACACTTGCTGTCTGGTCACCCTAATTGGAACCATTCCACTAACTTTGATGGGCATTGGATATGGCTGTAAAGCACACCTACCTCTGGTCACTGGAAATCCGGTTTACCCTCCTGGAGTCCTTTTCCTGACTAGACAAAGGTACAGTCAACAGCATTAGTTAAAAAGTACCGGTTGTATACATTTGCACATTGGCTCTTGGATTAAATGGTCAACTGCTTTGGAGAGGTCAAGAGATAAAGAAAGGACACCCCAGGCACAATTTGTTGGATCATCAGGGCTATGCTATTGATTACAGGGGATTTTCTGCAACTATGTTGAAAAAGATACAGAGCAGGAGGCAAGAGTCCATTACTGACAAAAGAAAAGGCCTGTTAGAAAACCCCAGGCAGCAAGGATGTTGCTAAGATCAGTACAGGAGAGTTTCTGCAATCCATCAAGAGAGCTGTGTGCAAGTGACCCAAGAATCACCTCACACCATTGTACTTTGCAGCAGGCAGTCCTTGTTGGAATTTCCCCTCTGGGCGATGAAAGCACTCTATGTGACACCTGTGAATTTGCCCTTTACTGCTGCAAACCCAAGCTGTTAAATATCATGCTCTTTTGGCTTTGATTTACTCCATTTATGGACCTCCCTCCCCCCGCAACCTCTTTCCTTCACAAGGGATCAATTCCAGACGACAAAAGGCAACAGTGGCTTTAATAAAAAACAGAAGGACAGGAAAGATTGATTTAGTCAACAAAGACAGGCCAGAGCAATGGAGAGATGGAGGGAAAGGAAGCAAGCAGACAAGCAAGAATAATAATAAAAGCCACATTGGTAGCTACACAGACCCAAAGGGACACTTACAGCAGATGAAACTAGTTAGTTTTCTTTTTCCTTCCCTCCGCAATGGGCTCTTCTAACTGAAAGATGGGGACCTGAAAGTGTTCTTGGGGTTCCTTCTACATGACCAGAAACCACTCCCAAAAATGCATGGTCCAACAGTTATAGCATTGGCATAGGATTCAGGTGATCTGGACTATTCTAGGCTCTGCCATAGACTTCTTATGAGACCTTGAGCAAGTCTCTTACCTTACCCTGTGCCTCATTCCTCCCCAGGTAAAATGAGGACAATCACACCTCCTTGCCTTGTAGGAGTTCTATCAGAGTACAAGCCATTCATAATTGTGAGGTTTTCAGATCATATAGCAATGAGGATCATGTGTGCAGATAGGGAGGGATGAGTGTCACTAAAAACAGAACCAAACCAGCTCAAATATCAAATACTTGCAATATGCTCCTCGCGTACAATGTGCATGCATCATGCACAGAAGTTACTCAATTTTCAAACAAACGACAAACTGTTGTCTCCTTGTGCACGTGAGTAGAAAAGTAGTTGATTCTGCCAAATAATTTTTTGCCTACTTCTAAAGACGACATCTTGTCTACACACGGCGTGTCTTCAATAAGAAAAATAAAGGCATGTTCTTAACTCAAGTTGGCCAACACATAGTAACCAGCATGAGGTAAACGTCTAGTGAGAACTACAAGCTTCCTTGTCTTCACAAGTGCTAGCCAGTAGTGTTAACATCTATGGAGGACCTGTTTACCTTGACCTGCTAACTCATGAGAAAACTACATAATGGCTGATCTTCACTGGGATTTTACCTCATGCTAGTTGCGATATGTTAGCTAACAAGTTAATGACACAACTTTCTTCTTCTTCGTGGGGAAAAAAAAGGTATTGGTTTAGCTAAAGGTGCTATTTTAAATCCGTTTAGTTAAAATGGTGCAAGAAGCTAAGTGAACACTCTTTATTTTAGTTGAGCTAAAGTCTCTTCTACAGAGCAAACCTACCCTTTACAAAGCCACCACAAAGTTCAGCATGACTGCCCTTCCCTGCTCAGAGGACTGGACCACTGGAATGTGACAGGTCAGCACTGAAAGACTTTGGGAGAACTGTTGAGGAGGCTGTGCATTATGTTTGGCTCCTGCCTGCATTATTTGGACTTCCACTTGATCAAGTAGAGGAATCAATAACCATTTAGAGAAAAAAATAGTTATTAGTTTGCCTCAATATATAGCATCCGTTAGCAATTTTCTCTGGGAACATGGACAAGTCACTTCAGTGTATTTCAGATTCACCATATGTAAAATGGGGATAATACCTACCTCACTAGGATTTTGTGATGGTTAATTAGTGTCTGTAAAATACTTGTATATACAGCTTTTCATCTGAGGCGCTTTTCAAGGCAGTCATAGTTTAAGTGAAATGAAACTACCACTAAGAGGCCCCAACCAAGACCACAGTTCTGTCCCCCAAAAGTTTATAATCTAAATAGATATAGAAAAGATAGATAAGTGGGAGAAGGGCATAGTAATACTTCCTATTTTACTGACGGGGAACAGGCACAGAGAGATCAAGTAACTTGCCCAAGGTCACAAAGCCTGTGGCAGAGTCACAAGCTGGGCATAGACCCCCTGAGTCCCATTTCAATGCCTTAGCTGTAAGACTAGCTTTCCTCCCTCTTTTGGGCATATGGTTCCCCCTGATATAATGTGTAGGAAGGGTCACACAGTAAGCCCCCATGAGAATGTTTTGGAAAATATAGCAGTTGAAGTTTTCAACCACATGGGGGGGGGGGGGGGGGAGATAAAAATGAATCTGACATTATGGTCATTACCACAACATATTAGTTTAAATATTTAAAAGTAATTTCTCATGGAGTTTAAGGATCCAATTTTCATAATGATTCAACAGATATAAAGTAAAAAATAAAAAAAACCCATCAGAAGTCCAGTGACAGAAACAGTACAATGCTAATATGGTATGTAGGAGGCCACATTAATCCAGCTCATACATAACTGTCTCCCAGAAGCTAATTTGACTTTAATTGTGCTGCTAAACAAAATTATTACATGATCTATAGATTGAGACCCGTGGCAATCCGAATGGCAAAGCACTGTACTGTACATATTCTGCCTTGAGGCTAAGGTTTACAACACTTTGCACATTAGGAGTAAAGAAGCATCAGTGGCAGGAAGCCTACAAAACTCATTATCGAGGTACGTGTTTCTAACAAAGATAAAAGGCCCTGCTTCTTTACTACATGTGGTATAAGTTGCGGACAGGGACAGACACAGGAAGCTGCTTATGACTCCCCGAACCTTGGACACCAGCAGATGTTTGGAGTAGGCCATGTGTTCTATTTCTGCCAGTGGCCAAAGCCCCGTAAGGATTTTCCAACAGCAAAGGATCAGGTATAGTGATCAGCTCCACCCATTCCCTCCTCTCCATTACACCAGGGGTTGGGTAGGCATCAAACGTGGAAGGCAACTACTCCATTGTGCCAGCTTTACAGCAGTGGAGAAGCCCCCCCTGCCTGCAGAAATCCTGGCTGATATAAATTCACTTTCCACTACACAGCTGGTATAAAGTGTAACTTGGAGGATTGGAGAAACCAGCCCAAACTGCTGAAGAAATGCACATCTCAGGAATGATTTTAATAAATCAATAATTAATCCCCTTTTCATTCCGCAGCTACCCACCCCAATCCCACTAACCCAATAGGGTGAAATTAATCCCTGTGAATAGGGCCACCGCAAGGTATTTGCGCTACATAATACCTATTTTAATTGCTTAAGTGATGAATAGGTCTACTAACAGCCCTCTGAACAAAGGATGAATTTCACCCAGAATTTCACCCTTGTGTCTTTTATTCCCACTCCTGCACACTCTCCCAGAACTGGGAAATAGAACCAAGTAGTCCTGACCCCCAGCCGCACCCTGTGGCTGAACAGTTCCTTCTGGTCTCATCAGGAGAGTCATTAGGACTCTACTTTCCTGGTTAAGCTAAGTGAAAGGCAAAAGTCCTGCTTGACTCGTTTGTCTGAACTGGTTGTCATGACGCTGTGTATTAGGAATTGAGTGAATCCCCCAGCTAATGATACAAGACTAGTTAGGGGATAAGAGCAACCTGAAGCCTGCCCTAGTTTCAGGAGCAGGTGGGCATACCCTGAGCCCTGTGACACTAACACCTAACTGTTTTACAAGTACAATGCAGCTCAGTTTCAGTCTTGCTTCAGCTGACTAGTTGCAAGCCTTCTCAACAACATGTAAGTGGAAACCAGGGTTGCTTTCATTTTGTCACGCCTATCAGGTAGCTCATCAGGCTCACACTGTACAATCTCTCATGCCAGCACTCAGCCTCCTTGCCATTTGTAATCATTTGCAAAACCCAAACATGTTCTCAAGCCAAATGAATCTTTAATAGGTGGAGTCAGTGGTGGCATCTCAACATGCATTTAAATGTATCTGGCCCTCCCTGAAACCCAGTGCTAGAATTGCACAGAGGGGGATAAGTCAGGCTTGGATTTTGCCAGCATTCATGTGAAACAAATGCATTGCTCTGAAACCTCAACAGCAATGTACTTTTCAAAATAGCCCAGGGCAAGATTTTCAAGAAAAATTAAACCTACTGCTACACAAAGCCACATTCAGCAGGCAGATTTTTGATTTCATGTCTCTGAAACAGTATTATATACTGCACGGAAAAGAAATATACGAGACCCTTCAAAAGAAACTAACACTCCCTCTTCCCCACACATACATATAATCCATCAATTGACATTTCTGACTAACATAACTGTGGGCCTTTGGGACACACACTGAATAAGTGAAGTGTTATTTTTCCAGAGATTCAACAAGTTGTGACCTGTATATTCTCCCAAGCTTTGACGTATATCTAAAATAAATAAATAAATTTTTTTTAAAAAAAAAAGAAAGAAAAAGACCAAAAAAAGGAGGTGGAGCATCATTATATCAGGGATCACAGGTGACATTCACTCCTACGCAAATGTTCAGTACAAGCAAGGCTTATGCAGCATATAAATCCCACTTGTGAGTGCTAAAGTGAAACTGAAGTGGTGTACAGACTTCATGTTGACTCTTTCCACAGGGATGGATTTCATTTTATTTAGACTATAAGCTCCACAGAGCCAGGATATAGTCTGGATATAAAACACCCACATTACCACACTACAGGCTCTGTATAAGTAGTTATTGGCATAACTTAGGATGGCCAGGATCGAAAGCAGAGATATTTTAGTGGCTCTACACCAGTGAGGATTGGCTCATGGTTTTCATATGTTAAACCAATATTCTATCCTAAAATAGATGCTGTCCTAGAAGGTTATGTTTGTTTCTTTGAGTACCAAGATAAAACATCCTATAACTCAACTGAGTTACAAGACCAACCAAAAAATTAGCTGGCTGTGGTTCTATTCAAAAGAACCATCAGAACATTCAAAATGATAAATAGTGACATGCTGTTTTGTTATACACATCTCTCTGCAAAAGTTTTATGATTATGGGTCAAATCCTGCTCTTACTTACATTGGTATAAAGTCTACAGTGATTCCACTGAGGTCATCAGAATCATTCCAGATTTCTACCATTCTACATGGGAGAATAATGTGGCCCCACCTTGTCTGAGATGACAAATCTAATTGAAAAGTAAATATTCAATGAAAAAAATAGTATAGGTCAATGTTGGATGTTGCCTAAAGTAATATATACAATTTATAGAGCAGTAACATAACTAACAATTGAAATGGAAAGTGAACGACCTATGAAGGAAAGCTGAAGGAATAGGGTTTGTTTAGTTTGGAAAAGAGAAGACTGAGAGGGGACATGACAGCGGTCTTCAGGTATCTAAAAGGGTGTCATAAGGAGGAGGGAGAAAACTTCTTCATCTTAGCCTCTAAGGATAGAGTAAGAAGCAATGGGCTTAAACTGCAGCAAGGGAGGTTTAGGTTGGACATTAGGAAAAAGTTCCTAACTGTCAGGGTGGTTAAACACTGGAATAAACTGCCCAGGGAGGTTGTGGAATCTCCATCTCTGGAGATATTTAAGAGTAGGTTAGATAAATGTCTATCAGGGATGGTCTAGACAGTATTTGGTCCTGCCATGAGGGCAGGGGGCTGGACTCGATGACCTCTCGAGGTCCCTTCCAGCCCTAGAATCTATGAATCTATGAACTAGGGAATGTAAATAAAATATAATTTAGTGCATTGGGAATCTTGGGAGTTAAGTATCTCTACTTTGCCTTGGTACTCAGTTACAAAGCACAGACTTTGAAAGGACTTAAAGCCTTTTTAGAAGGCCAATTTGTGTAAAGCAAAGTGGAAAAAGCTGAAGAAAAACTTGCTATTCAAAGCATGAATGCCCCTTCAACCTAATATTTCCATTAAATTTATAGACTGTTCTTATGAATACATGTCAGGCACACTGCTAGGTTAAGGGTTCTCATCTATTGATCTCAGCACAATAAAGAGTAAGCAGAGCCACTGAAAATTTGATTTTTACGTGACAGAAATGTGCCGAGTCATAGATTGTTATACCTCTGTATTTCAAGAACATTTATAAAGCAAGGGGGTTCAATCAAATCAGACTCAATGCATGTAGGATAAGTGTCTGCAGAAGGCATTGGAGGGTCATCAAAATAGATCTAGCATTTAAAAAAAGAAACAAAACCCCCAAACCCTAAAATAAGAGAAAAAGCCAGTGACTGTTACAGAGAGACACAGAAAAGAGTATCAAAAATAAAAACATAAATTCCAATTCAAATAACATAGCTTAGAATATGTATAAAATTATATTGAACAACAGTTATTTATATCATCAGGCACAACGCTCTGGGCTTTAATAGATTGCAACTGCTTACACCACTGGTAAGTTTGGCCTATTATGAGCCCAATTCTAAGACCACCTGAACAGCCTCAAGTCTGTTGTAGTCAATAGACATTGTATGTCCTCAGCACTCTGCAAATTCAGGCCAGAGAGAGAACACTTTAAAAGGTTTGTTGTAAAAACCTTATTGGCATAAATCGGGGATAGTTCATATAACTTACTAGGGGCAATGCCATTGCAATAGTCATGTAGATAGATGTAGATCTTCTCAAATGCACACCAGTAAAACTAACAAAACACCTTGCACCATGCTATGTCATCATACACTCTGTATATGCCAATATGTTACTGTAACAGGGTTCTCTACTCACCACTGGGGCTCCTCTCTGTAACTAGAGAATAGTTCCCCCCAGTTTGACACCCTCTTCCATCTCTTGTTCACACTGTGACTTCTCTCACACTCCAGAAGTTACAGTGCTCTCTCTTTCTGTGTATGCAGTGTAGCTCCACCTTCCAGCCAAGTCATTATAGTTTTCCCTTCTAGAATATCAAAGAATCATGGGACTAGCTTACTGAGTATTCTTCCCAGAAGTCCTCCAGTTCAAGCCTATACCACTTCCCAGTGGCTAGTTGGGGATACCAGCCCCCCCCCCGCCTTAGGGTTCCAACCCAGGAACCCTGCCTTTAACAGCCAAGGTCTGCTCTATCCCAGACCTTGCTTCTATTTTCCTGGGCTGCTTCCTACTCTGTCTCTCAGGCTTCCTTATCTACCATCCTTCCTGGTCAACCCTTCCCTCAGATCAAGTAGAGCATCTACTGTCTCCCTAAATTTCTTCCCTTTTCTCTCTCTAAGCTCAGAAAATAGCTACAAACACCCACACTACATCCTTCTACTGCAAACTTTCTGCCTCTATACCTCCTGTCCAGCTGGGCTCCATTCACCATCAGAGATTGCCTATCAAGACAAACTCCCTCAGATGTGCCCTATTAAGTTACCTAACTGCTTCTGAGACACATTCACCTCATATTAGTCTGGAAAGTGTTACTCCCCATCACAGCTACATTAAACTGTTTTAAGGACAACTTAGAGAATAAAGAGTTTTGCTTTTTGTTTAAAAATGGGGTAGGTGCTACTATTGTTTTCTGTTGCTCAGAGGTTTGAGGAGCATGATGTGATAAATTGAAAAGGGTTGTGACAAATAGCTATGATGTGCCTGTAGAATTTATCACATGGATATCATGTGTATGTATGTATATATGCATTGTTAGTATAGCTATGTTGGGCCCAGGATATTAGAGAGAAAAGGGTGGCGAGGAAAATATATTTTATTGGGCTAGTTTCTGGTGGTGAGAGACAAGCTTTTGAGTTTACACAGAGCTCTTCTTCATGTCTGGGAAACTAACTCAGAGTATTACTGCTAAATACAATTATTCCACCTTGTATTTAGCAATAACACTGTGAGTTAGTTTCCCAGACCTAAAGAAGAAGGCTTGTCTCTCACCACCAAAAGCTGGCCCAATAAAAGATATTACCTCACCCACCTTGTTTTTCTGTGTGTATATATGAAAGAAAGGGAAGAATGATAAGGTCTGATTTTCTGCTCTTACTCATTGATGTAAACTGAAAGTACACTAGGTTAAGAGTGATGTAAGTGGAGAATCCCCCTCACAGTGAATAAGTCTTGGTTTTGTGATGCCTGAGGTTTTCTTTTTCTTTAATAGAATTGGGTCTCTGATTTATTAAAAAAATGCTGATAGGTTTTTTTCTTAATAGATTATCCCCTTTTTTAAGAGTGTGGAAGCATAAATACCTTCTGGTTCTCCCTTACTTACCCATTACTCCTGTTTTTCCTGTTCTGGGAAAGGGAGTATTAATACTTCATGAGAAGTTACTTATATTTTATAAAATTTTAAACAGTGAAGATTCAAAGTCAAAAATATTAGTTTGAGACTATTTACAATTTGTTGCTTGTTAGGCTGAAAGTTAATTGCTATAAAATGCCCCCCCCACTTAAAATAAATGTAGAATTACTGCCCTCAACTTTTAAAAACTTGAACTAGGCACTAAGCTCAGCAGAATATCTAATAATAATAATGCTTTGCAGTTATATAGCACCTTTAATCTAAAGGAACACAATTAATTTAGCCTCACAATATCCCTGTTTGGCAGGGAAATACTATTAAAACATATTTACAGTAAACTGAGGCACAGAAAAGGCAAGAGACTTGATAAGGTCAGAGAGCCAGAAATAGAACTCAAGTGCCTTAACTCCCAGCTCTAAGCACTAGATATATTGTGCATGCACATATGTGTGCACACACACACAGCCTTTATATCTCAGAAGTTGCTAATTCAATTTTCAAAGATTTGGATTTTTAAGTACACTGTTAAATTGCTACCATGTTTCACCCCAGGTGGCAGCCACCAAAGGAGAATCTCAAAAAACCATCTAGTCTCATTAGGGACCCCAAATTACACCATTTTTAGGGGTTTTAAATATATAGATATATGAAAAAAACAAATACAAGTAGGAGCTAGTTGTCCAGTACATTGGGCCAAATCATGGTTAACTGACTCAAGTGATTAGTTCCACTGGATCAAATCAGCTACACAGCTATAAACCAACAGCTCATACCACATGTGACAAAATCCCAACAGAAACCAAACATGTTTCCAATGGAACTTCACTTGCCAGGCAGGATTCCATCAGAAATCTGCTTGGCTTCCTGACAACTCGCCTGCCTGGCTCCTTGGCAGAACATCTGACAGGATGCAGTGAACCCAGGCTCCCAGCTCCTCAGCTGCCTGCCTGGTGGGCTGATGGGAAGCTGGGAGCCTGGAAGTTGTAGGAGCCCCACCTCCCAGGCTCATGACTCCTCACTAGGCAGGGCTGTTAGGGACCCTGGCACCAGCACAGCCCACTGGGTAGTACTATTGTGGACAATAAATTTGTTAGTCTCTAAGGTGCCACAAGTATTTCTTTCTTTCTTATTTCCATGGGCTTTAAAGGCTCCCAGGTTTCCCAGCTCTGGGGCAGCCCTCCAGGCTGTGTTAGAGCTTGGTGGAGCTCAGTAATTCCATTTCACAGAGATTTCAAAATTGTTGGTTATCATTCCAAATGAAATCTGATATTGAAATAATAAAATCCTCTGCAAAATTACTGTTCTCCACTCAGCTCTATACATTAGCTTAATTAGTTGTCATGTTTCACCACAGAAGTAAATATATTTCAGGAATTGCTAACAAAAATACTAATTAATGCCAAATTCAATGATGGCTTCTGTGATCTGGACACCTGTCCATGAGGAAGTGGACTAGGACCTTCTAATTCATTTCACAAAGGTCAACTGTCATTTTGATTTTTTATCATGCAAAGGAGAAAAACAAAATGTATTTGAGCCTGGTTGCAATACAAATGTAAATGGCTATTATTTACCTTGGACCAAAAAACATCTTTGAAGCCTTAAGATTAGCATGGCTTAGATTGTGCAACACACAGTATGCACTGTGATAAGTGTCTTTATTTCCTTCGCCTTGTCAAGCTGTTACGTTGATCAACACATCCAGGAAAGGTGCAAAAGTAAATCAGGGCTGTGGAAGTGATCCCTTGGGTTTGGCTGGAAGGGAACAGAAGAGAATTCAGAGGATTGCCATTTGGACAGGAATAAGAAATCAGGTCCTTCTAATATCATACAATTTTAATAGTGAAGGCTAGTATAATAAGTCATTCCATAAATCCATTATTAACTAGCAGCAGGACAAATAAATTACACTATCAGCCCATTATCTATAGTTCAAGCTGAATTCTGCTTGGTAATATAACTACAGAGTAGGTGACCTAAACATGACAGACATTCTGAGATAAATGAAGGAATTCAAAGCAGCACCTATGGATGTGTATTCAGCTGCATTTTCTAACCCTATTTTCCAGTACATTTCAGGCAGGACTACTACTTGAAACAGGAAGGTCAACGTTTGCAAACCATCTTGAATGTGATTTTTAAAAAAACTAATCTACATATGTCCTCTGTAAACACTTATTCCCTGCTATCTATGTGGATTATCATGATAGTACACACACACACTGCCTGCCTGCATTTCTTAAGGGGGGAATAGTGAACAGAATTTCCATGTAACTCTAGTATGGTTTAAAAGTAAAGGTACTGGATTATGACATTTTGTCTCTTGTAGATATAATTGTAAAACTATAAGCTCTTTATTTTTGTGTGCTATAAAACATACATAGAAGAGTCAGTTAAGCCTCTATGGATAAAAAGAATAACCTTGAGAACACACTGCACTGATGTGTTGATAGCACCTCAGCACATTTCAGTGAGCAGGTAATTCCCTTTCTGATGTCCATGCCGGGGATATCTATTTACACTAGAAACTTTTGCTGTATCTTTTGGCCATACAGGCCCAGATCCTCACAGACGTTTAGCCATTACGGGAGTGAGGGGCCTAAACATTTCTGAGGATCTGGGCCGCTGTCTCTTGGCTTCTCTTTCCCGTCAGTGGAGTCCGGCTGTGCAAATGGGAAATCGCTGCCTAAGGCTGGGGGAGGCCCAGCTCCTCCCTGGGCTGATGATGGGCTCTGCCAAAGTGCCTGGGACGGCACCGTGGTGCTGGGGTCGAGGGAAGCCAGGGTGGGCTTGGTACTAGAGCCTGGGCAGCAGGGATGGGGCCAGGCTTGGCGCTGTGGGTAAGGAGGTGCAAGCAGGCTCTGTGAGCTGCTGAGGGACAGCAGGGGATGGCTTGGCCCCTCCCTCCCCCCGTTCCCATAGGAAGAAGCCAGGGTGGGCGCAGTGTAGGGGCTGCCGTGGGAAATGGCCTGAGAGGTGAGCTCTGCCCCTTGCAGCTCTGGGGCCAGCTCCGCTCAGCACTGACCCTGCTGCCACCACGGCACCAGGCACCAAAACAGCCCCGGGCACAAGGGCTGGATGGAGCCCACACGGGGCCACCAGGGGGCGGGGCTCGGACCGGGCGGGAATGGGTTCGAGGGGGAGGGTGTTCGGTGAGAGGGAGGCTGAGTCAGCTGGAGCCCGGGCCGGGGCTTAGAGTGAGGGGACGGCGGGAGCCGACTGTGAGGCAGCGCTGAGAGAACCTCTGAGGCAGCACGAGCCGGGGCAGGGGCAGAGGCCACGTGCCCAGGCGGGGGCCCTGGGCTTCGAAGCGCTGACGCTGCTCCAGGCCCTCAGGGAAGGGGGAGCCCAACGGGGAGAAGTGGCAGAGGGAGGCTGCCCAGCACTCGGAGCTGCCGGCAGGCGGGAAATGCCGACGTCACTGGAGGGGGTGAGGACGGTGATTCGAGGCAGCAGGCTGGGCAAAGACCAGAGGTGGCACAAATTGGGGGATGGGGCTCGGGCTGAGGTGGGAAAGATCGGAGGTGACACAAGAGGAGGGGCTCAGGGTCTGGCCGGGAAAGGCTGAGGTGACGCCAGAGGAGGGGCTCAGAGCCTAGACAAGAAAGGCTGAGGTAACATTGGAGGAGGAGCTCAGGGTCTGGGTGGGAAAAGCTGAGGTAACATCAGAGGAGGGGCTCAGGGTCTGGGCGGGAAAGGTTGATGTGACACCGAAGAAGGGGCGTCTAAACACTGTGGAAATGCTCATGGTTTTTCTATAACTTCCCTGGAGTGATGAGAATCTGCACTGATGTTACGAAACATAAAATGTGTGGGTCCAAAGAGATTCTTAGGATAATTAAATAAATACAGCCTTATCTAATTAATGGTGCAATAAAAGGTTTTTCACAGAAATAATAAAATGCACAGATGATATTTGTTGGGCGAACTTGGGACTTGTTCTAATATCTGTCTTCTACCATATCAGTCTATTTACAGCACTTCCAAACACAGGAAGAACAAAGCATCTGAGAAGTGTCCAGGAAAGGAAGAAAAGTAACTGAAGACGGAGGAAAAGGAAAGGGACTCTGGGCACAGTAACCTCCCTGTAATCAGGCCTCAGGTTATGTAATAACCACGGGGATCCTGAGTCTTTTAATACCTTCAGCAGCGTGACCACCCTGTAAGCAGGATCCAGGTCTGTGCTGCTTTGTCCTTTTGACATTATGCTCCGTTTGCTGGCTAGTGAGAGTGACTGCCCTGTAATCAGGGTGCAAGTCACCTCCCCCTCGCTTTCGAGGGACATTGAGCTCTTTGGTAACTTGAGCAATGTGACCGACCTGTAACTAGGGTCCGGGTCTTTGCTCACTTGCTCGTTCGGCATTACGCCTTGTTGTGGCCCTCTTGTCAGGATGACAACCCTGTAATCAGGGTAAAAGTCATATTCCTTTTTCTTCTCGGGGATACTGAGCTCTTTGGAACCCTGAGCAGTTTGACTCACCTCCCTGTAATTCGGGGTCAGGTCTCTGCCCTCTTGCTGTTTTGGCATCATGCCCTGCTGACAGTTTAGTCACTGTGACCACCTGTAACTGGGGTGCATGTCACACCATTCTGTAGTATGGGAAATACTGAGCCCTTTGATACCGTACAGAGCGTGACCTCCCTGTAATTCAGGGACAGGTCTCTGCTCTTTTGCTCCCTGGTTTTATGCACCTTTATCTTTCTAATCAGAGTGACCACCCTGTAATTAGGGTGCAGGTCAAATCCCTTTCATTTATCGGGGATTAGGGTTATTTTAGGGCCCTTAGGAGAGTGACCGCCCTGTCATCAGCGTTCAGGTCTAAAGCTGAATTCTGTGATTATGCTCCTTCACTCAGTTAGTCAGAGTGATCACCTTGTAATCAGGGTGAGAGTCACCTTCCCCTCCCTTATGGGAGCTACTGATGTCTTTGTTACTTGAGCCGTGTGACCTCCCTGTAACTAGGGTTCAGGTCTCTGTCCTTTGCTCTTCTGGGATTGTGTCCTGGTCTAAGCCTGGTCAGTTTGACTGCCCAGTAATTAGGGTGCAGGTCATGCACCTCTTAGTTAGGGAGGACTAGGTTCCCCTTAATGCACTGGGCTGAGTGACCACCCTGTAAGTAGGGTTCAGGTCTCCTCCTTTTCTCTTACTTGCAATGTATTTTCCATTAATCGGCAAGCCCGAGGGACCGCCCTGTAAGAAGGGTTTACGTTCTTTCAAATTTGGCTCCTTTGGGTTGTTGGGCTAGTCACTTGGACCCCATCCTGTAATCAGGGGGCAGGTCTTGTCCCTTTTCCCTTTGTTCTTTTGAGGGGAGGAAGATTGGTCGAGTTTAACACTGAGGGTCGAGTGACCTGTTGTGATGAGCTCTCTTTCTGTTCTGGGAAGTCCCCCTTTGTTTTGTATGGATGTGTTTGTGAGAGCTCGTGATACAAGTGGGTGTGCAAGCTTTTTAATTTTTAGTTATTTATTTTTATTTTTTTAAGTTAAATCGCTGCAGCACTTTTTCTTTACTCTTCTCAGAATCGGAAAAAGAGCTCAAAGTGTATTAAAGTATTTATCCTCCTCCTCCCCACAAAAGGGAAAAGTAAGGGTTCAGAGATCACCTTTTAGTGCCTTGGGCAGTGTGACCTCCCTGTAAACAGGGATCTGGTCTCTCCAATTCTGCTCTGTTTAGGTTGAGCTCCTTTTAGTGGGCTGATGGCAATGACTGGCTATTTAGGAGGGTGATTTAAGTCACATGCCTGTGACTCACAGGTAGTGCAGTATCCCTTAGTACTTGGGCAGCAAAACCACCCTGCATCCAGGGTTCAGGTCTCTGCCCTTTATTCTTTTGCCACCATGCTACTTCAGCCAGTTGGTTTGAGTCCTGACCCTGTAATTAGGGGAGACTTTGTGTCCATCTGGCTTCTGGGGGATATTGAGCTCTGTGGAACCCTGTGCAGTGTGACCGCCCTGTAACTAGGGTTCAGGTCTTTGCCCACTTGCTCATTTGGCACTACGCTGTGCTCAGGCCCACTAGTCAGCGTGACAGCCCTGTAATCAGGGTGCATGTCACAAGTATCTATATAATGGGACATATTGAGCCCTTTGATACTTTGAGGAGCTTGACCTTCCTGTAATTCAGGTTACGGTCTCTGCTATTTGGCTAATCCCAGTGACCACCCTGTAATCAGGGTACAGGTTGCATCTCTCTTTTAAAATCTGGTGTATTAGAACCATGGGCAGCTTGACCTCCCTGTAACCAGGGTTTGGTCTCCGAGGCCCTTTGGGTCTCTTGGCATTGTGCTTTCCTCACAGCCTGAGGCGAGTGACTGTCTTGTAGTCAGGGAATCAGGTCTTGGCTCTCTAGTGTCTTGGTATTAGCCCAATTGCAGCCAGCTGGTCTGAATGAGCATCCTGTAAACAGGGTACAGGTCTCATCAGACACTATTTATGGTGTTCCCATGATACTGTGTCCAGAGTCCTGGCCCTTCACACTGTGCTTCCAACTTGCCTGGAATTCTGCAGCCAAGTCTCCTGGTTTGTCCCAGCTTACTGTGCTCTTGGAGAACCGACATCCTGCTCCTGTTGCAGGTAGGCTCAGAAAGGGAGGGTCCTGTGGCAGTTTTGGATTAAGTCAATCCAGGCAGTATAACTTGTGACACTGATTTTCAAATACTTGTCAATTAATTCCATACTGCCCTTAATTGTCCAATTCAACTTCATTTTGTACGGAGGCTGCCTGGTGTAACAGTTGTTAGGGGGGAAATCTGAAGATTGTGGCTCTGGAGTCACATTGGTTTGGTACTTTTCTCACTCAGTGGTACTGGGGAGGAGGGAAAAGTCCTTATGGAAGTGTCTGAGGACTGCATAGAATTATCTTGGAGCTGAATCTCCAGGCTGTCTCCAGACCCAGAAAAGCACACTGTATCAGTAGTTTACACTTCATTTGCATAGGGGATGTGGAGTTGTCGTAAGGGCATCTGACTGATACACTCCTGTCTGCTCCCTCTCTGTTTCAGGCAGCACCAAGCACAGGTGGACAAGAAGTGAGTGTCAGGAATGTCAATCACAGAAGAGGAAAGAAGACAAGTGACTGACGATGGAGAAGAAGCAAAGGGACTCTGGGCACAGTAAACTCCCTGTAATCAGGCCTCAGGTCATGTAATTACACTGTATGGGAATCTTGAGCCTTTTAATCCCTTGAGCAATGTGACTGCCCTCTAACTAGGGTCTGAGTCTTTGCCCACTTGCTTGTTTGGCATTACTTTGTGCTCTGGCCCACTACTCAGCGTGACAGCCCTGTAATCAGGGTGCATGTCACAAGTATCCATAGAATGGGACATACTGAGCCCTTTGATACTTTGAGGAGCTTGACCTTCCTGTAATTCAGGTTACGGTCTCTGCTATTTGGCAAATCCCAGTGACCACCCAGTAATCAGGGTACAGGTTGCATCTCTCTTTTGAAATCTGGCAGATTAGAACCATGGGCAGCTTGACCTCCCTGTAACCAGGGTTTGGTCTCCGAGGCACTTTGAGTCTCTTGGCATTGTGCTTTCTTCACAGCCAGAGGCGAATGACCGCCCTGTAATCAGGGAAACAGGTCTTTGCACTCTAGTCTCTTGTCACTAAGACAAGTGAAGCCAGCTGGTCTTAATAAGCACCGTATAAAATAGGGTACAGGGCTCATCAGACCCTCCTTGTCGCGCCCCATGTAACTATGTCCAGAGTCCTGGCCTTTTGCACAACACTTCCAACTTGCCTGGTCTTCCTTTTGCCAAGAATCCTGCTGTCTTCATCACGTACTGTGCTCTTGGAGACTGACATCCTGCTGGTGTTGCTGGTAAAATCTGAAAGGGAGGGTCCTGTTACAGTTTTGGACTAAGTCAATCCAGGCAGTAGACCTTGTGACATTGATTTTGGAATACTTGTCAGTTAATTCCATGCTCCCCTTAATCATCTAGTTGTCCTTGATTCTGTCTAGAGATTGCCTGGTGTAATAGATGGCAAGGGGAAATCTGGAGATTGTGGCTCTGGAGTTGGGTGGGTTTGGTACTTTTCTAACCCAGTGGGACTTGGGAAGAAGGGCCAGTCCTTATTGAAGTGTCTGAGGGCCCCATAGAACGGTGTTGGAGCTGAATATTCAGACTGTCTACAGACCTAGAAAACCACCCTGTGTCCTTACGATACACTCGGTTTGCATCAGGGACTTAGGGATGTCTTAAGGGCATCTGACTGACACATCCCTGTGTGCTCTCTCCCTCTGTTTCAGGCAGCTCCAAGCACAGGTGGACAAGAAAAAAGTGTCAGGAATGTCAAGCAAAGAAGAGAAAACAAGACATGTCACTGAAGATGGAGAAGAAGGAAAGGGACTCTGGGCACAGTAACCTCCCTGTAAACAGGCCTCAGGTCATGTACTTACAGTGTATAGTGATCTCAGATCTTTTCATACCTCGAGCATCATGACCTGTAATCAGGGTCCGGGTCTGTGCTGCTTTTTATCCTTTTGACATTATGCTCCATTACCTGATTAACGAGAGTGACTGCCGTGTAATCAGGGTGCAAGTCACCTCCCTCTCGATTTCGAGGGACATTGAGTTCTTTGGTAACTTGAGCAATGTGACCGCCCTGTAACTAGGGTCCGAGTCTTTGCCCACTTGTACGTTTGGCATTACACCATGCTCTGGCCCACTAGTCAGCGTGACAACCCTGTAATTAGGGTGCATGTCACAAGTATCTATAGAATGGGACATATTGAGCCCTTTGATACTTTGAGGAGCTTGACCTTCCTGTAATTCAGGTTACGGTCTCTGCTATTTGGCTAATCCCAGCGACCAACCTGTAATCAGGGTACAGGTTGCATCTCTCTTTTGAAATCTGGAGGATTAGACCATTTGTGTAACGTGGGCAACTTGACCTCCCTGTAACTAGGGTTTGAGTATGAGGCTCTTTGGTCTCTTTGAATTGTGCATTCTTTACAGCCTGAGGCAAGTGACCGCCCTGTAATCAAGGATTTGGTCTTTGCCCTGTTGTCTCTTGTCACTAGCACATCTGCAGATAGCTGGTCTTAAAGAGCACCCTGTAAACAGGGTACAGGTCTCATCGGACCCTGATTCTGGTGCCCCATATAACTGTGTCCAGAGTCCTGGCCCTTCACACTGCACTTCCAACTTGCCTAGAATTCCTTCTGCCAAGTATCCTGCTTTTCTTCACCACATACTGTGCTCTTGGAGACCGACATTCTACTGGTGTTGGTGGTAAGCTCAGAAAGGGAGGGTCCTGTTACAGTTATGGAGTAAGTCAATCCAGGCAGTATACCTTGTGACATTGATTTTCAAATACTTGTCAGTTAATTCCATACTGCCCTTAATCATCTAGTTGTTCTTGATTCTGTATAGAGACTGCCTGGAGTAACAGATGTGAAGGGGAAATCTGGAGATTGTGGCTCTGGAGTCAGATGGGTTTGGTACTTTGTCCCCCAGTGGGGCTTGGCAGGAGGGGCCAGTCCTTATGGAAGTGTCTCAGGACCCCATAGAACAGTCTTGGAGCTCAATATCCAGGCTGTCTGCAGACCCAGAAAACCACACTGTGTCCTTAGTTTACACTGAGTTTATCTAGGGGACGGAGAGTTGTCATAAGGGCATCTGACTTACACACTCCTGTGTGCTCGCTCGCTCTGTCTGTTTCAGGCAGCTCCAAGCACAGACAAGAAGGAAGTGTCAGGAATGTCAAGCAAAGAGGAGGAAAGAAGACAAGACACTGAAGATGGAGGAGAAGGAAAGGGACTCTGGGCACAGTAACCTCTCTGTAAAAAGGCCAAAGGTTATGTAATTACACTGTAGGGGGATCTCAAACCTTTTCATACCTTGAGCAGCGTGACCGCCCTGTAAGCAGGGTCCAGGTCTGTGCTGCTTTGTCCTCTTGACATTATGCTCCATTAGCTGGCTAGTGAGAGCGACTGCCCTGTAATCAGGGTGCAGGTCACCTCCCCCTTGCTTTCGAGGGACATTCAGCTCTTTGGTAACGTGAGCAATGTGACCGCCCTGTAACTAGGGTCCAGGTCTTTGCCCACTTGCTCGTTTGGCATTATGACTTGTTGTGGCCCTCTTGTCAGGATGACAACCCTGTAATCAGGGTACAAGTCATATTCCTTTTGCTTCTGGGGGATACTGACCTCTTTGGAACCCTGAGCAAGGTGACTCACCTCCCTGTAATTCAGAGTCAGGTCTCTGCCCTCTTGCTGTTTTGGCATTGTGCCCTGCTGGCAATCTAGTCACTGTGACCACCTGTAACTGGGGTGCATGTCACACCATTCTGTAGTATGGGAAATACTTAGCCCTTTGATACCGTGCGGAGGGTGACCTCCCTGTAATTCGGGGACAGGTCCCTGCCCCTTTGCTCCCGGGCTTTATGCACCTTTATCTTTATAATCAGAGTGACCACCCTGTAATTAGGGTGCAGGTCAAATCCATTTTATTTATGGGGGATTAGGGTTATTTTAGGATCCTTTGGAGCGTGACCACCCTGTCATCAGCGTTCAGATGTAAAGCTGAATTCTGTGATTATGCTCCTTAATTCAGCTACTCAGAGTGACCACCTTGTAATCAGGGTGAGAGTCACAATCCCCTCGTTTATGGGAGCTACTGATGTCTTTGTTACTTGAGCCGTGTGACCTCCCTGTAACTAGGGTTCAGGTCTCTGTCCTTTCCTCATCTGCGATTGTGTCTTGCTCTCAGCCCGGTCAGTTTGACTGCCCTGTAATTAGGGTGCAGGTCATGCACCTCTTATTTACGGAGAACTAGGTTCCCCTTAGTGCTCTGGGCTGAGTGACCACCCTGTAAGTAGGGTTCAGGTCTCCTCCTTTTCTCTTTCTTGTGATGTATTTTCCATTAATCGGCTAGCCCCAGGGACCGCCCTATAAGAAGGGTTCAGGTCCTTTCAACTTTGGCTCCTTTGGGTTGTTGGGCTAGTCACTTGTACGGACTGTAATCAGGGGGCAGGTCTTGTCCCTTTTCCCTTTGTTTTTTTTTAGGGGAGGAAGATTGGTCGAGTTTAACACTGAGGGTCGAGTGACCTGTTGCGATGAGCTCTCTTTCTGTTCTGGGAAGTCCCCCTTTGTTTTGTACAGATGTGTTTGTGAGAGCTCGTGATAGAAGTGGGTGTGCAAGATTTTTAACTTTTAGTTATTTATTTTTATTTTTTTAAGTTAAATCGCTGCAGCACTTTTTCTTTACTCTTCTCAGAATTGGAAAAAGAGCTCAAAGTGTATTAATGTATTTATCGTCCTCCTCCCCACAAAAGGGAAGAGTAAGGGCTCAGATGTCATCTTTTAGTGCCTGGCACAGTGTGACCTCCCTGTAAACAGGGATCTGGTCTCTCCCCTTCTGCTCTTCTTCAGTTGAGTTCCTTTTAGTGGGCTGGTGGCAATGACTGGCTATTTAGGAAGGTGATTTAAATCGCGCGCCTGTGCCGCACAGGTAGAGCGGGATCCCCTGGTACTTAGGAAGCATAACCACCCTGTATTGAGGGTTGAGGTTCATTCTTCATTCCTTTGCCACCATGCTACTGCAGCTGGTTGGTTTGAGTCGTGACCTTGTTATTAGGGGAGAGTTCGTGTCCATCTGGCTTCTGGGGAATTTTGAGATCTGTGGAACCCTGAGCAGTGTGACCGACCTGAAACTAGGGTCTGGGTCTTTGCCCACTTGTACGTTTGGCATGACACCATGCTGTGGCCCTCTAGTCAGCGTGACAGCCCTGTAATCAGGGTGCATGTCACAAGTATCTACAGCATGGGACATATTGAGCCCTTTGGTACTTTGAGGAGCTTGACCTTCCTGTAATTCAGGTTACGGTCTCTGCTATTTGGCTAATCCCAGTGATCACCCTGTAATCAGGGTACAGGTTGCATCTCTCTTTTGAAATCTGGCAGATTAGAACCAAGGGCAGCTTGACCTCCCTGTAACTAGAGTTTGGTCTCCGAGGCCATTTGGGTCTCTCGGCATTGTACTTAATTCACAGCCTGAGGCGAGTGACTGCCCTGTAAACAGGGAATCGGGTCTTGGCCCTCTAGTCTCTTTGTACTAGGCCAAGTGCAGCCAACTGGTCTGAATGAGCATCCTGCAAACAGGGTACAGGTCTCATAAGGCACTATTTATGGTGCCCCATGAAACTGTGTCCAGACTCCTGGCCCTACACACTGCGTTTCCAAGTTGCCTGGAATTCTGCAGCCAAGTCTCCTGCTTTCTGCTCCGCTTACTCTGCTCTTGGAGAACTGACATCTTGCTGCTTTTGCAGGTAAACTCAGAAAGGGAGGTTTCTGCGACAGTTTGGGACTAAGTCAATCCAGGCAGTATACCTTGTGACACTGATTTTCAAATACTTGTCAATTAATTCCGTAATGCTCTTAATCATCCAATTCCTCTTGATTTTGTATGAAGTCTGCTTGGTGTAATAGTTGTCAAGGGGAAATCTGGAGAGTGTGGCTGCAGACTTGGATGGGTTTGGTACTTTTCTCACCGAGTGGATCTTGGGAGGAGGGGAAAGTCCTTATGGAAGTGTCTGAGGATTGCATAGAACTGACTTGGAGCTGAATATCCAAGCTGTCTACAGACCCAGAAAACCACACGACATCAGTTTACCCTCAGTTTATGTGGGGAATGTGGAGTTGTCGTAAGGGCGTCTGACTGACACACTCCTGTGTGCTCCCTCTCTCTGTTTCAGGCAGCACCAAGCACAGATGGACCAGAAGAAAGTGTCAGGAATGTCAAGCAAAAAGGAGGAAAGAAGACAAATCACTTAAGACGGAGAAGAAGCAAAGGGACTCTGGGCACAGTAACCTCCCTGTAATCAGGCCTCAGGTTATGTAATTACACTGTACGGGGATCTCGAGCCTTTTAATACCTTGAGCAGCGTGACCGCCCTGTAATCAGGGTCAAGGTCTGTGCTGCTTTGTCCTTTTGACATTATGCTCCGTTAGCTGACTAATGAGAGCGACTGCCCTGTGATCAGGGTGCTAGTCACCTTCCCCTCGCTTTCAAGGAATATGGAGCTCATTGGTAACTTGAGCAATGTGACCGCCCTGTAAATTAGGGTCCGGGTCTCTGCCCACTTGCTCCTTTGGCATTATCCCATACTCTGGCCCACTACTGAGGATCACAACCCTGTAATCAGGGTGCAAGTCATATTCCTGCTGTTTATGGGGGATACTGAGTTCTATGGAACCTTGAGCAGTATGACTCACCTCCTGTAATTCAGCGTCAGGACTCTGCCCTCTTGCTGTTTTGGCATCATGCCCTGCTGGCAATCTAGACAGTGTGACCACCTGTAACTGGGGTGCATGTCACACCATTCTGTAGTATGGGAAATACTTAGCCCTTTGATACCGTGCGGAGCGTGACCTCCCTGTAGTTCGGGGACAGGTCCCTGCCCCTTTGCTCCCAGGCTTTATGCACCTTTATCTTTATAATCAGAGTGACCACCCTGTAATTAGGGTGCAGGTAAAATCCCTCTCATTCATCAGGGATTAGGGTTATTTTAGGGCCCCTGGAAGTGTGACCGCCCAGTCATCAGCGTTCAGGTGTAAAGCTGAATTCTATGATTATGCTCCTACACTTAGCTAGTCAGAGTGTCCACCTTGTAATCAGGGTGAGAGTCACCTTCCCCTCACTTGTGCAAGCAACTGATGTCTTTCTTACTTGAGCCGTGTGACCTCCCTGTAAATAGGGTTCAGGTCTCTGTCGTTTGCTCATCTGGGGTTGTGTCCTGTTCTCAGCCTGGTCAGTTTGACTGCCCTGTAATGAGGGTCAGGTCATGTGCCTCTTATTTACAGAGGACTAGCTCCCCTTAGTGCTTTGGGCTGAGTGACCACCCTGTAAGTAGGGTTCAGGTCTCCTCCTTTTTCTTTATTGTGATGTATTTTCCATTAATCGGCTAGCCCCAGGGACCGCCCTGTAAGAAGGGTTCAGGTCCTTTCCTCTTTGGCTCCTTTGGGTTGTTGGGCTAGTCACTTGGACCCCACCCTGTAATCAGGGGGCAGGTCTTGTCCCTTTTCCCTTTGTTTTTGTCAGGGGAGGAAGATTGGTCGAGTTTAACACTGTAGGTCGGATGACCTGTTGCGATGAGCTCTCTTTCTGTTCTGGGAAGTCCCCCTTTGTTTTGTACGGATGTGTTTGTGAGAGCTCGTGATACAAGTGGGTGTGCAAGCTTTTTAACTTTTAGTTATTTATTTTTATTTTTTTAAGTTAAATCGCTGCAGCGCTTTTTCTTTACTCTTCTCAGAATCGAAAAAAGAGCTCAAAGTGTATTAATGTATTTATCCTCCTCCTCCCCACAAAAGGGAAGAGTAAGGGCTCAGATGTCATCTTTTAGTGCCTGGGACAGTGTGACCTCCCTGTAAACAGGGATCTGGTCTCTCCAATTCTGCTCTTGTTAAGTTGAGCTCCTTTTAGTGGGCTGATGGCAATGACTGGCCTTTAAGGAGGGCAATTTAGGTCACATGTCTGTGACTCAAGGTAGTGCAGTATCCCTTAGTACCTCGGCAGCATAACCACCCTGTATCCAGGGTTCAGGTCTCTGCCCTTTATTCTTTTGCCACCATGCTACTTCAGCTGGTTGGTTTGAGTCCTGACCCTGTAATTAGGGGAGTGTTCGTGTCCCTCTGGCTTCTGGGGGATATTGAGCTCTGTTGAACCCTGTGCAGTGTGACCGCCCTGTAACTAGTGTTCAGGTCTTTGCCCACTTGCTCAATGGCATTACGCTGTGCTCTGACCCACTAGTCAGCGTGACAACCCTGTAATCAGGGTGCATGTCACAAGTATCCATAGAATGGGACACATTGAGCCCTTTGATACTGTGAGGAGCTTGACCTTCCTGTAATTCAGGTTTTGGTCTCTGCTATTTGGCTAATCCCAGTGACCACCCTGTAATCAGGGTACAGGCTGCATCTCTCTTTTGATATCTGGTGGATTAGAACCAAGGGCAGCTTGACCTCCCTGTAACTAGAGTTTGGTCTCCGAGGCCCTTTGGGTCTCTTGGCATTGTGCTTTCCTCACAGCCTGAGGCAGCTGACCGCCCTGTAATCAGGTCTTGGCCCTCTAGTCTCTTGGCACTAGGCCAAGTGCAGCCACCTGGTCTTAATGAGCACCCTGTAAACAGGGTACAGGTCTCATCAGACCCTACTTCTGGTGCCCCAAATAACTGTGTCCAGAGTCCTGGCCCGTCACACTGCGCTTCCAACTTGCCCGGAATTCTGAAACCAAGTCTCCTACTTTTCTTCCCCGATTACTGTGCTCTTGGAGACCCGCCATCCTGCTGCTGTTGCAGGTAAGCTCAGAAAGAGAGGATCACGTGTCCATCTTTTCAATGTCAATATGTTAATTTTTCTCTTCATATTGGAATCCGTGCCTTTTAATGCCATTCTGCTCTGGATCACCTATTTCCTGCTTATTTGGGGTGAAGACTTTTGAACTGCTTAAGGCCGTGTTTCTCAAGACTTTGGTCTGTGGACCAGCACTTGCTCCTTAGATCTTCCTGACACAGTTTTGGAACTGAGCAATTTGTATTAAAAAGGTTTAGAAACTCTCAGTCCTCTAATTATCAATGAGAAATTTGGAAACTTTTGCTTTGTAATAGGGTTTATTTAGTTACATTTGTGTGCCTTTTTGCTTTCCCTGAATTGTGCTAAAATAGTGTGTCATCCAGAGTTACTTTTATTTAAATATATTGATAATCACTTTAGTTATTTCCCCTTTCACATGTGAGGCATTGTTCTCTGCGAATATATTTTTATTCCATTTGTGGTTCTATAGCTATGTCCACGTTATTGCTGCATTCCAGAGCTTGAAAGGGTTACCAGTAATCTGAAAATCAGTCTCTTTTTGCAATAACTGAATCAATACTTTATCTTTGTGTCTACTTCTTTTTGAAATTTATTTTGTACTGCCTTTAAACATTTAACATGTGTCTGTTATTTGTATCTAGAATTTCAGATCGCATTGCAATTCTGCTATAACTGTTTTGCACATTGTTTATATCCTCTTAAGGAGAATTGGTCAAAATGGAAGTACCCAACCTAAAAACAAATAAAGAGAAGCTAAAGGCCTGTGAAAAATAAGAACAGAAACAAATGCTGAGCTCAAAATATAATTGTGTGATCTTTTTCAAAAGTAAATCATGCTAAAAATTCACATAATGAATATAAATTCTTCTAACATAGTGCATTAATAGATTTCCTTATACAATACTAAATATTTCTTGTGTAGCATAATTAACATGGCATTAAAATAATATTTTTGTTTTCTCTTCAGGTTTATACCATGTCCAGCAGCATGGTATATGAGTGCATTGGAAGGATACACTGAACAAAGTGACTAGTATCTGTCACTTGTCAAATGCTGATTAATGTTAATAGACAGTATATAACAAACTCTAAAACTCAATTACTTCTGTTACCACAACACTGCATGAAGACTGGAGAACAGTTTCCTGCTATGACCTTTCAGCTTTGTAACTACCTGTGCCACATGAAAACTGATATGTCATCTTATTTTATAATCATGTCCTCTCAAATTGTCTTTTACTAATGAGTCTATAAAGCGTGCTTTGTTTATCATACTTTCTTATGCTCGTAGAAAAGCAAGATGTATCTTTTTTATTTAATTCATGAAATTTAAGCTTTACCATTCTTTCATGAGTCATTTTCATGTCATTGCTTGGTGATTTGAGCTTCTGTATGGCAAGCAGTCAGTTTTACTTTCTTAAAGTCTCTGTTGCCTACAGCAAGTTGTTCAAAGCAGAAGAACTATTTGAAAAGGATCGAAGAAAACTGAGATGTAGGGTGGCCACCCTAAAGAGTGTTGGAAAACCTTTTTCATTCAGCACATTATTAATCTTTCTCCTTTCTCTCAGACCAGAAGTCCATTTTTTGATACCAAAACAGTACTATAGCTATGAGGCCATATGGAATTAAACTAAGTTTCTACCTATGGCCGATTAGAAATTATCTATAGAACTGATGTTGATTTCATGTAGATATGTAACCTAGTATTTAAAATGTATGTTTTACCAAGGTGACTACCTGATTTTATATAAAAGAGTTACACACATCTTACAAAATATATTCCTTTGATTTAAGTGTGTGACTTTTATATAGTTGGGTGACTAATACTTTATGTACCAAGGAATAATTGTGAATCTGTAATGCAGAGACCTTAAACACACAAGCACTATAAGAGCATAGCTCACTAAATCATAATTTCCTACTGGAAGTTAAAAGATGTAACTGAAGGGAAGGCATATGTTTGTATTCTCCACTCACCCCCAAACCCCTCCAAAAAAACCCCCACAAAAAACCTCTTCAAAGAAATTTAAGGTTGAAAAGATTAACATTTACTCCAGATAACACCTAACTTAATATTTGTAAAGCTCTGAATCTCTCACACATTTCTAAAAACAAGCAAACAAAACTAAATGTTGTTCTGGAAACTGGCAGTTACTCCCCGCACTTCATAACTTTCAAACACATACTCTACTTAAATGGTCACACCAACCAAACTGTACCACACATGCAATTTTTACTTTGTACCCATTGTTTCAGAACAGGTGGAGTATTTTTGGTAGTTGTTTATATTGATGTATGTGGTAATAGTGGTGTTTTAATGAGTTTTTATGCTTATTGAATTAAGTGGATGTTCGAGGTTGATGATGTGGCTGTTTTATGTAGGTATTTTTTTTGTTAAGTGTTAATGTTTATGTAGAGCTGCAGTATTTTGTGATGACTGTTTTTCAGGTATTGGTTTAGTTAAGATTGATTTAGATGTTTTTGTATATGTACGTTACTAGATGTACTTAGAGGGCAAAGTTGAGGTTGCCTGTTTGGTGCAATTTTATTGGTGTGAAAGTTAATTTAGGGTAGGTGTTTAAAAGCAATGAGGTTTGAATTTTAAACTCAACAGGGATCCAGGACCCACCTGGCTAACTCAGTAATTCCTAATTCCAAAATCTGGAATAAAGGTGACCAGGCAGAATAAAGATATCTCCAGAGACTTTCAAGAGTTTAGCATTTGTGCAGCTTTAGGGGATCCCTTAAACCTTATTGAGCTTTTTAAAGTGTAATTAATTGTGGCAAACTCTTGACTTCTACTTCTGCCAGTGAAGTGTTGTCCTGTATTAAAAGATTTATAGTGGTAGTTAATTCTGCTCTGTACTAAAATGATTTTGTTAAAATCGCCACTTTATGATGTATGAAATGAATTAACTAGGTTTGAGTATATACACCTACTTGATAAAAATTAGAATATTCCATGTTAAATTTCTAGTTTTAACTTTATGACTGTTATATCACCGTATTTTACTTTCTATAACTCCTTATTAATGTATTTATTAATATTTATGTAATTAAATTAATAAATTGTATAAATTCAGGTATCATCTGAGTTCTGTCTTCTGGCTAACCAAAAATAATTTGATAAAATTTTGAAGAATTTTGGTAGCATTAATTTTAATTATAATCTCTTTTTACCTTTTTCATGTGGTCATTGGAAGTAACTACCCTGTAATAGTGCAAGTTTCATTTTTCTCTTGCATCACACATATTTTGGCAGACAGCGCTGTGACCTTGAAATGCAGATGAAGTTCTCACTGTCACTTAAGTGCATAAAGATGCCCTCCTGGAACTTCTAAGGTGCACAAGAATGGGACTTTAGTTCCTTTACTGCCCTCAACCTTGTGGATTGCTTGAGATCTGCAAGTCCTAGAGCTCACTTTGTGAGCACAATATATGAGTCCACTGTGTCTATGATAAGATTGATATAAAACTGGCAAGGTCCTCTGGTTTCTGCAGCATTCCAATTCAGAATTTTTTTAAAAGACTGAATTAAATATGAAAATTAATATTCTATTAATCTCATGTTTTTTTTCAGAAATTAACCTTTATGGTGTACTAAATTTTCAATATACTTCTACATGTGAGGTAGTGTGGTCTAGTGATTTGGAGCACTGGACTGGGATTCAGGAGACCTGGTTTCTATTCCTGGCTCTGATACTGGTCCACTGGATGTCCTTGGGCAAGTCACTTCACCGCCCTGTGTCAGTTTCATCATCTTTTTTTTTTTAAAAAGAGGGGGGTGATTGTACTGACCTCATTTGTAAAATGTTTTGAGATCTACTGAAGAAAAGCACTAAGCAGATATTCAGAATTTTTACTAAAAATGAGACTACATATGGGTGGGAGAGAACTAGAGATTAGCTTTGGTAAGGGTGCATGAAGATATAATTCACTATGTAAGTATTAATTGTGTTAATGCTCTGAAGAAAACTGTCTTGCTGAATAATGAATTAAAACAGAGTCTCTCTTGGTATTTGATAATTCATTTCCAGTGTACCAGATGATTTTTTTCCCATTGAAATATGTCTGGGGATGTGCTTTTGATTTATTATCCTTGCCCTATGGTTTATTATTCAAAAATGGGCAACTTGGAAAACAAATATTCAGTATTAGGTGACTGTTTGTTTGCTGTACAAAAAGCAGGTGAACAAAAGTCTAGGGAAAAGCAGAAGCTGGAACTATAAAGATGGGACTAAGAAAAAAAGTCAGTATTCCAACAGTAATTGCTAGAAGTTGAAACAATTAAACAATTAAAATATGTACCCAAAATGGCTTTAATGCTAATGCAGAAAAAGGGGGTTCCAAAAAGAACTTGGAACTTGCAACTGAAGTTGAATCCATTTGAATTTCATAACTTATTGGCACTGTAGATCTATACTGTGCTATTCACAGTAGTGACCTGGTGCTATGTTGAATAATGGCATGTCCTAGGTATTAGAGTGATTGGCACCTTTAAAGCCAGGATGGATCTAGTATCAGGGCCTAAAGAGCTCTGTGGCCTTGTCTTCACTAGAAAAAAAGATGAGTTCTCAATGCAAGGTAAAATCCTAGTCAAGATATGGGAAAACATGATTTTGGCAAAAGTTAGCTGGTCAAGCTAAAGACTGGAAGGGAGTCTATGGTTTACCTTGACCGGCTAACTTGTGCTAAAACTACAACCTGCCTTGTCTACACAGCACACTCACTCAATTAATTGGCACTTGAGTTGGCCTAGCCTAGTGTGAGCAGCCACACTGCAAAGTTGTACTTGAGGTACTGTCTCTAGACTGGTGCTGTACTTATGTGAGGCTCTAGGACTTCTGGGAGAACAGGCAATGGAATTTTACCTCATGTTAACTCCTGTTAGCTAACAAAAATTAAGAATACACCTCCCCCGCCCCCCAGTGTAGATACATCCAGTCCTAGCTGTACACATGATGCCAAAGTATAAAAAAGGAAGATTTTCCCCACCCCAGATATGGCAGAGGGGGCTAAAGTTGCTTCTTTATTAAAGTATCAGAGGGGTAGCCGTGTTAGTCTGGATCTGTAGAAGCGACAAAGAGTTCTGTGGCACCTTATAGACTAACAGACGTATTGGAGCATAAGCTTTCGTGGGTGAATCCCCACTTCTTCGGATTTTCCACTGCATGCATCCGAAGAAGTGGGGATTCACCCACGAAAGCTTATGCTCCAATACGTCTGTTAGTCTATAAGGTGCTACAGAACTCTTTGTCGCTTCTTTATTAAAAGGTCATTTATCATTCCTGATAACTCTCATGTACCCACATATTTTGAACAGTGAGACAGACACTTTCTACTGCAATCTCTGCTGTGTCACATTGCTTCCAGTCAGTCTTCTGTATTTGGACTATGCTTTTGGTTTCCTAGTGTCCTCTAGTTTATGGTCCCTGATTATTTGTTAGACTTTGCCTTAGTTTTGCACAGACGTTCTGAGTAGCTCCAGTCTCTCAGACTCCAGAAAGCAATTTTTTGTGAGGTTGGCCCAGCTTTCTTATGGGTAGAGATAAGTATCCTGTGTGCAGTTTCTGAAACCATCTTCCAGACAGTTTGAGACTGGTTCATTAGTTTTCAACATAGGGAAATATTTAGGGACGCTTCTATGTTCTATTCCCAGTCCTTGTTGGCAACCTTGTTAGCACCAAGAATTTTGTATGTAAGAGTTATTAGGGTCTGTTTGATAATCTTAATGTTTAATGTATTGTACCCGAAGCCTGATTATAGTCCAGTGTTTAACTTTTAAAAACAGAACCTTTCTAAAAAGCACTTTTGTATTTTGTAGCCCTACTTCATGTGAGATGTTAATATCAAAACGCAGTACCAGAGAATGTACTTCCCATTACACACTGTGGCTCTCATGCCTTTTTTTGCCTCCTCAGGAGATTAGATAATTGATTGTGCTCTTCCTCTGATGAGTCAAAGTCCATCAACACAATTGCTTTGGCTTCAGAGGGCTTTGTACAAAGAAATCCCATGCATTGATGTGTTCAGCAACATTGGGCTCTCAGAATTGAGAGCTATAGCGGTAACCACTCTGAATAGATTTGAGAAAAGGTTTGTTCCTCTAGTCCAAATTTTTAGTCAAGTTTACAGAATTTCCTTTGTTCGTCTTTTAACATCACCAAACGAAACACCCTCAACAACCCATTTTCCCTATAGAAATCTGCATTTCTTATACACCCACTTATAAAAATGTTAACTAGCAAACAACAATGAAAAATGAACTTCATTTTCTTTTTCCTTTTCCTTTTAGCAACACCAATAAAAGTCAGAATTATCTACTCTACCTACATACTTACGGAATTTATATGGCACTAATAACTTACCTTGATTGGTGAAAATAATACAAGTTACATCTGTGTAGCAACTTTCATACTGAAAGGTCTAAATGCATTTCATAAACTAAGGCCAGATCTATCCCTGCACTCATACAGATCCCAACCCAGAGATGGAGATCGGGTAGCTTGCATATTCCCTGTTCAGAGCATAATTGGAGAGGGTTCAGAGAAGAACCACAAGAAAGATTAAAAAGGATTAGAAACCAGGCATTATAGTGACAAGCTCAAGGAGCTGAATGTATTTAGCTTAACAAAGAGAAGGTTGAGGGGTGACTTAATTATAATCTATAAATATGTATGTGGGGAACAAATATTAATAGTGGGCTCTTCAATCTAGCAGAGAAAGGCATAACATGATCAAATGGCTGGAACTTGAAGCTAGATAAATTCAGACAGGAAATAAGGTGACAGAGAGAGTAATGATTGGAACAGTTTACCATGGTTTCTGGTGGATTCTCCGTCGCTCACTGTTTTAAAATCAAGATTGAATGTTTCTCTAAAAGATATGCTCTAAGAAATGTTTTTGGGAAGTTCTGTGGCCTGTTTTATACAGGAGGTCAAACTAGCTGATCACAATAGTCCCTTCTGACCCTAAAATCTGAATTGGCCATAACATGATTAATTTGGCCCTATATACTTATGGCACTATAGAAGTGAACCTACCTCTGGGGAGGTTGGAGGGAGATGACAGTTTGGCTACCAGGAAAAACCCTGGTCTTTGAAAAGAGCATTGGGAAGTAATGTCTGCACAAAGCAGACTAGACCATAGTTTTTTAGGTCTTGTCCACACAGAAGCAAGGAGAACACGTATTTCACTGTTAAAAAGCACCAAATTACCCATCAGCTGTATCAATAAGAAGCATATGCAATAGCCTCTTTTTAAAATAAAATATGTACGTTAATAGTGATAATTATGAAAGTTTGAAAATAAATTTCCATGAGTTTCATATCATAGATATTAGAGATGGAAAATCCCTATGTAGTAGTTAAGCCTTTAGATAAGCAAGATTGTTCCCTATACTACATTCTCCACGATGCTACTATAAAAAAAGATTAAATCCACAGGTTTTTTTCAATGTAGCCAGAGTTCCCTCTGGGATCTCTCTCTTCATTTAACTTCCCAACTCCATTGGCTGAAAGGCCCTGAATCACGGCTACTCTCACTCTGGCCAGAGGAAGATTAACAAGCCACTTTAGATCCTATCAATGCTATCTTCTGAGAAGCATTGCTTAGGACTGGTGTGAAATGCTCCTCCCTCCATGTGGGTATGAGGATGTCTCAACACTGCTGGGAAATCTACTGGTGTAGCTTCAGTGATGGTGTCAAGTGGTGGAAGTGCTAGTGTTGAGAGAACACAATTATTTCTACCACTGTGCCTATGTCTTCACTGCCAAAAAAAAAAAAAAAGGTGATGTATACACGAAGGTCATTACTCTTGTTCAGAAAGCCAGCACAATGCCTATGCACCACTCTTTGAGCCCTTACTTGGCACATAAGTGGCATATAGCCTTGAGCTGGCCTTTGCATAGGGTTGAATTTCACCTTACGTTGCCAGGGCAGACTATATCCTTTTTCCTCTGTTCTCTTACAGAATTTTGCACCTATTCCCTTTCTCAACAGTAAACAATCTCTAATATCCTCAACATATTGCATGCATCGTGGGAAAACATAGGTTTTATTGCCCTCCTTGGAAACAACTGGATAAACTTAATTCAATTGTCTCTAGCATAACTGTTTCCTTTAAAAATTAACTTGGTGAGAATATGCAATAAGTAAGTGTGAATTATTTAATGCCCATCTCGTTCTCCACTTTTTTTGTTATAGTTGTTCTACTCTGCTCGCCCCCCCCCCACCACCACGCCCTCCTGTTTTTAAAAAATGAGGTATCAGGCCTGTTAAAAATTGATGAAGCATTTGTAAACCCTTAGCAAATGAACAGTCAAGTGACACATGAATAAAACATCTGAAAAATCTCATGCTCTCCTTGCCAGCTCACACTATCCTGACAGAGTGTGTGAAACACATGGGTCACGTTACCGTAGAACAATATTATGTGCAATGTGAAAATAAGGTCAGGGGAAAGGATGGTCCTCCTCAGAGGGGACTTCAGCATAATTCCTTCTAATTTATCCTGGTGTAAGTAAGTATATAATCTATCCCACAACCTTCATTGCAATTTGCACCTCTTTCAAAGTTATCATCGTGATCAGGCCCAGATTAACCAACGTGCACTCAGTGTACTTGCACAATGTCTCCCTCCCAGGGGAGAGGGTTCTGATCACCAAAAAATGAACAAAAAAACCCACATGCACAAAGACACCAAGACTGGAAAGAAAGCAGAGTGGGGCGAACCTTCATGGCACTTGGCTAGTCCATTGGGACAGGGGCCACTGTGGGGTGAGTGTGGGGCAGGCTCACTCTGCAACCCATTCTTCCTCCCAGGGCCTCCCACCCTAGGGATAGGACCCAGCCCTCTCCCCACAACATCACATGCCCCTGGGGGCAGGACCGAACTACCCCCTGGCTTCTGACACTCCCCCCCCCCCCCACCCCAACTCCCCTTGGGTAGGCCTCTCCCTGGGCCCTCCTATCCCTTTGGGCAGGGAATGTGTGTGGGGGCTGGAGGCCCAATTGCAATAGTGCAATCAGACTCTAAATGCTTTAATCTGTCCTGGGTATCAGTATAGTTACGTCTCTTTCTTAACAGCTAGATCGGTGCCACCCTCACAGTATAGAGGCAGTTATACTGGAATAAGGGTGTTTCTATCGGTATAATTTGTTTCAGTACATTTTCACTATATATATTGCTACAGCTGTACCTTCATTACTTGAATCAGCCTCTCCTTCTTTCCCAGATCCGGCTTGTTCCACACATGCACACATCTCTTCCTGGCTCTTCGTCCCATGCAAGTGTATCCTTTCCTATCAGTGTAAAAGAGACAGTGAAAATGATATACTTGTGCAGCACAAAATGCGGAGATCAATAAAACGTGACATGACCCTAATCACGCTTGAATGGTGCCCCATAAATCACCAAATTTAACCTTTGTTGAACCTTGTTCCTTTGGAGTGCACCTTTCTCGTTCCTTCCGAAGCAGAGCCCCAAACTTCACCAAATAAACAAACAATCCATCTAAACCTATCAGGCTCTTAATAGAGGGATAACTTAAGGACACATCAGCACTCAGACAGCAGCATTAAGATTTCATCATGCTGCCAATGAGAGAGGATTTAATTAACTCACTTTACCTGTCTTCCCTGGCACAAGACAAATGCAACGGCGCCTCTGCAGAAGAATAATTAATGTGGAGTTTAAAAACGAACTTGAATGTAAGAAACTGTGGCATGTCAGTCAGACTTATTGCTAGGGATGGGACTGAACCAAAAACCCATGTTCTCAGCTCCCTAAATTTTGGTTTCAGATCAGTGGTAGAGCTTGCAATGTGTGTTTGAGGGGAGAAGGCCACTAGCGTTGGCATGGGAAGTCCTTGATCACTGCACAGCACTAGACAGAAGAGTTTTGTTTGTTATGGGGTTTTCTTCTCTTTTTGAGGGTAATGAAAAAAGCCTGTTGGGTAGGATTAAGACTTGAGAAGGATTAGTCCATGCTGGGTGAAACTCACCCATGTGCAGAGGGGCAGCACAGGATCCGTGCACTGCTTTCATCATAATCTAATCATACAGGTTAGAGGGCTTAAGGAGAACGCAAGCGGTTCATTGACCTTGTGCTTGTCCTCTGCACGTTGGTGATTTTCAACAACTACATAGATACTCAGAGTAGGTGTCTTCGATATACCTCACAGATCATTATTTGAACAAAGACCCACAACATTTTCATAAGTAGCCGCTCATTTTGTGTGCCTCAGATTTTGGGTGCCTAGCATGAACTGACTTGGCGCTGATTTTCACAAGAGCTAAGCACTCGCGGCTTTCAAGGATATCCACTGGTGAGGGGCTGCTTATCACTTCTGGAAACTAGCCTCAAGGAGTCTAAAGCAGTACTTCCCAAAATGGAAACAACCTAACCCAGTGTCCATTTTTGAATATCCATGCATATTTTTGTGACCAAGAGAGGTACTTTGGTTGAGACTTTTCAGGGGAAATAATGAACTTGAAATGTACCTAGCAGAGGATGAAAAACTATTCCTTGAGAAATCCACATTTACAGAATCCATCTCTATCCATCTAGAAAACCCACATCCCTTCAGTGCATAATTAATATTGCTGGTTTTGCTAAAAGGTCAGCAGAAGCCACAGAAGGTGCTGTTTCCATTACACACCAGTCAGACTCACTTCTCCCTGTGTTTCTATTTGCCGGTTATAGATTTCCTGTATTTTTCAATTATGTTCTTTTTCTGCTAGGTTAAGTCTGCTGCTGGGGCAACAAAGGGTTAATTAAGTGATCTCAGAATAATTATTTATTAGATAACAGTTCCTTTTAGCAGTGGCATTGGTTTGATTATTATAGCACTACCATTACCAGGTGGAGCCGGGGAGGGGAGATGCTGACTGAGTTCTCTGGAGGTTTTGATCAAAAGTCAAAATACATGTTTAGCTGTCAAATGTGCTATTAGGAAAGTTATTGCAAAGAAGAAAACTGGGGTGTGAGAAAAAAAATAAACCTGTCTCCATTGCTCAGGAATGTTTGTACATTTTAAGTGACAGCTTGAAATGTGATAACCCCAAAAAAAAACCCGCTTGAGTGATGCATTTTTTTAACTTCACTTCTACTGCAAAAAAAAAAAGGAAGGGAAATACCCCGATGGCCCTATGATTAGAGCCACTGGAGCACAGACAAAAGGGCTTGTAACTTTAATCAAAGAAAACAACAGAGAGGGGATAATAAATGTGTACTACATAGTTCTGTCTTTAAAAGCATCGAAAATAAATTCTTTCCTGTAGAAATATTTATTAAAACACCATTTGGAGAAAGGTCAATGTATCAGATACAAGAGCAGAGCTTAAAAGTCTCTGGAGTTGTCCATCTACCTGACTCTCATGTTGAGCTAACTGTGGGCAGATCCTCAGCTGGTGTAAACAGGTGTGTGATGATCTATATCAGATGAGAATCTGACTCATGCTGCTTGGAAAGAACAAGTTTCACAAACTATTTGTAGCCAATAATAAATTTCTCCCCTATTTTATGTATTTTGTCCCTAATTAAAATGGCCATGTTTCTGCCAGCCGTACTCGCATTGAGTGGCATTGGACTGCACAGATAGTCCCATTAACTTCCGTGGACTACTCGCAGGTGTTGTCGGTAGCTACCGGTGTGGTGCTCCGCTCTTGTTCGATGATGATAACAGTCGGCTGCGTGCGTGTTCCCTCTGTGTGCTGCCCCGGCTCTGCGCTGACAGCTAACACAGCAGGCCCCGAGAGAACCCCCAAAGACCACAGACTCTAGTAAGATACGAAGGAATCAGAGCCAGGTTTATTGTCAAACGAAGCACAGTAATAGTTCCTCTATAGACTCTACAGGGCATACTACGAATTTGTGCTCCCTGGCAATGGACACAGCTCAGTCAGTGGCGGGACTTTCCACTGCCCCCTAGGCCGGACAAAGATGTGCGCTCCGGGACCTACTTTTATACCGTTCAGGACACATTACTTCATTATAGTTCAAACGAATCTATCCATCATGCTGTCCTTTTGACCCTGTCTTTAAGATGCACCTGCCCGTTCCTCGTTGTGTCTGCAGAGTGTTCTGATGCCGCCTTGGCACAGATTCCTCTCGTTAGCCCTTATGGATGTATATGCACGTGCTTCTAACAACCTTTTCTTGCCAGCTTCTGTGAGTGGGACCTGCCTCTGGCTCACAGCCCAGCTTTTGCTTAGAAATGCCTAGAAGTACTTTGGTTCAGGCTTCAGGCCTCAGACTAGGACTTTGATACAAGAGTTTATGTTTCAGGGCCTCCTCTTACTACAGCAGGAGTAAGGAACAACATGAGTAAGGGTATCAGAATCTGACCCTGTGACAATAAAACAAAACATAAGTAACATGACAGCAAGCATTAACAATTGCCATGCAATAATACAAATATCAGTCTAATAATTATAGGAGTGGCAGGGACCTCGAGAGATCATCTAGTCCAGTCCCCTGCACTCATGGCAGCACTAAGTATTATCTAGACCATCCCTGACAGGTGTTTGTCCAACCTGCTCTTAAAAAATCTTCAGTGATGGAGATTCCACAACCTCCTAAGCATTTATTCCAGTGCTTAAGCTCAAATTAGCTTTAAAAGCTCCTGATCAAGATATTCAAAGTTATTAGTGATTTTAAGTTTCTGAGGTGGGGACAAACCCCCAAAAAGGTTTGGATGGATGATTCAAACTTTTATAAACAAGGGGAGGGAAACAAAACTGGCTTTTAAGGTAGTTGCAGAAAGGAGTCTTCATATGTAAACATATTTGCACTAGCATTCGTGAGGTTCGTACTTTCAGGAGATAGAAAGAAAAGCACTATTTTACAAATGTGACTGGAAAACCAATAAGAGAGGCTGAAAAATTAATCAGTGTGTTTGTGGCTTTTAATCAACTGAATAATTCCTTGCAGCATTGGCCCAGCTCTACAGATGACCGAGGAAATAAGTGCTTTTTAAATAATGCTGCTGTATACTTTCCTTTAGCTTACAACAGAGTCTAACAAGTGTTGCAAATCTCTTTGTACTCTACTGTGCTGTAATGCCACCTGTCCTGGCAAGAGACAAATATTTCAACCTGCTGGCCTATTATGAATTGAGTCTCGGTCAAACATCCACGTGGTATTGAAAGAAGAGTAGTTACACAGCATCCACTTAAGGTAAGAGCAAGTTTGTGCTAAGAAAGCTGGCTGACACTTCTTGGTCATGTAGAGACTGTAGAGGTCTCTGATTTCAATCTGGGCTGGAGTAAACAAATATCAAAAACCTCTGCTGCTAAAAGAACAGAGTGTGTGGTATACAAAGAGATTTACATGCAGTACATATCTAACGGAAGGAAGGAAGGCTGCTGTGAAGAATTTCTTGTGTCATTCTGAACCATGAGAGCGATATTGAAGTTGGTCAGGATGCCAAAATCACAAACTCTTGAAATATTAATTTCCTTGATCATTGTTTGCCTATTCTATTCTGTTCTCTTCTATAAAGGTTCTTATACAGCCTTCAATCACCGTATCTGAGTGCCCTCCAGAAGTGCATTAAGTGACATCACTAACATCTGTCATGTGTGATTCATTCTCTCTCATCCTCTCCCAGGGGAAAAATTGTGAGTGCATTTTAGTGTTATGTTTTGGTAGGTTTTTGTGTGTATATCAGAGAAGATCCAGTCAAAAAAAATGTGATTTGCACCTGGAGTAGAGACTGAGGTGGACTTTCCTGCTTCTTTCCCTTTCTGCACTGTGACAGGTTAAACGATATTTGTTGAAAACTGTATTCCATGAAGTTTGTGAAAATTTTTGCATACATTGTTTTCACCCTTGTTATAATCGTAACAATATAATAGCTATCTCTTAGATAGTGCTATTCATCCAGAGATCTCAAAGCACTTTACAAAGGAGATCAGTATCATTCTCCCTATTTTACAGATGGGGAAACTGAGATGCAGGGAGGCAAACTGACTTGCCCAAGGTCATCCAGTAGACAAGTGGTAGAGCTGGAAATGGAACTCAGCTTGCTTGAGTTCTAGTCAGGTGCACTAGCCACTAGGCCACACTGTTATTCATCCAGTTTATAGAGTATATAATTTCTCTCCTCTCTCTTATACCTCTCTATTCCATGTGGAACATAGGATCCTCACTACTGCCTTCCATATTTGCTGGTCGCCTACTGCATTCTCAGCTTCTTCCCATGTCAATCTGATAGCTTTCAGTTGTGCATTTCCATGTTATCCTTGGTCTACCTTGTTGCCTTTTGCTCTGGGTGTTCCAGTCCAACACTTGTCTTGTTATGTTACTCAGGTCTTTCCTCCACGTATGTCCTAGTCATCTCCATTTTTGTTCTGTAATTTCCTGTCCTATCAGTTTCTATGTTGTCCTCCTACAGAGTTCTTTGTTTCTGATTTTTTGTGGTCATCTGATATTGAGGATTTGTCTATGGCAAACGTGGAATTTAGCAAGTAAGGTTTTAAGTCTGCAAGTTTCCACACTATATAGGAAGACCAACTTTACAATTGTGTTAAATATTCAAAGTTTAAGATTTCAGTTTCTCTAGATTGACTTTAGAGTTGCAAAGGCATATCAGACTTTCACTATTCTGGCTTTAATGTCGTTGCCTGTTCCACCTGATGTACATACAATGCTGGCAAGATATGTGAAATATCAGACCTCTTCAATGTCAGGCCCAGAAAGCATTATTGGTGTTTTTTGTTCGGTGTTGATTCTCATTATTATTATTATTATTTAATACTGATTTTCAACCCTACTAATTGTGCATTGGCCTGGAGATCATTTATTTTCACTTGCATGTCCCTACAGGTCTGGGATAGCAAGTTGATGTCATCAGCAAAATCAAGATCCTCTGTCTTGTTTGTAAAAGTCCATTGTATGTTCCTTGATTGTTCTTCAGTCTTTCTCATTACCCAACCCACTACTGGTAAAATAAATCCTAAGTGACATAAAACATCCTAATCTTACCCTCACAGTAACTTTGAAAGGCTTCATCAGTTCAATGTTATGTATTACTCTGGCCTATCATATTTTCATAATAGTGCTGAATGATGTCTCCCTCAGAAATCTGTGAGCGTATAAAAGGGTAACATTCACAACTAGGCAGAAAGGTCAGTACAAGGCCTATGCACAATTTAATCTCTTGTGCCCAGAACCACAAAGGCACTTAGATTCCTAATTTCCATTGAAATCAGAAGGGGGGGACTTAAGTAGTGCATGTTACAAGAGTGTGCTACAAAAGATCTATCTAATATCATTAGATAATGTGCCATTAGATTGTGATTAAGAATATATAGCATTTTTCATATGTTTTGTAGGAATCATAAAAATTGTGTTATGCATTGCAGTGGCTTCCAGTGTGCAGCTCTTTACATTCAGCTTTTAACAGTATACACGCTTGATCCTAGCCCCTTTGCAAAGGGGAGAAATTCAACAAGTAAATCATTTTGGGAAAACATTGTGACATTTGTCAGATAAAATGCATAACAAATACCTTTTTCCCTCCCATCATTCACACAGCCTTTCTTTGTACCTTTCTCTCCTGCTTTCCTCATCTTTAAGATCTGTTCCTCCAACTTACGCATGTTACTAACCTTGTTCCCTACTAACCGTTTATCTCTGGTCTATATAATGGCACAGAATTTATATCAGCATGAACCATACACCACTGGAGTGGATCATCCGCTGAGGGACAAGGATGTGATGGAGCAGAGTACCTGCAAATCTAATCACACTGGTGTGTGTCCATATGTGAATGCATCTGAGCGTGAAAACACATGCTACTGTTGCCTGAAAGCAGCTTTTCTCAGAGACTACAGGAGTCAGAGCTCCTATGGAACTGAAGCAGCCAAGAGAAAAAATAAAAGAAAAAGAAGCGGCTGGCTAATCAGTGAAGAAAAGAAAAAAACAAACAAAAAATGCCAAGTGGCACAGTAATGACCTGCCCACCCTGGAAATTAGTGCTCAGGGGTATCACCCTTCTTACCCGCCCCTAATACCGGCCCTGTGTAAAGCAGCCACCCTGAGAACTGGCACCCCAGGCAGTTGATCACCATTATTAATTTTTATACTTATTAGATCATCCTTCTTCATTACTATTCTTAATAGTTTCATTTGAGGGCCAACTGCACTTTGCCCAAGACAGGTTCCAAATGGAAAAGAAAGCCCTGCCCAAAACTGGTTTCACTCTTACGCGGTATAGAAGAGACAGGGCTCAATCCTCAGGGCACTCTGGTCTTTGTGTACTGCTCTAAATTATGTTGAGGGCCAAATTGGTTCCTGGTCCCCAGGATCAGGGAGCTATGCAAGCCTTCCCCCTGCAGCACTGGGTACTGGATGCAGTTCATAGTTTCATACATTTTAAAGCCATAAGGCCCCATTACAATCATCTAATCTGACCTCACATAGGCCAGAGAATTTCGTCCAGCAATTCCTGCATCAACTCCATAACTTCTGCTTGAGCTATCTTTTAGAGATTCAGCCAGTCTCACAAGTGATAAAGGATCTACTACATCCCTAACTAACTTGTTCCAATGGATAATTACCGTCACTGCTAAAAATCTGAGAATTGAGCTCACAATTTTTGTCTTCTCTTATTTACATACAGAGCCAGATTCTCAGCTGGTGTACATTGATCTGGTTCCATGTGCCAAAATCTGCTCTAATTTACACTTGTGTAAATCTAGAGTAACCCCACTAATGCCAATGAATGTATTTTGGATTTATACCATATGCACTGAGAGCAGAACTGGGCCATGAATCTGAATCACTGTCCAACATGAATGGAGTTGTGCTATTTCCTTGCTAGCTAGTTTCTCAATGAACGCTTGCTAATCCAATATCCTGCAATTAGCAGTTGCCCCTGCTATGTATTTGGAGAGGAAAGTAACTAGGTATAAATCTTTGGCTCCATCTCCATCAATACCTCTATCTCAGTCTGTCTGTCTAATTGCTATCGACTGTGGAAAGTAGTTTTTGATCAAGGCATGAAGTAAAGTGATATTGATTACAGTAAATGAACTTTTCTGCAGTTGGTGAGTCAATTAGGGGTTAGGGATGGGCAATAGCTGGCATTTTCACATTGTGTATGGTAGGAAAATACAAATCCCACCTGGGCAACCTCTGACTCATTTCTGGGTGGTTGGGCTCAAGATGGTGTGAGGTAACCACGAATTCCTCTCCTTTAATATCAAAACCCAGCTGCCCTGAGTTTGAGTGGAATAAAAATCAGCTTGGCCTCCTTGCTCTTTCAAAATAGAACAGAAGGAAATTAGAACAAAAACAGATTTAACTTTTAATCCCTCAAGTAAGGAGCTTTTGCCATGTAATTTTTTTATCACAACAACATATTTCATCCCCGGGGAAATAGTGGTGACAAAGCAAAGTAATCCATATCAACAGCACATTGATTTATACATCTGTTGGGACCTGGTGCCATGTTCTGCTCTTTTCTGATCAGAGATGGGTAAGAGGGCAAGCACCTCGCTGCGATTCCTTGATAGATTGAGAATAATGCCCAGGACACGCAGAATGCTGCTGCCTGTTTCAATATCCCTAAACTGTGTATTCACCTCCATTTTACCTGCACCTGCTTCCCCATTCATGTTAAATTGCAGCCTTTGGACCAAATTCAACAGTAGCTTAACTTGTATGTGCATAAGTCCCCTTGGTATAGAATTGACTCCTTCTCTCCCCATCCCCCATCCTCCTTTAACTACTATAGAAATTATGAAACTACTTGCAACAACAGCTATTCTGCTCCATACAGGTTTAGTGTCTTCTGTTTCATTCATACGAGACAGTGTCCTCCTTCATATCCGATGTTTGCTCCATTGGTTGCTCATTGCATTGCAAAATGTGTGAGTGTAGATTTTTTTTTTTTAAAGACAACTTCATTACAATATCTACTTGCTATACTAATTTACTGTAACACAATAATTAGGGTAATTAGATTATGCCATATAATTAATCAAATCCTTACATTCCTATTTTCCTATGTCTTACAGCATAGACTGGAGCTCTTAAGAGAGCAGAACATCTGTCAGGACAATACGACATTATGGAACTATGTATGTGATTTAGATTCTAAACTCTTCAGTGCTGGCATGGTCTATGTTTTGTGTCTTCTTCAGCACTTAATGAATAAAATAAATAACAATCATAACAATCAGTAATAAAACAAACATCAGGGGCTTGGGGAGCCTTTTTGGATAAATTACGAACTGACGTGAACCACCGCCTACATATTCAAACCGAATCCTGCCCCAAACTCATAGGACAGCTTTGTGGGGAAAGGTTTGTCCGAATCAGTCCAATTTGGTAAGAAATACCAAGCCAGATCTTTGTCACCACCATCGACCTGATCCAAATTCTGTTGAAATCAATGGGAGTGTTTTCACTGATTTCAATGAGCTTCGGGTCAGGCCCTCGTTGAGCGGCGACCGCAGTAAATAAATAAATAATAATAGTAAGTAAATAAATAAAAGTACGTACAAGAGACTTAAAGCTGCCTGAAGTGGGCAGCTGAGTATTTCCCCAGTGTGGAATAATTCTTGGCTATTGCACAGTTCTACACCACCCCTCCATTCCAAGCTAAGAGGACATGATGAGACCATGGCTGGAGCACATTGGGTCTAGTGATACCCATGGACATAAAGGTCCCTACGGGGACATTACAAGATGGCACAATTTAGAGCACTCTTGAGGCTGTTCCGAGTTTTGTGTGAGGGTGGAAATAACCCTGAGTTCAGGGAGATGAAGGGTCAGGTACATCAAATATTGTTCTGCTGAAGCTGAGGACCTGGCTCATTGATCATTTTATTTATGTAACAAATGCACCCAGCATGCATCTGTTGTTCCTCTCATACTTGTTATCCCTCTTTTCTTTCACACTTCCTCCATTTTTTTCTTACATCTTCCTTTGACTGTATTCATTTTTCTCTCTCCCTTCTCTTCTTTTGCCCTATTTCTCTCATTCTTCTTGTTTCTTCCATGAGCTAACTTTTAAAAATGTACGCTTTTGTTTCACTGAAACCTTTTGGTTCTTCCTGTGCTATTTTCCATGCCTTTGTTATTTTTAATGTTCAGTATTTATTGTTCCGTCGTTATAGCTTTCTTAATTTATTGCTTTCCATGCTTTTTGTCTATTGGAACATTTATTTTGTATTTTTGGCAGAGAGGATCTGATTTTTTCTAATTTTTTTTTAAATGTGAATGCTATTTTTATTTAATTTTCTTCTTTTTTTCACATTCTGATCTTTTGACAACTTCATTACAGTAATTGTTCCTTGCTTTTTCTCTTATTCACTCTCTTGTCTTTATTACCCTATAATAATATGTCTTACCATATAATGCAATTAATTTCCCCTTCTGCGATGTGATGAGGAGTCAGGACTCCTGGTTCTAGTCCTATTTCCATCACTGACTACCTGTGAAACTTCAGGCAAGTCTCTGTGACTCTATTTCCCCTCCCACTTTTGTCTCTCTCGTCTGTTTAGATTACGAAGTCTTAGGGCAGGGAGTGTCTCTCACTATGCATTTGTATGACACCCAGCACAATGAAGCCCCAATATTATATTATTATTATTTTTTCCCATTAAGCACCTCTCCTTTTTTTCCCATTTCAATGCATAAACCTAGATTGCCCACTCTATGAAAATGATACAGTCTAGTGCTAGAGTCCACTCTTATGTAACATCTTGGTCATCATCTTTAAGCATCTGACACACTAATTCATGCCATCATGCCTCACGGGATCTGGCTGTCAGGTTTCTGACATGGTTTGGAACTGAGAGAGCCAGGGACCATAGTTAAGCCACTCAATACAATTTAAGAGAGAAAGAAATCTTTACTAACCATCTTGGCCAGATATACTCATATAGATTGAGACAGTGGGGTATATGATTTCTTTATATAGGACTTTCATTTCACACATGGTATTAGTAGATTCATAGATTTTAAGGGCAGAAGAGACCATGTTGCTCTAGTCTGACCTCCTGCATGACTCAGGCTAGAGAACCTCATTCTATAATTTCTGCATCAGCCCACACCTTCTATTTGAGCTAGAGCATAACTTTTTGAGAGACATCCAGTCTTGATTTAAAGACTTCAGATGATGGAGAATCCATCACATACCTAGGTAAGTTGTTCCTGCGGTTAATTACCCTCACTGTTAAAAATGTGCCCCTTACTTATGTAACTAAATGGGAGATGTATCTGTATGAGAAATGCCAGAAGGGACCAGTAATATGTACAGATTTGACTATGATGGGTTACAAAGTCAGAAGTAAGGCACATATGTTCTTTAACAGCATGGACCATAAAGATCAATGTGACTGGACCCCACATCACAACAGCCTGGATTTTCCTCCCTCTCTAGTAGCTGGTTCATATGAAAGATTAGTCTACCTCTGCTTCCAGTTTCAGGACTTGGGTAGGACTTGTGCTTATGCTGGACACTGTCCTAAATAGAAATGAACATAACCACATGCTCAAGTGATTTATTGAATCAAGTCCTTTAGTGCTTTAGCTGAAGCAGTTTATGCTTTTAGCACTAAAGGTCAATGGGCTCAAACCCCACTGAAGATACAAAAGGGGCTGGTTACATTACTCCCGATTAAGAGAGAAGACAGAGATAGAAGGAAAATAATACCTAGCTAGAGCTCATACAGCACTCTTCCTTAATAGATCTCAAAGCATTTTACAAAGGAGGAGGTATCTTTATCCCCATTTTACAGATGAGGAAACTGACACACACAGAGGCAAAGTAACTGCCCAAGCTCACCCAGTAGCAGAGATGGGAATAGAACCTACCCCCCACCCCCAAGTTTCAATTCAGTGCTCTAATTACTAAACCATATTCAAAGGGAAGGTAGGGAAAGAGTATTCTATACCATTCAGATTTGTATACTGTGCCCAGCACCATGGTATCTGGCCCCTTCAAGTGGCACACTCAACAGCCCAAATCTCCATATTGCCAATATGCTTTATAAAATACAGTAACACCCCCACCCCGGGTGCTTTCGGTTTATTTCCCATAGTGATTTATGCAATATCTGATCCAGGTATGGATATTCCCCACATTGCTCACCACCAAGCAGAAATCTCCAAACCCCCTTTCTTCCTCAATTCATAACGTGAGTGAGGAGGAAATATCAGTGAGATTTCAAGTAGGGATTTTAAAAAAAGGCTGCTAATCACCCTGATTTTAGAAACAACCATGGCTGGTGGGAAACAGTCTCTTGGTGTTTCAAATCTCTATTAGCCAGAATCAAAGGTGCTCCTTTAAAAACAAACAAACAAACAAACAAAGCACTCCTCAATATATTACAATCCTCCTTGATCAGGCTCCTGTACTTACATCCAATTCTCTTTCAAGGGCTTTATGGAGATTTTTTTATGGAGACATCAATAGTTTCCCCCTCTCTCTGGACTCATTTAGTCTGTTTACAAAATACTATCAAATGTCGGTATCTCCTCTTTGATTCATTCCCTGACATTTAATTATTGTTCTGTAAATCACTTATCTGAGGAAAAGAAAAAGTGTAATGAGATTTTTAAAAATATTGGTGATAATTATTTTCCACTTAGTCTTAATGAAGCCCCTTGGTGCAATAAAAGAAACCGAAGACACAACTGGAAAGATGTCTCTTAAATTCTAGCTGTGGCAAGAGGCATAAAGGATTTATAGAGTGTCTTAGAAATATATTTAAATAGTAAATAATAATGTCTTACATTATATAGTGTTCTTCATCCCAGTGGATCTCAGAGCACATTAAAGTTTCTGGGTGTGGTTCTCCACTTCCACGCTTCTTATGTAATCATTTAGGGTTTGGCTACACTACCGCTTAAGTTGATGTAACTTACGTTGGTCAGGGGTGTGAAAAAGCCACACACCCCTGAGCGATGCACATTACATCGACTTAAAGCTGTGTCTACATCCTAGAATCATAGAATCATAGGGTTGGAAGAGACCTCAGGAGGTGATCTAGTCCAATCTCCTGATCACGCTATGTCAGGAGGAGACGCTCTCCCATTGGCAGAGAGCATCTTCACCTGCCGCGCTACAGAAGCACAGCTGCATCGATGCAGGTGTGCCAATTTAGCACAGTAGTGTAGACTAACCTTTACGTAGGGTGCCAAGTAGGAGTAAGATACTTTCACCTGTGTAAGGCATCCCTATTCAGCATAGCGTTTCAGCTAAAGTTGAGTATGAGCTTAGGCATCTTCCAGAATCAGGGCCCAAACTAATGGAGAATTATGTTTCGTTAGTACCTTTGCCCTCGCTTTCAACAGGGTGGAAATGCCGTGCACAAACAGGCTCTGTATAAACAAATGATCCACCACTCAAAATCAGCCACCAATAGTGTGGAATGTATCAACTGTTTTTCGTGGTTGATACTATACAATGATTTTGGGGAAGGGAAGGGAAGAATAACGTCTTCAGTTGAAAATGAAGGGACAATTTAACATGAAGTAAGTACTGGAGCTAACTCCCCTAACTCATGGGAAACTGGGGGTGGGATTGTCAATGAAGAAAAAGAAATGTTACCATTTAGGGTGAAATTCACCCCTTTACAGAAGCCCAGAACTCAATTAGTCTCAAGTATTATAATAATAATTTACTAATTAATTTTACAGTGTATTGGTTTTAATTTCAGTTTACTAAAGACACATCTAATGCAGTTTTTCGTAGCTTCTTTTAAAACACATGGATCATAAAATTAAGCAGAGGTCAAAATGTCACGCTGACATGGCTGCAATTATTTTTGCTGCTGAGAAATTTAGTCATAAGGATGGATAAGGAAATCTCTGTGTCATTTTTATTTCTGACCTTGAGGGACCTGGAGAGTAGCCATCAAAAGCTGGAAAGTTTGCCTGCCCTCTTTGCAATGTCAAGCTTTTAGGCTGCTGTATGACTAAATAGCAGGTCCACTGGAGCAGGGAATAGTGCAGCAGGAGGTTATTTGAGTGGTTTGATTTCCTTTGGAAAATAAACCCCCCGGATAAAGTGTTGTAGGTTTATTCCTCCTCTGTCCTTTCTGCATTCATCCAGGGCTGTAGACAGAATATAAAGAACCCACCCTTCAGGGCATAATTATACCAAGAAAATCAAACATTAGAGAAAATAGTTTGAGGACTCTTTATTTGACTATCATTAAATGAAGTGAGAGTGAAAGATGTAAATAACTTCACTAATTTATAATCGTTATGAAAATTCAGTGCTGGAAGGAAGATTCCTCTGATTTGGTTTGGGGATGATATCGAATTATGTTGTGTGTCCAATATTAAGGTTTTCAATTATTGCTGGAAGGGTAGAGAGATGAGATAGCTAATAAATATCTAAACCATAGACATCCCATCAAAATAACCACATACAGCTGTAGGGATAAAGCCCATTCCCACATAACATGGCTTGGATACTCAAGATGCAAGTGAACTTCAATCACTGCTCATAGGTTGTTTCCAATATTTCATTTATAATGATGTATCACTGGTGCTTTGTGCTTGGCTATATACCTCTCATTTGAGATCTTCAAGTGCTTCTCAGGCATTAATTAATTAAGCCTCAAACCACCCCTGGGAATCAGGGAAGTATTATTATAGCCATTTCACAGAGAGGTTAAAAGGTTTGCACAAAGTCACACAGAGTCAGTGTGTGGCTGAGCTGCAAATACCAGTCCCCACATTCTACTCCTTAAGTACATGGAATGCTAAGGCTGAACTAAATAGCATATTGAAGCAGGCAGGAAAGGCTGAGACCCCTTTAGTACACACCATGCTAAAAACTGATCAAGTGGAATACATATCCAACTCTCGTCTAAAATAGATACACAATGAAACCTGATTAATGTTTGCCAGAAAGTACAGTTTTCATGATACAAAGAGAAATACCCTCTGTGGCAAATCCTCTGAGGATTTGCTGCTAACACTGCTTATGCGTACAGCTTTTCTCTTTCAGATTCAATGATAAGAGAAAGGATGGTTCAGTGGTTTGGTCACTAGTCTATGTGTTAAGAGAGACTCGGGTTCAATTTCTTGCTCCGCTGCAGCTTTCTTGACTGATCTTGGGCAAGTCACTTAATCTTTTTGTGCTTCAGTTTCTCATCTGTAAAATTGGGATAGTAATGCTTCCTATTCTGTTGTGTTGAGAAGATACATTAAAGAATGTGAGGTGCTCAGATACTCCAGTACTGGGGGCCATAAGTATCTTTGATAAACAGAGGGTATACGTTTCAATAAAGCTAAAATTTATTATTTAGGCTACTCCGCCACACCAAGGGGCTGAGAGAGTGCAAATATTATGACCTTCTTCCACGCCTGCCCCAACATGTGTCATCAGCAGGGTATGAGCCTAGCATACACCTCTGCCACTTGAGCTAAGGGAGTAACTTCATTATCCAACAGCGGTGATAGACTGTTATCCATTACTGAATCATCCACACGTGCAGGAGATCGCACACATTTATACTTCCCCTATAAGAGGAAGCTTGCCCTGTTTGTCAGAGGCCTGCTGAAGTTCAAGTACATTGCTTTGGCTCCTCTTTTTCAACATAGCCCCGTGTGCGTTATGGGCAGGGCTGGAACCTGAGACCTTCAACTGGGATCGTTGCTCTGCAATAGTTTCTCGTCTGGTAACGGGGCCCTTCAACCGGGTCAGCATTTACTCCACCGTTTCTGGGGTTATGAAGTCCAACAGGATCACTACCAAATGCCATCTCCAGCTGGTGTTCGGCCTCGGCTCAGGCTCTGTAACAACACTATACCAGTGACTGACCGGGGAATCCCACTCCCTGTTGCTGTTTCCCTTTGCTCCTTCCTACCCAGTCTCTCTATCTTGCCTTTTTCTGAGTTTGCCACTGGAACTTATTCTACTCACAGTTGCTACTTATCCCTCCTAGCTTCTTGCAAGACTCCTTTCTCCAGAGCAGGATTCCAGGGCTTGCTCTACCCCCATACTTCCTCCTTATCCCTAGAAATCTCCATCCTCCGAGGGAGTGACTATAAACTCATTCTGCTGCAGCCCCTTTCTGGTCTCAGCTTCTTTCCCTTATAGTGCTGGCCTCGCCCTACCACAGCTGGGCTTCACTCTCAATCCCCTGGCTCTCCTTCTCTCAGGTGACCAGTGACCTAACTGGCCTCTCAGACCCTCATTAACCCTGGTGTGCGGGTGCACACCCATTACAGTCTCTCTCTGTTTTTTCATGAACAAAATGTGATAGGTCTTGATATCGTCCTATTGCAAAAACAGGCAAAAATCTCTGAAATCTCAGAATTTTTTGTGAAACAGCAAACTCTTTTCCCACTCAGCTCCACTACTGGTTTCAATAGGATTGCCCACAACATTAAATCCTACACCCACTAGTAAGTGTTTGTAACATCAGTCCTGCTGTGTTACTCATTATGGATTGTGCCATTCACTAAGCCATACAATCAGCTTTCTGAACAAATTCTCCCAACCTCTCTTATTATTTACCCCAAAGAGGAAGAACCCTATGTCTATTTTTCCATCTCTCCCTCATCGCATAGTCCAGTGAAGATATCATTCTTGTTGTCAATGACAATTCAGTTACACTTGCTTAAAATCTCATATTCAGGGCTTAATTGACTGTTTCCTTTGTCTCATTCTGGCAGCTCAGCTCACTTCCCACAGAATAAATTTTGTGTCCCCACTGAGGCTTTGCAAATGGCCAACCTTTAACACTTCCCCCACATCAGCAAGGCTTTCAGTCCTAAGCCATGGCTAGGCTCTAGAGCTCAGGAGATCAGAACATCACTGAAGAACAGAGATTTCCCTCCCACTCCCATATTAAAAATACAAATCCAAAACTTGTTCATAAATTCTTAATGTTATGCCAGGAGCCTTAGCTGCCTGGAAAGCATGGACTAAATCAGCAGTCACTGAATGGGGCTGCATGCAGAGCACATGGTCACAATGGGGATAATGTTGCTTCAAACCACCATGTGTTAAAGAGACAGTGGGCTCATGTAGTTTAAGCCGAAAATAAAGGTGTCATTAAAAGAAAATTATGGGGTGAGATTGTGTTACCAAACCACATATACATAGGATATATTTGTCATTGTCTGTTTCTTCTTAAATCCAGTTAAACACATAATTTTTACTCTCTAAACTCTAGTGGGCTAGTGTATTCAGAACTAGAGGAGGAAAATGGCCAAGATACTTTCACCTTTTAAGATCAGGGAGATGTAAAATGTAAGTCGAATGCTGCCAAAGCAAGAAGGGTCCTAGCTGCACATACTTACATCACCATAGTGTGTAAGAACCTCACAATACCCTGTGCGGTTGTGAAGTGTCATTTACCCCATTTTACAGGTGGGGAACTGAGGCACAGAGAGTTTATGTAACTTGCCCACGGTTACGCAAGAAGCCTGTCACAGAGCAGGGAACCAAACCCAGATCTCCCATGTTCTTGACTAGTGCCCTAAACACTACACACAAGCCTTCCACTCCTTGGCTCATAGCTAGGCATTCTCCATGACTTTGCAGCTTGCCCCAATTTTAGTTCTGAAATAGCCTGAATCTGATGGTGACCGTCAGGGCATGTTGCAAAGCTTATTGTTTTCCCCAGTGATCTGGAAATGGCTGAGAATTAAGAATATAAGAGCGGCCATACTGGGTCAGACCAAAGGTCCATCTAGCCCAGTATCCTATCTTCTGACAGTGGCCAGTGCCAGGTGCCCCAGAGTGAATGAACTGAACAGGTAATCACCAAGTGATCCGCCCCCTGTCACTCATTCCCAGCTTCTGGCAAACAGAGGTCAGGGACACCATCCCTGCCCATCCTGGCTAATAGTCATTGATGGACCTATCCTCCATGAACGTATCTAGTTCTTTTTTGAACCGTGTTATAGTTGTGGCCTTCACAACATCTTCTGACAAGGCTGACTGTGTGTTGTGTGAAGAAAATTGTTAGAGTGGGGAAATAGTGGCAGGGAAGTTTTTTAGATGCTTAGACTGTTGGTTCTGGATTACATTAAATTATACTTCCTATACATATAGGATATGATTTACAATGGATTTTCAATTTGATTTGATGTCAAGGGCAATTACAGTGTTAGACAACCTGATAAATGGTCAAAAAACAGCATGAGGAGAGTTGGGACTGGGGATTGAATGTAAATTTTGTTGAATTTTTTCCTCCCAATATTTTAAAATTCAAATTTTCAACTGAACATTTTATCTAAATTATGGCTGTTGATGAATTTCAACCAGCCCTAGTTAAATTATGTTTTTAAGAATGAGACAAAACTTGAATGGTACAGGGTGCATAGACCCTCTGTATAAGGGTGCATTTCACCTTTAAGTCCTATTGACTTCAGTTACTTCATTTGAGTAAAAACTGCATGCAGGACTGGGTCATTAGAGTGAAATCCCAGTGCAAAAGACACATATAAGGCCCTTAGGTCTGCTTTTACCTCATGTTAAGGGCATAGGTGGACCTTAAGTAAAACATGAGTCCTTGTGCAGATCTGCGAAAATTTCAAGCTCTATTATTGTTTGCAGTGCCATTGTAGCTGTGTTGGTCCCAGGATGTGAGAGAGACAAGGTGGGTGAAGTAATATCTTTTTATTGAACCAGCTTCTGTTGGTGCAAGAGAACAACAGAAGTTGGGCCAATAAAATATATTACCTCACCTTGTCACCCTAATCTTTATTGTTATTATTCATTATTTGTTATTATTCATTGTGGTATCACCTCATCATAGACCCAGACCCCACCAGGCTAGGTGCTGCACAAACACAAACAAACAGATGGCCCCTGCCCTAAGGAGTTTACAATCTAAGTATAAGACGAGACAACTGATGGATACTGATGAGTGGGGAGTATAAGGAAACAATGAGACAATAATGGTGAGCATGACGAACAGTGGTCTCAACACACCAGCAGTCAGAGTGTGTGCAGTGCGTATGTGGGCTGCAAAGACCGATTCTGTGCCCTGAAAATGAAGGGCCTGCAGCATTAGCACCTATTTACCACTGAAGTCAAACCGTTAATTAATCTGGGGGCAAGTCCAATTCACCATACTCACAGGAGTAGCCCCACAGATAACTATCTCATCATATTAATATTTTATTAACTCTTACATAGTTTTGCCCTGGGTAGTCACTAGGCGCAATTGCAAAGATAACTGTGAAATGGGGTTTTAATATCCTCAGCTGGTTTCAGCTTTGAAAATAGTTTCATTAGCAGGAAGAATGTTTTTTGGAATAAGTGGAGTTATTCCTTCTATGCATTCTACAGGTTAACGGGTATCAAGAGGTGAACATTAGAAGGTCTAGAATTTAAGTGTAGAGTTTGGATGCTAATAATAATAATAAAACAATACTTTTCGTTATTATCAAGTTCCTCTGAGGAACTTTTTTTTTTTTTTTAATGTATCCTAAGGCTCAAATTTCCAAAATTGGCTTTCCTTTCTGGCAAATAAATACTATTGCTTATATTTCTCTTTCTCCCATACTGAAGGTTCTTAGGCCAAATTTTCCAGACAACTCAGGGCTACATTTCCAAGTGCTCAGCACCCACAACTAAGGAGAGATTTTCTAAAGACCATCGCTCATATTTAGGCACCTAAATAAGGACAAAATTCTCACAAGTGCTCAGCAGCTCTCACTGTGAAAATTTATGGCCAGTTTTTCAAAATAACACAGCACCTGGTGTACTGAAGACTTCCGAATATCTATTTTATAGATCTTCCTTAGGTTTTTATGCTGCTGCCCATCACCATAGTATCTGAGAGCCTTCCTTGTAAAATCAATACCATTAGGAAAATAGGTTTCATGGAGTTTCTAGCACTTCTCTCTCTTCAGGGTCAAAACCCTGCTTGAAGTAGGAGTATTGGTTGGGGGAGGTAGTTGGGGATAAAAGAGGTGCTTCAGTTGTGAGAGTCATGTCTGGTGGAAAGGCTTTCTCACAGAGAAAGGCCTTGCAACATTCTCTAAAGATTATTAGACTCTGGAGCATGTTCTACTCTGGAAGATTGTCCCATAGCCAGATCCCCTTAACAGAGAATGCTCTCTCACATGCTTCATCCTGGCTTTGAGATTTGAATTGTCCCAGAGGAGTGCAGCTGTTGTGGTGGTTCACAGATGGAAATTAAATGATTGATGTAGCTGGGGCATGATCCATTAATTGCTTTGTTTAATTAACCTGGCCCCTAGGGTCCGATTTTCAGAAGTGCTAAGCACCTGCCACTCCAGCTGAGGTCAATGGGACTAAACAGCTGACCCCACAGGGGTCTCCAAATTGGTTGGATCATCAGCGTTAGGCGCTGCACGGCATTTTTTCAAGTATTAAGTGTGAATCTTCTCTCTCCTCTTTGGACATTGTATACCGGGCTTAGACTCTGCTGCTTTGAGCTTCTCATTGACTATGTTGCCTTTAGATCTTATTTTGTTTGCTTGATTGCCTCTTCCTCCTTTTTTATATCAGACACTTTATGGAATTAACTTCAAAAGCGTTCTTTTTTCAGACATTCTTGTTTCTGCAGTTTGTCCTTTCAGCCACCAAACCCATCTACCCATTGGCACCTCTCTGTCCACTTTGCACTTTGATTCACCAGAGAATGACAATTTCACTTGATTTACCCTGACTTGTTTATGTCCTTGTCTCTCTCCAAATGACCTCCAGCATTAACAGGCTAATGGGGACAAAGGGAATAGTTACCTAACTGAAAAATAAACCACAAAAGCAAACTTGATAGAAAGACTCAAATGATAGCACTGAGGGGAAAAAAAGTAGCCCCACTGTGATGTTTTCCAAACAAGATCAAACCAGTGAATATAGTTTGAGAACAGAGAAAAGTGAATTATCTTAAGTAGCCAGCCTCTTACTTCTTCAATATATGCAAATACAGAGTATTGTTTTGTCTTATTTTAGTGAGTTTCGCAAAGCAAAGGAGTTAGACACTGGCAATATAATGACTGTGGACCTGATCCGAAGTCCACTGAAGTCAATGGAAAGACATAGTCTTTTAATCAGACCCTATGTAAGCAAATCATAATGCCCCATTCTGCACTCACTGATAGCTCACCCAGAGCATTAGAATCATCTGTTAAGAGAAGAAAACATTGGCCAGGTCACCAGGGTTCTCCCCCTATACTCATTGGCAAAATGCTCTGACAATTTGGAGCAGGGTTGCTTATAACTGAAGCAGTATTTAAATGGAGGATTTTCCAAGGCACAGATGAGACTTAGGCACCCAGGTTGGCTAACTGCCCTATGTACCTTTAAAAATCTTCATCTTATACATTGTATATTACAGCAAGAGCTTAAAGCAATTTCAGATGTTCGTGAGTACAGTGTGAACCTCACTTTAACCTCTCTATCGCTAAATATCCCTGTCTGTAAAATGAGGATAAAATTACCACTCAGGGACAGTGTGACTCTTAACCAAACCTAAGGCCAAAAATTTCAAAAGCATCCCCAGCCTTACGTGTCTAACTTGAGATACCCCTCTAGAGCCTGATTTGGGGAGGGTCTGAGAACTAATAATTCCAAATGACTATGGACAACTAATGATCAGGCTCCATGTGATTGTCTCAAGTATCCAACTATCAAAATACTTCCTGGATAAATTAAGTTCACATGGTGAGGTCCATAGAGAACTTAATGGAGTTTGCTTCTCTTCTCCCTTCCCAGGTTATAGGATGCTCTGCTTGGGTTTTGTATGTGTGTGTGGTTATATATAGATATGCTATTGATTCTGTGAAACTTTGACTTGCTAAAAAAAAATAATCTAGGCTAGGCTATGACAGATTGGTAAAATTCCATTTGCCAAATCCTAGAAGAGATAAGATTCTTCTTCTACAAGTTAGCAAGTCCTCTCTTCGGAATTTTGCAATGTGACTCCAAAAACTCACCATTTCCCAGTCATCTGCTGTAATCAGTGCAACTTGTTGTACATGCAAATCTAGTTTTCAAAGGTTTAGTCTCATTTTAATCAATGGTACTAAAAGGACCTAGTGCTTGCCTTTCATCTGGCAGCAAATTAATTATAAAAGCTATATGTTAATATTAATATTGTCTCACTGTAGATGAATGGTTTTTAATATCTTTGATTCTAATATTACCCCTTTGATGACAAAACCTAGCTGTATGAATCCAGAAATTGAGGCTGGTAAATTCAGGTAAAGATTTAAATGGAAATGTTTTATCTTTTAATCTGTTGACCCAGTTTAAAGTTCAGAACTGTAATCTATATAAGATGAGCAATTGTTCATTTTATGGAAATAATTTGAGAGTCCAAAATAGATGTTCATTTTTTTTTTCTCTTTCAGCAAAGCTGGCTGCAGGTTGCTGTAGAGGCAAGGTGAAGGGCAGGCAATATAGCCAGAAACCCTTCATAGCTTTCAGTCTGATTTCTTCATATTTTTCCTCATTCCCACTTGGCACAGGTAGAAGGTGGATTCTTGTGCTGCCTTTAGTTCTTCTTCTAGGAATCAGCAAACAACTTCTAATTAAAATATTAGGAAAATATTTACTGTATTTAGCTGTTTTGTTCTTTTTGCTGTTTATTTAGTCCCTCTTTTTGCAAAGCACTTAAGCACATGCTTAACTTTAAGCCTGTGCCTATACCACTGACTTTCATGCATCATTGCTTCAGTGGGAGTTAACCACTCACTGAAGGCCCTAATTCAGGAAGATAATTAAGTACCTAACTTTAAACATGTGAGTAGCCTCACTGATTTCAGTGGGACTCCTCCTGTGCTTAAAGCTAGCATGTGCTTATTAAGTACCTTCCTGATTTAGGGACTAAGTGCTCTTCTGATTCATGGCCTTAATCTCCCCTTCTCACTGATTGTCTTTGTCTCTCTTCTCCTCTGCCACTGATTCCCTTCTCCTCCATGCCCTTGGAAGTATTTCCCGTCCCCTGCTCGCTTTGCAGTGGCTCCTAGTGGAGGCAACTGTCTGACTCCTCTTCTTGTTTCCAGCTGGTCCTACAGGCATCTATCCAGACTACGTTTTACAGAGAAGATCCTAGGTGGAAACAAGGACAAGTCATCATCATGTAACTTACCAGTTCTCCATGGACCACCCAGCAAGAGTGCCACAGCCCCAAGTGAAAAGATGCTCCTATGAGAGGAGGTATAGGCCTGTGGTAAGGCACTACACTGGAAATCAGGAGACCCAGGTTGAGTGCCCAGCTTTTCCCAAGACTCTCTGTGTGACCTTAAGCAAGTCCCTTAATCTCCCCGTGCCTCTTCCCCACATCTGTAACGTGAGGATAATAGTATTTCTGTACCACATGGGGGCAATTCATTAAGACTGACAGTGACGGAGGGCCATGTTAGTAGATAGATATCTAGTGTGAGAACCCCTGAACTATGCAATGGGCTTTCTTCTTGCCACGCTACTGCACAACCTGTTATATCTCATTTTTGCATGTTTTCCTCACAATAAAACATGATCATTTCAAAAGACAGTTGTTGCTGTTTGTTCTTAATTTTTTTTTTTTTTTTTAGCATGCCAGGGAGGGAAAGTGAAGATAATGAAAACCTTTATTTTTTAGTGAGGAAGCCGTAATGAGCTAATGTCACACGGCAGCAGAACAACAAAGCCAAACTTTAGACTTTGCAGCTCCTGATCTCACTGTGGGATCGGCTGGCTTTGATCTCACTTAAAAACACCTTGATTTGGTGGCAATACTTCACATTAAGGCTCTGTAGTACTTTGCCTGTTTCTTTGTCTCATGAAAGTTAGTCATATTGCAGTGATAGAGGCAAGCCACCATATTTAGGTCACTCTAATTACTCATTTGTATGCAGGAAGTGGACTTGTAAACCAACTTTCCCCCCTCTTTTTCTTCTTTTAATTATGATTTTGTTCATAACAAGGTGGAGATTAAATTGAACGCTCCAGATCAAGGCAGAGAAGATGACAGTTTTAGTGTGCCTTGAGCCATGGCTTTAGCAAAGCACGTTGTGGGAGTGTTTTATCTTCTGTAGTGAGTGAAATAAACTGAGCATTAAATTGTTTTGTTTGTTTATGCAAGCTTATGTCCACTTTCTTTATGGTCACTTTTTAAATAGCAACAGAACTTGAAGGATGTAAGTATTTTTAAAAATCATGAAAATTCCACCACACTTTCTCCATCTCTTACTGATCTAAACTCCACCCATTAATCTCAGCCTTTCCTTCTGACCTCAGATTCCACTACTACATTCCCATCTTCTCCCTCCGTCCTGATCTCCACCCGCTCATTCTTCCCTGATGCCATTATTATCAATAATGTATTTGTTTGCTTTGCAGTAATGTCTAGAAGTTCCAGTGAAGTACTGGGGCTCTATTCTGCTAGACACTGTACAGACACAACATGAAAGGATGATCCCTGACCTGAAGAGCTTGTAGACTACATATAAGAGACAGGAGGTGGATACAACAATCAGGTGTGGGGAGCACAAGGTAACAGTGAGGCAGTCACGATGATCATAATAAGCAGTGGTCACAGCACACCAGCTGCCTAGCTAGTGTTGTTAGTATTTTAAAGGCATCACACCAGAGGGAGTTTTAAGGAGGGATCTGAAGGAGAAAATGTCGTGGTTTTGCAGATTCAGATTTTTATGGGGCACTCCTCTCATGCATAAGAGAGGCATGGGAAAAAGCAGGAAGGTGCTTATTGGAAAAATTGACTCATGGACAAAAAAGGCTGGCTTTGTAGATGGGTGTTGCAGGCTCAATAGCAGATAAGACATGCTAGGTACAGATCATATCCACTCACTCTTGTCCTTTGATACTGGTCTCTGGCCCAGTCCTCTACACCTACCTCAACTTTGGCCATTACTCTTCCAATTGTTCTGCTGCTTATTCCTTCTTTCTGAATCTCCTTGCTTCTTCCTGCCCTTAAAAACCTTCCTTTTCCCTTTGACTCTTTCTATTAAAGAACGTGCAATTCTGCATTCTGAGGATATCATTGCATTGTTAAAGGGGGCTAATTTAACTACTTGACCTGCCTAAGCAGATAAAATAGTTCAGCTGTTCAGAATTTAGACTGAACTTTCACATTGTTCACACTAGAACTTCTCAGGTGGATGCTGGATGGATAGGGTTCTTTATTTGAACATGTATCCAAAACAGTGTGAGACTTCTATGGACTTCATTATCCTTTAACCCAGAAAATATGATGTTATATCTGAGCATTTTAGGAGGACTCTGTTCTCTCTGGTAACCCTTTACTGCTGGAAACAATTTAATTATTGAAAAAACTTGCTGCACATGAACTTTTTCAGAGCTGAAAATATGCCAAATAAGTTAGATAGTTTCTTAGTTTTCATTAAGTAATGATTGGAGTTGGAAGTAATGTTTAATGGCTCATCTAGTCCATTTCACTATCCCAAATACCATCTCACATAGATGACTGTCCAATCTTTGAATCAACCCACTAGTGTCTATACAAGCACTCTGGGCCAGGGACTGTCTTTCTGTACAGTGCTTAGCACTCTGACACCCTGATTCTTGATTGAGGCCACTGTAAAACAAATACTGCTGCTAACAACAACAACATGTTGTGACCCTTGGTGTTCACACCTCAACTGCTAGAAGAGGGCCTCATCCTCCCTGCTTGAACTAACCTTGTTATCTCTAGCCTGACTCTTCCCTGCATATTTATACCTGCCCCTGGACATTTCCACTGCGTGCATCTGACGAAGTGGGTATTCACCCACGAAAGCTTATGCTCCAATACCTCTGTTAGTCTATAAGGTGCCACAGGACTCTTTGTTGCAACAACAACATGGTAGCTTGTCTCTCCTCAGATTCCGCAAAAAAATGCCCAGATACCATGGTGATGGGTGCAATAGAAATTGTTAATATATTTGTTAATATTTGATGTTAATATATTTTCTCTGACATTAAGCGTGACTATTTTTTTGTACTACTGCAAGCCATGGTTTCATAAAATGTCTTTTGGTTAGTACATATGCAGCACAGCTGCATCTCCTGATAGTCAGTTTTCTGGAATATGTTTTGCACAGTATTTTAAGTTCATCTAAAGGTTAACGGAAATACTTTAGAAATAAATTCAAAAGGATGCTTTAGTTGCTAAATAAAAAAAGATACATGTGAGTATTTAACAATTACAAATACATATGGCTTGAAGGTGAATTAAAAGGCTTTCTTTTACTTAGCAAGACCCGAGTTCAGGGCTTTGTTCTTTTGAAAGAGCTGATGACAACACTAACACTTAAAACAAGGCAGCGAGATGTTTTCTTTATTCTGCTTTAGATGATAGGGAGGTCACCAACTGTTGTTGATGAACCATAAAGCAACCTTGAACTGAAGTCTTTCTTTTCAGAGACAGAGATAATTTAATGGGGTAATTATCTTCACTGAGATTACATGAAAACTTAGATTCTATTATAGCTGAGATGTAATACAGCACTTTGTAATGAGTCACCTACCTATTTTTTGAAAAAGTAAAATATTTCAGTTCCCTTTTAAATATAATAGGGAAATCAATTATATCTGACTTTTGGCCTGTCCTACAACCTATTACTTTATTTCTTTCATTTGTAATAGATTGCTTTATTCTATAACCACCAGTTAGTTAAGTATAAATGATAAAACACACACACTGACTTAAACAGCTGTTGCTCTTCTGGGTAATGCACCGATATAGTGCATGCGTGACCATGTCAAGCCCTAGAGGAAGAGATTCTAACTCTCTGTGGCAAGTAAAGGAATGCTTCCTTTGTCCCACTTACTTTTGGGGTCCAATCCTTACCCTGATAAAGTCAATGGCAAAACTCCCATTGATTTAAATAGTGTGGGATTTAAGCTCTTGGAAGCAAAATTCCTGAATGCAGGGTCCTCACTGAAGACTGTGCTTTGTCCATGTAGGCTCTGATCCTGCAGTCTCATCTCTGTGTTGGCCCAGCCCCGTATGCCTGTGTCACACTCTCTTCTTGTTATGAAGGTTCATGTGCACAAAGGGCTGCCCATGTCCATCACATTGCAAGACTAGGGTCCTAGGGTGCTACCATTGTAACATAGCCCCTCTGCATAGTCCCATATGCTTGACCCAGCATTAAACTGGGATTTTAAAAAAGGTACCTAAAGGTGGTTAGATGCCCAGCACCCACTGGATTTCAATAGGATTTAGGTGCCTAAAGCACAAACCAAAATTTAGAAATAGAGCTGCTCAAAAGGACCATGCGGGGACATATTTTGGTTGAAATTGGCGGGGGGCGGGGGGGGGGGGGAAATGGGAACAAAATTTTGCACAATTATTGTTCAGCTCCATTTAGAACATTAACATCTACCCACTTGACCTGAGGACAAATCCAAACGCCCGTTTTCATTCAGTCTTTGCTAAGGCAAAATGCCTGTGCAAGTCAATGGGAGGTTCTGAGTTAGTAAAAAAACATAATGCATAGAGAACACCTCCGGATTAGGCCCCTTGGGTGTTACGAAATTAATATGGGGGGAGGGGGGTTGGTTTTCACAAAGAAACATTTAGTTTAAATTAAATATGAGCCAGGAGCTGGAGTAGAATGCTATGAAGTGCGCACCTTTGGCAAACAGCTGTTATCTGCATTTAAGATGGTTATGAATGTTACAGTCAATTAATTCAAAGATTTGTTCCTGGTAAGTGCTCAGAATGCTCAGGAGCTTGGGGCTCTGAACGGAAAGAAGTTCATTTTATTGACTCTTGTCTTGGTTTTTCTGGGTTGTTTTATTTTCTATTTTAAAATTAAGGGAAAATTAAACCCTTAAAGTCCATTCCCCTTCTCCTTCACACTGTGATGGGGCAGACCAATTCCCCACCGCATCAGAGCTTAACAGTCTGTCCTGTGTCACCCTTATTTGTTATCAATACTTTGACTCCTGTCTCTGATCTGCCTATGATGCCAGCCTTCACTGCTCACTTTTTGCATTTTCATAAGCACCTATGTGATCTCCTTCATGCTTGGGAGGCACCCCCATAAACATCCACAGAGCCACCTTGTCTTCCATCAAATCCCTCCTTAAACCTGTCCTCTGCCTTTGATGCCTACAAAAATCTTGACAGCAGTTAGGCAGCTGGTTCGCTGAAAATACTTCCTATCATGCTGACCAGCACTGTCTCATTGTTTCCTTGTTCTCTGCCATCTATCTGTCTCCAATTGTCGTCCCTTGTCTTAGATTGAGAGATCTTTTGGGTAAGGACTGTCCTTTGTTCTGTGTTTGTACAGTGTCTAACACAATGGGATCCCGGGTTCATGACTGAGGCGGCTCCAACATGCTACAGCAATACAAATAAAAACATATATATACAGATAGAAATGATATCCATGCCAATATTTGTGGAGGCAAAACCAAGGACCCTTCCCACACATCTGCTCCTCAAACTCGATTCCCAACTAGAACTGCCGCCCATTCTCATGCAGCAGACAGCAAGCCCCTGAACTCTCAGCATTTTAGATTTCCACTTAATTTAAAACTTTTCACTGAAATAAATCTGTACCTTCCTCATCACTGTTTCCCAGAACAGAAAAATCATTCGATAAAATCCAAGCAAGGAAGAAAAAAGGGTGCATGCGCACACAACACACACACACACACTTGTGAAAATCAGCTACAAAACGCCAATAAGTAAATTTCTGCTCTGACATAAAGCCAGATTTTAAACAATTTTAAACAAAACTGAAGTTTCATTTCAAGACTGTCTTGGAAAGAGATTTTCAAGTAAATGTAGATTTGCAACTGCACATTCACATACTAAACTAGTAAAGGGACCAAATGCATGCTTTATATAACTCCACTGAAGCAAGGGAGTTGCACCATGGATTCTAAAGGCTGAAGTTCTGGGGCAGTATCTATCTGCTCCCAGTTGCCCTGGTGTAAACCAGATTTCAGTGGAGTTACTCTGGATTTACACTTGTATCACTGAGAGCAGAAGCTGACTCCGTCTTTATCTACAGAACAGGTGAAGAATGGTGAGCAGCCCTGCAAGCCTCTCTTCCATCCTCATGCTATTTAGGAACACAAAGCTGTACATACCATGCACAGACCGCAAAACTGCAGCTGTTAGAGTCTACTCTTCAAGAGAAGATGCTTTATCTGAAATTGAATCCCATGCCACTGAATTATCCAAAGATAGGATGCAGCACAAAAATACACTCATGTTAGTTACCAGTGACGGAGAATGTGTACTTTAGGCATTCAAAGCAAGTGGATAGATAGGAAGAAAGATAAATGAAGAACTTTCAGGCGGTCAGCAATAAGATTGATTTTAAACAAAATCCTCATAACCCATGTAATTTAAATAAGATGGAAAAGAGTAAAGCTGGGATGCAAAATGTCTAAGTCTTGCTTTTCCTTCCAGTATACAAATCACAGTCAACCTTTAGGAAACATATATTGCATCCGATGAAGTGGGCTGTAGCCCACGAAAGCTTATGCTGAAATAAATGTGTTAATCTCTAAGGTGCCACAAGTAATCCTGTTCTTTTTGCTGACACAGACTAACACGGCTGCTACTCTGAAACCATATATTGTATAGTGGTTGTATGAGAGTTTCAGCCTGAAAATAAGTTACATGCAGTTGCTGCCATATGTGTCAGTGTCCAAACCATTTGGACAGCTTTTATTTTATTTTTAGCTGTCGGCTGCTTTTGATTATTTCTTTTAAGTAAGCTAATATTAAGACAAACAATATTTCCATGTTCAGTTTGGAAAACTGCTTAGCATAAAATGAGACAGAGGGTACTGATGCATCAAGAGCATATGCTGCATAGTCTCAGGGATGTTTAAAATCTGCACTAATGTCTGAGCCAAAGTCCAATGAAATCAGTGAGGAGACTCCTCTTGACTTCAGTGGGCTTTTGATCGGGCCCTCTTTGTTGCTGGATTTCTTGAAAAACTTTCCTACATTGTAACATTAGGGTCAGTGCAGGACTTATTCACTGCTTACATCCTTAGAACCATGGGACTTGAGTGGTACAAAGTCCTTTTGTTTGCCCTCTGGGTAAATTTCAACCAACTAGCCCAAATAGCGACTGATTTCAAAGCACTTTTCTCTGTCCAGTTGCTGATGGACAGATGTCACCATCACAAAACTTACCGCTATCACTAGCCAGAACCTTCGTTGGCAGTAAGAGCAGGACAGAATGGACCCTGAATTCACTCTTGCTCATAGAAGTGGTCCCTACAGATTAGGGTAGAAGGACATTGATGGTGGATACATGGGATGGAGAAGGGGAGAAGTTCCCTCTGCAACTGCCTGTGCTGTACCTGTTCTTTGGAAAAATACAAGACTTCAGACAGGGAGATAAGACTTGGTGATGGATGTAGTCTCTAAAATCTATGAGGCTTGACTTAATCTCCTGTGCTGTTGATCTGGCACTTTAATATATCTGCTTCTTGTAATCTCATAAAGCACAAGACCTTGTGATTCAGCCACTAACCCCACACAAATGGTGGACTGAGTTCAAAAAGGTATTGTTTCTTTTTTTATATTGGGATGCTTGAGCCACAGCAAGATGACTTGCTTCCATCTCCAGTACCTCTCTGGAGACTTATTTGCATGAATTTCTGGAAGTGTGCTAGCCCAACATAGTAGATACCTGCAGAATGTAGATGTGTAATGGTTGTGAGAATAGTGCTTGGTACATCTCTGGAAGGCATTCAGATTATACGGTGATGGGCACAGGATAAGAACATGGATATGACAGAATAGAATACAGAGGGATAATCAAGTGAGTCACTAGCTAGCAAAGTTGCTATGGAGTGGATGCATGATCGAGTAGGGACTGTTCTTCTAACCATAGTCTATTTTATAAAAAATAAAACACAATTTGAGAAGGGAAGCATATTGGAAGTCTCATCCTGACACGTCTCCCTCTAATTGCCTCATCCTCCTTCTTTCAAAGGTTGTTGGTGACAAATGTTGTATTTTAAGGTTAATTACAAAACTTCCTGCTGTTTAAGTTTTCATCTGATTGATATAATTGGAAACCTTGAATCAAAGATTAATAATTATTTGCAATACAGACTTGAAAGGATGTGTGTGTGAGAGACTGTGAAATCTTGGCTATGTGTTTGTGTGCATGTGGGCATGTACTCTTTTCTCTGCACATCTAGTGAGCATATGCCTGGGTGTCCTGTAGGTATAAGAAAAGTTATCACAACAATTTTGAACCTTTACAAACATTCTCAGGAAGCTGCATAAGGAAACTCAGAGGCATCATTTCATGGGGATTCATATGAACATTTCCTTCAGTTTCAGCCTATGGAAATTCACTGTCCCTGTGTCTTAGAATATCAAAGTGAAAATCACTGAAAGACACCCAGCTGGCAAACCTGTGAATGTCATACCGTTTTGTTGTAAACACAGTAATTAACCCTAGGTTTGCTTAATAAACATATGAACCCTCTGAAAAATCCTGGGTTGATTTTTGTTTCAGTAACAAAACTCAGAACCAGATGCAGCTCACCTGGCTTTGGGCTTCATTGCAAACATTTCAAAGAACTCTAGCTGAGACAAAGAGCTGGCCTGTGGTTAAGACTGAGGATTATAAATCAGGTTATCTAGGTTCTAGTACCAACTCCACCAATGAATGACCCTGGATACATCAGTTTTCCCCATCTATAAAACTAGCTACATAACATTCTTCTGCCTCACAAGTGTGCTGTGTCTACACCAGGGGTCTCAAACACGCGGCCCACGGGCCACATGCGGCCCGCGGAGATATTTCCTGCGGCCCGCCATAGGCGCCGACTCCACTGGCAGCCAAGCTCCAAACGTTACTGAGTGTTTATATTTTATTAAAACCCCTCTTTGCATTACAGTTTTTAAAAAGCTAATACATTGACTTTTAATAGCATACTATATTACTCTTCATTTTTTTCATTTTTGACTCTACTTTTGTATCATTGTATGAAAAGGTTTCAGTGATGCGGCCCTCGGGCCAATTTACTAGTTCTCATGTGGCCCTCCTGGTGATTTGAGTTTGAGATACCTGGTCTACACTATGAGCTAGGGATGTGATTCCCAGCTCGCATAGATGTACTTGAGCTAAAAGTAGTTATGTAGCTGCAGTAGCATAGGCTAGCGGTCCTGACCACAAACCCACATGAATTTCACGGGTATGTGCTCAGGGTGGCAAGCCTTTGCTTCTCAACTACTTGATGTAGCCGTAACTGATGTTCATAAGCTATACTGAGATCTACAGGGCTGGTATAGACCCGTCCGGCAAGGTATTAAAATCTTGGCACTCCCATTGACCTCTGCTGGAGTTGAGGATGCTCGGCAGCATACAGAATAAAACCCCAAACATGCATGTGGTGTTATCAGCTATGGCTTCATTTCAGGTTTGGGTTGCAGGGTTCTAGTTTTATAGGAAGGATCCTGTTTGCTTTTCCCTGTTGCACATGTGTACGGGGGGAATGTAGAATATATTGGTATGTCTATGGAATCTACGTCACTGTATCTCCTTTCTTTCCTAATGGAGAATATTCAGAGGAAATTGCTGTCTCTCTCTTTTGGGAAATATCATATTTGCTTCACATCTCTCTCCTTCTGTGTCTATTTACAGCACAGAAAACACATGAATACAAAGTCTGACAATATTAGTCCAGCCAAATCATGTCATTTCCCTGATACGACAACTACAACACCTCCGAGCTGTAGTAAGGGACATGAAAACCTACAGTTTGCGCTTTCATTCTAATAGGATTCCTTGTTCCTTGGGCTGGAAATCTCACTGACTTACTGGTAGCATCTTGCTCATTTCTCAGAAACTGGCAGGCAAGTCTTAAAGAACGGAGGCACAGAGCAATGTATCTATTTCCCTTTCAACCAGAGGATTTCTGCGTAAACCCACAGAGGGATTTGTTGAAACATACTTTTGCCTCTTGGGGAGATCATTTATATAGGAAAATATTCAGAGAGATGAAGTAAACTGCTCAGAATGTACTAGGCTTAGGTAGCTGAGCAACACATCTGTATTGAATAAGCCAAGGAAAACCAAATACGATCAAGGATTCATAAGAAAAATAAATGTGTAGTTGGTAAGATGGCAATTAAAAGCAAAATGTATTTTAATTTGTTATGGTTTCTGATCCTTCCTTGCCCCTGAGATGGTCGTGTGATATTATTGATTTCTTTTTATATACGTGACGTTGGATTAGGACCTTGGTGAAGAAACTGCTAAATCTTCTCTAACTTCCTCTCTGGTTTGGTTCTTCTTATTTGTATAAATAGCCATAAAGCATTACAAAAAAAACCCCAACAACACAGCACTAATTTGAAATGTGCCTGTGACTGTTGCTTCTCTCTGTCTCCTTTGATAATAATTAATAACAATACTTTGTACTTTTATTGCTCTTTTAATCAGGGGATATTAAAGTATTTTACAAACATTTAACTGTAGTCTCAGAATGCCCTGAGAGATACTGGGTAAAATTTTCAAAAGACCCCTAAGTGACTTAGGAACCTGAACCCCATTGAAATTCAGTGCGACTTAGGCCAAGACTTTCTAATGTGACTAGTGATTTTGGGTACCCAACTTGAGACACCTTAAAAATACATGATTTTCAAGGGGGAGAGGCTCAGGATTTTCTGAAAATCAGGCCCCTTTGGGTATTTGCTCAGGGTGGCAAGCCTTTGCTTCTCAACTACTTGATGTTCATAAGCTATACTGAGATCTGATGTTGCACATGCGTACGGGGGGAATGTAGAATATATTGGTATGTCTATGGAATCTATGGAAAGGCCCCTCAGTCTCCCAAAAATGAAGACACTTGAACTCACAAGTCACTTTTGAAAATCTCTCTTGGGCTCTCAAATCACTTCCAATTTTACATATTAGGGAAACTGAGGCACAGAGAGCCAAAGTGATTCACCTTCAGTTCACAGAGCCACTCAGTGGCAGAACTGGGGACAGAACTCAGGAGTCCCAGTGCCCAACTCTCTGCTGTAACAATTATATTTTCCAGACAGCCCAGGGGTTCGCATTCCACATTGCTGGTTTTTTTATTGATATACCAGTATATTCCCTGTTTTGTCACCTGAATGATTTTGGTTTAGCCCAATGAGGATATGCCCATTCCTGATGTGTCTGGTTCCATTCATATTTCCTTTCATTCACCTTTCATCTGACGGATGTTTCTGATAGTCTCATCACATCTGCTCTCACTGTTCTTCTAATGCCTGAAGTACTATTATTTTGTGTTTTTACCTCAACCCTTACTTATATCTGTCATTGATTTTCAACATCTTCCATGTGAGCTATGCTAGCACCCCATCCCACCCTTCCCAACCACCACTGTGCTGAGACTGACATTCTTTGACTTTAGAGAAGTGCTGTAATTCTGCTTCTTTTTCATGTCTTGCTGCATCCTATCATCTTTTCCAAAAGACACATTTAATCGCCGTTGTATGCTTTCTACCTAGTTTTAGTGGTGATGCCAGCATGAAAGCCTTTGGCTCTTAAGCAAAAAGCACCTGGATCCCCTCTATTATTTTATAGTGTGTCTGGAACCAGGTATTTATCTATCTATCTAGGCCCACAGAGGTGCTGTACAGATCCAGAACAAAATGGCAGTCCCTGCCACAGCGATCATACAAAGCAAGTAATTTTAAAATAAATTACATTTCTAGCCCTCATTCTCATGGGGAAAAGCTTGAAAAATGTGACTCAGGTATGACCCTAAAGGCTCAGAAACCTGAAGACAAAAGGACACAACATTTATTTTAAAAACACTCATGATTTTTTATGACAGTCATGTGAGTTTTTGAGTCCTGACTGATGATTTTTTTTAAATGCTGGCAGTTGGAAATGCTGCAACCCTCTGATGCTAAGATGTAGATTCAGTAATGGCTCTGAAAGAAGGGTGGCTTCTCTCAACAGAAGGGCACTTTCAAAGAGGTGTCCCGCCTACCCACAGATTGACCCTACTGATTTAGACCATAATCCAAAAAAAAAAAAATAATCTGCCAGTCTTTCCAATTTTTTCTTCCATGGGCACTGGATAATAAAATCAGCGCTTATCCCATCTGGACCTGGGGTGAGTGGAGACATAGAAAATATTTCCTTCTATAGCTCACTCTGCCTCCATTCTTCATCATATCCTGTACTTCAGTGTAAAAATCAGACATGAGCAGCACAACTCTGCTAAGCCCTCACAAGGGGGGACAAGGATACAATTTCCTTTCCTTTTTTTGTATGTGATGCCTTGTGATATAACAACAATAATATTCATTCCTTTGTCGCACAATTACAATAAACTGCTGTGCTGTGGCATTTAGTCAATTGCAGCAGCCATTTATTGCCTCCTGTACAACAAAGCCACAGAGATTTCCATTTAAAACACACATACCTCTTGGCTATTATACTCTCACACGTAAGGCAAATATTATAGCTGTATAATGACAACTTATCTATAAGTAAGTATATTCATGTAAATAAATTATAGACACTAGACATGCATTATAATGATGCTGACAAATGTTAGTTTCTTTCGAATGAGCCACATGAAACAGATTAACAATATAATGGAATCACATTCAGCATGGAAAGGAGAATATGGAATGGGAAATAAGTTATGAGTTTTCTATAAAGTGAATTAACCACTCAGTTGTTTCTCTATCTAGCAACCTAGACATCTAGTAATGTGCCCATTACTATAAGATCTAGATAGTCTAGATACCCATTATTTAATCAAACTAAATATAAAAATAATGGGCTTGATTCTTCTCTCATTTACACAGTATAAATTAAGAGGAATCCCAGTGAAGACAATGGAATCACACCAGTATAAAACTGGTGTAAAAAAAAGAGAATACTGCCCAGTATCTTATAATGCCTTTCATCATAAATTGCCAAGCCAAACCTATTTGGAAAGAAATGCTCCCCCATTGCTTAAGTGTAGCCATCTCTGGGGTGGAACATTTTAGTTGTTTAACAGCATGCAGCAACACTGCATAACAAGTCAGGACAAGAACTGAATGAGGGTAGTCCATCCTAATGTAGCACAGCATGGAACACCAAGCTGGGAATGGTTGCAAGAACTTTGAATGACAGGAGGAGAATTCAAAAGGACCTTGACAAATTGGAGAACTGGTCTGAAATCAATATAATGAAATTCAGTAAAGACCAATGCAAAGTGCTACACTTAGGAAGGAAAAATTAAAATGCACAACTACAAAACGGGAATAACTGGCTGCGTGGTAGTACTGCTGCAAAGGATATGAGAGTTACAGTGGCTCACAACTTGACTGAGAGTCAGCAATGTGGTGCAGTTGTGAAAAAAGGCTAATATTCTGGGATGTATTAACTGGACTGTTGTATGTAAGACACGGGTGGTAATTGTCCCACTACTCAGCACTGTGTGGCCTCAGCTGTGACGAGTTCTGGGCACCATGCTTCAGGAATAATGTGGAAAAATTGGAGGGAGTTCAGAGGATAGCAACAGAAATGACTGAATGTTTCGAAAACCTGACTATGAGGAAAGGTTCATGGGCATGTTCAGTCTGGAGCAGTGGTTCCCAAACTGGGGTTCGTGAACCCCTGGAGGTTCGCAAAGTGTTACAGTGGGTTCTCGGGGGAAAATTCCCTAACGGCAGACAGAGCTGTCCCTAGGGACCCCAGCATGGTGCCAGCAGCCCGGAGCCCCTGGACTTCTAAGAGCTACGCCCATCAAAGCAAGTATATCTATCACACTGAGGAGATTTAAACTTCAAGACTCCTTATAAGAAATGGAAAGGGAGGTGGATATTTTTTGCTGATTTTAAAGTTAAATAGGCAGCTAGTATTGTTTCAAAAATTATTATGAAGAACAAGTTTAAGCTTTGTTGTAACATGCCTTGTTTGCCTGGACTGCTTAAGACCTGAATGCTTGTGTAGGACAAACTCTTTGAGTTGACTTCTTAAATATCTTCATGCTGTTTCACATTTGATATTCCTTGATGAAATATAGGAGCCTTGTCTTATAACAGGCTTATTCAAAGTGATACAAGCTACGAAAGTGAGATCTTGGAAGAGTGTTGCTGTTTTCATAATGTAATAAAAATACTGTAATGATTAATAATAATAATAAATAGTGTGCAATAAGCATGTCATAAAACAAATTTTATATTTCCATGATCACTGCTTTTATAATTAATTTATACTCAGGTAAAGGAGAAAATCCCTGGAAATATTCATTTTTAAGAGCGGGTTTGCGAGACTTGACATTTTAGTGAAAGGGGTTCACAGGTTGTTAAAGTTTGGGAACCACTGGTTTGGAGGATGGAAGACTGAGGGGGCACCTGGTAGCAGTCTTCACATGTTAAGTTTGCAATGTTGTTGTAGCCGTGTTGGTCCCAGGATACTAGAGAGACAAGGTGGGTGAGGTCATATCTTTGAAGACCTGACTAAGCCCAGGGCTACACTGTGTGTGTGTGGGGGGGTTTACGCAGCTTCAGCTACGTGAATAACGTAGCTGAAGTCGGCGTATCATAATCGACTTACCTGGCCGTGAGGACGGCGGCGAGTCGATTGCTGCCGCTCCCACGTCGACTCCGCTTCCTCCTTTCGATGAGGTGGATTTCTGGAGCTGACGGGGAGCGCTTTCGGGGATCGATTAATCGCGTCTAAATGAGATGTGAAAAATCGATCCCCGATAGATCGATTGCTACCCGCTGATCCGGCGGGTAGTGAAGACAAGCCCTAAGAGTTCTGTAGAAGTGACAAAGGGTCCTGTGGCACCTTATAGACTAACAGAGGTATTGAAGCATAAGCTTTCGTGGGTGAATACCCACTTCATCGGATGCAAGCAGTGGAAAAACATCCGAAGAAGTGGGTATTCACCCACGAAAGCTTATGCTTCAATACCTCTGTTAGTCTATAAGGTGCCACAGGACCCTTTGTCGCTTCTACAGATCCAGACTAACATGGCTACCCCTCTGATACTTAAGAGTTCTGTGTAGCTCTAAAGCTCATTTCTTTCACCAACAGAAGTTAGTCCAATAAAAGATATTGCCTCTTTCAAACGTTAAGGGCTGTTATAAAAAGGATGGTGATCAATTGTTCTCCACATATGACACGAAGCAATGGGCTTAATCTGCAACAAGAGAGATTTAGGTTAGATATTAGGAAAACTTCCTAACTATAATGGTAGTTAAACTCTGGAATAGGCCTCCAGGGGAGTTTGTGGAATCCCCATGATTGGAGGCTTTTAAGAACAGGCAGGACAAACACCTGTCAGGGATGGTCTAGGTTTACTTAGTCCTGCCTCACCCTGGGGAGGATGGATTAGATGACTTCTCAAGGTCCCTTCCAGCCCTCTGTTTCTATGGGGAACGTTCATCAGCAGAATGTAACAGCAAGAGATGGACCTTAGCCAGGATACCAGAGACGCACCCTGGGTATACATTTACTGTTTGCTCAATGCAAACAATGTGGCTCTGACCCTGAGGCAGCTTACCCTGGGTTTGAACCAGAGTACCTCGGTTGGGTCAAATTCTACTGTCTAGGTATATCTACATTTGGCCTGGGAGGTGAGATTCCGAGCTCATGTAGAGGTACCCTGGGTTATGTAGGCAGGCAACTAGGCTGAGCCACCGATGGTGCTGCCACAGACACACTGTTTTTTCAGGTGCTAATTCAACTAGAGCTATCCCAGGTACATCCCCCCTCTCAGCGCCAATGTACACACAGCCTTACGTACACGGTTATAAATCCATAGTCAGCTCATTGGAAGAATGGAGTTATTTAGGATTTACACCGACTCTGACGGTATGGTGACCAGACAGCAAGTGTGAAAAATCAGGACAGGAGGTGGGGGTGGGTGGGTAATAGGCTTCTATATAAGAAAAAGCCTCAAATACCAGGATTGTCCCTATAAAATTGGGACATCTGGTCACCCTATCTGACGGAGTTATTTATGATTAATACAGAACACTGCAATGAGCTTCCTCAGCAATGCTGAGCACATCAAACCTGTCCGCTGTCTACACTGGCTTGCCACAGACTATCAAATTCAATTCAGTTTCTCAGTCCTTCAGTTCAAGATGCTCAGTGGCCTGGGCTCATTTTTGGGGAGATCTCAAATAGCCGAACGCTCCAGGACAACGACTATGGTCGACAATTCCATTCCCCAAGCCCAATAAAGCTTTCTGCCACAAGGGTAAAGCTCATATGTGCAGGGGACAGAGAGTTCTCAGTGGCCAGTCTGAGGCTGTGGAATGAACTCCCCCAGGAACAAAAGCCCATCCCAAACGTCACTACCTTCTCCTCCAAGTACAACATGAACTTCTCCACCCTGTCTCCTCTAACAAACACACTTGAAAAACAAACCCCAAACTAAAATCCCTACCAGAACAAAATACACCGCTGCACACACAAGTCTCCTGCTGAGAGAAGATGAGAGAAACAGCAATCCACATGTGACAGAGGTCATTCATGTCACTTCATGAACCACTGGAATGTGCTCAGACACCACAATGAGGAGCATGGTATAAGAACTTACATAGAATAGAACAATACCTGGGAAAAATTACATTGGTGTTAGCAAAAGGGGAATCAGGCCCCAAATCTTTCCAGGTTTTTTGTTCTGCTGCTTTTAGTTGTCTGTTCATTATGAGGCTTTTCCTGTATTTTGAAGCCCTGCATACCCTGTGTGTTTTGCTGAAGAAGGAGCAAAGGGGAAATTGTCCTTCCTGTGATGACAAATTACTCAGCTACAGTTTTGTTTTGGGTTTCCCCTTTTTTTCTCCTCTTCAGAAATGTCAAAGTGAGGGGGCAGGGACCAGGAGAAAGAAATACGGAATATACAGGATACAAGGACAAGAGAAAAGGATGACCTTCTTGGATACTGAACAGGAATTTAAGGGACTTGGGTTCTGCTCTGACACAAGCTTCCTGTATGACACTGGGCAACTCACTTAATCTCCCTGAGCCAGAGTTTCAGTGGGGTTTCAAAAGAACCTAAGTAGGTTAGGCACTAACTCCCTAACCTGCTTAGATGTTTTGGAAAAACCTCACTGGGCATCTCTCTCATCTTTAAGCATCTTTGAAAATGTGGCCGTCTGTGCCTTGTTCCCTGGATAGAAAATGGAGATAATGATACTTTCCTAACTCACAGGGATGTTGTGAGGATAAATACTTGGGAAGTGCTCAGATACAACAACCATAGGAGCGGTATCAGTACATAAAAACCTATCTGCAACTAAAATATGCAGATAATGACTTATAGCTGAATATATTATATTGTCATGTAATTATAACCCTCCTACCCCTCCCTCAAAAAACAGACCATATGCCATTAAATGTATCATCTCTATATAGCATTAATAAAACCAAAACCACAGGCACATTGCTTGAGAACGCCTTCTGTTATGAATGAACATTATTGTCCAATGCTGCCTTAAGCCTCCAAGCTTGTCAGGCAGTGCAAGTATGAGCTAAGTTCTTTCGGTGAATTCAGCGGGGACACGTGTTTCACTGATATACCCCAGCCTGTCCCACAGCTGTTCCACAGCTGATGTACAGTTCCCATAGATTTTATTTCCGTACAGTGATGATAAATCACATGCACCCACAATGGGAAAAGCTGGTTACTGCCAACACAAAAAAAGGCAATAAATCTGCAAATTTATTATGTAATTTTGTCCTAGTTACAACAACATACAACTACGACAATCAAGGCTGCTTTCTGCAAACAAATTTATTACCACTGGGTGCTCTTCTATTGCTTTCAATAAGAAATGCCAAAATAAGTATGATTTAAAAATGCTATCAGCTGATTTGAATACTCAATAGATTCAGTGCATTACAATAAAATCCGCCTCTAAGTGTTGTACTTAAAAAAAGAAGAAAAAAAAAAGGGGGAACTTGTATGGACCTAAATCCTCTGCTTGATGCTCCACATTTATGCCTTAAGTATTTACTGCAACCCATTGGAAGACAGTCTTTGGATTCTAATTTGCATATTTATAAGGCTGTCATACAGCTTGAAAGGAATTTTTTACTTTGTTATAGCACTTTATATATTAGGACTTTTTTATGCACAGTTTATGCAAATCCTAGCTTGGGCACATCACTTCCTTGATGTTGAGGTTATAATTCCATGGCAGGCTGGCCCATTAATTTAGGGGTAGAGGTGCCTTGTGTAAAATCACTGTACTGGAAAAGGCTATTTCAGCAGAAGGCTCAGGGGTCTTAGCACCCAGGGAGGATGAAAAAAAAATATAAAAGCCAGATGAACAGGATCCATGGCAGGAGCTCTAAACTTCCTCACTCAGCAGTTGCTTCCCAACTAATCTAATCCAAGCAGTGCTAACAGCCTCTTTGGCCTTCTCCACACCCTTCTTACTGTGGAGGAGAGCAGGTGTGTGGTTGGAACAGGAAGGGTTTAACTGGTGTGAGTACAGCAGAAAATTTGCATTTGTTCTGTGCACCTTGAGCAGTGGAGTAGATATGACTGTCTGGAGTTATAGCAAGGCCAAGTGGAAGGAGGTGAATGGGAATTCACTGAACAAATCTGGATAATACCATATGTTGAGAGAGCTCTCAAATAGAGAACATAAGAACGGCCATACTGGGTCAGACCAATGGTCCATCTAGCCCAGTATCCCGTCTTCCGACAGTGGCCAGTGCCAGATGCTTCAGAGGGAATTAATAGAACAGGTAATCATCAAGAGTTGGGGCAATATGTTTATTACTAGCCATGCTTGTCTGCTACCAGAATGACCGCAGACTTGCTGCATGGTGATTTTCCTCTGGGAATGTTTAAGTTGTTATTTACCAAGATTTAAAAGGAGCACTGGAGTTGAGTGGGTAGGGCACTGGACTGGGAGTCAGGAAACCTGCTTTTTATTCCCAGCTCTGTCACTTCCCCCACTGTGCCTCTGTTTCTTCTTCCAGATTTTGTCAGTCTTCTCTATTTAGACTGCAAGCGCTTTGGGGCAGAGATTTTTTATCATCACATGTCTGCACAGCACTCAGCACAATATGTCCCTGGTCTTAGGTGGGGCTTCCAGTTATTCATATAAATTGAGTAACAACAACAAATTCAATCTACCAAAGACAGAGAAAGGAAAGCCTACGCTCTTTGAGCACATGGTTTGGTGGAGTTCCAAGTCTGCTGGATAACAGAGATAACAGATGGCCAAGATTAATGTGATGAGCCTGGAGTGCTCGATTTGGGACCTTCTGCACTAATGTTATGGGCCTCTGCCACTTGAGCTAAAGCAATAACTCCATTAACTGGTTTCAGTAGAAGGTTGTTCTCCTCGCTACTAATATGACCCTCCTCACCAAAGCATCTGAGCACTGCACAGTCATTAACAGATTTTATTCTCAACACACCCTTTTGAGGCAAGGTAGTATTATCCCCATTTTACAGACGGGGAACTGAGGCACAGAGTAGACGGTCACCTTGTACACGGTCATACAGGTAGTCTGTGGCAGAGCTAAGAACTGGCCCCATGTCCTCTGATCCCTAGTTCAGTTCTATATCCACTATACTATCTTCCCTTCACTGGAGGAGGACCTGGGACATCCTGAGCTACTGTGTGTTACACTAACAGAGGCCCTGTCCAGTACAGCACTATATGTCGTGTAGAAATACAGCTCAGAAAAGACTATTGGGCAGCACTGGATTCCACAGCCAGGGCAATGCATGATTTGGATGCTACTGAAATGTAACCGTCTAATGAGATTTATGTCACTGTCCAGATGTCTCCCTTCCCTACTGCATGGGAACACTGAGATAGCCAGACATCTGGATCATAGACCGTTACATCTCCCATTTTCCAGGGCACATTCAAGAGCATGAGACAAACAATGGCTTTCCTCCAGTGCAATGGGAAACCAGATGGCTTCAAAAGACCCTAGTTTGCCTCCGAGGCAGCATATGGAATATTAATTAATAATAGATTAATAGACCTTTCCCCACTTAAAAATTTAATCTGTTTGTTAGCAGAACTGTTTGTGCCAGGGAAGCGCTGCAAAACGATGGCTGCATTCAAATGGTCATGTCAGCTCTTCTGAGAAACTCTTCACGGGTCCTTGAGGAAATTACATCAGACGAGGCCTGGAGACACAAGGCGAATCACAAATGCTTTTATTTATTTATTTATGTGTTAGTTAACTGGAGCTGTTTGGAAACTTCAGAGGAGTGGAATGGGGGGGAGGAGGAAAATGATTATAAAATGGGGAAAGCTGTGAGCCCTCAATTTACCTATGAAACACAAGGTGCGGCAAGGGAGAATAATTTGCTGAGGCGTATACAGTTAGGGTTCATTTCAGGCCAGCGTGCATTTCAAGTCTAGCGCTAACCTGCTACCATGTCAGGTGAAAAGCAGTAGCTGACGAAATCTTTGCTAGTGCAAAGCTGGTGGAAGATGCCTTTGGGTTGCCAGTTATTTTGTTTGTAAGCCCAGGGTGGCAAAGAGGGGCAGAAGGATGGGCAGTTGATTAATTTACAGTGGATTTCACAAGGCTTATGAAATTATTTTTCCCTCCATAAAGATGTATTTAATTACTATGTGTCAGTGCAAGTGTGTGTGTGTGTGTGTGTGTGTGTGTGTGTGTGTGTGTGTGTGTGTGTGTCCTCTGTATTCCGCTTCCATATGATAAGCAGGGATAAGCAGTTTTAATTCAGTGTCAGCCCAGTTTACTGAATTAAACAGGGCCAAGAAAAATCCTATTACTTTTCCCATACTGGGAGTGGAGGTGAATAAATGTGTATCTTGACTGATCATGTATTAGACCCTGGTATCCACTTACGGCCTGAAAGGAAATGTCTGTTCAGTTGCCTAGCAATATCGTCGTACATGAGTCTTAGCATTTTGAAAAAAGGGTCAATTGCTAAATAAGAACCCGGAATCTCATTTTCATGCTTTTTTGCAAGCTTTATATTTGCTAAACATGATACAAATAACCAGCAAATATGAGATTAGAAAACTAGACAATAGCGAGAGCTCATACTTTATATGCTGATGACTCAGTCAAGACTCAGCGCTCACGCCAGATAATGCAGCCATCGTGTAGAGCGGAAATAAAAAAGGAAATGGGAATGGTTGACAAGACAAAGGGTGGGGGTTTTTTTTAAGCCTATGGATGGGTGATCGGACAGGGGCCAGATTCTCAGTTGGTGTCAATCAGAATAGTTTTCATGACTTCAGCAGAGCTGCACAAATTTGCAGCCAATTGAGGAGCTGACCCATGGAGTCTGGAGGTCTGCATTCTATCCCTGGCTTTGCCATACACTTTCTCTGTGACCTGGGGCAAGTCACAGAACTGCAGTTGGCCCTCATTGACATGCCAATCCTTCCTCTCAAAAGAGGCAAGAAGATAGATGTAGATAGGCGTTCCTTGCTACTTGCTTGTAAACTATTTTTAAATGTTTCCTCTTGAAACTCCCCCCAATGGGGGATTTGATTCCTTCCTCAAGAACCCATCCGCCTAGAAACTGCTGAGTGAGAGGTGCCTTGTGGGCAGTCATTGGAAAGATGGAGTAATTCCGTGATCTGCGGAGGACCCCAGTGTGTGTTGTTAAACGTCAATGTTTTTCGCTAACAGCTGGAAAGAAGAAGCCACAGAAATTCTTGTTTATCATCCTGCAGCCTCCCAGCCTGCATGGGGATGTAATTTGGTTCAGCCATGGGACTCAGAATATTAGTCACACTTTCAGATTATGTTAGCCCATGTTGTTTAGAAAATCTGGCAGGAAAGACATGGGATTTATTCTCTCTGGTTTCTCCAGGAGCATGAATTTGTTGTGCATAGCTCTACCCTGGAGACCTTCTGAGGTGGTCACACCAGATACAAACAACATCACAACACTCACAATGTCAACAGCTCTCCCCTCCCTGCATCCCTTTGATAAAAAGAAACAAAACAAACAACCCAAGCAGGGCTTTTGATAATCCAAACAGGTTTAAGAGCCAGCAATGCCTTGAAATCTTTTAGTGGTTTTGCTATCTCCAATCTAATTACAATGCAAGATGTTCAGATAGTTTGATGATGGGCAGTAGCACAAAATGATAGATAGATGTGAGAGAGAGATGTAGGAAGCAATGAGTTTATATGTTATTTCTCTTATAGTACATAGCCTCATTGTTTCCCACATCCACCTATATTTTCCTGTTAATTTTGTTCCCCTTTTTTGATTGCATGCTGTCTGTCTCATGGAATACATCCTTAAAACATTCCAGAAAAGCTGGTGTTCTAAAACTTAAAACATTTTAAAGGTTCGTAAGGCATGGAATGTTAAAAACTACAAAGGATTCAAAGAAGAGCTACAAAAATGATTTGAGGTCTGGAAAAATGAAAGACTTAAGATGCTCAATATATTTAGCTTATTAGAAAGAGTTTAGAGGCTTCTTGATCACGGTCTGTAAGTACCTACCTGGGGAGAAGATATCTGACATTAGGGAGTCTTTTCATCTCACAGTCAAAGGCATAACAAAAATCTAATGGCTGGAAGTTGAGGTTAGACAAAATCATCTTAGAAATTAGATTCACTTTTTAACAGTGAGAATAATTAACCATTGGAACAGCTGGTACATTCATCATCACTGGAGTATTACAACAGAAATCAGATGTCTTTTTTAAGTGCTGTACTCTAGTTCCAACGTAAACTCTTGGGCTCAATAGTTTTTACTTACGTAGTAGGAAAGCATAATTCCCTTCACCGCAGGAATAACTGGGTGAAATTCTATGGCCTCTGTTTTGCAGGATATCAGATGAGATGATTATAATGAACCTTTCTGGTGTTAAAATCTATTAATCACTTCTAGGCTCTCGTGATTCTGTACTGCAGTTTCTCTCTGCAGTGAGAGCAGAGATTTAAAGGAGAAACATAAAGCAATCACATGTTCTTTCAAGATTTCAGATTTGTCAAAGAGATGATATGGATTTTGTAAAGTTTTGCCATTTTTTACAGAAGTAAATACTTGCATCAGCCCTGTCAATATTTTTGACAGTCAGAGTAATTGCAATACTTTGAAGATCTTGATTTCTAATCATTTTTTTATTGCAGTGAAAAAACCACTCTGATTATATCTTTGTTTAATCTCTAGGTGGCACCTTGTGATACAGCTTTTTGGCAACTGGATTTTCCAGATTATTATTATATTACAGTTGTACCAAAAATGCTCAGCCAAAATCACAGAGCCGTTGTGCTAGCTGCCATACATACAAGTAGCAAGGGAGACAATTCTTGCCTCAATGAACTTACAATCTAAACAGACAACACAGAAAGTAGCATAACCCCTATTTAACAAATGGGAAACTGAGGCACAGAAAGATTAAGTGACTCACCCAATGAGTCTGTGGCAGAGCTAGGAACCATACCTAGATCTCCTATGGACTAGCGCTAGTGCCTTAACCACAAGAACAAACCTTCCTCTATCAGCTCCTTTTGCTTGGATGAATAGAGCTGTCTGATTCCTTTAAATAGGTATCCAGAGTGACGGATGCTAATAGTAACTTTGGGTAAGGCACACTGACAATTCTAAACACTCACACTATTCATAAAGCATCAGTGATGTCAAGGAGCGTGGAATAGCTATGATATGACCCGAGCTTCATAATGATCAAATTTGTTTCATTTTGCCTGAGAAGTTGCAGTGGGGGAAGTGTCAGCTTAATGTTGTAGATTTAAGACTTGGATTTTCCACCACATGGATTCTAGGTCCCAGGAAACAAACTGCTGATTGGCCCTCAATGAAAATGCTTTATTATATGAAACAAAAATGGAGAACAAATGTTAAATCCTGCCATTTAGATTATTTGTCTCTTATGCCCTGAGACAATCAGGCAAAAGGCCTGGCTAGAGGTTTAAAGCTCTGTATTACTCAGAGACTTTAATCAATGGCATGACCTCAATTCTTTTCAGATGATCAATTATTCATGGGAGAAGGGGGAAAAAAATCAGGGATTTGTTCTAAAAAGTGAAAGGATTATATAATCTCACAGCATTATTCCACAGTGAATAAAGCACACTTAATCCCAATGCAAATTCAAGAGGATATTAAGGTTCTGGGGCTGGCTTTTTTTGTTGGATTGTTTACTCTAGGTTTGTTGTTTTTTGTGTGTGTTTTTTTTTGTTTTTTGTGTGTTTTTTTTTTGTTTTTTGCAGGCTTCAGACTGCAAGTGACAAGCCTCAATGCTGAACCAATGCAAGTTGCTAATGTGCACTTTTCACTGGTTGAGATGGCATAAATTGTATTTTTCCCACCTCTCTCTCACGGCCCCAGGGTGCAACTCGCAAAGTATTGTAGTGAAAGACCATCATCTTCTATTTCCAGCTGAGGAATCCAGCCTCCATCTTCCTGTCATTATTATTTAGAATTATTTGTTTTATGATAGTGTTACATATAGACAAATATGAGTACACAGTTTTACGTGTATTATGGTAGAGCTTAGAGCCGCAATGAAGATTGGGACCTCATTGTGTTAAGGACCATAGATACACACAGTAAAGGATAGTCTCTGCCCCCAAAAACCTTACAGTCTAAATAGGCAAGGCAAATAAACAGTGGGAGAAAGTAGCATTGTGTCCATTTTACAGATGGGGAATTGAGGCACATAACTTCCCCCTCTTGCAGCCCTTCAGACTAGATTAAATCTCCTCTCCAGCCACATTCCTCCCATAGCTTTGCATTCTTACCATCACAGGGCCTAATCACATCCGCCACACCATCAGGGGCTCATTCACCTGCACATCTACCAATGTGATATATGCCATCATGTGCCAGCAATGCCCCTCTGCCATGTACATTGGCCAAACCGGACAGTCTCTACGCAAAAGAATAAATGGACATAAATCTAATATCAGGAATCATAACATTCAAAAACCAGTAGGAGAACACTTCAACCTCCCTAATCACTCACTGACAGACTTGAGGGTAGCAGTGTTGCGACAGATTAACTCGAAAAGCAGACTTCAAAGAGAAACTGTTGAACTCGAATTGATATGCAAACTAGATTGCATTACCTCAGGATTAAATAAGGACCTCGAATGGCTCGGCCATTACGTTAATTGAATCTATTTCCCTTAAGTTAACGATCCTCATTCACACCTGTGTGACCATCTTGTTTATCACTTCAAAGGTTTTTCTTCCCCTGCTGTTATGGTTCCTCTCAATTAATTAGCCTCTTAAGGTTGGTCTATGCACCTCCACCTTATCATGTTTCTCTGACTGTATAAATATCTGTCTGCTGTGTGTTTCATTCCATGCATCCGATGAAGTGGGTTCTACCCCACGAAAGCTTATGCTGAAATAAATTTGTTAGTCTCTAAGGTGCTACAAGTTTTTCTTTCTTATTTTCATTTTGCTGACACAGACTAACACGGCTACTACACTGAAACCTATCATTCTTAGAATGACATTCAGCCATCTGCAGACGGCTGGCACAAAGCACTTCAGGTTTAAGTAGGATTTAAGAGGTGCATAGCATTTTGCTGGCTCATTGCATAGGCTGAATTTCACCATTAAAGGGCCATGGCCTGGAATACCAGACTTGTTACAATGGAGTGGAATTTTCTAAATGGCATATTGGACATTAACGTTCTTGGGGGTGGTTCTAAAAATTTTGAAAAGACAAATGAAATCCTCCAGCCCTTGGAAGTGCAGCTAATGTATGTAATACAGCAAGAACAATCCATTCATGCATTATGAATTCCATAAATACAATATGAAAGGTGCATTTGGAGTGAGAATCCATAGCAGTTTGAATCTATCATGCCATATTAGCAGAATTTGCCAATAAAACCCCTTCAGTCACCAAAATATGACTTTTAATTTTTAAAAAGTGACTAATGATCTTGAAATCTCATTACACTGCAAACACCACAAAACAGATTTTACAAGCTCCGTTCTTTGGCCACAACATAGTGTTACATTAACCACTGAACAGCTGGACTATAATAATGGCAAGCCCCTTTGGATGAGCCTGATGAAGAGTACCGAATCTCCAACAGCTCACATTTCCTTACCGAATTTAGCCAAAACCTTCCATACTAGTGGAATGACACTGAAGAAAGACTGGAATTGATACGTCACTCGCTCAGTGCTGCTGCACTGGGTAGGTGGAAGGAACAACAATCTCTTTTGCCAGTGCCTTCCATGCCTGCTAAGTTTTTGCTACTTCTTAACCCCCCAATAATGTCTCATATGTATCATCCTCACTGCCCCAACCTCGATGGAAAAAGCACAGGAAAGTTAGCACAGCCTGACATAGCTGCAACTTTTCATAGAATCATAGAATCTCAGGGTTGGAAGGGACCTCAGGAGGTCATCTAATCCAACCCCCTGCTCAAAGCAGAACCAACCCCAATTAAATCATCCAGCCAGGACTTTGTCAAGCCTGACCTTAAAAACCTCTAAGGATGGAGATTCCACCACCTCCCTAGGTAACCCATTCCATTGCTTCACCACCCTCCTAGTGAAATAGTTTTTCCTAATATCCAACCTAGACCTCCTGCACTGCAACTTGAGACCATTGCTCCTTGTTCTGTCATCTGCCACCACTGGGAACAGCCGAGCTCCATCCTCTTTGGAATCCCCCTTCAGGTAGTTGAAGGCTGCTATCAAATCCCCCCTCACTCTTCTCTTCTGCAGACTAAATAAGCCCAGTTCCCTCAGCCTCTCCTCATAAGTCATGTGCCCCAGCCCCCTAATCATTTTCATCGCCCTCCGCTGGACCCTCTCCAATTTGTTCACACCCTTTCTGTAGCGGGGGGGCCCAAAACTGGACGCAATACTCCAGATGTGGCCTCACCAGTGCTGAATAGAGGGGAATAATCACTTCCCTCGATCTGCGGGCAACGCTCCTACTAATGCAGCCCAATATGCCATTAGCCTTCTTGGCAACAAGGGCACCCTGCTGACTCATATCCAGCTTCCTCTCCACTGTAATCCCCAGGTCCAGTTCTGCAGAAAACTTTCCCATAACCCCTCAGCATGCTGGGGATCCCTTGCTTCCTGGGGATACCAACAGGACAATATTATGGCAACTGTGCGGCCAGAAAATTTGATAAGGTAGGAGGAGAACCCAGACCAATATGGATACACACACACAAATGTATATGTGTGTGCATAGAGCACTGAAGTCACTGATACAAAGTGATCGGAATCATGTGTTAAGTTGGACACAAGCAAACGATATTCATTTTAATATGGCCAAATGTAAAGTCATACATCTAGGAACAAATAATGTAGGCCACGCTTACAAGATGGGCAGGGGGTTCTATCCTGGGGAACTGTGACTGAAAAAAGACATGGTGGATCATCAGCTGAACATGAGCTCCCAGTGATCCTTCAATATAAATAAACAGTGGAATGTTGAATGGGAGTAGGGGGGTTATATTACCTCTGTATTTGGCACCTCTAGTGTGACGGCTACTGGACTACGGTGTCCTGTTTTGGCGTCCACAGTTCAAGAAGGATGTTGCTAAACTGGAAAGGACTCAGAGAAGAGCCATGAAAATGATTAAAAAACACGTCCTGCAGTGATATACCTCAAGACCTCAAACTTTTAACCTTAACCAAGAGAAGACTAATGGGTAATTTGATCACAGTCTGTAAGTACCTATGTAACACCGACAGACCCCGGTCGGTGGCGGGCGGGATCCAACCTGGGACCTCTGGAGCTTAGTGCATGAGCCTCTACAGCAGCGGTGTCCAATACGTTCGCCACTAGCCACATGTGGCTAATAGGCTATTGAATTGTGGCTAATGTATGTGGCTTTTTATAATGTGGCTAATAAGAAAAATTCAAAACCACAAGTGTGGCTAGTAGTGTGGCTAGCATCACATTTCTATTGGACACCGCTGCTCTACAGCATGAGCTATTACCTAAGGCTGTAGAGCAAACTCATTTTATCTCTCTAAGTTGTCTCGGTGCCATTAGATAGGACAGACCACCACACCCAGGAGGGCTCTGTCACAGGGTCCACTCACCAGAGTGTCACCTCCTGCTGTTTGTCTCAGGGATTAGCTCTCTCAGCTAGCATGCTCTCTCCTGGTGGTGCCTCTCCTATGCCTTCTTCACCCGCAGACCCATCACAGATGGGACCACAACGTCCTTTTCATCACTCAGCCTTCCGGCTGTGCCACCATCCGTGTTTTCCCCCTTCCTGATTTTAACCCTTTCATTTCCAGTGTGGGGTGAACACCCCATCACAGACTATAAATTGAATCTAGACAAATTCAGACTGGAAATAAGGTGCCCATTTTTAACCATGAGGGTAACTAACCATTGGAACAATTTACCAATGGTTGTGGTGGATTCTCCTTCACTGGCAAGCTAAAAATCAATATTTTTTCCTAAACGATCTGCTCTGTTCAAAGAGGAATTAAATCAGGGAAGTCCTATGGCCTCTGTTATGCAAGACGTCATATTAGATGATCACAGTGGTCCCTATTAGTCTATCCCCAGTTCTGCCACTGACTCACTGTGTGACTTCCCTTCTCTGTGCCTTAGTTGACAGCCTTTACAATGGGGATGCTATTGGAGTCAATGGAAAAATTCCCATTGACCACACTTTCTTGTGCCTTGGTTGCCAATCTGTACAATGGGGGCAATAGAATTTGAGTTAATGGAAAGATTCCCTTTGACTTCTTTTCTCCATGCCTTAACTGCCAACCTATACAACAGGGATAATAATACTAATCTAGGATCAAATCCAAAGCACCCTGCCATCAATGGAAAAACTCCAGTCCTCTCAATGGGTGTTAACAACAAGGTTCAATTTATTAAAAATAAAATCAGAGAAATGAAGGGCTGGAAGGGACCTCAAGAGGTCATCTAGCCCAGCCACCTGCACTGAGGCAGAACCAAGTAAACCTCACTCATCCCTGACAGGTGTTTGTCCAACCAGTTCTTAAGCACCTCCAATGCTGGGGATTCCACAGCCTCCCCTGGAACTTTATTCCAAGACTTAATTGCCCTTATAATTAGAACATTTTTTCTTAATAGCTAACATAATTCTCCCCTTGCTATAGATTAAGCCCATTGCTTCTTGTCCTACCTTCAGTGGACATGGAGCACAACTTATCACAGTCCCCTTTATAACAGCCCTTAATATATTTAAAAACTGTTACCAATCTCAATCTTTTTTTCTTAAGACTAAACGTCCATTTTTTTAATCCTTACTCATGGCCAAGTTTTCTAAACCCTTTAACATCTTTGTTGCTCTCCTTTGGACTCTTTCCAATTCATCCACATCTTTCCTAAAGTGTTTGCACCCCCAGAATTGGCCACATTACTCCAGCTGAGGCCTCACCACTGCTAAATAGAGTGGGACAATTATCTCCCTTGTCTTACATACGACACTCCAGGTAATACACCCCAGAATGACATTGGCTTTTTTCTCAACTGTGTCACATTGTTGACTCATATTCAATTTGTGATCCACTATAACCCCCAGATCCTTTTCAGGAGTACTCCCACCTAGCCAGTTATTCTCCATTTTGTAGTTGTGCATTTGTGTTTTCTTTCTTAAGTGCAGTACTTTGCACTTGTCTTTATTGAATTTCATGGTGTTGATTTCAGGCCAATTTTCTAATTTGCCATGGTCATTTTGAATTCTAATTCTGTCCTCCAAAGTGCTAGCAACCTCTCCAAGCTTGGTGTCATCCTCAAACTTTATAAGCATACTCCCCACTCCATTATCCAAATCACTAATGAAAATATTGAATAATACCAGACCCATGACTGGCCCCTGCAGGGTCCCATTAGATATGCCCTGCCAGTTGGACAGCAAACCATTGATAACTACGCTGAGTATGGTCTTTCAACCAGCTATGTTCCCCTACCTCACACTAATTTTATCTAGACCACATTTCCCCCGTTTGTTTTTGAGCAATTGTATACAAAATGCATTGAGATCCTTGGCTGGATGGTGCCACAGAAGGGAAAAAGTAGTAGTAGTATTACAAACTCTCTCTCTCCCTAGCCTCGCCACTCTCCACAATGGAAATTCAAAAGAGCGACATTATCAGGCATGTTCCAAGTACTTATATTTTAATTAGATTTTCTTTCTCATTTTAAAATGGGTCCAAAAGAGAAGAGCAACATCCATTGGATGATATCATCCCAGCAGGAAGCCCAATTAGCTAAAAATAAAATCTCAAATGCTACTTAAAGTGGCACTGGCAATCGGCTTCCTACAAGCACGGTAATCGAACTGCACTAGTATGATTCTATGTGATCTTTTCCATCCCAGTATGTTATTGTCCTTAGTGCACAAACCCTTGGGGGAAAAAATCCCAGAATAAAATGTAGGTTTTTTTCTCCTCTCCTATTCCTTTGATTGCTATTGCTTACAGTTACCTGGGCAGAAAACATCTGCTTTTGTCCCATTAAGGAGCAATGATTACTAGGTTTTAGTTAAACTTGGCATTATATAGTTATTTACTGGGACTTTGGAAAAAAAAGAAGAAGTTGGAACCTAATTACACAGCAGATGCCGAGAGTGGTATTTATTCACCAAAACCGCACAGGTCATTCATTAAAATCTCAGTTTTAATTAGCAAACACCTGTTTTGTGTTTGATTTTACACTGATATGTACTGTCTGCAATTTGCTTTCTTCAGTACAAGCAATTAGATAGCCTTGACAGTAACAGTTAATCTAATTAGAACAGGGGTGCCCTGGGAGCCAGACACTGACTTCAAGAAATTACACAAACATGGATCACAGCTCTATTCCATTATCAGTTGAGGTTGTTGTTATGTGTGGGTTTTTGCCCTTCTTTTATGCTTATGCAAAGGTGTTTCTGTTGTTCCCAGGTTTTTTTTTTTTTGTTTTAAAGGAGCATCTCTGGGTGGAAAATAAAGATGATTTTATCCTAGAGGAGGACACGTGAGGGCTGAAGAAGCAGCTGATGTTTTCAGACTTGATCTCTTCTTAGTCCTGACTTCCAGAGCAAGGATGGAATATCACAACTGACCTGTCAGCACAACCCGGTCATGCTAAACATTCCCCTTGCTGTCATCTAATGGGTCTTCATCAGTTTAAGTTTCTTCTCTATCTCTAGCTTCCATATACTTGGTGGAGAAACAAGAGGCAACCCTACCTCCCTGTCATCTCCTCTAGTGATGAGTGGAGCTCAAGAGGTTTTGGATCAAGAATCTGAAAGGTCTCCTTTAGACAAGTATAAAATTCAGTGCAGTAACTCCAGATGGACTTTAGTGGAGCTACTCTAGATTTATCCCAGCTCAGAAGTCTGACCCTTGTAGTTCAGGTTCAGTTTGGAGAACCATGTAAATGCTTGATTGCCTGATCCAAAGTCCAGTGAAGTCAATGGAAAAAACCTCCAACATCAGTGGGCTTTGCCTCAGGCCTTGAATGCTTATCTGAACTATCGGTATAACTGTGGCCAAATTAACCACAGTCAGTGGGCTTGTATGGAGCATAAGTCAGGTCAGAGTTTAGCCTTGCAAGGTCTGCAGAACTGTGTTGGAGACCTCATAAGAGCCTAATAGGCTGTATCAAATGTTTGGAACATGGCAGTGGGAGTTTAGACTCCGGGGTTGTATTCCAACCCCTAATTTGGTGTGTGTTCTCAGGTAAGATCACTTACCTAAGCCAGATAAAAAAGGACTATGGGATAACAAAGTGAACATAAAGTTGAATTTCATATATAGTTATTCACCCATCTCTAGTATTATAGTCATGTTCCCCTCGCCATATTTTATCTGCGATAGTTTCTGTATCCCTAAATTATCCTTGCCATTTCAACTGGATAAGACATTGTTTGCTTCCTTTCCTAAAATGTTGTGCCACGTGGCTGAATACTGTTAATCAGCTGCTAAACTTTACCTCAAAGGTGGTGCATTACCGTAGTGGGTAAAGTAATTCCTTATTGTACATACCTCACATGAAAGCTACTCAGCAAAGACAGAATATTGTTTATTTATTTAATCGCTGAGGGACAGATATGCTTCTGAAGACAGTCTAGTCCAGAGTTATTCTGGGCAGGTTTTAGAGATAAATTTTAGAGATAAACTTATAAATCCAATCCTTTGCCTGTGCTTAGTTTCCCACAGACGAAGTCTAGCCCCAAAGAAAAAAAAAAGCCTGCAAGTGAGATATGGTACAGATTACATTTTAATATGAACTGAGGGGAAGAACATACACTACCTAAGTAAACTTACAGGGAATCTTGTTTTTGCTTAGTGCTCAACTAAATACAGTGTTTGATAGCCTTGTTTTGTAGAACCAGAGCCTGTGTTACTGAAGAAAATGTATTTTTAACTGCAGTGCTGAGTTGATGTGCGTGTGTATGGAAGAGAGAGCATTATGAGTTTTTGCTTGAAATATATATGTAGTTGATGACTGTATTCTAAGAACTATTATCACAAGTTGCACACTGCAATGTCTCTGGGGACTTGTCCTCTTGTGTCACAAGATACACTTGTAAATTGCCATCATAACAACTATGTCTTAAAATATCCAGTCAAGGTTGTTTTAGGTGGGTGCAGCTTGTTTTTCCTCTATCTCAGATGTCAAGTTTCGGTGAGTTGGCTTTAGCTGATGTCTCAAATAATAAGTGCAGGAAGCTATTTATGGCTGTTAATTCATGCTCTGGATCTAAAACCCTTATGACTCCATGTAAGAGAGTGTTGAATCTCATTGGATTTACACTGGAGGAAAGTCAGGGTAAGATTAGTTCAGGGACTGAGTGTTAGATGGGGTTCTTTTTTGCCTCCTTTACCCTGCCCCTTTTCTGGCTGGGAGCTGCTACTCAAGCACTATTAGATGGGGAAAGAAGAAGTGGGGCTTCTATTGCTCTTATAAATAATGTAATAACCAGGGTATATAGAACTATGAGAAGAATTCAGCCTCTCTAGCTCTTAACTTGAACACTAATGCCTTGTTCAGATAAGAATAAATGAGTGGTGTTAGCTAACCGGAGTTAACTAATGTCTGCAAAATCTAGTGTAGACAAAGCAGTTTATATTTTAATATGTGCTAAGCTGGTTGAGTTAAAACGCAGCCTTTTATGGGGCAGTTTAGCATATGTTAAAAGGACAGAGATTTATCTGCACTAGACTTTTCAAACATGCTAGTTAGAATTGTTTGCTAGCACAGTCTAACAACACACATCTTTTATTCTCATCTAGAGAAGGTCTGAGTGAAGGGTGGTGCTGGGAAAGGCCAGAATGGTCCTACAACTTGATACCCTCCTCATACTGAAAAAAATGATGCATCAGGAAAGAGAAGGATGATCTTGTTAAAACCCTGGACAAGAACTTTGGAAACCTCAGTTCAGTTCCTGACTGTACTACAGACTTCTTGTGTGCCCTTGGGAAAATCATAAGGGGACAGATGTTCAGCATCTACAACTGGGACCTTTAGGGACCTAATTAAGGGCCAGATTTTCAAAAGCACAATGATTGGGAGATGACTATGGACCATGATGATGGGGGCCATATAAGAAGACAGATACAAGTGATACATGAGATCACGAATATATTAAACCTGGCGGGGGGGTGTGTAGATTTCTTATGAAAATATTCCATGTCTTCCTTTTACTTTTTTTTTTTTTTTAAGTGAGTGAAGTGGTTTGGCTTCCCCATTGATCTTAAAATATCCAATGCAAAGAAATCTCCCTGGGGTGGGTGAGGAGGTTTTGAAATAAAGGAATAAGCTAATTAAGTTTAACTGTGTCAGCCTGGGTAGGCTGAATTCCATAATTAATTAATCCAGCCCTCTGATTGTCCTAGAGGGGAATGATGTTCCTAGATGCACAGGGTGAAATCTGTTTAAGGAGATATGGGGCAGTTCCAGCTCTCTCTGACTGAAGGGAGATGCAAGTCTCTCAGCAGGGGAGTTTGTAGGGACACTGAGATCTCATTAATATCTGAGAGTATGGCATGTTGCTGGAAAGATAGGGAACGATAGGGAGGTGAGTGTGGGTTACTCCACGAATCATGCAAATATGTCAGTGCAGAGAGTGAGTCCTGTGAATTAATACAAGCAGATTGCTGCATTGTGTTGAAATGCAAATCTCAGATATAATGCACAATGTGCATTTTAAATCACTTTTCCCCCAATGCTTTACTCCAGTTAAAGTATCTGGCCTGTTAAGATTCAGCTGTAAAGTTGTGCCATAAAAAATGGCACATAGCAATATACTCGTGTAGGTGAGACATCCCTGGATGGAAACAACTTCATCCCAGAGATTTCTCTCTGCCTTGTTGTTGATAGTTTGGAGCCAAATTCATCCCTGGTGCAAATCCTTTGAGATTGGTGGATGAACTTGGTCCCTTAAAACTAATCACCATGAAGTAGGATTGTCCTCCAGTTATGACTGGTGAAGTTAAATATCATTATGCCCACTTTGCAGAGAGGATGCAAAAAAAACTTGGCTGAGGAAAACATGCAAGTCAGAAGTTCTGACTGCAAGAGCTAGACCCTGACACCAGCTATTGCTCCTTTGCAACACTGTGGGGGGTCAAAAAGGGACAAAAAGTTGGCTTCAGCTGTCGGCCACCCTCCTTTTTAGCTTACAGAACAAGGGGTGTGGCTGGATCATGCCATGTTCCAGAGATGCCTGGAGTGGAATGGCCTCTTTGGGGCTTTTGCACCTCGGCATAATCTAGAGCAGCCCTAAGGCTGCTCTGGTGTTATTCTGGAGGCTGTCCCATCCCCTATCAGCTTCAGGAATTGGAGGAGAACAAAGGTGGTTTAAAGCCAACTTCGTACAACCCCTTCGGCTTCATGTAACCTAGATCTGGCACAGCTGAGGATCTGGGCCCAAGTCTCTTACTCTCAACTCCTATTCTTACCAAAAAGCTGGTTAAGAGTCTCCAGATTTCAATATCAGTTTGAAATCTAAACACTGTAATGCAGGGCACCATATACCCCTTTCTGATCGTGGGGAAGTGTAGGCTGTGCCTTGCTGCAGCAGCTGCTGCTGCATACTTACATCTCACCCATCCTTCTGAGAAGAGTGGAAATCTTCCTTGAACATTGGGGTGTAATGAGATGCATATGGTGCACTGTACCAGTCAGGAGATGTCGGATTTAATTGTGTCACACAGCATGATACAACCTGAAGGGATGTGACACCTGCCACTCTTCATCATGCTGTCAATGACTGTCTCTCTCTATTTATAGAAGACACCTTTCTTATAGAATGGGCACTTTGTTTTTGCCTCTTTGCAGTGATGTGCAAATGATATTTTCACAAAGAGCTCTTAATAATCACCCCCTTTTTAACCTGCCATAAACCCCATTTTTGTACAATCACAGGGAGCAAGGGGTAGGGACTAGAATGCGTATTCACCTACAGAACAACAATCTCTTGCAACACCAAATGGTAAACAGGATGCAAAGATTATAAAGCAGTGTTCAACTTCTGTGACTGAAAGTGTATGTGCACAACTTGTAAGAGTGTGTGTGTGTGGGGGGGTTGCTTTGTTTTAAATGCAATTTAGTGCATTCCAAAGGCAAACGACAAGGAGGATGGTCTTGACCATAGACTGGGATTCAGGAGACTTGATTTTAATTTCTGGCTCTGCTACAAATGTCCTGCGTCACCTTGGGCAAGTCACTCAATCTCTGTGTGTGCCTCAGTTCCCCATCTATAAAATAGGGATAATAAAATAATCCTTCCTTTGTCGGTCTTGTTTTTTATATTATAAATTCTTCAGGACAGGGACTATTCTCTCATGATGTACATCACCTACCACAATGGCCCTGATCTCAGTTGGGGCCTCAACGTGCTACAGATAACAATAATAATGAATAATTATAGCTATTTGCTCTTCAGCAGGTCATTTTATGAGCCTGTCTCTGGCAGATAAACAGGACATAAGAAGTGAAAGACTGGCACACTTTTTCCCTGCTTCTCCAAAGCCCCGTGAGTCACAGAGCGGGTGGGAGGTTAGAAGGGAAGGGAGCGTTTGCAAGCTCTTCTTATGCTAATAATCATTCATTTTCATTTGCCACACAGCCACTGCTAACTGGGGCACCACCAATGACAATCGCATTCATGACCAGTAATTTGTGACTGAATGAAAATCATATAATGGTTCATTTGTGAATTGTGCTTTTTTCCCTGGGATGTCTCCCTGAGCTCTCCTGAAGAGGAAAGATTCATTTCTGTGGAATTTCTCCCAATGAAATATTTAAATAGATGACAAGGCCATTCTTTAGCATGCTCGGTTCCAGCAGAAAAAACAAGCCCCTCAGAATTTATGTGCTGAATTACTCTTAGGTTAACAAGTGCTGAAATGCCATGGAAACGTACCCCTAGAGTTTCATTGCGGGTTAATGGGCAATCATCCAGATTTTCCTTTAGATTATTACAATAATAAACACCAGGCAGCTCAATCAGTTAAACATTGCATCAAGATTACCAGTCAAGTGGACGGGCAATTGATAGGACTTGCTGAATTCCCCAGCGCAGAGTATCTACATCTGCATCGGTTCCCATCTTACATGGCCTCCGCGCCCTGGAATCTGAGAAGAGATGTTGTTAGTGGCTTTAGTTTGAGAAGGCCCACCTTGAAATTTTTAACCTGTCACTGTGACAGGTGAAAAGCATTAGCTAGGGAATTGTGACAGGTCTAAGAGTGCCATCAACAGACGTGTTTTTGTCTGGGGTTGTTACAGTTTCTGAGATTGACAGGTGCGGCTGGATGTTGTGTGTTATTCATGTTGTCCTCTTCTTGGAATACTCGTCAGGCGGGAGATCCGGTGGACACAGTTCTAGAAACTGTGTTCCTCCAGAGCGGGAAATGTCACAATAACAGGATTAAACAAAGACTGTGAATGGCTAGCCAACTACAAAAGCAGTTTTTCCTCCCTTGGAGTTCACACCTCAACTGCTAGAAGAGAGCCACATCCTCCCTGATTGAACTAACCTCGTTATCTCTAGCCTGACTCTTCCCTGCATATGTATACCTGCCTCTGGACATTTCCACTGCAAGCATCTGACAAAGTGGGTATTCACCCACGAAAGCTTATGCTCCAATACGTCTGTTAGTCTATAAGGTGCCACAGGATTCTTTGTCACAATAACTTCTATTCACCTCCTCAATATAGGCTGATGATGGGGCCTTCTAGCGGAGTTGAGACTCACCAGCACGGTGCCTCCTGCTGGTCGTCCAGGGAATTAGTTCAACTCCAGTTTCGTAGCGCCCTCTGCCGGCCGGTGTCTCGCTTGCCTCAGGCCCCTGTGTCCCTCATGGACCACGGTGCCCCTTTATCTCAGGGTTCTGCCCCAGCAGTATCCCACCACCCTCTGGGTCTCTCCTCCCAGGAGAACCCCCAACCCTCTCACCGGCCTTGCCTCAGTGGCTACTGCCAGTCATCATCTAGCCCCCGCTCACTGGGGCAGATTGCAGTCGGTATTGGCCACTCATCATTGTCAAGGAGGTTGGACCAGCTGCCTCTGCCTATCTCTGGGCTGCACCTCCCAGCCCCAGGACCTGCATAGGCCTTTACCAAGGCCTCAGCCTGGGGAGTTGCCAGGCTGGAGCTCCCCAGCTCCTCTGGCCTTTCCCCAGTCCTGCTCTGCTCCAGGAAGCCAGGTCCTCCTCTCTCCACAGCTAGAGAGAGACTGACCCGGCTCCTCCCTGAACCCTTATAACAGGGCCAGGTATGGCCTGATTGGGGCGTGGCCCCAGCTGTGGCTGCTTCCCCACTCAGCCTAGCCTTTTCTCCCAGGAGCGGGGTAACTGCCCCGTTCCAGGCCTACTGGATGATGTTCATGTGGTTGATTTTGGAAGTTCCAACTGCAGACCTGGTTTATGTGGATTTTTACTAGAAAGCCGAAGTCAAACTGCAAACCCAGATTCCCCATAGTCAGTATCTGTGATCTGAAAATGTAACCCAGCCTACAACTCTACAAATGCACCACTATTCTGACGTGTAGTTGGCTGGATATTCCAATTCTTGGGTAGCCACATAGTTCTATCAATGCATCTCAGTCAATTCTAGCCTGTGAGTCCATTGCAAATCCTATCCTGGCAGACCATACAACTCCACCGGTGTACTTTAATTCTGACATACAGCACCCTGCTGTACCATTTCTTAACGCCCCCCCCCCCCACAGCTTTGCCAATGTCCCTTTATTTAGACTTATAGCCCCCCTGATATCTCAGTCCTTGCATGATTTTTTTTCACCCCACTGTCTTTGAAAGAATCATCGCACAACAGCTGCGAGGCTTGTTAGTGGGAATAGCTTTTATTTTATCTAAAAAGGCTCTAATCAGTCGTATTAGACTTCAGAATCAAAAAGGACTTGCAATAATGTCATAAGAATTGCTTTTTTGGCCACTTTTGGTCAGCATGGGACTCCTACATTAAAAGCAGCACTCACTCTGCAACATCTACACGTGGAATCCTGGACTGGAGTTTTTACTTTATTATGTAAGGCGTTTATTTGAAGCTATCTGGGATTCAATGTGGCTAGAATTCCAATTGTGGCTTTAGCTTTCTTAGTCCTGCACGCTAAAGCGTAGAATCTATGGAGGTGGCAGGCGACTTGGCCATAGGCTCAGAACTTTGGGTCAAATTCTGATCTCAGTTGTAACAGTGCAAATCTAGATTGAATTCATTGATTTATATGGCGCTGAGCTGGATTTATGTCAGTGTAACCCAAATCGAAATCTGGTCCGTTATCTATTTCGGATAGCTGGTGTCTGGCAACCAGATAAAAGTTTGGTATTTTTAATTCCATCGTTTTCAAATATATTAATGAAAATGTGTGTGTTTCAATATTTGTATTACGAGTCAGATTGTGGCCCCATCTATGTGGTTGTGCAGGGTTAAGAGGAAAAGAGTTCAAGACAACCTCTCACCTCGCATATTCCTGCACATCTCCCATGCACCTCCACTGAGTCACAGAGTTTAAGACCATCAGGGACCATCAGATCATCTAGTCTGACCTCCTGTGTAGCACAGGCCACGAGCACCAGCTAGCATCCACACACTAAACCCAACAACCAAAATTAAATTAAAATAATGCAGCTCACAGGAGACTAGACTATGATGAGGCACAGACAGAGACTAGGAGGAACCGGGGTGGACCAGTGCCTGAGGACCCAGCAATGGCAGGGAAATGGTGATGTGAGGTATACCCAGATAATCCTGCAAGTGACCTGCACCCACACGCTGCAGAGGAAGGCAAAAATCCGCTAAAGTCACTGTCAATATGAGCTGGGGTAAATTCCTTCCTGACCCCACCAATGGCTATCAGTTAGACCCTGAGCATGTGAGCAAGAACCAGCCAGCCAAGCAGCTGAGAGAGAGAATGCTCGGTGCCACTGCAGATTCCTGGGCCTCCCCATCCTATATCCCATCCCTAGCCGTGGCCATCCCTGATGCTACCGAGGAAGGAGATTAAAAAAAAAAAATAAACAACAGGGGAAATCCCTTCCTGACCCTGCCAGCGGCCAGCTGAAACCCTGAAGCATGAACTTTTAGAAACATCAGAAATAAAATGGAAGTGAGCCCTAGACTGCTGAAACCTGCTCCCTACCATCACAACTTTACAATTGCACTTGTCAATTTATCCACCGCAGATGTGGAATGGAAAGCATAGTCTGGACATCCTGTTCTTACCCACACTCAGCGAAGTTGGATGGGAAGTGGGCAGAGTGGGGTAGGAATGGGTGGAGCCAGAGGGTCCCCAAATGTGCTTGCCAACACAGTCAAACAACTGTGTGGATTTAGGGAGTAATAAACTGCTGCTTGTGTGGGCCAGATACAGATAACTACTTGCTAAGAGCACGAAGTGAGCAGGGAAGTAACCGCGCTCCTCTGAGGAATTGTACCTTGTGCTGGGCTACCAATGGAGGGACAATCTAGCCCTCAAAAACAGCAATTCTCCTTTTGGAGGATGGGAATATTTCTGGCTCTTTCTTTGGACTCATTTTTTTCCTTTACTGTAGCATATATTCCACATTCCATAGCATGTGCTTTTTTGATGTGGAACACCAAAAGCAAACAGTTTGTATAGTCCAGACACTATACAGTAGAACCTCAGAGTTACGAACACCAGAGTTATGAACTCACCAGTCAACTGCACACCTCATTTGGAACCGGAAGTAGCAGAGACCAAAAAAAGCAAATGCAGTACAGTACTGTGTTAAACGTAAACTACTAAAACAATAAAGGGAGAGCAGCATTTGTCTTCTGCATAGTAAAGTTTCAAAGCTGTATTAAGTCAATGTTCAGTTGTAAACTTTTGAAGGCACAACCATAACGTTTTGCTCGCATTGTGCTAAGTGGCGTTATGAGCCATCTCACACAAGACAGAGTATTATGGGCACAGGTAGGTTTGTAACCAAAAGGCAGGGTCCCTATGTAGCCACCAATTGAATACTAAACCCATGCAGCTAAACAATAGCTATAAAATAATGTGTCTTTAGTTCTGTTTGCTGCGGCTCAAAGGCTAGGGATGTTTAGACCACGATGGAAAACAAAGCCTCATTGTGTCTATTGTACAGTGATAACATTGTCACATCCAAACTTTGAAAAAGAAGGTTTCCCAAAGCAATAGAATGGGTGAAGTAATTACTTTTGAAATTATTTCTCACTATCTGGGAAAAATTGGCTGCTTCATGCAGACACCGAGAGCTATTGTTCTATATTTCTTATAATTTCATTGCTCTTCTGCTCATTGCTCTAATGAAAATTTTTCAGTAACTAGCAAGTTATTTAAAAAAAACACTGTAGTAGGGAAAACTGTCAGAGGCCAAATTCATGCCATGAAAAAGCAAAACACTGGCAAAATTCTACGTTTATTTTGATGTTTTTCCCCAAAAAATGTTAATATAGTTTTACCTCTTGAGGAAAGGAACCTGGATTTAGCGAGGAAGAACAGTCCTGTAGATAACGGAATGGAGTCAAATTCATCGGTTTAGGTTTGGTTCCTGGCTCTATCACAGAGTCTCTATGTGATCTTCACCTCTCTGGGTCTTAGTTCTCCATCTGTAAAATGAAGATAATAATTCTTCCATTCTCCCACCCTTTCTCTGTCTTTGTCTATTTAGACAGTAACCTCTTTGGGACAAGGACTCTTACTATGTGTTTGTACAGTGTAAGCACACTGTACATACCCCAAATATCAGTGGGGGCTGTTAGGCTGCTGCTGGCATAGAAATAATAATAACTGCTGAAAATGCAGGATATTTTCAATGACATTTTCAGTGTGAATGTAACTTGAAAGAAAGAGCGAACTGAGGTGCTATTTAACATTTTTAGCACTTTTTAACATTTTTAGGACCCCTTCAATAAATTTTTATCGGGCGATCAACTCTCATAACTTCTACCCCCACCTCCAGTTTGATAAAAAGAGTTCTATGCACAGGATAAGTATGTAAAGCAAGCACAACACAACAAGTTTGAATTAGGAGTGGGCAAAAATATAACGGAAGAAACTTCAGAAGGGGAATTAATCACCTGTTTTCATTCCCGTGTCTTGGAAAAAGCTTCAAAATTTCTCTAGGTACAGACTCCGTGTGAAAAAATGTATGCAGAATTTTTTTCTTCTACAAAGATAGAGCCCAAACCAGACTTTAAAGGAAGCAGTGTCACACAGCCTTAACTTTGGGGTCACTTCTGTGACTTCCTAATCCACGGCATAGTAAAGTAAGCCTTGGTCTACACTGGGCGGAGGTGGGAATCGATCTAAGTTATGCAACTTCAGCTATGTGAATAATGTAGCTGAAGTCGACGTACTTAGATCTACTCACTGCGGTGTCTTCACTGTGGTGAGTCGATTGCTGCCACTCCCCCGTCGACTCCGCCTGTGCCTCTCATGGTGGTGGAGTACAGGAGTCGACGGGAGAGCACTCGGGGGTTGATTTATCGTGTCTAGACTAGATGCGATAAATCGACCCCCACTGGATCGATCCCTGCCCACCGATCTGGCGGGTAGTATAGACATACCCTCAGTCTTTTCTTCTTCTACTGCTCCTCCCAGCTCTGGCCTACATGCTGAATTTTGATGGCCCCTGATAGATGCGACCTCAGGCAGTGTTTATCAGAAGATATATTCAAATACTGCACAGTCAGAGACCATTTCTATTCTCATCAATGACACTGTTGTAAATATGAATAGAATTTGGGTAGACTAATCCAGTGGCTCTCAACCTTTCCAGACTACTGTACCCCTTTCAGGAGTCTGGTTTGTCTTGCCTACCCCCAAGTTTCACCTCACTTAAAAATTACTCGCTTACAAAATCAGACATAAAAATACAAAGGTGTCACAGCTCACTATTACTGAAAAATTGCTGACTTTCTCATTTTTACCATATAATTATAAAATAAATCGATTGGAATATAAATATTGTACTTACATTTCAGTGTATGGTATATAGAGCAGTATAAACAAGTTACTGTCTGAATGAAATTTTAGTTTGTATTGACTTTGCTACTGCTTTTTATGTCGCCTGTCGTAAAACTAGGCAAATATCTAGATGAGTCGATGTACCCCCTGGAAGACCTCTGCATACCCCCAAGGGTACACGTACCCCTGGCTGAGAACCACTGGACTAACGCATGTGCTTAAATACTTTCCTGAATCAAGGCTAAAGTGCCCACGGTTAGCCAATTATTTCTACTATTTCAGTTTCCTTCCATTTCTAGTTATGATCACTAGAATATTTCCTAGTTAAAACACAGGCAACGCATTTACCTTTCAAGAAGCTGGCATCAAGATACATTGGATCAAAGTGTTTTTCTCACAAAAACATGACACAATTCTGAAAAGAGAAATATACCTGAGGTGCAACCTAAGATTCCCTCAGACTCCAGTATCATATCTAGTTATTTACTGAGGGCAGTGCATTCGAATTATGTAATTAATGCACAGTAGCTCTGTATTCAGCTTAAGGTAAACCCAGATACAAAATGTGTGTTGATTCTGCTCAGCCCCATCAGAGCTGAACACCACACTAAGTGAGCGTAGCTTATCCTTTACCTCTTGAAATTCTTTTCACTTCTAATGGACTTTCCAATAAAAGGTGCTGGGATAATATATGTCTGTATCTGTCCAGGTACTTATATGGCTTCCGCTTTTGAAATAAAGTACTGCATCTCCCACTCTTTAACGTATTTAGCCTAACACCACCTGTGAGCTAGGGCAGTGCCTTTATCCCCATTACAGACAAGAACTGAAACACACAGAGACTAAGTGACTTGCTCAAACTCACTTAGGAAGTCTATGGCAGAATAGGAAATTGAACCAAGGTTTCCCAAGTCACAGGCTAGTGATCTAACCACTGGACATTGCATCCTCTCTTCTTGCCAGTAAGTGAAGGGGTTAGAAAGGGGTGGTGGAAAGGTTTGGACACTCCATATTACTATCAAAAAAGCTGTGGAAGGAAATGAAAAAACTGACTATAGGAGTTCAGGGTTTCCATTTAGAATACACTACTGCGGAAAGAGATACTAGCTTTTTCTAGTTTTAAGAAACCTTTTTTCTCTTTCCTAAAGAAGCTTTGTCAATGTAAACTGAGCTGGAGTTGTAACTGTTTAGTGATATCTTCACTTTTATATTGAGTGCCTGTGGCTTTATAATGCTTATGTTGTAATGAGATACGCTGCAGTAATGCTGGCACCCTGTGGCCCTCCAAGAAATAATGGGGCTAGATCTAATGGCACTATGCCAATTTACTCCAGCTAAGGATCTGGCCTGATATATGTTTTATAATGAAAGTATCCCTGTAAGCAAGGTGGCTCATTCCATCTTTAGGCACAGCAACCTCATCCTTGAAAACCTAATATATCAGGGAATGAGCTGACCTCTAATTATTGGGTCTTAGGAAGAAACTCTCGCTGGGGCAAGGTTATCGCATAATTGCTCACTGCAGGGTTTCTTGCAGCTTCCTATGGCGCATCTGCTACTGAAGAGAGGATACTGGAGTAGATGGAGCCCAGTCTGATCCATTATGGCAATTCCTATGTCGCTGTTCATTATCCAAGACAGCAAAGTTGTACTTTGCAACAGATTCACTTGTTCTCAGTGAAGAAATAGTGCCTGGTTTTCTTAGAGAAATTGGGACAAAACAAAAGGACTCTTTAGAGAATCGCAAAAGGTGTGTGTTACTTTTTAATAATCCTTGCCCCTACTGCCTCAAAATGTTCATCTGGCCAAAACAAAACAAACAGAAAACACACAACTGTTTAACTTTTTAACTTGATTTTTTGGCAGCTTGTATCCAAGATAAATTGAAGAACTTGCACACACAACAATGTCTTTATAGATAGCTAGCTGTTCAATACCTCTGTCAGTTTAAAGCATTATTTGGGTTACTAGGGTTTTTTTCTCCTCCTCCACCAAGAATAAGATGGATTCTTAACAAGACAGGGAGGCAAATTATATATAAAGCCCCTGAAGAGACAGCTCTCCTTTTAATAAGCGTTAATATCAGCATATCAGCAGCACCCTCTACACTTAGGCCAGAAATGACAGTTTTATTATCCTTTCTTTTGAAACTGATAAATTGGTTCAAGCTAAGGGGAGCCTTTTCAGCAGCCACAAAAAAAAAAGAAAAAAAAAAAGGAAATATAAAGAAAGTGACTAGCCCTGGAGTTATTTAAAGCTCTATAGAAAATTCAAATAGACAGGAGATATCATATTGCAGTCACCTTGCCTCTGCTGAGCCATGGAGGTTTTAAAATGCAAAAGTGCTTTTTAAACTCTCTGTATGTCTGTGCATCTGTCTGAGACTTTGGCGGCTTTGGCCATTCGATATCTCCCTGCATAAAGGAACAGTTTATAGGACATATCTTCAGCTGGTGAAATCACCAAAGCTCCAAAGTGCCAGTTTTCACCAGCTGGGCATCTGGCCTTATAGTCTTAAATCTTCTATTAAGAGCAGAAATCTTAGGCTCCCTCCAGTAATTCCCCCACCCGCTTTAGACACCGTTTTCGTTTGGATGATTAAACGGATGGGTGTCCTTAGGAATAATTTATACTTCCTGTGATTATGTAAGAAATGAATCAGGGCTAATGAATGCTAACAAAAGAGAAAGATTCAAAACTGGATAGGCAATAAAGACTCACTGTGGGGATGGCTGTAAACAGGGAAAGGGAAAGCAGCCAGACAAGAGGGAACAGAAATTTAGGTGAACGGCAAAGGAAGGTTAATTACCCTCCATATTGGACATACGACCTGATTCCGATTTACTTCCCTGGGCATTGGATCAGGCTTTTAGAGTATACTTGTGCAACATGTGAGGCCTCTGCAGCTGAGAAAAACTCTTAAGGGTGAAATTCCGCCGTTGGTTACAATGGTGTAAATCAGGAATAACTTACGGAGCTGCTCCAGATTTGTGCTAGTTACGCAGGTGCTAAAGTACTTTGGGAGACTGGGGCTCATTGGGTTAACATCTGGTGGGGGAATCTCAGAGGGAATGGAAAATAGTCAAGAGATGGAAACTGGCTTCCTTTGATCAGCTCTTCACCACAGCACCTTATAAATTACCCATCCCTTTTCTGGCACAGGGGAACATAGTTAATGAAAGTAATAATAATTAACTTTGCATTTTTCTGGCAGCATGAAGGAACATTTATTACAGGCTGACTATACTTAGGGAGAGGAATGCACCATACTGAATCAACAGCACAGCTTCCTTTCAGTACCTTGAATGGCTATTATCCAAACAATGACCCCACCTAACACTGCTCTGTTTATGAGACAGTGTGGGTCATGTTAACATGGCAGTATTACTGAGTGGCAGATAGACACTAAATGTGGGTATCTTTTGGCAGATACTGTAAAATCATTGGCCTCTTTGCAGAAAGAGTCTGATTCTTGTTATATTGGTTTGGATGGAGCAAATGCATCAGAGGTGAGACTCACAGGAGGAGCTAGAGAGGAGGAAAAATCTTCAGATCAAGAGAGCAAATATTTGCCTCTGCTGAGTCCCATAATCATCATCCTTTAATACCATGGGTGAGCAATCAGAAAACAACTGCTCTGGTAAACCAACATGCTTGAGCCCTCAGGAAACAGGAAACACAATTCTGCACAAACTTGATGGAACTGAATAAAGTCTATGGACATAACCCTAATTAATTTAGAGTATTTGGATTCCTGTCCTCCAGTCTCTAATGTGTAAACTGCAGCAGCTGCAGCTGTATTGCAATGAGAATCAAATCGTGCCAAATATTATGTGTATTTCAGTTTGCAAATATTTGAGGCTTCAGCACGGGAAGGTTGACATAGCATTGCAATCAATTAAACAAACAAGCTACAAGGGTGCTATTGACTGGGAGCAAAATGCTTCAGCAAATCTGGCCATTGGAGTGAATACACAAGAAAAAAATCCACTCACCATTGTGAAATCCATCATCCTGTTCACTTTCAACACATAAAATCAAAGGGCTCGATTTATTGCTGGCAAAATCCAGGCTGCAGGCCCAATGGTGAAGGGCCAGAAGGGCATAGTGACCTAGAGCTTGCTGCTGCAGCCCTGACATTGAGTGGGGCCAGCTGGAGACAGGGTGAAGCCAGAATACACTTGATCTTAGCTCAAAGAGCCGAGATGTTCACCTCTGTGCAGAGAATCAAGTCTGGTACGGATGTGAGCTTCACTACATAGCTTATGTGCCAATTAAGTCTCACTCAAGTTCTCAAAATAGAATTTAAGTGGTGCATTTGGCTTGTGCTGCATAGGGAGTGAATTTTACCCCCGTTCACGAATGAAAAATACGATCAGCACATGCCTCCAACCGGACCATTTTTTATTATTATTTAGTATTTGTAGCGTGGAAGCAGCTAGGGGCTCCAATAATGGATCAGACCCCACTGTGGAAGGTGCTGTACAAGCTCAGGAAAAAAAGGCCGTCACCAGCCCCGAAGAACTTCCAACGTTAAGTGCCAGATTTGTTTGGGATATCTGACCCATTTGTGCATGCACACCCACACCCACATGCACACAGCTGTGTTTACACTTCTTCCAACACCCAGCATAGCTGTAGACCACTTCACATGACTCACCCACTATGCGAGAAGGGAGAAGAAAGTGTCTTTTGATTGAGTAGAACCAACAGCTGTTCATTTGTTAGGTGGACTAAACTCCGGAACAAGCCTAGGTCTTTAAAATGGAAGAGACTCCTCTGGGCCGTACTCTCATTGATTTCAAGGGGCATTTGCCTGAGTAAGGACCGATAAGGACCATAGGATGCAGCCAATGTACATAACCTAGTAGTGATGCTCATGCAGCAGTTGACCCAACCTGGCCCTCGCCCACGACATCTGTCATTCTTTCTGACATTTGTCAGACAGATTTAGGAACCCGATGGAGCTGACGAGCTCTTCTGAGTAGTATAAATAGGACTCGTTCAACATGTGTTTAAAAATAGTAGATCAGCTTCCTCCTGCCTTCTTTTATTGTTCTTGTCACAAGCAGAATTCACTCCTAACAAACAGAGCGGGGGCAGGCTACTGACTGAGCTGTCGCTGCTCCACTGTCCATCTGTATTATACCCTGGGCAGTGAGGAGATGAGCCGCTGCTACATCTAATATTCCTCAGCTACTTGGCACAGCAGTCAGATGGGCACCTTGGTGGAAAACAGATGCACAGTTCATCACTTTGCTTTCGGGTTTGCAGACGGCACCGGTCCGGCTGTATATCTGAGGCCTGTAAATGTTCCCCTGTTGACACTTGAATGTGCCGTGACTTTGGAATGTTGACAGGTTCCGCTCCCAGCTCTTCTCAAAGCTTGCTTAGATATTGGGAAGAGCAGAGGAGAAGCCGGGGAAGGGGAGGGTCAGAAATTTAAACAAGCACAAGCATTTCAAAAATGTATGGCATCGAGAAATAAGAGACTGGACCTAGCCCCAGAACAGGAACAGCCTGGGCTGCAAAAGGCAACAGCGGGCAGCTGCATGGATGGAACTGAGTTAGGCCCCTTCTCTCGTGTCAGTGGGAAAGGACTGAGGTGGTTATTAGAACTTGTATGACAGGCCGACAGCTGGGAGAGGAGAAGCTTGCTTGACCCGTGCCCAAAGGAAGGTCTGTGATGGGTGTAGGGGAAGGTTTTGTCACTGGAGGTGTGGGACACACACACTCATGCTGTGTCTGGGAGAAACATCCTTCAGTGTTCTAAGGGTTAAGGTCCAAATCCTGGCATCACTGAAGAAAATGGGAACTTGTGCATTGACAACCAGTTGGCCCAAATGATTTAAGCTCTTCTTTAATCAACTCTTATGCCTTAGTGTTTGCAGCCACTACATGGGGAATCTTACAACAGACTTTTGAGACTGCAATCTGCAGACACACAAGAGAATCATGATTTCAGTGCATCAGTTCAGCATTGCCTCTACAATTCCCTAGCTTTCAAAGTTTGAATTCCCTCTTTGTAATGTTATTTGATCATGGTTGTATGTGGTCTGATTTCTATAACTGTTGCAGTGGCTTCTGGAAGAGCCAGTCTGCCTTTATCTCCGCTCTCTCTGAAGCTGGATGTTCCCAGGAATGATTTGACTTTTGAGTTCCACATGATCATTATTATTATCAGTCCATACGAACATTGCTTAAAAACGGGACTAGATTTGTTACTGGTGAGCTATGCCCACTTGGAAAGATCAGGAAAGCAGGGCAGGGACAATCAGCAGTCCCATTGTGTCTGTGGGAAAGGCCAGGCACACTACAGCAACATTCACTAACAGTGTAGTTCACAGCCCACTCCTTGGGGAAAAACAAACTTTGTGGCTGTTTCTTATTCAGGAGGCAATGGGAGGGTGACACATGCTGGGCTGGCCCTTTAAGGGAGTGGGTTTATCCCTGACCTGTGAATAATTAGCTGCCACCCAGGTGATTAGTCTGAGGCCAGAGATCAGCTGATTCTGAGGGGATGGAACCAGAAGCGATGGATGGATGGACTGACTGGCTAGGTTTATATATTGTTAAATTTATATTGGCTTCTTTTTGTTAGTGAAGTAAACCCGTCCTTGAATAAAGGGGCTGCAATTCAGCTATTGGTGGACGCTTATATTTGCTGTGCCAGACGGTGAGTGGGCGCCAGCGGCTTATAGAAGAAATGGTCCTTTTCTCATAACCTGTAATGAAGATTTTTACTCACTTGGGGGGAGGGGAAGGGAACACCCAAACAAGCTATTCTTACAAAGTTCTATTTTCTGCAACCATGGAACAATGAATAACAAAATGAATATTTTATTTCAGCTGCCAAGAGCAGAAATAAAACAAAAATACACTGTGGCATTTAAAGGCTGCTATTAATACTGTACTATCCTGGCCTACTCTGCTATAGCATTTGCCAAGGTGTTCAATTATTAGCGTTAAAAATACATCTAAAAAGGAAGATTAAGGAAAGGACTTTTCAGGGCAAGAGGCTGTGGGAAACATGCAAACTTTATACTAAGGGATTTTCTAGACTAGGTGATATTTCTTACACTAGTGTAGGTACAAACTGGAGTAAGCTGCACTAGTGGAAGCCCTGATTTACACCCCTGCAGGGTAACCACAATGGGGTTTGCATTAGTGTAGTTACACACCTGCCTAAATCCCTAATGTAGACAAGTCTATGTGTTCTGAACTCCACATTAACAAACACACAGTTTTCCCAGCTAGTGGGATATTCTGTGTGATTCATCCAAGCTCATACAAAATGTGATCTCCAGCTGAGACAAGATCCACAGAGCTCCTGCCAATTCGGCTCTTGTCTCACCTGGTAGAACTGCTGCTTATAGATCATGAAAGTCCTGGTTTAATTCTCAGTAGCGCTAATTTGCAAAATGTAAACAAAGTGTGACCACTGGGGGAGGGGGCTCTAACTCATGGTGTCCCTTCTGGTGTCTGGCTGTTATTTGGCATACAGTCATGGACACAACTACCATTTCTTGCCCAGCTCCAGTTCAAGTGCATCCATTGAACTTGAAGGAGGAATTAATACAGGAAATGCCTATGATGTGTGTTACGCATGAGGTCAAACTAAATGAGCACTATGGGCCCCTCTGGCCTTAAAATCAATGAATATGAATGTGTTAATCTAGTTAGAGCTGCTACTTATTACACTAATAATCATTTCACTGCTACCTTGATTTATCATCATCTTTTTGTAGTACGCTATTGTGTCTCTCATATTTAGCCTGGAACCAATTGCGGGGTGGGGGAGGGAAGAGAGATTTTTCCTATGTGCGTTCAGCGTTTAGCACAATTGAGCCATAATCTCAGACTGGAGGCTCTAAGCAATACCGCAAAATAAATGATTATTTCAGTGGGTTTTGTAGCAGGCCTCTACTGAACACAAAAATTCATGAGATTCAGTTACATGAAATATTATTTCAGGGCCAACTGTCTAAGGCCCGCTTCCCACATGCATACCTTATTTCAGCTTTCTGGGTCCTTGCTGAAATTTGGAAGATCCCTTTAGAGTAGGAAGAAGCAATAATCATATAAAATGTGTATCTGAAGAAGAGCTTTCTGATAAGCATTCCATAGGAACTATTCCATAAGGATCTATAAAATCGTCTGTAAAATGCAGCTATCACTTGTGTTTTCTTTAGCTTTACTGGATAGTTTTTACATTATCCCTTTTTTAAAAAAATCATTAAAGTGACTTCGTTCTCAAGTTATAGCATGCAGAGCATCCTCAGGACTGACTACACCTCTCTCAAGTAGAAAAACGTATGATTTCACCCAACAGCTAGCTTTTACTGTGGTTAATGCATTTGGTACTAGAGGAAAAATACACATTGAAGGTGGCAGTGACCTAGAGGGTCACCTCATTTTGTATAATTAACTCCTGGACACAAGATATATGCACCACTTAAGTTATTTTAAGAGGGGACAACCCAACACACACTTTTCATGGTGTTATACCAGCTTTTCAGTGGACAAACCTCTAAGAATGAGAAAATGGCTCAGCCTCCATGGCCCGGTCTGCTATTGGCCTCTGTTTTGAAACTCTGACCATAAGCAATTTAGCAGTAAATGAGATAGTGTTTGTGTGTGAAATGGACACTGGATCAAGACCAATAACTCATTTCACAGAGGCCATCAGACAGCTGTCCAACTTGCAGTGATAATTACCTGGGCAGAATTCAGCAGCTGCTTGCAAGAGACAGTAAAGTGTTCCAGGTCCTGGGAGCAATTTCCTTGCCAGTAGCCACTGCTGACATTTCCAAAAGCTCCTAAGTGAGTTAGGGACACAAGTCAATGAAAGTCAATGGACCGCATGCTCCTAACTCATAAAGCTGCTTTTGAAAATCCCAGTAGCCAAAATGTTCAAACCTGAGTGCATGTGCAGAGCATGGGATTGGACTAGATGACTTCCTGAGTTCTCTTCCAACCCTAATATTCTATGAAGGTTGGCTCCTACATCCATATTCAGACACCTAAATAGAAGTGGCCTGATTGCAGAAGTCCTGAGCAACCACAACCTCCACTGAAGGCAATAGGAGCTGTGTGCATGCAAACACAGGCCGCTTTTCGCCAGGTTGCAAACATCACGCTCCCAAGTTTGAAAAGGTTGATCAGTATGAATGTGATTTGTTTATTAAGAGCAATTAGCAAGAGAAGGCCACATATTGTACCAAACTCTGACAAAAATCCTCTACAAGCCGCCAAGGGAAGGAGTAAAATATATTCATCACTGTGTCTTTTTTTGTCATTCCTTTTAGTGCTATGTACCTGCATTTATGTGATTTGTGCAGCAAAGTATGTTTATATTTGTATTTACATGAATCTCATTAGAGAAATACCTTCCATTCTGACATTGCATTTACCTTACTAGAGATTTCAGAGTCTTATTCTTTTTTCTCATTTTCTTTTCATCCTACCCGGAAACGTGTCCTACATTCCTGTTTAGAAGATGAGATGTTTGCATTATGCATTCTAAATAAGAGATTTTTTTTTTTAAAGGCAGGTTGACAGGGTCGTCAAACAAAATGTATTCAGAGTTAGTTTCCTGTCCTGAGGGAGTTATGCTTAAAGAATTTGATTTTAGGGTAAGATTAAAACATGATGCAGTTTAGGCGTAGAATGGCCAGTTACTGTATGTTAAATTTTCCAGCTGGAGAATGAAGCTTCGAGACATATTTTGCCATCACACGGTGTATTGTCAGAGCCAGTTTAGGAGATTGAGGGCAGGCTTGAAATAAAGCTGCATCTATTGAATCTATCTATGTGGGGGGAAATTTTCAGGGCGCCCCAGCACCCACTGAATTTCAATGAGTTGTGCACCTAAATGCCCTTTGTCGATCTCCGCTTTAGGTCCTTACACAACCCGCATCACTATCATATTTAGTATAGCATCTCACACATTCATGAATTTGCCCTCATACCGTCCCCAATGAGGAAGGGAATTAGTATCACCATTTTGCGGATGGGGAACGGAGAGATGAAGCGTCTCACCCCAGGTCACACATGGAGGGTGTGGCAGAGGCTGGAACTGAAGCCATATCTCATGAGGCCCCGTTCAGTGCTTTACCCACAAGACCACCCTTCCTTTGAAATGAATGTGCGTATTTTAAGTACTTTCCTGGGAAGACACAAGCATTATTATCTGGATGATGCTGGGAATATAATAATCATAAAGCACATCCTCTACTAGGGGGCTGTATCTTGTGCTTGCACATGTATTGACTCAGTAATCTAACTGTTGTTTTGTTCCTTCCCCCATCTCTAGAGGAAGCATGGTCTTGCAATTAAGACACTGGAGTGGGACCTCAGGAGATCTGGATTCAATACTCAGCTCTGCTAGAGAATCCCTATATTACCTTGGGCAAGTCGCTTCATCTCTCTTTGCGTCATTTTCCCATCTGTAAAATAGGGGTAATAGGACTTCCTTTGTCTATCTGGTCTATTCAGACTGTAAGCTCCCTGGTGCAGGGACAGTCTTTTACTACGTGTCTGTACAGCGGCTGGCACAATGGCACCCTGATATTGGTTGTGGCCTGTAGGCAGTACTGTAACACAAATAATTAGTAATAAATCTCTTACTACTTTGTTCCTATACTTCACCCCAATGATGGTAACACTGCTAGGGGCACTTCAATCCAAGACTCTCAATGGTCTTTAGTCAAGCCTTTCACCGCCCCTATGAGATTGGCAGCTATTGCATGTAATTTTAAGATAGGAAATTGAGGCACAAAGACGTGAAGTGACTGGCCCAAGGTCACAGATTCAGTCAGTGGCAGAGCTGGGAATAGAAAACAGAAGTCCTGACTCTCAACCTTTCCACTCTAACCACTAAAGGAAATAAAATAATGGAAAGGTCCCATTCACATGAGCAGACTGGCTCCTATTAATTCCTTAGACCCTATTTTTTGGCTGCTGCTGTTTAAAATTCTGGTATAACACTACTGATTTTAATGGTATCTTTATCCTTGCAGCAGGGATAAGGATGCAAGCACTCACTTATATATCCCCCCTGTAATTTTTCCTCCTTCAGGTACAGCTTTGCTTGGCAGACAGGGTACAGAATTGTTCCAGGCAGCATTCTTGTGACATTTCATTAAGCTGGCCTTTTTAACTTTATCATTAGACATACTGGAGTCTTGCTGGAAGAACTTAATTGCATCCTGTTTTCCCAGACTGAAGATGCATTTGAAGAGTCAGCTTGCATGTTGATTTTCCTCCAGTCTCTGCTGGGTACGGTTATACATTCACGCTCATGCTGGGGTCTCCACGCTCTTGTCATTCACATCTGCGACCACTGGACTTTCCCAACTGCCGACATTTCTGCAAACTTCATGAGGATGTCTGATGTCATGCAGAGGAGACCTGGCACTCTCCAGGGAACACAGAAATTGCCAGATTGGATCAGACCGGGGCCCATCTAGTCCACGATCCTGTCTCACAATAGCAGCAACAGCTGCCTCAAAGCAAGGTGCAAGAAACATGGTAGTAGGCAACTATGAAATTCACAGATAAGACAGAATGAACCATTGTGATCTAGTCTGACTTCCTGTATAACTCAGGCCATTGGACTTCCCTGAATTAATTCCTGTTTGGACTAGAGCACATCTGGAACAACAGGCCCCCGGGGAAAGTTTCCTCCTAATTACCATGAAACATTAAAAACACCAGCTCTTTGAGACAGGGGCTCTCTCTTTCACTTTGTATGTGTACTGCATCCAGCACAACGAAGCCCTGATTCTGATTGGGTTCTCCAGGCACTAGGATTGGCAGAAACGTTTAAATTTACTAAATCTTGATGAGAAATGTCATTTTGAATTTTAGAGAAGACTTTTTGCCAAAATTTTGAATGTCAATGAAAAAAGGAGAATTTTTTTCAAACATTTTCTCCCATTTTTAAGACTGTTTTACTAGCCCTTACTGTAGTACAAAGCAAAATTAATACTAATACATGATGGAAGGAGTAACAGCAGCAGAGTAAGGAAAATGGGCTTCAGAAGAATAGATTTTAACAAACTCAGAGAACTGGAACAAATTATTAAACAATCTATTTTTAAACATCTAGCGAATAATAGGACTAGCCAACATGAATTTATCAAGAACAAATCATGTCAAACCAACCTAATTTCCTTCTTGGACAGGGTTACTGGCCTAGTGGATGGTGGAGGGAAAGCAGTAGACATTATATATCTTGATTTTAGTAAGGCTTTTGACACATTCCTTCAAGACAGTCTCACAAGCAAACTAGGGAAATGTGGTCTAGGTGAATATACTATAAGGTAGGTTCACAACTGGTTGAAGGAAAAAAAAAAACAGTACTCAAAAAGTTATCAACGGCTCATTGTCAACCTAGGAGGAGGTATCTAGTGGGGTCCTGCAGGGGTCTGTCCTGGGTCCGGTACCATTCAAAGTTTTCATTGACTTGGATAATGGCGTGACTTGCTTATAAAATTATAATATAATAATATAAATGGAGATATGCCAATCTCCTAGAACTGGAAGGACCTTGAAAGGTCATTGAGTTCAGTCCCCTGCCTTCACTAGCAGGATCAAGTACTGCCCCCTGACAGATTTTTGCCCCAGATCCCTAAATGGCCCCCTCAAGGATTGAACTCACAACCCTGGGTTTAGCAGGCCAATGCTCAAACCACTGAGCTATCCCTCCCCCACAATGTGCAGATGACACCAAGACTGACGGGGTAGCTAAGACTTTGGAGGACAGGGTTAGAATTTAAAATGACTAGATGACCTTGATGGTTTCAAACCATCTTTCCAGTGTATCTTCAATAGAGGTCAGTGCAAAGTACTACACCTAGGAAGGAAAAAAAATCAACTGCCCAAATACAAAATGGAATATAAATGGCTAGGCAGTCGTACAGCAGAAAAGGATGTGGGGGTTATAGTGGATCACAAATTGAATGAGAGCCAACAATGATGCAGTTGCAATAAAGGCTAATATTCTGGGTTGCATTAACAGGAGTATTGTATGTAGGCCATGGGAGGTAACTGTCCCACTCCACTCGGCCCTGGTGAGGCCTCAGCTGGAGTACTGTGTCCAGCTTTGGGTACCACACTTTAGGAAAGATGTGGACAAATGGGAGAGAGCAACAAATATGTTAAAGGTTTAGAAAACCTTACCTATGAGGAAAGGTTAAAAAACCAGGCGTGTTTAGTCTTGAGAAAGGAAGACTGAGGGTGGACCTGATAAGTCTTCAAATACGTTAAGGGCTGTTATAAAAAGAGATGGTGATCAATTGTACTCCATGCCAACGTAGGACAAGTAGAAATGGGCTTAATTGCAGCAAGGGAGATTTAAGTTAGATAGTTTAATACTTCAATAGGTTACCAAGGAAGCTTGTGGAATCCTCATTAGAGGATTTAAAGAACCGGTTAGACGAATGTGTGGCAGGGATGGTCAAGGTTTACTTGGTCCTACCTCAGTGGAGCAGGCAGGACTTGATGACCTCTTGAGGTCCCTTCGAGCCCTACATTTCTACGATTCTTTGCTTTCAAAAGAGCTCTGTGCCCAAATGCAAGGCCAGATTTTCAAAAGTTCAGCTCCCATTTGGGCACAAAAATATGTGGCTAGATTTTCAAAGGAGCTCAGCACATTGGCTGCCCATTGGGTACTAAGCCCTTTTGAAATTCTGTCCCTTATTTAGAAACCTAAATGGGAACGGAGTCAGTAGCGTAGCCAGGGGGGGAGCAGTGGGAGCGGCAGCTCCCGCACTGAGCAGAAGCGGAGCCTTTTTTGTGCTCCGGCCCCATTTGCTCCTACGCTGCAGCCAGCCAGAGCGGAGCTTTTTTTTTTTTTTCCTCCCGACGCCTTTTTTTGCTCCTGATGCTTTTTGCTCACGGCGCCTTTTTTTAGCTCCGCTCCCCCTGTGCTCTAAACCTGACTACACCACTGAATGGAGTTCTTTTGAAAATCTGGCCCATAATGTCTAAAATGCACCTGTAATGATCACCATCCCTTTCCCTGCACCCCCAGCCACCAACTGGACTACATACTAGCAGGGAAAACTACCATCTGAGCTAGAGGAACAGCTCATGTAGCTGACAAAAATAGTAGGTTCTCATCTGCAGAGTGGAACAGCCACAAAGGGGGGATATGACAGATTACAAAAAAAAAAAAAAACATGTTGCTGCTACTATAAAAAACTCTTACATGGCTCTGAGAGGTTATGAACAGGGAACGCCAAGCCCTGTGTGGCAAACAGTGAATTCTCTTCCTTGCTGCAAGCAGGTGATGCTGTTCCTGTCTTTATATTGTCCCAGAATGATTCAGTGGTCATTCATCTGGAAGTTTGATTATAAAAGTCATAAACCAAGCTTTCATTTTGACCTTCACCACGTCAGGGTGGCAAAGGTGAAGTGAAATCACTGCCCTCGCCTGTAGCCATGCACAAATGCAGCTGTGATAAATAATATATTTGTTTGTTTGGGATTTCTCATCTCTGCCTGAGGAGCTCAAATAATAAATCGTTAATTGTGGGTAATTGAATTTGGCTCTCTTTGGAAAACAGAGTCCTCCAGGCATGAGTCTCTTGCTTACAGTGGTGTAAATCAGGCGTAACACTGCTGAAGTCAATGGAGTGACACTGGTGTAAAACCAGAGCATGTGAGGGGAGAATCAGGCACTTTGCTGTTGCATTTTTTTTAAAATAATCTCTGCTCTTTAGAATCCAATTCCCTTATCCTGCCTGCAAACAATAAAACCGTTATTTAAAGGCAAGGCTTTCTAGCTGGGTTCCACACTTTGACACAAACAATGGCTACTTACTCAGAGATATTAATATATAACAGCCACAAAGAGTCATTTGTTAGTACATGCAGTAGAAATCTATCCATGCTGTAACAGTGAAGTCAGTATTTCAATGTAAGCGATATTTTCAAGGGGCTTATGTCTCAGCTATAAAAAATGGTACATGGCAGGAATTTAGCACTTATAGTTTTCAAATCAGGAGCAATTATGAATATCTGGCGTTCAGGGTTGAAGTTTGTTGGTAAACTCAGTGTTTGTGGACAGAGGGATTTTAGGCATTATTTGGCCTAGATCAGTGTTTTTCAAACTGGGGTCCGAGAGAGTACATGGGCCCTGCTGACCAACTCCTTCCCCGCCCTCTCAGCACCTCCTGTATGCTGGGAAACAACTGTTCAGCGGCGTGCAGGAGGCACTGGGAGGGAGAGGAGGAGCAGGGATGGGGCATGCTCAGGGGAGGGGGTGGAATCATGTCTGGGGCCACCGGCCCCGCTGATCAACTCCTTCCCCGCCCTTCCAGCACCTCCTGCATGCCGGGGAACAACTGTTCAGCGGCGTGCAGGAGGGGCTGGGAGGGAGAGGGAGAAGTGGGGATGGGGTGTGCTTGGGGGAGGGGGCGGAAAGAGGCACGGAAGAGGAGGGGCAGGGGTGGAGCAGTGGCAGGAAAGGGTGGAGTGGAGGCAGGGCCTGGGGCTGAGCAGAGGGTTTGGGGGTCCGCAAAAAAAATTTAATCAGCATGGGGGTCCTCAGGTTGTTAAAGTTTGAGAACCGCTGGCCTAGATGCATCTCTCACTCAGCTGTGTTAAATGCTAAGACTGCTATTTATTTCGTGCTCACTAACACTGTACGGCCGCCCAGCCCTGAGGTGCTAATGGCATCTCAGTCTTGCCCTGCAGCACACCCGGCTTTCCCAGTTCCATCGCCCCAAGGGCTGTGGCAAACAATCAATGCACCCCCTGCCTTTCCAACCCTCGACACTCCCTGCAGCTCTGCCAATGCACCTCACTCCAACCATGCTGCACACTCTGCTAGTCCAGTCCTAAGCCCCTTCTCAGCTCTGTAAATGCATCTCCATCCTGCCCTGAAGCAGCCTCTCCCTCTCCCTCAAACTGCTGTAATTCTTTACAAAAATTTTCTTGGGTTTTTGTAAGTTATTCTTCCAGAAGGTGGACTGGTGCCTGGGGGTATTTTGGAATTAGAAAAAGCAAACGGGCACACCTAGTTATTTTGTGCAGAATAGCTGCCCAGGCTCATGCACAGTACAGTGGGAGGAAAAAATAGGGCATTCAGCAGGAATAGAAAGCCTGGCGTCCTATGACCTGATTCTACTCTCATTAGAGCTGGTGTACATCAGCAGTAATCCCCACAGAAGTCAATCAAGTTACGCGGAGTGTAAGTGATATCAGAATCAGACCCTTAGTTATTTGCTGTTGTTATTTGTTGTTCTAGGCATTCAGATGAGATTAATACACTCAGGCCAAGGAGCGGATTCCCTGCAGAGGTGGTGGAGGTGCTATTACTCAAGAGATGTAGCACAGATTAGCCTGGGATTGGGGTAATAAAATGCCTACAAAGTGCAGGGGTCGAAGCCCAATGATGACCCAAACATAGGCGCCGAGTCCGTGGGTGCTCCGGGGCTGGAGCACCCACGGGGAAAAATTGGTGGGTGCAGGGCACCCGCCGCCCCCACCCCCCGCCCAGCTCACCTCCGCCTCCTTCCCCAAGGCGCCGCTGCTTCACTTCTCCCCCCTCCCTCCCAGGCTTGCCGCGTGCCAAACAGCTGATTCCAGCAAGCCTGGGAGGGAGGACGGAGAAGCAGAGCAGCGGCGCCTCGGGGGAGGAGGCGGAGCGGAGGTGAGCTGGGGCAGGGTGGGAGCGGTTCCTCTGCACACACACACCCCGCCCCAGCTGACCTCTGCTCTGCCTCCTCCCCCGAGGCACCGCTGCTCCGCTTCTCCCCCCTTCCCTCCCAGGCTTGCTGCAAAAATCAGCTGTCTGGCACGCAGCAAGCCTGGGAGGGAGGGGGGAGAAGCGAAGCAGCGGCGCCTCAGGGGAGGAGGCGGAGCAGAGGTGAGCTGGGCAGGGGGGCCGGCGGGGAGCTACTGGTGGATGCTCTGCTTGTCCCCCGTCCCTGCCAGGCTTGCACGCCTGGTGGGGGGGGGGAGGTGGAGGGGAAATGCGGCACACTCGGGGGAGGAGGCAGGGGCGGGGATTTGGGGAAGGGGTGGAGTTGGGGCGGGGGCAGGGTGGGGGGGTGCGAGCACCCACTGTTGCCAACTAAAGTCGGCGCCTATGGACCCAAATGTCCTTATAAAAGAGTGTGAGAGTGACTGAGTGAGGCTCAGTGGAGTGGAGACAGGCTGCAGCCCTCTTCTCAATGAGCCTGCAAGGCATCTGACTCCTTTCACAACATAAAGCATTCCAGGTCATCCATCCATCTAATTTAGACTGTCAATGGTTATTAAAAGGAACCTTGGTGCCTAAGCACTCTGGATGCCAGACATGTCTTGAAAACAGCAATTTAAAGGCGTACGTAGAGGTGGGGAGGAAAAGAAAAGAAAAGAATCATTCTAACAAATGCTTCAAATGGGCCAGGAGGGGAGGAAAAACCATCAGTTAGAAAATTAGTTCCAGGTATATTTGTTTGGTTTTCTATGGGTTTGAAAAGCGACAGTGTAGTTTTGCCGAGTCCAGTCTAGACAGAAGATACAATGCTGAGCTTAGTGAAAAATAAAAAAAAACATGCTTAAGCCTTAGCTCTGCTAGTTTCTATGCCCAATTTGATGCGCAGTATGTGGAAGCTCCCAGCCCCAAACCATAGAAAATAGCACTCTGAATGCTACTCAGTGCCATTCCATGCAGCTCAATGTTCACCTTGGGCATATTTTCAGCTTTATATAATTTCAATTAATCCTTTATGATCTGCAGTAAGAGATATGCCAAGCAGTGGAACGCCTATCAGTTTCCAGCCACGGCTGTTTGCAGCTAAACAATCTGTCTACTCCTTAAGTACAAAGGGGTCCATTATCTATGCTAATATAATACTATCTAATTAAAATTATGCAACACTGTGGATAGGACTCCTTTAAAAAGGAAATGTTTCTTTGGGTTGGTACATGTGCTCTACATTGCCTGATAGAAGATTTCCATTGTTTGCTTATGTGAGTCTTCGGCATGCTGGGAATGTGGCCAGACACATGAATTTATCAAGAACAAATCATGTCAAACCAACCTAATATCCTTCTTTGACAGGGTGATATGACTTGTGGATAGGGAGAAGCAGTAGATGCGATATCTTGACTTCAGTAAGATTCTTGATATTGTCTCACATGACCTTCTCATAAAACAAATTAAGAAAACAGTCTAGATGAACCTGCTATAAGCTGAGTGCACAAATGGTTGGAAAACTGAAGTTACCAATGGTTCACAGTTAAGCGGGAATGGTATAATCAAGTGGGGGTACAGCAGGGATCTGTTCTGGGTCTGTCCTGTTCTCTTCAGTAGCTTCATAAATGATTTGGACAATGGCACAGACAGCACACGTATAAAGTTTGAGGTCAATACCAATTTGGGAGGGGTTGCAACCACTTTGGAGGACAGGATTAGAATTCAAAATCACTGTGACAAACTCGAGAAATGGTCTGAAATAAATAGGACAAAATTCAATAAGAACAAATGAAAAGTACTATACTTAGGAAGGAATAATCAATTGCACAAATACAAAATGGGAAAAGACTGCCTGGGAAGGAGCACTACAGAAAGGGATCTGGGGGTTATAGTGTTTCACAAATTAAATGTGAGTCAACAACGTAATACTGCTGGGGGGGAAAAGTGAACATAATTCTGGGATTATTAGCAGGAGTGTTGTGAGCAAGACACAAGAAGTAATTCTTCCTACACAGCACTGATAAGGCCTCAACTGTAGTAATGTGTCCAGTTCTGGGCATCACACTTCAGGGAAGATGTAGACAAATTGAAGAAAGCCCAGAGAAGAACAACAAAGAGTAAAGGTCTAGGAAACATGACCTACAACAAGGAAAGATTTAAACAAATGGGGTTTGTTCAGTCTGGATAAGAGAAGACTGAGGCGGGGGGACATGATAACAATCTTCAAGTATGTAAAAGGTTGTATTGAAGAGGAGGGTGGAATGTTGTCCTGTCCTCAGTGATTAAGGAGAACAAGCAGCAATGGGCTTAAATTTCAGCAAGGGAGATTTAGGCCTGGTCCACACTAGGGTGGGGGATTGATCTAAGATACGCAACTTCAGCTACATGAATACCGTAGCTGAAGTCGAAGTATCTTAGATCGAATTACAAAGTACTTACTGCGGGTCCACACGGTGCAGGCAGGCTCCCCCGTCAACTCTGCTTACTCCTCGCGCCGAGCTGGAGTTCCGGAGTCGACGGGGAGCGCTTCTGGGATCGATTTATCGTGTCTACATGAGATGTGATAAATCGATCCCAGAACATCGATCGCTACCCGCCAAATCGAGCGGGTAGTGTGGACGTACCCTTAGGTTGGACATGAGGAAAAGCTTTGTAATTGTAAGGATCATTAAACACTGGAACAAATTACCTAGGGAATCTCTGTCACTGGAGGTTTTTAAGAACAGGTTAGACAAACACCTGTCAGGGATGGTATAGCTAATACTTAGTCCTGCCATGAGTGCAAGGGACTGGACTAGATGACCTCTGGAGGTCTCCTCCAGTCCTATATTTCTATGATACTAACTAATACAACAATAAATAATCTTTATTAAGAAGCAAAGAAAAGTATAGCCTGAAGGGAATTCTCTATGCATTGAAACTCTTCATAAGGAATAGGCTGTTTGGGAAACTTACTTTTGGAACCTGTTTTGCATAGATTTCTGAAGAAAAGTGAAAGAGAGGAACTATTGCTTATTGGAGAGAGGAAGTGATTTGGAATAAGGACCCCGGAGCTAAATTCCTGGTCCTCCCACTGACTTACAGTGTGACCTTGAGAGAATATTAGCCTCTTTGTGGACCACTTTCTCTGTACATAAAATGGGAATAATAATACCGATTTACTCGGCTCACCCCAATTCATTTTTTTTTTCAAAGTTCTTTCAGGGCCTCTGATAAAAAGATACTAAATGCTAAGATCGAGGAAGAACCCCCCCAAACCAAGAATGTGCACATTATGTTCCCCAGCTTAGGAGTGTGAGGTAAGGCTCCAGATCTTCTGCTGGTGTAAATTGGTGTGGCTTCACGGACTTCAACGCAGCTCAGATGTCAACTGAGGAGCCAACCCTCAATTTCTTTATCTATTAGAATTTCAGAGATGCTCTGCACCATCCACTGAGGCAATGTGGAGAGCAGCTCTCGGGAAGAGATAAGAGAACCAATAGAGCAAAAAATAGCCATTCTTATTGTAAAGTAAAGGTCAGGGAGAAATGTAAGTTGACTTCACCTGGAAGAAGAAACAACCAGTTTAAAATAAAGACATAGTCCCTTAAAATAAAGGATGGTAGGTTGTGTGTGAGAAGGATTAATTTGTTGCAACAATGCAAGACTCATACTTGTATTTATATTATTATGATCTGATTGTAAAGGAGCTGCATGTTTTTCCACGTTGAGTGAAGTAAGTTCATGCTCCCACCTCTATCCCTTGCTTACAGCCATGTGCTAAGGAGCACGAACTACAGCAGTGTAGAGCTATCGATCGACCCTCACTGGACATTAACAAATATAACATTTCATGGACTGGGTGAGTTTTGGCAGGACTGATACAGTCAACTAACTGAGCAATTGGATTACCACGACTGTGTATTCACTTTTAAACAACCAAAATCACAGTACTTGCCTGTATGTTGCCAGAATAAATTTAAACAAAGCAATAATCAAGGGACTAATCAGACATTCTAGTCTGCTTCAAGGCAAACACGGGACTGTTCAAAGTTTGATTTCCTGTGTGTGCTTTCCTAGCTCTGCTATGGATTTCACTTATCAGTTTTCTTCATCTAAAACATAGCGTGGCATTAGAAATGGTGTTATGTTATTCTACCCGGACCTAGACCCTGTACAGGTTTCAGGAGCTGTACCAGTTCTGTAGTGGGAAAAGTTATCTGTGAAGTGGATTGCATATCGGGATGCAGAACTCCTCATTTTTGGTATTTCTCTATGAAATTGAAAATGCGTTCATTGCCATCAGATACTTCACAAGGGCACAGGAGTTTTTTTTTTTAACAGGAAATGGCCACCGTTTTCAGCAAAGCTGTTTTCTCCATGAAAACATTCAGGATTTCATGGAGGTTTTGAAGCAATAAATTGCAATTTGTCCAGATTTCCCAAAACCAAGTCAGGCAGAGGGTGTATGCAAAATCACCTGAAATGAAGCAATGAATATTTTAATGGAATGCCACAAAATGATTATTGTGAAGATGAGGCAAGATCCTGTCTTTATAGAACTTTTCTCCAATAACAGGGGTATAGTATGACCCAACTGTGGCTTCTTATATTCCAACTCCGCATAGAAGCTGCTCAGGATGATGATAATGACTAACACGAGGGCAGGGTAAAGAATACAGATTCTATTCTAGACATGGAGAAAAATCCACGTGCTGTATATGCTGTAATCTTTTTGCTGTATATGCTGTCTATATGCTATGGCAATGAACATTGTGGAGATGAGAAGGAGCGGGAAACTTCCCATTCAGCTCTCAGATTGCAGGCTTGGTTTACATTGTGTGGGTGAAAAATCATGAAGAGTAAAATCCTGGCTCTACTGAAGTCACTGGGGGTTTTGCCACTGGCCTCACCAGGGCCAGGATTTTAACCCAAGACTTTACTCAAGCAAAAATCCCGGTTGACCTGAAAGGTAGATTTTCCAGATTAAGGACTATGGGCTTTAGCCACATTCGTAAGGCACATGAAGGTTATTAACATGTACCATTGAATTAGCAGTGAGATGATGTATTTCTCTACAACAGCCACATCAGACATTTCCCAGCAGCTAGCCCCACAGTGGCTTGAGATGCCAAAGTGTCTCTAGGTAAAGGATGTACTTACAATGAGAGTAAATTTTCTTCCTGAATTGCTTTATTCTGCCTACGCAACATATAATCTGGCAGGGGTCAGGTGGTCATGAATCCTGCCTCTGCTGATGTGCTGCCTTCAATCTCCAGCCACCACACAAAGACTTCAAGATTTATGAGAGGGAAGCTCTAGCAGATGTTTTTCCTCCTTTGCTTGCAAAAGGTCCAATTAGTTAATTAAGTGAATCAGGCACCATGTGAATAGGAAGAGCATTGCTGACTGCATATCTTTCTTTCTCTTTCTAAGAAACGTAGGGCAGAATTTGCCACACCGGATCAGACAGCTGATCCATCAAGTCTGTTAGTTTGCCTCTGGCAACGGCCCATACCAGCCTGGCTAAATTCCAACTCGAGCAATTGCATTCTGCCAACTAAGATATTCCCCCTTGCAGTTTTAATTGGATATGAGATTATTCTTCACTTCCTGTCCTAAACTGTTTCCCAAATCTCCATTTGTTTGTCCTGCGTTAGAAGATTCCTGAATACAAAGAAAGCATTTTTCCCCCCTGTGGCTGGGTGGTGGCTTTCAGGTTCTGATTCAGATGAGATGATACAGAAAAAAAATGCTGCATTTTTGTTCCCTCTGGAAACTAAAATCTCACGACTGGATTTCCATCAGTGATCATATGTAACAATTATTTATATATTAAGTAGTGCACAATTTCAAAGTTTAACCACGAACAGATGCTACAGCCGGTAGTATAGCGAAAACAGAAGGGAATTCCTGATTAATTATAAATTGAGCTGCTTTGGTCAGCTACGAGTATCCAGTGAACATCACAGACTGTTGAAATAACCCCCAGCATGCTTCCCAAAATGCTGGTGGCTGCAGGTTCTAAATCAGCCTGAGCTGGGGATTCTTGAAAGGAGCCTCCTGCTGCCGCTGCACCTGCACTTACTTCCTCATCTGGAGCTGTAGCACACAGAACACTTAGACTTTCATCTCGAGGGCTTTTTAATTGGCTTTTGTGGGACGGATTGAGAGAATCTGCCGGCTCCAACTCCCCTTTGGTTTAGCACATGGCTGCAGATGCCTATAATTCCATCACACGGCAACTCCCCCAACTACCAATCCAATGTACCGACTGCTCTGATATCAGCCACAAACCGGGCCTGATGCTAGGCCACCTAATGTGAGCAGAAGCAACCTGGCATATTGGAGGCCTTTTCCCGGGCAAGTTCCTTAGCAGTTCTGGATGAATCATCAACCACAAAGTGACTCTGCTCCCATGTCCCTCCCAGTATTACCGGGGGAAAGTTATCTTAGTTGCCATCAGTTCCGCTGGTTACCCAGTTACATTTGCACCATGATAGGAATGAGATTGATGTCAATACCAGAAATGACAAGTCCCACTGTAAAGGTCACAATGTCAGTTATTGTGGGGGGTTCATCTCCCCAAATAAGCTTTCTAAACCCAGTCTAACTTTAGGGAAGCTTCTTTCTCCCGCCCCCCCAGCCCACCAGATGATACAGTCCATACTGCTTCCCATCTCATCTGTTGCCATGTACTTTCATATTTTAGGCCTTTGGGTTTCTCTCTGGCTGCTGCCCTGCTCTTACCCAGTCCACATACTACCCCAGACAGCTCTCACTCTCCACAATCATTCCCATAGACCCACAGAAGATATCCTGATCTGCACATAAATTTATGTATCCATCTGTAGACAGAGCTATGGATGGGGCTGTCTATCCATACTTATTTGTACTATGGTACTGCCCAGGAGCCATAGTCAGGAACCAGGACCCCATCGTGCTAGGGGCTGTACAAACAGAACAAAAAGGCAGTCCCTGCCCCAAAGAGCTGACAAACTAAGTATAAAAATATTGGTCAGCATGACAGGCAGTTATCTTCCATAACTGAGGCAATGCTGGTCAGCATGATGGGCAGTTGTCTCAGCATATCAGTGACCTAATTAATTTCAATTTTTTTATAGGCATTTCAGAAAAGAACTGTTTTAAGTGGGGTTTCGAAGGACGATAACGAAGTAGTTTTGCAAATGTTTACAAAGCTCTCCTCCCAAGCATAAAGGGTGACGTGAGAAAAGCACGAAGGTGCTTGTTAGAAAATTTAACAAGCAACAGAGGCTGGCATCATGGTCCAATTAGAGGCGGAAGTCGGCAGCTCAGTGGTGAACGAGAGATGATAAGTGGGGTGAAGATGGGCCTTGAAAATGAAAACAAGTAAACTTATGTTTGATGCAGTAGAGAAGGGGGATGCAGTGGAAAAGATGCAGAGAGAGGGGGGTGAAACTATCAATGGGGCCAGGAAAGTGACTTTGCTGCAGAATTCTGAAGGTACAGGAGCGGCGCAGTTAATGATAGCATTTGAATTTCATTGCCAGAAAAATTACATTAACTCACAGTAAAAGACACTAGAATTCTCTTAACTGGACACACCCTTCAGATGATGGTATATGACAATTGTCCACAGGGCAGCAACCAAGTGAGCAGACGGACAAGCCATGCTATAGTCTAACTGTTACTGGTTGGGTTTCATACAGCGCAGTAAGAACCTCTCCATTGTTTCAAATGTTATAGCTGAACCTCCCTGGATCTCATCGAAACAGGCTGGTGAGAGATTTCTGCTTTGTTTGCCCATTAAGCTCACATTTATGGGCTGCCCCCACTGGTTTGAGAACATATCTCAGGACAGTTTACTGTAACTGCTCAAAATAAAATAAAAGGGAGACGGAAAACTAACAACATGGGGGTTTCCAACTCTGGCATATGTGAGTCTATGCCTAATGTTTGAGAGATGATGGGGTTTCACTCCAGAGCCCCATAGTTTAGCCCATCAAACATGTAGCTTGGTTTCTCTTGTCTGTGTTTTGCCTTAGTTCACTTATCTGCAAATGTTGCCCGTGCTCAGAAAGTTTCCTCCCTTTTATAAAAAAAAAATAAAAAATAAAATCCTGCTGAGCTATTCACTTCGATACTTTCTTAGGATAGTGAACAGCACAGCATGAAACTACAAGGGTTGTGGAAATAAATTCTGACTCACCAGTCCAGCACAACAGGCAGAAGTCATATGGCACCATGTGAAGTCATACAGCAACTTCACACAGGGTTTAAAATACCCACTTGCCTATGTTTACCTCACCCACCCTTTTTACCATATGGATGTGGTTTTTTAATATCCCATTAAAAATTGAGGATGAACAGCATTAGCTAGAAACAGGTGAGAGTCTGGGCATTTGCCATCATGCAAGCTTCCCCACACAGAGCTCTACTGAAACACCTCGACCCTGGCTTGTAACCCTCCTTCCAACTCTGGTCCTAGGCTTTCTACACAGCTCTACCGATGAGACTCAGTCCTGACTGCTACACCACTCCTTGGCTTGCAATATGGGCTTTGCTAATGCACCTCACCCCTGACCTGCAGTATCCTCTACTATTCCAATCCTGGACCCTCCCAGGAGTTCTTTCAATGCATCCCTTGCTATTCCTATGCTGGGCTTCTCATAGCTCTACAAATTAACTGTGGCTTTTGTACGTCAGTTACCAAGAATATATTTTCCATAACTGAGGCATATATATACACAACTTAGGAGATACGAGGCTTTGGAAAATTAATTATTATTTTCACATATAATATAGATTATTGTAAACTGCAAGGGAAGGTATTGGAACTATTATTGAAAGAGAATCTTACAGCAACTGGTCATGCAAGGGTTGATCTAGTCCACATAATACAAACAAAATAAATGAAACCTCTGAAAGCTCACTTTCACACAATACACTTCACTTCTTCTTGGCACTCGGGGGCTGGGATGTGCCCAGGCATGACTGAATGGTTACAGAGAAATAGAACTAGTGGGTATTCATCCTGCCTCATAACACAAGAATACCTGGACATACAATGAAAATGAAAGGAAGAAACATTTAAAACTGAGGAAAATAAATACTTTTTAATATACAATGTGCAATTAGCCTGGGGAACTCATTCCCACAAGATGTTGAGGCCAAGAGATTAGCAGAATTCCAAAAAGGGGATTTAACATTTATGTTGTGGCAAAAAATATCCACAGCTATAGTCACAAAGATTAAAAATAGAAACAAGAGGCTGGGAAGGCCTATAAACCCTCCTCCTTCAGAGCATAAACCACTCTAATGGGAGTTAGGAAGAAATTCTTTTGATGGCAGGTTATTCCATCACTGCCCACTGCAGGATTTCCTGCGCCCTCCTCTAAAGCAGCTGGTACTGGCCATGCTTGGAGCCAGGATACTGGGCTAAATGGGATCCCATCTCCGATTCAGAAAGTCAGTTCCTATGTACCTTATTCTTTCAGTAAGAGATGAGGCTCACTTTGAAATGACGTAAAGTCTCCAAATATGGAAATTAGCACACACACAAATAAGAGTGCAAATTTCTACCTAATTTCTTTGGCCTACTGGAGACAGAGTGTCCGGGCTTCTTTAAGTGTGTGCTGAGCATTAAAATGCAGCTGATTGCACTTGAGCACATCTCACGCTCTAATGATTTCAGGTAATACAGAGGTAGAAGAATATGATTAATGGCAGAGAATCGTTTAGCTACTTCAGAGTCTATTAATTAAGCGTTTGAGACATAGGGGCCCTAACATGGAAAGCCAGGTAATGGGTATTAATCTGTGTGCATCTCAAATGGAATATTAACACACGTTAGTGTAAAAGAAAAAAGAGATTGTGGCATAATTGTGAAATGACATTAGAAGGCGTCTGAGATTCAATACTGTGTCTCCAAGAGGTACAACCTAGGGAGACAGGAGGGTGCCAAGGTGGCTTAAAGTTATCTTTGCGCCCATCTGATTTGGGGCTCCTTCAGGGGGCCAGTGTGACCCCTGGCAGAAAATAAAGCAGTCTCCTTCTCTTCAGGGCTGCTTTGCAGCCCTCAGCAGCTGTAGATCCATGTAGCAGCCTACACTACAGACACCACACTATGCTGAGGATGGCGATAGGGCCTGTATAGGGCAATCTAATGCTGTCCTTCCCCAGCACAGGCACTGCATAATACTCCCTTGGCCACCTAGGGGTTTTTTTATGACCCTTGTGTGACACAGGTGCTGCGTACAGGGGCCATAGCGGGATGCAGAATTTCCCCCCATAAAGAAGAGCTTCCAGTTGATTATCAAATTTCCCATTAAAATGAGTCCTCTAGTCTTTTTTAAAGCTCAGTAAGACTTGTGTAAGATCCATTGGTACCAGAAGCAACAACAATTACAGTATACAGGAGCTGGGGGGGAAAGACTTAGTGCACAAAGCATTGAATTTTGAAAAATGTGCACTGACTTTTACAGGAATATGTTCATCAGTAAAAATCAACTGACCAGTGAAAGATGAAACAGGCCCCTTAACTTAACAAGGTCTCTGCCTGGCAGCCCTTTAATGCTCCATTACGTGTAGTGATTTTTAAAATAGTACCTAGGCCTGAACGAGGGATGCTGTGCACTTCACAGCAGCTCTCTGCACCTTGCAGAACTGAGCCCTAAAAGCAGGTTTCTCTCTTTAAATGCTATCCCCAACTGCCAGCACAGTTCCTCCTCATGCTAACATCAGTGAAGGGGTCCAGGCTGCGTTTGTGAGAAAAACGGTAAGTGTCTCCTTGGGGTGCAACATCAGACATTCTGAAGGCTCTAGTACTGTAAGCACAGAGGGTGTGGAGGAAAAGGGATACCAACAAAGCCCAATATTTCAAGAGTTGCAGAAGGTTCTGAAGAATCTTTTGATGCACAGTTGTGTCTCACAAGCCTAGCCCTTAAAAATACAAATACACGGGGAAGGGGAAGAGGAAGAAGAGGATATGGGAAGCAATGGCTGAGCAGCAGCAGTCTGACAACAACCAAGTGTGCCTTGCCAGCCTCTGAAATGCATGAGAAAGACACAAAGATGCAGAGGGGCATTTATCATAATTCTTGAAGTGTTTTATAAACCATGTACGGGAGAAAAAAAACAGCAAACAACTGCTTGGGAATGAAATCTGTTTCCTTATCAAAGGCCTGAACCTGTACCTATGAAGTCAGTCGGAGTTTTGCCACTTGTTTGTTTCAATGGCTGGGGGAATTTATTCTATCAACCCTACAATAACAAAATGACATATTTCATCATTTTAAGAGATGGGCGGGGAGGGGGGACGGGAACCCTGCAAAGACCAACATTTGGCACTTTTTCCTGATCAGCTCTACTAAAGACTGCCTTCAATTTTGCATTGCAAAGAGTTGTAGGATCTGAATCCGATCTGGTGCAGATCAGGAGTAACTGCAGTGAAGCCAATGGAGTTACTTTGGGGCAAAGCCAGCGTAAGTTAAATCAGAGAGTCAGGGCTATAAGCTCTCCATTATTTTAATGTCTGGAGCTTTGTTATCCACATGGTTCTGAATTCAGGCCATGCACCATTGATTACATGCTTTCTGCTGCATGACCTGCATTGAGTAAACAAAGCTACAATGTCCTGTGTTTCTTATTCCGTGGGCTGACAGGAATGAGCTACATTTCTCCTAGCTTGGACATTCCACTGCACAGCAGAGAAGCAAAGGGCTTTTTTCCTTCTCTGATCATTCCATTTCAGCAAGCTCCCTCTTGATGGGCAGATACCGGGATGGAGGCAAAACACACAGTCAATAAGGGAGGTGCTTGAAGGGTGTGTGCTTGTGTGAGTTGGTGGGTTTGAGTATTGGTAGGAATAAGTGCTACTCCTACAGTCTGAGTAAGCATGGAAGAATCAGACCTTTACTGAGATCTAGGTTGTGATTTGCACTATGCATATACACAAGGGAGTAAGAACCTTGTGTCCTAACATGAGCTACATGGATGTTGGATCTAGGAGCACAGACATAAACAGGAGTACTTACCCGCTTATCTCTGAAATAAATTTGTTAGTCTCTAAGGTGCCACAAGTATTTATTTCTTTCTTATTTTCTTTTTGCTGACACAGACTAACACGGCTACTACACTGTAGCTTATCTCTCTGTACTGCAAGTTTGTGGGGAATGGGTAGAACTTTATGTCCACACCCTTTTATTCTCTGGCCAGCATGGGGTGGGATAATAATGCAGGAGGAGACTAATTTGTATTGTTAGTTTAGAACAGCTATAATTTGCAGCACTCCTAGCCCCAAGAGTAAGGAGGAAGCAGAGGGCAATCTGACTCAGATGGGCATTTGAGTTGCAGTGACTCTCAAAGCAACCTGGAGTGGTGCAGCTTATATACCATCCGTTGTGCAGGGCTTTGCCTAAAGATACAGTCTAGCCCAAAATCAGCACGATTCCTATAGGAGCTTTAGTGAATAATAACAAACACCCATCTCACAGCAATGCCTCTTGCCGACTTCACAGACGAACTCCATGGATTTATGGGCTTGCATGCGATTCTCCTCTTCTACCCCAATTACGTGTGTTCTCTCACTCCCCAAGTTGCATGAGCCTGAGGAAAGGCTTTTTCTTTTCTTTTCTTTGAGGACCTAACACTGTAAGTGTCACTTGAATCTCATGACTCAGGCTCCTTCAGGAGGTGATAAAAGGGAACGCGTTCCGTGTCTGTCAGCATTTCCCGACCTGACGTTATCGCCATTGTTGAAGCCACTTGCAGAAGTGAATGTTACTAAAAAGGCCAACTGAGAGGTTTGTCTCCGTGGAGGACTGCTGCTCTGAGGCGGTGTTTGAGCTGCCAGGTGAACTGGAAAGCAGGTTGACATGGATCCACTCGCCCACACCTATTCTGCATCTTTTGTTATGGGCTGGAAGGGGATGGGTTGCTATTTCAACTCCGAGACAGATCACTGCACAAGACCTAGCCAGTGACACTGCACTGGGAATGAGCAGCAACTACCTAGCTCCACCCAGGGGTTGGGTGCAGTTTGGCATCCACTTACTCTCATCAGTGTGTAGAGCTGCACAAGCAAGAGAACCCCGTCACTGCTCCGTCCATCAGAAGCAATTCATGCCACCTCTATCTGACCACCCTTGATTCCCTCTTACTGCGGGGCAGACACAATCTCCCCTTTGTTATTTCTTCCCGAAAAGGGAATAAAAAGGGGTTGTGCCGCTGAGGCCAGTCCAATCTTCACTGACAAGATGAAGTATTTTGCCCCTAGCACATAGTTTCAAGGCACTTTCCTTTAACACTGTCCCAATCCTCAGAGGTATTCAGAGGCCCCTGGAGGAAAGGCAGGTTGGGTTACATGGAGAATTATGACGGAAAGAGAAAGTGACCGGCTCGTATGCTAGACCCTGCAATATGTACGGAGCTGCTTAATGAAATGACAACCCTTGTTTTGAAAAGGAGCTAATGGCCTCGCATGGAAACCATGCTTCTTGTTAAGGGCTCTAGCAGCCCAAGTAATGACTCTGTAAACTCACTCACCAGGACTGTCATATTCTCCAAATGCATTTGTTAGAGGCAGCATTGGGCCAAATGCTTAATAAATTCAATAATTTCCCCACTAAATGCATTACTGCTGCCCAGCTACGACCTTGATAGATCATGATAGTTGTCCTTAAGCAATTAGTACTTGGACAATTGCTCAAACTGAGCAGGAACTAAGTACTGGCACTTGGTAATTGGTTTACTCTAATGAAGGGAAGAATTTGAGAAGAGGATGGAAGCAATAAAAGCTGAAACAATGCTATTTACAATGGATTGTACAGAACAGACAACATTAGTTTTCCCCAGCACACGTGGTACATCTCCCCCTAGGAACTGAACATGGATCCCGACACAGAAAGCACTTATTGGAATTTGGGGTAGTCACAGATGGAATAGAACCCATGATGTGAACCACATGCAAGGATTAGTAGGACAGTCTTTGGTCTGGAAATTTCCAACACTGCCAATTTTGGGGGTCGTAAAATACTATTAGGAACAGCCTTTTTAATGACAATTTGCCATTTCCATTACTGTTCTTGGGATGGGAATAGAAGTATGTAGTATTACAGTGCTGCATACATTCCCCTTCTGAAATCAGGGGCCCAGCAGAGTGCTGTACATTCATATAGTGAAAGACAGTTCCCTGCACCAAATAGACAAGACAGAGTGGGAGAAAGGAAATTCCCTATCATCCCCATTTTAAAGATGGAAATCTGAGGCACAGAGAAAGTAAGTGACTTACCTAAAGTCATGCAGGGAGTTTGTAGCACAGCCAGGGACTGAACCCAAATCTCATAAATCCCAGGTGTGCTTTTCTATACCCAACTATTGAGAACTGGTGAGGCTGTGAAAGTAATCAGGAATCAGCCCATGGATGATTTTGCAAATTAATACCACACATTATAAATTGCATGTAGGAAGTCAGTATGCCATAGCGAATCTAGGTGCAATCTGTTCAACATGGCTGTCATACTGGTAAGCAAGCAGGATTCTATGTCCCACACTAGAAGCTTCGTGATGGTTTACAAGGGATGCCCCCAGTAGATGGTAATACAATAGTTCAGCCTAAAAGTACTGGAGGCATGGGTAGCCGTGCAAATTCAGCACCAACAGAAAAGCTCACCATTAATCATAGAGGCCAAAAAAATAAAGAACTATCTCCTGTGACCGAAAACATTGGGGCCAATTCTCCCCTGCAGTTGCAGTCATTTTCACCTGTGGCAACTGGGTGTAAAATACTAGCATCTCAGAATTCTCTGCTCACACTAATGGAAGCACTGTGCACCCATTTTGCACTAGTGAGTGCAATATGCAAGGCTGTAGAGAATCAGTTGCCTAGTCTGCTTGCCCTCCTGTAGAGTAGGGTGACCAGATGTCCCGTTTTTATAGGGACAGTTCCATTTTTGGGGGACTTTCTTATATAGGCACCTATTACCCCCCACCCCCTGTCCTGTTTTTTCACAGTTGCTATCTGGTCAACCTATTGTAGAGTGCCCATCACCAGGGTATGTAATTGCTCAACACTGAAATTAAGATTCACAGATTTGCCTAAAGCGGATGCTGCTCTAATAGTTTGGGCTTCTGACACTTTAGACTCAAGTCTGCTCCCATACAGATACCAATGGAAGTTTGCACCAGTGTAAGTGAAGGCATAATTTCATCTTTACAGTCTGTTAATAAGGAAGTATTGCTGGACCGCAGCAAAGAGGGAAGGCTGTTCTTGAGTACACAAATGCCTGTGCTTCTGCCCAACATGTATAATTGGATTACATATCTGATTAAATCAGAAAATGGAAAAATCTTTGGATGTGCAAAAACCCCGTGCTTGCTACCTGAACCTGAGTTCAGTACTCACCTCACTGCCAGCTGTAATATGGCAATTAGTTCCGGCAAAACTATATTTGCTTATAGACCTAATTAGAGATCAAGAGAGTAGCTCACTTTTGATAATTACATGGTTGTGTCCCATCTATCAGCAACTGTTAAATTGTTGTTATATTAATGTAAAGCTTATAATCAGGGCTGTTCTAAATTGAATAAATGTTCTTGCCAATTCTCCAATGCAATTCATTTACATAAAAGCCTCTGGAAAAAAATTAAAATGATATACATCTTTGCAAAGGTTTCATTTAAAACAAAGGTAAGGAAGAAGGAAATCATACATCTTCCCACCTCCCCATGCATTTTTATGTTTACTGGAGCTAATGGCCAAACAATCATTAAAATGTGCCTAAAACTGACTAATTAAGAATAGTTATACCCAGACCTCATTTGCCATGTGCTGTGATTCATTATTCAAGACATTAATATTTTAAATGCCCTGTTCCCAAGTCAAGGGAGACTACAGATGACAGTGCAGGAGGTCAAGAGGAGTGCTATTCCCTCCCAGTCATCTGCATATAAATCACACTCATCTGTTTTGTTTAGGCATTTGCATTTCAGTGAGGAGAATTGATGATGCTGGTGCAGCCAAACCTGCCTTGCTCTTTCCTTCTAGGGACTGAAGAGCCACATTCAGTCAATCTCAAAGCCTGCCCCAGATTTATGTAAATGAGTTACGTCGAGGTTCCCGGGCAGATAACATTGGTGAACCACAGAAGTTAAAGATGGAAATGGTCTATTAAACACAGATGCCTACAAAACCATGCCAGTTGACAATGGTGACAAGCTGTGACTATTTCTTACATGAAAACTTTGCTAGTTTCACTGTTACTTCCTTCACCTCTTCTCCATCTGTTTCTTTGCTTTCCCTGTCCAAATTGCAATCTCTTTAGGGTGGGGGACTCTCTTTTTGCTTCTTGTCTGCACAGTGGCTTGCACACAGGGGGCCCTGATCCTTGTTTGAACCATTTTGGTGCTACTGTAGTGCAAATAATTCGAGCTGGTCAGAAGTTCTGACAGGACACTTTTCTATCAGAATTTTCTCTTTGTTGCAATTGAAGCTTTCCACCGAAATGTGTCAATTTCAATGAAATTTCATTTCAGAACAAGAAAAAAAATGAGAAAAAGAAAATAAAACATTGCAAGGGTTTATTACATTTACACTCTTCAAATACATGGAAAATGATTCTAATAGCCTCCTCCCAGTTATTGTTTAGCCAAGTGGAACATATTTATAGAAGCATTTTTATATTTTGCTCTTACATTCTCCCACCATCATTTTTGTTGCTTTCCAAATTTCCCCTAATTTTTCTCGTTGCCTGCTAACAAATAATAAATACAGTGGTTTAGATTCACATTAATGAGTGCCACCTATAAAGAGAGACCATGGGCCAGATCCTTAACTGGTGTAAATCTGCATAAACCTATTGGCTTCAATGGAGCTATGACAATGGAGACGCAGAGCTGAACCAATAATTTCCTCTTATTCAGAGAAGTGAGGCCCCTGTGTACATAATCCAAAGACAAACTGGCTTTTCCTGAGGCCATGCCATACTGTCAGGGATATATATGTATCCTTAGGATTTGCACAGTAACCCTTATTGCCTTTGCAAAACCCTACAGAATCAATTACACTTCCTGAAACAAAAGACGTGGCAAAAGCCTGGTAGTTATTTTTACTATAGCTTTTTTGTAGTCTAGCCACAGACACATCCCAGGACATGAACATATCTGTGCAGCTCTCTTCTGATGTTACAGGAGTGCTCAATATTTGTATATAGATAAATAGTTAACAGATAAGGTGCCAACAGTTGGTGCTCAAGAATATATCATGTATTGCATAGGTTTGGTAGGACCAGCAAGACTTGCTGTTGTGCACTGCACAGCTTTGAGTGGTTGGCTCAATTGCCAGGATTGAGATTTTGCTCAGTTGGTTGGTGGGTCAAGCCCAATCTTTTCATGTCCCACCACATCCCAACACGCTCTGCTGAAGAACAGCTGGCAATGGTTGGCATGTAGTCCATCGTCCTGTAGAGATGTGAGGGCAGACTGGAAACTTCTTCCAGTCCAGACGCGGGGGGTTCTCGGTCTCTAATCCTTTATGAGGAGGACTCTTTAGAAATGGATTCTAGAGATGGGGGAGGGTGCTGTGTTTAACTGGTGTCTGATATAGAAGAGAAGGGGACAGGGGACTTGATTCCCAACTGCTGTGCACCTTGTGCCATCATCAACATCGACTCCTGTGCAAAGTGAATGCAAAATGCTGCCAAGTTAGAATGGTAGCGTTTTTACAGTCCCTTTGTACGGGTGCAAATAACAACCTGAGGTGTGAGGTAGGAGAGAACCACGCCTGTATAAAAATTCTGTATAAAATTCTTCAAAACAAGGTTGGCAGGTAATCTCTAGCACAGGCCCCTCTTCTCATACTCAAGTGTAGTTCATACCCAGCCCATTTTCCTCCGCTATTCCTTTTGTCTTCTCTGATCTAATTTATTTGTGATTTTGTCTCATTTCCAGCTGAGTTTAAATAGTCACGGCAGCGGAAGCTGTTTCCACTTGATTGTCTCTGGAGCAAAGCTCTCCCACTGCATCCAGCTTATTACTGGGAACCAGAGTGTGTTAGGGGAGGAAGAAAGTGACCTCGGTTAATGATTCAGAGGACCTCCTAATGCTCACTCCTTTGCTTCCACTGTCTCTAAATTATTATTCCCAGCAACCTTTGGAATTTCTACTCTTTCCTATAATAGCCTTATCCAAGGAGACAGCGGCTGTGAGCATGCAAAGCGCTGGAGTGGCGGTTCAATAACTCAGATCAGCTCCCATTACGCTTCAATCTGAGTTAGCTTTATAAATAATATCAATCAAAAACACGTGGCCATCCCCCCTTGTTCACTCCTGACCTTTTGTATTTTTGCCACGAATGAACATTTACAAAATCTGTACATATTTTTTTATATATTGTGGCAGAGCTCCGATCTTGTCCCTGTGGGACCTGCGCTTCTAGGCGGTTTATGCTAGCCTCAGAGGATGGTGAGAGAACTCCCACAGTCCCTGTTGTCCCTCTGGGCTTTTTTTCAGAACAGTTTAGCCTCCTGTTCTGCCAGAGGCCTGTCTTCAACTTGTAGTGGCAGGTTGGTGGGGGGGAACCCAGGCCCGCCCTCTACTCTGGGTTCCAGCCCAGGGACCCTAATGGTAGCAGCTGTTGGCAGCCAACCTCTCACTGCCAGAGTTGCTACAATTCCCTGGGCCACTTCCCCACAGCTCTCCTGCTTCTCACTGCTTCACCCTTACCTTAGGGCTCCCTTACTGATGGCGCGAGTGTGTCCTCATTTACTCAGTCCTTCAATAGCAACAGCACTTCCTCTCCTCTGGCTCCCTGGCTCTCTTCTAGCCTGACTGGAGTGAGCCCTTTTATATGCTCAGAAGAGCCTTAATTAGGGTCAGGTGTTCACTTTACCTTAATGGACTCACCTGACTCTTTGCAGGTTAATTAGAGTCAGGTGTTCTCATTAGCCTGGAGCAGTCCCTGCTCTGGTCAGTTAGGGAACAGAAAACTGTTAACCCAATGGCCAGTATATCTGCCTTCTACTATTCTGTTGTACCAAACTGGCCTGGGTCTATCACTATATATATATATATATATATATATATATATATATATATATATATATATATATATATATATTTCATTCTGCTAAGGAAGTATATTTACTCACAGAAACAACCTTTTCTGGGAAGGACAACACTGGACAGGTGGCACTCCTACTAATCATAAATTTTCATTCTGTTTTTTACTTAAAGGCCTTCTCTCTCTCTCACTCACACACACAAAACAAGAACCCCGAATTGCAGGACCCAATGGCAAACCACAGGTGCATTGTCCGCCTTGCACATTTAATAACACTCTGGCCTTCTATACACTTTCAACTGAAGAGATCAAAAAACACTTTGCAAACATTAAAGGACCGGATCCTCAGTCGCTGGAAATTGGTCTCACTTCTTTCCAAGTGGGCATCTGGCCTTTAGGCAGAGGTGCACAGAGGTGAGTGAAGTGACCCTCCCAAGGTCATACAGCAAGAAAGTAACAAGCTGGGAACAGAAAAACCAGAGTCCTGGCTCTTGCAAGTCCTTTGAAGTGTCTACTAGAGGAATTATGTCATTTTTGAAGACCAACGTGCTTCTCTCTAGACACAGTCACAATAAAGAAAAGCTGCAAACAACCTTGTATGAAATCATGTAACCTGCCATGGAGTTAAATGGAAAATGACTGTGCTGCAAACAGTTCACACTTGAATGGCTCATTGGTTCCAAAGTGTCAGGGTTCACTTTGAGGTTGGAACAAAGGTTCAGAATGGCTCTTATTTTAGCCACAGTAGCCTCCTATTGTGCATCAAATTAGTGATATTTAATGCTCTTTTCCTAAATGGACTGACTAGGTAACCCATTGAAATGTTACTTCATATTCATCAGCTGGTAACTGACAGGTGACCCATCTCTCCATGCCTTATAATGGATTCATAACCACAAAGAGAGGTCTCTTTCTTCTATTCATGTGCAACAGGATTTCTATGCACACAACAGGTCCCAGTTAACGCACTGGATTTTTTAAAATGATTGCAACATTCCTCCTCAGCATTAAGCATGAAGGAAGCCCGCAGCAGTTTACAGTCCACAATGCCAAGAAAAAAGGAGTGATATGGTGGCAGCTCAGATCTGAGATTGCCAGGTATAGAAGAAAATTTTAAAATGCATGAAGTTCCATTTTAAGAGCTAAGACACTTATTTTGAGCAAAGGAATGTCCCATAAAAACAGGCACAATCATGTCATTTTTACAGAACCCATTGCAGTGGGTACAATTGGTTTGGACGTTCACTGCAAATCATTTAAGGCTGCAGGGTGTCCAAGCACTGTGTCTAATAGACAGCAGAGGAGCAACTTACTCAAGACAAGACAAAAAAAGAATTAGACAGCAGAGAGCACAGGGGTACCTTCTTTTCCTCAGAGCTTTGGTTCAGAGCTCAGGCATTAATTCAGAGCAGGAAATTGTTATTCCATACACTTTTCTCTAAAGAAGTTAAAAAACGTAGTAAACTTATTGCTTTCTGCTTTCCCAGAGGGATTTACCTACTGCGAAAAGACCACATGAGCAAAGCCTGTACTGCAAAACAGTGCTCGCAAACACTCATTCAAAACACAAATGGATGTTGGTCTAATAGCCACGTTAAAGGACTAGACCCCAGAACTCCTGGGTTCTATTCCCATTTGCCACTGGCTTGAGGTACCACTTTGGACAATCCGCCATGCCTCAGCTGCCTACTTTGAAGAGTGAAGATAGTATTAGCTTCTTGTATGAATGGATTTTTGTTTGCACAAATGTTTGGGGAATGGCTATGAGAGAGACAAGGTGGGTGAGATAATATCTTTTATTGGACCAACTTCTGTTGGTAAGATAGACAAGCTTTCAAAGCTTACACAGAAGAGGTGTAAGTTTGAAAGCTTGTCTCTCTCACCAACAGAAGTTGGTCCAATAAAAGTTATTATCTCACCCACCTGGTCTCTCTAATATTCTGGGACTGACATGGCTACAACACTGCATAGAGCAATGAAGAATGGCTGTCCTTTGTACTAATGTTTGTACTCACCTGGGAACAACAGGGTCTTATTCAGACAAGAGAATTTGCTATTCATGATCTGCTATTTATAATTTGTTATTCAGTAATGTTTCAGCCACCCAAACACCAGTACAGATGCAGTAACATATGACTTAGGTGAGCAGCACATATTGCGAATAGCCTAAGGAAACCGTTCACCCACAAGCCACAGCCTGAAAGTTGTTCCCGTAAACTGTTCTACAAACACATCCACCCATAGAGGTGTTTATGTACACCTTACCACTCACCACTGCACTCACTACACACATAGAGTTTCTGCAGCCTACTGAACAAGAGTCTGGGTGTCATATGTGTGGTGCATGTTTCCTCTGGTTTAATATCAGCCTACTGGAGCTTCGAACTAGTGGGTCCTGAGTGCCACAGAGTCATAAAGAGGAACCTTCCATTTTACAGTCCTTAAAGATTAACAGATGAAACCGTACTTTGTCAGGTTTATGACTGATTTGGGGTTTGGTTTAACAGGGGTATCATATCGGATCCCACGTCATTTGATCCCCAGGGGATTGCATAATCAATTCCTTTCCTTAAGTAACCACCACAGATCTTACTGTAATACAGAATTGACAAAAATTAGGTATATAGAGAGATGTGCCAAGGAATATTCCCCATACTTCTCTGCAATCCGTCATCTTCTCCTCTTAAACATTTTGATTGTATACACAATTTATACCACTCACCCACATAGCACAAAGTTGTGTTTTATACACACATACAGACCCCTTTCTGTGAAGCATAATATTTTGCATGCTACAGCGAGCAGGGTAGTAAACATCAAAATGTTTGATGTTCATGCTTGGTTTGAATAAGCTTCCAGAAGCTGATCTGAGCTATATGAATCCTCTTGGGTCTGCAGAATTGGGTTAGAAGTTATCTCAGGAACAGCTTTACTGATTAAATTTCTGGTCCCTCTGTTTCTTCTGGTCCCATCAAGAAACCAAGAGTGAAAACAACATGAACAAACACCTGACCTAAAAACAGAGTAAGGCTCTTGAGGCAGGACAGGCAGACTCAAGAGCTTCATCCACCCCTAGTCTTCACTGTTTATATCTAGATGTCCATGGGCCATTATTAGAACAGGTAGTAAACATTCATAGTCACATTAAAGTCACACCCTGGTTGTGTGACTTTAATTTCCAATCCTGATTATCTGGTTTCTCTGGTTGGCTCTCTTTTTGTTTTTCTTCCTGTTTACCACTGCACGCTCTCAGTGAACTTGAACTGAACTTCACTGAGACTTAAAAGGAACATACTGCATGTCTTGTCAACATCTATATATATAAAAAAGGAAAGTGTTGAAAGCAGATATTTCTTGCTGACGTCCCTGAAAAGGGCAGCATCTCATTCTGCAGTGAGCACACAGTGATCTGGAAGGAAGAGGTGAGAACAGGGATCTTTTAGGATCACTGGTAAGGTCCCAATGTCATGGAGAAGGCAAGAGCAAAAGAAAAAGGCAGGGGAAGAAAAACAAAACAAGAGAAGGTTTATGCAACAAGCTTCTTCTCTATGCAATTTACTCTGTTGGCTGCTCAACCAGAGAGCTTTACCCCCACCCCTTCGGTTCTCTTTAAAGAGCACTGCAGAAACAGCCATTTAAAATCATAAATCACTTTCATTAGTAAATGATGCAGAGTGGAAAAGACGCTATAGTGACTGAATCTCCTCTCGCTCTGGTGTAAATCAGAAGTGGTATCTGTGGAGTTACACTGGTCTAAGGGAGGCACAACATTTTTATACAACTGCCTCTCCTCACATCTTCCCCAGACTCTCTTCCTTGTACCTAGTTCTGCTAGGCCCACTCTGGCCTGCTTTGAGCACGTCCCAGCGCAGGAGAGTGTCTGCACCTCCTTTTGCAACTTGTGCAGTGTTGGTTAGTGATGTAAGACAAAACGTATTTTAAACGCAACACACACACACACTCAATCTCCTTTGGTATAATTCCTGCCTCTGACGCTTCATAGACACACACACAAACACACACAAAAACGAATTTGTCTTAATGTCAGCAAAAGTGACAGAAACTATGGTAGATGGATGATTGTGGCCCTGGGTGTCAAACTGAAAAAAATGCATTCTACAGGACTGTGCACTGTGTTTATGGCCAATTATAATCCCATCAGAACATCCCCTGACTTCCCAGACCTAATGGGATACAAGCAGAACATAACCAATAGCAGCTAAGCCTCCATTACATCCTGAACATTCATTATCGTATCCCCAAGACAATACTGAACAGCACACATGCCAGATACCATAGAAGTCCTTTGATTATTGCAGAGAGCCAGTGGATATGACTCAGCAGACAATCCATTACTACTCAGCTCCGACTGGTAATTATAGAAATGGTGACACGCAACGCTCTGGACATCTTGGAGAAGGTGATCCAGTAATGAGAGCAGAGCACTGACGGTCAAGCCCCTTATTGTTCTTCCTGACTCTGCCATTAAATTCTGTGTGACCTTGAGCAAGTCGTTAGGAACAGATTTGCACAGCACCGAGCGTTGCCCACTGTGACCCTTCCAGCCAGGTTTTCAACAGAGCTCAGCACCCTATGTGCACTCAGTGTGCTGAACTCTTTTGAAAATCCGGCCCATAATCTCCCTGTTCTTCAGTTTACCCACTTCACATGGTATTTTTTGAGGCTTTACTAATGTTTGTCAAGTGCTTTTATATCCTCAGAACAAAGGGGCTTTTGAGATTTAAATTATTTTTATTCACCTTGTTTTTGAAGCAAAAGGTTTGGGAAGAAATTCACACAAACCTATGAAAACAAACTCTTTTCCCCCTTGGCTAGTTTCTCCAGAGGGGAGAATTACTCCAGTACACAGAGCTGTAATATGTTTCCCTATTGGGAGCACAGGGATGAAACCCTTAAGAAAAAAGCAAACATGAGACTGGAGCGAGCTTTGACTTTGGTTCCAGTCTGCAGCCCAATTTCATAATATGGTTAATGTCAGAGCTTGCTGGCTAGTTTCCCCAGGGTGATGCTTTCATTCAAACCCCCTGCCATGCCAGCTATGCATGTGACATTTCTGTGTTGTCCCACTGCAGAGCAGTGCCACCTGCTAATAGGAACTAAGACTCCAGGTGACATTTATGTCTTCCTTCCCCTCCCCCCGCCCCGTCTTTTTTCCCATCTAGCATTATTGTTCAAGGAACAGAATTAACTTGGGAGACAGAGGACAAATAGATCTGAGCTCTGTTTTTCCCTTGAATTTTCTTATATTTATTATCTCCTAGTTCAGCAATGGAATGATCAGTGGATAATTTACGGCAGAATGTCCATAGAAATAAGTTTGCAGTTATGTAATAAAAAGCTTGGCGCACTGGCAACTCTAATAAACTGAGACGTAATGGTGGAGCAGAATAAAGAGGAGACGGAGAAGAACAGAGAGTCATTAAATCACTTACACCAATGTCTGGCTCTGAGCTGCTCTGAAGTCAATAATATCATAAAGTTTTATACTGGCTCTAGCATGGGAAAATGTTATTATCTGTGGCAAGTTATCACAAAACAATTTAGATCTGATGTGCACAGCCGGACTAAAGGAAGGATAAATGGTTCTGTGATCTGGAACACACGTGGGAAGAAAAGGTTGTTTAGGTAGTGGATCTCAAGCTGAGGGTGACAGACAAGTGTCAGGGTGTTATAAATGCCCAGTCCTTCCCATGCTGTCTTGGGTAGATTCCATCTAGATGGGAATAGTTTCGGGGAGGAGGGACACTTCTTGTATAGAAAAAGGAGTCCTGGTATGGAAAAAGATGAGAACCACTGGCTTAGGGTAGCATCTCAAAAGTCCTCTGATGACTTTCATGGAGAGAGGGCAGCATTGGAGAGGAACTAACCCAAACATGTGTCCACATAGGACTGAAGAAAGCATTACACTCTCGTGGCAAGGTGATGGGTGTGTGATAAAGAGAATAGATTTTACCAATGATCTCTGAGAGAGAGAGAGAAAGAGAGAGAGTGAATGAATGAATGAACACGGTCTATGCAAAAGATGATTCCTTGTGAAATCTTAAGTATCAGAAACTTCAAAAAACACCAGAAAAATCCAAGAATAAACATTGGAAGATAGACCATTATAGGATGGAAGGACCGGGCTATGAAATCCCCCCGAAAGCCAATTCATTTATCCACAATCAATCCTCGATTTCTTTTCACCCTTCAGATTTTTGTCCAATAAATTTCCTTGGCATTGCCCATTCAGCTGCAGGATCACAGCTGGGTGGAAGCCACCCTAGCTTAATGAAATGTGGATAGAGCTAATCAATGCAGTGGCTTAGTTCACTTGAATTTCATCTGTGTCGTTTCCTCTTCCCCTCTCCCTCAAATACTAATGTGTTTGGCTGAGGTTACACGCAGTTCCCAGTTTTTCCCCATATCACCAACCAAAACACAAGCTGATACAATTCAACAATGTTTTTGGGTATTTGTGTGAGAGGCGCCAGGATTGGAATAGCAGAAGGTGCTGCAGGGGAGAATTGAGATGGAATGACAGAGCCATGTGGGGCTCTCAGGAGTGGAAGCAGACAGTACTGCCACTTACGATGTCTTAAAACATCACCTAAAGCTCTGGAATGAGGACCATAGTCAACAAGTCACTCTTTAGGCCCAATGGAACTTTCTGCTATAAGAGTAAAGCTCATCTGTACAGGTGACAGAATTTTGTCAGGGGCTGGTCCCAGACCGTGAAATCAACATCGCCAGGAAGTAAAACCTCACCACCTTCGACTCCAAATGCAAGGCACATTTGTCTGACTGGGTATCTCTAACAAATACAAAGCAGCATATACATTTGAAAAAAGAAAGCGCAAAACCAAAAGCTACCAGAACAAAATACTTCACTGCACACGCAATTCTCCTGCGTGAAGAGGCCAAAGGAGAGAATGAAACACATGTGACAGATGAAGTGCATTGTGTTGCAACTCACTGGAAGGTACTCAGATACTACAGTGACAAAAGCAGTATCAGAACTTGCACAGAATGGAACAGATAGGAATAGAGAGAGAGATAATAGAAGAGCTGACTGAGGGTCACGCCTAAAATACAAAGGCTGCTCCAGGTTAGGGCTGAGATGTGTGGGCAGAGCAGTATGTGAGCAGGACTTTGCTTAGTACTCTTCCTGCTACACTTGTTTTTAGCAAGTGCAATCAAACCCATTAACTTCACAGTCGCCCAAAAGTTCATAATGAGACTAACCTGAAAGTCTGGATGATTGAAAAGAAACTGCAATCTTTTTTTTTTTCCTCCACAGAACAAGTCTCTGAACTTTTAGGATGACAGAAACTTTCTGGGGGAATTAAAGTAGTTACTGCAAAAAGATTGACAGTAACAGTTCTCCTGGCAAGCATGAAATCTAGAGCAGCGTTAATGAGGAGTGGGACATTGGAAGGTAAAGAGGAAGATCTCAATAAAGGAACAGGAGCGGATATAACTTACACTGTTGATAACATTCTACCTGAACTTTCCCAGGGATTTGAAAGAGAGAAAAAGACCAGAAATTATTCAGTTTTAAAAAAATGAGAGAGCAAGAACTTGGAATAAATTTTGCTCTTCTGTATCCCAAGAAACTGAAAGTGACCATGGTCTAAAAATATGTGGAATTTTACTAATGTAGAAGAGCAAAGACTAGCAGAAAAGTATGGATGGGGAGAGACAGAGATACTTATACTTAGCAATAAAGCAAACTAACTGTAGTTGAATGTCTGTTGGTTTTACGGACAGAAAATATATTAGCAGAGTAGCATGTACTATTAGATGGTTTGATGTTAAATATCACTTGGATGGTCTTTATTAATGTGTATTATGTTCCACTACCCAACCAGAAATGAGACATGCATTAAAGGACATTATAATAATTGTTATAAAGAATCTTCCATCTGAGGAAGTCGAGAACCATGGAACCTACTGGATGCTGAGCACCTTTGAAAATCTGGCTATTAATCTCCCTGCCTCAATTAGCCATCTGTAAAGTGTGAATATTATATTAGTGCCTAGGAACCATTGTCCTTAGGCAACAATCACCCCTCCTTTCTCCCACCCTTTGTCTGTCTTGCATATTGAGAGTATAAGCTCGTTGGGACAAGGACACCAAACTTTTACATTCTTAGTCAATAGCATTGCAGGGCTTTGTCAGAAGGCGAAGGAGTATAACTGAATATTGCTCATGTACCCTCCAAGTGCAGCTTGGAGCAGTTGCAGTGATTGGATGGATGCAAATCAGGAGAACTCCACTAAAGTCAATGGAGTTACTCAGGTGTGAGATCAGACTCAAGCTTCTTGTGTGGTTCAGCGGGATTAATCTGTCCCTTAATGGCAGTGTTTAAGTAATGCCACCTTGTCCTAAGGCTTTGAACTGATTTTATATCCTTGTTATTTACACTAAGACTACTTGCTTTTTGTATTTATGGTTGAATGAACCCCAGTTATTTTCTAACAGGAGTCACCATTTAATTTACCTCCCCTACCCAACCCCCAAGTGTCTGCATTTTTCAGCACCCTTGTGCCAGAACAGCCTAGGGATATCTTCCTTTCTTAAAGCCACTAATGGCATTTTTTCTTGAGTACAGGACTTTGCGAATGACAATGATTATTCCCTCCTCATATCCCTCTCTCTCCTCGTATAGAAAATAAGTATCACAAATTATACAGATCCTTATTAGAGGTCATAAATAAATGCATGAAGTGGGACTGGATTTCTGATTCCAAGCCTATCCATTCTGAAAATTAGAATCAAACTCCTTCCCTGGTTAAGAGTCTGGTTAAGAGTCAATTGTTTACTGGGGTATTAATGACTGCAGATGACAGTGTTTAGCTGTCTCTACGCAAAAGAATAAATGGACATAAATCTGACATCAGGAATCATAACATTCAAAAACCAGCAGGAGAACACTTCAACCTCCCTAATCACTCACTGACAGACTTGAGGGTAGCAGTGTTGTGACAGATTAACTCCAAAAACAGACTTCAAAGAGAAACTGTTGAACTCGAATTGATATGCAAACTAGATTGCATTACCTCAGGATTAAATAAGGACTTGGAATGGCTCGGCCATTACGTTAATTGAATTTATTTCCCTTAAGTTAACGATCCTCATTCACACCTGTGTGACCATCTTGTTTATCACTTCAAAGGTTTTTCTTCCCCTGCTGTTATGGTTCCTCTCAATTAATTAGCCTCTTAAGGTTGGTCTATGCACCTCCACCTTATCATGTTTCTCTGACTGTATAAATATCTGTCTACTGTATGTTTCATTCCATGCATCCGATGAAGTGGGTACTAACCCACGAAAGCTTATGCTGAAATAAATTTGTTAGTCTCTAAGGTGCTACAAGTTTTTCTTTCTTATTTTCGTTTTGCTGTACTCTAAGGTTTGCCTGGCACATTCCTCTGACCATTGCTTAGTAGGTGATGAGCGGAGACTATTCCTTATAATGCAAATCATCCTCTTATTACTATTGTTTCCCCCTTACCGTTCTTCCCTGTGTTTATTCTTATTATCTATTGTACGTTGACATGTTCCTAAAATGTGAGCTCTCTGGAGGAGGATTGCCTCTCACTTCTTTGCAGAGTACCCAGCACAATGAGCCCCTGATCTGTAATTAGAAGGGAGGGACATCCTTCTGTCTAAGACAGTGTACTGGAACATAAGACCTCAGTTCCCAGCTCTATCACAGATTCTCTGTGTGTATCAGAGCAAGTCACTGTGAGTGACAATTACAGAAGCATCAACGTGACTTAGGGCTTGTCTACGCTTAAAACTTTACAGTGGTGCAGCTGCGCCTCCCTAACGCGTCATTGTCGACACTACCTACACCAGCCTTCGGACTCTTTTCAAAAGTCACGTATACACTTATTACCCTTCATCTCTATGCCTCTGTTCCAAACTTGTAAAATGAAGATAATATTTATTGTATCTGTCTTGTTTGTTTAGATTTTAAATTGTTTGGACTATGGACTATATGTATGTAAAAACACCTGACACAACACACCTCCAGTTGTGGTTGGGCCACTAGGCACTACCATTATACAAATAACTAAGTACCTACCAACAACAACATTAGGTACTATTGTAATATGAATAAGAATAGTCCTGTAATTAGCATAGCAATTTATTAAAATGTCATTTCCACCATAAAGGTTTTAAAAGAGAAATGAATAACTCTGTTAACCAAGTTTTATAGCAATCCCTCTTTCCCATTTTAAATACTAATTTCAAAAGAGAAAATGTGGAAGGAGGATAAAAAAAACCCAAGCTTCATTTTTACACAGCTCTGAAAATTATAGCACAGCTAATAAAATGAGGGTGTCCTACACGCACTCCAATATTGTATAAATCATGAATAATACATCAGAAAAAAATGAGAAACTGCGATGGAATCAAACCTATATGGAAATAAATAAAACATAGCAGCAGAGCAGCAATCATGTTAGCTCTGTTCATAAAATGTGTGTTTGTGTTTGCGCGGGGAGAGGGAGGGAACTTCTCCAGTAAATGATCATAAATGCATTAATAATAATAACAGGACCTATGTGGCATGCCAAGAGAAGTGGTAATTAACAAATAAGCCTTGAGTTCACCAAGACCATTTGGAGGAGAAAGCAGTAAGTTGGAAAATAAATGAAACAGCATTATGAAAAAAAAAATCATGTAATGAATGAGTCTTTAGGAAGGATGGGCTAATGCCCAGGCACTGCAGAACAAATCTGGATTGCATTCAGCGCTTTGGGGCTTCTTTATTTTGAAATTTCATGCTTAAAATAGTTCTCTCTGTGGAAGTCAGAAGGGATCTGGTGACAGGGATTCAGGAACAATCTCAGATCACTGGTAAGCAAAGAGTTAAACCCTAGCTTCCCTTCCCTTTGCTCACAGACAGATACTCCCAGGGGAGGAATGAGGCTGAGCTGCCACTGGGCGATATCCGATATTGCCTGTCAGAAGGCAGCACTCCATACTCGCTGTAGGGGTGACTCAGCACCTGGAATGGGTGGCCTTGAGGTTACAGCCCTACACTTGAACTTAGGAGATGGGGGTTGAGTTCTGGCTCTGCCACAGATTCCTTGTACCAGTCACTTAACCTTTTGTGCCTCTGTTTCCCTATCTGTGAAAGGAGCTAACGATACTTCCTTTCTCCCACTCTTCATCGGCCTTGTCTCTTTGGCTTGTAGGTGTTTTGTGGCAGCGGCTGCTTCTTATAATGGATGTGCACAGCACCCAGAACAATGGGCACCCATTCTTGGCTGGGTACTCTAGGAGCTAGTGCAATACTAACAATGGTGACAAGGGTCATCATAATAATGCATATCTGGCTTCATTCCCAGATCCCGAGGATGGGCTTGAGCCCCAGGCTGGAGAGGGGTGCTGTGTTTTATTAATCTGATTTTATGATAACTTGCCTTGATTCATTATTATAAATACCAGCTCCTGCCAAAAGCCATTGCTGCTCACTGCTGGGTCTCGTCTCTGCTGAACCAGTTTGACAGATCTTTTCAGGCTCTCACCGAGATTTAAAGAAATATTCAAAGCATCATTAACTAGCAACAACAATAATCTTACACTCCATCTCCTTTGATTATTCTCATCTTCACGTCTTATATCATGCTGCCTTTAATACTCTCCTTCTCCTCGTTTCACAAATATAGTCTGTCTCCTTCCAATCCTCCCTAAAACCCAGCCATCCACCCAGGAAGTCTTTCCTCCTAACTTGTCACTGTTAACAGTCTCCTGTTCCCACTCTGCTATCTTATGTCTTGTCTTAGTTAGATTGTAGTGCCATGGGAAAGAGATGTATCTTATCTAGCAGGATGCTGAGCACATCCTTGAAAGATGCTGAGTGATCTTAACTTTCATTACTTTAAGTGGAAGTTGAAGGATGCAGGGAGTGGGCCTAGAAACCTGGTTTTCAGCAGCACCTACACCTCCAGTTGAAATCAACAGGGGCTGCAAGTGCTTAGCATCCCTGAAAATCAGATCTTCAAGGATTACCCCCATGAGTAAGATGACCCCAACAGCTATCAAAGGAATTAATTATTATATAACCCACTTTTGTACTCTCTAACCAGTTCTTATACCAAGTGAGAGAAAGAGAAGCATCAGTCAGTGCAAGCAGGAATATACATCAGCATCTGAAATCTGCATTCCTCTGATAAATGGCACACTAGATTGCTGGGCTATTTGCCAGGGAGTAAATTCAGGGAAATTAATTTCAGTGGCTGCACATGATGGATAAATGGCATGGCTAATTCATTTAAATGGCACATGCAACTCCAAGAAAGATATTGGGAAAACTGGAAGCACTTCAAAGAACAGAAAAATGTTGATCGGGGTAGGAGGGATGAACTTCTGGGGACTGCTTAAAAGCGTTTGTCATGGGGTTCACTCACCAGAGCAGCACCTCCTGCTGGCCATCACAGGGATTAACTCTGCCCACTGGTGCACCCTCTCCCAGTGGTGCCTCTCCCATCTCCTTCTCTACCTGCAGACCTGCCTCAATCTGAATACCACAGCATCCTCTTCATGACTCGGCCCTCTGGCCATGCCAACAGCCACATTTTCCCCCTTCCAGGGGAGGAGGGAATTAGTATCACAGTCCAAATCCTGCTACTTCGCCAGTGGCAAGTGGGGGAACCCAGGCCCACCCAGTACTCCAGGTCCCAGCACCGGAACTCTGTAGATACCAACTTCTTGCTGCAACTCTCTAACTTCCTTCTCTGCTGTTTAAGTTCCCTGGGCCACTTCCCCATGGCCCCACCACCTTCTTCACCATTCTCTCAGGGCCTTGAGCCAGCCAGGAGTTCCCTCTTGTACCCCCAGTCCCTCCAAGCAGCTGCTTTGTCCAAGGTACTCCTATTCTCAGCCTCTCAGGGACACAGTCCTCACTCCCTGACTGCCCAGCAGCCACTGACTCTATGCTGCCCTGCAGCTCTCTTTTATGTGTGCCCACTGAGCCCTGACTGGCTGTTCCTTACAGCCTCCCTCCAATTGGCTGCTTCCTGGGCAGTCTCTCTAGGCTGCTTGGAGGACTCACCTCCACTGCTCCTCTTTGGAGCAGGGTGTGGCAGGCCCATGAGGCCTCCATTAACCCCTTCATCTCCAGTGTAGGGTGAACAGAGTTAAACATGGATAATTGGCTAAAGGCCAACCAAAGGAGGTAGTCTTCACCTAGTAATATGAAAAAGGAATTATTCAGATTGGTACAACTGGGTGATGAAACCTGAGTTAAAACCCATTGAAGTCAATGCACTGACTTCAATGAGTTATTGAGCAAACCCATAATTAGGAGCAATGGATGAAATTAAGAAAAGAGAAAATTAAGGCTGAATATGAGGAAAAACTTGCTTAAAGTGAAATGTATTAGTAGCATGGAATAGCATCCCAAGGGAATAGGTGATAGCCCCATCACTCAAGACAATTAAAGCTAGATTAGAATGAAAATTTGTACCACTGGGACTCATCCAATTGCAGACATTATACTGGGGGTTGGCAAATCTCCCAACTCATATTAAACATTTTCTTCTACATTTCTCCTCCCCCACCCCCTTTTCTTTTTTCTCTCCTTTATTAGAGTTCTATCCAGAGTTATATCCAGAAAGGTAGCTTTGATGATTTTGAACTGTAAAGTACATATAAGTCGAGCTCAGCAGAACTAAAGCATGAAGGGTACCATCATCCATGTTTAACTGAACTCCAAAGAAAACACTCTAGGACAAGGACTCCATTGCTAACAAACCCCCTTTAATGATTCCTGTGTTTCAGAGTAAATCTCTCACCCCTAAGATTACTGTTAACATTTTATGTAAATTGGATGCATCTCTCTATGTTTTTTAAGATTCAGAGTAATCTATGCATATCTTTATACTAGTTTTCAGAGCCATTAGCCAAGATGAGTTCATATTTTTATTCTCTTTGCGTGCTGACTGTATTTTATTTCTTTGGGGTAGTAGCTTTTATTATACAAGTCAGCAAAACCCGATGCATCTCATTACCTAGCTTTCTTCCTCCTTGTTCCCCCACAACCTCAAATGATTTATTAATCAAAATCAAAGTTTGGATTTTTAATGGGCTGTACATTTTCCTCCACCATCTTTGCACTTTTTTCTCAATGGAAACAGAATTCACCTGATCAGAATAACTCTACACATAATGTGAACAGTAATAATAAGAGAGAAGCCATAGCGGTTTTCAATACTTGTCAACCAAATCTGTACCTTGAACAATTTTTAAAGAGTTTAGTTTATCAAAGGGAAGATTTAGCTTATGAGAGAGAAGGTAAAGGGATGATTTGATAACAGTCTGTAAGTACCTACATGTGAAACACAAATTGGATAACAGAGGGCTCTTCAATCTAGCAGACAAAAGTATAAGATGAACCAATGTCTAGAAGTTAAAGCTAGACAAATTCAGACTAGAAATAAGGTGAACATTTTTAACAGTGACGGTAATTAACCACTGTATCAATTTACCAAGGATTGTGGTGGATTCTCCAGCACTGGAAGTGTAAACATCACGATAGGATATTTTTCTAAAAGATATGTTCTACATGAAGCACTTCAGTGAAGTCCTACAGCCGCTGTTATTTATGCAGGCGTCAGACCAGATGATCACAATGGTCCCTTCTGGCCTTAAAAATCTAGACATCTATGAAAAACTTTCTGTGAGGTGATGTGAAAAACCAATCTCCTAAGACATGTTGGCAACGGATGTGCAAGGAAAAGAAAAACAATTGTCTTGCCATTTAGACATTAGATCTAGGTCTCTTGATTCCCAGCCCAATTCCTGGCTCTAATGCAGACTTCCTGCATGACCTTGCATGAGTCACATTTGGCCTGATTCAAAGCCTATTGAGGTCAATAGGAGAATTGATTTCAATGGTTTTGGAGTAGGCCTTTAATCTCGGTTTCTCAGCTCCTCAATTATAAAATGGGGCTGATAATCTTTCCTTTCTCCCATGACTTGTCTTGTCTAGGCTATGAGGGATGGCCTCCTATGGTAAGCACAATAAGACTCTGATTTTCTATGGGGCACCTAGATGCCACCATAATATTAATAAAAATAATAATTACTGGGAAGAATGAATTCTTTATGCTTATGAGCTACATCAATGGTCAACAATGATGCAGTAAAGAAAATAAGCTGATTTCCACTTGCTCCATTTGCAGATGGCTGCAGAATTTGTTTGGTTAGAGTGCAAAACAAATTTTGTTCATCATGCTCTTTCTAAGAAAAATAAAAATTTCAGCCCAAGTATGACTCAAAGGTCAGTGCCTCAGCACCATCAGCTGCATCACAACAATCAGATCCATTTATGCTGCATCTGCCCTTCAGTGGAGGTCTCTGGAAGCCTTACAGAATCAGCTATAAATATTAAAAAGTCAAATGCAGCAGTAGGCAGGTGCCTCTTTAATTTAATTATAAAAGTTGCAGCAGACCAAGCTTTACAAGTATGAAGGAGGGACAAGTTCCCCTGCCAGGAACAGCAAAGCGTACAAGGTTCTAGCTCCCATAATCTCAAAGACTGCAGTTTAGGGAATATCGTCAGCCTATTCAGATCTCAACGAGCAGGAAGGTGGAGCACAATCATTGCACTTCCGAGTTGCTGCATCTTTGCAATCCCATTAAAGGTAATGGGAGCTAGAAGTACTCAGCGCCTTTGAAATCCAGGCAAATATTATTTATAGTATGGTAGCCCCAATGGAGATCCAGGCCTTACTGTGCTAGGCACTGTACAAACATATTTGAGCCTTTGGACATCATGAGACCCCACCCAGCAAGGCTTTCATTAGTTAAAGTGCATGGCTACTTTCTGTACGGCCTGTTGCTGTGACAGTGAAATGTGTCAGTTACAAGGATTAAAACACAAAGTAGAAGGAACAAGGCTCCACAAGCAAAACCAAGAGCAAAACAAAATGAGTCAGTCAGCCCCAAAACAAAATAAATGGCACATTAAACTTGGGAATCTGACAAGGTGCTAAGGGGGCTAACGATAGATCTCATGATGCCCTTTGGTAATCTTCTTTTTGTGCCATATCTGAGCACACCAAAGGCTCTTAAGCAAAGTAAGCAGTCCTGGGATAGGAAGGGAAGGTCCTCCCATGAGTCAGTAACTGGTTAAAAGATAAGAAACAAAGGGTAGGAATGAATGGTCAGTTTTCACAATGGAAAGTAATAAATAGTGGGGTCCCCCACAAATCCGTATTGGAAAATGATCTGGAAAAGGGGGAAAACCCCATTTTAGCAGCCATTCCCATTACCTGTCTTATTCACACTGTTTCATAAATGTATGTGACATCCTCCATCACTATGATGTGAAATAGTCAATCCATGCAGAAACCTCAATTTAGTATCAGGATGCAGCACTGAATGGAAGCAGGGCAGCTCTCTTAGTAAAATTAATGCAGGTTGGATTTAGATTTGGACAGGCCAAAGCCATTGAGGTTATAGTGTAGGTGGGGAACAATCCTGTACAGACAGAGGCCAATGGACAGACAGTGACCTAATAGGACTTTTCCATCTCTGTTTTCTATGGGCTATTTCTTTCAATGGGGAGTTCCACTTAACAAACGATGGTAGGATGCAGCCTTATGTTTCTATCACAGTTCTCGGCATTGTCTGCATAACGGTGAAAATAGAGATTAGGATGGATGGCAGGACGTGATGGCAACATAGCAATACTAAACAAGAAAAGGGGACCCAAGTGTAAAATGGTAGGTGGTTTCACCAGTGAGGAAATGGAAATAAACCTCTGAGCATTAGTCCTTTTAAGACCCTTTCCCTGAGGCTTGTTTGATTACTCACGAAGCGGTAATCACATAACAAAAGCAAATCCGCTGAAAACATTGAGCAACATTTGCCAGAGGTTCTTTCCCTGCTTCAGCCAGCCAGTAGGGCATAGGACACACCTTTCCCTTTAATTCCCTTTTAATCCAGCTTCCTGTTCCTTGTATACTCTTCCCCAAGGAGTCATGTGATCAGCCAGGAAGTGTCAACTCTCTAACCTTCCACACAAAGGTAGACTCAGAAGATTCCACAAGAAGCCCCTCATCTTATGTGATGATGCGTAGTTTACTGGCTATTCCTCCCCCTATTGCTGCCTCACATTCTTCCAGCAGACCCTCTACCTAACACCATTCATTAAACCCAGCTAATGCTGTCCCATCTCTTGACCAAATTACTCTATTGGACCATAATGTTGATTAGCTGCAGCTTAGCAAGAGCTGCTGTGCAAGGCTGGGAAGCCTATGGTAAAGCCGGTGGGAATTGTCATCTAGAGGGAAGAGGCGGTGAGGATATCCCCCTTCCACTGGTTCTAGTGCTTTGGGTCAGATATTAGTGGAGAAAAGGTTCCTATGTGCCTACACAGGTGCCTGATTCAAAGGCCACTGAAGTCATCCCTTTAACTCTGAAGGGCTTTGCATCAGGATCTGGAGAAAAAAAAAACATGCAAGAGTTGTGGGAAAGAGTGGGTGGAAAATAAAAAGTTAACAACAATGGTATTATTGGAGATGCACATCCCCATGTGGTGCAATTACATATGTTCCATGTTTAATAGCTGATGCTTTGGAGTAATTTAATATGAGCTGTGACTTTTCACATTTAATGAAGTGAAACCCTCTCAGCCCACTGTGAGATATATGCAAGGATGAGAACCCAGTAATTTACAGCATTTGTGACCTTGTTACAATGTATTTTGCGCTTGACTGCTCTTCAGTCCTAACAGGGGCTGTTACTGAGGGCTCTATGGAATACTGGCCATTATGTATAATTGGACGTGAAAGGGATATGTCTAAAAATATTAAAAATGCATTTTTGAATATTTTTATCTTAACTTACAAAAATAAAAAAATTAGAAACAGCAAATTGCTCTTCGAAGCTCTAAAATGAATTTAAATAGTGATGATAAAAACTGTCTCTCCATAATAAACAACAAGCAGTACAAGCTCTGGTAGAGCAGCTTCTAAAGATGGGCTAATTATTCAGCCAACCAGCACCACAATAAGTACCCTCCAGGGACTGGTGAATAGCTCCTGATCTGAAATTTTCTAACTTGCACCAGCACTGTGGAGAGCAGTGGGCACTGTCTGGGGTTCTCTGCTCGGTGCCCCCTTTCGGTTCCCTTTGTTAGTTATGACCCTTTGACCCCCACACCTGTCCCGTTTTTTTCCTTCATTGTCCCACGACTTTAGTTGAGGTCTGGGCTTAGTAGCTCCCCCCCTGGCTGGAGGAGGGGCCTTTAGCTGTGAGTGGGCTTCTGCCCACCACTTCCCGGTAGGACCAGCGCTGTGGAGATGACAATATTGCAATCCGCCCAATGGTAGCACCCTCAGGTGCTGCTCAGGCAATCTAGGGTAAATTTTTGCATCTAGAACCTTGTTATAGGGGAGGTCAATTTTGCAGGCTTATGGGCCCAATATAGCAAACACTTATTATCAGATGTCGTGTTTGCTACTACTTTGGAGTCAAGTCCCACTGAAATCTGCTTAGATTGTTAGCTCTTTGGGGACGGAACCGTCTTTTGTGTGTGTACAACACCTGCACAAAAAAGGCTCTGATCCATGACTGAGGACCTCCGGGCACTACCGCACTACAAACGGATAAATAATAGGGCTGATCAAAATGAAATTGCTTCAAAGCATAAACTTTTTGCGGAGAAGTATCAGTTTCAGGAAGGGTTTTTTGGGTCCAGGACTCTCTGAGTGAGAGCGCGAATGAGCGCATGCGTGCATGGAATGTGGGAGACCCACATTAGAGTCCCGGGGATAACAAACTCTGCTCTGAATCAGGCAGATCAGAAACTTGAACCCATGTCTCCCACATTGCTAGCCAGCTAGCGAGAATACTTTCGAATCCTTAGAGAGCAAAGCTCCTATATAAATGTTCTCTTCATGGACAAATGCTATAGAATTTAATAGAGAAAGGTAACCTTTGTATAGAATGCGAAAACCATAAAGAATTCTACAGCAGGAGGTATCATTCTCTATTACACTTTGTGGGCTGGTGTAAACATTTTATAGAAAGGATCTCCTTCTCTATTAAATTCTGTAGGTTTGCAGAGTAATTCTTATAGAAGCCTGTTTAATTTCTGGGGCGTTTTAATGGTTTTGTCACTATTCAGTTCTATGGGGCTTTTCCATATGCTTTTAATAATGAACGGAAAACTATTTAAAGGAGAGACTTCCAGTTTCAATTATCCTGTCAGTTTACTCCTGAACTCATCTTAAACAGAATGAAAGGGCCCCTGCCACACTCTGGCAGTTAATCCCGAATCAAATGTTTATTGAAAACCCCATTTAACAATATTTGTGATTCCTTAGCAGGAGATTATTATGTAATCAGAAACTGCCTCTGCTCTACACAAGCTTTCTCAGGTGCTCAGATACCAATATGATGGGTACATTATAAGAACCTCAATATTCTATTTCATTCAGGTATTTATATAGTGCCCATGATCATGGTATATGAGCTCTTCAGGGGAATCCAACCAGGGGAAAAGAAGAGAAGAGAATCATCTTCCTGACCAATTCATTCAGAGATCTGCAAGCATGTGCCTTGTTTGTGACATTACAATGGCTTCCACAGTGATGAACTGGGAGATCACCACAGGCCACTATTCATCTATCAAGATACATATAAGGCCCTCATCGTCCTATCTAAGCAAAATCAGTCCACAACCAATAGCCTCGTAATAATCAAAAGAGTAACCTGTAGGCAACTGGAGACCCTGACGCCTATTCTTTTAAGCATCTTAGTAGAAGCAAGGCTTAAAGTGAATGTAGTTGTCATAATCTCCTAGACCACAAAATGACCCCGTGTTTTGAAGTTGAGAAGAGACTTAGTGACATCCCTGGCCAACCCTGATCAGCAGCCGGAAGTGAAATTTCTAACTTGCAGGAGTGCTACCAACATTGCAATCTGCACAATGACAGCATTGTCAAATGTTGCTCAGGTGATCCAGGGTAAATTTTTGCATTATAGGGGATGTCAATCTTGCAGGTTTAGGGCCTAAGGATGTTTCACTTAAACCAGTTTAGTTAAACTAGTGTAGATTTCAGTGTACAAGGGACTTATTTCTGTTTCGATTTCGTCTGCAAGGAACCAATTTAAGCTAAACTGACACAATCTACTCTTAAATAGAAAGAAGATTGTCTGCATAGGGTTTTGCATTGGCTTACCAAAATGAACTTAAACACATACCTTTAGTTAATGTGGTGCAAGTTTGTGTATAGAGAAGGCCTGCGATATGCACAACTAATGCATGAAAGCTCAGTATGATCTCAAATGTATGTTTTATTCAGGAAGTAAGGCTGATTAGTGATGTGCACTGGTCAAGACTCTTGGGTTCTTTCCTAATCTGATCTAGGCATGACAGTTCATATTGAGACACAGAAGCTCCTTTGCTGGAGGTTTTCAAAAGGAAGCTGGATAGCCATCTGTCTTGGATAGTTTAGACACAACAAATCCTGTATCTTGGCAGTGGGTTCGACTAGCTGACCCTTGTGGTCCCATTTAACTCTATGATTCTATATCACCAGACTGGATCAGAGCAGTGGTCCAACTAGCTGCATTTCCTACAGCAGACAGAATCAACTGTTCCAAAGGAAGGTGACAGAATCTCTGGCAGCAAGTAGTTATGGGGTCTCTGTGCCTTAGTTTCTCCATCTGTAAAACGAGGCTCCCAATGCTTTCCCTACTTTGTAAAGCACTCTGTGAGCCTCAAGTGACAATGATGAAATATAGCTATATATTATATTGTTTTTCACAGTAAGCTGAAGCAAAGCAGCAAAAAGGGTCTTTTAACAAAGACTGTTTATTCATATTTAGCCTCTGACTATGTCATTTGCATCACAGAAGACTCTGCTTCTGCTATTTCATTTTGTTCTTCTTAGTTTATTGTGGGAAAACAAAAAAAAGGGCAATTTAAGAAACTTATCCTTCGAACTTTTCTAATCTTTGCAGCAAACAATTTAACAAAGGTTTTCATGTTTGCATCTATTGGGTTTTTATACCAGAGCATTCAGAGCCTTTGCTTGATTGCACTGGGAAACCAAAAGGTTGCTGCTCAATCTCTTCGCAATGTTCCCTATAGTGCAGCCACTCAGAGAGCTATCAAAGCTCTGTGGAGGGCTGATAAAATCAATCTGTTGAAATCAGCTATACAATCTGATCTCACCCTTTTCTTTTTAAAAAAACAAAAATTACCTACCAGCCCAGACCAAAAAAGAAATCCCCATCTGTACCATGCTCTTGGATAATGCAAGCTGTATTGATATGTAGAGTGTTTGCTTCCACAGATTAAAAATTCATCTGTTACACTTGAGGTGTTCAAGCTGTGGAGCATATTGCAAAGGCAGTTAGCAAACGGCTGTGCTGATTTTCTATTTGGGTTGTGGGGAGAATGGCGAATCAAGGAAGATGTAAATTAAGCTTTTGGCAGGGGGAGCTACTCAGGTTAGCTCATGGAAGATGAATGAGAGGCAGGACAAAGAGGGGCTTCCAATGGCTTGCTGGTCAGCCCTGCTTTAATCACCCCCAGCAACATCTACAAAACTGATTCTCATAAATCGCTTTTCTTAGTGCCCATCATCCCCACTGTGAGAGGTAAATGTAGCTATAAGAAGACCATTTTACACCTAGGGCTTGTTCAAAAAGAAAGGGGTGGGGAGGCACCAGATATCTTCCCACAACCCACCCCCTCAAGAAAACCTCTTTCCCTAGTTGCCATTTCAATCTCTCTTTTATGTGGCTCATAGCACCTGTTGGCCACTTACCAGCTGATGAGATTAATTAGCCTTCAATTATCATCAGTTACATTCTGACTTTTTCTACTAGTTAATCCCTTCTAGCTGTTCAAATAACCATGTTCTGAGCTCCATCCCCAGTCAGTGAGCATGAGGCCTTCCCACTTTATCCCTTCCCTGGCCAGTCTTTCTGGTTCTCCCTCCGCCAGCATTCTGTAAAAGAATGTTGTTGCATACAATATACTAGCAACGTGCCAGGCGGGTTGTTTTGCTTCCTTATGTGAGGGGGATGGTTCCTGGCAGTACACCCCGGTGTACACACACACGGCTAGAACTCTGTGTATTCTGCGTACTAGATAAAGTATTGGCGATATACCACAGCACACAAAAGCATCACAAGATCCAATAGCTAGCAGGTGAAGTCAGTAAAATTCAAACTGGAAATAAGATGTCTGTCTTTAACATTGCTGGTAATTAATCAGTGGAACAGATTACCAAGGGATGACTTGGAGTCTTTAAATCAAGATCGTGCATCTGAAGAAGTGGGTATTCACCCACGAAAGCTTATGCTCCAATACGTCTGTTAGTCTATAAGGTGCCACAGGACCCTTTGTTGCTTCTATAAATCAAGACTTGCTAAAAAAAATATGCTCTTAGCTCAACCACACTATACAGGCTAGATGCAGGAGTCACTAGATTATGCCAGAGGTCAGACTAGATGATCATGGTGGTCCCTTCTGGCCTTAAAATCTGTGCATCTATTAATCCTGCATTGTCTGGAGGGTTGGTGAGATCTAACATGTTGGGTTTTTTTAACTCTAATATCTGTGATTTCAGCCATATCAAAAATATACATTTGGGTTCTACAGAAATTTCACAGAGCTCCACAGAAATTACTCTAAAATCCTGTAACATTCAATAGAGATTGTGATTTCTCCTAGAGAATATTTAAACCAACAGAACAGTATTTAATCAAAATGAAATCCCTGCTATAGTATTCTCTTGCACTGGTTGTTTAAAAAATTCTTTCTTTCCACACAGGGCCAATCAGTGGGGTATCAGAGCCCTTTCTGAAAAAAACGGTTCTCAATCCTTGTTAAATTCAACATAACTTTTTCATAAGGCGTACAATGGTCTATTCTTGAAAGATGAGAGCTACTAAGTTTTATAACAAGATTAGAAAGGGGCCAAACAGTAATATCCTTTTACAGCCCCAGAAAGCAGAAAAGTGTAGCTTAATGCACCATGAAAATAGAAAATGTTCCACTATGCTGACCCACCTGATGTTCATGCCAAAATGTCTGATATTGGTGGTGTCGGAGCTGAATTCCAGGGTCAGCTTACAACTGGGCTGAGCCTTCCGAAACAGGCATGGGAGCAGCTGGTGAGCTGGAGGCGTAACCTGTAAAAAGCCAAGAAGATGACTGAAGCGAGTCGCAGCCAGTATTAGAAAACATGGATTAGTACCTGACTTCTTGGGGGGTTATTTAATTATTATGTATTTATGCTTTATGTTCTGGTGGCAGGAGGAGATGGGTATACTGGGTTAGCTCCTCCAGAGGAGATCTCTTTACTTCTACAGCCTTGGATAGCAGTGTTGGCCTTCCCTGAGCCCAGGACATATAATGCAGTGGCTTTCAACCTTTCCAGACTACTGTCCCCCTTTCAGGAGTCTGATTTGTCCTGCCTACCCCCAAGTTTCACTTCCCTTAAAAACTACTTGCTTACAAAATCGGACAAAAAAACTACAAAAAAGTGTCACAGCACACTGTTACTAAAAAAATGCTTACACTCATTTTTACCACATCATTACAAAATAAATCAATTGGAATATAAATATTGTACTTGCACTTCAGTGTGTGGTATATAGAGCAGTATAAACAAGTCATTGTGGGTATGAAATTTTAGTTCGTATTGACTTCGCTACTGCTTTTTATGTAGCTTGTTGTAAAACTAGGCAAATATCTAGATGAGATGATGTACCCCTTGGGAGATCTCTGCGTACCTCTGGTTGAGAACCACTGATTTAACGTACATATGGGCTAGAAGCATGAGACACCATAGTTGCAAGCAAAACCAAGCCTCTTCAAATAGAACCCTGAGTCCTCAGCTTCCAGAATACAGGGCAGCACCACTACTTGAGCTAAATGAATCTCTGTTATCTGTAGCAAAATTGGGGTATATAGTCTCAGGTGGGGTAATCCCCTATTCTAGAAAAGATCAGACATTCCATCCAGTATAGGACAGCAATGCACATTACATCATCAACCCCCAGTCCTGTAATGACTTATCACCTTATATACATGCTTAACTTTGCATACTGTGAGCAGTCTCACTGAAGCGAATGGGCACAAGTCTTGGAAGGATAGAGGCTATAGGTCCCAATCCTGCTCTGGGACTGAGGCCTTAACTACTATCTGAAGGCATGCTCTCTCTCTCTCTCTCTCTCTCTCTCTCTCTCTGCTTGTATCACAATGTGTGCTAGGAACTGGGCAGAGGGGGAAACCGTTCTATGCCTTTGGACATGCATCAAATTCAGCTATTGTGTAAGCAAGTGCATCTCTATTAACTTTCATGGAACTTCAGCTCTGCTTGTGCCAGGCGTGGAGAGGGGGCCCTGTGAAGTCACAGACATTCAAATCCACGACTTTAAAGAGGGGAGATATGTGCATGAATCCAACAGAATCATAAAGCTCCACTTTGAAATGCCACGGTTTATTACTAAGCTTTTCCCCAACTGTCAGGCCTAAATTGGCTTAATTGTCTGAGATATATCCTTAGCAATTTCCCTTAGTGATTTATGGGATTAAGAGCTGTTTTCCTGCTGGTAGGCGACATTGTTTACCAGCCTCTCATCTCCAGTTCCCATTTAATTTAGACATACGTGGTGAGCTGGCATTATGAAAATTGGATTGTTTCTTTATCCCCATTAAACAAAAGGTGATTTGATACCAAGTGTTAAAATATTATTGCTTTATGCCTCTCCCAGTCCATCAAATTCCCAGCATGCACTCTGTGGCACAGCAGGGAATAATCATATGTTAAGATTCAGTGCTGATGTAAACAAAAGAGACACCCAGCTTAGTATCGGTTTGTCTTTAAATGTTAAGAATGTGCTTCTTTCTAATAGCTGCTCTCTAAACAATGCAGAGGAGCCGAGAGAGACTTCTGCCTCCTAGGAGAGCATGACAATTGAGCATCTCTCCGGTACCCATCACCGAAGGAATAGGTCAGAGAGAGAGAGAGAGAGCAGAAGGAACATGACAGTGCCTTGTTTAGATGATATTAAAAGGAGACAAGTCATAATCAAAAGACATACACACAGAGCATGGCGAGAGATGGGGAAGCAAACTCTGCGATAGCCTCACAACCAGCAAAGAGAGAAGGGGCATGGCAGTGCGGGAAAAGAGGAAAATCAATCTTCTGGTGTGACATGAGATTCCTTTGATCAAACTAATCTTTTCATACCTCGCTTCCCTTTTCTTGTTGCTCTGAACATCTTCTGCCTTTGGCGGGGGGTGGGATTGGGGGGGAAGAGAGAGAGAAACAGATAAATAGACTGGCATTTGAAATCAACCAGCAAAGCACGGACTGGGGGAGTTTGCTTAGGTGGGAAAGGAACTTGACAGGCACGGATTCCAAATAAATTGGTAAATTCAGCGCTGACTCCTGGACTTTTGGAGCCAGCTGGTGCAGGTACAGAGAATGGGCAGAAGGGGATGAAGAAAGCCATGTGCATTATACTCCCTGCATCCGATTCTCTCCCTCCTCCCCAAATCCCCAAGACATGAATAACTGCCCGTAAAGTCAATAATTGGGCCAGATCCCCAGCTGGTGTCATAGAATCATAGAACATGAATCATAGAATATCAGGGTTTGAAGGGACCTTAGGAGGTCATCGAGTCCAAACCCCTGCTCAAAGCAGGACCAATCCCCAATTTTTGCCCCAGATCCCTAAATGACCCCCTCAAGGATTGAACTCACAACCCTGGGTTTAGCAGGCCAGTGCTCAAACCACTGAGCTATCCCCCCTCCCCCGTGTCAACGGGCTCTGCTCCATTGATTTCAGAAATGAGCATTAGTTGGGAGGCAGGAAAGGGCACATTACATTTCAAAAAACCCCAATCCAGTGAAGGATGTAAAGATACTCTTATCTTTAAGCATGTGAGAAATCTCCACCCGATTTAGCAAAAAACATTTGCACACTTGGGAATAAAATTTGCAAAAGTGCCTAAGTGACTTAGGGCCCAGATCCTCCCAGGTACTTAAGCACCTACATTACATTGAAATCACTGGGAGTTAGGAATACCTTTGAGGATCTGGGCTTCAGAAGCCTAGGTCCCATTTTCAAAAGAGACTTGGGGTCTCCTAGGCTTCAGAGCCCAAGCGGCAACTTCAAAGCACTGTCCAGGCAGTATTTTTAGAGCACTAGCATGAGCCTTGCTGGCCCAGGTCTATCAAATCAAGCTGGAAGGCTCACTTTCGTACACTGTGTAAATGTACTCTTGGGCACTTCAGAGCCAAAGTATTTGGGTGCTCCTCAAAATTGCACCCATGTTTAATTTATGGCACATATTTAAATCCTATTGAATACAGAGAGACTTAAGCACATGCTAGTGGTTTGCTGAGTCAAAAACTCATTCTAGATTCACTTAGATTCAGCTCTGTTTTGGGGCCAGGAAATCCAGAGATGAGTGGTGACGGTGCTGAGATGGGAGGAGTAATATAAGCTCCCCAGTTTCCCCCGGCAGACAGTAGGAAAACGTAGACTGCTAAAGTAAGCAAAACATTTAAGTGTCAACCAACCAGCAGCATGAATATCCAGTGTCTCTCTTCCCAGGGGGTACTACTGCTGAATTACATTGGTAAGCTTTCCATCCTTTCTCCCTCCAGTCATTGCATCAATCATAAGTAAGTTCTGCATGTAGGACATAACATGTCTACCTGTGTGTATTTATTACGAGACAAAATGTGTATTATATATGTGGATTGGTGTGAATTTTCACCATCAGTATGGGGGACTCTCAGCACCTTTATATGATTGTATCCCTTAACTCTCTGATAGAAAAGTGCTATGGCAATCAATAGGGTCCAATAGGAATATAATAGATTTCTTTAGAAATCATTCTAAAAAAGCTATAGGGTCACATTATCAGCCGGCGTAAACTGGCGTAGCTCCATTAAAGTCAATAAAGTTATGCCAATTCACACTAGCTGATAATCTCTTTCATAGACTTTAATTATGAATGAGATCCTTTCTATAGGGCTTTTTTTTAAAACCATCTTATAGCCACTGATAGCAAGAGATAGAATACAGTACGAGATTCTCTAGGATGGTTCTAAGAGACAATAAAAAAAGGCCCCCGTTCATTATAAATTTCATAGGACTTTCCCATACAGGTTAGCAGACTCAAGTGATATTTACATCTAAGTATCTGTGAATAAGCCTATTTTGTACAGTTAATAGGATATATGTGCATATAGCATACAAAAAGTAACAGTTTGAAGCTAGAAAAGGAAAAAAGTCATGCTAGCTATTGGAGTGAGGGACAGTATGGAAAGCCTCTAGAGAGTGAGTTCACACAGTTAGTGGAATAATCTCCCATGGGAAGTTGTTGAGACTCTTTTACTAGACGTGCTCAAGAGAAAATTGGATTTAAAGGTGAACTGTAAAGGTTTTGCTGAAAATTAAAAATTCACTCATGAGATCCCAAGAGAGGGAAACAGTCTATAGCTGCTGTTTAAATATGTCATTAGTGCTGAATTTTAGCAAATCTGAGACAGTTACCAGCTCTTTAAGATCCGGAAGCATTTGATCTGCAGACATCTTGTTTCCTTCACTGGAGGGAGTGACTTTTTACAGCCGCCAGAACCATAGCATGCAAGAGCCCCCTTCCTGCTGTAAAACTTCAGAACTTTCAGCCCAAAGGACAAAAAGAAATTGAGAGACTTCTCACTCTTAAACTCTGCTCTCAGCTACATGGACACAAGTCAAATCAGGGCTTAAATGGGACTAACAACATGGTGCATAGGCCTTATACAAGGCCATCCGCTCAGAAGTTGATTTCACCCAGTGTGTGCTGTTGCTGTGGCACCATACTGCATTTCAGCACCAAGGTTTACCTCAGTGTGACACCGGATAGGTCATTAACGTACTGCAACCAGTTGAAGAAGAGGGCAGCCAAAGTCAGCACTTGGAACAACCGGCTCAAAAAACTGGCCCGTTCCATGTAGGGTATGAGCGCCCAGACGCTTAGAACTTCAGCCCTTGTCTTCTGCTATTCAACAGCAGACAGCACTATGCACCTGCCTGGTGTCGCTCATCTCACACGACGCTGGCCGAAGCAAAGCTATGCCTGTCATTACTGGGACTTTCTGTGCAACTCCGCGGCCAACACTTAGTAATATAGCACTGCCCCATATTTGCCGTGAGAAGGCCTTTGTCATGCTTCTGGCCAAGTTTCATGAGAACAGCGACCTGCCTTTGTACGCAGACCTCTTCAACCACCCGCCAGCTCACCTGTCTTCTAGACACCCTTTATGGTCATTTATGCCACCCCAGGACAGGATGGTGGAATCCGCTTGGCGCAATGAGTGGTCAGCGACGACAGTCGTTAATCACTCTCTTGTCACGGACCCGACCGTCTGTCCACCAGGTTTTGATCTGCCAAGGCACCTGTGGTCATCTCTGAACCGATTTTGAACAAGACAGGGCAGCTTATTATTCTAATTATACCTGGCCCTGGTAACAACAGTGCCACATTCAGGGCTGGGCTAAGTGCTGTCCTGTCCCTAATCTTACAAGGGGCCCGAACAACTTCAAAAAGTATAAAGCACCATCTGCTCCCAATGAAGCTAATGGGAGTTACAAATATTTAGCACCTCTTAAAATATGCCCCATAAGAGAGAAGTGCATTCAGTATCCTGCAGGATCAGGCCTTGTGTACATAGGTGTGTGCTGATAAGATACAAGGCTGGAGATATGGGGGGGAAAGCACACTAGGTGGTGGCGAATGCTAAAGATTTGCCGGATTGCAGACTGAATGGGGAGCAGCTGTAAAGGACTAATAGTCTTTTCCACATCTGAATTTGGGATATAAATAGCACTCAGGTGCTCAGATGAGGTCAGTGAGTCTGCAAGTTGCCAACCAGAAAGGGAAAGAATGGAGGGAGGTGACTGGAAACGGAAAGGAAGCCAGCAAATACATTGTAATTGTTTTGTGTGTATCTTTCCTGTGATTAGAGATAGAGACCACTGGAACCACTCAGGAAAGCTAAACCATGCATAGAGGGCTGTGCAGAAGAAGGTAAAGCTTCAGAGGGTATGGATAAGCTCCCTTCTCCTTTGATATTGTCACCTTGTAGGCAGAGCAAAATTAATTCATAGATAGGAAGGTTGTTTATATAGTTAAGATGCTGCACTGGGGCTCATGAGATCTAGGTTTAGTTCTCAGTTCTGGTACAGACAATCTGTGTGACCCTGAACAATTCACTTACTCTCTCTGTGCCTCAGTTTCCTCATCTGTAAAACGGGGATAATAATCCTTACTTTGTCTGTTTACTTTAGGACAGGGCCTGTCTCTTACTACGTGTCTGTTCAGCACATAGCACAATAGGATCTGGGCCCTAAGCCCAGGGCTACACTAGGGGAAGGGGTCGATCTACGATACGCAACTTCAGATACGTGAATAGCGTAGCTGAAGTCGGCGTATCGTAATCGACTTACCTGGCCATGAGGACGGCGGCGAGTCGATCGCTGCCGCTCCCCCGTGGACTCCGCTTCCGCCTTTCGATGAGGTGGATTGCTGGAGCCGACGGGGAGCGCGATCGGGGATCGATTAATCGCATCTTAACGAGACGTGAAAAATCGATCCCCGATAGATTGATTGCTACCCGCCGATCCGGCGGGTAGTGAAGACAAGCCCTAAGTCACAATAGGCAGTATAAACAACAATGGTAATACGCTGGTGGAGAATTTCCCAAATACTTTTACAGGTGGGAGAGGGCACAAAATAGAGTGGAGCCAACCCCTATGAAGAGAATGGGTTTCTGCCCTTTCTCATTCCTGACCTGTTGATTAACATTGCCGTGTGAATGGATTGATGCTGCTGCTACTTCCTATTTTTGTCAAAGCCCTTTGTCACAAAAATGCTGTATCAAATATTTAAGGTCCTGTATACTCTATGAGTTATAGCAGGGGAGATGGGGCCACACTGACCTTTTCAGTATTCTGTATTGTGACTAGCTATAGTCATGCCATTCATTTCACTGTTTTACAGCCTCAGTGAGCTGCAGAGACCAGGGCAGAATAGCCACCCCAATCAAAATACGAAATGACGAAAGGTCAGAATAGTAAAGTACACTAGTATATTTCAGGGGATACATTGAAGCATTAAAATTCTGATACAACATCTTGGTGCCAGAGTCTGTAATAAGAAAAAGAAAATGGCAGCACATGAATTCAGAGTGGAACCAGAAATGTAGCACAAGAACACGAGTGAACACGCACACATTTGCACATGCATGTGTGCACAAACACAGATATGCACACATACATGCATGCAAACAAACATGTGAACACACACCCACTTGAAACATAAACAAAAGCAACACACACACATTTGTTACGATTGTAAGAGTGATTCCCCCTCCCTCCCCCACTCTCTCTAACCGCCTCTCTTCCCCAGACCGTTAGAGGCTTGGCTCAAATTCTCAGAAGTATTCAGGTGTCTAACTCGCATTGTAATCAATGGGAGTTAAGCACCTAAATAACTTTAAGGATCTGTAAAAGCATATTCACCCACGAAAGCTTATGCTCCAATACATCTGTTAGTCTACAAGGTGCCACAAGACTCTTTGCTGCTTTTACAGATCCAGACTAACACGGCTCCCCCTCTGATATTTAAGGATCTGGACATTTGTCCCTGTCTTAACACTTAGTGACTGGTAAAGCTGCATGAAACACAGATGCTGAAGTACACAGATGGACAGTAAAAAAATATTTTGGTTCATTTCCAGTGGGGTTCCCGTCCCCACCCCCCGCCCCCAATCTCTCTGAGTTGGGCTGTTTTTGCCACATACATTTTTCAGTGGAAACCACGGGTGAGATCCTCATCTTAAGGTAGCTACACCAATTTACACCATCTGAGGCTCTAACCCCATAAAATCAGCCCACGATCATTTGACATTCAGCTGACATGTGCTCCAAACTTGGCTGAGATTCACTGAAAACATTTCCAACCTTTTTGACTAGCCTGGGATACAGGGCCGGCTCTAGGTTTTTTGCTGCCCCAAGCAAAAAAAAATTTGGCTGCCCCCCCCACCCCGCCCCTGGGCTCCCCCCCCCCGCACCCACTGCCACCCCAGCCCATGGCTCTCACCCCCCCCCACCAGTGCCCTCCCTCACCTGCACTCTCTGCCGCCCCAGCCCTGGGCTCTCTCTCCCCTCCCTGCACCCCCTCCCGCCCCAGCCCTGGGCTCCCCCCCACCAGTGCTGACTCTGCCTGCTCCCCCCTCACCTCCAGCCTGTCTGGTGCTGGCAGGGGTGGGGTAAGCAGCGGGGCTCCCGGGCCACGCCTCAGCCCGGGGTCCCTCCAGCCGGGGCTCCTGCTTCCAGGACTGGCCAGGTCCCAGGAAGGCAGAGCCTGGGGGACCGCCCCGGCAGGGGGCTGAGGAACCAGGGCAGGTCAGCCCCATGGGGAGTGGAGCCCCGGAGAGTGGGACGCAGGCCCCACACGGCAGTCCCCTCTATGGCCCTGCTGCTGCTCCTGGCCACCTTGCCACAGCCCCTGAGCAGCTCAGGCGCTTCACCCAGGCCCGGCTGTGGTTCCGTGGGGGTGGGTGGGGCAGGGGCGCGGCTGCCCTGCGGCACCTGCGGGCAGCTCCGTGTGCCCTGCGGGGCGGCCCTCAGCCCGAGTGTCCCAGTCCTTACGCCGCCTCAAGCAAAAAAAAAAAAAGGATGGTTGGAATGCTGCCCCTGAAAATGTGCTGCCACAAGCATGTGCTTGGTTTGCTGGTGCCTAGAGCCGCCCCCTGCTGGGATATGGTTCAGGTTGGTAGCAAATCCCCAAAGCAATTCACACCTGTACACCACTGACGTTAGCAGTTACTCCTGATTTACACTGGTGTAAGTTAACAGGGAATCAGGCCGTGTGGATTAGGTTTACTGCAACATTTTTTGTTCCAGCTGTATTGTTAGCCAGTTTGCTCGGAAGAATTAGCAATAGAACAAAAGAAAATCACCAAAAATTGTTAAGAAAAGAAGAGAAAAAGTAATGAGATCAAAGTTCCTTGCTTCTGCTACAGACTTCCTGTATGAGCTCAGACAAGTCATGTAATTTCTCTCTCTCTCAATTCCCCATCTGTAAGAGGGGCATAACAATACTTTCTTCAGCCCACTCACCTTTCGCCTATCTTTTCTATGCTCTTCAGTGTAGTGACTGCCCCTGACTTTGTGTATGTACAGTGCCTAGTACAATGGAGTCTCAGTCTATGTCGGGGCCTCAAGGTGCTACAATAGTACAAATAAATAATAAGAAACTCAACATTTATTTGGGGAAAAAGCAGCTCTCCAAGATCTTTCACAAATTAATAACCAGAACTCAAGATAAGCTTGGGAACTGATACATACACACACACAAAGAGGCAAATTAGATGATAAACTGTAATGTTAACTATATGTTTTAGATGCCATTTTAGATCATTCTGATTAAGGACAACATTTTTTTTTTTTTGCCTGATACATTTGCAAGGATTTCCCAGTATGAAAGCCCCTATTGAAACTATCACAAAGTGGGAATGCATGAATGAGAAGATAACTTTGATCAGAATTGTACTGATTTTCTTTGCATGTCTCTGAAGCGGATCTTGATTCAAGTACCTATGTCTTGGGGGTAATTTTTGAAGTCTTTAAGCCAAGCAGTTTTAAATGATGTACGAGCCAAACCCTAGAAATTTCATTTCAGAATCGGGGATGTTACTGATACCAGAAGATCTTATTAGCAATAAAAGAATATTACTATAATTGAATAACTCCTCAATTAATAAGTGGGAGAGCCAGCAAATACAAGCAGTTCCCACAGCAGGAGGCATTTGAATGATCAATGAGCCAATTAGCATACTTCTACCCAAATAAATGAGGCTATAACGAGATAAGATATGCTAAACTGAAAGAGGTAAATATTAGTTTTATAAAAAATGGAGGTGAAAAGTTTAACAATTTAAAAAAAAAGGTTCCTTTCAATAAATAATTTGTACTTCTAATACAGCCAAAATGAGATTGAGGGCATAAATTAACAGGGTCAAATTATTGTTATTATTTATATTACGGTAGCACCTAGAGGACCCGTTGTGCTAGACACTATACAGACATAGTAAGAGAGAGTCCCTACTATGCAGAGTTTCAGTCTAAATAGACAATGGGAGGGAGAGGAACCAGAGGCATGCAGTGGGAAAGTGACTTGCCCAATGTCACAGAGAAGGTCAGTAGCAGATCCAGCAATAGAATGTGGTCTTCTCAGCCTCCTTCCAGTTCCCTATCCACTGAACTACATGGCATCTCCTTTGCCTGTGATGACTTGTATGCAATGAAGTGGTGGCCCAGAGAATTTCCATTGAAGTCAGTGGTATTTCTGAGGTGTGAATGTCTACTGAATGAGAGGAGAACCTGGATATAAGGCTATGTCTATACTACACACCTTTTAGTGACACAGCTGTGCCGCTACAGCCATGCTGCTAAAAGGCATGCAGTGTAGCCACTGTTTGTCGGCAGGAGAGAGCTCTCCCACTGAGAAAAAACTTCCACCTCCAACGAGCAGTGGTAGCTTTGTTGGCAGGAGAGCTCTCCTGCCGACAAAGCGCTCTTCACACTGGTACTTTCCATTGGCAAACTTTTGTTGTTCGGGGCTGGGGGCGTGTTTTGTCATTCAGGTTCCAGAGTAGACAAAGCCTAAGTCACATGTGTTTGGTTGCAAAGACAAAATATTCATTATTTGGAGAAATATATCCGTGGGGGTAAAACAAAATGTCAGCTTTCATCTGTTGAAGCTAAATATGCATGTTGTTTTCATGAGTGGTGTGTAATTGGGTAATTCTGATTGCAAATAAGAATCTTTTTCTTCTTCTAAAACAGGTTTAAGTTTGTACAAGGTAATGAAGCAGGGCTCTAAAGATCAGTTATGGAACAAATTGCTTTAAGTGAAAGCAGGCGGTTGGCTATTCTGATTTCTGTGGTTGGAAAAGCTCTCTACCACCCCTTCCCCATTGCTGTTGGATTATTATGTTTTTCATTTTCTGAAAAGATAAAAATTAAGTGATTAAGGAGAAAAAATTACAATCAACGTCCATTCATCTGCCACCCAAAAACTGATGCTGCTTCATCCCAAGTTTTGTTAAACCCCTTTCAATAAATAACATGGAAACAGAAATGGGAAGGATGTTGCTATGTAACGTAGTTTTGAAATGTACTAGGCACAATGACCTTCGCCTCTGGAGATTATGTGCAAACCATTTATATGCACAGCTGTACAAATTGCCAGAGTTTAATGTTAAATTCCATGGAAAATCATCTTTGCTGCTCTGCATTTGAGGGAAGGACAAGGTTTAAATATTTAATAGGTTTCCTTACTGTGCAAGCACATTCAGTATTGCATTAGTGGCTAGGCCAGCACAGAGCCCTCTTTCAAGAGTCTGCCTTTCAGCATCCGACAGGCTTACCTATAACTAGAGCATTAATGATACAAGTTAATCAAATCACAGACAACAGGGGCAGGAAATACAACCAAGGTGGTCCAGAGCGTTGCTGCCTACCACCAGTGTTCTGTGGGACTACATACAGCAGCACACCTTCCCACTAATATCTAATCCAGCCTGCTGCTGCATCTCTGCGGAGATGGTAGGTCGGTCACCTCCATCAGGAGTCTACTCCACTGACCTTTCGATCTTAGTGGCTGAAACTGACCCCAAGTTAGGCCCCAGACAAGATCAGGGCCCCATTCTGCTGACCGCTGTACATGCGCGTTGTCAAAGACCATCTTACCCTGAGGGGCTTACAGGGAGAGATCAGGGACTTTATAAGTCAGGGGAAATTATAATTAGTTCAATTCATTAAAATCCTGCCCTTGTATTCACCCACAAGAGCTCTTCATAGCCCTCAGAAAGCAAGACATCCTAATATTGTAACATGGTGCAATATTCTATAGACATGTCCAGGTAGCAGATGGACAGATAACCCCCCTGATGACACAAGCTAGAACTTCATATTATGCCTACTGCTGTCCACGAGGAGTTCTTTTGCAAGAGGACCCAAACACGCCAAACGAAGCGCAGAACTCATACCACTTTAGCTGTGATTGCATCAGGTCTCACAAGCTAAGGGTCTTATCCCACTTCCAAATTAAGAAAATGGAAAGAATTCTATCGATTTCAATGGGAGTTGGATGGAACCCTGCACAGCTCAGGACCTGGTCAGTAATTGGTTGTGCATATCCGCTTGTGGTAATTGCACTCCCGGATAACAAACTGGATTGCCAGGTCATGGTCTACATGTGCACACATGGAGACTGCATGCACAATTGCATGTGCAATGTGTATTCAAGTTATATAACACAGCTTGGCGTGCACAATTATGCTTGCTTAATACTAAAACTGAATGCCTGGAAGTTTATCCCATTTCATGCGTAATTATGCATAACTCAATAATCTGAAAACTGAGGCTAAAATTTTTCACAAAACTAGTCTCTTTTGTGCTATTTCAAATATGCCTGGATGGGCTGAAAATATTACAAGGAGAGCTGTTCTTGTAGTATTTTGGGACACTAACCCTAACCCTAATCAGAATTTGGGAGTGCAAAGGCAAGAAAAATCTAACAATAACTGACTCTTTTTGAACCTCAAGAAGTTTTTGCTTTTCATTGTGGGTGAAAATTCAAGGAAGAGCTTTTCCTACCCAATACCAATATCCTGGGATCCCTCACAATAATTCTTAGCTGTTATGTAGTGCTTTTTATCCACAGATCTCAAAGCACTTTACAAAGAAGTTAAGTATCATTATCCCCATTTTACAGCTAGAGAGACAAAGGCACAGAGCGGTGAAGTGACTTGCCTAAAGTCACACAGCAGGCCGATGGCAGAGATGAGAATAAAAGTCAAGTCATCTGGGTCCATGTTCAGTGCCCTTTCCACTGGGACATAGTGCCTTCCAACCTAACACACTGGGGAGGGAGGATCCAGCATGGCTTCAGAAGCTCTTGAGTATCATGCTCCTTCACATTTCCCGTATCCTATCTGGGGGGTTCTCTTGTGAAATGATCATTCTGAACTCCAGCTGGAAGCAGTGCAAGGGGAGGTGTTTTCCCCCAAGGCTCATATGTCTGCTGGTTCAGCGCTGCCCATTCACTTCACATCTCCAGCACACTATTATTAAACGTCTACCATCGCTAAACTTAATAGACACTCAGTGGATTCTGCAGTTTAAGGATAGACAGCCAGTACGAGAGACAGGTAGTGGTCAGAGTGGATGTTTTGCAGCTTGGGTACTGACTCATAGCCCTAACTAGGTGCTAAATGAGGACTGGCCAACAATCCACAAAGTGAGATTCTCTCCCTTCTCTATAATAAATGCCAGTAAATTCTGAAAAAAGAACGAGGGGTACTTGTGGCACCTTAGAGACTAATTTATTTGGGCATAAGCTTTCGTGGGCTAGAACCAACTTCATCAGATACATAGAATGGAACATGCAGTAGGAAGATAGATAGATAGATCTAGATATAGATATAGATCTAGATATACAGAGAACATGAAAAGATGTGGGTTGCCATACCAACTCTAAGAGACTGATCAATTACGGTGAGCTATTATCAGCAGGAGAAAAAAGGGTTTGTCTACACTGGGGCATCTAGGAAAGTTAATATTAGATATCTTGAATGTGAAGTGGATTATTTAATCCTCATTAAATCCCTGTGTGGGAATTTAAATGACATTAAATTAAATTAAAGTGGCCATAATTCAGTTTATTTGAATTCACTTTGGAAATTAATTAAGATAAACTGAATTACAGCCCCATTAACTCTGAATGAGGGTGTTCACACATGGGTTTAATGTGGTTTAACTAATCCATCAAATTCACGTTTTAAATTAATTTGGATTAATTTTCCTGGATGGCCTTATGTAGACAAACCTTTAAGCATGTAGGGGCCAGATTTTTAAAGGTATTTAGGCATCTAACTTCTACTGAAGTCAATGAGAATTAGGCACCCAAATAACTTAAACAAATGGGCCCTTCCAAGCACAAGTCCTATTGACTTTTAATTTTTGACTCTTAATGATTTCAATGGGAGTTAGGTGCTTTTGAAAATCTCACTTGGTGCCTGTCTACATCCTTAGAGTCCTAAATACCGTTTGAAATCTATATCTTAGGTGCTTTTGAAAATTTTACCCAAAAGCTAGAATGATTAATGTTATTGTATTGCAGTAGCATGTAGGGGCCCCAGTCAAGGATCAGGCCCCCTGGTGCTAGGTGCTGTACAGACAAATGAAAAGGAAGTCCCTGACCAAAGGATTTTACAGTCTAATTACAGGATGAGATAAACTAGGCATCCAATTCTCCCACCAAAGGTAATTCGGATTGAGAAAATCACATGGGCAGCAGTCACTTTTGTTAGAACACACAAGGCAAATGGCCTCTAAGTACCAGCCTTTGCAAAGGTGGCCTCTCTTGTCTCCTACCTAATCTGTAAAAGCCATCAACCTGCACATAGATCCTCATGCATATGCTGGGTTACAAGTGGTGAGCTCTTCCAAGGTGACCACCCTCTTCTGACGACATTCAAATGACTGATAGCTCTGATCTGTACAATGCTCGCCTAACTCCTGTTCCCACCCGCCCCTCTCTCCAAGCTCTGCACTGTCAACACGAATCAGGTGCCAGCACAGGAACAAACACAAACATCTGAAAGCAGCTTCTCCTTTTTTATTCTTCTTTTATTTCTCAATATTTTTTTCAATTTACCACGGGCCCTAATTTCCCTATCAGTACTGTGGCTTTAAGTGTATTGATTTAGACTCCTCTGTGATATCTGCCACAGAGAAGCGCTAAACACATCAAGGAAAATGCTAAAGCGATTCCCAAAAGCCAAATCAACAAAAAGATTCTCAGTGGGGAAAAGAAAGCTAGAGACAGAGGGGGGAGAATGAAAGAGAGAGACAGGAATACAATCCAGCAGGAGCGTAATGCCTCTGCACTGACTAGCTCCACTCCACAATCACATTAAGCAAAGAATTTGTCTGTAGGACCATCTGTCCTGCTCTGTGTGTGTGTGTGTGTGTGTGTAATTTCGGTGCAAGCTGTCACTAGCGAAATAAATAAAAAATACCACTGTTTTTAAAAACAATAAGCAATTTGAAATAAATAAACCCCCAGCTAGTTACAGAGCCTAAGTGAATAAGGAAATTAATGTGCACTAGCAAAAAATTGTAGTGGGTGCAATTTATCCCTGTGCAGAGGGTGAACACAAGATGGAGGCACCACTTGTCTTAAGCCGCATTTTGAAGGAATAAGCCAGACTTAAATTGTGCGCTGGCCCCTCTGCATAGGGCAGGGAATTGAATGTCAGTTGCTCTTTTGAAAAATGAGGAAATTAGAGCATGCATTAAATGCAAGATACTAAACTGAGATGATAAAGGTGAAACTGGAAACTAAATTGAGAAGAATGAGGAACTTCTGAGCTGAATGCATACCCAACCTCACTGTGGACCTGATTCAGGAAAGCACTTAAGCAGGTACTTGACATTTAAGCACATGCTTAAGTCCTATTGACTTTAATGTCATTTAAGCACATGCTTAAGTGCCATCTTGAATAAAGATATTTCCCTGAATCAGGACTAGAGCTGGGAATTTTTCAACTCAACATTTTGTTATTGGAAAACGCCAATACATCAAAACTGAAGCTTTTTGATCGATTTTGATGAAACTTCAAAAGGGATTTAAGCAGTTAGGAACCTAAATACTACTGACTGTCAGTGGGATTTAGGCTCTTAAGTGCTTAAATCCCTTTTGAAAATGACACTTAGACATTGCAACTCTGGGCCAGATGAGGACAACCTTACTGCAAATAGTACCTTACTCCAGAAATAGTCACATCATCTTCAATGGAATGACTTGGTGTAAAGTACTATTCAGCATGAACAGGGATATCATCATGTAGCCCTCGGTGATCAATCACTCTGGAATCAATTACACGACTTATACAGTAAGGCACAACTCAGCATGAGTAAGGATGGCAGAATTGGGCCTGGAGTACATATTGTGTTCCAAGTACTTCATAAACATTATCTAATTAATTTGAACAATACACTGTCATTGCTAAACATAGTCTGAGACACCCTTAATCACCTGATCACTGATCAGATAGATATTTTGTAGCTATTACAGTCTATTAGGTCACTCGGCCATTTGAGGTCTTTATTTTATTGTTGTTATTCTCAGATGGAAGATTCTAGGGTGAGATCTTCAGCCAGTGTAAGCAAGCATAACTCCCTTAACTTCAGTGGAGTTACACCAATTTACAACAGGTTAAAGATTTGGTCCCACCCTTTCAATAGTGCCCAGAGAAGCATTGTGATTCCAGAAGGTTTCTTTTCAGCTGACTCCCATGAGAATGTATTGGGTAAAGCTTTGGCAAATATTTATTATGTTCTGTGCTATCCGTTTGGACACTGGTGATATCAGTGGGCATTGGTTATGCCACACCAGCTGGGGACAATGTGGGGAAGTTAGATTATTAATAAACTCACATAACAGATGGGAAAATGTAGTCAGCCATTTATTATTGATCCAATTTTGCCCTAGATCTTTCTAACCAGAGGAAATTTCCAATGTGGAGAATCTTATATTGAGCTCTCCATCCACTTACTTAATCACATTTCTTTTCGTAACCCATTTATGTTGAAGACTCCCCCTATATTGAACATAACTTAATGGTATTATATTCTGAGGCACAAGCACAGCTGAAATATTAACTTTATTAGTTCCCCGACTCTACCTGTCAGGAGTTCTGGCTGCAGCCTGACAGAAGGTAGACACATACGGGGAAATGAGGTTAAAAACAAACAGTGTTTGGAAGACGTTACAGAAGGCAGAAATACTCCCATATGTAAGATAAAACCAGGTATTGCTTTTTTGTGGATGTCTGGTTTTATATAGGCTTCTCCATCAACATACAAAGAAACAACCAAACAAAAAAACCATCCAACCAGACCACAGTACATGTGATCTCTGGATAGAAACTGCATTTTTAGCCTGGAAAAGAGAGCTGGAGGGACTGGACCTTTCTGACCTTAACTACAAGGATCTGGAGCTAATATAATTTTTGCAACATTTTGACAAGTTGATCAGAAATGCTGTGTTTGTGAAAAGGTTATAAAGGGGGTCTGCTGGGTCCAAAGCACTCCCTCAGTGCCTGTGCCTAATCAGATTAATCTTCTGGCTATAAGACATCCACCTTGTGGTGCTGATTCTTCATGAAGACTGGTTTTACATCAACATAACTACAGGAACTTCACTAGAGTTACTCCTGATTTAAATGCAAGTAGAATCAGGCCCTCTCTATTCAAAGAATTCTGTGTAGATACAACTTCCTCTTTTGCCATAACTGCTGGTTCTCTAGCTGACCTCTGCTGTACATCATTTCCAATACGAGAGAGATGTGGTCAGTGCCTGTGAGTTAAAATAGACGCGTGAGTGCAAGTTTACAAAGTGTCACTATCCAAGGTGCTGAAAATATTGCTCATCTGAAATTCAGACATGCAGTTGGGAAATATGTCATTTTACCAGGACTCTTTAGGAAGCAGATATGGTTGCATGCTGGGTCAGAGCAATGTTTCTTTTGAGGAAGTGCACCAGACATTAAAATCTATGAACAATCCAATAATGTAAATAAAAATTCTATAATAATCAATGGGATAAAAGTGCCACATTCTGGGAGTCCCTTCCAAAGATACAGACTTTCACCATTTTGCAATTATTTAGAGATATTAATGATGCAATTGGTCCTTGAGAAAACCTAGAAGGTAAAAGAGCCAAGCAGAGAAGAGCAGTCAAGAAGCGAACAGGAGGAGACCAGATTTGCCAACCTAATACTGAAACACATTTGCTTGCTTCATCTTTATTGCCATCCTTTCTTCTCCCTGCCCATGCATCCCCATCCTTTCCCATCCCACAGAATCATGCCCCCAAAATATTCTGGGGGGAAATGGGCAAATTAAAAAACAACCACAGACAAACACACAAATGCATGATGCATACAGAATCACCATCACAAAGGAATCTGCTGGCCCGGGCCCTCATGCTTGTATGGTATCCTACTGACATCAGTGGTGCACATGGAGAACCCCACACCTGCATATTGCTTTGTCAAAGCACCCGCATGGACATAAGGATCCACTTATGTGGTACTCTTAGTAGGATCAGAGCCTTCAATGTGTTTCTCTCTCCCCACCACCACCACCTGATCCCTTTGTCTTTCTCTTCCCTTTGCATTTCATATCTTCTTAAGCCCCAGTTCTGAAAACGGCTCCAACAGGGTAGATCCCAATATCCCCAACTTCAGTGAGACTCCTTACAACTGCCAGGACCAGCCCACACAGATTAGATGACGACGTTGGAGCCTTAGGGCTAGATCTACAATTGGATTCCTCTGACCACCTCCTTGCACTTTTGGGGAACCCCTTTAGATTCAGCAGGTCTTTGCCAAACAGAGGCCTTAAATTGTGCAATTTCAGTATACCATCTTAATGCAACGTTTTGCACAAAGCATAGCATGATTTTTGGTAATTTGTAAACAATGACATTTGAAACCCTTGTGCCAGGCAGAAACAAGGACTGGGTTCAATATATCTAGGGGTCTGTCTTAAAACTGAAACACCACTGGCTCAAGTCCCCACCCAGAATTTCTGTGATCACTAAATACCTTCCTTGTGAGCCCTTACTAGGCAATGATCGCTTCTCGGCTCTTTGGAGCTAAGATCATGTGTAGTACTAGGCAATAGTTCCCCACTTGCAAGTACTGAGTCTGTGTGAAGGGGGAACGGGAACACAGTATCAACTTGGGAAAATACAACAATCTATATGAATAAGTACAAGACTCCCCCAGGGTAATGTTGGGAGTTGTTCATTAGCTCAGTTTCCCATCTGCCCATAGGCAAGTCCAGTAGGCAAATGTCTCTTCCATGCCACTTCTCCCTTCCCCATCCATTAAACCTTACTAATCATCAGTGTGTAGTTCAGTCCCAGAGTCCAGAGGTTCACACAGGCAAGTCTGTCTCAAGTCCTTTGGGAAGTTGTGTCTGGTTGTGTCTCAAGGCTTCACCACCTAATCGTGATTTCAGCTTTATTTACTGGCTGGGTAGCAGGGGGCCTTACTGAAGTTCGCTGAGCTTTGCTGTTGCCCTCTGCCACTTCAGCAACGCACCCCATCAAAAAAATGCCTTTGTGCCATCTCCCATCTTGAAGTCATTTGCAACAGCTCCTCTAATGAGGTCATCAGCCTGCATTATCTGTTACTGCAAAGACCTCTCAACAGCACAGGTTCTTCTAGGAAGGGAACATGTAGGACCTCTGAGCACAGTCCTTGCCAAAAGGGATGACCAAGACAGGAGCTCTTTGTCGGTTCTGTTCCAGTACCCAACCAATTCTGAGTTTGTGTACAGTTATGGTGACTCCCAAAATATCACTGACGTAATTATGGGTAACTCTCTTATGCAGGTGATGCAGCTCCAGGGCCATTCTTCCCCTTGTTTACCAGCAGACAGGGGAAGAGAACGGCTTACCCTCTAGAGCATCAGGCCAGAGAGAGAGAGAGAGAAAGAAAGAAAATTGTCCCCTATTCTCTTCAAAAACTAGGGACAATGATGATGAGGACAGTGTGGATTTTGTGCATTCCTATGGATAGATTATGAGAAGCGATAATTTGTCTTCTGTGTATGTGAAACTACTACAGTACAAGGCAAAATAAATAAATGAATAGTTTTGCTTATGTGTTTGAAGTGCTTGTAATAATGGAATCTGAGGTCCCAGTTCAGGAGAGAGCAGCCATGTCCAGGAAAGCTTAATTGCTCAATGTGCTTCATTTGAAACATGCGCATTTACACCCCATTACTTTAGCACATGCTTAAAGTTAAGAAATTGCTTACGTGCTTTCCTGAATTGGGGTCTGATTTATCTCCCTCCCACCCACCCACCCCCAAGATTTCAGCTATTGGGAAAAGTCAATTCCATTTCACAAATGCTTTTATTTTTTTCCCCTAGTACTTCTTACTAGACCCTTCTTGCACCTCAGTGAGCATGCCAGATGTTGTAATTTGCACCTGTTTGGTTAGTGTCAAAAAGGCCTTTTTATTTTTATGCTAAGCAGAAGGAAAAGTGTCTTCAGTGCCTTTGAAGAGTTCCATTAATGTTTTGTACTTCCCATTAACTCTTCTAGCAAGACTGTCCTAAAAAGGCAGAAATACATCAATGATATGCAATGGAGGAAGCAAATCAACATTGTAGGCAGATCCTTAGCTGGTATAAATTGTATAGGAAAATGTAGTTCATACCAGCCGAGTATCTGCCACAGGAAGAATTTTCCATTGGGATTTAGCCATAAAAGACTGTCTTGCAAAGCAGAGCGTAGAGCTCAACACACTTATCATCATGACCCTACCATTTAACTGGTTCTCAGAGCAAACCAATGTCTGTGTCCTTGGGAAGGTCCTCTTCAATAATGACTCATCAGTGCCATACGCTGTAGGACAAAATGGGAATCAAGCTAATAATAAAAGTAAATATTTGCCACATATTTTATTGGGAAATATTTGCAAAATTCATCCAGAAAATGATTAAATGAATTTGTACTCAGGTTAGTCATCCAGGATACATTCAGTGAAACTAGAATTAAAAGGCAGATTTTCAAAAGAGCTCAACACCTCCATATGAAACCTGATTTTCAAGAGCTCAGCTCCCAATTAGGCACCTAAATGTACTGACCAGCTTTTCCAAAGTGCTCAGCACCCAGCAGCGCCCACTGAGAGCACTTTGGAAAAGCTGACTATGAATGAAATTCTGGGGATGTTCTTTTTCCCCCACTGCAAGCTAATTAGTTTCATTGATATCAATAAACAATGGATCATTCCACCCCTCCTCTGAACATGATTAAACATGAGATCTGAATTTGAAACCCATCCAGGAGCCCTCAGAACTGCTGTATCTTTATTTGCTAGAAATGTTCTCACAGATTTCCAGCAGAGATCTAAGCAGCAAGATGTCTGAATCAAGAATCAGCTCCTCTCTCAAAGGCGGTGAAGAGCTTCACAGGGATTTGGTGACCCCAGTGACTAACTCCCCTATTGCAAACCTTTTGAAAGGACACCTGTGATTACACTGATGGGGGTGCAATCAAGGTGGTTTGATTAAAATGAAGGGGAAAGAACTTCCACCATTCGAAACGAGAGACAATCAAATACTAATTAAATCAGAGCTAGCCATTAAAAGAGGATGCATGGCCCATGCAGCTCCATTGAAACACAGATTCCCCGAGTTTATAACCCAGAGGCACACGCCTATGGTGAAATTCGCCCCTGTGCAGAGGAGCCAGAACAAGGCCAATACACCACTTTAAACCCTCAAAATCAGGCTCAGTTGAGATGGAAGAGGTGCACAGAACTTGTGCTGGCTATATGCCCACGGTTACATTTCACCCATAGAATATACACATCCCCGCAATAAACCATTGTTTTCAGAGAGAGTCCTGTGCTGTTGAGCACTTCCAGAAAGATGCATAACATCAACTCCCACTGAGTTCAATAAGAAGACACAGACCTTGCCACATCCAACAGAAGATCTAGAAACAGAACCCAGGTTTCCGGGCATTTAGTTCTATTCCTTCACCATAACACTAACAAAGGGACTGAAAGTTATTTGCCAGTGGAAGAGATCCCTACAGACACATTCCCATTTTGAAAGGTCTAGCGGTACTGATGAACTGATATAATTACTCCCCTCCTCGACCCAGGGAAGATGCCAAAGAAGTTACAAGGTTTGACACAATGTATATAAGCTTCACCTTGCAGCCAGCATACAGTCTAACTCCTCTGCTGTGTCGCTGAATCAAGCTAATGAGAAAACTCCTGAGGTTTTTCTAAAAGTCACAAAAAGGAAATAGAGGACACACATCAGGGCTGGATTATTTATTGGAAACAAATAGCTAAACGACCTTGGGCCGGAAGCCCAGGCCCCTCATAGGCCTAACGTCACATAGTATTACTTCTTTCCCAGACATGTGCTCGCTGGGCATTTAAACTCTGCCACATGAGCTTGCATTTGCTTTCAGGTTGTCTTCTCCCCTTTCTGTACCGGATAAAGGAAATTGGAACTAGTTACTGTGCAGTTGTGGGTGAAATCAACCAGATGAAACAAAAATGTGCCACCATGTTGCCTAAATAGACCATGAGGATTCAAGAGAGACCTCAGGTGAAGAAAGCAAAGCAAGAGACTGACAACCTTACGGAAAGGTCGATCTGCAGAGATGCTTTTCTCCTACCTGCCTGGTTTCCTAATGATTTGCAATTATGTTGATCCATCCCAGAGAGTTTGCACTTGCTCAACCCTCGCTTGGTTGCATGCATTTGTTCTCTCCCGCTCTCTCTCTGATTCAGAATGGGCTTTTTATGTATAAAGATGGTTGCTTTTGGGGAGGTGGGAGTATTGCTCTGACTGTGTTAGCCCAGATACTAAAGAGATTAACAGGAGTGAAACAGAGAACAGAACCTGCTGCTGGGCTGTGAATAGGAAATGATCTGTGAGTAAATTCAACAAGCTGGGATGCAGTAAATAGGCAATTAACATTCATTTTGGCAAATCTGCACCTGTGAGCTGAAATGCGAAAAGAAGAGCCATAAAAGGGGAAACAGCTCTTAAACGAGGTCAGAGACAAAGAGGACCCATCACACATTCCTGGTGCTGTGTTTATCAGATTCCTGGCTGCATGTCACCAGCCGAAAGTATTGTTTTTATTTATGAAGGGCGGCAAGTGTGCGAGATGTTTTGGGAAAAAAAAAAAAGGCAAAGTGGGGATTAAAATAAAACCCAGCTCTCCACACATTGCATCTCCATTTAACCCTTCTGGTGCTGGATTCCATCAGCCTAGTCTCTATTCCTGATGGCTTCATTCAACAGCTACCCTGGTGAAATTAGTGCTGTAGTTAGAGCATGGCAGTTGCTCTGTCTGCAGGTATTTCGGGGGCTGATTTGAAGAGCTGCTGAACACACACGCAAATCCCATTGACCTCACCTAGAGTTGTGGGTACTCAGCGCTTCTGGAAAAAAACTCACGCCCTTACTTGCTAGCACTACATACAGGAGAAGTACAGAGCCAAAGCTGAGGCAGGAAGACTCAGTGCACAGACACCAGGCTAGGACTCAGAAGACCTGGGTTCTATTCTTAGCTCTACTGGTGGGTGACTTTGGGCAAGTCACTTCACCTCTGGGCTTCAGTTTCCCCATCTGTATAATGGGGATAATAATACTGACCTCTTTTGAAAAGTGCTGGTTAAAAAATGCTATTATAAACACTAGGTATTATTATTAATTATGCCAACGGAAAGACTCCCATTGACTTCATAAGCTTCCAATCACATCCTAATTTAAAACAAAGAAAATATCTGCATAAATTCCTTGAGAGGGATCTTTACTGTCTCAAACGCCAAGCCTCTCCTCATCAGAGATCCTGATTTCATTGCAAACATCCCTAATAATTAAATGAATAAATAAATAAATAAATAAATGTAAAAATAAAACAGAGAGAGGGTCAGGAACTAGCAAGTCTATCCGCAGAACTGTCTGTGAACAAGAGGTGTCTCAAAGTTTGCCAAAAGGCCTTTAAAAGAATCTGCCTCGCCTATTTTAGACTCTCAAACAAAAGGACACAAATTAAATCACTTGCAGCAAGTCTGGCCAGTTTTTTTCCACTCCCACCCCCCCTTTCAGCTTCTTTGAGCCTGAAGTACCAAAATTCTAAATGCCAGCTGAATTGCAGAGATTCTTGTGTCCCAACAATAGCATGAGATTGATTTTCTGATTGTGCAACAGAAGTAGTGGGGGAAAGAATTGATTTGATTTGTCTTGAAGGTTCTGGAAAAGCATGGAATCTAACAGCCTGCTTATTTTTATTTATTTATTTGCTTGGCCTGCTCCTCTGAAATAAAAAGCGGCCTATACTGCCAACTGATGTAATCAGAGCCCCTATCACTTAGCCGATCCTTGCAATACTTAAGCTAATCAGCTGTGTCAAGGAAAAACATGTTTCATTACCTCCCAGGCCCTTGTGAGAAAACAAATTTGCACAACAAGAAAGTGGCAGCAAAAGTGACCTAGAAAAAAGAAAGAGAGAGAGATATGAAGACCATTTGGGAAAAAATGAAAACAAAAATTGAGGCCCGGGTGGTCCTGAAATTATCCCCATGCAGTGGTCACCGAGGAGTAGCTTCATTGGTGTGTGAAGATGTGGCGTTGCAGAGATCTAAGATCATCCTCCGCTTTGATAGACATGGTCCTGGACAAAACTGAACTGGAAATGGCTCTCTCATCCCACAAACATTTTCCAGATTTCAGAAATTTTCCATTCTGTATTGGAAGGAAACTAAGATCTCTTGACATTTTTTGTGATAAAACCGAGTCACTCCAGAATAGGCGGGTTAGGACATTCACCCGGCATGTGAAATACTTGGGTTCAAGTCCCTGCTTCAAATCAGACAGAGCAGAGACTGGAACCTGGGTCTTCCATATCCCAGGTGAGTGCTTTAACCAAGCTATTGGCTACTCTAGAGCCTCTTTCCCCTGCACTCCTGCTGCTCCCTCTCCCCCCAATCCTGAACATGAGACACAGCCCATGAAATGATGGCTTTACATGAAATGGCATTTTCCAGTGAAAAACCATGTTGCTGAAAAATCCCTGACCAGATCTAGTTCTGAACTGCAAAGACCTACGGGCTGCAATCAATGTCAAGCCCTGATTGTCCTTATGTTTGAGTTTTACCATGTTTGAGTAAAAAGTATTTAAGTCGACAAGTCTCTGTGCTACCATGAGGAGGATAACAGCCTCCGGAGCCTGCACACAGCTCATTGCAGGATCAGAGCCTGAGAAATCTCTTTTGGCTGTGTGCTTTCTTCACAGTGTTAGAAAGGCACCAAGATTCTTGAGCTGTTAATTGACTCCATTTGAAACCGCAGCATTTGTACAAGAGGTGGGATGCAGTTGTGGGTGGTAAATATGGAGTTTTGGTTTATTATTGTTTCAAACAAAAACATAAATTAGTGCCTCTTGTTTTTCAGCCCAGGAGTGCTGAGTTCACTGTGACTAGGTGAAAAGGAGTTGGGTGGATGCTACTAGATTTACTAGAGCGATGGAAAAAACCCTTTTGCTGGCGCCTATTTATGCACACTCTCCAAAATATGAAATGCACCATGCATTTCAGAACTACTGGCTTTCTTTATACAGCAGCGGCCCAGAGTGGAATTGCTGGGGATGCTGCAAGTCAGGATTAAAGTATATTGGCAGTTATGCAGTCCCAGGACTGGAACAACAAGGAAGCGTACCTACTTGTAGAAATTGCAATAGATTTGGTTTAGAAGAATTCATTAGGCTTCTGTTGGTTCCTCCTCGTCGTTCATTTTTTAATTGGAGAACCAGCCTCCAGGAATCAGTGGACCAACAGACCTGTTACATGGGTTTAAATGTACTTCAGAACTGGAAGTCAAGTACTTTCCCTTAGAACGTCCCATGAATTGACAGTGCTCTGTTGGGACTTAGGACAGGAATAGCAAGTGGTGGTGCAGGTCAGGACTGAGGTGCACTGAGAGAGTTGCATGGAGAAGAGGACTCTGCATGTATGTGCATCAAAAGCCTCAGATGTGTTTGCTTGTTGAAATGTTCCAAAGAAAGTACAACACGTGTCTAATCTGCAGTTCCTTCAGACAAGTCTCCACCCCTTTTCATTCAAGTAGTCCACACAACAACGGGGTGTGTGAGGGTGTCTGAGAGAGATAGCTGGGTATCTGTATGCACCAAATTGTAGGGATTAGTTCTTGCAGCCACTAACAAAGAGAATGGGACTGAATCCTAAGAGGTCCTCTGTATGCTGCAACTGAATGATTTATTATTCAGTTAAAGCCTCTAAAGAGGGAAACAAGACCTCGTTGTCAACTCTGATTTATATTCTCTCATTTCGCAATTCAATGAGCGAATCAGGTGGGCATTGCTAGAAACTGCTTATGGATTTTGCCCAATGAGATATAATTGCATTTGTATTCAAAGTTTCATTTTTATTTCCTCTCCATTTGTGATCTTTTCCTTATTTTATTTTCTCGCTCACTTCTAGAAGACCAAACTAAAAGGCTGGAGTAGGTCACTTGCTATTTTTGCCTTTTTTTCTTGTTTTTCTGTGGTTCAGCCCCATTGTGCAAGTTATTTTATACTTAGCCCCTACATGATGCTAATTGCTGTAGATGGAGAAACCTCCCCCATTGGAAGAGAATTAACATGTCACATGTGGGGTGAAATCCTGGCCCCACTGAAGTTAATGAGAACTTTGCCATTGTCTTCAGTGGGGCTAGGATGTTACGCTAGGTGTTTCCGACAAACAGGGGAATTAGAGAGAACATTCAGGATAGCAACTGCAAGATGCATTATACTAGAGCTTATAAAAAAAATATTGGCCAAAATTGTTTTGGATCGAAGTACGGGGGGGCTGGAAACAAATTTTGCTTGCTTAAAATTCATTTTTCAAAAATTTCTGGGTTTTATTTTTGAGGGTGTGTGAGAAGCACATCAAAGCTTTCAAAAGCAAAACAATTTTTTTCATTTTCATTAAACAAAACCCTGCAAAAATATCATTAAGATGGATTTTTGTTCCCAGAAAACACTTTCCACTGTCCGACCAGCTCTACATTCAGTCTTCTTTGTCCCTTTCTTCTCTCCCAGTAGGGGAGTGAGCACACTCAGGTAATTACACAGCAGTTGCTAATCATGACATGTTCACTGAATGTCTCTTAAAAGCTCTTTCAGAGTGAAATTCTATTTTAAGGGCTTGGTGCATGGGCTTTGCACAGGGGTGAGGTTCATCCTCAGTGTTGGCACAGTTTCATAATCAAATTCACTTGTGAACAAAAAACTAGTTAAAATAAGGAGAAAAGCAGTACATTACGTACAGTACAGTTGCAGAGATTCATCTGCCAATAAATACATCCTTCTAGGAAAAAGCGGTTTGTTGCTTTTTTATAGCAATGAACAGATGCAACGCAGCATGTATCAGGAGGACCTCAGCATCATTATGAACATGTTCCATAGTGCATAGAGTCCCAATGAAACACATGAGACTAAGATACCCTAGCTATCATTGGGCTCTCTTCTTAGTCATAGACCCACCCTCGCACCACAAGACACAGATCTGATCAGGCCAGCTTTTAGAGGTGACATGAAGTCCACACTGCAGCTTGCAGTAATCAGCTCTTCCCCCATGCTTAGGCATTAAGGCTTTTGACAGTGAAAGGAAACAGTTCTTTGAATTAGTGTGAATCATTTTGTCGGGGAATAGTGTAACTACCAGTAATTTTCAAATCAGTTTACATGACGTTCCATTTATTTTATGCAGCACCATGTCGCTGTTCCACTTGACTGCACAAATAATATGTGCCCTTAAAATTAAAACTTTTCATTTTGGCGTAGCTTATATTTCCTCTGGTTATATGTTGAAATGTCTCCTTTTCATCAGCTGGATTAACTCTTTGTTTACCTCCAGCCCTTAGGTGCTGCAAAGACCTTTCTTAAAAAAAAATATTTTTTTTTTAAAAGAGAAGGAGGACAAAGGTAAATGCAAAGCCTAATGATATAGGGCCTGATGTTGAACCTAGGGTGTATTTTTGAATCCATATTTTTGTGGGTGTCTATATATCACCCCCATAGCATCCGAGGACCTCCCCAGTTACAAAGCAATTTTATCTTTACTACATCCTGATTTACAGATGGGGGCCTGAGGCACATGGTAAAATAAGTGACTTGCTCATAGCTACACAAGGAGCATATGGCTGAGTCAGGAACGAAACCCTAGTTTTCTGGGCCGCAGGGCAGTACTGTAGCCACTAAACTATCCTTCCTATCCACCCCAGTGGCAGATGAAATGACTTTTCCAAGGTCACACAACAGGGTCAGTGACTGAATCAGAAATGGATGGTTTCCTGGCTCCCTGTCCAACTCCCTTGCTACTAGACCATGCTAGGCAGTAAAGTAACAGATGATTGGAAGCGGAATTACTGTCACTTAGAAGCCTAAATAATTGATAGCATCTATGTGCTGGGTAGACATCCAAGTGGCATTTGTTCAGCCTGGAAATAATTACAGGTGTAAAAATCTGGCCCATAATCTTTAAAAGGGGAGATTAAAGTTGCAAAAAGCCTCTTCTACGAAAAAAGAGGAGAGAGACAAGGCGGATGAGGTAATCTCTTTTATTGGACCAACTGCTGTCCAATCTCAAAGATTTTGATTGAGAGCCAACTGAAGTCAATTGATAGACATCTACTAACCCACAGTGCTTCATAACAGGATTTGAGGCAGGTCAGTATCATTTTCCCCATTTTACTGATAGAGAAACAGAGGCACAAAGCAGCTAAGGGACTTGCCCAGGGTCACACATGAAATCAGTGGCAGAACTGGGAATAGACTCCAGGAATCTTAATTTACCACCCAGACACCACATAGATGGGCACAATGTAAACACAAAGATAGAGTGATTCCCAGCATCTGATTCTCCTCAAGAACTACTTTTGCTAGTGCAGCTCCATTAAATGGAGTTAATCTTTATTTACATGGGTCTGAGATGAGACTCTGACCCTCTGACCTTTAGAACAATCACTGGCCACAAACCAAGGGGAATAAAAGGAGCAGACAGAAAAGATCTTCTCGCTTGTTGCTTCAGTGTGAATTGTTCATCCAGAAAATAAAACTGTTTTGCCAACGCTGAGTGCTTTTCCTGCTAGAAAGCAGGGTACATGACAGTCACCTGGTGTCACAATCACCCTGAGTCTCCAGACAGGGTCTGAGCACAGTCTAAGGATGTCTCTAATGGAGAACCAAATTAGCACACAGAAAAAAACAAACAAGAGCTACTCATTATGAATTGTTAATAGCCTGTTTACTGCCGAAGCTGTCATGGAAAACAAGAGAGTCTGCTAAGTCAATAATTTATTTCAGGCCGTGGAATTAATTAGGGAGACAGTTAAATAATTGTGAGAAAGTGAAAATATGTTTGGATTTTAGATGCGACTGGCAGTTTGCAGTTTTTTCTCCAATAAACAACAAGTACAAGAAAAAGACATGCTGTATCCAGGGGTCACAGGCAAGAAAGGGATATGACAGCTTGCACCTTAATTAGGGTTGGGAGAACTCATTTGGATGAATTTAGCACCCAGTTGAAAACAATAGATTGTTGATTTAGGGCTTGACTACACCAACATTTAGTTCAGTGGTTCTCAACTCGTAGCCAGTGGGCCACTTGCAGCCCGATCAGCACACAGCTGCAGCCTATGTGACTTCCTTAGGGCCAGACAGGGTGTATGTATCGGGGTGGCCAAACTTATTGACCCTCCGAGCTGCATATGATAATCTTGAGAAGTTCAACAGCTGGACGTGTGTGCCGGGGCTTCAGCGCTGCGGGGCGCGTTTGCCAGGGCTCAGGGCTTCAGCCTCAAGACCCACAACCATACAGGGCAGAAGGCCCTAGCCCCACCACCCTACCACAGGGCAGAAGCCATGAGCTTCCCTCGCCCCAGTCTGGTAGGTGGAGAATGGGGGGAGGGTAAGGGGGGCTGTGCGAGCCACACTTTAACTGTAAAAGAGCCACCTGCAGCTCGCGAGCCGTGGTTTGGCCATCCTTGGTATATATATTGTGTGGATGCAGCCCACATAACACAGAGAGAGCTGCATATGTGGCCCACAATGGTAAATAGGTTGAGAACCGCTGATTAAGTTTGTGGCAAGCTCTACCTGCCATGCACTCAGTGTCCGTATGGACTCGGTTGGCATTCATTAATAGTTCTTTAGTGTGCTTTGATCTACCGCACTTCAAAGCTTATTCATGAACGGTTAATGCAAGGCAGTGGGGTCCACATAGATACTTAGGGCTGGTCCACACTGGGGGTGGGGTGGGGATTGATCTAAGATACGCAACTTCAGCTACGTGAATAACGTAGCTGAAGTCGAATATATTAGATCGATTTCAAAAGGTACTTACCCCGGTCCACACCGCAGCAGGCAGGCTCCCCCGTCGACAGCGCTCCCTCCGCTCACGGAGCTGGAGTTCCGGTGTTGACGGGGACCGGCTCTGGGATCGATTTATCGTGTCTAGACGAGACGCGATAAATCAATCCCAGAACATCGATAGCTACCCACCGAATAGTTATATATGTTATATGCTATGTTGCTATATACCCAAGATATATATATACCCAAGAAATATAGTTAAGCCAGCTTAAATCCCAGTGAATTCTTCCTTCAATTTAGCTACCGCCTCTTGGAGAGGTCAATTGACTAGAGCGATGGAAAAAGCCATTTCATCATTGTAGGAAGTGTCTACACTATAGTGCTACAATGGCGCAGCTGCAGTGGTCGCCCAAACTGCATGACCTGGGAGTCCAGCTTCTGAGCCTAATGCGGTTTCCTCAGCACGCCAAGTGAGCCATCACAATGGATTCTGTGAGCTCACACAGCAGTCACTTTCTCTCACATCATCATACGTGACACAACGCAAATGTTCAAGGAGAGGGAATCCAATGCGACTTGTTACAATGCTGCATTCCCGTGGAAAAAGTGGGGAAAAAGAGCTAGGTGAAGCTGTATTTTATTCATACTCATGCACATACATACATATACACACACTTACGTACCTTTTGGTTGTTCGTCTGCACACATATATACACACACAAACTTGTGTGTGTCGGGATATTTATACCTATATATCTTAGTTAGTTTGTGCATAAGTGTGTATGTGCATGAACGTGTGTGTATGTATTTATATAATGTATTTGCACAGTAGTGAATGTGTGTATATATAGAGTGTGTGTGTATATAAATATTTCATTACATATCAAGGAATGGATCGGTGTGTATACTTGGTGTGTGCCTTGCCTATTTTCCCTTTTTGTTTAAAGTTTTTAGCTGCCAGCAACATGTGGCATTCAAAGCCTCAGCAATATGAGTGTCAGAACTGTCAGGAAGATTAACAATAGGTATTTGAAAAGAAAACAATAGGTAGTTAAGGAGCTGTTCTTGGAATATGATTTATGGGAGTTTTTATGACAGAACCATGACTTTGAGATTAAAACAGTGCACATTCCACGAAAACCCAAGTAAGTGGGTGTTCTGATAAACAGCTTGCTCTTTGCCCAGAGATGCTGTCCTGCTCTTTATTTCTTTAAGATGTTCATATTCTCTAAAAGGAGGATGAAGGAGAATACTAAAGTTACAGCTCTAAACAAAGCAAACATTCTGGGCCAGATCCTCCGCCAGATCAGTGTAAACCCATTGAAACTGGATCTAGGCCGATATACCGCAGCAGAGGATGGGCCCTACAAGTTTAGCAGGTTATTCAGACTCACAGGGAATTAGTGAATTCTTGCTCCCAGTTAGGGACAGCCCATCTCAAACTTACTGTTCTCGCCCTGCTCCCTTTACTCACCTACTGCCACCATCTGTATTTTCTCCCAGAAAAATCTCACCCCTGTTGGTGCAAGAACCATCTTCTCTGCAGCTTCGGCTACTTGCAACAGGCCTCTGTTGAATTTCAGCTTTCCTGCACCGCATCTTATTTTCCTCTCTCTGCCACTTTTACTATGTTAAGTGTGTTGGTCTTATTCTCCACTTCCTTGCACCTTGTTTCTCCATTCACAAAGCAAACGTATCAGGTTGTAAAAATGTTCTCATCCAATCACAATTGACACCCACTTTTCCTGGATAGAAGTGACTGCACAAGGCACATAGCAAGGGGGAACCCAGCTCCACAGATTTTAGGACACTCACTTGACTTACAGAAGTGACACCGGGTGTGTCTAGAAGTACCAGGCAGCTTGAGCCAACTCCCATTAGAGCTAATGATGGTCTTTCCATTGATTTTAATGGGGCTGGGTGAGACCCATAGAAAGAATGTGTGCAAAGGAGGAAACCTCTAAAAACCATCCTTTTTTTCTTGTTCTGTGTTAGAGGGTAGGGCAACAGTTACTCATTCTGCAGCTAGGGTATCAGAAATGTTTACGGTATTTCTGATAGACCTATCACAGCACGGTTGATGACATTTTCAAGATTTTTTTACTATTATTTACTTTAACTTTTCAGACAGAAGGGGACTGTTTTGCCTGGGCTATTCTTAATAGGGAATTAGACTTTGCAGGAAATATGACTCCACTGGCATACATGTCCCGTTTTCTGAGTAGTCTGAAAGACAAAAGTGACTGTACTTTTTGGTTATGATTAAGCATTTGCTTCTCAGCTCTGGGATCTGTTTCTTAGAAAAGGATCCAGCTCTTTTTATTAGCTGGCAGAACAAATATAAAAATATGGAGACGATTAAAATGAGAAAAATTATTTTCCTTTAAAAAAAAATGCTAAAGATTGAAATTCACCTCTGTGCAGCGATTCAGCACAAGGTCTATGTGTTGTGAAAACATCTCGGCTTTAATGAACTTTTGTCAAATGGCAGGCAGGTTTCTATCAGAAATCTGCCTGGTTTCCTGCTGGTAGGAGGCCTGGGCTTCCAGACTAGATAGCTCCAGGGGCAATCCCACGATGCAGATGCCCTGGGTACTCCAGGGTTTCCTGGCTCCCTGCTGCAGAGCCAATATAACTAGGTTCAGGAAAGACTTGGACCTATCCTCTATGAACTTCTCTATCATTGTATATCTGCCAGGATAGTCAGGGATGCAACCCTATGATCTGGGTGTCCCTAAATCTCCAACTACCAGAAGCTGGGACTGGACGACAAGGGACGGATCTCTCAAAGTTGCCCTGTTCTTTTCATTCCCTCCAAAGCATCCGGCACTGGACGCCGTCAGAGATTGGATACTGAGCTAGACGGACCATTGGCCTGACCCAGTATGGCCGTTCTTATGAGCTCTTGGGGCTTCCAAGCTCGCTGCTATGGAGCTGGAAGCCCTGGAAGCCCCAGCTCTAACCAGGGCTCAGAGCCAGGCTGGGAACCTGGAAGCTCTGAGAACCCCAACTTGAGTCAGAGGGGCAGCTCCCTGCCAAGAAGTCCTGGGACAGGCTTCAAGGGTCTGCAGCCCTCCAAATGCACATTCTGGGCTATTACTGAAGTCAGTGGGAACCATGTGCAAACACAAGGGTAGAATTAGTCTCTGTCTCTACCTCTCACTCAGACCTCGGTGTCTATTCAATAAGGGCTTTTTCTAGTTCCATTCTTCTGTTGCTGACCTCTGAACTTGACAGCAGCCGCTGATACCCAAACTAGGTGTTACTGCTGCAATAATTTGATTGGGAAGATTTTATCTAAACAAAGTTCAGCTATTAAGTTTCATCAAGACAAATTTTAGCTCTCTTTCATAGAAACAGCAGGTAAGTTAGACCAGTAGCTGTCTAGAGCAAAACTCATTAAGCCGGCTTAAACCTCCAGCAAGCATGGATATAGAAGTGTCTTTGGTGATAAAATCTAACGCATAGGACATTTCTACGGCTATAATCTAGATGATTGAAATGAGCAATACTATCTTAGGTTTAACATAGAGGATTTCATGCCTCAAGGGTTCCTTAGAATTGCCAAGGCAGTATCAGATGGGCTGAAAAAAACCCAGACATGTCAAGTAAATGCCGGGGCTCAGACAAAAACATATGTCTTCGGCAACGACTTTTTTGGCCATTTCAAAGGCTTGAGAATTATGCCCGTCAGCCAAATGAGAAAAAGGGAAGTTGTAAAGTGTAAAGAGATTAAAAAGTTTTCTTTAGGATATTTTCAAATTGTGAATGCAAATTCCTGAAAACATTTTTTCATGCCCTTCATTTTCACACACCCACTCCACTGATCAAAACAATAAAAAATAATAATTATTATTATTATTATAATAATGCTTTCAGTTCCTCAGAGGAAAGCTCTGTCACTATGCCGATGCAGAGGGAAACTGAGTCACGGAGATAAGGTTACCTTGGATTTGAGGGGTGTGTACACCCCAGAATGTGGTCAAGCCAATTGCAACCATATTATGTGCATTCAGCCACCATGAATTAATAAAATAGAACACCACATAGAGGCCTCAGTCAGGGATTGGGACACTATGCATACATAATAACTCACAACTATATGAACAAAGGGCCAAATTCTTCAGTCCTTTCTGAAGCAAAATGTCTACTGACTTCCAAAGACTGGCCAACACCTCCCATTGATTGAATAAAGGCTGCAGGATTTTGGATCTAACTTTAATTCCTGACCATTCTCATCTTTATTATATCATCTATCCTTTCCCTTTGCTTGGCAAGTACTTTAGGATACCTAGCATATGAATTGCACCTTAAAGGGAAGAGACAGAAAGGGAAATGGTAATAAAAGAGATTGTTGTCACTTGCAAATAGGGTGACCAGATGTCCCGATTTTATAGGGACAGTCCCGATTTTTGGGTCTTTTTCTTATATAGGCTCCTATTACCCCCCATCCTCTGTCCCGATTTTTCACATTTGCTGTCTGGTCACCCTACTTGCAAATGCTGTTCCCTAGCAGAGATTTAAATACCCCATGATAGTCAAGTGGCCATATATGCTGAACGGAACAAAACAACAGTTGTTTGGAAGAATTTTATAGCTTTTATTTTGTTAAACGTTAGAAAAAAAGAGTGAAAGTAAAGAAGAATTCTCTGTGCTTAAAACCTCTGGGGATTTTAGGAAATGGCTTGATGTAATTGTCTAAAACAGCTGTGAAACCATTTATCCTTGTTTACATTTATGTCCTCTGCCTTTATCCCTTGCCTCTTTTTTTCCCTTTGTTCTTTGTGACTTCTGTCTCCAGCCTCCTATTGTAGCTTTTTCTCAGGGTTATCATTCCTGGTCTTCTTAGCTGTCCAATCTATTAATAATGCTTTGCTCTTACATGCAACCTTTGACAGTGGGTTTCAAAACAATATTGCAAATGTGAATTATGCCGCACTGCTCATCCTGGGTGAAATGCAAGCACACGCACAAGGTCTGTGCAGTACTTCAGTCCGGCTCACTCCCTGTGTGGTAAGCAAGTGTTACCACCCTGACACTACAAAGTAGGGAAACTCCTGGTACTAGTCTACACCGTACGTTCACGGGTAACTGTAGCATGAGGAGAAATGCCCGTGCTAGATTTAATACTACAATCACACCTTCATTTGTGGTGGAGTACCCTGAAACAGAGAGAGAGGAAGTGACTTATCCAAAGCGACACAGTGAGTAAGACACCAGACTATGAATGGAACCTGGGAGTCCTGCTATCTAATCACCTTCACTGATCATTAGAGTACAACAGAGCAGCCAAATGTCTCTTAGCCTCCTTTTTGATGTCTTTGATTTGCTCTTCATTTGATATGATAGAGCTCCACGGATTGGGAGCAGAGCCAGTGCCAAGGCACAGGGGTTTGGCTTGGAAACCCTTTCCCTCCTGGGGATCCCCCTCTAGATACACCTGGCTTATGGATTGTGGGGAGGGACCACCAAAGGGGATCCTTGCAGAGATTTCCTCCTGCAGAGTTCCCTTCCTGTGGGTTTTACAGGGAGACGGGAAAAGCAGGGCCTTAGCCAGGGCTTGGTGTCGCTCTCTATTCCCAGACTGAAGAACTTGTGGCTGTAGAATTGTGCTAGAGCCTAAAGTTTCATATTCAAAAAAGAGAACTACTTCCAAATATTAATGGAGCGTGATCCAAGTGAATGGATTGATGGAGTGTAATCCAAGGACTTGCTGCCTTCCAGACAAACTGGAATAAGAGCTCTTAGAAAGTCGTGAGCTGCCCACATTCACCTCAGTGGAGTGTTGACACTGAACCCTAATGATTGTGATTTGAATGTCAGCAATGTTAACTATATCACTACCAATCACAGTCACCTAATGTGGCTATCCTACATTCCCACACTGCCTCTCCTGTTCCAAAGTGCCAAAAGTCCAGCTGCACCCTACCCAAATACTAAAGCCTCTTCCTGTCCCCCTGAAAATGTTTACAATGCCGCCATATGTTTTCAAAGCAAAATTCTATAGTACTAAACATTGAAAATGTAGTGGCAGTACAAAATAAACTGAGTTTCGTATCAAGTTAAATAGTGCATTTATCCCAGCATTTCTAAAATTATTTACTGACATTTTTAATTAAATAAAGACTTCCCTTTTATAATTTTTCTGAAGCTGCTGCAGAATCTCCAGTTTGCTGCACGGGGGTGCTGCAGAATTCAGATGATTACTGTTATTATTTATGTATTTGCATTACAGTAGAACCCAGAGGACCTGACCAACACGGAGACCCCTTCATGCTGCGCAAACACATAAAAGTAGATCCTGAGCTGGTATAAATTGTCAGTAGAGCTATGACAACTGACACCAGCTGAGAATCTGCCTGGTAGTAAGAGATGCCCTTAACAGCTTTTAATCTAAATAAACAAGAAAAATAAAGGGAGCATTATTATTCCCATTTTACAGACAGGGAACTGAGACACAGAGAAATTAAGTGACTTGCCCTAGACACATCCTGGATTTGAACCCAGATTCTTCCAAGTCCTTAGTTGGTGCCGTAACCTTGGCAGTATCTTTCACCTCAGGCTTGCTATAGTACACAGGGTGCTTTGCTCTTAGCTCTCTGAAGCACACAACCCTCTGATTTCCCTCCACACCTTCTCCTTTAGCTTTCACTGCTGAAACATTCTGTCTATTACATACTGTTGCTTTATTTCTCATTTCCCCTCCCATCCTTCTCCTCTCTGCCCAAACCTGTCATGCCAGCATCAGGAGAGCAATCAGGAAGGGGGATCTCAGAGGAGCTACCTGTCAGATCGGTCTACTTGGAGATCAGCTCCACTGCTTCAATGCGGAGTTGAGTGATTCCTGGGAGGAAATATTGCTGGATTGGTGTTAAGCAAAGGCTGGGGGATGTGCCAGAGATCTATCAAAATAAATAATAAGAAATATATATTAAGCCATCAACCCTCACTAGGCCACTTGGGCACCAAGGGAAAATAAGGTTAGGAACATAAGGGAGATTTATTTGCGAGTTGCAATTGAGTATCAGAATGCAATGTGCCCTGGAGGGATTCTCACTGATGGGTCCTGAAATACCTACACATGTTGTTATGCACCTTCAGGTGAACAGCAAGGAGGAATTAATATGCATTTTAACTACAACCAAAATATAATTACAGTTTTAGGCCATTAAGTGATAAAGAGAAGGATTCAGCAATATTATACCCTGCAGCATCCAGAAAGATCATTTGTACTCTGTCATTTAACTGCATGACCTTGATGAGTGATGGTTTACTGCCTTGTTTATATATGGTGGCCTAGTCAGATCTTTGTGATTACTATCCATTTTAACTCCCATCAGAGAGGTTAATTTTCCTGTGGGCTCAATTTAATCTGCACTCTTTGGACAAATATCTCACTGGTAGTTCCAGAGAAGCAGACAACCCATTAGCGAATACAGCATTTTCCTTAGGTGAATTTATGAATGGATTGCAGCAACTTTTCTACAACTTTTCCACATTGCTACGGCCCGCTAAAATGTAGTCACGACCTATCTTAATCCTGTTCTGGTCTTTGTAGCATGGTCTAGTTCCAATTCCTTAGTCTCCTGTAGACTCACACCAGGAAAGATCTCTGTAGATAGTCGTACAGATGCAGTAGATGGGTTTCTGAAGGATAGGTGGCTGGGGATATTAGGAGCTAGGCATCCAGGTAGGCGTTCAATGGCTTATCAAGAAATAAGTGTTTGTTTCTGAACGTGGATGAAATTTCATGCTTCTGAAAAAATAAACCACAAGATAAAACATGCTGACGAGTAGGTGGAAGAAAAAAAGCCTCTTTCTTTTGGTCAGTAAACAAACCTAGAGAGAATAGGTTTTCAGTGTGTTGACGATGTTCTGGCAGTTCATTAATCCCAGCAAAATCTCTCCAAAGTTACTGATGCGTGGATTCCATTTTCAAATTTCTCATTAGTTCCTCTTTATGGATTAAATGCTGATGTTCACGAATGAATGCACACAGCTTCAGTTGATGGATGTAATTGGGTTGTAATGGATTTTAGCTGCTGTTCCTTCTGATCTAGCCAATTTGAAATGCAGTATCAATGTATTCTCCCCATCTCTCTGTAGGGAATGAGAAATTGAAACTTACAAGATGAAATTTATCAACTTTCATAAAGTCAGCTTCAACCATCATAAAACTGTTAAACTTCTCATTATCATTCTGCCACAGTTATTTCCCGAACTCTGGTCTGGCAGTCAAAATATTAAAGTGCATTTGAAATAAGTAGAGTTGATCCTTCAATATTCTGTGTGTCCTCAACATTGATTTAGGTGCTGTAAATATTACCAACCCAGGTTGACATTAACATCGCAAAAATTTAACAGCAGGAACATGAAATGACAAGAAAAGATTTAAAGGTTGCAAAACTTCCTTCCAATTATATATATATATATATAGACACACACACACACACACACACACACACACACACACACACACACACACACACACACACACACACACACACACACACACACAGAGTGTTGTTCTTCATTCTGCTACCTCCACGATTCTTGATGCTCAGAAATAGCATTGGATTAACAATAGCTGACTGCAGGAATATAGAGCCTTAAAGATGGGATTATCCTACGAATTTAAGGGAGCTAGGCTCTTTGAAACTCCCATCCTAACTCTCTAAGTCACTGGCATAAATGAGACACGTTTTAAGTGGTTAAAAACTTTCAGGTGCCATCTGAGGGCTACTTGCTGAGTCCGAGGCAGTTAATCCAATTCCTGCAAGACAGGGGTCCACATCCTTCTAACCCATCATAACTGGAACGAATTAGCCCCTTGTTGGCAGGTTCAGAGGAAAGGCTGAGGAGAGAATGCGGAAAAGATTGAGCTCACTCCCTCTACCCAAAAGTGGCCACTCCGGATCCGTTTGAGGCAAATTGGCAGGATGCATTCGGGAGGCTCACACTGTTTCTGCCGAAACCGTACCTTCTCTGTGGATGGAGAGAGGAGCTTTGTCTCCCTGGGCCTCGTTTGCAGAAGTGGCTGACTTCCTCACATCTTTCTGAAGTCAATGGCAGCTGCGGATGCTCAGCTGTTCTGACAAGCTGCCCTCCTGACTGCCGGTCTTCACCAGGGCAAAATTTATTTCAGGAAAATCGTAACTTTGACAACAGCCCTTTGGTATTATTTTCCAATATTGGGGGGAGAATTTTTTTTTTGGCATTTGGTAAACAAAAAATATTGATTTTTTTCAGTCTGAAATAACTTTTTGTTTCAAAATGTCCTTCAATGTTATTAAATGAAATTTTTAAAAACCACATTAAAAATGCTCGGAATCGAAACAATTTTTCCTTACTTTTCAATTTGTTTCCTGCATTGCCTTTCAAGCTGGCTATACAGCTACAGTGAATCATAGAATATCGGGGTTGGAAGGGACCTTAGAAGGTCATCTAGTCCAACTCCCTGCTCAAAGCAGGAACAATCCCCAATTTTTGCCCCAGATCCCTAAATGGCCCCCACAAGGATTGAACTCACAACCCTGGGTTTAGCAGGCCAATGCTCAAACCACTGAGCTATCCCTCCCCTTGTGTTGTAAGCACACTATGGGTTTGTCTACATGGCGCTGCAGTCTGGACTGTGGAGGTGTGATTTTTAGAGTGCTCTAAAGTGCTGCCCTGTGTAGACCCTGGTGGCATGAACTAAAAGGCACCTACTTATATTGGCAATTAGAGTGCAACACTTTAGAGCGCTCTACAAATCACACTCCTGTTGTTCAGATTGTGGTACCAGGTAGACAAGCCCTAAGTGCAAGAAAAACTGCTAAGAGGAAACTCTCTGAAAAGCATCTGTAATAAGGCTTGTATTTCAGTCCTCAAACTTGCCACAGCCATTAACCGACCCTTCATTATCTGAACTTTCCTACTATGATGTGGGAATGGATCGTTTGTGGTGTTTGAATGGTTCAGGTACAGTATATGGACACAGCACTAGGCTTTATTTTCTTAGCAGCACTTACCTGTGCGGATTCTCAGATCAAAGATACCTTAACAACAATAACAAGCCTTAGTTCCAGATGATAGTCTCCAAATTTAGCACTGCCTGTTGAGCAATTCATCACCTTTCTAAGTGATGTGAGGCATGTACTATTTAGGTGCATTCCTATTCAACCAGCTTTAAAATCTCAATTATTAAGAGCATAATGTGGAAAACATGACTGTTGTTTTATACTCATGTGGCTTTACCTAACTAGAAATCTCTTACGGATGTTTTATACCACAGACAATTTCAGTGGGGTTGGAGGTTTTCAGCCCCACAGAAAATAAAGTGATCAGGTGAAAATTGAACTATGAGAAATCTTGATGGAAAATCTAAGTTGCAGAGTTCAGATCTGAAAACGCTGGCCTGTATGAACATGTCTCCACAGTCTCACACACACCTACATTGGGCACGTTTTCAAAAGAACTCCGGGACAGATATTCAACTGTTCTCAACATCCAACGTTCACCCAGTGGCGCTTTTAAAAATCTGGCCATAGTGTATACACATACAGATCCATAAACAGGGGTCTACATGCAACACCAACAGACGCTGGTCGTCAGCAGACAGGATAAAGGCTGTAGAGCAGACTCATTAATCAATCTCTCTCTCTCATCTCGGTGCTACTAGATGGGACAGAACACCACACCCAGGAGGCGTGTGGGTTACATATACACACAAATCCACACTACCACATACCACACACACGCGATGAAATGTCTCCCTAAGTTTTACATCAGTAACAAAGTCAGGTTTATGAACCCCTCGCATAACTAACATAGGTAACATGGGCCTTGATGTAATAATTGAGACCCATAGATCTACGTTAATTGCCATCTCAACTGTTGGAAAACAGGTGAAAGTTCATAAAATATTATAACCTGTAATAATGAATGTTGATGTAAGGGGTAGGAAAAAGAGACAGAAAATCTAGATTCGTTCTGACAAAAAGGGCTATTGATGCAACCCAAGGAGTGTGGCAAGATCATGACTGAAAAACATGGGAGGATAGAATTGGAAATCAATAGTCCCAAATTGGTATGTCAGAAATTGGGCTGTACTGGCGAACAGAATAACGAGGTGGTTTATTTCACCCACCATTACCCCTTTTGGAGCTTTAAAAAGAGAAATTTTGAAGACCAAACTGGTGGAATGGACCGCTGGGATTCTCTCAGAAAAGGTAAATAGGCCTGTGCTTCATTCCAGAGACTGTCTTTCATCGATGAGCCTTAACCATTGGGACGTCCTGACCAGCATGCTGGTGAGGATGCCTGATCATCGCCACAGGACCAGCAAGGACCCCAGCTTGATACACAGGAGATCCTTCTCTGTTTTCCCTTCCCTTTTATGTTCCTTTACACCCTCCCACCTGTATCTTCCCCCTGTCCTCTCCATCTTTTCCTTTCTCTCAGCTTTTCATCTGATTCTGAGACCCACTGCACAGCACAGCACCAGCCCAATGGGTTGAGATGACCCATCCAGCTCTGCCCACCCTAAGAAGGGCCAGTGAAGGAGAAGACCCTGACCCAACAAGCCAGATGGCATCCCAGAGGTGACAAAATAAGAGACTCTAGCTGATATCCTCTCTCTGAAAAAAGGGACTTTAATAAGTTTTGATTGTTTATTTTACATAAACACTCAGGCTATGTCTACACTACAGCAGCTACCACAGCGCAACAGCACTGAGGCAGCTGCGCCGCTGTAGCGTTTCTGATAAAGACACTCTAAGCCAACGGGAGAGAGCTCTCCCATCGGCTTAATAACTACTGCCTCCGCGAGAGGCGGTAGCTATGTGGGCAGGAGAAGCTTTCCCGCCGACACAGTGCAGTGCACACCGGCGCTTAGGTTGGTATAACTTACGCCACTCAGGAGTGTGGATTATTCACAGCCCTGAGTGATGTAAATTTTACTGAAGTAATTTGCAGTGTAGACATAGCTGCAGTTTCAATGTTTTCTTTATGATTTTCTTTTTGCTTCTCTTTCTCTTATGTATCCTAGTAGATAAATGTCCAAACTTTGGAGTGAATTTCCTGTGTTTGTGCCTTGGTACTACTTAGCAGAGTGAGGACTCTGTTCTCAACCACAAAACACATTTAATTGCTTAGTGTTGTAAAGTAAAAGGGTCACGTTAGCACCTCTGACTCTCTGGGCACAATTATTCGATTGAAATTAACAGAATAGCCTGAACCAAAGTCATGTCAACTAAATGGGAGTCCTTTCATTGATGTCAATGGGCTTTGGATCAAGCCCTCTTGGCAGACCCTAATTTTTAAGGCTTTTCCAGTTTTACAACTTGCCAGTTGTCTTTTTCATCAGTTGCTACTAGAGCTGAATTCATTCCCTCTGTCTCAATTTCCCTTTCTTTTTGTTCTGGAGCCAATTCACAACTGGGTATAAGTGGAAACAATTTCATCCACTTCAGTGGAGTAACTCCTGCTTGCGTCAAGACTGAATTTGACATGCTCGGTCTAGTCTTATTCATGGAATCCCAGACTAATTATGCATTCCCAGTAAAGGCAGATTCTGCATTTCAGAATGTTATTGCCTTTCTCACTACACTATCCACTTCCATTTTACAAGGTATTTAAATGACTGACATCGACACTAAATTGTACATCAAGGGCACTTCATAATGAACTTTCCTTACTCTGCAAAGCTTGTGGCACCCCTGACTGTCTCTCTTTTGCAGAGGTGTGAAATATATATTCAAGTCATGCTTGGTTAGAACAATAAACCTCCAAACTACTGAAAACTTGGAGAGAACAAGGATGTGTTTCTGATCTTTCTATCTAACCCCAAAGCTGAGCTCTTCAGCAAAGCTTGTGCTTAACTAGTCAATGGGACTTAAGTACATGATTTATAGTTAATCATATGCATAAATGCTTTGCTGAATTGGGGTTTTAGTCAAAGAGTTGGCATTGGGATATGGAGCATATACTACTTTGCAGCTGGTTCAAATCCACCCAAGATAATAGAGGTCAACATTCATTGTCATTTGATGACAGGGTCCATGTGAAAGGAGTTGAGGTCTCAGTGTAGCTCCTTGTGGACTGGTATCCACAGAATAAATCCACCAGCTCTCCTGGCTCCCATTTTGGATTATATGGACCTCGAGGAATGATTTCACCACTACATTAGAGCACAGATTTGGTCATTTAGCTGCAGCCATAGCTCTGAAGGATCAGCTGTGACACGATTGGATAACATTTTATTTTGTAAAATGCCATCAATGCTTTTGCACTTCTGGGTCCATATAATCCATATAGGTCCATATAATCCAAATATGGGAGCCAGGAGAGCTGGTGGATTTATTCTGTGGATACCAGTCCACAAGGAGCTACACTGAGACCCAGAGCAAAAAGGAAGGTTCTAAATACCACCAGGGGACCCAACTTACCAGACCATCCCTATTCACAAAGCATCAAGCACATGCTTAACATTAAGTATATGCTTAAATCCGTTTTAAGTCAAAAGGTCTTAAGCACAAGCCTAAAGCTAAGTTTTGCTGAGTTAAGGGCCTTGATATTTTCAGCCAGGATGGGAACAAGGAATGCTAGAAATCTGAGCAGTAAACCTGTTTCTCATGAAGTTCTCAACTAAACTCAAAAAGTTTGGGGAAGCATCAGAGCTTTTGGGTCTTGATCTTTAAACTTTGAGAAGTTTGGCCATCATTAACTGTAAGAATGGGAGAGCAGCTGCGGAATGTTTGCCAGACTGTTCTCTTCCACACGCCTGCCAAAGTTTTCCTTTGAGCACGTCATCTGTCCCAACTACATTTTATTATTTGAATAATTTTCCATAAGATGCTTCCATCGGTACAAGTATTAATCAATACCACATACTAGCACAGTGAATCTCTACATACAGCTGCATTATGTAAAGCAGGCTAAACATTCCCTAATACTAGTGGGGGTTTATATCTTAAACCTCTCCTGACAGGAGGATCCTCTGAAGCTCGTCCATTGCCTTATGGTTTCTATTGAATTTATCATAGGAAGCCGAAGAAGCAAACTGCCTTTAAACTTAAAGAATTTAAACTTTTATTAAGGGAAAAAAAATTAATGCAGGGACAGTAAGAAAATGGCAAAGATAAGCCTCAATATTATGAAAATAAAATAGAGGTTCAGAATTGTAAGCTTCACATCTTCCCCTATCCTCATCAAAGCATAACAGAGATGAAATAGGCAGCTGCTGACAGCTCATGTGTTTGAGAAACCCAGGATGCGTTGCTTTGGTTTATTTATTTCCGTTTTTTCCCCATTTCCTTTCCCACATCAAATAGAATTTTACAACGTATCTTTGTGCCTTTTCACCTATGGCTGGGCATGTGTGAACATCAACTTGACAGGGGCTTTATGTGTTTTCTGACTTTGAATCCCTCTGAAGTAAGGATGTTCCTATCAGATGCAGAGATTCCAAACTGCCTATGATCAGAGGTTCCTGCGTCTCTTCAGAGGCAGCAGCCTTCTGTCATACCTTGTCAGTGGAGTACGGGAAGAAAGGGGGAAGGAGACCCGAGAATGACAATATAAACGTTACAGAGAAGGAACACAGGAATATAAGAATTGCCAAACCCGATCAACTCATGGGTAAGTCTAGTCCTGTCTCCTGTCACCAATAGATCTTCAGGACAGGGTCCATTTCTTCTTCCACATCTGCACAGTGCCTGTCACAATGGAGCGCTGACCTGCATTGGAAACTACTGTGATACAAATGACGAACAAAGGGATTTCCATCCTAGATCATAGAATCATAGAATCTCAGGGTTGGAAGGGACCTCAGGAGGTCATCTAGTCCAACCCCCTGCTCAAAGCAGGACCAACCCCAACTAGATCATCCCAGCCAGGGCTTTGTCAAGCCTGACCTTAAAAACCTCTAAGGAAGGAGATTCCACCACCTCCCTAGGTAACCCATTCCAGTGCTTCACCACCCTACTAGTGAAAAAGTGTTTCCTAATATCCAACCTAAACCTCCCCCTCTGCAACTTGAGACCATTACTCCTTGTTCTGTCATCTTCTACCACTGAGAACAGTCTAGATCCATCCTCTTTGGAACCCTCTTTTAGGTAGTTGTAAGCAGCTATCTAATCCCCCCTCACTCTTCTCTTCTGCAGGCTAAACAATCCCAGTTCCCTCAGCCTCTCCTCATAAGTCATGTGCTCCAGCCCCCTAATCATTTTTGTTGCCCTCCGTTGGACTCTTCCCAATTTATCCACATCCTTCTTGTAGTGAGGGGCCCAAAACTGGACACAGTACTCCAAATGAGGCCTCACCAGTGCCGAATAGAGGGGAATAATCACGTCCCTCGATCTGCTGGAAATGCCCCTACTTATACAGCCCAAAATGCCGTTAGCCTTCTTGGCAACAAGGGCACACTGTTGACTCATATTCAGCTTTTCGTCCACCGTAACCCCTAGGTCCTTTTCTGCAGAACTGCTGCCCAGCCATTCGGTCCCTAGTCTGTAGCAGTGCATGGGATTCTTCCGTCCTAAGTGCAGGACTCTGCACTTGTCCTTGTTGAACCTCATCAGATTTCTTTTGGCCCAATCCTCTAATTTGTCTAGGTCCCTCTGTATCCTATCCCTACCCTCCAGTGTATCAACCACTCCTCCCAATTTAGTGTCATCTGCAAACTTGCTAAGGGTGCAGTCCACACCATCCTCCAGATCGTTGATGAAGATATTGAACAAAACCAGCCCCAGCACCGACCCTTGGGGCACTCCACTTGATACCGGCTGCCAACTAGACATGGAGCCATTGATCACTACCCAGGACTATCAGACTAGTCCTGTCTCCAACCGAGGCCAGTGACAGCTGCTTCAGAGGACCATGCAAGGAACTCTGCAGTAGGCAGTGATGGGATGACCTGTCCACCAAGGAAATTCTTCAAGTTAGATGTCAGCTTAAACCCTGAAGCATAAGGATTCCAGACCTGTTTATTTTTTAATACTTACTATTATAACCAAATATTCTTGTTAGTCCTGTAGATGGCCAATCCTTTTTTGAATGCTGCTAAGCTCCTGGCCTCAATTAATTCATGTGGCAATGGGTACTCCAGTGTAATTGTAAATTGTGTGGAAATGTATTTCCTCTCATCATTTCCATGTAAACTAGAGGGATGGGGCTTCTCCAACTCTTTTTGTTCCGTGAACAGCTTCATAGCAGAGAGATCCCCTCATGAGACAAGTTCCCGTCCAGTCATCACATTGCTTGGCTCTCAAAATATTTAATTTTGCCAGTTGCCAGGAAGAGCTCCATGGTCCCGCTGAGTGAGAACCATTAACTGTGAATTAGAAAACCCCAGGTCAAAACCTTCAGCGAGTTCACATCTGAGACTGAAGTTTGGAATGGACAAGCTGTAACTTTAGTCAGGAGTGGGAGGCTCCCACCTACTTTCCTTCCTTATCATTCCTCAGATCTGCTGGTCTTGACAGCTCCCCTGGGAACCGGTGAACATGGCACTCAGCCTTAGCCAGAAGGGAATGAGTTGATAACAAAGGGAATTCCTTCTCTTCCCCCCAGAGTTAAGCACACTGACTAAGCAGCCACCCACACCGCCAGGGTGTAGCTTGGAAAAAGGAGATAGCATTCACTAAAGATCACCAGTGAGAGAAATTAGAGGCTACGAAAACCGATTAGATCAAACATAGTTCCTTCCACCCCTCCTCCCTGCCCTCACACCATACTATCGTTGCCAGTAGAATGGCATTCCATGCTGGTTTGGAATTTTAATATGCTTTGTCCAGACTAAACCGCTGTTCAGACCGCTTAGTTCAACTAGCTGAGCCACCTTGGCAATACACAGTTGTTCCCTACTGCATTTCTCCAGGGCTTTATCCATTCCATTTTTAAATGACTCACGCAATGGAGCGTCTATTACTTTCTTGGTAAACCATTCCATTCAAAATGGCCACGACAGCCTTTGGAAAGTTGTTCCAGTGGTTAATTGCTCTCACTGTTAAAAATGAATGCCTTATTTGGGGTCTGAATTTGTCTAGCTTCAAGGGATTCAAAATGTCCTTCAAAATTAAGGCCTATTCTACATTAGAAAAGGTTTGCTGATATAGCTATACTGGCAAACCCTCTTATGGAAACATATCTTATACCAGGCCAGCAAAAACCTACTTTTGCTAGTATCGTTTATACCATTCCCCAAGTCAAACAATCTATACCAGCAAAAGCACTTTTTTGCTCATTTGACTGTATCTGCAGATGGGTTTGCCAGTATAGAAATGTCATAAAAAAACAACCCCATATAAAACAAATATACAAAGAAAAAAACCCTACCTATCTTTTCAAAGTTTCTAGTATAGAGCTGGCCTAAAATAATGAGCTTTCAGTGGCCACGTGGGATTTGGCAGCACTGAAAATAAAACTCAATATCAGACCATCTTCTTCCTTTACTTCCATTCAAACACAAAGGATTTTTCTCATTTCTTATCACTGATGATTCCCCTCCCTGCAAGAAGTACCATATATACCCTTAATTAAATTATTCAGTCCTTTTTTTTGGATTATGAATAAATCTTCATTTGTTTTCTTTATTAGCATTCGATCTGGTTTTGTTAATTGTGTAAATGTTCCCCTCAGGCAGAAAAGCAATATAGTTCAAATGAAGCAGGGCTTTTTGTTAAGGATAGTCAATTTGATTAACATCACTGTCAATATGATGAATGAAAATGCTCTCAAACGAGTTGCCCAATAACTTGAAATTGATGCTGGAATATTCGTGTCATTAGGACACAAATGATTAATTCAATTTGGAGTCATGTCAGTGTGTGCTGAATTTCCCTTAATTTTGGAAACAATGGTAAATACTTTGTCTTCTTTAATGTTTTTAATCAAGGATCTCAGCTTCTTAAAACCTCACTATCTACCTGTCAGCTATGGAAGGCTTATCATCTTTGTTTTACAGATGGAGAAACTGAGGCACGGGGCAGTGAAGGGATTTGCTCAAGGTCATCCCACAAATCAATACCAGAACTAGGAATAGAATCCAGGAGTCCTTGTTCCCAGTTTCCTCCTGTTCTGCTCCCTAAAGCATGCTCCCTCCTAGCGCTTAGGAATAGAACCCTGGAGTCCTGCGTCCCAGGCACCTGATCTAACTGCTAGTCTACAGTCACTCCTTACTTTGACCTCTAGTATTCCCCGCTTCTTTCCTCCTTCTAATCTCTCTTTGGGTTCTCTCCCCATTATTTTCTAACCATTTTTTCCTCATTCTTTCTCCATCAGTCTCATATTCCTCTCCTTACTCAAATGTTACTCCTAGGATCTGATCCAAATTCCATTGAACTCAATGGAAAGACTCCCATTGGATGAATGGGCTTTAGATCACGCTCCTATTTCACTTTAGCACCGGCCTCAACATAAACCAAAACCTGCCTCCAAGCACCCCTGAATTCTGGGAAAATTTGGATATGGTTCTGAATTCATTCTCTGAGGCCTGAGATCATCTCTACCCCCTTTTTCCCGCCACCAGAGCTTCTTATAGGCCACTGCTATGCACAGAGAAAGCTCTGCTTTCTACACTTCCTCTCTGCACCACCAACCCTGTGAATAGTTCTAGCCTTTCCATTGCTTTGTGTCCCAGCTCATTTACAATCTCCAGCAGCTCCTTGCTGTCAGCTCACCTCCACGGCTGTCCCTCTCTGCCCTGCCTCCTGGAACATGACCCCGTAATGTCCATCTTTGAAAAGGGGTAGGAAGACTTTTTGTACCATCTAACAGGGAGGAGCTGAGGAAAGTGGCAGCCCCATTAGCCCTGAACAATACAAAAAGTTCACACAACAGGTCTTGAAATGCAGCCATGTTCAGCAATCACGTTCTTCATGAGGCGCATAAGAGGTTCAAGACAGTTAATCTGCTGTTGAGAAACAAAGGAATAATAGACCTCAAAGCATGAATTACATCTTGCATTGAAAGCGAAAGAGATGTCACATCTTAACTGTCCCTTTAAGTAGCCCCTAAATCTCACTCCTGCCAGTTGTTTCATAATCCCCTTTGTTCTAGGCTGATTATTATAAGATCCATAATTTAGCCTCACAAGAAAGGCTTGATGAGACTTCCTCTGTTCTCTTTCCAGATAATTCCCCCTTCCCCCACCCCCCCGCAAGCATATGAGGAAGGTACGAGAAGCCTAAATGGAGTGCAGGTTCCAATCAGCTGTGATTTCCAGCTGTTCCATGGCGCTTCCAAAACCCAGCCTGCTGATCATGGCTAGACAGGTAACAAGCTGTGATTATTCCTTTTCTTATTCCCTACCTTGAACCCACTTAAAAAAATACAATCTATGTAAACTAACAATGCTGGACCAATTCTGCAGCATGTTCATTTGGTTGTCCAGTATGTTGTATTGCCATCCCCATCCCTTTGTCTCTGTCTGATTGTATCTAAGGTCCTTCAAAGCTAGATTAGTCTCTTTTCTTTATTTTGTACAGCACCTAGCACAATGGACCTTCAATCCCAACTGGGTCCTTTGGGTGCTACCATAATAGAAATGTTAAGTAATGAGAGAGAGGATAGGGGGCTGTCTGCAAGAGACTGGAAAATGAGCCAGAGTAGTTTTAGAAATGCACCTAAGCATTCAGCTATCATCACCTTAATGAAGCACAGAAAAGGAAAGATTGAGGTGATAGAGTGGGTGCATGGCCAAAGATGGTGAATCTTGCACTTCCTCGGAGTAATGGTGCATTACATTTGATGAGATGCAATATATAATTAGCAGCACAGGAAAAGGGTATCTCTGCTTTCTACTCCCTCCAACCTCCTTGCCGGTCTCTCCCTTTTTCTCTCTCTTTTGTCTTTTTAATTAAATATCCTGTAATCCTAGTGATATTGCCATTATTTAACACAATGTGTGTTCATTTGAAATGCATTTACACTTATCATATCTTGATTTATCAGTTCTTCCCTTCATTTCCATATGCCAGATTAATATGCCTTGTGATAGAATTTATTTGACAAGTTCAGAAAAGCCTGCGTGAGAAGATAACATTAATAACCCAAATGGAATCCTATTAGAATTAGTGAAAAAAAAAAAAGAAAAAAAGGAGGCGCATAGGCAGTTGATTGAAGGCACAGTCAATAGATTGGACTCTAAGCATATAGTATGCAGCCCTATAGTGAAAAAAGCCCAATCAGACACTTTTTACCTGTTGGCTTCTCTAGTATATACATATAATCCTAAAATCCTAGATATAAGAAATCCTCATGCTTCAGGGCCCAAGCCAAACTCTAATTTATAGGGGTTAGGAACAAGCTTTCCATGTTAGGCATTTATCCAATCATGGCCTTGCTCAGCTGGTACCAAGATACTGGACTAAATGACCCATTGGCTTGATACAATATGGCAATTCATAAGTTCTGAAATCCTCTATGCCTTTTGTTCCTTTATAAATATATAGGTTTCAGTCCTCACCTGGTATGAATTGGTGAGGCTCCATTGACTTCAATGGAGCTATATTAATTTATATCTATTTAATATCTGGCCCATGGTCTCTGGAGGATTGGATCAGTTCAGGGGATTAGTTTGCACTGGCAAAGAAGTGAACAATCCGCAGTGGAAAAATTGAAACTGGTGTAACAGGGTATGGACGGGAGGAATGGAAATCTCTAATTATGTGTGAGCACAAGGAGAGAAATATCACATAGGTGCCCATCCTCTGTATGGAGCTAAAAATGGTGCCAGTTTTCTGGGTCAGGCTGTCTGTTGGATTCATCTACAAGCCATCACATACTTCCCCAATAGTTACACAGTCAGTCAACTTCATGCTTTGACTGGCACTTCTTGTCTCCGCCTACAATGGATTGGCAAGTGCTTTGTGCTGGCCAATGTATTGCTAAGCATGTATTAGAATGAATTTTGTCATCAAAAGCTCCCAACTTGTTCTCTCCCTGCCTGTCCGATGGGCAGCATCACTAGCTTGGGCATTAACAAGCCATATCAAATGAGGAAGTTTTCCACAGTTCACTAAATTTACATTCTGGCATAGGCCAGCTGTGGATTGCACTGCATCGCATTACCTTTATCAAGAACACCATGTTAATTGCCCTAGAAATACCAAAGATAGCCAGGCAAGAAACATATATTTCAGAGACATTACAATTACTGGCATCATCATAATATTTAGGTGCCAAATACATGTCAGTATGTCACATCCTCTTTAAGGATCTGATGCAAAAGTCCATTGGGGCTAATGAAAATATCCTCATTTATTTGAATGCTTTCTCTTTGCAATGTGGCCCCAATCCAGACAAGCACTTACTTAATATGAATAGTCCCATTGACCTCAAGGCTTTACTAGATGGTATGACTTAGTGATTTTATCTGTCATGTTGATTCCTCATGTTATTCTCCAAGTCAATTGGTAGGCGGAACTACATATGCCAAGTATTAAATTAACCCATGCCTCTCTTTCTGGATGATGGTTTGAATCCTCATCAGTTGCCACCTCTCTAATCTGCAACAAACTCTAAAATCATGTCTATACTACAGACTTCTTCCAGTATAGCTATGTTGCAATTCTGCGGGGTGAAGGAAAGATGCTGCAGGTATAGCATTTTCCCTATCCATACCCTAGAGAGAGAGAGAGAGAGAAAGAGAGAGAGAGCTCTTCATCCCCTTCAGAAGCAGAGGAGAAGATACGGCTTTAAGAGATTAGTACAAACAAACATTTGTTTAGCAGTGAGCACGTAATATGGGACTGTCAGAATCTTTGCAATACCTTTGTGTGGACATGCTCTGCACACCTTGTGCAACACATGCAGGCTGAAAAGGGCATGAAGATTTGAAATCAATTGACAGAGCCGGGAAGAGCATTATTAGGCATCTGCAACCTCCCGACACTCTGCAGCGGCGAGATTGGTTGGAGGGCAGAAATGACAGCTATATAACAATATCTTATTGATATGGGCTTCCTGAACAGAGACGGAAGAAAGGGTGAATGCCTCTGACAGCGAGCAACTGCAACGTATGTTAGAGGCTTGATGGAGCAAGCAAGGCTACAAATGAAGTGGCAGAGGAAGAGAAATGGACGTGGCACGTTGCAGATAAAGATGTAAGTAGGTCAAGCACCACTATCTCGTGATGGAAGTGGCATTTTGTCCTACACATCAAAGCGAGTCATTCGTTATTATTTTGTTTAAGCCCATTAAGCACACTGGCTGGCTGCTAGCAAAGCCATTTGTATTAAAATCATATTGATGATTCCACTGCTGAATGCTGAGTTTGCTCTACAAGGTTATTAATTATTATCATTGTCAGGCTGAGAGCGTGATAGAGTTCACCTGTTTGCAAGAGTGTTATGCAGAAGAGTGCAGTTATTAAGCCACAGCTGTTTATGATAGAAAAATTCAATAAACAGGGGGTCTTTTCTTTAAAGAGGAAATGAATAAGAGAAGACATGATAAAGGTATAGAGAACATGAATGCCATAGAGAAGGTGGATAGGGCACTTCTATTTATCCTTTCACTAATAATACAAAAATAAAGGGTCATTCAATAAAAGGCAACCAATTTAAACGGGATAAAAGGAAATATTGTCGCCACACAATGTTCAGTTAGCCAAAGTTTAAATAACACTGAAAGAGATCTAGAGGAACATTTTCAAAAAGCAAGACCCTGAGTGACTGCGGACCCTGACTCTCATTTTCCGTATCGAATTAGACACTAAGCCCTGTGGGAGTAAGGTGCCTAAATACTTTGGAGAATCTGGGCTTGAGTCCTAAGAGCCTAAGTCACTTCTGGAAATGTATCCATCATTTTATTTCCTATGTTGCCGCTTTAGGAAAAACACAAACAAACCAAGTTGGATTCAGAAGCACATGATCAGATTTTATTTATTCATTGTTTCTAGCCCACAAGCCCCGTTTAGAGTGCTGCTTAATTTATCTGGAGTCTGAAGTTTATATAACTTGAAGCACTGATGTAATTTTAAAGAGATGTCAAATTTTTCTAGGCAGTGATGGCGAGATAAGTAGAATGAATCAATCCAGAATATTTTTCCAATATATCATAAAATACAATTCCTTTCTCTTTTGTGGCATCACAGACATTCCTCCCAATAGATGCAGATACATGTTTTTTATTATAATCCCCCCTCCTAAAAGTAGGACTGGGCCACATGACCCTACATTTATCCAGGAAAACAAAGGATATGGAATAGTGAATGGCAGAAATTCAGTGCCAGACTCTCACTTGCACTGATTAACACATCACACCACAAATGGTGACCCTGAAGTCAGTGGGATCGTTCAGGCACTAAGGTGCTAACTCAATATAGAGCAAGAGAAATTTGGTCCCTACTGGTCCCAGATCTCACAGGGACAAGGTAGCTAGGATACCTGAAAAGGTGGCTGACCTCTGAGAGGGAGAAGGGTATATGGACAGTGGTGAACTACCTGTGAAAAAAATGGAGGCCCAGTTTTCTAAACTAAATGTGGTTGCTCTCGGTAAGTGTGACCCAAAGATGACTTGTTGGGGAGGGGGGAACGCAAGATTATTGTAGGGGGGGGGTCGCGGTGTTGCTACCCTTACTTTTGTGCTGCTGCTGGCAGCAGCGCTGCCTTCAGATCTGGACAGCTGGAGAGCGGCGGCTGCTGGCCAGGAGCCCAGCTCTGAAGGCAGCGCTGCATGGTATGGTATTGCCACCCTTACTTCTGCGCTGCTGCCTGCAGAGCTGGGCCCTCAGTCAGCAGCCGCTGCTCTCCAGCTGCCCAGCTCTGAAGGCAGCGCCAAAGTAAGGGTGGCATGGTATGGTATTGCCACTCTTACTTCTGTGCTGCTGCCGGCGGGGCGCTGCCTTCAGAGCCTGGCCAACAGTCGCCGCTCTCTGGCCACCCAGCTCTGAAGTCAGCGCAGAAGTAAGGGTGGCAATACCGCGACCGCCCTAAAATAACCTTGTAACCCCCCCACCCTGCAACTCCCTTTTGGGTCAGGACCCCCAATTTGAGAAACACTGGTCTCCCCCGTGAAATGTGTATAGTATAGGGTAAAAGCACACAAAAGACCAGATTTCATGGTCCGTGACACGATTTTCATGACTGTGGATTTGGTAGGGCCCTACACATGCACCATATACATCCTACACCCTAAATAATAAAAATAATGAATAGTGAATAAGGATGTCCAATTGTACACTTGGACATGCAAGTAAGCACTGAAGTACCTAATTAAAAAGGTGCCTAGATGCCAATCTGAACATCCATATGCAGAACTGGGTACCTAATTCCAGGCGTGATCCTGAAAACTCTTACTACCAGGCACAGTAATTATTACTGGGAGTAATCCCGTTGAAGTCAATCAGGCCCAGCAGGAATGCACTATGGATTAATTTGCATAGGATCCAGCACAAGAGTATACGCCACTTGAGTTTCATTTAAGCCTTCTAAAGGGCATTGCACCAGAGAATTTCATGTGCTGCCCAGAATTTAATACTGTGGCTAGAGCTGTTTGCATAGGCACCATCTCCGTGGGTGCTCCTGGGCTGGAGGACCCACAGAAAAAATATATTGGTTGCTCAGCACGCACTGGCCACAGCTTTTCCCTGCCCCCGCTGATCAGCTGATTGGGGGGGGGGGGCACTGCTGCCACCCAACAGCTGATAGGGGCTGTGCTGCTGCCAAACAGCTGTTTTGCGGCTCAGGGAGGGACTTAGAGGAGGGCAGAGAGTGGCGGGTGTGTGGGAACCTCAGGGAGGGGTGGAGTGGGGGCAGTAAGAGGTGGAGCAAGGGTAGGGCCTTGAGGGAAGGGAGGGGAGCAGGGGCAAGAAGAGGCAGAGTGAAGGCAGGGCCTTGGGGGAAGGGGCGAAGTGTGTGTGTGGGGGGGGGTTCGGGCAAAGTGAGGGTTGAGCACTCCTGGGGGAAAGGAAAAGTCTGTGCCTATGGCAGACCCTAAGGTGCCAAGCTGGAAAACTGATCTCTAGGCCTCATGATGGGCAAACCTTGGAAGGTTCAGATAAATGCCCAAAAGTTCTTGGGTCTCAAAAAGTGGGTAGGAAATATATATATTCCTTTTCAACATTCGTCTGTAATTTGCCATTAAATCCACTGCAATTACTGTATTTATGCTGGTAACAAGCCAGTGTAAGTGAGATCCGATCATAGAATACCAGGGTTGAAAGGGACCTTAGGAGGTCATCTAGTCCAACCCCCTGCTCAAAGCAGGACCTATCCCCAATTTTTGCCCCAGATCCCTAAATGGCCCCCTCAAAGATTGAACTCACAACCCTGGGTTTAGCAGGCCAATGCTCAAACCACTGAGCTATCCCGACCCCCAAGGACAGATCCTCACCTGCAGTAATTTACATAGCTCACTGTACCTCGCTGCAAACTGTTTATACCAATTTGCAAAGGTCCAGCTGACAAGTGTAATGATGAAGCAAGAGACATTAAATAGAAAGGCCTGAGAGCGTTGAAGGTCAGGTTAAGCTTTGTTCGTTAACAAGGTTATTTTGACATTACCACATGCAAGAGACACAAAACACTGGTAAAAGCCATTAGATTAATGATGGCGTCAACAGCATTCACAAATTCTATTTGTTAGTCAGGCTTTTCTTCTGTTCTTTATTACTTGCTCAAGGCAATGGACCTGGAGATCCAAGGTGAGCCTGGTTTAACCCAGGCTTCTGTATGTATTGTATGTCACAACAAGAAAAAGAGTTAAAAAACAAAGAAACCAAAAACCACCCTGACCCAAACCAACAAAACTAAATTGAACACTCAAGTTTGGAAAATGGAATTCATACGGCCTCAAATTAAAAATAATACTCTTCTTGCGGGTTTCTTTTTTCTCACTGCTCCCAAATATTTGGTAGAAGTCCCTTTACTAATAAAGATAAAAGTTGGGAGGAACTGGAATTATGACCGTAAAGATTTTATCATCTGAAGTTTTAATGATGCCTGAAATCATTCCCAAAGGTGATTTGTTCAGCGTTTGAAGGAGATGGACATTATTTATCCATCAGAAATGCAGGCATTATTTCAGTAAATAAGTAGGTAGGAGTAACAGTAATGGGTGCATAGAATGGAACAAAGTCTTTGCTTTTAGCAAAGGATTGCATTAGGACATATAGAAGTGCATCAGTTCAATAACTTAATGGAAATGATCATTTTACTTTTGTCTATTAAGAAGATGAGAGTCCCTATTAATAAATGAAATGAAGTTTCCTATTTTTTTAAACTAACCACCAGCTAAACTGCTTTCTTTAAGTTGCTTACTCAGTTTTAATTGATTTGAAAGTGATCTCACTGTAGTTTGACAAGATTTACAGTGATGCTGTGCATGAGCATTAGGGGATTGATATCTTTATAAAATTAAAAACATTAATTCTCTAATGTTCATGCAGAGAGCTCTTCCAAAATCCCCTGGCAACTTAACCCTCCATCTGAAACGAGATGCTATGTTTAAAACAAAATAAAACAAAACAAACAAAGAACATGGACAATTACTACAGATACTAGGCAAGGAATTAGATTAAAACTGAATTGTTTAACTATTGGAGAAAGAAAGAAAGTTAGTTTAATGAATTTACGCCAGTAGATATTTTATCAGAATATGGCCCAATGATACTTAATACTTCTTTTCTGCCCATGACATGAAGAGAGAGATGAATTCTTGTATAAGGACCCTTAGAAGATGAGGAGAGAGGAAAATATGTTTGACCTGAGTTTTATGACAAGATGTCAAGCATATATATAAATGTGTGGTATAAAAGGAATCTTTTTGCTCAGTATGAGACACCAAGGTTACTTGTCAGATTAATAAAAGCTGCTGCCTACAGACTTGAATAGTCCAAATTCAAGACTTGGCTGTAGTAATGTGCACAACACACACAAACAGGCCTTGTGTACACTAGGAAGTGTTTACCAGTGTAACTATTCCAGTACAGCTATATTGACAAACCGCCTTAGTGGAAACCCAGTATAAAATAGCAAGAGAGTTATTTTTCTGGCATAGCTTATACCAGTCTGTCTCCCCTGCCACCAAACAAAATAAGCTATACTCACAACAAGACTTTTTGCCTATATAACTGTGTTGACACTGGGGCTTTTGCTGGCACAGCTTTGTCGGTCACGGTGTGATTTTTTTTTCACACTCCTAACTGAAATAGCTATGCCAGTAAAACTTTTTAAATATAGATCAGGCCACACACAATAAATCTAGGATACTCCACAAATGGGTTAAGACATGCACTAATATCTAGCCATCACTGTTTATATTATTGCAGATTTCCACCTTTGGAGTAGAGTAATAGTCTAAAAAGTGGCTGTGTAAAAATAACACTGGATGAAATTCATTCCTGCGCAGAGGACTAGCTCAAGGCCTATATGCCACCTAAGCCCCACTTAAACCCTCAAAACACGGTCATTATTTTTTTTCCTAACAGCTGACATCACAAACTCATCCTGGGGTCCAAAAATCTTTCTGTTTTTATATTGGCAATAAAGATTATAATATCAGAATACAGCAGATTAATTAGCTAGTGGTACAGGAGGAAGAAGATATTCTAACTCACTCTCCTGTATATATATTCGTTCTCATAGAATCATAGAATCATAGAATCACAGGGTTGGAAGGGACCTCAGGAGGTCATCTAGTCCAACCCCCTGCTCAAAGCAGGACCAACCCCAACTAGATCATCCCAGCCAGAGCTTTGTCAAGCCTGACCTTAAAAACCTCTAAGGAAGGAGATTCCACCACCTCCCTAGGTAACCCATTCCAGTGCTTCACCACCCTACTAGTGAAAAAGTGTTTCCTAATATCCAACCTAAACCTCCCCCTCTGCAACTTGAGACCATTACTCCTTGTTCTGTCATCTTCTACCACTGAGAACAGTCTAGATCCATCCTCTTTGGAACCCCCTTTTAGGTAGTTGAAAGCAGCTATCAAATCCCCCCTCACTCTTCTCTTCTGCAGGCTAAACAATCCCAGTTCCCTCAGCCTCTCCTCATAAGTCATGTGCTCCAGCCCCCTAATCATTTTTGTTGCCCTCCGTTGGACTCTTCCCAATTTATCCACATCCTTCTTGTAGTGTGGGGCCCAAAACTGGACACAGTACTCCAAATGAGGCCTCACCAGTGCCGAATAGAGGGGAATAATCACGTCCCTCGATCTGCTGGAAATGCCCCTACTTATACAGCCCAAAATGCCGTTAGCCTTCTTGGCAACAAGGGCACACTGTTGACTCATATTCAGCTTTTCGTCCACCGTAACCCCTAGGTCCTTTTCTGCAGAACTGCTGCCCAGCCATTCGGTCCCTAGTCTGTAGCAGTGCATGGGATTCTTCCGTCCTAAGTGCAGGACTCTGCACTTGTCCTTGTTGAACCTCATCAGATTTCTTTTGGCCCAATCCTCTAATTTGTCTAGGTCCCTCTGTATCCTATCCCTACCCTCCAGTGTATCAACCACTCCTCCCAATTTAGTGTCATCTGCAAACTTGCTAAGGGTGCAGTCCACACCATCCTCCAGATCGTTGATGAAGATATTGAACAAAACCAGCCCCAGCACCGACCCTTGGGGCACTCCACTTGATACCGGCTGCCAACTAGACATGGAGCCATTGATCACTACCCGTTGAGCACGACCATCCAGCCAGTTTTCTATCCACCTTACCGTCCATTCATCCAGCCCATACTTCTTTAACTTGCTGGCAAGAACACTGTGGGAGACTGTATCAAAAGCTTTGCTAAAGTCAAGAAATAGCACATCCACTGCTTTCCCCTCATCCACAGAGCCAGTTATCTCATCATAGAAGGCAGTTAGGTTAGCCAGGCATGACTTGCCCTTGGTGAATCCATGCTGACTGTTCCTGATCACTTTCCCCTCCTTTAAGTGGTTCAGAATTGATTCCTTGAGGATCTGTTCCATGATTCTGTTCTTCAAGGCTAATTAAAGGAGTAGGTGAATATTTTTTCTTTGAAACATTTATTTGGAAAAAATGCCTTTTTTAAAAACAAAATTTTCATGAATAACTTTACACACATAGGAACAGGAGTACTTGTGGCACCTTAGAGACTAACAAATTTATTTCAGCATAAGCTTTCGTGGGTTAAGAACCCACTTCATCAGACGCATGGAATGGAACATAACTTTGAGGTTTTAAATTTTGAATGTTCGTGTTCTGCTTTTCCCTCCTGCCTCCCTTTTTGCCAGTGAATGAATGATGTTGACAGTTTTTTTCCCCCTTCAATTCTTCATTTTTTGTTTGGTTGTTTTCTTTTTGCAACATTCAAAAACTTCCTCAAACTTGAGAAAATTACTGAGTTGTGCAAAAGGAGAAAGGAAAACCCTGTAACTTCACCACTCTGTTCCTCTTCCAACATTGGAGATGTTTTCAAAATGTACACAGCACCTGAATTACAGTTTCATTTTTCCTTTGTCACTCTAACTTTTCCCTAAGTTTAGGGCATTTTGCAAAGTTACAGAGTTGCAAAAGGGGAAATGAAAGGAAAAAATGAAAAAGGGAATATTTGGTGACTTGGAGGGTGTAGGACGAAGCGATAGGAGAGGAAGGATGACATTTTGGTTAAGACACTGGGATGACCCTCAGACAATCTGAGTTTAATTCCTGGCTCTGCCACAGATTCCCTGTGAGTGAGTTGTTTTTATCTCTCTCTGCCTCAGATCCCGATCGGTAAAATAGGGGTAATAATCCTTCTTTTGTCTGTCTTGTCTATGGGAAGTGTAAGCTCTTGGGGGCAGGGACTATCTTTTAGGGTAAGTCTACACTTGGAGCTGGGGGTGTGATTCCCAGCTTGAGTAAACATACTCACGCCAGCTCTGAGAGAGCTAGTGCACTGAAAATAATAGTGCAGGTGCAGTAGCATGGGCAGTGGTGAGTGGCAGCATAAGCTATCTGTGCAGAACACTAGCTGAACTAAAACCTGTATAGGGTGACCAGATGTCCCAATTTTATAGGGACCGTCCCAATTTTTGGGTCTTTTTCTTATATAGGCTCCTTTTACCCCCCACCCGCTGTCCCGATTTTTCACACTTGCTGTCTGGTTACCCTATACGTGTAGGTTTCAGAGTAGCAGCTGCGTTACTCTGTGTCAGCAAAAAGAACAGGAGTACTTGTGGCACCTCGGAGACTAACACATTTATTTCAACATAAGCTTTCGTGGTACTCAGGGAGCTAGCCTGTGACACTGCTACCCCAGCACCACTACTATTTTTAGTGCATTAGCTCAATCAGAACTAGCACAAGTATGTCCGTGAGCTGGGAATCACAGCCCTAGCTCCAGGTGTAGACATACTCCTACTGTGTGTTTGTACAGCACCTGATCACTGCTCTAAGTTCTACCAAAATGCAAATGATAATTAGTTATAAAAATGCATTGCAAAGAGCAGCCATTTGCAGTACAAAACAAGAAGTTTTACTGGTTGGATAAAACCCAGGAACTATGATCCATCTTTTTGAGTGCCATCTACTTGTACCTTATCTATTAGCTATTTACATGTATAAAGACAGAGAGCACTCCTGTAACATACAGAAAGTGAGATGGTACCACTGCTACATAATGACTTTGGCTGATTACAAACAGTTTAAGGTGAAAGGAACACACTCCCAAAGGCCTCGGGATAATTTGTTTTCATACATCCCCTCTTATTACGCTACAGTGCCATCATTGTTGCTCTGACCAATGCAGCTCATAAGCTTTCCTTAATGCTCAGTTCCCAGTCCCCTGAGTCCACTCCAGGCTGTCAATACAGTCATTACCAATTATGTCATACCACGGAGAGCAGAGATTAATAATTCAGAGTTGAGACATCATAAAGATTTATCATCTCGCATGTACGGTCTGCAGATAGCATTGAGAGGCTGTCACTGAAAGGCATTAGCTGGAGAAAATTAGAGCTTTGTATTGATCACCAAACATTTATAGTTTATCAAGCAGTGATGCTTTAATTTATGCCAACAGGTAACTTATGGGTGCTTATTATGTCTGCATTCGTAATTAACGTAACATTTTTGCAAGGCACAGAAGTGAGTTGTTTGTGAAATTAACTCTTGGCTCCTCACTGCCCCATCACCATCTCCAAGGTTTGGAGAAGCTGGATGCCGATCCTCTATATAAGAAGGTGCTGCTCCATCCAAATCACTAGCACAGAGTCTGGTAGAGGGGTGGCAATTCTGCACAGGAGTGGTGGGAGGGCTTAGGTGATTCAAGTGGCTCCACCCTCCCCGTGCTGAGGGAGGCATGTAAGGAGGGCTGGTGTCACCCAAAAAATAAGAGAGGCGACTAGAAGGGAACAAGACCAGGGCAAACAAAGGGTGTGCTGATTCTCCAAGCGCACTTAGAAGCCTCTACTGGTTGAGTTCTTCTCTTTGTGACTAGCATCAATCTACAGGTTAGGATTCTCTGCAAACCTCTGTAGGCCAATTCTGCATTTTAGCCCAGTACACGTGTTTTGCCTTACAAAGTAAGCAGTAAATTACCAGAATGACCTGACCTTGTCCTATCTATCTAATCATTGCTACACATCTCTCGCTCTCTCTCTACATTTGTGTTGTGCTTTCAAAATGTTCTCCCCCGCCCTTTTCTTTTTTTAAATTAAAAATTTCATCAAAAATTTAAGATTTGAAAAACATTGGCCCACTAAAGGCTAAAACTGGAGGACAAAGATTATAAAAATGAACACGTTTTTCTGTTGTTGTTTTTAAAAAGTGAAACTCAAAATTTCATTATTTCATAATTAGAAAAATGTTGTCCCTCCCTGATCATAATGGGTGCCTCATGACCAGTGAGGTTGATAAAAAATCAAATTGCATTGTTGGGATGTGGGGAGTGTTTCAGAAAATCATAGCGAAAGCAAAAATTGGATGATTTTTCCCAGGCAGATGATAAAGATTGTAGAATCAATATGAATAGATAATGACATTACTTTGATACAAAGGATGTCAAAAAAGGGTATTTGAGAGAGAGAGATTTACTGTATAAGAATAAGGAGTCAAAAAGTTAAGTGCAGGTGGAGCATTAAATATGAACAAGGTGACTGAATAAAAAGACAAGTCTCGTTTTCATCAGATTTGATGTAGAAATGCTAATGGCAACTGTAGCATCATTAAGAGAAATAAAGTCCCAATCTGACTGGTGCAGGCTTCTTAACCAGAAGGGGTGAACTAATGAATACCAATGAAAATATACAATGTATGTATTTACAAGAGACGAAAAAAATTACCAGGGGCCTTACTCACACCCGTGACCAGTAACTCGCAATGCGAGGAAGGGATTCACAATCTAAAATATTCTTTATAGTAACATTATACATAGTAACATTAACATGAGTCCCAAACAATGCTAATAGGACAATAAACAGGGCCACGCTTACTCCTGCGACGCACATGTGATTCCCAGTGGCATCAAATAGAGAAGCTGAGAGTAGCATTTGAATCTGTACTATGAAAGAAATGGTAAGTAAGGAGAATAAGATGGCTAAGGAGAATGGGAAAGCGGTACAGATTTATTCGTCGGTTTGAATCTCACTCAAGTCTTGAGCTGGTTGGATGGTGAGGAATAATTCTTGGGAAGTTTCCTGCAACTTCTAAGTTGAAATGTTGTTTTGATGGTGTTGGCACCCTTCTTTATTCACTTCTTGTTAACGTTTGGGCAAGATGAGTCATGTTCACCTTAAGGTGTCTATAGTTGAAATTCATTCAGGGCCAGACTGTGGCCTGAGCTATGTCCTCATGCAGCCATCATGGTTTCAGCATAGACAGAAGTTTCCACATCCCTTCCCTGCACAGGTGGGTGGTAAATAGGTGGAGCTGCTTCAAGGTGTATACGGTTCACCAAATATAGACAGTATAACGTACTCCCCAGAGCAGCAGAGGTGGCAGGGCCTTAATTGTGACTCCCCAGACAATTCACTGTTCCTAACCCAGGACTCATGGTAAAGCCACGACTGAGCCTTCAGTTGTAAAATGAAATTAATTTACACAAAATATCCAGTGAATAAATTTTTGAAGAACAGTCACATTTGTAAAACAAAACAAAAAAACCATCACAGCCTGCCTGTGGACAAATTGCCAAAGGGGAAAAATTCTGCACGGGGGAGGGGGGGGAGGAGGAGGAGGCTCTGTCTTGAAAAGTTCCATCACCCCCAACTCTGATTTAAGGGTGGAAGCTGAGAGGGTCTAGAAAGTTGCAGGGTCAAGTCTACCGGAATGAATTGTTCTTTCCAGGTTGATAGTGGTCACCAGCTATTTCTGTCAACGGTTGTTTGGTGAAACTATGGGAGGTGAATAATGCATCTTTGGCTAGTTCCTAGTAAACACATCAAAGAAATTGCCATTCTGATTAGCCGCAATTAGCTCTCTCACTGGCAGTCATGATGAAGAGGCTAAGGTCTGAACTGGCATAGACCTTCAACTACCTTCTCAGCGCTAGAGAGTGTCCCTCCTCGACTGGGATCAAATATATCAGCACAGGGCATGAAGCGTGAAGAAAGCCAGCACGGCACTTGCATGAGCTATACCTGTTCGGTGGCCTAATGAAGGACTCTAATCTCAAGGACTCTCAGGGCAGAATCTTTCCTGAGTGCTAACCTCACTCAGCAGAGCAATGGATAGGAGAACGGTAAACAATGAGAATGAACACGGGCAGGTAAAGAGAGTAAATGTGTGTTTTTAATGGCTTAGGACATCAAAGATTAATAACTGACAAGGAGAGTTCAGCTCAGAGAACAATAGATTATGGAGATAGCTTTGATAGGTTGTCAGGACATGAAATGTAAAGGGTAAAGAGAAAAGCCATCAAGAAAAAGCCAGAAGATATTTTGTGTGTGGTGTCTACATCTTTAATGTAAGAGGAGGAGCACAGGAGAAACAGGATCTTGACACAGAGAATAATGATGGCTTTGATATGTCTTTGCCAATCCTGGCTGTGTTTTTCTCTCCTCATCATCTTTATCAATTAATTATTAATTATTATTATAGTAGCAATAGACCTTAATTGAAATCAAGACCCCATTGTGCTAAGCATTGTGCAGACATGTAAAAAACAGTGCATTCTCCTAACTGCGGACAGTGTACGTGGACAATACAAAGGATGGGAGGAAGAGAGTACTATGATTTTCATGTTACGGATGGGGAATGGAGGCATGGAAAGACTGAAGTCAATGGAACTGGGGAGCCTAAGTACTTTTGTGGATTTGGGCCCCAGTGACTTATCCAAGATCACACAGGGAATCTGCAGGAACTGAACTCAGGTCTCCTTTGTTAACCACAAAATAATCCTTACGTTTCACCTGTACTCATACACACAGCAGCTAAAGAAGATCTGCAGTACTGTCTCATGGTACACCACCTGGGACCCCATACAGCTAGGCAAGGTCCCTGCTCTAATGCCCTTGAGCCCTGGTCATCTATTAAAACAGAGCAAAAGCAAACCTAGAATCCCAAGCCTCATTACGGTGTCTGAGATACCAAGCTCATCCGCTGACTTTCATTCAAAGAAGTTCCATTCACAGTTGAATATTTGTTGTAATTAGCCTGGTTGCAGTAGTAAAAAAGTAATCACTTCTCTGGTAACTTTCATGTTCAGCCTCTACAACTAAACGGGCCATGCACATTTCTCTCTGGATCTGGCTGGCACCGAGTCCTGCTTGATACAAGCTTAGATGGGCCCTTGTGGTGCCCTCATTGGGCTATGATTTATTTACATTTTTTTTGCTAGCTATCACGTGCTGCTGTATTTCTTGTTTTCTCATGCCACTGCTACCATAGTAAGTTTAAAAACAGTGTCAGAGATGAATATTGCAATGCACTGGCTAGTGTCTATGTGCGCTACAGCACTCTATGCTGGATGTAACCAGCGGTGTGTCATATCGGCTATACTGAGTCAAAACATTGGATTAGATGGATCTTTGTCCTGGTCCAACATGGTGTTTTACAGCTGCCTTATCTCTATGGGCCTGTTCCAAAACCCACTGAAGTGAAAGAAAGACCCCCATTTATTAGAATTGGCTTCAAATCAGGCCCTAATGTGACCACAGATGATTGCTGTAGGTTACAGTGCAGTTCTGAGTGTGTTAACCCACGGGAACTAAAGAACCGTGGTTCAGTGATGGCTAATTAGAAACCTCCCCTCTCGACAAAGGATATGTCCTGGGATTTGGAAAGCAACCTTTCATAGTGCACATTTGTTGCTTATGGACTTAGAATTCCCCACGTGATAAAAACTGCCAGCGATCAAGTCCCTTGAGTCACAGCAGGGTATTTACACACTAGCATGTTCCCATGTTCAACCAGCAGCGAATCCAGTATCTGCTGAGCCACGAAAAGCAAACAGACAGCCGATGTTTACACCATCTCCTCTCTTGGTGAGAACAATAAACTGTTGTTTAATACCCAACCTGTGGAGTCTGGACAACTGAAGGAAAAGCTTTTCCTGTTCTTACAGCTCAAGGGTAGAAAAGAGACAGCTTTATGCTTCTTTAATGAAAGTGACTGGCTAGTTTCCTCATGTTCAGATTCAGAAATCCCAAACTCTTTATGGGACATCTATAGGATGGTGGCAAAGAAATAACCTTGGTTAACTGGCAGGAAGTTTGTTTAGATAAATCATACTGTGTCACATTTTCTACCGTAATTCCATTCATAGTGCATTTTACTTTGAATTAAGCATTGGACTTCTGCCTAAGCCTCTGGTACCGATCCAGTTCTCATTGACATCACTGGAAAGCTTTTCATTGATGTGAATGGACTTTGGATCGGGCCCTTATTGCCTAAGGACTGCAGGATTGAGCGTTTCTTTTATGGATCCCTCCCTGACAAGGCTAAGCCTGTGGGTTGTAATTAAACAGATGGCATCTATGAACATGACTTTTAATCACATGGTCAGCCCCCTATCTTTATTAGAAGCCTCATCTCCTGACTTCAGCTTTCTTATTCCTATGCCATTTTGCTTGTGATTGACAGGTGTTATCAGTCCATGCGAACCACCATTCCTGCTTATGCAAAAAAACAAAGACTCCAATTATACACTCCAGATCCAGGTGAGAGAGAAGTTAAATAGCAACCTTCGTTTTGAATGCTTTTTTAAAAATGCATTTCTGTGGCTTTTTCCTTCTTTAAACTGATGGAGTATGGCCTAAATAGATTCATTTACTCTTTTACAGACACTCTCAAGTGATAAGTTAAAGATTGTAGGAACTCCACAGGTAACCAGTTAGTTTATTTCAGTGGTTTCACTTCTTGGGAACAAAAATATTTACTTGGCAAAGCCTTTTTTTAAAATAATAAGTTTGATTAAACACTGGGGGAGTTACTGAAAGATGAGTACATACCTAGGGTACCACTGGCCTTGTATGTAATTAATCTTCTACCTCCAGTAAATCTGCAGTACAAAGAGAAAGGAAAACTCGTATCTAAAATCATGATTTCTTTTTTTTAAATATTCATCAAAATGGCTATTTGTCTGCCCCTATCTTCCCATTGTGGGTTTTACATGTTAAGAATCAAAGAGGGAATTACTGTGACCATTTGCAAGCCACTACAACTAGCTGACACCCTGGCATTGTGGAGGCAGAATGCTTAAGACGTGTTGCTGCTTTGGGCTCCCAGGGACCTGCTGCACGGAAGGGGTCAGATCCTGCGCTGGAGTAAATCAATACACCTTTGCTGATCTATACCAGTTAAGGATCTGGCTCTCTCTCTCTCTCTCTCTCTCTGTGTGTGTGGTGTGTGTGTGTAAAAACTGAAAAGGTGCTACAGCAAAAAATAATAATAATGATGATGATGATTTGAAAAGCTGGTTTAACTTGTTTAGATTTATATTTTGTCAATAAGTGCCCCACAGTTTCTCCCAAATAAACATAATGAAAGCTATTAATTTTCTCTGCAGGTGGATGAAGTAGAAAGGAAAACAAAGGGTTGTGAGTCCTTTAAATCTAATCATTATTTAACTTAGCTTCTTCCTCCACTACCTGCAGCTATTGGAGTTGAGGGAAGCCCCCTGAAAATGAATCGTGATCTATTGCCAATGACATTGTTGAATTACAAACACTATTTTCAAACACCCCAAATGGTCCAAGTTTGTCAGTGTATCTATCCCCAATTTCTGTTTCACACCATGTTCTTGTATATTCAAGAGCCAGTTTAGCTTTAGAAACATGGAGTCTCTCATGTTATTACTCAGCATGTAGTACATGAAACAGAGCTGGCCCTCTCCATAGAGGTGAATTTTGCCCAGAGATAGTGATTTCCCTTCTAAAAGAATGCTATGGTATTATACAGCAAAATTAGCATGGTTTGGAAAATTACCCTGGAATATGAAAGTTTTGGTTTTTTTTTTAATAGTGGCTAGTAAAGTTCACAGAATTAGTGACAGAGCCAAGAACAGGATCTTAGAGATCTGATCCCCAGTTATTTTCTCCAGCCATAGAGATAGACCATAACTCCCCCATCTCTCTCTGCGCATCTCTTGCCATCTATGTATTTATTCTGCAAAACATCTTTTCTAATATAGTGAGCACTGCATAGTAAAAAATAACCTTTAAAAAAGGAACTAAGGCTGTGTAGAAGGAAAGCATATAACTGAGGAGCTGAGCTGCTGATGAAGTAAAATATTTCAGTCTCAGAGGAGATGTTTCCCTGTTTGTAGTCTCCAAGTTGGAAAGAAAGAGAGCATGTTCTGGTGTCAGAGGAGTGGAACTAACATACTATTTTTCAACTTTCTATGTCAAAGGGATGTTTAATTTACTATTTGATTTAATTATTCATTGGGTCTAATACACTTAACATTTCAATAATTAACTTCTACAGCAACTGTGGGGAAAATCTGATTTATCTGTTTATTTCTGTCTTTGGCTGTCTGATTAGCCACACTATCCTCTTCTTTGTAATCTCTATTTGTGGATGAACCCAGAGAGACAATTACAGGGACAAATCAAATGGCCAAAGCTTCCTTTGACTGATACAAAGGCCGGGAAGTGGACACCGTGGCAGAGACAACAAGGTAAAAGGGTTTTTATTCTCATTACCTTTTAAATAGAGTTGGAAGCTGAACCTTGGATCTGAACCTGTCTTCAAAGTCTGGGACTATCCAGATCTAGGTTCAGGCCCCACACCTGGGGCTTATCACTACTTTGAAACAAAAAAGGAGGAAAACTAGATGTAGTTTTGGTTTTGCAAAATCCATTTTGTTTTGCTTTTGTAAAATGCAAAACCAGGGAAGGTTAAGATCCAAGTATCCTTGTCTCCAAATCTTCAAATTCTTAGTAGGACAGGAGTTCTTGATTTGTCCCATCTCTGCTTTATTATAAACAAAAACCTTCTTTATTTTTCCCTTGAACGTTTTACCCTGTTTTCCATGGAAACACCACAGGTAGCCAGCAACTGAGAGCAGAATTCTCACATGTAGATTTCAGATAACAGTGGAGAGAAAGCTTTGAAGGCTGATTTCTAAAAGTTAAGCTTCTCCTGAGAAAGTTTAACTCTTTGATCACTCAGAACAAGCCATTCTCATTAATGGATCAGCACCTCCTATCACCAACTCTCCTCTTTCACTTCAGGCTCTAAGATATTGTATAGTGTTGCTGTTAAAACAGCTGCTAGATTCCCCTCCCACTCCTTGATTCAGAGGTGAGTCCAGTGATGGGTGAAGTGATTCCTAGGCATAGTTTATAAAGCACCATGAGATCCTTTAGGATGAAATGCATTCTATATAATCTATATCAATATTGCCATCATCTTTGTAGTGTATGTTAGGGAGTTGCACATGGGCAATCCCAGGTTTTGTGTGCATGCACTTTTGCCTGTCTGCTTTACAAAATTTGGGCCATAATATATATTTTTTCATATCTTTCACATGATATTATGTGAAGTCTTCTAGGTTGTCCTACCCACTCTGCAAACTTACACACACAGGCAACAATGGATAATACAACCACAACTGTAAGCTATCAAACTCCCATGTTCACAAAAATTTTATTTTGCTTTTTAACTCACCATTCCTTTACAAGTAACTCCTCTCTACAGTAAATAAGGTTAGAAAGCCTAATCATTAATTCTATTTACACCTAATATGTTATAAAGCCATGGAAAGCAGGCCATTTTCCTCTCTGCTGGGGCACAAAAAGTGTATTAACTATTCCAGCTAGTGCTTCAAATGATTTATTAATTCAGTTTTAGAATGTGTGACTGTCATATCATATAAGTTCATCTTATAAAAAGACAGTGTCTCTTAGGACTCTTATGATTTTTTTAAAACCAACTGACTGACACTTCACATGGTTCACCACTATATCCATCTATCTCCTTGTCTCTCTCTCCGTCTGTCTCTGTGAGTTTTGCATAAAGGTTATACAAATTGCTGGTCAATATTAAGAAGTTGTTTTTCCCTGAGGACAGGCATGGGGGTAGTACTCAGTACTCTAGTGGCATTACGGTCTCAATCTATGCCCTAAAATCTTGTCTTTGGCCCATGAACTAACCCTAGGGTGACCAGACAGCAAGTGTGAAAAATCGGGACAGGGGTGGGGGGTAATTGGAGCCTATATAAGATAAAGACACAAAAATCGGGACTGTCCCTATAAAATCAGGACATCTGGTCACCCTAACTAACCCTCTCCATGGAGAACTGAATAAACAGAATTGCTTGTTTCCAGAGGGAATTCTGTACTGCTCTTCTTTGCCGGAGGAAGGGTTGCTGAGTCTCTTAAAGATGAGGAGCAGAATAGGGGGCATATGTGGGATATTCTGGGCCTAGAGGACTTTTTAGAAAACAAGCATGTGTGTGTATAGATATAGATATATATGCACAGAGAAAGAGAGACAGACATAGGTATTAATATAGTAGTGCAGCTATAGATTATAAATTAGATATAGATAGATCGATCGATATCCAAATGTAATCTCATTCTCTCTCTCTTTGTACTTACATACATATATGAACATAGATATATATATATACAGTGAGAAGAGGATAGAATAGAAAATAGCACCTAGGCTATAAGAAAACAACAGATTTATTTTTACAGACAAAACATTCTGCTTATGAACCCATGTAAGGTCAATTTAGGTTTTGTGAAAACAAGCTTTTACAAAGCCTAACATCAAACGGTCTGGTAACAATCTGGATGGTTTTGCCTTCATTCCCCTGCTGTGTTTTCAAGCGCAATATTGCTGCAACATGATAATCACAGAAAAGCAGAAAGTGAAACTGATAGAAACTAAGTAATGAAAGAAAATGAAATTGGACTTGATTGTCCAAGCTGAGAGAAATGCAAAAAGCAAACCAGATAATGGTAAAAATTAAAAGCAAAATCAGATTTTTATTTTTTACATTTAGTAACCCTAGGTGTTATTTTCTTAGCAACATGGGTAAAAAAAGCAATTTTTCTTTTAAATACGTGAGATCAGAGTCTGCTCCTGATTACACTGCTGGATATTCAGCATGACTCCTGTGGCCCTGATATTGCATCTCCAATGAAGCTGCTCCCGATTTACAACAGTGTAAGGCAGAGGAAAGATGGTACAGTGGTGAGGGTGCTAGTTTTGGAAGACCCAGGTTCAATTCTCTGCTCCACCACAGTCTTCCTGTGTGAACTTGGGAAAGCCAGTTAAGCCCAGATCCACAGAGATATTCAGGCTCCTAACATTCACTGAAATCACTAATTTCAATTGATTTAAATGGAAACAAGGAGTCTAAATACCTTTGTGGATCTGGCCTTAGTCTCTTTGGGCTGAATGCTTGAAAGGAGTTGGGCTCCTAACGTCCACTGAGCCCAGTGCCTCAGTTTCCCATTTGTATAATAAGGATAAGAGCACTGCTCTACCCGACCAGGGTGTTGTGAACATAAACACAATAAAGATTGTGAAGTGATCAGATACTCTGGTGGTGGCGGGGTCATATAAGTACTTAAAGGAGGAAAATCAAGCTCAGTAAATATAATTTCCACAGGCCTTGGTATTGTCAGGGGGGCAGTTTGGAATAAGGGCTGCAGAATGAAGCTTCCACTCAGGTTATTTTTCATTTTTATAAGTTAGTCCACACCCCGACGCATCCCCTCCTACCACCCCTCTTCTCTGATTTGTCCTCTGATTTCTTCTCTGTTTACTTGTACATGTAGGAGCAGTCTCATGACTGTCACGTCAGGGGAGTTTTTGCAAGTTAGGAGGATACGCACAGTGAAAGAACAATATAGCTCCAAGCTTCTGGCTGTGCTGAGAGACATTCCTATAACCTCCCGAGTGTTTTTAAGGGGCTGGATAAAGGCTTTTATGAATCACAGTTTAAATTAATATAAAAAAAAAATAGGCTATGATTTCTAAACCTATTCTATACACAGAGATTAGACCTTTCCAAAGCTGGGCAGCAGCAAGTGGGCTTTGTAAAATTTCATAGTGTTACTCTTTTTGACCCAAGTGGTTAGCCAATTAGAAACTGATGATGGAGTCTGCCATTTTTTTTATGCAATCCTGTTTATTTTCAAAGAATGTACAAAGTTCTGTTTCCCTGAACACAGCAGGGATCAAACTACAGGAGACAGTTTCTTTGCTCACAGTTCTAAGCCTCTTTCCAGCCAGCACTTTATTCAAAAGCTTTCTCTTTGAGCTTTTTTCTCAGGGATATGCTACCTGGGCTTCACTAGCTGTGTCTGGGGCTTCTTTGCTCCCTCTCTGTGCTTTTCTATGTATTTCTGCTGCTTTTCTCACATGCAGAGATATACACAGCTCCCTAGAGCATTGCCCCAGCCCTTTGTTTGCTAGATCAGTCTCCATGGAAACAGCTCCGGACCACATAGTTCAGCCTCTACTCAAGCCTTGCCATGTGCCTGTGTTTTAGGTGGTGGCTTCTATTGTTTCAGCGGCCTGGTTCCACAAACCAGTTGATTGTTTTTTAGATTCATCTGGAATGAAGGGCAGTAGTTATGCCCTCCGACTTCAATGAGGTTTTCCCCACTCCCCCAACATAACAATACGAGGTAGTATCAGGAGGTGAAATTCTGTGCCTATTGAAGTCTAAGGGAGTATGACCATTGACTTAATGGGGCCAGGATTTCACCAGCATGTTCTGAGTATCTGTACTCACGGCTCAAGCCTGCTCTCCTGTCCTGATAGACCTGAGCATGTCGGCTGGGATTTTCAAAGGAGTATAAGGCTTCGTCTACACTACGTACTTTATAGCAAAATGGCTGTGCCACTACAGCCAAGCTGCTAAAAGGCACACAGTGTAGATGCTGTTTATCAGCAGGAGAGAGCTCTCCTGCCAACAAAAATCTTCCAACCCCAATAAGTGGCAGTAGCATTGTCAGTAGAAGAGCTCTCCTGCTGACAAAGTGCTGTTCACACAGGCGCATTTCATCAGCAAAACTTTTGTCATTCGGAGGGGGGGGGGGCTGTGTGTGGTTTTTTCACACCCCTGAACGACAGAAGTTTTGTCGTTTAGTCTGCAGTGTAGACAAAGCCTAAGGGAGTTCAATGCCCAAATCCCACTGAATTTTAACGAATGCCTTTACAAATCTTAGCATTAAGCATGCACTTAGCTTTAAGCAAATGATCAGTCCTGAAGCTAATTGGACTCTACAGGAACAACATCTAAGCTCAGAGAACCCTTTGTAGGACTGGCATGTTAGACTTTAAACTGTTTGGACTGATCGGCCATTTTAATCCATTTTTCAGTGTTATTTACATCTATAGCATTATATAGACAGACAGATAATGATGAGATGAATGACTAATCTTCACCATCTAATGAAGATACATTCACATTAATTATTTCCCCCGAAGTCCTCATTTTTGGCACTGTGGGGTTTCAGTTTGGGGTCCATCTCAAAATAAAATAATTCTAAGATAGTAATCTCAACACTAAATGCCATCTCTCACCAGAGGAAATAGCTGTGAAAAGTTACCTTCAGACTTCTGTGAAGTATTACAATTCTGCAACAACATGATCATGATCTCAGTTCCATTTTCAGTCGCTCAAGCAGTATTTTGCAGCTACATCTCTCAAAGTTAACCACACTTTACTTAATCACCTGCATATTTGAGATGCAAATAACAGGGTCAGTTCTATTATATGACTCTGATTCAGGCCAGGCTGATACTTTGCAGGATTACAAATATATGAGGCCAGAAAGATAAGCATTAGGGAAATTAATCACTTCCCAACTCATTTGTAAATGCAAGATAGGTTCCTTTCTATGTGCACTGGACATGCAAGGTGCCAAGTACACTGGTCACTGACTTACCTTTCATATCTTCCCATATGGGCATAAATAAATAAATAAATAGGGGTGGGAGGAGAAAGAAAAATATTTTAGTTTTGCTCATTTCTGGGGAGGTTTCATCCTTGTGACTTCAGGATGGTGTGGGTCTCCCCACATAATGGACTTCTGGGTGCTGGCTTAGCCCCCAGATAGGCACAGGCAGCACTCAACAACAACAAAAGTAAAAGAGAGTGAGGAAGGGACAGGGGACCCTACAAATCTCAAATACCAAAAAAAAAAAAAAAAAAAAAAATCTAAAAGGAAAAAAGTAATATTTGATTCAACTCTAAACCAAAAATTCATTTTGAATCAAAATGAAACAAAATTGGTCACTTATAAATTTCCTGCAGAAAACAAAAAATTTTCATTGAAAATTGTTTCTGGAGGAAAAACCACCCAATTTCCCCCATTCCCCCCAGTCCTAGGTGTAAATCGGGAGTAACTTTATTAAAGCAAGTGGTGTGAGATCAGAGTGTCTTGCTGATCAGCCTTTTTTCTGTCACAGGAACTCACTGAGAGCTGGAAAGCTCAGCAAGATTTTAAAGAAAGGATTAGCTCATGGATAGAGACAAGTCTGAATCAATCCCTTCCAAATTGGGATTGTTTAGCCTGCAGAAGAGAAGAATGAGGGGGGATTTGATAGCTGCTTTCAACTACCTAAAAGGGGGTTCCAAAGAGGATGGATCTAGACTGTTCTCAGTGGTAGAAGATGACAGAACAAGGAGTAATGGTCTCAAGTTGCAGAGGGGGAGGTTTAGGTTGGATATTAGGAAACACTTTTTCACTAGTAGGGTGGTGAAGCACTGGAATGGGTTACCTAGGGAGGTGGTGGAATCTCCTTCCTTAGAGGTTTTTAAGGTCAGGCTTGACAAAGCCCTGGCTGGGATGATCTAGTTGGGGTTGGTCCTGCTTTGAGCAGGGGGTTGGACTAGATGACCTCCTGAGGTCCCTTCCAACCCTGAGATTCTATGATTCTATGAAATCCAAATACCCGCAGGGTCTGGAAGAATTTGAATCTGGAACTGAACTCTCTGGGTTAGGCTAGTCTTTGATAAATGACACTCAGAATATTCATACCCTCTTCTACCCTAAGCTCCTATTAACAACCCAAAGTCTCCTCAAGAGAGGCAATTAATAAGTCTTTAAAAACAATGAAAACCCATACCCAAAAGGGATCTCTGCCCCTGAAGAGGGAGACATGCCAGAGACTCCATGAAGTCTATTAGGGCTGTTTCTATTGATATTGATTTCACATGGCAGGAGCTCACATCTTCCAGTGAGGAGTGGCAACAATGCCTTATGCTGTAACAAAGGATAAAATAGTCTTGCCACTCTAGTTCCTTTGCTTTATAATTTTGTCTGATTCATCCAGGGCAGCTCCAGTAATAAAACCAGGATACGCTCCTCTCCTTCCTCCAGATGAGGCCTAGATAATTAAATGGATGTTTCTACCACAATGCTTTTATATATAGGCTTGTGTATGGTGAATTAATACTGTATCCAAAGATCCTACTTGGAACTAAGAAATAGCAGAAAGAAATCGATTTGTATCTAGCTCTGTTGTACGTGAATCTAAGTTGAGGTATGTTCCTCTCTGCATTATACAATATAAGACTGGGAAAGCAGGTTTATGATGATTTAGAAAATCAGGATGATGATTTACTCCCACTTTGTACTTACTTTGCACAGACACAAATGAATGCTCAAGACACAAGGAATAGAAGAATCAGACTATTTATATCCATTCATTCATCCAGGCCTGAGTCTCATTTACACACTAAGTCCCTTAGGGTATGTCTACATAGCATATTAGAGCAAGCAGACTCAAAGTGATGGGGCTCACGCTAGCGCACTAAAAATAGTTGTATAGACAGAGCTTTGAAGCTGCGGCTTGGGTGGAAGCTCAGGCCCAGAAGCCTGGGAGGTGGGGGTGGGCTTCAGACCCCAAAATGTAACTTCAAAGTGCTGTCGACATAGCTATTTTTAGAGTGCTAGTGTGAACCCTGCTAGCCTGAGTTTGTCAACCCAGGCTGGGAGGCTTGCTCCCGCTCGCAACAAAATGCTGTGTAGACATACCCCTAGAGTAAAGGGGTCTTAATGTGGGAGTACGGCCTTTACACTGCAAAATGGTATAAAAGGACCTAAGGCTTTGTCTATACTACCAAGCTTTGTCACCAAAAACTGCCTTTTGGCGACAAAACAGTGAGTGCGTACACATTGTGATGCGACTTTTGTTGGGGAAAATGCCCAGTTTCAGAGACAAAATACTTCCACCCCATGAGAGACTTTTCCCCCTTCCCTTTATTATCAACAAAGAGCCAATGTAGACACCATGCCTGCTTTAATTGCTTTATCTGGCCTCCAGGAAGTGTCCCACAATGCCCATCCTGACCGCTCTTGTCAGCAGTTTGAACTCCGCTGCCCTGCAGCCAGGTAAACAACAATCCGCCCCTCCCCCTTCCAAGCCCTGGGAATTTTAAATTCCATTTCCTGCTTGCTGGCTCAGGGTGAGGAGGTCTCATCATGTCTTCCCAGGTGACCATGGCTGGCTATCGCACCAAACGCTCTCCTGCCTGGACTGCAGCGGAGCTGTTGGATCTGATCAGTATATGAGGAGAGGAGGCTGTGCAGTCCCAGCTGCTCTTGAGCCGTAGGAATTGGGATACGTACGGGCAGATTTCTCGAGGCTTGTGCGAAAAGGGCTATGATCAGGACACGCTGCAGTGCAGATCGAAGATAAAGGAGCTAAGGCAGGTGTGCCATAAGGTGAGGGCGGCAAACCGTTGCTGCGGTGCTGCACCTAAGACCTGCCGGTTCTATAAGGAGCTGGACAGTATCCTCGGTGGTGACCCCACCTCCTCTGCCAAGAGCCCCGGGGATACTTTGGAGGGAACGGGGGCAGCGGAAAGAGGAGTAGCCTGGAGGATGAAGTTATTGATGAAGAGGTGGAGCTAGACGAGGATGTGGAGCTCCCAGCGGGGTCGACCGGTGGGGCAGGCAGCCAGGGACTTTTCTCCATTCAAGGTGCCTAACCAGTCTCAATAGTTGCTCTCCGGTGAGCAAGAAGTAGGAGATGATATGCCTGTTAAGTGGCTGTGGCTTGTGTAGTGCAGAGGTGGGTTCAGGGCATGGAAATGTACAAGGCTGGCTGTGTTTCTGTGAGTGGGACGTTTCCCCATGTAGCTAATCGGTACAGTGGAACAGGGTGTTGATGCACGCCGAAATATCCCGGGAATCCTCCAGAGAGATCTCCACGAAAGTTTGCTGGAGGTACTCGGTAATCCTCTGACACAGGTTGCATGGCAATGCAGCTTTGTTCCTTCCCCCATTGTAGGACACTGTCCCGCGCCATTCGGCAATCACTTGTGAAGGGACCAAAGCGGCACATAGATGAGCTGCATATAGAGCAGGGCAGAAGCTGCAAGATACAGTAGATGTACCCTGGTTTCCCTGCTTACCCTCAGCAGTGAGGTGTCTGCTAGAATGATCCCTGCCTGTGGAAAAGTGTGGGATAATTTTAGAATTATTTCCCTGTAAAGCTGCATCACAACCCCTGCAAAGACTATGTTCTTCTGTCCAGGTGCAGCACCCTGCTCCCCGCTGCCCAAAACTCACCATGTTTTGGGTGCTTGCAGAGATGTGTGCCTGGCAAGGGTCAGTGAGAAAGTGATTGGTATGTTGCAAAAGGTGCATATAAGTGAAATGTTTAAATGCTGTGCTTGAATTTAATAATCCCGCTTCTGTGCATTGTCCCCTGTACTTCACCAGATGTGGCCTTCAGGAACACCCGACAAGCCACACACCCCTGATGACCGCCTCCGCCAGACAAGAAAGAGGCCAAGATGCAGCAAAGACGACATGTTCTGGGAGGTACTGCAGTGCTCCAGTACAGAGAAAAGGGAACGAAAGGAGTGCTGGAAAGCCGAAAGGCAGGACAGAAAAGAGAATCAACCGTTTGCTAGGGGTGCAACTAAGCGGATGATAAAAGTAATGGAGGAGCAAAACAGAAATGCTTAAATCTTTAATAATGCTTCAGAGTGAGCAGGTCCAGACTCAACCTCCACTGCAGCACATGCACAATTCTTTACCAACACCCCCCCCACACACACACACACACTCCGCCCGCACATCATTCCTTTCCACTTTCTGGGACTCCTCAGTTTCCCCATCACTCCACCCCCTCACACAACTTTCACAATGACAGCTGGACCTACACACAGTTGTGAGGATCAGCCCTTTCCCAGTCCCTCCTTTCCCAGCAAGTATCTGTGTTTTGATGAGTGTCACTGTGCTTTTTCTTGATCAATAAAGGCAACGTTTTATAATGGTAAATCATCTTTGCTTTCTACAAATTCACATTGCAATCACTATTCATACATGTACAGGCATTTTAATCATTTTCCTACTGGGATATGTGGCCCCAAATGTCAACATAGCCTCCTAGGAAAAAAGCATGGAATGCACCATGGAAGCTACTCTAAAGATATACGTTGCTGCTGCTCATTGTCAAAGTGCTTCCTCGAAACCTCCCTGATTTCAATTGCCACCCTTTGGGCTCCTCTGACCGCCCTGGTATCTGGCTGCTCAAACTCAGCAGCCAAGTGCTCTGCCTCAGCGCTCCACCCCTGAGCAAACATTTCACCCTTAGATTCACAGAGATTATGCAAAGTGCAACACATGGCTATGATCATGGGAATACTCTCCTCATTAAGGTCTAACCTGCCATAAAGGCAACGCCAGCGCGCCTTTAATCTGCCAAAGGCACATTCAACTGTCATCCGGCACCTACTCAGCCTGTTGTTGAAATGCTCCTTACTGCTGTCCAGGTGTCCCGTGTAAGGTTTCATGAGCCAGGGCTGAAAAGGGTAAGCCAGGTCTCCCAGGATCACTATGGGCATTTCCACATCCTCCACTGTGAACTTGTGGTCTGGAAAGAAAGTCCCCGCTTGCAGCCTTCTGTACAAGCCAGTGTTCCTGAAGATGCGTGCATCATGCACCTTCCCAGACCACCCCATGTTGATGTTTGTGAAACGCCCACGGTGATCCACAAGCACCTGCAACATCATGGAGAAGTACTCCTTCCTATTGATGTACTCTGTTTCAAGGTGGTCTGGTGCTAAAATTGGAATGTGTGTGCCATCTATCACTACTCCACAGTTAGGGAAACCCATCTCTGCAAAGCCGTCCACTATTTCACGCACATTTCCCAGAGTCACGGTCCTACGTAGTGATTTATTGCCCTGCACACTTGCATTAATGCAGTCCCAAAGGTAGACTTCACCACTCCAAACTGATTTGCGACCAACTGGTAGCAGTCTGGAGTTGCCAGCCTCCAGACAGCGATTGCCACACGCTTCTCTACTGAGAGGGCAGCTCTCATTCTGGTGTCCTTGTGCCGCAGGTCTGGGGACAGCTCAGCACACAGTTCCAGGAAGGTGGCTTTACACATCTGAAAGGTCTATAGCCACTGCTCTTCATCCCACACCTGCATGATGATGCGATCCCACCATTCAGTGATGGTTTCCCAAGCCCATAAGCGACAGTCTACCCTATGCAGCTGCTCTGTGAATGCCAAAAGCAATGTAAAGTTGCTGCTATCCATATCACGCAGAATGTTGGGATCCTGCGAGTCTTCTTCTGTCAGTAATATGATTAACTGCACTGCCATGCACGATATCCGCATGACACTTAACAGAGCATAGGAGAGAAGTGCGGGATCCATCCCGTCTCACAAAGATGCCGGGGTGCACAGCAGAGAATGGCCGTTGCAAAAATGCCACAAAAGAAAGCCGGAAGCCCATGGAGTGCTGGGACACAAAGCAATGCATCACAGGACATTTAGCCAGGTCCCAAGATGCGTCACAACCCCTTCCATCTTCCCACAACACCTAGCAACAGAAGGTGTCGCCCTGCACTGTGGGGTACAAACTCACAGTGCAGTGCTCACACTATCAATGACAAGTGCCCCTAGTGTGGATGTGATCTGTCGCCAGAGGGGACTAGTGTGAACAAGCTTTTCCGATTTTTATTAAGTCGACTTTTGGGTATTGATATAAGTGTAGTCAACAAAACTTGGTAGTGTAGACAAAGCCTACGTGTCAATAGGATGTAGGGCCTTATGTCTTCTATCAGAACACCCAGGGCCTCTCTCTCCCTTTGCACAGACATTCGCAGGAATGCAAAGCAAGTGCAAAGTGGGTGTATAATTCCACCAGATCACAATAGTAGCATTTTACATCCTCTTTCACCTTACATTGCACAGGTGTAAATAACAGCACATGGTGCAAGACAGTGGGGGGAATCAGGGCCTGATTCTCCTTTCACTAGCACCAATTTTACACTGGTGAAACTGCAAAGATGACAGTGCAGTCACTCCTGGTTTACATGAGTGTTACAGAGAAGAAAATCCAGCCCATAGGGTCTCAAGCATTTTTCCCCCTTTTTCTTTTGAATTTTATCTAAAGTTTTGAATGTGGCATAATTATTTTTTCAGATGGCATTGCCCCTAGAAGAAAAGTGGTGTATAATTAGTATACCTCTGCAGCTGGAAAAAACAGATAAGCAGATACAATGCATGTCTTTCTGCTACCCATCAGAGGGGAGAGTCGCCAGATGGCCATGGGCCAGCATTTCTGTACACTTTGATTTGCTGATCCTTATTAACCCTTTGTAAAACAGAGAGCTGTAAAATCACAGTGGGTGGAATCTACAGCGGACCAGTGAAACAGCGAATTTCAACCACAGTGAATGAAACCATTGTATCAAGTTAACCTCATCTCATGCAAGCGCTTCTACCCTTCTCTGAATCAGTCCTCCCCCCTACACCCCTGAGCTTCTCTGAGCCATCTTGTCTGCCTCATCCCTCTCATGAGGGCATCACTTCACTTGCATTAACGAATGGCTCAGCAGGTGTGTGAGGGTAAGAGAAGTCTGGCTGCTGTGGACTTCAAGGAGCCAATCTATCAATATAATTGGTGCCCTAACTGTCAAAAGACTTCTCAGGCGCTGACAAGCAAGAGAAACATAATTACAGGGCATGATTCTCTCTTTGAAAGGAAAATTGAACTTAATAAACATAACGTCCACAGGGTGCAAAGGGGAAAATGGTTCTCTCGTTGTACTTCTGAGTCGTTTCTTCTCCCCTTATGTATCCTGCAATAAAGTGATCTCTCCAAGGGTACGTCTATACTACAGAATTAGGTCGAATTTATAGAAGTCGATATTTTAAAACCCGAATTTATGGAATCGATTGTGTGTGTCCCCACTAAAGAGCGTTAAGACCATGAGGTCGATTGACTGTGTCCACAGTAGCGGGGCTAGCATCGACTTTCGGAGCATTGCATTGCGGGTAGCTATCCCACAGTTCCCGCAGTCTCCGCCGCCCATTGGGATTCTGGGTTGCGATCCCAAAGCCTGATGGGGCAGAAAACATTGTCGCTGGTGGTTCTGGGTACATGTCATCCCTCCCTCCGTGAAAGCAATATTTTTCGCGCCTTTTTTCCGGGGTTTCCGTGTTTGCTACGGAAGCCTGCTCAGCTCACAATTACCGTATATCTCCAGCGTACGCCTGGACATTAGGTCTAGTGGGGATTCAGTCACACTATAATACGGGCAGAGGGATAGCTCAGCGTTCTGAGCGTTGGCCCGCTAAACCCGGGGTTGCGAGTTCAATCCTTGAGGGGGCCATTCCGCCTGAGGCTGGTAGTCGCGGGACTACACAGCAGGAGCGCCTTGCCTTCTAGCTGCAGATGGTGCAATATGCCATAAATGGTCGTGGTCGCGGGACCACACAGCAGAAGCTCCTTTCCTTCTCGCAGCAGATTGTACAATATGATTGGTATTCGTGTGCTCCTGGCCGGCGGCCTATGGTGTGGCTGGCCGGGGGCGCTTGGACATAAATGGGAGTGACCACAGTGACTCTGGTCATTCTCTTTTTTACGTTTTGTTTAAGGGAGATTCAGTACTGCCTGGAACACGGGCGGAGGGATAGCTCAGCGGTCTGAGCGTTGGCCCGCTAAACCCGGGGTTGCGAGTTCAATCCTTGAGGGGGCCAGGAGCTGATGATGGATATCAAGCATATTGTACCATCTGCTGCTAGAAGGGAAGGCGCCTCCTTGCTCACCGCATATTGTACCATCTGCAGCTAGAAGGAAATGAGCCTAACCCTTGCTCCCCCCTCCCTCCGTGAAAGCAACTGAGGGGGGAGCAAAAAATCCTTTTGATGGGACTCCATCATGGTCACCTCTGCTGATGAGATCTGCGCTCACCTGCAGCTCACCACACTGGCCAAACAGGAAATGAAATTCAAAAGTTCGCGGGGCTTTTCCTGTCTACCTGGGCGGAGCATTGGAGCTCAGACTGCTGTCCAGAGCGGTCAAATGTTGCACTGTGGGATAGATCCAGGAGGCCAATACTGTCGAATTGCGTCCTCACTAGCCTACATCGATTCGGCAATATCGATTTAAGCGCTAATCCCCTCGTTGGGGGTGGAGTGGCGAGATCGATTTTAAGAGCCCTAGAAGTCGATGTTAAGGGCTTCGTCGTGTGGACGGGTGCACGGATCAATCGAAATAACGCTAATAAATTCGACCTAAACTCGTAGTGTAGACCAGGGCTAAGAGAGACAAGAGATTTATTGCACCTATCAATCTAATGTAGGGTATATTTTCCATTTGCACCTACATTACCCCTGAATGGGCTGCAAGTCCTTTACCTTCTAAAGGCAGGAGGTGTCTCTGCATTCAATTTTTTTTGCACAAGGATGCAGTGTTTTGTGACACTGTACCCCATATTCTTCATAGTGATATTATTATATGAGTATAGCATAATTATGATGAATTTTTTCAAGACAAGTCATGTGAGGTGTCATTGGAAAAGTTATGATTTGCTGAAGGTGACTATCCTATTTGTATGCATGTATCATTTTTGTATCTAAAGTTAGGAATATTGAGTGGGGATCTGTAATTCAATCATGCTTACTCTGGGTGACACCCACAACTAGCTTTTCTGGTACAACAATGAAGAAGTCAGAGAGTGCTGATGGCCCATCAGCAAAGACAATGGCCCAGGAAGAACTTAGCCTTCCTGTGAACATTCCAGACATCCTATAAGTAATGGCTGCTATAACTCAGCAAGGTATCCAAGGTCATGTGACCAGACCACATGTCTCTGGACTCCATCTTGATATGTCAGTATTTTTCCACAAACTGGTCTGGGAACCAAGTTTTGAAACAAAGGTGCATGCCTCGGGAGCTGAGAGTTATCTTGGCTTTAGCCTTTCTACTGTTGGTTCATGCAGTGGCTAGTCAGAGAGCCTGCATGTAACTGCAGGTGGGTGTGTCCTTACCTGTGTGTATGCTGGTGGAAGTGTAAGACCGGAAGCGTGTCTGCAGCTTGTCACAGCAGCACAATGAGAGAGAGAGAGACCAGGCTGGTGGGGCAGAGGGCTCAGTGGTACTCCAGTTCTAGGTGGCACCCTAGGGGGAACCCATCACATGTTTCTCGTGTTAACAAAAGAGGAGCAGAGGGTGGAATAGGAGTGGGTTTGGGGGGAGAACTGAAATACGGAAGGTATAGAGGTCAGGCTGAACTCTCCTAAATAGCAAGAAAAGGGGAAGAAATCTGGCTAATGCTGTGATTTAGCCCTCAGGGGTAGCTCACGTGTTAGTCTTTTATACGGAAGATCAAAAGTTGCAATGGCCTCAATGAAAGCAGGGTACAGAGCAGAAGTAATGAACTGCTTTGTTCAGCCTCTGCAGGTCATAAAACTTGGGTATGAGAGCAGATTTCCCTTGCTGACTTCCCACAGCCTCTATCCATCACAAAAGGTAAAATCAATTCCAAAAGAGAGACCCAAGCATCATCAGAAGTGTCCCAGCGGAAAGCATCTGAATGGGGTTTAAAGGTGCACTAAATGGAACCTGCCATAGCAGGATGACTACAAAACCACTTGTACTGGGCCTGTAAAATTAGAACTTGCCTGGATAACTCTAAGACAAGTTTCTTTATGTATGGAGGCTTCCACCCAGGACAAAATTCAGTCCCCTCCCTGTACATGTTCTCCAGACTGGCACTAGTAGTAGGAAGTGCAGCCTGATAGGAAGATTATAGAAGGGACCTAGAAAAATGGGGTCTTGGTATGGGATTCCTAGCCATTACTGTAATAAATAAATAATAAAGAGTAAAATATTCACAAGTACCTAAGTGACTTAGGATAGAGCTGGATTCATTTTGTGCAAGATGTCAATATTTTGACATTTGGTTTTGTTCCAATTTGAAATACAAACAAAAAATTTCAAAATTCTCCATAAAAGGGAATGAATCTTTGACTCTGGGGCCATTCACCATGGATCCTGGAAGCCCTGGAGTCCCCAGCTGCAAGGCAGTCTGCCTGGGGGACTGTCTTTGCTGGGAATCCCAGCAAACTGCCAGGTAGGCTGCTAAAGATTGAGCTAGCAGGAAACCCAGGCAGGTTTCAGACACAACCTTGCCCAGATTCCATTGGGTCTGCAGTGAAGTGGAACTTTGTCTCAACTGTTTCAATTTCACTGAATCGGCACATTCTGATGAAAAAACATTTCACTGGAATGATTCCAAGTCTCTCTAACTTGGGTGCCTAAGTTCCATTGATTTTCTTTCCATTGATTAGGCTCCTAAGCACCTAAGGGCTTGATTTTTAAAGGTACTTAAGGTATCTACTGGGATTTTCAAAAGCATCTAAGTACTTACTCAATGGGTAATTCCCATTTAAATCATTAGGTTTAGGCACCTAGCTGCTTTGAAAATCCCACTAGATGCCTAAATACCTTTAAAAATCTGGTCCTAAGTCACTTTTGAAAATGGGACTCAGGCCCCTCCATCACTTGGTTGGTTTGAAAATTTTACCCAAAGGCCCTTTACTGTGAAAATGTGGGAGCTTTTACCTACTCCGAGTGAAACGCATTCATTTTCTGATTTACTATGTGACCTTGTCCTTGTGAAAAAGCCCTAAAGCCTGTAACATAAAAGGATTAACCTTTCTATATATATTTACCATCCTACAGAATATGATAGAAAGCATATCACGATTCTAGGATTCTATGGACTGGTTCAAAACCCTACAGAAATATCACAATTTGCTATCAGGATTTTAGAATAATTTTCTGCAAAACCCTATTTGTTTTATCACTCTTTAAATTCTATAGGACTTTGTCACTGGAGCGAAGTGAGCAAGTCACTTCAAGTCCCCTTGGTGTCACATTGGTCTGATGCCAGAAGAGAAATTGTGGTTTGCAGCGATTATATTTTAGTGGGCCTGAATCTATCATCCATAAGGAGCGTAATAGACCTTTGTGCTGCTGGCTAGTGCAAAGCCTTATTTTGAGGGCTTACGGGGCATGTAGAGCTTGCACAGAGGAGTGAATTTGACTCGCCATTTCAAAGGTGGAAGAATTGAGTTTAGAGATTTCCATCCTTCCTTCCGCGCTCAAGAAAGCAGTCCAGAGATTTTACAGTTCAGCTAATACATCCCTTCTAATACTGCATCCACAAGGCTATTTGCATATATAACAGATCATGAGGTAACCATGGCAAATGCAGCAATTCCTAGTGAGGGATTTTGAACTTTAAATCTTCGTTTGCCATTCAAGGTCACTTCACAGCTACTTGCTCAAGAGCAATGTGTGCCGCACTCCGCATGGGAAAAGTAGCATGTTATTCTATTAGAGGAAAGAGAAGAAAAAAAGGGATGCGACAAGAGATGTCTGATTAGAATTTGTTTCTCTCTCACACAGGCTCCCAAGCCAGTCTGTGAGAAAGCCTGTAAAGTGAGTCCCAGCTCCGCACGAAGTGCATGAACCATCAGGTGAGAGACGTTCAGAGAGGCAGATTGGTGATTATTATTAGTTGAATATTATAGATAGGAAAACTGAGAGGGTAATATGATGTGCCTAGGAGGCACTGTCCAATGAATAGTATGGCAGCCCCAAGTGTTCAAAAGACATGAGTCAACCCCGTCTCCCCCAAAATCATGAGATTTAAAATAAATAAATAAATAAATAAATAAAAAGATAATTATATTTTTGGTTTAAAAATCATGAATGGTGTTTTTCATTTGCCTTCTGATTTCTGAGCCTTTGGGGTGCATTTAGTTGACAGTATCAGAGGGGTAGCCGTGTTAGTCTGGATCTGTAGAAGCCACTGCTTGCATCCGAAGAAGTGGGTATTCACCCACGAAAGCTTATGCTTCAATACCTCTGTTAGTCTATAAGGTGCCACAGGACCCTTTGTCGCTTCATTTAGACGACAGTTTCAGGTTTTTCTCCACAATGAGGTAGGCTAGAAACTTGCTTTTTATTAATTAAAAAAAGCAAAAGAAAAGAGAGGGAAAAAAAAAGTTGTTGAGATTATCTCCTATTCAACTTGACTTCAGAAGCTGTGGCTGTAAGAAACACACCCAGTTATTGGGAGGCTTACAATAAAATCATGAGAGTTGGCAGCACTGTGAGGGGACAGAGTTAGGAGGTTCAAGTTTTAATCCTAGTTGTTGTTATTTATTTGTACTGTGGTAGGCTCTAAAGGCTCCCAACAAGGATCAGGTTTCATTATGTGTGGCACTGGGCACACACATAACAAAAGGAAAGTCCCAGCCCCAAAGATTTTCTTTTTCTTTCCACTTCCCTATTCCGGGTCGGCATAGGTAAGAGCTCCCACATTTTCACAGTAAAGGCTTTTGGGTAAAATTTTCAAACCAACCAAGTGATGTAGGGGCCTGAGTCCCATTTTATAGCCTTCTTTCAAAACTTGACACTGTATTCCTGGCTGTCATGCAAAATTGGATTCTCTAATCCATGGACAGAGTCTTTGGCCTCCCTCTTGGCCATCTTCTGTCCACCGTCATTGGAAAGGCCATCCTATCAATAAAACTCTCAAGTCTCCATTGGACATGTCCATGCCAACATGGCCTAGATTCCTTCAACTTGTCTTCAACTGAGGCAACCCACATTAGGCCCCTCACAACCCCATTTCATTTCCTATCATGGAGTGCCCAACCCTTTGACTATCTCTACATCTTCATTTCCAAGGTGGAAAGCAACTGATTTCTTTTCTTGTGGCAGGCCAAGTCTCTGTGCCGTACATGAGGATGGGTCAAATTAGTTTTGACATTCTAAACATTTTGACTTTTTTGAAATTTGTTTTTTTTTACTTGCACGATTTGGTGAATTTGGCACAGATTCATAAAATGTTTCAGTTGACCCAAATCTCCAGATTTTAGCCAAAAAAAACCCCAAACACAAACTTCACCCAACTCTACTAAAATCATCTCCCCTTCCCTCCTTTCCCTCCCTCCTCTCCTCCTTTTTAAGCCAACATTAGACATTTACAAAAGGAAAGTCAGTGGCTAGTATTGTGACTTTAGATAAATAAGCTGGGATGGGGCGTTCCAGTGTAAATATGTGATTTCCAGACATCTCTTGCCATTGTGTGTGGTCGAGAGCTGTGTTTATTCCTCTGAACCAATTTGCTAAATGCAGAAAGTTTCCAAGTCCTGTTTCCATGACCCCAAGTTGTCAGTGGGGCTTGGAGGCTATTGCTTAGAGTATGGGTCATCGAATGCTTCCCACACTCCCTCTCGTCCCCAGTTGTGAAGTATACAGATCTCCCACGGGGAGTAAATTGCCACTGGCTCATCTTTCTAGTCTGATTAAACCTTCCTGATGTAAACTCCAAATGGCAGGCCATGGATTTTCCCCTACAGAGAATCATTTTACAGATTAGCTGGAGTCTGGCATCATTTATTTATTTGACTCTGTCACCACAGAAAGCAGCTGATTGGAAAGCAACCGAAGACTCCTATTCATGGGTGTCCTGTGCCATTTTGTTACAGGGTAGGGAACCCCACATCCGCAGGTGGCATGGTTCAAAATGATAGTGTTGGTTTCTACAGTCAGCTTGGATTTCAGAAAGTTTTCAGCTGTGCTCATTGAAAATTTTACATGGAAAGTGTTTTCCCTAAGGGAAACTGGGTTTTCCGCTAAGTAAAATGTTTCGCAAAGTTTCTGCTTTCTGTGGAAAATTTTTATTTTTCATAAAACCTCCCCCACCCCTCAAAAAATATAAAATTGAAAAGATTTTGGCCAAAAATTCAAAACACTTTTGGTATTTGGCTGAAAACTTTGACTGTTCATAAAAAAAAGTCTATGGGGAGAAAATAAAACAATTTTCCCAATGTCTCTAGTTTTCAGTGATTCACTGGGCCATTCAATTCCTATGGGTAGGAAGCTTGGCAGGGGAACTTCCTGTTACCTTCAACCTATTTCTTCTCTTCTGCCAGGGATGCTGCTTGTGTAACACCCACAAACCCCGGTTGTTGGGATGAAACCTGGGGCCTCTGGAGCTTAGTGCATGAGCCTCTACTGTATGAGCTAAAAGCCAACTGGCTCTTAGCTAAGGCTGTAGAGCAGATTTATTTAACTCTCCCTACGTGGTCTTGGTGGCACTAGATGGGACAGAACACCACACCCAGAAGATGTGTGGGTTACACTTGCTCTTCTCCTTCTGAAAGGTGAAGAAACGGTGGCTTTTTCTGATGCCAAACCCATGTCCAAGTTCCCTACAATCAAGCAAGCTCAGGGCCTAAATGTATTACAACGTTTCCATTCTCTGTAGGGCAAAGATCTGCCTCCGCTCTCGTATTTGTTCCTTCCGCACGACCAGCAATGTTAGTCCCTCTACACAGCCTTGCTACCATTCATGCCAGAGCCACCTCCTCCTATGAGGGTCCTGCTATCTGGAACAGCCCCCCTGTCCCCATTCACATCATTAAGCAACTCTATAAACATGGGGCCAAACACACGACATGCCCTGGTTGCTTTGTCCCACCCAGAGTTCAGAGCAGTAGTAAACCTAGCCTAACCATTAAGCATACTTTACAGATGTTTTCCGTTGTCAAAAGTGTGAAGCAGCCAGCAGTGGGGCACTAGTGAATGTGGCTTGTAGTTTGTCCCTTTTCTGTGCTGTTAAATCGCTCCCATGTAGTATTTAACTCAGTAATTGCATTGTTTGCACAGCATCACTGTGACCCATTCCACAGGAACAGACTATACATAAACTGAATCACTGTAGATCAAAGCTACTCAACAATAGACAACAGAGGCTCTCACTAACTCCTGTCCCCTACAACAGCCAACACTTGTATTGCTCTGCCTGCTCATGTTGCTCAGTGAGTTAGTGACCTCATTTACCACAGATCTTGTAGAACCTGAAGGTTTCAAGTGTGTTCTAAGAACTAGCAAAGAAATGTGATGCCAGATCACACAGCCTGGACTCAGTACACAAATGAATCTGATTCTCTGTGGCCCTGCAGTATGATCCAGATCCTCCGCTGTGTAAATCAGCGTAGCTCCACTGCAGTCAATTTAGCAGCAAAATTTACACCCACTTTTCACTGGTGTAAATAACCACCTTAGAAGACAGTTCTAAAGCAGCATAGCATCACTGAAGCGAATGCAGCTAGACAATTTTACATCAGTGCAGGATCAGGCCTCTCCTGTGGTTATTTTCACCAGCGAAAAGTGGGTGTGAAGTAAAACCAGATCAGATTTACCTGCATTTTGCCCTCCCTTTGCAATGCGTAAATGTCTACACAAGATGCAGGGCAACAGAGAGTCAGGCGTTCAGAGTCTTCACCAGAAGGAGGTTAGAGAAAGGCAAAGCATTATTATTCTAAAGTTACTTGACAGGCCTCTTTTTTTTAAGAAAAAAAAAATGTTTTCCAGACTCTCTGGCCTCCATGATTAATGAATATGCTGAAGACCAGTCACATGCATCTCAGGAACAGATGGGCCTGTTTTGGCTCAACTGCCACCAAGAGACACTTTATCATTTTTCTTTCCCCCAAATGTACTTATTTTATTTATTTTGTCAAGACTCTAAATTTTCAACCCAAAGGGGAGGGGAGGAGAGAAGTTGGGAGGGGAAAAGCTTCCTCTGCTTAGAGAGAAAAGCTGAATGAAACAGAAAGGAAGGAGAATGATATACAGAGAGCGGGTGGGAAGGCTGGTGGGGTTGGATAGAGACAGACTATCATGCAAGTTATTCCATGCAAAGGGGATTCATCCACCCATAGTCCCATTGACTTCATTTGGGCTCTGCACAGGATGGAACAGCAGGGGTTGAGAGGAGGGTGGGTGGGGGAGAATAATGAAAAGAGAGGAAGAGAAAGAGTGATTGGGAAGAGAAAGAAAGAAATCAAAAGGAGTGGGGGAAACAAAGGAGTGAGAGAAGACTAGAGAGAGAGGGAAGACAAAAAGTAGAAATTCAAGGAAGAGGGAGAAAAAGCAAGAAAGAGGCAGAGAGGGAAAAGTTAGAGAATAAAGGAGGAGAGGGGGATTTTTTTTTTTTTTTTTTTGCCTCCTGAGGCTAAGAACTCATCTAGTTTATTAAGTGAAAGGACCCCCTGAAGATTCCAACTCTCAGGAAAGCAGAGGGAGCTTATTGTACCAGCTACAAACACAACGTGCTTCACTGCTTCGTAACCAGAACCAGAGAGATCATGGGGATGTGACGCTGGGGCATCAGAGAGAAAACTTCGCAGGGTGCTAATTCATTTCTTATTGATATTTTTACCACCACTCCTATTGTTTTAACCCTAAACACTGCCCAGAGAGACATTGAAAATGAGGTGGAATTTGTAAAGATTTTCAGGCTTCTGAGATCTCTTCTTGGAAATGAAAAATTTCCTTGAAAGGCTTTGGATGCAAAAAAAACCCCACACCTCAGCTAACTGAAATATTTAGCCAGGTGCTTTGACTAGAGTTTATTTAGGACATGGACTGAAGGGTTAACATTCACGTGCTGCATGTATAACAACTTGGCATATGGACTTGTGTCAATTTTTAGAGGCCCAAAAGTCCAGAGTTTGGCTAAGAGGCCAGAGGCCTAGTGAATAGTGATTAGCTAAAAGAAAATAGAATGAACAAGAGATAGCCTCGCTTTGTTTATTTAAGTCCAGTCAGCAATATGCCAGATGTTGAAGCAATAACTAAACAATTGTATTTTTTTTAAAGTTGCAAATGTGGGACAAAGGCGTCCTGTCCCTGTTGTGTTAGTTTCTTCTGGAGGGAAAAGATCTTCCCACAGACCAACCTTGAGTTTATGAAGGGTTGACATGTCAGTATAAAGATAAGGCCTCCCACCAGTCTTTCCTAGGGACCAAGCCTGCCTTAACACACAAAGAAAGCAATTCTTATCATCATATACTTTTTACTGTTTTTGCTTTCATTCCTAGGAATGCATTTGTTAAATGATCAGAGGGGCTACTTCATTTCTATGGACCCCAAATTGAATTCAACATATACATATATGTTACTAAAACATTTTATTAAAGTATTAACTGTTAATTTGTGAACTTAAGACCATGGGCGGAGACATTATGTAACCTTTTGACCATCGGGCTAATGTGCTTATCTTGTCTTGCTGCTAGCCTATCCCGGGGTGTGAACTGCCCACCCCGTCACTTTTCCCCGCCCATGGAAAATCCATATGTTCCATTGTAATCAATTGATTGGCAGTGTCTCTTAGCCTAATAAGCAAGGTGACACTCCGGCAGTGCTGTACGTAATAAACTCCTATGCTTGACTCTACACAGTGTGGAATTTATGTCCTTCATGGACGTTAGTGGGAAGTTTGCCATTGATTTCAGTAGATACAGAATCAGGCTCTTAGAGCATTCTAATTCTCAAGAGCCATAGTAAGGTACTGGTAAGGAATCAACTTAGGTTACCTCAACATAAGTCTCTCTTAGCCCTGGTGTGCACTACGAGTTTAGGTCAAATTTAGCAGCATTAGATTGATTTAACCCTGCACCCATCCACACAACGAAGCCATTTTTGTCGACTTAAAGGGATCTTAAAATCGATTTCTGTACTCCTCCCCACTGAGGGGATTAGCGCTGAAATCTCATCGCCGTGTCGAATTTGGGGTAGTGTGGACGCAATTCAATGGTATTGGCCTCCGGAAGCTATCCCAGAGTGCACCATTGTGATCGCTCTGGACAGCACTTTCAACTCAGATGCACTAGTCAGGTACACAGGAAAACCCCCGGGGAGCTTTTAAATTTCATTTCCTGTTTGACCAGCGTGGCGAGCTCGACACAGTCCCAGAATTGCAAAAGAGCTCCAGCATGGACCGAACGGGAGATATTGGATCTGAGCGCTGTATGGGGAGACGAATCAGTGCTATCAGATCTCCGTTGCAAAAGACGCAATGCCAATATATATGCCAAAATCTAAGGGCAAATGCGAGGTGTTTATTTACAATGCTCACAACTGCAGCGGTGATCTGAGCGGACTCCCACTTGCAGAGCTATGGCGCACGCGCAGGCACTCCAGGAAAAAATCCGCGAAACGATTGGCTGCCGTTGCTTTACGGAGGGAAGGAAGGAGGGAGGGAGGGAGGAGCGACTGACAACATTTACCCAAAACCACCTGCGACAAAGTTTTTGCTCCACCAGGCACTGGGAGCTCACCTCAGAATTCCAATGGGCACCGGGGACTGTGGGAACTGTAGGATAGCTACCCACAGTGCACCGTTCCGAAAGTCGGTGCTAGCCACGGTACTATGGACGTACTCCGCCAACTTAATGAGGATGCACGCATTCGACATTATTCAATCTGGTCTCAAAAATCAACTTCTAACAAAATCGACCTAATTTCGTAGTGTAGACATACCCCTAAACTGATTGTCCATATAAGGGGCATTGCACTGGATTTAACTGAATCAGTTTCTAAACCAAATCAGCGCAGGTCTTGTGTGTGTGTGTGTAGATAAGGACTTAGTTACATTATGTCTGATTTTCATAGCTGCTTAAGGATACTTTTGTGTGGCTCAGTTTACCTCCTTGCAACATGGGGATAGTCTACTACACTTGGCATTACTATCATGATACAGTTAATATTTGGAAAGTGCTTTGCAATCCTAGAATGACAGACAATACAGAAGGGGCAGGGATTTTTATTATTGTCATCTTTGTATTTCATCTTTTCTTTCCTTCACTTTTGGCTTCCTTGGTTGGCATACAGGAATAGCAGACTACATAGAATAACAATAGCCAAATCCCTCTCCTGAATGGTGAGTGAACTGCTAGACAGAACCAAATGTGTGTGTGTTTAGGGGGGGAAAAAAAAAAAAAAAAAAAAAAAGAGACTTCTCTCTCTCTTATCCTCCCCTCCCGTCTTTCTCGCTCTTCCCCTCTCTCCAAAGGCAGAAGGTACACATTGTACAGCCAAGCTGCCAAATCAGATTTCAGCAGGCGAACATGATAGAAAGAACAACCAGAGCTCAGGATTAAATTTGCTTTGCTCTCTGCTCTTTGACCTTTGACAGAGGTGCTGGTGTCATCCTGGCATCATCAGCTGAATCTTAGATTATTTATTTAAGCCTAGCAAAAGGAGGCTAGAATTTCTCCACATCCCTCGCGACCTGCAGCTTGTCAGCTCTCTGCAGCCCGTGACAAATATGGTATACCCTTGAGCAGAGCACAGCACAGGGAGGAAGCCAGAGGGCAGGCTGGCATGCATTTATGGGAGAGAGAGAAAACACAAGGCCTTAGTTCAAATGAGAATCAACCCCAAACTCAAACTTGGTTTACGGAGGCAAGATTTGTCCTAAGGGATTTATTTTCTCTTATCCTTACAGCTAACATTTATGCTACAACATCCCTCTGTGCCTGAGCGTCCCATCTGTAACACAAGGATACTTCCCTTCCTGGCTAGGGTGTTGTGTGGATAAATGTATTAAATGCTGTAAGGTGCACCAATGCTGCAGAGAAGGAGACTGTGTTGTTTGCATGATGGCAATGATTAAGCTCCAAAAGAGAACAGGGTCCCATTGTACTAGTTACCACACAGCAGTGGCGTAGCCAGGTTTAGAGCACAGGGGGAGAGGACCTAAAAATAGGCGCCGGGAGCAAAAAGCGTCGGGAGCAAAAAAAAGGCGCCGCTTCTGCTGAGTGGGGGAGCAACCGCTCCCCCTGCTCCCCCCCGGCTACGCTACTGCCACACAGTACCCACAAAGTGAGGGACAGTCCCTGCCCCACTGAGCTTACACTTTAAATAGACCAGACTGACAACGGTGAGAGGGGAAAATGAGGAAATAGGACTTGCCCAAGGTCACACTGCAAAGCTGGAGCAGAACCCAGGTATCTGTTCTATTCTATAGTGGTTCTTATAGCACCCACCTCACCAGGACATCGGAGCACCTTCCAGTAGCGCAATAAGCAATGTGACTTATATTTTGAGTGCCAACCCAGTGCTCCGCCCACTAAACTATCCTGCCTGGCCCCCGTCATTCGATAGACAGTAATATTTACTCTGCCCTTGTAAGTAGGTCTCAGGGGAAAATACCTACAGTATGATTGGATAGATTTTGATACATTCAAGGGACTTTGTGACTTGACAGGTTTCTTTATGCACATTGTTTGACACTAGACCTGGTTGCAAAATTTGCAATGGTCGAGTTTTCTGTCTGAAAATGCTGTTTTGTGAAAAATCAAAATGTCTCTCAGGAATGTGTCCATTTCAATGAAATTGTCAAAGGAAAAACTTTTGAAATGATTCATTTTGGCTTTTTGTTTAGTTTTATATTTTACCTTTTCTATTATATGACAACTTTAATGGTATATTGTATGTCTGTATATTATATTTAACATTTAATGTTTCATGTTATTTTATCATGTTTCTTCATTAGCAAAATGATTTTAAAATATATTTTCAAATCAACAGCTTTAGAATTTCTCTTCTGCAAAAAACAAAATTAAAAAAAAAAAAAAGATTTTTCTTCCTGATTTGGGATGAAAACAAATTTTAAAGTGTTGGAATTGCCCATGGGATGGAAATTCCTTTTTTTTTTTTACTGTTCTATTTAAAACACAAACATAGGTGATCTTGATATTGTACCATTTTGGCCAAACAAATATTCAGTGCTGAACATGTCTGTAGGTCATATTTGCACTACACTGCAGCTAGCTTGCAAGTAGCAATATCAAGAAAATAGCGATCTCTTCTGATAAAGGAAGTTCACGGTGAGGGTTTGTTTTTTATTTTAAATGGAAGAGAATGTTGGTATTTGAAATATCTCCAGCAAAGGACACATTCTGCTTGCTCATTTAATGCATACCCAGCAAACCACACCTCCACACTCCAGATCAAAAAGCAAGAGCATGTGATTCATTTGGGAAAGGTGGCTGTTAATCGCTAAATAATTATGCATTTTAGCTTCCAAATGCAGAATTTTCAACTCTTAGGAGTGAAGTAAAACTTGCTCTTTCCCACCCCCCATCTTTTTCTGTCTTGTCTACTTAGATTGAACACTGTTTGGGGGAAGGGATTTCTTCTTACTAGGTGTTTGTACAGCACCTAACACAATTGGGTCTCAATCTCAAATGGGGCCTCAAGTCAGTACAACACTAATAAAATCAATCATAAGTGGCCCTAGAAATGAGATGGCAAAATGCCGGGTTAGATTCTTCTGAACTTTGAAGCAAAATTAAGGTGACCGAGTAAAGATTTGTCCATCTAGATTGTTACACAGCAATCATCATCATGCTATCTGAGCATCAGATTGTCTCTGGAAGAATTTGGAGATACTCCACCCTTACAGTCCAAAGGAGAAATGAGAGGTGAGGAAAACAGGATTTGGTTACATTTCTGAACGCAAGTGAAACACGGTTCAGCTCTTTATATGTGCAAGAGCAAACACTAGCCTCAGTTACCCCAGCCCCCTCGCACGGAGTTCAATGGTGTTGCATCAGTGAGAAGCAGAGTAGAATTTCCTTGATCTAAGAACCAATGATGGAAAAGTATGCATTAGAGACAGACAGGCAAGGTGGGTGAGGTTATATCTTTTGTTGGGGAGAGAGAAGTTGGTCCAATAAAAGATATGACCTCACCCACCTTGTCTCTCTAATATCTTGGAACCGACACAGCTGTAACACTGCATACTGGATAGATACATAGATAGACTACAGCATTCTATAGGAATGGGCCCGACTTCTGCAATAGCTAAGCTGTAGTGTATGGTGCATTAGTTTGCACTATTACTCTAGAATTCTGAGGGCTTTTCCCTCTATAAGCGTTCATTGTGCATGCCCGTACATCCAGTAGGGTGAACAGGTGGGGACTGAGTACAATCTACCCTTTTCCCAAAGGGGTTTAGCTATTAAAGCCCCTAAAGTAAATACAAAAAAGGTGGGTGTTTTTTAAACATATAGGCCTGGGAATTAGACCTGATACAAGCCTAGCAGAGTGTCAGAATTACACCACCTCACCTACTGAAAAGGACAGCACAGCAGGCAGGCTGGTCAGCAGGAGGCCACTTTCCCAGGGCTCCAGCTAGCAGAGTGCTCAATGAAAATGGCACTTTATCTGTCAAAGGCAGGGGCCCAAATTAGGGCCTACTGTATTTAATAAAGCTACACATCTCTCAAGCACTGGAGTAGCCAGGGTCTCTCTAAGGACAGAGCATGCTGTGGCTGGTGGGTAGCTGTACTGATACATCACGGAACCTCCCTCTGTTCTCTCACTCCTCGTGTCTCACTGTGCCATTTTTGCTAAATAGGGAGGTGGCAGCCAGGTGCCTGTAACTGCAGAATATATTAGCAGTGAATGTTCAAGATGCACTCGTACAGCAAGAACTGCTAAAAGGCAGGCCTGTTTGGGGGTTTGTTTCTAGATCTTTAATCTCCAAGAGGACTTGAAGCCAGATCCTCATGTGCTATAAATCATACTTGGAAGTGAACATCAAGTTCAGATACTAAGGCCAAACAGACACAGGGAAATGATGTTTGCACCTCCAGGGGACACACTGGGAGAAATTATGCCTTGAGGAGGTACAGTGCTTCCCTAATCTCCCCAGCAGACAGGGGAAGTGCCTAGAGCATCGTCTTTGTAGTTTCAGTGCCATAGAATCATAGAATATCAGGGTTGGAAGGGACCTTAGGAAGTCATCTAGTCCAACCCCCTACTCAAAGCAGGACCAATCCCCAATTTTTGCCCCATAACCCCAAATGGCCCCCTCAAGGATTGAACTCACAACCCTGGGTTTAGCAGGCCAATGCTCAAACCACTGAGCTATCCCTCCCTCCTGGGGTTTGAGCCCCCGACCGCTATAACTTGCATTAGTCCCTACGCCAATGCCCCTTGATGTCAGAATGAGTCTTTCCCTTATCTTCCATGGGTTTTCAGTCCATTTCTAAGCAGGCGGCAGTAATAAATTGTCGTCCTCTATGTGGACCAGGACCAGCCAATAGAGGGATGATACTCTGGGAAAGTGTGTTGTGTTACATATGCACAACAAAAGGGTGAAGGTCTCTTGCATGCACGTGTGCGTGTGCGCACACACACAGTACCCATGCTAGGGCCAGATACAATGCAGCCTCCACTGTTTTAAAACTTCAGAAGCTGGGCCCCAGTTCAGGAAACCACTGAAGCATGTGCTTAGTCCCATTGCTTAAAGCAGAGTACATACTTAAGTGCTGTCCTGAGGGCTATCTGATCAGCACAAGAGGTGATTTCACAGGCCAGGGGAGGAAAGTTAAATCAGAGCACCTTATGGTTACTTGACAGGATTTTTTTTTAGATTAATGCAACTATTTTCTAACAGCTAAGCTCATTTTTCTTTTTATCTTATTCTACCATTATGCAGCTTTCCAATACACTTAACCACAAGCCGAGAACCCCTTTTCTTTCCCCTCCCCTTTCTCATCCTTTGAATCTCATGCTTTTAAAATCTAATTTGAGATGTCTGAGATTCATGTTTAGCTGCTGTCTCTGAAGATCAAGTGTGGGCAATATGAGAGACCCAGCCCATTAGATAACCTTGTACTCAGCTGCTTGGAGTCTGTACTCAAAAAATGTATAGACTTTTAAGGCTAATTGGTTCCAAAATATACTCCCCATTCTCTCTCATTAGGATCTCTCTAGGGATAACTTTAGTGAAATAACTAGTGCTATTTAGGAAGCTGACAATATGCAGTGAGACTGTGGAAAATGAGTCTCTGGGCATTTTTGTCACCTTGCCCGTAGAACATTTCATTTCCATGAAACATGCACCTCTCAAAGTTGCTCTCCATTCTTATCTCTTTTTGCCTTACTATATGGATTTACCATAGTGGATAAGACTAGCAGCCCATATCGTCTAGTATTCTCTCTCCAGTATTGGTCAGTGCCAGCTGCTTTAGAGGAAGGCACAAGAAACTCCATTATGGGTTTGTCTTCATTTTGACTGATCACAGTAAGAGAGCCACACAGGATAGGGATAAAGTAAATAGAGATTTGAGAGAGAGAGAGAAAAAGAGAGAAAGAGAGGTAATATCTTGTTGGACCAACTTCTGTTGGTGGAAGAGTCAAGCTTTCAAACTTCAGAGCTCCTCCTCAGGTCTGGAGAAAGTAACTAGAGTGTCAGAGCTAAATAGAACGTGGGACACATTGTTAAGCATAAGGATTTCATACATGCTGTAGGAGACTATTTAAAATGAAGTGGGCAGTTAAAGATTAGCAGTGTGTTTCACATTGCTGCACTGAGCCATAAAACCAGCATCTCTGTTAAGTCCATTGTCTTTAGTGTCCAGCAGTGTTATGAATTTAAGTTCTCAGGCTCCTCTTTTGAAGGTGTTGTGCGGGTTTCCTTTGAGAATGAGGTCACACGTGGAGTGATCACTTTGTGAAAAAAAGTGTTTGCCCACAGGTGATAAGGGGTTTGGTCTTTTATATTTCCGTGTGTTCATTCAAGAGCATAGTGATTGTCTGCTTTCACTCACATACTTGTTGGGGGTATTTGATGCAGTGGATAAGGTGCACCCCATGTTAGGATAAGGATATGCGGAACCCATAGATCTTGAAAGGGGTGTTGTGGGGGGTATTGATCATCATAGCAGTGGAGATGTGGTTACTGCAGGTTTTACATCTGTTGTTCAGGCAGGATCTGGAGGAAACTGGCCCTTTGTAGTGTGGTGAGTGATGTGAAGATGGTTTCTGGTAGTACTGAAGATGGTACTGAAGGATATTCCTTCAGTAAGAGTGCTGTGACAGGATATCATTGGTCTGCCTGGGTTCCCTTGTTTGTGTAAAGCATGTAGAAGTCCCTGGGGTAGGTTCATGAGGTTGTAGAGTTTTTGTTGCAATTCTTTGTAGGAGGATTTGAAGGTATCTTTAAATTCCTGTGTGAATTGTGGTATGGGATATTTTCCGAGTTATTTATAGTAGGTGGTGTTGGTCAGTTGTCTGTTGACCTCAGTAACCTAGTCATCACAATTGAGGACTATGATGGCTCCCCCTTTGTCTGCTGGTTAGATTTCATGGGCTGTATAGCTATCTTCTCAGCGGTGGAGAGATTGTGGAGAACGTAATGTTTGTCAAGAATTTCACAATCGTTTTTCCCTACAGCAAATCAAGGTAATGATCCAGTGTGTGGTTCCATCCACTAGGGGGTGCCCAGTCAGATTTTTTTTTTGGTTATGCTTGTCGGAAGAGATGTGGTATTTGTGGGAGATATTGTATTTCTTGTGAAAGAATTCCTTGAGGCAGAGAGTCAGCAAGAAGAACGCTTCTAGTTCTCCACATGTTCGTATGGTATCCGGTTTTGTGGTGGGGCAGAAGTTCACTTCCTTAGAGAGTGCAGATACTTCAGTTCCAATTAGTGGTAGTCTTGATGGGTGGATGATGTTGGAGTGTCATGGACGTGGTCCATGTAGTGGATCCTGGTATCATGGTTTCTCCCGGAGATGGTATTCTGTTGGTTGGGGAGTTGTAGTTGGTTCCACTTTTTGTGTTGGATGGCTGTCAAGTTGTTCTTTTTATTTTTAATAATTTTGGGTTTCCTGATTTTTTTTTTATTACTTCCAGTGTGTGGGAGCATGTGATGATTTCTTGTTTGGGGTGGTCCATTCTGGAGTATGTAAGGTTCAGGAAAGGGCTCCTCAGTTTTCCAGAGGTCCTTCTGCAGAGCTGTTCAGCATATTTGGAATAGTATGTCAGAGGGTTATAAATAGAGAATCCTCTGGGGATGATGTTTTATTTCTTGCATATGCTTAGGAAGTGGATCTCTGTTCAGTCTCCCTTCTTCATGTTGTGAAATGTCCATGTTTAAATGGAAAAATTCATTATCTTCAGTAAAGGATTTTTCCATTACGCAGTGGTCTTGGCAGCCCAGCTCAGCATATACACAGAGAGAGCCAGAACCCATATAACAGACTCATTCCTTGGCCTCCCTTAAGGGGATGGTGCACCAGTTATCTAATGGTGCACAAATGCAATACAATAGACAATTATTTTCCTCTCTCTCTAGGGGGAATTTTTTCTTAAGCTTCTTTAGTTAGTGGGCTTATGCTCTGAAGCATAAGCCTTTATAACTACTCCTTCCCTCCACTGGTTTGCATCAGCCGTTGTTTTCCTAAATTTTTGTAAATACATTTGTTACAGCTTCTTTTACCATCTCCATAGCAGTACTGGATTGAACTGAACTGGCTGTATTCGAGGTGGCCCTGCTTAGAAAAATTGGATTTGGCATACCAGATAGAAACAGTTGTCTATCCAGTCCAGTATCCTCTCTCTGAATACCAATACCTGATGCTTCAGAAGAAGGTACAAGGAAATCCATAAGGGACAACAAAGTCACCAACTCATTAATTTATTGCAAGTCTCCTGATATTGGTGTTTTTCTTATAGCCCAAAGTCCTGGAGGCATGTGATTTTTTTTATTTAATTTTTTTTAAAGAAAATTTCTAGCCATCCTGGCTGCAGAGAAAGCGTGAAAACATGTAACAAGTGCACCCTAAAGGCTCAGAAACTGGAGCAAATAAAAGAACTCCAAAACATTTACACACACAACTCATGATTTTTAAGCCAATTTCTTGATAGTTTGGGGCCTGAATAATGATTTTTGAGCATGTGGAATTGACAATACTGAGAGTGTTATTTTATACATCTCCATCATGTCAATTTGACAGCTTGTTTCCCTATCCGTAAAATGGATCTGAAAACATCTGCTTCCCAAGTTTACTTCTAGTTTGTAAAGTGCTGTGAGATCCTCAGATGAAAGATCAGGAAGTGACCCTTATTTTTGCTATAAATTTTGTACTGGCACAATGTAACAGGGAGGAAGAGAGATGCATTTAAAAATGGAAACGCCATGGTCTCAGGCTGGTGTTTGCACATGTTAATTGGAATAAGTTTAGTATTTGTTCTGCCTATGTCGGAAATCGTATTGTCCAGGCACACACGTCAAGTCCTATCAGGAATAACCAGGGCTTAGATTTAAATTTCTTGTGCTCTTTGCCCCAAAAGTTTACAATTTTAAGCTAAATGCCTACATCATCAATCTTTGTAGCCTGGCTCTGGTGACATTTATTGGTCTAAATGTTAAACAGAACCAGAGACATTATGGTCCTACCTAGACTCCTGTGTCTTTTTTAGACAGATTGTAGGGAGGATGCAAAGCACCACATGCTATTGTGACAATAAACCACTAGCCCCAAAATAAACTCATTTAAGGTAGAAGTAATAGAACGTAGATACCATGATGACAGGCACACTAGACAAATTTTGAAAAGTGCTCAGGGCCAAGTTTTCAAGGGCTTAACACCGATAACTAATCTAGACACATCAAAAGGGACTGGGCTCTTTTGAAAATCTGATCCATTAAGCAAAGAAGGAAAAAAAACACCATATGGACCAGTCACATTGTCCTTATGTATTATATAGGAATTGAGAAGTATCCCTTTAAATAGTTTGAGCGCCTTCTGGTGGTGCTCACTGTGTTGTGTGGTGGTTGAGCTGCAGTGTTTATATGTAGCTAGGCCTTGTATGTTGTGTAGATTTAGTAAATATGGTTATTTGGAACCTATTGTGACTATATAGTTGCTTCATATTATGTTTCTTGTGTAAAGAGCAAAAAAGACACAATACCACCTTGCAACCATAAATACTGTGCTTTGGGAAGTCTTTCATTTGAAAGACTTTACACTAAGCTCAGTATTCAGGGCTTTTATCAGCCAGAGCACCTCTAATTAGCCACAGTACCTCCAATAACCCTGATGAGAACTGTCCAGGTTAAAATCCTCAGTACCACCAAAGCAGCTTTAAAGTAGTTTGCCTGGCTGCAGTATCGCAATAAAGCCAATTATCATTATTGTCTTTACTTGTTCAGGTGGAACCTACCAATGCTCTAGGCACTCTCTGACAAGTAAAGAAGAAATGGTCCCCGATCTGTCTTTAGATTATGAGCTCCTCAGGAAAAACAGAGAATTTAGAGGGAAGGAGAGGTCCAAGTGATGGTTTGAAACAGAGGTTTTGCATCCCTACACATTGTTACCATGGCAAAGTAGCTTCGTCAAGCAACCACAGCGTACACACCCCTATTCATTTATTTACAAAAGAAATAAAAATTCTCCTAATCCTTTAGCTGGCAATTTCCAAGAGAGAGAGAGAGAGAGAGAACGGAGTTAAAACGGAGCTGTGATATTCTGTGCCTTAATAGGAGGTTTTCAAAAGTGTTCAGTGGGCTCCAGAGCTTCAACAACAGTAGTAGTGAGGCAAGCTTGGCTAGGAAGTTCTGCTTCCATCCATTCTTCCAGGTAGAGGCGATCCTATGGAGCAATTCTATCCTTAAAAACGGTGGCAATAAACTTTGATGTGGAGGTAGGATGACCAGATGTCCCGATTTTATAGGGACAGTCCTGATTTTTGGGTCTATCTTATATAGGCACCTATTACCCCCCCACCCCGTCCCGATTTTTCACACTTGCTGTCTGGTCACCCTATGTGGAGGGATTGGATTGACAGAGGAATGACGACTGTGTGGCAGCTAATTGACAATGATAAATGTAAACCATTTGTAGATTTTCAGCAACCATTTGGCTTGCCTGCTCCAGAGCATGGAGCTCTCTCCAGTTACAGCATTTACTTACGAATGTATTTGGACTGATGCCTTGGTTGCTAATGAACCTGTATTATTTTGAAGGAAACTTCCTGCACTTATTCAGCCGGCAGTATCCTTTTACTATTTTCGGTCCCAAAAAAACTCTGCCAAAGATTGAGAATTTCAGAGTTGGAGGTTTGGATACAAAACTGACTCAATTGAATACAATTGTAGCAATAGACCTGAGACTAAGGCTTGTTCACCAAAAAGACACTTTTTCAAATATACTGGTCCCCACACAGGCTCATGGTAATGGGGCTCAAATGCTGTTGGAAATGCAACGCCCTTGGTGCTAAATGAACTCATGTTTTGGGCGTGCTCCTGTATCAAGAATTTCTGGTATGAGGTAGGTCAAAGGACCAATTAGAGATTGGATGCTAAGTTGGAGCCCTCGCCCTTAAATTTCATTCTTGGCTGTATTCTGGACACCTCTAGATTACCTAGCAACAAGGCAGCATGGTTCCAAGGTGCAGCTTTAGTTGCTAAATATTAATCCTGCAAAAATTGATCCCCACCAAATATCGATGCCTGGCTCAGAGATATGACTGATCTTGGCGCTAATGAATAACTGGCATTCCACAGAAAGGGAATGCTTGGAACAATTCATTCCACAGAAAGGGAATGCTTGGAACAATTCAAAGAAATTTGGGCTGACTTTTTAGTGGTCTATGATTAACACAGATCCCAAGATAGGATAGAAGGGGATGGAGAAGCACCATAATCTAACTCTATTTATTTGCTTCGTGCATTATTTTTCCAAATGTATCAGATTCATCATAAATTATAAATTAAAATGTTCAGTGTCAACCTAACTATTCCCACTGAAATCAATTGTGAAGCTCCTTTAGGTGTCAGTGGGAGCAATGTTAGGCCAACACTGAGTGTTTTAGAAAAACCCGTGACGTTATCTGATTAAAATAGGACCATATAGATCATTGTTGCAACCACTGTTATATATTTGCAATGAATCTTGTACAAAACACGGCATGTAAGAGGTCTCTGAAAAGGTTATGATTTGCTGGTTATGATTATGCTATCTGTGTGCATGTAACATTTTTGTATTTGAAGTTATGAGTATTGGCTCTATACCTGAATTTCAAATGTTTGCTCCTGGGGTAACAATCACAAGGTCGTTAGCCAGCACATCTTGAAGGGACTATGCAAATTGAGTGGCCCATCAAAAGGACACAACAGACCATGGGAAACTCCCATCTAAACTGAAGGGACTTTCCTGTGGACGTTCTATCTGAAGTATAGGTAATGGCTTCCTCGGCTGACTAAGCGAAATCAGGCATGGAAGGGGGCCTATGTGACTCCAAATACCTATCTTTTGCCTGTAATTTTCCACTAGCTGTGTTTTCAACAATGGGTTTCTCTCCACGTGGCAGCTATAAGAGGCCCTGGAAACACCTCCATTTTGCCTCTTTCCTGCACAAACCTCTGGACTATGGATTTATATGAGCATTCTAACCAAGGGATTGAGGTCCTTCCAATGATTTGGAAGCAACCAGAGACTTAACAAGCCAGCAGTTTATTCCATCACTGCTACAAGTCTGAACCAAGAACTTTGCAATTACTGTATGTATTTGATTCCTTTAACCAATTTTAACTCACCTTTCTTTCTATGAATAAACTTTTAGATTTTAAATACTAAAGGATTGGCATCAGCATAATTTTGGGTAAAATTTAAGTTATATATTGACCTGGGTGTGTGGCTGGTCCTTTGGGATCAGAACCAAAGTCTGGTGTTTTCGGTAGTAATATAAGGACTGGAATGCCTAAGGAAGCTGCTTTTATGACTTCTTGTTCACCAGTGTGGTGAAACAGAAGTTTACTTTTGTTGCTGGTTTGATATATCCAATGGAGGATTAGCCACCAGTCTTGGGGTGTATCTGCCCTATTTCTCAGCAGTTTGTCCTGAATTTGGCACTCTCGGTTGTGGCCCAAGGTGGCACGGTTACAACCCCACCCTAAAACATGGAGGCAGACTGAATATGGAAGGGATCATGTTCCCTTCCTCTAAGGCTTTTCTCCTGTTTATCCCCTTAAAAAAAAAAAAATCAAGCCTGAGTCATAGCTAGTGTAATCAGCACAGCCCTATGAAAGTCAGTGCTGCTATGCTCATTTGCACCAGATGAGGATCTGGCCACCAATGTTCCAAACTATATTAAAACCACTTAAAAATTACCAAGCAAACAAAAAGCCACTTTGGAAAAGTCACAGCCGTTTAATGCTTGATGCCAAGTTTCCAAAGCCTTCATTACAGCGTCATTAGTGTTCTTTCCCCAGGGTTTACCTTGACCTTGCAGCCAGAGGAATGGCTGCCAGCAATGTTGGGCAGTTAGAGATTTCCTAATCACAAATTAAGTTTTTATGCCAAAAGGAAGCTTGACGCTAATCCCCTCCACACAGGTTCGGAGTCATTTTCTCTTTCCCAAGCCCACCCTTCAACAGTGGGTCCTGCTGTATGGAGAGTGAGACGTAGGTGAATTATTTGTGAAGTAGGTCATGGCTCCAGACTGGGATTCAGTAAGTCGAAGGATTGGCGATGGGCTTCATAAAACTGCACCTTTATGCCACTGGTTCAAATGACGACCAGGTCACTATTGGCCAAGTACTTGTTATTGGGCATCAGGTGCCTGTTCAGTGGCCCACATGGGATGAGTTAGAAGTCTCTATTCAGCTCCAAGAAAACAGGTGTCCACATCCCAAGATCAGTGGTGCTGTCAACATTACTGGCAATCTCAAAAGAAAGGCCAAGGACTGAAATGGCCACGGAGAGGATGATGGAGTCCTGGAAGCATTTTGTGGGGTCCCAAAAATCAAATAGCCAGAAGGACTGGGTCAGTTGTATACTCTGCGCATGATACCTTTATTTTCCAGAGTCTCTGCATTTTAATATGTAACTGTTCTGTTCCCTGGGTCTGATCTTCACTCTGGCTGAGCCTCACATAAAACATCTGGAGAGAAAACCATGCTCTGTTCTGACCGTTGGATTGTTATACTCCAGCCCATGTGTGCATCTACACCAGGGGTCGACAACCTTTCAGAAGTGGTGCGCCGAGTCTTCATTTATTCACTCTAATTTAAGGTTTCATGTGCCAGTGATACATTTTAACATGTTTAGACGGTCTCTTTCTATAAGTCTTTTATATATAACTAAACTAGTTTTGTATGTAAAGTAAATAAAGGTTTTTAAAATGTTTAAGCAGCTTCATTTAAAATTCAATTAAAATGCAGAGCCCCCCGGACCGGTGGCCAGGACCCAGGCAGTGAAAGTGCCACTGAAAATCAGCTCACATGCCACCTTGGCACGCATGCCATAGGTTGCCTACTCCGGATCTACACTATTAAGGCTTTGAATTGGAAACACGTATGGAATATGGTCATCCCAAGCTACCAGCTGTGACTACCCACCCCTTTCCAGCTTCAACCCTGCCACAGTGGGACTTCTCTCAGTCGCTTGTTACTTATCTAGCTGGTTGTGGGAAGCTCTGCCTTCTCCCTGTGACTGTCTGACCGTAGGAGACTAATGCGCTTAGCTTGCGCAGGTGCACGTTCCTTGCCAGATAGGGACAAAGAATGACAAGAAATGCCCAGCGCTGATGCACCCTGGAATCACCACATTTGTAAAGCTACATGAAGAACTCCTATTAGTATTCTTCCCAACCCGCTAATGATTCAGATATTTTCCAGCAAAAGATCTTGGGAGCCTTTTGTTCTGCTACCTCTTGGCTAATATTTCATGCACTGAACCCCTCCAGTGCCACGCTACCCGCATTCCTGGATGGGGAGGCTGTCTCTGCCTACTAGATATCACCATTTAAAAACGTAATCAATGATGACATTATTAGGAGCATGAAGCGTAAGTGGCATAAATTGTTAATGAGGAAAATTTAGGCTTCGGGTGTTGTAGCTAGCAAGTGAGAAAATGCCTTTGAGCATCTCTTTGCTGGCATGTGGCAAACTGTCGGTGTGATTGGAAGCAGCACTGCCAAGGGTTTGAGGCCCCCCAAACATGTCCTAATTTACTTTTTAAAAATAGTTACAGGAAAAATCCTGCAGCTCCTAAATAATAATGAAAAAGCAATTCTGTCACTGAAAATTAGAGGAAAAAACAGGTTATTTCTGCAAGTCCAACAGAGAAAGTGATTTGGGCTCCCCCTGATGGCTAGATAGGAGCAATTAATTTACAAGCAATGGGCCTGATTCTAATCTGGCTTACACTGCTGCAAGAACTGAGTAACAACAACTGACTGACTAGATTTGCACCTGCATAACAGATGTAGTGCTGTTATAGGACATGATGAAATTATGTTCTTGCAGTCAAAGAACCGGAGTCAGATCAAGCAACTTGGTTTTAGTTCGTGGCTCTGCCACAGATTCCGTGAGACCTTGGGCGAGTCACTCGACCTCTGCACCTCAGTTTCCCTTCTGTAAAATGGGGGTAATGATACCTCTGTGGTTTAGAGCATTGTTGTGAGAATACATTTATTAAGGATTGTGAGATGCTCAGCTACTACCGCAATGGGTGACAGAAGCACCTAGATGTAAGAATGTTATGATGATAAACCTGGATGTACAGAGACAATGAGTTAATGCCAGACTGTAGATGCAAAGGGTACATCTCCCCTGTATTTGAGAGGTGTCAGAACAGCATATGTAGGCATACCCAAGCAAGCTTTGAGCTATACTTCCTGCAGTCACACTATCCAATTGCAGTGTAGACATACCTAAAACTCCCTTTATTGCTTCTAAGGGTGTGTTCCCCACTCCCCCAAACTTAAGATTCTGGGGCTTGTCTGGTTGGAGATTTTTGCACAGAAAGCTGAAACCCAGACATTTACTTCCTTTACATCCTAGGCGACACTGCCTCCCACCATTTACTTTCTAACAATTATAGTCCAAGTACGTTTTCTTCTTTAAACGCTATAAAGTTTGATCCAGTTTCCCTTTGATATTGAGGCAGCAGCCATGGTACTTCCATTTAAGGTACCTAAAGGTGAAGCAAGACTTAATATTTAATGTTTTTGTGTCAAATAAAGTCTGTGTTTTTATGGATTTGAATCCACTTGACATTTCTCTTTCACTCTCAGCAGCACGCAGCTTGCATAATAAGAATGCCAGTAAGCAGCACCACCCTGCTCTGCTGTGGCTAAAGCGCGATCAGACAGACATTCTTCACTATACGCACTACCTTGCTAGGATTCAGATACTAGCCTTAAAACTGTGTTCAGGGTTGCATGGCCCATAAACTCTTTGCTGCTCTAATCTGACTAATGTAGCAACCTAGCTGCAGCCTGAACCACTCTGGGAACTAATCGGTGTTTTACAGGATTGTTAAATATGCATTGAAGCGAACAAAGATGATCAGTTGTCTTTACTGATCACCTGCACTGGCCAGATCATACCAAGCACTAAGAAGTGCACATGTAACTCCCATTAATTTCAGCTGGAATGTGCGCGCCCTGGTGAGAATCTAGCCCTTCTAATGGTCTAAATATTCCCTAATCCTATTGGCCTCGCTCCTCCAATTCCACAAAACGCTCTCACCCCATGCAGAACTTCAGAATAAACTAAGTAGCATATAGACCTTATGCTGGCTGACTGCATGGGATGAATGTCACCCTATATTATTAAACCTAAGCAGGGCCGGTGCAAGGAAGTTTTGCGCCCTAGTCGAAACTTCCTTGCACCAGCCCTGCGCACCCCAGCTAATGCCGCCCCCTCCCTGCGGAAGCTGGCTCCCCCGCCCACGGCAGGCAACTCCCCCACCCCCCCGCCCGCAGCGCCTCCCCAGCTCCCAGCTCCAGGCTCAGCCGCTGAGCTGAGCGTGGAGCCGGGAGGCAGGAGGCAGCCGCCCACCGCCCCCCAAATCCTGGCGCCTTAGGCAACCGCCTAGGGTCACCTAGTTAAAGCACCGGCCCTGAACCTAAGGGCTCTGACCAAGATGGGAGCCTCATTGTGCTAGGTGCTGTACAGTCGCATAGAGCAGGTCTACACTACAGCAGGGATCGACGCTCTGAGATCGATTCACTGGCAGCTGATTTAGCGGGTCTAATAAAGACCCGCCAAATAGACTGCAGATCGCTCTCCAGTCGATCCCGGTACTCTACCCCCAACGAGAAGAGTAAAGTAAGTTGACGGGAGATTTTCTCCCGTCGACCCCCACGGTATGGACCCCGTGGTAACTCGACCTAAGGTATGTTGACTCCAGCTATGTTCTTCACATAGCTGAAGTTGCATAGTGTAGGTCGACTTACCGTGGTAGTGCAGACATAGCCATAGTAAGAGACAGTCTCTGCCCCAAAGAGCTTACAATCTAAATGGAAACGTTAATATTGGTAGTTTTACAGATGAGGAGCTAACTAATGAGTTAAAGTGACTTGCCCAAGGTCACACAGGAATTCTCTGGTAGAGCTGGAAATTGAACCAAAATTGATTTATGGCAAGGGCCTTAACTACTATCTATCCCCCATTCTATGTCTGATAGTCTGTATCACCACCACTTTGGCTAAGCAACAAAAGAGCTTCCCTCCCAAGCAGGAATGCAGCTTTTCTTCTTTTTTTTCTTTTTTTTTTTTTTTTAAATGGAGGAAAACTGAAGGGCTGGAGGCTAAATAGCAAGCCTCAGAAAGAGGCTGTTTTTATGTGCACTTCTCAGAGTTCATGTCTCAATCAGGCAGCCAGCTGATTCGCAGGGACAAAGGTACTAATTCTGCTCAGTGTACTAGCCCTCCCCTGGCAAACACCGCAGGTGGATCAAGAGAAAAAAATCAGCAGTTATTTTCCCATGAAAATCAGCATGAACAATGCAGTTAGATACCACTGGGTCATTATTTGTATTTTTCAGTCAGTGATATACTGTCGAAACCAATCCTGCCATTACCCACACAGGGGAACCCTGGAGAGGACATGCCAGGCTCTGTATTGTTTTACTTTTCATCCTTAGTGTCAACCAGTTACGTTGGTGTAACATTTTCAATTCCCCAGCTTCATGGGAAAACAAAACATGTCCCCCACTTCCTCCCGCCTATCCATAGCGTATAATCCTTGTGAAGGGCGACAACACAAGGACAGAACTTGAATGCTAAAACAAACATCATTGGGGGAGGGGGATTATATCTGGGCATGGCAAGCCTCTGAAACTTCCAAAATTTTGCTTTCTATGTTCCCCCACATGCCTGGCTGGTACTCCCACCCCTTCTCCAAGCTACTCAACCTCTTGGGTATGCAACACTAGGCTGAAAAACCTCATGAGAATGAGTAAATTTCAGATACCAGACCGCTTGTAATAAGCGACAGTTGCTTATAACACTAATTGTAATTGCCTCACTGTTACAATGTGTTCCTTGCCCCAGCCTGTTCAACACCCCTTGTCCTAAATTTAGATTGTACACAGTGTACGGGGAAGGGAGCTTGCAATTATCCTGCCTCCCCCTGGCACCAGCTCAGCTGGCATAAAGAGACCGCAAGGCAATGATGAATAGAGCTAGAAGGGTCTTTTCAATAAGGTGTAGAGCCCAGGGTCCAGGCATCCCGAGGAGCAAGGAAGATGAAACCCAACCTCCCAATCATACAGCACACCTAAGATGGAGGCAGGGAACACAGTAGGGCAGCAGTTTTCTGATCTGCATGATTTGATCGGTTGGCAGGTGTCCAACTTGAGACACTTAAGAGGCCTGATTTTCAGAGGGTAAGCGTTCAGCGCTTTGTGAAAATCAGGCCCCTCTGAGGTGCATGAAGTGAGGCCCTTCTAATCACTAGTCAGTTAAAAACCCCACACCAAAACAGGTGTGTAACGGTCATCTGTGGGATTACCAGTGATCTATGGAACCAGGGCCGGCTCTAACTTTGCCACCCCAAGCAAAAAAAAAAAAAAACCAAACAAAAAACCCCCCAAGATTGGCTGCCCGAAGGTGCCGCCCCAAGCACGTGCTTGGTCGGCTGGTGCCTGGAGCCAGCCCTGTATGGAACCCTTCATGGTCATCTGTAGGATGCAATGCCTCAAGAGGCAAGCAGTGGAAGGGACTGAAGAGGTGGGAAGGGGGAGAGGCTCCTTGGAAGGATTATCTTGCCAAGGAGCCCATAGAACAGAGAAGCTGGGGCCCCCACTAGGGATGAAAGGAAGGATGGTCCAGCATTAGGTAAACCAGTCTGGGGCTTGCAAGACCTGTATTCAGTTTCCTGAGCTGATAAAAGCTGTGTCTCTCTCGTTCCTATGGCAAGATTTTTAAAAAGGTATTAGATACCTAACTCCATTGCTTACAATGGTATTTAGGTGCCTAAATACCTTTAAAAATCTGGGCCTTAGTGTCTCTGTGCCTCAGTTCTCCACCTGTGAATTGGGGATAATAGCACTGCCCTCCCTCAAAGGGGTGTTGCGAGGATAAATACTATAGTATTGGAATGTCCTAGAATGTTTGAGGTAACGGGAACCATATAAGTAACTAAGATAGAAATACAATCTACCTAGTCTTCCTTAAACATCTCAGCAAGGCTTCTCTTTCCCAAGCTCTTGCCTGACTCCCCAGGCGACTGGTGCCAGCGAAGGAAGATGAAAACACAATTTTTGTTTTTGTTTGTCTCAAAGCAGCAGATGATTATGAATCACAGTCACATTTTGCGAAGCTCAGAGCATCACTGACACACACCGGTCCCCCTTCGGATCCCAGGAGCGGGGGAGGGAAGAGTTCTCAGTGTGAGATGCAAAGTGAATTGTCATGCCAGCTGAGTCCAGTCAGACTAAATCCAGAAAGATTTAAATAACTTGCATGTGTGTCAGATGCTCATGTTTGCCTGGTTAACGCTTTGGAACAGGCGTGTTATTTTTAAACTGTAAAGACATCATGCGTGACATATATCATGTCTGCTAGATAGTCCAAGCTAGCTAACACCGGCTTCCGGAGCTCATTCGACCTAGCAATCAAAAAATGAACTGCACACACATAATGAGTTCTGACAGGCAAAAGCCTCCTTCCCTACCTAGCCACGAATTTTCAGTCTGGTCTCTCACTTCATCGGAACCTCCTTAAGTTCTTCTGCTCCCCATCCTGGTACAAAGTGCCTGAGCTTCAGCTCATTTAGGCTGCTGGTTCTAATGACTTTGTTTAATCAACAATTTAGGTTTGCTCCACCAAGAGACAGACAGTTCCGTGTACTTTCCCAGCTAGCTCATTTGTGATGGTGTTAGTAACAGGATGGCTGCCTGCTGCAGACCCACCCTCCCACCCCCACCTCATCTGGAGTGGCTCGGCCACACCCTGCCTCAGTTTCCCTTCTTCAGGTCTCCTCAATAAGCACAACACTCAAGCTTCTCTTTGTTCAAACACCCCTCCTTAGGGCCTAGGTTTATCAGCATTAAAAGTTCAGATTAAAGCTTAAAGCCCCAAAATAAAGTCTACAAAATTCAACTCAGTTCCTGGCTTTTAGCAGGCCACTCCCAGCCCTTCCTCCCTGGAAGGGTTTTTTCTTTCTCCCCTAGGCTAGAGTCTGCTCTCAGCAGCTCTCTCCAGGCTTCTGTCCTGCCTGACAGCCCGAGGCTTAGCTGGAGGCTCTTTTAGATCCAAACCCTTTCCCCTGGTCTAGGGTGTTCTGCAGGAGCCTCTGGCTCTTCTGCTGTCTCTACCACAGCTTCCTCTCCAGCTCTTTATGGAGAGGAGTTGCCCTATAACAGGCCTCATCATGAGGCTGTTACTGAGGTACAAGTGGGCTGGACCAATGCCCTCTTAAAGGGCCCAGTCCACAGTGTTCACTGTATTATAGTAGTGTCCCTTAGTGCTGGGCTCTGTACGGACATAAGAGAATCCTTGCCCCTTAGAGTTTACACTCTACTAGAAAAGACAGAAAGGGTGGGGAAGAGGAAATACCCTGTTTTACAAATGGGGAACTGAGGTACAAAGGTATTAGATAACTAGCCCAAGGTTGCAGGGGAGACCTATGGAAGAACCAGGACCTGAACCAACCCAGATCTCCTGGGCCCCAGCCCAGTACCTTAATGATAAAACCATTCTTCCTCAGTACAAGACCAAGCCTGTCCTTCACCTTTCTTGTTAAACTTGGAAGGTCAGTGCTAATCTGAAAAGTGGTATTGTGATGTTCTAGATTCTGATAAGATTATCCATTAGACAGAATTAGAACCGCTCATCTGGGTGTCATAGGCCTCGGGGACCTTGAGCTCATGTGGTACTATACGTGTCTGGGTTTCTGGAACAGAAAGATCTGAGTTCTGTTCTCAATGCCATTGTGAGGCTCCAAGGGGCAGAGTTCTAAAGATACTTGGGGTACGTCTACACTACCCACCGGATTGGTGGGTAGTGATGGATCTATTGGGGATCGATTTATCGCATCTAGTGTAGATGCGATGAATCGATCCCCCGAGTGCGCTCCCCGTCGACTCCGGAACTCCACCTCCATGAGAGGCGGAAGCGGAGTTGACGGGGGGAGCGGCAGCTGTCGAATCGCTGCCATGACGACGGCCAGGTAAGTCGACCCAAGATACATCGACTTCAGCTATGCTATTTGCGTAGCTGAAGTTGCGTATCTTAGGTCGACCCCCCCCCCCACCCCCCAATATAGACCAGGCCTTAGATGCTTAAAGATGCAGATAGGTGCCTAGTGGGATTTTCAAGAGTACTCTGGAAGTTAGGCACCTGAATACCATTAAAAGTCTAGCCCCAACTGGCTACTGAACAGATAATAGTGATAAAATGTCCCAGTGATCCCATGTTCAGCACAAGCTTTATTTTCACAGGGTGAATTTCACACCTGTGCTAAGGGTAAGCATGAGGTCTGTTTAAGTCTTTGGAGGTAAGTGGCATGTAAAAGTTTGTGTGTGAATTTCATAGTGCTTCCTGATCACATTGGCTTAGCTTGCAAGCTAAGCCAAAGATACATTTGCTGTCTGGAGACTTAGGTTGAGATTTTCAAAAGCCAAATCAAGGATTTATTGACATCGGCTAGTCAGCTTTGAGGAATCTCAGCTTTAAATGCCATCTGGGATCAGAGAATCCTATGTTCTTTTTGCCTCTGATATTTTCAGAGGCCATCATGATTCACCGTTCAGAATACAGCTAATAACTCTGTTACTGGAGTGCAAGGCAGAGGAGAACCTAACTCACCCTCTTCTACCTGCCCGAACAGCAGTGAAAGTGGAGGGACACCCTCCCATGTGCATGCCTGGGAGTTTGGCTCATGTGATATGCGGAGCGGTTTCCAGTGTACTTGTTCCCAGGGAATCAGCAGGTGGGGAGTTAATGAGAAGTGTGCTGCTAGGACACTGTGGTTGATTATAGTGGGGGTTTTGTGGAGAGGAAGAGAAGAATTTGCAGGCCCTTGGGCCCTCTGTTCCACACCACTGGCAATTAGAGCAATTTTACCAGCTTTCTTTTCGTGCATGAAGATCAATGTAGACCTGGATGGGGGAGTCATGCTCTCCCAGAGGTGCTGTAATAACTAAAGGAAGGGTTGAGAGAAATAAAGAGCAGACATGAACCTTTGCCTGCACTTGAAGCGGGACTACAAACCTCCTGGGGCGGTTTAGGGAAGTTTACAAAATCTGCCAAAAAAGTGTTTAGTTTTCATTTCAGCAGAGTTCTTTCCCAGCAGGGACACCCTTCTTCTGACTGAGAAGGACTGGAAAACCAAGCACGAGGTGGTGAACCCGAGAGATTTGGGGCTGTTTCCTCTCTTCTTCCCTTCCATTTCACACCCAACATTCCCCTACAAAATAGACATCCACCTCACTTCTGCCCAGGGGGTAAAGTATGCAAGAGATGGTCTGAGAATAGCTCTGGAAACCACGAACTCCTGAATTCTAATGTCAGCTCCCTCCACAACCTTGGCCAAGTCACTTCCTCTTAGTGCCTCAGTTTCCCCGTCTGTGGACTGGCGATAATACTGCTTATAACACCTCTAGGTGGAGTGTTTATGCTTAATTAGCAAATAATGTTTGCAAAGCACTTAGACGAAGACCACTGTACAAGTATTATTATAGGATGAAATAAAACCACTGTTTCAAACTTCTCTGGAAACGGTTTATGCATTTAGACAAGTTAATTCTCCTTGTAATGCTCTCTGGTTTCTTTTAATGTCCTCTATTAAATATTCTGGGAACTTTATATGGCTTGTATAATACATGTGAAAAATGGCATCTAATCAAGAAGTAGGATGTGTGTCTGTCTTCGTTTTCAGGCAGTACCAGTGCAATCTATGGCACGAGTCAGATTGTCTAGCACCATTGATACAAAAGGTTTTAAACAAGCAGTTAATATAGGAAAACCGAACTAAGGAAAAATTAGTCTCATATTTCTAATCACTGTTGAGAGCTAAATTGAGCATGTCTTTTTCTCATTTGATTAGTTGGGTGAAATTTGGCCTTTCCATGAATGAAATTTCACACCCAAAAAAAAAAAAATTTAGATTTTCCTGAAATATTTCTCCTTCCAATTAAGTTTGGTTGTTATTCTCTTTTCACACAGACAGCTTTTGCTTCTCTCCCCTTCAACTGCTGATTTTGGTTGGCCAGCTTGGTCTCATGGTGAGATTTGGGATTTTTCAAGTTTAGAAATACAAATGTTACTTTAAAAAATATAAATTTCAAAAACCAAAAAAATTTAAAAAAAGGTAGAAAATTAATGAAAAATCCTAACATTTTTAAATACTTTAAAATTGCAGCTTGTTACATTTTGTATGGAACAATCTCCCAGGGGAAGTGAGTAATTTAAAACTTGCCTGGACAAAGCACTTGAGAATATACGGTAGGAAACAATCCTGCACCAGTGAGTAGAACAGATTACATCACTTTTAGTTCTGTCTCTAACTTTTAGGATAGCATGAGGCCTGATTGACCTAGAAATCTCAGTAAAGGGCTAGGGAAATCAGCCTGATTTGGGAGTTCCAGCCCTAATTCAGCCAAAGGATATTTTTAGCTGTATAGCCCTGGATAAGTCACTAGATCATCTTAGGTCACATACAGTCCAACGACGCAAAAAGGTAGGAATCTGAGTGGCTGAACTGATACTGAGCTTTACCAGGGAAATCTCACACACACTGTACTTTTATATTTTAGTGTGTGGGTTCTTTAGCTTTTCATGGTGTTTTGGGGTATAGTCCCCTGTGAGATATGGCTTCTTGGACAATTATAAACAGAATTACCAGATAGATAAGAGCAGCACCGTCTTATAGGAGCAGAATAATTGGCAAGAGCTGAACTGCAATGGGGTTAAATATTAAAGTTTAGACAAAAGTGACATCCTCTTGGAGTGCCACATTCCTTTTCTAAGCATTTTGAGCAGATCAAGCAAGAGTAGAAGTGGGTTGGTAATTACAGAAATCAAGCTTTCTATGCAACATATTAGGCTCTTGCACCTTTCACGACACACTGATTTATGAGTAAAAAGACGTATTAAACAGGTCATCAGCAAAGTTTGCAATAATCAGGGGCCACATTTTCAAGAGAATGGAGGTTCTATATTGTCAGAATCAACATTTTGGTTCAAATAAATCATGCGTGACACATTTCTGCCTTCTTAGGGGGAAACATACATACACAGCCACAAATTATAATCACATCTCACATCCACTTATATACACATCTCTACAAATCACATTCCTGTTCACACTCCTCCCGGTCTCTCTCTCACGCAAACAATCTCACCACCACCCCATATAGTCAGTCGTCCCAGCACAATCACACAGACTTGCAACTTCACCCCCACCCCCAAACACACAGGCGGTCACACCACCACATACAACAATCTCCTTTTAGAAAGCGCAAGTATTTCCAAAAGCTGCTAGTGCTGCTTTTGCTCTGTAAATGCTATTTGTAAAGCAGTGAGAATATACACACACAAGCGCTCTGTACTGCATTAGTGTACATGGGTACCTGCTGCCCTCTCCTGGATGGACTGTCAGAACTACTCAGGTGGATACAATCTCATGACCCTTTAAGTGGACAAATGCTGAAGGTTTGTTTTTAGTTCAAGTGGCACTACGGTGTGTGTTATTTTGGGACCAAATTCCTGAGTTCTAGCCTTGTTGCTGAGCAGAAAGTCCGCTGGGGCCATGGCCTGTGAAAGACCTGACACTCATGGCTACATGGTCTAAGAATAATCATACTAAACTGTAAGCCTATAATTTGTATGTGATTTATTTCCCAGGGGAAGCACAATGTGGAAAGCATCTGGTTCACTGAGATTCCAACCATCTAGCTTAATTTTCAGACTGATTTGGATGAGGCATAAAGGACATCATGTCCACGTAACCCAGAGCAGGTCACTTGATCTTCCATTGGGACTGGAACTCCTAAATCATTCTGGATTGCCAGCCTCTTGCTGAGACCAAAGGATCCCTCATGCTTCCACACCAGTTGCACTTGTTTGCTGGATTTGAACCCCAGGCACCCATGCTAAAAGCAGGTATGTGCCAGCACTGTTGTCAGACAACCCTCAAAGAAGAGCCCTCTCTCAGCAGAGATCATTGCATTAGCCTAGATTTATATACTCTGAAGCACCTGAGTATTTTATCCAGCATCTATTCCTTCAGTCTAAATTACAGTAAACGCCCTCATTTGTTTCTCTCCCCGCTCCCCCTGCCTGAAGATGGACTGGTGTGCAGCAGATTAGAAATCTCTACAAAATTCTGCATAACTTTACATGAAAGCGTCTGGCAGGGATGCCTTTTAGCTGAGTGGATGTTTAATGCACCTCCTCTGCTTGGGTCATCAGATAAGGCCCAGCACTTCCATGGATTGCTCCCCAGTTTGACCTACGAGACATCTACAGGAAGCAGTGTCTAAACTCATCCATCTTCTCTGCCTTCATCCAACATTTCCACCTTATTATTAAAAAATACATTGAAACTTCTCCAAATCATAATCTTATCTTCACAGTCCTTTTGTATTTCATCACCTACAGCATTATAGTGCAGCGCCTCAGGCTAATCCTTGTTATTTACTTTGGAGTTTTCGACACAACTCCAGTCCAGATTTTCTTTTCCTTAAATGTTACTCTTTTATTTTCTTATTTTGAAATTCACTTTCAGCAGTTGTAAAAGGTTGCACTGAATGTACAGTGATTGTCCCTAAAGTTATCCACGAAGCTGTGACAGTCACAGTTAGATGGACAAACTAGTCAAGTCCCGCTGCTGTCCGCAGTTTCAGAAGCAAATTCAAATCGAACCAGCCTTGAGATTCTGAAATGTTTGGCTCATCATTGCGCGCGTGCTCTCTCTGGGGAACGTGGGAGGTAGGGGGTTGGTTCTGGCTAGGAAGAAATCTGTGTGTGCTGCAATAGTGTCAAGATAAGCTATTCTTGCACCATTTTGTCCAGAAGCAGGTGCCTAACTTTATGCCCTTTGGAAATATCTCCATGAATTTCAACGGGTCTTGGATTGGGTCCCAGAAGTGCCAAGAGTCTCATGGGAAAGCCAGTCCTTGCAGATTTGTAGAACAATTTTGCAGACTCAAGAAGTGTGGGTAGTTGGCAATTTCAGTTGCTTCTGCAAAGCACATCTGGATACTTATCTGAACCAAAACCAACTACATAGTTACATCATTAAGCAAGACCAGAAGCAGATCATGGGCCTTCACATTGGTAACAGTTTGATGACAAACCTGAACCATTCAAATAGAGATGGGCCTGAAGGAAATCTCCAGATCTGAAGAGTTGTCAGATTAGTGACGGTTCTGAATGAAATGCAAGCTATTGTCATAATGGAACAGACCAAAAACCTGGCTCTGCGCACTCTCAAACCCTGCAAAAGTTCAGATGTGGGTATTAAATTAGTATCTCGGGCCAAACTCTACTTTTAAGCCTTACCAAGCCCTAGGTATTTCTGGCATGCCAGAGATTTAACATGAGTGGGCAGATTTTTCAAAGGTGCCCAGCACAAGACAGGGCCCTTTGCTCCCAGGTGACAGTTGCTGGATGCAGCACACTTTTGAAAATCTGGCCACAAGAGCTCAGCTCTCCTGGCTGCTTCATTTCGATGACTACAGATTTTAAAAGAGCGCTCAGCATCCTGAAAAACAATGAGAGCTCCTGGGTGCTCAGGCCTTTTGAAAATTTGGCCCAAAATTCCTCCTTGGTGCCTCACAAGCCAAGTTTGCTGTTCCTAAGGTTTCACATGGCATATCAGCCTGGAACTGTATTGAGTCAGACCCTAGCTTGGCTTTCTTCTGCTAGAGGCTCCAATCTTTTGAATGGGACATCATCAGTGTAGCATATTTGCACTGCACTCTTCTACCAGAACGTGTGCGTGTGATGATATACGAGTGTGAGGGGCATAATCAGAGCAACAGCTCACTCTGTTGATATATTAGTCTAATACTCCAGTTGATGCACGAGTATCAGAACGGGCCCATCTGATAACATGTATGAGTAATTCATCACTAGAATGAGTTGCTCCAATGATGTATTACTCAAAATAGAATGCACCATCTAGGGGGAGAATGGGTCCAGGAGAAGCAGTTTATTTCCAGGATGAAATATTCACAGGACCTAGAGGGCTTCCTTGGCACCAGAAATGTTGGCACTATGTAAAGATATACGATATGCTTTTGCCAAAGTCCAAATGCAGTTAACTGAAACCTCCACACACACACACGCCTCATATGCTGAGAGCATGGAGCTGAAAATGCTGCACTTTTATTCATATTGAGAGCCCCTCTGGATTTCTTCAGGAATTGGGATCGGCAGTTTAAGGTTTTTTGTTTTTTACAGATTAAAGTTAATTCAAAGAAATTATCCCGAGTTTCTTATTTTGTTTTGGTTTCTTGAGCCTTTATTTTAGTGCAAACCAGTTGGTTAGTGGGGGGGAAAATAACCTCTCTCAATGCTTGTGTTCTCTAATATCTGTTGTATTTATGTGATTTGTATCTTTATAGAGATGCCAGCACAATGGAGAGAGAAATGATTTTCAAGAGGCAATTTAAAACCTGTGTAATGAAGACGATGGTGGCAATAGGGATAAGTAATAAATGCCTTATGTTTCCATAGTGCCTTTCAACCTGATCTTCCAGAAAACACCATCCTGGCCACTATGGATGTAGAAGCCCTCTACACCAACATTCCACACAAAGATGGACTACAAGCGGTCAGGAACAGTATCCCCGATAACGCCACGGCAAACCTGGTGACTGAACTTTGTGATTTTGTCCTCACCCACAACTATTTCACATTTGAAGACAAATATATACCATCAAGTCAGCAGCACTGATATGGGTACCCGCATGGCCCCACTGTATGCCAACATTTTTATGGCAGACTTAGAACAAGGCTTCCTTAGCTCTCGTCCCCTAACGCCCCTACTCTACTTGTGCTACATTGATATCTTCATCATCTGGACCCATAGGAAGGAAGCCCTTGAGGAATTCCACCATGATTTCAACAATTTCCATCCCACCATCAACCTCAGCCTAGACCAGTCCACACAAGCGGTCATTTCCTAAACACGACTGTGCTAATAAGCGATGGTCACAAACACCACCCTATACTGGAAACCTACTGACCGCTATACTTACCTACATGCCTCCAGCTTCCATTCAGGACACACCACACGATCCATTGTCTACAGCCAAGCTCTAAGATACAACCGCATTTGCTCCAAATCCTCAAACAGAGACAAACACCTACAAGATCTCTATCAAGCATTCTTAAAACCACAATACCCACCTGCTGAAGTGAAGAAACAGATTGACAGAGCCAGAAGAGTACCCAGAAGTCACCTACTACAGGACAAGCCCAACAAAGAAAACAACAAAACGCCACTAGCTGTCACCTTCAGCCCCCAACTAAAACCTCTCCAGCGCATCAAAGGTCTACAACCTATCCTGAAAGACGATCCCTCACTCACAGACCTTGAGAGACAGGCCAGTCCTCGCTTACAGACAACCCCCGAACCTGAAGCAAATACTCACCAGCAAGCATACACACCATACAAGAAAAACACCAACCCAGGAATCTATCTTTGCAACAAAGCCCGATGCCAACTCTGTCCACATATCTATTCAAGGGACACCATCATAGGACATAAATCACATCAGCCACGCCATCAGGGGCTCGTTCACCTGCACATCTACCAATGTGATATATGCCATCATGTGCCAGCAATGCCCCTCTGCCATGTACATTGGCCAAACCAGGCAGTCTCTACGCAAGAGAATAAATGGACACAAACCTGACATTAGGAATCATAACATTCAAAAACCAGTAGAACACTTCAACCTCTCTAATCACTCAGTGACAGACGTAAAGGTGGCAATTTTGCAGCAGAAAAGCTTCAAAAAACAGACTCCAACGAGAAGCTGCTGAACTTGAATATGCAAACTAGATACCAGTGCCGTAACGAGGGAGTGGCTCGGTCATTACACTAATTGAATCTATTTCCCCTCATTAAGTATCCTCACACTTGTGTGAACTGTCCGAAATGGGCCATCTTGATTATCACTTCAAAAGTTTTTTTTCCCCTGCTGATAATAGTTCCTCTTAATTAGCCTCTTACAGTTGGTATGGGTACTTCCACCTTTTCATGTTTCTCTGTATGTATAAATATCTTACTATATATTCCATTCTATGCATCCGATGAAGTGGGCTGTAGCCCACAAAAGCTTATGCTGAAATAAATTTGTTAGTCTCTAAAGTGCCACAAGTTCTCCTGTTCTTTTTGCTGACACAGACTAACACGGCTGCTACTCTGAAACCTTTCATCCTGAAGCATCCCCAAACTCTTTGCAATCTTTATATAGTCAAGTATCAATTCATTCAGGGCTCCTGGATGGGATGTGGGTTCTACTGAATATGCCCAGCAGCACACTAGAGAACACGGGCAGGAAATGAAAGATATTTCCCAGCAGATAAAGTTTCAGGGGCGTGGAACGTAATCACCCAGAAATGAAAGGCTATCACCGCTACACTTGCAAAATGTGGTTAGAAACATAGCTTTGTTGCTTATTGCCTTTTTGCTGCAGGAATTAACAGGTGAACATCTGTGGTCTTTGTTATTCAGGAAGTCAGACTGGATAATCTTAACATTTCTTTGAAGTCCATGAATTTTGAGGAGTCATTTTCAAAGGCACATAGGGGAGTTAAGGACAGGTAGGCGCCTACCTGTCCTTATCTTAACCACAAACTGGCATCTCCAGCCTCACAGCATAGCTCCAGTCATCACAACAGTGTTGTTTCAGAAGAAAGAGAGCTACCTACTAAATCTCTAAGGGCAAAAATCTTTAAGTGCCTAAGGAGGCTACTACTTCCATTTTCAAGAGTCTTGGGCACTTAGGAGCCCAGTTCTTACGGAAAGTCAATGGGGCTTAGACTCCTAAAATCACCCAAGTACTTGTGAAGATTTTACTTGAATTGCAGGAATTGTTTTTGAGATCTTCCATCCAAGTACTAACCAAAAGACAACGCTGCTCAGCTTGTGAGATCATAGCCTGAGGCGGTATATGGCTGCAGAATAGCTCAGCTGAGAAATATCAATAACATTAGCAATCATCTTCTTTATGAACCAGTGCACAAGAAAGGAACATATTGAGTTACACATTCTACTAAAGAAGTGGCTACATCAGTGAGACTCGTTTTCAAAGGGTTTCCCATAAAACATTTTATGCTTTTCCCTTTTTCCCTTTCCACGCTTGGGGAGACAATAATTTCATTAAATGCTTTTATTCTTCTGAGTCATCGTTCATAAGATGTATGAGCATGAATTTAAATTAGTGTTTGTCACAGTGAGAACAGGGGGTGGGAAGAACGCATTCCTGAGACGCATGAACTAACTGCACAATGGGTAGTGGGTGAGCAAAACGGTACCCTCAGTTACACTGGGGTAAATCTCTAACAACTCCATTGAAGTCAGTTATATTGATGTAAAACTAGCGTAATTTAATTCGCTGTTTTCAACTAGTGCTGAACATTTGGACACTGGACTTCTATGAGGGAAAATTCCCTTTAAGGCTGGACTTAGAGACAGTTTCTCTTCCTTGCCTTTCCCTTCACCTCTAACCTACAAGATTATAGCTAGTGTCAGGCCAGAACCAAAACCCTGATTTCAAATGCGGTTAACTTTGAGGAGTGCAAACCCAGGCTCAGATCTGATTGCAGCAGCCTGGGACACATTCTACTCACACATAGGTGCCACAAGAGTGAGCATTAACAAATAGTGGAACAGTATCAATTAGAATAAGTTTGAACAGGCCTTCAAGTGTTTGGATGCTTAGCTCCATTTAGGGTGACCAGATGACAGATGAAAAATATCGGGACACTCACCTGGCACGTCCCGGTCTTCGGCGGCATTTCGGCAGCAGGTCCTTCAGTTGCTGATGGTTGTTGTCAGCATGTTGTCCTGGGGTGATAAGTCTTGCCGCCGAAGAAAGAAGTAAGTACCTGCCGCTGAAGTGCCACCGAAGACCGCCAGCGACTGAGGGATCTGCCGCTGAAATGCCGAAGACCGGGATGTGCTGGGTGAGTTTAACAATTGAAAAGGCGCTCCCCCGACCTCTCACCGCCGCTGAAGGGGTGGGGTGGGCTGAGGGGGTAAAAGGTCCCAAAACAAAATATCAGGACAAATAGTCTCCTGACCGTACTTCGGTCAGGATGCGGGATAAATTGCTCAAAATCGGGACAGTCCCGATTTTATAAGGACATATGGTCATCCTAGCTCCATTTACTCAAACCTGCAAAAAACAATGTTTCAAGTCTCTGGACTCCATGGGAATCACCGATAGAATTCTAAAAAAGCAACTCAGCCCTTCCTCCCCTGAGAAATCCATATATAGTAAAAACGCAGAGAGATTGATGTTGCAGACAAGTCCCTAAGAACGGAGGTCCCAGCCTATTGTGTGTGGGCATTCAAGATCCCATGGTATTTCTTGTCTAACGTGTGCCCCAGGATCCTCCTTCAAAAATATTCCCTTTCCCTCCATTGCTGTTCAACTAGCTCTGAGCTGATTATCTGACTTTGGCACTTCTACCACAGAGAAAGCTGTATGGGAGACCCACAGAGGGGTGGGCATGGTTGTCCTGTGCACAGGACGGGAGTGAGAAACCACTTTTCCCTTTGCTTTCCACTAGCAATCATCTTCTTGCCCTACTTCTGGCTGCTTACAGGGATCAGAACGTGTTGACTAAGAGTCCTGCACTTAGGACAGAAGAATCCCATGCACTGCTACAGACTAGGGACCGAGTCGCTAGGCAGCAGTTCTGCAGAAAAGGACCTAGGGGTTACAGTGGATGAGAAGCTGGATATGAGTCAACAGTGTGCCCTTGTTGCCAAGAAGGCTAACGGCATTTTAGGCTGTATAAGTAGGAACATTGCCAGCAGATTGAGGGATGTGATCATTCCCTTCTATTCGGCATTGGTGAGGCCTCATCTGGAGTACTGTGCCCAGTTCTGGGCCCCACACTACAAGAAGGATGTGGAAAAATTGGAAAGAGTCCAGTGGAGGGCAACAAAAAGGATTAGGGGGCTGGAGCACATGAATTATGAGGAGAGGCTGAGGGAACTGGGATGATTTAGTCTGCAGAAGAGAAGAATGAGGGGGGATTTGATGGCTGCTTTCAACTAACTGAAAGGGGGTTCCAAGGAGGATGGCTTTAGAATGTTCTCAGGTGGTACCAGATGACAGACTAAGGAGTAATGGTCTCAAGTTGCCACGGGGGAGGTTTAGGTTGGATATTAGGAAAAACTTTACTAGGAGGGTGAATCTCTTTCCTTAGAGGTTTTTAAGGTCAGGCTTGAAAAAGCCCTGGCTGGAATGACTTAGTTGGGGATTGATCCTGCTTTGCGCGGGGGATTGGACTAGATGACCTCCCTATGGTCCCTTCCAACCCTGATATTTTATGATTCTATGACTATATAACATAGCTCACAACTGAGGAAGACTGCTGTTTTGGTTAAAAAAACCACCACCCTGGTTTAGAGGGCAAGTGAAGGCATCTACATTTTTTAAAATAGATAGATAGATAGATAGATAGCAAATGAAAGGGGAAATTGTTAGTATATATTAACATAAGTCAAAAGTTAGGAACTATGGAAAACCGATAAGGGAAGCTAAGGGACATAAGGAGCAATCCATGGCCAGTAGAGTTAAGGACAATCAAAAGGAGGCAGGTGGGGGTGGTATTAATATATAGGAACAAAAAGAATCCTGATAATGACATTAGTCCATTACTAGATGGAAATGATAAAATTATCAATAATGCCGAAAAGGCAGAAGTGTTCAATAAACATTTCTGTTCGGGGGAGGGATAACATATTCTCATATCATAACATTCCACTAGTATCACTGGAGGATGTTAAATTGAAGCTAGACATTTTTAAAATCAGCAGGAATACATAACTTGCATCCAAGAGTTTTAAAAAAGCTGGTTGAGGAGCAGACTGGACCTCTCGAAATGAGACTAACTATGTCAACAGAAGTGCTCTTGTCAAGCAAAGCTGTGTCTGTGTTAGGAGTTTTGATAATATAGCTATGTTGATTAGAGGTTCTCCCCCCCCCCCCCCCCCCCCCCGCACATACATGACCGACATAGCTACGCTTACAACATTGTTTAGTGTAGAAACAGCCTTCCACTCTTGTAACTACATTGACTTTAGTAGAATTTGCTTCTGTTTTTCTCCAGTGCAAAGACTCGTTGCTTGTAGAGTTGCACTGATTTAAGGCACACAGGTTTTGTACCAACTTAAACTATGGTGGTTAGGGGTGTGATTTTCTATGAAATAGTTAATTTGGTACAATCTCTAAATGTGGGCACAGTTATATTAGCATACAACTCCCTGGTACTGGTATAGCTCATTCCCCTTCCTGTACAGGAATCACTATACTGGTGTAACTTTGCATCCACACTAGGAGGGGGTTGTACCACTTCAACTATACTGGTACAATTTGCTTGTGTAGACAAACCTTTAAGGTTCGATTTGAAATTAAATTTACTCAAACCAGTTCAAAAGGCTATGTGGCCACTCATTTCAGCTTAAAACCGGCTTTTTAAAAAACTGATTAGGAACAAGTTTAAGGTAAACGGAAATAAACCATGCAAACCAAAATAAGGCCTTGTCTATGCACAAGTTATACCACTTTAAGTATACCATTAAAGTGATATGGACCTCTCCTATTGTAGATGCATATATATTGCTACAAGTGTGCTTATATTGGTATAGTTTAGCCCTATATGGAAAGGGCAACCTGCTATATGTTATAAGGAACTTTTATTCTGGTAGAACTGCATCCACAGCAGGGTTACTCTGATATAACTATTTTGATAAAAACATCATACTCCTTTAGAGATATTCTGGTAAAAAAACAAAATAAAAAAAACCCCAAAACAAACAAACCACACAAATGTGTTTAGATCAGTCCCACCTGTTCACATAAACCAGTGCAAATACCTAACCTGGGACATGTTGTATGTACAGATGGTCTCAACGAGAGGAGAATCAGATCCTTTGATTCTTAGAATGTCAGTTCCACTGCTTAATGCTAGCTAATTTTAATCCGGAAGCTGCACTATTAATGCCCTTCAGAGATTTCAATGGTTCTGGCTGTCACCATTGAAAAGTCTCCATAAATCATTCCGTAGCCACTATTGTCTCCTTCATTTGAAATTAATTCTTGTAATTATCCCAGCTTTTTTCCCTTGGACTTCAAACCATGAGGACTCTCCCTGCAATTAGCTCCCCAATTACAGGAGAGAGAAGTGTACTGGCTGACAGAGTCTGGATTATTTTATTTTTTATGTACATCACTGTTTCATGACTGGAAAACACTTGAAATAAAATGCCCTAAATACACTTAACCTTGTTTCATTTTAACTTAATAGGATAGTTATTTTGTGCTTTAAACCTTCCACTAATGGAGTATTACTAATACCACAGTTTTTGGAGGTTTGATGATTAATAAAAAGGATTTATCTTGGGAGAGACTTTTGCATTCCACTCAGCGTGATTTAATTAATATTTGAACACAATTAGATACTGCTCCCAAAAAACCTTGTTATTCTAACCGCTAGACTAGAGCAGGTCAAAAACTTAAGGATTTTTTTCAGAAAAAAAAAAAGTTTCCATTTTTCAGGTTTTCAACATGAGCAAGTTATTTGGTTTTGAAGTTGTCACTGAACATTTTTGATTTTGGTGTTTTTCTACTTTTTCCATTCTCCCACAGGGCTTCTTTTTGCACCATGTAGATGTACCCAGAGAAACTGTGACTTGCCTTAGGTCATGCAGGGATCTGGGAATTGAATATGGTTCTCTGCCACCTTGCCAGATGCCCTGACAAGGAGATGACTCTTTTCCTTGTTTTGCGGTCAGATCCATGATGCTGTTAGTACATGAGGGGGGCGGGGGGCGGGGAATTGTCTGGTGCCAATTCTCCCTCCCCCTACAACCGTTCTGACTTGGTAGCATTCTCCACCCACTTGGCCCAAGTGTGAATGGCTGTGTAAGGTGCAGAGCAACAAGAAACCTAGATGTTTGTAAAGAAGAATGGCCTGCTCATTAGGATGCTAGCTGTAGACTTATGGTTCAATTCCCGGCTCTGCCGCCGACTCCCTGTGTGACCTTGAGCAAGTCAGTTAGCCTCAGTTCCCCATTTGTACAATGGATAGTACTTCCCTACCCATACAAAGGGCTTGGGGGGGGATAAACCAACAGTGATGGGGCCACATAATGATGGAAAACAATATGCCTCAGAAGTATGGGGCTAGCTAGAAGGGGTTGCTGATATATTCCTCTGACATCTCTTCAGACACCAGATAGGATTGACATTTTATCACACACTATGCCGCTCTTCAGCCTTACACCATGGGAGGTTGAACTGGATACACTGGGCAGGGAGGAGATAATGCTGCAGGTATCAGGACTTCAAGATGGAGGCAGTCATTTCAGCTACCAGAAAGAGAGGAGATGGCTTCTTAAGCCAAATATCCAACAATTAAGAATGAAACAGAACGTTTCCACCTTCTTTAGTGTAAATGGCAGCCCTATAATTTCTTAACCCTCACAGTGCAAGATATTATGCATTTATTCTGGACGACATTATTCACCCTTTGACGTCACTGTTAAGACTGTCACCAAAAGTGCCAGGTGGTTGCAGGGTGGTTTGTATGTTGTGGACTTTTGTCCCACTAGGTACGAGAGAGAGATCTCTTTCTCTCTCTCTCTCTCTCTCTCCTCCCAGCACTTCCTTCCCTGCAGGCCTCCAGAAAGCCCGTCAGATGGTAATAACTTTTAATCACTAATGCTGTAGTCTAGAATCATTCATCTAGAGCTGAAAAGCTCTATATCCCAAGCCTCATTTTGTTCAATATCGCACATTTAATCGGTGTGCGCGAAAAGCATATCTGAACCAATTCAAATACCTACTGGGTATTTATGGACCATTGTTAATTGCCAATCATGGAAACCCAGGGACCTACATCAGATGCTTCTCTGGGTTGTAGTATTCACACAGCTCAAAGCAGGTTTCTGAAAAGGTTTGAAGGGGGAAAAAGGATGGGGGGGGGGGGAACGCACGCTGATCTTTCAGAAGCATCAGCTGGACCACATGCTGTATTTACAATACTTTGTCTGCTTCAGTGAATCATAACTTTTAAAGATGTATTTAATTTGAAAGAAGAATTTATTTCATGCCCAAAGGTGACTGCATTTTCTTAAAAAAAAAAAAAAAAAAAAAAAAAAAAAAAAAAAAAAAAGAAGCAGCAGCCACAGCCCTGGACTGAAGTTGTTCTACTAGGCACAGAGGAACATACAGAGCTGGCCTCTGAGTTGGTCAGAGCTCCACTGAAGTCAAAGGAAGTATTCCTGTTTACACCAGCTGGGGATGTGGCCTCAAGTGAATAGAGGATGGGGTGGTTCTCCAGAAGCGCCAAGTTCCTTTTACTCCACATTAGAAAACCTGCACCCAATTCTTGAGAGTCCTAGTTCTGGGTTTTAACTAGAAGACCATCCTTTACCTGCAAGGATGTGATAGCAAGAGGGAGAAGGAGGCCGTTTAAGATGGCAGTTGCTGCACAGAAGGCGGCTCAGTAATGCACATTGGAAAAGATAATCCCAACATTACATATAAAATGATAGGGTCTAAATTGGCTGTTAGCACTCAAGAAAGAGTTCTCTGAAAACATCCACTCACTGCAAGCAGCAGTTGAAAAAGAGAACAGAACACTGGGAATCATTAAGAAAGGGATAGAGAAGACAGAAAATATCATATTGCCTCTATATAAAAATCCATGGTATGCCTACATCTTGAATACTGCGGCCAGATGTGGTCACCCCATCTCAAAAGAAGATATATTAGAACTGGAAAAGGCTTAGAAAAGGGCAACCAAAATGATATGGGGTATGGAATGGCTTCCATTGGAGGAGAGATTAATAACATAGGCGTCGACTCCATGGGTGCTCCGGAGCTGGAGCACCCACGGCGAAAAATTGGTGGGTGTAGAGCACCCACCGGCAGTTCCCCACCCCACCTCACCTCCGTTCCGCCTCCTCCCCTGAGCACGCCTCTGCCTCCTGCTTCTCTCCCCTCCCTCCCAGACTTGCCGCCAAACAGCTGCTTCCCATGGCAAGCCTGGGAGGGAGGGGAGAGAAGCAGAGCGGTGGTGCGCTCAGGGGAGGAGGCAGAGGCGAGCTGGGGTGGGGAGCAGTTCCTCTCCCCCCCCCCCCGGTTACTTCCTGAGGCCCTCCCCGCATCCTCCCCCGCCCCAGCTCACCTCCGCTCTGCCTCCTCCCCTGAGCACACCACTGCTTCTCTTCTCCCCCCTCCCTCCCAGGCTTGCATGCGGCAAACCTGGGAGGCAGGAGGGGAAATGTGGCGCACCAGGGGGAGGCAGCGGGGCCAGGGGGGCGCGAGCACCCACCGGTGCCGGGTAAAGTCAGCGCCTATGATTAATAGGATTGGAACTCTTCAGCTTGGAAAAGAGAGACAACTAAGGGGGGATATGATTGAGGTCTATAAAACCATGACTGATGGGGATGTAAATAAGTAAATGGGGAAGTATTATTTACTCCTCCTCCCACAAGAACTAGGGGTCACCAAATAAAATTAACAGGCAGCAGGTTTAAAACAAACAAAAGGAAATATTTTTTCACACAATGCAGTCAACCTGTGGAATTCCTTGCCAGAGGATGTTGTGAAGGCCAAGACTATATATAATAGGGTTCAAAAAAAGAACTAGATAAGTTCATAGAGGATAGGTCCATCAATAGCTATTAGCCAGGATGGACAGGGATGGTGTCCCTGGCCTCCGTTTGCCAGAAGCTAGGAATGGGCTACAGGAGAGGATCACTTAGTGATTACCTGTTCTTTTCATTCCCTTTGGGGCACCTGGCATCGGCCACTGTCATAAGACAAGATACTGGGCTAGATGGACCTTTGTTCTGACCCAGTCTGGCCACTCTTATGTTCTCAGAGATGGGACAAAGGAGGCCAGGCAGTGATGAGTGAGCCCAATGGAGAAGGAAGAAAGCCATTAGGTTACAATTTGTCAGCGAGGTCTATGTCAAAACATTAGATTTCTTTTTCTGCCTTACCTGACAGAGAGACTTATAAGGAAAATCCTGACTTCAGTGTGGTACAGAGTCTTTGTCAAGCACAGTGCAGATGGGATCAGATATACAGCATTAAACAAACATCCCCCCACCACACACACACACACACCCCGGAGGCAGCTACATCCCTCAGACTTTAAATAAATCCACCCCCCACCCCATTTATTAGCCTCAAATAGATTTGAGCTCAGATGCAAAAGAGGCTTCATACTGAGACATGATACATAATTTACATAGTTTTTTCCTGATGTGACATGGTAATTGTTGCAAAGAGCAGGGTCTGACTTTCAGGCTTTATGGGAAAAAAGTTGCCTTCAAATCAAATATTTTATTAAAGGTTTTAAAGAGTCTCAGGGAAGTTATGGAGAGACTTTTACCTCCTTGCTACTTGTCCAGATGTGGCATCCATTGCAAAACAGATTGGTGAACTCCCAGCACCAGCCAAACCCCATGGCAAACTGATTTTAACCTTATGTCACGTAGATAGTGCCAATTTTGATTTGGATGACTAACAGCCTCTCTCATTGGCTGCAGCAGGAGTATACCCAAGGATTGAATGGGCCACGGAGACCGAACTCCACCTCTTGCCCTTTCAGGTCAGAGTTAGCGTGCAGGGGAAGTCGAATATCTCACTGCCCATGCAGTACCTTTTCTATAGGGAAGAAAAGAGGATTCAGGTCACCAGGCCTGCTAATCCCTCCCAGCACTAAAGTCAGTTTTAAAACTAATTTTAGCAGCAGCAGCAGCAACAGCATTAGATTAGCATGTAGAAACCGCACCTAAGAGCAGGGCCACCTTGTGCCAGGTGTGGTACACACCAGTAGTAAGGGGCAGTCCACGCCGCACAGAGTTTACACTCCAAATAGACAAAACAAAGGACGGATTATGCTCATTTTACAGACTGGGAATTGAGGCAGTCTTTAAGCAATTTGCCCAAGGCCAGAGGAACAGGGGTTCTGTGGTCAGAGTCAAAGTTCTACGCAGGTGACATGGTTAAGTCACATCAGTGTCATAGCCAAAGGTACACAAGGGAGCGATGTAGCCAACATCAAGTCTGACTGCCTTTGACTACCTTAACTCCACGGAGCTATTTTGCAGCTGGGTGAACTGGAGATGGTCTTTCAGTGTGAGACTGACAGACTCGAGCTCACAATCATCAAGCTAGAGAGTCAAGCTCCTTAACCACTCAGCCACGGCACCTCCTGGGAATTGAACCCCGATCTCCTGCATACCTGCCCGTTTTCTTAACCATGAGGTCAGCCATCCAGACATGGAGAGAAGAGCGAGAAGCAGAGAGGGGGTTAGTGTATTCTCGGGTCCTTTCCTCTTTGATTGCGCTATGAACATCTTAACAAGTGCCGACTCCCATCAGACACCCTGCAGTCACTCTTCAGTGGAGAGGACATCATTTAGAGGAAGATCAATATCCCTAAATCCTGTGACGATACAGGTTGTAGCCCTTCTATTCTAAGGGATAGTCTCACTCTAGGCCTACGGTGCCTAGCTTGAGGTCAACTTCATCCGAGTCCATTTGGGATCGGGAAATACAAGCTAGCCAATAATTTTATATCTAGATAGGGCAGGGGTGGCCAAACCATGGCTTTTTTATAGTTAAAGTGTGGCTCATGAAGCCTGCCACCCCCACCTTCTCCACCTACCAAACGGGGGCAGTGAGCTTGGAACCTCTGCCTTGCAGAGGGGTGGTGGGGTAGGGGCTTCTGCCCAGCAGGGAGTGGGGTATTGGGGCTTCATCCCTGTGGGGCATGCCTACAAGGGCTCGGGCTTCAGCAGGAGTGGGACTGAAACCCCGAGCCCCAACAGGCATCTCCCAAGGGGCTGAAGTCCTGACCCCCAGCTCTCAAACTTCTGAAGATTGGTGTATGCGGCTCAGTAAGTTTGGCCACCCCGAGATAGGGGATGCCCATTCCTCATTGTGATCTGTTGTTCATTCCTGTCCCCTTTTATCGCTTGTGAATGAGACCAGCCAGGGTGACACTCAGCCACCGCCGCTGCTGAGTGCCACTGCTTCATTTTTATCCCTATGTTGAGGTCCTATCGATCAGTTGCCTGAAACAGTGTCGCTCATAAAATCTGGTTCAGTAAAGCTATCCTTACTGCAGCTCTTCTGAGCTTCCCCCCTGCCCCTTGTCATTTCTTTCCACCATGCTATCAACGTTACATTAGAAACTACCGTCCCCAACAAAGGACCATTGTGCCTGGTGCTGTACGGTGACAATCTCGGTCACAGTTTACAACCCTCATCCAGCAAAGCACTTAGACCGATGCTATATAGATGAGTCACAATCATCATCTTGGTTTTCCCAGATGGGGAACAGAGGTTAACTGCTTTGCCCAAGGTTGCACAGAATTAATAAACGAACCCACATCTCCCGAGCCCCAGTCAGTGCCCTAGCCACGAGACCACCCTCCCTTATATTATGTAGGTTGCTGAATGGATGTACAGGTCAACTCTGATTTGAAAGACTCCGGGGGTATGTCTACATATTAAGACCACCTGCGACATGGCTGGCCAGGGTCAGACAACTGGGCCTTTGGTGGCAGGGCTATAAAATTGCAATGTAGGGATTCTGGCTTGAGCTTGAGCCCAGGATCCAAGACCGTGAGAGGAGGAAGGGCTCAGGCCCCCGACCATGGCTACACTGCTATTTTCATCCCTCAACTGACCCAGATTCTGAGACTTTATGGCAAAGGTTTTATTGCAGTGTAGACATACAGCTATTGTTGTTGAGTCACTGGGGCTAAGAGGACAGCAGCTTTCTCCTGCTCCCCCCCCAAGCAAGGCCAGCATGATAACATGGCTTAAACTTTCCATCGCTAGGGGTGACTACGCCAGCCCTCCCAGAGGGCGCTAAAAGTTGAAATTAGCAGCCTGTGTGAGGATTCCACTCCGGTCAGTCTCAGCAGGTACCCTAATAAATATTCCCCACTTGTCTGGAGTAATTACTTGTGATAAAGGCCAAATACATTATTCTGACAGGGATGTCCTTACAAGTTTAAGTGGCTTGTAAAACTGTCGGGGGAAATGCCTTTTTATATTTTGATACTTTAAGATGAGCTAACAAGTCAGGTAATCATCAAGGGAATCAGCTTGGATATTTCATTTGACAGCAACTCTGATCACTGGACTTCTCTTCCCTCTCCCCCTTCCCATCTTGCCTCTAGAGCAACTATTTGATTAGGTTCTGGTGAGGTTTTGCCAATAAAACAAAAGGGGTGAACTCCAATAGCTGTAGTAAATACAAGGTGTCAATTGAGTACAGCATGAGTGATGTGTCTCTGTGCTGTTCCAGAAAAATGCTGCATTAGAAAAAGAAAGCATAAAAGCTTGTGACAAGCAGGTTCACCCTAAGTGGTTGTCTTTTTCCTTCTGTGAATTTAGTGCTAGTGAAAGGCACCAGCTTGACAGCCCTTGAGACTAGAGTTTCATTTATTCCCAGAGCTGGGAGAGCACCAGTATCAGAGACAAGCTATCCTCAGCACACAGCCTCAACCTTGCCATGTAGGGGGGTTCAACTCTACAGCTAGGAGGGACATTTAGAATCCACCCCCACTGAGTCACATCTTCTCTGCTGGTGTGGCTGATTGGGGTTAGTGCCAGTGGGAGTGGTGGTTTTGGCACCACCCATCCCATCAGAAGTACGCAGACCTGACAAACTGAGTTCATGCTGCCCATCGAACAGCTGTCAGAAGGAAACAGCTCCTAGCCTACGCGGACCTGGGCTGGAACCAGAACTAGCCATCCCACTCTTGAATGGGAGTTATTTAAACCCAACCGACAAACTAAATGGGACCATCAAGCTGTCTGGAGCAGCTCACAACACAACACAACTGAGTGCCATCCTCAGTGCACACTGTCAAGAAACAGGGCACAAACTCCAAATTGATTGGCTGTTCTATACTTACATTTCAGCAACCAAATATGAACTCCTCAAGCACTGTAACAACCTTAACATGGAATCAGACAGTCCCCAGGGGCACAGCAGTTTATCTTGCCACCCAGGCAAGCTTACCTTTTTTTGATAGATGGTCCCTTATGCCAACCCCATCCCCACAAATACTATTCAGGTTATGCCAGCCCCAAAGGACCAGTCAGTCACTTACCCCAGGTCAATTGCACCTTAGCTCTTTCAAAGAACGCTTATAACCAAAGCTTAACTAAGGCCACGTCTACGCTAGTGAGCTTACAGCAGCCCAGCTATACTAAACTGGCTGCACTGCTATAAGATCTCTCGTGTAGCTGCTCTATGCCGACGGGAGAGAGCTCTTCCATTGACAAAGCCACCTCCAGGAGCAGTGAGAGAAGCTCTCCTGCCGACATAGCATTGTGCATACTACCACTTATGCTGGCAAAACTTATATTGCTCAGGGGGATGGGGGGTTTTCCCCCACAACCCCGAGCGACATAAGTTTTGCATACATAAGTGATGGCGTACACATGACCTAAGAAAAGAAATGAGTTATTTTAAGATTAATGCAGGTAAACACAAATAAGATAATAGAAGCTGCTCTAATATGCAAGCTGGGTGTCTTTTAGAGCTAACCCCAGCCAAACAAATAGCTTCAGGATCCTTTGTCCTGCTTAGAATTCAGAGGGCAGAACTTCTAAGCATAGGCAATGATAATTTTCTTCTGCTGAGGCATTCCCCCCCCCTCCCCCGCACAGATTTCAAACTGTGACGAGATGAGGGCTTGTGCACGTACCCTCTTCTTGCGTGTGGAGAAAACCAAAGTCTTTTGTCCATTGATGTTCCACAATGGCTTCTCTGGGGTCTATAGGCCTCTCTCTGTGGGTGTGGTGGAGAAGAGGACACCTTTTGTGGTAAACTAGCATTTCACACTTGGTAATGCTTCTCGGCTAAAAGTGTAAAACGCTACAGTCAAACATATTTACAGAACACTTAAATATTTCCTTATAACATGGGATACGTTACTTATCAAATTAATACATGCAGCATCCTACAAGTATTTCATAAAGTCTAAATACCAAAACATTCTTATAACTATTTTACCAATACTAACACAGGTAAGTCAGACTGGTGTCCAGCTATGCATTTGTCAGTGTTCAGTGAGGCCTATGGGCCTTGGCATAAGCTGGCACCAGCACAGGGACATTATGAAGATATGAGATCACTTGACTTAGGACCTTTATTTTTTATTAAAGCGGAGTACAGCTTAATACTGAGAATGTCACATGGACACCTCTTTGCCAATTCACCAGTATCTGACCTCCCATTCTCTATCATGTGGGCCACTCTCCTCCCATCCTTCACTGGGAAACAGGTCTTTGGCAGCTCTCTTAAATTGCTTGCATGGAAGAGTAATACAGGGAAGTATTGAATTTCTACTTTAGCTTCTTCTGTTATTTAGCAGCCAGAGGAAAAAAAAGGAGGAGGAGTCAGCACCATGTCAGAAGCCCGCTCTGCACACCACCAGCAAGTGCTCTGCAGACTGCAGTTTGAAAACCTCCATTCTAAATTATAACCAAGTCACTGAATCAGGATTATAATGAACAGGGAATCAGATACTGTGACTTTGCATATGCTTTATAAAAATATGTTTATAAGTGGTGTGACTATGATGTAACTGGAATATGCTTTATGCAAAAGGACTCGTGTAAGGTATAATTCCAAAGCTTATGATCTACTGAGTTTGTTCCTCCTATTTGTTTGAATGTATTATTTCTATGTCTGGAGTTAGGAGAATAAGATACAAACTTGTATTACTGATGTAAACATGTTAAGTGGAAGCCATTGAGGGTGCTTCAGGATCAATGAACTGTAAATGGCTCTGTTTACTTGCAAATCTTCCGGGGTACATGCTGGCCAGCCCTGGAAGAATGGAGGCTGCGGTCTCACAGGACACGTGACTATGTCACAGGATACTGGAATCCATCTTAAATCTGATACTTTTCCATTTAGAAGGAGGGGTGGGGACCCAGAGAGACAAAGGATTCCCGCCATGTGCCAAAGCTATAAAAGAGGGTGGAGCAGAACAAGAGGGGCCCCAGCCATGAGAAAGCCCCTGCTTTTCACCTAAGATGCCTGCTGGAACTAACAAGGGCTGTACCAGGGGAAAGGATTGGGCCCAGACTAGGAAGGAGTCTAGTCTGTGAAAGAAGCTTATTGGAACATCTTTGAGGGTGAGATTTACCTGTGTTCAGTTTCGTAATGTATTAGGCTTAGACCTAATAAAGCATGTTTTTGCTTTATTTTGCTTGGTAACTTACTTTGTTCTGTCTATTACTTGGAACCACTTAAATCCTACTTTTTATACTTAATAAAATCATTTTTGTTTATTAATTAACCCAGAGTAATTGATTAATGCCTGGCGGAGCAAACAGCTGTGCATCTCTTTCCATCAGCGTTATAGAGGGCGGACAATTTATGCATTTACTCTGTATAAAGCTTATACAGAGTAAAATGGATTTATTTGGGGTTTGGATCCCACTGGGTGTCTGGGTGCTGGAGACAGGAGTACTTGCTGAACTATTTTCAGTTAAGTCTGCAGCTTTGCGGACATGGTTCAGACCCTGGGTCTGTGTTGCAGCAGGCTAACATGTCTGGCTCAACAAGGCAGGGTTTTGGAGTCCCAAGCTGGCAGGGAAAAGAGGCTCAGAAGTACTTTCATCACATCAGGTGACAGTCCCATGGGGGTCTCTGTGACCGAACGTGTCACAGATGCATCATGCAGAAGTGCTCTGGCCCATGGCTTTACATTCTACCCAGCAACTGGCTCCTGCTGTAGCCCAGTACAAGACCATGCAAGGAAGCTGGGTTGATAGTGACTTAGAAGAAAGTGCCAGCAATGTTACATCCGATAGCACTTCTCTCACTTTGGAATCCCTTCAAGGACAAGTGTAAGTTGTGATCATTAAATACCAGCAGACAGGACATCTCACCCTCTGTTCCTGCCCAAATCCCTTCCTGCAGAAAATGACTATGCCCCTTGGGAAATTTTAAGCATTTAATAGTTAAAAAACAACACACACAGTATTGGACTAGTAACCAAAGCCTCCAAGCAACAGGAGCCTTGCTCCCTATTCCAGGTGATCTAAGCCATTTGCCTTTCCCACTGACAGGTGGGCAGACCAGAAGGTTTTGATACTGGTAAAAATTAAGTGGAAAAGGTAGTCTATCCCTGGCTCAGTGATTCTGCTATTGACTAATATATTCTGGCTAGCATATAAATATATCACATGATATATCTGCACCATATACATATTGGTGCTTCATGTTAGTGTGCATTAAGAACAAGTGTCATAACAGTGACAGTCTAAACTGGCCTATACCACAACCCTGTTCACTTATGCCAAGTATCACGTGTCACTGCATTTGCTGATGCAAGCATTTGGCACAAGCAGATAGAATGAATCTTGGTTTGACGAGTTTCCTATGTCTTAGTACAATCTCGGGAAGCACCATCATGGGTTAGTACCTGGAACACTCGTATCCAAATCCAAGATAAGGAACAGAACCAGTTACGGAACTTGAACAAACGGATAGGTTGGATTTTTAATGGTATGTAAATAAATGTGTAACTTGTAAAATCATAAATACCAGCGGCCGTGTGTAATTTGGGGAGCACACCTTCAAAAGGTGAATGTAACATTGCTGCATGCGACTGTTCTTTGGAGACTGGTATAATGAAGAACCTCTCTCCCGTACCATATTAATAAACGTGACTGACAGTGGTTATTTGGTCTCGAGTACATTTTATAATGAAACAAACAAAAGCGTGGTCAAGCAATTGGCTATATAATTTATCAACAATGCCAAGCAGAACTGTTCTCCTGTTTTATGAATGCTAAAGTCACCTAATCCCCATTGCCACTGTAATAAGAATTATAGGGCTTTGAAAATGCCGGATGGTGGTACTTGTATATTTTAAGTTTCCAAGTATATCACACTTAAATGTTTTGCTTTCTTTGCAGCCAGAGCCCCAAAGGACACGAGATTCTATTCAGGGAGTACATGGAGATGATGGGCTTGTGAGGGAGGGGTGGGAGGAGAGACTGACATGCTCTAACTTAAGCACTGCAGTGTAGCCTTTTATGCCTCTGTTTAGGTTGTTTTATCTCCCTCAGGCTGAGTGTTTGCATTTTAAGACTCACTACTACTCGTTTCAGGTTAGGAACTCCAGCCAGGGTCCCATCCTTGTTTTTGCCTGGTAGGTAAATATTGTGTACAGAAAACTGGATTTCAAAAATCACGTGCCTAAACTGAACACCAATCAGGACCAATAGTTGTATGAACACATCAGAACTGGTTATGCCCTATGCCTCAGCACCTTCAGCTACACAGAGGGAGAAAAATAAATAAATAAAAAATACACAGCTAAACATATGTATTCCTTCAAATTTACAATACATAAGCCAGACTAATTTAGTGGCATAAATCCACTACATTCAGTGGAGCTAGTCCTGGTTTATTGAGGGAGAGGGGAAAAACAGAATGCAAGAACAGAAATGGGCCCCGTTCTCTTTGAACTCCTCCGCTTTACCATTTGTTTGAATAGTTCCCCCTTCAAGTTTAGCCAGACCTGTCAGGAATACACAGGAGACTAGAACACTTGGTGTTGTCTTTGTGCTCTGTTTTTTTGTAATGTTCGCCTTAGGGCCACAAACCTTGCTGCAAATGAATAAAAGTATTGTGGCTTATCCCTGTCATTGCTGTTCTGTGATCTCCTGTTAGGAAATACTTTGGATCTAGCACAAGCAGAAATCTGGTTTCTGCAGGGGACTGTTACCAGCTGAATATCTGAAAGAATATTTTTCCTGCTTCAGTGTAGCTCCCAGCCAGAGAAAAGCTTCTCACTTGAAACCTATTCTGTATATAAACAAGAATAGACCAATGTAGTATTTAGGATCTGAAACAAAGGTCCAAACTAGAAATTGAGCCTAGGTGTTTAGGGTTACAGGCTAAGCTATTTCATTGCCTCATTAGGCAATCAGGCTTCTGTTCTTAAGCAAAGAAGGAGATAATAAAGGCTAGTTCCCTCTCTATTCTCAGTCAGCCCTGCTCAAATTGGGCCACTACAGCCTGTCAAGGCTCAACCCTGCTTCCCATTGACATCAGCAGGGTAGGATTGGACCCTTATTCACCATCATTGCTATTTGCATGCTCTATATGGTAGGCTGCAACCATAATAATACATCGCTGGCCTGATTTTTGAAGGGGATGAATACCTGCAGCTCCCCGACTTCACTGGGGGTTGCTCAGCACCTCTGAAAATGAGACTGAACTTGTGTAGCTCTACAATCATTAATGAACAAGTCTCACAACATGCTAAGGAAGGGGAGGAGTTGTGACGGGTTGGGGTCAGAGACCTGCTTGGTGCTGCCACCTGGTGTGCCAAGGCTACTTCTGCCCGTTTCCAGGCCTTTTCCAGCTTGGGACTCCCGAATCCTGTCTGTTTTGAGCCAGATTCCACTGATCTGCTGCAAACACAGACCCAGGTCCGAACCAAGTCCACTCACAACTGTAAGGCTCCTGGAAGCGCTCTTGCCTTTGACACCCAGGTGTCCAACTCCCAAGGAGGTTCAAACCCTTAATAAATCCGTTTTACCCTGTATAAAGCTTATACAGGGCAAACTCAAATAGTTCGCCTTCTATTTCAAAGATAGAAAGATATGCACAGCTGTTTGCCCCCCCGCGTACCAACTTGTACACCAGGAAACAATGAGTAAAAAGTGATTTTAATAAGTACAGAAAGTAGGATTTAGGTGATTCCAAGTAGTGACAGACAGAACAAATTGAATTACTAAGTAAAATAAAATAAAACACGCAGGTCTATGTCTAATCAAACTTCACACAGATATCAAAACCTCACCGGCTCCAGCTTTCTTTCTTTCACAGGCTGTAAAGCTTCTAGCCTGGGTCCAGCAGTCACTCTCACCCCCTATTGTCTCTGTCCTTTGTTCAGTCTCTCTCAGGTATGTCCTTGGGGGGTGGAGAGCTTCTTTCCTTAGCCAGCTGAAGACAAAATGGAAGGGTCTTCCAAGGGCTTTTATAGTCTTTCCCCCACTCCCTGTGTAGGATCCAGTTGCCATGGAGTTTTGGGATCACATGGGCAAGTTACATGTCCATGCACCCCTCGGTAACCAGTCCGACCAGTTGCATTCTTGACCAGGCCCCGATGTGGATTGGGGTCTGCAACTTCTTTTGCCTGTTAAGTGCTCGTACTTAACAGGCACATTCTTTTCTCCAAACATGATCCCATGCACTTACAAAGTCTATGTACAAAACCAGCAAATATAAAACCAATCTTCATAACTCCAACTACAACAATGATACATGCATACAAACAGGAGGAATAAATTCAGTAGGTCATAACTTTCACAGAGATATGTTACATGGCACATGTAGCATAAAACATATTCTAGTTACATATATACATTTATAAGCATCTCCCCATAAAGCTTTGTGGGGTACACCATCACAGGAGTATCATCAGACCCATTTCACAAATGGAGAAAATGAGGCACACAGAGACAAAGTGACTTGGTCACAGAGCATATCGGTGATAAACTGCAAAACAGAGTGACGATTCAGTATCGAAGTTAGAATCCTGGATGCTCAGTCCTAAGACCTGCTCTCTAAGCACTGACTTCATTCACTCCTAGGGTTGCCAACTTTGGTTGGACAGATTCATGGAGATTTCATCACATGACAATCTTTAATTCCTGGAGACTGCAGGACAACCCTGGAGGGTTGGCAACCCTACTCACTCCCAGAACCAGGAATACAAGAATAGGAGCCCTCACTCTCAATCCCGTTTTAAACACTGCAATACTCATTCCCAAAGCCAGGACAATAACCCAGAAGTCTCACTCCAAGTCCCCTGGTCTAACCACTGGACTCCATTCCCTTCCAAAGCTGGGAATAGAGCCCAGGAGGTCTGACTCCCAGTTTCCTGCTCTGACATCCATTAGAGCACATCCAGTTGCCTACACAGTTTTATTTTATAGGACAATATCTGCCATCATTGGCTATTAATGTTTCTCTGCTTCTCATTGTGTATGGTCAGGGGTCTGCAATCACACAATGCACGATATTCATTTGGTGCTTAAAAAAAACAAAACAAAACCACTTTTCCCCAACCCCAGACATTTGACCCGGAGGGAAATATTCCCTTAAACACACTCAAGGCAACCACATGAAAACTTGTCTGTTCGCCACAAAGATGGGGAAATGGGGATGCTCTGAACAGAAAAAGTGCCTTTGCTAGAAACAGACCCTTAGATGGGCTAAGAGCTTTCTGCTTGGGATGGTGTGAAGTTGAATATTCTTTCACGACCTAGTATTAGAGGAAAGCATCAAATCAAATCCATTTCACAGTAGCCCACTATGAGACCAAACTACCAGGACCAAGTAACGGGTGAATGTAATATACTTGTACATTACAGTCTGTTATACATGCAATAATCCAGAATAATATACCTATACCATTTTATCATGCAGTCTGTTGTGCAGCCAACAGTTTCTGTATGGGTTATATATATATCTGGTTATTATGCAGTCTGTTGTATTGCAGATTCAGTTGTCTTTCCTTACACATAAGGGTGCTGAGATTTTTATATCTGAGAGCCAAATGCCACAATTTTCACATGAATTGGTCCCTTCTTGGTCTATTCCAACACCTCCATTTAGTCCAGCCTAGCCTGCAAGCAGTTTCTTTTGACCAGAGTGTTCCATTTAGCTGTGGTCTCCTCTCAGATGGCCCTGTGATTACAATGGCTTACAGCAACACAATGTCTTGTTGAATCACACTATCTTGATCAAAATGCAGACCTGGAATGAATATTAGATGCTACATGCAGTGAAGTGTCAGCACCGCAAGGCTCCCATCACACATGAAAAGTCAATGTGAGCATGTTTCAGCTACAAGTACTCCACTGGGAGTATATAATGCAGAGTATTTTTCCAGACATCCACAATTTAGTGGTGTGGGGGAGGGGGGTGAGCTGCAAGCACGAGAATAGCAAGATATGCTGAAACCTTCTAGAGTCAAGCCTGTGATTCTGTAGCACTCCCAGCCTCATCTGACCCAGCGAAGCCAGGAGTGCAGCCTTGGTGTCCCTGTGCTGTAAGAACAGCCCATCATCTTGCGTTTACCTCTTGGAGCCTAATGTTTCAAAATTAGATTTGCATAAATAACAGCTATGAATACCCCTGAGTCTGCAACATACACAACAGCCTGGCTTCCTCATGTGCCAGGGTGGGACATGTATATAATTAGTGTGTATCAGAGACAGTATGACAAATGCATTCTGTGTGCGCACAGGTATCATAGTGATCCAGCTTCCACCACACTCCTATGCCATGGTTCTGCTGCTCTCTACTACCTCATATCTTTTTGTCTGTTTCATAGACTCACAGGGTTAGAAGAGATCACAAAGGGCAGGGGGTTAGACCAGAAAACAAGATGCAAGATTTGTTGTGGCTAAACTATCCAAGACACATGGCTATCCAGCCTCCTTTTGAAAGCCTCTAGTGAAGAAGCATCTACAATCTCTAGGCCAGTGGTCCCCAACCTTTCTGTGGCCAAGAGCACATTCTTCCCTTCATGAGAGTGTGGCGGGCAGCAACACTTCTTGGCGGCATTTCGGTGGCGATGGTTCTCTGCCAGAAGAGCACCTCGGAGGCATTTCGGCAAAAGCTTCTCCGCCGGAAGCGCTGCGTGGCCGCATTTCAGTGGTGAAGCTTCTCCGGCGCCGGTGGATGCTCCTCTCCTCTTCCTTCCTTGGCGCTGGCCCTGATGGCGGGTGCACACAAATGCCCCGGCGGGCGCCATGGCGCCCGCGGGCACCACGTTGGGGACCACTGCTCTAGGCAATCCATTCCATTGTTCTACTGTTGAGACTTTTTTCCCCCCAGAGATTTAATCTAAATCTGCTATTCTGTAGTTAGATCCCATTGTCCCTTGTCCTGTCCTCTGTTGGCAGAGAGAACAACTTTTCTCCACCTTTATTATGGCAGCTTTTCAAGTATTTGAAGACCACTATCATGTCCCCCCTTAATCTCCTTTCCCCCCCCAAATTCAACATACCCAGTTCCTTCTGCCTTTGCTTCTCTGACTTGCATGCCAGCCCTTTGATCATCTTTGTCACTCGTCTCTGGATCCTTTCCATGTTCTCTACCTCCTTTCTAGACAGTGGTGACCAAAATTGGACAACATACTCCAGCTGAGGCCTAACCAGCACCGAGTAAAGCAGTTCATCTACCTGTGTGACCTGTATATTGTGCACTTTCCAGAGCAGGGCCTGCCCTCTTTGGGTGTCTATACTACAACCAACCAACACACACACAGTAGTCAGATGTGTGCCTAGTACATTAAACATTCACTGTGTGAAATTCATCCCTGGACAGAGGTCCTAAAGTCCTAAGCACGCCCCCCCCCCTCCCCCCAACTGTTTTGAAGGCTTCAGCAAGACTCATAAGGAACGTTAGCATTGCCTAGACTCTCTGCACAGGGGGTAAATTTTATTCCTAAAGAGAACAGATGCAGGGCCTCAAATCCTGTTCTATATGTACTCCCTTTTTCAGCTGAGTTTCAGTTTTTGACTGTGTGGATTTATTTTCCTGGGATTAACTTCTGTCCTGAAACCCATTCACTCTAACACCAAATAGATACAAAATTAGTGCAAGAAGGGTGTGTTGGGCGGGGGGGGGGGGGGGGGGGGGGAATCAATTTGGAGAAATTCTACTCTTATGTGATTATATTTACTCAATTTTTTCTACTTGTTATTGTATATTCAATTCACAGTTTTCATGGCCATAAAAAAAAAAAATCAATGCTGGAAGGGATTAGTTTCCCCTTGTTCTGCTAATGGAGCAATTTTCCACTTGTCACGCTCAAGCTCTTAAGGTAGATGTCTGTAGCTATGACTCCATGGGAAGAAAGTGGTCCTCCCCAAAGCCAGGACACAACGCCAAGCTCTTACATGGCGCTTTTCAGCAGCATATCTCACAGCATTTTACAATAGGTGGTCAGTATCATTATCCCCATTGTACAGATAAAGAAACGGAGGCAAGGTCACCCCGCAGGCCTGTGGCAGAGCTAGGAAGAGAACCCATGTCTCATAAGTCTCAGTGCAGCACTCTATGCACAAGTCACTGGATTTCCAAATTAAGGGCAAAATTCGACCCTTTTGAATCCACGAGGCATTTCTGGATACTGATTTTCTGCTTACCCTCTAGAGGAGCTTTCATCCCAAGAATCTCAACACAGACTGATCGAACTTGAGGTTCCCGTTGACCAAGTGAAGCCCCAGTTTCCAGCACAGATGTTCAATACCAAGTGTTAATTGTCACTTGCCCAGCACATAGATCCTTTCAGCTTCCCTGGTCATGTGAAATCCTAACCATGCCTGTGTTTCAGAACCATTAATCAATTAATCTGTGTTGTTGTGTAGCAGTCTAAGGGCTATGGAACATTTTCCCACCAGGGCATTGGTTTGAGCCTGCTCAGGTCAGCAGTGACTAGAAAGAAGGGCGAAATCCATTTGCTGTGGATGTAAGATCTTAACTGCAGTTTCTGCTAAGAACCTTTCATATAGGCCTGAAGTCCACGGCTTTGCCTGGGCATAAAGGCCAGCTAACAGAGAACAATACATAGCTAAGAGAAAGCTGGAGTAAACAGATAACCTTGTGTGTGTTTCAAGTCAGTGAGCCAAGTCAGCATAACTCCTAATATAATAGGGCATCCTTATCGCAAGCTAGAGACACATGAAGCTCTGAGAAAGGCTTCAAAGTTAATTCTCTAATGCAGGGAGAAGATAGTGGTACAATACCCCTCAGATCCCAAACAGAGTTCGGGGAGAGGCCTAATATGGATTGACTTGCGTTATGACACCCTCCCTCTCACCAATGAATGCTAATCCTAGCCCACAGAAATGCAAGGGTAAACTTATAAGCAATTGTTATTGTTAAGTACTAATTACTGCCTTCTTGCTTTAAATCTCCAGGAATTGGTCAACCTGGAGAACTGCTACCTCATTCCCCTGGACCCCAAAATTAGGATTTAACCTATGAACTTTAATAGACATAGTTTGGGGGTAATTACCTGTGTGTCAGCAATATGTTAATTTGGGCCATGGGCGGAGCCATTATGTAATCTTTTAGACCATTGGCTTATTGTGCTTATCTTGTCTTGTTGCTAAAACCTATCCAGGGCTTGGGAAAAAACCATCCCCGTTGCTTCTCTCTGCCCAAAGAGCACCCTATATCATCTATTGTAATTAATTGTTCTGCAGTGTCTCTGAGCCTAATAAGCAAAGTGACACTCCGCCAGCGCTGTACGTAATAAACTCCTGTGCTTGACTCTACACAATGTGGATTACAGTTCCTTCATAGCACCACAATTGTTTTTAATTAGCATCAGCAGCACATTCAAAAGAAAGGTTGATCTTATGCTTAAAGCACTGAACTAGAAATGCTAGATTCCATTATGAGCTTGGGCAAATCACTTCATCTGGCTCTGTCTGTTGGGGATGACACCACTTCCGTTCTCCCATCCTGTCCCTGACTTGTCCGTTAGGAAGTCTCTGCTCCAAGGAGCTTACAACGTGCATGCATACGGCACCTAGCGCAAGGGAGCTGATTTCAGTTTGGGCACCTTGACACTAGTGTAATTCAAATAGTAATAAAACTGAATGAGTATGCCCTCGTGAATTCTACCATGATTTTATTATGCAGTCTGTTGGGTATCCCTGTTATCAGGGTATAAGCACCCCTACTTCCAACCCACCCCTGCTGCTGCCAGTCCCCCTTCAGACACAATCAGCCCCTGTGAATTCTTTTGCCTCTTTAGGAATGCAGCAGGGTTATAACAAGCATTTCTATCTATATGGAAATGCAGATTCCAAAACAGATCCATTCTAATAATCAAATTAGAAAGGAAACAATCCCCTAATATGGAGCTAATAAAAGTTGATTTTAAGTCAGCCTAAAGCTGTAAGCAATAAGGAGCAGATTTATAGTGCAGAGCTGTGTTATTGCTGTGGTTGTTCTTCACAATTTATGCCAATAGAAACCGATTGGCCAGCTTTGTTGGATTTACTCGTGCCCTCCCAGACTCGCTCAGTTCATGCTGTTTTCTTCTTGCACTCAAATGACTCTAAATGTATTTGTCTATAGACTAGGAACCAGATTCTCAGCGGATACAAGTCAGCATAGTTCTATTGGTTTCAATGAAGCTAAACTGACGTACGAGCAGAGAATCTGGCTCCATTTCCCCCCTGGTAAAGTTGTAACTGTTGCTGCTGCCTCCTGGGACTATTGATTAGCCATTGAAATCTTGTTTCAGGTAATAATGAGGCTGTTAACTTGGGGGCATAAGAGCAAAGTCAGCGTAACTGGAAATGGTGTAACACATTAGGAGCCCTGTGGTTTTTAATCTGTTCAAGTCACTTTTCTGCATGTTCTCTCCCCCATCCTTCTATTGATATGGATCTTCAGCTATAAAACACAGTGAAAAGATCCATGCCTTATACCAGAAATGGAAAGAGCAGAAGATAAATCCCTGCCCTCAGTGCGGCAAGGAATTGTTCCTAGAAATAGTAGATGAAGCAGCATAATAGAGGCTTGCTTGCATGTTGTCAGTGAATGCAGGCACTCTGCTGATTGCTGCGGAGATGAACAGCAGGCAGGAGCCAGCTGACATGCACACAACATATAAGCAAGGGGCGGACAAACCAACTGTGACCTAAAATATCACCAGAAAAAAAACAAACATAACATACTGGCAGCATGCCTCAGAGGGCAGAGAACTGAGCATCCCTCAACACCCAGGAATCTCCAGAGTGACCAATCATTGTAGAAGAACCTCCCAAGGCCAGATCTCAGTCCCTGGAAAAATCATGGAACAGATCCTCAAGGAATCAATTCTGAACCACTTAAAGGAGGGAAAAGTGATCAGGAACAGTCAGCATGGATTCACCAAGGGCAAGTCATGCCTGACTAACCTAACTGCCTTCTATGATGAGATAACTGGCTCTGTGGATGAGGGGAAAGCAGTGGATGTGCTATTTCTTGACTTTAGCAAAGCTTTTGATACAGTCTCCCACAGTGTTCTTCCCAGCAAGTTAAAGTAGTATGGGCTGGACAAATGGACAGTAAGGTGGATAGAAAACTGGCCGGATGGTCGCGCTCAACAGGTAGTGATCAATGGCTCCATGTCTAGTTGGCAGCCGGTATCAAGTGGAGTGCCCCAAGGGTCGGTGCTGGGGCCGGTTTTGTTCAATATCTTCATCAACGATCTGGAGGATGGTGTGGACTGCACCCTTAGCAAGTTTGCAGATGACACTAAACTGGGAGGAGTGGTTGATACGCTGGAGGGTAGGGATAGGATACAGAGGGACCTAGACAAATTAGAGGATTGGGCCAAAAGAAATCTGATGAGGTTCAACAAGGACAAGTGCAGAGTCCTGCACTTAGGACAGAAGAATCCCATGCACTGCTATAGACTAGGGACCGAATGGCTGGGCAGCGGTTCTGCAGAAAAGGACCTAGGGGTTACGGTGGACGAAAAGCTGAATATGAGTCAACAGTGTGCCCTTGTTGCCAAGAAGGCTAACGGCATTTTGGGCTGTATAAGTAGGGGAATTTCCAGCGGATCGAGGGACGTGATTATTCCCCTCTATTCGGCACTGGCGAGGCCTCATTTGGAGTACTGTGTCCAGTTTTGGGCCCCACGCTACAAGAAGGATGTGGATACATTGGAAAGAGTCCAGCGGAGGGCAACAAAAATGATTAGGGGGCTGGAGCACATGACTTATGAGGAGAGGCTGAGGGAACTGGGATTGTTTAGCCTGCAGAAGAGAAGAATGAGGGGGAATTTGATAGCTGCTTTCAACTACCTGAAAGGGGGTTCCAAAGAGGATGGATCTAGACTGTTCTCAGTGGTAGAAGATGACAGAACAAGGAGTAATGGTCTCAAGTTGCAGAGGGGGAGGTTTAGGTTGGATATTAGGAAACACTTTTTCACTAGTAGGGTGGTGAAGCACTGGAATGGGTTACCTAGGGAGCTGGTGGAACCTCCTTCCTTAGAGGTTTTTAAGGTCAGGCTTGACAAAGCCCTGGCTGGGATGATTTAGTTGGGTTCGGTCCTGCTTTGAGCAGGGGGTTGGACTAGATGACCTCCTGAGGTCCCTTCCAACCCTGAGATTCTATGATCTCTGTGGTACACCACCATTTAAGAAAGGAGTTATTCCAAGGATTAATTTGATCTTCTTTAACAAGGATACTGTGATTACATTGACGTTACAATGCAACTGTAACTGCAGTCATGCTTTGTTAATACCTTTTCTAATAACCATAAGCAGAAAGTTCACTATATCATTATTAGTTCAATACAGAGTCATTACTATACTTGGATTCCAGCAGTGAACTATAAACACCAAGGGGGCAATAAGTAAATCAGTCATGTACTTTGTTAGGTTCACGGAATAGACAGATAGACATTAGATAAAACCCATGAATACTCTCGCTGGAATGTCACAATATCACACTAGTTTATTTCTTAGAGTTCAGAACGATAACCCCCAAATTGAAAAACCTGGCTTCTCCCTAAGGCAGAACTCACCCCACCTTGCTTGAAGCTGGCTCTTTCCAGACTGGCTGTCTGCTGACTCAGTGTAGGTCTACATTGCGTTTTAAACCCCACAGCAGCAAGTCTAAGCCCGACTCCGGAGACCTGTGATCTGACGCTATGACATTGAAAACAGCTGTATAGATGTTTGGGCTCAGATCAGAGCTTCGGCTTTGAAACCCAGCCCCCTTGCCAACCTCCAGAGCCCAAGCCTGAGGGGTCACACATCTGTTTAGTACCATAGTGCAAGCCCATGTGTGTAGACCTAGGCTCTAAGACTCACTACTGCAGGTTTTAAACAGTGAAGATTACCTAGGTTGCAGGGCTTCCCTCAGAGTCCCCTAGCTTGCAAGCAGGGCCAGAAAATCCCTCAAACTCTCAGCTAGTTTCAAAATACACCACATACACAAACTTCCAATTATATGAATGGGTGGTAATAATTACCTTTTGAAAAGCAAAGCCACAATATAATTCCATGGTAATTCCATAGCAATATTATAAAGTTCACCCCCTGCTCCTTAACAGGGACTTGGGCCAGCTATGGACCAGTGATTGGTCTGCCCATTTCAATGGGCTAGTGGGAAAATGGTGAATTACCCCAGGAGAAACAGTACAGGGCAGATGTGCATGCAAAGCCTGATTTTGTCACATGGCTGGCAAACAGGAGTTTGGGGATATTATTAAGGCATTGCCCAAGAAATTCAGGGATGATTTGCCCCAACCTTTTTCTCCTTAAGAGACTGTCTGCTCCCTTGTATTCAGGGTGAAATCTTGAGTGACATATTGCATTTTAAGAATATCATGACCCAGGAGACACAATAAATCAAGCAGCGTATCTTGCAAGGTAATTGTAGGCTAGTGGATTTGACCACCAGCCTGGAACAAGCAGTCAGCCAAGCCACATTCCATTTATAGTCCCTTGCTTCAGGGCTCTATTCTCAAACAGAAGCCAAAAGGAAATATAGAATAAATTGCAAGTGCCCTATTCTTCACTGAGATTGTGGGGCCCTTTGGCCTACAGTCCTGTGTAGCCACAGAAGTACTTTCAGTTCTCACTTGCTTTCCCTGCCACCAGGTAAGGCCCTCCCTCTACAGCCACCAGCAGAGAATCAGCCCCTATCAATAGCTGCTGTTTAGCTGACCCAGCACCTGCCCAGTGGGCTTCCCTCCAGAACAGGACCAAGTTGCTCCCCAGCTATTAAAAAGGCTAGAGCACCCGGCTACACGAATCACCAAGCACACTGCTCCCAATGAGAGATCAGGCAGCTTGAAGCTTTAAAGAAAAGAAAAATTAGAGTAGAGTGAGTTTCTAAGGGCATAAGGCTGCATAAATACAACCTGGACCTCCAAACACAAGGGAAGATGAGGCCACCAGATGTCACAGCTACAGGCATTGTGTTGCATTTGAGCAGGGTAGATACACAGGTCAAGCTGGACATCCAGCAATGGAGGCAACCAAAATTAGCAGAGGCTTTTGAGAGCATAGGCCTCAGAGATGAGTTTTTCCTTGACTTACTGGCATAGCCTATGGAACCCTACTGACTGCTTCATTCATGGGTGCTAAGCCAGGAGAGAATGTGGGTGTAAAACAGTAGACTCACCACAGGTGTGTCCCCCTCATGGCTAGGTAGGGCAGCTCTCTTTCTGTAGCACCTCCTGCTGATGGTCACTCCAGCCCTCGGGTGTCCTAGGTCTTCTTGCAACTTGGCCAGGTCACGATTTAATTCCACACCCCTCTCAGAGTACTCCAGTCTCAGTGCTACATAAAACAAGCCCTAAAACGCCAGCCTATTCAGCCCCTCCTCCTGAGGAGTTAAGACCAGCAATCATCACCCTTCAGTATAGACCATTCAAAGAAATCCTTGCTCAACTCCTACTACTTCACCAATCCTGTCTCAGGCTCACCCTAGTGAGAACCCCTTGTTTCCCCCTTATCTCTACTGCAGATTGAACCCCTTTCAGTTCCACTACAGTGAGAATCACAGTTTCCTGTAGCCCTTACCCTTTCACTATCTGTTCCCAGGGTTTTCCCTGCCTCCAGGACCCTTCCCTGATACCCTCAGCTTTCTAGGCTCCCTCACCAGGTCCCATATCCTCCTTCCTCAAGGCTTCTTACTAGGGGTCAGCCTCATTCCTGTAAAGTTCTTTATTGCTCTTATTTCACAGTACAGACTCAGCATCCTCTAGCTCAGACTTCTCTCACATCAGTCCCACAAAAAAACCTCTCAGCTAGGTCTTCTCCCTGGCCTTTTTCCCCCCTACTACCCTCTGCACTTTCCTTTCTAAGAACACAGCTTGCATCCAGCTGGGTTTGATCACCAATTAGGCCTAATACTTCTCCTGGTGCCACCCAGTGGCCTAAATTAGGCTCCAGCTTTTGGTTAACCCACCGTTGACCAGTGTGAGGTTTATACACCCACCACAGTGGGCTATTACAATAAGCGACAAAGGGTCCTGTGGCACCTTATAGACTAACAGAGGTATTGGAGCATAAGCTTTCGTGGGTGAATACCCACTTCTTCGGATGCAAGCAGTGGAAATGTCCAGCCTGGACATTTCCACTGCTTGCATCCGAAGAAGTGGGTATTCACCCACGAAAGCTTATGCTCCAATACCTCTGTTAGTCTATAAGGTGCCACAGGACCCTTTGTCGCTTCTACAAATCCAGACTAACACGGCTACCCCTCTGATACTTATTACAATAAGGAAAGTGTGAGTTAGCCAACAATGAATTGTGAGCTACGAGGCCTGCAAGCTTTGAAGCATCTCTTTGAACCTGTACAAACTCTTTAAGCGCTGTACGAACACAGGGCAAAAAGATGGTCCCTGCCCCCAAAGAATTTACAGACTAAGTATAAAACAAGAGACAACTGATGGAGACAGATGCGGGAGTGCAAGGAAACAATGAGATAACATAGGTAGGTGTGACAGACAGTGGTCTCAGCACACCAGCAGCCTAAATACCCATAAACCCTGGGACCGGATGTGCTCCAATTTACCAGTTAGAAGCTTGGCTTGGCCAATGTTTATCATAAAGCTGCTTCACCATATTTCACCATGAAATAAAGCTGTGACTTTGATGTGGTAATATGAGATAAGGAACTCTAAGGGTGGGAGGGGGAATGGCATTATAGGAGGGTAACTGAGCTAAGGAAGAATTAGAATGAATATCAGGGAATTTTTCCTGCCAGTGAGGGTTTCTGTTAACCTGAGGAATAGTCTCTCCAGATGCCCACTGTAAACAGGACATGTAAAATGAGAGTGGAGGAGGATAGATTGTGGGAAACAATCCTTCTCTGTCCTGATGCGATTTAATAGATCTTTTCCACTGAGACTCCTACTACTACCAAAGGGATCTGGATATCTTGGCATTTGAATTTGTGTTTATATTTTAATGGCTTTTAGTGTGTTTGTGCAACAGTGGGGGGAACATGGATAGGAAAACACTCACATTCTAGCTTAATAAGCATGGTCATGATCTGCTCTCTTCATAGTATTTCTGTCATCCAGGAACTCAAATTCAGTGAGAAGACTGGGTAGGTAATAATTCCTTGCTAATTGTGTATATTTATTAGATTGTGACCCTCTGGCGCAGGGACCCTCTCTTGCTAGGGTGTTTCTACAACACCTAGTTGGGACCTCAAGGTGCTACTGTAGTAACAGTAGTAGTCATAGTAAAAAAGAAAATAAGAATAATAATTAATGACCCACCCACTATCTCAAGCCCATCAATGGTTGCTAGAGACATTTTAAAAAACCATGAGAAACATAAACCTAAATACACCTACAAATACAAAATTAGAAGATGGAGGCATACCTATTAATAATCAATGCTGAAAATGAAAAGTTGCTGAAAATCTATCTATCTGAGATATTACAAAATGAAAACCCTGGTGAAATCATCTCTAATCTTTCTGCCGTGCTAAATAATAGACAATTTTTCTTCTTTGTTTCTGTCAGCTGTGATTGATGAGACGTCTTTTGCTGAGGATATTATGGAAACACACACACAAATAAAACCACAGCCTGCATTGTACTTGTCTGCTGAAGAGAAGACTTGTGATTTTGACACATACAGTGAAAGACTGGCAATTAAGGGGAAAGGGATGGGACACTGGATGTGGATGTGTGATGTGAAGTCTGCCTGACTGCCAGCATCATGGGCTCCAATGAGTCACATCGCCCAGGACTTAGACTCCTCTATCACAATTTTGCAGTTATAGCATTCCAAGAGAGAGTATCCAATTTTTTTATCCAGGTCTACCCTTAAGGAAAAAAATAAATCAGGATAATGCTATAATTTTGAAAAGAGTTTTTCATTTGGTAGTTCAAGTAAGAGAATGTGAGAGGCATGATCTAGTAGCTTCAGCGAAGGACTGGGTGCCAAAACAGTTGACTGCTGATCTCAGACCAGAAACGGTCTCCCTTGACTTCCTTCTATATTGCCTAGAACTTTCTGTAGTCATTTTCACCTGAGCAAAGAGGGTTCAAAATCTTATTCGGTGGCATTTTAAATTCATTTTGCACAGGCATAAATGATGACACCAGGTACAAAGCAGCAGAGAATCAGGCCTCCTGTGTAGCCTTGGACAAGTTCTTTAAGTTAACAATTTTCAGATGTATTTTAGCTTAGGCATCTAAAGAAATGTGGCCCGATTTTCAGAGGTGTTGAACTCCCCTTATCTTCCATAGAAGTCAACTGCACTTTTGGCTGCTTAGCATCTCTGATCATCAGGTCCTTTGGCTTTTACCACACTGGGCCAGCTCCCTACCTGGTTTGAATCACCCTACATCCATTTATGTAATGGAGCTATGCTGATTTACATCAGACAAAGATCTGGCCTAGAGTCTCTGCCTAAGTTTCCCACTCTGTAAAATGTGGATAACATCCACCTGTAAGGATTAGCTACATAATATTGGTGCAGTGCTCTGAACAGGAATGTGCTCCATAATTCTATCCAGGCAGGGAGTCGTACACAGAGATATGTCTGTGTTTGATTTCTGGATATATAGGGCCTGATTCTCATTAACATTAAGGTCCCTTTACACCTCTCTGGCAGTGTAAAAGGGTCTTAAAGTGAGTGCAAATGTAATTTTTATTCATGTAAAGGCCACTTTAATGTGCCAGACCAGTGTAAACCAATCTTCGTGTAAATGAGAATCAGGCCTTTAGAATCTACTTGGAGATCATCACCACCTGCAAACCTGAATCACCACAATGAAACCAAGAGTTACAACAGTGTAAAGCTGGAGTAATGTCCCATAGTCCAACACTTACCCTACATCTGACATATACAGGGTGGTGCTTCACTATGGGATTTCGTATCACCAGCATTTTAAAGGGCTATAAAATAGATTTATGAACATGCTGGGATGGGGGGGTGGAGGGTGGAATAATCACTAAATACCTGACATTATTTATAGTACCAGGCATCTTAAATACATGCACAGGGTGGATATTGTTCATTTAGTCTGCCTGGGTCTTGGGAGGCTTCACCAATAGCTATTATTATTATAGCACAAGTGACTAGAGGCCAGACCGAGATGAGGGCCGCTTTGTGCGAGACGCTGTAGGAACACAAAGTACACCACATCTGCCCCAAAGCGTTTACAGTCTAAACACACAAAAGGTGAGTAAAGTGAAGGATTATTATCTCCATTTTACTGGTGGGGAACTGAGGCTCAGAGCTATTCAGTGATTTGCCCAAGGTCACCCAGGCAGTCTATGGCCAAACCAGGAATTGACCTCAGATGACCTTAGTGTCTGGCCAGTCCTTTCAGAAAAAGACCATCCTTCCTCCCTGTCTCATGGAGAGCTTTCAGAACCTTGAGTGGACAATATTACAGCTGAACAAAGTGTTATTAATATTAAAGTGATAACGTTCTAGGCCTGATTCTGATCTTATTTACACTGACTTTTTTACTAGTGTAACTCTATAGACATCAGTAGTTCACTCCCATTTTACACCACTGCAAGTGGGAGTAGATTTTGATACACTGTTTTCTCTCTTCCCCTTGTTCATCTGTAGGGACACCTTTAAGTGTCTGTGTCTTGCCCTCGCTCAGACTGTTGTGTGTCTCTCTCTCCTTCTGCATGTTTCATCTGCCCGCTTTCTTACTCCTTCTTAGAGCCTCAAAGGGCTGTTCTGTTTATGATCAGCTAATACATTCATACAAAGAATGAGATGTGAAGTGTGCTCTTAAATATTACCTTGGACACTAATTAAGTTGAATCCGAAAGTGAGAACACATTGACATTGTGAAGGTTAATGACCTAATCCTTTAGCAGAGGATACAACCTTGGCTTGGTGGTACTAATTGTTTTATTGAAGACCATGGAGTGTATTGTTCCACGATGTCCCGGAGCATCGCAGGTACTATTAACATTAATGGTAGTGGCATCTACATGTCCTTTGAGTAATTGACACTTGGAAAATATTTTCTAGGGCTTGTCATTTTCCATCAGGATGGCAACAGATCTTAAAAAGTTGTGTAACTTTGGGAGCGGGGGGGATTGTTTGTTTTACTCTCTCCCTGATATGACACACAAACCTACCACATTATCAGAAATTAAATGTGACCTGACATAAAACCTGCAGCCGAAATAAGAGAGGGTAGAGTGGAAGCAATATATCCATTGTTTGTTTTGACTGTGAAGAGCCAGAGGCCGAAATGCCCCTTCCACATGCTGTTTCTAACACTGAGGCTAAGGAGAGAGATGGCTGAGATGGCACCAGGCTAAGTAGCAACTAGCATCCACGTCAGGAAAGCACACTGCTAAGAAATGGACAGAGGGGATCAGATTCCAAATGCAGCAAATAGCCCTGCCCTGGGTGGATCTTAGCATCCTCTGACAGACACCTGAGGCATCTAGTTCATTTTTACACTTTGACAACATCTGCATAGCTTATGGTGCAAACAAAGTTTCATTGAAGTGAAATACTGAAGTATTAGCATTAGTAGTAGTAGTATTATGGTAGTGCCTTTGTTCTAGGTGCAGTAGAAACTGCTATCAGACAGACACAATGTCCTGGCTTTGAAGTGCTAATAATCTAAGAATGCAGGCTTGTCTATGCTACTGATTATGTCGGTATCATTTATGTCGCTCAGGGATGTGAATAAGCCACCCCCCTGAGTGACGTAAATTTCACCGACCTACATGCCAGCGTGGACAGCGCTATGTTGGCAGGAGATCTTCTCCCACCAACATAGCTACCGCCTCTTGCAGAGGTGGTTTTATTACACCGTTGGGAGAGCTCTCTCCTGTTGGCATAAAGTGTCTTCATCATATGCGCTATAGCAGTGCAGCGCTGCACCATAGAATCATAGAATATCGTGGTTGGAAGGGACCTCAGGAGGTCATCTAGTCCAACCCCCTGCTCAAAGCAGGACCAATCCCCAACTAAATCATCCACTGTAGAGCTTCCAGTGTAGTCTAGCCGTAAGCCTATAGACAACAGCTGGATACAACAACCAATGAAGAGGCGGGGAGAACAAGTCATTGCAGATTTCCTTGAATGGACCAGACCCCAAAAGGTTTGTAGAGATGTGGCCTGTAGCTCTTGGCTGGAGAGAATCCCTTTTTGGGACTCTACAGCAGGGTTTCATTCATTAGAACAAACTGCCTCGGTTTTCAGTACTCCTAGATATCTTGCAATGGATTCTACAACTTTCTGTCTCCGGGGACTGACAATGGACCTGACTAAAGAAACCATGGAGGCATCACATTCCCTATGGAAATATCTCATGTCTCTGTGGGGGATATTACACATTTTTTTCCTGCCAATGCACCTTGCTGAGCACATTCATATGCTCAATAATAACAGGTGGGTATTTGCATATGTCTTCTGTGCAACATGTGCTCTGTGAAACAGGTCTAGCAAGAAAGTACCGTGATCACTGATCCTTCAGAACACAGGACTAAGCAGATCTGGACACTCAGTTCCCATTCATTTTAATGGGATTTGGTTGTCCAAAGCCCTGTATACAGCAAAGGGATGGGATAAGACTTTGCCATTTATACAACAGAATGAGAACACGGCTTAGGTCAATTGTTCATTTAAGTATCAGAGGGGTAGCCGTGTTAGTCTGGATCTGTAGAAGCGACCAAGGGTCCTGTGGCACCTTATACACTAACAGAGGTATTGGAGCATAAGCTTTCGTGGGTGAATACCCACTTCGTCTATAAGGTGCCACAGGACCCTTTGTCGCTTGTTCATTTAAGTCTTCTTCTCCTATTGAACTTTTCTTCCAGATACCAGGCTAGGTGAAAGTTCTCAGGCTAATTTTTCTAAAAGCACTAACTGCTCTCTGATCATGTACCCACACTAACAAGGAACCCAGTTAAAGCACAGCACAAATTGACCTATTTTAAAAAATTCCTCCTAAATGCTTACAAGACTTCAGTCTCCCATGTCAGTGTGGATAAAATTGCCTGTAATAATAGCTGTCAAGAAGGCTCTTGTGGTAATTAGCAGAGGTAACATGACAGAGATATATGGAGCTGAACAGGTAACTCCCACAACTCCAGCGTTCTCCTGCCAGCACAAAATGAATGTATCGCTGCTCTCAGAGAGCAAGGGCAGCAGCAGAGAAATCCCCCAAGTCAGGGCAATAGGACAAGGAGGTCATCTCCATGACTTTATCCCGAGGCAGATCATCAATAAGCCGTTTGCTGCCCGGGGTATGTTTGTTTTATCAATTATGTGCTGATTCCTATTTTTACCAAGAAGAAATTTAAGATCAATAACCAGCAATTGAGACTTCCAGACTGTTTCGATCTGACATCCATTCTTTTGTCTAGAGGCATAAAAATGTCAGTGGAATAAATTAAATGGCTGCACTTCCCTCTCCCCCAATCTTAATTTGCATACATACTCACAAGCACACCTGTGTACATGCATATGTACCACACAAACACATATGCAAACACATAAATGGTCACCAACCCTGCTCTTGCAAATGGTCTGACACGTACACACTTACATGAATACATGTCCTTACATGCATGCTCACACACATACTCAATAGACACATGCCTTTATTTACATGCACACTCAAACACCCGAAGCATGCACTTGCACTCCTCATGGGGTCCCAGAGCTCAGGCTCCAGCCCGAGCCAGAACATCGACATCGCAATTTTATAGCCCCGCAGCCCAAACCCTGCGAGCCTGAGTCCGCTGATATGTGCCAGCCATGGGTGCTTTATTACAGTATAGACATACGCTGCACTAGAGGATTAAGGGTTTCCCAAACTTGGGACGCCTCTTGTTCAGGGAAAGCCCCTGGCACACCGGGCTGGTTTGTTTACCTGCTGCGTTTGCAGGTTCGGTCGCAGGCTCCCACTGGCCGCGGTTCGCTGGGCCCGGCCAATGGGGGCTGCGGGAAGTGGAGGTTAGTACGTCCCTCGGCCCGCGCCGCTTCCCGCAGCCCCCATTGGCCGGGCCCAGCAAGCTGCGGCCAGTGGGAGCCGCGATCAGCCGAACCTGCGGACGCGGCAGGTAAACAAAGCGGCTGGGCGTGCCAGGGGCTTTCCCTGAACAAGCGGCTTCCTAAGTTTGGGAAACACAGCTCTAGTGCAAGCTCTATAGTCTCCTGCTCTTAGGTGCAGATGCATGGAAAGGGTCTATATAATTTCAAGATTAAATGATACACTGCTCCAGAACATTTCATCTGTGGAGCTCAAAGTTATTTTCGAACATTGATTAGTCCTCTCTATGGCCCTGTGAAGTAAAGGTAATTACACCCATTTTATAGATGGGGAAACAGGGACCAGGTGTGGTGAAGTGACTTGACATTTAACAGAACAGCCAGAAAGAGATTCCCCAGAACCATTGATCCAATTCTAATCTCATCTCTCGATGTAGTGACAGCTTCACAAAGGTTCTCTCAATATCCCACATCTTGCTCTGCACATTTGTCCATGCCAGGCCAGATGTCTGGGCTCTGACAGAACATTGTATGCAGCTGAAGAGGAAACATACATATTCATGAACTATGGTCTTGTAATTAAAGCCCCTGATGGGGATGGAAGAGACAGAGGTTCAGCTCCCATTTCTACCACACACTGTCTGTGTGACCTTGGGCAAGTCACTTGGGGCTTGTTTACACGTCACGTGCACTAGAGGGGTATGATTTCTAAAGCATACCAATATGTTGTGCACTACTTCCCTGTGTAGACCCTGCTGGGGCACACTAAAAGCTCCCACGTGCGTGGTAACATAGTGCTGTGTGACACAGGACTCCACTAGAGAACTTTAGTGCGGGCAAGCAGGATCCAGTGGATCAGTCAGCGCACAACATGGCGGTGAGCTTGAGAAATGACACCCTTTAGTGCATGTTTGCGCCATGTAGACAAACCATTATTCTCTCTGTATCTCAGTTCTTCCTCTGTGACATAGGGACAATGATACTCCCTCATCGCCACCTATAGTCTGTTTAAGTTGTCATCTCTTCTGGACAGTGACTGTCTTTACTACATGTACACACGGCGGCTGGCACAATGCAGCATCAATCCCAGTTGGGGCCTCTAGATTTTGCTTTCATACAAATTAATAGTGGTCTTTGCGAGCAGGCAACGAAGCTAGACAATTTATAACAAAAGAACCAATTGTCATATGCCAAATAACAAACAAAACCAATGTGTTGTTGTTAGTCTTTTTTGGAAAGACAAGCTCTTTAAAAAAAGGCCCCAAAGCTTTCAGTCAAAGATGCTGGCAGGGCTAATAAATAAGGGGAGGTGTTTTAATGGGGGTGTCAGCACGTCCCCTTCTTTTAACAAATAAATGTGACAAATGAAGACCATTCTCCAGCCCCCATGTTGCATCTTCAGTACATTTCAGCAACGGAATTATTCCTTTCTGGAGTTAGAACTGATGGGGCTTCACACAAATAATCCCCTGTCACTGCTGGAAAAGCTCCTTAGTGCTTCAGCAAGATCCTGATTGCTTGCATTCTCACTTAACACATGGTCTCCTAATGACCCTAGAGATTTTTAATTGATGCTGGTCATCAGGAAAGCCTGGGTTTCGAACTATCACCCCCTTCAGCACTCCTCCCAGTTCACCTCCAAGACAGGACTGCAGTCTAGCATATTGCTTACACTGGCTAATAATGCCAATTTCCCAGCCCCTGGCAATTGTGCCCAAGGTTTTGGAAGCAAAAACAGTTAGATCTCTTGAAGCTATGAGCTGTGCCTTACTAAGAGGCTGAGTTGAGACCCATTTAAAAATAACGTCCTGACATTCTTTGGGCCTTGCTCCTCTCCCACAAGTGTAAATCCTTTGAGGCCAGTTCAGTTACACCTATGTGGACCAGGAGTAATTCTAAAGAGGTTAGTGCTGTTACAATAATGCAAATCAAGGGTAGCTCCATTGACATCAGTGCAGGTACACTAGTGTAAGGACAATGTAAGTGAGATCAGAATTAGATCCTTTCTATGTACATGTGTATTTGTGTCTGGGGCGTGGGGGGAAACATAGCTAGAATGAACTAAAACAGACAAGATAAACTCATGAAGAAGAAGACCTGAAGAAAAACTCTGTGTAAGCTCAAAAGCTTGTCTCTCTCACCAAAAGAAGTTGGTCCAATAAAAGATATTACCTCACCCACCTTGTCTCCCTAATACCCCAGGACCAATACAGCTACAACAACACAGCAAACAAAAGATAGATGAGTTTATCAGCGGGACCCAAATATTCTGCCTGCTACAGTTTATTATCACTCACTACCAATAATGCCAAGGTAAAATATTCATGCGCTACCATTATTCTAATAGCCGTGATGATAATGGATGCCATTACTAGCCATCATGCCATCTGGAGACACAACAGTTATCTCGGCATCATTCTTTAGTTTAGTTTTAAGATTATTGGCATTGGTTGACATTAAATCCTAACTAGTCAGCCACAACACCTATGGCGAGGAGCATGAAACACCAATAAGTGTTGTCCTAGAGGTAAATATACGTTTCATGCACATGACGAAAACCCTATTAAATAAGACAAATGGCACCACCAGCATCTGAACAGCTAACTGCATTGAATAAATATAAAACTGTCTCTAACAATGATAAATCCCATGGATTGCTTCAACTGCACAGCTGGAAACCTACCATAATGCTAAAGGAACAAGCCAGTTGTAACTCTAGGACAAATCAAGAACCAATCACAGAGAAAGAGAGAGCAATTTCTATATGGGCTCAAAGAAAAAGAACACAGAGAAGCTCATCTCAACACAATGAGCTGCTTAGAAATGGCAATCAAGTCTAATATTTCTATTAACAAGCCAACAAAAGAACCCTGCATTTTTGCTCTCACTCTACGGGATAATTTACACACCTTGGCATTAAAGAACTTGTCATCCAAAAATTGCCCGCCCGTTGTCATAGCAGAATGGAGACAGAGAGTTATATAAATGGGTGTCACTTAATGTGGGCAGGAGACTGGAAAGATAGTACAGGCTCACAGAAAATAGGCAACGTTATTTTTTGCATCAATTCAGTAGACTGTAGAATAAATTTCCAATGGAATTTATATTATTACTGTTTCCTCCTATCTCATGATAAGTTAGCACTTGTATAGTTCCATCCATCCAAGGATCTCAAAGGGCTTAAAACATTAATTAACAAAGCCACACAATGTGCCACCACTATCACCACAAAGTCATATCGATGCCCATTTTTACTGATAGGAAGACTGAGCAACACCAAAATCAGAATCCACATATTGTAACTTTCACTCCTATGCACTGACCACATGAGACACCCCCCCATCACACACACACACACACACACACACACACACACTCTCTCTCTCGTGTCTATCGGAAAGAGATGAGGAATGTGAGGCTGGAGTCTTTAATACCTTGTCTGCAATTTGATCCAAAAAAACCGTTTCCCGAGAATAGGATGAGTAGACGATGATTCCATTTTATCTCAAATCCATGAAATCCTTCATGAAATGGAAAATCCATCCTCAGCACCACTATAGTTTTATCACCGCATGCAGAGTTTTGTCAAAAAAGAAATTTTTCATTAGGGAAATTTGTTCTCCATACGTCAAACACCACGAACAATTCTGTTCACAGCCAAAGTTTCCAGTTCTTTTTGATGAAAACCCAAATATTTTAATGGAAAGCAACTTTCTTTTTGCTGAAAATTTTCATAGGGGATGGGAAAAGCAGTCCCCAGTCAACTCTACTGGAGATGAGCAGATTGTGCTGCTTTAATGACTTGTGCATTGGCTGGGAAGGTAAGAAGGGACAGTGATCAAATATGCCTATTCCCATTTGCAATGTCCATAACAGAGTCTGGGTCAGTGGAGGCTAGTGATACCTAAAAGCAGGTAGGCAAAAGTTAGGCTTTGAGCCATTTTGCAGCATCAGATAAAACTCATACAGTGTTTGATTCAGAGGCAGCAAACTACCCTATCTGTCCTGAGGAATCTTTCATGTCTTTTGTGGATCTTTGGTGTCCGTGTACAGCAGAGAGCAAAGATCTTCGAGAGTCATGAGCCATCAGATGTAAAAAGGGGCTCTTATGATCCTCAGACTTCCCAGGGCACTGGGGGAAAAGATAATATACTACTGAGATCTTTGGTATAACATGCTTTTCAACAGGCAGCCTAGATATGTGAGCAGCTCTAAATCCCTGTTGTACTTTCATTAAGTTGCATTCCCCTTTCTACTGGCAGTAGATTTTCAAGGTTGTTCCCTCTGGTCTTTTTTGCAGACTTATACCTACTGCTAAAAGATTGTGAGTAACAGTGTGCAGTCTACAGAAACTGGGAGAATACAGCCGTCCTTATTGCTTCCTTAGTATTAAAGAAAAAAAGAGTTCCCCTTCTTTTGATTAATTTCCCACTTACACGAGAAAAGAATAGATCAAGAATTATTTTGAACATAATGGTCATCTCTTACAAAGAGACACCTCAGCTTCGGCTTTCAGCAGCAGTAATAATAATAATAAAATAATAATAATAAATAATAACTAGTTCTTATATAATGCTCTTCATCAATCTCAAGGTGCTTAATATGACCAGAAGAGTAGAGGCACTCCAAGACTAAATAGCTTTAGCCCTAAGGCACCGGAGTACTGCTGCTCCAGAACCAACTGATTGGAGAGCTTCCTTGTAACAGCGCATGAAGACTATCTTTTCTCTCGGTACCTGATGTATCTTGCACTTTCCTTAAATCTCTGAGCCCGTGAGGGTTCATTAATTCATTTCTGTGAACACCCCCTGAGCCAGTAATGGCTCACTGATGATATTACCTGCATGATACATCCCTGGAACACTTGCACCAAGACAACAGATTTCGTATATGAAAGCCAAATTAATTAATTAATCAATCAATTAATTAAAAACGCCTCAATAACACTGGTCTACAATTTTTGAGAAGTCGTCTGCTTCAGAGATAAAATGTGCTCTTTAGTATGTATTTTGATGTGCTGAATTCAAATATGACAATTAAAACAACTGATTGGCTACTGTTTCTAAGATATTTAAGTTTTTACATTTTATGTCTACGTATTTTGTGTAGATAGTAGAGTTTTAATCATAAATTGTAAACCTAGGTCTTTTCATGTGTTTATGGTTGCTTTACATGATACTATTTCACCTGTCCTGTTTATGTAACACTTTAAAAATCAGCAAAGGGGTTATATAAATAGAATTTATTATGAAACAAAAGGCAAAAAAATTATTATGTACATAGTTTAGTCCTATTCAGTGTCTACTCGGCGCTTCTTGGCTTGTCTCTTGTATTCATTAAATGGAGCATCTCTTGTCACTGTGCAGCAATAGTCTGCAAGCATTGATGGGCTCCATTTGCCCTGATAGCGTTTCTCCATTGTTGCAATGTCCTGGTGAAATCGCTCGCCGTGCTCGTCGCTCACTGCTCCGCAGTTCGGTGGAAAAAAATCTAGATGAGAGTGCAAAAAATGTATCTTTAGTGACATGTTGCAACCAAGGCTTTTGTATGCCTTGAGGAGGTTTTCCACCAACAACCTGTAGTTGTCTGCCTTGTTGTTTCCGAGAACATTGATTGCCACTAACTGGAAGGCTTTCCATGCCTTTTTTTCCTTGCCATGCAGTGCATGGTCAAATGCATCATCTCGAAGTTCACGAATCTGAGGACCAACAAAGACACCTTCCTTTATCTTAGCTTCACTTAACCTTGGAAATTTTCCACGGAGGTACTTGAAAGCTGCTTGTGTTTTGTCAATGGCCTTGACAAAGTTCTTCATCAGACCCAACTTGATGTGTAAGGGTGGTAACAAAATCTTCCTTGATTCAACAAGTGGTGGATGCTGAACACTTTTCCTCCCAGGTTCCAATGACTGTCGGAGTGGCCAATCTTTCTTGATGTAGTGGGAATCTCTTGCACGACTATCCCATTCGCAGAGAAAACAGCAGTACTTTGTGTATCCAGTCTGCAGACCAAGCAAGAGAGCAACAACCTTCAAATCGCCACAAAGCTGCCACTGATGTTGGTCATAGTTTATGCACCTCAAAAGTTGTTTCATGTTGTCATAGGTTCCCTTCATATGGACTGCATGACCAACTGGACTTGATGGCAAAACATTGCCATTATGCAGTAAAACAGCTTTAAGACTCGTCTTCGATGAATCAATGAACCGTCTCAACTCATCTGGATCGTGAACGATGTTGAGGGCTGCCATCACACCATCGATGTTGTTGCAGGCTACAAGATCACCTTCCATGAAGAAGAATGGGACAAGATCCTTTTGATAGTCACGGAACATGGAAACCCTAACATCACCTGCCAGGAGATTCCACTGCTGTAGTCTGGAGCCCAAAAGCTCTGCCTTACTCTTGGGTAGTTCCAAATCCCTGAGAAGGTCATTCAGTTCACCTTGTGTTATGAGGTGTGGTTCAGAGGAGGAGGATGGGAGAAAATGTGGGTCCTGTGACATTGATGGTTCAGGACCAGAAGTTTCATCCTCTTCCTCTTCTGACTCAAGTGAGAATGATTCTGGTGCATCAGGAACCGGCAGTCCTTCTCCGTGGGGTACTGGGCGTATAGCTGATGGAATGTTTGGATAATGCACAGTCCACTTTTTCTTCTTTGACACACCTTTCCCAACTGGAGGCACCATGCAGAAGGAACAATTGCTGGTATGATCTGTTGGCTCTCTCCAAATCATTGGCACTGCAAAAGGCATAGATTTCCTTTTCCTGTTCAACCACTGGCGAAGATTTGTTGCACAAGTGTTGCAGCATATGTGTGGGGCCCACCTCTTGTCCTGATCTCCAGTTTTGCAGCCAAAAGAAAGGTGATAGGCTTTCTTAACCATAGTGGTTATACTGCGCTTTTGTGATGCAAAAGTCACTTCACCACAAACATAGCAGAAGTTATCTGCACTGTTCACACAAGTACGAGGCATCTCTGCTCACTTTGGCTAAACAGAAATGTGTCCCTTTGCAAAATCAAACACTGACAAGTAAGAGAGCACGACACTGTATGATTTCTAGAGCTGATATAGGGCAATTTGTTCAGCAGAGTGATGTAAGCTTCGTTATGATTGCATCATCCATGACTTCTAGGAATAACATGATGCAATTCATATCATGTATGACGCAATACCAGCTTCAGATTGCATCATTCATTGTTTTGCCTAAAAAGCAAGTACTGTCCAAACCCAGTCATAGATTTATTCATAGATCCAGTCAAAGATGTATTTTAGTCATTTCTGGTTTAAATTGAGATCCCTTCCCTTTATAACTCACTTACCCTCCGCCATTCCCCAGTCAAGGGTCGTATATACTGACCCAATAGCATGTCTTGAAAACTAGAGCCAATCAACAATTTTAAGCATCATTTTCGTTCTCAGTGACCCAGAATTAGTAAAGTTTGACTGCATTTATTTCAGAAGGATTTTGGCTGTAGAGCAGTGAATGTGAGCCAGCTATGATGACTCTGCTGGCTCAGTCCACATCTCCAGCCTGGCCTTTCGCTGACTCTAGAGTTGGAAGCTCTCTTGCTTTATCTGCCCATCCCTTCCCTCCACAGTTTTATCCAAGTTACTGAGCTGTTTCCCCTTTTTAAAGGCCATATCCCCAGCTAGTGTTACTTGATGGGGCTACATTGATTTCCTCGGGGCTACATAGATTTACATCAGCTGATGATCTAGTTCTAAATTCCACCTTTAAGACTTTCTATTCTATTCTATTCTATGCAGGTTCTTATACCACCCTCCTCACTACAATATCTGAGCATCTTCCATTAGTGCATAAATCGACATTACTAACATCTCTTCTCACATGTGGTAGATGGTTTTTATTCATCCTGATCGGCATTCACGTTGCACTCCCTGTCAATACCCGGCCCAGGCCGGAGCAGCTAATGATGCGGACCAAATTTGGTGATGAATCCTGGTCACATGCCACCTGAGACACATTGTGCAGACGCTAAAAAGAAGATTCCTTCTCCAAAGAATTTTGTAATGCCTCTCTTGGCAATGGTTTGTAGGGAACTACATTCCTAATCTCATTCATTTTGAATGGGTCCCTGCTCCTCAACCAGAAATCATAATTGCCACTAAGTAAAAATACAAAATAACTACCCTTTCACTTTGCACAAGTAAACTTTTTGTGACGGACATACCTGTGTTCTCCTGCTTGCTACATCTTAAACTTTATTTATGGGTTATTATTATTATTAATAGTAGTTATTTAAAGTTTAGGTCAATAGATGAGCCACCCACCATGCTCTGAAGGTCAGCACGATTAGTTTCTGGATGGACAGGGAACCACAGAAACACAAGATTTCCATACTGGATCAGACCAAAGGTCCATCTAGACCAGTATCCTGTCTCCAACAGTGGCCCACATTAGCTGCTCAAGGAACTCTCTAGTGGGCAATTATAGAATAACCGGCCAATAGGGAAAGTTTCTCCCTAAGACCCTCAGTTAAAGGTTGGATTATGCTCTTCAGTATGAGGGTTTATCTCCCTTCTTTTCTGAGCAGGTTAGAGACTCAAGGATGCTCCCCAGAAAACATCCTGGCTCCTGTCCTCCACATTAGGAATATGGGGCTTATAATTATAGAGATGGTTGAAACTGGAACACCAGATTAAACCCCATCTTGCAAAATTATGCAGAAGTTCATATCAGGAAGAGGGTTTGGCTGTGAGTTTCACAACTGGGATCTCCCGCTCTAGTAGACTGATCTAGACCACCAGGCCCAAATGCCCTTGAATCCAGATTAAAAGATGAGCTTCACAGCTCAGGTCTTATCTTCATCATGGACTGTCCCAAACTCTAGGGATGTTGCATCTGACTGAGAATCCAAATGTCACCACTTGGACCATCTCATGTTGTAGAAGTGAAGAAAACCGGCTGATCTCAAATGACAGACTGGTGCACAGAAGAAAGAAACGCGGACTTAAAAAAAAATTGTCATTTTTTTTCTCCTTCAAGTTCTTCTGACGTATTATTTTATTTTATTTGCTGTTTTTATCATGCTCTAACTTGGCACACTTCTCAGCATCAAAGAACATTACTTTATTGTGACATTTTCAAATGAAAACTACATGGAAGTAATAGCTTTCCAAAGAGCGCTCATTTACCTTGGCAACGTTTATGTGTTTCGGGGAGAAGCAGGGACGGGGGGAAGATGACGACTCTGCATAAAACCAGCACTCTGAGCAAAACTCTGTGAGAATTATTTAGCAAACAAGCTCCCATATTAGAGTGGTGGTGAGGAAGATTGCATAGCCAGACTAAATTACACTTTACAGGGATATGGCACTGAACGGCTTTCCACTGAGGTTATGCTTAAATTATAGCTCTTGCGAAAGCAAACAGCTCATGGTTTATATGTGAATTTGAATTATGCATCCAACAGGCAGCATATTTATGAGAAAAAAAGTCAAGTCAATAGATTGCTAAATTGCTGCCACATTTGTAAAGGACAAAAATAGCTATGATAGTAGGACATCAAAACGCAGCCACAAACACAGTGATACACCCTTGTACAGCACTATTGGGAGAAGTAATTTGGCATTTTCCATAGCCATGGAGATGGGTGTCAGTATAAAAACATAAGACAGCTAGACTTCTGGGTTGTTCCCAGTAGTCATCATTTCATGTCTGTCCACTGGCATCTACGAAATACCCTCAGTGCAAAGACTCTGTAAAGACATGGTCATAAATGTATTGCATTGACGTGCAATGGACATCTGGTTTGGGATGTCTTCTGGAAATAAGTCATTGTAATTATATGACTTCTGGGCATTTACTAAGCAGCTTTCATCCAAGGACTGCAGAGTGGCTCACAATTAATTACACTCGATAACCCACCTTGGGAGGTGCATGAGTATCATCATTCCTCTTGTATGGATTGGAGGTAACATTTTTGAAAGCACCTAAGAAATTTAGGAGTCTAAGTCCCATTAAAACAATAGGATTTAGGCTCTTAAGTCACTTAGGCACTTACCCTTGGAAACTAAGGCGCAGGGAACATTAATTTCAAGGAGCTCAATCTCTTTAGCTCATCAAAGAGAAGATTAAGGTGCAACTTCATCACAGTCTATAAGTACCTACATATGGAATAAAAAATTGATAATAGAGAGCTCTTCAGTCTAGCAGGAAAAGGAATAACAAGAATCAGGCACTGGATCATTGAAGCTAGACAAATTTAGACTAGAAAGAAGGCATACATTTTTAACAGTAAGGGTAATTAATCAGTTAAACAACTTACTAAGGGTTGTGTTGGCCTCTCCATCACTGGCAATTTTAAAATCAATATTGGATGTTTTTCTAAAAGATCTGCTCTAGTTCAAGCACAGCTATTGAACATGAAACAGGAATTGATGAAAGGAAGCTTTCTGGCCTGTGTGCTGCAATAAGCCAGCTAGGCCAGGGGTAGCCAACCTCAGCCTGAGAAGGAGCCAGAATTTACCAATGTACATTGCCAAAGAGCCACAATAATATGTCAGCAGGCCCCCATCAGCTCCTCCCCACTCCCCCGGCTCCCAGCCGATCAGCGCCTCCCCCTCTCTCCCTGCATCTCCCAATCAGCTGTTTCATGGCGTGCAGGAGGCTCTGTGGGGGGAAAGGGAGAGGAGTGAGGTCACTGCAGGCTCAGGGGAGGGGGCGGGAAGGGGTAGAGTGGGGGCAGGGCCTGTGGCAGAGCCAGGGGTTGAGCAGTGAGCACCCCCCCCCCCCGGCACATTGGAAAGTTGGCGTCTGTAGCTCCAGCCCTGGAGTCGGTGCCTATACAAGGAGCCGCATATTAACTTCTGAAGGTCCGCATGTGGCTCCGGAGCAACAGGTTGGCCACCCCTGAGCTAGGCCATCACAATGGTCCTTTCTGGCCTTTAAAAATCTATGAATCTTTCAAGTCATATTGTGAGCCAGCGGCAGAATCAGAAGGAGAATCCCATGTTCCTGACAGCATTCTTTGCTCTAACTAAGGAAGTGCTGGCAGTTCCTATGTTCCTAATGCAGGAACCTCTGAAGAAGAGGGTAAAATAAGGGGAACATAGGTATAGCTCCACCAAAGCCCCGCCAAATAATTAAATCATAAACTATTCACCCACTGAAGTGAGCTTTTCTGAACCCTTACATCTTAATTGGCTAATGATATAACACAGGAGATTGTGTCAGGGGAACAGAGCGATTTGTCAGACTTACTAACACCGTACAGGTTTAGTCTGTAGCCCTCTTGAAGAGGAAACATGCTCCGTACTGAGTGTGGGGGAGAGAGAATGGATGGAGTTGTGTAGTAAATCTAGCGATAAAAGAGTCACAAAAAGAGGAGGCAGCCCAGATCTTTGCCCATGCATAACAGAGATAGGTTGAGATAAATGAGAGATATTTTCTTCAGGAGAAATGCAAGACACTCCGCAAGACAAGGAGAAGTGAGGCAGAATGACCTCTGTGGATGTGGTGGCAGTCTAGATATACACTAAGGGCCTAGTACAGTGGTGCCCTGATTTTTTGTAGGCGCTCCTGTACACTAATTTTATGAAGAAAGGAGGAGGAGGAAGGCAGCGGCAGCAGCATGGGTATTACTTAGGATAGAGCTTATCCCCTTATTTTGCCCAAAGTATTTTGCAGTGTTTGTCAGAAATTAATTTCTCAGCCTCTTAAAATTTGTAAAAGCCTTGCACTACCCAGGGCAGAATAATCTCGGAGGTAAATACTGCATACGCTAATACGGTGCTTCAGCTTGTGACTTTATTGTGCATTGATTCATAGCCTATTGACCCTCAATGTTGTGTAAATAACTGATTCATGGTCTTGAAACAAAAGATCTAGAGACACAACCCACTGGAAAAGTGATGAGCAAATTTCAATTTTATTTTTATATGCACATCTGGAGAAGACCTGGTCAGAACTTGCTGAAAATTTAGCGTTGATTTTTTTCTTATTTTTTGAAACATTTCCACAAATGTTTAATAAAGAAACATTAATGAAATTCTGAAAAATAAAAAATGTGACTATATCTAATGTACAGCGCCTAGCACAATGGGGCTTCTAGACACTACCATGAGACAAACAATAAATAATAACCATGTAATTATTCTCTCTCTCTTTTTACAGTGTGCAAATGCCAATATGAAGAAGGGGGAAGAAAAGAAGGGGCCATAATTGTTTTACAGAGGCTATTAAAATGTGCTATTAAAACAAGCTTAATGAATAGATATTAATATCTGGTTAGGGCTGCTCTGACCTCCTGTCTTACAGGTTCCATTTATGTCTTCTTTGATGAAAGTTCTCCGCGACTGTGAAGCAAAAGGGCAAACTGATTTATGAACAAGACTTATTGTCGCAGTGGCAGATTTGTATAATGAGAAATATATTAAATCTAATGAAGGGAGAGCGTGCCTTTCCAAAGCAGTACGTTTCCGCCATGATTAAGTGATTCAATATCCCTCAGTGGATTAATTTAGACAATGCAGCGGGGCATGGAGGCACTGTGGTAGCCTCTTGCACTAATGACAAATACCATGCAATGCCGAATATTTGTGTTCTTTTTTAGATAACGAGACAAATATCAGGGATGCTAACGTCCCCACTGATTGTGCTGGAGGAAGATCTATCAGAGGTCCATTTCTGAACAGCAGCGTGTGGCAAAACTGGCTTCCAGAGAATGGAAACATGTAACTTTAAGTGTTGCATGGTACACTCCAGCTGACAGCAGCTAGCTATCACCCAGCTTAATTCTGCTCCCAGTCCTCTACAGAGCAACAGTGAGCCATGGGCCCATCCGTCATGGGCTCTGATTCCTAAACAGGGGGAATGTTTGTTTTTAATTGCATCACATTGCCGACTCTGCGCAAAGACAAATCTCATGGGTGACACTTGGAAGCAACATTTATGGAGCGCGCCCTTCCATTAGCCAGGAATAACTCTTCTACGCGATGGAGACTTTCCAGTTTCTGGATGAAAATGTGGACAGCCTGATTCATCACTGCCAATGTAACTCAATTAAAAACACCCAAAAAGAGAGGGGAAATGAGCCAGTTCCTTAGCTGCTGTAAATCAGTGTGGCTCCAGTGATTTGGATTTAAACCAGTTGAGGGTCTGATCCCATACTCCCCTGCAGGTCTGTGCTAAGCATATGCTGGACTATTCCAGAACTAGGGGCAGACACACAACGGTCCTGATGCTTGTTTACACTAGGCCTCTTTGCACCCTAGGGCAGTGTAAAGTAAGTATAAATGTAATATATATGTCCACTTCGAGGACACCTGCCACTGCCAGAGCTGTGCGACATATTTCTGGCAAAAGTATCACATTTTGGCTTCAGCTTGAACACACATTCCTATGGGTCAATTGGAAGAGGCCATTTTAGTTTAATATTTTAAACATTATGGTTGCACCAACTGAGACCAAGGCCTCATTGTGCTAGATGGAATACAGACAACCCCTAGCTCAAAGACCTTGCCATCTAAATGGATATGATGGGAAAAAACATGGGGAGAAGGCCCCAGAGCCCGGGCTTCAGCCTGAACGTCTACACCACAATTTTATGGCCAGCAACCCAAGCCCCATGAGGCTGAGTCAGCTGATACGGGCTAGCCGCTGGTGTTTAATTGCAGTGTTAACATAACCCAACCTGCTCCAGTCTCTAGTCCATAAACCGTCAGTTCCTTCTCCAGCAAGATGTGCAGACTGGGACAACAGGCTGCACTGCAGCTTACTGTGGAGTCTGGAGCAGCAACTTTGCTACGGATTTTAGATAAGCAGAGATTGAAGCATAGAACCGCGCCGAGAGAAAAGATTAAAAGCGGAATATAGTCAAACGAGCTTCCTCCCCACCCCACTGAAAAAATATTGATTAAACAAAAGAATGCTTGTGGAGATGCTGGAAAATGGGGGTGGAGAAGCCAAACATTGATAAACTTAATTAAATTTCTAATGAAAAGAGAGGCAGCCTGTGGTGATTACTCTGTGTAACTGAGACTAATACACCAATTAGGCTAATTCATCCCCTGATGCTCTAAACACAGTTATAAACTTAATCCATATTTCTTCTTGCATGTCAACAACTGATTTACATCATTCTTTGGAAGCTTCTGGTTTGGACATGAAAAGCAAATGATGCTCATTCGCCAGGAAGAGGCAGACATCCCACTAGCTGCTTATTTCCCCATGGGGATTCTCTTTTCTCTCTCTCCTATTCATTTCCACAGGGGACTTAATCCTCCCTAAATCTTTAACAAGGCCTGTTCCAGGTGCTATTAATTACCGTACTTTGCAGGTTCAGGAGACAGAAACCCCGTCTGTGTCAGAACAAATGCACAGTGGATGCCAAGAGATTTTTAAAGGATTTTATTTCTACAATCAAGTGAAAACCTCTGCATGGGATGAGGCCCAAACAACTTCTGCCTCTCCCAAGTCCCTTGAGCTGGAATTTTGAAAGGAGCTAAGGAATTTAGGAGCACTGCTCCAATGAAATTTACCCCTGTTGAAGGCCTCTGAAGTTCACCTCCTCTGGTACAGTCCACCAGGTTTTAATACCACATTATAAGCTTGCTCTGCCTTTAATACAATCTTCTGTAATTTAAACTCTGCTTTTATTTTAATTATATTATGAAAAACTGGCACAAAATATAAAACTCCTTCAATTTATTACCACAGGAAACTGAGGTGTGAAACAGAACATAGGTCAATTAAAATAACATTCCCTGAGTCCATACCAGAAGTGGTCCTTTTCATCCATCACACAATATTTGTTACTACACACAATATACTACATCACACAATATTTGCACACTACAGCATCTCAACTGTAGTGTGCAATTTGGAGACTGTTCCCCCAGAGTGAATGCATATGTCGGCAACTCTGTCTGTAAGACACTGCACCTGCATATGTAAGGGTCCCCAGGTGTAAACAGCAGTACAAGTCTGGAGCTTTCCAGACCTTGCATTCTCTTGCAACGGTATTTGAGGTGAGAAAACAAACTTCTTCCATACCGTGAGTTGTAGGCCTTTCTAGTGCTTTCACTGGTAACACACTGACCAAGGTTGGGTTTCGGGTTTTTCCCCACAAACTTCATGGTGTTGGACCTTGTTAATTTTCATACACTGTACTAATTAGCATTACCTCCCTTGTACCAAATTTTGAACTTTTCTGTGATGATAAAAGAGGGCAACCATCTTTGTTCTATGTCACTTTGACTTTATATAGCATGTATTTCCCATATACTGCAAATGTCATTTTTTTGCCTTGTACCCTTCATAATAGGAAATTAACTTTATCTTGTACATGTAAAAAAACATTTACAACATCACACATAAAATAGTTAAATGCTCTTTATCAGTGAATTTTTTTGCTTTGTTGATTTTCAAAGTACAACACTCTAGATGCTAATTCTGGCTGCAACACTTACTCATTAATATTATTAAACAATATTTCCTTAATAGATTTAACCTTAAGCGATTAGTTGATTTGTTTCCAATCTAGAGAATGTCAATCTTTTATACAATTGCATAATTTTAATGCAATTATTCTTTTTCCATTTACAAAATGCTACCGTATAGGTTTTTACTTCCTAATAACATTTATTTTACATCGCAGTTAAACAGAACTTTTGAATAAGATTGTTAATGGTTAAGCTCCGTTTCTAATATTCACTGATCTTTCTTGGTGCTGTGTTGGTTTCTGATGCCAAACAGACAGCCATGTGAAAAAGGAAACACAACCTAGTGTGGCTTCTCTTTGGAGCTGCTATAATATTTAATTAAATAGCATGTCTTATTTACATTTGTTTTACTCCTTTTACAATATACACTACATGTTTTCATGGGAATGTATCTTCCTTCCATAGTGCAACCCTTAACCTTTATTTGCCATGAAATTGTGTTAGCCATATTAATTTTCACATGAAGTTTAACTGTTAGTTTTGTGCTTAAAGAGTTTCCATGTATCCCATCAAAGCGATTGTCTACTCAGAGCTTCCATAAGACTCAGTGTTCCTAACATTGTTACTCTTGTGACATGTCCCCCTACCCCCGCCAAAGTCACAGCCATGTCCTCTAGTCCTTATTTTAAAAGATGGTGAACTTCATAAAAGTATTGAGGTACCCAAATGGTTAAATGCTGACTAACAAAGCCAGATAACACCAGCTACTTGTGTTTGGCTTGAGAAAGGGTAAGAAATAAAAAAAAAAGAATTTAGCAAAGACTGCCAGGGAAACATTGGCAGCTGCTCAAAAAGTGTCTCTGTCAGTTTTTGCAACTTTGACTGAAAAATTCAAATGGATTTTTGCTGCAATCTTTTATAAGCCAATTAATTTTAAACATATAAAATGGGGGTTTACAAGCCAGGAGTGTTTGTTTATCTCCTTAAAACCTTGCATAATTACACAAATGTATTTTGCGTTTCTTTTAAATATTTTGCTCAGTACCCATGGTGTTGCTCTAACTACTTTTTACATAACTAAACCTAGATTGCATCCATTACTTGTACATTCAGAGGCATCCAAGTTCAAATGGAAATCCCTTATTTCCTTTTAGTGATTTTGACTAAATTGTCCATAGTCAAATGATTCAAATCAGATTGTCTCTCTGCCTACAGCAGTCATTTACAATTGATTATTTGCAGACCATTCCTTTGGGAAAGGGGCCCATTTTCCTTCAGAATGGTTGTAAAGGATTCTGGGGACAAAAGCATAGTGCTGGTGGGTCATCACCGTCTGACCTCTCCTTGCACAATGTGTTTAACTACTATTATCACTACAAAAGTTTTTCTTCTCCTGCTGATAATAGCTCACTCATAGGCGCCAACTTCCGGTGGCGCCGGTGGGGGCTGACGCCCGGCGTCAGGGGCGGGGCCCCGCCCCGATGCCGAGCCCCGCCCCCGACGCCGGGCAACGTGGTGGGGCCCTGCCCCCGATGCCGGGTGATGTTGCGGGGCCCCGCCCCCGATGCAACGTCACCCAGCGTCGGGGGCGGGGTCCCTCAATGTCTCCCAGTGCTGAGGTGAGCTTGCTGCGGGTTCCGGGACTGGCGGGGAGCTGGGTGCGGGCCCCGGGAATGGCAGAGAGCTGCCGGTGGGTGCTCTGCACCCACCAATTTTTCCCCGTGGGTGCTCCAGCCCCGGAGCACCCACGGAGTCGGCGCCTATGAGCTCACCTAAATTGATTAGCCTCTTAGAGTTGGTATGGCAACCCCCATCTTTTCATGTTCTCTGTGTGTATATATATCTTCCCACTGTATGTTCCACTCTATGCATCTGATGAAGTGGGCGTTAGCCCACAAAAGCTTATGCCCAAATAAATTTATTAGTCTCTAAGGTGCCACAAATACTCCTTGTTCTTTTGACTACCAGAGTTTCACCAGGTGAGACTCCTCCGAGTTATACTGCCATAACCCTGTTTTATTATCAAACCAAGCATTCTTTTTTCCCTTCTTATTTAATGTTACCGCCAATACTTTTACTGCACCAGCCTGCTTAATCCTTTCAGCACTCTGTAAAGTTTTTAATGTCTTCACAAATGCTCCCTTGAACTCCTCACTCTCTTTCCTTAAATCGCTTACTTATCTCCCAAAGTGACACATTTCTCAGCCGATTTCTCTTGGCGACTCTGAGCTTATCTTTGTGGGGTTTGGGGGTTTTTTTTGCACTCGTTCTTTAGTTACAATTGCTGTTCTCTCCATGCACGCCCATGGGTCTTATTCTTTAAAGTTTTAGTGCATTTAACAGACCTCTGTTGTGCTTTGCCAAGCATTCTTTTACATAGAGATCCAAAGTACCTTCCTCTATTCCCTTTATGTTACTGAATTTCTCTTTAGGAAATAATTCTATACTACAGTTTAATCACATGTTTCCCCTCCTCTCCCTCCCCTCCTCCCCCGCCCCCCATTTCTTGTCTACTACTATTTGTTGGAGTTTCTTTTCCATTCAGTCCCAGTTTCCCCCTATCACTTCCCAGGGAGTCCACAGGGACCTCCTTTAGAGCTAACCCACTCCTCCAGTACCCTGGAAACCTTATCAAATTTGAACCCTTCCAATACCATTGCTAAGCTGCTTGCTTGCGATCATTGACAGCAAAGGTACACGTATAATAAACCATGCGTTACCTGCTCCAGATGACTGGATCCGAGTCCTGGCACACTATGTTGGGATTCCCTCCAAGATCCCTTTCTACTCAGCTTCCCAAGAACTCAGTTCGACTCCAGATTTTGTCACTCGGGTATCTATATTTGGTATACAGGAAAGCCACAATGAGTTGATCAGACTCAAGCATAGGGAGTGGTTATAGGACATCCCACACATCCAAAGTTACACAGAAAAACTTTTCCTTTCTATACCTTTACACATCACATTGCATTTATTATACATTGCATCTCACATTTTGGGATTGGCTTGGTTACTTTGTAGAAGCCAATGCCTGTACCATATGCTCTGTCCATGCATACCTGAACTCTACCTTATGTTACATTTAGGCTTGTTTACTAATACCAGGATGTTCTTGCTGATCGTAGCTAATCACTCTGACTCCAGCATACTGCTTGTTATGACAACTTAACCTTCCACTCACCTCCCCAATCATGGGCCACTAAGAAATAAGGCAAGTTACTAATGTCAAGCCAGGCCTACACAAACCTGACCAAAGCATCAGGCTTGTCATAAGTAAACCTGCAGAAAAGACACCACTAGTATGTGTAATGAACTGATTTCTGGTTTCATAATGAAAGTTTCACATGATACTATTTATTGGGGCATGCTTGTTTAAAATGAGATGTGCATTTGCAGGCACAACTATGTAGCTCTATTTGCACATGCCATTACCACAATTGCGTGTGCCAGGCAGGTGACTGCATGTGCAAGTTGCCATTCAGACACAAATGTTTGCACATGGAAATGGGCTTCTACTTTAAAAAAAAAATTGCCCCAGATTCTTAAAAGGTGAAAGGTGTAGAGGCCTATGCACCACTTAAGGCCCGTGTGAGTGTTTACATGAGATTTCAGTGATGTGTAGGCCTTTTGCTGCCTCCTCTGTGCATTTCACCTGTAGAAAATGGAAGTCACAGTGCAACCAATTCCCACCCTTTGCAAAGAAGAAAAAGAAATAAACATTGGGCAATTTTGGCTCAGTTGCCTGTCAATATTGTAAACTTAGCTCAGCTGGCTAGATACAGTAACTGCACCAAATAAATGCTATCTCTGGCAATTAGTAGCACTTAATTTTGAAAATGAGCTAATATAATCAATTATGTCTTTCAATTTGCTAGACAGCATTTTACAGGGTTTAATTTTCTGCTACTACACCTTTCAAATTATCTTCAGGTGCTAGTCGGAATTTAATCATGGATGCTCATTCCATGATCCATTAGTATTAAAGATGCTCCCCTCCCACCACCAAATAATGTCAATAATCCATGGTTCTGAAATAAGGAGACACCAACCCCTCCTTCTGGGGCCGTGGCAGTATCCTACTTTTTCCACGTCACCCCAACTTTTCGACTCTCAGATAAACCAGAGAGGATCTGTTCTGCTGCTTTTTCTGCAGCTCATGTCTGGCATTTTTATTTTTATCTCACTCCTCTGAAGGATAACACTATTTCTGGAGGTTTTACATGAGTAGATTAGAATTATTACTAGCAGGAGGATGTACTGTATGCAGATTGTGAATGGCATAAAGAGAGCTCGTGTGTATGTATCTCCTACTCTCACTCTCTTTGTGCATCAGATAAGCGGTGCGAGGCTGTGTTGTGCTTGCAGAGCGCTAGGAATAAAAAGTTTGAAGAGTGAGTCTGAATTCACGTCTCTTTGTTGTGTAGGAATTATTGCAACAGAATATGCCATTGACACAATGAAGCTAATATCCTCTTGACAGCTGTGGCTAAAAACCTGTTTCAGGCAAACACCACCCCCAAGTCAACGAAACTATCCTGATAATTCTGCAATAGTTTAGCACAAGGGAGGGCTGCAGAAATGGCTATATTTTAATGCACATTGAACTGATGAGCCTTGTACATACACACACACACAGATTCTGAGTTGCAGTCAGTGAATACAGCGTGAGATGGGAGCACCTTTTCATTCCCTGACCCTGGAGTCATATGAAAGGCAGTCTGGTCCAGTGTGCGAATTATAGCAATCTGAAGGCTGCTCTAATCTATGCAAATGACCAGTATTCCCAAAGGGCTATTCCAGGAGCTGGGAATGATTAGGCACAAGCGAACCCCAGTCACACCCTTTCTTGCCTACCCACATCCTCCTGAGTTGGCAGGGTGTCATAGATGTTATCAGAGCAGCTCTGCAGTACCTGGAGGATTCCACTATGCAAGGGAAATCCTTCAGTTGCTGGGTCAGGTGGTTTTAGAGTTGCATTGCACTGCTGGAGTGATACAAAGCGATCACCATGCACCTGAGAATCAGATCTTTGGCCTCCAAGGTCTGACTCAAAGTCCTCTGAAGTTAATATGATCTTTTCTATTGACTTCAATGGGCCATGGATAAAACACCAAAAGCACGTTGGGAGACAAAGGTACTAAATAAACACCAAAGAAATTAGGGGTCAGATTTTCAAAGCAGCCTGAGGGAGTTAGGCACCAAAATCCCAATGCAATTCAATGGGAAATAGGCAGCTAGGGCAGGCAGCTAGGGCCAGAATTGCAAATACTAGAAACCTAAAGATGCAGATGGGTGCCTAGCGAGACTTACGAAAGCACCTTGGTTAGAAACCTCAGCACTTTTGCAAATCCTACTAGACATCTATCTGCATCTTTAGGCTCCTAAATACTTTGAAAATCTGGCCCCTACTTCCCTTAGAATTCTTTTGAAAATCCCAGCCTAGAATCTCTCAAACAAGAGAAGCCCAGTGATGGGCACGATGCTCTATTCGCCTTTTCAGGCATTCTGCAGATGCCAGTCACCCACTATAGTAGTTGGGTAGAACGCTGTAGCCATTTCATTGCCGTCCTGCTTGGCCCGGTGGGGGAGAGGGGAGTTTCATGGCTACCTTGAAGCCAAGCCAACTGTTCCAAACCACACAGAAAGTGTCAGCAATTGATGGCTGATTGTAGGAAATGACAAGAGAAGGAAAAGCTGTCCATGAGCTTTAAGGCTCTGCAAAAGAACAAGGACACACGATGTGTATAGGAAGGTCCTGGTTGGTGACAGGGGACTCACTGAACATTCAGGCTGGGAAAGTGCTCATGCAGCAGGATCCTTTACAGAAGGGATTAACCTGGTGAGTAAAGGAGACTCTGTTGGAATTCAGAGCCAAGCGAAAGCAAATGACAGGAGAAGGCTAATAGACAAAGGCAGGCAGAGTCACATTTCCAACACAGGAACAATCCACCATTAAGAGGTCCAAAGCCCATTGAACTCAAGGGAAAGACTCTCACTGAGTTCGACAGACTTTGGAACAGGCCCGTGGGGCCCCAGTTCCGCAAAGCACTTAAAGCACATACTGAATTCCAATTGGCTTCAAGTTCCCATGGAACTTATGCAGATGCTTAAATAAGCGTTTTGCTGAACAGGATGAGATAAAATTGCTCACGTGCTTTCAGTTAAGCGTGTCGTGTGCCTCCGTTCTGTCTTGAATCAGAGCAGCATTAGGACCAGGTCCAAAGGTGTCCTCCAGTCCATCTCTGGATGGCTCGCTGGTCTCAAGTCTGCAGTATCAAGTCTTTCGTGCTGCCTGGTTCCTTACCATACTGGTGGTGCATTGGGGCATGTGATGAAGCAGTGGGTCACTCCTTACATCTTCCTTGTACGGCTTGGGTTTCAGGAATACATAGCGCTCCATCTGGCTGCACTTGTCTCACCGGAAGGCATTGCTCCTGCCTGGCCTAGGCAGCCAGAAATTTTGTTTACATTCTCAAAGCAATTATGTTTATGCAAATACAGTAAATGTGTTTCTCACTTACTGTTTGGAATTAATGCAATGACTGAACAAAATCTGTGGCTGGGGACAGGGCCAGTTGGGATTGCTGGGATTTGCTTATTTATCCTTTTTTTAAAAAAATACACTTTAAAATAATTTGGAGCCAAGTTAGGATCATGTATGAAGATTCATTACAGTTACCCTCACCCATCCTTCTAAATGCACTGAGGTCAACAGCACTGCCAACCATGAGTCAGTTCCCCCAACAAAATCATGAGATTGGCTTAAAAATCATAAACTTTTTTTTAAAATAATATTTGGGGGTTCCTCTAGCTTTCGAGCCCTTAGGTGTCACAACTTCAAGCTTTTCTCTGCAAATGTGAGTGCTATAAATGTACATCTTTCTAATGAAAGCTAAGAATCTCACATAATCACATGATTCCAGGAGCTGGGGCTTTAGGAAAAACACTAAATATCATGAGACACATGATAGAATTGACTACACTGATTCAATAGGAGTCTTTCCACTGATGTCAGTGGGAGTTTGATTGGCCCCTGCCCTAAATCAGATCCCAATCTTGCAAACACTTATCCCCTGGCATACTTTTACTCAGGTGATGAGTTCCGTTGGATAAAGTTATACACATTGTTAAGTCTTTGTAGAACTAGAGTCTTACACAGTAAGTTCTTTGGGGCAGGAACTGTAAAACTCATGTATACATCAGCCAGCACAATGATGCCCTGATTCTGACTGGTGCATTTGAGTGCTACTGCCATTAATAACAACAATCACGGTAATAATAATAATAATAATTAATAATATTGAATAAACTGAATAAGTGCTAAGAGTTAGTATTATAATACCTTCAAGTTCCGTCCATGTCGCCATTTTTCTTATATTGTCATGTGATAGTAGTAGCCAGTCTGACTGACTGAACAATCTGGTTGGCTGAAAAGTTTATTCTAACGTGCAAGCCTCCTGCTTTCTGCCAGAAACTTCCCAAAACACACATACACACGTCAGCAGCTGATCAAGTATTCCCATCCCAGCTCAGAGCCGCTTAGCAGGCAGCCAGCAAGGTCAGAAGCCTAGATTTGAATGTAATAATAACTTTAGTCAATTTACAGAAATAATGTGATTTCCTAAAACATGGGAATTAGCAAACCAGGCCCAGAGAATTAAAATCACTCAGAGGCTCGGATGCCCTGAAAGAAACCAGCAAAACTCCATCTAAAGTAAGAAAGAAACAAGGCACAGCATCTATTTTTATTATGACATCTTTAAGGTCACATTGGTGGGGGTGGGGGAAGGAAATTAAAAGGTATCTTCTCTGAAGACACTGTTTTACAACACTTTCTTTGCTTGTAGCTTGTTAATTTTCACAGCAGAGTTGCCCTGGGATATGAATTGAAGAAACAGATGAAAAAAAAAAAAGTCTTGTGCCTCTAACTGTACTGAAGGCCCCAATGCATACTCCTGTGCCTTTGATGAGAAACATTAAACATTTTTAATTTAGCACATCAATTTGAAAATCTAATTTTTTTTAATGCTTTGTAGCAGCAGACGCTTTTCACGGTGCTGTCACGACCATAGAAGAATTATGAGAAACTTGAACCGCAAAAAGTAAATTAGAAAAATCTCATTTCAGTTACTCTAAAAAGAGGGGAAATTAGATTTTGATTAAAATCACTCACACATACAATTTTAGGTAAACTAATTTAGCAAGACTGACTATATAATTTTTTTTGCATGCTTCTGCGTCCTTTTAGTACCAGCTGTGAGGCGCCTGTACTCATCACCTCGCTCAATAGCCAGTAGGGTAGGGAAAGAACTGTTAATAAAGTGGCCTTTTCCTTGACCATATGCTGTGAGGCTGTCACGGGGAGATTAATTTATTTATTTTGTCAAAAAAGAAAAACCTTTAGAATCCTTCCTAGCAATGTGTTCATATTTAAGATTGTATTTTTTCCTTGTTCAAACTTTTCAGTCATTTGAAATAAATATATATGAAACAATAGCAATAAATGCCCCAGCTATTCAAAAGGTTTGAGTTGCAGGCATTTGTATATATTTTTTTCAGTTTGATCTATCTATCACGAGGGAAGGGATTAATTTGCAGAGGATAATTTATCTACTACTTTTTCACTTATTTCACTTCTTTTTTGGTTCATGAATTATCCGCAAACAGCTTGTGATTTTTCTCAGACTTGTTTGTTATTTTAAATTATTGACAGACAAATGACAGCACACAATTCCTGACCTGTAGTTCGTTTGCAAGCTGTTCATTGACAAAAGTTTGATATTCAGAATTAAAAATTCAAGCTGTGTTATTTGGGTTTGATTTGGTATATCACCCACATGGCACTGATTCTGTTTCCTGATTGGATGAGTATAACACTTAGAGCCAGGTTTCCAGTGGAAATACCTGTATGTGTTAAAAGTGTGTATATTTTATTATTATTGTATTGCACCAACCGTTTCCTGGGTGTTTTATCTACGTAATCTTCATAAACACCTTACGAGACAGGTACATGAGAGTTATAATTTTACAGATGGGGAAAAGAAGACACAGGGAGGTGAAGGCTATCAAAAGCTGCGTCACAAATCTTTGGTATAGCTGAGATTAGAATTCAAGTGTCTTGACTCTCAGTCTTTTGCTAAGTGATACTTCGAATATGGGACCCTGCCTTTCTGGCATCTGTGGAACCTTCCTCTTTCTTGCATGCAAAACCACAACATGATATCACTGGGGACAGTATCTATTGGGTGCTAACAGTAAAGGCCGTCTGGCACATGGCACACCATTTAGTAGCTCTGATTACATCCACTGTTGAGCAATGGCACTCATGTACCCATGAACCAGCTCATCCTAATATGATGGTGTGACCCTGTGCACTGCATGTACTCATGGACTTGCCTGTGGGTTATGGAGCAGCTGGCGTTTTGCTTTAAATGAAAATAACTGGCTCAGTAATAGTGTCTGAAAGGGGTCTGATATTTCCAAGAAGCTATGCAAATTTATACTAGCTGAAGACATGGCCTGATATCTACATTTATACCTCTTCTCTTTCAGAACCCACTGATAATCCTGAAGAGACCAAACTAAACTCTTAATTTTCCTGGGTTGTGGAGGAGCCATTAGCATCAGATTGGTCAGATCTCAAAATACAGGTTGTTTCTTATTATCCATATTGGATGAAATTTATCCCTGTGCAGCGGGCCAATGCATCACTTAAGTCCCACTTAAACATGGGTGAATTCTCTCTTTAATTTACCAGTCCCCTGCCAATGGCATAATTCTTAGCACTCACACAGTAGGACTTAAATGGTGCATAGATACTCTACTGGCCCCTGCACTCGGGTGAATATAATCCATATAGACTTGAAGATCCTTCTACCAACATCAATATTCTCTTTTCCTGCCTTATCAGAAAACCCAGAAGCAGCAATATAAAGTAATACATACTTTCCCCCTTGGATGGTGGGTTTAACCTAGAGTCAGCTGGTTTTCATCTCCTGCGCTTTGATTTAATTTGAATGCCCTAATAGTGGAAAGGCCACAGTCTAAGATGAAATGCAGAAAATACTAAGTGAATTCACCTGGCCCTAATATTTGCAAGCCGTTCATTTTTTTTCTCCTGTAACTGCAAATTATCAACATAATATTGATTGCAGATTTTCATTTCATTTTAGAGAACTGCGGGGGCAGGGGGGGAGGCAGAGAGAGGTCAATTACTTGTCCCTAAGGACAGACTTGGCTGAAATTGACACAACGGGCCTGATTCTCCATGTCCCTGCACCTTGTGGAGTCACTTACACCAGTACAAAGTGAATATAAAATGCCAGAAAATCACAGTGGCAATAGCTTGCGCCCACTTTGCACTGTGTTCGTGTCACAACTTTTGGAGGGCAGGAGGGGGAGCTGGGTCCAAAGCACAGGTGTTATAGGAATGATGATAAGAAGGATGTCATTGGCATGTGACAGGTAAACTAAAGAGATAATGTTAGGTATAAACTAATGGGCAGTGGTGGATAAGCCTTTATAAAATTCATTCCTAAGCAGAGGGGCCAGCACTAGGCCTCTGCAGCTCTTAAGTCCTACTCATAGGACAGAAGTGTTGCATCGAACTTGTGTTGGCTTCTCTACACATTGCCGAGTGTCAGCCTCTGTACTGTTTCTAGAAGCAGCTAGTAAAGATTTGTACTTCCACTCTCATAAGAACATAAGAGCGGCCAGACTGGGTCAGACCAAAGGTCCATCTAGCCCAGTGTCCTGTCTTCCGACAGTGGCCAATGCCAGGTGCCCCAGAGGGAATGAACACAACAGGGAATCATCAAGTGATCCATCCGCTGTCGCCCATTCCCAGCTTCTCAGAACTTCACCACTGAGTGTGACCTGAACCACAGATGAGCAGGTCCTTGGGGCGCTTTCACCCTAATTACCCACAGGTGGTAAATCTCCAATTAGTTACACATGGACCTGAACCAACCCTTTCCCCATAGCCTCCCAACATCTGTTACCTCTGCACTTTGGCAAAGTGTGGAAGGTGCGTGAAAATCAAAATATGAATGTTTCATACGGGCCCTGGGTTAAATTCTACTCCCAGCTACATTTATTAACCTCCCATTGAAGTCAATGGCAGCTGGGCTTGAGTATCTAAGGGCAGAACTGGAGCCCGATTTCATTTTACAACGGCTGAGGATGTGGACCAAAACATGATGCCCAATCTATTTTATAGTGTCCAAAACAAGTGCAGCTGGTTGGAGATGCTTTTCCCCCTCATTATGTTTCTTTTTTATTAGCTTGTTCTGGTTTTTTCAGTATATGATTAAACAGTTTGGTAGTTTTTAGTTTCTTTGTAAATTACTTACTTAATGGAACTTGCAATCCAATCAGTTTTATTTCAATAACAACAGTTTCTACACTGTTATGGCTCTGGCATAATTTTTTAGCCAAATGACAACAGTGCCCCCTTCACTGTCAATAGCTGTGAGCCGTTCCCGCTCTGAAGGCAGAATGGAGAGATGAGATGGGATCCACAGCCAGTATCCGCTCAGCAAATAATATAGCAAAACACTTAAGTATGTGTTTAGCTTTAAGCAGGTGCTTAGATCCAATGCTATTCAGCACAGCACTTAACCCATACTTAAAGTCTAGCACTTGCTTAAGCGTGTTGCTGAATCAGGGCCAAAAGCAGTGAATGGGTGACATCCACCCTTGTGCAGAGAGCCAGATTAAGGCCTATGCGCTACTTAAATCCCACTTAAGACCTCAAAATAGGGTTTACACAGGATGTAAGTGGTGCATGTGGCTAGTGCTGCTCCTCTGCCCCAGGGCAAATTTCACCCAGTCTGCATTCCACTCCCTGATTTGACTGGCGTGTGTTCACGAGTTGCAGCGTGTAATTGGATACAGGATTCTCTTACTTGCTGAAGTAACCAGTTGATGACCCCAGAGTGGGCTTCACTGATCAAATGAAATAAAAAGGTGAATATTAACTGGTGGAGTGATGAGCAGAATACAAGAGCCACTCCCAGCTTTTAGTGTTGGGCTGGTAGCCAGAACCCACCCATCTCTGTGACATAGCAGGAGGTTCCCATTGCAACCCTCAGGGAACAATACACAGGGGGTGAAGGCGGGAAGTTTGCAAATGGAAGCAGAAGTTAGAAGGTGCCTGTATGCGGGCCAAGAAGAGATGCCGCATTTAGGATGTATGATGAGTCAACGACTGACTTTAGTTATAAAGCTGCAAGGGCTACTCATGGGAATCAGGAAGGGGCCGCTTTTGTTTGGTGGACTGAGCTGGTGGCTGGGAGTCCAGCAAGTTTAGTTACTTCCTGGTTCTGTCACTGATCTGCTGGGTGATCTTGGCACAAACTAGCAATAATCAATAATAACTGGAGCCAGCCAAAAATATAAGTATTTTCTATGAAAAAATGTTAAAGGAATAAAAAAATTGTTCAAACCTTTCCATGGAAATTTTTGTGGGTTTTTTTTTATTGGAAAAAACAAACGGATTTTGTTCTTGTTGTGTTTCAGTGGTCCCCCCCCGACTTTCCTTGTTTTAAAATGGAAAAAGGAAAATGGAAAAAACAGAAAAAAGAAACAAGGTGGGGAACTAAAAACATCCAAATGAAAAACTAAAGCATTTATTTACTTTAAACTAAATAAACTAAAACGTTTATTACTTTAGAAAAAATATAAAGTTTTTCCATTGAAAATCAAAACAATTCAATGAAAACAAATGAAAATTCTCTTGCAACAATTTTTGCATTTGTCAAAAAAACATTTTTTTGCCAATGTTTCAAAGAACAATTTTCTACTTGCTCTGTTAACTGTCTTTTAAAGCACTTGGAGATCTTTGGATGAAATTGCTGTATAAGAGCAAAGTATTTTACATAGGAATTGCCATACTCGAACAGACCAATGGTCCATACAACCTGGTGCATTATCTCCGACAGTAGCTAATACTGGATGCTTCAGAGGAAGGTGAAACAGCATTACTTTGAAACCCACTCCAGCTTCCATCTGAAAACAAAGAACAGGCTCCAGAATTTCTCAAGAAGAAAACAAGTGAATGCTCTTTGTTGAATGAGTTTGCTGAGATTCAGGATGGGTTTCGTGATTTCCACATGGATTTCCAGGAAGATGCACAATCCAATTGCTGTTTTTCAAGAGTTTAGACCTAGTCAATTCCAGATCTGTATATTGTTCTCTGTCTAAAATATGGTATTTGAAAATATTTGAAAGCTAAGTAGATTGTCCAGAGTTTCACCCCGTAAATCGATGACGTCTTAGATCTTGTTAGCAGACTTTGTCAAAAAGGAGGTTTCCTAACTTAGCATTTACTAACCCTTTGGATTTTGCAGATATAGCCCTCCAAACTCACTGCTTGGGTAGCTAGGCACAGCTCTGGGATTTCAAGGGAATTCCAATTACTTAAGCTAGCAATGAATTTGGCTTGTGTGTGAAGGGAAGGATGGTCTTGAAAGATCATGAGAGAGAGTCATTCGAAAAGGACAATCCTGTGCTTACGTCACTGGAATGGAACCCAGGAGAGCTGTCTGTAAATCCTGTCTCCGTCACAGACTCCTTGTGTCACTTAATATCTTTACGACTCAGTTCCCCCATCTATAGCATGGGAATAATACTTCTCTGGTCTACTTAGATCATAAGTTCTTTGTGGCAGGGACTGTCTTACTATTGGTCTATGCAACACCTAGCACCATGGTGCTCTGATCTTGGCTGGAGCCTGTAGGTGCTACACTGTGATACTAATGATAACTAAGACCACAAACTCCTCCTCACTGTTTCTTCCTAGCTGTAGGTACTGTGCCTAGTTCAATGGGAACTCCTTCTCAGTTAGGGTCTCTAGAAGCTACTGAAATATATGACTATTAAAAGCATGTACACTGTATATATATCCCCTTAAGCACTAATTTGGTTGGCAGCCTGGAGAAAACCTGTCAAAAGATCACCAGACTCTCTGTGGGTCAGCCTGGGCCTATTTTCACTCTGTATCTTGTTCCTTTTATTGTGGCATGCATCCCATTAGGGCTCATTTAACTAGCGCCCACCCCATTCTGTCCCACCGCTCCTTTGCAGAGCTATGCTTCACACTATTTTGCAGGGGTGCAGCAAGGCATCTGCACAAAATGTGCTTGGCAGCACTTCATAGTAGCTCATTAGTGCCAGCTGCATCCATAGTTATAGGAAATGAGCATGGGAATGTTACCCAGTGATACTATGGATCTGCCTACAGTCTTTTCATAGTGCTCATGCCCATTGGAACATTCATTGGAAATCTATAGATGAACCATCCACCTCCCATACAGACTTAAGTTTTGGCTCTAAGTGGAATAAGGGTGTAAGGGGGGAGGAAAATGAACCTTCTGCAATCTCTGTTGTGTGGTCAGTGGGTAAGAGAGAACGTGCTCCAGCGTGCGGACGTGGGGCGTGGTTCTGCTGCCTTTTACACTGTTGTCAATCTGGAGTTACTCCACTTCAGACAAAGGGATCCAGAACGGGTGCAAAGGAAGTGGGACCAGAGGTCCACCCCTACTGAACAATGACTAGCAGAGCTGTACAGATACACAGGGAAGGGAGGGTGTATGGTGCAGCCACTAAATGAAGGTGGAAGCAGGCATGCTCCCTACTCTCCAGGGAGCACAGGGAAGCAGAATTTGTTCTGCTGCTTCTTTGAAGGAGGATGGAGGCCAGTGGAGTGTTGTGCTTAAGTGCTATCATTGAGCAGTAAGGCTCCAATCCGGCAAGCAGTATAGTGCAGTTGGACTCCAGCACGGTGCAGAGCCCCTCACGGGAGTGGGGTCTACGTGAACAAACACAAATGGGGCAGTAAGAATTTTCATTCACGTTCGTCTCTGCAAGCCACAGCTGACTAGCACCCACCTCCTGGAACCCAGACTAGAGAGCAACGTAACAACGCTCACTCTCCCTTTCGGTTTTTATTGACATCGGTTTCCAAGATAAATGTTGGGGGGCTAGCTGCCTTGCATGGGATGCTCAGCAAACTGCACCAGGCTCCTTAATAGCAAGTGACTCTGACAAAAGAATCCTCATTGCTGAATATGGAGGCGATTAGGGAAGCAGTGAGGAAGATCAGATTAATAACATTTCCAGACATCCCACACTTAACAAGGATTTATGAGTGTTTGTTCTGTGCTCAGAACAATGCAGAGGGTTAGGTTTGAATCTAGGGGAGGTGCTTCACTTTACATATAAATGTATTGCTTACTATAAGCAATGCTATAATGATATGTATGTTTTTATACACCGTCACAGGACTGGGACCCAGGAGACCTGGGTTCAGTTCCCAGCTCTGCCACTGAATTGCTGAGTAACCTTGTGCAAGTCACTTCCCCTCTCGGTGACTCTGTTTCCCCTCCCATCTTTTGTGTCTCTTGTCTATTCAGTAAGCTCTCCAGGATAACGGTTGCATCACGTTATATGTTTACACATCACCTAGCACAGTGGGATCCTGATCAGAGCCGGGGCATCTAAGGGTTGGTCCACACTAGGGGGGGTGGATTGATCTAAGATACGCAACTTCAGCTACGTGAATACCGTAGCTGAAGTCGAAGTATCTTAGATCGAATTACAAAGTACTTACCTCGGGTCCACGCGGCGCAGGCAGGCTCCCCCGTCGACTCTGCTTACTCCTCGCGCCGAGCTGGAGTTCCACAGTCGATGGGGAGTGCTTCTGGGATCGATTTATCGCGTTTACATGAGACGCGATAAATCGATCCCAGAACATCGATCGCTACACGCCGAATCGGGCGGGTAGTGTGGACGTACCCTAAATGTTACTGTAACACAAATGACAAAAAACAGATCTCACTGATCTTATATTACGAGTGAGGGGAAATTGAAGCACCCAATATACCCTCTGTATCCCATCCATCAATTCCAAGGCCAGAAGGGACTATTGTGATCATATAGTCTGGACCTCCTGGAGGACACAGGCCAGAGAGCTTCTCCAAAATAATTCCTAGAACAGGTCTTTTAGAAAAACATCCAATCTTGATTTACAAATCATCAGTCATGGAGAATCCACCACAGCCTTTGGTAAATTGTTCCAGTTACTCTTACTGTTAAAAATGTACACCTTATTTCTAATCTGAATTTCCCTAGCTTCAACTGAAGAGACCACTAAATATTTGTTCCCCATGTAGATAGATACTGACTATAATCAAGCCACCTCTTAACCTTCTCTTGTTATCCATTATTTTGCATACCTTTACCATGTCCCTTGTTATCTGTCTCCTCTCTAAACTAACCCACTCCCAAGGTGAACACTTGACCCTATAGAAGTCAATGGCAAAACTCATTGATTTCAATGGGGCCAATATTTCATCCCCCGTTTTCAGTCTCTTTTCATATGAAAGTCCCTCCAGGCCTCTGGTAATTTTCTTTGTCTTCTAACCCCTCAGTTTCTCTCAAAAGGGACTATGACTTCATTTCTGAACTCTCCGCTCAGAAAGCACCAGCCTCACACATAGAATGCATCTCTGGGACCGCAGGAGTGGGAAAGTTCTTAGCAAATGAATTTTTGCTGTATTCATGGATTTGAAATACGATCGGCAAAAATTAACTAACAGCAATTATATCTAGCAATAGCGAGTGGCAGCTTTCGCTAGGACAGGACAGCCAGTAGCCTGGAAATGATTGGACAGGAATACACAGACAAGCTTTCATAGAATCATAGAATCTCAGGGTTGGAAGGGACCTTAGGAGGTCATCTAGTCCAACCCCCTCCTCAAAGCAGGACCAATCCCCAATTTTTGCCCCAGATCCCTAAATGGCCCCCTCAAGGACTGAACTCACAATCCTGGGTTTAGCAGGCCAATGCTCAAACCACTGAGCTATCTCTCCCCACCACTTTCTTGTGCTAAAATAGATACTGAAAAAAATCCTATTATTAATTATTATTATTATTCCTAGAGGCCCTGATCAAGGACAGAGTCCCATTGTGCTAGGTGCGGTACACACACGTATAATGAAAAGATGGTCGCTGCTCCAAAGAGCTGATAGTATAAGATGAGAAATGACAGGTGGACACAACAGACAGATGTGCGATAAACAGCCACCCCAGCAGATCAGCTGCCTAACCCATCTCAACTATGTTGCATCATGACACAGGTTCTACAGTTTCTCTACCCACAAATGCCCATTCATCTGTGTGGAGGTCCCAGGCCTCCTTTTCCAGCAACAACCACTCCCTGCCCTTGGCAGCACACAGCCAGGGACCCTCCTGGCCACAGAGAAAGGAAGAATTGCCATCCCCTGTTTTACAGATGGGGAAACTGGGGAGCCGTGAGATTAAATGATTTGCCCAAGGTCACACAAAATGTCTGTGTCAGAGACCGACTTGCAGCTAGACCTCTCCACTCAGAGGCCAGTGCCTTAATTACAAAACCATCCTTCCCAATAGGTAAATTGCATCCCCATCTGCAACCTAAAGCCACATTTTGGAAGGGGTGTTTTGGCGTGTGTGACTGTGCAACTGCAAGCTGTTCTGTGCTGTTGTCTGTAGCAGGATGAGTGGAACTGGAGAGAAATGGTCAGTCTCCAAGAGGGACATAGTCCGGTGTGTCACAAAGGGAACATCTACACGGCAATCCAAGCTGGGATTACAGCATAGAGTGACATGCCCCTACTAGCTTTTACTTGTGCTAGCCCAGCTAAAAATAGCAATGGGGCTGCCTGGGCTTCCTTGCAGGCTGTACAAGCATGCCGTGGACCCTAGGAATGTACTCGCGTTGCTAGCCCTTGTTGAAGCCCGTGCCACTGTGTCTACACTGCTATTTTTAGCCAAGCTAGCACAGGTAAAAGAGAACTGGATAAATTCATGGAGATGAAGTCCATTAATGGCTATTAACCAGGAAGGGTAAGGAATGGTGTCCTTAGCCTCTGTTTGTCAGAGGGGGGTGATGGATGGCAGGAGAGAGAGATCACTTGATCATTATCTGTTAGGTCCACTCACTTCAGAGCACCTGGCATTGGCCACTGTCGGTGGACAGGATACTGGGCTGGATGGACCTTTGGTCTGACCTAGTACGGCCATTCTTATGTTATGTTCTAGGTATGTCTACCCAAGATGCAATCCCACCTCAGACTGCAGCGTGAACATACTCTTCGAAATGCAAGAAGGTGTGAGGCTGCTAGCAGACAAATGTTAGAGCCCTTGCTTTTAACACTAGCCTCTCAACATGTCTTTCTGACAACACTACCTGCCTTCCCCATCAGTTATTGCTAATGAAACGGGGTTCGCATCTGCTCCACCTTTAATCACAGAGGACTCTGCCTGCCTTGTTGCGCGTGTTTTAGTTCAGAGGCAGAATGTTACAGAGGAAGCCACTGCACGCTGTCTCTCTCAAAAATCCTTCTTTGTTTGCTGTTCCCCTTAATCTGAAATAAATGTCAGCTGCACTGGAATAAACATGTGATGCTCTTTGCATGCAGGGAAACAAAACAGGGGGAAAATGCAAACCTGGTTCAAGCAGGCACAGGCCTATTAGAATAAATTATCTGCTGAACAGCTAGGATATGACCATGACCATTATCTGAATTACTAATGCTTAGACTGAATAGCTTCAAAGAAAGCTAGTTTTTATATATATTATCCTATCTCCCTTTAGGACTTAGAAGATGAAAGGGATGATTTCAAACACCCATGGGGAATGTAGGTAGGAGCAGAATATTTTGCATTTCCTGTTGTATTGACATAAGGTATCTTTCTTAGATAAAAACTGTGAGTCAGATACTGTCTATGCAAAGTGACTTATTTCTAACAGTTTGCTGATGACCGCATTCATCCATGTCTGTTCAAACACTATTCTGGCCAGAAGCAGGACATGCCAGAAAGCCTGTTCTCCTAAGATTTTCAGCCCAGTTTCCTACCCTTGAGAGGTTTGGTGAAGCAAACCGAGCTGCTGGGCATTTCTGCAGTCCAATCCAAACCTCAAGTTATCTGAGCTTCGCACACATACACACCCCTCCCCACCACTTCAACACGTGGTTTGAATATTGAGCAAAGATTCAGGTAGGTTCTTATGTTCTCTTAAGAACTGCTAGGGGGCCTGATGCTCAGAGTTTATGAGGAGAACAGATAGCTGCCCTGTACAGCTCTCAAGGCACTTTTCAAAGAAAAGTCAGTACCATCACCCCTGTTATGCAATGTGGAAACTGAGAGACAGAGGGTGATTTGCCTACAGTCATACAGCAAGTGAGCCAGGAATAGAACCAATGTCTATTAGGCTAGCCACTGGACTATTCTGGCACTCAGCTAAATTATATGAGCTTTCATTGAATGTTCACTCACTGCACCCTTCCTAATAAAATGTCACCTAAAGACCTATCTATATTGGGGATAAAACCATGTTAATGCCACTGTTTCTAAGCATGGCTTCAATGTGGCTTAGGCTCACATTGTTTAGATGGGGGTGGTCATTTAAAATCCATTGGCAAAGTTCTCTATTAATGTAACTTAAAGTCATTGCATTGAAGTCAATGGATGTATGACAGCAGAGAATTCCGCCCAGTGTTTCAAAGTCACAAAGTCACAAACAAACCCCTTGTTAAAAGCTGTTTATCCAATCCACCTTGGTCAGGCAAGTTTTATCCCCAGCATAAATGGAGCCTTAGGAATCAATAATTAAATTAAAACAATGTAGCATTTACTGGAGGAAATCATTACGAATTTTGCTTGGCTGCTAACTGCTGCCTTTTATTCTCTTATGTTCCTTATGACAAACTTTCTTCGCTAGTAAGTGTCTGACATAAATACTCACAGTCCTTTTGATGAACTCAGTTTAATGTGTTGTTATTAGCCTTGCCCCTCCAGCAATGAACTGCCTTGCCAACTTGCACAAGCGGTGGTGGAATAAAAATCTCTAGCGATCCTTGATCCTCAGCCTCGGGAGCCACTATTTGGAGATGTCCCAGAGATCATAGAATCATAGAATCTCAGGGTTGGAAGGGACCTCAGGAGGTCATCTAGTCCAACCCCCTGCTCAAAGCAGGACCAAACCCAATTAGATCATCCCAGCCAGGGCTTTGTCAAGCCTGACCTTAAAAACATCTAAGGAAGGAGATTCCACCACCTCCCTAGGTAACCCATTCCAGTGCTTCACCACCCTACTAGTGAAAAAGTTTTTCCTAATATCCAACCTAAACCTCCCCCTCTGCAACTTGAGACCATTACTCCTTGTTCTGTCATCTTCTACCACTGAGAACAGTCTAGATCCATCCTCTTTGGAACCCCCTTTCAGGTAGTTGAAAGCAGCTATCAAATCCCCCCTCATTCTTCTCTTCTGCAGGCTAAACAATCCCAGTTCCCTCAGCCTCTCCTCATAAGTCATGTGCTCCAGCCCCCTAATCATTTTTGTTGCCCTCCGTTGGACTCTTTCCAATTTATCCACATCCTTCTTGTAGCGTGGGGCCCAAAACTGGACACAGTACTCCAAATGAGGCCTCGCCAGTGCCGAATAGAGGGGAATAATCACGTCCCTCGATCTGCTGGAAATGCCCCTACTTATACAGCCCAAAATGCCGTTAGCCTTCTTGGCAACAAGGGCACACTGTTGACTCATATTCAGCTTTTCGTCCACCGTAACCCCTAGGTCCTTTTCTGCAGAACTGCTGCCCAGCCATTCGGTCCCTAGTCTGTAGCAGTGCATGGGATTCTTCCATCCTAAGTGCAGGACTCTGCACTTGTCCTTGTTGAACCTCATCAGATTTCTTTTGGCCCAATCCTCTAATTTGTCTAGGTCCCTCTGTATCCTGTCCCTACCCTCCAGCGTATCAACCACTCCTCCCAGTTTAGTGTCATCTGTAAACTTGCTAAGGGTGCAGTCCACACCATCCTCCAGATCGTTGATGAAGATATTGAACAAAACCGGCCCCAGCACCGACCCTTGGGGCACTCCACTTGATACCGGCTGCCAACTAGACATGGAGCCATTGATCACTACCCGTTGAGCACGACCATCCAGCCAGTTTTCTATCCACCTTACCGTGCATTCATCCAGCCCACACTTCCTTAACTTGCTGGCAAGAACACTGTGGGAGACTGTATCAAAAGCTTTGCTAAAGTCAAGAAATAGCACATCCACTGCTTTCCCCTCATCCACAGAGCCAGTTATCTCATCATAGAAGGCAATTAGGTTAGTCAGGCATGACTTGCCCTTGGTGAATCCATGCTGACTGTTTCTGATCACTTTCCCCTCCTTTAAGTGGTTCAGAATTGATTCCTTGAGGACCTGTTCCATGATTTTTCCAGGGACTGAGGTGAGACTGACTGGCCTGTAGTTCCCCGGATCTTCCTTCTTCCCTTTTTTAAAGATGGGCACTACATTAGCTTTTTTCCAGTCATCCGGGACCTCCCCCGATTGCCATGATTTGTCAAAGATAATGGCCAATGGCTCTGCAATCACATCGGCCAACTCCTTTAGCACCCTCGGATGCAGTGCATCCGGCCCCATGGACTTGTGTTTGTCCAGCTTTTCTAAATAGTCCCGAACTACTTCTTTCTCCACAGAGGGCTGGTCACCTCCTCCCCATACCGTGCTGCGGAGTGCAGCCGCCTGGGAGCTGACCTTGTCTGTGAAGACAGAGGCAAAAAAAGCATTGAGTACACTAGCTTTCTCCACATCCTCTGTCACTAGGTTCCCTCCCTCATTCAGCAAGGGGCCCACACTTTCCTTGACTTTCTTCTTGTTGCTCACATACCTGAAGAAACCCTTCTTGTTACTCCTAACATCTCCGGCTAGCTGCAACTCCAAGTGTGATTTGGCCTTCCTAATTTCACTCCTGCATGCCTGAACAATATTTATATACTCCTCCCTGGTCATTTGTCCAATCTTCCACTTCTTGTAAGCTGCTTTTTTGTGTTTAAGACGAGCAAGGGTTTCACTGTTAAGCCAAGCTGGTCGCCTGCCATATTTACTTTTCTTTCTACAGCTCGGGATGGTTTGTTCCTGCAACCTCAATAAGGAGTCTTTAAAATACAGCCAGCTTTCCTCGACTCCTTTCCCCCTCATGTTATTCTCCCAGGGGACCTTGCCCATCAGTTCCCTGAGGGAGTCAAAGTCTGCTTTTCTGAAGTCCAGGGTCTCTGTTCTACTGCTCTCCTTTCTTCCTTGTGTCAGGATCCTGAACTCAACCATCTCATGGTCACTGCCTCCCAGGTTCCCATCCACTATTGCTTCCTCTACTATTTCCTCCCTGTTTGTGAGCAGCAGGTCAAGAAGAGCTTTTCCCCTAGTTGGTTCCTCCAGCACTTGCACCAGGAAATTGTCCCCTACACTTTCCAAAAACTTCCTGGATTGTCTGTGGACCGCTGTATTGCTCTCCCAGCAGATATCGGGGTGATTAAAGTCACCCATGAGAACCAGGGCCTGTGATCTAGTAACTTCTGTTAGTTGCTGGAAGAAAGCCTCATCCACCTCATCCCCCTGGTCTGGTGGTCTGTAGCAGACTCCCACCACGACATTACCCATGTTGCTCCCACTTCTAAATTGAATCCAGAGACTCTCAGGTTTTTCTGCAGTTTCATACTGGAGCTCTGAGCAGTCATACTGCTCTCTTACATACAACGCAACTCCCCCACCTTTTCTGCCCTGCCTATCCTTCCTGAACAGTTTATATCCATCCATGACAGTACTCCAATCATGTGAGTTATCCCACCAAGTCTCTGTTATTCCAATTACATCATAATTCCTTGACTGTGCCAGGACTTCCAGTTCTCCCTGCTTGTTCCCCAGGCTTCTTGCATTTGTGTATAGGCATTTAAGATAACTCACCGATCGTCCTGCTGTCCCAGTGTGGGGCAGGAGCCCTCCCCTCTTGCACTCACCTACTTGTGCTTCCTCCCGGTATCCCACTTCCCCACTTACCTCGGGGCTTTGGTCTCCTTCCCCCGGTGAACCTAGTTTAAAGCCCTCCTCACTAGGTTAGCCAGCCTGCTTCCAAAGATGCTCTTCCCTCTCTTCGTCAGGTGGAGCCCATCTCTGCCTAGCACTCCTTCTTGGAACACCATCCCATGGTCAAAGAATCCGAACCCTTCTCTCCGACACCATCTGCGTAGCCATTCATTGACTTCCACGATTCGACGGTCTCTACCCCGGCCTTTTCCTGCCACAGGGAGAATGGACGAGAACACCACTTGCGCCTCAAACTCCTTTATCCTTCTTCCCAGAGCCACGTAGTCTGCAGTAATACGCTCAAGGTCATTCTTGGCAGTATCATTGGTGCCCACGTGGAGAAGCAGGAAGGGGTAGCAATCTGAGGGCTTGATGAGTCTCGGCAGTCTCTCCGTCACATCACGAATCCTAGCCCCTGGCAAGCAGCACACCTCTCGGTGTTCCTGGTCAGGGCGGCAGATAGATGACTCAGTCCCCCTGAGGAGAGAGTCCCCGACCACCACCACCCTCCTCCTCCTCTTGGGAGTGGTGGTCGTGGAACCCCCATCTCTAGGACTGTGCATCTCATGCCTTCCAGTCAGTGGAGTCTCCTTCTGCTCTGTTCCCTCAGAGGTATCATTCACTCCACTCTCTGCACTAGTACCTGTGGAGAGAACATGAAAACGGTTGCTCATCTGAATATGCGTTTCTGGTACATGGACTTGTCTCATACTCTTTCCTCTTCTGGAGGTCACATGCCGCCAATGGTCCTCACTGGCCATTGCTGTGGAGAGAACATGAAAATAGAGATATTAGAGTTCAGTAAAAAACACAATGAGTTCTGTGACCAAAAATATGGAGTCATCTCCTGGGGTCTATGTGTGGAAGCTTCATCGGTGGAGATATTCACTGAGTGCCGAGGTGAAAAACACATGACGATTCATTGGGGTCTGGATGGCTTGTCAGCTCCAGAACACCATGGATCAAATGCTCCCCACTTCTGGACAGCGCAGAGGGAAACAAACCCACAAATAATCCATCTGGTGCACACACAATAGGTGAGGGAAGGGAGCCAACACTGCTTGTCCGCTATGCCAATCTCTTTCCCTGAGCTCATGCAAAACTCTTCAGGAGAAAATGATATGGTTGGAGGTGATGGAGCTTTGTGGAGAATGTTGAACCAAGGGGTAGCTGCTCCTGTCAAAAGCTGCTGGATTGTAAACTGGTCAATATCATGTAATTCATACTGATCAACTCAGCACTAATTTCTACTCAGTGCTCTGGGAGTCGTGAGGGAGGAACGGCAGAGCACAAGTGCTGACGGGGGATCAATAGCACCATGATCCCCTGATCACCTTTGCTTCCAGCAGGTAGGAAACAAATCAATACAGCAGATGGGACTTTCAATCCATGTGGCTGCTCAAGGGGTGTCAGAGTGGGGGCTGAGTTTCCTTATTAGAGTTGGATGGAAAATGTTTCTCTCCCCCGCCCCCCATGAACATTTTTGTCAACAATGAAAACATTTTTGGTTTTATCTCATTTTTTCTTCAAAATGTTTTTTTGGGGGTCAAAAAACAACAACAAAATGATTTTGATTGTCAACAAAAACCCTATTTTTAATGAAAATGAAAAGGGTGTCTCAAAAATCTCCATTTTGTCAATTTTATAAGAAAATCTTCAAATAGCTCCATTCCTTACAGCTACTCAGGCTCCTTGGAGGTATGAGACATGGTGACAGATCCTTTGCCTACAAGTTTCCATGTCACTTCCTGATTCGTGTGTGAGACAGCCAGGTTTGAATCTATAATAAAGAGAAATGAGAGAAGCTGGCAGTTCTAGTTCTGCTCTTTTCTGGATTTTCTGTTGGTTGCACCTTATGTTGTCATTTACACGTCTGCAAAGTGAGCACAAAGGGAGTGTAAAACATTCACTAGTCTGGTCTGGTTCCATTTGATACCCATTGTGCTCTTGATGTGCAGTGGTATAAACGGCTGCACAAGAGGTGGGGCTATGGGGAATCAGGCTTAACGTCTTTTATTTTTTTCCTTTTGCAGCTCAGTCAGGAGTTCTTCAGACTGAGTTTACCGACATCCTGTAAATTATTTCAGAGGGCTTGTTGTCACCATAAAGGAAATCCATGCTGAGACCACTTAAACAGTCTGTGGAGTTGCAATACATAAGCAGGGTTTAGTGTAACATTCATTTGCAGGTTCAAAATTAACATCTCTGATTCTGAGAGGATTGCCTTCCATGAGTCTCTCTGACATGAGCTGGCAGAGGGCCAGCACAAAACACATACACCCCTTAAGTAAGTCCCACTTAATCCTTTAAAATAGGCTTCTTGTGGAACACATGCCTTGTGCTGGCCCCTCTGCACAGGGATCAGTTTCACCCCTATTCACCAGGTGGTCACACACTTCAAGCATGGACAGGGCCAGCCCCTGAACAGCCCGATGTGCCATCTTCCAGAAGTGCCTTGTCCATTGTGACACAGGACATGGGGATTGGCTGTCAGATCCGAGAAAAGCTGCAGTGCCCTGCAAAGCGTCACAGGCGCACACGATGCCAAACGTAAATGAGAGCTAATAAAATGCAGAATATACATCACCCATTTACGTTTATTGCACATTAAACCTCAGAGCACACAAAAGATAATGAAGGATGCAAATTGAGAGCACTCGAACGGTGTGTGTCTGTCAATGGGGCATGGGCATGGTGCCAGGGACCTAGATTTTCATCAACCAGAGGCTGTGGAGGGGGGGGGGGGAGAGGAGGAGCCAAGCTTCAATGCAGTGTCTATTAGACGGTAGATTAATCTCACTAGGGAAATGCTGGAAACACTTTCCCTTCTGTTTGGTGTCCAGATTTATTCCAGTTGTTTATTTAACTGGCAGAGATGGGACCCACGCAGAACCCCAAATCCCAACATTTCTGAATTTTGGATTCTGATCCAGACTTCATGTCTTCTGAGACATGAAGTCTGGATCAGAATCAAAAATTCTCTTCTTACTGCTAATTATTAATTACTTGCTGGGGTCCCTAGAGACCCAAACTCAGATCAGGGCTTCGTTGTATAAGCACATAATACAAGACAGTCCCTACCCTACAGAGCTTATCATCTAAATAGACGAAATAGGCAAACAAGGTGGGTGAGGTAATATCTTTCATTGAACCAACTTCTGTTCGTGAGAGAGACAAGCTTCTGAGCTTACACAGAGCTCTTCTTTAGGTCTGCAAAGGTGGTTTCATTATCCCCATTTTACAGATAGATAACTGAGGCACAGGTTAAGGCACAGGCACCAAGGTTAAGTGACTTACCCAAGGTCGCACAGAGAGTCAATGGCAAAGCTGGGAATTGCACCCAGATCTCCTGTACCTATGTCCAGGGCGTTTAGTACAAGACCATACATTCCTGTCACTGTTTTTAGCAAGAAGAAATCAGTTAGTTATCCCTCAGTTCCTCCTTCTCAAATCACCCCCTAAAACTGCCCTCTCTCACATTAGCTATCAATCTGATTGAGCTATTTAGCTAGCACCCATGCTTGCTCTACTGGTGAAGAATCTTCATCTTAGATAGAAATGTCAGGGTGATATTCAAGTTCCTGCACAGCTGGAGCACAGCTAGTGTACCGGGGAAACATCTGGGTGGAACAAAAGATACTTAGGGTTACGAGAAGCAAGAGGTCCTAACTGCTTAGCCACCTGGATGAGAAAGGGAGATTTGATCCTCCTTCAATTATTTATTTTTCAGAAACAAATGGGTTGGCAGCCAAGAATGAAAGTGTTTGTCTTCTATCTCTCTAGGTCTCTGTCTCTCCATGTGAGCTCCTACAGGAACATTTTGTCGCTTCCGTTGCTTCTGCAGTGCCAAAGATAAACAGCCCATCAGCGCAATGCTGAAAAGGAACAGAGAAAAGGGGCTGGGAGTAGTTTAATTACTGAGAATGCTTGCTTTGTGTGCGGTGTGATTGCTTCCTGTGATACAGAAGCTGCTCTTTGCCTTGTGCAAGCTCAGTGTTTCTATTTATCAGGATGAGATTGAAGCAGCAAATTACACGCGGAGAGAAAGCGAGCACATAGATCACTCCATTTGCGAGCAAAGACTCTGGCAGGGCTGGCAAAGGGGCACAAGCCCTTTCTGACGGACCTCTATGGTCTTTCTCCCAAGAGAAAGGGTGTTAATGTTGATGTCCATGCCAAATTCCAATGTACTTAGCACTTCTACGCACTTTCCATTCACAATCAACTTTAAAATAGTGACAGTTCCCACCACATCCCTGTGAAGAGGACCTTATTATCCCCATTTTACAGGGGTGGGCGGAGGGGGAAAGGCACAGAGAAACCCAAATGACTTGACCAGGGTCACAGAAAAGATTCAACGTTAAGGAGGATTAGAACTCAAGAGTCCTTGGCCCGTTATCTTGGATTCAGACCTATAGACCACACTACACAGTCTGGAAATGTCACTTGGGTTCGTATAATCCCACTCCCTAACATTCCTTGTGCTGGCCCTCTGCCAATGGCATGAATTTCCCACCAAGATAGAACCATCACATTCCTGAACGGCGTCTGGTATCTTTCACCAACTCTGAAATCACAAGGGACACGGAGGGGAGGGGCAAGCTGGAAAACTGGGAACACTGGGCAGCAAAACTGACTTTGCTTGGACCACTACCACCTCAGATATGCAGCATGCATTGAAAGGTTGGATCCAGACCAGAAGCAACCTTTCAAGCCCCAACCTTGCAATTGGATCCACACATACAGACCCCTTCACTACTGCAGAGACCAGTGAGGACAGATCCAACAAGGGTCTGCCCAGTGGATCCGATTGCAGAATCAGGACCTTTGATTGTTGGGAGTTTTCAGTTTACAGTTGGTAACATTTCTTACAATCACCTTTTCCATTTCAGTCTCTGTTTTTTGTGCTGCCTGCTAGGGATCATTAAGCAATACTCTAGTTATCACTGCATATCACTCCGTGTGCTTTGCTCTAATAAGCTTTTGTAAATAAAACCCAAAGAGATGAAAAGGCCAATGCCTGATTACAAGCTACCAATTTTGTCTCATTAAGTTCTTATAAGGGGGGGAAGTAAATAGAATCTTTATCCATCTCATACACTTACAACTGAGAGGAGGGAGAGAAAGAGAGAGAGAGAGAGAGAGAACATCCCAAATTCATTAAGGAGAATGCTGAGAATAGAAAACTGTTTCCAGATGCTTATGAAGCTATTAAGGGATGCTTTACTGATGATCAGCTTTTACCTCAACCAAAGGATGCAATGGCAAAGGGTGAATAATAAAATATGTATGTGTAATAAGTAATAAACACAGAAATAAATATATCACAGGGATGGTAAATAGCTAGATTCCTCTTCCCCTTCTTTCCCTTTCCTACTTCCTTACTACCTACTTCAACAATTAAAACAAACAAATGCCACAATAGATGTGACCGACAAAGCAGTCCCAGCTTATCAGCGTACTCATTTGCTTGTATGTTTTTCAAGATTGACAGGTTTTAATGAGAGAGGGGACTAGCATGATCATCTAGTCCAGTGGTGGGCAACCTGCAGCCCCTGGGCCGCATGCAGCCCATCAGGGTAATCTGATTGTGGGCCGCGAGACATGTTGCTGGCGTTGACTGTCCACAGGCACGGCCCCCTGCAGCTCCCATGGCCAAGGTTCGCCATTCCTGGCCAATGGGAGCTGCGAAAAGTGGCAGGCCACAGGTTGCCCACCACTGATCTAGTCTGACTACTTGCAGAACACCATCCAGAAAATTTCACCAACTGAAATTTAGCCCCATGCCCTCCCCTTCATCTGTTTGCGCATTTAGACTGTAAACACACTGGGACACAGATTACTTTTTATTACTGGCTAACGTTTTGGTCAAAAAATCAAAATTTGGAAAATTTTGACCAACTGCCAAAAAACCTTAATTTTTTTAACTGAAAACTTGAAATTCAGAAAACATCAACTGACTTCAATCAGGCCCAAAGTGATCAGGGTGAATGCGGATACCTGCCTCATTAAGTTTCACTTTTGTTTGTTGATGTTTATTTTTCTATTCTTTACCTTGAACTCACTAAATTCCCTTTCCCCATCCACCTTCCACCATTCAAGCCTTTTATCTTTCCCCCACTCCAGCTCCCAGCATTAGATCTGGTGTCCTTGTGTTCCTTCCCTCCTTGAAAACAAGGAGTTCATTCATGAAGATAAATAAATGAAACAGATGAGTAGAGATGGCTTAGTGAGCTAGATTCTTGTGGGCGTTACAGAAGAAGTGGGTGATTTAAAAAAATAATTGAAGCATTGGGGGGAGGGAGAAATCTAGGAAGATTTTCTCTTCTCTCCTCTTACTCTTAGGTGGTATTAAACTTTTGAAAATACAGTGGATATTCCTCCCCAGGCCCGCACACCCACCCACCCAACCAACAGCATCAAAGGGTATGAATGAATGTACATGCTTTAGTTTAATGAGTGTTCCTTTCACGCATCAGGCTCGTCTATCACCACATTTGGGGACAGGGAAGATATTTCCCCAAGGCTGAACTGGCAAGAACCTTACTATTATTTCACTTTCTTTTACAGCACTGAACAGAGCTCATCCATTAGGATCAGGTGAATGAAACATGTGATCAGTTTCCAAAAATGGCATGGCACTGCTGTACCCTGGTGCATTGTATGGCATCCCTTCCCTCGGGTGAAGCTCTAAAATAGACACCACATTATTCCTTCCTCTAGAATGGTTCTATCTGATCATTCCAAAGCACCAGAAATGTAACGTAGGGGCAGTTTCAATGGATGCACCTTACCAGTGGGGAGGGGAGGTGCTGGAGGGGAGGAGCGGGGCTGGAGATCAAGCCTCCCCATACTCATCTGGCAGCGGTGGCTCCTATCCAGCAGGGCTGGGAATGGCTCCCCGCTTATGCCGTTGCAAACTGGTGCATTAGGTTGCAATGCCACTCAGGTTTTGCCCAGCTGCCTGGCCTGAGTGTCGGCGCAACCTTGCAGACCAGGTTGCAGAGCTACTCACTCCAATTTGACCCCGCCACGCCTACCCTTGGCTCAAGTGGTGCAGCAACCCTGTGGGCCAGGTCGCAAAGCTGAGAATGGGGAGTTGGGTCTGGCCCAGCTCAGCCTCGCAGGACAGGAGCTGCCACTGCAAGATGACGTCACTGGGTGCTATTAAACCCGCGAGCCCATGTTAAAGCCACCCTTAGCCCCGGTTTTCAGAAGAGCTCAAGGTACTGGGTGCTCAGCTCTTGAAAAATCTGGCCTCAACTGAGGTACCTAAACATGAGTGGAGCACTTATGAAAATCTGCATCTTACGTTTCTGGGATTTCGATCACAGGGAGGCAGAGGAAGCAAATTTCCTTTCTCAAGTGCAGGGTTTTTAATCCTAATTGTCAACCTTGCCGGAAGGAAAGGAGAGGAAGGGAAAACAGGGACTGAGGCTGTGCTTTGTCCAGTTGTCGGTCTGGCTATCGCTCACATTCCAGTTCTGTTGTATTCAGGCCTTTCTGCCGCAGAGCACTGGAAGGCTATTTCCTTCCAGAAATTAACACCATAATGTGCCTGGGGAAGAGGCTGGTGTATGCAGGGTCTGAGGAAAGAGACAGGAGCCTCTCCCGTTCCAACGAAATTTCTGTTACAACATCAGCGGGCTCATCAAGAAAGGGAAGCTACTTGTCACTACGTTCCAACAATTTTGTCTAAAAAGCTGCTCATCAACAATATGAAGCAGCGTGTGCTGGACACGTTGATGGCAAAGGCATGCATGCAGGTGTCAGCTTGAATAAGGCCTGTGAGATTAAACAATGCACAATTTTAATCAACAGGCAACTTGATTTAGGTATTCGCCCCCCTCCCCCTTAATAATAATGTGCATATATGTCAAAATAGCAGGCCATTCTCTCCAACAGTCAATGCAACAGCGCCACCTATGGGCCCTGGGACCGAATGCACCTTCAGCAGGAACTGATTTTTCCACGCTACTGGTTAGCTGACCCGCTTCTGCACCGAGGACGATCTCACATGAATGAAGACAACTCTGGGGGCACACGCCCTCGCACTACCATCAAAACCCGGCGTGGCAAGGTGGTTTCACTGTCATCAAACAACATGATGGCACAACGCGCGTGCAGGAACACATGGCTGGAGTGCACAGACAAAATGCAAATTTGGGGTTGACAGACCCAAAATCAAGCGAGTCTGGGTTTGCACTCCCTAATCTGTCTCTTTGCATTTGGAGGTAATTCATGCTAATATTATGCTTTTCGCCTGGAGGCATTCTAGTCAGAGAGATTAGCTCTGCAAGTAGCTAGCCGGATATTTTATTCTCCCAGAAAGACAATTGTGAACATCTTGCTCTTGGCTTACAGTGTGTGTGTGTGCGTGTGCACGTGTGCTGAGTGCTTTTATGTGCCTATATGTGCTTCAGAGACAAGGTGGGTGAGGTCATATCTTTTGTTGGACCAACTGCTGTTGGTGAGAGCAACAAGCGTTTGAGTTGACACAGAGCTCTTCTTGAACGTCTGTCTGACTCTGTGTGCAGAGAGGTACATGGGGGCACGCTTCTCTCTGTGTTCATGCTACTTTAGTGCCTGGGTGCATGATGTCTGGCTGCTGCTTTCATTGGTGCCTCTGTGCTTGCAAGGGTAGGCTTCACCTGCTTGCTTTTGGGTGCCTACGTGTGTAAAGGTGTTCATATGTGTGGGAATGGATTTGTGTCCCTGGATTTTGTCTGTCTAGAGTTATGTATGAGTGAGCCCTCGTGATAATGGGTCCCTCTACATGAGGGGTGTGTGTGTGTGCGTGCGTGTGCATGTGTGTGTGTGCGCGTGCCACTGACGTTGAAAAAAATACCGCAGCAAACTTGCAAAGGAAAGTGAAGGTTTTGTTATTATATTAGACACATGCAGGAAATGGAACACTAGTAAAAAAAAACCCAGAGCAAATGAAGTAAAAACACTGTCCCTTTTATATGAAGGGAATGCAATCTGAACCTTGTTAGGCCTCACGCTTCCCTATGCTCCAGAAGATGGGAAATTCACTAATCAGAGAAGATAAACCCGAGGAGTGTTGCTAACAAGCCTTCAAACTGACAACAGGCTTTGCGGGATTATGGCGCTGAAGGCCTTTTAAACTTTAGGGGTTGTTATCCTCAGACACTTAAAAAAACCCCATCCAGTGGGTGCACAGGCTTCGGATCTAATTAGGCAAACGACTGCAAAGGAGTATCTGATGTGACTCAACAGAGGACTGGTATAAGGCCATCGTGGTTCTCATCTCAGCTGTCTCCTCTAGGTGGCTGCTGTCTCTCCACAGGAGCAACAGACTCTCTTCTGATTGTGTGGGCTTCATTGGCCTGATCCAAAGCCCACTGACGTCAACTGGGCCCAATATGTATCTTCCGTGGGTCTAGTCATTGCTTTGGGAGTGTGAGCACAGCCCGGACCTCACTGCACCTGTGGCTCTGCAGTAGTGCCATTTGGCTCTGCAGAGATGCAAATGAGGAACCAGCTCCTCAGGTTTCATTTTAGTTTCCAGCCATAGGAACCAAGTCACTTTCATTGTGAAAAATCAGGACAGGTGTGTGTGTGGGGGGGGTAATAGGAGCCTATCTAAGAAAAAGACCCCAAAATCGGGACTGTCTCTATAAAATCGGGACACCTGGTCACCCTATGTATGACCCCCACCTTCTCTGCCTTCAACAGATCCATTCATTTCCTCCTTCAAATGTCCTCTGTTCCATTCATTCCTCCCTCCTGAACCAGCTTTGCTCCCACGGATGTTTCTTAAGTCCCCTTTGGACTTGTCTCGGATCCTGCAAGGCTAACTGCACCCCGGCACCTCTTAGCAGTTTCCAGCCAGGCGCTCATTACTGCTCTTTAATTAGAGAGGCTCCCAGGATGTAGCGCTGTGTGCTCGTCAAATCTGAAGTACCTCTTTTCTCTTTCTAATAGTTTTCATGCAGCTAATGCTCAGCGGGATGAAATAAATGAATTGGGAATTGGCCTTTCCCTTCTCACTCCTATCATGCTCACACACCCCCTCTCCTACCAATGCATACTCGCCCCATTTACAGTCCATACACCCCATTTACAGCCATGGACGTAGTACAGATCCCTAGCGAAACGGGGTAAGGCCCTGATATGCACTGGGCAGCTTACCCTGGTGTCATGCCAGGGTTAGCACTTCCAGTGCAAACAGCAGCTTTGCCTGTGGTCAAAATGGTGCAGCTACGCAGGTAGCTGTGGGCAAATACCCAGTGTAGATAAATCCACCCTCCTTTGAGTTTTTGTTTGACCTTGCCTATGTTAGGGCCTTATCCTCCTAGGTGCTGCTAATCACTTGCAACTCTAGCAGGAGTGGCAAATGCCCAGCATCTCTGCATCCATCCCTTGCTATTAAGGGGTATTGAAGGTACCCTTTCAGGGATTCAAGATCTAGGGCGCATTTATGGCACTGTATGAATGAGTTTCAATCATAATGATCAATAACTGATAGCAGCCCTGAGCCATGACACAGTGCAATCCCTCCTGATGCCAAGACTCCCACTAGGCGCGGAATGCTGTCAGCTTTCATCAGCTTTCAGGGGGCTTGAGGTCACGCAGCACCCTCCAGGAGGCACTCAGTACACTTTGATGGATCCGGCCCTTAGTTAAAGTTACATTGGGAACATCCCTGTTAGAACCATTGATTGGCTGAATTATTGATGAGCAGCAACACGACAGCAATCGGTGACCACAAGGACTAAAAGACAGCTATATCTCGATCCATGCTACTGAGGGAAAGGGAGGAAGGAACAGGCTGCTATTTGCTACCTCCTCTATTTCTAAGGGTGGGGACACAAGAAAACAAATAAAGCAGAATAAAAGCTACAAAATAAAACAGCCCCTTGATTTTTGTGTGCAATGTATTTCTTCATTTAGTACGAAGAGGAAGCAAACTGAGCCACGCAAGAGTGGAGGTGTCATTCTGGAGAGATTTCAAACAGAAATGAAGAATTTGTATGATTAGTTGGAATTACACAGAGATGCATAAACAACCCTGGCAAACTGGCATGGGGCGGAAAAAAAATCCAGTGCTTCACAGTGTCTGATGCTATTTTGTCTTTTGATGTTTGTTTTCTGCACCATGCCAGCAATTTCTGTCATCTCTGGTGCATTTTGCCAAGTCTATTATTCGGGATGATTCCTGCTTTAAATATTTTTAGCTGCAGCGGATCTTTAATCATGGGGGGATTGTTTTCAGGAACGATTATTTTATGTGCATCCAAAAGCAAAGCTGAAGCTCTGATCCAAAAGCATTTGCAATCAGCTTGTAGCCAAGGGACAATGCAGGGGGATGGCGTACGCTCAAAGGCCATTAAAGAGAAGGATGTCTCATCTGGATTATGGTATGGTGGGGAGTCGACACTTTTTGGGAGGGAGAAGGGGGGTGTCTTACAGGTGGGCGACCACCTAGGGTGCCGTAGTTGGGGAAGGTGCTGTAGTCACACACACACACAGCCCAAGTCCTCTTTAGCCCCGAGCAACGGGGAGGAGCAGGGCTGAGAGTGCCCTGGCTGGGGGCTCCTACCGTGCGCCAGGCTCCAGTTCCTAGTCCTGGCCTTGCTGCGGAGGAACAGAACTTCCTCTTTCCCTGTACAGGTCGTTCCCAGGGCCAGGTTAGACCCACTTCTGCGCTGCTGCCGGAGGTAAGGGTGGCAATACCATACCATACCATACCATACCATGCCATACCATACCATGCCATCTCACTTCTGCACTGCTGCTGCTGGTGGCACTGGTGCTGCCTTCAGATCTGGGCTTCTGGCCAGCAGCTGCCACTCTTCAGCCACCCGTGTCTGAAGGCAGCGCTGCTGCCAGCAGCAGAGCAGAGGTGAGGGTGACAATACTGTGACCCCCCTGGCCACAACAGCCTTGTGGCCCCCCCTAAAATAGCCTTGTGGCCCCCTTCTCTGCAAGCTTTTTTGGGGTCGGGACCCCCACAGTTACAACACCATGACATTTCAGATTTAAATACCTGAAACCATGACATTTAAGATTTTTTAAATCCAATGACCGTGAAATTTACCAAAATGGACTGTGAATTTGGTAGGGCCCTACTCCTATAGGAACTTCTGTGGCAGAGGAGGGAACTGAACCCCCATTGCCTGAGTGTTAGGCCAATGCTTAAAGCCTAAAACCATCCTTCCTTCCATTGAGTCTGGATCTATAGCCGCATGCCCCTCCTTCACTCCCGTTGCTGCATTTCCTGGCCTGAATCAGGAAATGCATAATTCTATCCAAGCCGTTTTGCCCCTCTCTCAGTTTTGATCCCTGTTGACAGGAGCACTGCCTTATCAGTTTGACATCATTCCCAGCGGGGTCACTTCCGCAAGGGGCTGTCTTCCAGCATGATGCCACAAGCCATTTGGCGCTGTGAACCCATCAGGTGATATTTGTAGGAGTCTCTCCCTCCGGTGGCTGCATGAGCAACAAACTTGTGATCCTACAATTCGGTCAGTGGTACTGATCAGCCAAAGCAGCATTTCCATAGTCACCCATCTCAGAATATGGTCTAATCTTTTCAAGCTATTTTCCAGGGCACTGTCTAGCAAGCGACTGTGGTTTTAGCGCACTAGACAATTACAGTGACTGACAGGGTGATATTAGTTACAGTAAATTAGCTTTGGTAACACTCAGAGAGAAACAAACATGCGAACAGCCTCTGAAGGCTCTGCTGCTGCTCGCTGACTACATGAAGTCAAGATGGAACCTGGATTCCTTCTGCCCCGTATTCTAGCATGAAAGCTTTGTGTTGACTCCGGCAGCTGCAGGCACCTGCAGTATTCAAACTGATCCAATAAGAGGCATTGTTCAGAGTGGAAATGTGTAATGCAATCAATTTAGTAATTTCTGAATAAAAGGATTTCAGAGCTGGAAGAGCAATTCAGTGTCTCTTTTCCAACAATATGTGGGCGTTGGTTCATTCTAAGTCATTACAATGTATGCCAGTCAAAGGAAATACCTGTAAAAGACTATCATGAGGCATATTCACTTTATTTCAGTCTAGTCTTCATTAACCAGCTCTTTGACAGCTCAGAAGTGCACCTGCCTTGGGGACTTAGGAAGGGGAGGTGAATGAGACGAAGCACTGATCTGTTGGAAGGCATCGGTTCCAATCAACTTTAGGCTACAACTGAAATGGATTTGGTGTGCTTTAACTACATCTGGCAATTCTTGCTTAGGAGGGGTTCAGGATCAGCATAATAAAGGGAATGGTGCAGCACAGGATTCTGGTACCTTGGCATAGACATGAGGAGTACAGAACTGGGATTGCTCTAGTTCAGCTTTAAGGTGCAACAGCAGAGCTCTAGGGAGAAAACCTTGCCCAGTGGTTCAGCCAGCTGGTGCATTCTTAGCCATGCAGCACTGTTTTAAATAGCACAGGGACCAAGGAGCAAAGGCTAGTATATTTCATACTGAACGTTAAGTGCCAAACATAATCACGTGTTTAAAAATCTAAGGGGCCTGTGTACATGTGTCAAAATGTATGACTGCAATGAAAGCAGTGTCAAGAACATAATTCATAATTCAGTATTCATTAACCTCCTCACCTTCACGATTAGGCTAAACCACAGAAGGATTCAGTGATGGAGGACTGAGGTAATCCTAAAGAGATGGCAGGAGGCCTCTCTTAACCCTTTAAAGGGACACCGCTTTACAGTTTAGGCACAAAACACAAATTGAGCGTAAAAAAATTAAAATTAAAAATGAACCGAACCTAAACAGATCAAAGGGTTTTTCATTCAATTGAAATAAAATAAGAGGGTTTTTTTTTTCCTGCTTAATTTTTGTTTTAATAAAGATTTCTCTCTGATGCTGGAAATGCAAACAAATAGCAAACAAGGACTACGCTGTGTATGTGCGGCCCTATTGCAATGGGGCCCCGAACTTGGTCGGTCCTTAGGCACTACTGTAATAAACATAAACATAATAAATAAACATAACAAATAAAATAATCATCAAACTAGATTAGGAGATAAAGCAGTGGTCCCGATTATTATTTATTTCTATCACTGTAGCACCTTGAACTCTAGCCATGGACCAGGCCCCGATTGTGCTAGGCGCTGTACAAACACAGAAGAAAAAGACAATCCCTGCCCCCAAAGAACTCACAATCTGCTCTTATTTGGAGGGCTCTGCTATTTGTGAATATTTGGGCGGTCACCAGATAGTTGTGAAAATATTTATGAATCACAAACAGTTTCAGAACGTAACATGAAGAATTCTTTGTCTGAAGATACACTTTCTGCTATGAATGATATGGCAGAGTGCCATTTTTTGGAAACTGTTGTACAGTATCTAATAGGAAATAGGCTAGAAAAAGACTTGGCAACTGACAGAATTTAGGAGTTCTATGAGCCTTTCACAGAAACCTGAAACTCCTTGGCTTCCTTGAGAATACTACACACTTTGTTATTCACTCTTCATTTTTCCTCCCATTTGAAAACATTCCAGCCATTCAGTCAGGAGCCAGAAATAATTTTATGTGACTCAAAGTGACAATTCACACCCCACAAATGGCAAATACCAAAGAGCTGATGTAAAATTTGCTTGAAGAAAGAAGTTAGTGGATACTTTTTAGGAATGCAAGCTCATAAGGATAAGCACTATCCAGCAGATTTCCAAGATCTCCAGGGAGATCCAGTGTTGGCAACTCTCATGATTACATCGCAAGTCTTCCAATATTTGATGTTTTTCTTAAATCCACAATTGCTTATGATTATGTAAGAATCTCAGCTCTTTTGTTTGTTTTAAAGTAAGATTCTAGCCCTCATGGTTGGGGAGAAAAGAGACCCGAGTCTACCCGAAAGGCTCAGGAACCAGAAGTCAAATAAAAACGAACCCATCCTTTAAAAAAAACAACAATTTTAATCACTCGTGAATTTTAAGCTAATTTCATGGTTTTATGGGGAGCTGATTCACGATTTTTGAATGCTTGAAGTTGGTAATCTGGATTTAAAAGCACAGGTCCTAGTAAAAGTCAGTAGGATTTATGCTCCTAAATCCCTTAGGCATGCCTGAATGTCTTTATGACAGCTGACATCTTAGTTAACCCTAAAGAATTTACCTGGGGACCTCGAAAGCTGAAAGCATAAACTTGAGCTAAACAGGCAGGCCCTCTCGCTAGGCTGAAACAAACCCTAGCCTCTAAAATTCAGGTGCAGAATGGGAGGCGTAACGCACAGTGACCAGTGGGCTACATCTTCATGAGTGTTTGTACAGCTCTTACCACAATGGCTCTGTTTAGGGCCTCTGAATTTTACTGAGATACAAATGCTAAATAGTAATGATGATCAATAATGAATATAGTGACAGAAATCAGGATTGGTGTGTGAACGATGTACAAACAGCAAAAATCAAAAAGGGACTCAATTAGCAATTAATATTATTCTCGGCTCTTATTGGAGCACAACACAAGTATTACATCAGTCAGCTTGCTCAAAGTGTATTGTTGCAAATTATTTGTATGGAAAAGAGCAGAGCATCAAGGAACCTGACGGTGATCGGTGATGGGTCTGCCCATAACAAATGGCACAGCTGCATGTTTCTGCACAACCAAAGCTTATGATTGTTTTTGGAAGGAGCAGGCAGCAGCAGCAGCAACAAAAGACCTTTGCAAACCTATGGCAAACACAGGTAATTAACAGACGATCATAAAATTTGAGTGCTGTTGGAAACCTTGAAAGGCTTATACCTGTTGTAAGATGGGATACCTTTTACAGGAAGACTTAGTGCAGCTTCTTTCATTTATCACCTGCTACTGTGCAATGTCATACACCAGACAGAGCTATGTACCAGAGGGGCAATTTTAATATTTTATTTTCACAAGCTCATATGAGCTTGATTCTGCTTATAAGGTGAGCCAATGGGGCACTCAGTCAGCAGCAAGAGATGGAATGTATACTATATCTGATATGGTCTTGATTCTACCTTCCCATAGTTAATGTTACTAGATAGACCCTACAGGAATTCTAGTCACTGAGCCAGATCCTCAGCAAGTGTAAACTAGTGAAGCTCCCTTGAAGTCACCACAGCTATGCCAATTTACACCAGCTGAGGATTTGGCTCAGTCTCTGCACTTAGCAATATCTGAAGGAGGGATTAAAGATTCAGATTCTCTTGTTGGAGTTTGTGCTACAGGCATCACACAATAATGATTTTTGGTTACTGCAGACCAAACCTGGAGTTGGATTTGAATCAGGGACCTAGAGGCGAAACCAGCGAGGTTTCCTGCCGATCAAACTGTGCTCAGAGTTGCCCAAATCAAATACTATTTGTGCAGAATTCCTTTAATCTGTGCCTGAGGTGCTCTTCCTCTCATTTTCAGTTTCTGATCGAAACCACGGTCATATCTCCTTCAGAGTGCAGAACTCTGGATGGTTTTTAGAAAGGGCTGGGTAACTTTATGGGGATAGCATTCACAGTCATGCACACCGGGACAAGGCCAACTAAATCTCATGCTTCAGGGCTTATAACTGGTCACTGTAGGGGTCAGTGCATGTAGAGGCACTGTCACCTCCCAGGCACCCCCTTGCAGCTGAGTGTGGCTTGAGTAGCAGATAATCAGCCCTAGGTCTCCAGGGTTTAGGAGTTTCTTCTCTAAAAGTCCCTGGCTGGGGTAGGCAGGGAAACACAGGCCCTCCCACTACACTGGATTCCAGCTCAGGGCCCTGTTTGGAATAGCTAGAACCAGTCTCTCTTGGTCCCAGCTGTTCTCTGGGCTACTTCCTGCCCAGGGCCGGCTCCAGGAACCAACTTTCTAAGCTGGTGCTTGGGGTGGCATTGAGAATGGGGTGGCAGTCCGAGTCCCGCGGCGGGACTCAGACTGATGCCCCATTCTCACCCGCCGCAGCAGCAATTCGGCGGCGACTGCTTTGGGCGGCAAAATTGTTTTTTGCTGACACAGACTAACACGGCTACTACACTGTAACCTAAAATTGTTAGAGCCGCTCCTGTTCCTGCCTCTACAGTTTTCCCCAGCCTTCTGCTCAGATTTTCCCTTTTAAGAGTGCTAGTCTGCTGGGTGGGATCTACGGTCTCTACAATCCCTCTAGCAGTTTCCTTTCTCTGCAGGAATTTTTCCACCAATTAAGGTTCTTAACCTTTTATCATGCCCAGATGCTTCCCTGCCTAATTAACTGCCTCCCAGTTACTCAGTGAGTTAACTACACCAAGGTTAAACTGAGTCCCCTGTGTAGAGCCAGTCAGAGGTAGGCTGGGCCCCTGACCCCTTCTGAGGGCCAGCTACCCTTTGACAGCACATTATTGCAAAATTGGCCCATTATGGATTTCTTACATTGCTCAGAAGCATCAGGTATTGGTCACTGGCCTCTCACATGGTACCAGATAGACCAGTGCCCTGTGGCAGATTCTGTGCTGCTTGCGCTTACATGTTGAATGCGGCACAGACAAAGAGCTTGTAGAATCAACCCAAATGAAGAGCTAGATTGCAAGTTTAGGCACAGCCTTGAGCAAATGCTAGTGAATAATGTATGCGAGCCTGAAGAAGCCCTGGAAGGCACTGGGACAGATTTGTAAAGGTAGTTAGATGCTGTCAGAGGATGGCAATGACCTGTGTGCCCCTCTCAGCCATTGGGCACACCTGCCAGCAGTCCCTGCCTCAATTTCCCCCTTCAAGGGCCTTCTTCAATAATTCACAAACCCTTTTTGTCTAGTCACACCCCCTCCCAGGTTCTGATTGATCAAATTATCCAACCTTCAAAATAAAGATCTCAAGTCCCTCCATCTCCCTACTTATCAGGACACTCCCAAGTTCCTGCTTTCGCCACTACAGCGTAATCACTCCCAGCAATTCTCTACACCTCCACTTACATCTTGGGGGAGCCCCCCTTCTGCTGCTCTTTATGATGGAATCAGCTGATCCCCGCTCAGGTGTGCCTCCTGAGTAACTGGGGGTGGCTGGTCCCAGGCCTCTAGCTCTTAAAGTGGCAAACTACCCTCTTACAGGCACCTAACTCCCATTGGTTTCGATGGGAGTTAAGTGCCTAAATACCTAACAATCTGGCCCATGGTGCCTAAACACACAATTCCTCCTTTGCTCCCATAGAATAATAATTTATTGTTGGCCTGTATCCGCAGCAAATTACTACCCCTTCCTGGCACAGGCTCAGGGTAGGAGGATTGGTAGCTCCAAGTTCCTGCATGTTCCCCACCCCTCACCGCCCTTCCCATCCACCTGCACCCAGGAGACAGTAACTTCACTTACTCCTACATTCCTGGAGATCCAGGTGAGGATGTAAAGGGAGATTCTTACTCCCTTCAGCAGATGCGTAGCCCAACACCACTAGCCCTAGACAGTGGGAGAGGATGAAACGGTCCTTTGAACTAGAGTGAGAACTTTATCCCGAGAATATCATCCTTCTGGATCAGTAAATGTGTCAGATCCCCATCCTGGAGGCAGCGTGCATGTCCGCTGGCTCACGCCAGAAATGTGCTTGAAAATTTAAAGCCATAAAAAAGGGGGTGAGGGAGGTTCTCTGAGAATCACATCAGTGAGTCAGAGCTGTGCCCATGAAGAGGGTAAATCTTAGGTAGCATCTCAAGTGTAATCTTCAATGGCTCTGCTGTTCAACGGTAAGTGACTGGGCAGATAAGATGAAGGCTTTAACAAAATGAGGATCTTATCGATCAAGGAAGCTGGCTGTGCATTCTGCCTTTATAAGGGGAAGGGGAGAAACTGGCATCTTGTTGATCTGGGCCCCATCTGCCTATGTCTTCTGGCTCGGAGGATTTGGGTGGGGTAGAGCTCTCACATTTCAGGCTGGAAGGGTTTTGTGGGAGGGAAATTCACAGCTAGCAGGCGATAAGGGAGTTAACATAAATAAATAAAAGATTAAGATTGAAATCTTCTGAAAAGCATGAGATTGAATTCTCCCCAACCTGACAGCGCTGGCTCTGGCAGTTCATGTCCCTACAGCCTCTTCCCCAGCCTCAAGGGCATTCATCTAGATGGGGCTACTATAAGGTGGGTGCGCAACTGGCTGGATAACCATACTCAGAGAGTAGTTATTAATGGTTCCCAATCCTGCTGGAAAGGTATAACGAGTGGGGTTCCGCAAGGGTCTGTTTTGGGACCGGCTCTGTTCAATATCTTCAACAACGAATTGGATATTGGCATAGAAAGTACGCTTATTAAGTTTGCAGATGATACCAAACTGGGAGGGATTGCAACTGCTTTGGAGGATAGGGTCATAATTCAAAATGATCTAGACAAATTGGAGAAATGGTCAGAGGTAAACAGGATGAAGTTTAATAAGGACAAATGCAAAGTGCTCCACTTAGGTAGGAACAATCAGTTTCACACATACAGAATGGGAGAAGACTTTCTAGGAAGGAGTACAGCAGAAAGGGATCTAGGGGTTATAGCGGACCACAAGCTAAATATGAGTCCACATATTTGTTGCAAAAAAAGCAAACTTGATTCTGGGCTGCATTAACAGGTGTGTTGTGAGCAAGACACGAGAAGTCATTCTTCCGCTCTACTCTGCGCTGGTTAGGCCTCAACTGGAGTATTGTGTCCAGTTCTGGGCACCGCATTTCAAGAAAGATGTGGAGAAACTGGAGAGGGTCCAGAGAAGAGCAACAAGAATGATTAAGGGTCTAGCGAACATGACCTATGAAGGAAGGCTGAAGGAATTGGGTTTGTTTAGTCTGGAAAAGAGAAGACTGAGAGGGGACATGATAGCGGTCTTCAGGTATCTAAAAGGGTGTCATAAGGAGGAGGGAGAAAACTTGTTCATCTTAGCCTCTGAGGATAGAACAAGAAGCAATGGGCTTAAACTGCAGCAAGGGAGGTTTAGGTTGGACATTAGGAAAAAGTTCCTGTCAGGGTGGTTAAACACTGGAATAAACTGCCCAGGGAGGTTGTGGAATCTCCATCTCTGGAGATATTTAAGAGTAGGTTAGATAAATGTCTATCAGGGATGGTCTAGACAGTAATTGGTTCTGCCATGACGGCAGGGGGCTGGACTCGATGACCTCTCGAGGTCCCTTCCAGCCCTAGAATCTATGAATCTAGATAGAATATGGTTCCTGATGTGTTGGCTAGAATTACACAACAGAGCACAGTACAGGAGGTGCGAGCTGTCCCGTTCTTGCTGCTGTTTGCACTCTACCCTTCTGAGCCCCAACAGTCATTAACAAAGACATCCTCATAACCACCACAGAACACTGGGGATCTGGTCTGTTTTTATCCTCACAACGCCCCAGTGAGGTAGAGGAGTACCCCTATCATTTTACAGACAGGGAAAATGAGGCACAGAGAGATTTATCAAGGTCGCTCCACAAGACTTGAAGCTAGATCTCCTGATTTCTAGCCCTGTGCTATACCTCCAAGCTCCTCCTTCTTACTGACTAGACCACTTTGCCTTCTTTTTCAACCACAATGAGTTTAATTAGCACTTGGGGCTAATTAACCCAGAGCCATTGGTATTTACCTGTCCAATGCAACAGGGGCTGGTCAGTACCTTCTCTGAGCCCATAGGTACAGTGATTGGCATGGTCTATGCGGAGATTTCCCTTGCCCCGGTTGTCCATGAACATTTTGTTTCACTCAATGAGATTAATGTTTTCAAGTGTGTTGGATGAAGGATTAGCAATGGGGCACGGAGCCTTTCCCAGTTCAAATTCCACCCAGGTCAAAAAGCCAATGGCTACTTGGCAGCCTGTATGAAATAAATGTGTCCAGTACCTATTGAACAGGAGGAAAGCTGTAATCTCAAGGGAACAGAACAGCAAACCGCTATGAGCAGTGCCATGGTCACAAAACATGCTTGGGGAGGGCCACATGCTGTCATGGCTGGTGCTCTGCCGTGGTATGGAGGATGTCCACTAACCTTACAGACTCTGGGGTATGGTTACCACCAAACACACACTATTATAAGTGGTAACCATGGGGGCCCTCATCAGGAGCCAGCACAGAGAGGCCAAGGACTGAATCAGCAAGAAGGCCCAAATCATCTGCACCTAGGAGCAATGACCCCCCCGATAAGGTATGTGGTGCATGGTGTGGGATGAACAAGCTGTGCCTGTCTTTTGGCCAGTAGAACTTCAGTCCCCTTGGCTCTGCGGGCTCCCATCAACATTGGGCACCCCCATCTAGTCCTGCAAATCAGGGGTGCTAACGTTCCCCGCCTCTCCAAATAAGAGCATCCTTGCTTAGGAAAGTAAAAAGGGAGTTCTCGTCATCGTTTTCTCATGAGCTGTTTTGGGAAGGGGTTTCCCACAATGCATCATGCTGCTTGATGGCTGAATGTAACACATATGCCGTTCTTAGAGGAGGATTTCCTCTGTCTGTGTTTCCATCTGCCTCATGGACAGACCAAGCCCACTTCCCGTCAGCTGCTATCCAGCTTGCTAGTGCGCTAAGCCACGGAGCCCTCTTATCCTCTGGCACTTTAGTGTAATTAAAATGATAATTATTCCCAGTCCAGAGCATTTCACTTACTTATGGACGGTGGAAGTATTAAAGTTGATTAAACACATATGCTGCCATTAGATAGCTCCTCCAATCACATATGGAGTGATAAAGGGCTAGCCAAAGGAGGACAAAATATAACATGATACAGTGCTAATGCAGCAAAATGCTGAGCCTGTCGCAGAGAGGGAAAGAGCTTTATTTATGCAAGTGACTTCTCTGACAAAGATAGAGCTGTAGACCAGAAGCCTAAAGAGGGTCTTTATGAGAAAGAAGTGGGCTAAAATGTCTCACATATCGTCTATTCAAGACAAGCATCCTCACATGTATAATTAATGGAACTAGAATGGAATGCAAGTGCTTTGGGCTCAAAGGATGTCTGTACAAGCATTTTGCTTGGGCTCAGTTTGCAAGGGCTTTGCACATTTATTTTAATTTTGAGTCTAAATAAACTCCAAACTCAAAGAGACATGTAGCCAAATCAAAGCTATCATTTCCATACATACGCCTCTATACTGCTATATATATATAGGTTCTTATATTGGTATATACAGTATCTGAGCATATCCAATTTCATCTGGTTTCACACCCGAAGTAGGAGTGGGACCAAAAACTTGGGGGAGTGCATTTGCAAACCCCAACTGGAGGAGTTCTGGTTCAGTTAACTCTTACTCCGGTTCAGATCCAGGCACCATTTCCTCAGAACCACCAAAGATGAGAGGGTGAATTTGCCAATTTCAGTTTATGAACCTCACTGAGCCTTCCAGCTCGCCTGGTCTGGGTTGTGCTGAAATCCGGAACAGCTACGTTTCACTCAGTTCTCCATTGCACTGTGAACATTTCACTCTGCTCTAAGAGCTGTAGGCTCTAAACCAAACATACCGAGTGTGTGAGGGGGTTAGGGTGACCTGACAATTGGGACTGTCCTGATATTGAGGAGTTTGTCCCACATCCCGACCAAAGTACGGTCGGGACGCCATTTGTCCCGATATATTTTTTTGGCTCCCCTCCTCCCCCCACTCAGGAGCGCCTTTTCAATTGTTACACTCACCCCGTATGTCCAGGTCTTCGGCAGCACGCCCTTCAGTTGCTGATGGTCTCCGGCGGCACGACATATTACCTCCCGCCGCCGTGCCGCCGAAGGCCGTCAGCGACTAAGGACCCGCCGCCAAAGTGCTGCCGAAGACCCGGACGTGCCGGGTGAGTGTGACAATTGAAAGGCGCTCCCCCTGCTGCGGTCCCCATTTTTTCCCTTTACCATCTGGTCACCCTAGAGGGGGTGTAGAAACCCCCACACTGGGATGGAAAGGGTTAAAGGACTATCCTGGGCCCAGCTAGCCCCACCGCTCCAGCTTTGCAGAGCATGCGCCAACTGGAGACAGGGTTGAAAAGTGCGAGCTACCCAGCTGAGCAGGGGAAGACTAGGGAGGAGTGCAGGCCTATCCTGAAGGCTCCTGCCTAACGGGGCTGGAGAAGCCTCCCTGAAGGAACAGTACTTTATGCAGAGCCCTGCTTGGGTAGAAGTTTGGTTTCATTTTTCATTTCTCTTTCTCTGGGACCAGAAACTGCAGGAAGGAAGCAGTGGCAGGAAGCGACCCAGGGAAGGCAACTCAGAGGGCCCCTCCTGGAGGCCAAATGCTGCTGACCTTCCTAGGGTCCTGGGTCCCCTCCCACTGCCCCACGACCAAGTGGATACTAACTGCTGGGCCCCTTGGCCCACCGAGGACCCCAGTACTGAGAGCAACTGTATGAAAAAAAAAAATCACACTGCCACCTGAGAGCAAACAAGAGTCACATTCCCTGCAGATGAGACAGTTGTCAACTACAAATACCTCTGAGAAGCTGAGCAGAGATGCAAAGGAGTGAAAATCATGGTCGAGGGAGCGTGAAGAAGGATGCTTTTTTGGCAAAGGCACTGGCCATCAGGTAGGGTAACCAGGCAGCAAATGTGAAAAATCGGGACAGTGGGTGGGGGGTAATAGGAGCCTATATAAGAAAAAGACCCAAAAATTGGGATTGTCCCTATAAAATCGGGACATCTGGTCACCCTACCATCAGGAGACTTGGGTTCAAATCACACTTCTGCCACAGATGACCTTGGGCAAGTCACTTAACTTTTTGGGGCTTCAATTTTCCTCTGTAAAACATGAACAATTATCCTTCCTTTCTCTGTCTTGTCTATTTAGATTGTAGGCTCTATAGAGCAGAGGCTCTCTCTGTGTTTGACAGTGCACAGAACAATAGGGCTCCTATCTCAGTTGAGGTCTCTAGGTACTAATAAAAACAAATGGATAATTGTTGCTAACTCAGGGCTGAGGCACATTGGGGAGAGAAGCTTAGATGATGCCTGTGGATAAACAGAGGCCTCTAGTCTCCAGGGCTTTTCAAAGGGTCTCCTTTCACGAATATGAAATTCATTTAAGGGAAGCCGGAGTGGGGGGGAGAGAAATAGAAAGCAAAGCTATTTCCTAGATCTTGTGCACAAACTGCTGAAGTTGGCCATCTTTCTCACTACAAACAAACATTTCTTTATGTACCTTGAAAGCATTAGTGAGACTGTGAGGCGAAGGAGGCCAGAAATAGCACTTGCTTTACCAATGTAATTGCCTATATTCCATCTGGGGGGAAAAGTGTGAGTTTTCTCATTTGCAGAAGTCACAATCTGAAGGGCTTTAAAATGTACTTTTTTTGCCATTGGAAAAAGTGCTGAGGTCGCTTTTTTCCCTCCACCAGTAAACAGGATTTTTTTTTAATCATTATCTTAGGTACATTGCAACAATTTAAAAAGGAGAGAGAGAGAGAGAGGATGACAAAAGCGCCCCCTCCATGTACCAGAATAAAAAAAAAATAGAAACATGTTAGCATAGGATGAAGCCCTTGATCACAGTGGAAAGTTTGGGGAAGCTGTAGAAACAAAGACAGATTTTTAAATAACCAAGAGCGAGCTGAAAATAAAATGACATGCACTTTTCTCAGTACTGGTGCCAACGGCTGTCCCAGTTATTCCACCTGGAGCGCCACCTCTGAGTATTTGCACCATGGAAGCCTTGTGGATAAGGCACTAGACTAACTGCAGGAAGAGCTGGGTTCGGTTCCCTTGCATGATCTTAGGCAAGTCACTTAATGTCTCTGTGCCTCAGTTCCCCATCTTACAGATGGGGATATTGATTCTGTCTTGTCTATTTAAACGGCAAGTCTTTGGAGGCAAGGACTGTCTCTTACTCTGCATATGTACAGCACCTTGCACAATGGGGCCCTGATCTTCACTGGGGCCGGCAGCTGCTACAGTAATACAAATAATAATCACTCATAACAGTCTCTATATGGTTCCCCTCTGCAGGATACTTACTGTCCCTGGACAGCAAAACCACATGATGCCATAGTCAGGGCACTCAGGGAGGCTGTCTACACTACTAAGCAACAACTGAGCAAGGGTTTCGAGGTCCACCCTGAAGTTTGGATGGACACCCAAACTCAAGACTCTGAGCCTTGGGTCCCATTTTACAGCCCTTATTTGTACCAGCAGACAAATTGTGCTCAATGAGGTTACACACATGAGTAAGGGGTGCAGGATGCTGCCACTTTGGGGGTTTGTCTATCACTGAGTATAAGTTATATTTCATGCCTCTCTGAGATGGGCCCTTCCAGGGGTAGTGGAAAAGGCTTTGAATCAGCCCTTGGATAAATCAAAAGCTCTTCAGACCCATCCATCTTGCTCTGGTGTGTGAGTGGATGATGAGTGGGCCCTATCCTAGTAAATCCACCGTCCATTCATCACCCACTGTGCCACCTGCTGTCCCTTTAATGAAAGAAACAGACAGATGAGAGGGCTAGACAGACAAATGACCGATAGATAGATGGATGACTGAGTCCTGCAGGCTCTCAGTGTCATAATGAATGGACCTCTGAACCTAATTGAACTAATTTCTCTCTGCATGCAACTGCTACACATTTTATTCTAGTTATGTGTTTATTTTGGTCTCTGTGGGGTCTGTGTGCCACTGCAGATAACATGGTCAACTCAAGAGCAGCACCTGTACAGACAGACACAGGCTTGTGCAGGATCTCAACACAGTAGGGACCAGAAATCAAAGACCCGAGAGAGATTTAACTAGTTCAGTATGGTGCACAGAGGACAAAACAGTGAAAAGCCCATGACACAGGGTTGTGAAAGGATGCTGGACAGATAAGAGGACTTTGCAGCTATATAATACTACTAACACATGGACTTATAGGGGACCTGATCCAAAGACCATTGAAATCAATGGAAAGATTACAGTGGGCATTGGATCAGACCCACATTCAAAGAACAGTCATCTATAATGATAATGCTGCTCAGCACTTTTATAACACTGCTCATCTGTAGATCTCAAAAGCACTTTACAAAAGCAGGTACTACTTAGAGATGACTGAAAAATATTGGAAGGGGGTTTCCACTGAAAATGTTGATTGAAAAAAAAAGAAAACTTTTTTGATTTGAAAATGATTTTTTTGGTAACTTAACACTGAAAATTTGTGGCTGAAAACTGCCAAAACCAGATTTTTTTCCAGATTTCAGCTAAAGTTTTTGGTTTTCAGTTTTCTGATGAAAAATAGAAAATGTAGAGGAAAGCAGATATTCCCCACAAACATTTGCATTTAGTTGAAAACCCAGTTTTCCATGGGGAAAAAAAGTTGTGAATGAAAATGTTCAATCAGCTCTAGTACTCATTATTAGCCTCAATTTGCAGATGGGGAAATAGAAGCACAGTTACTTTAAGGGACATGCCCATTGTAATGTATTGGTATTTTCAGACCATCCTTTCAAAGGGCACTGAGGAATATCCTTGCCATTCCCGCAACAGCTGGGCCCTGGAAATTGTCCTACTTAGCATGAGAAGTTAGGTTTCATCCGCTCAAAAGCTCCTTGTCCTGTTCCTAACAGCCCCAGGAGATTTCTGGAAACTCTGACAATGATTTATGGATGTCACTCTGCCGACAATGGAGTAACAACATTCAAGTTGGCGTGTCATTGCTGGCATGTCATTGTGAATTCAAGGTGCAGGCAGAAGTGATTATGCCATTAGCATGAAAACCCTGAAGCCATAAGGAATGGGGAAGATGCACATTTAGTATTTACTTATTTCAGTGTATACCTACTGCATGCACTAGGGACAGCTACATATTTAAAATATACAATACAAAAATAAAGTCAAAGAAATACATAATATAATGGACTCCCTACACAACACGATATCTATTTATCTATCCCAGTACTGTTATGTTTGGCCACCTTGTTTTTTCATCCTTAAAGAACAAAACACAATACTCCACATACCACCACCCACCTCCTGACCCCAATTGCCCAGGAAAACAAGATAAGCCTTGTGGTATATGTGGAAGTTTCTTATATTTGTGCTCTGTCAGACTAAAGAGAGGAAGCAAATTCCGGAGTGAGAGACCCTTTAAAATTGTAATTATTATTATTATTTGTATTACTGCAAAGTCTAGGAGCCCAAGTTGTAGACCAGGACCAGATGGTGCAAGGCACTGTACAAACACAACAAAAAGATGACCCCCACTCCAAGGAGCTTAAAATATTCTGTCATCAGCACCCTGCCATTTAAATCAAGAGGGAGCCCCGGCTCATGTCCCTCTGTTGAGTGCAACTGCCGTGATGTCACATACACACACACGGAAGAGGTCTCTCATGGAGCCAGATCCACAAAGCACTTAGTGCTTTATATACATTAATCATCTGTCCGTGTGGTAGAGGCTTTGTGATCAAAGAAAGAGTAAATCTTGTCACCCCTCTGCTGAGAGGTAGCAGATCTCGGGCCCTGGCAGGTTAGCTTTCCATTGGAGGAGAAATCAGGGACACAAGTCTGAGTATATTCTTAGCACAATGTGTTTATTTTTACACTGTCTACATCAGTCCGGGCACTCAGGCAATGCCTCGGGATCTCAGTCCAACACCAATGTCCAGTTCCCAGGGTGTAACACAGCCTCACACACTGACGCTAGTTAGAGAAATTAAGGCAGAGAGCAAACTCCCTTGCTGCTTGCCGCAGGTCCCCCAAAGAAACCCCATCAAAAAACCCATAACACAGCATTTCTTCCAAGACTAATGTGCTTACTCGCCAAGAGAGCTTATCAGATGTTGTGTACAAGCGCCATCTGGTGACCCCTACCATAACAATATCAGCAGAGCCTTCCAGGTGGAATGACTTGCAGAGATGTGCCCTTTGCTTTTATTGGGGAAAGCGGAAATTCATTATCATGCAGGAGGGGTGAACTCAACAGAGCATTGACACTGAGTGCCAAACCAAACAAGTAGTGGCACAAGACATTGGGGCAGTGGGGGCACTCAGATGTTATACCCTAGCAAAAAGCAATGCTAGGAAACCTACCCTGTCCACAACCCTATAGAATCTGACTTTTTCTTCTCTCGTGGAGTAATTTCAGGTCAGCTCCCTCTGAGAGCTCCCCACTGAAGACTACTGCTGCCCTTATCAGTGTTAATACATACTGACAGACTGGAGAATTTCCCCCCTCATTTAACTCGACAGAAAATATTATTCTGCTGTAAGCATTGTCCGGGAACGCATGAAGGCAATAAACTATGTCTATAAGTTCACCTGTCACGTCCCAAGGGATGGGGATGGTTGGAGAGTCTCAGGTTAGGTTGCTGTGTGTCTGTGTGAGTGCATGAGAGAGGGAGAGAAAGAGAGAGAAATGATACATACTTCTTTCCCTCAGCCTATTTTACAGTGCATCTGGAATAAAAGTTACATAAGAGCTGTTGTATCACTGCCTAGCAGGCATATAATAGGACAGTGAATGGAGGTCAAATGGGCTTCAAAGACCACCCCATTAAAATGTAACAAGATTACTAAGAAAATCTGCCCAGCAGAAAGCTGGTTAAAAATATCTTTCATGAAAAGATATGGGGGGGTTGTTGAAAATGAAAATGTGTTGTCAATGAAAAAATTGTGTTTTTTTCATATCAGTAACATATGGTTTCAAATGGAAAGTTTTCAGTTTTAAACTGAAAATATTTGGCTGATGAAACCCCCCCAAAAAGGAGGCTTAATTCTACTTATTTATATTTTTCACAAAACCCCAATTTTTAATTTTTTTTCAGGAAAACAAAAATTCGACTAACTCTGCCGCAGATTTTCACAAGCTCCCAGAAGAGAAATCTCTCCACAGAATCAGGAGGACAAGTGAAGGATGGATGAAATCTAAAATGTGAGTCAAGCGGAGAAAGGAGGAGCAGCCTCAGAGAACTAGAATTCAGAGAACTCCTGACTCTTCCATAATCACAATAGTAAATTCAGATTTATCTTATCACCCTATGACCTTATTAACTGGAAGGGAGGCAGGAAGAAACCATCACTATATAGTCACTATATCACTATATAATCACTAGGGATTTTCATTTAGCATCTTGTGAAGCAGCTGGTACTGGCCACTACTGGAGATGCAATACAGGATTAGATAGATTCCTTGTTTGATCCAGCATGGAAATTCCTGTGGTCTCCTCCAGTCTGACAAACTAAGCATGGTTGGTTGGGTCAGTATTTGGATGAGTGATCTCACTGTAGGAATTTTTGCTGATGAGTCAGTAGGTGCAAATCCTGCTCCAGTAGACCTTATAGAGCTTGGTGCTATGGGAATACAAAAGTATGGTGGGGGAAGGGAAGAGTCATTAGGAGTAGAAGGGGAGCCCACTTTGAGTAGTGTTTGGGGTCCCATCTGAAGATCACCATGATCCTGAAGAGGTGGCTCTTCCTTCTGACTGGGAAGGAATCAGGAAGGGCTATGAGTAGCGGAGAGGGCTTAGAGATGGCTGCCTGGCGGAGCAGGCCTCTGTATGTGCTGGCTGAGGCTTTCAAGAACCTCAAGGAGCCTGTGAGGGTTGACTTTAGTTGCGCTGTTTGTGCTTTTATCCTGGTTACCCTAAGGGTATTTCATGTCAGCTGTGTCCAAGGTGAATCTCCAAAGACATGATCGACTGGTGATACCTGGGGGTATCTTCAGAGAAGGTCCCTGATTTGTCATGGATGCCCAGGTGTTCAGGAGAGCATCCTGGATGGAAGACAGTTGGTATCACTGTGGTGATATATACCAACTCGGCTGGAATCTACTGTGCTAATGCTACATGTCCAAGCAAACTTTGACCAGTAGCATTAATGGCTTCCATTACATAGGAGGGAGGTAGCTCTAGGCACGAGGTAAAACACATTTGCTGTAACCAACCACTGAGTCACCTGCGGGCTGCAACGTGTGCCTGATTAAATGTGAAACGAGGCCAGATGAGTAGCTGCTGCACACCATGTTGTATTAGGTTGATTGGAAGGAAACAGCTGGTCCCCAGGCAGAAGCAGATAACTGCTTTACCTTGGCCTGGCATTTGGCAGATCCTCAGAGCCTGAAGAAACTTGGAGGGGAAAAAAAGGAGAGAGATCCATGAATACTTAATTGCTGTCAACAGTGTTTTACTGAGGCTTTTGGGGGAGGGGCTCAAGCCCTTTTGGGATCTCTGTCCATCAAATCTCCTTTCTGTGAGCAACAGAACAGTGGCTGTGGTTTTAGTCCCGACTGGGCCCAATACTATAATAAACACAAATATCTTCCAGCCCTCTGATCGCATCTAATGCAGATGCCACATGAACACTAATTGTTTCCCTGTGCAGTACTACTGGATATCAGATATAGACTTACCAGCATATTTGGCATCCACCTGACTAAGCAACTGCACTGCCGGTTACTCTCCAGCACTTCGTTTGCCAGTAACATCACAGGAAGGCAGATGATTACAGCCCTGCAAGATGGTCACAGCAAACCCTGTGGAACTCACATGGTTTTGCAGTAGCCTCAGCCTACGTTCACGGAAGGCTTCCTCAGTCTTTTAGTCTATCCATGTTCTTACATGACCCCTACCACCACAGTGGATGTCTATACTGCAGCGGGAAGCCTGCCTCCTTGCATGGGTAGGAAAACTCGTGCGAGTTGTGCTTGAGCTAGCGCACTTAAAAAGAGCAATAGGGGCATTGTGGCATGTGCGGCAGCTCAGGTTAGCTGTGGATGAGGAGCTCAGGACTGGAACAGCAGAGAGGAGTGAAAGTCGGGACTGAGGTGGTTGTGAAGGATCCCAATACTGAAACAGCAGGAGGCGGAGGGTGAAATGCATGTGTTACAGCAGTGGTTTTCAACCTGTGATCCATGGACCCCTAGGGGTCTGCATACTCTGTCTAAGACTTCCCAAGGGGTCTGCAGCTCCATTTGACATTTTTAGGGGTCTGCAAATGAAAAAAAATGTTGAAACCCTCTGTGTTAGAGCTATCCAGAATGGCAGGATACTACGTTAGATTAAGAGACCCACTGTCCCCGTATGTGATAGCCTTAAAGACAGCCTTTGGAATCACATTGTCTCCTCGCTCCCCCAGAGTCACTACCCAGTGGGATATTTCCAGCATTCAATAGGCAGAATCCCTTGCAGATAATGTCCCCTGGCTGTTGCACAGAACAGCCACAGAGAAAGGAAGGAGGACAAAGGAACAAGAAAAGGAATCTATCTATCTATCTATCCCCCAGCCCTGTGCTATTTAAAGGGGACTGGGAGCTCATTCAGATGAGCTAGGACAGAGCGAAATTAATGCTGGGGAAGGCTGCAGTGATCTCAATGCCACATGATAGACTGTAAATGAGAGAGGTGTCTTTCTGCCTCAGCTGAGTGAGGAAGGCAGTTCTCTCCTCTTCCCTGAATAAGCCCATCTGCAACACTTCCAATTTCAATCCAAATAATAGTTGAGGTTTGAGACTCCGTGGCAAACTAGCTCCGAGTCCCTAATCTCACCACCTGATGTCGGGGGGTGTTGGGATTTAGAGCTAATTAATTCAGCCACCTGCAATTTTCACTCAGATGTGCTGTCTGTTTCTTTCCTTCTTAGAGATACAACATTGTTTCAAAGGCTGCAGGCAACAATACTGGCTCAACTCCTCCTTCCCCTGAACAACTTCTCAATCCATGCCTCCACCACTCTCTCTCCATCTCCCTCATGCTTCCTTCCCCTCCCTCCCTCCCTCTCTCCTTTGCTGCCATATCCATTTTTTAGATTCTTATCCAAAAATGCATCTGACGTTGGGTAATTTGTTTGGCTTTGTGGAAATGGAACCTTCGTGCTCCCTTTGATGCCTTCTGCAGAGTGACGTTCTCAGCATCTGTCCCACTCTCTCTGGCAGGTTTCATCTAAGCAGGAGAGGTTTGGCACTGACTATTCCTGCTGGGCCAAGGCATCAGGTGATAAATATTGCAAGTTCTAGGAGACCCAGGAGTCTTGTCCTGATTTCTTTCCCCTGGTGATGAAGGGAGGGGAGGGAGAACCAAAAAGATAATTAGCTTGGAGTGTTCAGAGATGACATGGAAAAACTTGGTTCATTCCCTTTCAGCGCAGAATGAAAGTTTGGGTATGAACTATGTCGACTGCGAGCTTTTGGGGGCAGTGAACTTGCTTGTCTGTAAAGCACCCAACGCTCTTTTGCTCCTATATAAATAATATATCGTAATAACTGTAGCTGGATTCACTTTCTCCACATTTGTGTAGGCCGGAGTTGTTATTTTGGTAGTGCCAACTACATTTTGGGGTCCTTTGCGCCGTGCAATACACACACAAATAGTAAAAGACAGTCCTTGCCCTCAAGAGTTAACAATCTGAGCCCCAGTTCTGCAATGAACTCCACGCAGGCTGAGCCCTGTACTGGTGCAGAAACATAATGACTGCCGTGGGGGGAAGGAGGCTAGATGCAGGGATCTGCCCACACAGAGGTTAATGTAGGAGGGAGGCCTTAGTTTAGGATCAGATGCAACAGGCCAGTGTGAGGAAGGGCAGAAAAGGATGGAGTAGCAGTGACAGAAGCGTGTTAGTGAATAGACTACCTGCATGCATTCATAGGTGTAAGGAGCAGATTGGCAGCAGTAGTCACAGCTCATCACCTGATGAGTTAGTTCTTGGGTTTCTGCCTATGCTGGTCTGTTTGAATTTCAGAAGAACCCAGAATCTCCACTGAGTTTCCCCTGGTTTCAAGAATGAAGCAAAACGTCACATTTTGTGCAATTTCTTTGCAAAACCATAAATTGACTCTAGGTTTTCTTGAAAATGGCCCGAGGTTCAACTGAAAGTTTTGTGGCTGTTCAGAAAGCTTTTGACCACCAATCTCTGAATTCCAGGAGTGTCCCACACTAACTGAGTGTGGTCCTCTGACAGCCGCTGGTGTCCGGACCACATAGAGGTTGATGAGTCTGCTTCAGCTCTTGCTAACAAGAAGGAGTCTTTTAACTCAGGTAGTAGAGTTTAGGCTTTTAGATCCAGAGTTCTGGGGTTCAATCCCCACTGCCAACAACCCACTCATGCGCGTCCCATTACAAACGCAATTAAATTGAGAGATGACACTCGACAAAACCCATAAACTCAGGAATATTTTGCTCAGTTTGGATATCTTGCAAATATTTCATACTGTTACAGTCAAAACTAGACTGCTAGGTACTTTCAGCTCTAGAAAATGTCTTCTTCTTTCCCTGCTGGGTCAGTGAGTGATACATTACATTTGTCTATCTCTCAAAGTCATGCAACATAAATAGGGTTTCTGACAGTGGCAGCTGTTAGTCATTATTGCTATCAGTACTAAGGCCCGCCATGGGAACTTAGGCAAAATTCTTTGGCAATGGTCTTGCCACAATGGTAAGTAACTTGTGTTTCTGCTGTTTTCCTGACAGAAGACTTTCTTTGGAAGCTACAGGAAGGTCAACAATTTTTTGGTTGAAGGTCAAGGGACACCTGCAATGATGGCTACAAACAGCCCAGAAGAGCCCAGCGGCTCAAGGCTTGTTGCTGTTTGAAAGAGATAAAGTTATAACTACTTAACGTGCCTGGAAGTGAAATTAGAACGATCACATAATCTCATTAGCCTCTGACTACCAGTCCAGCATGGGAATATGAATCTTAATTGGTACTTTCTTATCAATACACCAAAGTCAGTGGGATTAGGGATAAGGCTCTTAATGCAACCTGGATTTTTGGAAGATGCTTCTGATTTTATTGTGATCAGGAAATACCACCAGTGCAGAGATAAAGGGCATAGGGAGAGGGTTCATTTACAATAGTCACAAGAACTTGGAGTTTGCAAGGTATTGGTATATATAAACAGTCACATCTGCACAGGTCTCTAGCTCACACACAAAAAATATACAGTCTGTGCAAAGAATGCCCAAGAAATCAGCAGCACATGTATATAGGAAATTAAAATGCATCATTGTTTCTTGCTTGGGTAGGTCTCTGGGGGCAATATTTTGATTATACCACATTGCTTAAAATAATACCCCAGAAAATATGCCACAATCTACATTACCTAACCCCCAAACAAAAGTACTCCATGAATTGCATTAAGTATTATATTTTTACTGGTTGATTAAAGTTAAGTGCACGTTGAAGCAATTTGCTGAACAGGGATGCTTGGCTGAATTGGGACCTAAATGCATATCCAAGTGCTTAGTGGGATTTTCACCCTCTTCCCCCTTCTAAGTAGAGAAACATGAATTCTTACATTAATTTGAATCTCCTGTCACGCTAACAAATGAAGAGCAGCAGATATAATATCCCATCAACCCAATCCCAAAACACCAGCTGCTCGCTTTGTCAGGGTGACCCGAAGTAAACAACTGGGTGTTGGCTGGTGTATTTTTCCACTGATTAAGCATAAACTCAGGACTCCTCAGAGTGCATTAGTCGGCAGGAACATTCTTCTGAGTGTGACTGCCTTGCAGCAGATAACCTGTGCCCATCTTTGTCAGCAGTGAAAGGCAGAGCTTTGCCCCTTTCATGGGAGTAAATGAGCAAAAATGTCTGTAATAATCAAATCTACAATTCTTTCCTGTCGTGGAAGTACTTCCTATTCATTCCCGGTCTGTCAGCTCCAAGCTGCATTTTTCTCTCTATTATGTCAGCTATAACATATAGTTCAACCTCTCCCCCAAACCTCTGCAAAGCTTTTCTCGTTCCTAATTTCTTTCACTTCATTTTTTACTGCACTCATTCCCCTCTTGGTGAACATTTTCCTTGGGAATTGGCTGGATAGGCAGGAATACCCCCTAGGACATGCCCCAGGGCACAGGTCTCAACCAGTGGGTCAGGAGCGACTGCACTTGTTTTGAGACGCCTCATGTCCTGCATGTTCACGCAGGATTGCAAGAGGGTGTAAAGTATCTCCTTATTCCCCTAGAGTGTCTACCACAACACAAGTAGCAATACAAGCAAAATCATGGAGCAGGTCCTCAAGGAATCAATTCTGAAGCACTTAGAGGAGAGGAAAGTGATCAGGAACAGTCAGCATTGATTCACCAAGGGCAAGTCATGCCTGACTAACCTAATTGCCTTCTATGACAAGATAACTGGCTCTGTGGATGAGGGGAAAGCAGTGAACATGTTATTCCTTACTTTAGCAAAGCTTTTGATACGGTCTCCACAGTATTCTTGCCAGCAAGTTAAAGCAGTATGGGCTGGATGAATGAACTATAAGGTGGATAGAAAGCTGGCTAGATCATCGGGCTCAACGGGTAGTAATCAATGGCTCCATGTCTAGTTGGCAGCCGGTATCAAGCGGAGTGCCCCAAGGGTCGGTCCTGGGGCCGGTTCTGTTCAATACCTTCATTAATGATCTGGAGGATGGTGTGGACTGCACCCTCAGAAAGTTTGCAGATGGCACTAAACAGGGAGGAGTGGTAGATACACTAGAGGGTAGAGATAGGCTACAGAGGGACCTAGACAAATTAGAGGATTGGGCCAAAAGAAATATGATGAGGTTCAAGGACAAGTGCAGAGTCCTGCACTTAGGACGGAAGAATCCCATGCACCGCTACAAACTAGGGACCGAGTGGCTAGCAGCAGTTCTGCAGAAAAGGACCTAGGGGTTACAGTGGATGAGAAGCTGAATTTGAGTCAGTGTGCCCTTGTTGCCAAGAAGGCTAATGGCATTTAAGTAGGGGCATAAGTAGGGGCATTGCCAGCAGATCGAGGGACGTGATCATTCCCCTCTATTCTGCATTGGTGAGGCCTCATTTGGAGTACTGTGTCTAGTTTTGGGCCCCACATTATAAGAAGGATGTGGAAAAATTGGAGTCCAGCGGAGGGCAACAAAAATGATTAGGGGGCTGGAGCACATGAGTTATGAGGAGAGGCTGAGGGAACTGGGATTGTTTAGGCCTGGTCTACACTAAGAGTTTATATCGAATTTAGCAGCGTTAAATCGAATTAACCATGCACCTGTCCACACAACGAAGCCATTTATTTCGATATAAAGGGCTCTTAAAATCGATTTCTGTACTCCTCCCTGATGAGGGGATTAGCGTTAAAATCGATATGGCCATTTCGAATTAGGGTTAGTGTGGATGGAATTCGATGCTAATAGCTCCGGGAGCTATCCCACAGTGCACCACTGCGAACTCTCTGGACAGCAGTCCCAGCTTGGATGCTCTGGCCAGGTAAAGCCCCAGGTAAAGCCCCGGGAACATTTGAATTTCATTTCCTGTTTGGCCAGTTTGAATTTCATTTCCTGTTTGGCCAGCGTGGTGAGCTCAGTAGCACAGGTAATGATGCAGAGCTCTTCAGCAGAGGTGACCATGCAATCCCAGAATAGAAGGAGGGCTCCAGCATGGACAGAACGGGAGGTGTTAGACCTGATAGCAGTCTGGGGTGATGAATCCGTGCTAGCAGAGCTACAATCTAAAAGATGTAATGCAAAAATCTATGAAAAAATCGCCAAGGCCATGACGGAAAGAGGATACAGCAGGGATGCAACGCAGTGCCGCGTTAAAATTAAGGAGCTGAGACAAGCATACCAGAAGACCAAAGAGTCAAACGGATTCTCCGGGTCAGATCCCCAGACATGCCGCTTCTATGCTGCACTGCATGCCATCCTAGGCGGGGGTGCCACCACTACCTCACCCATGTCTGTGTACTCCGAGGATGGGGTATTCTCATCATTCGCTTCCTCTGATGTTTTTGCGGACGGGGAAGATGATGACGGGGATGATGAGGATGAGGTAGTCGACAGCGCTCTGCAGGGCGATTTCCCCGAAAGCCAGGAACTTTTCCTCACCCTGACAGAGATCCCCTCCCAACCCTCCCAAGGCCGTATCCCGGACCGTGAAGCCAGAGAAGGCACATCAGGTGAGTGTATCTTTTCAATCGAAAAGACATGGTTGTAAAGCAATTGGTTTTTAATGGTTACTTTGCCCTGAGGACTGGGGATGCATTCCTCGCCAGTAGAGCTACTGGAAAAGTCTGTTAACATGTCTGGGGATGGAGCGGAAATCCTCCAGGGACATCTCCATGAAGCTCTCCTGTAGGTACTCTATAAGCCTTTGCAGAAGGTTTCTGGGGAGGGCAGCCTTATTGCGTCCTCCATGGTAGGAAACTTTACCACGCCAGGCCAGTAGCACGTACTCTGGTATCATTGCATGGCAGAGACTGGCAGCATACGGCCCCGGAATTTGCTGGCATTCAAGCAACATCCGTTCTTTCTCTGTCTGTGTTATCCTCATCAGAGTGATATTATTCATGGTGACCTGTTTGATTACGGGGACTGTCAGAGGTGGCCGTTTCTACTGGGCTGTTTGCCTGTTCCTGAAAAGAAATCCTCCCCGCAGTTTCCAGCCACGCGGTGGGGGAGGGGAGGGTGATCGTTCACGCTGGGCAGTTGGCATTCGGCTAGCAGGGAGCTTCCCTGATACCAGCCACGCGGTGGGGGAGGGGAGGGTGATTGTTCATGCTGGGCAGTTGGCGTTCGGCTAGCAGGGAGCTTCCTTGATACCAGCCACGCGGTGGGAGGGGGGCTGTTCAGGCTGGGCTCTTGGCGTTCGGCTAGCAGGGATCTTCCCTGATACCAGCCACGCTTTTGGGTGATGGCGAAAGCTAGCATCCCAGAGAATGGGATGGCTGGAGTTACTTTGTTTTGAGTTACTTGGCTTTGAGCGTGAAAGGAGGGTGCTGCTGTTAATTAAGGTTTCCGAAGCCAAAAGTCTGTGGCTTACCATGGCCGCCCGCTAGCCAAATTCCGTTGCCCAGCCCTGCATGTGTGATCTGTACACCAAAGCCCCAGGCACTCAATATAAAGATGCAAAATGCGACCTTGTACTGAAAGTATATTTAGTAGGTACTGTGAATGGTGCTGTTCACTGCGAAAGAGTATATGCATTGTTCTGTAAAATGTATCTATTTAAAAAATTCAGTCCCTTTTTTTCATCCCACAGCTGCAACTCTCCCTAGGCTTCCCCTGGCATCTCCCTCCCAAAGGCTGTCACAGATAAGGCAGAGAAAGAAATGCACACGCGACGAGATGTTCTCTGAGCTAATGCAGTGCTCCCGCACTGAAGTAGGTCAGCAGAATCTGTGGAGGGAGACAATTTCCCAATACAAGCAAGAGGGCAGCGCTTGAGCTGAGAGGTGGCGTCAGGAAGACCAGAGGGTGACAGAGGCGATGCTTGGGCTACTGCGGGAGCAAACTGACACGTTCCGGCGTCTGGTGGATGTTCTGCAGGAACGCGGGCAGGATGACAGACCGCTGCTGCAGCACATCTGTAACCACCCTCACCCCTCCCCAAGTCCCATAGCCTCCTCACCCAGAGTCCCCAAAACTCGGGGGTGGGGGGGAAGGCAACGTGCAAACAACCACTCCACCCCTGCGGATTGCTCAAGCAGCAGAAGGCTGTCATTCAACAAGTTTTGAAACAGCCTTTCCTTCCCTCCTTGCTCCACCCCTCTGCCTGCACCCCACCCTGGCCACCGTCCCAGTTCTCTCCCTGTCTTCCCAAATCTTGAATAAAAAAGTGTTGTTTGTGAAACAATGATGCCTTTATTTCCTTTCAAAGCAAGGTGTGCTTGAAGGGGGGGAAGGGGGCTGGTAATTGGAGAGGACAGGCAATATAAACAGAGTAAACAAACGGGGGGCAGGTTCTCCTCAAGGAGAAACAAATGTAAGAGTCACTGGTTACCCTGGTCAGTCTGGAAGCTAGTTTTCAAAGCTTCCCTGATGTGCACTGCATCCTGCTGTGCTCTTCTAATCGCCCTGGTGTCTGGCTGTGCATAAGCTGATGCCAGGCGATTTGCTTCAACCTCCCACCCCGCCATAAACATCTCCCCCCTTGCTCTCACAGAAATTGTGGAGCACACAGCAAGCAGCAATAACAATGGGTATACTGGTTTCACTGAGATCAGAGCGAGTCAGTAAGCTTCTCCAGCGCCCTTTCAAACGTCCAAAAGCACACTCCACCACCATTCTTCACTTGCTCAGCCTGTAGTTGAACAGCTCCTTACTACTGTCCAGGGCGCCCGTGTATGGCTTCATGAGCCAGGGCATTAAGGGGTAGGCTGGGTCCCCAAGAATCACTATAGGCATCTCCACATCCCCAACAGTTATTTTGTGCTCTGGGAAGTAAATACCTTCCTGCAGCTGTCTAAACAGACCAGAGTTCCTGAAGACGCGCGCGTCATGAACCTTTCCCGGCCATCTGACGTTGATGAAACGTCCCTTGTGATCCACCAGTGCTTGCAGCACCATTGAAAAGTAGCCCTTTCGGTTAATGTACTGGCTGCCCTGGTGGTCCAGTCCCAAGATAGGGTTGTGAGTCCCGTCTATAGCCCCGCCACAGTTAGGGAATCCCATCGCAGCGAAGCCATCTACTATCGCCTGCACATTTCCCAGGGTCACTATCTTTGACAGCAGCAGCTCAACGATTGCGTTGGCTACTTGCATCACAACAACCCCCATAGTAGATTTGCCCACTCCAAATTGATTTGCGACTGACCGGTAGCTGTCAGGTGTAGCAAGCTTCCAGAGGGCTATGGCCACTCGCTTCTGGACTGTCAGGACTGCTCTCATCCTGGCGCTTCAGGGCAAGGGACAGCAAGTCACAAAGTTCCAGGAAAGTGCCCTTACGCATGCGAAAGTTTCGCAGCCACTGGGATTCATCCCAGACCTGCAGCACTATGCGGTCCCACCAGTCTGTGCTCGTTTCCTGGGCCCAGAATTGGCATCCCATGGCATGAGCCTGCCCCATTGCCACCAGGATGTCTAATTTGCAGGGTCCCGTTCTCTGACAGAGGTCTGTGTCCATGTCCTCGTCACTCTCCTCACCGCGCTGACTACTCTCCTGATTTCTCAAGTTCCAGTTCTGGATAAAGCGCACGATAATGCGCGAGGTGTTGACAATGGCCATAACTGCTGTGATGATCTCCCCGGGCTCCATGCTCGCCGCGCCATGGCATCTGCGCTTTCAATCCAGGGAAAAGGGCGCGAAACCATTGTCTGCCGTTGCTTTCCCAGAGGGAGGGGGGAGTGACCGTTGAATGACGACATGTACCCATAACCACCCACTACAAATTTCTTGGCCCATCAGGCATCGGGAGCTCGACCCATAATTCCAATGAGCAGCGGCGACTGCGGGAACTGTGGGATAGCTACCCACAGTGCACTGCTTGGAATGTCGACGCTTGCCACGATACTGTGGACTCACAACGCCAATTTAATGTACTTAGTATGAACACACGTTTGACTTCATAATATCGGTTCACAAAAATCGATTTTGGTAAAATTGAACTACAGTCTGAGTGTAGACAATACCCTAAGTCTGCAGAAGAGAAGAATGAGGGGGGGATTTGATAGCTGCTTTCAACTACCTGAAAGGGGGTTCCAAGGAGGATGGATCTAGACTGTTCTCAGTGGTGGCAGATGACAGAACAAGGAGTAATGGTCTCAAGTTGCAGTGGGGGAGGTCTAGGTTGGATATTAGGAAACGCTTTTTCACTAGGAGGGTGGTGAAGCACTGGAATGGGTTCCCTAGGGAGGTGGCGGAATCTCCTTCCTTAGAGGTTTTTAAGGCCCGGCTTGACAAAGCCCTGGCTGGGATGATTTAGTTGGGGATTGGTCCTGCTTTGAGCAGGGGGGTTGGACTAGATACCTCCTGAGGTCCCTTCCGACCCTGATATTCTAGGATTCTATAAGAGAGGAAACAGCTTCTGCAGGACTGCTATTCTCTCTCCCAGGCAGATGGGCAGAGAGTGAGCAGGGATGGCAGCCTTATCCCCAGTGCACTGAGCAGCATGCTGAGGGACATGCTATACACCAGGCATAGGGCTGGAGGGAAACTGGAAAGCAGCTTGGGACTGTCTGGGTCATAGTCTGCTTCCTGGGCTGATCCTAGGGCAACTCAACTATGCACTGGCCCTTATACAAGGCTCATGGCAAAGTCACAGTTTCACCCTTTATGGTTGTATGGGAGGAGTGGTCCCCAAAATGATGGGAAATGAGTCCTGAAACTGTTTTCTTTTATAAACATGCTGTCACAGTATGGGGAAGGTTCTTGAATCACTATGCGAGGGTAGCCAGGGACAACCCGCCTACCTAACATTTGAAAAAAGTAAGGAAGAAGGTGTCTAATAGTCTTATGTACAATCACTGGGCCTAACAACCTAGTTAAGGCAAAGAAAGTAGTGGAATCCCCTTCCTCTGAGTCACTTAAAATTAGAGGTAGAATTTGGTGAATTAAAAGTTATTTTCAAAAGTGACCTAGGCTTTTAGGAATCTACAGCCTAGATTTTTAAAGTATTTAAGCATTTCAAGGCCTAAATGATTTTGGAGTCTGTCTCTTTTAAAGTTACTTTTGAAAATGGGACTTAGTCTACGTCACATAGGCTTTGCAACGCAACACATAAATATCGTTTAAAATATGGGCCTAAGTCTTATTGACTTTCAATGAGACTTAGGCTCCTAAGTGCCTGAGTCACTTTTGAAAATGGGACTTAGGCTAGTATATCATTTAGATGCCTTTTAAATTTTTACCTGGGAAAAAAAAGTGAAAATATTTTAAAAAATGATTTTTTCCATTTTTGAAAATTAAATTGTACAAAATGAAATGTTTTTAATTTTTCTAATTCAAAGTGGAAACAAAAAAAAATATTATGAGAAATACCTCCATGAGCAATCAAGAGGAGCAATCAAAACTGGCAAACAAACAAAACTAAACTAAAAACAGACAAATAAATAATCTTGAACGATCAAACAAAAACCAAGTGACAATAAAAAATGAAAAAACAACAAGTTTCTATTTTTTGAAAACCAGCAACTTTCTAGAGAAATGTTTTTGTGAACATTTTTGGTTCTGTAAAACAGCCAAACATAATTGAAAAACATTTTCAGATGAAGATTTCTGACCATCTGTCTTTAGAACTGGATTGGACAAAACACTGGAGAATGAGCTGTAGGATTCAGTCCTGTACTGGGAATGGACTAAGTCATGTAGTCATAGAAATGAAAGATGCAACAGCCCGTTTGATCATCGATTGTATCTCCCTGTTGGTGCATGGTCAGGTACTACTGTATATTCTCTAGATATAGGATGGGATTTTTAAAAGTACTTTTGAGCCTGCAACAAAGAATTCAGTCAAATTCATAGATTCATAAATTCAGTGGGATCTTAGGATGGGAGCATCACAGCACCTAATATTTAGGCACCTAGAAAAATCACTGTGATTCATAAAGCCTGAGTTAGGCTCCTCGGCTCCCTATATAATGAATGGGGAGAGAGAGAGAGAGAGACACCTTGGACAGCAATTCATAAAAGCCAGCACACTAGGCAAGAAGATACCTAAGCTAGCCAATGGGAGATGCTGACAAAAGGGATACGTGCTAAGCACCACCCCTCTCTTGTAGATAGGCACCTATCGCTGCTTGAGATACTCAGCTATGAACCCTCTACTGGAGTTAGAGGCCTATGCTGTTTTCACAGGAGGAGAAGGAGGTGGTGTCCACTGTATAGCTTTTAGCCTAGTAGTTAAAGCACTCTCCTGGGATGCAGAAGACCTAGGTCCCTTTGTCCCCCACCTCCTCAAATTAGACGGGGGGAAAGTATTTGAACAGGGGGTCACCCACTTCTCAGGAGAGTGCTCTAACCACTGAGCCATGGGATATTGGGATATGGAGCTCCCTCCGTCTCTCCTGTTGAAGGTGTTCCACTGTGGATAAATAGAGTAATTAGAACAGGGGAACTGGATCAGGCATCTCCAACTTCCCATATAGGACCCCTAACCACGGGACTATAGAGTCAGTCTCACACTCTCTCTGGCCCAGTGGCTCTGCTGCTGTGGATAAATACTTGAATAGTCATTGGGCCAGAGTGAAAGTGCCAAGGGAACTTGTACCCTGAAAACATAGACACAGAATGAGTTTAGGCACCTACCAGGTTCAGCAGCAGTTTTGTGGATCGCAGTGGCCCTGAAACTGGAACTTGGGCTCCTAACGCCTTTGGTGCCCTCAGGCTTTTGCCACTAACTTCAGTAAATGCAGGATTGGGACATAAGTGACATAGGAGCACAAGTCACAGACTTAGGCACTTTTAAAACCCTGCCCATTATCTCTAACACATTCTGTCTCTCTAGTGCCCATGATGGTGTCCTACCGCCATCAGCACCATGGACAGTGCATGAAATAGGAAAACACACAAGAACAAGCAGCAGCTAGGGAAAACAAAGGTGGAGCAGAAAGGAGGAACAGACCTGGCTGATTAATCTCAGCATTTTGGACCAGAGTTTTAAAGGTATTTAGGTGCCTAAAGATGCAGCTAGGACTTGCTCAAGGTCACACACAAGGTCAGTGGCATTCTGGGAAAAGAAACCAGCTCTTCTGATTGTCTTAGCCACTGGACCATGCTGGCTCTGTGAATACGGTTCAGAACCTTTACAAAGATTCCCTTTAAGTTTGGTTCTGAGAACGCATGAATGAATGTTAACGCAGAAGGGGTGCTGGGTCTGGATCTATTTCTTCATTCTGCCACGGATTGCTGCAGATTTTTGGACAAGTCTAGAGGCTGTTTCTTTATGTTCACTGCAGAGTCTTGAAGATGGTGATACTCTGAACTTTACTCTGATTTTTTTTTCCATGAACAGTGACTTGAGCCCTAAAAGCAAAGAACTATCAATACTCCTACAATTATTTCTGCTCTATTCACCCTCAGCACCTCTCAGAGGAGGAAGTTAAAACCACAGAAAACTACAAATGCTTCCTGTTCAGGAAGGCTGGGGCTAGAATCTGATTGAGCCCTTCTAAGGCTCTTATACGGTGCCCAACACCATAGTATCTGGGCTCATGAATGTGGCCTTGCCACTTAATTTCTTCATGCCTGGCATATCCTGCTGTCTAATTAAATGCATCATTTTCTCTTCCGAGTAACATTTCAGTGATAAATGGAATGCTTGGCCTTACAGAACAGGCTATTTTGTGTGTAGATATTGGAGTCAGTTTGCAAAGTGAGCTCACTGTGCTGCAGAGATATTCTCATGGTTATTATAATACAGCTCAAAGAGAAAGAGTGTAGTCCCAGTCACCCAGGACCAAAACCAGGGATGTGTAGACAAGAGGCCCATTGGCAAATAGGAGCCCAAGGAGGGTGCCTAACCTGTGTTTAAATGGAGCAGAGTGCAGCCACCCTGGAGGTGCAACCTGCGAGACTACAAGCCCATAGTACAATGCACCATCTTGATCTCAGCAGAAAGACAGTAAGGTTGTGATGGAGCATGGCATACTGGGACTTGGCATGTTAAACATAGCATTCACCAGCCACACCATAAAACGGTGCACTCTGCATGAGACCCCCCGGGTTGTAGCAGGACCAATCTTCCCTTACACTAGTTTTTCTTGTATGGGCTGCAGCCCTTACTCCTGAACCTAAACACCAAGCCCCTGAACGAGAGTAGAGAACTCTGCTTTGCCATTTGTAAGCGATGAGAATGTCTTCTAGTAGCATCATTGACAGGGAAGGAGTGTGGGCTAGTAGTTTAAGCAAGTGTCTGTGAATTAGAATGCCATTACATTGGGAATAGAATGCTTAACATGCTTACTTGCAGTATGTTATGCAACACCTACTTGTCTACATATTGTACCAAATTCCAGACAGAATGTAGTCTCTCATTTAAAAAAAGACGACGACAAAGCAGGGATTCAAGGCAGAATGAAAGGTGTAGTTTGTAGTACATAGCGACAGCTAGTTTAAAAACAGGGGAGGAGGATGGTGATTTTTTTTTAATTTTGAAATCTCAAACTTCATCCAAATTTTGAAATTTGAAACATTTTGACCAATAATGTAGGTGGACAAAAAATGAGAGAGTTTATGAAAATTTAACGAATAGCCCTCACCCCTTTTTAACTTAGAAATTTTAAAACCTGATATTGCATCAGTTTCCAAAAATCAAAAACTGTGACTACCTTTATTTAAAGCTGTTTTCTTTAGTAAACTTCTGTTTCAGAAACTCTGAGGTTCCATGGATTATTACACACCTTGGCCACTAATTTTCAATGGGGCCCTTGGGCAAATCATTTTGCCTTTCTGTGCTTCCATTACCTTTGCTGTAAAAGAGGTATCTTTATATTTCCTAGCTGTGCAGCCATATTGGAAGGCTTTATAAGTCAATGTTTGTAAAGTGCTTTTATTTTTACTCATTCATTTATTATTTGCATTGGGGGTAGCGCTCAAGATCCCCGGTCATGTACCAAGACCCTATGGTGCTAGGTGCGTTACAAAACACCCAACCAAAAAGACAGTCCCTGCCCCACAGAGCTTACAATCCAAATGAAAAGAGACCATTCACAGTTTATAAGACCATCATTGTAGTATCTGGGTGTACATTACGTGGCTTAAATTGGGTGCAAATAATAATAGCCAAACACACACACACAGCTTGTAAGCCAGGACACAGAATGCTTTGAGACTTGACTATGGAAAACACTACAGAAGCGCACAGTAGACAACATTTAATCCTGTGTAGCGAGCCAGGTCAAGGTCTATGAACTACTTAAAAGTCCCACACAGGTCTTCTGATAGCCCTCTGAGTAAGGTTGTATTTCACCCAGTATTACTACCTTCTATCTCAAATTCAGTAGCCCAGCTTTCCAGTCTGGTTCTAAGGAGTTAAAAACTTATCTAGGAAAAGTTGGGTGCATCTAGTCTGCACAGACTCTGACACTATCTGGAGTGGTTTGGTTCAGGAGGCTGCACTTAATTAAAACTGCAAAATGGAACAATTAGCTGAAGCCGAAAATTTCCTCCAGCCTCAGTTAAGCATGACGGGTGTTTTCTAATCTCTCTATTTATCTTATTGTCAATCTGTAGCTATCAATTAAAACAATTCTCAAAATTCTATTTTGATGGGTCCATTTGGAAACCACATAGATAACAATAGAATCATTTAACTTTTCTTTTGTGGAGCTTAATTTGCCTGGGGCGTTTTTAATTCTGCTTTCCATTATTAAAAAGGATTTGGGTTCTGGTCTCAGCCCTGGCAGTCTCTTGGCATGCTACCACGCAGGGGGATTCAATCTCAGTTCCCAAGGCTGGTAAGGTTACAGAGATGGCAGAAGGGACCAATTTCTGACACACCACTGGAGCATAGGTTTGGTAGGTTGAGGGAGCACACATAGCTTTCTTCTGGACTGGGAGAGTTTGCCACTGTGATAGGGAGTCTTTGTGGTCTGGAAATAGCGAGGACAATGAAATGGATCCAGACAGACCTTTTCCTCTTTTAGAACAGAGCTGGTTAGTTCACAGGTTTGGTACTGGGCGGTAGTGCCTTTTACCACTAGGTTATCAGTTCAAATCCAGCTCAACCTGGTAAAGGCTGAACTATGCTGAGTCTGTCAGCAGTGCAAGAGGAGTTCAGGGCATTAAATAATGTCCTCTTCTACTAGTCAACTGAGTTGCATCTCACTGAATTTAGCACTGGTAAGAGGTGCCATATTGCCAGTCCTGGCTCAGGCCTCCATTTATCTATAGCAGAGGCACCAGCTTCCCCTAACACTTCAATCTGTCTGTCTCTCTCTCCTGCCATGGAAGGACCATCTCTAGGGCCCAGAGGGGAGTTCAGTCACCAGGGCCCATTCAATCCTCGGTCTCTCTGTTTAGACCAAACAAGACTGACAATGAGGATGGGTTTGCTGTGTTTTATTTTTAGTGTAGACCTCTGTCTCCTAGCCCCTTGCATTCAGACCCCTGAACAGATGGCAACCACCTTTGCTCACTGCTGATCACAGCACTATTCAAAGCAGTGTCTCAGAGATGCCTGGCTCCTTATTCCAGCCACTATCACCTGAGCCATCCAGCTCCCCCTTAACATGTGATTTAAGGATGGTAAATAAACTGTAGTAATAGCTGACGTTAGCAGTGACCCTTCCCTATGCTCCAGACACCCGTTCCAGCTGAACGCAGCAGTCATTTGTTAGCACAAGTTTGAAGCATTCTAAGTAAATCAGGGACCTTGTTGAAAACCCCTGGTCAGCACAGACAGCTGAGATGACTCCTTCACAGTTGTTTATTAAAGCAGCAGTAATCTCTGGATTGGGAATTCACCTCCTTATTTATACACAAGAATGGCCATACTAGGTCAGACCAAAGGTCCATCCAGCTCAGTATCCTGTCTACCGACAGTGGCCAATGCCAGGTGCCCCAGAGGAAGTGGACCTAACAGGTAATGATCAAGCGATTTCTCTCCTGCTATCCATCACCCACCTCTGACAAACAGAGGCTAAGGACACCATTCCTTACCCATCCTGGCTAATAGCCATTAACGGACTTCATCTCCATGCATTTATCCAGTTCTCTTTTAAACCCTGTTATAGTCCTAGCCTTCACAGCCTCCTCAGGCAAGGAGTTCCACAGGTTGACTGTGCACTGTGTGAAGAACTTCCTTTTATTTGTTTTAAACCTGCTGCCCATTAATTTCATTGGGTGGCCCCTAGTTCTTATATTATGGGAACAAGTAAATAACTTTTCCTTATTCACTTTCTCCACACCACTCATGATTTTATATACCTCTATCATATCCCCCCCAGTCTCCTCTTTTCCAAGCTGAAAAGTCCTAGCCTCTTTAATCTCTCCTCATATGGGAACCATTCCAAACCCCTAATCATTTTAGTGGCCCTTCTCTGAACCTTTTCTAATGCCAGTATATCTTTTTTGAGATGAGACCACATCTGTACGCATTATTCAAGATGTGGGCACACCACGGATTTATATAAGGGCAATAAGATCTTTTCCATCTTATTCTCGATCCCTTTTTAAATGATTCTTAACATCGGGTTTGCTTTTTTGACTGCCGCGGCACACTGCGTGGACGTCTTCAGAGAACTAGTCACGATGACTCCAAGATCTTTTTCCTGATTAGTTGTAGCTAAATCAACCATATGACGGGGGCTAGGGTTATTTTTTCCAACGTGCATTATTTTACATTTATCCACATTAAATGTCATTTGCCATTTTGTTGCCCAATCACTTTTTTTTGTAACATCTTTTTGAAGTTCTTCGCAGTCTGCTTTGGTCTCAACTATCTTGAGCGGTTTAGTATCATCTGCAAACTTTGCCACCTCACTGTTTACCCCTCTCTCCAGATCATTTATGAATAAGTTGAATAGGATTGGTCCTAGGACTGACCCTTGGGGAACACCACTAGTTACCCCTCTCCATTCTGAAAATTTACCATTTATTCCTACCCTTTGTTCCCTGTCTTTTAACCAGTTCTCAATCCATGAAAGGATCTTCCCTCTTATCCCATGACCACTTAATTTATGTAAGAGCCTTTGGTGAGGAACCTTGTCAAAGGCTTTCTGGAAATCTAAGTACACTATGTCCACTGGATCCCCTTTGTCCACATGTTTGTTGACCCCTTCAAAGAACTCTAATAGATTAGTAAGACATCATTAGACATTAGATAAGTCAGTACATCTGACTCTTTGGGAATGGGGAATGAGTTTCCTGAACCTGCTGGCATTCCGAGCATGCTCCAGTTAGATGAGAGAGCTCCCCAACACAGTGCACAAAACTAAAGCAGGGTGGCCCCATCTTTACCCAAAGAAGGGGTCACACTGGCAGTTTGCTACAAGGATCACACCTGCTCTCAGTGTCCTCAGGTCATATGAAAGGGGGTCAATTTTTCCATCATACACCTGATTTGACCTCTTACTTGTATACCATGATCCAGTTTGTATCAACGGTGGCCAATGATGAAAGGGGGAAAGATGGTAGCCCTGCTGCTCTTTAGAAATGACAGGGACAAGCGCACAGTAAGACCTCTGCTCAGATGAGGATGGAGAACTGTAAAATTCAGAAAGGTGCCTAAGTGATTTGGTTGCTCAACTGAGAGGCCTTAAAAGATGTCTGATTTTCAGCATTATTTGAGACTAACCCTTTTAAGGTGTCCCCAACTGGAACCCAAAAATCACCTGGATCAGTTGAAAATCTCAGCCTGAGACCCCTCTCCTCTATAGATTTTATGGCTGTGTTAAAAATGAGAGTGCCTGAAAGCCATAGCATCGATATCCTTGGACTGAAAGGAAAAACAACCCAGGAGTGAAGTATATATTGAAAGATAGTACTATTTGCCTTTAAAAAGGTTACAACTTTGCAATTTTTTGGCTTTTTTTAAAAAAAACAACTGTTTATTTGAATTTCAAAATTTTGCACTTTTGTTTCTGAAATGTTGAAAGTTCAACAACATTTTGCAATAATCAAAAAATGTGACCAGTTGTACAGTGAATACATAGGTGCAGGAAGGTATCTATGAATACAGCTGGGCAATTTACACAACACATCAAATACATCATTGCAGTATCCTACATGTATTGTAATAACTGCAGAAACATTCAAAGGCAATTTCTTTGTTGTGTAAAACGGCCAGTGTTTTCTTTCAGAGGTACATGAACACAGGTTCATGGTTTCCCTTCCTCCTCCTGGAAGCCTAGTTTTTCCAGCACAAAGCAAATCAAGTCTTCTAGCAAAAAATGGTGACATTTCATGCTTACCCAAAAATCAATACATTTTCCTTAGGAAAAAAAGATTGAAACTCAGTCAGCACCTATATTCATTATTTATATTATAAAAGCACCCAGGCTCATAACCAGAATCAGAACCCTGCTTTATTAGGAGCAGTATACACACACACACACACACACACACACACCATAAGAGACAGTCCCAGCCCCAAGAGCACTGTTCCCTCTAAGCTGTGCGTGTGTGCGCGCACACACAGATCCTAAACACCGCGCACAGGGTGAAACCCTGTGCGCACAAAAATTTGCACAGAAGCACAACAATTTGCACAGAAGAAATTTTTTGCACACACAGCCTGTCAAAAATTAGAGGGAACGTTGCCCAAGAGGCTTACAAGTTTGCATAAATAGGGAATTGAGGCACAGAGAAATTCAGTGGCTTGGCCGACCTCACACAGGAAGTCTGTTTCAGAGCCAGAAACTGAATGTGGATCTCCAGAGTCCCAGTCCAATGCCTTACTCACAAAACCATCCATATTCCCCAGGTAAACCTATATAACACATAAACAATCAGTTTCACATGGGAGCTATGGAGATTAATGTAATGGGCCAAATTCACATCTCTCTTCTTGTACAAACACCAATGGGGTGAACTAGCACAATGGGGCCCTGTACCACTAATGGGATTCATAGGTGCTACCACAAATAATACAAACCAACCAACCAGCACCTGTCACTCATTCACAGTCGGGAATAATCCTACTGAAGTCACGGAGTTTCACCAATGTAAAAAATGAATCAGACCAAAGTTAGGTCCAGCACATGGAATCCTGGTCTCAGTTAAGTCCATGGCAAAACTCCCACTGACTTCAATCAGATCAGCATTTCACCCAGGGAGTTGTACTGTGCTGTTATATTATCTATGCAGCCTCAACTATTGGACCGAATGTAGCTGAGAGCAGATTTTATCCTAGCATCTTCCCTGTAACTGACATTCACTCTGGGCCTGATGCTGCTTTCCTATACCAAGGTGTAAATCAGGAGTAATTATGGAAATTGATGGAATTAGATCATTTTAAAATTGGTCCGAGTAGTAGGAGAATCAGGCCCCTGTATATTTGAAAAATGTAGTATAAAATGCATTACAAAATGTTGGATAATATATGAGCAAGCCAGTAGATTGGGTTTTTTAATTCCCATAAATATATAAGAGCCTAGAGATTTAAAAGAAAAAATATGCACTGCGCAAGGCATGGGAACTATAACAAATGATGATGCAAATGAAAATAGATTTTTTTTAGGTGTCTCCAGTTCCCTAATGCACTAGAATAAAACATCCAACTTCTCAGCTGGTGTAAATCAGTATTGCTACATTGTCAGTTTGCATAGCTTTATTGATGTCAGTCTCTCTCCTCCACTTATCCCGCACCCCAAACTCTTTTTTTTTTTTTTTTTGAGGAATTAAGAGACACACACAAGTTTGGAAAGTTTGCTACAGTTTGTGTGTGTTAGCTCAAGACAACTTTCTGAAACTCAGATAAAGAAAAACATTCAAATGAGGCAAGGATGAGTAATTGACGATCATAACTGTGATTATAAGGTATAATTACAATTAGCTGCACAAGACTGTTAATCATAAAAATAATTACACGCCAGCTTTCTTCCTAAAAAAAAAAAATGAACATAATTAAGTGGCCCAGAAGGGCGACAAAAACACATTTCAGCCTGACAGAGGTGTTGTTAATGGGGGGTTATGTCTAGGGGGTAAAGCCTGTTGGATGCTTAGCATTGCTGCTCAAACCTCTTGAAATGAGGAGAGGGTATGTAGTGTTAGTAGCACTAACAACTGGCTGTTCAAGTTAATTGAGCCAATTTTAACACCATTAAAAATTGAGAGAGAAAAAAATCCCAGTGATATGCCATCTAGGTTTCCAATCTTTGCTAGGCTGAATCTGTTATTATTCCTATTGCAGTAGGATTCAGAGCAAGCCAGTTACCAAGCCACATTTTCACCATCCATCATCATAAAATGAGGCAAGAGGAGAATGTCACCTGATTTTTTTGTACACAGCCAAAGAGCTTTGAGATCTAGTTGAAAAGGCACAGGTCTGGGAGTCCGAACAGCGGCATTCTATCCTATTCTAGGCTACACCACAGATCTACGGTGTGAACCTGGGCAATTTACTTCCCTTCTCTTTGCCTTATTTTCCCCTGTCTTCAGAAAGAAAACAATAGAGAGAGAGAATGGAGTGTAAAGTGGGTATGAAATGCTACCAAATGGAAATGGTAATATTTTACATCCATTTTGCACAGGTTTTAAATGACAACACAAGTCGCGAGGCCATAGAGAATCAGATTGGTTATAAATAAATGTAATGATTAATAAGAATTGTACATTTATAAAAATATATAGTTGGTTAAATTCTGCCCTCAGTGCCATCCATGCAGTCCCATTGAAATCAATGGAGTCACTGAGAACAATATGGGGTTCATTTGGTGTCCTTCTTTGGTTGCTAAGGCTCTGCTCCAGCAAAGCACTTGCATAATTTTAAACATGTGAGGGGTTCCATTCAAGTCCCTGAGTCTACTCACATGCTTCAAGTTACTCATGCTAAAATGCTTTACTGGCTCAAGGCCTGAATGGTTAAACTGCATCTTCCCCCTATTATCATATCTGGCCACATCAGTGGCTTTCATCGGAATCCTTTTCTGCTCTGGGCTTGCCTGTTTGCTTCACCTGCTGTTGGGTGAATTTGATGCTTCAACCTCATGAGGTCGGCGACATATCTCAGGGCATCTGTGGACCACTCACTGCCTAGCACGCACACCACGAATCATAAAAGTGCTCTCTTTAGACAGTAAGGGTGACACGGTCCTGTAATTTTTTTAATTTATCTCAAATGAAATGAGCTGGATTATTTGAGTGGGCCAGAAAACGCTGTCCATTAATTCTCCAAGATAGTCCTGAACCCTCTGGGGTTGCAGTTCCAGTCCACACATCTCATACACTAAGGGTTGTTGTTTTTTGTTTAATGCGGTTATGCTGCAGACCCAACTTTGACTCCTAAGATTGCGTACTTCTAAAATCTGACTTCACATCACTAGTCACTTGTGTAAAATAGAGTCACTTTCCCCCATGTGAATCCTTTCATTAAAACTGTGGGGGGGGGGGGGGGGGGGAGAGAGAGGCGGGAAGGGAGGAGTGAACCGTGTTCATGTTAAAATTTCCTTTTCCTGCAGGCCTCGGGTTTGTTTAAATTTTGTTTCGTTAAGGAAGCAGCACTGAGCACAGAACTCAGGCCTGGTGCAAACTGGGGAACCTTTTCTTCCCACGAGTAAGTTTTTTGAACATTCAGGAAACCTGAAAGAATGGGCCAAATTCTTTTTCGGGTACAAATTGGAGTAGCTCCATTAAATCAACAGATCTGTGCCAATTTACACCAGCAGGTAATGTGGGCCTATATCACAGTGATCCCACCGGGAAATTGGATGTGTAGATTGATGGCTTCAAAACGTGCCACATTTTTCAAAGCCTCATCTCATTGGCTTTTGACTATATCAGGTTAGAAACAGGCATTTGTTTAAAACAGTGAAGCATAATTAACCTTTGGAACAACTTGCTTGGCAATATGGTGGCTTCTCTGTGAGTTGGAGTCTTTCATTCAAGATTAGGTATGTCTTTCTTTTTAAAAAACGCTCTAGCTCAAATATAGAATACGGGCTAGATGGAGGAATCACTGGGTGAAATTCCATTGTCTGTGGTATGCAGGAAATCAGACTACACCGGTGGTTCTCAACTGTGGTCCACCGCTTATTCAGGGAAAGCCCCTGGCGCACCGGGCAGGTTTGTTGACCTGCCGCATCTGCAGGTTCGGCCGGTCGCGTCTCCCACTGGCCGTGGTTCACCGATCCAGGCCAATGGGGGCTGCGGTGTGGGCCGGGGGATGTGCTGTCTGCCGCATCCTGAAGCCCCCATTGGCCTGGAGCGGTGACCTACGGCCAGTGGGAGCCGCAACCGGCTGAACCTGCGGATGCAGCAGGTGAACAAACCAGCCCGACGCGCCAGGAGCTTTCCCTGAAGCCGCCGTGGACCACAGTTAAGAACCACCAAACTAGATAATGGTTCCTTCTGGTCTTAAAAATCAACAACTCATGTGGCAAAGCCCAAACACATTACTATGATCTGAGCTGTAAATTGAATGGTCTCCAGCATGATTTGAAACCACAGCTTTCAGCTGTACAGACTTCCACCACTTGGAGGAACCCCGTTACCTAGTAGCAGTAGTGGGCTTTTATCCCTTCTGTGAACAAGCCACTGTAGGGTGGCAACACCTGCTTTGCAGGGATAAATCCACCTTTGATGCGAAGCGCTAATAACCCTTCCCAAAGAATATCACTAGTGAGCCACGACGAACTGCAGCTGTGAGATCTCCCCCGTACAGCAATTTGCATGGGAGCTGGCATGCTGGATTTCCGTAAATTGCTGGAGTGACTTCATACCTCTGCAAATCATTAAAGAAGGCCAAGTCTCTCCAGGAGCTGCTTTGATAAATTCCCCTGAGTAGCAAAATGTGTTTTTTTTTTTATTTCCCCCCTCAGCTCCATTTGTAATGTCAACACTATGATTTTTTAATTATCTGCTTGAAACGGAGATTTAAAACTGAATCCCAGGAAGGAACCTGGCCAGAATAGGGAATAAAGATCCCCTTGGGGATTGCTTGGCAGGCCTGACCTGAATTCTTATACAAGAGGCATTACAGAGGAGCCAAAATGAAAGGCACTAAATATCGCAACTCCTTTGCTCCCCTGCACAGCCATCCGGCCCTCCCATCCCAGCTGAGCACACAGTGCTTCTGGTGCTCATACAGATAGGACTGACAGTCAAGAGAGTTCTCTCCCGCGCACTGTGAGAGGGCACTCATGAGTCTGGTGAAGGCGCTCTCCCTCCTCTATTGGGGGAGGGAGCGCCCTGCGATGTACCAGGTTAGGGGCTCAGGAACTAAAGGGCATCCTCTAAAAATGAGGGAACAAAGAATATGGTGGTTGAGAGAGTCACTGCCCCATGGAACTTACCTTAGTTGTGGTATCTGAGGCCCTCAGAATCCATTATAACAATGGGGGATTAGACAGATAGGGCACAGTGAGACCAGGACTCCTCATGCAACTCCTTAGGAAGCACTCATTGCACCAAATGGGATCCCCGGCATGTGATCTGGCCCGTTTTTCTGGTTCCACCTCCACGCTCTCCCTCCCCATCCATGGAACCAAACACTTCCCCCCACCCCTCACCCACACACACGGGACCCACAAACCTCCTGCTGGCCCTCAACTTTCTCACGCTGGGGTTGCGGGGAGGAAACATCAGATTTCTGACCCTTGCCCCTCTTGCCCCCCAGCCTGGGACAAATCCACTTTGCTGTAATGGAAAATGCAGAACATTAATCTCCTCAGATGAAATAAGGGAGCCTGGACTGCTTCACTCCCTGCCACCTTCGAGCGAGCGTTAATCCCCAGCCTTCAGGGCCCAACATTACCTGGGGTGGCTGAATTACCATGCACAGAGTGCTCCAATTCTCAGCCTTCCCCTCTGCCCCTGGCACTGGGGACAAGTACTTGGGATTGGGATGCATCGGTACCTGGATAGGAAATGCTCATCAGCCATTGACTCTTGTCTGGGGGTGGTTTATGTGACCCCCCCTTACACTGAAGGGGAAACCTAGAGGTCCTGAAACCTCATGACTCATCTGGGAAAGTTCATATAAATTCATGCAAACTGAAATGCATGGCATTCACTCAGGTCTGTTCTTCATTATATTGATGTAGCAGTGACCTCTTTGTCTATAGAGCAGCTCATAGGGATGAAAAGATGCTCTAGCCATATAAAATGAGATTTCTCAATACTCTGTGTTGCCAAATTAAACAAAAAAATTAATAACTCTGGCCATCTCATTTGCTTGCATTAGTCTCAGCTTTTGGCTTTATAGCACCAGGCATGAAGAATATGGGGATTTGAAAAATTAACCAACATAATGAGGGTTGATTATTAATGCTCAGAGCTAAGAGAGAGAGAGAAAAATAAAACAAAAGTGAGCCAAAAAAGGGTAATCTCTCATTCCCCAAAAGTGAGATAACTATGGCAATGATTCAGTTTAACAGATGCACCAAAGAAATTGAATAAATGCCACCTATTAGCTTTTTGGGGACGTGATATTTTAAACTTCTGGAAAATCCCAGAGGCGTTCCAGTAGAAGAGTTCTGAGGAAAGGATGGTACCAAAAACTCGGTGCCTCCACCTGTGGGCAAGTCACCTAGGAGCAGATTTTCAAAAGCATTCAGAAGCTAAAAATCACACCCAGCTTTTCAGAAGAGCCCAGCCAGGACCGGCTCTAGGCACCAGCAAAGCAAGCACGTGCTTGGGGCGGCACATTTCCAGGGGCAGCAGCCAGCATTCTGGCCATCCTTTGTGTACACGTGTGTGTACTGTGCCGCCCTGTCGGAGCTATTTGTGCCAATTTCTGCGTTGCATCGGTGCCAGTGGTTATAACAACGGGGGGTGGGGGGGTGGCCAAAAAGGGGGCAGCAGCCAAACATTTTTTTGCTTGGGACAGCAAAAAACCTAGAGCTGGCCCTGAGCCCAGCTCACATATATTGCCCCAAGATAAATGGCCAGGTTTGCAAAAGAACTCAGCTGGGTGGGTCCTGAAATCTTTTGAAAATCTGGTCCTTAACTGGCTGCCCACATAGGAACTCAGCTCTTTTGAAAGTTGTCTGTGTTGAACTCTTCAAAGTCTATCCTCAAGCACCTTTGCTCTAAACAGGCTTCAGGGCCAGATTTTCAATCTAACTACATTGCTTTACACCGCTGAGCAACATAGTTAAGTTGATCTAACCCCACATATAGACGACTGAGTCAACAGGATTCTTCCATCAACCTAGCTCCGGCTGCTTGGGAAAAGTGGAATAACCACATTGGAAGGGAGGTCCCTCTCCCCCCATCATCAATGTAAGAAACATCTACACTATGTAGGGTGACCAGATGTCCTGATTTTATAGGAAGAGTCCCGATTTTGGGGTCTTTTTCTTATATAGGCTCCTATTACCCCCCACCCCCTGTCCCGGTTTTTCACACTTGCTGTCTGGTCACCCTAACACTATGCTGCTACAGCAGCATAGCTACAGCACTGAAGCTGGGCCTCTTGCTCTTGGCATGTAGGTTTGGCCTTAATCTCACTTTGCCTCAGTTCCTCATCTATAATGGGAGTAATAACACTTTTGTTTATTTTGACTGTAAGCTCTTCAAGACAAGGCCTGTCTCTTGCTATGCGTCTAGTACAAATGGGCTCTGATCTCATCTCCTAGAGTTGTTCCTATAGCACAATTATCAAAATCCCCCAGCCCAAAGTCCTAACCAACTTTGCCTTTAGGAGAAAAAAAAAAAAAAAAAAAAAAAAAGCACATAGTGAATTATCTACAGAGAAAGATACCGCCTTGACTGCCATACCTCCATCTCACTGGGTGGGATCACCCAGGATTGTCAAGGCTAATGGTAATTGATGTTTCCTTTCACACCTGTGCTCTTTCCTGCTTTATTACACCTTTGCAAATACGGTTGTCTCTGGGGGGAAAAGAGTGGGAGGAGAGGAGGCAGCCCGCAGAACGGAGTAATTCCGGTCGCACAGCACAACGCTGTTAAATTGCATTCAGCCTCCCTTTCATAAAAGTAATAAAGTGTTGTCTGAAAGGCAGCATGGAGTTTTAATTTTCTCATTGTCAACGGATACTCTAATCATGTAATTGAAGGGTGGGTGCTTGTCCTGTAAAGCAAGCGGAGAAAGCCAGCACGTGGGGCAGATGCTGGGGAACTGGAGCAAGTCTGATTTGCTCCTGAAAATGCTACTTTCTAGATGTAGATGCCTTTTTAATACTTGAAACCTAGAAGAACCCCAGTTGGATAATAGGGCTGAAAAAAACTGAATTTTTTTCCCCATGGCACCTTCAAACTCAAGGGGCCTGTATTTCCCTTGTATTGCACCAGTCCGAGGCTGGCATAACTGCACTGAAATCACAGCAAAATTACACTTGTGTAATGTAGATGGAGTAAGACCCAAGGTGTCTCAAAGCACTGCGTCAGATGCCACCAAGGTGAGCTGGTCCCACTATACACTCATTATCTTGGGCTATGATCTTCACGTATTTCCCATACGACGCAGCACTGGGACTGCTCAACAGTTAGATGCAAGACCTACAGCACAAACAGAATTGCTGCAGAATCTGGCCATGTTGACTTAGGTTGCATTCTACTCTCCTGTCCCCCATGGGGCTCAAGGCCCTGCCCCTACAACGATGTTGTGATGCTAGACTGTAGCAGAGAATCCAGCCAAGCCCCTCTGCGCTATTCATATGAAGCAAAGGGTGTGGAAAGCGGCTAGATTAGCCCACTATGGAGCAAACACCAGTGGCCATAGAGATGACCAAGCCTGCTTCTCCACCCACTCCCCACTGCACTCTTCTGCAGGAGGCATGTATTGCTGAGCATGCCATAAATCCCTGCTTGGCAGATGGCCTCTTGGAGAGTAAAGCATGTTGATACAGATTAGAGCAGTCCCAAGGTAGCGTTAACCTATGCCTAGATGAGTGTAGAACTGGCTTGCTTGAAGCCCCAGGATCCCCTGGAAGCACCCAGTGAAAGCTGGGCATGGCTGGGAATCTGGCTTGCATGGCCTCTGGAAAACCCAAAAAACCCAATCATCCTGTCTGGCATCATTAAAGAATTCCTGAAGCTGCTGGCAAGGACAGATGCATTGTTCATCCTAGGTTTCTTGGCCAAGTTAAATGGCCTCCTTAGATATATATAAAAATATAATAGTCTGCTAGGTCAGTTATTCTGTAGATTTAGGATGAAATCCTGGACCTATTGGCAAAATTCCCATGGACTCCAATGAGGCCAGGCATTTGACCATGGTGTCTTACCTCTTGTATGAGCTTGCTGTGGTTTTTTCCCCACCCCCTCTACTTTATATTTTTCACCCTAGTTGTCTCGCTCTGAACTGTTTTTACAAAGCTTGTACCGGGGTTTTTTGATACCACTTTTCTAAGTGTTCTACAGATGACTGACTGCTCTACACTACAATGACATCAGTTTTGATTTTTTTAAAGTGCATCCCACAAAAGCAAACAAAGGACGTTTCAGGCAGCAAAACAGCAATGCCACTCCCTCCCACAGGAGAAATGGTTGTCATAGTATCCAGTATGGCCACAATGTCCCTGTCATAGAGTAATCAGCAGGCTGGTGGAAGACAGCAGGCAGTGATATGTAACCATTGACTTTTCAGACTCAGTGATCAGCAGTAGGCAGCTGATGACTTTTTCAAAGTAACTGTTGTTAACCCAGTGCACAGACCCTGGATACAAACACAACAGCAGAGCTGAAGTCGGATGGTTCACATACACTTGGTCAACAGCACTTGTTTTTCTAGGAAAACATCTGCAGCAACTCGGGCATTCTTGCCCCACCCCTGGAAGTTGAGATTTTCTTGTAATTAAGGGACTTGACAATCAGGGGTTCTAGTCCCAATTCTGCCAGTAACTCAGTGCCTGGGCTTGGGCAAGTCACTTAGCTCCAGATTGATAAAGATATTTAGGTGCATAGTAAGATTACAAAAGAATCTACTTCAGTGGGAGTTAGAGGTCTGATTTGGTTAGTATGTCTGAAGATCCTGTTAAGCGCCTAGCTGCAATTTTCAGTGCCTAAAGCACTTCTGCAAATCTGGTCCATAGGCTACATCTTCCAAATTCAAAGCTTAAACGGAAGCATCTCAACCCAACCATAGGCCCACCAATGAAAGCGGTCAATGGGAGCTGTGGATGCTCAGCATTTCTGCAGACACCTCAGTAAAAGCAATCCAATTTTCAGAATGATGTATTTGCCTAACTTTAGGGGCAAAAAACTCCAGAGACCATTAACATTTCCAGAGTCAAGGGATTCAATACAATAAGTCACACTGGGTGGTGGGGGAGGGGGAGAAGGAGGTAAACAGTAAATGAATTCAAGACTGATGAAAGAAAATACACAATGCACAACTAACCTGTAGAATTCACTGCCTCACGAGTTCTTTGGAGTCAAAAGACTAGCAAATGTTTTAAGAACGTCCATACTGGGTCAGACCAAAGGTCCATCTAGCCCAGTATCTTGTCTTCCGACAGTGGCCAGTGCCAAGTACCCCAGAGGGAATGAACAGAGCAGGTAATCAAGTGATCCATCCCGTTGCCCATTCCCAGCTTCTGGCAAACAGAGGCTAGAGACACCATCCCTGCCCAGCCTGGCTAACAGCCATTGATGGACCTATCCTCCATGAATTTATCTAGTTCTTTTTTGAGCCCTGTTATAGTCTTGGCCTCCACAACATCTCTGTCAAGGCATTCCACAGGTTGACAGGGCATTGTGTGAAGAAATACTTGCTTTTGTTTGTTTTAAGCCTGTGCCTATTAGTTTCATTTGGTGTCCCTTAGTTCTTGTGTTGTGAGAAGGAGTAAACAACAACACTTCCTGATTTACTTTCTCCACACCAATCATGATTTTATAAACCTCTATCATATTCCCCCTTAGTCATCTCTTTTCCAAGCTGAAAAGTTCCAGTCTTATTACTCTCTCCTCGTATGTAAGCTGTTCCATACCCTTAATCATTTTTGTTTTCCTTTTCTGAACCTTTTCCAATACCAATATTTTTTGAGATGGGTGACCACATGGGCATGCAGTATTTAAGATGTGGGCATACTGGATTTATATAAAGGCAATATGATATTTTCTGTCTTATCTATCCCTTTCATAATGATGCTCAGCATTGTTAGTTTTTTGGACTACTGCTGCACATTGAGTGGATGTTTTCAGAGAACTATCCACAAAGACTACTCAAGATAGATCTTGGCATAACAGCTAATTTAGACCCCATCACTTTATATGAATAGTTGGGAGTAAGTAATGCATATTGAAAAACAAACATTGAATTTCATCTGCCATTTTGTTGCCCACCCAGTTTTGCGAGATCCCTTCATAACTCTTTGCAGTCTGCTTTGCACTTACTATCTTGAGTAGTTTTGTATCTCCCTGTTGACCCCTTTTCCCAGATCATTTACCTATTTTCCAGATTAAAAAATAAGTGCTATAAAAGCAGGTACATTAAATAGGATACAAATGTGCAACTGCTTTTATAGCACTTATTTTTTAATCTGGAAATTAGGGTAAGTGATCTGGGAAAAGGGTTACACTATGAGATGGCAAAATGTATATATGCTCAAAGGCTATAAATCCTCATGCTTCAGGACAAAGACCTGTAACTGACAGGGGTGAGAAAGAACTTCCCCAATATCAGGTTATTCCGATATGGACATTCTCACACCTTTCTCTGAAGCATCGGATATAGGCCACAGATCTAAACAGGGTATGTTAGACTAGAGTGAGGATGGATCTCATCTGGTAGAGTTGTTCTTATGCTTCTCTTGGCAGCATTTGCTACAGGGACAGGCAACTTTATGTTCTCCATCACCCGCACTGAGTGTTCTGGTACTGTATCTACAGTACTTCCCCTGCCAGACTATTCTGCCTAGTCTTGGATGGAGACCTGTCATGCAAAATCCAGAGGCTTTGTTGGTAAAGTAATGAGCCCTGCACCCTTCCCTAGGTTCCAGATCATCACAGAGACCTCACTGCATACAGTGCAACCAGCATTTTGATAACTATTTGATATGTAGGGAAGCTGTAAAGCCACCCACTGAAAGAGGACTGGTGAAATGCTTCAAGTTCTCATGTCAAAAAAATCCCAAATTTCTGAAGTCCTAGGCCACCATCCTTCCAGCCACATGGATGTAGAGCACTGGCAACTGATGGGATAAGGCCAGATCAGTCATTTACATCTAGTCTCCATAGCATCTCTCTCCTGTACAGGTGAAGACCTAGAGAGAACTACAGGATGTATCGGTATCCCATAGCCTCACTTAGAATCCTCTTTTTGTATTCTTCCATTCTACTCGACCACAAAGGATATTGATAAATATCTAGTCCTCATGTAGTGCTTTTTATCAGTAGATCTCAATGCACTTTACAAAGGAAGTCAGTATCATGATTCTCATTTGACAGATGGGGAAACTGCAGGAGAGGCCTTTGTTTGAGTTGCTAGAGTCCAGCCCCTCATATGTAGGGTGGTGGGGAGAGTGCTGTCCATCCTTAGCATTGTTGTTTTCAAAGGGAGGATAGCAGAAGGAAAATGTAACAGGGAAGTCTCCAGGGGATGTTAAACAGAGGACAAAAATGTAAGGGGGGCACAGGTGCCAACTTTCCAATGTGCTGTGGGGGGGGCGGGGGGTGTGTGCCTGACCTCTGAGTCTACCCCAGGCCCTACCCACACAGTCAGCACCTATGCAGAGGGGAGGGGAAGAGATTTCTTACACAGGAAAGGCTTCTTTTGTCTGGGAACCCAGTAAACAATTAAGCAAGGGAAGAGTCCTAGAGATTTAGAGATGCAAGAGTGCCGACAAAGGCTAAGTTTTATCCATTTCTCTCTCAACCCCTCTTGGCATATTTTGCAGCAGCTCAGAAGCATCTCATGAAATTGAATCTGGCAAGTTTAAATGATGGCCTTTCCTGTTCTGACTTTTTAATGTCACATCCCTTGGACTGCCCTTTTGCTCTCCTGTGATGTGTTACCCCTCTGATCCCGCCCTCATGCCACTGGACTGGAAATTGTTTCCTTAGGGAACGCTACAGCTCTGCCAACTTTAATTAGAAGAAGATAGCAGCCAGAGGGTTGCAGTCAGAGTGTGGGTTCTGGGGGAGGCGGGAAAAGTTTGAGAACCAAAATGAGCGCAACAAAATGTTATTGATGATGGGAGGTCACAGTATCCCTGCAGGCTGCCTCCCACCAGGGTGGGGCTGGACCTCTGTTCACACTCAGACGCCTCAATGCTTTTGTTTGCTTTACACTTCATTAGCTGAAAGCCAAGTCACGCGATGGAGTCAATGGTTCTGTACTCTTATGTAAATATAAAGCATTCCAAGGCCACATGCGTTGGGGCCTTAGGGTATATTTGTTGTATCCTTGGGGCAGCAGGTTTAGGAAGAAATCATTTGAGACAGAGAGCTGAGAGCCATGGAAGCAGTGCTTTATTCTTCACACACTGAACTGAACCAAACCAGACCAGCCAAAACTGGCTGGGCTATCCCCCAATAATCTAACTCAGTTGCCATAGCAACAACAAGGTGCTATTACCACGACAACCAAATACACAACATTATAACTGTATCTGGAGGTCCCAACGGAGACTGGGGCCCATTGTACTGGGTGCTCTACAGCCCCAGACAGCCCCTGCCCTAGAAAGTTTACAAGGCTGATGAATGGTGGGAGAGAATGCCTGGGTTAAGGTCACACAGCAGGTCAGTGGTGGAGAACAAAGACTAGGCCCCTTGTCGCCCTCAGTAGGGCACTAGCTTCAGACATGCCCCTAGGCTATCAGCCAGAGACTGTAGTCAGACCAGAAACCACCAGCCAAGCCACCAGAAATGGAAGTTTCATGGAGCAGACAATAGCTTTTCACACCTCATTAAGCATCCAGACTCCATTAGCCCTTTGCTTGCTGTCACAGGAGAGATGCTGGGACAGGCACCTGCTGTCTGGATGCCGCAGGCCCCTCTGGTTGGAGCATCACTCTATTAGGAGTGAACACTCCAAAAAGCTGAGACACCTGGCCCTTGCTGGCCATGGCCCGTCATTCAAGAATCCTTTTGTAGCATGCCAAGGTGAGTGAGTTTTATTCAGATGGTGGTGGGGGGGGGGGGGGGGGGAGAAAAAAAAAAAAAAACTCAGGCCCAGAGCAGGCAAGGGGCTGGCACAGCACAACACTGTATCAGCAGTGGCCTGAATGGTCAGCCCAGCCCTGAAAGAGACTGTTCAGCATGTTAGCCATGCTGAGACGCAGACCTGAGTATAAAAACCCCTCTATAATTTGTACTGTGTTAAGGTTTCAGGGTGCTGCCCATCACTAGGATGTCAGACTGCCTGTCGCATAAGTATCAATAGCCAACTCCCTAGTGGATTTCATGAAAATCGCTGGTGCTTCTCCTGTGTGGGGTCAAAAATGCTGCTTGGTGTAGGGTTTTTGTTTTGGGATGGAAGAGGAAGTCAGCATTAAGAGTTATTCTTATGGTAGAAAGGCTGTTGTGGTAGCATCTAGAGTCTGCAACCAACATCAGGGCCCCTCATCTGTTGGGTTCTAAACAGAGACACAACCAAGCAGTCTGACACACACAAAAAAGCTTAGAATCTTAACAGACAGATAAAATGTGGCAGACAACCTTTTTGATCCCCTCTTCTACAGATCTGAAACAGTAGCACAGAGAGATTAAGTGATTTGCCCAAGGTCAGTCTTTGGCGGAGCCAGGAGTTTCATTAAGTTCTTTAGAGTTTCAGCCTTTAACCACAGGGCTGCCCTTTCCCTGCACAACACACATACCAGCTTGATGCAGGTGTAACTATTGGCTCAACGGAGTTACTCCTGATTTGCACCAGCATAAGCAAGAGGAAAATCAGGCCTTCCCTGCATGTTAGTCACAAGGAAGATCTGATCCATGACGCTGGTCTATAGCAGCCCTTCCAGGTGGGCAAAGCAGAAGCCTCATCCATCGCTGCTCTGTTAGCAGCTATGCTGAGCCTGGCTCATCTAAGTGTCCCTGCTTGCACAGTGTGACGCTGCCCACGGCAGTAATTACTCACCTCTCTTCACATTCTTCTGTGCTTCTCTGCTGTGATTTCAAATCAATCCATCAGTCGTGACAGTTTCCGAGAGCGGATATGGCTCATCCCCTGAAACAGGCAAGCAGTGGGTAAGAGCAATTATTCCATAAACTGTTTTCTTTTTCACCTTATGTCTCCTTGGATCCATTACCTCTGCTTCCGTTCCTAGGTAACTCCCATCTGTGGCATGGGTGGCACGTTATTTTTGCACAACAGTTCAGTGGTTACAAAGCCCCGGTCCCGCCCCCTCTATCCCCACAACAAAAGGCTCAGTGTTGTGTAGGGGAAAGGTAAATTACATGTTAAGTGCATTTAATTTGTTAATAGACAGCAGCACAGGCTCCTCTCTGAACTGCCACTTAAGGAGAAGCGCCGTAGATGGATTAAGTGCACCCAGAAAACTCAAGACACAGGGACATCAGCTAGTGAAATGAGCCCTGTTAAATAGTCCATTACTCCCCTGCCATGCTGGGAGTCAGGAATCCCTAAATGACAGCAGGGTTGCTGCCGCCACCACTTCCTCTTGGCACTAATAAGGGGTGGTGGAAGAACAGCAATGAGAGGAATGCTAGGGGTGGTGGAAGTGTTGGTGCTGACACTCTGGTTTTGTCTACACTAGACAAGTGGTCAGTGTAGCTAGATTTAACCTGCATCCACACTAGACAAGGTTAACACCTTTTAGCTGGTTGATCATCCACCAGCTAGACTGGGGTAGAAGGTGTTGACTTGCATTTGCATAGGGACTCGGGACAGGGAGAGGTTGGTTACAATGCATTAGCGAACTTCAAGCCACTTTTCCTAGTGTAGACAAACATTAAGGCTATGTCTACATTACAGACCTTACAGCAGCACAGCTGTACCACTGCAGCTATGCTGCTGTGAAGTGTCCTGTCTAGCTGCTCTATGCTGGTGGGAGAGAGTTCTCCTGCTGGCATAGTGCTGGCCACACCAGTACTTGTCAGTAAAACTTATGTCAGTGTGTGTGGGGGGTGGGGAGGGGTTGTTTCCACACCCCTGACTGACAAGTTATCTACCAAAGTGCTAGCGTAGACAAAGCCTGTGTGTCACATAAGAGGCAGCTTTTGGCTTTGCCTCTGAAGTGTAACCATTCTGACTAGACAATCTTCAGCTCACCTACACCAGTGTAAATCTGATGTCATAGTCACTTCTACAATGGCTTAATTGGAGAGAGTCTTATCCAAAGGAAACTTAAGTCAGTGAAAAGACTCCCATTGATTTTAGAAGTCATTGGATCTGGCTGCAAGTGAGTGCATCAGGCACATTGTTTGCAGAGCTAGAGGAAAGACAGGGAGGGACTTTGCATCACCAATGGCCCCTCCTTGTCCGCACTCAATTATACTTAAGCAAACAGCTCTCTTTCCACCGACTCCTGGGCTGAAATGCCAACTCTAATGTCAAAAGTGAGCAATAAACACTTTTACTGTTTTCAAACTCGCAGCTGGGTCAAGGGAAGAAGCCAGGAATTGCTGGATGATTTTATGATCTAATTTAATTCTAGTTCATCAGCCTGAGGTTCCTATATTTGTTCAAGTCCCCGACTGACATACTGGGCCAAGACCTATAAAACAGGAGTGAGTGAATGAGTCTCAGTAGACCTGAAGGAAGAGAAACCCACCAGAGGAAGGGAAATACTTGCTTATTAGCTTGAAGGTCCTATCTATCTACACAGGGCCAGATCCTGGCTGATGTAAAGTGGAGCTATGTTGATTTACACCACCAGGATCTGGCCTACAGCATCTATTTTTAGTGGAGAAGAAATGCATTCAAAATCTACATGAATCCTATAGAAGGGAAAAAAAAGGTTTTAAATATGTACACATGCAGTTACACCTGCCAACCCCCAGTGCCTTCACTGGAATCAGCCCCAATATAACGGAGGGCAGAGTTTTGCAGATGGCAGCGCTCATCTTGCTTACAAAATACCCAGATCAAAAGCCCTGAATATTTCAGCAACAACAATTCAGAGAGCTCAAGTGACTCAAGGTCCAAGGTCAAACAGTCTGCTGCAAAGCTAGGAAACAAACTCAGATCTCGAGTCCCAGTCCAGTGATAGCCACCCTTCCGCCCTCTGGAATCTTATTTGCTTAGCCTGGTGAATATACATCAGATCTTGTTTGGTGTTCTCTTCACTCTCCATACAGCCTGGACTCTTCCATTCCTACTGCCCTGAAACACAACCCCCTCCCAGCTAGAAAATTGCCACGTGAGGCTGCCAGAGGAATTATGCATAACAAGATGGCTGGGGGGTTATGTCACTCCATGACAGCTGTAATTTCCCTGCTATTGATTTCCTAAAGATAAACTTGTGGTTTGCGTGTGGTGAAAGCTAATTTAAAACAAGAAAGATGAGTCTCTCCAGAACACCTTGATTGGCAATTGTGATAAATTCCTATAATTACTATTGACTCCAAGAAGGATTTTCATTTGTTAAAGATGTTGCTGAAATGACAGCCCAGAAATGGAATGAGACAGGGAAAGCAGCATGAAGCTCCTGCTTTTACTGGGTTACCAGAGTATTTAGCATCATGCAGATGTGCAAAGGGGCACCCGAGTCAAACTACTTTGGCAAGCCCAGTAGTGCCAACTCCAATCACTGGGAAAATTTAGGAGTCAGGCCACTCAATCATGAGCTTGGCTTAAACACAAGGTTTCTTTTTCTTTAAAAAAGATTTTGGTTCTTCTTAATTGGCCTTCTGGTTTGAGCAGTTAGGATAAGCTTGAAAAGGTGATCCAAGTGTTTCTCTGCAACCGTGAGGGCTAGAAGCTTATTTTTAAGAGTGAAAGCTGAGATTCTTATGCATGCAACAGCTGAATCTTTAAAGACCGACACCAAGTAGGACCAAGCCCCCGCCCCCAAACCTTCAGCCTGGGACCTTATTTAAGCAGCTAGCCTGCCCTGAAACCACCGTACCATCACTGCTATTGGTACTCATGGTATCTAGATCAAAAGTAGCTCCGGTACATCTACACAAGCTGCAGTCACACCCGTGTCCAGCGCAGACCTGCCATGAGTTCAGATGAGCACCCAAATGGCAGATTGCACCAGTGCAGATCCATTTAGATCTGCGGACTCAGGCTGGAAATAACACAGAAGCAGCCTCTTGGTTGTATTTCTGTTTGGAACACAGTTGCAAAAAAACAAAAAACAAAAAATAGTGAATGGGGTAAGGGGAACTAGCCAATTTTTTGAAGCTTCAGTGAAAGTTCAGCTGGAATCAGTAGCGCAGCCAGGTCCGGAGTGCAGGGGGCGGCGCTATAAAAGGCGCCTCCCCCTGTACTCACCCGGCGGCGCTCTGGGTCTTCGGCGGCACTTCGGCGGCATTTTGGTGCAAGGTACCACCAAAGACCCGGAGTGAGCCGCCGAAGTGCCGCCGAAGACCCAGAGCGCCGCCGGGTGAGTGCAAGAAGCGGCCCTTAAAAAGAAGCGGCGCCTTTTTTTAGTGCTGCTAAAAAAAGGCGCCGCTTCTGCTCAAGGGGGAGCGGCCGCTCCCCCTGCTCCCCCCCGGCTATGCTACTGGCTGGAATATCCGCTAGAGGTTGAGGGACATACAAGTACTGTATTGCAATGCGTGCATCATGGTCACAGAAGAGGAGCTTGAATGTGATACACTGTCCAGAGTGGGAAGAGCTGAAAGAGTGTGGATCGTCATCATCTCAGGGATAATGAATCACAACCATTTGCCACTCAACAGAAAACCCCACTGTATAGTGCAACCCACACACTTCCGGGGGGGGGGGGGTGTGTGTGTGTGTTTTGTCCCCATCTAGTAGCACCAAGACCACTTCGAGAGAATGAGTCTTCTCTACAGCCTTACCTAACAGGCAGTTGGCTTTTAGCTCATGCCGCAGAGGCTCATGCACTAAGCCCCAGAGGTCCCTGTTTGATCCTGCCCGCTGACGACAAGGGTCTATCAGCATTACAATAGCACAATGATGCACCCTGCAACATAGGGGAAAGTGGGGAAGTCAGTGCCTAAGTGCTTGACCCCTGCCCTGCCCCCATTCCAACCTCTTCCCCAAAGTCTCTGCCCCCTCCCTGCCCCATTCCAACCCCTTCTCCCAAAATGCCCATCCCTACATGCAAATGCTTAGGAAGGCCTGATTTCCCATCCCCATAGAAGAAATACAGCAACAGCTTGCTCCCCAGAAATGGCTTACAAGAGAGACAATCCTCTGGCTTCTGCCTGACACTCAAAAGCCACACTAGGATACCGTAGGCCACCTGCAAACAGTGTTTCTGCATAGAGTGTTTTTTCATCCCTTAAATCTAGTCTGTTGGTGGGCCTGGAAGCCTCAGCCAGAAGCTCGTCTACTTGCAGTCAGGAGGTGAGCAGTCCTTGAGTGGCAGAGAGGAAGAGAACAGCCAATAAAAACGAGTGCTTTGTAGGCGACACCCTTGCTACTTAGGTAATTGTTTGGCTGGTCTGCTTTCCTTTTCCCCCTTGAAAATGGAGCACTTGATGGTAAAAATACAGCCTCTATAAAAAAAATGCAGGGTTAATTATTACCAGCTGCAAAGCTGTCATTTCACACAGGACCCAGCTTCTTAACTACAGGTGGAAGGGATAAAATGTCAAGGACACAGCAGGTATTTCAATTTCCTCACCTCACTGCTCCCTTCTGGGTTGAGACAGGTTTGCACATGTCCTGTACATATGCACACTGCAGACCACCCCCATAACCATCACCACATGCACACATGTGAACAGAAGGCACACAAAGAAACATTTGCCTAAGCCACTCACATAACTACCCAGATCCACGTCCCCATGTATGAATTCACTGAGGCAAGTACATAGCCATTGTTACATCCACATACAAGTTTGAAACTTTATTGAACTGCTAAACATTCCAGAGCATCTGACATAAGCTCCCAAGAGCTACGTTTCCTTTCCAGGATGTAAGAAAAGAAACTAACAGACGATTCATAAGTGAAGGTTTTTGCACTGTTTGAACACTTCAGTTCTGATTCTAAGCTATGGATGAGTTTAGGACATGAAACATACTAAGAGGCATGTCAGTATAAGCCTCATTTTACAGATCTGGAAATGGATACAGAAAGGTACAGTTGAGGCAGTAGCAGAACTGGGACTAGAACCCAGGAAACCTGGTCTTATTCCCTGCCCTACTTTAACCTCTAGACTATACTCTCTTCTCAGAGTTTTCCTTCTTTTAAAGGAGGCAGGGATGTTAGCTTCATTTTGGGGGCATGCTCAAGAAAGTTTGCACTCTAGATACTCTATGTTTTAGCCAAGGCTAAAAGTGGGAAGAGGGATACGGACATCCCAACAGCTGTGTCTTGTAGCACAAATAATTTGGGGTGGAAGAGAGGAGCAGGGAGGAAGAGTGCCTCAAAATACTTCAGATTGTCATTCGGAATCCATGAAGGAAGGCCACGTTACCATGGAAATGGAAGGGGGGGTGGGGGTTGTGTCTGTTTTTAATAATCCCAAAGGGGGTATTTAATTGGAATCAACCACAGCTTTTTAAACTGGAGAGAAATAAGAAGCTGCTGCCAGAGGAACATTAAATAAAAAAAAAATAAAGCCATGAAACAAGAAAAGAAATCAAAAGAATAAATTTACTGTAACCAGCAAAGGATTCATTAGGGTTACAAAGCTCAAATCAATTTCCTTCCTATTGACATTAACGGGTTTGATGTAGGTTCAACTTGAAAGCCAAACAGAGCAGCTCTCCCCCTCTGGGTCCCCAAAGGACCCAGCAGCGGTTTGCAGATTGTTCCACACTAGGGGAATAAGGCTCTCTTTCCCCCTTGCACCTAACCATACCAGCATTGAGAAGCTTTTTCTGAATGTCTGCCTCACCTCTTGCCAGTCTCAGCTTCACATTCCCAGCATGCCTAGACCCTCTGACTTGGATGTGCCTGTTTAATGGGAGATGGTATCATAGAAATAGCTTGGGCTGTGGCTAGCAATATTTTTGGGCCCAGCACCTGATCCTCAGCTTTTATTATTGGATTAAAAGTAGCATAGAGGCACCAATCACTATCAGACCCCATTGTACATACACACCCTCCCAAAAGCTTACAATCTAAATACACAAGACAAAGATTGAGAGGGGAACCAGACAGAGGAAATGACTTGCCCACCATCGCCTTTCATCCTTCTCTTGGATGAGGGACAGCTGCACCACTTCCTAGAGTGGAAATGAAATAAAGCTGCCTTAACAGCTTATTAGACAGTGGTGAGAGACGAAGACTAGTATTCAGGGCAGGAGAGACTAGGAAGGAGTTAACCTTAGATCCTGCAACTCCCTGTGTGCCCTTATGGAAAAGGGGCTATTATATATTTGTGCCAGTAGTACCAAAAGGCACCAATGAAGATAGAGGGTCATTGTGCTAAGTAACACCTACTAAGAAACTATTCCTGGCCTGAAGTGATAGATTCATACAGAGCCTCATGCTTCATAGGGAGCCATTCAATCCTGCAAGCCAAAAGAGGTGCTGTGCTGATCTCCCCACAGCTGGAAGTCATTATGTGAAGCTACTAGAGAATTTTCCCTCCATTTGATTCCCAAACACACCACCCTCATGCCCAGCTAGAGATCAGAAATCTGAACTCACTCCTATACAGTAACTCCTCACTTAAAGTCGTCCCGGTTAACGTTGTTTCGTTCTTACGTTGCTGAGCAATTAGGGAATGTGCTCGTTGACAGTTGTGAAATGCTCCCTTCTAATGTCGTTTGCAGGCTATCAATGGCAGTTCAGCTGTCCCTTCCCCCACTGCCACGTGCTGCTCTCCGAGACTCCTGCCTGCTTGCCGCGTGTCGGGGGGGAGGGGAATAAGAGGGGGGCTAATGTCCCCCTGCACCTTGCTTACCCCATCTTCCACAGATCAGGGGGGACACATGATGAAGGGAGCTGCTGCCTTAGGCAGAAGCTGCAGCTGGGGGCTTGCTGAGCTAATTAACAAGGCAGTGTACTTCTGACCCCACTCTTGATACCCAATTGGAAATGCGCATCTCTATCTCTGAAACACATCTGTCTCTGTCTGCCCTCCCTCCTTTCCTGCTGTCTTGTAGAGTGTGAGAGTTAACCCTTGAGGGCTCTGACTCCTCCACCTCAACCACGCGTCGCTATCATTGCCGCAGTGTACCAGTATTCAATTGTTTGTTTAAAACGTATAGCGTGTGTGTGTGTGCGCGCGCGCGTGTATTTTATAGCCTTTTGTCTGGTGAAAAAAATTTCCCCGGAACCTAACCCCCTTATTTACATTAATTCTTATGGGGAAATTGGATTCGTTTAACATTGTTTTGCTTAAAATCGCATTTTTCAGGAATATAACTACAACGTTAAGTGAGGAGTTACTGTATTCTTGTTACCTGAAACTAGTGTGACAAAGGCCCTCCTCTACCTTGGTGGGTCCTGCGCTTATTGGTGGATTTTGCTTGCCTCAGAGATCTTCCTCTCTGGTGGAACCCACAGTCCAGGTCAACTCCTCCTGTATCTGATCAGGAGTTGGGAGGTTTGGGGGGAACCCAGGCCCACCCTCTACTCCGGGTTCCAGCCCAGGGCCCTGTGGACTGCAGTTGTTTAGAGTGCCTCCTGGAACAGCTGCGCGACAGCTACAACTCCCTGGGCTACTTCCCCATGGACTCCTTCCAACACCTTCTTTATCCTCACCACAGGATCTTCCAGCAGTACGCCATCTCACTCTCAGCTCATAGTGCCTCTTGCTCCCAGCTCCTCGCACGCACACCACAAACTGAAGTGAGGTGCTTTTTAAAACTCAGGTGCCCTGATTAGACAGCCTGTCCTAATTGATTCTAGCACTTTCTTCTTAATTGGCTCCAGGTGTCTTAATTAGTGTGCATGTCTTAATTGTTCTAGCAGGTTCTTGATTGCTCTAGTGCAGCCCCTGCTCTGGTCACTCAGAGACCAGAAAACTATTAATCCAGTGGCCAGTATATTTGCCTTCTACCAGACTTCTGCCCTCCACTTGTCTGGGTCTGTCACACTAGCCCCTGCCCAGCCCCCACCCACAGCACCATTCCTAGAAAAGAAAAATAGTGAGAGAAGAAGGGATAGCCAAAATAGATTTTCCTCACTAGAGCATACATGAAGTTTAAGCCTTCACACTGGACACTGAAAGGCTGGTCATTAACGTGCCTCGACTCGGCGGCATAAGACAACCTCCATAAGTGCCGCTATGAAAAATGGTAACAGATCAGAAGTGATTGGAATGCAGACAGGCGCCTCAGTTCTTGGTATAAAAGTGATTAATGAAAAAGCCCCAGCATCCTCTCCCCTCCCTGAAAGAGGAGACGTGAGCAAGGCTGACAAGAACAATTGCTCCTCATGTGAGGAAGATAATAGCAGGAATAATACGTCTCCAGGAGATTCCCAAGGCCTCGTGCTCATGTAATAAATTGCCCTTGTCGCTTTCAGGAAACGTATGAAGAAAGATCGTGAAAACCGGTGAAAGTAACAAGGAAAAAAAAAGAACAAAAGATTCAACCTCAGAAGCGCTCCTGCTCCACTTGCCCCTCGCCTTCATTTGTTCTGCAAAGTGTTTTCTGAAATGAACAAGAGTGGCACAGACAAGTCCCTGGGCTCATAAAATGACTGTCAGAGTGTGACGGCAATAAAGCCTGGAGTGGGGCTGCGTGCTGCAAAACCACAGATCTTAAACAGCATGCTACAGAGAACCGAGATCACTGAGACACTGGCATGGCATCGTAGCACAAGACCCTTGTAGACAGGTAATTAGTTGGTTTCTAGGTGCGAGGGAGTCCTTGTGATTAAGACACTGGACTCAGGAGAGGTGGAATCAATGCCTGACTCTACCACAAACTCCCTATGCAACTTTTTGGCCAAGTCAATCTTTTAGTGCCTTGGTTTCCACATACAACCCCCCACCACCCCCATATCAGTACAATGGAGAAACCTTTTACTGTCATGACTATTTAGATTTGAGTTCTTTAGGGCAGGGACTGTCTCTTACTATGCGTATGTACAGCACCTAGCATAATGGGGCTGATTTTGGTTGGAGCTGCCAAGTAATAAGGACAAATGCTAGGTAAATCCTAAGTATTTACATGATCAGGGCAGAAAAAAAAAATTTGGATTTTAGCCATGGTAAAAGTAACTGGACTGATGATCCTTGGAAGTCAAGGACCCAGTTCTCATTTACAATAGAGGCCCTTTATACTGCTCTGGCACCCATTATATGGTCAGCATAGATCGTCATTGCAAGAGCATAGTAAAGGGGCCTTGGTGTGTATGAGAATCAGGCCCACAAGTCTTCTGTTTATCCACAGGACAAATATAGCACAAGCAGAGAGGTAGTGCAATCTTCCCTTGTGCACACTCTAGCTATCACACTATAGTTCAGGCCTTGAGGCACTATAGGAATCAGAGGACAATTAAGTCTCCATGACCTACTCACTCATTTCTGCTCAGGCTGCCAGTCAGAGGACTAATTTGTGATCATTTGTTCTCTGATAACTGGGTCAAGACCCCTTAATCTTAAAGGGATATGGAGGAAGACATGATTTGGATCATTTATATCTAAACTGGACAGAGCATTAGGAAATATACTGCAGGGAACAATCCTGCACTGGCCAAGAGACCTACTAGACCATCTCGTCTTTTCCAACTCTGGTTTCCTGTGATTAATTTCCCACAAGGCACAGAACAGATGCCAGACAGTAATGACTTTGGGTCACACGTGGTGAGTCAGTTGGGGAAAGTTTGAGCCGCTTATTTTTCCTGCATCATCTATTATCTACATAAGGAACTTGCATTTTAAAAGCTCAATAATGTAATGCCATGGCAAATGAGGAGTTTGGGTGGGAACAGTGCAGCTCTCATTTGGGTGCAGCTCTGTTTAAAAAGAAAAGCCACACAGCTTGGCACGACTTATAAAAGCCAATGAGTTGAATAGCAAGGGTGCTACAGATCAGAGCACTAGAATTGTGCAAGGGTAAGCAGGGAAACCTGCAGGTCTGTATACTGGGTGCAGGACTCAGGACTGGGATCTCAGGAGGGTGCTGCAGATCAGGATTATGGTCCAACAAAAATTGGTATCAGACTTTTTGTGAGGGGGAGGATGGTCCAATGCCTAGGGCTCTATCCTAGAACTCAGGAGACCCGTCTTCAATTCCCTGCTCTGGCCTGGACTTTCTGTATGCAAGTCACTTGGTCTTTGTGACTCAGTTCCCCTGCATAAAATAAGGTAACAGCACTGCCCTCTCTCTCAGGGGTGTTGTGAGGACAAATGTAAAGACTGGGGTGCTACAGAGATGGGGATTATGCAAGTTCCTTAGTTAGGCCCACAACTGGTTTGGTAGGGGAGGTATTGCAGGTGAGGCGAGCAGGGCCTTGGCGGAGCTGTGTGATCATGACCAAATGTGTGACTAGTTCCACACCCATCACCACTTCAGAGAGGATCAACGCTGCTGATACAACTTCAGTTCTGCTGAGCCTCCCACTGCAGTGCATGGAGAGAACAGGATCCTGAGACTAGGGCATATGCTCAGTCATCAGTGGGGAACACCCCATACAGATGGAGGTGAACAGAGCTTCATTTCACCTTCTACCTCTGAGCAATATCAGCAAGCCAGCAAGATGCAGGCCAAGTGCACCTAGATTTGATGAGGCTTCCCCCACCTGAACATTTCTGTTTATCTGCTGTCACATCCCATCAGGCCCAATGCAGAGCAGGCTCCAGCCCTTCAAGTTTCTTTCAAGACATTTCCTTCCTAAGGGAGACGATGGAAGGAAAACATTCAGTAGCGGTGTCATTTAGTCCTTCAGGATCCTGGAGGGACTGACAATGAGCAGCCTCCTTCTCAAAAGGGGGTTTCTTTGATGCCTGGGATTCATACAAGGCTGTAGCATCCATTGTCTGTTTTCCTGCACCATGTACTGCTGAGAGAGGCCTTGTGTCCCAGATCCTCACTTGAGGGGAGCCTTCACTATTGCCAGGATTTCAACCTACAAATTATGATGCCTTGAAACAATTTGAGCATTTCCTTCTATCGTGCTGTACATGGAAGGGAGAGAAAAAGTTCAGTTCCTCACCCAAACTTCATACCAAATCCTACAAATAGGGGAGCCCCTCCACGGAGTCCTCCATGATTCCTACACCTGGAAGCATCACCAGCTCATGCTTCCAGTTGTGCTGGGTCTTCAAGCCAGCCGACGATCCAGAAACAATCAGATCATGCAGCATGTCCCAGTTCCTAAGAGTGCTCAATCTCTGAAGGATTAACAGCTATAGGAATTACCATGTGACTCCAGGAATCAACTCCAGATCCCCCAGGAGAAAGGGACAGAGGGAAAACAAAAAAACAGACAAACATCTTGGGCAGCCTAATGCGACCTTTTTAAAAGAAGGGAAGGCTGTCCTTGTGGCTGAGGCATTGGATCAGGACTTAGGAAATCTGGATTCAGTTCCTGGCTCAGCCAGACTCCCTGTGCAGGACAATTCATTCATCATCCCTGTGCATCAATTCCCCTCCCCGCACCCAGATCAGTAAGAGGAGTACAATAGTTCCTTTCTTCCCCCCATTTGTCAGTCTTGTGAGTTCTTTGGGGTAGGGACTGCCTCACTATATGCCTGTACAGCTCCTAGCACAATGGGGCTCTGATCTGTTTGGGGCCCTGAGAGTGTTCCCACAATGCTAAGAAGGGATGATGATAATTAAGATCAAACTCATCCTCGCCATCTGTTTCCCTTAAGTCAGGCACAGCAATGGAGCCAGTCAGTTTTCAGGGGCTGGATTTTACCCCCTTCCAGTTTTGTCCTTTATGGCTTTTAGCAGGAGATGGAAAGGTCACCGTTTTAAAAAGCCATAGACGGAAAAGCAGGCATCTCCCTTCCCATTGCACCACACATTCCCACAATGGAAAGGTCATTCCTTTCATAGCCAGACAAGGTGTCAGATTAACGGACATGAGCTGCCCTTTCTCAGGCTAAGTCAACAGCGTCAATGTTTTCCCTCTTTTTTATATTTCCCTCCCCATGCAACAAGAGGCTTTTTCTACCTCTACTGAAACATCACTTTCTCCCTGGCAGGGGGTTTGGGTGAAGGGAAGCTTGAGGCCCAGATCTTGTTACCGTTAAGAAGCCAGAAGAAAAATGTAGTGGACTGTTGTAACCCTTCATGTCACTGAAACAGCTGCTACTCAGAAGACTTGAGGCAAAGTGGAGAAGTCAAGTCTAAGGTAAAGTCCTGGCTCTGTTGAAGTAAATTGGAGTCTTGCATTTCACTTCTAAGGATAAAACCCTGCCCCATTGAATTCCTAGCCCTTCCTTTGTTTACCTCAGCTTTCATGCAAACCAAACAGAACCTACACTGAAAGTAGAAGCGACAAAGGGTCCTGTGGCACCTTATAGACTAACAGAGGTATTGAAGCATAAGCTTTCGTGGGTCAATACCCACTTCTTCGGATGCATCCGAAGAAGTGGGTATTGACCCACGAAAGCTTATGCTTCAATACCTCTGTTAGTCTATAAGGTGCCACAGGACCCTTTGTCGCTTCTACAGATCCAGACTAACACGGCTACCCCTCTGATACTCTACACTGAAAGTAAGCAATTGGGAGGTGTGATTGCAGATCAAAGCTAGCTCGGGCAACAATAGCAATGAAGCTGCAACAGCATGGTTAACTACAGGGACTAGGCCCACCTGCCTAGGACCCTGGGTACATATGCAAGCAGCTACCAGACATGCTGCCACGGTTTCACTGCTAGCATTGCTCAAGCTAGCTCTAACCTAGCTTGTTTGGGTATGTCTGCATATACTGCAATCACACCTCTCAACTGCAGTGTAGGCATACCCTTAAACTCATGCAGCCAAGCCTTCAAGAGTGGACAGTGATTTTTTTCTACTTAACCAAACCCCTTTAAAAGGGTCTCAAGTTATCTGAAGTGCTGAAAACCCATGGCTCCAACAGAAGCCCATGAGATCTACAGATCAGGCCAGAAGGATCTCAGGTATATCAGACTGAAAACTGGAGTTTCTATCCCATAGGAAATTCCAATAGGATATTTGTGTGTGTCCCAAACTGGGAGGAAAATCAAGGATATTAGAAATTTTGCATGAAATGGAAAAAGTTTAAAAAACAACAATTTAGAAATTGACGTATTGCAATTTGAAAAAACAATTGACATGTTTCATTGTGGGTCAATTCAATGTTAAACAGAGTCCACCTGAGCTACCACATGCCTCATGGGAGTTGTAGTTTGGGTACCTCATGCTCCCATTCTCTATGGCTCAGGCTAGCTGGATGGACTACATCTCCCATGATGCACTGTGGTCACGTCTTCTATGATGTGCCACAACAATCTAACCAGAGGGGTGCTTCATCTCTCTCTGCCTGTTTCTTCATCAGTCTCATGAGGATAATAATGCAGAGCTCCTTTGAGGAGTAGTTAGTTCATGTTTGCAGAGTGCTGTAGAAGAATCATCACCTCAGCTCTTCCTCCTAAGAGCATGAGCCTCCAGGCTTTCCATATATAGAAGTATACATGTGGGGTCTGATTTTGATCTCACTTATGTTTGTTTCACATTGTAATCCCACTACATTCAGTGGAGTCACTCCCAAATTACATGGGTGTAAATGAGAGAAGGGTCAGACCTGGAGTTTGAGTTTCTTCCCTGCTGTGACAGTTAATCCAGATTTACACCTTTATCATTGAGATCTGTCTGACCCCGATCACTAGACATCTCACTTCCTGAGCTCACTGCTCTGCCTTGTATCATCAGCAATTCTGGCAGGGGGGTGGGGAGGGGAGAGAGAACAGAGCCCCAACTCAGTAATGGCAAAAGGGGAGCTGATCTGATGCTGTTAGCTTGCAAATTGAATAATTTGTCATTGTTACATTTGCATGCATCTTATTACAGATCTGTGATCTTTGACATCTTTCGATCATCTTCACACAAAAAAGCCCTCCCTGATTCTCCTTTAGTGAAGCTGCAGCAAGCCTTTATTCTCCAAATCCCCAGCAGCTGCCATAGCTGCTCCATTCCAACAAATAGAAACCTTATCTTCTGATGAGTGCATGCAGCACATTCTCTGTGACATTTAGATCTCCCTTTGTAGCAGACTCAGATATTTTTGCTGTTAAAAGCAGCCTGCACAGCTGGGCAATTTCATTACTGCAAATGTTATTACAGCAAGAGTCTGTTTAAGACAATGTCATTGACAGGAAGATATGCTTTAGCAACAGGCTCAGTCTTAGTGTGGGGCTGGATTCACCACAGCATAAATGGGAACCTTCAGGCATCAAAGTCCCTCATGGAGCAGCTCTTTCCTTCAAAGGAAAGAGTACAAGGTGCCCCAGAGCCTGAAAGCCCCAGGGCAGAGATTTGCAAAGGCAATTATGGGAGTTAGGCACCCAACTCCCACTGAATTTAGATTTGGGCTTGTAACAGGTTGGGTGATTGACCAGGAGCAAGAAGGGAGCCTTGCCTCACTTGACAACATAACGGTACAGGGCTCCTAAATCATTTAGGCAGCTTTGAAAAGCCCAGCCCAGGTTCTTTAGCCTAGATATTATGGTAGGAGATCTACAAATCATCCTACAGTTCTTGTTCCAATAGCATCCCATTGGGCTAGGGGCTGTATGTGTATATAATGAAAAGAGACTGGTGGGGCAGATCAACTCCACCAGCATGGAAGGGGCTAAGGAGCTGCTTTGGTTTGGAGAAGTCCTGCCCTTCCACACCTGCAAGTCACACCAGGTTTAGAGGAGGAAGCAGTAGTGGGCAGCCCCGGAGGGGGAGTAGGTTGTTGAACTGCCTAACTTGAAGCCTGGTAGTCAGCAGAGCCTCTGTCTTCATAGAAAGGGAACACAGGCGCCCTATGGTAAAGAAGGGGGAAAGACTATTTATACCTTGTGCTTGAAGGCCCAGCAAACTCTGGATGGACTGGGGCCTCTCTGAAGAATCCAACTTTCATGACTAGAACTTCCCACAGGCAGGGCTCCCCCGCCCCCCCCTTTGCGTTTAATCTTGTTTGCTGACCTTGGGTTTGTTTTTCCACTTGGAAAAGGGGAGAAGAAGTCAGGAGGCCTTGGCCAGAGGGCTGAGGACCTGCCATTGAACACTCTTGCTGGAAGACCTGAACTTGCGTGCTATGCAGAGTGCCTGCTTGCAGATTTGAGGAGAGTCCCATTCATTCCTCTTTGGCTATGCAACATCCGAAGGGGGTGCTCTGATGGACAGATCCCTGACCAACCCTGCCTTGAAAAGCAGCCAGTCTTAGTAAAATATGTAAATAGGGATAGAGGCGGCTATATGCTTTACCTGCTCATAGATGGCCAGATCCTGGCTCCACTGGGGTCAGTAGGAGTTTTGCTATTGACCTTAGTAGGACTAAGGCATGGACCCTAACCCTCAAGTGGCTGAGCTAATATAGTTCATTCCCCCCGCCCCCCAGCAAATTCCACTTTGCATCAATGCAGCGGCACCGATTTAGCACAGTAGTGAAGACAAGCCCAAAGTCTTAAAAGATCAATCTTTACAAGCTGGGAGGTTCTCAGATGCTGTGGTAAATGGGGCCATTACATATCTTAGATATAGTTCATGCCACTTGACCCTGCATTTTGACTGTGAACTGTTCTCTCCCAGTTAAAATCTTGTATTCAAGGGGCTAATCTAAAGTGCAGTGAAGTCAATGGGAGTTTCTCCTCTCTCCCCCCATCCCCCCAAAACACCCTCAGGTGAGCTTTGAATCAGGTCCTGGCTTCCTTTGCTGACAAGCCCCTAGCTTCAGTAAAGTCAGAAAGGAAGTGTTTTAATTTAACACATTTTGGCAGCAACTTATTGTTTTTCTGTCTTAGTTCCCCCCACCCCCAACCTTCTATTTCTTGCATGCCAGCAACTCAAATCCATCCCAGACTTCAACTGACACTAACAAGGCAGCATATGACAAGCAGAAAGCACCCACAAGCAAATCAGAGATCCCCAGCTCAGTCATCGTAAACGCTGCACGTTCTCTACAAAGCAAGCGGCTTCTAGACAGGGTTTAAGAAGACTGTCTCCTTCTAACCTATTAAGGCTCCTCAGGTTTCAGGGCTGTAGGACAATGAGTTGTTGGAGACCTTTGACACAAGAGATCAAATTGGCTCCTCTGGCAACCAATCAATAAGTTCCAGTAGGCTTTAACTTTACAGCAGCATCAGCCAGAAGGGATCAGCACCAGAGAGACTGAGTTACCGGCCCTTCCTTCCCAGGGTTTATCATGTTTCTTATAGGGAAACTGTCTCCTCCCTGGTGGCTAGCTTGCAGGGTGGTGGAGGAGTTTGGTAGAGCACTTAACTGTTGGGAGCTTGCAGGAGGAGGATCACTTACACAGCTTTGCTGTTTCCTTTTAAGAGACTATATCCCTGAATGAAATTTTCACCCCCAGGCCGACACGTTGGGAGGGAGAGAGCACAATCATCATAAAACTTAAAGAAACACAGTAGTGCTTCATTTGGGAAAGCAGCATGATCTAGTGGTTAAGTCCCTGGGATTTGAGAGACCCGAGTTCTGGCTCCAGTTCTGCCACTAATCTGCTGTGTGGCCTTGGGTATGTCACTTTCTTTCCCTTCCCATCACTTGTCTATTTAGATTGTGACTGCCTTTGGGCAGAGACTGTTATACTACATATGCACAGCAGCTTGCACAATAAAGCCTTCATCTCAGCTAGGGTTGTGGCAGTACCGTAATACAGATAATAGCAATAATATTGCAACTTCCAGTAGTGTCTTAATTTTCTTACACAAAGCCTTCCTGCTTCTCCAGCCGAAAATAGTTCCAGACAGGCTAGCATAGCATTAAATCAATCTTGAATGTCGTATGCAGTGCCATGCACGCTGGCTAAAGATTCACTACCCCTCAACAAGGCAAATAATTGTCTCAGGGGATAGGGAACTTAGATTCCTAAAACCCTGGACAGCATTCCTTAATCAGAAATGCTTCACCTACTGATCTACCTGCACACACAGGCCTGACATCACATACATGTGATCCCCCATATTCACACCTCTCACATAGGCATGACAGCCACACCAAGTGCATGTATTATACATACACTTCACACTCATACATGAGCTGTGCACCACACAAGTGCATGACCTCAGCTCACATACCTATGCACAACACTTGCATGCTGTACACGTGATCCATGCACAGCACATCTGTGACTTGCTCACACCTCACAAACCTGCATGATGTGCACCATGCATGAACATACACAGAGCATACCTCACATGTGACATGCACCCACATTTACATAGAAGGATATTTAGAGGGCAAACGCACCCATTTCCAAAGTCTTCCTGGAAAGGCAGAGGTGTCCTGGAACACTTTCAACCCAAATCATATATAGGGACCACACTACTTTTCATACTAGCAGGATGTACTCCTCTACATACCACAGTCATTCTAGGAGCACACACACCTTCACGATCCCCTGAGCCTCTGGGTTCACTTGGTTATTTCTCAGAGAGGTCTTTCATTTAGCAGTGACTCATACCACCAGGGAACTCAGCAAAAGCCTGCCCTAACATGGCATCTTACTTCTACACTTCTCCCACATCAGCATAGCCAGGAATAGGGGCTCTCCTCATGCAAGTCTCCAGCCCATTCTGTCTGCTGCAGGAAAAGCCAGGGCTATGCCATCAGAGAGCACCTCTTTAGCACAGACAAACAAATTTGAAATGACAATGTCCCACCCAGCAGACCCCTCTGTAAACACACATCCTTACCTCTAGGGCACCTCTTCATCACATCTGGACATGGTATTGCAGGGTTCTTTGTCTTCCCCACCAATGTTGGCCACAGCAACCACAGCCAGCTGATCTCTTCCCCAGACTTCCTCACCAGGGCTTCAATGTTTCAGCCCTCCAGCCAAGTCACACAACAGCTCAGTCCCCTTCCCCTAGCCACCTCTAAACAACAAGTCCTTCACTTTCCTGAGCTCAGCTTCACATACAGCAGGTCCTTTGCCCCTCCTAGGATTGACTTCAATTCCCTTTAGGCCCTAATTCAGGACTCACCCACAAGAACCTATCATGCTCGGGGGGGTGGGTGGGGGGGCTCTTCCAAAAGACACTCCCTTCACTGGGTGGTGGTGATTGTGGTGTTGTTGCTGTTTGATGGTTTTTCCCTTCAGAATCTTCCTGCCACTGTTAAGGGCCAAGCTGTATTTAAGCAGTGTGCTCCCTGCTTCAGCCCCACAGCTGGGGGTGGTTGGTCCTTCTAATTAAGCCCCATTACACCCAGCTGGGATCACTGATTAGCCCTTATGCTGCCAGATCATGGGCAAGGCTGAGCCAAGCTTACCTCAAAGGGCTAGCCAGCCTCTGACATCTTGCCACTCATGTTCTCTGCCACACCACTGCAGAGGAAAACACACGCGGGGCGGAGAGACATTTTGTCACATTAGAAAGTGTTCCCCAGTCCTACCCTTTCCAGCTCCAACGCAGTCATGAGGTGATCATGAAGAGATGGCTATGGGTATGCAGAGAGTGTTCACCTTGCTCTGGCCTGCTGGCTAGCAGACTGCTGCTAATAGAGAAACACACAGGTAAATTCAAATCCTTAGAACACAGTACTTAGCACACTGGGTCCTGCTCCATGGCCAGGGCTCCTTTGATAATAGGAATAAATATGTAAACTTTTTCCTTTTCCTTCCTCCGGCAGTTTTTGCAAACATTCCTTCATGAAGTAAAGCAGGTCAAGAGAGGAAGAATGGTTTACTGATTAGAGTGTTAGCCTGGGGCTTAGGGGAACGGGGGTGAGGGGCATAGCCCTGCTTGGTTACAGATTTCCAGTGTGACCTTGGGCCAGTCACTTAGCCTCTCTGTACAGTAAGGATAACTGCACTTCCCTACCCGACAGAGGTGTTGTGAGGATAAAAATGTTAAAGGCTGTGATGCACTGAGCTGCTATGGTGATGGAAGCCTTATCTGTATCTAGGCTGGGTTATCTTCTTCATTTGACGGATGGGAAATGAATGTGATTTGCCAGGTCATCATTCTTATTTGTATTAAAAGATGTTATTTGTATGACAAGAGACCCCATCCAAGATTGGGTCCCCATTGTGCTGGGGAAGTGACAATTCCCCACCCCAAAGAGCTTACATCTCAATAGACAAGAGAGATAAAAGCTGTATTATCATCCCTATTCCATACATGGGAAACTGAGGCACAGAAAGGCAAAGTGACTTGACGCAGGTCACATAGTGAATCAGTGGCAGAGTTCAGAAACATAACCCAGATCTCCCAGCTGCCTCTCCCTACCAAGCTGCTCTTCTTTTCCATCAAATGAACTGGAAGCTCCTGGTGTGACTGCTAATGCTGAGTCACGTGGACACTTGTCCCCTCTCAGGCCTCTGCACTCCTTCTGCCTGACGATGCCTCTCTCCTGCATCTACTTATGCATTTGTCTCCCAGCCCTGGGAATTCTAAAACCAGCTACAAAGTGATAGAATGCTCCATCCCTCTGGGTCCACATGGTTACATCCCATAGGCACTGCAAACAATGCTCAAGCTTCAGAGCAGGTCACCTGCTCCCCAGATACTCCTCTGCCACCTTCCTTCGCCCTAAGGTCCCAATGGATCAACAGAGGTAGGCAGCTGCCCAGTGCTGCTGGCTCACTTGCAGGGTCTGATTTGCTGCTAAGATGTATCTGATGTTTACAAGAGTCTTTGCGAGGGAATCCATAAGCATAAGGGTCTGCAAACAGGGTATTAACCTGTCGCTCAATGCACCTGCTCTGCTCAATGGCAGACAAGTACAGCATCTATCAGTCATTTCCCTTCCATTTACACACACACACACACACACACACACACACACACACACACACACACACACACACACACACACACACACACACACACACACACACACACACACACACACACACACACACACACCAATGCTTTTGTTGACCTAAATCTGCAAAATAATGATAATAAAATGTACCTTATGGTGACATCCCCTCTCTCTAAGTAACTATGGGGACCTGTAGAAGCGACAAAGGGTCCTGTGGCACCTTATAGACTAACAGAGGTATTGAAGCATAAGCTTTCGTGGGTGAATACCCACTTCTTCGGATGCAAGCAGTGGAAATGTCCAGAGGGGACCTGCTTTTTTGAGCACTGGACTCATTCCTCTGAATCTTTTGCCTGAATAAACATTGTCCACTGTTACTAACCAATTTGATGTGAAAAGTGGGAGGCTGAAATGCAACGTTCCTCCCCCCCTGGGTCCTACAGAGAAGCTGGATGGGAACAGACCTCATGGCCCTGAGCTGGGAAGTCCAGACCCAGCTCCAAACTCACACAGAGGTTGGGTGGTGGTCACCTCTCCCTTGTTATAAATACAGTAGATAATAAACTCATGTGGCAAAATATTCATTGGACTTACCCAGCTGTGGCATTGCCTGACCCCTTGGGCCTATGTACAGTCCCCTCTTCAGGAAGTGACTGCTTTCCATGCTTGCCTTTGCTAAGGGAGCAGTGCTGCCCTGACAGTAGGGAATTGCCAGGGGACAGGTTGCTACCCTGCTGCCTTTGACTGTCACATGCACATAGCAGGTGTGTCAGGGTTCCACCAACTGTCCATCACTGCAGTATCCAGGTCTCTCTGCAGACAAGAGTCTACCACACTGGGCCATCCTGCTCACTCCCTCGGACACCTGCTAGGCAGGGGTCCCATCCTACAGAGCCACTTGTACTTTCTATCTGCCCTTCTGGTGCACCCTGTAAGAGAGACCCAGTTGAAATGCTTCTATCAGTGTCCTGCATTCATGCTGCTTTCTTACCCCATACCATCCCCCCTTCCCACACCCTCTGAGCTCCCTCCTTTTGTGCGCCTGCTTCTCAGTTAAGCCACCCACCTGCGGTCACAAGAGTGAGATGCTTGCAAGCAGCACGGAAACTTTTTAAAAACACCATAATAGAGGCTCAAATTACATGTATATATTAAAAAAAAAACAGCAAAAGGACCAAAAACTGTCACCATGGCTAAACAACAGACTGAAAGAGGTGGCTGGAGGTAAAAAGGCATCCTTTAAAAATAGGAAGTCAAATCCTACTGAGGAAAATAGAAAGGAGCATAAACTCTGGTTTGGTGAGGTGGCAAAATTTGCAGATGATACAAAATTACTCAAGATAGTTAAGTCCAAAGCAGACTGCAAAGAGTTACAAAGGAATCTCACAAAACTGGGTGACTGGGCAACAAGATGGCAGATGAAATTCAATATTGATAAATGTAAAGTAGTGCACCTTGGAAAACTTAATCCCAACTATACATACAAAATTATGAGGTCATTGTGGATAGTTTTCTGAAAACAACTGCTCAATGTGCCGCGGCAGTCAAAAAAGCTAACAGAATGTTAGGAATCATTAGGAAAGGGATAAATAATAAGATAGTTAATATCATAATGCCACTATATACATCTATAGAACACCCACACATTGAATACTGCATGCAGTTCTGGTCACCCCATCTTAAATAAAATATATTACAACTGGAAAAGGTACAGAAAAGGGCAACAAAAATGATTAGGGGTATGGAAGAATTTCCATATAAGGAAAGATTTAAAAGACTGAGACTGTTCAGCTTAGAAAAGAGATGACTAACAGGGATATGATAGAGGTCTATAAAATCATGAATGATGTGGAGAAAGTGAATAAGGAGGTGTTATTTACCCCTGCACATAACACAAGAATCAGGAGTCACCCAATGAAATTAATAGGCAGCAGGTTTAAAACAAACAGAAGGAAGTACTGCTTCATCCAACACAGAGTCACCCTGTGGAACTCATTGCCAGGGGATGTTGTGAAGACCAAAAATATAACTGGGTTCAAAAAATAATTTGTTAAGTTCATGGAGGATCGGTCCATCAATGGAATTTAGTCAAGTAGGGGGGAGGGATAGCTCAGTGGTTTGAGCATTGGCCTGCTAAACCTAGGGTTGTGAGTTCAATCCTTGAGGGGGCCATTTAGGGAGCTGGGGCAAAAATTGGGGATTGGTCCTGCTTTGAGTAGGGGTTGGACTAGATGACCTCCTAAGGTCCCTTCCAACCCTGATATTCTATGATTCTATGATAAGAATGTTAGGGACGCAACCCCATGCTTGGGGTGTCCCTGAGCCTCTGATTGCTAGAAGCTGGGACTGGGTGAGAGGGAATGGATCACTCAATAAGTGCCCTGTTCTGTTCGTTCCCCCTGAAGCATCTGACACTGGCCACTGTCAGAAGACAGGATACTGGGCTAGATGGATCATTGATCTGACCCAGTGTGGCTGTTCTTATGCAGTGGCTTTAACCTTACCCTGCTGCACTGCAGCCATTTATACCCTCTCCAGCACAATCTCTCTTTCTGCCAGCCTCCTTCTGTGATCGGTCTATTGGATGGCAGATGTTCAATGAAACATGTAAATCCTCTCTTGTTTATGAGCGAATATAATAAACTCTGGCTACTGCGCTTTCCAGGTGGCCGTTGGATGCGCTGTGTTTAGTGCATAAATACCCAGTGATTGATCTCTGATCTTTAAAATAGGGCTGTGAGGACCACAGCAAATCTGCATGCATCTGGAGTCCAAAGCCGGGAAGCGGCAGCTCTAAAACTCCTCAGACACTGCTATTTATTCCCTTGTGTTACGTTTTCTGTGTTTTACTGCAGTTGAGACAATGCACATGATGTGATTTATGTATAACCAGAGCAGCCCCCAGTGGCTGCATCCGTGAACTTCTTCACCAAGGTGCCTGTTGCCTTTGTCTCTCTTGTAAGCTCTGTGAGGCTCTGTCTCCCTGGCATTGAGCCCAGCACAGGGAGAGCGTGCTGGGGTCGGCTTGCACCTTGCCTATTGTGGGAATGCTGGGGGCTAATTTGGCCTCCAAAGCAGATTAAAGCAGCCCTTGTGCCCTGACTGCAATAGTCCCTCTGGGCATGGGGGTACCTGCAAATAGCTAAGGCTGGCACCCCTTCTAAATCCTGGAACCCACCCCCAGCATGCTGCTGGCATTCGCGCTGCACCAGGGGCTCTTGCCAGGAAGAGAGTATGGAGTCAACTATGCCAGACCCCTCCCCTGGTGATATTCTCCATGGGGTGTCATACAGCTGCTTTGCCACCCCTTTTTGCTGCTGTTTCTCATGCAAAGGGGCCACAGGCAGGAATGAATTCTTCCCTCTCTCTCCAGAATGACCCGAGCTATCCTATGAGTCCATGCTGGATTCTTGACACAGCATTGAGTAGGACAGGGGTTCCTCTCCCATTTCTCCTCTCTGGGAGGGCGGAGGAATAGAGGCGTCATATACCGATTCATCCCTGGCGTAGCTCGTGTCGACGTTGATGGAATTACATCAGCCGAGAATTAATTTAGTCCATTGTGGCTGACCATTGTCTCAACAAGGCCGCAGACTGGTAGGTGAGATTGGCTTTTGTGACAGCTGGATTCTGTGGGATCTGTACACCTGCCATCTCCCCACCTTGTATGAAGATGGGGGGATTAAGGAACGGAAGTAACTCCTATTCCATGAGGCATGCAAAGGTGGCCGGTAACAGTAGTGTAGCCGGGGGGGAGCAGCCGCTTCTTTTTAAGCGCCGCTTCTTGCACTCACCCGGCGGCGCTCTGGGTCTTTGGCGGCATTTCGGCGGCCGGGCGAAGACCCGGAGTGAGTGAGGACCCACCGCCGAAGTGCCACCAAAGACCCGGCGCGCTGCCGGGTGAGTACAGGGGGAGGTGCCTTTTTATAGCGCTGCTCCCCCGGTGCTCCGGACCTGGCTGCGCTACTGGCTGGTAAGGGCAGATCCTGATCTGGGGTAAATCAACTGCCCAGTCCTGCATGCAAGAAATCACCACAAGACCCAAACAGTGCCCATGTTTCCACTGAGACTGCAGACATATTCCGAGCTGCCCCTTATCTTTGAAAGAGACAAGCTTCATAAGAAATGCACTGAGCCGCTCAGCAAGTAAAAACCCCAGCCGGGAAGGAGGGAGCAAATCACTTTCTGCTCCAGGACCCATGTTTAGGGAGAAGGGTTGGGATTGGCGGGGGGTAGATTATGCACATAACTCCATTTTTCATATCCGAGCGACTTCCCTTAACTTAATCAGGAGATGGCTTGTTGACATTTTTACTCTATGTGGCTGCCCAGGCATTTCAAAGTGCCTGAAATTTCATTATGTGAAAGGCAGTCATTGGCTCAGCTACAGAGTTTGGCTACTTTTCAAAGCATCTCCATTATTATTATTGGAGTAGAAACATGCAGAATGAAATCCTCCCATTAAATGACCAGTAAGTGCCCTACAGGCTGCACTAAGCCAAAACATTTATCCAGCTAATTTTATTTCTTGAAGATTTTTTTTATTCAGATTTACACGAGTAATAGGCATCAGAAGCATTTATTTTTCAATGTGAATTGTGTGCTGGTGAACAGTCCTTGACCGGTGACCCAGGGAAGCAAAGGCCTCTGTTTATCCACATTCAAGGTACTGCAGAGGGCAGTGGAAGTACAATCTTGCCCTTACACTGACCGGCCAATGTTTCTCTGCCATGACACTTCCAGGAATAAGTGGGGAGTTCAGTCTCTATTGTGTTATGTAGAGTCACAGTCCTTATTCTTCAGGTGGCATTTTTTTCAACAAAACAACTACAGACAAATATGCAGGCTTCCACAAAACTTGAGTTCCAGTCTTGTCTCCCTTGTTTACCGGGAATCATATTTTCTCTGGAGCTCCATGCAGCATGTAGAGATTAGATTAAATAGTGCAAGTAGGTATATTACCATCTCCAGGTCCATAATATTCTTCGCTTCTCTGCTGAGACTACCAGCAAGGGGGGCAGATGTATTATGGACTCCTGTCCACTAGGTATACCCTCTATGTAGTTATACAGTCCCAATCACCATAGTATCTAAGACCCTTCCAAATATCAACAAATCCAACTTCCAGTATGCAGTAATACTATCCCCATTATACGGATGGGGGTCTGAGGCACAGAGAGAGACTAGAGGGCAGATATTTAAAGGTATCTAGGTGCCTAACTCCTGTTGATTTCAACTGATTTCAGGGTGATTGAGGCACCTAAAGACCTTTAAAAATTTGGTCCTAAATGACTAGCCCAAGCTCACACAGGGAGTCAGTGGCAGAGCTAGGGACCAACCATAGCTCTCCAGTCTGCTGCCATAGCCGCAAAATTATATATCCCCTCCTATCCGTTCATTTCACATAAGTCACCAAACAACTTACCAGATGGCAAAAGCTTTTGATTACGGCTGCCTCAGACCAGTGACCTACATGCAAAGACCCCTGTAGCCCATCAGCATTCTCTGGAGTCATGGATCATTGTTGCGGGGCCATAGGTATACAGGGTACTTTACCACCATGCCAGGTCCTTGCTGCAAAAATCTGTCTCATATTTCATAGAATATCAGGGTTGGAAGGGACCTTAGTAGGGCATCTAGTCCAACCCCCTGCTCAAAGCAGGACCAATCCCCAATTTTTGCCTCAGATCCCCAAATGGCCCCCTCAAGGATTGAACTCACAACCCTGGGTTTAGCAGGCAAATGCTCAAACCACTGAGCTATTCCTCCCTCCCCCCTCATTTAAGTGATGATAACAAACAGTGAGGACAAGAGAGGGAGAGAGAACAAAGGCTATAGTCCAGTGGTTCTCAACCCATGGATTTCAGGCCACTTGCAGCCCAAGCAGCGCAGTACACCTGTGGCTCATGTGACATCCTCAGGGCCACACAGGTAGTATGTGTATTGTGTGGATGCAGCCCACATAACACACAGAGAACTGTATGTGTGTGGGGCTTCAATGGGGGCCAAAGGGAAGGATCAGCAACCCATCTCTTTCCTTCTGTTGCCTGGAGCTGCTAGCAGCTGGCTGGTTTTCTTACAGGCAGAGGGCCTGGATACCCCAGCCCAGGAGGGGGTGAGGCTGCTCCTGGAGGAGCAGAATGGCTTCTGATGCCTCCAGTGGATGGCGGTGGCAGGCTGTACCTCTCTTCTCCATCCCTGGAACCGGCTGCAGCAACGTAGTCATCGAAGGTATTATACACGTTCTCTCTCCCTCCAGTCAGCACCGTGTGGGTAACCAGCTAGTTAACACAGGATCCCGTCAGACCCTCCTCGGCTCGCTGCTGTCGCTACCATTTCAGAGGCACCCTGGGGACAAGTACACAGCAGATTGATTCAGCAAAGCCAGGAAACAAACGTTAGCGAGGGATGGGGCTGAAGCCTCTCTGAAAGGATGTGGTAAGTCCTAACCAGCAAAAACCCAGAGGGGAGGGATAGCTCAGTGGTTTGAGCATTGGCCTGCTAAACCCAGGGTTGTGAGTTCAATCCTTGAGGGGGCCATTTAGGGATCTTGGGCAAAAATTGGGGATTGGTCCTGCTTTGAGCAGGGGGTTGGACTAGATGACCTCCTAAGGTCCCTTCCAACCCTGATATTCTATGATTCTATGAAAAAGGGGCTGGTGGTTTCCCCCAAGACCCCACAGCTCCCTGGGAGCATCTTGGACCCAAACTCTTGCCTTTGCACATGTGGTCTCCCGTAGAAATCAGTGGAACTACATGAGGTTATCCAAGGTACCCTTCCAGCCACACGGCCAAGCTTCCTGCAGCCTTCTGTCTTCACTGGGATCACTGCGTTTTAAAGTGAGGTGTTAAAACAGCACTGGAACCTCCTGTCAGGGAACCCTGACTTTGCACCAGAAATGCCACGTCTGATCTTGGACCTTTGGTACCATCAGACTTGAGCTCCTGGCCAGTGCTGGCCACCCAGCTGGAAGGTGGGTCTGCTTCCCTGCTGTGTTTCTCTTGTTTTTATGCTAGTGTAACAGACCCTCTTGTGAAAGGCAAAGACCAATGTCCTGGGGTGCCATTGAAAGATGGGCAAGGAAAGAAAAGAAAGAAAAGATGGAGATGGTGGCACAAGCTGTCTTCATTCAGGTTCATCAGTGACTTTTGCCTTCGCTTGCCCTTGAGTACCCACAGCCTCTGCTTACCTTCCCATAGCCCTCCCGTGGTGGGTATCAGCCCAATGCCTCCTGCTGTCACCCAGGAAGATGGGGGTGGGCTGCATCGGCCAGCGGGGGCAGACTTTCAGGAGAGCCCAGCATGCTGGGTGCCCACTTGGTGTTGAGCTCTGTCGGAAATCTGCCCATAAGGGTACAATAGGAGCTGCTGGGTGCTGAGCTCGTTGGGAAATCTGGCCCCACGTGCAGATGAGTCCCTCACATGGTGACCACATTCAACATGCATCTTGCATGCTACTACAGCTAAGACACTCACACCAGGTCTCTGTGAGCTCGCAGCAGCAGCTCTCTCAGGTGAACTGAAAGGACGATGCACCACCTGGGTTGAGATGGTTGGAGCTGTGCTGACTTCTTGCTCTGGGCAATCATTTCTCAGGCGCCATTCCTAAAAACTCATGCTTCAGGGTTTAAACTGGCCACCTGCAGGGGTCAGGAAGGGATTTTTTTTGCTCCCTAATGTATTTTGCAGGGTTTTTTTTTTTTAATCTCTTTGCTCTGATGCATCAGGGATAACCACTGCTAGAGATGGGACATAGTACAGGGAGGCCAGGGCCCTAAGGTGGCACTGAGCATTCTCTCTCTCAGGTGCTTGGCTGGCTGATTCGTGCTCATATGCTCAGGGTCTAACTGACCGCCATAAGTGGTGTTGGGAAGGAATTTTCCCCCACCTCAAGTTGGCAGTGACCTAGTGGGTTTTTGCCTTCCTCTGCAGCCTGGGGGAGCCAGGGTTATCTGAGTATATCTCACTTAACCATTTCCTGACATTGCAGGGGACTCGGGCACTGGTGCACCTTGGTCCCTCCTGTTCTCTGCCTGCGGCACATCATAGTCTAGTCTCCTGCGGGCTGTCATACTTTGGTCTCATTTCAGTTGTTGGGTTTAGTGTGCAGGTGCTGGGTGGTGCTGGTGGTCTGTGATATACAGGTCAGACTGGATGATCTGGTGGTCCCACCTGGCCTTAAACTCTATGACTCTATTCCCGGTTATTATTATTATTCATAACAATAACTAGCTCTTAGATGGAGCTTTTCATCAGTAGAATAGTCTTTCTTCCCTTTTTTATTTCCTGTAGCTAGCTGTGTATTGTGGGGGGATGACGGGGAGGGGGAGCACAGAGATATGGAGAAGAATTTGTGTGTTTGGATGCAAGTTTTTGTATGTGCATATTCTTGTGGCTGTGCATGTGTATTTCCATGCTTAGGACTGTGTGTGTGTGTGTGTGTTTATATGTATGACTCTGTGTGTGTGCATGCATCTACACATGTATGTTTGCATGGGATGCTCTGTGTTTGTGTCAATCTCCCTCTGCTTTCTCTCCCCCCCCCTCGCCCCCCCACACACGATGATATAAACAAACCTGCCCCTGGACATGTCATGGCTTAAAATAGATGTTCACATATCAGCCTTTCTACAGCAGCGGCAGCGGCAGCAGCAAGAGCTGCAGCAGTAGGAAGACATGGCCGACTGGATCTGACTAGAAAACTCACCCTGAGCTGAGAAATCACAGCCTGCACAAAGGTAGAGTAACGGGGGTGGGTGTCTCCCTCCTGCCTCCCGTCTGTCTGTCTTTCTGTCTCTTTGCTGAGCGTGTGGGCTTGGGCAGTCTGCCCTGGTGTGAGAGCGTCTATGTAGCGTAGTCGTGTATGTAGGCAGGGGCTGTCTGACTATCTGTCTCTCTCCTCCCTCCGAGCAAATGGCAGGGGTGGCAGAGGCAGCCATGTACCTGTGAGCAAGAGTCGCGGCATGCAGTAGCTCACCCTGTGTTTTAATACAGGAATGGGCCACACCTCCCAAGTAGCAATGGTGCTTTGGGGATTTGCTCTGGGGTCTTGTATATCAGGTAGCAACCAGTGATATTTACCAGCTAGAGCTCACTGCACATCAGCACCCAGTGGTGTTGGGGGGCAGAAGATGAGAGTCAGATACATCAGTGAGGCCTATCGAGTTGCATGCCAGAGTGGATCTGTCCCACAGATTCTCAGGCTTGTCTCTTCTGCAATCAAAGGTGGGTTTGCAGCTCAGGCAGGCATACCCCTGCTAGCTTTAATCCAGCGAATGCAGCTAAAACTAGCAGCACGGGTGCAATATTGCCAACGTTGAGAGATCAAAAATCAGCCGTCGGGGCCGCCAGAATCATGAAATTGGCCCCAAAATCATGACATTTGTTTATCTGATATGCAAATGAATTATCATTGTCTTTCAAGTAACTGCCCAGTGGAGAAACCACATTCCTTTGTTTAAGGTGGGGGTAACTCCTCTTGGACTGGAAACACATTTTAAGACTGTGGCGCGGCTGAGGGGAAAAAATCCGGACATTTGAGAGTTCTATCGCCAGATCACGAGCGAGGCTTCATTTTACTCAGAAATCGCGGCTCTCCCAATCGATTCGCAGGAGTTGGCATGTCTGCAGGTCTACAGACGCACCCGGAACTCTGGATAGGTACTTGCACGTGCAGCCTGCACCAGGGTCTGTGTTGACGTGTCTCCGCTGCTATTTTCAGCCATGCTAGGTAGATTAAAGCTAGTGCAGGTATGTCTACCTTAACTGCAACCACACCTCCAATTACAGTGTAGGCACAAACCCTTAGCCAGCCATGGATCTGCTTGCAGCCTTATATTAAGGGGCACGGTATGGGCCAGGCTTGGATGGGCCCAGGCTGAAGGGCCTGCTGCAACATGAGCAGGCAGACACCCCACAGCATTGTGCTGATGATGATCCCAGCAGTGGTGTGCTGGCCACGGGCTTACCAGGTATTTATTCCTCGAGCCAGCAGGTCAAACATTCAGCAGAGTGCAGGAGACATAGGGCCAACTCTGGACCATGGTATACGCTGCTGCAGCTCCCGTTACTATCTGTGGCAGCTGCACTCAGTCATACCAGGGCTGACGGGGAACCCCTGGCTCCAGAATAGTCTATTCCAGGGGTCGGCAACCTTTCAGAAGTGGTGTGCTGAGTCTTCATTTATTCACTCTAATTTAAGGTTTCGCGTGCCAGTCATACATTTTAACATTTTTAGAAGGTCTCTTTCTATAAGTCTTTAATATAGAACTAAACTATTGCTGTATGTAAAGTAAATAAGGTTTTTAGAATGTTGAAGAATCTTCACTTAAAATTAAATTTAAATGGAAAGCCCCCCAGGCCAGGACCCAGGCAGTGTGAGTGCCACTGAAAATCAGCTCGTGTGCCGCCTTTGGCACCCGTGCCATTGGTTGCCTACCCCATGCCCTATTCCACAACCAGTCCAAGGCAGCATCCAAAATACCCTGCAGGAAATGAACTGTTTGGAGAGGTCAGTAGGGAGGGAAGTACTTAGCAGGTCTCTCTAGATCCCTTCCAAATTCTGCGGTGCCCGCATGATGTTTCCATCCTCTGTGCACAATCAGGTAAGTGTCTAGGGGTTTCCTCCTTGGGCACCGCCGGCTGCTGGCCATTGCTGAGGGCAGGGTGCCAGACCGACCGAACTGACGGTCTAAGCCAGCAAGGCAAATCTGAGGTCACTCCATTCCCGCCTTTTAGCCTTTGAAAACAATTGGCCAGCGCAGAGCCGCTGATGGGAACGGAGCTGAGATGTGACACTTTGGATGGGTTCCCAAATGCTTGGAGGCAGCCCCAGGCAACAGCTGAGGCAACACATCAACAGCAGCAGCAGCAGCATTCAGCTGGGCTGCACTGAGGAGGAAGGCAGCAAAGAAGAAAAATGTTCCCAAGGCTGAGGCTTTGTTAGTGAGGCCAGGTACATCCCCCCATATGGGTGGGACTGTCCCAGGAGGCTTGTTGTAGGTGTGAGGAAGGAGGCAGCATGGTCAGGACTGGGAGTCAGGCCTCTTGAGTTCTATTGCTTAGCAAAAAAAAGTCTCATGCCCTACGATTAATGCCTCCCACCCCAAACCCAGAGCAGCCTCCAAGCTTTTCAAATGCAGCAGGGGGAGGTACCAAGAGAGGTTAAGACCGCCTCTCCCTCCCATTAGGCTGTTTTTATTGGTGCACTACAGGCCGATGCCCAGTGAGACCCCACGTGACACCATATGAAATCCTCCACCTGCGTCTCCTCCCAGCCCCAGAGCCTGGCACTAGGCCCAGAGTCTTCATTGCATGCCTCCAATCCCGGGTTGGCACAGTCAGCTCGTGAGTTGGCATCGTGACTCTGGCGGCCAATGCTCTCTAGCCGGTTCAGAGGGAAGGCGGCAGCTGAGCTACTCCGTCATCCCATAAACAGAAAACCCTGGGTACTCTGGTCCTGCCAGTGTGGCAGTGATCCAGAAGAGCAGAGCTGGAACGTTGCCCCTTCGCCATGAAAGGGGGTGCACAAGTGGGCTGAAGGCTTTGGTGACCCCACTTCCTCCTTTGCTTGGTTCACAGTGCTCTGGCCCCATTAAACTCTCCCCAAATGCTCCACCTTCCAGGAGGGAAGCCGATGCTGTACTGCCCACTCCTGACATTGGGAACCTGTGGGCAGAGAGGGCTCTACACCGGCAGCTAGTTCACGTAGTCAGGTTGCTGGGGGGATTTGCAGGGCTGCTTTGAACTTTTGTGAGGTATTCTGATGCACGACCAACTCACCCCAGTGCCCGTGGACCCAGGAGTCTCAGCCCAAAGCTGCTTGACCTGGGTCTCCCACTCAGGAAGAAGCAGCTGGATTTGTGTGTGTGTGTGTGTGTGTGTGTCAGAGAAAGGGGGGAGTCTCTGAACCGATCGCTTGTCACTTGGGGACGGGCTTGGCAATACTCCCAAAGGGTCACCTAATGGCATCTCCACTACTTACAGGACGGGACCGTAGGTGACGGCAGCAGCAGCATTGTCGCCCATAGGGATGCAGCGTGGGTCTCGGCAGCTCCAATGGCTTTTATGTCCAGGTTCTCCAGAAGCAGCTCCAGGTCACCCAGCCGGGGGTCTCAGGAAGACGCCAGCAACCACCCCATCCTCAGTGTCTTTGAGCTGGAGAGGCTACTGTACACGGGGAAGACGGCCTGTAACCATGCAGATGAGGTCTGGCCAGGACTCTACTTGGGAGACCAGTAAGTACGGACCCAGGGGATGGGGGGACCAGGCCCCCTGGGCCATGAGGGGGAGCGGGAATAGGTGGGGATGGGAAGGAAGAGGGAAAGGGAGACTCGGTAGTATAGTTGTGGGAGGGGGCACGGACTGGGGAAGAGAAGAGTGCTGCCAGTGTGTGTGTGTGTGTGTGTGTGTAATCCCAATGCCAAGCATTCAGGCATCCTCTCCCTCCTGCCCGCCCCCACCCCCAGTTGGGGGCTCTTTTTATTGGCCTTCTGGTTTCCGAGCCTGTGCAGCACATTCAGGTCACGTTTTCAAGCTTTTCTCTGCAGCCACAAGGGCTAGAAACTTACTTTTTGTTTTAATGAAAGTAGGGATTCCCCAGTACTAAACTGATCCCAGGAGAGGTGTGTGTGTGTCCATGTCCGTGTCCTTTCCATCTGGGATAGTGGCACTCAGAAATGACCCCTGAAGGTAAAGGTATCCATGTGAAAAGACCCACCGCACACAAACTGGACACAGCATGCACCCTAGTGAGCAGCAAGGGAGATTTAGGTCGGCTATTAGGACAAACATTCTCTATGGCTGTAATACTCAAACTGAGACTCGGGAGCTGCAAGTGGCTCTTTAATGTGTCTCCTGTGGCTCTTTGCAGCACGTGATAGTAAAACACTGGGTGACTTAATTATTAACCAATTTAAATTATTAACTCATCAGGATGCATTTACTATGTTATTAACCAACTGTCATTGATAAAATAATAACACTTGGTCAGAATATCCAAGAAAATATATATAGTAAAGGAAACAATGAAGTCACACGACTGTGGCTCTTTTGGGTAACGTTGCTCTCTAATTTGGCTCCTGAATCACTGAGGTCTGAGTATCACTGGGCGAAGGACAGTTAAGCATTGGAACAGGTTATCTAGGGAGGTGGTGGAATCCCCATCACTGGAGGTTTTTAAGAACAGGTTGGACAAACAGCTGTCAGGGATGATCTAGGTTTACTTGGTCCTGCCTCAGCATGGGGGGCTTGACTAGATGATTTCTTGAGGTCCCTTCCAGCCCAACATTTCTATGATTCTATGTTCAAGAGGTCTGGGAAACCGGGGGTACAAGACCAAGGGGCACTGGCAGAGCTGTAAAGGGGTCAGGGGAACCCAGACTGGTATAGCAGGGGGGCTGTGGATCAGGATTGCAGCCCATTGGCAGGAGCTTGAGAGCCTGGGAGGGAGGGGGAGAACCCGAGCGGCCGCGGCATGCTGCTTCTCCCCGTCCCTCCCTCCCAGGCTTGAGAGCCTGGGAGGGAGGGGGAGAACCCGAGCGGCCGTGGCACGGTTGCGCGCCGCAAGCCTGGGAGGGAGGGGGACACTCGGCTTGAAAGCCTGGGGGGGGAGAACCCGAGCGGCGGTGCGCGAAACCCACGCGTGGCAAGCCTAGGAGGGAGGGGGAGAACCAGAGCGGCGGCGGCAGAGTGGAGGTGAGCTAGGGTGGGAGGTTGCGGGGGCGGCCACAGGAAGCAATGGGGTGGGGGAAATGTAGCACCTGTGGTGGAGGAGGCGGGGCTGGGGATTTGGGGAAGGGGCAGAGTTGAGGCGGGGCCGGGGGTGGGGCAAGAAAACAACGGGGCGGGGCGGCCAAAAATGTATTTGCTTGGGGCGGCAAAAATCCTAGAGCTGGCCCTGCCTCTCCCCCACCTTCTTCTGGCCCTCCAAGCCAAAAATCCATGCTGGCCTGGCCCAAGTACCTCTCCCCTCCCTAGTTCCAGTTCTAGCAGATAATACTTGCACAGTCCACTACCAGCTGCCTCCACATAAGCTCCCCCATTTTAACCCTTTGCTCCCTTCTCCACAGAGATATAGCAGCCAATCGGCGTGAGCTCACCCGCCTGCGCATCACCCACATCCTCAACGCCTCGCACAGCAAGTGGAGAGGGGGTGCCGAGTACTATGAGGGCACCAGCATCCGCTACCTTGGCATTGAGGCCCACGACTCACCCAGCTTCGACATGAGTCCCTACTTCTACCCCGCAGCTGACTTCATCCACCAGGCGCTGAGCGGGACAGGGGGTGAGGGGCAGAGGAGGAAGGGCTGGGACGAGGAGAGGCGGCTGTGTCCCACACCCTCATCTCTAGTCGCCTTCTGTCCTTATAAACATGCCACCCACTGTTCTGTGCTGGAAGCAGTGGAAATACCATTAGCAAGACATGGGGATCCTCACTCCCACCTCCACAGCCCTCCCCCATGTGATTGGCTCAGAGAAACCTCCCAAATCCAGCCACTTCTTGAGGCTGCGAAACTGCCACCGTAACACCAGCGTCACCCTGTTGGACCAGCACGATGGTCCTTCTAGCTCAGTATCTGGCCTCACATGCTGCACCAGAACAGAGCCACCTCTATCTACGCTGGGATCAGCTAGACTAGAGCCATGGTCCAGCTAGCCCAGTGTCCCAGCAGCCACCATTCTGGAGGAGACCCAGGCCCCAATTAGGGGCCACGGCCTGGACCTTTCATGCCATCCTGCTGCAACAAATAGGCTAAATCTGAGGTGGATCCCTTCCTGTCACAACACTGGGAATTCCTATGGTGCTGGAGGGTGTAAGCAACCCCTGGCATAAGGGTATGCCAGGGATGGGGGTGGATTTAGAGCAGGAGGGGGTGGATCTGGAGTCCCCAGACAAGTCCAGGATTCAAGAGGTGCATAGGGGGCACAGACATCTTTGGCCTCCCGCACTCAGGAGGCGCAGCTCAGAGTCTGGCCCATAGGGACCCTGGAGTAGGGCAGGTTGAAAATTTTGCTCTCAAAACTGTTGTTCAAAGGAAGATTGGGTTTTTGACTAAACAACATTTTCCCCTAAAACTAAAGTATCTGCTTTCCATGCAAAGCTTAGATTTTTCACTGAAAAAAAAACAAAACCAAAGCAAAAAGTTTTTCATTTTCAACCAAAAACTGAACTATTTAACCTAACCATACACTGGAATACTTTGATTGGAAATGCTGCAGCAGATCCTCATGGGAGTTGTCATTCAATGGACTCATGTTCCCATTCTCCTTGTTGGAGCTGGGCTCCCTAACCAGACATCACCTCTCATGATTCACTATGGCTGTGGGACTCCCATGATGCATCACCTCCCCTGCCCGAAATGGGAGACTGTAGTGCATCCTGGCAGATGTCATCTGACCGGTCTTAGAGAGGAAAATGAGGGCGTGAACCACTCAGACTACTGCTCCCATGAGGCACCACCACAGCAGCATTTCTGAATCAAAATAATTCAGATTTTGATTTTTCAATAAAAAGTCAATATTTTCCAAGGGAACCCTCCTCCTCTGCCATTGCGTGACCATCTATCCCATCTAGCCCTATATCCTAACTCCTGCGCTGGAGTGACCATCTCACCTGCACTGTTATAGGACCCTTTCCTAGACTTCCCTAACCCAGGGCAGAGGGGCCTTGGGGCTGTAGCCCCTCTGTGACACTGCTCCCCTTCTCCCCGCAGGAAGGATCCTCGTCCATTGTGCCGTCGGGGTGAGCCGCTCGGCCACCTTGGTCCTTGCCTACCTCATGATCCGCCACCGTATGACCCTGGTGGAAGCCATAAAGACTGTCAAGGATCACCGCGGCATCATCCCCAATCGAGGCTTCTTGCACCAGCTGGTGTCCCTGGACAACTCCCTGAGGCTGAAGCGGCGAGCATGAGCGGGCAGGGGAGAGGGCGCTGTTCAGCATCTGGCGCGCAGCCCAACCCTACTGTCAACTGAGCAACTGCAGACACCGAGATTTCATCATGGGGCAGGCACTTGGCAGGCGCAGCTGGACTCCCTCGGCCCATGTCCACCGTGTCCAGTGGGGTCCTCAAGGAGTGGAAGCTATGCGGAGCAGCCCTCAACCTGCAGCCCTGTGGTCTATGGAGGCCTAACGTGCAGCCTCCTTCCAGGCTGCAAGACTTAGAGGTACACCCCGCAGGGACTATTATCCGGTGTCTCGGGCTTCTCTTCTCCCCCATCCCCTGCTGGCTCTGGGAAGCCCACATGGGTTGGTTCTGCTAGCGGGCACACCCAGGCAGCAAGCCAGCCCTGCCTGTCGTTCCTGCGAGATCCAAGCCGTGTGCATTTCTTGGTGGCAATGAGAATTAGGCATGGCCCATGGTGTCGTAGACTTGGGGTGCCCTCAATGTAAAATATTTACCTGTAAGAATAAAGTTACTGCAAAGGAAAAAGGTCTGCCCCCCGCCTTCTGTGTTTTGGAGCATCTTTGCCCAGACCCCAAGGGAGGATGAGAGATAGGGTCTAGACTGGGTGTATTCAGGGATCACATCCCACCAATGAGCTGAAATGCTGCTGCCTCTTCGCTGGTAGCTGCACGTGCAATATACTGATATATTGACTGAGGGGCAGTCAAAGGTCCAATCGCCCAGTGCTTAAAGAGATCTGAAAAAAGTGTGTGTGTGTGTGTGTGTGTGTGTGTGTGTGTGTGTGTGTGTGTGTGTGTAAAAGACAGTGCTTAAAGTGCAGCCCTCAGCAACCCAGCTCAGATTAGGGGTTGTGGGGGGGGGGCAGGTCTGCGACCAGGGCTGGTGCAAGGAAGTTTTGCGTCCTAGGCAAAACTTTCTTGCACCAGCCCTGTACGCCCTCCCCTCCCCCAGCTAACACCGCCCCGCCCCCGGCATCCAGTCCCACCCCCACCCCGCGGGCTGGCAGCTCAGCCCCCCACCCGCAGCGCCCCCCCGGCTCAGCTGCGGAGCCGGGAGGGCGGCAGGCAGCCGCGGCCAGTTGCCGCCCCCCGGCTCCGCCGCTGAGCCGGGAGCCGGGATGGCGGAAGGCAGCCGTGGCGAGCTGCCCCCGTGGCTCCCAGGGCCCTAGGCAACTGCCTAGGGTCGCCTAGTGGGCGTGCCGGCCCTGTCTGCAACCCCCCTTGTGACCCTTCCCTCTTCAAGCACTGCAATCAGCTCTTCATGATCCTCTCCCAGCCCCTTGGCCAAGGTTGGGCTTGTGAGAAGGAAGCAAATCCCATCTGCCTAAAGGTGTCTACCTGACAGGATGGGGTGGGCTGGGGGAGGGAGTGTTGTCTTTCCCCTTATCTCTGTAGTGAGGGATAGAAGAACTGTGCTAAGTGGCCCCTGGAGCCCTTCTCCTCAGCGGGACATTGGGACCCCAACACAGAGCTACTGGAGGGAACAAGCCAGCAAAGCACTAAGAAACCGAGACCCTAGGGATGGGCCTGGAACCAAATGCTTGGGAGGGGTGGGATCCTGATCCAACGGCAATAGCCAGCACCTCCCAGGGCCAGGCTCCATCTTTGAAGCTTGGATTCATTTCTAGAACAGTGTTTCTACATGGGCTTTGGAGGGAGGGGGGTTGAGTGCGGTGAGCTTTGAAGGGTGTCTGCCCCATTATTAGTGAGGGGCAGGTGGCCATATCTTAAAAAGTCTACTGACATCAGGGCCGTCACTAGCTAGCCCGCAGAGCAGCAGGCTCTGGGCAAAGACTGGGTGGGCCACGGAGCCTGAGCTCCCCTCTGCCATAGGCAGATCAAAACCAGCCCCGCCTCTGCCAGATTCCCAGGATTGAAGTTTCCCTGCATAAATAACAAGGCTCAGGGAGCCACACTGCCAATGACCACAAGAGAGCAGCACAAAATCAGAGTAATCCTCCCTCTCCAGCATTTCGGGCGGCTTCTCTGTGACACAGTTTTCCATCCCTGCAGGAACACGTTTGAGATTCAGCTCTCGAGATAACTAGGCTCCATGTTTGGGCCCCAGCTGTCTCCCCATATTACTAAGTCGAAGCTCCAGACCTCAATGCTGCAAAGGAACCGCTCCCCACCTTTTAGGATTCCAGGGTGGGGAGTGGTCCCAAGCAACGGTGGGTGTAAAGTCCTCTCCGGAGGAGCTCCAGATTCCATGCTCCACCCAGAGGTATTCTCCACCCTGTCCCAGCGGGCTGGGTTGGGATGCTGCCAGCAGAGCTGGTGCCTTGGCCTAGGAGTACTTGCATGAAGTTACAGCACAGCACCACTGGCCAGGTCCATTATCAGGTGGGTTCTCCTTTTGCAGAAACACCAGGTATCGGCCAATTCTGGAGACTGGGCTGGAGAGGACCGATGGCCTGACCTGCCTTGCCAAATCCTAGCTCAGTGCAGATGGATGGGCCGGCTAAGTAGAGGGCTGTCCGTAAACTACGTAATGCATTAGGGGGCGGGTGGGTCTCTAATTTGGCGTGTTTGTTTCAGTGTTACAAAATGTTACAAGGATAACATTTGGGTCTCGATAATCACCCAAGAATGTGTCATGTAATGGATGGAGGCAGAAAGCAAAAGAGAAAGTCTTTCCCAACTGAAGGGGATAGAAGGCAGGTAACAAACCCCTGAGATAAAAGGCCTGAGGCCCACAATCTACAGTGGAGCTGCTGGGGAGAATCAGGCCCAGGATACAATACAATGGATTAGAACACAATACAAAGGAATGCTTCACCCGCGGTCATGAATTGTATCAACCACCAGATGGAGATGTTGCTCTCTGCCAGAAGAAGCCAGGCCACAGAAACCAGGACCAGCAAAAGTTAGCTTCCCTGATAACTATGCAGAGACAAAAGTCTCCTTTTAACCCCCAGGAGCGGGCTGTACCTCTAAACATGCTGAAGGCCCACACGGAAGCAGCAGCAGCTCTGAGAGCTTCCGGAGTCTGGGAAGGTCAAGGGGAGGCGTTTCTGGGCTGCTCTCCAAAGCTCCTAAATTGGGTATGCCAGGCACATCCCAGGGGAGGATGTCAGCGCTGGTTCTGCTGCAGTCATCCTGTCTGGCTGCTGGTACTATGCAAGGGCAGCTCATACTATGCTGGTACTATGCATACTATGCTGGTACTATGCAAGCAGGAATCTCCTGCTTGGTTTGACCTGAGCCCGGCAGCCAAGACAGACTGTTATTGGTACATAAAGGACTCTCAGAGACCTCACCCTTCATAGCCCAGGGCATGTCTACACAGCATTTTGGGGGTAAGCCTCCAGGCTGGGTTGGCAGACTCAGAGGCTGGCACAGTCAAATCTTGATTTGGCAGACTCGGGCTAGCGGGACTCGCATGAGCTACTCTAAAATAGCCGTGTAGACAGAGCTTTGACGCTGTGCTGGGGCTGGAGCTCATGCTCTGAAGAGCACCCACCTCCCTAGGCTTCAGGGCCCAGGCTGCATCTTCAAAGCACTGTCTGTCAACCTGGCCTGGGAGCCTCACTCCAAAAGGCCATGTAGGCGTACCCTTAGGGACGAGAAAGAGACTAAGTGAAAAGCAGCCCCTTCTTTTCTTACCCCTCATCTCTGATCCCTGTAGGTCTCTAGTTCACACTGGCTGACTTCCCTGGCTCAGCCTTTGAACTAGGCTCATACTGAAGCCTTTAGAACTAGGGGCCTCTGTCCTAGTGACCTTCTGGGGTTCATCTAAGCAACTCAGGCTGGTCCCATCTGCAGCTGTGTTCCACTTTTCTCCCAACGAGCCAGACAAGATTCAGAGTCAAGCTGTGCACAGTTGTTCTTACCCAAGTGTGCACTTGATCTGGAATTGTGAAAGCGGACACGGTTGCCAGAAGCTTTACTGGGGTGCAGGGCCTGTTCCTTCATGTCTGGGGTGAGCTCCCTTCTCCCCATGGCTGCCAAAGGGTGGGGTGGTTTCAACCTATAACTAGCAATGAGGTCGAGCTGCAAGGTTTGGGTCCAGATTCCCAGCCCCATTCAAGCCCCCAAGCCAGGTAACATGTGACCATTCTAACCACGTTTGGGGGGCGGGGGGGTTGATCAAAGGTGAAACTCAAAACAACCTCCATAGGTCAGGCAAGTCATGTGCTGGGAATCAGTCGGTTTGCATAGCTCCCAGTCAGAGCTTTCTGGGGGCTGGGATAGCTTTCCTGCCTACACACATACAAGTGGGAGCTAGGGTGCTGTGCAAGCCTGCGGTGTAGGAGTGGGGAAACTTGCATGATGGGCTAGAAAGCAGAGACCAGAGAGGTGGGACCCCACCTGATAACTGCAGTGGGCACTCTGCACTTATAAATATAACAGCACCCCAGCTAGGCTTTCATCCTAGGACACCTGCCTCTAAAACCACATGCCTCTAGTGCCTGCACTAAAGTGTCAGGTCCAGAGAGTAACAGCCTTCAACCTACTTATGAACCAGTCACTAACAGAGGACAAAGACACACTTGGCCAATGTGTTACATGAGAATTGGGCCCCAGGTATTGTAAGTTGGGTACCCAAAAATGGAGGACTCTGAAATCAGTGGAGGGTTTTGAAAACCCTCTGTGCCTCAGTTTCCCCATTATTTAAAATGGAGATGATCATACTTACCCGCCTCTGTAAAGGGCTCTGAGGTCTTTGGCTGAAAAGCACTATCACAGGGCTAATTAGCGGTGGCTCTACTCTGACCCACAAAGACGTCACAGTTCAGACCAGTTTTAGCTATATCGAACTGGCCCCATAATGCTTCCAGGGGTTGTTGTCCATCTGCTCCTAATATAGCTCCATTCTTCTTCCACTTCCTGACACACTAGCTGGCTGGGCAGCTCTGTGTATTTAGAATTTGGATCTTGTAAACATGTGTCGTTGAGGGCTCTGATAGCCATGCAAGAGCGATTTGCTCTGTTTGGATGGTAGCCAGGTCATCTGGGACTCTGTAACACACCTGGCCCAGTGTCTTGGCAGGGCTGAGGGCCCAGGCAAGCAGTGGGCTGGCAGGGTGCCCATCAGGCTCCCAGGGAAACATTGAGAAATGTTTCTCTCCCCCTTTGTCAATGAAAGGGATGTTTATGAGAGGCGCGGGAGCAGAGGAGGGCTAGGAATTGTGGCAAACCCTCCTTAAAAAGGAGTTTGGAAAGGGAGTATTGTATCCCACTCCAAAGGCTCATGTTATAGTCTCTAGGTTGCTCAAGGCGTGGCAGAACAACACATAGGAACTGCCCAGAAAAGGCACCGAGAGTATGAACAATAGAGGTGGCTCCAAGCAGCAAACCCAAGGATTTCTGGGTAACAGAGAATGGTGTGCGGGGGCTGGGCAGGGGCTCCAGAGGAGACTGTGTAGTTGAACGGGACTCTGGCAATGTTCTGAAAAGTCCTTGCCTGATTTTGTAACTTCACCGCACATGTTGTGGGCCCAGCTGGTGTATGGCTCCCATTGTGGATCCTGCTGCTAATTAAGCCTTTAACTGCGGGCACGGCCATTATTCGATAAAGCTGGGATCTTAGAATCATAAATGATTAGGGTTGGAAGAGATCTCAGGAGGTCATCTAGTCCAACCCCCTGCTCAAAGCAGGACCAACACCAATTAAATCATCCCAGCCAGGGCTTTGTCAAGCCGGGCCTTAAAAACCTCTAAGGAAGGAGATTCCACCACCTCCCTAGGTAACCCATTCCAGTGCTTCACCACCCTCCTAGTGAAATAGTGTTTCCTAATATCCAACCTAGACCTCCCCCACTGCAACTTGAGACCATTGCTCCTTGTTCTGTCATCTGCCACCACTGAGAACAGCCGAGCTCCATCCTCTTTGGAACCCCCCTTCAGGTAATTGAAGGCTGCTATCAAATCCCACCTCACTCTTCTCTTCTGCGGACTAAATAACCCCAGTTCCCTCAGCCTCTCCTTGTAAGTCATGTGCCCCAGCCCCCTGGTCATTTTTGTTGCCCTTCGCTGGCCTCTCTCCAATTTGTCCACATCCTTTCTGTAGCATCAGGGAGGTGTGGGACACAAGGGGAAATTTGTATGACGGCAGATCAGCAAATTAATCCGGTGGGTGAAATCATATGCAGCTGATGGTGGATGGTGCAGTGACAGGAGACAGGTCTGAGGACAAAGGGGATGCTGGGATTTTCAGCTGGTGGAAAGACAGAGAGGCTCAAATTCATGCCTGCTAAGCACGTCAAAGGGCAGGGTCCATGGGGGAGCAACAGCAGCTTTACTTCATCTGTTCTGCTCTCCTGTGTTAGGGACTCGGGGATAGTTTGGTCCCTGGTGTAAGTCAGAGCAGCCCTAACTTGCAGCAGGGGATAGCTGCCTCCCTCCTTCGCCCTGGCACCTGGGGCTCCTGCGGAAGACGGTCTAGATCAGGGGTGGCCAATCTATGGCTCCAGAGCCACATCCGGCTCTTCAGAAGTTAATATGCGGCTCCTTGCACAGGTGCTGACTCCGGGGCTGAAGCTACAGGTGCCAACCTTCCACTGCTCAACACCAGGCCCTGCCCCCGCTCCACCCTTTGTCCCAAGGCCCCCGCCCTTTCCCGCCCCCTCCCCTGGGCCTGCTGCACCCTTGCTCCTTCCCCCTCCATCCCAGAGCCTCATGTACACTGCGAAACAGCTGATTGTGGCAAGCAGGAGGCACGGGGAGGGAGGGGGAGGTGCTGATTGGCAGGGCTGCCGCTGGACAGGAAGTGCTGGGGGGTGGCGGGGGGGCGGGGGTTACTGATGGGGAGCTGCTGATGTATTACTGTGGCTCTTTGGCAATGTACATTGGTAAATTCTGGCTCCTTCTCAGGCTCAGGTTGGCCACCCCTGGCCTAGATGGCATAGCCAGTTACACTGACTGCCAAGGACAATTCTGATATAATTGGGGGAACTCCCCAGGGGGAACCGTATAGTGGCTTCACAGCCCCTTTACCTTTGCTCTGCCAGCCTGTGGTGGCCATGGGTCAATGGAGGAAGCGGATTGTGAGTTATTTTGATTCTGAGAGATGCTGAGCCCCTGTCGCTTCCGGCAGGCCCTAGGTGTGTTGCCCACATGCCCTCCAGAGGAATAGGTTTGAGGGATGGTGCAGCCTTGCCTGCAAATCTCTCTACAGCCAAGGGAGCCTTTGCCACTCCAGGAGTGGCCCTGCTGGGTGACTACCAGCCTTTCTAAGGTAGGAAATGTATCAAGCTAAGAGCAGATGTGGTTCCTCTAGTCTAAACCCCTAGTGGTACCCAGAGCAACTGACCTCTTAGAATCGCTGCCTGGGGGTGGGGGTGACTGATCTGAGAGCCAAGAGTGCACAATATAAAAGACAGGAGCCCAAACGTAATGACACAAGGAAAGTCAGGAGGGGCAGAAACGGGAAACTCTGGTGTTCTCACTGCAGTAGCACCTAGAGGCCCCACTCAGGGATCACCATTGTGCAGAGCGCTGTACACATATCCTGAACAGACAGTCCCTGCCCCAAAGAACTTCCAGTCCGAGTAATTGTTCTCTTTTGCATTAAAAAGCACTTGATGTCATCTTAGTTCCATGAGCCAGCATTTCTGGGGTTGCTAATTTAGAGCAGAGAGGCTGAGATAATACCAGGCGAGTGTGAGATGGGGAGGGACATTTGAGTCTGAACTGGACAGTTGAGAAAGATGATTTATTGCTTTGGCTAAGCGCTCGCTCTCTCTCTCTTTCACACACACACACACACACACACACACACACACTTGGCGGAGTGGACATGGGCTACAAAACCTTTAAAGTGTGGGGCATGAGTTCAAATTCAGCTGACTAGTATCAAGCAAGTGATGTTAGTATTGCCTTTTTGGTAGCCTGTATTAAATGTATTTGACAGGTCTCGGGGCTTGTCTACAGACAGAGTTGAACCAGTTTAACTTGTAGTATGTTGTTAAACTAGTGGAAAAGGCTATGTGACATTCTTATTTCAGTTTAAATTGGATTTATTTCAGTTTCATTTAAGTCAATTACAAACAGGTTTAAGCTAAATCTGAATAAGCCCCTCTTAAACTGACATTGGAGTGTCCACACTATGGGTTTGCATTGGTTTAGCTAAACTGGTTAAATTAAACTGATACAAGTTTGTGTGTAGACAAGACTCGGGCCTCAGTGAATGGATATCACTTAGGGCAAAAAGACTAATTTATATACTGACTTCTGCCTATTTTTCTGTTTGCAAATTATACAGGAGCAGTTTACAATTGCATCAGATTTATTAATTATTGAAATTATTCCCTGAATAATTTTTCAAATGGGCCCACCATGGGCAAACTGATGACGTTCAGAGAGCCACAAACTGAGCTGTTCTGGTTAGTATTAATTAGACACATACATCACATGGCATTGTTTCTTTCCCTGATTGGATGAGTGTAACTATTAAAATCAGGTTTCTGTTGCTGAGATTCATGTTGACAAATATGTCAGATCTGGTTTGCACAGATTATTCTCTGATACTCTCATAAAATCACTTATTTCCAGGACCATTCCGGCCAGTAAGCATGTTTGCTGGAATATCAGCGAAAGCAAACACTAACGGATGTGAACACCACCACAGTCAATTCATTTATAAATGGAGATGGGCAGATTTTTTTTTTTTTTAGGTATTCATCTACCACTACTGTAAAACCATACCATAAAACCATAAGGAAATAGACAGAGAGGAACATAGGAACTTGCAGACTGGATCAGACTTATTGTCCACCTAGGGTGACCAGATGTCCCGATTTTATAGGGACAGTCCTGATTTTGGGGTCTTTTTCTTATATAGGCTCCTATTACCCCCTACCCCCTGTCCCGATTTTTCACATTTGCTGTCTGGTCACCCTATGTCCACCTAGCCCATTATCCTGTCTCCAATAATGGCTGGTACCAATTGATTCAGTGGGCAGGACAAGAAACCCCACCGTGGATTATTGTGGCATATGAGTCTTTTCCTATCCACCATCAGTTAGAGGTTAGATTACTGAAGCATGATGTTCACAGTTCACGTCCTTTCAAACTTTTTCTTCCTCCGCCTGTAGCTATAGCTATGCACACTAAATGGCCTGTGGGTGTGATTGGCCTGGATTCAAATCCTGGAGGAGGCCTGGCAATGGATATGAAACACAAATCTGTGAGCTACATAAAGAGTTCTGGGGCTCAAGAGAGAGAATATATTTATTATTTATAGGAGAGTTTTCCACCACACTGAAGTTACTTTGAGTGTGAGGCAACGGCCTCATCCCAGGGTAAGGCGCCTTGGATTCCTGAATTCAAATCCGAGCTCTACCTCTGATTTCTTGAGCATGGCCCTGGACGAGTAACTTCCATTCTACCCCCAGCCTTGATTTCCCAGTCTCTACATAATAAGGGTATAGTGAGGTCTAATTAGTGTCATGTTAACACAATGTGGTGACAATATAAAGCCCCGTGTAAATGCTAAGAAGTATTGCAATTTGTGACCTTCCAAGGGAATAAGAGGAGCTAGTCTACTTTTTAGGATGTACAGTATATGCCCTAAAAAGCAGACTAGCTCCCTTGTAGAAAAATGCATCTTTAATCATTAGCTCTTGGAGGACGCTTTGATGGCCCTCACACCTATGAAAGGCAAACCCACCTGTGTTTGAGTTCACTAACAGGCTTTCAAAAATAAATGTAAAGTTACATTGTATTAGCCAAGTACATATGCAAAAAAGCACACGTTGCCTGTTGCCTGAAAGCCATAGGCTGGAGAGAGACTTTAAAGCCAGCCTATCACACTCAACCTTTAAAAGGAAAGTATGTTAATGAGGCACGCAGCTCAGGCTGTGATTGGTTATGCGTGTGGCTAACAAGCTAGAAGGGGGGGGGGGGGGGAGGTTGCTTCTTGTCACTCTGAGCCTTATAGAAATGTATCAGAGTAGGAGACAATCCCTGAACAGGCGCTGCTTTGTAAATTGCAATTGTAGGATCTAGCAGACTAACAGGCTCCTGTTACCCAAACCATCAACTTTCCTGCTCTGCAATTCTATCAGTCTTTACTCTGGGATTTTTCTTGTGTCACTTGCAAACCCATCAAGCCTGTTTCCTGGACTGCTGGTAGTGAGAAGAGAGCTCTTTGGAGTGCTGCTAAATTCCCCATCCCCGCAAGTGAAAGGATCCTCTTCTGTATTTCTCTTTTCCTTGCAGGACTTTGGGACTCATTGATGCACCCATTTCAGTGGTGTAACGGTGAGTAGCTGGGTGTGCGTGTGTGTGTGTGCATGCATGTGCTGGTTGTGTGTGTGTACGTGTGTGTGCACAAAGTCTCCTTGTATTGAGAGAAAGTGGTTCCCCTCCCCACATGGACACCAGCTGGGCTCAAGTTCATTGTATTACATGGTGGGGTGGGAAGCTGTTCCTATTTATAAAGGCAGACTGACTCTGTAAACAAAATCCAAAGATATTTTAAAGAGATAAAAAAGTCTGTCATTTCCTTAGAGATCTGGAGTGGGAGAGATCTGCTGAAGCATGTGAGATGCAAGCTCAGGCTTTGTTTCCACTTTCCTCTTTGTGTTTGTGTTTAGAGCTGGCCTTGCTAGTGATCCTTGATGAAGTCGGAGCAAGGTGAACCACTATCCAAAAGGGATTCATTTTTCCAGCTTTATTAAGTTTGCTGGCAAAATGAATCCCTTTTGAATGAATTCCCCCTCACATTGTTAAATTGAATTATTCATGTCGATCTGAGATTTTGTTCCCCTTCATCCATTTGTGATTGGAGTTGATAGTAAGAATTTGAATATGGTTAATTTTAATATTGTTAAACAATTACTAGGATAAGCCAATTCATTCACACTGCTTCCTTTAAAAACAAAGCTGAACATGGTATTGCTCTGGAAGCATTTAGCTTCTGTTGTGGCTAATAAAGATCAGCAAACCTTTGGGATCCAATTCCCCCAACCACCAAATTAGATTTGCTTATACTGCTGCTTTTTATTTTTCTTTACCAAAAAAAAAGGATTTCAGTTGTCTTTAAATGTCAAAGTACCTTTAAAAGAATTCTAAATAATTTTATAAAAACCTTTTCAGTTTAGTTTTAGAAACTTTTTATTCCTTTTCTGCTGTTTTTCTAGTCTGATTCCTCTCTCTCTCTTTTTTTTCCTTTTTCTTTTTCTTGCAAGAGATGTTGTGGTTTTAATAGCTAGCAGATGGTAAATGCTCTTTGTATGTAACGTGGTTAATTATAAGAAGAATCCTTTCTTGGACCTACTCAGGCTGAGCTTGGATCAATTATTTCAAGAGGCTTTTGTTCTCAGCCTAGTTTGCATTGCGTTTTCCCCTCTTTTAATTGTATATAGTTTCATGAAATTTAACTAACACATGTCACACACACAGTCGATTGGCCATGTGCTTAAAGACAATGGAAGGGAAAAGGAAGGGGAGTGGGGAAGAGAATCAGTTTATTTCAAGTACAGTGAATCCTGCTTAGCTCCAGTGAGTAGAAGCCAATTACTAAATTAATTTGCCATGCATTCATTTCTGATGGTGCTTATAATGAAAATCCCTCTTTCAAGGGGCCACAGAATGGGAATAAACCTGTTAAAAAGGACTCAAGACAGGGCCTTGTATCTCCATTGTATCGTGCTAAATATACAAAAGGGACATGAAGACAAAATCAAGTATATTTGTGAGTTTTTTTGTAAAAATAATAAAACCTTTTTTATGACTAAGTAGTTCAAAATTATGTTGGGAATTCTATCATTAAGCCATCGCTGAGTAAGAAAGGTCGGTTTATTTAAATTTCTGCAACCAGTGGCTTCCTCTTCCATAACACCTCTTCATATACTGTCTGTTCTCATGCAGCTTTGGGGTCAGGAAGCAAATAGTCTTGCCATATGTTAAGTGCTAACTTGTTCTGAATGCATGCATTTAAAATAAGATGCATATAGACACATCAGAGAAAAATGTTCAAACCTGGGTGCGTAAAGTTAGCCTCCTAAATCCATATCTAGGCTCCTAAATAACAGAGATTGCGTTATAGAGGTTCTGAGCACCCCCAGCTCCATTGGCTTCAGAGGCTGAGGATGCTTGGAAACGCTGAAAACTAGACCACTCTTATTCAGGAACCTAAGCATGGATTTGGAGACTAACCTTAGGCAGCTTGGTTTGTGAATGTTGGGACTACTCACATGCTTAAAGTTAACCATGAGCATAAGTGTTGACAGGACTGCGGCCTTAGTGTGTTAAGCCTAAACCCTGATGGACAAATTGACCTTTCAGCATAAATAAGGTTTGTTAAATATTTTGTAGCAGGTAGTGCATGCTACAGTTAACTTTTGAGTTCCAACTTCCATTTATTTATTTATAAGTATATCAAATATTCTGCTTCTTGTTGAACTATTTACAGAATACTGAATTATATTTATATTCTGTCATAGAGAGAGATACCAGTGAGTAAATGAGAGTCAAACGAGCCACCTACCTGTAGCTTTATGTGGAAGGAAGCCATGACCCCCATTGTGCACTGCTTGGTACAGAGATGACTGGTTTTGGGGAATACATGTGTTTTAGAAGTCTTTTAGCATCAGAGCAAGAACTGGAATGGATGTTGCATTCCGTTTACAGATGTGAAGCGAGTACCTTTTTTATTGGGGGGTGGGAGTGATGTTTATTTAATGACCTGCTGAGCTTCTGGTTCATCTCATTAAACAGTAAATGGGGTGAGGCTAGCTCAAAGGCCTGCACTTGCACTGATTCTGATCAGTGGGGCTGGACCCTGGCATCTGCACTGATCCGGATGGGGCAGTGCATGCAGCCTCTTGCACCCAGCAAAGTCAATGGAAACCCGGCCATACCACTATAATTGCAAACGTAGGCCCCCAATCCTGCAATGGTTCTGCTGTCCATGTCTCATCTGCAGGCCTGTACATGTTTGGGGCTAAAATCATTCTCACTGGGATTACTCGGGAGTGAATCTGGCACTTAGACTCTGTATGATCTCATGCCTAAATACGTGCTAGCAAATGCAAATCTTGTCCTTGACAAGTAACTTTGAAGGGACAGGGTCAAGTGCTGGTTTTTTCTCCATTGTTTCCCTCTAAGAACCTCTTGGGGGGCGGGGGGGAGAAAATTTCCCACCTATGCTAACAAGTTTGGTCTCCTCTACCTCAGCAAACAATTTTTTATTTTTTAAAAAGATCTTGTGTTGCTTTTAAATGTTGAAAATTAACATGGCTTGTCTCATTGCATCCGGGTTTGTGAGCCAGGATCTGTCCTCACAGCTCTGGGAAATAGATTGTTGCTGTCTGCTCATTGTTTTTGTGGTGGCCTTATACAAATGTAAGCTTTTCCTCAGCAAAATGGAATAGTGGCTTCTACATCATGAGGGGAGCTTTCCTCATCAGAGGATGATTGGTTAAAAAAGTTCAAGTGCAGATCTTGTCTATACACAAACATCCACTATTTTGCTTAAACCGATGCAAACCCCTACTACGTGGATACTCTTATTTCGAATTAAGAAGGGTTTCGTTAATTTAATCTTAAACCTAAACCTAATCCTAATTGATTTAAGATAAACCTAAATAAATCACTCTGAAGCTGAAATAAGAGTCTACACAGGGGTTTGCACCAATTCATCTAAATTGCTTTTAAATTGGATTTACGTGAACTGACGCAGTTGTCCATGTGGACAAGGTCTTTATCTAGGCTAGAATTTAAAGGCATGTTGTTTGAATTAGGAGGAGCCTAGGTGATTATTCGACGAGTTTAGCATGTGTTAAAGCTTATGCTGCCTCCTTTAGGCTACACTTTTAGAACTTTACCTAACATGCTCCAACAACACACCCTTAAAATCGGAGTCTAGATGAAGCCTAGGACTCTAGTTTGCTGTTGGAAAGGGACGCTACCTCCAAGTCTGGCTGGCTCCCTTTCTGGAATTCCTAACTGGATCTCTTGGGTTCTATATATGCCTGTTTTTATGATACTTGCAAAGTGGGTGCATCTAAAATTAGCTGTGTTGTGGCTGGAGAGCAAGGTCCCGTTCTTCCTTCAGAACAGGAGTGGGGGATAGAATAAAAGTGACTTTCTCCTTTCTCCTCTTTCTCCTAAAATTTCCCACTGTTGCTACTGTAGGTTCGACTCCCACTGCTAGTTCCAGTGAGAATCTTAGTTTAGAGGCATGTGTTCCAACTACTGTGTCACTAATCCTGCTTGGAGCAGGTCTTGATAGCAAGGTGGTTAAATGCCAGCTGCTCGTGGTGCCTTTTGCACACTAGTATTCCCGCTGCTGCCACCAGTGGGAAATGTTAGGAAAATAGTCAGTAGCCAGAGCGTGATTCTCCTACGCTTGTCCCCAAGCATGGGATCAGACTGGAGCCAGAGAAATATGCTCCCAGAAGCAGAGCTTCTGTGCAAGGGTGTGTGTTTACGGGCATGTCCGAAGGGAGCAAAGGCAAGGTCCCATCTAGACTACACATTGGAACAATGTTGGTATCAGGTCCCCTGACTCAGTTAAAACTAGTGTAGGTGAAGGCCTGCTGGGAAGCTCACTCTGACACCATTAATGCTGAAGAGCTCTCTGAGGTCCCTTTGGATTTCATAAATAAGAAGCCAGATACTACTATTATTATATGGGCTGTCCTTGCCTAGCTCACCCTGTCTTTCTATGCACATAATCAAGATCCCCTGGCTTTCCTTACTCTTTTCTTACTTGTTTTGAGTCCTGCTCTAGGCCCACTTATTTATGATGGGGATTTTCCACCCCATCATAAATGAGTGATCAATTAACTACTCAAGAGGCTTGCTCATAAGTCCAGATCATCTTTAGATGACTAGTGATAACATGCCATACAACTAGGCCCGCTTGCAACTGCCCCAGGTGTTTGTTTTACATTGTCCAGATGCAAAAAAAACCCTTTAGAGTCGCTGCTTTCAGGGTTCAAGGCAAGAGAAGCCATGAGCTGGGAGTTTCATACTCAACTTCCCAGCCAGAGGGGAGTCCAAACTCTTTGAAGTCTGTCTGGAAGCATGACAACAGGAGCTGGACACATGGCCTGATATCACTTGCCCGAGATCACACAGTGAGTCTATGACAGATCTGAGACTTGAACCCAGATCACCTGCGTCCTAGTCTAGTGACGTTACCATATCCTTCCTCTGAGTCGCTAATAGACTTCAAACTGCCAGAGAGAGAGACTTCATATAACTGGGTAGCAAATTCTGTCTGAAAATGTTTGTGCAGAGACACTGTCAGGGTTTAGTGGTTAGCACTTGCAGTAGGTGCTAAAAATAGCTCACTGCTTCAAAGTAGACTTCTGCTGGGTTGTGTACTTTTATTTTTTTATCCTGTTTCTTATGTATGCATATCCCATTATTACCATCATTAGTCATCACTTTTTGGGGGTGACTTCTAATGGGCCTTCCTGTATCCAGTAACAGATGCTCCACTTCCTGCATCCCAAATGAGGACTCTAAGTTAAATATGGCCACAATGGATACCACCAGTGTGTCATTATTTGTAATGGGTGATTTAATCATGTTTTGATAATTTCTGATTAGTTTTGTTCAGAACAGTGAGAAGAGACCACTTCTCTCCAATCTCTTTTCCTGCCCCAATGATCTGGAGAGAAGGATGTTGGCAAATGTGAAGTATTGCTCTATTCCAGTATTGCAAGAGAAGGGATACAGGACTTTGTGGTCCTATGATCTTTTTCAGTCCAACAGGAAGTGGCATAGGAGACTACCTAGACCATGTATTTTCTTCTGGTACAAAAAGAAGCAGGATATTGAGTTAGATGGGCCTTTCCCAATATGATAAATGCTGTTTCCTATTGTAGTGGAACATATCACTGGTCTACATAACCCAGTAGTATCCTGTCCCCTTCCATACAGGAACAGACCACTGGTCCATACAGTCAATTAACCTGCCTCCTGTCATACCGGATTTGATCACTGCTCCATCAGGTTCAATGAATACCCAATGCTTCAAAACAGTGCAAAAAAGATGCCTTATAAAGCTCCTAGCTAGCAGTACACAGAGGTGATGGTATGTGGAGTTTCATTCCTGACCCCTGGAAGGATCAGTTTACACCCTGAAGCATGAACTTTGACAGCCCTTATCTTGATTTGTATAATTACAAATTTTAGTACCAGGCATATAATTCTCCATCCAGCTATAGTATTTGGCTCTGACCCTCCCTGCAGCAGCAATGTGAGTAGGGGTTGCAGAGTCTGGCCTTTGAAGGTAAGATCTTTAGGATAGGAACTTTATGCTCATGTGTTTACAAGCATGGTGCATGCTTACTGTGCTACAGAACTAATAAATATGGTGGGATGTCTGGGACTTCAGAATAGGAAGCGCTGAACATTGTTGAATAACTCCTATTTATTAATTAATAATACTTCTGTAGCACTTTTCATCCCAGGATTGTCCAATGCTTTATAGTTGTTGATTACGTAACCCCACAATCCTCCTCCGCAGGTAGGGAAGCGGCATCATCCCTATTTAATGGATGGATAAAACAAGAGGTGAGGTGACATGCCCAAGTTCACACAGTGACTGCGTAGAAGAACAGGGAGTAGATTCCACGGGTGACATCCTGGTTCCACTGAAGTCAGCGGCCATTTTGCCATTGAATTCAAGGGGGCCAGGATTTCACTTCAGCAGCCCTAGCTCCCAGTCCCATTCCCTCCAAGAGATGGGACTAGAACTCAGGAGTCCCTCCCCATTCACTAGACACATGAGGCTGTCTCCAGGCAGCTGTAGCTCAGCTTTTCCGTGCCTTCTGCTTTGCTCCTATGGGAGTCTGGTTAGGAGGGAGATGGCGCTGCTTTAGGAGCATGCAAAGCATCTCTTGTGATTTCTGTGCTCATGTGCCACTGTCGACAACTCCACCAATTGCCCTGCCCCTCTCTGTTCCTAATGGCAGAGGGGAAATTTCACCCTATTACTGGAGGCTGTGGGGAGGGAAGGGGGATTTAATTGGTTGTAATTAAAGCCTTAAGTGTTTCTCTAGGAGGATTTTAATGAGATTCAGCGGAGCAGGGACACAGGGTGCTGGAGCGGAAAGGGGAGAGGAAGAGGCACTTGAGAACACAGATGGGGCCTCAGTTCAGAGACTGCTGTTCTTTTAAATTCCCATTTGAACACGATCTAAAGTGAAATCAAAGCTCCCCTTTTCATTAAGTCAGCATTATTTTGACGTACAAAGACGGGGCCTTTTCATGGCAGAATCTTGCTTTGCAACAGCTTCCAGGGGAGTTCGTCTGCACTGGCTTTGGATTTTTTCCCCCTGCATTCTTCTCTTTGTTTGAACTGCATCTCTCTCCCCACTCCTTGAGACGGTTGGGTTTATAATCCCCTGCTTTACCATTGCCCTCCTACCAGAGCCTGCTGTGCCCCATTTAGGACTCCTGGGCTGATGCCTCTGGAATTGTAGCCGTGATTTTGGCATTGGCTCTGGCCCCAAATTAGATGCATCCCTGGTGGGTCCTGTGAGTTTCCAAAACCAAAGGAAACAAGCCTATGAATCTTTTTGGATAGAGAAGTAAAATCCCATCCTACCCTCTAGCACCAAGATGACCTGCCGGAGGAGTGCATTGGTGAGTGTATCTGGGTACACATGGGCATATTGGGCCTAACTCAAAGCGCACTGAAGTCAATAGAAAAAAAATTTCCTTGACTTCAGTTGGTTTTGGAGCAGGCCCATTGAGTGCGTTCCCACTCCAGGCTTGGAAGCAGGAATCTAGTGAAGGATCTAGTCAATTTCAGTTTCTGGCTCTTGTGCCGCTAGCACATGGCTGGAATGACACACGCCAACTGTCCCTGTTTTTCAAGCATTTTTCTACTGTGCCCTTACATTGGACTAGGAAGGGAGTTTGCGTATTTCTATGGAGATAGAGAGTATGTGCTTGTCTTTATTCCAAATGCCTGGCTTCCTAGCTGTGGTGCTTTTAGTACAAGATGCTGAAGGAGGAAGATCATTTTTATAAAAAATCAGTTTCCCCTGGGATTGAGAAAAGCATAGATCAAAAGCAACTGGACGGTGTCCCCTTTGCTCCTCTTTTGACAGCACCTGTAACAGAGAAGCACTCCCCATGCTGCAGGACTGCATTGTAGCATCTCCATTGTTGATGCAAAACTAAGGCCTTCTCTACACCAGAGGTTTGCATTGATTCTAGACTTCTGTGTAGCTGCGCCAGGGAAAACCCTTCGTATAGACAAGCAAAGCAGCTGTTTAACTTGTAAACTCTTTGGGACATGGACTGGCTCTTTTTTGTTCTGTTTGTACAGCACCTAGCACAGTGCAGCTCTGGTCTATGATTGGGCCCTCTAGGTGTTGCTGCAATACAAATAATAACCAGTAACAATAATATTTGCACTGGTGCAGCTCACCTCTGCTTGGAACTAAGGTGAGCTGCATCAGTGCAAATTGGCTTTTATCAGTTTATCCCATCTAAGCTGGGGGGTTTTCACCAGCTGCTGAAATCGGGGCAAGTCTCCAGTGCAGACAAACCCAAAGATTGACTTGCAGAACTGAAATCTCTGGCCTTGGGGGCCAGGGGGAACGTGCTAAGAACAATGTCACACCAAGAATCCCGTTGAGGCAGAACAAAAGCGGCCTTCAGCTAAGACAATCCCCAAGGAGCCCTAACAAGTCTCGAGTCTCCCAAGGGAAGATCTCTGGGAGATAAAGGCAGTGCATTGAAGATGTGGCAATGGTCATAAAAGAGCCTCTGTAAAGAAGACATAGCAAGGCTATTTCTTTTCTCTCACTCACTCACAGCTCCAGAGCAGGGTCCTTCACTCTACAAGCCACAATAAAGTTTCTGCAGTTGGACTGGATCCTCTCTAGTGGATGCATGGGTCAGAACAAGACTCCAGTTTGCTCTCCTGTGGCTGTGCTGGCCCCCCAGGACTAATGGGAGTGAAAGCATGCTTTGAGGCAGTGAAGTCAGCAGCGGGGACTCAAACTAACAGGGAGCAGAGAGATGCTGTGTGAGCAGAGGCCATTCGTACATAGGCTATGTCTGCACTTAGGCTTGGCAGAATTTGATGTTTATTCATTTATAATTTTGACAGATAATAGTCAATGGCTGATTTTTAAGCTTTTTTAACCTATTTTAAATGTTCACAATTGGGGGAAATTATGGTGGGGGTAGGGTTGGGGGGTCAGACCATTATTTAGTGGCCATAGATGTTGAGATTCAAAACATTTAAAGCTTTATAAACTGTTAAAACACAAATTGTCAATGCCACATGCCAAAATATACAAAGTAAATCTCTTTAAGTCAACTCCGACCCGTTTTACTATTCATTCATTAGTCCAGTGGAAACCAGCCTAATTCAAAAGTCGAGGTTGCTGGATTTTTAACTCTAATAATTTCTTAAACAGGATTTTCTTACTTTGCCTATCTAAATTTATATTGGTGGAAATAATTTTTCTTTGGTTTGTATGTGTGCGATGAAATCAACGTTTACCGATTTTTTTTTTAAAAAATCTAATCCTTCCAAACCTGTGCACACTGCAAAAAAAGGGTGTTCTTAACTCGGGTTAGCTAATTCAGGTTAAACTAGCAGTGGAGACATGACAACATGGCTTTTAACTCAGATTAGCAGCTCAGGGTCAACTCCAGGTTGTCCTAAAGGCTTACATTTGAAATGGTAACCTGCTTTGTTGTGTCTTCACCGCTATTTGCTATCCCAAATTAAGAACACCCCTCCTTTTGCAGTATACCCCTCCTTTTAGTCACTTTCTTCTGCATAGCTACCCATTATGGTGTATGATGTGTCTGAGGAGAATCCAAGCAGGTATCTATTCAGTGGCTGGAGCCCGGATTAGCCAGGTTCCCTTCCTTCCCACTAAGGATTAAAGCCATAACTTGGAGATCCCCTTTCAGTTCCTGGGGTGTTGGCCATCTTAATGATGGCCAATACCCTAGGAACTGAAAGGGGATTGGCCATCATTAAGATGGCCAACACCCCAGGAACTGAAAGGGGATCTCCAAGGCTAGAAGCATCAATCCTTACATCTTGAGTTAAATAGCCAGGCTGTCTAGCTGGGGGATGTAACAAGGGGAACACAACAAATGCTGCAGTGGGTTACAGTTGTGCTGTCTGTGCCCCAAGGAGAGAATTTGGGGAGGGAGAGTTGCGTTTCTCTAAGAAGGGTAAATTTGATCTTCTTCCATTTTCTCTCTTTGGTTCTTCATTCTAAAGGCTTTCTCTCTCTCTCCCCAAAGGATGCTTCTGTGGTTTGGGGCTGATTTATACCAATAAATCGTGCACAATGCCTCCCATCACCTTCCAGGATCTACCGCTGAATATCTACATGGTCATTTTCGGCACCGGCATCTTTGTCTTTGTGCTCAGTCTCATCTTCTGCTGCTACTTCATCAGGTGAGCTAGGGACCCAATGGGCTCTGTATGCACCTGGCTTGGAGGATACAGGGGAGCCTGTCAATCGGCTGACCTCAGGGCTCCAGCCTGGGAAAGTTTCACCCCCGGCTGCTTTTTGGGTGGTGTAAGGACATTAGTGACCAGGGGGGCAACTGGAATTTTTTTAGGTGAAAGCTGAGAGTCTCACATAATCACATGACTCCAGGAGCTGGGTCTTGAAGAAAATCCTGAGACTCATGATAAAATCCATGATAGTTGTCAACCCTGATTCAGACTAACTTGCCCTTGTTTTAAGAACTCCCATGAAGAATCCTAGCAACCTCAGACTCTCACTGATCACTGAGCCTAGTGGGATCCCACTGGAGTGAATCCCAGACAAACCCACCGAACAGCCCCTGTGTACAGAGTCACTTTTATATACGTATAATACAAAGATCTATATGTTCCTTTCTCTTTCTGCTTGGCTACCACAAATGCCTTAAATGTTACCTTAGCAAATTTTTCCTCCAGCACACACACGAGTTTGTTATTGTAGGGTTGCTTATGAGGGCTGGGCTGTTGCAACTGATTTTTTTTTCTTTAAAGAGCCCTCAAGCGTATGGTTTGAATAAGACAAGTGAAGAGCTTCATGGGCTCTGCAGACCCTTTGTGAGAGGGGAAATATACCATTGGATCTGCTGACCTCCAAGTCCCTTTAAGGAAGCAGAAGTAACATGCTTCCCATTGCAAATTATAACCGGAGGCTGTCATATACCTCATTCATACCGCAATCATACAGTCATTCTACCACAGTGTTTTTTAGGAGTGACACCTTAAAAAAGAACCATCCCTCCTCCCCCGCCCCCGCCTCCGTATGCCCTGTAATCTGCTGGGAACCATTTGTCGAGCAGTCTCTCCCCACCAAGGAGCAAACAATCAACTGCTTGCTAGGCGCAGAGCTGATTTGTGTTTGGGGTTACAGAGCCAGGGAAGGAGGAAGAGCCCTGCTGCAAACCTGACCCCGGTGTTGACCCGCACCAGGGCAGTTCTGCAGATGGCATCATCAGAGATCTGGGACTATTTTTAGAAGCTTTGACTAGCCTCCCAGAAGCTGTCTGTCGCCTCCATTCCTAGTCTGAGATCTATTATATTTATTAAACCTATTAGAATAATTTCATCTCTTCTGTGTCGCTAGAGCCCATCCGTCTGCCTTGAGCTTCATAGCTGGTCATGGTCACAAATCCATGAGCATTAACCCCATGTTTACCCAGGCCTGGCACTGCTGGGAAAGCTCCCCGCTGGGGAGGGATGGAGTTTGGGACGAGGGCTGGGAGAGGACAGCGGGAAAATAGTCTGGCAGGATTGAGGGTTTTTTTTTTTGTTTTTGTTTTTGTTTTTTTTGCCCCAGCAAATCTAGTATCAAAAGCTGCTTCTGAGCAGCAATTTCCCTTCCGCATTTGGAGGCTTCTGCTGTGATCTGACACCTGGTCCCCCCATGTGACCCCTTTTGGAAAAGCAGCTGTTAATTGGCCCAGTACAGTACACTTTGTATGTACCATGCACAGGGCTAGAAATGAGCAGCGTCTCCTGCTTCAAATAAAGCTCTCCCCCCTCTCTCGCCCCCGGAGTAATATGTTGGGGAGACAGCAGAAGTGAAGGGGTGTTTTCCAGTGTTAATGACGACCACGCAAACTCACGTGCTCACGCCCAGAACAGCATGGACAAAGGCTGGGTTAGTGGTCTCGGTCCAGGCCTGGGAATCAAGACATCTGGGTTCTTTTCTGGACTTTGCCACGGTTAGACCTTGGGTAAGTCATTTAGGCCAATTTTATTTTTTTCAAAAGCCGCCTCTGATTTTAGGTGCCTCCATTTTTGGCATCCCAATTTGAGATCTAAGCCGCATCTGTGCTGGCAAATATGGGACAAGGAACTCGCTCCCCCTTCTTCACCCGCTGTCGTACCTCCACCCAGGGCAGCAACAGCAGAAGCTGGAAAGTAGAAGGGCTTGGGCATTTTCAGCACCATGTTCTCTGGCCCTGCTCTGAGCAAACTGCTTGCTGCTGCCTCTGCTGTTTATTTCCGTAGCCTGCTGGGAACCATTTGCCAAGAGCACTCGCCCCATTTCCCCAAGGAGCAAACAATCGACTCCCTGCCAGGATCCGAGCCAAACCAGGATCCTGGTCTCCGCAGAGCTCCATCTAAGTAAGGGACTGGAATTGAGCAGGAAGTGGCAGGAAGGCGGGGGGGTATAATTCAGGTGACCGAGCTAGACTGATGCATTGTTTATAGGGGAAGGGGGGAGGACGTGTCTTTTCATTACCCTTCCCTGTTGAAGAAGGCTATTTTTAAACTCTCGAGTTTAGCAGCAGCTGGGATTTCTAGAAAAGTTTGAGTGGATTGGGAAAAATTGAATTCATTACCCCACAGCTGGGCCCCACCCAGCTCTACTAATGCGCTTCACTTCTGCCCTGCAGCAGCCCCTGCTGTTCCAGTCCTCAGACCCTGTCCGGCTTGCCTTTGCACCTTTCTCCTGATCTGCAGCCCTTCCATCCTGCCATTGCCGTCCTGGGCTCCCCCGTCAGCGTCCCCAGCTCTGTTAGTGCTCCTCAGTCTTGCAATTGTAACTTGCTGTGTGGGATGGATCTAAAAGAGTCTGTTCTTTGCAAGGGAACTATCAAACCTTCAGGAAACCCAAAGCTCCCTGATAAGAGGGGGGAGTCAGTCCCCTCCCAGTACCCTATGACCTAACTCTGCAGCCTTTGGCAGTGCAGTATCAATCTGCCTTTTCACCATGCCCCATAGCTTCTGGATTCTGCAGTGGGATCTTGTTGTGGGGCAGGGAGCACAGCAGCTGCCTCTCACAGGCTCAGATCTGATGCTCACCCTGCCAGTGAGACCACTGTGGACACAGTACCCTTGCCCGGTGCTAGCTCATGCCAAGCGCCGTGCACTGCCCTGCTCTGGAAACAACTTCTCCCCCACCCTCCACTGCTCCCTCGCTCCAGTGATTTACTTAATATTATTAATGAAAAAAAATAAGCTGTTGGGTGTGGAGGAGGCACTGAGTGACCTGGGCTTTTTGCAGCTTGGATAATGAGCCTGGTTGTCTCTCTGGCTTGCGTGCGTGGGGGCACTGGGCAGGCAGGCTGCCCAGGAAATTGTTCTGGTTGATAGTAAGCCATTCCTGCAGCTGTTACTCCACTCCTGCTTACAGCACATAAAGGATGCTCTGTGTGTGTGTGAGGGGCCCTTCTCAGGCCTCTGCTGTCTAACATTCACTCGGAGGCTGGGAGTGAGCCGAGATTCTGAGAGAGAGAGACATGAATACAGCGAGAGGCACCACAGAGATAAATATACAGCCTCGTGCCAGCCCCGGCTTGCCAGTCATGCACACAGGAGATGGCTCAGTAAGAACCCCCACAGCATTTTGCTTTTCCACACCCATGTGTAACAATCTGGCAAAGTATGTGCTGTTTTCCATCCCATGTGCGGGCCACTAGAGGATAACAGCCTACAACTGCTACCCACTAAATTACTCCTTTAGCCTGTGCTGGATGGCATTGGGTTCAAGCCCTGCTGTCGACCATAGGGAGGGATGGCGGTTGCACGTGGAGGGACGTGGGGGTTTAGTTTCATTTTGTCAGCAGTGATTATTCAGCATTTGGAGGCCAGGACCAGCCACGTAGTCCCGGCTTCTGTTTCCAGTTAGAGCAGGTGATCCTGTGACACTGGTTCCCTGAGCAGCTTGTGGAAAGCAGCTACACTGACATCCTGGGCTCAAAGGAGGACTGCAGATGTGGGCAGTGCACTGTGGCCAGAGAGCAGTGAGAAGGCTCTGGGTGGCCAGCTGTGAGATAACCCAGCCCAGCTGTAATACAGTCAGGTGCGAAACAGGATCTTGTGGAGGAGCAGGTGCTGCATCCTGTCCCGTCCCCTGGGGAATAAAATCTCTCTGCATCGATCAAAGCAAGAGAGGAACACATGGGAAAATGAAACAAGTTTCTGTGTCAGCTGGGAGGAGCTCTTTGTCCTTTTGGGGCTGGGGCATGTGTCTTATCTGGCCCTACCACCCATTCTCACCCACCCATCCTCCCTCCCGTCTCTCAGGGTGTCTATAAGCCCGGCCGCTCCCCATTTGCGGCTGGGCGCAGCGGGCAAACAGCTTGCAAGAGGTTGGCAGTGCTCGGGGAAGAGCAGCACAGATTATAAACACAGCTCAGTTGCTGGGGTAACAGACTTCCCAGGCTCCTGCGATGCTCAGCATAGATAGCAGAAGGGTATCCCTCAGCCAAGAGGCTTTTCCACGAGCGCTTCATTGCGGTGGGACCGGGGGCGATGTTTCCTGAGTCTGGGGTGCAGGAGAAACGGACAAAGCCATCCGTTGCCTGCACTGGGTCAGGGATCTCTTTTGTCACCACCCTGTGTAACGTCCAACTGGAGTTTTGGGAAAGTGCTGCTTCCCCGTCCCCTGCTCCCTCATCAGACCGAGGTTGGGGCCAGGCCGAGCTGCTGTTGACGGGTCAGCGGAACTCTGGAAATACAGTGCTTCCTGGAACGCTCACTACTTCCTAAGTGAAACAAATGGGGCCGCAGGCTGCATGATCTTATCGGGCCCCGTCCTCTGATTCCTGCTGGTATTTCGGGAGGCGCCGTGCTCTGTTTAGCAATGAACTTGCTGCCTTTGGACAACAGCAGACTAGTGTCCTGAATAAATACCCTCCCTGCAGCAGCGTGTGCCAGTTGCTTTCACTTGCAGAGGAGTGAAGGGAGGGACGTTGTCCCAGTTTTATTTGGATCGTGGACAGGCCCAGCATAACGGTCCAAGCACAAATCTGGGAGCTGGGGACGCATGAGTTCTAGTCCCATCTCAGAAAGGGCTTCCTGTCTGTGGCCTTGGACAAAACACTAAGGCCAAAATTCTCCAAAGTGACCACTGTCTTCAGCTGCCTGTTGAGACACCTTGGGCTTGACTTTGGGTTCTAACAGCTCTAGGTGAAGTCAATGGGAGATGCAGGTGCTCAGTGTGTCTGAAAGGCACCAGCCATCTCAAACCGGGGTCCCCAACATGGGAACTCCGCAAATCAGAGGAAGCTTTTGGAAATCTGCGTCCAGCTTTATGGGTTCCCATTATGAGTGCTCAACACTCTGCGACACCCATATGTCTCACCGTTCCTACCTGATGCTTCTTCCCTGAGAGGGGTTATTAAGTGCCAGGGTGAATGTCTGAAACACTTCAGAAATGGTAGTTAATTGTTAAATGTGAATGCTGAAAATCTCATCTGATTTTTTTTGAACTGATTTAAAGAAGTGTAGGAATTTTTATTTATTTTTTAATAAATATTGAATATAGTGTCAGTGAAAAGTTCTGGACTGACTGTCCTTGCATCCCTTATGAAAAGGTCCATTCACTCTGACTGCAATGTATTTTGCACTATGAATAAATCTGTGGGTTGGTGTCTCTTAATAATAAGCTTTGTCCTGTAGCTTTCATATAATTGTCCTTTATTTCCTTGATCGCCCTTCCAGGAGGAGCTGGAAGAAGGGAGCTCATTCTCCTTGGCTTATTCAGTCCTTGGCGTCTCTGCTGAAACCAGAAGCAAGGAGGCCATTTAGTGAGAAACAGGCAGTGTTTCTTTTTCATACAAGCACCTCTCTGACTATAAGCTGGACAAAGGTCACCTCTTAGAGGATCCCAAAGAGCCTTCAGGAAGTGATGACTTTCAGTTGCTGATGGTCATGATTGACACTAATCTTATCCAATTATAGAGCCCCAAGCCAAGCTCCCCTCATGCCTCCTGTGCAGTTAGATCAGATTTGCATCGACAATATAGCTCAGCAGAGAAGGCAGACTTGTCTCCCACCTTTTCGTTGTCCTGCTCCGGCCTTGATGGCCTTTCCTGGTCCTCTCCACAGGATCACTGGAATCAAATGAAGGGCAGAGTAAAGGTGGTTTGAGGGTGACCTTGGGCCCAGATCCTCAAAGGTATTTAGGCACCTAACTCCCAAAATCAATGGGAGTCAAGCTCCTAAATATCTCTGAGGATTTGAGCCCCGGTAAGCGTAGTTGGTTTGGGTCTGAGGCGGGATGGATGGTTTGTGTCTGTGGGGATGTCTGTGTGAGATGATGTATGTAGGCTTAATGCTGTATTTCCTTAGTTTTATGAGCTTGAGTTTTGCATTCGAGTCCCTTATCAGCCTCATCTGGCTTTCACAAAGTATATTATGACAGAATATATTATTTTTTCTTTCACCAGCAAACTTCGGCATCAGGCACAGAGTGAAAGATTTGGATACAAGGAGGTAAAGTGTGGCTAATTTCTAAATATTTCTGTATGGTTTCATGGCAGGCCTGTGATATTTACAAGCATGTAGATTAGTGCCAGTGAGGGGAGGGGGTTGTGAGCCATGCACTTTTCTATGAGGAGCTGGACTGACACCCGAAAAAGCCATCAATGGGAATAACTTGAGGTCACTGCTGACCCGGAGCTGGATTTGAACGGATAGCTGGACCTTCGTTTCTAGAGGCAGGGTCTCAGTGCAGCTCTGTTGTTCACAAGAGGGTGAAATTCACCCCTGAGCGGGAGACCAGTGCAAGGCCTGTAAGCTTAACTCCCAGGCCTTCATAGTCGAGAGACAAGTGGTGCATAGGATCTGAGAACCTACAGAGAACAGTGCTGAGGCATGGCTGCGTATTGGGTCTGAAGGAAGAATGCCCAGGCTGGTTTAGTGCTGGGCTGTCAGCTTGGAGAATGCCACTGAACTGAATAAAGAGCCAAAGCAAAGCCAGTGCTGGGGAAAAGCCAGTGAAGGCTACAATGGGAATCATATACAGTAATAGGGGAATAGGTCCTGGGCAGTCAGTTGCTGCCCTCTGCAGGGGAAAGACCAGCCACTGCAGAGGCTCTTTGTCCAAGGTCAAATGTCCCAAAGGGAGCAAAAGGATTTTATTTGTGGGGAGGAGAGGGCAGGACGGTCACTGCTGGCTGGAGTCAGGAATGGTGTGGTCATGTGTGAGGCAGGCCTCTCCACAGAGCTCTGCCAATGCCCCTCAGTCCTGATTTGCAGCTCCCTGACATTCCAGCTCTGGGAGCCCTAGTGCTCCTAAGTCCTGCCTTGCTGTTCCATGCCGGGGCTCCCCACACACTTCATTCCTGACCCGCAGACCACCTTGCTATCCCAGTCCTGGGGTTATCCTGAGTCGAAGCTCAGACTGGCTGAATTGTGCGCCCGTTATTAGTTAGCACTGCTCCTGCTTGTGCGCTGCCTGCTGTCTGGATAAACAGAGGCCTTCTGTCTCCAGCACCGTCAGGCTGACAACTTTCACAAGCACAACATTTGCTTAGTTAAAAATAACCACCCCGGTCATTTTGATAACTGCTTCTGGTCCTCATCTGCCTGCTTCTTTTCCCTTTTCTCCCGCAGGTGGTCTTGAAAGGTGATGCCAAGAAGCTAAATTTGCATGGGGTAAGGACAACCTCCGCTCTGCTTTTTACCCTGAACTTTGAGAACAGGCCTCATGGGATTGCTGCCCTCCTCTGAGCCCCTTTTCTTTCTGCCTTTGTTACCTGAAGGATAAGAGAGAGGTCCAGCAGGACCTGAGCCTTTATGCTACTTTCGCTGCCTGGGAGCAAATGCCTTTTAACGAAACTTGTATCTTGTAACAAGATGGGGTTTTGAGGTCAGATGAACATTCACCAGCCCAGAGAGCTCAGCTTACCTGCCTGGGACTATCACTGACTCAGTGTGTGACCCCCCACAAGGCTGGTGTCATGCTGAGGATGCTTTTTGAGGGTAATTTGGGTGGCTCTGGGAGACAGATGCTATGTAGGCCCCTGCCTGTGCAGATGCAGCCTGTACCAGTGAGCAAGCTCCCCTTCTGAGGAGCTGTTTATGGGCTGTGTGAAATGAGCTGCCGAGGGGGCAACGGACAAGGTGAGGGTGTGAGGCTGGTTCCGTCGTGGATCTCTGGTGCCTGTGGGTGTGATGCTTTGTTCTGCAGACTCATTCCTCCCCCGACCCCTCTCTGTCTCCCCACAGCAGACCTGTGCCGTCTGCCTGGAAGACTTTAAAGTGAAAGATGAGCTGGGAGTGTTGCCATGCCAACATGCCTTCCACAGAAAGTGAGTAGCTGCCAAGGACAGCCCAGAGCCTGCTCCCTGCCCCCAGCTTGGCATGAGGCCCAGTGTTCAGTTATGCCTTTCATGCCCGGGCTTGGAGAGAGGCCCAGCTTATGCCTCTGACAGCTCCTGGGCAGTAAGAGGCCCCACGTCTGGTCCTTCCCCCTCTCAGGATGGCAAAGATGCCCAGAGCAGCTCTAAGCAAGCTGGATAATATTGTGCACAAGTCACCTGGCTACACCCCTTTGCCTTCTAGCCATATGCTAAGCCAGTAGGGGAGCAGGGACAGGCTTCCTCCCAGCATTAGGGCTCAGCCTGCCTTTGCTTTCAGGAGTCCCATCTTGGCTGGGTGTACACTGGCCAGGAATAAATTTAGGCTGGACATGAGAAGATGGTTTCTAGCCACCAGAGGAGCGAGGCTCTGGACCAGCCTCCCAATAGGAGCAGTGGGGGGCTCATTTTAAGATGTTGATAAATTTGAGTGGGATTACATGATGGGGTTGCCTGTGTGGGCAAAGGACTGGATTTGGAAGTCATGGGAGGCCCCTTACAGGCCTTAGGACTGAGTTCCTAAATCCACACATGCAGCTGGCCCCCTTGATTTCTGCAGCCCCCTCCATTGCATGAAAGGGAGCGGGGCATCCAGACTCCATGAAGGGACAGATCCCAGTTGGAACACAGAGTCACTGCCGCACCCATAGCTTCCTCCTCTCCACGCAAAGCCTGTGTTCAGAGAGAAGCACTGGCTAGGGAAGGGTGAGGTGGGAAATCTGCTTGAGACTGTCCCGCTCCTGAGTACCAGGGCGGGACAGAGGTAAAGCTCTGGGGGGAGGGATAGCTCAGTGGTTTGAGCATTGGCCTGCTAAACCCAGGGTTGTGAGTTCAATCCTTGAGGGGGCCATTTGGGGATCTGGGGCAAAAATTGGGGATTGGTCCTGCTTTGAGCAGGGGGTTGGACTAGATGACCTCCTAAGGTCCCTTCCAACCCTGATATTCTATGATTCTCTCTCCTACCTCTGGAGCTTTCTCACACTCGCATGCTTTGGGGTCCCTGGATGAGGGGGCAGGGCACCGGGCAATCATACAGCAGCATGTTGATACACAAGGGAGAGAACGGGAGGTGCGTGCACAGCAGGGCATAGAGAGGAGAAATGACTCTCTTCCGATCTGGGTGAGTGTGTGCCAGTTGCAGGGGCCTGCTGGGTTGCATGGGTGCATGACATCATACTTGAGAGGGCAGGAGTGAGGAGGGTAGTGGGCTCAGGGAGCTGGGTAAGGACACATCTGTCCAAAATTCACCCTCTCTTTCTTGGCTGCAGGTGTCTAGTGAAATGGCTGGAGGTTCGCTGCGTCTGTCCCATGTGCAACAAGCCCATCACAGGACCCACGGAGCCCCACCAAAGCATTGGGACACTCCTGGATGAGCTTGTGTGAGGGCCTCTTTTCTCCCCCATGAAGCCAAACAGCCATCCAGATGGACCATTTCCTGGTGATCTCTGCACTTAACCCCTCCCACCCACCTCCCCTGTGGATTGCTAAGCCAGCAGCCTGTGATACCTCCTGCCATGGGCATACGGCCCCCCTCGTAACTCCTGGGACAGATCCACTGCTATGAGCTCGGGAGGAAAGCAAGCTGCGTCTCCCATGAAGCACACAGAGGAGGAGGGGTTGGCCCAACTCTGGGGTCATTGGGACCTGAGCGTCAAACTGGTGATGCATGAAGGGCCTGGGAGACTTAACTGTGCCCCTTCCTAGCTGATTTTGCAGGGACGTCTGATTCCTTGGCACCAGGCTTCTGAAACTGGATATTCCTCACAGAGACCACCCAGTTCAGGGTGGGAAGCAAGACAGGAGCCTCCTCCCCAGCCCCACCGGGGACTGTGGTTCAAACCCACCTACCACTGCTGTTCTTAATAGGTTACTATAACCCGCTTTCAAAAATCAGAACTTACATTTAGGGCCTTAACTCTTCCATAGGTCCCTTCTAAAAGCCAACGCTTTACCCTGCTACAGCCAGCCAAGAATTGTCCCCTGACTGCTGGAACCACAGCACTGATTCTTATCTATGGCCCATTGATGGGATCTCTTTGTCTTAAAAAATAATAGTCTGTGTTTATATAGGGCCTGAACAAAAACAGAAGCTGCAGAGGGCATGTCATGACTGATTAGATCTTGTTGGCAGAGCTGGACTGTTGCAAGAGTGGGAGGGGTGTTTGAGGAACCAAAGCTGGGGGGCAAGGGAATGCCCCATGTTGGCCATTAATACTCCTTTCTTGTATCAGGCTAGCAAGGCCTTTTGGCAGGTGGTGGAGATGGTTTGGAGATGTTCCAAATACAAAGCAAGTTTTTTGAATTATTTTTAATTTAAACTTGGAAGCTGTTTTTTTGTTTTTTGTTTTTAAAGTCACCTCTCAGAATTTCCTTCCAGCTCACAGACTGTGCAAAACAGTAAAACCACTCTGAGATATTCTGTTTTGTACACTGAAAGTGAACTGTCACCGTTTGCATAAGGCAGAAAGTTTGGGGAGAGGGAGGGGCTGATGGGTGGAAAATCCAGTCTGGATTCCCCCACCTCCTCCCCACTATGTTGCACTGTAAATAATATTTTTGTATGTATTACTTTCCTGACTGTCTCAGGCTTCCTACACACCCCTGAGGATGGGGGATGTACAGTTTTATGTAAAACAATAATTAAACTGAAGACATCTCAGTCTAAATGGTGAATGTTTGTTTCTAGCAAGGGGTGTCTGGCAGTAAGTTCTCAAAGCACAAAGAAGTGTCTTTTCTTAGGACACACTAAGATGTGAGATTGGGAGGGGGTCCTCCAAAAACATTCACATTGGAACTGAAACTAAGCCTGGGGAATTTCAGGAATATTTCAGAGTTTTGAGGGAATAAAATTAAGGCGTTAGAATGAAACAGAGCGTGAACAGCACAAGAAATTGGGAATCAGGGCTGTTTTTAGCTCTGCCTCTGACTACTTGATCTTGGGCAATCCACACCCTTTCTGTGTTTTTCTTCTGTAAACTGGCAATGATACTTATCTCACGGGCACATGAAGTGCAATTTGTTAATTGCATTGAATTTGCAGATGGGAGGTGCTTTAGCAAAGCAAAGTATTAGCCTCCTGTACTTTGTTTTTGGTGGTTGTAGCAGCAGGGGTAAGTAACAATAAGGCATGCTGCTGCAGAAGGGATGTTGCTGTACTGTATTTACCGCTGTCATATAGACCTGCTCTAAGCAGCATTAAATGACAGTGATAAACACACCTGCAGCCAGTTGTCTTCAGGAGCAGCCCCACACTAGTGAGCAACTGGTGGGGCTGCATCATTGCTGGTGGCACTTAACATGGTTAGTGTAGTAGTTCGGATGCTGAAAATAAGTTAACATCTAGAGCTGGTCAGGAATTTTTCCACAATGTTTTCACTAAAAAAAAAAACCCCTGATTTATCAAAACGAAAATTGTTTGCAAAACTATTGGGTTTGACAAGGCACCTGACTCAAAAAAAATTAATTGAGATTAACAAGGTCTAAAATGGGCCATTTAGACAAACTTAAATTTTCATTTTGTGAGTCAATTACTTTCCATTTAGAAATTTTAGTACATTTACAATAAAAAAAGTCAAAAATTGAAATGAAATCGTCAATTATTGAAATATTTCAATTGACCAGATCTAAAAAAGATTTTGGGTTTTCAGGTTAGAGAAATTTGAGATTCACTTTTTGTCCCAATTTAGCATAGGAAAAAAAAATTCAAAATATTAGATTCTCACGGAACAGGAAAATGGTTTCCTGCCCTGCCCTGTTAACATCTATGTCACAGGTAAAACTCACTGCTGCGGGATATTAAATAACTCAAGACGATCTAGACATCAATTGGACATTTATATGAATAAAAGCTCCTTGGATAGGATTGCAGTCTATAAAATCATGACTGGTGTAGAGAAAGTAAAATAAGGAGGTGTTATTTATTCCTTCTCACAACACAAGAACTAGGGGTTACCCAATGAAATTAATAGGTAGCAGGTTTAAAACAAAAGGAAGTATTTTTTTCACACAACACACAGTCTGTGGAACTCTTTGCCAGAGGATGTTGTGAAGGCCAAGACAATAACAGGGTTCAAAAAATAACTAGCTCAGTTCATGGAGGATAGGTCCATCAATGGCCATTAGCCAGGATGGGCAGGGATGGTGGCCCTAGCCTCTGTTTGCCAGAAGCTGGGAATGGGCTACAGGGGATGGATCACTTGATGATTCCCTGTTCTGTTCATTCCCTCTGGGGCACCTGGCATTGGCCCGTCGGAAGACAGGATACTAGGCTAGATAGACCTTTGGTCTGGCCCAGTCTGGCCGCTCTTGTGTTCTTAAGATGCAGTGACAGGGAGAAGGACAAAAATGCGTGGGTTATTAATCCTCATTCTTCAGACCACAAGGTGAAAACCAAAGGATCAGGAAGAAAACAGAGTTTAAGCACAACTACTTGTTTCCAGCCCCACCCAAGGATGTCTGTCTTGCAATTCATGAGCTTGCATATGTCATCTGCTCATGACACACATACACAAATATAGCCACACCATGAGAAGAATGGAAGTGTACAGGGATGTACAGGGTTCGGATTCTTTGACCATGGGATGGTGTTCCAAGAAGGAGTGCTAGGCAGAGATGGGCTCCACCTGACGAAGAGAGGGAAGAGCATCTTTGGAAGCAGGCTGGCTAACCTAGTGAGGAGGGCTTTAAACTAGGTTCACCGGGGGAAGGAGACCAAAGCCCCGAGGTAAGTGGGGAAGTGGGATACCGGGAGGAAGCACAAGTAGGTGAGTGCAAGAGAGGAGGGCTCCTGCCCCATACTGGGACAGCAGGACAGTCGATGAGTTATCTTAAATGCCTATACACAAATGCAAGAAGCCTGGGGAACAAGCAGGGAGAACTGGAAGTCCTGGCACAGTCAAGGAATTATGATGTAATTGGGATAACTCACATGATTGGAGTACTGTCATGGATGGATATAAACTGTTCAGGAAGGATAGGCAGGGCAGAAAAGGTGGGGGAGTTGCGTTGTATGTAAGAGAGCAGTATGACTGCTCAGAGCTCCAGTATGAAACTGCAGAAAAACCTGAGAGTCTCTGGATTCAATTTAGAAGTGGGAGCAACAAGGGTAATGTCGTGGTGGGAGTCTGCTACAGACCACCAGACCAGGGGGATGAGGTGGACGAGGCTTTCTTCCAGCAACTAACAGAAGTTACTAGATCACAGGACCTGGTTCTCATGGGTGACTTTAATCACCCCGATATCTGCTGGGAGAGCAATACAGCGGTCCACAGACAATCCAGGAAGTTTTTGGAAAGTGTAGGGGACAATTTCCTGGTGCAAGTGCTGGAGGAACCAACTAGGGGAAAAGCTCTTCTTGACCTGCTGCTCACAAACAGGGAGGAAATAGTAGAGGAAGCAATCGTGGATGGGAACCTGGGAGGCAGTGACCATGAGATGGTCGAGTTCAGGATCCTGACACAAGGAAGAAAGGAGAGCAGTAGAACAGAGACCCTGGACTTCAGAAAAGCAGACTTTGACTCCCTCAGGGAACTGATGGGCAAGGTCACCTGGGAGAATAACATGAGGGGGAAAGGAGTCGAGGAAAGCTGGCTGTATTTTAAAGAATCCTTATTGAGGCTGCAGGAACAAACCATCCCGATGTGTAGAAAGAAAAGTAAATATGGCAGGCGACCAGCTTGGCTTAACAGTGAAATCCTTGCTTGTCTTAAACACAAAAAAGCAGCTTACAAGAAGTGGAAGATTGGACAAATGACCAGGGAGGAGTATATAAATATTGTTCAGGCATGCAGGAGTGAAATTAGGAAGGCCAAATCACACTTGGAGTTGCAGCTAGCCGGAGATGTTAGGAGTAACAAGAAGGGTTTCTTCAGGTATGTGAGCAACAAGAAGAAAGTCAAGGAAAGTGTGGGCCCCTTGCTGAATGAGGGAGGGAACCTAGTGACAGAGGATGTGGAGAAAGCTAGTGTACTCAATGCTTTTTTTTGCCCCTGTCTTCACAGACAAGGTCAGCTCCCAGGCGGCTGCACTCCGCAGCACGGTATGGGGAGGAGGTGACCAGCCCTCTGTGGAGAAAGAAGTAGTTTGGGACTATTTAGAAAAGCTGGACGAACACAAGTCCATGGGGTCGGATGTACTGCATCCGAGGGTGCTAAAGGAGTTGGCCGATGTGATTGCAGAGCCATTGGCCATTATCTTTGACAAATCATGGCAATCGGGGGAGGTCCCGGATGACTGGAAAAAAGCTAATGTAGTGCCCATCTTTAAAAAAGGGAAGAAGGAAGATCCGGGGAACTACAAGCCAGTCAGTCTCACCTCAGTCCCTGGAAAAATCATGGAACAGGTCCTCAAGGAATCAATTCTGAACCACTTAAAGGAGGGGAAAGTGATCAGGAACAGTCAGCATGGATTCACCAAGGGCAAGTCATGCCTGACTAGCCTAATTGCCTTCTATGATGAGATAACTGGCTCTGTGGATGAGGGGAAAGCAGTGGATGTGCTATTTCTTGACTTTAGCAAAGCTTTTGATACAGTCTCCCACAGTGTTCTTGCCAGCAAGTTAAGGAAGTATGGGCTGGATGAATGGACGGTAAGGTGGATAGAAAACTGGCTGGATGGTCGTGCTCAACGGGTAGTGATCAATGGCTCCATGTCTAGTTGGCAGCCGGTATCAAGTGGAGTGCCCCAAGGGTCGGTGCTGGGGCCGGTTTTGTTCAATATCTTCATCAACGATCTGGAGGATGGTGTGGACTGCACCCTTAGCAAGTTTGCAGATGACACTAAACTGGGAGGAGTGGTTGATACGCTGGCGGGTAGGGACAGGATACAGAGGGACCTAGACAAATTAGAGGATTGGGCCAAAAGAAATCTGATGAGGTTCAACAAGGACAAGTGCAGAGTCCTGCACTTAGGACGGAAGAATCCCATGCACTGCTACAGACTAGGGACCGAATGGCTGGGCAGCAGTTCTGCAGAAAAGGACCTAGGGGTTACGGTGGACGAAAAGCTGAATATGAGTCAACAGTGTGCCCTTGTTGCCAAGAAGGCTAACGGCATTTTGGGCTGTATAAGTAGGGGCATTTCCAGCAGATCGAGGGACGTGATTATTCCCCTCTATTCGGCACTGGCGAGGCCTCATTTGGAGTACTGTGTCCAGTTTTGGGCCCCACGCTACAAGAAGGATGTGGATAAATTGGAAAGAGTCCAACGGAGGGCAACAAAAATGATTAGGGGACTGGAGCACATGACTTATGAGGAGAGGCTGAGGGAACTGGGATTGTTTAGCTTGCAGAAGAGAAGAATGAGGGGGGATTTGATAGCTGCTTTCAACTACCTAAAAGGGGGTTCCAAAGAGGATGGATCTAGACTGTTCTCAGTGGTAGAAGATGACAGAACAAGGAGTAATGGTCTCAAGTTGCAGAGGGGGAGGTTTAGGTTGGATATTAGGAAACACTTTTTCACTAGTAGGGTGGTGAAGCACTGGAATGGGTTACCTAGGGAGGTGGTGGAATCTCCTTCCTTAGAGGTTTTTAAGGTCAGGCTTGACAAAGCCCTGGCTGGGATGATTTAGTTGGGTTTGGTCCTGCTTTGAGCAGGGGGTTGGACTAGATGACCTCCTGAGGTCCCTTCCAACCCTGAGATTCTATGATGTCTCACCTGCCACCCAGCAAGAGTGTGTTATGTTTTGATCAAACATCATGTTATTTCTCAGGTAGAACTGTTGCCCTAAGCCATGCAATTAAAGCCTGACACATGTTTCTCGAGCTTGGAGTCCTTAAGTGTTTCTTGGGTCTTTTCTCTCAGGCTAGTAAAATCAGAGTTTAGTGGCTGCTGGATAAGTTGCAGGGCTAGAACATCTGTGCCTCTACCCCAGCTCTTCCAGTAGCAGCTCTGTATTCTATCTTTGTTCTCTGGGGGCCTGTGTGACAGGAGAGAACAAGGGGGCCATGGGGCCGAGATCATTTTGTCCTTGACGTACAAAGCATTCCAAATACAACTCTGTACATTTATTGTTGTGAGATATCTGGCAATTTTAAGAACATGCACTTCATGCATTCCCCACTGCCATCTGTCGGTCGCAACAGGAAGTCACCCAACATCAGACACATGGAAGGAAGTTCTGTCAGCTCAGCAATTATGCCACTTCCTTGGGATTTCTCAGTTGCATAGCACTGTCCCAAAAACCTATCCAGTAATTAGATACTATAATATTACCCCTTACATCATCCATCGATATCAAAGCATCTCTGTTGAGGAAATTAAGTATTGTTATCTCCACTTTACATAGGGGAAACTTGGCTACAGAAAGGGAAAGTGACCTGCCCACAGTCACAAAGCAGGTCACTGTGAGAGCCAGCAATAGAAGCTACCAATCCAGTCTAAGTCAGGGTAAAATGTTCAAAGTGCCTAAATCCCAATTTGCTAAAATAAGTCACCTTTGATAATGGAATTTAGGCACTTTGAAATTTTACACTTGGTCTGGTAGAGTGGAGGCAGGATTCCTGTGTTCTATTCCCAACTCTGCAGCTGTCTTTTGAGACTTCAACCCGGTCATGTCTCCTGTCTATAAAAACAAACAGTTTCATAATTAGCAAAAGCAACAAAGGGTCCTGTGGCACCTTATAGACTAACAGAGGTATTGGAGCATAAGCTTTCATGGGTGAATACCCACTTCATCGGATGCAAGCACTGGAAATGTCCAGGGCCCGTTTGCATCCGATGAAGTGGGTATTCACCCACAAAAGCTTAGGCTCCAATACCTCTGTTAGTCTATAAGGTGCCACAGGACCCTTTGTTGCTTCTACAGAACCAGACTAACACGGCTACCCCTCTGATAATTAGCAAAGAAGAGTACATAACCACCTACGTAAAGTTTGGAGGTGAATAAGCAGAGACTGTACTAATATTTTCTGCTCTTATTTCAGAGGAAACAAGGGAGAATTCTGTAAATTAGATAAAGAGATGCAGATTGTGCTGGTAAAATAAGACCTCTAAGCATAACAAGAGTTATTGTCAGCTCTGGCCATAAAAATGACTTCTGCAAATCCAGGGCATGATTTTTAAAAAATGACTAGTGGTTTTGTGCCTAAATTTAGGCACTTGATTTCCCCCAATCAAGCACCCACCCCCTGAAAATCAGCCCCTTTAAAACATGTCAAGCAAGGCACCCAAAATTAGGAATCACACTTGAAAAATATTATCCAAAGAGCACGATATACATACAAAGAGAATTACCACCTGTTTTAAGAGAATTTCTAGAGCACTCTGGCCACACACGAGGAAACAAAATCATATCAAAACCTTGCCTTTGTCTAACACAATGGGTCTCTAACTTTTGTGCTGGTGACATAGCAAACCTTTGTGTGTGACACCCCCAATAAACTAAAAACACATTTTTATATATGACACTATTATAAATGCTGGAGGCAAAGCAGGGCTAACAACTTGCAACAGTCCATATAATAATCTCAGGACCCCCTCCCCCCAGGTCCCACCCCCCAGTTTAAGAACCCCTGGTAACATTTAACAATTTCAAACACAGCTGCATGCAGGAGAATCATTTGCAGGGTGCCAGCAGGCCTAAGAAATACAACACACTCAGAAAAAAAAACCACAACCAACACGTGTATACAGTCCTACCCCCTAAAACTGATAATATACCCTACCATCCACCCCAAACAAACCCAATTCCCCCACAAAGCTCGCTGCCCACCCCCAGGTTCTGGTCAGATGGGTACTGTGCCCCGTCGTAACAAAGGACGGCACATCTCACACAGACGTGTGCAAACCCCATTCATCACGCGTCAGAACCTGAAGGATCAGCGAATTACTGCCGCGCTCGGGGGGGGCCAGGCCACGCCACCGGCTTACAGCTCAGGGCGAGCGGAGCGCGACCGGCCCCAGCCTGGCCTGCCCCTGTTTTCCCCTCTGCCCCCAAGGCGAGGCGGTTTCCAGACCCGCCGCGCTCCAGCTGGGGCTTATTTCCCATCCGGGCCCCCGTGGAGAGGCAGGATCGGAGCCGGAGCCGCCGTCTCATTACGCATGCTAATGTATGCATATGTCGACCCCGCCTCCCCTCGACTCCAGGGAGCGCGGCTCGCTCTCTGCCTTTACGGCCGCGCTGTGCCCACGTGGAAGGAAGGGAGGGGGTTTGCGACAGCGCTGGGAAAGGCCGGGAGGGCGGCGTGGTTTCCGGCAGTTGGGGGGAAGGGGGTTTCCTGGGGAGCGCGAATCCCTCCCCTCACCCTGGGCTGGGGGAATCGGGGCGTCTGGGCGCTTGGCACCCTCGGCAGGCGCTGGGTCTCCCACTCACACCCCTGGGGGCTGCACCGGGCACCCCTCGGGGTGGGGTGGGGCCCCCTTGTCCGGAAGAAGGGGGCACGTGGTACCCCCCCCACACACACACGCTGACGGGAGATTGCACCTCCCCATTGTCAGGAGGAGAGTCGCTGCACCGAAAGGACGGGGGCCAGGACTCGTGATTATAACCCGCCCCCCCCCCCGTAGGTTTTCTGTACCCAGGGGCAGGGCTGGCCAGGCACGAGGGCCCAGAGGGGCATTGGGGGTGGGGGAGTCTTTTCCTTCCCGGCTGTTAAAGATATTTCCGGGGAGGGGGCGGGGGTGCTAGGCTGACCTGGGCGAGTGGGGGTGCAGGGGTCGGGTCAGCGTAGGAGGGGGCAGGGTTTAAGGGTGGGGGCCAGTGTGAGTGGAGCAGGGGAGTCAGTATAGGGAGAGAGGATTGGGGTCAGGGTGTGGGGGGTCCACCAGTGAGGGAGAGTGTGTGTGGGGGGGGGGGGGTTGTGCTCAGGACTTAGGATCAGTGTATTAAGGCCGGGGCTGTCTCTGCGATCAGCACCATGGAGCTCAGCAGCCTGCTGAAATCCCTGCAGTTGGAGAGCCCACCAGACAGGGGAGACCCCGAGTGCCCAGCTGCCGCTGGGCCCCCAGCAGAGCCGGTTCTCTCCCAAATCGTGTTGCTTTTCTCAGCAGAGGGAGTCAGCGGCAGTGGCAAGGCAGGGATGGTCAGAGACCTGCGTGCGCTCTTCGAGGCTGCAGACTGCCAGTGGCTGTTTAGGGGCTGCCACCCCAATGTAACCCCCAAGTTGCTGGGGGACTTGGTGGCTGCGCTGAGCCACTATGCAGCTCTGCCAAAGCAGGAGTCGGACACTGGGGGCCCACCCAGCAATGATGGCATTTACACCACAGTGGCCGATAGAACAGTAGACGTTGGCTTGGTGTTTCTTAGCCTCCTTGCTAAAATGGAAGCTACCAAGGGATCCAAGTCCCTGGGTGCCGTGGTGGTGAGGCAGGTCCTGCCACATTGCCTCGGACTGATCTACATCTTTGCCGTAACACACCATGCAGAGAAGCCGTGGACCAGCCCGAGGTCTCGGTCAGTAGCACAGGAACTGCTGACTTTGCTGGTTCAGGTTGCAGGCTGTGGGTCAGTGGCTGAATTCCTCCAGGGAAAAAGTGAAGATGAGGAAGGGAGGTTTGCTGCCGTGATGGGACTCCTGAAGCCAGAGCTGACTAAGTGAGTAAGATCACTTGCCTGAGGGGGTTTGCTTGGTAAGGCTTGGCACTAGTGGGTCAAAGGACTGGAGATCCTGGTGAGCATTGCAGTGAGGTGAGGGGCACTGCTGGGCTGTGGTCAAGTTCTGAATCTGTTGAAACGCTTGTGATTTCAGGAATAAATAGTTCAATGAACAAGCTTTACTGAGAAGATAGGGCAGGTAGCTGGGATCAGTGCGGGTGCCTGGGTTGGGGAGAATCAATTAGCCAAACATTGGATTTCCCCCCAGGAAGTTGTATGCACGTCTGCCCCAGTAGTGGAGGTTGCTGATTGCCCCTCTGGCCTGGTTATTGTTCAGCACATGTTACTGAAATAAACAATGTGCCTGTTTGGGGCCTGTTCTTGCACTTGTTCCCCTTGAAGTTAATGGGAGCTCTGCAGAAAATCAGGCCCAAGGGGTTTCAGAGGTGTAGCCCCAAAACTAAGGCACCCAAAACCAGTGGCTACAGAAACAACATGAGTAGCATTAAAGATGCTAACTTTGTAATATGGTAACAGTTAACTAGAGAGAATGGATGAGTATATTACTGTATAATGTTTCTCTAGTCTAAACAAAAGTCACCATTGCCATGATTGATTATTGTTATGTCTCTGATATTTACACAACAAGGATTTGTAAACCTGTTAAAACTTCCTAAACATGCAAATAGCTAAAATAATAATCATAATAATTTGTGGTTACTTGTGAAAATGTTAGTGTTAATGTTTTATTTACTTGGAATCTTCTTTCTGCCGCTAGTTGCCTTGTCAGCTTTTTGCTGGTTAAAGTGTCAAAGACTCTTTACTGAGCAAGAAACTATTTGATTTAAAGGGGGAAAGGGTTTGCCTATAAAAAACAACAGCAGTCTGCCCTAACCATGGGCTAGTCCTGGTCTGTGACCTGAATCTTGTGGTGTGATGCTGCAGTGAAACCAGTAGGGCTGACACAGACTAACGCGGTTGCTACTCTGAAACCTGTCAGTAGGGTAGTGTTTGCTATGTGCATTTTTCCAGAGAAACTTGGAAGCGCAGCCCAGCCACAAAGCATGTGTTCTCCTGGACGCTGCATCAAGTCACCCGGCCATGGCTTAGCCGTCACCTGGAGAGTGTCCTCCCACCATCACTGCTCCTCTCGGATGACTACCAAGAGGAGAATAAAATCCTGGGCGTGTGCTGCCTGCATCATATCATTCTCAACGTGGTAAGGAACGATCACTGCTGGGAGGAGGAGGGACTGTGTTGCCATAGGCGAACATAAGGAGAAACGGGTCTAATGGTTAGAGCAGAGGACTCTTGAGTCAGGATTCCTGGCTCTGCTGTTAACTCTCAAGATGGCACTGGACATGGCACACCACTGCTCAGTTTCATTTTTCTACCGCGTTCAAACTGCAGTAATAGTGGCAGCTGGAAAATATTCATGTCCATCTGTGTGCGACTCATAAAAAGGTGGATGCTAATTGGGGCTATTTATAAGATGCTGGGCAAATCTTAAAGTATTTCCACATATGTTCCCAATTACCTTAACGTTAGTTTTGTGGGGGGTTTCCGGCAGTGCTGCTGTGTGCTGTTTTGTAGTTTAAGCAGGACCTCGGTTTATTAATATTAACATTTTGCTTTTCTCTAGGCCTTTCACTTTGTATCTCAAAGCACTTTATAGACACAAATACATTTACCATCTCCCCCTCCTGTTGAGTAATGGAAATAGAACTCAGGTGTCCTGTTTCCCAATTCCCTCTAAGCATTAAACAGCACTCCTTGCTTGCTTGCTGTTTGTCATTTGGAGGAGTATTTTAATAGCCCTGGTTGGTAAAGCACAGATGTGCTGTTGCACTCTCCCTGCACTGTGAAATGCAGCAGAGCTAGTATTCTGTTCTCTAACAGAGCTGAGGTGATCAGCTTTGGACAGAACTGCTGAACATGATGCATCTTCCATCACATTGAATACACATAGATGTTTCTATGTTGTTACAGCCAGCTGCTGATTTGAACCAGTTTAACAGGGCACAGGTTGTCTACCATGCACTATACCACCACCTCTACGTACGGGAGGCACAGCTCATTCAGGTAAGCCACTGGGGCTTAGTCTAAACCTTGATCAATCCGACTGTGATTTTAATTAATATAATGGATAGCTCAGAGGATTGGGGTATAGAACTTCCATTTTCTAGGTCACCCTTTCTAATCTAGCCTTAGGTTATTACTATCTGACGATTGGTTAGTGGCCCCTATCTGAAATTAATTTGGATCTCAGGTCTTAATGGACAGGGAAAAGGACCCCACCTCCTAGCCCCCCGTTCACAGTCTATGTAGAGAGGCCAAAGGTGTAAAAGGCCATGAAAGAATGACATACATTCCGGTGCCCCAAGACAGTGCTTCTCAACTAGGGGTACGTGTACCCCTGGGAGTACACAGAGGTTTTCCAGGGAGTACATCAGCTCATCTAGATATCTGCCTAGTTTTACAACAAGCTACATAAAAAGCACTAACTGAGTCAGTGCAAACTAAAATTTCATACAATGACATGTTTATACTGCTCTATATACTATACACTGATGTGTAAGTACAATATTTATATGCTAATTGATTTTATTTTATAATTATGGTAAAAAATGAGAGAGCAGTTTTTCAGTAGCAGTGAGCGGTGACACTTTTGTATTTTTGTCTAATTTTATAAGCAAGTAGTTTTTAAGGGAGGTGAAACTTGCGGGTATGCAAGACAAATCAGACTCCTGAAAGGGGTATAGTAGTTTGTAAAGGCTGAGAGCCACTGCCCTCAGACTACCAAAGCGGCTGCATAGTGACTCCTTCCCTGCTTCTCATTGCATCAGGTGGTGCTGCTGTGCTTGCTGGATCTGCTGCTGGTTCTGGAGAGATCCCCGCAGCGGCTGTCCCAGGAACCCAGAGCAGCTAGTCCCTGTCATGAGGTCCTGCAGCTAGTTCTGACTCATATGGAAGCAGAACACCGGCTCCCACTCCGGAGAGTGTATGCCAGGAACCTGCCTGCCTTTGTGAAAAGGTAAGAACTCTGCATTAGCCCATCGGTGATTACTTATGGGCCACGGTAACTTCCCTCCATGACTTTTCTTGTCTTGGCAGACTTGGCATCCTGATAGCACAGCACCTGAAGAGGCTGGAGCGGGTGATTGTGGGATACCTGGAGGTCTGTGATGGTCCAGATGAAGCAGCCAGATTGGGAATATTAGAGACACTGAAGTGCACCATACAGCATGCCTGGCCAAGGTACCTTTAGGAGAAATAGCTACATTAGGAAGCAAAGCCTGAATGCTCTCACCCTTACTGAGCTACACTTGCTTGGGGATGTGAGGAAGACACCTTGAACCGAGTGAGAAATGGATCTCTAGTCTTGAGTTCTATGTAAACAGGACTCACTCCTATCACAGCACTGAAATCCCCTCTACCCGATGCTAGTTGAGAAACAGTCCCACAGCTAGACCAGTCCTCACTTGGCAACTGTGGAAGAATTACCACACACAGGAACGAAGGCTGTTTTTCCTGCATGTAGAGCTTAGTATGAATCAAGCACTTTATATAGCAGCACTTTATATAGACTTTAGGCCTATATATGCAGGCTTTAATACTCAATTTCCATTTGCATTCAGGGAATATGGACGCCCCCTGGTGGTTACATTAAAACATGGTAATCATTCAGCCTAATAGCCACCATATTTGCCTGCATTTTAGGAGAGTTCAAATCACAAGGTTGGCTCTAGACAGCAAGTTACTATGCAGTGAGCCAGGTTGTGAATTGACAGCCCACCAGCTTGTTGTGTGGTAACATCCCACGTGGACACTGCTACAGCACCGTCCTCAAGTCCCAGAGTGCAGCGTGGCACACTTGAGTAAGCCAAGCCGTACTCCGGGGCTTTCCCTGCGCTGTATGTTACCACCCGGCAGGCTACCGCCCGATAGATTCAGACCCTGGCTTGCTGAATAAAGTGACTAAATAGGGGAGACTTAGTGGGAGGGGGGAATATACAGTATAAGCCCTGTGCTGTCAGGCAGTATGTCCTAGCCTTTGGGGTTTACGGCAAATGCTAAACTACTCTCGCTGCTTTAAAAATGAGCCTCTTGCCCCTGCCTCTGAAGGGTTTTCTAACCCAGCATGTCGTTTAGGCTGCTGTCCTGCTCACGACTGAGCTCAATGGCAGTCTAGAGCAATGCCTGGTTGAATGGGAGACGGGCACTCTCTAGTAAGTGACTCCTGCTGCCTGCTTTCCCCTATTCTCCACCATCCTAGAGACGGGCTCAGGAAGAGGCTATTCAAAGTGTCTGTTTTCCATCACAGAATGGCATGCAGGCTCACTGTGCTCCTCAAGGCCCTGCTGAGGATGATTTGGGACGTATCTACTGATGGAGGCCTGACACCCCAGCCTGTGAAAACAGCCTTGCTCCATGGGGCCATGGAGTGCCTGATCCTGCTGGATCACTGCTCTCAGGGGCAAGTGAAGGTGAGCCAGGAACTCCAACCAAATCCTATTCTGTAAATCTGTTTCTTTAAAGGAAAAAAAAAAAGCACTGGTGACTTCTTAGGACAGAATATCACGTAGAAGGACTCTGGGCATGTGGGGCTTTTTTTTGGCTTTCCCTTAGCAAAGTCCTGGAGTCCACAGCAGCACCTGTAATTAAACACACCACCCTTATGGAATTTTAAGGCCTTCTGGGCTAGCATGTAAAGGCACATAGACAGACACAGTCAGGTATCCTCTTCTCTAGGTGATGCAGAGGTGGTGCAGGAGGTAACTCAGATGCATACATAGGGAAATTGTGGAGATATAGAAATGACCCATTGAAGTACAGGGACATTACCCCCCCCCGTAGTGCCTGTGTTTGCAGTACCCTTCTCCAGCTGCTACAATGTAAAGAAGATGGGTAACGAGAGTAGTAACACACGAGGAGGGCTTGAGGGCCACACAGCACTGAAAGTGAGGTGTTTGTGCTTTTCCCCTTTCAGATCCTGCTTGAAGGAATCTACCACAGCTGTGAGGACGCTACTCTTCGGGCATGCATCAGGCAAGTGCAAGAGAACACCTGAGACACAGCTACTAATAGCCAGAACCTGCTTTTTTGTTTTTTATTACATTAAAATATTTTGTGATTTTGCACCTGTCAAAATGCCCCCTGCTAAAGTCACACTGTCAGGTACTCCTCCAGCTTTACAGTCCCACTGTCCAGCATACAGCTCAAGTTTATACCCTCCTTCGAAGGAGTCAGGTTGCTTTTGATTTGGATGCAGGTTCTATTTCCTGTTCATACTCTATTTCAATGTAGGCTCGTTTTGTCCTGGCTGGTCCTTTCACAGGAGCTTTGCCCTTGGATTTGGAGTGACAGGTTCTCTCCGCCATCTCTTGCTCCTCTTCCTCACTGGAGGATTTGTCGTCCTGCTCCTCCTCACTGCTTGTCGCCAGCTTATCCATGTCCTGGACAGAAGGGAAGATAGGAGGGTTAATACAGATACTGACTTGAAAGCACTGTACTTTAACTAAGCCTCCGCTCCTCTGCAAATTTATTACTCCCATCGTGTAGGTCCTGGCTCCCTGTTGTCTATTCCATACTGCCTTTTAAGGGAATAGAATGGATACACTGCAGTCTGAGATTACATGTGAATCCAATTACTGTGGCTCTAATCCCATGAACACCGCTCTGACCACAGCCAGAGGGGAGGAGGTTTGGAATTAAAAGGAGTTAAACTGGGCAGTTGCAGGAGGACTGAAAATGGCAGGATGATCAGGCTGCATTCCATTGATGTAACATCCGTTCACGCTCTAAGTTTAGCTATAACCCTTCAGCCAGTTTAGTGTAATGGTCGAGCAAGATCAAGGCCAGAACTCTTGGTGCCTGTATCGCTGCACACGCATTGCACCCCTTTCCATTTGATTCCTAGCTGGATCGGGCTGTCTGTGTGCAACACGAAGGCATCAGGGTGTTTCACATACCTCGAAGTCACTGAGGTCGCTCTCATCTACCTCTACAAACTCCCTCTTGTCAGCATCCTGTAAGAGATCAGGTCAGAAATTGAGCATCTAGACTGGATACACCGCATGAGGAGTGGAGGGTGGGGGAATATCACTGTAGGCGGGGTCTGCACAACCCACTCGGATACTGGGAGTCAGTATCCCAGTATTAAAGAGCAGGGTTTACAGGGGAGCCTGTAGCACTCTCCCCCATTTGCTACATAGAAGACTCAAAACTATAAACGGTGAACTAACAGCAACATGCTCTCCTCACCACACAGCATTCACGAAGAGCAGAAGCTAGTGATACCTTTGCCTGGTGTGTCTGCTGAGCAGGGAACACTACTAACTGCAGCAGCGGCATACAGCAGGCTGCCTTCTGCCAGCTACAGTGGCATCTCTACGATCTGACTGTTTTCTGGACTGATTGGCACTGATTCTCCAGTAAGGGATTTTAACATTCGTAGCAGGTTACAGACAGTGGAGTCATCTGCAAAGGGCTTTGGGGTTGGAAGAAGTGACTAGGCACAAAGCGACAAGCCAGACTCCCATTGTACTTGGCTAACAATAGGAGAGAGGAGAATGGAGACGCGAGTGAATATGAATAGGCAGTTGTCTACATATACATCCCTCTTCTGCAAAATTCATACAGCCCCATGTGCATATATATAATGGGTCCAGCACTACCGCAGTCATGGTTTAACTGCCCCACTCTGGTGAAAGGATTTTAAAACCATTACCTCGTCTTCCTCCTCTTCTTCCTTCTCCTCCGTGTCAGACTCTGCTTCGCTCTCTGCGTCCTGCTGTTCCAGAGCCTTGTCAAAGGCATGTATGGGGAAGTTATAGATATCTCCATACTGAAAGGAAAACAAGCACCTGCTTTAAATCATATGAGGAAGATAGATCAGCTAGGAACTGACTCCTCTTGGCTATGGTCCACACCATGCCGGGGGCTAAGAACACAGGTTATACCAAACTAGATTAGACTAACAGGCCACGGAATCCATTTATCCCATATTTGATACTGGCCCTTAAGGAATCTGTCCTCACTAGCAGTGTGCCCCAAGAAGGGAGGGATACAACTTACTTTCTTGACCTCTGCATTGGTCACCTAATGCCCTGAAGCAGGAGAGTCAGCTCCTCCAAACTCACCCCCTTATCTTAGCCTGCAGAGTTCTGCTGATCATCAAGTCATTGAAAGGGCTTCAGTGATGCACTTCAGCCAAACCCTATCATGCACTCCCTCCAGAAGTGACATGCAACAGGTGCCAAGTGACCCAGCTATGTTGTGAAATCTAGTGCCTGATGCACAACTACATGACCTGTTTCTAGTTTGGCAGGTGAGGGAAAATCTCAGAGCATAGGTAGGGTTTGCTGGATTTGCTACGTGACCGCTACTGAGCTGCCTTGCCCCTTGGGCACACAGAGAGCTGATTGTTAGGACTGGTGGGAAAGACCAAACTTTTGAATATTTTAAGATGATAAAAAGGGACAAATTTCAGTGATTCCCCCTCCCGCCATGTGTCTTTTTTTTATCAGCCCTTGCTAAAGGCTGCATTGCTACCCTGGCCAAGAGAGCCCTTCACTCTGCTGACACTGCTGCAGGTGGCCAGAGGCCTTGCCCAGATGGAGATGCTGAGGAAGTAAAGAGTTTGACTCTAGCAGGTGGGCAAGACTACTCAGGTTATTCACTGGTTTATAGCGCTGGTTTATTATGCCAGTCACATTATACGGCACTTCAGGACTAAGGCTCAGAGCCAAATACAGCTATGAACAAGTACAGAGCTAGTGACCAATAATTCTGTCCTCATAATATGAGAGAGCTGATTTTCCCAACAGCATTCCCCAAAGTCGGAAGAGTGGCTGTGTAAGAATAGCCCCCTCTTAACCTCCCCCATCTCAGCCTAGCTAATGATCACGAGCAAGTTTGAACTCCTGTTAGAAAACATGGAGCAACCACAGCAATGGGAGAGCAGGCTGGCTTCTATTCTGCCTCATGCATCGCTGTTCGAATGAGCTTGGTAAACACCCCCCTACCTTAGCAGAGGGTTACACTTTTGTGCTAGGAGATGGTAACCCTTACCGTTTCCTGCTTTAGTCTCTCCAGTAACTCCTTCTCAATGGCATTGTCCAGCTGAGCAGCAATCAGGGCTTTTTCCTAGTACCAGAGGAAAGAGGAGTTGGCATCAATTCATTTCCAAGATGCAAAAAAAATGGGAGCAGTAGAGTCAGGACTGCACAAGAGTCCACGTTACCTCTCTCCTTTTCTCTCGCCTTTCAACCTTTTTGCTTAAAGGAACAAGCTTCCTCCTGTGATAGGGGAAGAGAGAAGAGCAGTTAGTGAAGATTTCAGTCTACCGGCCACTGATGCACATCAAACGAGGGAATGTTTATTCAAGTCCCTACCCAGCCTCCGATACAGGAAGCTCCCTGCTCCCCACCTGGCACAAACTGGCCTCTCAAAGGAAACTTAGGCTAAGCTCGTAAAAGTGCAGTTTTAATCAGTTTAAGTGCGTCTACATTAGGGTAGTAACTAAATCAAATTCAAACTGATTCAGTTAGATGGGCAGTAGGCTTTGTTTATTTATTTTAAACTACAGACCAGCCCTAAGAGAGGCAGACAGGCTGATGGTCTCGCGCAGAGGGAAGAAGGAAGTGAACCGCCGTCACTTACTGTCGCTTGAGTGTCAGCTTCCGAATGCGGATCAGATACTGTGTGATCTTGGTGAAGCGCTGCTTGCATTTGTGCCGGATGAAGCGTGGCCAGTAGATGAGGTTCTCGTCTATCTCCTCCAAAGCTTTCTCGTAGTTCTTGCTCAGTCGGACCTGACGGAGAGAGGGAGGGTGAAAAGCTTTGGAGCAGAAGCAATCCTGGGACATCCTCACAAAGGGGAGTGGAGTTTAAGGTGGTTGTGGTGCTACACCACTTCCGCCCCTGGCTTTTTTCTAAAACCCAGCTGGCAAGAGGAAGGATGTTCTTGCAGTTAAGACACTGGACTGGGACTCAGAAGATCTGGCTTCTAATCCCAGCTCTGCCACAGACTCCCTGTGTGACCTTGGGAAGTCATTTAATCTCTCTGGCCCTTATTTCCTCTTTTATAAAATGGGAACAGTCCCTTCCTACCCTTTTGTCTGTCTTGCCTATTTAGATGGTAAGCTCTTTGGGGCAGGGCCAGTCTCTTACTATGGGTGTGTTCTAACGCAAAAGGAATTCAGTCTCTAGTCGATCTATCCTATCCTTGGTCTCTCGGCTGATGCTAAAAAGGATCCAGTTGCGGTGATGGCTTTTGTGACGTGGACGCTTGCGAATGGAATTATGTCCCAGCATCTCATTTTACAGATAGGGCAATGAACAGCCGTCAGTCAGATGAGAATTGAGGATCAGACTAACTCAGATCAGATTTGAAAAGAGAGGTTCAAGTCTCTGTATTAACTATCCCCAGAGCCAACCAGACCAGACACATTCAAAGAAAAAAAAAATCCCTTGGCCATTACGTCAAAGGAACACTTTTTAAATGTTCCTGGTTTCGGATTCTATTGATCATAGGTTAGATTACAAATGAAAGCCTAGCAATTTGGTCTGTGATTCATCCGTTCTGCATTCTACCTAGCGTCCTATACAGCCTCCATCTCCATGGTATCTTCGCGTCTAACCAAGTACTATCCCAGTTATACAGCTGAGTCACAGAGAGATTCAGAGTGTCTGTGGCAGAGCTGGGAATTGGGAGATCTGGGTTCAAGACCCAATCATGGGCTCTAACACAACGTGCCCTGGCTTTCTAAAGAAACAGTGTAAAATGACGGAGCTAATAGTCTGTGAAATGCAGGGACTACGCTGCCGTTGGATATTTTCTTGGCATAGGACATTTCATTAGGAGGTTAAGTGCCATAAACTGCCGTGACACAAGGGTTCTGCAGGGCCAGTATACAAGAAGTATACTGCATTAATACGCAGCAATGGAGGATATGTTCTCTCCAGAACCGCTGGTACTTTTTTTATATATATGTTTAAGAAAAATTAAAATAATGTGGACTAGAACAATCCCAAGGTGGAAGTGTCTGTATCCCATTGCCAGTCCTGAGATGTTTCCCCACGTCAGAACCTGCTCTTTATACCACCCACACCTAGGGACAAAAACATCAGGGTTGATTTAGGTGGGTTTAAACAGGAACGCTTTGGATATGTTGTAAATAGTGGAACATTTTTTTAAAAATAACAGTGACATCTGTCAACTTGCTGGATTAAGTTTCAGGCTCGGTATGGGATTTAACTCACCCGCTCCCAGAGTCGACTGGGGAAAGCCGCCCGCTCTATCGTCTTCATGTACAGATAACACTGACCTGAGGGAAAGAGGAATAACATGAACTCACCCAAACCACCACTGAGCACCCAAGAGACAGGCTTAGCTCGTCCCAGTCACTGCAAAAAACTCCAGCATTGGGACACTTGCCCAGATCTCCAGTCTGAATTTAGGCAGGGATCCAATGTTAGACACAAGCACTCATCACGCTCCAAAGGGTAACATGCTCAGCTACTGCAACATCAACGAGCTAAGTGAAAGGCTGCAAACCTGGGCTCACCCGCTTGGCACTGAGTACGCGTGGCTTTGCTGTACTAAGTCTCAGACAAGGCATCTTTCCCCACAAAGAGCATGACAGGCAGCCCTATGAGGATGCAGCCACCTTTGAGGCGGAAGGCAGCAGCAATCTGCTGCACAACAGCTGTGCGGGCGAGGGGGAGCAGGAGCCTACAGACCTCAAGGCAGACCAACTCTTAGAGGAAAGTCCCCTGGGACAGGGAGCTTTCACACTCACACAGGGCAGACAGAGGTCTCATACAACTGAACTGCACAGTGGGGCAAAGGGCTGAGCCCACCCTGTGGCTCCAGAGGGTATGTCAACATTGCGGTGCAAACCCAGGGTTCAAAGTCAGGCTCAAACCTAACCCTCCTTGTCCTAACCCTCAAACCGTGCTAATTTAGGGTTTCCTGGAGGTGGCGGGTCCGAGCCTGAGTCAAGCTGACATGCAGGGTTCAAGCCCTAATGCTTTGCAGTCTGGATGCAGCTCCACTGGGATTGTGCTCTGGGAGTATCCCACAATCTGACAGGCTGACTTCCTTTGTCCTCTGTCCAGGTTGGTGGACAGTCAAGTTTTCCACTCTGTACCATGAACAAAGGGCTAGAGGGGCCACATTTTGGGAGGGCACAAGGAAGTCGGGGATATGGGCAGTTGGACTTAAGCTTGCATAATGCAGTGTAGATGCCGGAACCCCAGGTTGGATCTCGGGGTTCAACACTTTGTAACCCGGGGTTACAAAGGAGGGTAGATGGTCAATCCCTAGGTTAACAGACCCAGGGTCTGCTAACTTGAGTTCTACTAACCCAGGGCTTACACTGAAATGTAGACATACCCAGAGAGTCCAGGGGCTTCAAACCTGAGGCTTAGAACCATGAGCCATTCCCTCCGGCCTAGTTAGCTTACTGGGGAGTTGAAAAGAAAAGAAGAACACAAAGAAAATTCCTGAAAGCTCAAAACTGGGCAATTCAACCCACTGGAGGGAGAGAGAGAGAGAGAGAGAGCCAGACACACACACACACACACCACCACCACCCCACCCCCCGGCCTAATGCATGGCAGATGTCTGGCTGGATATTTTACCAATGTGCATTTGAGACACAAAGAAGCCTTAAAGGGACCCTGTCAGGCAGAGGAAAGAGAGCAGTAGCTGCCCATGATTCCAGTGAGAGAGACAAGGGGAAGGGCCGTGCAAGGTTGCGAGGCCCTGGCTGGGGCACTGCAGAAGTCTCACCTTTCTCCTCTTTGATGGTTGCATACTGGCTGTTTGCCAGGGGACAGGATGATCGGTTGCACAGACCAGTCAGGTTATACTCATTGCGGCAAAAGTTGTGTGTCTTTGTCCTGGAAAGAAGAGACTTTAGATGAGCGGCTAACAGTAGCACGGAGGATTCCATCGGAGAATCTCACACTGTACAGGTACTCATGCATTAAGCTTCACAACTGCTACTGTCAGGCAGAGAAGGATTATCATCTCCATTTTATAGATGGGGGAAACTGAGTCATAGAGACACTCAAGATCTGTCTACATGGCAGTAAAATGCCCGCAGCTGGCCTATGTCAGCTGATGTGGGCTCACAGGGCTGTAAGTTTGCTGTGTAGACGTTTGGGGTCAGGCTGGAGCCCAAGCTTTGGGACCCCACAAGCAGGGAGGGTCCCAGAGTCCAGGCTCCAGCATGAACCCAAACATCTACACAGCAGTTTTTAGCCCCATAGCCCGTTAGCTGACCTGAACCAGCAACATCCATGCTGTGGGTCTTTGATTCCAGAGTAGATATACTCTGAGCTTCCTAACCTTTTAATTCCAAATTGTTGGTTCCACCCCAGCCTTTGGAACATGCAGTATTCCTGAAGCAGTCAAATTAAAGCGCTAAGGGACACCCTATTTGAAACAGATAGCACTTGACTCCGGCACCCAGGAAGTCATCCTCCCAGTAGCAACATGGGTCTCAAATCGGGATCTGAAGAGCAAGATGCAGAGCTGGATCCTGAAATACTCACTTTATTTTGTATGAGCAGAATTGTTTGTTTCCAAGACTGTCCCAGACAACCTGAATAAACCAGAGGTCAGTTAGTACAGTTCATAGTGTAGCACGTGCATTTCTAGAGCAGCCAGTCACCCAGGGCTCTCACAGCACTTTACAAACATTCATTAACCAAGCCGCCCAGCACATCAGAGGGAAGATCTGGATTATTATTTCCATTTTACAGATGGCAACATTGAGGCACAGAGCAGTGAACTGTCTGGGTTAAAGTCAGGCAAGATCCCGGAATAGAACCCAGGACCCGAGACTCACGTGGATCTACTACAGCACATTGCAGGCAAGGAAACCAAGCTTGGAGCCTGGTGCTTTGCACAGCGTATGTATCCATACTTTCTCATTTTTTGTTTGTTTGTTTGTTTTGGGGGGTGGGTTCACCAGCCAGGAAGGATGCACTGTTGCTCACACAACAAGTTATTATAAGTTTTCATCATATAAAACAACAACTAAAAAAACACAAAATATTAAAACCCACTAAAATGGATGCATGATTCTCTAAACCAGCATATGAACTTCCTGTAATCTACTACCCCATCCCCTGTGGAGCTCTGACATGTTTTCATTTTAACCCAAAGCTCTTTGGGATAGCGACCATGTCTCCTATGCAGTCTGTAAAGCCTTGGAACATTCCAAGCTCTCGGTTATAATTACAATAGTGTTGGGTACTATGATAATCACAGGCAGTTAGGGTGACCAGACAGCAAGTATGAAAAATCGGGACAGGGGGTGGGGGGTAATAGAAACCTATATAAGAAAAAGACCCAAAAATCGGGACTGTCCCTATAAAATCAGGACATCTGGTCACCCTACACGCAGTATTTAAATGCAACTCGCTGCATTATATGCCAAAGCAGCAGCCAGCTGCTAGCACATGAGCATCACGGATGAAGCATCACAGCTGCTTGGACAAACCTGCTAACCAGAGCACAGGCACCTCGCAGGCTCTTGTCGGTCGCCTGTCCTGACCATGCTCTTTCAATCCCAGGGGGTGACCCTATGGTTACCTGCCATGCAGGAAATCCAGTTTCCAAGCCTCAGAGGGGAGACCCTATTACTAGGGGTTCTCTACAGCCATTCAGACCTGGTTTCACATCCCCCCACCTTTCTCCCACCCCCAGAGGCAAGGAAGCAGGGGGCGAGGAGTAAAGAGGCCCCCAGGTGCTGCCCCACTCCACGTGCTGAGCTGCCACATGGGCGATCTGGGTCTGCTTTCCCCGTCTAGGGCAAGCAGCACCCTCCACCGCTGGGGAGGGTGGCACATTCCCCTCCTCCAGCATGGCCAGCGCCCCATGGGAGCCGGTAGGTCAGTAAGTTACACAGAGGGGGCTGGGACCTAGACTCTTTAGGGAGCCCCAGCTTTGGGGTGACTGAGACAACCACCCTCTCGTGCCTCCTGGTTGAGCTGCAGCCCGCCCCCGCACAGGTGACCTCCCCTCCAGGCCACTCAGCGCCCGGGGCCCCCCGACGCTCTGCACCCCTTTGAGTTCCACGTGGGCCAGGGGAAGGGAAACGCGGCCGGACGCAACCGAATCAACCCTGCCTTGGGGGCGCTGATTGGCTAGGACGCAGCTGCCTGGAGCTGGCGGACGCAGCCGAACCAACCCCACCGCGGACTCACATCGTCCGAATGCATCTCGCCTCCACCGCTGGCCTGCTCCGGGCTTCACAGGCAACTCCACGCCGGGGTAGGGCTGGTCGGCTTCAGGGAGTCTCCATGACAGTGGGAGGGCACAGGGCAGAGTCAGTGCTGGGCTCTCGCGAGATCGGGGGAGAGGGAGGGGCGAAGGGAGGAGGAGAGTGGGGAGGAAGGAGGAATTGGGGCATGAGGGGTGGGGGGATGATGGGGAGAAAGGGATAATGGGTGGGAAGGAGGAGTGGGAGATGGAGGGGGTAAAGGAGGGAGGAGTTGGGGGTGATGCAAAAAGGGGGAATTGGGGTGATGGGGATGGGCTATGTGTGGACACCCCAATATCTACGGCTTCCAAAACCACCTTCTTGCCTCTGCTCCTGCCTAAGAGCTTTGGGCTGGTGAGAAACACCAGGGGTAGCTCTGGATAATGAGACAATAGCGTATCCCGACTATGAAAATGTGCGCTGTAGTGCGCGCCTGCCGCCAGCAGAGGGCAGCACGAAACCTCTAACAGTGGCTCCTTGACCCTAACTGAGTAACTAGGGCTTTTGGTTTTCGGGACTTATTAATTTCACTTTTTGGGGGGAGAGGGGGCGTATTTTTAGCCGTGCATGAATTCAGTGTCCAAATGGAGTTTTGGGGGCTCCCTCTTTGATACCGTAATGATAATTTTTTTTCCAGATATTTCCCAAAAGTCTTGTCTAAACAGGATCTACTTTCATTTCTGTTTCACCTATAAAAATTCCTTACATGTTAGTTTAAGCTTTGTACCCTGGTTGCTGAGTCCCTGGTTTAGCGTTTCGTGTGTTTGTTCCCTAGTGCACTTTAACATGGGACTGTTTCCAAAAGCACTGTGTTAAAGAGCACTAGGGAGGCTTTAGTGCACACCAGCAGGGTCTGCATGGACCAGATAATACGCAGCATATTAGTGTGCTTTAGAAATCACACTCCGGTAGTCCGCCTTGCTGCTGTGGATCGACCAGCCCTGAGGGCTTTTCTACGCAAACATTGAGTTTGTGGCGAGCTTAGGGTTACCAGACAGCAAATGTGAAAAATCGGGACGGGGTGGGGGGTAATAGGAACCTATATAAAAAAAAGACCCAAAAATCGGGACTGTCCCTATAAAATCGGGACATCTGGTCACCCTAGCGCGAGCTGGGGTGTGAATCTACCCCACACTTGCCTGCCACGGGTCGGTCTGTCTGCACCTTGCTGATGCACACGCTTTGATCTTGTCCTCTTTGAAACCATCTCCCAGGTCCCTGCCTCTCTGTCTGTCTCTGCATCCCGCATACACCTGTGATTTAAAACCGCCTAAAGTTCCGGGCCACCAGGAATAGTTCACTGCTGAGTTCAATCTGGGCATGTAACAGAGGCAGGGATGTGACATTGCCTCTGGCCGATGCCTTCTTTTCCTTCTCCTGGAGACCAGAGGCTGTCACACTCTTTAATAACGACAGTCCTGACATCGGGGGAAGATGTATGTGCACCTCTGAGCTAGCCTCCCGGAGGAGCCATATTCCAGTAGGTTTCGCCTCCAGGTCCAGCTACCTCTGTGTCATTGTTCTGTTGCTCCGACAGAACCCACGTCCCTCTCCGCTGGCTAATAATAATAATAACCCACTTTATCAGATGAAAGCAGCCACTCTGTGCGTGCTGCAGGGAGCTCAATGAAAAGCAGGAGGAAGTCTGGGCTTTCAGGTTTTATGTCTATAGGTTGTTGTGGGCCGGATTAAAGCCAAGGTCTCCACTGATTGTATTCAGTGGCTTTGGATGATTCATGGAGTCAATTAGAGAAGGCCAAATAAAGGGATTGTAATGTCTTATCAGCTGGGAGCTTGTTATTTAAACTGGCTGCTGTAATGGGCTGAAACAGAGCAATGGAACATTTAGCATGAATGTTAAATGGTGACGTTTCTATGAGACCATGAAATCATTCCCCTAAAAGAACCAGAGGGAGCCGCCTCACGTGGGACTGTTAAAATCAGATGGGACAGAGGCCTGACAAATAGATTGTAAGTAACAATCCTGTACTGGGCCCAGGTGAGGTTGAACTAGACAGAGCCTAGCAGGTCTTTTAAAGCCTTGAATTCTCTGAATCAGTGAAATGCCTCCTTGAGTCTCAGCTCTCTTGAGTGTCACTGTCCCAGGGATCAGGAGAATTAAGATCTTTGGATTCATACCCAGGTCATTATGGGGTCTCCAGCAACCTTTGGGCCAAACTTATAATTCGATCATGGATCTATTATCCCACTAACTCTATAGGAAAGCTTCACATAGAATCTCCTCGTCTCTTCAGGGAGTAGTAGGTAGAGACATTAATGCACCCAATGATGTGTCCAAGTTAGAGGGCTCAGACTCTGCCCTGTTTGGTGCCTCCAGGTAGTGGCAGGGGCAAATCTGTAGTGACCTTGTGCCTGTGAGCAACTTTTTTACCTCAGTGCCCACTTGTTCACAGTCCCATCCTGTTTCCAAGAATGCTTTTCCACCTATAGACTTGCAGGCATTTTCCAAATTGCTAATTGCTTAGAGAAAAGTATGTGCACATCCCCAGTCTCCAAAGGGTTAATGCAGGGTTAACCTTTTTGCAGCAATAGTCTTTCCCAGGAGCATTTTGATGCTTCAGCGTCTGTGCAGTTTAAGCTTCCCCAGACACGTGTCGCAGCTTGACTCCCCTACCGGGCAATGCAATTTCCGAGAGCACTTTTCGTTCTAGTTCACTCTGCGAACTATGCCGAAGGATCATCACCCCCAGCAGGAGATGCAGCTCTGGGGTGGAGCGCAGCAGCTTTTTAACAGTGCACAGCACAAGGGCAATGGTAAGAAACAGTCAGTACCAGAACTGACGTAGAATCCTGAATTCCTCTGAAAGCTTTAGGCAGGCAGACTGGACGTGCACTGAATCTAGGTCAGACACGAGTGTTAATGCCCTGGAAGGGGGGTCTCAGGATTTTAATGACCTCGGGGTCAGTTTTGCATTTTATCGGAACAATTGCAGCTCCAATAGCATATGCCTCTCACCGCCCCGCCCCCCCCCTCATGTGTCAGCATTGTGTTCAGAAGGAAGAGCACCCCCCTTCTGAGCCACCAATACTGCTCTTTGCGGCCCCTGGGTTTTCTAGGGAGGTGTCTCATCCAGGAACTGGCCAGATCCAGCCCTTAGCTTGTGAGATGTTGTGACTGAGGTCCCGGTGGGGGCCAACTGAGGTCACTCAATTAGGGTGAACTGCAAAGAATGGGGCAGATGATCCCCAAAGCTGGTGGATATTCGAATACTTAGATTTACCCAGCCAGCCCAGAACAGCTTCTTTATTACCTTACTGCTTGCTCAGAAGCCAACAACATAGTCCCTTAAAGTAACCCAGCCTCAGGCCTCCATCCAGGTACCCAAGTCAAATATGATGAAGATTTCTGAACATTTTATTTCATCATATCAATGGAAAGGTTCTACCAATCCCAAAAGATTGGACACGTTACCTCCCAGGTTAATGAATATTCCAGATCTCGCCCAAATACTACAGCCAATTCTTATTAACTAAACTAACATTTATTAAAAAGAAAAGCGAGAGAGTATGGTTAAAAGATCAATATACATACAGACATGAGTTGAGGTTGAGATACGTAGCAGAGATGGTGAGCTTAGAATCATAGAATCATAGAATCTCAGGGTTGGAAGGGACCTCAGGAGGTCATCTAGTCCAAACCCCTGCTCAAAGCAGGACCAACCCCAATTAGATCATCCCATCCAGGGCTTTGTCAAGCCTGACCTTAAAAACCTCTAAGGAAGGAGATTCCACCACCTCCCTAGGTAACCCATTCCAGTGCTTCACCACCCTACTAGTGAAAAAGTGTTTCCTAATATCCAACCTAAACCTCCCCCTCTGCAACTTGAGACCATTACTCCTTGTTCTGTCATCTTCTACCACTGAGAACAGTCTAGATCCATCCTCTTTGGAACCCCCTTTTAGGTAGTTGAAAGCAGCTATCAAATCCCCCCTCATTCTTCTCTTCTGCAGGCTAAACAATCCCAGTTCCCTCAGCCTCTCCTCATAAGTCATGTGCTCCAGCCCCCTAATCATTTTTGTTGCCCTCCGTTGGACTCTTTCCAGCTTTGTAGTTGCAAAAAGAGTTCTTTTAGAATTTAGTTCATAGGTTATAGTCCAATGTCCAATATCATATCCAGGGTGTTTCCAGCTTAACTGGGATCTCAGTCTGGCGACTCAAACTTCCCCTGATGAAGCTTAAGCAGATCTGAGATAAGCAGGATTGGGATCCAAGGATCTTTTATACAATTTCAGGCCTTCTTTGACAAGTCGGAGTCCTTCGGGGAACAATAGGTAATCAGGGCATCTTTGAAGTGGGTCCATCACTGGTACTTAGCTATACGAAATAACACAAGACAATTGCCTGTTCCTCCACCATTCACTGATGATTTGCTATACATTTCAAAGAGAGATGAATACAGAGATATCCCGTGTTTACAATTCATTTAAATGCTAGGATGTTCTTTTGATCTCTGAATGATAAGAATACAGCATAGACAGGGTCTACTACCTGACCACTACCCATATGTATGTAAATACACAAAAACACAAACATTATCTCCCCACATGTCTTTAAGGGTTGAATCTGAGTCATTTATTTTGCAGGATGTTTAACCCTTTCTGGCCATGCGTCACAGATATGAAAGCATCACAGCAGAGGGTGTTCTGGCCACAGGGCCTGTCTGTTCTTTCCATTCACACTCTCTGTTTTTGGCAAAAGGAAATTGCAGCTGCCACAGTGACAGAGACCAGCTGATACAATCAGCTACTGACATAGACAGATTCTTTTTAATTCCACACTGAGTAGACATGCCACTGAAGCTGTGAGGGGTGTGTATATCTGCAGAGGTCCAGTCCCAGGGGGAGCTATTCCAGTCCTGTTTGCCACCGACTCTCTTGTCTCCCCAAGGACAGATAGATATTCAGCTGAATGAGTAGGACTAGAATCAGTTGTATGAAAAATAATAGAATCATAGGACTGGGAGGGACCACGAGAGTCATCTAGTCCAGTCCCCTGTATTATCTAGACTATCCCTGACAGGTGTTTGTCTAACCTACTCTTATGTAGTGTACTTACTTTCTCTGCTTAGCTTGTACCCTCTCAAATGCTAGCAAATTATTTTCTCTATCTGTCTGGATCTCAGCAACAAACTTAATTTGTTCAAACACAGAATTAGAGTGTGCAAGATGAATGTGTAGCCAGCTTGACGGGCACAATCAACTGTGTGGGTGAACAATTGGGTGTGCAAGTTCTCAGGCTGTCTGCAAATTTGGTCCTAACTATCTCCAGAAGATAAGCCACTAAGCAAGTGACTGGTTAAATTTGCAAGCAAGGAAAGGCTTGTTCCCTAATCTCGCCCAAAAAGGGCAGCTGTCACTGGAGCATGAAAAAACGACGACGGGAAATGTAATATAGTTTATAAAGTGAAGGGCTACCACAGACACAGAACATAGACACTTCTCTGCTATGATGTGAAATGGATGTGCGAATGGCTGCAGGGCAAAGATCTCAATCTTCATTGAGAAACAGCAAGTACCATCAAGAGATAATATTCCAGTCACCTGCAGTTTCTCTCTGGCCACACCTACAGTAGAGACACAGATTCTAAAACCAGAAGGGACCACAGGAATCATCTAGTGTGACACCTCCCCGGAATTAATTCCTGTTTGAACTAGAGCATATCTTTTAGAAAAATTTCTAATCCTGATTTAGAAAGGGTTTGCATGTATAGCTATATCTGCAAACCCTCCGGGCGGGGCGCAGTTTATAGCATCAAAGAGCTATTTCCCCCCAAACTGAATATGCTGCATATAGAACAACTTTTTTGCCAATATAAGTGCACCCCCCCTAATGCTTTTGCTGGCATAGCTTTGTCAGGGGGTTGATTTTTTTTCATGCTCCTAACCAACATTGCTATCCCAACAAAACTTTAAAAGGTAGATGCTGCCCTGGTCTACGCTTGAAATTTAGATAGACCTAGCTATGTCCCTCAGTGGTGTGAAAAATTCACAGCCCTGAGCGCTGTAGTTAAGCTGACCTAACCACCAGTGTGCCCCTGATTATGTCGCCAACGTTGACAGAAAAACCCCTTCTGTCGATGTAGGAAGCACTTACGCTATGGCACTCGAGCTGTGCCACTGTAGTGCCCGTAGTGTAGAGATGCCCTAAGCGTCTCTCTCTCCCCACTGCATGTCGCTCAAGGGCGTCAGTGCCCATCTGGAATAGGTTTCTTTTATTCTGCGCTAGGTTGTCTGTTTTACACAGTACAATGCACACATTTCATCAACTCAGTCTTAACTATGGAACCGTGACTGATGCCTCCATAATGTTTGTGTGTGTGCATGTGCCCTTATGTGGGCTTTTATGTCCTAGTCATGTACAATGCATGGTAGATTTATTAAAGTGACAAACTCGTTAGGATTAGAATCCTGTTTTAAAGCTGCTGTCACCTGGCAGGGAATATCATCAGGATTCTCAGTTTTGCTCAGTTTGAAGTCCATGGGTCTGATTCTCCTCTCACACCAGTGCTGCTCCATTGAGTTCAGCGGCGCTACCACTAATTTACACCATTAGAATCATGCCCACTGACTGGCACCTGCAAAGACTTCAATTTTCAGAGCAGAGTATTATGAGTCTGTACAGTGCCCAGTACAACTGGGCCCTGATCCTGACTCCGGCCCCTAACATTACTGCCGTACAAATAAAATATATGAATAATAACAGTTTACTTAGAAGGCCAATATACTGGCATTGAGAAATGTAACTGCCTCTGCCCATGCGGCTCTGGGCAGGTGGAAGACCGATCGCAGTATTTATTATACCGTAATGTGTAATGCACTTGAGGTCAAAATGGCTTTCTGTGTTTTTGTCCCCAATGCCTTTTTCTACAACCTTTCAGAAAACAGAATATTTATTGGTAATTGACAATGTATCTGTAATCCAAGAGGTTGCCCTATTTGTATGGCCAGCTGCCGAAATAAGGAAGAGGCAGGTGGCATGGTGATTATATGGTTTAATTGGTTTACGTTCTTTTTAATGTGTATTTATATGTATTTTAATATTTTTAAATTATGGCTTTTCGCGTTAAGGTTTATTGTAATATGCTGTGTTTTGGGCACGTTGGCTAAGTCACTATTAATAAACTTGACTTGACAGGAATGATAACATATCGTGTATGGGCACATCTTTACTTGGCTACATGTACAATTCTCTCCAAATTGTTGGCATAAGATACTAATCAAAAATCCCGAAAGCCACCATCTGCAGGGAGTCAAAGCATTATAAACTCAGCCTGCACAGGTGGGGTGGTTACTGGGCCGCAACCCCTCTGATCTTGATTTATAAACACACACAGAAATGAGCAAGGGGTCTGACTTGCATTCCCCATCTGAACCTAATGGAGCATTGCCAGTTAAGGTGCCTAGTGGCTGAATAACTGATGAGAAACCCATTGTGTAGATTTCAGAGTGGGAGCCGTGTTAGTCTGTATCCAGAACGAGGAGTATTTGTGGCACCTTAGAGACTAACAAATGTATTTGGGCATAAGCTTTCGTGGGGTTTCCAAATAAATTTGTTAGTCTCTAAGGTGCCACAAGTACTCCTCGTTCTTTTTGCGGATACAGACTAACACGGCTCCCATTGTGTAGGCACCATTGTCTCCTAGTCTCGTCTGCATCCCTTGTCAGCCACATTAGGTGAGTTTCCATAGCATCCAGCCACAGGGTATGCGCACATGAGGTTAAAGTTAATATTTAACTGGGAGACCCATTGTAGAGGTGTGAATAGATCTCAGCATAGGAAGGTCCCTCCCTCTGCCTCCTCCCTGGAGAAAGTAAACACGCTTCTCATTGGAAATCCTGGCAGCACAAGGAAGCAGGTGCTGATGTTCAGGAGAGCTGGGGAGGAAGTGGTAAAATATTGCGTATGTCGTCGTAAAATGTTTCTGTATGTCGGTTTTGAGCTAGTCAATCCCAGGTGGCCTAAGAAATTTTATTGTACCATTTTCTATTTGCAAGAGGGGGAAAAAAAACTCATGGCACACACAGACCCTTAGTTTTCCCTCCACATCTCTGCTGCGAAATAGCCATGTCAAAATCGTAGCCTTACTCGTAACTAAGTCATGGAAAGGATATAAACCCTCCTGCCTCAAAGCATAAGATGATCACTAGCTGATGGGGCTTCCTCTATGGGCAGCTCATTCCAAACTTGCCCACTGCAGGGCTCCTTGTCCCTTCTTCTGAAGCACATGGTGATCGCCACTGTCACAGACAGGATACAGCACTACAAGGACCAGTGATCTAAGCTGCTATAGAAATTGCTGCGTTCAGGCGATATGGTAATATAAATAATCATAAGGATTTTACATGTGGGTTCCACCCAATTTCCACCTGAATTTCTTTATCAATTCCCAAAGGAAATGAATGAATAGGCAGTAGAAGAGGCACCCAGAGAAGTCAACACTGACCTCATAAATAGCATGCATGACACAGAAGCGGAGACAGGTAGGCAGGATTCGTTGTTGTTTGTTTTGCCCCCTTGATACAAGCCGGGAGCACATTAATGCAGTGGTATCTTTATTGGCAGTGGTGCAGAATGATGGTTCCAGGGTGTTACAGAGAACATCCATGCTGGAGGTTATAATAGGATCCCCAGAGACAAAAATCCCCTGGAGATAATATTACCCTTTAGTGCTTTTCATCCAAGGAGCATAAGCACTTCACCGACATTAATTAACACAGCCTCACAACACCCCTGTGAGGTAGGTTGGTACTATCCGTATATCACAGATGGATGGACTGCCTTTCTGTAGGACAGTATGGGCTGACCCCACTTGCTTATAATCCCTTATCATAGATGAGATTTAATGAGCTTAAGTGAGTTGCTCAAATTCACACAGCAGGTGAGACTAGCCAAGGATAGACCCCAGGAGCCCTGGCTCTCAATTGCTTCCTGTAGACTGCCTGACCACCCAGTGCCATGGGAATGGCAGATTAATGAAGCCAGGATTCCTGGATCTTGTTGGCTGTCAGGAGGGTGTTCTCTGGGTTAGCCTTGTTTGATAAGACGTCCGGGGTTTTGTAAACTTGACACAACTTCAAAGCGGGCGCTGCATCTTTGCTCCTGTTATTCCTCACTCTCTGCCTCCTCGTCACTACCATCTGTCAGGGGGAATTCCCGCAGAGGTTTCTGGGTGGCGTAGCTTTTGGTTTGCATGGGGCATTCCTGGTTTAAAATTGCCTGGAAATTGGGGGGAAATAATATAATTAATAATTACTAATACATTAATTAATACAAATATCTACTGTATTAATTAATACAAATATCTACCATATCTACAAATATCTACCATAACCCAAAGCACTACACAGATTTTGCACAATGATGACGAACTGTGGGCCAAGGAAAATTTAAGGATTTTTTTTTAACCATATAAATTGTTTGCCCTCCAGTGGATTCTGGCTTCTTATCCAAAACACAAGAGAAGAGTTTGTTCTGTTGAGTGGATAGAAGTGGCAGAGGTTGGAATTCTCTCTTGTGAGAAAATGGGTGAATATTTTGTTAGTTGAGCATGGCAGGATTAGAACTGCTGAAATATTATTATATTACTATTACAGTAAAGGGCCCAACCAAAATTAGGGCCCTGCTGTGCTAGGAACACAATGCAAGACATACACAAAATATACAGTGCAAGACACTCCCTGCCTCAGATTTGCTTACAATCAAGCTAGACACAAGGTAGAAAGAGAAACAGGCGCAGAGAGAGGAAGTAACTTGCCCAAGGTCACACAACAAGCCATTGGCAGAGCCAGGTATAACACCCAAGTATCCCAAGTCATAGGCCAGCTCCCTGTCTACAAGACCACTGTACCACAGATTTAACTCTTAGGGTACATCCACACTACCCACCCGAATCGGCGGGTAGCGATCGATGTTCTGGGATCGATTTATCGCGTCTCATGTAGACGCGATAAATCGATCCCAGAAGCGCTCCCCGTCGACTCCGGAACTCCAGCTCGGCGCGAGGAGTAAGCGGAGTCGACGGGGGAGCCTGCCTGCCGCCGTGTGGACCCGAGGTAAGTACTTTGTAATTCGATCTAAGATACTTCGACTTCAGCTACGGTATTCATGTAGCTGAAGTTGCGTATCTTAGATCGATTCCACCCCCCCCCCCCCCGCCCCTAGTGTGGACCAGGCCTTAGTCTGGCCTCAGTATATCAGTCTTTCCAGCACCCAGCCAATTTATTAATATCTTTCTGGTGCTGCGGTGCCCAGACCTGAATACAATATTCTACACACATTTGCACCAGTCACATGCAAGTCCCCTGGATTATCAAGACCACATGCTGTGGGATTCAACTCACAATCTTCTCCTCTTTAGCTGGAGGGCTCCGCAGGTACCAGCAGAGAGGGGCGTAAGCAATGTTGATCACTCCAATGATGACCATCAGCCAGGGAAATCCAATAGCCCGTACAATCACACCCCCAGTAGACGGACCTGGATGTGAGGGAAGGGTTAAACAAATAGCAAGATTACAAAAACCTCCTTTGCCAAGTTGGAGAGGTCAGTGCAGATGGACAGTAAAATTACTGTATCATGGCTGATTTCTATGCCTAGTACCAATTGCTTCCAGCCAACACTGAGGTGGGGTGCTATGAATTAATGCCAAACACTGGGAAATCATCCTATATGCTGCCCTTTCAGGCAAATGTTAATCCGTACCGATAGCAAAGCCCATGCAGAAGGCAACATCAGCAATGGCATAGACGCTGCCATAGACAGAGGTGTGGCGAAGGTCCACCAGGTATCCCATAATAGGCATCATCGAGGAATCCACCATGCCTGCCCCCAAAGCAAAAATAATATGGTCAGCCATTGCCCTCTCCAAGTGAATCTCGTCAAAGGCAGACACAAAGGCATGCAACACTTCTCCCGCACTTTTCAGCCAAGGCGCTCCGTGCACTACACTTTCATTAGCCCTCACAACCTCCCTTTGCGAGACGGATAAATATCGTTATCTCCGTTTTACAGAATGGGGAGTGGGGGGGAAACAAGGCCAAGAAAAGCAGCTTGCCCTAGGTCACGGAGCATGTTGGCTGCAGAGCCAGGACTGGGACCCGGATGTCCTGACCATGCTCTTTCCAGGATCTAGGGCTTTCGGTGTCTCACACACAATTCCAATCAAAGCACCTCTCGAGGGTGAGACAAGCTACTGAGCTCTATCCAGTGACCTCTGAAAGGCCTAGTGCACCATCGCTGTCCCTGTGTTCGTGGCTCTGCAATCACTTAGCAGCACAAGGTTGTTTCTTGGCCAGACTCATTCCCACCAAGGATGGGTGGGGATGAGTGATGAGGGAAGTATTTGAGAGCAGGGTATAGGGCATATTATAGGTTATAAGGGTTCCTGGGAGTTCACGCATGGACTAGAGGCTCTCAGCAACCACCAATTGGGTACATTGTAGAGACATCTGCCTTCCAAAGGGATGGAGTTAGGATTATATAGGGGACTGCCTTGGACAGAGTGATTAGTCGCATTGGCATCTTACCTATGGCGAAGCCAAGCCCACCGTTTGGGCCAATCAGTCCATAAATATTCTGCGCAAGAGGCACCTTGGAGGGGAAAGAAAGAAGATATGAAGGAGGCCAGAGGCCTTTCTTTGTGAGGTACATGACTAGGGGAATAAACACACTAATACAGCCACTGGGTTCCCGCTAACTGCCAGGCATGTGAGCACACTTCTCACGCCTCCAGGGCCCAGCAGGACCTGCAGGAAGATGAGACATTAGAAAAGTCACTAAAGGCCAGAATGTCAAAGGTATTTAGACACCCATTCCCATTGAAATAAATGGGCGTTAGGCACCTAACTCACTTGGGCACTTTGCGAAATCCCGCTAGATGCCTATCTGCCAGGTTAGATGCCTAAATACCTTTACACATCTGGCCCTAAGCCTGAGATATTGCAGGGCACCAGAACCCCTTCAGTGCCCCATGCCCCAGAAGAGTCCTGTTGGCTTTTGAAGAAAAGGACGGTTCCCCATTTACAGATTCCACAGAGGGATAGATGGGGCACCAGTGTTACTTCACACAGCTTTACCAGGGCACCTTAATCCTGATCTGAGTGAGGCACTCTTCCATTCCAGTCTTGGATCCTCATAAAGCACTGCCCATGACCCTTCATTGTGACTAACAGCAACCCTGTTATTCACCCACAGCTCTGCCAACACAGTATCCTCTGCTAGCCCTGTGCTGGGTATCCCTTGAGCAGGGACAACTTATCTTGGCTTCATGAGATGGAAAAACTCCACTAGGGGCTGGGCTGATATGCCCAACGTCAGCTCATGCATGATGGGGGCCCCAACCTAACCCAGTTTTGCATTGGTGAGAGGCTGGGCAGTAAAACTCTTGGTTTCCTTGCCTAATCTCCGATGATTCTTCTACAGAGAGATCTGCAGAGAGGTCTCAGAATATCTTGCAATACTTACACAAAGGAGACTAATCCCCACCACAAGCATTCCAATCAGGGAGCACAGCCACCTGCAACGAGGAAGAAGATAGGAAAAGAATGACGCACTGGAAGCCTCAAGGGCATGTGCACTGTCATACTGGATCAGATCATTGGTCCTTCCAATCTAATATAGCACCAACTATGCAATGCTACTCACTGAGGGGGAAAGTTTACTTCCTGACCTAGGAAGTTTACACCCTGAAGCGTGAGATTTCATCACCTTATCTTATCCTACATAGCCATAAATATTATTATTGGTCATAAAATTATTCAACCCCTATTCAACTACTGGCTCAATATCCTCCTGCAGCAGTGAGTCCCATAGGTCAATTTCATTCTGCATGAACTAGTGAGTCTTTGCATTGCTTCTAAATTTGCTGCCCTTTAATTTCATTGAGCTACCCTTCCTCCCCACCACACTGTAGTGTGAGACAGGTATTCCCCTGAGGAGCGTCACCTCCTCATTACTGGGTGATCTGAAGATAGCTGGGAAGAACACCAAGGTTTGAAAGCCATTGAGTTCAACTTACCGCCCCATTTTGTGGGCCAGCATCCCAAAGAGGTTGGTGCCAATGAGGTAAGATATGCTGGCAGGCAGGAACGCCATCCCTGCAAAAGAAGAGCCCCAGCCTCAAATACATAACACATGATCATCAGAGAAGATTTTCCTAAGGACATCAGATTTTCCTCCCACCTCCCAAAGAAGTCCAGAGCTCAAGCCCTTTAGGTGCTAGAAGGCTCATTGTCAGATGCTCATAGTAACAACCACTTTGTGGAAGAACTCAAGGTCCAATTTGATCCGGCCTCCATAGAGTCTGAATCTGCTCCAGTAATAAATCATGAACAGTCTTGCGATCAGTCAAATAACACATGCTACTGGCCATATGAGCCAGGGGAGATTAGACAGGGCAAATGAATATCCAATGCAGAGTCCCCAGGTATAATGTATATTAGCCCTTACAAGGCAATGGCTTCTCTTTTCTTCTCCGTTATTATTATTATATATCTGTATTACAGCAGTGCTTACAAATCTCAGCCAAGAGCGTTGTGTACATAGTGAGAGACAACCTCTACCCCAAAGACCTTGCAGTCTAAATTGCCAAGACACACACAGGGTGGTAGAAAAGAAGGATTTTTATCCCCTTTTTATAGATGAGAAGCTGAGCCGTGAAGTGGTTTTGCCCAAGGTCACACAAGGCATCTGTGATAAAACCAGGAACGGAACATAGATTGCGTGACTGTTGCTTTAACCATAAAGCCATCCTGCTACTCTGTATTGCTTTCTCTCTTTCTCTTTCTCCCCCTTCCATCTCACAGCATAGAAAAACTGCCTATTGTAAAACCTCAGGGATTATAATTAAGTTAAAGTCAAATATTTGGCCATCCTGCTGGTTTACCAGTTGTTTATTTTTAATACACTCTCCTGTACAGACTATAACTAAATCATGATTGCCTCTATTTGCCTGTATATTAAGGCAACTTCCTTATTAAAGCACACTGATTTGTGCTTAATTTCCTTTCCTCTTTTTTAAAGGTTATAAAGCATTGTTAATCCTGCAGCTTTGCTGGGGAAGTCTGAGCTTTTCCCGTTTCTCCAAGGAACACAAGGGTAGGCAAATTGAAACAAACAAAGAATAATTATAACTTGGATTTATAGTTTATAGTTATAGTTCTATGATTCTATAGTTGCTTTTAAGATGGATGCTGTTCAGCAGCCCTGGGACCTATTCTCCTACTGCAGGATACCAGCTGTTTCCTTTGAAATCAATGGGAATTACTGGTACCCTATGCAGAGGGGAGAATCAGACCCCCTTTGTCTAGTGCTCAGCACTGGTACCTGCAGGAGTGGCTCTAACAATTTTGCTGCCCTAAGCAGTCGCTGCCAAATTGCTGCTGCGGCGGGCGAGAATGGGGCGGCAGTCCGAGTCCCACGGCGGCAATTCGGCGGCGGGAAGAGCGGCGGACCTGCCGCCGAATTGCCGCCGCGGAACTCAGACTGCCGCCCCATTCTCAATGCTGCCCCAAGCACCAGCTTGGAAAGTGACATGTCAGTGGCATGGGTAGGAGCCAAATGGCTGTAGATTTGAGTTTCTACAGCGCCTAGCACAATGGGGTCCTGGTCCATGACTATAGCTCCTAGGCACTAAGTACTATAAAGAATTAATCATGATAACAGGTCATGGAATCTGGAGGGAAGGGGTGCAAAATTGGAAGCTGGAGGGGGGGATCCTTCCCAAATAATGCATGTTATGTATTAATCCCGTGTAGAGGGGCAGCTCAGGTGGGACACTGCTTTGCCATGTGCTTTATAAATGTGAAGATGCGCCCTGGCTGCAAAATCGAGATCCAGATTCAAAGTTGCCTAGGGGTGTTTGTACTGAGAGTTTGGTTCAGCCCAAGGAGTTTGTGCTTGGATCCAAACTTTCCTGGGGATCATTACAGATGAGGTTTTAGTTTGGGCTCTTCTCTTATGATCCCAGGTTAGTATCCCTCTGGGCTCCATTCCCACCATCTCTGTCTCTTCTTCTGCAAGGTCCTGATCAGATGTCCACTGACGTCAGTGGAAAGATTCCACTCATCTTCAGGGGGCACTGGATAATTCCCCAGTGACTTGCTCAGTGACTTCCATTCCCACCACTATCCACAGCCCCTGAGAGATGAGTCTGCTAGCCGCATCCACTCCTGCTCAGTCACTCACTCCAGCCAAGGCACCATGGCCCCTTATCTGGAAGAAAGCTCCTGCCTGACTAGTTAGTAACTCAATTAGCAGCTCTCATTAGCTCCGCTGCTGCCAGGTTGCAATTCAATTTGGGTTGTAAGTGTAGCTTGGAGCGTCCCCAAAGGTCATTCCGCAGCCAGTTGGATTTTATAATTTTTTTGTACCAAAGGTAGGCAATGTTACCTCCTTATCACATTTCCTAGACAATGAGTAATTAGTATGTACTGTGCGTCCCTCCCTGTGGCTCTGCAGATAGCCTTATTTAACCTGTAGCTTAACATTGTGTGTTGCTGTTGTGGCACTGACAGAGGCTTGGGCTAGCCACCTGAGCTTGGACCCATCCAACCCTGGGGTCTGAGCTCGGGTGGCTAGCCCAAGCCTCCACCGATGCCGCAACATCCACGCTGCTATTTTTAGCACACTAGCACGAGCCTCACTAGCACAAGTCTGTGTAGCTGGGCTGGGAAGCTCACCCCCAGCTGCAGTGTAGACTGACCCTGGTGCCAATAATTCTGCAATGAAGACATACCCATAGAGAACCTGGGCTCTGGGTCAGGTCTCAAGAGCAGTAGCATGCTGAGCACACAGACCAGGTACTGAGCAGGGAAACCTGCTAATTGGCTAAGCCCTGTTCTAGTGTCTGGCCACGAAAAGGGCAAAATTCAGCAGTGAGGTAAGCAGGCACGTCCACTGATTTCAATGGAGTGGCACCCCTTATGCTAAGGTTAGATTTTGTCCTAAGTCACCTAGGTCCTATCTCACAGGATTATATTGCTTGGTGTACCTGAGCTCTCAGGCTCAGAGAATGTGTCAGGCCTGACTCTGAGACAGCTCCCAGAGGCCCGTCTCCTGTGTGGAAGTTGCATTATTATGGGCCCATCTGCACATCACTTTCTTTGACTCCTTTCTCTTTTATCTGCAACCTGAGTCCTGATTCTTCTCTCACCCCGGTGTCACCCCACTGACTTCAGTGCAGTTATTCCTGATTTACATCAGTGTATGTGTGGGGAAAATCAGGTCCCTGGTGTTTCTCCCTCTTTGGTCAGGAATCTCCTCTAACTTTTATTTATAGACAGCAGGGTGACCCCCATCCAGAGACCATGAGTGTCCCTCCAATCACACTGCATTGCAATAGTCTGGGACCACTCATCCTTTGCAGGTGGATGCATACATTTCCTTTCATGCAACAGGCAGCACCAGTAGGCAGCACCTTCACCTTTACGTGCGCCTCCTCTGAGCTGATGCGGTTTAAACACATGAGAGCGATTATTGTTGTTTAGTAACTAAGGAGGCTGAGAAACGAGGCACCTACCCAGCTGCCACTTTGGGGAGCACATGGTTTGCATCATCCAGATGGGTAACGTGGGCTCCAGCATTGCCACCCCCATGTTAGCAAAGCACAGGGCACCTGGGAGAGAGAAAACAACAGGAAATGCTCCATTGTAACGGCCCACATTTCGATCCTGCTAACGGATTACGAGCACGACTCCATCACAAGCCCCTGGCAAATATTCTTAAGAACAAGGTAAAGATGCACTGTGGGGCAGTGAGGGATGCAGCCACCCTGCCTTACCTGCAGCAACCAGGATGTAGGGATCTCGCAGCAAAGTGAATACGGGGGTGCTTTTGGTGCTCTGGATAACACAGAAAGGAAGGCGGGGGGTTACAATTAGTGCTCTAGGGAAAGCATGTAAACCAAACCAGATGCTATAGAAGTGCAGGGTCCAGGTTGTGAGCCAGCCTGTGTGTGTACAGGTGCATGGCCCATGTGGCCAGCCAGCCCTTCTGTGTAAAGGCACATTGGCATTGTCCTGTGAGAGTCAAGATGGGGAAAGTGCTAAGGGAGCTGGTTCCACCATGGGATTGTTTCTGAGCTTCCCTTTCCAGGTCAGTGTCCCGTGTCTGTGTGTTCATCTTTTATCACCATTTCATCTAGCCATGGTTCAAAGAGCCAGCATGTCAGCTTGTTATACCTGACCCCAGATTTGCCAACCTGGCATCTTCCTTTCATGGACTATTATTATAGTGAAATCAGCACTGAGTCAATCCTAGTAGGGTTGAGCTCAGAACAGTCCCCCAGCTCTCCAGAGGGAGCATCGTTGGTAGAATGGCTGCCTATGGAGCACAACGCACCGGTCAAACTGCGGCTGCACACAGGGAGTCCTGCTGCCATGGACTGGTTAAATCCACACGAGTGTCTGGCCAGCAGCAGGGAGCACAGCAGTTGTTTCTCACAGGGCATCCTATGGACATCCGTAAGAATTGAGCACCTTTCACAGGGAAGGCTGAATTTCTGGCTGTTTCAAAAGGCAGATAATAGGGCCAAACTGTGCTCGCAGTGACACTGAGAGTAACAACTCTACTGAAGCAAATGGAGTTATTCCAGAGTTACACTAACGTCACTGAGAACAGAATATAGCCCGGTAATCTATTAAATACGCGTTACGATCAGTAGCGTAGCCAGCGGGGGAGCAGGGGGAGTGGCCACTCCCCCTGTGAGGAAAAGCGGCGCTAAGGCGCCGCCCGAGCCTCGCTGGGGCGGCGCTTTAAAAGGCCTGCGGCTATTGCCGCTCTGGGGGAGCCGCGGGCCTTTTAAAGCGCCCCCCCACCCCCAGCCCTGCTGCCGGAGCCGGGCTGGCGGGGGGGGGGGCTTTAAAAGACCCGTGGCTCCTGCCGCTGCAGGGAGCCATGGGCCTTTTAAAGCGCCGCCGGAGCCCCGCTGCCAGAGCTCCGGCGGCGGCGCTTTAAAGGGCCCGGGGCTCAGCGGCTGGAGCCCCGGCCCCTTTAAAGCGCCGCAGGGTGAGTACAGGGGGAGCGGGGAGGCGCCTTTTCATAGCGCCACTCCCCCTGTGCTCTAAACCTGGCTACGCCACTGGTTACGATGCGCTAACCACTCGTCTAGGACCAGTCCCAGCTGCCATCTCTGACCCTTTTCCATGCATTCATTTTCCAGTGCCACCATGCTTTATGCCTGGCAGCATCTCCACAGTCTTCCCCTACAGTGGGGGAGGGATGGATGGATGGATAGCTCAGTGGTTTGAGCATTGGCCTGCTAAACCCAGGGTTGTGAGTTCAATCCTTGAGGGGGCCATTTAGGGATCTGGGGCAAAAATTGGGGATTGGTCCTGCTTTGAGCAGGGGGTTGGACTAGATGACCTCCTAAGGTCCCTTCCAACCCTGATATTCTATGATTCTACAGGGAATCCAGGCCTGCATTGTTCACACTGTCTAGCACAAGGCCACACACTCATATGTTTGTACTTACTTCGGGGGAAATCTTAGAGGGCTGCAGTATGCACAGCTGTAAAGCTAAGAGAAAAATACCATTATTTGCTTATTCCTTGGCATGGCACCTCCATCCACTATTACCTCTTGTCTCATATTTACTGTAGACCTCCCCCATTTCAGTATCTCAAAGCCCAGTGATCCCAGAAATGGGCCAGTGGTCCCAATTCTAACACATTCCGGGGGCATCTACTGAGATGGAAGAAATTTTAGACCCCAATCCTGTTCCGATAAAACTCCCGTTGACGTCAGTGAGAGCAGGATCGGGCCATTATAGCACGAGTGCATTATCCAAATACAAAGCAGAAAAACATACAAACAACCTACGTTAAGGTGAGAGCAATTGTTGAGCAGTCACAATTAGAGCACAACCGAAGTTACAGATGGACAGACCTAGGGTAAGATTTTCAAAGGGATCTAAGAGCCAGCTTTGCAAAGGTATTTAGGCACTTAACTTGCATTGAAATCTGTGGGAGTTTTAATGCCAGATTAGGCCCTTGGAGATTTAGAAGCCTAAATCCCATTTTCAAAAGTGCCTAAGGGCTCGTCTCATCTCTACGGCAAGTGCGGCAAACCCGGGTGTGACTCTACAGTGCACCAGCTTGCCACAAAGTCACATCCCATGTGGACAACTGTTACAGCACAATGCAATTCCTGGAGCGTGGTTGTGCTGCAGGATTTTCACTGCCCTGGAGCTGTGTCCACACAGGACACCACTGCATGGCAAGATGACGTGTTGGAGATTCACAGCCTGTCTTGCTGGGCAGTAATTTGCTGTTCAGACACGCCCTTAATCTCTTTTGAAAATGGGATGTAGGCTTCTCAATGATCCAGGTGCTTTTGGAAATGTTACCCCTATTACTTGGATTGTAAGTTCTTTGGGGTCAGGGACCATGTTTTCATTATATGAGTGTAAAGTAATGGGGCCTGGATCCTCTAGGCACTACAAATACAATACAAATACAAATAATAAATTATAATAATAACAAAATTAGGTCATCATGTCTGTTCCACCATGCTAATGATTTTATCTCCGCACGAAGTGACAGAGTATTATAGGCAGAGCAGTATTGATGGCTATAGTTAGCAATGCCAATCACTTACTATAGGCAGAGTTGGTAGCTATGCAACCTAGTTAAGGTTGCCTTTCACTTGCTATGATAAGACCCTGCTTTCAGTTGTGTTCTGTTTAACCAGGGGTGTCTGTTAAGCAGAGTAGCCACTTTAGCCAGTGCATGGAGCTCTTAACACACATTTCCCTGAATCTGTTACCCACTCCAGTCATGCAATCAAGTGATTTATATGGTGAATGAGAGGCTGGGTCTGACAGTATCTGTAAGTCATACGTCAGGCAGTGAGCACAGAGCCAGTGTCTGACTGTGTACAGTGCTGAGTGCACAACAAAAAACAGCGATAGTAACTGCTGCTGATAATAGCAGCTATAGAGCCTGTCTATTCCTCCATACAAACCCTGTGGTGTTTCCTCTCAGACACCCATTCTTGAATGTTTTAGTTTGGGGGTGGATACTCAGAGCCGTGAAGCCAAACCTGGCAGCACATTTGGTGACTCACCTCCGTCCAAAAGGGCTAAGAATGCCAGGATCAGAAAGGGGGCTGATTTTCCAACAAACTCATACATCACGCTTCCAAAGGGAGCCCCAACTGCAAGGGAAAGGGCTGGGTCAGTCCGGTGGGTGTGAAGGGTACGTCAGCGCGCTGGAATTTCGGCAGTAGCAAAGCAACAGTCAATTGTTCTTGATGCCTGACCCCAGACCCAATGGAAAGACTCCTGTTGACTCCAGTCGGAGAGCCGGCATTCGAACCTTGGCATTATGTCAGCACTTTGCCTGCCTTTCATTATGTATTGAACTGAAGAGGCGGGGAGAAAGAGCGTTTTATATTCAGGAGCAATTTTCATGGGATCAGCTGTCTGCTGAGAAAAATTTCCAGCATGAGCAGAAAACAGTGCCAGAGAATGAGCACAGGAGAAAAAAATGGGGCTAAAACATGGGAATGGCAGGAGGAAAGACCAGCCAGGCCTTTTGGAATGAGCCACCATTGCATGTTAGGGGACAGGTGCGACTGTGGTGCAGAGCAAGGACTTGGGGAAACTGGTGTCTAATGGCTGAAGAAGCATCAGAGTTCTCACAAATCTAAATTTTTGGGGGAACAAAGTTTACTCACCAAGCACCCCCAAGGCCAGACCGCCTAATGCTATCCCCATAGCGTTTCCTCTCTCGTAGTCATCTGTGTACACACTGGCCAGCATTCCCAGGCCTGGAAATAGAAAGGAAGCAAACGTAAGTTGAGTTAGGCTTCTAGCATCAGGACCCATGTCTGAATCACACCTGGATACTTCAGTCTCCAGCCTACCTGAGCTCAGTTGTCTGTGTCACACCTGGGCCTCTAATTTCATCCTGTTTGTAGTGAGTGTTATGTATTACCATGTTCTGTATTGGGGTATGTCTACACTCCAAGCATTACAATGGCACACCTGCAGTGCTGTAGCTACACCACTGGAGCGTAGACACTTGCTGCAGTGATGGAAGGGGCTTTTTCCATTGGTGTAGTAAATCCATCCCCTCGAGAGATGGTACCTAGGTCTCATAGACTCATAGACTTTAAGGTCAGAAGGGACCATTATGATCATCTGGAAGAATTCTTCTTTTGACCTAGCTGCACCTACCTGGATGGATAGATTGACCCAGCTACATCGCACAGGGCATGACATTTTTCACAGCCCCCTGAGCAATGTTGCTTGGTCAATCTAATTTTTAGGAATAGCCCATGCCTTAGTGTCTGCATGAGCGATGTGCCAAATTGTGGCAAAGGGGAAGAGGAACTGGAAAGGGTTCAGAGAAGAGCCGTAAGGATGATAAAAGATTAGAAAACCTGCCTTATAATGATAGACTCAAGGCGCTCAATCTATTTAACAAAGAGACGGTTAAGGGGTGACTTGACTACAATCTATATGTATCCATATGGAGAACAAATATTTAATAGTGAGGCCTTCAGTGTGGCAGAGAAAGGTACAACACGATCCAATGGCTGGAAGTTGAAGCTAGACAGTTCAGACTGGAAATAAGAAGCACATTTTTCACGGTGAGAATAATTAACCATTGGAGCCATTTACCGAGGTTTGCGGCGGAGTCTCCATCACTGACCATTTTTAAATCAAGATGGGATGTTTTTCCTGAAAGATCTGCTCTAGGAATTATTTTGGGGAAGTTATGCAAGAGGTCAGACTAGATGATCACAATGGTCCCTTCTGGCCGTGGAATCTATGAATTCTAAGCCCACAGAGTTTAAACCTCACCACCTGAACAGTCTGAAATCTGATTCCTGGTCTGTGCATTGTAGCACCTGGGGCCTCTCTTGAGTAATCTTCCTTCTATCCAGTGCTTGCTTGGACACGCTAGTGAGAGCTTCCTAGGCTGGAGGAATGATCTTTGTGATTCTCTGCTCTGCAGACTGAACCATCACATTTCACACTCTGTGAATTTCACTCTCTATGGCCCAGGTTGCTTGAGAGGTACCATTTAAGCTCAGAAGCTGCTTGTGGGACACCAGTCCTCCTAGCTGGCTAAGACCTGTCTGGCTGCCAGCTGCTCCCATAAGCCAGTACATTTACCTGCGACAGATGAAAAGGATGAGCCAATGCCCTGGAGTGCTCGAGCCACAAGCAGCAGGGTGTAGGTACCCGAGAAAGCAAACACTGTGGGGGGAAGCAGAAAGGCCGAGTCAGCATTTGGGGCTATTCTTCAAGCCCATCTCTAATTAAAACCAGCTTGCACAAATCTTCTTAGCTATGCACTCACAGGCCTACAGTCTCTGAAGGCCACTGCAGTGTCTTTCACTATCCTCTGGTCCAGAGGAAGGGAGGTCACCACACACCTTCTTCAAAGATCTCCTTTTTGGGGACTTTAAGTGGTAACCATGCTGATGGGGTCACCCAGGGGTGTTCCAAGAAGAGTGGGATGCTGCTACAACAAACATCCAACTCAAATGCTGTCAAGCACTGGAAACCACCTGTTGAATTTCACTCTCTGTTTCTAGAATGGGAGTGGGCCGATCTGCTGTCCTCCCATATCTCAGACATTGGGACAGTGATGGACAAAGGATCCATGCTGGCCTCATTGCAGATTGGTGACTGATTCACTGGAACAGATCTGGCACTACCCGGTGAAAGGTAGAGGAAGAGATTAGAATACTCACTGACTGTAGAGAGAAACATGATGATGAATCCAGCGAACATGGGAATGTGGTATCCTATCCTAAAAAAGGGAGGAGACAGTCAAGAACTCAAGGAGAGTTTCTAATTTAAAGCCAAGGACTTTATCTTAGCCCCAATGCATTATTGCATGTATGTGAATGAGTGTATGTCTGTGTACATGTATGAGTAAATACTGCATGTGTGTATGAGACTGCAGGAGAATGGGGGAATATGGGTGTGTACAATATATGTATGTGTAGGTGTATAAATGTGTGAGTATATATTCAAGGCTGTGTGTGTATGGCTGTGTAGATGTGTCTCTAAGGGTGTGGTGAGTGTGCATCAGTGCACCTATGTGTGTGTGCGTTTGTATAGGGAAGTGTGAATGTGTGCACTATTGTATATATCAGTATAAATATGTGTGTGTGTGTGTGTGTGTGAGTGAATGTTTTTATATGGAAGAGTGAGGATCTATATCAAGGTATATGGGTGCAAATGTGAGTGTTAGTCTCTACATATGTGTGCATAAGTATAAATGTGTGTGCATAAGTGTGTGAAATTATTGTAACAAGTTCTAGGACCCTGCACAGAGATGCAGATCTATTTTGCTGACCCATCCTGCCAGCCAGATCAGTCCTATTAGCTCTAACTCAGGAGCGTCTCTCTGAAGCAGAGGAAGTGAAGTGCAGGGACAGAAAGGTCCTGCCGGGAAAATACCTGGGAACATCAAGCTCAGGAGGAATTTTAGGCTGAGGATTATGTGATGATGTTGTTATTTAAGTTAAAAATAAAGGCAAAGACAAATTTAAGGGAGTGGGAGTAAACCTGAACCATATCTAGTGTGGGGACTCTGTGAGATTGTCACCCGCTTACTAGTATTTATTTACTTGACAAGGATGGGTAAAAAACAGTTCCTGTTCCCTCTCCAAGTACAAAATGTTGTGATTACTAGCTACTGACACAGAATGTGTGATGACAACATTTCAGTTCTTTCGATCTCATTGGAGCATCATGCAAGCTATTGATGCCCTCGGCTCAACTTGGTACACGGTTCCTAACTTGCTCATGTACCTTGGGCTGAGCAGAGCCTGGGACAAATGAGTTTTCAGCTAGAGAGCACCACTAATATTTGCTTAGTAGTGCACACATTCAAAGCAATTGGCTGGCTTTCTTAAAGATGTGGAATTCCTGGATGACTGGATGTTTATATTTCCACTGTGCTATTCTAGCTCACAAGGGGCTCTGGTGAGCTCCCATACTGTGTTATCATCATGGTCCCAAACATGGGTCACTGGCAAGGCTTAAACGCATGCCCTTCAGCACTGCAACACAGACCTCTACTATTTAAGAAGGAGTAACTTTATTTGCTAACAGCAGCAATAGGCTGCTAGCCTTGAATAGACTAGACACTAGAGGGGGAATGTGACCCAAATTTGTTCATTGCATTACACGCTCATAAACTCTTTTATAGTCTGGCTGACATACCTGTTAGTGAGGGGACCCACAAATGGATTGATGGTGAGCTGCATAAGAGCCTTGGAGGCAAACAGCAGTCCAACACGCACGTTCTCCTCCATGAGGAACTCCTCACCATCTACACAGCTGTTTTTTGGTGGCAGGCTGGCCCCCGTGAGCTGAGGCAGGCTGCTGCTTTCTGTCCTGTTCACCCCCACTGTGGTGTTGACAGCCTCGTAGTCTGAGACAGTCACAGTGGTGTTGTCAAAGTAAGAGAACATGGAGGAGAAGGGAGGAGCTGCAAAGGCCGGGGGGGCTGCCACCATCCCGTTCTGGGAAGCAGAGCTGTTAGCCCCTTCATATTCCGTTGCATAGAGGAAGGTGGGGACGATTGGCACTGGAAGAAAATTAAAGGAGGAGATTAGTTAGTGCTTTATTCAGCACTTCTGGTGTGTGTGGGGACAATTAATGAAAGGTTGAGTTCGAGCTAGAGACAGGTATCAGGTAAACCGCCCACACCCAACTCTCCCCATGCACCTTGCTCCAGACCTGCAGCGCTGCCTGGGATGGAGACCCGTCAAACTCACTTCTCTTGTTATTGGTTTCTGCAGTTGCAGCTGAGATGTACAGAGGCTTAATTCCTTCAGCGCACCATTGAGGACACCTTGACACCTACACACGCACCCACACCCACACCGAACATACCCACAACAGTGAGCAGCATATTGTCCAGCAGCAGAGCAACAAACACGACCACCAGAACCAGTTTCCTCGACTCCCTTCCCGCCTTCAGCAACCGCCAGGGGGCGCACTCCACCACTCGAGACATTGTTGGAAACCCAGCAGGGCTGCTTCAGTCTTTCCACTCCTGTGTGTGCGCCACCCACTTCTCAGGCCTGAGGATGTCCTGTAATCTTTAAGAAAGACACTCTTCAAAATACCCAGGAAAATACATGGGCCTGATCCAAGGGCCAGAAGTCATCAGGAATCTTTCCATTGACTTCAATGGGCTTTTGACCATACCCTAATTAGGTTTGGAAAGATTAGATTTGAATCGGTAAATGTCATTAAACATCAGTTTCACCCTACACACGCAAACAAACTGAGGGAAAAAAATATTTCCATCGATAATAATCAAAATTTAGAGTTAGGCAAAGGAAGAAAAATGTTGCTTGAGAACTTATAGAATTTGATGCAAGGTTATTTATTTTATATATTTTGACATGTGATGTTGACAATTTGTGTGTCAATGGTTATAAAGCTTTAACTTTTTGAATCTCAGTGTCTGTTATCGATAAATAATTATTATCTGACCTCTCCCCATAATTTCCCACAACTGTGAACATGTAAGTAGATACAAATTGGTGGTGGGGGGGGGGAATGCTTAGAAGATAATTTGGAAAAACAGAACAGATACAAATTTTTTTTAAAGGCTTGAAAATAAACATTGCTATTATTTGTTGAAATTACAAAAAGTAACAATTGGATTCTGCCAAGCCTGCCCATAATGAATGGAAGAGATGCGTGTGACATATTTCAATGCTCAGGAGTCAGGCTGAAGGTCTCTGGTTTATGCACGCAGCAGGCAGCAACAGTGCAAATGTCCCACATCCCTTTCCACCCCTGCTCTTAAGGAATCTCCTCTGCGTCATGCCCCCACAGTGTCCTTGGCTTATCTGCGGAGATTGCCAGGAAGGGATCAGGCAGCGTCAACTGCTTTTGAGAAGTGGGCACCACTCATTAGGAGTTAAACTGGGACCACCAGCTCCGCTACCAAGTTACAGTAATTTCCATCAGCTGTGGATCTGTGCTGCATTTCAAACTGTAGCCTCTACATGTGAAGTTACCTATTACCCATTACCAGTCTCCTGAATCAGCCACTCTATCTTCAGGGCATCATTTAATTCTTCTTTTCTGTAAGGCTTTAGAAGACTCTAAGAAAATATTGAGCTGATAGCTTATTTGTAGTGATCTCCACATCTTTCATTTCACGTTTGGTCCTGGGAGATTAAATTAAGTTTCTCGAAGGCTTTTCATTTCCCTTACACCTCTTTTCATTTCACCTAATTGAAACATCACAGCTAAACACAAGACTTAAAAACCGAACAAATACAATTAAGATCAGGGCTTAAGATGCGTTGAGAAAAGATTACTTGTTCCATCACGGTGAATATATTTAATTACAAATCTGCAATTAATTTGCACTGAAACAAACAAACAAAATCATTAATATACTAAATGGCTGATATGAAGAGCTGTCACCTCATAGACTAGAGTGGTAAGAAGACAGGATCTGGAGACTGGATCAGAACTACAGTTCATCCTCATCCACCTGTTGATTTGTGAAATCATGGACAATGCCATCTACTCTTACACTTAATTTTTTATGAAAAACATTGTTTTTCTTTAACCTAATGCCTGAGTCCCACCCATCTGTTGTTGGCTAAGAACCTTGGGTTATTTCATTTGGTTATTTCCTCAAGGTAAATGAGAACAAGCAAACAAATGCAAAAGCACAAATCTACAGAAAGAAAGAAAGAAAGAAAGAAAGAAAGAAAGAAAGAAAGAAAGAAAGAAAGAGAAAATAGTCTAGGGACAAGAAAGAAAGAAAGAAAAGAAAATAGTCTAGGGACTCGAAAGAAAGAAAGAGAGAAAATAGTCTAGGGACAAGAAAGAAAGAAAGAAAGAAAGAAAGGAAGAAAGAAAATAGTCTAGGGACAAGAAAGAAAGAAAGGAAGGAAGAAAGAAAGTAAGTAGTCTAGGGACTCGAAAGAAAGAAAGAAAGAAAGAAAGAAAGAAAATAGTCTAGGGACTCAAAAGAAAGAAAGTAAGAAAGAAAGAAAGAGAAAATAGCCCGGGACTTGAAAGAAAGGAAGGAAGAATATAGAAAATTTAAAATAAACATAAATTAAACTCAGCCTTTAAATCTAGATCTTAAAAATCTGCTCCCAGAACAGCACATTGCAAATCTGTTGCACTGAGCAGAGAAGAAAGGACTCTTACCAGAGAACACATCTTGGTCTCTGCAGCTGGCTACTAGAAGTAGCGGTGGCAGCACTGTGGTCTGAAACTGCTGTTCCCAGTGAATGTATCCTTTTATCTGGGAAGGATATGAATGCCCCTCTTCCATGAAGATTTAATTGGAACCTCAAACAGGTTCCATTCAACCCTGCAGCTCCCTCTGCGTCAGAGGCAGGAAAGAAGGGTGTATGTGTGGGGGGGCGGGAGTGGAGAGAGGATGGAGAGATTATCTGCAGCAATGAAGCACCAGCACTCCACTGCTTTTCATCAATGCTTATCTTTCATCACACACCTTAACTGTTGCCTGGGCCTCAGCACAATTAGTGGAGGCTGTTCTGGGGCTTTACAGCTCTCCTCCTCCATGGTGTGAAAGGCACTTGTATGCCATAAATGGCCTTCTACACCCTACGGGCTGTAATAATAATAATAATAATAATTAATAATTACTAATTAATAATAACAATAAATATAATAATAACATATTTGGAGGACTGGCTAGCTCAGGCAGCTGGTCATGGGAAATGGACCTCTAGGTCACCAGCACCAGTTACTGATTCCAGATACTGATGGTCACTCACATCTGTGTGATCCTTGAATGAAATGAGTTTGAAGGTTTGCAGTCCAGTGTCCACATCAGAAAATTCCCACCGATACAAGTGCCATGAATTAGTCAGCAGTTTCAGCAGACAGGCCAAGGAAAGAATGGGCCATGGGATCTAAACTCCACGCTGACCCGTACAGGTGGGACCTTTTAAGTTGGCAGTGATGCAAATTGGTACTGGGACAGGATGTTCTGATGCAGCCTGCTGCGTATCTGTTCCGTGGATAAACAGAAGGTATCCGTCTCCACGGCTGTCAATCTGGTATCTTTCGTCAGCCTTACATTCACTTAAATTCAAATGTAAAAATAATAGAATCCTTCTGTTGTTTCTCCACAATTGTCCAGAGGTTCTGAGAACCAGGGGCGGCTCTACCAATTTTGCCGTCCCAAGCAGCTGCTGCCGAATTGCCACCGCCGCCAAAGCGGCGGAGCTGCCACCAAATTGCCACGGTGGCGAGAAAAGTGGCGGAGCTGCCGCCAAATTGCCGCCACGGGACATGGACTGCCGCCCCATTCTGGATGCCAGAAAGCTGGTGCCTGAAGCCAGCCCTGCTGAGAACAAACCGGCCCCCCTTTGCCTCTGATCCTTCCAGGATCCCAAATGCCTATATAGGTGGGCAGAATGCCCCTGCAGAATTGAGGTGAATCTGCTGGGTTAGGAGCAGAGTCTGAGAAATTCATGATGATTTTCTGGTTTCCCAAATACCGACTGCAGGGACCAACAAGACTTCTCAGATAAATGAAATAGGTAACAAACAGCCAAGTTCAAAATCTCCGGTGCAGCTTCCACCAGGTTAAAATGACAAAAACGAAACCTCCTGAACTCAGAGGAATCATTTGTACAGCCTGAAATGGGAGCTGTTGCTGTAGTTTTTGTCTCGTACAGGCAGATTTCACTGGCAAAGCCTCTGGTGGTGCAGGAATTTGAGGGTTAAATCTTATCCATCATTCTGGGACCACAATGAAAAAAAAGAGGGATGTTGCTGTGTGTGTGTGTGTGTGTGTGTGTGTGTGTGTGTGTGTGTGTGTGTGTGTGTGTGTGTGTGTGTGTGTGTGTGTGTGTGTGTGTGTGTGTGTGTGTGTGTGTGTGTGTGTGTGTGTGTGTGTGTGTGAAGAATGGAGGCACTATGTAGGGATGTGGGTCAGTGTGTCCGTGTCTGTATGGGAGCTTGTGCCAACATGTGGGCTGAGTCTGTTTGTGTGTAGATGCTACGTCATTGTGTATGCGGTGAGCCCTGTATCAGTGTATGGGAGGGCAGCTGCATCAGTTCACATGTGGAGAGCTGCGTCACTGTGTGTACCTGCGTATGGGGTTGCATCAGTGTGTCGTGTCTGGGAGGAGGCTATTCCAATGTGTGGGAGAGAGGTCTGCATCAAGGCATATGTGCACAGGGCAGCATCTATCTAGGTGTGTGAAGGGGGCAGAGTACATGTGTGTATATGGGTGGATTGCATTAGCTTATGGGCTACAAATGGAGGAGGGGGAAAGTTTAAGCTAAATCCTCGCTGCAAGCAGAAAGTAAAAAAGCAGCGATGCACCTTCTCTCCTAGGATGGATTGCAAGGGGCTCCCTCAAAAGGATACTTCCCCAGCCAGGCCTTTCTCTTTCCATGTTTAACATGGAAAAAGCTCTTATTCTCTTCCCTGCGCAGACATACAATTGGGTCTAATTTGTAATCTCAGAGCCCTCCAACCTGGTATAACATTTTTCCAGTGGACCGTTTGGTTTATCTCGCTGCTTTATTGGAGGGAGTCATTACAAACAACAACAACAAACCTCCCCACACAAAAGAAACTGAGCAGCCCTTTGCCCCAATCCAGAGGGAAAGAAAGCAGCTCAGAATCAGACCCTCTTTGCCATGTGAAACTTAAGATTCGCACCATAGGATTTGACACACCAGGCCAGACCACTGGCCAGGCCAGTCCAGTAGCCTGCCTCCAGCAGTGACCGATACTGGGTGTTTCAGAGGAAGGTGAAGGCCACACCACCCGACTATGCCATACTGCGCCACACTGGGTAAGGCGCCTTTCAGGCCTCCATCACAATGCTGCAATAAAACATTCCACCTCCTGACCACTGTCTTGCTCCTTTTCCCCTTCCACACCTGGACATATTTGTGCCATTGCAGCGTGCCCAGAGACTGGCAGTGGCACAGTTGCTACCTCTGTTTGAAAAGTGGGATTTTCCAAACAACCCTTGTTTTTCTGTTCTCTGCTGCTTTGTCCATAGGGATGAGCAGCCATTTTCCATGTCATTAGGGAAGCGAGAAGTCCAGTGTTTTAACTGAGACGCTCCTGGGGCTGCTGGCTGGAAAATAATGCCAGTGTGTGGGTGATACATTGGACACGTCACTTAAAATATGATTGTTTTATACTTTATTCCATTATTTACGTTGCTCTTTCAACATAATGTTCTGTGGTCTCTAATTTTTAGATCCAAAATGTTACCTCCATCCTTTCAGGATAGAAGTTACCACTGTGAAAGAAAACAAATCTTGATAATTTTCACCTTCCTTCTCTTGACAGTTATACTTGACATTGCGACCATTTATCTGGCTTTTGTATAGTCAACAACTATTGTCAATAACACCGGATGAGTGCAACCTACTAACGAATTTCCTAGTTGTTTAGGAGAGCAGAGGTGAAAGCCTTTACATGTGTTTGGGTTGTGAGTTTAGAGCAGAATAGATAGATCTGGAAACTGTCTTCCAAATATCTACAATACAGATACAGCGTGAGCCATGTACCACTACCATCTACTGGATAGAATCATAACTGCTCTGTTATGTCATGGTAACCACCTAATAGCGATTCTTCTTTAGCTTGAGTGATAGGGATCCGGAGCTGGAGGATTTTAGTTCTATTTATACTGTCACCATGAAGTTCTGAGCAGCCATAGGCTTAGATGACCACACATTTGTTACTTTATTGTATATCTTCTTTTACAAAGATGATGGCAAAACTTATTCAGATATTCTCCTTGGAAACATTTCCATATATGCATTAGACATTTTCCAGTCTCTTCCCTATGGCTTTTAAAAAAATTGTTATTACTACTAATGGTATTTGCAATGAAGACATCATTTTAGCTTCTCAGTACTCCCACTAACTCCTGTGGCTTGTATTCCACCTAAGTCGTCATCCAGAAAGCAGCTGATTGTGATGATGACCTAGTGAGTGTGATGGCTCCATTCCCACTTGCGTTCTTACTTCTCTGTTTTATAGACAGACAGAGGCATGGGACAGGCAGAGGCTCTAGCTAGGCACTGGCAAGCAAGAAGTTAACCTCCAGTTAAAGATGTTTGCATTGCATGCTCAAACAGGTGTAAACGGTGGGGTTATGTGGCCGACGGCCCAATCAAAGACACGGGATTAGACCAGGGAGAGCTCTGAGATGGTGGGTTTTTATTTTTTTATTTTTTTGTCTCTGTTCCGGTACCTGCTCCTAAATCCTGACAATAAGACTTGTGAGAAAGGCTGGCTTGGAAAGGTTTTTTTCTCTCATTTTTTTCCAGTGTGCCTGGTTGGCTGACTTTGCAGACTTTCTAGCCAGTGTTGTTGCATCCAGTATATGGGACCCTGGGTCCTAAATTCTATTTCTAGTTCTGGAAGTGGCTTGCTGTGTGGATTTTGGTAGGTAGCTTAAGTGCTTTGTGCCTGTGTTTCTCTATCTATAAAATGAGTATAGTATCTACTCTACTCAAATGGGTATTTGTAATTTAAAGTTTCCAGATGCTGTATAAATGCAATACACTTACGACAATGGAATACTTTCAAGGAGATTTCTTTATACATTACATGCAAAGAAATGAATAAACTTTTACTCTTGACTGGACTCACCTCAGTCCCCGGCAAAATCATGGAGCAGGTCCTCAAGGAAACCATTTTGAAGCACTTGGAGGAGAGGAAGGTGATCAGGAACAGTCAACATGGATTCACCAAGGGCAAGTCATGCCTGACCAACCTGATTGCCTTCTATGATGAGATAACTCGCTCTGTGGATATGAGGAAAGCGGAGGCCATGATATATCTTGACTTTAGCAAAGCTTTTTATATGGTCTCCCACAGTATTCTTGCCAGCAAGTTTTAAAAGCATGGATTGGATGAATGGACTATAAGGTGGATAGAAAGCTGGCTAGATTGTCGGGCTCAACGGTAGTGATCAACCGCTCAATGTCTAGTTGGCAGCCAGAATCAAGAGGAGTGCCCCAAGGGCCGGTTTTGTTCAACATCTTTATCAATGATCTGGATGATGGGATAGATTGCACCCTCAGCAAGTTTGCAGATGACAGTAAACTGAGGGGAGCGGTAGATACGCTGGAGGGTAGGAATAGGGTCCAGAGTGACCTAGACAAATTGGAGGATTGGGCCAAAAGAAATCTGATGAGGTTCAACAAGGACAAGTGCAGAGTCCTGCACTTAGGATGGAAGAATCCCATGCACCGCTACAGGCTGGGGACCGACTGGCTAAGCAGCAGTTCTGCAGAAAAGAACCTGGGGATTACAGTGGATGAGAAGCTGGATATGAGTCAGCAGTGTGCCCTTGTTGCCAAGAAGGCTAACGGCATATTGGGCTGCATTAGTAGGAGCATTGCCAGCAGACCGAGGGAAGTGATTATTCCCCTCTATTCAGCACTGGTGAGGCCACATCTGGAGTATTGCGTCCAGTTTTGGGCCGCCCACTACAGAAAGGATGTGGACAAATTGGAGAGAGTCCAGCGGAGGGCAACGAAAATGATCAGGGGGCTGGGGCACATGACTTACGAGGAGAGGCTGAGGGAACTGGGTTTGTTTAGTCTGCAGAAGAGAAGAGTGAGGGGGGATTTGATAGCAGCCTTCAACTACCTGAAGGGGGGTTTCAAAGAGGATGGAGCTCGGCCGTTCTCAGTGGTGGTAGGTGACAGAACAAGAAGCAATGGTCTCAAGTTGCAGTGGGGGAGGTCTAGATTGGATATTAGGAAACACTATTTCATTAGGAGAGTGGTGAATCACTGAAATGGGTTACCTAGGGAGGTGGTGGAATCGCCATCCTTAAAAGTTTTTAAGAACCGGCTTGACGAAGCCCTGGCTCAAATTATTTAGTTGGTGTTGATCCTGCTTTGAGCAGGGGGTTGGACTAGATGGCCTTTTGAGGTCTCTTCCAACCCTCATCTTCTATGATTCTATGACATAATGACATTTAATGCACATTCCTAATATACTTCTTAAATTATTATAGACTTCCTAGTGTGTCTCAAATCCATGCCATGGGGGACTGAGCAACTCATTGTAAGCAGCACCTGATGCGTAACCTACAGGCTAGTTGCAATCATTGTGAATTCACTTTGTCAATAGGTTATGACTGGGTTGCCCTCTACTGTTGACTCCTCATTCTAAAACTGCAGTAAAATATATTAGCTACGGAGTATCCTCTAAGTGACCCATAAGAGGGGTGGAACACTCCAGTATACCAGTGTGTCAAAGCAGCATGTAATAAAATTATGTTTGACAAAAGACTCACAGATATAATGTTGCCATCTCTGTGTCAGATGAAAACTGCTGTCTAAACAGAGATCAGCACAGACAACTCCCAAAAGTACTCCATTCACAGTGAAACTTGAAATTAATTTCTGGTTGTATCTATTTTGTTGTGTAATAGAGGAAGCTTTATATTACTTGACACATACATTAATAGCTTTTTTAATAGTGTTTTTGCTGTAAGTTGATTGCTGCTCCATTATGAAAGTAGCTGAATTTCTGTGGTGCTGAATGTATTCAGTCTGTAAAGCTCTTTGGGATGTTAAATGTTGTGTTATTGTAGGATGTTGAAACTAATATTCTCAGCCACTGTATTCAACAATACATGAAATTATTTAGTATATGAAAGGATCCTTCTGTCTAGACTAATTGGACTATGTCTCCTATGACGTTGCACTCCATAATGTTTTATGGAAATACGTTTATAAGTGTAAATATGATGTAACTGGAATATGCTTCATGAAAAAGGCCTCTTGTAAGGTATCATTACAAAGCTTTTGATCTACTGAGTGTGTTCATCCTATTTGTTTGCATGTATTGTTTCTATGTCTGGAGTTAGGAGAATAAGATATAAACTTGTATTACTAATGTAAACATGTTAAGTGGAAGCCATTAAGAGTGCTTCAGAATCAATTAACTGTGAATGGGTTTGTTTACCTGCAAGTCTTCCTATGTACTCGTCTTCCAGCTACTAGGTAATGAAGAAGGAGGTCTTACAGTGACATGTGATCATGTCACCTGAACTAGAAACCATCTTTAACCTGGTGCTTTTCCATTTAGAAGGAGGGGTGGGAGCCCAGAGAGAGACAAAGGATTCCTGCCTTGTGCCACAGCTATAAAAGGGGGTGGTACAGAACATAGGGGGTCCCAGTCATGAGAAATCCCCTAGTTACCACCCAAGCTGGAACTAACAAGAATTGTACCAGGGGAGAGGATCGGGCCCAGACTAAGAAGAAGTCTAGTCTGTGAAAGAAGCTTATTGGAACATCTATTTGGGTGTGATTTACCTGTATTCAGTTTTGTAATATATTAGGCTTAGACTTGCGTGTTTTGTTTTATTTTGCTTGGTAACTTACTTTGTTCTGTCTGTTATTACTTGGAACCACTTAAATCCTACTTTTTATACTTAATAAAATCACTTTTGTTTATTAATTAACCCAGAGTAAGTGATTAATACCTAAGGGAACAAACAGCTGTGCATATCTCTCTATCAGTGTTGTAGAGGGTGGACAATTTATGAGTTTACCCTGTATAAGCTTTATACAGAGTAAAACAGATTTATTTGGGGTTTGGATCCCATTGGGAGCTGGGTGTCTGGGTGTTGGAGATAGGTGACTTGCTGAGCAGTTTTTGGTTAAAGGCTGCAGCTTTGGGGGCGTGGACCAGACCTGGGTCTGTGTTTGCAGCTGGCCAGTGTGTCTGGCTCAACAAGGCAGAGTTCTGGAGTCCCAAGCTGGCAGGGAAAACAGGCTCAGAGGCAAATTCAGCACATCAGGTGACAGTCCCAAAGGGGTCTCTGTGACTGAACCCATCACATCTCCCTGAAACACTTTTTAGAAAGGCTTTGCAGATGACTGAAAACAGCTACTGGAAGAAAGAAGAGTAGAACCTCATCCTTAAAGTGATTGCTACTCATGATCTCCTGATTTATTTCAGTTTAATATCAATAGTCTGTCCAGTGTTTCACAGATATTAATGAACTAAATAGAGCAGGTAAGTGATCTGCTAAAAGTCACACAGTACATCAATAGCAGAACCAGAACCCATGTTACTGGGATTCTAGCCTTATGTTTAATCTACTAGACTACACTGCTTCTCAGTTACTGCTTTACCTCTTGATGATTGTATCCTCACTTAGTCATTACTTAGCTAAACTATGCATAATTAGATTATTAAATCTTTCCCTCACATCAGTCCCTCCAGCCCCTGATACTTTGTTAGTCTTCCAAACCTGTAAAATTTGCCAATATCTTTCTGGAAATGTGGTGCCCAAAGGAAGAAGTAGTCAATAAATATTTCTCTTCTATATATGGAAAGAAGTGAGATGATGTATTCATATCCTAAAGTGGTAATGCCTTCTATCCCATAAGTAATTGAGGAGGATGTTAAACAGAAAATATTATATTTAAACAGGCGGGAACTGATAACTTGCACTGAAGTATATTCAAAGAACTGGATGAAGAGCTCTCTAAATCACTGATGCTGATTTTTAACAAGTCTTGGAATTCTGAGGAAGCTCTGAGGACTGAGAGGGAAAAGCTAATATTGTGTGACCATTGAAAAAGGCTAACAGCCTGCCTAAGTTACCTACAGGCTCAATAGCCTGACATTGATCCTGGATAAAATCAGTAAAAAATTAAAGGATGCTGGCATAATGAATGCCAATTAACATAGTTTAATGTTGGTGGGGGGGAGAAGTCTTGTCAAACAAACTTGATATCGTTTTTTGTTAGATGAAAAGTTTGGTTGAGAAAGGCAACTCGGACCCTGCCCTTAAAACTATGAATCTATGAAACTGCACTTGATGTTCCAGATATGGCGGAATCAGTGTATGGAGCATCTTTGCATATGAAGCCATGTTTCATTTCATGTTTGCTATCTACCCTAGGACACTCCTGTAGTCCTGTTGCACTCTCAGACCCGGCTGTTGTTTTGAGCTGGAGCATTTTATCAAAACTTTTGTCAGAATACAAACACACACACACAAAGCTTGTTCCAGAAGCACCATTTTCTGCTAAGACCATCCCCTGCTGACCAAAGCGGAGTCCCTGTATCCTCTCCAGCAGAGTTCCAACAGGGACAGGATCCTGGAAAATATAACCTTGGCATTCTATTCAGCTCTGACATAAAAAAAAATATCACAGGGGTAGCAGTGTCAGACTGGATCTGCAAGAGCAACAAAGAGTCTTGTGGCACCTTATAGACTAACAGATATATTGGAGCATAAGCTTTCGTGGGCGAAGTGGGTCTGACGAAGCGGGTCTTCGCCCAGTGGGTGTGGCGAAGTAGGTCTGACGAAGTCGGTCTTCGCCCATGAAAGCTTATGCTCCAATATATCTGTTAGTCTATAAGGTGCCACAAGACTCTTTTTCGCGCATAAAAAAAAAAGTTACATTCACACAAACGTACACATAATTTCTGAGTGCTACCCTCTCAGGTACAACTGTTCTCTTGGCATCGCTGTGCTTTGGAGTGCCACAATCAGAGAGCCATGCTGCGTTTTGAAAATCCTGAAGAAGAGTCACAACCATCTGCTGGTACACCACAGTCTCTTTCCTACAGGTGTTTCCAGAAAATACTGAGCAGATGCCAGAGTTGCTTAAGGCTGGGCCAAAGGGTGTGTGACTAGGAGCACTGGTGCAGCATAGCCTTGCGTCTCAGGGAGCGGTCCCTAAAGGTGCTGGGAGGCTAGGGGGGAGCCTTTGCCAGGCAGTGGTGTCAGCCGCACCTCTGAGGAGGCTCACAACAGGAGATGGACAGAGTTGAAAGCTGACACATTTTTGAAGTTTAGGAAAAAGAAGGGGGGGGGGGAAACCATCATTCTGGAGATTTTAAAAAAAATGCAATACATGTGTTCCCTTTCTCCCCAGCCAGCTCCATTGAAAACTCCCCTCTTCCCTCCCCAACTTTCCTTCCTTCCTTTCCCTTCCTCTCCACTCTCCCCAGCTTCCAGCACGCTGGCTAGCTCCCCAGCCCCTGGCGGGCGCGCGCCTCCTCCCCCCCCGCCAGTTCCGGGTCTCGGAGGCGCGCACGGCGGCGTCGCACGGCGGTGGGGGGGGGGGAAAGAGGCTATATCAGCGCCTGCGCAGTGGCGCTGCGAGGCTCAGACGGCGACAAGATGGCGGCGCTGCGGGCGATCCGGGGGATGGTGAACGGGGCCGTGTCCGAGCTGTCCGGGGGCAACAGCGGCGCGGCCGCCGCACGGGAGCAGGCGGCGGCGGCCAACCGGGACTACATCTCCCAGCCCCGGCTCAGTGAGTCCCGGGCCGCGGCTTCCCATTCAGAGGCACCCCGGGGCCGGGGGGGGGGGGGGAAGGAGGCTGGGCCGAGCCGAGCCAGAGGGGGGACTCTGACGTACCCCGGGGGGGGGAGAGGTGGAGAGGCGGGGCTGGGGGGGGGGAGCGGCGGGGCTGGGGGGGGGGAGCGGCGTACCCGGGGGGGGGGGGGAGAGGTGGAGCGGCGAGGCTGGGGGGGGGGAGCGGCGTACCCGGGGGGGGGGAGAGGTGGAGAGGCGGGGCTGGGGGGGGGGAGCGGCGGGGCTGGGGGGACCCGGCGTACCCGGGGGGGGGGAGAGGTGGAGAGGCTGGGCTGGGGGGGGGGAGCGGCGGGGCTGGGGGGACCCCGGCGTACCCGGGGGGGGGGGAGAGGTGGAGAGGCGGGGCTGGGGGGGGGGAGCGGTGGGGCTGGGGGGGGGGGGACCCGGCGTACCCGGGGGGGGGGAGAGGTGGGGCTGGGGGGGGGGAGCGGCGGGGCTGGGGGGACCCCGGCGTACCCGGGGGGGGGGAGAGGTGGAGAGGCTGGGCCAGAGGGGGGACCCTGCTGCACCCCGGGTGGGGGGGGGGGCGAGAGGCTGGGCCTGGTGCCTCGTGACCGCTGCATCCCTAAACCCAGGCTCTGATTGCTAGCGCCCCCTCTATCTCAGGCATCTGAGTTGGGCCCGAGCCCCTGTTCCTGCGTTTCAGAGCAGAGCCCCCGCCCTTTTCTTAGCCATTAGACTCCCCCCTACATGCCTGTGGGTGCTGCCCTGTTCCCGCTGGCTGGGGTGCCCTTACCTGCTTCTGGATTCTCCTCTGTCCCTGCACCCAGGCCTTTCTCACTGCCATAGCCCCTCTCTGTGCCCTCTGGCCCCAGTGCTCCCAAGCCATCTCTTGTCCTGGCATCTGACCCTACTCTTCTCCCCACACCAGTGTCTTGGGCTTGAGTGTCCACTGGGTGGAAATGGACCAGCTTGGCTCCAGTGTAGGTCTGTGCCAAACAGAGTACACTTGCTCTGTTAGTTCCAGGGTCTGGGTCTGCATGGTGTAGGAATAAGAAGAGAGTCAGAAGTTGGGTGTGCCTTGTGGATGGGGGGGCTGCTCCTCAAATCCAGTCCCAAGATTACCACTTTTGGGGTGTTTATAAGGGTAGTAGAGTTGACTTCCTGTGTCGGCGATAAAGCTGGACAGATTCTTATTGGGGACAGAGCACTTATTCCACATGGGCAATTAGGAAAGTCAGGGGGCTTTATCTGGCTTCTTTACACAGGTAATGGCTTTTCCTTGTAATATTACCACATGGGACTCTTGGCATGGATGAGCCACAAATTAAAATTGTGAGATACAGAGGCTATTGGAAAAGGTCATGTTGGCTACATTTACTGGGCACAGCCCCTTGAAGTAGCATCAATGGGGTTATGCAGTGTTATCCACACCAGGAGCATTCTGTGTGCAGAATATGGCTGCTGACAAATTCAAGTTTCCATTTCAACAGAATGGTTCTATAACAGGCAGATGGTGGATACTACTTTTAGTTAGTATCCTTAAAGTGGTGTGATGGTATTCTTACAAGTATTAGTTGTCCTGATTTTTACTTGAGTAAAGGACAATAAGGGATTGTGAAACATCGCTCTTCCTATGGGTTGACTAAGCTGTTCCTGATCTGTTTCAAGGTCATGTGATTACACTGCAGCTTAATGGGAGAGTGAGATTGACTACATAGATATACAAAATGTATCATACAAGAAAGGACTTTTAACAAATATGTACAAGTATTAAATGTGGTTTGGAGCAGGTGTTATATAACTTAATCGTCACTCATGACTGCAGTTGTCTTTATATTTCAAAAGTGACTTATTTATCCTAGCTCTACAGTAAATTTAGGAAAGGATATTTAGGTGGAGGTGGGCACATCTGACTGTCTCACACGTGTTTCAGAGGGGCCTGCCTGCTCTCATTTGGAAATGCATGTGCTTCCAGAAGGAGGGAACAAACTGAAAACTGTTCCCTGAATCTGAGTGCACTAGATTGTAAGGGGCAATCATTTGCTGTATAGTGTGTGTGAGAGAGAAGGGAACAGATGTGACCTCATAGCTGTATTAAAACTAACTTCTAAGGTTCTGTTGCATGGAGTACAGAAATATAGCAAGGTGAATCTCTCTAGATTCAATGCATAGTCTGTTTCATGAAACTTGTGCTGCTAGGGTTTCTGTAGATGAAATCCTCATAATAACCTGCTGAAGGTGAGGTTGCTGCTGCTGGGCATCAGTCAAAATAAAAAGCTTAGGCATGGTCTACAGTATGGAGTTAAATCGAGGTAAGGCAGTTTACGTTGACCTAATTATGCCAGCGTACACAATGCGGCCTGCCTCCTGCTGATGTAAATGCCCTGATACACCGACATAACTCCACCTCTGTGAGAGGCATAGGGCTTATCTTGGTGAAGTTAGGGGGACATAATGTCCCTGTACACACTGCATTACTTACATTGGCTGTTGGCTGTATTTCTTGTCAATTTCACAACTCCATGCTGGAGCCATGAAATTGACAAGAAAGCCTAGGCTGATGATGGGCTCCAACTAGAGCCTGGCTGCCCCCACTCTGGCCCTCTGCTCAAGGAGGTGAGAAGCCTGGACAGCTGCCCCTGGCTCAGGGAAGCACGAAGCCTGGGGGGCAGCTGGGCTCCCAGTGTGGAGCTGAACAGAGCTAAGAGCCCTGGCTCTCAGCCCCCAACACTGCCCCTCTTCAGTCGGAGGAAGTGCTCCTGGTGAGGACACGCACCACTGACAGAAGGAGAGTATAGAGGACCTCAGCCATGTAGTAATTACTGCGGTGGCTGTAAATTGATCTAACATAGGTTGACTTAAATTTGTAGTGCAGACATGCCCTAAGTTAGAGACTGCAAGTGCATCCTAAGGTTTCTTTTGGCTACAGACATTCAATGGAGCTAAAATTCAATATCTAGAATTCAATTAAGCCTAAATTTTCAGTTTAACTACTGAGTGGATTAGTCTCATTCTTAATTCAAAATCAGTAAGGACACTTGAATATTTTTCTTCAGTTCTGACAACCTCTTCATAAATAGAACTGACTCAACTGCTATGAGCTTATATATTTTACTGGATACAGAAGCTGGAGTTTCTTCAATGTAATTGGTATGACTACCAACTTAATTTTGTGCAAATAAAAATCAAATTTTGGATACATCTAGTTGCTAGTTATCCACTATTTTGTATTTCCCTGCATGACATAGATCAGTTTTCTGGCAGAAACTGGACCTATTACTGTAAACAGTGTGAAGTGATATTGGGGGGGGGGGGGGAGGGATGTGATTTTGTACATTAAAACTGTTGTAATTGTGAAAGTTGAGGAAAAGGGGAAATAGTGATTCTACCAGGCAGTTATTTCACAGCTCTAAATCCTTTACTGCAGTGTGGTTATGAGGAAGGCCAAAACTGATTGGAGCAGTGTTTTTGCTAGAACTCTTGATTTAGATCAGTTGAGGTTGTGTGATTAAGTAACTCTGTGAAAGAGACTGTATACTTAAGTAGCATGAATTTTTTGACTATGTAGACAAGGAACTTCTTTGCCTTCTGTTTTTTGAGTATTTCAACTGAGTATGAAGTCCAGATCAGTAACTGTGGACCCAAAAAGTCATACAAAATCATCTTCCTCCAAAAGTAGAAGGGAAAAGGACACCCAAGCCCAAGATACAGCCAGATGCGGTGGTTTAGTGGTTTGAGCATGGAGGTTTGGAACACCTGTTCTGTTTCCTGGGGTTTGAACTTAGTCAACTTAGCTCTCTGTCTTTCTGCTGTAGAGTTGTATGCAGTTTAATGGCTTTCTTGGACAAGCCTTTTAAAAATTAAGTGCCTGTCTACTCTGCATGGACAATAAAGATCCCATGGTCATGTATCAGCATGGATTTGTTCCAGCTTTCCCCCCCAGAGTGACCCTTCCTCTGTTGCTGGGCACTTGTTGTCTGCTTTCCACCTCATAGGTGGCTGCATTTTTTGTGGGGTATGTATATAGCTTGTAACACTCTGGAATCCTTTGAGGTAGAAGGGTCTTTATATATGTAAAATATTACATTGAGATTTGATTGAGACCCACTTCATAATTGAAATGGCTAAAATGTTATTGAAAACAGGAATTTGGAGTCAGCATGTCAAGGTGCTTGTGTGATACCAATAGATTTGATGCTGTTTAATGTAATAAAACCGACTCTGGTATCTCACTGATGGACAGTGTTAGGAAGTGAGCTCTTCACCCTGGATCAGTGAGGAAGTGCTGACAAGACTGTCACAAGTTAAAATGTAATGTTGCTCAATATAGTTCTCTCCTGTTTTTGCCAATGTCTGGCTCCACCCTCACCCTAATGTTTTTTTAAAGTGCCTTTCACATTGGGTACAAACACTGAATAGTTCTAGTTGGCATAACAAGAACGAGAAGTGTCGAGTTTAGAGAAACCCAAAGTGTCTAACTTGGGACAAATGAAACATTTCCTTGTAAGTAAAAAAGATAGAGCTAGACTTCTCATCCTCTTTAGCGTTAACATTTATCTAAATTCAGTTATAACTAACCAAATGTGATAGAATGGCTCTTATAACTGGCTTACCCAGTATAATATCTGATCTTTTTCATCTCCAGATTAGAATCTTTCAAGATTATACTATTATGCTTGTTCATCAACAAACTCTTGTTACCTTTGTTAACGCTGTAAATATCACACTGTTGACATAATACATAAAACATGATTTAGGTACACATCTTTCAATGTATACTAAACTCTCACATTGTCTGGCCTACGCTGTATTTCCAGGTCTTCATAGCCTGTTTGTCTCCACAAGGGATTTGTGATCTTTCCCTAAGACTAATGGCTCCTGGTAACATTCTTTTCTTGGTCACATTAGTCTGTTTTCCCAATCTAGAAATAGCTCAACTTGCTCATCCCTTTTCCCCGTGGTAACTGATTAATGATTACTCTCTTGCTTAGTCTTCCCTTGTGACCCTGGTAGAGTCTTGTGGCTCTCAAACACTTCCTGTATTCACAGATCAAGTGAGGCTAAGCTTAAACACAGACTCTGGTGCCCTGTTTGGGAGTAATAAGGGTTCTAGTGGAATAACTGTAATCATGATTGGAAAGTCATTGCATATTGTCAGCGTCTGCAAAGTTATGTTCTACACATTGATAGTAATGTCTTACTACCAAAAAGATGTACCAATTACAAGGTGAATAATAAAACCCATCCTGCAAACTGTTGGGCTCATCTCATGCCACAGTCCCATGCGTCAATGTTTAGTGCCCACTGGTGTGGAGGAATGTTCAGAAGTAGCTGTGAAATATCCACACCCGTGAGCAACTTAGTTATACCAACTTTAAACCCTTCTAGGCTGTGCTATGTCAACAGGAGAGCTTCTCTTGGGGAAGTGGATTAACTACCCCATCTGCGTAGAAGTATCTTCACTTAAGCGCAACAGCTGCATTTGTGCAGCTGCTCTGATGCAGTGTTTTTAGTGTAAACCAACTCTGTCTAAAATATTGACTTCAGACATCTGTGCATGTTTCTACTCCTCAAAGACTTGAGACAATGCACCTTATATGAGCTGTGGTAAATACCATGTCATTTCTGGATTACCGACTAAAGGGACTGCACCGTTCATGGTGCAGTCCCTTAGCTTCTCTTGAGATGGTGCTAAAAGGTTCCCTTCCAGCAGCAGTTAACATGGTGTACTGGAAAATGTTTCCCAAATGCATTGTAGGTGCTCTGAGGATCAGCAGCTTTTGAGCAAGTGAGATTCCTCATCTGTTCACATCGGAGTGTAAATTAAACTAAATGTAATGCAGGTTTTTTGGGGTGTATTTTGACATCACTAAGCAGGATACTTTACTGCTCTTGTTAAAGATGACTATTAGATTGAGTCTTGAGATAATGGCATATAGTGTTCACTTGTTGCTTTCATCTCTGTCAAAAGACTAACACTCAGTGGGTTACTACTGCCCTTATCCTATACTTCAAAGGTTGCTATCAGTGACTTTTTAAGGTTTTGCAATTAATTGTATAGTATTTATCTGTTACAGACTTTTCCCAATGGATAAAATGTTTGTATGCATCACATTGATTACCTTTCTGATGGATTAAAATGTCAGTTATTTCACTGCATGCAGCACCATTACACAATAGTTTAGGATAGGTAGTGAATTGAACTGTATCTGATCGAAAGAACAGGGAATCTAGATAGTTTTCTGTTTAAATTTGACCATATTATGTAGGTTTACATCACTGAACTCATGGCTCTTCTCTGGTCATAAGTGGCCTCTCCAATGCTACAGCGTCCGGTAACACCACTTGAGGATATTGGCCAAGTAGTGACTCAAAGAAAAGAATGCTGGTTACAGAATCACCAGTACCAGGTAATGGCACTTGCTGTTCTGTACACATAGCTTCCACTAAATATGGAAGGTTGCACAGACTCAGAGGAGATTAGACCCCCAGACTTTGCAAAGTGAGTGTTCTACTACTTATTCAGCATAGAATGCTTATGCTGATTTTAATATATTGTCTGACTTGCACCTTTTATATTTCAGCATATAAAACTGTATCAGGAGTTAATGGTCCACTGGTAATCTTGGATCAAGTTAAGGTAAAAATTATTCTAATGAAATCTTCTTTTGAGGGAGATGATGCAGGAAAGCTGGCTTGTGATCTAGACACACATTTGAACAGTCTTTAGCTCTGCATTCCATGTGTCCTGTGATCTAGTTTAAACACAAGATCTTGTTTATATTCCAAACACTCAGAGCTAAATGCCAAAACTTGCTGCATAGACTGCTTCAGGACATTGGGACAGGCTGTCAGGCACCCTGACTGGAAAGAATGTCCTGTGGGTGAAATGGAAAGGAGAATAATTCTGTACTAGTGCTGTTCATACTTCTATGTTTGAAGAGAAGTGGGGAAACGGATGCTACAGTTGAACAGTCTAAACTCTAATGCATATTCATTTTTATCAAACTCAAATGTAATGTTAATGATTCAAATCTTGTAAAGTACTTGGTGCATGGTATTGGATACATGAACAAAAGGAAACAATTTAAGATTTTAGCATATGCTTATCAAATATTTGGGGGGAGTTAGAAGGGAAAGGGTATTTCTGTTTCCTAGGAGGGTTGTGGGGGTTATTGGTGTTGCTTGTGGTAGACAAGCTACAATTTTCCCTTGCTAGAGTTCTTGGCTTCTCTTTAACATGGATCTCCGTTGTTCTTGACTAGTGGCATATGGCTTAAAATAAGTTCGAGACTACTATGACTCTTCTCAAGAGAACAGTTTCAGGCTGTCTTTAGACAAGTTTTATTTTTTCCTTGCCAGCTTGCTAAATCTACCACTCGACTAAAGAGCTCATAATAAAAACAGCTACATTTTTGTCAGTAAACCTTAACTGCCTTGGTGTTTCCCTTTGACTGTGAATTCCGTAAAATATATGGTAACTTTTTGTCTCAAGAAGTCGGTTATGGATAATGTGGTAACTCTAGTTTGTAGGATTTTAATTTTTTCCCACTGTCTTACAGAATTTTTTCTGCTTTAGTTTCCTAGGTATGCAGAGATTGTCCACTTGACACTTCCTGATGGCACAAAGAGAAGTGGGCAGGTTTTAGAAGTCAGCGGCTCTAAAGCTGTGGTTCAGGTAAATTAGGGACAGAATTGTCCCGTTAAGACTTTTCCTTAGTGGGCATCAGTCTGGGCTATGGCAAATCTAGTGTCTTTGTAACTTAATATAACTTTCTTGAGTCAAAACAGTATAAATGCAAAAAAAGCTTGGAAATAATTGGTGGGTGGATCTGAGTAACATTCAGTTTTTGCTTTTGTTTAAAAATTAAGGAAACTTCTCATCGCAATAGGGTCTTGTAGACATAAGGCAAGAGTCATACTTCATCTTCTCCATGCAACATGTACTACTACAGTGTAGATCCATTGCAAAGCTTCAGTGTATCTGAGACACATCCATGTGTAGTTCTCAAAGCAGCTGTTAATAGTTACCACTGTAATCCTACTTGGCTGAAGAGCTTTACTGTGTAGGCAGAAGAAAATTATTTTAAATTGTAAGGGGGTGATCCCTGATAGCTACTGGCACTCTTGGCTAATTTCTTTTTACAGGTCATGTGTAAAATATATTTTTATGCAGTGCTGCTTTCTTAACATATCTGTACAAATGAACAGTTTTTAAATGGTCTTGGAAATAATTCCTGTATTACACAGGTCGGTCTTGCTTTTGCGGCTTGTTGGTTAATCCATTGCTTGTTGTGTTAGAGAATCACTGACCTGTATATCTCCATCCCATCTGTTATAACTCTTTGCACAATGTCTTTATCTACCTATGCTAAAGGAACATTTATCCATTTCACCTGGTGTCTCTTCTGATATATTGCAGGTATTTGAGGGAACTACGGGTATTGACGCTAAGAAAACATCTTGTGAATTTACTGGGGATATTCTCCGAACCCCAGTATCTGAGGATATGCTTGGTATGCAATAGATCTTGCTCTTTGGATTGAACAGATTTATTTTCATGTAATACCTAGTTTTCCCATTTGCAGTAGTAACTACTGTCCTGTTCATATAATCCTAATCTTGTTACTGTTTTTGCAGGTCGTGTATTTAATGGATCAGGAAAACCTATTGACAGAGGTCCCATTGTCTTGGCTGAAGATTACCTGGACATTATGGGTATGTTTTTTTTAATCTGTTTTGGTTTCTGGTAGCATGAATCTTGCTTTCTGCTTTTGAATAATCTTAGTGACAGGCTTGTAACTGAAAATATGAATGCTAATTGGCAGCATAAATGAAAACACTGGCTTGCTGAAGAGTATTTAGCACTTCACTGAGTAAATCACTAGTAACACCAGAGAAACAGAAGAAAGTGAGATTAGAGAGAGCCTCTATACATCCTCTCCCAAACCAGAAGGTTTGAGACAATTCAGTTAATCTGTCAATTGGCTGAAGCAGAGACACGATCGGGGTGCTCTGAAGCTGCACAGATATAAAACGAGTAGGCTTCCTTTCCGTTTGAACCTCTGGTTCAAAAACGATTCATGGTACCCATTTCTGGCAGGGAGCAAGAGCCTGACTTTTGACTTGAATTCCATTATGTGCTCTACACAAAATGCAGTGACCAGCCACTTTTCAGAGGCCTCTGCAAATGAAACAATAGCCCTAAAATCGTGCAGAAGGTATACAAAGTACTGAGTGCCCAGTAACTCATCAGGAAGTTGTTCATAAACTGTTAAGATGTGTCCCACAGGACAAGTGGTCTGTTTTTTTCCTACAGTAATGCATGGTAGTTCTTAATTAGGGAGAGTGCTTTGGTTAAAGTGGTTTAATAGTGCTAACTATAATAGGCTTGTGGTAACCTTCCCCCAAAGATAAGAGGGTGTTAATTTCCCTCCAAGGAGTAGGATGACAATATCCTATGCTTTTTGTCTGCATGCATATAAAATGCCAAACTGATAGATGATGACCAGTAAAAAAAAAAAAAGCACTGGACTAATGTCAGACTAGAACCAGAAGTGTCTGGTGAATTAAAATGTTTGTGGTTCTAAATGCAGTGCATTTTTTGTAGCCTTGTTTTGAAACCTTGCCTTGAAACCTTTATTCATGTATGCATTGTTAAAGTTAGATAAATAATGTGGTGGTTTCTCTGTGAAAATACAATAGGTCAACCAATCAATCCTCAGTGTCGAATCTACCCAGAAGAGATGATACAGACTGGCATTTCTGCAATAGATGGCATGAACAGCATTGCCAGAGGACAGAAAATTCCTATATTCTCTGCTGCTGGTTTGCCCCATAATGAGGTGGGTGCTTTAATGGAGCTCTGAGAGCCTTGGGAAAAACTAGCTGCTGGAAACATTCAGTTCTGCAGTGCGAAACTTAAAATGAATGAGCTATGTGATGTTACAAGTGGGGAGAGGGTGTGTGTGTGTGTAAGTAGAATATACACAAATTAACACAAAGCTTTAAAACCGAGTAAGTCCTGCTCTCTCAAGATGATTCTGATCAAATATTGATTGGCCAGATACTACATAATCTTCCTACTCTAGCACCAGTTTTCTGCCTTCTGTTTTCTCTTGCTTTGGGCATCAGGGCAAAGTTCTGGGAGACCATTTGTATTTGTTCATGTCAAAAAGTGATTTATTCCCTGAGGTAGTCTGTATAGTATATAAACAAATGTGCAACTTACGACAGTAGACTTATGCAGCTCCTTCTGCATTCCTCTCAGATTGCAGCTCAGATATGTCGCCAGGCTGGTTTAGTGAAGAAATCCAAAGATGTGATGGACTACAGTGACGAGAACTTCGCCATTGTGTTTGCTGCTATGGGTGTAAGTACCATTATGCTTAGGTACATCATAAAAGTGGTTTCTTTCCAATACTTTGAGCACTGATAAGATTGAATAGTCAATCCAGTTTGCTATTTCACTGGAATTATGAGAACATAATCATTTTTAGAGGTGCTTGTCACATTTCAGATCAGTCTATACTAAGCTGTTGTAAAAGCAATAGTACTATCCAGGCTGATGAATCTATCTGTCAGTCTGATGGGAGAATGCCTCATGGGGTAGAATGGTATCTGTAAGAAGAGGTGATTCCATTGTATGTGGAACAAGAGGAGAACATTTTAAAGGATTCCAACCACTGCATTTTAAAAAACTTAGTTAACTGTGTAAGTTGCCCAGATTGCAACCCCTGCCACAATTAAAGGGGAAATTTTAATGTACCAGGACTAAGGGGGGATATGATAGAGGTATATAAAATTATGAGTGGTGTGGAGGAAGTGAATAAGGAAAAGTTATTTACTTGTTCCCATAATAGAAGAACTAGGGGCCACCCAATGAAATTAGTGGGCAGCCAGGTTTAAAATAAATAAAAGGAAGTTGTTGTTCTCACAGCGCACAGTCAACCTGTGGAACTCCTTGCCTGAGGAGGCTGTGAAGGCTAGAACTATAACATGGTTTAAAAGAGAACTGGATAAATTCATGGAGATGAAGTCCATTAATGGCTATTAACCAGGATGGGTAAGGAATGGTGTCCTTAGCCTCTGTTTGTCAGAGGGGGGTGATGGATGGCAGGAGAGACAGATCACTTGATCATTACCTGTTAGGTCCACTCACTCCGGGGCACCTGGCATTGGCCACTGTCGGTGGACAGGATACTGGGCTGGATGGACCTTTGGTCTGACCCAGTACGGTCACTCTTAAGTTCTTGTGTTCTTATTCTGTTGCTGTCGGTAGCAAGCCATCCCACTGTAAAATCTAAACACTTTGTTTCTTAACATATACCTCTGTTTTGTAGTGTCATTGCACTGTCACTTTCTCGGGTTAGGTGGTGGCAGAATTGTCGTCGTCATTTTGGTCTCGCGCCAAATTCTTCTTGGCACAGTGCTTACTAAAGAGCAATATCACAGTTACTTGAATGGTAGGATGACACTGCACATGCATCCAAGCTAGATCTCTCTGGAGCATCTGACTGTCAGAGGATTGTTACATGTTCCTTCCTCCAGATTGACAATTGTCTTCACCTGAGTAGGGTTGGTCATGAGAGTAGGGCAAGATATCTCATCTCTACCCCTCCTGCCACATTTGATCCTGAGCTCAGATTCCTTTATGACAATATATTGCACTATGGATAGACTGTCCAACATTATTCTTAGTCACAGATTGACTGAAAGGATGGGCTGGTAGTACAGATATTAAAGGCTTGCACCAGATCTGAACCAATCTTTTAAATAACTTTGTTTAAATTCCAATTATATAAAGTGTCTCTGTTTGCAAATGACTACTTAATATTGTGGTTTAGGTGAACATGGAAACGGCTCGGTTCTTCAAATCTGACTTTGAGGAAAATGGCTCCATGGACAACGTGTGTCTGTTCTTGAACTTGGCCAATGATCCAACGTAAGTAGGTAAAATGGCTGTTTTTCCCAACCAGAAATGTGGAGAACTGGTGCACTGGAAAACATGTCACTATGGTGACCAAAAGCTGCTGGAAATTGGTTCTGAGAACCTTAGAATCATAGGGTTAGAAGGGACCGCAAGGGTCATCTAGTCTAACCACCTGCCAAGATGCAGGATTTGTTGTGTCTAAACCATCCAAGACCGATGCCTATCCAGCCTTTCTCTTGAAACGAGCTTCCACAACCCCCCGAGGCGTCTGTTCCATTGTCCTTAAAAGAAGCCACATTACTGGCTTGTCAAATATCTGACGTTAGTGACAGTAGGCTCTGAGATACTATAGACCTAGACAGTAATTATGTGCATTCCAATTAGTATATTGAGTAGGTTTCACAGGGCTCCTAACCTGCTTGCTCTCTTACTTTTGAGTTGTGCTGTTCAGTGTATTAAGTTGTAACCTCCAAGTATTGGGCAGCGTTGAACATGCCCTTCTGTCCTTTCAGCATTGAGCGTATTATCACACCTCGACTCGCTCTAACCACCGCTGAGTTCTTGGCCTATCAGTGTGAGAAGCATGTACTGGTCATTCTGACGGATATGAGCTCCTATGCTGAAGCGCTACGAGAGGTACTTGCTCCTGTTTAGCAGATAAATGTGTCTGCAGGTTAGGCATCCTGCAAAAAGGGCTGAGATCTAATGGGAGCATAAAATGGATGAGTAATTTATTCAGCAAACCTCTAGCTGTTCTTCAGTCCCTTTTGAGAAGGAAACATAATCCATTTAAAAAAAGCTAGTCAGGTTTTAAGTTATTCCTAACAAATTAGTCTATATCTGGGGATGCACAGTGCATACAGCTGACTTTCTACATTCTATGTTAAACCAGACACATGTAAAGTGGGCTCTGTCAGAAAAAACAGTACACAGGAATCGGCCATTTCAAAACTAATTTATCCAGTTGCTCATAGCTGTAGTGGGAAAACATGTGTAAAAATTACTGATGATTGCATGCAAGTTTAAGCTACTTCTGCATTTCTCGGGCTTCTGAAACTAGCCAGAACTGTGTCATAAAGCATTGCAAAATTGGCTTGTCTGCCTGAATATATAATTCGTTTGTAGTGGAGATTGATTCAGTAGTTCCTTGTTAACCTTGCAGTCAATTTCTGTTCAGCATTACAGGATCTCTGTTTTACACAGGGAATGATCTTCCTTCATGCCTGGCTTGTGGGTGCTCTCGTGTAAAGGATTTGAATAGCTGTATGTTGGCACCACCATGTGGCAGGTCCTGTTAATCATTAATGTGACTTATTGGATGCGGTGGCTGTGCCTGAACTCTGTGATGAGCTTTGAGTAACTTTGCCTGAATTGCCTGCAGGTTTCGGCAGCTAGAGAGGAAGTGCCTGGCCGACGTGGCTTCCCTGGTTACATGTACACTGACTTGGCCACTATATATGAGCGAGCTGGGCGTGTGGAAGGCAGGAATGGCTCCATTACTCAGATTCCTATTCTTACCATGCCCAATGATGGTGAGTCCTGGCCACTGATTTTCCCTGGGAATAGATCTGCTTTTCACATATGGGCATGTAACATCACTTACTTGTGTCATGTAGTTCTTGGATGTTTTAGCACTATTGCTATGTGCATTCCATGGGAGGGTATTGATTGAGGATAATCACATGATGCCTGATTCATATCAGTCAGGAGGCTGGAGTTGCTAGTTTTAATCATAGGACTGGAAGGGACCTCAAAAGGTCTTCTAGTCCAGTCCCCTGCACTCAAGGCAGGACCAAGCATTGACCATCCCTGACAAGTCTGTCCAACCTGTTCTTAATCTCCAATGACTGAGATTCCATGATCATTAAGTTCCTTCCCCTTATTGGGCACTGGAGCGCCTTTAGACTTTGGATAAAGACCTGCAACCTCAGTGTTGGCCAAGAAGAGAGAAGCTGAACCTTAAAAATAAAACGTGTCCATCCTATTGTGCAACATATAACATCTTCTCAGAGGAATCCGATCCGTCATACAGCTGAGGTGCTAATCTCTTTGCAGTATTGTAGCTGTGTTGGTCCCAGGATATTAGAGACAAGGTGTGAGGCAATATCTTTTATTGGGTCAACCTCTGTTCTTGAAAGAGACAAGCTTTTGAATTTATGCAGAGCTCTGAAGACCTGAAGAGCTCTGTGTAAGCTCAAAAGCTTGTCTTTCACCAACAGAAATCAGTCTGGTACAAGGTATTACTGTATCCACTTTGTCTCTAATGCTCATATATGGTCAGTCCAAATCCCATCTGTCTCAAGAGATGTATTTCAAAGAGTTAGAAGTACTCTAATTTCAGCATCCTCCAGAACCAGTTGGAGAGAGAATGTGTTAAGAGCACTGGATTGCCTCAGAGCTTTGGAAAAAAAAACCCCCACAGTGTAGCATCTTGCATACAAAATACTTTAGTTCTCCTCACTCTTGAGAGGTGTATGAAGTGGTATACCACATATCAGATGGGCAGTAAGGCACAAAGGTGAGATGACTTTCCCTTTCAATCTTTTGCATGGTAAAGCAACTGCGTGTGTTCAGGCAATTGGGTAACTAGCAATTTTAAGATGACTTGCAGTACAAACTGCCTTTGTAGTAATGCATTGCATTGTTTCTAGTAATAGAGTGTAATGGCAGTGCTGCCTAGGATTTTAGAATGCCCCTTACATTGGTTTAACAAGCCTGTTGGTGGCTTTTATCAAGTCCTTTGGTCCCTTTTCTTAGTGGATGTATTTCTACCTAGTTGAGACTGCACTGCTCTGTTTTGTCATCCTCGGCTTTCATATGTGCAGTATTTGAATTAGCTTCAAGGCATTTTAAAGGCTATACTAATTACACTAGATTATTTATGGTATCTAAAGTAAAATATGCTGTTCAGACAGCTGTTATAAAGCTGACACCTCAGTGTGGCTTTACCTGGAATTAATATAAAAAGCAGTGTCTGAAAACTTAACGTAAAACCACTTCCTCTTGCAGATATTACTCATCCCATCCCTGACTTGACTGGATACATTACTGAGGGGCAGATCTACGTGGATAGGCAACTGCACAACAGACAGGTTAGGTACCACACCTCTGAGCAATCTTACACGCAAAGTTCTTAGTTTTAGCCTGTGTTCTTCTATTGGCTGGTTCTCCTGACAAAAGATGTTAGAGGAAGGACTTGTATAATACTGGTCTGGTTGAGGTTGCAGGTCCTCAGCGCATCTAGAAGTAGGCAGCCCTGGGGGAGAAGATGCCATAGATTGAAGACTGGAGGTCTACAAGCAATTGTCTGTTTAATAGAACTGGGTGTCTGAATTACTTGCCATGAGTAAGCTGTCCACTCTGACTTCGTTGCAAAGTAAACTTAGCAAGATAACAGATTACAAAGATCCTCTTTGTAGGTTTACAAATCCCTTCCTTGCAAATCTACTCCTGAACTTGAGGGTCAGTCCAAAATGACCACTCCTCCTCACTTTCCAGGTTGTGCTATTTCTTTCCATTCTCAGGAGAACTTTTATCTTCATGAGCTAGCTCTTGGGAAGCTACGGTTGTATCTGAATTAATACAAAGTTGCAGAAACCATGTTTACGAATTTGTGGTGCTAGTATGTGCAAACTAACACTGAATACATGGAAGTGCTAGAAGCAGCAGATACCAGGCTACTGGCTTTTTGAACAGTGGTGTGACTGCCACCAACTTTCTCCCGTCTCTATACTATGAACAGATTGTAGGGTTCATGTAGGAAGAAAACTTTCATGTAACTAACCAGTAATGTTTAGCTTCCACATGCTTTTTTCAGTGCTATCCATTAACTTTCTTTTCTCCTCCCAAAGATTTACCCACCTATTAACGTGTTGCCCTCCTTGTCTCGACTGATGAAGTCTGCTATTGGAGAGGGTATGACCAGGAAGGACCATTCAGATGTGTCCAACCAGCTGGTATGCATTACCTTTCTTATGTGGAATCTGTATTGAGCTGTACATACACCTCTGCTTCTTCCGTCCTTCTGTACATATATCTCTGCTTCTTCCTTCTGAAAAGGATCAGACATGGCTAGCACTTATCAGAGTGAAGCAGCCTCACTCTGATACCTTAAAGCTGAAATTCTGCTGTAGTCCACTGATAAGAGCCCTTGTACAAATCTGTTCTGTAAGTGACCCACTCCTCCCATTTGGTCTGCAGCTACAAGCCCTTTTCAGTTAGGCTCTTAATGTACCAATAAATCTGTGGAGTTCTTTCCAGGCTCATTCTGCCACATGCTGCTTTATCTTTCCACACCAACCACCCTGTTGACTGTATTTTGTGCAGTGTGTCATATTATCCAGCAGATGCTGTAAATACAGCTAGTCAACTTCAGTTTTTGTTCCTTAAGTAACTTATTCTAATACTCTGTTCGGGTTCTGACACTGCACCCAACACTGTGGTGTCTGAGCGATGTCATGCTGTTTCTTGCTCCCCTGTCCCTCAGCTTTGTTTAAAATCATAGACTCTGGAATAAAAGCCCCAAATTCTGTCCTCCTATCCACCCAGTACACTGTTGGTACTGTATTAAAACTCCATGTAACTCCTTGTAACATAGGTCAAATGCCTCATGCTCTTGCTTTCTCCCCTGTTTGTTTCCCCTCCCTTCTAGTATGCCTGCTATGCTATTGGAAAGGATGTGCAAGCTATGAAGGCTGTAGTTGGTGAGGAAGCTCTTAGCTCAGATGATCTTCTTTATCTGGAGTTTCTGCAGAAGTTTGAAAGGAACTTCATAGCTCAGGGTAAGTATGTCTAAAGTATACGGGACCTACTGTGCAAGGCACTCCAACCATGTTACACCTGGAGTGACCAGGTCTTGTCTTTGACACTGACGCTCTGGGCTGCTTCCCATAATTTAGTCTCTTACCTCTTCAGGTCCTTATGAAAATCGCACTGTTTACGAGACCCTGGACATTGGCTGGCAGCTTCTGCGAATCTTCCCCAAAGAGATGCTAAAGAGAATTCCTCAGAGCACCCTGGCAGAGTTCTACCCTCGAGACTCCACTGCAAAGCACTAGCCACAGCTTCATCTCTCGCTCTGTACTCTGTGAAAGGCTGTTTATTTTCCTCTTTCATGTGTTGGTGTTTACGTGTCACTGCTGTAATTAAAACCAAGACTACGTGACATGTTGTGCCAGTGTTCCTGATGTGTTAAGTTGATAAGAGTTTAAAATATCTCTTTCCAAAGCCTGGATCTTCAGTGGTTTTGGTCAAATGTCCTGAGGGGAAGAAGCTTCAAAGTCACTTTTGTAGATGTGTGTAACTGCAGTGACTATAATTTATGTATTCTAGACTGACTTCTTTTAAATCCTCTCAGGAGAGGGATTACCAGAAGCTGCACTTGGTCTCCAAACCAGGAACAAATATAACTACTTATTTAGGGGGAGCCAAGGAGCAAGTGGTAGCCCCCCTCTTGCCCAGAGCGTCTGCGTTCAGCCTGATCATGTGCCGCTGCTGTGCTGTTGCTTAGAACAGATGGCGCTCTGTGCTGACCTGCTATTGTGATTGCTGGACAGACGAGCAAGAGGAAAGTTGGCTACATGGCAGTGTACATCTGAGTACCAGAACGCAATTCACTGTTGGCTTTAATTAGAGCTGGGGGATCCTTGATTATTTTGCTGCTGTCCCCGCAGTTATGCATATATGCAGTTGCAACATTTGCACAAATAATGCTTTCCAAGTAGCACAGCAAGATTCCTACCTCTTCAGAGATCCAAAGCAGTAGGTCTCTATATGAGGATCATAGGTTTTGTCCTTATCTTGGACTAGGGAGTCAATCAACCTGTTTAACTGCCCCTTTGAAAAAGGTAGAGAAGCAGGAAACTTACTCCAACCATTCCACTCCCTGAAATATAGAAGTCACAAATATGAAAAGTGGCTAAAGCCCAGTGCTGTCCCAAATCATGCAAATACCTGATAGTACAACCCTGTAGACTGTCAAAGCTTCAAACTCTCCTCATTACAAAACTGAACTGTTATCCCATTATAGGAGACAACCCTATTATACCAGGTCCTCCAGATATAATTGTATTGGTAGTGTTGGGGCCCCAATTAATTTTGTAATTTAGAAGTCTTGTACTAAATGATACGGAAGGCAACTCTTGTTGGCATGTATGAAAGGATATTTTGAATTCTGTGTTAAATCATTCTCTGGAGGACAGTGGGCCTTAAACCATGTTTAAACTTTGGTTTAAATCACCCTTCCAAACATGGATTTGGCTAGCCAGTTTAGATCGGGCCAAACAGTTAAGGGTTTCCAAACCACTCCTAACCCAGCCAATATCTTCATGTTTGGAATTAGTTTAAATCGGGTTCAAAGCCCACTGCAGAGATGGTTTTAGAGTTCTTTGTCTGCTTTCCATTTCCAGGATAAATCTGGTCAGTTCAAGTTATTTTGCCTATCCATGCATGAGTTGCAAACCATGTCAGTACCTTCCTAGACACGTGCTAAACTCAGAAGTGCAACATGGTTTAAACTGTGCCGAATACTCTTTCAGCTTATCCCTGATGTTGCCCTGTGGCTCTGTCCTGTGCAGGTCTAACTTTCTATTGTTTGGTCTCTGTAACTCGGGTGCAATAGCAATTTCTTTAGTGCATTCCATCTTAAAGTTGTGTCCATTCTATTTTTCTTGGGGAGGGGGGAATGGGAAGGTGTTAGCATGAGAATATTTTAATGTAGAAAATGTGATATCTGAATAAGTTAAATATGAAAAATAAATGTTGAAGAAATCAAGTCTCAGTGGCTGTACAGTGAAAAAATGTTTTGCTTGGGCTTTCCTGAGGCATGTTTTAGAAGTCATTTGGAATAGACAGCAGGAGTATCTCCCAATTCCAGTGAAACCATTTTATACAAACACCTGCTACGCTAAACTACAAAACTTGAAACCTACTCAAGGTAAGATTGTAGCAAATCTTCCTCACACTTGCAGGCAAATTTTACATGAGACCTGATCCTGCACACATCTGCTTAGTTTCCCAACTACAGTTGTGGTGGTGGTACTGGTGCATAAATAGGCATTGGCAAAGATTAGCTCTGTACCTAGAGAACATTTATCCGTGGATTAAATCTTTAATTCTACAAATATATAACAGTGGACATTGAAATTTAGACAATTACCATGTTTAAGGTGTAGACTTAAGGCTAACTGTCCCCATCTCCTTATGCTTGCCAGTATTAGCTGTAGTGGCTCAGTGCTCTCATATCTAGCCATGAGCCCATCGTCCAGTTTGTGAAATACACTGGAAGCTTAGGAAGAGTGAGGTTGGTTTTATGGTAAGGGGGAGAGTAATGGGAATGGGCAGACCCTGGTTCTATTCCTGGATCTTCCTATGTGACCATGGCCAAATCTCTTCTGCTGCCATTTCTTCAAAGGGGAATAATATTATACGGTCAATGAATTAGCTTCAGTTACCAACATTCATAGTGGCTTTTGAACTGACTATTGTGTTTATGAAAATGGAAAATATTACAGAAGTACAGAACTCCCGATAAGCATATATTACAGTACTGGGTTCCTGACAACATCAAACTGGGGAGAAATGGCATGGAGTAGGGGGTAGCAACCACCTAGCTTTCTTCCAATGGCCGGATCACAACCAAACCGGCTTTGAAGAGGGAAAATTGCCTGGATTGTCTTTGGTCTGTGCACAGGGCCAAGCACTGGTCAATGATTATGGTTTCTTCATGTCTCACCACTAAAGCAAATAACTGCATGTCTCACGACAGTCACTTCTCAGAATAAAGGTAGGACTGATACCAAAGCTCAGGATAAGCCTTTCCTTTGGATTTCATTTGTGAGCATTTTCTGAGGTCTCTGCTAAAATTTGTATGGCAAGTGCCTTCTGTTACATGTCTACGGGGCTCTGCTGCTGTATTAGCAAAAGGTGGAGGGTTGTGCTTGCAAATAAGTTTGTCTCTAGCCTTCTCCCCACAACACAGCCGCTGGTGGGAGTGCTGCTCTAGCTTGGAGTGGGTCTAGATGACAGGGTGGGTGAAACAGCAGGAGCTGCCTGTGCTGTCTGCCATAGTATCCCCATTGGTGCTGGTGGGGAAAATATGGGGAAGGCCATAGAGTGGAATCGAGCTAGTGTTATGTACCCCATAACTGATACAAACCTGCCTCTGGAGGAGGAAAAGCCCCCACACTTTGGCACGTCACCTAAATCGTCTACAATTCAATGAGACATGGTGGGTGAGGAAATCTCCAGCTCTGTGTCGCTCGAAAGTTTGTCTGACAGAAGTTGGTCCAATAAAATACCTCACCCACCTTGTCTCTAAGAGTGTGACCAACATGGCTACAACACCACATACACAATTCACTGACTTTACCACATTACAGGAGTACACTATCCCAAAGTCCAGTGAAGAACGTAGTACAATTTATAATTGCATTGCCATACACATCTGTGGAGTGAATTCAGTGTGTGTCAGGGTCACTCGCATTAACGCTTTCTGCTGAAAGTGGTGGGTGATTGCAGAAAGAGTGACTCATCCTCCCTTTAGGCCAGTTGCCTCCTGGCTAGGGTGATGTAGCCCACAAACAACAGTAGCATTTGAATGGCCATAAACTCGGGGGCTTAATGCTTCAGCTAGGCAAAATGGGTGGGAAGAGTGAGTTGCTCTAGGCTGAAGCCAGTTTTCAGAAAGGGTGGGATAGCATGGCACCAGCAACTCTGCATCACAATTGTTGGTTTGCACCAGAAAAGGCTAGGAAAGCATGTTAAAAATACACTAAAGGAAAGGCACAAACTTACTGTAAAGCTTCAGAATAGGGGGTTTTCCATGGGCCCTCCTCCAGAGCCCCAGGCTACTGTAACAGCATCCTGATCTACACAATTTTTGTGCCATAACTGCGTGTGTGTGGTTTTGTTTTGTTTTTAAATACTGACATTGTTATACTGGTACAACCCCTAAGGTGGAGTATGTTACTGCCATAAGTTGGTAGTCTTGTAGCCATGTTGTCCCAGGAGAGAAGAGCCCAATGCCTGAGGCAAGCTTTTGAACTCCACAGAGCTGCTCTTCAGTTCTGGGCTGGAGCTCAAAAGCTTCTCTTTCACCTACAAATGTTGGTTTAATGAAAAATTATTACCTCACCCATCTTTTGTCTCATACCGCTATACGCATTTTTATAGTGGTAATATTGCTTCCATATGCTGTGTGTTGGGGGAGGGTGATGTCACTTTATAGTTAAAATGGTACCACTGTAAACATGGGTAAATATCCTCCCTGTAAAAAGATGAAAAGTAGGGGAATGTAGTAGGAAGAGACCCTGAAACATAAGCCCTTGTTCACTTTTAAAGGGCTGTGCCCCCTTGCACTTTAGTTCACTTTTTAAGTGCCATGCCTGGAGTTTCCCCAACTCTGTAGTGCTGCTGCGACAGCCATCACCTGTAACCAACGTTTCCTTTTACGTGCATGATAAAACCCAGGACTCCATGAGGTCTCCTCCTCCCCATCAAACAGCCATTCCATTGTGAAATTCACTGAGGTACAGGAGTACAACAAGGCCTTGCAGCAGATGAAGGAGCTAGCTGATATTTTTAAAGTCACTTAAATGTTCAAACTAATTCTTGGAAAACATGTTTTTCCCTGGGCGAGACACTTCACAAGCCATTATGTCTAGGAAAATGGCATTTATAATTGCAGTGCCAGTCTTGGATATGTATATCTTGACTTTTCTAGGCACACCTTTAAGAGAGTAACATTCATTCATTCCCGGCTGATCTCAAAAATGGGGGAGAAGGAGTAGAAAAATGGAAGACAATCTGCGTAGCCAGGGCCGGCTCTAACTTTTTTGCCGTCCCAAGCAAAAAAACAAACAAAAAAACCGAGTGCCGCCCCAAGATTGGCCGCTCCTTAGAAGGTGCCGCCCCAAGCACGTGCTTGGTTGGCTGGTGCCTGGAGCCGGCCCTGTGCGTAGCAGAGAAGAGAGCCAAGAGCTGGCAGAAAGGCTTTCTGACTCAGTGGGTGACCATGGTTAATGTCATGCAAATATGCCTCAATTTCCCCGTCTGTAAAATGAAGATACTCCCTTCTGTAAAGCATCTTGTGGGCCTTTGATGGAAACAGGGAAGGATGGTCTTGTAGTTGAGGCACTGGCTTGCATCTAGGAAAGTCTGGAGTCAATCCCAGTTCTGTCACATATTTCCTGTACCCTGATATTGAGCCCCATAGAGTCAGGTGCTGTATATACACCTAGTAAGAGACAATCACTGTGCCATAGAGTCTAAAAAGACAGGACAGACAATGGGTGGGCAGAGAGGAAGTATTATTTTACAGAGCGAGAGTTGAAGCACAGAGAGATTAGGGCCTAGACTCTCAAAGGTATTTACACTCCTAACTTCCATTGAGTTCAGTGAAAGGATCCTAAATACCTTTGGAATCAGGGCCTTGCCCAAGGGCACACAGGCAGCAGTATTGCCATCATCGACCGTTTAGCAAGTGTAAGGCGGTGTCCAAAAAATCATGAGATGGAGATTGTTCCAAAGCAGAACCAGGAACTGAACAGGAGCTGCCTGAGTTCTAGCGCAGGGCCACAATCCCCCTTAAAGGAAAGTTTAGTGATTAAGGCACTTTAGCGACTGCTTTAAATTATGACAGCAGAGTGAACCCTCTGTCCAGCTAAGGGAGACTTGACTTGCCTGCGCCCTGGGGCTTGTTCTTGGTTTGGAAACATCAATTACAGCAGAAAGTCCAAAGTTCAGACGTGACCTCAGGCAAAAGGGATTTCAAACACCTGTCAGGCTGGGAGAAGGGATTCCTAAAGCCCTGCAGCAGCTGGGACCAAGGCCGTGCAAACATCCACAGAGCGGGAGTGTCTTAGAACCAGGCACCTGCCCTTAAATCTCTGCGGAATTGTGAGGTTCATTAAAAAAAAACAACAATAAAAGAATCCCTGTGAACATGAATGGGCTGGAATGAAGCATGACTGAGAAGCCAATGAATTTGCTATAACCGAGGTTCCTGTCAATCAGTCACTCTCACTTGCCTGGCAAAGGTTGCACGGGATCTATTTGTCAATGTGATGCAATAGTTTCTCATTTGACAAGCCTGCTAGCTCCTGATGAAAGGAGTCACTTAGCACCTTCCTTATAGCGGGTGAGGAAGGAGCGGCAGTGTCAATGCCGTTAAAGCTAATTGCTGGCTGCTGATAGTCTTGGAGGTGCTAACTAATTGGTGTGGCTTCACCAATGAGAGAGCCCGGCTGATCTGGCCAAGGGGCACAGACTTAATATAAGTGATCCAGAAGCAGGGGTTGGATGTCTTACGTGTTTAGTTAAACAATGGCTTTCTCCAGGCACTTGTGGACCAGTGTAAAGAGTGTACTTTGCTGCCAGTCTACAAAAGGTTAGTTTTTTTTAATGTATAACATAATTTTTTAGTGGTAGGTTCTTTTTGGTTAAATGATCTGCTCATCATGTTAAAGTCCTAGAGAACCATGACTAATGTGCTCCCTGAGATGATTGACTAACCCTAGAGCTGGAGGAAAACTTCCTAAAACTTGAATTCTTTTTTTTTTTTTTTAACTGGTGCAAGAACTCTGAACTTTGGCAAAAGCACCCAACTTGAAGCTTCTTTTTCTCTCTCCTTTCCTCCAGCCCCTCTCCTGCATGGCTATAACTATCTTCTTGCTGAAAAAAGCTATAGGCTAATATTTTTGAAAGTAGGTAGTGACTCTAGTTACCTGAGTGAGGACACCTTTAAAGTGTGTGGTGTGGTGGTGGGTGTCTTGTTGTGTGTGGATTTATTTTTGGTGGGTGCTCAGCAGTTTCTGAAAGTCAAGTATTTTAAGGTGTCCGGGTACCCAAAATAACTAGTTGCTTCTGAAAAACTGGACTGTAACTTAAATGAGATTAAGGATCATGATTAACTTGATACCTTCTGGTATAAGGCATAAAGATAACTTCTTATATCCCCCTGCTCCAGTGGTCTTGCCTTTCCTGTGTGTTGTCTTCCATTAGGCATGTGAAATCTGATTCCCATTAACTCTAGTACTGGACTCATCTTAACAAGAGATCCACATCTGTGGAAGTGTGTGTGGGGAAATTGTTACTCTCTCTCCTCTTTAGATGGTGTATTAGTGCCTCAGAAGAAGGAGCAGCCTCCACCGTGTCTGTCTGATGGTCCTGTGTGCCCAGAGAATGGGGTGGTAAGACTCAAAATAACCCATTCTAGCCCTGTGTAATGCTAGTTCTTGGGGCAGTTGCAGACTATTCTAGACTGTGTGTGCATTGGCTTAAAATAGCCACTTAACAACACTGAAACAGCCTGTGTAATGATTGGAAGAGCTCTTGTGACTTCATATAAATCTGACAGGTTTCAGAGTGGGATCCGTGTTGGTCTGTATCAGCAAAAATGAGGAGTCCTTGTGGCACCTTGGAGACTAACAAATTTATGTGGGGTTCTAGCCCACGAAAGCTTATGCCCAAATAACATTGTTAGTCTCTAAGGTGCCACAAGGACTCCTCGTTGTTTCTCTCTAAATCTGAGGGGCTCAAGCCCGCCTTAGACACATGGATTCCCCAGTGCCTGTTAGCTACTGTGCTAGGTACCCAAATTCCTAAGGCCGCTTCGAAAACCTGTTCTCTGTCAGATGGAATGCCTCCTCTTGAGTCAATGAGTGTAGACGAATCTATCATACTGCAGGGACTCTCCCAAAACTAACTTTTCTGCAGCAGACACCAGAGTTTTCACGTGATGTGAAAACAAACTGTAACTAGCCTCAGGCTAAGGTAGCGAATTATGGCAATTCACATTCAATTCCTATCTCTATTAAAGATTGCTCACTCTAAACAGTGAGATTCATACAACCTATTTGCTGCATGCTAGGTCAAGTGCTGTTCCTTGACTGTTGTCTAGCCCTCAAAGTGGACAGTTTCCTTTTTTGCTTGGGAAAGGAAGCCTCTTATCTCCAATTTGTTGCCAAATTGTTCTGGCTGAAATGTTCTGGGGTGAGTGGCGGGGGTGTGTGTGTGGGGGGGAAACAGGGAAAACTTAAGTGCCCATGTTGGGAGAAGATATTGATTGATCTCTGTGGTTAAGACTGACTGGAACCTCTGAGACTTGGACCCTGTTTCTAGCTATGCCACAGATCCCCGGTTTGACCTTGGATAAATCACATAATCTCTTCTGTAAAACAGAAGAGGGGAAACTTTTTATTTCTGCATCAGATGGGTGTTTTGAGGATAGCATTAATTTCAATTCAATGAGCCTATTGGCATGACAAGCTGAGTTTTGCCAAAAGATAATAGAACTAACTAGGTAGTAAGCCAGCTACCTTAGAAACATCACCAGATGGATTGATGCCCCAAGGAGGGTGGAAGTCTTAAGATCTGTTGCAATCCCGAAAGTGGTGAGCAACCTTCATATTGGAGATCTTTCTTGACAATTGTAAGTGCGGTGATTATTAATAAAATGTGAAATAGCCATTCAGTCTGGAGCCTAGGAAATCCCCTTCAGTATAATCAGCCAACACCATGCTCACCTGGAGAGGCTGGGTCAGATCTGAACGACACGATTTACACAAACTGCAAAGCGAATCCTAAACACAGTGACAAACCAATACAGCCGCTAAGTGGCAGTATTAGTCTATGGTTTGGCTTGATTCATCCATATACCTTGGGTAGTTACTTAAGGCTTGTCTAATTGAGAAAGTTGTACTGGGTTAACATCAGTATATGTTCTGGTGTTTAAGTAGACTTAAACTGGTGCAAAAGCCCGTGTGGATGTTGTTTTGGGTTTAAGCTAGACTTTTATTTCACTTTAGCTGAGGCCAATTAAAAATTGATTTAAGCTAAAATCAAAATGAGTTGCTCTTAAACTGAAATAAGAGTGTCTACCCCGAAGCCTACACTGGCTTAATTTAAATTGGTTTTTAAAACAGATTAAGATAAACCAGTGCAACTTTCCTGTCTACACAAGGCCTTGATCCTGCTTTGATTAGGTAACAGGTGCCTTGCACTCATGTCACAGTTGCATCAAATAAGATGAGGTTTTTTGTTTCATCCCCTTCTTTAAATCTTCTCTAGCTGATGACTGACTGCTTCTTCCTTCACAGGCAGTCCTGTGTTCAGCAATGGGAGGGGGTAGAAGATCTGGTCTCCACACTTCTATATTGGTTTAACTATTTCCGGGGGGTAGGGGGGTGACCTTTTACTGAAATAGCTAAACCAGCACAGCCCCTAGTGTGGATGCAGTTACAGTGGTATCAATGTACTGCTACCAGTGTAGCATATTCCCTTTCCCTAATAGGAATAAGTGATGCTAATAGAAGCACCTTTATACCAAAATTGTCAACATTAGAGAGTGGTATTGTTTTATCACTTCAATGATAAAACAGTATTCTTGCCAGCAAGTTAAAGAAGTATGGGCTGGATGAATGGACGGTAAGGTGGATAGAAAACTGGCTGGATGGTCGTGCTCAACGGGTAGTGATCAATGGCTCCATGTCTAATTGGCAGCCAGTATCAAGTGGAGTGCCCCAAGGGTCGGTGCTGGGGCCGGTTTTGTTCAATATCTTCATCAACGATCTGGAGGATGGTGTGGACTGCACCCTTAGCAAGTTTGCAGATGACACTAAATTGGGAGGAGTGGTTGATACACTGGAGGGTAGGGACAGGATACAGAGGGACCTAGACAAATTAGAGGATTGGGCCAAAAGAAATCTGATGAGGTTCAGCAAGGACAAGTGCAGAGTCCTGCACTTAGGACGGAAGAATCCCATGCACTGCTACAGACTAGGGACCGAATGGCTGGGCAGCAGTTCTGCAGAAAAGGACCTAGGGGTTACGGTGGACGAAAAGCTGAATATGAGTCAACAGTGTGCCCTTGTTGCCAAGAAGGTTAACGGCATTTTGGGCTGTATAAGTAGGGGCATTTCCAGCAGATCGAGGGACGTGATTATTCCCCTCTATTCGGCACTGGTGAGGCCTCATTTGGAGTACTGTGTCCAGTTTTGGGCCCCTCACTACAAGAAGGATGTGGATAAATTGGAAAGAGTCCAGCGGAGGGCAACAAAAAAGAGGAGGGGGCTGGAGCACATGACTTATGAGGAGAGGCTGAGGGAACTGGGATTGTTTAGCCTGCAGAAGAGAAGAGTGAGGGGGGATTTGATAGCGGCTTTCAACTACCTAAAAGGGGGTTCCAAAGAGGATGGATCTAGACTGTTCTCTGTGGTAGAAGATGACAGAACAAGGAGTAATGGTCTCAAGTTGCAGAGGGGGAGGTTTAGGTTGGATATTAGGAAAAACTTTTTCACTAGTAGGGTGGTGAAGCACTGGAATGGGTTACCTAGGGAGGTGGTGGAATCTCCTTCCTTCGAGGTTTTTAAGGTCAGGCTTGACAAAGCCCTGGCTGGGATGATCTAGTTGGGGTTGGTCCTGCTTTGAGCAGGGGGTTGGACTAGATGACCTCCTGAGGTCCCTTCCAACCCTGAGATTCTATGATACTGGGTTAACTCTGTGTCCTGGGAATCAAGTGTCCAGGACTGGGGAATTAAAACAGATCCCAATGTTCTTTCAGAGAACAAGCAGGGTGGGGAAACAACATACCTGCTAGCTTCAGTGAGGTGTTGGCTTCAAAGCCTTACCAGTATCCTTTTAAATACAAAACTCATCAGGTTGATGTTGCTTAAAACAAACACTCTGCAGTCCCTGAGCTCCCCTCCCCTTTTTGTTCCAGGATAGGCTCTTTAATCATCCTCCAAACCGATACTGCAGTGATGGTATCTCCTTTATTTTTGGATTTTCTAGAGATACAAAATGGCCTTGGCTGGGGAAAAGAGCAGGGTGTTTTCTCGGTCTTCTGTGTTCTTGAATTTTTTCCTGTGAGGCCCCTTTTTATACTCTGATGTGATGGGTACTGGCTGTATGTAGCCCTGACTCTAGGGATTCTCTTTCCTGAGACCGCTATTCACTAGTTTAAATGTTCTCTAATCCAGGCTACGCTGCAAAGTACCCTGCCTTCTGGGGCACATGCTATTATAGCAATTGTACCTTCCCGATACGGTTAAGTCCCCCTTGCAGGGTAGCTGGCACTGAATCTGGTGCGTGGGAGACAGTAGTATAGCCTGGAGGACTGAGCGCTGGACTGGGAGTCAGGAGACCTGGTCTTGGCTCTGCCATTGACCAGCTTGACTTTGAGCAAGTCAATTCCCACCCCTCTGTTTCCCCATCTGTAAAATGGGAATTATGATAAATGCCTCACTTTGAGATGTGGTGGTGGGCACTAGATCGGATGGGTATTACGTTATTCCTGTTGCGCAAATACAAACAACTTTCACTGCCAAGCCCTACATTGCGAACCAGGGAAAAAGTTCCTGGAAGCTTTAGGTTGGATGATAAGGTGCTGGGCTGGGGGTCAGGAGACCTAGATCTTACTCCCATCTCGGGCACTGGCCTGCTTTGTGGCCTTGGGTAAGTCTCTTCCCCTCTAGGGTGACCAGACAGCAAGTGTGAAAAATCAGGACGGGGGTGGGGGATATTAGGCACCTGTATAAGACAAAGCCCCAAATATCAGGACTGGCCCTATGAAATCAGGACATTTGGTCACCCTATTCCCCTCCCACCCTGTGTCTAGCTTGTAGGCTCTTCAGGGACTTCTCTTACGATATAGCTGGTCTTGTCTAAACACGATTACCCGGGTTTAACTCCGATTTTAATTAGACTGGTGCCTGATCTCACTTGTTTGAAACTCATTCTGTTGGTTTAGCTTGTGTCAGCATATGTACCGATCTAAGCTAACGCAATAGAACCAGTCTGAAACAAGAGAAGGCATCGGGCTAACTAAATCTGTATACAATAACACTAGTTACAATGGAACAACTCTGTAGGTCAGGCTTCTATAAAGCAGTTTGCACACGGGGACTTGAGGTGTGTGTGTGTGGGGGGGGTGCTTTCAGGAACTACTGTAATACAAATAACTTCTTTGCCAGGCTCCACTCCAGACTAGTGCGAGTCCCCAGCATGACCGTCTCCTTCCTCCAGCCCATGCAGAGCCTCAGACCAGAGAAACACCAAATCAAAATGCTGAACGACTTTATGTACAGCGCTTCCATGGTAAGCTCACCTCCACTGGTGGGAGGGGGAGGGTGAAGCGCAGGCATGGCGCATGTGCTGCAGGAAACCATTCCTGAGTGCAAGCGATCCCATCTGCTGCAGTGACTTCAGTGCTAGTACTGGCCTGAATGCCCCATGGCTCCACAATGGGGCATGGGACGCTATACAAAGTAGCATCTTTCCATGAGGTGAAGACAAGGCTCTGACCACTTGGCCAGTGTCTTGGCCCAGCTAGATAACTCTGCCTAAATCTCCCCCTGCAGTGTGAGAGGTAGTCAATCACTTCCTGACGAACACTGCTGCTGTGATATAAACAGCTGCCATGTTCTGCTCTAGAGGTGGCTGCATTTCATTGTATCCTGGAGTGTACAGTCAAAGGTAAGTAAGCGCATTAATGGAGCGTGCTGGGGAAATGTGGACTGTGTCTTCAGTGACTTGACATCTTTCAATTCAGAGCTCGAGGAGGAACTGAAATGTTCTCAGGCGTGGACCAGACAGCTGTCCTGCCGCGTGAATGAGCTGGAGCGTCTCATGTGCCCAGAGGTAGGCAAACACTCAATGGCTCTCGGGGGAGGTCTGGATTCTGGTGACTGATCTACTTTCTCCCTGACACCATGCAGGTGGAGTGGCGTAACTCTGTCCAGCCCAGCCTGGGTGAGAAGCTGCAGCTGCACCTGGAGCGCTCGCTACTGGAGAAGCAGGAGCTGGAGTGCCAAGCTCTGAGGGCTGAGGAGAGCATCCAGGACCTCAAGCGTGAGAGTAAAGACCCTGCGTGTGATGCATGGGAAGTGTGCAATTCTTTGCACCATGTGTAGGGCTGATTCCAGGTTCTGAGCAATGCTCCCTTGTGGGAAAGGAGGCTAGGGTGTGACCAGGGACAAAAGCTGCTCCAAACTTACTGTCCATCTGGGGGTGGAAGCAGGGAGACAGCCCTGACCATGCCAAACACCTATATATGGAAGAGCAAAACATTTCAGAGATGGGTTAATCTCCCCATTTTCTTACACACCTGGGAGGGAAGTCAAGTGACTTGTATCCAGGGTTGCCCTTGGTGTAACCACTATCCAGTGCTGTCATGTGCTGATGCCAGCAGTGACCCTAAATGGAATAATGTCTCTTTCCCTCTGCAGTTGCTGTTCTGCAGAAGCGCCTGCAGGCTGGGTGTCCCTCTCCAGCCACCCTAGCTCTGTTGGCTACTGCTCCTCAGTCTCTCCCACCCTCACCTCCCGCTTTGCCTTCCCCTCCCCTGCAACTTTCTTCCATCAGGTAAGACCTGTGGCAGCTCTCCCATCATTATGAAGGGATGGGTATAGATGGGCGACTCTACTACAACACTCAAACCCTAGAGATAAACCAGGCTGTAGGGCTGGGATGACTAAACAGGTGTCAGGAGTAATGGGGAGGTGGGTGTGTCCAAATTGCACCTTGCACCCGGGCTTCAGACCTACAACTCTGCAAATAACGGACTCTTTGGATGTGCCAGTGAATGGAAGAGTTGGTTCTGAGTTGAACTGAAACTTTGAGCTAATTTAAAACACTGAACTTTGTTCTGCAATATTTGAATTTTGACTTCTACCATCTTTAAACTCATAAAATAGAGTTTTGAAACAGTCACTCAAAACTGAAAAACGAACACTTGGATATTTTTTCCCCAGAAGCTTGTGGTGGTTTTGCTTTAAAAAAAAAAAAAATAAATAAAAATAAAAATTTTTTAATTCTGTCAGTGTTGCAAAATCTGAATTTTTCCACTTGAAAAACTTTGACATAGTTTGCCAAACTCTATTCAGGTCCCTCGTGTAGCTGGTGATGTTGGGACTTGAGAAGTCTCCATCCTGGCTGGATCACTGCTTTGGGGGGTGCTAATGTAGTCACAACCCACAGTCCAGGGTTCCTAAGCCCTCTTGGGGAAGGGTACTGTGCCATCTGGGCTCTATCCACACTGGGAGATGTTCCCTAACTAATGCTCATGACTTCAGAAGCAGAACAGGCTTTTTCATGATGTACAACCCTCGTATCTTGCTATGGTGAGAGGAAAATGGCTTCCTTCATGCCTTCAAGAACTCCTAGGTCTACTGTGGGAGTACAGCCAGGAGGAATTCTCGTTGTGACTAATGGACAGACTGGCAATGCCACTCACTCGTGGCCTTAAGACTTCTAGGGGCACATCCCATGGTTCTAGTGCAGCAGTAGGCTGAGCTGCTCCATGAATTCTCCAACAGTTGTGGTGGAGAGAATCTGTCCTCTTCTGGGTGCCCAGGGGTGGGGGAAATTGTCCTGCAGTGCCTTGCCACTGGTGGCACTTGAGTGGTGCTAGTCCGTGACCACACTAGTGGTCCTAGTCACAACTGGTAAGTGCTGGTCACCCAACCGGACCAGCCAATTCCAGTTAGAAGCACCATTGCTCTTGTCTGGAGTGTGTCTGTCAAGTTAGGAGTAACACTCGAGTTAACTCTGCAGTGATGATTAATCCCTAAATCTCCCTTTCTGGATTTAGGACACTTGGTTGTAGGAGACACCTGGTCATTCCTGTGAGCACTCAGCTGTGATGCAGTGGCACTAGCGATATGTGTAGCAGTAGTGCTCTGATGGTTGTGGTACCAGAGTTGTTTGTGAGGCAGGTGGCTTTAAAAGCAACAGGGCTGTGAAGTTGAGAGATCAGATCCTGCTGTATAGTTGCATACCTGCTGGTTCCATCTCCTCTCCTTCAGGATCTCCTGGGTCTGGCATTTACCTTTCATTCACCAAAGATCTGAGTTAACTTTTTTTTTTTTTTTTTTCCCCCTGGTAGCAACAGCTACTCAGCGGTTGGCCCTGTCAGAAGGTGGTGCTGAGCACTCGGCATCACTAGAATACCTCTACCCTGGCAGAGACTTGAGCTCTGAGCCAGTGCACGGAGGGATGTAGAAATAGCTTTTCCTCTTGCCTCCTCCACCATCTGCTACTACTGTGCAGTAGCACTGCTCCCATACTGCATTGCTGCTGGACCCATGTGGGAGGGGAACTGTGCAAAGGATGAGGGGCTCAGATGTGACACAGATGCTTTTTTCTCCCCTATCCCTCTCTCCAGACTCCTCCTCTCTAAAAGGCACAAGAAGTCAGCAGTGAAGCCAGCTGCACAGACTCCACCTAAGCAGGGAAGTGCCCCCTGTGGTATGTGTAGCACCAGCCTGTGCTGGCTCTCACCAGCTGGGGCATTGGGGCTGGGGGTGGGAGGAGGAGACTTTGTCAGTGCTACATGTAACTATACTAAATCTGAATTGGGCCCATGTGGCCTGACCCAACCGAATGAGCCTACACTACCTCCCTCCTGGGAGGGTGGATGAAATGGCTTCACCAAAACTGGGCTGGAGGTGCTGTGGGAAGCAGCTCTCTCCCCTGTACTCTGGTCCCCACTTCCCTGAACTGGAATGTACACTTTCCCTGAGCCCCCTTCTGAGAGCTCTCCAAGGCTCATGTCTAACTGCCCCTTTTCATCCTGCAGATGTACGTGTCTTGTCCCAGCAGGACAGCATGAAGGAAGTGCTGGATACAATCCGCCGTGGGGTCTCCCTGAGACCAGTGTGCAGGTCCAGAGAAGTAAGGGCTGGAGCTACCTTAGTTGTAGCACCCTAAGGTGCTAAACTGCTGTGTTCTAGACAGACCGTACCAGGGAAATGGTGCCATGTAACAGGTCTGTTAAGAGGTTTCCTGAAGAGGCTGACTTGATTTGCTAACATAGGACAAAGCAGTAAGAATGGAGGGTGTTAAGGGAAAGAGATCAAGTACCGTGTTCCTCCTTGGCTTGTCACTGTGTGAAGGGAGGTAACCAAATCTCCTTGCTAGCTGCAGTAACTGGCAGTGATCGTTTGTGCCTGGCACTGAACTCTCCCTGATCGGTTTTTTTTTCCTCCTCTTCCAAAGGGCAGGATGTCCCGCGTGGAAGAGGCCGCATCTCTGGAATATGAGCGGGAGAAGCCCTTGATCAAGAAAGGGAGCAAAGGCTGCTCTGAAACAGGTATGAACAACGGGATGTGAATGGCCAAAAGCAAGTCTGAGGCACAGATCCCAGTGGGGAACACATGAACAATGGCTAAGCCATCACACTGTCCATGTTTGAAGCCAGTATTAAGAACCTTTGTTTCTGCTTGCAGGTGGCTCTCTGGATTCCTCAGGCAACATGCCCACTTCAAGCCAGACTCTTCAACCCCTTGAGAGCCTCATCTGGGTCCCTAGCAGTGGGACTTCTAGTGGTGCCTGTGCTTCCCAGGCTTACAGAGAGGGGGATAGTGGCCCACAGAGGTAAACCAAAAGCTTGCATGGCAATGAAGTGCTCATGATTTACCTGTAGCTGCTAATGTGGATGGAATTTAACTTGCTGGAAGCTTCCTTGCAACCACATCAGCTTCTAGAATGCTGAGCTAGGTGTATCTGGCAGGAGGTGAGTTGCTTGCGGGAAGAGTGAAGTGGTCTCCCTTAATGCCTGCTGTTCTAGCTCTGTGTGCTAGACATGTCAGTCCTGCACCCACTGTCCTTTTCCAGCTCCTCCAAAGGGTGAGCTTGAACCCTCTCCTGGCTAGCTTTAGCTGCTGAATATCTCTAGCATCTTGGCTATCTATAGGTGAGCACTCTTCTAAAAGACTAGAACTAGCCTACAATTGTGCAGTGTCACATGTTCCTGCTGTAGGCGTCTCCTGGAACAAAATTAAAAGCAACCATGGTATCCACAAACTAAGGGCCACAGGATGGATGGGGGCTAGAAGACTGGAGCTGACTAAAAAGATGACAACCCTATTTTGCAGGAAATCTTTCCATAATGTTTAAGCTTCCAGTCTTCACCCATTCCAGAATTCTTTTGGCCAGCTCTGAGAACCTTCTCTGGAGTACAAAATGTGACCAAAGCCCACTGTCTTTTGAAGGTGTTAAGATTGGAAGGGCTGGTGGCCTCCACAGATGTCTAGAGCTCCTGACCTGAGACCAGGGTCCTGTGTTACTGGGTGCTGTACAGACATACAGGAAGAGCTGGTCCCTGCCTCAAAAAGCTGACAACTTAAATAGTACTTCCCTTCTCTCACCTTTCTTTCAGTCAATCTCCATTGCACAGATGGCGGTTGGGAGACTATAAGGAGTCTATGGCAGAATTGGGAATCAATCCATATCTCTAGTCTGGGCGCCTTAACTATTGCCTACCCTTCTGCTCCAAAAATGAATTGGTGAACTGGCTGGCTTCTTGTCTCCAACTGCTTACAGGGAGACTTTCCAAGGCCCAAGTGGGAGCTGGGCACCTGAACTGCCCTCTGTGCCTCTAAATCTCTTCCCTAGTGACCCTCTTCTGTCTTGCATGCTCCGTGACGTTCCCTATCAATCCCCAAAGCTGTCTGGGAGCAGCAGACTAAAATGCCCCACGTAGCAGGGGACTCAAAGGTGCAGGAGCGCCTGCAGGGTTGTCAGCTAAAATCTCAACATTGGGAGTTCTCATCTGGTTCAATGCTCCCACCTGACACAATAGAACCGCTTCCTCCCCTTTCAAACTGGCGCATTGCAGAACTGATATGAGCCCTATGTTGAACTCTAGGGAACAGGGAGATCCCGGCAGAAGCGCTGAAGATGTCACAAGGAGCGCTACTAGTCCCCTTCCAGCAATCACCCCCCTAGAGGAAGGGGACAACCTCAAGGAGATCCCTTGTGGCTCTCTAGCTAGCTTGGAGTTGGACACTACTCCTCAAATCCCAGAGGACTCTGAAGCAACTGACTGCAGCGGGTGTCCAAGTAGCAAGAACCCGCTGGCTGTGGGGAAAGAGAACACTAAGGATGGAGAGGCAGAGACTGTAGCAGCAGGTGAGATGTGTGAGGGGGAGCTGAGTGGAGGCCCAGCATGTGAGGTGGCCCAGTCTCTTGGCCTTGGTGACCAGGGCTCTGGGGAGATGAATCCCTACTCAGTGTGGTGCTCTGAAGACTGACCTTGCTAGCTGCAAACATCTGTCTTTAGCACCCCTTGATGCCTCTTGCCCATCAGAAACCAGCCCTTCTGTGGAGGATCTGCTTGTCAGGGGCACAGGTCAGAACATAAACGCCATAGCTGCCTCCTGCATGGATGATGCCATGGTTTCGAAATCAAATGCCAGCCAAGCCCTGTCTGCTGAGCCCACTACTAGAGACCTGCTTCTTCCAGGAGCCACAGAGAAGCCGCCACCTCTGTACCCTGTTGCCACTGAGGTAGAAACCAAGATGGTTCCAGACGGTGGAGACCTTGGTGAGGCAGAGAAGATGCCTTCAGCTAGTTCCATTGAGCCTCTGGTGAGGAGCTTGCCTGCAGGGGCAGAAATGAAGCTGGAGGGAGGAGTTGGGGCCAATTTTGCCAGGGACCAAAGCAATCCCCTAAAGGATAGCCCAACTATTGCTATAGCTGCCCTCCCACTGCCATGCGCCATAGAGGCTCCAGGGCCTGCGGGGTTTGAGGAGGTTTTGCCAGATCTGTTCATGGAGGCTGGCCCTGCAGACTCCTCTGACTGCAAGCAGACCAGCCCTGTGCTCTTGGACCCTCTTTGTACAACTGCAATAAAAGTGCACCAAGAGCAGCTCCGGGAAGCAGCAACTCAGGCTGGTTCTGAGACCTACTAGGTTGTTTAGGGGGCGTGTGGGGGCAGGGTGTTAACTGTCTAGTACAAACACCGAGCAAGAAGTGGTGTGGCACTCGATAAGGACATGACTGACGGATGTTAAAATCTCAGTCTAAGTATTTAGTAGGAAAAGCCAAGTAAATACTCGAACAAGATTTTAACCAACTTTAAAAAAAATATATAAAAAAATCCTAATGACATGACCAGAAGTGCATGCAATAGTGGGGAAGCCCTTTGCCTGCTTGCTGGATGCTTATGGGTGGATATAAATGAAGGGGCAAAGCATGTACTCTGTTTGGGGGAAGAAGGGGTTCACTGGCACTGGTCTCAACACTTAGTGCCTCAGCTAATGTCATACAGGCTAATTGGTAAAAGGCTGCTTACCCCAGCTTTCTGAGGTTCCTCAGGCCTTGTCTGGGGTGAATGAAGTTGGGGGCCAGTGGACTGTCCTTCTTGCCTGGTTTTAATTATGTAACTTTTCTAGTTTTTTATGAAATACCAAGTGTCTGTGCCCTAAGCGCACTCTGTGTGGTGCACTGGGCAAACCTTTCTCGGACTTCAAAATAAAACCTGTATTACTTGCTACTCAAACTGTGCATGTTTCTGTCCCCTGCTGCTTGCAGGTACTGGGTTGGTTCTGGTGCTATCCCAGTGATGACCACAGCACGATGCTCTTGTCTGTGACATGCTGGATAGCTCTAACTCGGTGGTGCTATGTAATAGCCCCTGGAATTTCTAGGCATAGCTGAGCTTGTGGCCTGCAAGTGAATCTGCTCCGAAAAGCTGCAGCAAGCAGACTGTGAATACTAACTTGAATAAATAAAGGCTACTGGGGCTCAAGGAAAGAAGGTGCTTCCCCTACCAGAGTCAGATCTTCCCTAGCCACTCCTGCTTTTGGTCTCCCAGATCGGCCTGGCAGTAGCTTATTCTCTCTGGGCCATTCAGTTCTTGGCATCTGAGGACTGGCTTAGTAATCAAGTGCTGATGGAATCCAGGGTGGATAGGCAAAATGCAGTCACTTGCATACACAGAAAAACTAAATGTGTAGTAGCTGGAGCTCCTGGATTTCTGGAGGGAGCCTGGTTGTGCTAGGTGCTGCATGTACATCTTGTAAAGGCCATAAGGGGAGGGGAACCAGCAGCTCATATGAGGGAAGTGACCTTCTGTATAGTGTCTGAGCTGGTCCTAGAACGCTGATCCCCTCCACTGGACCATACGGCCTTGCCCAAAACTTGGGGAAGAGGATTCCCCCTTCCCGCTCAGGCTATTACTTCAGCAGAACCAGCCTGGAAGCTGGGAGTTTGCTTGAGTAAATCAAGCTCTACTCTTGCAGGTTGACAGCTGATCATCCTGCCGGTGGTAGAGACTAATTATGGGCACTAAAGTGAGATGACAAATCCTTCTCTGCTATGGACAGGAAGGTTAGTCCTGTCTTCACAGGGCTGATTTGCACCGCTCTGCTCCCCCATTTCCCAGACCTGATGCACTAACCCTCTGCCCCAGCAGATTCCTGTTTACATAAGAACAGACATATACTGGGTGAGACCAAAGGCCCATCTAGCCCAGTATCCTGTCTTCTGACTGTGGCCAATGCCAGGTGCCCCAGAGGGAATGAACAGGGAATCACCAAGTGATCCATCCCCTGTCACTGATTCCTAGCTTCTGTGCCCCCCTGCCCCCATGCTTTCATTACATTTCTCAGGACCCTCCAGCTTGACTAATTTTTTCCTTTGGTGGGATTCCTGCAGAGTTTGCTGAGCGAGATCATGTGCTCCACAGCAAATGCTGGATTAAGGGGCTGGCTCTAAACGTAGGAAGGCAAGGCGGGGGAGGTATCTTATTGAATCAACTTTTGTTGGTTCAAGAACAAGCTTGTGAGCTTACTGAACGCAGCCCCATGAGCAGCTACTGCTCGAGAGGGTTGGAAATCAGGCTTAACGGGGCACCCAAAAAGCGGTGTGTGTGTGTGTGTGTGTGTGTGTGTGTGTGAGAGAGAGAGAAAATGTTTGTGGGAGAATGATGCTTCGACTGAAGCAGCGCTCATGCTGCTAATGGATGGCAAGTAGTCCAGCCACTTACCCTACCTATGGCCACTGCTCGAAGCACACCAGCACCGCCAACGTTGCATGGGAGGAGTGTGGCTGTTTTAAACAAAAGTAAAATGTACAGCTGCAAATTGCCCCTTGTCAAACAGCCTTGGCCGGTGGTGTGGGTTTTTCACCCCCCCACAGATGTAGCTATGCCAACTTAACTTTTAATTGTAAACCAAGCTCTTGCCTCATTTGGGTCCTGGTGGCCTGTATTCAGTGTAGCCATGGGAACAGAGATGATGATTCCATTCAGTTTGTCTATCTGGGCACACCCTAGTGTGCACCAGGTGCTAGGTACCAAGAAAATACCAAGGTTCAGTGAGTTAAAATGAAACTCAATTGATCTTAGGGTGACCAGATGTCCTGATTGTATAGGGGCAGGCCTGATTTTTGGGGTGTTTTTTTATATATGGGCTCCTATTACCCCCCTCCCAATTTTTCACATTTGCTGTCTGGTCACCCTAATCGATCTTCTCTCACAGCAGGGTATTAGCAATGTTACAAACTGCACAGGAGCAGTGCAGGGAAGATAAACATGAATGAGGCGTAATGGACTGAAATGCAGCAAAGGAGACAGAGCCTGGGCCAGTGCAGTCTGTGCTCATTGACCACTCCCCTTGGGAGCCTGAGCCTTGATGTTTGCTATTTAAAACTGGAACTGCAACAAATCCCGCAGCAAACCCTCCTGCCTTGCCACTGAGATAAGAGGTCTCTTCTTGTAGCCTAGTACAGTGTCCTTGTCATATAGTGGGGAGTAGCCCTAAAATAGCACTAGGCAGAGCTACACTAGTGCAGGCAAGGGCAAACTGGGGACAGCACTAACAGAGCTCATTAGAATTTTACCCCTGTGCAAACCCTGAGTAGTCTCTACAACACTGTAGTGATCCCTAGGTGCAGGCAATGAGTGCTGATGGGCTGGGCGGGGGAGGGGGCACTTCTAGAATGTAGCTGAGGCCTAACACTTGTGCCCGTGTAGTGCAAACGGGACAGGAGAGGTGCAGTACAGCCCCAGATGTGGTTTGAGGTGGAGCTGGCACAGCCAGATAGGGCTTGTCCACATGAGAAAATTAATCATGTTAGAAACCACATCTGCTCAACACAGTTTAGCACTATGTAGAGAGGGAGGGTTAGGTTTAACTTTGCCAGCTGATCATGGCTGGCCGGACCTTAGGGTTATTCCTGGCCAGCTAAGCCCTGGTTAAAAACAGCTATCTAGCCAGAGTATTAGTTAATGTAACTTCCCAGTGCAGATGAGCCCAAAGGGGGTAGAATTCTCCTTCCCCTGGAGTTCTTGCTGAGCTGATCAATGCTAGCGCTGCCATTTAGGGTCACATGGACTAATTGGATCTCTGACTGCTAACACTTCAACTGTGTTATCAGTGGATGGGATGAGACAACTCTGTCCCTGGTGACTCCCATATGAGACAGTAGGAACTGGGCTGTGTATGGAAAATCCGCACTGGCTGCTAGACAAACGCTGCCCCTTTGCCGTTGGTAGAAAGAAGGGGAAGTGGAATCAATATGTAGGTGTCTTAGAAATCCCATCGATGGAACATTCAATTTGAGGCTGTTTCTCCAGGTGAGAGACAGCACTGTGCTATGCTGTGAAAAAACAATATTTCAGTCTGTGCGAGTTGGAGCTGGGGGAATGCTGTTCCTCCTCTTTGCCCTGCTCAGCTCAGAAGCCTGAACCTCTTTAATATTATTTCTATTGCCTCGGAGAACAAGTGCATTACAGGGAGGGTACTTAGCAGCATGCTAAACAAACAGCCCCATATTTCATTGCGAGGAGACAGCAGGTACTGTGCTAAATGGGACGTGCTGATCCCACAGCTGCTGCCCTAGTGCATTTACACACTTTTCTTAATTTTTTTTTTTAAAGTAATGATTAATGAAGGCGGCCTGTGGGTCTTATCCCCTCAACCACCTGATTTCAGCCAGCCAGTCCCTTGGAACAGCTGTCACCTCATTTAGGGAAGGGGCAAGAACAAACATCCCCCCTAGGGCTCTTGGTTTGTGCTGGCAGATGTATGGCAGGGGGCTGATGTACTTAGGAAAGTGACTGCAGGTGATTTGCAAATCAAAAGAGGCTTTACCTCCTACCCTCTCTCACCCTGTGGGAACAAGGTGGCTCTACTTAATTAGTCATATTTTCAGAACAGGCCTTCTCTCTGTTTGGGATTAGCTGTGATTCAGCCCTCAGTGGGCAGCAATGGGTAGAGCTGCACCAATGCAAAAACCTCTCTTGTTAGACAACAAGAAAAAGCAACAGCTTGCTCTGGTCAAATTTGCCCCAGCTTGAAACCTGGGTTAGCTCCAGTGTAGCTTTCCTTCTGTATGTTCAGGGTTAGTACTACTGCTGGCTGATTCAGGGCTAATCCCAAGCATGGATAAGGCAAGAAACAGGCCCTTCCTGCTGCCTAAGGTCTGTGGCTACTGCTGCTCCTGGGATATATAGTACCACCATCCTGTGCTTGTGGGGTCAGACCATATTGGCTGTATACCAGTGAGTGCTGCAGCGGCCAAGAAACCACGGGCCCAGCTGGCAAATGGGCACACTTGGGCCATCTCTTCCTGCTAAGTGTGCCACAGGGGGAGTCTCTATCACCAAATCATCTACTCCCTATGGAAAGCCATCCTCCCCATCCCAGCTCTCCAGCTGCTGATGAATCCAAAGGGAGGACCAGCTCCAGGGGTGGCTCACTCATACAACTTAGCTGGCAGTGAGACTCGCTAGCAGCAACTAAGCCACATAGTGCTGTTAAAGGAGAGGGCCTCTGTTAGCCTTGGCCCTCTCCTCTCCCCTCCCCTCCCCATTTTCACAAAGGGTCTATTGCAGTCATAATGGCCCACAGTTTGAAATGGCACTGGGAACTCTGGGATGCATGCCCAGAAAGCATTGTCATTAATAGGACTCAGGGCAGGGCTTATGTGGAGATGGGGTGTAACAGCAAGTCAAATTCAAATAACATGAGAAACAGACAATCATTTTTGCTATAACTGAGCCACATATAGTCGGGCTATTTCTGTCACTAGACTCATAGACTTTAAGGTCAGAAGAGACCATTATGATCCTCTAGTCTGATCTCCTGCACAACGCAGGCCACAGACTCTCACCCACCCATTCCTGCAATACTCTTCTCACCTATGTCTCAGCTATTGAAATCCTCAAATCATGGTTTAAAGACTTCAAGATGCAGAGAATCCTCCAGCAAGTGACCCATGCCCCACGCTGCAGAGGAAGGCAAAAAACCTCCAGGACCTCTGCCAATCTACCCTGGAGGAAAATTCCTTCCCGACCCCAGATATGGCGATCAGCTGAACCCTGAGCATGTGGGCAATGTTTCCTAACTCTGGCTACAGCAGAGCTGACATTATTATTTGTATGACTGTAGCCTCTAGGAGCCCTAATCAGAGACCAGGACCCCATGGCACTAGGCACTGTACAAACATAGGCCAAAAAGACAGCTGCTGCCCCAGAGAGTTTATAGTCTAAGTAATGCCAGTAATCTCAGTTCTCTGCAGGTTCAGTAGCTGTTTTACCTGTAACTGGCAATGATCCTACCAGCTGCCTCTATAATAGAGTGTTTCAATTCCTCCCACTGCCCAGGACAGAAAATATGCACCTAACTTTGTTTTTTTAAATCCCTTTTTTGAAGGGGGGCGGGGGGTGGTGGGAACAGGCCAACTCACCCTTATTATCATGAATCTGTCCCGCATCCAGTCTCCTCCCTGCCTCTCTTTTTCTACCCCACCCTTCCAACATGGCCCTGCCTCTTGCTGCTTATGTTAAATATTAGACACCCTCGCTCCTGAGGGGGCACTAATGACCTAGTTAGCTCATTAAAGTGAAGTTCCCAAGGGCTCTTGAGTTCTCCTTGCTGGGCTCCTCTCCAGCCTCGCTCTGTTGTCTTGTCCCTCTGGGCACCAACGTGTGCTTAATCTGCTGGGCAAATGGAATGTTTGCCCTGGTGAAAAGAAAACAAACAGGATATGAAAAGGCTTTAAAAAAAAAGTGGCCTGTGGTTTTGGTGCAAAGATGGCTGCAGGGAGTTTTACATAGGTATGTATGAGAGAAACAACCCAGAGTTCACTAAGGAGCCTGGATACTTCCAGGCTGGAACTAGTTCTGACAGCTGACTTCCATCCCAGGGCGTGACTCTCCCCACCTGACCCACTTCACTGGAGCTGTGAGCTGGGAAAGGGCCACAGCTGCTAGAGAACAGGAGAGTTTAACAGGCTAAAGTTCCTTAAGCAGCTAGCAATGGGTTGGCCCTAAGCAACCCTGAAATTTCAGGAGCACAATCTTTGCAGGGTAGCCTTGAGCTCTCTGGAAAGGCAGTGCCTTAGCAGATCAGGTGCAAGACTAGGACTTGGACCTTGGTTCTAGTCCCAGCTCTGACCCTGTGTAAGTTACTTTGCCTCTGATTCCCTAACCACCCTCTATCTAATTAGACTGTAGCCTCTTTGGGGCAGGGATTGCCTCTTACTACATGTCTGTACCGCACCCAGCAGGATCAGGTCTTGGTCTCTGTGAGCTGCCATAATACAATGAGATCCATAATGGCCCCTCTGACCCAAATACCCCAGACTTAGGAAAAACTTGGCTCCACATCAAGATAAGACCCACCTTAATAGCACCTACCCGATAGGGCCTGATTCCTTTCAGGGTTTACAGCTAGGCCTGCTGCAAGGAGAGGTCATTTGAAGACACAGTAACAGCAGCTCCAGCTCAGAAAGAATGGGGGGGGGGCATCTCCTCCCACCCAGACTATTTTCAAAGATTCTAAAAACTCTCCAAGCCCCAGGCACTGTGAGCAAAGCCAAGATTTCCCTGGAAGGCATCAGCAACAGAAGGCAAGTATCCAACATAAATACCTGCCTCCTATTCCTTCTGCCACCTTCCCCCTGGATGATGCCTGTAAATGATGCCTCTTGGGATGGAGACTGAATTAATTTAGTGCATAGCTCTCAGAGGGAAGCAGCGACGAGACCCCTTGGATCCTGCATGCCCCTCCCAGGAAAGGAATCAGTGAAGTGAGTGAAGAAGTTGCTCATGATATGCAATTTATCTCATTTGCATGTTCCCTCCCTCCTCTCCCCAGCTGCCATCTCCTGCCTTTAATAGGGCATGGCCCGGGAGCCATCACTCCAAGCGCTGTGTGATAACTGGGGGATGAAGCATGGCAGGAAAATTGTCCTGTTATTTTTAGGGCTGGGAATATGACTTGCCTCACCTGTCACATATTATAAAAGCTGCTTAAGGCTCAATTACCCATAATTGAGGCGGTGAGGGGGGTAGGATGTGTGCGGCTGGGGCCAGGCTATACTACGTGGGGCTGCTGCGGTTGGACAATTAGGATGCTTTGCAGATCTTGTCGGCCATTGTATCCCCACCGGGGAGCTGTTTTTTAAAAATTATTAGTGTCACTGAGATGCAGCTGACACACAAACTGTGAAGATGTCAGATCCACACAGCAAAGAGAGAAAATCGGTTTAAGGGAGAATAGCCTGTTAGAACAGTTGGAATACGTCCTCAGCTGTGGTTAAGGCATTTGTGTGTGTGTGTTTTTCTTTCATTCTATTGTAGAGGAAAATCTGCCTGTCCTGGAGAGCTTTAGCATTGGAATAGGAAGGCATGCTGCAGTTCAAGACTTAGGCTTGGGCTACACTACAAAGTTAGGTCAAACCAGCTACATTGCACAAGGGTGTGAAAAATCCACACTCCTGCGCGACGTAGTTAAGCTGACCTAGCCCCTGGTGTTGACGGCACTAGATTGATGGAAAAATTCTTCCGTCGACCTAGCTACTGCCCCTTGGGGAGGTGGATTGCCTATGGCGACGACAGGAGAGGCCCTCCCGTCGGCGTTGGTAGCGTCTACCCTGAAGCGCTGCAGCTGCGGTGTTGTGGTTGTGCTGCTGTAGCTTTTTGTAGACAAGCCCTGAGCTGCATCAGAAGACCTGGGTGGGGGAGCCTAGGACTGGAACAGCAGGGAGTTTATGCAGCTCCCATCTAGACCAGGCCTGGCTCTAACCAGAGCTATCAGCCTCTCACATACATGCAAGCAAGTGCTACGCTATTTATACTACAGGAGCATCCCTTGTGGCTATAGGGTGCACAAGAGAGGTTGTGTAGGCTAGTGAAGAAAGCACTGCATTAGGACTCAGGAGAGCTGGGTTCTCTTCTGGGCTGACTCTGACCTGTGCGTGACCTTGGGCAAGTCGCCTCCCCTCTCTGTGCCTCGCTTTCCCAATCTGTAAAACAGAGATAATGATACTCCCCTCCCTTGTAAAGAGCTTTGAGGGCTCTGGATGAAAATGCCAGGGGACATATATTGTCCTGAGCGACCCTGCAGCTCACCAGGGGTTCCCAAAGCAGCGTTCCCAGAAGATGACTGTCTGCCTATCTACATATAGGGCCATGCACTGACCCTGAGAACGCCACTGAAGAGACTTCCTAGCAATTACCTTTGTGTAGGTCCTCTAGACAAGATCTTAAAAGACTGAGGCCCTCCTTGAAATGTTCCACCCACAGTTGTATGGCTATTGCCTGGCGGGGTGGTGCCTTCCGCCCTCCCGAGTTGGCTGCCTTTCAGTTGTGGTTGAAGTGACAGCCGGGCTGCCTAGATCCTGCAACCACTGACCTAGCGCAGGAGTGACTTGAGGTGAGATTGCCACCCTGGAACTCAGCGCGATGCCAAATGTGTGCATTTTCCAGGTCAGGGGCATACGCTGAAATGCACTTTAGGGTCTTCCAGAGTGAGCTGTTGTGACCGCAAGGAGAATAGCATATACTGGGCCTCATTCTCCACTGCCCTGCGCTGCGTGTGGTCATAGACCCCACTCAGCTCTATCCTGATTCCATAGCACTCGCTGTGCGCTGGGGTAAATAACCGCATGAGGGCAATAGGCAGTCAGCCCCCCTCCCCGTGTTTATCTCACTCAGATTTGTAGGTAGCAGATGGAGAAGTGGATGTGCCTAATAACTGAGTCACGGCCCTAGCTGGTAGCTTCCGTGAAGGCAGAAGGGATGTGAATAAGGAGGGATGTGCGTGTGTGTTAGGAGCAGCATCTGCCATTAACACTGATTCCAGTCTGGTTTCCGATGCCAAGAATCTAAAAGAAAAATCAATAGATTGGCTCTCCCTTGGGCTTGGCATTTCCCATCTCATTATAAGCTGGAATCTCAGCCTCATCGTTTCATGAGTCAAAGCCAGGGGAGGCCCTGTAGTGTCAACTTGCATGCTGCCCTCTTAGGGAGGTCGTGCTGGTGTGTTAGCGCCTCTCCTCTGGAGCCGCTGCTGGCTCCTGCTAGCAGAGCAGGAAAGAGAAAAATGAAGGCAGCTGCTTGAACAGCATCTTGCTTCATTAACCCCAGCAGCCTGCCATGCAAATGAGAGGGGAGTGTGTATACCCTGATGCTGAGGGAAAAGGGGGGTGAGTTTATCTGGCTTAATGTGATCCTGGAATGGGGGAGCATCCCAAATGTCTGGGATGCAATTTAATGGTGCAAAGTTCAAGGTCATGCCCTTAGGGACTAACGACAAGACTGTTTGCTATCAGTTGGAAGCAACAGAGGAGGAGAAAGACCTGAGTGTATTGGGCAATTACAGGCTGACTGGTGATGTGATGAGGCTGTGAAAAAAGTCTAATGCACTCCTAGGATGCATCAGGTGAGGTATATCCAGTAGAGATACGGCAGTGTTATTACCATTATACAAAGCACTGGTGAGACCTCATCTAGAATTCTGTGCAATTCTGGTCTTCCATGTTTAATAAGGCTGAATTCAAACAGGAACAGGCGCAGAGAAGGATTACTAGGCTGATCAGAGGAGTGGAAAACCTACCTTATGAGAGGAAACTTAAGGAGCTTGCTTGTTTAGCCTAACAAAAATGAAGGCTGAGGGGAGAGATGACTGTTCTCTATAAATACATCAGAGGGATAAATACCAGAATGGGAGAGGAGTTATTTAAGTTAAGGGCCAATGTTGGCACGAGAACAAATGGATGTAAACTGGCCATCAATAAGTTTAGGCTTCAAATTAGACAGAGGTTTCTAACCATCAGAGTGAAGTTCTGGAACATCATCCCCAGGGGAGTAGTGGGGCCTGAAACCTAACTTGTGAGCTATGGAGAGCATGGTATAATGAGGTGGCCTACAGTGGTACATGGCCCATCCATGACGGCTATTAGCGTGGGGCAGGGGTCACTTGCTGGTTTGAACTACAGTAAATGGTGGATTCTCTATACCTTGAAGTGTTTAAATCAAAATGTGAGGGCTTCAGTAATTCAGCCAGAGGGCCTACTGCAGGAGGGAGTGGGTGGGTGAGGTTCTGTGCCCTGCGATGTGCAGGAGGCCAGACTAGATGATCATGATGGTTCCTTCTGTCCTTTAAAGTCTATGAGTCTGAGAGTGGGGTATTGGATTGTTGGGGGACAACATCTGCTCTGTCAACTCCCTCCCCGCCCACATCTGTCTGCAAAGCCAATGAAATTTGTGTTTATTTTTGTGGGGGGAAATGGTGGATGGGGTGCTAATCACTGCTCTTTCCTCCCCTTCCCCCAAAGCCTATCCATGATAGCGGCAGCTCCCAGACTCATCAGAATTTGCATGCAGTTCCAGCACCTGGGAGAAACCTTACAAACACCGCAGAGGGGAAAATAAAAAGTGGCCTCAAACTGAACTCTGCTCTGTTGCCTAGAGGTGGCGTCTCTCCAGGCACTTTGGCCCAGATCCTGAAAGTTAGGAGCCTGAATACTTTTGAGGATCTAGGCTCCTGTCCATCACAACCAGAGCCTGGATTCCAGCAGGACCTTGTGGCATTTCAAAACAAGCCACTGTGTGCTAGAGGGGATCCAATGCTGGCTACAGGCAAGGGACTCTGCGGATTAGGTTTAATATTTAGGAGGCTGTTTGGTTTATGGATTGATTCTGCCAATGTGCATGCCACTTAAAATGTCACTGCTCATATTGTTTTAAATCTCTCTCTGCATCCATGCATCACTGCATGATCTTCTCCTAGCTTTTTCCTCTAGCTGTGACTCGGCTGCTGTGACGTAAGCCAGACTGGACAATTTGAGGCTGCTGAAGTAGCACTCATTTAAAGCTGAGGAAGAACTGCTACAGTACTGGCCAGGGATGCAGGAGATCGGGTTTCAATTCCCAGCTCTGCCACAGAATCCCTGTCTGACCTTGGGCAAGTCACTCACGGCCAGACTTGCAAAGGTATTTAGGTGTCTAAAGAGGCAGATAGGCACCTAGCTGGATTTTTAAAAGCACTTGGGTGCCTTGGGATATTCCAAACCACCTATCTGCGTCCTTAGGCGCTTAAATATCTTTGCAAATCTGTCCTTTAATCTCTCTGGGCCTCGGGCCCCATCTGTAAAATGGGGATAATAATGTTTCCTTTGTCTGCCTTGTCTATTTAGATTTGTAATTTCATGACTGGTCATTCAACCACAAGCTGTTGGGCTAGATGCAGGAGGTCAGACTAGATGATCATAGTGGTCCCTTCTGGATGTAACATCTATAAAATATACCACAGAGAGAATGAGGATAGGTTTTAAAAAATTTATTTATAATATAAATAAAAACATAAAATTACCATAGTTTACATCAGTCACCAGAAATAACATCTAAAAACCTGCAGAAAAAAGGTAATATCTAATATATACAGACTGAAACCTGGCCTCTCCCCGTGGGTGGGTGGGACAGCAGAGCAGTTACTCACACGCCTAAGAGTGACACATTGGCAATGCATACGGTCAAAGTCAAACACGGCATTGTGCAAAGGCAGCGTCTCCAGTCAATCACATTGTACAGCACTTGTGGAGGATACAGGGCTGGTGATACAAGGAATTCCCATGGGGTGCCATTGAAGTCAGTGGGACTGTGCCCCTTGACTTCAATGGGGAAGAGCAGGGCCTTAATGAGACATGAGCTGGTGCCTGGTGGAAAACTGTTCAAGGGATCCTGGTCAGGAGCAATTCTGCTCTTCTTGCATGATGTATCGTTTGCATCTGGCGCTTACCCATTGGCCTCCAGTAGGTGTGCTGTAGCTCAGCCGCAAGAGGCAGGAATTGCTGGGTGGAAAATTCTCTGGCCTGTGTTCTGCAGGAGGTCAGACTGAAATCTGGTTTATTCTAGATTGTAATGCCAGAAGGGACCAGGATAAGTCACAAGACTTGGCCTTTAGGTTCGGAATAGTCTTGCTCCATTATATTTTTTCTTTTGTTCAAATGTATATCCCAAGCTGTCTTTTCAGAAGATATGGGTGACATCTAGAGCCTAGGGTTTGAAATCTGAAACTGGATACAAATGTTACAAATAGCCTTTATCTTTCTAATGGGTCCATCAAAACCACCCTGAATGTCTAGGTGTTCAGAATCCAGATGCAGATGTAGTTTGAGGCTTTCTCTGAAGAGCTGCGTCATTTACGTCCCAATCTTCTAGCTGCACCTGTGTAGTGCCCTGGAGACTTCAACAGGGCTGTGTGTGGGTTACAGGATACAAAGCATATGTGGGCAATTGCAGGCTCAGAGCCTTAATATGCCCCGAACGTAGCGCTGCACCAATGGGAGGTGAGATTTCTGTAATGCTATGCCTTGTCCAGGGATTGCACTACCTACCTATCATCATGAGGATCTCCCCCATCCCAATCATGGCCCAATCTTCAGAGGTGCTGAGCACCTGCTGCTCCAATTAACTTGGGTGCGATTCATGGGTGCTCAACACCTCTGAAATTCCAGCCCAGGGTTTGGTATTGAAGAGCAAGCTGAAAACAGACACTTGGTGCCACTTTCTTACTGCTTGTTTCCTTTGATTAAAAAAAAAAAGAAGGAATCAGTGCAACATTAAAATGTGGAATTCTTCCCACTCAGACTGTTTGTTTTCCAGGAAGAATCAGCTGTATTTAAGGCAAATACAACCACCCCTTTCTGTAAGAGGTTATCTTGGGCACTACAAATATAAGGAACCATTTATTGGTTCCAAGTTATGATCATTTTCATTGCTAGTTGCTTGGATCCTCCCTGCCTCTGTGTGCAGTGTGTCAGAGAGGCAGTGAATGCGTGACACATGCATGGGGTGCAGGGGAAGCAAATCCATTTATTCTGTTGGGAGAAGAACACAATATTTTACAGAAAAATGTCTGCAAACTCGCAGCACCTCCCAATAGAAAATCTTTAAGGTGAAAGGCAAGGAGGAACTGGAATTGGATCGGCCTTGTCTGAGAGATCTGCTGGATTTACTCTGTAGGGGTGGCGGGGGACTTAGTCCTAGAGATGGCTGGTGCGCCAAAGATGCTTGCTGCTCCTGGGCTGAAGGAACAGCGTGACTGGGAAACAGTCAACTCCTCCTTCTGTAAAGAAGGGCTCAAGACACAAAATATCCAAGCCTCCCTGCAGTTTGTAGAAATTTAGCACTAGGGAACCTGATTCTCTTTTGGGCCAAACCAGAATGGGCTCAGTCGTGTGTTCTGGGAGTAAAGTGGGGTGGGGGAGAGACCCCTTCCTCCCCTGCAATTGTTACACAAGTTCCAGCCATGCATGTATTGGGCGGGGGGGATAGCTGCTCTCCCTCTGTCGCACGGGCCTGAATACTGCAGCCAATACAGACGTAGAAGCAGGGATGAGACTCAGACTCTCAGATTTGGCATCTAATTTCTGCCCAGCTCCTGGGGCAGTGCAGCTGGCTTGCAGGATACAAATCCAGCCCACTGGCTTTGCATTGGTGGAGATGACACAAAATGCAGGATCACGGAGAATCCGTGCATGGTGGATGGGCTCGGCCCTTTCCTACCCCTGAGTGTTGGGTTCTGGTTTTTGGGGACTGCACAGTAGATGGGATGGTGGTGGTGGCCAAAGCCTTTTCTCCAACCCATCAGAGGAAAAGACTAGCTTGTGCTGCCCACCTGTCACGTTTGATCCAAATGTAAATAGTTTCCAGAATGACACCTGGTTTTGCTTTGTTTGGGGAAATACAGAAGGCACAGATTGGTTTCAGAGCTTAGAAGCTGGTTGGCTGGGGCACTGGCAATGGACTGTCAAGTTCATTCACCTCCAGCCCACTGGCTGAATGCCAGCTTTGGTTTAGGACTGGGATGGCTCAGGGGTGACTGCCTCTACCCCGTCAGTTTGAATTCATGCCCAGAGGGGTGTGGCTGAATGCTGGAGGCTGTGTCACAGCCCGCAGGAAGGGAGTTTGGTGGATCTCGGCCCAGTTCCCTTGGGGCCTAATGTCCACACTGCACTACAAACCCCACTGCAGTTGGCACAAATTGGTCTCCTGATGGGCAGGCTTGGCTATGAGAGAAACCAGTGGGCCATGGAGACTGAACTCTCCTCTCCCGAAGGAGTGGAGGTTCCTTCGAAGCCACAGGCGAGGCATGGGGGGAAGGCAGCGTGCCAGGGATTCCTGACCTGCTGCTGTCCATCCCATGCCTGTTCCGTGGATAGAGGCTTCCAGCTTTTGCCGAGCCAGCTTTCCTGGTCGCTAACAATCCTAGTGCATCGGAAAGGTGTTCAGAGTCTGACAGAGGCTTGTGGGTGAGAATTCTGTTCCATGCCTTCCGCCCCTTGCAGAACCTGCCCTCACAATGGGATCAAACGGGCAGAAATGTGAGGACAACAAAGCCCCGTTTGCTCACAGCTGTGTTCAGCAGAGCTGGTTTACATGCCGGAGTTTTGTGATCCTCCCATGAAAGGCTGGAGGAAGATTTAAGACCTGGGCTGGAAAACAAAATGAAACTGTTTTCTCTTACAAGCTCCTGTCACCCGCTGTGCCTGGAGCCCACTGACTTCATGGCACGGAGGAGAATAAGAAGGCAGTCAGCATTCAATAGGCAGGAACATGTGGGGGAATGACAGAGAGAGCAGGGAAGCTGCCTCCTAGCTTGACATATGATACCTATTGAGCCAGGTTTCTCCCTGGGGTAACAACACTGGCTTCAGAGGGGATTCTCCAGGGATGAGTGTGGTTTGGAAATGGTAATTTATGTATGTTTTTACTCTGGAGTGTATATCCTTAAACCCAGCTTCCTGGCTGGCATGTGGAGAAGGCAGTAGCCTTTTCCCCTTGGAAACCTGGGGCCTGATCCCCCCCCTTGCCGTGCATCTTCTGCAGTTATTTATGCCGGTGCAAAGTGGGTGTAAAGAACCACCATTCTGGAATGGCAGCATTTCACACCCACATGTACTGGTGAATGGAGAATCAACTCCCTGAGCTCCAGATCATCATCAGGTCACACGTGAGAGGAGTTTCTCAGGGCTCAGTTTAGTCATTCACTGGCATTGGTTCACGTAGCCACCCTCTTCCCCCACAGCTAGGTGAGACTTGAGGCAATTCTTCCTCTGCCAGCCCAGGACTGGAACAATGGAGCGACGCAGGTCAGGATAGAGCCACGCCTGCGGGGCAAAGAGAGGACCACAGTAGCAAAGGCTCTTCTGGGTCAGGGATATGACACAATGGCAGTGAAGGGTGGGACTGTTCAGCACTGCAATAGCAGGGGTTATTCTGGGTCAAGACCTGCAGTCCCACCTTGGTGTGGGTTCCCTTATGGCTAGAACAGCAAGGAGAGACGGAGGTCAGGATCGAGGTGCATTGGCTTACCTGTGTGTGGGGATTTTCTCTCTCTTCCACAAGAGCACTAAATGCCAAGAACCCAAAGAAAGCTGCAAATATTTGGTAGTGATTTAGAAAGTGTTTTTAGGAACAATGGACCCTGGGGCCAGTGAATCTAAAACAGGTGATGGCCAAACTCCAGCAGCTGCCACCTGGTGGTTCTTAACAGTAGCCAAGTTGGCCTTGACTCCACCTGTGCTTGGCTGGCATATAAAATATGGGGACCTGAACTGTAAAGAGTATATTTAGCAGCTGCTGAGGGCCAAACTTCTTTCCTGCAGCATCTCCTTTTAGTAGCCTGAACTTTGATCATGGAATGGGAGGAGGGAACAAAATAAACACACATACTAATGATCAAAATGATGGAAAAAATAAGACGGACCGATATTTTGGTAGCGCCCAGCTCCGAGATATGAGAGACGACGGGAAGAACACAGGGCAGGATTTTCAAGGAGTGCGTTTGGCTACATGGCTTTGAATTTTATGCACCCAGTAAAAGGTAGGAAGTCTGTAATTCCCAAAAGCACATACTACCCCTATCCTTCTCAGGCAACCAGACACAAAAAGCAGCAAGGAGCTGAGCTGGACTGGTCAAAATGTGTCAAACAAAAAATATTTTAGTTGGAAAGTGGCTCTTTTTCCTAAAATGGAAATCTTTGCACAAAAAATATCATTTTGTAAAAAAATAGTGTGTGGTTGTTTTTTTTTTAATGAAACCTGTAAACTAAACATTTGGGGATTTGGTGTTTTCAGTCTTCCTTATTTTTCCTTTTTCTCCCCTTCCCCTTTTAGTGACAGAAGGAGGGAGGGGGCAGGGGCTGGCTAATAACACTGAAAATTTTCTAAACTCAGAATTTTCAAAACTGAACATTTGCAATAAAAATGTTTTGCAAAAGCTTTCAACTAGGTGAAAAACGGTTCCTTTTGGAAACCTGCCGGATGAAAATTATGATGAAATGTTCAACATTTTTTCGTGAAGACTCTTTCAGCATTTTCTGTCCAGCTCTGGAGGCGAGACAGTCAGGCTTGCTGAAGTCATGGGCCTCGTTGGCATGAAGCAGTTTGGGGCGGCATGAAGCTGAACTGATAAGTGCAGTCAGCTAATGCTCCCTGGAGATTGGTTCCTCTTCTACTGGCAGTTCTAAGAACTCGCTTCTTTTTTGCCTGAGGGCACGGGATCAATCCTCATCCTCTTCCCTCTCAAAGACGGGGAGGGATCTTTTAATTTTTGCCCCTTCCCCCAACATACCCATCATCATCCCGCTAGCCAAGGAGAAATGGATGGGGCTCCCTTTGGTCGCTGGTTCCGGTGGTCATTCTTGAGGTCACGTTAACCCTAAGGAGCGAAGAAGCAGATCTGGGATGCTAATCCAAGTCTCTGGCATGGCAAAAATACCACCTTGGCCTGTAGGGACTGGAGCCTGGACGGGTTCCACTGGACTCGAGCTGCAGAGGGACAAAAGCCTGCAAATCCTAGAAACCAGAATCCCCTGGAGGAAGATAAATAGATTTTTTTGATTGGCTCAGTGTGTTCCTTAGCCCTTGGGCACAGGCTCAGTGGCTGAAATGAGGCATTATTTCCCGTGGCGCTCAGGAGGAGGAGCGTGTCCCTGGCCGCCCTCTTCCAGGGGCTGGACCAATGTGTTTGTTACACCCGGGAGGGGGCTGGTTTCCTTAGTCACTGTGCCCCAGTGGCCCCTTCTGCACCCCTGGGAGATTTTGGCCAGCGTGTCACTTTATTCCCTGATTGCAGAATCATTTGCTAAACTCCTGTTCCAATCCCCAACCCTCCCCCACCACCTCCTGTTTCTCAGTCCTACAAGTGGGCGACCAGCATCCTGCTGAGGATGCATCAGACATGAAGGGCGGATGCCGGCATGTCACTGTTAGCATGAGTCGCTTTTTTTCACCTCCACAACATGACAGGCAGCTTGGGGCACCATCACGGCGCCATACTGGGGGGCTCTTGAGCTGGCTGGGCAGCCGGCTTGGCTAACACACAAACGGCTCATCCAAACTGTACATGGGCTCTCCAGTGTGAACCGGCCCATGGGGCTGTGCCACTCAGTCCTTGCCTGAAAGAGACACTCCTCCCCGCCGCTGTGAGGTGGGGGGAGAGAGAGAGAGAGAGCAGGCCTCGTTAGATCTCCGTGGCTATGATGTCCTCGTAGGGGACATCCGTGCCATGGATTTCCAAGTCGATGGGCTCTTTGCCGTCTCCCCCCGCAGCCAGTTGCTGGAGCATCTTTTCCATGTTCTGGTTCCTTTTGTACATGTGCAGGTAACTCTGCTGCAGCTGCTTCTGGTAGTGGATCACCTTCTCCTTCTCCTCCTTCCAGATCTGCCGCTCATGCTGGAAGCCGGACGTCATCTGCTCGTTCTTGTCTCTCTCCTCCTTCAGCTCCGCCTTCAGCTTCTCCACTTCCCCCTGCAGGGCTTGGACGTCCTCCATCATCCCCACAGCCGGGCTGGCCGAGGCCACCCCATCCCTCCCCTGCTCCTTGAGGATGGTCAGCTCCGTCCGGAGCTCCATGATCTCCTGCTCCAGCAGGTTCACCTTCTCCCTCAGCAGCTCCGACTCATTTCTCTTGCGCTGGAGCTCATTCTCGCACACCTCCAGCTCCATGGCCTTGGTGCGAAGGGAGTCTTCCAGGTCCTGGGTTTTCATCTCCAGTCCCTCCATCTTCCCCCTCACATCCTTCAGCTGGGCTTTCAGGCTGAGGATCTCGCTTGTCTTGGCATTGAGCTCCAGCTGGGAGTCCTTCAACTGCTGCTTCAGGAGGGAGATTTCACCGGACTTCTGACACACCTGTGTGGGGGGGACACCAACCAGCCACCGTTAGGGCCACTGCTTAAAAACCACACACCGAAGCGGTACAAAAACCACCATGTCGCTCACCCATGCTCCAGCCGATTCCAGTCCATGGCGGAGGTGGGACTAGAACCTGGGGTCCTGGCTGAGAAACCTTCTCTTAGCACAGTTCTACACTACCCGTTGGACTTTTACACCCAGGCCCCACCCCTGAATATTGCAAATAGATCAGTGACACACAAAAATAGCTTCACTGAGGTGAAATTCAGTCCCAAGAGTGGGGCTTATGTAGTGCCTAACCTTGTGCTGGGTCTCTGCAGTGTATGTCAGAATCAAGGCTGGGATTTTCAAAGGAGCCTCCGGGGCATTCAAATACTACCGAAATTCAGCAGGCACTGAGTGCCTCTCTCTCGCAGGGCCAGATTTCCAAGGGCTCAGCACCCACAACTGGGGCCGGAATTTCAAAAGTGCTCAGCGTCCAACGTGCACCCAAAAGCTCAGGGCTAATTTGAAAACCTGGCCCTTAAAGGTATGTCTAGTTGTGCTTGTGTTGACGGGACTTGTGCCAGCACACACCAAACAGCTATGTGGATGGTGCAACACTGGCAGAGGCTATGGGGAACTGTCTGAGCTCCAGAGCCTTGCTCCCAGTGCAGGGTAGGCTCACCCTGAGATTTTAGTTTTTTGGGGTTTTCACTTCTGTAGCAAATCAATAGAAATATGAAAACAAATCAGCACATGGGGGTGGGATGGGGAAGGGCTAAAATCAATTTTGATTAGCTGCCATCCTCTAATGTACAGATTAGTCCATCGATAGCAAAGGCTCTGTACAGCCATTTGTAATGAACACATTAACATATTTCATTCATGCTGCAGGGAGGGGAATGCTGCTTGAGTTTTCAGCAGCTTACCTGTTGTTTTTATTTAAATGATATCAAATCAATAAGGAGATTATATATAAAAACAGGCCTGCGGTAGGAAGGTTTTAATATTCTGATAAATTGACCAAGTCAAGCCCAGGTAGTTACTTAGCATGTAAGTAAAGCAGCTTTATAGCTCCTTGGGGGATGAGGGGGGAACGGTCTATAGCTGGAAGAATTGTGTGATTGGCTGTTTCATTAACTGAATTATTTTAACAACAGTTTGGTTATTTTAAATGTCGTAGTTGTGTCTTTAAATGATGTGAGATGCCAAGATGTCATGAGGGGCACGGGATCAGTCAGAATTAATACGTTACAAAGCCTCCACATGCCCGGCAAGCAAGAAAAATGTCTTAAATGGACCTATTCTGTGTCTACAAATAATGCATTCATACTCACAGCAGGTAACTACCTTCACAAATTGCTCAAACATGACAATGTTCAGTGCAGTATATGTGAGCACAGAAAAACAGGCTGGCATCCAGAAAGCCCCCTTAATCCAAAGACAACTGGCACTTATTTCAGTAAGCACTGGTTTGGGCCTTAGCTGCCTAAATACTAGAATTCTGGATGCTTCATAAATGCGAAAGATAGTGTAAAAGAGCTCAGCCACAAAGCGTTTGTAGACACCAAAAAGGGTAACTGTGCAATCACCTGTTTGGCTGGCTGGGATGATTTAGTTGGGGTTGGTCCTGCTTTGAGCAGGGGGTTGGACTAGATGACCTCCTGAGGTCCCTTCCAACCCTGAGATTCTATGATTCTATGCACAGTTACTGTCTTTGCATGCCTACCTGCCTATTTGTGAGTGCAATCTCCTTACTTTCATGTGCATACCCCCCAACTTGTGTGGCTTTAGTGTGTTCAAAACAGAGCACTGCCTCACCTCCCACTGAGTTTCTTCCAGCGCTGGGGCAAAGCTGGAATTCTCTTTCTCGTAGGACCTCAGCTTGGCCTGCAGCAGGTCTTGCTCCTTCATGAGGTTCTCCAGCTCCTCACGAAGCTGCTTCTTCTCCTTTTGCAACTGGAACACTTGGAGGTGCAGCACCTGCTGCGTCCGCTGCATCTTCTGGGAGGTTTGCTTGAGCTTGCTGTTGCACTTCTGCTTCAGCCCCTCCAGCTCTTCCTTGCAGCGCCTCTGCTTTTCCTCATAGGCCTGGCAGGAGGTGAGCTCCTTCTCCTCAAAGCTGCACTGTAGTTCCTGCAACTCCCCTTCCCGCTCCAGCAGTTTCTGCTCCAGCTCCTGGATGGTGGACTCATCTGTGGAGATGGGAGAGCGGATGCAGGAGGCTTTCTCATGGTGGTGGGCAGCTTTTCCGGGATTGAGGATCTTGTTGCCACTGTCGGAGAAGGACAGCGCCTTGAGGCTCATCATGTTGCTGTCTTGTACGACGGTGCACTGGGTGATGTTGTGGGCTGAGCCTCCAAAGCGGTTGATGGGCCCTATCGGGGTGACCAGGGGATCCAGCTGGTAGCTGCTGGTGGTGCTGTGGGTTGGGAGGCTGGACATAGAGTTCCTGCCGGAGTCCGACAAACCTCCAGAGCACAACATGGGCTTGAGTTCTTGATCTTTCGCTTTGTCCGGAGGGTGCAGCTGCTGGGAGATGTGGCTGCCATTTTCCGGAGAGGAGTGGAGGATCGCGCCTGAGCGGGGGATCACTGGCTTGAAGGCAGTTGGCCTTATAACGCCCTTCTCGGTGCCCTAGAGAGAAGAGAGATTCTGATCAGTGCGTACCCAAGGCCTCAGATCGTACTCCTTTCTGCTTAATCCCTTGTAGGTTTTCTAATGCCACCCTCACGAGGGCAGGGCCCCTGGCAGCTGAGGCTGCAGGGGGTCCCAGAGCACAGCTGAACCCTGCTAGCTGACTCACTGCGGGGCTGCCTGCCTGAGGAGGGGGACAGGGAGGTCCCCGTATGTAGAACTGTGCTGGCCTGCGTTCCAGTGGCTGGGGGAGTGGCTTTCCCCAGGAAGTGAAATTAGAGGGAGGTGATCGAAAACGACTAAATTGGTAACACTGCATGTAACTAGCTGACCACTGCAGGGGAGAAGATGGGGGAAGTTCGGAGATCCAGAATCAGCTTAGCCTCTAGCCACTCTCCTCCCTTGGAAGCTTCCTTTGCGTCTCCTCCCTATGCCTCTCTTAAGGACCTAACTCTCTCTCTCGGCTCCCCCCCTGGAGCTGCTGCCTACCCCAATGAGAGTTGAGCTGTGGGGTGGGAACATGCAGGGGGCAGGGTAAGCACGCAGCAAACCCAGTCACTGAAAAGGAGAATGTGGCTGGCTGGTTAATAAATAACTGTCATACTGACAGTGATCTCAGGTAGAGGAAGGGGGCGTTACACCCATTTTAGACAATGAGGGGAACTAAGGTCCAGAAACTTACTCAAAACCACGCAGTGACTCAAGGGCAGAGCTGGGAACAGAACCCCGGCTCTCGAAATCCGAGGCTCCTGCTTACCCCAACAGAGCACACTCCTGTCCCAAAGCAGGGAATGGAGCCCTGGGGCCCAGTTCCCCAGTACCCTGTGTCCAGTGCAGTCATTTGCACCAGGGCAAAGCGGGGAGAAAACTCCACCCCTCTGATCCCCTAGCATGTTACGCTCAGTGGGCACTGGCATAAATGGCAACCCAAGGGGAAGGGTTCACAGGGCCCTGATCTAATCACTAGATCACGGGTTTATAACTGGGGCGTGGTGACCCCCTCTCCCTCTCTTCAGGGCTAGGTGGGAGGGGAGTCCCAAAACTATTTGCCTTGTAACACGGGATCGTGGTCCAGAGAGTGTTCCGCAATAGTGGACGAGCCATGTTCTTGGGCTGACTACCAGTGGGCAGATAACCCGTGTCCTGTAGCACTGGGCCAGTCTTTTAATTATTTTGAACATCTGGGGATCACGAGCTCTGATTCCTGAGGCAAATGCATAATACTGTTTACACAGGGCATTGCTTCCTTGCTGGCCTGTGTCCCTAGGGGGGATTGTTTGGCTCATTCCTGTCACTCAGAGAGCTCTGCTGTGAGTGCCCTGAAAGCCACACTTGGTCATGGAAATGTTTCAGAGCAGGAGTGGAGTGAAGCTGTTTGTAAACTGCAGCTTCTCCAGCGGCACAGACAGGGACCGGCTATCAATCTAATTCCTGGCTCTGGCCCTGAGCTTGACTGGAGCGCTCAGCTCCTTCGTAACCAAGTTCTTGTTTAAAGAGTAGTGGCTGCCTTGTGAAAAGCTCCCTCAAGCCTCCTCTTTACAGACTCTTGTGTTTCTCCTTTGTTCTACATACATAATCTCTGTTACCATCGTATCTGAGCATCTCACAATCTTTGAATGCATTTATCCTCACAACCCACTGTGAGGTAGGACGCTGCTATTATCCACACTGTGCAGAGGGGGAACCGAGGCAGAGAGAGACTAACAGATGTGCCCAAGGCCACACAGGAATTCTGTGGCAGAGCAAGGAACTGAACCCAGCTCTCAGAAGTGCTAAGCTAGCACCCTGACCTCACAACCATCTTTCCTCTTTTGTATCTTAGCCCTACACCATGTTTTTATTTCTCTTTTCCCTCACTTTCATGGTTACCAGGGATGGCTTACTATGTCGCAGGCCTCAGTCCCATGAACACTGAGAAGCCATGGAGCTGGGGGAATCCTGGCAGTTTCAGTTCACAGTGGGATCCGGCAAACCTTTTATTTGGTTTCAGTCCACACAAGTTTCCCTGCTGGCCTCCTGAGCTTCAATCGGAACTTGAACGAAGCCAGCAACTCGGCGCAAAACTCAGCCAAACCAGCCGAGTTCCCCCACCTGAAACCCCGAGGCTGCACAGTCACTACGTGGGAGCTATAAACCAGTCCCAGGCTAGCTTGAGCGAAGCTTCCCGGGAAACAGCTCTGGGTTTGGAGTTTATAACGAAATCTCAAACTGAACCATTCTTGGGATCTGACATTCACAATTCTGCACCTCTTTCGTGGCCGGCAATCGGCTTGTGGAATGGGGAATTTTGTTTCAGCAAAGTGACTCTCCCAAAGTCAACCAGTGGCAGAGTTGGAAATAGAACCCTGGAGTCCTTACTCTGTCTGCTCTAATCACTGGATGATGCTGACGGTCCTAACCCCTTGTGCTGTCGTAATCAATGGCTCTCCCTTAGTTAATCTGCAACTAGTCATATCCCACCCATCCCTAGGTCTTCTCTACTGTAGAGATTTGCCCTGATTTCAGCCCTCGGTGTAGCTGCACCTAATGTAGACAAGGCAAAGGGTTACACGCTGCTATTTGCACAGCTCAGCTTACCTGAGCTTCAAGTAGAGGCGAGCTCACTGGTGCAAATAGCAGGATAGCCTGTCTGCACTGGAGGCTGCCTCAATGCCACTAGCTACTCCGCTGGCTGAAACTGGGGCGAGCCCCCGGTGCAGACAAGGCCTTCTTAGACACGGTGTTGATTGGTCTCTATGTTACTAACCAGTTCCAGCTGATTGGAAAATGGCATCAGTTTCTGGGGCGTGGGTGCGCCAAAGTCCATGCCAGTCGCCCCCGCCTGGCTGCCAAGGTCCCCGCTGGAGAGGGACGTGTAATCCGGCCGGTGGGAGCCGTGGGCTTTCTGGCTGACCTTGATGTAAAAGAAGTCCTCATTCTTGTTGCCTTTGGAGCTGGACTTGTTGTGGCTGGAGTCCTGGGAGAAGCCAAACCTCAGCAGCCCATCTGAATACCTGTTCAGCTTCTTCAGGTGGGATGACTTGCGGAGCTTGTACTGGGAGGCCCGGCAGTGCTTGCTGTGGAAGCTGTGGCCGGAGATGAGGCTACTGACGCTCCCCATGACGCTCCTGCGCTGATGGCATGTAGAGGAGAGAGGAGACCCCAGGAGTGTCTTCTACGGAGGTGTCCTGGCTAAGGGTGGAGACCGGTGGTGCTGCAGTCATAGCAAAGATCTCGCTGTACCCAGGAGTTGCAAACCTGCGTGAGACAAGAAGTGAATGGAAGAGGATAGAACAGAGCAATTCAATTGCATGGATCCATTTCAGATCTCTCCGCTGGGGGCTGCAGGGATCATGAGGGGCGGGTGTGGGGGCGGAGGGGGAGTTCTCTGGTCTGTGCTGTGCAAGAGGGCAGGCTAGATGATCATAATGGTTCTTTCTGACCTTAAGGTCTCTGAATCTAAGCGGCTGAGTCCAATTCCAGTTTCTGTTGGACAAGTGTCCACACCACAAAGACTGCCCCCCCTTCCCAGGCTCGGCAGAGACGCCAAGGATTGTTTGGGTCAGAGGCTGCAGGTCCCTCTCCCCACTTCCCCAGGTCCAGGCTCTTAAGCACAGAGGGGGCGTGCTCCTAGTGTCCCCCGGGGCGAACAGACAGCACGGCAGGCACCCAACACTGTGAACAGGGAGGGGCTGTGGGTGCGTGTATGCACACACACACACACACACACAAATGGGGAAAGAGGGCAGTGGGTGTACACACACACACACAAATGGGGAAAGAGGGCAGTCGGTGTGTACACACATACAAAGGGGGAAAGAGGGCAGTACACACACACAATAGCCAGGCTCCATTCTGGAGTGTTCAGAGTGCTGTCTAAGGCCTTGTCTACACTCAGGAACTGTCCTGATTTGGCAGGCAGGGGCCAACCCAATTAACTTAGCCGGGGAAACCCTTGGCTTGCTCCAGGGGTTTGCAGTGGCAAGCATTTCTGCAGCTGCATTGAGTGCCCACCACTGGTGTCTGATTCGGGGCTATTCCCACATGTGGACAAGGCCTTTCCTTAGTGACTTGCAGCCTCTGTTTGCCAAAATGGACAAGGGAAGAAGTCTCTAACCCAGCACTGAGGCATTCTGAAAACAACATGTCACCTACCTACAACAGGTCCTAGCCAGCTCTGGCTCTTAGCTCCTGACTCTCATTTTTATTGTACTGCAGTAGCACGTAAGAGCCCCAGTCACAGACCAAGACCTTGGTGTGCCAGGTGCCGTACATCAGGAGTGGGCAAACTACGGCCCAGGGGCTGCATCCGGCCCTCCAGATATTTTAATCCAGCCCTCGAGCTCCCGCCGGGGAGCAGGGTCCGGGGCTTGCCCAGCTCTGGCGCTCCAGGTGGGGAGCAGGGTTGGGGGAACTGCAGCCAATGGGATCTACAGGGGCGGCGCCTGCGGACAGGACAGTGCATAGAGCTGCCTGGCCACGCCTCCTCCTAGGAGCCGGAAGGGGGAAGTTGCTTATGGGAGTTGCTTGAGGTAAGCACCGCCTGGAGCCTGCACCCTTGCCCTCTCCCCTCCCCCCCCCCACGCCTCTGCCCCAGCCCTGATCCCTGTCCTGCCCTCCGAACCCCTCCGTCCCAGCCCAGAGCACCCTCCTGCACCCCCAACCCCACCCCAGAGCCCGCACCCCCAGCTGGAGCCCTCACCCCCTGCCACACCCCAACCCTCAATTTCATGAGCATTCATGGCCCACCATACAATTTCCATACCCAGATATGGCCCTCGGGCCAAAAAGTTAGCCCACCCCTGCCATACATGGTCAAAATCATGTTCCTAAAGCCCGGCCCTCTGCAAAAACGAATTGCTTTAATGCAGCGTACACAGCCATGGTATGTTGGAGGTAACAGAAAGCAGGCTGTGATTTCCTGTGGTGCGTTTGTTGGTCCGTGCTGGAGGGCTGTTATTCCCAGATTCCAAGCAGACTGCTGGGGCTTTGTCTCGAAGTATGGTAGAACATAAATGAAATGGTTTGGCTGCACGTGGGGCTCCCGCGCAGCTGTTTAGAGACCACTCTGAGTGAGCAGAGCTGAGCAAAATTTTTGACCCAAACATTTTGTGTGCGACAAACACAGTTTTGAGTCAGCTCAAACCATTTTGTAAATTCACATCCAATTTGCCAAATTGTTTTGGTCAAGGGAAAAAAAACCTAAACAAAATAATTCAGAGAGAGGCTAAATGTTCTGTTCTGACATTGTTTCATATCAAAATGTTTTTGTTTAGCCAAACTTGTTGTTTCAATATTTCTTTACATGTTACTTTTTAAAACCAACAATCAAATCTTTATAAAGCTCAAAACTGAACACATGTTTTGTTTGCCCTGGGACCATTTAGAAAAAAACCCACCACAACTTCAGAATTGCCAGCAAACTGAACAATCAGATTTTTGCACAGCTCTGTGTGTGAGCCACAGTGGGGCTACTCCCTCTGCCGCGTGTATGACGCTGTGTAACTGGCCGAGGGGATGCTGCAGCAAGAATCAGTTTAGATTAAAATACGGGCTGCTGGCTCAGATGTGGGGTTTCTTCCCTTGGAACCAGCAAGGAACAACCTTCCAATCCTCAGATTCTTGTTTCGGTGGAGTAGCTGTGTTAGTCTGTGTCAGCAAAAAGAAAATAAGAAAGAAATACTTGTGGCACCTTAGAGACTAACAAAATAAATTGGTTAGTCTCTAAGGTGCCACAAGTATTTGTCTTATTTTCAGATTCTTGTCTGATTCAAGGAAATTCCCTTCCTCGAGTTAGCACCGCATCTGCCTCTGCCCCTGAAATATTCATTATGCCATTGCATACACTCATCCCCTGCCTCAAAAGGGTTAGTGAAAATAACACTCTGCCCTCATCTAGCATCTTTCAGTCCAGGCTCTCATATCTCTGTGCTCGCTTGTTCTTTTCTTTCATTCCCCCCACCCCACCTAAAAGGGTCAGCAGCGTGGACATATTTCCTCCACAAGCAACTGCTCTTCTCTCTTCTTCTGCTTTTACACACACTTAGACACACACACACACACACACTCTCTGTGGAAGATCTTAAACACTGTATTGATGAGAACAAATAGGACACTTCCACAGTCGTCGGAATCACCCACTGTTCAGCAGCCATAATCCTGCTGGGCCACTCTATTAGCTTTACAGCCCAGCAGGCCTGCCCTTTCATCTTGTTCACTTGCGGGCACTTAATGCCGCCAGATTGAAGTCCTGCTGCCTTACAGTCCTTTGCCCGGTTTCCATTATGGTCTGAGATAATGTGAGTGCGGGTGTCCGTGTATGCACATTCGTACGTGTGAACGGATGTATGTGCATGAGGGCGTAACTGCGTGAGAGAATGCATGGGCATGACCACGTGTGTTCACAAGTGTGCATGTGAGACTGCACGGGGGGAGACGGAGTGCAAAGGTGTGTGCCAACGCCTGCATGTGCACGAAAGCAAGTTTATATAAGTGTGCAGGGTGAAGAAGCCACATAGTAGCCAGGGCATTGTTAGCTTGCAGCCTGCTGGCGTTCCCTCCATCCCCGTTACAAAGAACTGAAAGGGCAGTAGCTGAGGAAGAGACCTACAGGGTATGTGTACACTGAAATAAAACACTCACAGCTGGCTTGGGCTTGGGGGCAATAAAACTGCAGTGTAGGTGTTTGGGCTCCGGTGAGGGTTGAGAGCCCGGGGCTCCAGCCTGGGCCAGAAGATCCAGACTGCAATTTTATAGCCCTGCAGCCTGAGTCCCGCAAGCCTGCGTCAGCTGCCAGAGACCAGCCATGGCTGTTTTACTGCAATGTAGACATACCATAGAAGGGCTTTTCCCCGGTGGTGAGGAAGGCTCTGCTAACCTCCCACAAGCTGTCTGAATTCCCCGGAGCTGGAACGAAGGAATCTCAAGCTCCCTCGCTTTGTGGCATGGTTCCCAGAGAGCTGGATGCTATAAGCCTCAGGCTGGAGTATCTCCAAAAAAGGTATATTCCACCCTCTCCTTGGGCAGCCTCTTCCCTTGCCAAACTGTGCTCGCAGCTTGCATGCTCACCTGACCACTTAACCTTCGCTTCCCCTGCTGCAGCTGAAGCTCACTGACTTCTCCCGTTCCTGCTGCCTGAGGGCTTAGCTGCACTGCAAAGTTAGGTCGAGTCATACCGCCCCGAACGTGAGTCCCATCTGTATCTAAAGAGCCTTCATTCAAGTCTGATGGTGCTGTTAACACGAGTTAAGAGGAGGTCAGGGCTACAGGCACAGCACGTCAGCTGTTGACAACCATTCTGTCGTATGGATGCAGGCTGGTGCCAGGAGTCCTCCAGTGCCATCCCACAATTCCACCCAGGTGCCCAGAGAGGACAGAAAGATTCTCCCACAATTCCCTGGGAAAGCATTCACAAAGTAGCTCAGCTTAGTGCAGTGCTAAGAGTAGGGGGCTGTGTCCCCAGAAGTCCTAGCAGCACCACACAGGAGCGAGTGCAGTGCTGGTGTGGGGACACAGCAGCTTGGCATTAATTGGCAGCCTGGCCGCGCTCGCTCGAGTTAGCCTAGCTCCAGAGGAATGACGCGAGTGTAGAGAACATGAGTTCGCTCTGCGGGGAAGACAGACCCTATGGAGACCAACTGGCCCCTGCCCCCTTTGGGTATTTGCAGATACTTCTCAGCTCTCCCCTTAGACACCCAAATCAAACTGTTTTCAAGTAAGGCTGAGTCCCCTGCAACAACTTCTTGAATGCAATGCACTACGCGATACCCCTCTGCAGCGACAAGGCCAGAGAAATGCCATTTCTCATTAGGGTGACCAGATAGCCAATGTGAAAAACCGGGACAGGGAGTGTGAGGGGGTAATATGCACCTATATAAGCCAAAGACCCCAATAGCGGGACAGTCCCTATAAAATCGGGACATCTGGTCACCCTATTTCTCATAGACTTTAAGGTCAGAAGGGACCATTGTGATCATCTCTAGTGTGACCTCCTGCACCTTGCGGGCCACAGAACCACACCCACCCACTCCTGTAATAGACTCCTAGCCGAGTTACTGACATCCTCAACTCATGATTTAAAGACGTCAAGTTACAGAGAATCCACCATTTACACTAGTTTAAACCCGCAAGTGACCCATGCCCCATGCTGCAGAGGAAGTGTGACCCTGGGTCTCCGCCAATCCAACCCAGGGAGAAAATTCCTTCCCGACCCCAAATCTGGCGATCAGTTAGACCCTGGGCACGTGGGCAAGACCCATCACCCAGACGCCTGGGAAATAATTCTCTGCAGTAACTCAGAGCCATCCCCTCACCAGCCAGTGGATATATTTGCTGCTAGCCATCGCACATCAGCTACATGCCATTGTAGGCAGTCTCCTCGTCCCATCCCCTCCAGAAACTGATCAAGCTCACCTCTTCAACCCCCACTGTAATAAACGCATTTAAAAACAAAAGCTGCTCCCCCCACCCCCCCACCCTCAATCTCTGCCCCATAGCCATGGTCTACAAGGCAAACTCCCCATTGGAGCCCCTTGCACTTAACCCTCCCTGCCCCTATGTAGGAGGGAAGGGGAAGGAGGGAGGATGTGACGGGGACACAGCGTGTTTCCAACGATTTATGAAAAGAAAGGGCCTGGAGGAAAAATAGCCCAGCAATCACCCTGTGATCGATATCCTGACGCCAACATCTCAGCTGAAGCTTGTCTTCTCAAGAGCCAGCTGAGCTGTAGTGGAATTAAGAACCATTGAATCCCTATGTTGATTTCCTCCCTCAGAGTAAAGGGCTTCCCCACCACGCTCCAGGCAGGAACAAGCTCCCGCAGGAGGGGCAGATTAAGGCAGAATTCTAGGAGGGATCTGTGCTTGATTGAATAAAAGGAGCCAGAGGGATACTGCATGTGCCCAGCATCTCTAAATCTATTAGGGCCCCTGAGAAAGGACCCAGGAGGGGGCAGATCACAGGACACTTGGGGGCAGGGAACAGGAGGTTGGGATGTAAAGATCAAGTAATCAAGAGAGGGGGTTGGGAGGAAGATTGTTTGCAGGATTCCCTTTATGCCCGTAAATAATTCTTCTGCCCCCCCTGGGTCCTTTGAATACTTGTGGCTGCTTAGAATTGGAAGAAGCTGCAAATCAACCACTATATACATTTGTCCCTTTCTTCTGTTCATGGAAAGCTGCTGTTTGCCAGGGAATTCGGGTGAACAATTTTCAACTCATTACCTTCTCCTGTTATTACTCAGCACACAGTACATGACTCAGGACGCTCATGAATTGTTCCTTTCCCCCATCCTTTGGGCTTTTCCCTCAAACAGCAACTAAGCTCTTCTCTAAGCAGGAAAATGTGTATAACCTATGGTGTGAATTTTAGCCCACCTAATTATGCCAGGATAGTCTCCTGTGTGGACATTTTCCAAACAAGGGTGGCTTTTAATGGTTTATGACTAGAGCTGCACTTAAAAGTTTTGCTGGCATAGCTGTGATGCTTAGGGGTAGGATTTTATTATGATTGAGCTGTGCAAGTCAAGCCCTCATACAGGTGCAGGGGCAGGGACTGTCTGTTTGCTCTGGGTTTGTACAGTGCCTGGCACAATGAGCTGTGGGTCCATGATTGGGACTCTTAGGAACCACGGTAATATAAATAACAGTAAGAGCTCTTTTGCCACTCTCCTTTATTTTGCTCACTGAACTGGAATAAGCACTGCTGCCAATGGTATAGCTGCACCTAAGCTCTACCAGCACAGCTTTTAAAAGTAGAAAAAGTTATGCCCTTTGGGAAGGGATTTAAGCTGAACCAAAAAACCAGCCACACGTCTTGGAATAAGAGTGTCCATTGGGGACTGTGACAGAGGCCTGAGAACCAGCAGCTGAACCAGCACTTTGGTTACTGATCGAGGAAAGGAGTGCTAATGACCAGCTTAGCCCAGGCTGAAGGGAGAGCTAACGAGCTAATTAAGCTATTAACTGGGAGAATAGAAAAGAAGACAGGAAGGACATGCTAGGGAAAGAGGGAGGGTGTGGGAGGAAGTAGACAGGGTAGGCCAGAGTAAGGAAGAGCTCCAGGTAGAGAGAGGTCTTCCCTTCCCTGGATGAAGGTGTTGTGAAGAGAATGAGGAGCACTTGTGAAGCTGCAGAATGCTATTGATGGACTAGGACTGTACAGGGGGTGGAGTGGAGCATTCATCAGGCAGATACCTACAAAGGGGAGGTGTCAGTAATTAGTGAGAGAAAACAGCAGTGGGTGAGCATGCCCAGTTACAGGGATCTTAGCAGTATACATTGTAAAGCTTCCCCAGCATGACAAAGCTTAAGAGAAGGGAAGAACATGGTCAAACTGAGCTGCCTTTGGAACTGGCAGGTCCATGAACCCTGGAAGTGCAGTATTTGATTATCCCTAATGGTTATCATGCCTTCTTTACAGTCATGCTTAGCCAAGCGAGCCACATTGAGCTCTTTAAATCTCTCTTCCTATGTCAGCCCCTTGCTCCCTGAGCTCTCTCCAGTTTTCAATGCTTCTTTTAACCTACCTCAAAGGGCTGTTGTGAGGCTTAATTACATTTAATGTCTGTGCAGCACTTAGGAAGAGAAGAGGAATTATATATGTGCTAAGTATTATTATTATTATGGTTTGGAGGTATGCAGAGCTGTATACTAATTCCCTTTGGTAGAAAAACAGCTCTTCAAAGCCACCGTGGCACTTGGTTCCCCACAGCAGCGGTATAATGAAGATGTGCCCTCTAGATAATTCAAGGCTTGGGTGGAGGGAAAGCCGGGGGGGGGGACAGGTTGCTGGTGGGCAGAAATTAGTGCATAATCAAAATGAACTAAATTCAGATTCCATGGGAAGAAGCGACTGAAAGGGAAATTGTTTGGTGGCTGAGTCATTCTAGCAGGGTGAACAATCGGAAGCCTCTCTGCTTCCCACTGCTTGCTAAAAGCATTTATGTTCCACGCCCTGGGTGTTAAGCTCACCTGTCTGTGCATAAGTACCAGAGTCCGATCACTGAACGTCATTCGTTGCAGGATGGACTTGTCTTTACACAGGAATGAAAGTATCGCTGCTCCCCACAAAGACAAAAAGACAGGTTGTGTGCAAAGCAGATGCACACACATCCCTCAGGGGAATGCAAGGATAGGGTGGAGGACTGCATGGTATTGCTGCACAGGCAAGTGTGACAACACCATAAGGGACTTCCGGACACAGGGACATCCCAGACAAAGTATGAAAGACACCACGGCCTCTCTGCCTGGGATAATATAAAGCACATGGCTTTACTGACACACAGTGAGGAGAGCAATGAAGAGCACTGTGTTACCCAGGGTCCATTTCATAAGTGCAGCTTCTAACCAAGGCAAACTCAGCCCAGTCCCTACCCACTGAGCTGGGGAAGGTGCTCTTCTGGATCACCCAGCAGGCTGCTGTGTATGGAGCACAATAGCCCTGGTTAGATTCTTTGCCATAGGAAGGGGGCTCCCTTTTTAGATCGCCACATAGGGCTGTTAACCATAGGCTGCTGTGAGTCTGGGCTGTCACCTAATCCATCAGCCTCTTCTCAAGGGCTTTGTCCAGTCTGCTTTTAAACGTTCTAAACCAAGGTCCATCACAGCCTTGGGGAGATTGTTCCACAGCCTGATACAGTTTGTTTCTCCTAAATTTTCCTGTACTCAGTTGCATCCTTTCACTCCTAGTTAGTCCTCCGTGCACCACCCTAGATAACTCCTCTCCAGCCTAGATGTTCACTGCAGGCCCTTTTCATGCCCCTGTGGGCCCAAGATAGACATATAGCTGTTTTAATCTTTCCTTGTCTGTCATTTTCCCCAACCCCTTAATCACTCCTATTCTTCTCTGAGCGATTTCCAGACTGTCTAGTACATCTCAAGTGCTGAGAATTAGACACAGTGTTTCGGGTATAGTTAACTTGTACCAGAGCTATGGAGAGGGATTATTATATAAAGGTTGAGAAAAATCCAATTACCTTTAAGTTTATTAAATATCACACACACCCATGGATTGTCATGAGCCAGGAGAAGTGGATTCTACATCCAGCCCTGGGTTTTTCTAAGTTTCAAACTCCAGTTTCAAACTCTTGTTCCTTATAAACTCAAGAGAGGAAGAAACCCCCCAAGAACTCAGAATATTCACTCTTATGTCTATATCTATTTGGGGGGATTAACAGAAATAAGTAAGAGCTAAGGCCTAAACACTGGAGTTTCTCTCTCTTAGCTGTGATACATCAAGGCAATCAATTCTGGACCCATTCAGAGTTTACTGATTAAGAGAGGTAATATGTGTGGAGGAGGGTAATGTGCCAGAGGGCACAGGAGAATTGGTGCAGAAATTCAGTGTGTGTGTTTGCGCGCGTGTGCGCATCTGGCACTATGCCTGTGTGTGTACATGGCAGGTAGCAATCACAGAGTGAAAAACTCCCAACATAGCTATCACCTTGGCAGGGCAAGATACCAGGCAATACCAGCAAGGAAGGAGGAAAAGCAGCCATCATACTTACAGACATAGGCTGAGATTTTTCAAGGGTGCCTAACAGATTTTGATGCCTTAAACTTAATGGGAACTGAGTGTCCAAATCTCCTAGGAACCTATCCAACCCATGCAGCGCAGGCCAGGCTGAAAGAGAGAAAGCTTTCGCTGAAACACCGCCCCCCCCCCCCCCCCAAAAAAAAAAAGGACTGGCTACTCGCTAAAATTTCTGTGGTACCCTTGAGCCAAGATTCTCAATGTGCTTTATGCATATCAGTAAAAGAAGCCTTGCCATAGTCCCATTTTACAGATAGGTAGACTGAGGCAGATGTTTAGGCCAACATTTTCCCCAAAAATGGCCTCTGATTTTGAATGTCCAGTTGGAAATGCCATAGGTCTGATTTTTAAATCCCCTGCAGAGTCAGGTGAGCTGTGGCCACTTGAAAAACAGGCCCCAAGACCTTTCAAGCAGGGGACCTGTAAATGGAAACACCCACAATACAAGGTCACTTTCGCCTTAAGAGGCTTGTGCCCGGTGACAGAAGTCAGTGGCAGAGCTAAGAAAAGAACCAGCGGGTCCCGATCCCAGGGCTGTGCATTTAAGCTGCGGAACACCTTCCCTTGCTCAATTTCTGGTGCATCTCCGGGAGATGGTGAGGAACGGGTGGGAGCTGCTGGGACTTTCCAACAGCTCGGCAAGAAGCATTTAAATAATTTTCATCCCTCCTACGGACCTCTGAAAGTCCCCCCCCCCCCCTTTTCATTTAAAAACTAACATTTGAAATATACGGAGGAGTATGCACTCTTTGTGCTTCATTAACATAAAATGAAAGGCCTGCAAACTGACAGGCTGCAGCGAATTCAGAGCAGGAAAAGAAAGCCAGTGTCCTCAGCTAATCCTATTGTGGCTAGGGGGTGTGTGTGTGTGTGTGTGTGTGTGTGTGATGGAAACCATGTGCGTATGTCCTGTGAATGTTTTTGTGAGTGTGTGGCACTGTCAGTGTGAGTTTCCGGTGTGTGTTCTGTGAGGGTGAGCGATGAGTCTGTGATGATGAGAGCCTGGTGTGTGTTGTCTAGAACGTGTAGTGTGTGTGTGTGGGGGGGGTGGGGGTGGGGGGAGGATGTCTCTAACTGTCAATGTGAGCATGTCCATGTGCTGCCTGGGTGTCTATTGTGTCTTTCTGTGTGTTCTCTATTAGCGGGTGAGGAGAAGTGTGTGATATGAGTGCATGGTGTATCTTTGGGCATATGTTTTCCATTTTGAGTGTGTGTTTGTGTGTTGGTTCTAGGCAAGAGTGAGGTGTGTGTGTGTGTGTGTGTATGTCTGCAGCAGTTTCTGATGAGGGTGTGGTGTCTCTGTATGTGTGTGTTCGTGTCAGTGTGTGGTGTCCGTGCGTGTGTGTTGTATCTGCTCATGTCTGCCAAGAGCCAAGGTGACATGGGACCTCACAGCCCCACCAGTGTGTTAAACTCCCCTTGAGTCATTAACTTTTATGAGTGCTGCAGATTTCAATCATCTCCGTTCCAAGCCCTGGGCCTCGCCTGATTCAAGCGGTTAAACAGCATGACATTAAAATGCAATTGGCAAGTGACAGGGACAAAATTAAAGAAAAGACGTGAGAGCCCCCCCCCAACCCCCCGGCCCTGCCACCTCCCAGTAAATTAGCCTCCCAGCTCCTGCTTGCTCTTTTGTATCTGCGGGTTGGGTTGTGAGTGCCCTGTGGGGAGGGGGTAAGTACACAGCACGGGCCCAGCGTTGGTCAGACTTCATTACCAATGCATTACATGTCAGAGCAGCTCTGGGGGACAGACTGCAGGGACCCATCAGGAGAGCCGGAGCATTGTGATGCAAACAGGGGCCAGGCTGGCACAGTGTGCGGTGGGGGTTAAGGGCGGGGAGGGGGGCCTATGACAACAGGGCTGGGCTGAACAAAGAGATTATATCTTTGCCGTAGGGTATGGAGATCAGGGTGGGGGGCAGATTCAGCGCTGGCATAACTGGGGTGCAACCCCACTGACTTCATTAGAGACAGTCCTGCTTACACCAGGGATGCATCTGGCCCCAGGGCTTTGTGTCTGCGTGTGCCTGAGCAGCAGGGGGAGCTGGTGGTTAAATGGCAGAGCCGTTCGCTCTGCTTGTGTCGGGCTAGATGACCCTTCACGGGATTTCAAGGGCCTGTTTAACTAAATCAATTGAGGCAGAATGATAATGGGCCATATGTGGGGGTTTGTTATAAGGTCCCTGACATGCTCCCTGCTCACGTCCCTGTGTTACTGAACTGTATTGAGACAGTAAAGAGAGATGCGCTATTATTAATCTGCATGAAGGTAGCATGTATAGGCCTCAGCTGAGGTCAGGGCCCCATTGCTCTAGATGCTGTACAGACACACAGGGTACGTCCACACTTACCTCAGGTTTCAGCCCACTGACCACCCCCACCATCCACATACAAAGCCCTTAAGCACATGGTTACACGTGCTTTGAGCCCACGCTCGCAGGGTTACGGGTTACAGCCCGTGCTCTGCTTTAAGGCATACGCCGGCCCGCTCATTTTGCGGTGCGGATGCAGCTAAAGCATGTGTAGCTGAGCTCATGTTTGCATAGTCCTCCGATGTCATCCCACAATTCCACAGAACTCAGTTCCCACTTGCCTCCAATGCACCGGAAGCTACCAGTTGTTTATATACACTGAACCCTTCGTTCCAGGTGGCCTGCTCCGTTTTCTGCACAGTTCAGCCTTACCAGATACTGCATACTGTTAGCTGTCCAGGGGAGCACACCAGGGTTCGGAGACTCTGCCTGTCCTGAAGCAATTACAATATAGACAAGCCAAACAAAACATGGGAAGAAGGAAGGATTATGATCTCCATTTTACAGATAGGAAATAGAGGCACAAAGAGACTAAGGTCCAGATTTTTAAAGGTATTTAGGCACCAAGCTCCCATTGATTTCAAAATCAACTTAAAATCTGAGTCAAAAACTTGCCCCAGATCACACAGAGCCTAGGGAGTTTGTGGCAGAGCCAGGAAGTGAATCCAGGTCGCCTGGGTCTCAGGCCACCCTTCCTTCCTACTGGCGGCATTACTGAAACTGCTATTGTGATGGGGAGGCTATTTCCGGGATCAGCCCCATTTATTCACAGCTTGCGGAATGCTAACTAATTTCTGGAGCGAGGAATCCACAGGGCAATCAGACTGTGACTCCCCCGTTAACACACTCGACAAAGTTTCAGAGGGGGTGGCGACAATAGGTGGGGCTTGTAGGAAAGAAAATCCCATCCATTGCAGTCAGAGGAGATGACGAGAGACTGAGAGAAAACCCCTAATTCCCTGTGGGGGGTGGAAAGAAGGAATGAAGTAAGGTAAAGTGGTCAGAGCACAGGTCTGGGAGTCAGGATTAGGCCCTGGAGAACCTCTTGTGACACTCAAAACCAGGGAGAAAACACCTTCTGGTTTTGGGTATCACCACAAGCTTAAAACTCAGGCCAGGTTTGCGGCGATTCCAAAGATGTTGAGTGAATCTGGAGGTGACTGACGGTTTCATTCCAAAGCAGGAGAAACTCCATTGTTTGGCCTTATGCTCTGCAAAATTCAAAGCAAAGCACCAAGAAGGGCAACCTCTGCACCGATCTAAATCACAAGAGAAGTGCAGAATGGTCACCTGAGACAAAACACGGCTGCATTTCACATAGGGCTACTGGGTCCTATCGCCAGTTCTGACCCTGACTAACTGTGTGACCTTGGGGCCATCTAACTGCACTTCCATTTTCTCTGGGCAAAATGGGGATAATGACAATGAGGAAGGTCCTTGTGAGACTTCAATTAACGTTTGCAAAGCGCTTTGACATTCTAAGTGCTAGGGAAGCACAAATACATTTTTATACTAAGGAACATGAATGGAACGGGTTTCTTCATAGGCAGGGAGAGCGCTGCAGTCTCCCTGTCAAATGAAAGCACGCGATCGGACCTGAAGGAAGGAGGGGCATGAACAGACCAACTCCTGTCTTTGCAGGAAAAGAGAGAAAAATAAATCACATCCCACATTCCTTTCCAAAACCCAGTCATGTCAACCCTGCCGCCCTCCCAAGGCTTTCCCTGGGAGAGACAAATCTCTCCCCTCTGGGCTTCTTTCTGGGTGGATTGAAGGAATTCAGTCTTATCTCTTCACTGCTCCTTGAAGTGTACTTGCTTTGAAGCCATTTGCCCATACAGCTTGTCACCTCTTCCTTGCTAATTTTCACACACTCTCTCTCCAGACTCTGTTTACAAGCTGATCCAAGTAAAGAGCCTCTTTCCAGCCTGCCCTCTCTGTGTTTATACCACTCATCACGGTGTGTCTCTCCCTCTCCCCTCTACTTTCTCTTCTTCATTATTAGCCTATTGTAGAAGTAGGTAACGGCCCCAGTTAGGGGTCAGGGTTGTGCGCACACAAGACAGACAGTCCCTGGCCCCAGCAGCTCACAGGCTAGGATCTCTTGCGCGCTCTCTCGCCGGGTGATGCTCCCCATGTTCCAGCTGACGATCACTAAAGGCACAAAGATGGAGCTTTGAATGGTGCTTGGAGAATCTGATCAACGGCGAAATGTTGCCAATTTGTCATAGTGAAAAGGACAAATATTCTATCCGGGGCATCTGACTTACGTTTCCATTAAGAGATGGACTGACCGAAACCCTGAAACTGACCAACCCCAAACGTTTCTTCTAGGAGTGGGATCGAGATTTCACACCTGGCACAGATCAAACCGCAAACCTCATAGCCCTGAACTGACCCCCACAGAGCTAGGCCGATTGATACCAGCTGAGGTATCAATTGATACTAGCCTTGGCCTCTTGTGTGCAAGGAGGGTTTCTATTAGTCTCCTATAATTTCCCCGCTGGTTTCCAGAGAAGGTTCAGGGAGAGCACAAACCCTCTTCCTCTTCCCCAGATGGAGGCAGGTCCCCCTTAGAAGCCTGCTAATTTCAGCCCTCCACAGAAGTGGCAGCGATAGCACTTTGAGTGCCCCATCAGCAGAGCCGACCCTTGGCCGCCCCCTGTAATCTTCGCCCTAATTGTGCTAATGGGACTGAATTCAAACACCGCCCTTGCAGGCGCCATCCTTTTGGTGTTCAATAGTCGTTCTGCGCTGGTGAAGGGCCCCATTACAAGGCATTCATTCACTCTAATTCATTGTCCCCATTCATTCATCGACATTCATTGGGATCATTCTGATCGCAGGCAGTGAGTGAATTGAGTCGGGGAGTCACAAAGCGTGCACATGTGTTCCGTCCTGATTTGCCATTAGTGAAGGGGGACACTTCAGATGAAGAATAACCAGCCTGAATTACATGTTACATCCACTCTAATAGCCTGGGAGTCCATCACACTTAATGTTGTTTCAATGAACACTGGGAGAATTCACACCCACTGGCTGCTGCTTATTATCGAAGCTGGCAGTAGGCTTGGCACTGAGTTCAGTGGGCTTGATGCCAGTGCCACAAGAGTCTGTTGTACCATCTCTCGGCGGCGACCGTGGGCAGCTGAGGACATACACTTGCTCAGGAGATCCTGCCGCCTGCTCAGTCGCTAAAGATGTATTTGCCCAAATAGGAAAAATGGGACAGAAGTGAAGGATGACAAGGAATCTTTATAAAATCTGACCTTTGGCACTGTCTCGTTGGGCCAGTCAGAGCTCAGGGAATGCTAGCATGAAGAAACTCCTCCCTAAGCTAGAGTCCTCTGATTCCAAGGGACAGCAGGCAGCACTGAGCTCAGGATCAGATTCCGTACAGAAGGAAGGACATCTACCTCCTTCAGGCTCCTTTGAAAATCTAATCCATTATGCCAAGGTGCTCAGGATGCAGATCCTGGCTTGGGTCCTGATCCTGCAATTGGATCCATACAGATGGGCCCTTGAACCTATGCTCCACGTGGGCATAAGGGTTCACTTGTGCAGAGCCAATTGTGGGCTCGGGGCCTTGCTTGATTAGTACTGGAAGAAACCCCCGCTCTCATATTCAATTTCTTCTGGTTCCTGGCAGAGGCGCCGTGAACTAATTCACTAGTCCTTCACCTTGGAGATGTGAGAGCCAGTGTTCTCTAACCTCAGAAATAAAGGGGTGGGGATACTTTTGGCGATGGTGGGGATTTCTTCATTGAACGTGGATAGGAAATCTCCACCAAAAAGGGGCACATAACTGGAATAGGTGATTTCAGTGGGACAGCGGTGTGGGGATCCCAGAATGGGAATAGCCAGGGCACTGCTGATGAGGGATTGCAGCGCTGGGTGTGGGGAGTCCAGGACTGGGGAAACAGAGAGTGCCGGGTCAGGGACTGAGGTGCACTGATAGAGCTTTGTCTGGGGAGCCCCGGACTAGAAGAAGAGGGATGGCTGCAAGTCAGCAATGAGGCACACTAGCAGAGCAACTTGGAGAGGAAACTGACTCAGCATCAGCCTCTGCTGTGCCTGGTTTTAAGCTGCCCCCGCTCCCTTTAAAAAAAAAAAAAAAATCATGGAAAGCATGAAAATTCCCATCATGGGAGAGCCCTACAGAACGTAATAGCGGATTCTGTCCTTGCTATGGACTAGTTAACGAATCTACAGCAAGGCTCTTGTTCACTGTAAAAACTCCATGGGTCAGATCCTATAAATCTGTGTCGTCTGGCTGACTTCAGTGGAGTAACGCCAGTCTATGCCAGTGGAGGATCAGCCCAATGAGTGCTCAGCGTAATTTCTAAAAAAACCCACTGCATTTCTATAGACCCCTAATGCTTTAATCCCTGTGCAATTTTACAGGACTTTCCTATCAGGGTCACCAATCAGTAACGTGAGCAGATATGTTTGTGAAATGCAATTTATTATTATTTCCCCTCCCCAGTCAGCGAGGGACCTAGAAGGGAAATAAACAAGGAACAGTTAGAGCTGGTGGCTAAAATGCCCTAGCTGCAGCTAAAGGGCATTGTCCCCAGAAAGAGCTGAGCTTAGCACAGGCAGGCTGTAAGGCGCTCCGGGCAGGTAAAGCCCCCAGGAAAGTCACGAGATGGACGAAATGACCTAGTTGGATAGGGACGGACAAGGAGGGATCCTCTTGGGGACTCTGCGGCTGAGCTGCCCCTGATAAGATTAATGAGCTCCACCGCAGCCCCCCTGGGTTAAACAGATTGTCTCTCTGCTGGCTGCTGTGGCTGACCCTTTGCACTCTCCCTGGCTTCCCCGGGGAGATGAAAGGGTTTGTTCTCTCACTCAGAGACTCCTGCTGGGGGTGAGGCGCTCTACTGAAATCCAGCCTGCTCCCCAATGTCTATCAACTCAGCCCCATCTGTGGTCACCTGGTACCCTGCACCTTTGATCTCAGTCACACAGGTGTAAATCCATAGGTGCTGGGGGGGCTGCTGCACCCCCTGGCTTGAAGTGGTTTCCATTATATACAGCTTGGTTCAATGGCTCTCAGACCCTCCACTATAAAAACTGTGCCAGCCCCCCGGTGTACATCCACTGACTTTAATGGAGTCACTCTTGATTTACATCAGCATACACGAGATGAGAAGCAGGCCCCGTGTGTACAGGGACACTTGCTCAGGTTCACCTTCATTTCCATCAAGCCTCATGGTCTTACCAGTCCCAATCGCTGCCGTTCCTCAGAGACTGCCCATCGGATCCCTTCTCTTTGCCCTGCAGCTGCTGGGCTTCCACCAACCAAGCCTTAGGGTGAGCACAGCCTTAGCTAAACTGCCAGAGATGGGGACTCGACTATGTGTTTCCATCCCCCTGCTTAAAAGTCGACAAAATGAACCCTCCCTGCCACCTTTCCCATCTGCTGGGGAATCTTGTACTGCCATGAATTGCTGAATAAATGTGAGATAGTGTGCAAACAATCCTTGCTCCAAGAGCTGCTTGAGTTCCTCACAGCTAAGACCACCTCTGAGCCTTATAATTGCTACAAATCCACATGGAGCAAGCAGGATTCCAGAGGCTTGCTTTTAGCTGAACACAGCAAGTCTGGGAAGGATCTGATTGCCCTGCAGGAGGTGCTGAACAATGCAGGGAATAGGTGGCAAAACAGCAGTTGCCTAATTTGCTCAGCTCTGCATCCAGTGGTTAGAAATGGGGTAATTAAAGTCAGGCCGATTCCTGCATGAGGGTAGATCGGAAAAGCAAACATTTCCAGCGTGCTATGCCTGCTCTGAACTGCATCCAGGCTCCCTTTCATTTGCAAAAGTAAAATAAAATAAAATAAAATGACTTCCATCCTTGAAAAGCAGAGCACAGGCTCCTGACTCTCTCTCTCTCGCTCTCCCCCACACACAGCTGCAGTATTGTTACATAGCTTCACACAAAGGATCAAGATGTTATTGTTACTGGGAGCTGTGCTTGAAAAGTTCCAATCTTCCCTCCTACTAGAAATATACCTTGCCTTCAATGTCAAATAATATGGGTGACAGCGGGGTCATGTTGCATTCCAGAGGGAAATAAACTTCTAGTCAGTGCTCTGAAGAATGGGCTGACTACTAGTGGATGCAGGTTTAATAAGGCCAGCCATTGTGCAAACTTCCCCTGCGTCACACTGCATTTCAGTCCTCATCCTCAGCAACACCTGCTATTCTAGTCCTCGGCCCCAGTGCATCTCAGTTCTGACCCACAGCGCTCTTGTGCCCCCTATATAGCTCTGCCAATGTCCGGCCATCCTATCCCACAGCATCTCCAATCCCGGGACCCCATATAACTCTATTAATGCCCCTTGGTCCTGACTCAACAGCCCTGCCACAATCCAGTTCTGGGATCCCCACCAGACAAAATGACATCACGTGGACTGAGGCAACCCGTGAGGCTGCACTAAATGCATCAAGGTGCTTTTCAAACATCCCCATGAATTAGGGTGACCAGATGTCCCGATTTTATAGGGACAGTCCCGATTTTTGGGTCTTTTTCTTATATAGACTCCTATTACCCCCCACCCCCTGTCCCGATTTTTCACACTTGCTGTCTGGTCACCCTACCATGCATCACGAAAGGATATTAAATCTTGGGCTTTGGGGTTTAAGCCATTCTCTGACTATTAGAGATCAGGACGACCCATGCAGGGGGCAGACAGATACTACTGTAAGGTTCTCACACCTTCCTCTGAAGCAGCTGATGCGTTGAGAGTCAGGAGGCTGAACTAGCTGGACCTTGGGTCTGATCTAGCCTGGCAATTCCTTTGTGTCTCATGAAACCAAAATCAGCAGCTGCAGTCTATGCAGGGCAATGCTGCCAACGCTACTACATTCTGCCCAAATATTGTCCATTTATTATTTCTTTCCTACATTATTTATTTACTCTTTTGATTACCTGTATTGCAGTAGCACCCAGAGGCCCCAGGCAGGGATTGGAGCCACATTGCACTAGGCGCTGAACAGCCATATAATGAAACGCTGTGTATCCCCTAAGAAATAATGTCTGAATAAAGCAAAAAAACGAGAGACAGAACCGGAAAAACAAAAGGGCCCAAAGAATCCAATCTACTCTCAGCCTCATTTTGTCACATGAATTTCCAAACCTCATCAGTGATTTAACGCCAGAGCACGGTGCACACACGTGTCATATCAGTCATGCTCCCGGCACAAAGGAAACGTGTATGAGCCATAGCTAAATATTCCCAGGGTGGTGATGGTGGGGAGATCTTTCTAGTTTATTTAATTCCTAAGAGCATCTGGCTTTTCCCACTAATGAGTGACTAATACTGCAATTAAAGTGTGGCTAATTGGAAACTTAGCTTTGAATCTCCTCTTTTCTCTCACAAGCTTGCTGAATCTTTGGAGATTCAGGGTTCAAACCTGCAAGGCACTGAGTGCCCCCAATCTCTATTGAAGTCAGAAGATGTTCACAGGCTCTCTGTCTGTAAGAAATTCATGCTCTGCTGATATCAGACACAATTTATTAGATAAGCTACAGGCAACAACAGGGAGCTGAGATTAGGACCCTGATCCTTTAAGCACCAAATTCACAGGACTCTAACCTTTGAATAACAATTTTCCCTGGTTGTGAGCTCTACCAGATCCCCTCTCTTCCCATTATATGTTCCTGGGAGAGATTTCTGCATAGTCCCCAATAGGTGTTCCAGCCACATGGTGACAAAGAATCCCTAGCAATGAATAGCTCTTAGGGGTGTTGGTAGTAGGCAACAGTTTAGGAAGGGTTAATGAGAGATAACATGGCTTGTTGACTGGTTTCCTAGGGTCTGATCTAGACTTAAAGTTTAGACTGACCTAGCTACAGTGCTCAGAGGTGTCAAAAAATACACACACTCCTGAGCACTGTAGCTATGCCCGGTGCAGAAGCGGCTAGGTTGATGAAAGAATTCTTCCGTCAACCTAGCTATCGCCGCTCAGTTTGGTGGATTACCTGCATGGATGGAAAAAAAACCCTTCCGGAGACGCAGGAACATTTGCACGACAGCGCTCTAACAGCATAATTCTGGCACTGCAGCTCTGCTGCTGTAGCACCCAGAGTGTTGTAGACATAACTCCTAGCTGACAGATGCAAAGTGATTGTTCTCTCTCCTGGAGGAGGGCGAACGGGACCTCGTATACCCAGCCCTGGTTATTTTTGGGTCCTGGAACAGTGCGAGGCTGGCAGCTGATGCCGAGGTGGGTGACAGCTGAATGCCGAGCGCGGCTTTCACTTCAGATCCGAAAGGCCCTTTTCACTCATCTATTTCTGAATCAGTAAAACATGATCTGCCAAGACGGAAAAAACCAACCCCCAAAGAGATGGTTGAACGGGTCTGCCTTGGCCCAGGCTCTAATCAGCCCCCAGATCGTCACTGCAGGGTGTTCTGCTGTGCTACCTCTGCCTCTGAGCCATGCTTAGGAAGCAGGAAAGGACTAGCTCTTTGTCCTGTGTTTGTGCCGCGCCTAGCACAATGGGGTGCTGGTACATGACCAGGGCTCCTAGGCACGATGGTCATACAAATAATTAATAACCATCAGGGAGAAAAGTGAAGGGCTCAGAGCTGGAGCTCAGCTGCATGGCCAGAGGCCTGGTTTCTTAGCTGAACTATCCAGACCTCTCTAAAGCTGGAAGTCACACGGTTCCCAGATGGGACTCTAGGTTCTTTCCGCTTCCTGATCCCCCCAGAAAGGCCACAAAATCTCCCTTCCTTGTCGCCCTTCCAAGACCAGTCTTTGGGGGTGGCCAAGCCCTAATACATCCGAAAAAGGGGTGACCCCATCCCTACACACCACATGGGCAACTGCTGACTATGGAGGAGAGGTTGTGAATACCTTCCTGACCTCTGAAGTGCTATCAGCAAATGCCCAGAAGCATGGATTTGATTTTCCCACACTGGCCCCATTTCCTGCATAAGCTCTAGCAGCTTGTAAGACAACAATCAAAACTACCTGAATGTATTGGGCAATGTAAAGATGGCATCATATCAGCAGGTGATGGTGTCACATCACTGTCGTGATGACATAATACTGCAGGGGCTAAAATGCCAGAGCCTTCTCTACACTAGGGCTCCTGCTATTGTTGCAATCAGTGGGACATTTTAGGAGACAACCACAGTGTGGGCAAGGTAGGGAGGGGAAGGGATTTGCCTACAGTCAGACAGCGGCTGAGCCAGAAACAAAACCCAGGTGCCTTGGCTCCCAAATTTCCAAACTAACCACTAGGCAGTATGGCCTAGGAAAACAATGCAGTGCTCCCTAGCCCTGCTATCTACGATTAAAGCTGCAATGAGGGATAGGAAACCCACTTTCTGATAGTTAATGACCAGCTGGCGTAGTGAAGGACTTCAACCTCAGGCCCCTCACGCCAGTCACCCCCGAAGTGCCAGGAGCTGCCTGTCCCGGTTGTTATTACTGTGAATAAACCCTGGAACTATACAGAGGGGAACTGACCCTTTCATGGATAGTGAAAAGTTACAAGTTGAGCTGCAGGTTGCCATGGAGATGGGGTTCTGTTTGCAATCTCGTCTTCTTTTTTCTTCCTCTTCCGACCTAATAAAGGGCAGGCGGTAACCAATGGGGAAGCAGGGCTCCGTCGGTCTGGATTGGAGCCTCTGATACATACACAACCATGGGCACTTGACAGCCTTTCAGGACACAGGATACCTACAACAGCCTGCCACTTCCCGCTCCCCCGACCTCGTACCCACGGGTGCAGCACAGGGGTCACTGGGTTTGCCTGCAGGAGCGCTTTTTTACCTCGAGTTAACTGATTGTCAGTTGACTCAAGGCAGCTAATGTTATGTATGAGGTGTCCCTAGCCTCTGTTTGTCAGAGGGTGGAGATGGATGGCAGGAGAGAGATCACTTGATCCTTACCTGTTAGGTTCACTCCCTCTGGGGCATCTGGCATTGGCCACTGTTGGCAGACAGGATACTGGGCTGGATGGACCTTTGGCCTGACCCAGTAGGGCTGTTCTTATGTTCTTATGAGCTAGTATGGGCAATCCTCACGTGTGTGTCCTGGAACGTGTCTCCCCAGGGGAGAATTTGCCTCAGTAAGTTTAAGGCAATTCTGAGGTTAGATATCATAGCGACTGGTGCGAGAGAGAGGAAGAAAGGAGAGAGTATCCCAAATCTTAGCTTGGACATTGACGGCCTGACTAAGAAACTAGCTCCCAGCAGAGAAAGGATGTGGGGTTAGTGGGCGTTTCTGACCCTGACAGTCCAGCTGAAATCCCTGCGTTCCTTCTCTGAGAAAGGGTAACAAGGACAATCGCTCTGAGAGCTGCCGCCACCACCACCAAGCTGAACATTTCAGAGTCACTGCTCAGGCTTCTCCCCTGCTGGCAGCATAAGTGGGAGTTGGTTTCTACCCTACGCTCTGACTTCCCATCTCCTTGAACTTTCACCTCCCTTCATTGCTGCTGTTCCATTCACCTGCACAGCTCACTTAGCTCAATTGCTACATTAGCATTCCACGAGGCACTCGCGTTCTGCCTCTCTTCACCCCCATCCACTCCTGCCAGGATTTTCTCCCTGCCTGCCTCCCTATTTGCACTATTAGAATATTCCTCCCTCAAGTGACCTTTCCTGGCAGAATAAGCAGGCAAGCCCTCCTGGCTGATTCCTTAAGCCCCTCATCTCAGGGTCAACTTGGGCCAAGCATTGCCTGTTCCTGTCTCTGCTGAGCTGTTAGCACCAGGAAGGATCACGACTAATTTCCATTGTACAAGCGCCCCTGTGCAAGAAGAGCTGGGACTCACAAACCTCTTCCTCTGGTGCATTTCCTTCCTGCCCCCATAGTCTTATAGCTACAACATGACCAGACCCCTCTCCTCAGGTAGAACCTCAAACCTTCATCCGTTCCTTTAAGCCAAGTTTTACCCTCCGACTGAAGGGAATCAGGTTTTCCCATTCGTGGTCACCTACTGGAGCTGCATGAGTCTCACTAGCTAGACACATGTAATTGCAAGCCACTGATGGGTGCGACAGGCCTGCCTCTGTGCCAATTCGCACAGGAAATGAATTATTTCTGCCCCCAGGTATGTAGCGATTGCTCTTTAGTCAAGCAGTTCATGCTTTTAGTTCTAGAGGTCAGCAGTTCAATCCCCAATTTGTCAGCCATTCACATAACAACTCCCTCGCCGCAGCTCATCATCTGGGTTTGAACCAAAGACCTACAGTATTGCATCACAGACCGCCACCACTTGAGCTAAAGAAATAACTCCATTAGCCGATAGCAGTCGTAGGCTGTTAACTCTAGTGATACAGCCACTAAAGGATCCGTGTTGTAAGTGGGATGTAGTCAAGCTGGCAGTTCCAATTCCTAAGGGTTTGAACTCCCCTCTACTTAGAGTTTAGATTCATTCAAAACCAAAACCAGTAGGCAAACCTTGCTTACCTAAGCAGCATCCCATACTTCGTTATCTGAAACAGAGACATGTCCCCTGAGTGTATTCATTTTAATCTATGCCCTGTGCAATTTAATATCTGCAACTACAGACCTCACTGAGTAAGCCTTTATGTGCTAAAATCAGACTTCTCTGCATAAAGACTTGTGCCCTGTAGTCTCACAGTACCAATAGCTCTCTAGCAGTCTTGCATTTAGTGCATACAAAGGGTTCCTCTGTCTGCCTATGGGGTTTCCAGCATGCCCACACCATCTAAACACCATAAGCAGAATTAAGAAAAGCAACTTTTCTATCTGAAATGACCATACCGTCTATTCCTCTCTTGCTTGCGCTGTCAATGATACTTGCTCTTCAGCCAGACCCTCGGTGGTTTTCATGTCCCACATTATTGGACAAACATGACTCTACAATAGTTGAAATAACAGCAAAGGCAACGGCGGCATTTTGAGCAAAGTAAGGGAGCAGTCTGCAGAGCAGAGCTGGATTCAGGCTAACACATGAAAGGCTTCCACCATTTTGTAGATCTCCTCTTTCTCCTCCCCCTTCTCCTAGTGTTCTCAAGTGTGTATTGCATTCCCTCACTCCTGCTCTATTCAACTAGCCTTAGATGCAGCAGCAGTTGCAGGAAATATCTGGAAAATCCAATTCCTTTTTTTGTATTTTCCTCCGTCTCTTTTTTGAAGCTTGGCCCATTGTGGAAGTCCGCCCCTTTAATTCCTGGCTGCCAAAGGAGGCAGTTATATCAAAAGAGAAATGTACATCAAACTTGCAAGGAATATTCAATTAACTTTTAAACAAGATTGTCGGTAACCCGTTTGCAGAGATATCATTTAATTGTTATTTTTTAAAAATATACAGGCACTTACATTTCGCAGAGGCATGTCTGCTGGTAGAGTAGCTGTCTTTGCTGCTGCCGCCGCTGATGTCTTGTTAAATGTCAATTAAAGATGTAAATGTTCCTTGCAATTTGCATGCTGAATTAGAACCTATGACATAGTTTTCTTTGCTTATGCAATATGGCAACCAGCCAAATTCATTCCTCTTGCATCTGTGAAACCTCAATAAACTCCCCTAAAAAATTCCATTGATGGCAAATGGTCTTGCATTATTACATGGCAAGGTGAAATGAGCTTGTCGGATGCCTTTTCTCTTAAAGCAGGATGTAGGCAAGAGTCCAGCTATGGGCTCTCTCACACACCTGTCGAGAACCAGTGCCCTAAGCCAGAAAAATGCTCATCTCCCCAAAGCAATAGGCTCGGGAGATGAGCCTTTGTAATAAATAATTGGCAATAATATTATTGTAAGGCACTAGCTTGTGTGTACGTGCACTGCTGCCCTCTGCTGCTTGGAATCAGGCTGTTTATCACAGGCTTTATGCTGCAAACAAAGCTAACGGAGATTCTCTTTTAGCTCAAGTGGTAGATGGCTGAGCTTTTGCAGCAGGAGGATCCTAGTTCTATCCCTGTTGTTTCCAACCCATGTGGCTGTGGTGAGCAGCATGGTGACAACACAGTAGTCCTCATGGACCATGACAGGGTGCCTAGTTGCCACAGCGATACAAATAATAATAGCAAAGGTTCAGAGCTGGTTAGGAAAAGCATCCAGACAGACTCTGCAAACCTCCTCAGGTGCCAGCCATTTATTAACCAGTCCTCAGCGTCACCCCTAATTTTAGACCATGCTCACTTTTTCTTTGCAATCGGTATCTCTTGAAAAGAGAGCTTCAAACGCCAACACAGCAATGGGGCTATTGGCGCTATGCTTTGAATGTCCTCCCTGGGCCTGGCTTGTGCCGCAGCTTACCCGCACTTTTAGAGTGGGTTTTTTTCCCCCTTTCTGTTTGTGCACCTACAAAAAGTCTCTCAGGGAAAACCAGAAAGACAAATTCAAGAGCAGCATGGTAAACAGGCAACGTCAAATAAATTAGGCAGCTGGTGACTTTTAAGGCCTCCCAGCCAACCAGCTGGGGGAAGCACATGATGGAGGAGAAAGGAATACTGAGACTCGCAAGAAAGTAAACAATCGGGCAGTAAGAAGAAACGCTCAGGTTTCCCACCAATGCTAGATCCTCAGCTACCCTGAAGTCCACAGGGCCTCTGTTTAGCCCCAGCTAGAGCTGATTGGAAATGTGTTTTGTGCCAATTTGTCTCTGGTTTGATGAATTTTTGGTGAATCAAAGCCTGACAGGCAGGTTTCGATGGAAAAACCTGCATGTTTTCCTGCCAGCGAGGCTGCTGGGGATCTGGTCTTCCATAAGTAGGTCTGTCTGAGTGGCATCCACGCCAGCCCTCAGCGTGGCTTATCCTCCGTTCCACTGACAGCTGCATGTGCACAGGCTGCATGGAGTTCTCATGGGCTTAGTGCCTGGGGAATTGTACCTCTCTCATGCATGCCCCGGATGCCTCCTTTGAGAGCACAACCCAGTGTCAACCCATACCACTCACTCACAGGACAAGAAACGGCTCCCAGAGGGAAGGAGGAAAGCTAACAATCTGGGGTTAATTAGCTCACTCTGCTTGAGCCCAGTGTCCAATGGAGGCCTGGGACAATAGAGCAGCAAGCATCCCGCCTGCTAGTGTCATGCTGCAGACTGAGGGCTGCCTGGGACTCAGCCACCCCTTTGCACAATCTCTAGCAGGTACCTGCAGGGACATTTCAGGGTTACTGACACAGCAGAGAGCTCTCGGTGGTGTCTTGCATGGGGCAGAGAAATGCTCCCAGCAGGATTTAATCACGTCACAGCCACAGGCTGACTGTCACTCAGGCGGCATCCCAACGCTATGCCCCTCTTTCAGAGGGCCAGTCCATTGCCTCCCGCAGTTCTCTCTGTCCTGGTGCCCTTCCCTATCCATCCATCCACCCACCCGTGTACCCTTCCCTATCTATCTCTCCCACACGGGTCATCAGAGTATCTGAATGCACAGACACCCTGCAACCTTCGGGCCCTTGGGGTGGGGTAATGAGCAGGAGGGTATCCCACTGTAGAACCGTTCTATTGCTTTGCATCCCTGCCATAGCCAGCGGCCCTCCTACGCCACAATCGGAGTGACCCTGCTGCTCTGCCCATGCTGTTGCTTCGGCCTCTTCTGCGTCACAGCCAGTGCCCCTAGGGCTGTTGCTCCTCAGGGGTTGTTATCTAGCAGGCTCTTGAGAAGCTCCATCGCTCTGATGTCCGTTTTATAGTCCCTATGGCTCGAACCGCAAGCTATGACTTCGAGTACGGCCACTCTAGAGTGGGAAGGGGCAATTTCCAGCCGGAGGAGACTTACCCATGGGCCTGCTCATCCAGCGAGCGTGCCCAGACTCGCGGTGTAGCCAAAGAGTGGTGGGAGGGGCTAGCTGCCCGAGCACATACCTGGAGTGGGGAGTTAGTCCCAGCTGCTCGTCTACCATGGCTACATTACTATGATTAGTGTGCCAACTCAATCAGAGCTAACGGGGGTGTGTCTACCCCTGTCATTACACCTCCGGCTCCATTGTGGACAGACTCTAGGTCACCACTCCCCTTGACTGCGACCTCTTGATCTCTGGCCTTCAGGCGTCTCATCACCTCTCCCATCCCTCTGGTCCATCTAAAGCCCTTTTGTTGGGACCATCCCTCTTTCCTGCTGCCCCAGTCACCCAACACCCTCCCCCCATCCTGCACCTCTCTCACTCCAAGCTCCTTCTCCTCACCTCGCCCTGGCTCCACCTCTGCTCTCATTCCCTCAGGCTACCCCATTTCCTTGGCACATCCGCCCACTTCCCAATGTCACTTCATCGCTTCATCTTCGAGAGGATCATTTCGATTTAAGCAGGGCCTGGACCTTGCCGAGCGCCGTGTGTGCTGCTCGGGGCAAGCCAGGGCATTTGGAGGTGGACCCTGATCTGGGCTGCCGCCACACTGAAGTGTGGGCTTGCCAGAGGGCTGTGATTCAGGCCCACCTCTCTAACTAATATGATAACGCTTCAGAGAGGGCTCCAGAGTAGTAACCAAGATACACTGACAGGCCCTCGAGGGATGGCTCACACTAGGTCACTTCTGTTCCCGGCACCCCTGATTCCAGCCTTGTCAACCAGTGTGGCGGCAAATAAGAAACCTCCCTCCTTGCCTGGGCCAGCCTCTATCCGGCACCCTGCTCCCTCCCCTCTCGCTGCCTCTAAAGAGACCAAACAAGTCTCATCCCTGACGTCAGATGGCCTCTGTTCAAGGTCAGTCTGTTCTGTCCAGTTCCACCCCGTGAATGACAACCCTCCGGCAGCTGCCCCCTCACACTCTGCCCCCAAGTGCTGGAGGTGTTCCCTGTGCTCCTTCTCCACAGCCCCACTGGTAGGAGCTATCAGCCAACCACTTTTGGGGAGGGCTCAGTGGAAGGCCCCCTTCCCTCGCATCCAGCTGGCTCATCCAACCATTCCCAGCTTGCAAGGGCAAGTGCACAGAGAAAAGGCTCAGCCCTCAGGAGAGGACTTTGGGTCTTTTATTAGTACAGTCGTTAGCGAGGGTACCGATTGTGGCATATGCCCATTCTCCCGAGCACGGGAGCAGCGTGCCAGCCTGGAGTACCTTTGCTTTTCTCCTCTCCAGTGAGCCAGACATTGGGACACCCTCTTTGTCCCCATTCTCCAGAGTGGAGACGTGGCTCGGGGAACCCTTGTTTGATGCACTCCCAGAACAGAAAACCCAGCCTCATGCTCCCCAAACCCACTCAGCAGGGCTTTTAAGGGAAATAGCTTTTGAGTTCTCTTTCCTGCAAGAATCTAATGTTCATTTGCCTCCCACCACTCTTCCAGCCCTGCCTGCCAGTGAAGAATGACTAAGGTGGTGGGTGGAAACAGAGTGAATTAAGACCAATTTAGTAGCCCGCGGTGCCGAGCGAGGGTGTCATATCGGGAACTGGATCTGTTAGAGACACAGCTGGGTATCTCCAACACTAGTGAACTGACAGGGGTGAAGGGTACAATACAGCATGTGTGTGTGGGTAGCGGAGATGTGAGAGACCATGCAATTGTGGCTGTGATTGTGACAGAGAATGTATGCTTGCAACTGTATGAGTGAGACAGAAGGCCAGATTTTGTGTGGCTGCCCCATGTTTTGCAGGTGCCCTTTTGTGTGTGCAAGTAATGGCACCAACATTTTTGGCACCCACAGTGCATTGCACCAATGATTTTTTTGCACTCAGAATTCATTGCACCAGTGATTTTGCATCTATTTAGGTCCTCAATGTGGGTATGAGACTGTGAAGCTTTGTGCAACCCCAAGTGCATCCAAGTGTGCCTGTGTGGATTTGGGTGTGCTACTGAGAGTGGATGTGATTACAAGGGGGTGCATGAGGCTGTGGATGTGTTAAGATGAACCTGGCAGGCTCTCCTCTGATGAGTTATTTAATCAGGGTCTGGAGTGACAGAATCAGGAATTCAGATAGTGCAGCCTCATTAAGACTTTTGTTCCAGGTGGTGCACTCCACTGAGATCACGTCTGCTCACACTCCTACTCACCACATCACTCAGCAAGAAAAACAACCTCGCTGGCTGTATTTGAACAATGAGCATTAAGTATAGAAATAAACACATGCTTGCTCAGAGAGATGGGATTAGGCACTGCTTTTTCGCCTCAAAGGAGCTGGGTTCCAATAGGCCTTAGGTCACAAAGGCAATGAGTTTGCTGGTCTCAGTTTAGTACTTAGATATTTATTTTTCCACATTAGTCTCAGTTGGCACTCTCTGGTTGAAGAGGATCCAGGACTAGCCAGGAGGAGGGGACAGCAGGGCAGGATTAAGGGGCACTGGCAGAGCTGTGAGGAGGTTCAGGACTAAAATAATACAGTGTTGTATCAAGTGGGGGAGCAGGGATCTCAAGGCAAATACCCTCGTCACATGACAGGGGTTAGTCTCCACTGATTTAATGTTATAGACCCTGTAGGTCAGGATGAAGGTGCATTGACAGAGCTATATACACAGGAATCTTGTACAGAACTTGCCCGCACTGTGCCTGCCTCTCCAACGTTACAAACTTTAAACATTTGCCAAATTTACCCGCACATTTAGAAAAGAGACACACACTCCACAGACCCCAAACTCCAAATTCTAAACGAGCACAGAAAATCCACCGACACGACAAACTAGCGAGCCAACTTAAAATGGGAGCGAACCCCAACACACGAAACCTGCCAGCCTCCGTGGGCATCCTCCAAACTTCTAATCTGCTCGGGGGCAGTGAGAGGCTGGGCTGCTGCATTCCATGACGCCCAGCTGTCTGGACGCCACTAGAAGACGAGAGTACCTGTGGGGGGGTGACAGTTCCCCCTGCTATGGCATCGCTAAACTCTCAAGTGCTGCTTTTGGCTGCAGAAACGGAGCCCTGATCTTCCCATCGCTGGCATATGAAACCCCATTAGACCCAAAGATAACACTGGCACCCTCACAGACCAATAAGAGTTTCTCACACGTACACTCACACAAGCATCCATATTCTAAACACACCGCCATGGATACCCCAACACACACACAATGAACACACGGAACAAACACACACAAATCTCCCCCCTCCTCACATCTACAGAGACATACACCCACACAAACAACAAGCCGTTTCACCCTCACACTGTGTGCTTCTCCCTCTCCACTCGCACGACTCACCCACTCACTGCTTTCCCACAGCAACTTATTTCTTATGCAAGAGATCAGTCCTTTTCTTGAGTGTTGTACGGAGCTGAGAACAGTTATTGCAGCTCTAGCTCTTATCTTCCCAGACAGTACATGGAGTCCCATCATGGCAGAGCCGGTTGTATAACTCCCCTACCCTCCAACTGAACCAAACTAGACCTTGAGGCTCTTGTACAAGCAAAATGTTCTCCACTCTCTTCCATAAGGAACTTTTCAAGACTTAAGAGCAAGTGCAAGGAAGGAGCTGAGCCCGAGATAAGTGGTTGTGCTGCTCCGACAGAACTCACTGAGTAACTGGCATTAAGCAATGCACATTTCTTGAAGTTGCTGTGCTGGGCAGCACAGAGTTACTGGTTTCATATTGTGCAAGAGTGATACCTGGCTTTTTTGGGTGATCTGTCTCTCTTTGTGTCTGAGCCATGTGTGTTGTAATCTGTAGGCGCTGTGAGCTAGGCTGTGTGCGCACTATGATTCGACCTAGGGCTGTACAGAAAACACACACCGAGCAATACAGGGGTTAAGTTGGGTGTCCTGTGTGCTGGGTGTGCAGCCAGTACGCATTGTATATTGTGCATACATTGTGTGTTGTCCGTCCACTGTGTTGCGTGATGCATGGCGCCCTGGGCATGTTATGTGTGTAATTTACATTGTGTGTTGCGTGTGATGTGTGAGCACTTAGGTGTATGTCAGTTGCACTGAGCAGGGCATGTTGTGCCTGCACTATGCATGTTGTGTACCGCCTATGCACCCAGCATACTGCATGCACACTGTGTGTGTTGCCTATAGGATTGAGTTAGACAACCCCAGTCAATGAGCTGACTAACCAGAAGTGCCTGGATCTTATCCCTACCCACTTTGGTTCTCTGTCCTCCAGCCAGTTCTTCTTCTCCCCCTGACACTCCTCCCTCCCTCTAGTCACAGGTGCTGGAACGAGGGGAGCTTGGGGGGGGGGGGGCTGCCTGCTCCCACCCCACACAGGGGTTAGTTTGATCCAATGGCTCTCAGCACCCCCACTGTACAAACTATCCCAGCGCCCCTGCCGCTACCGATGCAAACCCAGTTCCAGTCTCTCCGGAGACAAGTCCAACCTCTTAACAACCCCCCTCGTTGTGCTGCAGCGACTGGATCGAAACTCCGGCAGCCGGTCCCCGGCGACACCCCTGAAATGCCCCCAGCCACAGGGAGCTGAGCGCCGCTTTATGCTCCCCCCCTCTCCCCCGGTTCTCTCTCCTCCGGGGCTGGGCGCGCCAAGGGCTTTCCCCGCGGTGCGTCCCCACTCGCCCGCTGCTCATCTCCCCGCGGAGCCCCGCTCCCCAGTGCGGCCAGGGACCCGCCTGAACATGCGGCCCGTCCCCGTCTCCCTGCAGCCTGGGCCCGACCCCTGCTGGGGAGGGGGAAAGAAACTTGCGCTACCTTGTGTCGCGCGGGTCTCCTGCGCCCTCGCCCGCTCCCTGGACGCGCTCAGCGCCGCCGAGCTCCTGCCGGCGAGTTGGCTCCGCGCCCGGCCGCTGCTCCCCGCTCCATCCCCGGCAGGCGCAGCCCTGTCTGGGCGCGGGGAGGCGGAGCTGCGCTCGGCGCGCCCCGCGCTCATTGGCGGCCCGGCTGCGAGCCGGGGCCCCCGCCAGCGGGCTTTGTGTCCTGGCTGACAGCTGGGCGTGTGTCAGGGGCTCCCCCCGCCCGCTAGCTAAAACATGCACCGACCCCCGCCCCCTTTCCCCTTGCAAAGCAGAGCCGGACCCTGCCGCATGTCCCTGGGTTGCTGCTCCCTTTATGCTGGGGTGGGGGGGGGGGGGAGCTGAAATGTTGGGGGTAAAGCCAGGGGCAGGGGAACAATGTGTACAATGGGGGGTGCGGAGAGCCATTGAACCAAATTGTTCACCCTGTGTATGCTGGGAACCACTTCGAGCTAGGGGGCGCGGCAGCCCCCCTCCTTCCAGCATTTATGGAGCAATCCTGGCTGGATTTAGAGGTGGGAGAGAGACGGCTGGGGGCCGCACCGCCTCGGGTAGGGTGACCAGATGTCCAATTTTATAGGGACAGTCCCGATTTTGGGGGCTTTTTCTTATATAGGCTCCTATTACTCCCCACCCCCATCCCGATTTTTCACACTTGCCCTCTGGTCACCCTACCCGGTCTCCATCTCCCCCTGGGCAGAACGGCTGCACCCTCTCAGAAGGCTCCACTCCCACGGGTGATCGCCAGCCCAGATGTACATGACAACACAAGGGGCAAAGCTGGGGGAGAATCAGGTTCCATCCTGTTGAATCCTACACAGTGTTTCATAACAATGTCAAGATAGTCTCTCTCTCTGCCTCTCTCATAGGTGAAGCCTGGCATGTAACCGATACCCTTCGCCCGTTACTATCTTCCATCTCCTAATCCGTTGTGGAAAACTCCCAACAGCACTTCACAGGGATGAAGGCAATAAGGGCTCCGTAGTAGTTGTCTGAGCCAGCCGACAGAGATCCTGTCTACAGAATTGTTGGAGCATCCTAAAGAACTCTACAGCATCCTAAAGAACGCTCTATTCAATTCTATAGGACACATCAAGAAACCTTTAGAAAGGTGATAATGGCCTGTGAAATTCTGTAGGACTTTTCCATAAGGGAGAGCTGGGCAAATGCTTTGCAGTAACGTAGGTGACAAATTTCATCTCCCCTCCCCCCGTCCTGACCCCATCCACTGTCTTTAGAAAAGATCTTATTCTCTATTAAATTATATAGGATTTTAGCGTCTCTCTGATTATTTGTTGCTACTTGCTATAATTATTGGTACAGTACTGTCCAGGCATCGTCAGGATGCCGCTGTGCTAAGAAATGTACAAACATGATAAAAGACAGCCCCTGCTCTGAAGAGCCTGTACTCTACTTGGGCAGTTCTACAGAACCCTATTGATTTCATCCCTATTTGGTTCTATAGGACTTTTCCTTAAGGGAATATTAATATACTTCTGTGCACCTTCTGGGACTGAGCAAGCGTGCTGGAAGTGGCATAAGACTAGGTTTTCTCATGGCATTTTGGTGCTTCGGCTCTTGACTGACGTCCATCAGGTGGGACTATGGAAACAAAAAAATTAAATTAAAAAGAACAAGCTAGATTTTTGCAAACCTCAAAAAAGATCTGGTTCCAATTGAGGCTCAAATCCTTTAGCTGATCCTGTTCAAACTGGGCAGTGACAACGTGTGTTTTCTCAGACAGGTGCAATGCCCATCTGTCTATAGCGAGGCATGATAATATGTTTATCAGGATACAGCTGCTGAGATGTACATGTGCATGTCCATCCAGAGTTGGCATGGACATGTGAGTGGTGTTGGTGTGTGTGTAGGTATGGGAGACAGAGTGGTCCAGTGGCTTAACAGGCTCTGAGACAACCTTACATTGAGTAAGTCACCCAACTTACGTGCCTCAGTTTCTCCATCTGAAAAATGTGGAATAATACTTATCCCCCTTATAGGGATGTTGTGAGGATTATCACTGTTATTTATTTCTATTACAAGAACACCTAGGGGTCTCAACAAAGACCATGCCCCATTGTGCTAGGCACTGTATAGCAAATCACTGCCCTGTAGGGCTTACAGTCAAGTCAGAAAACTGGAATAGATGCACACAAAGTACTATATTAAGCACCACTAATTGTGTGTGTGTGTAACGTGTATTTATCCATGCATGTTGCATATGGACATGTAGCTGTGTGACTGTGTCTACACTGCAGAAAAAGGTGTGCTCTTAACTGGGTTAGCTAAGCTGGGTTAAAATAGCAGTGAAGACACGGCAACTTGGCTTTTAACTTGGGTTACCAGCTCGAGTTCAACTGCAGGGTGCCCTTTAGGCTTACGCATGAGTTGCCAACCTGAGTTAAAAGCTGAGTTGCTGTGTCTTCACTGCTATTTCAACCTGAGTTAAGGGCAAAGCGTTTGTTGCACTGTAGACATAGTCTGTGCACGTAGGGGCCATGGGCGTTCATAGAGATGAGCACCTCTGGAATCTGCTTTGCAGAGCAGTGAGTGCACCAAGAAGTAGTGAGCCCTGTCTCTACTCTGGGGATGAAATGCTGCTGTGTAATGGGTGGGTGTGTTCAACAGATCACCTGTGGGCTTAGCTAGTACAGCTCCTCTCTCCCTTTGTCTAGGGAAGCTCAGCCTCCTGATCCCTCCTGCCCTCTCCCTCTGTACTGAACGGCTCATTATTGCAGAAGGTTAGATGTGCTGGGAAACAACACTCTTAGAGTGACTTAGAGACCTGGTAAATAGCTGCATTCTGGGGGGGCGAGGAGAGGTGTTCTCCACAATCCACTCCCTCTGCTCATTCTATCACATGGACTTCTTCCCGCCTGGAAGCTTATATCCCTTAAGGGAAAGCCCTATAGAATGTACCAGGGAGGAAACCAATAAGACTGTATAGAAACTGAACAGGCTTCTGCAGAACTGACACTAGAATTAATGAATTAGCCCCTTACAGTTGATATGGGTACTTCCACCTTTTCATGTTTCTCTGTATGTATCTTCTTACTATATGTAAATATCTTCTTACTATATGTTCCATTCTATGCATCCGATGAAGTGGACTGCAGCCCACGAAAGCTTATGCTGAAATAAATTTGTTAGTCTCTAAGGTGCCACAAGTTCTCCTGTTCTTTTTAGAAACCTATAGTTTTTAATAGAGAATGAGAGCTTCCCTATGCAGTTTGAACCATCCTATAGAAGGAATAGAATTGCCTATTACATTCTGCAGGATGGGTGGGCATTTTGTATTGCTCTGTATGGGGCTTTTCCATCAGGGAAGGCGTTTCTGCCTCCCTCTTTCTCACCCATTCTCTAATTCCTTCTTCCCTCCCTCCCATGTTGAGCAGACCTGTTTGCAATTGATAAGCTGATGTAGCCCTTTGGAATGCACTGGCTGGCTGGGTAGCCCGCAGCACATCTGGGCTTGCACCACATGCTGCAAGACGGTCTGCCTGTCAGCCAGGTGGGAAGTGGGAGCGCTCTCTGCCTGTCTTGAGCCCACACTTGCACCCGAGCAGGGAGAAAGGTCACCCCCTCCCCTCCCCCAACTTCAGTGCATTTTGGCACCAGTCCAAAATCTGGGTGTCTGCAGATGTTTTAAAAGCTGTCCTGTCAACCTGAGGTTTGCCTATGCCACTGTCAAGTGGAGCACGTGCCTCACATCTCACAGCGCCCTATGGCACAGAAGGGAAACCAGAGGAGTGGCAGCAGCAGAAGGAACCAGCATCATGGGTCTAATACTGTGCAAAGCCTTTGCACGGTGGTGGGAATCTTACTCCGAGAGGGGGCTTGGCTGTTGCCATCCCCACAGCACTTTCTCAGGCAATGCAAATGTATACATGTGGCATTGCAGCATGGGAATGCAGAGGTGGGGCTGCATCGTCATAGTACCAGTTCTGGAAAGGCAGGAAAAGCAGTTCATCAGTGCCAGAAATTAACCAAATCTCACACAAGGCTGTGAATGGGTAACCAGAGACAGAACATGCCCTATCCACTCCACGGTCTGTCCTCATTTCTGGTCCCCATAGAGCCAACTGTAATGGTCTATGAACCAGCCACTCAAGATTCCTGACCAGGACCTTGGAACAACCAAGGAATACACTGACAAGGTGGGGTAGGTAATATCTTTTATTGGACCAATTTCTGTTGTTGAGAAGCACAATTTCTCAATCCTACACCAAGCTCTGCAGAAGAAGGAGCTCTATGTAAGCTTGAAAGTTTGTTTCTTTCACAAACAGAAGTTGGTCCAATAAAAGGTATTAACTCACCCACCTTGTCTCTCTAATATCCCGGGACCAACATGACTACAACAACACTGCATTCAAGGAATAGACTGGCAGGCTCCATGGAATCCATCCCAGGTTTCATACTGAGCTCACTGCACCCTGGGATCTGACTTTGAGAGTATGGCTTGCTGTGTAAATATACAGACTATGCAAACTTAAGCAGTAAAGCTAGATTCCCCCCCACCTCACCTTACATCAATGCAAAGTGGGTGCAAAATGCCACCAAATCAGACCCCTCCACTTACACCAGTGGCTGCATTTCACATCAGCTTTCCATGGATATAAACAGCAATACACACCGAGGCAGGAAAGAATCATAGTTCATGTCCCTCGCTGTCGAGCCTCAGTGCCTTGATTTAAGGAGCTTCTACTAACCAGACAAGACACACGCCCCGTTCTTTCTTTTCCCTTTTTGTATTGCTTGCTGGCAGTTCAGCTAGCTTCTCTGCTGATTTGTGCAAGGCTCCCACAACACCATGTGCTGCCTGGTTGCCTTGAAAGCAGTCAGCTGGAATTTGCTATTTTAGGACCTAAAACTGAAAAAAAAAATATTAATGTGAGCACAAAGGGGCAATTTAACAGGATTTTACAGGGAGGAAAAATGTTAGGATTAATTTTCAGTTGACTGGAACTTAATATAGCCATAGTTAGGGAAAGGAAATTAGAACGCAAAGCCAAGAAATTGTTTGTGTCAGATGGGCTAGTAGTGGTCAAGTCACTAGCCCATTGGATATTGCCCTGAGTTTGGCAGGCTTGCAATGATCTAATTCCATCCATCCTTGTGGTCACAGCTGGAGCTGCTCAGAAGATAGCGATGGGCAAAGCTCTGAAGGGAATAGGGTCGTGGTGGGCCCCAGTTCTCTGTTGTGCCATTCCTGTGCTTGCTGCAGACATGGAGGGATGGGGCAAAATTGGCTTTGAGTCACCTTAGTACCTCCCCTATTTTGGGCCTAGCTCTTGGCATAAGTTAGTGCAGTGTCAGGACGAATCTAATTTATAGTCTAGCTGCAACAGCTCCCTTTGGGCCATCAACCAGATAAGAATAGCAGAAGCACATGGGCTCTTTGGCCACACCTGTCCATCATCCCTGAACACCCCTGCTATGTCCCCTGTGCAGGGGACTAGGATGGGGAGCGGATCCACAGCCATTCTGACTGTTCTACCCCAGCTGTACACAGGGGGTATTTCCTGGAGACAGTTCCATTCCCTTTACTCCACTGCAGAAAGGTAAAGGGGCCACGAGGCAAGAACAACTGGCCCCCTGCTTGGCATTGTTATGTGACCTGAACGCTTCCATTACTGCCTCTCCTTCTGCCTCTTATCACACCCCTTTCCTTGAAATGAATCCCATCCCGAGATAAAACTCAAAACCACTGATTCATGCATCACGCACAAGTCAGAGCTCGCCCCGTCTGCCGTCCTCGCCCCCTCAAGCCAGTCTGACTATCTCGTATTACCTCATCTCTTAAAATCACCTGGCAGGTTTCCCAGGCCAAGGTAGCCTTGGAGAATTCTGGCAATGGGGCACACAAAGGAATTCGCTTAAAGAGTTCGGTGTAAACATTTATCCCCCTTTATCCCCCTCGTTGTGGCAAATGAATTGACCTGTAGGACAGAGGCTACTCCCCGAGGAAGCTCCTCTGGCCAACCAGAGTCAGGCAGCGTCATCGAGTATCAGCTTTTGCTCCCAGAGCATTTGTGCACACATAGATCATTACATCTGGAGCTGCATGGACTGAGTGAGGGTGGAATTCCCACCAGCAAAAGCATCTTCTTCTAAGGGGAAATAAAAGAATGTAACCCCCCACCCCTAAGCCAAAGAAATCACTTAGCTGTAATATCAGAGGGTCACTTAACTCCCTGCACCAGTGCTAGGGCCAGAGGAGAGGCCGTTTATGCTTCTCCTATTCTGCTGCTACTAGGGGACCAAGGCATAGACCAGGGAGCTGCCTTACCTTGTGCATCCCACTGCCATAGTCCTTCTGGGGCCTGAGGCAGCAGGAAATAGCCAGAGCAGCCATCTTCCTCCCTCCCGTGTCTCACACCCACACTGGAACGTCCCCTCCTTGACCCGGGCTTCTGCCAAGGTAACAGAAGAGTCAGGATCTAAAAGAGAGAGGCACCTCAAAGAGTATGTCCCTGCAGGGCGGCAGTCCCTGGCTCTGAACCAGAGCTCCTTGCTTTAGGGTGACCATACGTCCAGTTTTGGCCAGGACAGTCCCTTTTTTTAAGCCCTGTCCCGGCCGCCCCGACCTTTTTGGCAAAACTGGGCGTTTGTCCCATTTGCTCTTGCCAGCTGACCATCAGCAAGCAACAACACCAGCCCTGTGCAGGACGGAGGGCTCAGGAGAGCAGCTCGGGCTGAGCCAGCCTCCAGTGGGTGGGCGGCAGGGGGTCGTGGGCCCCGCATGCAGCGGGTAGAGGTGAGCCTCGGGCTGGCCTCATGCATGGGGGAGGAAGGGGGCCACCCCTGAGAGCGGGGAGGTCTGCGGGGTGGATCATGGATGGGGTGGGGGTGGGGGAGGCCCCAGGCCGGCCCTGTACAGTGTCCCGTTTTCGCTTTGGGAAAATATGGTCACCCTATGCCTTGCTTCAAGGTGGGCACAACTCAGAAGAGGATCCCAGTTTGTCTTAGCAGTGGCTGGCTGCAGCTAGGTCTCACACACATATAGACACAGCACAGGAGAGGAGATGCTATTAGTCAGCTAGAGCTACCCAATCTCTCACCCCTGCTTGGCTCAGTCAGCGCAGACCAGTAGCTAGAGTACTGGTCTTGGATTAAAGAGATTTTGCTTCAATCCCCTACTTTGCCACAGCCTTCCTGTGTGACCTGGGGCAACTCACTTAGCTTTGCTGTGCTTCAGTTTCTCATCTGTGAAAAGGAGATAGTAGCACTTCCCTTCCGCCCAGGGAGGTTGTGGAATCTCCATCTCTGGAGATATTTAAGAGTAGGTTAGATAAATGTCTATCAGGGATGGTCTAGACAGTAATTGGTCCTGCCATGAGGGCAGGGGGCTGGACTCGATGACCTCTTGAGGTCCCTTCCAGCCCTAGAATCTATGAATCTATGAATTACCTGTTAGGTTCACTCCCTCTGAGGTACCTGGCATTGGCCACTGTCGGTAGACAGGACACTGGGCTGGATGGACCTTTGGTCTGACCCAGTATGGCCATTCTTATGTTTTTATGTTCTCCTCATGGAGAGAATACCAATTGTGTATTATGATTCAATATTATTTTGTACACTGCTTTGACATAACAATATAGCAATAAATAAATTCACAGCAAAATGAAGGCAGGGATGATGTAGTATAGGGAATCTTCATATTTAGATTGTAAGCTCTTTGTGGCAGGGACTATACTTTTGTTATATGCTTGTACAGTGGCTAGCATTGTAAGGCTGAGGCCTGTTGCAATACACATAAATAAGAATATAATAGGCTAAACTGCTAAATCTAGGCAAATTCAGATTAGGAATCAGGTTCACATTTATAACAGGGATGGTAATTAATATCTGAAACAATTTACCAAGTGATGTGGTAGATTCTCCTTCACTTGGAATCGTTAAATCAAGACCTGGTGTCTTTCTAAAAATATATGTTCTAGCTCAACCACAAGATATGGGCTAGATGGAGAAAAACACTGGGTGAAATTCTCTGGCCTGTGCTATGCAGGAGGCCAGATTATATAATCATAATGGTCTCTTCTGGCCATAAAATCTATGAATGTATGAAAAAATATCTTCTGGGATTAGGGTGACCAGACAGCAAATGTGAAAAATTGGGACAGGGGGTGGGGGTAATAGGAGCCTATATAAGAAAAATACCCCAAAATCAGGACTGTCCCTATAAAATCGGGACATCTGGTCACCCTATCTGGGATTGTCCCAAATTGAAAAAAAACTTCTGGTTCTGATATACGTACATTGATATAAGGGTTATGTCGGGTTCCTATTACTACGGTATTAGAGCAATGCCCTCATGTGAGGAATGTAAACAGAAATAGACAGATGTCTGTTCAGATTCCTGGGGTAAAATCCTGGCCTCACTGAAGTCAAAGGGAACTTTGCATTGACTTCAAGGGAGCCAGGATTTCACCCTTGGTAATTCAGCTAACAACTCTATTCGATCACTTTGACTGGAAAAGGAATAAGTGTGTGACTTGCGGTCCATCAGGTTAATGATTGAGCAAGGATAAAGCAGACAGGAAACTCCATTGTGTCCAATGCTCTGCCCATTCTTCGTGGGGCTCTCTGTTGAGATGGCCAACAAGAAGGCTGAACAGAAATGGTGCCAGTGGCAGGAGGACTTTTTGTGGTGTTGATACTTCTCCAGCAGGCAGCAGGGTGAGACCAAACTCAGACACCACTGAGCAAGATTCAAATAAGGATTAGGACCAAGGCTTTCAAGAGCCAATAGTGATTTTGGGTGCCCCCAACAGAGACATCATCAAGGTTTTTAGGTAGTGCTGAGCACCCGCCTTCTGCAAATCGGGCCCCTTTTATGTGTCTCAGGTTGGGCTCACAAAATCTCTAGTCACTGTGAAAATCTTGGCTTAGGGCAGGGATTCTCAAACTTTTGTACTGGTGACCCCTTTCACATAGCAAGCCTCTGAGTGCAACCCCCCTTATAAATTAAAAACACTTTTAAATATATTTAACACCATTATAGAAGCTGGAGGCAAAGCGGGGTTTGGGGTGGAGGCTACAGCTCGCAACCCCCCATATAATAACCTTACGACCCCCTGAGGGGTCCCGACCCCCAGTTTGAGAACCCCTGTCTTAGGGTATGTCTACACTTGGAGCTGGGGTTGTGATTCCCAGCTTGTGGAGACATACCCGCACTAGTTCTCATTGAGCTAGCACATGAAAAAATAGAATGCAGCCAGGGCCAGCTCCAGGCACCAGCAAAGGAAGCAGGTGCTTGGGGCGGCACAGCTGAAGGGGCGGCATTCCGGCCATTCCTGGGGCGGCACTTTTTATTTTTTTGCTTCGGCGGCTTGGTGCTTGGAGCAGCAAAAAAGCTAGAGCTGGCCCTGAATGTAGCCATGGCAGCATGAGCTGTGGGACAGGCTAGCTACCCCGAGTCCATGCCTATGGTCTCTGATGGGCATGTACTTGGGGCGGCTAGCCTCTCCCGCTGCTCGCATGCTATGGCGACAGCCTCTTTTTAGCCCGCTAGCTCAACGAAAGCTAGTGCGAGTACATCTCCTCAAGCTGGGAATCACACCTCAAGCTCCAGATGAAGACACATGCTTAGGTATGTATATGGATAATGAGAGCATCCACAGTTCCATCGAACAGGAAAAGCAGAAGAGATATAAACCCCCAGCTTTCAGGGCATAAGCTCAGGAAGAAAGTTCCACCGTGGGCAGGTTATTCCATAAATGCCCACTGGGGATTCTTGCACTTTTCTCTGAAGCAGCTGGTGCTGGCCACTGTCTGAGACAGGAATTGGGTGGCTAGACGGACCCCTGCTCTGATGCAGCCTGGCAGTTCCTATGTCCCTGTTTCACAAAGGACACCACAACGGCCATCGGATGAATATGGATTTGGGTACCGCCTGACCCAGACCAGAATCCAACATGGGTCTTAGAGGCAAAAGGCTCCATCTCCTAATTTTATTTAATTGCATTTTTTTCCCTGCGAGCCCTGGAATTATTTTGTCTGCTTTGTGAAGCTCTCTGGTGAAAGGGGCTCATCAACGCTCCTAATTACTGCCACCCACACACATCCCTGCCCGCCTGCAAGAGGCATCTAAATAGGGAACTGGCACTCTGAGTGCTGTCACTGCCGCCTGCAGCGCTCGGCGCTTCTAATGAAGAGCTCCTGCTCCTGCCTGGGCCCAGGCGGCCCAGAGGAGCCCTGGCCCTCACGCTCTGTGCTGGCAGGAGAAGGAGGGATGCTGTCAAAGACGGACTGTTTTCTTCCCTCAGATAATGGCGCGGGTGGGCGTTTGTCAGCTGTGGCAGGCGGGGGATCCTTTGCTCGCATACTCTGCTTGCATCAGCCACTTAGCCTGTTCCTTCTATTCCAGCTAAAGAAGAGGCAACAGGTAAAGAAGGCCCCGGCTCAGCATCCTGGGCCGGCCTATGTGGACGCCCTGCTTTTGAGCCTCTTGTCCCTGGGAGGGCCGTCTGCAAAAAGAAACCCAGGACAGTGCGGGAGAGAGGTCACCATTGCGACCTCTCCTGGCCAACTGAGGAGTGGAGTCAATAGACAGTTTCCTCCAGTCCAGTTCATGCTGGGTGTGGCACTGACTGGGCAGGGCGTTAAATCTTCTAGGGAGCAGGGAAGAGTGCATGGTAGCTTCTCAGACAGCCCGACAAAGCAGTAAAGGGGGCAAAAGATGGTTCATCTCAGTCGATGTGCCGATGGCTGGCCCTCCAGTCACCCATCCAGTGAAAGTCCTTTCCCCTCCCTTAGGGGTAAATTTTGCAGTGGGAGCTCCTGGATGCTGAGCACGGCTTAAAATCTGGCCATGCGTAAATGGGAGCTGAGCAGCACTGAAAACGGGTTCCCGACTGTGGATTCTGAGCTCTTGGCAATCCGGCTGTGGCGTCTCTAGGAAATCTGTAAACTCTGCCGTAGTGCTCCGTACACTGAAATAAATACATACCCTTCACTATATGGGCAGCGCAGCACAAGGCGGTGTCTGGGGATTTGCAGAAGAAACACACCGGGGGAAATAATGGGCTAATATCTGATTCTTCTGGTTGGGCCGGTAGATGACACATGGTAATTAACCTGCAAACCTGCTCAGCATGATTACCTGGCACTCTGCTGGGACGTGTGTGCACTCCCATGCACTTACTGTCAAAAAGCCTGCTCAGCCACCGCCTTGGCAAACCGCTACGCCGCGGCACGACCTGCAAGATAGTCACAGAGACCAGCTGAAGTGCAGCCCCCCTGGCTCAGCTGGGGGAGTTCCTGGTAATTGCGAGGGTCGTGCTGCAACAGTGGAGGGTGCACAGGCATGTGCAGGGAGTGGCTCTGTTATTCAGCTAAGCCCTGCTAATACCCACAACGTGCCTCCGCTGAGTGAAGAGGCCTTGATATCATCTTCCTTGCACCGCACAAGGTATTTGCCAGCCAGTTCCATTGTTTTTGGTTTGAGATTAAGAGGAGGATCCATTCAGCTAACCCTCTCCTAACCCAACCCCTCTGGAAGGGCTGACATAACAAAGCAAAACAAACAAAACGTTGTGGGTTTGCCGCCATCGCATCGTTCACTCGGCTTGTGTGTTCTCCCCCTTTCCCCCCCACTCTTTGTCTATTTAGACTGTAAGTTCTTCGGGGCAGGGACTCTGTCTTAGCATCTGTCTACACAGCAAAAGCTGTGCACAGGCTAGAAAATTACCCAAGCTAGCTTGTACCCAGTTAGCGTGGGTAATAGCAGCAACGAAGACAGCACAGCTCAGGCTTCAGAGCAGGCTAGCGAGCCAAGTCTGTACCCAAGATCAGTGCTGGGCTTGTACTACCTGCACTGAAGCCCGTGCTGCTCTATCTTCACTGCTATTTCTACCCAGGCCAACTGGATTCAAGCTGGATCAGGTAGCTTTTGTTGTGTAGACACACCCTTATTTTATGTTTGTACAGCACCTAGCACAAAGGGGTCCCATTCTTGGTTGACCCAGAGGCACCACAGTGATAAACTTGATACATGAAATGAAAAAGAGGGGACAATCAAGACTCGTTGTCCTTTGTTGCATCTTGCTACTGCCATTTCAACTGCTTCCCCTTCCAAGGGGCAGGGCGGGAGGTGACGGGATCCTGCCCACTGCTCCCATCCCCTTTGTTTTGCACAGAGTGCCCAGAGCCCTTCTCTCATGTAGATACCACTGTGCAGTTTACTTAAAGGTTTTGCTCAGTATAGTCCCAGTATTTACAATGTAGTTCAGTTTTACTACCCCTTTTCCAAGCGGGGAAAGAAAAGGTGTCTCCTCCCAAGGATCTCTCTTTTCTCAGGCCCTACTAGCTTTTCTCTGTCTTCTGCTAATCCCACTCCCTTCCTTCCTGTGCTCTTTTAGCCAGTTTCCTTGTTAATGGGCTGATTAGTTCATTAGCTACCCAGCCCCAATCTGATCTGGTAATCAGCAACTCCTCTCCTTAATCAGCCCCTGCCGCCCCAGGGGCCTAATTGGTTAAACAGTGACCAGAGTGCTGGTTCAGCTGCTGATTCCCAGCACTCTGTCACAAGGGATTTCCTTCTTTCTTCGCCCCCGAGACAGAAGGCTTGTATGGGAAGGGGTAAAAAGGATGGCAGAAGGTGGAGAAGATGACCACTCCCAGAGGACAGAGAGAGAGAGAGAAAGTGGATGCTGAAGGAGGGGGAGGATGGGGAAAGATGTGGGGAGAGAGAGAATGGGAAGGAAAGAACAGGAGACTGGAAGAAGGGAGGAGAGTTTCTCAGTGCAGCCTCTGTTACCCCATCTGTGCTTTAGAGAACAAAATAACTTGTGTTAGTTAAAAGCTGTCAGGTTTAATTCCAAGGATCCGGCAGGAAAATTGAGTGTGAGCTGTTAACCTCGGCCCAGTGGCTCGGCACTCCCGAAATGAGCAGTCAGTCAGAAGGGCCTCAATCACGCGCATGGCTTACCCTGATACGTGAGGGATGTACGCAGGATCTGGGACTTGGCTGGATGCAGGGCCCTGACCCACTTAGAGATGCCATCCATGGGGTCTTTGCATCCTGGAGGAGCAGCTACCCTAGGAAAAGAAAGGAAGTGACAGGGGTTTGGTATGTTCCTGACTTTGGTTTGTTTGGCTGCATAGGCTTGGGTTATATTCGTCCACGGGGCTCAGGCCCCACCACTATTGTGGAAATCCCCAGTAATGTTTGAGCCAGAGGTGCACACAGAATTTTGTTAAAGAGGGAGCCCAGATTATCTGGCCAGCTGCTCCAAATATGAGTGAGCTGGGGCATGGGGTCACAACTCCAGAGGGAGGGAAGACCAGGCCTCATCTGAGTAATGTTGCAACCTGGCACGCAGATCCAGATCTTGCAGGATGCCTCTGAAATTTGGCCTGGCTGCCCCAGCATCATGCCATGACTACCTAGAAGGCTTCACACCCCCTTCCAGACTCCTATGTATAGGGGGCTTTTTCCCCTTACACCCCACTGGGGGCTTCACCTCTGACCCCAGGGCCTCACCAAAAACGTTACAAACCCAACACCTATGTTTGGCTGTGGCAGCAGCGCTTGGAGTCATAGCTGGGGAGATGAGTCACTACTGAACAAAGCCAAGTTTGTCCCTCCACCCTTGTACTGAAGTAGCCTCCTCTCTCCTAGCCCCTTCTAAAGGAACTTCAGCCTGAGTGCCACTCCAAGATAGGAGCCTGGAGGTGAGGCTGTTACTGCCCCTAAACCAGATAGCTTGACCCCTCCGCAAGGCATTGATCTTGCCATCTTCCCAAGGAGATCTGGACAAGGCCCAGAGCTGAGATGGTCCCATCCCAGAGTCAGAGGTAGAACTGGATGGAAAAGGCTGCTTCATCTCAAGTGACGCGTTTCATAGAGACATGGGTTTTGACAAAATTTCATTTAGGAAAAATAAAACACCCCGAACTAAAACAAAATGAAACCCTGAAAAAAGTGTCTTGATAAAAAATAAATGTTTCTATTTGCTGTTTCAAACTAACTTTTCAGTTCATTTTTTTAAACATTTCTTGTTAAATGATATAAAATTTTTAAAAGTTAAAATTTTTAAAAAAGTGTACATCAGAAGAAAGTGTTTTGATTTTATCCAAAACAGTTTTTTTTAGTTTGTTTTGTGGGAAGTTTCAAATGTTACTGGTTTTGTTCTGTTTCAGAACAGAAAAAAAAATCAAAATTGCTGATTCTCCTGCAGAATAAAAAGCCCATTCCAGCCCAGCAGTTGTCAGGGGTGTTGGTTCAGAATAGTCTGAAGGATGAATCTAAATGGAGTTTGGGGTTTGGAAGGGAAGGAATAGTACAGAAATTTTTCTGCCCATTGGACTCTGTTTGCCTAGAGGGGCATCCCTGGTGGCACAGGGATGAACCAACCAAAGCACAGGTGTTTCAGTATCATGGATGGGCAAAACATTTCAGTCCAAACAGAACCAGCCCAAAGCATCACTGAATACTTGAACCAAGCCCCATGTGACTTTGGAATTAGAGGAAGTTTAAGCACCTTCCCCCAGTCCCGGCTGCCTCTACCTCACTCATTCCCATTTGCACATCAGCCTCAGCACTTCAGGGTTCCTGCTGAGACGGGAGGTGGAAATACCACTGGAAAAACCTGCTCTTGTGGGAATTTCCAGCCTGAACAGGACCAGGAAGAACCCAAGACTCCAGTGTGGTTCTGCAGACCCAGGATGGAGGAGAAGCAATCAGACTTTTGAATGCTTCTGACACTTCTAAGGTTTGCCTCTCAAAGGCAAGGATGGAGGAGTTTGCTGCTTCACTCTAGTGGTTGTTTCAAGCCATTCATTTAGCGCCAGACCTGAACACCCACAGAGTTGAAGAGATTTTGGATCCACAATATCAGTCCAGGCCTGTCTTATAGCATAAAAGACTTGGGGTCATGGAAACCGAATATATCATCTTAGAAAGATGTATTTATGAATACAGGCTGAATTTTTCTATCCCACTGATGGGATTTGGCTGCCCATCCAAATCCCCCTCTCCCCCCCGATGGCTTTGAAAATCTCAGCCATCCATGACTCTCCATGTTGCCAGTCAGTTGGTGGCTCTTTGAACTCCTTGTGATGGGGCCTGTATCCCACATAGGCCCAGAAGGGGTTAATGTGGGCCTGCAAGTTAACATACCCAGCAGCACCTGCCAGAGAGAGCAGGAGACCCAGGCTTGACAGATGATGAAGCCCAGCTGGGGAGGTGATTATAAAGCCAGGAAGTTCCATCCCTCTGTGTGGGATAGAAGAGGTAGCAAGTGGTCTGGGAGTCAGCAGACCTTGGCTGCTAGCTACAACATCCCTGGGCTGGAACTTCAAGTAAAAGGAGGGCTTGGGTTCCTTTACCAGCCATGGAGAAAGCTGGGGTGAAACCCCCTGTGGTAAGGGGTGTAAGGACCATGGAGCCCAGAGAAAAGATGGCAGATCTGATGTAAGGTCATTTGGCTACAGCTGGGTTGGGACTCTCTGTTACCCTGGAAGGGATGCACTAAAGTGTGACCTGATTGGAGGGCCACGTTGCAGGAGAAGAGACCACTGCAGTGACTGTTGGCAAGGGGCATGGTACAGGGAGACCCATGCCATGCCTGGCAATGAGGAGGTGCTTCTGTGGTGAGTGAACCCCTTCACACTCCTCCTTTGTCTGATGTTAAAGCACAGAAAGGCTCTAACAACATCCCACAACCAAGCAGCCTCAAATGGGGGCAAATTTTGTATCTGGATCTAAATGCTGTGGCTTTCTGTAGTCCCAGCAGAGTTGCTAAGCAATGGTGGGTTCCTCAGTGGTTCTCTGTACTGGTCTGTGATGCTAATCTGAGTGGTGGTTAATGAGGCTGGCAATGGCAGAGTGGGGTTAGTGTTGCCAAGTCATGTGATTTCATTGCAAATCTCACAATATTTGGAACTTTTCTTAAAGGCCCAGCTCCTGGAGTCATGGTATTACAGGAGAATCAGTTTGTGTGTTGTTTTTTTTAATAGAAGTTTCTAGGGCTCACAGTGGCAGAGCAAATCTTGAAAAGGTGAAACCAAAAGGCTCCTAAACCAGGAGGCTAATACAAAGCCCCCAAACTCATTATCTGTTAAAATCTCCTGGTCTTTAAGCCAATCTCATGATGTTTGGATGGTTGGAGTTGGTGATAGTGGGTGAATAGCTCCAAGCTTTAGGCATGCACTAGAACCCAGGACTGAAGATCTGGTTTGTTACAGAACCAGGGGCCAGCAGTACAATTTAAACCCCCACATTGGTTCAGATCTAGGGGTTTGGGTGGGGTTTCTCTCTGTAGTCGGTACCAGAGGGTCTTCTGCTTTCAGTAGAGCCCTGTGCAGAGATAAAATTTGTATCCACATCTGATCTGCAAAAATGGTCTTTGGATATCTGTGGATGCGGATATAAAACCGATATCTGTGGATTTGCAGGGCTCTAGCTTTCACCCTTCTTCCCACAATAATTCTGCATTATTCATTGAGTTATGTAATACCTGATCTGGGAATCTCATACACACACGTGAATAACCAATTGGGCAGCAAAAATGTGATGCTAAAGAAGGCTGTGAGGGCAGTTTGCCTGCCTGTCGTTATCCCACAGCTCATGATGACTATTGTACAGGCTGCTTTTCTACCACTTACCAGGGAAAAAATTGCTCCGGCTTTCTCCAGGGACTATTCAACTTACTGCTTGGCTCTGTTTCCTTCTGCTTCATTGGTCAACAAACCTGAATCCCTCTGAATAATTCAGCGGAGGCGCTGCACTATTTGTCTAAATAATTCATCCCGGCTCTTTGGGGGAAGGGGTGGAGGGAGAGGCAGTTGCACCACCTATCAGAGCCAGGCTTTTCCAGAGTTGACAGACTCCTACACTCCAGTTCAGGGTGGAGTTTCCTTCTGATCACGGGAGGGAGATGCCCCTGAGAAACAGAGGAAGCTGTGCTGGGCTGGAAAGAAACAACACAACAGTAACATCTCTCTGCTCATGTCATAATTCCAAATGGGACCTGCCCTGCTTTATGGCCACGGCTGCTTGTATGGTACCAGGCCTTGTCTACACACAAACTTTCACTGGTTTAACTAAATCCTTGTTTACACAAAGTTGCATAGATTTACATTGATTTAAACCTGGCATATGTTAATTCAGTGTAAGTCCTTACTGAATTAGCCTAAATCGATATAAGCCATTGTAAAACCAATTTAAGTCTGTCCACAGAGGGGTTTTCAACTAATTGGTTTAAAAACACTGTTAATTATAAACGGATGCAAATTTGTGTGTAGACAAGACCTCAGATGGTCACTATCTGTTTGGGTGGGCCAGCTGCCTTACCCCACATAGAAAGCTCATAAGTAAATGACTTGCAAAGCCTTGCCCAATAGGAACACCACAGACAGTTGTATGGTGGGCACTCTGGGGCTAGGCATTCTCAAATTCTCATCTCTGCCACAGCCCTTTCTAGAATGCTCTGCTAAACTATCCCCCAAACCCTCCTATGAACAAGACCCTGAAAGATACCACTCCTTCCTCTTCCAGCCAGTCCTTTCATTGCCATGGCAAAGTCCTTCCAGCTAAAGCCATGAAACCATCCCATCTGGAGAGAGCAGCTGACTCTGCTCTCAAATCCAGCATGTGCCAGGGGAAACCCAGCTGCTCATTAAGGGAACACAGGCTTCCAGGAGACTCACAGAACAGCCTCAGCAACAGTGACCCTGGGAATTGGGCAAGTGGAATCACAGGTCTCATCTGTCTGCTCAATCTTGGCCGATGTGTGGGTGAAGTCTGCCATGATCCTCTTCCTTCAGCAATGCTAGACGGAAAGGCACGTCGCTGACACCTGGGGTGAGTCAACAAGTGTGTTATCCTCACCACAAATGCCCTCCCACGAGTATTTTATTAGTAGGTGTGCAACGAGGTGACTGAAGGTCAGGAGACTTTCTGGGCTGTACTCCCAGCACTGCAATTCTGGGCAAGTCGCTTCCCCTGCTTGCTGTTCCAGTCTGCGCCCCTGCTTCACAGCTTTGCTGATGCTCCTCATTCCTACCTCCCCTCGCCGGGGCTCCCCACATAAAGCTTGACTGGGACACCCAACCCAAATATGCAGCAGCCCCTGCTATTCCAATCATGGGCTCCCAACCCAGCTCTGCCAACGCACCTTAATGCTGGCTCGGAGCCACCCCTCCCGTTACAGTCCTGGGTCCCTATCTAAGTTTTCATGTCAACCCATTTCACCATGGTATCTGAGTGCCTCGCCTCCTGATTTACCCCTTCCTGGAAGGTGGTGGGTGAAGTGCAGAGTGGTCTGGTCGGGAGTCTCAAGACACTGCAAATGGGCGTCCATTCAGAGTAGACCTAGGCTGTCACTGGAGAGAAGTATGTTAAGAACCACTCCATCAGGCAGTGCTAACAAGAACTCTCTTCCCAAACCCCTCTCTGTGATACCAGGAGGGCAGCAGGCAGAGAGCTGGCTGGCTTGATTGCAGCAAACTGAGGTCTGAGGATGACAAAGCAGCAGAGGATCAATTATTTTAATGAATAAAAAATAAGGCCAGAAAAAATAGCAAGGTAGTCGGTTGATAGAACAAGGAGTAATGGTCTCAAGTTGCAGAGGGGGAGGTTTAGGTTGGATATTAGGAAAAACTTTTTCACTAGTAGGGTGGTGAAGCACTGGAATGGGTTACCTAGGGAGGTGGTGGAATCTCCTTCCTTAGAGGTTTTTAAGGTCAGGCTTGACAAAGCCCTGGCTGGGATGATCTAATTGGGGTTGGTCCTGCTTTGAGCAGGGGGTTGGACTAGATGACCTCCTGAGGTCCCTTCCAACCCTGAGATTCTATGATTCTATGATCTTTGTAGGCCAGGGACTCAACAGGGCTTGACCTCAGTTGGTAAGTTCCAGGCGATAGCCAGCTGAAATGGGCAGTGCAAGGAATCTTCCTTTGATCAGCCTGCATGAAGGAAGCTGGGAACAGTGAAACCACAGACTGGGTGCAGCCGGGCTGGTTAGTGACTTAGTGTCAGTCCCTTATCCACAGGGGAAAGGCACCATACATCCTCAACCAGCTGCAAACTCTATGATCAGCACAAAAGGCTGATCTCTGGGGCCATAGATTATTAGTAAATAATACCCATTCTGCTTTGGGATTATGATAATTTTGGTGGGATTTAAAGAGAGGCACAAAACTGAACAGGGAAGTAAAGGAAAGGGCTTCTCTGCCTGCTTCTCTTCCCCCCCCCCCCTTCATTCTTTAAATATATGATCTTGCTGTTCCTGAACATGAATCACTGCAGCAGCTTGATTTTAGGATTGTTCTAGCAGGGGACTTGCAAGCTTCCCACACACAACTGTGATAAGCACACCTCAGTCTTGACATGCAGTTCCCACTGCTATTCAAGACCTGACCCCCACCCCCCCGCCGCAGCTCTGCCAATGCCCCTCAATCCTGACCTCCAGTACCCCTGCTCTTGCGGGCCTGAGCTCCCTCCACACTATTCTGCTCCTGCACCTTAATTGCAATCCCCACTCAGCTCTCCTGCCCTTCCTACTAGTCTAGTCCTGGGTCTGCTCACCCAGGTCTGCCTGTGCACCTCAATCCGGAGCTGCAGCAGCCCCTGCTGTATCAACCCCTCACACCAACTCTGCCAGTGCACCCCGGTCATGACCTCCAGCCCCACCTGCTAGCTGTGTCCTGAGCCCACACACTGTTCTGCCTGCACACCCCAGTCCTGTCCTACCCGTGCTTTGCCAGGGCACCTGGCTGCTCTTGTCCTGAATCACTTCTGAGCAGATACTCTGGCTGAAATCCTTCCAAGCTGCCTAGGGGATTTTGATTCACAATCCCCACTGAAACGAATGGGAGCTGTGCAGCGAGGGCCGGATCCAGTGCCCACTGAAGTCAATGGTAAACTTCCCATTGACTCATCAGGAGCTGGATCGGGTCCTGAGATCCCTTAGAAAGTCTGAGCCTGGGGTGTCCCATACCGTGTAGTGTCTAACTACGTTCTGTCACATGGTCAAACTTTTTCAAACAAAATATATATATATATATTTTAAAAAAGGCCTTGAAAATGTTAATGAAAATATTCATCCCTTCCCCAAATTTTCACTTTTTTAAAGAAATGAGTATACGAAAAATCAAGCCCTTTTTTTGCAGGGGGATGATTGTTTCTTTCAGTTTTATAGGCTTTATTTTGTCCTCTCTCTGCCTCTTTCCAGTGGCAAAAAGGAAAATGATAATGAAATCATAACAAAAAAAAGTGGTGGGAGGAACCTTCCCTGCAAAAAGAGGGAAAAATTAAAAAAAAAATCAATACAAATGTTTGAAAAATTTTGAGTAAAACTAAAACTCATTCCTTTTGGGAACCCAGGGCACAAAAACAGCTTACAAATTTTTCATGAAAATGGTTGTTTTTTTTCTGTCTCACTCTGGTGGCCACAAAGAACATTCTCTCCAGAGGTATAAACCTCCACTAAGGAATTGGCTGAGAGTCACTTGTGATCTAAATTTTTGCTGCACAGAGATGAAAGGCCAGTGAATTAGCACACTGCAACACTGCTTACCAAAGAGACCCATTAAAGAGGGGGGGAAAATATTCCCCATCTTCACCTCCGCACCCAGAACAGGTTTGAAACTAGGAATGGGTTCACTTCTTTGACCTAATTTCAAGCCCACTCAAATGCTGCAGATTCAGAAGTTCCACCTGGATGGAGGCCAGTATGGTTGACAATGACATGATGCTCTGTTTGCCAGAGTGAAAGTGAGGCGCAGGGAATAAAAATCCCACGAAAACAAAATGGTGAGACATGGAGCAGAGAGCAGGGACTGAGCAGGAAACAGAGTGAAGAAAAGGAAGAGAGGAAAATCTGATAAAATATTTACAGAGGGCCTATTCTCTGCTCGTATCAACTGATAGATCAGCACCTTTGGGGCCAATGGAGCTGTGCTAATTGACACCAGGAGAGAATTCGGCCCAGTATGTAGTGCATCCACTTGTACCAGATGAGCTCTTGGGTGGAACTTCCGTCCTTAATAGGTGGAGGAAATGCAATGCTCCCAAACTCCACTGGGCTTCCCTGTCCTCATACTGAGCAGTCAGAGACGTGCACGCTCTCTACCCTGCCAAATAGCCAGGGCGACATTTGCAGCCCACCTGAAATTGCCAGCTGGTGTCCCTGCCCCCTGAGGATCAGTCGAACCTCCTAGCAGAGGCTCAGAGCCCTGAAATGAAACCTCGGAGGCTTACCTGAGTTTGACGTTTGACTATGTGAGAGCCTGTGATTGCAGCTGCTGCTGTACAGCAGCTGGGCAGCGCAGCATCATTCAACAGGATAGGTAACTTAGGAGGAAAGGGAAAGGCCCGGCTGATGCACCCAGAGAAGGTTCTTCTCCGTACAGAAGGGAGCACAGAGGAGAAGCGGTTGTTCAGCAGCCACCAAGGATTTGTCTCAACACCAGGCTGTGCCAGATGCAACCCTTCCAGGGTGATGTGCATGTAACACCGGCTGGTGTCTCTGGTGCCAGCGGGAGAAGAGGCTACACCATGGAGACCCTCCCTCCCTCCTGAAATAGCTGGGCAGGGAGGGCAAAATGCAAGTTCCGTTCCTCCAAGTTCTCTTCGGCAGGGGAACTGTTTGTACTGACGGGTGGTATAGTGAGGGGGACTACAGGATGGCCTTTGACTACAACCCCACCACTGGGATTTCTCTTTTGACGGGCTGCTCATGAGCAGAAGCATCCTGCAGTTTCCGCTGGCTATTATTATGTGTAATGTGATAGCATCTAGGACCAGAACCTCATTATGCTTGGTGCTGTACAAATCCAAAGCAACATAGTAGGACCAATTGTCTACTGGGAATGGGAGGGGACGGATGAGAGGAGGGACAGGGAGGGGATAGCTCAGTGGTTTGAGCATTGGCCTGCTAAACCTAGGGTTGTGAGTTCAATCCTTGAGGGGGCCATTTAGGGATCTGGTGCAAAAATTGGGGATTGGTCCTGCTTTGAGCAGGGGGTTGGACTAGATGACCTCCTAAGGTCCCTTCCAACCGTGATATTCTATGATTCTATGGCACATGGGGATACAGGGATTCTGGGCTATGGAGCAGCCCATAAGCACCCCAAGTAAGGCTGCAATAAATCCTGAGACTGCTCTCATTTACTCTAGGATCTGCATTGCCACCAGCACCTGACCTAGAATTTGGCAAATTTCCCCCTCTGCTTGGGCTGCACTTTCTGGGTTGCTCCTCACATGAGGGGCAGCACAGAATCTCTTCCAGTATTTTTTTTCACTTCCTGTCTTAAAGTTACAGCACACAGTTGCTGTGTGCCTGACAAAGGCTGTCACATTCCACCCCAGAGGTGGCTGCGTTTCAGCAATGGCTAAAGAAAAAGCACTACAGGATTCTTCCGCAATCAAACCATAAGTGCTTTTCATTACCCAGTGGGGTAGGTAACAAGGTGGCGAACAAATGCCACAGCTCCCGGCGTTTTCCTTTCAAGAGCAAAAGAAGAAGGAATCATTTATCAATGGAATCATCAGCGAGCCCCAGTCCCAAAGAGCCCTGTGTCCCCTTCCAGCTGTTAACAGCAGCAGAGCGGCTGCCTTGCTCTTTGTGCCCATTTTATTCCGAACAAAGGCTGCACTATCCGCTCCTGTAAAAACAGCTGTTAGCAGGATCTTGAGCTGAGAACAATCACTCCCCGCTATAACCAACAGGGTTATTATTTCTACTTGGCTCAAGTGTTAAAAACAACGCACACAACACAGGGTATTAAAAGGGTGTGGGGGTAGGGGGAGACAAGAATCCGCTGAGGGAACACAGATGGCTGGGGATCTGTCAGTAGAGGGAATTGTTAGAAACCCTCCTCGCTATTCACATCCTTCATGTATGCGATGCTAATAAATCCTGGATGTGGAGAACATTGAGAGAGCTCCAGATGTAAAGCCCCTTATAGATCATATGGTGTTTCCGACATATGCTGGGCAGGCCCAGGACTTCAGGGGGATGATGGGGAAAGCCAGATCGGAGCAGTGGTCTGTGCAGAGAGCACCTCAGCTCATTCAAGCTGCGGCTGCTCCTTTCCCAAAGGCGTAATTAGATGCTGTTGTTCCATACAGAATCCTACAGGGGTCTGCTGGAGAAAATCCTTTCTGATTTTGTGTAGGAGGGGGAGGAAAGAAAGAGGGAAACATTCTCCCAAGTGGAAAACAGAACGCAGCAGTGGCAAGAGTGTAGCTGTGAAGCCGAGGAAGCCGCCTGCTTCTGCTGCATGTGAGAAACCCATTTTAGTTTTCTAAATCCCTCTTGCCGGAGATGACTCTCCCACGGGGAATCGCTCAGGGGCTAGTGCCAGCAACCGGCTGCTTTCAAGATTAAAAGACATATGTGCCTTCCTTTCCAAGGGGCTGTTTAATTAAAAAATTATAGTGTGTTGCTGGACTGAAAAACAGGTTCTGGCAGGACTGGATAAAGGCTAGCAATACTGTGGATAGGGACTGTTGGGGAGGTTTCTGGAGACAGCTCTGCTGATGTCCATTATTTCTGTTCATTAGCCACCCCTGCTATTCCAGCCCTAGGCTCCCCACAAACAGCTCTGTCAATTCACCTCAGTCCTGACCTACAGCCTCACCCGTTCTTCCAGTGGGGACCTCCATACTACTCTGGTAGTCCACTTCACTTCTGACCTGCAGCACCCCTCCCCCCAGGGCCAGCTCCAGCTTTTTGGCCTCAAGCAAAAAAAAAAAAAATTATAAAAAAAAATGGCCACCAGCAAACTGCTGAAGCACAAAAAAAACAACCCCCAGCCGAGGCAAAAAACAAACAAACAAAACCCGCCATCCCAGAATTCCTGGATTGCCGCCCCTTACAGGGCACCACCCCAGGCACATGCTTTGCCGTCTAGTGCCTGGAGCCAGCCCTGTTTCTCCCCTGCCCCCCACAGCTACTCCAGTTCTGGACCCCACTGCATCTCCTGGTGCACCTCATTCCTAATGTGCAGCACACTCTGTTACACCAGTCTGGGACCCCCTGCCCTCACCTTTGCCAGTGCACCGCTAAGACTGACTAGCAACTTCCCATGCCCACTATTTCAGACCACAGCTCACTCTTATCCCCAGCTCTGTCAATGGACGGCGGTGCTAATCTATAGCACCCCCTGAAACTCCAGCCTAACTCCTAGCTCTGCCAACAGTCCCTGACCTGAATCACCGCCTGCTAAGCCAGCTGAGGCCCTGCACTAGAGGGGATTCTTCTCCCCTTGAGCGAAATCTGATTTGAGTTTCCAGAGGTGAAATAATGGATCATTAACCTGTTCTAGTGACTGCAGAACAGGGCCCACATATATGGATTCTCTCTCTCTCTATATATGCATATATTTCACAAAAAGAACAGGAGTACTTGTGGCACCTTAGAGACTAACAAATGTATTTGTTCTTTTTGCGATACAGACTAACACAGCTGCTACTCTGAAACATGTATTTCAGTTCTCAATAACTAATAAAACAGAGTATCTTATGTTTACATAGTGCCTTTCATCCTGAAAGACCCCAACGGACATCACAAAGTATTTATAAAGTATACCAGAATTCCTTCACCCCATCACTGAAATGCAGTCAGCTCTGGGGAGGAATGTGGCAGGTGTTTAACTGCAAAATGATGTCATAAAATAAATTAGTGCCAAAAGGCAAGGCGAATCCTCTATCAACCTAGGATTGCAGGGGTGGGGGGGGGAGTATAGTGAGGCGGGACACAGGTTAACCCCCCACCCCCATCCTTGTGAAAAGTTCCAAGGGGATCATTAATTTCCGCAATTGGCCTGGGCTAATTTTGCATCTCATATTTCCTTTAAAAAAGGTGATCTGAGGGCTGTCTATCAATTTTACCATCCAGGCAGAACATCTCCTAGGGCAGCAAAATGCTTAGCAACTGCTCAATGTGTGAGTGCTGGCAGGGCTGTTTAAAAACAAAAAGGGAGAGCGAAATCATCACTTTAAAGACAGCGCCGGCTCATTTTTGCTTCCCAGACCAGGGGAATACCCAGTCCTTCTCTGGCCCGGTCTACACTACAGCCTTCTGCCAGCATACCTGTGTGTGTCGGGGCGTGAAGAGGGGTGATCCCTGACCAACAGACCTGTGTCAGCGGAAGGCCCTGGTGTAGATGCAGCTTTGCTTTTATTGGTGTAGCTAGTTTCTGTCTGAGGGTTGGGGGTATAGCTGCGTCCATGCCAGGAGAGTTTTGCCAGTATAGTATATCAGTGTTCCTATACTAGTAAAATGCTTCTAGTGTAGACACGGCATTAGCAGAGGGGCAGACAAAGATTTCCTGTTAGCTGAGGACAGCAAAACCCATGGAGCTGGTACTTCCTATAAGGTGTTTCCACCGGCATCCCAATCAAACCGTTCCACCCCCCCTGTTCGGGATGACATTATTAGGCAATGCTGGGTAACATGAAGGAAGGATGGTTTTGTGGTTAAGGGGCGGGAGAAAGAGTCAGGAGAACTGCGTTCATTTCCCAGTTCTGCTACAGACTCCCTGTGTGACTGTCTATTCCGGTGCTTCTTATGGCCCTTTGCACTGTAATGTCAGAGCACCTCTCCTTACTTAACAGATGACCTTGGGCGAGCCTCTGACACTGTCTGGGCCTCCGGTTTCCTACCACTAATCTGGGAATAGTAATTCTTCCTTTCTCCCATCCATTCTCTTGTCTGTTCAGACAATGAGCTCTTTGGGGCAGGGACTGTCCCTTACGATGTGTGTGTACAGCACCTAGAACAATGGGGAGCACGGAGGTGCTACTGCAATATAAATAATTACAAGGATGATACCCAGCAACAAAGGACATTCATAGACAGTTCCCCCTTGTGTGTGCAAAACCTCCCCTAGACTCCACCCCCTTTCCCTCTCTTCTTGCTGCGCTCACAGCCCCAGTGACTCAGACTGGTAACGCAATAACCGGTAGGTTGCTATACCCATTGTTCGACATGGCCGGGATGCTCACAGCCAAGGCCTTGGCAGGGTATCTACTGAACTGCGATGCCATGCAATGAACTCCCAGGGTTATTGGTGTTAGCTGCTGAGCAGCGTAGCACTTTGCCGGCAAACGTAAAGATGAGAGACTGAAGGGAGCCAGTGACTTCAAGGGCAGCCAGGCAGTGTGATCTTGTCGATGTCAGTCGGCCAAAGTGAATTTGTCATGTTACTGCAATACCTCAGAGCCAGTGCTAATAAATCGTGTGTGATGTGTTCATTACACCAGTCCATTAAGATGGCAGGGGGCCCCAGCTGCAGTTAATGATTTACCTCATTCTTCTCCATAGCATCTCAGCCATGCTCTTGTAATTTCACCTGGTGGAATTTGTCTGCCAGGGGGATCTGCAGCCTCGTCTCCTTTCTCATTTATGGGAGGCAGATGAAGAATACTAAAACCCAGAAAAGTTGTATGTGGGGCTAGGGAGTGGAATAGCAGGGTGGGCTTGAGAATGGGACCGAAGGGCATTGGTAGAGCTGTGCATGCAGGGAGTCTGGGAGTGGGACAGCAGTGGGGCTCCAGAGTAGGACTGAGGAGCGTTGGTAGGTCACAGTGTGGAGAAAAGGATGGAATAGCTAGGAGGCTGCAGTCCTGGCAGCATCAGCAGAGCAGTGAGAACAAAGGGGCCTGAGCAGGGACAGGGCTTCCACTAGGTGACCCTAGGCGGTCGCCTAGGGTGGCAGGATTTGGGGGGCGGCGATTCGGCGGTAAGAAAAGTGGCCTCTGAAACACCGCTGAGAACGCAGCTTCAGAGGAGCTGCTGCCGAAGCGCTGCCGATTACGGCGGAGGAGCGCTGCCGCCTAGGGCGGCAAAAACCCTGGTGCCGCTACTGGGCCTGAGGACTAGAAGAGTAGAGAGCGCTGTCTGTCCGGTCAGGGCTGAGGTGCGCTGGTAGAGCTGTTTTCATGGGAAGATTGCACATTCCCCTTGAAAACAAGCCACATCAGTCAATCCTTCTCTTTCAAGAGCTGTCTGCCAGACCGCCCTGGTAGGAAACACTGCTTGATATCCAGCTAGGAGCTCGACCCCAGGCTGATGCAGGCTGAAGCGACTAGCCTCTCCTGGAGAGCAGTTCGATAAAACAGCACCGGGCAAAGGCAGGGAAAACTCTAAGACCCCAGGTCCCTTTACCCATTCCCCTTCATTCTCCTCATCTCCAGTCCCCGCTGCAGTTGTCTCAGCAGAGAGGAGCCAAATTCCTGATTGGCTTCCTTTTGTTCTCCATTTCCTCCCGCGCTGCGCCTCCGCGATAACAAGCCCCCACGTTAGTTCTCCCACTGCAGCCTTGGGCTGGGGCCTTATCTTGCCGCAGACTAATTTGATTTTTATGGTGATAGAGGCATCAGTAATTACTGTAATAAAAGAGGAGATTTGCAGCCGCTCCCGTTGCCCGAACTGAGAGCGGGGGGCTGCTGGGCTGACACCACGGTCGACTTATTTCATAACTCTTGTATTACATCCATGATTAGTGGTGCCCCTCTTGGGAATGTGGGGAGGGGGCTGGAGTGGGGGGGGGGGAGGGAGGGAAGAAAGTGTTTCCAATTAAAAGAAGCCACTCCAATTCCACCTCCCTCTCTCTTCCCCTTTGTTCTCAAAATTAGAAAGCAAAGAAAAGAACAAAACAAATCCAGGAATAAGGGGAAGGACAGGAAGACTCTAGATACCGGGGCCAATTGAAAGAAATTAACATGGGGCTGGGAGGAAATCAGCATCCAGGGGTGATAGCATAGGAGGGGTGAAAAGAGCCACCTGAGTCCAGCGTGCAGAGGGACAGCCATTCAAACATCATCAACACCTCAGTCGCAATTGCCACTTTTTTTAACATAATTTTGCATGTGTGCATTGTTTTACATATCTCTGCTCTTGGTAATATGAATCAATTAATTAACACATATAATTGCAGTAAGATGTATCTCCCTAGAGCAAGCTAAACATTGTACAGTTAGGTAACCCCCCCCCAACCTATTGTACACATAATAAATGTGTGCATTAGATGCACAGACTGACAATCTGCAACGCTATCTAGGTATCTACTTCCCCCACAGAGATACACTCTGGCTGCTCTAGTTGTATTTCTATTGCATAGTAGTTAACCCTCATTAAATATGTAGCTGGTCTCTATTAGGCATAGAATAATGATCATAATAGATTTAGCTTCAACGCTTGGGGTCTGATTTGGCCTCCCTTACATTGACCAGGGCCTTGTTCCACAGGTAGCCCCACTGGTTTCAATGGGGGTACTCACAGAGTTAGGTACTGTTCACCACGAGCAAGAGTGGGCAGAAACTAGCCCTGAGTTTGGTGCATTTACTGAAACTGGAGCTCCTGCTCAGGAGGCAAGTGTCTCCATGACTGTTTGAGACTGGCTTACCCATTACAGAGCTGGGCCCTTTGTAACTCCAGACTCCGAGGATTAACATCTCGCTTAGTTTAGCTCATCCTTGGACCCCCATCACACTACTTCTGGCATCATTCTGCAGCATCCGTGTCTCCCCAGCCCACAATTCCTTTTTGGCCCATTCTTGTGCTCACACACCTGATTTGCTTTTCTCCCCCTCACCCCTACTCCTACGGGATGCTGCTAATGTACAGCTGGCGCAGTGGGAGAGGTAAATGATCCATTCCAACCAGGCAGCCTGCTCTGCAAGCCCTTTCCCAAACGTACTGCCATTCTTGTTTATGGACGTCCATGAAAACCGAATGCGCTGTGCAGTTCAGCTTAATATATTATAAACTAGAATCCAAAGCCCATAAAGGATGAGTTTTTTGCATAATTGAATGCATACATCTCTTTATGCACTTTTACAGCATTCCAGGTCTGTGGTTACAGTAACGCTCCACCTCACTGATATGCAATTAGCACCGTAGGAGCATTCTGCTGAGGCCCGATCACCTTGGGCTGAATGGAGTGGCCAGCCAGTGAGACGTCAGTACATGTTGCATCTCCAGCATGAAAGCAAGTGCAGCTGGCCCCGCTGTGGCCAGTCATGGGACCCATCAGCAGTAAAAGGGAGCTGTGTAGTTTTGAAAACCTGGCCCCCAAATGTGTGCGCCGAGCTCCTGTGAAAATCTGTCCCCATGGCACCAAAATCAGTGGCCAGATTTTCAAAAGGGCTCTGCATGTCAGGTACTCGGCACTTTTGAAATTGTGGCCCCCATTCTGGGAGCTGAGCACTGGGGAAATCTGACAGCTGACTCAAGAAACTTTTGTGGCTCAGCCATTTGAAGGAGACACGTAGGACACAGACAACAGTGGGTCACACCAGTAAAATTTCAATCCATCTCAAGCCTATTTTCTATTCTTAAAATAAAATTGACAACGGGGCATGCAGCAGAGGAATGAGATTCTGGACAGCTCCATCCCTGCCTACGCTTCTCACTTTTCTCCTCCTTATTTATTCACACAGCAACTGAAAGCATGCTAGTCACTGAGAACAAATTAAAAACACAAGGCCCCTGTGCAAGGAACCCAACAAGAGCATCTCAGATCGCAGTATTTTGATAGGTCTGCTTCCAGCCCTAATGATAAGGTCTTTCTCTCTATAGAGAAATGATCTTCCACAACACATTGGCAGGGAAAAGGTTGGGCCATCAATGCCTTACTGTGCTTTGTTAATCAGTATGTAAGTTTTTAAAATAAATGACTGACTGGGATTTCAAGAGTCTAAGGGAGTTAGGTCCCAATCTGGGCCTTACACACCCAAATGTCATCAAACTTCCATGGAAGTTGGGCATCTAACTCCTTTCCACCCCTCTGGAAATTCCCGTTTTTGTTTCTAATCCTGAGCAGTTGTATGTCTGTCAAACCCACTCATGGGGCCTCTCCCCCTTGCAACAGAAGGAGACCTCTGTGTTGAGGGCTGAGGGAAAGTCTGGGGCATATGGTTATTTCATCTCATTTGCTCGTGCTGTGAAGAACACTAGTGGGTCTTTGGTTGGGGGAGAGAAAGGAGGGTTCTCCAGGAAGCATTTTTAAGGGCAAAATTAATAGCGAAAGCCTTGTCTACACCCAGGAATTCAGCACTCAATGCAGCTGCCCGGCTGTCCCTTTAGTATGAACACGGGCAAATTGGGATCTGCGCTAACTGAGATAATAAATGAAGGATCTGGCTTACCCTCGTCTGCGCTCAGGAGTCATCATCAACACAGTTACACCAGATTCAGCAATCAGGGGGCTCCTCCCCAGGAGGAGAAGACCCAGTAACACTAAGGCCTGGTCTACACTTAAAAGTTAGATCGATCTAGCTACCAGGGCCGGCCCTACCTTTTTGGCTGCCCCAAGCAAAAAAAAAAAACCAACCCCACAAGCGCCGCCCCCCCCCAACGCCGGCCAAACCCCCCCCCCCCCCCAACAACCCCGCCCCACCAAAATGCAGGGAGGGCCGGCGGGGAGGGTGGCATGCCCGCCGCCCCACTCCCCCTGCCGGTGGGGAGCGTGGAACGCCTGCCGCCCAGCTGCCCCGGCCGGGGCGCCGGCAGGGAGCGGAGCACGCCTGCCGCCCAGCTGCCCGGCCGGGGTGCCGGCAGGGAGCGAAGCACGCCCGCTGCCCTGGCCGGGGCGCCGGCGGGAAGCGGAGCACCGTGCACGCCAGCGGCCCCGCTCCCCCGGCAGGGGCGCCAGAGGAAGATTGGTTTTTTTTCTAAATTTAAAAAAAACAAAAAAAACCTTGAGTGCTGCCCCTTCCAGGTGCTGCCCCAAGCACGTGCTTGGTAGGCTGGTGCCTGGAGCCGGCCCTGCTAGCTACATCCTTCAGGGCTGTGAAAAAATGTGTGCCCTGCGCACTGGAGTTAGGTTGACGTAACCCTGGTGTGGATGTGGTTAGGTTTCCCATCCACCTAGCTACTGCATCTCAGAGAGGTAGATTAATGACATTGATAGAAAAACCTCTTCCTGGATGTAAGAAACGTCAACACCGCAGCACAGCAGGGGTACCGCTCCCACGCCATAGCTGTGCCGCTGTAGCTGCTGTAACATAGACGTGGCCTAACATTCTGCACTTCTCCAGCGCTGCTCCTGTGAGGATTTCAAAGCACTTTGCAGACATCAATTAAAAAGCCTCCTAAACCCCCCTTGTGCAAAATGGAACATTCATTGTTCGTTCAGCTAAACCACCACACGTGAGTGCACCAAAAAAAAAAAAAAAGGCAACCCAAGTAAAATGAAAACTCATCCACTTCTGAGCTGCACCTTTCAGAACCACTCAGGATCAGCTTATATAACGAGCTCTTATCCCAACACAAATACATGGTGTTTAAACTGGGTTAAAAGGCCCTGCTGGAATGGCTCGGGGGACTAAGTACAGCTTAGCTCAGTTAATGAAACAAAGAAAGAAATCCTCCCTGTTTCACTTAAGGCATATCGACATGGGGAAATTGACCAGAATAGATAGTTCAGAATAGCTCCCCGTGTGGACACGCTTATTCTGGAGTAAGGGTAATTTTTTCTGATTGATCTTAATCCACTTTGGAAGTGAATAGGGTTTAATTTTGATTTAAACCCTAACAGCTTGATCCAGAGCCCTTTGAAGTCAGTCTCAAGACTCCCATTGACTCTAATAGCCCTCAAAGAACTTCAGCCTCAGAAATGGAGCCTAAGGGGTGCATAGGACTTGTGCAGCCATCCTACAGGGGATTAAACCAGGGACCTGGAGAACTAAATGCATGTGCTGATGGAGCTTGAGCTAAAGAGCCAAACTTCCTCATGTGGGGCTGTAACAAACCCATATCATCTGTGGGTCGGGCACAGAGACCTGTAACACACACCCTGACCAGTGGGTTACATGTGCTCTGCACCAGGGGGCATTTCACTCTACTGCCTGGAACCATTTCTATGGGGGAAAAGCTCAATCAATGGCTGGGTTCCCTCACCTCAGAGCCACTCAGTGGAGTCATGGCAGCTACATAGTGTCGTCTTTAACCTGGCAAGCCCCTGTCTTTTTGTTTTGTAGTGGGAGCCTAGTGGGAGTTAGAGTGACTCTGTGAGTTAGAGTGCAGGTCTGGAGGCAGGAGGCCTGGGAAACATGGGAAAGGATCCAAATGCCAGCTGGCTCACAGGCTAGCACCATTTGCAGCCCAGAGGGAGCGTTCATGGCTCAGTTATACAGATGCTGTGTCTGCTGGATTCTTTAATGTCCTGCCTTACACGCGAAATTCCTTGTTTGCTCCACATCATAAACTCCTCTGCGCATGTCTGCTAGGATAGGTTGCCTTTGTTGCAAATAGCCAAGTGATCAATTAGTTGGCTCTTTTCTGAATCCCCGGAAGTGCTGACCCAGCCTGTCCTATATTTTAAGGTTCATTCAAGATAGCCTCTTCCAGACATCTGTCTAGAAGCACGTCAGCCTGCAATGAAGAGCCGTTTTGCCCTCAGAGACCATCAGAGCAGCAGCGACCTTACAACCTCAGGCAGGGAAAAGCAGACCAGGGGGACGTGTAGAATTTTAAAGGGAAGTACTGACAGCGAACCCATAACAAAGGGAAAACAAAACACAGCTCTCAGGGGCAGAGCTGCCCAAACCCACCAGTTCTTTTTTGGCTGGGAAATAGGTTGTTCCTGTCAGAGTGCCTGAATTTGGCAAAGTGCTCCCATCACCTCCGACGGCCACAGCTAGCTGTATACGGGGACGTTTCCCCCACCTTCTCCAGGGGGAAAAAAATCATGGCTGGGGTTGAGGCAGGAGCTGGCTCAGGTGAGGAGCTTTGTTTTCAGAGTAAGGATGGTTTTGCTTGCTTGCATCCCTTTGTTTTTGCAACAGCCCAAGGTAAGGTCGAGCCCACTAGGTTTCTAGGAAAATGGTTTCCTGGGCAGAGAGAGAGATTTCATTGTGGTGATTTGGTTAAGAGAGGCCTCCTTCACTCCATTTCTCCTTCTCCCTGTCTCCAGAATCTTTCCCTTCCCCCTGTCTTAAAACACTCCTGGGCCTGGGCCAAAGTCACCTGAGAGGCTGCCATTGATTTCAGTGGCCAGCGGATTAGGCCCCGTATCTTCAACTTTCATTCCTCTCTCTCCTCTTCCTCCCTCATCTTTCTTTCTGTCTTCCGCACACTCCCTTATGTTTGGCCCTCTCCCTCCTCCCAGAACTTCCCCTCATTGCAACAGGGACAGGTTTTTGCATTAGCCCATTGAGTCTCCCCACATTTCTCTCCATGCTTCTAGTCCCCTTCAGTTGAGCCTACTTCCCCTTTTGGCCAGGCGAGCAGGAAGAGTAGAGCTGGCACAAGAAGCTGGAAATGTCCTTGACTGAGAGTAAACAGTGCCCAGCTGGCATCAGGGGGACCCTAAGTCCGCATCCTAGACCCTGGAGAGGAAAGAGCATATGTGACTTCAGGGTGCCAAACTCAGATGCTATTATTTAAAATGAAAAGGCAGATCTGTTGCTTGATCTTGGCATGTACCTGAAATCCCACGGGGATGGCGTGTGCATATTTAGAACACACCCAGCTTCCAGCTCAAAGTTGGCATCTCCTTGCGTGTCATTAGCGTGCCGCCTAACCGCATGGTGTGCAATTACGCGGTGAGGATAACCCCATCAAACACTCAGAAAAAAAGATCCTCTAACTGCCTTGTAGTTAATAGGTTTGGAGCCTGGGGATATATGTCCACTGTAGTCTCTCTGTCTGTAATAAGAACTAGCAGTCCTGGAATGCTGAAATGTAAATCCAGGGGTGCTAGGGACACCATAAACCCTGAGCCACTGGAATCCTCCAAGATGCAATTTGTTTGTGTCCAGTTGATGATAATTAATTTTATATTTTAGGATAGGCAACTGGAAGGTTTGCATTTGAAACATAACTACAAGAGAGTATCACTTTTGTGCAGTGTGCTGTGTGAGTGGCTGCCACCCTTCTTCCACCCCAGAGGCAGCTGCATCTCATCAGCCTTGCGAGTAAACAGCTGACAGTGTGCCTTGGGATCCATTGGGATGAAAGATGCCACGGGTATATAAGAGGTATAAGAGGTACATGCAATGACCTGTGTTATAGGTGTGGTTACCTGTTTGCCTATCCAGGAGTATTTTTGTGGGTGCAATGCAGGCACTTTGTGTAGCTCAGGCAGAAATGATGATGCACATAGAGAGGTGCAATAAAAAAGGCGCCAGCGAGTAATGAGGTGATAGAAACACAGACCCAAAGTCGTTCTGCAATTTGGGAATACACAACCCAGATAAAAACTTAGATAGATGCAAACACTTTCCCTGACTGTTTTTGAAAGCATCTGAGAAACACAATGGGCAGGGGATGCATGACCCACTCCTGGCCACATCACAGGTGGCTCATACAGTAGACGAGCTTTTACTGGCTAATATCTCTCTGCTGTGTTCCCCCAGCCTCCCTTGGGTGAGGAGCAGAAGCAGGGAACTGGTCAGCTGCCACTCTGGAGCTGTGAAAGGGCAGAGCAATCCTATCTCAGAGCAGATGCTAAGCTGACAGCTGGCTCCTGCCCAGGGCACCTCACCTCTCCCCGGAATGGGAGGGCTGTCACTGTGGGGAAGGGTTCAGTGACAGACCAGTCACTGGGGGGCTGTCAATCAGCATCACTCAACCACAGTGCAAGGAATCAAGTAAAAATCCTGGAGCATTCGGCCAGCACCCAGGGAGCTCAGCCATGAATAGTGACCGAACGGGGTGAACAGAGAAGAACAAGGGACACGGGCGTCACATCTACAGAACAAGACAGCTGGGGAGAGGGATGCCACAAGAGACATTTTTTTTCCTAAGTGGAGATTCCATCCCTAAGAGTTTGGAGGTACGGAAGATGTTCTGATCCACTTCTGCTGGAGCCAGATCCTCGGATGTTGTCTGAAATGGGAATATCTTGCACCCAGGGCCGCTGGCCAACTAATGCCTGGGGAAAAAGTGAACAGAAGGGTCCCTGAGGTTAATGATGTTAAGAGGGAAATGCCAGAAGGGGGCAGAGGAAATCAGGAAAGAGAGAAAGCTTAAGGAATCGCTCATTCCTGAGAGACATTAGCTCTAGCCCTCGGGGCTGAGGCCGAAGTGGGGAAGGTGGTATGGATGCAGGGGGCTCTCCCTACTAGCATTCAGCTGGGACTGCAAAGATCAGACTATTTACAGGGCTATTCAAGGCATGGCATCTGGCTTCCTGCAATGTGTTCAGCCATCTGGCTGAAGGGCCTTTGTCCTGAGCTTGTGCTGCTCTCTGCTGGCCACATCGTTGCTCAACAGGCACACGGGAAAAAAGCCAGGGCACTTTGCCTGGCAGAAGCACGTGTGCAGGCTGGTATCTACCTCTCCCAGGGCGGGGGACACTGTACAGAATACCTTCCCTTTTGGGGACTGATGTGGAGAATTGTTCTGTAGGGTGGAAAGTCAAGGTGGTCTAGCGAATTGGGGTACTGGGCTGGGAGGAGGCATGAGATTTGGGTTCTGTTCCTACTTCTGCTCTGTGACCTCAGGCAAATCACTTCCCCTCTCTGTGCCTTTGCTCCACCTCTCTATCTTGTCTACGCAGAGAGTAAACTCCTGGGGACAGGGACTGTCTCTCACTATGTGGCCATATAACATCTAGCACAATGGGGCCCTGATCTCAGCTGAGGCTTCTAGTAGCTTCTGGAATAGAAAATAATGTTGCATGGAGGAACATGCATCATAACCAGGCCCGGCTCCAGGCACCAGCAAAGGAAGCTTGTACTTGGGGCGGCACATCTGAAGGGGCGGCATTCCGGCCATTCCTGGGGCGGCACATTTTAATGGCATTTTTTTTTTGCTTCAGCAGCCCCAGCGGGCTTTTTTTTTTTTTTTTTTGCTTCGGCCACTTGGGGCGGCAAAAAAGCTCGAGCTGGCCCTGGTCATAACTACATCATGTTTAAATTGTCCTTGACCTCTGATGTAACATAGTCTTCAGTAGAGCTGGGGGCAATTGTTTGACTCAAACTTTATTGGGGTGAGAAGAATGCAGATTTGGGTTGATTGAAACATTGTGTCAATGTGTGTCAATGTTGTCAAATTGTTTTGGTCAAACACCCCTCCCCCTCAAACAGTAGCGCAGCCAGGTCCGGAGCGCAGGGGGAGCGGCGCTATAAAAAGGCGCCTCCCCCTGTACTCACCTGGCGGCGCTCCGGGTCTTCGGCGGCACTTCGGCGGCTCACTCCGGGTCTTCGGTGGTACCCGCCGCTGAAATGCCGCCGAAGACCCGGAGCGCCGCCGGGTGAGTGCAAGAAGCGGCGCTTAAAAAGAAGTGGCGCCTTTTTTTAGTGCTGCTAAAAAAAGGCGCTGCTTCCGCCGCTTCTGCTCAAGGGGGAGCGGCCGCTCCCCCTGCTCCCCCCCGGCTACGCTACTGCCCTCAAAGCCCAAATTCTGAAAAACCCTAAATATTTTGTTTTGACATTTTTGAAATGAAATGTTTCAATTTTTTTATTTGAAATGACTTTTTGTTGAATTCCCCCCCCCCCCCCCCCAACTTTTTGGTTTGCTGAAACTTTTGGCTAATTTTCCTCTTGGGTCTGTGTGGTGGGGCGGCTACCCCACCCCTATGCGAGGGGGCTAGAGCAGGCCAGAGCGGCTGTGCAGACTGGCAGCCCATCAGGGAGGGCCTGTGGGGGAGCCAATCAGGGCCTAGTGAGAGGCAGCCAATCAGGGCCAGGCTAGGCCCTATATAAAGACTGCCCGAGAGCAGCGCAGGCAGTCTCTGTCTGACCTTTGAGGGAAGAAGGTCTGTCTCCCAAGCTAAGGAGACCGGGTACCTGGGACGGCACAGTGCGGGGCAGGCTCGGGGGAGCAGAGGAGAGCTCCAGTCCATTACCTGGCAGGCTGCAGGCCCTGACTAGGAGGGCCCAGAAGGTGCAAGGGGCCAGAGGGGAAGTGGCCCAGGGAGGACAGACGGATGAGGGGAGAGAAGGAGGGCAGAGAGGCTGCCACTAGAGGGTCCCTGGGTTGGGATCCAGAATAGCGGGTGGGCCTGGGTCTCCCCCTTGTACTGCACCTGGCTGTGGAGGAGTGGCCGTGGCAGACTGACGTAAGGGGCTAGACTTTGGGGTTGTGGTTGGCCCCTGTGGCAGGGCGAGCTGAAGGACTGCAGTTTACACTGCCCGGAAGGGGGTGAGGATGGACTAGGGGGCACTGCTGGAGGACAGTGCCCTGAAGTGGACGTTGCCGAGCTGGGAGCAATCCGGGTCCGGAGACCAGCAGGGCAGATGATGGGCAAGACACCACCAGCGAGGGCGCTCCACAGCTGACAGAGCTAATTCCCGGACATGTCAGCAGGAGGCGCTGTGGTGGTGAGTCGTAACCCCGTCACAGTCCGCTTTAAGCAATTTCCCCCCCTCCTTTTTTTGGAACTACCAGCAAACCAACAAATCAGTTATTCTCACAGCGCTGGTCATGGCTGCAACCTAGTGGCAGCACTCCAGAAAACAGGGAGAGGGTGTCAGGCGAGAGAGGGCAGAGTATGGCTTAAAGCTACATTCACTCCTCTGAGATGGCCTAGTCCAGTGGTTCTCAACTAGGGGTCCTGGGCCCCATGGGTGGCTGCAAGCAGGTTTCAAGGGGTCTGCCAAGCATGGCCGGTGTTAAACTCGTAGGACCCAGGGCAGAAAGCCAAAGCCCCGCTGTGCAGGACTGCAGCCCAGGACCCCGAGCCCCAACACCAGGGGATGAAACTGAAGCCAGAGCAACTTAACTTTTTAGGACTCCGGGCAATTGCCCTGCTTGTTACCCCTTAACGCTGGCCCTGGCTTTTATATGGAGAAAAACCGTTGTTGTGGCACAACGGGGCTATGAAGTTTTTATAGCATGTTGAGGGGGCCTCAGAAAGAAAAAGATTAAGAACCTCCTGGCCTAGTTGAACCACTAGGATAGGAGCTGATTTAAAGTAGCTAGTCACTAAGCTGCAAGGCCATTTTATTCGGTAGAGCCATCTCTAGCACAAAGAGTATCTTATTCTGAGTTCCTGGTCAGTTTAATTTTCGAATCTGCTCACTGAGTGGAGACCTAATTAAATCATGATGTGATGGGTCTAAATCCTGAGGCAGGACTTCAGCATCCTGGCTGATGATTTTTTTTGTGACTTTCACTTTGCTTCTGAAAGATTTTCCTTCTCCTAGTAAAAGGTGCAGACTGATGGCCTGACCCTGCCAGCCCTTTCTCACCGCAGTGGTCCTCGCTCCTGTGAGGAAATGAGACAACTCACACAAATAAAAAGCTGGCCGAGTCAGGCCCTAAGATTCAAACAGCTCACGTGTGTAACACTCTCCATGCCCACAAGAGGCTGCTATGGTTATTTGACAGCTTAGCCAATATCAGATCCAGCATTCCCTTTTTATCTCCCGTGTTTAAAAAACGAATCGTCCTCCCTAAACCTCCACACAAACACACCCAAGGGGCTTGATTCTCCACTGCCCTGCATCTTGTGTAGGCATTTACCCCTGGGCCAAGCGAGTGCATACCCTGTCCCATATCAGCATCTAGTGATAGACTTTTCCATTCCCTGTGCACAGGTAAATATGAGGACACAATAAACCAGGCATTGGGGAATCAGGGTCACGGTGTCACTAAATGCCCAGCTGTGGTGGCTGGGAACATCTGTGGAAATAAGGCCTGTTTTTATGGTGACAGAAGCTGCAGACTAGTTGAGAAGTGGCAGGGTTTAGTGACCTATTGAAAGACCCAATATCTCACTCATCTTGGTAGAATTTGAACATTCCACATATGCAGTTGCAGAAGCCAGTGAGCTCAGAGAATCTGGCACCATTTCGTCATCTTCATAAAAGGCAAGCCCATAGATAAACCTGACCTCAGGTAGCAACCATACCCAGATACGTCCAAAAAGCGTTAAGGAAACAGTCTGCCGTTTGCTGGCAAGGGGCTGTGATGGATAGAAAAGCCATCCCTAGCTGACACCAAGATCCTGTAAGCTCATACATGCTGGCAGACCCCTGCACCCATTCAAGGGTCCATCTGCATGGAGCTTGCTGTGGCCTAATTTCTCAGGACGCATCCTAGCTCAGCCTTTGGAAGTCTTCATAGTGAATCACCTGGCAGAGGTGTTGGATGACAATGTTGAGGTCCAGGACTCAGCTGCAGCCACACATAAGATATAAACATACCTATAGAGCCAGTTCATCCACTAATTAGTTCAGTCCCACTTTGGTGTGCAGCTAATGGTGCTGTAGAAAGGGCTTTGGTTTATCTGTATATTGCCTGACAGGCTACATCAGGCAAACCAAAGCCCGTTTTACACAGCACCATTAGCTACACACCAAAGTGGGACTGAGAACAAGTGGAAAGAGCTTGGTATCAGCTGATGTAACTGACAAGCCAAGCTGAGAATGGGTGTAAAGAGTCTGATATCAGATAACCTACTGGGAACTAGGGTTGTCGAGTGCCTACTGGAGGAACAATACCTGATATCCTGACTCCAACTCCCCTGCTCTAAACACCGGACCATACATCCTTCCAGTGTTGGGTCTAGAACCCAGAGTCCCTACAACTTGCTTTAACCACTTGACAGCACTCCTTCGTAGTGCTGGGTTTAGACCCCAGGAGCCCTGACTCCTGGTCTCCCTGTTCTTACCAACAGACAAAACTGCCTTCCTGCTGTGACATGTTTAACATATCAGGACAGCTCAATCTCACAAGAGAGCCACATCCCCGCAAACAGAACAGTGTTTTCATGCAGCAGTGGAGGAAAAATAAAAAAGACTCACGGTTTCGCTGCAAATTCTAGCTTGAAGAAGGTAATTTAACTACTTTAATAAGAACAATTTAGGAAGTTAATTGATTTGTAACTAGGCTTAAATTTCTTGAACATCCAGTGTCGCTTTCTTTTTTAATACTGCTGCATATTAAAATAATTAGGTCATTAGCAAAAATCTTCCTGCTCCCCTTAGCACATGTTTGACTAAGATTAAGAGGAAAGTCTCTGACTTTGGGAGCAGATTTTGAAGTTCTACTGTTTCTGATGTGGCTGGCTGAGTTTGTAGGGCTAAACTTCCTCATTAAAACCACAAGGGTATTCTAATCTATTCTATTCCTGCAAAACCCTATTGCATTCAGAGAAGGGTTGATCCTGGGCTAGGCCTCCTTGGATGTGGGTTCAGTTCCCCAATCTCCCACATTCTTCTTGTGTGACCTTGGTCAAGTCACTTTACCTTCTGTTTCTCCTCCCAATGTTTGTCTATCTTGTCTTTAGATTGTAAGGTCTTTGGGGGCAGGGATTGTCTCTTGCTATGTGTTAGTACAGGGCCCAGCATGACTGGGGCCCCCATCTTGGTTGAGTCCTCTAGGTGATGCTGTAATTCTACTCATAATGTAAGTCCTGTTGAACTAGATAGGACTTTTCCATTTACATGATGCTTGGGAAAGGCCAGGGACCTGCTATGTTGAGCAAAGAGTGGGGTTCTTTGAACTCAGCACTGGGATCACAGAGTGAGAGTTGAGTACAAGTTCCAAGAGTTTCCTGCCTGTTGGGGTACAGGGGGGGCAATACTGGCAGATTCCCCCCCTCCCAGCTCCTCTGAGCTCCTCCCAGCAGTCACAGCTGAAAGCCCCTCTAATTTTCTTGCATCTCATCTTGTATTGATAGCTGTGCGATGCCAGGTAACTATGGCAACTCATTGATTAGCATCCAGCCCCTGTGAAATGAGGAATATGCAGCCATAAGAATTACAAATGATGCCGTATTGTCTGCTGCCAATAGGCTGATTACTGCCATTTTCTGCCAGGTAGACTGGCCTTTACAGGCAGCCCAGTGGTGTGTAATTACCGCACAGTGATTGATGCATTGCTATAGTTACTATCTGCTGTGTTCCCTGACTAATAGCTTTTAAGTTCCCTTTTCAGATGGAAATGCATTGTCTGTAAATGCAGAAGGCTGAGGTCTAAAAAGCCTGTAGATTCATCCTGGGAGATGCCAGCCTGGGCATGGAAAAGGGTGGGAGCCACTTAGAACAAACCACTGCTCAGATGGGGGGAAAAGGAAAACTAGTATCTTCCCCAGGAATTGAAATTAGGGGGGTGTTGAAATATTCAGGGGGGGTGTCAGGGCTGATGAGGGCTGAGACCGTGAGGGCAAAAGTGGGCTGTATGGCACTATAGTAAAAACTGAAAAATGTTTCACGACCATTTTATTAGATTTAACTCATGTTTTAAAACCATCACAAAAATTAAAGTTGACTATTCAAGCCTACTATGAAGCACTACATGTACATCAGTCTTGGTTTCTTGTTGTAATTTTGCACTCCTTGGTGTCTTCTTGTGTGTCCGTTACTTCCAGTCCTTCATGATATGCCCATGATCAGGCAGAAGGTGACTTCTTTCAGAACACAAAATGCTATTCAATGAGGAAAAATTATGTTCAGCTGTAGCTGTTGTGACTGGGATTAGCAAGAGATGAATTCCTACTTTCATGGCAGGAAACATAGCACAAAGATTGGGTCGAACCACTAGTGATGATAAAGAAGTTGAAGTTAAATCTTCATTCATTCATCGTATGATATTCCACTCTGTGTTCAAAATTCTCTATTCTGCCCTGATCACATAGCAGCCCCATTGCTGGTAGTGCCTCACTCCACTCAACTGTAGGTGTTTTATAAGACAGGCATCTGTAAAAGCTACATGGAGGTTGAATAGAATCTCCATTAGTCAACTTCTGGACTGAAGTCTTTGCTTCTTCCAGTACATTTTCAATGGATATCTCTGATTGATCCAAGGATAGCTTCTATTTCTGGACAAAGATCTACTACTGTTGTAGTAGATGCCTGGATTACATTGTTTAATGACCCAAGTGGTTTCAACAGTAGACTTACAAGAGAGAGAATTGCCATAGTCTTCTCTGAACTTAGTAACAAAAGTAGTCCACCAGCCTCACTACTTAGACCTGTCCTATCTTGGTGGATACTTTCTAAAGCCAGTAATAACGGTTGCAGTAATTTTAAGACAACTGCCAAGAATCACTCATGAGAAAGCCAGCAGGTTTTCCCAGGTTGGACTCATTTGAACTTCAATCCCAGTGTATCTTCTATTTGTTTCCAAAATGTTCTATTTGGTTCCAAAATGACTCTTGCTGGGGAAAAAAAAAAGAGTATAAAAAGCCATTAAACTTGTGGCTTTTTAATGTCTTTTGAAGATTCTGCAGCTTGTACTAGTGCTAGGAGTAGATGGCCTCTACAGTGTGTATAGGAGAGATTAGGGTTACACTTTTCTCTGAGCAAAGCTTGTACTCCACTATGTCTTCCAGAGAAGTTTGTAGTTCCATCAAATGCACAAGCAGCCATCTGTTTGGGGTTCAATTTACAAGCATTTAACTCTTCTAAGATGTCACAGATGCAGCTGATGTGTCTTCTATAACTGAACATCTAGAATGCATCTACTGGCCTACCACAGACATCAAGATAACATACGTAATGACTTAATACTTGATGCCTATTTGCATTGGTGCATTTGTCGGCCATGTATGCACATATTTTGAATATAGTGAGAGAATTCTTCACTTTTTCAACTCTGAGTCTTTCACTGTTGCACCACATGTTTCAAGAGAGTCAGCTGAGTTTTTTGCAGAAAGATAGTGAGCATTTGCCAGTCTTGTTCGGAACCAGTGTCCAACTTCAGGATTAACAAGTGACAATGCACTTAACATAGGCCTCTAGTGTGTAGTGTGTGGTATCTCTTGCTTAAATAGCAAGTATGATGCAATAGCCATGTTGGTTCACATAAACTGAGTTGTGTCTCCAGCATTCTTAATAGCCTCATTAAGTTCTTCTAAAATTGGCTTTGACAGTGACTGGCTTATAAAGCTTTCTGCATGTTGATGCAGTCCAGAAGCATGGTGTTTTGCAGCCTTTTCATATAGGTTGTCAGTATTGGCTTAGCTGATCAGTGTGGCAAACCAAGCTCCTCCACTTTTACTATATAAATCCATGACATGCCCACATCTTAAATACTGTGTGTAGTTCTGGTCACACCATCTCAAAAAAGATATATTGGAATTGAAAAAGGTACAGAGAAGGGTAACAAAAATGATTAGGGGTATGGAGCAGATTCCATATGAGGAGAGAAGACTGGGCCTTTTCAGCTTCGAAAAGAGACGACTAAGAGTGGATATGATAGAGTCTTATAAAATCTTGATTGGTGAGGAGAAAATGAATAAGGAAGTGTTATTTATCCCTTCACTTAACAAAAGAACCAGGGGTCACCCAACGAAATTAATAGGCAGTAAGTTTAAAACAAAGTTTTAAAGGAAGTATTTCTTCACACAACGCACAGTCACCCGTGGAACTTTTTGCCAGAGATGTTGTGAAGGCCAAAATTATAACAGGGTTCAAAAAAGGACTAGATAAGTTCATGGAAGATTGGTCCATCAATGGCTATTAGCCAGGATGGGCAGGGATGCAACATCATGATCTGAAAGTCCCTAGCCTCTGTTGACCAGAAGCTGGGAGTGGACGACAGAGGATGGATCAATCAATGATTCCCTGTTCTGTTCATTCCCTCTGAAGCACGTGGAACAGTCACTTTTGGAAGACAGGATACTGGGATAGATGGACCATTGATCTGACCCAATATAGCCATTCTTACATAAAAAATTATAATAATAAAAAAGTTTAGTACAGAGACTCCCCAAGATAACGACCTCTTGAGAGAGCGATGATGTGAGATAATGATCTTGGTAAATAATGCATTTTTAAAATCTTGGCCTACTAGGAAACATATATTTATATAACTTTCCCAGTCACAAATATAGCTTCTGGAGAAAGGTCACTAAAACATAGTCCAATTTGGGTGACCAGAAAGCAAGTGTGAAAAATCGGGATGGGGGTAGGGAGTAAAAGGAGCCTATATCAGAAAAAGACCCAAAAATCGGGACCGTCCCTATAAAATCGGGACATCTGGTCACCCTAAGTCCAATGCTCCTGGCCGCTGTTGTTTGTCATGCCACTGTTCACTCTATTGCTGTGCCCCAATAGCCCTACACTGTCACCTTCTGCTGCCACCTGCCACTGTGACCTCTGTGAGTCGGTCTCTCGCGGTTCCACCCGACTCTCAGTGATTTCAGCTCTTCGGGGTGGGGGGAACCTCGGTGCTAGTGCAGACTGGGGCATTTCTTCCATAGAAACACTGTCCCACAGCAGGTCTAAGCACTTAGACCTGATTATCAGAGATTTCTGCTCTAGTGGTCACTTAACAAACCAAAAGACTCTCTATGAAGCCTAATCAGCTCGGTCTTTAAACAGTGGAGAGGCGCAGGTCAAATAGTACTTGTGACTCAGGCAGACCATAAAGCAAAACACCTGTCCCCATCCTCTCTCTTGATGCCCTCAATCAGCACAGGCTAAGGACAGTTCTACTGCCCTTTACTCGTACAATAAAAACAATAACATTTCATTACCCCACCCCACCCCGCATTCAAGTGATTTGTAACCCAAACCCAGCCAAAATCTATCACTTGGGGAACACAGCCCTGTTTGGTGGATACCTAGCTAGATTAGGTGTGAATGTAAATACAATCTGGTCCTGAAGCCTTTCCCCTCAGTTCCCAGCTCATCACTAGCTGTCAGGGAGAGCTCTTTTAGACTTTGCTTACAAATCATCATTTGAAATTATTAGGTTAGCCAACATCACCGAAATGAATGCACTGACAGTCACAAAAAACAAAAGCTGTATAAGGAAGCTAGTCTGTGTTCATACTTTTCAAATCTATTATACATTTTCAGATACACATATTTTATCATATACATTATATGCTTTTAAAGTATGTATTAATGTTTCAATTTAAATTCAAATTCCCAAACAATCACTAAATTGGTAACACTGCATGTAACTAGTTCACAAAACTGGGGGGGGGGGTGTTGGGAAAATTCAGGGGGGGTGTATGGAAATCACTGAGGAAAACAATTCTGCTTTGTATGTATTGCTATGGAACTGCTCTCCGGGTTAAAGTGCAGACAGTGGCATAGTCAGGTTTTTCCAGTCCTAAACTCTTTCCCACTCGTTAATATCACATGATGACGGCCTTGGAGATAGTTGGGCGCCCCCATGCTCTCTGGAGTGGGGAGAAATGGAGGAACGGAGATGTTCTGTTCAAGTGTGAATGCTTGGGGAGAGAGAGAAATGTTATTATGTCTTCACTTGGAAACACCAATGGAGATTGGGGCCCCGCTGTGCGGGGTGCTGCACAGACATATAAGGGACAGTCTCTTCCCCAAAGAGCTTGCAATCTAAATAGACAGACAAGGGAGTATTATTATCCCCCCACTTTACAGATGGGGAACTGAGGCACAAGAGAGTAAATAACTTTCCCAAGGTCATTTTGTGAAGCTATGCCAGAGCTTGGAACTAAACCTGGTCCTGAGTTGTGTCCAGTGCTTTAACCCTGAGAGCATTCTTTCCTCTCCATTCCTCTCCTCTGTCATTTCTCAAAACAGTTCAATAGCAGTGCACAGACCTCACACAGGAACTGCTGGGCATACCTAGAACAGGACAATGGTTCACCCAGTCCAGTAGCCTAGCTGCTTTAGAGAATGGCACAAAACACCCATAATGCTTTAAACTGTGCAATATTTCCCCATGGGGGAAAGTTCCTTCCTGACCCCAGCATAGATCTGTTCATCCCCTGGAGCATGAGGATCAATAATCCTTGAACTCTTATCCTAGATAGCATCACTGCGCATGAAAGCTGTTACTCTTAAAAATGTCTCAGCTAGAGGTAGAACTCAAGATACAAAATTCAGATATAGATCAGGATTCTGAAAACCCTGAAGTTCAAGGTTTTTCTGAGACAGGGTACTGAAACAGTTAAATTGGCAGTGCCTACGGATGGTGATAGGAAAAAGAGGGCTTATAGTTTAGAGAGGAGGGATGTCATTTATGACTAAGGGGCTTGTTGGAGAGAGGGGTTTGATTCCTGGCTCTACCCCAGACTTCCTGTGTGGACTTGGGCAAATTACTTAATCTCTCAGTTACACATCTCTGAAATGAGGATAGTTCTTCATGCCTGTTTTACCTATTTAGTGTGGAAGAGAGAGCAAAGAAAGCAGCGGTTAAACCAAAACGTAAATTGTACAGTCCTTGATAACCGTAATTCTTTCCTACCTGCTCCTGTACACTATAGTGATCTGAATAGGTAGGTAGGCAGATTGTGGAAGTTCGAGGGACATCAATACTGTTAGCTTGTGTCTAAATAGACAATGAACATGAAGCCATCCCAGCCGTGAGCTCTGCTGGCTTAACTGACTCCTGATTAGTCAGTGACTAAGGCTCAGACCTCAATGGTTCAAATGTGTCCTGGAAAAGGACGGTGTACATCCTGGCTCAGATCTGGAAGGATCACAGATGGGCTTTACCTCCACTGGGGAGAATGCCAAGTACTTTCCCTCCCCTTCCATCCCTCATGCTTTACTTCTGATATTTATAAATTTACCTAACCTACACAGAGTTAAAAGTGGTTTGTTTCTTTTCAGGCTGTTGAGTGCAGCCGGGGTAATTTAGTAGAAAAATGTCATGCTAATGCAATTCAAAGTTCAAATGATCTTTCATTTCGAGGGAAAGAAGAATGTGTGTGCCGTCGGAATGTTAAAACCCACTACTTGCCCTGCAATTCAAATAGAAATATGAGCTTCAGGGGATACATAAGTCACACGAAGTACTGTGAGTGAAATGCACAAAATGAATAAAAATGATCCAGAAGCTGTTATTAGCATTGCTGGGGGGCAGATCCAGCATAGAACAAGTGTAGAGGCAGTCAGGAGCGGTGTCGGAAAGGGGAATTTTGCATGAAATTACATTAACACAGAAATAATGAGAAAAAGTTATCAGTAAGACCTTTTCGTATTAATATCTAAATGTTGCAAGCCAGGAGCTCTTAGCCCTCCCAGTTCTGATATGCTATAACCACGTGGGTAGTTAAATAGCACAACACAGTGTTGTGGACATCTGGCAGTGTAGTCACTATGCTGCACACACAGAACTTCATGGCAACAGCAGGGATAGAATCCAGCTAATAGCACAGGCCACCCCCATTAGGCGAATCTCCCAGTAGCACTATAGGGTCTATGACATAGCTAAGCAGTACTGATTTCATCCAAGAGAAGGCAGTGGTGGATAAACGTACAGGCCAGTTCATTACAATGACAGTATTTCTGAGGTTCCCAAACCCTGGTCTTGAACCTCAAATTCATCCCTAAGCTGGATCTGAAGCTGAACATCATCTGCTCTGTCTTTCTCTATCTAAAAGCAAAGTCCTTCTGACTACCTGTAGTAATGAAAAATCCCATGGCACATCTTTGCAAGAGTGGGGGATATTGTTAGCTCGTGTGTCCTGGTCACACTCCATCAGGGCTGATTATGCCTCCCCCTGCTATTGTCACTGGATACAGAGTCCTCTAATTCATAGGATGATAAGATTTGCCACACCATATCAAATGAGCTGCTAGATGGAGTCTGGAAACCCCATCTCAGGTAGCAGTTTAATACCAGATGGTCCAGAACAAAGTGAAAATCCCCTTCAGTGCCCAGAGTGCATCATTGTATAGGACCAGATCCTCAGTGCCTGTAACTCAGCACAGCTCCAGTGACTTGAATCTGCAATGTCAAATTACCCCAGTTGAAGATCTGGCCCTCCAACTTTAGTGGCATGGCAATTTCTTTCCTATTCCCCACCCACTCTCCCACAGGCAAACAGGTTACTCCCTAATGCATACGGGTTTGTTAGTACTGTAACACCACATAGGCTGTTTAACTCCAAATTATTAATGGTCATAATATCATCCAGTCCTTTAAAAAGTCCCCCTACATTATTTCTCTCAGCAGCCTCCCCGCAGCAGTGAATTCCAGAGTTGACTGAAAGCTGAGTGTATTCCTTCATAGTTTACAAGGGAAGACTCAAAACCAGAACCATTTACCTGGATCTGACATGCTTTACTCCAGTGCAACCCAGATCCCAGCCATGCCATCTGTGGTCTAAACTTTGCAACACAGAAACCCCAAACCATGAGCTTCTTCCAGCCCTTTTTGCCGTGGATATTTATTGGATGAAACCAATGGCAAAACTCCCACTGACATCAACAGGGCCAGGATTTCACCCCTGCCTTTTGGTTTCATTGAGCAGCCCCAAATTCTCTCAATGAAAGGCAGTAAATAGTGGTGTCTGACAAAAGCATGGTTTGGGGGTTTGGGTGTCGCAAAAACCCTAGACTGGGGTTACACTTGATCAAAGTATGTGGGATCCAAAGGAGCAGATCTGTGTTGGACTCGTTACTTGTTCATGGGATAGTCAAGAGGCAAGAAGATTGGACTAAGGGTCAGAAGATGGGAGTGATAATCCCATTACTGCCACTAACCTGGTGTGTGGCCTTTGGCAAGTCACATCACCTCTCTGATTTTGTTTCCCCTCCTACCTCTTGTCTATTTAGACTGCAAGTTCTGTGGTGTCTGTCACTATGTATTTATATAGTGCCATTTATACACAATGGAGCCCTGATCTCTGGTAGGTATTACTCTAATACCAGCTACACTTTGAGAAACACTTAGGGCGGCTGCAAATGGGGCATAACCCTTGCGCTGCCCTCTGCACAGGGGTGGATTTCACCCAACATTTGTAAAGCACATTGAGATTTCAGGGTGGGAGTTGTCATAGAAGCGCAGAAGCATTATTCTTCAAAGAAACATACAAGCATGTTTGGAAACAAACATCGATACCTGCCAGAATTCATTAAGCGTCACTGAAGGCCAGAACTATTTGTTGCAGCATCCAGTGGGGAAAGAGCAGCAGGGGCAATCAGAGTCTGAAAGAAGAGAAATATTCCTGTTTCAGTGCAAGCATCATTAGCAATCTTTTTTTTTTTTTTTTTTTTTTAAGAGGAAGAGAAATACCAAAACCATGTGATACAGAAGCACGACTGTTTCTAAGCAGAGTTGTTCAAAGTTCTCCAGGAGACAACAGTGCCTCTTTAATACAGAAGAACCCAACAGAGCTCCTACTTTTGACTGTGGGTTTGCTAAATGAAACCCTGGAGACACAGAGTTCTGTCTCCCTTCCCTTCAGAGGACAGTGGCCAAGTTCTCTGTTGGTAAAAATATTTCAAAGTTTTCATTTTCTTTATCTTCTCTTCAGTACTTTGTCCTTTGTTCCTTCCTTGCCCTTCCTCCCTCTTTCTTCTCTTTCTCTCCGTAGCAAGCCTCAGGGCAGTTTTCGTTGCACTCCATGGTTTTATCAGCACACACAGAGGCTTGACAAGCAGAATAAGGGCTTCCATGTCCAACAATTACATCTTGTATTTAAGTGTCAAATGTGGAAATGCCTTGGCTGGGTTGCTAAGGAAGGATGGAAGCTGGGTCTTCCAATGGATATCTGCTCATTTGTATCCAGCTAAGGATCTAACCCAGGGTCTCTAGCTTTGGGTCACAAGTTGCCGGTGTGGCTGTCTCACTGTCATATTATCCACACACCACACCAATGCTAATAGGCCTTTTAGGGTTATACGGGCTTTAGTGTAAACAGACAATTGATCAGATTCCCATCTAGGGGATATCAGCAGAGCTCCACTGAAGCAAATGATTATGATGTCGGGGATCAATGGAGCTATGCTGATTTACAACAGCTAAGGATCCAGCCCAGTGTCTCAAATAGAAATGTTTGAATTTGATGTTTCTTAAAATAACACACATGAAACCACCACACAAGAAAATTCCATGGGGTTGAGAAAACATTTAAAATTGCGCAGAATGCATCTTGCTGGCAGAATCCCAAAGTAGAATTATAGTGATGGCTAATTATCTGTCCATCTAATCATTCTTCTGCAACTGTATATAATTTTAAGGCATATGAAACCGTTACATGTACATGTCCAGAGACAAAGTATTACGCAGGTAATTAGGCTTTAAAGTTGTGCAAACATTAAAGGAATTCTTTCTGATCATACTCTGGTAATCTGGAGAGCGAAATTTGATTCCCCATAATCCTGGAATGTGTGTATTGGTGCATTCACAATTTACTTTGTGTTTTATACAAGAGTGTCACAGTATTTTAATATGAAAATTGTGGGTTTTTTCCCCATTCCAATCCTGCATAAAGCATAGCTCTGCCCTGAGCCCTCTGGAAGAGGAATTGTTTGTAAGAACCTGATTGTTAGAAGGAAAGCATAAACGGGAGAAATATATGAAAGATTAAAGAAGACAATGTTGGAAGCAAGGCAGGAGTGTGACATCAGATGAAACACAGCCACGTGCATAAGGTTGTCTTAAATTATTGTATTTTACAGTCCCAAAGACTGTAAATGTTGGACTGGAACGGCTGTTGAACATAGCGCAATATAATTCAATAGGTAAGGACAGGAAGTAAAAAAGAATGCTGTGTCCAGCTGATGCTGCAGGGAACACTCTACCAGCCTAAGTTTAAGTGTCCCATAGGAAAAAAACCAACCTGAACCAGTCACAGCACATGGTGGTCTTGTTTCATGCCACTATTCGGGTCCAGTTTAGAAAAATAAACAGTGTCTCATTCACAAGTTGAGGCCCTCCCATGTGCTCTGGAAAGAGAGAGAAGAAATGAACATGGGGAGAGGAGAGGGAAAAGGAGACTGCATCAGACCCAAGTGGCCATAAATATTTTCACTCAGGAGTTTCTTCTGTGTCTGAGTTGTTCACAGGTGAACTTCTCTGCTGGCAGCAGTGCCCATAGAATCTATGGTTAGGACTGAGTTGGCTTTGCCATCGCCATCAGTTTATGGCCTCAGGCAGCATGGAAAAATGCTCATGCCAGTGTTCAGGGCTACAGTCCCTGCCTAAGGAGACATATTAGGTGCACCACTCACACTGCAACCTACAGGTTGGATATAAGGAACTACCTAGATCCCAAGTTCCTGAGGTGGACAGGGGCTGAGAAAGTTGGGAAGGCAGCATGTTTGCTACCAAGGCCTGGGGGGGGGGGGGGGGGGGAGAGAGAGAGAGAGAGATTCTCACTTGTCAGCACCGTAGCAACATGGGTGGGTTGTCAGGGGGGAACCACATCTAGTTCTCCATAGCTGGAGGGAGGGAGGCTGGCTGCATTGTGGGGTGTGCCATAGGGAGAAAATCTATGTCAGTGTTTTCCAAGAGCACCCTCAGGGCACTGGCCTCCTGGCTGATTTATGTGGCTGCCAGGGAAGGGGTCAAGTTCTCACCTTTCTCCACCACGTGTTGGAGTCCAAAGGAGCTCCTTGCTTCCTGCAGGGGGGAGCATCCGGCCCCAGCGATTGCCCTCCCATTTCTGGAGAAGGGGGATCTGGAGCATTGGGGCTAGGAGTCTCCTCCTACTCTGGCAGAGGGAGAGGAAGGGGGAGTTGAACATGCCCATGAGCTAAGCTGAGCTGAGCCTGCCAGGCCCTTGCCAAGTGGTCCTTGCATTGTTTAAGTCTAAGGCATTTGATCCCGTTGTGGGAAAGGCATATGAGCACCTTCCTGGGAAATGCCTCACCCAGAATGGCAACAGCACAAGTCCTTCCCATGGGTTAAGTGTCAGGCCCTACAAACCCTTTCCGTGGTGGGATGGCCACTGCCCTATGTATGCAGTTGAGTTGCTATGATTGGCAGGCAGGGATTGCTGGGGCCTTTCTCCTCCCAGCTCATGCAATCTATTTGTGTAGATATAGAAATTCCCCAACCACAAACCAAGCGATGTCAGGTACTTATCCCCCATTACTGTAATATCTGAGGACCCCACCATGCTGCTGGGAGGTAGGAAAGTGCTGTTACCTCCATTGCACAGGTGGGAACAGAGACACAGACAGGGTAAGTGACTTGCCCAAGGTCACACAGTGGTCTGTAGCTGAGGCAGAGAACTGAAGCCAGCTGTGCTTCCGGTTAGCACCCTTATCACTGGACAAGCTTTTCTCTCTCAAAGGCCAGGCTTGCTCCTGAGTTTCTTTGGAAGGAAGGGGCTGACTAACTCTAGTAATATATACAAACTTGAAGACGAAGCTAATTTACACCACTGATGGCTCAGGCTGTCCTTGCAATTCTTTGAAACGTCAATTACAAGATGAATCCCTCGCCTTCCTGAACCTAGTGCTAGAAAATGCCTTCGTTGTTATTCTGGAAGCAAAGCTAGTTTGTTACGCCTTCCTTTCTGCAGAAGATAAAAAATATCCCCATCAATAATGAGGCTATTCCTCGCCGAGGGAGACTGGCAGACCAAAAAATAATGCCCTAGTCCTCTACAAAGGCAAAGAGAGAATGAATAAACCTTGACCGCCTCAAAATCACCCCATGCAAATGAGCTTGAAATGTGCCCAGGACTTTGCAAATTAACTTGAAGATGTTGGAATTACTCTGCTACTTTTGGAGCAGTCATCCCTAACGTCTAGTATTGTCTCTCCAGCACTAACCAGTGATGGAGGGTGGGGGCATCCAAAGAAGGTGTATGTCCCACCCATACCTTCAGCCTCAGCATCATAACACACCTGACTGCAGTACTAGAGCAAGGGGAGAAATTATTCCCCATCCCAGATGCTGACCTCAAGCATGAAAATCAATAGCCCTTATGATTTTTAATGCAGCTTATATATATTTTGGCCAGATCCTCAGCTGCTATAAATCAGCATAGCTCCATTGAAGTCAACAGAGGAATTCCAATTTAAACCAGTTGAGTATCTGCCCCTTAATGTGAAAGCCACCAGTCCATAACCCTTGTTTCGATGCCGACACAGTTCCTGGTCCCACACATTCCACAGGCATGTTTATAAAACATACATTGATTTGCCTCATCAGAGCCTGGCATTATCTGTCTAGGTACTTGTGGTGCTTATCATAACCTTGGTATCTATGGGTACGTCTTCACAACCCGCCCGATCGGCGGGTAGCGATCGATCTTTCGGAGATCGATTTTTCGCAACTCATAGACTGTAAGGTCAGAAGGGACCATTATGATCATCTAGTCTGACCTCCTGCACAATGCATGCCACAGAATCTCACCCACCCACTCCTGGAATAATCCTCTCACCTATGTCTCAGCTATTGAAGTCCTCAAATCATGGTTTAAAGACTTCAAGATGCAGAGAATCCTCCAGTAAGTGACCCATGCCCCGTGCTGCAGAGGAAGGCAAAAAACCTCCAGGACCTCTGCCAATCTACCCTGGAGGAAAATTCCTTCCCGACCCCAAATATGGCGATCAGCTGAACCCCGAGCATGTGGGCAAGACTCACCAGCCAGACACCTAGGAAAAAGTTCTCTGTAGTAACATCTAGTGTAGACACGATAAATCGATCCCCGATCACTCTCCTTTCGACTCTGGTAATCCACCCGGGCGAGAGGCGGAAGTGGAGTCGACAGAGGAGCGGCGGCAGTCGACATTGCGGCGTCCTCACGGTGCGGTAAGTCGAGCGAGGTATGTCGACTTCAGCTACGTTATTCACGTAGCTGAAGTTGCGTACCTTACGTCGACCCCCGCCCCTAGTGTAGACCTGGCCTAAGAGCACCACACCCTTTTTGAATTTATCCTCATACTAACCCAGTGAGGCACCAATGTAAATACACATAGTAAGAAAGAGCTTACAGTCTAATAGACCAGACGGACAAAGGATGGAGTCATTCAATTCCCGTTGTACAGATAGGGAACTGATGCACAGAGAAACTAATTGATTTGCCTAAGGTCACACAAGAAGTGTTACAGAGCCAAGACTAGAGCCCGCATTTCTTGTGTTCTAGTGTAGTGCTTTCACCCTAACCCTGTCTTTCTTCTCCAACATGCCACTGATCTGAGCGCACAAGTGGGATCCAAGGAACTCCTGAGCTCTTATCCTGTCTCAGACATTGTCTTTTACCCGTGACAAGCCACTAAACCTCATTTTTCCCCATCTGTAAAATGGGGATGATACTTACCTATCTCATCACGGGGGAGTCATGAGGATTAATTGGCTCAAAGCGTATATATGTATTTTTTTCAGACATCAGCTAATGCTAATTGAATAGCATAGGAGGGAGTAGATGCAATACAAAGCTGGGGACACTATAGGGTGGAAGGAAGGAAGAAAAGTGCTGAGAGGTGTGGCCCTATAATTTATTAATTGGCTGAATTAGCCTGAATAAAGAATCCATTACAATCTTACTGAGTGCAACTGTCTGCAAAATACAAGAACAAAATACAAGAGTTGAATGCGTTCGTACTACTGGGATTAAATTCTTTGTGATTTTCTTTTTAAACTCTTTGGGGTAGGGACTATGTTTTTGTTCTGTGTTTGTACAGCACCTAGCACACACAGGCCTTGGTCCATAATATTAATAATAAATATTAACTAGGCTGGGAGAAGATGATGTGCTCGGTCTACATCAACATTGCTGACCTTAAATGTTCAAAAATCATCAGTCAGACTCTCTCAAATCATGAAACTTTTAAAAATAATGCACTTTTTTCCTCTGTCTGTTTTTTGAGTCCTTTGGGGGGGGGGTCACATTTTCAAGCTTTGTCGGCAAAAATGAGGGCTAAAACCTTTTTTTACAATTAAAGCTGAGGTTCTCATGTAATCACAAGACTCCAGGAGCTGGGGCTTTAGCAACTAATATCACAAGAGCTGGCAACCCACGTACATCCTATATATTGGTGGAGACAGGGAAGTCTCATGGTCCATGGGCAGGACTTTTATCAGGTAAAGCCAAATAAGGCTCTCTCTGGCTGAGACTGATGGTGTCCTGCTGAGCTTGCCTCAGCTGGAAGTCACTCTGTGTAAAGCCGGCTGTGCAGGCAGGCATTTCAAAATAGTGTTGTTGAGAGATGCTCAATTGGAATCTGCTTTCAAGTCACCATTGAGGCATTTACTGGTAGTGAAAATATCCCAGCAACAAAGTAGCAGCAATTGTAGCCTCAGGGGTCCCGATCGGAAGATGCTGAAAGAAAGGGATGCTTATTTTTGTTAGCGCCACTGCAGAGATATCACATATTCAGGAAGTAAATGTGCTGCAAATGGGGGAATAAGACCGCTGCAGCTGTAGGGAAATCTCACCATTGCCAGAGTAGCCACATTATGATTGTTAATTATTGGTTTTGCTGTAGTAACTGAAGGTCCTAAATGAGCTTGTTGCCCTGGATTTGAGGGGGTGTATATATCTCAGAATGTGATCAAGCTAATTGCAACCATATTATGTGCACTCAGCCCCTATGAATTAATGAGATAGAACACCACACAGTTAAGGGTTAATTTGGAGACAGGCTTTTAGAAGCAAGGTCATATCTAGCTGGCAGGTTTTGCTAATCAGAATGGGAGGAGGGGACAGACAAGTAAACAACGGAGACTGAAAACCTTAGTGGTTGGAAAACCTTGAATCTAGGATATTAAAAGTTTATTGAAAGTTAGAAAAGTTATGATCCAGTAGGGGTCATTATGACCTATGTGTTGTGTAGAAGTTAGTTATAAAAGATTAGCTAATAGAACGTACTCTGGAGCAGTCATAGAATTATAGAATATCAGGGTTGGAAAGGACCTCAGGAGGTCATCTAGTCCAACCCCCTGCTCAAAGCAGGACCAACAACAACTAAGTCATCCCAGTCAAGGCTTTGTCAAACCAGGCTTTAAAAACCTCTAAGGATGGAGATTCCACCACCTCTGAAGCCATCTTGAGAGGTTTCCTGGTGCCTTTTCTCCCTGGCGGGTGAGCAACTGGCCACTGCAAACCAGCTGTTAATTACTCAATACCATTCCAGATGTTAGGTAAATATCTGGGATGTTCTAAACCTATTGCTTATATCTGTGTGTGCTTAAATCTAATAAACTGCAGTGTTAGACATGAGCACGCTGACTTGTATTTAATCCTTGATCAGACGAATTGCTGTGTTCCTCTTGATTTATTCCTGATCCTGCCTCGAGTGAAATAGTTAAGTTAACCCTGTTGTGGGGTTCTGAAAACCCTGGGTAACACGCTCGTGGCCCCACTGTACTGGTTTTTGTAAAATATATATTGAGGATTTTGCCTTAAAAAGTTTACAGTATAAATAGACATGGTAGAATTATTATCCCCATTTTATAGACAGGGAACTGAGAGACTTATCCAAAGTCACAGAATAAGTGCTGATTGGAACTAGAGCTGATTGAAATCTTTTCAACAGAACATTTTTCTGAAAATTTCCTTGGGAACATGTTGATTTCAATGACATTTTATTTTGAAATAATATTGAAAAAAGGTGTTTTGCTAAGGTGGAGAGGTCTGTTTCAACATATTTTGGGATGGAACGTTTCAGTTTTTCATTGAGAAATGACTTTGTTTCAAAATTTATATTGTAACAAAATAAAATATTTTTTAAAAATGGAAATGGAAACAAAACGTTTTGATTTTAGCAAAATGAAACATTTTGAATAACCTGAAACAACAATTTTTCAAAAGCTTCATTTTGTGGGAAATTTTGAAATTCTTTGTTTTCATTCCGATTCAGAACAAAAACAAATGTCAAAACTGTAGGATTTCCCCCAGAATAGAAATTCCAGTTCCTGCACAGTCCTAATGGGAAAAGAATCCCAGCATCCTGAATCCTTAACTTCCAGGTCTAGTAACCACAATGGTAGTATTCATGCGGATAAGCTCTAGATGATATTGTTGTATGACCTGTAAAGCAAGCATGAATGTTACAGCGGTGACATGTATTTGAATCCGTGTATACACACTTGTGCATGGGGTGGGGAGCAATATTTACAATTTGTTTAGTGGCACTTATAAAAAGTGACGTCTATTGTTGGGTGTATAAAGTGTTCATTAGTCAGATAACACAAGCTGTTCAGTATTAACTGACTTATGCCCAACAGAGCTGCCTTTGTCATTGCCGAGCTCAGAGGATTAATTGCCAAGATATATACCCCAGCATTCAGATCCCTCAAAGAGCTGTAAACTCATAAATCAGGCATGTGCTTATTACAGGGAATTTCCTTCAGGCTGGCAAGGCCCTTTGCCAAAGGGAAGGAAATATTCAAGAGAATTATTATCCCCCACTCACCAGCCCACCTTCCTGAGTCCACACACTGAATCGTCTGTGGACGAGCAGGGTCTGAGGCTCACAGCGCCCTTGAGGCACAAGTTCGTTAATGGCCATGTGGGGTCAAGATCTCAGTGTTATGACTCATCTGAAAGACGCTGCCGCCAGTAGCAGAATGCTCCTTATTTGATCTTGTCTATGCGTCCATGCCACTGCCAATACTATAGTAACTGATCATTTTTATCAGCGCCCTGCTGGGGTATAGGACCCAGTTTTGACTCAAAAGGAAGGACACTTTCTGATTTAGCAGCACCACTTCTCGGAGCTCCTACGTACTGAATGAAGATCTTCCGCCCAAGCCCAGAGCCAACCCTGTTGCTTGGCATGATAAGAACTAAAAAGAAAGTACAACTCCCCGGGGAATTTTTTGGCTGCTTTTTCTGGGCCTGTACTTATACCGAGTAATACCTTACCCTTCAAGTAATTCCACTGAAATAAATTAAACTGCTTGCAGAGTAAGGTAATACTAGATTCTGGCCCTAGGTGGGTGGATGGATGGATAGACAGAATGGACAGACAGCATCCAACATATGAAACCGTATAGACATAAACAGAAGTCAGAGACATCAGTCCCAATAGCTTCTGAGTAACAGTCACAGTTGTTTTGCCTTTCAAATTTCTGCCCCCTTCTTCACAACAGCTATGTATGGCACACCTGCATTTCCCAGTGGGTTCCTCACGGCAATTCTCAGATACTTCACACAAGCTCTCTATGCGCTGGAAGGTGCGCACCCTCCCCCATCGTTGACTCCCTGGATTCTGAAAGAGGAGAGCAGAGACACAGAGAAGAGAGGAAATGCTGTATTTGGAGAGGCTAGATAGCAGGGGGCCCCGTCCTGCTCCCATTGAAGGCTCAGGTAAAAATCACACTGGGAGCAGCATCACAGCCTGAAGAGAAGAGTGACATCATGAGAAGTGGATTTTTTAAGAGAGGGTTTTAATGGGACATCCAGTTGGCTGAATTTGGGAATCCTCCTATATCCTTCTCTTCCCCACTCCTTCCCTTCCCCTCCCTCTCTCATACCCCCTTCCCCTTTGCACCCTGTCCCGTTGCCGCCTCTCCCATTTCCTTGAGGATTTATGCCTTTTAGAGCATGTTATTTTTGAAGCTGAATGCTTTATTGGAATGTGCGGAAGAAGCACCACCATGCTGGGAACCAGTTTGCAGCATGGGGCATTGTAGGCGTTGATAAAATTATTCTCCCTCCACATCCTCCCCTCTCCTTCCAGTTAAGCTACACCTTGGCATCTGGATAAGCCCGAGTTTTACTTAATAGCTCTCAGCTACGGGAAAAGTTTCTGGGCAGAATTCACAATCAGCTGCGTTACAAACTCCTCGTATCTGGTGATAACTTTTTATGAGGTTTTTGTTCTTTGACAATATATTAAAGCCATATTTTTGCCAGGTTTGCTTCAGCTCGTTCCTTGCCCTTGAATCACTCGCGCGCCCCCCCCGCTCCTTTTCACCTGAGTGGCATTTTCACTGGAGATGTTTAATACTCCTCTAATCCCCTGATTCCCCAAGGTACATGAAAGTGGCTTTACGGACCCATAAATCCAGAAAGATAAAGTTCATTTTTATTAGTTGTGTTGGCATCGAAGAAAAAAAAAAGGAATCTAATATGCAACAGTCAAAAATGAATTTGCCCAATAGCCCTGCTTATCACAGGAAAAGTACTCAGCGGAAGGACCCGCCTGCAGGTTGGTGGGTGTGTGGCGAGCTGTCGAGGGTATGCACAACACCCCAGAGGCCTGCAGAAAGCACGGCTGGCTAAAAGGGAGCCCTGAGTGGGGCAAACCAGCAGCCAGAGCAGGGCTGCTCACTCAGGTGCCAAGACTCACCTATCCAACAGAGCCTGCAGTGACTCAGCCCTCGGGCATGCTGCCCTAGCCTAGCCCTGGGCATGGCTGAGGCAGAGGACCCCCCAGCATTTCACTGAGCCCACTAGAGCTGCATGTTGGTCCATGCAACACACCACAAAGCCAGGAATGCTCCTGCTGCCTTGCAGCCTAAAAAGACTCCCTAGGGTTCCAGCCTGCCCTGGTTCTGGTTCCTGCTCCAGCCTTGTCCATGCCCTATCTGACCTGCATCCACCTCCTGACCCCCAGACCCTTGGACTGACTCCAGCCCAGCTTCTTCCCTTGGCCTGCATCTGGACTCTAACTATAATCCGGATTTGGCTTGCCAGTGGAGACACACCTTGGTTCTGACCCACGGCCTGTCCCCAGATGCCACTTTCAGCACTGCCTTCGGTGCGTAGGTCCCAGACCTACATCTGGCTTCAACTACCACTCCACCCACCAGGCCTGACTGCCTGGAATCAGAGCCTGACACCCCTGTCCCATGTAGAACTGGGTTGGTGTTTGCATGGAAGGATGTGTAGCCATGTGTTTGTGAATGTGAATTAGTGGGTCTTCGAGCATGGGTGTGGAAATCTGTTGGTGTGCAGCCACATCAGAGCGTGCCGGATAAGTGTAGGAGAGTGTGAAATCTGCAGGTGTTTGAGGGGTTGCATGTATGTGGGGGCAAAACAGTGCAAGATGCACAGGGGCATGTGAGATGTGTGTGTACCTGGGTGAGTGTGCATGGGAGAGAGATGTGCATGAGTGTGTGCATGTGTCTGAGCTGTGGGAGTGGATGTGAGTGTGTGTGTGTGCTATCTGAGTGGCGGTGTGTGTGATCATGAGTATGTGTGAGGGTGAGAGGTGTGAGTGTGCAAATGAGCATCTGTGTGTACTTGTGAACGTTTGAGTGGCATGAGTGTGTGCAGGTGTGTGTGTGCGAGAGGTGTGTGACAGGGCGTGAATGGGAGCGTGGGAGTAGTATTCCAAGAGAAGCAGGAGAGTGGCACAGGAGGCAAGAGCGTTGGGATTACATGGCAGTCCGTACCCTTTCCTTGCACAATCGGCTGAAGGAGCCTCGTCATGAAGCGATTTGCCTGGGGCAACTCATCCCTAACAGCTGGGTTCCGAATCTAGCTTCTGTCCCAGTCCTGCTCTGGGTGACAAAATGCTTGTGTGTCTGAGCAACAATGAGCATTTTCCCAAAAGCAAAAAGGGCCCATTCAGTGTCTGTACAGCGCCTAGCACAATGGGGTTCTGGTCCATGATCGGGGCTCCTAGGTGCAAACACAAGACAAATAATACAAAAGAATAATAAAGGTCCCTGCACCTTTGGTTTTACACTCTGGGGAGTCTACACAGGGGCAGTGGGGGAGACCTTCACGGCTGAAGAAGAGGACAGACAGCAGGTTGCATCTGATCTTCTCCAGCGTTTGACTCACAGCATCTGCTCTGAGCGTGTTGCTGCAGTCCCCACATCAAAGGCCATCACAGGGACATCACGGAGCTCTAGATTGGATTTCACACAGCCATATAATCCACCCTCTTGAGTGAACGGTCGGACATGAACTCCTTCCAGGCAGCAGGGAGCTGGAGAAGGATCCTTGTTAATTACCCCTACATTTATCCTAAAGTCTCAGATCCGAGTAATAACCTTTCTAATCTGCCCTATGACTTTCTGTTTATCCCTTTGGACTCCTCTTTGGGTGTACTGGGTGTGATTGCAGCTCATGTAGACACACCGGAGCTAATTTTTAACTAGCTAGCTCAAGTCTCAGAAAAGTGAAGCTGCAGCAGAATGTTCTTCACAGGGCCGGCTCTAGGATTTTTGCCGCCGCAAGCAAAAAAAAGTTTGGCCGCGCCCCCTTTTTATTGTGCCCCCCCACCCTGCCCCAACTCCGCCCCTTCCCAACCCCTTCCCCAAATCCCCGGCCCTGCCTCCTCCCCCAGGTGGTGCCGCATTTTCCCCGCCCCATTGCTTCCTGCAGCCCCCCCGTAAACCCCCACCCTAGCTCACCTCGCTCCGCCTGCTCCCCTGAACGTGCTGCCACTCCACTTCTCCCCCCTCCCTCGCCTGTTGCGCGTGTGGCAAGCCTGGGAGGGAGGGGGGCGAACCGGAGCGGCTGCAGCGGCGCACTCAGGGGAGCAGGTGGCAGGTAGAGGCGGAGCGGAGGTGAGCTGGGGCGGCGAGGACACATTTCTAGGGGTGGCATGGCTGGTGCCGGAATGCTGCCCTTAGAAATGTACTACCCCAAGCTCCTACTTGTTTTGCTGGTGCCTAGAGCCAGCCCTGGTTCTTCAGTGCAGGCTGTACAAGCCTGCCTGGAAACCTGGATAATTACTCAAGTAGTTAGCCTGTGCTGAAGTATGCATTGCCTTGGCTTCACTGCTCCACCGAGCTAGCTAGATACTCAAGCAGTAATCACACCCTGTGATTGCAGTAGGGACATACTCAGAGACTTTAGGAATCAAGGGACATGTCACATATTACTGGGAAGATCATCTTCTCCAAGATCTCCAGGGAGATTTCATGCCTGGCCTCTGCCCTAAATGGCACTAGAATCCCTCCATTCTTACTTTTTACTCTGTAAGATGGGCACCCAATTTATGCTAAGTAGAACGCAGATTAACTGGGAAGCTGATATACCCTCAAGAGGCCACTAGATGGTAGGAGTCAGTCATGCAACAGCACGAGGCCTGGCTCCCTCTAAAAATATGTTCAAAGCTGGTGAGATGGAATTCTGCCAATTTGCTCAAGGCTTGGGGTGACTAGAGAAGAGATTAAGTCACAAAATTCAGATCTGCCCCCAGATTTGGACTACCCCAATATGCCAGGAGTGCGTGGATGTGGAGGTTTTGGTCCAGCTCATTATAAAGATGGGGGCCATTTGCAACATGGATCCAGGCTCATATTTTGAACACCTTCGAAGTTTTGGGTGTTGGGATCTGGGGCGTCAGTTGAGTGTGGTCGCGAAAGGGGACATCCACCGAGTGGTGTTTCAAGATCACCTGCTACTTTGGTGATGGGATGACTTGGTTCTGGTCAGTTCTTTGGCCCCTTCAGCCAGGGAGAAATGGAGGGACTTGGCTACGGAGCCTTTGAAAGCCTCTGTGCTTTAGCATCCATGGAGTCCAATCCTGATTTAGAGGATGACATTTTCTCCTCCCCCCAGCCATAAGAACGGAAAGGAATTAAGGTGGTAACCTGGGACTTGTGGGACCCCGGCTTCAGTTTCTGCTCTGCTGCATAATGGATTGGGTAAGTCACGTAGGGTATGTCCGCATGGCAAAAAAACCCACCACACCCCTTCCTGTAACAGCACATCTCAAAGCCTAAGTCACAGGGCTCATGCTATGGTATAGCAGTGTAGACATTCCTGCTTGGGCTGGAGCCTGAGTGCTGAGACCCACCTCCCTTGCCGGGTTTCGAGCTCCAGGTCGAGCCAGACAGTCTACATGGCTCAAGGTCCGCGAGCCTGAGTCAGTTGACCTGGGCTCTGAGACTCGCTGAGGCAGAGATCGGGTTTCTCCCCCCCCCCCGCCATGTAGACATAGCCTCAGTCTCTCTGTGCCTAAATTCCCATCTGTTCCATGGGGATCCTAGCCCTGCCCTGTCATGGGGGTGTTGTGGGGATAAATACCGGAAAGATTGCAAGGTACTACGGTGATGGGGGCCATAACAGCAGCTGGAAGTAGACCGATCATCTAGACAGACTTGGCCTAGCGGGATGGACATTGAGACTCAGGCTGGAGCGGGGGCTCTCAAGCCTAAGGGGTCGGATGGGCTTGGAGCCCAACCGGCAACATCCACACTGCTAGCTCGAGCCCCGCCAGTGCGAGTCTGTCTCCCTTAGGGTGACCAGATGTCCTGATTTTTGGGTCTTTTTCTTGTATAGGCTTCTGTTACCCCCACCCCCCCATCCCGATTTTTCACATTTGCTGTCTGGTCACCCTAGTCTCCCTGGGCTGGGAGACTTGCTCCCAGCTCCAGTGTAGACATAATGACCTATGGTGGACAGGGCTCCAGTCTTCTTCCTGAGCGTTGCTACCTCCCTGGTCCTGCTCAGACTGCTACAGGGTGGGTCAGACAATTACCTGCTCAGCCGGGTGGTTTTCAAGGCAGGGCAGGGGCAGTGAAAAAGAGAGGGGCCCATGCTATGTTTAAGAACATTTCCGCCTCTCCTGTTTAGTTCCCGCCAGTGTGTCGCTCTGGGAGATGGGGCTGGTAGCCAGTAATTGCAGATTTGGCTGAGTGAAATGACAACTGTTTCCATGAGAGGCACTCAGAAGTGCAATATTTTCCCCGGGCTTGTTATAACTTTTATCTCCCCAGGTTTTGCTCTTGAAGACGCTCTCGCCGGCTTGCGGAAGGTAGCAGCTATCTCACATCCCACTCACTAGTGGTGTTTTCCTTTTCATAACGAGGCAGGGCTGCTGTAGCCTCCATGTAGTTTGTGCTGTGATGTTTATCGGACAAGAAACCCGAGAGAGAGAGAGAGAAGATGCTAAGTCAATCATCTCTGGAACACTTGAAAGGGAAATGAGTGACATCAAATGTTATAGTATCAACAAAGAAGCCCAATTTCTTGCATGAATTGTCTGCCTTGCACATTCATCCCTGCAGCTGTACAGAGCCTGGTGTAGGGACTAAGAGGAAAAACAATTTCGCCCCTATCCTGGACCTGCTAGGGGGTTGGTTAGAGACGCCCTAACTTGTGCCCCTGCTGCATTGACCTCAATGGGTTATTACCCCACTGCAGAATTGCAAACCCTCAGCCATACCCCTGGCATGCCTCCAACATGCCTCCTGCATCAGGGTTAGACAGGGCCCGTTCTGAGGTGATAATTATGATTGGTTTGTATTGAAGTAGCCCAGCCATGTACAAACACAGAACAGACAGCCCCTGCCCCAAAGAGCGTGCAGTTTTGGAGGAGAGGCCCTCTGTGCCAGTGTAGCTGTTACAGAGGGGTCATCAGGCACTGTGATGGGGTGTTGACCCTGCACCACCCCTAAAGGGGTGAAGGTGGCTCAGAAGGATTAGTGGGCTGCACCTGGGGCGAGACCTAGGCTTCACTGACAAGCATTAATTGAAGATGGCGCCCATCTGGCAGGAAGCCAGGAAGTGCTAGCAGAAGGGAGCTGTAGAACGGAGGTCTGCAGTCGCTGTCTGGGCCTAGCTAGGGGAGACAGTGGAAACCCAGGGGTAGCAGAAGCCCTGGGCTCCAGGCCCTGAGGGAAGGGGTTTACACAGAGGGGTGGTGGAGAAGAAAGCCTGCAGCGTAGGCAGAAGCCGAGAGAAACAGCAGCAAGGATTGAGTCAGTGCAGACCGTAGGGACCCTGGGCTGGAACCTAGGGTAGTGGGTGGGTAGACGCAGGTTCCCCTACCAACCACTGGGAAAGTGGGACAGTCTTGATGGAAAGATGGCCTGGAATGGCCCCCGGACAGCTGGTCTGGCGAGAGTTTGGTACGCAGAAGGGAAAAACTGTACGGTGAGTTGGCTGAAGGGCCAAGCCATAAAGAGAAAGCACTGCGACTCCTGGAGATCGAGAGGGGCCACAGTGCGAGCAAGGGGGCATCAGACTGGACAAAGCTGATCCCCAGACACCGCCACAAGGGGCGAGTAAACCCCATGATGGGCACTGACAAATTCCCCTCATTGTGTCAGAATTAGAGATGTTCAAACTGGCTGAGATCAAATGAGGTGCACCTTGAACCGTCTCTAGGAATTCAAACACAACCCAGCACACTCCCTGTCTGAGCCTGGACCATTGAATGTGTCTGAAATTCAAACTAGGAGCCAGCTGCACGTTTTCCAAGGGTACGTCTTCAGTACCCACCGGATCGGCGGGTAGTGATTGATCTATCGGGAATCGATGTATCGCGTCTAGTGTAGACGCGATACATCGATCCCCGATTGCTCTGCCGTTGACTCCTGTACTCCACCATGTCGAGAGGCGGAAGCGGAGTCGACGGGGCAGCAGCGGCAGTCGACCCTGGGCCATGAGGACGGGAGGTAAATCGACCTAAGATACGTCGACTTCAGCCATGCTATTCTTGTAGCTGAAGTTATGTATCTTAGGTCGACCCCCTCCCCGCCCCCAGTGTAGACCAGGGCTAAGTGCCCACTTGGATTTGCAATGGGCTGAAACATGGCCCTGGACCTGAGCCACCCCCCCAGTTTTGGTGTGGGGATATTTTGGAGAAATCTGGGCCTGGATTCACATCTAATTTCTTTTTAAACTCTCTCTTCTATTCAGCGACTCTGACCCAAAGGAAGAGCAAACCCATAGCTTGTGTAGTAAGGTACCCTTATATATCTTACATCTTTGACATTAAGGAGACATGTTTGTGAATAATATGATGTTAGCCTGAAGGATAAGATAAAGCCTGATATGTATCACATTGCAGAATATCACCTATATCTGGTGCTGATGAGGATATTTATTTTTACTAACGCCCAAGTTTCCTCCTAGAAGGAATTTGTCCAAACACAATCTCTTAACCTTTAACCTGATTTCCCACTGGGTCAAAGACTCTGCTTATTGTTCTGGTAAAAACAATGATTTTTATACAAGAGAGAGAGAGAGCTCCCCTATTAAAAGTAATGACTACATCAGGCCCTTAATATTCAAAGATTCATAGAGTCTAAGGCCCGAAGGAACCATTGTGATAATCTAGCCTGACCCCATAACACAGGTCAGAAAATTGCACCTAGTAATTCCTCTATTGAGCCCAAAGGCTTATGGAACAAAATATATTCACCGTTTTTACGAATGGCCTATGAAGCCCTGGAGTGCCACTCAATTGCATCACGTTTCCGGGGAAGGTCCTGCTCTGTGCCACAGGCATCTGGGCCTGAGTCTCCGCTGCCTTGCACCATTTGCAGTCATGCTCTAGCGCATGCCTCTTGCTAGCAGTGAATGTACTTAGGCCTTGTCTATGCACCAATGTTGTACTGCTTTAACTAGACAGGCACAGCTGAAGTGGTGTCTACCACGCTATGGGGTTTTTATGGCATCCATTCCCATTGTATCTGAGCACCTCAGTCTTTAACCCCCCCTTTTGAAGCGGGGAAGTGTCACTATCCCCATGGTACAGACAAAGAGCAGAGGCACAGAGAAGCTAAGGGCTTGTCTACATAGCCTGCGAATGCAAGGCAAGCTGGGATGTGAATGTTTGAAACGGCCGTGCATGATGAAGCTTTCTACAGCCCAGTAGCAGAGTCCACAGGGCCAGTTAGTACACGGCAGGCGAGGGTGTTGTAGAATTACACCCCGACTTGTCGTACACCTTCAGACCATGTCGACAAGCCCTAAATGACTTGCCTAGGGTTGCCCAGGAAGCCCGTGACTGCCGTGGGGACGTGCAATCCTTCAGAGACATATTTTGCGGATAATTGTCTGGATTTAATTTTTTTCTGGCATAATGAGACAGAAGTAGGTGGCATGATTGTGACCTGTTTCTACAAAGGACTCATATTAGCTCATGCCTCCAACCCCATCTCTTCTTGGAGGAGAGAAGCTGGGTTCAGCCATCTCCTGGCAGCCTTGCAAAGCTGGAGCTGACCTTTCTTTAACGAGAAGAATGGAAGGGGAGGGGATGCATCTCTCCTCTCTCTCTCTCTGTCTCTCCATTCCCTGGAGCAAAGAGAAGCAGCCGCCTCCGCAGTGCATCTGGGATTGAATGGGGGAGCCAAAGTCTGGGGTTAATCACCCAGGCTGGGCATTAACAGAGAGTCTCTGTGTGCATAAGGGCTCTTCATTTTATCTGCATGCTTTCTCAGTGAGCCATTCACAAGGACAAAACACCTCCCTGCAGCTGGCTGGAACAACAGAGAGCTGCTTTCAGAGGCGAGGCCGTGAAAGCCGGAGGGGTTTCAAAAGGACACGGCGAGTTTTTGGTTTTTAAAATCAAGAAACTTTCAACTTAATTCCTCTTTTCCTCCAATCTTGTACAGCACGTGTTGCTCAGCAGAAGACACTCAAAGCCACTGTTGTTCACATGTGCAATGGGTTTGAAGGTTCTATGAACTCCCTGGTATTGCGCGGGGTGAATTGTTAGGGACGGGCTGCAGGTCAGGATGGACATACACTGGCAGAGCTGTGTGGGATCAGCTGAAGATTGGAATAGCCTGGGGTGGGGGTGTCTACAGATCAGCACTGAAGGGCACCGGCAGAGCTGGGTGTGAGGAGCACGGAACTGGGACAGCAAGGACAAGGGTTGCAGGTCAAGCCATTTCTATCCTCTATTTTTCTTGACCACCAAAGAGAAAGTAAAGGGGGCAGGGGAGGGAAAGGGAGACCTAGAGAGAGGAGAAGACAGTGATGATTGTGATGGGGGGAAAAGCAGAGAGTAAAGAAAAGGGGAAAAATCCTGGGGGAGGATGAGGAAGAGAAGAAGCGCTAGCAGAGATGAAGGAAAGCGTGGCTAATGTGCTGTAAGGTCTGAGGGGTTATCCCAGGATTGGAGATGATTAATGTGCCCCAGGATTCCTCGCTGCTGTGGTCTGCTGGCCATGTGATCAATCACTGGTGCCTGATGGACTGCCTGGTTCACACATGTCACAGGTTTAAGGTGGATTATTGATGGTCCTCCTTTAAAAACCGTTCCTTCTAATTACGTTTCGACCTGGGAAATAGCTGTCAATGCTGGTGGGTGGGAGAGCGCCCCTACACAAGAGACTGCATGGCGCCCGGCTGCCCCTTACGCTGGTGCACACAAAAGAGAGACACTGGGTGGGCGGGGAGCACTACTTATCGGTCCAAGAGTGGAGCATGCCCTATTGAGGACTCAGGCAGCTGCAGGTAGAGACCGAAGGCACCACATTTCAAAAGGTGTCCATTCTGGAAGAGATCCCCTGGCAAGAGAAATCAAGCTAGCCAGAAAACACCCTCCCCCCCACAAGCTGCAGGGGCAAGACCCGAGAGGGCAGGCAGGATGATGGGGACTATGCCATGGGAGACCCCAGGCCATGAGAAGCTGCAATTCCTGCCCTAACAAGGGAGAGGTGGGAGTTAGCGCCTAAGTTGCTTAGGTGCTTGTGAAATCCCGCTTGCCACCTATTTGCATTTTTTGGTGCTTAAATACCTTTATAAATCTGGCCCGAATGGACCAAAAGCAGACCAGCTGGCTCTGTTGTTGTGGGACATCCTGCAACCCTAGTCTGCCTACCCCATATCTTCCTTCCCTCCATCCCCTTCCCCTACACCAGTGGTTCCCAAACTTTAACAACCTGTGAACCCCTTTCACTAAAATGTCAAGTCTTGCGAACCCCCTCCTAACAATGAATATTTCCAGGGATTTTCTCCTTTACCTGAGTATAAATTATAAAAGCAGTGATCTTGGAAATATAAAATGTGTTTTTATGTCATGCTTATTACACTGTTTATTATTATTTATCATTACAGTATTTTTATTACATTATGAAAACAGCAACACTCTTCTAAGATCTCACTTTCGTAGCTTGTATCACTCTGAATAAGCCTGTTCTAAGACAAGGCTCCTATGTTTCATCAGGGAGTATCAGATGTGAACCAGCATGAAGGTATTTAAGAAGCCAACTCAAAGAATTCCTCCTACACAAGCATTCGGGTCTTGATCAGTCCAGGCAAACAAACAAAGCTTAAACTTGTTCTTCAGAATAATTTTAAAGATTACACTAGCTGCCTATTTAATTTTAAAAACAGCAAACAATATCCACCCCCCTTTCCATTTCTTATAAGGAGGCTTGAAGTTTAAATCTCCTCAGTGTGATAGATATGCTTGCTTTGATCTGCTTAGCTCTTGGAAGTCCAGGGGCTCCGGGAGGCTGACGGCACCATGCTGCCTGGGGTTCCTAGGGACAGCTCTGTTCGCCATAAGGGAATTTTTTCCCGAGAATCCCCTGTAAAATTTTGCGAACCCCCAGGGGTTCCTGAACCCCAGCTTGGGAACCACTGCCCTACACCCATTGCATGTGATTGAATGATCATTGGTCTCCTGCAGCCCACCCTTCTAGTTCTGAGAAGCCAAGGTGCTGGAGGAGCCAGAGCTACCCCTTTGCCCTGTGGTTTGCTGGCTTTGAGATTATTTCAGAGAAGCTGAGCAAAAGTGTCTCCTTGCTGCACAGTCTCCAAGATCAATTAAAGCTGACCACAAAGAGATGGATGGCACAGATCATAGAATCATAGAATCTCAGGGTTGGAAGGGACCTCAGGAGGTCATCTAGTCCAGCCCCCTGCTCAAAGCACGACCAACCCCAACTAATCGTCCCAGCCAGGGCTTTGTCAAGCCTGACCTTAAAAACCTCTAAGGAAGGAGATTCCACCACCTCCCTAGGTAACCCATTCCAGTGCTTCACCACCCTACTAGTGAAAAAGTGTTTCCTAATATCCAACCTAAACCTCCCCCTCTGCAACTTGAGACCATTACTCCTTGTTCTGTCCTGAATTCCCCTCCACCCCCCCTAATTCTTTCCCATCTCTGGAGTCTCTTCAAGGTTAATTGTCCTGGCAGCTTGCTCCCTTGTTCCTGCTGGGTTTATAGGATGGTGTCTGGCTAACATTGTAACTGATCTGGCATTGGGCGGCGGAGGGGCTTGGGTTGGAGAAGGGGTGAGGGTGGGAATTGATTTGCTCCAGGAGGCAGTAGCAACAACCTTGATCTTTTAATTCTTAGTTTAAGGCCCAGCTGTGAATGCAAACAGTACTGCTTCTCGTCCAATTTACAGGTGCTGACAAGCTGTTAGACAACATCTTTGTCGCACGCGCATGTGCGTGTGTATGTGAGAGAGAGTCTGTGGGCTTGTCTCAAGGTGACAATATGATGCAGAGGAAAGGCATGCAAATGTTTCCACCACTCCGGTTTACCCCAGGCCGCCAGCAAACCCTGGATTAATTCCCTCAAGGCCTGATCCAAAGCCCATTTAAATCTTCACACTGAGTTCAACGGCTTATGGATCAGGACCAAGGGGCCAAAGCCATCCCAAGAGTAGGCAGGTGTAATTTCATTGAGTTCTAGTGCCACAACTCCCTTAAACGCTTATGCTAGGTCAGGGCCCTATTGTGGTAGTGTACAACACACTCTGTAGTAAACGTGAGCCCATGCCCGGAAGATCTTACTGTCTAAAAAGGCTCTGTGAATATGTGTGCGTGTATACCTGCCTCTTTGTGTACCTGTTATTTGTAGCCGGGTAGTGTCCTGCTGGCTCCCCAGGGCTGGAGTCTTTCCAAGAAAAGTCTGCGGCAGCAGGGAAAATCTTTGGCGGGGGAGGCAGTGGGTAAAGGCTGAGTTAGAAGAGAGAGGCTGGGATTTTCTCCACTGCCTTCCTCCTGGAAGAGCCTTTCCTTGCTGCAGTGAAAGGATCCAGCAGCAGGGAGCAACCGAAACCTTGCCCCGCTGCTTCACCTCTGCCAGAGCCTTTCACTGACACATATAGCGTGTAGCAGCTACACGAACGCTATGTGCTGCTGCAAGCAGTGCATGGCACAGACGTATCTATACATACGCTCTAGGGCTGCAGAGCTCGCACCTGAATCCAGTTTGCAAGCATCCCTAAAGATCTGAATTTAGTGAATTTAGTTTAGTGAATTACACACATGATCGCCAGAAACACCATTCAGAACCAGATCTGGGTTAGGGTTACAATGTGCAATTCTTACATTTCAGCAGCATTTAGATTCTGGGTTTTTAGTTGTAATCAAGTCTAATTTTTTTCTTTCTAGAAACATGGATTTGCCAAGCAGTTAGGCAAATCCTTAGCATTCCAATAATTCATAAGTGCGTCTCCTGTCCTATCATGCTGGCATATTGTGCCAAAGAAAAACACAAATCATGACAAGTTGGCAAACTTTACCTGGCACAAAAGCATCTTTTGGGGGGCAGTATCAAGTGAGCAGAAGAGCACTTGGAGAAATGAATCTCAGATGAGACCTTCTTCTACTGCTACTGCAAAAATGCTTTGCTTTGTCTTAATTGTGATCTACCAAATGGCAAATGCTGCCCCCACATTTGCCAGCATCAGCATTAATGCAGCTGCTGCAAATGAAGAAGCAAACAAAACACTACCGTGTTGCTTTCAAACTCCATTCTATAGCCTTAGTCTTGTAGCTGGATCTGCTAGTGTGTGGGAGTACAAGGTTAGCAGATCCAGTTACAAGATCAGGGCCTATGTAGAATAATAATAATAATTAATGATTAATAATTAAGGGGTCATGTGGCTAAGGAAGAGTTGTCTTATGGTTCAGGCCCTGGAATGGGACTCAGAATGCTTGCGGTCAGTCCCTGATATAGACTTTCTTTTTGACCTTTGGCAGGTCACTTGGGGTCAGATTTTTTAAGTTATTTTAGGCACCTAATGATGCAGCTAGATGCCTAGTGGCATGTTCAAAAACACCTAGGCACCTACCTACCTAGGTGCTTTTAGGTGCCTAAGTACCTTTATAAATCTGGCCCTGGATCTCTCTGTATTATAGTGCCCCATCTGTAAAACCAGGGTAATAACTTTCCTGTCTTGTTTATTTAGTGTACAGGAACTAGAGGGCAGGGACCCGTTTCTTACTCTGTTGACACTACCTAGGGCAATGGGATCCATGTTCTTGTGTGTGTGTGTGTGTGTTTAGGTGCTACTATAGCATACAGAGGATAGGTCCATCAATGGCTATTAGCCAACGTGGTCAGGGATGCAACCTCATGCTCTGGGTGTCCCTAGCCTCTGATTGCCAGAAGCTGACAACAAGGGACAGATCACTCGATAATTGCCCTGTTCTGTTCATTCCCTCTGAAGCCTTGGCACTGGCTGCTGTTGGATGACAGGATACTGGGCCAGATGGACCATTGGTCTGACCCACTCTGGCCATTCTCATGTAAACAATGAATAATAATTGCATTGCCGTAGCACCTCGGAGTCCCAGTTAGGGATCAGAGCCTCAATGCGAGGTTCTGCAAATCGGTCCCAGTCATTATGCTGCGGGCTGATTTGTCAAACAGAAAAGCACAAGAGTCAGCTGGGGGAAGGTGATCCGTAAGCTTCTAAGGACTGACAAACAATCGAAGGTGAAATCCTGGCCCCATTTTTGCCATTGATTTCAATGGGGTCAGTTTTTCATATATATGTATTTGTGTATGTGGATATGTATATATGTATGTCACAGGATGCACTGGTCCCTTTAAGAGGGAACAGGTCCAATCCACCTGTGCCTCATTAACAATGGAGGGCTGACTCAGGGCAGCTGGTCTGTATAAATAGCCAGAGGGGCCATAGGAAGAGGAAGCTATGGTGGAGTAAAATTGCTGTGAGTAGAAGAGTCTGAGGCTTCAGGTACCAAAAGACTCTTGCTAAGTAGGGCTGGGAGTAGCCTACTGAAAACAGGGCAGGCCCAAAATGAAGCTGGCAGGCTTGGATCTTCTCCAGGCAAAGAGGAGAAGGCCCAGGCTGCTGTGAATGATAAATAAATGAATTAGACCCGGAGGGGAATGTGGAGTTTGTTTAAAGAGTCCTGAAGAGAGTAAACAGAAGCAGGGTGGCTCCACAATCCCTCCTTGCCATGAGGGAGGTGTTTGGGAGTGGGCTGAGCCTGTTTACACACACAGAGACATGTTAGGAGACTGCAAAGGAAGCTCCTGGTAGAAGGGATTTCTTAATCTGATCAGTAGGATGTTCTCTGCTGTCTGATATGCAACTCTTCCCTGAGAGCTGAAAGAATAATGATGGTAAACATGTGGGCAGTGCAATGACTGGTCTGTCCCTTGCTCATAATCACAACTGCTTAGGAAGCTCAGGCAGCCCCTGATGTGTTTAGGTGGGAGAGATTTTGAGTTGATTGAGTGCTAGCCAGAAGCATGCAAAATCTCAGAAGGGCTCCAGAGAAGATGTAATATAAACTCATACAGTTTGCATGCGCTCTTCAGGGCCATGTGGGTATGAAGCCATTTTGGGTCAAACACCAGCACTGCAATAACTCTGGCCTTAGGTGCTAAGATCAATTCATTCATCAGAATTACTTCTCTCTGCTTGGGGTGATATTCAGCTGCAGCGGTGACATGATGTAAAATGCTTCTAGGTTGGTTGCTTTGCTTGTCTCCAGTGCTTTTCACTGTGGATCTCAAAGCAGCATTGATGGTGACTCAAGCTTACTTGTTCTGGGGAGCAGGTTAATGGCTCTCCCCCACCCCCTACTTTACAAATGAGGCACAGGAAGGAGAAGTGACTTCATTACAGAGACTCAGAAGCGAAGCTGGGAATGGCACCCAGGAGTCCTGTCTCCCAAACCCTCTGCTCTCTCCACCTCACTGCAGTCCTTTCCAAACCTGGAAATAGAACCCAGGTGTCCTGAAGGCATGCTCCCTTCTAGAGCTGTGACTGGAACCCAGGAGTTTCTTGTTACAATATCAAGACACTGGCTCTTACCAAGAGGTGGATTCAGTAGGGTCTTGTAGCCAGAGCTGGCCAACAATTTTCTGACTGTTTTTCTGTTGGGAAATTCAGTTTTGATAAAGCGGCAACATTCTGCAGGAATGTTCCTATTTCAACCAAATCCCCTTTAAAATGTTTGTTTTGATATCTTTTCTATAAGGCTGAAACATCAGAACATTTTGATTTTATTTTGTTTTGATACTTTTCACTTAGAAATCTTATTTTATAGTATATTATAAACTTTAACAAGTTAGACATTGAAATGAAAAACTGTTTGACCCAAAACTTTTCTGTTTTGAAAATATTTAATGGGAAATTTTGAAGGTGAGGAATTTCCTACAAAACAGAAATTTGAGTTCTTACACTCATACTCATGGCTGAATGAACAGCTGCATTCTATAGTCCAGTTTTCTTTATAGTTATGGGAAAGTCTATATTTTAGCATAGTATTTACAATTCTCCTCTTTCCCCATCCCTAGTTTGAGGCTGGTTTCCTATTCCGTGGAAGTTATAGCAAGATTCCCAGTGAGCGTCTGGAATCAGGACCAGCCCTTTCACCTCATATGAGTTTGGACTAGCAAAGCCTTCTTGTTAATCAGGTTTTGTTAATCTGAAGAATGGAATTAGCTTGTTCTGTGCTCAGCAGGGGCCTGCTATTGAATTTAAGTAAATTATCTCCTTAACTACAAATCAATTACCAGTGCTGCTTTCAAGGAGAATACTGTGGTTTATCTCTTAAAACAAACAGTAAACCTGCATCCTTTCACTGCTACCAGGAAGAAGAATTAGCTGCTGATCTGAAGCCAAAATAATAATAATCAATCTAGTCACACAACTAGCAGATTAAAGAATTATCCTCTATGGGGTAACTGGGCTTTTGAAATTGGGGTAGACATGTAATATCCACAGATCTTAGTGGATTACAAAAAGTTAGTCCACTTCCCTTTACCTCTTTTTTGTTTAAAAAAAAGAAAAGAAAAAGTTCCTATGAAACAATTGAGGGTAACAATATTTACCCTGGTTTAATGGAGTTAAATAGGAGATGGATTAATAATACTTAGCTCTTATAGGGCATGCCTCATTCTAGATCTCAAAGTGCTTTTCAAATGAGGATACATATTTGCTCCATTTCACAGATGGGAAAATTAAGGCACAGAGCAGAAATGGCTTGCTCAAGGTCACACAACCACTCCAGAGCTGGGAATGGAACCAAGATTTCCTGATTCCTGGTATTGTTCCTTACTCACTATACCATGGGGGAGGAGGGATGAGTTAGTGAAATAAGTAGGAGCTGCTTCGAAGCTTAGACTAACCTGGAGAGGGAGTATTGAGAATAATACACTGAGGTCTTGCTGTGCAGCAAGGTTTTCATGGCATCCTTGAAGGCAAGAGCAACTAGTTTGAATCCTGATCTGAAACTGGTTCTTTTCCATGGTCTTTAACAAACCACTTAGGGCTTTATCCTGAAAACCCTTTCACATGTGGGAGCTGTTGCAATTGAAATCTCAGTCTCTTTGAGACTCATTCCTGCTCTTTGCAAAAAGGGTTATTATAATATCTCCTGCCCAGTGGGTGTTATGAGGCTGGCTTCGCTAATGTTTGTAAAGCACTTTGAAATAGAAAATGTGCCATAACTCACTATGCGTTACTTGTCATTCGTTCCCTTGTCCTTTTTGCCAGATGAGTCTCTCCTCATGCAATCCCTGATTGCCACTCACCCTAGTATTTCTGTTTGTTTGGTTTCATCAGGAAAAGAGACAGTGTTCGTACAGTCCTAAAACAAGGCTCCTGTACGGGATGGTACCTGAGAGAATGGAACAAAATCCTCCCGTAGGGAGGCAGTCGACGGAGCAGATAGCACCAGACTTCATCTCTGGGGTGAGCTTGTGAGCCCAGCTTGTTCCTCCTGCAGCTGTCCGTGAGAGTGCCACTCTGTGAAGAGGCGGCACTAGAAAGGTAGAATAATAATAATATTCTGGGAAAGGATTATTGGCGGGGTTAGGGGGAGGACAGGCTCTCCAGGCCAAGGCTCAAAAAAACCCTCTGATAGAGAAGCCAATCCTGTGAAGAAGCAGGGAGGGAGATATGTTCCCCACTCTGGCTGTCTCAACTGCCTTCAGCACTTGATGGCCTTCCCCATACCCAACAGCCTGAAGGTAGGAAGCATCTGTTTTCTGCATGGGCTGTATCTAAGAGCTGAGTTTAGGCTGTTGGCCCTGGCAGATGCCAACTTCAGACCGCTCAGCTCCCTTCCTTCCTCTACAGTGTCCAGGGTTTTGGGATTCTAGACCTGCAAGGCATAGGGCCTGCACTGGCCTGAGGGATATTGACACAGTCTGGGGAATGTCTGTGTCCCGTTATGAGTTCTATTTGGGTTTATGAACACCAGATGGACCTGGAACAGTCATTGTGAATTAGATCCTCCATTTTGGGTAGGAATCTGACCAGGAGTGGGAAGCTATGTTTGGAAAACTGTCAAGGAAATCAAAGACCATCAGCATATAATATCCCTTCCTGGGTGAAACAACAGGGCTGAGACCCGTATGGCCTTTGCTTCCACAGCTTGGGGAGCAGAAGAGAGGCTGGGATTCCCCCTGGTGTGTGCACATGGCTGGGGACAGCTGCAGTTTTCTTCAGTTGACCAAAGGGGGACAGGGCCTGTTTTAAAAGTCATGCTTCTCCAATCCACAGGGATAAATGGAAGACCCAAGGAGATGTGGAGGCAGGAGGGTCCTCCTCTCCTTTAAAGTACTTAGACCAAACCCAAAGACTCAAATGGTGTGTGTGTGTTTAGGGGGTGGGGAGAGAGAGTTTTCCATAGGTCTGCAACTCTCTTGTGCTTTTTAAGAGTAAAGTGTCTAAAATTCCCTGGCTAGTCCTATGTTCCCTTGTGTTGACATGTTGCCCTTTTGAAGGGTGTAAGTAGGGAAACAAAAGTCCCCTAGTCAGGAGGTCTCTGGAGGAAATGTGTAAGCACCCGAGGGGCTCAGGTCTGGTTCCAAGGTCTAGGTGTCCTTATTGTGGCGTACCCCTGCCAATAACAGGGTCAGATACAGGGTTTGTACCCAGGGAGTTCGCCGGCATGACACAGAGCTAGAAGCGGTGATCAAACCCAAGGAGAACAGAAGCATGTGGGATTCAGAGTTTGGATACCGGTCCATGACTGGAACCATTGTCACAACAGACTGGTCTTTGTTTAGAGAGTGGGACTAGACCAGGTTGCGAGGGACGTAAAGCAATGAGACCCTCTCCTACCTCAGGCTTCTTTCTTCTGGCATTCAGTTGCTTCAGGTGCCTTGTCCTGTTTGAGGAAGTGAATGCTCTCTTTACCCGATGCCTATATAGGAGAGGTGGACTGTATCTTAATAAGCAACAGTTCTCAACCTTTCCTGTGTCAGGACCCCCTTAGGAGCTCCCCATACCTAGCTGGGATATAGCTGGTGGACCCTTCCCTCACCTATTTAGCAATCCTGTTTGCAACCCCCACCCCGATGCCTGACTATGCCTCCCTGGTGAACTCTGGTGCACAGAATGAATGGTGAGCAGAGGAAGAGAGCCGTGTTACAATAGCTGGCCAATGGGATGTCGTCTTTAGAAGACCTTTGTTTGATAGAAGTCTTGTCCATGATTCCCATCACAGGGCTGTCGGCATGCTGACTCTCTTGCCTGGACTGAAATCAGGCCAGTTTTCCATGTATTACTATGTAGATGTGATTTGTGGTAGGGCTATTAGCATCTGAGCAAACATGGCCCCTCCCCAGGCTGCCATCACAGTGGGCAAGAGAAAGTGAAAGCCTGTTCTTCCTTCCTGATGTCTAAGGGGGGAGAAAGCATCACCAGAACACCCAGTTGGCAGGTTACCCAGTCCCATATTTAGCCTAAAACGGGGACGGAGAGCGGGGGGTTGAAAACCTAGCCAGCTTTTGTCTGGCACTGGGGGCTCCAGTGACCAGTGTAGCTTGGCATGACTTCTCACTGCCTGCCAAGCCTGTCCTCTCCTGATAAACCAGCGCAGGGGCTGGAACTGGGGAGGAGGCAGTGGGTGGAGAGGTGAGATCGTTCCCCGTCCTTTGCCTCATCCCCCCATGCACTTTTGCATCTGTTTGCAAGCACTAATTGCCAGGCTTTTCATTTGGGTGGCAGGTGGGCATCCATTATTTAGTGGCATTATTTGTGTTGACAGGATTGATGGGGACATTTCATCAAGCAATTAGAAAAAAAGAGCCCAACTTGTTCCAAAATACAAAGGCAGCAGCCGGCATAAATTAATGTGTGTAGTTTTTAAGTGTTTACTGCAGCACTGTTTTCTCCTGCCTTCCCACGGGAGATAATTAAAAGAGAGGTTGTTTCCGTGCTACCATTAGGTACCAGAAGATGCTGCCATGTCCCCTTACCTCCAGCAAGCCTTCTCAAATCTGACAGATCATCAGTTTTAACATAGCCAGAGAGGAGGGTTATTTCTTTTCCTGTGTAGGTTTAGGGGAGAAGGCGTTGTTATTTCCCTTGGCGCCCTGATTCATATTCACTTGGCTTTGTTAGCTGAAATATGCCATACAGCAAATTAGCCCTGTGCATTTGTTGATCAAGAAGGATGGAGCAGTTCACTCTTATCAGTAATTGATCATGGAGCTATTCATGGATGCAAATGTGTTTTTTCACTCTGGTTGGATAAGTAATGGCACGCTGCTCCCCTGTGATGTGATTTGTGCTTGTGTTTCCCACCCCCCCTTTCTTTGCTATACATTCCCCAGGCCATGGGTTGAAGCATCTGGCTAACAGGAGATGGCTCTGCTGGGTTAATTTTCTTTTCCTTTCCGTTATTGATGGGAAAGCCCTCCCCAGCCGATTCATCCAGGATGGCCTGTGATTTCAACAAGCTGTTAGGGTTTTGTGGTCTCAGAGCAGACTACTTTTCCAACCAGGGTTGATTCTTCTGCGATGAGTAACCTTTTTCGAAAGCTCTCATGAGCTGTGTGCTAGGAGGTATCTTAATTAGAGCCTTGCTGTTTGTAGAGGCCTTTTTTGGAAGCTTTCTGATGCTGTAGCCCATGCAAATGCAGGCTGAACTCTAACCCAGCACAAGAGGTCTCAGGCCCCATCGCAGATGGCCATGTGTTCCACCCCATTACACCAGTGGAACTCCACTGCAGTCCATGATATAAACCAGTATAAAATACAGGGGGGGAGTTGGGCTCAGCGTTCCTGTTTGGTTGGTGATTTGGTGGTGGTGTGGATGGGCAGTTGGGGAAACGTCCGTCTGGGAATGGGTGGGGTGGGAAGGATTGCAGCCATGCCCACCCTGCAGATCTAGGTAAATGGTCTGAGTGTATTTAGCAATGAATGGTGTTGAAACATCTTGGGGGGGAAAAAGATATAGGACTGGGGAAAATACATTTCCTGCCTTCAGAATCAGGGACACAGGCACATGGGAAGCAGCGTGAGCTAGTTGGAGAGAGAATCAAGAAAGCTCTAAGGATGGAGATTCCACCACCTGCCTAGGGAACCCATTCCAGTGCTTCACCATCCTCCTAGTGAAATAGTTTTTCCTAATATCTAACCTAGACCTCCCCCAGTGCAACTTGAGACCATTGCGCCTTGTTTTGTCATCTTCCACCACTGAGAACAGCCGAGCTCCATCCTCTTTGGAACCCCCCTTCAGGTAACTGAAGGCTGCTATCAAATCCCCCCTCACTCTTCTCTTCTGCAGACTAAATAAGCCCAGTTCCCTCAGCCTCTCCTGGTAAGTCATGTGCCCCAGCCCCCTCATAATTTTTGTTGCCCTCCGCTGGACTCTCTCCAATTTGTCCACATCCTTTCTGTAGTGGGGCCCCCAAAACTGGATGCAATACACCAGATGTGGCCTTACCAGTGCTGAATAGAGGGGAATAATCACTTCCCTCGATCTGCTGGCAATGCTCCTACTAATGCAGCCAAATATGCCGTTAGCCTTCTTGGCAACAAGGGCCAACTGTTGATTCATGTCCAGCTTCTCATCCACTGTAATCCCCAGGTCCTTTCCTGCAGAACTGCTGCTTAGCCAGTCGGTCTCCAGCCTGTAGCAGTGCATGGGATTCTTCCATCCTAAGTGCAGGACTCTGCATTTGTCCATGTTGAACCTCATCAGATTTCTTTTGGCCCAATCCTCCAATTTGTCTAGGTTACTCTGGACCCTATCCCTACCCTCCAGCATATCTACCTCTCTCCCCAGCTTAGTGTCATCCACGAACTTGCTGAGGGTGCAATCCATCCCATCATCCAAATCATTAATAAAGATGTTGAACAAAACCGGCCACAGACTCCTCAGGGACTGTTCTCTTGCACTATATTGAATGGTATCCCCACATCTAGGGTATGGACAATGTACTTTCCCCAAGGGGAAACTTCAGGCATATTGACCCAAAAGTTGGTGCTCAGTTCCACCTGAAGATAAGAATGACTGTAGCTAAATATCTAACCCAAGATACTGTCAGTGTAAGGGTGAAATTCTCCCCTGTTCAGAGGGCTAGTGGAGGGCCAATGCACTCTCAAAATAGGTCCTTAACCCCACTTAAACTCTGTTTTGAGGTTTTAAAGTGTGAAGGCCTTGGGCAATTGGCATAGCTCTATTGATGTCAATGCATCTACACTGGCTTGGATACAATGCTCCTCCACGTCCCCCCCCACCCTTTGAGTCCCAATAATGTGGTTTCTGCCAACACTTCTGCTAAGGCTGAATACTCCCCAACATGAATTGCCAAAATGGCCTGAAAAATGCCAGTGTTTGAAGGGTTAATCTCCAAATACAGTTCAGGATGGCTGAGGCATCAGAGAGATGCAAAGAAATATACAGGGTGTCAGGGTTTTTTAATGGCACCCTCCCAATACTTTTTAAAGTAAAGCCTCAAAGAGGGAGTGAGAAAAAATATCTGGTACATAGCTCAGGTGGAAGGATGTCTGTCTGTCAGCTTACTTTGTTCACTGGGAGAAAAACAAATCCGATACTTTGTTCTTTGGCAATGTTTTGTTGTGTGCATTAATTTTTTTTAATTAAAATAAAATCCCAGAGATTTTGGCACGATGCAGAGGGGGAAAACGTGTTGCTTAGAGGATTACAAATAAAGTAACTTTTCTTTCAAATAAATTACAAAGCACTTCCTTGCTGCTTTTGTACCTGAGAAACCTGTAGCAGAATAATAGTTTATTTTTAATGCCAGATTGGACTGAAAGATGGAGTCATTGAGTCTTCTTCAAAAGGCACAGAAGGTGAACCGGAGCCAAGGTAGCAAGGTTGAAAGGCATTATTGTTTGTTTGTTTTTTGTCTAGAGTGACTTGACATTCAGGTTTTTTATTCCTGATCAGGGACAGCCTGAATCACGTTTGAAAGATGTACTGAACTGGGAAAGAGTCAGGCGTAAGGAAGGCAGGCATTGAGCAAACTTCCCCTGTGCTATTCTGCCAATACCTTTCAATTCGCAATGGCACCTTTCCCTGCTATTACACCTTTATCTTCCTCTCACTGCTCTGCCAATGCTCCTCAGTCCTGAACTGCACCTCCGCATGCTGTTCCTGTCATCTGCTCCTTCATAGCTCTGCCTGTGCCCCACTGTCCTGAACAGACCCTTCCCCAGCTGCTCCGGTTCTAGGTTCCCTAGGCTGCCCTGGCACTACATGCAGTGATCTGCCGATGCCTCTCAAATGTGAACTTCTACACACCCTCTCCCATTTCAGTTCTGGGCTCTTACACTGCTCTGCTAATGCCCCTCAAATGCAGCATCTCCTGCTATTCCAGCCTGCCCTGTAGTGCCCCTGCTATTCCAGCATAACCACGTGATGCTATCTTCAGTTTTTACAAGTCTGCCCCCTTACAACTTAAGCCCCATGCAGGCTGCTGCTTGTCTCTCTGATAACTCTAGTTCCTTCCCATGGTAGCCCCTTATCAGGACACCACTCACCTCACCATCCATCCCAAGCTTTAGAGTTCAACATTCTGGCAAGGTGAACATCAGTGCTGGCTGACGTCCAGCATGGATGTGCTCCAATGGTGACAATCAGTTAAATAACGCAAACAGCTGTCCGCCCAGATGTGACGAAGTTCTGAAACACTGTTGCCTTGTGGCAGGTTAATAGCTTTGAGTCATTTCAAAAGGCATAGGAACAAGGCCTTAATTATTGATTTCCTAGCCCTGCACTTCCCAAACCAAAGACTACTGCCGACAGGTGCAGCAAAACCAGTTCTCATAGGGATGGGACAGAAGGGCATCATGATTCTGTGTTGGTGCTGTCTCCCGTGCTAGCATGAGAAGTGTCATTAGAAGAACAAGGCAGACAGGGAGAGTTCTCTGAATGGGAGGCAGGAGCACAGGTCTTACGCGGGCAAGTATCATCTTCATTATTGCTGTCATGGTGCTCATAACTACTACCATCCTTCATTCTCTCAATATCTCAGTGAAATTAGCCAAGTGCATGTTGGAGCACAAACTGAAATGCCAATCTCCCCTGAAAGCATAAAGCCGTCTTCTGCTAAGAGTCTTTTTTCCCTTCCCCTCCTTTCTTTTATTGCCACATTAATGATCTTTCATTTGCATTGTGGAACAACGAAGTCCATTGGCCAATTATGTTAAATTACAGGTGCTAGGTAAGTAGTTTCAATAGCCCTCCTGCCTACTTTGAGGCAGTAGCTTGGATCCGACATAGATTTCAAACATTCATTTGACTCCTGCTGTGTTAAGTAGCAAAATATTAGTTTGAACAAAGCAGTGGAGACAATTGTGGCAATAAACTGAATTACATTTGAAGATGATGGGGCTATAAAGTTCGTCCTTGCTGCTGCTAGATGCTAGCACCTGCTGAGTGGGATCCTTTCAGCCTCTGAACTATGAAGAGAAGAAGATATATCAGTGTCTTCTGCTCAGGTTCCTAGAAGACCTACGAAACATCCAGCCAGTTTTATACTTAAAACTTTTGCTGGGATAACAGTGTTTGTCAGGCGTGTGATTATTTTTCCAATGATATTTTTTATACAGGCAAAAGTCCTAGGCTAGTCACAGTTATACCAGCAAAAAAATGCTCTTGCTCTTTATTTCATTCCTGGAGCTGGTATAAGCTATAATGACAAGAGCTTTTTGTAGTATAAAGCTGGATCTACATTAGGAGCATTTGCCAGTACAGCTCTATTAGTAAAGTTATACCAGCCAATCCTTTTCTAGTGGAGACTAGGGCCCAGATTTTTAAAGTATTTAGGTGCCTCACTCCCCTTGAAGTAAATGGAAATTAGGCAGCTAAATACCTTCAAAAAATCTTTGCCTAGGTCTCAGACTGGAAGTGTGGTAAAGACAGGTGACTTAGTCAAGCACCTTCCACCCTAGCTGTGCCTTTTGTCGGCTATTTTTGTCAGGGCTCCCTTGCATTGTGTATTTGTTCTGGCATTCCCTGAATGTGATTTGTGAATTTTATCCTCTTCCTCAAGGCTGTCTGGAAATTATACGATGCTGGAGAATATGGCTTGATTGTCCAAAGCAAAAGTTACGAAACACTTAGACTTTGTGCAATCATGAATTAAATTTCAAGCAAGGTCAGTTCTGCCTTCATTTCCCCAAAATAGCTAAATAGGATTTGCCACATTAGATTGGGGCAGAGATCCATCTAGTGCAGTATCCTCTTAGAGTAGCAGGCATGTTAGTCTGTATCCACAAAAAGAACGAGGAGTACTTGTGGCACCTTAGAGACTAACAAATTTATTTAAGCATAAGCTTTCATGATTTACAGCTCACTTCATCAGATACATAGAATGGAACATACAGTATGCAGATATATATATAAACACACAGAGAGAACATGAAAAGGTGGAAGTTGCCATACCAACTCTAAGAGGCTAATTAATTAAGATGAGCTATTATCAGCAGGAGAAAAAAAAGCTTTTGTAGTGATAATCAAGATGGCCCATTTCAGACAGTTGACAAGAAGGTGTGAGGGTACTTAACATGGGGAAATAGATTCAATTTGTGTAATGACCCAGCCACTCCCAGTCTCTATTCAAGCCCCAGTTAATGGTATCTAGTTTTCAAATTAATTCCAGTTCAGGAGTTTCTCGTTGGAGTCTGTTTTTCAGTACCAGCTACTTCAGAAAAAGGGTATAGGAAACTCTGCCGAAGGCAATTCTGAAATAATCTGTCTGCAAGGAAAAAATCTTGCTTGCCCCACACTAGTTAGAGGCTGGTGCATGAAGTTCCATGTAGGTCTTTCATGTGAGGCCTGTCTGCTATGAATAGAAACGTGGGTGGTGGTTGCATGCTCAGGCATTGCTCTCCTAGGCTAGGGATTGCAAGTGCAAGTCATCTCCTATTATGATGATGGTCCAGTACAGCAACCTTCATAGAGCAGGCCCAGCGGCATTTTTTGAAAGGGTAAGGGCTGGGACAAAATATTGCCTCCTGCAACTCCTCCACTGTAGTACTAGGTGCTGTGCAATGGTCTTCCATAGCAGGGACAAAATGATTCTTATATGCGTATGGGGCCAGATCATCAACTGGTGTAAATTGCCATAGCACTATTGACTTCAATGGAATGATGTCAGTTTACACCAGCTGAGGGTCACTTGGTCCACACCCCGCTGGAATGAGTGGAAAGACTCCCATTAACTTTAATGGGCTTTGGATCAGGCCCATGGTTCATCGGGGATCTTGGGATGAAAAAGGCTTTGTTTACATTTAAGGTAGTAATACAATGAATAAATATCAGGTAATGCCAGGAGGCTGTGAGCATTGATCACAGCAGGAACTCAGGGTGTGTTCGGCACTTGTCAAAATAAAGCCCCATAATAATGAAATCTGGATTATTTTAGGCATTGAGTTTTAATACGAATGTCAGTGGAGCAGAGGGGACACAGGACCTTCTGTTCTCAGTGAGTCCCTTTGAAATCCCTCTGTGATCACCAGCTTCACTGATCCTGGGCCAAGTTACAGAACTGCTCTTTTCCGAGACTAATAAATCCTTCAGACTATAGCATCTTGTGCTGTGTTTCAGCACCCTGGAGAGTTCCCATCCTTGCCTAGCTCTTATGTTAGGGCGCTGGGTGCGAAGCGTTGAGAGAATCTTTCTCTCTTCTTCAGTTTTGCTTTTCTTCATTTCTGCCTCTCTGCCCAGGAAGTCTGGCTTTGAATTTTTCCTCAGAGGCAGCTTTAAAACACTATAATAGAGAGCCCATGAACTGGTCACACCCACCAGTTTACTTAGTTAAGGGCCTGGGGACTCGGTGCATAATACTCAAAGACCATCGTGTCCTCTTGCAGGGTGTCACGGAGTCCCCGGGCGATGCTCTGGAACTACTCCATACGAAGCCAATCAGGACTTTGGGGGAGCCTCCTCTCTGTGAGCAGACTGTCCCCAGGGTAAGAAGCTTACACAGCTTCGACCTTCCTGGGGCTGATCTCGGAGCATTCAGCATCCCCTTCCACACCGTGCGCTTCCCACAGCGAGTCTGCACAGGCTGGGCTCCTGCAGAAGCCAGAGGGCCCTGCCCCCCGACTCTGCAGTCAGACATGACTCTCAGCCAGCCAGCAAAACAGAAGGTTTATTAGACGACAGGAACACGGTCTAAAACAGAGCTTGTAGGTACAGAGAACAGGACCCCTCAGTCAGGTCCATCCTGCGGGGGCAGGGAGGCCAGAGCATCTGGGCCTCCCTCCATTTCCCCAGCCAGCTCCAAACTGAAACTCCCCAGCCCCTCCTCTGCCTTTGTCTCTTTCCCGGGCCAGGAGTCACCTGATCTCTTTGTTCGCCAACCCCTTCAGTTGGCACCTTTTCAGGAGAGGGGCCCAGGCCAGCAGCTGTCTTTAAGAACATTCCCACTTCGTCACACAAGGGGAGAAGGGAAATTTGGTGATGTTTGGCAGAATGAGGAGGAAACGTGTGTCCCCTTTCACTGTCACTCCTCTTCCTGATCTCAATCCTTGGCTCTGTCCAAATGCACTTGGCATAACTTGGGAATGGGGTGGAGGAGGTTGCATTATGCCCCCTTGATTCTGGGGCTGGGCCCTGGCATAAAGTAGATTTGCCACTGGAATGCTCAACTTTGCACCAGCTTCTGACAGCCCCAAGGGTTCCTCTGGCAGGGTGATCACTTAGGTGGTGGCATATCCTGCCTTCCACACCTGTTCTCCCAACATGTTCCTACATTGTTGGCACCAATGGGGTGGCATAGTAGCCTCTATGGTAACACCACATCACCCCAGGATTCCCACAGAAGGCTGGATCCACTGCTGGTGTGGGGCTAAGCTGCGGTCAGAATTTGATCCCTTATATTCATAGAAGATCCATAGGTCTGAGGAATGGTGCTAGGGGCTGAGCTGGCTTCTATCTGCATATGGGAAATAGATCTATCCCCTCTGAGATCCATGGAAGTTCACACGAACAAAGACCACAAGGTGTGGCCCACTGTAACTAAAGCACAGGCCCAATGACCAGATGTCCCAATTTAATAATGGGTTAACCCCCCTACTAAACATGCTGCATCAAAGGTGAGATACATGTAGGGGCTTCAGTGGGAAGTAAACCTCCCTTCCCCACAAGGAAGGGAGTGTTAGTTACTAGAGACAGTCAAGAAATTAGTAATTTTTATGGATTCTTTTCCCAGAAAACTTCCAGTTTTCATGCAAAACAAAAGCTAAAAAATTAATAGAAAAACCAAACAAAATAAGCATTTTTTGGTGAGATTTTGGTGGGGGGGGGGGGAAGCTAGCAGCTAGAAATTTCTTGACTAAGTCTTTTAAAAATGCTCGGCATTTACCTATTATCTTGTACCCAAGGATCTCAAAGCATCCATTGACCAAGCATAATAACCAAATCCTTGTTAAGTCCATTTTACAAGTGGAGAAGTTCAAGTGGAGTGGAGAGAGAGAGGTGCAGTGACTTCCCCAAGGTTACATAGTGAGCCAGTGACAGAGGTGAGAACAGATGAGTCAGGACACCTGGGTTCTATGTATTTGTCTATTCATTTCTATGTGTATTATGGTAATGCCTAATGATCCTGAGATCTGGGCCCTATTATTCAATCTTAGGCCTTTTCTACATGGGAAGTTTTTACCTGTTCTACCACAGTAGCTATACCGATCTGGTTATACAGGTGTAGATATAGCCGTATATCCCAGGTGCGTTTGTGTGTGCTTGGACTGAGCATGCCTGCCTGGGGAGGGGTTTACACTTAAACTGGAACAAGAACATCTACAAGGGGTGGGGGTGGTTATACTGGTATAAGTATATGGGTTTAAATTCACTTTCCCAAGCAGACAAGGCCTTACTCTCAGCCCTCCATCTCTAGCCAGTGGGCTGCCTCACATCTGATCTGAAGATGAGCTGTGTTTTAGCTCAAAAGCTTGTCTCTCACCAGCAGAAGTTGGTCCAATAAAAAGTATCACTTCCCCCACCTTGTCTCTCTCACATCTGATCTTGACACAAACAAAAGTGCACACTCTTTTGTTTGACAAGCACTTAGTAGCTGTTTCTGGGAGGGTGTGTGTGAAGCGGCTTCATGTCATGGTGCCGGCAACTTATTAAGGATGCTAGATGCAGAACATCTCATGGTGGTTAAACACCTCAGGTCTCTTAACCAACAAAATCAAAATGTGACTTTTCACTGAATAATCATCTCACAAGGAGAGAGATAAATTATGAAAACCACTCCTTCACTACCACACACCTCTGCCTCATCCTGTTTTCTTTTTTGTCTTGGGTGATTTGTTTTGATCACTGTGAGCCTTTGCTGTTTAAGATCATTTGAATCCCATTTGCAGTGAATTCATTAAAATAACAATCTATTAAGGAGTTTTACAACTGTTGGCACCTTGCAGAACTCATAGGTGGTACAAAGGCACGGTTCAGCCCCGCACCTCACAGCCCTCCGAGTTGCAATGAGAGACCAGGAGTGACAAGAGGCCCAGGCAGGTTTATATATGTGCAGCTCATGAGGATGCAGTTATTTTGATTTAACATTTTCCTGCAAGTTAGTCCTGCTGGGTCTGGCTCAGAAAGCGGAAAGGGAGCACTGGAGTGCTGAAGTCACTTAATAAGTATCTAAATGAGAGGTTTATACTGAAGTAGTATTAGAAACAATACGTCAATGATACCTTGTTATCTCCCTTACCAAACTGTTGCCAGTCAACATGTGCTTGTGGAACAGATGTTTTAAGCTAGCCTTTGGAAATGTGATATGCCATTGCCAAATATTCTGAAGAATGTCTTAAAGTAGTGTCCAGGCAGGGATAAAAACCTGATTGTGCTAGGAACCTTGCAAACACACAGGAGACAACAATAAAAACCAGTTCCACCCCCCAAAACTTTAACTTTAGGGTTAATGACTAGTCTCATTAATTAGTCTAGATCTAGAGGCGGTGAAAATTCTTCAAATTTTGACAAATATTCATTGAAGCTCCAAATTTGGATGAAAAGAAAACAGGAAAAAATATTGACAACATTTCTGTGAATTTTACCTTCCCTACCCATTTTTTCCCAACCCAATAGAGTTGGTTGAAATTTTAGGCCAGTCAGAATTTTGATGAATGAAGCTGAAAAAATGTCAGATTCAGTAGGACTCTGCCTGTGACTTAGTGCAGAATCAATGCTCTAGCATTGGCTCAAATGGCTTCTTATTTATTTACTGTTTTACAATAAAGCCATTCCTGTATTTCAATACTGCCATGCTGTATTGCTATAAATAAGGGGCCAAGAAGCCCCAACCAAAACTGGCACCTCATTGTACCATGCTGGATATACCCATAATAAAAGACAGCCCCTGTCCCCAAAACTTTGCAATCTAAATAGACAAGACAGACACAGTGTGAAGCAGTGGTCCCCAATCTTTCTGTGGCCAAGAGCACATTCATCCCTTCATCAGAGTGTGGCGGGCAGCGACACTTCTCGGCGGCATTTCGGTGGCAATGGTTCTCCGCCGGAAGCGCTCCTCGGCGGCATTTCGGCAAAAGCTTCTCCGTTGGAAGCGCTGAGCGGCGGCATTTCAGTGGCAATGCTTCTCCAGCAGATGCTCCTCTCCTCTTCCTTCCTTGGCACCGGCCCTGATGGCGGGCACACATAAATGCCCCGGCGGGCGCCACGCTGCAGACCACTGGTGTGAGGGAACAGAAGCACAGAGATGAAGGTGCCTAATTGATTTATGTGCTTAAATCCCATTAATTTCCAATTAGATTTTGGCTCCTAAGTTTCTAAGTCACTTTGGAAAAAAATGTATCTTAGGTCCTTATATCACTTGAGCATTTTTGGGAAATTTTGCCCAAAGTGAGCCAGGAACCGAATTCAACTCTCCTGAGTCTCAGTCAAATGCCTTAACCACAAATCTACCTTCCCTGGCTTCTCTTTCTGTCCTAAACTATCACACAGTGTTGCATGACTTTCAATAAACATAAGTCAGATTTATGCAAAAGCATCGAGGAGAGAATGCCCTCATTTATCTGCAGGTCAAACTCATCTCAAATGATGTTTCATCTGAAATACATTTTCCATTGTTCAATGAGAAAAGAAAATCCACAGGCACCTACCTGCCCTGAAAAGCACATTTCAAGCCTCTCCTAGACTGACTGATGATCACTGTGTCCCAAAGTTTGTTGTTGCAGATGTTTTCAATTTCTCACCACTTTGTCATAATTGTTATGATAAGCATTTCTGCCAAAATGGTGGTAGTAACTCAATTTTCCTGAGGAAAATTAACAAAAAAATGTTCACGGCTCATGCAACCTGGTTATTAAGCTGTAGCAGGAATTGACTGCAGCTGTGAAATAAGATATAATTAAAGTCTGGGGCCCTCCACCAGATATCAGGTTTTGAAAATTTGCTATGCTGTAGATACATGAATTATTGTGGCCAGGCAGCACAATCTGTCAATTGGGAACATTTCCAATGGTGTGTTTTGCGTAGGGTGTTGGAGTGCACATACCACGGGGATGTATATATATTGGTTTGCACTTATGTAGGGCCAGGTTCGGGAGCAACTCTTATTTGCACCAGCTGAGGATCTGGCCAATAATGTGTCTCCTTCAATGTCTGAGGAGATGTAAAGGAGTTTTTACTCTACATGTTTTTCCAGAGGAGTAAAATGAAGTGCACAGAGGGCCAGTCATGTGGGTGGGGTCACACACTGAATCGGTGCCAGAGCTAGCAACAGAAGAACCCAAGAGTCCAGAGTGCCATGGGCTAGATGCTAGACTAAGCTGCCTATAAGCAAATGTGAACAGTAAGGCATAACACCCCTTCAGGGGTTCTAAAGGCAGCCTGCTGCCCACGTTTAGCAATGCCCCTTGGGCGACAGGGTGGGGTGGGGTGGGGTGGTCAGTTGATGAGATTGAACCTGGGATCTCTGGGTCTAAAAGCAGAAGCTTCCACCATCTGAAAAGCCTCTCTCCCAGGCAGCAGCAGACCTGTCTCTCTCCATAAGTAGTCTGGAGAGGGACAAAGTGCTACATTGCATTAGCATGGGTTGCATACAGAAAACAAGCCTTACCCAGAGAGGATGATGATGATAATGAGGGCTTCTCCATGTGCACAACATATTAGGCTCGCTCTAAGGGGTGGGCTGCGACATCCTCTGTTTGCCAGGGCTCTTATCTGTTTGAAGGATTTCTCACAGTACACACCGTGTTCCCATTAATCTGACCGTAGATACTATATTACAAACTGCCCCGCTGCTCTGAGCTTCTGCTCAAGATCCAGCCACCCTCTGCCCTCAGTTCGCATGGCATCCCTGGGCACGTTAGCCACACCTAACAGCCCCCTGCCACTGCCCATGTCCCCCACCATCGCTCTGGAAGTCTCAGGTTCCCAGCGTTATGTAGGTTGCTCTCCTTGTTCCTCAGCCTGCCCAGCACGGTTGCCTAGAGACAGTAGAATGTGCCAGGCAGATTCTACCTAGTGGAGGGGCAGGAAGGGAACTCTGGCCTCCTGTAAAGCCAGGAGAAGGGGGACTCGGTCTTCCACCTATGAGGAGGGTGTTGTGTGTGTGTGTCCAGGAACAAACCAGCTGAATATCAGGTCCCACTGAGGCTGTTAGAATCTAGAGCTGTAAAGGCCCCCGTTGGGCTGCTCTGCCACCCTGCCCTGGTGCAGTTTCCAGTTGCTAGTGTTACACCCTTAATCACAAGACTCGGTTTTCCCAAAGAGACCATTGTTTGTTCTGGAAAGTCTAACCCTCTGCTTTAGGAGCTTCTTGCAGGCAGAGATCTCCTCAGTGCCTAGCTAGAGGCCAGCAGAACTTAGTCAGCAAGCCGTAGCCCCAGTAGTAGCTCTCATGCACTGGGTTCCCACCCTGTTCGCAAAGGGGCAGCTCCCATTGCTCTTATTAGGTAACGTATATCCCCATTAATGAAAATATATACAACACAATATTCAAATTTGTTGCTAAATGCACAAATGTAAATCTATTTCTAAAATCTCTATCCCAGGGCCCTCACACTGGCTCCGCTCCTGGGAGAAGTTGTCTTTCTCACCAGCCGTGTGGGAAGAGAGAAGAAGGGGCTGCTGGTGGCTTTACACTTGACACTGCTGTTATTTGGGCAGCTTAGCAGTGGCGAGGCTGTTTGACTTTGGCTTGGTTCATTTGCATGCAAGGGAATCCTGCCCACAGAGCAGCAGGAGCCTACCGAGAGCCAGGAACGCGTGGAGAGCTTACGCCAGCCGGGGGAGGAGGGTGTGTGGGAGGATGTATAACCTTGCGTCTGACCATCACTTCTCTTTGCAGTGCCTGCAATTCATTCTCACTTACGTGTCACAGCTCCAGGACCTTGCAGGTCACGGTTTGTTCTCTGCAACAAGCAAACAGGCTGAGACTGTATCTGTGACACTCGGATTTAATACAGAAATATTTAGCAACGCGCTGCTGTGACCCTTTCACAAAGGCAGGGATCCTCCTGACAGCTGGGGAAGGACCAGACTGGTCAAGAGGCAATTTTCTGATTAAACAGGTTTGCATGACGTCTGGCAAGGGTCTTGTGTATTCATTTAATCTGCTGACATTCTCTGAGCAGAATTGGACTGGGGAGGCAGAGAGAGAGAGGGTGAAGGCTACAGAAGCCTGGCTCTGCCCAGTTTGACAGCAACTGTATCTTCCAGGTGTAACCTTATTCATGTTTATACTGCTTAAGCTTCAAAGAATCAAGCAGGGCCATCGACTAGTGAATTAGACATGGAAATTGGCTTTGACAATTTTGGTGTAGAAGACTCAGCATGGGAGAGGGAGTCAAGATGCCTGGGCTCTCTTCCAAGCTCTGCCACTGACTCCCCCCTGTGATCTTGGGTAAGTCATTTAATCTCTCTGTGCCCAAGTTCCCCTCTCTAAAACAGGGATTAACACTGCCCTTTGGCAAGGCAAGGGGGTGCTGTGAAGTATTTTAATGTTTGAGAGGTGCTCACACACCCCATTATCTCTGAGGCAGCACTGCCTAGTGGATAGAGCACTGCACTGAGACTCAGGAGACGTAGGTTCTATTCCTGACCCTGCTGTGTCAGGTCCAGAAAATTGCTGTGCCTCAGTGTCCCCATCTGTTAAATAGGGATAAAGATACTGACCTCCTTTGTGAAGCACTTTGAGAGTCTAATGTTCTGTGTTTGTACAGCACCTAGCATAATAGGCACTTGAGGCTCCTACGTGCTGCTGCCATACAAATAACAAGGATGAAAAGTGTAATACGAGAACCTGATATTCCTGTTACAGAAGTGGGCAGGTAGATCCTAAGAAGGGATAAAGTATAATTTGGAAAGTGCTTTGAGATCCTTGAATGAAATGCGAATTGCCACCAACTTACCCATCCCTTTCTGCTGGTTCCGGCATTTGCCACAACCTGACAAATGAGGTCAGACAGACACGGCACAAGGGAAGGAGCTGTCGTTTGCTTGTGTTTTGGGTGGGTGGAATATCATGTCCCCAGGACACTCTCTTGCAAACCATGACAAACGTACCGTGACTGCATTGCATGTGTCTGTGCGGTGGAGTGTACATGTGCATGGGGGTGTAGTCTGTGTTTTTCACCAGCTCCAAATATAAACTCTAATGGAGACGCCTGAGTGACAACACGCGTCCATAGAATGGCGTGAAAGGCGCTAAGTACAGTAATTTGTTGTAATGACTCAAATTTAAAACAATAACCTGGAGGCATAACGGCACCAGCCAAGAATACCTACTGTATGCAACAGGGTCATTAATGGGAAAGAAAGGCCTTGATTCAGTGGCAATGTGATTGCACTCTAGATGGAGACTGTGGAGTGCTAAGTTTCCTATCAGGCATAATTTGGACCACTTTCCCCCTTCCCTGCAGAGAGCTGTTCAGCTGATGGAGACACTTTATTGCCTTTATTGCTGCACTCTCCTCATGACTGGAAGTAAATTTCGTAGGCATCTCGCTCTGTGATAAGGCCTGTGCGGCAAAGCTGGGAGCTAAATGAAAAGAGAAATAAATGAACAGCAGCAAACAATGGGACCACAGAGCCGAGGCAGTCTATGGAGTTAGTGCTGCTTCCGTGAAAGGGACTAGTCTATTTTTCCTCCTTCCCAAAAACAAAAGGAGAGGGGAGGAAGGGCCCAGGGAGTCAAGAATCCCCAGTTTAATCCCTATATCGGGCACGGCCCCTTTGTTGTGCCTCGGTTTCCCCCATTTGTATAAGGAGGATAATGATACCGACTGACTTTATAGGGGGAAGGCGATGGCCGTGAGGTGGAATTAATTGTTTGTAAAGCACTTTGAGATGCTCACAAGGGAGGGATTAGAGAAGGGGAAAGTTGAACGATCCTTATGATTACTATTGGAAAACAAAGCCTAAGGAGTAAAGCACAGTTTGCATCCCCAGCAGCAACACTTCCTCCTCTGCGCTTCCATGGCCAGAGGAGTGATGCTTAACATTCGTCAGACTTTTCATACTGGGCATTGCCTCTTGATACACTGGGAGGGGAAGGCATCCAGGAGACATTCACTCATTGCCTGGCCCCTCCCATTCACCATTGCTCTGCCCCTACTCCTTTGCCCGGAGCAATCAAATGATGTCTCTGTGACAACTACTGCAACTGCATGTGCAAAAATCATATTAGGGATGTGTTAGCTTCCTTTAATGTAATTTAACCACTGGAAAGGAGGGGGAACCAGCCCTATGTGGCCAGCCAGCTTTCTGCACATCACCAGCAAGTGCTGTGCAGACCACGGTACTAAGTAACTAAGGGGTGTGTTGGGGTTTTGGGGGCTTGGAATGGGTCCTGCAGAGCCATTCAGCTTTGCTTATATATTGGCCGGAAGGGAAGATTGCAGAGCCACGCTGGCCTTTCCCATCCCCATGCTGCATCAGAAGGATCCTCAGGCTGGGTGTGTGGGAGCGGGGCCTGGAATGTGGCTGCTACGTTCCATTAAGGTTTCCAAACACCCAGTTAATGCAGATTTCACCAGACAGCTATTTGTTTGTTAAATTAAAACCAGCTGGTTATTGAAAGAAACATATTTATTGGGAATTAGCAGCCATGTGCTAGATGGATATTTACTACCTAGTTGTCAGAGCCCAGTGAATCTGTGTTTAATAATCATTTTTTTCTTTCAATTAACATAGGAAAAATTGTCCCATTAATTCCAAATTAAATGCATGTTTGGAAAACTTTAATTCAGAACATCCGTGACGTCTCTATAATCTCTTCACTGGCTTTTGTGCTGTTGAAAGAGACCAGGCTAAAAGAAAGTGCTGGAGACAGATGGCTGATATCCCCTCACCAGACCAGCCCCCCTTTGCCTACGTGTCCCTCCACCCTGACCCTGGCAGGTGCCCGATCCAAATTGGAGCCAATGGCAACGTCCCATGGACTTCTCTGGGATTTGAATTTTGAAACAAACAAACGGAAGTGCTTCTTCTCACAAGGTACAGTTGACCCGTGGAACTCGTTGCCAGGGGATGTTGCGAAGGATGTTGTAACTGGGTTAAAAATAATTAGATACGTTCCTGGAGGATCGGTCCATCGATGGCAATTCGCCAAGATGGTCAGGGACACAACCTCATGCTCTGGGTGTCCCTAGCCTCTGACAGGCAGAAGCTGGGAATGGACGAAGGGGGGATGGACCACTTGATAATTGCTCTGTTTTGTTCATTCCCTCTGAAGCTTCTGGCACTGGACACAGTCAGAAGACAGGATACTGGGCTAGATGGACCATTGGTCTGACCAGTATGGCTGTTCTTATGAATTCTGTTTTAGGATGAGAGTGGGAACTCTGTCCATTACTTCTATGCTGAAGGAAGCAACCAGCATTTCTGAGATATGGACTTTTATCTAGTAGGAACTGGACTGGACCCACCAGCAAAGACTACTCAATAGGCATCAAGGGTACAATTCCTTCTAGTGCAGAGGGCCACCAGGGTGGGCTAGATCTTCAACTGGAAGTCAATAGAGTTAAGCTAATTTATGCTAGCTAAGGATCTGGCCGAAGGCCTATGCCCATTTGAACTCTCCAGATAAGGTTTAAATGGGATTTAGCTCTTGTGTTAGCTTCACTGCAGAGGGGTGAGTTTCACTCCAGATGAGAATCCGCTCTTAATAACCACCAAACTGGACTGGATTGAGACATGAAAAGCAGGGTGTAGCCCCATTGTGAGTTCCCCGGTACCAACCAACCTGCCCCTACTGGTCTTCCTTGACCTTTCCAAAAGCCATGTTGCTCTGCACCAGAACTCCAGTCCCTAGTGGTTTGAATGCAGAGGTTTGGCTGCTGCTCTGTGTTATTTTGAGCCTCATTGCCAGGGCAAGTCAGGGTAACCCTGCCTCTCTGGCAATCACACTCTCTTTTTCTATCCTCTCAGCCTCGTTGCATTCGGCTTCACGCCACGTCTCACTATTACGTGCTCAGCATGTGCCTTGGAAACATTTGTGTAGGTAGCGAATGCTCTGCGGGTTAATTACCATCCAAAACTTCAGAAAGGCTCACTGCACCAGGCAACGAATGCTGCGTGGAAAGCAGCGATTCCTCTCCTCTTTCACCTTACCACGTGGTCGGAACACGTGCCAGATTCTAATGCTTTGGTGCAACTGCTCTCCCTCACGTGACTTGCAGTCACAGAGCGAGGGAGAAATGCAACCTTCTCATGCTTAGCAACCCTTGGCAATAGGGTTGGTAGTCTATCCTCCCTAGATGGAACAGGAGAAGGTCCTTCCAGCTGCTCTGCCTATTTCCTTGTGAATGATCCCAGAACAATAGGTTTCAAATATTCCAATGATTAGAACTAAATGTTGGTAATTGGATCTTCCTGAAATAAACAAAGGAAGATGTGAATCATTTAGAGAGAGAGAGAGAAAAAACCCTCTTGCATTGTGTGTGTTCTTTCCTCTTGATCTCCTGCTCTGTTAAAACATGTATTCTCTATCACAAGTGGTTTCTTCAGGCACACTCCAAAGGAGATGAGGTTTTGTTTGTTCGTCTGAAAGAGCTTAGGTGCACAGTGAGTCATGCAGGCAGCAGCTTTTGCTGGTCTAATGTCCCAGGCCATCTTCGCATTGTGTTAGGCGGTTGTTTTGCAGATGCGTGAGTGCCAGCAAGGTGTGTGAGAGGAGCGGGCACGGCATGAAGATTCTCTTTTCAGATGTGTAGAAAGAGCTGGGATAGGTGTACCATTCTCTCCAATAATCATCCTGCCAAGAGCAGGCAGGTCAGTCCCCTCGAGCAGGCTCTTTGCTAGCTGCTCTGCTCAGTCCCTGCCAAGCCCAGCTAGCCCGACAGCCTCCTCTGCCAGTTCCATTCCGGCAATCCTTAAAGGGAGAGCCTGTCTCTCACCTGATTATCTGGAGCGTCGTCGTTCCGGGGCTGCTAACCCTTCATTGAGTTGTCGTCCTGCTCCTTCCTTGCAGAAGAGTGGGGGGTGTGCACGTTAATCGGGACATTTGCCTCATGAGGTCAACCTTGACTGGAGAGCTCTAAGGAGAGACGAGAACAGAAAGGGCATTCCAGGTCAGAACTGAGGCACGTTGGTAGGGGGCACCAAGGATTGGAATGTCAAAGTTAATGGTGGTGTATTGACCAAGCTGGTGTGTGTGTGTGTGTGTGTGAGAGAGAGAGAGGTGTGGGTGAGTGGGTGTGTATGTGGGTGTATGTGAGAGACAGAGAAAGAGGTGGTGGGGTGGGGTGAGGACTGGATTACCAGTGGTGAAGATCATGATTAAAGGCATTGGTTGAACTGTCAGGGGGGGGTGATGGATGGCAGGAGAGAGATCATGGTCCCGTATGAGGAGAGATTAAAGAGGCTAGGACTTTTTAGCTTGGAAAAGAGGAGACTAAGGGGGGATATGATAGAGGTATATAAAATTATGAGTGGTGTGGAGGAAGTGAATAAGGAAAAGTTATTTACTTGTTCTCATAATAGAAGAACTAGGGGCCACCCAATGAAATTAGTGGGCAGCAGGTTTAAAACTAATAAAAGGAAGTTCTTCTTCACACAGCGCCCAGTCAACCTGTGGAACTCCTTGCCTGAGGAGGCTGTGAAGGCTAGGATTATAACAGGGTTTAAAAGAGAACTGGATAAATTCATGGAGATGAAGTCCATTAATGGCTATTAGCCAGGATGGGTAAGGAATGGTGTCCCTAGCCTCTGTTTGTCAGAGCGGGGTGATGGATGGCAGGAGAGAGATCACTTGATCATTACCTGTTAGGTCCACTCACTCCGGGGCACCTGGCATTGGCCACCGTCGGTGGACAGGATACTGGGCTGGATGGACCTTTGGTCTGAGCCAGTACGGCCATTCTTATGTTCTTATGCAAGCGGAGATTTGCACATTGCCTACCTAATCTATCCTGGGCTCTAAGTTTCTTCTGTTTGCCCCTCATTTTCACAGGTACTAATCTTGAATCCTTAAATTTCTCTCCATCCCTCTTTGACTGCCCTGAACAATTGCATGACGAAACCTTGATCCAGACAGACCAGGTCCAATCCTTCAGGCTGGTCTGAGCTTTACAAGAGAGTTGCATCAGCTGTAGTTAACTTGATGAAGCTAACCTGAGCCAGCACATCTGCCCTCAGCACTAGAATTAATGGAAAATTTCCCAGTGTTACTTTTTTCAATCGAAAATGGCTCTTCAAAGAAATGCAAATTTTCATAGACAAAATGTCCATTTTAGTCAAAATTTCAACGTTTAGTTTCATCAGATTTTTTTCAGGGACGTAAAAAAAAATGTTCTGACTAGGTCTACTCAGCACTCCAGTTGGAGGATTTGTGGTTTTGCCTTACCTCTACATCAGCGCTGCACTCAGCTGAGTTGGCAGCAATGTCACCTGGGTTTGTATCCCAGAATTCCCAGCACTGATCCAAGCACCAATGCATTATGGATGATTGCCAATGGCTTTCTCAGAGATCCAGTGGTAATTGTAGCCATTGGTGTCACTGCATCCATGTGTGGACACTCTTATTCTGGATTAAGTGGATTAAATTGAATGCTGGCTATAGTGAAGATGCCCCTTTTCTGAAATACTAGCACTCTGAGATGGTACTCCAGACATGATCTTTCTCGGGAACAGCGGCAACAAGTGGTGCAGAACTATATTTTGGGTCAATGGCACATTTCTTGGCAGATAGACAACTCAGATCTACGTCCCCTAGTCTCTCCAGATCATCTCTTGCATATCCCTCTTGACAACCATATGAGCCTAAAGATCCTTCTTCGGTACAACAGGATACATTGTGATCATGGGTGTATACATTTACATCTTTACCATTGGGGCTTTTTGAGCTCCCCAGCCTGCCCCTGTGGAGCTCAAGAACAAACAGCAGGCCCCGTCTGGTTACAGCCTGCCCTCCTTGTCATCTTGATGGTGAATGGATGTGCTTGACGTCTCTGGATGCTGCTGCCGTGAAAGAGTGGCTATATCACTTATCTAACATCTAATTCATTGATCGTGCCAACAGAAGCCATATGCTAGAAGAAGAAGCTAAATTGAAACAAGTTACTTTTATTCCTGAATAAGAGCATCCATATCTGGAGTTATTCCGGAATAGCTATTGCACTTGAAATGCACAACTCATCTTAATCTGAGTTAATTGTCAAGTCTATGCAAGCTCTTTAATCTGCACGGGGAGCTATGAGGAGATCAGATCTTTCTGCCCAAACATCTCCGCTCTTGGAACCAAAAATCTCCACTCCTGTTCTGAGCCAGGCTGCCATAAATAAATCTCTCGCTAATGTCAGCAAGCGTGGGCCCAGAGCCAGAGCTGTGATCTGCTGCTCATCAATAAATCCTTGAGGTTCTGTCTCCCACAGAAGCCTGGCTTTGTTCGGATGGTGCTGGTTTCTACCTGAGGCTGCCCTTTCGTGAGTAATTTCTTTTAACCCCAAGGATCACAGCTGCGAGCAATGAAAAGATTTCTAGTGGGCGGAGGCTGGGAAATGTGAAGTGTAACAAACACTCCAGAAATGTGGAGGGAAAAGGAAAAGGTTGGACAGTCAGAACTTCAGGGCCAGGTCACCAGCTGGTGTAAATCCATGTAGCTCCATTGGAATCAACGGAGTCAGATCATCAGCTGGTGTAAATCCTCCATTGCTCCACTAAAGTCGATGCACCCTTGCTGATTGATACCAGCTGAGGATATGGCCCATAGATTTTAAGTTCAGAAGAGACCATTTTGATTAGCTCCCTGCATAACACAGACCATTTCATTTCACTCAGGGGTTCCTGCACCAAGCTCAGTATCCTGGGGGTGAATTAGAATGTATCTTTTAGAGAAACATCCAGTCTTGATGTACAGACTTTGGGCCAGATTCTGGTCCCCACTCTGACAGTGTATTGGACTGTAACGGAACCACATCAGCCTCAGAGAGCATCCCTCCAGCACACGAGCAATGCTGGCTTATGCAACTTCTGGCCACTGTCCCCTCCCCTGCCCTCATGGCCTCAGCCATAGGGGTCCGCTGGGGATTTGAGGGGGTGTGCTAGGGCAAGATGGGGAGTGGCCAGAGCCTTTTGCATTATGAGTATCTTGAGCTGCAGAGCAGCCTCTTGGTAGCAGTTGGGTGGCTGCCATAAGCGAAAGCAGCCCCGGGTCAGTAATGAAACAATATCCCTGGTACGTGGGATGGAAGGATGGTCTCAGCAGACCTGGCTTCCATTCCTAGATCTGGTAGACGCCCTGTGTGACCTGGGGCAAATAACTTAATTTCTATGTGCCTCCATTCCCCATCTGTAAAGTGATCTACTGATTATCTTCCCCAAAACTTGGTTGTTCGCCGGTATGTATCCAGCTTCTTAATGAGCGGAATGGATTAATCGAAAGGCTCTCTGACTCTTCTCAGTAACTCTGCATGAGGAAGGCATTTGCATATTATGGCGGCAGGGGTTGTGTGTCGTTCTAGGGTGCTAATTCTGGCATGCAGATTTTAAAATGTTTATTACTGTCTTTAATTTCTCCCCTTTGGAGAAGTCTGTAACCAGGCCAACCATCCAAGAACATAAGGTCAAAGGGTTGCATTAAAAGTCAGTTCCTTAACTGGAAGGCAACACAGCAGGGAGGGAGATACTTATATAGTGAACAACTAATGAAAATTACAGAGGTAGGTGTGTGTGTGCGAGAGAGAAAGAGAGGTGTAATTGAGGGGAGTGGAGAGAAAAAAACTCTCACAGGTTGGAGTGATGCAGAGATTGCTTTTCACTTTATTTTTTTATAATGGATTCTGTTGTTACGAGCAGTATCACCGAGAGGATGCAGTCAGGGATCAGGTCCCCATTGTACTAGTGTGTGTGTGTGTGTGTGTGTGTGTGTGTGTGTGTACACACACACACTCTTTCTCTCTCTCATTCCTGTCCCCAAAGAGCTTCCAGTCCATGTGTATAATGAGAGATCACATTCCTCAGCCACACACAGAAGGGGCAAACTTACCTGCAAAATTCCTGGGGCCAGTCATTCCATTACACCCTGTTGACTTCATTTGGGTTTGAAGTTGTAACTGAGAGGAAAGAATTCAGCCCCTGCCTTTGCTTCTCTTGTAAATCCATCCTTTCCTGGGCTGGGCTGGGAGCAGCAATGCTATGGAAGTGGCAGGGAATCACACGAAGTCCGAGGAGTAAGACTGGATGGACCCTGCGGATTTAAGACCAAACACTGGGACTTCCACTGGCCCATGCACAAATGCCTGTCTCCTTTCTAATGCTGGCAGCATAGCTAGTTCCTTGCCATGCTGCCACTGGCATCTGGAGCAATAAGCAAGTGGCCTGTTTTTTCAGAAGTGTTGCTCAAGCTCTCATGGGACCATCAGCCATGATCCAAAGGCCGCTGAAGCCAATGGAAAAATACTCTTTGGTGCCAATGGGCTTTGGATCAGACTCATCAACACCAATGGGAGCTGCAGGAGCTCAGCAACTCTGAAAATGGGGCCATTGATTTAGGTGCCTAAATGTGGATTTTGGTGATTCATTTTTAGGCTCCCAGGCGTGAAAACATCGCCTTCAGTAATTTTCCCAGGGCCACTCGCTGAGCCCTTTTCCTCATTCCCAGTCCTATGCCCTCTCCATTCAGCCAGGCTGCCTCAGCTAGAGCAAATCCTACTTCCAATGGAGTCACGCTGAATTACACTGGCAGTATCTTTCCAGAAGGACATCTAGCACTGATCATGTTGACTTGCAGCTCTTTAATGAAGGCAGGTAAAACAGCTAGGGTTGGACTAGGTGATGTTCCCCAATGAGGAATGATGAAATCCCAGAGGCCCCTGGTCCAGTATCCCCCAGCTACAGAAAGCTTGTCAGAATGGGCTAATGGGGTGGTTTTAGTTCTCAAAGTTTATCTGAGTCTGGATCGACCTCAGGCAGCCTGAATGATTAGACTTGGGGCCCGATGCATCTCATTCCAAACCTCAACTGCTCCAGGAGGACACTTCAATATCATGCATGGGATTCTAGGGATGATACTGTAAATAATAATAACAACCAGTGACACTTGTATTGATCAATAAGTGATTAAGAGAGCAGCCAAACATGAGGTATTGGTGCATGCACGCTCCACAGTTAGGTTGTCGATTAGAAGAACAGCCACTAGGTGGCATTGCTAAACAACTAAGGAGAAACACGCCGACCTCTCAAGGATCTGTTATCTCCTTGATCATCCTTAAACATCTGAGCATGTTCTTTTTGGAATACCCATGTTCCTCTGTTCTTTGGGCTTTTGTGATATGGTTTAACTTGTTAAGAAAGGCTTTCTGTGCTAGGTGAGGAAGACACAACATATGAGCATAGGAAATGCCATTGTGGATCAGACCAGTGGTCCAGGTAAATCAGTAGCCTGATGTTGGCCAGTACTAGCTGCTCCAGAGGAAGGTGCAAGACCCCTGTAATGGGCAGATATGCATGCACTGTCCATAGGGTCAGTTTCTTCTTCACCACACGTAGTTAGTTGTTTTATATCCTATAGCATTAGGGTTTATATCCTTTATAAAATAAATGGATCCTATCTAACACAGCTATATGTGGTTATATAAATGTCAGACCTCGATAAATCCTTATCCGCAGGCTAATTATGGGCTGTGTTTAAACAAAAAAAAGCCTTTTCTTTTAGCAGCTTTAAATTTCCGTTTCATTTCATGCCGCTTTGTTCCTGCTCCATGAAGCAGGGCAAGCGGCAGCGCCCAATCTGCATTCTCCAGATCATTCACTCTTCCGTGGGCATCTGGCATGTCCCTCTTATTCATCTCTCCAAATTAAACAGTCCCAATATTTTCCTCTCTCTCTTCATAGGGAAGTCTCTTCATCTCTCCCTTTACTCTCTGGTAGCACAGCAGACCCACTGATCCTCTTCCAGTCTTGTTTCTTGTTGTTTTTATGTCTTTGGCTATTTGTTAAGCATTCCCCTTTGTCCTCCTATTTTTACCTGCCCTAGTTTATGCTCCTTGCTATTGGCTTCACTGTGGATGGAGGGTTGGACTAGATGACCTCTGCAGCTCACTTCCAGTCCTACGTTTCTATGACTGATTCCTGCATGGCTCAAATAACCCTTTGTGCCTTGCTATTTAGCCAGACTGCATTTCCCCCCGCCCCCCTTCCCGGCCTTCTTCCTGTCTATGGGGGTGCATCTGCCTTCTGTGACTGCTTAAGTAGCCTCCATGCTGAGACGAAGGATTATAATTATACTGCGAAGCTTGATATCCTAAATGTCAGCGAGGATGGGGGTGTGTTTCCCCGGGCCTGCAGCCAGACCACCTTGTGCTGCGGTGTTGGCAAGGTCCACAATCTTAGCAGGGTTTGGCTCGGTCATCACTAGGGCCCTACCAAGTTCACGGCCATGGAAAAACACGTCACAGACCGTGCACTCTGGTCTCCCCCCCTCCCCGAAATCGTGTCTTTTCTATGCTTATAGCCTATACTATACAGATTTCATGGGGGAGACCAGCGTTTCTCAAATTGGGGGTCCTGACCCAAAAGGGAGTTGCAGGGGAGTCACAAGGTTATTTTAGGGGGGGTTGTGATATTGCCACCCTTACTTCTGTGCTGCCTTCAGATCTGGGCGGCAGGAGAGCAGTTGCTGTTCGTCGGGCACCCAGCTCCGAAGGCAGCACCCCGCCAGCAGCAGCACAGAAGTAAGAGTGGCAATACCTTACCATGACACCCTTACTTCTTCACTGCTGCCTTCAGAGATGGGCAGCTGGAGCATGGCAGCTGCTGACTGAGGGCCCAGCAGCGCCCCGCCAGCAGCAGCGCAGAAGTAAAGGTGGCAACACCATACCAGGCCATCCTTACTTCTGCGCTGCTGCTCGGGGCAGCGCTGTCTTCAGAGCTCGGCTCCCGGCCAGCGGCTGCTGCTCTCCAGCTGCCCAGCTCTGAAATGGAAACCACACGATCAGTTAACCAGGACATGAAGGGCTGAACTGAGCAGTGGGATTGGCTAGTGTGCACAGCGTGCATTTGTTACAAAGGTCCAGGAGAGCCCAGCTGAAACGTCTTAACCATGTGAAACCAAACCCCTGCAGCCCCCCTGCCCCCACACCCATTTGCAGCACGAAACAGCCCTGGTACAGGGCAACTCCTGCTCTCTTCTCATCTGGTCAATGCCCTAAAATACCCTGCACTGTGGTTGTTATTGCTTGTTTCCAATGGCCTTCTAACCCAAAATGTATTGCTAGATATTCCACTCTCCACAGTATTTCCCTCATAAAATAATACTATAGCATTTTGCAGGCATTATCCACCGCCACCGTACACTTGTACAGAAGAAGTATTTTTATTAGTATGACAGTAGTGCCTGGAGGTGTACCGGGTGCTCTACGTACATGTAGTGAGAGATGCTGCCCTGATGAGCTTACAATCTAAATAAAGACAGAGAAAAATGGGTGTGGGGGGGTTAATAATGACTTACCCAAGGCTCTGAAACAGAGCCAGGAGTAAATCCTAGGTCTCCTGATTGCTAGGACAGTGCTTGCTCTATTAGATCATGCTGCTTACCCGTACGTGCTAGCTGGCTCCATGTAGTGTTCTGGAAGGATATTAGACCAGTGCGCTATAGCAGAGTTGTTCACGCCTTTAACTATTATTAACACACATGACGGTAGCAGGGACTGGTTCTTTAATAATACCTAGCTCCTATATGTGCTTTACATAGGATGTCAGTATCATTATTCCCATTTTACAGATGGGGAAACTGAGGCACAGAGCAAGGAAGTGACTTGTCCAAGGTCACCCAGCTGACTAGTGCAGAGCCAGGAACAGCATCCATGCCTCCCCTTGTAAAAATCCATATTATTATGTGTTTGTACAGCATCTAGCACAGGACATTCCCGATCCTGACGGAGGGCTATAGGTGTTACTGTAATGCAAACAATGAATGATAACAATAATCATATGAATTATACATACAGACAGAGCCCAATTCTGCAAGCCTTCTTCACATGAGGGCACCTTACGTTCCCCTTGAAATGAATGGAACTACCTGCATGAGAGAGGTTTTGCAGGCTTGAGCCCATGTTTGCCTCAGAGGGCATCAAAATATTCCACTCCCGTTGAAGCCTAAGACAAGAGCTCTGTGACTTCACCCTTTCACTGCAGTGTGCTTATAGAATTTGTGAGCTGTAAATACCAGAGTTCTGCATCCAACTCCATGCCCTTTATCTGTCCTCCCACTAAGAACTTTCTCTCCCCCCCCCATACTGTCCCCCCAAAATATGTTTCCTCGGGGACCAGAAAACCTGATTGTGTTAGTGACTTTGGACAATCAACAAAAAACCAGCATGTCGTGCCGGAGATTATACAGTGGTTTGCATTCCAATTACTCTCCTCTCCTGGCATACTCAGGAAGAAAAAGCCTTAATCAAGGAGAACAATTATATTTGAGAAGAACAACAAATAGAGATCAATAAGGAGACTGTGCAGTCTGCTGGAGAAAATGTATGATCTCTTGGCTGGATTATGCGGGCCAGCCAAGAAATATAGTAATACAAAGCAGTCCTGTGGACTGGGATCAATCATGACATTTTATTACTCTTCTAAAGCCTGGTTAGAGTTCCCTCACTATTCTCCCACCCAATCTTATTAGAACCCAATCTCCAAAGGAAAATATTGCACTTGTTATCAAATTTTAAAGAAAAAATTTACAGCACAAACTGATTGAAGGTCTCACTCTTAAAGGGGGTGAACAGAGGCAGGTAAATTCCACAGCTCCCTCCCGATTGGTCCCTTTGCTTATCTCCCAAGTTTTATGACATAATCTGTCGTAGCATTACCCAGGGTGCTCTCCGCTGCGTTGGCATTAGATAAGGGGGATGATAGTGGTGGAGTGTAAAGTTTAGCACCTGTGGTGAGGACTCATTTTTCTCATTTCAAGTATGGGAGAAAGGATATAAAATGAAAAGAAAGTAATCAATAAAAGAAGAAAGGCATATATCTTCAGAAAATACCTTGCTGCCTACACTTTTTTTCTGAGGCCTTAACACCAGAATAATGAGCCGAAAACCTTAGTTTAGCAGTTCAGATCTGCTGTTAGACAACACCCTCCATGCCCCGTTCCACCGCAAAAGCAGAGGGGCAGATTCTTCTCTGTGTTAGGACAGCATAAATCCAGAGTAACACCACTGGCTTCAATGATTTTGGGCTGCATTTACACCCATGTAACTGAGAGGAGAATATGGCCCAGCATCTTTTCAAATGCTCCAAAGATCATCTCTGGAGGTAACAAGCTAATGATTGAAATTCTGGTTTCACTTACACTCATGTAACTCCACTGACCCTAGTGGAGTCACTCCTGATTTGCGCCGCTGTAACGCCACTGACCCTAGTGAAGTCACTCCTGATTTGCCCCACTATAACTCCACTGACCCTAGTGGAGTCACTCCTGATTTGCGCCGCTGTAACGCCACTAACCCTAGTGGAGTCACTCCTGATTTGCCCCACTGTAACTCCACTGACCCTAGTGGAGTCACTCCTGATTTGCGCCGCTGTAACTCCACTAACCCTAGTGGAATTCTGATTTGCCCCACTGTAAATTTAAAAAAAAAAATCAGCCCCACATGGCTGCTTAGCTCCCGCGGAGATCTCTGTTCAGATTTCATAGATTAAAAATCAGGCACAGAATCACTGTTTTCCAGAGTGTACGCTCTCATTCTCTCTCCTCCACACACACACACACACACACACACAAATAAATAAATTTACAATTTTTTTAAAAAGCAAACCTATTCTTTCCTTAATGACAGGAATTTACGATAGATCGGTCTGATTTAATGGCTGTATAGTCACTCCGTTGTTAACAAATCTATATTTTCCTATGAAACAGTATGGACTGCCATAAATATCCTCATAGTTATATGAACCTTAGCCACATCATTCATGCACTGCAGAGGCTGTAATGAGTTACATGATGGCTGTGTCAGAGGGGCTATTTATTATTTATTTCTAATATTAGCTGTATGGCCTGTTTTATAAAAAAGAAAAGAAAAAGAGGGAGAGAAAAGCCACAGACCTATTCATAATTCTTGCCTTGCACAGCAGGTTTCACTTTAAAACATACCTGTTCATTGTTAAAGAACTAAATCACATGGATATTGGGTAATACATAGAATTTATTTGCACTTGCAATATATAATCTAATAGGTATAAATTTACAGCTAAATAGAAACACTCCTAGGCTGTTGAGCGGAATTGATGTTCTATTGAAATCAGCAGGAAGTGTTAGATATGTTCAGATTTCCCAGTCTCATCTGGAATCACATGCTATGTTTAATTGGGGAATGCAACTGGCTTGACTGTACTATAAAAGAAGGAGATATAGATTAGTGTGTAGAACAAAGGCCTGGCCATTTGGACTCCTGAGTCCCTATCCCATCTTTAGGAGGGAGTCTAGTCCAGTGATTAGAGCAAGGAACTGGGAGTTACGACTCTGTGGTTCTACTCCCAACTGCGGGAGAAGAGTATGGTCTAATGTTTAGAGCAGTGGGGACTGGGAGTCGGGCATCTGGAGGGCTATTCCTGGCTCTGCTCCTGACTCATCTGTAACCTTGAATGAGTCACTTGACTTCTTCTAGGCTTCAGCGGTTGCCTAATTAAACATCCCACACAAAGTAGCAAATCAGATTAGATGAAAGAAGAACTAGATTGAATCATCATTTCCCAGCCGGGCAGCACAATTTTCCGCCCAGAAGAGGGAGCCCGATTGCACTGTAACTACTCTTGTATCAAATTCTGATCTCAGTTCCTGCACTGCACATCCAGAGTAGCTTCATTGACACCCGGTTTATGCAGATGTGACTGAGAACAGAGGTGAGTCCCTTGTGTTCAAGTGAGACTGTTTGATCTTTTCTGCCTGATATTGAGCGGCAGCCACTTTGCTCCTTGATGGCCACTTGATGGCCACATATAAATTGAACTACATTGCCCAATGAGCCTCATTATCCACTCCATGCCAGTGTCCTGGATGGCCCTTTATTCCCATCCTGGGAACCTTTGTAGATGATGTGCAGAGAGCAAATTTGCCAGGGAGGAAATGAGCAATGCTCACTTGGCAAGAAAACATCCCCTAACATGCAATTATTTCCAAACACGCTATTTATGATCCATCAAACAACCCCTGCAGAATAAGAGGGGGAGGAAGAAAGTAAGTCGTCAGGGAATCGTTCACAGTTTAAATTGTCCCTAGAAAACAGATGTGTCAGACTAGATTGAGAGGTGGTGGTATATTGGGAAGGGGAGGGACAGACAGCAAGAGAGAGAGACAGGGGGAAAGCTGCCATATAGAAAAACTGAAAAGAGGTATAGGACGTGATCCCATGACCACTGAAGTCTGTAGAAAGTCTCATTGGCTTCAGTGGGCTCTGGGTCTGCTCCATAAATAAATTATTCTTCTTTTAAGATACAGTCACACTTTATTAAGGGTACAATGATAAATAGCTTATAAGGGGTTAATAGATGAATAGAAGTTTTAATAAATAGTGAATTGATTATTAGAGAATCCAGTAGGTCAATAGGTTGCTTATAACCTCTATAACACTTACTGATGTGCTCATAACCATCCATAAAGTATACTACTCACCACTGCAACATGCTTAGAACATCTATTAAACATGGATTAGCCCTTAATAAACAATTTATAAATGTACCTTTAATGTAAAGGGTGACCTAAGACACAGACGCATTGCGTCACATTCATCTGCCTTCACTGAAGTCGGTGGAATTGAGCCAAGGTTGAATTTGGTCCATACATAAAAAAGCACATTCTCTTGTCGCAGTCCTAGAGCTGGTTTTTGTGATCCATAAAAATAAATAAAGCGTAATTTCCCATCTTCACTAAGCTTCGTCCCTTGGCTTCTAGAAAGGTTTTCTAGGCCCTACATGAGCGGTCTCGAGAGGGGCCCTCTCCATTTGCTTCGGGCTTCTGATCCCACACCAATGTCCATGGAAAGACTTCAGTGGGTGTTGGTTCAGGCCATCTGATTCCTCCCTAGTTTTCTTATGAATTACCTGCTGCTCATGTCTGTAATTGTACCAAGATACAGCAGCTATATCGTTCAGACTTTGAGCAGTCCTGGCTTACGGCAGTCTCCCAATTCCTTTACTCAATTGACGCACTCCAACCTGTTTATCACTCTAAACTGGTTTTTTCAATTTAGCAGTTCATGAAGGCCTCCAATGAAAAAGCCACCCCTTTACATGGGGCTCATTTAATTACCCACATCTCAGCTCCACCTTCCCTTCTCTCTCATTTAAAGAGCATCACCAGAACTGGATCATTTTAAAGGCGCCCTCCAACCCACACATATCAATTAAGGGGGAAAAGAAGTGTGCTAAGGGATGAACAATAACAACTCTGTAATAGGAACTAAACATATTTTTGCACATGTGGCCAGTTCGTCTTGTGCTGTGACCTTTACAGATTTCATAAGCTGGGTCAGGTAGGGCTGGGTCAATACTCAAATAAGAAACCTCTAAGGTTCACTGAAGTTGTGCTGGTGAACCAGAAGAGGGAACTGTACTAAGAAACAGTGTGATCAAGTAGACTGGCCACTGGACTGGGACTCAGCAGACCTGGGTTTCTACCCTTGGCTCAGCCACTGACTCACTGTGTGATCTTGGGTAAGTCACTTCACCTCTCTGTGTCTTAGTTTCCCCTCCCACTCTTTGTCTGTCTTCTCTGTTTAGACTGTAAGGTCTTTGAGACAGGGACTGTCTCTTGCTAAGTGGATGTCCAGCACCTAGCACTGAGGGCCCTGATTTTCACTGGGGCCTCAACAATAGAAACAAGGAAACAATGTTTCGACATGTAGTTCCGGGGTTCCATCATGCTGTCTTTCAGATGAAAAGAAAAGTGAGAATTCTAACCATGTGTGCTCTTTCCAGATACCATGACACTTTCTGCATTAATGAGAATGTTATCCAAAATATACCGGTCATATATTTGGCCAGGAGTTATTTGGCATCTCTAAATTCCCCCCTGTAATTTCATTGAATGTGGTATTCTTCAATACCTGTCCCAAAATGTTGTGAAATATTACTGTGTGCTGTTAAAGAGTGTGAGTGTTCTAACCCAGATGTGGCTGCACTCCAGCTGTGCATGGAATGATCCCTAAATAGATTGACAAGGTGGTTGAGGTAATATCTTTTATTAGACCAGTTTCTGCTGGTGAGAGACACAAGCTTTCGAGCCGCACAGAGCTCTTCTTCAGGTCTGGGAAAGGTACTCCCAATGAAACCCCGCAACATGCAAGGTGGAACAGATTGTTTATCATAAGTAGTTAGCACATATTGTAGGAGACCATTCAAAGCAGAGTGACCCGTTAACACCTCTGCGGTCATAGGACAAAAAGAGAGGGTTATCAGGTTATAGATTGTTGTAATAAGCCATAAATCCAGCGTCTCTGTTCAGTTCATGATTTTTAGTGTCTAGCAGAGGAATGAATTTAAGCTCCCAGGCTTGTCTTTTGAAATTGTTATGCAGGTTTCCTTGGAGGATGGGGACTGATAGGTCAGCTGTAGCGTGATTGCTTTGTGAACAGTGTTCACCCACAGGTGATAGGTTTTTGTTGTTGTCTTTTATTGTTTTCCTGTGTGAGTTCATCTGAGAGTGTAGCGATTGTCTGGTTTCACCCACATACTTGTTTTTGGGGTAATTACTGCACTGGATGAAGCACACCACATGTGATAGTCATGTGTAGGACCGAGGGATCTGGAAAGGTGTATTGTGGGGGGTGTTGATCATTGTAGCAGTGAAGATATGTCTGCAGGTTTTACATCTGTTCTGGCAGGGTCTGGTGCCGCTTTGAGTTGGTGTGTCCTGGTCTGTGGGGACCTTGCTTCTGATGATGAGCTTGGACAGATTGGGGGGTTGTTTGAAAGCCAGAAGTGGGAGTTCAGGAAAGATTTGTTTCTATCAATTTCTTAAGGACGTGATTCTGCATACTTCTGCTTGGTGTAAGGTACTTCTCCAAGTAACCAAAAGAGGCAAAAATAGGCCCCGTATCATTGGTTTAATAGTGTGCCTGACAGGGTATGTCTACACTGCATTGTAAACCCAGGGCTGTAAGACCCGGCTTGTGAACATGCCTACAGTGCAATGAAGCACCCGTGCCTGGCCCATGTCAGTTGACTCAGGCTGCAGGGCTATACAACTGCCGTGTAGACATTCAGACTAAGCTGGAGCTCAGGGTCTGGGACACTGTGATGGGGGAGGGTCCCAGACTGCAATTTTATAGCCTTGTAACTGGAGACCCATGGGCCCGAGTCAGCTGACCAGGCAAGCCACCAGTGTTTTCTTGCAGTGTAGACATACCCTGCGTTTGCAAACTGGTGCTTGAGCATCCACATTACACTGCTTGATCCAGGTCTCTCAGCCACGCTACTGCGTTCATACAGCACTACGCAGACCTTCTGACTCGGGTCTGTGGCTTGAGCTGTGTCCACACTGCAGAATGACAGGGCTTGGACCTAAGTCACAGTGGGACTGGATCTCTGACCCACCCACCTTCAGCATCCTAGGACCTAATCCTGAGTTCTTGTTGACCTGAATCAGACGGATTATATGAATTATATCCCCCCTTTTGGAGTAAACTGAAAACACAGGGAAATACTGTGGGCCAGATTCTATTCTCAGTGGTGCAAATCCAGAGTAGCTCCTTTGACTTCAATACAATTAAAATTGCTTTAATCCGGGGTAAGTGAAAGCAAAATTTGGACCATTGACTGCAATGGAGTCACTTTGGATTTACTCGGGTGCAGCTGACAGTGGAAGTTTACCCATAACGATTTCACCCAAGACTGAATAATTTCCTCTTTGCAGTGTTTCTCTATGCCAGAGAAACACTGGAGAAATCCAGCAATCAAGTCACTCATGTGCACTGAAAGATTTCAACCAGGTTCCCTGTGCAAGCATCTCTCTCTCTCTCTCAGAGGCTGCATGCCAAGAAGCCCTATTGAGATGAGATAATTTAGGATGTATGTTTTAGTTCCATGCAATATTACGTCTGTTTTATCTCCTTTCAACCCAAGCAAATAATAAAGAAGAGAGTTTGCCAGGGTTGACGGTGAGTGAAAAGGTGGCGACTTTGTTAATATCATTTGAAATGAGACATGCTGTGTGGTTGCCACGCAAAAAGAAACCTTCATTTTTTCTCCTTTATTCCCTCCTTTAACTGCCTCTTAAAAAGACTTTCATACTGACAAAAGGGCCTAGATGCACATGGTGCGCGGACACAGCGAGTGCACAACGTTAGCGGTTCTGAGAACCTGCAGGGTGCATTAAAACCAAATCAAACTTCTAAGTCATTACCCTGTCCTCTCTCCCTGACCTCGTCACCCAGACTCCATTTGTTTGTTTCAACTGCTCATTATATCTTGTCTTAAACTAAGAGTGTACAGGGTTTGTTATGGAGCAGGGACTGTCTTTTAAATCTGGCTCAGCTCCTCGCGGGCAGCAAAGTAGCTCTGTTGAAGTCAATGCCATTGACTTCTTTATTAGCATTATGCCGGCCTGATGCTCAGCTGGAGTAAATTAGCATAGCTTTACTGCAGCATTGGAATTACACCCGCAGAGACTATGAAACCTCAATTGAGATCAGATTTTTTCAAGAGCGTTTAGCTCCCATCCAGGCACCTAAATAAGGACCCAGTTTTCCAAACTGCTCAGCCCCCTGCTGGTCCCCTTGTGACACTAGGGGGCTAGAATTTCAAAAGAATTTCAAAAGGTGCAGCCAAAAGTGGTGAGTGCTTGTGAAAATCTGGCCCAAATGGGGCTCTGACCTAGCTGAGGCATCTAAGTGCTGCTATAATATTAATAATTTAATATATACCCAGAGCCCCAGTAGGAGATTGTGTGTGTGTGTGTGTGTGTGTGTGTCAGGTATGGGGAAAGAGGGAGGCACACAGAGTGCCTGCCATGGAGGGCATGTGGGGGTGCACACAGAGCCACTGGTAGTGGAGGAGAGAAAGAGGGACCCTCGTACAGGAGGAGTGGAGAACGGAGGTGGGGGGGGATTGAGGAGAGTTGCAGGCAGTCCCTGAAATAGAGGGGAAGGGGGCAGTGGCACATGCGAAGCTTGTGGCAGCCCCTGGTGTGTGCAATAGGCTCAGATGACATAATCTATGAAGAACAAAAGAGCGGCCACACTGGGTCAGACCAATGGTCCATCTAGCCCAGTGTCCTGTCTGCCGACAGTGGCCAGTGCCAGATGCTTCAGAGGGAAAGAGCAGAACAGGGTAATTTATCGAGTGAGCCACCCCCTGTCATCCAGTCCTAGCTACCCCTAGTAATGCTAATACCTTTGGATATTTCCCCACCTGTCTCCTTTTATCTATAAGTCAAGCATTGGGGTGTCAGCTTTGAATTCCTCCCTGAGTATCTGGGATCCAATAGGTAGTTTTCTTCAGAATTGAAATAAGGTTTGGGATTTGACCTCTGACCCAGTTGTCACATGGTATTATTGATCTCCTTAAAGGGAATATGCAGGCACACAGGTCTGCCATTTATTGGGCAGATTTATTGGAGCATCCTTAATTTACCAGGATAAACTCTGTTCAGAGGCATTAATTTGTAAAATGTAGCCGATTCGCAGTGGCTAGACCCGTTCCTCAGCTGAAGATGCCACTAGCTGGGAATTATTCAAATATTGATCTGGACATTTCTAATTAACTGCACCCATAAATAGTTACGCATATGCACAAACATTGATTTTCATAGGCCTGCTAATTAGATTTAACACCTGTGGTAACTTATATTTATGTGTTTAATTATCAGATTCATTATGCATTGTAATGAACTTTATTGGCTCAAGAACTAGCCACCATATTTGGCACTCATTGACTTTTCTATTTGCTGGTGAATTAATTGGCTAATCAGAACCATTTCTCCACACTGATGATGATGGTTATTAATAATGATGTTGATTTATTTTTATTGCATTTGCATTATAGTAGTACCTAGAAGCCATGGTCCCATTCTGTTAAGCACTGTACAGATACTGAACAGAGGGATCCTGCCCCAAATTGGTTATAATGTAAGTTAAAGATGAGAGCCAACAGGTGGATACAAGATAAGGAGAACAGAGGAAATAGTCTATTAAAGTTATGCCTAGGACCACATCATGCCAGGCATTGTATATCCTGAGAGACACTGCCTGGCCTAAAGAGTTGACCATCTCAATAGACAAGACAGATAAAGGATGGGCAAAAAGGAAGTAGTATCATCACATTTTACAGTGAAATCAAGTGACTTACTTAAAGTCCCACAGTGATTCTGTGGCAAAGCCAGGAATTGAGCCCAGATTTGCTCAGTGCCAGTCCAGGGTTAGAACATCTCAATATTACTGAGGCGTGAGCCAGCAAAGAATAAAATCAAAGCTGCTACCTGACCCCAAACCTTTGCAATCTCTAATACTGAACATCTGTGCAGAGAGCCTGAGTTGAGTGTAATTACAGCAAAAAGTCAAATGAGTGCCGACCCCCCATCCCAGCTGTTCTTTTGCTCAGTGAATGCAAACCGCATATATTCAATGTGCTTACTTCACAGTAATCTCACTCAGACACTATGCATTTTCAAAGGGCCCAAGTGAGTTAGAAGCATAAGTTCCATTGACTCTAAACCACTTTGGCACTCTGGACAATATTACTGTTGGGAAAAATTCTCCATGTTGAAAGCTAGAAGTAGCTATCAGTCTCATAGACTCACAGGGTTAAGGCCAGAAGGGACCATCATGATCATCTAGTCTGACCTCCTGCACATTGCAGGGCACAGAACCTCATCCACCCACTCCTGCAATAAGTTTATAACCTGTGGCTGAATTACTGAAGTCCTCAAATCTTGAATTAAAACTTCAAGTTACAGAGACTCCACCGTTTACTTCAGAAGAAGGCAAAACCAAACCAAACCCAGGATCTCTGCCAAGCTGACCTGGGGAAAATTCCTTCCTGTCACCAAATATGGCGATCAGTTAGACCCTGCGCATGTGGGCGAGACCCACCAGCCAGGCACCTGGGCAAGAATTCTCTGTAGTAACTCAAAGCCCTCCCCATGTAGTGCCCCATCTCCGGCCGTTGGAGATATTTGTTAATAGCCGTCATGGATGGGCCATGTGCCGCTGCAAAAAAACAATGAGGAGTCCGGTGGCACCTTAAAGACTAACAGATTTATTTGGGCATCAGCTCTGAAGAAGTGGGGTGTTTTACCCATGAAAGCTTATGCCCAAATAAATGTTAGTCTTTAAGGTGCCACCGGACTCCTTGTTGTTTTTGTGGATACAGACTAACATGGCTCCCCCTCTGATACTTGATGCCATTGCAGGCAATCTCATCATACCATCCATCCCCTCCAGAAATTTACCAAGCTCAGTATTGAAACAAGTTAGATTTTTTTTTTTGCCTCCTCTACTCCCTTTGGAAAGCCCCTGTACTCTGACCCCGCTCCCCGGCAGGAGCACCGGAGAGGGAGGCGGGGGGAAGACTACAGGTGGAAGGAATGGGGAGGGGCCCCCACTTGCTCTGACCCATTGCCCCACAAACCCCTAATCTGCCTCTGCTCTTAGAAGCGTATCACAAAATCTCACCCACTTTCTCACCATGCATGTCCAGGGACTTGCAGATAGGGACAAGAGTTACCAAACTGCCAGCTTCCAAAGGGAGTTCAAATAAGCTTTGCCCCAGCCTTGTTTTAACATCTCCGCTCTCTTCCCCCCGCCCCCCACACCTTCCTTTATTGTGACCACAGTGCTTGTGCTGTAGCAGAATATTATGAAGCATTCACTTGCAATTTGGTGCCAGGGCCGCTGGGAAATTGCTGACAATTTGAATGAAAATGCTTGGAAAATTGCAGTGTTTTAGGCCCATTTTGTATGTGTGTGTGCAAAAATTGCAGAGGAAGCACAGGAAGAGGCCAGTGACTGGAAATCTGTTGCTATTTTCCCCCTTGCAGTCCTTATATATTTGTAAACAAATGTGTAAATCGAGCAAAAGAAATGGCCTTTTAAGGAATCAGGGAAAGGATAAAAATATCAGAGTGAAGGGAAATGAAACAGTCGTGCCCTGTGCTGAAAGTCTCTGCTCTTCCCGTCTCTCAGGGTAAAATTTGTTGTAGTGCAGAGGGGCTTAAGAGAGGGTTTAAGTAGTGCATAGACTTTGTGCTGGCTCTCCACATGGGGTGAATTTCATCCTCTGGAAAGGGAAAGGTCAAGCCTCAGTTAAAGCATGTGTAACCCATTAGTTAGTGCATCATAGAATCATAGAATCTCAGGGTTGGAAGGGACCTCAGGAGGTCATCTAGTCCAACACCCTGCTCAAAGCAGGACCAACCCCAATTAGATCATCCCAGCCAGGGCTTTGTCAAGCCTGACCTTAAAAACCTCTAAGGAAGGAGATTCCACCACCATTCCTCCAGCATGTTCCTGGAATGTATATCCCATGAAGCTACATTGAGAGGGGAGTCTGGCCGTATTTCTGAGCTAGGTGCATCCCCTTCTTCTGGCTACACCAAAATTAAAAAAGGTGCATGTAGATGAGCTCTACCCATGTCTCAGCTATTGGGCTAAAGTCTTGGGGTCTGATTTTCCATTGTTCCGAACCTCTATCAGATCAGAACGGTGGTGTTTCACACCCACTTTGCACTGATGTAGGACAATGGAGAATGGGGCCTTGGACTGTACAGGGTTCCACTTTGAGTGTCGCATCTAAACCGTATCTCATATCTATGTTGTAACCAAGTCAGGTGGCAGCTAAGTTGTCACTGGTCCCAGCTAAGTTGGAATTCGAGTGGTGATGGAGCCTAGGGGGATTTAAGAGGAGGGACAAAACTTTCAAAAGTGACTAGCGATTAGAGATGGTTGAAAACATTTCAGTGGAACAATTTTCCTACATAAAATGCAGTTTTGTCAAAATCAGAACAGCTCATAGGAATGTGTCAAAAATTTTCCATGGGAAAGAGATGAAACATGACATTTTGACTTGATCGATTCATTTAGTTTAGGTTTCTATATTTATATTTGCATATATTTAATATTTTAATATAATACAAAAGTGGAAACAAAGTGAATCCAAACAATAAAGTCAAAATGAAACATTTCAATGGTCCCAAATCAAAACAGTTTGGAATTTTTATTTCATGGGAAGTTTAGAAGTATCAGCTTTTTTTCTCACTTTGAATGGGTTTTCCCCCCCTGAAATGGGGGAATTTCCTATAGAATGGAAACTCTGGTTCTTGATGAGCCCTGCTAGTGATTTTCAGTAGGAGACACCTTACAGCGCCCTGGTTTTCAGAAAGTGCTGAACACCTACTGTCTGAAAACTGGGCCCCTTCATGGTGTCTCAGGATGACCCTCCCGAAAAATGGACACACCCTAAATCACTAGTCACTATTTAAAATTTAGGCCACCATAATAACTTGTACCTTCTTCTGTTCATTTGTTCCATAAACTTTCCTACTAACTGTAAAGCTATTTATGTGCAAGGGCAGTTACAGGTGAATGGGGAAGTCTTTATTTCGTAAGTTTAAGTGAGACACCCATCATGGGCTTTTATGAACAATAGAATGTTTCCTTATAAATAATGGGCTTGTGTTACCCTGGGCCCATTGATCACTCTTCATGGACACAGGAGCAAAGAGCACATTGGTGCAATAAACCAGCTACCAGCAATGTCTATTGATCTGTAAAAGCCTCTTGAAACAGAGTGACTTTTCTGTCTGGCCTTGACAGATTTATTTCTTCCTGCTGTGACAACACAGACAAACTTTCATTGGGGAGGGAGGAAAGTGGCTGTTAGTGGCTTTTGCGACCCCTCCATCCCCATCCCAACTCACATCCTCTCGGCTTGGATTTCAAACAGAACAGTGTTTGGCACTTGTCAGATCCACTGAGAGAAGCAATGTATTCCCAGGAATGTGACCACGTCAGACCTGATTCATCAATGTCTAGGGTGTAAAACCCATCCGCTCCAAATGGCAGTCGATACAAGGAGCTGGAGGGACAAGCGCAGACAAATGGCTGAGTTATGTGATGTAGCTTTTCTGAGCTTCTTGAAGGTTCAGAGATGAGTCAGCAAAAGGGTAACCCAAGAGGGAACAGCAGCTACTCACCCTTGACACCCTATCAGAACAAGGTAACCCCTTGATTTCAGCTGAGTGGGTATATTTTGCATGACAGCAACAAACCTTGATAGGGAAAATCTTATATCACTGAAAAAGTGAGAGATACAAAACCGGGGATGCTTTCATGCAGAAGGAGTGCGGTCTAATGGTTATTGCAGGACATAGCTGTCAGGACTTCTAGGTGCCATTCCCAGATCTACTACAGATTCACTGCATGACCTGGGGCAACTCAATTAAGTTCTCTGTGCCTCAGTGAACCACAGATAAAGTAATCCTGCCTCTCGGTAGGGGGTTAGATTAGATGACCCTTGTGGTCCCTTCTAACCCAACGGTTCTGATTCTCTGATTCGAATACCTACCTTCTCCACAAGGCTGTTGGGAGCTTACTTAACTGGGGCCCAGGAACCAGACACAGCAGCAGGCCTTGCCCTCAGGGCCTGCAGCGGTTGCTCAGAAACCGTGACACTGCTGTCTCAGACCTTCCCAAAGGGGTGGGGGATATGGAGATGGTGAGGTACAGAAGGGAATGGGCCATTCAACTTGTGAAGGTGGATTGGCAGCTCTGGAAGGGACTGTGTGAAACGGAACATTGCCCACTGGGGTTTGGCTGGAGCAGTCCGTTTCAGAGTATTTCATGCTGGAATACTTCAGTGCACCTCCTGGAATGTGGTGTGTTGCCTGGAATCCCTTCTGAAGTACTTCCATGCATCTCAAGTCCCTTGTGGAGCACTTCAGTTGCTGAAGTCCCTTCAGGAGTGCTTCACTCTAAAGTGCTTACATCTGGAGTACTTCAATGCATCTGAAATACATTTAGGATTATTTCAGTCAAGACTGCGAGGAATTGGCAGAGCTGAGAGTGGGGAGCCCACAAATGGAATATCAGAGGTTGCTGCAGGTCAGGATGGAGGAACACTGACAGAGCTGTGTGTTGGGTGGGGACTGTAGAGGGGCACCAGCAAAGTAGCGTGCACGGAACTCGGGAGTAGAACTGCAGGTCAGACTCAAGGGACATTGGCAGAGTTACGCGTATGCGGAGGCTCAGGACTGGACTCAAGGGGAGGCTGGACTGGGGAGCTCTGGCTGGCTGTGCTTTGGGTCCTGAGCTTTAACGAGAGCTGACACCAGCAAAAAACAGATAGCAATAACATTACACTTGTAAGGAAACTTGAGTAATGCCACGTGCCCGATGCCTGAGCGTTCTTGCTTCTGTGGGTTTAACCCCATGGGGAGTGGACCAAACCATGATGGAACAGGTACGGGGAGAGGGAAGGGGACCCTAACTTCTGCAGTCAATTGAATGTGTGTCAGCAAGCATAGGCGCCAACTTTCATCTGCGCCGGTGGGTGCTCGCGCCGCCCCGCCCCCGCCCCAACTCCACCCCTTTCCCGCCCGTCAGCCCCACCCCCTTCCAACCCCTTCCCCAAAGTCTATGCCCCCTCCCTACACCTATTGGACCCCTTCCCCAAATCCCCACCCCGGCCCCGCCTCCTCCCCTGAGCGCGCCGCGTTCCCCCTCCACCCCCCTCCCTCCCAGCCGTGCGAAACAGCTGTTTCGCGGCTGCAAGCGCTGGGAGCGAGGGGGAAAAAGCGGGCACACGGCGCGCTCGCAGAAGAGGCAGAGGCGGAGCGGAGGTGAGCTGGGGCGGGGATGCAGGTTGGGGAGCTGCCAGTGGGTGCACAGAACCACAGACTCGGTGCCTATGTCGGCAAGGTCAGCTCCCAGACTACTGCACTGGGCAGCGCAGAATAGGGAGGAGGTGACCAGCCCTCTGTGGAGAAAGAAGTGGTTCAGGGCTATTTAGAAAAGCTGGACGAGCACAAGTCCATGGGGCCGGATGCGCTGCATCCGAAGGTGCTAAAGGAGTTGGCGGATGTGATTGCAGAGCCATTGGCCATTATCTTAGAAAACTCATGGCAATCGGGAGAGGTCTCAGATGACTGGAAAAAGGCTAATGTAGGGCCCGTCTTTAAAAAAAGGAAGGAGGAGGATCCGGGGAGAAACAGGCCAGTCAGCCTCACCTCAGTCCCTGGAAAAATCATGGAGCAGGTCCTCAAGGAATCAATTCTGAAGCACTTAAAGGAGAGGAAAGTGATCAGGAACAGTCAGCATGGATTCACCAAGGGCAAGTCATGCCTGGCTAACCTAATTGTCTTCTATGATGAGATAACTGGCTCTGTGGATGAGGGGAAAGCAGTGGACGTGTTATTCCTTGACTTTAGCAAAGCTTTTGATACGGTCTCCCACAGTATTCTTGCCAGCAAGTTAAAGAAGTATGAGCTGGATGAATGGACTATAAGGTGGATAGAAATCTGGCTAGATCATTGGGCTCAACGGGTAGTGATCAATGGCTCCATGTCTTATGAGCTCGCAGTGTGATACTGTGGCCAAAAGAGCTTAATGCGATCCTGGGATGCATAAATACGGTAATCTTGAGTAGGAGCAGAGAGGTTATTTACCTTTGTATTTGGCACTGGTGTGACCGCTGTTGGAATACTGTGTCCTGTTCTGATGCCCATCATTCAAGAAGGATAAATTTGAGAGGGTTCAGAGAAGAGCCGTGAGAATGATTAAAGGATTAGAAAACTTGTCTTATTGTGGGAGACTTAAGGAGCTCAATCTATTTAATTTAGCAGAGAGAAGGTTAAAGGGTGACTTGATCACAGTCTGTAAGTTTCCAGATGAGGAACAAATATTTAATAACAGGCTGTTCGATTTAGCAGAGAAAGGTCTAATATGATCCAGTGGCTGGAAGCTGAAGCTAGACAAATTCAGACTGGAAATAAGGCGTACATTTTAATGGAGAGAGTAATTAACCATTGGAACAATTTACCAAGGGCTGTGGTGGATTCTGTATCACTGATCATTTTTAAAACAAGATTGGATGTTTTTCTAAAAATTAGGCTTTCAGAATTATTTGGGGGAATTTCTATGGCCTGTGTTAGACAGGAGTTCAGACTAGATCTAAGTGGTCCCTTCTGGCCTTAAAAAGAACGAGAAGTACTTGTGGCACCTTAGAGACTAACAAATTTATTTGGGCATAAGCTTTCGTGGGCTAAAACCCACTTCATCAGATGCATAGAGTGGAACATACAGTAGAAAGATATATATATATATCTACACAGAGAACATGAAAAGATGGGGGTTGCCATACCAACTCTAAGAGACCAATTAATTAAGGTGAGCTATAATCAGCAGGAGAAAAAGAAAAAAAACACGTTTGTAGTGATAATCAGGATGGCCCATTTCAAACAGTTGACAAGAAGGTGTGAGTAACAGTAGGGGGAAACTTAGCATGGGGAAATAGATATCAGTTTGTGTAATGATCCAGCCACTCCCAGTCTGTATTCAAGCCTAATTTAATGGTATCCAGTTTGCAAATTAATTCCAGTTCAGCAGTTTCTCGTTTTTGAAGTTTTTTTCATGACTCTATGAATCCAACTGACTCTTCCATTGCATTCTCTTTGCAGTGGCAGCAGTAAGAAATGTCCACTGGGCTTAGGAATTAATGACAGTCTGGCAACTGGCGGCAGCTCATGGGCTCTCCATCCTGCCTGCAAGCCAATTTGCTGTGTCTCATTCGTTAGCATAACGGCTGTGCTAATTGTCCCCTGTGAGGCTATAATGACCGGGCTGCGGGAAGATGAAAAGGCTGCTGGGAATAGATGGGGACAACAGCTTGCTTTTTAATGAGGTAAACTGCTGCCTAAGGGTCACTGTTGCTTCTCTTTTCCCACTCCCCACGCAAAGGAGATTAAACGAAGGACCTCAACTCTACTGGCCTAGCCAAAAAGGGACGTGATTGGATGGCAGAGCCAGAGCTGCATTGCATTGCACCCCTCTCTTCTAAAAACAAACACGCGTCAAACAGGCTTCATTTCCTTGTCCAGCAGCCTCTGTGTCAGAAAATCATCTCTCCCATTAATGTGTTGCTATTATTATGGTGACACCTACCGAGATTGGGTCCCCATTGTGGTAGGCCCTGCGCGCACACGTAGCGAGGGATAATCCCAGCCCTAGAGAGCTTGCAGTCTAAAGAGACAAAGGCACAGAGGAATGTGGAGCCAGATTTTCCAAAAAGCTCAGTGCCCAGCAGCTCCTATTGCAATGTTACTGGCCAGCGTTTCATAACAGCTCAGCACTCATAACCTGCTGAGCTCTTTTGACAATCTGGACCCAGGTGACTTGCATAAGGTCCCATGGGAGGTGGGTAGCAGAAGTAGGAATTAATTTTAGTGACGTTACACCAACCTAAAGCTGGAGTGGAGAATTAGCTTTAGCTTTCTCGCCTGGACAATGGCTGGGTCACGTGCCCCCCCATGATTTGCTGCTTGTTTTATACTGAGCATGCTCATACAGACTGAGCGTGCTCAGTAACACTGCTGAAGCAAGCTGCCCTCACTCTGCTCCTCCTCAACTATTGGCAGGCACGAATCGCCTCTGGTTGATGTTTATGGGGGTTTAGAGTCACTCATTCATGAGCCATTCTGACCAGGGGTGGCTCTATACATTTCGCCGCCCCAAGCATGGCACTCAGGCTGCTGTCAGCGGCGTTTCTGCGGGCGGTCCCAGGTCCCGCGGATTCGGCGGCGTTCCTGCGGGCGCTCTGCTGGTCCCGTGCCGTGACACCCCCACCGCCGAATGGCCACCGAGACCGCGGGACCGGCGGACCTCCCTCAGAAATGCCGCCGAAGGCTGCCTGACTGCCGCCCTCACAGCAACCGTCACGCCGCCCCCCGCGGCTTGCCGCCCCAGGCACGCGCTTTCCGCGCTGGTGCCTGGAGCCGGCCCTGATTCTGACTGATATGTTGAGTAGAGCTGGGTGAAATATTGTAAGTGAAAATGTTGTCAGCAAAAAGTGCAGATGCAATGACACCAAAGCATGTTGTGAATTCGTGTCAATGTCACCAAAACAAAAAATACCCTCAAAAACCCAAAATGTTTCATTATGACATTTTCAAAATGAAACATTTCAATTTTTCGGTTTGAAACAATTTTTTCTTTCGTATTTCCTTTAATTTTCTTTCTTTTAAAAAATGTTTTTAAAAGCTCAACATTGAAATGAAATATTTTCTTTTGGGTTGAATGAAATTATTTTTTTTACTTTTTGATTTACCGAAATTTTTTTAAAAAATCATTTTCTCTTCTCAAAGCAATTTTTTCTTGGATTTTGTTAGGAATTGCCATCAAACCGAAAAATCCAGTATTCACCCCAGCTCCGGTGCTGAGTATATACCACTGCTCATTAGTGCTCTCGACTGTGATGCATTGCCTGTTCCCATCTGTCCATGCTCTCATGCAAGCACCAGGGTTCTGCTAACTCATTCCTAAACTTGTTTTCCTTTCTTTCTGTTTTCCACCCTCTCTCTTCTGATTTCCAAAACGGGAACTCTCTGGAGATCCCTTGTAGCACAAGGCAGTTTACATTCAATCTAGAAACCTTGTTAAAGACCTGGAGGGGAGGGAAAGAGAAAATCAAACTGTTGATCAAATTAGACGAATTCTCGAAGCCTGGCTTACACATACAGAATGAGATGCTAATTAATGAACAGCAAAAGCAGCCAGGCTCCAATTTGCATAAATATGCATTGTCAAACTGTTAGGTAAACAAAGCCCAGTAATGGCAGCACAAGATGGATTCATTACACAAGAGATCCCAGCAAGGCTGTTCAGAAGGGATTACAGCCTCTGCAATTTTATGTATATATTTATTTATTTATTTTCCTTTTTAATTTCTCTCTCTCCGGATAGAATTCAATTTGACGTCTATAATCAGCTGCAGACAGAACCCCCTGATGTAAAACCTAGACATGAATAATAATAAATGGAACCTTTTCCTTTTTTTTCTTTCTTCTTTCTTTGTATAGAAACATTATTGTTAATATATATATATTTGGTCTGCACATAAAGAAATGGGATGTTAATATGTACATGTAAAATGCATATGACGGATGCTTTATAATCCTTTCTAATTACAGCTAATTGGGGCCCTTGATCGTGCTGAACGCTGAGAGCTGGCACAAGGAGGTCAGCCCATTCCAATGTACAGGGGATAATTAGATACGCTGGAGTTAATGGGCAACTTAGGAGCTTCCTTTTTCATTCCCCTTTGATAAATGGAAATGCTCAAAATAAGAATACAGACACATTTCAGCTTGATTGTTCCTCCTCTGAATCATTGGGATGTTTGTCGCCTGGGATTCATTCTTCATCAGGAATTAGCAGAGCCAGCCATTGCATTGCTCCATTGCGGTAGGCTTGACATGTGTTTTGTTTGGCATCTGTAGTTCCAATTTGCTGGGTTGGATGAGATGTGTTTTCTGATCCTCTGGGAGGAAAGGTGTGTAATGAATTGCAGTGCGTATGTGCGCACATGTGGGCACTCCATCGCCTTCTACTGGCTGGAACCAGAACTTCTGATGGGTAGATCTGTGCAGTTAACAGCAAAATGGAACTTCTGTTTCAGCTCAAGTGGTAGGGTAGGGTGACCAGATGTCCCGATTTTATAGGGACAGTCCCGATTTTTGGGTCTTTTTCTTATATAGGCTCCTATTACCCCCCACCCCTTGTCCCGATTTTTCACACTTGTTGTCTGGTCACCCTATGGTAGGGGCCTGTGTGTTTGGTGCCAGAGTAGCTGAGTTCTTTCCCTGCTCTTGCTGTGATGTTCCAAGGATGTGCAGTATAGTATCCGAAATTCCAAGATGTCCTCACCTTTGCTGTAGGTGGTATGTCCATGTGCTCTAGATGGCTAAGTTTAGTTGGGTTGGTTCTTTGTGTTTTGGCTGCTGGTGTTGACGTGGCAATTTTGCATTTGGTTTCTAGTGGCTTTAGAGCACTAATTTGGGTTTCAGCTGGTAGATTCAGCCTGGTAGATCAATTGTATCTATCTTAGGGTTTATACTGCTGTCTTCTGCTTTGAGCAGGGGACTGGACTAGATGACCTCCTGAGGTCTTTTCCAACCCTAATCTTCTATGATTCTAAGATTCTATCTCCACAGCATCTGAACACCTTTCCATAACATTTTTGCAGTAGAGCTGGTCAAATACAGCAAATTGATTCCATTAATATGGGTCTGAATGTACAAATTGTGTTCCATGGACATCTTACCATCCGGGAGCCGTGAGATTGCCCCTAGAATGTTCAATGCCTATAGAATACCCAAAGCCAACCAAAGTGACTAGAGGTCAAAGGAGTTTAAATTCCTACGGCACTTCCTCAACCCTTTACTGGAGTCTATGTCTATACCAGAAAAACTAGTCTAATGTGAGGACGCTTCTCTTTTGATTTGATGCAATGCTTATATGGGGAAGGCTGCCGGAGGTATTCTTGGAAATCCGAAAAATACAGACTGAAGCAGAGAAGGCGAAGCCAACATGCTTTACATTTTCTTGTAAACTATGTAATCACACCGGTGTATCATTTGCTTTAATCCCAACCCCCTAAAGTTCTCGGTGGGGTAATTTTTTAGTGTGTGGTGGAATGATCTGAAATGACATTTCCTTGGGCTACCAGGGGAGAGGAAAACCTGCTGAGAAGGAAGTCACCAGAAATGGCCCATTGCCACTAGCTGTAGCACATTTTTACTTCTTTCCTCCCAGCACACAGCTTCCCCATTTTCTGACTAGAACCAAAGGGGCAGGGGGGCTGATTTTTCCAACAGCATTGCCTGATTTCCCAGAGTTTATGGAGCCTTCTCCCAGAAATGAGAAACGTGAAAACCCAGCTGCCGTTCGCAAGGGAACTAGAAGGAAGTAGAGCCCTGGTGCTCAGCGTCAGTGCAGCAAAGCTTGGCTTTCTTGAGACAATACAAGCCCACTATACATTGCTAACATGGTGTGAACTGCCCATTGCCACTGATTTACAGAGAACTAAGCCACTGCAGCATGTGCATGTGCACACTCCAATTTGTACTCTATTAAACTAGCTACTGTGAGTGTTCACCATTGTCCTTTCCTGGATGGAATCCGAACTGCTCAATCTCTGTTATAGGAGAGGCAGGGTGGTCTAGTGGGCAGGACAGCAGCTTGAGAATCAGGAGCCGAAGGTTCTAATGCCAGTTTTGCCTCCAATGTGCTATGTGACCTTGGGCAGATCAATTCCTCTCTCTCTGCGCATCTGCTTTTCCTCCCACTCTTTGACTGTTTAGACTGTAAGCTCTTTGGGGCAGGATCTGTCTCTCACTGTGTGTCTAGCACAACCATAGGCACCGACTCCGTGGGTGCTCCAGTGCTGGAGCACCCATGGGGAAAAATTGGCACCCACCGGCAACTCCCCGCCCGCCCCGGACCCGCGGCAAACTCGCCAGAGCACCGGGAGACGTTGCGGGGCCCCGCCGCCGACGCTGGGCAACGCTGCGTCGGCATCGGGGGTGGGGCCCCACCACGTCGCCCGGCGTCAGCCCCCACCGGTGCCACAGGAAGTTGGCGCCTATGAGCACAACGAGGCCCTGATCTTAACTGGGAGCTGTAAGAGCGGCTGTGATGCAAATAAAATAGTATCTACACTTGAAACAGCTAATGGTGATTCCCCCATCTAAGGGGTAGTTAGATGGATGGGCAGATAGAATTGAAAGGTTTTGACTGGCTGATTATTCACTCTTAGTAAGTTTTCTTCGCTGCTCCAGAACAGTCGATCATACCACATCAGCTGATTTTTAGGTTGATATCATCATTTTCACGGTAAAAAAACCCAGAGGAAATGAATGGAAACTCATCAGCATAAGGAAGAAATAACATGCATTAAAAATAATAACAATACTTTTTTTAAAAAAATAAGCAAAAGTAAAACATGACCCCCTCAGAATGTAAATGTCTCCAAACACCACAGCAGCAATGAAGGCGTTTCTTCCCCCTCTCCCTCACGCTATTGCAGAGGGGCCTATGCATCATTTCAATCCAGCTTAAACCCTGTGTTGAGGATTTACGTGGTGCATGCCTAAAACTTTGGGCTGCCCCTGTGCACAGGAGCAGATTTCACCCCTGTGCAGTTTGTTCAATGAAACGGTGACTGTACTTTTCGGATTAAACATTGAACCAAATCCTGATTTCAATGTATCTCAGACGTGCCCCGCAGAGAGAGACTCATATGTGGAACTTTCCATTTTCCATTTGAGAATTAGTGCGGGTTGCACTGGCAGCTGGTGAACAATATATTACAGTATGTGCTGCAGTGAATAGTTTGTGATATCAGTTACCAAGGCTGGGCTCTGAGTAGCTGTGTTACCTCCGTTATGGGCAGAATTTTGTAGGTCAAAATAATAAGTGTTTGCATTGGCGCGGGGGTGAGGGGTTGGAAATCTCTAAAGCCCACCAGGATATATTATTCTCCTCCTCCTCTGCTCTGCTCACTTTCTTGGTTTGTGTAATAAGCTTCCGCACAGGATGTAAAATAAATTAAAAAAGAAAAGAAAAGCTGAGGATGGAAAATAATTGTTAAAGGTTCCTCCTCAAGCAAAGGAGATGGCAAAGAAAGTTGCACTTCCATCCTTAACCTGCACTGTTACATCTAGGTATAGGCAGCATTTAGGCCCGTATTCAGTAAAACACTAAAGAATATGTTTAACTTTCACCCCATGAATGCAAAGCCCCATTGACTTCAATGGACCTCTCAAGTGCTTACGTGCTTTGCTGAATCGGAGCCTTACTGAGGTTATTTTAGGTGAGGTGGTTATGATTTAGATCTTCTAATGCTCTTCCCCTCCCCATACTACCGGCAGATCTCAAAACACTTTGTGCTTGAAGGTCAGTATTGCTGCCTAGTCCCCCTTCCCCATTAAATATGTGAGGACCATGAGGCAAGTCCCTGTGACCTAGCCCTTCCTTGAAATTGTGCTCCTCAGCCATTATCCTAAACCAGGGGCAGGGCTGGCGCTACCACTAGGCAACCCTAGGTGGTCGCCTAGGGCGCCAGGATTCGGGGGGCGGCATTTCTTACCTTCTTCAGCCGCTGGGGTCCTCAAAATGCCGCCGAGGACCCCGGCGGCCGAAGAAGCTGCCGCCGAAATGCCGCCGAGGACCCTGGTGGCTGAAGAAGCTGCCGCCGAAATGCCGCCAGGGTCCTCGGCGGCATCTTCGGCCGCCGGGGTCCTCGGCAGCATTTCGGCGGCAGCTTCTCCCGGAGGCGCTGCCTAGGGTGGCAAAGAAGCTGGCGCCGCTTAGCACTAGCTCCCTGGGGCCAGTTCACTCAAATGACCTCAACAGGCAATGCTAATGGCCCCATTCTCTTCCTACTCATTACTCCATCCCTTCCCAACAATACAGCATAGCTAGAGAGCAGGGCAGCAAAATGCAGACGTCACATGCCACAAAATAGTTTCTCATTTATATCTGTCAAATGAGAGTCTTAGGAGACGGCAGCTCAGACTATCACGTAGCCTGCTTTCCTTCAACCTCTCAGGAGCCAGGATAACATCCATCCATTCAGAGGAGTTACTCCAGTTTTGCACTGGTGTAGCTGACAGCAGACTCTGGAGGCTGACTACGAAGTGCGTTAAGAACCCTAGTCACCAGTTTTATGTGAGGTTACCAAGGCTGGGCTCTGAGTAGCCCAGTGGGCTCCGAGTAGCTTCACATTTCAATGGGCTTCAGCCAGGTCTGGAGTGAATCTGACCCATGTTAGCGGCGGAGGAGCAGTATTCTCCCTCCCTGCATTTGCCATTCTCCTCGTTGTCCCCTGGAAGCAGCTTTCTCTGAAGACACCGCAGTTAGCGGTTAGAAGGATAGAAAGAGGATTAGCAGAAGATGAGGGATCAGTAATCAAGGGGAATTGGCCTGGGAGGGGGAGGAAGGGAGAGTTTGCTGCTTGCAGTCTCGTCTGTAAGAAAATCCTCTCATGAGCTATTTGAAAGGATAAAAACTCCTACTCATGTTGACCCTGTCCCTCTGATTGGGGTGACATCAAGCACTCGTGAAAGGGACAGTGGGTGTCTGCATTGTCAGAGCAGGAGCTCAGGGACGGGAGGAGGGGAGTGTGCAGAGCAATTCACCGCTCAGTAGAGACTGTAGGAGGTAGTGAAATACAAAACAGAGAGATTGAGTTAAGTGAACAGCAGGGAACTGTTGGAAGAGGTGTGGGTCAAAGGGAATGGGAGTAATCAGAAGGTCATTTGGTACCATGTCTCCTGGTATTATTATGGCCGTGAGTGGGAGTGTGGGGTGTTTGCATAGAGCATGTATGCACGAACATGTGGGTGTATATAGTCGTATGGACATGGGTTGTATAAAACCCCAAGACAGATGGATAGATTATGTTTGTGGATGAGTGCTGTCTATCTCTATCAGGGGTGGATGCATAGTTGTGAATGCTGTTTGGTGTGAGTGAATGTTGTGTGGTGTATCAGTGAAGATTGTGCATGCACGTGTGAGTACTGTACCGTATGGTCTCTCTGTGTGTGATTTTCCCCATGAGAGAGCTTTAAGAGCTGGCTGAGGGCAGCACACTCAGAACTACCAGGCACAACCCAAAATATCTTGGATCTCCTAACGTTTGATATCTGGGGGCAGGAAACAGATCTCCAATCCTGGTCTGAGATCCTGATATGACTGAACTGGGATTAGATTTCTGCTTGTTAACAACTTGTAGATTTTTATGGGAGGTCTAACCCTATTTTTTATGACATATTGAATCTGTTTTATAGAAGCCCAAAGAATCATAATATAAATATAATATAAAATATAAATGGAGATATGCCAATCTCCTAGAACTGAAACGACCTTGAAAGGTCATCGAGTCCAGTCCCCTGCCTTCACTAGCAGGACCAAGTACTGTCCCCTGACAGATTTTTTTTTGCCCCAGATCCCTAAATGGCCCCCTCAAGGATTGAACTCACAACCCTGGGTTTAGTAGGCCAATGCTCAAACCACTGAGCTATCCCTCCCAAAACATCATACCAATGTTTTGTTTTCCAAGGAAGACCAAATGAGGTTAGGCTGTTCTTTCAAAGAGCTCCATCAGGAATTGAAAGAGGCAGCCCTGAGGTTGAGACAATGTGACCTGCATGCTGTAGCTTTTCCATCTATTCTAGCATCTTGCTCACAATGTCCATGTGATTGTGTGCATTTCTTTATTCCACAGAGAAAGTTTTGATGCTCTTTTTTACATGCATAGAAATCAGTGTCAGAAGCCCTCGCACTTGTGGGAAACCCTGCAGGAACAAACTAATGTGAAGAGCACAGGGCGCTAGAAGATACTTGCAATAATTGGTTACTGTATGCATGCACTGATGCTCAGCAACCATGGAATTTCGCAATTTGGTAAAAACATAGATAGGTAGATATGTGTGTGTGTGTATATATATGGAGAAAGAAAGATGGATAGATTTTGCTAAAGCAACAGATTTTCAGTTTGGATCCCAAAGGGTTAATATAAACGAGACTGTGAGGGGGAAAATATATGAAATATCCATAATATTAAAACTGATAACTCACGCCTTTGCTGTGTTCCTTTAAGGATTTCAGAAGCAATGTGGAAAAGGAGGTAACTGATGCGCTAGCTCTTCATCTTCCCTAATCCTCTTTTCGTTCCACTGGCAAAGGTTTGCAAAAGATGCAAATGAGAGTTTTCCTGTATTGCAATGGGTAGGATCAGCGAGTGAATCACTTCCAGGTTTTAGCAGTTCTAACACACTTTGCAAGGTAATGCTTAAATATTTATTTAAAAACGAAAGTGGGGGGAGGAGAAGAAGAGAGGGGGACATAAAATTAAAACTTTAATTATCTCACAATTCATATTTAATGCCAGTCATCATTACTTCCGGATAATGGATTTACTGTAATAAGCGCTGTCCTTCAGCTCGTTGTGGGCCCGTCCTTGGGTGTTTAAGTCTGGGAGGAGATCGTGGTCTTAGTTTAGATGACGCCTCCAGTGCTTAGAGACTGCGTTGGTAGGCAGTGCGGAGAAATCTTAAATAGTTGTTAGACAGACAGACAGACAACCATTCACAAGCTCCAGAGAGAGTCTCGTGGCTTCTACTCACTCTAGGCCCATTGGAGTTCAGGCTTTTTCTGATAGTGGTTTTCCCCATCCCTAACGTGGAACAGAGGGAGGTTACGTGCTGAGGAAGAGGAGAAAGTACAGTGAAGTTGCTGCAAAAATCCATGTTGAACAATTGCTCAGGCTGAGCTGGGGTCCAAGAGCAGCCCATGTAAAGAAACCCCCTTCCTTCCCCACTCCACACCCAGGAGGCCAAGGAAAAATTCTTATGAGGCCCCAGAATGCTGATGGCTGCCACTGGAGTTTACAGTTCAATTTCTCCAGGATACCTCCAGGGACTCATCAGCTTCCTTTGAACCCAAAGATCTGCTGAGCAAAATCGCAGCTCCGTAAACTCCAGGAAGGTGCAGTGCAACTGATATTAAATATTAATGTGCTGAGAACATTAGGAAAATCCATTGGAACTTAAGTGACTTTGAATGCGAAACACTGATTAACTGCTGGAGGGGATTACCGGGGAGGTAAATGGGAAGTTACATGGGGAATCGCCTAATATGGATTGATCAGGGGCTCCCTTTAGACCAGAGAGGGCTTATTAGACACAGTACCTGATGCTGCTATTCAAAAGCTATGGTTAGTCAAGCTCCTTTGCCTCGCCTTTCTAACAGCTTATTAGAAGCCCCTGGATAGTGGAATATCTCCAAATAGGATGAAGCTGTATTTACTAATTCTTGAGGATTAGCAGAAATAGCATTATTAAGATCCCTATCAGAGGCTGTTGCAAGGTATGAGGCTGCTTTGTAGTATCTCCATGTTGGTGAAGTTACAGGAAGTGCAAAGGCAGAAGCTTGACGTACCAATAAAGTGAGTCCAGTTACGTTAACCTACCTCTGGCTGCCATGCCCTGAAACCATGGAGGCTTGGGAAAGACATTGTAGCAGAAAATCAGCTGATCTTTTTCAGGTGCTCAGAAATACTCATACTCACGAGTGGGCTTTAGGAGATGGTGTTTCCAATAGCCATGTAACTTTTAGCAAAATAGAGACCACAGCCTGATGGGGGAAGGGGCTGTAACAGCCTGATGGGGAAGGGGCTGGCACCCCCACGTTCGGAACTCCTTAAATCTTAATAGAGAATGACTGCTGAGAATAGGCTAACCCTAAAGGGTGTTCTGGGACTGAGCACAGGACTGGGAACCTGGACTCCTGAAGTCCATTCCCAGCTCTGCTACTGATTTGATGTGACACCTTGAGCAAGTCACTTCACCTCAGCTCTTCTGCTGTACCCCGATCCTGGCCTGAAGTACCCCTGCTATTCTAGCCTTTTCCCTCCTAGTTCCACTGATGCACCCACAGCACACTCTTATATTCCGGTCTTTCTTTCACCCAGCTCTCCTGCCCTGCAGCACTCCTATTATATCCTGAATGGAGACGGCCAATGGTGTGAAATGGTGAGCTGGTTTCCGTGATATAAAAAGAGAAACACTAAACCTAATTTTCACAGTGACCTAAAGATCAAAATTTAGTCTGGGTCTCAAGTGGCAAAAAAGAGTTGATGAACTAGTGGACTTTGCCTCAGCAGCCTCCTTGGTTCTCTCTGTATAAATGCTCAGGTGTCTGTCATATCTCTGAGCATACATGGTGTTCTGTATCCAGCAGACAGAACCCCAGAAGTGGAATCTTTGAATGAGTCCCCATGTTCCGTTGGACAGGATGGTAACTGATAGAAAAGGGTCTTCACTCAGATTTACAGAAAACCTCTTATGTATTTTCTGTTGGACCAGTAGAAGTTAAGGGTTAGAAGGAAAGAATCACATCATCTCTGTAATTAACTTCTCTGGCGAGGATGGGTGGCTTTATTAACTCTGTCTTTCTTCCATAGCAACATAAATACCGGCAATAAATCAACCAGTTACAGACTTTAATAGACACGACTCACTGGGGTCAATCCAGCCCTTGTCCCTCTTAGACTATGGTGCCTTCCGCCAAGCACCAGCAGGAAGGACCAGTTTAAGCTTCGCAAATGGGAAGGAAGTTATTTAGCTGTGTAGGGTGTGCAGGGATTAAGCAGAGGCCACTTTCTCAATCCCTCTGCATGGAGAAAATAGGCTTCCAGCAGGGTTTGAAAAACAGCTTGTTGCTACAAGTAAGGCAACTACTAGAGTGCAGTTAAGGTAGCCTTGTGGCTGATGCACTGGGGTGGACTGCTGATCATGGGGGGAGGGATAGCTCAGTGGTTTGAGCATTGGCCTGCTAAACCCAGGCTTGTGAGTTCAATCCTTGAGGGGGGGCCATTTAGGGATCTGGGGCAAAAATTGGGGATTGGTCTTGCTCTGAGCAGGGGGTTGGACTAGATGACCTCCTAAGGTCCCTTCCAACCCTGATATTCTATGATTCTATGTGTTCAAATCCTGACTTTCCTATAGTCTCTTACCTGAATCACTTACTCTCATGAGGAAACTGAGGCAAAGGGAAATAAAATGACTTGTACAAAGCAGGTCAGCGCAGAGACAAGACTAGACCTCAGGAGTCCTGATACATTTTTTTCCCCTTTCCCACAAAATTTCCTCTCCTCTTTAAAAAAAATTATTTTATGTCTGGTTCATCCTGTCTGACAAATTGTTCTCCCTCAGCTGTCACTTTTCAAAATGCCTCCTCCAGCAATTTGTTTGGTAACTGGAAGGAAAAACTCTTTCAGAAGATGAATCTTTTATATGGAAAAAAATAATCTTTCAAATTGTGTTTGTTACACAGCCCGGCTTTTTGTCATTCACCTTTTTCTTTTTAATGGCTTCAGAAACACACCTCTTAACCATTGGTTTGTCTGCTCTGGACGGGCCTTTATTTTTTTCTCTATTATTTGACTATTATTTTTTAAACCTTTCTTTCTTCCCTAAAGATGTGTGCTCGCTCAACCAGAAGGTATGACCATAATGTAGGAATCACAGGGGGAAATTCCAGGGTTTGCATTATACAGTAGGTCTGACTAGATGGTCATAATGGTTCCTTCTGGTTTTATAATCTGTTAATCTATGAATCTCTATCTTTGATTAGTCAAGACAAACATTGGGCTACTCCACCAGTCTTTCGTATCTGAATACCTCGATTAAAATCTTGTTCAGGTAATTAAGGGAAATGAGTTTTTGGTGACCCTGTCATATTGCCTTCCTATAAAGCAGTGTGTATTAGTTATAACTTTAGACAGAGTATTGGTCTGACTAGACCAGTGATCTGATCTGATGTGGCAAACCCTATGCTCCTGGACTGTCAGATGAGACTGCGGCAGAAGTGTGTTCATATCTTAAAAGAACTATTTTACTCAGCCAACTCAACAGTTACTTTTCAGGAGCCCAGGACTAGAACAGCTCTGGGGAGCAGGGAAGGAGAGTCCCAGCATCAGGACTGAAGAGCATTGGCACAGCTGTGTGAGAGATCAAGACCAAAGTGGGAGTTAATATCACAAGTGAGGGCTGAGGTGCATTGACAGAGCTGTGCATGGCAGGCTTAGCATTGCAAAGGTTACTAAAGGCCTTACTGGAGGCACATTGCCAGACCTGTGTTGGGGGCTCAGGGCTAGACTAGGGTGGGGAGGGAGGTTGCTATTAAGGTGCATTGCCAGACCTGTGTTGGGGGCTCAGGGCTAGACTAGGGTGGGGAGGGAGGTTGCTATTAAGGTGCATTGCCAGACCTGTGGTTTCCAGGACTGGAATATGAGAGACTGCTGCAAAACAGAGCTGCGAGGCATTGGCAAAGCTGCCAAGAGGTCCCAGGGCTCCAGTAGAAGGCAGAGCTGTGGGCCAGGATTCAGATGCGTTGCCAGAGCTGTGTGAGGAGGCTTCTAGAGAGTCCCTGCCTACTCTGTCGCTGGTCGTTACCAATGCTATCATTCCCTTACGTTCCCAAACATCAAAAGCCAGCCCCCACACCTCAAAAATGCATGTTTTTTATGTTTGCTTTAATAGAAGAGTCTTGTCTTATTGATTGCAATCCACATGCTGGCATGGCCGTGTGTAGCTTCAGTAGACAGAGCGAATAAATCAATGGGAATCCCAGGGTGCAGTGCTGTTTCCCAGTTTAGCGGATTATCTCATTTCTCATTGTGGAAGGAGTGCCCATCGCCAGGGCTTGGAACACGAAACACTCAGCCTCCGAAGCGCCCAGAGGTGCCTGCTGGTGATATTCAACAAGTAAATCAGCCTTCTGGAGACTGAGTGAGCTGACTGCCCAACTCATCAAAAGCAGCTCAAGTCAAAGGAAAGGAGAGGTGATCGGCCTGCCAGAAACAGTCATATGCATCGAGCCCGGGGCCAGTTGCAAAGGGAAGGTAAAAATGTTGTGTTTCAACTTTATCACTTTGATTCCTGGTGTTTATACTATATTTAAGGCTGTCAAGTGATTAAAAAAAATAATTGCCATTAATCGTGCCGTTAAACAATAATAGAAAACTATTTCTATAAATATTTTTGAATGTTTTCCACATTTTCAAATATATTGATTTGAATTGCAACACAGAATACAAAGTGTACAGTGCTCACTTTCTATTTATTTTTTTCTTATAAATATTTGCCCTGTAAAAATAAATAGTATTTTTCAGTTCACTTAATACAAGTACTGTAGTGCAATCTCTTTATCATGAAAGTTGAACTTACAAATGTAGAATTATGTACAAAAATAACTGCATTCAAAAATAAAACAATGTCAAACTTTAGAGCCTACAAGTCCGCTCAGTCCTACTTCTTGTTCAGACAAACAAGTCTGGCTACAATTTGCAGGAGATAATGCAGGAGATAAAGTAATGGATTCAGTGACTTTCCGTGACCACTGTGACTTCTGCAATGGCCGGTGAGACTGGCTCTGGGGCTGCCCGAGCAGATCAAGCAGTCCCTGGGCCAGTCGTACCGGCTGCTGCTGGGGCAGTTTGGGTGTGGGAGGGGACTCAGGGCTGGGGCTTGGGGTGTGGGGCGGCGCTTATTGGGACGGGGGCTTCCTGGAAGTGGCCGGCATGTCCCTGCAGCTCCTAGGTGGAGGGGGCAGGGGACTCTGTGCACTGCCCTTGCCTGGAGGCACCACCCCACAACTCCCATTGGCTGTGGTTCCCAGCCAATGGGAGCTGCCGAGCCAGAGCTCGTGGCGGGGGCAGCACGTGGAGCCCCCCGGCCTTCCTTCCCTCTAGGAGCTGCTTCTGGGGAGCTTTGCGGAGCCCAGTAGGGAGCCTGCCAGCGCCGCCAACCCTCCACCCCCCAGCACCAGCAGGGGTCCCAAGCTGTGTGCCACCACCCACTCCCTCCCACAGCACCAGCGGGGGTGCCGGACTGCATGCTTCCACCCGCCTCCCCCCTAGCAATAGCGAGGGTCCCGGGCCACATGCGCCACCTACCTCTCCCACTCCAGCACCAGTGGGGGTCCCAGGCCACGCGCGCCACCTGCCTCCCCCTCAGGACCCCAGCCCAAGTTTTAGTTAGGGGTATATAGTACAAGTCATGGACAGGTCACGGGCCATTAACTTTTGTTTAATGCCCGTGGCCTGTCCATGACTTTTACTAAAAATACTTGTGACTAAAACATAGCTTTAATAATTTTTACAGTGCAAATATTTATAATAAAAACAATATAAAATGAGCATGGTTCACTTTGTATTCTCTGTTATAATTGAAATCAATATATTTGAAAATGTGGAAAAACATCCAAAATATTTAATACATTTAAATTGACATTCTGTTGTTTAACAGTGCAATTAAAACGGCGATTAATTGTGAATAATTTTTTAAATCATGATTAATTTTTGAGTTAATCACATGAGTTAACTGCGATTAATTGCAGCCCTTATTATATTATATTTTATATTATATTATATTATTGAAAGGAAACATTTCCATTGTATGGAAAACTTTGGAATTTCGACTTTTCATGCCGATTTTAAATGAAAACTTTCAAAATGTTGGAATTTCCCATAAAATGGGATGCGTTCTGGTAGTCTCCCAGGAGGGTTTACAATGGGGATTCCAACTGGTGTCTGCCAACTGGGGGCCTTGATTTAGATGGCAAGGCACCAGCTTGTTACATTCTGAGCTCCCAAAATTGAACAATATACTTGCTATTTATTTTTATTTTTTGTCTCTATTTCTTTTATTACTTCACCACATCATATTCCAGTCCCACCATAGTGTTAATCATCCTTTTAGCTCTTCATAGATTCCCTACTCCTTTCTAGTTCCCTGATGTCTGTTTCATATTAGAGAGTCCTACAATGCATTGGGATGGGAGGAGGGGAAGAGAGGGAATCCCAGAACTGTAGGGGGGAGACAGCTGGCAGAAGGGGTTTTCCTCTTTTTCTGCTCCATTGTCTTCTTCCCTCTCCACCCACTAGTCCTTTAGGTTTCTGTGGGATTTTTGCTTTCTGCCCTTGTGCTCTGTCCAGGGTGCTGAATAGCTGACCGTCCAGTTCAGCTCTACAGACTTGGGAGGAGTTTGTTCCTTTGCCACTTTATGTGGCCCATGATACCAGTGACTGACTGGTGATTGTGTGGGTCTCCTGCTAGCTATCTCAACTGACCCCCCCGCAAGAACCTTCTAAAAGCAGGCAAATGTTGAAAGCTCCTAATCCCCTGCCTTCTGTCGAGCTTTAACTTCCTGTGTCTCTGCTCCAAGTAGAATGGGTGGGAAGGTGTGAAGGGATCCCTGGGGTACAACCTGGAACTGTGGGACTGCTGTGCCCCTTAACTCTCCAGCCTGGGCTGTCTCTCACAAAAGCTATGCCAGTGACAAATAGCAAACCCCTCCAGGTGCTGTGATCACATCAGTATGTGGCGCCTCACTCCCAGCTAAACTGCACGAATGCTCTCTAAGCTAGTCATGAATTATAGAGAGAGGCACCAGTCAATCACCCCATCCCTCATCCTTGCACCCCAGAAATACACTGTCTTACACTGCTCAGGGCTCCTTGGATGGTGCAAACTCATGAGTTAGTTCACCACTCTGACAAAGGGTAGTGGGCGTGTAACAGCCCTTGTTAACCTGGGCTGAGCTTCCCCCAGCATTTCAACCAAAACCTCACTGTTTTAGGTAAAATATAAAACAGATTTATTAACTACAGAAAGATTGATTGTAAGTGATTATAAGTAGCAGGCAGAGAGATCAGAGTTGGTTGCATAAGAAATAAAAATAGAAACGCAGTCTAAATTTTGACGTTAACAAGCTAAGCAAGATTTGCATCAAGGAGCTTTTCTCACCCTAATACAGGCAGCTCACAGTTCTTAATGCACAGGCTGTATTCCCTTTCAGCCTGGGACCAATCTCCCCGGTTCAAAGTCTTTGTCTTCCACACTATCGTCCAGGTGTTGAGATGGGGGAAGAGAGAGGCCCTGTGGTGATGTCACTGTCCCTCTTTTATGCTTTCCTCCAGCTGCCAGAAAGATCCTTGCTGTCTCACATGAGTTAGGCCTCCTCTATCCTGTATGTGCCCTATGAAGAGTCTCTGGGATGGCCATGGGGAGAGTGGATTCCCCTTAATGAGCCATCAACATATGTCTGGCCAGTCCTGATGTAAATCTGTTTCACAAGGTGCTCCTTTGTTGCCACTCAAAGGCTGGCTGTAGGCATCTCCCACCCTCACAACATATTGCAGTAACACGCACATAGCAGTACTTCACAGCTTCAGATGCAATGGGAACACACCCAATTCAATGCGGGTAGTAATGTTCAACAGATCATGACTTCTCAAATGATACCTCACAAGGCATATGTTGTACAACACAAATCACAGTCCTATCACAGTGGGAGTTCTGGGGTGCTATTTTGAGGTACAGAGCATCACAGAAGGAAATTGCTGTTGTTTGAGTCCCATGTGGCTTAGATCAAACTGGGGCCAGTATGAGGCTTTTCCAACTTGGAACTGTTTTACAAGAACAGAAGATTCCCCCCCACCACCTCTTACTATTATTGGAGAAGTGCTGCAGGAGGAAGGTCAATGATCCCTTGAAACTCCAGTTTATAAGCCAGATGTACTGCTTTGTACCTATAAGCCTGAGTGTATTATTTCAGTAAATAGCAGACACTTTTCAAAAAACCATTTGAAAAAGGTGAGCCTGAGCCCCTGAAGAGTGAGATAAGATATCCAGAGGAAGAAGAGTCATTAGAAGTCAGAACTAAAAATGCATCAACAGACTGATTACTGAGAAGGCTGCAGAGGAGTATGCACGGCACAGATACACTGTGGACTGGCCAGTCAGATGGAACATTTACGCTCTCAATTTTGCTTCCTAACCCTATTGCCTTAGAACCACATTCTGCTCTCAGACTGTGGCGGATACATTAAAAGTCCATGAATGTCAAAGAACAGCAAGAGAGAGTGGTTTTGTGATTAACTCAGAGAGCTTCCACTCAGGACAGTCTTGCCTCTGCCACAAGCATCCTGTGTGACCTTGGGCAAGTCATCTAATCCACAAACCCCATTTCAGCAGAGCATGTGCTTCATAGGGTAAAATCCCAGCCTCTCAGAAGTTGCTAGGAGTTTTTGCCATTGACTTTAATAGGGTCAGACTTTCACCCATAGATTGTAAGGCTGGGAAGGAGCATTGTGATCACCTCATCTCACCTTCTGCATAACGCAACCTTCAGTAAGACTGAAGCACATGCATGAAGTTAAGCATGTGCTTAAGTGCTTTACCGAACAGGGAGGGCTGCTGAACTGAGACCAAGGGGAAGTGAAACTGACCCACAGTGATAATGATCGTAGGGTATGTAATACAGTTCATTTGTAAGGACTCCAGAGCATTTCACAAACAGATCTCCAAGCTATCCAAAAAGCAGTTCAGCTGCCAGTCAAGTGCAGGGTCTGGACCAATGCCCTCTTTCATGAATTTGGGTTTCACCTCAGTTTCTCTCTCCCGCAGCTCCATTCATGCTGTTCAGACTCCGTGCACATTTGTCTTCCCCATGGCTTTTCATTGAGCAATCATGCTCAAAAAATGAATTGCTGGCAAATTTCAGCAGAGTGAAAAATATAAGTTGAGTGGGTGGTTTCAGGGGGAAATAAAGGGGTTATTATGCTCTGTGCTGGTTAATGAAATCAGAAAGTGGAGTGGAACTCATCTAATATCACACAGATAAAAAATAAAATAGCTAGGTTAAAAATCCCCCACACAATACTGCAGCTTCCTTGAAATGTCAAAATATCTCATTATTCAGATGATAAAGATGCGAAGAATAACAGGGTTTCAGTTTTATGTGCCACATCATATCTCTTCCCCTCTATAATTTTTATAAAAATATTAGCATTCCAGTAAGTCATGATACCTTCCTATTTATATGTGTGTATGAAATATTAAATGTTTGTGTCTGGAAGGAGCCTGGAGCTCTCTGTTTAATTCTAAGAACAGGAGAGCGTCTCAGCAATGACCACATCAATGTCTTTCCCAGAGCCTGGATCATGCCCTTATTGGACCATCTCTAGGCTGTGAGGAGAATTCTGTCCCCATTGGTGGAGAGTATATTGCAATATGGATAGCTAAATAGACCCCATCAAAGAGAAGGAGAGGGGACATAGACAGCCAAATAGGAGGCAATTTGATGCAGTAGATATGGCACTGGCTGGGAAGTCTGGAAACCTGGCTCCTCTTCCTTGCTCTGCCACTGACTTGTGTGACCTTTGGCAAGTCAATTCACCTTCCCCCGCCCCCCCCCCACCCCACCCTTTGTCTATGTAAGCTGTTTGGGCAGCGATGGTCTATCGCCACATGTCTGGGGAGTGTCAAGTTCACTGACTGGTGCCTTGAGATGCAACTGGATTACAAATAATAATAAGCTTGATAGAATACTCAGGGCTCGGCCTCTCTACTGCCCAGAGGGGCTTTAGAAACAATGGTAATGGTGGTTTAACCAGGCAGTTATCTGGTTATTTTCATTGGAAGGCAGAGCAGAATACATTTTGGAACCTAAAAGTACTTTATTTAGTACATCCAGGTTTAGGCAGTTTCTGGCCTGCATTTATGCTCAACATTATAGAACCACAGAAATCAGAGACACAGAAACTCTAGTTTTGTCCCATCTAATCATGCCTATCCAGCCAGGATGGAGGTCAGCTTCTTGCAATGCTTTGTCCAGCCTAATTTTAAATTTGGCAATCGTCTCCCCTTGCTGGTTTCTGACAATTTCTGCTCCTTCGTGCCTAAACACCAGCTGTCTACTTTCCCAGGACAGCAAAATGGTGTTTGCCTTTCCCTTCTCGAAGTCCCGTAGGTGACTGCAGCCCCTTTCATTGCAAAGTGCATCCCACTAGAGAGACCTTGACATGCGCACCAACCTCCGTTCTCCACACCCCTGGGCACGGCACTTGCATTGCCTCTGCTAAGCTACTGGCTTTATTAAAGACAAGATTTAAGGGCGCTAAAAATAACCTCTCCCAGATCATAGGAGCAGCCAGCGAGAGCAGCCCGAGAACAAAACTCCTGCTCTTGCTCATGACCTTGAGTGCTTTCCAGGAGTTAAAAATAGCATAGGGGGTGCTGGAGGTGGGTGGTGGTGTCTGGATCCAGAAAAAACAGATTTCAGTTGGCCTGGGGAATAGCTCAGCTCTGCTTCCGGAGATGGAGAAGGTATTGGGGGGAGGGATGGGTTCGAATGAAAGCACGGTCTTGCTGCTGCTTGAGAACAGAAGAAATGATATTTAGTAATCAGAGCACAGGAATGGGAGCTGGGTCTCTGGGTTTCTATTCCCAGCTCAGTCATTAAAGGAAGCCGTAGGAAAGATAATCTAGTGGGGAGCACCCTAGGCTGGGACTCAATAAATCCGTGTTCAATTCCTGATTCAGTTACTGACTCACCTGATGTACTCTGTCCCTCAGCTCCCCATCTACAAAGCAATAACATTTATTAAACAATCAATTTGTAAGCACCTAGAGGCTAATAGGCTTATAAGCAGTAGCCAGCATGGATTTGTCAAGAACAAATCATGCCAAACCAACCTAATTTCCTCCTTTGACAGGGTGATTGGCCTAGTGCACGTATTATGTTGATTTTATTAAGGATTTTGACACATCCCACTTGACATTCTCATAAGCAAACTAGGGAAATAAGGTGTAAATGAAATTAGACACACTAGGGTGCCCAAAGAGTAGTTCTCAATGGTTTTCTGTCAAACTGGGAGGGTTTATGTAGTGGGGTCCCATAGGGGCCGGTCCTGGGTCCAGTACTATTAATTTTCATTAAAGACTTGGATAATGGATTGGAGAGTGTGCTTATAAAATGTGCAGATGACACCAAACTGGGAGGGATTGCAAGCACTTTGAAGGACAGGATTAGAATTCAAAATGACCGTGGTGGCAGTACTGCTGGAAAGGATCTGGGGTTATAGTAGATCACAAATTGAATATGAGTCAACAATGCAATGAAATTGCAAAAAAGGTTTATATCTTCTGGAGTGTATTAACAGGAGTGTTGTATGCAAGATAAGGGTGGTAACTGTCCTGCTCTGCTCAGCACTGGTGAGGCCTCACCTGAAGTTCTTGTGTCCAATTCTAGGTGCCACACATTGGGAAAGGTGTGGACAAATTGGAGAGAGTCCAGAGGAGGGCAACTAAAATGGATCAAAGATTTAGAAAACCTGATCGATGAGGAAAGGTTTAAAAAACTGGCATGTTTAGTCCTGAGAAAAGAAGGCTGAGGGAGTCACCTGATAGCAGTCTTCAATATGTTAAGGGCTGCTATAAAGGGGACTGTAATCAGTTGTTCTCCATGTCACTGAAGGTAGGACAAGAAGTAACAGGCTTAATCTGCAGCAATGGAGAGTGAGGTTAGATATTAGAAAAAACTTTCTAACCATAAGGGGAGTTAAGCATTGGAACAGGTTTCCACAGGAGGTTGTAGAATCCCCATCATTGGAAGTTTTTAAGAACAGGTTGAACAAACATCTGTCAGGGATGGTCTAAGTTACCTTGGTGACTTAATGAGTTCTCAAGGTCCCTTCCAAACTTACATTTCTATGATTCCATGAAAAAAGAGATAATACTTTCCTACTTCAATGGGAGTGTTGGTAGGTTAAAGCCATGAACAGCTATGAGGAGCTCAGATGCTACAATTAGCAATGTATAAGTACGTGGACAGTTTTTCCTTGAGTGAGTCACTTGACCTGTTTGTGTTGCATTTTTTCCCATCTACAATACAGGCATTAATAATACTGACCTCCCTCTCAGGAGAGTCACGACAATCAGGGAGTGTTTCTAGAGTCGTTGGAGATACTTGGGTGAATGGCATAGTTAGATCTGCTAAGTGTTGTTATTCTATGCTGTGGTGTTATTATTCTATGCTAGATTTCTTCTATGGAACTAGTGCATTCAGCTGTCTCTGGAATAACTAGGAGGAGGTTTTGTTTAGAATAAATTATGATGATGTCTAGCTGAAAATTTTCCATCAAAACAGGTTTTCAATGAAAAATTGGTTTTTCTACTAAAGGATTTTTGGGGTGAAAAGTATCTGCTGTTCACAGATTTTTTCATTGAAAAACAGCCCGAAAACCAAAATATTTCAATTGTGAACTGCCCCTGCAGTGTCTCAAGGGAGCTGTAGTTTAGGTGCCTTGTGCTCCCATTTTCTTCTGCATGCTGGGCTCCCCAGCTGGACTTTATCTCCCATGATGCACCTCGGCCATGATGCTCCCATGATGCACCACCTCACCAAGAGGGGAGATGGATGCATCTTAGTACATATAGTTTGACCAGAGAGCCTGACTGAAAGGTGTCAGACTGACCATCCTGGAGGCCTCTTTTGTAACCCAGGGCAGCATCAGCCCCAGTGCAGACTTTGTACATGCTCACACACACACGCTGCCTCCAGCCAATGTCCCTCAGCTCAGCTCTGCAAGAGACTGCTTCAAAAGTGGAAAGAAGAGCTCATGTTTCTTGTCCTGTTCAGTCCTTGGCCTGTGCTAGAAATGCCATTCACTGATATTGACGTTTTATGACAGTGCTTCCGGGATATGGACACCGTTTGTTATCAGCAATGTGTTATTTTACAGTCATCCAGTGCAGACAGCATTGTGTCCTTTGCTCCTTCCTGAATATACAGGACTAATCTGTTGCATATTTCTTCTTTACTGCTTTGATATTATCTGTTGAGTTGTCTCTCTGTGTGTGCAGATGTCGTCAGATCCACGCTAGGCTCAGTGCTGCTAGATGCACAGCGCAACCCCCTTCCTTCCCCACTCTTCTGCCTCTCTTGACAATGAGCTTCAGGGTCCATGAGACACCCTGGTTGGTGGGTAGCCTTGGGATTACATGGGTTTTGTCCCTTGTGAGTAGCATGGGGAAAGCCAAGTCTTTAAAGCACCAGGACACAGAGAGCAATTACCAGATGGTGGCAGTGCCTGGATAGATAGATAAATAGACAGAAATTTGTGGGTGCAGGGGAGCTTATGTGTAGGGGGGATGGACTCCAAGCTGTGTCTGAGCAGGGGAGTTTGGGGTTAGGACAATTACAGTTTGCATGGGGGGCTGGAGGAGGGACCTGGGCTGGACCGGAGGCTGAGCCTCACTGCAGCACTTCTGCCTGAATAACTCCTTGTAAAGGGGAAAAAATATGAAATCCACATATCCCCCACTCCTAGAAATTCTCCCTGGTGGGCTGGGAGCAGACGACTGATCTGAGCAGCGCAGCCTGACAGCTGAACGCTCCCAGCTCCACTGAGGAGTAGGCAGATCACACTCTGGTGGGGTTCACACCTTTGGCTAGGAAACCATGGCCAGCACTCAGGAGACAGTGCCTGGAGTGCTAGGCAAGCTGGGGGAAAAGAGAGCGCTCTTAAAGGTAGCACTGGCTGACAGCTCAGGAAGCTGAAATAGAGTAAATAGCCCCCAGACACACTCTCACATGACACAGTTCCCCCCCCCCCCCCGACATATGGTTTCCTGACACACACACACACACCCCTCTGCTCCCACAGTCCCTTGACTCACATGGCTTCCTGATACACACTCATTGACAGTACGTCCACACACATTTTAAAAAGCACCTAGATGACCAAATCCCTTAGAATACCAAATACCTTCATCACTTAGAGCTGCCCAAAACAATAATAAAAAAAATGAGGCTGAGGCTTCCAGCACTGCCTAAGGGATCTATGCAGCCAAAATATCCTTGAGCTGCTTTTGGAACAGGGCACCCAGCTGCTTTTGGCTTTTTGGAAAACCCCAGCGAAAAATAATACTTGTTTTTCATTTTTATGAGCTGTCCATAACCAATGGCAGCTCAGTGCTGCGGTAGCATTCCGCATTCCGAGGACACTGAACCAACCCTAACAAATTAATGTATGTACACAACACCTCTAGTGGGCAAACAGGGAAGCCGTTATCCCCATTTTACACATGGAGACCCTGTGGCACAGAGAAGGGAAGTGATTTGCCCAAGGTTACACAGCAGGCCAGTGGCAAAGCTGGGGACAGAACTCATGTGCAGCTCGAGACCAGTGGGCCTGACTCTCAAAGACACTGGCCCCCTGCAGCTGCCAAGGACTTCACTGGAGTTTGAGGTTGCTCAGCACTTCTGAAACGAAGCCAAAGAAGTTCAGGATGGCACCATGAGCTACTGATTTTCTAGCATCATTCTAATAGTTAAGTGGGACATTTTTATAATTTTCACAAATCTTTTCCCCCCACTACTGCTTCTGATTCTTTTTTGGAAGCTAGCTCTGGTTTCTTAGTGTTTAGTTTCTTGTAGATACTAGTTTGTTACTGTAGGGTTTCTCTTGGTACCATTTTCCTATCATAGAGCTAATTTATTTATTGAGATTTATATGCAAATGTGGCTTTTTGTGGGTGTGCTGCTTTGTTATTGTAGAACTGGCCACAGCCAGCCTTTGTTATTGCAGGGTTGCTCTGGATCATTGTTCTGAAGTCCTAAGGGCAGAGCTCAGTTGTAAAAAATCCAGCATACCAGAACGAGGTTTTACTGTAGTCCAAGGGCCAGATCCTCAGCTGGTGTAAAGTGCCATAGCTCCATTGACTTTAGTGGCGCTAAACTGTTTTACACCCGCTGAAGATCGGAGACGACATTCTGGTGACCCATTCTTCCCCACCCATTGGGATTTCTCCTCTGTACCTTTAATATGAATCTGTTCCTTTTTTTGTTTTTCCTTTTATACTTTCACTCTGGTTTTTTTGTTTCCTCTCTGGGTTGCTCTAAGGGGAGCTGACAGTGAAGTTAAATCCACCTGGTTCTCCTTCCTGACCATCTGTTTCCATGTCAAAACATTTAAGTACTGGGAAAGATGGTGCTTTTTAACATTAGGACTGAAAGTTGGAACCCAAGCCAGGGCTTCAGAGCTGCTTCCCCTGGAACCTGGGGTTCTTTGCAAACCAAACCGTCTCCTCAAATTACATCTGCAATGTGAAGCTGTTTTAATTTTGGATTTTTATGCTTGAGAAACACACACACATACCAACATTCCTCCCCCCCACCTGACACATGCTAATGGAAAGTAAAAGCTGAAGGGTTTTTTTTGGTGGGGGGCGGGGGCTTCTGTTATCTTATTTTACATGCTTAAATTAACTGCTGGGTGTCTGGATTCCCTACCAGCGTAATGTGTTTGCACAAGAGCACTGCTTAGTGGGTTTTATTGCAACTCGCTTCAGGCAAGATGGAACGAGGCATTTTACATTTATAAGTTTGCCACTGCCATTGGATGCCCTCCTCAAAAAAACCCACCCTCTCAAATAGCACTGACGGGACCCCCGGCTTGGTAGTCTCAGCACAGAGGCCAAAGATTGAATGAGGCTTGGAGACTCAACGGCTCCCTTCTTGCACCCACTCGTACAGTTACATGTGATTCCCTGTGTCCACCAAGCCTGAGAGATGCTCTGATTATTCAAGGTGTAGGGGTGTGTGTGTGTGTGTGTGTGTGTGTGTGTGTGTGAGTGAGTGAGTGACCAAGAGACTCACTACAGGAGGCCAGAGGAGGGAGCGTGGTGAACTGGTAGGATAATAGACCCGCAAAGCCAAATGACTTCTGTTCTTTATTAGTAGTAACTTACTCCAAGAGTAGCACCGGTGACTCAGTTCAGTGAGACTCTGAGGATAAAGGCACTGGTCAGGAATATGTTTAGACTGGAAATGAGAGGAAGGTTTCTAACCATCAGAGGTGTGAGGTTCTGAACCAGCCTTTCAGTAGGAGGAGTGCGGGAGACAAATACCTAACTCGTGTTCAGGTGGAGCTTGATGCATTTATGAACAGGATGGCATTGGATGTGATAGCAGAGGACTGGACTTGATGACGCAGGAGTTCCTTCCAGTCCTATGTTTCCTAGGTACTGTAGGTCAGGCAGGGGTATTGGAATCTGGCTCATAGCTTGGTTTTAGTGGAGCGTCAAAGGAAGCTGTGTGTGCATGTTGCATGTTTACATGAGTGCACGAATACATCTGCAGGTGATTGTATGCATGCAGTCAGAGGCAGGGGAAGTTGCTTTGGTATGCGATGTGAGCATCAGGAAATGGAGCATTAATTTGCTTTTATAAGGTAGATTTGGGGGGGTAGGACGGGCTACAGATGAGAGTGTGTTGAAGAGGATGGAGAGGAGCACTGAATGGGTATGTCTCCACTTTGAGATGGAGATTCACATTCCCACTGGAGGAGACAAATCCACACTAGCTCTGAGTGAATGTGCTAAACATAGCAATGTGGCCGTGGTGACGGGAACGGTGGGAGGGGCTAGCCACCCCAAATACATGCCTAGTATGGCTAGCCCCTCTCACCGCACATGCCACTTTGGTTACGCTATTTTTAGCATGTTGAGGAGAGCTTGCACGAGTGTGTCTCCTCCTCCTGGAATTTATACCTCCAGCTCCAAGTACAGACATACCCCATGTGTCTTCCGTTCAGCCTTCATCTTCCAGAGATGCAGGGAGTGCCTTGAACTCTGCCTGGTGCAAGGTGGAGGGATTTTTCTCCATGTGCCATCCAGAGAGGAGGAGATTAGTGCAAGTACGGCACAGCATGGAGAGGGATTACTGCCTGAGAGCATGGGAAGAGCTCTGTTTCCAAGGAGGGATATAGTTATTTTTACAGAGTCAGATTTTCAAAGGAACTCAGCTCCCAGCAGATCCCATTGTGACATGTAGAGCCTGATACTGACACCCAACGTGTTGAGCTCTTTTGAAAATCTGCCCCATACTAACTACAGATGGGCTCAAGATGTAAAATGTGGATCAGAGTCTGGGTTTGGATTTGGATTTTGGACAGCCTCCAAAGTTGGGGGGCGACTAAGTCTGGCTTTTCTTTTTACGGGACCATTTCAACTAATAGATGCTGGAGGGTGCTGCTTGTGGAAACCCAGGGCAATGACATGCAATCATGACACTTCCTTGACTGCATGTGAAGAATATATTCCAGCACAGCACAGTCTATCTATGTACCTACTTGCCTTAGGTATTTATAATGCATTAATCAGTATACTTTCTGCACACATTCTCCTAGCTGTTTTTGGGAGAGGCAGGCACTAAGGTAAAGAGCCTTACAGCCTCTAGATAGGAGTGTCCATCCACCACAAATGTTGTGAAAGATGGTCCTCATCAATTCAGTGTGGGAAAACTCAAGAGGGTGTGCATTGGAAGGAATAATTTGAACAAGTTGCACACATTGCTTGCCTCTAAATTAACTGTAATGGCTCAGGGAAAAGACCTGAGTATTTTAGGAAGCTCCATGAAAATATTTGCTGAGTGTAGGGCTGGCAAAAAAAAAGAGAAAAAAAAAAAGACGAGGACAGTCAATTGTTTGGAAGCATAAGGAATGGAATGGAGAAGATAATGGAAAATATTACGCTGCTATATGCATCAGTAGGACTCCCTCAGCTGCCACACTGTGTTTGGTTCTGGCAATCCCATCCTCAAAATAAAGCAGAAATAGAAGATGAGTGATGAAAATTATTACAGCCATTGAAGGCCATCCCTGTGCAAATGGATAGTCCAGGATGGTTTAGTGTAGCGAGATGGACAAGATAAAATAATGGATGCAATAGAGACAGTAGATGGGGCACTTGTCTTTGCCCTCTCTCATAGGAACACAGGACATAGGACTGGAAGGGACCGGTCCCCTGCTATCCCAGGCCACCTCTCCTAGTTAAAGACCAACAGAAGATTCAGTGAAATGGAAAGCTAGCAAATATAAAACTGATACACAGAAATACTTGCTTATTTGCACCGTTTTGTGGTGGAATTAATTGCCAGAGGGTATCCCTGAGGTCAAGAGTTAGCTGGATTCTAAAATGATGAGAGACATATAGATAATGAGAACATCTACAGTCTATTAGCTAAGATACACATGTAGAAAGGGTATGAACCATCCTGCTTCAGGGCATAAGCTAACCAGGGACTGACAGAGGTCAGGGAGAAAGTTCTTGTATGAGCAGGTTAGTCCATAATTGTCCACTAAGTGCTTTCTTGCACTTTCATCTACAGCTTCTGTTACTGGCCATCGTGAGAGACAGATTACTGACCTAGGGGAAAAGACTGGTTTTATGGCCAAGGCACTGGACTCAGACGAGCTTGGTTCCATTCCTGTCTCTGCCACAGACTCGTTGTTTGACTTTGGGTGAATCACTGAATCTCTAAGGCCAGGTCTACACTGGGGGGGTGGGGGGTGGGTGTCGACCTACGATATGCAACTTCAGCTACATGAATAGCGTAGCTGTAGTCGGCGTATCGTAGGTTGACTTACCTGGCCGTGAGGACGGCGGCGAGTCGACCGCTGCCACTCCCCCGTCGACTCTGCTTCCACCTCTCGTGGTGGTGGAGTTCCGGAGTCGACGTGGAGCGCGTTCGGGGATCGATTTATCGCGTCTAGACGAGACGTGATAAATCAATCCCTGATAGATCGATCACTACCCGCTAATCTGGTGGGTAGTGATGACGTACCCTTAGTGCAAGTTTTTAAAAGGTATTTAGGGCCTTGAACATGCAGATAGGCATGAAGTGAGATTTTCAAAAGCACCTCAACTGGCCCTCAGTGCCTCAGCTCCCCATCTCTAAAATGGGGATGATAATATTTCCCACACCGGGTGCTATGAGGATGTAGATACATTAATGAGAAGTAGGCACTCAGATACTACAGCCATGTAAGTACCTGATATAGCCAGGCCACTGGGCTGATGCAGTCTGGCAATTCCTTTGTTGGTAGGTCAGCTTGGAGGAGGCTAACATCCTGAATCCAGTTTGAGGGGGAAGGGAAAAAAAATTAAAATAGCTTCCAACTGTCCCCACTGCTCTGCAGCTGTATCTGGGCATCCCACACAGCTCCTTAGTTGTCTCCTTTGTTAAAGGTAAAGCCCTTAAATGAAAATATTCATGGTTATTGACCACGCTAACACAAATGGACAGCTCAGTGCTCCCAAACTACTGGATAAGTTGTCTAGTCTGCTGGCGGGAATATTAGCTTTTCAATGTAATAGCATTTAGAAATGACATATATTTCCATGAGATTCCCTCTCACAATTAGAAGCCTAGAGGGATTTTTAAAAAAATTCAAATTATTGCCATAAAAGCTCTTGGAGGGGGAAAAAAATAAGTGACATTTTAACTCTCCTTTTTCGTTTCTAAATAAAAGTCTTTAAAAGGCATCATTTCCCGAATAACCTTCCTAATATGCATTAAAGCCTCAAAGCTGCAGCTGGAGAAGGGACTGTATAAATAATATTTCATGCTGCCATATTAAATGCCCTCAATAATTTCCAGATCAGATTCACTCACTTTACAAGTCAAACAGGATTAATTCCACCCCCTGCCTTCTATCCACTCCCAATTTGCCTGGTGCTGTGCAGCATCACCTAGTCCCTGAAAATCAAGCTGCATTTCTCTTCGGCACTGCAAAGGTTCTGGAATTGGAAGCTGGCGGCCTGTAGCCTGTGAGTTAGAGAACAGGGGATCTATCTCCCTAGAATGCTTAATTCTTATGTAGTGCTTCACATCAATGGACCTGAAATCATTTTACAAAGGAAGGATCATACACGCGTAGTACAGAAGGGACAGGCACAGGAAGGGTCCAGATCGATGGCAGAGCTGGGACTAGAACCCAGGAGTTTAGAATCCCAGGGTAGGATCCTCTGGTCTGCTAAGGCTACTTTGCACTGCATGAGCCTAAAAGCAGTTGGAAGACGCCAGAGAATTCCCCCTCTGTTAGGGTAATTCTCTGCCAATGTAACCACTTCACCCTGCCATGAAAAGGGACGGAGTGTATTGGGAGCATTCCCTCCTTCCGGTCCATGTGTGTACTTGGCTATTGATCAACAGACTGATATAGATCTTCAACTATCCCTGTCTCATTCTCTGGGTCCAGTTAGAAACTTCCAAAAGCATGAAGGGGATTTAGGAGCACAAGTCCCAGGGACAGTCCATGGGGCTTGCGCTCATAAATCATCTAGACCCTTTGAAGCCCTCCCCTTTGGTTTGTCTGCAATTGGATGCAGACAGACACGGACAAACGGTACAGCTGGCTAACGATGCGCAAACCCACTTCTCGCAAACACTTTGAAGCAGAAAACTTTTCCCAGAGACCTCATTCTTTTCCCGCACTGTGGACTCACGATAAGCTAAGCTGCCATTAAAGTGAGGAATCACCAGCAGCCTGGGTTATTTTAAATCTTTAATAGACATATTACCTCACATTAGGGCTTCATCATCTGCTTCTCTGTGTAAGCACAAAGAGGGTATCCATCACAATTAGTGTAACATCCCGGAAGACATAAAAAAGATGGAAGTGTGTGCCAGAGTGAGGCGTTAAGAACTACACACCTCTGGGGTGCATTTGCTCAGGTTTCAGGCACAGATCCAGGGCAAGAAGTTGCTCCTTCCTGAAGTAACAAAGAGCTCTAAGCAGAGGCACATGGGCGGCTTTAGAGATACCAGCACTGGAATTCTAACTGGAATATCCATTGTGGGAGAATCTTGTCGCGACTCTCACAACATTGGGCATTTTCCTTAAAGCCCAGGGGCCTGAAGGCATATTACAAGAGAATCTGAGCTTTCATTAAAAAAAGAAGCAAGTTTCTAGCCCACATGGTTCCCATTAAAAGCTGTGAAATGTGACCCGAGGCTCAGAAACCAGAAGGCAAATTAAAAGCAGACACAATTTATTGTTAAATATCTTATGATTTTTAAGCCAGACTCATGACTTTGGGAGCTTTGATTCATGAGTTTTGAACACTTGGCTTTGGCAACACTGAGTAGGTCTCATTTTTTTTAGAGCAATGCTTTTCAGCCTTTTCCATCCTGGGAGCCCCCTCTCATCTATCGAGGATCTAGCCAGGACCACCTGCCCCCTTAGCAGTCGGGGAAGGGCAGCATGGCCACTGTTTGATTAGCAGGAAGTGATGTGGCGGGCAGACAGCATTGCAGGAAACAGATCTTTTTTAAACAGCCACGTGCTCAATGTGGGGGATGGAGTTGCTTCTTGGTTGTGAGTGGGATTCTGTTTAGACTGGGGCTGTATTGAAGATGAAAGGCATTAAGTGAGCTATTTGAAGTGACACCAACTAAAGGCCAAATGCCATCCCATTAGAAAGACAGCCATGAGCACCCGGGGCAGAGATAACAGCCAGCTGGCTATGGGAAAATAACTGGCTCTCCAGAGTCTAAGAAGTGGCTACTGCTCTTGCATAGGAGGGAAGGGATTCCCTTGAAGGATCTCTTCTGTATGTGGACTTACTACTAGATAGATGGAGGCGTTGCTCACTGTAAAGGTAACGGATGGCTGACTAGGGAGTATAAGAAAGGCTATAAAAGAGACAGATCGAGTGTGTCAGGGTGGCAATAGATTAATTGTGGTACAAGCTATTAAAGGCCAGTCTGACTAAATCAATCCAGAGAATCCTTGGCAGCTGGAGCAGGAATGGGCTTGTCAGCCTGAAGATTTCACTTACCAGATGACCGAGAAGGGGATATGAAGAGCTTCTCCTCAGGGAGCTCTCCCAGAGAAAGCTTTCCCTCAGATCCCCATTCCTCAGCCCTGCTCCGTTGGTACTCTCGTTTGGGACGCGCCAAGTGGAGCCAAGATGAAGTGACCCGAACCTTCACACAAAGCTCAGACCAAAGCTCCAGCAATGAGCATTATGGTGAAGCTCAGAGAAATGTGGTTAACAGAGTGAATACATGAAACCAATGGGACGTTCCAGCACACACGTGCTGTCACGCACCCATCACGCCTGCATAGGGTGACCAGATGTCCCGATTTTATAGGGACAGTCCCGGTTTTGGGGTCTTTTTCTTATATAGGCTCCTATTACCCCCCCACACCCTCTGTCCCGATTTTTCACACTTGCTGACTGGTCACCCTACGCCTGCATAAGGATGTAACGTGGGCCCCTCATCGCAATATCTGAGCACCTCACAAACGGCACTGAACGTATCCTCCCAGCCCCTCCATGCCACAGCTCAGTTCCAGATGAGGGAACTACAGCTCAGAGAGTTAAGTGACTTTCCCAAGCTCAAGCAAGTGGTGAGCTGTGACATCTGCTTTTCTGCTAAACCCGATTCGCATTAGTGTTTCTCCATCCATTCTGTCCACCCATCCCCGAATTGCCAGCTGTATCCTGTCATGACGTGCAGGTCTGTGAGCTCTCAGGGACAAGAACTGTCTTACTTGTCTCAGGCTTGTACAGCACCTAGCACAATGGGGCTCTGATCTTTGACTGGCCTTCCTTGGTGCTACAGTAATGCAAATAATGATAAAGAACACACCCCACAAAAAGCTTATAGTAGAGCCAGGAATAGAACTCCGATCTCCAGACACCCATTCCCTTAAACACTAGGCCATCCTTCCGCTGCTGAAATTGCCTTCCAGGAGGTTTATCACCACCTCTTGTGATGGTGGCTTTGGTGTGTTGGGGAAAGCGGATTTCTTCTACTAGGTTTAAATAAATAAATAGAATATGTAAGTTTCAGTGAACACAATGTGAGTCTAAAGCTGGGATATAAGTGGGTGAGAGCTACAGACAGAGCAATGTTTTTTTAGGAGAGGTGTATGACGTGGGTCATTTCTGTATGGAAGGTTATGTTTTCAGATGGCTATTAAGTGGGGGAAGCTAACCAATGCAGGGGGCTGGACTTAATGACCTCTCAAGGTCCTTTCCAGCCCTACATTTCTATGATCCTATGAATCTCCCATGGATTTCCACTCTCTGTATTTTTATCCCAGGGTTGCTCTAATGATGCTTCTCTTCTGATCCCAGGGTCTGGGGAGTGGTAGAAAGAGAAACTTTTCAGAACTAATGATAACCCCTCTATCTCAGGCATATGAAACGTTAGAGAACAGCTAACAAATGGAAAATGTGAGGGAGACTTTTCCCAGCCCAGCGGGGCAAACTTGTGAAACAACCCTAATAAGGTTATAAAAACGCCAGCAACAACATTTATGAACTGGAGCAGCATCTGCAGCGAGAATAGATAGTACAGATCCTCGCACTTCAGGGCAAAAATAAAAAATGATCCTTATCTGGAGGGGGAAAAATATCTACCCACATGGTGTGCACATCAGGGTTTTACAACTTCCTCAAAGGGGATGTCTACACTCGAGTTTGGAAAATGTAATTTCCAGCTTGGGTGGACATATACGGGATAGCTTTGATCAAGCTAACATGCTAAAAATAGCAGTGTAGCCACAACAGTGGGGGACAGGCTAGCTACCTGAATAAGTACCTAGGGGCCTGGTTGAGATTGTATTTAGGATGACTAGCCTGTCCCGCAGATCATGGCAACAAGGCCACGCTTCTATTTTGAGTGCTCTAGCTTGTACAAAGTTAACATGCATACGTCTTGCTGAGCTGGAAAGTGTTAGGAGAATGTGAAGTAGAGACTAAACAATCATGATCTTGCATCCGGCCTTGCTTTTAGTTTAAATAGGCGGAATAAGCAAGTAAGAGAATATAAGTGAAAGCACAAGGCTGCACCCCTCCTCATTCCCCTCCCCCCTCCGCAGCTGGTAGCCTTGAAGATAAGGGTCTAATCGAGCAAGGGGTTGCAGTGGTTACCAGTATCAGGGGGTAGCCATGCTAGTCTGGATCTGTAGAAGCAACAAAGAGTCCTGTGGCATCTTATAGCCTAACAGACGTAGAGGGGAAAGTGTAAGGAGGAGATGCAGAGTCTGCAAGAGAGTGACGATGACCAAAAGAAACCCCGCTGCTTACCCCTCCCATCAGGTACAAAAGAGGCGGTCTTATCGACCCCAGACTCAGGACCCCTCAGAATGGAACAAGACCATCTATTGGAAGGGGTGGTACCAGGGGAGGGGCACTACAAGTATAATTAAGTTTGCCAAGAAAGGGGGCGGGGGAGAGGGAGTGCCATTGGCATGCAAAGCTAGGGGTTAGGAGAGGAAGTTCTATCGGCGTATAGAACAGTAGTTGGGGGAGGGGAAGAGGAAAACTTTATCGGCGTATAGAGATAGCCCGACTGGCGTGAAGGGCTTCAGAACATGCTTGCTTGTTTAGCCCCAATAAACCCACCAAGTTGCCTGCAGACTGGACTCTGGACTGTTATTTTCCAGCAAACTATGTCTGGGAACTGAGAGGGAGGAGGGAGCTGGACCCCCGCCAACAGAAAGTACAACTCCATCTCTAGTGCAGAGGTAGCCTAAATCATCTGGAGTTGGCCACAGCTGGAGAAAAGATATTAGATTGGAGGGATCATCTTGTGAGGTGTCAGGATTCCAAACAAGAGGGACTGGGGGGAGCCAGTGTTATCCAGTCAGTAGGGCTTGTAGCCGGAAGACTTGGGTCATCGTCCCAACCTGCAGTGTGACCTTGGGAAAGTCACCTAACCTTCCCAGGCCTCGGTTTCCCCCAAATTTAGATGATCCTCCTTACCTTCCTTGGGCAAGTGCTTAAAGAACTATGGATGAAGAGAATAAATCGTCATCATTATTAGTCTGAGCAGATATAGCAGGAGGTAGCATAGCAGACTAAATGGTCTGTTTGTTTTATCATGGCAGCTCCTTTGTCACTATGCTATACAAAGAAAGAGCCATAGAAACAAGGTACCTATTCCTGTTAGAATAAAATAAAAATGCATACAGACATCTAATTAGGAAGTAGTTAAGGGATGGGTAGCTGGTCGGGTCTGGTGGACATTTCTTGAGCTCAGAGTATGTTGCTTTCCCCACTTAAGCTACTGTTTAACAGGAGACTTGATATCTTCACCCCATCAGCCCCTCCGATAGATAAATCTATGCCTGGACTTTTCAAACAGCAGTTCAAGAAATAAATAACCTTTGTCCTGTTAATTTATCATTTTTGTAACCCAGTAATCAGTTTTGTACAAGCACGGCCATTGTATTACAATGGAGCATGTTAGAACAGCCTCAGAGCTTAATGAATAAAAAGCAATTAAAATTCCAAAACCTGCACAAATGTCTGTACAAATCCCCCTCTTTTTTATTAATAGTTCTAAGCCATTAAAGAAACTAATTACTTTCTTTTTACATTTGCAGACTAGTCGAAGTCGGACCTCAGTAGGTAAGCACTGATTTGCTAACCGCTTTGACTTTATATCAGCACACATAGAAGCTGCTTTGCTTGATGAGCTTTCTCCTCTTTGCTCACTCTGCAAAGCGAAAAAAAGCTGGCCTTCATCATGCCATTAACAAAAAAAATCCAAGGAAAGAAACCACGTTGCCACGGCAAAAGGCTTTTACTTACATTGTAAACTCTTCGGGAAAGGGACTGTCTATTTGTTCTGTTTGTACAGCGCCTAGCACTATGGGGCCCTGATGCATGATGGGAGCTCCTCCATGCTACAGTAATACTAATACTAATAATAATTGTTAATGCCATGGCTGCAATGCCTAGTGCGATGGCAGAAGGATGGAGGGATTTGGCACAATGGAAGTGATCGCTTGACCTGGATGAAATTCCACCCCGCCCCCCCGCCCTTTTTTAATGCAAAATATATTTTCAGCTTAAATGATTTTTTTTCCCAGTGTTTGGACAAAAAAGACATGAAACATTTTTGGATTTCAGGTGTTTTGGGCTTTTTACCAATGAGAAAAAAGCATTGGGGAACAGGGGAAATGAACGTCAAAAACTAGAAATTGTTTGGGTTTTTGTTTCGTCAAAAAAATGAAAAAATCCCTAGCTCTAACATGTTCTCCCTGTGCATCCTAGGGCAAACCACATCTCTCTGTGCCTCGGTTTCCCCTTTTTACAGTGAGGGTAGCGATGCTTCTTTGTCATGTCTATTAATACGTCAAGCTCTTCAGAGCAGGGATTGTGTCTGAAAAGCAGCTACCACAATAGGGCTCTGATTTCAGTTGCAGCTTCTAGGCACTTCCATCACAACAACAACAATGATAAAATTCAAGCCTGCACACGTCATTTACATCCCTGATCCCATTATGCAAATGAGACTGGGGAGTAAGATTGCAAAAAAAAAAAAAAAATCCTTTCTCCTTACCCCAAAGTAGTATTAGTGATTTTTTAAAAATGGATTGTATTTACAGTTGCAGAGTCAAGTGATTAACATGCCCTAGAGAATGCAGCAACAGTAGCCCGTTTGCTTGCTACCTGGCTACTCAAAGTAAATGCAACACAGGCCCACTGCCCGGATTCTGGGAGACAGGCTAATTACCGGCCATGTTTGTATCAGGTTAGAAACATTTGACAGAAAATGCCTCGGCACTCCCAGTTCTCCTCCCAAGCACACACACTGGCTAGTCTAAACAAAGTTCAGTGCAAGGCTAGAATAGGAGCAAGGGGGAAGGAGGGTGGGGGGACTGTGAGAGCCTGAGAAAGACAAAGGGGAGAGCACACTGTGGTAAATTTTTAATCAAAGGTGGTGTTGCTGATGTCTCTGGGTTTGCAGTGTTCTCTCATCTCTGCTGAAATGCTTCCAGCTGGAAGAACCCCCTTAACTGACCTGTATGATTTATACATCTATAGCCAGCTGCTGAACACTCGAAGGTAACCGCCGAGGTGCAGAATCATCAATGGGCTTGAAATTTCACTACTGCTTGGTGTGCTGGGTGGTGATGTTGGGTTTTCTTTTCTCTTAAATGTTGTTTCTCTATCACAATCACATGTTATTCCTCCCTTTCTCCTACGTTTCCCACATCCATTTTCTCTCACTCACCTTCTTTCATCATTCCTCCCTTTCCCCCTTCTTCCTCACCCATCCATTCTCTCTGTCTTTCACATTCACTGTCCCATTCACTTTCCTCTCTCTCCTTTTTCCTCCCTTTCCCCTTTATCTCCTGCATCCATTCTCTCTTACTCATTTTCTCTCCCTCTCTCAGGTGAGTTCTGGGTTACAGTTGCATGGAAGGTAGATATTTGACACCTGCTCCCCACAATCCCAACAAACAGGCATTTTAGTCAAACGCCGAATTTTGACAGAACATTTCCAACTAGCCTGCTGGGTTCCTGTGACCTGGGCTGAGTGCTACCCTGCATGGCAGTGCAGAGGTCGTTATTGTGAGGTGATGGCACCAAGCGAGGAATCAGCTGCACAACAGGAGGGGTTGGCCCAAGGCTTTTCTGTGGTAGAGATTCTGTTGGGAGGTTGATAATAACTGGTTCTTGCCTGTCACTCACAGACATCAGGCTGACTGGGGAGGGGGGGTTCCCCAACTCAGAGCAGCCACCGCCCCCTTAATGGTGTTGGAACCCCTCCCCCCAGTAAAGAACAGCTCACCTCAATTTTAGATGACAAAGCCAAACCTGGGAAGAGCGTCTCTCCTCCGCTCCAGATGCTCTCACTCAAAGCCTCTCCCAAGCCTAGTGAGGGCCACAGGAAACTTCCCACTGGACTCAGGCTTTGGAATCAGGCCCAACAGCATCAGATCCTCCTCACCATGGAAAGCAGCTCACTCATGCTCTGCAACCCGTGCAGTCCAGAGAGCATCCTGGCTCCTCTCTCTCATAGGAACCCCCTCCACAAACCCCGCACATAAACAGGCTGAGCCTTCCTTTGAGCCGACACAGTTATTTAGCCCCGTGCATCTGTGCATCGATGCACGCACTGCTGGTGAGGACGCACTCTGCCAACACAAGACCGCGATGTGTACACGCAAGATCTTGCTTACTTCAGAGACTCAGTGTCGACTTACATAAAGTATAAGGAAGATAATGAAACATGTTTCATTTCATTTCAATTTTTTTCTTTAAAGATGGGACTATTTTTCTTGACGAGGCAGGACACCAGGGCAGAGAAAAGGAGTGCTCAGTCCCAGAGTATATAAATAGCTGTGGCTTGGAGCATAGCACAATAGCTGTTGCTCAGTCACTACAGAATGGGGCTAATAGCAGGAGAAGGAGCAGCTGACTTTCCTAAGCAACAAAAATCCTGTTTTCATGCAAATAGCTCTTAGTCATAAAATCCAGAGGAAAAGAAAGGCCGTGGCTGTGTTGTATAAGCAGGATTATCTTGGCATGGAATGTTTCTCTCAATTTTTTTTTCCCCAGGAGGCATCAGCACCCCTTTAAGCCGCTTGATTCAGACTGGAAACAAGAGCAGTATTGAGTGATTTGCCACACAGAATCTGCTTTCATTGCCTTCGAAATGCCGTGAGAGTTTAACACATGCAGCAGCTAATGTGAATGAGAGTGAGATAAAGATGCTTTGCGATGATGATACAGCATCTTTCACCCCACAATTCCAAAGCGCTTTGCAAACATAAATTAATTAATTTGAGGTAGGTGTTATCCCCATTTTACAGCCACAGGGTAGGGACAAGATGTGCCCAAAATTACATGGTGAGTCAATGTCAGAGCCAGGAATAGAACCCAGGTGCCCCTTCTCTGTGTTCTCTGCTCTAACTGCTAAGACAATAGGAAGTAAGAAGAATATGTAATTGTCTTCTAAGCTACCCCGCTCATCTTATCTCGCCAGAGTGGCATATGAAATTTCTATGCAGGCTTTGGCACCAAATGTACCCATCACAGGGCATCAAATATATGAAATTCACCACTGCCCTCTAGTGAAAAAAATTGGAGCATATCAATTGTGTGTCATAGATGCTATACTGCTAATAGCCAGCAGAGATTCTCCTTCAACTCAAGTAGTTGGGGCCTTTGTGTTTGGTGTTTGTGTGTGGTGTTGCCATGAAGCTGTGAACGGCCATGGCACGAAGCACAGTGACATCTGTTCAGTCCGTAATGGCAGCAGATTTGTTTATGGATAAATAGATCTCTGCCAATGCTGGTATTTGGTCATTGTGTGTTTCAGTGGGGATCTGCACAGGAATGTAAATATACAGCTCACCCCCAGCTTCCCAATTTTATATTGTGCAGGTCACTTGGGGTATGTCTACCCTGCAATTAAACACCCGTGGCTGACCCTTGTCAGCTGACTCAGACTTGTGGGTCTCGGGCTGTGGGCCTGTAAAATTGCTGTGTAGGTGTTTGGGCTCGGGCTGGGACCCGAGCTCTGGGACCCTCCCTGCTAGTGAGGTCCCACTACAGAGCTGAGCCCGAATGTCCACATTGTGGTTTTACAGCCCTGTAGCCCAAGTCAGTTGACATGGGCCAGCCATGGGAGTTTAATTGCAGTGTAGACATATCCCTTGTTTATTCTGCTCACAAAACTGATCTCTACTGGCCATCAGAAAAGGAATTCCTGCTATGGGAAAGCATAAAGCAGCAGAGGCTATTCATGCCCCATACAACAAAAGTAGCCTGTAAATTATGAAAATCAGACTTTGCCTGCTATTTAAATAAGACCTCACCTTCTAAAAGCCAAGCACCTCCCATTCGTCTGAGTAACATGCTTGCATAGTGTGTTGTGTGTTCCCCTTTAGCGGCTGGTTCATAGTGGATAGCTGCCTGCTACTGGTCTTCCCAACCAAAGCCAGTCCTTCAGATCCAATGTTATTGTGGAAGCTTTGAGGTTGAAACCCTACTCATGGCCCCTCTTAAATCTTCCTGGAGAGGGAAGGGGTAAATCAGGATTCCACGGGGAAAACCTGTACCAAAGAGATTTGCATACAAACTTTGGCTGATCCAAACTTCCGTTACCTTTTCCGAACCATAGACCCCTGAGCCCAGCTGACATCACAAACACCCATATAGTCCCAGCAAACCTTAAACTTCTGGGATTAATGTATTTATTTAATTCCTGCCTGTTTCCAATCCTATTCCTTGTCTTGGAGGTGCCTCTCTCTTTCTGTCTCTCCTTCTCTCTCAATCTGCTCACCCTAGCTACGCATGCCCCTAACCCCTGGCTATTTCAGAGGCTTGCTGCACTGGAGAAGAAGAGCCTTGCACATCAGATAAGGCCAGAGTGGCCCTGAGGCCAGAGCCGGAGCTTTGTGCAGTCATGCTGGCTCTGGGATGGATGCCAGTTTCAATCATCTCTGTTCTTCTCCTTGTGTAAGCACCTTTCCAAAACAGCAGGAGAGCCCTTCAAATGGACACCCTGCTTCAAAACAAAAATGCGGGGGGGAGGGGGGAAAGAAACAGCATTGTCTAGAGAGCTCCGCTGTGGCTTCCAGATGACAGACTCGTGTGCTGATGGACAGCCAACCTGTTCGCCTCCCTCACCCGAACCCTGGCAATTCCCAAATGAAAGGACCAAAAAAAAAAACCCAAAAAAAACTGGCTTATGTGACCAACAGAGAAATGAGGTACAAGCTGTTTCTTGGCACAGCGTGGGCGAGACACCTGGCCTGTTCCAGCGACCACAGTTCTGCTTTCGTGTCCTGTTCTCGCCCCACTCCTGGCAAGCTCCCATTTTGCTCTCGCCTCTTGATATTGGTTCAGGAGGAAGGATGCTCTTATGGTAAAGGGCTGGGACTCAGGAGCTACAGCCACATGGAACCAGAACAGCTCTGTATTTAGGCGGGTTTCCTGTCTGCGATGGCACCAACTGCTTCAGAGGAAGGTTGCAGAAACTCCCCAGTGCTGTAACTTGCCCTTAGGGGAAGTTTCTGCCTAACCTCAAACAGTTAGTGCTTGGTTTATTACAGGAGATAGAAGGGTTTATGTTCCTCGTAATTTCTTATGCTGTCTAATGTTCCGCTGGATGTTTTCATGACCCATATAAATCTCTAGTCCATTTAAAAAAAATCCTACTAGGCTCTTGACTTCAATGATACCTTGTGACAGCAAGTTCCATAGGTTCATGCATTTGTGGTTAAGCCACACCCACTGGATGTGGCGCTCCATCCTCCTCTCGCGGTGGCGAATAGAAGTTGATGAGCCGGCTACAGCCTTGGCTAACAGAGGTAGGTCTTTTAGCACAGGGAGTAGAAGTTCAAACATTTAAATTGAGAGGTCCCGCTGTCACCACTGCCCCATCCAGGGGCGCTGGGATTACATGTGTTTTTCTTTTTATTGGTTTGGAATGTGCTGCCTTTCCCTCGAGACGCACTTTCCGGTTTCACAATACAGCAGTGACTTGACTCAAGGAGATCATGGTTACCACTGGATAGGGAGCTTGGACAATAAATAGTACACTGCCCTTTTAAGCATTAGATGTCAGAGCACTTAACAAAGGAGGCAAGGATTTTCATCCCCATTTACAAATGAGGAAACTGAGGCACAGAGTGGTAAAGTGACTCACCCAAGGCCACCCAGCAGACCAGTGGCAGAGCTAGGAATAGCACACAGGTCTCCTGAGCCTCAGTCTAGTGTTCCATCCACTGGCTCACATGACCAGGGATCAGAAAGCACCGCTGCTCTTCGCCCCAACTTGCCCCATGTTGACAGCCTCAGAGGAACTGCCAATGACTGAATTGTCAGGGGTAATGAGGCAGTTACTGAATGCCACAGATAAATAATAATTGACATTATTTAATAATTAAGTAGTGAGTTATTATTATTATTATTTAATATGGGTCACACTTTATATTAAGGTTCCCTGTATAAATAGTTTATGCCTGTTTAATAAATCATCAGCATTTATTAAAAATCAATGGAGTTCATAATAATAGGTCAACAGGTTGCTTATAACATTGCCTTCGGATGCGCTAATAACCAGCTAGAGAGGTTACCAAGGGAGGTTGTGGAATTCCTGTCACTGGAGGTTTCTAAGAACAGATTGGACAAACAGCTGTTAGGGATGGTCTAGGTTTACTTGGTCCTGCCTCAGTACAGGGGGCTGGACTAGAAGACTTCTCAATATCCCTTCCAGCCTGACATTTCTATGATTCTATGGTCTAAAACGCATACTACTCGTGTCTGGTACATGCTTATAACATCTACTCACCCTTTAAAAATGATTTATAAAGGGAACTTAAGCATAAAGTGCGACCTTGATAGGTGTAGCGAGCACCCTAAGTATGCAGAACATAAAGAGACAACTCCTGCCACAGGAAAGCTACTTGTTGTAACAATGTTGATGGTGGGTGCCACCATTTGAAGCGTGAGTCAAATACATGCCCAGTGTGTTGGCACATGTCTACCCAGGGCCATCTGTGTAGCATTCATCAGAATGCGCTTGGCTTTGACTTCTCCCCACCTCCAGTGGTACAATAATGTGCCTCGTCCTGCTGTGAGGATTAATGCGAAAATGGATCTGAAATAGAGTGACTTTTCAAATACAGGAGGGCCTGGGGCCAAACTCTGGATCCAAGCACTCTTGAACGCTGGGATTGTCTGATATCTGAATCTGCTCCTAATTCCACATCCTAGATCTGCTCATCCTTGAACTCTAGGGTGTTTGAAAGATGGACCTTGAACATTGAATTCTGAAATCAACATGAAAATAAGTTGAAAACACCAAATCTTGCCGGATTTTTAACCCCAAAACAGACTCTAGAGCCCTGGCTCACTTAGAACTTTCAAAATTTCGATTAGGGGAAAGGTATTTTCCTTCTTTCGTTCTGTTATTTTTTTCATTTAAATGGAAGAAGGATCTTTTCTTTCTCTCTTTCTTTCTTTCTCTTTCCCTCCTGCTGTGATTAAGATCTCTGAATTGATCATAACTGGATACATTCACTCTTTACTCAGCCTACCACGGCTGAAATTCTCTCCAAACGGTTACACCTTAGTTTCCAACCAATAATTGAAGCCGCTTGAGCTCACTTCAGAAAGCGTCAACAGAGAGAGGTGAGCCTTCAACTTCCTTGAGTGTGTCACTCCCTGGGTTATTAATGCACTTGGCTATGATGGCATGTTTTCTTGTCGCCCTTAAGAACTATCATCAAAACCTTTTCTGTAGCTAAAAGGTTTTCTGTGTTGTTTTTAAAAGCCTACACCTCCTCTTCCCTCCCCTCTGCATCTTACAGGAGCTACTGAATGGGTGTCAATCAGAGAGACAAGGCTCATGCATTTCCATGAAGGAGATATTCATTTGTACTGTCTAGATAAACACAAGTTTGGTGCAAAGTGATTTCTCTCTCTCTCTCTCTCTCTCTCTCACACACTCTCTCTCTCTCTCTCTCTCTCTCTCTCTCTCCAATTCAGAACACCCAGAGAGAAAAATTATTATGATGTCCATAGTTAAGGTTGAAATGTGCTCCTCACTGTAGGTCTAATTTTCAGTCCCTCTCCCAATCCCATGCCACTTCCCCCACCCCCAGTTATCTTCCTGAAATTTTGCATGCCACATCTCCTCACCAGGGAGGAAGTCTGGATGCTGGCAGCAATCTGGCCATAAGTTTCCAAGTCATTGGGCTTGAGTCTCCTCTCACTCACACAGGGAGTGACTGCAGTGACCAATGAGAAGGGAGTCAGGCCCACGAGTGTTTTGAAAATGTAGCTGATTCCTTTGTGGTTCACCTGTCACTGGTCCGGTCCTTTTGTTTATTCTCTCTCTCTCTCTTTAGCTCTCTTTTGGACCCAAACTCAGTCTAATTAGCATCAGAACAAAGAGGCCAGCTTCTCAGATTTCCCACCTGCTCTCTGTTTATAAACTAATCCTCCTCAGAACATCTTTGTCTGCTCATAGCATCCTTTTCCTGTCTAGGGATGTAATTACTTCTGAGGCCATTGTTGTTGTTATTGGTGCAGTAATGCAGACTAGATAATTTGGTGGTCCCTTCTGGCTTTAAACTCTGTGATCCTATGAAATTAGCACGTAGAGGCTCCAATGAGGATCAGAGCTCCACTGTGCTAGGTGCTGTACAGACACATAGTGACCGTCTCTGCCCCAAGGAGCTTACAGTCTAGTAAGGTAGGAAGGGTAGTTCAATGGAATGAACACTTGACTGGGATTCAGGAGCCCTGGGTTCAAGTCTAGTTCCAGCCACAGACTTGCTGTGTGATATTGGCAAGTCACTCAATCCCTGGTGCACCTCAGTTCCTCAGCTGTAATAATGGGGATAATATATTCCTTCCTCATAGGGCTGTTCTAAGGATAAAAATCCATTGATGAGAATGAGGTGCTCTGATATTGTGGCAGAGGGCCACATATAAGTACATTGATATCTAGAATCTGAATGGACAAGACAAACAAAGCATCTCTGGAGAGACAGAGCCATGGGGAAGGTAAAGCCAAGAGCAGAATCCAGGTCTCCTGATACCCAGTCAAATATCCTACTGGAGCAGATTGGCATTCACATCTGCTGACTGAAACGCCCAATGTGTATCCATTTTTGTCATTTCTTATGGCCCTTTCTCATTCATGGAATGTTTCATATTTGTTTATGGGTGATCCCGACTCTGGGTTCGCTGAGGTTTTGACAGTGGCTGGTGACTGGATGAAGGAGCAGGGAGATTTATGTCAGATGAGAATGGGAGCTTTCAATGGCAAAGAGATTTTACTATCTGTATTGTAATCATTGTGGAGGTGGTTGTCATGGTGACTCAAGGTATCAAGAGACTACTCCATGGAGCCTGCTGTGCCAGGAAGCACAGAAAGCAAGGGAGTGAGACAAAGAGTTATGGAGAAAAGAGAGATGGAGAGATGGGAAAGACAGAAAGTGATGGCAGGGCAGGAGCACACACACACACACACACACAGAGAGAGAGAGAGAGATGGGGAGAAAGCTGAGGAGACAGTGAGAGGAATGAATTGAGAGAGGAAGAAATGGAGAGAGAAAGGGATGTAAAAAAAAGTAGTAGGGAGAGAGAATGACAGAACAAGAGAGCTGCAATAGAAAGGGAGGAGATTTACCGCTGATTTCCTTTTCTGTATACATTTGTGGCTTTAAATATCAGTGTGGAGCTAGGGATGAAGAACATCCAGTGGCTGCAATAATTAAGGATAAAACTGAGTGCTCTGATTGGTCAGCAGCTTCACTTTGGCCCATGATGGATAGAGCGGGTGTGCAGTCAGTGCTTAGCTTGATCCTTCATTAGTGTAACTGCTGCGTATTACTCATGTCTGGCTCGGCTCTGCTCTCTCATTGCACACACTGGCTATACAAATAAGAAAGCGGCAACATTCTCTGTCAGCACCTGCATGTGGGTGAAGGACAGGACAGGACACGCTCAGCCCATTAGCTACCTTCACTAGACTATGGCTGGTCCAATGAGATTAAAACAAAACTCCTACATCTTGTCTTCATCTGAGCCCACTGCTGGTTTAGTGAAGGACTGAGATCAGTGGCCATGTGCCCAGGAGGGGAGTGGTTGCATTCGGGCACTGACAGATTTGAGCATGTGAGTGGAGGTCTTAGAATTTGCCAGCTAAGGTGACATTGAGTTATCCCCGCCGGGGAGCAGGAGAGATAAGTCGGCTCTATGTTTTGTGCTGCCCCAAGCACGGCGGTCAGGCAGCCGTCGGTGGCGTTCCTGCGGGCGCTCTGCCAGTCCCGCGCTGTCGGCGTGCCCGCCGCAGAATTGCCGCCAAATCCGTGGGACTGGCGGACCTCCTGCAGAAACGTCGAAGGCTGCCTGACTGCTGCCCTCACAGCTACTGGCCGGCTGCCCCCCTTGCGGCTTGCCACCCCAGGCATGCACTTGCTGCGCTGGTGCCTGGAGCTGGACCTGTTCACAGGATAATGGCAGGTCAGGTTCTTTTTCCTCCTGTCCTGCTCTGTCACATCTGGACAAGCACCCATGGCTCTGGTTCACTGCCTGAATGGCTACTCCCCTTCAGAGTGGTAGCCGTGTTAGTCTGTGTCAGCAAAAAGAACGAGGAGTACTTGTGGCACCTGAGAGACTAACAAATGTATTTGGGCATAAGCTTTCATGGGCTAAAGCCCACTTCATCACATGCATCTGATGAAGTGGGTTTTAGTCCACGAAAGCTTATGACCAAACAAATTTGTTAGTCTCTCAGGTGCCACAAGGACTCCTCGTACTTTTTACTCCCCTTCAGACTCATTTGTGCTTAGGTGCTGCCTACAGAGAGCCTCACCTCCCCCTTTCCAATGTCCTTTGGCCCCCACCTCCTTGCAGTGGAGTCTGCTGCCAAACCCAAGCCAGCTCCGGTGATCCCCCTTTTCAGGAGCACTAAATCTGCAAAGTAAACTCCAGCGAGAGCATTTTCCAAAGGCTGCTGGCTATGACAGATGTTATTTTATGGAACACAGCACCAGAGATGTGAAAAACATAGTTCATAAATGTCAAGAGAAAGGAAGCAATATCCTAGATTGAGGTCGATTGATTCCATGCCCTCTCCCAGGGAATGCCTCTTTCCTAGCAGACAGTGACCTGAGAGCTGCTATTTATATGAGGAAGCAGCACCCTTTGGGGAAGATTGTGGTTGCTGTGCTTGGGGGGAGCAGGTGGATAGATTTGCAGCAAATTTAAAACTGATGGAAGCAAATGTTTTTCACTCAGTGTATTGTTAACATGTAGGACTCATTGCCACAAGATAGCATTGAGGCAAAGAGTTTAGCAAGATTATAAGAACGAATTGGACATTTACGTGGATAACAAGAACATCCAAAGTTAGAGGAGTAAAGGTTAAAAAAAAACCCAAGCAATTTGTAAGGGATGTCATCCTTTTTTCTTCCGGGCAAAGGCAATCTCCAAATGACCGGGATCCAGAGATCCGTCTACTCCAGTATCTAGTCTTTAAGAGTGGCCAGAACCAGCTGTTTGAGAGGAATGTGCAAGCAGTGGATAATTATAGAATAACTTGGCCACATGAAGTTTCCTCCTAACTCCCATTAGAGGTAGGATTATCTGCGAAGCTGCAGCATTTCTGTCTCTCCTGAGAAGCTTGATTATTTTTTCAATCCTCTGGATACTCTAATTCTCTATATAAATGTCCAATCATCTTTTGACTCCCACTAATCTCTTGCCCTTGATATCTTGTGGCAATCAGTTCCACAGGCTAATCGCACATTTCACACCAAGATTTTCAGGAGGAAACATTAGGAGAAAACGTCTTTTTTTCCTGCTTGTTAGAAAGGGTAATTGAAATCCTCTGGCAGTCCATCGCGGGGGCTGAGTTGAGCAGAGGGACAACCAAGGGACAATCACACCTGCTGGCTTGTCTTCTCTGTGGATCGTATGCCTGGTGAAAAGCATTTCTGCCAAGCCCCAGTGCCAAAACGAACAGATGCAGTGTTTAACATTAATCCCCCATGACCGGACTGCCCTTGGCATCCTGTAGCATCCTGCACTGTCACATTGTTTCTTGCACTGCCGGTCAGGCCAGGCATAGTGATGCCGCAAAGGCCAAGCTGGGGCAAGCGACAGCCCTGGGTATTTATTCATTATAATATTATGCACCATGTGGGGTTGTTTCTCTTCTCACATTGGTGCAAAGCCTGAAGATCCACTAGTGTAAATGAGAGGAGAATCAGGCAGCTGTGATTATTTTATCAGAAGAGGCGCATCATCCCTCAGCGGTGGGAATATCTGAGTGGGTCAAATTATTATTATATGTATTATGGTAGCATAAAGAGCCTCCAACCCACGTAGGATCCCAATGTGCTAGCCACTGTACAGACACTCAGGGTATGTCTAGTCTGCAACCGGGGTGTGTGATTGCAGCACGGGGAGACATACCCTGTGGAGACTAGGGGCATGTTCTAGTGCTCTGAGCAAAAGATAGAGACAGGGGCTCCAGGATGCTTCTCTAGGCTCTGCCACTGATTTATTGTATAATTACACTGGTGAGTCTCTGTGTGCCTCATTTTCCTCATTGCAACATGGAGACAATAATAGCCCCTTCACAGCGCTGTTGGTTTTGAAGGTTAATTAATGGGGCCTTATCCCACATGCTCTCTTTATGCAGACACCTAGCTGACTGCAATGGGTTTTCTACACATGGGGACAAGCCCAACATTTGTATTGTACTTCAAGGGTGGGACATTTTATTGTCCCAGCCCAGAGAAAATCCCTTCCTTTCAGTTTCAGGAGATTTTGCATGCCTGAAATTTTGGGCTTTTAAAAAAAAAAAAAAAAAATCCCCCCTGCAAACATTTGTGACTGATTTTGTCTCAAAGCAGGAAAAATTCAGATTTCCTCATGTTCTCTCAGCAAAGCAGTATTTGGCTGGAAAATAGGCCAGTTTGCACCTTATCTAATTCCTCCAGCTGCAGTGCAAAAAGCTCCCAGGAAAAGCTGCATCTCTCGTATTATCTCTTAACTGCAAAGTTTAATTATCCTCAGATATTCTACTGAATTGTGACTGGTCTTCCCCACCCTGTGCTGTGCTGTGCGGGCCGGGGGGCGGGGGGGGGGCGGGGAGTGGAGACAGACCTGGGGACCACAACACCTGAATTGGACATGAGTGTTCCCGGCAGCCCTCTTGCAACACCCGAGCTCGGTGACTTTGCTGTGTGAGGATTTATGATGACAGCCAGAAGAAAGCTCAGATAGACTCGTTCAGCTCCAGCGACCAGGGACTGCAGGCCATTTGAGGGTGGAGGGGATGTGTATGTAAAGATGTATGTGTTAGGGTGTAACACACACAGCTCCCAATGCCCCTGAATCCTCACCTGAAATCTCACGCCATCCCCACTTGCTGTTCCAGGCCTGGGCCTTTATCAGGGTAGATTGCCAGTTTTACACTGCAGATTTGATTTCTCATGTAGGCAAATGTCTCATGGGGATTAAATTCCTGTGAACCTTCTTAAGAGGTGATAGTCTTTCCCCAACTGTTGGCAACACAGTCGCCAGGGAATGAGCCGTTGGCACAATCTACCTGGGGCGGTGGGGTGGGGTGGGGCTTTCTTTGCGCCTGCACCTCTCCATTTTCTCCTTCGAGCAGATCAGCATCTCTGCGCTGGGGAAACAATAATTAATTTTGTCAGCAGATGAGGAATGGGGCAGTCTGGTATTACTCTCTGCACTCCTGCGATCAGCAACCAGTTTCCATGATTGAAAGCACAAATTCCTTCCCATCTCATTCTCTGGGCACTGTGTATTTCACAAAAATCTATGCGGGGTTTCATGTCGCAAAGATGCCCATCAATTATTTATGGAAGAAATATATTCATTTGTTCCTAATTTATTCGACAACAGCTTCATGATACAAAGGGCGGGGGGAGGAAAAAAGGGGAAATATATATATAATATATATATAAAATCTGCCGAATGGTGTGGCAGAAATAAATCCACTAACGTAGGAGGAATATTAGAGAAAGAGTGGGGTATGGAGGGGGTGCAAGAGAGAGCGAGCTAGGAGAGAGAAACAGAATGCTTTAATTTAAACAAGGCTTAACTACACTTTGGAATGTCAGATTCTTAATAGCTTCTCCTAAGTCTCAGCCTGATAGAAAATATAAATGATGAGGCGGTCCTTCCCTCCCATTATCTATCATCAGTAGTTTCATATATCTCTGTTCCTTGATGATATCTGGGCCTTTTGCTTTGTTGGTTTTGATTGAATTTAATTAATTAATTTCTGTTTGGGTGAACGGCCCCATTCCCCTGACCTCTTTCGATTTCCCTTTAGAGTTTGGTAAGAAATTGAATTGTCACAGCTAATGCGTTTAGTGGATCTGGGGAGCAATACGGTCTGATGTCTTTTTTAAACAAGCCACTCTGCTTTGGCACCATGCTATATTGTGTTAATGAAATATTTAAGATCAACAATGGTACAGGGAGCTAGAGGAATTGTCCCTGGATTTTAATTTATCCAATCCCCTGCTGAACACAGAAGATGTAACGCCTACTGAAGCCAGTAAGAGATGCTTGTACCTCGTGAAGGGAAAACTGGGCTCCTGCTTATTGCAGGACTAGAGGGCCTGGATGGTTGCCTGATGGCACTAGCCTGTGTCCACACTACAGAGAGGTCGTGTTAGTGGCTGACGAGCTGCGCTCACTCAGGGTCTGACCCTTGATTGTGCCCATCAAGTTGTATTACTAACACCACTGTGCAAGAGTGAGAGAGGTTTATGTATGTATGGGATCTAGTTAACATGGTAACTGTCATGAGGACAAGTTCCTACTGAGCACTGGATAGTATAGACATGGAATCAAGACAGCCAAGCATCTCAGGAGTTATAGTTAATGCTAGGCGAAGTTCAACATATTCTGATCAAATCACCTCATGACTTGTTGCAAATACATACAGCTAGGATTTTCAAAGGAGAATAAGGAAGTTAGGCGGTGCAGGGTATAGGAATTAGGTAGTATGCCTTTAAATAGTTTGTGAGTCCTCTAGTGGCACTCACTGTCTTTTATGCTTTAGAACCCACCAGAACTCTGCCAGAGCAGCAGCGTGTATATTTAACCAAGGTTTGCATGTTGTACATATTCAATGGCAAAAAACCTACAATAATGCGGAGTTTTGGCTGCTTGGTGTGTATCATCCCCTTGCAGAATGCTGAGTTGAGCAAAATGCAAATTTCTGAAAACTAGGAAATGCACAGTTAAGGTTGCTCATGCAACCTTAACTCTGCCCTCTTTCAGGAATGCCCCAATACACCCTAACACATACATCTTTACATACACATACATCTGCCAACCCCACAGTTGCTGAAATATGCAAGATCTTCAGCTCCTTTTATAACCCAATAACTCTCACCCACAGGATTCCATCTAACACTACTAAAGGACAAAAAAAAAAAAAAAAAAAAGTCACAGTACCACTGTAGTATAGTAAACATGGTTATTTGGGCACCAGTTTTCTTGACTGGTTCCTTCATATTGTATGTGTTATCTAAGGCTCAAAAGTCTCCAGAGGTTTCCATCTCCCATAGCATTCCAGTGGGAGTTAGGTTCTTAACTCTCTTATAGGAGCATCTGACAATCCCAACCTACATCTTTAAAAAATGGGTTGCATTGAAACTTTGTGGCTGCCTTGACCTACACATTCTCCAAAACCCCCTCATGCCTTCTGCAAGAGGGAGATTTTAAGAAGGGCAGATGTGTTGATAAGCCCCTCCTCCATTTGGTAGCTGATGCCCTGCAGGGCTGGTGATTAAATATCTTATCCGGGCTTTCCTCCATGATGTTTAGTTTTAGTTAATCTGATGTATTCTGTCTCTTTTTTTCTTCCTACCTTCTCAAATGTTTTTTCTTCCCTTCTCTGTGCTGTTTTCCTTGTCCATCAGCCATGCAGTTATTTCAGAAAAAAAAAAGAAAAAAAGAAACACTTGAAAGATCAAGATCTCTGTCATCCAAAAAAACTAAACTAATAGTGTGATTGGAAAAGCCCCAAGTGGATCCTATCTGTCATATCACTGTCAGCTTTTTGCTAAACATCCATTAAAAAGTATTTACATGGAGAACACAAAATCTTGTATCCAATCAGAATGTAACCTGTCACTGCCAGCAAACTGAAGCAGAGATCTCTGGAAAGTCTGGCCTTTTAAAATGAAATGTTCCCTTTCCTTTTGAATACCGCAGCAGATTTTTTGGTGGGGGACCGGCAGCCCCAGAAGACTGAAGGAGAGGACACAGCACAGACAGCAGTGATGCCAACTTCTCTTGCACTAGCTCTTGTTAGTGTGCTGCAGCCATAACCTCAAGGGGAGCGTAATGAGTTTGTTCTCTGAGGGTATGTCTACCTAGCAAAGAAAATCCCATGTCTTGCCTATGCCAGGTGACTCCGGCTTGCCGGGCTGTTTCATTGCTGTGAAGACTTCCAGGTTTGGGCTCTGGGACCCTCCCACCCTGCAGGGTCTTAGACCCCAGCCCAAGCCTGGAAGTCTGCACAGCAATGAGACAGCCCCATAGCTTGAGCCCTGAGTTAGTTAGCATAGGCCAGCCACAGGTGTCTAGCTGCTGTCCAGACATACTCTTTAGGAGGGTTGAGGGGTTCTGATGCTAGCATTAGACTTGGGAAACCTAGGTTCCATTCCCTGTTCTGCCACAGACTCCTTGGGTAAGTCACTTAGTCTCTCTCGGGACTTTGGTTCCCCATCTGTAAAATGGGGATAAGAGAACTTACCATGGTGTTAAAAAGGAATGAGGGTCAGATGAGTGTTTTAGATATTTATTGCCCATTCAGTCTACAGCCTCTCTGCTGAGAAGACCAACAGTTAGCACCAAGTGTAATGGAGGCAGCAGGCAAAACATCTTAACTGCTCCTAGAACCACCAGCTTATTCCAATGATCAGTGGTTCATCGGGCTCTCTGTCTCAGGGTGGATCCTGAGCTGAATAGAATGTGGAATCAAAAAGGTGAAGGGCTCTTTAGACAGTTTCCAGCATTGAGAAAGAAGATGCATCTTTCTAAAGAGCTTCAAAGGGAGGCAACTGTGGTGGGATCACCTGATTACTGCCTGCCCCCGCTCATCATATAGATTTGCTCCCAGTGTGGTTGGGCAATAATTAAATATGGCTTCCACTACCATTGAAATCAGAGGGGGGGAGGTAGCTTTCAGCTCCCAGGTGGCTGTGATTTGCTTTGCAACTATCCAGGGGAACGTGTCACTTTGACTTTGACGGGCCAAACCTGAGGCAGGTTCTTGTGAGGCTTGAAGCATGGGAATGAGGCTGGAATGATGTGATGAGTCATCCCTGAACCAGCAAATGTGATGAGTCATCGGAGGCAATGACCTGCAGGGCTTGTGACAGGCCCTCCACCCGGGTTCAGCCAATCTCCAGGCAAGGACTCACCCAGGTGATCCCAAGGCAGGTATATAGGCTCCCAAGGGGGAGCAACTTCTGTAATGAGCTGAATATTTCTGTGGGAGGGGGAATAGTAGGCTTGGCAGTAGTTTCAACAGACTGTTCTCTACTCTAGACTATGCCTGTTTTCATACTAGCCAGCCCATGCCTGTCAGCATTGGCTCCTGCCTTAGCCAGCTGCCTGGCGGTTCTGACAAGTGGCTGCTGGATTTTGGAGCGTGTCTCTGTTTCAGTTAGGGGGTGTCAGGCTAATTTGCTAGGGATTCAGGGCTGGTCAGTGAGTCAGATCCCAGAACCCAAATGGGAGCTGTGGGGGTTTGGCCCCGCTGAAAATCAAGTGCTCAGGAAATAGGTGCTGTGACTGTAGGGAACAATCAGGAGCAAAATGGGGGAGATGGAAGATCCCAAAGGGGAGAGCTGCTCTGGCTCTTGCAGTGCTGGCTCCATGTCTGGATATTTTGTATGTTTGAATGAAGAAGAAAAGTAGTTGTAAGAAAATACGACAGGGGCAGAACTGAAAAGAATGAGTGGCACAAAGAGCAAGAGAGGGAAATTCCCAAGGCATTCCATTTGACATCACACTCTCACCAACCAGGGGAAAGGGAGACTCACTCTTCTAGTGTGATGTGACCTCTGGATCTAGTTTCCCTCCATTATGTATCTTGCCCAGCCAAGCATTAAGCAGAAGTCCCTTAACCCTTTCCAGGTTGCTGATTTTCTTTGTCACACTAATATAAAAACTGTGTGCATACAAGGCCTTGGAATAAGGGGCTAGGGGCCAGCCAACTCTGTTGAATCAGTCTTTGTTCTAATCCCAAAAGTACTTTCCTTTCCTCCAGGAAGCGGCCATGGGGAAATCCCTTAATAAGAGGGAGCATGTACATTGATTGGCAAACTGTGACAGCCTTCAAACTGGAACTCTGAATATTAGGAAACTTTAAAGAGTGTATCCTTAGGGCTTGATTGATGGAAAATCTGACATTAACAACCAAGACATTGGATTTTCCAATGCGGCTGCTCATTTTCACTTCTGCCTTTTACATGCCTGGAAAGAATGCTCTGAAGCTGTGGATTACACTGAACTCTAATCCCCTTGAAATTGGTTGTTCCAACCACTCTCCGAGGCTCTTTTAGGTTCTCAGACGTTTCCTGGCTCTGCCTTTGGAGGTTCATTCTTCTGCAGCTGGCTGTGGCGAGTGTGTTGGAGACTAAGGCTCTGACAGTCCCATACAATTAAAGTGTATTTTTCATTAATGGGGGGGAAAAAACCCCAACCTCATCCCTTTGGAGGAAAAAAATCAAGCCCATTGATATGCCAGATGTGTGTACCAAAGAACAAGGGCTGCAGACATCAACTGAGTTGGTGGAAGGCTGTCTAATTTATACAGCTGGTTGGGGCCTGGTTCAAAGCCCCTCAATATGGGATTATTTCATTTGACTTTACTGGGCTTTGGACCCTTATTGAATCAGCCTTTCACATCTAGACTTAGGGCCAGATGCTGATGCACTGGTGCAAACCTGAAGCAAAGGTTAGGAGGTGACTTGATCGTGGTCTATAATTACTTCCTCAGGGAGAAGATACCTGTTACTGTGGGATTCTTAAATCGAGCAGACGGGGCATAACATAGACCCAGTGACTGGAAGTTGAAGTTAGCTAAATTGTAACTGGAATTAAGAGGCACATTTTTAACAATGCAGGTAATTAACCATAAGCACTGATTACCAAGGATCAGTATAGAAAGTATAGTCTAGTTCAACCAAGCTATTGAGCTGGAAGTGGGAACCTCTGAGTGAAATTCTAGGGCTTGTGTTATATAATAGGTCAGATTCGGTGATAATAATGGTATCTTCTGGCCTTCAGAATCTATGAATCCCAGAGTAACTCCAATTAACTTTATTCTGGCCCTTTAATTTTCATTCAGGTCTTTAGGTTCAAACCCTAACTCAATTTACCATTTGTAAGAACTAGAAAAGATATCAGAGGAATCTGAGGATAATGTCAGACTGATCAGAAAGAGAAAAGTTGAGAACTTTGAAAGAAAGTTAAGAGATGTAAAAATAGTTTAGTGGAAAAATAATTAGAAAATAGGATCATTCATTAGTAGGGTGGAGGGTGAAAAAATTAATAATGGAACCAAAATGGCTGGTACTGACTTGCATTTACTTTTTAACATTGATCTTTAACAAGAAAAATAATGACCAAAGGAAGGAATAGCAACCTAGTCAATGCAAGTAGGAAAGGCAGGAGAGGAATCCATAAATCCTGGGTTTGAATGATAAGCATTAGGGCTGGTCGAAAAATATCAATTGTGTTTTGCCCTGATCTTGAGTGGGACCTCTAAGTGCTACCAGAATGCAAATAATAAATAACAACCTGAGAACCATGGCTAGAGGCCTGGGGAAATAATGTGTTATTGGTTTTTTATAAAGGAAAAAGAGTAATATACTGGAGGGATCAATCCTTCACTAGCAGGAGAACTAGGTGAAACAAGCTAAGAGGCCTTTCACATATCTAACTATGATTCATAATGATAATGAATAATTAATTAAAACACCACCTCACTCTTAATATAGTGCTTTTCATCAGCAGATCTCAAAATGCTTCAAAATTTATGCTTCACTATGAATGCACATTAAACAATGCAATGTACTTAAAAGGGAGGCTCTCAGGCAGATGTGTCTGCATCAGTCATTTAATATGCAGAATTAAACATAGCATAATCATAAAGCCAAGTGTCTGAATCTTTTAATATGATCAATAAAGAGGGAGGAAATGCCACGAGTAGCAAGCCAGGCTGTGATTTTTTTTTTCATTCCATGTGAATAGCAGACCCCTCTGGTAACGAACTTTAGGAATGCATGGCAGAAACTGGGATAGAAGAGCAGTGCATATAAGGAGGAATTGTAGCCACGCACCAAAGGACTTGAAACGTTAAAAGACTAAGAGTTACAAAGGCAGTACAAAGAAGATACATATAGCATAATGATGACCTGGAAGTCTGAGCGGCACAAGCCTTTGAATTGCACAAAATGGGAGGCAAAAACAGCAGACGTGAGAGTCATGGGACAAGCCCTTGCCTGTTATTAATGAACAATGAAAAGCAGAAAATGCTGGAGACAAATCTCACAGCAGTAAAAATAATTATGTCTTTGATGAGCCTTTAACATTTAAAAGAGCTGAGCTTTCCCCAAAAGGACTTGGGCGCACCAAATGGGCATATGCTGCTAGCACGGGGAGAGAACGTGGGTATCAGCCCAGAATCATGGAGTGGGGTAGGTGGTTATTGTTTGCATTAAAGTAACACCATGTGTTAAGCACTGTGCAACCACATAGCAAGAGACAGCCCCTGTCCTAAAGAGCTTGCACGCCACATAGTGAAAGGTGCAAAGAAATCAAGTGACTTGCCCAGGGTCACACAGCAAGTCATTGGCAGAGTCAGGAACCAAACCCAGGTCCTGTGAGTCTCATTCCAATGTTTTAGCCGCTTGACCACCTCATGTCACAAGATGCAAGGGTCTCCGTAGAAAACAGACACAAGTTGAGTCATGAAAGTGGCGGAGACACTGATAACCTGTTACAAAGGCAGAAGCCTGGGTGCAGGCACCGGACCTGCAATGACTGCAAAGATTTAAGCCTTGTCTACCCTAGGAAATTTACCCTTTGCCGACAATAGGGGTCAGGAACTTGTTTAACTTACAGCTGCTTGGGAAATGGATTTCCCTTTCCCTGAACATTTTTAAGATTTTGATTTTTTTCCTCCATCCGAAATCAGGACTAAAGGTTCCCAAGCGCACTTTAACAAAGTGTGTTTCAAGCAGTGCTATGTTAAAGCACATCAGCAGGGTCCACATGACCCAACTAATGCTCAGCTCTTTAGTCCACTTTTGAAATCACAGAAACCCACCATGTAGACAAGCCCTAAGAGGCTGCACTGACAGAACCTTTTCAGTCTACATCTTCCTTTCCTGAACGTTCATCCTATTCTCACAGTAAACAATTCTTCTCCCCCCTTGGTGTCCCCACCTTGCATACGCTTGTAGATGGTCACTGTCTCACCCTGAGCCTTGGCCGCATATAAACTGGCTAAATGATGACTGATTCTAATCTCTCTTGCTGCAAGAAAACCAGGCCCTAAATACTTTTATTCTTTCCTCATAAATCAGTTTTTACCAGTCCCTTCATGTTATTGGCTCAGGGTCAGATTTATAAAGGTACCTAAAGATGCAAATTCTATTCTATACAAGGCACTTAACGAGGTTCACAAATGTGCCTAAGTGAGGTAGGGGCCAAAATCCCATTGATTTTCAATGAGAGTTAGGCACCTAACCTGCTATGGGGTTTTTGAAAATCCGTCTAGGCTCCTATGTACTTTAAGCATTTAAAAAGCTTTGCAAATCTGGCCCTAGATCCACAGAAGATGTAAACAGCCCTAGCACCATAGATGTGCATGGAACTGCGCTGATTTACCCCAGCTGAGGATCCGGCTCTTTAATTTTATGGCCCTTCTCAGAACTCTCTCCAATTTCAGCAACATCATTCTGAGCATTCACAGTGTCCAAAATCCAACACGCTCCTTGAGCTTAGTGCTCGGCAAATGGATTCCTTACGCAGTCAGGGTCAAGCAAGCTAAAGCACTGACTTCCAGCTGCTGGTGCAATGTGGCAACTCTTACAGGAGCAAACAAGACTGGCTCTCAGGAGGGGCATTCGCGTTACCCACGGCGTTGAAAATGAAAATATTCCTGGCAATTCCAATTCCGAAGCCTCTTGACACACAGCTCTCAAAGTGGGAGCTCAAAGAGCGGATAATGGTTTTATAAAACAAATCTGCTGCAAGCCAAGGCAGTTATTGCCACAGAGCAGGGTTAATGCAGAAGCTCCAGAAATTCATTGACACAAGCTGCATGCAATGTAATAGCTAAAGATCTCCGTCCACTTCTTATGTTCCAATAATCCAGGAAGCAGCACCTATTTTACTAACAAATGCCCAGGAGTTGCCCAAAGATGTTGCTGTCTAGTTCAATGGTTTTCAAACTTTTCAGGCTGCATACCCCTTTCCAAATAATGTAGTCTACCATGTACCCCCTTCTGAGATAGGGTCATATATACCTATGATTAGATTGCCAAGTCTTACTAAATAAAATGCATTGCCCGCCTTTACAGGATTTTTTCTCACATACCCCCTGATGAGAGCTCGTGTACCCCTAGGGATACATGTACCCCAGTTTTAAAACCTAGACTCTAATTGCTATGACATATATTGAAACGTATTTCCAGCATGGTGAGAGAACTTGGGATGGATAAACAGGTCATTCGCCTTGGAGGAAATGCTCTTAAAATATCCAACGAAAAAGTTACTGCAAATGTGCACAGGTCAGATGCTCCGCTGGTGTAAATCTGCGGAGCTCCACTGGTAGTTATAACTCCTCCTCCCACCATTTCTTATCCCTGTTATAAAATGGAGCCACATTGCGGGTCTGGCCTATCATTTACAAGGTCACATTTCTAGTTATAGAGATGGGGGTGACTTGAGGTGAAACGTATCAGGTGGGTAGCAGTGTTAGTCTGGATCTGTAGACGCGACAAAGAGTCCTGTGGCACCTTAGAGACTAACCGACGTATTGGAGCATAAGCTTTCGTGGGTGAATACCCACTTCTTCAGATCTGAAGAAGTGGGTATTCACCCACGAAAGCTTATGCTCCAATACGTCGGTTAGTCTCTAAGGTGCCACAGGACTCTTTGTCGCTTCTTGAGGTGAAACATCACCCCAAAACTCCAGCTCAATCTGCTCAAGTTCCTGCATCATCTTTGGGTTCAAAAGAGGGGTAAGTGGGTGAAGATAGTTCTATGGCCTGTGTTATACAGGAGGTCAGACTAGATGATATGATGGTCCCCTCTGGCTTTAGAATCTGTGAATCAGTATTTTTAACTCCAGAGACCCTTCATTATCCTTTAGTCAATGGAGTTACACCAGCTGAGAATCTGGCCTGGAGTTTCCAATGTAAGACCTTTCACATTCTGTGAAGATCTGTCTAAGCATTGTCTTTCAGGTAAGACATGAAACCTGAATCCTGACTGCTCCAAGTCATTATCGATCCCTTGACAGGTAGCTGGGTTTTGTTTGTTTGGGGTTTGTTTTTTTGTAAGAAGGGGAGTGTTAAACCCATTTTCTTGGACAAATCCAATGTGGCTATTAAGCTCCAGGACACTTTTGTGGCAACATAGTCATACAAAGACAAAAGTGCATTTTTAAATAAAATGTGGGCTAGTCTTGCTGCTGACAGCTTCTGACTCACGAGCGACCTGGGCATATTACTCACAGTGGAGTGTTTCTTCCGGTAACTCAGTGTTCCAAACCAGTTCATCATGAAACACAGAACAAATGTCATTAACATTCACTTGGAACAAAAAGAACAGCTTTGATAGAATCTACACTCGTTCGCTTTTTTCCTTTCTCCCCAGATACTGCTCCTCACACTGAACTCTCATTCTGCTGGCCTGTTTGTTCCTGGTAAACACAGAGCAAAAGCTACTCGGTGCCGCATATGTCCCACACAAACATTTTACAGTTGGGGGGGGGGGGAGGGGAAAGAATCACATATTTGGTTTGATGAAATGAATAAAAAGAGGAGATTTCAGGTGCCCTGAAAGAAGATCTTGGGAAACTGGGACATCGCAAGAAAAATCAGAACCATCCACTGGGGAGTGTGATCACTATAACTTTATGTTGTCTTTTACATCTGTGCAAAGTGGGAATAAACTGCTACCAATTCAACACAGCTCCTACAGACCAGATCCTCATCTGGTGAAAACTGGCTAAGCTCCATTGACTTTATCAGCGGGGGAAATCTGCACTGGTATCTAGCTGATGGAACTAACCGTTCAATTTTGATATGTCTTATAAATATGAACACCCTCCCATGTGCTAAGAAAACAGGGCCATCTAAATGTTCTGATTTTCCTCTCACTGCCACCGGTTTTACACTAGTGTAACACCACTGGAGTTACTCTTGATTTATGCTAGTGTGAGTAGAGAAAGAATCAGGCTCCCAGACTACCTCTCTCCAATCATTTGGGATGAACCTCTGTTCACTAACTGGTCTATCTGTGGTAGCAGTGTATGAAGCAGAAGAAGCCCTCCCATGGACATATGCAAAGAGATTGTAAATTCAATTCTCCACTTGCTTATAGTGGTGGTAACATCTTCTGTTCATTTTCACAAGCGTAAGTGATGATGCAAAGTGCTAGACAGAGCAAAATCAGGGTCCTAAACTCCAAACCAGACACAAAATAAAGGGATTGAAAGGTCGTGTCCAAAATAAATGTCACAGCATGGAATGGCATGTAACAGTTCCATGGCACAAGAACTTCACATGGTCATTGGTACAGCTGGGACTCAGGACCAAATGCAGAAGAACCCACCATTTCAGCTGCAGAGACAGACATGGGTATGGCCACTGGGAGTAGCCTGGCCCTATAGAAGTCAATGGTAAATCTCCCATTGACGTCAATGGGGCCAGGATTTCATCTTAAATCTGGTTAAAAAATAAATAGACATTTTTGACCACTTTTTATACATCAAAATTTTTGCAAATCTTTTGATAACTGAAACATCTCAACAGGCCATATAGCAGGTTGAAAAACCTAGACATTTTTTATGAGAATTTTTGTTAAAATGTTTTGGGTTCTTTAGTTGTTGGCAAAATGCAAATTTTCAACCCAAAAGGTTGAAATGTGAAAAACGTTGACCAGTTCTAACAATCACACACGCAGAACAGGTCTGACTTTTCCTCCAAGAGTGGGTGGGGGTGAAATGTACACATATAGGCTTAATTTCAGCCCTGGGGCCAGAGCCTCAACCAGTGCAAATCAGCACAACTTTGTTGACTTATGTGGAACTATGCTGATTTATACTAGCCGAGGAGCTGGCCCCTGAAGATCAGCTCCCAATTAATTCACCAGCTGGCCACAATGCTGAATTTGGCCCATTGCCACTACAGCACAACATGAAATTATTACACTTATCCCAGCATCGTTTGCCCCACACCCTCTCCACCAGCACCCCTCACTCCACACCCCAGGCAATTCAGAGCACATATTCCTGTGAGATCCTGAGCTCTGATGCCTGGGAGCATTCAGTGTGGCTCCCATATCACACGCATCGCTTGTCAAAGCTTTCTAGCACACATCGGCAGCAGTGATTAGGTGTCACTTCAACAGTGGCCCAGAATGAGGATCATTAGGAGCTGTCATAGAGTTTTGCCAGAGTAATTTGTCTGTATCAGTTGTTGCTGGACAAGGAAATCTCTCGCTGACAGAATTACCTGCGCCTCACAAAAACCCAACAACCAACTCCTACATCAACCTGGAGAGAATCCACTCATGACAAGTGCCCCCTCTCCGATTGAGATTAATCTATTCTGCCAGAATTTAGGATGCTGCAGTTAATTTTTAAAGGATTTCATTTATCTACTTTCTATAATCTTCCCCACATCCTGCCTGGGCTTCTATTGAAATGGCCAGGTATGTTTAGGGATGGTTTAGTCAATGTGTTATTTTATTTCATTTATTGCACTATTTCACCCTTATTTTTTATCTTGTAGGCAGCCTCGAATTGGCTTGTGTCTTGACCAGGGTGAGGAGTCCAAAGAGGGAAGCCAGCCTGCACGGGACAGGTCTTGGAAGTCTGCCACCCTACATGTTGAACAGACCAGAGTGTTCTCTTCCTGTCACAGAGTAAGACAGTTAGGACTGTCCATTCTCTTTTACATCTTTCAAAGGGAGGCAGCGTGGTCAGAAATGAGCAGATGTTGCAGGAGATACAGCACTTGCAGCTTTGTCAAATCTGCAAGGGCAGTCTGACTTGCTGGGGAATTCACAGTGAAGGCAGGGAACTTGTACAGACTGGAAATACCCTGGTCAGGAGGAAAGAGACACATGCATCTCCACCCAAGAGAGGTGATGGATGGAGAGCCGGAACCCTGAGGTCGGGTGTCCTTGCTGGACTGTGGAAGGGGAATGGAGGTGCAGTTGCCCTGAACTTGGACACTGAGAACCTGTTTTATGTCTCACCTGACACACCGCAACATTAGCAGCACAGTAGCATGCCAAGGCATTTGTTCGGGGCTGACCCAGAAGGCAGAACTCCTTTGCCGCCTAAATTACTTGGAAGTCTCTTAGCCAAGTACTGTCTCAGCCTAAGTTTGCTTAGGCCCTGATTCAGCAAAAGTATGTAAGCAAGTGCTTAACTTCAAGCATATGCTGAAAAGCCATCAGTGTAAAAGTTAAGCACATACCTAAGTGCTTTGTGAACGGGGCAGGACTTAAGCGTGTGCATGACTGGCTTCTTAAATGAGCCCCTTAGCTTGGAAGATCCGACAAGATCATACCTCAAGTTGCTACTGCTCAACATGTGGAATTAGGCTTTGTCTACACCGGCAAGTGAAAGACAAAACTTTTGTCATTCAGAGTTGTTAAAAAACACACACACACACACCCAAAAGCCAAAAGTTTTGTGGACGACAAGCAACAGTGTGCACAGCACTTTGTTGGCAGGAGTGCTCTGACGACAATGCTATTGCCGCTCGTTGGGGATGAAAGTTTTTTGTCGCTAAAAGCTGTGTGGTGGAGACATAGCCTTAGTTTCTCATCAACGCTCATAGGTGGGAGGAAAAACAGTTCTTTTCTTTTCAAAACTCTGCTCCAGTTAACAAACAGTCATCTTCGGGGAAGGGGAAAAGAAAAGAAAAGTAAACAGAAATTGGACCCAAGATCTTTTCACATAGCGCTCAAGGCAAACAAATAAAGGATGATAGATAACAAAAAACAGGGGGAGGAAATTGTGCTTTTTCTTTCCTAACAGAGCCACAAAAGGCCCATCTCTCTGGCTTCCTGGTAATTACTAGCCTTCCTGTCAGTGGGTTACCTTATATTAATTAACTTTATTTATTGCTGTTGGCAGAGTGACTGCTACAGTAAATCAAGCAATTAGCAGCCTCGCATATTGCACTCGGAAGAGAGGTAACCAGGTGCCAGAAAGGATTTACTTTCTGATTCATGTTTTATTCAGCACCTCTCTGTTTAGCATTGTGTCTCTGTGTCACAATTACAGTTGCTTTACAAAAAGGGGGAATGGGTTGTCTGGGTCAGAGGACCAGGGGTGCTTTGATAGACATCAATAGGGTTAGCAGCTCTCAGGGCCTTTATTCTGCAATCAGATGCACATGGGAAGACTCCTACACCAACATTTCAGCAAAAACAACGAGGAGTCCTTGTGGCACCTTAGAGACTAACAAATTTATTTGGGCATAAGCTTTCGTGGGCTAGAACCCACCATGCGTCTGATGAAGTGGGTTTTAGCCCACGAAAGCTCATGCCCAAATAAATTTGTTAGTCTCTAAGGTGCCACAAGGACTCCTCGTTGTTTTTGCTGATACAGACGAACATGGCTCCCACTCTGAATTTCAGTGGCACTCTTCTTGGGTACAGAATTCTGCCCACATGTATCAACACCAACTTTTTGGGGTGCCATCCAACAGCCTGCAAAGAAGCCCTAGAGGATTTATAAAGACTCCTGACATTTCTTATGAAAATCCAACACATTTTTGAAAAAAACCCACAAGATTTCAGTTTTCTCCCCTTTTCCTCTTTATCCCCCCAGGGAAAAATACCCAAAAATATTTTTCTGTTTTGAAAAAAAAAACATGTTTCCAGCTTATGTTTAGTCATAGAAAAACTGGAAAATTCCAACCAAAACTAAATTTTCCCATGAGAATAGACGCCTGATAAAAATCAAATGATATTGGTGGAGTGAGAATGAATTTGGCCCAAGAGGCTTTGAATAGTTCAGCTAAATGTGTAATGAAGGGAAATCAATTCTTGTGGCTAAGATCATGGCTAAGAGTCAGGTCCTGTAGGTTCCCATCCCAGCTTTTCAAGTGACCCAGAGCTTTCAGAGGGTGACACTGAGTAATTTCTCTTCCTCCCTGGAGGCAGGCTAACACAGGACTCTGTTCAATGTGCACATAAGGCTTTGGGCGAGATTGTGAGGAATAATGGGCTACAGCACGCAGATGACACTCAATTCCATTTCTCCTTTTCCTCCCCCCAGATTTTGCCGGTTGAGGTGCTTTCCTGAGCAAGTGCTACATTCTCCCTGGTTCAAAATTGGTATCATGATAGATACCCACTCACCAAGATGTTGGGAGTCTGAGGGTGAAATCTTGGCCCCATTGAAGTCCATGGCAAAATTTCCATGGACTTCAATACAAACAGGATTTCCCCCTGAATGTTTGCAAAGCCGTTTGAGAGCGGCTGACTTGAAGTTGCCACACGAATGCAAACACTTTAAATCCCAAGCACTTAGACCACAGTGTTGAGGTCCATATAATATGGACCGATGAGGTCCATATAATATGGACTAGAGAAGGAGAAGAAGAGAGAAATACTTCCCATGAAGTATAAATGAGAAGCAGAGCGGGTTGAAAAAGAAAAACTGGTTTTGTGTAGAATGTAAAAAAAAATAATCAATGATGTTTTTGTGTCTAAGGGTATGAAACAGACCCCTTTTTGGAAAATTTTCATTGAATTTTTTTTTAACCAAAATATTTTTTAAAAAATCAATTATTGAGGACCTAGTTACTGGGGCCTTTCAATGATCATTTAAATAGCATATTTGCTATATTATGATTTTTAAAAAACCTATTAAAAAGGTCATGAATTTTTTCATGAGAAACAAAACATGAGGACTTGTCTTAAAATGAGTTAGTTTGTGGGGAAAAGTCATTTTGGGGTGTAAAAAAAACTTTCTAGATGAAAAATTTCAACCAGATCTAGTGAGAAGTATCTGCAGGACATTTGGGCCACTGCAATTTACAGAACCCACTTAATCCTCATGCCATAAATTCCCGTTGTAATCATAATCCAGCAGTATTTCTGGATTGCTGAGCTTTGGGACCATCTGAAATGCTCCCCCTGGTTGCATCAGGATTTGCTGTTTCACCCTCGCTGTAATATACTTGATTTACTTTGTATGAGTGAGTGGTCTGCAGTGGCCTCTTGGAGTTTCTCCAGCTGAGTTCTGTCTCCTCGAGCACCCCAGGGCAGGGTAAGTAATGACCCAATGTAAGCCCCAAATGGTTAACTTCTCATAGTCCCGCCGAGAGCCACTGTTTAGATTCCACTAGCACGGTCTCTAAAAGAGCTTTGCAGGCTGCCAATTCTGATTTAATTATATAGCGGGAAATAAAATTTAAAGAAGGGAATGGGGGGAAAAGACCCCCAAGGAGGCATCCAAAGGGACTTTCAGATCGTTAAAGCAAGGCAATTGCAGCTTGCTGCTAATTACAGGAAAAAATACAGCAGTCCCTGGAGGAGAGGGAGAGAGACTCATAAAAACCTACAATATGGTCTGGAACATTTTCTGCTTTTCAAAATTTTCTTTGATTTCTTTTTTCTTGTCACTCAACAACTTTTGGGGGAGTTCCTCATCAGTTCGGTAGGGCCTCCAGCAAGGTACAAAACGGTGCCCTTCTGTGGGTCTATTCTCTTCCATTTATCTTGGTCTCATGCTTCAGACATTGGTGATGTGGATTCAATTCCTGGCTCTGCCACAGATTTTCTGTGGGTGGGATTCTCCCCTGTGCAGAGGAGGCAGCCCAAGATCTGGACAGCACTTAGGGGGTCAGATAAGCCCTATTCTGAGGGTCTATGTGGGAATTAGAGGGTGCCTCATGCTGGCCCTCTGCACAGGAGCAAGTTCTGCTCTGTGACCTCAGTCAAATCACCTAATCTCTCTGTGTCTCAGTTGGCTCACTAGCGTTAATAATACTGAGCTGTTCCACAGGTGCTGTGAGGATAAATTCACTAAAGTTTGTGAGAGGCTCAGATATTGCGGGAAAGGGGACCAGGTAAATATCTACTCTTATGATACCATTATATTTGTATTATGGTAGTACCTGAAGGCCCCTGCTGCGACCCGGGCCCTGTTGCACTAAGCGCTGTATAGACACATAGTAAGAGATGCTCCCTACCTAAAAGAGTTTGTAGTCTAAACAGACAAAAAGCAAGAGGGGAAGGGGCTTGTCCAATATCACACAGTTTGTCAGTGGCAGAGGTAGGGACAGAACCAGGTCATTTGAGGCCAAGTCCAATGTGCTATCCCCTATAAAGAATATGTAACCCTCTAGCTATGTTTTTAATTTCTGCACGCATCTCAATTATAGCTGACTGACTTCTTTGCTGGCCTCATCTATGTGTCTCATTATTCCTTCATCAGTCAGGTGAGCCTGTAGGACCTTACGATGAAAGGCCACATATGAAGGAGCGGATTTACGAGGAGGAATCTGGGAGACACAGGGTCTCAAAGCTGCCTCTTGGTTTAGGAACTAATCTGATAATGCGCCGTTCCCTTTGCTCGCTCTCCCTCGACTAATCAACGAGGTCAGGGCATCGTCTGCCCTCTGCAGCTGTTCAAGCTCTGTGGGTTCTCTTCAAAGCAAAATAAAGTTGTAATTGAGATGCAGGGAAGGAGGTGGAAACACCCCAATGATGCCTGCTGCTGAGTCTCCTCCTCCCAGAGTAAACTCAAGCGAGTGGCATTAATGACTCATATTTAACTCTGCTGATGAGGGTGTTGAATAGCACCCACCCTCCTGCCGGGAAGGGAATCAGGAAAAGTCGGGGAGGCAGGGGCTGCTGCCGCAGCATGGATTCAAAGGCAAAACAAATCAATAATTAACAGTGAGGCAAGAACCTCCATTAAAGCAAAGATGGGCTGAAGTCACCCCATTTCAGGGCTGGCTGTTGTATCCCATCATGCGTTCAATAAATGTACACTCACCCCATGCAAGGAGTCTGCCGAAGAGCTTCCCCTTATATGCACTCAGCCTGTTCGTTGTGCCATGTGCCAGGACAGAGAGTCATGTCAGAGCTGATCAGAAAATAAAAAGTAATATACCCCCCCAAATTTAGAAACAAATGACATGTTTTCATTTATTTCAGGGCTTTTTGCAGAAATGTTTTGGTTTACTGATGAAAAAATGAAAATAAGGTTTGGGGTTTTTTGGGTTGTTTTCAGTTGTCAAAAAAGTAAAGATGGTCGGTCAGATTTTGAAAACCGAAAGGTCTTCTCCTTTTCAAATTTTTTTTTTGAGGGGGGTGTGTTGTTTTTTTTTTATCTGGAAAATGTTAAAAGAAACAAATTTCCCACCCAAATTTTCATTGAGGGGGGAAAAAAAACCACTTTGGGTCAAAAACAGTTCTTTGAGCAAAGAATTTCAACTACTCATAGGTGAGAGAGATAAAGGAAATCTAAAGGCTTTCATCTAATTAATCTCCTGGCTGCTCTTGCAGGACTGATCCCCACAGTGTCTTCCTGAGTCTACTTTAAATGTCCCAAATTATGGGGCTCTCTCCCTCCACTTCCCTTAGGAGACTATCATGCAGCCTAACGTATCTCACCGCTATGAAATGTTCCCTGAGATTTATCTTACATTCTGTCTCATTCAGCCGCATGCTATTAATCCTGGTTTATACTTTCCCTGATTGCCTTGTCTTTCTTCATAAATGTTCAGAGCCACAGCTTGTCCAGTGGGTGTTAACACTGAATCTCTTACTTTGGGGATCTTGCAGAACTGATGAGAGAAGCCCAGAGCTAGGAGCTCTTCCTTGTCTCTCTACTACCCACTGCCTGACACCCTGCAGGTGAGAAATATGCTGTCCTCAACCAAACCCCTTTTCTCATGTATTATTTGAAAGGTTTCCTTAACAGTTCTGCAAGAAGTCCTGTAATGAAAGTAGTGGTTTCCTTTGGCACTCTTCCCAGATCTACCCAAACAGAAGGATGCTGACCTAAGGCTGTTAAACACTTTGATGTATGGTTGTGTCTCCTTAAGTAGAAGATCCATATTCTTAAACTAAGCTGCCATGACACTGGGACATTATGAACTCTCTGAACCAATTGAATCTTACAAATGAACCATTAGTTGGCTGTACGGAACATTGGGTTCCATGAGCCTGCGGGATCTCATGTTAAATAAGATATTCATTGTTGTCCACATACCCTACAGGCATCTACGTGTTAATTTTAATTCAATTTGTCTTATCCCCATTTTTCCCCTGAATGCACTAATAACCACACCACCACACAGCGTTGTGTTCTGTCAGGCTCTGGGATTTTATGTTGCTGTATAAACATAGGTTATTTTGGCTGCCTCCATTGAGAAGAAAGAAAGAAAGAAAGATGCTGAGATTCAGAGAGGCATGTTTCACTAGTCTATAGGCAAAAGCTAACTGTAAAGTCAATGTAGGCCAAACTGTGCCTTTTGTCACCTCTGAAGACAAGCATGCCATCATATTCCAAACCTATACAGCTCCAGCAATAGTAATACAGGAACATCTAAGCGTGTACCACCTTGATGGAGCCAAGCAAATTCCCATTAAAGTCTATGGAGAGACTCCCATTGACTACAGGAGGCACTACATGGGGTCCTAGCTGAGCATCCAGATGTTCCATGAGCATCAAAGAGATGAAGAGGCCCTGCTCCCAGGGGGATGAGGTACATCAGGCAGTGTTGGAGAGGCACATTTCCTGGATGTCGCTGCTGAATAAAGGCTGAATGAAGGTTTTAGGAGGAGTATTTCATTGATGTTCTGTGGGTGAAATGAACACTTGAGAGACTTAACCCCCCAAAATGCCCAAACAAAAGTCAGCATAAAAAAAGAAAGATTTCACTGTCTAAAAATAAAACCGCTGTTCAGCTAGCTCTGCTGCACCCAGCAAGCATCCCGGAGGATATTTAAACACCCACTACATTTCAGAGGAGCTTCTTGTCTCACAAATGTGCGCTATGCTCCTAACATTTTGGCGCCCTTGACAGATCGAATCTGTCTTGCAACATCGTCTGCGTGCAGAAGTGTGAAACTGGGGTCATTATTGCAGGGAGAGAAAATGTATGGGTAATTTATTGCATGGCAAAAAGGAAATAGGACTCAAACCCAGGAGAGCAGCATAAGTAATTACAATTGTACTCAATCTTCTGCTGTGGAGGTAGGGGCCAGGTTCCTCCATTCAGGTGCCTGTGAGCACAGTTTAAAAACTCTTTAAGGGATTCCCCCCGTCCCATAATTTTAGCAAAATGAGATACACCTTAGAGTAAAAGCTTATGTTTATCTACAGATCAAATACTGAAATCTATATATTTACAGATTATTATTTAGCCACCAGATATCTAAGTGTGTTGTATAGAGTTCAGGACAGGGTCTGGTGCCTGGAAACCATACAAGACAAAGCTGGGACTGAAACTGGGTAAAAGATTGCTTGCAAGTCAGCTGTTTGTACCTGTTTAAGAAGGACTGTGATTCCATATATCATGATCAGTACATCATAAAAAACAGCAATATAAGCTTTCCTTAAAAAAAAACCCATGCATTTATATACTACAGCGATGGAATCTATCGATAGCTCAAAACTGACCCTCAATCCTCACCTGGAAGAACGTGATTCCAGGAGTCTAGTCCACTATCGACCTCTTTGATTATACTCCCAATGATGGGGATGAGTATTTCATACCAATTGTGGTGATCTTATTTTGTGTTTCAGATCCCTGCTCACTAGGACTTACCAGCTTATTACACAGAAACTAGAGCTGGTTGAGAAATGTGTTTTACTTTGGAAAAATGAAATCAAAGAAAATGAAAAGCTTTTGGGTTTTTTTTTCTAAATTTGCTTTGCAGAATTTTTCAGGTTTTTGTTGGCAAACAAAAATCCACAAACTGAAAAATGTCTGGTGTTTGACAATACCCCCAAATTAAACACAGACAATATTTTCTTTTGAATTTTTAAATTTAATCATGTCATTTTTTGGCAAATAACAGTTTCAACAAAAAAGGGTGTGACCATCTCTAACTCAGACTACTTCCAAGCCACCAGACAGCAGTGCCTATGGGCCATTACAAGCCTCGGACCAGATCCCCAACTGTTCTAAATCTCCATAGTTCCACTGACTTCTGCTAGGTCTGAGCCCTTAACTGCAGTTGTACCAGTGACCAAGAGATGAACAGCTCCACAGTATATTCCCAGTGACTCACTGAGTATAATGGTATCCAAGTGATATTAATAGTCTGATTCTGGTCTCACATGGGCATAAATCAGAAATTATTCCACTTAGACCAAAAGAGCTGCACTTGCGTGTGAAAGGAGAATCAGATCCAAATGGAGTGTAAAACTGGTGTAAATGGTAACAAAACCAAGCCCTGTGATTTTTGTTCTTTTACAGAGCAGCACTAGAAAGAAGAGGAGTTGTACAGGATGCTCCAAGAGGGAATGACTGGAGGTAACACGATGAAACTGAACAGAGCAAAAGATGAGTTGACCAATAAAAAGTATCTCTTGGTGGTGAATTCTATCATTTGTATTTATATTATGGTAGCATCTAGAGATCTCAGGCAAGATCAGTGCTCAGTAGGGTGACCAGATGTCCTGATTTTATAGGAACAGTCCCGATTTTGGGGTCTTTTTCTTATATAGGCTCCTATTACCCCCAACCCCCTGTCCTGATTTTTCACACTTGCTGTCTGGTCACCCTAGCGCTCAGTTGTGCTAAGCACACAGCAAGATACAATATGTGCCCCAAAGACCTTACGGTCTAAAGAAACAAAAACCAGAAGGGGACGTGAAGGTGAAGTGACTTGACTGAAGTCACACAGCAGCCAAACTAGGAGTAGAATCCAGCGTTCTCATTCCCAGTCTAGGATCCTATTCACCAGTCCATACTGCCTCCCTTAGCATGCTCTATCTCACTGGGCTCTGGGGGATACTCTCCCAAGGGAAGTAGAAGAGACTCCATCATTTAAAACTAGGCTGGACAAAGACCTAGAGACTATGCAGTAGGGGATGATCTTTCACAGGCCAGAAGGGATTGCACTGAGTGATATCTAATCTAATCAAACTTTCCCACCCTTAATAAGTAAGATTGGATGATATTATTTGAGGGGACCTGGGACTAGAGGAAACCATTGGAGAGCTACACTCTATGCTTGATTCTGAAGCACTTGCAAAGGCCTTTACCATGTCCTGGCCAGTGTCTGAGTTGCACACGTTTGACTGGATCTGTCTGGACAGGGCAGGATTGATCAGCGGGAGATAGTTTCTGTTTCTCTGAAATTTTCATGAACACACGACATTCTCCCCTTCATTAAAAATAGAAGGAAGATGAATAATCCCTGGTGGTAATTACCCAAATTTCTATATTTCTAGAAAACCAGCACTTTATGAATATTGAATGGGGCAGATATTATCTCCATAGGTGCCTCCGAATTATCAGCAAAACTATGTTATTTAGCTGTTTTTCATACTTTAATATGTAAGGGAATTGCCAGTCTTCCACTACACAATGGAACAGAAAATAGCTGTGTCCGTTTCAGCTCCTTGCAGAATCAGGGTGCACAGGGTTGGAAATAAAAGGCACCCTACCACCCTACCCTTGTGGTGGAGCCCCTCTCTGATACGAACGTTTCAGAAGGTCAGAGTGCTTAAATAGCGCAGTGATAATACAGCCCAGACAGTTCATTCCTCATCAGGTCACAGCAAAACCAGCATGTTTTAGATGCAATTCTTCATGAACACCCCAGCGAAGCCAGTGGAACAAGCAGTTAATTGCCAAGCAAGGAATATGGGGGTGTTGGATTTTGGCCTGAGGTTTGGAGTGATGGGGTTTGCAACAGAATGGTTTCCCTTGGGAACACAGGATCAGCCATACAGCATCAGAGTAGTGACTCATCCAGGCCTGTCTCCATGCGTGGCCAGCTCCAGAGGTCAAATCCAATCACCCGCTGAAGTCAGCTGAAGTCTTCCCATTGAACTCAATGTGTGATAATAGAGACCAACCCCCAGTTGCTTCAGAGAAGGTGCAAGAAATGCTGAAGCAGGACAAGATACCCTTCCCCTTGGAAGCAAGGGGAAATATTATGGAAGAGGAGGCGGAAGTGACTGAGAAATAAAAAGACAGAGAGAGAGAGACGAAAGGGAGCGAGACACATGAAATAACAATAATTATAGTCTGGAGTCTGCCAAAGCTTCTTTAACCGAGTCAACATAATAAAATATATATTTAAAAAACAGAGGCTTATATTTTAAAAGCTCATGGCAGCTGTGCCATCCATTTGCTATTAAAGCTCCTAACAAATGCTTGAGTCTCACATAACCAAGAAAAATCAGATTAATAGCTCAGCTAACCTGCTGGAAATCCAGACTGCGGGATATTGTTATCTCAGGTGAAGAGCGAGAAGGGTCCATGGTAAGCAAAGCACTTGCCTTTATTTTCTTCTAATTTATTTGTCACTGGGATTCCGCAGCAGATAAAAGCTATGCAGCAATTAAATTACATTACTTTTGATGAGATTAAAGTCAAGGAAAGCAATGTTTTCCTTGCAAAGGAAGCAGAGGAGAAATGAAACCACTCAGGAAAAAAGAATGACTAGCTCAAAAATGCAAGAAACAAATTTATCTAGATGGAAAAAGAGAGATGTCTTGAACCTGAGTGCAGCAGGAAATCTTGGGAGAGGATCACAATTTGGGGGATTCATTGAAGGAAATAATTGCAACACATATATTGATTTTACGTAGATAAGAAAACAAATGTTTGTGGGGAATTGAACTTGGTTTATTACATTTATTTCCCCACAGATCTGATGTTTCTCTATTAGAAAAAAATAAACTGTGTTCTTAAATGCATTGTTTTCGGAGAGCGGTTTATTAGGTTAGTGCCTGATCCTCCTGCTTCTGTCATTTTGCAAATTGGTTTGTTTGGGAAAAGGTTACTCTTTCTAAGGCAGCTCAAAATGAAGCCATCAGTTTGCTCTTCTTCTTAGCTATTTGTATTTTGGTAATACCTAGAGGCCCAGATCCGGGATTGGGACCTCATTGTGAACACTGCTTTACATGCACGCCATGAAACCACAGTCCTGTCCCAAGGCCCTAGATGAGGACAGAAAACAGGTGGATGCAACAAACAGATTGGCAGTGGAAGGTTGGGGATGGCAAGGTCACACTGACACAGCTTGTTTGGTATGATAATCAGAAGTCAGAGCACACTCACTATTGGAAGAGTACTCTAAGGGTACGTCTAAACTACAGAATTAGGTCGAATTTATAGAAGTCGATATTTTAAAACCCGAATTTATGGAATCGGTTGTGTGTGTCCCCACTAAAGAGCGTTAAGACCATGAGGTCGATTGACTGTGTCCACAGTAGCGGGGCTAGCATCGACTTTCGGAGCATTGCATTGCGGGTAGTTATCCCACAGTTCCCGCAGTCTCCGCCGCCCATTGGAATTCTGGGTTGCGATCCCAAAGCCTGATGGGGCAGAAAACATTGTCGCTGGTGGTTCTGGGTACATGTCATCCCTCCCTCCCTCCCTCCGTGAAAGCAATATTTTTCGCGCCTTTTTTCCGGGGTTTCCGTGTTTGCTACGGAAGCCTGCTCAGCTCACAATTACCGTACATCTCCAGCGTACGCCTGGACATTAGGTCTAGTGGGGATTCAGTCACCCTCTAATACGGGCAGAGGGATAGCTCAGCGTTCTGAGCGTTGGCCCGCTAAACCCGGGGTTGCGAGTTCAATCCTTGAGGGGGCCATTCCGCCTGAGGCTGGTAATCGCGGGACTACACAGCAGAAGCTCCTTGCCTTCTAGCTGCAGATGGTGCAATATGCCATAAATGGTCGTGGTCGCGGGACCATACAGCAGAAGCTCCTTGCCTTCTCGCAGCAGATTGTACAATATGATTGGTATTCGTGTGCTCCTGGCCGGCGGCCTATGGTGTGGCTGGCCGGGGGCGCTTGGACATAAATGGGAGTGACCAGAGTGACTCTGGTCATTCTCTTTTTTACGTTTTGTTTAAGGGAGATTCAGTACTGCCTGGAACACGGGCGGAGGGATAGCTCAGCGGTCTGAGCGTTGGCCCGCTAAACCCGGGGTTGCGAGTTCAATCCTTGAGGGGGCCAGGAGATGATGATGGATATCAAGCATATTGTACCATCTGCTGCTAGAAGGGAAGGCGCCTCCTTGCTCACCGCATATTGTACCATCTGCAGCTAGAAGGAAATGAGCCTAACCCTTGCTCCCCCCTCCCTCCGTGAAAGCAACTGAGGGGGGAGCAAAAAATCCTTTCGCGCCTTTTTTCATATGGGCGCCATATTGCTGACTCCATTGTTATCCACCCGCTGCTTCTGCTGCCACTCTGCTGTCCTGCAAACAGCATACCAGGGAAAGCATGGAGCACGATCAGATCACCGCGGCTGTTCTCACCGTTATGAACACCACGCGCATTGTCCAGGAGTATATGGAGAACGAGAACCAGGAGCTGCTACAGCTACAGCAGGCGAGGAGGCGACAGCAGCACCCTGAGGACAGTGATGAGGACATGGACACAGACCTCTCTCAAAAAAGGCCCCCCCGCAAGGTGGACATCATGGTGTTAATGGGGCTTGTTGATACAGTGGAACGCCGATTCTGGGCCCGGGAAACAAGCACAGACTGGTGGGACCACATAGTGCTGCAGGTCTGGGATGAATCCTAGTGGCTGTGAAACTTTCGCATGTGTAAGGGCACTTTCATGGAACTTTGTGAGTTGCTTTCCCCTGCCCTGAAGCGCAAGAACACCAAGATGAGAGCAGCCCTCACAGTACAGAAGCGACTGGCGATAGCCCTGTGGAAGCTTGCAACGCCAGACAGCTACCGGTCAGTCGCGAATCAATTCGGAGTGGGAAAATCTACAGTGGGGGCTGTTGTGATGCAAGTAGCCAGGGCGATCACCAAGCTGCTGGTACCAAGGGTTTGAGTCTGGGAAATGTGCAGCTCATACTGGATGGCTTTGCAGCAATGGGGTTCCCGAACTGTGGTGTGGCGATAGACGGAACCCATATCCCTATCTTGGCACCGGACCACCAAGCCAGCGAGTACATAAACCGAAAGGGTTACTTTTCAATAGTGCTGCAAGCACTGGTGGATCACAAGGGACGTTTCACCAACATCAACGTGGGATGGCCGGGAAAGGTACATGACGCTCGCATCTTCAGGAACTCTGGTCTGTTTCGGCTGCTGCAGCAAGGGACTTTCTTCCCAGACCAGAAAATAACCGTTGGGGATGTTGAGATGCCAATACTTATCCTTGGGGACCCAGCCTACCCCTTAATGCCATGGCTCATGAAGCCATACACAGGTAGCCTGGACAGTAGTCAGGACCTTTTCAACTATAGGCTGAGCAAGTGCAGAATGGTGGTGGAATGTGCATTTGGTCGTTTAAAAGCTCGCTGGCGAAGTTTATTGACTAGGTTAGATCTCAGCGAAAACAATATTCCCATTATTATTACTGCTTGCTGTGCGCTCCACAATATCTGTGAGAGTAAGGGGGAGACGTTTATGGCAGGGTGGGAGGTTGAGGCAAATCGCCTGGCCACTGGTTATGCGCAGCCAGACACCAGGGCTATTACAAGAGTACAGCAGGGTGCGTTGCGCATCAGGGAAGCTTTGAAAACCAGTTTCATGAATGGCCAGGATGCTGTGTGAAAGTTCTGTTTTTCCCCTGTAATGAAAAGCCCCGCCCCTTCATTCACTCTACTTCCCTTTACCCAAACCGCCCTGCCCTCCCCCCCTCGATCACCGCTCGCAGAGGAAATAAAGTCATTGTTGCTTAAAAATCATGCATTCTTTATTAATTCGTAAAACAAAGAGGGGGAACTATGGGGCTAACTGCCACAGTCTCCCGGGATAGCTGGTGGAGGAAGGGAAGCACCAGGATGGGTGGTGGAGGAGGGGATGAGGGAAGGACAAGGACACACAGCACTTTAAAACTTATTGAATGCCAGCCCTTTCTTGCTTGGACTGTTCTCTTGACTTGAGTGGTTGGGTGCACAGAGGCCGCCCAAACGCGTTCTTGGGCGTCTCGGGGATGAGGTTATGGGACTCGGGAAGGAGGGCTGTTGGTTACACAGGGGCTGTAGCGGCGGTCTGGGCTCAGGCGGCCTTTCCTGAACCGTACGCCTTTCCTCAGCCATAAGCCGGAGGATTTCCGTTTGATCCTCCAGTAGCCTCAGAATTGCATCCTGCCTTCTCTCTGCACGCTGACGCCACCTACTCTCTTCATCACGCCACCTGTCCGCGCGATCAAAATCTGCCTTCCTGGACTCCGACAGTGTCTGCCTCCACGCATTCTGCTGGGCAGCTTCAGTGTGGGAGGATTCCATGAGTTCTGAGAACATTTCATCTCGATTCCTTTTTTTTTTACTTCTAATCTTCGCTAGCCTCTGTGACGGTGATGAAGGGGGTGGCGTTGAAACATTTGCAGTTGCGGGAGGAAGCAAACGGGAGAGGAGTAGTTTAAAAGACACATATTAGAGAACAATGCTCCAAACATTACATATCACATGTGCATTTGGTCCAAGGTTGCACTTTGCCTGTTATATTGAGGGTCTGCCGGTTTGGTGTGAGAGATCACACAAGCAGGTCCGGCGGGCAACAGAATTCGGCTTGCACACAGCCATGGTAAGCCACAGTCTATAGGCTTCTTTAACCTTCATAACGTGGGAATGTTTTCAAACAGCAACCCCCTCATTTCCCATAACAAACAGCCTTTGGGCTGGCAATTTAAAACTGGTTGGCAATTGAAAAGGGAGGGGCGGCAGTTTTTGGGTTAACGTGCAGCGCGAACCTAATCGACACCCCCCCCCCCACACAGACACACATCCAAGATGTTCGCTGTTCCCCCTCCCCCCACCGCGTGGGTCACAGCGGGGAAGATTTCTGTTCAGCCACAGGCAAACAGCCCAGCAGGGACGGAGCCCCTCTGAATACCCCCTTAATAAAATTCCCCTATTTCAACCAGGTGACCATGAATGATATCACTCTTCTGAGGATAACACAGACAGATAAAGAACGGATGTTGCTTGAATGCCAGCAAACACCGGGACCATACGCCGCCATGCTTTGCAAAGCAATGATTCCAGACTACGTGCTACTGGCCTGGCGTGGTAGAGTGTGTTACCACGGAGCACAGGATAAGGCTGCCCTCCCCAGAAACCTTTTGCACAGGCTTTGGGAGTACATCCAGGAGATCTTTCTGGAGATGTCCCCGGAGGATTTCTGCTCCATCCCCGAACATGTTAACAGACTTTTCCAGTAGCTGTAGCTGTACTGGCCGCGAATTGATCATTAAACACGCTTGCTTATAAAACATGTATTAATTAACAGAGGTACACTCACCAGAGGCACCAGAGGTCCCTTCTCCTGCATCGAGCACGCCTTGGGTGGGTTCGTAGGGTACTGGCTCCAGGGTGACAAAGAGTTCCTGGCTGTCGGGGAAAAGGGCTTCTCCGCTTCCTTGCTGTGTCTGGGTGCTATTTTCAGCATCATTATCATCATCATGCTCCTCTGTGGTTTCTGATGATCCACATACGGAGTCATACCACATGGGTGGGTCAGTGCTGGCTGCACCTCCTAGAATGGCATGCAGCTCATCATAGAAGCGGCATGTCTGGGGCTCTGACCCAGAGCGTTTGTTTGCATCTCTGGTTTTTTGGTAGGCTTGCCTGAGCTCCTTAATTTTCACGCGGCACTGTTGCGCGTCCCTGTTGTAGCCTCTGTCCTGCATGCCCTTGGAGACTTTGGCATATGTATTGGCGGTTCTTCTTTTGGACCGTAGCTCTGCTAGCATGGTTTCGTCTCCCCATACAGCGATCAGATTGCGTACTTCACCATCGGTCCATGCTGGAGCTCGTCTTCGGTTCTGGGACTCCATCATGGTCACCTCTGCTGATGAGATCTGCGCTCACCTGCAGCTCACCACGCTGGCCAAACAGGAAATGAAATTCAAAAGTTCGCGGGGCTTTTCCTGTCTACCTGGGCGGAGCATTGGAGCTCAGACTGCTGTCCAGAGCGGTCAAATGTTGCACTGTGGGATAGATCCAGGAGGCCAATACCGTTGAATTGCGTCCTCACTAAGCCTACATCGATTCGGCAATATCGCTTTAAGCGCTAATCCCCTCGTTGGGGGTGGAGTGGCGAGATCGATTTTAAGAGCCCTAGAAGTCGATGTTAAGGGCTTCGTCGTGTGGACGGGTGCACGGATCAATCGAAATAACGCTAATAAATTCGACCTAAACTCGTAGTGTAGACCAGGGCTATGAAAGAGAGGTGCCTGTATATATGCAGTTACTTAGTTAATAGAAAATGTGCCAGTAGATGGCACTCAAGAACACGCAGCATTGTTCAGACTTCGGTTTGGCAGGACCAATAAAGGTAGTGCGCTTCAGATGGTTCCATATGTGCCATTGTCCATATGGTCAAATCTTTCTGCGTCTTGCAGCCTCTGACACAGGCTGAAAATCTGCCTACGAGCAAAGCACTTTGCATCCATTAGCACCCTGCGAGGAAGGTGACAAGAACTATTCGCCTCCAGGTTGCAGGTGGGGAAACTGAGGAAGGAAGTGACTTGTCCAAGGTCCTGGTCCCAGTCCCAGTGAGAGGCCAAGTTGGAGAGAGGACCACACAGTCCCAACTCCCAGCCGCCAGCCTCTGTCACTCAGAGCCCTTGGCAACAGTCTGTCCAACAGAAGCTAAGGCACACACGTCAGGCATGCAGCCCATGCGTGCAACAATTCATGAAAACATAATCACATGATGAAAGCTTCTGTCCTGCACTGAGAGGACCATAAAACACTTTTTATTTGCCAGCATGACGACTTTGGCCATGTAAATTATTCAGAATTAATCTTGCCCCCTCCTAAATCTCCTGGTAGCTGTTAGAAGTAACTAATGCTCTTCTTAATCACATCTCATGCACAGCTTTACATGTCACAGAAACAACACTTTCCATTATGATTGATTGGAATTTAAGGTCTGATTTCTGTTAGAACATAATCAGGCCTGAATGGGAATTTTGTATAATGACAATTAAAATAATGAAATCGAACTTTAAATGACATTCAGATGGTGTCACCTGCTAGGAGCTCCAGAGTTCCATCTTCCCCCATTGCATTCGGGGTGCGCTGCGTCGTTCATTGCGGGATGATTGTGGCCGAGTCTGTCCCGCATGGAGCTGGGACACTGTGTTAACCCCGAAGGCCAGAATTTTCCCCAGGGACCAGCACCCACAATTAGAGCCGCATTTTCAAAAGAGCTCAGCACTTTGGGTGTATTTTGGGTGTTGAGCCCTTGAAAATCTGGCCTTTAGAATCCCCTCCCCCTTCATATTTCTGGGATATAATAATAGGCTTTGTACTGAGCGATTCATATGTATTATTCTTATTTAATATTAATATTGCAATAGAATCTAGAGGACTCAACTAGAGCAGGACCCTGCTGCGCTAGGTGCTGTACAAAGACATAGGCGGGCCGGATGCAAGGCTCATTGCAGTCCGTGGGAATTTTTCCATTCACTTCAATGGGCTTTAGGTCAGGCCCAGCTGTGAAGTGGTCCACGGCCCAGCTGTGAAGTGCTCCATGTACAACCACGAGATAACACGAAAGGAGCGGGAGGGGGGAATCCTGCAAGGTGCTGAGCACCTGCCACTCCCACAAAAGTGAGTAGAAGAGGATGTATTGGAGCATAAGCTTTCGTGGGTGAATACCCACTTCTTCAGATGCATGCCGTGCATTCCACTGCATGCATCTGAAGAAGTGGGTATTCACCCACGAAAGCTTATGCTCCAGTACGTCTGTTAGTCTATAAGGTGCCACAGGACTCTTTGTCGCTTCTACAGATCCAGACTAACACGGCTACCCCTCTGATAGAAGAGGATGGCGCTCAGCACTTTCCACAACCAAGCCCGGGGGGGCCTGTGTTAATGGAGGCGCTGCTGCAAACCTGCCAAGTTCCTGCAGCTAGAGGCTGGAGTGAGGCCCGATCGGTGAGTGGGACGGGAAGAGCCTCGCTCACGCCCAGAGAATTGTGTTTAAGCTCAAGCTTCCTGAGCCAACCCTGCCCCGCTCCGCCTGTGAAGAAGAGAACACAAGAGGCTTGTCACTTACTGCTGCTCAGTGCTGAGCCCAGCTGATGCCTGTGCACTAGAGTGCAGCAACGTCCATCGCACTGCCGTACAGGGTGCTGGGACTGGGGGCAAATCCCATCCCAGGCTCCAAACCCTTCCCGGCAGCAGCCAAAGCACCGGTGGGAGCCAGGGGATGCTCATTTGGTGACCAGCAGCCCACCTGCCCATCTCTTCGGGTCACTCGGGCGTCCAGTCCTGTCCCGCTGTGTGTTTGGCTGCCCCGCCCAGAGCTGTCAGCCGCTCCGATCTCGTTTGGAGGCCTAGGAAAGAAACACCGGACAAAGAAATGGGTTTGTTAACCCACCTCTGCGCCTGTGAGGCAGCCCAAACAGGCAGAGGTGAGCAGCAGGAGGGGAGTTCTGACTGAAGCCTGATCCAGGCATAATTAACACCCACTAGGATGGCAGGATTACCACATCAGCCAGTGCCACGGTGGTGGAAGCCGCTCAGCAGACCACCCAGAAAGCGACAGGCAGTGCGCCAGTGGCTGGTCCGGGCATGCCAGCTCGAGAACCACGGGGCTGGTGGATTAACGCCCTCTTCAGAAAGGTAGCAGAGCCGTGTTTGCTACCACCCTGTCAGACCAGAGCTGCTGCTAGCAGGGCTTCAGCGCAAGGTGGGATTGTCTGCAGAGGCGGGTCGGGAGCTGGCAGGCTGCGAGGGTCTTGGTCCGCACAAGCCCCAGGGTGAGGCACAAAAGGGAAGAAACATAATTAGCCTGGCTCAGTTTGGGCACCATGCGAGACAAAGAGCAATACTATGGGCCAGATCCTCAGACCCACTTCCAGCTCTGGTGGCATAGATGAGGCAACATGCAGCCGCCAGAAAGCTGCCATAAAAGAGAAGCTTGGGATTTCCATAGCTTGGGGGAATTCCTGGGTGAGCTAAAGCCGATGTAACTTGCTCCCTCTGCTCTCTTTGCGTACAGGGCAGGGTGTGATAGGGCAGGGCCAGAATCCAGACAATCTTTGCCAGAGGGAGGCTTTTACAAGCAGATATAAATTAGAGCAGCCTTGTGACTGCTCTAACTTGCATCACAAGCCCAGTAAACATGATATAGAACAGCTTTTGCCTCCACCCCCTGCTGCTCACCTGTGCCAGGTGTGAGGATTCAGCCATATGTCAGGTTTGTCTGTCCCCTTCAGATGTCAGCCTGTAGGGGTTTTGGTCTGAGAACCCTGCAGCCAACTATGCCACAAATGTCACGCCCTTTACATTCTCAGACTCAGTCCCCATCCATACTGGCCAGGAAAACTGTGCTTGGAAGCCTGCTAGCCACAGCTGCATTTGATCCCAGTGTTTGCTGGTAGGTGCAGGGCCTCACCATGGACAGGGCTTTTCTGAGACGGCTGTAAAAGGAAATGGACTCAGGGTCAAATCCTGCTTGCCTGATTTACCTGTATATTCCCATTCACTTGAACCTGGCTGTTCGTGTCACTCAGAGGAGGAGAATGCCTTCAGCAAAGACACGGCCGCAGCTGAGCCAGACTGCAAGGTCTGTGCTTCCTGGAGGTGCTAAGTCTGAATGTAACAGGAGGGGAGGGTTTAGAATACTCCCAGCCCAGTAACCAGGGAAAAAGTTCCTTCCCCTCATGGTCTGCATGAATTTAAGCCCCACCCCCTAGCCCCAGGATCCCTCACACAGTCCAACGGAGGAAGCAATCAAACAAGGAAAGTCTCTTTCCTACAGCTGGCAGCTACTCAGGGATGAAAAGGGCACAAGGGAATAGGGAGAGCTGATTGTTTGTACTGTGGCACTCTGAAATCATTACACATTGAATCCTTGAGCAGGCGAGTGTTAAAATCCGATAGTACAGAATACACACACCCACACCCCACAGCCCGACACCCCCCTCATGCAACATGCACAAGGATAGACACACACACACACGCCTCATACATGTACCACTTGCCACAGACACACTCACACCACTATCCTGCACTTATTCATGCAAAACCCTCATGCCCATACCACACGCACATGCATGCATGTGAGAAGACACTCACACTTCACATAGTTATACATGCATGACTCAGCCACAGACACACCACAAACACCTCTCTCTCACACACACACACACCCTTGCAGCCTTGTACCCTTACACATACCGCACACATGTCCCATGCACAGGCTTAGTGGCTCACTTGCATCTCATTCGCTCCATGTATGCACCACTCATAACACAACACTCCCACCCACCCACAGTCATTTTGTGCAGTGTTGCACAGGGCTTGTCTGGAGACATTATATGCTGTTGAAAACGCACCAGAAAAACGAGTGGAAGAAGCAAAGAACTGTGCTCAGGTGGGTGGAAACTGCACTTGGGACCAAGAATAACTCAGTACTTCCGAGACGTGCACCAGGCAGTGCCATGGCAGCACGTTGTCATAAGTGACATTTACAAGCCGTCCTTCTTTCCCCTGCTATTCATTGTAATCATATTAATCCTGAGCACGTTGTTAGCCCGTCGTGTAGCTGTGATAGGAGCTGCTATAGGAATTTACTTGTAATTTAGTAGTTATTAATATCTACTGATTATTCCACTTTGGGGAGTAAATTGCAATTCCCTTCGGCGTCAGGGAATCACAGAACTACAGAGCAATAAGAGGGTGGGCAGGCGAGGGCAGGATTCCAACACACAGAGCACTGTCAATCCTTTGCTCTCTAGCTCTGGGCTCCTATAACGTTCTGCCAATGCAGCTCACTTACAGATGATCAAAGCAAGATAAACATCTTTCAGAAAACAAAATATGAAGACAAGATATATATTTTGTTTTGCACAAATTATTTTGTTTTGCTGGAGGAAAAATTCGTTAGAATTTTTTTGAATGTTTTCATTTTGTTTTGGCGGGAAAAATCCCACTCGCTCTCTCTCTCTCTCTTGCTCTCTCTCTCTTTTTAAGTTTTCCCTTTTTAAAGGAGGGGAAAAAATAACAGTGGGAGAAAGTAGATTTCCCCCCACAATTCTGAAATGAAACATTTTTAAAAAATTGAAAATGTTTTGTGAAAAAGTTTTGTTTTGAAAATGTGTCCAAAAAATGAAACATTTTGATGAAAATGCTTTTTTCCCCCTGGGAAACATGGTATCATTGAAATGTTGTAATTTGAGGAGGAAAAAGTTTTCGTTGAAAAATTCTGACCAATGCTAATCTCAGTTCTTAATCCTGACTCACAGTCTTGCTGCTATTCCAGTCCTCTGCCGATGCACCACAATCCTGTCCTACACCTTCCCCTGATATTTCAGAGATGGGCAGTTCCACATGCAGTCCTGCTATTACATATCAATCCTTATCCGCAGCTCCCTCCCGACTGCTCCAGTCATGGGCTCCCCATGCAGCTTTGTCCATGCCCCTCAGTCCTGATATATTTGAAATGACTCCTTCTAATGGGATGAATTGAACAAGGGAAAATAGGGACTTAAAAAGAGGAAAAAGCTTCCTAATGATGAGATCTTTTACACTACAGAGTAGTTTCCTAAGGGAGGTATTGGAAGACCTATTGCCTGAAACCATACTGGCTTGAACAAGGCCCTGAGGAATAAGATGTGGGGAATGAAGCCTGTTTTGATGGAGGAGGGCAATAGACTAAAAGTGATTTAATAGAGTTTTTCATTCTTCCTTCTAAGAGTCTCATCACTCCTACTCTCTATGTCCCCCAGTCTGTGAGTGATAAGGTTACGACCAGGGGAATCTTGGCACTATCTTTGACCAAAGACTCACTATATGCCATGCACATGAGCAGCACTACATGTCAGATCTCAGGCCTGGCAGTTCAATAAGGAGGATGCCCGGGCTGGTACCTCTCTCATGAAGGGAAGTCAGACTCGGTGAATGGGACCTTTCTGTCTTTGGAAGGTAAGCGCCAACCAACACTAATGGAAGAGCAACACGCGCTACATCACTGATTGGTCAAGTAATCTCATCTGTTTATTTTGCACTGGTGAAAGCACTGGCAGGACAGAAATCTAAATTGGGTTCTGAGGTCTGTTTGGGGCACTGGTCTCCCTTCAGCCTATAGAACTGGGAGCTTCTGGCATGGGTCTGTCCCAATCACTGTGCCAGGGAATGGCCATCTCCCCAAGGAGGAGACCCTCTGCTCACTTCTTCTGCCTAGCCCCTCAACTCAGGACCCAACCTGGCTGGAAACTCAGACACCTGTCTCAGGTGATGCCCTACAAGGACACTGATTGATTCTTGTCTCAGACCTTCCCTGAGGCTGTTAGGCATGGGTGACAAGCACCCAGCATGTAACTTGACCGCTCTGGAGACTGAAGTCCTGTGCTTAGCCACTAAACCAAGCAGCAGCAAGAGATTGCCCATATGGTGCTGCCAATGTACCACAGCCAACCAGCCTCCAGAGTTCAATTACCATGGTCCATTCAATGCCATCACAAGTTACTGGGTGGAATTTTACTGTCTAGGTTATGCAGGAGGGCAGGCTAGATTGTCACAGTGGTCCTCTCTGGCCTTAGAATCTATCAGTCTACTTAGATTGGAAGCCCTTTAGGGCAAAGACTGGCTTTTGTTCTGTGTTTGTACAGCACCTGACACAGTGGGGTCCTGGCCCATGATAGGGGTGCCTAGGTGCTCTAGCAATACCGATAATAATAAATTATAATATTAATTAATGAATCTGTAAATGCCAGATCCAAATGATGACACTGCCAAATGTGGGGGGGGTCTATTAGTGGTGTTTTTGTGATTGATCACCCCCTGGGAACTGGACTGAGACCCAATAACTCATTTCACATATGGGGCACTGAGTGGCTGTCAGATGGGGACAGCTTTTGTTCATCATGACCGGTAATGGATTTGTACTGCCAACCGCTCAGTGGGAAAATATCTCTGGTCCACCTTCGTTCCTGAAGCCATCTGGCACGGGTTTGGCCCCATGCCCCAGCCAGCTTGCGAGCCAGCTTGGAACAGATGCCTTTTCCAAAGTAACTTTAGCAATGCTGGGTATAGCTGATCTCATAAGAGGTCTTACGTTGTCTGCCTTCTACCATTAAGAAAAGAAAATAACACTGTAGCCTTTCTGCACAGGGAGCAGTGACAGTGATAGACTCAGTAGGGAAAGAATAGAATATTACCAGGAAAGGAACCTGGTCCCTCAGCACCACACCCCAGGGCAGGTTTCAAAGCTTCCAGTGGTGGCAATATCCAAGGTTTGGTCCTTGTCCTCCCAGGTCCAGCGTCCCCCCACCCTTCACTCCGCCTTGGATATGCTGGCACATGTACCGCATTGATCAATCAGTGTTGGAGCAGGGTCTGTTACCAAGCCTTGAAAGTTCTCCAAAGCTAATTGGTGCTGGGTTTAGCTCCTGCTTTGCCACCGGGAGGAGCCTGGCATGAAAATGAAAGCTCACAGAAACCTAGGGAGAGAATCTTCATGGCATCAAGTACTAGGGAGACTTCCCATCCTGCCCCGTTCTGTCTTCAGGCCCTAATCCAGCACATTGCCTACAACAGGGTCAGTGATGGGCAGTGGCCTCCCCAGGAATTGAAATTAAGGGGGGGGTGTTCAAATTTACTGGGGGGGCGGTGTCACTAAATTGGCATGTAACTAGTTCACAAAACTGGGGGGGGTGTTGGGGAAATTCAGGGAGGGTGTAAACTCCCCCTGGGGGGGTGTAGGGAAATCACTGGTGATGGGGGCATCATAGGGCCATTTAAATCAGCCCTACACAGCCTTTGTGCTGGATTCTTCCTTAGCCATTTGAGGCTCCTTTGCAACCCCTGCATGCCACTGTGAGTGGAATACAGGGGCCAGACTGGGAGGCTCTTTCCCTTGCTGCATAGGCATGAATCTGTTCCCCCCTCCCCTCCGCACACACACACACTTCCAATCGTGTTGCTTCTCTGCAGCTGCCAGCATGACACTCACACCCAGCGTGGAGCTGGGGGAGCATCTCCAGGTTGCTATACAGAACTGCTCCATGGCCAGTCTAGGAGCAGCATTAACAGCCTCTGAAGTATGGGCCACCCAGTTCTCCTCACCCAAGGAAGCCTCCGTGGCATAAGTCTCTGAGGAGAAGAATGGCAGACAAAGGGCTTTGAGAAGGGGAATCCTTGGAACCTCAAGCAGCCAACAAGTCCCCACTGCCAAAAGGTAAAAAGCCACCACTTTTTGACTCTTGTAGCAGTGAAGGTCTGGAACCAGCCTCACCATGTTCATGAGGTTATTTGGTGGGTCTCAGCCTGGTTCCTAGTGATAAAAGCCACAAGCGTCACTGGCAGGCTCAGCAGGAAGGCCAAGGTCAGGTGAGCCATAGAGACTGATGGGCCCTTTTGCTCCTGGAGGAGGCCCCTCCACACAACATTAAGAAGTTTGGGAGAGTGGGCAAGACCTTCCCTGCTGCTGCCTGCAGAGCTAACTAAGGGACCTTTGGTGCACCACCAAATGGGGCCTCTGTGACTCCATCCCCATAGCCCCATGGTTCCACCCCCATCCCATAGAGGCAGGGACAGCAACATGGGGCTTCTGTATCTCTCCCCCAGGCCCAGAAGGGGTCTCTTCCCTCATCCTAGAGAGGCAGGTATAGGGTCTCCCTATTTACCCCAGCACCTGGGGTGTATCTGATAAAGTGCATGGAACAGGCTTCCTGCACTTTTCCCCTCCTGCCAGCAACAGAATCCTCTGCTGGGTTGCTGTTGGTGGGTCAATTCCGTTTTTTCATTAATTTTGAATCTCACTTAGAGACATCTATCTATCCCCATACACCCCGTCTATCTATCTATCTATCTATCTCTGTACATGCCCATTTGTCTCTCTCTCTTTCTCTATCTATATTTTCTCTCTAGTGCTATCACCATAGTGCCTAATTTCCCAAATGGCTTCTGACACAACCCCTGCTGGGAGTCGTAAATAAAGGGCCTGGCAATTTGATCCCACTGTGATATGATGGATGGGTCTGATCTAAGAGAAGTGAATGTCCCTTCTAAATCACAGTCCGCCAGCAGAGCTTCAAATGGCCAGCTTCCTCGCATGCCTACCCAGCATCTCCCCGCCTGACCCTGTGTCTGCTGGGGCTTGGCATATGGTCCTTTGGGGCGTAGTGTGTCTCCTAAAACACTGATAGCTAAATCAACATGACGCGCAGGGGTACGGCTACTTCTAAATGACGCAAGATGACCTAACTTAGCTGAATTCAAAAGTTTGCGCCAGTGTGGCAGATCTTGCTTCTTTGCATGGGCTGCATTTTAAAGTAACTATAATGCCTCTCGGTGGGTAAGAAAGTGAGGCAGTTCAGCCGTGAGTTATCCCCCAAAATATCTTTGTTCCAACTAAAAAAAAAGAAAACAATTTGGGGGATGATGATGGTGCATTTTTAGTGCTGGTGAAAGTGACAGACTGAAAGCGAAGGCAGGAGCTGTTCATATTCCCCCAACCGTTCTGCAGCTACCCCTCACTCCTAACCTTCAGGTCTCTTGCTGTCACTGTCACCTGACTCCGAACATGCAGGCCCCCCTGGTATTCCAGTGCTATCATCCATAGGCACCTACAAAGTTCTGCCAGTGCACCTCAGCCCTGACCTGCAGCTCCTCCATGCTATTCCGGGCCTGGGTTCCCTGAAGATCTTTGCTGGTGCACCTCAGTCCTATCCAGCGCCTCCTCCAGGCTCTTGGTATTCCAGGCCTCTCCAGTTTGCTGGGGAACTATGTGATTGTGGTGTGCAGAAAACTCTATTTGACCCAGGTTTCCAGGGGAAAATGCTTTTGCATTAACATAGTGGGCAGCCCAACCCCGACTGATGAGGGTTGGGACCCAAGAAAGCCTCTGGTAACCCAGGAAAGCAGGTTTGGGAGAAAACAACCCAGCTGCAGCCACGCACAGCCCAGCGACCGACCCTCATCCCTATCAACTTTAGCCCACATGGGCAGAATTGCAATCCAACACTGGTGTAACTCAACCTATAGCCAATAGTCTGGATTGATACTGGTGTGAATGAGATCAAACCTGGCACTGGGCAAACAGCTATTAGTAGTATTTGTATTCCAGTAGTGCCAAGAGGACCAGACTAATATCTGGGCCCTATGTGCTAGGTGCTGTGCATCCATAATTGGGAACCCATGATTAAATATTTGTATTGGTGTAGCACCCAGAGACCCCCATTGTTAGGCACGTATTTACACATATAACACAAAAGATAATCCCTGTCTCAAAGCACTGACACCGGGAGAACATGGCAACAGATGAATACAGCAAACAGATAAGGGGAGCACAAAGTCATAGTGAGATATTAAGATGTGTGGTCCCAGCATACCATGACAACTAACAAAGGAATTATTGCTCTTCCCATTTTACAGATGGGAAACTGAGGCACGGAGCGATTAAAGTGACTTGCACAAGGCCCACACAGGAAGTCCATGACAAAGCCATTAATTGAAACAGCTGTGATTTAACCACAGGACCAACCTTCCCAGATACCTCTGCAATCGTTTATTAAAGCTGGCTCACCTTGATATCATCCTATGTTTCCATGGTTAAATTTCCTGTCCTCTTCCCCCAGCGTGCCAAAGGAGTTGTTGTCGGATTTATCTTCTGCTCAACAGAAGGGGAGTTAGTTAGAGGAAGACTGCCTGCTGGAATGCAGGAGGCTGTCTTTAGGTCCTGGGAATCTGTCATCAATCTGCTGTCTGGAGGAGATAAAGGTTTGCTCGGGGATGTTTCCATCGTGTTTGTTTCATGGTCCAGAAGTCGCAAGGATTTGAAAGTCATTGTGCTGCGAGGTGCAGTGATCTCTGCAACATTTCCCCGCATGCACATCCAGCCAAGTTCGTTTCTGTCTCCGGTTTTGAAAGGCCTGAGGCTGCCCCCGGATTCCTAATGTATTTGCTAACCTGGCATGATTCACCCCACCAGCGGAGGAGACCTGAGCGAGGCAAAGGGCTTTGCAGAGTTCAGAGTAGCTGCAACACTTTATTGTGGGGGTAGTTTTGTCCCTGCTAAGACTGTAGCTAACTGGGAGACATACTGCAGATTGTGCCTCCCCGCCCTGTGGCATTAAAATTCATCGGCAACCCTCTGCTTACACTTTGGTGCATGTGCCTAGCTGAGGGACAACACGCTGTTCTGTTCATTTGTTTTCTAATAATCTCTGCTGGTCTCAGAGGTTCTCCTTCCCCCAGCTACAACTGCTGCCTGCTTATTTCCAGCCAGATCAAGAATAGCTCTTGGCTGCCAGCTGCCTGAGGATGGAGTTAAGCAGTGAGCCCGGCCTTCCGTACACGTGAAGGATGTAGATGTAGGGAGCTTGAATGACAAATTTGACCCTGCTGGCTTGGTACAGCTGATAGGCACCGTGATGGGGCTGTGTCCCAACTGGGAGAAAAACTCCCTAACTATCTAGCAGGAAAAGGATCTTTATTACGAATCTATACCTGGCTTGCTGCTGTGAATCCCATGCCCATCCAGGGAAATTACAGCTTTCATATGCACGTTAGTTTTAACAATAAAAAGATTATCTATCTATCCATTTCCATCCACCACCCCCTCTCTCTTTATCCCTCCCCATACAGCCCCCCCCCCTAATTTTTATGAATCTATCACCAAAGTTTCTAGGGTCAGACGGCTGCACCTCCAGGAGGAGCAGCACAGAAGGTGTGTAGCCCGGAAGGACTTTAAGGCATCATTGCACTGTCCTGTTTCTGGGTTGCTGTGGGAGCTGAAATGCCTCCTCCCCACCCCCCAATAATCTGGACAGCCTGCTCTGAGTTAGGGCAGCCTCTTCTGTGCTTGCAGTGTGGCGGTAGCTGTATGGGCTTCACTCTCGGCATGCCCCCTTGTGATGGGGCTTGTGCCCGTGCTACATCATAGGGCCAGCAAGCAGTGTACAGGGGACAATCCCCTAGAATCCCACCTGTGTCTTATATGGGAAAGGTGTGCGTGAGTGTGTGTGTGTGTGTGTGAGAGAGAGAGAGAGGGAGTGTGAGGGAGGGATGTGGCATCAGAGGGGGTCAGGGCAAGGAGTTATCCATGAGAGGAGGCTGCATACACAGTCAATTAGCATCAAATATGAAGGCGGGGCAAAGTGTAATGGTCTCATATCTACAAGCAAGGCCGCCTTCTAGCAGCTAGTCACTTCTAATTACCCTCAGATAATGAGTGACTGCGATAGTGGACGATATTAGAATAATTTGCTGTTCATCAAGGAAAGAAAAAAGATTGGAATCATCCGCCTTTAGTAACTGTGTGTTTCTAACAAGGGGTCTGCCCTCAGGACCTTCCTATCTAGCCTCACCAAAATCTGTTATGGCTGTCAGCAACAGAGTTATTGGCTGTGTAATTAACTATGTAATTAACTCAAAGTGACTTTGGCAATAGGGGCACCTTTGAATAGAAACATAATTAAATTGCACATTTTAATTCTTCGGAACATGTCTGTATTTGGGCTCTGAAGGCAACAGCATTGGGTCTCCAATTAAGTGGTATTCCAGCTACCGGTCTTGTATCAGATTTAACCGTATTGACAATGATGTAATGTGTTTATAGAGAGGCTGCTCTCTGTTTATTTCCTAAATAACTAGTACATCCACATGCCACTCCTCCATGTACCCAAGCGCCATGGACTACGCCACACCAAATGACCCCTTTTCATGAGTGACTGGTGGTTTACCTTGTCTCAGCGACCTCTCTGTTCAAGCTGCAGTCACTTCTGGGAAGCTCTGTATAACTGACTAATTATTTTTTTAACCCAACATCCATGGATAAGTGTTTATTTGAATGACCTAAAGGGGTAGCTATTAAATTCCCTGATCTGTTTTTACATTGGCTTCATTTTTTCCTTCCCACCGATATTGTCGTTCTCTGACCTCTGGGCCTCTCCATTCTGTGTTTCGGTATATCAGACACTCCATCTCAAGTGGGCTTTATTCCCTCACTCTTTCCCCTCCCCTTCCCACTTCCCTCTCTCTCTGTTGTGCTTAAAAAAAGGCACAATGGAGATGCGCTAATACACCAGACTCTCCTGCATGTGAGTCGCTCCAGCTCAGACTGGCTACAGAGGGAAAGGAAGCCGATTTGGCATTTAATAGAGCTATCCTCAAGGACACCAAGACACGTATTCAGGAACGATCAAATGAAAGGTTTGAATATCAAACAGCGGCTCTGACAGTCATGAAATCAGAGATCTCGCGCCGTACACCTGATACTCTAATCGGAAATGAGAATCTCTCGGGAGGCATCTCCTTTTCAAAGGATGCCTTGAAAAAACTCTCCCCCCCTTCCAAAAAACCCCTCCAAACCATGTTTTCCTTCTCCCTCCACACATTTAACAAAAGTGCATCCACTCAGCGAGATCATATCTCTCCAGGGGCAATCAGCTTAAATATGTGCCATTATCAAGCCACTGTACATCAGCGGGTGCTGTTACAACATGGGGCTGAGTGTGGATAACATGCGAGTAATTGCTTGTCTTTTGAAAGTAACCTCAGCTCAATAAGAGGGAGAGAGGGAGAGTGAAAGCCAGCTGAAATCAGGTGACTGAGCGGAAGACAGAGAGAACATGCCTGTGGAGAGAAAGAGAAAAGCTGGGATGGATACAACTCTCTGCCGCGCTAGCTTCACACTGGTGTAATTCCACTGGCTTCAATTGCCCACTATGTCTAGAGTGGACTCAGTCCACTATGCTAGAGATGGGGCATAATCCTTGACTGCAGCAAACTCATGCTTGGGCTCAGGACAGCTGGAGGAGAGGCAAAGCTGACACTTGGGCACCTTTCCACTTCCCCCTGATCTGGAGCCAACCAACCACCAAATCTGCTCATGGCATAAATTAGAGCAACCCCAGAGCTGCTTTAATTTACACTGGCTGGCAGGGACTATTCCGTTGGCTCAGGATGGCTAGAACACAGTGCTCTCCAATCCTGCCCCAGTCACACCCTGGCTTAGAGAGAAGGTTCCCTACATGGAAGTGCGAGGAAGTGACTGCCATAATGCTGGCTGCACTGGCTCCACAATAAGAATGCCCCTACGTTCAGGGAATTTCCAGCTAGCTAGAGGAACATGGATGGTGTCATAGAGATTAAAGCCTGAAACCACATCATCTAGTCTGACTTTCTGTATGTCACAGGCTACCAGCACCACGCAGCACCCACACACTAAACCCAGGTAGATAGATAGATAGATAGATAGGCTTGAATGGTAATAGATAGACAGACAGACTATGCTCAACTTCTCTCATTTCAAAAACACATTAGTGGGCTATATCTATATACCATATATGTATATTCCTTGATATATAACTTAATAAAAGTTTATGGACCTAGAATAAGGAATCCACACTGAACAGATGCACTAGGACTGAAATATGGTCCAATTAAGTCTGTTACAGGGCTAGCTTTACTTTGAACATCCTCCAAGTTGAAATGAAAGCTTCCCCGAAGAGATAAATCACCTGGCATAAAATGCAATGCCACTCCAGCTCGGCTCCCAAACGAGTGGGGAAGGCTTAGCCCTACTGGTGCAGGAAGGGAAAAAAAAATCCCAATAAGAAATACAGCTGCGGTCCGTACTGCTCTCGTAAAGTGTTTACTTCCCCCCAAGTCCCCATAAACAAACATTTATTATTTAGCTATTCCAATTAATACCAGCTGCACTAACCATATATCAAGGAGGAGGGGGATACTCAGCAGCTCAATTAAGTGCTGGAACAGCGGTGGGGGCTAATGTGTGGCTGGCACTCTTGGTGCTAACTAGCTTTCCCTTTGTGTCTTATTTACTTGTTTTGGTTGTTAAGGTGCCAATTTTCTGGAGCCATGAGGGATCTGAAGAGGAAACATTTCCTGCAGTGGCAATTGGGTACCAGATTCAATATGCTATATTCTACTCTCTAAGCCCACCAGCACATCCAAGATGGGGAACATCAAGCAAACATGTGATGAACTAGCAGCTGAGCAGCTATGCATGGGACGACACTGAGTGACGGGGGACAAAGGAGAGGAGAGCTAGCAAGACACAGTGCTAGAGACAGAGACACTGATGCCTACACAGACACAGAGATAAACACAGAGCCGGGTGGCTCCTGATGGAAATATCAAATCTTCGTTGTCATGAATACAAAGGGGGTTCTTTACTGAGGCTGCTGTGCACAAACAGATCCTGTGGTTCTTTCTGGCTTTCTTACTCCCCAGCCTGTGCTGCCTACTGTCCACACATATGAGTCCTAGGCAATCAGGGAAGGGGATGTTGGAGTAAGAGATGGGAGTGGACTGGGGAGAAGGGAAGCCTCTGAGAAATGTAGCTACACAGAGGTAGTTTGAGAAATGGTTACCTCATCTGATGCAAACTGGAGTAGAGCCACTGATTTTATTGTGGCACTAGTGACGTTCAGCAATTGAGAAGAGCAGATTAAGCAACAGCGTTCCATGGGCGTTGGCTCCATGCAGAGCCATGTGCTGATACAAACACTATTCTGGGAGGTAGTGTGGCCCAATGGATAGGCACAGACCTAGTACCAAGAGGATTTGGGTCCACTAACTAATAAAAGCCAGCGCTTACATAGTGCTTTTCAACTGTACATCTCCAAGCAGCTTACAGTAAAGGTAAACATCTCGCTAGGTGCTTATATGGCCCTCCTCTCCATTGCATCTGAGCCCTTTGCTGCCAGTAGTGGATTTTACTCTCATAACATGCCTCTATTACCCCCATTTTATAGATAAACAACTGAGGCATGGGGCAGATTAATTGATTTACCCAAAGTGACACAGAGAACCTACGGCTGAGCTCGGGACTGAACACAGGCATCCAGAGCTCCTAGTTCCCTAACTATTAAAATTGGGTGCCACCTATCAGTGCCCCCATTTTAGGGGCAGGGGAACTGAGAGGCAGGGCGGGGAAGTGTCACCGACTAACATAAGCTGACCCAGCAGGGGAATGACAGGAAAATGACACTGATCTTCTCTGTCCTAGGTCCACACCTAGCCATTGGGCCACACTAGCTCTCGTAGCAGTGCCTGTTATTGGCACGGTATTGGTTAATTGGCTATCTCCTGCCTGTGCCAAAGCTCCTCTCACTCGTTACTGTAGAAAGAAAACAAAACAGCAAATTGTTTTGCCATCATGTTCCCACAGCTGCAATCAGCACATTCATGCACTAGTTTTATTTCCCCTTATTCGTCTTCTTCTTTTTCTTCTGCTGCTGCTTCAAGAAAAGGAGATTATTTTTAATTACAGTTTTACACTCCATTAATGAATCTCAACAATGCGCTAATGAGCGGGACTGTGGCACATGGACACAACACATTCCCATAGCTTTCAGAGGGTTTCTATAAGCTTATTTATCCCCAGGCTGCCCCCGTGGAGACTTGCAGACAGGGAGGGAGGGAACCCAAACAGAAACATTGTATTATCCTGAATTAGCGCACATTAAAATTACCTAGGATGCTGCAGCCTGTAGAAACACTGCCGAAAGCATCCGTGTGACTGTAACATTGCCACCGAGGGTTATTATTTCTATTGGAGCTCATGTCTACATTACAGCTGCTACCGTGGCACAGCTACCGAAGGGGTTTCTCCATCGATGTAGTTAATCCACCCCCTCCAAGAAGCGGTAGCTAGGTCGACGGAAGAATTCTTCTGTTGACCTAGCCCACAGCTATACTGGGGGTTAAATCAACCTAACGATGGTGATCAGGGTGCAGCACTTTTCACAGCCCTGAGCAACATAGCTAGGTCAATCTAAATTTTAAGCGTAGACCAGGCCGGAGGAATGCCTTGAGGCCCCAACCGAGATCTGAGTCCCATCATGCCAGGCACTGTACAAGCACATGGAAAAAGACAGAAATCTCCTTCAAAGAGCTTACAGTCTGAATTTAAGGCGAGGCACCAAAGGTGGATGAAATATAATGACTGTGATGAGATATAAAGCAGTACAAAGTTATTCTTCATAATGCGCTAAAGAAGCAGACCAAAGCCCACTGAAGTCATGGGGAGTTTTTCTATTGACTTCATTAGCTTTGAATCAGACACGTAGTGTATAGTTTGACGCTCTGGCAGGGTTTTGAGCATTAGCAGTAGACTGTAGTCTCAGCTTTTGAAGGTTAATCTTCCTATTGAACGACAGTGTGTCCGAGTAGGCAGGGCTGTGGTGTAGGACTCAGGAGTCTTGGTTCCATTCCTGTCTTTGCCAGTGACCCTGAATGAATTATTATTCCTTTCTTTTTCCCCTCCTATAGTTTATCCGTCTTGAACATTTAGACTGTTAGCTCTTTGGGACAGGGACCGTTCTTTTTGTGTATACGTGCAGCACCGAGCACAATGAGAACTACTGTAATATAAATACTGCATTTGGAGATGCAGAATCCACCAGCTCTGGGCTCCTTTCCTCTATGTAGAGCAAAGGACTGATGAGTTTCACACCTCAGTCGTTAAAACGCCTCTTGCAGAAGAGCTCCGCGTAGAGGTCAGAGCTAAGAGCATGCAGCAGGATCATTCCCTCATCCCAAGATGAAAGATTGTATTGACCCCATTTTATCACCTTCATTGGATTCTTATGCATCCACGAATCCTAGTAGAAATTGTCCTCTTGGCTTGCATAATTCTCCAGGAACTTGTTCCCTTCCTCTCTGTCCCCTCCCTTCACAGCAGGAAGGTACAGCTTGCTCCTCCATTCCCCCCTACCCCATGCATTTGAAATCTCTCTTCTTCCAGCCTCATTTGGAGATGCTGAGTCACTTCCATTCCTTAAATTCTCCCTAGAATCCTTCCTCTCCCCGTTAGCGTGCAGCACTCTCGCTCTTTGTGATACCACGCGTGAAGGACGTTTTATAAATACAAATGATCTGGCATTGAGGTTGCAGGGTATCTGTGAATTTAAACGAACCGGGGCAGATTACCCAGCTGGCGTAAACTGGTGTCACTCCGTTGATGTCAACAGAGCAATGCCAGCTTACATCGGTGAAGATCTGGCCTGTGCCCCTTTCTCTTGTGTGTGTCAAAACAGAACATTATGCAGCTCATTAAATCCGTTGTACTTCTCAAGTGCGCTCAGTGTAATACACTTTTCACTTTGTTAAGGAAAATCAGCTTTGTCCAAGAGCCGCGCTCGGCAGCAGAAAGCTCTCTCTCAATAAATAAGTAAATAAAAAGCCCACCGGGGGGAAGATTAGGATGCACAAAAGTACAGTGAACTCTGTGGCAAATGGAATGAATGCTCATTATATGTCTCACAGAAGGCTCCTCTCCCTGCTCTTTCAGCTTCCAGTGTTTTGCCCAGCTGGCCTAGAGATCTAGGTTAGGCCTGTGATGTGTCATTCCATATTCTTTATGAAAATATGCTTATGATATGAATATGTCAGAACTGAGATATACTTTATGCCAGGTGGCTAATGTGAGGTATCATTGGAAAGGTTATGATTTACTGAATGCGACTATCCAATTTGTATGCCTGTATCATTTGTGTATCTGAAGTTAGGAGTATTGACTATGTATCTGTATTTCAACTATGCTACTTTGGGTGGTGCCCACTGCTAACACTTCTGGTACAATAATGGAAAAGCCAGACAGGGCAGATGGCCCATCAGCGAGGACAATGGACTGTGAAAAGGCTTGGCCTTCCTGCGGATCTTCTATACTGCCCCTGCCTCTTGGACGCTGTGATCCTACAGAGTCAGGTGGTCTTGTCACCTGATATTAAACATTACCTGGGACTTCTTGTAACTTTTCACTGTAAGGGAAGGGGGGGTCAAGTTTGGGAAACAAAGGATTCCCGCCTTATGTAAATCCTATTTAAGGGTGGGGAGAAAGGCAAACAAGACTCCTCTCCATGGCCTGTGTGCCCTAGAAGAAAGATTGCAAAAGCCACCTGAAGGGAAGGCAGCTGGGGAGTCCAGACTGAGACAGGGGTCCAGTCTGAAAAGGAATATATCTGGAACGCTGAAGCACAGAATGGTTGCAACCTGCCTGCAACAATATCTAGGGTGAGAAATACTATTTGTAACCAGTTTCTTTAGCGAAACTAGCTTCGTTTGTGTGTTTGATTTTATTTGCTTAGTAATCTGCTTTGTTCTGTTTCTTACCCCTTTTACCACTTAAAATCTGCCTTTTATAGTTAATAAAATTTGTTTTGTTTATTATTAAACACGGTTTCTGTAATTTATAACTGGAGGAGGGGGCAAGAAGTGTGCACACCTCTCTCCACATTGAGGGAGGGGGTGGATTTCATAAAACCTTTAGGTTTGTATCCTTTAAAAGGAGTGAGCATGAGAGTGTTGGAGCAAGTCCCTTAAGCTGAGTCTTCCCAGCCTGACTGGCAGCGGGGTGTGGTCTTGCCTGTGTGTGTGTTAGAAGAGGCTTTAATAGCCTAGCTTAGCAAGACCTGTTAAAGGGGACCCATGCTGGCAGAACAGGTAGACTCAGTGGTATCTCAGCACATCCCAAGGCCTTTTTCAGTTCCTTTTATGCTTCTTCTTCTTATTACTATTTATTGTATTGCAGTGGCACCTAGAAGCTTCAGCACTCTTGTGCTAGGCATTGTTCTAAGCTTCTGAAAATAAAAGCATGGGAGGGAAAGAGTCCATACAGAGATGGAGCCAACTGAAAGCTTCGGTGGACACCATCACAGCTGGGTGGGGTCTAATGCGGAACGAAGATGGTCTAGTGTTTGGGGCATTGGACGTGGGAGACCTGCATTCAATTCCCTGCTCTGCCACCACCGTCCTGAATGCCCTAGGGCACGTTGCTTTGCCTCTCTGTGCCTCAGTTGCCCATGTTTAAATGGGGATGACAGCACTTCCCCATCTCACGGAGGGGTTGCAAGGATAAATAGTGTGAGGTGCTCAGGTACTCTGGTCATGCAGGACTGGGGCTGGATCCAGATTTTCTGCTAGTCCATGACCCGTGTGCATTCAGGCATGTTAGATGGGGCTATGTCATAGACAGAGTTCCTCCTGGGGGCTCCTGGGCCATTCATAGTGGCTTGCCCACTGTACTCCACCACTCATGAAGAATGCACTACATTCCCCCATTGCATCTGAAATGATGACCAGATGCGAGGACCCAAAAATGGGGATTTATCCCCTCCCACTGGACTTGTTGAGCATAAAAACAACAACAACAAATTTCCCGCCGGAACGGAAGAAACCTGGATATCGGGACAAATGGCGTCCCGACCATGCATCGGTTGGGACGCGGGACAAAAGAAGAAAAATCGGGACGGTCCCAATTTTATCGGGACGTCTGGTCACCCTAGAAATGCCAAGCCATTGATCTGCCCTGCACCCTATTCTGGGGCACTGGCTAGGAGTAGGGACGGGGCCCTCTGTTGACAGTCTGGATGGCCCCTGAGTAGGGTGACTAGGAAGGGGGTGTAGTAGGATGAGTGGAATTGGAGAAAGAGGGTCAGTTTTCAGGAGGGCCATAGTTTGGCGTGGCACCAGGGAGTTCAGCAATGAAAACGGGGGCCAGGTTGCTTGCACACAGACTCTAGACTAGAGCATTGGCATGTACTCAGTAAAGACCTCATTCCTACAGCTCTGCCTTCCTGTTGCATCACTTATTACTTATGGGACAGGGAAAGTCATTATTGCATCTTTCACCCACACACCCATGCAGGGGGTTGATAGATTCTGGCCTTTACGACTGTCCCCCATCGTTTACAATGGCCCAAAGAAACACCTGAGGCCCAAACAGCTGGGGGAATTCAGCTCTGATGCAAACTTCAGAGCACAGTGCTGTCTCTCTTTTGGAAAGAAAGAAAGAAAGAAAGAGAATTTTTTTCATCTATCTATCTAATCTATCTATCTATCTATCCGACACCCATTGTTGATTCTGTACATGATTGTAGCACAAATAGTGAGAAGTAAATTTGAGTATTAAAATTCTTTCCATTTTAATAATCTACAATATTATTAGAAATGCAGGCAAGGATTTTTATTTTATTTTAAGAAACACACACTGTGTTTGCCAGATTTTTACACTGGCGGTGTTCCTTTAAGGGAGATATTTATTTAGTTCTTGAAGGCACCAAGCCCATATGAGAAAATGCTGACAGGTTGGACAATCAAAAAGCAACCAAAACGAAAAGCAGAAAGCAAATAAAAAAAACCTGTATATATATTTGTCTTCCTCCCACAAAAAGGAACCTACATTCATCCTATCTACAAGGCTCAATGTGCATATGTCCCCAGCACGATAAGACTCCTTTGAAATCATTTTCAATCCTTCTACTTTACTGTCATTGGCTGGCTTGTTACTGGAAATTTACCGTGGGGGAAAAAAAAAAAGGCCCTGGACTGAATCGCATCTGTTTATTCATAATTCATGGAGCATTTTCCCCCCTTCCCCTCGAGAGTGGCAGAAAATGCCCATAAGTGAAAAAATATAGCCTGGCAAATAAACACACCCTTTCCCCCTTGAAAAGAGCCTCAAGGCGGTAGCTTTATCAAGGCTGCTGCAGGCTACAGGTGCCTGCTAGGTCACCTATTGTCTCAGTGTTTCATTCAGATAAACACGGAAAAGCTTTGTAAATAAATTATGAGTCATGGATGGGGAGGCAAAGAGGGGGTGGGAAGCAAGTGAGATATTAATGTATAAATCTGAGACGGAGTTAACGCCGCAATTGTCAGTCACTTTATTATTCATGAGCCTGGAAACCTTTTATGATAGGAATGTAGTTTGATCCCCAAACTAGAAAGCGGAGAGCAGCCAGTGCTGTCTAACCCTTTTGCTTTTCGTTTGAGAGCAGGCTGAGTTTGCCGACAGTCCCTGCTTTCATTTGCAATAATTGCTTAATGGGGGCGATTAAGCATGGCAACGCTTTGCAAACTGTCATTGCTGGGTGCGGGGAGGTTGCATTTGTCCCCACTGGTTCAGTTGTTTGCAAGATATATAGATATATACACAAAAAGCAGGTCAAAGGTCAGATAAATGACTCAGCTTTCATTTCAATAGGCAAATAGGAGACAAAAGTCGCTGGCTAGCACTCATGTGACCTACTGAGGAAGGATGCTTAAACCACTGAACTGGAATTCTGGAGATCTAGGTTCAATTCTTAGCTTTACTACAAATCCCTGGGTGTTTGGGGGTAAGTTACCATGGGAATGTGTCCGCACCGCAGGTGGGAACAAGCCTCCCAGCCCGGGTAGAGAGATTTGTGTAGCGGTGTGGGAGCTAGTGTGCTAAAAATAGCTGTTGCGACTCAGGCTAGCCACAATGTCCACACTGCTGTTTTTCGTACGCTAGCTCATGCTAACTCATGACACACCTCAGCTGCTAGAAGAGGGCCTCACCCTCCCTGATTGAGCTAACCTCGTTATCTCTAGCCTGACTCTTCCCTGCACATTTATATCTGCCCCTGGACATTTCCACTGCTTGCGTCCGATGAAGTGGGTATTCACCCACGAAAGCTTATGCTCCAATACCTCTGTTAGTCAATAAGGTGCCACAGGACCCTTTGTCGCTAGCTCATGCGCTGCTCGCCTGAGTCTGTTGGAATCTGTCTGCCTGGGCTGGAAGGCTGAGTCTAGACATACCCACAGGGACTGAGTCTGGAAGGGTACTGACCACCTGCCGCTCCCAGTGACTTCAGACTCAGTATCTCCATCTCAGTTCCCCAAGTGTTAAATGGGGATCACGATAATTCCTTTCTCCCACCCTTCATCTGTCTGTGAACTTTGGGGGGCAGGGTCTGTTTTTTGCTACATGTGCATACAACACCCAGGACAACATGGCCCTCATTTTGGTTGGGGCTTCTACACCCTCCCATAACACAAATAATCAACCGGAGCTTAGTTGTGTGTTTCTAATGGGTCCCAAAGCCAGCTGAACTTGCCTTGGCTATGGGTTTCATTGTGGATATTTAATAACATCACTGACAGCTTGCAGGTGTTCAACCACAGGTTATATTCTTGTCAGATCTCATAAGATAAGCAATCGCAGGCTTGGTCAGTATATGGCTGGCCCTGTAGAGAGAGGAATGGGCGACTGCTGTAGCTAAGATGTAGTGTATCAGAGCCAAGCCGGTGGAGAAGCCCTCTTTTAGGTGAGCTTCTGAGTACACACGCTCACTCTGGGACAGTTTGCAAGAGCATGGGGTATTATTCGAATGGCCTGTTACAACCCTAAATTCCCCCCCAAGGCTTCAGTCCAAGAAGGAATAATTTTTCAGTTCCCATTCTAAAGAGCTATGTAATGATACTGCGTGCTGGTTAATAGCTGCCACATTCCACCCCGTTGGGATGATGTGAGAGTGGATCTATCTCTGTTTGTGAAAGTCATTGTCTAAACATGGGATAATGTATCATTCCTCCTTGACTATTTGAAGACTCCAGTAAAGAGACCCACCAAAAATCATTTCCTCCCCCAATTCATAGCAAAGGCTCAGCAATGTACCAGGCACCATGCTCGTTGATATTCTTGAGCAAATTGAAACAAGAGAAGGTAGAACAGGAAGAGCCTTACTCAGGGTCAACTCCAAAGAGGAAAGAGAACAAAGGCAGAGAGAGAAATCTTGCCAGGAAGTTTCCTTTAAAAAAAATCACACAGTGGGTGAAGCAGCTGTGGGCACAAGCTGACAGGACGGGAATTTCAGTTCCAGAAGCAAGACCAAACTGTAATTACATTCAGAGATATCGATGGGGAAGAGGCGGGCTTGTGGTTTTTGCAAGTGACACATCACCTAGACAGAGCCAGGAATCCTAAAAGCAGATCCAGTCCACACACAGCTCCACCAGGTCTCTTCACTTCCTCCCAGTCCTGTGGTCCCCATGCACAAAGGCTGCTGAGGGGTCTCAGTCCTAACCTGCAGCTCTAAGCACCTCACACAACTTTGCTTGTGCACCTTAGTCCTGACCTGCAGCACCTTCTGCTCTTCCAGCCCTGAATCTCTCCTGGGCGGAGATTGCTAATCATAGATGATTTGTGCAGTGGTTAGTTCTCCAGCGGTGAACGGTTTAGAGCACTGCAGGTGAGACCTATATATATATTCAGGAGCAAATCCTCAGCCTAGAATCATTAACTCCAATGGAGCTAAACCCGAGGATTTACATCAATCTGCCCTTGGAGATTAAATATCTCTTCCTGTTTCAAATATCTCAGCAGCTCGGCTACATCCCTGACATATGATAGGTGGCAAATGCCTAGCAAGGCATTTTGCTTATCTATGCCTTGCTTAAACAATTAGCTTGTGGTACTATTTGTGGGGGGAGGGAGGAGAAGGGGAGAGGTTGCATGTCGTAAAGTATATTAATTATGAAAAGGCTTCACAACTGAGTTCACAGCCTTTAATGGGCTACTTCCCATCACTCGCAGATGGGCGCTGGCTCCATTTATGGCTGCGCTATTGCTGACAATGTTCCCTTTTTGCAAAAGGGGAAAATGGTCCACGTCACCCAGAAATGTCAGCAAAGTAATCAGGAAGCACGGTGAAATTAAGCACTAAAACATCCCATAAAGTGTAAGTGCTTCATCACCATAACTAATGAAAATATATGATTGCCTACTAAAAAGCCCCGTGAATGGGACATGCATGAGGGCCCCGCTTTTGTTAACATTGCCGCGCTATCTGGGAATGTCAGCCTTCCCACCACAGGGCTGCAAAGCCCGAATCGGCTCCATGCTGTTGGGCAGATGTTGGATAGGCAGGGGGCCAAGGCCATTTCTGCTGTGCCGACAACAGCTGTGGAGTGTTGCCACTTAATCTCCTCAGCCACGGAGTAATATTGTGCAATAACCACAGAGGGAGAGGAATAATATAATCCCATGCTGCCCCCGCCCATACATTAAAAGACCATTAGGGGTGCATGGTTAAGCACTGAATGACAAAGCTAAGGCTGCTTGTGCCGTTTTAACCCTGCTCCCGTGGGCATATGCCTCACTACAGGACAGTCCCTAATAAATGATCATGCACTATTCCTTAAATAATACATAATAATATACTATTTTTTCTGCAACCATAGATACAAAGCATCTAGTCATATTCTAGTAGGCTTACTCTGTTATCAATGAGACAAGGGGGGTGAGATAATATTTATTGGACCAACTTTTGTTTTCTATTTTTAGTGGTATAATGACCTGGGATAGCTATACTGCTTCTTCTTTCTTTCTCTCTTTGCTTCTTTGTATCACAGCAGCACCTTGAAGTCCTAATCAAGGATGGAACCATAGAACCATAGAATCTCAGGGTTGGAAGGGACCTCAGGAGATCATCTAGTCCAACCCCCTGCTCAAAGCAGGACCAACCCCAACTAAATCATCCCAGCCAGGGCTTTGTCAAGCCTGACCTTAAAAACCTCTAAGGAAGGAGATTCCACCACCTCCCTAGGTAACCCATTCCACTGCTTCACCACCCTACTAGTGAAAAAGTTTTTCCTAATATCCAACCTAAACCTCCCCCTCTGTAACTTGAGACCATTACTCTTTGTTCTGTCATCTTCTACCACTGAGAACAGTCTAGATCCATCCTCTTTGGAACCCCCTTTCAGGTAGTTGAAAGCAGCTATCAAATCCCCCCTCATTCTTCTCTTCTGCAGGCTAAACAATCCCAGTTCCCTCAGCCTCTCCTCATAAGTCATGTGCTCCAGCCCCCTAATAATTTTTGTTGCCCTCTGCTGGACTCTTTCCAATTTATCCACATCCTTCTTGTAGTGTGGGGCCCAAAACTGGACACAGTACTCCAAATGAGGCCTCACCAGTGCTGAATAGAGGGGAATCATCACGTCCCTCGATCTGCTGGAAATGCCCCTACTTATACAGCCCAAAATGCCGTTAGCCTTCTTGGCAACAAGGGCACACTGTTGACTCATATTCAGCTTTTTGTCCACTGTAACCCCTAGGTCCTTTTCTGCAGAACCGCTGCCCAGCCATTCGGTCCCTAGTCTATAGCAGTGCATGGGATTCTTCCGTCAAGTGCAGGACTCTGCACTTGTCCTTGCTGAACCTCATCATATTTCTTTTGGCCCAATCCTCTAATTTGTCTAGGTCCCTCTGTATCCTGTCCCTGCCCTCCAGCGTATCAACCACTCCTCCCAGTTTAGTGTCATCTGCAAACTTGCTAAGGGTGCAGTCCACACCATCCTCCAGATCGTTAATGAAGATATTGAACAAAACAAAATGGAGAACCCATTGTGCTCGTCGTTTTACACATGCATAATGAAAATGCGCTCTCTGCCTGAAAACGCCTGCAATCTAAGAGCCTGATCCAAAGCCAATTGAAGTCAAAAGTAGTCTTTCCATTGATTTCAATGGGCTTCAGAAGAGAACCCCTGTTCAGAAAGGGCTCTAAAGAAAGGGCTTAGGTGCTTTCTTGAATTGGGGATGAGGTACAGTACTGACTTAGGACCAGACAGCGATCTTGCTGCACCTTAGTGCTCAGGATTCTTCGGGGGGTGGTAGCAGGGCTATTGGATCCCCCCCCTCCCCCAGTCATTTCTTTCTTTAGAGGGAAACAGCAGTCACAGGAACTAATGGGGCAGTGGTGGCTTTTCTGCATATCTGCTGACTTGAGGAGGGAGATTTCTTCCCCCAGCTCACCCGCAGCACCCTGCATACAGCCTGGTTGCTCAGGCTAGGGCAAACCCACCCCCACAGGCAGGGTGACACAAATCCTACATGCTGGAACTGGTCAGCTTTTCAAATTCTTCTTGTTCTTCTTCTTTTTCTTGCAGTGGCCCAGGAAACACCATCCTGGACCAGGGCCCTATGGTGCTAGGCGTTATACTGATACAGAACAAAAAGCCAGTCCCTGCCCAAAATAACTTACAACCTAAGCGCTGGTTAAGACACTGGTTGAGTCACACTCAGACCCTCAAAATGAGACTTAATTGGTACATAGATATTGGGCTACTTCTTTGCACAAGGATGAATTTCACTGCTACGGGCCGAGTTTAAGATTTGCTCCTTCGTTATTAGTAGTAGTGTTATAGCTGTGTTTAGAGGCCCCGGCTGAGATCAGGGGCCCTCTGTGTGGAGCACTGTACAGACATGTAGTGACAGACAGTCCCTGCTGCAAAGAACTTGCAGTGTAAATGGATAAGACAGACAAAGGGTGTGGGGGGGGGAAGAAGTGTAATTATCTCCATTTTACAGACGGGGAACTGAGGCACAGAGCGATTACAACTACTAATAGTTATGCAGGTGGCAAATTGTGATTCCTGCTCCCAACTGACCACACCCTATTATTTTTGTTATCCTGCCTTCATGCCCTCACCCCCAACCTGTGTGCTTGTCTCATCCACGTGTAATGTCTTGTCATTTTAGATTATGAGCTCTTTATCGAGGGACTATCATTTACCATTGACTTGTACAGCCCCAAGCACAATGACCCCCTGACCTAGTTAAGGCTTGTAGACACTACCACAGCATATAAATGTACAATCGTGTGAAGGGGCTTAATCCCCATCACCTATTAGGCAAAGGAAAGAACCCCAATTAGTCATGTTCAGTACCTGGGAGGTGATTCACTAATTGCCTTCTGCCCACGAGGCAGAGCCTGGCCTTGTAAGTAGGCTGCGGGAGCTCAGTTGTGGAGAAGAATGCTGAGGAGATGGGTCTCTCTGGTGGAGAGGAGACCTGGGAAAGACAGAGGACAAACACTAGCGGAGCAGGTCTGGTGCGTGCTGAGGAAGCCCTGAGGTAAGGCAAACAGGAGCCTGAGAGGGACGGAAGAGCTATTTGTTTGAAGACTGGTTTGTTTGGACTTTTATTTGGGTTTGTTGGTGCTACCTAGCAATGGGGTTGGACTTGTATGTGACTTGGCTGGATTTTGGTGGCACAAACTGAGGCACCTCAAAAGGGCCCTGGTTTTCAGAAGGGTCTAAGCACCTGCCCTCTGAATACTGGCTCCCTTTATGGTATCTCAAGTCGGGCACCTAAAATCACTAGTCACTTTGGAAAAGCTTGACCTAAGAGCCAGGTTTTTAGGTGCCTAACTCCCACTGAAGTGCCTTGCTCAAGTTGATCATGAGTCTGTGGTAGAACTGGGAGCTAGACTCCCTGACCCCCACTGTCAATCCCCTGAGCTGTAGTCTAGTTCATTAACCACAAGACCATAGAGCTGGAAACAAACCCTGACCTATCTAAACAGCTCATCATATTTACACCTGAGTGGAATATAATTAACCAACAGAGTTTTAGAGAAAATAGGATTGTTTTACTTGGGGGGGAAAAAGATTGATCGTGAAAGAGAAATTCCTCATTTTATCCATAGAAGCTAATTCCATTAATTACGTTATGATGCAATTAAGCATTTCTTTCCTAGCTATTAAAGCCTAAATTATTTATTGATAATTATAGATCGTTACCTGATAATGCTCACTCTGCAGCGCGGGAGTTGAATAATTAATCTACTTTGATGGCCTTTCCCCCCCCCCCTTCCTTGCAAATTGTATCTAATCTCTCTCAACAAGTCTGAATATTTATTTTGAGGCTGGAAAAAGAAACACGGCCTTCAGTGGATTTCGGCTTTTGAGGCGCTTGGATGGGATACAACCAACCTTTTCGCCCAGAACACCAGATGTAGAAATGCCCACATTGTATTATGCCATTCACCCACACTTTAGAGCTCCCTTGATGGAGGGGCTTTGTTCAAAGCAGTTTTAAACCAACAGCAATTCAAGGTAAGGCAATGCAAAACCATGCAATGGAACAGCATTTAGTTTTATATAGCCTCTTTCATAACCAAGGTGCTGTATTCCAAGGCACTTTACAAAGCAATGAGAGAGAAAGCTGCAATTCTGTTAAGGCCCATTCCAAAGACTCCCATTGACTTCAAAGAACTTGACATACATTTCACACATACATATAGCCGCGCTGTTCTGTGATAGCCGCTCACACACAACTCTGGAGAGCTGCAATGGCTCCACTGAGCAAGCCAGAACACTCAAGGTTATTCCCACTGGGCCAAGGGATTGTTCACTGCTCCCTGAGATGGGGACGTTCTGCCAGGGCCAGCTCTAGGATTTTTGCCGCCACAAGCAAAACAATTTTTGGCTGCGCCCCCCCCCCCCCGTTTTTTTCTTGTTCCCCCCACCCCCAGGCTCTCACGCCTGGGAGGGAGGGGGGAAGCCGAGCGGCAGCCCACTCAGGGGAGCAGGCGGAGGCAGAGCAGAGGTGAGCTGGGGCGGCGGGGACACATTTCTAGGGGCAGCATGGCCGGTGCCAGAATGCCGCCCCTAGAAATGTGCTGCCCCAAGCACCTGCTTGTTTTGCTGGTGCCTAGAGCCGGCCCTGCATTCTGCCAAAGTCCCAACTGAAGAACAGAGCAGCAACTCTTCTCTGAAGTGTGGCATTATGGCAGGTGTGCAGGCCCTAGGTGGCACTCCATCCCACAGTCTGCTGCCCTCTCCAAGAAGGTAGCTTAAGAAAGGGCCCTTGTGTGGAAGGTAAGTGGTTCTCTCACAGGTGGGAGGGCAGTAGTGATACCTCTTGTTTTCCCCTGCAGACCAGAGGAAGAACGTTTTGCTGTAAAAAGAAAAGCAATTCACAAGGGCTAGTCTGAGCCGGTGTCTCTGAGATCATTGCTTAATTAGCCAGTGCCATCTGTACTTTCTGAAAATTATGATACTATGCCCAATGCCCTGTGCCCCACTTTGTTGGATAATGGCTGCTCATGTTAATGAGGCTTTTCCCCAGCAGGGCCAGAAATGGTGCTTTACATTAGCTAACGACAGTGCAAACACTCCATTAGGCAGGATCTGTGCTGGGCAACAGACTTTTTGTGGCTTAACCAAACATTTCTCCTTCTTGGGGAGTCATGTTCCCCCAAGCTCCAGAGAGGCAGGCAGCAGGAGGGACCTTAATACCTTGTTAAACTCCTCTCTTCCTATTCAGAGACCAACCCGCAAGACCTGGCTCTGCCGCTCAGCAAACAGGACCCGAATGCTGTCAAATTTGCAAACTAATGATAAGAAATAATTGCTAAATAGCTCAATAACTGACAAGAAATGGCCCTCAGATCACTGTAACGATGCAGCAAGGCTGTTCAATTAAGGCTACTGTAGATGCTGTTTTTTAAAAAAAATAATGAATGTTTGTTTACAAGGATCCATTCTGAGCAGAATGATCAGAGCCAGGAAGTGAAGGGGACTGTGTCACATCCCTATACAGATCATAGTCTCAGACAGGTGATACTATCCATAAGAAGGATCATGCAGTGGAGAGATGCTGGATTGAGTCTCCAAAGGACTTGCTTTCTATGTCTGGTTCACCCACTGAAGTCCTTTGTGACCCTGGACAAATTGCTTAATCTAGACCGCGCTTCATTTTCCCCATTGTTAAACTAGGGCTAATCGTTCCCTACCTCACTGGGGTGTTGTGAGGCTAGAATCCATTATCTATACAAGGGACTTATATGGCATCGCCATAGTGATGCATGTCATACTCTTTAATGCATTTATCCTCACAGCCCCTTGTGAGGTGGGGAAATGCCATTATCCCGACTGTCCAGATGAGAAACAGAGACACACAGAGGCCAAGTGACTTGCCCAAGAAGTCTATGGCAGAGCAGAGAACTAAACCTAGGTCTCTTAAGGCCTAGACGAGTACCCTAACCTTCCTCACTAAATGAGTGGAAGATCATTAGGTAGGGATGGAGAGGATAAAGTTCTGTTCTATTCCATCTCCTCTATCCTCCCTTGGCAAAAGCGTGCTAGCCCATACAAATCTGCTCTCTATTGCTATGTCCAATGCAGTTGAAGAGACCAAAGGGATGGGGAATCCTATCCCATCCCTCAGGAGACTGTTTCATAGCCTAATACTTCTCACCAGTAACCATGGTTTGATAGCTCCCGGATACCCCAGCTGCGACTGGAATTGGATGCTGTGCATATACATAATGAGAGACAGTCTCTGCCCCAAAGAATTTACATGCTAAACAGCTGGGACAGACAGAGGAAGTAACGCTAGCCCCGTTTTACAGATGGAGGATTGTGGCGCAGAGAGATCTGTTACTTGTGCCAGGTCATGGGAATTGAATGCACATCTCCTATTCTCCACATCTACTTCTTAGTCCTGGTTTACCTCGGCTTGTCTACCACATCTCATGATTGCGGTGTATAAAATACCTAGCCCACTGCTAGCACAGCACTAGTAATAAATAATGGTAATAATAGCTGATGGGTTCTCTGAACAAACCCTAAAGGCTGCAGTGTTCTGGATAGTTACTGTAGAGTACTTCACTATTATTTAGTACCGTTAAGCTGGTGGGATGGGTGAGCTTGTATGATAGCTTCAGAAATGTGGAATAATAAGGAACAAAAAGGGAGGAAATCAGGCAAATTCCCCCTTTCCTCCACACTTTTTTTTTTAAAAAAGCAGCTTCAGTGTAACTCAATTAATAAGTTAATGTTTGTACAGCACTTTGAAGATGTAAAGTGCTAGATAAGTACTACGTCTTATTATTATTAACTCAAATGATCGACTTACTGTGTAAGATGCACTCAGAGCCAAAAACGTGCTCAGCCATGGAGGCAGATGAACTGGAGGGAAAAAAAAGAGGAAGCAGCACTTTTCACTCTGCTCATAAATTTTTTTGGATTCACCCAGTGAGTCTGGAAGCACTTTAAAAAAAAAAAAAAAAAGGCTGAGCTTAGAAGAACTCCTTGTTACGTCTAGGAGCAAATGAGAAAGTAATTTATTATTTCCTATTATGTAAGTTTTCAGAGCAGAAAGTTAAACTTTTCAGCCAAGCATTCACACCCCAGTGAGATTCAATCATCATCCAAACCCCTGGAGAAGCTAAATCTATGGGGAGAAGTGGGGGAGGGGGAGTTACCACGCTCCTTTCACTTTCCTTGGCGCCCAATTACATGTGGCTGTTGCGAAATTAATGCTCACAGCCATGAAATGATGCTATAGGCATTCTGTAGGAATCATTGAATCAAACAGAGTGAAATCTTTTTTATATGGTAATCATTTCCCACCATCAAATTTCATAGGAGCGAACAGTTTGATTGAGCCACCCTAGTTAAACTGTGTATGAAATTAGTCATTCTCACCATAAACACTGTTCTACAGCCTTTCCAGACAAAAGCTATCAGACGCAAGGTGGTAATTGACTAGGAAGTAACAGCCTAGATAGCAGTTACGGCACCTGGATTACATCCCTCTTCATTTCACTGTTGAACTGGAAATGTTGGAGTGACTTGTTTTTTTGTTTTGTATTTTTTTTAGAGGCTTGACTCTGTTCAGAGATTGCTCCACTTCCTCTCTCAGGTAAATCTACACCGCGGCTGGGATCTGTAATTCCCAGCTCGGGTAGATGCACCAGCACAGATTCGATTGAGCTAGTAGCATGCTAAAAATAACAGTGTGGCCAGGGCGGCTCCGGCTAACTACCCAAGTGTGTCCCTAGGATCCTGGATGGGGCTGGACTCCGGTAGCTAGCCTGTGCTGCCACGGGCACACTGCTATTTTGAGTGCACTAACTCAATCAAAGCTAGCACTTGTACGTCTACCCGAGTTTGGGATTGCACCTCCCAGATGCAGTCTAGACATACCCTCAGCTGGGGCTGGTCATACACGATGGATCAAGTGTTCAAAGTCTTGCAGCTCACTCAGGGCTATCAAGATGCCCATTAGAACTTTGCCCCCCATCCTTACCACTGGCTTCTCAGTGCTGGTCTACCCTACAAATGCATGTCAGTATAACGATGTCGCTCAGGGGTGTGGATTTTCACTCGGGTGCATGGTGCTTTGTCGACAGGCGGGCTTCTCCGATTGACACTAGGTACCACCTCTCGGGGAGGCGGAGTACCTACACTGATGAGAGAAGCCCGCCCATTGGTGTAGGTACCATCTTCACTAAGCACTACAGCTGTGCCCCGGCAGTGCCATAAGTGTAGACAAGCCGTTGGCACAGTTCTTCAGATGGCCACAGCTAGAGCTGGTCAAACTATTTGTATCTAATATATTTTGGAGCGGCCAGATTCTAATACCGTTAATCCCGGTGAGTTACATGAAGAGTTTCTCCACAAATAGCCCTTTTGAGTCACTCTTCACGACGAATAAGATCTGATCGACACAGTTTCCCTACCAGCATAACTATTTTGGTTTAGGGGTGTGATTTTCCCCCCTCCCCCTGACTTAGTTATACTGGTTTGCTCCCTAGTGTGGGCATGGTGATACTGGTATAAAAGGGCTCTAAAGTGGTATATCTTATTACCCTTCCTGTAGGAGACCATGATGCATAGCGGACAGAGCACTGAACTGGGACCCAGAAGACTTGGTTTCTATTCACAGCTCTGCCACTTGCCTGTTGGGTGATTTTGAGCACATATCTGGGCCTCAGTTTCCCCATCTGTAAAATGGGGGTACTGATATTCACCTCATTTATAAAGCACTTGAGAGCTATCCATGACAGTCTGTACATAACAGTGAGGTATTATTATTATTAGACCCATATAACTGCATCCACACTGTCTGGGCTGTACTGCTTTAACTAGAGGGGCACGGTGAAAGCAGTCCCGCAGTTCTCTGTGGGCAAAGCTTTTAAAATTTTTACTTACTCAGTTTTAAAAAATAAAGTACGCTCAATCAAGTGATCTTAACACAGCTGGAAAGCCCACTTACACTGGCGCAGATCTAGCCCAACACCTTTAAACATCAATTACGTCTAGCAGGTAATGCTGTAGCCTAGGTGGGAGGCATAGGCTGCAACATAACTAGCTAATGCGACTAAACAAGTGTGTTGAGATGGATCTGAGGGGCTGAGGTTTCCTGTTGTGTTCAGCTCAAATTGATGGAGCTCAGCTCACCTAGTTTTAAAGAGCATCTTTTCCTGCCATGTAGACAGACCCAAAGACGTTACACCTGGAGTAAGGTGCTGTTCGGGAACGGTATCGGAATTTGTCTCTTGAAGAATTCCTCCTCCCCTTTTTTTCTTTTCAAAAAGAGATTTGGCTTTGATGGAGTTTTGCCAGTTCGCCCCAGCTGACGACCTGGCCCTGCATTCTGAGCTCATGCTCGGTAAGCAGGGGGAGCAGCTCATTCAGCCAGAACAGTAGCTTCCTGATTTCCCAGGCAACCAAGAGAATCCCCCTGCAGAATGAAACATCAGCCCTGCCTGGCTGAATTTGATTGACTAGGGCCACACTTCTGTCTGAGCTTAATGGGAAGGTTCAGGATGGAAAGGGCAGCTGGCGTGTGCATGCTTGGCTCTGGGCTTGCAAAATATTACGCGCTGTGACACTTTGCTGCTCGCTGCTGTGGGTGTCACTGTTGCTGTATGCTTTCCTCCCATTTGCAGCCTGAGAATCTGTTCCGGAGGTTTCTGTAGATTCACGTTTTTTGGACGTGCAGCACCTGGCTTTGGCAGAGCAAGGGGAAGGAGAGAGAGAGTGGAGAAATGGTCACGCAGCAAAGCTGAACCTAAAGCAGAACCGCTTAGCCAAACTCTCTCCCTTGTGAGCACTGGGGGCTCAGCTAAAACAATGGGGGTACTGATAACCTCCCCTCCCTCAAACTCTTTTTAATTTTTGCCCATTGGTTTTACTGGGTGACCTCTTACCTGCACTACTCTGGATGTTGGGGTTACCATCCTCCTGGGCCCTCCATAGATGGATCCCATAACACTGCCAAGCCACATCAGATCTATCCCTGGCCTGTGTCTGTTCCTCGGTTTCTTAAGTTGCCGCTGTTCTGGCATTCAGCCCAGTGCCCATGTGTTTGGGCAAGATGCACTGGTGAATACGAGCACTGATTTCCCTCAGAACTGTTCCAATGGCTGGGGAAAGACAGACTAAAGGCAGAGGGCCAGGTGGCATATTAAAAAGGGGTGATTCACTGGGCCAATGAGCACCACGAGGAAGGAGAAAGAGCTAGGAGAGAGAGGAAGGCTGCTCTTGGGGATAAAGAGCTAGAGTAGGACTTGGGAGATCTAGAATCAACTTTTGGCTCTTCTATAAATTCCTTGTGTGATATGGGGCCAATTGCTGACCGGCTCCACCAGTTGTGAGGCCAAAGTCACGAATGTTTGTATGGCTCAGATACTGCAGGGGGCGGGGGGCAATAGAAATACCTAGAGATAGCTCTTGCTAGATGCATGTAAGAGCATCCAGATAAATAAAATGTGGGGTGCCTTAAAAGTGTCTAGAATAATAATTGATAATTTGCACAGGAAAATACACACTGTATTATTAGAAGAAATCCATCCAAAATGGAAACCTCAGGGCTGAGTAGTTTCAGAAAGAGAGGAAGGGTGAGCCTGAGGGTCTGGCATTGGACGGGGACTCAAGAGATCTGAATTCAATGCCCAGACTCCCTGTGTGACCTTGGAAAGTCACTAAGGCCTAGATCCTCAAAAGTATTTAGACTCCTAACTCCCATTGATTGCAAACCTCTTTGAGAATCTGGGCTTTAGTTTCTTATTTCCTCAGTTTGTCATCGGTAAAATGGGGATAATAATGCTTCCCTCTATGACATGGGGGTTATAGGAGTTAGTTAATTCATAGTATCAAGGGCCATGTAAGTCTATAGAAAGAATATCTCCCTTTCTGCAGTGCCCTGAACAACTATAGACACTGCTGATCAGAGAATGCTTTACTAAAATTATTTTTAAAATTCCAGCAACCCTTGATCCAATGAATTAATGGGGGAGGGGTGAAATTCCCATTAGCAATAAACAGAATTTGTTGCATAACCCATGATTTGAAAAACAAGTACTGGAATAGAATTGAGACTGGCTTTTAAACTTAATTATGCACATGTTTCTCAGCCAGAGTTTATTGAATCATATGGTGTAAACCATAAACAAACACTAAAAACCTGGCTGTGTTGACTGCTACAAGCAACAAAATGATCTTTAAAGATCAAATATTTATTTCAAAATCCCAGGAGCCAACCTCTCTGCATAAAAGTCAAAAGCAAGTGATCCATTCCTCTTAGACGTAGCTTATGAATCTTCCCCCTGATTGGAATGTGCATAAACAAATTATTGTGCCCCTTTGCACACAGCAAAGGAGGAGGCTGTTCTGATGACTCCACAAATGCATAATCTAAAGGATTAGTAGGAAGCCTTGGCAGTGAATTATCTATGCACATCTTGACATAAATCAGCAAAGTGACATGCTGTTTGAAAACGGCAAGTGCCTCGCTTCCCTGATGGCTACTCAATTCCCTCTAGCGGGTCCTCATTAAACCTCATAAGTTTGAAATACTGTACAATGCAAGCTTTTGATATCATGTAATGGGAAAAGGAACCTAGTCATTCCAGCTCGCACATAATATAAACAACCATATGATTAGCTACAGCGCTGAGTCCCCGTTAAATCTCGGCAGCATCTTCTCTTCTGCTGTTCATTTCTAATTTCCATTCCATTTGGGATCGGAAATGTAAGCCACCATCGCACGGAGCACACCTTGCGCGGCCGTGCTGATTAGCCGCACTTCAGAGGGCAATTGCCACAGCCATTTCTGCAGTTCAGAACTTTGGTCTCGCAGCTGGATTGACATGTTCATCCCTGTTCCCTCTAAGCTGTGCACTTGTGCGTGCGCACACAGATCCTAAACCCCGTGCGCACCGCGAAACACCGCGCACACAAAAATTTGCACAGAAGCACAACAATTTGCACAGACTAAATTTTTTGCGCATACGGCCTGTCAAAAATTAGAGGGAACATTGATGTTCACCCAATGTCTGTGTCTCTTATTACCGGAGATGCCATGTGGAAGAATACCCCAAAATTCAGAGGGTTCAACAAAGTTTATAAGACCCGTGAAGAGCCCTTGGGTCTAATTGTTCTCTTACCCTAGTTTGACAGGGGGGCAATTCCATTGTCTTCAGTGGAGTTAACTCCTGACTACAACCGTGCAAAAATGGTATGTATTTTCTGTGGAAAAAAAATTAAAAGAAAAAACATATATGTATTTCCTAGAAATTCTCACCCTCCACCCCTGCTTTGACACTGGAAAGGGAGAGAAAGGTTGGGAGGGAATTTAAAAAAAAAGTGTCAGCTATACATTTTAGATTTCTTTTTCATAAAATAAACAAACAAAACAGAAAACATCAGAAGAAACAAATTCACCTGGAAATTTTCATTTTGAAAAAAAGTCCATTCCAATAAATATTTGTAAAAGGTTTTTTTGGTCAAATTCTATGTCTGAGCCGACTCTTCTGTTAAAACTTCCCCTCAGAAACGGTAGCATCCCACTAAAATACATAATACTTGACATTGCAGCTGATCTCCATGTGCTTGCCTATTGAAAGTAATTCTCATTATCTGCAGAGTGTAGCTGGGGGAAACTGAGGCATATAGAGGATAAAGAAGTGGTCCAATGTCATAAAACAAGTCAATGGCAGGGAGCGGAAGAGATCCCGGCTCTTTTGACTCCTTGTCTAATGCTCAATATGTAGCCAACATTAGCACAGTGTATGTCATGTCCTCCTGTAGTGGCTGGTCCTCACAAGAGGATAAAAGCCTACATCAGCTAGGAGTTAAGGGAGTTATTCCTCCCTTAGCTCAATTGGTTCTTGGGCTGTGCTTTGGTCCTGAAGGAGCCATTATCCCTGTGACGGGTCAGTATGTATACAGTAGACAGTTCTGCTTTCCAAAGAGGTGTGCTGAACTCTGCAGGACGTTGTATTCCAGCAGCCAGCAAATCCTTCCTCTTCTTGGGCAGTGACTTTTCAAGGCGCAAAGCCCTGTGGCCAATCCATATGGCAGATAAAATTCAACACTGATAAGTGCAAAGTAATGAACACTGGAAAACGTAATCCCAACTACGTCTATATAATGATAGGTTCGAAATTAGCTGTTACCGCTCAAGAAAGAGATCTTGGAGTCACCATGAACAGTTCTCTGAAAATTTCTGCTCAGTGTGCAGCAGAGGTGACAAAAGGCAAACAGAATGCTAGGAACTATAAGGAAAGGGATAGATAATAAGACAAAATATCATAATGCCACTATATAAACCCAAGCTGCACCCAGAACTTGAATATTGTGCCCAGTTCTGGTCACCCATCTCAAAAAAGATATATTAGAATTGGACAAGGTACAGAGAAGGGCAACAAAAATGATTAAGGGTATGGAACAGCTTCCATATGAGGAGAAACTAAAAAGGTTAGGGCTGTTCACCTTAGAAAAGAGACAACTAAGGGGGGATATGCTAGAGCTCTACAAAATCAAGAATGTTGTGGAGAAAGTGAATAAAGAAGTATTATTTACCCTTTCCCATAATACAAAAAACAGGAATCACCCAATGAAATTAATAGTAGGAGGCTTAGTATAAACAAGAGGAAGTACTTTTTCACCCTATGCACAACTAACCTGTAGAACTCATTGCCATGGGATGTTGTGAAGGCCAAAAGCATAACTGGGTTCAACAAAGAACTAGATTAGGTCATGGAGGATAGGTCCATCTATGGTTATTAGCCAAGAGGTCAGGGATGCAACCCCGTGCGTGAGGCAACCCTAAAACTCTGACTGCCAGAAGCCAGGAGTGGAAGACAGGCATGGACCACTCCAAGTGTCTCGTTCTGTACACATCCCAGAAGCTGTGGGCATTGGCCAGTGTCGGAGACAGGATACTGAGCTAGACAGACCATTGTTCTGACACAGTATGGCCATTCTTATGTTCTTAACTTAGAAACTTTAAAAACTTCATCTCTGCTTGACCAAGCATCTCAGAGAGATGACACTGTCTGTCACCTGCACTCAGATAGGTTTTCTCCAGGAAGAAAACAAAGCTTTTAATCCTTCAAAGGTGACTGCCAGGATTGCTCCATGGAGGAGTGAATTCAACATGGTGCCTTGGATGCAATGATTTGTCAAGCCTGACTTTAAATTATTCACGCCATGGGCCTTTCACTCCCTGACATATCTCCCTGTCAGGAAATTTCCCTTGATATTCAGCCTATAATGGAAGCTCAATTACTCCATATAGTTCACTGAACCACCCAAAAAAGAAACCTTTCCCTTTTTGCTGTTACAACCCCTTCTAGATGGATGTCATGACTCTCTTCATTTGCTTATTGTTGGGTCAAGCTATTTCGAGCTTCACTTTTTGGAAGGAGGGGATTATTATTATTACTGTGCAGTCCATAGCTCATTAATCTCTACTAACTGTGTGAGGAGGGGGCCAGGACACCTGCTAATGCAAGTTTCTACGTTTGGCATTGATAGAACACCTGACCACCCATTGATAAATTAATGAGATATCCAGATGTCTGCATATCTATCTGTTTAGGTTCTTCTACTATCTCCATCACAGTGGTATCAAAACACTGACATAGCAAAATAAAAACGAAAGCCTTGCCAAGTAAGGCTTTGATCCAACACCCACTGACCTCAGTGCGAGTTTTAATATTTATTTCCTGGGGCATTGGATCAGGCCCTAAGTTGGCACCAAACATGAGTGCCACTCATTCAGTACCAAAGTAGTGCCCCAGCCTGATGCTGCGCTCTGCTCTCTTTCAGGTGGGATGAAAGGCCAGTTTAACATTAACCAGCTGGATTGACTTCTCTTCTGAAATATGCACCTCCAGAGGCATAGCACCCCCTAGCCTCAGGCCAGGGCATTGGTTCAGTATTGAATCAGTGACCCCACCCCCCACACACTCACCATGTCCTGCAGCACTCTGAAAACCTCCTCTCCAAAACTGGTCCAGACTCAGCTTGCTTAGAGTTTGTCATCTGACGAGAGTACCTATCAGCACAGTTTGATATGCAGCTTCCTAATTCCCCCTCGTCCAGACAGGGAAATATTTATTTGCAGTGGAATATTTATTGAAGAAATAGGAGAGAGATGATTTGGGGAAAGGAAAAGGAACAAATAAAGCAGCCAGGCAACCTCCCCTGCATTATCAATTCACGAGCTCTCCTTTGTATGCGTTGCAATCTCTATGACTTACTCTTCCCTCCTTTGCAATATTTATGGCTTTCATGTCATTTGAAGGTTATTTATAACAATTATGTGAGGAAGAAAAAGTGCCATAAACTGAGGTAATTTACTGTAAAATATCCGAAATGCTAAAAAAAAAAAATCAAAGTGTGCATTACTGTAGCACTGCAAGTGCTCCAGATTAACAAATACAAAACCCCAAATCCATGTGTCTAAATATACCATCCAGATACCACCAACCTGGTATATCCAACGCCGAGAGATTTATGAGTTCACTTTGGAGGCTGGCAAGTATATATTTTAATGATGTTTGGGTAGAATTTTGCTTTCCATTTTGACTGCATCTGAGTAATTAGATGAATTATCGCCTGTAAAAAAATAAAATAAAATAATGCGACAGATCACATGCAACAGCAGCCCCAGCACTTCTAGGAGAGGGCATGTGAGAAGGAAAGGAAAATGGGAGGTTCAGCACTGAATTCTGGAGCCGTGCTATTATTGTTAGTACTGCAGCAGTGCCTTGAGGAACCAAGATTGGAGTCTCATTACGCTAGGCACTGTACATACACGTATTAAAGAGGCTGACCCTGCTTTGAAGAGCGTTCAGGCCGACTAGACAAGACAGAGAAAGGGTGGGGGAAAGACCCATTATCCCAAATGGGAATCTAAAATGGAGCTCTAAGACACGGCGAGATTGTGATCTGCACACAGGGAGTCTGTGGCATAGCCAGAAATGTATCTTGGCTGCCCTATCTAGACCCATTCCTGTGCCTTATCCACAAGACCAACCTTCTTCTCAAATGGAAAACTGCTCACTCTTTAGTTTCTGTTCTCTCCCCAGAGCAATTCTGCAGATCTTGGCTGCACATTCTACAGCTGGGCTATGAATGGAATGCTCATTGACGCCCACAATAATACCCACACTCGTCAAACATGTCACACAAGGCGCTTGACACGTATTCCTGACTTCAGGGCTCGGTTGTTGCTCTCCGGCCCATGGGAGGAGTGCGGAGTTGCCTAGCTCCCCGGGGAGCTGGTGCACAGCATGTCTAACCAGTGAGGCAGACACAGTACTACTAGGAGTGCACGGAAGAGGATGACACCCATTGAAACAGTACAATGTCTGCATCTTCCAGGGCTGTCTCAATGCTCTGGCTGGCATATGGATGTCAAGGCCAAACCCGCCCCCCATCGCTGATTTTGCAGAGAGGGCATATTGCCATTCCCTATCCTAAACCCGCCTCTTTTGGGGGAGCATAACACCATTGTCTTTGCTACCTTCAAGCAGCCCTAACACTCAGAGAGGTGCAAGAGCTGAGAGTGTGAATAATCTCAGCGAAGGGGGAAGATTCCTCCACCTTTTTCCTCCTGTCTCTTTGCAAGGTGGGTCACCACCTACCCCCGAGCCTCACAACTTCATGCTATGAGGTGGATAGGCATCATTACCTTTCCTTTACAGACGGAAGGGCAGAGGTGAACTCGACCCCTTCCCACAACCTTTGTGTGAACATACCAGCCAAAAATGATCGCAAGTCCTAAGCCCTTCAGGACATTGGTTATCTGATCCCATTGGAGTCACTGATGCCAGGGGCCTTTTTCTGTAAACCCTCATTCCATCTGTCCCTCCATGCAACTCCTCCTAGCAAAGTCACTCCCTGGAGACCCTTCTAGGGGCCTGAGGTTCTGCCAGGCAGGCTGCTTATACAGGCCTGCGTGTGCAGATTTGATTGTAACAGCTTATAGAGAATCACCCCTTGATAAGGCCAAAAAAAAAAAAAATAAAAAGCCGAACAGGAGTAAATGAATTCATCAAAATGAAAAACTATAACTCAGTTATTAGACTCATGCAGTGAAGTGAAGCCAGCAAGTGCTGACACAGCATTCACTCTCTTAATTCAATCTCTCCATCATCCCCTGCTTGCCCCACTCCCAGCCTCCCGCACCCTCCAAACACTGACAGAAAAAAAAAATTAAAGAAAGAAATGTGCTTTGAATTCTTCAGTTATATCACATGTACCTTCCATGCAGCAGCCTGGGAAGGGAGGAGCGGAATGCTGGGTTCTTTCTTTTTTCAGTCCATATTGATACTTTCTGAAGTTAAAAGCAACAGTGTAAAGTTTCCCATGAGATTGATCAGAAATACCAGGGTGAGTGGTTCACTACCGTGAGAGAGCAAAAGAGACTTGAAGCCTCTAGTACACTTGGCCTCTCTTCCTGACAAGGTACCGAAAGGTCACACTCCACAGCTGCTTATGAGTGCATCAGGTTCATCCCCAGGCGATCGCTAACATCTCAGTGGAGACAGGAGTTCCTAATTGGAAGGTGATGTGCATGAAAGTCTGCTTTGTACAATGACAAGGCCACAGGCCCCTGGACCTCTTCTGTTGAACCCTTGAATAACAGCCAAGACAGACAGGTCTCATCATCCTGACTGGAGAAAGTTAACGGCTTGTTTGGTTTTGTTGTAATGATACGTTTAATTGAGATTGTTTATTTCCTAATTTGGAAATCATAATCTGGAAAGACTAGGGTTAGGACTATAAAATGCTGCTGCTGTGTTGACATGTGGTTATTAGACCGAGACCAGCAGTTGTCAGATGGTAATTAATTTCACTTACTACTAACTGGAGGTGGATTTGAGCAAGCGACCTAGAGGTGATTTGCTGCATAGCAACATGGGCCAACAGATATGTCTCTGGACTGGGAGCTTGGAAAGTAGGGCACATTCCTTTCTTTAATTTTTTTTTCTGTCAGTGTTTGGAGGGTGCGGGAGGCTGGGAGTGGGGCAAGTGGGGGATGATGGAGAGATTGCCTTCCCCTCATCTTAGACTGCAAGGTTCTTGGGGCAGGGACTGTCTCGTATTGCTTGTTTTATTGTGCTAGACGCTGTAGAGACTCTGATCTCCGCTGGGTTCTCTAGGTTCTAGTGTGATACAAATACTAGTAATGATAGTAACAGGCTCGCATATTGCACAAGGGCAGGTGACATTCATCATGTAGATGCATCATCAACATCTCAGTTAACCCTAGGCACATGAGTGGAGCATAGGTCTTGTGCTGTTGCTTCTCTACTGAGGGGTGACTGTTACCCTTGGAGAATGAATCTACTTTGGGTGCCTGTGGCCTGCATTTGGGAAGACTTGATGGAAGGAAGAAGACAACACCAGGTGAAATGGGGCAGTTTATTCTAACAGGAGTGACTTCTAGCCCCAGAAGGACTGCACATCCCTAAGTTTACCAACTCCCCCCTTGCTTCTGCACAGCAATAAACAACCATCCCCTATTTCGTAAAGCAGAGGGAGGATCTATTGCGCTTGTGATGTAGTCTGGAATTAAATGCAAGTTTTAAAAGTTGAAATGCTACTGTATTGACCTGCTGCATGGCTCCGTGCACGTAGGGGTGGATTTTACCCCTCTGCAGAGGGCCAGCACAGGGCCTTAGCACGATTTAAGTCCATGGTTGTATTCAGATTTAAGTATTGCATAAGCCTGGTGCTATCTGAAGCATGAGGACCTAGACGCAAAGAGCCCTGCTTTAAGCCACAACCAAAAAACTCCAGAACCAGGAAGCTCCTAAGCTGATTATGCTCCCCACGGTGCTGCAATATATCCTGGTCCTCTTTGGTAACTAGGGAGGATCAGGAACTCTATAGCCACTCCACCTTCAAATTTTGCACAGGGGTGAACTTCACCCTTAGTGAGAGTGACACATTTGAAAGGACAGTAGGAAGACCAAAGTTGAAAATTACCATTTTGACTGATTTCTTCCCTATCAAACCCAGAATCTGCAGCTTCCACACTGTGCTTGGAGGGTTTAGCATAGAAATGAATAACCCAAACAGAAACCACAGCTTCCCTCGGGAGACTGGATAAACCCTCCAGGAAGAACAATCCCCTTCATATCTCTCCCTACAGAACCCAGACAGACAATGAGGCAGTTGCCAGAGGCTTGGTTTGCCACTTGGAGAAACACGTCACATTGTTTAGTACTTCTGAGGCATTTTGATGTTGTTGTTGTTGTTGTTTTTAAAGCCAAGGTTAGTGATAGGTTATGGAGCAGAGTTGTCAGAGCAGGGCTGGATTAGAGTTAGTAGTCAGTGGTTTGGGAAGGGAATAGGGGTTGAGAATGCAAATGAAAGGATAAGGTTAGTGGTAAGATCAGGGTAATGCTAGAGTCATGGCGTAGGGGTACACTTACAGTCAGAGGTGGGTTAGTTGTAATTTGGTCAGGTGTCGCTTTGGAGGTGGGCTCAAAGCTGTGTAGAAATAAGCAGGGCTTGTAGTTGAGGTACTGTCCTTCTCCTCAGGACATCTGGATTCAACTCCCCCTTCTTCCCCAGTCTGATATTGGACCTTGAGCAAGTTACTTCAGGCTTCAGATCTCCATCTGTAAAATGGGGATAATATTGCATCCTTTGTCTGACCTGTCTGTTTAGATTGTAAGTTCTTCAGGACAGGGACTGTGTATTACTGTGCATTGGTACAGCACTGAGTAAAACAGGGTCTGCTGCTTCTAGGCAAGTGTGTGGTATCCATAGTAATAGTTACCTACTGTAGCTAGCAGTAGATTTGGAGTCAGGATTAGTTTTAGGAGTGGGCGTGTAGTCAGCGACTGTAGCAGGTTGTAGGGTTAAGTCTCAAGAGTCACGCTACAGAGTCTACTATCTCCCTATTTGCTTCCCTTTAAAAGAAAGCTCAGGCTGACGCTTGATCCATGACTCTGTTTCTTTTTTCGGCTGCTCCATTTGTGAAAGAGACAGAGCAATTCTCCCGGTCTGGGAAGAGCGTGCCTCTCCACACCACCAGCCAGACACAGAGATGGATGGGGTTTGCTAGAGCACAGATTAAACAAGAAACCCATCCTTCTTTCTTAGAAATGACGCCAGGTGAGCGAGGGGAAGAATATGTCCCATTGACTCTGCCCTCCCTCTGCTCCTCACTCCCTGAGGAACCAAGTGAAAGCAGGTCCAAGCCCATCCCCCCCACCTTTTTGCCTGTCTTGTTAAGTCCAGCTCCATCCTTGCTCCTGCCACTGAAATAAAGTGGCTGGCCCTCCAGCACAAAGCTAATGCTTGTGATGGATGCACCGTGCACCTCCTCACAGAAAGGGAACAAGCACCGGGGAAGGTCAATCTGTCATTGTTCGTAAGAGAGACACCTGAGAAGAAAAGGGACCCGGGACTCATTTTTAGAAACCAATCAAGCCAGCAAGATGCCTTTATTGTCCCCTACACGTTCCAGGGTCCCTCTCCTTCATTGTCTGTGGTCTTAATTTATTTTCCTTTAAACATATGTGGAGAAAAAGCTATTGCTTTGAAACCTGTTGCGGGGGGAGGGAAAACAACAACAGATGCAAGGAGTAGTGGGTAGAAACTGGTGGCAGAGGTGGGGGAGGGGGCAGACAGCTCTGTTAGAGGCTTTGATGCAGTCATTGGAGGTCTTTTGTTTCCAAGATGAAACGATGTTTTACTGTTTGCTGTGGCATGAGAGCTAGAATTATCTGGATGGTGCCACAGCAGGGTATCGGCTTCTGTCTACTTTACATGCTGTGAAATGTGAATTGATACAGGGCTCATAATTTGAAAGGGGGGCTGGGAGGGTTGGGGGATGGGGATATGTGTCCGTGCATTGTGTGCAATGGTGATAAAACCACTTTGCTAAGAAAGGCTCTTTCTTCCCCCAGCACAGTGGGAAGAGCTACCTTTGGAAGACCTTCCTGACAGCACCAAACAATGAGGTAATAATTCCAGGGTCTCCACTCAGGCCATTATTCATACAGCTCAAAATGATTGGTTTTTTGGTGGTTTTTTTTGCTGCTGTTTTTCCTTTTAAAGCATTGAGGTTTTTTGCAGCGGCACAATTACTTTTATGCGAAGCACTTAACTAACAAGATGGTACATAAATGGAATGTAAATATGGAATGACTTTAAATAAATAGGCAGGTAACAAGACTATCAGCAACAACAAGATTGTCCGATTGGCCAGCATCCATCTGGTGTTAACTTCTGAGGCAATCTCTCTATGTGTCAGTCGGGGCTTTGAACTAAGCAGCAATAGCCATGACAAACAGGGTTAGAAATAAATATACTAATCCATGACCATGTACATGCCCTTGCTATTGCAGGAACAAAGAGAGTGCCCTACTGGAGCATATCAATTCATACATTACTCGATTTTAAGGCCAGGGACCACAGTGATCATCCAGTCTGACCTCTGGCATAACTTGGCTATAGATTTTTACCCAGTGGATGGAATTACTCTTCTTACTACCCAAGTGAGTGTTATTGAGCCTAATAGTTTGTGGCTGAATTATAGCATAAAGACATCTGATCTTGGTTTTAAGACTACTGCATCTACAGTAACTCCTTGTCTCTGACCAGACACTTCAGAGGAAAGACAAGGTGGACAATTACAGACCAGCCAGCACTTCTGGGAAATTCCTTCCCGTCCCCCATCAATTAGTGCTTGTCTTATGCCCTGAACCATGGGGGTTTATATGATCTCCTCCCTCGCCCCCCACGTACATACACTTTAATTATCCTATTTAGTTTAATTGGGGATGTTCTCATTATCCAGATGCATGTCTAATCCTTTTCTGAACTCTGATAAGCTGTTGGACTCAGGAATATCTTATAGGATCAGACATAACCTAAAGATTGATTTTGTCCAGAACCTGCAAGATTCAGGATGAATTAGAAACTGAACTCTGGCCTGGCTCTGCAATCCACAGGTGCCCCATAGCTTCTATAAGAGGCCGGCTCCCAGATACTACGGTGACAGGCACAGCATAGGAACCTAAATAGAATCAAATCCTCAGATCTGGATGCCATCGCATTTTGGGAGGCTTCAAATTCTAGATTTGTGTCTAGGGCTCATCTCCGGATTAACCTACGTTTGGATGCGCCACAGGGAGATCCAGACTTTGCAAAACTAGTGTGAGTTGGGCTAACTGTGGACCTTTTGTCTTCTAATAACACATTTTTATTTGCTTTCCCCCCAAAATTAGCCCATTTGAATTTTATTAAGATGCTTTTGTAGCTGTACTGTCTATTAAAGATCAAACAACCCCGCTAAGATTTGCTTTCCGTTTCAGGTTTGAACAAGCTCTGACTTGATGTGAAATTCAGCCAAAATTGTTTGTCACCCAAAACTGTTCTGTAAATCAGCCCAGATTCACTGCACGTTTTTCGCAGGTTTCCCCTCAAAGCTGGGCCCACGTCTAGCTAAAGGCTTGCAGACATCAACAAACCACGACGGAGTTTCGAGCTCAAGATAAAACTCAAAGCTGGAGGAAAATCAAGAACTCGAAAGGGTTTGCACCATTCTCACATCCACTGATGGCCTGAAGGTGCTGAGAATCTGCAGCTCCCATTGACATCAGCGGGGCTTGTGGGCTCTCAGCACATCTTAAAGATCAGGCTGTAAAGATAAAATGTCCCCTTTGCAAAGAGACCGCCACAGGCCATACGCACCACACAAGTCCCACGAACGCCGAAAGGCAAGATTCAGCCCTGCATGGGCACAGGCATCAGCCCAGGAACAGGGCACAGGCAGACTGAATCTCCCCTATCCAGGAGCTTCTAGGAGTTAGTGTGTCCCCCCCGTCACCCCTCCCCTAAACGGTGCAGGCTTGGGAAGCCCTGCTGTGGTGGAGCCCTCTGGGGAAGTGATACAGAGCTGGGGGGCTGGAATTCAGGACCCCTGGGCTGAGGCTATTCTCCAGGAGAGACTTGCCTGCCCTAATTTGGACCAGCCTCCGTGGCTGCCAGGTAACGAAGAATCAGGCCCTAAGGTGTAAGTGGGACTTTGGTGCATGTTGCTCATGCTGGCCTCTCTGCACAGGGCTGACTTTCACCCTAAAGGCTTCATACTGAAGTCTGTACTCAAGCAATGGCATCAAATAAGGGCTGAGCCAGGAGCTGAGGCTATGGCTTCGAGAGGGTGATTTGTGTCTTATCCGTCGCGGGCCTTGATTAGAGAGGATTTGATGTGTACACAATGGCTGAGTGGCATGAATAAACTTCTCTTTTTTTTCATCTAAACATGAAATTCAATGCTTGGTGTTCACTTTCCTTCTCTCTCTCCCTCTCCCAAAACAACCGATTCATCAATGGCAGAGTGCAAGTGCCATGGTGTGAGTTGAGGCTCTATACCTGTATTTCCACAAGGCGTGGCTTATTAACCTGTCCGCACAGTACGGCTGAGCAATCCCTTCCTGTTCTGCAACGGGCTGTACCCTGGTGGGACTTTAAAGCTGCAGATCTCTCTTTTCACCCGAGAAAGGTGCTCGCCACCAAAAACATTCCTGCAGAGCTTCCCCTGAGGTGCCAACAAGGAACAAGAGAGACATTTCACATGGCTGGCACCTGACATCTGTGCTGATTAAGAAAAGGAAAAGAAGATTGAAAGAAAGCTACTTCCCTGACAGATGAGCATGCTGCAGCTGCTGGGGAAACACTTTGGTTCACCACAGGCTTGCTTTTGCTAAACTTATGAAATCAGAAAGAAGATATCCAATTATTTCATAAGGATTCTGCATCCTGCAGGCATCCACCATACTCGGTGCATCAGAACTTCTGAGCGATATCAAGAAGAACATCTTTATTTCAGAAAGAAAGAAAGAAAGAAAGAAAGAGAAAATTTAGAGGGCCCAGCTGAGACTGGGGATCATTGTGCCAGGTGCTGCACATACATATCGTAATAGTCAGTCTCTGCCTTGAAGCGTTTACATATAAAGAGACAAGACAGACAAAGGTGGGAGAAATTAAGCATAATTATCCCCACGTTATAGATGAGGCACAGAGAGATTATGGATAAAATGTTCAAAAAACATCTAAATTCCTTAGGAACCCAAGTCCTTTCAAAGGGTTTTAAGCTCCTAGGTCACTTGAAAATGTTACCCAATGTGACTTGCCCAAGGTTCACAGAGAGTCAGTGGCAGAGGCGGGAACTGACTACGGATCGCCTGAGTCCCAGCCTTAACCACAACACCATCCTTCTTTAATTAGCGCTGTCCTTCTCCGTAATGGAGGTTAAGGTTCCAGGCCTGCCATGTTCACCACAGCCACCAAACCATCAGAGCCCACGCCGGCTAAGGTGGAACATTCTGTGCTGGAGCCTGGCTCTCTGGGTGAAATGGGAACTCAGCCATGGTCCACCCAGCAGAACACAGAGGGTCGGCTTGGGCCCACAACCCACACTTTGCCCACTGTGGAAGAGTTTCAGCAGAACCATTTCCAGTGAAGGCCTTTATGTTCAAGTTTTCCATGAGGCATCAGCAGCATTTTTATGGCAATTTGGGGCCCAATGAATCTCCTCAGCGGCCGTTGGTAATTTTCTCATATGAAGACAGAAGACATTTATTTTTTAATTTTAAATGATATTTGTTCTGTCGCTGCGGATTCTTATCAGCTCTTTCCATTTCCTGAGGAATTCCATTCTCTTTTCTGTCCTCTGTTAGCCGGAGACCTAGATCTGAAGAGCTGTTTATTATCTGCTTTGCTTTCTGATAAGCGCCTGTTTATAAATTTGCCTTTCCCAGTGTATATCTCCATTTGTTTTTTCCTTTTTTCCCCCTAAACTGTAGATAAGACATTTTCTTCTTTTGTTGGCTGACTTCCAGCTGAATTAACCTCGGCTGCCTTTGCCGCTGATGCACTGCAGCCAAGACAATGGATCTGATTCTCCTCTAGCACTTCTGTTACACCCATGTAATGCCACTGACTTCTGTGGGGTTATTCTTGCATTATCCCAATGTGAGAAGAAAACTGGGTCCAGTGTGTTCCCATTAGCGTCAGAGGCAGATGGTTTGGAGGCAAAAATAAGAAGTGACCTGCTAAACCTTTTGCCCGAAATTCAATTGATGCCTAAAACATTCATCGGTTTTCATTGTTTTGTTTTATTATTTATATTACAATAGCATCTAGACACCCCAACTGAACCCAGGGCCCCACGGTGCTAGGTACTATATATACTCATAGGAACATCTCTGTTCCTGCTCTAAGGAGCTTGCATTCTGAATAGAGAAATGAAGGATAATTATTCCCCATTTTACAACAGGAAGACTTTTGCAGTGTTGTTGTAGCCATGTTGGTCCCAGGATTTGTAAAAATGGGGCTAATACTACTGGCCTGCCTATAACTCTCAGTGGGGGTTGTGAGGATTAATAAGTAGAACTGGTAAAATTTCTCCACCGAAAAATTACAATTTTCAAGGACAACCCCCATCAAAAAAAATCTAGGAAAGGTTTTGTCAATTTGGGGGTGGAGTTTTTTTTTGACCCACTGTTTACATAAGTGAATGCTAGTGATTTGCTTGGAAACAGAAAATACTAAGTATTGTAATGAACAGATTTGTGTGTGCCTGAAAAATTAGTATTTTTAGATTTTATATTTAAGGAAGTATTTATGCTTACTCACCTTTCCCAAGCACTTTGAGATCTATGGCTGAGAAGTGCAAAAATTATTATTTACAATGGCTTGGTTTGGTTTAGATTCAGTTCCAGACAAAGCATTTCTTTAGGGATGAGAGTCTTAATTGTTCTGAACTGCTTCACCGATCTTATGGAAATGCCATGAGAAAAGCCTTTCCCATCTTGAAAAACCAGCATGTAGAAATAAAGATCCCCTAGTAGAAACTAGGAATCCATGGGGATGCCAAGGAAGATCTGAAAAATGGATATGGATCCAAACCAAACCCGTAGAACTTTGGGGTCCAGCCATCACCAGACATTAATGGGTGGAGACACCAGGATTTTTGCTTCAGACATGCCAAGTCTCTAGGTTTCTATTAACACGCCTTGCCCAACTGCTTATACCAGTCAGGAGGGTAGAGAAACCAAGAAAGCAGAATGGGTCTGCCTTGATTACAAGAGGAGAATAAGGATGAGCAGCTCAGAGTAAAAAAACCTCTGTTTATTTCAGTACAGCATTTGTATCCCAGGAGGTCAGGTCTCTATTCTGGGACTGACTGTTCTTGGCAAGCCAGCAAGTGGGTTTGGAAGAACCCACTCTGGGACAGTTACAGGGTGTAGTGCACAATTCTAGCCATGATAGCAGTCAGTGGAATTGCTCTTAATTAAAAAACACTTCGTTAAAATGAATGTCTTTGTGCTTCTGCAGGGGGTGGTCTCCAGAGTAAATATTTACAGACTGCAAAGTTTTACAAGTAATCATTAGTGGGGTAAAAATATTATTCATCTAGTTGATGTCAGATCAGGGCCTCCTCGTTCCTTCTGAAAGCCAGATCCATCATGTCCCTTCAGAACAAGGACACCCGGCAAGGTCTCTGTCAGCATTCCTGAAATATACAAGCACGGCAGAGGCCACCAAAGACCTGAGCAAACAGACGTAGTTTAAGAAAAGTTAAAACAAAACCAATGTCAGGTTTTAATGACTTTGCTGCTTCCTTCCAACACCCATATACAGAAACGTGTAAATCAACTGGAGACCGGGCAGCTCAGGGGATTGGGAATGGAAATACAGACTGGTCAAGAGTTTCAAAAGTGACTAGTGATTTTGGGGTGCCCAGTTGAGACACTTGATTTTCAGGAAGTGCTGAGCATCCACCCCCTGAAAATCAGGCCCCATTAAGTTATTTAGAGTTAGGCCCCCAAACCCTTGTCGCTTTTGAAAATCTTGGGCAGACTTTCACCTCTAGGTTTGCTGGGCCTGAGCCCAAAATGTGGATCTGGTTTTCAATCTCTCTGTCACCACCACATTTTGGGTAAACACAGATTTATGGACTTGGTTTGCCCTATTATAGAGATAAAGCCAGACCTGACATTCCAACTGAGATTCAGGTTTGGATTCTGAACCCCTTCTAAAGTTTGAGGCTGTTTGGATCCTGCTCACCCATACCAGGTGACAGTGATTGGAAATTGTTATTATCAAAAAGAAAATTGTTTCCTGACCAGCTTGAGTTCAGAGCAGTGATATGCCTGGAAGCATTTCCCCTCAGAAGCTGCATAGCCAGTTTGTAAATGCAGGACGATCTAGCAGGAGCAACAGTCACTGTTATAGTTAAGGCTACACAAGAGTTCCCATTCTAAACCCCTGTTATCAGGCATGTTTTTCTGAGACCTGCACCTTCTGGAGTTCAACTTTTCCGGACTTCTTGGTCTCTCTGCAAAGGTCTGGTTTTTCTGTTTTGTTTTTTTAAGTTTGAGCAAAAAACAGTTCAAAATTCTTGAGAACCAGGAGAGTGAGGAGAGGTGGGGGGAATACATTGTATAAAAAGTAATCTAGTGCCAACATGACTGGGGATAGAAAGTAAACATTTTTTCCAGTATCCCAAAGACAATAACAATTACCCTCCTGCCCTGTAGATCTTTCTCTGCCATCCCATTAATGCCTGATTTATGGAGAGGAGGAATGTGTGATGCTATGTTAGCACCTGAACCGAAACAAACCAGAGCCATGAGCAATTAGGACCTCTCTTGTTCTCTAACCACGGAGGAATGTACAGAAGCTACAAGACCAAGATGTGCAGCAATTTATCAGACCGTCTTTTCAACCTGGATTAAAAATGCATGGGCAGATAAATATCAGTAATTGTGAGTCTGTCAGGCACTGGGAGGCTGAATGGGCTTACTCCTCTTCTATTTGGTTTCAATTTCCATCCCAGCAAGATTCCTGCTTAATCACTCTGGAGCACTCCTGACCACTCAAAGGTGGCATGCTCTTCAAGTACCAGACCATCTCAGGATCTGATTTCCCATTGTCGTCCTGCACCTTGCACAGTCATACACATCAGTGCCAAGGGAATACAGAATGCCGCCAGATCAGTAGCGTAGCCAGCGGGGGAGCAGGGGGAATGGCCGCTCCCCCTGTGAGGAGAAGCGGCGCTAAGGCGCCGCCCGAGCCAGGCTGCAGGAGCCGGGCTCAGGGGGCGCTTTAAAGGGCCCGTGGCTCCCCGCAGCGGCAGGAGCCGCCGGCCTTTTAAAGCGCCTGCCCCCCAGCCCGGCTCCGGCTCAGGGGTCGCTTTAAACGCCACCCCCCCCCCAGCCCCGCTGCCGGAGCTGGGCTTGGGCGGGGATTTAAAAGGCCCGGGGGCTCTGCAGCAGCTGGAGCCCCGGGCCCTTTAAAGCGCCGCCAGGTGAGTACAGTGGGAGCGGGGAGGCACCTTTTTATAGCGCCACTCCCCCTGTGCTCTACACCTGGCTATGCCACTGTGCCAGATCAGAAACATAGCATTTTACAGACATCTTCCACTTGCTTTGCGCTGGTATAAATGACAGTGCAACGTGCAGGGCAGGAGGAAAAACAGAACCACAGACTGCGAGTCTACACAAAAATCAGGAGATGTGATCGTTTAGGTATGTTTACATACTGCAATCTTAGATTTAGAAAGCTCACTATAATTAGCAATGAAGCCGCAACGGCACCAGCTAGCCACCCAAGTACAAGTGCACCTGGGACCCTGGGTGCATACCCCGGTGCCTAACCTGTGCTCCTGCGGCTTCACCACAAGCTAGCTCAATCAAAGCCAACTCGGATATGTCTACAAGTGCTGCAATAACACCTCCTAACTGCCATGTAGACATACCCTTGGTGTCGCCATTAGAGCTGTATGGGATTCAATTGTCCCATCTCGTGAATATTTTAAAGAGTGTGAAATCTTTTCTTGTCCCAAATCTGGATGAAAAGTTGAAACCTCAGCTAATTTTATGAATCAAAAAGTTTTTCATCTCAGTGTTGACTTCCCCCGCACTCGAATTAGCTTACATTTTAAAATGAAAAGTCATTTTGGATCAGAAATTCAGACGTTTTAGTTTCCAAAATGTCAAAACTAGACATTTTGATGATTTATAAACATCTTTTTCCAAAAAAATTTCAAGTCAGGAGATTCATCAAAACCAACCCTGTTTTGTGAGCAGTTCTGTTTTTGACAAATTGGCATTTTTGACACACACACAAAAGAGTTTTGTTGAAAAATTCCTAACCGACTCTAGTCTCCAACTCTCTCTAGCCTATTTCCTCCCACCTCTGCAGCTGAGATATACGCGGAGTCCACAAGAGGGGGCTCTGGCACAGGCGGGCTTTTTTGCAAGGCAACGGTTGATGGATTTCTCATTGAAGATTCACTGAGCAGGGACTAACTTGAGTGGTGTTTGATGTGGGGAGGCATTAATAGAGCACAAGTGGCATACATGAAAAATACTGTAGGTCCTTGCAAGCTTCTTTGAAGAAAGCTTCATTGATCAAATGAACTAATTGTGCTGTGTACTGTATAAATTTGGGCTGAGGAAGGATCACGGGGGTGTGTGTGTGTGTGTGTGTCCTAATAAGGACTATTAATATTTATGTCTTACATTTGAAACTCTCCCTGTGACCATAATTAGTCCATCGTACATTCAGAGAGAGCTTTCAGTGCCAGTCATCTTCCAGGCTGAGACGAAATAATGCATGAGGACGTGGCTTCACTTTTATCACCTTCTGCTCTCGGTGTGGCTGGTGGAAGTGCCTGGAGGCGGGGGTTTGCATCTACAAAAGGGAAGCCGTATAAAAAAATGGAAGCAAACGCAATCCACAGTGGATTTATACAGTGGGCATTAAAATCCCTTAGGCAGCTGAGAAGATCTCAGCTGTAATTTCCCTGAATTCTGTTGTCAAAAAAGCTAGGGTGACCCTATTGACTCCTTTCCATTTCCCTCTTGGTCTGAGCTCAAAACCAGCGCCATCCTCCTTCTCTCCCCCATCCCTTTGCACGCAAGAGGCAACTTGTCACTGCCAATCTCACTATGGAGCAGATCAGGCTTCTGTTATATAGGGACAGGCAGCTACACGGGAGGAAGCTGAAGGTTAATTGTATTTGTTGGGTCTTGATCAAAGCTATTAAGAAAGCTGTTTAGTCTTGTGCTGGTTGAGTGCCAGATCTCCCTTTGTGTGTGTACATGTGCTCATTTCTCTCGCTATCCTGGGAAAGGCGAATGCTAATAAAGAGCAAACTTTTCTTTGCTGGAGACTTTGTTTGTTCGCACACAAACGAGACAAGCTGCCATCTGTGTTTATCCCCTTCTCTGGAGCATTTGTTTATTTCAATATTCTCCTAGCACTGATGAAAGGAGCTGGACTGACAGCCCTGATGAGTGAAATGCAGGTGCGGCATAGAGCGGCAAACCACTCTCTCGCAACCTCTTGCGGACAGGCTTCGCCACTGATTGGTGAGCACCTATTTTAAGGAGTGACAGAGAAGTTAAGTCTCCATGTTCCATGCAGGCCTTGACCTTTCTGCTCAGCCTGTCACCAACGATGCTGTTAACTCTGGATCAAATTCCTCCCTGTGCAGAGGGCCAGGACAAGGTCTCAGTGCCATTTCATTGCCGCTGAAACGGGGTTTTAGTAGGACTTAAGCAATGAATCGGCCTTGTTCTATGGGGTGAATTTCACTCTAAATACAGATGAGGAAATTGCTGGAGAAGTGTGTGGGGAAAAGCAATTTTCTCCCTCTTATTTAAAAAAGGAAAATAACAGTCTAGTTCACCCAATGGAGATCATTCGTAAATGATTTTTAATTATTATGTGTATCCTTGTATCACCAGTTGAGGCCCCATTGTGTTAGTGTTGTGCTCTCAGACCTGAAGAGTTTACAATCTAAATAAGCAAGACAGATGAAGGAGGTGATAATAGCTCCAGCTGGAGAAGTGAGGCAGGGGAGGTGGATTTTTCTACTTACCTAAGGTCACGCGGGGAGCCTGTGACAGAACAGGGAATTGAACACAAATCTCTTGTGTTGTTATCCAGTACCTGAACCACACAACCAGCCTTCCTTTCTCTGCTTTAGGTGGAGGAAAGCAGAAGGTTTTCAGGGGCAGCTGTATCAGCAAAGAAGAAAATAAAACACATGATTTGGGGAAGCCTGATGCAAAGTCACCAACTTGGATTCAGTTTTTAATGCAGCCGGTGGTGATGGCTCAATGATATTTTTGCCAGCAGATATTTTGGGGGTAGGAGTACATGGAAAAAGGATCCATGACATTCAGGGACGGTGCCAGATTTTTTGCTGCCCTAGGTGGTGGTGAGAGAGGCTGCCGCCGAAATGCCACCGAGATCCCCGGTGGCCAAAGAAGCTGCCGCCGAAGTACCGCCAGAGTCCTCGGCGGCAGCTTCTTCGGCCGGCGGCTGCTGAGGAACCTGATATGCCGCCCCCCGAATCCTGGCACCTTCGGCGACTGCCTAGGGTCGCCTAATGGTAGCGCCGGCCCTGATGACATTGCAGTGGGTTCACTGTTGTATATCCTGTGGTACAAATCCAGCCACTTGTTCCGGTCCCATGTCACTCTCTATATGAACTCTCTCATGTAAGATACCTCCCACCTTTACTGGGGGTGAGCATTATATGTTCAAAGGATCATGGAGAAGTCCTCTCCTTCCATAGATCAGATTGCAAACTGTGATGTAGTTCAGGCAAAACTGCTATCTCGGTCCCCAGTTTAGAAGATGACTGGCTTAAGGCGGTTGGAAGCCTTTGAGTACTGATTGGCTGGAGTTCTCTCAGGAACCATCCTGTTTTCATGTGGCATGATGAGTTTCATAGAAATGTGAGACATTTATGAGTCGGTATCTCAGAAATATCTCAGCATGTGGGCTGCTTGCTCATGGAAGGCGGACCCCAGTAACCACATGTTAGCCTGCAGTGTGGCTTCATCAGCCTGCCCATCTGGAATGTCTGTGAAGGGCAGGGGCATGAGACAGGATCTTTGGACCAAGCTGGGCCCAGGGTGCCATGCTGCAGTTTGGAACGGCAAGCAGTATTTTACACTAAGAAAAAGGGCAAAGTGGATATAAAATTAAATTTAATTTGAACTTCCAACTCTGTTCAGGCAGTTCTGAGGATGCACCTTTACTCTGATCGTTGATGCTTTAATCCAGGGGTTCTCAAACTGGGGGTCAGGACCCCTCAGGGGTTCGCGAGGTTATTACATGGGGGGTCACGAGCTGTCACCCTCCCCCCCAATCCCGCTTTACATCCAGCATTTATAATGGTGTTAAATATATCAAAAAGTGTTTTTAATGTATAAGGGGGGTCGCACTCAGAGGCTTGCTATTTGAAAGGGGTCACCAGTACAAAAGTTTGAGAACCACTGCTTTAATCCTTGGATCTCCATTGTACCTTAATTCTGACCTTCAGCACCCTGTGTCATTCCAGTCGTTGGTCTTGCTACCAGACGCTTCAGGGCCAATTTACAGCACTATGGGATATTCCAGCTGTGTTCCTTATCGCAATTCGGCTACAGCCCTTCAATCTTGAACTGTTACACCCCCTGCTATTCCAGTGCCACATTCCAGAGAGCTTGGCCAGTGCATCCCAGTCTTGATTTGCAACTTCATTAATTATTGTGGTCTTGGGCCTCTGCTAAGCAAGCACGTTGACTAGTTGTGATGACTTTATACTGTGAGCCTACAGTTCCCTGGCATCTAGAATGGAACTTGCAAACTCATTTCACTTGTGACCTAATCCAGTTTTGAACGTAACACTCCACAAGTATCTAGGACACTTTCTAAGCTACCTCTTCAATGCGTGCACCCACTGTGTGTGGGTGGAGCTTATTTCACCGATCAGGGCAAAGATACTGGATTTATATTGCCAACTCTCTGAACAATTGTCCCTCTTCCACAGGATTTCAAATTTCTGAAACAAAGTGCCCTTTCCTTCAGCTCTGAAGTGTCAAATACATTGAAATAAATAAATAAATACATAAATAAAGGGAAATAGGGAGGCAGTGAGGGAGGTGCAGTGCACCAGAGAGATTTTTCACGTTCCAGCTCTGTTCACAAATGTCAAGCTGTGTTACGCTGACTCCCTCTGAATGCTGAAGCAGTGGATGGGCCTAAGGGTAAGCTGCACAATGCAAATGACAGGGTGAAATTCAAATTGGCAAGAGGCATTATCCAGGAAGCCATCATATAGCCAAACCCCCAAGGGTGAGCACTGCACCAAATTCTCAATTACAGTCACTGTGGCTTGGAATTACCTCTAAAGGGTGAAGACACCTAATGGGCCTGTTTTGTTTTTATTGCAAACCTCTGCAGCCATCCATGAAGGTGAAGGAGGAGACCTGTCTTTGCCCAGTCCTGGACCAGGACCCCACTGTGCTAGGTGCTGTACAAACACAGAACAAAAAAAACAGTCCCTGCCCCAAAGAGCTTACACTCAAAGTGTAAGCTCTTCTGATTGACTTCTATGATGAGATAACTGGCTCTGTGGATGTGGGGAAAACAGTGGATGTGATGTGTCTTGACTTTAGCAAAGTTTTTGATACGGTTTCCTACAGTATTCTTGCCAGCAAGTTAAGGAAGTATGGATTGGATGAATGGACTATAAGGTGGATAGAAAGCTGGCTAGATTGTCGGGCTCAACGGCTAGTGATCAATGGCTCGATGTCTAGTTGGCAGCTGGTATCAAGAGGAGTGCCCCAGGGGTCGGTCCTGGGGCCGGTTTTGTTCAACATCTTTATTAATGATCTGGATGATGGGATGGATTGCACCCTCAGCAAGTTTGCAGATTACACTAAGATGGGGGGAGAGGTAGATACGCTGGAGAGTAGGGATAGGGTCCAGAGTGACCTAGACAAATTGGAGGATTGGGCCAAAAGAAATCTGATGAGGTTCAACAAGGACAAGTGCAGAGTCCTGCACTTAGGATGGAAGAATCCCATGCACTGCCACAGGCTTGGGACCGACTGGCTACGCAGCAGTTCTGCAGAAAAGGACCTGGGAATTACAGTGGATGAGAAGCTGGATATGAGTCAGCAGTGTGCCCTTGTTGCCAAGAAGGCTAATAGCATATTGGGCAGCATTAGTAGGACCATTGCCAGCTGATCGAGGGAAGTAATTATTCCCCTCTATTCGGCACCGGTAAGGCCACATCTGTAGTATTGCATCCAGGTTTGGGCCCCCAAATACAGAAAGGATGTGGACAAATTGGAGAGAATCCAGTGGAAGGCAACGAAAATGATTAGGGGACTGGGGCACATGATTTACGAGGAGAGGCTGAGGGAACTGGGGTTATTTAGTCTGCAGAAGAGAAGAGTGAGGGGGGATTTGATAGCAGCCTTCAACTACCTGAAGGGGGATTCCAAAGAGGATGGAGCTCGGCTGTTCTCAATGGTGGCAGATGACAGAACAAGGAGCAATGGTCTCAAGTTGTAGTGGCGGGCGGGGGATCTAGGTTGGATATTAGGAAACACTATTTCACTAGGAGGGTGGTGAAGCACTGGAATGGGTTTCCTAGGGAGGTGGTGGAATCTCCTTCCTTATTGGTTTTTAAGGCCCGGCTTGACAAAGCCCTGGCTGGGATGATTTAGTTGGGGATTGGTCCTGCTTTGAGCAGGGGATTGGACTAGATGACCTCCTGAGGTCTCTTCCAACCCTAATCTTCTATGATTCTATTGTGGGTGTGGGAGACACAAGGGAACAATGAGATGCTAGCAGTCAGCATGGTAAGCAATGGTTACTTCACACCAGATTAAGTCACTGAACTATGGCTCAAGAGTCCTGCAGTCAACTCCGGACTCTGCTACAGACTTCCTGGGTGACTTAGTCATGTTGCTTAATCTCTGTGTGCCTCAGATCTCCATGCTTGTAAAATGTGGGCCAGAGTTCTGCCTTGTTTGTTGAGATTGTATATGCTACAGGTCAGAGACTGTCTATGTACAGCACCTTGCACAAAAGAGCCCTGATCTCAGTTGGTGTCTCTAATATAAATAAAGAAGATGATAAATGTCACCAGCTCATGGTGAATCAATTCCCCTGTTTGACCTAAGACACAGCCAGGATGGAAGCACATCGGCAGGGCAGTGTGTGGAGGAAGCTTATCCTGTTTTTACTGTACCTGTTCAGTGGATAAACTCTGTCCCAGGGCTGCCAACCCTGCCAGCACAAATCACTTTAAAAGGGTGTGAAATGGCGACTTTGCATTCTCTGCTCTTCCTGTCCAGGACCGAGAAGTGCAGTGATGTGCAACTGGAAGAGCAGCCATCATATAATGTAACCCTTAAGGCAACCATCTTTATAGTCTTATCCTGGTACCAAAATATCCCTGTAGCTGCTGCTGGGGTGGGGTGGGGGGAGAGACCTGACAAGGAGGCCAAATGGTTTCATCAGCAAAACTTGCACAATGAAATATGAAGGAAAGAATAGCAACCACAGCCTGGCCCCTTATGGTGTAGGTAAAATGATAGGCAGGCTAGTCCAGGGGTTAGAGTGCCAGTCTGGGATTTTGGAAATGTAGGCTCAATTCTTTGCTCTGCCACAAACTCCCTGTGTGTCTTTGGGCACTCAGTCTCTCTATACTTCAGGTTGCAATCTGTAAAGTAAGGAGACTAGTACCTCGCTGTGTTCTAGGATGTCCACCCCACACTCACTCTGAAGGGGTTAATAGAGGCCAGATGGGCCAATTAACCTATTAGGCTGAAGGCTGAGGGGAAAGCCCTAATTAGGGGAAGTTCAGCTGTGTGGGAGCAGGCTTCTATAAAGCCAGGGAGCTGAGAGCAGGCAAAGGGCTATAGGGAGCAGGTCTGAAGTTATTTTCTGAGAGAAGGGAGGGGTGTTTGGGGGCTATAGCTATGGAAAATGAGCCCACAGTTGCTCCCATTGAGGAAGGAGTAGAGAGGCTGGCAAGCCCCAGAGAGTGGGGTGTGCTGGGGTAGGAAGCAGCCCAGGAAGTAAGCGGCAAGGTTGAGGACTGCGCAAACCTTGGCTGCCTGTTTTAGGGTCCCTGGGCTGGAATCTGGAGTACAAGGTGGACCTGCATTCCCCTACCCCCACTGGGGAAGTGGCGGCAGTGAATGGGAAGACTGCCTGAGTCACTGTGGGAGTGACCGAGGATTTAAAGGACTCGACCCCGGAAGGGGAACAACATGGTATGACCTGGCCGTAGGATCACAAAGAGGATGCTGCAGTTCCTGGATCAAGAAAGGGGCTGCAGGCCAGAGGTGAAGTAACAGTGTGCAACCGTGGGAAGAAGCATCAGCCTTGCAGCGCTAATCCCTAGAGCGGCCAGGAGGACGTGCCATACCTGTGGTGAGTAGAGCACCCCGTGACACCCTAGCTCACGGGGCTGTTGTAATGCAAACATATGAGAATACATGCACTGGTTTAATGAAATGGAGTTTAAAAATTAATTTCAGTTAAAATCACCATATCTTTTGTGCACAGACAAGGTGTGGTGGGATATACAAACCTCACCCTGAGCCCGTAGGGGTGAAAGGCAATGCTAGCCTCCCCTTTACAGGCCCACTGGCATGCTGCAGCTGGAGGAGCTGGTTAAAAGGTGCTCAGAAGGCTAGGTAAGGGGTGGCAGACAAGCTGCAGGAAGGGAGAATCCTTCTCCAAGGAAGCTAGACTGACGATAGAGCCTGAGTAGAGGAGAATATAGACAGTAAGGTCCCTGGCAGTGCCTTCCCCAGACACCTACCCCCTCTCCCCCACTTCAAGAGGCAGCAGGTCTTGCAGGGCCTGCATATTTGAGACTTTGTGATGTTATTGCCTGTTTGGACCATCGGCGCCACGCCCCAAACTGAAGGGGCACATAGGTAGGAAGTAGCCAAGGTTGGCAGCTTTAGGCTCTCTATGGGGAGGAACCTGCCCGTGTTACTTCCCACAGGGCCCCGGGCTGGGACTAAGTGGAGAGGGAGGGGGGCCTGGATCCCGCCCCTCCCATGCCCCACTAAGGGCAAAGGCTCCAGATGTGGGCGCGGGGAGCGAAAGACTTGCTCCTGCCCTGGAGATAGGGACCGGGCATTAACCCCTGACCATGACACATGAGCTTGGAGATCAGGTGCACGAACAACTAGACCATCCACCCCTTTGATCCCCCATCGCCGCAGGCCTTTTGGCCTCCCTGGAGCAGGTGCGTGGGAAGTAGGTGGCTCAATGGGCAGAGCTGTGGCTCCATTCTCCTTCCTTCCTGGCTGGCTGAATATGCACTGGGCTGTTAGTAGAGCTGGGAGAGACTGGAAGCAAATGACTCCCTCTATGGAGGAAGCCGAGGAAAGGGTACATTGTGATTTCCAGGGATGCTTCTCGGTCATAGAGGAGCAAGGGGTGAAATGTAATCTACCCCTTTGTGATTATTGTCCTGATGTCTAGTGCTTACTCATGTCTCATCCATTAGCCAACATATTGGCTATAGAGCAGGCAGTGTAGTCTAATGGGTAGGGAGCTGGATAGGTAGTCGGGTAATCCTGGGATCTAGTCCAGCTATACTGTTGGCTTGCTGTGTGACCTTTCCCTCCCTGTGACTCTGTTTCCCCTCCTTTTCATTGCCTGCCTTGTCTACTTAGTTTGTGAACTCTTTGGCACAGGGATTGTCCCTCACTATGTTTATATGGTGCCTAGCACTGTGGGAGCCTGATCGGGGCTAGGGCAGCAAGATGCTATTGCAATACACACAGACAGCTAATGGGATTTAGGCTCCTACATGCCTGAATCCCTTCTGAAAATGAGACTTAGGCTCCTAAATCTGGTTGTTGGTGTGATGCTGAGCTCAGCAACACCCAATACCTTTAAAAACCTGGGCCTAAGTGATTTAGACTAAGCTTGATAAGTTTATGGAGGGGATGGTATAATGGGATAGGCTAATTTTGGCAATTAATTGATCTTTGACTATTAGCGGTAAATATGCCCAGTGGCCTGTGATGGGATGTTAGATGGGGTGGGATCTGAGTTACTACAGAGCATTCTTTCCTGGGTGTCTGGCTGGTGAGTCTTGCCCACAGGCTCAGGGTTCAGCTGATCACCATATTTGGGGTTGGGAAGGAATGTTCCTCCAGGGTAGATTTGCAGAGGCCCTGGGGGGTTTCGCCTTCCTCTGCAGCGTGAGGCACGGGTCACTAGCTGGAGGATTCTCTGCACCTTGAAGTCTTTAAACCATGATTTGAGGACTTCGATAGCTCAGACATAGGTTAGGGGTTTATTACAGGAGTGGGTGGGTGAGAGTCTGTGGCCTGCGTTGTGCAGGAGGTCAGACTAGAGGACCATAATGGTCCCTTCTGACCTTAAAGTCTATGACTCTGACTCTAAATGGGGTCTGAGCACCTAAGTCACCTAGGCCCAGATCCCCAAAGATGTTTAGGTGCCAATACAAGTTAGATGCCTAAATACCTTTGGAGATCTGGGCCTTAAATCCTTTTGAAAATCCCACCCAATATTAATCCTGAAACCCAGGCTGTTAAAGCATGGGCCCCAGTGCCTTGTGTATTACCAATGAATCGAGCAAAGAGGAAAATCTGACTTTCAAAGTAAGTCACTGTCAGTCTCTGGCATGGTGTGTGCCAGGGATGCAAAGTGCTGTAAGATAACACAGAGATGACTTTGTTGGTCTGAAGATAATGCTTTGAGCAGGAACATCCTTCACCTCTGTTTCCAGACTCCCACAGTGTCATTAGCCAGCGCTTGTAGCTGTCAGTCACAGATGCTGCTAAGGATGTGCTGTTGCTTCAGCGTGTCACTTAGATCTTGCCCTGGATAGCTGACATTTGAATGCAGGATCTGACATAATCACACACTCAAATGCTTGCTATAAACATGTTTTCCCTTTTAGCAGAGGGCTTGTTTCTTCCGACAGCTTAGACAGATGGGGGCCCAGGCATCTGGCAATGATGTTTGGACGCCACCTTGGTAGGACGCTTTCCTTCCCAGCCTTCATGATATGATAGGACGTGAGGGTGGCAGGGCCGCTTTATGAGCTTTAAAAATGGATGCTTGATTGTACTGCTAAAAATAAATCAAAATGCTGTTGCAACAATGCCCCCCTCTCACGGGCAGAATGGGAGTGTCTGGGCACTTCAATGGGACCAGAAGAGGAAAATCTAGCTTCATGGCATTACTCAGCTACTTTGTACAGTTGACTGGACATTGGGCTGTGGGTTGCATTTGCTGACTTGCTACATGACCTTGGGGAAGTTGCTGCTTCTCTGCTTCCCTCCTACCCTTGGTCTGTGTGGACTGAGAGCTCTTTCTTGCTGTGTGTTTGTACAGCATCTTGCACAACAACCAAGATCACAGGAACCAGCATTTAATGCGGCTAAGTGTTACTGCAAAACAGATTAATAACCATTCAACTTCCTCCACACACTCATGCTCACCCCCAATACCCCAAGGGTATGGTGGGGCTCACTATTAATACTTGGCATTTCTTGTCCATCTGCCCAAATGATTTACAATTCCCATTAATCTTCACAATGATTCCTTCAGTTAGATGTGTTGGTTTACCCATCTGTAAAATGGATATAGCAAGATAGAGATGTAAGCTTGTGCAACAAGCTTAATACCTTCATGAAGTCCTGGCCCTTTAGAAATCCTGTGACCCTGCAAGTTGAATGCTGTTGAACAATTGAGTTTCTGCCAAAAACAAGACACTGCTTTGTTATGGGAAAGGAAACTCTTTAAGGGGACAGGTCTGTATTCAGGTGGGAAGAACTGGAGGCTGCACAGATATGGTGGAACAAGGAATTGGAACTGAATCCTGGCCAGTTGCTAACCATGTTTCCGCTTCCTCTTATTCTTTGCAATTGACCTGGCTCATCTGATGGGATGGGTTGTCCCCATGTCCACAACTTCATACTCAGGAAAACGGTATCTGCAGAATTCTGTGCATGCAATTGATGTGTGAAAGGCATTTGGGTCATTAGGGGCGTCGCCTTCCAGAAAGAGGGGTGTTGGAAAGGTACAAAGTCTTTGCAGCTGAGAGATTTGGGCAAGGGGAATATTAAACTGGTACTTCCAGGCCCTGCTCAGCTGTTAGTTGCAAAAAAAGGACAGAATAAATAACCCCCTTGCTGCAGATGTGAGCAAACTGTGCACAGCACTAAAAGGGATTGGAGTCAAATGTGTCAGCAGCATGTCGCATCGCCTCTTAGCTGGGGACCTTTGTTACCCCTGCCTGGCTGATAGTTATGTTGCCATGTCAATAAGAGAAGAGGCTATTGTTTTCCACAGAATTTGTCTTGGGAGAGACTGCAAGCAGGGCGAGAACAGTTGACTGTAACCCCACCTGGGAAGGAGTGTTGCCATGGAAACCAGACCATTATTTTTGGTCACTGGAGAATGCTTGTTACACGCAGACAGCTGGAGTTTCGAAAGTTTTACAGAGGGATAGTTGCTACAATGAATGGCCTGGAAAGGAGAAAGGGATGCATGAGACTAGACAACCGGACCATAGAGCAATCCCACCCCTGATGACCTGAGCAGCAAGGTAGGGATCGCTTCACTACAATGCCACTGCATTCCTAGTCCTGCAGAGCAGCCAGCTACAAAATGGTCATGCCCCGATGTCACAAAATTAGGTCACTCTGACCTAGATTGAGCAAGGCACTTAAGCATCTGGGTGGTCCCTAGTGGTGAAGCATGTGCCGAAGTACTTGGTTGGATTAGGGCCTTTGTATTGATGCACATGACCTTTTTCTCAGTCTAGAGAGGATGACAGAGTTGAGTACGTTGCAATCTTTTCTTGTAACAGGGAGGTGCTATAAGTGAGCCACAGTGCATTGTAAAGTCTTGGGGCAAGGACCTTCTGGGTACGCTGATTGTACAGCACCTGGCCCATGCTGGAGCTACTCAGTGCTACCACAGTGCAAATAAGTGCAGGAAGGATCTGTGCCCTGGATTCATACCACTTCCCTTTGCTTTTACTCCTCTGGAGTTAGGCTCATAGACTTTAAGGTCAAAAGGGACCATTATGATCATCTAGTCTGACCTCCTGCACAACGCAGGCCACAGACTGTCACCCACCCACTCCTGGAATAATCCTCTCACCTATGTCCCAGCATTTGAAGTCCTCCAATCATGGTTTAAAGACTTCAAGATGCAGCGAATCCTCCAGCAAGTGACCTGTGCCCCATGCTTCTTGATCTCTCCCAGGGAAACCCACTTCCGTGTTTCCCATGCGCCATCCAATCAGCAGCATTAAATGCTGGTTCCTCCTACCTTCCTCCCCATGGGAACATCAGGCATCAAGTCCAGCCTGGGCGTAAGGGGGCCCTGGAGTCAGAGTTGTATTAATTTTACTCCAGGGTCAATTTCAGCCGTGGAATTCCTGAGGTTGCGTTCAGGGCTCAGGTCAGCGCAATGTTGTCTGGAGATGAGCAAAGCTCCGCTCTGTCTCTTGCCAGTGCCCTGATAACAATTTGCAGCAGAATATTCCATGCCATCCTCACCACCTTTGCCATGCTACTCTTTTCCTTCTCAACTGTCCCTTATCCAGTTACTTTAACCCACCTGCTCCCTTCATTCAGGCTTGCTCCATCTTTCTATTTCAGGACTTGTCTACAAAGGAAAGTTGCACTGGTTTAAACTTAAATCGCTCTTTAAATTGATGTCGTTAAACTGGTCCAAACCCCTGTGTGGACATACAGTACTTATTTCGGTTTAGCGTAAAGCTCTCTCTCAAGCCTTGTCTAAACACACAGCTGCACTGGTTTAACGTAAACTAATAACAGTGTCTACACTGGTTTTGGTCTGGTGCTATTAGCTTGCCCATCTAAATTTATCGACACAATCTAAAGGGATATAAGCCAGGATAAAACCATTTTGAGGGTTGACGCGCAGAGCGGCACCCATTAATTAAGGCCATGTCTAAGCAATCGAGAGGGCACTCACCTAGCCCCTTAATATAGACATAATATAGGCCAACAGAAGGAGTTCTGCAGCCAACATGGCTGTGTTTACACTGAGGGTTTTGGCAGCATAGTGGTGTTGCCTAGGGAGTGATTTAACACACACACCCAGCCTCAACACATGCACTCATAGGTATGTCCGCATAATCTTGTACTGTAGACTAGGCCTAAATTAGTTTAAAATTAGTTAGACCAGTACAGCTTTGTGTGCAAATCAGGATCAATTTTTAGCTAAACTACAGCAAGCGGCTCTTAAGCTTAAATAGCCCACAGGGTTTGCACAGGCTTAAATTCGCACCTTAAACTAAACTGGTCAAACATGTAGATGATCACTGAGCGTTAGCAGCTGTTCTTACTTTAGTCATTGTTGCCCATAAGCTCCCTCACTCCCTCTCTGAGCATTGCAGGCTCCCTGTCGAATGCTGCTCATGCCTCCCAGACCCGACCAGGGGGCTGGTGTCACTGTACCTGGTTCACTAGCCCATCACGAACGCAAGGCGTGTTCAGCAGAGCCTTACCTATCAGGTGGCTTTTTGGAGGCACCTGAACTTAAATTCCCACAGGGCCCCAGAGAGTGCCAACACTTTCTTGGAGGAAAATGTTGTTACTGAGACTATTGACCTTGAGGGCAGAGTTAAAGCAGGTTCGAGTAGTATAAAAAAATTCCATTTTCTAGCTAGACTATCAAGTATTCTAGCAAAGTAAGGCTGGGTTGTTTTTCTTTTTTCTATTACAGGCATTTTTGAAGGTCATGGTGTCTGGGTGCTGCGCATGATCAAGTAATTTGCACAATATATTTCTTCCCTCTGTGTATCTTCAACTGATAATGTATCAAATGCCAGGCCATTAATGGGAGGCTTTTGCACTGCACTGCCTACCCACTGCACATACAACAGAACTCTTGCTTGAAAGAAAGGAGGTGGCGGCACTGTGAGACGGACTCAGAATGGAAAGAAAGGTAGGAAAGGCGAGAGGCATACAGAGAGGAAAGGGAGACTAGGAGCAAGGAGGGAAGATGCAATGGTGAAGGGATATTTATTTTGTCAGACGTTGACTAGGGGTGTGCAGTGCTCTTTGCCCCGCTCTGGATTGTCAGATAAAGACACTGGAGTGAGATTTGATAGACCTGGCTTTGTCAGAGTTTGGGCAACACATGTGGGGCTAGTCTTGCGAGGGCGGAGCAATTGCAGCCAAATATCCAAAGGATCTCAAGCACCAGAATTAGAGGCCAGATTTTCAAGTGTTCAGGACCCAATGTGCTGCCTCACATTGCTCTGTACTTGTTTCCCCACCGGCAAAACCAAGGCGAGAATGCTTTTGTCTTTTCTGTTTGGCGTCTAAGCAAGTTGTTGCAATCTCTAACTTGTTTTATACAGCGCCTAGCACAGGGCTGGCCTCTAGGTGCTAATCTAATATGTTCGAGCGGGTCAAGAAATCCCCAAAAAGTCTCAAGATTTTCAAATGGTCAAGTCAAATGTCTTGACCAGCTCCAGAATACTCTGCATAAGGCCAACCAAGTGAAATGGAGAACCCAGTTCAGCACACAGCTCTCTTTTCTTAATAAGAGAATACTCAGGGCTTGTGCATCATGATGGATGAGTCTCTTGGCTCTACATCCCCATTACAGTACAGTGCAGGCCACGACCCCACAAGCTCCTCTCTTGCTGCTGCACCAATAGGCTTAATCCCTGCAATGAAAGGACCACCCCTAGGTCAGAGGGCAACGCAGAGCCCAGTCTTGCTGAGGCTGCTGACCAAGTGACCTAGTTAAAGCTAGATGTGATGGAGGAACAAGGCCATATTTTTGGTATTGGTGTTTGTTGATCTAGGGTCTAGTGATTTTTTTTTTTTCACATCCAAGAAATGTTCAGTTGAATAGGCCAGTTAACACTCCCTTGCTTGAAAAGCCACAGGAAGGGCTCATTAGTAAGGAAATCTGTGAGGATCCCATCATAGAGGCTACCCCACAGAGTCCTGAGGGATTTGGCTCTCCTGGTAAAGGCTAAGGGTTGCATCCACTCCTGCCCTCAGCCTGATCATAGAATCATAGAATATCAGGGTTGGAAGGGACCTTATGAGGTCATCTAGTCCAAGCCCCTGCTCAAAGCAGGACCAATCCCCAATTTTTGCCCCAGATCCCTAAATGGCCCCCTCAAGGATTGAACTCACAACCCTGGGTTTAGCAGGCCAATGCTCAAACTACTGAGCTATCCCTCCCCCCATCTGAGTGATGGCTCACTCAGAATCTGCATGGAGCCCAGGAGGCCTTGGGTATCCGTGCAGAGGTCTCTTCTGCCTGTCCATCCTCTGAACCCCTGCAAGATGTCCCTGCTCCAGAGCCATCCTAGAAGGCCCCCCACTCTAATGGGACAGTGAGGGCCAGGTCCTTAGCTGGGCTTTAATCAGAATAGCTCCATAGATGCCCCATTGCTATGGCATGAAATCAGTGGAGTGATGCTAACTTACACCTGCAGAGCAGCTGGTCCTGGATCTCATTATGTTTATAATTTATTGCCCAGGCCTCAGGTATGTCAAAAATCCAGGATTCCACTCTCCCTCCCCCAGCATCCTGGCAAAGCCCAAGGGTTTGTTTCCCTGCAGCAATCCCAGTGCTGCCCTTCTGTCTGTGTGACACCATGTGCATGGAACATGGAGCAGGCACAAATCAAAACTTTCAAAGTTTAGTCTGTACCTTTTTTTGCTAATTCACTCTTTGGGGACTGTACATCTCTAAATCTGAGTTTTCTAACCTGCTGATCTGTTCTGCTCTATAGCAAGTTGCAGAAAGATGCAAAGGCTGGCTGGTGAGACATGCCTTCTCTGCCAAGTGCATTTGCACAGGTTTCATACAGTACTCCAGGTAGAAGGTTTAAAAATACAGGGCCAAATTTACTCCTGGGGTCAATGGAATTATACCAGAGATGGAGAGAGTTGCCCCATTATCCTCACCTGTGCTGTAGCCTCCTGTTCTGTTCCTCCCTTGTGAGGGTTCTAAAGATGTGGCCATGGGGTAGGTTAAGCAGGAATAGAGCGTCTCCAGAGTGTGTCAGGCATGCTAAGGTGATATGCCCAGGATTATCGGTGTAACACCCCAGCATGGGGAAGGCACAGAACAGTGCTCTAATAGAATGAGGAGCTTATTAGCTAGGAAGCTAAACACCTGTGAGCAAAGATGATGCCGTGAACATGGAACCAAGGGTTGGCTCGAGCTGGTTGTTTCTGCAACCCCCATGGAGAATCTTAACACATTTGCTACTCTACATAGCACTGACTTTAAGTGCCAAACTGGCAGAAAGGCAGAACGGTCTTGTGGTTAAGGCAGTAGATTAAAACTCAGCAAAGCTGGGTTCTGGTCTCTGCTCTGCCACAGACTCCTTGACAAAGGTCACACAAGTCACTTAATCTCTGCCTCTTATCTGTAAATAGAATAGCATTCCTGTCGGTGTGGTTTTAGATACATGGCAAATTCTTTGGAGCAGGAATGGTGTCAAATGTGCCTGTGTGCAGTGCCTAGCACAGCCTGGCCTCTTGATGCTACTCTAATGTGAAGAATAATCCTAGGGAAATGTCCCAGGGAGTCCCAGTGGTGCATGGTTTGCAAGACGTCTGGCACAACAGGGTCCTGGCCTCCTAGGTGCTACACCAATGGCAGATAGGCAGTAGGTGAGCTCATACTGGGGACTGCGAAGCAAGTAAACAGGGATTTTACACCAAGAAGCACAGAATCGAGTGTCTGTCTTGTGAATGCAAAGGAGGAATTACTTGCCCCCTGTTGAGAAGAAATAGAGCATTTACTGGAGGTCAGGAAGGGTACAGCTCTAATTGGCAGCTGGGAAGTGCCTGCCTGGGTACAGTGCAGACCTGTTTCAAAAGCTTCTTCTCAGTTTCTCACCCCGGCTCTGAGTTCAACAAACTTCTTCCCTGGATTAAGTGGACCTTCAACTTCCCCTGATTATTAAAAGTACCTCAGGGGAACCAGAAGCCACCTCACCTGCCCTGAGCCCAAGCAGTAATAGCATCTTTTACCTGCTCTTCTCTTAGAGCCCTCTTTTTGCTGTGTGGCACATATTGCTTGCTTGACACATGGCAACTGCCAATAGATCTGCAGGCTGTTTCCTTTTGCATAATACTTTCTTGCGGGGGGTCATAAGAAATTTATTCTCAGCAAGTTTGTTCCTTGATCACAGGCACAGCCGGGCTTTGCATTCCCAATGTTTTTCAGTTTAGCCCAGTGGAGCAGAGTTCTGCCCATTGCACCATAAGCTATTTTCACGGGCAGAAGCTGGCAATGTTAGCTACAGAAATAGTATAGGAATACTTGTGAAAATACCCCTTTATTTCGTGTATGGGGATACAATGCAGCAAAGCAAGTGGCTCTTGCAGAATCTCTCAAAATCCGAGCTAGAGCATGCAACCCTTACTGATGTTGGGACAGCTCTCCCAGGAATAATTCTGTTGAGAATCTGTCTCTAAAACTGATGTCCTGGGCTAGGCTAAGCAAGGACAGTACAGGAACTCCTCGCTTAACGTTGTAGTTATGTCCCTGAAAAGAGCTACTTTAAGCAAAACTATGTTAAGCAAATCCAATTTCCCCGTAAGAATTGATGTATATGGGGGGAGTGGAGGTTCCAGGGAAACTTTTTTGTGAGACAAGACATTTATATACATATACAGTAAATTTTAAACACAATTTAATACTGTACACAGCAACGATGATTGTGAAGCATGGTTGAGGTGGTGGAGTAAGAGGGTGGAATATTTCCCAGGGAGCACCTTGCAGCTAAATGATGAACTAGCACTAGGCTGAGCCCTCAAGGGTTAACACATTGTTAATATAGCCTCACTCTACAAGTCAGCATGGACTGAGGCAGGAGGGAGGAAACACAATAGATGCATGGCAGTGGTTGCCAACACTTCGCTGCAGAAACTGAATGTGATGAGGAACCCGTGCTATCCTGCTGGAGCACACCACTTCCTCCTCCAGACAGCACATGCATGGCTGCACAGGTGCTGACTTTCCATGGTGTGTGTGTGTACAACAGACACAGTGTGTTGCCCCTTTTAAGTACTCTGCCCTTTTAAGTAGATCAGCAAGCTACTTCAGACACAGCAGCAGCTTCCAGCAAGCTCCCTCTGTCCTGAGCTTGTTGTGACCTGCCCTGCTCTGTGGAGATGGGGTACAGGAGTGGGAGGAGGGGGACCCCCTGACATCAGCCCCCCTCTGGCCCCCCTTCCCCCCTCCACACAGCAAGCAGGAGGCTCCCGGGAGCAGCTCCAAGGCAGAGGGCAAGAGCAGCACACGGCAGTGGGGGGAGGGACACCTGAACTGCCTGGCAATTGATAGCCTGCTGGGTGCCTGCCCAGCTGCACCCCTACTTACAGGGAACTTGCAGGGCTGCTGGCCCATCATGGTTCCAAGCCCCCATGAGGATGGGATGCTCTTCCAGAGAATCCTGGGAGCAGTGGACAAAGCAAGTGGCCAAACAACATTATAAGAGAGCATTGCACAACTGTAAACGAGCATGTTCGCTAATAGATCAGCAATGTAACGACATGAATCAGGAGGACGTTAAGTGAGGAGTTACTGTAAGTTTCCAGAGTCAGGAATGTGAAGTAAGGGGAACTACTTGGGTGAGTAAATACTCACCCACTTGAGGAAAGGTTACATAGTTGAGCCCTTAACCTTTAGCACCTTGAGCATCACCAGACGACACATAGCTGAGATCCAAAATGATCCTATGCCTTTTTCCTCCTTATAGGAAAAACTCCTTGTGGTGAGTGGCCAGAACCCTCGAATCAAAGAAAAGGGAGAAGGAAGAACCACAAAACTCTGACTTGCATTACAAACATCCTACCTGTATCAAAGTAAAGGCAAGAAGGAGAGGAAAACAGTGCTGAGCCCAAGTTTCAGAAATAAAACTCAAACAATTGCAGATCCTCTGGGAGCTCCCAAGGAATTAGATATATGGCTGAATATGAATAATTAAGGATTCTGATGTGGGCAGGTAGATTAATGTCCCTCTGAAAGCTTCAGATCAATGTTGGAAGGGGGAAAAAATAGAAGACATGCATAATTAAAAAAAACACATCAAACTTTGCTTGACATCATGACATTACAGATTTTTATGATCTTCTCAAATATACTCTATAACAGTTATTAATTTAGTATCGTTAATAGCTCATCCTTCAAATGTCAGGCAAAAACTGAGGTGGCAAAAGGGGATTTTAGGGCAGAGGGAAAGCAATAGTAAAGTGAGGTAGAAATTAGAAGGATCTGTAATCGCTCTTTCCAAGTTTTAACTCCTGTATTGGGGGTGTGTGTCTCTTCTATAAGACTGTCCTTGGATGTCAATCCCTGTTTAAAAAGCCAAGGGCTCCTCTCTCAAGGGTAGAGGTGTTAACCACAGTTATCTTTGTAGCAGTGGCCACTAGATCGCAGAGTGGTCTAGCAGGCAGGACATTGGCTTTGGAGTTGTCTAGCCTGGGTTCTAGACTCAGTTGTGTCACTGACCTACTGTAAGTCACTTCCCCTCTGTCAGCTTAGATAAGTTCTTTAGGGCAGGGGCTCTTGCCATGTCTGTAGAATGCCTAGCACAACCAAGCCTTTAGGGAGCAGGGGGATAACTCAGTGGTTTCAGCACTGGCCTGCTAAACCCAGGGTTGAGAGTTCAATCCTTGAGGGGGCCATTTAGGGATCTGGGGTAAAAATCTGTCAGGGGACAGTACTTGGTCCTGCTAGTGAAGGCAGGGGACTGGACTCAATGACCTTTTAAGGTCCTTTGAGATGGGCATATCTCCATATTATTATATTGTACTATAATAACTGAAGTCCTACCTAAGTTCTAGCTTGAGTAACTGTTTACCAAAAGAGGCCCTGATTATGCAAAGGTTAGTTAACAGGAGTACTTACAGGGTGCACAGTTAAGCATATGCTTAAGTCACTACAGGATGAAGGCCTAACTATCTAAGATTCTCCTTGCGAGATGATGTGGGATTTTCTTTCATTCCTCTCCTGAGCTGACATGCATGTGGTTGCTTAGCATGGCTGAACATCAACTTTGCTCCACTCCAGAAATGACTGCATTTCAGTGGTGGGTGGAGGGTTGCCCGGCAGTCCGAAGCCCTTTATCAGAAAGTATTCCACTTAAATGAGAGCAATAAAAATTTCTTAAATCCATTTCAGAAAGAGAAACATCTTTACTAATTCTGAGACCAACCCCTTTTCATCTCATTTAATTTCAGCCCTTTGAGGCACCTTCCAGCTGGTCTTGAATTCCATACTCTCCACCCAAGGACAGATAAATGGTGTAAAATAGGATTATACGAAGCTTAAAGGGCCAAGCAAGAGAGGGTGGAGGAGAGAGGACTATTTTACATTGGTCAGAAATGCTATATTTTCCAGTATAATAGTCACGCTATTACCCTTGGGAATCCATGCTCATGAATTCATTAAGACCAAGAGGCTGTAATATTTGCTGGAATACAAAAACAATCTGCTCCCGTCCAGAACATAAATTACAATGTGGTGAAAACTTTTTTTTAGTATGTAATTTAATTTTCTGCTGAATAAAAAAAAGATGTATGTGACTGCAGCCTTAGTACTTCAATAATAATATGCAAATAGCACAAACACGTTAAAGCAATGTGTGTGCGCTCGGGTGTCTGTGCGCGCCCACTGATGCTGCTGTGGGGGGCGGGGAAGGGGGAGACGTGTTCTTTGGTTCCCTTGTGATGGTGCCTATCCCGCACAAGGCTTGAACAGGTAAAATAGGCCAATCAACCTTGCAGGCTGCACCTGCCGGAAAGCCAGAGATTGATGAGGCCTTATGGCTGATGAAGCCCAGCAGGGGAAGGAGCTGGGACAGCCTTGTGGAGAGAGAGGCACAAGGAGGAAGGAGCTGCCGGGAGGAGCTCTGCAGTCACTGCCTGGAGAGAAGGGGAGTTGGCTAGGTACAAGGAGGAGCACTAGGGAGAGAGTAAGCTCTGGGATCTGCCTTGGGCTACAAACTGGCCAGAAGCTGGGAGTGGAGGAAGCATAGGCTGGTAAACTGAGGCAGAGAGGGAGCCAGCAGATAGGAAAGTCCAGGGAGACGCACAGGATTGGAGCTTGAACAGACACAGCAGTTTCTGGGCATAGGGTACCTGTGCTGGAACCTGCAGTAGGGGAGGGGTGGGGCTGGGTTCCCCTGCTGCGCACTGGGGAAGTGGCACAGACTTGGATGTGGTTTAGAAAACTGCCAGAGAACAGTTTGTCCAGTGAGACTTTGAAATCCCCAGAAGGGGAGGATTATCATGACCTGGCTAGAGGGCTGAGACATGAAGAGGGAGCATCCTGAGTCCAGAGAGAGACCATGGGGCAAGCAACCAAAGGAGGGGGTGCCAGACCAGGAGAGAGCTAATCCCCAGAGTGACCATTCCCTAGGTGTTTTTAAAGGAATCAAATGAAACCAATACAGTTTTGGCTATTAATTACTGCTCCTAATGTGGAGATTTCTCACAGCACTATTGGCATGTAGTCTCTCAATAGTTAAGAGGTGGGAGTGTTACTGTTAAGCCTTAAAGCTTGGGCCAGATCCTCAGCTCATATACATTGGGAAGGTACCATTAAGATTTATGGAGCTGCGTTGACTCTCACCAGCTGAGAATCTGGCTCAGGAAATAGTTTAGCCATGGATCCTCTTCGCTCAGTTTGTACACTTCAAAGGATCATGGAAGTCGGAGATAAAAAGAGCTAATTAGGCCATCCAGTCTCTCTCCCTGATAAATAGCATTTTCCCCTACTGTGTTTTTTCCAACCAGCTCTAGTGTGTCTGCAGCTCGCTGGCAGACTTGTAGTCTCTGGTGGCTGGTCCACTGGAGAACAAGCAGCTACTGCTATTGCCTGTTAATGGCCTTGCTCCTTTAGCTCTCATACATTTTTCCAGTGTCTTCCAACCAGATCTAATGGCTGGAGAAAACCACCAGTAAAGTATGCCATGTCCCTGTCTAGTTGCTGGTCCCCTGCAAGATAACAGCCTGCTACTGCTGACACTTAATGCAATTGCTGTTTTAGTGCAGCTGGTAAATGTTTGTGAGGTGATGCTGAAGGTCATAGGTTCAAAACCTGGTGGTGATTTAGAGTGGGAGGTGGTTGTATTTGCAGACTGTTGTCTACCCACTTCAGTTAGTCACCCTTCAGCCAAGCTAGAAGTGTTATGCTCTTTTAGCCTTCTTTCTCTTATGTCATCCCTCAAACCTACCCAACTTTTTCCAAACTGCCTTCAGTATGTAGGCTTGGTGGAATTTGTCCTTGATGTTCTATACTTTTGACAGATCAGTGTTTGTTCTTAAGCACTTTTACTTTATCCTTTACATTTTTACTGGTGTGGGGAAATTATGGGGGTCAGACAATTACAGTAGATCTGGAGATTCAAAAAGTGAGAGCTTCATAGCTGTTAAAACACCAGTTTACAACATCACATGCCAAAGAACATGAAGTGAATAGCCTTAAATCAAACTAAGTTCTCCAGCAGCACTTTTCTTTCTTTGCCTATTTGTAAATTTTGATTACTATCAATGGAAATATTTTGTGTACTCTCTCTCTCTCTCTCTCTCTCTCTCTCTCTCTCTCTCGAATTGTTTACTCCAGTAATCTAATCCTCCCAAGCCTGTCACTGTTTCTAGTTCCCAGACCTGAATGCAATAATACAGGTATGGTTGCACTGGTGCTGTGAAGACTGGATCTAGCGCATCCCAGCAACCAAAAAGGTGCTGTTACTCCTAGGGCAAAGCTAGGGCAATCATGTATGCAGCACTACTACATGTGGCAAACAGTCCTGAGGCGATGTCTACAGTTCAAATGCTACAGAGGAAGCGGTGATGCTTTAGTGTAGGAGCTAACTATATACAGTAGTGGCGCCAGGGATTTTGCCGCCCTAGGCAGCAGCGTTCCTCCGCCATAATCAGCGGCGCTTCGGCGGCAGCTCCTCTGAAGCTGCATTCTCGGCGGCTGCTTTTCTTGCCACTGATCGCCACCGGGATATGAATTGCCACCGAAATGCCACCCCCGAAATCCTGCCGCCCTAAGTGACCGCCTAGGGTCACCTAGTGGAAACGCCGGCCCTGCCTATATAGACAGGTGAGCTTCTCCCATCCACATAGGTAATTAACCTACCTACTACTTCCTGGAGAGGTGGACAGAATTGTATTGACCTAGTGCTGTCTGCAGCAGAGGTTAGGTCAGCTTAGCTGTCACTCTGGGGTATGAATTTTTTTTCTCCCCTTGAGCATTGTAGCTAGGTCAACCTAACTTTAGTGTAGACCAGGCCTCAGCAATAGACAGTTGTGATGGGATCCCCTGGGGGTGCAGCCTGGGACCACTGTGCCCCTAAACTCTCTCCAGCCTGGGCTCTCTCTCTCAATGCCTTGCTAGGGACCAGCAGCAAACCCCTCCAGGAGCTGTGATCACTCAGCACAACAGCATGCGGAACCCGCCACCCAGCTAGATTGCATGAATGCTCCCTGAGCCATTCATCTTTCATACAGGGACAGGCACCAGAGCCAAATCCTCCCAGCACTGTACCTCAGGAATATACCATCTTGCACTGCTCAAGATGAGCAGTGCAGATTCATTAATTGGTTCACCACTTCCACAGTGGAAAGTGGATATACTCCAGCCTTGCAAAACCTGAGCAGATTTGCCACACACTTCGCATACATGCTCCCTGGTAAAGATAAACAGTAAGGAGATTTTAAGTGAGGCAAAAAGCCAGTTACCAAAAGAAATAAAATATAAGCATGCAGTCTAAACTCTCAACCCTATTAGACTGGGCAACAACTAGATTAAGCTGTTTCTCACCCCAGTGGATATTGCAGCCTGTAATATGCAGATTTTTCCTTTAAATCTGGGCCAGTCTCCTCTGAAGTCTTCAGTCTTCTCAGTGTCTCTGTTGCTTGCAGCATAGGTGAGGGGAAGGAGAAAAAGGCACAGCATATGGCCACTGTCTGTTTTATGCCCTCAGTCCATGTACTTGGGAAGCACAAGTCCAGACACGTCTGGGGGGCATTGCTGAGTCCATAGGCACCAACTTTTGTCGGCGCCGGTTGGTGCTTGCGCCCCCGGCCCCGCCCGTTCCCCAAATCCCCACCTGCTCCCCTGGGCCTGCTGCATTCCAATCCCCCCGGTTTACAAGCCGGGGGGGAGGGGAGAAGCAGCAGAGCACCCGCCAGCCCCCCTGCGCCCAGCTCAGCTCACCTCTCTGCCTCCCGAGGGCGGGCTCCACCCGACAGCCAAGCCGAAGCCCGCTTGTCCTGGCTCCAGTTGGTTGGTGGCGCCTCGGGGGATGGGTATGGGGAGGAGGCGGAGACTGAGCCAGGCCCTCCGCCTCCTCCCCATACCCCTTCCTCGAGGCGCTGCCGACCAGCTGAGCCTACCCTCAGGAGGTGGAGAGGCCGCAGCGGAGAGGTGAGCTGGGCGGGGGGGGGGCTGGCGGGGAGCTGCCGGTGGGTGCTGAGCACCCAGCAATTTTTCCCCGTGGGTGCTCTAGCCCCGGAGCACCCACAGAGTCGGCGCCTATGGCTGAGTCTCCGGGCAAGGCTGAACAATTCCCATGGCATGGCCTTATGCCAGCGAGTCATTGCATTGTAGCTCCCTTGCTGGGCAATGGTGGCTGATGGGTTGATTGACACCCTGCCTGGGCGTTGGTTACTTTCCTTGCTGTTGCCTCTGGGGAGCTAATATCTGGCTGATTCCCCAACTTGCAGCATGTTGTAGTGGCTACCATACTACACAATTCTCGTATCTTCATATGCATTAATGATACACATATATAGATAGAGAAATAACTTTCAGCAGATCATAACCTTTAGCCCGCATACCTTACAAGGCATGCTTTATATGTGAGATCATGATTATATAAAATGAGGAATATGTGGGTTCCAGGACTCTTCCCCAAGGTATAGTGTCAAAACAGTGTTTCCAGTTTTTATTCCCAGGATCTTATAAGGGAATGACCTAAATCAGTGGTTCTCAACCAGGGATCTTTCTGGGGTACATCAACTCATCTAGGATTTTTTTTTTTGGCCTGGTTTTGCAATAAGCTACATAGAAAGCACTAGCAAACTCAGTACAAACTAAAGTTTTCATACAGACAACTTGTTTATACTGCTCTGTATACTATACACCGAAATGTAAGTACAATATTTATTTATATTCCAATTGATTTATTTATAATACGGTAAAAATGAGACCGTAAGCAATATTTCAGTAATAGTGGGCTGTGACACCTTTTTGTATTTGTCTGACTTTGTAAGCAAGTATTTTTTAAGTGAGGTGAAACTTGGGGGTATGCAAGACAAATAAGACTCCTGAAAGGGGTACAATAGCCTGGAAAGGTTGAGAGCACTGCACTAAATCATACTGTGCTATCATAAGAAACAAAGGAGGGTAGGGGAAGGGATGGGTGGTGGTCCATTTTGCTGATTCACGATTGCCATTAAGGGATACAGGGATGGATGCTCCTTCATGCCTGCCATCCACACTCCTGGTCTGCTGAAGGGTAACACTGGCTTGTAGTGAAACTGGTCCATGGGAGCAGAAAGACATCCGCTCTGCTCTACCACCAGCCAGGGCACTAACAATCCAATGGTGGCACTGGCTTAATTATAACTGCTGGCACAGACAGCTGCCTCTCCACAGCACGCACGGATGGGGAAAATGATCACTCCATCATCTCAGGCAGGCCTCCCTCAAATGAGCATTTCAGGCGTGCGCCTAGCAATTTTCCACTTGAAGCACAGTAGCCTAATTGCCTGCACTGTCTAATTGTTGAGTAATTGTCTCACTTGCTGGGAGCAGGTCTGGTTTTTTTTAAAAGCGCTCTTCCATTTCAGAGTGCCAAGACCCTACCGCACGCCCTCTGATGTGCCTTCTCAAAGAGAAGTCTTTTCAGTAATCGAAGGGCCTTAAATGGGAACGGAAGGGCGTGTGGAACAGATGGCAAACGGGGCAGGAGGATTTCTGTACGTGCTGCCAGGGTGGCTTGGGGAATTTCTTCTCAAGCCTTTTCTCTTCATTACACACAAACCTGCAGAGCCACCTTCTATGCTCTTGTCTCCGCCAGCTAGCGGCCATATGCTAGAGCTGTCATAGCCAACCAAGCGTAGCGTCTCATTCAGCCGCCAGATTTGCTCTGTGTTCCCCCGGCTGGGTCTAGAACCAGCTGCAACAAGCAGAGGAGGTAGGGGTCATGCTGAGCTGCTTGGAGCGCTGCAGAGCTGACCATGAGGATATTTGTTTACACTGTACCTTCGCACACAATACTCCATCAAAAGAGTGTTAAGATTGCAAAGTCAAGCCCTGAAAAGCCAGGGTATGCCAGGATTAAGTTTGCTTTAAAAAAAAAAAAATCAACAAAAACCTCTACACATTGCCCCAGATCTACCACGCTTTGTGTAGGTAGACAGCTCTTTTAAGCGATCATCAACAATGCAAGGTCGTGTCAAGGACAAATATCAGCAAGAGCCCAGTTTTAAAGATGTCCTATTAAAAATGTATGAAGAGAAACCAAGCAAACGACACAGAATTCAAAGGGCATAACAACTAACCTTGTGTGAAATTTCATGGCCATATGCCACCCACATTTAGAGAAGGGCCATAAATTCCCGGCTGTCTTGAGACTAATTTACAACTCAACCCTAACTGTGGTGCCCCTGTTAGGGATGGTTATAGTGCTGCTTGTTGCTCCCTTCTGCCTACAGAGCTCAAATCTGCCCCTGAGTCAGCAATTGCACTTCAGTAAGACTTTAAGCATGTTTAGCTGAATTAGCATCTTTGTGAATTTATCCTCTTAGAAGCCTGGGAGCTGGGACATTATTATCCCTCTGTTACAAAGGTTAAGTGAGCAGGGCAAGGTCATACAGCAACCTGTGGCAGAACTAGAACAGAACACAGATCTGCTAGCCCATAAGAAATGCTGAACTGGATAAGACCCGAAGGGCATCTAATATATGGTCTCTAAAAGAGGCCAGTATCCGCTGCTTCAGGGGAAGGTGCCAGACACCTTGCAGCAGGCAGTTATGGAATAACCTGCCCCCAAGGAAAATTGTGTTCATGCCCAGCCTTGATAAGATCTTCCTTCCTCAGTTTACCCTTTAGAATACCTAACATTGCCCCAAGATATCTGTACACGGGCGCCTGAGAAGGGACCACATCAACCAACCCCCACTGCTACTGATTGACCTCCCTATTGAAACCCTTAGTGACTTGGGACCAGATCCTCAGCGGGTGGAACTGATGTAGCTGCATTGACTTCAGCATGTAGGGTGCCTAATACTTTTTGAAACTCTGAACCCCAATTGTGGCTGAGTACTTGAGTCCAGTATGTAATATCTTGCTGCCCCAAGGACCTGACTTAACAGTACAAGAAGAAGGTCTGGGGTGCATGGCTCACGGCAAGGCACCCATTCTGTAAGATAGCCAGCATCTAGATACTATGATCATTGGTAGGTGATCAATCAATGGCATAGATAGATGCATACATAGATAAACAGATGCTTGAGAAATGCCATCCATGGCAAGATAAATTGATGTGTCTGAGTATAGATAGATAGATAATGCCCAGCTTATATAGCACTCTCGGGTTTTAGATCTCAAAGTGGCTTGCATAAGAATGTCTCCTCCTTCTCCCCATGTTACACATGGACAGCACTGCTGTCACCTTCCACAGTTTCTCATGAGACCAAGGGGAATAGAACCCCTGGCCGCCTGATTCCCAGTCTAGTGTCCAACCCACTAATTATTTCTCCATAAGTCTGCTGGCTTCCTAAACTGCCCCTTCCGAGTAGTGCTGAACTTCGTCACGCCAGGGTTCCTAGAACTCCTGGAAGCGTAACCAACAGTAATTCCAACCATTGCCTTAAATACTCTTCCATTTCTCCAGTCAGAGGACAGATGCAGCTCTACTGAAAGGGAGGGAAAAAGCAAAAGAGAATCCTTAGAAATTCAGTTAAAGCTGCTGGCTTTTCTGAGAGTGGGAGTTTGAATGTTTCTTTTCTTCTGTAAAGTAATTTAGTTTATAAAATGCAAAAGAAAAAGGCACAGCTGGACCTATATGCCCCTTACTTCAGTTTCTCCTTTGGCTTCTTTATCTCGCCAGCATTATCTTTGTTTTGCCTTTATTTGTATTTCAAGCAGAATGGGCGTGATACCACATGTCAGGGATGCCAGGTCCTCTCATTCATGTTAACAAATTTCTGGCCATCAATATTTCATTCTCTCACATGCTAATGGCTTTGCACCCATTTCTGGGACAGATTCCAAGGTGATCCTGCCTCCATCTCATTCTTCTATTTTGTGTGCATCTGTGTGAGAGGGAGAGAGTAGCTGGAGCTGACACTTCCTAATCCTACTATGTGCCTGCACATTCCATCGCAGCTAGACTGTCTACCTTACAAGCACTGCAACTATGTCACCGTAGGGGTGAAGAGTAGACCCTCACTACAGTGACAGAAGAGTCCCCCAGACCCCCACCCCCAATCACTGTAATAAATCAAGAGGAGGTAGGTAGGTTGACCAGAACATTTTTCTTTTGCCTAGCTGTGTCGACAGTGGGAGTTCGTGTGATGTAGTTGGGTCTAACTGACTTTTTTCACAGCTCTAAGTGATGTAGCTAAGTTGACATAAGTTGTAGGTGTAAACGAGGCCTGAGATCTCTTGGAAAGGATTTGCTTCATAGAAGAGAGAGCACGAGGCCCTGGGATGGGGAGCAATACTTAATACTAGAGGGTCAGATTCTCTGACCTGTTCCTCTCCCCTCGCACTGCTCAGGTGGCAGAATGGCTGCACCTGCTTAGCTGGAGATTCCCTTAAAGGTATATGTTGGCTCCTCCTATGCCACCTTCCCTGTAGTCCCCTCTGCTGGGATCAAGAGGTCCTGGTCTATAACAATGTAGGGTGCGAAGCGGTGTGGCTATAGTCCCCTGGGGTTTGGCTATCCTCCCAGGGGTCAGATGGCCCCTTGGGGATAGTTGCCTGCTAGTGCAGGTTGAAGCAGCACCCAGCCTCCTCTGACCTACCCAGGCAGAGAATCAGGGCGGTGTAAATAATTCCCTGATGCCCCCACTCCCTCAGCTGCACCCAGAGGAAACTCAGTGCAGCCAAGAAACTGGCCCCGAGTTGGCAGAATTGTTCAGAAGAGAGTTTCTTTGGATTTTGCCTTTTCCTGTCTGCAAATTGTCCAAGAACAGACGGCAGTTGCCTCAAGGATGTTTGTACCCCCCCCAAAAATCATGCAAAAAGAACCCCCACCCCCAAATGCTTTCTCTTCTGCTGCTTGTTTGAAAGCGCTTTGGTGCAAGTCTCCAATGAGCTGCTTCAGCGGGACACACAGGTCACATGGCATTATTTTCATTCCTTGATTGGCCAAGTGCAACTCTTAAAACCAGCTGACCTGGTACTTTGAGCACCAGTTAAAGTCCCTCTGTAAGTGGCTTAAACTGGCAAACACTCCTGCCTGTAAACTTACTGGGCCAGATCCTCAGCTGGCGTAAGTCAGTATAGCCCACTGAGGCCCATAGAGCCACCCAGACTTAATCTGGCCCATTCTCAAGGACACTTGCAGAAAATGGGGCCTGAATATAACTAAAGCAAATTAGAGGGGACACAATCACACACTTGCTGTATTTTTCCAAGGAAGAGCCCCCCACCCCCCCCCACCCCTTCCCTGCAAATTAAAAGAAACCTGGCTGATGCCCCAGACCTGAGTCTTCTACAGTTTCATGCAACTAATGGTGCTTTAAAAGGGTAACTTAGCCATGGTAATCTTGGCAGAGGGGACTAAATTCTTGATTGTATTGTACTGGCTCTTCTGCTGGTATGGCAGCAAGACAAAACAATTCAAACGGGCCTCGTGGTAAGGGCGTCGTGCGCATTCATGATGGCTGATTAGAGGAGGCAGCAAGGTCTAATAGATAGGGAACATGGTTTCTAGTCCTGCCTCGGCCACTGGTTTGTTGTGACTAGAGGCAAGTCGCTTCTCTGTGTCTGTTTCCCCCTCCCACCCTTTTTTTTTCTTTTTTCTCCCCATATCTGGCTAGATTGTAAGTGCTTGAGTGCACTGACCATAGAATCCTAGAATCTCAGGGTTGGAAGGGACCTCAGGAGGTCATCTAGTCCAACCCCCTGCTCAAAGCAGGACCAATCCCCAACTAAATCATCCCAGACAGGGGTTTGTCAAGCCTGACCTTAAAAACCTCTAAGGAAAGAGATTCCACCACCTCCCTAGGTAACCCATTCCAGTGCTTCACCACCATCCTAGTGAAATAGTGTTTTCTAATATCCAACCTAGATCTCCCCCACTGCAACTTGAGACCATTTCTCCTTGTTCTGTCAATCATTCATCACCTGCATATACAGCATCTAAAACACTGGGCCACTCCTCTTGATTGAGGCATCTTTGTGCCACTGTAATGATACAGGCCTCTGTGGAAGATGTGATTGCTTTCCTAATAGTATAGGCATAGCATTATGGCTTCAATGATCAGGGATGGGGATCTGGCACCATCTCCAGCCTTCCTTGCTTTACCAGAGGATCTGACCCTGTTTGCAGAGTATGTTTTATGAAGGATTATGATGCAAAGGGTGGGAGGGGGAGGCGAGAATGCAGCAACTGTTCAAGCTTAACTGAGCTTCCATGCTGGAATTCTTACCCCAAATCTTCTAATTAATAGTCAGGATTAACAGCTGCTTAGGTTGGGTCTTAGCCATCTAATCACAGCAGCACAGACTCACTGCGCGCAGCATCCTGAGAACTCGTCAGCCTTTCTAGGCCTCCAGATAAACGAGTTAGCAAATTAAACAACAACAAAATGCATTCCCATTTGGATGGGAACCATTGCTTCTGTTGTGCTGTTTAGAGAGGGAGGATTTGCTGGTACAGAGTGGTTCCCACTAGCCCTTCACCTGGGGTCTAGGTTGGATTCCCTCCGAAACCCCCCCCCCACACACACACACACACCTCTACCTTGTCTACGCTACTGATCAGTTTACCATGTTCAATATCATTCATGCCCCCTCAGTCACTCCATCCCACTTTGCAGCAACATGCACAACACCTTGCTGCCCAGCCAAGTGCCAGCTCATTAGGGATATCTGACCTTTGCACCTGAATCGTTTTAATGCCACTGTGGACCTGGAATGGTGCGCCTAGCCCCCTTCGATGCTATCCTGTGATGCACCAACGGCCTTGCAAACTCTCCCAGAACATACTGCTCCCAGGAGCTCAGCTAGGAATTGTGGGCTGGGTACCCAGAGGGCATTGCAGCTGAAATAGTGACAGCACATTAGTATGGATGCAGAGCAAAACCAGAGAATGTGGATATGCTGCATATGCTTAAAGCAGATCAAAACAAATTCTTCTGTGTTCTTTATTAACCTTACATAAGCACTTAGAAGCTGCAGTTGGGATTGGGGCCCCATCAAGCTGGGTGCTGCACATGCATGTGGTAAGCTCCTGCACCAAATCGCTTACCTCTAAGATGACAAGACCAGGAAAAGATGCATCATCCCTGTTTTAAATGCATGGAATTGACCTGCCCGAGGGCACGTAGGGCATCTGTCACAGCAGGGAGTTGAATTTGCCTTTCCTGAGTCCCCATCCAGCACCTTAGCTACAAGAACCTCCCACCCCATTCACTAATCTAAATTCTGTGGCTATCCCGTTATCATTGAAGTTATCTAATGAGGTTCAACAAGGACCGGTGCAGAGTCCTGCACTTAGGAAGGAAGAATCCCATGTACCGCTACAGGCTGGGGACCGACTGGCTAAGCGGCAGGACTGCAGAAAAGGACCTGGGAATTACAGTGGATGAGAAGCTGGATATGAGGCAGCAGTGTGCCCTTGTTGCCAAGAAGGCTAACAGCATGTTGGGCTGTATTAGTAGGAGCATTGCCAGCAGATCGAGGGAAGTGATTATTCCCCTCTATTCGGCACTGGTGAGGCCACATCTGGAGTATTGCATCCAGGTTTGTTCCCCACCACTACAGAAGGGATGTGGACAAATTGGAGAGTTTAGCGGAGGGCAACAAAAATGATCAGGGGGCTGGGGGAATTGCAGTTATTTAGTCTGCAGAAGAGTGAGGGAGGATTCGATAGCAGCCTTCAACTACCTGAAGGGGGGTTCCAATGAGGATGGAGCTCAGCTGTTCTCAGTGGTGGCAGGTGACAGAACAAGGAGCAATGGTCACAAGTTGCAGTGGGGGAGGTCTAGGTTGGATATTGGGAAACACTATTTCACTAGGAGGGTGGTGAAGCACTGGAATGGGTTACCTAGGGAGGTGGTGGAATCTCCTTCCTTAGAGGTTTTTAAGGCCCGGCTTGACAAAGCCCTGGCTGGGATGATTTAGTTGGTGTTGGTCCTGCTTTGAGCAGGGGATTAGACTAGATGACCTGCTGAGGTCTCTTCCAACCCTAATGTTCTAAGTTACAAGAGGAATTTATGGCCACATTTCCCACTGTTTGCAGCCAGATTCCTCCACCAAGGTGGTTTGTAACTGCACTGAACCAGAAAGCTGTAGCACCTGTTAATGCCATGACAGTTTAAGCCCATGTGGGCCCTGAAGCTGTGCACGATGAGCAGCCTTTTACCGTCAGGGATGTATATGCTGTGGGCAGCAGAGTAGTGAGAGGATGCAAGCCTTTCCGACGGGATTGTAATGGCCTTTCTTGTTCAATTCTTTTAACAGTCCCGTTGATTCTCTTCTTGAATGTGCAATATGAACAAAGGGAGCTCAAAGTGTTTTGTCTTGTCCTTTCTCCTGCTGTATTTATTTCATTCAATATGATTGCCTTGAGTCATCGTCTCTGTGGTCACTGGATTTGTGTGTGTATATCTTGTATGTTAGATGGCCCACCAGTAGGTGAACTCACTCCACTCCCATTCACACAGTCCCAGCTTTTCATGGATACTTTCAGAACTCACCTGTCTGTTACAGGAGTGATCCATAAATGAGATGCCCATATATAGTAAATTACTGGATATAGTACCAGTAGATAGGATACATATTCTTGAATACCATTTCAGAGTAGCAGCCGTGTTTGTCTGTGTCAGCAAAAAGAACAGGATTACTTGTGGCACCTTAGAGACTAACAAATGTATTTATGCTGAAATTTGTTAGTTTGTAAAGTGCCACAAGTACTTTTGTATCCTATTTGGATTTGTAGGACCAACAAAAACTTGGGTATTTTTTTCCACTGCAGATGGCTTCCTCCGAGAGCTCTTTATATCAGCTCTTAACAGTACCCACCAAATACCAGCTTGCGTTGGATATTTTGGCGTATCCTGGAATAGCTGGTATTGTCAATCTCCAGACATCTCAGAGGAAAACACAGCCGAAATCTTACAGTATTTCTATGAGAAACCATCATTAGCCAGAGGTTCAATCAAACCTGGCACCAGATTCGCTGAAGTGTTCAAGAACTCTCATCTGAGCGGAAAGATGTAGCGATGCCGGTCTAAGGCACTAGCTAGCATCTTAGGAGGACTGGAGTCCACTCTCAGCTCTGCTGTGGACTCCCTGTGTCAACCTGGGTAACCTCTTTGCCTCAGTTAGCTCTCTACCGTGGGAATGATGCACCTTCCCCTCTCCCAGCATTTGTCTGCAGTCTTGTGTGTGATGTTTGATATAGATTACACGGGAATCTCAGCTTCGTTTTTAAAAAAGTGTTCTAGCCCTTGTGGTCATAAAGAGCTTGCATCCTAAAGGCTCAAAAACAAGAAAGCAAAGAATCCAAAATTCATTATTTTAAAAAAAACCTCATTGTTTTTAGGCCTGTCTTTTGATTGCTGTCTCCTCCCCGTTCCCCCACCACCCCGGTTCTCTCATGAATTTTGAACAGTTGGGGTTGGCAATACTGTCAGTCTTGTCTATTCAGACTGTAAGCTCTTTGGGGCAGAGACTCTTACTATAGATAGTAATTTTTTTTACAGTTCCTAGTACAACGGAGCCTTGATCTTGGCTGGAGCCTTTTGGTGCTACTGTAATACAAGTAGCGATGAAAAGTTTTTTGGCAACCTGGAGTTTCAAGTTGCTAATGAGACAAACCTACCCAAAGATTTCTTAGACCCAGCGTGAAATCCACAGCTTTCACACCATCGCCTTGGAACTGCCCATAGGGCACATTTAATTGTGCTTAGGTTTCAACATCCCCTGGGTTTCTAACTAGAATGTCCCGACTGAAGATCCAATCTGTGTGGCTTCACCCATTTCCTCTTCTAATCAGTCCCTCCCCTTGCTCTTGTTGGCAGCCCTTGCTGATATTTGGGGGCTTGATTGGGAAACAATTCTAGTGCCTAATTCAGGTTACCTAGGGACATGGTAGAGTCTCTATCACTTGTAGTCTTAAGGTGAAGACTTTCTCGGCGATGTGCGATCACTCAAATAGGAGCTAAGGGCTTGCTACAGAAATTATTGGGTGACGTTCTTTGGCCTATACTATGTGGGAAGTCAGACTTGACCATACTGGCTTTTCAGTCTATGAACATAGTGATGTGCATGCAAACTAGGCACAATTACAACAGCAGCAGATGCAATGCTGTTCACTGCACATGACCATTGCTAGCAGCTTCATGCACTATTATCCGGTTCTCACGTTTGCGCCTGCAGTTACAGTAATGTCCACATGGTGCATTTACTCTTGGATGGAGCACACACTGGGCTTGTCTGAAAATTGGGCCCATTGTCTGCAGCTCCAGTTCTTTTAGTGGTGACCAAAGCCTCACCCTCCCCCCCCCCCCAAAAAAAAAGCTCAGCTCTGCCTCCAGCCACTCCCCTTCAGTGAAGCTAATCCTCTGCTTTTGTCAGTGCAGCAAAGGGCTCACCCCACAGCACCTAATAGGCGTCAAATCCTGGTCAAGAATTCTATCAGCAATGGCCTTGTAGCTGTAGCGATCCCTTAGCAGATAATGTGTGTGACTTATTGACAACACCAGCCTAGGTGCTGGGTCGGTCACAAGCCAATGAACCAAGGAATTTCAACTACGGGGAAGCCTCGTTTTGCTGCTCCCACCTCACCCACAGCCCCTTGTTTCTCTCTCCTACGAGGTGCTGCTTGCGTTCCCCTAATGCTTCTCCCCCCCCCCCCCCCCCCCCCCAGCACTTTGGCTCATCTGTGCCCAAGTCTCTTTATATCTTTCAATTCTCTTTTATGGCACTCGGTGCTTGTTGCCATCTGCTCCCAAATGTTCCGTGCAAATCAGAATGTGCTTTTATGGCTTTAATTAAGCTAATAATCGGTGTTTGTGTGCGCCTCAGAAGGGGTGCTGGCACCTCATCCCCCACCCCCTTCAGCGGAAGCCTTTGAAGGCAAGTCAGGTTATTCACCCCACAGCTTGAGACGAGCGGCTTCTAGAGGAACTGATCCTGTGAGGGACTGAGCCCTTTTGCCTCCCTTTGGCTGGAGCTGAGGGCACTCTGCACCCTCTAATATTGGTCTCTTCCTGGATGCCTGCTGTTGGGGAAGCAGATATGTAGGACCGGATTCCCAACCGCTGTAAATTGCCATAGGTCCATTCAACCCATGGCGCTGCCACTATTCACACCAGTTATGGATCTGGCCCTTATAGTAGATCTTAACCAACGGGCTGATTTCGCCGCCTCCTCCCCATTCCCATGAAACTTCCTGCCCATAGTCCCAGCTGAGATTTGGAATGGGTGCTGAAAGGGAACGCCATCCTCCAAGGCTGAAAAGTTGGGGGATGGAGCTGAGCAGCTCTGAGCCAGTCGCTGTTCAGCGCAGCTCTGGCACGCTAGGATGGGGGAATGCTGCTTGAGTGGGTAACCACGGGAGGGGAGAGCGGTTATTACTTTCCACTGTCTTAGGCACAGCTTTGTTCTCCATGCATCCCCCAGGCTGCTGTCACTCAGCATGGGGCAGCAGGTGTACAAGCTGCTCTTGCTGTGCTACCCAGGCATGCGGACTGGCTCGTTAAAAGGAGGGAGAGGAATGGATGCTGCCGAGGTGAATGAAATCAACCCTGAGCCTGCCCAAAAATGGGGAGTGGGGGAGGAAATAATATCCTCTTGATCGGGAAAAAATGCATCAGGCCAAGCAATGCAGCATAGAAAAAGGCAGCCCGAGTGATGCATTAACCGTACACCCCTGTTATACATAGGAATGGGACATGCTGGTCCAGTGGATAAGGCATTAGACTGGGAATCAAGAGACTTGATCTCCCTCCCCTCTGCCACCCCTGTTACTGAGCTGCTGGGTGACCACGGGCAAGTCCCTTCAACTGTTGCTGTTTTTATTTAAAGCTCCAGCTCCCAGAATCATGTGATTAGAAGAGGATATCAGTATTTCTAACCTTCATGATTGTAGAGAGAAGCTTGAATCCTTAAGACTAGAAGGGGAAAAGAAAAGAATGCAGTGAATTGTTTTAATTTCCTCACTCTTTATTTGTATTGTAGCATCTGGGAGCCCTAGTCATGGCCCAGAACCCAACTGCGTGCAAACACACTTTTTTTGGTGCCTGACTCATGACTGACTTGGACACTTGTGGCAGACAATGCTTCACTGCACCTCTGTTTCTCCTCTGCCACTTTGTCGGACTTGTCTATTTCAGAGCAGGTACTATATCCTACTATTTCTGTACAGCACCTAGCACGATGAGCTTCCAAACCTGGCGAGGGTCTCCAGATGCTTAAAACCAATAATCCCCACCCAGTAGAGTACATGGTAGAGCTAGGCAAAACTTTTCAGCCAAAACGCCTCTTCACTGAAAAATGCAGATTGGGCTCAACCAAATCATTTTGCGAACGTGTCCTGTTCACTGAATTGCTTGGGTTCAGAACAAATCAAAACATTTCATTTCAACACGTCTGATGGAATGTGTTTGATTTTTCTGGGTTTTATTCAAAGTGACTTTTTTTGAAATTTGCTTCAAGTTTATGAATTGAAAACATAGTTTTGATTTGAAAATGGATTTTTTCCCTCACTTTTCAGTTTACTGAAAAACTTACATCGGATCAACCCCAAGCAATAGCTTTTCCAGAACCGCTAGGGATCTCCAAAATCAGTTGTTCCCCTAATGTGCCCTTGCACTTGTCCACAAGCTGCAGCTAAAGCAGTAGATAAAGGTCCTGCTGTTTCTGGCACCAAAACGCAGCATAGGAACTAGTCAGCTGGAAAGGAGGCAAGGCCAGGTTGTTGGATCGAAGTGCACCTACCCGCTCCCCCAAAGGACATATGACTGAAAAGAGAAGCCGTGTGGCTTATCACACTCACTGTTGCGGCTCCTGTTACACTGAGCTCTGCTTGATCAAGTCCAGCCCATCAGCAAGATGAGATTTTATTTAAATGATGGCACTTCCCTTGTTTGTTTGTGCTGTACTGATCAATGAACTAATGATCCCAGCAGATGCGTGAGTCAGGCACGTCTTGTCTTCTCTTTCCCTCACCCTCCGCCCCAGCCTTATTTTACAGCAGGGAAAACAGTCTGATGGGGGAAACCACCTGGCCAAGGTCACAGTGTGTCTGCGGCAGAATCAGACTCCAGGAGGCCTGACGCCCATTGCCACCCTTATTTCTAAACCCCTCCTAGCTCTCATCATAAATCTCTGCAGGGCTTCTTAGGCAAGTCCCCTCTGTCCTCTCCCTCTATCCTTAGTCTTGACAGCAATGGAAAGGAAGAGGAAGGTGAGGTGAGTTAAACACTCTTGACCCTTAACAGTAAAGGGCCACTCATTCGGGAATCCGGATGCCTCTGGTTTGTTCCCTGACTTTGAGCAAATAACATTTTGCTGTGCCTGTTTCCCTCTCAGGCAAATTCCCTCTGAGCCAAAAAGGGAGCCATGCAACAATTTTATTTGATTTGTCACCGTATCACCCCTGTTCCACTTTGCCGGAGGAACTCAAATGTGCTGTAAAAATATTTATTAAACCTTAAAGGCTGTTTAATAGGCTCCATTGACCACAGGTATTGCCCTGTCTACTGCATCAGCCTAGTTAGAAACAAATCCTGTATCTGTCCCTTTAAGGTGTTCATGTAGGGGAGTTCTTCCGGCAGCTTAAAACATCCTTTCCAGTCCTAAATTAACCCTGTACACTCATCTTGGCTGCTGCTAGTCCCGGGCCAGCACACAGTAGGGAGTGTGGTCGAGGCTAAGCAGAGCTCTGAGAGTCAGGACCTCTTGCCCTTGCAGTTGGAAGCATTAACAGGGGGACTCTCTCCTGGGAAGCAGCGACTCCGAAAAAGATTGAGCATCATGGTGAATAATCAGCTGAACGCAACCTTCCAATCTGACAGTGTGTGGTCAAAAGAGCTAATGCCATCCTGAGCTGTGTAAACAGGGGACTCTCAAGGAGGAGTAGGGAGGTTATTTTACTGGGTGTCACTGGTGGTGGAAGGCCGTGTCCGGTTTTGGTGCCCACAATTCAAGAGGGATGGTGATAAATTGGAGAGGGTTCAGACAGAAGCTTTGACAATGATTAAAGGATTAGAAAGCCTGCCTTATAGTGATAGCCTCAAAGAACTCCATCTAGTTAGCTTAACAAAGAGAAGATTAAGGGGGGATTTGATTAGTCTGTAAGTATCTACACGGGGAACAAATATTTAATAATGAGTTATTCAGTCTAGCAGAGAAAGGTACACCGTGATCCAATGGGTGGAAATCGAAGCTAGACCTATTCAAGTTGGAAATACGGTATACATTATTGATGCTGAGTACTTAACCACTGGAACCATTTACTGAGGGTCATGATGGATTCTCCATCACTGAGAATTTTTAAATCCAGGTGGGATATTTTTCTAAAAGAGCTGTTGTGGGAGTTACTCTGGGGACGTTTGATGGCTTGTGTCCTCCAGGAGGTCCGGCTATAGGTTATCAGTTGTCCCTTCTGCCTGGCTTTAGAATCTATAAACCTTCCCCTGCCATTAACACATGAAGCTGAACAAAATCATGCATTGAAACCCTCTTGCATGAGCTGGAGGCATTGTCAGATCAGATCTGCAAGGAGGAGGGTGGCAAATGATAGAGGTACAGCAACCACTTACCTGTCTCACTCCCCACATAGACTCCAACACATGCCCTGCCTCACCCAATATCCCCCCTCAGACACACTCCCTTCCCTGGCATGCACACCAACACACACCCTTAGGAACTTACAAGCACACGTGTAAATCCCTGCACACATTCACTTTCTGCGGGGTGGACAGAGGCACACTTTCCCTTCCCTTTCCTCGATGTATGCACATACATTGACTTTGTCCTCCTCCGCTCCACAGCCCAGCTGACCTTCAAACCCGCAGGTGGTCTCCTCCCCTCCTCAGTTCAGCTATATGCGCACACCTTGATAAGGCCTCAACATAGACAAAGCATTATGTAATGTTAAATGCCACATCCATTCTGGCATTTTTAACGCAGCAATGGTTAGACAAGGAGGCCTCAGTATGAGCATAAAGGGAAAAAATTCACTCTTTCTTAGGGAATGGGACAGTGCTGAAAATGGAGTCAACAGGACCCAGTGAAAGGGCTGCTCTGTCCAGCCGAATTGGCACTTCTCTCCCCTCCTGGCCCCAGGGAATTTGTTTTGCACGTTGTTTCTTTCCTGACTGAGCTGCCATGATGGCTCTCTGGTGGGCAGATCCCCTGCGCTGAGGAGAAATGGAGACACACCTTTTGGGTAGATAGACCATTCCCCTTTCCAGTTTTCCTTATTGATTGGCTCACTTAGATCAATAGTCACCCTACAGCTGAATAGCCCTCAATTTTAGGTATTGTACAACCTCCTCAGACTTGTATAACAGCTAGTGGAGTAATTGGAGTATCTGGTTCATTATTTTGCTGTTAATCACCCTAACCTATCCTTTGCTCACTCTCATCCCATCACTTCCATGGTATTTATGCCCCCTTACACCTCACTAAATGATTCTTCTCCCTCCTTGGGAGCTTCCAGAACTTGCAGCCCATTCTCATATCTTCCCTCCTTTGTCACTTAGTCCTGATGGGACATTGTGGGTCTGGGGGTGCATGTGAGAGAATGACACACGCACACACACACACACACAGAGTTTTCCTTTATCATCTTTGTTCTGCATTATGGTTCCCTACACTGCCTCATGACGTGTGACATAATTGCCTCGGAACAGGCTGCCTGCCTGTCATATCTTATTGCTTGGGTAAGAGATCAACAAAATGCAAAAAACGCCACAATTTAAAAGCATTCAATGTCTTTTATGTATTCTCCTCCTGTTAGAAACATATTTATTAAAGTTTTGACATGTAGAAGGAGCCTCAGTGAGTGATGATAAAATTCAGAACAGTAACAGCGCACTGAAAGGGACACATTAAAGTTAATGAATAAATGGGCCGATTTCCACTAAACTGGCAATAGTAAATAAGCAGCATAAGAAACGGAAGGAAAGGCAGAAGCTGTACGTTCTCATTCCAGGGAGGAGCAGATATAAATTGGGCATAAATAGTTGCAATGGGGCCTGATGGATATGGATCAAGATTTATGGACGTTGCAGATTTTTTTAATGAAGTATGATGATGCTGTCAAGGTCTGGAGAGAAAGCCACAAGAGAAATTCCACCTTGGAGGAAAACTGTCCCACAAAAGATACAGCAGAGGGCAGTTGCTGGATGATCGTCAGGACAGTTAAATACAGAGCCTCTCGCCCTCTAGATCACCAGTTCAAACATAGAAACCGTAACCCCTTGTTATTCATATTGATTTGCGCTACTGCAGAGGCCTAACCGAGGTCAGGCCTATTGTGCTCGGTGCTGTGAAGACCTACCCCAGTTGGCGGTGTGATTGCAGCATGAGTAGACATACCTGAGCTAACAGATCTAGCTAGCTTGAGTAACAATAGCGGTGAAGCCACAGCAGCATAAGCTCATGGGCTGAGTATATACCCAGGCTCTCAGGTGGGCTGGTACAAGCTCCAGGTTTGTGAAGTGTTGAATTAATCCAGCCCCTCATGGGATCAGACCCCTTCTAAAAGTATCAGTCACCCTTCTCTCTCCTGTGTTGAAAGTTTCAACGGAGGGAATTGAATGGACTGTGGACACTGAACGATCCTAGGCCACGTCTTCAGTTAGTTAAAATGTGTTCACCAACTCTTTGTAACGTGTTAAATACGACAGCCCCCAGTGTAGAAAGGAACATGCTATGCTCAAAAGTGTTAGCTGGTCATGGTTAAGAGGAGGGTCCCCAGCTAACATGCTTTCTGAAACACGAGTGCATGACTGTGTTTAAAATCATGTCCCTCTAGCTCGAAATCAGGTCACTGTAAAGTCGCGAGGCACTTTAGTGATGGGCTGATGCAGGGAACGTTTGCACTTCCTCTGCCTGTGCTGTACCTAATCTGTGGATAGAGGGTATCTGTTTCTAGGGCACTTTTCATCCGCATTAATTTCACTTTCCCTAAATCACAAACACCCTTTGTGTGCCTCCTTTTCAGTTTTTCATGCTCTTCTTTCTCCTGCCATAGTATGCATGTGTGTTTGGAAGCAAAGATGCTTTATCCTGAAAGTCTGTTCCCTTGTTTTGTTGTTCAGTGAAGACACCACTGCATCTTTGTAATGGCAAATATATTTAAAGATCACAATAGAGATGTTGATTCATTGAGTCTAACCCCCTGCGAGTTCAGGATGGAATCCTCAGATAGGCAATGTACCTGATATTAAACTGATATGATATTTAATCTGACAAAAGATCGGGATGCACCAGAACACACACAAATCAGTGATTTCCATTTGCCTGAAGCACTGAGTGAAGTGGGTTGTGGGGACAACATTAAAGGAAAATAAATTCTTGTTTCTAAATGTCCCTGAAAGTACTGTTTGGTGGCTAGTTATTTAAGGGATTCTGAGTGCTAGTGCGCATACCTACGTTTTGTGGTTCTGTGTTCTTTAATTGCTGTAATTATATGCCTGGCCCTGAAATTCGAGGTCAGAGATCCTGTCTCAGAGTCACTTAGTCAGTAGCAATACAATGAAAATACCAGTACTTCTTTCTCTTTCCATTGGAGTTGGAAATGCCATGAGAACAGTTTTTCTTGCAGCATTGTAGCACATCTTCCCTCTGGAAAACAGAAGTGCAGAAGCAAGAAAATGAAAATCCATAACCAGGTGCAGCTCACACAAACCGTGTGACTCTGTCCCCTTTCTAGTGTCTAGACAGGGTATAGAGATTTGTTATGCATCTGCCACTTACGGTGTACTAGGATACTTGATCCTTCAACATGGATGCATGCTTTTCGATTCCAGGTTTAAATCCCCCGCCCCCCCCCCCCCCCAGATGACCCTTTCACTGCTCTATTATTATACAAGCATTTTCAAACACACAGTTGGAAGGTTCAGCTTTGTTCTTGTTTTAATTAACAGTAGCTAAACCAAGAACATTTTTTTCTGAAACTCCGCTTGCCATGATTTAGAGGCTCAGAATAAAACAGTCAGCCAATCCAAGCCCACCTGGTTCTGCAAAAACCAAGATCAAGCCGATGGGCTTTTAAAAGCCCATCTCAAGGCCTGATTCCCGTCTCACCAACACAATCATAAATCAGGACTAACTCCATTGATGTCAGTTGGGTGGCACCAGTGTAAAACTGCTGTCAACAGAATCAGACCCTGTGATTTAAAAAAAATAATAATCAGAGTTCGTTAAATTGCCCCATCCTCCAAAAAAACCAACCACAAACAAAACCAAATGAGTGTCATTCGTCATTCCAAATGAGTGCAGAGATGCAGTGGGCCTGTTGTGCTTAATTCTACATGACATTTAATTAACTTTCCAACAACTGCCTTGTACTGTGTTCCGTGAAGAGCTTGTGCAACAAATTGGCATGGTCTTGTGAGCCGTATTTCGCAGACCCTACAGTATGGTAGAAGGACTCCCTGGTTGAAAGAAGTCAAGCCAATGGCCTGAGTTATTATTCAGAGGAACTTTCGCATGAGCCTGAAGTAGTGACTCCATCTCTTCCCCAGCTGCCAATACGGTGCTGCATCACTGAACTATATAATTGCATATTTGTTCCTGTTGGGTCTTTAAACATTAGGGCCCGGTGTATAATTCGTGGTGCCTGTGCTGCCGAAGCTGCTGTGTAACTACAGAATAAAAGATTGTATTGTGGGGCCCACTGCTACATAGCTGCTCTTGGTGATTTAAAACAAAGTCTTATCTAGAGCAGAAAGGACTAATTTATGTTTTTCTCAGCTCTCTCGGGAAAGTCTTCCATACGTCTACACTGCAAGGTGACACTGAGTCTGAGTCTGGGCCAACTGACTCCAGCTTGCAGAGCTAAATATAGCCATGTAGATGTTCCCGCCCATGCTGCAAGTCTCTGTCTCTGGCTGGGTTTCAGAGCCCAGGCTCCAGCCCAAGCGGGAATGTCTAAACTGATATTTTTAGCTCTGCAGCCCAAGTCTCATATGCTCTATTTTCTATATTTCTCTCTCTCTCCCCTTATTAGTGAGTCATGTATATGGAAATTCAAGAGATGGTCTGAGAGTAGTGGTTGGGTACCATAGTTCCGTAGCTAGAGAGCATAGGATTAGGTTTAGGGTAGGGACAGGAATTTGGATTCAAAGCTGGAGCAGAGCTTTGGTTAGAGTTGGGATTGAATGGAGAGATCCTGGAAAGATTTCCACACCAGATAAAAAAAATCTCAGTTCCATGCGATTTACACTTTCTCCTTGTACTACATCCAAGTCCAATGCTGCAAAGAGGATCTTTCTGGTTTTGGGTTTCAATTTGGAGTCAATGTTAGTTGGATTTGGGATTCTGGCATTTAAACCCAAATTCAGGCAGATATCCAGGTCCATCTCAGATCATTAGAAGATCTTCCTTGATGGATTTACAGGAACCAAACTTTGAACCAGACCCTGCTATGTATCATGTGTCCTCCTTGACCAAGGCAACCCCTATTTTCAAATTTTAAAAACTGCTGTTCTTTTATGGCCATAGTTTGAAGAGTTCTCAAAACATTCATGGGAAAAACAAAGAATTTCTACCAAGTCCTGTTTCCCTGAACACCGAAAGAATCAAACAGCAGGAGACAGTTTCTTTGCTTACAGCATCAAGTCCCTTTCTAGACAGCACTTAGCCCAAAAGCATGTGTTCTCTCTCTTGCTTTGCTATGCTATGCTACTAGTGCTTAAGTGTCCGTATCTGGTACGTCCTTGCTGCCTTTTCTCTGGTCTTTTCAACTGTTTTTCATGGGCACACAAACATTCACAAAACAATACCCAAGGAAAACCCTCTACCTGCGTGTTCCTTCAGTGTGCTTTTGTTTTGGGTGGAAGCTGCTATTCTTTCCGCTACCTGGTTCTAGAGGGAACTTAAGTGTTTCTTACACGGATCTCAGATTTAGGGTAGCTGTTACATCCACCAGTTTCAATGAGGTTTAACCCAACCCATGACAATACATTTTGCAGTTATAAAACACCAAACATCTTGACTGATGAAATGAAAAACAAGATGCTTCAGGGGTTATAGCCTTGAAAGGCACAGATCTACTTAACTAAACCATTAGTTTAAGTGACTGCCCTTTTCTTTCTTTGCAGCAGTAAAGCACAGAGAAGAAGAATGCAGACAATCTATGACAGCAGAATTGTTTCTAACTAGAAGGTTTTTCAAAGTTGTCTAAGTGTCGTCAACTCTTCTTATAGTCTGAATGTATTTGTCATGGTGTCAGTTATCTCTGTTAAAGAAGTCCTCTTATGAATCTTTCAGAGCTTAACACCTGAGGGAAAGTGTATTACAATCCCTGACTTAAATCTGACTGCCATTTCTACCTCACTAAGAAAAAGGGAGAATGCACCTCTTTCCCCCACAACATGATTTTTATGCTGGAGAACAGGGTTACCACAGTAGCCCCGTGACATTCTCCATGTCTCCAGAGAACAGCTGTAAGGTCCGAACATGGGTGTGGGATGGAAGGACCAATCTCAAGAAGGTGCATGGTGAGAGAGGCACTGTGATCTAGTGGATAGGCCTTTGTAGTGAGACTCGGGGAACCCAGCATCTATTGACCCGACATGTGATCTTGGCCAAGTCACTTAACTTCTCGGGGCCTCTCTTTCCTTGCCCACCTTTTGTCTATCTTGTCTCCAATTGGTTTGTATGCTCTTTGGGGCAGACATTCTGTTTCATCACCTAACAGAAGAGGGCCCTGATTTTGGTAGGGGATGCCTAGCACTGCTGCTCTACAGCTAATAAGAGGAAGTATCTTCATCTGTGTGGCCCATTTATTCTTTTCCCTCTCTGTGGAAACGGATGAAAGTCAGATCAATTTGTATGACAGCTTTTCTAAGGTGTATATTTGTCCCCCAGGAATAGGACTTACACATCTGTCTCAGCTTCAGAGACAAGCCAACGTCTGACTAATAGGGGTTAGGAGGAAATTTTCCCTGGGCACAGATTACCCCAGAACTGCCTGCTGCATGGTTTCCTACACCACCTTCTGAAGCCATTGTCATAGGTAGCTGCTGAAATTAATGGACCACCAGTCTGATCCAATAAGACAGAGAAATAGGAATTGCCAATCTGGAGTCTTTAATTATGCCCATCCCCATAGTATCTGTACACCTTGCACATCTTTGAAAGTGAGCCCAAGGAGAATTCTTGACTACATGAAAGCATTTTGCACTGGCCACCAAACAGCTGGGGGAAATGGCAAACCCTTCTAATCTGTGAGAATATCCAACTGAGGTGAAAGGCTCCATAGCCCATTAGCAATATCCTGGCCTGACTGTTTCTGTGACACTACCATGTTTGCATGTCATACATTCTAAGGAAATTACAGGGCTTAGTGGAATGTGATAGTAAACACCAGACAATCATCCAACTCCCACCCTGAGGGACAAAGAGAAATGTAAAGCAAGCAAAGATCTCAAATATTCCACAGTTGAGTGGTGAAAGCCTTAAAAGGAAATGGTGGCAGTGCATACATCTACTCCCCAAGGCTTAGAGTGTTCCACCTTTTCCTGCTTAATGTAACGGTAGATTTCGTTCGTTCCCCTTCGGCTATTAAGTTACTTATTGATCATGTTCTTCAAAGAAAAGTGGTTTTAAAAAAAATAAAGCAACCCGCAAACAACCCACACTCTCAGTGGGAAACATCCCAGCACGGTATCTCGCTTTTTACCACCTAGGGCCATGTTGAATCTTTCCTTTTTTGCCATCGGCAGTGTTGTCAAGCTGAAAGACTACATCTTACAAGTTACTAAACAAAATCCAATTAAGCCGCTGGGTTAGAAATGTAATTGTTACAAAAGGTGGCATGTCAGATGGTGAGATGTTATTAAAAAAAAAAAAGACAACAGTCTGAGCTTTTTCTTCCCTATCATGTCATGAATGCTTCAGATTGAAAGTGTGCCATACAGATGTTCTTCCAGCATACAACCCATCTCTTATAAGGTTATTCCCTAGGAGGGAAGCAAGTCTCAGCAAAACATTTGTTGCAAAAAAGGAATGGTTTTCAGTAGAGAGATTGTGAAATTAACAATGTTACTTACATAGGTACAGCTCAGTCTAAATAGCTGAGAGAAAGGGTGGGAGAAAGTGGGAATTATCCACATTTTACAAAAGAAGAAATAAAACTGTTGCAAATTGTTAGTTCACTTCCCCTTAACCTCAAGACCACCCCTTTCTGTAGAGTTGTGTAATATTTTTATTATTCTCTTATGTACTTTCACACTGTCCTTCACTAAGAGCTGTGGCCTGGGCTCCATTTCTCAGGCTGTAAAATGGGGAGCCTATTATTGTCACTCCATTTTGTCTCGGGGGAGTCATAGGCTTAATTCTCACTTGTTGGTAAAGTGTTTTGAGATCCTCCCTTGGAAAGTGCAAATGTTATGGCTGGTATTTCTTTACTCAAAACAGCCCCTTTTTGACTAAACCTTAAGCCAGCTATTTCTTGAGCAAACCCTTGAGGTTTTGTCCAGCACTGGCTTTTTTTTTGGTGTTACTGTCTGAACATAGCCATTCAGAGCTGCTTCTCATTTATCCTGTATTTGGTGTGAAGTCGGTCTATTAACAGAACTAAGCATTATTCCAGCATATGAATGGATGAAATATTACGGCCTTTGTTAAGCACAAGGGTCATACAAGGTGATCACAATGGTCTTTTCTGGCCTTAAATGAGTCTGACTATAAATTAGTCTACGCACTAGAGGTGGACAAAGCTTTTTAGCTGGAGCTTTTTTTAGCTGGAAAATTAAAAATTGCAGACACCCTGAATCTGCAAGAAATTTAGTGATGAATTTGTCTAAAAAACCCCAACAAACTAAAATTCTGAAAAAATCTAAACATTTTGTTGACCTTTTCTAATTTTTTTTATATTTTGATTTGAAATGACTATTTCAAAATTTACTTCAGTTTTATTTGTAAAACTTTTAAAAGCTCAAAAGCTAAACAAAATGATTTTAAAAAAACTTTTCAGTTCACCAAAACTATTTAAAAAAAAAACCAAAAACCCAACTCCTTGCAGGATGACCTGCAATTATTTATTTATTTTTAGAATGGCCATTAAACCAACAAATCAGTTATTCACACAGCTCTACTAACCACCTTGACTAGTTTTCTATTCACAAATTCCATTTCACCACTTTATTCTCAGTCCAGCGTGACCCTTTGTTAGCAGACACAGAAAATGTTTTTGGTCCTTGATTCAGGTAACACGGGAGCACATGCTTAGCGTTAAGCACATGAGCAATCCCTCGAAGCAAATGCCTATTTCCCTTGCAGCAATGGTCGAGTAACACTCATCAAGGAAGAAGATGCAGCTGACACCTAATGTGTTTTATTTAGAGCTGAAATGATTTTGAATTACTTTCATCCGGCACTCAGTATAACTAAGCAACTGATGAATAGCTTGGATGATACCTTTTCCCCACCTGCCTAGCACAATACAAGGGACAAATCCAGGTAATAGCATGGAGATGATCAGTTAGAGAGAACCTCACACTGAACTAATGAAATTCTAATGGGACTTCAGCTTGTTGGGCCTTAATACAATTTTCAGACTGACCTTGGCTTATTGCTATCAAGAATGGCTGTGTGGTCTGCCAATCACTGCGCTAAGTATCCTGGGCAGAACCTAATAAGCAGAAGGCAGTGGGAATTGAACCCTGGATCTTCCCCGAATCCCCTTCTTCAGTTGGCTTCAGAGAACAAGGCAGCCTGTAATTTACATGGTGCTCATGATTTGCAGGTGAGGTGGTCGAGGGCATCCCTTGCCTCTCATTCATTTTGTCTCAGACCCAGTGGAAAAAATTATGCCTCTCTGAGATTTGGGGCCTTCCACTTTGCCAGTATCAGCCACCCACCCAAGTAAGGAGTGTTTAAAAACATGCGGTCAGATCCAGCTGTCTGGAAGCAGATCTATTAGGCCATATCCACAGCTGGTGTAAATCTATTGACTTCAATGACCCTGCAACAAGTTACACCTGCTAGGGATCTGGGTCAAAATATCCAAATCAATACTTGGGTGCAGAAATGCCCATTTTCCTTGCTTCAGTGTCTATCTGCGGCTACTAATGCAGGACTGGCAAGTGTACGAGTTCAAATTATTCCCTCCAGTGTGCACTGTTTACCATTTGTCAACACTGAATTTTATCTGCCACAATGCTGCCCATTCACCTAATTCGGCTAAATCTCTTTGAAGTTCCTCACAGTCTTCTCTCATCTTGATACACCTACATAATGTAATGTCAACTGCCCATTTTGCCCCCTGAATGTTTGTCCCAGTGATTAACCAGATCACTGATTAATTGTTAAATCACTGGCTGCCTTTCCCTGGAATCTTGGGCCTTTCACCGTTAACCTTTAACCATGTTGAAAATTGACCGTTTATCCCTTCTCTTCTTGCTGCCTCTTTCAAAATGAGGTAATACATAACAGCAGAGAGAGACTGAGAAATTCAGAGGCAAGGAAGTTTGGAGCCAGAGCCAAACTTTTCCATAGTCCAGACATGTTTGGATGTGGGGTTTCAGACTGGTGATATCAGTCACCTATGAAGTTTTGCTTCCAAAATTAAGAATTTCACACCCCTAGCTATGAAACTTTTGTAGTAGGGTGGAGATGAGGCCTCTGCTACCTAAATCGCATCAAACTTCTTCTTGAAATTATTGTTAGACAAAACCCAGGCCCCACCCAGCAGAAGCTGCTTGTGGCCATATTTTGTTCTAAATCCTCCACTGTAATTATTTGTTCTCCCCACACACCCCAATAGAGGTGAAGTCGGGGATAAAGTCATCCAGTAATTGAAAGGGCCAAGCGGCAAGAAGAAGAGCTGAAGTGACCGCTTCAGGACTCCAGTAGGACAGAGGGATGCCCTTTCATTGCTACTTGCTTTTAAAGCTGTGCCCTAGGGGGAGCCACTAAACTCTAATCATGCAGAAAGAAAAAGAGCTCTGTTGCACCCCTGTTTTGCCAAGAGCTGTGGAAAGCACTTGGCACTATGCTACTCATCTTCTGGACCAAGTATGAAGCTGCTGGAATAGGTGCTTCCCCCTCCCCCTCACCTCTTTGTAAAAGCGTCAAACCTGGTTTCTTTTTAAGCTCTCCCGGTGGCTTTGTTCCACAGCTGAGATGAGCTAGAAGGGGCTGCTCCATACTGTTCTGCCGCTGTATGGGAAAGACCAAGCCCCAGCTCTGAGTGGTGGTGGTGTTTTTCTCTCTCTCACACGTGTGCACATTTACGTACATCCCTATGCGTGCACTCTCACACACCCCACACCCATATGCACTCACACGTGCAAGCACATACTCATGGACACAGGTACTCCCCCTCCCCCATCTCATACGTATGTGCTATGCCTGGACAGAGATGGCAAATAGAGGGGCCCTAAGACTCCCGTTCACTTCAATGGCTTTGGATCTAGCCCCAAAAGAGGGCCTTTGTTATCAGGCATTGCAGTCCTGAACATATAAACCCACCTGCAAAGCCAGGTGCCACCCACCCCACCAGGAAATCTGCCTTTAGAGGAAGGCACCTCTGAGAATGAGTTCTTCCACAGTAGGGAATCAGCATTTCCATTGCTAGGATGCCCATTCTGGTGCATGATGGTGTTATGCCAACCAGAAGACAGTGGTGCATCCGCCGAGCGGAGAACGTGGCAGATAGCTGTATTACGGTTATGAATATTATGCGTACCTCTGTTTATTTGATGGTGGTTATGCTGTTTGTTAGAGGGTTAACGTTTAAGGGAGCTCACCACACATACCTTCACACACCACCCAGGAAAGGGTACGTGGCTGGCTATCTGAAGCCACTGTAGTCAACACTGAAGAGACAATTACTGCATCTTTGATGGCCTCCTCCTACCACCCCATGTGTTAACCAGACAAGTTCGGCAGGGGGAGGAGGACCCCAGCTTGTGAACACAAAGAACAAAGGGTCCTGCCTGGTTTTAAAACAGCATACTTCCTGAAGCTGAGGGCAAATAGTGGGCAGAGACAGTGTCTAGTCAGAAGCAGATTATCTATTCAATTCCCTGATGGTGGGTTGGCTGGTATAAGCTAGGCCTACCTATGCTAGTACAAGTAGCCCCTTTCTCTCACTGCTATGTTCCTATGGATAGATAAATAATATATTTTGAGGAAGCTGTCCTGAGTCGCCGCAGTTTCTTACTGATCACAGCTCCTGAAGGGAAGTGCTTTGCAGGCTATAAAACCAGTTGGGCCTGCTAAGGACACAGGGATGTTGGTGCCTGGAGACCCAGGATAAAAGTGGGGCAAATCACAGGATTCCACCCTGAGAGAAGTGCAGATGCTGGGCCTGTCACTGGAAAGGGGTGCCCATGGAGAGAATGAGAGAGATCCAGCTATCCCTGAACTGTGACATGCAGATAGGAGAGAAATACCCACCTGTTGCAGGCAGGGTTAGGAGCATGAGCTTGCCCATGTCAGCGGGTGAGGCAGGGAGGATGCTGGATTTTCAAAGGAGGATCCAGAACATTAATAATATCTAATATAGGAATGGCAATTGGTACCTTCTACTTTACCACCCCCAAGACTAAGAACTCAGTCTTTAATTCATTAATTAATTCTCACAATATCCCGGTGAAGTGGTATCGTTATGCTCATTTCAAAGATGAATAAACTGAGGCACAGAGAAGGGAAGTGACTTGCCTCAGATCACACAATATGTCAGTGACAAAGCCAGAAGTAGGACCCAGGATTCCTGATGCCCAATCACCATGCAGTATGCACAAGTTTGCTTATCAGATGCTCTTGACTGCAGTCCCTACCTACCTACCTCTCACATACTTTTCTCAGTCTCTCCCACTCTCTATCTATTTCTGTCTAACTTATACCAATCACCGTAGTGTCTAGGCTGCTACTTCCTCCCTGACTCTCTCCATCCTCTCATTGTTGGAGCCTGGGGACAGCTTAGCCGCCTCAGGTTGGTTTTTTTGCCTTCATTCCTAATCTAATTTATGCATAGCTTCCTCATATTTGCAAAACATAAAAAAAAAAACCTTTAAAACTAAGAGGCTGCTTTCCATTCCAGAGGTGGGTTATGTTCTCCACCATGCACACGCATGCATATTTTTGTACAAGTTTGATTCAATGTAGCTGACACAAAAACCACTTAGTTGTTTCCCCTACATCATCCTAAGTTAATACTCCTGACAGGCTGCAAGATGTTTTTCAGCAATTTTTCTATTTCAGCTTTTTCCCCCCCGACCCCCCACCTCTCCTCTTTCTTTTCTTTCTCTCTCTCCTCTGCTGTAAAATTTCTTTTAGTCTAAAAAGCTGAACAAACCCCTACGCTTTGTATCCACTGCGTTTGAAACAAAAATTGAAAGGGCATCTATGGATGCAGGATCTGACAGTTTGAATCACTCAGATGGATTTTATTTGTATGTGTTTCAGTTTTCAGGGGATACATTTAACCGTTCATGAGCAGCAAGAGACCAGAGTCTTCAGGCTCTTTGTAGTCACAAGACAGGACTTGGTTTTGGCCTTGCCAACGTTTTTGGATGGCAGGGCTTCAGTGCTGTGAGCTACTACGAACTCGGCTCCATTCCATTACTAGCTTCTTTTCTTTTTCTCTTTTTGAGTGGGCTTGAATTAATGCTTCTGAAATCGAGAGGTCGCTACTGGCCTGCGTAGCATGCTGTGTAGTCTGCACCATATTTCCAAAGCCGTCCCTTCTCGGCTCTGCTAATCTATCTCGGTCCCCTGCTCTGCCAGTCCTGGTTCCCTAATGCAACTTGGCTAATGCTCCTCCATCCTGACCTGCAGCATCTTCTGCTAGTGCTTCCCTTAGCAGCAATGCTATGCCCCTGACCGGCACTCCCCTGCTATTCTATCCCAGGACCCCTCCCCACCCAGTTCTACTGATGCACCTAAATTCTGACCTGAAGCATCTTCTGCTTTTCCAGTCTAGTGCTTCCCGTTCCGACAGGAGTACTGTGCCTCTCAATCTTGACCTCCAGTATCACCTGCTATTCCAGTCCTAATCCCTACACAGCTCTGCTGGGCACCACAACCCTGGCCTTTTCTCTGTTTTTTCCCCCTCTCTCTTCCCTGTCTAATCCCTTCAGACATTCACTCTTGATTTGCTATCTGCAGTCATAGCTACATTTCCATGTTCGCGCTACCCACTGGGAGCAAGTGCTCTGTTTTAGCCACAAATGGTAGGTGGTCGCATTTCCAATACACACTTACCTTTCTCACCTTAAATAGCTTGTTAGAACGTCTCTTATGTATTATATTTCTGTAGACAAGTGTAAGACAAACCAGAGAAAAGAGCTGATCGTGCTTATGAATTATTAAAGGAGAAGAGCACAATTAAGACTACAAAATAGCTCTTTAAAAATCTCACTCTTCCAGCGATTTCTGCTGAGTTATTGGAATGCAGGTATGACCTGGGAGCAGCAGAAGCAGTGTGCGTCCAAAGGACACTTGGCCCCGTGTTTTGCATGCATTTGTGAATGGACATTCTGCACCTAGGATACTTGGGCAAGAGTTCTGTATGCATAGGTGAATGGATTTTCCATATCCAGGCTCACCAGAGCCAGAACAGTGCGCGCGCATGTTCTGAGGTTAATTCCGTCCGTAGTCATTGCTTGTTGCCACACTTCGTCATGCCAACCAGTGATGCAGGCAGAGAATGCATTGTTCAGTTGGGATGTGCAAATGATAAAGCAAATCTGTGCCTGGAATTTACCTTGGGTGGAAATGGATTCCCCAGGCTTTTGGGTTCTAGCTAATGAGGTTATTTGTACCATTATTTATGCTACAGTAGCACTTAACCTACCCAAACTGAGATCAGGGCCCCCATTGTGCTAGGCACTGTACAAAACGTAATAAAAGAGAGCTTGCAGGGTAAATAAACAAGACAGATAAGGTCTTGGAGAACAGAATTATAACGCATTTTGTTCAGGGCCAGCGCTTCCACTAGGGTGCCAGGATTTGGGGGGCAGCATTTCGCCACCGGCGGCGATTTGGCAGCAATAAATTGGCCACCGAAACGCCTCCGAGAACGCAGCTTCAGAGGAGCTGCTGCTGCGGGGGGATGGGGAGCTGCCGCGGGCGGGGGCGGTTAATGGCTGCGGGGGGTTGGGGAGCCAGCCATCATGGGCAGGGCGGGGTGGGGAGCTGCTGCGGGCAGGGGGGCTGAGCCACCGTGGGGGATGGGGAACTGGCTGCTAGGGGGTGGGGGGGGGCACAGGGCTGGTGCAAGGAAGTTTTTCCTAGGGCGCGATCAGGGCCGGCGCGCCCACTAGGCGACCCTAGGCGGTCTCCTAGGGCGCCGGGGGCTGGGGGGGGGCGGCTCGCCACGGCTGCCTTCCACCCTCCCGGCTCCGCGGCTGAGCTGGGGGGGGGGGGCGGCATGGAGCTGAGGGGAGGGGGGACGGCTGGCTGTGGCTGCCTGCCGCCCTCCCGGCTCTGCGGCTGAGCCGGGAGCCGGGTGGGGGGGGAAGGGGGACAGCTGTGGCTGAGCTGTGGGGGGTGCCGCGGGAGTCTATGGGGGGGGGAAGCCACCGTGGGGGGAGGCTGGCTGGGGGGGGGGCAGTGTTATCGGGGGGGCGGGGCACGCAGGGCTGGTGCAAGGAAGTTTTGCCTAGGGCGCGAAACTTCCTTGCACCGGCCGTGGGCGCGAGACTTCCTTGCACCGGCCCTGATTTTGTTCCTGACCTGCAGCACTTCTTGCTATTCCAGTCCTAGTTCCCTCATTTTACAAATGATAAACTGAATCAGTGACTAGCCAAAGGTCATTCAGAGTCTCTGTGAACTATCCTTAGTCTCTAAGCTCTTATATTGGTGTCCATCATGAAAGTAATAGCTGGATCTGAGGAGGGAAGATGCAGTTGTCCGAAGCCATGTCTTGATTCTGGTAAAGCTTGATTCTGGTAACTGACTACTTGCTCCTAAAGAATAAAACGTTGGCAAGAATAGTTCAGAGCATAGTAACCTTGCTAAGGAAATCAATATTGTTTTGTGACTGATAAGGTAATTGTTTTACTTTTCTTGTAATTCAGTCATTGTTAAAATGTTTTCTCTTTGTTAAGGTTTAGTAATTACTTTTGAAAGGCTGCCTCCTTATCTTTTCCACTTTTGTTTTGTCTGTAAATATTTAGCCCACAATTTTGATAGGCTTGTAAATAAATCCATCTACCTTTGTTATTCGCGGTTGGTTTTTTTTACCCTTAAGCTTCCAAGCAGTAACTGGGAAAGGGAGAGAATACTAAGTTAGGACTGGTTGAGAAATGAATGAAACTGTCATGAAAATGTTCGTAAATATTTCATCCCAGTTTTTTTCAGTGGAACCTCAGCAAAAGATTTAGTCAAAGTTTTAAAATTCCAAATTTTTCAGCTGGCTTTCAGCTAAGGTATGTCAGCACTGCAGCTGGGGGTGTGATTTGCAACGTATGTAGCTTTAACCTAGCCAAGCCAACTTATGTAGCTTTAACCTAAAAATAGCACTGAGTACACAGGGGCACAAACTTCAGTACAGGCTGCACAAGCAAGTATGTACCCACGGAGGGGAAGGCAGAACTGTGTAGCTCATGCTGAAGTCTGCACCAGATGTCCTTGCTGCATAAGTCTGTGCAAGATTACGGTCCTCGTTTGTATTAAACCATCAAAGAGGAATCCAATCGATCCTCTGAGTTAATGGCATCACTGAATGCCGTGACACAGGTGAACTGATCATTTTGCATTGCAGTAGTCAGTTGCTGCAACATATGGAGATGGTTACAGAAGACTGGAGCCTTTATGCATCCAGATTTGGGTCAGGTGATTTTTAGTTCCTGAATTTGTATTTTTTGTGTGTCTGTCTGTGTGTGTGCTGGTGAAAAGGCCTGGATTGGCAGGTCACTTTCTAGACATGAAAGGCACAGCATGAGCAATGCCAGTGGAAAACTCAGAGCCTGAATTTTGCAAATGGTCTCTTTTGTTATCATGGACCAAACTAAAAACCTAGAGCCAAAGGCATTCAGGTAGTGTGGTGATGACAGCCAAGAGTCTAGAGAGAGAGAGAGAGAGAGAGTGAGAATATACCTGGAAGAGACAAACAGTCAGAGAGAAAATCCCAGATCCAAATATAAGCCTGTTTCTAATTGTTAGCGTCTTTTTATTTTATTCCAGTTAATTTTTTCAGGCTGGTCTATACACATCCCTGCTGGCAGGGAAAGGACTCCGCTCCACGTGTCCATCACGCCAGAGCTGCACAAAATGATTGCTTTATAATGAAGGTGTTTATAAAGGCAATTATGTTCCATTTATTGCAAATGAGTTATAAGTCCCACCATGCTGTCCCTGGCTCCTCTTGCATAATTAACACATTGTCTTCATCTGGCAACGTGGGGGCTGCAGTAGAAGACCCAATTAGCGGTGCTAATAAAGTTTATGGCACGTTGCATCACTACAAAGGTGGCTTTAGCCACTGACAGATGAAAAGAAAGGAAAGGAAGGTGCGTGGAATACCAGGAGCACCTCATTAAGAGCTAAGTATCAGAGGGGTAGCCATGTTAGTCTGGATCTGTAGAAGCGACAAAGGTGCCACAGGACTCTTTGTCGCTTCATTAAGTGCTGCAGCTCATGTTAGCAGAAGCCACGTCAAGAAGCCTAGGGGAGATTCCAGGGACATCTTGCTGCCATGTGGGGTACTCCCCAAGTTCAGCAGCCTGCCCCTCCATCCAGGTGCGGTGGAGTCCCGTAGAGCAAGAGTTTTGCATTGTGTTCTCTGCTGATTTCACTCTCTTACCAGGATGTGTAGCAGCAATTTACAGGCAACTGTGTTAAGGGGCAATGCCCAGGTGGTGATGTAAATAGAGGAAGGCAAAGTGGGTGTCAGGAGAGAGACAAGAATAGTAAGAGGGAGATAGGAAGGAGCTGCACTGGGGTTTTGCACTAAAACTATTTACATATACTCTTTCCAGCTGCAGGCTACAATGCATACCTTATCCCTGGCACACCTGGCATGGTCTCTAGAGCACTTAATCTTTATGAGGCCCAGTCCCTTGTGCTCACTTTATTTGAAGAGTGTCTAGCACAATCCCTTGTGCCCACTTCAGCTGCAGAGAGCGATGCATGGTCTTTGGGGTGTCCTTTGCCTCCAGTATTCCTGGCACTTCCTGCTCAGCGCTCATTGGCTCTAGTGTTGGAGTCATGGTTTCTGCTGCATGCTCTGTGCCGTTTTGCTTTGATTCACTTGTTGGTTTAATTCCCCGCATTTCTCATGTTCCCGGCGCTCGTCTCATTTCAACAAGCTTCTCATTTCCCAGTGTGTGTTTAGTTTCAGCACTGGACCCTGTTCAATATTTACCGTCTCGTCCCCACTATTTGCTCTTATTTCCTTGTGTTTAACATATATATTTGTTGCCATCTGTCTCGTAAGCGCAGCTGCTCTCTTCGTCCCTGCAGCCCTTCCTCACGACTGCGGCCTCTGCTCACAGCGGCTTGACTTGAGGAAGAGTCCGAGATGGGCCAGATCACTGGTGAATCACTATCAGTGTGCCAAGAGGTCATAGTGAATGTGTGACTATGGTGCAGGGACAGGAGGTTAAAGGGAAAGACTGGATGTTGATGAAATTTACTGTCAAGGAAACTATTAGCAATGGTAACAATATAGACAAATGTTACCCACTGTTTCAATGAGTGTGACATATTCCCTTCTAATGGCATGTCCACGTGATAGGATAAGAGCCTACTACTTTCAGCAGACATTGGAACTATTCCTTTAGCTCAAGTGGGAGAGGCCCACTCCGAAGTCCCCAGGCTCAGCGTCTGCTGTTGATCCATGGTGGGGTTGTTACAAACGTTTCACTACTGTTTGTTTTTCCCTGTGACCGAGGGAAGTTCCTCGATGGAATGTAATTTATTAAAGGGGGCAGAGGGGACCTGTCAGGGTTCCCTCCCCACTCTAAACTCTAGGGTAAAGACATGGGGACCCGCATGAAGAGCCCCTAAGCTTAGTTTTACCAGCTTAGGTTAAACCCCCCCAAGGTACAAAATTCCCTGCACCCCAAGAAACGCTTCTCGCTGCCACCATCAAATGTCTAACAGGAATCCAGGAAAGGAATCACTTGAACTTCCCTCCCCCCCAAAATACCCCCTCAAGCCGTACACCCCCTTTCCTGGGGAAGCTTGAGAACAATCTCCCAACCAATTGGTTACACAGTGATCTAAAAACCCACCCCCTGGGTTTTAACACCATAGAAAACAGTCAGCTTCTTAAAAGAAGGATTTTATTAAAAATAAAGAAGGTAAAATCATCTCTGTAAAATCAGGATTATAACTATTTCACGGGGCACTATATTTCCAAACTCAGAGAGATTTCCCTCTCTGGACAAAACCTTAAGGTTACCGAAAACCATGAATAACGCCCGCCCCCCTTGCCCCTTCTAACACAGGGAATACACCAAGCCGAAATTAAACAGAAATCTATACGCTCTGCTATCTAAACTTACTTCAGAAAAGGGAGGTTTGATTTTCTGTAGGTTCCTTCTGTCTTCCAAGATCACTCTGACTCAGACAAAGACACACACACAAAGCCTTCCCCCCTCCCAAGATTTGAAAGTATCTTGTCCCCTTATTGGTCAGATGCCAGCCAGGTCAGGTGTCAGTCTGGCTACCTGTATTTCTTAACCCTTTACTGGTAAGAGGATTTTATAGCACTGCATCAGACCCTCTCCCCCTTCCCTTCATTTATGACACGCCCCCCAAATCACCGATAGTGTGAAACACTGGCTGTGATTTCTTCCTGGAGCTCTAAAAGAAAACAAAATTAATAAGACACATGCATCTCCAATATACTAATAACTGGATAAAGACTACCAATATTGTCCACATTGCAAGAACAATTTTAACCAGTTGGTTCTTCGTAGTAGACCCCTTCAGGCCACTCAGCGTCTTCTCCTCCCTCGGCAGTAAACTGACAAACCTTCAATTCTCGGGGAAAAAAGGGCTTTGGAGAATTAACATGGTACACTTTAGGCTTGAGAGTTGTGGTGGGAGATGCAATGAGATAGTTCACAGCTCCCAGGTGTTCTTGGACCGTAAATGGCCCTTCCCATGACGCTTCCATCTTATGGGCCTGGAGCGCCTTCAAGACCATGACCTGGTCCCCTACTTTAAAGGAACGCTCTCTGGCATGTTTATCATACCAGGCCTTTTGCTCTTCCTGAGCCTCTTTTAGGTTTTCTCTAGCAAGGGCTAAAGAGTCTCGGAGGGTGTTTTGTATGTTGCTTACAAAGTCTAGAATGTTAGTTCCCGAAGAAGGCGTAAAGCCCTCCCATTGCTGTTTCACCAACTGTAATGGCCCTTTAACCTCGCGGCCATACACAAGTTCAAATGGTGAAAACCCTAAACTGGGATGTGGTACAGCCCTGTAGGCAAAGAGCAACTGCTGTAACACTAGGTCCCAATCGTTGGAGTGCTGATTTACGAATTTACGTATCATGGCTCCCAAAGTTCCATTAAACTTCTCCACCAGACCATTTGTTTGATGGTGGTAAGGGGTGGCAACGAAGTGGTTCACCCCATGAGCTTCCCACAGGCTTTTCATGCTCCCTGCCAGGAAATTAGTTCCCGAATCAGTAAGGATGTCGGCGGGCCAACCTACCCTGGCAAAAATCTCTGTTAAAGCCTGGCATACACTTTTAGCCCGGGTGTTGCTCAGAGCTACTGCTTCTGGCCACCGGGTGGCAAAATCCATGAAAGTCAGTATGTACTGCTTTCCTCTGGGTGTCTTTTTCGGGAAAGGACCCAGAATATCCACAGCTACCCGCTGAAATGGAACTTCAATTATGGGGAGTGGCTGGAGAGGGGCTTTGACCTGGTCTTGGGGCTTTCCCACTCTTTGGCACACCTCACAAGACCGGACATAGGTAGAAACATCCTTGCCCATTCCCTCCCAGTGGAATGACCTCCCCAAACAGTCTTTGGTTCTGTTCACCCCAGCATGACCACTAGGATGATTGTGGGCTAAGCTCAAGAGCTTTAGCCGGTACTTAGTCGGAACCACCAACTGTCTCTGAGGACGCCAGTCTTCCTGGTGTCCACCAGAAAGAGTCTCCTTATATAGAAGTCCTTTTTCTATAACAAACCGGGATCGATTAGAAGAGCTGAGAGGCAGTGGGGTGCTCCGTCCCACTGTCCAAGCTCTCTGTAGGCTTTCATCTGCTTCCTGCTCGGCTTGGAACTGTTCCCTAGATGCTGGAGACATCAGTTCCTCACTGAGTTGTGGACCTGGCCTGGGTCCCTCTGGAAGTGATGTAGGTGATGGGGTTGTTTCCGTTGACTGTGAACCGCTCTCCGCTGGTGCACAATGTGGTAATTCAGGCTCTGGCTGAGCCTCTTGTATGGAGTTATCGGCTGCTGCTGCCATTGCAGGCTCGGTAGTGCCCTCTGGTGTTGGCACTGTAGATGGGGTTGTAAGCGCTGGACTCAGTGCTGGCAATGGTTCTGGTGCTGGTTGCTTTGCCAGTTCCGGTTCCGAGACTGGCTTGGGTCGGGTTTCTGTGATTGGATCTATGGCGGCTGTTGCAGTCGTTGGCAGGGTGTCCGGTTCCACCACCTCTATCTGGGTCTCTGGTAGTACAGATGGGGTTCTGGTGGAAGTCTCAGGAACAGAGCTAGGTGTGACAGCTTGCTTAGCCTGGCTGCGGGTGACCATTCCCACCCTCTTGGCTAGCTTCACACAATTTGCCAAGTCTTCCCCCACCAACATGGGAATGGGATAATCATCATAGACTGCAAAAGTCCAATTTCCTGACCAGCCCTTGTACTGGACGGGCAACACGGCTGTAGGTAAATCAAAAGATTTGGACTTGAAGGGTTGAATCGTCACTTGCGCCTCTGGTTTGATTAAGCTGGGGTCCACTAAGGATTTGTGGATAGCCGACACTTGTGCTCCAGTGTCCCTCCATGCTGTAACCTTCTTTCCGTCCACACTCACCGTTTCCCTTCGTTCCAAGGGTATCTGGGAGGCATCTGGGCCTGAGGACCTTTGGTGTGACCCCGGTGCAATGAACTGTATTCTGTTGGGGTTCTTGGGGCAGTTGGCCTTCACATGCCCCAATTCGTTACATTTGAAACATCGCCCAGCTGACTGGTCAGTGGGGCGAGGTGGGTTGCTGGAGAATGGGGTGGTGGGGCAATAAGGGGTCTGGGTTGTTCCTTGTGGGGCCTTGGGCTGCTCCTGGTGAGGGAGTGTGGTCTCGGTTTTTCCTTTCTGGTATCTCCCCAAACTATGACCAGGGTTGTTCCTCTCTGCTTCCTGCACCCCTTGTGTGCCAAATTTCCTTGCCCCTCTGCTGATCTGGGACTGTTCATATTGATCAGCATAAGCAGCAAGGCTGTCTGCTGAGTCCATTTTCTTATCCCATAAACACTGTCTTATATCATCCTTGGACATATTCAGGAATTGTTCCTGAGCCATCAGATCACACACTCCTTCAAAGCTAGTAACATTCCTTCCCTTGACCCATTTTTTTAACAGCTCCTTTATCCGGTTTACATAAGCTACATTACTTAGTCCAGGCCCTCGGATAAGGGTTCGAAATTTTACTCGGTAAGTTTCAGGTGTAACTTGAAATTGTTTTAAAACCAAATCCTTGAATTTCTCATAGTCAGAAGCCTCATCAATAGGCATGTCATTGAATATGTCCAGAGCACTTCCAGTCAACTTGGCTACCAATAGGGTCATTTTGTGATCATCAGGAATGTGATGGAGATTGCATAGTCTCTCAAAGGTGAGAAAATATTCAGCAATATCACGGGATTCATCATACGGTGGACATAGTCACTCCCATTTGTGGGTTGTTGGGGAAGGATTATTAGTGTTATCCGTTAGATTCCGCTCCACCCTGGTCTCCTCCATCTCTAGGGCATGCTTCCTCTCTCTCTCCTTCTCCTCCTCAGCATGCTTCCTCTCCTCCTCAGCATGCTTCCTCTCTCTCTCCTTCTTCTCCTCAGCATGCTTCCTCTCCTCCTCCTTCTCCTCCATAGCATACTTCCTCTCTTCCTCAGCATGCTTCCTCTCTCTTTCTCTCTCTTCCATCTCCATCTGTTTAAGTTGTAGCAGTCTTGCATGTTTCTTCTCCTCCTCATCAGCTTGTAGCCGGGCTATCTCAAGTTTAATAGCTGCTTCACTGGCAGTCATCTTAGCCTTTCTGTTTTTAATCTGTCTTAACCCGATAGAGTTAGAAAAAAAAACCAAAACTTGCTTGGGTATTCTCTGTAGGGGTTAACTACCTGCTTTCATATGTAGATACTCTAGCTCCTAGCAGCTTAACCCCTCCCCCCTCCCTGCTTCCAGCAGCACAGGGAAGAGTCAGAGAGAAGAAAAAAAAATTCTAAACTCCCTGTGTCTGGTTCAAAAAAAATCTCTGGTTCAATATATCCCACCGCTCTGCCACCATGTCAGGTGTCAGTCTGGCTACCTGTATTTCTTAACCCTTTACTGGTAAGAGGATTTTATAGCACTGCATCAGACCCTCTCCGCCTTCCCTTCATTTATGACAGGACCGTAGTTTACTGAATTCATCGATTTATAGATTCCAAGATCAGAAGGAACATTGTGACCATCTAGACTGACCTGTGTAACACAGGCCACAGAACTTCCCCAAATAATTCTTAGGGCAGATCTTTTAGAAAAACATCCAATCTTGATTTTAAAATTGTCAGTGATGGAGAATCCACCAGGACCACTGGGAAGTTGTTCTAATGGTTTAATTACTCTTTGTTAAAAATGTATGCTTTATTTCCCATCTGAATTTGTCTAGCCTCAGCTTCCAGGCCTTGGATCTTGTTAGACCTTTGTCTAGATGGAAGAGCCCATTATCAAATATTTGTTCCCCAAATAGGTACTTATAGACACTAATGAAGTCATCCCTTAACCTTCTCTTTGTTATGCTAAATAGATTAACCTTCGTGAGTCTGTCCCTATAAAGAAGGTTTTCTAATCCTTTAATCATTCTCGTGGCTCTTCTCTGTACTCTCTCCAATTAATCAACATCCTCCTTTATCATCCATCCAACTTAGTCCTGCCACGAGTGCAGGGGACAGGACTAGATGACCTCTCGAGGTCCCTTCCAGTTCTATGATTCTTGAACTGTGGACACCAGAACTGGGCACATTATTCCAGCAGTGGTCGCACCAGTGCCATAACCTGACGTGAACTAAGCTCTCTCTACTCCTGCTCAAGATTCTCTGTTTATGCATCCGACAATACCATTAGCTCTCTTGGCCACAGCATCATGCTGGGAGCTCATGTTCAGCTGATTATCCACCCCCAAATCTGTTTCGTAGTCGCCGATTCCCATGATAGAGCCCCCCATCCTGGAAGTATGACCTACATTCTTTGTTCCTAGATGTAAACCTTTCTATTTATCCGTATTAAAATGCATAGTGTTAGCTTGAGCCCAGTTTACCAAGCAATCCAGGTCACTCTGTATCAGTGACCTGTGCTTGTCATTATTTACCACTCTTCCAATGCCAACTTTATAGGTGACGATTTTATGTTTTCTTCCAGGCCATCAATAAAAATGTTCAGTAGTGTAGGGCCAAGAACCGATCTCTGTGGATCCGACCAGTGATAACCTAGTTTTTACTTCTCAAGCATCTTTCATCCAGTCTTTACAAACTGATTCTTCCCCACATTCCCTTGTGTGACGTGTATTATAATTCTCCCTATTTTAAAGATGGGAGAACGGAGGCAGACAGATTGTCATGCTCAGTGGCTCAGATACTACAGTGATGAGCATGACAGATAGATATGTCTTTCAACTAGTCAGTAGCAGAGCAAGTACCTCCAAGTCAGGGCCGGCTCCAGGCACCAGATGGCAAAACGTGTGCCTGGGGTGACGCCCTGTAAGGGGCGGCAGTCCAGGGATTCTGGGGCGGCATTTTTTTTACTTTGGCGGTGGCTTTTTTTTTTGCGCTTGGGGCAGCTGAAAATCTGGAGCCGGCCCTGCCCTAAGTGCCCCAACTACCCCATTCTTGCCATAACAACAATAGTAAAAATAGCAGCTGTTCGGACAGGTACGAGAACTTATAACTGCCATGAAGAACTGAAAATATAGGTTTCTGAAGCACTGTACTAACCTTCAGTCCTCACATTTGTGGTGTGAGGCAGGTAGTTATTACTGACCCCACTGTATACGTTGGAAGCAAATTGGCGAAGGACCTTGCTCAAGGCCACACGAGCAAGTCCAGAGTTAGAGCCAAGACAAGACCGTAAGGAATCCCTGTCTCTTGGCTGTACGCGCTGTAGGAGGGTTACATCTCCATGTAACCCTCCTACAGTTACTTCACTGTTTGTCTTAGGGCATATCCACACTACAGCGGTATAGCTACAGTGCTGCAGCTATGCCACTATAGTGCCATGGTGTAGATCAGTGGTTCTCAACCCATTTACCATTGTGGGCCGCATATGCAGCTCTATGGGTTATCTGGGCCACATCCACACCATATACAGACTACCTGTATGTATGGCCCTGAAGATGTCACAGAGGCCGCAGTTGTGTGCTGATCAGGCTGCAGGTTGAGAACCACTGGTGTGGATGCTTCCTGCATTGATGAAAGGGGATTTTCCATTGATGTAGTTAATCCATCCATCTTCCAGTGACCTAGCCACATCTAGTCTGGGAGTTAGGTCAATCTAACTATGGCACTCAGGGCAAAACAAATTTCTCAGCGCTGAGTGACATCAAATTTTTAAGTATATTACCAGGCCTTAGCTCTCTTCCCTTCCCATTCTATGCTAAAATTTGACTTGCATTGCTTGCCTGATTATCATCTCTGAGGAGGAGACTGAGAACGTCCTTACATGATTTCTAATGTGTTGTGCGTGGGGGCGGGGGTGCACTTGGAAAATGGAAATCAATATGAAAAGGGGGGGGGGGGGAAATAAAGATACACTGAGTGAGACAGAAGCTGGAATTAGAATACAGTGGTTTAATGCTCCCAAAAAACAGCCTATTGTTTCTTATCAGATTTCCTCTTGAGCAAGCAATTGTGAAGCCAACCTGTCCGGAGAAATGAGCTGTCATTCCACACAGTGAACAAACACCATTGATTTTAACATGTGTGGGGGGAACAAACAACACACAGTGCGGGTTGCTGGAACCTATCGCTGGCAAGAATCATTCAGCAGGAAATAAATGCTCCATTTTGTTAAGTCTTCAGGCGAAAACATTAGCAGGCAGTGGAAAGCCAGTGGGGGTGGGAGAAAGGGGGCAGATGGCTGAGTCAAGGAGGGATATAGAGCTGAATCCTGTGTTAAACAGATAGGATCCCATTCAGCAGTCCTTACTCAAATTGGCTGAAATTCACCCTGGTATTGAGGGGCCAGCCCGAAGCTAAAGTCTCTGGGGGTTAAAGTAGGATTTAACTGGTGCATTGGCCTCTTGCTGGCCTTCTGCATTCTGGTGAATTTCGCCTTGGGTACTCCAGGGACTCGGCCCACTAAAGTCAGCAAGAACAGAGATGGAAGAATCATGTCTCTGCTATCCTGTGCCCTGGAAGGCCAGATGCTGTGGAGTTTAACTAGGGTGACCAGACAGCAAGTGTGAAAAATCGGGGTGGGGGGTAATAGGAGCCTATATAAGAAAAAGACCCAAAACTCGGAACTGTCCCTATAAAATTGGGACATCTGGTCACCCTAAATTTAACCCCAGACAAACCTATAGCAATCTCTGGAATGAAGACAGAGGTTATCTCTGCCATGAGTCCCTGGTGCTGGGCTGTTAGTTCTCCCATTGCTGCTCACCCAGAGCTGTCATTCCATCAGTGCTTTGTTGAAATTGCTGGGGTGGAAAATGAATGAGTGGCATTTGGAAGCTGGGTGTGCCTGGAATATTTGGCAGCATCCAAAGGCCAATACGCTTGGCCTGAATTTCTGAGCTCAGGTGCAGGAAGGAGTGACCGTGCATGTGCAAAGGGGCCTGTTGTATGCACATCCGACCTGTCCCTTGATTCAAGATTGAGAGCAAGCCCCCTGGCCCAGCCCATGGAATGAATCCTGCTCTGGGCTGGATTCCTCTTCCGGTTACAAGGTTGGGATTTTTTTTTCTTATTGGCACAGAGGGTCAATTTTTGGTCTTTATGCTTGACCGCAGCCATGGTTCAACAATTATTGAAATGAGCCATCCACCCATGCTCTCTACAGATCACCTTTCCAGGATTCATCCATCAGGGTGGTTAAGGGAAACATTTTTTGGAAGAATACATTAGTTGGGCTGCGGAGTTGCAGCATGTGAACCTTTGATGGACTTCCTGCTGGCTTTTATGGCAGCAATGTCCTGAGGACTCCAGGGCATTCATTCCTTTACCTTTCCAATGATCCTTCAGGAGAGTAATGCCAATGCACTGTCACCAGAGAAGACCACAGAAGGATCCTGTGGCAAACCATGGGAGATGTTCAGATACTACGGTGATGGGTGAAACTTTATCAGTAGACCCTGCGTTTGCAGCTCTACCTCCCATATCGCTCTGGATGAAATCCCTTGAGTGTCTTGCATAGGGTGGCGATAGGGTGACCAGATGTCCTGATTTTATAGGGACAGTCCCGATTTTGGGGTCTTTTTCTTATATAGGCTCCTATTACCCCCACACCCACTGTCCCGATTTTTCACATTTGCTGTCTGGTCACCCTAGGTGGGGATGGAGTCAAGACTCGGTCGCATACACACAGACTGCTGAGAGCTTATCCCAGGATAGCTGTGGGATGCAGCAGCCTAGGAATGAACAAGAATAGGAAAGATCTGTCCTGGCTCTGTGGACAGATACAATGGGTGCAGAAGGACAGAGAGAACTGGGCTGGGTTTGGAGGGGGGCAGAGAGAGGAACCTTTCCTAAGTGATAATCAACAGCTTCTTCCAGCTTTCTCTCAGATTCTCCCCCTCCCTCCCCCCAGCAAAGGAATGGGGCCACAAAGGTCATGTCTGAAGGGTGCAGTTGAGGAAATTGATCACTTTAAGTTGCAGCATTTGTCTTTTTCCTTCCGCCGCAAGGATCCCATTCTCCACCCTTCTTGTAATTTCCATGGTCTCTTCTTAATGGGCGCGACACAGAGGAAACGCTTAAACCTTAATGGAAGCTATACATCTTCAGCCAGGGACAGCCTGGCCCTGGGAAGCGCGCCCTTTACCACCGCTCGGGGGGGGAGGCTCTGATACATGTGGTGACAGGAGCTCAGACGAGTCCTGAAAGGGTCGTGACAGAGCCCCAACAGCAAGGTTTAGTTTGTGACGATTGATAGCCTTGGGAAAGGTCTTTGGAAAGCAGGCAGTAGAGCTGCTCTTAGTGCTGTGCTTCTAACATAACATAACTTGTCCATCTAGGTCAGTTTGAGGCCTGCTTTGTTTTGGGGGAGGGGTGGGGGGAAAAGGGGTCCGTCAGAGGATAGTCCCTTATCCATTAGAGCAGCATAGTGTCAGGCAGTGCCCCATCGAGGGAGCAGCAGACATAAGCCAGCGACAAACCTTTTACTATTCATCAGAGAGTCAAATCCATGCCGATCAGAGAGAGGGGAGGTTGTCAAGTAGGAAGCGCAGTCTCCTGAGGCACAAAAACGTGTGTGTATCAACGTCTGCTGCACTCCTCTGTGTTGCTGCTTGCTTCACTCTCCACCTCACACTGTGTTAGCCTTCTGCACTAACACAAGCCTAAACCAATTATTTCACCTGGCAGCTCAAAGTTTTGCAAAGACTCTCCTTCCCGCTCTCTGCCCTCTGCTGTGACCCCTTTCCATTTTCCACACCCTGGGCATCTCTGTCTTTCACCTGCATTGCTATAGCAACAGCAAGCAGGGTGCTGATGGGGTAGGTCTGCAGAGTAACCACGTCTACTCAGGGCTTTTTAGGACACGTTTTTAGCATTTAACATCTGAAGTCGGTAGCGCTGCAAGTTGCAAGAAGCAGCAGCCACCATACTTCTGGAACAGTATCACCACCCAGAGGGTTATTCAGCAAATAAAACACCCTGTAGCTACAGAGAACATGTTCCTGCAGATTGCTTGGCAATTACACACACAATAGACTGGCACTTAGTAGACCCAAATGTATTGACCATAATAATCCTTCACATTTATATACTGCCTTTCCTCCCGAAGGATCCCAAAGTCTTTTACTGGCTGTATATACAGGGATCACTTCACCCACCACTGAAACGCCACCAGCTCCTGCTAGGATGGAACACAGCAGCTGTTTAATATGAGCTCCTGACAACTCTATGCCGCAGGTTAGGACAGGAAGTGAATCCTGTATCCACATCCAAAGCAGCAGGCAAAGTGGAGGAAGGGAGAAAATATTCCACATTAGAATTTGGACACAACTCAGAAGATCCGGTTCAGTTCTTGGTTCTGCCCACAGACTTTCTGGGTGGTCTTGGGAAAGCCCTATGGGGAAAATCTGGCTCTTAGTGTCTGTGTGTCAGTTGCCCATCTGTAAAGTGGGAATTATCACATATTCCTCCCTTTATCTGGTTAGACTGTGAACTCTTTGGGATGAAGAGTGCGTCTTTAATCTCTCTAAGGACAACACACCGTTCAATATGACCCTTATCTCAGTTGGGATCTCTAGGTGCTAGAGTAATACAAATGTGTTCGTATTATTACTCGTAATCCTTTCCAACATTGCTACAAGATCTTTAATGAGTGCAAGTGGCCAGGAGCTCAATTTGATGTCACACCCAACAATGGCATTCCCCAGTACCGAGTAGTGGCACCACCATTTCAGAGCAAAAAGTATCAGCTGCACCAGCTGGGTTTTCATTGCAAGGTGTCTCTGGGTCTTCCAAGTACGAGCTAGGTGCACCCCTGAATGGCCCATGAGACCTGAAGAGATCAAGCCACTCCATCTTGGGTTGTGAAGGCCACATTAATTAATGGATCCAGAAACAGCCAGGTGATTTGCTTTGTAACTAATAATACTCAATGTACAGGTGATTTTAACTTGCATTGCTGGTATATGATAAATATCTTCTGTCTTTGAGAAATAGTGTGGAAAGATAAATTCTCCCCATCAAGCCATTCAATCTCTTCCATCCACAGCTGCTCATAATGAAGAGCTTAGGATATGCCATCACTTCCTTTGTGTGTTCATTGCTCATCTGTTAGCTATGTCCAAAATGCAGTAGTGAACATTTAATACCACATTCTCATCCCCACCCATCCCACTCCACAACCTCCAGCTTATCTAAACATGTCTGCTAACATCTCCCTGGTGAGTGAAAGCCCTAGACTGTGTCATGTCTCTTGTCATCAACAACTCGGTTCAAATCTCGGTAGGCCACTGGCAGCCCGGATTGATCAACCCTTAATGTGATTAGACAGGTTATACAATACCAAGCTGGCAGTATTACCATTAACACATTCACATCCCCAGTGAGTGCTGCAATTCAGCTAGACAGCTAATGAGCCTCACGCAAGCATGCTCTGATTTAATTGTCTCAATATTAATTTGAATATCTATTAGCATTAATATTCTCCACCTCTGCGCGCTGTGGTCAAGACACTTCCCCTTCCCTTTTGTGATCCCTGGCTTTTATTCTGAAGTACTCTGAGCCTTTAATAGGATGTGCAGCACAAGCCATAGGGCAGTGTGATGGGGTGTTTCACCCAGACCATCTCTGAAGGGGTGAAGGTGCCTAGAATGGGCCAATTTAACCTTATAATATGCATAGGAGAGCGGGGGAGTCAGGCTTGCTGGATAAGGCAAACTGATGAAGGCCAACTGGATGGGGCAGGCTGAGTTTGTATAAAACAAGGAAGTTGAGAGCAGAAAAGGGGTGGGGCAGGCTGGCTTTGTACACTGGAAGAGGCTGAGAGTTGGGGCTTGGAAGTACAGGCTGGAAGTAGAGTTGGAAAATGAGGATATGGGCAAGGACCAAGTGCTGGTTGTTAAGCAGCTAATTAGCAGGAGAAGGGGGGAGGAGAACACAAACCAACCAGGGCTGTCCAAGTAATATTTAAATGTGCAATGCTACCTGATGGGGTTAATAGAGGATATCAACTCTTCTGGGTTCAGGGCCGGCTCCAGGCACCAGCCGACCAAACACGTGCTTGGGGCAGCCAATCTTGGGGTGGCGGGGCAGCGCTCGGTTTTTGGGGGGGGGGTTGGTTTTTTTTTTTTACTTCAGCGCGGCGGCGCTTGCAGGAGGGGGAGGTTTGTTTCGGCAGGGCAGGGTGGCACTTGGGGGTGGTTTGTTTTGGTGAGGCAGCGCTCGGGGGAGAGGGAGTTGTTTCAGCGGGGTGGGGCGGCGCTCGGAGGAGGAGGGTTGTTTCGGCGGGGCAGCACTCGTGGTTTTTTTTGTTTTGTTTCGGTGATATGGCGCTGGGGGGTTTTGTTTTGGCAGGGCGGCGCTCGGTTTTTTATTTTGTTTTTTTGCTGGGGGGGGGGAGGGCGGCGGCAGCGCTTAGGTTTTTTTTGTTTTGGGGGAGTTTTTTTGCTTGGGGCGGTGAAAAAGTTAGAGCCAGCCCTGGCTGGGTTAAAACCTATATCCCGGCCCCTGTGAGATGTTAAAAATGTCCAGGGTTTGGGCACGTGGCAGCTGTCTGTCAGGGGGAAAACGAGGTTTGGTAAATGTGGAGGAGAACGCTCGTCTGAGAACCGCATGGAAGGAAAAGAACTAAGGGCTTGTCTTCACTACCCGCCGGATCGGCGGGTAGCAATCGATCTATTGGGGATTGATTTTTCACGTCTTGTTTAGACGCGATTAATCGATCCCCGATCGCGCTCCCCGTCGGCTCCGGAAATCCACCTCATCGAAAGGCGGAAGCGGAGTCGACGGGGGAGCGGCAGCGATCGACTTGCCGCTGTCCTCATGGCCAGGTAAGTCGATTACGATACGCCGACTTCAGCTACGCTATTCACGTAGCTGAAGCTGCGTATCGTAGATCGACCCCCTCCCCTAGTGTAGCCCTGGGCTAAGATGCAGCAATTGTGCGGAGAAGCGCAGCTCAGCATACAAAGAGTATGTGGCAGCGGAACGCACTAGAGAGTTGCAGAAAATTAAAACTATCCATAAAATATCCTATGCAGAAGCTCCCAAAAGATATTCACAGCAGAATGTGGAGGAGGAGGAAAAGAGCCGCTGGTACAACAACATGCAGTTCAGAGCAGGAAAGAGAATGTAAGGGGAATAGATGAAGATATACTGCTTGTAGGCAAAGATAAATGTATCATTTCTGATACAAGTGATTAATTGTACTTTACAGATACGGAAGAAGGCTGAAAGAACAAAAACTGTAACAAAAGTGGCAGAAAAGTATTTGCTTATAGGCAATCTTTTGACAGACCTCACTCATGCAATTTTAAATGAAAGTAATAATGCAGTTTAATCAACATGGTTCTAATGGTTTGTTGCTGGCACACACATGGTTGAATAACACATGGTCAGGAATTAAAGAAAACTATCTTTTTGAAATAGAAAACAAACCTGATGTGATATGTCTACAGGAAACAGAGTTAGTGAAAACTTATGTTTAAAATTGCAGGATATGATGTAGTCAGATGTGACAGAGAAATAACAGGAGGAGGGGGAAGGGTCTTTATATTTATAAAGAAAGGTCTTACTTATGTTGCCATATAGAACTTAAGTTCTGAGTACACTAGTGTTGAGATTCCTCTGCAGAGTAATAGTACCTTTATACAAATCTATAATGTTTACAACCTATGTAAAAAAAAGAGACAATTTAGAATTGGAAGAGTTAGTTAGGGGTGTCAAAGGCTCATATATTTGCGGGGACTTTAATAGCCATAATGAATTATGGGGAAGCAGAAAAAACAGATTATAATGACAAATGGCTGGAACAGTTCACTGACATGCACAACTTGGTATTGCTCGGTTATGGAGCACCTACTAAGTTTAATTTGGCGGATGGAACCTTTTCATGTTTAGATCAGGGAATTGCAGCAAGTGATATAGCAAGTCAGTGCAGCTGGGAAATCTATACAGAAGATGGAATGGGAAGTGATCACTTCCCTATGCTAATTACATATCAAGGCCAAGGTAATGTTGAAAGTTCTGAAGGAATTCCTACCTTGAGCCTTAGAAAAACAAACTGGGGACTCTTTAGGAGTAAGTGTGCTGAGTATCTACGTACCAATTGTATAAGTGATAATCTAGAGAAATTTCATGATAATGTAGCAAAGGGAGTTGTAGCAGCAGCCAACCTAGCTATATGTGAGACACTGAATTTCCACAAACTCAGAAATCCAGTTCCCTGGTGGAATGAAGATTGTAAAGCAGCAATTAAAGAAAGAAATAAGGCATACAAACAAGCAAAAAATACAATGAGTAGGACTTAGTGAGCTATAAAAGATCTAAAGCATTGGCGCATTGTGTCTTTTTAAAAATTCTGAGTTGGAAAAAGTATTGTGAATAAAGACTCCAAGTTTCAGAGTGGTAGCTGTGTTAGTCTGTCTCAGCAAAAACAACGAGGTTTCAGAGAGAGATAAACAAGTTAAAAGAATGAATGGGATGTGGAGTAAAATCAAATTTATACCGGATCTGATAGTAAGTTATAAAGTTGAAAGCTCTAACTGAGGAAAAAATAGACATTTTAGCAAAAGAGTTCCGAAAAGTTGGTAGTGATACAAATCAAAGTAGAGAGTTTTATGAACAAAAAGGAATGTTGGCTGAAGTTCTTCCATGGCCGGGTAGACTATAAAGCTGATGTGCTGAATGAAAATTTCAGCATACAGAATCTCAAAAAAGCTATAGACAAAAGTAAAAATACAGCCCTAGGTAAAGACCGCATATGTAATGCAATGCTTAAGCACCTACCAGAAAGGAGGTTAAGGATTTTATTAGAATTGTATAATAATATATGGGGAGAAGGAATACTACCGACAGAATGGAAGCAAGCCGTGGTTAGACTGATAAGAAAACCTGGCATATTACTCACAAGACCTGATACATATAGACTCATTGCCCTCACATCATATGTGGGCAAAGTCATGAAAAGAATAATAAATGAGAGATTAGTAGCATACGTGGAAAAAATGAAATTATAAACTGTGCACAAAGTGATTTCAGGAAAGGGAAGATGCACAGTTGATCAAGTTGTAAGATTAGAAACAGAAATAAAAAAAAATCCTGTGAAGACCTGGGAGTTTTATGATCGCTGTCTTTTTGGACCCTGGAAAAGCACCTGACATGCTGAGCAGGGAAGGCTTGCTGTATAAACTAGCCACAACTGGAATGAGAGAGAGAATGTTCTGGTGGATAAGAGACTTCTTCAGTGATAAAACCGTACAAGTCAGAGTTGTGGCAGCTTTCTTGAATATTTATAAACTTATTAATGGCACTCCACCGGGGAGCGTTCTCAGCCCAACCCTGTTTAACAGTATGATTAATGATCTCCTGGCGAGTATACAGACAGGAATAGGTATTATTCTATTTGCAGACAACTGCTATGTGGGCCAAACATAGAAGACGTAAGCGAGCTATGGAGAGAACCAATGAGGCGCCCAGGGGGATTTCAAAATAGGGAGATATTGGGGGATTTAAGATCTCGCTTGCTAAAACAAAGGAAATGAGCTTCACCAAAAGGAAGATTGAGGAAGAATGGAACCTATATCTCTGTACAGAGAAAATACAAGTAGTTCATATTTTTACATTCTTAGGAGTTACGTTTAATAACAAACTAATGTGGAAGGGTCATATAGATAACATCAAGACTAAATGTAAAGAAAGGATGAGTCTGCTAAACAGTATTGCTGGGAACAGCTGTGGTGCAGATAAGATCACGTTGTTGATGCTGTATAGGGCATTCAGAAGACCTGTTACAGACTATGGATGCCAGGCCTTTAATTCAGCTTCTAAATCAACACTAAAAAATTGGAGCTGTTCCAAGCCCAAACTCTGCGAATCACATGTGTGAGTATTTCGACTCTGTAGTGTGTGTGTGTTTTTGTGTGTGTGTGTGTGTGGTCAGGAGAAAGGACTATAAATTTAAGGATGAAATTGTTAGCTTTAACCTTTTGGGCCAAGGTTAATGGAAATAGTGAAGGTAAAAGTACTAAACAGTTATAGGAGGACTGTTGGGAATTAAGTAGACAAAAAGTAACTGGGCACCGCAGACTCCCACATGTTAACGGGGTCAAAAGGTGGGTAAAAGATTTGGGTGAAAAGGAATGTCTGCAAGAAATTAAAATCTTTTATTCATGGGAAATCAAACTACTGCTGGACGGTTGTCTCTCCAGTTGCGGATTTGGAATTATGTGATAAAACAAAGGGAAAAGCAGGACCATCAAATGTGATGACTCGGATTTCTGAGTTTTCATACATGGCAAATTAGGTCAGCCTTACCAAATCTATACTGGTACCTCTAGAGATGACAACATGGGTAGATTGGGAAAAGCCTTTTGTATCCCTGAATATGGAACTAAGATATCGATGAGACTATCTAATTTTGTGGCCATTGTAACAGCTGACTTGATAGGCGTACTATTGGCACTGATCTGGATAAGGGATGTACACCCGACCTAGGAATGCTATCCTATATATCTCCTTATTGGGTATAATAGCAATTAGAAAGCGAGCCTCAGAAAGCTGGAATGACTTAATCAATGACATATTGTTCTTAACTAGAGAGATAATAGAAATGGGTAAACATGTAGTAAAAATGTGGGTTCTAGTGCATGTTGGCACACCAGGCTAATGGCAAATAAATCAGCAAAAAATGCCTTAAAAATGAGGAGGCTGATATAAAGATCCCTCTGAATAAACAGGATTTCAAAAGTTTGGTTAAGAGAGAACATAAGAAGGAATAGCAAGAACTACGGACCAAAGTGGGGGTGGGAAAGGACAAAGATTCTAGGAACTATATCCTAAACTTGAGGATAATGGTATACTTAAGAGCTATGATAGAAGAAGTGAAGGAACAATATGTAGAGTGCTAACCGGTCACGGTGATCTGCATGGTAATTTATATTTACTAGACAACCACCGAGACTGTGTGACACGTGCAAAGTCCAAGGGCTAGTCTACACTACCCGCCAATTCAGCGGGTAGCAATCGATCTTTTGGGGATCAATTTTTCATGTCTAATGTAGACGCAATAAATAGATCCCAGAACACGCTCCCCAACTACTCCGGTAATCCACCCCGACGCGAGGCGGAAGCGGAGTCAACGGGGGAGCGGCAGCCTTCGACATTGCAGCGTCCTCACGGCGAGGTAAGTCGAGCGAGGTACGTCGACTTCAGCTACATTATTCACGTCGCTGAAGTTGCGTACCTTACATCGACCTCCCCTCCCCCCCTAGTGTAGACCAGCCCCAAGAAACAGCGGAGACTCTGCTGGGGCAATGCAGGGAGAATTATACAGAAAGAAAGATGATTCTTTCGCCAGTTCTTCATAAAGAGCGTCTGAAAGGATTGGTGAGCGTATTGGGAAAGCGGGGTAGCATTTTAAAAGACATCACGTCGCTTTCTTACGGATCTAGGACCGGGGGAGAGGATATCGATTTTTGCTTATGCGAAAACTGCAGTATGTGGCAATCTTAGCCTCACATGCTGAGGCTGCTGTGCCATAGAATGAGAAGAAAAGAAAAGGGCTTCAGGGAAAAAGTCAGCAGTCACTTTCTGGACATAGAGAGGTAGGTAGGAGGGAAAAACACAGGGGAGCAAAAGCTGTAGGATCCTGCACCTGATGGAAGGGGTTTACCCAGAGGAGTTCCAGGGAAGAAAGCCGGTGGGAGGCAGAGTTGGAAGAAGCCCAGAGAAATAGCAGCGAGGGGTGAGACTATGTAGATCTTGGCTGCTGATGATCTGGTCCCTGGGCTGGAACCCAGAGTAGCAGGCAGGCAAGTGGCACAGACTGGGAATTAGCACGGAGAACTGCCTGGGATGACGTATGGACAGTTGGCCTGGAGGGACTTTGATACACCAGAAGGGGAAAACTAGATAGCGATGTGGCTGGAGGGCTGAGTCAAGAAGAGCGAGCACCGTGACTCCTAGAAAACAAGAGGGGCTGTGGCGCAAGGGACCAAAGGACGGGGGCAACAGACTGGGCAGGGCTAATCCCCAGATGCTGCCCCAGCAGTGAGTGGTAAACCACACGAGGAGAAGCCACTGCAAAGTCAGCTGATGCCACAAAGAGGGAGCCGTGAGCTGTGGGACGCATTGAGGAGCAGTGTATTCAACATGCGGATCCAGTGTAGGCAGGCTTGGGAGCAGTGTATACTTAACTGCACCTGCTTGGGGGCAGTATATACTCGTAGAGAGATCCCTTTAACTTTCAGACCCCTGATGACGATGATGCTTTGCCTGATGGATCCTATGCCAAGGATTGCAGTATGGCGCCTGACTGGGACTGAGAGTAATGAACCCAGCAGCACGTGGAGTTATTCCCCTCCCCATATCAAGGGCGGAGAGCCGCACCTGGGCTATATATTGCCTCTGTAGTGGACATGGAGAGATCATTTGATGTTTGGTTTTATTCTTAAAGATTTGGAGTGAATTTTAGTGAGCAAAACAAAAGGGAGGAATTGGAGAAAGGCACAATTTGTAGCTGGTCTCAGGGAAGCAGTGTGAACCCGCCGATTGAGTGCTGCACTAAGAATCAGGAGACCTGGCTTCTATTCACGCCCTGGCCCACTGAATGACATTGGGCAAGTCATTTCCCCTCTGTGCCTCAGTTTTCCCCTCTGTAAAATAAGGATAATGATACTGATCTCCTTTGTAAAGAGCTTTGAGATCTACTGATGAAAAGTGCTATAGGAGAGCTAGGAATTATCCTCAGTATGCAAGCTACTGAAGGAAGCAGATGTTTCTGTGGGTCTATTTCTTTTGAAGCAAAGTTAATTATTAAAAAGGATCCTTTTGCTAAGTAAAAATTAGTGCTGTGGAAAAGTTTCTTCATGAATCTCATATCCTTTTCATCCAGAGATCTTAATGCTTTACCCAGGAGGATAAGCATCATTTATCCTCATTTTACAAACAGGGAAACTAAAATGGGTTAAACTCTCCAGGTTGCAAGTACAGATCAGAGCAGAAACATGGTATAATCCCAAGGAGGTTAAGATACTACCGTGTTGAGACTCATATAAGAACATACATAAATAAAAGGGTGATGGGTATGTACGGTGATCGATTGATCGATAGATGATAGGCGCGTATGGCAATACACAGATGGATGGGTGATGGGTATGTATGCCAATAAATAGATATAGCACTAGAAAGACAGTTTATGAATTTTTTATCCAGCCTGGGCTAAATTTGTACCAAATCCATTTTAATTTCTAGTTTCAATCACCCAAAATTCAGTGGTTTCAACCTCTAACACTAGTCAAAATGTGATGTTCTGGGCTGAGTTTGCTTTCTGAAGTTCAAATCCAGTGGCGTGCAAGACTCAGAAGAACGAAAACAAAGAAAAAATTCATATTAAACTTCTGCAAACCAAACTGCTGCGTTTTGTACAGCTCTAATAAAAACTTAAAGGAGCTCAGTTACCAGAGTGACGGCTGCAGTATGAAAACTAGAATAGAATACACTGCCTCATTCTTTACAATTTTCTCACTTAAGGCATTACCAGAAACTTTCAAATCATAGCCCCAAAAGAATCCCAAACAGGGTAAGCGGAAGCACAGCAGAGACCACTTCAAGTATCTATCCTTCATGTCCATCATAATGCACTGAAAGGGAGTAGCTGAGAAGTTGCAACCTGGCATTATTCTCCTATTATTGACTGTCGCTAGCAAGATCATGAGCAAATGGCACGAACTGCCATCCATTAGCAATTTCAATACTGCTGCAATTTATCCCTGTCATTTAGGGCTCGTGTGCTATTATTTAGCCTATCTCAAAAATCTTATTACATTTTTTATTCATAGGGAGGTTAGATTTATATATTGAAGATCAATAAAAACCTCTATCATGGCTACATTATTAATAAGGAATACATTATATGTAGACAGACAGCCCACTCTATTGGATTTACTTAGTGGATATGCTTTTTTGGGCAATTCTGAAAATTTACTACCTATTCAGTCTTTCCTCCTTTCCCCCTAGTCTCCACGGGCACCCATCTGAAGCTCATTTTGCCCAGAGACATTAGCAACTTTATTTAGTATCCTAGCTGCGATCATCTGGGATAGATCTGTTAATAGTCCCTAAACTGGAAGTCTATGGAATTAAAGGACTGGCTCAGTGGAAGCCAGCTGTGGAATTCATTTCTCCTGTTGGTCTGACAGTGCCTTAGTTTGCTGACCTTCTGAGCAAGACATAAAACGTGTATTTTTGGGCACACCAATATTACAGGCTCCTCCCTTTCTCCCTCACTTAGTCTGTTGGGATCTCAAACTCAAATCACCACGAGGGCCACATGAGAACTAGTAAATTGGCTCGAGGGCCGCAGCACTGAAACCTTTTCATACAATGATACCAAAAAAAAAATGAAGAGTAATATAGTATTCTATTAAAAGTCAATGTATTAACTTTTTAAAAACTGTAATTCAAAGAGGGGTTTTAATAAAATATAAACACTCAGTAATGTTTGGAGCTCGGCTGCCAGTGGAGTTGGCACCTATGGCGGGCTGCAGGAAATAACTCCGTGGGCCACGTGTGGCCCGCGGGCTGCGTATTTGGGACCCCTGGTTTAGACTCTCTGCTCTTTGAAGCAGGGACTGTCACGTATTGTGTGTGCATGCAGCACCTAGCACAATGGGGTCCCAATTGTAGTTGGGATGCCTAGGCATTATTGTCTGGCAAATATTAAGGAAAATATAGACTGAGTCCCAGAACAACCTAGGGCTGAGTGTCCAGAACACACTGTTTTCATAGTCCCCTCTGGATGCAGAAATTCACTCCAGTGGAGCGCTGCTGTCAGATCGCACCAAGCTGTGGTGCATCAGTGCTCAGGGGGAGAGCTGTGCAACAAGTGGTGTGGTTCTTTTGCCGTGAACTCCGTGAAATCTAGTAGGCACGTTGCTGGCACTCCTGATCTTACATGGAAGGTGATCAGATATGATGATGATGGGCAGTAGTCTGAAAAGTTAGAGAGGCAGATAATCTGAATCCAGGTGGTTCATCACTGTCAACTCTGTATGTGAAGCAGAGGTAACTGCAGTTGCTATAGCATAATCAATAATCTGGTCTAGGGTTGCCTACTCCAGCTCAGGTCATAGGGTCATGCCAGCCAGCCTGGGGACTATACCCAGAGAGACCATTGACTGGGTCTGGGTCCAGCAGCTGCCACAGAAAATCTTCTCTGTAGTCATCACAACCAAGTCCTTTCTTTCCTCTGCCGGAAGGGACAATGCAGTTGTGATGCTACTGCCGGGGGTGAGCAAGATGATGCATTGGCTGGACTTGATAGGGAAGCAGAAACCTTAATGAAAACACAAGCATCTTCCAAAGTAAGAAAGGAAAATTCAAAGAGTTACCAGCAAGATTTTTCTCTTTGCAAACACACTCTGCCCACTCCTCCCACCACCGTCAAGTTTGCTCCAGTATGAAAATCCCTCTTTAAGAGAAGCAGCATTGTACAGTTTTGGAGCAGGGTTCTGAGTCCTATTCCACATACTCCTGGATTCTGTCCCTGCCTCTCCTTGCTCAGGTCATGTATCACAGGAGTGCTCTGTGCATAGTTATATGTAACCAGTTAATAGAGAAAGTGCCAGCAGATTGCCCTCAAAAATATGGAGCTTGGTTCATGGGTTTTGTAGGATCAATAGAACATGTTGCGTGCTGCAAATGGTTTCTTGTGCACAGCTCTTTACATCACAAAACCTCTCTGCTTCAGTTCTCCTTCCTCTGTGAAATGGGGCTAAGAATAGCTGCTTTCTATAGATGTTGCAACTCTCAATTGATTATTCTTGAGATCCTTTGGGGAAATGTGCTATGTAATATTTCTAAATATTTAGAAAGGAAACAATAATAACTGTAAGTGTAATAAATATTATTCTAAAAGGAAAGAAAAAATAAAATGCGGTATTAGCATGATCATCATAGCACTCAGAAACCCCAGTCGAGGATCACCGGGCTTGGCTCTGTAGAAAAGTTAGTCCGTGCAACCGTGCCCCAAAGAACATACAATCTAAACATATGGTGAGGCAGCCACTCAGATGAAGAAACGCACAGGGTATGAACAAGGTAGCAGGGAAAGATCACGTGCTGTAACAGACCAGTATTAGCAGCATTACCATGGCTTTTACCCAGACGGTCAAAGAGTTGGGTGGCAAACTTTCTAAACATTCTGCGGCCCTGTCAGTTGTTCCAGATGTGACAGCAATCCGAGTTGGGAGGGCTGCAAAATCAGCTGAGTGGCTCCTGCCACAGCTGGGAGAACTGTCTGGTCAGAGCACATTCCAGAGCCGCAGAGAATTTTTACATTTCTGGATGGAGGCAGAGGGACTGAATCACTGAAACAGCTTCATCATCTGTAGGGAGCCAGGGGAAATAGATGAATGTATTGGTGGGATGAATACAGCACTCTTCAGTAAGGCAGACAGTTCAAGATCCTCCCCTCAACCCACTGTCTCTTGACAACTCTGACTCCTTTAGTACCTCCAAAAGCAAATTCCTCTCAGTTTGCAGCTAGCAGTAGCAGCAGTGCATTGGCCAGATTGATGTCTAATTGCTGTCATACGGTGCGTTATGGTCACCTGTTGCAGGACGATGGCCGGAAAATAATATTTTCGGCCCTGCATAAGGGAAAAGCACCTTATGGCATCGCTCTGAGTCATCTGAAGCTTTCAAACTGGGTCCACATCTGGGGTCAGCCTTGTCCATTCTGGTTGTCTTAGCCTCGGGAAGGAAAAGTAACCCAGCACATTCTTTTCCTGATCTTTCTCTTATGCTAAATTCATATTTATCCACAAACAAACAAAAAAAAACCCCAACTGCTCTGTAATAATCTGCAGCAGCTAATAGCCTTGCAACATTTTAAATCGTCTCTCTTCTGCTTGAAATAAACTGTGTCCCTGATCAGAATGTAATAAGGTATCTAGTGGTATTAAATACTTTTAACTCCACTATTTATTATGTTCTGGATTGTAGTTTACCAGGATTCCTGAGCCATTATATGATTTTTGGAGCTTGCAGTACTTAAAATTTTGTTGTAGACTAGTTAGTATAATCAGCTAAATTAAATGCGTCTCAAGCGTATGATGTTTTATGTTAATTCTATTGTGCGGCGGCACACATGTAAGAAAGAAAGCTGCAGATTGGCCGTGGGGCTGAGACAATTCACAGGGCCTGAATCCGCTCTCACTCGCGCCGATGTAACTCCAGTGACCGCGCTGGGGCTAAGCTGTGGTGAACCCACTGTAAATGAAAAAAGGATCCGGCCCATTGGCTTACTTGACTTCAGATCGATGCTAGTGAATTCTTAGCAGTGGTTGCTCTATAGGTGGCTGCTATTTAAATTGTTTTCTGGGGGTGGAAAGGCACTGGCGTCATATATATCAGCTCCACACCGGGATGGCTCAACGCCAAGCCCTGTATGTCTTCAAGTGAGTCTAGTCAGGCCATCAAATTCTCCACTGTCTTCATTCCTTTATAAGACACCTTTCTCCTGGGGCACCAGCTTGATAGCTTAAGTTCTGTACCTTCAGCTACAAACCCGGAGAGGATGGCTTGATAGACTGTGTATTAAGGGGAGAGTTCCTCAGTGGGGTAAATTCGAGCAGCTCCATTTAAGTCAATAGAGCTGTGATGATTTATGCCATCTGGTCCAAGGGGTATAATAAGTGCTCGTTCCGTTAGTACCTGGTTCTCCCTTACCTTTGTGCGTGGATAACGAACGGTGCTGATAGAGAGAGCAAAGGTGTTCAGGCGGTGGGTGTTGTGACGCGGTGCCCTGGGGTGGGTTTGTGACTCAAAGCCCTACGAAACTAGCACCGTCTTTATTGCTGGCATCTGCGCTGCTGGCATACTCACCCCGCACGGGTTAAAATTCCCGCGGCCTGCGCCAGCATGCACTGGGCTCGGTGGATTCTTGGAGGTTGGTCTTTGCTCGAGTTGTTCCCACGCCCGATGCCCTATCCTGCTGCACCTTGTGCGGTCATTTACACCAGGGCCAAGTGGGCCAAGCAGAATGCAACCTTTGGATTCGGTAGGACTTCACCGCCACTTTCCCACTGACAGAGCGGAGGGGCTAGGGTGACCAGATGTCCTGATTTTATAGGGACAGTCCCGATTCTTGAGTCTTTTTCTTAAATAGGCTCCTATTAACCCCCTACCCCCTGACCTGATTTTTCACACTTGCTGTCTGGTCACCCTAGGAGGGGGTTAAGAACGGGTTGGAAAGAAATTGGTATGCGACATACAGCCGAGGCAGCCTTTATATCAGAGTCTCACAAAGGCAATTCTCTGCAGTTGATATAAAAAGGTGTCAGTTCTGGTTTAAGTACTGTATTACCAGCTAAGATTTATCAGCTTCAAAGGCAGCCTCACGCCACCAAGGGAATAAACAGCTCTCCTGCTTATCTATTTCACATAGTGCAATATTTTTCTCGGTTGACTTTGGCTGGAAAAAGACTTTTTCTTTTGCTCTGCCATTCCCATATTCTAATTTAAAACACCCCCCAAAACCTCACCATGAAAATAACCAATGACTGGCACCACTGAGACAGCCCCAAACAATAGCCCCAATCCAATCTCCTTGCCCCCAGAAAGCTGTGAACAATGTATTTGGAACATGGGGCTTACTGGTATTTTAAGCGCTTGGTCTCCTAACACTGTTCGGAGTGTCTAAGATTGTCAAAGAACCTAAGTGACTCAGGAGCCCAAGGGCTGGATTTTCAAAAGGGTCTAGGTGCCTAAAAATGCATATAGCCCCTTCTGAAAATCCCACGAGGCAACCCAGGCATCTAACTTGCACTGAAATCAAGGGACTCGGGTTAGGCAAGGCATTCGCTCACTCTCCACAGGAGTGCTGAGTGCCGTTCTGTCCCATCTATGCCAACAAAACGTTGCCGGCACCAGCTGACAGCAACCACTGCCCACCATCACAGTCAGCAATGGGTCATTTTTGCTACTGTAGGTGATCTCTACCTCTGGCACGGACGTGGTCCCCATTCCTGTAGTGTGTGAACACCTCACAATCTTTAATGCATTGAACTTTGCAACTCGCACTGCCCTACTGCACAGGATATTCTCCCCATTTTACAGCTGGAGAACTGAGGCCCGGAGAGGCTAAGGCCCGGATTTGTAATGGTATTTGAGCATTGCTGTGTTCAGTGTTGCAGCACCTAAGTCTCATTTTTCCTTTTGAAAATGAGATTTGGGCTCCTAAATCAGTTCAATGCTGCAACTCTGAACACAGCAATGCCTAAATACCATTAAAAATCTGAGCCTAATGACTTCTCCAAGGGGACCCAGAAAGCCCTTGGCAGAGCAAGGAATACAACCCAGCTATCCCCAAATCCCAGCAAGCACCCTGACAGTTGAACCATCTGTCCTCTCCAGAACTAGCCTTCGACACTGTAGTAAGTAGGCAGTGTGGGGTGCTCCCTTTATGTATATATTGATTAAATTTTGATTATTAGTGGTTTCTTTTTAGCGGGTAACAATAAAATAGTGAGACAGAAGTAGTCAAGCTTGATTGCCTTTATTAATAAAGTTGCCTTTATTATTTGAGAATAGGTATACAATACTCAATCCTTACGGAAGCAACACTTGTAGCAATGACAGGCTGATCCCATCCTGGCTGGTCTGACCAATAACTCAACTTTGCAGTCGCTAGCAAGCCATACGTTCCTTTTTTACACACCCGGCCGTTACACATGGTCCATGCTGCCAATGTCCAAGCACATATTGCAATATCCAGAATGGCTGTACTAATGCAATTAGTACATTTTGCAGTTAAAAACACTTGTTCTGATCAACAGGATATTATCCCAGACCTTAAGCAACTAAACTTCCTACTCTTATTGAACAGTCCCCTGCACTTATGGCAGGACTAAGTATTATCTAGACCATCGCTGACTCCCACCCGTTACTCTACTTAATATTATTATTGACAATTATTCTTAAGCTTGCTAGGGGGTTGGTTCACTTAACAATAGGCCTTAATTGTTAACAGAGGAAAGCCAGTACTAATATTTACCCTGTCTGGCTTTCTGTCTCCAGGGCTCTCACCACCAACACTAAATTCACTCCAAAAAATAAACAAAACCCCCAAGCATGCAGTCTTTGGAGACTCCACTAGGTGATGAAGTAGCAATTTGGCTGTTAAAGGTTGAGTAGCATTGTAGATAGATCAATAGACAAAACAGCTTTTACTGGCTCATTTGCCAAGCCATCCATGTTGGTGCAGCGCTCTGAGTTTGTGGAAATGAATGAGCCCTGGCCTTCACGTTTTGCAGAGCATGCCGAGGGGGAATAGGAGGAGAACTAACATAGCTAGTGCTGCATGCAAAGTTGAAGGCTGGGCTGCCATGTTCAGGGTATGGATCACTGATTTCAGGGCAGAGAAAGAGACAAGGAAAATCCCATTGACCTGGAGGACTTGTAAAAGATCAACTGGTTTAAAAGTAAACACTTGCAACCTGATTGACAGCTGGAGCTTACAATATCCCCAGCAACAGACCTAGAGAGAGATGCTTTCTTGTTCTAGGAGGATTAACCCCTTAAAGAGTCACTCACACTTTGTGGAAAACGCAGTTCATTTAGAGACAAGTCTCTACTTATAGCATATAATGTTTGGTCTACTGTGTTCTTTCCGCATAGTAGATTGTTTAGTCATGTGGAGGTGGGGTTGATTTTCAAAGACACAGGGTGCATTCCTAGCCCTTTATATATTTATGTCCTAATAATACACAAGGGGCAGTTAAGCAACCAATTCCCATTGAAAGTCAATGGGATTTAAGCACTTAACTCTTATCTGTGCTTTTGAAAATCTTTGCCTAGGGAGAGTATCAAGTTTGAAATATCTAAACTCCTTGGAAGCAAAGATTCAGATCCCAGCAAAGCAGCTCTTTGCAAGTGAATAATGATGGAATAATACTTGGTATTATGTAGCTTCTATTCTATTCCGGTTCTTCTAGTACATCCATCACTATGCTATTTGTTTACCTTCCAGAAGTGCTTTAAGGCACCTATGATCCAAAGTATTTTATAAAAGTGGATAAATATATCCCATTCTACAGATAGCAAAACTGAGGCACAGAGAAGTAAAGGACCATTTTAAAAGAAATAGGGTCTAAATTACACATGCAAAATATGCCTGTGTGGGTGCAAAGTAAGTAATGTCATGTGCAAATGCCCATTTGCATGTGCAACCACACACTTTGGGCCTGCAGTTTACCTGTGTGTAGCTAGTCAAGCGTGATGTGTTGGCTCTGGAAATGTTGACCCTAATTAACTTAACCAAGGCCGCTGTGCAAAATCACTGACAAAGTCATGAATAGGATCCAGGAGCCCCAACTCCCAATCCCCTGATCTAACTACTAGATAACACTCTCCAAGAGTTCTATGCCGTATACTCTATGAAGGTCATTTGGACAAGATCATTAGACTCATGATGCTGTCTGCTCTGGGTGGAATCCGTGATCCCATGAGCCCTTTAGTACAAGTGGCGATTTTCACCAGTATCCTTCGCCAAAATGCTCCTGCCTCTCTGACTGTTGTACACTTCTGGCTGACACCCATGCAGAAGTGACAGAATTTCAGTGCTAGCTGCATGACCCTTGACCTTGTTTACACATGTGGTTGTTGATCATACTAATCCTAGGAGACACATACAACCCTTTTCACCTAAAGATCTTAAAGCACTTTAAAGAGTTGGGGGAGCCTCATCATCCTTATCTCACAGAATCAGAGGGAAGTCAACCAACTTGCTTAAGTTCTCACAGTGGGTCTGTAGCCCAGTCAGGGACAGAGCTCATGTGTGCTGTGTCCCAGCCCGGCATGGTACTGCAGGACCAAGCTTACATAAGAGGGTAAGGTGTCCCAGAGGGAATGAACAGAACAGATCATTATCAAGTGATCCATTTTGTCGCCCATTCCCAGCTTCCGGCAAACAGAGGCTAGGGACACCGTCCCTGCCCATCCTGGCTAATAGCGTTGATGGACCGATCCTCCATTAACTTATCGAGCAAAAGGGGTTGCATAAATGCTAAGCAACATCGCTACAGCAATTTTGTGCCAAATACTCTCTTTTCGAAATAAGACCAACAGGTTGTTTCTAAAATTCTGCCTTTAAACATATTTATATGTGGCCACGTATATTTTACATGTCTGCACAATGCACTTTATGAAGCATATAAAAAAACCAGATAGAAATTATCTATTTCTCCTGTACAGCCTGTCTCTTTTTGGGGGAGAGATAACAAGGAGCTATTTCATTTTGCTGTGCGCTGCTGGATGCCACGCTATAAATTGAGAAACAAAGCTCTTTTTGAAAAATGCTTCCCCACCCCTTTTTTTTTAATGTCATTGTAAACTGGGAAGACCCAGCAAACAGAAGACATCATTTGCAGGCTATCTGCCCAAAGTCCCTTCTGCTCCATTCTCGTGTTTGCTCAGCGTAATGAATGGGCTCTTTCAGCAGGAGGGATCATAACATTAATCGGGACTAAGCACTGCTTTGTTTGCTGAGAATCAGGAGCTTCCCCTCTGCAAACTTTGTGAAAGGGCCGCTCCAATATTCGCCCATGGTTAGATCAAATTGGTGTCAATGTGCACTTGTTATAAATGAGACTGGCCGATCAGCCGCTCTCCACATCATCAAATATGCAGCATGGATATTTCATTATCAGCCTAATTCATAGTCTGGGGCCACGGCTGGGTGATTTTAGAAATTAAACTGTACTTTCACCTCTAAAAAATGCAGTCCCGGCGAGTCGGCGAAGTGGAGAGATTGCTGTGCTGCTGGGTTATTGAGTGATTGGGAACAGAGGAGGGGAGGGAGACACGAAGCGAACAGGTTTGTTACTGGCTTCACCTTTCATAAGCAAAAAATTAATCACATCCAAAGTGATCTAGTGAATGAGGCTGGCAAGCTGTGCAATTACAGGAATGTACCGGAGTTAATTAGTCAATTGCCTTTGCTGCACAGAGAACCTACAGAGCACTAGCTCAAGCCGCTTGGAGTTAGAATTCCAAAGGGCTTGCCGGTGTAGTGGCACACATTGCAACCGTCCCATTTTTCCACCCATCGGCAGGGTGGGTTAATGCACTGGGGCTCCCAGCTCTGGAAACGGGGGCTGAAATAAACCAGGGGAGACGATTCTACCCTCAATTCCGCCAGGTGCTGGTGCAGTTCCTGGCACAGGTCTGCCCTAACTTTTGCTCACGGTGATGGCTCCCGTGGGCTGTGCTGGTAGCTGGATCACAGGAATACACCAGCCATAACCCTTCTCGCCCCGCCGTGCCTCATTGCCCTGTGGGCTCCTGGTGGGGGTGATGTTGAGTTGGCAACAGCTGCTCTGCATAAGTCCAGGACTCCCTACTAGAGGAGTTATTCCCTGTAGGAGCCTTCTGGCAGATTTGCAGCCCGTGGAGTTGGCATGAAGTGACTGCAGAGCAGAGATGAATCCCCTCTGTGGGGCCTGGTTCCTCTCACTCACATCGGTTTTGCAAAGGCGTAGTAGACCCACAGTGCAGCTGTTCCCGATGGACACCCAGGGGAATGGCAGCAGGGCTGTGGAGTGACACTGGATGAACCAGTTGAGCCCATGCTGCTGCAACCAGTTCCGGGCCCCGTCCCCGCTGAAAGGGTTTGAACTGAACTAACTTGGGCAGAGACAGGATCAGAGCTGGTACCACTGCACAGTCACGCAGGACCCTCGTGGGACGTTAGCAGCGCTTTTCTGCACACACGCTAACCCCCGGTCTACACTTGGAAGTGTAATTCCCCCAGGCGCCATCAAATGAAACGACGTTTTCACTAGTAGGAAGCCCTAGTGCAAAGAAGGGACAAGTGCCTGGACCCATTTTTGCTACTGTGTCTATTAAACCTGCTTGTCTGCGCTACAGCTCTCCCTGGGGCTGACATTGGGATCAACTGATAGCACCGCTGGGGATTTTTTTTCCACACAACTGACATGTGTAAAGGCATTCCCAGCCTCTGCACCAGCACTGGAAATGTCGGGATTCTCTGGTGTTCCTGGATGCAAAATGTGCAGCCGATGCTCCAGAGTAGGGTAGGGTGACCAGACAGCAAATGTGAAAAATCAGGACAGGGGGTGGGGGGGTAATAGGAGCCTATATAAGAAAAAGACCCAAAAATCGGGACTGTCCCTATAAAATCGGGACATCTGGTCACCCTAGAGTAGGGTGACCAGATAGCAAGTGTGAAAAATCGGGACGGGGGGTGGGGGATAATAGCGCATACCAAAAAAAAAAAGCCCCAAATATTGGGACTGTCCCTATAAAATCGGGACATCTGGTCACCCTGCTCCAGAGAGAACACACTAGACTGGAACAGCAGGACACAAGAGGAGGTTAGGAATGCGGTGCATCAACAGACCAAATGTGAGTGCGGCCCAGTGCCAGAATGGCAGAGTAAGGCGGGGCTAGGAATGTGGTGCGCCAGGAGAGCTGTGTGCGCAGCCTGGCGCTGGAAGGGTCCAGCATGCCGCGGGTTGGGAATGTGGCGTGCTGGCAGAGCAGAGGGTGGTGGTGGAGAGATCCCCACCGTTCTGGGGTTTAGGAATGTTGTGCCTGGAAGGAGCTGTATGCACTGGAGCAGCAGGGGTTCCTGCAGGGCAGTGTCTGAGCAGGAAGGCTTGTTCTGTGCTGGTTTGCTGGTTGCAGTGTAACGGACTCTCTTTAAAAATATATATGGAGACGGAGAGCGGTCAAATTTATTAGAGAAATCAGCACTCCAGTAAAGAAATATAGGCTCCAGGACACACACTCCAGGGAAAGGGGTCACTCTGCCTCAGGGAGGGGGGAGGGAGGGGTAGCACAGCCTGCATGTGCGTATATTGTAGTACACGAGGCTGTGTTGCTGACAACACCCGTACAGCTGCAGGGAGGACGGGGGCGGGGGCTGCCTGCAGAACACAGCCTTCTCCCCATTGGCCAGTAAATGTTACAAACACAAACGTTCTCAGCACAGAAACTGTGTTTTTTTTTCACTGTTTTATGGCACAGCTTCCTGTGACTTAACTCTCTGATCTCATAGCCCAGTGGAATATGGGTTTCTTGTAGTCTACTTTTACGTATTGGAAATCTTACAGACTTTGTCAACATTTTAACGTCACGGGCCTAGATCTCCAGCAAGGCCAGAGGTCTGCTCAGTGAAGTTGAGGAGAGAGGAGTAAAAGCTGCTGTAAATTACACCTGGCTGCAGCGGTCCACAGAGGGCCAGTCCACAGCTGGAAACTGCGAGCATACAGCATGTGTTGGCCATGCACCCTCCTGTTCCTGACAGCCTCCTTATGCAGGGAGTGGCATAGAGCCGGGGGTGCTCTGCTGAGGGAATCCCCAGCTATCCCATTAGGGCATCTTGAAGGATGCTTTTCACCAATGGAGCAATGGAAACCGCTTTGTCGGAGATCAGGATCTAGTCCGCAGTCCTTAACTGGACAAGGAAGTGGAGGGAGTGGTGTTGCTTATCGTTGTCATGGCGATTCAGTGGAGATGGCCAAAAGCTGTGTCAAGAGGCCGGTATCCTTCCCCCCTCCCCCCACGTCCCCGTGACAATGGTTTGATTTGGATCCAGGTCCCAAAATTCAGTGGTTACATATTTTTAGTTTAAGTGGTAGGTGCTCAGAGCTGCTCCAACAAATAATAGATATAGGATGAAGTCCTGGCTGGTTGAAGTCAGTGGGAGTTTTGCTATAGACTTCAAAGGGTCCAGGATTTTACTCCTGGTTCCTGTCTTCAAGGTTTGATTACCTAAGGGATGATACTAAAAAAACTTGCTACCATGCATCATGTTTGCCCCTGCTTAGAAAAGAATACTAGTCTGTGATGAAGGCACTTGTCTGGGATTCAGGAAACCTGGGTTCAATCGCTGTTGCAAAATTCCTGTGTGACCTTGTGCAAGTTGTTTAAGGCCTGATTCTTAACACACACGCACACGCACACACACACACACACACCCCCCAAGGTAGTCCTGTTCAAATCACTAGGACTACTCTTGGGAGTAAGTGGTAGTCAATGGGAGTAAAGGTCGCATAACCAGTCTTGTCATCACCCTGTGTGTCAGTTCCCCATCTGTGATATTAGTGCCCTACCACTCAAGTGTGTCATCCATTGTTTGTTAGATACTCATCATCATGGTATCTGGGTATCACAGAAAGACCCATCAATAACTATTGTCAGTATTCCCATTGACTTCCATGGCATGGCTCATGGGAGGTAGCTCTGGGCTTGGGAGCTAGAACCAACACGTAGAGCCAGAAGCAGGCTCAAAAATGCAGACCCTATGCAAGAGATGTAGAAACCGAGAGAATTGGGAAGAAGAGGGAGATAGCTAGGGCAGTATGATTCTGATCCAAAGGCAACGGAAAGACTCTTAAAGGGCAGCGAATCAGGCCTTTTGCTATCACACAAATGCTACGGATTGGTTCTGGTTATGGCCCATCTCTAAGAACTGCTGTAGTTTATGTGGGTTCGTTTGTTGGTCACTGTGATTTGGCATTTTCTGTGCATCATTGCTGGGAATACACTTAGCACAGGTCAACTGGCACTTCTATGGGCAATTAGAAATCCAGATACTCAAGCCGCAGTGGACAATACAAGACGTTATGCCATACACCTGAATGCAGATAAGGTCTGGAATTGGAACCTAGTAGCCCAAGACCACAAAGCACAGCAGGTTGACACCATCAGGTGCTACCTTCTCCACCAGAAAACCAGTATGCTAAGACAATGGCTGTCCAGGCAGCAGCAGGCGCATTGATGTCAGTTCCTAACTAAGCAATTTTATGGTTCTAAAGACAAATAAATTGCCAACAGCATTGTTCCGGCGCTACCAACATGTTTGTTGCCAGGAACCCAGGTCTGCCTTTCTCTTCATTGGACTCTATTGGCCAGATAACTAGGGCTGCTCCTACTTAGCTGTATGTGGGATATGTGATCTGCTAAGGGATTGTAGAAAAAACCCAGTGCTTTTTACTAGTGAATGGCAATTTTTGTCTACCACGTTGTCTTTTCTCTCCCGGCAATTAAAGATCATGGCAGGTGGAGGTTTTTCTAACCTGCCAAAGAATTTGGCCACTGGCTACCAGAGGCAGGAAAACTTTTGGATTTATTCATGGCCGCCTGTCATGCCCCCAGCTGAGCGATAGTCTGAAGTTTGCTATTCCATAGATCAGTTCCTCTTGGACATCATAACTCTTCTTTATAGGTTCCTTCCCTCTCATAAATAAACTTCATTCCATATGTATATACTGCAAGGGGAAGGTTGATTTGCAGCCCTGTTCAGACTGAGCTGGCATTTCTTTGCCACTTGACAAAATGCCCAAGGATTCTTTCCAGCTGCTGGGTGTGCCAGGAAGAAAATTTGCTCCTGTGCTCCCCTGCCTCTTCTGTACCACATTGGGAAGTGACCTAGCAGACTTCACAAGTTTTGCAAGGGTGGGATGGGTCAGGGAGCTTCAAGGAAGACTTTGAGCGGGGAGTGGGGGGAAGATTCAATGGGTGGCACTCTTTCTTCTGAATCAGGATAGAATCCCGTGGGGCTAGGGTGCACTGGAGAGGCTGTTCTTTGGGGTGAAACTTAAAGCCAACATCCTGGACATTTATGGTTATTAAAGATTTCATGGCCAAATTATACACTCAGGTAATTATGTCCTACCCTCCACTTTCAGTTGGATGAGATTCTTCTTCGCTTTTCCTCCTAACTGGTTATGTGTATGTTGTTATATGTTAAACAGCTGCTACATTTCACCCCAGAGGTGGATGCCGTTCAGTGGTGGAAGACAGTATAATGACAATACATTGAGATAGCATGCCTACTACAGTGCTAGAAGCCAGCAATTCTTGATCTCTAATCCTGGTTTGGACAATGAATTACAGCATGTCTTTGGGCAGGCCACTTTACTTCTCTGTGCATCAGATTCTGATCTCGCTTACACTGGTATGAGTCTGAAGCAACTCCAGGGACTTTAATGGAGATGCCTTGGCACAAAATCATTGTAAGGGACAGCAGAATCGAAATATTGTCTAACTCAGTCCATATATGGCACCCATCACTGTCATATTCTATCAGAGCACACTTATCCTCACTTGAGAGAGCAAAACTATCTACATTTTACACACGAGGAGCTGAGGCCCAGAGAGATTAAATGACTTGCCCAAGGTGAATCCAGTGTTTTAACCACAACATCATCCTTCCCCACTTGCAAATACCTCCAATGCATTCGCTGAAATCAGGATCAATTGAGAACAATTAATGAGCAGAACAAAAAATCAACAATTCACACAGTTCCAAAGCTTATTTTGCCCCTTCCCTTCTTCCCATCTTCTTGTGTTGTATGTGTTTGCAGACAGCGAGGCTGCGGAACAACTTGGACACTTGTCCATTAATACCAAGGACCCTGGAAGGTGAAGGAGGGAATCCTTCTCAGCTTTACCTCAAAGTTCCTTTTGAAGGGACGAAGGAAGGAACAGAGGTCAGCTGCCAGAATTAGACAAAAACCTTGTTTCAGCTGAAACAGTGGAGCAATTTAGGTCCCTTGCTATCCGAATGAAGAATGGAGCCCTCTCTTTTTGTCCTTTGGCTGGTATTTTAATAGCAGATTAATAGGAAATAGGTTTAAAGGTGCAGCCTTTTTTCTTTTTTTTTTTTAATGTAAGAGGTTGTAAAACTGAAAATTAGCAATGGCAGCAGCTGTATCCATGGGACTCTGTGCTGCTATAGAAATCAACCTCTACCACAAGCCCCAGACCCACGGCCTCTGTCACTTGAGCTAAAAAGACTAACTGCATTGTCTGGTAGCAGAAGTAGGCAACCTTTCTGTATCGGGGCTTAGCCACAGCAAGGAGAGGAGGGGCAGATGGAACACATACTTCACAGGGGCTTGTGCTAGCTTCCCCTATATTGCAACACCCTTTCAAAATTAGCTACTCTGTCTGCATGCAGATTTTAAGTGGGGTGTTGTGTTAGATCCCTGAAGTCAAGTAACCCAATGAACAGGGTGTCACGGAGTGTGGGGGAGTCAGGCCTTGCACCCCTCTTCCCTGGATTCACTGGGAGTCTCAGCCAGCCAGTAGAACAGAAGGTTTATTAGGGATGCCAGGAACACAGTCCAAACAGAGCTTGTCAGTACAAACAGGACCCCTCAGTTGGGCCCTTCTGGGGGCCAGGGAGCTTAGACCCCAGCCTTGGGGCTCCCTGCATTTCACCCCCCAGCTCCAAACAAAAACCACCCAGACAAAAACCTCCAGCAGGCTCTTCCCCTCCCCCGGGACTCCTCCTCTAGCCTGGGTCCATTCTCCCAGCCAAAGGTGTCATTCCCAACCCCACTCCTGGCTCATGTTACAGCCCCAGGTAAAGTCTCGCGGTCCCAGGGAACCTCCCCCGCAAGCCTCCCAGGTCAAATCCATCTCACTCCCTACTCCGTCACACAGGGTCTTAGGGACTTCTCCCAACCCAGCTTTATTTCTTACTCTCCCTTAACACATTCAAAATTCTATTCGTTGTTGTTGTTCATTTGTATTGCAGTAGCACCAAGGAGCCTCACTCCTGGAGCAAAACCCTATTGTGTTAGGTGCTGTACAAACACAGAGCAAAACGACTGTCTGTGCCCCGCAAAGAATGTACCAACTAAATATAAGGCAACAGGTAGAGACAGACTGACAGATGGAGAAGCACAAGGAGATAATAGCCGGCAGCATGATAGGCAGGGGTCTCAGCACCTCGACTACCTAACTAAAGTCACGTTTTTTTGTAGACATCCTGGCAAAAGCAAGTTTTTAGGAGGTACTTGGAGGAGGACAATGAGGTGGCTTTGTGGAGGTTTTCAGGGAGCTCCTCCCATGCGTGAGGGGCAGCATGGGAGAATCCGAGGGGACGTTTATAGCCCACAGACCCTCGCTCAGTGGAAACCTCCCAGCAATGTCTTCAGGTTGGGCAAGGGCTTGCCAAATACAAAGCACTGTCTAATAAGCACTAATTAACATTCATGCACCCAAATCTGATCAAATAATGGAAAAACACCGTCAACGAAGAACCTGTTCACCAAACGCTGGGAAAGGACTGTCAAAAACTGACTTGTGTATCTTGGTCTTCATCACCCTCAGCTGAGTACTATAGTACATCTAGAGGCCCTCAACAAGCTTAATTCTGTGCTAAGTGCTAGGGGAAAAAAACCAAGGAGAAACAAAGTAGGGAAGTGACTTGTTTAAAGCCACTCAGCCTGGAATAGAACTGCTTCCCCTGGTTGCTAGTCCACTAGAGCCACGTGGTTTCTCTTTGCTGCATGTGCTCCCCACTGGTGACAACTGTGCTGCACCATCTCTCTGGAAATCTTTCTCCTTTCTTTCCCCGACCACTGAGAACTGGATTCAGCCCTGTTGTATGTAGATGCAACTCGCACTGAAGTCAATGCTTCCGATTCACCACTGTGTTACTCCCGCTTTCCATCGGCATAGCACCATTGATTTCACTGCAGTTACAACAGCTCGTAGCTGGAGCAAAGCCATGGTGAGCCAGGACCAGGGGTCTTTAAATCTCATCTCCAAATCAGCACTTGCATGGCAGCTTGAGGGTGGAGCATTTGGGGAGGCTGTGGCTGACGGATGCCTCCGTAGACATAAATTGTGTCGCATGAGCACCTGTGAATTGGTATCTGCTTTGTGAAGCTGCCCGAGCCACATGGAGTGAATGATGTGCTCGCAGGGGCTGAATTACTGCCACTGCCCAAATTATCATTTTGAATGGTTTAACTCTGCGACTTCCTCAGTGGAGAGCGAGGGGAGAAGATTAATCCAGAGCCCAGCACAACTCCAACAAACTTCCCTGTGAGGCATTTAGACCACAGGGACAGAGGTCATCACGGTACAGCCCTGACGTCCTCCCCAAAGTCAGAGTGGTAGGTCCATAGAGATGGGGTATGCCAAGCAGCAATCTCACAGTTGCAATATCACCCTACCCTTACCCCCAAAATTATGCAACTGTGCTTCATCCCGCAGTGAAGAACCGTGTGTGTGCCTGAGGGGGTTGGACTCAGCACACCTGTGTTCTGTTCCTGGCTCTACCACAGGGGTCTCAAACACGAGGCCCACAGAGTTATTTCCAGCGGCCCGCCATAGGCGCCGACTCCACTGGCAGCCAAGCTCCAAACATTACTGAGTTTTTATATTTTATTAAAACCCCTCTTTGCATTGCAGTTTTTAAAAAGGGAATACATTGACTTTTAATAGAATACTATATTACTCTTCATTTTTTTCATCTTTGACTAGACTTTGGTATCATTGTATGAAAAGGTTTCAGTGATGCGGCCCTCGGGCCAATGGACTAGTTCTCACGTGGCCCTGGTGGTGATTGGAGTTTGAGATCCCTGCTCTACCACTTACCTGCTCTGTGACCTTGGGCAAACCACGTCCTGTACCATCTCCTGCTGTAAATAAAGCACATCTCCACTTAGGGACTGGTTCTGTGAAAGGTCCAGGGTGGCTGAGTACTCTGCGGGACTGGGTTCTTAGTAGAAAACAATGTGGTTTCGCCATTGAATTGGAGGGGCTGGGAAAAAATAACCTTGGGGAGTGGTGAATCAATAGGAAAACAAATCTTATGGTGAATTAATGTGCAACCTAAATGATGAGAAATTCAGAGAGCCAGAAAACAAATCTCAGAGCAAGCACATGCAGCTAGCTTGCTGGCTGGATCCTGCAGCTGGATAGCTAGATAAATGGACAGACATCTGGCTGTCACACAATATTTTGGCCATGTAGACAAATGCTTGCTGTATATGAAAGTCAAATTAACCACCCACATGCACTGTACTTGCATCCTGCATAGGACATTAACCCAGCTGTGCAAAGGCTTGTACATCATCTCACAGCCTGTCTCATTACCAAGCAACCAAGGTAAAAAAAAAACAACCCCCCCCCCCCCCCAAATAAAAAAAAATCTGTAACCATAATGCTGAGTAGCAACCTGACACTTGTATTTATTTATGTATATTTCTAAGCTCAGACCTTGTTCAGCAATCTCTCCCATCTTTATTAGAAGTCAGTGTTAGAACAGATGTTGTTTCCCTGCATCCTTGACTTTATCTTGATAAATAATCCAACATATTTAGCAGGAATCATGGTGTCTTTGTTTAGAGATTAGAGCTTGAGGTGTATTTAAACAGCATCAGGAGAGTTCATAACCCTAAAGATTCTCAAGCAATATTGATATTACGGAGAAGCCAAAGTAATTAATTACCTTCATTTTTTTTCTATTTAATGTGTCTAATTTTGTCACTAATCACCATATCATTTCAACAGTGTTCAGGATATTTTATTATTATTTATTATTCCTAGAGGCGCCAATCAAGGATCAGGGCCCCCATTGTGCTGGGTGCCGCACACATGTATAACACAAAAACAGTCTCTGCCCTGAAGAGTTAACAATATCCGTATAAAACAAGAGACCTGTATGAAAATATGATCTCTTGAGTATACTTCCTTGCCTAACTCTGAGCGGAGTCCTCAGTAAAGACCAATTATACACACAGACACGTGTTTGGTACCAGGACTGGAAAATGATGAGGTGCGACTAGTATCCTGATCATTTTCTGATGTGGTGCTCTTAGACAGCTCCAGTCTTTTGGCTGCCGTCCCTAGTTTAGCTAGTTCATAGCATTATTTGCCTCCTGACTTTTAACAAAGCGGTCGTCCTCAGCTGCCTTTGCTGCCAAGAATTACTTTGAAATCATAACAGAGCCAAATTAATACAGCTTTCACCTACACAGCAAGCCATTGGGGCAGGGAGGCAGAGCACTGAACAACATGTACATTCAAAGCCTCTTATTGGGCTCCCAAAACATGGTTGGCCATTATTCCCACTTCTTGGGGGTCAGCTGCAGATTCCAATTTTCATTTCCCCGCCCCTCAATTTATTTGAGTCTCTTGAAAGTCCAGGGCAGACCTGCAATGAGATGAGCTTGGAACATCTCCATGGCAGTTGTAGCATCTCGTCAGGCAGGTGATTTGCTGACTGCGAGGCTATGGACCCAATCAGCAAAAGGATAGCTGGCACTGCCCAAAAGGCATGAATGAGCCATAATGGCCCACTGAAGCATTAAGACAGAGCTAGGGAAATTCAAAGGGACTGCGCTTGAGGGATGAGTGAAATGAGTCGAATGAAATAAGACATTGGTTATGGTCAATTGCTCACAAAGGAAAAATATAGATTTCCTGATTTGCATTAGTGATCTTAGTTACCCTGGTGTAATGTCATGGAAGTCAATAGAGTTCTTCCTGATTTTGACGAGTGATCTGATTTACACCAGTGTCATGTCACCGAAGTCTGTCAGTAGTGATTCATACCAGTGTAGTGGGGAATGGTATCAGGACCTTCGAGTACCTTTCATCTACCTTGATTTAAAAAGTGCCTTCTCCAGGCTAGCCTGTGCCTTGTCTCTCAGAAAAACAGATAAGTAAGGCCCCCTCTAGCTTTATGCTCACCCTTCCTTGCCCTTAGAGCTGAGTCTGGTGCAGAATGAAACCCCTGCTCTCTGGATATGCCACACCGTGAGCACATGGCTGGTGCCTTGCCTCCATCTACTTCCACTTGATGGCCAGATGAGCTACTCTTAAGAGCTTGTACAGAAGGGTGTTCTTGTGGTTGACACAGAACTGAGACTCAAGTGATCTGGGTTTAACTCCTGCCGTTGCTATAGACACCCTCTCTACTCTTGGGCAAGACGCTTAACTTCTCTGAGCAGCAGTTTCCCACTTTTAATATGGGAATAATGCTTCAGTTTTCCTACTGTTTGTCTATTTAGATTATAAATTCTTCAGGGCCGGGACTGTCTCTCACTGCATGTTTGCATAGTGCCTAGCACAACGGAAGCCTGATCTTCCAAAGGCCAATAGGTTTCACTGTAATACTATTAATAATAATATTATGCCCATTTCATAGATGGGGAAACTGAGAGACAGAGTGGGGCAGTGACTTGCTCAAGGTCACATAGTGAGTCAGTGGCAGAGCCAGGAATAGAAGCCAAGAGATGTGGGAAGACGGCCAGTCTTGTTCAGGTCTCAGAGAAGCCAATGGACCGACACCTATGGGGAGATTGGCGGGTTTTGAATTGTGTCCTACACGAACTTTTGGAAACCACATTGGCTGCGGTTTGACCCAAGCCATTCCTTTCCCTGTTCCATTGCAGCTGCCGGCATGTAATTAAATAATTATCAGCATGCCAATGGGTTTTACTGGTGCATTTACTCCCCCCTTTATTGGCAGTAGGAACGTACTTTGCTAGCATCGGTGCAGGTCTGGCGCAGATGGCACATCAACCCCCCCCCCCCCCCCCTGCTTTTGTGTGTATCTGCTTTCCTCATTTCACTTGTTTGCAATGAATTTACAAATCCTTTAAGTATGGAAAACTGAACCGTCCCCCGGGAGAGACAGATGGAGATAGAGGCATTATAAAGGCATTCAAAGCAGCTTTTTTGGTTAATATCTCTATATGTACGTCTACAGATGACTCATTAGTTTGTTTGACACTCCTGCCCTTCTCCTCTCTATGCCTTTGCATACAGAGTGTGCTTCAGAGCGCCACTCAGAGGAAGTGCTATCAAGGCAAAAGTGAGACCAACACGTGCAAACGGTTAACGCAGCCCCAAAGTGCAATTCCTGCCTTCAAGGGGATGTTTATTTCCTCGTCTCGTGGGGTTTCATTTTAACACTGGATCTGGGACTGGAGATTAAACTCATACAGGGATCCCCTTGCTCACAATCAGGATTTTTTGGATGAAAAAATGCCGGTTTGTTGAAACCCAGACTGTTCACAAAACAGTATCAGGTTCAACACAACATCTGACTCAAAACATTTTTGATCAGCGCTTCCAGATTTTTCCAAAAGTCCCATTTTGACATCGCCAAACCAGAAAGTTTGAATTGAAACAACCTTTCATTGGTAAATGTACACTAAAAAGTATTAAAAAAAACCAACAAAACAACAAAACCATATTTAGACAAGGTCAAAATAAAAATGAAACATTTAGATTGTTAAAGATTTTTTGACTTTACACCACCAGTGGTCCCACTGATTCATCGGTTCCTAGATTATAAATCGTGAATAATGGTGATAATCTAGCCTGACCTCCTGTGAAAACAGACCATGAAACGTCCCTGAATAATTCCTGTTGAACTAGACCAGATCTTTTAAAAAAACAATCTGTATCCAGACAATTAAAACCAGTGGCTGAGATTCTGGCGCAGCCTGGAGGATGGGCTTTAAGGCACCTATGTGAGAAGAGTGTTGTGTCCCTTTAAATAGTCTGTGAACCCTCTAGTGGTGCTTATCATGTTCTGTGTTTTAGAAACCAACCGGCGCAACAGTGTGCATGTGTAGTTGCGCCTCACGTTTGTCAAGTATCAGAGGGGTAGCCGTGTTTTAGTCTGGATCTGTAGAAGCGACAAAGAGTCCTGTGGCACCTTATAGACTAACAGACGCAAGTGGGTATTCACCCATGAAAGCTTATGCTCCAATACGTCTGTTAGTCTATAAGGTGCCACAGGCCTCTTACATGTTTGTGTTTATTCCTGTTATCATCATTGTGCAGAGAGCAAAAGACACAACACCACTAAATCTGGGCTGATGTGGGGACCCTACTGTAATGCAGGGCATGCCAGCCTCCCCAGGACTACCTATGGCTTAGAGCACACCCCACAATGTGTGCAGCCATGCCTCCTGCCAGGTTTGCAGGAATGCCCTGTGCCCAGTGAATTCTGCTCTAGTCCCTTGTGGGCTCTTTTGGGCTGGAGCAGGAAGCAGATCCCAATGCGATTACTCATGGAACTATGTTCTGGTCAACAGCAAGACAAGGGGGCTCCGGGTCTGCGTGGGACAGGATCTGTATTGAAGGACAGCTTGCCTGCTGCTTAGCTATGTCACAGGAATAAATGTCTACTCTGCGTCAGCTTCTTGCAAAGTCCTTCCGGCCCCAGCTCCAAGGCTCATGTTCTGCCTCGAGTTTAATAAATATGTACACAGCCAGAAATTGATTTTCTAAAAATGTAATATGCACACAAAACGAACCTCTTATTTAAAAATGGCTCAGCAGTATGCAAGACACAATCTAATCAGAAAGAAACAGGAAATGTAGCAGTTTCCAGGTGAGCAAGCAGAAATGCAGAAGTCATTGTATGTAGGCAAAAAAATATATAGCAGGGTTGGAAATGACAAGGGGAGGAAAGGAATCAACTGCACAGACAGGAGTAATAATAACACATTGGCATCATTATTCCTCTGTGGAAAGCTCAGCAAAAAGAATAAGGGGAAACATGAAATTAAATAGAAAGGCACCAGCACTTGGCTAGAGACGAGGCAGAGAAATAAGAAAGCCTGGAAGGAATGGGCCAGGAGTTCAGTTCCTGCAAGCCAGCCTGGTAAATGGAGAATAGCATTTGCCACCCTGCAAGTGGAGGAAGACTAGTCCTGTGGATCTCCCCATGTGTATCTATGTACACTACCTAGCACAGGGGAGCTCTTATCTCAGAAGGGGCCTATAGGTGCTACAGCAATAAAATTATAAAGAACAGGACACTGGTCCATCTGATCCAAAATACTCAGTGAGAATTATCTGTGGTTCGCAGCCCATGTGACATCCTCAGGGTCATATTGCTCCCCTAGCTCACTTCTGGCCTTACAAGGAGATGGGTATCCATCAGGATCTTTTGTGTGTGTGGATTTGTAAATAAACACCATCAATTATTAATAACAAAACAATAATGATAGTTCATCAATAATAAAGATGCTTTTAATCAAATTAAAATAAGAAAATCTCACCTCCTGTCAAACCAAAGAAACTAGTAACCCTTTGAAGGCATGTCTACTCTGCAAGCCAAGCTGTGCTGTCCAGGGTGGGGTTGCACAGACTTTTTTTTTTAAAAAAAAAATCCTATTCCCATGCAAATATCCTTAGCAATAAAGACTGATAATCAATAAGCACAGTTCCCAATGGGTCATTTATCACATGTGGCAGGGAGGGGGAATCATGATTGCTTCACACAATATGTTGACAGTACCCCTATTAAAGCTTTATGGGGAAAGGCTTGTCTACTGAATCTATTCCTGTTTGATGGTTTTGTACATAGCCTTTGTAAGTAAGTGGAGGTTTTTTTTAATCTGTATGCAGGGTGATGTCACTACTTGCACCCAGGAGCTACCCAGTCCTTTAATAAAGACAGGATTTATATATATATATTCATCCTATTTGTATGCATGTGTCATTTATTTAACTTGACACCACTCCACATCTGAGGGGGACCCTGTCTTCAGCTGGCTCAAGAGCTAGCCTCTCGCCTCTCCACTCACCAAGGACACCTGAAAGAAAACCAGAGCAAGGACACTGAGTATGAAACATCTTTGTCAGTTACCACGTAAAACCTACTTTCCTGTACTTAAAATACTGTGCAGCCATCACTCTGATGGATGCGCAACTCCCAATGGGGGTGGGTTTCCCAAATCTTAAATTATGCAGGGTAAACTCAGAGAAACACTTCCTAAGCTGCTTGGAGCCAGACCCCCCCCCCAGGCCTGAACCATGTCCCCCATCAGGCGGGGCTCTGGAGTCCAGGGGCAGGAAGGAGCCTCGGCAGCTCCCAGGGAAGTTGCTGTGATAACCAACCCCTGGGGGAGGGTTGCTAAGAGAGACCTGGGTAAATGCATGGCGGGTCAGTCCCTTAATGACGCTTAGCCAGGCTGGGTATGGACTGAAAGCAGTCGGGGGGGGGGGGGGAGGGGGGATAGGGAACGTACCTTCTTCCCATCCCGTGCCCGGCTCCTGTGGCGCGGGGGCTCTCTCGGAGGCCCGAGCGGGGCACGCGCCGCTGACGCCGCTCCGGCTCTCTTCCTGGCTCTGGATGCTGGAGCAGCCGCCGCTCTCCCGCGCGGGAGCCGCTTCCGGCTTTGTACCCCCGCCCGCGCCTCCCCCATTGGCTGGGCAGGACGCCCAATCGGGACGCGGCTCCCAACTGCGCTTGCGCCGGAGAGGCCGAGAGCAGCCGCGTCGCGTTACCATCACCTGGGCCGCGCTGCCCGGAGCCAGCGCGAGTTCGGGCCCCGGCCCCGGCTGCTACACTAGGAGCCCGGTCACGCACTGAGCCCAGCCCTGAACAGACACCGGCGGAGGGGGGCAGAGGCCTCAGGCAATAACCAAGCCTCTGTCCCCTTCTTGCATTACCCCAACCACTGAACTGGTACAACGAGCCGGTGGAAAGGAGAACCCAGCCATCAGCCTGATGCTGGAGAAGGGGACAGCAGTAGACAAGGGGGAGGGTGTTTTGTTTGTTTTATTGTACACCAAGAGCAGGGCTCCTCCAGGGACCAGCACCTGCCCCCTCACATTCCCCTGGGGCAGGAGGCGCCTCGTTACCGCTACCACCGCCCCCTCTCTTTGCCTGAGGAAGTCTGCTACGTGCGCACTGCTCTCCCTGGCCAGGAAGAGCTAGGTACGCTCACACTGCCCAGCCTGTGCCCCTGAACACTTCCGCACATAAACAGGACATACTGCTGGCTTGTAACATTCAGCTCGGGACCAACACTTGGGCTGAAATTACAGAACATGAGAATAAAATGATTAACAAAGACCAGAGTTTAATAGGAATGTCGGAAACAAGTCATTACCCGAACACCCAAAATCATAGCACAGACACAATCAGGTTAACCTCCTGCCTGAAGACGTTTCTCTCACCCAAAGTCTGCTGCGGGGTTTTCGACCGAGGCTGCCCGCGACCCATGCTGTCCGTTCGCTTGCTAGGTGCGGGATGAAGGGGTGCCTTTTGTATATACCCCCCCTGACGTTCATTGTCTTTACTCCGAGGCAGGATAATCCCCCAGGGCTTGTTTGCGCCTGCCTGCTCCTTTTCTGTAGAGTTAACAGCTCTTTAGTACATAGACTTTGTATGTAAACAGGCACGCGTTCTATTATTTTACAATGCTACATTTACATCCAAACAGACATACACCCTACAGAGTTTACTTCCAGTATATATACACACACAACTCCTTACATAATATCTGTACAACATTGGACCACAATATTAAGGACAAGTGTGTCCCCGGATGCTTTGGGAGAACCACAATGTTCATAGCAAACTCAGGAGGTTTCTGTACCCCACTCCCTGCCATTAACATATTCTTGTGTCACGGACACCAGACCGGTGGTGGAGAGTCAATGCAGGGATTTGTGACTAGCCACTAAGTCCTTTGGGTAACCCATCAAACAAGTAACCCCCCTGGTCCCAGGAGGTGGATTGAGGCGGCCCTGGGATCGCTTTGTGTTTTAACCAGAAGGCTGGCCAAACTGAACACCCAGGCGATGCAAAGGAAGTCATCTACATGTTGCGATAGTACCGCTTGGCCAGTGACATAAACAGATAGGTTACTTGTCAAAAATCCAAACACATTTTTATTTTGGCCCGGTACAAATGACAAAGGTACCTTCTGGGGTCAGCACCTGGAAGGCTAGTACCCAAAACGAGAATGAAAGGTATAGAACAAGTTACTCCTCAGGCCATTCTGCACCAAAAGAATAAACATTCTGTACACAATATTTTAAAAATCTGCAAAATTCGTTTGTCAAATAAATGTAGAGGCTCCAGCATGGCATTGGGGAGCACAGGTCACTGGCTTCATAGAGGTGGGAGATCGCTGTGCAGCTCCCCCCGGGACTCAGCGGTGAGGCTGCACCCAACCCTGACACGGCGCAAGGACAGAGCTTGGCCCAGAAACAGCCCAGAGCCCTGCCCCTCCTTGCCAGGTGCACCACCTGTGGGCAGGCAGGCTCAGCAAGGCAGGATCCAAGTCTAGAGGGACTTCGTGAGGGGGGGATCCAGGTGTGGGTTGAGCAGGTTCTGGGTGGGGCAATCTGGGTGCAGGCGGCTCAGTGGGGGAATCCAGCTGCAGGGGGGGAGGGGGGGGAGGAAGGACGACACCTGGATGCACAGAGGCTTGTTGGAGGGTTCTGTGTGCAACAGTAATGGGACTCTGAGGGAGGGTGGGGCTCAGCAGAAGTGGGGGTCTGGATGTGGAGGGATAGAGCTCGGAAGGGGGGGTCTAAGTGTGGGGAAAAATCAGTGGAGGGGTCCAGATGCTGGGTAAGTGGGGCTCATCAGGGGGTTCTGAGTGTGGGGGCGGTGAGGCTCGGCAGGAGGGTCTGGTTATGAGGGGGCCTGGGGTTGGGCATAGGGGGAGCAGCTCCCTCTACAGTGATCCCTCCCCCTGCAGCTGAAGAGCGATGGGTGCAGGAAGTGAGGGGGTGGGGTGGCAGGATGTGCACGCGGCACTTCCTACAGCTGGGGGAGAAATCTGGGGGTGGGTCTGACACGACCCCGGATGCCGTGCAGGGGAAGAGGAAGTCCCATCCTCCCCAGCCCAGATGGGACTAGCAGCTGAGCCCGGCATACGGTAGGAGCTACCTGCCAGGTCTTCCCCAGTCCTGCCCCCTGCCCCGTAATGATTTACTTCTCTGCCAGCTGCCCTGGACACCAAACCGTACTGCTGGGAAGGTTGCACGACCACTCTTGTGGCCTCCTTATCAAAAAGTCATTTTTCTGGGGGGAAGCAAAGAAATTTTTACAATAGTGTGTCAGATGTGAATACTGGGCTGCGTTCTGTCACGGTATCTTACTGAACTTTCCTTCCTGTACTATGCCATTATTGACATTCCGTAATAAACCTGACTGATACTGGTTATTTGCGCTCTTCTACATATTTCATAACAAACCAAAGCATAGCCAAGCAATTGACACTATCATTTATCGACACTGCCCATCAGCCACGTAAGCTGTTAATTATAGGCGGGTTCCTTCTTTAAAAGGCTCATCGTGAATAGACCAGACCCTGGCACCTCTTAAAGAAGCCGGCCACCCTGGGACATTGGCCTTAAATGGTCGGTACATTCACTGCTGAAGTAAACCCGGTCTTTGCTCCTCCCCAGCCCCCTGGCCCTTCAATAAGGGCCGCCCTCTCCTCTGGCACTTGATACCGTTTTGACCGGAAGGAGATGTGCCTCGGTCTCAGCGTCTCTCTTCGTGCAGAATTAGTTCTGTGAATTAAAAACGCCCCCAAAAGTATGGAAATACCGACAGGGTTACAAACATGTTGTGACAATTCAGCAAAGCGCCCTGGTCCCTGAATGGCTCACGGAGAGACCAGGCTATCCAGTGATCGATGGTGCTCCGATTAGACCAGTGAAACCAGAATGACCCAATGGGGAGAGACGGGGTAGGGGGATACCTGGTCTGAAGTGGAGTCAGTGGGGTTACACAGCAGGAATCAAAAGCAGAATCCAGCCCAGAGTCAAACAGCTGTTGGGCTTTCTGAGGGAGAAACCCCTCACTGCACCTTTCCCGCTCTAGTGACTCCAGCAGTAATACCATCCAGGGGGGCTGTGCTCTTCTGGTGATGCGACTCCTACTCCCCTGGAACAAGAGGGCGCTGATATGAGAGCAGCAATGAGAAAGAAAGAGTTGAAAGGGGACTGGGGGGAGACGGGGGGGGGGGGGGGGGGAGGAGGACAGCGACATCCAGGAGGCGATGCAGCTGGGCCACGTGGGATCATTGTTGTGTGGGCTACAGTGGCACCGACCAAATTCAGGACCCGCTTATGGCATAGGCATTATTAGCAGTATTATGGTAGCACATAGAAACCCAAAACCAAGATGGAGACCCTATGACATGCACATTAGCAGCAGCACGTTACAGTAACACCTGGGGATGGGGGCCATTAGGAAGTGCACATTATCAGCAGCACTACAATAGCACCTATGGGCTTTCCCTTTTTTATAGTGCCCGGGGGGCACCTCAACCTGAACAAAGTGCATTATCCAGGGACATGCGCAGAAATTTAACTATGACCCCTTTTTTGGGGGGGGGGGAGGGCACTGTGCTCCCTTTTGCCCCTGCTCTGCCGCTCTCGCAGGAGCTTTCTCTTTCCTCCCTCTCTTCCTCCCCAAGCTCCAGCAGGAGCTCGCTCTCCCCACCACTGCAGCCTCAGGGCTGGAGGAGTTCGGTGTCCCCGACAATTATTGGGGAGGGGGCTTGCCTCTGCTCCGAAATTATCATACCGCCTGGGATGTGCCCCAGTATGAAGTACACATTATCAGCAGCATTACAGTAACAGCCTACCCTTTTTATAGTGCACATTGTCAGCAGCATTATGGTAGCGCCGGGGGCGGAAAGGGAATTATGAGGTACACATGATCAGCAACATTACGGTGACTCCTTTGGCCCCCCGTGGTTTGCTGTTACTCGGGACTGTGCTGAACTATTTCCATCTGGCACAATCCGAGTTACTCACGGTGAACACACAGAGTCCTGTTCCTCGAGGGAATCGAACCACCCAGGTCCTTTCCTTGCTCCGAAACCCAAGCCTGCTTCTCCGCCCGCCCTGTGCCCAAAGGAGCTGTTTCTCTGCTTCCTTCCAGGGGCCTGGCTTCCTTTACTGTCTGCCAACTTTCTGCCCAGAACACAGCCTATCCCTCAGCCTCTGCGTCTACAACCGGTCCCGGAGACCCGCCCGAGCTTCTGATCGGCTGTGCCGTGCGGCCCAGTGTCTCGGGTGGTGGCTCCCCATTGCTCACAGCTATCTCTACACAAAGGGGCATGTAATTGCTCTTTCTCCTTAGCTGGAAAGAAAAGCTCGTCACACACTCAGGTTTGTGACTGATGTGTAGACAAAAGAGCCATTATCACCTTCCAGCATAACACCAGTTAATATGGCCACATATTCTAGAATGGGTATGAATCCTCATACCTCTAGGATGGGGCACAGGGGCTGTTTATACAGGGACCTCCCTTGCCTGGTGCTGAGATGCAGCCACATCTGGGGTGGGGAGCGGGGGCTGTTTATACAGGGATCCCCGTGGGCACTCCGGTTTCTAATTTAACCCTTCGGGAACTGCACAGCAGGCAAAGCAAGAGGAGTTTAACCACAGTAACTTTTACCCTCAACGCACACAAGAATCACAGATATTCAGATAAAACAAGCGAAGCCCATATGGCTCCCTCCCTTTTCTGCTCACCTCCCAGTCTTGCTTTTAGGGACTTGAGAGTCCACAGGGTAGTCCTCCTGCTGGCATTGTCAGGTGATGCTCAGCTGATGTACCAGGCCATGTATTTCCACGAGCTATTGAGACATTTCAATTCTGTGGACCAGGCCGCATCTGGAATCCTAGGTCCTATTTGGGATGGGAATCCTAACTAAGACAGAGCAGGACAACTACAATGCTCAGGGAAACCGCCCACGAGTCCACGACTCTTCCAAGAGGAGACTGGAAGAGTTTGGCTTGTTTGGCCTAAAAAGAAGGGATGTGGTTGCTCCCTGTAAGTACACCAGGGAAGGGAAAGAGCCAGTGAAGCTAAAGGACAATGCTGGCCCAAAAGCCAAGGGGGATAAACTCACCGGGGATCCGCTGAGGCTGGAAATGAGAAGACTGTTCCCACCCACCAGCGGAGGAGGGGTGTGTGTCTGGAAAACCCCAAACTAGCTGCAAGCTGGAGTGGTTTCTGAAGGGGATTCTCTGTCATAGCCCTCCCCATAAGAGGGAGGCCGGCCTAGCTCCGGCCCTTAAATAAACTTCCAGACCCTGCATTACCCACTGATCAGCTGCAGGTGGTGAAACTCCCTGTTCACCTGGAGATGACAGCCTGGCTCCTCCCCCTACCAAGGCATCCACAGCTGCTGCTGACTGTGATGTCAGCCCTTACAATGAGCTGCCCTGGGTCTCTGCTGACAGCTCAAGGCTCTCATAGCTCTCAAAGCCTGTAATCATGTCATCTGGCCCCCTGCCTGACCCAGGCCCTGAATTAATCCCTGCTGGAACCAGATCAGCTCTCTTAGGAAAACACCCCGTCTTGATTTAAACCTGGCCAGAGCTGGAGAAGGCACCGCAGCTCATGGGGGGAGCTGTCAACCAGGATGCCTGTGCTCTATCCCCAGCACTGGGAGGGGATTGGGGGTCTATCGGGGCCTAGAAGTCAGGACTCCCAGGGCATGGATGGGGCGGGGGTGAGGGGTGGGAGAAGAGGGGATTTAGCACAGCCCAGGCTGTTCTCTCCTTAATGTCCTGGGATCTGCCAGTCAAAAGGACCTATGTCCCAGCCACCTACTCAGCAATAAGCCAGATCGCTGGCCCCCTCTATCCCTCCCACCCCCCCAGCCTGGGCACTGACCCACAAGGCCCTCTCCTGCTTGCCTGAGGCTCCCACTCCTATCACACTCTCCCACCCTGCTCCTGTTCTTGTTCAGAATGCACCTTGCCCGGGCCACCTTCTACTGTGCCTTCAATGTGCGCTGCTTTGGAGAGGCCAAGTGGCCAATGCGCGGGTGATAAAAACACTGATTGAGGCGCTTGCTGGGGGATGGTTCTGAGAGCGGCCTGGCTCCACAGAGGGGCTTTAGGGACCAGCCTGGCTCTGGAGGGATGGGGGAGGAGGGTAGGTCTGTCATGGGCTCTGCCCAGAGAGCAGGTGCTGATGAAGCCAGTGCAGTACCTGGCTGCCCATGCTCCCCTGGTCAGCGTGCGTCTCTACAGAGCCAGGTGCTCTGTGACATTGCCATGGTGCAGCAGGATGGAGACACCACGGGACAGGCTGTCCTGGCCCTAGAGAAGGAACTGACCGGGTCCTGGGCCCAGCCAGGATGCCCGGGTTCTACCCCTGGTTCTCAAAGGGGGATGGGTCTTGTGCAGTGGTTCTCAAACTTTTGTACCGGTGACCCCTTTCACATAGCAAACCTCCAAGTTTGACCCCCCCTTAAACACTTGTTTCAGTGGGTTTAAGCCCCCTAGAAGTGCCATGTAGAAGGACCTCCCTGTAAATAGTGATCAAGATCCTTCGCCTCCAAACAAATGATTTGGGTATCCATTACATATCTTCTAAATAATCTTTTAAATGCCCTGTGTGACTGACCTCTCTCTGCAACAAGGGTTCAGTTCCCCATTCCCCATACTGAGATGGAGTGGCCTCCCACTGACCTGGAGGTAGGGTGATCAGATGTCCCGATTTTATAGGGACAGTCCCGATTTTTGGGTCTTTTTCTTATATAGGCTCCTATTACCCCCCACCCCCTGTCCCGAGTTTTCACATTTGCTGTTTGGTCACCCTAGCTGGAGGGGGAGGGACCACTCTCTGATCCATGGTGGGCGGAGCCAGGCTGAGCTCACCCCTCCTGCAGGAAGCTAAGGGGCGGGGTGGGACAGGAAGTATAAAAGGCGGAGTCTGTAAGCTAGTTCAGCCCAACCTGAGTCAGGGAATAGAGATGATGTCCCCAGATAGCTCTTGAGCCTACAGCTGCCCTGCCTGAGGGTGAGACTGACCCAGGAGAAGAACTGCTGGGATTGCTTCTTGCTGTGTGCCTTGAGAAGATGGAGGATGATCCTGAGTTGCAGGTACCTTATGGTGGAAGAGTAGGAAGTAGCCCAGGAACAGCTGAGTATAGTTCAAGTCTGTGGCTGCCTGAATGCTGGTCAGTGTGTGGTGGTTGGCTCCCTGCTGACCCAGTGGTGGAATGCTGTCCATGTTGGGGTCCTGGGCTGAAACCTGGTGGAGTAGGGTGGGCCTGGGTCCCCCTATGCCTTGCTGCCAACCCCACCCTGGGGTGGCAGTCCTTAAGCTCAGAAGCCTGAGTTTGTCTGATGGAGTCAGGATGCTAAATACTAGACTACTTAAGGGCCTGGGCTCTTTAAGACTGTTGGACTGTGCTGTCCCGCCTAAGGACCTGACCTCTAATTCCTGGTAAGGGGTGGTGTCCTGGGGTGTAGTGAGGTGGAGTCCCTTCTCACTGAGCTGGAAGGGGAGGGACACTGCCAACCCACAATTCCCCTAATCTAGCACAATTCCCCTAATCTAGGTCTTAGACAGTAGTGGTGCCAGGGTTCTTGCCGCCCTAGGCGGCAGTGCTCCTCCGCTGTAATCAGCGGCACTTCAGCAGTAGCTCCTCCGAAGCTGTGTTCTCAGTGGCATTTTGACAGCTGCTTTTCTTGCTGCTGAATTGCCACTGGGAAATGCGTTGCTGCTGAAATCCACTGAGGGTGGTGAAATGCTGCCCCTCCCAAAACCTGCTGTCCTAGGCAACTACCTAGGGTTGCCTAGTGGAAGCGCTGGCCTTGGTCTTGGGTCTCAGGTAACTGCTGGGTGAAATGACCCCTGGCTACTGAGGGACTGTAGGTCTCTCCTTTCCTCCATTCTTGGCCCTGGCCCTTTTGTCATGCCCTTTGTCTAATGACCACCTTTTAAGAAGGGTTTGGGTCACCTTTCCCATGCTTATTTCATCATGGGTCACTTTGATGTGCCAAGCAAAATGATGGCCCTGTAAACCCAGTGTAAGGTCTTAATGCTCTTAATCTCAAACTAGTGGGGCCTGGGGCCATTGCTGCTTTTCTGATGGCCAATAAATGCATGGGTATAGGTGCACAGTTATTCATGAATATATTTGAGACATAGCTTCAGCTATAATACTGGTTTGTCAGATATCAATAAAATCATTGACTTATAAACCAGCTTGCCTGGGGACCATTTTGGGATGGACCAGTGTGGGGCCTGGCTGGAGGAGGAAAAGTTGAAGGAGTCTGGTAGGGGGTTCAAAATCACAAAGATGTAGCAATGCTTGACACACATCCAGGGAGACAGTGCATGGTTCTTCAAATGCCCTAGGTATTACAATCTAGAATGGATCACCAGAGCAAGAGGAGATATTGATGGGGAGGTGGAGGTATGATGATCTGGGGGTTCAACCCAGACCAGTAAGGGGTTGTGTAATCCTGGCCCTGCAGCTTGGGGGGCCTTAAAAGCTATGCTCACAACCTGGACTCTAATGGCCAGCAAACAAGCATGCAGGTCGCAAGAGGTGCTGACTTCTGCTGGTGTTGGTGGGTGCTCAACTTACCCCTGCCCTGACTCCACCCCTTCCCCAAAGTCCCTGGTCCTGCCTCTTCCCCTGAGCATGCTGCATTCCTGCTCTCTTCCCTTCCACCCAGAGCTTGTTACTCTGTGAAACAGCTGTTTTGCAGCTGCAAGGGCTTGGAGAAGTGGGGACATGGCACACTCAGGGGTGGAGGTGAGGAACTAGGGAGGGGAGCTTGGCTGCCAGCAGGTGCAGAGCACCCACTAACTTTCCCCATGGGTGCTCCAGCCCCGGAGCACCCATGGAGTCCATGCCTCTGCAGGTCACCCCCCTAGCTTCCACTGCAGATTTATTACTTAGACACACCTGAATTTCCTCCAAACCAGCTGCTAATGTGACAATGAGCCAAGGTTCCCAGAATTGTGAATTACTATGTTACCATGCTCAGCAAGTGACTTTTGCCACTGCTAAGTTGTGACAGCTCCCTGATATACCTGTTTGGACTCTGCCAGTCCAAACCTTGCCTTGCCACTCACAAACAGAAACCCCTACTCCTCAGTTCCCCAGAGATTCCCCCCCCCTGCAGTTGCCCACCTTCTCTTGGAACACCCACAGAAATTAAGCTTGCTGCTCCTTTAAAGAGATGGTAGCAGTAGCTTAATTGCAGTTAACAATGACTCTAAATGCAATCACAGCACTGAATTGCTTTATAGTCCATGAAATAACTGCACTAAACTAGGTCAAAGGTTTAAGTGACTCCAAGTAGGAGGAGTAAAGCTAGAAAGGGTGACAAACAAAAGTAAAAATGTGCTTCTAGGACAAACTTCAGCAACTTAAAATCTTCCCTAAAGCAGGTTTCTCAACTGCGTTCACTTCCCAGAGATATCAGCCTCCTTGGTTGAAGGATGCTATGTTCTGTGATCTTTTTTTAGACCAGGCTTCTTGAGTCCCCTAAATATGGATAACTCCAATGTCTCTTTGCCCCGTGAGGGCGTTTACTCCCCACACAGGACCTCAAAGGATTGACTTACGCCAGGCAGGTCCAATTAAGCAGCAAATAGGGGAGATTTAGGCGAAGAGAAATCCACTAATTGGAAGCAAGCCCCCACCTGTGGGGGGGAACAGGTGGGGCATAATAAATCTAAGACTGGCAACAGAAAGATGGCTGCAGGTGAATAGTATAAAGCATATCTATGATGATCCATAATTCCTCATAGTGCTAACACATGGATATTTAGACATGTCTATCTCAGGCTTTTATAAAAGACCTCACCTGATGCACTTTGATAGTACATAAGGCTGTACTTGTGGGCTGTCAAATTCTCTGAATTGTAGAGAAGCAATGGAAAAATTGTGGAAAAGTAATATTGCACCATATTTGTGGTAATAAAGTTCACTATTGCTTTACCACAATTTTGAGTGGCCACCAAGGGCTCCCATTCAAAATTGTGCTAGAAGCAGGGCTGGCACTTCCACTAGGTGGTCGCCTAGGGTGCTGGGATTTGGGGGGGCGGCATTTCGCTGCCCTTGGTGGCGGCGACTCCCGGCAGCGATAAAAGCGGCTGCTGAGAACGCAGCTTCAGAGGAGCTGCTGCCGTGGTGGCAGGAGGGGCAGGGTGCGGGCTGGTGCAAGGAAGTTTTGCCTAGGGCGCAAAACTTCCTTGCACCGGCCCTGGCTGGAAGCAATATTGTAGATTCAGCAATGTTAGGGAAGTTAAGGCTGTAATAGTGTATACAATTAACTGACTCTATTGCTCATCATTTGAGGCTCAAACCTCCTCTTTATAGTTAAGAGGGAGTAGGAGAAGGATTTTATAATTGTACTAGAAGAACTGAGAAATATTTTTTTCATTCTGCCAGCCACCCTTTTTAAATAACACAGGAATGACTGTCTGAGACTGGGATCCTGTTCCCATATGTTAACTGTAGGACCTGTTATAAAGTTGAGTTAGTAAGAGACAGGATTTTGTATCTATGACAAATTAGAGAAACGTCAAGGGCCTGAAGCCCCAATGTGAATTGTTATAAAACTTAGCAAGTTACAATGTATTCTGCTGAATATAAAATACTGCTGTCTGTATACTTTGAAGGTTTCTCTGAGGGCTAGTCTACACTTACCGGATAGATCGGAGACGCTGGATCGATCTTCTGGGTTTGATTTATCGCATCTTGTCTGGACACAATAAATCGAACCAGGAAGTGCTCCCCCGGTTGACGCTGGTAATCCAGCTCGACGTGAGGAGTAAGCACCGTCGACGGGGGAGCCTGCGCGCCACGTGTGGACCACAGGTAAGTTTGAACTAAGATACTTCGACTTCAGCTATGTTAACATAGCTGAAGTTGCGTATCTTAGTTCGATATGGGGGGTTAGTGTAGACCAGCCCTGAGAGACTGTTTGTGTGACTGAGGAATGCATCCATCAGGAATAAATGAGTGAAGGCCATTGTTATAGCCAGATGGTCAAGGAAGGAGGAGTGAAGAGACTTGGAAACACCAGAAGACAATAAAAAAAAATCTATTGTAGCCGATGCTAAACACATTAGCAGCATTGACGACCTCAGAGGTGAGGCAGGCACCCCTGAAGGAGAGAGCAAAATCCTACCAATGGGAAGCCTGACAATCATCAAACAGCAGAAAACCCCAAGATTAACACCACTTAAGGACTAATGATTACAGGGAGGCATTGTGAAATGCATGGACTCAAATGTTTAAGTAAAATAAATGTGAAAAAATTAAAGCTTATGCTTAAATAAATTTGTTAATCTCTAAGGTGCCACAAGTACTCCTGGTCTTTTTGTGGACTCAAATGGGAATTTACAACTATAAAGATGGGGTGTTTTGCCATGGAACTTGGGGTTCAGCCCAGCTCCTCACTCATGCTCCGTCTAACTGCCCATTAGATTAACTCAAGCTACAGACTGACAAAGACCATCTGCAGGACTTGTGTGCATGATGAGGGCAGGAGGGTGACTGAAAAGCATATGCTAACTGTTGTAATTTCAATAAATGTGGCGTATTTGCCTTTTTCCCCCTGAAAAGATCTCGTGTGCTTTGTATAGCATAACAGGTGTCTTCCCCCACTCTCCGGGTCAGTGGCTCTTTCAACCCTTCCAGACTACTGTACCCCTTTCAGGAGTCTGACTTGTCTTGCATACCCCCAAGTTTCACCTCACTTAAACTACTTGCTTACAAAATCTGTGCTGGATTCATTCTGGTCCTTGACTGGAATCTGCTCCCCCAGCTGCTCCAGCTCAGTGAAATTTCTTGGTACAGGTGACTATTTCTGCCATTCCAGGAGATGTCCTAGAGGACAGTGTACTCCAGCCACATATTGATCTGCACCTGGATGTGGTCAGTGGGCTAGGTGACTGCTCCCAGAGCAGGATCCACTGTCACCTGTCAAGAGTAGGGCAGAAAGCCATTCTGATATGGTCAGTGCACCATGCTACTACTGGTGAAAATGGGGGCACAGGGAGCTATACAGATGGGGTAAGGGTCAGGAAGAAAAGGGTTCAGGGTGTAGTGGGGATGGGGGTGGAAGACTACTAGTACCAGATCTCATGTTAATGTCCCTTACAGCCCATCCATACTGCCAGCTGGCACAGGTATGGAAGGAGGAGCTACAAAACCTATGGAATAGCGTTTGAGTTAAGGCAAAAAGGTGGCCCCTACACAACTTTTCTGCTCCTACCGCCTGCTCTTGGCTGCAATAAGCATAAACTTGTCTCAGCTGAGGGTCTGGCATTTTTGCCTTGATGTAATCAGCTAAGATTTTTACTGAGTAACTACTTGTAAAAGCTGTTTTCATGAGTGATTTGGCTCAATGCTGTTGGCTGTAAAAGCTGGGAACTCTATTTAGGGTGAATCAATTTTCACCTTATTTTATACCATTTCAGACAGAACCAGTGTCACTGATAGCATCTGGACACTTCTTCCAGGCAAATAACAGACAAGATGGAACTGGTAAATGGGCCCATGTTACCATGCTCTGACACACCAGGATTCAGTCCTTCCATGATAGTTGTGACCTCATCTGGTCCTCTAGTCCTGTCCTTTAGTTTCAGGTCCATGTTCACTTAGGTCTTGTATACCTTTGTGCATTACAGATAAAGTAATCTTTATCCACTTGTCTTTTAAATACATCAACCCTTTGGATTTTAGATAACTTTTATATTTTTGTTTTTCATAAACCAGGGAAATCCAACCTAGATGGCGCTACTGTAAGGTGGGTGCATAATGGCTTGGAAAATCATTCCCAGAGTAGTTATCAGTGCTTCAGTCCTGCTGGAAGGGTATAACAAGTGGGGTCCTGTAGGGATTGGTTCTGTTAACTATCTTCATCAATGATTTAGATAATGACAGAGTACACTTAAAGTTTGCAGATGATACTAAGCTAGGGGGGTTGCAAGTGTTTTGGAGGATAGGATTAAAACTCAAAATGATCTGAACAAACTGGAGAAATGGTCTGAAGTAAATAGGATGAGATTCAGTAAGGACAAATGCAAAGTACTCCACTTAGGCAGGAGCAATCAGTTGCTCACATACAAAATGGGAAATGACAGCCTAGAAAGGAGCACTGCAGAAAGATGTGGGGGCCATAGTGGCTCACAAGCTAAATGAGTCAAGAGTGTAACACTGTGGCAAAAAAAGCCAACATCATTCTGGGATGTAGTAGCAGGACTGTTGTAAGCAAGCCACAAGAAGTAACTCTTCCACTCTGCACTGATTAGGCCTCAGCTGGAGTAGAGTATTGTGTCCAGTTCTGGGTGCCACATTTCAGGAACAATGTTGACAAATTGGAGAAAAACAAATGATTAAGGTCTAGAAAACCTGACCTATGAGGAAAAATTGGGTTTGTTTCATCTGGAAAAGATGACTAGGAGGGGACATACCTTTTCAAGTACATACAAGGTTGCTACAAGGAAGGAGGAGGAAAAATGTATGTTCTTAACCTCTGAGGAGAGGACACGGGGTGGATAAAAATCAATTTAAAACATTAAAAATGGGTTCTTATAAGTGCTTTTTGAGGAAAACCTATCTAAAGATCATTTTAATTAAGATATATTATAGCTCAAAGATCTCATCATGGAATAGGGATAACTTTCAATGCTATAGTATGAGACAATATATTCATGTAATGTTTAAGAAACATTTTGTAAAAGTTCCAATAATTCATGAATTAGGGACCCATCTTATGGGGTTCAACAGGCTTCTGTATAGATTTAGGTTAAGCTTTCCATCTACTCAACAGACTCAGTGCTCCATCATATGCTTAGTTTTGCAGTTCTCAAACACTGGATTTGTCTCCAGAGGTAACATGTTAACAGCAAAAAGTGTTTCTAAATATATAGAGGTGAGAAAACAGACCTACTCTATTGTCCCTCTGCAAATTTTTGTACACCAAGTCAATCCCTTACCTCTCTAAAAGTGAAAACTTTTTCAAAAAGTTCAATGAATAGAAGTTTGGGGGCAGAATAGATCCGGACAAGGATAAGTCTGGAGATAAATGTGAAGCGAGGGACATGCTTTTTTGTTAAAATACTATGTTTGCTGTTGAAGAGAAATTGAGAATACTTAACATGGTGGCTTTAGTTAACTAAAAACAATTTAAACATCTATCTGATCTCCTCCTAATGCAGCATGGCAAGAATCCTCCAAATATTGATGATTAATCCATTGAATTGGAGAGTTCAACTCCAAATGACTTCATAAATCACTGCTTCAATTACCTTTGGTAAATGAAATAACCATTTTTTGCTGATATAGCAGTAAAACTAGTCTGTAAAGTTTTCAAAATCACTCTTTAAAAAGTATAGTAGGTTGCATTTGTAGACGATCACATCTCCAAGTTGTGAAGAATAAGGTTCTAACAACCAACAAGAATGCACTTTTATGTAGAAAACCATGATTAAATTGAGTGTTCCTGACTAGTGATTTTAAATCAAATTCACTCTAAGACAAGAAGCAACGGGCTTAAATTGCAGCAAGGGAAGTTTAGGTTAGACATTAGAAGGAGCTTCCTAACTGTCAGGATGGTTAAACATGAATAAATTGCCTAGTGAGGTTGTGGAATCTCCATTGGGGATTTTTAAGAGGAGGCTGGACAAACACCTGTCAGGGATGGTCTAGATAATACTTAGTCCTGCCTCGAGTGCAGGGGACTGGACTAGATGACCTCTTGAGGTCCCTTCCAGTTCTGATTCTATGATTATGCATGTGCATGCTTCAATTACCCAAATTCTGCATTTTTCCTGCTGGTTTTTCAGTTTGTCATGTCATTTTATGCCCCTTGCCCAGGGTCTTTCTAGAAAAGGAACTTTGTTAGTTTGTTTTTTACCTCAGAACTTGTAGCACATTGTTACTGTCAGCAATGACATAAATTTGAGCCTTTTAAAAAAATTTTACTTTATGTTAAAAAAAAAATTACACGAGAGGCATTGGCTCATGTTTCTTCTATACTGATTCACTGTCTAATTAAAAATCTTTAAAATATAGCTGACAAAGCATTTAATTTTACCATTTAGCAGTCCTTCATTTTTATGTCTCTACATGTTATCCTTATCTACTTAGGCAGAGGAGTTTGGAGATCACACTAACTCTCTTTAATGTTAACATTTAGCTTTAAATATGACTTTTTCATTCAAAGTCCAGTTTCTTTGTGAATCATTACTAAAACTTCATTATAAATTTTCCTGATGCATTTTTGTGGGGTGACAATTTTAGGGCCTTGATATTGAGTTGCTTTTAATGGCACTATATTGCTAGGGTACCAAGAGGGTTTTTGTTTGAATGGTCTCTCTAGGTATTTATCACTCACTCATAACCATCCGTGGCAGTTGTGGTGGTTGGCAAGAGGTGAACAACAGCCATGTGCCAGAAATCATTAAGGGATTTAATAGGCTGGGGTTCTTGAGCTGTGCTAGAGACATTAAGGGGACTTTTGTGCCTGTTGTGTGGCCTAAACCCCCCAACAAACCATGTGGATGAAGGTTTTAGTGCCTAGAAAAAATACATGATGCACGACTTTAAAATGGGCAATGTGGGATTCTAGTTGCTTCTAACAACAACGTTAAGGGACCCTGCATCACTTTTCTTGTGGTTTATAATGGGCTTTTTTCTATCAGGGGGCCATTGACCCACATTAAAAATCAGTCCTGGGCTACACACGGCTCAGGGAGCAGGTGGGTGGAGGCTCAGGGCTTCCCCTAAGGTCTGGGGTGTCCCCGGAAATGGGGTGGAGGGGGCTGTGACAGTCTAGAGTGCCAGGGCTCCTGAGACTCTGTAGATTGGGCACAAAGGGGGACCGGTAACACACATTGACTAATGGGTTACATTAGCAACTGGCTGTGCGACCATGGGAAAGTCACATGGGGCCAGACTTTCAGAAGAGTTCACCCAGCAGGCCCCTTGGTGACACTTAACGACAGATTTTCAAAAGATCTCAGTCCCCATAGTGCTGCGCTGTCTTGAAAATCTGGCCCTTAATCCTTACGTACCTCAGTGTCCCCACTGGTAAAATGGGAAACATCCCACCTCCCTTCTTCCAAAGGGGCACTGTCCTGTCAAATTCATTCACGTCTGTAGAATGCTTTTGAGCTCCACCGCTGGGACGCTGTAGAGAAGTGCAAGGTGGAACTACACTCTATAAAGTGCCTCTGACTGGAATGCCTGCTGAGGCTCTAACCCAGTTTCTGGAGTCAGCAAGGAGGAGTCCAGTTTCCATAACCCATTCACTCCTTAGCGTCTCAGCCAAAGCTCTCAAGAAGGAGGGACGGTTAGTACCAGTTCTGATGCTGGTTTCTCTGATGGGGTCACTGGGACCATGACAGAGACTCACTATCTCACAGGCCACTGAGTCAGCTGTGTAACATCTTGCCCCCTCTCTGTATCTGTAATCTGTGTGTATAGTGTTCTCTCTCTCTTTCTCTCTCCTTCTTTGTTATTCCATCCATCTGCCTCTGTCAACCACCCTCTTCTGCTCCATCATTCCTGTGATGTCTCTGCTCAATTTGGAGCTCAGCTTCTTGTCCTTTGCATTTTGTTGGCCCCTTGGCCCTGCCTCGTGCTGTTGCCTTCAGCTTTATCTAGTGTAATATTGATTTTTCTTTTTTTAAACAGAGTGCACAGAGAAATCCATGACTGATTGAGACAGAGCGAAGCAGCGGCAGCCGAAGGACTGGGTTTGGAAGCCAACTGAATCAACATCCTAGAGCATAGCCGGTTGGGGAGCTAGGTAACAACCTGTGCAAAAAAAAATCTGCTGTTCCTGATGTAGCGCATGGGATGGAGAATCTGGTATGGACAGACATAGATCAATTCTTGTAGGGTCATGTGCAGAGTGGGAGAGGTAGGGATGAAGAGAGACAGGACAAAAATAAATATAAGACCACCTAGAGTCATAGTGTTTAAGGCCAGACGGGACCATTAGATCATCTAGTCTGACCCCTGTATTACATTTCACCCTGTTACCCCTGTGTTTCACTAAAGCCTGTCTTCCAGAAAGACATCCAGTCTGAATCTGAAGACGTCACAAGATGGAGACTCCACCATTCCCTTGGCAGTTTGTTCCAAAAGGTAATCCCCCTCTCTGTTAAAACATCTGTCTCTTCTTTCCACACATACTTGGACTCCAACTTGGCTTCAACCTTTGGCCTGTGTCCAAACTCGGACGATGATCCTGATTTGGCTCGTCTACAAACTCTGATCCGGGTTCTGACTCTCAGCCTGTCCCTGGATCCTGGTTTCAGTGCTGCTCTCAGCCTGGTGCTGACTCTGTGTTCAGCATCAAACCTTGGTACCTGTTCTTGACCACTGCTCCAACCATCAGGCCTGACTGCCTAGAACCCAGAGCCTGACAGTTCCTGCCCCCAAAGAACTTAGTCTAAGAGAGGAGCAGAACTTAGATCTCCTAAATGGTAAGCCAAGAACTCACTCACTCCACTACATGACAGAGAGGAAGGATTTCCTAGTGATTTCCTTGGGAGACCTGGGTTTAAGTGCCTGTTTTGATACAGACTTCCCCTGTGACCTTGAGCAAATCACTTAGACCCAGAGCCTGAAAGGTATTTAAGCTCCATTTACATCAATAGAATATACCTTTAATACCCTCAATATCTTTAGAACACAAGAACGGCCATGCTGGGTCAGGCCAAAGGTCCATCTAGCCCAGCATCCTGTCTTCTGACAGTGGCCAATGCCAGGTGCGCTAGAGGGAATGAACAGCCAGATTATCATCAAGTGATCCATCCCCTGTCTCCCATTCCCAGCTTCTGGCAAACAGAGGCTAGGGACACCATCCCTGTCCAGGTGACCAGATGACAAGTATGAAAAAATGGGGCACTTTTTTTTGGGGGGGGGGAGGAGGGGGATAGTTGCATATATAAGACAAAACCCCTAATATCAGGATGGTCCAATAATATTGGGACATCTGGTCACCCTAAATACCTTTGAGGATCTATGCTTCAATTTCCCCATCTGTAAAATGCAGATAATAGTACTGCTCTACCTCATCTGGGTTCTCAGGATAAATACATTGTTGTGAGCCTGGGTGAAACCTTATGGGTTCAATTCAAACCACCTTCAAACTGATGTGTGGACAGGCCCTTCACTTAAAATAGTTGTAAGAAACACAAGGGCCCACACCATTTTAAAAAAACAAGCCTCATAGAATCTGCCCAGACACTAGCACCTCTTGGGGTGGGGGTGTCCGTCCATCCATGCCTGCGTGCCCGTCCGTCCAAAAGCACAAAAGCCAGGCAGGAGCCTGTGAGCACAGTGTGAGTGACCCTGGGGAAAGCTAGCGAGAGCAAGCTCTTGGGTCTGGTGTTGGCTAAAGAGGCTTGCGGGCTAAAACTGCTCCTTTTTATTTTTGGTTCCTCCTGTGTTCGGAGGAGCAGGACTTTTGATGCATTTTTTTTAGTTACAAGGAATGTACAAAGAATAGACCAGACTCGATCCATTTCTACTCCAGACCAGAAGATACCTAAGGCTCTGAAATTTGACCAGCCACTCAGGTCAGAAAAGGGGCAACAATATTAAAGTGTCAGGTGCTCAGACTATGGTGACAAGGGCCAGGAAAGTACCTTAAATGGATAGAACAGGCATACAGAGCCTGGAGCTGCACTGTCTGTGGTTTTTTGGTTAGTCTTTTCTATGTTTTGCAGGAGTTTTTGATATGGTTCTGCACTGATTAAAATGTAAAGTGCTTGCTGGGCTTTTGCAGACAGAGAGCTCTATAAATCCAATAATGATTGATTTTCATTCCCTAACTTTTACATCCCGAGCTCTGCAGCTTGACAATGGTGAACACAGGCCACGCAGTGAAGGTTTTATAGAGCATTTTACTCCTTACACTGGAGCATAAAAGTGAGTGAAATGAGAGAGGCGCCCCAGGAGATGAAAAGCAGACCCTGCACAAGAGGGTGTGTGAGAGAGAGAGAGATTCAACAAGGATTTATTCACACTTGCAGGCAAGCTGTGGTGAGAGGAAATGTCTGAGGACAATATTCAAATGACTGTGATTGCAGCTGGCCCATGCTCCATAAAAAGATGAGTGTCTCACTTCTCTGGAAAGTTTCTTGGGCTCTGGTCCTGATGCTGTGGGATTCAGGTGAGGTCAATGTGGGGTAATGTGGAGCCTGGAAGCTAGATCTCCTCCATACCAGCATGGCACCCTTGGGAAAGTCTTGAGACATCCTAATTTAAGATGCCCTAGTAGCAGGGGGTTGGGGATGGTGAAGCAACGTGGCTCAGAATGTTAATAGGCTACAGAGCCTTTCCTTTCACCTCTAAGCCACCTGCTTGAAACCACCCAGCCAACTATCTGGCTGCCTACCTATGGTGTTCAATAGCCCCCATCCCCAGTGTGTCTAAGTACATGTGTAAGCAATATTCAAAGCCACCCAGAGCCAGTGAGTAGCCAATGGAAAATAAAGTGGTAGCTGCAGTTAGCCCACTGAGGGGGGAGTCCAGTTAGGGGCTTTTATAGGAGATGACAAACAGCAATTTTCATTAGGGACTAGATTGTGGGAGGGGGATCATGTTTACAGCTTCTAGGAGAAGCAAGTCAGGGATGGGCATTAGAAAGGAAAAGACCAAACCACTGGACTACAGAATGATCTTAACTGGTGTGCTGCCCCAGTTAATAAAGTGGAACAGCTCCAACAGGAAAGACTGAGGAAGCTTTTTGTTTAAATGAAACACCTTTGCTGGCAAAGAGGGGAATTGAACCAAGTTCTCCAAGTGAATGCTGTAACCACTGCCCTATAAAGGGCTTTCCACATGTGGGTCTTGCTTTGGCTCAATTAATAGTTTAAAGTAGAACAGCTTCAAGAGGCAAGGCTGAGGGTGCTCCCTCTTCAAATCCCTTTGCCTGAGCAAGTAGAGTAGGGCATTGAAGCAAGGTTTTCAGCTGAGCACCCTCACCACAGTGCTATAGAGAGCTTCTCCTGTGTCTGTGCTTTGCCCCAATTACTAGTTAAAGTGGAACAGCTTCAGCCATAGAAACCCACATCAGAATACCCCTTATGTCCGTTAGTAGGCAATAGCACCTCACTCAAGAGACAGCAGTTCCATACTCAAATCCCTTTTCCCCCAGGAGACAATGAAGATAATGAAACCAGCATCTACCACATCCCTGTTAAGGCCTCTAATCACTGAGCTATAGGTTGGGAGGGAGACCTGTTTCTCTTATCACACAGAGAACACACACTCATCTCCTGGGTGAGCGTCTCAACCACTGAGCTAAACATCAGGGAGGCGGTCTCCCTCCCCCAACCACCTTGTGTGGCGTGAGCAGGGCTGGCTCTAACTTGTTTGCCACCCCAAGCACTGCCCCTTCGAAACAAAAAACAACCCCCCCACGTCCACCAAAACAACCCCCCCCCCCCAAGCACCCCCCACCCACTGACCACCTCTCCCACCCAAAGTGCTGGCGGGGAGGGTGGCATGCCTGCTGCCCCACTCCCCCAGCCGGGGCACCAGCACGGAAGAGTGTTGCTGTTTTTGTTTTTTTTTTAATAAAAAACAAAAAACACACCCAAAACCCCTGAGCGCTGCCCTGCTCAAAGGTGCCGCCCCAAGCATGTGCTTGGTCAGCTGGTGCCTGGAGCCGGCCCTGGGAGTGAGGCAGCCACTGAGCATACTCCCAGAGCAAGTCCCTTAGGGAAGACATGCAGGTTTGGGGCTTAGGCATGAGCTCAATCTCTGGTGCCTAGAATGAGAGTAGTACACATGCTCAGAGGCATCTGATGCTAAGTGAGTTCAGGGGTTGGGCAGTGGCCAAGGAGTGTGTTTTGTGGAGTGCAGTGGACTTAAGCGCACAAAACCAGAGCCATAAAGGGGTGGAGGGTGACCAGATGTCCCAATTTTATAGGGATGGCCCCGATAGTTGGGGCTTTTTCTTACATAGGCACTGATTGCCCCCCACCCCCTGTCCAGATTTTTCACATTTGTCATTCGGTCACCCGATGTAGGTGCGGACTGAGTGTGCTTCTCCTTAGCTCCCTGAAATTCTGTGTTGTGCACCCATGGCATGTACTGAGCACACTCAGTGCAGTTCCTGCCCCAGCTTAGACCTGCATGCCTGCTGCAGCAACACTGTCCGTATCGCCAATGCCAAGGCTGCTGGAGTTCCCTGGGTAGTTTGCCCCATTGTAAAAACAGATCAGAGGAAAGGGGCTCTATTCACCCAGTGAGCCCAAAATTGTACCCCAGATGCAATTCTGGGTCTTCAATCTAGGATGCCAGTTCTCCAGCCAGTCTGGCTCTGCATTTGCATTTTAGAGCACTTTAAAATTAAACACAGGCCCTTTGCCAGGCAGGCCCTTGACCCCAAATTTGCATGACAAATGGTAGCCCCAAGGCCTTCTCCTAGCACACAAATTTCCAAGGCAGTCTGACTCAGTCTATGAACTTTAGAGCACATTGAAAGTTTACCTCTAAACGCCAACGCTAGTGCGTCTTTTGTACCTGTTGGCATCCTATGTCTTGCTCCAACGGGCCCCACATTGTGGAACCAAAGTGAAAGTTTGTTCATGCTGGGACTATTGGGTTTTGGAGCAGTATGCTGGGCAGCTCAGGAGATGGCGAGTGAGAGACATTCCGAGTGAGTGTGCTCACTTTTCCCAGCTCAAGAAAAAAGCACAAAAGATCAGCTGTGGTATGTCAATAACCTAATTGCATGCTGTCATTTATAAGCCTGCTCCAATTTCCTACACTCTGAGCCGTTTTAAGGGCAAAGAGCAGAAACACTCAGACACGGTCACACATCAAAGCTGATATGACAGTGCAGGAGGTAGCTATGTCTCTGCCTGTTGATGGCTTAATAACTTAGGACCACTACTTTGAACTGATGGCATGGACAGAGCTGACCTAACCAGAACGGTAATGAAAAACCAAGCAGTCGCTGAATCAAGTAGTCCTTGCTTAGTAGCACTAGCAAAATTTGAAGGTAAGTCCAACCCAATGGCAGCTTCATCAGAGTCAGCAGACTATATAACACAGTAGTCTAGTGTACAGTGTTAAGAAGCAAATAGCTCTTGATAGCAAACAACTTGTAGTGCCTGTTAAGAACAAATAAGCAAGAAACTGCCACTGACAATGGCTTCCCTCAGGCAGCACCTGAACTGTGCAAACTCTGTCATACATATGGAATCGTGCAACAGTTTAGTATCTGCAAGTGTCCCCTGTCACCTAAGGACAGGTTATAGCATGGGACTTCTTGTTCCTAAAATGATAGTGCAGCCAAGCTATGAGTGCATCTGTTCAACAAGGAGATGCACAAACTGGAGAAATGGTCTGAAGTAAAAAGGATGAAATTAAATAAGGACAAATGCAAAGGATTCCACTTAGGAAGGAACAATCAGTTGCGCACACACACACAAAATGGGAAATGACTGCCTAGGAAGGAGTACTGCGGAAAGGGATCTGGGGTTCATAGTGGATCACAAGCTAAATATGAGTCAACAGTGTAACGCTGTTGTAAAAAAACCCAATCATTCTGGGATGTATTAGCAGGAGTACTGTAAGCAAGACACAAGAAGTAATTCTTCCACTCCACTCCGCGCTGATTAGGCCTCAACTGGAGTACTGTGTCCAGTTCTGGGCGCCACATTTCAGAAAAGATGTGGACAAATTGGAGAAAGTCCAGAGAAGAGCAACAAAACTGATTAAAGGTCTAGAAAACATGACCTATGAGGGAAGAGTGGAAAAATTGGGTTTGTTTAGGCTGGAGAAGAGAAGACTGAGAGGGGACATAACAGTTTTCAAGTACATAAAAGGTTGTTACAAAGAGGAGGGAGAAAAATTGTTGTTGTTAACCTCTGAAGATAGGACAAAAAGCAATGGGCTTAAATTGCAGCAAGGGCGGTTTAGTTTGGACATTACGAAAAACTTCCTAACTGTCAGGGTGGTTAAACACTGGAATAAATTGCTAGTGAGGTTGTTGAATCTCCGTCATTGGGGATTTTTAAGAGCAGGTTGGACAACCACCTGTCAGGGATGGTCTAGATAATACTTAGTCCTGCCTTGAGTGCAGGGGACTGGACTAGATGATCTCTCGAGGTCCCTTCCAGTTCTATGCCCCAGGGAAGATTTGTGCCGATGCATGCTGCTGTGACAGCAACAAGTGTACCGGCAAAGCATTGAACACGTCAGAGGCAGATTCTGATGAGGAGCAGAAATATTTCAACTATCTGCAAATGACTTATGACGCTGGTAGACCAGGTACCCACTAATGCCAGGCTCCCCATGTCTCAACTAGACACTGACAGATACAGAGCTGGACTCTGTCTGGCTCACCTGGAGGTTAATTTGATAGAATAGCTATTAGAATGATAAAAAAGTGTTTAGTGTTTGGACTCTTCTGAATGCTTGTGAGTTGCTGCCGGCATTAATACTATTTGTTATAGCTGTGTTCCATAGGGTAAGGTAACATTTGAGCGGGTGTGGAGTGATCCTCTGTGACCACATGAATCACCACACAGGAGAGGAACGTTAATTAGTGTGTGAAGCTGCTCTTCTACAGAAATTGTTACGCCCCTTCTGAAAAATGAGGGAAACTCCCCACAGCTGGTGTGAAGAATCATCAACAAAAAGGACTGAAGACGCTTATTGTTACTCTGTTCTCCTCCCACTAGCTGAGTTTGCAGCTCAGAGCACGTGGCAGGAGGAGGAGGAAAACCCCCAAACAAAAGCAACTAAGCATGTCTGTGCTGCTTGGACTGTGGGGGACAAGGTGTTATTGGGCATAAGGAAGAGATCCTCAGCTACTTAGACTAAATTAGCCCTAATGGACAAAGAGTTTGATTACAGAAGTCAAAATTACCTTTTGAAACTTAAGATTGTAACTCATTTGTACATCTTTGGTTGGTAGCCTGAACCTTGTAAATAACTGTAATTTCCTTTTCTTATGTAATAAATCTTCATATAGTTTATTATAGGATTGGCTCCAAGCATTGTCTTTGGTGTGAGACCTAAAGCACAATTGATCTGGAGTAAGTGACTGGTCCTTTGGGACTGGGAGTAACCTGAGTATTGCTGTGATTCTTGGGGTAAGTGACCATCTATCACCGTGGCGGTGAGATAGGTCAGAGTACCCACGGGAACTATCCGTGACTTCATGTTAAGGCTGTTATGATGCCTGAGGGGAGTTTATGCTTGATAATTGGTTGGTGAAATCTAAGAAGGGCTTTGGAGCTGTGCTTCGGCTCTGCTCCAGCTCCAGGCAAAAACCTGCAGCTGCACTGCTCCGGAGTTGTTCTGCACTCCAGCTCCGGGCTCCGCTCCAAAGCCCTGAATCTAAGTGTAGAACTCTCAACCAATGTGGGGTTTGTGCCCTGTTTCCTAGCTCTTTTCCCTGAGAATAGTACTCTATTTTTGTGAGTAAATATAGCTCTAAGCATTAGACATTCAGTAGCTCATAGTTCTATGTAGGAGTTACATACAAGTACATGGATATACCTGTGTTATTCATACAAGACATTCTACAGTCCTTCTACTAAGTGTCATTACTGTTATATAAGTAGTTTCCATGTATTGTCATTATATTCAGTGATCGGAAGAAGGGAATTACACTTATACCAGGTGCACTTCAGACTTAAGTGTGGCCAAGCCAATAATATCAAAAATAGATGTTTTATAATTAGGGGTAGAGATTTTATCGTCTGTGTATCTTCATAAAAATAGCAGACAGAAAAATGTTTTCCAAATTAGTCCATTCTACAAGTAATGACAAATATTTTGATGTATTACATGGTACAAACAAACTTATTCTGTCACGTGACTACAGATTTGCTTTAACCGAAAGTGAAAAAATACAGGAAAATGCATAAAATGTCATCTGGGGCTAAATAGTTCCCAAACTTTCCAAAACACTACTATTTTGAGTACACAGCTGCATTATCAATTGTATTTAGAAGTTTTCTGCCACTTTTGGTCACAAACAATGTTTCTCTGAGTTATGGCCTTTGTTGTGATTTTATGATTTTTTTTTTTCAGATTGGATGCCCAACAATATTTTAACATTACGTGATATAGAAATAGCACCACTTGCAGCATTGCACCCATCCTGGTGATGACCACCTGCCTAACGTGTGATAGCAATAAATTGTGTCTAGCTGATGGGTTACCCCATTAGTGCCCCCAAATGGGTCTGGGCTGGTAGTTTAATCTGTGACTAAGTGTGTATTGTGAGCATGTGTGTACATGCATGTTCTTGGCTGGATGTGTTAGTGTGCAAATTTGGATTTGTGTAAGTGTGTGTGCGCACCCTACCTCTGTGTATGTGTGTCCCTGTGCTTGTGCGCCTTTCTGTGTGCATGCACGCATGTGAACTCGGGTCTTTGTGTGTGTGTGTGTGTGTGTGTGTGTTCGTTCACGTCTGCATTTCTGTGTCCCTGGTTTGTGTGTGTTCCATTTAACTTCTCTAAAGAAAAAACAGCAGGGCTGCCTGATGCCAACAGAAGGAATAAAAACCAAACTTTGCCTTGCTGTAGCACCTTCCACCAGAGGATCTCAAAGCACTTCACAGCCATTAATTACTTAAGGCTCAGAACATCCCGGTGAGTGGTGGGGGCAAACACTGTTATTCCCAGTTTACAGACACAAAAAGTGAGGCACAAATAAAAGTGACTTGCCCAAATCAGTAGGTGAGCTGAGAACAGAACCCAGGAGTCCTAACTTCCAGTCCCAGGCACCAGTATACCAGGTGTGTACCCCCGCAGGATCTGAAGCCTGGATTTGAACCTCCTTGGGCCTACAGCTGATCCATTTTCTCTGCCACAGATTTGGGCAGAATGAGGAGAGGGAAGAAGACAGCCCTCTTTAGGCATATTGATTAAAATATTCTTAATTGATAAGCATTTGTAATTATTTTTGATTGGTTTTCATTGAGCATGTGAATTGCTCACGTATGCTTTAATTCTCATGAAGATATTAGGCCTGACCCAATTCTGTAGCTATATTAAACAACCAGCCCCAGCTCCTGGCCTGCAGCCCTCCCTGCAATTCCATCCCATGGATCTTCCCAATGCGCCTCAATCCTGATCAGTAGCACCCCTTACTATTTCAGTCTTGAGACCTTCCGCCCGTCCCCGCCCCAGACACCCACACGCAACCAGAAGCACCATTGCTAGTCCAGTCCTGGACCAAAACACAACTCTGCCAATGCACTTCACTCCTGACCTACAGCCTCTCCTGAACATCCATTGTCCATTGGAACAAATATAGACCCATGTTCAATTTACTTTTTAGTTCTCCACTCCCTCAACCAACCTAATAGTAAAAAGATTTGGTCCCATTTCCAGTTTAAAGAGGTAAGCCATAATATTGATGGTTTGCAACAGATACATGATAAATTGAACTCCTCCATCAGCTAGCAGAACCTCTTAACAGGGAACGTAGCACAGCTATAAATTCCCGCAGACAGGATTGCTATGCAATAGCATAATATATCTTCTATTCCATCTTTTATACATTATGTTTTGTCCTGCATTTCAGTAGATATATTTATGGACTGGGAGATTTCCTTTGAAGAAGAATCAGCCCCAGCATGTCTCTCCCTCCCTCTCTCTACCAGTTTCATGGCCTTGGATGCTTTAAAGGAAAGGTCTATGGATTTCATGCCTACCTTCTGAATGGAGCAGCTGCTGTTATTGGAGGGCGTGGGGTGGGGCTGAAGAGTTCAAATGGGCCCTCGTGACATAGCACCACAAGTCTCCAGAAGTTCAGCAGAACAGAGAGCTGCCTGCTGCAGACAGGAGCCAGCTGTGGTTGGTGTGCTGTTAGAGGGATGAAAAGTTAAGACCTCAATAATTCATTTATTTAACACAAGGTTACCTTGCACTAGTGTGAAGAACAACACATCCACGGAGATCTGGTTCAGTTCCTGGTCCAGTCACAAACTCTCCGTGTGACCTCGGGCAAGTCATGTCATTGTTCTGTGCCTCGGTTTTCCTACCTGTCAAATGGGGAGAGTAATCATCTTGCTGGCAGGGGAGTACTATGAACCAATGCATTACAGCTCATGAGGACATACAAATTCCTGCCTCTGTGCTAGCACAGACATAACACAGACTCATTTTCCTCATCTCTTGCACTTTACCCTGAAGGCAAAGGCATCAAGGAAACGCTCTTTCAATAGGTAAACAAGAAGAGGAACTCTCCCGAATCATAATCTTCTTTCATGTGCATCTGCCTCAAGGCATCTTGTTGGTAAAATTAAAGCAATACAATTAAACCATAGCTGGCTCCCAGGTGCCCCTGCACAACATAAAGGAAGAACGTTACCGGTGCACGTGACTGGCTTGATACTTAAAGCAGTTGGGCCCGTTCCCACTTAGCTTTTTAATTTAAATTTCCTTCCACATTCTGGTCTGTGACCAAAAGTCATTCTCATCTGCTGCTACTCCGTAGCCTTGCGTGAAATGAACTGGTGGGTCTCAGCTCAATTCCTACTCAACAGATGCAGCATCCTAAAATCATCACAAATGACCATCTTGTTGGCAGCCTCAGTGGAGGCTGATGCTAGACAAATGCAGGCTAGGAATACAGTGATGGTAATTATTCATTGGAACAACTTACCTAGGGAGGTGTTGGATTCTCCACCTCTCGAAGTCTTTACATCAAGGTTGTGTGCACCTTTCTAAAAGAAATGCTGTAACGCAGCCAGACATTATGGGCTTAATGCAGGAATGACTGGATGAAATTCTCCAGCATGCGTTGAGCAGGGCAGAGCTAAGGAAAATTGAAATTTCCATCTGAGGGAAAATTCTGATTATTTCAACATTTGCTTTCATCTCCAAAAACTGAAATATCAACTTTTTTTTGCAGAACAAGAAGTTAAAAAAAAATCTGTTTAGAAGTGACAAAATGTTTCATTTCAGCATTTTCAATCAAAATGAAATATTTTGATATTCCCAAATCTAAAGGTTTTGGTTCACGTCAGTTCAACATTAAATGGCATTTCCCTGAGGTGTTGCATTGCCTCATGGGCATTGTAGTTTGGATTTCTGATACTCCTATTCTTCTCCATGGACCAGTCTCCATCTCCTATGATGCACCTACATCATTGTAACTCCCATGATGCAAATGATGTATTTTCAGCCTTTTGTCATTTTATTTTTGTATATTGTGTTGTTGTTCGGGTGGGGGTTGATTTAAAAGGTGTAACTGATTTTGGGAGAAGAGGTAATCTTGTATTTTTAATTGATGTATTTTTGAAACTGTGTGATTTTATTGAGCTACGCTGATTTTAAATCATGTATTTATCTAATTACGCCTTATGCCCCAGGGCTAAGATACTCTATTAATGAATTTGATTTGATTGGACTCCCACGATGTATGACACCAAATGCTCAGATGAGATACTGCATTGCATCATGGGAAATGTAGTCTGGCCAAGGAAAAATAACCACAGAGATGCTCTACTAATCATTTCTGCTGTCAAGAATTGGGTGTCCATGTGGTTTTATTGCTGATTAGGCAAATTCTCTCTTCCTACTGTAACATGCGGGCCAATTATGTCTTTGTCCCCCTCTAGTGGCTGTACCATATAAAGATGTTTATGAGGCCACTGCTGAGGCTGGTCCTTGAGTTCAAGCTGTAGAGGCCCATGGTGTAAGACCCAGAGGTCTTCTGCCTGATCCCTGCATAATCACCATGTGACATAATGACTGACAATTTCTTGCGTTCCAACCACCAATTCAGCAGTTCCCAGTAATGAATCAGAACTGCCAGCACTGAGAAGAGATGTTATCAAGAAGAGGGAGGGAGAAGGGAAGGCACCACAGCCTGATATCAGTGGTTTGCATCAACAGTTTCTGCCTGGCCACAAGACAATATGGTGGCTGTTAATCACCACATACAACCAAGCTCCATTGTGCTAGGGGGATGTACAAATAGGAAGCAAAGAACAGTCCTCACCCCCAAGCAGTGGACAAAGCCTGCACACTGGTGTAAATCAGGAGCAACTCTATGGAAGTCAAAAAACTCAGAGGTGTAAATGAGATCAGAATCAGGCCCCAGCCCTCTAGAACTACGCAAAGGGAACTGCCAAAAGAATCATTTGATTCTTGTGTTCTCTGCAAGGCGGCGCATTAGGAATGAATTCAGCAGCTGCTTTTCCCTAACTTTGTAAAGAAGCTGTTGCATATTAATTTCCAGGTAAAAGGAAAGTGATCGAAGAGCAGGAGAATGCTCCCTTGCAAAAGCAGGAGTGATAATACTTTGTATTTCTCTTCTATTGCACCTTTCACTACTACAGGAAATCAAACAGAGAGGAGAAGCATCACAACCTATGCAAGCATCATTATCCCTGTTTAATGGAGGGGGAAACTGAGGGATGGAGGATCAATCGAAATCACACAGCAGGACAACTGAAAAGCCGGGGAGGGAACCCAAGAGTCCTGACTCCCAGTTGCCAGCTGTAACTACAAGACTAAGGGTCTAGTTTTCTCTTGATTTCCATATGCGAGTCCCTGCATGGCCCTCTCTAAACTTTTCTTTAATCACTGGCCTTGATTCTTATTTTTCTTCGTCAGAAACTTTTGAAAGTGACATGCACAAGCAAAAGGGAGAAAGAGCCACGTCCTCAGAGAGACCTTCTGGTATATTATATCTATGCACATGCAGCAGGGAAGTGGGAAGAGGGAAGAGAGTCGTACATCTTGGCTTGCCAGGGCTCCCTCAGCAGTCACCAAATAAATCAAAGTGCAGTCAGAGCAGGCGGCCTCCACCGTCCCTAGCTGCGCGGGCAAACAGGAATGAGAAAGTTAGAGGAAGGCAAAGAGCTTTGGAGAACGTATCCCTGACTTCTGGAGAGGGTTTTATCTCATTAAAACAAATGAACAGATGCCTGTTGCCTGCGTCGACAGGGGAACTGCGATTCATGATTACACTTTATAAACCCCAAGCTGTTTACTGCCTCGGCAGATAAGTTTAGCCTTTAAGAGGAGGAGATATAGTCTGGGGTTTATACATTTAATGGACTTTTTTTGTGCGCGTGCGATAACACATCTCACTGAAAAATTGATTCGGAGACCAGACCAAACCAAACTCTGCATGCAACTGCAGTCTCTGGGTAGCTGAAAAGAGGGAACTCACTGCCCACAGCCCTGATTGTAACAAGCCTGGGCTCTTGGAAGCTGCAAGGCAGAGGGGTCTAGCTGGGGTAAGGGAGGGTTTCGGGCACAGCTCGTGCTGGTTACTCAGGGTCGCGTGGGGGATTTTGCCCCTGCTCAGCATCCTCCTAAAGGCGGTGGGAAGAAGCTACAGCCCGGATCAAGACATGCTCTTCTCTCATGCAGATGACAGAAAGTGAGGGGGGTTGCCAATACTTTGGGGGATAGAGCTAAAGTTCAGCGGGATCTTGATCATTTGGAGGACTGGGCTATAGACGACAAAATGAAATTCAACAAAGGCAAATGTGAGGTGCTACACTTAGGGGAAAAAACCCAAACGCACAAATACAGAATGGGCGGGGGGACCGGCTTAGCAGCAGCACATCTGGGAGTTGTGGTGAACCCCAACCTCAACATGAGTCAGCAATTTGATGCTGTTGCAGGGGAAAAAAATGCAGCGAATGCTATTTTAGGTTGCATTAACAGAGGCATAGCGTGCAAGTCACAGGAGGTGATAGCACCGCTCTACTCGGCACTTAGACCTCAGCTGGAATTTTGGTCACTAATGTATAGAAAGGATGTAAAGAAACTGGAAAGGATCCAGAGGCAAGAGACAGAGATGATGGAAGGGATGGAATGCAAGCCATCTGAGCAAAGGCTGAAGGAACGGGGTATGTTTAGTTTGGGAAAGAGGAGATTAAGGGGGGAACATGATAGTGGTCTTCAGATACTTGAAAGGCTGCCATAAAAAAGATGCAGAAAAGTTGTTCTCTCTTGCCACAGAGGGCAAGCCAAGGGGCAATGGGTTCAAACTACAGCACAGCAGATTTAGATTAAATCTTAGGAAAAACGTTCTACCTAGGGAGGTTGTGGAAACTCTTTCACTGGAGGTTTTCAAAAAGGAGCTGAATAGCCATGTGTCTTGGGTGGTTTAGAGACAACAAATCCTGCATCTTGGCATCCTTGTGGTCCCTTCTAACCCAATGGTTTTATGATTCTAAGGGAGTCTGAGCTACTGGCAGGATCAGAGAGTTTGTGTCAATGAGGCACAGGAGGGCAGATGGCCACCATGTTTCTCTCATTCCCTCAAAGCTCTGCAGCATCACAGCAGAGCAAAGAGGTATTTAGAGGGTGCCTGTACCATTACCCACAATGCTCTCTGCTGTGATGCTAAGGCACCTTAAATGAGCAGACAGGCTCCCCTGCCAAGTTACTCTGAACTATCCAACCCTCTGGGGTCTGCAGTGCTGGGATGGAGGTTATCTATCTGTCGTTATTATAATGATTATTCGTACATAGCCCCTCAGCTGAGAACAGGGCCTCATGATGCTAGGCACTGTTCATCAACTAGCCAAAGAGAGAACAGAACTGGTGGGATGGGAAACAACTTACTTGAGATCACACAGCAGATTCATGGTAGAGCTGGGAGTAGAATCTAGACATCCTGACTTTCCTGCTTGGGCTCTGTCCGTTCGAGCACACCACCTGGAAACAGAGCCCCATGGGTGGTAGGTACCATCCGATCCAATTACATTCACAGAGGCTTTACTGGCATGACAAGCGACACAAGTGTTGCCAAAGAAAAAGCCAGGCTCCTCATGTATCTGTCCGAGGCAGTTATGTCCCACGCAGCATAGGGCACTGTAGACAGCAGTCTATGCCACTGACAGCTTACGGTCTATATGTCAGACAGGCCAGAGAAGATACATGGGGTAGGTTGGGAGGATGAAGTTATAATACAACAAACAGGTTAGCAGAAAAGCATCTATCATTCTGGAGTCTTAAATATTCACCTATTCTATTATAGAGAGGAGTGCCTGTTTCTACAGGAACAAAACATTCTGGTTAACCCCTGGGACGGGGAAAATTTAAGTTTTCAGGAGTCACTCACTCACTCACTCACTCATCTGTCTGTTTATCCCCCTACATACCCCTCTGCAAACCCCATCTATCCATAGATCTGTATGGTGATTAATCTAGCCAGCCAGCCAGTTACTATGGTGCCCATCACTATATCCAAGTGCTGGCTCTCTCATGAGATTTCCCTTGTGTCCACTATGAGGTGGGCCAGAAATACTGCTGGAATAACCTTCCCTAAGGTCTTTCTGCATGTTGATCCCCTCTCTGCAAACCAGAAGTTGGGGGGAGGGGGGCAGATAGGAGAATGTAAGTAAACAAATATTTTGTGATCTCTTAAAGGTTCTAGGGGCTTCTTCTTAGTTTTTCCACAATCCATTTGCCCACCCCTAGCCATTCCCCAATGCCGTTTCATTTGGTAAAAAGCCACTTTCAGGCATATTTCCCCACAGCCAGATATTACAGATGCACACAACACAAAGCACATCTTCATCAATGTGAGAGATTCTGCTTAAAACCCAGTGATTCTGATCTGGAGCCTGACAACGTGGTAATTTATATTCTGTGCCGCATAACCAAAGAGCTTGTTATGCAAACACAGGCCACTGATTTGACAAATCTCCTGGAAACAGAATTAATGTCTGTATTCTGGAAAAAAATGTAATTTATTTTAATATTTTGGAGAGGAAATAGCATATGTATACGTGTGTCTATAAATACATCTCCCTATAAATACACACACCCCTATATATTGACTTCCAAAGACCTGTGCTGATTTACCAAGGCTAAGGGAATGATTCTAGATAGATAGATATTTAACTGGTGTAAACTGCTATAGTTCCAGGGATATCAAAGGAGCTATGTTGATTTACACCAGCTAAGGATCTGGCCTACTCTACAAAACCATCCCAGGAGGTGTGTGTCTATATTCAATAGTAAGATGTTACAATGGATATGATCCCCCACCCACCTTACTGTCAGGGGCATCTTTCATTGTTTGTTTATGGTCTGTGATTTTATTAGCATAATAGTAATGTCCTTTTGCTAACTATGTTTTATTGATGATGCCGGGGAGGGAAGTGCACTCTGCATAATTGAGGTTTGGATGGAATGAAGAGTTTGGCATCACTCAGATTCACATGTGAGAGATTTCTTAATTTGATTTGAGACAGGGAGTGTTCTCTCTTGAATCCCCCCCCACCCCACATGTACACATCCATCTATCTATCAATCTCAGGTTTCCATGACACATATCTCAATGCGATCTAAGTGCTGGCGTTTATGGAAAAGGGAGCGTAGCAGGCAAGAAGGCGGGAGGAGTGGGGTGTTGAAAGATGCCTCTTGATGGGAAAGTCTGAACAAGCTAATGGGGAGGACGGGGCTGCAGGGGAGAAGAAAAAAGCACGTCTCAAGGGAAAAGGGAACAGAGAGGATGAATGGTCCAGTGGCCAGGGCGCTCGGCTGGGACTCGGGAGAACTAGAGCCAATTCCCTGCTTTGCCAGAGATTAGTTCTGTGACTTAATCCCTCCATATCCCAGTTCTCCACCTGTAAAAGGAGGAAAATAGCTTGCCCCCTAGGGGTACGGAAAAGAAATGCACTACAGGCAGTGAGGTGCTCTGATGGTCTGGTAGTAGGGGCCATGCAATACCGCAGCTTGGTAAATTTGGAGCTTTCAGTGTGATCTGCCTTTCACCAGGGGACTCTGGGGTGAGGTGTTCAGTGTGCACTGGGAAGGAAGTGAAAAGGTGACTGACTGAGCTCTCAATTTGAGAGACACAAAGAGCTTGAACCAATGTGCACTAAATCACTGGAAGCATCTGCATTGACTTGAATGTGTATTGGATAGAGAGTCATACATTTCCACCTGTCCACCCTACAGAAAGTGTCCTGCCCTATAAGGTGAATTCCATCGAGTTCCTGAATACAATACACTTTTTCTCCTTCAAGACAGGGGATTTTTAACTTTCTCTGAGGTGCCAGACGGAGCTTTTATGGTAACTCCTCCCTTTTTTTTCCAGGCCGTTATTCTATGCTGAGTATCCCACCCCTCAGAGTTTCTTAATCTCACTTGCGAGTTGCTGTGTTTCCCAGAGCATTACTAGATTCCCCCCACCGCCAAATACAGCAATACTTCCATCCTTTTAATGCCTCTGTAGCATCAAGGCCATTCACATTCCACATTATTAAATACAAATTATTTGCTTGGGGGGGCTGCAAGACCTTTTGTCTCTATTAGTAGTTTAAGGATCACTAATCCTGAGCCAAACCTCTGAGCCAAAGGTCCTTACCAGTGGCGTAGCCGGGTTTAGAGCACAGGGGCAGAGGAGCTAAAAAAAGGCGCCAGGAGCAAAAAAACCAAAAAAAATGCTCCGCTCCGGCTGCAGCGCAGGAGCAAAAGGCGTCGGAGCACAAAAAAGGTGCCACTTCTGCTCAGTGGGGGAGCGGCTGCTCTCCCTGCTCCCCCCCCCCCCGGCTACGCTACTGATCCTTACCCAGTTTGCACTCAGTCCTTACTAGGCAAACTCCCAGTTAAGTCAAGGGGACTTTTGACACGCTACAAGCTGCAAGATGAAGCTCTCTATATACCAGTATATCCTATATCACAGGAGGGGATGGCGGGTCAGGTACTTGCCTGGCATTTTGAAGACATGGATTCCATTCCTCTCTCTGCCACAGACTTACTGTGTGACCTTGGGCAAGTCACGTGGAGCTCTCTGTGCTTCAGTTCCCAGTTAGTAAAACAGGGTTGCCAATTCTTCTATTTCAATTTTAAGGGTGTTGGGGCTGAAGCGGTCTCATAGGGCGGGATGCACAGAAGGAGCGAGGCACTGTGATGTTGAGTGTCACAGCAGTTAACTCGTAGGCACTTAGAAAATCATTGCAATCCACAAATTCTCAGCTGGGAACCTAGGCTCCCTGCACAAGGAATGGGGAGAGAGCGGCACCTTAGGCTGCGACCCACAAAAGCCAGCACGCTAGGCAAGGAGCTGCCACCTCAGCTAGCCAATGGGAGATGCCAACAGGAGGAGCATGTCCTATTCCTCACCCCTCTCACCGAGATGGTACCAACATCAACGCTTCAGGAGGCACCTATTGCTGCTTGGGGTTCTTAGCTGTGAGCCTTCTCTTGAAATTAATATAATTGGAGGGGGGGAGGGAGCTTGGGGTCTCTCACCTCCCAGGGGGGTGCCCTAGCCACTGAACTACAGAGTCATTCTGTCACACCCTCCTGCTCTGGCCCAATGACCATTTCATTATTTACCCACATAGGAACAGTCATTTGAGGGCAGTTTTGTATATCACAGTGGTCCTCAAATCATGGCACCTAAATCATGGACTTCGACACTCAGCTCATTTTGTGCATCCAGCCATTACTGCCTGTATGGACAGTGCCCAGCACGATGGGACTTGTGGGTGTGCCTGTAAACCAAATCGATAACATTAATCATAAAAAAGTAAATCCCATGTGGTCTACCATGAAAATGGCCCAACTGATTTCATTCCCATGTGTTATAAATGATAGAACATAAGAATGGCCATACTGGGTCAGACCAAAGGTCCACCTAGCCCAGTATCCTGTCTTCTGACAGTGGCCAGTGCCAGGTGCCCCAGAGGGAATGAGCAGAACAGGTCATCACCAAGTGATCCTGTCTCTCATTCCCAGCTTCTGGCAAACAGAAGCTGTCCATTTTTGCCAATAGCCATTGATGGACCTATCCGCCATGAAAGCACTGGACACGTTCAGAGTTAGCTGCTGGCAATTTTAACTAAACCGCTCTGTAAAATAACCTTCTGACAGTCCAGTACTTACCCAAAGCAAGTTGTCGATATAGATGCTTATGATGCTCATCTCTCAAACAACTGCTACTTAAACTACTTTTGTTTTAATACTCATCTCCCCTATGGTGTAATGTCAACTGAATTGTATAGATTGTAACCTCAATGTTTTATTTTTATTTGCATATATTTCATTTCCTCCCCCTTTCTAGTCTATTGTCATTAGATGTGTGTGAAGCTACTTAATAGACTTGATCCATGTCCATAATCATATAATGTTACTTCCATTATGTGTATGTATCCCCACCCATGTTGGCGGTATATAGCTCACCCTAATGCCTTTCAATAAGGGAGCACTTTCCTTTCAGAGTCACTAATACTGAATCAATGACCTAGCATCGATTACTCTTCTAATGCTGTCTCCTGCCCAATCTCTTCTCTCTCCTTTCTGATCTTCTGACCCTTCCTTATTAATTAAGCAATCAAGCCTCATTCCCTTGTTACCTTCAGCTTCTCTGAAACTCTATGATATGCATCTTTCTCTCCCACTACAAGAGCCCGGCCCGTATTTGTGGATGTTTAGCTACCTATTTGCAATACCATCCACATACTATACTAACAGGAGAGGCTGTAGGAAACTAATTAAGCATTCCGTGCTTCTTTTGCCTTAAAGATGCTATGCAAAACCAAGTTCTATTGAACGTTCAAGCAGAATACTTATTAATTTTATGCAGGAGATATGAAAATAATTGCCCTGGAACCTGGTTTAGAGAATGGAAATAGTCTCTTTTTTGACATTTCATTTGTATTGTTTTATTATTATTATTTGGCTGGAAATATGTAGTGTAATTTTCAATGCTTTGAAATCTGTATTTACACCCCCACTTACAGGGATGCTGTGAAGTAGGTTAGACCAGACAAAATGCGCTGCACAGAAGGCAGCAATACAAGTAAATAATAATAATAATAATGTCACGGCTGTCATTGTGCTGTACACCATGACTGCTAGGGACTTAATAGCAACCATAAGGATACAACTCAGACTCTCTTGCTTCAAAAAGCACTTGAGCTAAAGGAGAATCGTCATTAGCTGCTTCAAATATAGGGCTTATGTCACAGAGTTGAACAATTCTAATTCTATCCAATAGGTGGCAGTGTTGCACCTGTGCATGAACACACTCACCTGCCCACCTCAGCTCCATATATCACTAATAATAAACACATGCAAATTACAGCTATCCAACTTCCCTATGTGTCACCTGATTGCCCCCGACAATTAGCATCCGTGAGTTACTCTATTTCTTCTTTCATATCTTTGATTAGTGGTATTATCGTAGGGATATTATTGCATGGTTACTATTTTAGTTCTGCTCACAAGCTTCAAGTAGGTGTTCAGTGATGGGTGTCTCACCTTCTTCTCGATTCTCATATTCTCAGAACTGGCATCTCCTTCATTCTCTGGCAGGCTGAGCAACAGCAGGACTGGTCTTACGAACCCTCTTGCTGACCTTGAGTGATCGCTTGCATCTGGAAGCATTCAGACACGAAGTTAGACTGACCACACCAGACCTTCACCTGTGTGCAACATTAAAGAAAAACAATTAAATTAATCGAACACAAGAACTGCCTGGGAGGTGCTTAAGGAGAAACTTCCTGCAAAGCAGGCTCTGGAAATGGGTGGAAAGGAATGAGTGGTCGATTATTCTGTTTAGCGGACCAGGAGAGGAAGGGTTAAATGCTGCTCTCTGTTACATGACAGGTAATGGTGAAATCCATTAGAGGCAGGTTTCCTTTCCCCCCTGTAAAAAAAAAAAAATTAATGAAAAGGAAAATCATCCCCATCTTTGTCAACCATTTTCTTTTAAATAGTTGCGGGGGGGGGGGGGGGGGATCTGTTGACGGGGGTCAGAAAATGCAAAAATGTTCAGCAAAAGGGACATTTTTAATAAACACTTCCATTGTATCCAAAAAAACTATTTTCCTGGAGGGACCCCACTGCTTCTTTGCCATCTGCTTCACCTACTCCCTGTGGAACATACAAACCCCACCTCCTTCCCCCGAGGCCACGCCTGGCTAGTCAGTCCCAGCCCGGCAGAGGGCAGGAGAATTTATCCTTTTGCAAATAAGCAATACAACTGAAATGAACGAACCAGTTAGAGCTCTCCGACTGGGAAAAGAAGAGAGAGAGGAAAAGGAAATGTGAGAAAGAGAAGAGGAAAATATGAAGGCAGAGGAAAAAGAAAAAAAGAACAAATGTGAGAAAAGGAAGAAGAGACAGAGGGAAGACAACAAAAAGAAGGCGGGAGAGACAAAGAGGAGAGGTTGGGCCTAGGAACAATTCCTTTCCCATGCTTGAGCCGGATTGTCAGGGGGACTGTTTGTGCTGCTGCTAGTGGGGTTTGTTCTTCTCTCTTCCCTAGGTTGAGGCTCTTATTGAGCTTTGGCCCACCCTGGGCATTTCCTTCTAACCCACTCCTGCCTCTGGAGCAGGCAAGCAGCCGGGCTCTTAAGGACTCAGGGGATGAAGTTCCCAGCTCTCCAGAGTCTGTAGTGCCACTGCTCTGCTCCCAGGTTGGCTTGCTTTTAGTCTCTAAGGTGCCACAAGTACTTCTGTTCTTTTTGTGGCAGGATGGAGGATTTGGGCAGGTATAAGGGAGGTGGGGAAATGAGACAGGAAATCCCAATGAAATCAGCCTCGGAATAATTGTGAGGAAGGTGTTAGGGGTCCAGGAACAGAGAGGTCAGTGAAGTACCTCTGTGACCACTGATCTGTTACACTATGATTACTGCCTTCTGGGAGGGAGCCCCATTTGCAGGCCACTTAGAAACGAGTAGGCTACCGGCACTCCCGTAGCAGGGAGGAAAAGCAAACAGGCCTGTCTATGATTTGGTTGCTTTGCACTCCTGAGCGAGGGCTCTAGCACACTGAGATCTGTGCATGAGCAGAAGCTGCATCACTCCGAGGATCTTCAGAAAAATTTCCCAGACGTTGCTTCCTCCTGACATGGGCTGACACATCCCATCTCCCTAGGGCATGACAGTCCGGCATACACACACAAGAGGTGATTGCAAAGAGCAGGCGTGCATGAGAGAGAGGATGAAAGCCTGCCCTCTCCACCGCCTCGGACCATAAAACTCCAGTGGGTGGGCGCTAGAATCACAGACAGCACCGCACTGCAGTGGCACTCTGTCATATCCATTAATCAATGCCTGCCCCAGCTGTGTGCAGAGCCTAAATGCAAAGGGAATACAAAACTCATTTTCTGTTTGGGGGAGATGTGTTTAATTTGGATCATGGATGCAAACGGTGACGCACGGGCTAACGCTCCGGGTTATCTATGGCCACTGTTCCCTCTAAACTGTGCACGTGTGTGCGCGCGCACAGAGATTCTAAACCCCGCGCACACGGGGAAACACTGCGCGCACATGTGTCTCGCGTCCCGACTGCACGTCGGTCGGGACGCTGTTTGACTGCTCTAAAAGTGCTCAGGACGGGTTGGCAGCTGAGCCCCGTGTCCCGCTGAGGGGTGCGAGGGCTCCGTGCCTGTCTCCCGCTGGGGAGGGGGCGGTGGCGCGTGAGGGCTCCATGACCCACTTGGGGCGGGGGGAGGGGGGGCGGCGTGCAAGGGCTCCGTGCCCGTGTCCCTGGTGCCCCCCGACCCGACCAGACCCTAAGAGCTCGAGGGACCTGCTGGCTCTTATGGTCTCTGCATGCTGCCGGCGCCTGCAAGCCCCGCTCCGTGGCTCCGGAAGCTCCCATTGGCGCTTTTCCTGGCCAATGGGAGCCACGGAGCTTGTGCTTGTGGCGGGCACAGCACATGGAGAGTGGAGACCCCACCCCCTCGCCGCTGTGACCCTAGGAGCCAGAGACCTCCCAGCAGGGCTGGTGAGTGCGGCCAGGGAAGGGGGCAGGGTGTGATGGTGAGTGTCTGGGAGGTGCTGGGCTGTGAGGATGTGGAGGGCGCTGGGGCAGTGGGGGAGGTTTGTGTGTTTTGGGGTGCTAGGCAGTGGGGGCCTGGGCAGTGGGGGGTGCTGGGCAGTGGGGGAGATCTGTGTGAGTCAGGGCACTGGGGGTCTTTCCTCCCCCACTGGAATCCAGAGGGAGAGGTTTCGGATTTATAAAAGCAAGCCTTCAGATTTGCTGCTGCAGTGCCACAGAGGGGCTGAGAGAGATTGTCGCGTATTCTCACTATTTGTGCTACTGTCGCAAAGTGAGGCCCCAACCAAGATCAGGGCCCCATGGTATTGTGTGTTGCTCGTACACACTGAAGGACTGTCCCTGCCCCCAAAGAGATTACAATCTAAAGCAACAATATTGAAGGATAATCAACCTCCCTTAGTCTATTACAGACGGGAAATTGAGGCCAGGAGAGACTTACAGCCAAATGTTAAAAAAGGTATACGGGAGCTTAATTCCCACCGATTTCCAAAACCAACCTTTAGAAATCTGGTCCTAAGTGACTTGTGCAGGGTCTGACAGGGACTCTGGGGCAGAGCTGGGGATTAAGTGCAGGTGTCCCGTGTCCAAGTCCAGGGCTTTTACCACATGGCCATTCTTCTGATCCAAGCAGGCACATTGGCTGATGTGCTGGCTCAACATCTGTGGCCACACCAAAGTGATTCCCCTGAACTACCTGGTTCCCACCTGCAGCAGCTGTGTTTCTGAAATTCCCCGCTGTGCTGAGAGGCCAGCACAAAAACGAGTCTTATTTTGAGGCCTTGAGAGCGGTGCATAAACCTCTTGTTGGCTCTCTGTGCAGGGGAGAATCTCACCCTTTACACAGACATCCCTGGGTTTGCTAAGGCGCAGGAAGCTCACCGTCAAGAATCAGTGTTTGATGGGCCTTGTTTTCAGCAAACCCTGCTCATGCAATGGCTGCTGTCTTGGCCGACACACCAGAGACTGAACTGCAGATCTCCAGAGGTAAAAGTATGAGCTGCTACAGCTTGAGCAAAAGACACGTCTTCCTAGCTAGAGCTGTAACTGCTAATATTCGCTGTGGCTCGGGCAGTGGGTTGCAAGGATCTCCCTCAACTCTTCCCTATTATCTCATTCTCATTCTGAATGCTGCACCTCATCTTCTCCTCACTCCCCCATCCTCACCCCCAGCCATGTACAGCTAATAGCCTCACACAAACGCTCATTAGATGACTACACGGGTCCCCAAATCCTCCACTGCCGCCTTCTTTCCATATTCTCCAAGCGAGAAGATTGGCAGTGACCTTTAAATGTCATTTCCAAATGCCAGCCTTAGCTAACTGGATACAAAGCACAGCGTTTACGCTAGATTATGGGGAGAGATGGGGCCTGAACCACTCACCTTCCTGATGGGGAGCGAAAGGGAGGACACAGGACATTGCAGAAAGGCAAAGGGTCTCGTGCCAGCAGACAGCTAGGAGGCTGGGGCGGGAGAAGGTTATTACAGCAATACAGATCAACTGTCTTGATGGTTTGTGTCTCCTCTAACCAGGGGCTCTCTCCAATACTTCTCCCAGGGGTCTACTTCCCACACAGCGAACTAGGTCTGCACCCGACAGAAGTGTGCCTGTGATGGGTTTTGTTTCATTTGCACTCACATATGGCAGGTTAGCAAACATTCAATCAACATGCTAATGAGGCTCCGTATGGGAGATCAAGTGTGGATAAGGAGGGCCAGGGTTCACGGCAAAGTCACAAAGCAGACAGGCCCTTTGCAAGCCACTTCAGCGCTGTAATAATACACAGGGTTTGCAATGCTGTGCTGGCACTAGCATAACTACTTCAGAAATCTTTGGCTGAGCAGAGGGTTCCGGCCTTTAGGACTCTGCCTACTGGAGTCGAACTTGAGAATATTTTGGATCTCAGCCAGGATACCAAAATCATTTCCATTGGTCTAGGGCAATCACGGACTTGACTGGCCGAGGAGTCCTTCTAAAATATGTCCTGTCGCTCGACTAGAGATCACCAGACAGAATCCTCTGGACTGCCTGATGCAGGAGGTCACATTAGATGATCACAAGTGGTCCCTTTGTTTTTTAAAATTAATTAATTTTAAATCAAATCAAATCGTCTAAAAATATTACCAAATTTCTCCGGTACAGACTCCAGACTATACTTGTAAAATTATTAGCTCAGCTCTCGAGCTGGCCAAATAATCTGAAATAAAAATCAAATCATTTATTTTAAATTCGTCTCAAAATGCAAAATCAATGATAGAACAAATACGATGTGATCCTTCCCACCATTGGCCTGCCCCAGAGAGGTGTGCATGTACATGGGCGGGGTGTCACAAGGCTCAGCTGTTTAATCGTTATAAATGGCTTTGAGATTCTTGAATGAAAGTTGCTGTAGACATACAAATGATTAGTTACAGATCAGCAAACTGAGGGTCTGCTCCAAAGTGCAGTGAAAGGGCCTCATTTGACTGCATGGGGCCCTGACCGATGTCCCCAGATTGTATTGTGAATTTGTCTCAGGTTGGGAACAGAACCCCAGAACCTCGCCTGATTCTCTTCTCCCTTAGAGCCTGATCCAAAGCCCATTAAAATCAACGGGTGTCTTCACAGAGTCTGCAATGGCTTCTGGATCAGATCGTTACACTGGTGTCAATCAGGAATAACTATTGAAGTCAATGGGGCTACCGTAGTATAAAGGAGTGGAGAAGCAAGGCCTTTGATTAATTAATCGATGTTATAGTAGCATCTAGAAACCCCAGGTGAGATCAGGAGCACATTGCTTAGCGCAATGTACAACAGGCACATAGTGAGAGAGAAAGCCTGCCACAATGAGCTTAATAGAGAAATGGTTGGAGGAGAAACAGAGTCAAAGTGATTTGCCCACGATCATACAATAGATCAGTAGGTGATCTGGGTATAGAACTCAAGACTTTTGACTCCCCTGTACATTCTACTGCTCTAACCCTGGCTAGCAATTGCTCTGAGTTCATTTCAAATTGACCTCACTCCTCAAATTTCTACCAGGACTCACGATTTACAAATCCTCCGAGAGAAGAGGTTTATTATGGAAAATCAGTTGTCGTTATATCAAAGCAAGACCCCAGCTGGTCAGTGCAGCGAGAAGAAAAAAAACAAACTTGACATATGTTACCTTTATGATCAAATAAAATAAAGCTACAAGAGTCGCAGCTATAATCACTGCCAAGTTGGAAACATCAAAATTAACTGGCGCAAGATAGCTATCCAGAAGAAGGCAAGAGTGTCTTTGGCTACACAAATCCTATTTCCCTAGGCATCGGATTAATTAAAACTATCAGTGTTCCCAGCCTTTTGAAATTAACTTTGAAAGTGGTGTGAAGGGATAGATTAAAAAAAACAGAACGAACAAACGAATGAAAGAAAGCCTAATAGTTTTGCTCCTCTTTTTCTCTCCCTTAAATGTAGGAAAGGAGAAGAAAAAAGATTCAGAAATTTTCCTAAGGTGTTTTTAGCCCTAAGGAATCATTTCCTAATTGAGCATGCTAAATTGCAGCTTATTCCTGGAGCTTGGCCCAAACTTCCCATGCACTGGATTTCTGGATGGTTGGGTTGTTGTTGTTTCTTAAAAGAGGATTCCTATGTTTTTCTTCCTTGCCCCTCTCTTTTTGTTTCTCATTCTCAGGCACATGGGAATGGGAATGGGCCTCCTTGCTCCTCTCCGGGAGTAAATTGATCCTCAAAACAGCCTGGAGAGGTAGGGAAGGGTTATTAGAGAAGTGATTTGTTTAAGGTTACACAAGTCAGGTAACCTTAAGCAGAGGCCGGAACTGACACCAGATCTCTGGAGTCCCAGACCCACATCTTAACCACAAGGTCATTCGTCCTCCAACTCAGCACCACTTCTTTGACCAATACATGCATTGTCTCATAGGGTGGCAGGCACTAAGCAGAACTCCAAATCCCCAGCTTTGCTACTCTGCGGTAGACCACCATCACCCCCACCCCGGCATTTGGAGGCATGCAGTGCTGACCATAAGTCTGATTAGCTGGGGGAACAATGGAGACTTACCTCACACAAGTGGTGTCGAAACAGATGACTGGACAAGACAGGGCAAACCAATTGAATTTCAGAACAGGTCTCCCTGTCTCTCTCTCTCAGCCTGGGTGAGCTCTCCATTAGCAAGCAGCCAGAGTGGCAGCTTTGGGACATGGCTCTCTGGGTGACATTTGGAGTGCTTTTCCTAATTAAGGATGAAACATCAGCTAATCAGCTGTTGGAAGTCCTAGTCAAATGTGGCAGCTGCCAGTTAAGACCAACTCAGCCCCTCCCACTGGGGGTGTCAATGCTGGTAGCATGCAGGGTGAAAACATTAAGACAGAGAGGGTTAGAATTAAAGGGACACTAGTAAGATAAATATAATCTATTTACAAATATCTGTGTTGCTAGTAGGAAGGAATGTCTTGCTGTTAGGGTGCTAGCTTGGGGAACTCAGAGCACCTGTGTTCAATTCCTTGCTCCCTGTGTGACCTTGGGCAAGTAAATTTAGTCTGTGCCTCATTTTCCCCATCTGTACAATGGGGATAGTAGTACAATGGGGACAGGGCTGCTGTGAGGATCAATACTTTAAAGATTGTCAGGTGCTCAGATACATCAGTAAGAGAGGACATACAAGTACCTAATTAGAGAATAGGGCTGGACTTGTTATGAATAAACAGCCCCACAAATATGTTTGCAAATAAAGAGGCCAACTTAGCTCTGCTGCTGGTGTTGTGGCTATGTTTTCATGACTGAGGACTCAGATGCATGCCAGCTGAGTGTGGAACACAGTCACAAATGCAGAAGTATTCACAAATTCAAAGACAAAGGATCACTGGTCTGAAAATTCACCCTGGAGCACACATCATTCACTGCTCATCCTTCTCCAGTTGCTATTTTCTGTTCGCCTGTTTTAAAAATTTCTGTCATGCAATCGAGGAGCATGAAGCAATAACACGCGACTTAGGAGTCCAATCACACACCATAAATCATGAAACAAAGAGAGACCCTGACGTGGTACGGAGAATTCTTTCTAGATGCCTGGCTCACATGCGCAGGTTCAATCATCACCAGATTTGGGGCCGGGAAGGAATTTCCCCCCAGGTCCGACTGGCAGGGACCTTGTGAGTGTGTGTGGTTGGGGGAGTGGGGGAGGATCACTTTCAGCTATATCATGGGTCATTGATCACCTGCTGGAATGCTCTGGACATCTATTTCCTGCCATTGCAGGGGCCTCAGGCACTGGTGTACCTTGGTCTGTCCTGTTTGCTACCTGTGGCACACAACAGTTTAGTCTCCAGATGAGTGAAACACTTTGATATAACTGAACTCTGGGGTATCTGAGTGGCAATAGCTTGTGACATACAGGAGTTCAGACTAGATAATTTAATGGTCCCTTCTGGCCTTAAACTCCGTGAAGGTTGAAATTCGCTCTTGTATAGATGGGCAGCATAAGTTGTGTGTCCCACTTAAGTCCCATCCTGAAAAGGCATCAGTGGTGAGGGACCCAGGGGGATCCCACACCCAACTTTGTACCCGGGGTGAGGAAGAGAAAAAGATGGTAAGAACCCATCATGACAGATGCTAGTTGCACCACTTAAAGCACCATTGCAAGGCACGGAGGTACCACAGTCATGGACTCGGTATGAGAACCGTAACGAAATAGAATTAAGTGAGGTGCAGTCCGTGTGGGGGCCTTCTGCCCAAGTGAGAATTCCACCCACAAAACCAATGAAATACCTGAGATACATTGATGATATTTTCATCCTCTGGACAGACGACCTAAACTCCCTCACGAATTTCCACCACAACTTCCACCCATCCATCCAACTCTCTCTAGAACACTCCACACCAGCATCAACTTCCTGGACACCACAATTTGCTTCAGCAACAGAGCCCTATAGACAACTATATAGGAGAACCCCAAAGATCACCACCCTTACCTCCCTACAGTGATGGCGGTGTTCTCCCGTTGGCGTAGTTAATCCACCTCCCTGAGATACAGTAGGTAGGTGATGTGGAAGTCGGTAGAGGGAATTTGGATGCAGGCCTCTATATGAGCAAGAGTCAGGCTAGAAGAATTATTCTGTCGACCTAGCACTGTCAGTGCCAGGACTCAGGCCAGTTTGACTATGACACTCAGGGGTGTGGATTTTTCACACCCTTGAGTGATGTAGCTGGATCAACCTCACTTTGAGTGTAGCCCTGGCCTTAGCATCTGGTGACAGCCTGTATAATACGAGAGGGTGGAACAGCATGCAGGTGCCATAGAGACATTTAAAGTAGCTCTTTCCTAGCTGACAGCTAGGGAGGGGGAAAAAAAAATCTAAAAAAAAGTATTACCATGTGTCACAACCTGTCAAGTATCAATTTGATGTTCCTAGTTCAGCATTAGGGAGCTGTGCTGATGTGACACTAGGCGTCAGCTACCTACAATGCCTGAAAACCTCTAGCAGAAGCACGAGCTAACGCTCCGGCAGAGGAGGAGTCAATAGCTCTACCTTCTGCGTTTGTCAGAAGCGCCACAGGTCTACTTAACAGAAGAGGTCCAGGTAGAAACAGATCAGGAAAGCAGTGGGGTTAACTGTAACAAGCCATAAAACACAACTGGCTTCTGGAAGCGCAGCCACCAAAAGGCAGAAGCAACAAGCGGCGCTACGACAGCTCTGCTCAAGCGCGTCTCGAGTTTAGAGCGAGGTGACTGTGTTTATGTACAAAGCTCAGATGGCAAATGGAAACCTGAAGCACCTATCAAATACACAGCTTTCATACATAATTGAAACACCTGGGGGAGAAACACTCAGATGCAACAGACGACGCCGGATATAAACAAGAGGAGATGGAGAAATAAAAAGGAGAAACAAAACAAAACCCAACCAGCATACATGATGTTGCAGGCTATCATGAAGAATTCTGCTCAGCACAAGACGAAGAGACTGCACTAAGCATACCTGAGTTTGCTGCCTGAGGGGATGGCTTAGTGATCTAAGACATGATTTTGAAATGCAGTACCTAGTCTCCCTGGGGAAAAAAAGTTCACTTCTCAGCAGGTTCAGCCCTGCGGTAGGTACGTTCAGCACTTTGCTGTTTATTGCCTTTCAGGTCAGAGCTAAGAATACCATCCCCTTCATATCCTATGGCACTTTTCAAAGGAGCAGGTGGTTCAGCCCAAGTTTTGCCAACCAAAACATCCTTTTCCCCCTGTCATAATATATGTACTTTCAGAATATTATTCAGTCTCTATGTGGTGTAGAGTTCTAAAATAGAGAGTGGTCCCTGGTAAACAAGAGAAACCAAGGTGGAACTCACGCTCGGGGGAAGCCTGTTTACCTGAAGCTACACTTGTTTTCTTTACTAAAAGTCTCCTTCTTAAGAAAGACTTATTCTATACATCATAATGACATCTGCCACTGCAGCACAGTGGGCTAGTTGCCAGCCTTCATCTTAGTATTCCTGCATATGTAGTGTGGGAAGCACTTTTGTATGGAGGACGATATATAAATATTAAAGCTACTTGAAAATTTTCTGACAATGTTTTTTTTATGGGAAATTATCCAAACATTTTGAGATAGTGGAAACATTTTATTTCAACTTTTTCATTTTGATTAATATAACATAAATCTTTCAGGATAAACATAAAATGAAATTAAGCTCCTTTATGGAGTAAGATACATGGAAACAATAGAAAACACTGCCCAAAGGACTAGGTCACAAACAAGGGCTACGCGAGCAGAGGTGTTTCTCTGGGGACTGATTGCAAATGCAAGGGCTATGCGTTTCTGTGCATCAGAAGCAGGCGGGACTAGAAAAAGCCAGAGAAGCACGGATAGCATGGCCCTGGAGGAAGCCAAGAGATAGAGCTTCTTTGGGGCAGAGTGCTGGTTGGAAGCGAGTTTGGATTCCTGAACCAGGAACGTGCCTCCTGTTCTTTGTCCCTGCTGTGCTCAGGGACAGAGGACTTTGTATACATTCTCTGTACATAAACGGGACAGCACCCTAGAAATGCCTGGCTCGATCATCAATTTCTCCTTCTAATGGAAACAATCCTCAAGGCTCTAAAGACTGGCTATCCGCTCAGGTCAAAGGGGGCAACAGGACTGTGGGGAGGGAAGTTGGCCCTGCTGCTGGGGATAAATAGAGGCTTCCTTCACCAGGGTGGTCAACGCAGCACCTTCCAACCAGGCTGTGTTTAACCGTGCTAAGCTAAATGTTACTACAAAAGCCTAATTATGACTGTGCTGTTTATCTTCCACAGGAGTTTGTCAGAGACATGAGTGAAGGAGACTCATCTAGAAGGGATGGGAGCAACATGATCAAGAAGTATAAACATATTCTGCCCGTTAATATATATATACAGTGGGTTCCAATCAAGCGTCCATCTTAGATCCCTGGTGCAAGGACAAGCTCTCCCTTGGCTTCCCAGTTTCCTCATCAGAGAGGAAAGGGGTGGAGGGGGCTAGGAAAGGCCAGGCCAATCAGGAAGAACTGGTGGGCTGTAGGACGTTGGAATACGTTTTTAGAAATGAAGCCAAGGGGCTGAAATAAAACACCGTGGGCCCAGCTGAGCTATCCTTTATGCCAGTGTAAATCCGGAGTAGCATAGAATCATAGAATATCAGGGTTGGAAGGGACCTTAGGAGGTCATCTAGTCCAACCCCCTGCTCAAAGCAGGACCAATCCCCAATTTTTGCCCTAGATCCCCAAATGGCCCCCTCAAGGATTGAACTCACAACCCTAGGTTTAGCAGGCCAATGCTCAAACCACTGAGCTATCCCTCCCCCATGACTGGCTTCAATGGAGGTTCTCTGGATGTAATCATTTTCTCCCAAGCCCTATTGCACCCCATGACATCAAATCAAGGAAGCAGCAAGAGCCAATGGCGATGCCCCTCGAAAGCCGTTGGGCAGAGCAGGAGATGGGGCACCTCTGTTAATGTTGATGTAACAGGCCTCATGACCACGCCCGCCGATCCTTCCGCTAGGCGCGCGGAGGAAAACAGCCTGGTTGGGGGGCTGGAGATGGTACGCTGTGTTTGCAAGTGCTGTGTGGACTCTCACTCCAACGTATCACAATTCCTGCTTTGCCTCTTCACAGCTCTGCTGGTGCACGTCAGTCCAGACGTACACCAGCCCCTGCCATTCCAGTGCTGGGCCCCATGCAACTCTGGCAAGGCACCTCAGTCTTGGTCTGCAGCAGCCCTGCAATTCCATTCGCGCCTTGCCCCACGCTCAGCTCTGTCAGTGCTCCGCAGTCCTAGCCTACAGCACCTGCTGCTCTTCAGCCCTGGCAGCTCCTCCCACCCACCCACACCCAGACACACACACACAAACCCATCAGAGTTTTGCTAACAGGGCTGAGCAACATTTGAAAATAAAAACAAAATCCCCTGGGAGCAAACTGAACAGACCTAGGATTCCAGAAGGCTCCAGGATCAAACCTAATTACTCTTAAAATGACTTATAATCATCTCTCCCTCTCCCTGCCCTGCAGGATCTATCGCGCTTACAGCCGTGAAACGGAAAGGAACAAACAAATGCAAAACAAATCATTAGGAAAAAAGAAACAACAAAGCGCTACTAACAAGGGTTTCTGCGCAATGGCTTGGCCTGTCTTGTGCGTTTCTGGCATCCAAGAGAGATTTCCTCTTCCCCTCCTTCCTTATCTTCAGACTCAGGCTAGCTGCTTTGGCTGTGAAGCGTGTGGTGCCTCTAATCCCATCTCATACAGGGTCCCTGAAACGAGTCGGGCTGGAAGGATGGAGGCAGCAGATTTCATTCTCAGGCCTCCTTCCCCCTCCCCCATCCAAGCCTTAGAATTCACACTACAGTGAGGGGGCTGAACGCCGCAAGGAGCCTGTGGCAAGTAACTGGGGCAGTGGAGAACTGATTGACAGCTTCAGGGTGGAGTCAATGAGCTGGGATGCTCTGGTGCCCGGGGAGTCCATTCCAGGGGTGAGAAATTGCCTCCGTCTTCCTTAAAGGCATAGATGAGTTCCCTTTCTGCCCACTCCCCGCAGCGCTTACTGAATGGTAGATTCCCAGACTGCATCCCTGGTGCACCCATTGAACAATCAGAGGGCTGGGGAGATGTTTGACCCCCTCATTCCTGCCCAACGTTCATGGTGTTGGCGTGCCGAGGGGCACTGCCATCCCAGTGAGCTGGTGGGTTTATGCCATTGGGTTGGTGACATTTTGCCCACATGATGACATTGAAGAGGTGTCATTTCTAAGTCGCTTGAGTAACAAAGCGGGCAAAATGAGCTGCAAGGTAGCCAGTGACATGGCACATGCCCGATTTAGCAATTTCACCCCTTCCTCTCAGGTCCAGCTCTCACATAATCCAGTGATTGGGGTTATTTTTAAAGTGGGCAAAGTGCTGCTGAAAGGTGTCGGCCAGAGAGCTGTGGAGACGCAAATCCTCTGTATATCCACAGAGCAGGTACCGCACGGGCAACACAGGGCAAACTTCCCTGGCATTTCCTCCCACCAAGGAGGAAAGAAATCGTATCGCCACACAGTTCACAAAGCATCCCAAAGCAACATACAAGATGTCCCTAGAGAGAGCTTTTCAGCCATCAGCGAAATGCAGCCACCTCCAGGGTGGAACGTGGCAACTGTTCAACAGTACACAAAAACGCTGCATTGTAGTTCAGGGGAGAAGCCCAAGTAGAATCCTGCGGTGTATTCACAGCCCATTCCACCACTGCATCCACTAGGTCAGGATGTGGACAGAAGCTCTGCATTGAAATTGTCCAGCACAATCTGAGTCGCTTAGCCAGCTACAGAGCTAGAGCAAGCTACAGGGTTAGCCTGTGTCTGGCAGCCTGAATCAAGAATCCCTTTGCCTTCACAAGAGCTGAATCATGACTTTTCTCTGCTATGTGGGACAGTACAAATCTCTCTGAAATCACAGAGGAAGAATTATCACAGGGGGGATTTAGCCAGGATTAGCTGGACTGCCGCAAGATCTTCCCAACCACTTTGGCTTTATGTCTCCTCTGAAGAGCAGCATCTCCTTAGAACAGCACACCCTGATGCCACATAAGGTCACTGGGTTCTGTGCTGACTCAGAGCCATGGGAAGGAGGCTTACCCCTTGAATCACTTCCTACAGCGTCTGGGTTTTTCTAGGTGGTCTCCTGACCAACTATGAAACCTGCCCCACTGGCTTACCTTGTACAAGCTGACAAGAGAACAATCCAAGGAGGGAAATTCACTCTGCTTTACACCCTACAAAGTAACGCAGGCTATCTGCATTGCCAATGACAAGCAATCCAGAATCATAAGTCTGTCCACAAAAATCATGAGATTATTTTAAGGCATGAGATTTTGAAAACATAATAAATTTGGGATTTTTTTCTTTAAATTTGCCTTCTTTTATCTGATCCTTTATGGTTCACATTTTCCAGCTTTTCCCCACAGCCACAAAGACTAAACACTTTATTTCTTTAAAAACAACAATAACAACAAAACATTAGAGCTGATGTTCTCATGTGATCACACGACTCCCGGACCAGGGACTTTAAGAGAAAACACCAAAAGGCAATCGGCAACTCCGCCACCAGGCGGTTGCCTCTCTCTCTCTCCTTACGAGTGGGATCCCTGGCCTTGCCAAGAAGAGCAGCGATGATCAATGTAATTGCGGAGGTGCAGACCCCAGGAAGCTTAATCCAACCCCAGTCACCGCGCAGCTCAAGTCATCCCATAAGAAGCTTATTTACACAAATCCACACCGCGGAGACGAGAGACCAGCCACAAATGCGTCTCACTTAGTAGCACTCTTCTTCCATTAGTTAAAAAAAAGAAAAAAAAATCAATCAGGAGTTTTTTATTTGCTATTTTTTCCCCAGTTGCAGTGAGTCTTTGCCAAGTGCAGTTTAAGCAGCTCATCCTAGCTGCTGCTGTGCACTCCGGGGCTTTCCCCTCTGTCACAATCTCCCATGAGAGGGGTAACACTCTTAGAATCATAGAATATCAGGGTTGGAAAGGACCTCAAGAGGTCATCTAGTCCAACCCCCTGCTCAAAGCAGGACCAATCCCCAACTAAATCATCCCAGCCAGGGCTTTGCCAAGCCTGGCCTTAAAAAAAAAAAAAAAAAAAAAGTCTCTTGTCCAATTCTGGCTTCCTCGACAGGGGCTGAAAATGCCCTAGAGGTAGTTGTTTCTTAGCATGGTCCCTGTTGTATCTTTGGGGCAGCAGGTTTAGGAAGAAATCACTGGAGACACAGAGAGCTCTGAGCCATGAAAGCAGCCATTTATTTTCACACACTGAACTAACCAAAACTAGCCAAAACTGTCTGGGCTATCCCCTCATAATCTAACTCAGTTGCCATAGCAACAACAAGGTGCTATTACCACAACAACCAAATACACAACAGTCCCTCTATCCCAGTACACGCATAAAACATCTTGGCCTATCCCCTCTTTTTTGAGTAGAGGCCATGTACATCTTAACTTGTCCCCTGCACCCTGGTAGAGGCAGCAGATGTCTTGGTGTAGCCCCACTACCTTGGTACAGGCTGCAGACACACTAACAATTCTGCTCTTCATTTGTTCGAGAGAAAATAAATGCACTTTGAGTGCTGTAGGAAGGGAGATGGAGACAAGGTGATGAGGGAGCATTCTGATTAATGCCACGATGTGATATGTAAAACACAACATTAGCACAAAACCTGGCCAAGCGCATTCTCCCGATTACCTCGGAATTATAATTACACTGGCCCTTAATAGCCCCACATCCAAGTAATTACAGCTGGCTTACTGCTTCCAGCCGTGATCTGATATTAACTTTTAATCACCTCGCCTTTGTTCTAGGAAAGGGACGACTGAGGCTCCTGGGAAACTGGGGCCTTGTCCAAGTCCCATAAATCTGTCAGCTCTTTGCTTCTCCTGCACTTTAATAGGCTTTGGATTCTTTTCACTCTTGGAGGCTGGGCAGTGTAATGCTTTCACTTCCACAGCACCCAGCGTTAGCACCTAGGTTCAAGAAAGGGGGAAAGAGAGAACTTTTGACGCTGCCCCTTCCCCTGGAAAAAGACTCTGTAGACAGTGAATACATGGTGATCACAGATAGATAGATTTTCCCCTGTGTTTATCTTTTTTTCCCCACTAGGCTGTTTGGATCCCACCCACTGCCAGTAGAGAGCAAGGAAAGGAACTTTCTCCATGACAATCCGTAACAGGTACCTGCCACCGGCATTATCAGAGACTCCATCCACAGGTAGAATGTGGAAGGACGCACCTTGAATGACCTGCCCCATTCTTAATAATAATAGTAGTGAAATGCTACATCATACTAGAGTAACAGCCTTGGACATTTTAGCATCACCATTGTATGCTATTTGGGACCAATACTGTAGTACATGTTTATACGGCAATTGAGACAAAGACCGCTGAAGAGTGAGTCACTGGAACCAGACCAGCTCTAGGACACTATGTAGCAAGAAACCCTTTTGCCCAGCCTTCAAGAAACCTATGCACTGGTGGTGGAGGGGGCTGTTCTCCTGTGTCCAGTTTCATAGTCTGCACTGCTCTTTACACGCACTGGTGGCTGAAATTCATCCCTGTGCAGAGAGGGAGGGTGAAGTCCACACACCACCTAAATCCAAATTACGCCCTAGGGTTTACATGGGATTGAAATGATGTATATCCCTTGGGCTGTCCCCCTGCACAGGGGGTGAATTGCACTTTCTTGTGCATATTCTGAATTTCTATCAGGTGTTCCATGCTTGACATACACTAGCTAGAATTCAGGATCCCCTGTATGGCAAGTATTTATTATCCCCATGTCACAGAGAGGGAAAGCGAGGCTGAGAGGAATAATAATAATATCAGTGATTTGCCCAAGATCACACAATAAACCAGTGGCAGTAGCAGAACCAGAAACCAAGAATCCTGGCATCCAGGACTCAGAACGAGCCACTAGAGAAAGTTCCTTGCACTGCTATATGCACATACACAGGACCTAATGTTCTCATACAAATGCTATATTTAGCAGCAGCACAAATCGCACCCATGCACAAATATTGTATTTACATATCTCAGTGCTATATCCAGAAGAAAGAGCAATTAACTGGGTCGGCACTGTAACTGGGAGGCAGTGTAGGCTAGTGGCTAGGGCCCAGGTTTTTAAAGGTAGTTAGGCATTGCTGCACTCAGCATTGCAACACCTAATAGATTTAGGCGCCTCAGACTCATTTTTAAAAGGGATTTAGGTACTTAGGAGTCAAAATCCCTTCTGAAAATGCGACTTAGGCTCCTAAATTGGTTAGGTGTAGCAATGCTGACTGCAGTAACGCCTACATACCTGTAAAAATCTGGGCCTAGGCCCCTAACCTAAGAGTCTTGGTGTCTATTCCATGTTCTGCTGTGTGACCGAGAATAAGACATTTTTCATCCAAGCCACTGTCTGCCCTGACTGTAAGCTCTTTGGGGCATGGATTCTTTCATTCTGTGTTTTATCAGTGCCAACTTCAATGGGGCCCCCATCTTGGTCGTAGCCTCTAGGCGCTACCGCAATACGAATACAACAATACTCCTCTCAATTAAATTACTTATAAAAACATCCTGGGTGAAACCCTGGCCCCCTTGAAATCAATGGCAAAACTCACCTCCTGTGCCTGCTAGAACAAAAGCATCCTCCACCAAGTGGCATTGTTATGGGGATCAGTATGGAAATGATAACCTCAGAGGAGGGAAGAAAAATGTAACACCTGAAATTAACAGTAGAGACAGACAAGGAAAAGAGGAGAAAGTCAGCTAATGTAAAAGATTTTCCCCAGAGGACTGATTTCAAAACACACTTTTAATTAACTGTGCCTTTCACTGAAGCTTAGCATCAGAGTTATTGTACATTAAATAAATACCAGTTGATTATTAAGAGCATATTTACTGAGCCTTAACTACAGTAGGTCAGAGACACACACCCCTGTACTGTACATGTGTTTCTGAGTAATCAGTTATTTACTTAGCATATAATAATTGCCTCGCTGAATCTGAACAAACTCCTCTAATGGTGATTTACATAAAACAAATCCTAACGGTTAATTACAGAGGCACTTTGGTCATTTCCGGGGGCAGTTATGGAATTAGTGCCTACGGTGCGGGAGGGAGGGGACCTCGGGCAATACGTTTGTATCCTTTCTGAGGCATACAAATGATGGAGTTAAAGCACTCCCTGACACACAGCCTTCATTTCTTTCCGTAGCGGAGCAGAGAGTGCAAAAGAGAAGGAACTTTAGTATTACTTATTTGTATTGTGGTAAGAGCCCCAGTCACGGGCTAGGACCCTATTGTGCTAGGCGCCGTACAAACACAGAGCAAAGAGACAATTCTTGCTCCAAAGAGCTTATATCCTTCCATATCTGAGTATGTGCTGCAATGTCCCGCTAACACCCCGGAATGATTCATGCCAAGGCTTTGATCCAAAGCCCATTGAAATCAATGGGAGTCATTCCACTGACTTCAGTTGCTCTGGATCAGGTCTCTAATGGCTCAATTTGATTTAGCAGCTGAGGGTTCTTCTGGCAGAGAGATACAAATTCATCTCCAAAGGTGCAAAGCAACAGTGCCACTCAGTGGCTGGTTAGCTGACTGACTGGTACCTACCCCACCACCTGGAGAAGTCCTAGGGATATAAATATAGCCCATCCTTTCCTCCTCGTGGTCCTGTTCTCTTTAACAATGGCAGGCGCTTTGTAATATCCCCTGGCCTGGTTTGTTACCAGAGTAACGAAGAAGAGCTAAAATAGGAGGGAGAAAGTGATTAAAACAAACAGACCACAGGGAAAGAAAAGGTTTCCCCACCCCCGCCTTAAGGAAAAGTTGTCTTTGCATATTTATCTGCGCAATAATAAATGAGGGTCCAGGCTTTCCCCCCTGATGATTGATGGACACAGGGATTAGTTTAAGCACAAGGAGAGACTAAGTGGTCTGGCTCGGACCACAGCCCATTCATCAATTCGACAGGCAGAGCATGGAACTTATTTCCTCCTTCGCAGGGGATTTTTTTAAAGAAAAATGTGATTTTTTTTTATTAGAGCAAATATATATAGAGTCCGTGCTGTTCTTTATCCAAATTAAGGGCGACTCTGGCAACCAGTTAAATAGACTGACTCAGAGTAGTTGGTTTTGAACCGATCACGGAGATGTCATGGATACAATTAAATGCTTCATGGTTCCAGGACATTCTCCCACCCCACCCCCTCCGATCCTAGTAAGTCTGTCTGTCCGTCCATCCGTCATCACAGCATCTAGTTAAATAACCGGGCTGAAGAGTAAGTGCCATACCTAAACTTGGCTGATATCCTGTCTCCGAGAACAGCCTGTGCCAGAGGTTGCAACTCAATTATGCAATCCCAAAGGGAGAAGTTGCTTCCAGGGTCTGTGTTAGTTTCCCCCCCCCTAATTCCAGCAAGGCTAGAGAAGGGACAATGGCCGTCGCCACTGCCATCCTACACAAGTCCCATCCCTATCCCATCCATGCCTAGTTTCCAAACCGTCCCCCATCACGGATTCCATAGGCTCCAGGGTCTCAGATGACGTTGAGCCCTTTCTTCCTCACAGAAGCAGGGATGCTTAGCCATGGAGGTTCCCCACCCACCACGTGCATGGACATAGGGAGGAGCAGGATCCACCCCTCAGTGGGAGACTCGGGATCCAGTCTGAGCTGGTACCACGGCCTCACTTGGAATCCCAGATCCCAAGCACTACAGAGGGGGCTGTCAGGAAACGCGATCCAGATTCTGTGGCTCTCAGCCATGTCCTCTTAAAAGTGAATTCATGGCTCCTGCCTGCCTGGGCCATCATTTCACAAGGTTTATACACAAACCACATGCAACTAGACTGGAAACATAAAATTATATAGGGCAGTTAATTGAAGAAGTGCCTGCGCTGCATGCACTAATTGACATTAAGTGTTGTTTGGAGCAGGAAATCACTGGATGTTAAACAGGTACAACGGTACCATATCGGTGCTAAATGGCTTGGTGCCTGATCCAAAGACCATTGAAACTAATGGGAGTCACTCCATTGGCTACAATGGAATCTGGATAGGGCTCTTGATGCATGGAAAATAAAGTTTCCATTAAGCAGGATTTTTCATTAAATCTGTTGATATTAATCACACTCCACTGTGTATTGTGAATGGACTGATCAGGCTGTCCTGATAACCAGGAAGAGATTCACAGAGTTGTTCCAAACAGCCCAAGAAAGCCAGCTAAGAAGAATAAAAATCCGTTATACAAGATCTTTCTTAAAGGGAAGAGGGAAAAGTTCTATCCCATCCCCGTATTCTCTCATTTGGCTCGGAGTGCTGGAGAGGCTCCATTAATACAGCTCCATGTCCTCCCCCCCGTGCACAATAATTCAGCCCATTGATTGCTCTGGTTATATTATTTATCTTCCAGTAGCACCTTGAGACCCCCAACCAAGATCAGGGCCCCATTGTGCTAGGTGCTGTACATATACAGAATAAGAGACAGTCCCTGCCCAAAGGAGCCTACCATCTAAGTAGGCGAGGTGGACAAAGAGTGGAAGGGAAAACTGAGGCACAGAGAGGGAAGCGACTTGCCCAAGGACACATAGTAGGTCAGTAGCAGAGCCAAGAATGGAACCTAGGTCTCCTGACTCCCACTCCAGAGCCCTCCAGTCCTCTATCCATCACCAAATACCTGATGCTGAGAGCCTGAAAAGTATTTGGGCACCTAATTCCAAGGGAAATTAGACCCCTAAATACCTGAGGATCTGGGACCAAGTGCCCAGATGGAGGCCCAGCACCATGCAGGGTTCTGTGAGTGAAGAATTGCCCAGAGGGACAGAAATGGTCCTGTGGAAACAAAGAAGGGCAGCTGAAAATCACCAGCTGGTTGCAATATAGCAGAGATGGCCTCAGCCTATGTTCTGCGGAGGGGTTCCTGCTGCTCTGGAGATCCACCTGCCAGGCTTCCGGCAGTGATGCATGTTATGGGCCTGTCTAGGACTCTAGAGAAGGTTCCAAGTGGCTTTTTTGACCCACTAATCTCCAAAAGAGACAGGCTGAAATATTCAAAGCCGATTAGGGGACTTAGTCACACAGCTCCCATTCATTTTAAAACTGAAAATCTCAACCAAAGACTTCTCTGCACCCTGCCTGCATGCTTTTTACCATCCTTTGTTGGATGGCTGTTTGGTGTGAGTTCCACCTTAATCAGACTTTCCAAGGAAAAGCATAAGGGGGTTTCTGACATTGCACAGAACATGTACAAGACAAATTAAAGTATCAGCTGCCTGATGTTGGTATCCTGTGTGCGTCTAAGTCATAATGCTAGTCAGACTTTGTTATAAATACACCCTCTTTCCCCTGCTCCTACTGTTAGACCAAACGCACACTCAGAGTTCAGAATAGAACCCAGGAGTTTTGACTCCCCACTCCCTTGTCTTAATGACTAGACAACATTTCCTCTTGGATTCTATTGTCAATTTCTATAGGCTTGTGAAAGTCACAGTCTCTGGAGCCAAGCTTTTAATGTGCCGATTACATCACCCGTAACCTTATTAGGAACATCAAGCAACTGTAATTTATAGATGCTCTTCTAAGGAGACCTATCAATATATTTATTTTCCTCCTGATATATAGCTGAGTCGTGCATGAAGTTTATTATGCCTGGACAATCTTCTATCAGGATCTATAGATTTTCCCCATATAGATATTTGGCTCCACCTCAAAACAGAAAATCATTTTTTAAGAAACAAAAAGCATTTTAGTCCTCTCAAATGCCCGTAAGTGTATGATGGAAGTTCTTGTTGTCTGTATGTGACAGCAAAATTTCTACAGTCAATCAGCCAGGGGTAACTGGAGTCATTTAAACACGGTCACACTGGAAAAAGTATTACCTTTAATACCTATAACATTGGATTTTATTTAATATTTAATATTGCTTAGCACTTTCTAAGGGAGGGTATTATTATTACCATTTTTCAAAGGGGAAATGGAAGCAAGGGGAAGTCAAGTGACTTCCCGGGGACACAGAACAGGTCAATGGAAGAGCTGGGAAAAATATGACCCAGGAGTCCCCTTGCTCCTAAGCCCCCTGCTTTAACCACTAGCCACACTGCCTACTAGAGGTGGGAATAGAACCTAGGAGGAGTCCTGACTTCCAGTTCCCGGCTCTAACCTCTAGACAACACCGCTGCCCAGAGCTAGGTACAGAGCCCAGGAGTCCTGGCTCTCAGCCCCCACTTCTCTAGGTGCTAGACCCCACTCAGATCCAGGAGCAGAACCCAGGGCTGCTGGCTCCCTCTGCTACGCCCACTAGATCACATTGCCTCCTTAGAGTTAATCACTTTGCAGGGTGCAGGTGTGGCACGCCCTCCAGATCTACACAGACAGACACTCTGCAAACAGAGCTCCCCACCCCCGCATACAAAGGGGGATCTAGGGCAGCAGCATCCCTCTCTCCAGGTGCCAGGGCAGGCTGTCTGCAGGTCAGCAGATCAACCAGGGAGAGGAGCGAGCTGTCCAGAGGGACGGCTGGTCAGGCGCTTCCCTCTCGACCCAGCAAAAGATCTTTATTACCTGCTCCACTGAGTCCTCTCAGCACAGGGCTCCCTAAGGCAGCATCAGCCACTGGCACCCCTGGGAAAGTGGGTCCAATCAAGCCGTGATGCTGGAGAATGGCCAGGGCCATAGGGCAGTGTCTTAGGAGCTAGGGCAGGGGTGGGCAAACCTTTTAGCCTGAGGGCCACATTGGGTTTCAGAAATTGTATGGAGGGCCGGTTAGGGGAGGGGGTCGTGGCTCAGCCCCCACTTCCTATCCGTCCCTCCCCAGGACTCCTGCCCCATCCAACCCCCCCGTTCCCTGACGGCCCCCCAGGACCCCTGCCCCAACCACCCCCCACCCCCGCTCCCTGTCCCCTGACCACCCTTGGAATCCCCGCCCCGACTGCCTCCTGCCACCCCACCCAACCCCTCCTCTCATTCCTGACAGCCCCCCCCTCGGGAGCCCTGCCCCATCCAACCACCCCTTCTCCCTGTTTCCTGATGGCCCCCGCCCCCCCCCCGGGACCCCTGCCCCTGACTGCCCCATCCAACCCTCCCTCTCCCTCCTGACTGCCCCGAGGGCATCTGCCCCATCCACCCCCTCCTCCCGCTCCCTGTCCCCTGGCCACCATCCCAAACTCCCCTGCCCTCTATCCAACCCCCCCTGCTCCCTGTCACCTTACCACGCTGCCTGGAGCACCGGTGACTGGCGACGCTACAGCCAGGCCACCCCGCCGCCGCCACCACCGCGCAGCACAGAGCACGGGGTCAAGCCAGGCTCTGCAGCCCCGCCGCCCCAGGAGCTCCCAGCCCCGCTGCCTAGAGCATTGCACCGGCCGTGCGGCACGCTGGGGGAGGGGGCGCAGGGAATAGCAGGAGAGGGACTGGGGGCTAGCCTCCCAGGCCGAGCAGGAGGGTCCCACGGGCCGTAGTTTGCCCACCTCTGAGCTAGGGGTTCTACATATCTCCCGCTGATCTGCCAGGTAGCATGCAGCTCCTTGGGGAACCAGGTTTCAGGAGGTGGGCACGGCTGCCTATTCTGGTGGGGTGGCAACCCCTGCACTGACAGGATCCTGAGTGACTGAGTCCCCTCCCATGCACATAACGACAGAAAGGAGCACAGAGGAAGGGGGGCAATCCTCTTACGAGGAGAGGCTGAGGGAACTGGGGTTATTTAGTCTGCAGAAGAGAAGAATGAGGGGGGATGTGTTAGCCGCCTTCAACTACCTGAAGGGGGGTTCCAAAGAGGATGGAGCTCGGCTGTTCTCAGTGGGGGTAGATGACAGAACAAGGAGCAATGGTCTCAAGTTGCAGTGGGGGAGGTCTAGTTGGATATTAGGAAACACTATTTCACTAGGAGGGTGGTGAAGCACTGGAATGGGTTTCCTAGGGAGGTGGTGGAATCTCCATACTTAAAGGTTTTTAAGGCCCGGATTGACAGAGCCCTGGTTGGGATGATTTAGTTGGGGGTTGGTCCTGCTTTGAGCAGGGGGTTGGACTAGATGACCTCCGGAGGTCCCTTCCATCCCTGATATTCTATGATTCTATGAATCCACGGAAAGCAATGAGAGCACACACCGCAGCCTACTATACGGCCCATTGAAACCAATGGGAGTCTTTCCACTGGCTTTGCATCAAGCCCAGAGGGAGAGATTGTCACTGTCGGGCACAGCCCCTGTGCCAAGAGCAGCCATAAAAGGAGGCGTACGGTGGAGCCTCATTGATTCTCACTGACGGGGCTGCTGAGCGATTTCGCGAATGAGGAAGTGAACAAATAAAGAGCCAGGCTAATGCCTCCCAAAATGGACTCTGCTCGTTTATTTTGGCAGTGGTAGTTTAGCTTTAAATATTTATAATGCTTCCTAATGTACTAGTAAATGTACTGTAGTATATTCCACAAAGGTGATGAAGTCTCAAAGACATTGCTGCAAACATCATTGTCTCTCCCCTGCTGAATCTTTGATGAGAAGTGGGGAGAGAGAGTAAGTGTGTGTTTGTATGTATGGGTGCGTGCATTCATGCACTGGAAAATGGTCGGATTGCTGGGTTTCTGCTAGAAGAAAATGCATGCATGATTTCCCCCTATGAGGGGAATTTTTCAAGAGCTCCTGTGGGATGGGGAACCATAAGTCCTTCAAACACAAAGCTTTCAGATATCCCCTCTAGAGACTGATTCTGCTTTCACACACACCATTGTAAATCAGGAGTAATTCCATTCAACGGATGCAAGTGGTGTGGTGTGAAACTGATGTCAGTGTGAGGATATTCAGTCTTGGCGAGAGACTGAGCAAGCAATGCGAGACAGCTTGCAGTGATAGTCAGGGAAGTACACATGGACACATAGTGTTCCCTTCAACCCCCACTGCTCACCTCCTTCAATCCTCGGAAATGAAGCAAAGTTTTCCTCACAATGCTACATGGGCGTTTCCCATAGTTTCCAGGCACTACATTGTGCACCTCAATCGGGATCTGAAACCCATCCATTATTTCAGTTCAGGGTCCACATCCCGCTGAGCCAACGCACCTCATTCCTGACCTGCAGCACTTCCCCCTGCTATAGTCCTGGGATCCCACACAGCTCAATCAATGACCTTCAGCACCCCGTGATTCCAGACTTTGGCTCCCCACACATAGCTCTGCTGCTGTACCTTTACACCTACTTGTGCCCCCCCATCCCCATCCTATTCTTTCATTCCAGGGACCCGCCCATACAGCCTTGCCAACACATAGAATCATAGAACGTCAGGGTGGGAAGGGACCTCAGGAGGTCATCTAGTCCAACCCCCTGCTCAAAGCAGGACCTAATCCCCCACTAAATCATCCCAGCCAGGGCTTTGCCAAGCCTGACCTTACACCTTTATCCTGACTTGTAGCCCCCAGTCCAGGTCCCAGGCTGCTAATTGTGCAGAAACTTCCACTATTATTTTGTTTGATGTGACTGGAACCCCCACCAGGATCCACCCACATGAGATTCAACCCACTCATTCCACTGGTGACCTAAGGCCAGGATTCAAATTCAGGTCTGTAGGCAGGCCCCCTGGAGCCACTGCCCCCAGGGCTGTGTGTTCAGCTGTGCTCCATCTACCATCCAGCTGCTCGTACTTGCAGGAAGGACATCCTTATCCACTCTCAGCAGGCAGCTGAGGGTGGGGGGGGGGATTATTTAATCAAGGACTATTTAAACTGCAGGGCGGACTTCATTTACTATTATGGCGTGACATAAAAATTTAAAGACTTTAACAGAAAAAAAAAATCTATGATCCAGTTTTACGCCCCTTCAAGTTCTTCTAATAAATCTGCAAAAGGGAATTTATCTTCTCTCGGTAAATGTGTCACTTCCCCATTGGCTCCTGAAAAGCCTGGGAGGGCCAGGCATAAATCCCACGCTCCAGCTCCATTTCATCCTCCCTGTCTGTATCTCTGAGGGTGGACATCCCCCACCTGGGGAGCTGCCTAGAAGAGTCCTGGCCAGCCTTATTCAGGCATGGGGTGGAGAGAGAGCTTGTTTCAGATTCCCGTATAGGGTCACCCGGAATACACCCCTGCTGAAACAAGCAGTGTGACTCCAGAGCCCGTGGAGAGAGGGATGGGGTCTGTCGGTCTTTACAAGCCCATTATCATGGTATCTGAGGGCAGAACCTGCTCCTGGAAGAGCTGAGACCGGAGGCACACAGAGGAAGCCCCGGGGATGCTTGGCCTGCATGCAGCCCTCTATCCCTGATGGCTTCATCTTTTGTACTCCAACTGCGACAGCGCAATGGCAAAGCCAGTTGGATTGGACAAGCATGGTCTCTGTGTTCCTGAGGTCAGAAGAGCTGCTGTTGAGTGACAGGCACTCATCTAGCTGAGGGTGTCCTACAGCGCCCATGACAATCCCCACCTGCAGGTATACGGTGGGGGCTGGAAACAGAATTAGGTAGTTCCCTAGCCCCAGTTTGACATAGATGTCCTATACACCCCATTGCAATCCTACAGGGCTTTCCTAAACACCACTTCTCAGCAGGAATAATCCTCAAATCCTCCTCGGACCTGCTGTCCCGTGTTTATTAACACACGTTTTTTTGGAGCGGGGGAAAGTCTCTCCTCCATTGAGCCTGACCCATAGCTCACCGAAGTCAATGGAACGACTCCCGTTGCCTTTGGACTGGATCCCAAGCAGGTAGAGAACCATGTAAACCTCCAGCGCTACCTACATGATTGTCAATAGCAAATCAATAGTGATAACAATTGCACAGGGCAGTTCTGCTATCAGAGGAATCTGATTATAGACCCCTCACACTGCTGCTCTGGCATGCTGGGACTGGAGGGTGCTTTGAAGTGAAAAGTGCTCTGCAAACTTTATCTAAGGAAGCTTCTCTCAATCCCCAAGACCCACCCCACTCTGAGGCACAGGCAGGGTGACTTCAAAGTCAGGTCTCACGGCTTCTACTGCTGGCTCTGGAACAGACTCGCCAGGTGACAACACTTTTCACCTCTCTCTTCCTCAACTTGCCTCTCTGCAAAACAGCTAGGATCTCCCTTGGGGATCCAGGGGTGCTGTGAATAGTACTGACTGATGTTGATAATGGATGAAACAAGACCCAGAAGGGCAAGGTCTTGCCTGTGTTTTATAAGGAGACACGAGGAAATGGAGGCCCAGAGCGATGAAATGATTTGCACACAATTATACAAATGAGTGTAAGGGGCAGCCAGGAACAGCGCACAGGAGTCTTGGTTCCCCAGCCCTTAAGCACCCCCGAGATGGAGCAGCACCATTCTCAAGGGGTGTGCACATCTATTCCGTGGTGGGTACGCAGCAAGCTGGGGGACAGCACCCCCATTTCCAATGTTATTTAGTCAACGGCAGGTGCTCTGCAGCACCCCTGAAATCTGGCTTGCTCAAAAGCATGCCCGCCCGTCGCCTAGAGGAGCTGGAAATAGAACCCAGGAGTCCTGACTCCCACGCCTTTGACTCAAGCCACTCAACGCAGTGCCTTGCATCAAGCCCGTTTGACTGACGGCACCACATAGCTGTGGCATAAGGAATTAGTGGAGGTCAGCGGAACAGCTGGCACCCACGGCACCGATTAAATGCCCACGTTAGAAATGCCAAAGGGAGAAAGCCAGCTCTTTTCCTTCCTCTTTACCCTCTCGTCATTCCTGTTGCACACAAGCAACAGCCTTCAACTATTTAAGCTCTTGCATACAAAACCCCGTGTTTCAGGCTGGCGCGCTCCACTCATCCGAGGAGGCTCGCGGCCCAGAACGTTTCCTTTCCCTTTCCCATCGTTCGGCACCTTACATGATTGCATAATCGCTGAGCGGGGACACAGGCTAGTTTGCAGGGGAAATAAAAATGTATCTATAATTAATGATCCTCCAAGAACACAAGGCCCCTTATTAACGCAGCAATTTGGCGAAACAGTTTATGAGACGCTGAGCTTAATCATCAGCAAGATCCCAAGTCAGACGACGAGGGAGGGAGCCTGCTCCGCTCGCACATCCAAAGGATGCTTGTAACATGCAACGCTTTTGGCACAAACTACCCTCTCAAGCTATGACTGGAGATAACCCAGGGGGCTGGGGCTGATTTACAGGAAAGGCCTGGGAAGGGAATAAAAAGTGTCAGGCAATTTATAGCAGAAGTCCCTCCCATAGATATGGCTATGCTAATTACTGGGTAGGCTTAGGGCCCCAGAGGCACAGGTCTTGGGATCTGAGATCAGGCAGTATTGAGTAGGACCTGATTTTTAGAAGTTGCTGCCAATCCCATTGACGTCATTTGAAATTGGACTTTTTTTGCATAAGAAATAGAAAAATGGCCTTTTTTCACAAACTAAATATATATATATATACACATATACATACACATATACATACACACACACACACACACACACACACACACACTTATTTTAACAGAAATGTTTATCATTGCCACTTTAGACATGTTTTCATTTACTGAAAAATTTGTTTATCAAAACCCAGATTTTTGATCAATGAAAGATTTCTAAAACACCGGTAAAAATGTTGGTAAAAAATAGTGGACAATTTCATGCCAAAAAAGAAAAGAAAAGAAATAAAGGGGTAAGGCTAGTTGAAAATTTTCCATCAAAAATATATATTTTTTAAAGTGGAAAATGGCCCATTTGTCAAAGTGATTATTTCCATGGGAAATGTTCATTTTCACTGAAAAGTTAAAAAAAAATATTTTGAGTTACCAAAAACTGAAACGCTCAGGTTGTTTTTGTTTTTACTATTGAAAAATTTCAGCTGATTTGGTTTTAATTGAGCATTTTGCCCAATTTTTTTTTCTGATCAACTGAAAATGTTCAGATTTCAGTTCCTAGGGGAAAAAAAATCATTTTTTGGCAACTGTAAGCCAAAAGTTTGTGTTTTCAGGCTTTTGGCCTTTCAATGAAAGCCACTCACCATTTGTTGGGAAATGTATGCAAAAAGAAAAATGTTTTCTTTTTCATCTAAATTTTCATGGAGGAAAAAAAGTTCCCCAACCAATTCTAAAAACAGACCATTTCAAACTCTGTGAAATGGAAACCATTTTGAAGTGTCAATATTGTTTTTAAAATCGCTTTCCGTTTCTTTACAGGCTTTAGTGGTAGGTGCTCAGCACTTCTCCCCTATTCACACCCCCTCCCCCAAGAAAAAATGGGCTCAAGGTGGGATGCAGCATGTGTGTGAGAACTGTTATTTGGATTACCATAACTAGGAGCCTTAGTCACAGACCAGGACCCCATTTTGTACAACACCTAGCACAAAGACAGTCTCTGTCACAAAGAGCTTACAAGTATAAATGGTGAAAGCTATTTTTGCATACTTGGATAATGGATATATAGTGTACACATGGGAGCTATACAACAATTAAATAAACTCTGCTCCATTGTTATTTATATTGCAGTAGTCACTAAGTATCTCAATCAGCAACCAGGATCCCACTGCACTCGTTCCTGGCTTTAGCATAGTGTTTTCTGCATTCAGATTGTATAGTGCACTTAGACGTTTGATGGTGATACATTTCTTTTATGACTGCCCCCAGTATAGTCGGTGTCTCTGACAGTTTTGTCATTTACAGGCACTCTTGCCTGTGTGTTGTCACCATATTCTTTAATAAAATTCACACGTGTTTCACCCAAAGGGGCTTATTTGCCACTCCCCCTCGTACCGGACAGCGTGACATATTGATCATAACATGAGAATGCCACAATGGGCTGACTAGTGTGCACGCATGACAGCTGCCTTCTCGAGGATGGAATCAGAACTGCCCAAGTGTGGGTCACAAGCCCTATACAGCAGTACTAGCAGAGATTCGCCTTTAGCTCAATTGGTAGGAGTATTTAGATTTGAAGGAGGCAAATCTGAGATCTACCCCCACCCTAAAGTTCTAAGTGGGCAGCCTGGCTAGCCTTACCCTTGTCCCAAACCTTGGTCTGAGGATTTCAGAACACTTTGCACATGTGAAGTAGTGAACGCTGCCAGTGCACCAGTTGGTATCATGAGCAAGATTACCCCCCGTTATCCAGAGGAGCAACCCAAGGTTCCCACTCCCCTCTCCTCCCTGCCAATATCACATCCCAGGAAAGAGCGTTTATGAGAGGGCGGAAAGCCTGCCCACCAACTCTCTTCCCTGCGCAGAGATGTGCCTCCCCACACGATCCCTGCAAGCACCCAGCTCAATGCTGCTTTAAATCATGCTACACTTTGATAAGCATTTGAGAGCCTTTAAAATGATAATCACACAGTATGGGGCATAGCATAGTGGTGGCCACATGAATATTCAAGAGCTGGGGACCCAGCAGTGTTACTACTTCCAAAGAGAAGCCAGGGGCGCAGCTCTGCTTGCAGACTCAGCAGGAACCAAAGGGCTGTCTCCTCCCCCAGGAGATGTGGGGAAACGCAATGATTGTGCAATACTGTTTCTGATCCCCATCTCTCCCTTAGCGCCACCTGATCTCATTAGCCTTGTTAGTCCCAGAGCTTGAGGTGCAGAGAGGCAAAGTCCCAACAAAGCAGAATCAGTTGAAGTTCCTCCATAGAGGATGCAAAGATGTAGTGAGTGAATGGGAAGGGATAGACGTCTCTGCTCCAGAACCTGCCAAATGCTGCCGAGACTCATTCCTGCAGCAGCTCCAGTGGGCAGGGTGTTGTAGTTAAAATTGTAGCTGGCTGGCCGGCCTCCTGGATTCTATTAGAAGGAATTTAGAGGCAGGTTGCCTTGTAAGCCCAGAGCAATGCTGCTGGCTTCAGGGGAGCAGATCCAGGTGAAAACAAAAATCGGAACGTGTGACTCAGCCAAGGTGGGCAGCAAGAGTCAGGCAGAGAACCCAGGACCCTCAGTCCTACACAAACATCTGCCCTTTACGGGTAGCAGGGGAAACTCAATGAGAGAGAGAACAGAGAAAGCCACCCAGAAAGCACCGAGTGTGGCATGTTCAGTATGGGGCAGCTGTTCCCGCTGCTGCTGCTAACCTTGCCACGGCTGTTTTCAAGGGCTATGCGCAACTCTGACATCCACCAAGAAAAGGTGCCATGAAATCAATTATCCTAAACTCTGCAAGGAGAGCCCTCGGGGAGGCTGTAGTCAAGCAGCAGGATTACCGAGGAGGGCGGTCACGCGCCACGGCTGGCCCGGACGGTGGGAGAATATATTTTAAAGATAGTTTAATTAGCATGATGTATGTCACCTCCCATCGATCGGGACCCCAGCGCTGCAGGAATCTATCACAGGGAAAACGGACAGTATCGATTGCTTTGAACCCCTTGCTGGAATAACATTGACTTGTGCTATGTTTAATAAGCAAATAGCTTTGCTGTAAATATCACCAGAGGAGACGCTGGGACAGGGCAGCATGGCTTGCGGGCCTTGCTGTGCAAAAGGCAAGCTGTTCTGAGAAAGACACTTATTTTGAGGCTGAATTAGTGGCTACAGGAGGGAGTTAGGCCAGGGGGACAAATGGCTTTCACCAGGCCCGTGTGAAAACTGGGTCCCTGAAGGTCAGGCTAACACTGCAAACGCCAGCAGCACAAGGGCCAGGGAAGCTGCTGTCATGGGCAGCGTGAGCGGAAATGTCATCCGACACGCTAGCTGTGCCCTAGTCCCGCTGACGTCTCGGACAAATGGCACTGCCAGGGATACGATTTAGTGGGGCTGCTCGGCGCTGAGTGACTTTTACAGGGACATTCTCAAGATAAAAGCCCCAGGTGTGTGGTGGCGAGAATTTCAATGACGCAAAGGGGAGTGAAGTGTCGAACTGCTATTGAAGGTCAGTGCCAGTTGGGTGCCCAGTTCCCTTTACGGTCAATGGAAGTTGGGTGCCTAACTGCCCTTGGACATCTCCACCTGTTTAAACATCCCTGAGCTATCGAGCATCTGGCTAATGAAATCGATTTACTTCTCACCCCATGTGCAGTCTGCCTGTCATTGGACTGCAACAACAAAACGCGGCCCGCCCAGCTTCATTTGCCGTGTTTCTAGCCCCTTTCACTGTCTGGTTCTCAGGCCCTAAAGCAACATTGCTGGGCTTCGACTTGCAGCAATGCAAAGAAGTGTATAAATTCCAATAGACAGGGCAGAATCATTGGCATTTTCTAACAGCAACGTGTCACTCAGGTCACTCCAAAGCAGAAATATAGAGAGACATATTTGTATGCGCTACTGTTCCAGGATCTAGTTCTCCGTTGTCTAGCTCAGTGCTTTTCAAACTATCTGATGTGGCAGACTGGTACTTTCCCCCCACCACTGTGCCAAGGACCAGTACTATATTTGTGCCATTATACTATTATTTCTCTTTTTCTTTCCTGGAAACTCGCCGCGGACCGGCACCAGTCCGTGGACCAGTACTTTGAGTAGCACTGGTCTAGCCTGAACCTCCTGTGAACATTTACACCAATGCAAAAGGAGTTCAGAGGGGGTGTAATGTGTCACTGTCATGCCTTTCTGAGATCCACTGGATCCAGAGAAAGCATGAAACCTTGATCTTCGGAGAGTTCTATTCTTAACCTGCTTTGTGATTTTGTTTCCTCGTTCATTTCTCTTTGGTATTGGGAGCAGGAATGGTCTCTAACCAGTTTGTACAGGCCCTGGCACCGTAGGTTCCAGATGCCAGTTAGGGCCTTTTGAGGATACTCCAATACAAAATAATTTTACATCTATTTTACACACGTGTGAATGACAAAGGGCAAGGCAGTGGAAAATCAGAATCCCAGTGAATTTAACAGGAGAGGAGATCTATCACCTCCCAAGAGGAATCCAGCACCTTGCAGGATCAGGCTGTCAGGCTAATTCCCCGCTGAGTTTCTGAATCCATCCCACTCCCTGTAAGTGGGCCCGACCCCAACAGTTAAAGGTTTGATGCCATGAACCTGACCACATTTAAGGAGATAAGAAAGTGACCACGGATGAAGTTTGCTGCCCTACAGAAGATAGAAGCATGGGTTTAGTCTTCACAGGACTGTGTTTTCTCCCCGGGGTTCTAATACAAATTAGTGAAACAAATGAAAGCAAAAAGCTTTACAGAGCAAGGATGGAGCAAGCAGTTAGCTTATACTCTCAAAACATTATTCACTAATTGTGCAAAGAGTTGTGTACAAAAATTGGACTAATCAAATAGATTTAATTTGATTCTGGGAAAGGAGTGAGTGGCAAAAGAGGCGGCAAAATGCAGTTGAAGTACTCATAAGCTCCTCATATACCTCAACTCTTCCCTATAATAAATACTTCTCGGCAAATGTGAAATTGTATCTATTGACATCAGGGGCTGCACTCCACATGAATTACCTATGATTGTACAAGTGCCTGCTTTCCAGGGGGATGTACCCAAAGCCCATTATTATTGTTGTTGTTATCATAGCCAGAGTGCCATGGATGTACAGAGGGCTTCACCTGTAAAAGACAAGGTCTCTGGCTTGAGACTAGGGGCACATAAATGCTCTGGTCTCTTCTCCGAGAGTGCATCAGCTCTAGCAAAATCAGTACCCCTGGTTCAGCAGTGGTACAGCTGCAGTGTGTCTCAGCAACGAGCGTAACGAGCCTAGGCATTTCTGTTGTGGTGATTTACAGCAGCAGCACACCCGGTCCACTGCACATCAGGACTGAAACCCAGTTCAGCCTCCTCCTCCGCCCCCAGGTTGTCCCCCAAAAAAACCAAACAAACAAAAAAACCCACCATTGTAGTTGAGCTTCAACCTCTGCTATGCCGGTGTATGATCCAGATGAGCAAAGGAAACTTTGAGCTACATAAAAAGAACGAGGAGTATTTGTGGCGCCCTAGAGACTAACACATTTATTTGGGCATAAGCTTTCGTGGGCTAGAACCCACTTCATTAGATGCATGGAGTGGAACATACAGTAAGCAGATTGTGTGTGCGTGTACACACACACACACACACACACACACACACACACACACACACACACACACACACACACACACACAGAAAAGGTAGAGATGGTTGCCATACCAACTTTAAGTAGCTAATCAATTAAGGTGAGCTATTATCAGGAGAAAAAAAAAACTTTTGTACCTATAATCAGGATGGCCTATTTCAACCAGTTGACAAGAAGGTGCGAGTAACAGTAGGGGGAATTTTCTTTTTCTTGTCAACTGGTTGAAATAGGCCATCCTGATTGTCAGTACAAAAGTTTTTTCTCTCCTGATAATAGCTCACCTTAATTAATTAGCCACTTAAAGTTCCCATCTTTTCATGGGGGGGGAGGTGGTGTGTGTGCGCGTGTGCGTGTACACCTTCCTACTGTATATTCCACTCTATGCATCTGATGAAGTGGGTTCTAGCCCACGAAAGCTTATGCCCAAATAAATTTGTTAGTCTCTAAGGTTCCACAAGTACTCCTCATTCTTTTTGCAGATACAGACTAACATGGCTGCTACTCTGAAATCTGAGCTAGATGTTAGTCACAGTGCTTGATGCAATGCTGGAGGATGCTCAGATGCTATCATAGAATATCATGGTTGGAAGGGACCGCATGGATCTCATCCAACTCCCTGCTCAAAGCCAGACCAACCCCAACTAAATCATCCCAGCCAGGGCTATGATAATGATGGCAGTATAAGAACCTGAATAATGATAACACCTGCCTCTCACATTAGCTACTATCACAGAAAGGTTTGTTTGGGGCCAGAAGGGACACAGATAACAGTCCCATCCCTAATACACAAACACTTTTGCTTAGATTGTAAGCGATTCCACGCAGGGACCATCTCTTTGTTGTGCCTTTGTAGAGCCCAACACAGTGGTGACAGTGTGAAAGCCGGCATGGATTATCTCAGGGGAGACTGTCTCTTTAGGTTGTTTCAGAGGTCTTGTCAAGAAGTGGAAGGGGACGTATCTAGGATTTTACAGGCCCTGGCTAGTGTTCCCAGTTCATGGTGGCCCAAGGAGAGATGGCCCAAGCTCATCCCATCATACAGCCACCAACCCTCAGTCTCCACCCACCTCCATTGGGTACAGGCATTTATCCATTAAGGGCCTGATTCAAAGCCTGTTAAAAATCAATGGAAAGTCATCCATAGGCTTCAATGAGCTCCAGATGAGACCATGAGAGAATGGAGGACTAATGCTGTAACTGGACCTTATCGGTCAGGCTCTCCAGCTTCTATCCTTCATTCTAAATACTCAGGAGTCTGTGGCTGTCTGGATTTAAGGGACAGCATCCCACATGTTAGAAGGAAGCTCAGACTCGGTGCTCTCTGACCTGTTCCATTAGCAGTGAAAGATCAGGGCTGCGTATTCTTCCAAAAGCCACCCCCGCCTCCCTTCAAACAGCCAGGCTCAGCCTTGGTATCCACTGCATCAGCGCTTTTAGCCACAAATTAGCTGGCTGCTGCATCTGAGACCACATCAATATTTCTCCTCCGTTTGTAGTAATCCTCCCTGAGCTTTGACATAACTGCTCCCGCTATTGCCGAGGAAATAACAGGTCAATCCCAGCTACAGCAAAAACAAAGTGGTGAAAGAAGAAGAGGGATCCCTGGGAAGTGTGTATGCACACACGTGCAATACCCACAACAAGATCAGACTGGTCTGCACTGGGCCTCTCACCACTTGCCCTCACCCATTTGCACTCAGATGTGCAAGGCTCACATATCTGAACGCTCCCCCGTTGACATGATTGCATGCGCAGCCACTCGAAAATCCACACAAGCATCTCTGTAGCAAATACACTAAGCAAGCCCTGGTCCACACTAAAAAGTTTAGCAGCTTAGCTGTGTCTGTTAGAAGAGTGGGGAGAGAACAAAGAACACACACCTAACTGACAGCTATGCCAGCAGAGACCTTTTACTGGCATAGCTTACAGTAGCACAGCCAGGTCTGGAGCGCAGGGGGAGCGGCGCTATAAAAAGCACCTCCCCCTGTACTCACCCGGCGGCGCTCTGGGTCTTCGGCGGCGGGTACTCACTCACTCCAGGTCTTCGGTGGTACCCGCTGCCGAAGACCTGGAGCGCCGCCCGGTGAGTGCAAGAAGCGGCACTTAAAAAGAAGCGGCGCCTTTTTTTAGTGCTGCTAAAAAAAGGCGCCGCTTCGGCTCACAGGGGGAGCAGCCGATCCCCCTGCTCCCCTCCTGGCTACGCTATTGATAGCTTATTCTGGGAACTGGTATAGGCCTTGTTTGCTGGTGTAAGTCACCTCTCCACTGGAAGGAGGGGAGGTACAGCTATACTGGCAAACCCTTTTAAATATAGACAAGGGGTAAAACCTCCCTGCATGGCAACAATGCCCCACCCAGTGAATTCCCATTCCAGCCTGGCCTCATTCCTATGGCATCCCCAGGACTTTCTTCTTTTTCCAGGGGCAGTGAGTACTGTTCCTTTTATCAATTAAGTCTCTCTTGCCACCTTGCTCCTTGGATTGAATGAATCTGTTCGATGGATAAAGTGTTTGAAGTGCCAGCCTCTTTAACCCCCTCCTCACATACCCCTTCATCACCCCTCTATTGCAGATGCCTGTTTAATTTGCCAGGGTACCTGTTCTGTGCTGGGTTAACACAAGAATGGCCTATTGGGTCAGACCAAATATCCATCTAGCACAGTATCCTGTCTTCCGACAGCAGCCAGTGCCAGGTGCCCCAGAGAGAATGAACAGAACAGGGAATTATCAAGTGATCCATCCCCTGTCGCTCATTCCCAGCTTCTGGCAAACAGAGGCCAGGGACACCATCCCTGCCCATCCAGGCTCATAGCATTGATGGACCTATCCTCCATGAACGTATCTAGTTCTTTTTTGAACCCTGTTATGGTCTTGGTCTTCAGAAAATCCTCTGGCAAAGAGTTCCATGGGTTGATTGTGCATTGTGTGAAAAAATACTTGTTTAGTTGTTTTAAACCTGCTCCTATTCATTTCATTTGGTGACCCCTAGTTCTTGCATTATGAAAAGTAGTAAACACTTAAAATTGAGACACCAAGACTCAGTAGTGGCTTATATAAGTATGAGCTTGATTAATCATGGGTCCATTGCATGCACTGGCATTCCCATGGAAAACTGAGGATTTGTTCATCCTGGAAGAATTTCACCCTAAACTCCCAAAGTCCTGTCCCAGCAAGCACTGGGCTCTGCGTAAAACCTGGAATAGACTCTCCAGGCCAGCCTTTTCTTGGGTTGTTCTGAAGTCCTAGTAAGGTATTTAGAGGCAATGTCCCATTATATCTAAGCAGCCCCAGTATCTAAGGGCACGCTACCTTAAGAGAACAGAATCCCCACCAGATCTGAGCAACAGAGCTGTAGCCAAGACAAAGAAAGCCGCCCATTAGCGGTACTTCACCTGCTTTAACATGAGCCCCATTCATTCCTGGTTGAAATCCCCATTGACATTAAAAAGGGATGAGTTTGTTATACAGCTGCATCATGTATTTCTGAACGTAGACAGTACAAGAATCCACCCCTCTTATAACAAAGATATAAGCGTTACTTGCTGGATGCGTCTCTGCCAGCAAATTGGAGCATTGCTGATGTAGTAAAACACCACCACAAGGCAGTTCCAGAAACTAGGCTGGAGACTTAACTAATACTGCTAGTTGGAACAGAATTCAGAGGGGAACTCCCGAGCTTCCCAATCCCTGGCTTGCTGCCGCAGCAGGAAGGAGTACTGCTTGGATATCGATTCTGGCTGCTAGCAGGTAGGCAAAAATAAAATCCCATGGTACCTTCAGGATGTACATGCAGAGAGTGGATGCAAGAGCTCCCCAAAGTCCACGGAGAGCCAGAGTGTATGGGGGCAAAGGAAACCTCAGAATGTGCCAATCGGACTCCATCTGTGAAATGCTGCTAACCTGCAACAAAGATGGTTAAGACATGTGTACAACACAGAGCAGTGGTTCTCAACCAGGGGTATGTGTACCCCTGGGGGTACACAGAGGTCTTCCAGGGGGTACATCAACTCATCTAGATATCTGCCTAGTTTCAGAACAGGCTACATAAAAAAAGCTTTAGCGAAGTCAGTACAAACTAAACTCTTACAGACAATGACTTGTTTGTACTCCTCTAGATACAGAAATGCAAGTATAATATTTACATTCCAATCCATTTATTTTATAATTATGTGGTAAAAATGAGACAGTAGGCAATATTTCTGTAATGGTGTGCTTGGACATGTTTGCATTTTTATGTCTGATTTTGTAAGCAAGTAGTTTTTAAGTGAGGTGAAACTTGGGGTACACAAGACAAATTAGACTCCTGAAAGGGGTGCAGTAGCCTGGAAAGGTTGAGAGCCACTGGCATAGAGGAGAAAGCATAGGCAGGGGTAAAGTGTCACCACCAGGAGTTCCCTCTCAGCACTGACTGGCAATCTGACTTGTTTGCCACTTTGAGTTGCAAGGAAACTTTCTTCCTCCCTTGTGCATGTCATACTGGTGAGAGGGACCGCATGCCTGCCCTGGAGACTAGTCCTCTGCAGAGAGCAAGTCTAATCACAGCAACAGTACAGCAAGCTTCTGCAATTTGGGAGCCAAATCCTGCTCCAGAGAGAGCACACCTAGGCGGGTAGGGAAGAACGTGGCCAGACTCCTCAACAGCACCAATCATAACAGATGGGTTTGAGATATGGTTAGCTGCCCCCTAAAGAGCAGACCCTACCACGCTCTTTTCACATAGGCCACCAGACAGATACCATGTGGTCACCACAGACCTATACTGGATTTGCACTGACAGCCTTATTTTTTGTTCAAAGATTGTGATGGGTACTTGTCAATATAAGCAAGAAGTCATGGGGTAAAAATCCCAAGAGTGCATTAAGAGCCTAAATCCCCTTCTCACAAGTGACTTGGGCACATAGGGACAGATTTTCAGAGATATTCAGGCACTTAGAGATTCAGACAGTGGGATTCTCAAAAGTGGGATTCTCAAAAGTACCACAGTCCCATTTATTTCAGAAAGGAAGAGAAAGAAATTTACTTTAAAAAAAGTGAACCCAACATTCCATGCCAGTACAGATTTGGCATTGCATTTATTTGAAAGGCTAACTTTGTAATTACATTGTAACTTTAATCTGTTGTTCAGGGTAAATCAGAGGGCAATTCTTGTGCTATTTCTGTCTCCTAAATTGCAGCCTTATGCGAAAGTTAGAAACCTCAGTTTACATGGTGACTAATCTTTAAGCCAGTTAACAGCTTCAAGTCTAGTTAACAGGTGACCTACAGGGATGTGTAAAAATGATGGTGTGTTTAGAGAGCAATTACATTTAACTCCAGGGTAGTTAATTACATGCTTATTAGACCTGGTTTGTACAATAATTCTGTGCACTTTACAATTCCTTTAAAATGAATCCATCCACGAATCCATGTAGAAATTTAAGCTGCTCAGGTGCAGCTGGGTGGACAAACATCCTCATGATGTTTTAAAAAAAGTAATTATTGTGTTCTCTGAATGTCATGTCTCCACTTTTCAATTCTGTCCATTGGAAACAGACAAAGCAAAGCAGCTGACCAGGCTTGGTTGCTTTTGACTCCAAGACCAAAGTCACCCGGAAGGACATTTGAGAAGTTGTGTTTTTTTTGTTGTTGTTGTTGTTGTTGTTGGGGGGGGGGGGGGAGCGATAGCTCAGTGGTTTGAACATTGGCCTGCTAAATCCAGGGTTGTGAGTTCAATCCTTGAGGGGGCCACTTAGGGATCTGGGGCAAAAAATCTGTCAGGGGACAGTACTTGGTCCCTGCTAGTGAAGGCAGGGGACTGGACTCGATGACCTTTCAAGGTCCTTCCAGCTCTAGGAGATTGGCATATCTCCATTTATTTTTTTATGTTGGGTCACAGGTGGGATGACAAAGTGGGGAAAAAAAATCTACCCTTGAATTTCACATCTGCAGTCTCATCTTTGGTACAGATCACCCACTAGTGTACATCTCTGCAGCTCCGCTGATCTGGCCTGTTATCTGTCGCTATATTGTTATTTGTATTACGGTAAACACCTACGTGCCCCACCAAGGAGAACAGCCCCATTGTGCTGGGTGCTGTACAAACCCAGAGTAAGAGACCCAGTTCTGAAAAGTCTACGAGACAAAGGGTGAGAAAAACAAAGCATCATCCCCAGTTTACAGAGGGGCAACTGAGGCAGAGAGATTAAGCATCCGATGCTCACCCAGCAACTTCCAGTGAGAACCATGGGAGGCAATGAGTGTCTGATACCTTTTAAAGCTTAAGTCACTTGACCAAGGTTCACACAGCAAGTCTGTGGCAGAGCTGAAGAGAACCCAGGCTTCGTGCATACACAAACCTAGGTAAAGAACCTGTAAAAGCAAAGCTATTTCCAAGTTTGTGCAGCCCCTGTGCAAGTCTCTGGTTGTGTTTAGCCCTGTTATTTTCTCCTGTCTCTCTTTTTGACAGGGCTGATGACATTTACGTTTCCTGAAAGCTTCAATAAAAGCCACTTTAGCTGAAATCACCTCAATCTAATTTCCAGACATAAAATAAATAAATAAAGACAACTCCCAGATTAAAATGAAGGCCTGGCTGGCTCTGACAGCCTGTCAGACACATGGCCCTGTCCGATGGATTTCAAAACAAAGGTATCCAAGGACAAAAGGGTGCTAAATAGTTTGAAAGTGGCTGAAAACCAGTCAGATTGTTAGCATCCCAGCATTGGTAGCAATGGTGCAGGCATGGCATAAAGACAGATATTACAACCTATGCCTGCACTATGAGGGAGGGGTGAGATTCCCATGTGTGTACACATACCAGCATGAGAGCTAGCGTGAGCATAAGAGAGCAGCGTAGTAGCGATCGTACCCAACTGAAAACAGTGAGCGTTTACTCTGCATAGCTCAGCTGTGCTGCTGCTGCCCAGGCTACTGGGGTTACACTCTTTCTACTCATACTAGCACAAGGATGTGTACAGGAGCACAGGAATCCCAGCCTTTGGTGGCTGGCTACAGCATTGGCTTCAGGATTAAGGTACAGGAGTGGAAGAGTCTGGATTTGTTTCCCAGCTCTGCACAGCCGGCAAGAGACCTTGGGCAAATATTTAGGACTTGGTTTCCTAACTGTAAAAACCTTGATGACAATATTTTTACCAACCCTTGGTGGTCTTCTCTAGTTAGATAGCAAGCTCTCTGGGATGGGGACAGTCTCTTGCTAGGTGTGTGAACATCACCTAGCACAATGCAACCTGAAAGTTGAGGCCTCTGGGTGCCACTGTAATAGAAAGATTCAGGATCAGGAAGGAATTTCCCCCAGGTCAGAAGAGAAGGGCCCTTGGTGGGGTTTTTTTTGGGGGGGAGGGGGGGTGGACGACAAGTGGGGGGTTGCCTTTCTTGGAAGTCTGGGGTAAAGGCCATTTGCTAGCATCACCTGGGTATAGCTCACAAAAGCAAGCCTTCCATAGTGGGTTGTTTTATATCAGCTTGCCACCGCTCACTCTTTCTCTCATGCTCATTTTCCTCCCTACTTTCCACAGTGCCTTTAAATTCAATTAGCTTCCAGGAAACAAGAGCTACTGTTGGGAGCTTTCTGCTTTTGAAAGCCAACTCCCACATGGTTCAGAATTAGTCCTTAGCAGCAGCAGGACAGCAGACGTCATTTTCCCTCATGGCTGGGGGCAGCCAGTCGCCTGATTCCCATCTTAAAATAATGCTGAGCATTTAAAAATAGGGGAAAGGAGGAAGCTCTTTTTAGAATGAGAGAGGAAGAAATGGAACAGGGATTGGTGACCAAGGCAAGTGGAACCATCTAGCTAGAAACGACTGAAGGATCTGCTCCTGTCATCTGAGCTTCGTGGTCTGCAACATCATCAGAAAGAGACACGCTCGCTCATTGGGAAGCCAGCCGCTCCATCAACTGCAGTTTAGGTCAATACTGGATGTCTTTCTAAAATAGGTAGTTTAGTTCAACCAGAAGATTTTGCACTCCATGATGTGCACTTACATATCAGGGAAGAATAATTCCATTCTTGGAGGAGTTATTGGGTGATAGTCTATGGCTTGTGTTACACAGGAGGTCAAGGTAGAAGATCAGAATGGTCCCTACTGGTCTTAAGGCCATAGATTTATGAACCCACCAGTCAAACTCCAAGGACCAAGAGGAATGAAGCTAAGGCCTAAAGTATTACCCTAGAGTGATCTGGTGGTAATGAGGTCAGGTGACTAAATTCTTGGCACACATTGAACCCACCATCCAGGGATCTCAAAGCACTTCACAAGTGTCATTGAATCAGCTTTGCAGCCCCTGAAGGATGCAGGTCAGACCCAGTGGGTCTACTTCTCATTTACATCAAGGCCACTTTTATCTCACTCTGACTGTATGCCCCCTTTAAGCAGGGCCGGCTCTAACATTTTTGCCGCCCCAAGCAAAAAACAAACAAAAAAACCCAAGTGCCGCCCCCCACCAAAACAAAACAAACAAAACAAACAAAACAATCCCACGCCAGCGCCCACGGAAACACCACCTACACACATACAGTGTTGCGCCGCAAACAACCCACCCCCCCAGTGCCTCTCCCTGCCGGAGCGCCGAGGGGTGAGCAGAAAGCCCGGCCGTGGCCCCGCTCTCCCGGCCGACTGGAGCGAGGGCGGCAAGCCTGGCCGTGGCCCCGCTCTCCTTGCCAGAGCGACAGTATTTAAAAAACAAACAAACAAAACAAACACACCTGAGTGCCGCCCCCTCCAAGGTGCCGCCCCAAGCACGTGCTTGGTAGGCTGGTGCCGGCCCTGCCTTTAAGGCCCCTTTGCACTTTCACACTCAGAGGCTCCATCACATGGTCAGAATGGTACAAAATGGCTGAGGCACAAATTAGAATGAATCAAACTCAGTATCAGCATCATCCCATTCTACAGATGGCAAAATGGAGGAACAGAGAGTTGGCTCAAGGCAACTCAGCAAAACAGTGGCAGAGCCAGGAGCAAAACCAGAACTCCTGGCTCCCAGACTGGTTTAGATACAGGGAAAATGTGACCTCACATCTCTATCCTCCCTAGGGTGACCAGACAGCAAGTGTGAAAAATCGGGACGGGGCGGTGGGGGCGGGGGGGTGGTGGTGGTAATAGGAGCCTATATAAGAAAAAGATCCCAAAATCAGGACTATCCCTATAAAATCAGGACATCTGGTCACCTTAATCCTCCCACTACTTCCAGTTGGTAGGATCCAAACAAGCCCAACTAGAAGAAAATGGCTCCCACGAGCCCTCCTGATCCTTCCTTTCCACATGCATATATTTTTACTAGTCACAGTCTTTTCCAAATACCTATAAAACAGACTCAGCTGTTTTAATTTATGCAATCTTCTACAATCTGTGGGGCTCCCTTCACTTTAGTGCTTCACCCAATTTACTCCTCCCCTTCCGCTCTGTTGGATTGTACAATCACTCTGCTGCCCCAGCTTTCACACTCTGGCGTTTGATTTCTATGTTGTTTTTATCATAAGTTATATTCTAGTCGCTCAGGTTTTTGGTGGCAATTCATGCACTCCCAATTAGGAGTGGCATCTAAAACCAGATATCCCCGTGCACGCGGAGGTGCAGGGGAGTATCTAAGGAGAGGGGCGGGGGGGTTACAGCCATGAAAATACCTCTTAAGTATTTCTTCCTGCAGGGCAAACTTTTTGGCAATTCCAGGCAACAACAGTGAGCGAACTGAAGCAGAATGGTATCTCTCTTCCACCTCCTGCTGAGTATCACTAGCACTAGGTTCGTCCATTTTTAAATATACTTTTATAATCAACTCCTCCTCCCCCTGTCCCCATGAGCTCTCACTTGCATCTCGCTGCTCCCCCTGAAAATTGCACTGCTATGGAACCCAGGTACAACTGAGCAGTCCAGGTACAACTGCCTTTCAGTACTACCACTCTTAGCGGACAGTCTGGTCCCCTGGTACAAGTCAATGTAGCTGCCAAGGTACCCTAGCTGGGGACTGGGCCCACTGATGCCAGCAGAACGACACCAATTTACACAAGCTGGGGCTATGGCCTCTGGAATTTCCTGGCTGAGGGCTCGGTCACCCGCAGCGGGTCAGTCGCATCCACAGGCAAGTCATCCCACGCCGTTTCTGAGTCAGATTCCAACAAACAGGTCTTCGGCTTTAACCAGGGCTGGCTCTAGATATTTTGCTGCCCCAAGCAAAAAAAGAAAAAAAAAAAAAAGTTTGGCCCCCTCCCCTTTTTTTGTGCTCCCCCCCCTGCCCCAAGTCCGCCCCTTCCCAACCCATTCCCCAAATCCCTGGCCCCACCTCCTCCCCCGGGCGTGCCACATTTCCCCTCCTACCCCTCTCTCCCAGGCTTGCCGTGCCCTCCTCCCACTCCCCCCACTCGGTGTGCTCAGGGGAGGAGGTGGCGGAGGAGAGCTGGGAGTGGTTCCTCCGTCATTTCCTCCCGGTTAATTCCTGTGGCCCTCCCCGTGCCCCCCCCCCCCAGCTCGCCTCCATTGCACCTGCTCCCCTGAGTGCGCTGCTGCTCCACTTCTCCCTCCCTCCCTCCCAGGCTTGCTGCCAAACAGCTGTTTCGTGCGGCAAGCCTGGGAGGGAGAAGCGGAAGGGCAGTGGCGCACTCAGGGGAGGAGGCAGAACGGAGGTAGAGGCGAGCTGGAGTGGGTGGGGTGTGGGGAACTGCTAGTGGGTGCATAGGCTTCCATGGAGTCGGCGCCGATGATGGCCGGTGCCGGAATACTGCCCCTCGAAAGGTGCCGCCCCAAGCACCTGCTTGCTTTGCTGGTGCCTAGAGCCGGCCCTGGCTTTAACTCCCTTGATGGACATTACTTCCCCCCAACCCCCGAGAAGGAACAGCTGCGCTGTGGGGGGCGGGAGGGGGGATGGAAAGAAGGGAGTATATATTTTTCAGAGCTGTCAGCTCCAGCCTTGGTGTGGAATGTTTGACCCCAAACAGGGACTCTGGCACCACTTTGTCCCCCAAGTGCATTTAATGAGGGTGAAACATGAGCAGCTGGAGAGAAAGAAATTGCCAAGTGGCTTCCTCCAATTTTCCCAATAAAAGCACATCATTTGTGAGAACCTCACTAGAGTGAGATGGGCTGAACGCAGAGAGCACCAGTCACACTGCCGTGCGAGAGAGCTGGCGAGGAGCTGTGGAGACAGGTCAGCTCCCTGTGCATCCGTAGGAGCTGTGTGCCACTGAAATAAGCTGCTTCATCCCCTGGCATACAAATAGCAAGACCTGGCTGAAGACATTGGAGGGTCTGTCTACACAGCAACCTGGGGGGATTGTTAGGTAGACCCACCTGTGCTAGCATTGCAGATAAATTTAGCAGTGCAGACACTGTAGCACAGGCAAGCATGTACCTAGGGTCCCAAGCAGGTCTGTACAACCAGGGGCGGCTCCAGGCACCAGCACAACAAGCGCGTGCCTGGGGCGGCAAGCCGTGGGGGGGCGGCAAGCCATGGGGGGGCGGCGCTCTTCCCCGCCGGCCGGGGCAGTGGGTATGCCCCCCCCCCGCTGGCGCCCCAGCTGTGGGAAAGGGGCGGCTGGCGGCTTTTTTGCCTGGGGCGGCAAAAAAACCAGTCGGCCCTGTGTACAACCTGCAATGTAGCCTGAACCACTGCACCCACACTGCTATTTTTAGCATGGGTGTGTCTACTAGGGTGACCAGATGTCCCGATTTTATAGGGACAGTCCTGATTTTGGGTCTCTCTTATATAGGCTCTTATTACCCCCCGTCCCGATTTTTCACACTTGCTGTCTGGTCACCCTAGTGCCTACCCAAGCTGCAGTCACACTGCAGACTGCAGTGTAGACGCATCCTGAATGTTGAATTGGGGACTGTACCTTTAAGGGCCGACAAAGTCCAGACAGTGCACCGGGAGGATCTTGCTATACTCCACTAGCGGGAGCCGGACACAGCTAAAGCAGAGCTCTTGCAAGCCCTGTAAGCGCCGAGTGATCACAGAACACCACACTAGGTCCCCAGCAGTACTCAGTAGGCCTGACTCTCCTGCCCAGGATGCAGTCATTTGCCAATGCAATGGAAATGCAAAGCAGATGTAACATGCTACTAGGTGACGCTTCATACTCACTAGGCACGGATATGAATGACTGCACAAAGTGGAGCTGCAGGCCCCGGGACTCCCAGGGCAGTGTTGCATGTGTGACCACCATCCAAAACTCACTAAGCCACTGTCATGGGATTCATTTATATTTCATGTCATTTGGAGTCCTTCCGCAAGAAGATTCCTCAGTGGGCTAACCCTAACCTAGGTTCCTACCCCATTCCACTCACTGTGATATTTCAGGTCCTTATTTAATGTTTTACTCCAATCTTACGCAGTCTTATTTGGGCAAACTGCCAAAGAATTGCATGAATAAGGACTGCAGAGAGGACTTCTAGATTTTAGCCTGGCAGAAGCTTCAGAATCCCATTTCAGTCAAGTTATAATAACCAGAAACCTTGCAGTCCCTTCTCCCGTTACTCAACAAAACTCCCCAAGTTCATCTCACCAGGCCAAATCCTGAGCTCCCTGCGGTTGGCTCTTACTCCAGCATAACACCCACTGAGATGATGGGCCAAACAAGGTTCTTGTGCAAACTCTAGAGCTGGTCAGAAGTTCTATTTACTTCCACTCCCCGATTCCCCTGACCCAACCCACCCCAGAAATGCTGGTTTGTTGTGAGGGTTTCTCAGGTCCAGAGTGCAATTACTGGTCAAAACCAAAGACCAGCAGATAGCCTGGTGATTAGAGCACTCACCTGGGATGTGGGAGATCTGGAGTGTGTATCTGTGTTCCAATGTAGAATAAAGACATCCAAAACCTCAGTTCCCACTCCCCCACCCCAAAAAATAAAAGACTGTTTCCATCCAGCCTTATCAAACTCCCAAGATACTGAGACTCAGCAGTGGGGATATGTAACTCCTTATTGATCATACCTATGTAACCCACACACCTCCTGGGTGTGGTGTTCTGTCCCATCTAGTGGCACCGAAACCACTTAAAGAGAGATTAATGAGTCTGCTCTACAGCCTTAGCCAGCAACCATATGGTTTTTAGCTCACGCATTTAGCTCCAGAGGTCCCAGGTTTGATCCTGCCCACTGAAGACCGGGGTCTGTCGGTGTTACAAGTGGGACAGAACACCACACCCAAGAGGTGTGTGGGTTACACCTGTACTGGATTTCCACCCAGCCCTTGAGCAAACCCCCAAAGTCCTGTCCCAGCATAACCCGGGCTCATTGGGACACCTGGGATCACTGTTCCTTCTAAGCTGTGCGCATGTGCGCACACCCACGGATCCTAAACCCCGCGCACACGGCAAAACACCACACACAAAAATTTGCACAGAAGCACAATGTCCACAGAAATTTTTTTTTCCACGCACACAGCCTGTCAAAAATTAGAGGGAACATTGCCTGGGATCAATTCTCTGAGGTATGTATCTCTACTTTGGTCACTCCAAAATCCTGGTGAGGCACAGATACCTTCAACAGCTATCATCCAAGAAGCCACTATTATGCTAGCACTTGGAAAGCTAGAGTTTATAATCAGTCACCCATAAATGCTGGATGTTTTTTCTTCAAGACCGACTTAAAGAATGACACCCTGCAGCTTCAACAGTAGAATATTACTGAAACCAGATCCCTAGCATCTTCCTCATTGGCTACAATTCTATGGATTGGAGAGCACCCTAAAAGGCTGAAATTGCAGTGCTGGTTTAGCAGTAAAAGCCCTTGCCATCTGTTCGAGTATGTAATAGCTGCCTCGGAGAGCCGTGCATTAGAAGCAAGCAGCAGCACACCTGGGTACCTGGTACCCTGCTGTAGATGAAACACAGCAACACACAATACTTCTGCTAAGGAATCAAAGCGGTGATTGAAAATCTAGGGCATGCACAAACAGCTCTGCGGTGTTTGTTGGGGAAGGCACAATGGACTATGCAAGAAGCCTGCTGAATTTGAATGCAAGATGTACCACATATGTTCTATTTCAAGCCCCTTTCAGCTGACAAATTGCTCATGCCCAGTGATTTTCTCTATGCAAAGTGAAGCTGTGAACAGATCAGAGCAAGCCCACAAGGATGTGCTCATGCAGGAAGTGAGGACGAGATCGGGAGCAGAGGCCTTTCCTCAAGGGTTGCATGGCCCAAAAGCTAAGGGGAGCAAAGAGAGCAGATCCGTCCAAGAGGCGGGTCATAAAGAACCTGTAGCATTTTGGCTTGTGTAGCTGAAAAGGGTATAAGCAGCATTCAGTTGTGAGCAATTCACCCCACCCCATCATCCTGAATGATTTAACCCTTCTGGTCTGTGGAAGAAGCGGAGTCCCTAGTACTTTTACATCTTCAAGACACTGGTTAGGAGAGCTTTTCTTGATGCCTTTTTCAAATTTTGGGGAGAGCTGACCTGAACGCCATGAAGCTGTACTGGGTAAAAGGACAGATCCCAACAAGGTCTGGAGAAATTCAGCCAGGCCAGCTTGTCACCGCTCCCCATCCTGGCTCACCTCTTGGGTTCCTGTACTTGGAAGTCAGGGGTGAATTTTAAGGCTTGTCAAAGTAGGGTCGAGAGAGGTGACGTCAGGCACCTCAGTCTCAGCCATCAAACCCTACTTGCCATTCTGATTCCAGGCCCCTCACACAGCTCTGCCAATGTACGACAATCCCAGTTGGCAGAAGCCACGGCCAGCTCTGCTGGTGCACCTTGCTATGGTCCTGCAGCCCTCCCTCCCCCTTCCCCTAGATCTGCTGATTCACATTTAGCTAGGTACTTAAGGCCTTATTATATCTACCATCATATCTAGCCATGGGAGTAGTTCGGTGGGGGGCAGGGAGGGGCATTGCCCCCCAAATGGCAAGCATCAGGCAGGCATGGAATTCCCCCCCACACACACACAGCCCATTGGCCTCACTGGAGCTGCCCCGCCCCCCAAATAGACACAAACTATGATTATGTGCGTGTCCTCACACGATCTCTGTGAGGCAGGGGGGTGCAATTATCCCCATTGTACAGATGGAGAAGTGAGGCACAGAGAGACTAAATGGCTTGACTAAGGGCACACAGAAAAAAGTCAGAGACAGAAGAGAGTTAAAGGCAGGTATCCCCCTATCCCAGGCTAGCATCTCAGCCACTGGACCAGCCTTCCTACCCTGCTACACCCTGTGCTATTCTATTTAGGGGCATGTTTTTTTAGACTGCAGTAGTTATGCCAGTACAAAACATTTACAGTGGATGCAGCTATACCACTATAAAGGTGCATTATTCTTTAACATTTATTCCCCTTCCTATACTGGTCTAAGTTTATTCCCATATCAGAACCTTCATACTGGTATAGCTGCATCCATGCAAGGTGGGTTTTCCTGTTTAATTGTGTTAAGGCTTAAGCATGTGGCTTAGCTGAAATGGGGTCAGCACGAACAGCAGTAGGGCAAGTTTCTGCCATGTGTTGCTCTGCCAACACGCTACCACCCAGCGGGTCACTCACTGGACTATTCATTCCTTGGCTTCCCTGCAGAAACGCCCAGCAAAGAAAGATAATTGTTAAGGGGGCGGGGCGGGAAGAGGGGGCTTGTGTGATGTGGACAGCTGTTCAAGGTATTGGATTGAAACCATCAATTATATGGACCCCCAGAAGGGAATGACGGTCACTATTCCCCAACCTGGGCTGGATTTAAACCGCACACGTCGAGTATCTCCCAGACTGCAATCTAAGATGCGACGGCAACTGGCGTAGATGGGCCCAGGCTAGCTTGGCCTGCAGTAGCACGTTGAAAATTAGCAGTGTGGCTATGGCGGCACTACCTTTAACAGGAGTAGGTATGCAGAGTCCGTGGCATGCTTGTATAGCCCAGGCTGAAGCCCATACTGCCACGTGTATGTTGCTATTGTTAGCCGTGCTAGCACAGGTATGTCTACCCAAGCTGCAATCACCCCTTAGTTTGCAGCGTAAACGTACCCAGAGTGGCAGCAAAGCATCTCTGTCCTCTGCTCCAAAGTCCCTGAGCTCTGTCTCTTGCAAATGCATATTAAATACCCTTTCTGAAAAGCCACTGGAAGCAGCTAGAACAAATCCAAGATTAGTATATAGGCAATAGGGAATTCTTTTAAAAATATTAATCAAGCTAACTAAATACAGAGATGTATTTTATCATTAATCTGCCATTGCTCATCTCGCCTCTTTTTTAAAAACTTCCCTTCGATCCCTTTTCTTTTCTGTCTCCCAAACACATTGTCAAAGTGTCAGGCGAGAAGGAGGGACCTGGGAGATAAGTGGAATTGGTATGCTTTGCAGGGACCCAGGACACCAGGGATTTATTTTAATCCAGTCCATTAATCAATTTCTCTGTAGAAATTGAATTAACTGTCTTTCATCAGCATCACATCCTGGGACTTGAAAACAGTAACTGCTACACAGGAATGCAAATGAAGGGAGAGCTCTGCACATTTTCTTTGTAGCGCATGCAGAGAGCGAGAGAGAACACATCTTTAATGAAAGAAGAGTGTGTTTTGCCCATTTTCTAAGAGCATTGGGCCCTGTCCATTCCTCCCTTTAACACTAGATGCTCAAGTCACAAGCAGCCCCTAAACGGAAAGCAGACGATACAATGTCCCATCTTCCAATCTGAGCAAGATTTTCACCCTCCCTTAAACTAAACAAATTCAGAATCAAATCCTGCTCTCTGTTTACTTCAAATAAAAATGAAAAAGCAGACGTAGTTCCTTGATTCAAAGGCAAAACACCTTGTTCCCTTCCTTTCATTTGCCACTGGGATTTCTAACACTGTGTAAGTTCAAAAGAGCCAGAAAGAAAGGATTCCTCATAACTCTGCCTTGAAAATCCATCTCTATGCCTCTTCTCAAGCTCTCCTCCCACTGTTTATTGAAGGGGCTCCACAGAACAGGGAGAATTGTGCAGGAGACAGCTTTGTCTAGGGCTGCTCCAAGACCATGGAACAAACTCCACCAGGAACCAAGGATCATCACAGATCTCATCACCTTCGGCTCCAAATGCATGGCCTGGTTCTGACTCGGCCTTCTCCAATGCACACACAGAGTAGTACGTACACACGTGCACGCACACGGCTCTCCCCCTGTGAAAGGAGGAGATGGAACGAAACACATGACAGATGTTAGTCACATTGCTTAATGCACAACTGGAAGATGCTAATGTATGATGTGATAAGGGCAGGAAAAGTACCTGCCTAGAAGAAGAACTTAAGAACGGCCATACTGGGTCAGGACAAAGGTCCATCTAGCCTCTTATCCCGTCTTCCGACAATGGCCTATGCCAGGTGCCCCAGAGGGAATGAATAGAATCCAATCATTTTTGCTGGAGTTTTACAGGAAGCTTCAGCGGCAGTGTTTCAGAACCCTCATCCCCGGCTGGGTCTAAGAATTAACAGGAGAGATTTCCAGGTGATCCCTAGGGAGTTAGGCGCCAAGGGGGAGGATTTTCAAAGGTTCCTAATGCCCAATGGTCACATAGGTGCTTTTGACTCTCCCATCCTAATATCCCATTGACTTTCAACGAGTCGGCACACAACTCCCATAGGCACCTTTGAAAATCCCAGCCAGTATTAGTGATAGGCAGGGGTCAGAGGTCATTGCCCGGATTTTAGTTTCCTCACTCTTGCCTACTCTCATGCAGTCTCAGCTCTTCCAGGGGTCAGCACGAGCAGGGCTGTGGTTTTACAATTCCCTTCAGACGGAGGACTCCCGGCACCAGATTCTTCTGCTGCTTTCCAAGGCTCCCAGCCAGGAGTAACTCTGCTGAAGCTAGTGGAGTCACAATGGCGTAAGTAAGAGAACACAAGCTCCATGGAGCCAAATCCTGCACCACTGAAGTCAGTGGAAGATTTGCCACTAACCTCAAAGGGGCCAGGATTTGCCCCAAGTTTGTTGGGAAATGACCCCCCAAAATAATCAACTACACAGCAAGGGTAGTGGGAGTGGTACCATTGACTTCAACTGGCATTGGATCAGACACTAAATATGGGTTCTAGTAATTGCCTAATTAACTTGTCTTAAGCCCCACAGCCAGTCAGTCATTCTGAACTACCATGGAGCAAGACACAGTGGGTGAGGTAATACCTTTTAGTGGAACAATTTCTGTTAATGAAAGAGACGAGCTTTCAAGCTATACAGAGCTCTCCTCTTCTTCTATGTGGGACCAGGACAGCTATAACACTACAGTTAACTTGGAGCAAGACAAGAAATATTTACTCCCCCTCCCCTGTGGATATATAATTTTCCATCCCCAGCCCAAGAAGCAAGAAATGAAAGTGGAATTTGCAAGAGAACATTGCTGCATTATTTTAAAAAATGCTGATGAATAATTTAGTCAAATGAGTCTGTGAATGTTTGATTTATTTTGTAATGCAATATTGTCTATTACAATACACACAAAAATTCCTACACATTGAAAAACATTGCAAAGGAGAGCCATATTCCCTTTATTTAAAGGAGGGAGAGATTTAAATAAGAATCTGTTATAACAGCCAAGACGCCATTTCTAGCAATATCTTAACAGAACCATAAAAGAAACAAATCATCTCTTCTGCTAGCAGCCGGGCTCTCTTTCAATTAAAGTTCTTCTCCTGTGTTTGCAGGGTTAACTTTGAACCCACAAGGTATCCTGGCTTATAGGAGCTGTGGAGTTAGTTATTCGCAAGTCTAACTAAATTAGCATCTATCCAGTCCACCCTGGCCTTCTTAAAAAAGGCACCTTATTCAAATACTACTGGTAACCTCAAGGATCGGATAGCACTATAGTCAAGGGAACTAAACATGTTTCCAAAAGAACTGTCCGATCAGCTGGTAGCAGCTTTTGGCCTAGAAAAGAGGGATGGGCTTGTAGTTAATGCACTTGTCTAGTACACAGGTGATCTTGGCTCAGGTCCCAGCTCAGCAACAGACTTCATGGACATCAGCCAAGTTGCTTCTTCTCTGGGCCTCAGTTCCCCCTTTGTAACGCAGGGGTCATAATAGAGTATTGCCTTCATCTGCCTTGACTATAACATCGCGCGCTTCTCAGGGCCGGGACTGTCTTACGCTGTGGACACACAGCATCTAGCATAATGGGGCCAAAATCTCAGTGGGGCCTCTAGTTGCTACCAATAACCAGGAGCGGCGCCAGCTTTTTTGCTGCCCTAGGCAGCGGCACCGGGAGAAGCTGCCGACGAAGTGCCGCCGAGGGACCTAAAATGTCACCCCCCAAATCCTGGCGCCCTAGGCAACTGCCTAGGGTCGCCTAATGGTAGCATCAGCCCTGCCAATAACAGAGGCTGCAGTGGTGCGATCCACCCCTAGAAGGAACTAAATACTTTGTACTTGTATAATGATTATAGATTTCTAAACACTTGGAAAAGTGGGTATTATTTTCATCCTTGTTTTAGAGATGGGGAAACTGAGCTCACAGATTGGCCCAAGGAGCTTCTATGGTCCCCTGTTAGCATGGTATCTGAGCCTCACCATCTGTACCCCTGGGAGGCAGGGAAGCACTATTATCCCCATTTTACAGGTAGGGAACCAAGGCACAGAGAGGCTAAGTGACATATGTAAGGTCACACAACGGGATATGAGAGCAAGGAATTGAATCCAAGTCCAAGGCTAGCCACCTAACACCTACCCCACCCTACATCTACTGACAGAGAGAAACAGAATCCAGGTATCCAGATTCCCAGCTCTGTGCACTGACCCATAATGGGCAAGTTCAAACAGGGAGCCACTCATGGGGTCCCAGAGCCCAGGCTCAAGCGCAAGCCTGCACATCTACACTACAATTTAATAGTCTGCAGCCCAAGCCCCAGTCAGCTGCCATGGGCCAGCTGCAGGCGTTTTATTGCAGTGTAGACATACCCCAAAAGCCAATCACGAATAAAATTTAAAAATCCCTTGAAACAGACAGCTAGGAGAAAATGATACAACGGTCCATAAACCCAGGGAACGGCAAGCAGCTGGACTGCCCTTGGGTACAAAAGGAATTTCAGTTTCTTCTTGCCAGCGCAGAAGTTGAGCTGCAGTTAGTTATCACTTTATTTTGGATTTGAAAGGTTTAGGCGAGAGAATTCAGACTGTTCAGAAGTGAGTTCCCGGCCCAGGCACCTGTGTACATAATTGAATCCTGAAAAGAAGTTAAAATGTTAAGCCTATTCCTGTCCGTGATAATTGGTTATTAGAGTGACAGAGAAGACCTCTGCACTCAGTTGGTGCATGCGTTCACTTGGCATCCAAGTGGGAGAGCTAAAGAAACAAAGGGGCAGAGAACCAGGCCCCACAGTTGTGAATCCAGGACAAGCTACGGGACTGGCTACCCAAGAGGTGAGGGAAATCTGTGCTGTACTCACATAATTCCCATGCCCTTTAGAAAAGAGAGAACAATCCCAAGCACCACCAATCCCAAGCATTCAAACATTGTGTGATGCCCCCAAATCATGAGATTTTAAAACTAGTATTTTTTTTTAAGAGCCTCGAGGGGTTACATTTTCAAACTTTTCTCCAAAGCCAGGAAGAGCAGAAACGTGGGAGAAAATCCTCAGCTGGTATAAACTGTCAGGATTTACACCAAGGATCTGCCCCTTGCTTTTCTTTTTTAAGTGAAAGCTGCAATGCTCACATAGTCACATGACTCCAGGAGCTGGGGCTTCAAGAAAAAAAACAAACCTCAACTATTGCAAGACTCAATAAAAATTGTGAGAGTTGGCAACAATCCCAGCCCTCCTCTCCCTATTTCAATAGCCTATTTGCTTTTTAAAATACCCTCGGTATAAAGTTGGTCACCAGACTTCTCCTCCAGCCCACCCTCACCCCATGTTTAGAAGGTATCCGACTCTCCAGCCATGGAGTATTGTGGAAAAAAAGAAAAAAAAAGATTTGGGGTTAGACCACTAGACTGGGTCTTCAGTTTACCATAATAGGGCCCATATAAGTACTACAGATAGCTAGGAAAGGCATCCTTCTGCCCTCCAAGGGTGAACTGATGCTTTGGTAAGGTGGCCACTCATACACTACATTTGGATGCTTTGAAAGCACAGCGCCAGAGGGCCGTTGGCATGAGGCCAGTGCTAGCCGGTTGCTTTCCGTTTAACTGGAAAAGGGCTAATTCTGTTCTGTACAGGGGCTTTGTTCTGAAGCTTTTTATTTAAGGATAAAGGGGTAGGGAAAATGCTTTATTTCCAGCTCTTTGCTTCCTCCAGTCTATTCTGCACAAAGATTCGCCCCCTTCCTTCTCCCCTTTGTTACAGGATTATAAACAAACTCTGTTGAGTTTTCCCTTTGGTTCAGCCCTTTTTCCTTTCAAGACCCCTTCACTGCCTAAGGCTCCTACGCTGAGCTATTTATTCTTCAACATAAGTCTCTTGACAAGATCTCAGTTGGACCAATATGGGGTGTTCGGAACGGCAGCTGCTCAGAGAACGTGTTTTGTGCTAGCACCATGGCTCAGGAACTGAAAGGAGAAAAGAGGCTTTTTATCAGAGGGCATGACTCACCCCTGGTGTAACTACTGAAGTCAATCCGGCTATGCCAGAGATTGATTTGGCCCAGAGTGAACATCATGTGCAGGTAGGAACATCAACATCAGGCTTGCAGGGCTGCCTTTTAAAAAAAGAATAAATAAAAATAATCCAGAATGTATGTTTTGGCTTTTAACCCCACGAGGTCACATTTTCAAGCTTCCTCCTGCAACCACAAAGACTAGAAACATACTCTGCTCTTCAAAATGGAAGCTGAGATTCTCCCAGATTCACAAGACTCCAGGAGCTGGGGTTTTGAGAAACACACCCAATATCACATCCCTGTTCCTTCTCTAACCAGAAGCTGAGGCAATGGGTGATTAGATTGGTACCACAGTCCTGCAACCCCTCACCTTGCCCTCGCTGCAGGGAAACAGAATGGCCAGCCAGGAGAAAGGTGTATTTTTCCTCACATGAACCACAGAAGTTCAGATGAAAGTGAGAGTCCTAGTGTGCATGCAAAGTTATCAACAAGAGAAACTGATGGAGGATCAAGTCCAGACAGTTTAATTAAAGATAGGATTGTTAGCACGGTAATCGGCAGAGGGGGGAAGATTAGTGATTTGCAGATAATGCAAAGACCTGGAAATAACCTCAGTGATGCAAAGCTTAATCTCAAGGCCCTGAAACCAGCACAGCTGCTGTGGATAAGGATGTTGAAAACACTTGACCAGCAAGAAATGAATGCCACAGAGAACAGTCTGTTGGCAAAGTGACAATGCAATACCCAGCACAATAGGATAGAACTGTAGGCCCTGCTGATGCTCACAACACAGATAAAAGTAGCAGCATAGCGTAGAGAGAACAGATGGTCAGGTGGCTAAGGCACTGCATGGGGGCTCAGTAGATCTGGGTTCATGTCCCTGCTCTGACACTGGCTCCATATGACCTTAGTCAAGTCACCTAGACCCAGATCCATCAATAGTTGACTGGATTTAGGCTCCTAAGTCAGTTAGGCAGTGGTACAGCAGCCCCTAAATACCTGTACAAGTCTGGGCCTAAGTCTGTGTGCCGCAGTTCTCTATTGTGAACGGTGGATAAAAGCACTGCCCTGCCAGCCAGGAGTGTTGTGAGGGATAAATACATTAGAGACTGCAATGCGCTCACATACTACAGTATGGGGCTATAGAGCTAGATTTACACCAGTGAGAGTATGTCTACACTGCAATTGGAGGCACAGTTGCAGCTTGGGTAAGCATGCCCACACTAGCTGTAATCTAGCTAGCATGGTTAAAAAAAGATGTTTCAGTATTTAGTTTATCATCATCTACACCCAAAATCTTTAGTCCCATTTCCCCATAAATTACCTCTCAGGCAAGTCCAAAGTTGCCTAGAAAGGCAGCCCCCAGCCCATGCCCACCTCTCCCCAGACTCAGTACCTTTTTCCCCAAGGTGATTCTCTCTCCTCCTGTCACCTCCAGGAACTGTTTCCTCCTTAACACCATTCCTTCAGCATACAGGATTCTTGGGTGTTGCCTCTCCTTTTCTCTTCTGAAATGAGCTAGGTTTGGCTTATAAAGACTCCAGACCCCTCTCACTCCCAGCAGCTTCAGAGAAGATTGATTAATTGGAGCCAGCTGCTTGAGGGTGTTTTTTTCTCCCCAGGGGGCAGTTCACTCCGTCACTAGCCTATTATTGTAGAAGGCACTGAAGAGTAACATACCTACTCCTCTGATACCATGACACCTCCGTGGCCCTCTGGAATTCAAGCCCTGACCCCAGACAACAACACATTGTGCTACTCAAGAACACTGGGTGACTGTCTGTCCTCAACTCACCTGTGGGGAAGAGGCAAGGATGAAGGAAGTGACCTGAGATGGTGTGAAGGAGCATACAGCTCTGAATCCTAGGAATACAGCAGCAAGTCCATGCAGCAGAGCTATTTACACTGGTCCCTTACTTTGTTTTTTTTACGTCCCCTTTATTATTCCAGCCCATGCACAGTTCTGCCAATGCCCTCAATTCTGACTTGCAGCATCCCCTGCTATTCCTACCCTGGGCTCCTGCAGACACAGTGTTGTCGCTGCCTCTCAGGCACTCTCCTTTGCTGTTTCAGTTCTTCTTACCATACCCTTTCCCAGGAACATGTAACGATCTGCCTGTGGAACCTACCCATTGCCATAGTGTCAGAGCACCGCACAATCTGTAATGGATGTAGCCTCCCCACCCCTCTGTGAGACAGGGAATCACTCGTAGCCCCATTGTACAGACGGGGAATGGAGGCACAGAGCTTGCCTAAGGTCGCACAGGAAGTCTGTGGCAGAGCAGGATCTTGAACCCTGGTCTCCCAAGTCCTAGGCTAGTGCCCAAACCACAGGACAATCACGCCCCTTGTTGCTCACCCATAGGCCTCCCATTATTCCAATCGCCTTCCCCTCCAGAGCACTGACCATCTATCGTGCGAGACAACACAGTGGTTCTGTGAATGGGGACGAGCAATTGCAAAACCATAACTCCTACCCACCATCAACTCAGCACCTTCCAATTTCCTTTCAGCTCCCAGAGAGGAGGATGAAGCTTTCGCTGTGCCTGGTACCCTGCCTGAATACGGAGACTTGGGGTGGAAGATTTCCCTGTGGCTAGTCAGCACTTTCTCAGCCTACACTTGGTGGAAAGTTGAGCGTTGCAAAAAAACTTCTCCCCACATCTCCCTCCCCTCCCTGTAGCCCTCTTCGGTAGTGACAGGCTATTCAGCTGAAATTTAATTAAAAGCATCTACTCACAGGGTTTGCAGCCATCCATAACCCGACCCACATGCTGATGTGTGTGCTCCAGCCCTGGGGAAGTCAGTGATCAATTACCTTCTTCTGACCACTGCAAAAAAAGCCCTACTGCTTGGGGGTGTGCACTCATAGCCCCAAATCTGAAACACTTTGGACAGACTTAAGTGGCTTTTCACAGCCCAAGGCAGGTCGGCTTTCTTTCTACTTCTAATCTGTAGGGAGTTTTAAAGAGTGCTCTCCAAAGAGAGAAAGCAGGAGGGAGATGATGTGATGCCGCAGTAATGGGCATCATATCGGAGCCCTGACAGAGAGAGGGAGGGTCTCTGCCTTAGGTTTCCTAACAAAAATCTCCCACCATTCCTAGGAGCGATACAACCCCCATCACCGGTAGCAAAGATGGGAGCCCTAATACCTACAGGGTTCTAGGCACCCACCAGCACCCTAGCCTCTATGTCATCTAACCCTGCTCAGCAAGTCGGCACAATATGCTGCTTAAAATGCTGTGAGGTTGTCATAAATATGAAGGGATTGAAAGGCTCTGAGACAGTACTATAAAATTCTCTTACCTGTAAAGGGTTAAGACTCGGGTAACCTGGCTGGCATCTGACCAATAAGGGGACAAGATACTTTCAAATCCTGAGAGGGGGAAAGGTTTTGTGGGTGGTTCTTTGTCTGGGGCAGTGTGATCTCTGGGGACTAAAAGGACCGGCAGAAAATCAGTCTCCTCCCAACCTCATCAAACCTTCACTATTTCACATAAGTTAGTCAGGCATTGCGAATAGGTTTTGTTTGTTTTGCTTGTGGAGCTTTCCCTGTGCTAAAAGGGAGGTTTATTCCTGTTTGTCTGTAACTTTAAGGTTTTGTCCAGAGGGGGAATCCCTCTGGGTTTGGAAATTGAGTACCCTGTAAAATAGTTACCATCCTGATTTTACAGAGATGATTTTTACCTTCTTTGTTTTAATAAAATCCTTCTTTTAAGAAGCTGACTCTTTTCTATTGTTCTAAAACCCCGGGGGTGGGGTTTTAGATCACTGTGTACCAATTGGTTAGGAGATTATTCTCAAGCTCCCCCAGGAAAGGGGGGGTATGGCTTGAGGGGGTATTTTGAGTGGAAGGGGAACTTCAAGTGGTTCCTTTCCCTGGTTCTTGTTTTAATCACTTGACGGTGGCAGTGTACCTAATCCCATGTACAAGGAAACATTTGTACATTGAGGAGTTTTAACCTAAGATGGTAAAAATAAGCTTAGGGGGTTTTCATGCGGGTCTCCACATCTGTACCCTAGAGTTCAGAGTGGGGAGGGAACCCTGACAGGGGTGCTGGCACTTTGTCTACCCTAGCCCTCCCAGAGGTGGAGCTGCAGCTGTAGTGGTCATGGTGGGAAATATAGGGGCAAAAATGTTTAGTCCAGCCATAATCCACAGTTCAGCGTGTGCCTTCCCTCCATCTGTGGCTGAGCCATGGAGAACAGCTGCCTGCGACTACTCTTTAGCTGATGGACTCAGTTAGCTCAAGCAGTGTAGGCCAGGGCGGAAGGATCGAGGGCGGCATTTCTCAAACGTCATGGCGCCGTGACTGCTTCTGTCAACAAAAATGACTACACGACCCCAGGAGAGGGGACTGAAGCCTCAGCCCGCCTAAGCCCTGCTGCTGTGGGCGGGGCAGGGACCAGAGTCCCGCTGCCCTGGGTGGGGAGGCCAAAGCCCAAGCGCTTCAGCTCCGGGCAGAGGGCCCGTAACCTGAGCCTCGCTGCCCAGGTCTGAAACCCTGGGACTTCGGGCCCGGGTGGTGGGGCTCAGGCTCCGGCTTTGGCCCTGGGCCCCAGCAAGTCTAATGCCAGTCCGCGACCCACTTTGGGGTCCTGAGCAACAGTTTGAGAACCGCTGATCTAGGTTCAACCACCTGCCCCTGCCCCTCATAGGCCCCGTGTGCTGGATTCTAGGCAGAGAAGGGGCTACATTGCTCCAGCAGGAGTGGCATAGATTACATGAAGGGTCAGTGGTGGGCGCCCTAAGGGAATCAGTAACTGCCCTTAGAGTCAGGCCCTGGGGGTAGCAGGAGAAGGAAGCCGGCTGGAGGAGGGTGAGCATTGCAGTGGCTGTGTGCAGCGAGGCACTGCTTTCCCAGGCAGCTGCCCTCCGCCACGCACCGAAGCTTCGGCTGCAGCAGAGGCAGAAGCCTTCACAAGGAGACGCAGGGAGCAGTGATCCCTGCAGGACAGCCGAGCACGCCTGTGCAGCAGGGGAGCACGTCCGCAGTGTCATATTAGTTCCTTTTTTGTCTCTATCCTTTAACCTGTTCTGACAAGTTAAAAGTCTCCGAAGACCAACTATCGCCTGTAACCAATTGGGGGCTGCAGCGACACTGTGCCGCCGCTTAACGCACATGCCCGTGATGCTGTCGCTTCGTAACCATGGCAAATCTGTCGAAGCAGCTCGGCTGGGCATGGCAGGGCTGGATAAACCTAGTATTTCTCCGATCTAGCACTGTTAGGGTGTCATCCGTCAGGCTGCCAGCCCCGGCCTGTTGACGGAAATGGCTGGGAGTCAATGCACATGGCTCAGAGCCTCTCTGAGTCTCCTGGAAGCAACAGGTGAGAGTGTGAGGGGAAGACCATGGGGGGAGAGCAGAGGAGAGGGGCTTTGATTGCTTTTCAGATCTGACACCAGGTTGAAAAATGGTTTGGCTCTCTCTCTGAAACAAATGGACACAGCGTAACATAGCACCTGTATCCACTGGTACAGGTACGCACACACACAAATACTCATCTACAGGCACCTATACACACACACAAACACACACAGATGCATACCATACCTGCACACACACACATACCATACCTGCACACACACGCACACACACCCACCCACCCTGCCCAGCCTCCTATCTGGAATGTCCACTGATGCCCTCTATCTACTGCAGGTGTGAAACCACCACCACACTCCATCCTGTTGCTGGAAAGAGTTAGACATCCAGAGCCATATCACCTTAGGTACCAGTTTCATTAGCGGGCACCGGCTAAGACGTGTTGAGTCTCGGTCAATGCTCGGATAGGAGACTTCCCAGGTAAGTCGAGGGTGTTTCAAGAAGTGATATTAGTGATTTAATAAGGGGCACTCTGGAGTCAGTGCTGTACCCGATTAGATCTCCCCTGTAGTTTTAATTGCATACAGTGTTTTTCTTCACCTCCCACCCTAAACTCTTAGGCAGTGTTGCTGTGAGCCATTGCAGCTACCCAGAGGCAGATGCATTTCAGGTGTGGGGGAAATGAGTCCTGCATGGGATGGACTGACTGGAATGAAAGGCCTCTATAAATGGAAAAGACTACTGCTGTTTATCCCCAGAACAGGCACAGTGCAGACAACGGCAGTGCACGGCCTTCTCACATGGCCCTGCTGGTATAATTTGACCCTGCCCCTTTTTCTAGGAGGAAGAGGAGACAGTCTCTATGGGCCTGTTCAGTCCTTCATCACTGGGAGGGTCAATTAGGGCCATCTCTGGTGGTGAGTTAAGCAGGGTGTGCACCTGTGTACCGGGAAGTGGACTCGGACCCTGCAAACTCATTTAATGAAGGGCCACTGGACAGTTGTCAGATGGGCCTAAGGCCAATTCGCAGCCATTACTGACCTAGGGCCAGCTCTGAGCTAGTGATCTAGAGACGCGAGGTTCATTCCCAGTTCCCCATAAAACCCCTTCTTCAAATGAGACCCAGGCACACCAGGCTGTCTGATGGCATTTAACCCATAATGCATGGAACCTGAACAGGTGCTATCGCCATTTATTTTTCGACAAAAGGGGTTTTTTTCCCCCTGTGAAAGGCATTTCATTTTCCATTCAAGTGGTGGGTTTTCATAGAAAAAAGAAATGCAACTAAAAACGAAGTATTTGCATGCTTGGGGTGGTTGTAGGGTTTCCAACCTTCCAGGATTGATAGAATCATAGAATCTCAGGGTTGGAAGGGACCTCAGAAGGTCATCTAGTCCAACCCCCTGCTCAAAGCAGGACCAATCCCAACTAAATCATCCCAGCCAGGGCTTTGTCAAGCCTGACCTTAAAAACCTCTAAGGAAGGAGATTCCACCACTTCCCTAGGTAACCCATTCCAGTTCTTCACCACCCTACTGGTGAAAAAGTTTTTCCTAATATCCAACCTAAACCTCCCCCACTGCAACTTGAGACCATTACTCCTTGTTCTGTCATCTTCTACCACTGAGAACAGTCTAGATCCATCCTCTTTAGAACCCCCTTTCAGGTAGTTGAAAGCAGCTATCAAATCCCCCCTTATTCTTCTCTTCTGCAGGCTGAACAATCCCAGTTCCCTCAGCCTCTCCTCATAAGTCATGTGCTTGTCCTGGAGTCATGGATTGTCCATGGATTGTCCTGGAGTCTCCAGGCATTTAAGATTAAAGATTATGTCATGTGAGGAAACCTCACAACCAAAATTGGCAACCCTAGGAGGTTGGTTTCTTTGTTGTTTTTTTCATTATGATGATGATGATGAAATCCAGATGTGGGGGGTGAACATTTTCAGCAGAAAAATTGATTTTTTTTGGTTGCATTATCAATAAAACTTTTCATTGCGGTGGGTGGGGGTGGGGGGCAGAAAAAAGTATTTTCCTGATCAACTGTAACAATCACATCTGCGTAAATAACTCTGTATAAAAACTAAGGCTGGCCAGAAAACAAGAATTCCATTTTACGAAAAACATTGAGGTTACACTGGGTTTTGTTTCCCATTGGAATGAAACAGAGACCATAATTTTGTTGTAAAAAAAAATAAAAATAAAATAACTCAAGAGCGAGAGAGACGTACCCACAAACACTCTGGCTAAGCCAGTTACCTGGGATGTGGGAGCCTGAGTTCAAGTGCTTGCACTGCCTTATTTAGAGCAGGAACTGGAAGCTGGATCTCCCACACCGGAGATAAAGTGTCCTAACCACTGTTGAATATTCTGGAACCTCTCTCTCTCTCGGAACAGAAATCCATCCTGGACCTGAGAAAACTTCCTGGTGAAAGTTGTGTCAGCACTGACGTGTTTCCTCAAAAAGTTTCCGTTTTGATAAATCAGCACTTTCGGAGGGAAAAAAAATGTATTACAAAAATTCCCAACCAACTCGACTAAACGTAACACCGACAGACCCCGGCCGTTGGCAGGCAGGATCGAACCTGGGAACCTCTGGAGCTAAATGCATGAACTGTTACTTAGCTAAGGCTGTCACAGGGCGGGGGGATAGCTCAGTGGTTTGAGCATTGGCCTGCTAAACCCAGGGTTGTGAGTTCAATCCTTGAGGGGGCCATTTGGGGATCTGGGGCAAAAATTGGGGATTGGTCCTGCTTTGAGCAGGGGGTTGGACTAGATGACCTACTAAGGACCCTTCCAACCCTGGTATTCTATGATTCTATGGTCTCGGTGCCCCTAGAGGGGACAGAACCCCACACCCACAAAGCGTGTGGGTTATATAAAGACCTCCACAGAATCGTTAGAAAACATAATTAAATTAATCAAACGGATCAGCTGGATTAATAGGATTCAAGAAGCTCCACCCCTATAGCAAATGGAACTGGGCTATCACAACTGCCACTGCAACACAGAGCCTACGCACACAGTGAAAGCGCTCAGCTCCCTCATTCACCCTCTGATTAATGTGCCCACAAACCTGGTGCCCCTAAATCAGTAGACAGAGTGCCGGGGGGATACGGGAAGAGGGGGGGCTGGGTGAAAAGGAACCACGTTTATATTTTTCATAAAGTAGAGCTGTAAATCTCAAAGCTCATATTAGCTTTTAAAATTGCCTTCTGCTGGCTGGACACATCTCAATAAAGCGCGGAGATCTATTGCCGATTCCCAGTATGTATACAGGAGTGGGGAGCGGGGGCTGCTGCCAGGTTTAAAAAATGTAGGGCCCCTGGTTGATTTGATCAAATGGACACCTTGAGAGGAAGAGAGGGACATCAGTTGGTCAGACTGACTCCAGACTAAATCAGGCACGACTCCACTGAAATCAACGGAGCTGCGTTGCTGTGAGTCAGGGCCTGGGGGCTGGAGTCTTAGAACAAATAGAGAATAACTCCAGGAGCTCAGTGGTGTTCGTCCAGACTTACGCTGGTGTCAGTGAGACAAGAATCTGGTCTTGGTACTCACTTTACGTTTCTTGGTTCATGCAGTACAGAATCCTGCACTGAGGACGAGTGTGGGTTGTGCATGTCTATCAGTGTGGGCCAGATTTTGAACAGAGCTCAGGGACAGATTTTCCAGGGCCCACCCCCTAATTTAGGCACTTAAATACTACACAGATTTTTCCTGCTCAGCACCCTGCAGCGCCCACTGCAACATTTGGGGCTGGGTCTTCAACAGAGATCAGCACCCAATACACTGAGCTCTTCTGAAAAATCCGTCCTCTCGTGCTTGTGAATGCCTCTAATAACTTCATAGGGGTAATGCCGGGTTCACAGGGAACTGTCCGTCAGGGCCTGATTTGCGCTCAGGTATACTGGTGCAATTCAGGAGAGGCAGGGCAAAAATCAATGAGGATAGTGGTCGCTGAGCCCAGCGGCCACTCTGTCAGCGCTGGTTTGATTTCGGCAGCTGTCTTGGTACAGACATATTAGGATGGAAGAACAGCAAATTACAAAGCACGTTTGCCAAGGAATGCTGCGGCACAGCTGGCCATCACGTGGTCACCAAAAGCTTCAGGGGCGGCATAAGATCGCCCATGATCAGTTTAAAGGAATATCCAGCCAGACCACCTTAAGGACCTCGCTGGAGGCCAAGCTGGGCAGCACTCTCTCTGCCAGGCGGCTATGACTGTTCAGGATGTGCCTCGGGGATGATGACGAATTCAAGAGGGACTCCAGCAAACCCAGTGCGGTGTAAACAAGAAGAGCGTCAGCTCCACGTTGTGCGGCGTGAAGGGCTCTCCACTCCACTAGCTTCGGCTCTAGGAAACATCAAGCAGCACAACCGGGACATGCTCTCCTCTTGGGGCCATTCGATACAGGGAGGGCAGCTCCTTCTTGTTGCCACCCGCTTGCCACCGATTAGTGCCAGGACAACATAGCATCACAGGGATGAGTGGCAGGGCCAGGTGGCTCGTTTCAGGAGGTGGGGACAAAAAAGGAGGATTGCAAGTGCATGGGAATGAGCATCTATGCAGCAGGAGGAGCGCAGGGAGGAGGTCACCCCAGTTCTCTGCTCCCGACTCTAAAGTGATCCAGGTGCGGGTCCAAGCTTCTTCCTCCTTTTCTGCTTATATGTTATACCCCAGCCCCTTAACCTTCATCAGGTTTGAGTCTGTTAGTGTGTAAGCCTCCAGGGCAAAGACTGCCTGTTGTCTATGTACAGCACCCAGCACCACAGGGTCCTGATCCTAACTCAGGCCTTTGTGGCTACCTTAATCCCAATGATTCATTGCTCCTTCCTAGCAGCGGGCAAATAGGTGGCGGTGGTGCACTGGCTGTGAAACACACTGATGCCAGTGACAGCCAACGTTGCTAGCAGGGTGCTTAGCACGAGTCTATACTGAATAGAAGATCCCAGTCTAACAGATCTGGGAGGAATAGCTCAGTGGTCTGAGACCCTGTCTGAGACCCTCAAGCACCAGAGACCCTATGCTGCCATCAGGAAGGGGTCGGTACCAGATTGCCAGTTCTGGTGATGTGGCCATGCTAGTGTAAGTGTAAGGGGGGAGGGATAGCTCAGTGGTTTGAGCATTGGCCTGCTAAACCCAGGGTTGTGAGTTCAGTCCTTGAGGGGGCCATTTAGGGATCTGAGGCAAACATTGGGGATTGGTCCTGCTTTGAGCAGGGGGTTGGACTAAATGACCTCCTGAGGTCCCTTCCAACCCTGATATTCCATGATTCTATGATCTGTTAACAACAGCCTTGGGGTTTAAGGAGTTGGGCACCCACACCCACTTCTGGGATATGCAGACAGCTTCGTAATGCTCAGTTCTGCATTGGCAGGGACAGTCTCCCAGAGGCGACTCAGGGGAGAGAGATTTAGAGTGCAGAACTGCAGGGATGAGTAAGTGAAGGCCAGGCCCAGCTCAGGAAATTCAGCAGGTGTCTCGACTGAACTTGTTAGACTTCCCGGAGAAGCCCAAGTGGAGGATATGCTTGGCTTGCGTTAATGAATCACAAGAGAAAATGATGGAGTGGATAAAAGAAGTGTGGAGTGGTTGAAAGCTGCTAAGAGTCTGCTAATGATGGCTGATTCCAAATTAGCATCACTGCCTTTGGTGAGCAGACAAAATGTGCTGAAGCAGAGGCTTTTGTCAAGCAGGGCCAAAACACATCTGTGAATAACTGAACAATATTCACGTTGGTGGAGTCAGCAATTTATCGCTGGCTCACGCTGTGTTCTCCGACAAAGGGGAATAACTTCTGGAGAGAGAGAAGAAAATGAAACAGATCCAGCTCAGCTTGTTAAGGGAGCATCAGGCTGCGGAGGCGACTAAAGGTGGTGGTACACCCTTAGCAGCACACAAGGGAGAGAGTGCTTGAAAAAACAAGTTCTTTCTCTCTCTCACGCACACACACACATGCACACACACACACACACACAGGCTCCCCCCCGCCCCCCCAATCACAGATACACACACAGAATCACACATGGTTCCACATCTGCACACAAAACACACACACAGTGACAGTTTCATGCTCTCCCACAAACACGTACATACATGTTCTCACAACCTCACATACTCACTTCCTGTACATGTGCATTCACACACACACACACACACACACACTGACCTGGAAGGACTCCACCTCTAGCTCCATGGGCAATCAGCTCTTAGCCTTTCAGCTGAGCTTGCCAGCAAAGCCGGCAATGAGGGGAGAGTGGATTCATGTCCCAGCTCGAGGGCCAAAACCCCAGACTTACACACTGCATACTCTGTGACACCTCCCACTTCAGGAGCTGCACCCCACTATAAGCAGACACACCTCTTGTGCAATGCTCAAGTGCAAGGAGTTGGCTCACTTGGGACAGAAAAATGTACATGGGGGAAGAGGTGGGAGAAGAGGCCGAGGCTTTTGTTGTGACAGCGGCTTTGGAGGTCGTGTCATGTATTTCCCCCCCGTAAGGTCAGAGACAACTGGCCCCATTAAGACAGATCTTTAGTGGATAAAATTGCCTGGCAGGAGAGCGATTTTCAAGTATCACTACATTGGACTAGAGAGACAAGGTGGCTGAGGTAATATTTTTTAACTGGGCCACCTTCTGTTGGTGAGAGAGAAGAGCTTTCCTGCTTACCCAGAGCTCTTCAAGTTGTCTGTGTAAGCTTGACTCGTTCACCAACCGAAGTTGGTCCAATACAAGATATGACCTGGCCTGCCTTGTTTCTCTAATATCCTGGGACTGGCGTGGCTACAACACCACCGCATTGACTGTTCCACTACTGTCGTTTAGGGGCTGCCAGGTCAGCGGCTACCAGTCACTTAGCCTACATTACACTGAGCACGCCCCCCAGATTTGGCCTATTAGGCTGCCCAGCACAAGTCTATTCCTTAACAGGAATTAACAGGTCTATTCCTTGCGATAGTGACTCCGACACCCTATAGTTAGTACCACAGCTGCCAGCTCGGATGGGAACGACAACCTGCTGGAAGGACGGACAGAAGCCAGATGGAACAAGGCTTTAACTTGATGGGATTAACTAGGTACGTCCATGGTTTTTGTCCACAGTGAATTTTTGTGCTAGAGAAAGGTGCCCAGACTGACAGCTCCAGCGAGGCAAGACCTCTGCCTGTCTCCAGAGCAGGGCGAGCGGGAGAGGGAGATCTCTCTCTACTGCTCACCAACTGACCTGGAAGGACTCCACTTCCATAGGGGAGAGGAGTTCTGGCTCCATGGGCAAACAGTCCTTGGCCTGAGCCTGCCAGCAAAGGCAGCAATGAGGAGAGAGTAGGAAATACCTGTCCCTGCTAGAGCGCCAAAACCCCAGACTTACACACCGCTGACGTGGGAAGGTGTTTGGATTGGAACTGACAGCTGGCCCTTGACTGGACTGACCCAAAACTCCACAACCAGACTATCCAGGTTACCACGCCTAGATCCAAATATTACTAGAGCTCACTGGGAAAGTAGAATTATATTTTGTGAGACCTACTGAAATCAAATCATTTTTATCCTGAATTTTCCTGCAATTTGTTTAAAATTAAGAACCAAAACCTGAAAAATGTGGGATTTTTGAAAGCTGTTTTCAGTAAAAAAAAAAAACAAAAAAAAAAAACGATTGCTTTCCAAAAATGAAAAAACCTGTTACTTTTTTTTTTTTAAACCAAAAGCAAATGTTTCATTTTTGGTGTGTTTTTATTTTAAATTACAAAAATGGAAAATGTCAACCAAAATGAAATTTTTGCTGATCAAACCCTCCTCTGCACACACAATTCTCCTGGGCACCGGATGAGCGAGAGAACAAACCACACCTGACAGATGTCAGTCCGTCACTTAATGCATGACTGGAAGGCACTCAAACACCAGGAGAATCAGAGCAGTGTAAGAAGCTGCAGAGAATATAATAGTAGCAACATTTATTCAGCCCCTATTGAACTGAGCTACATGCAAACCAGAAACCCATTTAGCCACCTAAATAAGGACCTGATGCTCAGAGCTGTTCAGCACCCAGCAACTCACTGTAGCACTTAAGGGTGGATTTTCCCAAAAGCTCAGCTTCATTTGTGTGTCTGAATAAGAGGCTGCATTTTCAGGCTGGGTGCACGTTGTATAGCAACGACAGACCCCAGTCATCAGCGGGCGGGATCGAACCTGAGTCCTCTGGAGTCTGGAGCTAAATGCATGAGCCTCTACTGCATGAGCTAAAAGCCTTATGGCCGTTAGCTAAGGCTGTAGCAGAGACTCATTAATCTTTCTCCAAGCGTTCTCGGGGCCACTAGATGGGACAGAGCACCACACCCAGGAGGTGCGTGGTTTACACTTGCATACTGGGCTCTTTTAAAATCTGGCCTCTTGGGCTGACAGGCTTTGTTGGCCATCCCCTACTACCCCCCACCCACTCCCAAGCCTTCCAGTCCCTCCCTGCAGCCATTTTACGCAGCACGCTAGAGCATGCATCTCACTGGTGCATCGTCTGCTGAACGCCTTTGTAAAACTGCAATAATAGAATAGTAAATCTCACTTGAATGTTCTAGGCTGACACTTCCCCTGCAAATCTGAATTTGTTTTTCTTCTGAACATTACACTTTGAACAGAACATCTTTTTTCTCCCTTTCTCTGTGTTTGCGCTGGATGCCGTGACAGTTGAAGAAAGCGGAGATAAACTAAGCAATTCTGTAAAAGCTGAGAGTCAGGAAGGATTCTGCAGGGCTGCCCCACACAGGAGAGGTCACTATGAGGCACCATCACCAATCTACTTTATCCTTCCAGTAGCCAGCAAGGAGCACCATTCACGTTGCTGAAACAGGGAGGTAACACATGGCCAGACTTTCACCAGCAGCTGCAAGCAGCTGCTAAAAGTCCCAGCTGCTGCGTTATTTCTTTCCTTCCCTCCCAGAGGGCCAGTGGAGGGAACATTTTCTCGTTGGCAACCCACTGCAGGTTGCAGCAAATTTCATTTACTGGTGTCATGAGTCAAGTTTTAAACTCAGAACTAATTGAACATGCTATTAAAAATAAATGTGTGATTTCCCCTCCTCATTTTCAGGAGGAGGAGGAGGGTTGGGGTTGCTAATCTGAATCTGATACCCAAGGTTTCTAGCATCACTCTGCTATGAGATGTGTCATTTTATTTATCAGCTATTTCTATCTACTATTTCATTCCAAAACCAAACACTTGAATTTGAACTGATTTCTTCTTTAGCCTGGTACAGGGCAATCCTAAAGCAATGGAATAAACCAACAAATGCTGCATAGAAGCATAGGAATTGCAATAGTTTGCAATCAGATCTGGATCAGACCCGGGGTCCACCTAGCCCAGTATCCGGTCTCTGACAGTAGTCAGCACCAGATGAGTCAGAGGATGATACAAGAACCCTGCACTAGCAGATGTGGGATAACAGGCCCCATCACAGGTCTCATCCTGGTCTCTAATATTTACAGACTGGCTTAAGCCATGAAGCACAAGATTTAATATCCCTTCCGAAATATTTTGTCATCATTAATAACTGTGGATATTCTTGGCAATCAGAAAATATCCAATCCCATTTTTAATCTTGTTAAGTTCTAGGCCCCAATGACTTCCTGCGGCAAGGAGTTCCACAGTTTAATCACAAGGTCTAATGCTAGGCTGGCAGCAAAGGAAATATATATGGCCTAGAATTCAAATGGAAATGTGAGGCAAGCAAGGGAGTTTGTAAACCTGAGCTGGTGCCAGTTGTTAGAGCATGAACAAGAAAAAAACCATTTCAAGGCTGGCAACTGTGTGAAACGGTTGGCTGTTTTGCAGTGCAATACTATTTCAGTGCATTCACACTAGCACCTTTTACAATCATACTGGCCTGAGTTCCATCACCAGCCTTGTCACTGACATTCTATGACCTTGGGCAAAGTCACTTCCTAGGAGTTTACTCCATCTGTAAAATGGGGACCGTGCTATTTACCTGACTTTATAAAGTGCTTTGAGATCCTCAGATAAAAATCACCCTCTCTTTATCCTCTGCTAAGGACTTCCAAAGCACCCATCGCACCCAGCACTGTTGCCGGGAGTAGGGGCTGCTGGGTAGCCCTTGTGGGATGGAATCAGGCGGCCTGGCAGCTGCAGACTACCTGGCTCCCTGTTAGAACCGGGTAAGACCTGCTGAGCATGGCGTGGGTTCAGCCGGACCTCCACTAGCAGCATCTCCCTAGGCTTGGCAAATGAAGCGGATGTTGGCAAAGGGCGCAATGGGTTGCAAGCTCAAAAGCTCCCAACCAAGGGTTTGTCGCAATAGGTGTTTGCTTCGTGTGCACAGGGACCTTGTGGCCGGATAGCTTTTCCTTGCCGCAAAATCCCACCAGAGATCCTTGGCTCTTTCACCAACAGAAGTTGGCCCAATATAAGACATAACCTCACCCGCCTTGTATCTCCAAAGATCATGGCATTTCCCACAAGGTGGTCACCTCTCCAGCTTCAAGCTGCCCATCACCCCTATTTTGCCTACCGCTGTTTCTGTCCTCAAACCATCACCACCCCTATTATCACAGTAATCTTTTAAATAATCCCCTGTATTGAAATGTTTTCCCTGCTTCACTCAATGTTTGCATTCCAAATAAACCACAGCTTCATCTCTCTACGCGCACCCAGCAGCTTAGCCAAGAGTGTTCGTGGCTCTTCATTGCCTAGAATGATTTGGGGGATAATCATGGAGTCTGGGGAAATAATAAAGCCAGAGTCTTGACGCAGGCTCCGACAGAAAGGCCAGCCATGCAGTCACACAAACGCTTGCAAGCAAAGCCACGCAAGGCTAAGAGTCCCCACAGACTCTGGGAGATGTCCTTCAGCTCAAATGGTGATAACACAGCCCTTAGAAAGGGCTGCTTCAATCACAGACAGCAGCAAATCAAACTCATAATCACCGCTTGGCCGTTTCCATTGATTGCATCAACAGAAAAACACAATCCCAGGCGAAGAGGTCGGGTCAACAAGACCTGGGGAGAGCAAAGCACATTTGTATACTAGCTGGAAAAGTTAGAGAACTGGGAGGGGGGGGGGGGCGCCAAGAAAGTGTCTGGCCTCCGGCTCAAATGTCCTTTTCTGAGCAGTTGGCAAGCCCTGGCACAAGGTTGTGTGCTCAGATGCCAGAGAGGTATAGGAAGGACTGGAATAGCAGGGGGAAGGGGAACTCGAGGTCAGGATTCAGGGGCTCCAGCACAAGCGGTGTGTGGGAAGCCCAGGACAGGTACCGCCGGGGGTACTACAAATACAGATTGAAGTGCATCAGCAGAGCCGTGTAGAAAAGCCCAGGATTCAAACAGCAGGGGGTGCTACCTGTCAGGATTGAGGTGCTTCTGCAGAGCTGATGGGGAGGGACAATGGCTCGGCATCTTTTAATATTACGCCTGGGTATCTTCAAAGTTCCCAGCCCCTCATTTTCATGAGTGCGAACAAACTAATCCAAGGATTAGCTAGCGTTATAAAGTGCTTTGAAGATGAAAAGCACAATTGAAGTGATAATTATTTAATAAACAATCATCATAAACACTGCTCATAGAAAGATAGCCCTGGAGTCTCCACGAGAAAGCAAACCATATGCATGTCCGCTGGAAAGGCTGCGGAGCTGGGCAAGGTTTTTAGACGGCCATGCTTGTTAATGGGATCTTAATTAAAGGCTGAGCTTCAACAGAAACACACCATGGCCATGCGCTTGTCAACTATGAGCCGAGTTCTCCTTCCGGTTGCAGTGGTGCAATCTCCATCCTGAGCTGCAGCCCGGGGCTCCCCATGCAGCTCTGCCAATGTGACCCACAGCCGCCCTGCTAATCCAGCCCTCACCTTCCCACACGCCGCTCTGCCGAGACCTACGATCCCCGTTGCTAGTCCAGCCCTGAGCTCTCCACACAGCCAGCCCATAAACTCACCTCGGCCTTCATAAAGCCGTAATGGTGTAAATGAAGGTAGAATCTGGCCTTCTGAGGGCAAGAAACCATCTATTAACCCAGGAAGGTTCTTAGATTCCAGGCTGCCAGCTCTTTGGGGCAGGATAAGTCTTTCTGTTCTGTGGCTGTACAGCTCCTAGCACCATGGGGTCCTGGTCAAGGATTGCACCTCTTAGCCACTACTCCAGCACAACTAATAAATAATATTAGTAATAGAAGGGCTTGTTGTCACCATATTTGAATGCATACCGAAGTTAGAGTGAAAGAAAAGTCATCTGAACTCCATGGGGTTAACCATGCTTGTGGCAGTACTGTATATGGGGTGAATGATGACAGGAGCTCACACCAGGCCTCTTTTTACTGCATGATCAATCAACTGTTCACAAAAAGAAATCCTTAAAAAACAAGCGTATGGAGGAAGGTCTGGAAACACGCAGTTGGGAAGCAGACGGTGGAGCCTGCAGGAAATATTATTAACATGACTCTGGTGTTGCAGGAGATATTAATATTAATGGCGATATTAATGCCAACAAACATCAGACTCAATATTTCGAGGCATCTTATAAACTCTCCTAATGGGCAATGACAGGCGGGCGATTTCTGTGCAGAATAGAATTGTTTCTACTTAACATGATAGATAAGTAGAGAATGCCGAGCCACTTCCCAGATCAGCACACGCACCATTTCTGCCTCTCACCTTTTAAAACCTTCTTCCATCTTTAGAACTCTCTCCAGCTTCTCATCCTTCAAACCAGCTGCTTCTAAAGCACTGACCAGAGGTGTTAACAATGCTTACGAGATGTTATCCAGACAGGTTGCAGCACTCATCACACCTCAAGTGTCCAAAAATCACAGGCCAGTGCCAAAAAATAATGAGACTGGCTTAAATCAGGATTATTATTTTTTTAAATGTTGAGTTCTGTTTATTTTCTTTCTGGCCTTTGTACCAGTAGGGCAGGGCTTCTCAAACTGAGGGTTGCAAGGTGGCTACATGGGGGTCCCCATTAAATTAAATTAACCCCCCTCCTTTTTAATTTTTAAAGGGGTGGGGGTCACACTCAGGCTTGCTGGTGAAACGGATCACCAATATAAAACGTTTAAAAATCACTGCTGTAGGGCATACTCCACTCATGTTTTTAAGCCTCTCTCTGCCACCGTGAGGTCTAGAAACTTACATTTTTTTAAACTGAGGTATTCAAGAAATCACAGGACACCTAGTGCTGGGACTTGATGGAAAACACCAAATATCATGAGACTTGTAATAAAATCACAAGAGTTGGCAACAATGAAGTAATAAACCTCTCTGTCTTCATTTGTAGCATGTTGTATATTTAGTGATAGTAGTTTTGCTAGTAATGCATTTGTAATTTTTTTTTGTAATGTCATTTTACCTGAAAGGGGGAAGAAAATCAAGTGTCTAGGAATGGAGTAGTAGCCCTTTAAAGAGTTTGTGAGCCTTTCAGTGGTGCTCACTGTGTTCTATGTTTGGAGAAGCTTCCAGAAAGCAGCCAGAGCAGCAGATCGTATATACCAAGGCCTGGCATGTTTGTGCCTATCAAGGCCATGTCTATATGAAAAGCTAGTGCACAACAAGCTGGAGTGTGACACTCCAGAGCACTATCGTGCCTTGCACTAACTGCCTGTGCAGACCCTGCTGCCGTGCACTAGTAAGCATGATTATTTGGAACTCAGCTGTGCCCTCTGTGTTGTCTTCATATTATTTTTGTTGTGTGAAGGGCAAAGACGCAACGAGAAGCATGAGCCAGGTTAGGTGGATAAAGGAGAAAGCATCCTGCTCAGGAACGTGCAAGGTAAATAACTTTGGTTAGCAAAGACCAGGCTTTAGTGTCAACAGAGGCCTCCCTTGGCTTTATTCATCTGGAATAATGGAAAACAAGAACCAGGAAGAGGATTCTGTGCCCCCTCGAATGGACTCTGGCTGCAGCCTGGGAGGAGGAGAGAGATCTCAGCTGGATTTCTGTGTCCATTTGAAAATGATCCCAGTTATTCCAAGAAGCAATCAGCCCAAGTGATCTGAGCATGTAGACAAAACAGGCAGATACAGGTCCAGCCACTGGGCTTCATACAGCCTTGACAAGATGCTCATAGATCAGAATTAAGCTGGTTGTCTACATGGCACCTTTCTCTCTTCTTCGAGTAAATCCCTTGGGTTTGGCAGGCGTTAGACACCTAGGAAAGGTCTCAGGCACCGGGGGGGTATAATGACCACGGCCCATACGCCACAACAGAGATGAGCAGCTGCTCGTGGATTTCCTTCATGCTCTGACACCTTCTCCCTCCATGTGGCATTGACAAAGCAAACAGATGAAGCCCCATGAGGATGCAGCTGTGTCCTGCTGGGGTGTGACAGAGAGAATGCCACGCCAGCTGGGGCTCCTTTAAGATGTCCCATAATGCTCCTCTCTGGACTGCCCTGTGGGGCAGCAAGGGGTGCTCTGATGCCTGCCCCAATAACATTAAGTGCATCTCCCCACTTGGATCATGCCTCCTATTTTACAGCCTAGGGGATTCCTCCACCCACTCCATCCCATGGCTCCTTGGAGCCCACCATTCTCCTTTGCGTGCCTCCCAGCACATAACAGAGAGAACGTTCACAGCCACTGGTTGGGATGCTGCCGTAACAGCATCAGCCCCATCTCACACCATCCCTCTGGCCTGTGGTGAGCTCAGCCCCCCCGTTAGATTTACTACCACTGAGCTGCAGCACCTCTTCCCATGCAGATGTTTTCCACGCTCACTCCCCCTGCCTCATCTCACCACCCTTCCAAGTCCCAAGGGAAAACAGGGAATGGGGTGACGGGTCAGGAATAGGGCAAGAAGACACTGGCAGGGCCTGGATTCAGATTTCTGCACTGGGGAGGTTGGGTGTGAGCGAATGGTCCCATGATAACCAGGAATGGGAATCTCTATTTTATTACACACCAAAGGATTTTAGCATCACTGATCTAATAGCCAAGATCATCTTAATAGATACGTTTTCATTCACTCCAAACTGCAAAGCCCGGCCAAGATCCACCCAAATTCCTCGCTCTCTTCCTCCGCAGGGCAAGCGGCCAGCTTGCTCTGCATGATTTCATGGGACGTGATGAAGGCAGGGGAAGATGCACTCACAAAACCATTGGCGTGTTCCAACAAATGGTTTCCATATGGAAAGCTGAGAAAGCTTGTACAGGGTCTCTGAAGACCCGGGGATTTTATTTGGTCAGCAGAGCCTGCGTGATTCAGATCAACCTTCTTCGCTTCCCTGGCCTGGCGCCTTCTGCTGTCAAATGCACATCCTTGAGCAAGGCCTAGCCTCTCTGACTGCAGTTTGGCTGCTGCACCGCATGCTCTGCTGGGGTTCGGGGGTGGCTTGCTGGGCCAGTTCTCAGGATCTGTTTCAAGATAGTAACACTCAGATGCCCCTGTGACTGTTCTGGGGAGCAGCACCCCCTATTGGCATCCACAGCAATATCAGAGCGAGATTCCCCTGAGACAGCAATGGTACATTATTCTTATTCTTTAGTCCCTAGGGGATTCATAGGCATCACTCTTCCACTGGGCTCGAGTTGTTCCATTGTTCTGGGCTGATGACACGAGAGTGCTCTATAGCCGTCTATAGGTAAATAGGTATTTAACAGAGGAGGAGCCTGTAGATGGTGCTCAAGAACGTGGGGTTCATAGGACTAATAGAGCTTGCTGTGGGCTCCAATCAGATTCCTCTGCGGAGCTCTTAACAGTAGAGGTCAATGCTGAAGGTCCTCAGTTCAAACCCTACAGCTCACCCTTGTGGGCTGGGGATGAGGTGCCACAGGTCCTGTTTCCCCTTTACAGGGAGAGTCCTCTTGGGATCATGGAAATAATTCAGTTAAAAAAAAATCACAATCAAACTAGGACCCTTCACCACCAGGACAAAGATCTGACTCCTTCCCCCAGTGCTGCGGCTTGGCTGTATGGATTTTTTCCTCTCTTTTCTTGTAGTGCGCTGTATTATAGAACAAAGCGAGTCATCTTCGCCGGGGCCCAGCAACAGCGCCCGCCGCACTCCCTCTGCCCCCCCCCACCTCATTTCCCTCTGACCCATCCTGCTTTTTCAGCATGTTTATGGGCATAATTACAGCGCGCTATTGATTTCCTGACAGCCGTCCTGATGTAACTATTTTACAGAATCAAGCTAATTTCATACATCAAGGTTTTTATGGTTCCTGGCAGGCTGATGAACGCAGCTGACTTGGTAAGTAATCATGTTTTCTAGCAGAGCTAGGATGCCTACAGCCCAGTGGGCCAGGGGGTTGAGAAGAGTCAGGCTGAAATCACACAGCCACTGGCAGCTGGGAAGAGAGTGCCCCCTGCTGATACTTGCCTTTGGATGGCTGGCATGGGAATAAGTGATGGTGCCAACAAGTGATGCACATTGTAAAGGGGTCCAGAGGCAGCACTGGATTGAGACCATACCAGACCTAGGGGCATACAGAGAATGAAAATTTCCATTCTGCGGGGAATACTGGTATTTTGACATGTGTTTTCATCCTGAAACAAGCTGAAAAGTCAGAATGCCGAACATTTTTACAGAATGAAAAGTTGTGAAAGATTTCAATTTGGAAGAGTGGGAACAAAAAGTTTCAGGGTTCAGACAGAAGCCTTCCACTTGGAAATGCCAACATTTTCGACATTTCAAAAGTCAATTCAAAACAGCGAATTTTCCCATTGGAAAAAAGTCTGAAAATTTCATGCAAAAGTTGATGAGTCTGACCAACAAACCCCATATTTCATCAGGAACTTTTTTTTTGGTCAAAACATTTCAACCAGACCTAGATCCAGCAGGATTTTGCCCCATCCGCCCGTCCTGCCCTGGTCAGCATGTGCTGTACATGCAAGAGGCATCAAGTCACAGAACTGCCAGCCATTGCCAGCCCTTGCATCTCATGACAGGAGCTCAGGGATTAGTGGGGGCTTGATGGAGCACAGTGCAGCAGCAGGATCTACTTGGCTGCAATCAGCTGAGCACCACCACTGTTCTTGCTGCTGGGACCACTCTGACAGGGACCTTGCCTCCGAGAAGCTCAGATGTTCCCAGTTCAGGACGTTTATCCAGATTAGTCCTGGACCCCAACCGTCGGGAAAACTCAGCTCCAAATCTGGCTCTGAGCTTCTCCAAGTTCTGGGGTTGTTCAGAGCTAGGATTGTGGTTCAGGCCCAGCTGTAAAGCAAAGAACATTTTAGAGCTGGACATTTAGATCAGGGTCCTGAGACCAGTTACTCTGTTCTCGTACTGAGGACAGGGTTGAAGGGGGTTAAGATGCTTTAAACCCCCCTTGGAGGTTCCTATATTTTGGGCCTGTGCAGGGGACTGTCCAGCCCTGACTGCTGCTCTAGCATACACACTGCTTCCCAGGGCCTTCTCTGCAGCCAGAGAAGCTGAGAATAGCCATAGCATAGCATGAAGCAATGCAGCTGATCCACCCCCGATTTGAGGGGCTGGGATCCTGGCTGGCACAAAGCCTTTCCACTGGCCATGGGGTATTTTCAGGGGCCATTCATATCCATGTTATGGCTCCTCTACTCAGAGTGACTTAAAAGGGCTCTAGGGAGAAGTGAGAAGCGGTCTAGGGTATCTATCTTTAATATAATATATGGAGATATGCCTATCTGATAGAACTGGAAGGACCTTGAAAGGTCATCAAGTCCAGTCCCCTGCCTTCACTAGCAGGACCAAGTACTGTCCCCTGACTGATTTTTACCCCAGATCCCTAAATGGCCCCCTCAACGATTGAACTCACAACCCTGGGTTTAGCAGGCCAATGCTCAAACCACTGAGCTATCCCTCCTCCCCATGTCTAAGCACCACGTCTGCCCTGGCCTTATACGAGGTGGATCTGGAGGGCTGAATGCCAGGCCAGACACTACAGCGATAGGACTGGGATAAAGTCCACAGTCAGACAAGCCTCTCTTAATGAAGAGTTCGTCCATCTTCTTGAAGGTGATGGGGGCAGTTGCACAGCGCTCCTGGGACTGCTAGGAACTTGATTTCATTTCAGCGACGTGCTTCCCTGGCAGGTATGGTATCTGATGTAACCAAACTGCAGGGATGTCTGCTTTGCGCTTTTGGGAGATCTGGAGTAGCAGCAGTGGGCTTAGAAGCCTCACATAAATCAGAACCGCAGCTCGAAGCCACCGAAATCACAGACTGCACACTCCGGCGCATGCTGGGCCATTAAAATCGATGCTCGGGTCCCCATTCTGCAGAGCTCCTCTGACTCGCTTGTGGGAGGGAAACGTCTCACCAGTGGATGGTCCTGGGTTTCTGCATTCCACCAAACAGTGTTTAACTCTTTCATGCCTGAACCCCACGCTCCCTTAGCTCTGCCTCTCGGGGCTTTCATGCTGGCCACATCTTGCTGTTCAGACCTGAAGCTGAACAGAGTGACAGATGGAGGGACCTGCAACATGAGCTCCCGTACTGCACGGGCCTGGGTGACCTGATCGGTTTTTCCCCCATGTATAAATTCAATGGGCTTCTTTGGTCTACCAGCGTCACTCCATTGACTTGTGATTTACATTGATGTCAGAGCGGGATCAGGGTAAAGCCTCTGAACATGGGGCTATCACAAACCATGAAAGGAGAGAGATTTTTTCCCCCTTCATTGTTTTTGTTTTTTTTATAATACAAGGCGCTCCCCACACTGCCTCACATGCTCTCCTGTTGTCCATCCCATTACACCTCTTCCCCACGTGTGAAGACTGGAGTTCTCCGTGCGTCCACGGATCGAGTACAGCTGCAGTGCAAGCACAATGCCCGTGCACCCTATTGTAACCTCCACATCCGTGGGTGAGAAAGATCTGCAGCCTTCGTGGCTTTTCTGCTAAGACAAATGCAAGGGGAAACGGGTGTCCACAGAACTGAGTCCAGGGCCAGCCATACAGGGAAAGCTAAATGGCTATCCAGAGAACACATGATTGTGCTTTAACTGCAGCCTTAGGAGAACATTTGGAAACCATACATTCTCAGCATTGTATTCCCCTCTGCTTCTCCTGCATCCCCAGCCCTCCTCTAAAACTCTGGTCTCCAGAAATATATTGCGCCAACAGGCTTTGGAGCAGCTGCTGATTTCCCCCAGTCACTTGTGTAGTGGTATGTCATTTTCCCCTCTCCCCCTTGTCCACGCCCTGATGGAATATTTATAGGACAGCAAGACAGAACGATCCCAGCCTCCAGTGATATTTTCTCCAATCACCACTTCCTCCCATGAGCCCAGGGCCACAGATGGTATCTCCAGACACAGCTGCTATCTGGGGATGTCCCTGGTGCAGCCCCCTGAATGCCCCTCTCATTTAGATTTGATAAGGCAGCTATTGGTAGTAGGTACCAATTCATTATTAAAGCTATTGCAGAGAGGGGTAATTCATTGCAGAGCTAGGCCGATTAACTCCCTTGTCCCTAGAGTGATCCAGGTCCCATTCGAGCTGCACAGCATGATTCTCTGCTCACTAAGGGTCTGCCACGGCATTGGCTTCACCGGGGCCCCTCCTGCTTTGCACCAGTGAGAGGAGAACCAAGCCCACTGGGAGCACGAGGACTAAGACTCCCCCCTCAGAGGGCGGAGACATTTAGGCTCAGATCCCAGTTCGGTGCTGAAGCACAACGCGGAGTCTGACCATGCTCGGGCTTTGGGGGAGTTCCGGCCCAGATCATAACCTTGAGCCCGATCCAACTCCCAACGAGCTTAATGGGAGTCTCTCCACTGGCTTTATGGTAGAGTGGGGCTTGGACCCTTGAGCCACTCATCTGAGATCCCGGCTGGGCTCTTTGAGGAGCCCCCCCCGGGAGCCGCCCCCAAGGGAGAGGGGGACATTTCCCTTTTGTCTCCATTCCATTTTACTGTCTCACACCTTACCCTGACCTCCAGGAGACCCAGCCCTGGGGGAGAGGGGGCAAAGATGGCTTCGGGGCCGAGGGCTGCTCCGCAGTCTGGACCAGCCAAGCAGTGAGCACTGCAGAGGCTCCCCACTCCAGCTTCCAACACAGCACCCCGGACCCACCCCTGGCATGTCCCCTGTGACAGGGCATCCCTCTGCTGTGCCTGCAGCAGGGGAATTCTGCCCCCCTAGCCCCTTCTAACATAGTTCTGGCCTCTCCATGACACCAGGGGGATGTATAGGGACCCGGAGAGAGACAGACAGACAGACAGACACCCCTCTACAGGGATCCCAGCTGCATCAGATGCCTAGTGCAGCACAGGCCCTGCCTGTTGCAATACAGTGGAGGTTCTATCCTGGATCCCAGCAGCCCGAGAAAACAATTGTTCAAATCAAAGTACCTCCACGGCAATCAGCGAGAAGAGGCCTGCGGTAATAGACCGACCCAGATACAATTATATATTGATTGGTAGCATTATGGCTGGCCCTGATTGCTTCTTATTGATACAAATCCTCTGGGCTGCCTGTTCACTTCAAGTCAAGCGAGAACAAGTGGAGAAAGCAGTTCATTAGAGGGGTGTCAGGAATTCCCAGGGGGCGACCCCAGGTGGCTGGCAAACTACCAGGACTGCTTTGCTCCCTGCCAGCCTGGACACTCCCGCTCTTTGCCACGTCCCTCTTCGTTACTGGGTGCACCGTATTTACCAGCCTCGTCCCCAGGGTTGTGGTTCACCCAGCTAGGAAGCTGGCTAACTAGTTCAGCCATGTTTCTTGTCTGAGCTCTGAGCCCAGAAGCAGCTGCCTGGAAGCAGGGGGTTAAAGCTGTAGCCTTTCACTGCCAGACACTGCAGCAGCATGAATATGAGCACAATCCTGGCCCTACCGAAGCCCCATTGACTTCAGAATTTCACTTTAAACATTTGTACAGCTTTTGTACAAAAATCAGCCTGGGGCAGCCAGCCAGCATGGAAACTGTCAGCCCACATGCATAAAGTTTGGCCAACTTATAAGCAACTGAATGCAAGTTATAACGGGAAGTGTCGGGCAATGATACCAGACCTGCTTGTAATATATCACATGATGGCAACCCAACTTTTTCGATTGCCTCCCTCTGCATTGCAAAGAGACGGGCTGCAGCAACGAGGCATGGCACAGCACCCGAAGCTGCATCGGGGGAAACACGGGAGAGAAAGGGGAGGAAAAGAGAGCGGCTTGCCAACGCCCCATCTCCATCATGCCGTGGACAAATACACACTCTTACACTCCTCCACGGCCCAGGCACATGTGTGCGGCAGTGATAAGAGGACTTCCCATAGGCTGCAATCCATCACTCTGCCCCTGGATGCAGATTTATTGAGTTATTTTTAAAGCACCCAGAGAGTTTGTTGTGTTTGGGGGACATAGGTGCTGGGGGACTAGGAAGGGGGCAATGGAGATGGGGAGCAAGCTAAATCAGAGGTTTTCAACCTGAGGTCCGCAGAATACATCTAAGGGGTCTGCAAAAGGTTATTGTTACCATAGAACAGCAATTTTCAACCTGTGATCCACGACCCCCTAAGGATCCACAGACTAAGATTTCCAAAGGGGTCCGCACCTCCATTTGAATTTTTTTAGGGATCTGCAAACAGTGGTGCCGGAACAATTTTTATAGTGGGGGTGCTGGCGGCGGAAACCATGTATTTGGGTTGTTATTACTACTTCAAGCCAGGGGGTACGGTAGCATCCATGTCCATAAATGAAAAAAGGTTGAAAACCACTGAGCTAGATCTTCCTCTGATTCCCTCTGGCTCGCTGGGGAGGGAATGGTTCCTTGCACAAGCAAAGAAGGAAAAGCAAGGAAGCTAAGCTGCACACATCTAAGGGAAAGGAACAGATAAAGACAGAAGGGCTGAGATAGGAAGGGAGGGGGGAGAGAAATGAACCTCGATCTCTCAGCCAGAATCTGAGGTTCTTTACATGGGATTTTAGGTTCCAATGGATGTTGATGATGAATTGATACCTTGCCCTTCCCTGCATTTTTCTTTCCTTGGGCCAATCCCTGGGAGGGAGAAATCTACTAGTAGCCCAATGTTAGAGCTGGTCAGGAAAATATTTCCCTCCCACCCCACCTCAAAAAAAATAACATCTTGACAAAGAGCAAATATTTCCAAATTTGTCACCAAAAAAAAAAAAAAAAAAAAAGTTCCCCCCCGCAACAAAAGTCTGAATATTTAAAACAAAAATTGAATCTCCCCCACCCCAAAATTCATTTGGTCCAAAGCCTTTTTTCATACCCCAAAAAGTTTCAAATTTTTTTTTGACTGGCTCTGTATACATTTACAGTAAACCATATTAAATGCATATTGTTTGCTTGCACCTAGTTTACCAAACAATCCAGATTACTCTGTATCAATAACCTGTCCTCTTCACTGTTCACCACTCCTCTAATTTTTGTATCATCTGCAAACTTTCTCAGTGATGACTTTGTTTCCTTCCAGGTCATTAACAAAAATATTAAACAGCACAGGTCCAAGAACCAATCCTTGCAGAACCCCCTGCAGGACCCTGCTAGAAACACGCCCATTTGATGAGGATTCCCTGATTACAATTACATTCTGAGACATATTGATTAGCCAGCTTTTAATCCACTTAATGTGTACCATGTTAATGTTGTATCATTCTGGTTTTTTAATCAAAATGTCACGTGGTACCAAGTCAAATGCCTTACAGCAACACTACATCAAACCAAACTTGTAATCTCATAAAAAAAATATCAAGGTAGTTTGACTATTTGCCATAAAACCCACGTTGATTGGCATTAATTATATTACCCTTCTTTAATTCTTTATTGATTGAGTCCTGTATTAACAGCTCCATTATCTTGTCATGGATCGATGTCAGACTGACAGACCTATAATTACCTGGGTCATCTCATTTACCCTTTTTAAATATTGGCACAAACATTAGCTTTCTTCCAGTCCTCTGGAACTTCCCCAGTGCTCTACGACCTACTGAAAATCAGCATTAACTTGCCCAAGGTTGCACAGCAAGCTAGTGGTACGGAAGGGAAGAAATTGCAAGGGTCTTTACTTTAGTTAAGGTACTTATATGGCTCCGGTTACCATAGTATCTGAGGACCTCACAGACTTTCATGTATTTATCTTCATACCACATTAGGGTTGCCAATTTTGGTTGGACACATTCATGGAGGTTTCATCACATGACAATCTAATTCCTGGAGATTCCAGGATGGCTGGCAACCTTACACCACACCTAGATTCTCTGAAGTATTTCAGCACTTAACTCCCATTGATTTAGGCACCTGCACCCCTTAAGGATCTGAACCCAAGTGATTTGACTAAGGTCACGCAGAAAGTCTATAGCAGAACAAGGATTTGAACCCACATTTCCCAAACTAGGCTAGTATGCTAACTATTACACCATCCTTCCCCTTCTCCAGCCTACTTGATGATCCATACCCTATCCAATGGACAATACCACTACTCTAAACATGGTGTGACTGGGCTGGATTTTCAAAGGAGTTAGGCCCTTGAATTCAAGCACCTACCACCCCTTAGGCTCCTTGGGAAACGGCAGTCGTGAATCTCGAGATATCTAGGCTCCTGTCCTCACCAGAACAATTCAAAGAGGCAGCTGGGACTTCAAGAGAAGGGAGGAAATGCAGAACATTTAAATGAGCCTTCCAGGGCATTTGTTTTTCTTCTAAAGTGTTTATCCCATGGTAGCTGAGTGCCTCTCTCAAAGAGCCTCCTGCAGACACTTCTCAAAGAGTCTGTCAAAAAGCCTTGTGCTGCCAGCTAAGCTAGAACTGCTATGTTGTGTCATTGCTGGGAGCTGCACAGTTATTTCCTCCCTTTATTTGTTGCAATTTGGCTGCCAAACGGTTTTCAAATACACACCATTAATTCTCCGACACGGTACAAGTGTGCTTGGATCTTGAGAGAGTCTGAAAGAAAAGCTGGAATTCAGACGGCTCTGGAGCAGAGCTGCCACACACAAAGGAGTTTAAGGGGAACAAAACAACGAATTTTAGATGACTATTAGTGTGGGCGCTACAGTAGCATCTAGAGGCAGCATTGTCTGGTGATTAGGACAGTGGCCTAGGTGTTAGAGACCAGAAATCTATTCCCAAGTCTGCCACAATTTGCTGCTGAATGGCCAAGGGCATAACTTGGATGACGTGACCTGCTGTAAGACATGGGGTTCCTTTCCCACCCTGGGCCTCTTTGACTGCTAGTAATTCAAGGCAAGGACTGCATCTTACTACGCAGTTTGTACACTGCCTAGAACGATGGAGGCCCAATCCCCACAAATAATAAAGTGCTGCATATTATTATTATTTTTAAACAGAAGCCAGGTCATTGTAAGTAGCAGCCATTAGACAAATTAGCCCCAGTGAAAAGAAGTGGGGAAAAACAGCAAAGGCAGTAATTGAAGCCAAATAATGAATATTTAACTCTCATAAGTAAAGTTTAATTAAGTTATCCAATGGCTGAGGCTTTCTGCAATATTGCTAGGGCTTTCAAAGCACATTAGGATGAGTGGAAAATAACCGTACCAGAGACACAGGGTCCATTCCACCTCCAGTTCCCCTCTCAGAGGAATACTTTGAGGTGTGTCATTGTTTAGCCTGTTGGTTTCATTAACCATGAAGTTGAATTAATTTAAAGAACCAATCCCCCTGTCAGCCCCCTAACCCCCAAACTAATAACAGTTTATTTCCATTGCAATTAATTGTGGGATGGTCTATGCAACATCAGGCTTGTATTAATGCTACCTCCTCTTCCTTAGCTGCTGGTTTGGTTCACCCACCTGTTGAACAGGGGGTTGGACTAGATGACCTCCTGAGGTCCCTTCCAACCTGAGATTCTATGATTCTATGTTGGGTCTTGTCCACCACCAAGGGCCTGATTCTACAAGCACATGCTTCACTTTACAGGTGAGATGACTCCTGTTGGCTTCAAGAGCCTGAAATTAAGCATTGATTTAGTGCTGGGAGGATCGGAGCCCAAATGCTTGTCAGCTCTTTGTGGGGAAAGGACTGTCTTATTCACTACTTTAGAAAGGTGGGTGAGGTAACATCTTTTATGGGACACGCTTCTGGTGCTGAGAGAGAGATACTCTTGAGCTCAGGTCCAGACCTGCAGAAGAGCTGTGTTTTAGCTCGAAAGCTTGTCTCTCTCGCCAACAGACATTGGTACAATAAAAGATATTAACCTCACCCAGAAGAAAATGCAGCCTTGGTAAAGTCATGGGTACAGATGGTCAGGAATTTCCTGACAAAACGGATTTATAATCAGAAAATACCAATTTGTCAAAACTGAAGGTTTTCATGGGCAAAGGTCGGGTTTCTACAAGCTTTGTGACTTGAAAAAATAGTGGGGGGTAATGGTCTGAAATGGTCAAAATTAAAAATTCTGGTTTTGCAGCTCAAAATAACTTTGTTTCACAATGAAAGCTAAGTATAGTAAAAAAAAATTAAATGGTCAAAGCTCAAACAAAACATTTAGAAATTACTGAAACAAAACATTTTGATTAACCTAAACCAATGTTTTTAGGGGGATTTTTGGTTCACAAAATTTTCAAGATTTTGACTTTTCATCCTACTTCAGGAGGAGAGGAAAATTTTGAAATCTGGAACATTTTTGCAGGATGGGAAAATGGTTCCCCACCCAGCCCTAATCAAGGAAAGCAGACGGGAGCATGATTAACAATTTGAAACCTTTTCTCCTCGCCCTACAGCTTGCTTTAACTTTTCTTGCAACCAGCTATTACTAGAAATTGATAGCAATTGTTGCCATCAAAATAAGTTTAATTGAAAATTAATGTGGCTGTTTCCTCTTTTGAGCAAGTGCACGGCAAATTGCTTTAACTCTCCTGTTTAATCTAACCCTCCAATTCATTCGACATTAAGATGTTTTCTAAATTTTGTTTATTTGTGGCTGTCGGGCTGTTAGTGGCTTTACCAGCCTCCAACATTCAGCTCCCTTGTAAACGTCAAGAGCTGCTTTCTCCACCTCCCCACTCCCAAGTCCGATGAATATGGGGAAAATTCAGGGCCGGCCCAAGGTGCACTTGCAAAAGCAGGACTGACTGTGTGACCAGTCAAGGGGGGGGAGGGGGGAATCCAAGCAGTTGAATCAAATTAATCATTCCTCTCAGAGCTCAGGGAGTGGAAGGGGCCCAGGGGCTGTATATAAACCAGACCCAGCACATTGCACAGAGAGGTAACATACAAGAAGACTGCAATGCTGAAGGAGTGCTGAGGCAAAAACAGTCCCATAAGGGGGAGAGGCAATTGTTTTGCAGGAAAAGGTACAGAATTTGTGGTGATTTGGGCACGGGGAGTGGGAGCTGCCTCCCTAGGAAACTTTGAGTTAAGAGAACTTATGGGGAAATGGGACTGAAGACTCTGGATGTACATGACAGATTAAATACTGACACACTCTTCTGTAAGTATTACTACATTCGCTCTGGTTTCCTTCTGTGTGCCCCTTTCTTTCTCATCCTGACCCCCCAGGAAACTGCTGGGTAACATTTGGAGCTCTGGGTTTTGTAGCTTGGGCCAGGGGGCCAACTCACCATGGTGCTCGTCTGCCGAACTGGCATCCTTTGGCGGGCTGTAGCGAGCACTGTTTGCTTCCAGAGTTCACCCAGAATCCATTGCACCAGTGTTTTGAGGGTGTTGACATGACAGCCTATTGGATTTTGGAGGGCGCCTGGCCTGATGGCCAAAGAAAGTGGACCACATGGGCAGAAACATAGCAAGTGGAGTGGAGCCCTGCAGGACTGGCCTGCTGATGAGAGACCACTCTGGGCCTAGCACTCTGATGGCATCACTTCCTTCGCAATAGTGCCCTAGGCAGGCGCCTGCACTTAGCCTACACCTCAGGCCATTCCTGGGAAGATCAGAAGCGTGCAGGTGACTGCTCTTTTAACTAAAACGAAATTCATTAGTGCATCCCGTTCTCTCCTGGGCTTGCCCGGCAGAACTCTCAAAGATTTTTGCATAAACTTCACCTCCAACGATGCTGGGAATATATCTGGCTATCGATCTTGCTGTCACACAGTTAATGGCAAAACCTTCCCTCTAAAACCTCTTCAAGAGCTTCTAATGCACCATTAGCACCCGGATGGGAGTGTGCAGGTCACGTGCTTTGCTCACCAGAGGGTGGGATGAGTTAGAGGGGAAGGCAGGCAAGGAGGCAGCACCCATCTGCCACCCAAACCTTGCTGATTTGAAAACAAACAGCTCAGCAGCCTCTGTAGGGCCAGGGCTCTGAGCTTCCCCCCAAATCTGCATCTGCTTATCCACTCTAAACAAAAATCACTTATCCTAAACGGCAATCAGCCGCCGATGGCCTCTTTCCCAAATGCCTGGTATGACAATGAGTGATTTGTAACAACATCCAATCGGGTGCACCTAACCTTCTTGTAATTGCTTGTCCTTTCCGGGGCTCTTAAAAGCTTTCCAGTGGAAGAGAACAGAGGCTCCTTGTCAGAAACAGGCTATTACACAGATGAAAAGCACCTTCTTTCCCTCCTCTTTCTGGTGGGCGGGGGGGGGGGGGGTGGTGTTGTCTCTCCATTTTCACATCTCTCTCTAGCTATAAGGGGAGAGGGTGAGTTGAAGGCATTTTTAAAAGGGCAACAGTTTGAGTCTCCTGTCCAAATGATCACAGAGAAAGACGTCTCTGGGTAGGGCAATCTGGGAACTGTTCCTCCTTCTAGATGCAGCCCGCTAACCCTGCAGCCCTGACACACTTCATCCTCCTTCCTATGGGTTGTTCCATTAGCACAGTGAGGTTTCTGGAGATAACACTGGCCTCCAGCAAGTGAGCTAAAGCTGCAAGGGGGAGCTGGGCCTCCCCACACGGGATAGGATTCTGAATCTCTCTTCTGGGGGTATGATACAGTAGGTTGGTAGCAGCACAAGCGATACAGAAGTTCATGGAACAGGTGGGTTGGTCTGGTGAGATTTGCAGGGCTCTGGTGTGAAGTGCAGTGTGGTCTGTTGGTTAGAGCAGGGGAGTGGCAGCCAGGGCTGAAGGGGTCTGTTCCCAGCTTTGTGGGGGGGGGGGGGAGGGGGGATGGTGTCTACTGGTTATAGTGGGGGAACTGGCAACCAGGACACCTGGGTTCTATTTCTGCTTTTGAGGGACCTACCTCACAGGAGGGCAAGGGCTGTGGGGATTCAGCACAATTTGTCAAGTGCTGTGTAAATACAGAGCTTGGTGATTTATTTATTTTTTTAGCCTCCACGGAAGAGTAGGGCTCTGGCTGGCCAGACACCCATTTCCCCTGGGAAGGACAGAGGATATCAGAGGTTCAAACTTCCTGGGAAATGAAGGATTGTACTAGATATTCCAACAGGCAGGGAGGGGTGTTGCACTAGATCCTGGGTAAGAGACTCACCCAAGCTGCAAAGTTCAAATCCAGATCTTGCCCTAAATTTGGATCCAAGATTTTGGTAAGTGGGCATCCTTCATAACGCCTTGTACGGCGCCTAGTGCAGCAGCGTCTCTGTGCATGCCTGAGCCTCCCGGGTGCTACCACAATTCAAACAACAATGATGATGGTAATAGCAGCGACAGAATACCCTGGTCACTCCCTGCTCAGTTACTTCCACAAAGCAGGCCAGATAAGCACATAATGTGGGGTTTTCAAAAGCACCTAAGTGACTTAGGCACTGAGGAGTACATGGGAATTAGACTCCTTAGGCCCTGATTCTCAAAGGTATTTGTGCACCAAACTCCCATTAAAATCAGTGGGAGTTAGAGACCTAAATGCCTTTGAGAATCGGAGCCTTGAAACTGGGCTTAAGTGCTTGTCACTTAAAAAATGGGACTTAGGCGCCTAAGTCACATAGAGCCAGTTTTGCAAAGGGAGTTAGGAACCTAACCTCCTTAGGCCCATTTGTAAATCCCACTAGGCACCCATCTGCATCTTTAGACACCTAAACACCTTTGTAATCTGACCCCCTAGATAAACAGACCCAAGCTATATCATACAACAGTCCATCCACTTTCTATCTCATCACCTGTACAAGTGTTTTATTCCTCCACCTCCCATTACTGCAGTGATGCTGGGCAGAGCATGGAACCACATGTTTCATGTTCAAAAGCACTTTGATAGTCCCTGAAAGCAAATACACCATCTGGAACATGGCAGGGCGGGGGAGGCAGCCCCTTTCACTGCCATAGCTTTCAGAACCCACCCAAAAGCTCTGGTCTCCTATGGGAGCTTAATTTGCAAGAGCTTCCCCTCCCTATCAGCCTGGGATAGGAGTGATTGAAACAACTTCAAAACAAGCCCATTGAAGGGATTTCAAACAACTCCCTGCCAGTCTCCCGGAGATCAAACTGCCCGTTGAGAGCAGCGCTGCTGACTTGCGTCACTTCATTAGTGATTCGCCCGCAATTAATTGATCTCATGGCAACGTCCAGTCACTTCCGTACACAGGAAACCTGATGGTCTGATTTCAGTCATGCTAATTTTATACAAGAGTAGCCCCACTGACTTGACTGGAGCTAATCCTGATTCACAGACATTTAGGAGGAGAATCGGTAACCTCTGCACAGAGGTTCTCAACTCTGCTTGGTCCACTGGTGGTCTGCAGAGAGGTGGCAGATCAGACATTGCTGGCTGTGGATCCACCTCCTTCTGCAGAGACCCAGGCTCTTCCATGCAAAGAAAAGCCTCGGATGCCTGAAAAAGCAGCTCAGAAAAAGGCAGAGGAGTGTCCATTAGTAGGTGATGCCATGTGTGTTCTTCTCCTGTTTAAATGAACAAGACACACTCAAAGCAGCACACTTGCAGAATCACAGCACGCACCACCGTGCCCCCTGGAGGTCTCCTATTTAAGTACTGTATTAACCAGACCCAGCTCTGCATACATAGGCGCCGACTCTGTGGGTGCTCCTGGGGCTGGAGCACCCACAGGGAAAAATGAGTGGGTGCTCCGCACCCATTGGCAGCCAAGCTGCCCCCTCCTCGCCTCCTTCTCCCCCCGCCTCCCAGCACGTCGCGTCCCTGCTCATCCCCCTCCCTCCCAGTGCTTCCCGTTGCCCCGCCACCAAACAGCTGTTTGGCGGTGCTTTGGACTTTCCGGGAGGGAGGGGGAGGAGCAGGCGGAGAAGAGGCGGGGCAGGGGCGGGGTCTTTGGGGAAGGGGTGGAATAGGGGCGGGGCGAGGCAGGGCCAGGGGCGGGGGGGGCGAACACCCACTGGGAAGAGGGGAAGTTGGCGCCTATGTCTGCATACCTTGTGGGTCCTAACACAAGCACAGCTGCAAGGGGCACATGACAATCCTCACTTACAAAATCTCCCTTAAAAGTCTCAGGTGACCAACAGGCTATTGCAAAAGAGCCATCAATTCCCCGAAATCATTGCCATCTCTTAAAAATGTCCCCAGATCCCTAAAAGATCTGCAAAAAGATAGTGTGGAGATGGGAGTGGCTCAGCACAGGTTTCCCGGAAGGTCTGCACAAAGCATTTGCACCCATTGATTCAGGAACTGGAAGAAAGATGTTTCTACTGTCTGGTTTAGTCCACATGAGTGTCTGGGCGCCCAACGGCAGTGGCCGCAGAAAGAAGACACCCCTTATAGGAAGCTTATTAGTATTATGGTAGTGTCTAGAGGACCCAGCTAAGATCAGGGCCTAACTCAGGATGAGCTACTGTATAAACAAGCAGTAAGAGACTGCTCCTCTTAAGTGAAGCTTCTGATCTTAACAGACAAAGGCCATACAAACAGGTGAAATGACTTCACCAAGGCCACACAGCAGATCTGGACTGGGAGTAGAACTGCAGGATTCCTGAGTCCCAGTCTATTGCTCAATCCACTGAACTAAACTGTCTCTCCTAGAGCACCTTAGAAGGTGAGATTTCTATCCCATGAGGAATGCTGACACTTGGGGGGTGGGGGGAGGGGTAGTCAGTTAGAATTGGAATGAAAAGTTGAAATTTTCCAACAAACAAGAATTCTGAAATGTGTTTTTTTATTCAGGAACATCAGTGTTTTGTCTCAATAATGTGAAAACAGTACAATATAAAATACATAGTATGATCGTATTAAAATTAAATAGAATATAAAAGTCAGAACAAAATGATAAAGTCTAAATAAACTGAATTTACCTTCTCACAATGAAACAAGAAAGTTAAAATGCCTTTTTCACATAGAAAAATATTGTGGAAATCAACCTGTTCTCATGAAACATTTAGATCTCAACAAAACTGCATTTTCTGACAGAAAACTGTTCAGTCCAAAAAAAAAAACAAACAAACAAAAAAAAAAACAAAAAAACAACCAACCTTCACCTGCTCTAGTTTCTTCTGATGATCTCTTTCTGGTTTCTTGCATCTTCCTCCAAAGCAGCTGGTTCTAGCTACTGTCGGAGACTGGACACTGGAGTAGAAGGGCCACAGTCAGATCCGGTCTGACAATGCCCGTGTTCCTGTGATATCTGTGCTAAAGACTATGAGAAATAAGAAGTTGGAATTTTCCTTTTGGAGTTACTACTTAGATGGCTCGCAAGGAGTTTTTAGGGTCAGAGAAGGGGAAACTATTTCATTCTACTTAGAAATAGGCCATTACTGAGCAGCTGAGCTGAGAGCGGAGGCTACAGCTGCACAAAAAGCTGATAAACATCTCCTCATTCACCCAGACTGCCCCCCCCTCCTTTTCTTTTAAACTGGACTCTTAATCTAAGAAAGACTCTGCCTTAAAGTGAGTGTAATAAGCTCCTGCAGACATTGTGGAGGAAAGCTGCCCAATTCCATCTGGCGGGCAGATAAAGCGATGGAGGTGGCTGCAACCGGGGGATAAGACTTACATATATATATACAAAGGGAGGAACTTGTGAGGTGAAAATCCCGGCCCTGGTGAAGGCAATGGGAGTTCTGCCACTGATTGCAATGGAGTCAGGATTTCACCCTTGCCTGCGTTGTCAGCACACCTTGTCTTATGAAGGGCCCGATCCTGAGAACATCCTCAACGTCCACTGAAGTCAAACAACTTTTATGCTAGTCTGAAGCCTTCTCTGCACTACTGAACTGAACTGGTTGTTATAGAACCAGGCTATGCACAAATGATCCAATGGGTCCCCATGGGAAGTGGGAAAATACCCAGAATGCAATGAACGCACTCTGGCCCCATTCCTCGCCCAGCCTTTGCTGGGAGTTTGGCCCGTTTGGTAGCCATCAGTAAGCGAGGGGTCCCCTCTATGTAGGTGGTGTTTCCCCGGGAACCTGCTTCCACTCCCTTCAAGGCCCCATGCATGCAACGGAGAATCAGCTACATAATCCAGTTGGTAGGGCCTATGTAAACTACATGGAGCCCTTTTGTGTATGGACGCAAAGTGTGTTACAGGCAGCTGGAACCATTCTTAGCAAGACAAATATCTTTAGGGAGATCAGGCCTGATTCTGTTCTCACCATCAATGCAACTTGTTTACTTTTTTGCACTTCATTCCATCTGGATGATAGGATTAGAGTGCTCTGCTTCACTTTACAATCATTTCTCTGTTCCCATTCTTGTGCACTGACCCTAACGCCGTTGTAGCCAGGATTTTCTTCATAGATTCCAAGGCCAGGAAGGACCACTATGATCATCTAGTCTGACCTCCTACATAATACCGGCCATAGAAACCCCCCCGCCCCCACCAAATAATTCCTAGAGCAGATCATTTAGAAAAAACACAAATTTAAAATTGTCAGTGGTGGAGAATCCATCACGACCCTTGGTAAACTGTTCCGATGGTTAATTACACTCACCATTAAAAATATATGCCTTATTGCCAGTCTGAATGTCTAGCTTCAACTTCCAGGGATTCACAATTCCTATTTATATTAGAGTAGCACCCAGAGGCCCAAGTGAAAAAAGTGCCCCATCATGCTAGGCGCTGTACATATACTTACCAAGAGACAGCTCCATCCCAAAGAGTTTACAATCTAAATATACAAAGGGTGGTGAGAGAGGAAGGATGATTATCCCCTCATTACAGAGGGGGATACGGCTTATTACAGAGCAATCTGCTCAATGTCAGCGAGGAAGCCTGTAGCAGACCTGGGAATTAAACATGGGTTCACAGCCCACTGCCCTAACCCCAAGACCATCCCTTCTACCTGCAGAGAAGATTTAAATGTACATTTTAAAAGCCTACCTCATTTAAAGATTTATCCTGTCGCCAGGCCCAGTTCTGCAGCCCTCACTCAGGCATAGCCCCTGTTCCATGCCTCTGGGAATTGTGCCTATGTGAGAAGTATGTGCTGCAATAACTGGCCCATTAGGTTTTGTAAAACCCTTCTTACCAAAGCCAAATTTCAGGCCTAAAACAACTTGATAATGTCCCTTTACTTACTGTACTTTCCCCCAGTGAATTTGGTACTGAATATATGTCGGCTTTGATTCAGGGAAGGGATTTTTCTCTCTCTCTGTAATTGTCTTCAGTTTGCCGATTATTGCTTTCAGAGCTTGTGTTCCATATTTAACAGTGCCATGATGTAGGGCAGGCATAGGGAGGCTTAGCGGGAAGTACAGAGGCTGAGCAGCAGGTTTGCAGGTGAGGAAAGAATCCCCCATGGAGCAGGCAGAATGAGGGTTACTACTGCTTTGTTTCAAAGCCAGAAACATTTGAAGGCCAGATCCTCAGCCAGTGCAAAACAACACTGCGCCACTGACTTTGGAGTGAGGCCAGTTTTCACCAGCTCAGGATCTGGCCTTGAGCCTTTGACTGTTTTTAAAAATACTTCATCGGTTATTTTTCCTGTAACAGAAATCCAGGTTGTACTCTGCACACATGGGTGGGAGCCAGGAATTGCTGCGTTCTAATCCCACCACTGCCACTACAGCCTCGGGCAAATTGCAAGCTCTCTATGCCTCAGTTTCCCACACTTGTGAAATGATCCACCCTGCTGGGATGCTGTGTGGATTATGGACTCTGTTTAGCCTGATTCTCTCTTACCTTGTGGCATTGTAAACCACTGGTCAGTGTGCATATTATACGTCCCCCTCTGTGCCCAATCTGCAGAGGCTACAAGTTTGTAACCGCCCCCAGCTAGAGAGGCTTGGCTTTAACTTAAGCTGGAGCAGTTTATGCTTTTGGCTCTGCAGGGCCCCGGTTCAGTCCCTGGTGCATCAGCAGCATCATAAATGGTCATTTCCTCATGTGCAAAATGCTGGTTTAGTAACATTTTAAACCTATTTGCATGTGTGTGAATGGCACAGAAAATTCGAGGCAGGGGAGTATAAAGGTCTGTATATGCTGAATAGGGTTGTCCAACATAAGCCTTGCAACCAGAGCTGGTCAGAAAATATTTTTCAAACTGCTGAAAATATATCATGAAGAAAAAAGTCAAATTGTCACTGCTTATAGGCAGCTCCACTTGGGACCCATGGGGCATTTGCCATCGCCGGTTACAATTCAGATCCAGAGGGAGCCTCCTTATTCTTTTGAGATACGCGGTGGGAATTTTCACCAAGACCTAGTCTTCTATTCATTGCATCAGCTCCAGGCCCTATTGAAGTCAAGGAGAGTTTTGCCATTCACTTCATAGGGCCAGGATTTTTAGGGCCTGAAAGGACCATTATGATCATCTAGTCTGACCTCCTGTAGAACAAGCCAAAGAATTACACCCCATAGGCATGTCTACACGGCCGTGTAAGCCCAGGGTTAGTAGAACTCGAGTTAACAGAACCCTGGGTTTGTTAACCTAGGGCTTGAGCATCTACATTAATCTGTAACCCCAGATTAGGAATTGTAGAAGCCTGGAGCTCCAGCGTCGATATTGCATTTCACGGACCTGAGTCCAACTACTCATATCCCAGACTTCCTAGCGCCCTCCCAAAATGTGGCCCCTCTAGCCCTTTGTTCATGGTGCAGGGTGGGAAAACTTGACTGTCCACCAAACTTGACCATCCAATGGACAAAAAGTCATCCCATGGGATTGTGGGATGCTTTTGGTGGGCTCCCAGAACATGAGTCCAGGGGGGGCGATATCTATACAGCAAAGCAATAGGGGTGGGTCCCAGCTTGACTCAGGCTCAGATCTTCCACCTCCATAGGGTCCTGGGACTCTGGATCTGACCCCTGGGTTAGCTCGAAGTGTGTGTAGACAGACTGGGTGTTAGGCTTGATCCTGATTTTAAATCCCAGGTTTACACTGCAGCGTCAACATATCCAGTAATCCTGCATCTAGCACAACAACTTGTTAAACTGTAGCATCTCTTTTAGAAAGGCATCTAGTCTTGATTTGAAGACTTCAGGTGATGGCAAATCTCTAACGTCCCTCAGTAATTGTTCAACTGTTAAAAATATGAGCCTTATTTCTAGGGCTGGTCTTATTCCACTCAAAACTATAATTTTTTTAAAGTGAAAAATGGCTCATTTTGGATAAATTAAATTTGTTTTCCCAAAAATTTTCCCAATGAAAAAATCCAACCTCCAAAAACTCCCCCTTCCTATTTTCTTTCCCTCCCTTTCACCCTTTTTCATGTTTCCATTTTCCTACTGCAAAAAAGGGGGGAACAAAAAAAAGGGTTCTTTTTTTGGTTAAAAAACCCCAGAAAATTTAAAAAAAAAAACAAAAAAAGTGGAAACTTTTGGGGGGGGGGGGGAACTTCGCTTACTTCAACTTTCCCTACAACCTCCAGACTTTTCTCCTACTTCCCTGCATGAGCCATCAAGGCACCAGAAGGATACCAAATTCATTCTGGTTCTGCTGCGCTGTTCACAATTTGCAACTGAGGTTGTTGGGTTTTTTTTCCTCAATGTAAAACCTATTCATCACCTGAGCTCCCTCCAGCCTTGTTCTTTTATTTCTTTTTCTTTGCCTCCCCCCACCACTACCATTTATTTGAAGCTCCTGGTTTCCCCCCCTCCTCTCTTTTCCTCCCAACGCAACATTTGAACAACTCCAGTCAGCGAGATTTGTAAGTAATTGTGCAGCAAGGGTGACATTTAGATGCATAGTCCCAGAATAAATAGCATGGATTTGCTTTGGCTGAAACACTAAATTTAACCAGCCAAGAGTCTCTGAGATTGAAAGAGATTTCTGTCTCAGGAGACAGGCAAATGCAAAGCACCGGGAGATGGGATATACACATACACACACCTCATTGGGAATTAACAGAGTCTCAATCAGCCCCCCATTCATCCTTCCTGCCATGCGCTGTTGTTCCTCTGAAAGCCTCTAATCATTTCTCTTATCTTCAGGATGAAAAAGCTTCTGGTTAAAGAATGGTGTGCCTGCCTCTGCGGAGATTCATGCGAGGAGGCTGTGAGCAGCTCTGTTCTAACCCAAGGGCGGGCAGGAGGGGGATGAAGCAGTTCAGTGTCTCCCAAAGAACTCCTGCAGTCAGTGGTACCTATTGGGGGGCTGTTGCCCCCAGCAGCCAGGGGAAGGGGAAGACTGATGTGACATAGCTATGGCCTGCCACGGTCCTGTGGAGTTAACGAGCTGACTGATCTGGCCTGAATTTTGATTCTATCCAGTAGGGGGTCGGGGTACACTCAGTCCAGCCCGTTCGTTACAACGATCAGGGTCCTGCACAGTAAGCTAGACGGTGCTAAGATAGATGATGCAGGCGGCTGAGTGCTGCACCTGCACTGCTGCTCGGGACCAGGGATCCATTTCAACCTCCTCAGCCCATTCAGCCTCCAGCCAATCTTCACTGAGACCGCCCACAAGGGAGTGAATTAAAACACCGCTGTATATAGCTGCCTAATGGAAACTGGACGGAGAGCCACCCACCTATTGTCAGAGTATGGACATGGATCTCCACTGTCACTCCTAGAAGTAGTGGGGGACGGGTCATTCTAGTTGGGCACAGGGCAGTGTGTGTATGGGGGAGGGAATAAATTGTCTGACACTGTCCACGCTGTGCCTCTAGAGCGGATCACCAGCGGTCTGATCAGGCCAGCACCTCTCTCTTTCACCGTGCTCTCATCCATTCACACAGCTTCCCTTTGCCTCTCCTCAGAGTGGCAAGCGCCGTCCTGCACAGACACTTCCTCACCTTGACTCTGGCTGCCCTCCCTGCCCTGCTCTTGGCCCTTTTTAGTTGAGCTTGTTTCTTTTTGGGACCCTCCCCTGGTTGTCAGCTCAGTGGGGCCGCTCCCACCAAGTGAGATCAAACACAGAAGCAGCTTTCGCCACCATCAAATTCAATTTTAAAACTGGGGAGGACGAGGGCTGGGTGCCCAGTGGGAAGGAATCGAATGCAGCTAGTCCTGTCCCTCCCCAGTCCCTCTGTGTTCCGACTCCCCCAGCTCTGACCTCCCGGGTCAACTTCTATAGCAGTTCAGCATATTTTCAGTGTGAAATAAATGTTATTTTCTCACAGGCCTAAGCCCAATTCATCTTCCTGTCAGGGAGAATCACAGAGAGAGCCTGAGCAGCAGAAGGCTGCTTATTGCCTACATACGGCAAAAGGGATAATGTTACCACGCACACACACAAATCCCCGCTTCCTTGTTTAATCAAGTCAAAACACGGATTATATGAGGTTGAAAAAGAGTTACCTTGTTCTCCTCACCACCGGTCCCTTTGTTCCGTCCAGAGCTATAAAACCCTTTGCGATTTTTATCTTTTCATAAACTTTTATTGAATCTGATGGTGCGAGGGCCACGGAGCACCATCCAATTAAATTTCCCCGTAATCCCGCTCTTAACTCCACCATGTCGCGCCGATGGGAGACTAAGAACTAATAAAGATGACAAATGAGCGGAGATAAACCAAACAGAGTTGGAAAGGAGTATGGGGGGCAAGAGGGCACAGGCAAGGGACTTTAATAGTGTAAGCTGTAACCCCAGTAACTCACTAGAAATATGGCTTTCATATACTGCCGGGCAATCAAAGCTTCCTAAAGCTGGTATTAAATACTGCAGTGCTCGTTCCCCAACCGGGCAGTTCTTGGGAGGCGGCCCAGAGACCTCACTTCATGTTATGGAGAGGCAGCAGGCAAAGAGCGAACTGTCGTCCTGTTACTCAACCTCATCAATAGAGCCGATTGGAATATTTTTGACATGTTTGTGAGACAGAGACTCTCTAGCTTCATGGTCACAGCACTAGCCTGGGACGTGGGAGATGGTGGGGACGTGGGAGATCCAGCTTCAAGTCCCTGCTCTGCTTGAATCTGATTGATCGGGGATGAAAACAATACTCGAAAGCAGGGGCTTGACCCGGGCCCACACCCGTCTGAATCTGACGCAGCTTCTCTTTCACAGAAGCATTCCAAAGGTTTGAGTTTTGTTCCCACACAGAACGAAACAAACGTTCAAAAGTTGCCAGGCAGCAGAACTGTTATCCTCAGGTCACCCCTACTTTAGTACTTATTGGGTCCTCCTGCAGGCCTGACTCACCCCTTTGCAAGCATTTTCATTGGGCGGGACCCCTTTGCTGAGGGGCCTGCAAAAGCCCCCCCCCGCCACTTACGCGTTATGGTAACTGTGTGTGTGACAACTGCTGTCTAGCCTGACGCACCTGGGATTGAACCAGGGAGCTTCAGAGCTCGAAAGCTCTCCAGGTGGGACCTTTAGAAACACAGCCTCCACGGAGCAGCTCAGAGGGGGGCCTCTAACACCCATTCTCACCAGTGGATTCCCACTGCAATGGTTCCTGGAAAAGGCTTGGGGGCATTGTGCTGGCCCTTTGCCCTGAGGTGTTTCACCCCACAAGACTAACCTGGGCACGAATTGTTTAATCCAAAATTAAACACCTTTTTTTTTAAACCAAAAACATGTTGTTGCAAGCAGAAATGGGGGTGGGGCTAGTTGAAAACCATTTTTTTAAATCCCCATTGAAAAATAATGTGTGTTTTCCAAGAAGCTCTATTCCTAACCAGCTCCCCCATCCCTTGGAGAGAGGGCCCATGCCAAAAAATCAGAGACAAACGCCAGGCTGTTTGAAATATGAATCGGTATGCAAATGTCCTGGGTCATACCCATCTGGAGTCTCTAGCTGGCTGATTCATAAGCCACTTCCTCAGTCCTTGCACTGTGCACAGATGGGGCTTTCTGAGGGACTTCTGTGTTCAGTAATTGTTTTCTACCAGACGTAGAGAAAACACACACACACACACAAAGCCTTAATCCCAACCATTTGGCAAAGCTTTGCTGGAGGGATTGTTGCACACAATGCACAGAGCAAGCCTCGGACATGAGAGGTCTGAGCTGGAAAGGGAGAGGAGAGGAGACAGGCGCCTGGAATCCGCCCTTCTCCCGTGAAATAAAAACACAGAACAACATTTTCCTGTTGTTTCGGAATCAAGAAAGGAGGGAGGGACAATGGAGACCTGCAAGGCAGGGCTGTCTGTGTTTGTGCCCCATTGCTGGGCAGAGCTGCCTTGACTCATTGTAGAGATTTGGGGTCGAGACTGGAACTGGAGCAGCTGGGAGCTCCCCCATAGCCCGTTCTCCCACACCTTCTTCCGAGAGAGACTAGAACTGGAGTAGCTGTTAGCTCACCCACAAGTAGTCATAAGGAGAGCCCCAGGAAATTCATTTATTTCTTTTTTAGAATTTTATTGGGGTTTTTTTGGAAATTTCATTTTACAGGGAGGACCTGTGGAGGGGATCAGGTCCTGCCCCCAGTGGGCTGGGAGGCCCTGGGGGATGGGGTTTTACAGGGTGAGCCTATCCTAGGCTCGCCCTGTAGCAGCGGCTTCTGTCCTCCAGGGGCTGGGCCCTGCTCCGGGCATTATGAGCTGCTGGCCCATAGGGTTGCAGAATCGCTCAGGTTTGGCCAAGCTGCCGGAGGCAGCCATATTTGAGTGAGTGATTCTGCATCCCTGTGCACCAGACACAACATCCAGAGTGGAGAGAGCCAGGCTCCGCGCCGCAGGACAGGAGCCGCTGCCTCAAGGTACGTGTTTTGTTTTATAGGTTTTGCTTTGCTTTATTTCATGTTATTTCGCATTTACAAAAAACCTGGGGCTCCGGGTTAGGAGTTTCCAACAGCCAGTGTTACGGCATCATTCTTCGAGCATCTCCTGCTGGGAGAGACTGGGCCAGGACTAGCTATGGTGGTCCACCCTTCAGCATGTGGCTGGTGCACCTCCCTCTCTAAATACCTACAGCTTTGCAGACCATAAGAACGGCCATACTGGGTCAGACCAAAGGTCCATCTAGTCCATCTATCCTGTCTTCCGACAGTGGCCAATGCCAGGTGCCCCAGAGGGAATGAACAGAACACGTAATCATCAAGATCGCTCTCTTGCCTCCTATCTGTGCACCCCAGACAAGTGAATTCCAAACATCGACCCCTCTCAGAGGAAGTACCACCCCTTTCCGCCACTTACAGGTGAAATCCCAATAGCTTCAGAAAGGTTTCCCATCTCAGTCGTATTTCACTCCCCCATAGCCAGAGCTCCTGCAACGCCCCCTGCTGGAAGAGACTGGCAGCTCCCCCATAGCCAGAGCTCCAGCATCATCAGTGCCCACTTTTTGGACAACACCATTAATTGCTTCACCATTGCTTCTCTTGCCCGGCAGAGGGAGAACGGCTATTTAATCTGGGGCGATGTGGTTTCATTTCCAAGCACCGAGCCCACAGGGGTGGAGATCTGCGTAGCACACAACAACCCAGCAGCCCCGTGCTCTCCCTGCGAAACTTTTGCAGCGCTTCCAAGCTCCAATTTCAGCGCTCAAACCGCATTGAACAGTCCTTTCATTGCTTTTCATTAACACACAGAGACAATGGTTGCTGTGGCAGCAAAGTGGAGATACCAGAACCTGCACCTCTCCTGCAGTCTAATCAAAGAGCTGTCTTGGGCAATTAGCGGCCTTCCTCCTGAAACCAAAGCTTCACACCCGTAAATATCCTCCAATTTTTTTTTTTACTGATATGCATAATTAAAACTTCCGACTATGCCATGCTTTGCTGAGCAACACGTCAAGTGCACCTGTCCTAGGGAGCAGAAGACAGTAACTTGTACAGGAATGTACGGCCCGGGCACAAAGCCATTATTCAGCCAAGCTTTGATGTAACTAGCTCAAGCACCCATAGCAGTGACGCTATGAGTACGTACCCAGGCTCCCTTGGGCTGCTAGCCTGTGCTGCCACAGCTTCACTGCTATTGGTTCCCATGCTAGCCAGATCGGCTACGGCTACACATGCAGCCATCACCCCTCCGCCTGCAGTGTAGACACACTCCTGTTTAAATGCCTGGGAAAAGAACTAAGCCTTGCACTGTGCCCTAAAGCCAACTCAGGCTCCCTCCACTGAGGATGCTTATTTTCCAGCTCTCCTCAATATCTATAATAGAGGGACTGTTAGATAAAGTAGCCCAGCTGACCTCGATAGAGCCAGGGGAGAAAGGTAGTGAGCTGAACAGATCCACGGTCACCACCTTGAATTGCTCTGCGAAGTTCTGGGGACGGAAGAAGACTGACCCATCAGCAAAGATGTGAAGGTCTCTGGGTACGTCTTCACTGCAGAGTTAGCTCGAGTTACTCCCGTCGAGTTTGCCCAGCTCGAGAGAGAGCGGCCACAGTGCGAAATAACCTTCGAGCGGCTGTGTCCACACTGATGCTGCACCGACTCTGGTGTAGCACTGTCACTATCAGTGCTAGGGCACATCCCTGGGTTCTTAGTTCTTCACCAATCTAAGCCACTCCAAATGTTTTTTCCAAGTGAATTGTGGGAGAACTTGGCTTTTGTTTCCGGGCACATGGAGGGAATTGTGGGAAGACATTAGTGGACTCATCGCGCTTGAGTGGGGCTATCCTTTTTCCACACGACGGAGTGGCCATGTTAGCAACTGATGAGTTGTGCTAACTTGGACTTTAGCCTGCACCTCCTGACAGGCCAGCCAACTCGAGTTAAAAGCACCGCCGGGCCCACGTTATGGTTTGTTGTGTGCAAATGGGACTTGAATTAGGGACAATGCTTGAGTTATAACTGGAGTTAACTTTGCAGTGAAAACGAGGCCTATAGCATGGACAGAATATATCCAGAAGGGTGCACAGAACAACTTCCTCTGACTTTCTGAAGGGGAGAAAAGAACCAGGAAGGAGAGAGGTAATAGATAATAGGCATGATGGGATGAAACTGAGAGCAAGAAAATGTCTGCTGAGGGGCAGGCACTGTTTCCTAATGGTGAGATGTGTTAGTTGGTTGGCTCATTACCCCAAGCGAAGTGAGGATAGCACAATGTCGGAGAATAAACTGCTGTACCGATGCAGCTGCACCACATGTGGTGAAGACACTCAATGCTGACGGGAGAGAGCACTCCCGTCGACATGATAAAACCACCTCCGTGAGCAGAGGAAGCTACGTGGGCGGGAAAAGCTCCCCGCCGACATAGTGCTGCACCCACGAGCGCTTATGTCGGTGGAATTTACATCACTCAGGGGTGGTTTATTCACACCCCTGAGTGGCATAAATTATGCTGGCATAGGCTATGTCTACACTACAGTTTAAGACACACACATGGGAGTGGCTTGGGAGAGTTGCATTTTGAGCAGAGGTCTCCAAGCATCAACCCGGAAAGCGAGCGGCTTCCATTTGAAGAGCATTTGCATAACTCCCCACGAAGCTGCCAATTGCAACAGGCAGCTTCTTCATCAAAGTGGGTATAGACGTCAGCTCTAAATCCCAGCAGGACAGTTCCATGTCAGCAGAGAGAGAGAGAGCGCGCGAGCGAGCACATGCACACAGGGCATGCTGGTGTGTGCGCCTGCCTGGCTCTGTGCTCCCCGATGGGAAAACTCTCTGTAAGCTTCCGGGCATAGAAAGGGGGATGGAGATGGAGAAGAGGTGGGGGGATAGTGTTGGGGGGGATCCTTCAGCCTTGTGCCCACTCTCTGCTTGCACATAACAAGAGCGCAAGGAATGACAGTAGCATTGCACATGATTCAGACACACACAGAACCACCCCCGTCCCTCCTTCAAGGGCCCTACAACTCCGCATGGGACCTTTCGGGCATTTTATTTTGAAATATTGCTGCCTCCATTTTGAGCATTTCCCCGATCACCGTCCCCTCCCGATCTCTTAATAGGCACATTTGCATGGGAGCCAGGGCTCTGCTGCTTAAGGGCCCAGCTGCTCCTGCTGCTTATCCCCAAAGCTGTGTGAGGCATTTGCAAACTCAGGGCAGAGCTCTCCAGGTTTCCTGGTTGATTACAAACTCCAGACTCAAACCAGCTTCACTGAAGGAGTCTGCACACCTGGGTCCCTTCCTGACTAAACATGGGCCGGGTCCAGCATTAATTCACGCAAGACAAAGGGCAGAGGAGAAAGAGAGGAAGTGACTTGCCCAAGGTCACTCAGAAGAACAGTGGCAGAGTGAGGAATAGAACCCAATGTCCTGGCACCTAGGCCAGTGCCCTATCTACTAGACTATAAGGATACATCTACACAGCAATTAAACACCCGCAGTTGGCCCGGGTCAGCTGACTCGGGCCCGCGGGGCTCAGGCTGGGTGCTGTAAAACTGCAGTGAAGATGTTCTGGCCTGAGCCTGGGTTCTGGGATCCTCCCCTCTTGCAGGATTCAATTTTATAGCCCTGCAGCCCAAGCCTGAGTCAGCTGACACAGGCCCTAGGCAGTGCAGACATACCCTGATACTCCTACAACACGCCCCTGCTCTTTTCTGAGTCTTGTACCTGGATTTGGCTCCCATGAGGTCCTGCTCACTGCGTGCTGGGCTGGGGCTCAGACGCTCGGATCTCTTCCTCCCTGTGAGCCCCACACTGGGACTTGTTTCCTGGGAGCGTCCTCCCGCTATGAACTTTGTGCCAGGACTCTGCTCCCTCTGGGAGCTCCTGCGAGCTCCCGGGGTCTGTGTTCCCAGGAGCTTCTGCCCCTGGGGCTCCGCTCTTTGGAGTCAGTCCTGTGAAATTAAGTTTCTTCCAGCTCCAGTGCATTTTCCACTCTGAGTGTCTGCCTTTGTATGAACCCAAACCACAGGGGACATGAAGCAAAGCCACGCAGAAAAGGTCCACCCCATATTTGTGAAGCTGCCTAATCTCACTTGGTTGGTGCTCTATTTTAGGGATTTATACTGCTGCCCATCACTTTGGCGTCCTAGCCCATCACATAAAATTAATAGCAAAGTCCCTACTGTTCTTCCTGGAATCTCTGACACATCTCCCTTTTCAGGGTCAACACCACTCTGGTTTGAGTAAGTTTCTGTGAGGGAGGCATTCGTAAGGGTTTGAGAATAGAAGGGTGCCCTAGCCTAGGGTGATCAGACAGCAAATGTGAAAAATAGGGATGGGGGTGGGGGGGTACTAGAAGCCTATATAAGAAAAAGACCCCAAAATCGGGACATCTGGTCACCCTACCCTAGCCCCACTTAGGGCAATGCCTTTCTCCCCCAGCTCCTGTATTTCACCAGCCTGAAGACTGCTTCTCTGTAGTCATTTCTTTTCATTTCTAAGACCCACGTAATGGCCTTTGATTGGGCGCTGCTGCTTTTAATTCACACACCACTGACTCATACGCCCCAATCTCCAGCTCCCTCTTCCCAACTGTGCACCGAATGACACGCTGACTCAGAGAAGCTGTTTGGATACACTAAGTAAAATATCAATGGATTGCTTTTTAAAAAAAAAATGTCTTTGAGAGACTCCATGAGTATCACACAGCTGCAGGTTTGCGGCTGAGTATCTGCAAGAGTCTTTGTTTTTGAAATCCTCTGTGACCTTGTGTTTATTAATTGGTGTGGAATTTATTTATTCCACATGCACAAGCAACTTTAATGAGTCTCTTATTCAGAAATTTTTAGCTTCAAGAATCACCCATGTTGTGGTGTGTCCCTGAGCTCCCACGAGAGCAGGGCTACAGACAGGCTTTGGAAGGGGCAGGTGCACAGATTTCCCAGCGGTTGGGATAAAGGAATTTGCCCGGGTGTGTCTGGCTGGGCCCAGCTACTGTGACCAAAGCCAAATTTTTGCTCCAGTCCTCTTTAATAAATGCAACATGCTGGCTAAGCGTGTTGTGCGCCATGGAGGTTAGCAGGAGAGCTGGCTGGAAAATGAGGCGAGAATGGATTCTACTGAAAATTTTAACCAAAATGAGGGGAAGGGAGAGTTTTTGTTGAAATTTTCAGCTGAAAGTTGTCTCTCTCTCAAAACCTGATTTTCCTCCCCGTTTTTTGCTGAAATTTTTCAGTTTCCATTTTTCTGACCAAAAAAATTCATTTTGTCAAAAACCCAAATTTTTTGTCAACAAGAAGTGTTGATGGAAAAATGTCAAGCTAGTCTAGATAACAACCTGCTACTGCTGCAAGCTCAGAGGAGTTATACCTTTAGCTCAGGCAGTAAGGGCTTGTGCTTTCCGGGCCTGATCCGAACCCCTTCGAAGTCAATGAGAGTCTTTCCATTGACTTTCATGGGCACAGAATCATGCATGTAATTCTGAGGCCCTGCGTTTGATCCTTTCGGGCAAGCTGGAGTGGAATGGAGATGGTTCCATGAGCAAGCCCTGCATGTGAATAAATGTGACTCCAAAGAAAATGAGTTTTAAGACCCAGCTGAGTGATTTCAGCCAAAGCTGCCCAGAACCATTACAAAAATGCTACTCCACATCAAATTCATCGATCTGATTCTGGGCCCTGGGAGCTGCCAGCAGAGTGCCTGCCGTGATTCTGACCCATTTGAAGAGCTAATGGATGCCAAACCCAGTTAGTGGTCTGAGGTCTCCAAAACGTCACTGGTAAGGGTTTTGTTTCATCATCATGGCAAATCCCAAAGGGCTGTAGCCTCCTTGGAAATTGCGCACCACCCGGATCAGTCTCTAGCTAGGTCCTTAAGATGGTCTCAGAGAGAATATTTTAAAGTACAGTAAAAGCAGGGATCGGCAACATTTGGCACACGGCCCGCCAGCGGCGGCCAGCACATCCCTGGGCCCACGCCGCTTCCCGCAGCCCCCATTGGCCTGGAGCGGCGAACCTCAGCTAGTGGGAGCTGCGATCGGCCAAACCTGTGGATGCAGCAGGTAAAGAAACCGGCCCGGCCCACCAGGGGGCTTATCCTGGCGGGCCGCGGGCCAAACATTTCCAATCCCTGAGTCGGTGGCTGTATTCTTTCAAGCAAGGGAAGGGAAAGAGAGCTTTTAGTTTGTCTGTCTTCCCTGCCCCATTCACCCTCTACAGCTATGAGAGGTCTTTCTGATGTTCTAATAGAGGTTAGGAGTAAACTTCCTCTGTGGTCAGGTTATTCCATAACTCCATATTTCATGGGAGAATTGGGTGGGGAAAAATGGTTTTATTGTCTCAAGAACTTTCAAGATTTCTAAAATGTCTCCGGTCTCAAAAATCAGCACCAGAAATCAAAACCTCAAAAATTGTTATGAACTGTAAAAGTTTTTGGATGGGGTCAATTCAAAACTTTTGTTTAGATAATTTCAACATATTTTGTTTCCATTTCAACCAATTTTATTCCTTTATAATTCCCTCCAATTTCTAAATGAAAAAGTCATGTTGAAATTGTCATGAAATGAAAAGTCATTTTCAAAACACCCCCCACCCCTTTTTTTCTTTTTTTTCCCCAAAATCATGAAAACTGATCCTTTCCGAGGAACAGCTTCTCTTGACAAATCTGCATTTTCTGAGAGAAAATACTGGGCTAGATGGTTCACTGTTTTGATCCAGTCTAGCAATTCCTACCTAACAAGGAAGTGCCTCAAAACTGCCATGCCATTGGCCAGGTCCACAACTTGCTGGGTGGCCCGAGGGCAGGTGCGCACATGCTGGGCGGGGAAACGAAAAACTTGCAACTCCAGCTTGGTACCAGGCCTATTCCAGCCTGCTAACAGCCCTTCCAGTGTTTCTTTGATTCCTCCTAATTGCCCCCATAGCTGGCAATGTGTGACGCTCCTTTTCTCTCCTCCCTTAATTTTTCCTGCTGGCTCCCTCTCCCTCAGCATGTCCCAAGTACAGTTGGTCTATTTAGAAGGCACATTTGAAATGGCCTTTTGAATCAGCAGCGGATGCCATTCATTCAGCCAGCCTGGCATTTTCCAGCCATTAATAGCAATTTATGGAGCTCCGCGACCCCTTCCGCCTTTCCAGTGCTTTAACCTGTGAACCCTTCAGTCACTGGCCGCTGGGCTTTAACCACCACCAGGGCTGCTTTTCTGCTTGGTCACAGCCTTAGTCAGAGGCCAGCAGTGTTCAAATCCCTCCAGACAAGAGCCCTTTGAACGGGCTCTTCACAGCTCCTTCGCAATGAACTTCACCCTGTGACTTTTCTTTCATTCCCACTTCCCACCCCTGGGGGATGCTAGGGGTTCAGAGACTCGCATTGACTGCAGTGGGCTTTTGATCAGGCCCTAGGTACTATTAAGGTGCTAAGATCCTGTGACTTTCTGCCCATCAGTGGGCTCAGGGTGTGGGTACACCGCCATCTGAGCTACCCCTAAGAACACCCCCCTGCTTCACTGATGCCCTTAGCACTGAGCTCCTTCTTGGAAGACCACGCACGGCCCTGCAGGACGCTAGCGGGCTCAGTGTCCGGGAGCCCCATTCTTTGCTCGAGCTGGAAGGGCAAGTGAACTCCAGCGCCGTAGGATTCTGCTTACCTAAACTCTCTTGTGGGACTGAGGGACTGGCATAGATCTTGGTAACATTTATTACGTGACAAGAGTGAGCGAACAGGAAGCTTACGACTGCCATTAGTGTGCAATGAAGCACACCCAAGGTTGATGTGTTTTGTCAATTTAGTATCTACAAAACTCGCTGCCTCAGGGCAGCCATAATCCTGTGCTTGTGTGTGTGTGCTTGTGTGTGTGTATGTGTTTCTCTCTCTCATCAGGCTCCCTTTGTGGATTAGATGCCAAAAACATGGGCATGCTTCCATACAGCCATTCGGTTCCCGGCAGCACCTCTGACCCCAGAGACCCACACTCCGCCTGCCCTCCTGTAGCAGCATGCCAGGACTCCTCCACTGATGCCCTCTGCCCCACCCCCTCCCATGCTGGGACTCGGGTCCCCGGAGCTCCTTTCCCCTCTGAGCCTGGGAAGCTCTTACCTCCCTCCAAACCATGGGCGACAGGCTAAGGGAGGCTGTGCCTCCCCAGACAGCCCGGCGTGGTGCCGCCCACACTCTTCCCCGAGGGGCTCCCTCCTGCTAGCCCTTCCCTCTTGGCCCCAGCCCAGGCAAGCTGTTCGTCTTCAGGGAACCGTGCTGGGACTTGGGGTGGCTGGGGCTGCCTAGCGCTGCGGGGAAGAGCTAGGGGTGATGGGGGTGGGGGACAACTGCCTGCCAATCATGGGGGGGCTCATGTTCCCCAGTGCTCCAGGGCAGGCGGGCTGGTGGGCAAAGGGAGGGAGGAGGTGCTCTGGCAGGAGGGGTGGGACCAGCTAGGGGCTAGCCTCCCCAAGCTGGTGGTTCATTCATCATCTATGCTTCAACCTCCCTGTGGAAATTGGGTTCCCGGGTGCTCCTGCGCCCTTGGAACTCCATGTTGGGACTCTGCTCCTCTGTAACGTTATGGTTCCATGTCTTACCCCAGCCTTGGCACTGAACTCTTGAGCATCTGCCCATGGGAGCTGCTGGGTGCTAAGGCCTGCTGGAAATTACACTGCCTCTAGAAGTGCCCATTCCAGGAACCCTATCCCTACTCATTACACAATGCTGCCTTCTTTTTTTGCGTGTGTAGCACAAGTAAAAAGGCATAATTGAAGTCTTGTAAAGAAGCCCAGTCCCGCAGAATGACTTAATATAGTAAATCATTTGGAGTCTCGTAATTATTTTCTTTAAAACTACAATTAGCTAATAAACCTCCAGGTTTTTTCCCTTCTCTTCTTGCTAGTGCTGCATAATGCAGTAATTGCGTCATGAGTGCTCAATCCCTGGCAGGAATGAAAAGGACACACACACACCCCAGCAGAAAGAAAGGACTTGCCCTACTGACTCAGGGTGTGACCTCTGCCATCAGATGTCAACAAGGCTCCATGCAGGCAGGGAAGGTGGGAACTGTGCCATGTAGTTGGAGGGAGTTTTGTGTTGTAGGTTGTAGTAGAAAGACAGCCTGAAGCATGGGCCTGAAACAAGAAATGAGGCCAGAACTAAAATCAGCAAGAGTCAGGCTATGAGCAAGAGTCAGGCCCTGGTACAAAGTAAATGCTTGCTGACAGTTCACTATCCGGTATATGAACTTGGCAAGAATTTGTCTGGCGTTGCTAAAACACAGACGTTCTTAGGAAGTACTAAGCACTAGGTACTCGTGTAAACACATTCCAGAGGGGCAGTCCCAGATCACCCCAATACGAGTTATGATACAAATGCACTCCCCAAAGATGGTACAGCGGCACACTGACCCCTCGTAGAGATAAGGTCAGGATGATGGATGGAGAAGCTTTGATCAAACCCGCGGGTACAAGGTGGTCACTTAGCAGGTCGGAAGGGTACTACATAACTTGTTTGTATCCGTGTATAAAAGAGGGGTCACACAAGGCATGTCTTTGTCCGGCCTTGGTGGGGGTGGAAGGTCCCGCCACTCACTGAGCCAAGTCCATTGTAACAGGCATACATGTGTGTGTCCCCGCATAGAGTCTACCGGGCACTAGGACCATGCGACATTCACAATAAACCTGCCCGAGCGCCTTCGCCACCAAACCAAGTCGGTTGTTTTCTTGGGCGGTTCGATCGAGGTCTGCTGTGTCAGCTACCTGGCCAGAGCCGGGGCAGCACACAGAGAGAACACGCATGCAGCCAACAACTGACCACGCAAGTGAACATCAGTTATCCATGATCGGGCAAAGACGGACGGAAGTCGTACAAGTGGGGCAGTGGCAGGGCAAACTTCTCACTCACACACACACACCTCTGCCCTGAGCAAGGTGTGAGGAGGTCAGTTTACTTGGCCCATCCGGTACTTAGCCTCGCTGCTGAGATTGCCACATATGGAGCCTGCTATCACTACTGATGTCGGGGATGGATTTCAGCCCCATTCCACACTGGCCACTCATCTGTAATAACTTCTGGGTTATGACTGCACTGCAGTTATAGCTGTGGGGAAAGATGGCCTAGTGGTTAAGGAACTGGAAGTGGTTAAGGATCTGTGTTCAATTCCCATCTCCCCTACAGATTGATTGTATGACCTTGGGCAAGTCACATCACTTCTCTCAGTGCATCATCTCATGCTGTAAAATACAGAGGGGAAAAAAAGTGATTCTTTCCTTCTACCCCTTCTCTCTCATCTATTAGTTTGTCAGCTCTTCAGGATAGGAACGGTCTCTCACTTTGTCCTGGTCTCCACTGTTGTTGAACCCATTTAACTACACCAGTTTAATAACCAATATGGCTAAATCAGTAACCGTCCTAGTACGGAAGTGAAATTCAGCAAAATAAGCTATACTGCTCCAAAGGTGTTTCCATCTATATGACTGCATTCCCACTAGGGGATTACCTTGGTTGTTAAATCATACAAAACCTGTGTGCAGCAGTCTCCTAAGTGTCTGTACAGCACCTAGAACAGAGGGACCCTGATCTCAGTTGGGGCCTCTAGGTATATTAGTATATTATTCGTACTTCAGTAGCACCTAGGTTGAAGCCCCAGTCATAGACCAGCTCCCCCCTCCCCCATTGGGCTAAGTCCTGTATAAAACACAGAACAAAAAGATGGTACTTGCCCCAAAGAGTGTCCAACTTAGGTCAATAACAACATCTTTTCCTGAACTGGTTGCAACACTGTTCCACGCAGGACCTTAACTGTATTCACAGATTGTGCAGCACTTTGGAAATTCCAAGGTCTGGGATCATAATGCAAGTCTGATCCCACTGGCAGTGCCGTAACTCAGTCGCCTAATGGTCTGTTGCACGTGTATTGAAGACAAGACCTCACCCACCACCAGTCCAGGTAAGCCCCAGGCCACCAATCAAGCAGTGAAAGGTGCTAAACAGAGCCAGTTAGGGAATTATTCTTCCCCCCCCCAAAAAAACAACAACAATTTCTTCAAATCACTTTTGTTTTCTAAAGACTTTGAAAAATGTCTTGGATTTTTTCCAACAAAAGTGCAGAAAATGCTTCTTAAATTTTCAGGGTTTTGTTAAAAGCCAAAAAAATGGAGTAAAATCAATTTTTTTTTCTGTGAAAGCTGATATTTTATCAAAAAGCCATTTTTGCATCAAGAAAAAACTGAGGATTTTTGACCGGCTTAGTACTGAATGCGAGCACTAGTTCTCAGAGCCATCCATTTCTCCTGAATGTTCTAATCAGAATTACCCTTTACTGAGAGAAGCTGCTTTAATCACAGGAGAGACAACAGAATGCTTGGCACCAACAGCGTTTTTAGACACACACACAATCTCTGATGGAAATGTTCTTTCTTCCTCCCATGCTGCTGTTCACAACTGCCCTGGGCTGAGATCTCCAGAACTTAAAAGTGAGAAGGGGGTAGAGAAAGGTTAACCAAGCTGTCAAATTTTTTTCTTCTTCAGATGGCAAAACAGTGAAATGTGTTTACTGTTCAGCACTGGGAAACTAACGAGAAATAGATACTCCAGCTGCAAGACACTAACTGCCTTTGACACCAGTGACGGCCTTTTGGTCGGAACAAATTCACCCAGTGCCTAAACGGATTATTTTGAGTGTCTGTTGGTTTGACAGCACCAACTCTGCAAATATTTTAAGTGGTCGAACTGCCTTAGTTTATCTATGTATCTACAGTACTTCGCTGAGTGTGAGCAGCAGCAAAGCAAATCAGTGGGTAAGCCTCCTGGGGCAGAGACCCTTCCTTGCCATGCGTATGTACAGCATGGCAAGGAACTCATTCTGATTGGGCCCTGGTTGTTACATTGTATTATAGTAACAACCATCCCCACCACCCTTTATCCATACCGAGGTAGAACTTCCAAATGGCAGTTCAGTTTGGAGACATGCCCAATAGTTCTGATGTTGCCGGTCCAAGTCAATCTCAGGTCAGCAAATCTGAGATGGAGATTTCATGAAAACGGGTTTTTGAGTGAAATTCTTGGTATTTCAGACTTTCACATGGGCTGAAAATACTGCAGGAAAAACCCTTTAACTCCTGTCAGGATCTCCTGCAATTCCAATCCTAAATAGCTCTCTTCATGAACCTTAATTTTGACCTGCTCCAACCCCATGCTGTTCCAGTCCTACATCTCCTACACATCTCTGCTGACGCATCTCAATCCTGACCTGCTCTTCCTTCCACTATACACATCAACAGGCAAATTAAGACTAATTGATTGTTTAGTGATAGGTGAAACTGTCCATCAGGATTAGATGTTTGCAGTGTTGTCATAACAATGTTGGTCCCGAGGATATTAGAGAGACAAGGTGGATGAGGCAATATCTTTTGTTGGATCAAGTTCTGTTGATGAAAGAGACGAGCTTTTGAGCTCTATGCAAGATCACTCACCTGGTCTTTCTAGCATCAGGAACCTAGACAAGGCAATCAAACTCATTCTCCTTGGGACTGAGCTTTCAGCACATCTCATACCTATATTCATAGTCAATAATTAAGTCTAAAGATGCTCAAGGCAGAGCAGCTCTGCAGCAGGAGGGCACAGCTTAGAAGAGTGATAGTCAAGTGACTTTAAGGCCTCCAAGAAGCGCAATAACCCTGCAGACAAGCACTGTGTCTCGTCTCATTGGTATCATAAGATATGAAAAACAGGAAGAAATGAAGAGACACTGGAGTAGATATGATGACAAAGTCATCAGTGAAAGCAGCAGAACAATGGCAAGCAGCCCAGTTCCCTTTGAGGACCCGAGTCCAGCATTCAGCTCCGAGCTCTGCCTTGACACTCATGCATGGTATTTTCCAAGACTGATTGGTTTGGAGAGAAATTCCTGCTGAGTGGGTTATGGATTTCTGGAGCAGCAGAGGGTTCTGTTGTACTGCATGGCAGGGTTTATTTGCAAAGGCTCCGCTTGAGGTAGGTGTGTGCAGTGGGGATTCAGATGATGGGTGCCAGCAGCAGAGCTCATAGAAAAACATCTTTAAAAAAATTTTGTCCCGAGAAAAAACCTTTATAAAAAATAAATAGTCTTTTCATCACCCCCCCCCCCCACCCTTCCCTCTTCCATAGGCACCGACTCCATGGGTGCTCTGGGGCTGGAGCACTCACGGGGAAAAATTGGTGGGTGTAGAGCACCCACCGGCAGCTCCCCGCCAGCATCCCCGTGCCCAGCTCACCTCCGCTTCCGGGTTCTGCCTGCGGAAGCGCCACCCCGCGAAGCCGCTTTTTTTAGCTCACAGGCTCACCACCCGTGGGCAAGCCAGGGGGGTGGGGGGCGGGAAGCGCAGTGGCGGCACCTCAGGGGAGGGGTATGGGAAGGAGACGGAACCCGGAAGCGGAGGTGAGCTGGGCGCAGGGGGCTGGCAGGGAGCTGCTGGTGGATGCGCTGCATTTCCCCTCCCCACTCCCTCCCAGGCTTACAAGGGGAGGGGAAATGCAGCGCGCCTGGAGGCGGGAGCGGGGATTTGGGGAAGGGGTGGAATGGGGGTGGGGCCGGGGGTGGAGTTGGGGCAGGGGCGTGAGCCCTCTATACCCTCTTCCAATTTTCAACTACCAAACTTTTTTTTTTTAAACGGAGTCTGCATTTCTGATGGAAAAAAAATAATCAGAAATTGGCAAAAACAAAATTGTTTTTCTTTTCTTTGAAATGTCACTGACCAGCTCTATCCAGCAGCTCTAATTGATGCAGAGGAGGCTCTTTTGGCCCCTGGCAGCCACCCATGATCTGGACAGGATCTGGGCAGTGTAAAGCTTCCCCCATCCTGAACTGGGCCTCCTCTTCCGAGTTGCTCAGAAAGCATGCAGCGAATCTACCCCAGCATATTTACCCCTGCAACAGCTATGATTAGACCTGGCCTGTTATGCAATGGTGGTGAAAATCTCCCTCTCTTTCGTTCTGCATTGTTGAGATGTTGGGACACATGGGAAGACTAACCTGCTCCCTGCCAGGGCAAGGGAAGGGCAGAAAAACTTTGTACTTTTGATTTCATACCTGGAGGTTAGAGAAGCATCACTGGGATAGGAAAGATCACATGAGACAGAATTTACAGGAAGTCAGCAGGAAAAAACCAACCACTTATGGTTCAACTGGCATCAGTTCATTTCTTTATCAGTTACTGACTTGGCTGTGTTTCCATTTCCTTGTTTCTTTTACTAGTGTTAAAAGGTAATCATGTGGGCATTCAAAGAAAACACAGCCTGAGGGGACAGGATAGCATAGGAGATCAGGGAAGGGCAATGACACTTTGTGGGTCCGGAAAGGAGTGGGGTGGATTTTTTTTAGTGGCTAGAGTATTGGACAGAGAGTCAGGACTCCTGGGTTCTAGCAACCTCACATGCACTGTATGATCAGAACTGCTGTGACCCCATCCGCTAATGGAGCAGCCCCACTTGGGGTCGTGAACCATAGCTTGGGAACTGCTGATCTAGCCCCCAACTTCTGTGTGCCTCAATTTCCTTGACTGTAAAATGGAATTAATGCGGACTCACAGCCCCTTGTTCAAAACACTAGCCCTCACTTCTAGTTTGCAAGGACAGAATTTTGTTTTGCAAGCAACATGGGCACCACCAGCTCACTGACTCACATAATGAACTTTAAACGAGAGAGACAGCACAGTTCCCTTTTCTCCTCCTTCAGCGGGGATAACCTTATCTGTTCATGAGCCAACACCAAAGGATGGGAATATGATGCAAGAATCCAGTCCTGAAGTCTTAACTCACACGAGTAGCCCTTACTTATTCTGTACATCAATTCACGCCTGTAGACAGATACAATCACTGCATAAATCCTATACACATGGGGACCTTGCATTGGGACCCTGGTCTTATAACTCAAGGTGTGTCGCTCCTTTGATTGCTCATACGAGTTAGGGTGCAGGATGGAGCTCACCCTCTCTGTGGGAGACAGGTACTGAAACACTGCCACGGTCTGATTTTCAGAGGTGCTGAGCACCCGTAGCTCCCATCGACTTTCACTGGTGCTGTGGCCTCCTGAATCCCAGGCTGTATCAGCGAGGCTTTTGAAAAACTTCTCATGCATCTCCCTGTTATCAGTTGTATTACAGTACAGCCTGGAGAAACTCACTGTACCATACCCCTGTAAGAGACAACCGCCGCCCCAAAGAGCTTCATCTAAATAGACACAGAGTGGGAGAGGAAACCGAAATCAAGTGGATTGTTCCAAGTCAAAAAGCAGGTCAATGGCAAAGTCAGAACTAGGAGTCAGATCTCCTAATTCTCAGTCCGACCACATACACAAGGTGCATTTTTGCAGATCTGCCAAATGAACTAAGCGGCAAGCGGACCCCAGGCACGAGAGAGGCGGTGCTGGTGTGTGTACGGAAAGAAACACAGAAATGTGCAGCCATTTGCCCAAGCACATGCAGTCATATCATGAATGTTAATTTCTCTCTCTGGCAAATTATAAGTAATACAGAGTCATAGTCCCGCTGATAATATAGTGCATAAATCCATGTATAAAAGCTTAGTACATTCATCTCACTCCACTCACTGACATGCTGTAATATTTGTAATGGGCCTTCACAGGCAACACAAAATCGGTCAGATATGACTGAGTCCGACACAATGACATTTCCCCGCAAAGTAATTGGGGGGGGGAGCTTGTTTGTTTTCCCCCCTGCTTTGTTTATCAACAAACTTTCCCAGAAAATCATTCATTGTTAGCACAGCTGGGTGAAAGTCAGAACTTCCATTCCACGGGAAACTCAACATTTCAAAATTTGTTTCTGTTCTAAATCGGGGGGGGGGGGGGGGGGGGAAACCTCTGAACATTTCCCACAGATTTTTTTTTCAAATTAATAATAAAGTACTAGTTATTAATTTTAAAATAGTTTCAAGTCAATCAAAATGTTTTATTCAGCTTTTGACTTTAAGTTTATAATTTATACTGTAATCAAAAATAAAATACATTTCAAAATAAAAAAAAGTGACATAAAATTTGAAATTCTCTTTTGACCTTACAAAAACATTTTTTCTTTTCTTTTTTTTAAAAAATTGGTTGAAATTGGCCTGTCCCTGCAGCAAGTTAGGATTGTGACAAAATGGCATTTTCTGATGGAAAAAATGTTCGGTTGGAAAAGTTTCCAACTGGCTCTAATGCTTAAATCTGATCTCATGCCCACTGACAGCAATAGAAATGGACATTAATGAGCTGTGGATTGGGTCCTTTATGGGGAAAAAAAATGAATTCAGCTCTGTATTAACGGACAGCACCTGGCCTATGCATCATTTCAGTCCTCCTTTTCAGAAGTAGGACGAGAACTCAGGAGTTCTGACTGCTAGTTCCTGTTAGCCAGTGATCCCCCTCTAAATAGAGTAGCCTCCATTCTCTCTACTATCTCACCTAGACTGAAAAAAGCCAGAACTTTATTTTGCATGCAACAAAGCCAAAAATACACCCAAAAGTCAAGGATTTCAGGACTTGGTCCCATTGACTTCTAAGAGATTTGCCTCAGTAAGCAGCTAGCAGGGACAGAGTAAAAGTTGGATTTGGCTCCCAGGGAGCAGACTCCATGCCCTGGGCCTTACTGCTTGTTGCTTCTTAACACACACAAAAAAATAATAAAATTGTCGAGCGGTAACTCAAGGGCTTTTTGCCTCCCACGCTTTTCAGGAGTGCAGAAAGCTGAAGCAAAGCTATAAATTGTTCATCTAAAAGGACACCATGTCACCAAAGGAGCTATTACCTTCTTAGAAGCTGAGCAACATAGATTAGAATGGGAATTATTTGGGATCTTCATCAGGTCGGGCAGAGATTGTTCAAGGCTCAGCGATTCACTTGGGTTTATCACTGGGTCATTGATTTACTAGCTTTTTTGCCATTTATATACACCGTGCTGAGCTAAAAAATAAAGAAGTATTGCCGTGAGTGCTGAGGTGGTTGTTGAGAGCAGTGAGGGATATCCCAAGATGCTCTAGGGGAACATGGCATTTTGGCTCAGCTGGGTGGGGTCAAGCAGGAAATTTGGGACCCAGAAGGGAAAACTTCATCAGAATGAGGACAGAAATGGGTGTTAAAGAGCAATCAGAAGCCAGAGGGTGAGGTGGTCATATTTCCAGTCCCAAATAAAGGGATTATGTGTTCTGTGCCCAGTGGAAACACGTTCCATGCATCTCCTAGACACGGTTGCCAACTTTCACACAGTAAATAAGCACGCTGACTTTCACAATAAGCCAAAAATCAAACTAATCCCATTTCAAAACAAAGTCAAAACAAGCCAATTCCCAAGAACCCCAACACTGTATGACTAGACCCCCCCCCACCCCCGGCGTGCAGTTTGGGGACTGTGGTGGGCCCGCTGTGCACCCCTGACTCTCCCTCCCACTTGCCCCTGCTTGCCAGGAGCCAATCAAAAAAAAAGCAGCAACAAGCAACAAGCCAAAAATTAGCCAACAAGCAACTCACAAACCAGTTAAGCCAAAAACAAGCCCAATTTCTGCATTTTTTTGCAGGTGTGGCACGTTTTGCTCCTAGATAGTCAGCCAAGTACTATCGTCTATACAGGAATCCAAACTTGGGATCCTCAGAGGGAATGATCCCCTGGACATCACCGGCATGCATGCACAACTGCATTGCCATTCAATAGGAATGAAGACCTAGGATCTGCTTCTTCAGGACTAGCTCCGTTAATGATGGTCCTGAACGAAAATCCCAGATCTGAGCACTCCCCAATTTTGGGAAATTTGCATCTGTATCTAGACTGGGATCCAAATTTTGAAATGGTGACTTATAATGGGATGCAGGTGCCCTGTCCCAGCGTGCCTTCCTGCCCAAGTCAGAGCTGGACTGAGGACTCTCCTTAAAGAGAGACTACACACTCAATTTCATGAGATTGGTTTAAAAATCATGGGACTTTAAAAATAATAAATCTGGGGTTCTTGTTATTGGCCTTCTAGTTACTGAGCCTTTGGTGGGGGGGGGGGGGGGAGAGGAGTGTCACATTTTCCAGCTTTTCTCTACAACCATGAGGGCTGAGTCTCTCTCACAATCACATGACCACGGAGCTGGGGCTTTACAGGAAAAAGAGACACCTAATATTGAGAGCCTCCCAATAAAATTGCAAGAACTGGCAACACGGCCATTGCAGGACTCAGCTTTCATTTCCACAGGAAACAAGGATCACGGGTTGAAGTGATCAAAGATGACTAGAGGTTTTTAACCCAACCAGCTCCTGTGAAACCTTTGTGGCTAATCAGAGCCATTCGAGTTTCAAATTGGCAGTCAGTGATCTCGACAGGGCAGCTGAACTTGGGAAACAGCTACGCTCAAACACAGTGAGAGCCCCTGGCATGCCAGGGTGTAGATCCCCTTCCTTACCCAGCCTTAACCTTTTGAGCCACCCATTAAACAGCATAAGGTCTTGGGATATCAAGAGAGAATACATAGTTGTGATTAGTGTAAATGCTCACTGTGCCAGCTTTAAATTGGTTATACCCACAGGGATGTTTATGGAGGAAGGGGAGCACTCGCTTTTGATGAACTGAAACAGCCACTGCATTGCCATGAGACAGGAAACAAACCCATGTGCTGCCCCCAGGGAAAGCTTGCCAGACGTTAACCACTTGAGGGAGGCTGGAGGCCCCAGGTACCTCCTCACATATTCCACCGATTTTAAAAATGGAACAAACGACATCTGACAGTATCCATCAGCATAGGCACTATGGAAAGCCAGCAGTGAAATGTTTAATGCGTATGTTCCTCAGAGTAAGTCTGTTTCTGGGATCTCCCTGGGAAAGGAACATCCCTGGATTATCTAGTCTCCTGGATGTCACGCATGCTTATCCCCAGGGGTCTGACAGCTCTTTGGAGTGGATTAGTGAGCTGTCTTGCTTTCATGAAGTAAGAGAAGCTATGCTGATTAATGTTGCACAGGGACTCCGTTTTGCTGCATGTTAGCTGGAGCCTGTGTTTCTTGGTCACTATGGGCCAAAGTTTCAAAAAGACCAGTTCAGTGGGTGCAGCTGGGGGGACAAAAAGGAAAAGCCAAGGAGAATTTACAAGACTTTTCTGAGTAGCAGTAAGGCTGGATTACCCAATAGGCAAACTAAGCACGTGCTTAGGGCACCAGCAAAGCAGGGGGCACCAAAAAAAAGTGTGGGGTTTTTTTGAAATTTTTTTATATTTGATATTTCAAAAAAAGCATCGAAGTAGTCATCATGGGAAAAAACAGAACTTTGTTAGACTTCCTTGCGTTCCATTACACACCCTCAGAGAACAACAATGTGTCATGACAGACTTGATTCACTTTCCCTGTTGTGTATGGAAGCGGACATGCTTCGTCAAGTCAGCTTCAATGAATTTATCCAGAAATTTTGCAATCAGAAAATCTAGAAAGAAGCTATTTTAATTTCAGCATACATGTAAGTTGTGTGTCATTTCAAAAAATAAAATTTTATTTTACAGTACAGTATTGTTTTTATTTTGAATTACGTATGGGGGGGGCACCATAATATTTTCAGTGCTTAGTGCCTCTAAAGGTCTTAATCCGGCCCTGAGTAGCGGTGACAACGTGGGAGCACATTGGCTGCTGAGCTGTTTGGAAAATCCACCGCTCAAGCATCACAATGGAAGTGCTGGGTGCGGAGCATTTTCCAAGACCTGCCCCAGGGTCCTTCTGAAAACTTCACATGGGGCCATCTTTGCTATAGAATCGGGTTACTGATATATGTGCTATTAAGACAGGAATTGATGTCACCGTGCAATGATCATTGTCCCTTTACTAAAGCACTTGCAAGCGCCATCACGGACAATCAAAGTTATTCTGCAGACTTTAGTTACTTCCTAAGATGCTGCAGAAGGTCATTAAGAAAGCACAAGACGTGCAAATCTCTTATTTCTTTTAAAGGCCCAATTCTATTCTCAGTTAAGTGGCCCTTAACTTTTAAGGAGTTGCAGCAGTTACCCGAGTCTCGCTGAACAATTGTGTTGCGGCGGATGTGAGAACAAAGCGTCCTCCTCTCAACGAGCTATGGCAATGCACCTTCTAAACTGACCAGTGACTCCCGCCACGTGAGGAGAAGCTATGACCTCAGGTACTGATCGGTAAAGCTGGCCAAACACACACTCTGCCACAAGGTGTTTGTTGTTGGGACCAAAATCTTTTTTGACAAACCACATTTCTGAAGAAAGTGACCATTTGTACTGATTTTTAGGGGGTGGGGGAAGTGAGTGTGGGGTTTGCAAATTTGCCACTGAAAATGGTCAACAGAAGCTGAATTTTTGAATGAAAACTGATTTGGGGGGTTTCATATGAAAACCTGAATTTTTGATGAAAAAGAAAAATCTTTTTTGTGTGGGTGCCTAATTCTGTTCCTGGTGTGTGGGGAGGAGGAAATGTAGTTTCCCCAATCAGCTCCACTCATTGGCTTGAGAGGCCATTGGATGGTATCGGGTGAGCTGGTACTGACAGGTGTTGGAGGTGGCAATATGAGGTGCTGGATAACAATGGATTCAGTGGCATGGGGTTAGATATAATGGTATAGCCAGGATGCATTGGTAGGCATGGGATTGGATGGGACAGGAGGCTAATGTAGAATACAGTATAAGGAGGGACTGATGTGTGTTATTGGATAGGATGGGACGAAAGGGTATTGGATGGGATCAGATTCATTACTAACAGAGCAATGAAGAAGTGTGGTATTTGGTTAATGCATTGCCTGAGCACAGGAGACAGTTCTGGAGCAAGACTGCTGTGAATGCTAGAGGACTGGTCCAAAAGCAGCCGGAAGTCCGTCTTTGGCTTTCACTACCTGATTCTGCCGTGCATTTTTATGACCTTTCATGGTAAAGTCTTTCACTTTTCCATTCCCTCTCCTTTTCCCTTTCCTCCTCACTGCTCTGGCATGTTAAAACAAGGAAGCATGTGTTGCTGAAACCCTCGTTTTTAGTACTGGCCGTACAGTACATTACACCAAACAACTGAAGCTGAAAGACCAACCATTTGCTAGTACAAACACAGCCTTTAGCATACACAGCAAGACTATACTAGGCTAGGGCAGTTGGTATAGGACATCCATTCAGTGCTGGTTGTAGCCCATGGGTCCCATTAATATTAACCAAATTAGCAAACTGCCTTCGATCATTCATCTCCTGTTTCTTCTGGGTTCACAATGGAGTCTCTTACTTATTCATCTTGGATTCAATGAGAAGTGCAAGCGTTTGGAGTGAAACAGCTATGACCTAGTCTTTTGTCCTTTGAGTTCATTATTGGCCTGTCCTCTGCATGCAGTACTAGTACTGGCACATGTCTGGAGCCAGACAACAATCATGCTCTCTAGACATCTTTCAGAAGGAAAATAGGAAGAAAGCATTGATGTTAAGAGTCATTTCCAAACAACAAGAGAGTAATGGGACATTTTGGAAAGAATTGGCTAGCCATTCAAGCTGAAATCCACCTAGAAACGGGATTTCTTTAGTTTTGTTTTCCTGGAGAAAAGGAATGATGGTCTCAGGGCAAATATACAGGAAACAGGGATAGTACTTAACTTCTCCCCTTACGTCTGTCTTACCTATTTAGATTGGAACCTCTTTGGGGCAGGGACTGTCTCTTACTATATGTATGCGCTGTTCAAGAAGGCCTTCAGCTGCTACCATAATACACATAAAAGGAAACAAAACAGTGCAACATATTATCCCACTTTCTGTCTAACTGCTTAAATGCTCTGCCAAAAATAATATCTTTATTCCTAAAACCCATAATCCATGTAGGGACAGCAAGCCAGCCTGAGCAGTGTATGGAACACACTTCTCTCTGTATATTACCCAAAGGAATGAGCTGCTATTATGAAATCATTAAATTAATAACTTAGTAATATAGGCAGATATATAAAACAATCTGTTCATAGAACAAAAGAAACGACTACATTCCGAACATTCATAATTTAATTTAACAGTGAATTAAAGCAGCACACATAATTTTAGCCTCAAAATGTCAATAGAATTATGTAAATACAGCACAGCATGCTAATGCTGTGTGCACGCGCGGGCTCACACTTGAAACACGTTTGTGTATTGGTTTGAAGTTCCCCATGTGGGGGCACCTACTCTTAACACCAAGAGCCAGCTGACAGAAATAGATGAGATGCTTGGCTTTTAATTAAGAATTTATTAAACATTCAAAGCATTCTACAGACAAAAAAAAAGGAGAAGGGAATTATTCTGTTTGTAGCAGCTGGGGCAGAGAGTAAACAAGGGAACTCGTGGTGCATGTGCTCAGAGATTTGATGTTTGCAATGGGTCCCATGGGTGCATTAGAGCTGTGCAAACAGGGGAGAAATCCACCCATGTGCAGAAAGCAAACCCAGAGCTTGTGCATAAGTATCGGTCTCAAAATAGGGGTTGGGTGGCGCATAAGTTCTCTGCATCTTCTCCTCATATGTAGCCATCACAGCTCAATGTCCAGATTCCGTAACCAAAGGATAGCCTCTGTATCAAGGGAGGCTAGGCATTGTTAACCACCCTCCAGCTGTCCATTTGGACCCTCTTCCACCATATGAATTATTGTGTGCAATGCTGCCCCACAGTCTCACAGTAGAGAGGAAACCAGGTCAATCCAGTGCACAGTTGCGGCAACTCTGGATGAGCTGGTGAGTAGCCACAATCACGGGGACAAGGAGACAGGGGCCACAACAGTCTCCTGAAATGACTGACTGCCTCCCATTCATCCACTCTAGAACATAGCTGTCAGCTCCCTGGTGGTGCTGATCATCTGGGCCTGATGAAGGGCCAGTAGCATTCTTATTGAGGAGAGCCTGAGCCGATGTCAGCAAAGGTGTGTTGAGAGATCAGCTGTGGTGCCTCTCCTGCATACGAGTAGACCTTTTTGTTGGCACTGTTGTTTTCTGTCTAAAACTAGGGCATCAGTCAACCCGATAGGCAATAGATTATAGAGCTGGGATAGATGAAACCAGGGCCGATTTAACAGTAATGGCTGACTGAGCTAGGTGAGCTAGTAGAACGCCGACAGACCCCGGTCATCGGCAGGCGGGATCGAACCTGGGATCTCTGGAGCTTAGCGCATGAGCCTCTATCGCATGGCTAAGCGAAGGCTGTAGAGCAGACTCATTAATTGCTCCCTAAGTGGTCTCAGTGCCACTAGATGGGACAGAGCACCACACCCAGAAGGTGTGTGGGTTACACACCTTCTCCTCCATATTGGAGGAGAAGATTCAAGGTCGGAGAAACGAGTATCAACCCTGCGTTCCATAAAAGAAAATGAGGAGTTCCTGGATAGACGTCAGGATAGGCTTCAGCGGGCACAGTGTTCTGAGGATTCAGAGCAGGCTACGCAGCGGGGACAGAAGGCCAGTGAGGATAATTGGCGGCATGTGACCTCCAGAAGAGGAAAGAGTATGAGACAAGTCCATGTACCAGAAACGCATATTCAGATGAGCAACCGTTTTCATGTTCTCTCCACAGGTACTAGTGCAGAGAGTGGAATGAATGATACATCTGAAGGAACAGAGCAGAAGGAGACTCCACTGATTGGAAGGCATGAGATGCACAGTCCTAGGGATGGGGGTTCCACGACCACCACTCCCAAGAGGAGGAGGAGGGTGGTGGTGGTCGGGGACTCTCTCCTCAGGGGGACTGAGTCATCTATCTGCCGCCCTGACCGGGAAAACCGAGAGGTGTGCTGCTTGCCAGGGGCTAGGATTCGTGATGTGACGGAGAGACTACCGAGACTCATCAAGCCCTCAGATCGCTACCCCTTCCTGCTTCTCCACGTGGGCACCAATGATACTGCCAAGAATGACCTTGAGCGTATTACTGCAGACTACGTGGCTCTGGGAAGAAGGATAAAGGAGTTTGAGGCGCAAGTGGTGTTCTCGTCCATTCTCCCTGTGGCAGGAAAAGGCCGGGGTAGAGACCGTCGAATCGTGGAAGTCAACGAATGGCTACGCAGATGGTGTCGAAGAGAAGGGTTTGGATTCTCTGACCATGGGATGGTGTTCCAAGAAGAAGGAGTGCTAGGCAGAGATGGGCTCCACCTGACGAAGAGAGGGAAGAGCATCTTTGGAAGCAGGCTGGCTAACCTAGTGAGGAGGGCTTTAAACTAGGTTCACCGGGGGAAGGAGACCAAAGCCCCGAGGTAAGTGGGGAAGTGCGATACCGGGAGGAAGCACAAGTAGGTGAGTGCAAGAGGGGAGGGCTCCTGCCCCACACTGGGACAGCAGGACGATCGGTGAGTTATCTTAAATGCCTATACACGAATGCAAGAAGCCTGGGGAACAAGCAGGGAGAACTGGAAGTCCTGGCACAGTCAAGGAATTATGATGTAATTGGAATAACAGAGACTTGGTGGGATAACTCACATGATTGGAGTACTGTCATGGATGGATATAAACTGTTCAGGAAGGATAGGCAGGGCAGAAAAGGTGGAGGAGTTGCATTGTATGTAAGAGAGCAGTATGACTGCTCAGAGCTCCAGTATGAAACTGCAGAAAAACCTGAGAGTCTCTGGATTAAATTTAGAAGTGTGAGCAACAAGGGTAACGTCGTGGTGGGAGTCTGCTACAGACCACCAGACCAGGGGGATGAGGTGGACGAGGCTTTCTTCCAGCAACTAACAGAAGTTACTAGATCACAGGCCCTGGTTCTCATGGGTGACTTTAATCACCTCGACATCTGCTGGGAGAGCAATACAGCGGTCCACAGACAATCCAGGAAGTTTTTGGAAAGTGTAGGGGACAATTTCCTGGTGCAAGTGCTGGAGGAACCAACTAGGGGAAAAGCTCTTCTTCACCTGCTGCTCACAAACAGGGAAGAAATAGTAGAGGAAGCAATAGTGGATGGGAACCTGGGAGGCAGTGACCATGAGATGGTCGAGTTCAGGATCCTGACACAAGGAAGAAAGGAGAGCAGTAGAATACAGAGCCTGGACTTCAGAAAAGCAGACTTCGACTCCCTCAGGGAACTGATGGGCAAGGTCCCCTGGGAGAATAACATGACAGGGAAAGGAGTCGAGGAAAGCTGGCTGTATTTTAAAGAATCCTTATTGAGGTTGCAGGAACAAACCATCCCGATGTGTAGAAAGAAAAGTAAATATGGCAGGCGACCAGCTTGGCTTAACAGTGAAATCCTTGCTCGTCTTAAACACAAAAAAGCAGCTTACAAGAAGTGGAAGATTGGACAAATGACCAGGGAGGAGTATATAAATATAGTTCTGGCATGCAGGAGTGAAATTAGGAAGGCCAAATCACACTTGGAGTTGCAGCTAGCCGGAGATGTTAGGAGTAACAAGAAGGGTTTCTTCAGGTATGTGAGCAACAAGAAGAAAGTCAAGGAAAGTGTGGGCCCCTTGCTGAATGAGGGAGGGAACCTAGTGACAGAGGATGTGGAGAAAGCTAGTGTACTCAATGCTTTTTTTGCCTCTGTCTTCACAGACAAGGTCAGCTCCCAGGCGGCTGCACTCCGCAGCACGGTATGGGGAGGAGGTGACCAGCTCTCTGTGGAGAAAGAAGTAGTTCGGGACTATTTAGAAAAGCTGGACAAACACAAGTCCATGGGGCCGGATGCACTGCATCCGAGGGTGCTAAAGGAGTTGGCCGATGTGATTGCAGAGCCATTGGCCATTATCTTTGACAAATCATGGCAATCGGGGGAGGTCCCGGATGACTGGAAAAAAGCTAATGTAGTGCCCATCTTTAAAAAAGGGAAGAAGGAAGATCCGGGGAACTACAGGCCAGTCAGTCTCACCTCAGTCCCTGGAAAAATCATGGAACAGATCCTCAAGGAATCAATTCTGAACCACTTAAAGGAGGGGAAAGTGATCAGGAACAGTCAGCATGGATTCACCAAGGGCAAGTCATGCCTGACTAACCTAATTGCCTTCTATGATGAGATAACCGGCTCTGTGGATGAGGGGAAAGCAGTGGATGTGCTATTTCTTGACTTTAGCAAAGCTTTTGATACAGTCTCCCACAGTATTCTTGCCAGCAAGTTAAAGAAGTATGGGCTGGATGAATGGACAGTAAGGTGGATAGAAAACTGGCTGGATGGTCGGGCTCAACGGGTAGTGATCAATGGCTCCATGTCTAGTTGGCAGCCGGTATCAAGTGGAGTGCCCCAAGGGTCGGTGCTGGGGCCGGTTTTGTTCAATATCTTCATCAACGATCTGGAGGATGGTGTGGACTGCACCCTTAGCAAGTTTGCAGATGACACTAAATTGGGAGGAGTGGTTGATACACTGGAGGGTAGGGATAGGATACAGAGGGACCTAGACAAATTAGAGGATTGGGCCAAAAGAAATCTGATGAGGTTCAACAAGGACAAGTGCAGAGTCCTGCACTTAGGACAGAAGAATCCCATGCACTGCTACAGACTAGGGACCGAATGGCTGGGCAGCGGTTCTGCAGAAAAGGACCTAGGGGTTACGGTGGACGAAAAGCTAAATATGAGTCAACAGTGTGCCCTTGTTGCCAAGAAGGCTAACAGCATTTTGGGCTGTATAAGTAGGGGCATTTCCAGCAGATCGAGGGACGTGATTATTCCCCTCTATTCGGCACTGGTGAGGCCTCATTTGGAGTACTGTGTCCAGTTTTGGGCCCCACACTACAAGAAGGATGTGGATAAATTGGAAAGAGTCCAACGGAGGGCAACAAAAATGATTAGGGGGCTGGAGCACATGACTTATGAGGAGAGGCTGAGGGAACTGGGATTGTTTAGCCTGCAGAAGAGAAGAGTGAGGGAGGATTTGATAGCTGCTTTCAACTACCTGAAAGGGGGTTCCAAAGAGGATGGATCTAGACTGTTCTCAGTGGTAGAAGATGACAGAACAAGGAGTAATGGTCTCAAGTTGCAGAGGGGGAGGTTTAGGTTGGATATTAGGAAAAACTTTCTCACTAGTAGGGTGGTGAAGCACTGGAATGGGTTACCCAGGGAGGTGGTGGAATCTCCTTCCTTAGAGGTTTTTAAGGTCAGGCTTGACAAAGCCCTGGCTGGGATGATCTAGTTGGGGTTGGTCCTGCTTTGAGCAGGGGGTTGGACTAGATGACCTCCTGAGGTCCCTTCCAACCCTGAGATTCTATGATTCTATGATACACTAGCACATACAAACTGGAGGCTGTTGTATAATCCATGCGGCCACTAATAAGAGCTTCATGTCCAAAAGCTGAATGTGATGACTGTACCCCCTAAAAGCAGAGCATTATTCAGTGGGAGCAAACATCAGGGCCAGTACAGATGTACAGGGGACCCAAGGGTCTGCTCCCCAGGAGGTTCCCAATAGTTTTTGTACCAGTGCAGTACGGGAAGAGCCCTTTGTTTTCAGGTGCCCCTGCCGAGGCCAGTTTGTCAGGCTACAGTTGAGTTTTACTCCCAAGTATCCGACAGGTGGGAATGGCAGTGACCATCCTAGTACATAGATTGAGATGGGTCCATTGGCAAGACAATTGTTTAGATGGAAAGTAGTTGCCACTGTCTTGGTTTCACTAAGAATTAGTCTCCATTGCTGGAAGTATGTGGTCAAAGTATCCAGGTCTTGGCGGCTGAAATTCCCTTCAATCCTATAGAAATCATGTCTAGTGCCAGCAATACAGAGGCCATCAGCATACACACACTTTTCAGCTTGTGTTTCAGGAAGGTCCGACGTGTATACATTGAACAAAAGGGGAACTGAAATGAACCCTGCTGGAAAACCATTGCAGAGACGTTTAAGGTGATTGATTTTCTCCCCAAACTTTCAGGATGAAGCTTTGGTTACTAATCACTTTCTTAGATGGACCGCACCATTAGCCTACAAGGAATAGCTTCCAACAGCTTGGCAGCCAACCAAACGTGCCACAGAGCACTGTAGGCTGCCGTCAAGTCAACACGGACTAATGCCAACTTTCTTTCCTGACTCAAAAGTCCTCTGCACAGGGGTGAGTCTCACCCATGGTGAACATATGTGCACTTCACAAAGACAGTTATAGCAACTGGCATACTTCTTCTAGCAGCAGTTATGACTCTAGCCTGGGACTCAAAAGATAAAGGTTAAATTCCTAGTTTTCCTGGGTGACCAAGTCACCAAGCCTTTATGTGCCTCAGCTCCCCATCTGTAAAATGGGGTTAGCAGCACTGCACTACCACACAGGGGTGCTGTCGGGATATTACATTAATAACATTGTGAGGTGCTCTGATATTATGGCGATGGAGGCCACAAGAGTACCAAAGATATTCTAATGCTATCACCCACCCTATCTGAGACTAGGTCCTAGAAGCCTGAACTAAGATCAGGATATATTGAGCAAATACACAGAGAGACAGTCCCCACCCCGTGGAACTGGTCTATTTAGATTGCAAGGAGAGGGGAAAGGTGCAAAGGTGAAGTGACACATCTAAGGTCACACAACTAGAACACAGGTCTCCAGAGTCCCAGTACTGGTGTCATATTATTTATCATTTGTAGTGTGGTAGCACCTAGGAGGCTCAGATGTGGACCAGGGCTCCATTGTGCTAGGTGCTGTACAAACCCACAACAACAAGCTTACAATCTAAGTGCCATCCACGGGACAATACTGGCTCCCCCAAAAAAGGCACCTCTGTTACTCCTGCATGAGGCAAGAGGCTTGCTGTTGGGGCAGCATGTTGCTAGGGCAGAACCACCCCTACCTGTGCTCTAACTATTCTGTTAATAACTTGTCTCCAGGGCTGCTTTCACCAGCACTAAAATGCAATATAATTGTACAGCTGCGTCTTTGAGTCTTCCAACTATCATTCTAGCATATCTCCTGGGTTTCTGTCTCCTATCCAAGCTGGTCTCCTCATGTGGAAACGGAAACCCTCAATGCCTCTAAGAAGTTTGGATGCCCTTCTCTGAACTTTTATTATTTCTGATCGGATCTGTCTCTTCAGAGACAAACTGAATGCAATATTCAAATTCAGCTCAAAAGGGTCCCCTGTTTGTTTTTTTATTGTTGTTTCCATTTGTGCTACCTAATATTTTCCTCTGTTTAAAATTAATTTGCTATAATTTATAATTTGCTTGCTTTTGATTAAGTTTAACAAGCTGACAAAAGTCTGCTGCATTAGACATCAAAGTAAACAAATCCGTTTTCTAGGCCCGCTTGTGTATAATTAACAGCCATTCCTTGTACAGTAAATACATCTATTATGGTACAATAAAATATGTGTTGTAGTAATTAATACATGCAACCAAAATAGGTTTCAGGTACATTCACACAAAAATCTAGGCGTACAAGTTGATTTGCATAATTCCCAAAAAGCAATGCAGTTGGCAAGATTTTGGATAACTTCATTGATGAAAAGAATCATATTTTTATAGGTATTTTACATTGTTTTTCAGTGAGCATGCTGGAAATAAAAGCAAAATCCCACTTCAAAGGCAGCCATGGTGAATTTGGCTATTCTGAAATGCATGTGGGTTCTGCCTATGCAACACTGTTCTGAGTGCAATCAATGCAAAATTAATAGCATCCACTTCACCCCACTCTGATCCATACAAAATACAACTAATAAGGTCATCTTCCTGGCACACTGTTCTGAACATATTACCCCGCTCTTTGAATGGCTCCTCCCCGTCCATCCTATCAAGTTGAAGCTCGTTCTCCTAACCTGCAAGGCTCTTCACTACTGCCCTTCCTTCCCTATCTGCAACAGCTGGTTGAAAAAAAAAAAAAAAAACAGACTTTTTCCCTCCCTCAAAAAAAACAAAAACAAAAAAACTAGGTGTTTTTTGGTTCTCCCCCCTCATTTTTGCCACTGAAAACAGGAGAGAAAAAGTGAACATGAAACGTACTGATTTTTGTCAAAACCCCCAAACCAAAATGGAAAATTTCAAAAACTGTGTGCAAAACTTTTTTGAAGAAAGGCCATTCTTTCAATGAAAAGTTTCAGCCAGTGCCATTACTGACTCTTGTTTCTCATCACATCATCTCCCTATCTGCTCTGTTAGGTGGTCTCAACTGCCTGTTTTGTACTCCCTTCTGTGTTGCCCTTTATGCTTGGAACAATTTCCTTGAACTCATCCATTAAAACACTACCTTCTTCTTCAAATGCATTTCTGCTGTGATGCCTCCAAGAAAACAACCAATGGCTGATGTCTCGGCTAAGAGGTGGCTGGGAAACATTTATATTTGTGTATTATTTAAAAACTCTGGTGTATATAAAATGCATCTCTTTAGTAATTTATATTACAATAGCACAGAGGTCCCCAAAACTGGACAGTGCTAGGAGCTGTACATCCATAGAATATGATATTCTTTGTATTTCCAGTACGTTAACCCCGAATAAAAGTTTGTTTGCAATGGACTATTGTTGCTGCATCTGGATTAGTTTTAATACCTTAGAATAAGTCTTAATGATTAAATAAACAAAAGAGAAATACTCTTTTTTAAAAAAATCAATCTAGAGGTAGTTTGTTAACCGGATGTGTAGTGCTAGTCAGAATTTCAAATTTAATCTCGTTTTAACCACTAGCTCATATGATTACCAACATAAGAACAGCCATACAGACCAAAGGTCCATTGAGCCCAGTATCCTGTCTTCTGGCAGCAGCCAATGCCAGGTGCCCCAGAGGGAATGAACAGAACAGGTAATCATCAAGTGATCCATCCCCTGTCACCTATTCCCAGCTTCTTGCAAACAGAGGCTAGGGACACCATCCCTGCCCGTCCTGGCTAATAGCCATTGATGGACCTATCCACCATGAACTTACCTAGTTCTTTTTTGAACCCTGTTATAGTCTTGCCCACAACATCCTCTAGCAAGGAGTTCCATGGGTTGACTGTGTTGTATGAAAAAATCATTCCTTTTGTTTGTTTTAAACCTGCTGCCGAGTACACCAAGAGCTGTGACTAGAACCCAGGAGTCCTTACTCCAAATCCCCTGCTCTTCCCGTAGGAAAAACATATATTAACATCAGCATTATAAAATAGAGAGAGTTTAAGGCCCTGATTCTGGTTTAATTACAGGTGTGAAAGTCTGGAGCATCTCCATAGAAGTCAATTGAGTTATGCTGGAATATAATCCTAGTAGTGAGAGAAGAATTAAGCTTTAAGGACGAGTGCGAGTAAGTGCTCTTTGTGCCACTCTGCCTCAGTCACGTTCCCTTTTTCTCCATGCAAACTGGAGGAGGAGGAGACAGAGTTGGATCTGGGAGAACTAGTAGGGGAAAATGAAGGCAACTCTTAGAAAACGAACAAGCCTGGACAATTGGTGCAACTTCTACAAGCATTAAATATTTATGGCCCCTGGCTCCCGGCTTCAAATGAGCTGTAAATTGAGTGGAGGTTATCTTCTAGGTAATTAAAAAAAAAGAAGAGGGTGATGGAAAGGACTGTTTATGGGAAGCCATAAAACTGTGGCAACTAGGCGCCCCGGTGCTGCTGCTGAGAGGCTGACATGTGATGCAGAGGAAACAGCAGAATAGCATGATGTATGGTGGCTTTATAAAGCTCTGGGATACCTCAGAGCTGGGAGGCAGCGCGAGTGTTGAACTGAAGGGTCTGGCTGCAGATTATGGCTGTTTGAAATCACTGCTTGACAGGCTGGGGACAGGCTGTCCCCAGTTGGCCTCATCATCCTGGTTCCTTTCGTGTGTCTGGAATGATTAAAGAAAACCCAACTCTAAACATTTCAGGCTAATTATGACTTTGTTTAGACAACGGCAGACAAGAAAACAGAAGCACCCACGTTCCGAGAGCTCGCTGCAAGGCAGTGGAATAATGGGGCAAGTCGAGACAGCTGGAAGGTGGCCTCACAGAGGAGCAGGCTGGGGGGCTACCGCTTGCAGAATTCATTGCCAGTAGGGTTGCCAACTTTGGTTGGATGAATGCCTTGAGTTTTCATCACATATGATCTGATCTTTAATTAAAGATTACTTTTTAATTCCTGGAGACTCCAGGACAATCTTGGAGGGTTGGCAACCTTAATTTCCAGGGAGGACTAGAAGCTAAGGCCTATTGCTTCCAGGTGGGAACTTCAGCAAGCCTAGAGAGGAGGCCCACAATATATATAGAACCCACCTAGAGTCCGTCTTTACCCACCTGTAGTGGATGGGCTACTTGAGAGGTTTATAAGTTTCTACTGCCCCAGAAGTTAACGGGCCCAATATGTTAGTTCAGTACATGCTCCTGCTTTGAGATCCAGGGTTTAGTCCACACAGACAGCCAAGGGCTGTTGTCAAAAACAGCAGCCCCATATGAAAATTTGGGGGTGTGTGTGTGTGTGTGTGTGTGTGTGTGTGTGTGACCACAGGCTTTAGAAGAACTAACTCAGGCCGAAAGGACTCGTATGTTTAGAGCTAGGTTCAGTCTCTATCCACCCCATCCAGGGGTGTCCTAAGAACAAGACAGATGGAAGGCATGAGCAGGCCTGATGGTTAGAGCAGGTGAATGAGGAGTCAGGAGGCCTGGGTTCTGATGTGCCAAACACAGCAACTTTGTAGAAAGGCCAGGTGACTCCCTGGACAAGATTAACCGAGCAGGGTATGGAATTGGGGCTTTTAGGGAAGAGTACAATAGGGCCAGAGATGTAAATCCTTCTAGAGAAAGTCCCAGCCAGAGGATTTCAATCTGGATCCAGCTCTTGGACCTTTCCAGAGGTATTTTATCCCAGGGCTTTGATTCAACACAGCTCACATTCCAGGCTTAACATTTAGAGCCAGATCCATGTTCAAGTTCTGGAACCACCTCCGCTCACCCAGAGCTTGGGATCTTGGCTGGAAGGCACCCACCTCTGAGACAGTTCACTGTGATTCCAGGGTTCAGAAAACTCAACAGCCCACAGATCACTTTCAGTAACAATCCCCTTCCATCCCTGCACAGACTCATTAACACCCGGCTCCTCCGCCAGGCTCTAACTCAGCCTGTTATTAATGTCAGTTCCGCTGGAAAGCTATTCCTGTGCAAATTAATCCTTCGGGGAGCGGAAGCCGCCCAGGCTGCGGACGCCTGAGTGTGACACACATGCAAAAGGCCCAGCATGCGCAATCAGCGCTGCCTTTCATTCCCAGCTCACGCTCTTGGTGGGGCTGCGACACCTACGGAATGGCTGAGTGTGTAGATATCCAGCCAGAGAATGGGAGCAGCATCCTGGGCTGGGCGAGTGACAGGCCGCGAGAGCAGTGGAAGTTGTTTGGACATGTCTCCGTGAGAGTTCATGGGCCTGATTCTCTTGATGCCCCCGCACATTGGTGCAATCGTTTGCACCAGAGCAGAGCACTATTCCAAGGGCTGCCAGTGCAAATCTGCAGCCTTTTGCCCTGGTGCAAATGACCGCACGGGGTGCAAGGCGATGGAGAATGGGGTCCCGGGTCTGAGAAAGCCACAGATGGGGTGAGCGCTTAAAGCACCACAGGCTAGATCCTCAGCTGGTGTAAACCAGTGTGGCTGCACTGGAGTCAGTAGACCTGTGCTGATTCACACAGCTGAGTATCTGGCGCTATTTCCCACAGTGCTCTGCGCTCCCTCTCTCCCTTCTTTCCTCCATTTCCTGCTCCTTTCTCACTGCCTCTCTCTCGCCCTTTCTTCCCCTTCCCTCTCCAGTCTCTAGAGAGCCAACACAACCCTTCCCATGTCAGTTATGTTTCAGCATCAACTGGAGTCAGAGATGCATTTATTTTTCAGTTTGTGGGTGCAAAACTCAAAGTCCCTACACTGCGGTGCGTGCCCCTATCCCAGAGTCTAGCTTCTGTCTCGCTGCATGATGGGGTCCATGCTTTGGCCAATATTCTGCTTTTCATTGTTTTGTTCCAATGCTGAACAACAAATCATGGCCCTCCTGTACCTATCCCATCCTGAAGGATCTCAAAGCATTGTAGAAATTCAAACACAGGTTATTGGGCTCACACTACAGGAGTAACGAGATGAAATTCTCTGGCCACAGGATACCAGACTGGGTCCCTTCTGGCCTTCGAAATGATTAAATCTATGAATCTATTAGATCACCTAGTCTGATCTCCTGCAGCCAGAGAATTTCAGCTAGTTAGTATGAGCCCAATAACCTGTGCTGGAATTTCTAAAGTGCTTTGAGACCCTTCAGGATGAGAGGGGTCACCTAACAAAGAGAAGGTCAAGGGGTGACTTGATTACAGTCTGTAACTACCTACATGGGGAACAAATATTTCATAATGGGCTCTTCGATCTCGCAGAAAAAGGTCTAACAAATTCACAAACAGACAGTGAGGGTAATTAACCATTGAAACAATTTACCGAGGGTTGTGGTAGATTCTCCATCACTGAGTTTTTAAATCTAGATTGGATGTTTTTTTCTAGATATGCTCTAAGAATTATTTCAGGGAAGTTCTCTGACCTGTATTCTACAGGAGGTCAGGCGAGATTATCACATTGGTCCCTTCCAGCCTTGGAATCTATGAATATTAAATTAATCACCCATCCCCGCAGCCTTTACTCATGCGAATATCCCTCTGGCTGGAATGGGCCTGCTCGTGTGAGTGAAGGCTACAGGATCAAGTCTTCACAGCCTCCCCATGGGATGATATCATCCTCACCCTTTTACAGGTGGGGAAACTGAGCCACAGCGCAGGGAAGTGACTCATTCAAAGCCACCCACACAGCAAGGCAGCGGCAGAGTAGGGAACAGAATCAGCAACACCAGGTACCCTGCTCTAACCACTAGACATCACTGCCAAGGCAAGCCTGAACTGGGAAAGAGCATCCAGTTACTTACATTTGCAAGAGAGCCTGTTTCCGCTGCAATCACAGACAATGGCCCCGATCCTGCAGTAAGATCTCTGTGGGCACAGGGGTCTACCTACATGTATCTCATTCCAGGACTGAGGCTAGAGCATTGGCCCAATATAGTGCATCCCATGTTCCTGCTGGTCCTAGTATGTTCTGAAGGCAGACGGATGGGCCCTTTCATGCTCATTCACGCTCTGACGTCAGCCAAAGCCTGAACTACAACAGTCATTTGCCCAGCTGTGTCCACCAGACCAGCTGGGGGATCAATAGCAGATCCATGCGTTCCCCGTCAGCTGCCTGCCCCTTATTATGCTGGAGCTCTGAACATGCACAGAATATCAGAGGCATGCCAGAGGGCCTCCAATAACTTAGCTTTTCCTTGGTGCAGTCAAACAATGAATGAACAATGAAGTTAAACAAGACGATTGATTTTTATATTATTCCACAGCGCTTCACGCTGTATTGCTTTGGAGAGGGGAGCCAGCCCTCCCTACCCAGTCAGGAGTAATTTAACCACACTGTGCCTGTAAGCGTCTAAGCTAAATGCAAGGAACTCTTAGGGGCCATGGAAAGAAAAAAAGGACCTGGTGTTGGCTGGAGCGGTGCAGGGTATGGGCTGGTGCTTTGAAAGATTATTCTACAGAGTTCTGCTAATTTCACTCCAGCCCTGCTCTGCAGAACCCCCTGGTATTCCAGGCCTGGGCTCCCCACCAATACCTCCGCCAATGCGCCCCAAGCCTAACCTCACACACTCTTGCTATTCCAGCGCTGGGCTCCCCATCAATGTACCCCAATCTGACTGGATGCACTCCCTACTATTGCAGTGCTGGGCTCCCCCCTCCCACATGGCTCTGCTGTGCCCCTGTTCTAGTGCGGGTGTCCCCACCAGCAGCTTTGGTGATGCATGTTGGTCTTGACCTACCTCATCCCCAGCTATTCCAGAACTAGGATCATCACGTGCAACAGCTTTGACATGCAATGGTGGGGGAGCCCCAGACTTGAATAGCAGAGGACTCTGTTGCAACACCCAGTGCTAACCAAGTCCAGAGTGCTCCCATACCATGTTACTAATGCACCCCTAACCTTTGACCTACAGCACCCCCTACTATTCCAATCCACAGTTCTACAAGGCACCTCCATTTCAGCCCTCCTACACCCCTTCTGTCTTCGCGGTGCAGCGAAGGAACTCAGGGATACCTCATGCAGCAGCAAGCACTGCTCTGCAAAGCAGATAGCCATCCTGCTTCTCGCTCAAGCAAGTTTTGTGTCTCCCTGCCCCCATCCCACCCTGGGGGATGCTAGCGGAAGACAATGCAGCTTCAGAATGATTGTGTGACCTTTCCCTGCTTATGCACACACACGCCTCTCCCCCGGTGCATTAATATTTATTTATTTAATAATTCAGCAGATGGCAAACCTCTTTCAAACAAACCAAACACCACCTCGGGGGCCCTGACACCATTATCTTTCCTTTCAAGAGGCTGGCGCCCATAACAGGTGTTTGCACCGAGTCTTCTTATATGGAAAGTGGATTTTCATAGAAACTGCCAGATTGAATCAGATCAGGGATCCATCTAGCCCAGTGCCCCATCTCCAACAGTGCCTAGCCCTGCTGCAAAGAACCCTGCAGTGAGGTAGTTAGGGGATAACTTTGCCCATCATTCATTTGCAGATGAGAGCAGGTTCCTTTGCCTTTAAGAGCTGTAGTTTTGATGATGGGATTTGAATTTTGGCCCCGATCTCTCTCGCAGCCTGTAATGGTCTTGCAGTTGAAATGCACAGTTTTCAGTCCCCGTGATTACAGGGATTGGGTAGGGTCAGGAGATGGGGACGGGGGAGGGGGGAAGAGACATTTTTTAATATTTTGTCAGCAGAATTAGCAAGACAGTAATTTTGAAAGACAATGACTTTGCCCTTGGCAACAAGGACCACTGCATACAAATTGCCTGGGATAAATCATTCTGCCGCTGCGCCTGCTCGTTAGCGTACAAAACGCAGCACGGAGGAGCACCACTTCCCCTGGCTTTGGTACATTAGACAGAGAAGCAGGTAGGACAGGCCAGCTTGCTGCAGGGCCCCTGTCTGAGACCCTCAAGCACCAGAGACCCTATGCTGCCATCAGGAAGGGGTCGGTAGCAGATTGCCGGTTCTGGTGATGTGGCCATGCTAGTGTAAGTGCAAGGGGGGAGGGGTAGCTCAGTGGTTTGAGCAGTGGCCTGCTAAACCCAGGGTTGAGAGTTCAATCCTTGAGGGGGCCATTTAGGGATCTGGGGCAAAAATTGGGGATTGGTCCTGCTTTGAGCAGGGGGTTGGACTAGAACCTCCTGAGGTCCCTTCCAACCCTGATATTCTATGATTCTATGAAGGGGCACTGAGAACCAGTGTGAGCAGGGGCTTGTTCCCCACACATAGGGTGCCCAGACAGCAAGTGTGAAAAATCGGGACGGGGGGGGTAACAGGAGCCAATATAAGAAAAAGATCCAAAAATCGGGACTGTCCCTAGAAAATCGGGACATCTGGTCACCCTACCCACACAGCTCTGCCAGTGCCCCTCAGTCCCCACCAGCACCCTCTTCTGTTATTAAAGTCTTGCCCTCCCCATGGGTGCCAGTGAACCCCAATCTTTTCTGGCAGCAGCCCAGTGTTAGTCCATGGCAGCCGGCTCTTTCATTGCATCTCCATTCCACCTGCAGCTAAAGGCTGCTGCTGCCCTGTTACACCATTGAAATTCAAGCAGGAGATGGTGGGGCAGGCTGGGTTGGGGGTGCATTTTACCTGGCCCACCATGCAACAGTAGAGCGGCCACTGTCTATGGTCACACACACACACACACACACACACACACACACACACACACACACACACACACACACACACACACACACACACACACACACACACACACACACACACACACACACACACACACACACAGCTAGTGGACTGCCAGACACAGCATGCACGGCACTGAGTTTGTCATGGCTGTCAACTCCCAAGAGTTTCCAGCACCCCTTGGGTCTGCAGTGACTAGAGACAAGGATACAGGTCTTGTTGCATTAGGCTACCTGTGACTTTAAGGCGGGGCCGGCTCCGGGCACCAGCTTTCCAAGCCGGAGCTTGGGACGGCATCGAGAATGGGGCAGCAGTCCGAGTCCCGTGGCGGCAATTCGGCGGCAGGTCCGCCGCTCTTCCTGCCGCAGGACTCAGCCTGCCGCCTCATTCTCACCCGCCGCAGTGGCAATTCGGTGGCGACTGCTTGGGGAGGCAAAATTGTTAGAGCCGCCCCTGCTTTAAGAAGTGACAAAGAGTCCTGTGGCACCTTATAGACTAACAGAGGTATTGGAGCATAAGCTTTCGTGGGTGAATACCCACTTCGTCGGATGTGTGTGGGCAAGAAGTGGGTATTCACCCACGAAAGCTTATGCTCCAATACCTCTGTTAGTCTATAAGGTGCCACAGGACCCTTTGTCGCTTCTACAGATCCAGACTAACACAGCTACCCCTCTGATACTTGAGACCCTGCTTTAAGGGCTCTCCTGTGGAACAAGTAAATACCCCCTCTACAGTCCAGCTTGAATGGCCTCAGGTGCCTGGACACTGACGCTCAGCACCCAGGATCAGGGTGTTTTCAGCAGTTCAGTTAGGCTGAAAGGTCTATTGGGTGAGATCCACTTTCAGCTCCATGGCTGGGTAGTAAATCGGGGACCTGGGCAGGGTGGGGTGGCTGCAAGCTGCTTATTCCCCACGGGGAAGGGCTCTTGGAGACTGGGAGAGGGCAGGCCTTCTGGGTGCAGATGTTATAAGGTTGCTAAACATTGCAGAGGTGGGGTGGGGGAGAGGGAGAGAGAAAGGGAAGGCAAGTGGACTGGGGAATGAGAGAGAGGGAGAAAAGGAGGAGCGAGATTAACAAAAAAAAAATCCAAAAATCCATCAGCGCAGGCTACAAAACAAATTAAAGTTGTTATGGCAACTGGCGTGTGTGGGCAGCAACACACGTCTCCTGAACATACAGAATTAAAGCACTCATCATGTTCAGAAGCTAATTACATATCGCCTTTCAAATCCATTTAGTCCTCTAGCTAGTGCTCGTCTCTTCGGCAGGATGGCTTGGGTTTGGGCAGGACTTCTCCACTGATCTGCTCTTCCAGGAGTGGGGTGATTAAGGTGCAAATTCTGTTCCCCAGTCCCATAAAAAGTAAGAAGGGAGAGATCTGGGTTTCCTGTAGTCTGTAATTATTTCTTACTATTATGTTTGTGCTAGTGGGGTGGGGTGCAGTTCTTTTGCCTAAGGGCCTGATTTTCAGAGGTGCTGGGGAATAATAGCCAAGCTTTTCAAGAGTCACTAATTATTTTGGGGTGCTTTAAAGGAACCTATTTTTCAGAGGGCAGGTGCTCAGCCCTTTGTGAAAACTCACCCCCTCCCCACCTTTCAGGTGTCAAGTTGGGCACCCAAAATCACTACACCCTTTGGCAATGCTTGGCCCAAAGAAAGGCAAAGAAGAAGATGAAGAACCAGGATTCCTTTCCTCCACCCTTTATCTGTCTCATCTACATGGCTTGCAAGCTCTCTGGGGCAGGGACTATATCTCACTGTGTGTCTATACGGCACTTAGCACAATGGGGTCCTGATCTCAGCTCAGAGCTCTTGGTACAATAAACAGCGACTACTATTTTTATAATGCAACCTGGGATGTGTACGCCCCTTTACGCAGGTGTATTTAAATCCAAATAAATGCGACTCTAAATATCACTGATATTTACTTGTTGCATGACACCAGCATCTAGGAGCCCCAATGAGGTTCCATTGTGCAAGGAGCTGTACAGACCATGAATGGGGGCTTTCCTTCTGTGCCCATGGCAGAGGTCAGCATTGGTAGGGGGCAGCCGGCAGTTCTAGTCCCAGCTCCCCAGAAGCGTGCAGCTTGTTGAAGGGACTGCATCGATCGAGTGTAGCGTTTAGAGTTGCTATGCCCAACCCCACCATTGACTCGCTGCCTGACCGCAGGCGAGTGACCCAACCTCCTGGTACCTCTGTCAGTGTAACCAGGTAAACAAAACTAAAGCAAGGAACTTCAATGGAAATTGCATGAGGCAGGTTAGCCACACTTCCCTGGGGAAATAAACTACACAACACCGCACACAAAACAAGATGCCGGCTACACTGGAGCTGAGTTTGCTCCAGGGAAATAAATTCATATATATGTATGTTTAAAGGTTAAGCTGAAAAGAATGCAGTAAGCCAAGTTTCTTTGATTGCTCCCATCTCTTTAAATTAAAGAGAGATGGTTTAGGTGCACGCTGCAGCGGGCAAAGGGGACACGTGAAAGGAACTAGGCATAAAGCAATAAAATGTGAGCGCCGTAAACGGGAGCTCACAACCCTAGCTGGAAAAACCTACAGCGTGTGCAAATGATGCAGCTGTATCCAATAGAGGCCAGGAAAACATGAATGAGGATGGCTGCTCTGCAAGGCATGGGGATTTGAGATAGGAGCATCCATTGTAGGCATGCCAAATAATCTAATTCAAGGTTGGACGGGAATGATCCAATGCCTGCTTGGGACGGACCATAGGGTGCAGAAAAATTTGAGCTGAATTTCTGTGCACACCTGAAATGGGTCCTGGGTCTCCCATGAAAAAATTAGGTCAGATCATCTGCTTCTACATTTTGGAAGTAATTCTCAGCAATGGGAGAATCAAGGGTCAAGTCCATTCTGATGAAGTGCCTCAAATAGAACAGATACTTCTCCAGACATTGACTCTGGGAAATGAGTCTGGGAAACTGCTGGGAATAGGCTGCTTTGCTGGTTTTAGGTGCCAGGAAGAGCAAAAAATCAGAACAGACAGGAGGAGGGTGGAGGAAGAACGTTCAAGGCTCTGCCCGCATTGGTTTTAGATGCTCTGGCTTCCTAACCTGAGGAATTATCAAGGCACTGGGTGGAGATGGGGGACAGGGAGGGAGAAATCCTGGAATCCAGAATATACTGCCCAGCTCGAACCAAGCCAAAAAAGATTCAGTTATCCCATTGAGAAGAATCCAGCTACCATTCACTTAACCACTCCCCACCCTTCCTTAGGGCATAGAACAGAGTTATCCTAGCAGAGATTGTTACACAATATTTTGTTTGTCTCCAACACCTTTCACCATAATATCCACAAGCATCTCACTCTGGTACTGGACCTATTGCACATATGGGGAAGTTGGGAGTTGAACCCAGGAGTGCTGACTCCTAGGCCTTTGCTCGAGCCAGTAAGCCACGCTCACCATGTGAAGCTAGGAGTCCTGACTCCCGGTGCCCTGCTCTTTATTCATTCATGTTTGTAGGACTGTAATGCCTAAGAGCCCGACCCATAGCCCAGGATCCCCCAGGGAACAAAACTGAGGAGTCCTGAGTCCCACCCCTTGCTTAACATTGCCAGCCATGGTAAAATGCTGCAAATCATCACTGACTACACGAGGTAAGAGACGCGTGCTAAGAGTATTCCCAGTCCCACAGACAGACCCCACAGAGATCTTTGAAACATATTTCAGGCTTCCGATTGGGCTGACAAACAGCGGCCTTCCCCCCATCGACTTCAGCTGCTCTCCTTCTACAAAAACAAGCACCACATCTCAAAAAGAACATGCGGCCGTCGCTCTGCCGCCTCACAGGCATTCCCAGCCCATGACAGGAACTGACATATCCACCGTGAGTCCCGTGGCGCCGGCGCTTAGAACATTAAGCGCAAGGGATTTGTTTGGTTCCATAGGAGCAGCACTGGAACCCAGCATGAATTAATGGCTGCTTGTTACCAAGTGTTTCTATGCCACATCCACAGGCTAATCTAGACAAATCGTTGCTTGTACAAACACGAACCATTCCCAGTGATCACAGACCTCACCACCTTCTGCTCCAGGTGAATGGCACAACCCTTTCCTGACCTGGGCGTCTACAAAATAGCACAGAGCCACATGGACATTTACAAGAACAAAACTCACCCCCCCACACACAATGCTTTTTAAAGAATCAGGCTACACTCTGAAGCACCCCCTTGTAGCCAGTCAGGGCACCACTCACCCAGCTGAAGGTCTCTGCTGGCAGGCTGCTTTCTCCTGTGAAGTCTGAAGTAGCAGTGTTGTAGCTCTCTGGCCCAAGACACACAGCAGTTCGGCCCCTGCCAGGGTGTTCAGGTCCAGAAGAAATCAGGAACAAAAGTCCCACAACTCACAATCACCCAAGGAATCTTCACTGGGACCCCAACCCTCTATTTGAGGCTCTTCTTCAAACAGTCCCTGCATCAGTCAGTCCACCAGACTCTGGTTGTTCCTTTTCAGTGAGGGGCTCAGCCTGCTGCTGAGTTACAACCAGATTTCTTGCACATGAGAAGCAGAGCTCTGCTCTCCTACCTAGGCAGCCCTAGACTGGGCTAGATCTCTGCCTTGTAACTTCCCCTTCCACACCTGATCTCTCCTGCAGCTGTAGCAGGGCATTGCCAATTAGCTCCACAGGCTCTCATTAACCCTCTCATTGCCAGTGTGGGACCTATCTGCCCCAGTGCAGGGGGTCACAGAGGGAGCAGTAGACCCAAGTGTTGCCTGATCACAGAACGGGAGCATAGCACCAGTGTCTCAGCCCTGGTCTGCAAGGAATGGAAAATTATGACTGACAGAATGTTGGAGACACACCCATTTAGGACAACTGGATTTCTGTGCTCACCTGGAATGGACTCTGGTTGCAGCCCCTGGGAGGCAGAGGGAAGTAAATCACTTGGACTGCATCTCTGTAGGCAGGTCTGGGAGTTCTGCATGCAGACTCTGGGCGGAAGAGAACCAGGAGTAGCTTCCTGTGCTGATCTAGAACGGGCTCTGAATGGAGCCACCGTGGAGGAGAAGAACTGGAGTTTTGTGCCCACCTGGAATGGGGTCTGGATACAGCCCCTGGAAGCGGCCAGGGTGACCATGTGTTTGCATCCTGGGTGTATTTGCGAGGGGCAGAGGACAGGCACACCTTAGGTGTGAGCGGTGTGTGGTCCCCGGGAAGGATGGCAGGAGATGCATCAGGAACCTCCCCCTGTCCACGCTCAAAGATGGCACTGGCACAGTCTCCACTAGCTGGCATGCACTGCGAAAGGATGGATTGTGTAGCCAGGGCCAGCTCCCAGCCTTTTCCCTTTGCCTGCTTTATTCTCATATCCATTAGCTTTGTGTCATCAAAAGATGGTTGTGCAAGGTCAGGGAAAGGAGCCCGAGGCCATGAGGCCGGAATGGAACATTAAGCTCCTTGTTCCTTCTCAGCACTGTAAATAGAGGGCCCTGGCCTCTCCCGGGGGGAAGAATTGGCCCCATTGTGCTGTGGAACAGGCTGGGGTCAGCTTCCTTGCAAAATGCCCTCTTTATAAAAGGAGCCCTGGGAACTAAGCTGTCCTGGGCCAGAGGAATCCCATCCCACCATATGCCAAGCAAAACAAGGGCTGGAGTGGAGACCATCCCTGGAAACTTTAACCCCTTTACGGCTGCACAGAAGTTGGCATGGCACCAGCCACACCAAACCCAGGGAGTGGCAGGAAAGCCTTCACAGCACAGTAGCAAGAACGGCCCCATGTCTAACAATGTCAGCCAGGGGGATTGGCTGGATGCATCTGGAATGAGCTGCTCTGTCCGTCACACTGATGTGAACAGGGCAAAGCACTCCCCGCTCTGCATCACAGTTTTCCCCAGCAGCAGAATGGGAAGGGCGACATGCACCTACCACCGGGTAGCATAAGACTTAACATCTGCACTTGGCTTGATGCTCTAGCCCCTACTAGTGGTGGCCACAGAGAGTTTGATGAGTCTGGTACAGCCATCACTGAAAGAGCTGGGTCTTTAACTCGGGCAGTAGCAGCTCATGCACCCGAAGCCAGAGGCCACAGGTTCAAGCCCTACTGCTGGCAAGCCACGGTTGGCCTTACCAATCACAGAGCTGTGGAGCCCAGGCTAGTTTTGTGTGTGCTTTTCAAGAAGTTGACTGAGTCTTTGAAGGGTAAGAACATGTCGGGAGTAGGATGTTCTTTGCTTTCAATTAAAATAAAATTTTCAATGCCACATGCATCCACCCCCCCCCCCCATTTTTTTCAGCAGAGAAGACTGACTGGGGAGACTTGGGCTCTATTCTTGTCTCTGCCACTGTCCTACTGTACAGCCTTGGCCAAGTCACTTCCTTTGTTCTCAGTGCTAGGGTTTCTCCTCCCACCCTTTGTCTGCCTTGTCTCATTAAATCATAAACGCTCTGGAACAGGGGCTGGCTCTGACTCGATACCTAGCTGGCTTTCACAAACTCCTGTTTGAAGAGGACTATGTTCACACAAAGTGCATCCCTATTAGTTCACATCAGCAGTGTCACTGTGGGGCAGTTACAGCACAGCATGCTAGTGCACGCTGCCGTTCACACCACACTTCAGGGCCACGGAGAGGCCCTTAGTCTGTACAGCACCTAGCACAAAACAGCCCTGGTTTTGGTTAGGGCCTCTAGGTGCTACAGTAATATAAATAATAGTAAAAGCCAAGGGAGGGGGATTGGTGAGAACACAATAATTCTTCTTCATCTCTATATTCGCTGGCCAGACCAGCACTGATTTACACCCCATGCAACCTTTTAAAGTCGAGGGGTTTGCTGCACAAGATGATAGTGACCTGACCTCACATTGGCAGCATCCTCTCCCACTCTAGCACCCACTAGCAGCAAACGCAGGAACAGCAGCCCCCAGACCAATTCCCGGCATTCAGCACCAGCCTCGTTAATCACACAGAATTGCAATGCAGATTCTCGAGCTGGCAGCGGGTCTTGCGCAGCTCCGAGCACTGGAGGGGTCAGGAGAGGGGAACAGGGGAACCTTCATCTTGCACCAAAGATAAAAAAGGAAGCATTCACATCACCACTGTAACCTTGCGGCCGCCCCAAGAGCTGAAGAGGAGCTGCCTAGTATGGGCTGTACAGCTAAGCCTCATGCCCCATCCCCCTTTCCCAATGCTCAGAGCTGAACAAGTGGCTGTGTCCTTGTGAATTATTCTTCAGTGCCTGTGCAAGTGCCACATTTTGCATACTTTAATTAGACTCAGTGGGTAAAATAAAACAGAGTGAAGACTCTTTTAATTCCCTGTCTGTGTATTCATTACAGAAGCAGCAGCAACTGGGATGTCAAGGAGGATTAAACAGAGAGGTGGGAAAGTTACAGGTTGTTGTTATGGTATGAAATGCAAATATTCCTTCTCTCTCTCTCACACACACACACACACACACCCCTACACCTGTTTGACAAGCAACTCTCTGGCACTGGCGCTTGGGATCAGCTTTATACATTTCCATCACAATCACCAAATGGTGCAATGGATTAATATTCACAGCTGCTCTCCCTTCTGAGTTTTTTAAGGCCAGACAAGACCATTGTAGCCATCTACTCTGACCTCAGGCATAGCACATGCTGGAGAATTCCAACCAGGGAAGGAATTATTCTTGCCGACTGTGTAGGAGAATGCCATTGAGCCCAATAACGTGTAGCTGAATTGGAGTGTATTTTTTTAAAGACTCCCAGTGATGAACTGAATGATGGAGAGACAGCAGGCACACCTGTCCCTTTAAATACAGAGTCCCCTTAAAACTCCTGGTGCAATCTATAGGAACCCGTCTGCTGGAGAGGGGATTGGATTGTTGGGGCCAGAGCGTGAGTCAGGACTGGATTACAGTGAGATACCTACTGAGAATCGGAGCCCCAAATGCAGTGCTGGCTGGGATAGATTGGAGAGCCAGGGCATTGGGTGGCATTGTATGGCACAGCTGATTTCTGATGGGGCTGGGGATGGGAGCAATTCAAATGCCCATCAGAGGATTGGGGTCTGAGAGGGACAGTGTCTCTCTGGGTGGCTTCAATTTGGGTGACTCTCTGCCCTCTTTAGACTCTAAGGACTTTTCTACATTGAAAACTTTCTGAAGTTCACCCACCCCGGGGCTAGCCCCAGGGCTGCTTGTCTGGGCTAGCAAGAGGAGGAGCGCTGGCACAGACCATTTTTACTACTGGGTCAGCGAGAGCTGTTCTGAGCTGGTTAAAATGACACACAAGCCAAAATACGAGCAGTTGCTCTACACTAGCCCTCCCACCCTTGCCAGCACAGATGATGCTGCACCAGTGCTGGACCAACAGCAGGAGAATTTCAGAAAATCCTGAGAGGAGGCCTGGATTGTGTCTGCATAAAGCAACACTCCAGCACTCGGGACCTTAAGGAAAGCAGGCCAGAGCGCTCTGAGGAATGACCAAGGGCTAAGCAGCCTAGCAGAGCATAAAGCAACACTTGTTACTGTGGAGCACAGAGCAGCTGCCATCCGAAAGGAAACCTGGAAAGCTACACCCTCCTCTCATTGACGCTGGTATAAATCCAGAGAAATTCTATTCCCTTTGCAGAAGCTAGTCTGGGCAAGGAGCAGCCTCTGTAGAAGAGCTGTGGCTGGAATCTGTGTGGTGCAGAGTTTAGACATGACTGGGGCCTGACCCTTCCTTGAGGAAGGCTGGTCCTCCATAGGGTAGGGCCCTCACCTGAGATGTGGGTTCAATTCTTGTCTCTCGCACAGGAGCCCTGTGTTTGGGGCAAGTCATTTAATGTCTGTGCCTCAGTTTCCCATCTGTACAATGGGGATAGTGGCACTTCCCTGCCTCCCAGGGCGGTTGGGAGGAGAAATACATTTAACGATTATGAGGCGCTCAGATACTGTGACAATGGGGGACCGTGTAAGTATAGACAAAATCCTGCTTTATACCTTTATGTCTGTGGAAAGTTAAAGTAAAATGCAACAAAGTCAAAATTCTCCACTGGTAGCAGGGGTACTTTCTTGGGTGACAAACCAGGGACCTCCAGAACAAACACTGAGTCTCTACTGCTTGAGCTAAAGAGCCAGATTCTGTAATCTGGAACAGACTTCTAGGCATTTCCCAGAGCAGCAAACTGGACCTCAGCCCAAATGCTCCACCTTTACTCCATTGAGACCCTGCTCAGTGCCACATCAGCTGCTGCTCTCATCTGCACCTCATGCTACTGCAGCAAGAGATACCATTGCCTCTTTTTCTGGGTCGGGGGCCGGTGGGCTGGACAGTACTTACAATGCTGGTATGGCCTTTGACAGCAATTGCAAGTAGGGCCGTGAGCCCTTTGCAGCAATGGCGAAAGCATGTCATTTGCTGCGATTGGTGGGGGATGGGTTAATGCTTTGCAGAGATCAGTGGGTCATCAGTAATCGGCAGAAGGTTTGTGATCCAATCTTCTCTCTCATAACAGCTGTTATAGATCAGTCATTTGGAGGTTCTCTCTGAGCATCTCCCCTTTCCTCTGTGTGTTGAGAAGCAGGTGGTTGGGGGATCCCATGGAATAGCTCACCCAGGAAGTGGTGTGATAACACATTTACCCAAATTGTAAGTGCAACTGTAAAAAGTGAGTAAGTTCCTAAAATGTCCCAAATAAGCTAGAACAACAAATGCTGATGGGAAAAGGTGCCAAAAAGAGACAAACGCTGAATTAGTCCAAACCAAAAGACCTCCTGATACAACTCAAGAACTGTGTGTAGATCATGCCTGGTAGAAGACAGAAGGGTGGAATCAGAAATTAGCAAACCAAAATTGGTAGATTGGAAACTAAGCCTAAACTGGTGGATAAAATAATGAGGGATGGGTTATTCTGTCCATCACTGCCTTTTGGGGTCGTTATAGAAAGAGACGGGGGGGGGTGCGGAATTAGCTACTGACGCGAGATTCATCATCATGGCTGCCACCCCGTCCAAGGGTCTCCAACTAAAAGGAGAGGGAACAAAGGGTCTTGTTAAAATGAAAGCCCTAAGACTTCACATTTCTAACACTTTTACTTTTCCCCTTTTTTTTAAATAAAAGGCTAAAAGGATTTTTAATGATGGGGTTGCCAAGGTATGAAGCAGGCTGAGGTTTCTGTATGCCTAACCCTGAATCTTCTTTAGTACTGGTTGATGCTGGGCAGTGAGTGGGTTATGTCAACACCCTTAGCCCACATGTTCCATGTAAATTGATACAACTAAAGGGCTCTCATGGAATAAACACAGCAGGGGTGTGCAGTGCCATAAGGGAGCTGGCAATGTACTGGCATTGATTTAGGACCAGGTGCCACCTCTCTGTCCACTGCCCCTTATGGCTTCTCTAAAGGGAGACTATCTGCTGCCCCTTGAGGAAATCTGTCTAGTGTAACCCGCTAGGGAACGGCTGTGGCTCCCTCATGGGTACCAGGAAGGGTTAAATCCCACCCCTCACCCGCCCCTTATGGGTTAGCACTGCTAGCGTGTTTTTTGAGCAGGAACAAAATCCTCCCCTGGCTCCTGTGGCCACCTCAGAATTATTTGTCTCCTGTGAGTAGCAGGCTCTTTCCACTTCACTTAACCCACCTATTACAAACTAATGACATTTTAAATCTGTTACACCTGTAAATCAAGTGAAAATCTAAGGAACTCTGGGTATTAAGCTTGATTAACTGGATGGAACTCACTCTCTCTCTGGAGTTGAGCATTACAGCTAGTGTCCCACCCTCCTGCTCAGCATGTGTAGCGTTTGCAGAGACATTCCTGACATCCAGCTCCCCTGGACTTGGCAGTTGCTCAGCATGCCTGGAAATCAGGCCTGTAACCCCCGATTGCTTGTGCACTTCATCAAGGGGTCTGTGTCGGGTCCTCCTGACCCTGGATTGCTCGTCCCCTCACTGGACCAGCTGGACCTATACCCATTTTAACTCCCCTACACATAGGCTGCAAACTATCCCATCCCTTTGCCCTCGTTTCCAAGCTCAGCCTGATCCTGAGCAAGTGAAGTGAATGGGAGTTTTGCCCATAGGACCTGTCCCTGCACCCATTGACGTCAATGGGGGTCTTTCCACTGATAACGGGAACGGGATCAGGACCACAGTGTGGGAGTCCAGTTACCCACTCCCTCATGACACGAAGGATGGTCTTGTTGTTAAGACACTGCCCTGGGACTGCACATTCGTTTCTCTGCTTGGCCGCAGACTTCGTGTGTGACCTTGAGCAAGTCTCTTAACCTGCTGGCGCCTCAGCTCCCCATCTGTACCACGAGGGTAATCTTTTCTTTTGCTCTCATCTACTTTGATTGCAAGCTCTTTGGACAGGGGCTGTCTCGTACCATGTGTATGTGCAGCACCTAGTACCCTGCTGTAACATCAAGCCAGCTGACCAACTAGGGATGTGTCTGCTCCCTGCACCCCACATGGCCCTCTGGTGTCCATCTGGCTTTAATGGAGTAATGGGCACACAGCAGGAGACGTAGAAACGCAGGGCTGACTCCAACATCCCCGTTGCAAAGTGGCACTCGGCGCTCTCTGGAACGGGAGTTCTTGCAGCTGTAGACTAATGACGGGAGCTCCCCAAGGGGCCAGCCAGTCATTTTTGGATGCAGTCAGTTTTAATTCCTCAAGGAACAAAATTTAGACTGCAATAGAGTTTGACTAATGGGTGTGATTTATCGCTTCTCATCCAACAGCAAAGTGAAAGGAACCCAAACTAACAGGCCTGTGGAAAATGGATTCTCTCCTCGTGCCAAGCAGGGTCCCTTCAGAGACACCCAGGAAGTCACCTTGGAAGCATTCCTGTGTGGCTTGCCTATGGCCGCTTGTGAGGAGCAACCCTGGCCGCATCTCAGGAAGGAATTGGGAGGCTCATCTTAGAAGAGACCCCATCTGTCCTACAAGCCCAAATTCCAGCTACAAAGACCCCAGCCTCACCCCTATGTGAGGGGCAACGTGATGGGCCCTGACAGCCTCATAGTCTCTGGTAATCAGGAGGGAGAATAACAAAAGTGGGAGGAAGGCCAGACACACATTAGCATTGTCAACAGGCACTTAGGGAGTGAAGGCAAGAGGAGGGCTGGACACATTCCTTATTAGGCCCACTCCAGAGGACTCAGCAGGGGAGGACACCATGGGAATCTGCCCTCTGTCCCTTTTTACCTGCTCAGAGAGCGCGGGCAGCCAAGGCAGATGCCAGGCCCCAGGGACCATTCCGCTTTCTAGTGCATCTGTCCCTCCCCCATTCCAGTCTGTTGAGTCTGTCTCAACACCCCCCCCCCCCCCCCGCAAGGCTGAGCGCCTTGGTTTGACACAGGGGACACTGCGCGGGTCCAGGGGACTCACTCTCTGACTGCTGCTATACCCACACTCCACCCCTGCTGCTCCTCTGCTCGCAACTCAAGGCCCGCTGTTCAGGGATGTGGATGGAGAGCTTTGCACAGAGCTAAGTTCCACAGCTGGCAGGTGAAGTGAGCTTCCTCTGGTTAACATGAGGCGGGGTCTCAACTCACTCTTCTCACTGCTGTGGGGGAGCAGGGCTCATGCACAGTGGCCGCTCCTCCTGAGCTGGTGTCTCAGGACCGCCCCACCCCCCTCTTTCAAATTGCCTTTATCCTCCCTGGGGTTCATAAATTCAACTTCCGTAGCAGGGGGCCTAAGCTAGAGGCCTGGAAACATGGCCCCATGCTTAGAGTGCTACCCTGGGATTGGAGAGACTGGGGTCGCTTCCCTGCTCCGTCACAAGCTTCCTGTGTGACCTTGGGCAAGTCACATACTGTCTCTGTGCCTCAGTTTCTCCATCTGAACAATGGTGTAATAACACTGCCCCATCTTGTAGGGCTGTAGGGAGGATAAATACGCTGAAGTCTGTGATATGCTCCAACATTATGGTGATAGGCACTGTATAAGCACTTAAGACAGGGCAGGGTTAGGCAAAAAGGTCTTTGAGTATTATCTACCACATCTTATAGGGGCTTTTTGGTATGGGAAGGAGGCTGGTTCAAGGTGGTTTCTGAACCTCAGCAGTCATGACATCCTTAACTGATTAGCTTGCTAGGCGTACACCATAGAGATGTCTACACGGCAAGCTAAGTCGAACCCCGCTTCCATCCACACCCAAATCAGTCTGACTCAGGTCAGCGAAGTCCTAGGCCCCAGCGAGTGGAGCGGGTCCAAGTCAGAGTCCCGCTGTGACTCAGGTTCCCCTCCCTGTCATTGCACAGTGTGGACACAGCTCAAACCGCAGAATGCCTGCGTCATGTGGCATGGGCATGTCTGCATGGGTCCAGCAACTGTAACCCCAGTTTACAATGCAATGTGGACGCTCAAGTGGGGGCTCGGAAACACTTACAACCTCGGGTCCCACAGAGCCAGGTTTAGTGGGCAGTGTAGACACACCCTAAGGTTTCAATCCCGGGAGGAGCTGAACAATACCTGCTGGGTGTTGGCTGGTCAGCCGGTGAAAGTTAAGCATTACCAGCACCTTGTAAGGGATGGGTCCAATGCGGGTGTAATTTCCTATACAAAATGGCTTTTCACCCAAACAGCCTATTTTTGTTTCACTCAAATTTTTCCATGTTTTCTGATGAAAATGTTCAGGTTCTCAAAACAAACACCCTCTGCCCCATACCACACACACACACTAGGCTGACCAGATGAGAAGACCCGAAAATCGGGACTTCCCACCAAAAAAAACAAAAACGGAAGAGGCTCTTCAGCAAAAGTCGGGACGGTCACCCTAACACACACACACACACACACGGAAAATTTGGAATTAAACAATCTTTTTTTTAATCCCATGAAAAACCAATTGTCACTTTTCATAGCTCTAGTCAGGCCCCAAGTTTCCCTGAGAGCATTTGAACACAAGATTGGGGTGGGGGCGGAAAATGACCAACTGCACAGAATGAAATTAAACTAGAACACTTAAACTTCACATGCGATAAACTCTGCTGAGCGCTGGTCACTTTCTTTAAAAGAATAAAAAGGCCTATTGTAGAGACGGTGAGAGGAGAAGCAGCTAGGAAGAGCCTGGGAGCATCGCTTTATAGACAAGCTAGGTCTGAGGTGACCTGGTTGAAGCAGACAGAACCCCGCAGAGACCGGCTAGCAGAGCTTATATAAGAATTCTTGAGCAAGTGTCAAATACAGGACCTGTGGGGCATGAACTCCAGCTCAGGAAAGGGCAGTCCCTGCAGGAATTTTAAACCAAATATCTTTATGACAGAAGTCACTTTATGAAATAGAAGGCGGGGGGGTGGGGAAGCAACTAATGCAAATAGCTTAAACATAAAGGAGGCAGGCAAGTACTTGGGGAGAAAGATGATGTGCAGGATATCATTGCTGACTAGAACAGACTGGAAGATCTGAGGTATATGAGCAGCCTGCTGCCTGGATCATCCCTTATGTTCCTATCAGCATCTGGAAAAGATCTTTAATTTCCCAGCTGGTCCACCACCCCCTGGGGCCAATGTAGAACTGATCCCTATTGTACCATCATGACTTGTATTCTGGTAGCACATAGCAGCTCCTACTGAGAGGGCAGCCACCTTATTGTAGGTGCTAGCACAGTGAGAGACAGACCCTGCCCTGAAGAGATTACAGTCTAAGGCAGACAAAGAGGGGATATTTCCCCCATTTTACCGGTTAGGAGTCTCAGGCACAGAGAGATGAAGAGACATCCTGAGGCCACACAGGGAGCTTGTGGTGGAGCTGGGAACTGAACCCAGAGTTCTTGAACCCTGGACTTTAATCACATGACTATCCTTCCTCATCTCCTGAATCCCTGCCCAGGACTGTACCCACCAGACCTCCTTTCCTTCCTGAAGTCTATTCTCCAGCCGAGGCTTAAATGATTCAGGTTTCCACTGAAATCTATTCCATATCTAGCCCCCTCCTCCCAGTCACACCCCAGTGTATTACCCAATGTTATTCCTTGCGCTGAGCATGCTTCAAAGCCATGTCCACGCTATCTGTAGACTGCTAGCCAAGCTATTGAGGGCTCGGGTTTCTACATTTTTCTTCATACGTTGACCCCCCGCCCAGGCCATTCATCCTTTTAGTTGCCCTTCTCCCAGTTCCTCCCAGTTTGTTTCCATTTCCTCCTGGCACGGAGATGCCCAGAACTGAACTCAGCAATCCCTCCACCCCCGCATCAAATGCGGCCATGCAGCTTGCTGAGCGACTATCCTGCGAGGCTAACAGTGGCATTAATGGAATCAGTGGATTGTGGTTACCCGTGCAGATGGCTATCAAGCAGTGCTGAGCACCCTCCAACTTCTCTTACACCTAGAAGGCCTGCTGTGTGTTTTTTGGCTTAGTGCATTCAGCTCTTATCACTGCTGGCATCAGACTGCCCTCTCATCACATCCTGGTGGGCATAAATGAAGTGTCAGGTCAAGTTGAGTACCAGCGGCTCACCTCATGCGCCACTTACCTGTCGGAAATGTCATTCTCTGTCCCTCGCTATTTGCCAAGGCTGAAGGCTTGGCTTGAGTCTCCCCTGCCACAGCTGGAGAACTCGACTCACAGGTAGCCATTAATAAGGAGGCAGGTGCATTGTGGTATTTCTTTACAGTCCCTGGGCCGATCAGATTCATCAGCATTTACTCTGCATGGAGCTTTCACATGCCACCTCTTCAACAGAATGACAGAGGTCAGCGATAAGACAACATATCGGTTAACTGGTCCATGGCAGTAGCCAGAATGCATTGATGGGTAGGAAGAGCACCAGAAAGACATACACACCTTCAGCACACTGGGAATGGCTGGATGGACAGGAGGTCTTTGCCTAACAGTACAGCTGAGAAGAGATAAGGGCTGGTGATGCTTCTGCCTGCAGTGAGCTGGGATACATTATATCCTATATGGGTTACATGAGCAAGAAGAATATCTTGAAACCCATGATTCATCTAGTCCGGTATCCTGTCTCTGCTAGTAGCCAGCACCAGCTGCTTGAGAAGAAAGTGGAAGAAACCCTGCAGTAGGCATTGCAAGATAACCTGCTCTTAGGGAAACTTTCCTCCTAAACCACATTGGTTAGAGTTTTGCTTATGCCCTGAAGCATGAGGGTTTATATCCCAGACATAATTCTTGGCTTGTTTTTTTTTTTTTAAATCTTTGTTATTCTAACAGGGTGTTCTTGTTATCCATAGAAACATGCAATCCTTTTTTGGATCCTACTTTTCACTTGCACTCAATAATATCTTGTGGCAATGAGTTCCTCTGGTTAACTATGGCGTATGAGAAAATTATTTCCTTTCCTCATGTTTAAATAGCCTGTCATTTTCATTGAATGGCTTCTTGATCTCATAATTCTGGGACTGGAATTCTAGGTTCTATTCCCAGCTTTGCCACAGGCCTGGTGGGCGACCTTGGGCAAGTCACTTCACCTCTGTTTGCCCTCACACCCTTTGACCGTCTTACCTATTTACTCTTTGAGGCAAGGACTGTCTCTCTGTGTTTGTACAGCATGTAGCACAATAGAGCTCGGACCTGATTAAAGTGTCTAGGGTGCTGCTGAAAGAGAGATAATTAGAGCTGGTCTTTAGAGGAAATAGTTTGTGAACATTTTCATAAAAATATTGTCCCTTTCTTTTATCCAAAAAAATTCAGTTTGAATTGTTGTACCAGCAAATAATTAATCATCTGTAAAGCTGGTCCAAAAAAAAATTGAAAAATTATTTTGATTAAAAATATCTTGGTCGAAAACTAATTTCTATGAAAATCTTCATTTCAATGGCATTTCCTGGATTTTTTTTTAAATAAAAAGATGTCTTTGAGCAAAAAACAAGTAAAAATGACCAAACAGTTTTGAAAACCATTTTTTTTCCTAAAAATGTTTTCTGAAAACCAATTTTTTAAAAAAAGGTTCTTCAAAAATGTACTTATAAAACTTGTGTAAGTTTCTATGAAACCAAAAGAAACATTCTTAACTTTTCCCATGGATAATATGTGGCATTTTTCAACCAGATCTAATAATCTCGCTGGAGTAAACAGTCCCAAATAAAGAGGCCTCTTCTCAGCATTGGTGCTGAGCGCAGCTAATCTTAACTTGATTGCCCTAAAAACAGCACAACATTTCTCCTCACAAGGGAATAGAAAAAGAAGAAATGGATTGTTTGACCTTGAAAATCTTTGCTCATTAGAACAAGCTCTTTTCCTACCTCTGTCTCCTATCCCATCCCAATGCTGCCTCCTTGCTTTTCAGGTTTCTTCTTAGGGCATCAAACTGTTGGCCGCTCCTTTGATGGCTGGGAGCAAGAGCTTGGAAATTTATGCACAACATTAAGTGAGATGCCTTGGTCTCCAACTAGGTTAAATTGCTTTCTATATTTAAATTGCCTGCTAGCTGGTTAGATGTGAGAGGCACAGCTGTGAAATGGATAGTTCCATCCAGTAAACAGAAGAATGTAAATCCTAATGGATTAATCTGTTATAATTAGACGATTTGCCGTGACTTTGACACACAACCCACAAAACTGTTTGGTAGGGGCAGCAGAACTGTAGTCCGAGGAGCGGCAAGATGGTAGCGGAGGTGGGGGGCAGGGGGAGAGATGCGTGGTGCTGGCTCTGAATGTCAAATTGCTTTAGAAAAGCAGCAGCATCCCTCAGAGTTAGGAGCTCACGCACACAAACAAAATTCTCAAATTAAAGATAAGAAAGAAAGAAACTGCTGGTAACAATGAACTTATTCTGCTTTGTTTTTTGTCTGCATTAGCTGGAGATTTCCACTTGATATCATCCCTGAAATACTGTTGGAATCCCATTAGCTTCCATTCAGGCCTTTTTTATCTAAAGGGCATTACCCTGGATAGCTTGCAGCACCGTGGAATGATTAGAACTTCCAAATAAAACTTTGTATGTTTTCCTTTCGTATTCCCCTTGCCTCAAGCCCCCCTTTCCTTTCTTCATGCCATTCAGATCCAGTTCAACTCCTCCATGTCTCCAAAGTGATCCAGAAGAGATGATGGAAATATCTGGGAGGGATGTTGAGAATAAAACCAGAGCATCTTCCATAGCAGGCATAGCATTGGGTAGCCCGGGGCAACATGCAAGGGGATGACTGGAAGAATCCCTCAGCTGAACATTATTCGAAGAGGACAGGCACAGAGTGGCCCAGGATAGACTGGGATGGCAGTGGAGGTCACTGCATGCTCCGTCAAGAATTACATGGTGCCCAGTGCCGATCTCTCTTTGAAACACAAAGCAGTTTGTGGGCAGTTCAGGCAAGACCTACTCTATGCATCTGATGAAGTGGGTTTCATCCCACGAAAGCTTATGCACAAATAAATGTGTTAGTCTCTAAGGTGCCACAAGGGCGCCTCATTGTTTTTGCTGATCCAGACTATCATGGCTCCCACTCTGAAATCTACTACACTTTGTGGCCCTTTGCCCGCAGCCCAGTAGTCTGACAACCCTGACGCATCCCCAAAATTCATTTCCCCTGGGACGCAGCTGGATCCTTCCACTGATTGTGCTCTCAGCCCCCAGGGCAGGACGCAGATCAGGGGCATGGCCAGAGTGCATTGCACATGGCTTTTCTCTACTTTCCAGGGTCCATAGGGGATCCTGGGAAGCAGAGCAGCCTTGATGCTGCTCTACCTTTACATGGGGGCCAGGCAGGACCCCAAAAGGCCCCAGAACACAAGGGGACTTATCACCACACCTACCCCATGCATGAGAGCACAATACCTGAGACACAGAGAACCAAGAGCCTGTGTCTTCCTAGCACAGTGTGGGTGCTACTGTAATGCACGTAATAAGCCACTCTCCCCTCACATTAATTGCCTGTTGCTAAACCTGCTGCTATATTAGAAAAGCTGACTGAGTAAACTGAAGCCAAACCCTTGCTCTTTTCACAGCTTGAGCTGTGCATTGTATCGCCTATTCATGCTCCCAGGGACAGTACCCCTGCTTGACACAAAGGGCGCCGGCAGTACTACGTTGCCTCTCGGCTTGGCGCGCTGGACCCTGTATAGTCTGCACGTGCCCTGTTATTGACCCCATTGCATACATCTAACTACTTAACAACTGCAATCCAATTACATTCCCCTCCCGAGCTAGCTACACAGCCGTTTCCAGGGAATTACACGCTACTTTGGGGTGGGGGGTTAGTGCTGTTAATAGAAGCTGTGGCTGAGCGCAAGCTGGGCCAAGACCCTCGCTTTCTTGCTTTAATTCATTGCAAACCTCTATTTATTGAGTTGACTCACATATTTGAACACTGACTCGAGAGAGACCTTTGCCCAGACACTGTATATCGGACAGATAATTCCCCTTACACTGAGATATGCATGAAATTCAGGGCAAGCAAGTCCCTGCCCCCTTTAAAGTTACCTACAAAGCTAGGGGAAGATATACAATATTTTATGGTTCGTTCATGCGTGTGCACACAGAGTATATCACCTCACCAGATACACCCCACAGGATCCCAAAAGGCAGATGGGATGGGGGTGGGTTATGTGCGCGCGCGCGCGCACACACACACACACACACACAGAACCAGAGTCAGACCCGCTGTGAGCAGTTGCAATTCCACTCTTCTCAGCAGGGATGTATGCCCTTAGGTCTGACTCCATTGAACTGAATGAAGAGAGACACCCATTGAGTTCAGTGGACTTTGGATCAGGCCCGCATGCCTCACTCACCACGGCATCTGAGCACCAACCATCTCACGTGGCACTTGCAGGCTGCCACATACACACCTTCTGATAGCTGTGCAGTCACACGCATTCCCACCCTAGCCCACCGGAGTCCAGATACCATGGTGATGGGTGCCCCATGAGCACCCCAGATAGATAACTTGTGGATACCTATGCTCACCCACAGCCTCTGAATGCACAAGTGTCAAATAATTGCAAGAAAGGTTGTGCTGAGTGTATTTCTAACCCAGCCAGAGTAGAGGAGCCTCTTCTTGTGAGATCTAAAGCCTAAGGAGGTCTTAGAAAGATTCTGGGAAGTGTCTGAACTTTCAGGTCCAAAACTCAGTTTTTCCCCATCATCTATTAGCTCCTGACACCCAGACAGGCTGGGATTTTCAGCAGCACCTAAATGGGCTGAGCCTTGTCAACCCCCAGAAATGGCACCAATTTAATTAAACCAGGTCAGAGACCAGTTCAGTGAAAAGGGTGCAACCCCTCAGTATAGACACTGAAGTTTAACTTGTTATAGCGGTTTAGCTTGTGCCTGGAAGTGCACAAGCTAAATCAAGAGAAAGCTCCCAGAAACTGATTTATACCTGTCTGCACAAGGGGTTGTGCCCATTTAAATAAACTGCTTTAGTTAAATCGGTGCAAAACTTGTGCATAGGCCAGGCCGTAGGCATCCAACAGCTACTGAATTTCAGTGGGAGGAGGCACCTAACTCCCTTCATCTCCTTTGAAATCCCAGCCTCAAACCTGGCACCCTCTGTACCAGCCCAGTCCTCCCCACTGATACTCTGGGGAGACCTCAGTGGGGGAAAAAAGCAGCTGTGTTCCTCTTTGCTGGGGTTTCAGAGCCTTAAAAACTGAAGAGCCTCTGCTCAAATTAGGAGCAAGAGTCAAACAAGCAAGGTTCTCAATGAATGCCAAGGAGGAGAGGCCTTCACATGCCTCTCAGAATTCAAAGTGGTTTTATTATTCTGAAGGGTCCTCCAAGAACTCGTTAGTGTGAGAAGCACAACAACTTGGGTCTTACAGTCAGATCTCACGAATCCCTTTCCCAATGCGAGGTTTGGGCATGACGATTAAAACAGGGCTCTGAGCTGATGAGAAAGAGGAGAGTTTTTCTCTCTACTGGTGGCATGAGGGAATCAAGGCAAAAGGCATTCCATTGAGGCAGAAATTGAAGGCTTTGTGTGAGCCCCTGGGAAGGACTCGCCTATGAAGAAGAGTAAGTAGTAAGAAAAAATGGGACTCGGAAAAGCTGGGTTCAGTACCAAGGCCTGCATTACACTCCGTGTGTAACCTTAGAAGAAAGTGCGTCTTTTCTTCTCTCAAGCTAAAACTCAGCTTTCTAAAAAATTACCATAATACACAAAGCCAGTGATGCCATAAAGGGCAGACTGCACATATATAAAATTCCCCCCATATGGATTTAATTATGTACAGTAATAAGCATTGGAAAGCTTTAATGCATTGTGGAATATACTCTGTGCGTGTGTACTTACTGGACATACAGGCAGCTACCGCGCTTAAAAGCGTTCTCTGGTGCCAGAGGGTCCTCCGGTGTTTCTTGACAGCATAAAGCTTTTTCGAACCACACAGGTAGAATATCCTCTACCAATCTGGATGGCTGTGTCCCTCATCACAATGGTATCTGTTCATTAAGAGAACTTAGGGCTAGACCTCTGCATAGGACTAGTGTAGAGCCCTGCAGCGGGACTGGGATCCCACAGGTCCTGCTACCACCGTAACAGCTGGAGAGGGACGGGAGCAGGATTAAAAACAGGTCAGCACAGGGCTCTCTTTCGGACTACCAAATTATATAGCAGACTGCCATGCCAGTGCTAAATTCATGACGTCACCCCCATTGGAATCGCTAGGAAATCTCTGCCAGGATTCTTGACCTGTCTCACAATGCATTATGGTCTTTCCCCTCAGCCTCTTATTCCAAGTTGATTTCATAGCCTTTCCCATATTTGAACGGGAAGGAAAGAAGCCCTGAACTAGCTGTGAGAAATACCTCCCACCAGACACTCATGGTCCTGACCTTTTGCAGTTGTACACAATTTTATCCCCCCCGCCCCCTTCCCCTTGATTTAATTCATTGTTAATTGGCTGTGGTAATTATATTAGGAAGCTGTAATGCAGGACACGGGAGTCCTGTGAACGCCGCTAACTGTTACTGGAACAACGCCAGCCAAGGAGTTAATTGAGAGAAATGCAGCAGCTTTTACAGACCAGAGGAGAAAGAGGGGCCTTCTGGGGAAAAGACTGAACCGAGGAAAGTTTCTGCAATTACCTACACAACAACCTGCACTGTGCCAGCTACAGCCCTGAACTCGTTAGCTGCTTCCCTAATTGGATGCAGAGATTTAGGGGTACAGTTCGGATTCACTGAATAAATCCTGGATTTGGGGGTTAGTTAAGATTAGGCAAATGGTCACAATTACAAAGGTATAGTCTTGCCCAATCACAATTTCTGGAGTTTCTTTTAATTCCCCAGTTCCTGCAGTTGTGTCATTACAGGACAATCTCAGGTCTCTTTGAAACACAAAGAATGTTTCTCATAGAGCTGGTCAAAGAAAATTTGACAAGTCTGCCATTAAATAATGCAGTTCCATCAGAACTGAAAATGGTTCAGGGGAATGTTGATTTCCATGAAGTTTTCAAGAGGAAAAAGCTGAAAAAAATCATTTCACTTTTCTTCTTTCATGTTGAGAATGTTTAAAACATTTTGTGTCAACAAGATAAAGATGTTTCATTTTGACTTGATTGTTTCAAAATATTTCATTTTGACTTTTATACTAAAATATTTATTTTATATTATGTTACATTTCAGATAGAAATGTATACCTTTAATATAGTGATGCGATGGAAAGCCTGTCATGAGAAGCGTGAAGAGCAAAGGTCTGGAGCTCCAAGATGTACAAACACATGCTATGGCACCTCTGACCCCATCTAAATGAGAAAAGGAGTCAATAAGTGAAATGAGGTGATATTGCCATTTATATTTTAATATATATGAAATATGATAAAGTCAAAGTGAAACGAATTGAAATGCTAATCTAAACATTTTGACTTTTAGAAATGAAATGTTTTGATGTCATCAAATAAAACTATTCTACATGATCAAAACAAAGCGTTTTGATGGGGTCCTGAATCAAAACGTTTGGAGTTTTCGTTTTGCGGAAGAATTTGAAACATTCAGCTTGCTCCAATTCAGAACAGAAAAACCAACAGCTAGTCAATTTCCTAGGAAACTGAAATGCTGATGTCCAACCAGCTCTGGTTTCTAGCCAGAGTTGCATAGGAAAACTGGAAAAGTGACCCTAAAGGCGCACAAATAAGAAGGCAAATTGAAATATATATTTGTAAGTCTCATTATTTGGGGAACGGGAGGAGGAGGGGATTTTTTTAAAATTGGGGATATGCCTATCTCATAGAACTGGAAGGACCTTGCAAGGTCATCGAGTCCAGTCCCCGGCCTTCACTAGCAGGACCAAGTACTGTGCCCTGACAGATTTTTTGCTCCGGATCCCTAAATGGCCCCCTCAATGATTGAACTCACAACCCTGGGTTTAGCAGGCCAATGCTCAAACGACTGAGCTATCCCTCCCCCATGACTCACTCTTTTTGAGCATTTGGGGTTGACCATATTGAAGGCACAATGAATATTGCACCAAAGGGCATAGTTAGAATCATAGGACTGGAAGGGACCTTGAGAGGTCATCTAGTCCAGTACCCTGCACTGCACTGCACTCAAGGCAGAACTAAGTATTATGCTCTGTTGGGCTTGGGGATGCAGATAGGATGGCTCCTATTCTAGGCTTTATATACTTGGTTGGGTAATATCTGTGACTTGTATTACAGTAGTGTCAGCTGAGATGAGGGTCCCATTGTGCTAGGGAATCTAAGGCTACATCCACACTACCCGCCCGATTCGGCGGGTAGCGATCGATGTTCTGGGATCGATTTATCGCGTCTCGTCTAGATGCGGTAAATCGATCCCAGAACCGCTCCCCGTTGACACCGGAACTCCAGCTCAGCGAGCGGAGGAAGCGCTGTCGACGGGGGAGCCTGCCTGCTGCCGTGTGGACCGGGGTAAGTACTTTTAAAAATCGATCTAAGATATTTGACTTCAGCTACGTTATTCACATAGCTGAAGTTGTGTATCTTAGATCGATCCCCCCCCTACTGTGGACCAGCCCTAAGAGCCTAAACACAAGTGCTCTACAAGCTGCATATGGGGTGTGTCCACACTACAAGCAGGGAGTATAAATGCAGCACATATAGATGTACCTGAGTCAGCGTTGATCTAGCCAGCTTGTGCACCAATGCTACACTAGCAGGGACTTCAGCAGCATGGATTTCAGCCTGGGCTAAGCCCCTCAGTAATTACTCCACAGCCCGTGCTGCCTTGGCTTCACTGCTGTTGGTACTCACACTAGCTCGATTAAAGCTACTTCTGGGAAGTCGGCCCCCCCTGCAGCCACACACCACAATTACAGTGTGCACATATCCACAGAGACAGGTCCTGCCCTGTGAGCTTATAGAATCATAGACTATCAGGGTTGGAAGAGATCTCAGGAGGTCATCTAGTCCAACCCCCTGCTCAAAGCAGAACCAATCCCCACTAAATCATTCCAGCCAGGGCTTTGTCAAGCCTGACCTTAAAAACCTCTAATGACGGAGATTCCACCACCTCCCTAGGGAACCCATTCCAGTGCTTCACCACCCTCCTAGTGAAAAAGTTTTTCCTAATATCCAACCTAAACCTCCCCCACTGCAACTTGAGGCCATTGCTCCTTGTTCTGTCAACATTACTCCCTTAGCGACTGTGTCCAAACTGGTTCTTTTAGAGCCCTTAACTCTCACGGTACTTTTTGGACCCTTTTTTAGCAGGTTGATCAAGAGCCTTGTGGTGGAAGAGGGACTCTTATCAGAAACCATGGTTGGCGAGGCTTGTCCAGGTGGGGTCCAGGCTTCGGGTTCAGACGCCGGTCTGAGAGACTTCTCAATGAGAAGGAGTTTTAATTGTAAGTCTCTAGCTTTTCTGGTTTGGGCAGTTGACTTGTGGCAATGAAGACACTTGTGTTATGTGTGTTTCACCTAGGCAGCAAATACACTGAGCGTCTCTGTCCAATACTAGTATGGAGAGCCTGAAGAGAGGCAACATTTAAAGCTTGGAGAACTGGGCACTCCCATCAGGAAAGGCTTTTGCCCCCAGAAAGGCTGACTATCCTAAAGGGTCAACTGAAACCTAGCTTCTAACAAGGAGAAAAATAATGATAATAAAAATAAATCCTTTAAAAAAAAAGAGAGAGAGAGAGAGAGAGAGAGAGAGAGGCAACATGAACAAAGAGAAACTAATCAACTAAGTGTCCTAACTAAATAACGGTAGTAAATAGGCTAAAAGAACTAAGTAGCGAGGCACTGATAAGTGCTCTGACTCAAAGCCAAAGGTGATAGAAAAGGAACGGGGGGTGTTTGGTCGCACAGCACCAGTTAACCTCCTGAAGTGGCATGAGACTGGACCACGCATATGCGACCCAACCGGGCACTGCTATCACAAATCTCGGATTACGAGCGCAGGGGTGCACAAACACCTAAAGTGGAGTGGAGCATCCATAGGGACAGCCCTCGAAGAAGAACTACGGCTTCTTTCTTTCATCAAAAGCACATGCAAAACTACCTAACCTGTATTTTAATTTAAAATAGCTCAATAAAAGAAAATTGTGTCTTTTTATGCTAATGTAAGGGGACTGTTATCCCCTTACTAACATTCAGAGCTCCCAGTACCAAAAGGGGAAGGGTCGATGGGACTGACAGTCCCCAGGGGCAATGGGGAGAGGCCAATGCTCCAGGTCAGCCTGATTGACAGGGCGGGCAGGCGAATCAGGGAGTCAGGAGGTCAGGGTGAATCCCGTCCTCTGTGTGAGCTGAAGTTGCCTGAGTCAGAGTGAGTGGGGCCGAGCTAAGGAGAGGCCAGAGCTGAGCTGGGCCAGATCTGGAGGGGCCAGAAAAGCAGCCCAGAGACACAGACCTGCCCTGGGAGCAGAGGTGCAGCCCAGAGACAGACCTGCCCTGGGGGGAGAAGCTGCAGCCCAGAGACAGACCTGCCCTGGGGGGAGAAGCTGCAGCAGCCAGAGGGGCCAGGGCAGCAGCCCAGGCAGCTGGAGGCAGAGCAGCAGCAGCAGCCGTGCTGAGGCAGAGGAGCTGGAGCTGAGGCAGAGCGGTGGAGCTGGGGCTGGAGCAGTCCGGAGCCGGGTGTGGGGAGCAGCTGGGGAGAGCGAGGGGAACCCTGGGCAGTGGGCCCAGCGCAGGGAGAGGCCTCAGCCAAGGGGCCCTGCAGGCTAGACTTGCAGGGGGATCGTAACCCCGACGGGGCGGGGGCGACGCTGGGAAGAAGGGTCCTGCCACCCAGAGCCTGCGAGCGTGTGGCCACCGCCGGAGCAAGTGTCCAAGCCACAGCGTCCCTGCAGCACAGCCAGGGCCTGAGAAGGAGCCTGGGACTTACACAGGAACAGACTGAACTGCCCTGACATTGCAGAGACACTGTTGGGATGTTCCCTGCCACAGAGCGGGGCGATGTGTTTTCATTAGCCTTTCCCATTTTTCCTTATTCCTGTTACAAATTAATTGTTAATTAAATAATTTGCCTTTGCTTTGAATTGTATGCAGTGATCAGTGGGTCAGGGAAGCATCCTGTTTAGAGAGTACACCCCGGAGTGGGGACACCCTAGCCCCTGACCTAGGTGACCACAGCAAGGTTGGGGGTTGAGCCCCCCAGGAATCCTGGGCCCAGCCTTGTTGGGGTTACGAGGGCTCTGCCAGACAGGAGAGTGCAAGGGGAGTCCTCGAGGGCAGGGAGGCCTCTGGGTAAAGGAGGTGGGAGCGAGGACTCAGATCCTTCCGCTAGCCCATTTCACCGGGGTAGTGCAGAGACGAGGAAAGTTCCCCACAATAGCGAGACTATTCCCCCGCTTACACTAAGGCAAGACCAAGAGTACCAAGGCAAGGAAAATATCAGCATGACATTATAGATAAGCTCTGCCATTAGCCTGTACCAAATTAATCAAAGATTTCAAAATGGGGTGATGCAAACACCTAGCATAACAATCAGGGTAGGAAGGGAAACAAACACAGGGAGGGAAGTGGCTTGATCAAGGTCACACATCGGAGCCAAGAATAGGCCCCAGTTGTTCTGATTCCACGCCCAGTGCACCATCCACTGGGCCACCCTTATTCTCAGGTGCACCTGCTAAAGCTAACACCACTGCTTGGCGCTGGGAATGGTGAGGACAAGTCCTTTGCTAGCCTCTTGCATACACAGTTTATTCACTGCCAGAGCCGCGGCGGGGATGGCTCACCCAACCCTGCGCTTTGCTCCAGCCTGTGGTACCATCCCCCCGCAAAAAAACTAATTCAACCCACCTTTCAAAACTCAAGCTAATAACACCAGAACTGCACACTCAGCTCTCCCCAAATCCTTTAAATCCCTGGGCCTCCGGAGTCCTTGGGACCTATACTAGTCCTCTGAGCTCCATTCATAATATTAAAGATAAGCAAAGAAATCGATTCTGCCTCCCCCGGGACCTCATCAGACAAACGATGGCTTCGCCCAGGCATTATCCCCTAGGATTATCCAGAATAGACTCCAGTTAACCTGGCATTAGAGAGACTCCTTCCCCCCTAATAAAGTGCCTGCTACGTGCCATCACGCTTAAATCCACAGGCCCTGCTCTGAGCTATAAGATGCTGCTCTTCCCTTTCCTGACCTGTTTGCCGCATAAAAGCCCTGTTCCCATTGTAGCACTGACTAAATCCACCCAGCTCCCCTCAATTACATTAATCAGTGGCCATTACATCCATGGAGCTGTATGTGCCCTATTCCTTCATCTGGTTACAGCTGGCTTATGGGTACAAAGCAAATGAAGGACAGGAGGAGGGGAATTTCCCTTAAGACAATGAGATGGAGCCTCTTGTTATTTCCTTCCTCCTCTCCCAGAGTTTACTTTCCCATTGGCCTCTCATCCCATTCAATGGCTCCTGCTTCATGCATGCAGAACAGCCTTTGTCCTGGTGAAATCTTGGATGGTTACTTTGCCCCCAGGGCCTGAAAAAAAAATAATCAAGCAGGTAGAGAAAAGGCAGGACTCAGCTGTGATGACTAGAGAGGATGCTGTCTGATACAGACACACCATATGGTTCCTCCTGGCTTTCTAGCTCCCAGTCGGACTCATGCAGCCCAGGTCGCCCAGGGGCTAATGCTCAGTGCTAGCCAAGCTCCGTTCCAGTACAGGAAATGGGACAGGCAGAAGTGCCACATTTGTGCCTTTTCTTTAACTCTCTTCAAGGTTTGCAATCTCTCCCTTCCTTTCCCACTGCTTCCCCTCCTGCCCACAGATGGTGGAGGCTGAGAGACAATTACCATAAGGGAAGCAGTTTGGCGCACTAAGCTATTTTATGAAGTTCTGTTTGTTCTCTGTGCACGTTAGAATCTTTCAGTTTCATCGTCCTCCCGAGATTGGATCCATTTCCTTCCTCATTTGGAGAGGCAGCTGTTGAGCTCACGTGTAATGGGCATGGTGATTTCTAACAAGCACTGCAGCCCGGCCTGTGAAGCCCTTTTGCAATTACCTACCTAAAGAAGTGAGTGCTGATTTTTTTTTATTTTTCCTCTTAAACAAAATGGTCTACTTCTTCCATTGGGTCTCTCTAACCCTGCTGCTGCTGGACTTACACAGGGAACATAAAGTAAGCTGCAAGCATATGAGATGAAGGATGGTTTTGTAATTCAGGAGCTGGACTGGGGCTCAGGAGAGCTATGTTCTGCTCCCTGATTAGGGTGACCAGACAGCAAATGTGAAAAATTGGGACAGGGGTTGGGGGGTAATAGGAGCCTATATAAGAAAAAGACCCCAAAATCGGGACTGTCCCTATAAAATCGGGATATCTGGTCACCCTATCCCTGATCTGCCACCAGTTCCCTGCACTAGTAGGGCCAGGTCAAGTGGAGCCATGCTTTCCCCCCCCAAAGATCTCAGCTATAGGGCTGGTGGAAACACCTCCCCCCAAAATTCTTCAATTTTTTTTTGGGGGGGGGGGGTGGGTGGGGTGGGGCACAAAATGACCAGTTCCATGGAAAGCGCCCATTTGCCTGAAAGTTTCTGATTATTCACTGTAAAACCAAAACAGGACAAGAATGTGCGGGGTGATGTTTTCAGTCAACAACAATATTGGATTTATTTATTTATTTTGGGGCGGGGGGGGAAGGGGTGATGAAAAGTTAGGAATTGCTGGTGAAAACTTGAAATTTTCCGTGGGGAAAACTCCCGTTTCCTGACCGGCTCTGCTCAGCTCCAGTATGCTGAATGGCTGGACATCAGGCTCTTAGGGGGTGTTCTTATTCCTGGGAGGCTATCCAGCACTTTGCAGAATCAAGCCCTTAATTCTGTGCCTCAGCTCCTTGCGTAAAAAAATGGGGGGAGAATAGTCTGTCCTTCCCTCTCCCCCCACTTTGCCTCTCTTCTCTATATAGACTACAAGTTTCCCAGGGCAAGGACTGTCTCTTACTGCAGCACCTGGCCTAATAGGTCTCTGATCTTGGGCGAGGCCTCCAGCTACCATTGCAAGGCAAGCAATGCCAGCAGAGTGTGTCCCAGCCCCCTTTTTAAAGGGCCTGGACCCAGCTAGGTACAGCTCTACCTAGTCACTTCATCTCAGGCTGCCTCCCAGCCCATTCAACACCCTGAAATCCCCATGGCCATCCCTGGGCTCTCGGCAGCGGGCACCAGAATCCCATGTCAGCCAAAGAAGAAATAGATATGGCATATGCTCATTGTGCATCACCTTCAAAGACCTTTGGGAATTCCATCGCTGCTGTACATGGCACTAGCCCATGCCACCCTGCCGAGACCTGTGAGTTAGAGTCCCAGCTCTGCTATGGGCTTGCTGCACAGTTTGGGCCAGTTTACTTCCCCTTCTCTAGGCCTCAGTTTCTCCCCTTCTGGAACGTTAGTGGTATTTATCTTTTAACAAAGCAGTTTGAGGCCTGGGGCTGGAAAAACACCATGTCCATGCAAAAGGCTATTATTATGTCTTTAAAATTAAACACAGCACAATGGAAAACAGCTCCTGTGAAGTGAAGCAGCTCGGAATTGTTAATGAGGCAAAAGTATCTGCTCACAGGAAAGCTAGAAGTGTCAAGAGAGCCCCAAGGTGATAACTTATTTAATAGAGAATTAAGAACAGGGGGGAAAGAGGGCACCTGCCTCAGCATGCTGGCTCTGGGGTGCTTATTAAAGTCTAAATGATAACATCAAGTTAATTAGAAGGGGGCAAAGGTGCCATTCCATCTATTTTAAGTACCTCTGCATGTTGCAAAGGTCATCGGCTGTCACCGGCATTGCCCTCACTGTTTGAGTCAGGCCAAGGCTAAGCACTCTCCGTGGCAGATGAAATAATCACTGGTTGGATTTTGTTTATTTGATCATAGGAGCTGCCTTCGTTTGCAGCAAGAGGAATTGATATTTCCCCTTCTTACCTGCAGGAGCAGCTGGATCCAGGGCAGCCATAACAAAGGGATAGCAGAGACCATAGAAAAGAAGGGGGTTTGGCCTTAGTACTACAGTGATGGGTGTGATATGGTCACCGAAAGAGAGACTGTTCTGTGTGTCAGGCTTTTCATGGGCACTCAAGAAACCTGGGCCCAGGCAAGTCACGTGCATCAGATTTTGAAGAACTGAGGGTCCAAATTTCAATGGCTCAGAACCCACATTTGAAGCTGTGTTTTCAGAGGAGCACAGTTCCCATTCCGGTACCTAAATAAGGGCCCAATTTTTAGTAACATTCAGCACCTGGTAGCTCCCATGGTGACCTTATGGCCAGATTTTCCATAAAGCCCAGCACCTGATGGGTACATGTCAAACCTTTTGGAAGGGCTGGCCACCTTTTTCAAGAGCCAAAATGAGATGTGATCTCTCCCCGTGGCCTCAGTTCTCCAGCTGTGAAATGGGGCTAATAATGCTTCCACCCACCCTTTGTCTTGTCTATTTTGATTGTAAACTGTTCAGAGCAGGGACTATGTCTTCTAATGTGTCTGTGCAGCACCCGGCACAATGGGGCCCAGATTTCAGTTGTGGTCTGTACATGCTACTGGAATACAAATGCATAACAATAAATATTGGGGTGGATGGAAATGCATGCTGTGCTCATAAAGAAGACTGGAAGAGAAGACTTCTGTTCTCTCTCTCATTTCCCTGCCTTTTAAGAGCCGTATCCAAACGTGAATGGTGAATGAAGGTTTCTGTTCTTCTAGCAGAGCTGAAACGGAAACCGGCTGAAAAACGCCAGAGCATTTTCCCTTCCCTCTGGGGATTTCTCTGAACTGCAGGGCTTGGCTCAAGCCATGACAATTTGAATGAGAGAGTTTGAGAAATTACGTGGTAGATTCTCAGTGGACCGCACACTACAAAAGCTTCCATCACCAGAGGGAGAGATTTGAAAAGCTGCCTAAACATTAGCCCAAGATCTGGGAGTCTTATCATAGAATCAGTGTCAGAAGGGACCCCCAATGGTCATCTAGTCTAACCAGGAGCGGCGCCAGCTTTTTTGCCGCCCTAGGCGGTGGTGGGAGAGGCTGCCGCTGAAATGCCGCCGAGGACCCCGGCGGCACTTCGGCGGCAGCCTCTCCCGCCGGTGGCCGCTGAGGGACCTGAAATACCGCCCCCAAAATCCTGGCACCCTAGGCGACCACCTAGGGTTGCCTAATGGTAGCGCCGGCCCTGAGTCTAACCCCCCTTTAGTCTTCCTCTAGCTCCCTAGGAGGTGAGACTTGGCCAGGGCTCAGGTGGAAGGGAGAGCTGCTCCACACAGCTTGAGTTCCTTCCATTCATGCCTCTCCTCAGAAAGGACTGTTCCAGAAAGTTTTATGCAAATACAATTCTTTCGTCCCTCAGATAAGGCGTCTTCAGTGTAGCTGGAGTCCTTGTGATTTACACCAATGTCAGTTATTCAGAACAATTTCCCAGCTCCATTTTCCTTCCTGTGACACGTCAACTTCCTGTCCCTTCATGCGACATACAGTCCAACCTCATTCTTCCTTACGACATCACTTCCCTTCTTCTTGATATGCTGGCTGATATCACTGCCTTTCCCGTGACATCACTTGTCTTCCTTTGAAATGTGAGCAGACATCCCTTCCCCGCACATCACAAGTTCTTTGTCCGATCAATGTAATGAAATCAATGCTGCCAATTAAAAGAAAGTAATCTAACTGTGATAAGATCTATGCTCTATAAAAACTTGTAACCTTCACGTCACCAAAGGAAGGGGCTGTGGTTGCACCTGCCAATCACCAAAATATACATCAGGAATTTATTGCAAGACTTTGGCTTAAGACTCACCATCTTTGCTAGGGTGGCTTCACGGTGTTCCATGAATGGCTGAAATACAGCCACTAAAGTGTTCTTCTAAAGGGACCGATAAGCATATGTCCCTTGGCCAGACTCCACTTTACTGCCTGCATATGATCTAATATCGTTGTCGTTGAGACAGAGCGATGTTGAAGTCCCTGTGGCAGCATCACAGCCGCACAGTAAAAAAATAATAATAATAATTAAAAAAAAAATCACACATTTTGTCTCCTGCTGCATCAGGGATGGGGAAGGGTGTGGGTGTGTTATAGTTCTCCCCTTCTTTTAACAAGAAGGAAGCTGTGAAGTTTCACAAAGGGGGGGCTTATGATGGGCATTTTGGGACCAGGCTCATTACACAAGACAAGGGGTCACTGAATGAAATTAAAAGGTGGCACACCCAAAACAGATAAAAACAAACACTTTTTCCACACCACGCATTAAACTGTGGAACTCACTGCCACAGGAAGTCACTGAAGCCAAGAACTTAAAAGTCAAAGAGGAATTGAACATTTCTATGGAAACAACTATCCAGAGTTATCATGACTGATAACAAAAATGTCAGCAGGGATACTAAAACTCATGCTTCAGGGCTGAAACCAACTTCTAACTATGAGAAATCACTATGAGACCTCTGTGGAGGGCAGATTACCCCACATCTGCTTTGTTTCTTGTATGTGGCCACTGTCAGAGACAGAACACTGGACTAGATGAGCTAGGGGTCTGACCCTATGTTCTGATGCTTCCCTATCAGCTAGAATGGATGCCTTCCAACCCTGCTCTTTGTGACATGCAAGGGGCACTCCCTTCCCTCGGTTTATCTCAGCTGCATCAGGCAGTCAGCGCTTTGTTCCTCATGCCGACTCCCTGCTTTGACAAAAAGCAGTTTGTTTAAGAAGAGAGGCTTAGCAAGGCTTCGGGGGATATTGCCAGGATTTTTCATCCTAAACTTGCTGCCGTCAGCCCCACAACAAATATGTTCCGCCTAGAAGCTACAATGCATTCAGCAGCACAGTAGGTGTGAGCTACCTGAGTGGAACTGGCACATTCGTCAGTACAGCAGATATAGTCTTATCGTGGATATAAATATTTAGCAGCGCCGGTACAACCTGCGTGGCTGGAACTGAGTCAGAGAAGGTATAATTACACCTGCACACATTGGGGGCGTTCAGATGCACAACAGACACATTCCACCTGGCTGAATGGGGAATGCTTGGCAGCACTGCTGGTGGGTAGCATCTAGTGGTACCCGGAATAGCCAGCAGCACAGAGGGGGTGCATGACTTAGATACCCTAGAAGGTTTGACGTCACTGAGGTGTCTCCCAACTGGAGCATTCAGGCAGCACAGTGGGTACAAGCCACTCGGTGTGGGAACTATTCACATTAGAAAATATGAATATGGGAGGCCAGACATTAATTTAACCATAAACTCCTTTCAGTCCAAAGGCATGTTATACAATAGCTCTAAACATGCCTAACAGCTTAAAAATAAGCAGTCACTACATCCAGTACAGTAATGTAGTATTCATAAGCATGTGATCCGCATACTTACAAATACGCCAGGGATTTGTGGAGTTGGTGCCACCTGCGGGACTTGGTTGGCGGTGTGGTATGGAGTGTCTGGGTATTCACACCGCTGGGGAAAAACCTGTCATCAGATAGGGTTTAACTAAGCACCCTCAAATTCACAACTCTTTATAGCCTTTAACAAACGAATGATGTCATTGCTAATTACTGACTTCAGCTACAAACCAATTTAAGACAATTCGCCCCTAGTTTCCATCTTATCCAGATAAAAACCACAGCCTCTTTACTTCCCAAGGCCTTCCTCCCCTCCTTGTTGCTGTCCAACAGTTTTTCCGTTGTGCCTGGGTTCACATAAGCTTTACTTTTAAGAGAACATTGGTAGGTGGAGTGGGAAGGTCCATTTGGCTCCTTTTGTCTTACTTAAAAAGACCTGAAGTCACCTCAGAGACCTTCTTTTTCAAAACTTCCCCTTATCTCAATTGTGATGTTTTGAGAATTACTGGTACAGGTTTAGCCTCCAAATCCGTACAGAGTACGACCCTGGCGCTTCAGCACATAAACAACGTCCATGGCAGTCACAGTCTTCCGATTCGCATGCTTGGTGTAGGTAACAGCATCTCGGATCACTTTCTCTAAAAACACTTTCAGCACTCCCCGAGTCTCCTCGTAAATGAGACCTGAAATGCACTTCACTCCCCCATGACAAGCCAAACGGTGACTAGCTGGTTTCGTAATGCCCTGGATGTTGTCCCTCATCTTTCTGTGACGCTTAGCGCCTCCTTTTCTAAGACCCTTCCCTCCCTTACCACGACCAGACATGTTCGCTAAGATTACAAGCAATTGTGAGCCAGGCATCCTCCCTACTCTATCCCTTCTGGCTTGATCACTTATTATTTTCAAGGCCTTCCTTCACTTGCTAATGAGGGTCTTTATTTACAACACATAGCACCAAACTTAAGCTAACCAATTCTTTAATGTCATATTTCTCCTACAATCAGGCACATGGAATGTTTCACAGCAGCCAGTCAGTCAAGACTAAAAACCCAGGGACATTGGCTTCCTTGGGCTCTTGTCTTTCTTTCGGAAAAATGAAGATTTCAGCATCTTGCCTGGCGCTCTGAAAGGACGGGTGGTATCTCATGTTATGAGAGTTGCAGGATAAAACCATTGACATTCATCTAGCAGGATGAAAGGGAAGGGGAAAGCCTCACCATGGCTCAGTCAGGCCTCCCCTTGTGAGAGGAGCTTGCTTTGAACAGTGGGACGGATGGTCCATCATGTCAACACCAGTCTACTTCCTCTGCTTCCCTTCTGCGCTAGATGCCAGTACTGCCTTCAATGCGCTACCCAAAAACCCCAGCACATTGTGCCTTTGAGTTACAAGCATGTTCCAGCACAGCACCTACCAGGAAGCCGCTGCCAGAGTAATTGAAATAGTGCAGCTCAGAGAGTTGCTAACGGGGGCAGTGGGAGTCACTATGTTGAGGAGGAACCTGCCAAGTACGGGTGATGTGATTGCCAGATCTCAGGAGCTGCACGCTGAGCTGGGCTCTAACAAAGGGAGAGCAGTGCTGCTCAGACAATTAGCACCCTGGCTTGATAGCTTTGTTCAGCAACCTGAGGCCCTGCTCTCTCTTTAGAAAAAAACTCTGAATTTGCCACCTCCTGAACTACTTTGAAGTGAGAAATACAGCCCTGCGGGAACAAGCCTCTCTCTGCAGCAATGCCATCTCAGGAGCAAACAAACCCGAGATCTCTCTCATGAGCCCAGGGATAAAGTGGAGAGGAGCTGAGTACTGCAGTGTCCATTGACCTCACTGAAAATCAAGGGTGTTCATCGCCTGGGGTCAAAGTTCCCAAGAACGCTGCCTCAGCCCAAGTGATTGCAATCTCTTGGGGGCAGGGACCATCTCTTTCCTCTGAGGTTGTACAGCACCTGGTTCATGACTGGGGCTCCCAGGCTCTACCACCATCTATACAAGAAGATTCCAGGATTGTCTCTCTGAAGCCTAGACTATCTGTTGAATCAGCGTGAAGCATCATTTGGAGCTTTTTTTTGGTTTAAATTAGCATCACTGGTCTCTGGAAGAACCAGATGGAATAGAGACCAGAGGTTCTGGGGTGGTTGGAACGTGACAGCTAAGCAGAGGAAGTGGGGTCTGGAGAAGTCATGGTTTGTGCCTTTTGTGCTTCTTCACGTTGGATGGAGAAGGCCAGAAAAAGTCAGGGAGGGGCTTGGGTTTTTTCTATTAGAAAACAAGACTCTATGGAGGATCAAATTAGATAGGGTTATGACATCAGAGAAGCCATGCAAGTGAAATTCAATTAACTGAGAAAGGGAGTGATTTTTGATTCCAGGTCCTTTAACCCTTGTTTCCTGGTGATTATCTCTTTAATGCTAATGCCTGAGAGACTCTTAGGGGAAAGATATCCATGTTAAAGACTTGGTTAGGGGTTGAGAGAGCTCTCAGTCCATATTTCCATGTTTCCAGCTAAGACCCCCTGCAAAAGATAGCATAGGAGAGTGCACTCACCGCTGGCATGCTCCCTCATGGCTGGGGGTTGGCGTAGTAGGCTTTTCTCCATCTGGCTCCCTCTGCTGACAGCCGCACCTGCCCTGCAGTGGTCTCTCTTCCCATAACTCAGCCCTGTGGCAGAGTCACGATCCAGTCCCACCCCTAGTCTCACAACTAAAAGTCCAAATGTTCTTCTTAAAAGGGGCTTCAGCCCTGATTCCAGGCCCCATGGTCATCACACCCTTCTCTCAGGGCTCTCCGTCATCATTGTGCCCCCACTCAGGGCTCAACACCACCAGCTAATAGGGGAACCCAGCCCCCCAGCTTCCCCCACTGGGCTCCAATCCAAAGAACCCCAGGACAGGCAGCTCAGGTTCATGCCACCAGACTTCTTCCTACCAGGCTTTTCTCAAGCCCTCTCCCCCACCACCTCTCTAACTTCACCCAACTTTCAGGGTTGGGACTCAGAGCCCTCCTCTAGAATCTCCCGCTAACAAACCAACATGTGTATTTAAACCTACTGCCCCCCTCCTTGGGCTTCATCCCTCTCCAGCTTCCCCTCCTCTAGTCCCCAGTTAAACATCTCCCAGGTGTCTCCCTAGCAGGTCAGCTCCTGCTCTTTTCTCAGGGCAAGTCACCAGAGCCTGCTCCACCCTAGCATCATTTCAGAAAAAACTGGGGGTGAGGGGAGCAGGGCACAGCTCAAAGTTGCATTAGCATAGAGAATATTATATGTGATTATATTGTATACTGCAAGGTCAAGTGGGAGCACCCAAAACATGGACAACATAATGGAGTAGATAGGCCTATGAAAAATCTGGGTGGGACAATTGCCCCCCTTGTTCCATAGTAAATGACACCACTACACCCTGGCTGCTTGCCAGCCTTCTCTACTCTAGCAACAGTCCTGTGACTAGCTAGCTCTACATCTCTCTCCCACTATTTCTCCTCAACCCACTCTAATCCCCAACACTGCTTGCAAGGTTCCTCTCACTTTCCCTCCTATCCCATTTCTGGGCTGCTCTTTATCTGTTTATAGCCCTCTCTTAGCCCCTTCCCAGCTGGGCTTCATCTTCAATTAAGCAGCTGTGTGTTAGTTGGCCTCTCAGGCTCACTTTAACCCTTTCATCACCTGTGTAGGGAATACACCCCACCACAGATTGAGATTACCATACTGGCTCAGACCAAGAAGGTGCAAACAGCTCGGCAGTAGGCAAATATGGAATTACCTGCCTCTAAGAGAAGTTTCTTCTTGACCCCCCCTCTGTTAGGGGTGAGTTCATGCCCGGAAGCAGCAGTGTTGATGTTCCCTTCCAAAACTTGGATATTATTTTGAACAAGGCTTGACATTCCTGATATTTCTAGAGTTAAAAAAAAAACAAGCAGGGAAAATATTCAGACCAAAGACCTCTTGAAAATCAGCTTTAAGGGCAAAATCCTTCAGTCCTTTCTGAGGCCCAACCCCTGCCGATTTCATTGGAGTTTAGCCAGCATAAGGCACACAAACTTTGGCCCTAAACACCCCAAATACCAGGCATCCAATTACTCCCTCTCCCCCCGTCCTCTGGAGTCCTGGATAGCTGTTGATATTTTTCAGCACCAAACTGCTTAGCACATCTGGCTTTCTGTTTACAGTGCCTGTCATTCCCTTAGCTGTTATAGGAGCGAATATATTAAAGAGCAGTCTGGGTTTGCAAAGTGACTTCTGCAAGAGACGTGACATATTTATCTTCCCCTTGGCAACTTCCACATCGAATTTGTTTAGTTATACAAATTTCAAAGGGGACATTTATTTCTCCCCACTAAATTTTCTGGCTCCAACTCGCTCCTGGAAAACTGAGCTGTGCTCTTCTTGCTCTGCTCTCTGCATCATCCCTGACCGTGATGATGAGGGTGGGGGAAGAGAATCAGAATGTAGCAGGTAACTGGGTTAATGCAATTGAATCCTGCTTGCTCTGCTGGGCGACGAGTGGTAACTACTGGTTTTGTCAGTAAATGAAGCATGTGTGACACATACGGCTCAAATAGCGAGAGGCAGTGTGGTCCAAAGAGTTGGGCACTGGTCGGAGAGACAGAAATAAAGATCTGTTCCTGGCTCTGCCACTGTCTTGTTGTGTGACCTTGGGTGAGTCATTTTATCTCCCCACCCCCTTGTTTTGTTTATTTAGACTGTAAGCACTTTGGGGGCAGGCACTGTCTCTTACTATGGGTGCATCTATGCTGCAGCTGGAGGTGTCATTCCCAGTTTGGATAGATGCACATGCTTGAGTGCTGCTCGGGGTAGCATGCTAAAAATAGCAACATGGCAGTGGCTGCTCAGGCCATCGACTGGAATATGTACCTAGGAACTCAGATGGGTTTGTATTCTGGCAGCTTGCTTGAGCCACCATCTGTGCCAACATAGCCACGTGGCTGAGTTGGCATGTCTACATGTACCCGGGCTGGGAATTACACCTCCCCGCTGTGTAGTGCAGGGATACTCTGTGTATGTGCAGCTCCCAGCACAGGGGAGCCCTGGACTGTAACACTGGTACAGGCATCCAAGAAATGGTCAGTTTCCCATTTTGTTCCTTGGAGGCAGGGCCACGCAGTGCTTGCTGGTTACTGTTCACAAGGGGATCCTGTCACCTGGCTTCATGCCACGCAGAGCATCAAACCCAGCGTTCGATGTTGAGGGACTATATGCTGAGCAGCTGCAACGTCCCTTGATGTCAACTTGCAGTGCGGGTGCTCCAGGCATTGTAAGGGGTGAAATTCACCCAGCACAGAGCGCCAGCGCAAAGCCTGGGCATCAGCTAAGTCCTACTTCGTAGCGTGATGCTGGTCCTATACACCAGAATGAATTTCACCCTCCTACTACTGCTATGGGAGCTCTGCGCACAGAGCTGAGAGCAGCCATTTCCTCCGTGTCGCAGAGTCCTAGGGTTTAAGGCCAGATGGGACCACCAGATCACCTACTCTGACCTTCTGTCAGGCCGCTAAACACCATCGCTACACTGAGCCCAACAGCCAGAATTAAACAAAGTATTACAGTCCTCAAGAGAATAAACTGTTGTGTGCCACAAGCAGAGAACTGGAGAGACCGAGGTACACCAGTGCCTGACACCTTAGCAATGGCAGGGAATTGCTTTAGTGAGTTATACCCAAATGATCCCTGCAGGCGAACTATAGCACACGCCGCAGAGCAAAGCAAAAAACCTCCAAGGTCACCAACGAGCTGACCTGGGGGAAAGTTCCCTCCCGACCCTGAATCTAGTGATCAGTTAGACTCTGAGCCTGTGAGCTAGAATCAGCCAGCAAAGCATCTGAGAAAGAGATTCTCAGTACCGCCCCAGTCCACCCCATCCATCCAGTGTCCAGTCCCATCTATGTGTACAAGAGATCCCCTGTCTTAACGGGAACTTTGCTTACGAGAATGCTTGATCAGTTGAGCCTCCCTTGGCCCATAAGGAGTTTTGGAAAGCAGGCGTGCAGCCCAAATTGTTCTCAGAGGGTGCACAACATGGTGATAAGAAGAGGACTGTGGGATTGTGATTGGGCAGGATTCCTGCAGGAGGCTGGGGACTTGTGGCCAAACAACAGGGCATCTGGTGCTCACTGCAGGCTCTGAGAGGGCTTATCTCACCGCTCTTCACAAAACTCCTCCCCTGGCACATTTCAAGTAGCCTTGGGGAGAACATGATTCTCCTCTTTGGGTGCCTTTGTCAAATGTGTCCGTGCCTAGGGTGGGGCCTCGCGTGTGCGTGTGGTAGGATTCGGGGAAGATTTCTGGGATTTTCTGCCCCACTCCATTGAATCACACAGTTCTGTGTTTCATAAGGACGGGGCAATTTCTGCAGAGTAAAAAACACACATGGCCATAGCAGTGACTCTTCCTCCCATAATGCAGCTCTCTCATTCTGCAGGGAGCTGTCTCTCTCAGAGCTATAAGGTCGAAGGGTGAGGCCTAAAGCAGAAGAAGGTTCAGTCTCGTCTCGCCCTGCAAACTCCAAGGGAATCTGATAAACAGGGGACAGACCTGGCTTTGCAAAAACCTTCAGATTTGATCAACTGTGTTGTGCAAGCCCCAAACCATGCTTTGTTCTGCCAAATCTGTATCCCACAGCTCTACTGAGTCAAGCCCAGTGGCTAGAGTACCTAGTGGACTTAGGAGCCTATGTCTCATTTGCAGAAGGGAATTGGGCACTTTGGAGCCTAATCACCTTGACAACCAATAGAACTGAGTACCTCAGTCAGGTTTGAAAATGAGACATAGACTCCTGAGTCACTTAGATGCTTTTGAAAATCTTCCCTTTAGCCTCTCTGGGCCTCAGTTCCTGGGGATAACAGCAGTGCCGGGCCTTATAGGGGTGTGGTGAGAATAAATGCATAGAGACTGTGAGGTGCACAGACACTGTGGTAATGGGGCCATATACGTACCTAAAATGGAGAGAGGACCTGATCTCACATGGAACGTAAGATACCTGACTACCGAGTGTGGACCAATGCCTTCTCCCAACCCAGTCATCCCTCTGCTTCCAGTGTCCATGGACTGTCACAATTGGCCGTTTAGAAGCCACCCTCCTTGACCGCTGCTGCACTTGGTGGGGGTGCTGGCCACAGTCAGCACAAGGACATCAACAGAGCAGCAGGGGCCAGGCGCTTTGAACTAAACAGGACACCATTTGCTTCCTATGATGTTTATTTTTAGCCATTGGTTATTGGTCGCTCTCCTGTTCCCGAAGCCCCCTCAGAGGCTGGGAGAATTAAGGTTTTGTTTTTGTTCTCGGTTTATTTTATTTTTTCCATTATAGACATTATTAAAAAAAATAAATTTTACAATAATACATTTTTGTTGTTGTTGTAGTTTGATTGTTTTAAAAAAAGGAAAGAAAGGAATTACCAAAAAAAAGCCACACAGTATATGTATATGGTTATGTATATACATACATATATGTAGATATAGGTGGTCTCTATATACATACACTATATATGTATATATAAAACAAAAGAAAATGGAAAGAGAGTAACATACAGAGGCCCCCATCTATGGATGGCCTCTCCCATCCAACCCAAACCCAACAGGATAAAGGAAAAGATCCCCATCGAAAGAGCAATTTGGAAACATCGAGACAACCTTTTAATGGTGGAGGCTTGTGTCTTTGATTTTTAAATTTTCGCCAATCCCAGGAAAGGAAAAGATTTAAAGAGACACCCCCCTCCCCTTGGAACTGGCAGAAGAATCCCCTGGGTTCCGAGCTGCCTGCATTCTGATCCAGGCTTCGCCCATCCAGTCAGGGATGCAGCCTCAAAGGGGAGATTGGGGTCCGCATGTGAAACGTTCGTTGTTCCCCCCACACACACACCTGCCCCACCATGGTTTGAGTGGGGGACGTAAAGCACTAGCATGTGGATCTCCCAGGATACAGAAAACCAGACTTCATCTGTGGTGGGAATTAAACATAGAGAATTTTCAAGCAGCAAAGAGAAACTGAACACGGGGAGGGGAAAAAGGTCTCTGTCCTTCGCTCCATCCTCCCACCAGCCTCCTGCAAACAGCTATAACGATCCTGGCACTGCCAGAGTCCATCCAGGAATTGGCAGGTCATTCTCTGTCCCTTGGCCTTCACCAAAGCTTCAGTAGGTCACCGCCTGTTCCCCCAAGTTCTGTTCACAGCTTTGGATCCATTGTTCGTGTGTGCACGCATGTATATATGCGTGTGTGTTCCGGTTTGTTGTGAGTCTCAGGCTCTTGCTTCAGAAAGGAAAAAAAAACATAAGTACCTATAAAAGAAAATGATCAAAGTTCATCAGCTGGGATGCATTTCCACCCAGAGGTCAGTGCTTCCAGGGCCGGCATTAACTCTATTCTTGCACATTAAGTGTCTGACCCAAAGATTCTCTTTTATTTAATTTCTCTAAAGCAGAAACCCTGGGAAAAAACAACTTGAGAGAGAGAATTCTTGCAAGAGTTTTTTGGGGGGGTGTGCGCGCGAGTGTGGGTTTCGTTGGCATTTCCTTCACAATGCGGTTCCTCTCTCCTTTATAACGCCAATTTCACCAGAAGGAATGGGAGAGCAGAGAGGATACCCCTGGCTGAATGTCGGCTGCCAGATGCCTTCTGGTCCACAAAAGTCTTCTGGTCTGGCATAATGTCTGTGGTCAGCTGTGTCTGTGGGCAGAGGAATGGAAAACAGGAGTTTAGTTCAGTAGCAGAGCTCTGTGTTTGAATAAGGGAAAGCATCTGATCTTATTTTGGAATAATGTATCTGCTGTAATAAACACTGTTTCTAACTGCTCATAGATTTTAAGACCAGGAGGGACCAATACATCTTCTAGTTTGACTCCTGCATAATGAGGCCAGAGAATAACAGCCAGTTATCTCTGTATTGAGCCCAGTAACTTGTGTCTGTCTACAGCATATCTTCCAGCAAGGGATCCAATATTGACTTGAAGACATCAAGAGATGGATAATCTACCACTTCCCGGGGTAGTTTGTTCCAATGGCATTTCCACTCATTATTGAAAAATCGTGCTACCAACTGTAGTCAGATCTGGTTGGCTACAGAGGTGGGGTGGGGATCTTTGGGAAATAGCTTTTAATTTTCTTCTGAGTTTGGGAGGGGATTCAAAGAAATCAAAGAGCTTGCATTTTTCTCAAATACTGGAATTTTCCCCCACATTTCATTTTTTTTTCAAAATTGAATTTTTCATTTCAAAATTTTGATTTTTTTTTTCAAAATGTTTAGGGGATTTTCCCCAATTCTTTTTTAAATGTCAACCCTGCTCTATCATTTGTTGAAAAAACAGGTGAATTTTTTGGTGAAAATTTCATCCAAAATTTCCCCTTTTTTTGGTATTTAAAAATGTCATCAACATTTCAAGATCTGAAGAAAAAAAATATCACATCCACCAGCTCTTCACAAAGCTGCCAGGTCACACCTGTGCCGAGCCAACTCTGCTACAATGGATCAAAACAAAACACCCTTTGAGTCTCAGTCGTTATGGTGCTAGTGTGGATGCGGTCTCGCTGAACAGTAATGTTATGCCTCCCACAGCTATCCTACGGTGCACCAGTGGCCTTGTGAAATCTCCCAGAATGCACGGCATATAGAAGCTGAGATGAGTACTATGGGAGAGGTACCCAGAGGGCATTGCAAATGTATTACTTTAATGCGGATGAGAAGCAAACCGGCAAGGGGTCCTTAAACCGATTCAGCCTGGCTAATAGGGACACACTAAACCATTTGTGCTTAATCCATCTGAATAGAAATGGTTCAGATCTCCAGTGTAGACAAGGCCTAAGATGCTCAGCACCCTCTGGCAAGATGCTTGGCCCCTTCAACTTCCCATTGCTTCATTGCCTGCACAACGCCTAGATTCCAATGTGATAGGGGGGCTATGGGTAGGTCTACACAGCAATTAAACACAGGTCAGCTGACTTGGGCTGTGAAACGGCAGCCTAGACATGCAGGCTCAGGCTGGAGCCCTATAGGAACACTCAAGATTGAACATATAGAACATTGCAGAATCAGGCTGTCATTAGGGTTAGCACATAGCCTAGAGCAGGGGTCTCAAACACGCGGCACGCGGGCCACATGCGGCCCGCGGAGTTATTTCCTGCGGCCCGCCATAGGCGCCAACTCCACTGGCAGCCAAGCTCCAAACATTACTGAGTGTTTATATTTTATTAAAACCCCTCTTTGCATTATAGTTTTTAAAAAGTTAATACATTGACTGTTAATAGAATACTATATTACTCTTCATTTTTTTCATTTTTGACTCTACTTTTGTATCATTGTATGAAAAGGTTTCGGTGCTGCGGCCCTCGGGCCAATTTACTAGTTCTCATGTGGCCCTCGTGGTGATTTGAGTTTGAGATCCCTAGCCTAGAGCCCGCAAAACACAACAGGGGTGAGTAGGTGTTAGGGATACACACATGCAGTGCCACTGAGATGTGGAAACAGAGTAGGAACAGGCTCATGGGATTTTAAAAGCTTGGCTGTTTTCTTTAATTCCTTAAAGTGTAGCCCTGTAGATACAACCCTTGAAAACCAGCTCAGCTTAGAGAAACCTTACAGTCCCAGTTGATATGCTGAGCCTCATTTGTAACAGAATCTGGCTCCATCTCTTGCCTCTACTGGCATGTACACATGGCACAAAGCACCCCCATGCTCACACTTCCATGCTCTCCAGCCTGCCCCCTTTCTCTCTTCCCAGGAGATGCCCTGACACATACCTCCGAGAAGCAGAGACTGTGCTCTTTGGATTTGTTTAGCTTCGGTCCATGTTCCTGTGGAGGAGAGAGAACAAGCCAGAAGGTCTTGCCAAAGGTCTTAGGGTTTCATGCAACCTGAAATCAGACCTGGTAGCCAACTATCATTACCCCCATTTTATAGATTGGAAAACAGAGGCAGAAAGAGCTGCAGTGACTTGCCCAGGATCACACATGAAGTTTGTGGCAGAGGGGAACAGAGCCCAGGAGCCCGGACTCACAGCCACCTTCTCTAGCCACTATATTACATTCCTTCACAGAGCTGGGAATAGGACCCAGGAGTCCTGACTCCCAGGCACTTGCTTTAAGTAATAGGCCATCCATGCTGCAGCATGGACAGACTGTGCTTGGTCAGAGATTAACACCTGTAACGGCCATGGAACATCACTGGTCACGCCTCACAGTCTGTGACAGAATAAAGGGGGTGTGAGGAAGCATCTTTGTCAGGCAATTCCAGACCAAGCTTCCTCCTTCCTGTCACTTCTCTTTAATCTCCCAGAAAAGCAGTAAGATCGACCTCGGTGTTACATTGTGGATGAGACAAATCATTCCCTTTAGCTGGTAAGAAAGGAATGTGCTGGCCTGTTCTGTACCCTCGGTTCTAAAGGCCTGACTCATTCCACCAGCCCCGCTCAGACCAGCTGTCCCTCCGGAACACACTAAGTCCGATTTCATGGGAGCTGCATTTTTGTCGTTTTCCACTGTCCTTGCAGAGCTGGCCTGCAAGGGCATCCTGAACTGTTTTTATTCTGATCACAGGCCTGCAATTACCAGGCTTCCACATTTGCATGGGGCATCTGAAGGCAGTTCAGAGTGTGTGTCTGGTGTTGAAACATTAAGTCTCTCTGTGTGCTCTGCGTACGCCGGGGCTGCCAGAAAAGCTTTGAGAAGGAGAGAAGAAAGAAAATGCTCATCCCTCGCTCCCTGGGCTGCTTAGCCTCTCTGCTGGACTCCTGCCTAGATCTGGGCAGATAATGCAAACAAAATAAATCTGCAAATATCCATTCAACTTCTGCAAACTCCGACTGACTACGTTCGCACCTCTCGTGTTCCTTGCCTGAAAGTCTTCCCGCAGATGAATCCAGATATCATTATGATTTTTATATGGCAATACAGCAAGCAGGGCCCCCCCGCCCCGGGTTGGGGGGATCCCACTATGTTAGGTGCCATACAGACATCTAGCAAGAGACAGTCCCTGCTCTGATGAACTCATGGCACAAACACTCACGATGTAAAATTTCACACACAGGGTACGTCCACACTGCAATTAAAAACCCGCAGCTGGCCTCTGCTGGCTGACAGGTTTGCAGGGCTCGGGCTGGGGGTCCGTTTAATTTCAGTGTAGACGTCCAGGCTCAGGCTAGGTCTAGGACCCCGCAAGGTGGGAGGGTCACAGAGCTCAGCTGCAGCCCACGCTGAAACATCTACACCTCAATTAAACAGACCCGCACACCGAGCCCTGCAAGCCTGAATCATCTGGCACAGGCCAGCCGTGTCTCATTGCAGTGTAGACATACCCTTTGAGAGGAAATTCTGAATCTGCATCATGATGGGCTAGTGATCTAAGGGCCTGTCTTCCCAGCAGTGTTATCTTGAGGTATAACTCAAGTGTTGCCCCTAAACCAATTTCCATCCACACACACACGCATCTGTAGTGTAAGATAAGTGGTGCTTTCCACTGAGGCGAGCTGGCTTGTTGGATGGGGGCTGGAGTTCGAATGCTGCAGATGCTGGAGCTAGTCATGCAGTGGGGAGACAGCGACTCTGTGCAACTCGAGCGTTGTTTGCTGGGTGGCCACTCGCACTCGAGAGGTGTGAACTTGAGTGTTAACAACTCAAGCTGACCCTGCAGTGAAGACAAACCTGGAGAGCTTGCCTTCTCTGGAATGCCAGGTTGTGTTAGAATACACCCTTGATGAGTCGTGTGACCTGGCATGCTGTCAAACACGACTTTGCTGGGACTGTTGCATTTAACACTGTGTTCTAGGCGAACCCTTCTGGAATGATATATAGGCTCAATCCCTGACATGGTATTAAACCCGGAGGCCCCTGTGGACCCTGACTGCAAGATGTGATTTTTAACATGGTGTTGGTTAACGTGACTCCTGATGGCTGGGTTCTAACATCACCTACATATCTAGTGAAGACAGGCCCCACATCAGAATCCAGCCTGGGAGCAGAAGCAGTTCAATGTAGCTTAGGTAGCGAATGGCGCTTGTTGCGTGCTGCAGGGGAGGGGCTGTGGGGATGGGGAAATAGCTCTGAGAAGAGTTCAGATTCTGTATCAGGTGAGTTGTCCCTACGGACTATTTTATGCCTGGTCTCCCACCAGTAGCAGCCCCGACTCAGCCATTATGGGCCAGCATAAGCACAGACATGGACAAGCTGGGGTTTGCAAGAACTGAGCTAACTGGAGGGGATTCCAGTTAAAAGTTTCCATGGCTTCTGAGGGCTGGAGCATAGAGGCCACTGCCGCCGCTTGTGCTGCACTTGGGTTTGGCAGCGGGGCAGCTACTCTGACTTCGGGCCATCAGGGCTACGCTGGAGTCTACACGAGCCTAATTATCCTTCCATTTCATGTCAGTCTGAAAGGAGCTGTGGGTTTTGCCCAGTTCCAACCACTGGTTCTAAGCCTGCGGACTGACCAGTCATACACAAGCCATGAAACCCTTGTGAGAGAAAGCTGAGAAGGGTAAGCTGAGGGAGGGGAATAAGCCTCTGAAAGGAGCAGGTACAGTTCAAGAACAAAAGCACTAACAAGAGGCTCTCCCAATCTCGCTACAATATGCTTTTTAGTGCCGGAGATGGCCATAAAAGCACTGAAGTCTCTCGATGTGAAGTGAGATGGGGCCATTAGACTCATCTCTTGCTTTCATCCTTTTGCGGTTCAAACAGAGTTAAAGGGGAAGTGGACAGACTCAGGAAAGTGGGATTTGTACTGTCTGAGTGAGTTGCTGGGGCACGGGATTTTCATTCACACTTCAAAGCCCACAGTATGCCCAGGGAAGCCACCACTGCACAATGGTCAAGCGAACGCACACCCACAAATACACACGAGGACACACACATGGAGCTATCTTTTACGGAAGTTGAAAAAAGACAAGCTAACTTTTTCTTTTCATTTTCTTGCCCAATGTCAGATAGAGAGTCCGTAGCAGACCTAGACGTGAATCCCAGGAGTGCTTTCTAGTCCCCTGGCTCTGACCTACGGAGCACACTCTTAATGCTTGACAGAGTGGTACGACTGAAAAGCTAAGTGCATAGTTCTCTTCTCAGCTACACTGGTGTAAAAGTGAGTAATCCCACTAAGGTCAACGTTGGTGTAACTGCACTGGGCTGAGTTCCACTCTCACTTACATTAGTGTAAATCTGGAGTAACTCTGGTGAAATCAGTGGAGTCACACCAGTGTAAACGATAGGAGAATTAGGCCTAATGACTTTAATGGAGATACTCCTGGTTTACCCAGTGGGTCAAATCCAGACTTGCTCACTCAGGGTCAGATTCTGATCTCACACTGACTTCCATGGAGTTACTCCTGATTTACAAAGGAGCGACTGAGCCTGATTTTGGAGTAAATCCAGCATCACACCCCTGAAGTCAGTGGAGTAACACAGGCCAAGTCCTCTGCTGGTATATTTGGGGCAGCTTGACTGAAGCCAATGGAGCTGTGCCTGTTTTCACAAGTAGAGAACATGACCCTTCTCCAAGTATAGAGGATCAGAATCAGGCCATGTGTGTTACTCAGTTTTTACTCAGGTATCACTCCTATTAGAGTTGTGCTAATAATGGGTGTTTTGGTTCTCTGGCAATTCTGAAAAAAATCAGGGAAAAATTGTTTCAGGGCGAACTGAAAATGATTTTTTTGAAAAATGTTGGCAAGTCGAAAAACAAAAAGAAAGATTGAATGAAATGTTTTGTTTTGACAAAATCACAATGTTTTGGGTTCTGGACCATTTTTAAATATCTGGAGGTTTTTTCCAATAAAATTACAGGACATTTTGAAGCACAAAGTTGTTCTGAACCAAAAAAAACCAACCCCAAAACCCCGAAACATTTTGTTTAATAAAATGTCAAAATGAAACATTTTGATTTTTTCCGATTTTTTTAAGGTGTTTCTCAACCAAAACTTGGTTGGATCCGACTCCAATTCCCAACCAAATCTGCATTCTTCACTGAACAAGAGTTACAGTGAAAACATGTTACCCAGCTCTCCTCCCACTGAGTTCTCCCTGAGTAGCGACTGAGCTCACGGTCTGACCTAGTGGAGTTCACTGGGTTTACTACAAGCAAAACTAGTCCACTAGTAATTGACTCCAGCAATATACCACCACAGCACCTCCACCAGCACTTCCGTCATCAGGTGGCAAATGGAGCAGAAGATGCGGTAACACTGATAACAGTGTTGTTTTTCCCTTTCTTCCCACTCAGAAGGAGAACAATTCTGCCAAGCGTGTCTCACAATGAAAAGTGAGCCGAGTGCCCACCAAGGCAGTGGCCGGGCCCTCATGTGCTGCAATTCTAGCATGAAATTGGGCTGCTGATTGTCTCACGGAGTGGTAACTAGAAAACATAAGATGTAATTACTCAAGCATGCCGGATCTAATTAGAGGCTGCCCAAGGGTGACATTGCTGCCTTCACGTGTGCTCGCCAGCCTGAAGGAGAAGAGACTTACTTTGTTTCTGCAGAGGTGGACGGAGAATCATCCTCCGGTTGGGACGGTGAGTAGGAGATGCCCGTCTATCTAGCTAGCTCTTTGGGGAAGGGACCGTGTCTTTCTACGTGTTTGTACAGTGTCTAGAACAATGGGGCCCCCTTCCAAATCAGGGCCCTGAGGCATTACCACCTGATAAACATTAAAAGACAGGGGGCCTGCGGAGCGATTCCAAGATCTCTCTGTACACCACCCTGATCAGCATGGTAGCTTGATGCTTCCCCTGCCTTCAGCAATGCAGCTTCAGGTACAGGCATGAGGGGAGCAGTAATTTCCAGGTGGGTCTGAGGCTTCATCTAGACTAGGATTGAAGGTTATTGGACTGGGTTAGCTCTCTTGATCCCAACACCTTCTAAAACTCTAGACAAGACAAGGGAAATTGTACTACAGCACGTGCTAAAAGGGTTGAGTTAAAGCCTTGCTGCAATGCAACTTGCCTTGTCTTCACTAGAGTTTTAGAATGCGCTGGATCAAGCTGGCTAACAACACATCTTTCAGTCCTAGGGTAGAGTAGACTGACCCGAGCTGGCTTTAATCTAGTGAGCTCGAGTATTGGAGTAGTGCAGTTGTAGCAACGCACAAATTGGACAAGCCCACCCGGGTGGGTAGCCCCTGCTGAAGCACACACTGGCTCCAGTTTCACTGTTCTCAGTACCTGAGCCAGCTAGATGAAAGCTAGCCCAAGTATGTCTCCACAAGCTGCAATCACACCCTGTGACCACCGTATAGACGTATCATTCATCTAGGCAAAGCTGTGAAGGAGAATGCCCTATGGATGTGGCCAGCTCCTGCTGCAGGATAAGAATAATTCTCAAGCAACTGGAAGTCTGCAGGGCCAAAGGAATTTGAGGAGGCCAAGGATGGACCCGTGAATTGTGGTTTGAGGTTTACATTCTAAGATCCTTGCCAGCCCATGTGGGTTTTGTTTGTTTCTGGATTTGATTCAAAAGCAGAAGGGACCTGATTTTCCAGTTCTGGTTCCTGTTTGGTTATGGCTGAAATCTCAGGAGGGCAGCGCCGAAGATTTCAATCCAAGGTGGGGGAAATCCTACAAAATCAACTATAGTCCTAAGAGATTAGCTATTTGGGGTCAACGTCTTAACAGAACCACTTGCCAAGGTTTCATTGCCCTGGAACCTGAGCACTGGCCCTAATTCAGCCTCAGACATCACCTTAATCTTGATCCAGATCCCACCTCCTCCTCCCTAGCCCATCGCCAGCAGGATTACATAGCGGTGTGGGCGCATGGGAGCATACGTGTGTGCCGTTAATTCACAGGCTGTGTCTTGATACTGATGGGCGCTTTTAGCTTCCAGTGTTCAAGGCTAGCCTGTGTGTAAAGCCAACCTGGGTAAAAACTGGGAGCCAGTGGGGCACTGCATGGGAAAGCACGAGCCTGTGAGATATCCAGCCCAAGCAAGAGAAGGCTAAAAGAAACCAAACCACCTAATACACATAACAGTGAGCACATCACTGGGGCTGTTCAGGAGTCCCGGGGGATTCTGGGTAATGGAGATGTATCAGGGGCTGAGCAGAGCCCAGGGAGATTCTGGGTAACAGAGAATATTGTACTGGGCATGGGCCAAGAGGATTCTGGGTAACAGAAAATTTGGCGCTGTAATAACTCAAGAGGTACACTTGCAAACAGCAGCCTTCAATAGACAACCCTCACTTTCCAAGGCCATCGGCTAAGCCCCGGCAGGCACAGTGTGTGGGAGGCTCTGGCCAAGCTAGGTCCATGCATCAAATTAATGCGTGTCTTCTGTGAAGAGGGAGCAGGAGCTGGAGCTGAGGTCCTACCTGAACAGAGGTGCAAGTTGTGATCACACTGGTGTCATAGATGGTGTTGCTGTCATTGATGTCATCTGGCAAAGGAGGGCTCTTTTCTGTCTTAGGGGGCAGGGTGACAGGCAGAGAGGGGTTTTTTGGGGACAGGTTGACATCCGTACCATTGCCGAAGGCCTGGATGGCGTTTCCTGCGAGTGGGAAGAGAGACAGGGCTTTGGGGATGTGGTTTCACGGTCAACTTCTATGCAGACAACTCACAGGGCATACAATACGAAACATGCTGTGCTTCCCCCGTGGATCTGAAAACACTTTACAAACACTAGGAATAGATTAAAGCTCACAAACTCTCCCTCCTCATGAGACAGGTCAGCATAATCCCCATTTTATACATGGGGAAACTGAGGCACCCCGAGGGGATGCAACGTGCCTGAGGCCACACAGCAATTTGGTGGTAGAGCCCAGATCAGAGGCCATGGTGGATGTGACATCCTACCACTACACAGCATTACTTCCTTAGACTGGGAATGGAACCCAGGAGTCCTGACTCTGAGTGCTAATCACTAGACCACAATCCCTTCCCAGGGCAAGGAGTAGAACCCAGGAATCCTGACGGCCAATTCCCTGCTCTAACCACTAGAAATGTTGCTTGATGTGTTTTAGGGTGGCTCCCAGCTGGTTGTATCAAGCTTCATGGTCATCAGGGGTCGGGGTCAGGGGCTGACTTAGATAACGATGGAGAGGCAGCCACTGCCACCCCACGCCCAGACTCTCACACCAGCAGACCGTGAGGGGAGATAGTTGCTGGAACTCTGTTGGGCCAGCCAGCCAGCCTTCTCCTCGGGAGAGGGGTCTGCTTGCTTCCAGGCAGCTGCAGAAGCAAAAACCTTCACGCTTTAGTTGCACACGACCCACTTTGAGAAGCACGCCCTGGCAGAGAAAGCCAGGCGTCACTAGCTGGCAGTGGGATGCCTGGGGCCGGAGTGAGCAGGCATCGAACAACGTGGGCAAGCTATTTCTCTTCCTGTCAGGCTGTCATCTCTCATTCATACTCTTCTTCCTTCCCGCCCTCGCACCTTCTCTCTCTGTCACACTCTCCCTACCCACCCATCCTCCTTCCCATCCCCTGCTCCTCTCTCCCGCTTCTAATTCCAGCCCTCCTTCCTGCCCAGACCTCATTGCTCTAGGACCCAGCCTGTCACCTTGAGGGTCTGCTTCGTTAGCTCTGTCACAGCCCCTGCAGATCAAAGTGATTTCCTCTCTTTAATCCCCCCAGCCCCAAGCCCGTTTCTCAAATATCACTAAATCCCACCACAGAGGGGATACATCTCTCGAACTCTCATCTCTAGTGGGGACCCCACCCCTTCCCGGAGCCTAGGGAAGGGGACTGAGGGCAGCGGCGCTGGAATTAGGGGTGCTGCCACACCCCCTGGCTTGAAGTAGTAATAACCAACACCAAATGCATGGTTTCCATCATCAGCCACCCCACCCCTGATTGAGGGGACTTCGTGTTGAGCATTGACACTGCTCATGGATCCCCTGGGACAGTCCTGGAGTTCTCCCCACTCCAGCCCCTTGCTGTGCAGAGGTTGTCAGTGGCTCTCCCATGCAGAAGATTGGGGCTGGCAGCCATTCTGCTGCTCCAATAGTAACCCCTCCTTCCCCGTCTCTCTCTCTCTCTCTCTCTCTCTCTCTCACACACACACACACACACACACACACACACACACACACACACACACAGAGCCCTAGCCTGTTTCAAGGTGGCAGCTCGGGGCAATTCTCCCCAACGGCAGGAGAAAAGCTTCCAAAGGGGGTGGAGGGAAGGGGCAACTACGCACTGTGCGCTGACTCGCTTTTCTTGCTGCGTGGGCCCCGTGCCCAGCACAGAGATAAACGCTTGGGTGCATTGTCTCCGGCCCCGCTCCCTGCTGCGGCGCCGTCACAGAGAATATGGGAGTCGCTGATGGAAATGGCACAAATTACGTCGTTCCCACTGAGCCCCCGATTCCTCTCCAGCTCTGCGTGCAGAGGCACCTCGGGGGCGCGGCGGCAGTGTTTAGGGAAGGCAGAGAAAAGAAGAGAGCGGTGGGATGGGAGTGACTGGAATGCAGAACTAAAAATACCGTCTGGTAGAGGATCTTCCACCTCCACCTCCCCACCTTCTCACCTCCATCCTCTCCCTATCTTCCTTCCCCATCACCTCCCATCCTCCTCTACCTCTTTCTCATCCTTCATCCCTCCCTGCCCCGTGCTACACCCACCTCATCCCTCAAGTTCAGCATCCCTGCTCCCTTCGCCAGGCATCTCTTCCTGCCCATAGTCATTCTCATCGGCCCTAGATGCACCACGGGCAAAGCACACTAGAAGCAGAGGTTTCCAGCTTCCCCAGACAGGGACAATGCACGGGAGCCAGAAACCTGGAAGAGATCAGCTGCCAGCCTCATGGTTCAAAGCCAGTGAGTTCAAGGTGCTGCCCTTCCCCCCGACACACCTTAATCTTTCCTCACTCCACCTTCCAAGCCATGAGACCCCTATTGCTCATTGCAAAGGAAAAAGAAATACCACATGAGCAGGGGGTAAAAGAGTTAGGTAGCATTGCCAGCACATATGGTTTGATTGTGAGTTTCATGATCGTCGGTGTTTTACTTAGAACCCAGTATCTAATGTGACTGCCTGAGAATCTCACTTCTTTGGAAACGAAAGCTAAGATTCCAGCCCTCCTGGTGTGACAATCACTAGTCAGTCCATCGAGCTACATATAACATTTACAAAGTCAGTGTAGTAGTCTTTGAATATTCCATGTATCTATAGCATCTGTCACACCTGGTTACAGAGAAAATCTTGAAAACATGACCCAAGTGTACCTTCAAGGCTCAGAAACTAGAAGGCAAAGGGAAAAAAGCCCCAAAATTGTGAGAGTCTGGGGGTTAATCTCATGAGTATTAAGCTTATTTCATGATTTTTGGGGCCCTGACTCGGGGGTTGGGGTTGGCAGTACTGGTAATAGGAGCTGAAATTGAGGAGAGCTGTGGAACTTGGCGTTCACAGACCTGCAAGGAATTATACTTGGAGTGGAGACAGAGATTGGGGCTTAAGGACACAGAGTACAGGAAGGCCAGCAAATTAAAGAAGTACTGTATGGGTTGGATGAATGGACTATAAGGTGGATAGAAAGCTGGCTAGATTGTCGGGCTCAACGGGTAGTGATCAACAGCTCGATGTCTAGCTGACAGCCGGAATCAAGCGGAGTGCCCCAGAGGTCGGTCCTGGGGCCCATTTTGTTCAACATCTTCATTAATGATCTGGAGGATGGGGTGGATTGCACCCTCAGCAAGTTCGCAGATGACACTAAGATGGGGGGAGAGGTAGATACACTGGAGGATAGGGATAGGGTCCAGAGTGATCTAGACAAATTAGAGGATTGTGCCAAAAGAAATCTGTGGGGATTAAACAAAAACAAGAGTCCAGCACTTAGAATGGAAGAATCCCATGCACCGCTACAAGCTAGGGACTGACTGGCTAAGCATCAGTTCTGCAGAAAAGGACCTGGGGATTACAGTGGACGAGAAGCTGGATATGCGTCAACAGTGTTTCCTTGTAGCCAAGAAGGCTAATGGCATATTGGGCTCCATTGGAGCTTTGCCAGCAGATCGAGGGAAGTGATTATTCCCCTCTATTCAGCACTGGTGAGGCCATGTCTGGAGTACTGCATACAGTTTTGGGCCCCCTACTATAGAAGGATGTGGACAAGTTGATGAGAGTCTAGACAAGAGGTTTTTAAGGCCCAGCTTGACAAAGCCCTGGCTGGGATGACTTAGTTGGTGTTGGTCCTGCTTTGAGCAGGGGGTTGGAATAGATGACCTCCTGAGGTCTCTTCCAACCCCAATATTCTAAGTTACAACTACATAGGGTGAGCAGGCAGGAATAGAAGGGGGGCGTGTCTACAGGCCAGGATTATGGGGCACTGAAAACATTGGGCTTGGGTGGGGAATGGGGGCCATGACTGGAATAGCAGGCGGTGCTACAAGTCAGGAGTCAGGGGAATTGGCAGAGCTGCATATGGGGAATCCAGAACTGGAAAAACAGGTTTGCTGCTGGTCAGGATTGAGGTGCATTATTAATAATAATTATTATATTATTTCTTTATTTACTATTTCCGTAGTACCAAGGGAGCCAAGGCTCCCACTTCCTTCTCTGCAGTGCCTCCTGGTGTGAAAGTGTGCTTGGCAACAGTGCCTTCTGTTTCATGAGTGTGCTAGGCAAATCCTGCAGGGCAGGACTAAGTTGCAATGGCAGAATAGTCCAGGCCTGCTTGCACCCCGTTGTTATCCCCAAAACAGATGAAATTAGCTTGACCATTAAGCAGGGATGGGGACGCTGTTAGCACTAGAGCAAGAGAGCTTGACAGAAATATTTTCAGATGATTAAATTGAACAACAACCAATTAAACGGATACAATTATCATAAGTAACGGAGAGAATGAAGCTCCCGGAGCTCAGCACACCTTCATCAAAGGGACCTTGTCAATAGCAATCTGCAAGGTTGTAAGGTTTCCCAAAACTCCACAGAAAGCAAGCCCAAGCCAGAAGGAATTTCCTACATCTCCTTCCTGTTCAGAGACATGGAGCAGCAGCTCTGACAAGGTCTCGTGGAGAGGCCAGAGTAGCTAGGAGGTTACAGACACCTGCAGCACCACTGCTGTGAGAAGCTTGCAGTAAAGGAGTTGTGAGCTCCCGCCAACACAAAGTGCTCTTGCAGCATAGCATACAGCACTCCCGGGAGTCCCTTGCATCCAGTGATTTCCCTACACCCCCCCTGAATTTCCCCAACACTCCCCCAGTTTTGTGAACTAGTTACATGTCAATTTAGTGACACACACCCCACAGTAAATTTGAACACCCCCCCCCCATTTCAATTCCTGGGGAGGCCACTGCTTGCATCAGTACTCAGACTGCTTCCCACAGCTTCTGCTGCTGGGAGAGGCTGGGACTGGAATAGCTGGGAGCTCCCCCACAGCCAGCGCTCCTGCCCTGCTCCCTGGGCCAGGCCAAAGCAGACAGACAGACGAAGAGTGAAGAGCGGTGCCTTACGGAGACAGGGGTTTTCCGTGAAGTCTCTCAGGAACTTCTCACACTCCTCCTCCATGTTGCCGCTCCCTCGGCAAGAGCACCAGGGCGACACCGTGATGCTGGCGATGCTCGAGTCAATGTAGTTGGGCGTCATATCGAACCCTGCTCAGGAGGAAGGAAAGAGAAAGAGAATCAGGGGCCAGTAGAGCGCAGTCTGACGGAGAGACACAGCTCTGTGCTCCCTCCTGCCCCGACAGCCTCCCCTCACAGCAGGGTGGGCTTTGCACCAGCTTGGCTCTCGTCTTCCGTGCCCAGTGGATTCCCCATGATCCAGGCAGATCTAAAGGGAACCGAAGATGGCCCGTTCTGGCCCCCAGCTCTCCCCAACCCAAATGGCTCTGAGAGACCCCCGCTACCAGGGACTCTCCCTCCAGCTGCTCACTCAGCTCCCAGCTCAGGGTGGGATCCGCAGCACAGAATGAGGAGCAGGTAACTCAGTGGGAGATGGAGGGACGGTAACAATTTGGTGGTGGGCGAAAGGCTCCGTGTCCCATAACTAGCCCCTGGTATTATCCTGTCTAAGCAGACACATGGCTCTTGGTCCCTCTGAGCTGGCCTGGTCCCCTGCTCCTTCCTTCTCCCTGTGGGAATCTCGTCTGACTCAGAAATGCTGCTTGCCTGCCGAACCTGCCCCTGCGTCTCTCTTCAGTCCCGATGAGCAGAGCCGCCCTGACAGCTTCACCCGGGGACCTGGCCCACCCATCATCCCCTCTGTGTTCCTGGTGTCAGGATGCCTTTGAGTCCTGGTGTCAGGATCATAACGACACTCCCAGGCTGCCCTCTGCGGCCCCTATGATGCTGCACAGTAATTGGGGGGGGGGGGGGGGGGGGGGAGAGAGAGGAGCTCCGGGTCAGAGCGAAGCCACCTTCAGTTGCTTTCTCCCAGATGCGCCTTTAGGACCAGAGTTGTCTCCAGTAATAATACGTCCTCCTTTAGCAGCAGAGCTTGCTGTACATAGCAAGGCCAGCATCACTATCCCCCTTTAACAGAGGGAAGCCTGAGACCTACCCAAGATCATGCAGCAGGTAGAGCTAGGAATAGAACTCAACTCTCCAGCCTGGGCCCTATCCACTGGGCCACAGCATCTCCCCATAACCCCACCCCACAGCCGATGCACCAACGGGTTTGGTGCCTTTGCTCTTGTGAGTGAAGAGGAAGGTTCCTGCAGATACAAGTGGTTGTTCTTGCTGGCTGCAGCAGCCTTGCTAAGCTTCCAACATCTGCATCCACTCTCACCCCTCCAATACTCCCCAGCACTGAGTTATTCTGTCTCTAAAGTGTCAAGCCCCCCAAGCCACGATCCATAAACCAGTCCCCCCCAAACCCAGACACTGATTGAGAATGGCAACCCTGCTGTGCTCTGCATGACGAACAAGACAGACTCACCTATCATTCCTGCATAGGAGCCCAGACACGCCTGGTAATTATCCCCGGGGCAGCTGGTAAGTGACTGGAAAGAGACTTGACAATTTGTGTGAAAATCTGCCAGTCTTGACCTGGTTACAAAACACAAGAGAGAGAACAGGGTTTGGTTGGTTTGTCTGTTTTTTCCTCCCTAAGAACTAGTAAATTCAAGTGGTTTTAAAGCAGAGAGAAAAAGAAGAGAAGAGAAAGTATTAAAGAGGAAAGCTAAAGGAGAATAATGGTTAGGATCTGGCAGCAATATTTTAATGTATATGATCTCATTCGGTCATCAATCACACGCATGCAGCGTCTACCACTGTATGTCAACCATGGCTCAACACCGTTCAGGGAGATGGTGTTACTGCATCACCGTAACAGGGCATTTATGTTAGCGGGAGACAGATTGGAGTGCAAACACACGACAAATAAGTTGACACACGGTGACTTACATCCACCTAACTTCGTAGGGTAGACCAGAGTAGGTTTTGAACATAGCTCACACCCAGAACATGAGGATGCTCTGAGGATCAATTGACTCCCCCATCCACTTAGATCGGCCAACTTGAGTTAAAAAAGCGCCAGCAGACTCAAGTGTGAGGTTTCTGTGCACGGATGGGACTCTGGTTAGGGGCAACACACTTGAGTAGAACTCGAGTTCACTTTGCACTAAAGACACAAACCCTCAGAAGCAAGGATCAGAATGCAGAGAAAGCACGAAGGAGACAGGGTGGGCTAAGGTCCCAGGCCTGCCTGCCCATCAAGAACAAGCCCGTTCCCAGATCTCTTTGCTGATTACGGCCATGCTGATCACCACAACCTTGAAAAATTCCACTCCTCACGGGGAGTAAGATTTCCTGATGGGTGAATGAGCTATTTATAGGGATTGGGTTGTTTGGTGGGTGGGGGTGGGGGGGTTGTTTTTCAGGATCATGCCAAAGGTTGGATGAGTAGATTCAAAGCCAGGGCTAGTACATTTCCATGGGGCTTTTGTAAGGCTGGATTTAGAGTGGGGAAATGATACGGCTATACACATATGGAGAGAATATCAGAGTGCCTAACCCAAGCAGACCCATGCAAATTTCATATGGCTTCTCATGGGAACATAACGATTACCATAGCAGATCAGACCTGACTCTGGCAGTGGCCAGCACCAGCTGTTTCAGAGGAAGGGGTGAGAAACCCCAGTGGACAATTAAGAAATAACCTGCCCACAGGGGAAGATTCTTCCTGACCCTCATCAGTTAGTGGCTGGTTTGTGCCCTGCAGCAGGAGGATTTATATCCCTCAGCTACTCAGCAGCTGACTGGGGACAGAGTGAGACAAAGCCCTTCCTTTTATACACACACACACACACATTGGGAAACAAAAAGGAAAATATTTCACCTCGTTTCCCCATCGTTGTTTTAAACAGGCTCTCACGAACACAGGGAGACCCAGGCATGAAGGCCACCACTACCCCAGAGATGCTGGTTTGGAGCAGGAAGGTCTGGGGAAAAGATTCTATGAAACATCAGTGACCCAGTCTCTCCTGCCCGGCACCCAGCCACTGCACTATGCACTGCGCACACAGCAAAAACCAGGAGAATTCACATCCGGCCTCTTGCCACCATGCTCGCAAGGAGAGACACAGATCAAAGCTCTACTTCATGGCCTACTTTTTCTGCAGCCCACTTGGCAGCTGTCCTTGGGGTCTCCCTTCCTTGCTGCTGCTAGGGATGGATGACACACCGCCCTAAGGCCCGCTGAAGTCAGCGAGAGCCTGGCACGCTTTTCCCGACCATTGACGGGTAGGGATTTCTGAGCTGTTTACAGTTTGTTCCTAAGCCAGGATGGGGACGGGCACTAAGGGCCGAATCCTGAGAGGTGCTGAGTGCAGTCAGCACACCCCGGCTCCAGTGGGAGCAGAGAGTGCCCAGCACCTCGCAGGATGAAGCCTTAACGCTTTCAAAGCCTGACGGGCTGGACAACCATTGAGGGGGTTGGGTGACAGGCACTTCAGAGCCCCCACTCCCCCCTCTCAGCGCAAACGCTCCCCGCCTGAGTGGCTCGTGCTTGCTTGATCTCAGAGAGATGTGGCTTCTGAGCACAGCCGAGGCTGACATGCCTGTCCGGCTCGTTCCGAGTGGCTGGGTCCTGCCATCCCTTAGCCCCCGGGGGTGACAGAAACAGAAGGCTTCAGAGCCTTGCCAGCCATCACAGCAGGAAAAACTCCCTCGCTTCGCTTCAAACCTCTCTCAACAGCGTGACCTGCAAGCTTCTCTCTGACCCACTCAGGGGACGGTGAGCAGAGAGCCGGGGGTGGGGGGGGGGAATGAGAGCGGCCCCGTTGCAAAGCGTGGGGCCGACTCCCCCTGTTGCAAGAGCAATCGCTGTCACGTTGCCACAACTTTCATGCCATTAGTGTCTGGGTCCACGCACACTGCGAGGTGTTCGCATTACGGATGGGCCGACGCAAAAGCTCCTTCTGGGAACTCCCCCACCGCAGCAGTCGCACCTAGTGGCTGCAGCCAAAATGGGGCTCCCATCGTGCCAGGTACTGTGACACCAGAGAAAGTCTCTGCTCTGCAGAGCTTACAAACCTCAGCAGATTAGACAAACGAGGGCAGTGCCGTCCCCCTGTTTCACAGAGATACTAAGGGTCACCCAAGGAAGTTTTCAGAAGGCCAAGAACTGAACTGGGATCTCCTACAGCCAAGGCCAATGCCCAAATCACAAGGCTACCCTTTCTTGTGTCTGGTGCTTTGCATTAAATGAAATCTGGATCTGAATCACCCTTTGCTGGTTTACACTGCACTGCTACCCGTCAGCCAGTTACACGGCTAGCTGCGAATGTTACCCCGGGCCATAGTAGCTACACTGGAAATACTAGGAGTAGCAAAGCCATAGCTACACCATTATACAGTTACATGGGTATCCATGCCTGTTGCACTATTATTTACATTGCATGTACTGTGAGTAACCCTATACTCATTGGTCCTTGCTTACTCAGGGCCCTTCCACTGAGGAAGGAGCGGTAAGCCGGGGCCATCATTTATGTTGGTGTCCATGTACTGCACACAGATTCCTAGTTACCCTGTAAATACTATAAGGATGGCCTACAAGACACTGCCCTAATATGCCTAGCTAGTTATCTGGGCAGCAGTGGCTGGTATGCTGGGACATTCCTTACTCTTTAAGTACTGCCTAAATTCAGAGGGCTCTGTAAATTTCATATCCTTGTTTGGCCACGCTGCTGCCAGCATCATTACAGGTCTGTATAATTTCACTGCTGGATCTTATCGGCCCCCTGGAACGTTAGAGGTTGGCGTGCAGTTGAAGAGCCCGGGGTTGGGCTGGTTTTGCGATTTGCCAGTGACATTGAAATACAAAGTCGCAGGTTTACAAAGGGAATAAGAAACCAGAGGCTCCGCTTGCCCATACTAGCTCCCCTCTCGGCGCTCATGCTCAGCCCAATGCACCACTGTCAGCAGCTCTAAGCTACGGGGTGGGCAGAATGAAGGTGACAAACAGGCCAGAAGAAAGGGAAAGGATGACAGTGGTGTCAGAGACTAGGGGCTGTGGGGGAACGGACACTGAGCATCACATAAAGATGCAAATAAAGCCTCTTCCCTTTCTTCTGCGCTCATCTTTGCTTGGGCTAGTGGCTAAGTCAGCAGAATAAAAGCCAGGCAACTTCAGTTCTATTCCTGGCCCTGCCTCAGACTGCTGGATAAGTCACTTTGCCTCCATTTTCCCTCACACCCCTTGTTGTCTTCTCTTGCTTTTCAGTGGCAGGGGAGAGAGAGAGACAATTATAATATTTGTTACGTAATGGGAGGCTCTCGGATACCAAGATGATGAGGGCCATATGGGAGCACGGCTATTATTATTATGTGTGTTATGGTAGCACCCAGGGACCGCAACTGAGATCATTGCATGAAGTGCTGTAAAAAACACAGAATGAGAAAGTCCCTGCCCTATAGCTCTTACAAAGACGGAACCAAGGGCTGGGGAAGAAGGATGGCACATACAAGCAGAGCGAACGCAATGATGGTCCGCAAACGCCATGTTAGTGCCACCATTTCGATTGGTGTCTTCCTTCCTTTGGAGGGTTTTCTTTTCTTGGGGTTGGCTAAACAGGGAGAGAAAGGGAGGAAGAGGGGACTCTGAAGAGAGGGAGGTAAGAGGAACATGGAGGATAGATAGATAGATAGATTTCCAGAAACCAGAAGCTCCATATGGAGTTTGCTTACATTACAGGCTTATAACTGTAAGGCTTGCTGCTGCCATCAGGGATTTTCTTCTCAGTTACATCAAAGCTGCCTTGCAAATCGTATCATTTCCATCTAAAATTGAACTGGCAGCGCTGGGTAGGGAACTTTCTACAGTTGGAAAAGCTGGCCAAGAAAAAAAAATGGGGTTTCCTCCCAGGAACAGAAGTAATAATTGAACAAGAGATGAGTCAACAGAAAAAACCACAGTTCCAAACATAGAACAGCTTTGGCGAAGCCGGAGCTGAACTCTGCGGATCTCTAAATGAATACGCTTCTCGAGTCAGTCTAGTCAGGTCCAGTCATCTAACACGTGGTGCCTTATTATTAGTTATATGAAGTAGACCTGCATACCCCACTGTGCATACACCTAGTGAGAGATAATCCTGCCCCAAAGCGCTGACAGTCTAAACAGATAAGGCCAGCAGAGGAATCAGTCTACGTGACACAGTCACAGTCAGAACATAGAATAGAACCTAAATCTCCTAATTCCCTGTCCAGTGCCCTAATACCCAGATTATACGGCCTCACCATAATACCTGGAATAGGTGCCCCATATGCACTGTAAAAACCACCACATTGTGGAACTCAGAAACAATAACAGAATCTCCCTCATCAGGTATCAGAGGGGTAGCTGTGTTAGTCTGCATCTGTAGAAGCGACAAAGGGTCCTGTGGCACCTTATAGACTAACAGAGGTATTGGAGCATAAGCTTTCATGGGTGAATAGCCACTTTGCATCCGATGAAGTGGGTATTCACCCACGGAAGCTTATGCTCCAATACCTCTGTTAGTCTATAAGGCGCCACAGGACCCTTTGTCGCTTCCCTCATCAGGGTTTGCAACATACTGAGGACTGAATTGTGACATAGCCAAACTGGGTCAATGTAGCCAGGTCCCCTGACATCATATTGCTCTGTGTAGAGAAGACCGTGGCTTTCACAGGGGAGTCTCCTCTGAGCAATTTTTCCTTGCCTCTTTCCAATTTTTTTTTCTTTTTGCTTCCTTGTTAATTAAATGTCAGCTCTCTACAAACAGTGATTGAATTATCCAATACTACCTGCCTAGAGCCATCCGAATTGATCAAAATAAAGGGTGGAAATTGTGTTATTTTTTAAATACGAATGATTTGGTTCCAGAGGTTTTTTGATCACATTAAATGGAGGAACAAACGAAGCCGTGATTGAATGAAGTGGAAGGATCTGCGGTAATACCCTCCATTTATACAACGCTTGTTGTCACAACGGATATCAAAGCGTTCTACAGAATGAGTGACAGATCCTGCCGAAATGCAGCCGCCCCTGGGGTGGAACCCAGCAGTTGCTGACTAGCACTCAGCAATAACAATTGAGGGCAGGATGCAAGTGGTTGGAAAACAAGGGTAAGAGGGAAAGTGGTGTAACGTGTGCCAGTCTGGCATTCCGGGTGTGTTCAAAACTGAGTGTGGTTGGCTCTGCTGTACATGCCAAAGGATTAGAAGTGAAACAGGCAACAGCTGCCAGGAAACTGGAAGATAAACAGTCGTCCCATGCGCTGAATCTTATACCCTTATCCTGCTGCTTATTAAGCCCTTAGTGTGTAAGTTACACTCATTTTTGCTCTGAATTAGCACTTACACTAGTTTGCTGACCCACTTACTGCCGATCTACAGACTACATTTTCCAGGGCTATGTTAATGGGATGTGCCAATCTTAATGGGGTTGGGGCCTTTAGACACTAGGGTACTATAAATATTAACAGTAATAGATAATAAAATAATAACAATAGTAAGAATAATAACAATGCAGATGACACCACCATTTAGTCCACTGATAAATCTGGCCCAGAGACCTGCAGTGGAGCTACATCTAACTTTAGAGAGAGAGGAAAGCTGGTCTTGTGGTTAAGACACTGGGACTTGAGAGAAGGGGGTTCAATTGCTGGCTCTGCCACAGACTCCCTGTGTGACCCTGGGTAAGTCTCTTAAGGAATGTGCCTCCCAGCTTGGCTAGACAGGGTTGTGCTTGGGTCAGCCTGGGCTAGTGCACTAAACACAGCAGTGTGGATGCTGTGGCACCAGTGGAGGCGTGGGCTAGCCACCCCAGCTCAGATCCACCTGAACCCCTAACTCTGAGCTCAGGTGGCTTGGCCAAACCTCTGCAGTATGCACACAGCTCTTTGTAGCACAGTTCTGTCTATCCGGGCTGGGAGGCCCGCTGCCATCTGCAGTGCAGATGTACCCGTCATCTCTCCGTGCCTCAGTTTCCCACTGTTACATGGGGATACTCATCTTCCTCCTTCCCACTGCTCACCTATTGAGACTCAGATCTTCAGGGCAGGGATTGTCTCTCACTGTGTCTGTACAGCACCTAGCTCTGGGCTTGCTGCTGTAATTACAGCACCTGGACCCAATTTGCCAGGTCGCCCATAAACCCATGAACATCTCTACCTGCAGAACACATGGGACTACAAGACGGGGTATCCTGAACCCCTACTCTCGTGGCTTCCAATGTGCCTGGCACAGACATTCTGCACTGAGAGTAGAGAAGCCCTGACTTCAGCATTAGGGTTAACGATATGCACTGCTATTCAGCTGGATCATGAATTATGGAGCTGCTAAAGCTAAAAGGGCCCGGGGGATTCCTGGATTTGCAGAGCAGCCCTGGTAAAGGGCAATGAAGAGATCTTTCTCTTCCTCTGGATACAACAGTCTCTCGCTGGAGTTAGACAGCGTAAAAACAATAGTTTCCCTCGATTCATTACCAGCCCAGAAAAACAGCAAGGTATGATACAGCTCGCCAGAATTAATGAGCTCAGATATCACCCCCTCCTGCATGTATCTCACCCCTGGCGTTTTCAATTCTCCTAAGCAGGCGAGGCGACGCTAAAGGATACAAGTGCTCAGGCAGGAACTTAAAAATGCATCAGGCTTGATTCTCAGTGACACCAAGGCCCGTTCTATGCTGCTTGGGAGTGGAAAGGGGACTTAACGTGGGAATAACTAGTCCCATGAGAATAACCTCTGTGCAGCGTGTCTTCCCTGGCTGGTAACTAGCTGGGATAAGGTCCATGCATGGAGCCTGCTTCCAGCCCGCTTGGGTAGGGACCTGTCCAGAGAGCAGTGTATTACAGTTATTATCTGCTTCCCAGGGCCTGTACGGGGCCAGCAAGCGTGGTAAAGAGCGCAGGATGCAAAATTTCAGCTTTGCCTTATTCTGAGACTCAATTGTCCTATGCCCTCTGTCTAGGTAGGTGTCTATAGGGCCTTTACCACCATAGGACCTGAGTGCCTCTCTTAGGGTGACCAGATGTCCCAATTTTATAGGGACAGTCCCGATTTTTGGGTCTTTTTCTTATATAGGCTCCTATTACCCCCCACCCCCTGTCCTGATTTTTCACACTTGCTGTCTGGTCACCCTAGCCTCTCTCCAGTTTGAAGGGATTGCCCAAGAGAAGCATTCTGAATAACCAGCAGCATAACAAACTTGTCTTTCATGACCAAGTGGGAAAGGGCAGGACAGAGGACAGAAAAGGGGGAGAGAGAAACAGCTAAGGGAAAGGAGGTTCTCTATGGCACCTTAGCCACCAATTCTCTGGCTTCCATCTCCTGGCTAACGCCTCCCGCCGTGCTGCAAGCAGACACACCAACCGAGGGTACGTCTACACTGCAACTGGAGGCGCGACTGAAGCTCGGGTGGACGTACCCACACTGGCATAACTAAAACTAGCAGTGGAGATGTGGCAGCAGGGGCTTTGCAATGCGAATAAGTACCCAGCGTTCTGGGTGGGCTTGTACGCTGCAACCTGCGCCGCTGCACCTACGTTGCTGTTTTTAGCCATGCTAGCGTGCGTAAAGCTAGTGCAATCACACGTCAGATTGCAGTGTGGACAGACCCTGAGAGAGAGGAGTGCGTGCGGCTTGCGTGTCAGGAGTGTTCCATTCAGGAGCCACTGATGTGGATTTTAATTCCCTCTTCTCTTGTGGAAAATGTGAGAACAAAAGCAAATCGGAACAGCCTGGCCCCTGATCCAACTCCCCCACCCTTCAGTGAGCGAACTGTACATGTTGTCAGCCCTCAGGAGGGAAGGACGTAAATGCATACATCAGCCCACCCTCTCCTCACCCCCAATTCAGAGCCAGCTCCCTCTCCTTGCTGGAAATAAACCTCTCCTTTCTGTCATGCTCAGTCAGCTCTTTTGTTTTAGTGCTACTCATAAATCCAGCGCAAAGCTAACCTGATAGCACTCCACTCCTCCTCACAATGCAGCAGATTAGGCTCAGTAAACCTGCTTGTTTATTTCCCTGGTCTGTGATATTCTGCTCCCAAAGGGAAAGGCACTTTTCCACAGCCTGCGGCAGAATCAGCGCAGTGACAGGCGCTCTGGACTCCAGCCTACAAGGCTCTGAGCACTCCATCCCACACCCAGTAAAGCACCTACGCACATGTAGAGTCTCAATGAAGTCAACTCCTGTGTTTAAAGTCAGGCATGTGTTTAAGTGCTTTACTGGATTGGCTTTGGAGTGCTCAGAATCTTGCAGGATTGAGTCCCCCCAGGGTGTGTCTTCACTGAGGAGTTAATCCGGGTTTTTACCAGTGTTTTAGACTAACTCTCCCTACAGTCCACACCCAAAAACTGTTTACCCAGGTCTGGAGGTGCTTCAAATCTGGGCTACCTGGCCCAGCTGGGGGTGCAAGATAGAATGCAGGCTACATTTTCACTTGGGCTAGAACCCGCCTGCTTTGCAATGAGGACACAGGTTAAATCACTCAACTGTCCTGTAAGGTCTTCCCATAATTCCCCCGGTCGGACAGACAAGTTCTCCCATAATTGACAATTGGCTGGGAAAGAATCAGAATATTTCCGCTCAAAGAACCATCGGTGGATGCAGAAACAGTGAGGTCACCATAACTCAGATATGGCTTTGCAGCATGGGTATTCACACCCGAGCGAGGCTAACACCCGGGTTCAGACAGCCGTGCAGATCAACTGGGCTAACTCCGCAGCGAAGACACACCCTAAAAAGGGAAGGAAAGTTGCGCCACCCCTCTGCAAAGATTTCACCCTTTCTGCAAATTTTCTAGCAGGAAGGTACTTTCAAGGAAACAGCCAAATTTAGGAGACTATTCATAGGAAGCAAAATTTGGAGGACCAGATCCTCCCCTGATGTAAACCAGTGTAGCTCCATTGATTATGCCAGTTCACCCCAGATGAGGATAAAGCAAACTGAATTTGCAAACAGCCATTCACGCTGGAAATCTGATTGTAAGAGTTACACTCCTCCCACCAGGGAATGGACCGTGTGACCTAGGGGTGCACAACACTATCTCAGGCTATGTCTACACTGCGGCTGCAGGTGTAATTTTGAGGTTGGGTAGATGCATGTCTACTAACGGTGTGGACAGAGGCATGGACTAACCACCCAAGTACACACCTAGGGTCTTGGATGGGATTGTACTCAAGCGGCCAGCTGCTGCTTCTGCTGCCTAGCACACTCTAGCCACACTGCTATTTTTAGCATGCTAGCTTGATCAAAGCTAGCATGTGTACATCGACCCGAGGTGGAAGTGACACCTTCAGCTGCAGTGTGGACACACCCTCAGAGTTTGAATACCGAATGGTCATTAAGAGCTGCTCACCAACAACCCACAGACCAAGAATTGTTCAGCAAATAATTTTGAACAAGGGTCTGTTTACAAACACACAAAAAAGTAAGAGGAAAACTCACAAGAAAGAACACAGGGATTGCCAGACTGGATCAGAACTGGGGTCCATCTAGCCCAGCACCCCATTTCTCTCAGTGGCCAAGACCAGCTGCTTCTGCGGCAAGGGCAAGAAACCCTGCAGTAGGCAACTATGGGATAATCTTCCCCCACAAGAAGTTTCTTCCTGACCCCCATTAATTAGAGGTTGGTGAATGCCATGAAGCATGGGGGTTTCTATCCCTAACGGAATACATATTTTGGTACAAATCAATCTCAAAAAGCAGCATCTGTGGAGAAAGAGGAGGAAAGGTTTGCTCTTGCTAGTGGTACAACAGCAGGCAGGTTGTAAACAGAAACAGGTCCTGCTGAGTAGTGGCAGCTGAATGGAGAAGGGATGCCAGGATAGATGCTGAAGGGAAAGTTAAGCAACAAAGTCCAGTACCAATGGAATGGAAAACTGTGGATACAGCACCCCAGGGGGAAGTCAGAACACCAGTTCGTATCACTCTGATGTGGCTGAGCCATCTTACTGAGCATCTGGTCAACCCCATAGAGTTGAAGACACTGAATGCAACCAGCTGTGAGCTTTGTCAGCTCTGGGTGTGAAGAGCCCTGCCTGCCTTCCCCAGAGAACGAGCATCGGCAAGGGTGAGAAAAGAATACAGTGCTGCTCAGGAAGCCACTGCTGCTGGCACCTGAGAAGGCTGGGTGCCACTCATCGCTTACATCTGGGACTTACATTTCACAGCTGGAGTGTGCACGCTGCTCAAGGGGGTGCTAATAGTTAGAGCAGGGGGGCTGTGATGCAGAGGATTTGTGCTCTATTCCCTGCCCTCTGCCACTGATCTGCTGGGCGACTTTGGGCGAGTCATTTCACCTCTTTGCACCTCAATCTGCCCATCTGCAAAATGGGGATACTACTACTACCTCCTGGGGTGGGATGGCGGGCATTTGTGAGGGTAAATTCATTCATGTGGAGCTCGGGCACTATGGTGATGGGCACCAATGCAAAAGCGCAGATAGCATGCTTGCACGGTGCCTGGAGATCCAAGGAGGACAGGGACTAGAGAAGGGCAAAGAATTATTATTAGAGATGATCCTGGAAGAGAAATCTAGATCCATACCGGCCCCGCGGGGGTTGTGCAAAATCTGCACCCAGATCTGGATTTCCCAAATGGACCCTATCTTCATAATGGGCCAGACCAAATCCCTGAATCCCAATTGCCACCCAGCTCTGGGCCAGTCAGCATCCAGGCTGCTTGAGCCCATCTTTGATGATGCAACATGAGATGCAGACCACGTGCATGCAGAGCAGGGGAGACCCGGCTCCCACATCTGCCACCTCTCTTCTAGCGCCCATTGCCCTTGGTGTTGCTATTACCACCTCCAGACTGACCTCCATGGATGTCCAGCCTGTGCCTCTTCTACTTCTGCCTGTGCCCATCCTAAACACTCCTGCCCTGCTGCAAAGGAATAAACGACCCTGCAGGAGATATCCAGGCTGCAGCTAGACTGCAGGGAACAGAGGGCTGCGGAGTGCTGACTCGGGTGGATGGGCAAAGGGGTGGTGTAAGAAGCTCTAACCCCACTGCCCACCTATGCAGGGAATAGTCCCTGTCCCTGAGCTCCCTGCGGGTCTGATCCTCCTTGCAGATGTGCTGGTGTAAATCAGGAGTGACTCCACTGAAGTGGTGCGGCATTGGTGTGGACCCAGTGCAAGCAAGCTTAGAATCAGGCTGCAGGAGTGCAAGCAGCAGGGAGAGTGTTAGTGCCGCCAGGGGTAGGGTGACTAGATGTCCTGATTTTATAGGGAAAGTCCCGATTGTGGGGTCTTTTTCTTATATAGGCTCCTATTACCCCCCACCCCCATCCTGATTTTTCACACTTGCTGTCTGGTCACCCTAGCCAGGGGAGCGAGATGCTCCAAAGTGGGTGTGGCTTCCCCCCCCACACACACTTCTTTTTCACACCAGCTGGCACAGCTGAGCTATGCATTGGAAAGCATGCTGTTCCCATGGACAGGAGGCCACTTCTGAGCATACTCCTCCTAGGGCACCCCCTGCAGGTTGCATGTCTCTAGGGGCTGCAGCAATGCCTCCCCCTGCATGAGGCAGAGAGAAGGGAGGGAGACTAAGAACATAGAGTCTAGTCTACCCTGGGAGTCCGGAGTCCTGGGCTAAGGACTTGATCCTGCTCCCACTGAAATTAATGGGACCCTGGTCCCTTTCCACTGACACCAGTGAGGTTAGATCTGGCCTTAAAAGCCCCCATAACCTCTTGTCAATCTGCAGGCAAGGGGGGACCTGCCCCACTGCAGAAAAACTCTGATGCTTTCTAAACATCCATGTGCTAAGAAGGTACTTGAGCTCCTTCCTTCTTTCCTTCCCCCACTCCCACCCCCACCCTTCCTCAGGAGATAAAGTTCATGACAGCATCTCCCTCTCCCAGAATTAGAGACAAAGTTATGTCAATTCCCTTAAAGAACTGTGGCAAGTTCATCACCGAGCGTTATGGAAATTTGTCAGCCCACTCCCCGGGGCCTTGCTCCTGGCTTGTAGCATCCTCTAAGGCAAATGTTATTCTTTTCATAATACATGACAAGCCAGCTGGTAATCTTTCCATAATATCCAAGCCAGATGTCACTCTTTCCGTTATATACAATGAGTTCACAGTCGTTGGATGAGATTCTAACTGCCAGGAATAAACCTTATTGGAACAGTCCCATGGCTTCTCAGATTTCTGCCTTTAAGTGCCTCGATGAAGAGAGACAGAGCCAAGTCCGTTTTAGCAGCAACGTGGGGAACTCGTGCCAAATTGCTGCTCACAACTCCAGGCAGCAGGTGGGCCTGGCCAGTCTTTGCCTAGAAATCTGAGACCTGCTTTGGAGTCAGCTTCCCTGGCAGCTGAGGTCAAATCCCATGAAAGAGGGAGGAGGAGAAGAGAGAGAGAGAAAGCGCGCACCAAAAATCTTGGCTGTCAAGTTATTTTCCTGAAATCCATCCAAGAAAAAAGGAACAAAAAAAGGATTAAAAGAAAAGAACAAACGAGCCCAACCCGAATGCTAAATTTCAAAGTTAAAATTCTCCGGCTTGTTTCCCCTTTGATGAATTCATCTCGGAAATGTGTTTTCCTTCTGGACGAAAAGGCCGGGACAATTCAATTTGGCCGGGATTCCCTGGCTAAGGTTTCCTTGTGCCCTTTAAAGGAAAACAGGCAGAGCGCTGTTGACTTTGACCACATTAAGTTAGCTCAAGTCACCTGCAGCTGTTCCAGTCATAGGAGGTGAAAAGGTGCAGTGCCAAGATTTTCCAAGTAACTAGTCATTTGGAGTGCCTCCATTTTTCTAAGCCCAACGTGGGACAGCTTGAAAGGGCTTGATTGTCAGAAAGTATGGAACACTCAGGTCCCTTTAAGACATCTGAACCTGGGCACCCAAAATCATTGGTCACTTTGGAAAATCTTGGCCTGTGGTCACTCTGATATCAGAGACAAGTGGTAACAGTAAACCACTGCCAATCTGACCTGGGAGAAAATTCCCTCCCGACCCCAAATACGGTGATCAATTAGAACCTGAGCATGTGGGCAAGACCCATCAGCCAGACACCTGGGATCATCTACCAGGATGATCAAAGGAATGGGGAACCTACCTTAAGAGAGGAGACTTAAGGAACTTGGCTTGTTTAACCTAACGAAACAAAGGCTGCGCGGAGATATGATTGTTCTCTATAAATACATCAGAGGGATAAACAACAGGGAGGGGAAAGTTATTTAAATTAAGGGTCAATTCTGGCATAAGAACAAATGGATATAAACTGGCCATCAACAAGTTTAGGCTTGAAATTAGAGGAAGGTTTCGAACCATCATGTGTTGGTAATCCATCGCTGACCATAATGTGGAACTGTATCAAATACTTTTCTGAAATCCAGGTAGATTCTATCTACTGCATTTCCTTCGTCTAGAAAATCAATTACCTTATCAAAGAAAGAGATCAGGTGGGTCTGGCATGATCTACCTTTAGCAAAACCATGTTGTACTTTATCCCAATTACCATTTACCTCTATGCCTATAATTACTCTCTTTCAGATTTGTTCTAAGACCTTGCCTACAACTGAGGTCAAATTCACAGGTCTGTAGTTTTCACTTTTTTCCCCTTTCTTAAATATAGGTACTTTGTTTGCAGTTCTCTCAGCTACGACCCCTGAGTTTACAGATTCATTAAAAATCCTTGCTCTTGGGCTTGCAATTTCACGAGACAGTTCCTTTAACATTCTTGGATGAAGATTATCTCCCTGCCCTATTTGGTCTCATTAAGTTGTTTGATTTTGGCTTCCACCTCAGATATAGTAATTTCTACTTCCATATCCTTGTTCCCATTGGCCACTCTGCCACACCTCCAAGTTCCTAATCACCCCTATTAAAAACTAAGGCCCTTCACAATCTTGTAACATATTTATCCTCACAGCACCCCGTGAGGCAGGGCAGTGCTATTATCCACAGATGGGGAACTGAGACCCAAGAGACTAAGGTCCAGTGCCTCAAAGGCATTTAGGCACCTAAATCCCATTGATTCCACTTATATACCTATGAGAATCTGGGCCTCAGAGACTTGCCCAAAATCACACAATGCCCCCCCCCCCCCCATCATGTTTGGAGGCCATTCTGGTTTTTATATGAATCAATGTTCTTCGAACCTATGATTAGGCCACAACTGAGATCATAGCCCCATTGTGCTCAGTGCGGTACAGACCCAGAGTGAGAGACAGTCCTTGCTCTAAAGAGCTAAACAGACAAACGGTAGGAGGGGAAACAGAGGCACAGGGAAGGGAATCAGCTTGCCAAGAGTCAAACGGCCAATCAGTGGCATAGCCAGGAATAGAACCCACACTTGGCTTGAACCCAAACCATAGGGCCACACTGCTAATGCATATGATTGCCTAGGTATGGTTGTACAATGCTCCCTAATCTCCTGTAAGCATTTTGGATGCCGTTTGTCAGATCCAGCAAGACACCCACACTCCAGCATTAAAAGTCTCTTCCAGAGCATTTTTTAGCCAGCAAGGACTCCTGAGGGCTGTAACACTTTGGTCTCGTTTCTGTTGCTGGGTTTAGCGTGGGGGTGCGGTGGGCGGCCTGTGAGAGACAGGAGGTCAGACTGGATAATCTGGTTGTCCCTTCGGGCCTTAAACACCATGACTCTAGGAAAACGGACACCAAGGTGCCTAAGTGGCCCTAATTGTGCTCCTTCCTGAGCGCCTGGCAGGCACAGCACCAGTAACAGTTCGAGGAATTCGCTGCCCCATGAACCATATCACGCACTTGAGTATTTCATGCAGAAAACATCCACAGCCTGGAAATTACTCAAGATGCGTTTTCATGGGCCCTTTACAAGGACCGAGGCAAAGTGGCTTTAATAGACAGAGGCGTCTGCACACCCGCTCCGACGTGCCCCTCCCTCAGCAGTTCAGCACCTGTCTGAGGAGCTGCGACACGCCGTGGAACTCTCACGAGCGCAACCAGAGGCAGAAGATTTCAGCCACCCACTGGGCGGGCAGGACAAAAGCGCAAGAAAGAGCAATGCCCCCGTTGCCGCCTGAGAGCTTCTGTGCTCGGCTCGGCCTCCAGCGCCGCGTCCCCCTGCCTTTGTTTGGTTAGGGGGAGGGTTGGCTATGTCAGGGCATCCCGGGAGTGTGCACCTCACACAGACAAGCCCCCTGCTCACCAAGAGCTTGACCAACCCAACAGGGCACACACAAAACTCACAGCTGGCAGGCTGGGCTGAGATTTCAGGAGGGATCTGTAGCAGGAAGAGCAGGACTGCATGGGAGGCCGAGAGCGTAGGGAGACACTGCCTCAGACACTGCCCCCTCTGAGCCCTGGGGCCCAATAAGCCATGCCAGGGGACACCTTTACATGCAGTATCTATTCAGACACTTGCCTTCCCCAGCTCAGCAGTGGCCCCTTTCATTCACTAGCCTATTCCTTCAGCATAGCCTCCCCAGACAGCCACTCAATCCCTTTTCCCTTAGGTTCACTCTGCCCGCTCCGCGATAAACCCTGCTCACCCCTCTCCAAGATCCTCCAGGACACATGCCCATGATGCTCAGTTTGCACCCCGGGTTCACCAGAGTGTGTGTGCAGAGCACAAGTGGGGAGTCAAAGGAAGGATGATAGATTGGGTAGGGCCCAAGCCTGGGACTTAGAAGACTGGCTTCGGTTCCCTGCTCTGCCACAGCCTGCCAGTATAACCATGGATGAGTCACCTAGCCCCTCTATGCCTCAGTTCCCCCTCTGTAAAACAGGGATAACAGCACTGCCCTGCCTCACAGAGGTGTGTTGAGGCTAAAGAGTGTGAGGTCCTCTGCAACAGGGTGAGTATAAGTCCCTATATAGATAGAAACAGAGCTGGGTGGATAACTTACACAAAAATGAAATTTGTAGGGCAACAAATGTGTTTTCCATTGAAAACAGAAGCCACTAGATGGATGATGCCGTTCCATCAGATAACCCTGGCAAAACGTATGACCAATAAGGAGAATGACTTTTTACGCATTTAATTGTTCAAGTTCAGAAGTGGTTTATGTCTGAAATGTTGTTAAGAATGCGTGCTCATGAAAACATGTGTCTGGCATGAAGAGTTTGGCGTTTGTGAGGACTGTAGTTGGTTAGCTAAAGGAGTCCAAAGGAAAAGAGAGGGAAGCAGGGGAAAAATGCACAAGAGGAGCATTTATACAGGTTTCCTCATCAATATGTCACTGAAAAAAGTAATATGGAAATTTGGCCCAGATTTGGAGACTAAAGTCAATCATTACGGTGTGACACAGAGGAATCTTAGTCATGCTTTGAGTGCAAATCTCAACTGAACCTTAGCTCTGGAATCTGTGCCAGGGAATATCTTGTAACAAATGTACACACACCTGCCACTTCATAAAAACCTTCCTGTCACAATGGAAGCTGATGATGAATAAAAGCAAAAGAGGGGGATGGGAAAGAAAAGGAGAACAAAAAAACTAGACCCAGTAAAAGCAGCAAAACCTAGAGGCAGTGAATAGCTGTGTCTTTTACGATAAACGTAAGGTAAGTTATTATTTAGAGGACTAAGGATTTTGGGTACATTAGATGAGAGAGACAGAGAGACACAGAGAGACAGAGAGAAATAAATTAGGTCAGATAGACAATAGGTCGGCTGCAAAGATAAGTCCACTTCTTCTTTGAATTAGGAAATAAAGTCACCCATATTTTTTAGGACACTACATTTTGATTCATCACGGATAAGTGCACTTGAAAGATTTTTTTATCCACTCACCTATGTTCAAAACCTATTATTACCCAGTAAGAGAAGGAAAGAATTAAATGCACACATCATTTGATTTTAATTGAAGGAATGTTCTATTTCATTGAACTGCTAACTAAGCTGAACAAGAGATTGTGTTTACATAAGCAAACCCTGAGTCAGTATAGACTGGCTGTCACATTAAGTCAATACTTATGAAGGTTCTCTATTTAATTATTCAGTGAGAATTGACTTATTATTGTGTTAAGAGTGTGATTAGCCTTGAGCAAGGTAGCCACTGAGCTGAAAGATTTCTTTAAACTTTCTTTGAATGCTGATCTGGTTTCTGCTGAAGATTTGAGGTCTTTTATCATTATCTTTCTGAGTAGGGCAGCCACCTCTCTTGTGCAAAGGAATGAATTAGCGGGGAGGGGAATACAGAGGTCTCTGTCATTCCTCTCTTTCGCCTCTTCCTTTGGTTCTCTTTATTCTCCTTCAGCATTGCACAGGAGGACAGATCCATCAACCTCTATGCAGAAGTCAAGTGAAGAAGGGACTTTGCATTTTTCTAAAGCACATTTAGGTAAATCATCAATTATTGGGAGTTTGGAGGAGATCATTCCATCACAGCAGGGTTCCTTTCACCTTCCTCTGAAGCAGCTGGAGCTGACCACCACCAGAGACAGGATTTGGGGCTAGATGGAGCCCTGCTCTGCTCTGGAGATTCCTAGGTTCCTATCAGAGATTTGCATTTAGGAGTGATTGGCTGGCTATGGGGAGAGTGACGGGCTATAGAACCATTCACCTCTAGGTCAGGAATTCAAACCCAGCTTAGGTCATTACTGGTGCAACACTGCTGCGATCTGACAGTTGTACAGAAGTGTGCATGTGGCAGGATGCTGCCCTGCTCCCAACAGACAGGCATCTTCATTGCAAAAATCTCTGCAATCATTAGCAGTCTCTGCTGAGATGCCAAGGACTCAGTGCACCATGGCAAGCAAACCCTCTGCACCCCCATGGAAGAGACCCCTCTGGTGAGACTGAAGTCATTCGTAGGGGCATAGCATGGAGGAAGCTTGTCACATTGTGTCTGTTGTGTGGATGAGCAATGGGTTTTTCCCCCCTCTCAAGAGCTGTCAACCCGGTGCCATATTCACCCTACAAGATTGTAAACTGAAAATATAAACTGAGCATAATTTTAACTGGTGACTGGATAAATAACCCCCCAGCCTGTCCCAGTTGGGACCAGTTACTTTGGCACGGTGTGAACAGTAAAGCAAGGAGCAAGGCAATGGAGAATCTGGCCCTCCATGTTTTCCATATACCCATCCTTGCAGATGGATCGAGTGAGGCCCAAAGGAAAGCTGGAGGTTTCAAGCATAGCAAGCATCCCTTGGTACCAAACCAGGCTGACTAATCAGGGAGTGATGCTGAAGGAAGCCACCATCTACGCCTCCCGCCCTCACCCCCAGGGATATCTAAACCTCAGTCTGGGGCCTTAACGGGAAAGGGAGGCTTCCTTTATCACACACAGATTTTACACGTCAGTCGGAGCATCCTTCATCTAAAGCAGTGCTGGCGTAAAACAGGACAGGTTGGACAACAGCCTGAAGCCCTTTGGATTCCCTCTTCACAGTCACCCTTTGAGACCTTGATCGAAAGGTGCATCCCACCAGAAAAGCACATCGGTAGTGGCAATTCCAGTGGGCTTGCTTTCAGCTGGTCACCACTGGTTTCTATTGGTCCCTACTGATGAAGCAATAGGCCGAGGGACCAGTAGTCTGGCCCAAGTATTCTGAACTCTAGTTGCCAACAGGAAATGGTTAACATTTGGCAACTGGAATTTCAGCGACAGTGCAACTAGCCACGACAGAGTGCTGACCTGGTGACATGACAATGAGCAATGGGGATATGAGCATCCAAAGACACTCGGCCAAATGCAAGCCTACCGAGTGGGGAAAGCAACCCAGTAAGATCTAGTCGAGCTCAGATGATAAAGTTAAACCATGCCACAGCCTAGAAAGTCCCCAATAGGCGGCCAGCAGGAATGCCTGCTTCCCGTCTCACTAGATAAATCTCTTTATCTATTCTATTCATTTCTTCATTTATTTTTTCAAAACACTAGATAAGTCCATGTACATATTTTCCCCCTTCTTCTTCTTTCTGGGGGAATATCTTGACAGCTAAACAGCAGCACTGAGCCACTCTCATTACATGTTGTAATGAAAAAGTTGAGCTGCTCTGATGCTGTTTATCAAGGAAAGATCCATTATAAATGACATTTTGCTTGTACTAGCAAAGGATATGAAGCTGGGGACACAGGTTAAATATATACATATACATACATACATACATGTACTATATGTATATAATCAGTGCCAGAATCGAATAATTGCCCTCTCCCCATCCCCAAGTCAATTGTTTTAAGGGGAAGAGGATTGGGAAAGGGGAAAGAAACTGAAGAAGAATGAAAAGCTGCCCTGGATGTTCTGGAAATTCAGCCTGCAGAGGATGGGAAATTCTTAAGCACCAGCATCAGTGAAGCATATAAGACCAGATTATTTGTGGTCTTGACTTGCTGATGCAAGATGAAAAATACAGTAAACTGCAGCTGCTGAAATCAGCTTTTTTTCCCCCTTTCCTTTCCCCTTAGCTGAGGTTAGTGTTTTGCAAAAGGCTTTTATATTCTTGGAGCTAAAACCTGTCCATTGCAATCAGACACACAGCACAGGGAGTTTGTCAGAATTCTCAGTGGCAGAGGGGAAGGCTTCCTGGCACAAAAAGCCTCGCAAATCACAACGCTCCCTCCTCTCACTCTTCAGCACTCAGAGAACAGGAGAGGGCCAGGGCTTGGGAACTGGAGGGTCTCTCAGGGGCCTTTCAAAAGGCGTCATAATATAAACGAGGAGGAGTGGTAGGATTTCATGCTAAGGCACCTAGAGATCTGGCCTCACCAACATCCCAAATTTCTTTGAATACAACCATCTGGCGAGAAAGAAGAGAGTTCCAATAAGACTGAGCTATGAAGAGGCATGGCACACTGCATTGAACAGAGTCTATTTACGCAATAGGAAGGGCTGGCTCCAGGCACCAGCCTACCAAGCACGTGCTTGGGGCGGCACCTTGGGGGGGAGGGGGCGGCCCTGAGGTGTGGTGTTTTTTTGTTGTTTTTTTTTTAAACATACTGCGCAGTTGTTGGGGTGGGTGGCGGACAGGCTTGCCGCCCTTGGGGCTGCGGCCGGCCGGGAGAGCGGGGCCGCGGCTGGGCTGGCCGCCCTCCCCCTGGCGCTCTGGCCGGCGGTGAGAGCGGGGCCGCGGCTGGGCTGGCCGCCCTCCCCCCGGCGCTCCGGCCGGCGGTGAGAGCGGGGCCGGGGCCAGGCTGGCCGCCCTCCCCGCGGTGCTCTGGCAGGGAGAGGTGTTGCGCGCGCGCGGGGCGGGGGGATTGTTGCGGCGTAACACTGGGGGGGGTGTTCCGTGGGCGCTGGGGTGTGTGTGTTTGTTTTTTGCTTTGGTGGGGCGGCGCTTGGGGTTTTGTTGTGTTTTTTTTTTTGCTTGGGGCGGCAAAAAAGTTAGAGCCGGTCCTGGCAATAGGCTGAGACTGTGCAGCTCACGGCACCTGTATCCTGGCCAGCATTTCAAGCCCAGTATCTGGTGGCAACATTTAGTGTATTAATCCTAGCGCATGCCCAGGCATTCCAGCTTCACGTTGCTGCAGCAGCGAGGGATCCAGGGCTAGACTAGTAAGGAATGCTGCAGTCTAGGACTGATGTGCCTCATTAGAAGCGAGAGAGAAGCTCAGGACTGGAGGAGCAGGGGGGACCTCAGGTTGAAAGAGGCGCATTGGCTGAGCTACTGGGACAGGGCGGGAAGACTAGAAAAATCAATAGATGCTAGAAAACGGGAGTAAGGCACATTGAGAGACTGGGTTCGTTGCACCAGGACTGGCCTGGCCAAGGGGGCCGCGGAGCACAATTAAAGTGCATTGGGAAAGTGGGACAGGTAGAGGCGGCGGTCTCAGATCTGGAGTAGCAGAGTGGCTGCAGGCTGGCGTTAAAGTACGTCAGCAGAGCTGTGGAAGAGCCCAGGACTAGACTACCAAGGGGGTGCCGCAGCTGAGAATCGGGGCAATAGCTTGTGTGCTCAGAACGGGGATTTGGGAGTGTTGGGCCTCAAATAGCACATTGGAGGCAGGTCAGGATTGTGCGGCATCAGCGGAGCAACGTGTGCAACAGCCCAGGCCTGGAACAGCAGGACAGGCTGCAAATCGAGGCCCTGGCAGAGCCAGAGGAGGAGTGAGGAGCCCTGGCCTAGGATGGTGCTACCAATGCACAGCGAAGGGCATCAGCTGTGATCGGTGGAGGGCTTGGGCGGGAAGTTTACCCAGCACTTATCCACATTGGCCCAGGTCCCTCCAGTCCTTTATGTTTGTGAGCCCCACACTAAAGAAGAGGTGGTGTGTGAATTACAATGACTCGGAGACCCAGCTAGCAGAAAGTCCTGCTCCTTCAGGGTTTGGCTAGGATTTGTTAGTGCTGTTCAGGGTCTTTCATTGGAAGCTGCCGGTTGAAACAGTTCTAGCACATGGCTTCGGGAGGCATGTTTGCCTCAGTCTCCCGAAAAGATCCCGGGACTAGGATTTCTTTTACCCTACAGCAGGCAGGAGAGTCCCTTGCCCAAACCATTCACAACCCTCAGGAATAACCAATCCGAGAGGCGTTGGCACCAAGTCCTTGCGTTAGAACCGAGGGAGTGCCCCAAAATCACGGCACTCGCTGCCATCCCATTGCTTCCTCTGTTTGCGTGTTACAGCCCTTCCCCCACCCTGAGTCTGCCCCGCGTCGTTAGTTTGTAAGCTCTTCAGGGCAGGGACCGTCTGCTCCTCTGGGTCATGCAGCGCCTGGCACAGTGGGGCCCCATTCTTGGCTGGTCCTTAGGCACTACCCTAATAACCAGGATTAATGCTAATAATAATGCCGAGGGCGTTTTGCATTTCAATAGACATCGGCAGCCTGTAAACTTAAAAAAAAAAGTAGTGCAGAAGCACACAAACCTGCCTGGAACAGAGTCTAATCATAAATGCTGTTAGCGTGGGCAGGGCCACTGCACTCCAGCTGAAGCAGTACCTGCCCAGCCACCACTGACCTGTTTGTATTGCTAGTGCAAGCAAATAAACATGCTTCAGAGGCTTGTACCCAGGGGCCCTGGGAGCTTTCTGCAAACTTCCCTGTCAACATTCACACAATGGGTTGATACACAGCTCGAAGTTCAAGTACCTGAGTTGGTGGAGAGGTCTGGCCCCCACCAAAGCCCAGTGGACTCCCTGGGAACCTTTCCATTCAGTTCCATGGGGTTTGGATTGGACATGAAAGGGGCTGGGTTTTTCTAAAGGGCTCAGGACCTGCAGCTCCCAGTAAAGTCAATGGGAGTTTGAGGCGCTTAGCACCTCTGAAAATCATGCGGCACATGCAGAAACAGTGTTGGTACCTGGGGTCATGGTGCAAGACTGCTGCACTCAAGCCGGTCTACAAGTGTTCGATGTCCAGCAGTAGCATGAGAGGGACCGAGTCTCCTTGTTGGTCACCCCGGTGTAAACCAGGCGTACTGCCACCGAAATCCACGGCGTCACATCAGGGTGCAGGCGGCCCGGGTGTGGGAGCAGAGTCGGGCCCAGAGAGGCTTCTTTCTTAGATACAGCCTAGGGGGGAGCTTTAGCTCAAACCAAACTCATTTTCCAGGGGAGCTGCTCTCTGGGGTGCTAAATCACACAGCCCAGCGGGCCCTGCGTCTAAAGCCACGTCCTGTATCAGAACTTCCCAGAATGGGGTGGGGGCTTGGAAATCCAGGCCAGGCTCTGCAGCCTGGGTGCCCTTTCTAAACCCATCCTGGTTAGGTCATTCGGCCAGACCCAACTTTCAGAAGCGCTGAGGCCCAGGCAGTGCTCAGTGACGTCAGTGGGGGCTGCAGAGGCAGCTCAGCACCTCTTCAGATCAGGCCACCAGGGTGCGATTCACCCCAGCACCAAGACCATGCACCCACGTCAGCCACCCTGGGCAGCACAACTGTAAAATGGGGCTGCTGCATTTCAGGGCCCATTCCAGCTGGCAAACGAAATCCAGTTCCAGATCGTCTCCTCCCACCAGGGAGCTATACCCAGAGCCAATTCCAGAGCCAATTCCAGATGGGCACAGAAATCCAGGCCATGCTTCTATTCTCTTTATTCCAGGTGAGACAATCATAGACAATCATAGAATATCAGGGTTGGAAGGGACCTTAGGAGGTCATCTAGTCCAACCCCCTGCTCAAAGCAGGACCAATCCCCAATTTTTGTCCCAGATCCCTAAATGGCCCCCTCAAGGATTGAACTCACAACCCTGGGTTTAGCAGGCCAATGCTCAAACCACTGAGCTATCCCTCCCCCCTGTAGGAATCCTCCCTACCTGTAGGAAATGCAGGCTCAGCCTGAGGGCTGCAGTGTTTCACTTGTGTCGGGCGCACGTAAATCCAAGGGTGGATTTTAGTGCCCAAGAGGAATGGAAGCTGGTTACGCCTCCGGTGCCGCATGAACCCTCAGCCAGGAGTGTGTGGCTCTCGTAGAGTGTGTGGCTGTGGCGAGACACCAATAGCAGCGTAGGCAAGCTCACTTCCAGCACAGGCCTACATCCAGCCGGCTGGCTAGCAGAGGGGTAGAGAGCGCAGCCTACCGCAGCTCTCTGGGGGAAGTGCAGCTGTGAAGGGCAAAGCCATGGCAGGGGAGCCAACTGCCCGAGCAAGGTTTGCGTCAGCTGGCACGGCCTCTGATGGTCTAAGGCAGGGGGATAGCTGATCACGCCATGGTGGGAGTGGACAGCATCCCTATTGCTCCGGCAGCATTTGCCTTCACCAGTGCGGGGGTGAAGCCATTCCTGATTTTGGGTCCCTGTCCTCTTGGCCACCGTGTTTGCCCCTCTACAGTTTGGACTTTTCTAATCCTACCCTTGCCCATTCGGGGCAGCCTGGGGCATCCACAGAACACAGCGGGTGTCTCTGGGTAACAGCAATCCAGCCCACAATGGAGCAGTGTTAGCAGAGTGCAAGCAGCACCTTGTTCATATCACAGCCTCCTCTCATACCCGCAAGGCCGTTTATATGAGCTGCAGCCCTCCAGGCTGGTACACGGCCTGCTAGTTAAAATACCTCTGTCTTCAGCATTCAGAAAATAGCTGTCTACAGTATTGCTTTCAGCTGTAATGGAAAACTGATAGCTTTTATCTCCCCAACTTTATGACTATTGATGGGACAGAAGCCAGGGTCTGACGACCATTTAAAAGCCAGCCCTGTGCAGTCAGAGCAGCAGCTAAAAGCAGTGAAATCTCCAGAATGATTGTCTGGCTGAGAATACGCCACCAACATCCAGTAAACAAAGGAACTAAAAAAAGAAAGAAAAGAAAAACTTTCCATCTAGGGGTAGGGGAGGGGAGAGGAATCAGAAAAAAAATATTCCAGTATTGACTTCTGCATGCGTTACTTCTCCAAGGTCAGTCTCAGTCCCGCGGTGTTAGCCATCCTGTCTGCCCACGCTTCATAAGGGGAGGACAGGAATTTAGGAACATCGGAATTGCTGTACTGAATCAGACGACTGGCTCACCCAGCTCAGACTTCAGATTTGCCCACTCTTGCAGTTTTAGTATGAGTCTTGCAGCATTTGATGTTTTTTCTTAAAGCTCCAGCTCCTGATTCATGTCATTAAATGAAAAATCTCACTTTATGGTTAAAAAAAACTAAGTTTCACGCCTTAGCGGTTGGGAAGAAAATCTGGAAAATGTGACCTGAGTGTAACCCTAGGGGGTAAGAAATCAGAAGGCAAAGAAAACAAATCCAAAATTATTGCTGTGCATAGGACGGAAATTCATTTTTCTGCAGGATTTTGACGTTTAGCTGCATTCCAAATTGGAGCAAAAATTTCAAAGGAAAGAAAATTCCAAATCATTTTTTTGTTTCCGGTCAATCAAAATGTTTCGATGTTGACATTTTTAAATTTATATTACAATATATAATGCTAGACACAAATAGTATGTAACACAAAATTTAAGGAAATCAGCAAATTGAAGAGACATTTCCAAATGAAAAAGTGAAACATTTTGTTCCAAAGATGTTGAAACAGGCCATATCGACATTGCTGGAACGCTCCCTCTCCCCTCCCGCCCCCCCACCCCAAAACAAAATTCCAGCAAAATTGACCCAGCTTTGAGAAGTGTTTAGATGTCAACTGAACTGCGTATTCTGACCGAATATGGCTCCATTGGTGTTTCTCCAAACAGCTTTAGCTAAAATGCATCTTTCGGGAAATAAAACCATCATGGTTTTTAAGCCAATCTCATGATTTGTTGAGGCCTGACCCATGATGTTTGAATGCTTGGGGCTGGTGCTACTGAGCATCTTGTCTCCAATGAGGGCCAAGACCAGTTGCTTCAGAGGAAGTTGCAAGAACCCTGAAGAGGGCAATTATGGGATAACCTGCCTATCCTGGAAGTTTCTTCCTGGCCCCATCAGTTATTGGTTGGCTCCTGCCCTGAAGTAAGAGGGTTTAAATGTTGTCTAGCTTTCTATCCTCTCTAATGCAGCTGGGGATGTTCTCATTACCCAGTGAAGTCTCCAACCCCTGTTTTGAATTTGCTTCTGCTTCTGGTTGTTTTGTAAGGTTTTCTTGTCAGAGGTTGGCCCTGTTTTCTCCCCCACAATCGCTGGGTTCTGCTTGGTTTGGAGGCTCCAGTCTGTGATCAGGGTACAATGAGGAAGTTCTGGGGTAACCCAGTATGTGATAAAGGAAGACAAGTTTCTGCTGGGAGACAGCCAGTCAGTGCACTAGACTTATCACCTCTAGAGACCTCAGCGTGGGTCACAAGAACGAACCAGTTTGCTGTTTCCTTGACCTGTTCACCCACACAGCCCTACTAGTGCTTCTCACTCCTGACCGATCCTGCTACTCCATTTCAAGGCTCCTCCCACACGGCTCTACCAATGGGTCTCAATCCTGACCCTCAGAACCCTCTGCCATCCCAAGGTGACTCTTCCAAACTCTGCCCTCAGTCCTGAAGTACAGCTCTTCCTGGGGTCTGCACACAATTCTGCCAATGCCCTTCCAGCCTGCCCAGCAATCACAGTCCTGGGTCTTTCCTGCCTCTCATGCCAGACTGCCTGGTATTTCGGGGATAAGGAACTCCTGGCCACCCAGGCTGCAAGCATGCATTCACTATTTTGTAGCAATTGGCTTTGAACAGCTTCCGCTGTGATTCCATGCAGCTGCTTTCTCACTGGTGGCTGTGCACCAAACCCTCTGAGAATACGCAGAAACTTTGTAGCTACAGCAGTGTCGATAGCCAGCTCGCTGTCACAGCTTGTGTCTGTAATCTAATCTTGTACGCTCCTTCTCCTAGCACAGAATTTACACATGCTTCATCGCCTGACACAACACACCTATGGCATCCAGCACCTCAGCAAACAGCCCCATCTGCCTTTTGCCATCACAGCCCCGTTCAGTCTGCAAACGCCCCTCCTTTTAGGGACGGGGGCCGCGCGTCGCACTAAAACCCAGCCTGTTCCCAAGTGACTCGGGACCGGAGTGAGATTTTCAACGCTGACTAAGGGATTCAGACGCACAACTTCCATTCATTTTAATGGGGATGGGTATCTAAATCCCCCTGGCAAACCTCAGAGCTGACTCTTGGCAGCCCGACCTGCGGTGGAAGATGGGGCTGGAACAGAGACCTGCTGTCTGCAGAGACCTGCGTAGCAGTGGAAAATGAAACTAGAGTTCTGAAGAGAGTCACCAGTGCTTCCCAGGCTGCACTGAATAACGGAACTGGGTTCCCAGCGGTTCAGCTCCTGTGTGCCTATTTCTTTGAATGCCTGCTAATCCTCTCTCACCAGCTGAGCTGCAGCGCTTTCACCAACTGTTGCATCAGTGCTCCAAACCCTGGAGGGTGTTTAGCTGCACATCCCACTCTCCTGGCTTGGGGATGTTTTGAACCGGGCCAGCCTGGACTTGGAACTCCCTCACTTGCCATTTTGAATCTCTCATCTCTGAACTCTGATTATGACGCATCAGCGCTGTAAATTCTGACTGACCTTCGAAACTGAGCTGCCAGTTGGAATCTAGCCCAGGCCAGATGTAATTACTGCTTGACAGCAGCTGAGTTGCCTGTGTGATGAGTTGTGGGGGTCTCAGTCAGGCCAGTTCCAATTGGACAAATCACAAAACCAAACATTTTAATGGATGCCTTTGTGGGCAGTCTCAGCCGAGACCAAAGACTGAGTGGTTCATGGAGAGAGAACTCCCCCCTTGGATCTTACCCTAAAAGAAAGTCCCTCCAAGCCCAGGATGAATCTTGCCCTGCTGTTGTTCTGTAAAAACATGACATTGGAGCCTGATCTAAAGTCCACTGAAGCCAATGGGAGACTTTCCACTAACTTCTAGCGGGCTTTAGATCAGACCTCCTGGCCAAGATTTTCAAATCTGATCTGTGGGGCCCAGCTGGAATCATGAGCTGAAAAAATCAGGTGGTCATCTTAAAAAATAAAGCCAAGGTCTCCAAAATCCCTGCTCACTTTGGGACGTCATCTGTTTTCAAGAAGGTGAGAGGCTTCCCCAGCATGATAGTCACCAAAGTCTTCCATGAAAAGCATGTCTCTCCGGGTGGCTCTGCTTTTTTTTTGGTTTGTTGGGCTTTTTCCTGACACCAACTGCTGTGAGATAACAGCGGAAATCTCTGCTTAAAGGTTCTCCAGTTACAGTCCATGTTGCCTTGCATTAGCAGTGGAAGGTGGAGGGTTAATTACCTCCCATCCTGGCAGAGAAGCTTTATCTCTTCCTTGTGTCGCTATTAGGTAGCATTGCTGCTTGTTGATTTGCTTCAGAGTGCAATCAGCACTCTTGGTCCCATGTAAAGATTAACAAGATGAGCATCATGCAACGACTCGGGACTGATAAGTCCAGGCACATATCAGGTTCTCAATGGTCCAGTCAATGAACTTACACCTGTATGAGGCCCAGTTACCCTCCACTTTCAATGGCAGTTGAGTGGTTCTAATTCCATCCTATACAGAAGGTAGTGGGTGCACACTAACCTAGCTAGCTCATCACGGCTGGAATTGTCACAAGCGCTCAATAGCTCCATTTGGGCATCTAAATAAAGGTCGTGTGCTCCAAAGGGTCCAGCACCCAGCAGCTCCCATTGTCACATTCATGGCCAGATTTTCAACCCAACCCAGCACCCAACGTGCTGAGCTCTTGTGAAAATCTGGCCTCAGTTCGTTGTGGGTGCTGAGCACTTGGAAATCTGACCCTGAGCTCTGGTCCTGAAAGGCAGTGCAGCTTTAATTGGTATAACCCAAAGTTTGCACTACTTCCAAAAGGGGGTTAGGGGGAGGGACAGAGGCACCTACCCAGACATCACTAGGCCAAGACTGCATCTATTCATAATACAGAAGGAGTATCCACCTCACAGACCCCTTTCTCTGTACTCCTTCCCTGACACCTCCTGGCTAAGGGTGTGAGAGCCTTCTCCTCTACAGCTCCTGCCATTCTCCTCCCTGAACCCTCTCGGACTGCCCTCCGTCTCTCTTCCCCTTTCTTCACTCTTGTCCCATGTATGTGCCTCTTAACCTCTTCCCACATCGTCCAATCTCATTAACTCTTTAAAGCGTGTTTTGGAATAGACAGCCCATAGAGAAGATGCTCCACTAGACTAACTTGTGCTACTTTATACTGGCCTGGCTAGTGTGTAAGTGCCACTGCCCTCTATTGGATGGAATCTGAATGGCTCAACTGTGTGTCCCAAGCTCTGTACTGCTAACAGCTGGTGGAGATTCTTTCTGAGCTCAGGTGGGTGGGCTCTGTGCTTTCTCCGAAGCAGGAAGATCTGTGTCAAGTCTTAGGCAGCTCCCAGTTTGTTAGAGTATCCAGCACTAGCACAAATATCTGGCCACCACAGTCACACCTCTGTGCTGTCCGCGGAGGAGCTAAGAGGAAGCCACGCCAGCTGGTCTGGAGGAATGATGAGGTTGTTACTGTGGCAGAGGTTCTGGAGCCATGACTATTCTACGCCACCATCACGGCGCTTGGAGGGGTAACACAGGCGCCGAAACAGGCTGCCTGAGGCTGCAGCCCATCTGAGACAGATGCCAAGTGAGCGAGGGCAAAGCCAGCATGCTCTATTTATACAGGTTCCCAGCATGCTGAGGTTGAATTACAGCCTTGGCGGTGGCTCACAGCCAATGCCTGATTATTTATAAACGTACAGCGCCTTGGAGACAAACAAGGGAGAGGAGACGCCTTTCCAGCAGCAGACAGAACGACAAACCAACCTCAGGCTCTTTCTGATGCTCCCGAGCGAGCGTGGAGCCCGCTTGCCAGCACATCTTGCCTGGAGCCAAAGAAGATGCATCTGATACCAGGGGACAGGTTCCCATGCATGGCATCTCGCTACCCTACCAAACCCATCAGAGCTTGATAAGGCTCTAATCCTCTATCGGTTGCTGGGTAATAGCTGCTAGTGACTGGGGAGGTTTCGTTCAGATAAGAGTATGGCTGCTTAGCCAACCCCATTACGTTCCCAGGCTCCAGCACACGCTGGAAAAGCAGTTTCTCTCTGTGTGTTCTCACTGCCACGTCCATCTCATACCAGTAGGAGCCACATGACGCAGATGTTCTCAGATCTCAAAACCAGGGCGGGTCCAACCCTCTGGGGCAAAGGGTCGGGGCAGATTTTGGGTCTGGACCCCGTCCGCCCATCGCTACCAAGAGCCTGATTTGGGTTGGATGCCAACTCGTTGCTATTGTACAGATTGGACGTGGCCTTGCTGAGATGGTCAGGGAAGCCCGGACTGACCTTACAAGTTAGTGCTGATGTTTATCATACGGCTCCACCTACAGCGAGGGCTCAGAACAGTTTTACAGCTGTAGTTATCGATACTTCACAACTAGTGAAGTATCGATAACTGGCACAGCTAGGCTAGCGATGTACAACTGCGGTGGGCGCTGGTTCATCCATTGCTGGCTACATCTTGTGCGTGCAGGAATCGACGGTAGCCAATGCTACACTGGAGCTGCACACACAAGGCCATCACGTGGACTGTTCACAACCCTCACACGGGACCTTCTTAATTCAATGCAAACACAGGAAAATGTGGACTAAATATCTGCACAACTGACTGTCCCTGAAGGAGCTTGGACTGTCCCAGATCCAGTCTATGGGTATGTCTACACTGCAATAAAATGCCCATGGCTGGCCCATATCAGCTGGCTTGGGCTGCAGACCAGGCTCTGGGGGACCCCACAAGGAGGGAGGGTCCCAAAGCCCAGACGTCAGCACTGCAGTTTTATAGCCCCGCAGTTCAAGGCAGCTGACACTTAATTGCAGTGTAGACGTGCTCGATATGAGCAGAGGTTGATTCTGTCCAGCTTCAGTGCATTGCATAGGGAAGTAGAAGTGGTATCCCCAGGAATGCCAGTATCTGCTCTCCCCAGCTCTAAATTTACTGCACCATTGTGGGAAATGCAAATGACATCCCTAGGCCAGCAGAAACCTCATCTGGGCAGCTCCAGTAGATTCCTGGATGCTGAAGACTTAGCCGGCAATGGATAAGCTAGTGCCATCGCAGTCAAAAGGCTAATAGCTATGGGAACAAACCTGTAGGCAAGTGTTCACTTCAGCCTTCCCAACAGCTGTGTGAGAGCGGGGGGCTGGGTGCAGGTTCCAATGGGAACAGCAGGTTTCCAACCCTTCTGCAGGGACAGTGCTTTAGTTAGATGCCATAGACAGAGAGTCTCAGCAGCCAGATAGACAGACAGACAAAGTCATATAGACAGGGGCAGCGGGAGACTCAGATACACTGAGACAAGTCTATCGCTAATGATGTTTTTCCTTGGCCAGGTCTTCCGTGCATCCTTGTAACATCAGTCAAGATTTTCCTCTCTCTGATCTCAGATGACACTTTCCTCCAGCCCCCAACACAACAAAAGCGCGCAGCCCAAACCAACTCAGCTCCCCATGTGCCAACCCCAATGGTCACATCCCCAACCCCCCCCCCCTCCCCAAACTGCCTCAGTAACGCAACCCTCACATTGTCCCGACCCCCAAATTGCTCACCCCAAGGTGCCCCTTATGACATTCCTGCCAAATCCTCCAACCCCCACAAATTACCCCAAACACACGAAAGGGCCCCAGCATCCAGATAACCCCAACACAGAGCACCCAACCCACACATACGCACCTAGACTTATCTTAAGACACATGCGTCCCAACAGAGAGACAGACAGACACACACCCACCCACCCCTTGGAGAGATAGGAAATGCAGGGTTTGCCCTCCTTTTGTTAGTCTGATGTCCACGTCACAGCTGGCCCTAGGCACTCATGCCGTCTGACACCCAGAAGCCTCTCTGCCTCCATCAGTGGATTTTTATTACACTGCCAACAGCTCCGCCCTGCTGTTTGTCCCCAGTGGGACCAGCTGGGCTGACGCCTTCATCTCCCTGCAGTCTTCCCTCCGTAAGACGGGCGCTCACCACACTGACGCCCGCTTCTAGCCCCAAGCCCCAAAACACCCCCAAAACAAACAACACTGAAACTAATCAACCTACATCCCCCCGCCCCAGGACATTAATAACGGCTTGAAACAACCGCCCTAACCCCAAGCAAAGGTTGTTGGGATTTTTACCCCAACGGGGGAGAAGTGCCAGAGACTCCAGGAAACCCACCAGGGACTTCACTATTGCTAGTGATTTTAAGTGGAAAGTGCTCAGATCCCACAATGAAGGCTGGCCCAGAACCCACAGAGTGTCTCTCAGCACCACTAGTGCTCAGGCTCAGACTGGGACGAGAAAGGCCCCCAGAGCAAGTAACACCAAATCCACAGCTTGGCACAAGCACCAGCCTTGTTCCAGGGATCGGAGAGCAAGGTCTGAGGTTGGGCGGGGGTGGGGGAGGAGCAGGGCCAGATTGAGGGTCACTGGCAGAGCTGTGGAGGGCCCCAGAATAATGAGGGGTGCTGCTGATGGGGGGTGAGGCACCTGGGCAGTTGAGCGGATCGGGAATTTTTCAACCACACTTATTGTCATTGGAAAAGGCCAATTTGTCGAAACCGAAACTTTTCACCCAAGTGGTGCAGGTTCAACCAAACTTTTCCCCAGAAGGTTTCTTGGGCCCAGGATGGAATTCCTGGTCAAAATGAGAGAGCCCCGGCAATCAGCGCACGGAGCAGAGATGTGGGAACCCAGGTTCAGGTTCCTGGTTTGGAGCAGGGACATAACCCTGGGTCTCCACCATCTCAAGTGAGTGCCCTGACCCCCAGGGTATTCTGCACTGGGGGTCTCTCCTGCTGGAGCTGTTGCACTGGGTCAGAGCCAGAAAGACTGGCTCTATAGCCCGGTGGTAATGGCACCAAATCAGGGAGAGCAGGGACTTGAACCTGGATTTCTCACATCCCAAGTGAGTGCCTGGCCACCTTGCTTTTCTGGGGTGGCACTCTGTCTATGTCTACACAGCTGAAAAACCTCAGAGTCCGGGTCAACTGACTCAGGCTCACACTGCTGGGATAAAAATAACTGTGTAGACGTTCAGGTTCGGGCTGGAGCCCAGGTCTGAAACCCGGCAAGAGGGGAGGGCCTCGGAGCCCAGGCTACAGGCCAAGTGGGAATGCCGACATTGCTAGTTTAAGCCCCGTGCATGGGCCCCGTGAGTCCAAGTCAGTTGACCCAGGCTCTGAAATTTGCTGCTGTGTAGACATGTTTCTCTCTCTCTGGTTTTTCTAAAGGTCTCAGTTTTGTCCCAATGTGGAATCAAACCAAATGCCAAAACCTCAATTTTTTTCGCAAAGCAAAGTTCTTCTTTTCTAGGGCTGCCAAGCCTCCAGAATGGTCCTGGAGTCTCTGGGAATTAAAGATTCATTTTAAATTAAAGGTTACGTCATCTGCACAGAAGACACAGAGTGGTGCACACAAACACCCACCCACGCCCACACCCCAGCTATAAACTCAGCCAGAGGATCTGCTAGAGCCATTTCCATTTCAAACGCCAGGAATCAGATCTCCTCTCTAGCTCTCAGCCTGACAGTTACAAAGAAAATTCTTCTTTGTTTTTTTCCGCCTGTATCCCGCAGGGAAAACACAGCTCAGGTGTTGGGCCGCACTTGTCTGCAGACAGGTCTCTTCTTTTAAACAGCTTTACACCTGCAAACAAAAGCAGCTCAGGTGAGCTGCCCAAGCATGTCAGAATCCCATCGCATGTGAACAGGGCTACCAGCTACTCCACACTGGCAGCTAGGGATGTCTTGGATAGATTAACCCTTTGCAAGGCTGTGCAAGACCAGCACTATCCCTTCCTAAAGCCACCAGACAATAAGGAGTCTAAGTAAGCCAACAAGCACGAGGTGTCCTCAGGGCTAGAGCAAGGGACTGGGAATTACAACTCCAGGTGCTATGCTGGGATCTGGAAGGCAGTGTAAGTCTAGCAGGTAGAGCAGGGGCACTGGAAACCAGAATTCCTGCGTTCTGTACAGCCCGACTTCAACATCTACTTTGTCCTTTCTTAGCATGTTCATGCCACGTTCTCCAAGTGTTTAATTAATTAATCACGGCGATTGGTCAGGTAGGCTGCTCTGACTATCTACATTTTACCAAGAGAACAAACAGGCAGAGAGGATAAGCCCAAACTTTTCAAATTCAATGGCAAAAAATAGGTACCTAAATAAAAATGTAAGCGCCCGTGTTTAGCTACCCAAGTTTGAAAATTTGGCCCCAAGGGGGGCACCCAGTTAGCCCATGGCAGAGCCAGAAATGGAACCTCGGGGTCCTGACTTCCATACCCCCTTACTCTAACCACTAGACCCCACTGCACTCCCTGAGGCAGGAATAGCATCCAGCAATCCTGACTCCCCGTCCCCTGCTCTAAGCACTAGACCCGCGCTGCCCTCCACAAGCTAAGGATAGAACCCAGAAGTCCTGCTTCCCTAGTGCCAGGGCTCTGACACACCATTGTAAATTCTCTTCCTTGCCAGGAACATATTTCAAAGTGAAAACACACAAGGCAAATGCTGCACGCTTTCCTGCACTCCTGGTGCTCTCCCTCCCCTTTCAGTCTAAACTTTGTTTCATGCTGGAAGGGGTCTATAATTTGTGCTCTGCAGAGCTACATTCTCTCAGGCGCTCTCTCTCTCTCAACTCTTTCCTAATGCAGGTTATTTCCCTCTGCGAGTCGGACTCACCCACAGCATTTAACTTCTGAGCAAGCGTCGGGCTTGCAGATCTGCTGACAAAGAACTGCCGTTAATTTGACGCTGCACAGAGACTGCCCCGTATCATTTATTCATAGACACTGGTTTATTGTATTGCTTGTGGATGAAAAGCCACATTCAGAAGTTTCAGACATACTCCCTTCCAAGGAGAGGAGAAGTAGCTACAGCTTTGCGGGTGCAAGGGATTGGACTAGATGACCTCCCGAGGTCCCTTCCAGTTCTGTGATTCTATTTTGCCACTAACCCCGGAGAGCCTACAGTCATGAGGCAGGAAATGGACCCTCCTCCAATATTAAATACATTCTTTGTGGGGCCAATCTGCCACTGGGGAGCAGGGCCGGCTTTAGGCCAATTCCCCCGGTTCCCTGGAATCGGGCCCCGCGCCTAAGAGGGGCCCCACAACGTCCATCGGCGGCACTTCGGCAGCAGCTTAATCGCTGCCGCTGCCTCGGCGGCATTTTGGCGGCGGGGCCCCATCGAAATCGGGCCCTGCACTTCGTAAAGCTGGCCCTGCTGGGGAGAGTAAGGGGAGCTTTTGCTGTATGAATAATAATGCTCAGAGAAAAGTCCAGAGCGTTCTCGACTTAGTTTGTACACAGGGAAACCAATGGACTTCACTAAGAGTGGAGATATGGGTATGAGTTTTTAAAGCAAGAGCTTATGTCTGAGTGGTATTTAAATGGCACCCATTGCTGTAGCATTTGAGAAGTGAGCACCTCACAATCTTTCTTGGGTTTATCCTCACCGCACCCCTGTGAGGTAACGCAGTGCTTTATCCCCATCGTACGTTTGGGAGACTGAGGCCACGTGGATACGTCTACACTGCGTTTTAAAACCCGCCGCAGAGAGTCTCAGAGCCTGGGCCTACAGGCTCTGGCTCACGTTACAACACTAAAAAGGAAGCCTGGGGTGGGCTTCAGAGCCCAAGCTACACAGCTATATTTAGCGCCATAGCATCAGCCGGAGTCTAAGACTCACTGCCGTGGGTTTTAAAACACAGTGTAGACATACCCAGAGAGGCTACGTCTACGGTCAGTCAGTGGCAGGGCAGGGCCCCAAGCTAACACCCTAACCATCAGGCTGTCTTCCTTCTCCCTACACCCACCTGCCACTGAAAGGCAGATCCCCTACACCCCAATCCTCCACACACAAAGCATCAAATGAGGACTCCTTGTTACTTACTATTTCTTACTATTTCTGTTACTGCAGTGACTAGGAGCCTGAACAGAGATCCGGGCCCCAACATGCTAGGCACTGTACAAACACACAGTCAGAGACAGCCCCTGGCCCAAAATACTCTCAGTGTATATAGACAAGACAGAGAAAGGGTGGGAGGGGAACGGGAGGCCCAGCGAGGGGAAGTGACTGGCCCAAGGTCTCACAGCAGCTCAGTGGCGGAGTTGATGAAAAGAACCCAGATCTTTGGACTCCCACTCCCTGGCCTTAACCGCTAGTCTAGACTGTACTTCCCCTTAAGACTCGGCTTGTTAGCAGTGCTGGTGAAATAAAAACCAAGAGGGAAAACTGTCTCTCCCTTGTTTGTCAAAATTCAAAATGTAACGAGGAAGGCTGTCACACAGAGAAATACTTCAACCAGCTCCCCCCGTAGAGCAGATTCTGTAAAATCCTCCTTAGATCTGGGCGCTAAATTCCCTGGCGCTTCCAGCAAGCCAATGACATTAGACAAAGACTTAAGACAAATGCTGAAGTCCAGTTGTAGCCCTTCTCCATGGAAGGTCGGACGACGTGATGATGAGAGCGGTGTAAATACCTAGAAAGGTTAGGCTGGGGTAAGCTAGGCAGACGGATAGAATCATAGAATATCAGGGTTGGAAGGGACCTTAGGAGGTCATCTAGTCCAACCCCCTGCTCAAAGCAGGACCAATCCCCAATTTTTTCCCCAGATTCCTAAATGGCCCCCTCAAGGATTGAACTCACAACCCTGGGCTTAGTAGGCCAATGCTCAAACCACTGAGCTATCCCTCCCCGCACATCACACATGCCAACAGACAGATGAAGGAATCTGAGCAGCTGCGACAGAACATCACTGCCAAGGCAATGCTTGAACCAGCAGAGGGGACACCTCTAAACAGCCAAGTCTATGGATAAAGAATAAAGCTCCTCTCCAGCAGCAGATGGAGCCTGGACTACACGATCCAGCCTGAGTTCTTCTGGTATCCCACCAAGGAATAATGGAATACTCAGTCCACAGGCAGCCAGCTTACGCAAGTGGCTATACCTCGGTACAGGATCCCCCAGACTCCAATCCATGGAAATGCTGCAGCCATCGGGGATTGTTTACAACACCACACACTCATCCAGCAGCAAGGTGGGTGACTGAGAAGGATCTGAGTTAGTCTCTTAAATGACAGGCTCCCCGCGAGCGAGTTAAAACCAGCAAATGGAATGCACAGCAGATGGATTACATAGCAAGGTGCCTACTGCGGAACATGGAAGCACCATGTCACGACAAGCATGTCAGGGACAACTGGCCCATCGTCTGCGGGTAGGAAGCGGCGCACCTCCATTGACATGCTGGAGTTGCACTACCCTGGTCTAAGGGCATGCCAGGTCCCTGGAGTCACCAAATCCATGGAACCATGCACGGGTTCACACCAGTAGTTTAAAAACCTAGAAGAGAGCCAACCAGCCAAATGCAGCACGGAGTCAGAGAGCAACCAAACAACCAGCACCAGCATTGCCAGAGCATAGTGCAGAAGAGACTACTGCAAATGTGTACCCAGACCAGCCGCACACCCCAGCACTGCAAGGGAGCCAGAGGAGGCCACAACAACCACTGCATCATTGTATTGATGCAGTGCTGTGACTGTTCTGTGTCTCCCTTCACACTCCAGCACAACATCCCTCGGCCCACTCCTCAGCCTGGCTCTGGCGGGTGAGAAGAGTTGGGAATGGAAGAGGAGGCTTCTCTTCCCCCGCCTCCAATGTCCTGGCTGCTTGGAGGGACTGGGAAGGATCCAGGCTTGTTGGGAGACCAGGCAGATGGAAAAGGATTTGTCATCAGGCCTTTGAACCCCACCAGATCTGCAGGGAATGCCCCATGAGGGTCTGTGGGGCATCCCTGTTCTAGTCTCCCCATCATGCCAGACAGGTGGAGAACCAAGAACAAAGCGTGCATGGTGGGGGAGGGAGGGAGGACCGTTCTTACCGGCAGAAATGGTCCGTCCGGCACATGTTCCGCAGATCCAGGCAGTTGGGCTTCTCCTTGTCCTCATAGGAGCAGCTGGGGACTATGGTCTGCCGGCGGCGCTCGGCGCAGGCCTGGTCCCTGCAGGAGCAGAAGAGCAGCCGGTAGGTGTATTCACTGGGCACCCGGTCGAAGAACTGGCGCAGGGCCTTGTGGCACTTGCGGCGGTTGCAGTGCTCGGTGGCCGAGATCTCCTTGCTGCAGGTGGAGATGTAGGCCGAGCGCAGCCTCTTGCAGTTGTCATTCAGGTTGCAGGCTTTGGCTGCATCTAGGCAGTGGTTACTTTTGGAGTTGGTGGCAGGATCCATTCCTGTCCAAGCAGAGAGAGGGAGAGGGGATGGGCATTACTCAGAGGGATGGCAGAGTGGCTAATGCTGCTGGCACACCCCGAGACTAGGGGGGAAGAGGAGAGAGTGTAGGTAACGAGGGGAGCCAGAACAGGGTGGCTACAGCATTCTGGCATGCACCAGCACCGAGACACAGCTGCAGTGTCCAGGCACACACCGCGCTATGCCTGTTAGGCTACGCCTGGGATAGGAAACACCAGAACCCAGCTGAGCCACTCATTCAACGCAGCCGTCATCAGCCACGTTCCTGCCAGCCGGGATGCCGCACAGCAGCGTGGCAACCAGTGATTTCCCTACACCCCCGCTGAATTTCCCCACCACTCCCCCAATGTTATGAACTAGTTACATACCAATTTAGTGACACCCCACCCCCTGTAAATTTGAAACCCCCACCCCCACCCTAATTTCAATTCCTGGGGAAACCACTGGTGGCAACTGCACATGGGAAGGCACCGAACTAATTATTTGGCAACGCTTCCTTCCATTGAAAATCCGTACCTGGAAGAGACACCTCTACATTGCAGGTACCTGTGGCAGGGACAAGAGGAGCACAGCTGCTGGGGTGCCATATGGGGCGAGGTGAAGGGGAGAGGGCTGGGGAAAGCAATGGTCCAACTAGGAATTTATGGCCGCTTTTAGGTTTCCTGGGTGCTTTGCTCCCCACTCTCCCAGCATATTCTTTCACTAATGCGGCAGTAATTGCAGCTTGGCTCATTTCCAATCAGAGCCCGAACACAGAAGATATTTGCTTTAAAAAAAAAAGTGTCTGTATATAGACATGGGAACATAGGCAACACATTGGTACAATTCCTACAAAAACCCACGTGAAAATGCAGCAGCGGCAATGGTTAACTGCGTAGCAAATAACCCCCAGGGGGGCATGTGGGACACGGACATCACAGCACAGCTAGGGGCACGTGGTGAATGATGTGTGTCACGGTTGGTGCTACTTCACGGTCTCTGTGTAAGCCACTGCAGCCTGACACAGAGGTGCCGGGCCAACTGCTACTAGCAGGGGGTCAGCTCAAGTAACAGGGCGAAATTCTCCCCTTCGGCCAGAAGTGAGAAGCAAGGGCCTCACGTGTGTTCTCCGCCTAGGGGTGAATTGCGCTGGTCATGCAAAGGACAGGGGATGACAATCTGTTGCCCTGCACTGGGTGCAGTCATTCCCACCAGTAAAGCGTGGGTGCAAAGCGCGACCACACGGGTAGCATTTTGCACGGACAGTGCACTGGTGACTGATCACAAGAGGCGCCTGGCTCCTATTTGCACTAAGGCCTCGGGCTCCTTTACGCTGCCGAAGCCATGTCAGTAAGCGTGCAAAGGCAGAGCATCAGGCTCAGGGTGTCTCGCACAGAGAACTGATCTCCAAGGGTGAGGAGATGCTTGGGACCCACCTCTCCAGAGAGGGAAACCGAAGACGAGCTGCTGGGGTAGCCCTTAGGAGGGTACAAGTCCTCCAACAGACACAGATTGTACCCTTCATCCACCAACACGGTGGCCCAGTTGATCAAATGGAGCTTTGGGGAGACTACAGCATGGCCAGGCATGTCTGATTGGTCAAGCACCGTAGCAAACCACCTGCCCCTCAAAGACCCATCCAACAAGGCATCACCCAGACCCCCTGAGCCAGCCTGTCTCTGGAACTCCGGGCGGAGGGCAAAGGTACAGGTACACTAGATCCACTAGATGCTAAGTCCTGCCCCAGCGCAGAGGGTGACCTCTTGGGGTCCCTTCCAAGCCTGCGTTTCTATGATTCTATGAGCAGCTGCAGGGTTCATTGCTCCGGGCAGCTCAAACCGAGGGCCATTTCCTGTTCTCTGCGGAGGAAACACCAGGGGGTTGGAGCATTTTTTTTTTAAAGTGTGTTAATACTTCGGAAAACTTATTTGCCAGCTTGGCACAGGACCCCTCTCGGACCCCATCTGCTGGCAAACTCCAGCCCTCAGCATCACTATGGGCCAGACCCAGAGCAACCTCCACTCCCCCAGTGACTTCAATGAGAGTCACAGGAGCGCAGAGCCCCTTAGTCAGGTGCTCTCTGGCATCTGAGTCAGAAAACGTGGGCACTGACACCCGACTGAGACACTGACGTATTCAACCCCTGCGATTCGCATTACCAGTTCCTGTCAGGAGGGTCACAGACAGCTGCCACCAGAGCAGTGTGTACATCTGCAGCCATGAATTGCCCATGAATTGCCCTAAGGTCTGCTCGGACTAGAGGTACGCATCTGGCATGGAAGGGGTTAACCTGAGCCAGGCAAGAAGCAGCAGGGGGACCAGAGCTCATCCAATAATGTTCAGTGCGTAATTCATGCCATGAATTTGCAATGTTTTTCTAGCCCATTATTCAATGAAGAGGGATTAATTATATTCGCCCAGCTCTAGAACAGAATCGCCTCCTATGACGTGCCGGGTCCCAGCCAGCTAGCACCGTCCTCTCTGGTTCCCCTGGGGGGGGGGGGGGGCACGTGACCACTGCCCATAGACACAGGGTATACAAGGTGCTTCTGCAGCCAAGCAGCTGCAACAGTGCAGCCCCTCCAGTAGAGATGCACGGCCCTGGCGTAAGACTGGGCTGGCTCTAGTGAGGCGTATCTGGAGTAAACCACACCAGCACCTGGTTTTTTTTTTGCCTGCATTAGGCACTTGCACTAGTATCATCCCATGGACACGGACAGCCCCGAGTCTAGGCAAGCCAAGAGCTGGAGACTGAGCAGGACCACTTGCAGCCAGGCAGGGCCAGGGAGAAGGGGAGCCAGGGTTAAGTGAAGAGAGCTGCCGGAGAAGCGGAAATGCTGGCCTGCCAAGTGCACAGCTGGATGGGCAGCATCTGCTCCCGGAATCCCAGCAATCAGCAAAAACAAAAACCAAACACACACACGCACACACACCCTGGAGAAGGAACAAGGGCTGAAATTTTTGTCAAAATAATGCATTGCCCAAGGAGAGCCAGGTGCTATTTTTAAGTCACCTGACTGCATCAGTAATTTCTTCCCTAATTTCCCCTCCCCCGCAAACCAACCAGGATCCTGGATTTGTCCATTGTTCCCCAGTTTCCACTGGCAGAGACAGATGGCAGCATCAAGGAGGGTTTCCTAACAGAAATATTTGCAGAGCCCTGGTAATTAGCAAATGGCAAGCAGCTACCCAGGTGGGAAACCTTCGCTTTGTTTTTTCCGCCCACTGCTTTGTTCCATCAGTGCTCACAGGCCCCACCAAGAGCTCCCCCACAGCCAGCCCTCCTAAGCTGTTGCCTACTGAAGCAGCTGTTAAGAGAGTCAGAGAATGGGTCTGCTTCTAAAGCCATCTCTGCAACGGAGACATTTCGGGCCTTGTTTGGAATACAACCTTCCAACACCTCTCCCTGCAGCACCCCCTGCTGGGAGAGGCCAAAACTGGAATAGCTGGGCATTTCTCTACAGCCAGGGCACCTGCACCATCCCCTACAGCACCTCCTGCTGGGAGAAGCTAGAACTGGCATAGCTTGGATCGCACCCGCAGCTGGCGCTGATGTGCCATATCGCACACCCTACTTGAAAAGGCAGAGACGGAAGTAGCTACTATCCCCCTGTCCCCAACACATGCACAGACAACTATTTATCCCACACCCTTCCTCAGCAGTAGCTTGGGGAGTGTTCTCTGCTGGGACAGTGGCTTGCATTAACACAGCATATACATTAAAAACCTACCCTGCAAAATACAATACAGAACACAGAGTTTGCACAGATTCCTATCTTTCCAAGCTACATACGTTCTACTCCTTCCCTAACTACCACAGTGAGGAGCCATAGACAGACGATAAGCAGGCAGACATGCCTGGGGGCAGCACGTATGGTGGTAGACACATAGCAGTCCTCTCTCTCCAGCTCCCAGGGCCTTTTTTCCCCACCTTGTCCCACACTCGATGAGCGTTTGATCTGTGATCTGGCTTAGACCAGAAGGCGTCAGGCACTAGTGCAGCTGGGTCATGCTCACTCCGGCCAATCCTCCTCAGAGCACTTAATAGAGTGGAGCGCGCGGCATTCTGATGCTCCGGCCTACGTGTGGGATCGATGCACAGTGCTGGCTTATTGTATAATCCTCGCGAGCATCTGCGTCTGTCCTGCCTGGGACCTGCGGGGACCTGGATGCATTTTAATAGAGCCTGCACTTGGAAAAGCACGGTTTCTGGGGAGCTCATTAATAAGGTACAAGCATTAACATTTCATGAGGCAGAAAGGCAATGGGGTCTATGAAGCTGGGGTTTCTGAGGGAGCTCTGGGAGAGTGGCAACTCCAGCCCCCACCCCGAGCCTACCAACCCTCGCAACAGGCAGGACAGGGCCCAGGACCCTCCAAGGGCAGGAGATGGTGCAGAGACTTCCAGGGCAGGAAAGGGGAGGTTACCCGCAACCCCCGTGTATGCTGCCCACTGTGCACAGATCAGGGATACAAGAGTACAAGCCTACATCAGGGTCTCCAGGGCAGAAGTTAGGTGCTTAGCAGCACCCCAGATCCATCTCCCTCCCCATTAGCCCCTGTACAAAGAGGCTTCGTAGAATCTCCAGGACAGGTGGGTCTGGGAGAATTTTGAGGCAGAATACTGGGTATAAAGTCTGAGTCTCGCATGAGTCGCTGCTAACATCCGTTAATGCTGTCGGAAGCCATGTCTGCTCTCCCTAGGGCTGCTTTTGGCTCTTGGGACAGGGGTGTCATTATTCACACCTTTGCCAACATCCAGTCGCTTCTAGCCCAGGAAACGAATGAACGTTCACCACCAACCTGAGCTCAGAGCGCTCCCTTGTCCAGCGTGGGTTCCCTTCACTGGAAACGTTGGGCAGAGACAGTACCAGGCAGTAGAACACTGTTCTGGCTTGAGCTAAACCTTGTTATGGGTGAGACACGGCCACTGCCTTTCATTGAGAACAAATGTAAAGAATCCATTGTGATCGTGTGACTGCAGCAACATCAGCAGCACCCAAAACATAGGGACACGGAAAAGCTGAGCAGAAGCTGAATCATGTGGCTCAAAGGGTTTCAAGTGCAGGGACAGGGATTTCACTGGGGGAACAGTTTCTCTGGTCTGTGGGCGCACGCAAGAGGCACAACACAAGGAGACAAAGGACAGAAGCAGAGAGAAAAAGCCAAGTAGACGTCGCCTGGAAGCACAGTAATGTGGCCCTGAGATAAAGCTAAGAGACAATGCTCTTTGGGTACAGAGTGCTGGCTGGAAAGGCAGGCTTGAGACAACCAACAAAGGAAATGTCCGTGGGTTTGCTTGTTTTGTTCCTCTTGTGTTGGGGGAAACAATTTCTTCTCCCAACTAGAACAACTGCCAGGGTCCCAAATTTTAACCGGCTGCTCAGGCCAAAAGGGGTAAAATGTAATGGTGTCTACTGCAAGGGAGATCGTCGGGCAAAGTATGGCAAGCTTTTAATGAAAGGGGAGGAGAAAAGGAATCTGGGCTAGAGATAGAGACAGAGACAGAGGAAAGCTGGTCTTGTGCTTAAGAACTGGATGGGCACTCAAAAGATTTGGGTGCAATTCCTGGCTCTGCCACAGACTCCCTTGTGTGGCCTCAGGCAAGTCAGTTCATCTTTCTGGGCCTCAGTTCCCCCACCCCAATCTGTAAAATGGGGAGAATAATCCTGCCTTTGTTCCACCCTGTCTGCCTCATCTGTTCAGATTGTGAGCTCTTCCGGACAGGAACTGTCTCTCACTATGTGTGCATGCAGGGCTTAGTGCAAGGGGCTTCTGAGCCAATTTGGGACCACTGGGCATTACAGTAAGGATACCAGAGACAGGGGCACAGAAAGCTCTGGAGGCAGCTGGTCTCCAGAAGGGAAGCTGTGTGCACAAATGGAGGAGAACAGAGCTGAAATTGAGCCCATGATGGAAGTGCATTTAGCAGCTTCCCCCACATAGCTGTGCCAACGCCCTCTCACCAGCTCTGCAAGCACTCTGCTGTTACAGGCCTGGGCTCTCCACAACGAGCTCTACTGATGCATCTGAGTCCTGCCCTGCAGCCCCCCTGCCACTTCCACCCCAGGCCTCTTCAGAGCACAGACTGCTAATTGTGCCAACTTGGGCATTGGTTCTATTGATGCAGGAAACAAACACACACAAGGGGCTGGGGGAGACCCACCACCAAAGCCACCGGTGATGGCATTTCAGGAGTTTCCAATCTGGTCAGCTGCTCTGCAGCCAGGAAACCTGGCGTATGTAATATCTCCCTCTTTGCTTCCACAGCCCCTTTTAAAAGGTTACGGTAATCCCACGGCTATCCCCACAGGCAATTAATGCCAGGCTGGCCCAGCCTGGTTATCAACAAACAATAGTAACAGCTCGTTTGCTTCAGTTGCTTCAGCTTCAGGTGGGGGGGGAGGGGAAATGGGGGAAGCTCCCGCTCCCTTCGCAGCCTCATTAGTGCGATGCATGCATAGACACAGCACCAAGGGTAGTGGGGAGAAGGGCAGAAGGAACAAAGGGAGGGGCTGGGAGAAGCAGCTGCACCGAGCCACATCCTCAGCTACTCTGAAAAGACACTGGAGAAGAAACCTGTAGGAGCGCAGGATAGAAGGGACATCCTGGGCAGGAGGACAGGACAGGAGAAAAGCCCTCAGCAACTGGCCACACAGGGTGGTGGACCAAGGCAGGAATGGGGATGGAGCGGCGTCTGAGGCAGGACAGGTGGGTGGAGTCGAGGCAGGGCAGGAATGGTTGGATCATCGGCAATAACAAGAGAAGAGCAGCAGGAGGGTAAGGGATGAAGCTGAACAAGGGATGGGAAAGGGAAACTGCAGGCAAGAGGCAGCGCACACGTGTGTGCAGGCGGATGGGTGTGGGACATTCAGGTTTTAGAGATTCAGGCTTTTCAGTCCCTGGTTCAGTCCCCACTGGGTTGGCCAAGATGGTGGCAGTCACATATGCACCATTTAATCCATTAAGAGAGGGCTAAAGAGAGGGACACAGGCCTAGCACAGGCTCCTCCATAGTGAATCCCACACTATGCACAAGAGAGGTGCAAAAGACTAACATGCCAATGTTTACCCGCTCCCCGTGTTCCCAAACCGGCACCTCCTGTTCACGTCCCCTGGAGCTAGCGGTGATTCCTCCAGGAGTTTGGAGAGACGCCCGAGCAGCAGCTCTAACCTGCTTTGTGGTGACACTTAGCAGCTCTGACAGCCGTTCGGCGAGGAATCGGAGCTTTTTGAAATTTAAATAACATGTTTTCCGCATTTGGCCTGGGAGACAACCTGAGGATAATCACGTTATGCCCCATGCAGCCGTGAAAGCAACACTCTCCTTTGCTGAGCGTTTCCCCATCCATATCCCAGCCTCCCCCTCTGTCTGGCAGTGCCGCCACTCGCTATAAGACATGTCACTCCTCCCCCGCCCAAATTTCCAGAAACATTTCCTGTTAATCAGGGGTTGGTTTTCGGAATAGATCAGCCCACAAATTAATAATCCCCGACTCCAGACACTTCACTTTTCATATTTTTCCACCAGCTAAATAATATTTCCTTGATGATAATTTAATCCAAAATGCAGAGGGGGAGGGGGAGAGAAATGGCCATGCTGTCTGGAACCCAAAGGCTGAGTTCCCCGGAGCACCTTTGCTTCAGAAGGTAAAACCAGGAGTTCGACTCAGCAACAGTATGTTTTTACTTTCCATTTTTAAATCCTCCCTTTGAGCCACCTCTCAACTAGATTGAGAAGTCTTCAGGGCAGGGATAAGGTCAGCCGAGGCATTTGTACAGCGCCTAGCACAATAGGGGGTCCTGATCCTGCTGGGCATTACTTCAGGGAAAACAATCTAACCGCTGCCTTCAGTTAACCCTTTCAGTGCTGAACAGAGACGGGCACTGATAGGAGATCTATGATCCTCTCCATCTGTGATCTGTCTGCTGAGCTCTTCCCCCCGCCCCATTGTGATGCTGGATGTTTTTGTGAGGTGGATAAAACAGAGAACTGGCAAACTCATTTCACACAGGCCACTGAGCTGACAGACAATAACAGCTTGATCTCTCTAAGCCTGAGACCAAGGAGCATAAATAGGGCCCCAAATTCATGGTCCATTTTGGTCAATTTTATGGTCATAGGATTTTAAAAATCATAAATTTCATGATTTCAGCTACGTAAATCTGAAGTTTCATGGTGTTGTAATTGTAAAGGTCCTGACCCCAAAAGGAGTTGTGTTGGAGAGGAGGGGTCGCCAGGTTATTGTAGGGGGAGGTTGCAATACTGCTACTCTTACTTCTGCACTGCTGCTGAAAGCGACGCTGCCTTCAGAGCTGGGCAGCTGGAGAGCAGCAGCTGCTGGCCGGGAGCCGAGCTCTGAAGATAGAGCCACTGCCAGCAGCAGCGCAGGAGTAAGGATGGCATGGTATGATGTTGCCACCCTTACCTCTGCGCTGCTGCCTGCTGAGCTGGGCCCTCCGTCAGCAGCCACCACTCTCCGGCCGCCCAGCTCTGCAGGCAGCAGCACAGAAGTAAGAGTGGCAATACTGTGACCCCGCCCCCTAAAATAACCGGTGACCCCCCCTGCAACTCCCTTTTGGGCCAGGGCCCCCAATTTGAGAAACGCTGGTCTCCCCTGTGAGATCTGTATAGCACAGGGTAAAAGCACACAAAAGGCCAGATTTCACGGTCCGTGACGCGATTTTCAGGGCCGTGAATTTGGTAGGGCCCTAAGCATAAGGCTCTGTGGTCCATTACCAAGGCCCCAGAGTAACCAGTCACTTGTTAGTATCTGCCCACCATTCAGCAGAGTCAAAAGTCTAATGGCGGCAGGCTGCGCTCACGCCTCCCCTTTCCTTCACCCGTGCCCTGAGCTACGGCCCTGGCTGTGGAACGTGAGCCCTCTAAGGCAGGAACATTCAGCTGGCCAGCACAGTGTGTAACCGTTATAGGCGCACGAGCTACTTCACTGCAGCTAAGAGCATTAACCTCTCACCGGAGCAGAGCCATATGTCACCTCACTGCTGACAAAAGCAGCCGTTTGTGCCCTTAACTGGCTTTATTTGGAAGAGTCTGCAGGGACATTTTTCTATTAGCCTACCCCATTCCAGGAACGTGCTCTTAAAGAAGCCCTAACCTTCCAGACAGTGCAATGAGCCATGTAATGTACCTCCGAAGAGTAATAAGATTCCGGCCCTTCCACTCCTCTCCTGCCTCGTATATTACCACAACCGAACGCCGTAGCCATAGCGACACGGCTGCTGGCGAGAAGGGTTCGCGTCACGCACAAGGCAAATGGTACGGGTTTGGCTTTCATCTCCAGGGTTAAAAGGAGAATGGGTGAAAAGAAGTCAAGGCATTGCAAAGCCTCATTTTAGCTGGCTGGAGATGTAGGGGACTTGAGAAGAGGGAGAAGCCGACGGAAAGGCAGCACCAAGGGGTGGTCATGGAAACTGATAGCCAAAAGTTACAAATGGACTGGGATGACGTTCCAAAGGATGCTCAGTGGGTGACGCTGAAGGAAAGACACCTAGACACAGAGAGAAATCTGAAGTTCTCAGATTCCTCCGTGACAGACAGACCACTGAATTCTGTCCAGCCAGTCTGCTCTTAGTTGATTTCAGTTGCCAGGGCTAATGAATGACTTGTTGGTCCCAACTTGAGACTCCTTTAAAGGGTTTAAAGATTTTCCAAGGGAGGGCACTCAACCTTGTCTGAAAAGTCAGGCCCCTTTAAGTTGTCTTAAGCTGAACAGCCCACAAAAAATAAATATGTAACTTCCTTGTTTGGGTTATCAGTAGACATTGAATCTGGGACCTCTGTATCTAAAACCATGAACTGCTATTGCCTGAACCGGGGGATCAAACCTCTAAATCTGAAACAAATAGCAAATTCAAACCTATTTTTCAAGACAGAAACCTACATTAAGATGGAAGTAAGATGACAGTTCCTACCAGTAGCTTAAGAGTAAAAATCCTTACTACGATGTTGTGATCCCAAACCCAACTATTAAATATTCAGGAAATTCAGTGTTAAGGTTATTAAGGATTGAAAATGCAGAGTTATAGCACCCAGACAACCTTAACTCCAGGCCCACAGTGACAGACAGAGAGGCCCATGGTGTTAGCGTGAGTTAAAACTAGAGCTGGGAGAAGTTTTCCATCCAAAACCTTTTTCACTAAGAAAAAAATGCAGATTAGAAGACACCAAAATGCTTCACAAATTCATGTCAAATTCACCGACTTGTTTCAGTTTAAAATAAAAACTGAAAAAAGACCACCCCAAAAATTGAAATGTTTTGATTTGGAACAATTTTTCATTTCAAAATGTACTTCAATCTTATATTTTAAAAAAAGTTTTAAAATGCATAAAAAAAGCTCAAAAATGAAGCATTTTGTTCAACCGAAAATATATTCTTCCTTCAACTTTTTTGGTTCACCAAAACATTTTTTTAAAGTTTGTTTCAGGTTGACCATAATTATTTTTCCACCCCGATTTTACAGGACAGCCATGGACTGAAAAATTAGTTACTGACACAGCTTTAGTTACAACTAGTCTCTTTGGCACACTTAGACCCAGGAGTCCTGACAGACTTGACCCCAGGCAGCTGTTCCCAGAGTCTGTTCCAAATACAGCATGGGTTCTTCTTGTGGGCATCAAGGCAAAATTGTGTGCCTGGTTCATCTAGTCCATTCTCCCCTCACTGTCAGGGCAGAGAGCTCTCGCTAAGCAGTAAGGTAGACCCAGGTGTATACAGATGTTTATATCCTGAGTGTACAGATGATCTGTCTTGCTTTTAAACCCATTGACTGGAGCGGATCAAAAGTTGGAATTTCCATTCCATGGGAAATTCCAACACATCAACATTTGCTTTCATCCTGAAATGGGATGAAAAGTTGAAATTAAAAAAAAATAATTACGGAATGGAAATTCCAAAAAAAATTGTAGAAACTTTTTATTTAGACATTTTTGAAAAACATTTTGACATTCCTGAGGGAGCTGCATTGCACTGTGTGAGATATAGTCCTCCAGGGAGCCTGCTCATAGGAGACAACAGGGATCCAAATTTCAACACCAATAAGGCAATGAACCAGAAAAATGCAGCTTAATGTTATTTTTAACCGATTCAAAATGAAACATGTTGGATCAATTCAATAAAATATTCTGATCTGGGTCAAACTAACCCACAACAAATATTTCATTTACATTTTCCCCAGTGGGAAACTGAAATGAAATATTTCCTGCAGAAAATTTTGATTTTGCAGAAACTTCATTTTCCATTGGGAAAATCATTCAACAGAAGATTCCCAACCAGCTCCACCATTCATGTTTTTTTCATAGAAACATAGAAATGTCGGCTTGGAAGGGACCTCGAGAAGTCATCAAGTCCAGCTCCCTGTGCCATGGCAGAACTAAGTAAACCAGTACTTGGCAGTTATGTATCAGCCTGTTCTCAAAATCCTCCAATGATAGTGATTATACAGGTTTCAGAGTGGTAGCCGTGTTAGTCTGTTTTTGCTGATACAATGAGGAGTCCTTGTGGCACCTTGGAGACTAACAAATTTATTTGGGCATAAGCTTTCATGGGCTAGAACCCACTTCATCAGATGCATGGAGTGGAAAATACAGGAGCAGTTATAAATACATGAAAAGATATGAGTTGCCTTACCAAAGTGTGAGGTCAGTCTAACGAGACAATTCAATTGACAGCAGGATACCAAGGGAGGAAAAATAGCTTTTGAAGTGGTAATGAGAGTGGCCCAATTCAGACAGTTGACAAGAAGGTGTGACTAACAGTAGGGGGAAATTAGTATTGGGGAAATTAGGTTTAGGTTTTGTAATGACCCAACCACTCCCAGTCTTTATTCAGGCCTAATCTGATGGTGTCCAGTTTGCAAATTAATTCTAGTTCCGCAGTTTCACGTTGGAGTCTGTTTTTGAAGTTTTTTTGTTGAAGAATTGCCACTTTTAGGTCTGTTATTGAGTGACCAGGGAGATTGAAGTGTTCTCCTACTGGTTTTTGAATGTTATGATTCCTGATGTCAGATTTGTGTCCATTTATTCTTTTGCGTAGAGACTGTCCGGTTTGGCCAAAGTACATGGCAGAGGGGCATTGCTGGCACATGATGGCATATATCACATTGGTAGATGTGCAGGTGAATGAGCCCCTGGTGGTGTGGCTGATGTGGTTAGGTCCTATGATGGTGTCCCTTGAATAGATATGTGAACAGAGTTGGCACCGGGGTTTGTTGCAGGGTTTGGTTCCTGGGTTGGTGTTTTTGTTGTGCGGTGTGTAGTTGCTGGTGAGTATTTGCTTCAGGTTGGGGGGCTGTCTGTAAGCGAGGACTGGCCTGTCCCCCAAGGTCTTTGAGAGTGAGGGATCATCCTTCAGGATAGATTGAAGATCCCTGATGATGCACTGGAGAGGTTTTAGTTGGGGGCTGTAGGTGACGGCTAGTGGCGTTCTGTTACTTTCTTTGTTGGGCCTGTCTTGTATAGGTGACTTCTGGGTACCCTTCTGGCTCTGTCAATCTGTTTCTTCACTTCACCAGGTGGGTACTGTAGTTTTAAGAATGCTTGATAGAGATCCTGTAGGAGTTTGTCTCTGTCTGAGGGATCGGAGCAAATGCGGTTGTATCTTAGAGCTTGGCTGTAGACAATGGATCGTGTGATGTGGTCTGGATGAAAGCTAGAGGCATGTAGGTAAAAATAGTAGGTTTCTGGTATAGGGTGGTGTTTATGTGACCATCGCTTATTAGCACTGTAGTGTCTAGGAAGTGGACCTCTTGTGTGGACCGGTCCAGGCTGAGGTTGATGATGGGGTGGAAATTGTTGAAATCTTGATGGAATTCCTCAAGGGCCTCCTTCCCATGGGTCCAGATGATGAAGATGTCATCAATGTAGCGCAAGTAGAGTAGGGGCGTTAGGAGACGAGAGCTGAGGAAGTGTTGTTCTAAGCCATCCATAAAAATGTGGGCATACTGTGGGGCCATGCGGGTACCCATAGCAGTGCCGCTGACTTGAAGGTATATATTCTCCCCAAATGTGAAATATTTGTGGGTGAGGACAAAGTCACAAAGTTCAGCCATCAGGTTTCCCATGATGGTATCGGGGATGCTATTCCTGAGGGCCTGTAGTCCATCTTTGTGTGGAATGTTCGTGTAGAGAGCTTCTACATCCATAGTGGCTAGGATGGTGTCTCCCATCAAAGCCTATTCTAGAGTTTAACTACGGTTACAGTTACAAAGTTTTTCCTACTATCTAACCTAAATCTGCCTTGCTGCAGATTAAGCCCATTACTTCTTGTCCTACCTTCAGTGACATGGAGAACAATTGATCACAGTCCTCTTTATAACAGCCCTTAATATATTTAAAACTGTTATCAAGTCTTTCCTCAGCCTTCTTTCCTCAAGACTAAACATGCCCAGTTTTTCTAACCTTTCCTTATTGATCAGATTTTCTAGATCTTTTATCATTTTTGTTGCTCTCCTCCAGACTTTCTCTCTCCAGTTTGTCCACATCTTTCTTAAAGTGTGGCACCCAGAACTGGACACACTACTCCAGCTAGGGCCTCATCAGTGCAGACTAGAGAGGGACAATTACCTCCCACATCTTACATATGACACTTCTGTTAGTTAATACACCCCAGAATGACATTAGCCTTTTTCATAGCTGCAGCACATTGTTGACTCGTACACAATTTGTGATCCACTATAACCTCGACATCCTGTCCAGCAGGACTACCACCTAGCCAGCTATTCCTCATTTTGTAGTTGTGCATTTGATTTTTCCTTCCTAAGTGAAGTACTTTGCACTTGTCTTTATTGAATTTCATCTTGGTGATTTCAGACCAATTCTCCAATTTGTCAAGGTCCTTTTGAATTTTAATTGTGTCCTCCAAAGTGTTTGCAATCCCTCCCAACTTGGTGTCATATGCTAATTTTATATGCATATTCTCCACTCCACGATCCACATCATTAATGAAAATATTGGCTAGTACCACACCTAGGACTGACCTCTGTGGGATCCCACTAGATACATCCCCCCAGTGTTCTTTAACCTGTTCTTTCACTATTTTGCCATGGGACTAGCATGTGGCTGGATGTTCCTCACTCCTACTCTGCAATTGTGCAATCCTTAGTGAGGTGAGCACTAACTCCACAAGGGGTCTTATGGCCTTCCATAGGCAAGTACTCACCAATGGGACACAGGGCTGCACAAGCCGGCCCTGAGAGAAGAAGTCCTTTCTCCCAGTACAACACTTAAGGCTTACTGCTTCTTCATACCGGTACCCTTCTTCAAACCCTACCACTACAAGGTCCTTTCATGTCCATTTTGGGCATCTGGAAATCAAGATCCCTCAGGTAAAAAAACAAAAAAAAATAAAACCCCCAAACCAACCAAAAATCAGCTCTGCTTTTTCTCCAGACCTCTCGCTTTGAGCCTCCCAGCTGGACCTGCCCCCACCTCTGGACTCTCATAAATCACAGCGTGTCCAGATTGACACAAATGCAGGTGACACAAATGGCCATCTGCCCTCTCCACCCAGGGCCAGCCCCTGGTCAAGCAGCCTCCTGGAACTCCAGCAGACACCCCATTACCCAGTCACTCATTCCAATTCCTGTTCCCCTCACCACTGACACCCCCCCCGCCCAAAGAATGGGAGTGGCAGCAGGGTCTTAGCCCCCCAGAGGGAGTGGGGATCTGTTTCTAAGTGTCTCCCTCTGGGAAAATCTTTGCTTAATGGACTTGACACTCCGCTGGGCAAGAGAACACGTTTTGTGTGTCTACGAGACAAATGAGCAAATTACGAGATCTCCAGCCCACTTTATCAATTCCTTATTATCTGATGCTTGGAGGCAGCTGAGTCCAAAGGAAAAAAAAAAAAAGTAACACACCAAACCACAACAGCTTTGTAAAAAAAGAAATCCACTCCAAGGAAGAGCCTGTGCTCCTCGCGCTGACGGCCATGCCACAGAAGATGAGAAGGTAACACGTTCCTGCTTCAGTTCTGTCTTGCCAATTTCTCCTCATCTGCACCCCGAAATGCCCCTCCGAGCCCTACTATGCTTAAAATTTAGATTGACCTGGCTACATCACTCAGGGATGTAACATTTTTCACACCTTAGCTCCATAATTAAGCCGACCTAACCCCCGGTGCCCATGTGGCTAGCTCCCACCACTCAGGGAGATGGATTACCTCCATCAGTGGAGAAACTCCTTCCATTGGTATAGCTAGTATCCACGCCACCGGGGCACAGCGGCAGCACCATACCTGTGCCCCTGGCACCCATAGTGTAGACATGACCCTAGGTAAGTGACTAACAGAGACAGACCAGGAAAATTCTGTGCTGCTGTAAACTGGCACATCTCCACTGAAGTTAATGGATTTCCACCAGCAGGAAATTTGGCCCTGGATTCATTGCACCTTTCTGGCTATTTCCCCAAGCTGTCCTCTCCCAGAGACATGACCCAAGGCTTCCTCAGTATCTGTTAGTCATCCCTTGACTTCAGCGGGAACAGGAATATGTTGCTTTGCTGGATGCATCTGGCAGATGGATTCCAATGTCGGGAAATGGGAGACACCAGACACAGCTATTTACCCCTGCTCCCACTGACGCCAATGGGAATCTGGAACGTCTGAATGGAATGGAGCTAGATAAGAAAGGGGAGGAGCCGCAAGCAATGCCGCGACAGTTACTGAGTTCCTACGAACAGCTGCAGTAGGAAGGCCCTTGGAGGTGCATAAATCAAAGAATGCATTTCAAACAGAGAGGAAGAAATAGTGCCGCATAAAACACACACGTATACATGAGTTGTCTGGCTTGGGAAAGGGCACCACAGGCCTGGAGACAATACAGAGAGGGCAGAGAGAGGGAAGAAGAAAGGAGACGTAGAATGGAAGGCGACTCAGAGATAGAGGGAGCCCTTGAGGGCCAGGAGAGAAGGCACTGTCGGGCTGCAGAATTAGAACTATCCTGAATACTCAAAGGCAAAGAATAACACCCAGAGGTCCCGGGCTGCTCCCAGACTCCATCTCTGCAAGGTCTCCCAGGCCTAGAGCACTCCCCAGAAGATCCAGTTAGAAAGTCTCAAGGTCCCACCCAGCCCTGGGATCTCAGGTGGTGGCGCTACGTAAGCAGCTCCAACAACTGCACAAAGCCATTCACCTTTTCTAATCCCCCTCACCACAACGGTTAGTTACCAAAGCCACTGTGTGGTTGCAAAGAGGACTCCTCACAGCTCAGAAAAATTAGCAGGGGGAAGACTCAGGAGATCCAGTCTGGTCTGTCCCTACCAGGGACCAATGAAGGGTCACTACTCCCTACCCTGCACTACTCTCTACATTTACCTTCTATTGGACTCTGCAGCAAAGTGTTATTAGTTAACTCACATTGGTGCAGCACTCTGGCTCTCGGTTACACTGCTTTAAATGCCAAGTAACTCCAGAGAAATCAGTGCAGTGCCGCCAGATTGACACCAGCGTTGCTGGTGTCAGACTCTGGTGCAACGAGCATTAATTATATATCTATACACGCTAACCCCAAGAGCCTGCTTCTGTTGCCCTGTATTTCGTGGCACCACCAGCACACGGTGTATGTGAACCGCTACTGAATGAGAACAGTAAAGCTCCATTCTGCTCTCAGTCACACCAGCGCAATCCAAATCTCCCCTGACTGGAGCTACTCTCGATTTGCACTTTCACTCACCAAGAGCACCTGCCCTGTAGTGTTTCACGCCCGTTTTGCACGGGTGAAAATAACAGCATGAGGTGCAGGGCGATTGAGAATCAGGCCCAAAGCATTCTCAGTAGCAGTGCTAGAGATGTCACCGTTATCCATAGCTCCAGGCTGCAACATCTTAGTCACAGAATTATGACTGCAAGGCAACCAGGGGAAGGGGGGGGCGCAATATGAGATATTATGGGGTGGGAGATAGGCTGGAGAGGAAGGGATTGAGGAATGGGAAAGGGAGCTAATGTTTTATCATTCCCCTGGAGGTTGGCAGAAGGTCTATTCACAGGCGAGCGGAAGAGAATATAAAACAGTGAAAGCATGTTTTGTTTTGCTTTTATTACCTGAGAAAATTGAAGCGAGTCTGAATATATCAGAGAGACGAGAGGTGACCGGCTCATAAGGGGAAGCTTCATAAAATTCTTCTCCTGGAGTAGGGGAAAAAAATAAAATAAAAGAGATTGAAACCCCGCACTGAATAAACCCAACAGACACCCATGCTATTACTGAGCTGCCTCCCCCAGCCACTGTGGGGGAAGCCTGTCATAAGGCACTAAGGGGATTAGGTGCTAAATCCCACTGAATTTCAGCAGGATCCAGCCACGGAAATTCCTTCAACTCCGCTACAAATCCTATTCATCTTGGAATGTTCTGACGATTCATTTCTGCAGAGCTGGTCAGAAAAATGTGACCATAAAAATTTGCCCATAGGAAAATGTAATTGTCAAAATTGACACTTTCCCCACAGGAAAATGTCAATTTCACCAAAGCTTTCTGATTGCCTGTTTCAGGAGAATTGAAACAAAAGTTCGTTGCAAATGGACACTTCAAAACTAAATGAATTTTTTTTTCAGTTCAAAACATCCCATTTTGACGTGTCGATTAAAAATGTTGACGTTTTCCCAGATTCAAAACTTTGGGGGATTTTTTCCCCCTGCTTTGCAAAGAGTGTCAGTATTTTGACAGTACCTTCTGATTCAGAACAGAAAGTTATTTCAACACGTCAAAATTCTTCCCTCGCCCCCGAACAGTTCTAGTTCAGGGTTTAGCTTTTGTTAGCATTATGGCCGATTTGGCGGGGGGGCGGGGAGAAAGGGCATTTCCAAGCTTGATTCGTATTAATAAGCAGCCTCCTACAGTTCCTGGTATCATTGGGTCCCTGTCTAGATAATTATACAGCCTTCAGCACCATCAGGGATAGCTCAGTGGTTTGAGCGTTGGCCTGCTAAACCCAGGGTTGTGAGTTCAATCCTTGAGGGGGCCATTTGGGGATCTGGGGCAAAAATTGGGGATTGGTCCTGCTTTGAGCAGGGGGTTGGACTAGATGACCTACTAAGGTCCCTTCCAACCCTGATATTCTATGATCATACCATAGCTCCTCCCAAACATTAATGAATTTACCTTCAGAGCCCCACTAGAAATCTGTTATCATCCTCTTGGTACAGATGGGGAAACTGAAGCCCAGAGAGGTTTGTGTGAACTAAACAATGTCATCTTGTAGCAGAGCTCGGAACAGAACCCAAGTCTCTTGACTCCTAGTCCATCTTCTCACAAACACTTTCCCACACAGCAGAAAGGTGTATATTCGGGGGGAGGGGGGATTTGGGTAAATATTTTAATTACACATTCAAATGTTTTGCTTCCCAGACCTTCACTGGGGTTTAATAACCCAAATCTACAGACCCCAAACAGGCTCAGCAGAACACAGCAGCCCCTTGCTAACAACCCCACCATGGACCATAACTCTGCCAAAGACCATGGCATAGTAACCCTTGGAGCGCTGATATGCAGAGAGCTCAAGCGCTTGTGGCTTTTCTCCAGGGCGGCTGCACATCTCCCTTGGAACTGAGCAAAGCTGCCAGTATGACCAATATACATAAAGCACCACACTAGGGGCCAAACCTTGGGACCACTCCCATTGACTTAATAGGGTCAGAATTTGGAGACTTGCTCTCCAGGGCAATGAGCCCATTACTAATTTGCCTTCAAACATCTCCAGGAAAGATATTAAATTAGCTTCCAGGCGAGGATCTCTCTCACTCGCACGCACACACACAAATTCCTAAACCAAACTGCACCCCCAAAGAGCAGCCATCAGCAAAGTCAAGGGTGGGACGACAAGCAGAATAGGCCATGAGAGCATTTGTCCTTCTCAAGGAGAGATTCATGCAAGGACCATTGATATCAGCCCTGGCCCCTGAACGCTCTCATTGTGCAGGGGGCTCTTGCTAGAGAGAGAAAAAAATCAATCAATGGAAGGCCACTCCGAGCTCCCAGCAGGAGACTGACCAACAGCCTCATGCATCGATTTCCATTGTACCTAGCCATGCTTTCGGTGAGCTCCTGGCTCATCTCTGGGGATCGGGAGAGAGCCAGGGCTTGTGGAGAAGGCATTTCCTACCCGGGGGAAGGGTTGGCAGATGCTGAAGTGCCCATCCTGGTGATAAGTGAGCTGGGGTTGCAGTGGAAGGGTTAGGAGCAGCTGAACGGCCGCACCACACATGGTCCCATAAACCAAGGAGGACACTGGCTCCCAGGAGGTGGAGCCTGGGCTGGGGATGGCTCCCTTCCAAGCTCGCTCTCTGCTGATCAGCAAAGGGGATTCTCCAGGAAAGGGGCAGATGATTAAGCAGAGCAGCCTTTTTCCAAACCCAGCAGCCAGACCCAGAGCCTGCTCTGAGTTACAGCAGTAATAGACCATTGTCTTTGGTGAGAGGGCATTGACACCAGCATAGCTGAGAGGAGAATCTGGTCCTCTCTGCCCAAACCAGTACTAGGAGCTGTAGTGCTAGAGTGCCTTGTGGCTAAGGCACGGTACCAGAACTCTAGGGAGCTGGGTTCAATTGCTGGCCTTGGCCACAGACTCTTTGGAGCAAGACACTGAAGACCTGATTCTTAAAGGTATTTAGCTGCCGAACTCCCATTGCAATCAAGGAGAGTTAGGTGCCCAAATACCTTTAAGAATGTAGGCCTCGATCTCTCCATGTCTGTAAAGCGGGGATGAGAATCCTTCCTTTGACTGTTTAGACTGTAAGCTCCTGAAGCGGGGACTGTGTCTTGCTATGGGTATGTGCAGCCCCAGCCACAATAGGGGCCTGATCTCAGCTGGGGCCTGTGGGCACTGCAGTAACCCAAATTACACTTGCCTACTTTTCACTGCGGCCATCGGGAGACGCCAGAAATAATCATGAGGATCTCCAAGCACTTGGCGATCGGTGCTGAATTTAGCCTCCCCACTCCTTGCCAGGAAAGTATGTATTATTCATAGGGTGACCAGATGTCCCATTTTTAAAGGGACAGTCCCGTTTTTGGGGACTTCTTCTTATATAGGCTCCTATTACCTCCCACCCCCGTCCCATTTTTTCCACAGTTGCTATCTGGTCACCCTAATTATTCATCTTTATTCTACATTACCCCCACCATGTGCAGTCAGCAGGGACTGATCCCACAACCTCCAGTGGCAAAGCACAAGCCTCAATCACTTGAGCTAAAGGAGTCACTATTAACTAGCCGCAATAACAGGCTCTTATTCTCTAGGTGGGCCGGCCACTAGCATGAGAACCCAACATGATTTGACAGAGGGGGAAGTAAAGCATGAAGGGATGGGTATGGATGGGCGACTCTACAGAAAACCAAGCCGTGGGGTTGGGATGACAAGTGGGTGTCAGGAGTAACAGGGGACCTCCAAACTGCACCTTCCGCCTGGGTTTCAGGTCTACAGATGTGAAAAGAACCGACTCTTTTCAGTTCACTGGTGATTTCCAAAATGTTTGTTTTGAGCTGAACCAAAACTCGAAGCCAATCAAACCACAGCTTGATTTTGAAACATTTGAGTTTTGACTTTACCATCTTTAAACTGCTTTGATAACACAATAAAGAATTTTGAAACTGTCGCGTCAAAGCAAAACACAAACATCGAGATTTTTCACAACTTTTTTTTAGCAAAACAAACCTCGCAAGCTGTTGGTTTGGGTCGGCCATACAGAAGGTGAAGTGAGGCGTGGAGGATTCCAATCAGCCCTGAGCAGCTGCAACTCTTTTAAATCAATGGAAGCTCCATCCTCTTGTGCCAGAGCTGAGGCTGCCCAGATAGTTCGAGTGATTTGCCCACTGTTCTCAAAGGCAGAGCCAAAATCAGAACCCAGGAGTCCCAACATGGGGTTTCCTGCTTGCTCCCCAACATCAATACACACCGACATCCACATTCACAGACCTGCTTTTTCTTTCTCGCTCTTCAAACTCAAATTTGCAAGGCTGATCTAGAGTAAGGCTACATGCATAAAAAAGGGGGCCCTCTCCTCATAAGACAAGTGCTGGGCTACAGGCCTTTACCACCAGGTCATGGATTCAAATCCAACCTAGGTCCACAGCGACCACAAGCAACCACTCCCATGAGATTTATGTGATGTGACTTGAGTGGGATTCAATTTCATTCCTAGTGTTTTAAATTATCGGTATGATAGTATTTACAATCCCGCACCAAGCTCAGGGCTCCATTGCACTAGCTGCTGTACAAATACAAAGTAAAAGATACCTCCTGCCCCAGAGAGCTTACCGTGTCACTAGGTAAGACAAAACAGAATTCGCTGCCATCTGTAGGGTGGGGATAAGGCACAGAGAGACGAAATGAATTGCCCAAGTCACACAGGGAGTCTGTGGCAGAACCAGAAATAGAACACAAACCTCTGGAGGCCTAGTCCCGAGTCTTAACCATGAGGCCATCTGTTGCAGCAACCAGGCAAGGTACTAAAACTTCAGCAGGCCTTTATTTTAAAGTGGAAACCTCTTAACAAGCTGCTGCTGCACCCTCGGTAGCTCTCACTCCGCCTCCTCAGCTCCCACCCCCACTTCCAGTTTCCTGTCCTTTCAGACTCCCAACAGCCAGTGCGCTCAGTCCTAACAATTACAAACAGCATCTAAACACCACACCATCTCTCCAACAGCCCGGCCTTGCCACCACAAGAACACTCATCGTGCTAATTGTCCTAACTTAGACCCAGTTGCCCTCTCACTCCTGGGGATAGGAGGGTGTCTCTCGCTCTCTCAAGTGAAGGGGAACATGGAGGGAGCTTGCTCTGGCCCACAGGTGATGCACCTACTCTGTGAATGAACAGAGTTTCTCACACGGTGACCCAGAAGTTAGTTCCCTTGACAGGGAAGATGCTCAGCCAGAGCAGGAGGAGACAGGAGGCTTCTGTTTTTAAAAAGATTTACAAGCCTCCTAACAGACTCTGGCCCATGCCCACTCTTCCAGGCTCTTCTGGATCATTCAGGATATTATTAGCCTGAGCAAGGCTGCTTTTGTCCCCCATAATTAAGAAGCCACTCAAAACCTTCTGCTGGAAAAGAGGCCTATTAATAGGCAGGAAGCAATCAGGCAGGGCCAGCTTCCCTTCTAGAAGCTCCTCCACGGACGGTTATAAATGCATTTCACTACAGGAAATCCTTCAAAAGGATTGTGAGGCAAAATTGGCTGCCGGGGAGCTGGGATTGAGCCACCCTCCTTCCGTGCTGCAGAGCAGAAGCAAGACCGGGATGGGATCTGGAGCATGGGAGATCAGAAAGAGGACAGAGAGAGAGAGGCTCCCACCTGGCTCCAATAGCTTCCACCGCCATTTGGTGGCCTCTGAGAAATGCATTGGTGGGTCTCAGTCCACTTCCCCCTGGCCAGGTGACTTGTGCTTAGACAGCATGAGCGACAACAGGCCAGCTATCGCGCTGTGAGCTGAAACGCAAGCGCCCAGATGGTGTCATGGTCGTGCTGGCCACTCCAGACCTCCCCAAATCACCTCAGCTCAGACACGGTACAGTCAGTCTCCCACAGGCTGTTCCATGGCCTCACTCTCTGGCCACCGACCTCACCTCCACTGCCCAGGGACCAACCTGGCCGAAGCCACCAGGAACACACATTACACAGCACAGACACACCAGCCCCAGTTCCAAGCCGTTCCCATGGCGTCCAGCTCCTTTCGGCAATAGACTCCTGCCCTGCCCGCTGAATGTGCCTTGTGAGGAGTCCCGCGATTGGGTACCTAGCAGCCAGGAGGAAGGCACCAGTCGCCCTTTGGGAGGGGGCAGCAGCACTGCATGCCAACAAGAGAAACCAGAAGGCGTTCTGCTGGAATTTGAGACCACGGACTGACCTCCTGCAGCTGATCAAAGCACACTGAGAGGCGGCCTCAGCGATGTGAGAGAACAGAATTCCAGCCTGCGGGCTGGAAAGGAGAAGAGCAAGAGGAACCCAGAGAAAAGACAAGCTACAAGGCGGCAGCGTCGTCTAGTGCACAGAGCACTGGGGAATCAGGAGAGCTAAATGCTATTCCGGGCTCTGCCCCAGACCTTGCTTTGTGTCCATGTCTGTGCCTTCCCTTCCCATGTCTGCTCTAGCTCGATTGTGAGGGCTTTAGTGCAGAGGTTGTCTCTGATGGTCTTGGTTGATGCCTCTGCTTCCGTACTACAAATGAACACTGAAAACAACCACCACCCCGCCCTCCTCATGCGTTCTTTTGGCCTGTTACCACGGGCTGGTGAAACGGAAAGGCCGTTAAAAGGAAAGGAAACACTTACGATCATCCTGGAAGTATCCCTCGTTTAAATCGTGCCAACACGTTCGCCGTGCTGGGTTTGCTAATGCTCTGATGACAAATGGCACCTTTATTAAAGTGTGTTTAGGAAACACTACCCTCTCGTTATATTGCTTTGCCAATGCAATAAATAATTAAACACCGGCTGAACCTTGCTGCTCGCTAGCAAAATTACCCAGTATTAAAAGGGCATCGAACTTCCCCTAAGCTGGCTGAGATGCAATTAACCTCTGGGAAAGGCACTGGGATGAAACCAGCCAGGCTTAATGCAGGAGACTAAGCTGCCATGCACCAGGAGAATGCAAAACTTGCTCACTTGAGAAAGGTGAGCGGAGAGCAGTCTATTGGCCAGATGCATTGCGGGAGATTCTAGCCTCTCTGAAGCATCAGATACTGGCTAGATAGACCACGCTGATCCAGTGAGCTAGGTGGGGGATCACTGCATTGAGAGATCTAGTGATGGAAGGAGAGGGGATACTGGACCAGATTGCCCAGAGGTCTGCTGCACTACAGTGAGTCTACCTGCGTAATGAGGTCTCTGAAACAAGATGGGATTTTGTATGATGGCTTTGGATGGTCCTGCAGCAACTCCCTGCTATCCTAGTCCTGGGTTCCCCACACAGCTCTGCCAATGCCCCTCCATGCTGGGCATCAGCACAACCTTCTACAGCTCGTCTGTTACCTACTGGTTAGACCCCAGGAGTGGAGTCAGGGGTATTCCTGGCTTCCCCACCGACTCTGTGCATGAATTTGGGCCCTTTGGCCTGGTCATCATGAGGGGGAAAGGTGTGTTCTTACCCAGTTAGCTAATATGTGGTATGACAAGGTAAAATCTGAGTGAAGGCAAAGCCGTGTAATTCTCACATGAGTTAACAGGTTGAGGTAAACCTAGGATCCTGGCCAAAGTCACCATCTCACCCTGCTAACCTGTGTGAAAGCTACAGCCTGCCTTGTCTTCACTAGGATTTTACCCCATGTTAGCTAACACCTGGTAAGAACACACCCTTTTTTCCCTTCTGTGCCTTAGTTTCTTTTGGTGCCTCAGTTTTCTGCTCTGTGAAATGGGGCTACTATTCTTCTCTCCCTCCTGAAGGTTTTGTTAGGCTAAATCAATTCATGTGTGCAATGCCCTTTGAAATTACTGAATACACGGTGCTGAGGGGCAAATCACCATTAAGTAGAGATTCCTGCGTCCAGCCTGGCTTTCTTGCCGTCCAGCAGCAGAGCTAGAGGCTAGGATTTACCTCCACCAGCTGACATGTGTTAAAACTACAACTTGCCTCATCTTCACTTGCAATTTAACATTGGAAAAAAGTGTGTTTTAATCAAGCATGGGTGAAAGTCTAAGGGAGTCACCAGGGGCCAAAGTTTTCAGAGGTACTCAGCACCCACAATCAGGGCCAGATTTTCAGCACGTTGGGTGCTGAGTGCTTATAGAAACCTGGCCCCAAGGTCTTGTCTGCACACAACTTACAACACTTTAATTAGATGCGTGCAAACCTCTGGATGGACACTCTTATTCCAATTTAAAAGCTGGTTCTATTGGTTGAGCTTACCCCTGTACGTTTACCGACACACTCGAAAACAACGCAAGCCCGGTTTAACCTAATTGAAGAGCGTCCACACACAAAGTTTCACTGATTGAAATAAACTAGTTTAAAAATCACACTGATAGATGAACAGATGCCACTTTGTGGGTAGGCCACATTCTATTCTACCTCCAGCCTGGAGCCACCAGGGAGCCACCTCTGGAGGAGACACCCGTGTAAGGAAAAGAGGAGGGTTACTGTTTTGGTTGTGCTGCATGGTTAGAAAGAGGAACTATTCCCCTTTCACTGCCCGCCACACTCCCTTGGCTGTTAATTACACGAGGGAAAAAAACTGAATTGCTTTCATTTGCAGGATGCACTCCTATGACCCTCTCTCTCTCCACCTCCTTTCATCCTCTCTTTCCTGTTCTACCCTCTCTGCTTTATCCTTCCTTCCCCCAATTTTTCCTCCCTCCACCCCACAATCAGTTCCCACTGAGGCACCTAAATAAGGGCTGGGTTTTTCATGGGACCTGCTGTGTAATGAATCTGCTGGTCACTCCATTCAGGTGCCCAAACAGGAGCCTTTGGGTACAGAGCTCATTTTGAAAAATCTGGCCCTGAATCTTTAATGAGGCAGCATGATCCAGTGGCTGATGCATCTGACTAGGAGTCAAGAGACCTGCGGTCTAGTCCTAGCTCTGCCACTGACTTGCTGTGTAACCCTGGGCAAGTCATTTAATGTTCTCTGATTCCGTTTCCCCACCCATCTTTAAAATGGGATAGTGATACTCACCCCACTTTGTAAAACACTTGCAGATCCAACATCCTTTGTAAGTATCAATTATTATTTCCCCAGGGCTCTTCTGAGTTCCCTACATGCTACCTTACCTGTCCTGCTGGGCACTAGAACGTCCTCACTCTCTAGCACCTGCTTTCTGCATGCAAGACCCGCCCCCCCCACCCCCAGTACACATACACTCACTTCTCACCTCTCTGTTACAAGGAAGCAACACCCGCCATTTCATCTACAGGTGCCGGGAGCATCCCCAGGCACTCAATGACCTGCAATCCGCATTGTGGGCAAACGTATTGAGGAAAAGCTACAGAGCTCACTATGGATAGGGCTGGACATGACTTGGCTGGCTCATCGTTGGGGGACAGTAAGGATGGATGATGCACATCTAGGCTCTGGCTGGAAAAGATCATCCAGGGGGCAGCCCAGGTGCAAGGGAAATGGGAGGGAGGAAATTTACTTGCTACAAAGAGCAGCCCAGGGACAGCTGGGTTTGAGGCAGAGACTCAGGCTTATTCTAGTCACCAGTGACACATTTTCCCATCTCACAGAGCAGCCAACTGGGGGAAACTCAGAAATGACTGACAGTCCCTGCTCCACGCAGACCCAGGACGGAAATGACCGGGGGTGGGGGGCGACTACAGACTCAGGATTGAGGGGCCTGGGCTGAGCTGCGTGAAGGAAGCTTGCCAGCACCTGCCCAGAATACGCCAAATTCCAGCCAGCACTCCCAGCCCCTCAGGTTTGGGGGAGGGGGTCCCCAATTCCACACCCTACCTCAGCCAGTCAGCTGGGCCACTGATTGTGATGTGATAGTGAGCGGAGGGCTTGCTGATGTGGGATGGGGAGGGATGGGAAGAGACAGCTTCCTGCCCCCTTCCCTTTGATGAGGAGGAGAGAGTAGATAATCCTCTCTCCAATAAACAAACCGGTCCCAGCGCTGGCAAAATCCAATTTCAATTACCTGCACTGCTCCCCTCTCTGATTTACACCCTCACTGGCCTGCAATCACAGCTGCCTCTGGTGCCTCTCGAGGCAGTTCATTTGTGGAAACAGCCGGCTCCGAGATCCCCACTGCTCTTGCTCAATCCGCACCCTTGCCACAGAATGGCCAGGATTAAGGAGGTGCCTGGTTTTCTCCCGGACAGCTGACAGACTGCACATAGAGTCATAGACTTTAAGGTCAGAAGGGACCATTATGATCATCTAGTCTGACCACCTGCGCAATGCAGGCCACAGAATCTCACCCACCCACTCCTGGAATATGGGGCTTTAGTATAGCCTATTCCCAGCACATGCCCCTCCATGGCATGCACGCAGCATCAAAGGGCCGTAAAGAGTCAGCGAAGCCTAATGGCCAAAGCAGCAGCTTGGGTGCCAGGAACTCCTGAGTTCTAGTCCCCTCCCTCACTCTTCTTTGGGGGGGAAACTGAGGCACGGGGTGAAGACGATCGGTCCCATCCTGAACTCTAGCGGGGGTTCTACACTCACAGGGGTTGAGGCTGGAATCGTATTGTAACAGATAGAGGACCCCTGAAAGCTTCTTGTCCAGAATGGGGATCGAACCCCAGCCCCTTTGCTCCCCGAGCACAGGCCCCTGCCGCTTGAGCTAAAGGAGAGTCTGCATAAGTTGTGAGCAGTGCAGGGCCTGTGGCAGTTCCAACACCACCCAGCACTCCAGCAGTACTGGCACATATCACTGTTAGAACAGCCCTTTCTGCACTCGGATAGCCTCTTGCACCCGAGGCTCTCAAGACACTTTGCAGAAAAGGGGAAGGAACTTGCCCAAGGTCACTCAGTGAATCAGTGGCAGAGCCAAGAACAGGAGCCAGGGCCACAGTTTGCTCTCACCAATGCCAGCGTAAGTCTGAAGCAACTCCACTAACTCCAGTGCAGTTGCCATAATCCAGGCTGGAACACAGCAGAAGACAACTGGAAGTCTGCTTCGCCAGCCGCAAGCCCACCCTGCCTAGAAGATGCGAATTCCCAAAGACAGCGAGCAAGGGGATGAGGTGCCGTTCCCACCTGGCAAGCCTGGGCTTCCACTGGACACAGACAGGCAGGCGCCAATACAGTTCAGGAGAGGGAAATGCTCTGCAAGCAAGGCCTGGGGGACACTCATATAGATACACCGAGACTAGATTGACAGCCGGAGCCTGCTCTGAGAGGGGGGCAGGCAAACAGCCCACACACAGGCACCAACTGGAGACCTGGCCCTCTGACCCCACTAACACAAACTGGAAATTAATTCCCCACTGCCTGCGCGATGGGCTCCCCTCTCCGCGACCTTTCTCATTACAGCCCAATCGGCCCCTTCCGGGATGAGGCTGCCTGGGATCAGCCCGCCATCCGCAGCTTGGATATGAAAAGGCAACCGCACCAGAGAAGAGCCCGGCCCCACATTCATCTCACCCCCATCAACCCCTGTTCCAGCCCAGTCTGGTTCTTGTGAGGATGCTCCTTCCAGAATACTAATCAGCTGTTTAACATGGAGAGGGAGGCAGTGACAGACCTAAGAGAGCTGGCGGGCTCCGTCACTGTCCCAAGGCCGGTCAGCCTGGGACTGCCCTCTGCATTGGGGCAGCTCACCGAGCTCTCAGCCCCTGCCATTGGCGATGGCAGTGGGGGTGTCTGCAGGCACTAGGAAGCCTCATGGGCTCTCGAAGTCTGGCACATTCCCAAGGCAGGGGCGGGATGTGCCCAAGTCTAGAGGAAGAGAGTCTGGGAAAAGGGGATGGCGAGAAAGAATCAAGAGGAGGAGAGTGGAGAAAAGGGGGAAGAGTCTGGAGGGGAAGGGGAGAGTCTGGTTCTTTCTTCCCTGTCCCCTCCCATCGATCTGGCTTCTGTTTGATAATGAACGCAGTGAGAGATCTACCTGGGATCTAAACACTGAAACCTTGGGGGTTAAAAGCTGAGACATGCCAGTCCAAGACACCCCTACTGCTACCCCTCCAGCTCTACCCAGGCTTACACCAGCCCGTGCTGCAGAATAAGGCACAGAATGAACTTGAACGTTCCCCACGTAATTCCACGAATGCCCCAGATTCCTGACCTGCAGAACACCAGCTGCTATTCCACTCCTGGATTCCCCACACAGCTCTGCAAATGCCCCTCAGTCCTTTCCTGCAACACCCCCTGCTGTCCCAGTCCTGGACTCCCCCCGCACACACTGTTCCACTAATGCTTTTTACTCCAGACCGGCTGGCACCCCCACCATTCCCATAGTAAACCCTCCTCCCAACTACACCAACGAAGAATCTGGTTCTTTGCTGCCTGGCACTTGTATCACCCATTATCCCACCTGCACAGAACAGCTGTGAATTGCTCCCAAATCAGGACACTAGCGGGAATGTTTTACTTCCACTTTGCACAGGTGTAAATGGCAACAAGAGAGAGAGAGTGTCAGGCTCTGAACACATCGCCTAACTCACGCCCATGTCACCAGCTCCCAGGACTAGCCGCATGGGGTTCCTGGCCTAGCCAGAGTGGATCAGACCAGCTAATGGATCAGAAGTGTTCCCTCTCCATCCACCCCCAGGCACACACACCACTACTAAGCTAGCAAATCAGAATCCACCCACCTACCAACCATCCAATGGGCCGGAACCACCCCTCCAGCCATACCAAATGGATAAGAACCACTTCTCCCACGGAACCAGATCAGCTCCCAGCTACTCCTGAGCAAACAGACTGGAACATCGCATAATGGTGCCAACGGGCCCCTTTACCACTTGCCCGTGGGATCAGACCCACCCCCACACAGCTCCAACAGGGCTAATCCATCCGAACAGCTGCGTGTGGGGCGCCCCCCCCCCCACTCCCCATGGACCAGGCCCGCCCCACGCAGGACGCTTACCCTCCGTCAGCCCGAGGTGTATACTCCAGTAGATCTGAAGGCACTGCAGCTCCTTCTTCATGCCCCGCTTGCAGCGGCAGTCGTAGAGTGGGCTCTCCTGCAGCACCTCGAGAGCCGCCTGGCACTCCTTGTTGGCCAGCATGGTATTCCTGTCCCGGCCAGCCAGGCACTGGCGCAGCGTGCGGTAACGGGAGCTGCAGCTCGACTCGGCCGCGCACAGCTCATTGGCCCGGACACAGTCCACTGGGGTACGCCAGCCATGAGGGTCTTGGCCAGATGCCAGGGAATGGAGGATCTTGTCTGGACAAGGGGCAGGGGAGGGGAAGGAAAGAAAGGCCAGAGCGCGGTGAGTGATGATAGCCACAGGGCAGGGACAAGAAGCAATGCGCTGCCCTTTGACAGCCCCTGATACTGACAAATAGCCCCCCACCCAGTCAGCATCCCGCTACACCTGGATCCCCCTCTCCCAATCCAGCTGATGCAACAAGATCCTGACCCATACTGCTCCACCAGCCATGTCTGCACGCCCCCACCTCCCTAGCTATGGCAATTCAGCTGGATCCTGACCTGCAATCCCTCCCCCGCTCTTCCTCCATCAGCACTGGGTTCCCCACCCCCCTCAGTGCTGTTCTGCTACACCCTCAGCTGTGCCCGTCCTGGACCAAGGGATCCATTTGGAAACACTTGGAGGAGAGGAAGGTGATCAGGAACACCTTGGATTCACCAAGGGGAAGTCATGCCTGACCAACCTGATTGCCTTCTATGATGAGATAACTGGCTCTGTGGATATGGGGAAAGCGGTGGATGTGATATATCTTGACTTTAGCAAAACTTTTGATATGGTCTCCCACAGTACTCTTCCCAGCAATTTAAAAAAGTATGGATTGGATGAATGGACTATAAGGTGGATAGAAAGCTGGCCACATCATCGGGCTCAACGGGTAGTGATCAACGGCTCAATGTCTAGTTGGCAGCCGGTATCAAGCAGAGTGCCCCAGGGGTTGGTCTTGGGGCCCATTTTGTTCAACATCTTCATTAATGGATGATTGGATGGATTGCACCCTCAGCAAGTTTGTGGATGACACTAAGCTGGGGGAGAGGTAGATATGCTGGAGGGTAGGGATAGAGTCCAGAGTGACCTAGACAAATTGGAGAATTGGGCCAAAAGAAATCTGATGAGGTTCAACAAGGACAAGTGCAGAGTCCTGCACTTAGGATGGAAGAATCCCATGCACCGCTACAGGCTGGGGACCGATTGGCTAAGCAACAATTCTACAGAAAAGGACCTGGAGATTACAGTGGACAACAAGCTGGATATGAGTCAATCATGTCCCCTTGTAGTCAAGAAGGCTAACAGCATATTAGGCTGCATTAGTAGGAGCATTGCCAGCAGATGGAGGGAAGTGATTATTCCCCTCTGTTCGGCACTGGTGAGGCCACACCTGGAGTATTGCGTCCAGTTTGGGGCCCCACTCTACAGAAAGGATGTGGACAAATTGGAGAGAATCCAGCGGAAGGCAACAAAAATGATTAGGGAGCTGGAGCACATGACTTACGAGGAGAGGCTGAGGGTACTGGGGTTATTTAGTCTGCAGAAGAGAAGAGTGAGGGGGGATTTGATAGCAGCCTTCAGCTACCTGAAGAGGGGTTCCAAAGAGGATGGAGCTCGGCTGTTCCCAGTGGTGCAGATGACAGAACAAGGAGCAATAGTCTCAAGTTGCAGTGGGGGAGGTTTAGGTTGGATATTAGGAAAAACTTTTTCACTAGGAGGGTGGTGAAGCACTGGAATGGGTTACCTAGGGAGGTGATGGAATCTCCATTCTTAGAGGTTTTTAAGGCCCGGCTTGACAAAGCCCTGGCTAGGATGATTTAGTTGGAATTGGTCCTGCTTTGAGCAGGGGGTTGGACTAGATACCTGGTGAGGTCTCTTCCAACCCTAATTTTCTATTATTCTATGACTCCAGTTCAGCTCTGCAGCCACCTGCTATTTCAGGCCTGGGATTCTCTTGAGCAGAAACTGTCTGTCATGCCTAGCTCATAAGAGACTAAGCGTTGCCACAGCCTCATTTCTCCTGCGGCCAGGTTCCCAGATTTCACTACCTCTCATAGCACTAGTAGATTGGTCCTTACAACCCTCAGTTATCCATATTTTCCAGGTGGGGAAACTGAGGCACCGCACCATGAAGCAAATCAAGCTACGTCACATAGCAAATTAGGAGCACAGGGAGGAATAGAAGCCTGAAATCATTGCTCCCAGTCAGCTGCTCTAGCCACTAGATAACATTGCTCTGCACATATAAAACAATATATTTGTAGTCAATGATCACATCAAAATGAGTTTCATCACTTTTCAGTCTGAAATATCCTTACAATATAATGAAAATCCTGCATATTAAAAATATGAGAGGCAATGAAAAGTTGTACCATGCAATAAATTTGGCTTAGCTCTTACGGTGACAGTCCCAGAAGGGTTAATTTTTCACTCTCTGAAGGAGCTAGGCAACAGCCTTCCAGGGAGGCCATCAGCAGGGTCTGAACTCCCTGCTTCAACACCAACCTCTGCCATTTGAGCTAGATGAGTAAATCCAGTAGCTGGCAGCAGTAGTAAACTGTTATCCTCTAGGGGAGCAGCCACTACAGGGGAATGCAACATATCCTGTGCTAGCATAAGACATTAGGAAGCATTAGCAGGACCTCAGGATCACTGATCAGCTACAGAGAGCTCGTTTCCAGGGCTGCGATGTTTGTCACTGACTAGCTTTAGCAGAGGTTACAGAGGAGGTGGAGCAGGCTTAGTCTCTCCTGCTGAAAGAAAAGACCAGCTCACAAACCTGCAGTAAGTCATCTCTCAGTAGACACTAGAGCAGGACTTTCTCTCTCTCTCTCTCTCTCTCTCTCTCTCACACACACACACACACTCTCTCTCTCTGAAAAATACCATGTGACTTATGCAACCAATCGCAACAGAGCTCAAAAAATGAAGGCTGTCTCAGTGGATCATGTGCTGTCAACCATAGGATAAAACAAAGCCCACTGACTCTATAGTGTCACTCCAGGTGTGTCCCAATGTCAGGCTCACAGAACCCAGGATGTTCCACCTAAAAGGGTCTTCTTCTCAGCTTGCAGCCACCCATTGAAATAAGGGCAGGACAGGGATCTTTGTAAATCTGGTCACACTCCATTTCCAGGTCACTCTGCCCTTCCTGTCCCAGGCTGCACTGATATGTCAAGGAAGGCCCATGTTGTCACCTGTTTATGTGTAACCTCTATGCACGTTAAGGGCCAGATTGTCAACAGAGCTCAGTGTCCATCATGCATCTGCTGGTCCCCAACTCAATGGGTTTGTTGGGGTTTAGCCCCCTGCTGGTGACTGCAATTACTTCATTGGGATGACCCCCCCTTTCCCACCAGCATCGGGATATGGACTAGTGGATGGTGCGCTAGACTGGGACTCAGGAGAGCTTTGATCTATTCCCAGCTCTACCACTACGCTGCTGTGGGACCATGGGCAAGGCACATCACTGCCCCATGCCTCAGTTTCCCCTCCTGCTTTTTGTCTGTCTTCTCTATTTAAATTGTAAGCTCTTAGGGGCAGGGACTGTCTCTTATGTATATACAACACCTAGCACAATGCGGTCCAAATCTTGACTGAGACTTCTAGGTGCTGCCATAATGCAAATAATAGTAATAAATAATGAATCTTGTTGCTGCTTATTACTTTCGTCCCCCAGTATGGAACAGCCTGCAACTAAGGTTCAGCAAAGTGAAATGACACGTTCTGGCCCCTCCAGTGAGTCAATGTCAGGCAGAACCCAGGATTCCTAACTCCCTAGTCTGAGTTCAACCCACTTAGATCACACCTCTTTTCCTTTTAAGCTCTGATCCTGTATTCCTTCCTTGCTGCGAATCCCCAGGGACTTCAAGGCAGCCTGGTGGCTGAGGAGTTCCTGTATCTTACTGTTTAATTCCAAAGTCAACAGAGGTCCCCACTGGTTGTTTGTAAACCAGCCCCAGCACAGAGAGAGCCCAGCACTCTACTCTGTGAATCTGGAATGAGTCTGCTGAAGTGACTCTGGATTTGCAGCACTGTATCCTTGAGTGGACGGTGTGGCCTGGCTGCACTGGACAGGGGCGTGCAGAAGAGGGGAGAGTCCAGCTCGCCCAAAGAAATGCCTCAAAAAGCAGCACATTCCAAAAGAAATAAGTAAAGCTGGAGGATTCTGTGCTCATGGAAGGTCCTGACTTGGCAGTTTTCGTGCAAATAGCAGAGGGGGGCCTGAACAGTTCCCCCCTGCTAAGAACTGGACCACAGCCCAGAAGGCAGCACCCCCTTTCCCCTTCCTGCAAACCCAAATTCTGTTTCTAGAGGGTGGCCAATGTCTGGAGCTCTCTGCCCCAGGAGCTGCTGGCAGATTCCACCGTCCCCTGGGTGCCGGGGCAAGATGGACAGTTAATATGCAGGGCCGGGTTCTCCTCCCACTCACCCCAGAGGGAATCGGGAGCTGCTGGAGTTCCCAGTAGGAATCAGCTGTGGTGGGCAGCTCAGAGTATCAATGGAACTGAATATAGACCCACTCTTGCTCAAGCTCACTGGTTGTAACTGATGAGTCGATGAGGGACTAAGGAGCAGCTCCTCTCCCCATGCCCAGAAGACGCAGGGGCTCTTCTCACCGTCTGGAGCACTGAACACGGCATATCCCACATGGCCCATCTCCTGCAAACACAGGCCACCCCAGGGGCCCTGACGGACATCAGTCCTGGCTTCTCTTCTTGCCTGACTGAGTAATGCCCTGAGCTTTCTCAGCCGCACGTCACTCGTGGTGAAAGCATTCAACACCCTCTAGCTTTGAAGGGGTTCGGAACCTGGCTCTGCTTCCAAATCCTGCAGCTCAGCCCTCTCTCTGCTTAAACCAGAGCCAGGCAACGGGTTGGGTAACCCGCTGGCTAAGCGTGTGTCCAACCACCCTCTAGTGGCTGGCCTACATGGAAGATAAGAGTCTACTCCTGCTGCCAGCTAGTGAGGTGCACCTACCGCTCAAGCAGTAGCAATCTGTGCTGAACCATTGCAAGTTAAAACCCTGCTGGGAATCTATTCACTGGGTTATTCTGTTTGGATCAAAGCACAAACATGGAGCTCCCACTCAAGTTCACTGAAGGGTATGTCTACACTGCAGCTAGGAGATGCAATTCCCAGCTCAAGTAGACATACCCATGCTAGCTCTGCTTGAACTAGCATGCTAAAAATAGCAGTATGGCCATGGCAGCTCAGGCAGTGGCTGGAGCTAGCTGTCAGAGTAGGCACCTAGGATTTCAGATGGGGTTATACGCAGGTGGCTAACCCAAGCCGCCACCCGCGCTGTCCGCAGTCACGCCGCTATTTTTTGTGGACTAGCTGTAACTAGCATATGTATGTCTACTTAACCTGGGAATTACACCTCTCAGCTGCAGTGTAGACATAGCCCAGTGAACGTACAACTGTTTCACATCAAAATTACATGAAATTCCCTCCTGATTTAAAAAAAAAAAAAAAAAAAGTGAACAAAACTCGCCTGTTTCAATGAGCAATCCTGAAGCGCCCAGCTGCTTTTATAGAGTGATTACATTCGCAGGAACTTGGAAGGTAAGGAGATATGTAATTATCCAATAAGACTAGTGGTTTGATGCAGCTTATTTGGGACTCTAATAAAAACCAGTAAAGACTCTGCAAAACTCAAGCAGACAGCGTGAATAGAAACCAAAGGAAATATTTGCACAAAAGGGAATCACTAGGGACAATTCCTCCATCCCTTTCCCCATGACTGAACACTGACCAGAGCTCGGCAATACCTCCTTTCCCTGCCCCAGCCTCCCCTTCATCCAGCCGGCTCCCAAATATATTCCCCAGCAGCCCAAGTTCTGGTTTGTTGTGCAAACTGGATTCAAGACTGGCCATCAGTCAGCTGGACCCTTTGGTGTTCCCTGCCACAATATCAGGCCACAGCTCTTTCCCAAAGTAGTTTTCCCCAGTACGATTCCAGCAGACCCCACTGAAACATTCACACACATGTTTCATCCCTGACCAGTCCTCCTTCCAGACTGTGCAGGCGGTTAAATACCTCCCCCCTCCAGCAGGTTTTAAAATGGGTCTCGCAGCTGTATTGCATCGGTTGCTAACTGTACGGCAAGGTCATGCTGGCCAGTTTGGCTGCAGGGTTTGCTCTGTGAGGGAAGATTGGGTGGGGCGTGGATCCTTCCCTCTGGTGCGCAGGGACATAGCTCCTTGGACCAGCATCTCTGCAGTCTTTCTATCCAAAGAGGGGAAATGGTACATCCTCAGTCAAGTCATTCCAGAAATTCAGCAGCTGCAGAGCACCGCTCTTTCACTCCTGCAGAGTAGAGACCAGCTCTAGTTCAGGTCCCCAGTTCATTGAGTCTGGCAGGTTTCATTCTTAGCACCGGTGAAAGTTTGTCTGCCTTGTGCCATAAACACGCCCCTGGAAATGTCAGCTCCCAGTACTGGAACAGCAGAGAGGGCTACAGGCCAGGAGTGAGGGGCATCAGCACAGCTGCTTGTGGGGGAACCTAGAGCTGGAATAGCAGCAAGGAGGGGGGCTATGGGTTGGCAGTGATGGGCACCAGCAGTGTCGGAATAGCAGGGGTTCTGTAAGCCACGGCTGAGCCGTGTTGAGGGCTCAAGACTCATCAGTGGAGTATGCTGGAGGTCTACACTGAGCCATCAAACCAGCTTTGGAGATACAGTGTTTGATTCTTAGTTACTCTGTTGGGGCAGCATAAAGAGCCAGGAAACAGTGCCCTAAAGGAGCCCCTGGGTGGTGTAGTGCTGTAGAGCTGCATAAAAGCAATATACTAGCCCAGCTCCCAAGGAAAGTGGGGATGGGCCAATGGCAGGAAAGGGGCAGGGCTTGCATATTTCACTGCGGCTATTCTCTGCTTTCATGGGAAGGAGAACATAAGTTAGAGCAGCCCTGAGGCTTTATTGGCTCGCCATAGGCCTTGTCCTGGAAAATGTTACTGAAGTGAGCAAACGAATTTGAGGGGAAAGGAATGTAATCCCTAGCCAATGTGGCCAACTCCTGTGATTTTATCTAGAGTCTCACAGTAATTGCTTTATTTTCTTAAACCCCCAGCTCCTGGAGTCAGGTGAATACAGGAGAATTTCAGCTTCCATGAAAAGAAAAGGAAGCTTGGTTCTAGCCCTACTGGTTGGGAGAAAAAGCTTCAAGATGTGACCTGGAAAGGCTCAGAAACCAAAGGAAAAGAAACAAACCCCAAATGGGATTTTTTTTTTAACTTCATGAGTTTTGGGGCATCGGACTCAGGGTTCTTGAACATTTGGAGTTGGCAATGCTGTAGATTGGATACAGCCATGCAGGGTGTACTAGATACTCAGTTTACACACAGCTATCGCTGACCTTCACATGAGCTGGCAGGAGATCTAATAAAAACGGTGCGTCTTTCCCTTCCACTTAGCTCCTGCCCCTGAGCAGAGTCATGTCCGGATTCTCTGCCTCCCCCGTTTCTCTCTCTCTCTCTTCCTCCTTCTCCAAACAGTATAATTGGATCCAGACGTAATCGTCTCCATTTCTAGGCAGGGGCTTCATTGGATTTATTTGGGGGAGAGGGGGTATTTCTTTATATTAAACAACATTGCAGGGAATTTAAAACCAGGCCTTTCACCAACAGGTTGGAAATGAAAACCGCGCGGCCCCGCCGACTGGCAGCGAAGGTTCCGTATGCTAGAGTCTAACAGGCAGGTGAGGGTGAAAGAAAAAGGCCTCTTTAAATGCCCAGCCAGGAAGGTTCCCTTCTTTTCTCCCTGTGCCTGGGAGATTGTACCCCGCATTTCAGTCCTTCCTAATGCCCATGGGCCTGCTCCCGTCCAGCCTTCAAAGGCAAACTGCTGATTTTACAGCCCTGCCTTCTGTGCCACAGGAGTGATTATTTCCCACCGTGTGCTCTGGTAACGGAAACCACTCGATATAAACAGAACATGTCAGGCTGGCTGTAGCCTCAGTGTACCAGTTCCAGCTTATCCCCCTCCGAGGGTCACTCTGGCCAGGTATGGAAGTGAGACAGTGACACCTAGAGGCAGCTGGGAGGCCCATGCTAGCTTCATTCGGAGAGCGGATCCGCTTCCACCTGCAACAAGCAGCAGGGCAAGGAGAGCGAGGGTCGCCTGGCTTGGTTTTGAGTTTCTTTAGCATCGTGTTCACAGCAGCCTTTCACCTCCCCTCTTGGATCCCGACATCCTATTTCAGATCGAGCTCGTAGCAGTGCTCATTGCTTTCCTACCGCCCCGCATAGCGGCGGAGAATGAGCTTTTCATTTGCTATTATGTCCATTGTTTGCTCTTCTTCTCAGACACGCGCCGTCCTGGGAGCTGAGTGGTGCCCGAGGTTAGGCACCAAACAGAAGCTTTTCATACGTGGACCTGAGATCAAACCTTCACTTATGTTGCAAGTTAGTGATTTATCCTGCGAGTCCTTTTCTGCCTTTGAGACTATTAGTACACTGTTCAGTACACCGGCAGAGAGAAAGAAAAGCAAAGGATTGGGAATAACCAGCACTGAAGGGGAGTTATACGGTCCTGGACTGAAATAGCAGGAGGGATTGCAGGTCAAGACTGAGGGGCATTGGCAGAGCTAGAGGGTGAGGTAGTAGCCAGAACTAGAACAGCCGGGGGCGCTGCCGGTCAGGAGCAAGGTGCCCTGGCAAAGCTGTGTGTGGGGAGAGGACTGGAATGACAGCGGGGGTTGGAGGTCAGGATGGAGGGGCACTGGCACAGCTGGGGGAGGGAGCCCAGGACTGAAATAGCAGCGGGCGTTACAGGTCTCGATCGAGATGCCTTTGCAGAGCTGGTCACTGGAAATGTGTCCATCACTTGCCCTCAGGCCGAAGAGCAGAGAGTAGACTTGCTTCTGATTTCAGCAGATGTCTGACCTTTTGGACCATCACTGAATCCTGTTCCGTTTGGGCAGACATGAAAGGTGTCCCGGTAACTGGCACTGTGGGCGTAAGAGACCGTAGATCAAAACGGCATCCAGCCAAGTGATGGGGAGAAAATTTACCATTGTCGTGCTGGAAGTTCTTCTCGTCCTTCCGATACCCTAGACTCCAAGTGGGCTGGAGGAGGGATCCATGAGGCAGAACAGCACTGGAATATTGCTGTCAGACCTCCGGTTCCATGCACGATCTCTGCGCTGAGCGGGCTTATTCTCCCCATTCCACGACCCTCCCATATGGAAAGCTAAACACTTTGCCCATGCAACCAAAAACTCCAGAAAGGGCTGGTGGAGGGAGGAATGGGAGCCAGCATCTCCAGGTTCCCATCCTTCAAGGGACCAAACAGATTTGGAGTGGAGAGGGTCGAGGTCCGGAGCTTTACCAGTTGTGGGATCCAAAGAGCTAGACAAAAAATTACAACCCAAAACAACTGCACCCCATCCAAGGGAACCCACCACAACTGGCAAAGGCGCTTGCCTCCGGGGATTTAAATCCCCAAAACAGCAGGGGCCCCTTCAAAATCTGCCCATCACCCCAAAGCTGACTCTTCCTCCCAATCCCCCAGCTCTGCACACACTCGTCTCCATCCCTGGTATAACTCCATTGGATTTCCATCAGGGATGACGCTGACCCTTAGTTTTTCAAGGACTCGCTGCTCCAGCTGGCCTAGATCCAGGCACAGGTCTCCCCTTTCTCAGGAGACAAAGGGAAATCCATGCTCCAGTCCTTCCCGACAAGGTTCCACAGCTAGGCCTTCTCCATCCTGCCATCTTCACTGGATTCCCTCCAGCCATGCTCCTCACACCCCCAAGTCCCCCTGCAGAGTGTAGCTCAGCCTCCAGCTTGACTCTGCATCACTCCCGAGCTGCATGCAGACACGTGAATGCACGGAATTGGTTTACATCGGGGGCTGAAGGGCTGGTGTGGCAAAGGGGGAGCCGGGTCTAGGAGGCCATGCTGCCCCCAGAAAATACTGCCAAGGCAGGATGAGAAAGACAAAAAGCCTTGTTCTGGTGTAATGAAAAGAGAGCCCGGGGTTGTCGAAAGAGCCCATGAGGAGGGAGGTCCAGTGTGCATATGGAAAGGCCTTGCTCCTGCACTCACCCTGGCATCGGCAGAGATGCCCGCCAGTGGCAATGATGGGAAATGCAACACCAAATCTACCAGCCGTGACATGGAGAGCTGGACATGGGCATGTTCCGGTGTCCCTATCTCTGCTACCTGGCCTGCCCACTCTCTAGTGCTAGGACCAGAACTTTGCCCTCTGGCACAGCCATCCCAAACCAGACCCCACTCCAGCATGGCTTCTTGGCTGGTGTATTCGCTGGGACTGTCCTGGTCCGGTAGCCAGGGGGCCACCACGTTGGGGCCCAATCCAGGAAAGCACCAAGCACCCTAAGCTCCCATTGCAAGCACTTCTGAAATGGCCCCTATACAGATAATGCCCCAGCTCCTGCTTCTTAAATCCCATGGAGCTTGTGCATTTAGCTTGTTACAAGCAGGGGTTGGAAACAGGAGGGGGAGCTATGGAGGAGTACTGTTCCCCAAGCCAGCTAGACAAGGGGGAGCCCCCCTCTGCTTTCAGAAGATGACTGGAAGTTGGGTCTCTCTGCATGGTCCCCTTGCTTCCACCCCAGACTATGAGCTCCTTCTTTAGAACATGCCCCTTGTCAGCCCAGTGCCAACCTGAATCTGCAGCACAAGCATCAACGGTGCCGGTTTCTCAGCTCTGTGCCCCCAGCACAGAATAAATCCTCCCTGCTCCGCCCATCCTGCCAGAGAGGAGGAGGTCTGGGACAACCACAGACCAAACACACAAGGCCAAGTTCACTCCATTGACTCCAGTGATACATTGGGCCCTGCCCGCCACCATCCCCAGCCCATGCCCAGCTGCTGTATCAGGAAGCCTGAAGTTATCTGATGGTGCCTTGCTCTCCTCTCCCAAACATAGCATTGAAATGCTCCTCAGAGCCCCCAGGAGGGAGATTGCATGGAGTTAGTGTTTTCCTACGCCCGGCGCATACGCACACACTGAACTCATATCAATAAAACATCTGCAGAGAATGTACATCTAATCCCCAGCAGTCTCTGGGGCACCAGAGCACGGTGAGGATTTGTAGCTGGATGCAAAACCTCAGTCACAGAGCCAGCAAACATTCCAACGGAGCATGGCCCTCAGTCAGAATACCCCTCGCTTCCCCGGATTGTTACTCAGTCACATCACCTGTAAAATGGGTCTAGTCTTATAGGTCTTGGCAGAGCCCATTGGACATGGGGTGCTTTATAAGCAAATATTCACTGCCCTAACTTAACTCAGTACTACTGCTCTCTCCTCTTGCTGCACATGCAAGCCCTGAGCTCCATCGTTGTGGTGGCATTTGTTTCACCCCAACAGCAATGGCTTTCTTTGCTCATTGGAACGAGGGGACAGATTATCAAGGGCTCAGCACTACAGCTGGGGCCAGACTTTCAGAAGAGCTCAGCTCCCATTTAGGTAGCTAACAAAGGCTCTGCTCAGCACCCAGCGTGCCTGCAGCATTGCCATTCTGGGCCCCACCGTCTAGAGCCATGAGTAAGCTTTGCCTGCCATGAGTCTGTTGGTCCTTCAATTTGCACCCCTCCCTGATTCCTATCCACGCAATTCTCCTGGCCCAGCCTAAGCCACAGAAGATTGGGACCGTGACAAAGAAACAAGGACCCAAAGGAGGAAGGTCCTGTTTCTAAACAGCCTCCTTGTGGGGGTGAAATGAAGTGGGCTTGTGGCTGCTCCGTATCCCAGCCTACTTAGCTGGAGTGTCCTGGGTTGGCAGGGCTGGGAGTCGGATTCTCTGACTGTTCCCTCCGTCCCCAGACTCTCGTGTTCAGCTCACGGGAGGCCTCCCAACCCGCCAAAGGTGCCTGCAAATAAACCAGGGGCTAACTCCTAGCAACTAACATAATTTGGGGGTTGATGTTTCCCCCACCCCAACCTCCTCTGAGTCCCCACCGCACCCCCTGCTCTCAGCACGGAGCCAGTGCAGCAGGGGGATCTGTGCATTCACTTTCTGATCCCTTCCCACCTCCTGCTCTCCCATTCTTGCTGCCCACAAAGCCCCCAAGCCATCGGGCATGACAACATGCCCTACAAGTGGCTTCTCCATCTTCCATCATCCCCAGCCCAGAGCCATGTCATTCTCCCCCTTCCCCCCCAACACACTCACACACCCTCTCTATGGAGTCAGGCACTCCCACTTGCTGTCAACCAGACAGCAAGCTCTCGCCTCATACCCAGGCTCATCCCAGAGACCCTGCTACAGAGACACTTTGATGTGTAAAGCACTGATTGCAGAAGAGACAGTCACCCCCTGCCCAAGGGAACCATTCAGACCCTCCTAAGGCAGATGAGAAAATATCCTTCATTCCGCCTGGGTCCAAAATGACATCCTTCCCCCCGCACCCTTCCCTGGCAATCAACGAAAATAGCCTTCAAAAGCCATGCTCTTGTCACTGAAGTGTTTGCAAAACTGTGCCCAGCAGCAATAGAGACCATTTATTCTCCTACGAGCCAAGGACACAGGGACCTATGGTGGAAATATTAAACCTACATATAGATCTCTTGCTGGGACTTCCCATGCTGTGCCCCCCCCCCCCCCAATCAAAACAAAAGTCTGGGGGAAGGATCTTGAAGCAGATTTTCTCTCCTGAACTCCCACTTATGACATGGCCACCTTCACGTCTTCCTCATCCCCCTTCGCCCCCATGACCCTGAACATCCTTCTGTCCCTTGTCTCTCTCGTCCTCCAACCCTAGTCCGCTCCATGCAGGGTTAAATTCGTAAAGCCAAGGGGATTTCAGCAGAGTTCCCCAGGAGTTCAGTGCTGCAGTGTTGTATGTGAGAGACACAGACAGTACCTGCAGCTCTAACTATCTCCATGTGCAAGTGGAATTGTAGCACAAGGGACATTACCTGCCAGATGAGAATACTGGGAAGAACCGAGAGGATACTTTGCCAAGGTGATAACGTGCTTTGGGGGAAAGGGAGCTTTTTGCTTTTATTTCACCTAAAATACATGGCAACTTCTCCCTTGCCAGGGCTGCACCTTCCCCATCTCTGGATGAGGCTGCTCCAGAAATACAAGCTTCCCTCTTGGCAAAACAGCCTGCTAAATAAGTCACACATGATCTAAAACAACAGGCACTTGGATTGCAACAGCGATGGCAATTCCTCCCCCGAAACACACACACAGACACACAATTAACTTTCTAAATCAGTTCTCCATGCACACTTTAAAACCAGCCAGCAAAAACCTGTGAGACTCTGCCTCACACCAGCCTTGAATCAAAGGGTCTTGAAAAGTGATTGAATCATGGTGAAAAGAACAGGATACTACTACTGAAAAGCCTCTACCATAAGGGCTGGTATAGAGGGGAATTAACACGCAGCCGGGTAACTATCTGCGTACCAATTCGCCAGCAATACTCCTGTTCAGACGGAAGGAAGGGGTTCGATCCGAATATCTGACTCAATTCCTCCATAACTTGGAGAGGTGAGGCTGTGAGGAAAGGAGAGGCTTTCGAGGGGTTTCATCGTAAGTTTGATAGTAAAAAAAGAAAACTTGCCCCCTAGATAAGAGACTGATTTCTGCTCATCTCCCCCTTCCCTGGACCCCACTTCCTCCCCACTAGGAATCGTTGCTGAGACACTTGGCTGAATTGAACCGTATACGCGTTTCTCAATCTTTGTATTTCATCCCGGACTGTAGCCCACTTTAACGTGAGGGTCTGTGCCAAGCTTTGTCGCTGTGTTTTGGGGTTTCAATATAAAACATGTCCGCTCTTAAACGCTGTCCAAGCACCAGGGCTTCTGGGGTTCGACAAAAGGACTCACAACCACCAAACAAACCAGCGAGTAATGATTTGCATCCCAATCAGGATTACTCACCTAAAAAGAGGAGGATGCAGAAAACGTTTGCTAAAATCATGTTAGTAAATCCAATAGTTCCCCAGGTGTCAATATAGATTTCTCTCTCTCTCTCTCTCTCTCTCCCAAATCCAGGCAAAAAGAAATCCTGATTTTTCTCTGGCGAACTTAAAAAAAAAAAAGGTTTCTTTCAGCCCCCGCCCCCCCCAAAAATACACCCCAGCTCTGCAGCCAGCCAGCTAGCCTCTCTCTTTAGCTCTTCCAGTGATGAACAATTCTGGTTCTATTCCTCCCAAGCATCTTTCGGGGGCGAAAGGGTAACCGAGAGGCGGTGGAAATGGGGGGGGGGGGGGAATAGACGAATATCCACAGCGTGATGTGAGTAGACACAATCCGGCGGGGTCCTGTAGGCAGCTGGGAATGTGGGGCGCTCGCGACTCCTGCCTTTCCCCCCTTGGCTCGCACCGTTTGCTGATGGAAATTCCTGCAAACTGGGGATGTCTGCGTGTGTGTGTCTCTCGCTGCCTTCTGGGGGAGGGGGGGGTGGAGAGAAGGGGCTGCAAGCTGGTATCCCCGGCGGTGGAGAGCAGCAGCAGCAGAATCGACGAGGGAGCAGCAGCGGCAGCTTCCTCCAGCCCCTGCCACTGCCCAGCTCGCCTCTGGGACTGAAACTGACCAGAGCCGGGAGCGAAACGCGCCAGCCCAGAACGGCCCCTTCCCTTCAACTTCGCCTCCCGTCCTCAGCTGGTTTGCCGCTCCTCGCCCCCACCCGCAGCCATCCGACGGTTCCGGAGCCGGAGGGGTGGGGAGGCAAAGCCGGGTGATGGGAGAAGACAAAGGGCAGCCCGCGATGGCCAGGAGCCTCCTCGCAAAGCGCAGCGCGCGGGTCGAGGCTGCGCCTTTGCTCGGGGAGGCGGAGAGGGGGTGTACAGCTAAGGCAGGCTGCTGCCCCCCCTCCCCCAACACACACACTATTTAAAGAGGCGGAGGGTCTCCTCGCGATCATGCAAGACGCAGCCCTCCCGCTCCACGGAAGAAGCCGGGAAACTTTGCCACGGCGCAAAGATGCAAGAGGGGCTGGCTCGCTCCGATCCTTGCCGGGAGCCGCGTCCCCATCGGACTTTTCTCTCCCTTCCGTGCCACAGCGGGAGACCCCCGAAGAGAGCTACATGGTTCCAACGCTGGACTTTGGGACGGGGCTCCCACCCCACTCGGGCTCGCTCGCTCTCTCGCGGGGCAGCAGGGGATGTGGCTGCATCCAACCCGGCGCCGGAGAAGCAGCCCCTCTCCTGCGCCAACAGTCCCGGCGCGCGGGGAGCTTCCCTCGGTCGGCCAGGGCTGGCTCTGTCGGTGAACGTGCAAGCTCCCGCGGAGTCCGGATGAACGCGGAGAGAGGAAACAAGGGAGCGAGGCAAGGCAGGGAGCGGAGGGGTGGAGGAGAGGGGGAGAGAGAGGGGGGAGGGCAGTTTGTCCCAAGGCAGATGCAGGATTCACCCTGCAAAGTGCATTGCCTTTCCCCTCTTGTGGAGGGTGCAACATAAACTCTACATTACCAGTTGCGTTTCATCGGAATGTTAAACATTAAATACATTAATTAATTAGGATCCGCTGCCTTGGGGGGAGAGGAAATGAAGCAAGCTGCCAGCTGATCTCAGTCTGCGTGTGTAGGAGGAATCACACACACACACACACACACCCACACACACACACACCCCTTCCGAAGCTCCAGACAGGGCCAAACTCAGACCTCGCACGGGGCTTTTATTTCTCTTCTCCTTTTACAGGCGGACAAAAGCCTTCAAAAAAAAAAGGGGGGGGATGCTGCAAGGCAAGAGTGCCTCCCACGAATCCCCCTACCGCCCTCCCAAGCCTGCTGAAATCAGTGGAAACAATCCCAGTGCGCACACAGGGCCACCAGCTGTCCTGCTCTGCTGACTTGACTGCTCTCTTCATTGCCGTGGGGACAAGACCCTGTGGCACCTCTGCCTTTGAGAGACCCCCAGGCCTAGGTTCGAGTGCCCGGGGGTTCTCTGCTGTGGATTGCTCTCTTGATGCCCAGCCCGTTTCTGCACTGGGGGACTGTCCATGGGGAGGGTGCCCTGGACTCTCCCTGCAGCTCAGACACAGGGCTGGGGAAGAGCTTTGCTCTCTGGCGCAGGGCGCTGCAGAGACATACGAAGGCAGAAGCCGTTACCAACCTGTGTCTGAGTCACACTGAGGTCGTGACCCAAACTGCCAAGAGCTGGGAGATCCCAGGTGAATTTAGCACTGGTGAAAGCTGCTGGGTGGAAAGTCCAGGAGACTGTTTATGCCAGAGCAGGCAGAGCACAGGAAGGTGCTCTGCCAGCTCCCCGCTGCATGCAACTCTGCTCACCTGGAGCAGCCCCTGCTCCTCTGCTCCTGTTCCTCTCTCAGCAGCTCTGCCAATGCCCCTCAGTACGGACTTGCAGCCAGCACCCCTTCTCTTGTGCCACTCCTGGGCTCCCCACTCACAGCTCTCCTGCTGCTCTTCAGTCATAAGAACCACCACACTGGATCAGACCAAAGATCCATCTAGCCCAGTGTCCTGTCTTCCAGCAATGGCCAATGCCACGTGCCCCAGGGGGAATGAACAGAACAGGGAATCATCAAGTGATCCATCCCCTGTAGCCCATTCCCAGCTTCTGGCAAACAGAGGCTAGGGACACCATCCGTGCCCATCCTGGCTAATAGCCATTGATGGACCCATCCTCCATGAATTTATCTAGCTCTTTTTTGAACCCTTCTATAGTCATGGCCTTCATGACGTCCTCTGGCAAAGAGTTCCACAAACTGACCGTGCGTTGTGTGAAGAAATACTTCGTTTTGTTTGTTTTAAATCTGCTGCCTAATAATTTCATTTGGGGCCCCCTAGTTCTTGTGTTATGAGAAGGAGTAAATAACACTTCCTTATTTACTTTCCCCACACTAGTCATGATTTTATAGACCTCAATCATATCCTCCCACAGTCATCTCTTTTCCAAGCTGAAAAGTCCCAGGCTTATTAATCTCTCCTCACAGAGAAGCTGTTCCATATCCCTAAACATTTTTGTTGCCCTTTTCCGAACCTTTTCCAATATCACTTTTTTGAGATGGGGCAACCACATCTGCACACAGTATTCCAGATGTGGGTGTACCATGAATTTATATAGAGGCAATATGATATTTTCTGTCTTATTATCTATCCCTTTCTTAATGATTCCCAAGATTCTGTTTGCTTTTTTGACTGCCGCTGCACATTAAGTGGATGGTTTCAGAGAATTATCCACAATGACTCCAAGGTCTCTTTCTTGAGTGGTAACAGCTAATTTAGACCCCATCATTTTAGATGTATCGTTGGGATGATGTTTTCCAATGGGCATTACTTTGCATTTATCAACATTGACACCCAGTCCTGACACACAGCACCTGTGGCTGCTCCACACAGCTCTGCCGGCGCCCTTCAGTCCTGACCTGCCGCTGCCACCCTGCCCGCTACTCCAGCCCTGAGCAGAGACAGCCAATCATGCTGAAATATGGAGTGGTTTCTGAGATGTGGTCCAATACCCAACAGCAACAATAAAGATCCCTCTTCACCAGCCTAACCAAACTCTGACCCTGGGTCTCCAAAGACAGGTGGCCAGTTCATTAACCCACCGCGTTCCAGACTGGGGCAAGGAGAGGTGATTTTCTATCGCCACATAATAATGGATATGCAGACATCAAAGTGTCATGAGCCCTGTTGCAATCAGAAGGTCTGGGACTCCCAGAGCAGGGAGTCAGTAGCTTTGCAGCGGGATTAGTCTGGCTGTCGTTATGAGCTGCCTGCTTAGGAACATTCCACCTTGGCCCTTAAGGCGCAAGCGCCCGGCTCACCTGCCGCCCAACACAGCAGGCAGTGTTAGCTTCTGTTCTGTACTGGGGGATGATGGAGGCCCAAAGCACTTAGCACCCTCCAGGACTGGACACGGAGGTCAAGCGCCTTGGGCATTGCACTGTAACGCAGGAGCCCCTACTGCTGGCCTGGGGCAAGTCTTTGCGCCTTAGTCTATTGTGGGCACAGATTTTTTAAAAATCCAATTACATTGTTGCAACAAGTGTTCTAGCCAGAGCTGGCGATTTTATCAGTTAAAACAGGAGATTTCAAAGGCAGTTAGATGCCTAAGTGTTTTTGCAAATCCCACTAGGCACCTATCTTCATCTTTAGGCATCTAAGTACCTTTACAAATCAGGCCCTGAGCCCTCCTCCTCTGAATTTGGAAAACACGGGGCATATTGTGAGCATCAGTGCAGCGTGAATAGAAATAACAGGTCACAACAAGAGGTTAGTTCACAGTCCTGCTAGCTGCAAAGTGCTTTCCCAATGGGATGGTCTTCTGCTAAGGGGGTGCGGTGTGATTTTAGTGCCAAAATACAGCTAGCTTGAACAACAATGCTTTTCCCCTTGGGTCATCTGCAGGAATTGAACCTGGGACCTCAGGATCTATATTAAAAAAAGAAAAAAAAAAAAAATAAAGCTTCTACTGTCTGAACTAAAAGGACCCACCTCATTAAGTTACCACCCTACTGCAGCTACAGCAACCCCTAGGCAGGCTACTAGCTAGCAACACAAAATCCTGGTGAACATGAACTACACTCACATTAGAGAGCACTGATTTGGTTTCATTACAGCCGTTGATTTAACATGGAGCATCCAGCAATCTGCACTTTGATTTGTAATTTACTTCAAAAATAATGTACTGGGAGCTCCTTAAATCAAGGCCCTGAATCTTGAAAGGGAAGTCCATACATGAGGCACCATGTCTGCACTCCCTGGCTGCCTGCACAGCATTGCCTAATCTGCCAAGGTCCTGACCCAGCACGCAGCGGGGTCAGAGTAAAGGCCAATCTCTTCTTTGATTATTCCAAAATCCTAGCAAGGCATCAAGAAAAGGATGTCCCCAGGTCATCACTGAGATTATGGGTACAGCCAAACATGGTCCTGCAGGTTGTGAATCTTGCCTATGCAACTTTAGAGGATGTATTTGAAACTGTGGCCCTAATTGTATACACAAAGCCTAAATCATACGCTGAATTTCCAAGCAAGATGAACATTAATAGCACAGCATGACCCAATACAGGCTGACAGTGCAATTGTACTAAGGTATTTGCACCATACAGTGCAAGTAATGTGATTAATGCCAAAAATAACTCCGTTTGCACATCAACAGAGTGTCTTCTTTATTAGCAGCGCCGCGTAGACTAAAACGTGCCTTTCAGACCAGGAACATTTTACATTACACAACCCTGCTGGTAAGAGCTAGCGTGCATGGGCGCCAGCTGCTTTCATCATGTAAAAAGACGGACAGAACCAAAAAGCAGCTCTGACTTCCTGAGAACCACGGGGCAGTTTCTGCAAACAGGGCCCTTTCTTTGCTACGGGCTGAGCCAAAATCCTAGATCCGAGTAATCCTGCTTTTGTGATGCTAGGCAGAGCTGAGAAAGGAGGGACTGGACCAGGAAGGGGTGACATGGGTCAGGATTGAGAGGCATCCACAGAACTGTGTAGCAGTCCCAGCACTGGAATAGCAGGAGGTTTAATGGTTCAGGACTGAGGTGCATTGGCAGAGCTTGGGGTGGGGGTGGGGTCCCCAGGGCTGGAATAGCAAAGGGTGTAGTGGTTCAGAATTGAGGTGCATTGTCAGAACCGTGGAGGGGTGCCGGGGCTGGAATAGCTGGGGTGCTGTGGGTTCACACCAGCGAGTGTTGCTGTGCGATAGGACCTCAGACTGTGCCTGCCTGCAGTAGGCGGCATTATCATCTCACAGCCTCAAACAATGCATTTCCCCACAAATTTTTATACGTGGTTGTAACACTATTCCATAGCTGTAGCGGACAATCTCAGCCCCTTTGTGCAATGACAACACTGATCACACAAGCTGAATTCAGAGAGAACACAGGCTGGCAGGGTGCTGGCGTGGCTTTTGGGATATTCTATCCAGTCTCCTCCTGTGCCTCAGAGATACCACCGACGAAGCCCCAAATTCAGGGCAGCATTTGATACTTGGCCCCATTTGGAATTTTATATTTGGGATCACAGGGTGCAGTTCCTTTACTCTCCTTGAGTAACCGGCCCAGCCTTCTAATGGTCCTATGGGCAAGGACCATGTTGGACTCCATGCTAATTTCTTGGGTAAATTGATAAATGTGACCAAAGAACTCCATCTTCCCCTCATTTCCATTTAAGTCCCTTAAATACGAGCTGAATTTGCTTACCCTCTCGCCTTTGGAGCCTAATTCTGTAAGGAATTACCACATTAGCTGGAGTCAAGGTTGTTAAAGTGATGGATTACTCATTAACACTGTAATCCTCGGGCAGGTGGGACCGATCTGAGCTCTGTCCAAACCGCAAAGCCTCAGCACTGATTCCAGCATACTTCCACCCGGGGTCTGCCTTGGCTGTTTCGAGGGTAAACTCTTCAGAGCAAAAGCTGTGTACAGCAACTAGCACAATGAATTCCAGATCTGTGCCAGCTACTGGAATGCTAAGAACACCTCCAGCAGTGGCCTGAGGGCTAGGTCTGGGCCTCTGTTTCCCTTCCTAGCGCTTTTGTCTTCAGTTCATTCAGTGAACTTTCTGAGGCAGGGACTGTTTGTGCAGCATCTTGCCCGCAGGGGCTCCAATCTCAGGTGGGGCCTTGTCAGGGTTCCCTCCCCACTCTAAACTCTAGGGTAAAGACGTGGGGACCCGCATGAAGAGCCCCTAAGCTTAGTTTTACCAGCTTAGGTTAAAACCCCCAAGGTACAAAATTCCCTGCACCCTGAGAAATGCCTTTTTCGCTGCCACCATCAGGTGGGTCTAAGCAGGAATCCAGGAAAGGAATCACTTGAACTTCCTTTCCCCCCAAATACCCCCTCAAGCTCGGAGCTCCCTTTCCTGGGAAGCTTGAGAATAATCCCTTAACCAATTGGTTACACAGTGATCTAAAAAAAAACCACCCCCGGGGTTTTAACACCATAGAAAACAGTCAGCTTCTTAAAAGAAGGATTTTATTAAAAATAAAGAAGGTAAAATCATCTCTGTAAAATCAGGATGGTAACTATTTTACAGGGCACTCAATTTCCAAACTCAGAGAGATTCCCCCCTCTGGACAAAACCTTAAAGTTACAGAAAAACAGGAATAACCCTTCCCTCTCCCACAGGGAATATACCACCAAGCAAAATAAACAGAAATCTACTCGCAGTGCTGACTACACTTACTTTAGAAAAGTGAGGTTTGGTGAGGATACTGGTTTTCTGTAGGTTCTTTCTGTCTTCCAAGATCACTCTGACAAAGACCCACACACAAAGCTTTCCCCCTCCCAAGATTTGAAAGTATCTTGTCCCCTTATTGGTCAGATGCCAGCCAGGTCAGGTGTCAGTCTGGCTACCTGTATTTCTTAACCCTTTACTGGTAAGAGGATTTTATAGCACTGCATCAGACCCTCTCCCCCTTCCCTTCATTTATGACGGGCCTCTAGCCACCTCCTCGGTGACACCAGCAGTGAACTCCTCGGGAAGGCCGTGGCTGCCGTTCTCTGGGCCCTGTAGGGCCATGGGACGACCAGCCAACCCAGAAGCACAATGCAAAAGAAACCTCAGTTCCACCCAACGATCTTGCCCCAAGCCAGTGCTGATGGAGTGGAAAAGCCTGAGCTAGTGGAATGACCACTCCAGGCCTGGCTGCCTCCCTAAACGTCTTCCTGCCGTAGCCTGTCAGCAGGCCTCTCCCCCAGCATCTCCAAGGTCACCCTCCTCGCAGGGCCTGGGCTGGCCCCTCGAATCCTTAAGCCAAAAATATAAAATTAAACCAAGTGCCACCTCCAGGTCCCCCTTGGCCTGTTCCTACACTGAACACTTCCCAGCTTCTCACCACTCTACTCCTGGAGAATGACCTCAGAGCTTCTCCTTCCAACCCCCTTCCACTCTGGGCTTCCTTCCTTCATAGCCATCACTGAGTTCTTCCCCCAGTGGGGCTCATCTTCACATGGGGCTGGCCCATGCTCCAGCTCGATGTGTTAATTGGCCTCTCAGGTCCCATTAACCCTTTCCGAGCCAGGATGGGCTATATAGCCCAGCATAGGGCCACATAGATACCATCAAGGAGATATGGAGTGGACTCACCCATTCTTTGCTTTAAGGAGCTCCCCGAGATGCATGGCTCTCCTCCATCCAGCCATCGGCTCTGCTCTGTGGATGGCTGCCATATTTCTCAGCCTTAGCAGCTGCCACCAACACAACCGCCTTTGGAAAACAGGTGCTCCCAAGTGATTATTAACGACTTCATCTCTCGCCAGTCAGAATGCTGGACATGCCTTGCCAGGTTGATTATTTGTTCATTAGCCACCTAATGAATTACTTGTTAATTACAAATCTGATGAACAGCCAGAGATCCCCGTCTGCCTTGATGAAGAGAGTAGCTGGAAGTGCAGAGGTTCAGGAAGCCTCTTCTGTTACAGGAGTAAGGGGGCAAAGATGTGGCTTAATTTTACTATCACTGTATTTCTTTTGATGTTACGGAGGGAGAGGAGGAAGACAGTACCTAGTAGTACTGAGCAAAGGGTTGGGGAGTCAGGACTCTTAGGTCCAGAGTATGATCTACCATGAAAGCAGGGGAGTGGCATTCAGGACCCCTGCGTTCCATCTCCTGGCTCTGGGAGGGGAAACTTGGCCATGTGGTTGGAGCAGGCAACTGGATTCTCATTCCTCCTCTGCAGCTGACCCTCTGTGTGGCTTTGGGCAAGTCTCTTCAGCGCTCATGGCTCAGTTTCCCCTTCTATAAAAGAGCTGGAATAATGCCTCTCCCCCTGAGCTGTTGTGAGAGTTAATAATACTTGTAAAGTGATCGGAGATGCCCAGATGAAAGGTGCTAGAGAAAGGCAATGGATTGTATTATTTATTATAGTAAAGGTAATACCTCTCCTCTCAGGCTAATGGAAACACACTCTGTCTGAACACCAAGTGCTGAATGCCTGGGAGCTTGCGGTATTCCTGTACCTGCTCTGCACAGAGCCTTCAGGAACCAGCATCTGCAGTGAGGGCTGGCTGCTGCCAAGACCTGAACCAGATGGGTTTCAACATGTGCTGCCACTGTGGTTTGGACTCTGGCCTTGGGGCTGGGGGCGGGGGCAGAGCTGTTGCTCCTCAGCTGACCATTTAGGCTGGGCTTTCCCAGCGGAGGATCTCACTCTCTAGGCAGTGAGAACCAGTCCAAGAAAGGAACTGGGCTTGGCTCTCTTCTCCTGGCTCTTCCTATTCCTACTAGGGGGCTGGGCCCACATTCTCAAAGGTCCTTAGGCTCTGGACTCTCATTCCAGCTAGACTAGGTCACCTCTGGGCCATTCCCCAGCCCTTGATCTGCAGCAAAGGAAAATGAAGAGTCCACCAGACCTCAGGTTACCCGGAGAGTAGAGTTGCCAACCCTCCAGAACTGGCCTGGAATCTCCAAGAGTTAAAGATGAATCTTTAACTAAAGATGTCATGTGATGAAACCTCCAGGAATACGTCCAACCAAAATTGGCAACCCTACCAGCGAGGCCTGTTATCTTGGAACTCGACTATTGATGGTCTCGGTCTAGCTCATTGCTGAGCCAGGGTCAGTGTTCCCAGCCAGGACTTTGCTCCAGTCCCTGACACAAGTGCCTCTTCATCTGGTTAATAAAAGCTCCTGACAGAAGGGAAAACAAATAAACAAAATCCCAAGGCCTAGGAGTTAACAGACCCAAAACAAATGGAATAGACCCTCTGCTAGCATTACCTGCATGGCTGCCCTGCCGTAACTTACTTGCATCTCCTGGCCTGGCTGAGTTATGGGGTACTTATGCGTAGGGCCGGCCTCCCATTACTTATGGCCCCGCGGAATAGCCTCCAGCGATCAATACATGGGACATTGAAATGGTAGGTGAGTGCTGGGAAGGCCCAGACAGAGGCTGGGGAGACACAAGGAGCTCTGAGCAGCAGTGCTCTGTCTCCATCTCTCCCTCCTAGAGCCTGGCCGGGGCTGGGAGAACTGCATAAAGCCTAGTGTTTGCTGCACGCGGATCCCCGCTTGGGATGGTGACTGCAGCCCAGCAGGCAAAGGGATCGGATCTGGCTGGTTCTGACTGGCAAAGGGAGCCTGGCTGTGGGGACAGCCCCTCATTCTGCCCTGCTTGATGAGGCACCATTAAGTTGGGCCATTGACTTCACGGGGAACAGGGCCTTAAGTCTTTACTGTGCTGCTGGGAAAGCAAGCAGGATTCAACCCGTATGGCCTTCATCTCCCACCCTCCCTGAGTCCATGGTGCCTTGAGCCACCCATTCCTCTCTGTGGTCACTAGGGGTCCTGCTCACGCTGTGCCCTGTTGCCCTTCCCACCTAGGCCGAAGCTTCTGGGCCAGTCCCAGCACTGCAGCATGGATTCCTGGGTGCAAGAGGCTGTGACAGCCCCTCCTTCCAAGCAGCCACCAGACGGAGTCTTGGCTTTCCTTGCCCACTGGAACTGGAAAGAGACCATTGCCACTACATTACTTTTAAGTGTTTACATTGCGGCAGCACCTAGGAGCCGCAGGCATGGGCCAAGTCCCCATTGCACGAGGCCCTGTAGAGTCACCGCTTGCACTAAAAGTGCATTTAGCAGATGCAATTCTCTCTAGGAAGGTGGGTCTTTGTCCGCCTCTAGTGGTTGGCCTGAGGAAAAAGAGTCTACTACGGCGGCCAGCCTGCAGAGTTGCTCTTTAGCTCAAGGTGAATATTTTCGTTCTCAAAGTCCATCTCATTGGTGGCCCATAGCATGGTTGCTATACAAGCCTACAACCTGCTTGTGCAAAGGCACATGTGTGGTGACAAGCCAGCTGGAGTGGGGTGGGCACGCCTCCCTGTGGTGGATGAAATACCAGGGTTGCTCCAGGATGTGTGGCTGTCAGCTACTAATGGTTACAGCCCACAGAGGACTGAAGCTCTGTCCTCTAAGTCTAGAGCAGCTAATGGACTTAGACCCAGGTCTACAAAGGTATTTAGCCTCCTAACTTTCATTGAAATCAATAGAAGGTAGGAGCCTAAATACCTTTGTGGACTGGGCCTTTCTGCTTTGGAGTGAGTGGAAAGAGACTGTCCTTGCAGGGCCTGATCCAGAGTCCATGGGAGTTTTTCCCCCATTGATTTTCATGGTTGCTAGATCAGAAGGTTTTGAGCTCTATCCTCCTTCACGACCACGCAGCCCCTTGAGTTTGCAGTCCCGCTGACGGCAGTGGAACCGTGGTGGCCAGCAGATAGCACCAGGCTGCAGGAGCCTGTAGAACACCCCTCCCCATGCCCCTGTACAGCAATACACCTCGACGGCCACCCCACGCAAGCTCAGGCTATTCCCCCCCACCCCCCCACGATGTTTTCCAAGCCAGCTCTCCCTCTTCAACCGCCTCAGAGGAATGCCCCCCCCCCCCCCTTGCTGCCCTCCCTTACACAATCTACAGATGTAATTGTTAGTGTGGAAAAAGATGCTCTGTAATAGCAGCAGCTTTTTTTAAAAAAAAGCAAGCAGAGGAGCCAGGCAAATATAGAATCTCCTGCTCGGTCTGACCCCTCTGTGTAAACACTCCACTATTTGTCAAACGTTAAACCTCCTGCATATGAAGCTGATGGAACAGTGTCTGCCAGCTTGGTAATGTCCTTGTCTGGAGAGTTTGCTCAGAGAGACATCTGACCAGGATAAGTTTCTAGCAAGAAAGCCGGCAGCTTTGCATTCTCTCAGAATGATAGTAATTAAGGCAAAGTAATTCAGCTCTGATGCTGCTCGTGAACCTGTCATTCCCTCGCCGTCTACGAGACGAGATTCTTCCAAGGTCACTCCTGTCATTCTCCTTTGCTTTCCCTTCTCCCGCTTGCCTTTCCAAACCTCCCACGCACCCCTCCTCCCCAGGGGATAGAGCACCAGAAAACTTGAAGCAGTCGTGTCAGAATCATAGAAACGTGGGGCTGGAAGGAACCTCAAGAAGCCATGCAATCCATCTCCTCACGAGGAGGCAGGATTAAGTATATTCAAGGCAGGTCTACACCACAGCCTAAGCCGATAGAATTTATGTTGCTCAGGGGTGTGAAGAAGCCCCCACCCCGCCCCGACACAGCTTCCACCTCTCACCAAGGTGGAGTAATCACCCATCAGCACAGGGTGTCTGCACCAGATGTGCAGCAGTGGCGCACCTGCACCCATAGCATCCCATGTCCTTCTCTGACCAAGCACCCCCACCTGGTTTTCAACCAGCCGCTCTCATTGACTTCAATTGAGGTTAAGCGCAGCACAATAAGAACGGCCCAACTGGGTCAGGCCAAAGGTCCATCTAGCCCAGTGTCCTGTCTTCCGACAGTGGCCAGTGCCAGGTGCCCCTGAGGGAATGAACAGAACAGGTAATCACCAAGTGATCCATCCCCTGTCGCTCATTCCCAGTTTCTGGCAAACAGAGGCTAGGGACACCATCCCTGTCCATCCTGGCTAATAGCTACTGATGGGCCTATCCTCCATGAATTTATCTAGTGCTTTTTTGAATCCTGTTATGAACTTGGCCTTCACAACATCCTCTGGCAAGGAGTTCCACAGGTTGACTGTGCGTTGTGAAGAAATACTTCCTTTTGTTTGTTTTAAACAAGCTGCCTATTAATTTCATTTGGTGACCCCTAGTTCTTGTGTTATGAGAAGTAGTAAACAACACTTCTTTATCTACTTTCTCTACACCAGTCATGATTTCATAGACCTCAATCATATCTCACCTTAGCCATCTCTTTTCCAAGCTGAAAAGTCCCAGTCTTATTAATCTCTCCTCATTTGGAAGCCATTCCATACCCCAATCTAGCCCTTTGTCTTATCTATCTCACACTCACACACACACACACACACACACACACACACACCTCAAGTGATACAACTTCTCACCTCTTCTAGAGATAAGGACATTTGGATCCGGGGGCTTGGCATCAAACCTGAGCATCGCAGGTGTTTGAAATCCAAACCCACAGCTGGATCTGAATTGTAGAAATGAGACCAGCATGGTCTAGAAATCAGAACATGAGTCAGAACACCAGGGTTCAATTCCTGGCCCTGCCACCAAGCTACTGATTGACCTTGTCAAGTCACATATCTGTGCCTCAGTTTCCCCACACAATGGCATTTATAACCCTGGCCTCCCTCTGAGAAACTTTGTGAGGAGTGATTAGGTAATGTCGGTGAAGTGATTTGAACATCAAGAGCCACAGAAGCGTTACCAACAGACCAAACCCAACACTGGACCTGGGTGTCCAAAATCCAGATCTGGTTCCAAATTTCGCAGCTCAAATACACCTCTGGTATTAAGGGCTCCTACGTTCAAAATAATTCACTTCAGAAAGTTTCTCCAATGTACATTTTTAAAAATAGTACAGTCGGTTACAGCCAAGCACATAACTAACCAGTTATTATTTATATTATGGCAGCAGCTACAGGCCCATTGCACTAGGCGCTGTACAGATACATAGTAGTACATGGACCTTGTCCCAAAGAATTCACTTTATAAATAGACAAATGCACAGAGAAGAAGGGACTTCCCCCTGGTCACAGAGGGGGCCAGTAGCAGAGCCAGGAATAGAACCCAGGTGTCCTACGTCAGTGCCTCATCCACTGGACCACACAGTCTCCCAGTGTTTATAAAAAGAACTCCTCCAAATCACAAGTGGGACAATGTCTCCCCGCGAACACACAATTGTCACTATTGTCTCATCCTTTCCTCAGCATTCCCCAGCTGTCTGTCTGTCTCCATCTTTTGCCTCTTGTCTTATACGGAGATTGGAAACTCTTTGGGGCAGGGACCATCTCTTTGTTCTGTGTTTGTACAGCGCCTAGCACGTCAGGGTGCTGGTCTATGACAGGGGCTCCTTGCCGCAACCACAACGCAAATAATCATGATAAGTAATTGTTCCTGGAGGGCTTGTACTTGTACCATACTTGTACCAGATTGTGACTTGTACCATAGACCCACACAGTGGAGCACGAATCCCTCACAGAGGCTGCATGGGTCTAGTTGTGCAGAAATGAGTGGGGGGTAGGTGTGCATCCTCACCTCAGGGGCACCCCCTTATACCTGGACGCAGCACTGCAGGGAACTTCACCTCTCGCACCCCCACCCCCTGCGGCCACTTCCTTGGCCGCAAGGCCAAGCCCAGCCAACGTCTTCTCGCGACTCTCTGGGTTTTCCGTAGCTCGGTCACGTAACAATTCACTCCCCTTCCTGGGTAACAAAAGGTCCCACTTAAAGTCCAAAGCAAATGCATAAACTAATAGTCCTGCCCCCTCTGGTAGCCCTGAAATCCTCTGCTTCTGGGCCCCTTCAGAGCTTCTCTCGCTTTTTTCCCTGCCAGGCTTCTCCCAAGTCCCACTGCCTCCCTTACCAGGGACTGCAGCAGTTTGCCTCTGAGGCTCTACCTCAAGGCTTCCCCCGCACAGGATGCTATTCTGCTTCCCATGGGTAATTCAGCCTGATTTTCTCCGCCTCGTCCGGGAGAGGATCTCCCCTTGTTCCTCCCACTATGGAGTTCCCAGCTCCATTTAAGTAATGCTGTCCCATGACAGTCGCTCACCCCCTCCTCAGAGCGGATGGGATTGATGGGACCGGGGCACGGCCTGGGCTCCATCACCTTTACTCAGGGCAGGGGCCGAGGAATCGGAAAGCAGCAGCAAGGGCAAGCTGCCTCAGGCCCCGTAGCCAGCACCTTGCCGACACCAGGGACGAGAGGAAGACAAGAGAGCTAGTTCTCTTACACTTGTTCCTTTCGCACTGTGTGGAGAACTAACACGGCCTGCTCGGCAGCAGCACAGTCAGCACTATCGATCGGGTTCCCAGATCTGCTCTGCCAGAGAGAAAGTGATAGTTTCGTAAGGACATGATTCTCCCGGCTAATTGAACGCTCTGATACTGGGCCTCCTCCAAGACACTTAAGATGATCAATGTGTGTGCTGCTGTATATACAGAATATCTACATATGCTTCCCCACATGCAGAGAGCCTTTTGGAAAGAGACCAGCAGGCACCTGAGTAAGATCCCTAGGAATCAGCAGGCAGAGAGTTTGGAACAATTCGGAGGGCTAGACACAGCTGATCTCTGCTCCACTCCACTCCATTTGTGCCTTGTGGTCTGCTATTGGGAACTCCTACTCCTCCAACCCAGTGCAGGGAGCAGAGAGGGGCAGGCTGCGGGCATGGCAGGAGAACAATGTGCACTAGCCATCTCCAGATGGCATGTGGTTCCTTGGGGACCATTTCCAACTGGCATAGGTTAGAGCAACCTTGTGGTTGCTCTCACCTGCCCCTGGGGCCAGGCAGAGACTCAGGAAACCATAACAGGGTTGGAGACAAGATTCCAGACTAAATGGCCCATGGGGCACTCTGGGTTGGCTGTTCCTCAGTTCCTGTGTAGACAGAATCAGATATTGCTGTTTCTGAAGCTTCCAGGCTTTGCTCGGAACAAGCTTTATTTATTAATTTTTCAGTGTTTACTTAAAACATGAGTGGGTCCAGGAGATTTCTCCCGTGGCCCTCTGCCAGAGAGTGGTCAATTAGCCCAAAGAGCTCAGTATTAGGTAAGTACTGACGAGACCCACAGAGCTGAGCTGTCAAGTTTTAGGTTCATACACACATCAGCCTCTGCAGTCCCAAATTATATTTGACATTTAATTAAAACCCTAAAGGTACCTGAGCAAAAAAAAGGGTTGGAAGATTGGTGGATGGGGATTTTCTTCCTAAGGAAGGGATTTGTTTGACTCCAATCTCTGTTCATCATTTTAATCAGCCTCTCTTGCTTCAATCTGGTGGCTTTCAGAGGTTTGCACAATGCTGGGAGGGTGTATTTAACAGGCAAGGTGTGTGTGGTTGCATGCGTGTGTGTATATATATGTTAGAGGAGAGACAAAGGTTTGTCTGAAGACTAAGGCCCAGCTTCAACGTGGAGCGATAGTTTCTTTGATCACCTGGGCTGGCGCAATGTGGCCAGAGGGCAGCTATAAGCCCACTACTAGGGAGCAGCCCCTGGTACAGAAGGGTCCTAGGCCGGCTACAGATCTGATACCACCAGCTTTGTGCCACCTCGGCAGCAGCTGGTACCAGCTGTGGATCAAGCTCCATGCAGAACAGAGGTGGACTGGAGTGGGGCCAGGAAGCTGCACCCCAGCGATTCTGCACCCCTGAAAAGCCCCATAAGGCAGGGGTAGGGTGACCAGACAGCAAGTGTGAAAAATCGGGACGGGGAGCCTATATAAGAAAAAGACCCAAAAATCGGGACTGTCCCTATAAAATCGGGACATCTGGTTGCCCTAGGCAGGGGTGTAGGCTGCCCCGGCCTGCACTGCCCTCACAGCCAGTGATTAGAGGAGAAACTCCTTCCCTTCTGTTCTTGCACTGGGCCCAGCACCCAGTGAGTCTGCCAGCCTGTGTTTTAAAGAGGAGAGCTTGAGCACTGGAAGGGGCATAAGCTACAAGCAGCTCCTCCACCTCCCTCCGCAGCCAGCTGTCTTTGTAAGCGCAACGCTGCTTCTGGGATACATTTTATGCGGGGGGATAGGAGGGGCAAAAGCCACCTCCCCACCTTTTCTGCTGGCGTGTGAGCAAGGAGCTCCCACAGGGCTAGACACTGAAGACATCAGCTGGGATAGGCCCGGCCATCTTGCTGGGCCTTGTTTTTCTGGCTGCAGGGTCTCTGGGGTAGTAGGTGAAAAAGGAGAAGAAAAGGGAACTTGGGAACATTAGACGCCACAGGTGCAAAGACTGTGGGGTTTGATGGTGCACCACCATGCCGTCATGCAGGTCTATGAAATATACCCCACTGGCCAGAAGGCAGCGGATGGTAGGTGCCACAAAATCGAATGGTGGTGCCACAAAATCAAGTGACTCCTCCAGGGAGTCTATGGCAGAACTGGGATCAAACGGATCTCCTGAACCCTTACTCACAGCTTTGAGCACAAGCACGTCCTTCTTCAGCTGAGACACCCCACCTGAGGGATCCCGTAGGCCTGTCAAGCCCCACTCCTCCCTCCACCCCAGTGGAAAAAGCCATAGGATCCTGCAGTCAGAGAGAGCAGGGAACAGGGCCAGCTGTCAGAGGAGACTGATGCTTTTAAAATGCCCTGTGAATGACTTGGGCGGGGAGGAGGAACAAGGTAATGAGAGAGGCGAGGGGCCGGTTCCAGTATCAGCCACTCAGCCTTAATCAGGCAACGAAACAAATCAAGTTTCGCTAAAAGCTCCAGAGCCCAGGCTGGGCTCCCCTCAGCACTTGGGGCTGGTCCTAGGGAATGAGATTTCCATCCATTAGGTGGACATTAGAGGAGAGTAATTGAGATGGTTTGCATCGGGGCAGGGAGCACTTGAGTGGAGATGACATAATTGAAATGAACGTTCTCGTGCCCTCGCTGTTGAAGTGAATTAGTCGAGCTGGGGCCTCATGTCAGGAAACAACGTTAAAATTCCTATATATCAACATTACTGCCCTGTGCTGAAAGCCTCCGCAGCTTGGGCGGGGGAGACGTAGCAAAGGGCAGAGGCGGCGAGGGGCTCTGGGCATGGGCACTGTTCTAGAAATGGCAACGGAGGAGGCTTCACAGGGGCCTGAGCAGCATCAGCAGGATTGAAACAGAGCCAAGGTCACCCTTAGAAAGAGGTTGGGGTGCAGGGGGTCATAGAGCTGTTTTGCAGCAGCCCGGGATCAGCCAGAGCGAATGTTGCACAGCGAGGCTGAGGGGCTCAGGAAGGTCTGGGTGTTGCCCCTCGCCACAATAGCAAAGCTGGGGGGAGGTAGGTCAGGCAGGGAAGGCAAGAACCGAGATGGATTGGCAGAGCTGCAAGGGAGCAGAGCCAGCTTGACAGGGGCCGCAGCCAATGTTCCCTCTAATTTTTGACAGGCCGTGTGTGCAAAACATTTCTTCTATACAAATTGTTGTGCTTCTGTGCAAATTTTTGTGCAGACGGTGTTTTGCTGTGTGGGGGGGGTTTAGGATCTGTGTGTGCACGTACCGGTGCACAGCTTAGAGGGAACAGTGGACACAGTGCCTCTGCTGGATTACCACATCTGTATTGCAATGAGGAAGGCGGTGGGGAGACTTGAACCTGGGTCCTCTACCAGCTAAAGCATTAACTCCACCCAGCAGTAACTTATTCCTGCTCCTCCTGGTCTCTCCCCTCGGGACTGGTTACTAGAAGGGAGAGGACAGGCACCCAAGGGGCCCAGCATAGATCCCTGCCTGCACCCCACCCACCCTGTTGCATAGAGCCAGCCCCCTTTGAGATCTGCGGAGCCAGGCCATGCTGGGAACGTAGCACTCAGAGGCTCCATGGCTTGGGTGAGCAGTTGCCTCTTGGTGCCAGCGCTTTGCTCTTTCCCGCTCCTCTGCGTAAGGCGCCACGGCACGCTCCTGCTTGCTGCCTGCATGCCTGGGACCAGCTGCACCAAGTATCAGAAGGATTTGCCCTCCGAGCCCTGGCCATCTGGCTCCTCCAGCCAGCACGGAGCCCATAGGTTCCGCTCTGTGGCGGTACCTTGCCCCGCTAACAGACTGGAGAGGCCATGCACCCTTCCCCCACCCTCGTCCGCTGCCTTGGCAGCAGCTGACTCTCTTGGCTGCTCTTCCAGGTGGACAGATGGGCCTGTGTCATCTGAAGCACGAAGGACAAGCGAAGCACGTAAGAGCACAGCCAGCCCTGTGCTGGTGCAGCCTACGGTGACCATACACGGCTACCCCTCTTCTCCATCGTGCCCCCTGCTTCCCAGTTGGGAGACACCCACTGACCGGGAACCTCTCCCTCCCCACCCCCCACGAGCGAAGTGGTGCCTGGGTACAAAAGCCTTCTCCAAGAAGCACCCCCCTCTGCTGCTTTTTGTTCCAGTTCTTACTAGGCCAAAGCTTCAAGGGACATGGGAATTTCTGGTTCACCTTCATGGCCAGTAAATTTCCAGCCTGCAAAAATAGGTTCTGTGATCTTGTACTCCTGCCAGGAGCTGTAATAGGACAAGAAGAGGGCTGGTTTTCCAGGCAGGTGCACAATTCATCTGAGCAGGTTCGATTGTAGAAGATCTCTGCACACAGGGAGGAGAAAGGAGAGATGTACAGCCAGGGGATGAGAGAGGGGAGAAAGGAGAAAAGAAATGGCTGGAAGGTTAGAGTGAGAGACCAGGAAATGGGGAAAGAGAGAGGAGCAATGCAAAGAAGGGAGAAAGGGAGAGATGGAAAAAAAGAAGGGTAGAGGGAGGGAAACACCCTTAAGTGGAGAAAGAGGGAAAAGGGAGAGAACGTTACAGGGATAGAGAGACAGAAAGGAGAGGAGGAAATGCCTCTGCAGCTTCATCCTCATGCTCAGTCAGCATCCCAACCCCGCTCCCTTGGAGTGTCCTGTCAGCCCCCGTCTCAACTCTGTTCTGGCTCCCAGGGGGGCTGGCCGGCCATGCACCTGGCCACTTCCAAAATTAAAAGGCTCTAAAAGCCTTTAAAAGGCTGACAAGAGTGTTGCCCACCCACTGGCCAGAGATGCGGAGAACACGGTCCCGCTGGGCAGCAGGGTTCCTAGCAGCTCGGCTGGGTGAAAGCAACTCAGAGGTGAGAAGGATTTGTCCCAGAGAGGATCGCCTCGTTCTGCTACAGCCGGGGCTTATGACCATGGATGTAGGGACATGTAAGGCACACAGAGCCACCTGACCTACTGATGGCAAAGTGCCACCTGGTTGTGCATTATGATTGGTCTATAAAGCCAGCAGCCCAGTGAGCTACTGCAGTGGGGAGCTCTGCAGGGGAGGAAGAAGCAACCTGGCTGTTCATTCAACAGCTTTGCCACAAAGTGCCGGGGCCCAGCTACCCGCTGGAGCAGCATGAGGCTGGGTTGAGATTTGGGTGGGAGACTGCCTTGGAAGAGTTGGTGTGCTATCAGAACAGCTGCTGCATGCTGGTGATTTGCTCTCCCTTCCGAGTCCGTGCCCAGCCCGTGTCAACTGGCGAAGCGCTGCCGAAGTGGTGGGGAGCGGCGCTGGTTTACTCCAGCTGAGGATCTGTTTGGCTGGGAGGCACAACTAAGGCCCTGGGTGGTCATGAAAGACACCAATGACGCTCGTTCTTTTGGAAGAAGGGAGCTGTGAACCCCAATGTCCTGACTGACCCATCACTCAGATAGAATGTTATCTCCCTGCATCCCCTGTGTAGTCACAATTAGGTACAGGATTCTACTTCACAGTGTCACCACACAGCTGTTGAACAGCTGCCTGCAGCGTTCTGTCCTAAAGGTGGCTGCATTTCAAGGGGCCGGTGAAAAGATCCCTGTGTATAGATCATAAAGGCTTTTTTTTTTTTTGGGGGGGGGGGGGGGAACCTTGTGGGAAAATGAAAGAAGCTCAAAAAAAAAATGTTGCCTAAAAAATGTTGCCAGGAGCGATTGCCTAAGCCCATGTCTGACAGCATGTTCCCAGAGTTTCGAGAGGCAGGCTCTAATATTACATGCCCCATTTTCATTCCGATGCACCGGATCTCAGCACTCGGCACACTGAATAATGCCAAACAAAGGAGGTGCTTATGAAACACTGTGCTCGCCTGTGATAACAGAGGAAGGAAAAGCTTTGTCAGGGTAACTCTGATTGTCTGGGAACACGAGCGCCGTGTGTCAGTTCAAGAGAGGCTGCTGCGGGGAGAACATCTCGCCCCAGCATTGTTACTCTGCTGCCCTTTTTTTTTTTTTTTTTTAAAAAGGGCTTTTAAATAAAAAGGAGCTGAATGCCAGCATCTGTGTGAATGCCAAAGCAACTGCCCTCTTTTTACCAACCACTGGGGCTGGCGCTGTGCAGGGCAGCCATGTCTGCAAAGGCTCAGCCCCTTCATTTAGGGCAGGCTGGGCCGGGCCAGGAAGGGAACCACTGGCCTTGGGATTCCTCAGGGATAGTGTACGTCTGTGCTGCAATCAGAGGCGTGATTGCAGCCTAGGTAGACCTAACCCTGAGAGCTTTACCCACCCTAGCGTAGCTGGGTACATGCAGCCGCACAAGTTTCAGCCCAGCCTGCATGAGCCTGCCTGGAGCCCTGGGTCCGCATTCCCGTTCCTAGCCCACGCCAGGGTCCATGCAGCCACGTCCACACTACCCTTTTTAGCCACTCTAGCCCAGATACATCTAGCCGCACTGCAGTCACACTTCGGATTGCAGTGTCGAGATTCCCATGGCCGTGCAAAGGAGATGAACGTGCAGGTTGGGGATTTCCAGAAGTGTTCAGTTGGAGCCAGAGTTTTACCATAGTCTTCACCAGGAGGAGAGAGGCGCCAGAATCCACCTTTGAGCTCTAGGAGACATAGGGAGGGTTTGTGGGCTGAGCACAGGACCGGGAGCCAGGGATGCCTGAATTTCTAATCCAGGCTCCACTACAATCTTTGGCCTTGCTTGGAATTGCTCCTGACTCCGTTAATGTTAGCCAGCCACAGGAGTAGCGGCATCAGTGCACAACTCTAACGCATAGAGGAGGCCAATGCAAACTTCTGCTTGTCTGAGCTCAGGGTTAACCCCATCTTGCCCTTGTCTCCATTTAGAGGTGAATCCCTTCCCTCACTTGCCAGGGAACAATGGCTGAATCATGGTTATTCCCAAGTGTTGGTAAGGACATGGTTTTCCCTTGGACAAGTCAGTTCTTCTCTCCATGCCTCGGTTTCCCCACCAGTAAAATGAGGCTAACAATGCTTTCCCACTTTACTGGGATGCTGCAAGGATTGAAATGTTTACAAAACTATTTGGAGACCTAAAGTGTTAAGTAGCCTTGTTATTAACAAATAATGAATTGATGTACTGCCTGGTCTCTCAAATTATCCCAAAGCACCTCCGCTCGGAAGTAGAGATGGGCTGATGATCAAAGAGTTCTTTTCTAGCTCTATCTTTCACTTCATCTACCACTGAAGTGCAGCCATCTCTTGGGTGGAACATGGCAGCCGTGTACCCACTACACAGCAGCATCACATATCAGAGTAGAACAGCGAGTGAAGAAGGAGCCTATGTCCAATCAAAGCCAGAGACAGAGTTTAGGGAGCAGGGAAGCAATTCCCCCAGTGGGATTTGCCCGACACAAGGACTTAAGACCCAGGCTCTTGCGGGAAGTGCCATGCGATCACTGGAGGTTCCCACCACCTCAGCTCTACAACTCCCCCTAAGAATGTGCCTGTCACACTGTGTCGTATCCTGTTTGACATAATCCCAGGATCGGATGTTGTTTAAAGAGACAGGTCTTGAATCTGGTGGGAGGCCATGTTTGTTTATGTGGGGGTTTTCCAATGCAGTTTAAACAAATTAGGGGGAAGCCTACATTTGCGGAATTGTGTAACATTTGCAGCTTGGTCTGCACCTAAAGAGAGGAGTTTCATCCTGCATCAAGTGAGCCTGAAACAAGCACCACAGCATCTCTGGATCCAAGTTTCACTCAGGTGGTGTAGGAGAAGCCTGATTAGGGTCTTTCATTCATAGTGTGACCAGGCTATCCACTGTGAGCTGTGCCCTCTACCATATGGTTAGTCAGCTGGTGTGCTAAGACCACATCCCAGACCAGTATCGGCATGGAATAACCGATATGCCTGAACCAGGGTGATGGAGGATTTAAAGCAGTGAGATTCAATGCTCACTGGAGGGACAGGTCAAGTAAAGGACAAGGAAGGGGCATGTTAATGTCAACAACTGGGGGCGTGAATCTGCGGAGAGGGACAACATAAATATTCCTGCTGACATAGCAAAGATGATTGGGAATGGAAGCTAAGGACAATCAAGACATTCAGGGACCTCCAGGGCCATTATTGAGAGACAGTGGCTTTAACAGGGTTCAAAAAAAGAACTAGATAAGCTCATGTAGGATAGGTCCATCAATGGCTATTAGCCAGGATGAGCAGGGATGGAGTCCCTAGCCTCTGTTTGCCAGAAGCCAGGAATGGGTGACAAGGGATGGATCACTTGATGATTATCTGTTCTGTTCATTCCCTCTGGGGCACCTGGCATTGGCCACTGTCGGAAGACCAGATACTGGGCTAGATGGACCTTTGGTCTGACCCAGTACGGCCGTTCTTATGTTCCACATACTACAAGGCAAAGATCTTTAGAGTTTATTCATGAGGTCACATTAAATACCTTGATTCGGAGAGCTGCAATGCAGAGACAAGGGGTGTTCCTATAGGGAGCTCAGTGGGACTTCTTTGCAGCACAGCCCCTTAAAGGCTTCTCCATCTGCACCAGCAGAAGTGAGGAAGAGCTGAAGAGGTCACAAAGGCTATCAGAGCATTGAACCTGAGTGAATAACCAGAAACTTAGGCAGCTTGGTGCAATGGGTAGGGCACCTGCCTCGGGGCTAGGGGACAATCTGTATCCTTTGGCAAGCCAGATAGAGCCCGAGTTTCAAAATGGGGAGGTGAAACTTGTGGCACATTTCCAAAAGTGCTCTTCACCCAACATGCTTAGCTCATTTGAAAACCTGGCCCTTGGGGTCCTATTTCCAGAGCTGCTTGAGTTCTCACTGAACTCATGGCAACTGCAGGTACTCATCAGCTGCGAGCACCACACTCCTATCCTTGATGTGCCTCAGTTTCCCATTTGATAGCAGGATAAATTCATAGATTTTTTTTTTTTTAAGACCAGAAGGAGCCCTGATGATACTCTAATCCAGGGGTCTCAAACACACGGCCTGGGGTTTTTTACCCCCACACAGTTCCCACTGCCAGACAGTTGTTCTGGCAGCAGGAACTGCCTGGGGGGGTATTAAAAAAAAAAGGGGGGGGCCACGGGGAGTCCGGCGGGCTGCAAGGAAGAGCTCCACGGGCTGCATGGGAAGAGCTTCGCATTTTCTGGGGGGGGGGAGGAGCGGGGTGCCGCGCACTCAGGGGAGGAGGCGGAGAAGGGGCAGGGCCTAATGGAAGGGGGTGGAGTGGGGGCGAGGCCGGGGGCAGCGAGGGGGCAGGGTCAGTGATGCTGCCCTCGGGCCAATGCACTAGTCCTCATGCGGCCCTCGTGGTCATTTGAGTTTGAGACCCCTGATCTAATCTGACTTCCCTCAGAGTCTAGGCCAGAGAACCTCACTTAGGGGTTCCTGCATCTGGCCCATAATTTCTGGCAGAGCTAGAGCATGGTGTTTAGAAAGACACCCAGCCTTGATTTAGGACTAGGTGATGGAGAATCCACCACAGCCCTTGGTAAATTGGTTAATTTCCATCACTTGTTAAAAATGTGCACCTTATTTCTGGCCTCAATTAATCTCGCATCAGCTTCCAGCCACTGAATCCTTGTTCTGCTTTTATCTACTGCTTTCAGAAATCTCCTCCCCATGTACGTGCATATAGACCATGATCAAGTCACCTCCTAAACGTCTCTTGGATAACCCAAATAGACTGAGCTTCCAAAAAATATAAATAAATAAATCTCTCTCTCTATCTGTGTATAGGGCAGGTTTTCCAGACTGGAAAAAAAAAAATCACTCGTGTAGCTCTTCTGTGAACCCTTTCCAGTTTTTTCCACATCCCCTTTGAAGAGCAGACACCAGAACAGGACACAGTATTCCAATAACGGTCTCACCATTGCCATACAAAGTGGGAATATCATCACCACCTTACTCCTACTCAACATACTACTACTTATACATTCAAAAGATCACCTTTGCCCTCTCAGCCACAGCATCACACTAGGAGCTCACGTTCAGCTGACTATCCACCAGGCTCCTTAATGGTCACTCCCCTTTCTAATGTCCCTGGAACTCTATGGATGAAAAGCACTAAATAATGGCTGATTACAAATACATATCCTCATCATTTAAAACTTAGGAAGCCAGATAGGAATGAAATAAGACCCAGCCAAAGGGATCACAGTTGAAATCTCAGTAATGGCTGGGAAAACTGTTCAGGAGAGAGAGACAGAGAGAGCGTGCCAGTAAGTGAAACACATCCCAGTTCCTCCTAACCAAGGGAGAAGGCCCTCCCGGCTGTGTGAGGAAGTCATAGGAGCAAGCAAAGGGCTTTTAAGAACAACAAATGTGATCAAGGGCGGATCAGGGGACCTAGGAAAACCCAAGGGGCAAGTGAATAGGGCAATTAGAGGAACTGAAATCACAGCGAGCCTGAAGCCACGCAGAATATTTTAAACTCTCAGCACAGCAGAACTCTTCAGCTATATCCACAGCAGACAGGGAGAAATTGGCCCATTATAAAAAATGTGACTGTGGTAAATTGGAGACAGGGGAAATAAGGAAGTGGCAGATTTGTTAATGAGCTATTTTACTGCTGTCTGCACAGAGCAGGGAGATGGAGAGAGAGATAAGGCTGAAATAGGGGGAAGACGATCTCCTGGAATGAGTGGGGAGGAGCATGCAGAGCTCAGAAGAGACAGGGCCAGGGAAATATTGGTGCAAGAAATGGGAGTGAAGCAACCCCCAGGATCACAGCCCCCTCAAAGCCTGGAACCCCCTGGAGCAATTAGTTTATAACCTGAAGCCTGGGACGCCATTCCCCTTATCTCTGTTTGCATGGATAAAAATGTTACTATTGATCATAAAATGGCAGGGCTGGATCTCTGGCTGCTGTAAATTGGAGTAGTGCCACAGACAGTCTCCACTGAAAGGAATTCTACACCAGTTCATTCCATTATTGTTATTATTTATATTGTGGTAGAGTCTAGAGTCCACCCATCAGGGAGCAGGGCCCCAGTGTGATAGACACTGTACAAACAAGTAAAAGACAGTCCCTGTTCCAGATGGCTCCCAGTCTAGGATTGTTTATCCTATCACAGAAGGGCAACCCAGGTGCCCTGACTTCCAGGCCTCTGCTCTGTCCCACTAGACCCAATTCCCCTCGCAGAGCTGAGACGAGAACCCAGGAGTCCTGACTCCCACTCACCTCTGCTCTAATCCACTAGGTTCCACTGCCTTTCCAGATCCAGGAGTAGAACCCTGGAGTCCCGTCACCTAGTTCCTTTTGCTAGATCTTTCCCCATTGACCAGCCTGTGGGCAAAGCTTGTGTGAGGCAAGGAGAAAAGCAAGATTTACTTGCAAGCAGATCATTCTAAACCAACTGGGAGTTCAGAGTTGCCAAGAGAGGAGGACTGGTGGGCATTAGGATAGAGCAAGTAGTGGGACTGAAATAAGCCTAAAGGGGTGGAAATAGATGTAGACGACCAAGTGGCCTTTTGTTGCCCAGAATTTGGCCACCTGGGTGCTTCTCTCAGGAGTCTACCAGCAAGATCCCCCTTCAGAAGTGAGATCCCAGAATAGCAGGTGTGTAAACACTTTAATTCCCATTAATGCTTACTGTTGCTTCTGTTTGTTTCTTAGTTTTAATAAACAGTTTACAAATGTCGTCTCTTTCCCCCCTGCTTTCCCAGTAATTGAAGGTTCATTAATAAAGAATGACTAGCTCGAATACAGCTCGACATTCTTGCTGACAAGGAGGGAGGCAGGCTCATGAATATTCATGGTGATTGTATTTGCCTTCTTCTGACTTTCATAAAAATGCCTAAACAAATAGCGCTCCCCTCCCCATGCATGTTCAGAAAACACAACTTGGGCACCAACATCTCCAGTAAACTCGCCCCAAGCCTGCTCTCTTCCTGTCATTCCCCCCGCGTCCTCCCTCCCCGGCGCCTTCTGAAATGCAGCTAGGATTATTAAACACCCTCTCGGTCACAGCTGCTCAAATATGACAGTGTCCCAGCATAGGCTTCAGGAAGGGGAAGGCAAACACAAACAAGGTGTTAGTTATAACTGAGTGCAGGCATTAGCATTGCAAAAAGGGGGCACAGGTTTTAATAAGATTGGAAAGCAGGCTGCCAAGCTGAATAGCTGCGGTCGCTGCATACCTAAGCAGTGGTATTTCTTTACCTAGTTGGGGGCAGATTTTGTCCCAGGTGGTTTCAAATAGCCCCTTTCAAGAGGTTGCAAATGTATTCAACTGTATTCTAGTCTCATACCTCTGCTGGGCCCATCACCATGGTTTCTGTGCACCTTGGGCAATGTAGAACAGGTAGAATGGCTGATTTTGCCACACAGTTGGGTCCTGAATGTGTTGACTGCTAAAAATACAGACCAAGGACCTCCTGGAGAACCAAAAGCTCCTAGACTTTACAGAAGGTTGGATCCACTTGCAACTGGCTCCAATCAACCTGAACCAGATGCCTCGATCTGAATATCCCAGAACTCTGCAGCAGTGGGCCCCTCATGGCTAAAGCGCAGATAGGCGAGTGCTCTGAGCGAGCAGTGACCCTCCCACCCCACCCCCCTCAATGAGTGTGGTATGCCCCCCACAATACAACATCCTGGAATTGGCCCTCAGTGGACTGGCAATTCAGCACCATGGCCAGTGCAGAAACAGCCCCAACAAGCACATGCAGGAGGGGAAGAGATGGGAGGGAGAAAGGTTCTCTCCCATTCCCCAATCTTAACCAGCATGTGGCACATTTCAAAGGCTGCTGGGTATGCCTAGCGCCCGACCGGTTAGGAGCCCAGCTCTTATATACTAGCTAGACAGACAGCAAAGACAACAGGGAAGAGGCAAGTGGGGGGGGGAAAAACTTGTCCCCAGTTTTTGTGACAACCAAAGGGAAAGAGCAGCCTACTTTTGCCAGGCTTGAAGACCTCTCCACCACAGCAGAAACAATCCTGCCCCCTCATTCCTTTGCTCTCATTGTTGACTCACTCCCTTTTCGTTTCTGTTTCTGGGCCCCTTTGCCCATAAATGGGTGGCAGCAGATTTGGGCTGAAGTTAGGTACAAGTACTGCTGTAACACACTGGCAACGGGTGTCTCGCTAACAGGATTTACTCACCAGTAGAGCGCCTCCTCCTGGCTGCTGTGGGAGTAGCCCCATCTAGGTCTGACGTCCCCCTCTCGATGGTTGCTCACACCACACCCTCTCTTGCTCTCTCTGTCCAGGACTCAGCGCTACCTCTTCATGACCTGACCCTCCAGCCAGGTCACTGCAAAGTCTTCCCTTTCTGGGGTATCAGAGTCCCACCTGATCAGCTGTCCTCATCTGCTCCTGCTTGTCTCCCCATCCACTGCTAGGTCCTGTGCCACTTTCCTAGCAGCTGGCAGAGGAATCCAGGCCTGCCTCCTTCTCCCGGTTCCAGCCCAGGGGCCCTATGTCTGGCAATTATGGTCTCTTTGCTCCCAGATGCATTTCTATTTCTCACCTTTCTGCTTTATCTTCTGGCCCCAGGATTTACCAGCCAAACCACCCTCCTCCCGGGGAGTAACTGAAGACTACTTCCCTTACCACCCTCATCTAGGCTCAGCTTGCTGGCTTTATATAAGATCAGCCTTCCCCTGCCCAACTGGTCTTCATCTTCAATCAGCCTTTCAATCCCTGGTTCTCCCCCAGGTGCAGCCTATCAGGTGAATTCACCTCACTCAGCCTGCTCTGTACTATGTGGGCTGGACACCCCCATCACAGTATCCCATCCCCTTCTAATGGGCCTGGCACTATAAGATAACAGCCTGCTACGTCTACTAGGTAATGGAATTACTCCTTTAGCACAAGTGGTAGAGAGATCTGTTGTGGAGGAGCAGAGCCTAGTTCAACCCTTGCAGTCATGGGTGGGGTCCTCATACTCTCACTGTCTCCTACAGGTTCCTTAACTCTTGCTTCCTTAATGACAATTACCAGCCTTGCTCATTCAGTGGAAGAGGAGAACAGAGGGAAAGGGGTGGGGGGTTGCAAGTGGTGCCTGCATGTCGCTGTGACAATCAACATTTCAGCAAATAACCTTCTCCCCACCCTCAGCCTATGATCAGACTTTAAAGGCCTCTTTTAGATGTCTAAAGCCATTTTCTGATCCACTGCCATGAGCTGCCCCACAGGTCCCCAGCAATATCCCCGAACCCCTTGATTATCTTTATTGCCTCTAGCTTCCTCCCAAAGCCGTCTCTGCTGCATCAGCAGGAATATTTATATCATCCCTTTCTGCGGGCACAATATCCTGTCTGGCCGATATTAGCAGCCTGTTTTTCCCCTGGCTTCATGTTACCTGTCATTTTGGTCTCTTCCTTGCTAGCTGGGCAAGTCCAATCTCCATCACTTTTCCTGCTTAAACTAGATTTAAGAGTCCAGTAATATCATCACCTCCCTCCTAGCCCCCACTCCTTCTCGCAGTTACAAAGCACAGCACCTGGCTGGTCTCCACTGAGTGAAACAGAGGAATATTCTCTCTGACAGATGAGGGCATCCTCATAATACGCTGACCCTTTGGTGGCGCTTTTCACATCAGGATCTCAGAGTGCTTTCTGAGCAATTATTTATACCGACCATCCGAGTGATGTAAATGCCTGTGTTAGAGATGGGGACAGTGAGGCGAAGTGACTTGCCCTAGGCCACACAGTGAGACAGCGGCAGAGCTTGGTATAGAGCCCAGGTGTTCTGATTCCCAGGATCCAGTTCTAACAACCAGACCTCGCTCCCCTCCCAGAGCTAGGAATAGAACCCAGGACTCCTGACTCCCAGTCTCCTGCCCCATCACAGTCTCCCTCAGACATAGGAACAGAACCTCAACTCTAGCCACTAGATAACAATGACCCCCATCCAGCCTCCCTCATCAGCCACAGCATGCGCCCCTGCTCTTTCACATAGAAACCGCTTTCTCCTTTCCATCCCTCTGGACACCCCTTCCAGCATCTCCTGATCAAACTTGGAGTATATCCTCACCTGGCACTGGCCTGCTTGGCATTGGAGTCCCGCAGTTGCCGCACAGACCAAGTTCTTAGGAGCCACAAATCCTTAGATCTGACTAATTCTGCAATGGCAGGGAAGCGCCCTTTCCTCCACAGTAACTAACACTGGGGTGTCACTGAACAGCACGGGCTGCCGTGACCTCCACTGGCCCTGTCCGGCACGGAGGTGTGCTTGCTCAGGTGGGGAGCCAGCAGTGACCTCACGCTCCTCTGCAGCAGGGTATCCATTCAGCAGTGCCGCTGGACAGAGGCAACAGCAGGAGCGGCCGCCGTAGGGAGCCTGGCAGGAGCATCTGGAAGGGCAAGGGGCAGCAGCAGAGGTGACGGGGAGAGCTTGCAGAGCCAGAGAGATGGTGACCCAGATTAGTGGCTCTAGCCATCTGCTTTTCCCTTGCCTGTGATTTACCGCTTTCATTTTCCTTGGCGGTGGGAGCCGAGCTTAATTAAAGATATTTTTATGTGCATTAATAATGCTTGCAGTTATGCAAGCTAAGACAATGGGGCGAAGGAAATCAGAACCAGTGCTTCGGGGTAGAAGTTCATCATCCACGGAGGAATTCTTCTTTCTCAGCCCCCAAAGCATGGCATCACACAATGGTTCAGGTGCTTCATGGGGAGAGAGGGGCTTTGCCTTCCTCTGCAGCCCCAGAGACTGGATCAGATGCAGGGTTGGCTGGACCAATGGGCTGCAGTATTATGGTCTATGTGAGGCCAGATCTTTGTTCCACCCCAGGAGTGCACGGTGATGGGGAGGGGAGATTGCACTCCCCCCAGGTAAGAAGGTAGACAAATGGGAGCAGCTTGCTGTGAAGGGGGGGTGAGATTAAGCCAGGCATTGAGAGCAAGATTGTGGCTTGAAGGATGCACCTCCACTTCAGTGTAAGGACCCCCCTTCCAGACCACAAGCTCCTTTGGCATCGCCCTAGGGAGAGCTTCATCCGGAGCCGGAAAAGAGCAAAGCACCGGTACCTGCAGCAAGATCCGATCCCCCATCTTCTCTCATCCAGAGGAGATCGCGGTCAAGTCTCACCGTCTCACCACAGAAGCAGGCCACTGCTATGCAACAGCAGGGTCTGGCCCCACCAGCTGTGCCAGGAGCTCCTAGCCAGTGCTTCCAGTAGATTGAAACAGGATGGGCGAGTGCTCATCCCGTCAACCCAGCAGGGCAGGTAGCTGCGGGGGAGCGCTGATCAGCCCAGCCAGAGAGGAGAGCTGGAACTTCCCCTCTGCTTTTAGGGCGGGGGGGAAAAGCACTCCCCACCCCCTCCCTACCTTACCTCCAGCCCCCACCGCATTCCCAAATTACTGCCCCCCTCCTGAGTTTGCTTATCTAAGTAATGGGACCCAGCAGGTGTCACTTCTCCTCCCCGTGACTGCCTCTGGCTCAGGAAACGCCATTGGAGGGGTCATCACGCCCCCCCCCCCCACCTCCCTGCAGGTGTAACCCAGCCGCATGAGCCGGCAGCCCCGTGTATTTCTCAGAAGGTCTGGATCTAATTTAAATCCTGTTAGTGCTGGATTCCCTGTGCACTGGGGCAGGTTGGGTTACAGCGCTCCTCACCGTGCCCAATCCACCGGGGCAGCTGGGACTTAATGAAGGCAATAAATCCAGAAACACAGACACACAATAACCCGGGTGGGCTACACGCTCCCGGGTGGGGCCCTGGGGCTACATCTTCAGTGGGTGTCAGTCAGCATAGCTCCACTGGAGACAATGGGGCTACTGCAGCTGAGGAGCTAGCCCATGTTTTAATTAACACATTGAGATCCTGAGATAAAAGAGCAAGGAGCTTTACTCACATTAACTAATTCAGCTTCATAACCCGCCTCTCTAGCAGCGCAGTGTCCTTATCCCCATTTCACAGAGAGGAAGTTGTAAGAGCGAGGTCCCACAGTGGGTCAGTGTCAGAGCTGGGAATAGACCCAAGGAGTCCTGACGCCTAGCCTCCTGCTGCAGAGGGTAGATAACGCTGTCCTTCCAGAGGTGGGGACAGACCCAGGAAGCCTACCTCTCCTTGAACCCCTCTCTAACCACTAGACTACACTCCTCCAACAACAGAACCCAGCAGACCTGACTCCCAGTCTTGTTCTTCAGCCATAGAACCAGCTGCCTCTCCTACAAGATAGAAGCTTCTCCTCTGGAAGTCTCCATTTGTACCTGATAAATAAGAGCCAGCACCCCCTGAGAAAACAGTCAAAGGACAATCTTGAGGCAGTGCTGATAAGAATCTCTGCTTTGTGGATGGGTGGTCCATGGAGGCATCCAAGATACTGTTCTACACAGCACTGAGTGCTACTGCACCAGGCGAGAGGAGTAGGAAGGAAGGGGCAGATGCACCATCCCTTGGCCTTCATGCTTCAGGGCTTAGACCAACTTTTAACTGACAGGGGTTAGGAAGTAACTTTCCTTACGGACAGGTTATCCCATAACTGCCCACTGCACCTTCTTCACAAGTAGCAGGTGCCGACCACTGTCAGAAACAGGATCATTGACTAAATGCACCCCCTAGTCTGATGCAGTCTGGCCATGCTTGTTTCTTTGGAAGGGGAATGCAAGCAGAAACTCTCCCATTCTGAGAGCTCAGATGGGTCAGCTTGCCATTTTCACTAGAGACGGGCCCAGATCCGAACACCTTCTGCCTTTGGCATGGCTGGAAGCCTGACACAGACATTCTTTGATGGGCAGAAACAAAGCCTTGGATCCATTCCCACCAGCCCAATCTTGGGGTAACTGAGATCTGTGCATCCAAGCCCGTTATTACTTTCCATCAGATTCACCATGTGGGGTGCGCCCCTCATTAGTTCTTCTCTCTGGACAGAGGGCAGGGGCAGCCTCTGTGTTACACTGGGGTAGAACAGGAGTAACCCCACTGCAGTTAATGGCATAAAAGCAGGCTGAGAGAGAGGAAAACCCAGAGCAAAGGAGCCTTGTATTGAGCGCTTCTGTCCGTGGAGGAAAGAACAAAAAGGCAGAAATCTCCTATTTCCATCAGCAGGATGGCTCCCAGATCCAAACGCTGCAGAACCTTGGGGACGTGTACTTTGCAGCTCAGGGATACCCCAATAGTACCAAACCCCCTTCACTTCCAAACCCACATGTACACACTCACCGGGCAGAAACAGAGATCCAGATCAAGCCTGCCTTTCATTGTCATTCATTCCTGGTGCCTCTGAGAAACCCGACTGAAAAACTGGGTGACAGCAATAACAACAGGGAGGAACCTCTCTGGGATGCAGACGCTGCAGTATCAGAGGCAAGATCCCCCTAGGCAAGACATTTCAAGCATAACAAACACTTCTGTCTTCCAGGAGCCCCATGGTCTCGCAGACATAATGCACAAAGAGTTCATTTGTTTTTTATTTAAAGTACAAATATTAATAATAAGCCGCATTGGAGGTATGGAAACACTGCAGCCTCAGGCTGAAGTCCTCTCTCAGACACCACCACACACACACACTCATGTACTAGCCGTGCACACAGGGGAAGTCGGATGCAAACTTAGCGTTAAAAATCACCGCATATTAAAAAAGCAAAGCCAGCCTCCACCCACAGAGGATTCGGCAGCCTCTGTTAAACTAGCAGGATTAGCCCGTTTTTTTCTAGGTTGCTTCAGAATGGCAACGCTCCAAATTCCTGAATAAATAGGGCACGCCGGCATGACTGACTCCTTCAGAATAATCAGCTGCCAAGCCTATGGGTCTGGACATGGGCACATCGGTCAGAGATGGGCACCTGCTAGAAGAAGTAAAGGGGTGATAAGGGTGAACCCCAGAGCTTTGGAGCACCTGACATTGGCCAAGGTCAGAAGACAGGATACTGGGCTAGATGAATCTTTGGTCTGGCCCAGTAGGGCCGTTCTTATGTTCTTGGGATCTGGCTTTAGAGCCACACCCTAGCAAACCTATTGGAACAGCTGTGCCTCAAAGTGATAAGCAGGGGACTGATCCAAAGTCCATCGAGATCAGTAAGAGTCCAATGGGTTTGGATCAGGGCCTAGTTGTACACGCATTACAGACACTATTAAAAGTGATCAGCCAGTCTCTGCTGTGCCAGAGGGGCCAGTCAAGGGAATGTGAGGCTGCTACTGCTTTGGAGATCCCTATGAGAGCATGTGCTATAAAGTCTGTGGCACTGCAATGGCTGTTCCCACATGGAGCTACTCCAGAAGTTCCCCAAGACAACTGTACTTAGCAACTTCCCTTCCACCTTCCCGCTGGTGATCTCAAAGGGCAGTCAGCATCATTAGAGATGGGGAAACTGAGGCACTGAGCGATTACAGGCCACGTGCTCAGCTGGTGCAATTGACTTCAATGGAGCAATACCCATTCACACCATGTGGGGATCAGGCCTCCTGCTTCCAAGAGAGCAGCACTGATTTACACCAGCTGGGAATCTGGCCTTTAATCTCTCTGTGTCTCAGTTTTCCCAGTTTGGCCTTAGATCCTCTGGGCCTGGATTTCAGAGGGGCCGAGCACCCACAGGGCACTATGGCTTCAGCTGAAGATGGGGGTGCTCAGCACCTCTGCCAGTCAGGCCCCATCCATACTCAGCTTGGCACCCACACACTGAGGGACCCCAAAGGAATGGACCCTGTCTGCATGGGGGGAAGCCCAGAATAGCTAGTGCCGGGGCAAAGGCTGTTCGGTCCCCAGGAGGTGGGTAAATCAGGTGTCTTTCATTCTAGTCCCTGCCTCCTGCGATGGCCTCAGGCAAGCGGGACGATGGCTCTCCAAGATGGATAGACCGAGCACTTCATTGCAGAGTCACCTGAATGACCATGAAGCCATTGAAATCGCCCAGCAGCCAACTAGGTCAAAGTCTATTAACTGGGGCTGTAAATCTGGCTTCTCCCCATTAAGCCCATCCCTCGAAGGGAATGTGCGGCTTCATCTTAGGCTGCCTGCCACACGCCCATGCTTCGGTAGCTCCCTCTCCTTCCAAGCTTCCCCAAATGTGACAGTATTTCATCCTCTCTGCCACTCGAGGGGCAATAACGCAAAGCATCTTCGAGCTGCCTCCTTTGTATCAGGCTTAGTAATTCACGTCAACAGGCAGCCACTGTCCGCAGCAGCAGGATCCCTGCTCATCCAGGCAGCCGCTCCGTCTCCGACCTGCTGAGCTAAGCAAATAGCTGGAATCCCCCAACGATGGCTGATTAGATCCCATGAATTTCAGCACTCCCTTGATCAGCGGCGTCCACAGCTGAATTTAGTGCTCGAGAGACCAAGGGGCTATAATATGGGCTAGAGCAGGGGTCTCAAACTCAAATTACCATGAGGGCCGCATGAGGACTAGTGCATTGGCCCGAAGGCCGCATCACTGACCCCACCCCCTCGCTGCCCCCGGCCCCGCCCCCACTCCACCCCTTCCATTATGCCCCGCCCCTTCTCCGCCTCCTCCCCCCTCCCTCCCAGAAACCGCGATGCTCTTCCCATGCGGCCCACGGAGCTCTTCCCTGCAACCCGCTGGGCTCCCCGCGCCCCCAGGCAGTTCCCGCGGCCCGCGTGTTTGAGACCCCTGGGCTAGAGTAAGGCCCAGGAGACACAAGAGCAGGGCAAGCTTTTCCCATGTAGCTCTGATGATGCACCTCAGCCCTGACCTGCCATCCCCCTGCTACTGGTGACCTCTCAAGGTCCCTTCCAGCCCGACATTTCTAGGATTCTGTTAGTCCAGTCCCCTGTGCACAATACACATCCATCTCTGACAATGCCTTGCAACCCTGACCTGCAGCCCCTCTGCCGTGCCACTCCTGAGCTCCCCACGCAGCTCTCTGACAACGTCCCTCAATTGTGCTCCGCAGCCCTGCCGGCTACCCCAGCCCGGGGCTCGCACATCAGCTCATTCCCTAGTACCTGGGGCTGGGCGAGCCACTCTCTCATCGCTTCCGCAGCAACCCCTGCAGAGACGTTCCAGAGGGTTCGACGTGTCGCTTTGTTTCAGAGCTGTATCACACTCCTGTCCGTACGCTAATCACCATGAGCTGGAGCTGCCCATCCTGGCTCTGGCAACCCTGCGCTTCTGGCAAAGTGTGAGACATCTCCCCCAGGCCAGGCCACGGAACAAGCCCTTCGGCTGTTACCTCATGGGCCGGCTTGGTGGGGGAGTCAGGGCAAAAAGGGCATGTGGGTCAAGTGCTTTCAGTTTTCCAGGTCAGGTTAACAAGCACCCGGAGGCCGGGCCCGTAGAGGGCTATCTGGAGATCACGCTAACGAAGAAGCTGATCTGACTGCTGATGCAAAGGCTGATGCGAGTTACTGTTGGACGCTGAGCTCTCCATCCAGACAGTCAGCCTTTTCCCTACACTCTGCGAACAACACAGGGTCCTCCAGGCATTTCCTCCCCTGGCGGGGGAAGGCTCAGAGACATGCGGCTGAACTGTCCCTGTCTGTGCAGACTGTGGTTCCCCAGGTGAGGGCTGTGAGTCAGAGCAGGGCTCTTTCCTCGTGCTCTGTTGTGCAGTGTCTGGGCGCCACTGTGTTTCTGAGATCGCTCATGCACGGGCTCTGTTTGCTTGGGTCTTACTGGGGGGGAAAAAATCCGTAAGGATGGAGCATTAAAGACATAAACCAACATCTTCTCCCAACACTAAGCAGCAAGAGGAGCAGGGTGCATGGAATTTGACTTTCCAAACCAAGACTGAAGACCCACCAGAAATACATATATGCTCATATTGTCTTCAGTGGCTCCAAGCCCCAGGACACATCAGGAAAGAAAGCGAGAGACAGAGAGCGTGCGTGCGTGCAAAAAAAAAAGGCCAGCTTTCAAATGGAGAGACTGTAACATGGGCAGAGGCAAGAGTAAGACCTAGTGGTTGGAGCAGAAGACTAGCCATCAGGCCACCTGGGTTGTATGCCCAACTCTAGGAGGGAGCATGGACTAGCAGTTAGATCCAAGGGGCTGGAACTCAGGACTCTGTTTTATTCTGAACTAAGAAAGACACAATGTGTCTCGTGGACAGTATTAATGAACTTGTCATTTTCAGCCTGGGAGGCTGCCTTCTATTGGCCGATGACAGGCCAACGTGCACAATGGAAAGGGGGCTGCCCTCTCTAGGGCTTTGTCTCCCTCCTGCTACTCTCTTCACCCACTAATCCACACACACACCCCTGTGCCCATTCAGCCTGAGCTGAGCACTCCCTGGGAGGCCTATCAGTCCATGCAGGGCACTAGCTCTTTAAGGATACAGTATCTTCAACTAAAACTTCCCGCCTGGTAGGTTCCTGGGCCTCTTCTGTAACTGTGCAATGCTTGCTTGGAGTGATTCCCTCAAGGGACCCTTCTAACTCCAGATTCCTTCCACCCCACACCATCCCCTCCATTCAGCCTCCCACAATTGTGTACAAAACCCAGGAGTCCTGGCTGCCAGTCCCCCTATTCTAACCCCTGGACAACACTCCCTCCTAAAGGTCTGAATAGAACCCAGGAGCCCTGACTCCCAGTCCCTTGCGCTAACCACTCAACCACACTCCCCTCCCACAGTTGCGGCTAGAACCCAGGAGTCCTGATGCAGTGCTTATAGTAATAGCTATTTTTCTTAATGCCGCAGCTGGGCCAGAGTCCTCAATCAGGATTGAGGGCCTCCTCATGCTGGGGACTGTAGAAATCCATAAGAAGACACAGTCCCTGCCCCAAAGAGTTTGCCATCAAAGGGTGAGCGGAGAGGGACAGAATCGGGTCTATACAACTCCCTCTCTCCATAGAGGTACAGCCAAGCATAAAAGGGTCAGTCTGTGCATCTGTAAGGGTCCGGACCAAACTCTTGGGTGCAGACCTCTCCTACACATGTGGCTGGCTTGCTCCTGGGTCAAACCCTGCCTCTCCCGCACATCTCCCATGGACAATGGGGGAGAGAGTTCAGTTACAAAGCTTCAGCGAGCAAAAAAGAGGAAGAAGGACAGACAAAACCATGACAAGCCCATAGAGCTGCTGAGCTGAGAGCTCCAGGAGCAATGCATTAAAGAATGGAGTTTGCCAAGGAATAAATCAGCCTAGCAAACACTAATCTCCCCTCTCGGGGGGTGCAGGGCGTGTACCAGCCACGGTGCTTCAGCGTCGCCTTCAGAAGTCAGCAGCCCCGCTGTCCCCAGGGCCCCGGCCGTCTCCTCCTTCGCCCCTGCCTCCCTGCGCGGCCTTCATCTCCTATCTAAAGCCAAGCACGCAAGAGGATGGTGGATTCGATTAGAAAAGCCAGCGTCGGCAGAGACAAATTGGAACTGCCCGGCTCCAAAGGCAGGCTGTCCCCCGGCTCCTTTGACGCATACTAAATCTTCATTTAGCCAGCCGCCCACGCCAATTAACTCAGGGCCTCTAGTTAGAGGCTTGGCATTGATTGGCCTGTCCCCCAGGAGCCTGAGCAGCAATCATGGGTCTGTGTCCAATACCATTGCTCCCTGCTCGGCAGCCGGGAGAGTGGAGGCTGGGAAGAGGTGGTGGGGGGTGTCAAGCTGGGGTTCTCCAGACAGTGGTGCAGGAAGAGACCTCTGGTTGCCTCTTCCACCACACCAAAGGGCAGATTCATATGCTGACCCTTGCTGCCTGCCCGGGACACCTCCCCACTCCATTGCATTTGCCATCCCAGCCCATTAGAAGGTGACACCAAGGGGCAGAAATTCAGAATTTTTTAATCGACCGTGTGTTTCTAAACCCCCTCGATGCTGTTCTGTTGCCTGTTATTTTTCTCGTTTCAGGGCTTTAAACTGAACACACTGTACACCTCGAGGTCCCCTCTCTACATACCCAAGGGTATCACATGCATGGGATCCTTTGGCTCACATCTACAACCCTTCAGCTATAACTCAGACAGAGCAGCTCTCAGAACGCTACGTTCATTTTCTCAGAGTTTAAAGCCAGAAGAGTCCATTCTGATCATCTAGTCTGGCCTCCTGCACAGCACAGGCCAGAGAATCATAGAAATGGAGGGCTGGAAGGGGCCCAGAGAAGACTTTCACCCAGTGATTCCTGCATCTAACCCCTCACTTCTGGCTAAGCTAAAGAATTTCTCTTAGAAAGTGACATCCAACCTCAACGTAAAGATGCCAAGTGATGGATCCACAACACTTGGTATAAGTTGGTCCAATGATTAATGTACACCTTACTTCCAGTCGGGCTTCAGCTCATTCTGGATCTCATTCTGCTTCTGCTACATTAAAGAGCTCTTGTATTACCTGAAATCTCCTTTTCATGTAGGGTATTTCTAGACAGCGATCAAGTCACCTTCTAACCTTCTCTTGGATAAACTGAATCGATTGAGCTTCTCTAATCTCACACGGTAAGGCCAGTTTTCCAGACCTCAGATCGTTCTTGTAGCTCTTTATCTGAACCACTCTTCCCATTACCATGTCTTCAGTTCAGTGGAACAGACTGGGCATGCTCCAGAAGGTTCTTTGGACAGTAGGATCCAGTGTAGCATGCTAAGTGCTCTGTAGTGGCTGACCCACAAAGAGGATAACAACCTGCTATTGTTAAGTAATCACAGAGTTACGCTTTTAGCTCAAGTGATAGAAGCCCATATCTTTAATGCTGAAAGTCCCAGGTTCAAACCCCACCGATGATCCTAGACGCAGATTGTTACACTAGCGGAGTGTGTTGTTTGATTGCATCTCTTTGTGACACTGTTTGGGTTACTCAAGATGTCTGGGGTGAATCACTATCACCTGTTCACACCGGGGAAACACTTGCTGGCAATGTAGGTGTTCTGCTCCAGGCTCTGTGAGCCCCATTCTATCCCAGTGGAAGCTAGCAGTTTACACAATCCACTTTGTTACACACCGGTGCCCAATCTTCTGGACACCTGTAGCGTACACCGATCTGCTGCTTCTGTGGAAGCAGTGCACCTCAGGCAACTGATTTCACCTCACTTCAATACTCTCCTTAGCACAAGGCAGTAAAACCAAAGTGAAGTTTATTTAACAGAGCTTGAGGTAAAGGTTCAATATAAGCAAGTATAAGGAATTGGAAAGGTAAGACGCCATCTGTAGCCCATACTGACTAACGAGTGACTTTCCTATCTAATAAGGTATTTCGTACCCAAAGGTTAGTCCTTGCAGCCCTTGTCCAGCCCAAAGAGCTGGGACCCACTTTTCATGAGACACCCCCGCTGACAGGCTCCTCCAGTCATGCAGACCTCCTTGTCCTCTTTCTTCTTCTCTTACACAGTTGCAGATTATTGTCCTTCAACCCCAGGGTCCCTTGTTCAGAGACTTTTCTTGGGGTTCTTTTGTCTTTGCAAATGCTGAAGCCTGCATCTGTCCCAAATGGTAAAAACAGATTGGCTCATTCGAGGGATGTCCATTGTTCTCATGTCGACTGGGTCACCTGTAAGACTCCCTCTCCTCAGGTGACAGGTTTCACTCCCATAGCTCTAAAATTGTTTCTCATACAAATATCTCACCATAGCTGAGACCATCAGCTAGTTCTTGGCTTTCGGCAGAGACCACATGTGACGCCCTTCGATGAAATACTGAGAAGATGGTTGGACACAGGGATAATGGGCCTTCCTGTGTCACACTCATCTGCTGCCAAAGGTTACACGCAGATCCCATCCTCCGCAAAGGCCCTCACTGTGAGATTATTACCAACATAATTCTCCTGCGAGGCTGAAGAGTTTCTGGACCTGGTTGTGAAATAAAATAAAAATAAAGGTTTAATGTGTGGGTAGCGCAAGATATTAGGGAAAGCAAAGGTCAGGAGAAAAGAAATGGTCTCATTTTGCTAGGAATGACCTTCTGCACATGCATTGAGAGCAGCTCCCAGTTCCGGTCTCCCTCTGGGGACACCCAAATCTGGGCAAATCAAAGCCAACACAAACAAAGGGCCTGATCCAATTTCCACTCAGTGGAGAGGCAGCACTCTCACTGAAATCAGGCACTCTGCCTGGGTATGGAGATCAGCATATGCCCCATTAATAATAACTTCAAACTCTTCAGGCAGATGACATGTCAGATTATGTCAAAATGACCACAGGGGCTGACACTCAAGCCTTGTCCTTCAACCTGGGATGACACAGTGACACCGATACCCCAAGGGAGAGATCTTTGATAGTGGTATGACTGGTGTGGAGGAAGTACATAAGGAAGTGTCATTTACTCCTTCTCATAAACACAAGAACTAGGGGCCACCCAATGATATGAATAGGCAGCAGGTTTAAAACCAACAAAAGGAAGCATTTCTTCACACGACGCCCAGTCAGTCTGTGGAACTCTTTGCCCGAGGATGTTGCGAAGGCCAAGACTGTAACAGAGTTTAAAAAAGAGCTAGATAAATTCATGGAGCAAGTAATTAAGGAAATCATCTGCAAACACTTGGAAGGTGGTAAGGTGATAGGGAATAGCCAGCATGGATTTGTAAAGAACAAATCATGTCAAACCAATCTGATAGCTTTCTTTGATAGGATAACGAGTCTTGTGGATAAGGGAGAAGCGGTGGATGTGGTATACCTAGACTTTAGTAAGGCATTTGATACGGTCTCGCATGATATTCTTATCAATAAACTAGGGAAATACAACTTAGGTGGGGCTGCTATAAGGTGGGTGCACAACTGGCTGGATAACCATACTCAGAGAGTAGTTATTAATGGTTTCCAATCCTGCTGGAAAGGTATAACGAGTGGGGTTGCACAAGGGTCTGTTTTGGGACCGGCTCTGTTCAATATCTTCATCAACGACTTGGATATTGGCATAGAAAGTATACGCTTATTAAGTTTGCAGATGATACCAAACTGGGAGGGATTGCAACTGCTTTGGAGGATAGGGTCATAATTCAAAATGATCTGGACAAATTGGAGAAATGGTCAGAGGTAAACAGGATGAAGTTTAATAAGGACAAATGCAAAGTGCTCCACTTAGGTAGGAACAATCAGTTTCACACATACAGAATGGGAGGATACTGTCTAGGAAGGAGTACGGCAGAAAGGGATCTAGGGGTTATAGTGGACCACAAGCTAAATATGAGTCAACAGTGTGATGCTGTTGCAAAAAAAGCAAACTTGATTCTGGGCTGCATTAACAGGTGTGTTGTGAGCAAGACATGAGAAGTCATTCTTCCGCTCTACTCTGCGCTGGTTAGGCCTCAACTGGAGTATTGTGTCCAGTTCTGGGCACCGCATTTCAAGAAAGATGTGGAGAAATTGGAGAGGGTCCAGAGAAGAGCAACAAGTATGATTAAGGGTCTAGAGAACATGACCTATGAAGGAAGGCTGAAGGAATTGGGTTTGTTTAGTTTGGAAAAGAGAAGACTGAGAGGGGACATCATAGCGGTCTTCAGGTATCTAAAAGGGTGTCATAAGGAGGAGGGAGAAAACTTGTTCATCTTAGCCTCTAAGGATAGAACAAAAAGCAATGGGCTTAAACTGCAGCAAGGGAGGTTTAGGTTGGACATTAGGAAAAAGTTCCTAACTGTCAGGGTGGTTAAACACTGGAATAAACTGCCCAGGGAGGTTGTGGAATCTCCATCTCTGGAGATATTTAAGAGTAGGTTAGATAAATGTCTATCAGGGATGGTCTAGACAGTATTTGGTCCTGCCATGAGGGCAGGGGGCTGGACTCAATGACCTCTCGAGGTCCCTTGCAGCCCTAGAATCTATGAATCTATGAATCTATGGAGGATAGGTCCATCAATGGCTATTAGCCAGGATGAGCAGGGATGGTGTCCCTATCCTCTGTTTGCCAGAAGCTGGGAATGGGCAATAAGGGATGGATCACTTGATGACCTGTTCTGTTCATTCCCTCTGGGGCACCTGGCATTGGCCGCTGTCGGAAGACAGGATACTGGGCTGGATGGACCTTTGGTCTGACCCAGTATGGCCGTTCTTATGGTATATTGCAAAATAGAGAGAGCATGGAGGCTACTGTGTGGGATGAATGGATAGATCAATCTACATTTGTTAGGCAATCCCAAGATCTTCCAGCAGCCATTCCACATCCACTCTGTTAACCATAGTGCTGCACCTATGTTTATACAAGGAGGGGCCTAGAAGACACGTCAGGGAGGTTTCAGTGCCCCCGTGCTACGTGTATGCACTAATGTCGTCAGTCAGCAAGGAAGGGTGTGGGCTGAGCAGAGCTCTGCTGGGAGAGCAGGCTGCAGGGAGAAGGAGCTGTAAATGTGGATCCAATTGGCTTGCTCTGGGTAATATTTCCTGATTATTTCACTGCAGCATGCCGAGGCTGCGGAGTAATCGAATTAGGCAAATATTATGGGGAAGAAAATGGGCAGATAAGTAGCTTAAAGTGATCAAAATGACCTGAAGGTAGCCGTGCAAATGGTCTGTATAATATCCTGTAATAACCCCGTCCAGGCAGCTGCTGGGAGGCTGGATTCCAGTAACAAGGTGTCGGATTAGAATAATGGCCTGCAGGAGGATAGAGAAGAGGCTGCAAAGAATCAGGGCTGGAGCGACTCCCCAAGGAGGGAAGGCACAGCTGGGCCAGGAGGGAAGGCCTGGGAGAACATGAGGGAGAGGAGCCTGATGATTCTGGGGCGTAGCTCCAGTCAGTCCTCGGTCTTTGTCCTTTTCCCACATGGTTTTTATCCATGTTTCCGCTGCATGTTCTGGACTCACTCCCAGCCGGCAGGTCCTTACAGCCCCACAGGTGGCTCAGCTGAGCCTCCTTGCCTTAATCCAAAGAGAAAGGGCCATCTCAGCCTGTAACCAGTTACATGGCTCACTTAATACAAAGGCAGACTTGCCAGAGCTGGTGCTGGAGCCTTCTCCTCTGCAGCTGCCACCTCCCACTGTGTCTCCACCTCAGTGACTCACCGTCCCCCTTTCCAGTCACCTCAGCGCATATCTCTTTAATTTCCTTATTGCCTCTCAATGCCTTTGTCCCTCTGCTTCTTTCAAGCTCTGTTGGATAGAGCTGTACCGATCATCCAGGCAGAGACTCTGCAGCATCGCACAAAAGACGGGCGTGGGGAAGAGAAGTCAGGGAACTGGCTCTGGCTCCCCAATTAGTTCCTTCCAAGCCCCAGTCCCAGCATAGGTTAGAGCAGCCTGAGGCTGCTCTAAGCTATTCCATCTGGCACTGGTCCCCTTGAGAGGAGATATGGCCTGAAGCTTTTTACCAGCTCTCTCTGGGGATGAGCCAGGGAATGTCCCACATTCTGCAGGAGGTGGGGTGGGGGGTAGCATAACCTGCACATGCAGGAAGAGAAGCACCCCTGTCCTAGAGGGCAAGTCACGCGGCCTCCCCTTGCTGTGCAGCAGCTGGCACATTTGGCCAGTGCCATCTTCTCCTGCACATCCTCCCAAAGAAGCTCAGACAGTGGCCAAAGCCCCGGGCCTCATCCCGTCTTTACTTGGGCACCAAAGTCCCTGGGATCCCTCCTCGTAGAGGAGTGTCCCCTGCAATGACCTTTGCCTGGTCAGGTGATCTGCCCCATCTCCATTTGTCACTCTTAACTCCAAGGGGCCGGGCTTCTCTCACAACTGCTTGCGGCCGGCTGGCTGCATCGTAAAAAAGCCTGTCCCCTGCCCCTCACCGCCACCCTCTCCTCTGCAGCCTCCCAGCTCGGCTCCTCTCCTGCCATCTCCATGAAGCCTCCATGGGCACACACAAGAGGCTCAGACTGGACACAAGACACTTCATTCTCTTCTCTGAACAAGCCGGATAAATCACTGGGACAAAGAGACTCGGACAAGGGCAGGCGGGATCGATATGGGACGGCACAGTTACAGAGCCAGGAGAAAACACAAAACATACACAACAGCTGGGAGGGACGGGGAGACAGACATTGGCAGAGCTGGGGAGGGGGAACCCCAGGATTCATGCTGTGGGGCTTCAGCAGAACTATAGGAGCTGAGACAGCTCAGGATTGGGATAGAATGGGGGGGCCGTGGATCCGAATTGAGGGGCATCGGCAGAGCTGTGGGGGTGGTCGGAGCCCAGGGTTGGGATAGAAAGGATGGCGGTGGGGCAGGATTGAGGTACATCAACAAAACTGGGAAGGGGAGCCCAGTCCTCAAATAGCAGGGAAGCTGTGGGGCAAGACTGAAAGGCACCAGCAGTGCTTTGCATTTTGGGGAGAACCCTGAACTGGAATAACCGGAGCTGCAGCCCAAGATGGAGGGTGCTTCTGAAGAGCTCTGGTGGGAAGCCCTGGAAAGGAAGAGGACGGAGGTGGGGGACTGCAGGGCCATACATAGGGACATTGTTATAGATGTAGAGGGGAGCAGCCCAAAGACCAGTCTCAGTCGACTCTGAATAAGGCTGGCCCCCAATCCCAGGGTGAACTCGGGCCTGTCTGTTTAAAATGCATGTGCATCCTTTTCCACCTTGCCTGTCCCTTTAGACAGGGCAGGGAGCTGGGGGAAGAGAAAGGGGTACGATAAAAATAATTCTTCTCCGGGCATTGAACAATGAAACAAGATTGAGCTGTCAATCTGGCTGTATTTCCCCTGGGAGGCTGACAGCGTTAACGCGTTAGCAGGGTGAGGGAAGTGAAACCTCTTTGGGACACCAGCAATTGCCAGTGGAAATAAAGGGTATTTTCAAAACATTGCAACAGAAGACTACCCTCCCATTCCCTCCCGCACCCCACCCCCACTCACACACCCCACTCCCACCCCCGCAGCTCAGTACAGCTGGAGAAGGGAAAGCAGAGGGCCCTGTAGTTGTGGAGGGGAGTGGTAGCAGTTCTGGGTGGAAATCATTATACTACACAGAATTGGTCGAGAATTTTTCATCAGAAACGTGGATTTGTCGACATCAGAACTGTCCAAGGGAAAGGATCAGATCTGACCTGACAAGTTTCCCATTTCAAAAACATTTTGAAACAAACAAACAAAAAAAGGGTTTTGAAATTGCCAAGACACCCCATTTTCACATGTTCAAAATAAACTTATATGGGCCAAAATGACTTTTTGTTTTGAGATTTAAGTTCATTTATAGTTTTTAAAAAGTCTCAAAAATTTAAAAGATCAAAATTGAAATAAAATGTTTCAAAATTATCTAAATGACACATTTTGACTGACCCCCATCTGAATTTTTTCTTTTTGGGTTTTCAGTTCGCAAAAATTTTTCAGGATTTCAACTTTTCAAACTGATTCAGGACAGGAAAATTCTCACGGGACAGGAAGGCCATATCCTGCCCAGCTCTAACAACAAAGTTTTCTGTTACCCATCCACTGTGGATTCCTCCATGACACATAATGTAGCAAGGACCTGGAATCTGAAGTGGCTCCAGCCCGTGTTATGATCATTGTAACTGGCAGCAAGGCCTCAAGCTAGATTAGGACCGTCTTGTTCTAGGTGCTGTCTACATACAATCACAAGATACAATCCCTCCCCCGAAAAGCTAAAATAGGAATAGACAAGAGAGAAAAGAGAAATATCTTAAAGGTTCACTTCTGTATTTGACAACGGTGTGACCACAACATGAGAATGATTGAAGGATTGGAAAATCTGCCTTACCATGATAGACTCCAGGAGCTCAATCTACTTAGCATAACAGAGAAAAGGTTAAGGGGTGACTTGATCGCAGTCTGTGAGTACCTACGTGGGGAACAAATATTTGATAATAAACTCTTCAGTCTTGCTGAGAAAGATATAATAAGGGCTGGTGGCTAGAAGTTGACTCTAGATCTATTTAGGCTAGAATAAGGTGTGAGTTTTAACAGTGAGAATAATTAACCACGTACCAATTTACTAAGGGTTGTGGTGGAGCCTCCATCACTGGCAATTTTTAAATCAAGACTGGGCTGTTTTCCTAAAAGATCTGCTCTAGTTCAAAGAGGAATTAATTCAGGGACGACCTATGGTCTGGGTTACACAAGAGGTCAGACTAGATGACCCCAATGGTCCTTTCTGGCTTTAAAACCTATTATCATTATTAATTTTATCATTATTTTACAGGTGGACCACCAAGGCAGAGAGATGAAATGACTTGCCCAAGGTCACACAGGGAGTCTGTGGCAGAGCCAGGAATTGACCCAGATATCCTGAGTTCCAGCCCCTTAAATCATAAGCCCATATTATCTCCAACAACCCCACTGCCAGGACACATATCAGGGATGCTCTGATTTCAGAACAGCTGGGCCTATCCTGCTAGGGCAGCATGCCACCCTTGGGTGGCCAGTGACGATCTTCACAGAGATCAGGGCATGCGTCCTGCAGCCCAGGCCGTGGATGCTGGGTGAGCAGACCTTCCTCGCCGCATGCAAGAGTGGCCTAGGTGATGGTAAACGAGGATGAGTCTTGTAACTAGTTGGAAGCTGTGGGTGAAATGACTGAGCACCCTAGGTGTCCACAGGTGCCCTTCCAGTATCTCTGTCTCAACAGGTAACCCACCCCCTTCCCCAAAACAAAAGGTGGGTGATATTTAGCGCCTGCAAAAACTCAGCCCAGAGGGAACTGCCCTGGGGCATGTGGCGTCACTCAGCGAGAGCAAGGAGGGGGCGCCGAAGAGGTCGGTAAAGTGGGCATTGGAGAAGAGAAACAAGCTGATCATCAGTGCCAGGGGCTCACTCCCCCTTTGCTGGTGGCTCCTTTGTGCTTTCCCCTGCCCTCCCACTCCAAAGAGGAGCTATGGGCACATGGCATTCTCGGACGTTCTGGCACACCGACAATTCCAGTTGCTGTTGCTCATACAACTGCAGGCAGCGCTCATCTTTCTGGGAGAGGCAGGGGGAGCAGAAGGAGAAGGGGGGGGGCAAGAAGAAGGAGAGAGAGAGAGAGAGAGAGAGAGAGAGAGAGGGCAGCCAGTATCTGCAGACTCAACAGATTCACCCCTATACTGTTCCAGTTTGTCCGATCTAAAGAGGAGATGGGGGAGAGAGGCAGGGAAGGAATGAGACAGAGGCAGCAGGTAGGTGTGACCCTCACCTGCCCCTTGAAACTCAGAGTCATCCGGAGAAGGGTGTGCCGAGGAAAGGAGCATTCAAAGGTGGATCCCAGCACCAACCCCTGATGAACTGCCGGCTAACGGAGCTGTGGCAGGGGGCAGTCGGGGACTGACCGCTACCTCCCGCAGTGGGAAATTAACACCACTGCTGACCTCAGCAAGCCTTGCAGAGCCAGTCCTCTCTTCACTCAGCGCTCTGGGTGACTCCTCGCAGACTTCTGGTTGTTTCCAGGCACAGGCGAGGGGAGACAGGTCTCCCATCACAGGGTCGCATTGTTAGACTTATATCCCCCTCAGTGCTAACCTCTGCCCCGCCTAGGATGCCTTTGAGTAATGAGGCTGCTTCCTGGCCCAAGGTTGTGAGCAGAGAGCTTGCACAGCACGGGGAAATTCGCTTTGCTTTTACTTCAGGCCTCAGGCTGACCCCAGGCCTTGGCAATTTATTCCTTCTTCCTCCTCTGCTTTCTGAGCAGAGAGAGTGAAGGAAATCTAAGTTTGCTGCAGCCGGACCAGCACCTCTCCCCTTCTATCCAAGCCAAGAACTGCTCCAGCAGGCCTGCTGCCCGATTCCCCTGCAAGGAAAATGATATTGAAATATACGGGACACTCAAGAAAGGGTTAATGTGCAGTGCAAAACAGAGCCCCACCCTCAGGGTGAGATCAGCCAGTAAGAGCCTGCTCTGATGAGGTAATACTTGTAACATGATACCCTGCAGGGGTTTCTGTGCAACCAGAATGAATAGGTTCATGGAGGATAGGTCCATCAATGGCTATTAGCCAAGATGGTCAAGGATGCAACCCCATGCTCTGGGTGTTCCTAGTCTCTGATTGCTAGAAGCTGGGAGTTGATGACAGGGGATGGATCACTCAATAACTGCCCTGCTCTGTTCATTCCCTCTAGGGCACCTGGCATTGGCCACTGTCGGAAGACAGGATACTGGGCTAGATGGAACATTGGTCTGACCCAGTCTGGCTGCTCTTATGTTCTTAGGATTCTCATGCTCCTGCCGTTTGCACCGAACTCAATGGAATTAATTGCATGTGCTCATCATGGTCTGGTGCCTTAACTATAAGACCATCCCTTTCTTGAATCAGGATGCAACAACCATATGTTAATGTTCCATGTAAAACATAAAGCCATGCCGCCTGCTGGGTCACTCCGTGCATCTCCTTGGGCTTGTCACAGTGTCTATCATCCCACACTCACCCTGCCTGGTTGGTAAGTTGTCGGTGTCTGACTTGGTCTGGCCTGGGAACATCCTCTTGCCTTTTCTTGTCTGCCTGTAACTGATGGAGCGGGGTCATCCTGCCAACTCACCACCTCACAGCAGGCTCCCTGCCGGCCTTCAGAGCATATCGAGTGGTAAATCCACCAGGAATTTGGCAGAACAGCTGCTTAGCTGAGTGCCCCATCTCTACCAGGCTTGCAGACATTCTTCAGCATCCTAGAGCTTTCCGTGTGTCGTGCTGGCCATGGCGCAATGTTGGAGAGGAGTCTGACTCTGCCACTAGCTAACAAATGAAAAGCAAAGAATTCTTAATGCTATCCCTCATTCCTTGCTGAGGTCCCCTGGTTGTTCCTGGGAGGAAGCCTTCAGTTCTCAGAAGCTATTCTCTTTCATGCAGCGGAGATGAGCGCCACGTCTCCTGGGTGCTTCTGCCCAGACTCACTTTCTTCTTCATTCTATTTTATTAATAAGCAGACACGATGTGGTGCCTCCAAGACACTCACTGTCATTCCTGCCAACAAATCATTCCCCTCTCACGGTCTGTTCGTCTCTTGGTCCCTTCAAGAGGCAATTTTCTTTCTTTTTTCGGAGTCATGCAAACAGCTCACCTCCAATAATGATTGCATGAGTTTCACCTCCGTTTCCACTCATGGCAGGGCTGGGAACAGATCAAGGGCTGCCTCGAAAGGATTTGTTATTGAATGGAGTTTGTTTTCCACCATTTGGATTGATCACAAAGGGTTCGCTGCAAGCACTGGATGTTCACAACTCGAGCTGAGTTGCCTGACTGCAACTTGTCGTACTAGTCACATGGTCTCCTTTCTGTTGTCCGATTGGATTAAGGTAACTTTTTCTTTTGCCATTGCTTGAGTATGTAAAATTGCCTTCTCCGGTGTGTTGCTATTCCTTTGCTTGCAGAACTACAGCCAGGGTCTCTCATCTACTCTAGTCACTGCTTTCTCCTTCCACCCAGGATGACTCCGCAAAACAAGGAATTAGCAGGACCCTCTGCTATTTGAGTCTTGCCCCTACTCACCCAACTCTGCAAATGCAGTTCTTTACTGCAACACTCCCTGTTCCATACAAAAAGCAACTGCAGGAGGAAAGGCAGCGTCACAGTTCAGGGTAACTGCACCTGTAGTTCCCCCTCTATGGTCCAGCAAGGACAATGACGCTAGGGTTCTGGCTCCCCAGCTATCGTCTCTCTTGGGTGGAGACACACACCTCTCTCTTTCTCCTGGCAGGGGTACTTCCAGGCTACACAGTTCCCTGACTATACTGTGTTATTCCCAGCAAAAGACAGTCTACTTTGCCTCGCTCCTCAGGGATGGTAAACAATGCAATCACCACAGTTAAGTTATACGCTGCTCTTTCTAAGCAAGCATTTATTCTTACAGTACAAGCATTGCGGGGAAAAGCATATTAAAAACAATAGAAGAATCTGTAGACATGCTCAGACGCTTACCAGAGATCACCCCTACTCCAGCAAGAGACCTGACTAGTGAGCAGTTCTTCAACCCTGTGACCCTCAGCACCCCAGCCATCACACCCAACACACGAGTGTAATAATAATCATTGTAGAATTGTACAATGATCTTCGTACAAAATATGCCTTGTGAGGTCTCATCTGAAGACTCATAACTAACCCCTCACCGGTCTGGATTGGACCCCAAAGTGCTGTCACAAACTCCCTCCCGGGGTTTGCCTCTGGTTAGAAGTTCATAAGAGCCTTAGCTCAGAATATGAACCCTCAGTCTTATGGGGCCTCAGTAGGCCTAAGTCCTTCCAACATTTCCTTAAAGATTGCAGCCCCAATAGCATAGCCAGGCGGGGAGCAGGGGGAGTGGCCGCTCGCCCTGTGAGAAAAAGCGGCACCTTAAAAAGGAAGCGGCGCCCGGCGCCGCTTCTTTTTAAGTGCCGCTTCTTGCACTCACCGGGTGGCGCTCCAGCTGTTCGGCGGCGCTTCGGCGGTAGGTCCTCACTCGCTCCGGGTCTTCGCAGCATTTCGGCGGCGGGTACCACCGAAGACCCGGAGCGAGTGAGGACCCGCCGCCGAAATGCCACCAAACAGCTGGAGCGCCACGAATATAGGGGGAGGCGCCTTTTTATAGCACCGCTCCCCCGGTGCTCCGGACCTAGCTACGCTACTGTGCAGCCCCCTTGGACCAAAGGTCCTGTCCATTTCCTGGATCAGAACCAAGGCCCTGAATCAGTTTAAACTCAAGCTATTTATCAAAAACTTCTTTCTTTGTCTGCTGGGCTCTAGAGAATCCAGTTTGAGCCAGTATATGCGAGTGTCTCCATGAGGTGGGACCTCTCTGGGGATGTTACAACTTGAGTGAATGCACCTAATCATCCCGGTGACATACCCAGCGTACAGGGTATGCTCAGTAGCTCAGTCAGCAGCGTGTGGGGTGTTGACACAGAGGTACATTCCGTCACAATCCCCCACTGTTCTTAGTTCCTGGAGGGCTGTGGTCAGTCTCCCCCATGGAACTACATACAATCCCTGGCCCGCAGTGACACATAAGCTTAATACAGTAAGATCTGCCAAAGATATTGCAGGAAACTGCCATGTCTGCCACAGGGAGAAAGAGAGACATGCCATGCAAGACTCTCCAGCCAACATCAGATCCAGCTCCAGTATCCGGGCCAGGGAATTGGACCCTGGGCATTTAGCAGAGTTAGATTGGTCTAGGGAGTCGCTGACTCAAGAGGGATTCAGCTCATACACCTCCCCCACGGGTAAATTTGAGAGCACTGGACATTATAAGACTGGGCAAGTTTACTGCAGGAACCAGGGAAGGGGTGGGCAGAGAAGGAAATTAAAGCAACCTAGTGGTGTCCTAATGTCATTAGACAGCTGATTACGTTTGGATATTGCCTTTCAGCTCCCCATTCTTAAGTTAATGCCTTTAAATCAGCTCAGTTCAATTGCTGCCATCCACTTCCTGACTGGTGCTCTGCAGAGGGCATTCCAGCCAAGGGCTTTTATTTCCTACATCTGGCTCATGGAAATCTGGGTGTATGATGTCTCTACACGTGCATCCCCTTCATTCTCCACTGCCAAGAGTCCCTGTGCTTGCTGTACTGGCAGTGAACTTCAGTCCAGGATTCTCCTCTTCACCCGCAACTTTCACAGATCCAAACCCTCCCTAGATTCAGACATATGGCAGTCAAAAATAGAGCTGGGCAGGAAATGGTTTTCCAGTCGCATGAGAATTTTTGAGATTTTGACAATTTTTCTCATCTCAAATCTGAACAAAAAGTCGAAACCTCAAAAAAAATTGCAAACTAAAAATCCAAAAAAAATAAAATTTGGATCGGGTCAGCTGAAACATTTAATTTCAATCATGATGTTTAGTTTAGATTTCAACTTTTTAAATATATTTTAACTATAAATTAACGTAAAATGTCAAAATAATGTTGTTTCAATCCAAAAAAGTGAACTTTTCATTTCAAAAATGTCAAAATGGAACAATTTTAAAACTTGTTTTCAAAACATTTTCAAAATGGAAATTTGTTGAAACTGACTCAGTGGTAGAAGATGACAGAACAAGGAGCAATGGTCTCAAGTTGCAGAGGAAGAGGTTTAGGTTGGATATTAGGAAAAACTTTTTCTCTAGGAGGGTGGTGAAGCACTGGAATGGGTTACCTAGGGAGGTGGTGGAATCTCCTTCCTTAGAGGTTTTTAAGGTCAGGCTTGACAAAGTCCTGGCTGGGATGATTTAGTTGGGGTTGGTCCTGCTTTGAGCAGGGGGTTGGACTAGATGACCTCCTGAGGTCCCTTCCAACCATGAGATTCTATGATTCTATGACTCTTTCCTGTGAAAAGTTTCAGTTCTGTTAAATCAGCATTTTCTGACCAAAGAACATTTTGTCAAAAACTTCCTGATCAGCTCTGGTCGAAAACCCAATTTTCTGCCTATAAAGAGTTTCAACCAAAACGTTTCAACTGTTCTTATCTACTAGCCATTGACTCGAGCCTTTGCTCTGCTTACAAGCCCCTCCATGCTGTTTCCTATACCACCCCCAATACATGGGGCAAACTCCCCATCAAAATTCTCAAAACTGCCACCTTATCTTCTTTAAACCCTTGCTTAAAACCTACCTCTGCTGCAATGTCTATGAATCACTCCCATCTCTCATTGGTCAGGCAAGTTATGAGCTGCAACTTCTGCTTTTCCACTAAACTCTGTTCATTTTGTTGTCTAATCCTTCCAACCCACCTCCCGCCCTCATTTGTGTGTCTGACATTTGGGTCGTAAGCTCTCTGGGACAGGGTCTGCCTACTTGGTTATGTCTCTGTACACCACCTCGCACCATGGAGCCCTGATCTGTGACTGCACTTCCTATGTGCAGCAATCGTAACAATAACAAATAACCATCCAAAAATAAAATCATTTTGTGCAGCTGAATTTATTTCCCTTAAAGAAAAAGAGAGCGCCCAAAAAAAAAAAACCAAAAAAAAACCCAACCCATAAATCAAATCTAGTCTGTGATGTTTGGGAAAGAAGCTCTTGAAGGAAATTGACTTTGACATTCTAATAAATGTCAATTTCAGACAGGGGCTAAGTTTGAAGATGAATCCTCAAACTTTAATTGGAGACATGATGCTCCCATTACCCAGGACAGAAATCCTGCCTCCCTGCTTCAGATATTGCTATTGATAAAATGATTCTTTTATGCCTCTAATTGATTAGAATGTCGCCGTGCCTGGTAGAATTTGTTCAAGGAGATTGAGAGGAGGCTTCTGAGTTAACCTGAGACAATGACAGAGTCAGGGGAATGCGCCGCGATTGATGTTTGCTTGTGGAGGGGCACAGCTTTTGCAAAACTAAGAGCAGGCGGAGAAGAGTAGGGACTACAGATGGGGAGGCAGGGGAGAGATGGGTGGTTTAGAGGCTTTATTTCAAACCCTAACTGAGCTCCTGAGGTGATCTAGCACAGACAATCTGTGAGAGAGAAACGCAGGTGTGGGGGGGGGGGGGGCGGGGAGGCGTGCATGGGAGGTGGGGTATGTGCCCTACAAAAAGATTCCATGAAGCCCCACAGCGCTGCCTTTTCCCTCCGCCTCCCCTCTAACACAAGCTATGCGAGCACCTCACCCCCACCCCATCCGCTCAACTAACCCACCCTCACAATATGAAGCCCCTGGCCACCTCCGGGCTCCCCCTTTCCTGACACCTCCCAATGCAAACCTAACCTCCCATGGCACAACGTGGGCTTAAAGAACTCCAGGCCTGTGTGTCCCCCATCCACCGTCCCGCAGACAGCTGGGGTGGGGGGAGATGCTGCACATTGGAGCGGAGGTAAATAACCTACAAAGGCTCCTTGATCCATTTGGGAGGCAGGTGGAGGCAGCAAGGCCCAGCAGATGGGTCTGCGAGCCGGGGTCACCAGCTCATCTCAGGAACCCTTTGAACATCAGAGCCAAACGCCTGGCAGCATGGACCACTTCACAGGCAGCGGGGATCGCGCTAGCAGCGACTTTGCGGGTTCTGATACTCACAGCCATTGAAATGTTAATGAGAGCCGTCTGCTTTCTTGGCCAGGGAGGCTGAGACTGCCAGGAAGATGCAGTGATGGGCAGGGGGTGAGGGGTGGGGGGAAAGGGGCATCACAAAATTAGCTGATAGGCATCTCCCTACCTGCTTTTAATTATCCTGTCGGATTTAGCAGGCAGATTTCAGATCCTCTCCCCGGCAGCTGACAAGACCTTGACAACACTGACAAGCAGAGATTAGCTCCGCTAGGCTGCGATAGGGGGCACTTCCTGGAGGCGCCTCCCCCCTCCACCCCACCCCCACATTCCAAGGTGCCCTCACAGTGGCCCTTTAGAGTGCCTGCCATAGCAACATAGCACAGCATCCAGTTCCTCCCTGGGTGCAATGGGTGGGGAGAGTCAGGCAGAAACCCACCATGCTTCTATTTCCCTGGCTCAGCCCGGCCCTGAGATATTACAGGAGCTCCCTTCCTGCCCCCTCTGCCTCTGTGCTCTGCTCCCCCAGGCCTGCACCAGCTCTGCTCCCCATCAGCATAGCGCACCCTTGTCCTGCACCATGACAGGGGCTCTCCACTCCCCCACCTCCCCCCTGTGCTCCATTCCCCCAGCTCAGCCCTGCAGGGTAAATTCCCTCCTGATACACAGGGTGGCGAGCGCTGACTTGCCCATCAGAGCTGCCGGGATGGCAGAACGCAGGCTCTGGGAGCTGAGTGGAGAGTGCTCACTTGTCTGCTGTGATGGACTGTTTTACAGTGTGTGTTTACACCAAGAAACCTGCCCACCTCCCTTGGGAACCACATGAGGCCCTTTGAACTCACACCCTCAAACTCCAAACTTCATTTCCACACGGCCTCACTTCCTAAAGCATCTTGCTGATTTCAGGAAAGGGCTCCTATGCGGTTAACGAGCAGCATGACAGCTCTGGGTCCACAGCAACTCAGTTGCTATAAGTGTCCAGATAGATTATTTCACTGGTGTTTTTATTCATGAACATCAAGACCCAGCTGGTACACAGAGCATCAGCTGGGAGGGGACTTGCATCTCAGCTCAGTGCTAGGACTCCCCTCTGCTTAGCATTACATCAGAGACACGTAAATCAGGCCAGCTCACAGAAGAACTCCAGCAGCGGCACTTTGATTGGAACACATCACTTGCATTATAGTAGCACCTTCAGACCCCAAATGAGATCAGGCCTCCACCAGGCCAGGCGCCATACAGACACACAGTGAGAGGTGGTCCCTGCCCTAGGAGCACACAGTCTTAGGCTCCAATTCTGCAAAAACATATGCACCTGCTTCCTATGAAGTCAAGGGGACCACTCTTACAGTGCATAAGTCTTTGCCAGAGCAGGGCGTAATAGACAAGGACTAATTAATGGGTGATTAGTGGCTCGTTTACACACAAAAATGTTACAGCCATGACTAGACCAGGCTAGTTATGCCAGTACCCGGCCTGGAGAGCAGATGCAGTTATATTGTTGTAATACTGGTAGAGCTATTCCTGTACAGGAAGAGGAATAAGCCACACTGGTGTAAGGCACCTTTACACTAGTAGAACTAGGACTATACTAGGGCTTATACCAGGATAATTATACTAGTTAAAAAAAAAATCTCACCTCTAACCAAAATAGTTCCACCAAAATAAAAGCTTTTTGTGGCTCAGGCCTAAGATTAAGAGACTTGCCCAAGGTCACACAGGGAACATGCGGCAGAGCCAGGAACTGAATCCAGAACACCTGAGTTTCAGTTCAGGGCCTTAACCATGAGACCATCTCTGCCCCTTTGCCACAGGGCACTGAACACTTACTGCATCCTCCGCATCCAGCTAATCTCTAGGCATTTCTAGGACATCCTTGGGTATAACTGCCATAGGCGGGGCTGTCCCAGCTTTGCTCCTGCAGGTAAATACCCAGGGCATTATGTGGCTGCTCCCCTGCGGTGCTGAGCTCCCACTAACCCCACAGAGAGGGGTGCTTGGCACCTTGCAGATTCAAGTGATAACTAGACAAAGGAGCAGAGAAGGGCTACAAAGTGCCAGCAGTTTATGTCTTGTATGAGGTCAGTCAGCCAGCAGGAAGTGCTGGTGCAGCCAATGCTCCTTCGCCTCTCTCGCCAGGCAAGGTCCTGACAACAATAAGGGCACGGGGAGTCGGTGCCAACTTTCATCCGGGGGCTCCTGGGTCCCAGTGCCCAACCCTGCTATCGGGGAATCTCAGAACAAAAGGTTGTAATGAAACAAATACAATCCCTTTCTTCTTCCCCTTTCCAAAAACAGTAAAGAAACCCCAGCCAGACACAAGTCAGAGAGGCCACCCATCTTGCTAGCTGTGCTAGGCATTAGGAGGGAGAAAATGGCCATTATTACTGCTGGCTAATGGTCCATATTTTGTTTACACTTTCCACTTTCCCCTCGAATAGCTGCTCCTGGGCTCGCTATCATTTTTCTCCCTTCGCTGCTATTGCCGGCAATTACTCCAGAGTATTTGCATTTAATGATAAAGCCAGGGCACTGCTCGCTGGGTGTTTTGAATAGATGTCACACGACCGGAGCGCTAATAGAAATGCTGCTCCCTGTATCGGGCAGAGAGAGTGAGGGAGAGAAAAGGGGAAAAGGAGTGAGGGAGGGAAGGAGAGAAAAGACAGTGACACAGAACAGAAGGCCTGAGAATCCCCTGCACCCCTGCTTGGACGTTCCCTGTCCTTCACTCCACTGCTTTCTGCCTCTCTGGCTGTGTCAGTTGAGCCACCTCTTCCCTTCCCCTGCGAGAGGATGCTAAGTGAGTGCAGGGGAGCAGAGCAGCAGGGGGAGAAACCAGCCCTGAGGATCAAGCCAGTCTAGTGAGGGAAGGAGAGTTCAGGTGTTAGTCATGAGCGGGTCAGAGTGATCCCCAAAGATCCTGCAACACTGGGACCCTCATTTTTTCCCCCTCTGGCAGGAGAAATCCCACTGTGATGCTTTCCAGAGAACCCAGGGCTGTGAGGCACCTCATCACCACCTGCCCTTAGTGGGAGGACTCCTGGTCTGTGCCTGCCGGGGGTCAGCTCCCTGAACCCACCGCTCCTGGAAACACAAGTGCTCCCCTCTCAGCCCAGCTAGGCTCTGCTGTCCCTTTGCGGGTCAGTACCAAGTACACTCCAACTGTTGAGCCCCACCGTGCATCCCCCCAGGAGTGACCAGCCCCTGCTCCGCTGGACTCTCACAGCATTCACAGACCCACTGCTCCCCATGGAATAGAGCACACCAGCATTCAGAGACCCACTTCTCCCCACGGAATAGAGCACACCAGCATTCACAGACCCATTGTTCCCCACGGAATAAAGCACACCAGCATTCACAGACCCACTTCTCCCCACGGAATAGAGCACACCAGCATTCACAGACCCACTTCTCCCCACGGAATAGAGCACACCAGCATTCACAGACCCATTGTTCCCCACGGAATAAAGCACACCAGCATTCACAGACCCACTTCTCCCCACGGAATAGAGCACACCAGCATTCACAGACCCACTGCTCCCCACGGAATAGAGCACACCAACTTACCTGTTTCACCTCAGGATCACTGCTCCACTTAACACACAGCACTCAAAGGAGTCAGGTTATTTAACAAAGAACAGAGATCCAAGAAGGAGCAAGGAGAATTAATGGATATGAATAGTTCCAGCTACAATAAAATCATAACATGTTTCCTAGCGCCTAAACTTACTTAAGTTACTGTCATGTCACAGAGCAAAGCTCACCCAAATTCCTTCCTTACAGACTTTTGGCTCACCCAAATTTCTTCTAGTGTATCACAGCCAGGATCAGCTGTGATCTTCCATTCATGAGACAAACCATGCTATCCTTTTGCCTCCTGTGCGGAAGGATACCCCATGTCTCTCTGCAACCCCACGTATATCAGCTCAAGTCCTTTGATCTTTATTCATAAATGCCCCTTCACCCATCTGATTGTTCATCCCTGGGGCCTCCCTCTTCTGCTGACCCTGCAATCTTTAATATTAGCATCTGGCTCTACATGCAGATTGGCTTACTGGGTGAGACACACCATGCACAATACACACCTGACCAGACAAAAGAGAGAACTGTCTCCTATCCCCTGTCTCAACAGACTGTCCAAGGCTAGTCACCTCCCGGTGAGCTGCTTTGCACTTCGAGGCTTTAAGCACATAATTGACAGTATAAATACAATATTACCCGTACACACATTTCACAAGGGCTGAGATGACCAGCGTGCAGCAGTCTGTTGATAGAGACATTATGTGGCATCCTTTGACACACTATTATGTAGACATCAGACCCAGTGGTCCCTGTAAATTCCTACTCACCCCTTCAGCCCTCTGCCAGTTGGCATTAAGGCAGCCCTGGGTCAAACCCAAGCTCCCTTTACAACACTCACTCGAGTGCTCCCTTCCAGCAGCTTGGCCCTTTACAGAGCACGAGGCTGGTTCCCTGTGTGGCTCAGATAGGGATACTCCAGCCAAACTGGACCCCCTCTCCCCCCCCCGCCCCCAATCGGACCCTAGATTGAGGCTGGATTTCTGGAGCTCTCTTCAGCCTCTTTGCCTTCCTTGCTACACCCTGATTCCACTGCTGCTCCGGAATTACTTTCCAGATATAGGGTGATAACATCCGCTGCCAATCCCACCTAGGGCTGGCCCTATCAGGCATGGCCAGGGGACCGTTTGCTGCAGGGTCACACCTCTCAAGGAAAAAAACAGCTTCTGGGGACTCAATGTGTTTGCATAACCTGCCCCTTGCCCAGTTTGGAGAGGAAGCACGGTTCAGCGAACAGACCTTTCCCAGGACGCTTGGGTTCCATCCCCAGCTCTGCCACCATCTTGCTGTGTGACTCAGTTCAACTCCCCCATGCCTCAGTTTTCCCCTCTGTAAAACGGGGCTAATGATACATCCTCTCTTTGAGATCTATAGATGCACACTTCCTACAAGTGCTAGGTATCCTTAACCTCCCTAGTTTCTGTCTTGCCAGAGAAAGGTCCCTGTGCCCTCTGTGCTGACTAGGAGACACTCTCCCCTGCAGGATTACACAGCACTGTCTGCAAACAGCATCAAAACAAATAAAGTGAGATTTTGCTGCAAAGCAACACACCAGCAGAGAGGCAAGGATCCATCCATCTGCCACTGGACCCGTGTCCTCTGCTGCGTGGGGAGTGCCACCACACTTGCTTAACAGATGGTCGGCGCTTTCGAGCGCCACCTTGATCTCCACTAGCTCACCTGGCTCTTTATCTGCTTCTGGCTCATTGTCTCCATGTGGGGAACTCAGGTGAAACTTCATTAACAAGCGCAGAAGCAAGTAGGAGGCCTGTCTCAGATCCCTCTGCCCGCTGCCTGCTCTGGGCCCAGAGGCTCAGACAAGACGGCATGTGCAATTAGCCAGAGGTAGCTGACAGTGGAGCCCTTCACTCAGGGCGGCTGTGACCCCACACAGGATGGGGTACAGTCCCGGAGTTCCCTCTACATCCAGAAACCAGGCTCGTTCAGACATGAGATACATGTGGAAAGGGAGATGTATGGCCAGGCGTGGGCATCCGAACACACACATGTCACACATTTGCCATTCTCAGCCACGCCGTCTCCCTCTGTTCCAGTTCAGCTCCCAGAGCACTCAAGGCAAATAGACTCACTGGCCTGCTAGGCCATTCAGTTAATCTCCCGGGGGCCAATGCCAGCTTGTTCTGTCTCATCTAATCTGTCTCTCCAAAGCACCTGTCAGCACATAGCATCTAGTGCCGCAATGCTATTGTTAGCCGTGCTACAATAGCAAGTAGGGGCACAGCCAGGCTCAGGGCCCCATTTTGCTACAGGAATAGTCAGTGGCAGTTCCTGCCCCAAGAGTTTACACTCTAAATAGACACCAGAAGGATTGTTTTGCCCCATTTTACAGAAGGGGAACCGAGGCACAAGAGATGAAGTGACTTGCCCAAGGTCACACAGGGAGTCTGGGGTAGACTCAGGTAGAGCCTGGAATTAAAACCAGGTCTCCTGAAAGCCAGTCCAGCACTTTAAGCATGACACCATCCTGCCTCCTCTTTTCTTGTCTCCATTTTCTAGTGTTTTGCCAAGTCTGTTTTGCCAAGTGTCCTAAATACAGGGGGCTCTCACTGCTTCCCTGGGGAGATGATTCACAGACAGGTGCCTAGCAAACAAATGTTGGTTTGCTGAGCCATTTTCCGAGTTGCAGCCATTCTCAAAGACACAAATCCGGTTCCCAGGGGCAAATCCTAATGCCAGTGTGGTCAGGGCAGAACTGCCTCTCCCCTCATTGCAATCGGGATTCCCCCCTATGCAAGTAACTGATAACTCACTACGCAAAGGGACAGTGCAGTCCCCACCCAGGCCTCTTCTCCTTACCAACAGTGGGGACAGAAAGGGAACAGACGGATTAGGGAACTGGCAGCCAGGAGCTGCTCCATTCCAGCCCGGTCACTGCTCATTGTGCTGCTTCAGGTAAGTCACCGAAACACTCTGCCCCAGATCCCCAGCTGAAGTAAATGCACACAGCTGCGTTGACATTGGTGTCACACCACCAGAGGAGCTGGCTTTGTTGGGCTACTGGGTTATTGCCCTTGGCAACCGTGGGAATAAATCCTCCTTCGGTGATGAAACACCAGCGGATCACCTTGGCTCAGTGCCCTCAAAGCCACCTTTTCTCGGACACAGAATCACGTGCCCTTACCCCGCTCAGCTGTGCATTTTCATTGGCGGGTCATGCCCAGAAGGTCTAGCAGCAATGGGGTCCCAGCCTCCTCTGCGCTAGGACAGAGCCAAGCAGGAGACATGCCAGTAAGGTGAATGACTATTAATGACATTTTCTGAAAAGAGAAGTGAAACTCCTGGGCGACGGAAAAGCAGAGGCTCGGGGAGTTGATCGGTAACTGATTTTTAGTGGGTGCTCACAGGGTTGAAAGCCAAAAGGGAGACTGGACGCTACTCACCCCAACTCAGACAACACACCAGAACAGCATCTGGAATTCACTCACTCAGCTCTGGCCCAGTCCTTGGAGAACAACACCTTTGTGTGTGCTACTGAGAACATGCAAAGCAGCAGCAAATCCCACCACACATGCTCAGATTATCTGGTACCTAAGGGGTATGGGTGAGATGTCCAAATTCAGGTGAGACGCATTGTCAATTTCATCTCCAGCAGAGCCAGCTCTGAACAGAGGGTAGGGATAGCTCAGTGGTTTGAGCATTAGCCTGCTAACCCCACGGTTATGAGCTCAATTCTTGAGGGGGCCATTTAGGGATCTGGGGCAAAAATTGGGGATTGGCCCTGCTTTGAGCAGGGGGTTGGACTAGATGACCTCCTAAGGTCCCTTCCACCCCTCATAGTCTATGATTTTATGAATGCTGCTCTGTGAGCAGTTGCTCCAGGTGAGGAACCTAGAGCTTCCAGCAGGGCAGTGCTCGTTATTAATTAGTGCACTAGGTGCTCTGGCTTCATTGGCACCAGGTTATCTGGGGAAAATAAGTATATTGCTCCAGACTGAATTGATCTATCTAATGCCTAGGTAGTGTTTGAAATAATTACATAGCAACTAGGTGAGCTCAGCTTTCCTAAAGCTCTTTTGTTCACCCAACTGCATAATCCCGAATGTACTGAGTAATAGATATGGCAAACACGCACACGCAAACACTGTCTCCTTGTCATCCAGATACACACACAGACAGACACGTCACACCAAACGCCCTCCAGCAAACGCACACAAATGCCCTCACAGCTGCATACGCACCCCTACACAAACACCCTTGTGCATGTACACACTCCCACGCATAGGGAGATACCTCACACATACACACAGTCACATGGATACAGGCTTGCTCCCACTGCTCCACAGACACACGTTTTCACACACAGGTGAATACCCGTGTGTGTACATACTTCTGAATACTCACTTGCACACACATGCACACCCTTCCACACACAGGCACATATGCACTGTGCCATACAGATACCTCAGACACATGCACAAACCTTCTTCCACAGACACGGACATGTGCATGTACACTCTCACCCACGTCCACAGACCACCCAAACACATACTACAGCTTTTACACAAATCCTCATGCATACACACAAATACACACAAACCCTTCACCACACACGTCCTATATGCATACACACCCCTCCTCACACACACACACAAGCCTGTCAACATACACATCCCCACACGCGCACACGTATTCTTGTGCGCACACAAACACCCCCTTCCATACCTGCCAGGAGAGCTCGCATCACCAGCTGAGCCCTGTCTCTGTTAGTAAGCGAAGCCGTGCTCTCCTCACCTTCCCTTCCTGCTCCTTCTCCTCTTGCTCCTTTTTCAGGCTCAGTTTCCCTTTCCCTCCCTTTAAAGGGCCAGGAGCCAGGCCCTTGCTGCTGGATGCGCTGAGCGATGCACCCTGACACCCTATCCGGCGGTGACCTTGTCAAGGAGCTGGGCTTTATGCGAACGAACATTCTGCGTGGTGCACACAGGGTACACATGAACGGCTGTTTGCAGGGAAGGAGGTGTTCAACTGCTCTAGCTGCCTTTGGTCTCTCTCTTTTCTCTGCTCGCTCTGGAAATCCGGATAGATCGGCTTCAAACCCCGAGGGCCCGAGAGTCAGCTTAGCTCTTAAATGGGAGAAAACCCCAGGGCAATGCTCAAGACACTTGCTTTGCATCACCCCTCATGGACACTGAGACAGCCTGAAACAGGAGGCCAGCTTGGAGCAGGGAGAGGCCGACTTTCATCTGGAGACTGAAGAGTCCTTGGGACCTTTGCCCTTGACGTTCAGGCAGTAGGAATGGTCTCAGCCCAGCCTGTCAGGCTTCTGGCTAATGCATTAGCCTGGGATTTGGGAGCCCTGGAGTCAAGTCCCGTGTTCTGCAACCTGCGTGAACTTGGGCGAGTCACTTAGGAATCAGTGTAAGTTAGGCGCCTAAATGCCTTTGAGGGTCTATCCTCAGTTCCCACTGCCCTCCCTCTCTGGGGTATTGTGAGGAGAGATGCGTTAAAGATTGCAAGGTGGGGTGGTGTTGGGGGGCTTGACATATCACAGATAGGAAGAGGGTTGGGGAACCCAACGCAAAGTGGGGTTTCAGTGCCGACACGGGGGGAGATCAACGGCAGAGGGCCAGATCCTCAGCTGGTGTAAATCAGCATAGCTCCATTGTCGTTATGTGGAAGTTTGCACCAGCTTAGCATCTAGCTCTGACTCCTTATCATTAGTTACACAGAGCTGCAGCTGTGCCCGGGGCTTGGCAACAGATACATCAGGCGAAATCCTTGCCCTGGAGAGCTCAGGGTAAAGGCACCAGCAGGCACGATACAGGTTACCAGAAGAGACAGCTGGGCATCCGCGCTGGGCCTTGGAGAAGGAAGGGTGGCGAAGGTCTCCGGAATATTGTGTGTTTCATACGTTGAACCTCTGAGCTACACCCTTCAAAATGAACCGCAAGGAGCGGGGAAGTAAAGGGAATTCTATTCTGTCTCCACAGAGGCAGAAGTTTCTGAAAAGGGCCAGAATTAATCTCTGGAGTCACCCCATTGCAGTCACACTAGAGATGAATCTGACCCCATGTTTTATTTCTATTCCAATATGAATCCAGTCAGCAGACTTGCCACATGGCCTTACACCAACCAAGGAGGCAGCATGGTCTAGTGGTTAGACCAGGGCTCTCGGCATCAGGACACTGGAGTTCTGTATCCCACTGTGGGAAGGTTTAGGGATTAGAGCAGGGGGGCGGTCCCCTGGATGCCAGAATCCTACTCCCTTCTTTGGAAGGGAATATGAGCTAGTGGTTACAGGAGGAGACTAGGGGTCAGGATGCCTGGGGTATATTCCCATTTAACTCATTGCTTGACTTCTCCCTCAGTCAGTGCCACAATTCCCCCAGCTAGAATATGGGGCTAGTGATCCTCACCACCCATTCATTCATTCATTCATTCATATTTATAAAGTGCTTTGAGATCCTGGGATGAAGAGGGTGAGACAAAACCCAAGGATTATCATCGGTATTCATGCTTGGGCCTTTCTGTGGTACTCATCAGCATCAAGGACTGAAAAGTCTAACAGGAGTACCACAGCATGACGAGCAATTCACCTGCTGGAGTCCGGTATGTGTGACATTGTCCCGGGATGGGATGCCCTCCCCAACACGACTCCACCCCTTCCCTCCCACAGGTACCTCCTCTGCCCCAGCTTCCCAGTCAGAGAGCAGATCTCAGCCACCACCTGCTTCCACATGTAACAAGTTGTTCTCACCTCACCCCTGGAGTCTTGAAGGCAGCTAGCACCACACTTGGTATTCCGAGAGCGGAGCTCACACAGAGGAAAAATTGATCCTGCTGGATCAGGGAGGGTGAAATTCTTCACAGCCGCTGCCTGTTTAGGAAGAGAGGGGAAATAAGTCGGAAATCGCTGGCTAGCCCCTTACGTGCCCTTCAAGACTCATCCCTGGCAGCTGTGGCAGGGGAATCACACTGACCGGCGAGGAGCATTAACGAACCCCTGTCCGTTAAGGTCGATAACGCCAAGATGTTACCTGGAGGTAAAGAGCCCTTGCCAGGGGAGCAGGAACAATGTGTACAGTTGGGGTGCTGAGAGCCATTGACCCAAGCTTTATATGATGGGAACCACTTCAAGCCAGGGGGTGCGGGTAGCATCCCCTGCTCTCCTAGTTCCAGCACCTATGGCCCTCGCTAGGCCCCTGCTCCAGAGAACCTCAGAGACCTGTGCTGGGGGGAGGATGGCTGTGGGGGGCATCAGGAGGAGAGGGGAGGTGGGGAAAGACATGCCCAGAAAATAGAAATGCAGCTGGCTAGAGTCTAGGGAAATTAGATAAACTCACTGACTGGTCAGCTGAGTTCCCTGGCTAGGTTAGTGGACAGAGCCTTCCTGCCTGCTTCTCAGGCCGTGCATTGGCTAGGAAATAGCATCCTTGAAGCAAGCAGCCTTCTCTGCACTCGCATGGACCATGGTTTGTTGCAATCTACCCTTACAGCGAGCCCCTGCTCAGTACGTTAAGCTAAACCAACAGGGCTGTTTCCAAGTGCAGACCAGGCTCAGGGACGGAGAGCAGGGAGCAGGAAGGTGAGGGTTAGGTAAGTTCGCAAGGTGAAAATACTACCCAGAGCTTTGCATAGCTGTGAAGCATTGACATGCTTTCACTTCTGGCATCCTGGGCAATTGTAGCCAAGGTCACCAACAGGTATGAGTTTGCTAGGGCTCAGCCCATCCCTTTGCAAACTAGCTGGGATTTTCAAAGGAGCCTGGAAGTTCGATGCCCAGATCCCAGTGAACTTCAGTGTGATGTGGGCACCTAAGTGCCTGTGAACATCCCAGCCTTTGGGCTCTGTCAGTTCCCATTGCTAGTAGAGTTGTGTAATGGGGACCCAGGGCTGGAGTGGCAGGGGTTGCTGTAGGGCAGGACTGAGGTGCATCAGCACAGCTTGGGGTGGGGAGCCACAGCTGGGGGTTCCAGAAGTGAAATAGCCTTGGCAGCCGCAGGACAGCTTGCGGTGCTGCAGGCCACAATTGAAGTGCATCAGCAGAGTCAGCTAGGGGACTCCAAGATTGGAATAGCAGGACAAGACTGGGATGCATGGACAGAGCTTCTGGAGTAGCTAGAGCAGCGCTTGCCCGGGATGTGCCCAACTCGGATCAGCACTGTCCAGTATTCATGAACACTAACACTCGGCAATTCCCATACGTGAAAAACTTTGTTAGGTTGATTTCACCTAGCAGTAACTTAAGGGTAAAAATCCTTCTGAGAACATTGCTGTTATGAGAATAATACCCACTATAAGGGGAGGAAATTCGGAGTTAAACTCACACTAAACTCAAACATTTGAAAGAAAGAAACAGCCTCTAGATAAATCCAAGACACCTCATTTTAATTGTCTGCCACTTTCCATTCTCCGGCTAGTGTCTGGCAAAAAGAATGTTAGACACATTTTCTAACTGACGAGCAATGCTTGTCTTAATTCACAAATAGCTTCTCTGACTAATTGCAACATAGATGAAAAATTTCTCCTTTCCCCATTGGCAAGACACGTAGAGATTGCGGTCAGATTGTGACCTCTATTTCTGCAAGGAAAAAGGCTAGAGATATAAGGCCAGATTTACAAAGGTATTTAGGTACCTAAAGATGCAGCTAGCTGCTTAGTGGGATTGACAAAAGCACCTAAACCGGTTACATACCTAATTCCCATTGAAGCCAACATGAGTTAGGCTTCTAATTTGCTTAAACCTGTTTGTAAATACCACTAGGTGCCTTTCCACGTCTTTAGATTCCTAAATACATCAGCCATTAAACTGTAAGTAGGTCCTGGTCCCAGCCAGCTGTACCAGCATGGCCCTAGTGTGGACAGCAGAGCTGGTCAAAAACTAGTTGATGAAAAATGGCTCTTTGACCAAAATGAAAATTGTCATGAAAAACTGTTCATTCTGGTTGAAAATGTTTTAGTTTTCAGTGACACCACCCCCCAAATTGATTTTATTTGAAGGGGGGGGAGAATTAGGGGTTTCTGTACAAAGGTTTGGGGTTTGGTTTTTTAAAAAATGGTTACTTTTTTAACTGAACACCAAAAGTTTTTACCAAAAATCATTTGTAAACATTTTTTTAAAACGGTACGGTTTGGTTTTGAATCGTTGTTGCAACTGTTGAAAAAAAGTCAAGGGAAAGAAAAATAAAATTAATTCCCCACCAAAAAATGAGCGGGCATTTTTCAGCTGGCTTTAGCAGACAGTCAAAGCTGCTACACGCCATAATTTGCTCTGGTTCAACTTCCCTTGGCTTCAGTCAGTGCAAATAGCCGCTCTGCCTGTCTGCACAAGGGCTTCCACTGGTCCCGCTATCTGACTGGTCGAAACTGGACTAATAATGGAAAGTGAACAGCAGCCTTAACTGTGGAGTTGCTGCCATCACTCCATAGGGTCTGTTAATGCCTCCTGGAATTGGGGAGGTGTATCTATGTACCTGCGATTGCTTTGAGTTTTGTTCACGATATATGAGGTTGATCTACTGCAGTTTGATGGCATATTACGCCTTCCATCAATGGTCCAATGGAGCCAAAGAAGCTCCGCTTTCATTTTAGATGCTGCAATAGGTCACCCGCTTTTCAAAAGAGCTCAGGGCAATGGGTGGCTGTTGGGTCCTGCTGAGCAGTTTTGAAAATTTGGCCCTGATTGTGAGTGCTGAGCCTTTGGAAATCTGGCCCTGAGCTCCTTTGGTATAGTCAGCCCATGGAGGAGAATGAGGACTTCCATGGTCTTTAATAGACTGGACAGAAGAGGAATTATTGTCAAAATTAGCAAGCTCAGCACTAGAATAACCAGGTGAATTGGGCAAGCACTGATTCCCAGAGTAATGGGTTCTTCAGATCCCACCATCCTGGGGCCAGCCAGCTCCGTAGTTATCAAGTGCAGCACTTCTGGCTGCGTGACCTTGCGCTTGGCAAGCTGAAAGGGGATGGCAGTTCCTTCCAGGCCCAGCCCCCTCACTGCACCCCCAAACAATGCTCCCCATTTAGCAAGCCTGGACTGGAATGATAGGCACCAGGGCTCATAGTAGCAGGACATGGACACTGCACTTGGGGTGACACCAAGTGACGTGCTCGGAAGGAAAAGGTTAACCTCACAGCTCCTTCTCAGAGCATTGGCAACTCCGGCTGTCCAGAGGGATCAGGGCTGGCTCCTGGAAGACCCACATCAGATCTGAGCAGATCTTTTTGCTGGAGGACACGTTCATGCAGGAGTGACAAGAATCCCCATGCAAACGGCTGGGCATGGCGGACAGGGACCTTAAGGCAGCTTTTGACCTTGTAACTGGAAACACGGACTCCCTCCTCTTCAGGGGATGGGTGTCCTGGGCTGTCTCTTTAGATTGATTCGTGCTGTTCTTTCACTAGCACAACACAGGGGCCGGGTGGGCGCGAGGGTGAGTGAGTGAGTGTAGGGGGGTGGCGTATGTAGAGGAGAGAGGGTGAAAATGCGTGTGCATGAATCTGTGTGTTTCACTGAATATATGCACATGTTCATACATCAGAGGGTGTGCCCCTGAGTCTGGGTGTCTACGTTAGCGCGCGCGCGTGTGTGTGTGTGTGTGTGTGCATGTTACAGCTAGTGTGGGCTCAGGGAATCCAGGAGAGCATGCATGTATGCAAACCTGGGGGGTGTCTGGATGTGCAAGGGGGGAGTGCTGAGTGTGGGCATGGACAGGAGTGAGTGTGTACGGGAAAGCGAGCGAGGGGTATAATGTTTGTGTGTAGGTGGGGGGACACGTGTGTAACTGAGTGCTGGGGGTTCGTGTGCTTGAGGGTGTGTACAAGCATGAATGAGGGGCATGGCTTTGTGTGGGGCATGCGTGTGAGCGTGTGGACATGTATGGAGGCATATGTGTGATTGGGGGGGTTGTGAGTGTGGGGACACAGCTTGTGTGATGCTGGACACGCGCGCGCACACACACACACACACGCACACACCCACCTGCAAGCTGGATTTGAACGAACAGACTAAGCACTTTCCCAAACACACTGGTGGGGCAGGAGGCGAGAGAGCTGAAGACAGATATGCTCTGCTCTCCCCAGAGAATGACCCTTGCAAACTCCAGCCCCTTTAACTGACTAATACCAGCTGATAAGCAGAGGCAGAACTCCACTTACTTGTACATATTCAACTACAGAATGCAAAGGCTAGCGTGATGGACGGGGGTGGCTGGCAGCAGGCAGGAGACACCTTGCCAGCTGTCAGAGCAAAGAGCCCTCTGGCGCATTACGAACAGTCACGGCTCATCTGTACAGCCACTGGCCCCAAGTCTGCCTCCCCAGCCCAACATCTGTGCCTCCTCGCCTCGCGCCCGCTGCAGAGAGATGGGAACAGGCACTGCCATGACACTGAGTGTAGAAGGCAGCGGCGGGGCTGAGGAGACACCTGCACCCTCCTGGACATATTCCAAGCTGTAATAATCTTTCCATGTGACTCAGAGCAGCTGAGAGCAGGCAAGGCACATCCTGAAGCATGCAGTCAGGCACCACGTCACACCAGGCCAGAGGATCGGGGCAAGGCTGAGCTGAGCAACACGGCGACAGAGAAATAATAAATCACAGCAGGGAAAGGGAGAGGGGAGATGCTTTCTGAGCAGCAGTGGAGAACCAGTGAGGTGGAGGCTGCCGAGGAGAAGGCTCACGCCCCAACCAATTAGCAGCAACAGTGTCCTTGGATTAAAACAGGATCTTCGCCCACACAGTGTCACCGGAGGCAGCACAATCTCAGGAAGCATTTTAACAACGCAGAAGTATTCTATTGCGTTTGCCCTCAGACCAGCCAATATTCGTATCATTGCATACATATACATAGGGGCCAGATCATCAGTGGATGTCCATCGGGGTAGCTCCATTGACTTCAGCTCACACCAGCTGAGGATCTGGCCCATGTAGCATATTTGTGCATTTTACTAAACATGTTTCAGTGGTGGAAATTGGTGGCCTCTCGACTGCAAAATTTTCCCAGGGTCACATCAGTTCGAATGAGAAGAGGAAGCCGGGTAGAGGAAAAGAAGGAGAGGCCTGCAGTTCAGGTACGGGGCTAGGATGCAGGAGAACTGGGGTCAGTTTTGAGCTCGGTTGCTGACCCTTCATGTAATGTGGATAAATCTCTGTGCCTCAGTTCCCACTCTGTAAAATGAGGATAATAATCTTGCTTTTTGCCTACATTTTTGTCTCATCTATTTAGACTGTAAGATCTTCTGGGCAGGGACTGTCTCTCCCTATGTATGTACAGCACCTAGCACAACGGGGCCCCGATCTCAGCTGTGGCCTGTAGGTGCTTGCAAATAATAATAGAACTCCAAAAGTGTTCCCTCATTCCCCACCTAAGCTCCATGTCACCCCCTCTGCCATCCCTCTCTTTCCTCCTCCAGGCATGCAATTCTCCTCTTGCATTTGCCTGAACCACCCACTCCCCTGGTCTCCCACCTTTACGGCAGTTTTTGCAGGATCTGTGGATGCCGCCTTAGCCCCGAGTTACACTAACCCCTTCCCAGGAATCCTGCAGCAGATTTGTTAAGGTTCGTTCCAATGCCAGGCAGTTACCAAAAGCCCTATGTTGCCCTCTGATCCCTTCCCTTTCGTGTTTAGAAGAAACAGTTGGGGCAATAGGTGGCTAGGGGTGTTACTTCTGCTCAGCTTTTGTAAAGACATGAGATTCCCACAAAGACACTCAGAGTCAAGCTCTCCCATTTCCTCCGGAAGGCAGCAGCAGCAGCACCACCGCCACTTGGGCCTCTCTGGCACCTTCCAGCCGAGGCTCTCTGAGCACGTCACTGAGCTGAAGCCCACAACTAGAGCCGGGTGACATTTTTCATATGAAATGATTTTTTTTCAGTGAAAAATGCCGATTCAGCAACACTGAAATGTTTTGTGAATTCATGTCAATGTCAGCAAACTGGGTCAGCCACAAAAATAAAACAAAAAATTAATACATTTTGGGTGGGGGGGGATCAAAACATTGCCACTTCCTGGTTTGAAACGACTTTTTGTTTCAAAATTTCCTTTCATTGTGTTTTCAACAAATCAAAAATGTTCAAAATCTAAAAGCAATGTTTCATTTCATCCCAAATGAATTCTTTTTCCAGCTGTTTGATTCCCCAGATATTTCAAATCACTTTGTTTTCATTTCAACCTGAAACAGGAAATGGGACTGAGGTTCTAGGCTAGCGTCCTTATCTGGACCATCCTTCGTCTCTTTCTCCAGTCTACTGACCTATCCACTAAACCATCCTTTCTAATCCCCTTGGTAACAAATCAACCTACCTGTCTATCCTCATCTCCCTAGCTACTTATTTGCCAACTTACCCATCGGCCTACCTATTTCTAACACACCTTTCGCCATAGAGACAGAATGCCAAGGAAATGCAAAGCAATGGCGGAGTCAACTCTCCTTGTGGCCGACATCACGTCCCGAGGGAAGGGAAGAGGAGATGAAGGATGGTGGAGAGGAGTGAACAGGGAAGGAGAACTTTAAAAGTTCTCAAAAACCGGAGACAGAGTGAGACGAGAAAGCAAAAGGAGGGGACATGTTCAAGGGCAAACACATCCCAGGATCTAGAACAGATGCTCTCTGAAACACAAATAGAGCAACAGGATATAAAAAGAGGGGGTGGGGAGTGTGCGCCCATACACCTCTCTCTTTCTCTCATGTGGGTTGAAAGATATGCTTTGAGGGCAGGCAGCAGCTCCCAGGTGAAGCCGGAAAGCCTGACGCTTCTCCTCGCAGCTCTGCCATTTGGCCACGAAGTGGGATGAAGGGACCTGAGTTCAGAGAGGCTGCGGAAGCCAGACAGCACAGAAACGCTGACTCCTTCCTCTCTCTCTCAAATGCCCTCATGGAAAAGGTCTATAGAATGTCACAGAAAATGGTCTCCCTGCCATATGGGTTTGGAGGCATGCTATAGAACTCAATGAAGCATCCTTTCCCTGCTAATCAAATTCTGCAAGATGGTCCAAGCAATCTGTAGAAAGGGGCTCACCTCTCGACTGAAATACATATAGCCTGATTCTCAGAGACACTCAGGTCACTTTACACCACTCCGGATGTGTAAAAGGGCCTTCAAATGAGCATAAAGTACATCAACACTCACCTTCAGTCCCCCTTTATGCTGACAGTGTGGGGTGAAGTGGCCTTAGCATCCATGAGACTCAGCCCATAGGATTTCTAATGAAGCCTCTTGGTTTCATCCCTTTTACATTCTACGGGGCTTTCCCGTATGGGGCTTGCTCTCTATTTCAGAAAGGCAGGGACTAGATGGAGTTAAGAGAGTTGTCAATGGCTAAGGCCAGAAGGAAATGGTGCCACCGTCTAGAAGCACCTCCTGCATAAGGCAGGCCCTGGCATGCCATCCGCTTTGCGTAGGTGATTTAGGGAGCTGGAATTGCAGTTGGATCTAGCACAGAGTCTGAAGGGGATGTTCCTCAGGGGGACTGGCTCGTTCTCCCCTGGGCAAGGACAACAACTGAGCCACAGAACAGGAAACGTGCACTAGATGTTTAAAGCCAGAGGGGCTGGCAGGCTCAGGAAGTCGCTGGAAGAGGTGGTAACAAAGTGGCCTGCACTTTTAAGGGCCAGAGGCAGCTACAGAGGCACAGGTGTTCCCTATAAAGGGTTGGGGCTGTGGTTAAGGAGAGGGAATCAGGAGCAGCAGGGAGGTCTCTGAGAGGGGGGGTAGTTGGAGGTGCTGGGCAGCTTGCAGAGGTGAGCCCAACATTTGTCCTTTTTTGCCAGGTATCACCCAGCCTCCTTCCCCATTGTGGCCCTGTCCATGGTCCTGAACGATGAAGCTGGGCCAAGGCCTGTTCCAGACCCAGGTTTTATTTCATGCAACTCTCTCCAGCCATAGGTTCTATTCCAATCTGTTTTCAAGATACCCATCAGTGCTGGGCCACCCAGTCCACATCTAGTATTTAATGGTTGTCACAATACACAGATTGAAGCCCCCACCTCTAACTGGGAGACTTGGGAGATCTTAGAACAGCTGTTTCCCCAGAACCATGCACTGTTAGGGCCATAGTCCTAATGGCTCAGCAGATGAAGAGCCCTTCTCCCCCAACACACCGGGGGACTAGCAGAGAGACCTGCTGCTGCAAATGAAATAGCATCCAATCTCAGAATCATGAGAGGAGGGGAGGGTGTAGCGATGCATGGGTGGACAGGTATGGCAGTGTGTACACTTGGGGAGGGGAGCTGGGGGAGACGCATGGGTGGACAGGCGAGGCAGAGGGGCAGGGGTACAGAGAGAGAGAGAGCAGGAGGGAAAGGCATGGCAGCCATCTATCGTCCCACGTTTAGCATGCACTAAGTTTCAGAGGGAGGAACAGCTCACGTTGGTGACAGGTTTATGCAAGATGAGTTATATAAGCCACGCGGAACCGGAGTCAGCAGTAATGAGACGCTTTTGAAATCTTGCACCGATCTGTGTCAGTGCCCTAATCACAGGCGACAGCTGGGGTCTGCAGCTGGTTTGAGATGATAATATTAATGTCAGTAAGCATCAAACGGAGGATGAGCCTTTCAAAGGGGGGATTACACTCCTCCTGGCAAAAAGGAAACAGCCCTAATCTTTGCTTTGCCACTTTGTGGAGGATCCTGGGGGCTGTGTAGGGAAGGCCCTGCAGAAGCGGCTTCAGATGGCTTGTTGTTTGTGCAGCAGTGGCCTGGAAGTAGTCAGCACCGTACATGCACACGTGTGTGCATGAACAAGGCTATACGCATATGTACCCAAGCATGAACACATTTCCATACATCTGCACACGTGAACCCATTTGCACATGCATGGACACCTAAACAGACTTCTGTACCCATACACACACATGGACATGCATCTCCATAGACACCTGCACATACCCTGATGAACACCTGCATACATTTACACACCCTCACACACACGTACGCACATGCTCATGAACACATCCATATACATACCCGTGACTATATATTCTCACAGGCATGTACAAACACATCTATTCCCATACACAGCCACTGACTTACATAGACATTTATACACATGTATGACTACATCTATATGGATACATAGTCACCCAGAAAGGCCCCTCCACACTCACTCAAGCACATCTGTATGCACGCACCCATCCATGCACTTGGGCACTCGTGAACATGAACCCATAAACCCCCATCTCAAGCTACCCCTGTACACCGATAAAGGCTGAGCGATAGAGGCACACACAAACACACCCCCTACGCTCTCATGCACACATCCATACACACACACCAGCTCTCTCTCTTTCACACACACACACACACACACACACACACACACACACACACACACACACACACACACACACACACACACACACACACACACACACACAGCTAAAAGCTGCTCTACATTCCAGTCAAGCACCAATGGGGGAAGAAGGGGAAATTGCTCCTCAGAATAATTACAGCAAACAGCTGACTTTGAGGGTCCTGCTGCTCTTTTATCCCGGTCCCTGATTTCTGTCATTTCACCTCCCCTAACTCGCCCCCATTCTACTTCCTGGGCAACACCCAAGAAACCACAGTACCCAGCACACTGGCCTTGGAACAGCTGGCTTCCTCTGGGGTCAGCCAGGCAAGGGCCTGGTGGAGACTTGGGCTGCGAAGAAAGACCGGGCGTGGGATTGAAGCTCCCTTTATAATTCAGGCAGCTCGCTCCTTTTTCGGGGAGCGGCTGCCAATCCAAGAGTTTATTCGCGTGCAATCTGTTCTCAGCTGGGACGCTGGGGAAGGGGGAAGCCAGCAGACACGAACAAACAAGCGTAGGGGCCGGGAAGCTGCAGATTAGGAGGCAGGTTTGCATTGCCGAGAGGGGAGGGAGAGAGCAGGGGCTGAGAGAGAGAAAACATCACTCGCTCGGATTAAAAAAAACAACAGCTCTTTGAGGTCACGTTTTTCTTATTTATTCCTCAAGGTGTCATCCTCCCCGCATGGTTCACAGCCCATGTGCAGCCAGTGGCCCTTCTGGCCCAGGTGGATTCCATAGGAAAGTCACCCCCACCTCTGTGATAATTCTGGCCTCGACACGCTGCCCCGCTTGGAAAAAGGGGGCGGAAAATCAGAGGAGAACCAGTTATTAACACGTACATTCCAGTAGTGCTGAGAGGCCTCAGTCAGGCCAGGATCTCCTTGAGCTAGGCACTGGTCACTGGGTGACTGGGCCCTTTAAGGGGCACTGGGTCCAGCCCCACCTGCGATGTATCAGCTGAGACTGATCAGCTAGGTATCAGGTGATTCTAACAGCCAGCAAGTAGACCAGATAGGGAGAAAGACGCAGGGGATAGGAAGATTTGGGGGGCTCCATGGGTAAGTCTGCGATGCGATAAAAGACCTACGGCATGGCCGTGGCTGGCCCAGGTCAGCTGACTCAGACTCGTGGGGCTTGGGCTGCGGGACTGAAAAAGGGCAGGGTAGATGTTCGGGCTGGGGCCGGAGCCCCTGCCCAGGCAGGCACTGAAACCCCACAAGGAGGGAGGGTTTCGGAGTCTCCAGCCCAAGCCTGAATATCGACATCACAATTCAATAGCCCCTTAGCCTGAGCCCCTCAAGCGTGTGCCAGCTGGCACGGGCCAGCCGCAGGTGTCTAATTGCAGCCTCGGCATACCCTGTGAGCCTTGGGGAGGTGTTACCGGAGGTCTCCGGGTCAAGCCAGAGGGAGATTTGCAGCCCTTCCTGGGCTGGAGTGACAGCCAGCCGCCTACAGTGCTGTGCAAACAGACAGTAAACGACTGATCCCGCCCCCAAAAGCTCAGTCTATCTCCCCTTCTTCCAATCGGTGCACTGCCCACTGCTGTTCAACTAACTGATTTCCCCTGGCTGGCACTTTGAGTCCCCATTCACACCTGTGAAGAGAGGCTGTGAAACGCTGCCAGTGTGATGTGGCAGGGCTTGATGCCTGCTTGGCACAGGTGCATGTGAAAAGCGGGAGAGAAGCCGGTCCTTACTCTGCCCGGCCCGGCCTGCAGAACGTGGACATTGCTACACCGCTCCAAGGCACCCTGCACCGACGTGACACTGAACAGCCTGGCAGGGCCCACAGCAGCACTTCCAAATGTGCCTTCGTTAGCAAGCACACGTGCTGGTGAACTATGACGTCCCCTGGAGAAACGGACACGGAGTGGTATCTGCCAGGCACATCACGCACCCACGCCACTTCAGAGCAGTCTGCAGTGGGTGGGTTTTGGCCTTGCCCTCAGGAGGCATGAGATGCAGTCCCCGGGTGGTGGCATTTCTGTCAGCCATAGCAATGAAAGGCCCATGGAAGGAAATCACATGGAGTGGTCCCCTGGCCACGAGTAGGGAGGGTCTGCTGTGCAGAGGCCAGAGAGAGCACTGCAGACAGGAGAGGTTAGAAGAGACTAAAGTGCATCCCTGAAGGGTGGGCGTGCGGGTGTGTTTGGGATCAATAACCCAGGAGGTAGAGAGCGCATTGACTATGAAATTTGCTGATGACAATAAGCTGGGGGAAGCACCAAGGGAGCAGCCAGCACAAAGGAGAAAGGGTCATAAAATTCAAGCAGAGCCAGCACAGGGGGTGGGTGAGAGGCAGTGGATAATGGGACTTTGGGGGACATAAAATAGATGATGGCTGCAGTAATGCTCAATAGGCTGCAGCATGCTCCGAGGGGCTTGAGGGGAGAGCGGGGAGAAAGCCACTTAGTGGCTAGGACAGGCAATCAAATCCTTGGTAATGGATATGAAAATAGAGAGAAGGGACGCCAGCCCTTTACGAGAGGTCAGAGACCGCGACCCCGCAGAAGATGCTAGCCAGGGGTTCGATGCAGAACTGGTTTTCTGGGAAAGAGAAGTCACAGAGGGAGCTTGTTGTGGAAATGGTCATGTCCTTCTGTAGCCCTTATATCCTGTAGGATCCCAAGGGGCTGTATGGACCAAGGGCCAATACAAAGCTGGCCTAAGCCCACTGAATCCTACTGGTTGTATCTCTACAGGGATCACGGCACACATCCCGCAGTGAAAATAGCTGCCTCTGGGGCAGAAGATGGCAGGCAGCTGTTTAACAGCTGTCGCACGTTTGCTTGAAACGGCAGGAGCAAGGGGGGTTAAGGAGGCAGAAAGTGTTACCCAGTAGCAAATTCAGAGGGGACGAAAGAAGAGAATTATTTGAGATTATGTCAATCAAACACAACGACAAAAGGGTCAGGTTCCTAAGGGATGTGGGCATGTATGGGGACGGGGTGGTATTCCGATAGTAGCATACAGCCAGCTATGGACACAGACTCTATTTCCAATGAGAGAAATCAGACCAGATCGGATTCTAAACAGAACTGAGACCCGTCAAAAACCCAGTGCCATAACAGGCTCTAATCCTACAGATCCAGAAAGGGACTGGACAGTTATATGGGTATCAAGGGTATCTAGTTATCATAACTAATGACACTGAACATGCTGGAAGGGATATTAAACCTTGGGCTTCAAGCCCAAGCTGATCTCTGGCTATTAGAGATCAGGAGAATTATGTGGGGGCACATCAGCTATTGCAGGGCTCTTACACCTTCCTCTGATACATCTGGTGCTGGGTGCTGACAGAGACAAGATCCTGAGCTAGGTGGCTGCTGCGTCTAACCCAATCTGGCAAGTCCTATGTCCCTAACTGCCCTCCCTTGTTGGCGATCAGAGGCCCAGGACTGAATGGAGACCGACGGCCCCTCTCGCCCCTAGAGGGGTTCTCTCCAGGTCAGGGTGGGGAGCAGCCTGTGTGGGGGAAGCTTGCTTTGGTGCTGCTTGGATAGAGGTCTGCAATCTGCAGGGCTGTCAATACAGCCCCGCTCAGAGGCACGAAGTTCAGACACACCAGCAGCAGCCTTTGTCAACAGCACCGTCTCCCCCGGGGGTAACCAGGAACCGGAGATGGGTGTGCAGCCACGGAGGGGGCTCAGTGCCTCCCTCGCGCTGCTAGAATCACAGCCATCCCGCTGATTAGGGGCATCATGCACTCGGCAGCCTCCTAATCCGCTGCACCGCATTCAAGCCCACTCTCCCCATCTGCGACGCGCGCTCAGGTTTATGCTAATCCCACCCGCCAGCCGCTCTGTCAGTGTGTACAGAGGGATTGTGTGTCAGACGCACCGAGGATCATTCAAGTGGCGGCGAGGAGAGCAGCCACCAGGTGTGAGCAACGGGCTTAGTGCCACCCGGCTCCGCTGATCCCCTGCAGAGGCGAAGGAGCACGCAGGACGCCCACCTCTCCTCTCGCGGAGCGTGGCGAGGTCTACAGACGTGGGTGGAGACTGAGGCTGGCACGAGCACCTCAGGGCCCAACCTCGCGGCAGCTGAGACGTTTCCGGAGAAAGACAGATGCAGCCAGAATCCCCCACCCCCCTCCAACGAGGCCACCCCCTGCCCAGGGCTGAGAGACTCAGCAAAAGATGGGCCATGTTTCTGATGTCTCACAGGGTCCCTCTAGGGAAGCATCATTCTCTATTACCCAGAATCCCCCAGGGCCTGCCCAGCCCCAGCATTGCATTCTCGGTTACCCAGAAGTCCTCAGGGTCCTACCCAGCCCAGAGCCATGTTCTCTGTTTGTACAGCGCCTAGTACAATAGGGTCCTGGTCAGTGACAAGAGCTCCTGGGTGTTATGGTAATACAAATAATAATAAAAAATAACAGTACCCAGAATCCAACTGGGCCCTATTTGGCACCAGCACCATACTCTGTTACCCAGAATCCCCTTGCCCTTGCCCAGCCCCATATCCTCTGTTACACACAAGAATGGTTTGATATCTCTAGGCCCCGCTATATACAGTGGGAGGAGATGGGATGCTGAAAGCAGAGAAAGAACTGCATTTAGATCCTCCTTGCAGGCTGCTGCATCTGCCATGGTCCTCCAGGCACCTGGGATCTCCCCGCAGAGTAGGGCCTCAGGAACCGCTGTGTAAATCCAGAGAGCAGCTTAAGAACGACAGTGCCAGGGCTACAGATTCATCTCCCCGGGTTCAAAGGCAGCGGGGAAATTAGACTGGCTCCTAGGAGCAAAGGTCACTGGAACAATAATTGCACATAGTGTTGGCAGAGGAGAGCTTGAGGTGGTCCCTGAATCTCGCCAGCAAATCGCTCAGCAAAAGCAACCCCGTTGGACATGATCCATCAGGGCACGAGACAAGGGTGTGTGTGTGAGGGGTAGGAGCATCATGCAGGGGAAGGGGAGGGAACTGCAGACCACGAGTCATAGCCACAGCTGGTGTAAATTAGCCTTGCTCCACTGAAATCTGAGATGTAAGGTGAGGTAGAGTCACACAGGACCTTGGGAAGGAGAGTTTCCATTTCCTATGTCAGGAACAGAAGAACCAGGGGAGGGATATAGGGGAGGTAGGGATGTGGTTTGAGCTACAGGCAGTTGCATTTTGGATGGACAGGGGGGAAGCAGTAAGGTGTCAGGGCAGCAAGGACAGACAGTCCCCAGGGATGTTCCAGTTACACTGTTACACACAACACAGGCAGAAGGGGTCTCTGGGGGCTGCAAGCGGTCAGAAGCCATTGATGGGTTAGTACTTAGCCATGCTTCGATGCAGCCCTAGAGCCCGAAAGGTCAAGCCAGCCCCGCTCCACTCCATAAATCCAGCAGAGTGCTTGCTAAAGAGGACAGTTTTGCTTCACCTCCATTATTACTTCCTTATGCATAAATACACTCTATTGATAAAGCCATGAATCAAACTTCCCAGCTGGGTCAGCAGGAAAAAGGAACTGCTGTCAGCTCATTCTTAGCAGGGGCCCAGGCATTAAGCGCTCCTGCATGGGGTCTTAAAGGGACAGGTTGATGCCTCCCCACTCTGATTATAAGGGACTTTTTGTCCCTCTCTCAGCCCATTCTCCCTCCCACTCTTGCCTCATGAGCCAATCCCCCTCCATATCCCCAGTTTCATCCCCCTCCCACTCCTTTTCCCTTCACCCCTTATTCCCTCTCCCACTTCTATATCTCAACCCCCTCGCCCAACTCCATCTCCCCGTCCCCCTCCCACCCCATTACCTTCTCCCCCACATGTCCCTTCTTGCCTCATTTCCCCTCCTCGCCCATTGTCAGAGCAGTTCTCAGTGTCTGTCACCCTCCCCAGTGCCAATGAAGCAGAGACCTTCCCGTACCATCTCAGGCCTTCGTCATTCAGGGGCTCATTCAAACCCGCTATCCTCTCTGGTCAGATTCCTCTGGATGACAGCACGTGGCTGAAAAAGGTCACCAGGGCTGCCACAGACTCAGCCTCCCCGCCACCCGCAGCTCACTATCCATCACCTCCCCAATTAGCTCGTCACATTGACATTCTCCCTCTTTCCATGCACTGGCCAGAGAACTAAAGGTCAAAAAAATCATAGCGCTGACACAGTGTGGGGAAAACTCCAATGCGCCGGGGGGAGGGGGAGAGTTCAGGGAGTAGAGGGGGAAATAGAGGGGAAAGAGGAGATGACACAAGTGATTACCCAGTTAAAGCCGGGAATGGGGTGTGAGTCTCAGTGGGTGGAGCCAGGCCCTGATTGGAATCTCCACGTTTTGCACAGTCCCATGCAGCCCTCGGGCTGCTCTGCAGGGAAGCATTTCATGGGTACCTTGAATTTTCTGATTCCCTGCTTACCCTGCTCTCTCCATCCCTCCCAGTGCCCCCTGCCCAAGATGGTATCATCCTGCTTGGAGGAGCAGCTCAGAAAGCAGTGTCTGGCACATGTCCCCTCCCTGATCTCTTGGATTCAATGGGTTTTATTAGCTACAAAAGCAAATTATTGCCTGGTGAAACCAAGGGAATTTGAAACCTTCTTCAACCACAGCACTGAGGCAATGGATAAGCTCCCCCAGCACCACTCCCATGCACATCAGAGCAGAGGTGCATCAGCAGAGCGGGGTGAGGATTTTGGGACTGAAATAGCAGGGGGGAAGATTCAAAAGCTGTGCCAGAGGAGCCCAGGACTGGAACAGCACCGAGTACAGCAGGTTAAAATTCGGGTGCATTGGTAGAGCTGGGGGTTCCAGGGCTGAAGTAGCAGGGATGGGGGGAACTGAGGGGCCAGAACAGAGCAGTGCAAAGGGGAGCCCAGGACTGGAATATCAGGGAGGGCTGCAGGCTGAGATTGAAGGACCTTTGCAGAGTTGTTTGAGTGGAGTCTCAGGGGGCCCGCGGGGTGAGACTGAGGTGCATTGCTAGAGCGAGTGGGGGGATTTTCCAAAAGATCAGGCACATTCTACACTCTTTCAGTTTTTGGTAACAACAACCCAATCGTTACACAAATTACCATGAGCAATAACAACAAATTCATTGCAAGTGTCCATTTACAATCATTTTTGTCATGCCACACCTTTGGCTCAATACCATTGAGGTTTGGGCCTTTTAGGGTTAGCCTGTGGCGTCCCTTTGCAAACTTAAGGTCTCTCTTCTCTTCCTGTCCTGAAGGATCAAACCCTGATCTCTCTCGCTTAACAGAATTCACTCTTTTCACTTAGGGCTTGCTCTAAAGGAACATTTTCCTGAGCAACAACAGACTCCTTCTGGGTCTTAGTCCCATCCATGATCACCTTTGGCCCATCAGGCGGATTCCTACACAATCCCCTTTCAAGCAAACTTATAGACTTTCTAGATAAAAGGTTAAAAGCATTCTCCTTCCCTTTGCCACACTCCAGGTCAGGAATCTTTTCCTTTTTTCTACAAGTTGTCAAACGGTCAGTAGATAACACAATCAAATCACCTTTCTGCTCTCCTTGTGCTCTGGCTAGGGTATCACCCTGATTAGACAGAGTAGCTACACCCTTTCCCAGCCACACATTAGCAACAGGCAAACTACAAGCACCAGAATTGTCTGGTCTCTGGGATTCTGCATAGACACTAACTGGATGCAACCTAGTTACAGTGCCCTTCTCCGTAGCAGACACAAACTTGGGACCCTTCCCTTCCTGGGCTTTAGCTGAATTTAGAACCAACTCTGAGACAATTGTACTATTCTCAACCATCACAGGCTGAGAGGCACCTTCTGTCTGCTTCACAGACAAAGAAGAGCCAGGCACATTGCCACTCCCAACAGACAAACTGCTGCTCTTCTCACTACACTGAGCTACCTCCAGCAAATCACAGTTACCCTTTTCAGGTTCACTTTTACAAGCTGCACTAGCCAACAATCCATTACCCATCAGAAATCTACCCTTTCCTTCCTCAACCAGGGCTTCCATCTGAGAAACATTTTCCTGACCAATGAGTTCTGAGACATTAGATGGACACTCAGAAACTTCATTCACAGCCAAACAGCTACTTTTCAAAGACAAACTTTTGGAGAAACCCTCCCCAGACAAATCATTGCCCATAATAGATACAGGTTTAAGATCATTCCTTTCCTGTGACTGGCTACCTGGACTGAACAAAGCTTTGATATTTTCCCCAATCAAAAGATCCTTAGGCAATAACTTCCTTACACCAGCTATAACTTCATGCTTAATACCATTCCATTCAAGGTGGATTCTGGCTAAAGGCACATTTACAGTAAACTCATAGAGGACTACAACATTAACACTCTGATTTGGCAAGTAATCTTCCTCTTTGACCAGATCTGCTTTAACAAGAGTGATGTTAGAAGCCATCATTTGCCCTAAACAGCTTTTACCATTGACTTTTACATTCTCTATGAATTTTTCAGTACCACTCCCATACATAGCACAATTTATGGGGCCACCCCCTACTGAACTCACAGTAACAGCATTTACATAAAAAGTAGCAGTGTTAGGATACATTGGGTTACATCCAGACAACTGCTCAGAGTTATACAACATGCCAACATTGTTATAAACTGGACTTTCAAGAGAATACAATTTCTGCTGTTCTTCCCTTGCTTTTTTCACTTGGAGCTGAAGCCTTTCCACTTTTGCCTTAGCTTCAAGTTCCTGCCATCAAATTTCTGCCAGTCTTTGTTCATGCTCAAGTTGCAGTTTACTTGCTGCCTTTTGCACTCTAATTGCTCCTGCAGCGTCTTTAGCATCAGGTAAGGGCTGTTCTCCTGCCATCTGATCACTGGCCACTAACAGATTTCTCAGCTCTGGATTTGTAACTTTCTTTCTAAAGCTGATCCCCTTTTCTGCACACAAATCTTTCAGGGCTTTTTTGTCAAGACCCTCATATGCTCTTTGCTCACCCATTGCAACCGCTCTTTAACCAACCCAACTCTCAATACCAAAATTCAAATTTGGATAGCGTGGGGTTCTGACCCAAAGCTTAATTGACCTGGTTCTGTGGATCCTTGCATGACTACGCCACTGTAACGATACTGTTTCTGGCGGGACCTAACTGAGAGTGCCAGTTCAGGACAAATTGCTTCAAGCAGGGCAACTACAGCCCAAGGCTGGGGGTTTTCCACCTCTAAGGCAAACCAAACAAGCCAGATGGAGGAGACTTTGGTTTTACCCCACTGGCTAACCACAAGTCATCCCAAGCAATCCCTTAAGACACTTCAGTTTCCCAGTCTCACCACCAGTGCCACTCGTTATGGGGACAACTGGTCATCAAAACCAATGCCCCAGTAAAAGAAAAAAGGTCCTCCCGATCCCAATGGACCAAGCCCCCAGATCCAGGTCAATATACAAATCAGATCTTACCCACAAATCACGCTGTTGCCAATCCTTTACAATCTAAAATCTAAAGGTTTATTCATAAAAGGAAAAAGGTATAGGTGAGAGCTAAAATTGGTTAAAAGGAATCAATTATATACAGTAATGGCAAAGTTCTTGGTTCAGGCTTGCAAAGATGAAATAAACTGCAGGTTCAAATTCAAATTAAGTCTCTGGAGTACATCCACAGCTGGGATGGGTCCTTCAGTCCTTTGTTCAAAGCTTCCATTTGTAGAAAGGTTCTTCCAGAGGTAAGAAGCAGAAATAAAGACAAAATGGAGATGAGGCAGCTGTCTTTTATTGTTTCTTCCAGGTGTAAAGACACCTCTTTGTCCTCACTGTGGAAAATCACAGCAAAATGGAGTCTGGAGTCACATGGGCAAGTCCCTGCATAATTTGCTGAGTCACAGGCGTGTCTGCCATCTCTCAATGGGTCCATTGTATCGCTGATGGCTCCTAATGGGCCATCAGCAGGCCTGGCAGAGCTGATAGCTTGTCCTGGGTCCCAGAAGCCCAGCCCCAGTTTGAAATACAGACAGTATAAAGCCAATGTTCATAACTTCAACTACAAAACTGATACATACATATAAATGACATAATCATAACCAGCCAAGCATAACTCGGTCTTCGACACCTCATTTGACCCCCTTTATATAAGATTTGGTGCCCCTATAGGACCTTTGTTGCAACAATGATCTATATGGTCCCAGTTATTGTCAATAACGTCACAGGGGACCCAAGAGTGAAGTAGGTACAAAGGTAGGGTACAAGCACTGAAGTAGCAGGGAGAGCGCTAGACCAGGATTGAAGGGCATTAGTAGTACCAGGGGCCAGGGGAAACTTAAAAGAGTCCTTGCATAAAGTACTAAATTCATTGACGAATGTGTAGATAAAGGAATATATTGATTTTCCCCTGTCTGCTGGGAAAGGAACAGGCATTTGGCCACCCCCCATAAGGCCAGCTGGAAACACATGAGCTAGCTCTTCGGCTGCAGAGTCTGCCCAGCACCATGTCACAAGGAGGTCAGACCACCGGGTGAGCAGCTCAGTCCATCGGTTAGTGAACATGGACTCTCACTCGCCTAATGGGATTGCAGCGTGACTGGGTTGTGAGAACTGGTCACTGGAGGGATGTCTACACTGCAGTTTTATAGCCCTTCAACCCAGCCCTGCAAGCCCAAGTCTGGTGACCCAAGCTCTGAGACTCAGTGCCATGGGTTTTTTTATTGCAGTGTAGACCCTAGGGAGTCAGGAGACCTGGCTTCTAATCCATGACTCTGCCACTGATGCACTGCATAACCTTGGGCAAGTCCCTATCCCATGCCTCAGTTTCCCCATCTGTGCAAGGATTTGATACTGCCCCACTTTGTTAAAAGCCTTTTGGGATACTTGGTTGATACTGGAATGTGCCAAGTGGTGCCAGCACTGGACTCCCCACCACTCCTGCTCCCCAGGGGATGTGCCTGAGTCCTGGGCTCCCATTGCTCTGCATTCCACTGCTGTTTGGATGCCCCTTGCCTCCCTCCAGCTGCTGTTGATTAGGAATCAGGATGTGTTCACACTTTCTGTCAGCTGCTACCTCTACAGTACGGAGCATTACCCGCTCTGAGTGATTATTCTTTGGCCTTTTTTCCCCTCCCCCTCTTTTAGCCTCCATGATAGAGTGGCCAATTTCCCCCAGAACCTCCACGCTCCACTCTCTGGCTCCTGTTCTCCTTGGCGGGTCATAACTATTAATACTGAGGGATTCACAGGCTGGAAACGATGGCGAGGGAGAAAGATGAGCAGCTAATGATGAGTGCAAATTCAAAACACAAACCAAGCGGTGCCTCTACCCTCCCCGCGTTGACAATGACACGCTGTGTGTATGTCCAAAACCAGACAGCATGCAGACAGAGCGGAGCAGTGCTGGATTTATCTATTCCTGGAGCATCGTGGCTGCTGGGGCTGAGGGCAGTTATGAATTGTACTATGGAGACCAGTTTCATTATAATTATTTGGATTACAATAGTGCCCGGGGAACGCATCCAAGATCAGGGCCTCGTTCTTCTAGGCACTGCACAGATACAGAGCAAGAGATGGTCCCTGCCCCAAAGAGCTACTAAATAGACAAAGGAGGGGAAATTGAGGCACAGAGCAGAATAGTGACTTGCCAAACTAATGAAAGATTGTTTGGATTGCTGTAATGATATCTATCTATCTATACACACACAAATATATATATCTATATATGTATCTGTAATTGGATTGCTCATCAAATGAGATTGGAGCCTTGGAACTGTAACTGAATAAACATGCTAACTTCAAAAGCGGGGGTCATTGTGTTCAATGATGGGAAATCCACAGACCCAGTCTGCGTTTAGTCAACAGAGGAAAAACCCATACTGTGAGGGAGACACTAGGCAGGTTGGTTTCCGGGCAAGACAGCTCAAGAGTGGATCCAAGAAGCGATCCTGTATCTCTGAACTGTTTTGGATTCTAACAAGGTGGAATACTGAATAAATGGACAGGGATCCCCAGAATTCCACTAGGTAACCTTGAACTTTTGGAAATCTAGCAGATTACTACACCTTGCAACACTTTGCATTTACAAACTTGGACTTATCTGTTAATGTATTTTACTTGCTTTAACCTCTCAATAACTAATTTCTTTTTCTTAGCTAATAAATCTTTAGTTAGTTTACTAGAGAAATTGGCTTCAGCGTTCTTTGGTGAGATCCAGAGTACCAATTTGACCTGGGATAAGTGACCAATCCTTTGGGACTAGGAGTAACCTAATGCGAGATGATTTTTTTTTTGGTTTAATAACCTTTCATCACAAAATCCAGTTTGTCTGGGTGGCAGGATTGGCTGGAGCGCCTAAGGGGACTGTTTGCAAAAACTAATATAGTGATCTGGGGGTGCACATATGTTACTGGCATGGTGAAATCTAATTATAGAACATACCACCAGTTTGGGGTGCCTGCCCTGAGATTGGCACTCTCAGTTGTGAGCTACTCTAGACAGTGTGACACACCCGAACTAGAAGACTCTTTCTCTGCTCTTCCTAAAATCTATTTACATGCTTATCTGGCCCCCCATCACCATATTATCTGAGCACCTCACACTCTGTGACATATTTATCTCCCTCACGCCCCATGAGGCCAGGCAGGGGTATTCTCCCCTTTTTACATATGGAGAACTGAGGCCCAGATCCACAAAAGCACATAGGCTCCCAACTTCAATTGACTTATCTCAGTGACTCACCCATGGTGGCGGAGCAGGGAATCAAACCAGTTTTGCTGAGTCCGAGGCAAGCATCAAACCACTGGGACATCCTTCCTCACCTTGGTAGCTAAGCCCCTAAGATCACCACAACGGACCCCAGGGACCTGGGAGAACACACACCTCTGCCCATAGCAGTTGCCTTTACACCTTACATGCCACCTCACTTTGGGAGCAAGGCCCAAGCCTGCCCCATAACTGGCTCCCTGACTTGCCATCTCCTACCAGCTTAGTCCATGGGTCTCCTCCCTTCTTCTGACCCCTAGGAAATTGAGTGATGGTGGAAGATGCAGAAAGTGCCATCTATACAGGACTGCGGTGAACAAATGGTTAAAGAATCCCTCCTGAGGACAATGTAGCCATGGGAAAGGACTGTTACAAAGCCAGGCTGTGGACAGCCCCCTACTGCTCTACCCCAAACCCACACCGCAGTCCCGGCTCTGAGCAATCCCCTCAATCATCTCTGAGGTTCACCTTCGTGAGGAGGGGAAGCGGGGAATTTATGGCAGGAGAGCCAGCTGCGGGGGGAAAAGGACTCCGCCACTGCAATCTTTTAAACAGCTGTAACAGCTTCTGCTATCTTTTAATGCACCAATATTTCTTCGAGATTACGCTCAGTGGCTGCTCGCCCCATTATCACTCAAATGTGTGTTTTATGGGACTGCAACAAAGACAGGTCATTCCCATTACGGCGTGGAGGCAGCATGAGCTCTGGAATCCAGGGTCTGTCAAGGAGGTGTGAAGGCATGGGAGAGGAAACAAGGGGACCGGGCCGGGGGTAGGCGGGCAAGGGGACCAGAAAACAGAACAGCCTTTCAGCAAAAATCCACAAAGGGAAATCATGAGTGCTAGGGGGAGCAAAGCAATTCTGGGTCATAGCTGGCCCAAAGCCTTCTGCTGCCCCCACCAACATCTGTCTGTCTAGGTTCTTCTGTGGCACCACCACCAGAATCTGCTTCCAACTTCTCCTTTTCCTCTCACATTCAGTCCTCTTCTCTTTTTTTTCCTGGTATTGGTCTTTCATTGTCTCCTCTCTGCCTCTCCCTCATCTCCAGTGCCCCATTCTCTCTCTTCTCATTCTGCCCTCGCAGTCTGAAGTTCTGCCTTTCCTTCTCTCACTCCCTTCTTCCCATCCCCCCTCTCCCTGGTTCTCTCTTTGTCTCTCACTCATTCACGCTCTGTCTCTTCTCTTTCAGTTACCCACTCTCTCTCTCTCTCTGACCCTTCTTCCCTCACTCTTTCATCCCCGCTCCCTCTCTCTGCCATTGGCCCTCTCGAGCACGGAGGGGACAGCAGGAGGCCATATGCAAACTGCCAGTGCCATCTTGTCTCTCTTCCCTCATGACATGGGCTATGGACCTCACAGCCAGCCACCTGCACAGCTCCTTCCGCTAGTGATGCAATGGGGCCCGGTGCAAGCTTTCTCTGCTGACATGTCCCACCCCACTTCCCACCGCAGGCTGGAAGCAGAAGTGCCCTTGGTTGTTTCCAACCTTGTGGATGCTTGTCCCCCTCTTCAAAAGACAGAAGCAGACGTAGAAGAGCAGGGAGTGGTATGGGCCAAAACTGAGATGGGGGGCAGCCAGAACAGGACAGCGGGGAGTTAGGACGGGGCGTGTTTGGCAGAGTCATGCATCCGAGGGCTGCGACTGGAATAACAAGGGGCGTGATATGGCAGGATGGAGGCGCATGGGCAGAGCTGTATGTGTTGGAACCCAGGGCTGGAGGAGAAGGGGCGGAGCTACAGAGCTGGGCAGAGGGGGCGTTTGCAGAGTTGCTTCTGCGGGGCCAGGACTGGAATAACAGGTGGTGCAACAGGCTGGAACTGAGGGGCATGAGGAGAGCTGTGTGGGAATCCCAGGACTGGGATAGCAGTGGGTGCCCTGGAGCAGGATTGTGGGGCACAAGCAGAGCAGTAAAGGGGAAGTTTGTACAGTACCAGCCTGGCTCTAGCCAGCACTATCCATCCTTATATTCAGCTGGAAAGACGGGAGGGGCCCTGACAAGACAAAAAACACTTCTGTCCCTTCCCCCTGTGACTTGGGCACATTGATTCACCTGGTCTCTGCCCAGCTGGAGGGGAAGGAAAGAGGTGCTGGAAGGGGAGAATGGGTTATGATCATGACCTGTGTCCCCTCCTGCGGATCATGGCAGAAGAGTCTGCCGGGGAAGAGGCCAGTGGCAGAGGACTCCATTATCTCTGGAGACAGCTCCCCTTCCCTCTCTCCACCCCGCATGATGGAGCTACAAGAAGACACACCAGGGAAACAGAAGATAAAAAGCAGCTGCGGCAGCAAGGGCTAAATAAAGACACATGGCTCTGCAGATGTACCAGTCTGCTAGGGGAGCACTGGGAAGTCACAAGTGCCTGGCTCAACGATGACAGAGGGAGAGCCAGCACAGCGGACTGCAGATGGGGACTGGCTGGACGCTCGTCTGCCTGTCACGCAGGGAAGGAGTGGAGTCTATTAGTGCCAGGGTGTTTTGCACTGCGTCTCTGGCCACATCAGCACACGTGCGATGGCGGGGAGGGGAAGGAGAGCGTCAGGCGAGCTTATTCCCCCCCGCTCCCCACCGAGCATCAATCAAGCGCTTGTCTGAGGCATCTCCCAGCGCCGAAATGAGACAAGTGCCTTTGATCTGAAATCAATGGAGGGTGGCATGTCTGAGGTGACGGAACATCAGTCAGGGACTCGCCTCATCGTGGGTCACAGGAGAGAAGCATCCTTCTCTCCCCTGCCCTAACGGTCTGCGCTGGCGAATGGCTTCCCAGCCCCATCCCGGGGGGGAAGTTACAGGATCTGGTGCTTATCCGAGAGGGGCGGGGGTGGCTGTGAAAAGGGAATGCAGTGCCAGTGAGAAGTGCCCTGGAGAGGGAAGCCTTTGTTTAGTGAAGGGCAGCACCAGGGCCTGTTCTCCCCTCCATTCCCTGCTCCACCAACATGCCTTGCTCACCCTGGGGACACCTGAGACCCGGGTTTCTGGTCCCTACTCCCCCACAGCCTCCCTGCAGGCCCTTTGTCAGCTCTGTGCCTTACTCCTCATCCATTCAATGGGGATAACAACACTTCCCTGCCTCCCGGGCGGTGGTGGGAGTGACTGTGAGGGGCTCAGATACATGGGGTGAGAGAGGAGTTAGTTCAGGGCCCACAGCCCAGCCAGTCCGCAGTCTCTCTGCTGATGCTGCTGGCAACATAGGCCACTTAGTACCAATTATGTTGAGGGATTTTGCAGCACGGGCTCTTGTCTGCGGGGAGTGAGACTGAGGCCTGCTTAACGGGATTAAAAACAAAGGACTGGGCATTTATATGGATAACAAGAACATCCAGGGTTTAAAAAACCTGCGAGACAGAGCCTCCGGGGAGGTAGCTGGCAGATATCCGTGGAGCTGTGCTGAATTACTCCAGCTGAAGACCTGACTATAAGTCTTGTGGACGGGGTATAACCCTCATGCCTCAGGATTGGTGCCAGCCACTAAGGGGCGCTAGGAAGAAACTTCCCCAACGGGCAGGTTACCCTACCACTGCTTCTGCAGGGCTCCTTGCACCTTCCTCTGAAGCAGCTGGCACTGGCCCCTGCTGGAGACATGACTAGAGAGGCCTCTACTCGGATCCAGTGTGGCAATCCCCTTGCCCAGCATTAGTGCCCATCAGACAAGGCCCCATTGTGCTGGGAGGCATACAGACAGTCGAGAAGGACATGGCTGAATAGCTTACAATCTACACAAACAAGGCAGGCAGCAATCGGCCGACAAGGCTCCATTGGTCTGCCCCACACAGTTACAGGATGGTGGCTGGGTCCCATTGCAGGTTGCTCTCCTACCAGCACAGGTCACAGCGGACATGGCTGCATCCTAGTACAGATCCCCACCTTCCACGGATCTCAGCCACCCGCCAAGCAAAACTACCGGTGCTTTACCACTTCGGCCAGCAGGCTAAGACCCTGCACAGCCCTGATAGCAACCTACCAACCTGGGTTGGATTCATGCGAGCAACCTAGAAGCTAAGGATCCTATGCCTCTATTGCACTCCCTGGCCACCCCACAAGCTATCCCCACCCCCATGCTTTGAGCATTTGTCAGAGAGAAGCCTCATCGCCTCAGACCTCGCTCACCCACCTCAGGCAAAACATGACATGTTTTGTGCAGAAAATAGACAGCCATGGTCACAGACTTTAATTAAAATTAACCATTCCCAGCGACTCCTGGACTAAAATTATTAAGTCACCGGGTATCAACTCTTGATAGTTGACAGGGACTGTAATTAAGAGCTGGATAGTCCTCCTCCTGCAGCCCCCACCTGGGCCCTGGCAGAAAGCAAAAGTTCTCTGTGGACTGTTAATGCCCACACCGGAGCAGCTGGGACCCACAGCCTGAGGGAATCAAATACCAGGCGTAGGTTCATATGCTAAACCCAAGTCGATACCTGTGGAAGTTTACAAGATCCCAGCATCTCTCTGGGACACGCACTGGGCAGCTGCTGCGGGAATACAGTACCTGCAGGATCTTTATGCTGGCAGAGTATCTTCACCTCCTTCAATCTTGCATTCATGGTCATTCCAACTCAAGGGCATCACTAAGGGGGTCTGAATAGCTCAGATGAACCCTCTTCCCCTATGCGGGCATCTTAAGGGCTTATCAAACCAAGGGCATTCAAACCCATTTTCACAGAGAAGGTAAGGGACTTGCCCACCAGCACAGCTGGAGATATCACTCAGGTCTCCTGACTCCTAATCCAATGCCCTCGCTCCTGGACCACACGGCAACCCACCTGCACGGTCTCACCATTGCTGGAGCTGTGTTGGAGGGGCTCAGGAAATGGGGAGCCCAGGGCTAGAATGGCGGGGGTGGCAGGTCAGGAATTAGCACGGATGGCGGGTGGGGAGGGGGTTGTCCAGGACTGGAATAGCAGTCAAGGGAATGTTTGAAGACAGCAGCAGGTTGAGAGGATTGTTTGAACCACACACCCCCACTGCAGAGTGGCCCTTTTGGAGCTGGGATGGCAGTTATGCCAGCCAGCCCACCCACCGCCTATCCCCAGTTCCTGGGGATTCATTAATTCAGCTGGGCCTGGAGGCCAGCTCTCCCCACTTTGCACGGTTTGGGGCAGCAGTGGATCTTTGCTGCTGGACAGAGGCCAGCCCATTTCCCGAGTCCTGTCCTGTCGCCCACAGTACCACGAGACAGCCTTTGCTTCTGGTGACTCTTTACACAGCAATGAAGCCTCTTCCCTTTCTCCCGAGCCGGGCAGTTCCCCTCTGCCTGGAAATGTCAGAGCGCACAATCCCACGACTTACTGCCAGAGCCCGCCTCTCGGTATCTTCACCCTCATGCACATGGGAGCCTGACACAGGGCTCCGCTAGCAACAGGTCACTTCATTACACCAGCTAGACTGTCAAAGAACAACCAAGCCACGTAAAGGCCAGCGCCTGCCGCTGTAATCCTGGCCTTTTGCTTCTCTGAAACCCCAGCACAGTTGAGGGCTTGGACAACTGGAACCACGGTGAAATGAAGCGGAGGCTAAAAAGAGTTTGAGGCATCTGCGCCGGGTCACTATCCCTGTGGAAAAGGTGAACTAGAGAGAGAAGGGGCAGATGGCATCAATCAGCGTTTAGCAGGGCCAGTGAGGGAGGGAGCAATGGCAAGTCTGAGAGAATCCCAAGCCTCAGCTGCGGCCACCTTGTAGAAAAGCCTTACAGAATTTAACAGAGAGCCTGTCCCTCTCTAGAGGTCTTTGGATCATCCTAGACACCTGAATAAAGAATCTTACCCCTCCTCTAGATTTCTATAGGCTGCTCCAACAAAACCCCTTTCGACAGGACCTCATTCTCTCCTGCATTCTCCGGGATTTGGGAGTTATTTCTGTAGCTTTTGAGACAGGAGCTGCGTCTTTCCACATGTTTGTGCAATGCCGAGCAGGATGGGGCCCCAGCTGCTACCACCACACAGACTAATAAATCTAGAACCCTCTCATGTTTCTGTAGGACTCTGTTGGTTCCAGTCTTACTACACTCCCTGAGAGACTTTCCCATAAGGGTCTATAGCCTTGATGTACAAATAGATCTTACACCTATGCTGAGAAGCCTCATCATGAAACCACATTGCCAGTGTCAACTGAAACCCCTTATTAAGTAGCATTCCCCTACTATAGTCATTACTCCTATTTATAGCCAAGTATTTGCAGCTCACCCTCAATAAAACTACAGTCTACTTGGCCTCCCCGTTACAGTCACTGACATGGAGAGCAGCTGCTAGTTATACCCCCAAAAAGATTCATTGGTCCTGATTTGAGCCACCTGATTTAAACAGGCTCAAGAATTTCCTCTCCCCCTCCCCAGACTTTCCGCAACTTCATCCTAGGCTAAAACATGCTGCGTTCTTGTGATGCTGCTGCCAGGTCACGCAGCACTGTGATCACAACCACTCCACATGTGAGGTGTTTGAAAGCCGGGCTTGGGGCCAGCCTGTGAGAGAGGCTGACTTGTCTTGTGATTTAAGAACAGGGGAGCCTGGGTTCAGTTCCCAGCTCTGCCACTGACTCCCTGGGTGACCTTGGGCATATCACTTTGAGTGGGGATTTTGGAAAAGCTCAGGCTAGGCATAACTCCACTCCCAGGGGAAGCCTTGAAAATTCCACCCTTAATCTCTGTGCTCCCATCTCTAAAACAGGGCTAATGCTGCCTCCTCTAGCTAGACTGTAAATGGTAGTGCTGGGGACCATCCCTTGTCACGTGTAGGTACAGCCACCCAGTGCCCTGGGGCTCTGACCTCGGCGAGGTCTCCAACACCAATACTGGACCGGGGGGAATGTTTGTGCCCAGATCAGAATCCCCCCTCTCCCCAAAAGGAGCCCATCCCTGCAAGCGTGAGAGTCAGCGACCGACATTACAAACAGTAGCAGTTTGGTATCTGTGATGGCTCAGTGCATCAAGAAGGATGCTCTGTGAGTAGCTGGACCCATCACCCAAAGACATGGATACAGTTTTCTGCCTACACAGCAGCCATCTGGGAAGCAATAGCAGCATTTCACAGAGGAAACAGCTTCAGATCATATTAACACCCATCCACGTACTTTGAATGGTTAAGGAAACAGAAAGACACTTTGGGCTTTTCCGTAACTGTTCATGCCAAAGTGCTTGCAAATGACTCAGGCCCACACAAACCCCCCGGCCGCAGCCAGAGCAAGGAGGAAAATGCCTTGCATTCTCTCTGCACAATCAGCCCAGTCCTGATATAAAAGGGAACAAAGATGGAATGATCATGTTTCTGCTCAAACACAACTTCACTGGGAGAAACACAACTTCACTGGGAGAAACAACGACCCGGAGTCACTGGGAACCTTGCCTGAGTGGTGACGAGCTGAGGAGCTCAAGATTTTACCCTTAGGCTATAGGCTTCTTGGGTCAAGAAGATCTTCCCTTCTTATTTGTCTGTGAATTACGGTGTGCAGCAACGGCGCTCTGCACATAATCCTGTAGCTTCAGTGAGTGGCATGTCCTTCATCGGAAGGGTGTCTTCAAAATATTGACAGAGTTAATGTGTGGAAAGACTGAAAAAGGCAAAGGAATCACAGAGAGAAAGAGAGAGAGAGAGAGAGAGATTCAGAGCTATCAGCACCACCCCCTCCCCGACCTCCTCCAAATCCCTCCCTAAAACTCCTTTGCTGGGATGCCTGCAAGAACCTGGACAATGGTTATGCAGCTGGTGTGCTGTGACCACTGCCCATCATGCTGACCTGTACTGTCCCATTCGACATAAGGTAACTATCTGGCCTCCATCGCAGTAGTATCTGAGCCCCCCGCCAGCTTTAAAGCGTGTATCCTCACCACACCCCTGTGCGGTAGGGCAGTGCGACTGCCCCCTTTGAACAGGCACAGGCAGACTAAATGACTTTCCCAAGCTCACACAGGAGGCCTCTGGTAAAGCCAAGCATTGAACTCAGGTTGCCCGAGTCCCATGCAGCATCTGAACACTGGACCGCCCTTCCTTTGCATCATTTCCTTCTGCTCCCCCCATCTGTCTGTAGCCTTCTGTTGTCTCTGGTCTTAGACTGTCAGCTCTGTGGGGACCATCCGTTGTTCTCTTTGTACAGCACCTAGCACAATGGGGGCCTGGTCCATGCTGCAGGCTCCTAGGCCCTATTGCAATACAAATAATCTGGATTTCAAACCCCCCCAGAAGACAGGGATGTTTGGATCAGGCTCATCTCTAGTTCTCAGAAGAGATTTGAAAAAAATTTGAGGAGGTGGAGGAGTGGGGGGCGGGGTTGGTCCAGTCGGCTGGGACTGTAGAGAAGGCTCTTGCACCAGCCATGGGAAGATCACATCTATGTAGCTGGCATTTGCAAAGGCAGCAAGTGGAAGAAACAAAGGGATGAGAGACAGCAGCCGCCCCAGGAAGAGCATTCGTTGGCAGGGCAGAGACTATTCGTCTAGCTCTTTTGCACCAGCTCGTGGCGCGGCGAGTGACATGGAAGGCATACACGAGATGCTCACAGATTGTGCAATCATGGGCTAATCAGGAGAGCCCCCACTACACTAATCAGCCTCTGTGATTGCCCTTTCGCCTTGCCGGGAAGTGTGATGGGGAGAGACAGCTGCTGCTGCCACTCTGCCTCTCTGCAATTCTCACGCAGCCACCTGCGTGCAGTGGCAGTCAGATGCTGGCTTCTCAGCAGGATTTGAACCCAGGGCTGGGGAGAAGGACTCAAGCTGTTTAAGCATTTGCTGGTTCAAGGTTAGCCAAGGCATTTAGACGGGTGATGCTGATTGTGAAAGCCCCCAAACTTCCCTCCACCCCAGACAGGCTCAAATCTCATTCCACCCCTCAGCTTGAGAACTGTGCAGCTGGCACATTGCTGGGGATATTTATAGCTGGACGGGACACAGCAGTAGAATATGTGCCTTGGGAGGCAACCCAGCCACAAAAAATAGAACCTCCTCCTACACAGCGGACATCTGCTCCCTAAATTATGGGACAACTCAGGCCATGTGTGTCGCAACACGGCTGAGCCTTCAGGAACTAGGCAGAGCCCAGACTCACGTTGCCGGTCGCCCTACCAGGACTGGAAGAACCCAGAGGTGAGCAAGCGTCTGGACAATCACCATTTGCTATCTCAGTCCCAAACCCTCCCTGCTGCCGCTTGGATGCCTCTGCTGATGGGAGTCAATGCACTTTACCTGGTCTCAGTGACTCCCGCCTGCCCATCTCCCCAATCACTTGTTGATGCATGAGAAGAACATTAGTGCAAGTGCTTTTTTAAAAAATATATAAATATGCAATCATTGCCTATTACGCCGAGCGAGCTGAAAACCCTGCACAGTAATTACAACTAATTGCTCCTCCTCTCTGGAAAGTGTCTCTCTCCGTCTGATGGCTGGAGACAGTTTCTCTGATGATACCCAATTGCCAATCTATTCAGACTGACATTTTGACAGTGCCCGCTACATCAAAAATAGACAAGATAAAGACCAGAGACCTGCTCTCCCTTCTCCCCACCCAGATACATAATCCACATCTGATACTGCAGCTGCCATATCCACTTCGGAGAGATTCGAGAGGTTGCCGTTGGTGTCCCTGTGCCTGCTGGTGCTGAGAGTCCCTGCCTCATGCGTGTAACCCACACCTGCTTGGGTTACCCCCACCCCTCAGGATGGGCTCATCTGAGGTGAAGCCTTTGAGCAGAGACTCTCTTATGGTGCATAGCACCTAGCACGGTAGGGCGCCAATGTCAGCAGCGGGGGGGCGGGGGGGGGGGTCTAGATTCTACCACTGCTTCTTTTCCCCGGTTCTATTCATACAAGGTGGAGACTGAGAGGCCAATACCAAAACACAAAACTCCCCTGAAAGCCACACACACACCCTGGCTGACCTACAGGAGAGACTGGCAATAAGCTGAAGGCATGTCCTGGGCAGTGTTGTCCAGGAGGCAGCATGGCCTAATAGTCGGAGAACAATGCAGGGCATCAGGGACTCCTGAGTTCTAGTCCTGCTTCATAAAACGGATGCCAAGTGGTTTTGCCTCAGTTTCCCTATCTAGAGTATAGGAATGATATTTACCTACCTCACAGGGAGAATTAATTGGCTAAAATGCTAAGTGGCTACTGAAACGGGACTGGGATTCAGGAGGCCTGGTTTTTATTCCAGGCTCTGCCATATAACCTTGGGCAAGGCAATTCTCTGTGCCTCAGTTTCCCCATCTGTAAAAGATGGTTAGTGTTGCCCACCAACCTCACTGTGGGAGGGGAGGGTTTTGTGCGACTGGAGTAATTTGTGTTTGTAAAACTCTGAGAACCCCAGTTAAAGGCACCATAGAAGTAGTAATGATTTAAGCAATAGCCATCATTTCCATCAGCAGCTCCCCCCGCCCCCCGGGTAGGTGAGGAGAAGCACATGGTTCCAAGCCCAAGGGGAAGTGCTCCTGTTAGACCCCCAACAGGAAGCAAACCCCTTTATGAGAGGAACTTTGGGATACTCATCAAGCATCAGTTCTCGAACCTCCCCTGGCCCCAGTCGCTCCCTTGTTAAGAGCTAATAGGAAAAGGGAGATTAAAGATTTCTCATAATTTTTCCTGGAAGAAAAAACCGAACACTTCAGAGAATTGCAGCATTTCCTGACTGTACCTAAAGCAGTCTCCTGAGCCAGCTGGCCGGTAGCCCGCTTCTAGCTCGTGGTGCACACAGAACCCTTTCCAGAGGGCACAGAAAACCAGTTCTGGTACTTTTCTTTCCAGGATCTGCACCCAAAGGCCATGCCTCCGGGGCACAGCATTCAGTTCCAGTGCCTCCGCCAGGTCCTAAATTCAAGGCAGAAATCCACTGATGAAATGGCTGACCTGGTTGCAGCTAAAATGCACACCCCCTTTGCACACTCATGCACGTTCCCTTGCACACTGATCGCCAAGGCTTTCTTTTCCCTTGTATGTACTACTGACCAAGAAGGAGCAAATGCATCCCTGGTGCACGTGCACTGAAGTCTTTGGAGTAACACCTGTGATCAAGTTGATGCTACGAGTTGCATGTCACTCCCAGCTCTGAGCCATCTCTTCATAACAGCTGCAGAGCCCAGCACTTCCCCAAATTCTCCCTTCCCACACTCCAGCACATGGGTTCGCTTAGCCAGTTTGCCTGGCCTTCCTCCAAACCCAGTTAACATCCCCTCTGATGCTGAGTGAAGCAGCTAAAAACCCGCAGTCTGATTTTCTGGGTTATCCAAGTGGGATTAATGAAAGGTGGTGGCTGGTCCTATTTCCCTATCAATAATCTTCCATGGCTTTTATCCATGTAGTATCTGAGCACCTCACAATCTCGCTAGTGTATTTCTCCTCTATTATCCCCATTGTACCGACAGAGAGGCTAAGGGATTTACCAAAGTTCACACAGGGAGTCAGTGGCAGAGACTAAAATCAAACCCTGGTTTCCTGAGTCCCAGTCCACTTACTAGACCATCCCTTCAATCTGGAAGTAGTGGTTGGGGTGGGGGAGACACAGAGGGATGAATGAAAGGTACCAAAGGCAATTCCTCTAGGACATGACAATGGATTCTCACCTCCTTCAGGAGCAAGGAATGTATGTCCCTGTCAGGTACACAATACCTTGTCTTGTCTTTATAAATAATGCTTGGGAATCTCTCTAGCGACTTCCATCGAAAAGCTGGATATGAGTCAACAGTGTGCCCTTGTTGCCAAGAAGGCTAACAGCATGTTGGGCTGTATAAGTAGGAACATTGCCAGCAGATGGAGGGACGTGATCATTCCCCTCTATTCTGCATTGGTAAGGCCTCATCTGGAGTACTGTGTCCAGTTTTGGGCCCCACACTACAAGGAGGATGTGGAAAAATTGGAAAGAGTCCAGCGGAGGACAACGAAAATGATTAGGGGGCTGGAGCACATGACTTATGAGGAGAGGCTGAGGGAACTGGGATTATTTAGTCTGCAGAAGAGAAGAATGAGGGGGGATTTGATAGCTGCTTTCAACTACCTGAAAGGGGTTTCCAAAGAGGATGGATCTAGACTGTTCTCAGTGGTACCAGATGACAGAACAAGGAGTAATGGTCTCAAGTTGCAGTGGGGGAGGTTTAGGTTGGATATTAGGAAAAACTTTTTCACTAGTAGGGTGGTGAAGCACTGAAATGGGTTGCCTAGAGAGGTGGTGGAATCTCCTTCCTTAGAGGTTTTTAAGGTCAGGCTTGACAAAGCCCTGGCTGGGATGATTTAGTGGGGATTGGTTCTGCTCTGAGCAGGGGGTTGGACTAAATGACCTCCCGAGGTCCCTTCCAACCCTGATATTCTATGATTCTATCATCTCAGAGAGATGTGTATGCTTAAGGCGCAAGGTTGAGCCTAGAGGCCTGGGTTCTATTCCCACAGTCCCGCTGTGTGTCCTGGGAAAGCCCTTAAGGGCCAGATTTCCAAAGAGCTCCACACCCAGGACCTTGCACTTCTGAAAACCTGTCACTAAAGGCCAAACTGAAGCCAATGGGGTTTCATGGGGCATAAATCAATGGAGGGTCTGGCCCTTAGCCCCTCTGTGTCTCTACTTCCTCACCCATATAACAGGGCCACTGAATTCAGCAGGGCATTCATGAGGCTCGATTCACTGTTTGCACTGTGCTTTGAGATCCTCAGATGGAAGGGGCTGGAGAAGAGCCAACAATCAGCACTTAGATCTGAGAGTGATGGGCCCTATAGAAAAAACCTAAGATGAATAACTGGAGTGGTTCACCCTCACCATACTCCTGTGACTTAAGTGTCCCTGTGGGGAAACTGAGGCACGAGGCACAGGCGTGACTTGCCTCCAAGCTCCCGCAGCAAGTCAGTGGCAGAGGCAGAATTGCTCTCAGGGGTCATTCTGTGCTAACCACCAGAACCCACGGCTCACACTGCTTCACCGGGGCCCATTCCCAGCGCTATCTGGGAGGTTCCATGCTGCCATGGAAAAGACCCAGGTCTGATTCCCCAAGGTGGTTTCTCACTCGCTGCCGGAGAACATGCCCAAGGCACAACCCTTTCCCTAGAAGACGGGAGGAGCCATGCATTGCTCTACAGTGACCCCTACCATCAGAATCCCCACACAGTCCTGCTCAAGAGGAGTCCATCCCAGCCCTGGGGATGTTGCCAAGGGCACAGAGGGGGAACTCATAGTGATCCCATAAAGCCAGCCCGCTGCCTCCCTTGCCCGTAGCAAATTGCACCAGGAGAGTAACAGATTCTTACCAGGCAAGTTTGAGCAGCGCCCCTTGCAATGGCGTAGCCGGGCCCTTCCACCTCTCACACATCTCACTGCATCTCCGCTCCCCTCTTCCTCCCCTCCCTGCCCTCCAGTCCCCTGCAAGAGCTTCCTGATTAGGCTGCAGCGTGATGCATTAATCATTCCCATTGCATGTTGAGCCATCTGGCTGATATTGGCCCTCCTGCCACACCACAGAGGATTGTTAACACAAAGCATATGCTTTGTTAGAAATTAATAATAATTTTAGGCTCTCACCAGCTGCTGGTAATTGGCTCCCCTTTCACACAGATAACTGAGAGCAGCAGGGTGGAAACTCAGCCTCTTCCTGGCTCCCTTTCTAATGAGATGAGTGTGCAGCCCTGGGAAGGAGGCCGTTCTATAGAGGGAAGTATGATAGAGGCAGGGTAATAGGTTTTTAATAACTGTATACATGCATCCGGCGCTCCGACGGGCGAGAGGAGCAGGGCAATGGGAGCAGCGTTCAGGTCGGCAGTGTGCAGGGGAATTTTAATGCTGAATTAGTCTATCTGCTTCCACCACCCTGTTTATCTGCTCGGCTGCCACCTTTAGAGAGAGGAGAATCAGGGGGAGCAGCAGCAGAAGGGATGGGGAAGATCAATGGCATGGACGCAGGTTTAAGATCCCCAATTGTTTTTGAAAGGATACAGGGCAGATTCCGGGTCTGCTCATTGTCAGGGACATTCTAGCCAGGAACCACCCTCCCCACCTCTCTCCCAAACCTCTGTGTGCAAAGCATTACTACCAGCAGCATTGCACAGGGGGCTATACCCAGGGGCAGCTGGTGGTTCAGGAGACACGTGCATTGCTCTGCAACCTCTCTCGGAGTTCAGGGAAAGCCTGAATCGCGGCTGAAATCTCCCCCTCCGCACGCAGCAAACCCTGACATGAGCCTGTGCTTGCTGAATAGCCAGGTTTGGTCCTATTTGTGCTGGCTCAGAGGCTCCATTTTGCAAAGGGAGACCCTCAAAGTGCAACGGCTGGCTACCTTTATTCCCACTGCATGTGCAAGATCCACCTCTGCTGAGCCCTGCCAGCACTTGTAAACGTAATTCCCCTTTTGCATGCACAGTTGTCTGTTTTGCACGTGCAAAAAGGGCCCACTCACAAGTGCAAACCCGGCCTTTCCAGGCACCATTCTGGCAGCATCTGAGAGCACTGCTCCATCGCAGTATGGTTAAAAACCAAATACAGGGGAAAATCAGCTCTTCCTTTTACTCCCTGCCCGTGTCAAGTCCTGAACCCTCGGATCCATTTTGCTATGGCGAGAATTAACAAGCCTGATTCTCCCCTCACACCGGTGTAAATCTGGACTAGCCCCATTGAATTGAATAACAGTGGTGTAGAACCAGCGAGAAGAGGAGAATCACACAACGACCCCAGTGCCAACCTGCCACATCTCGCTCAGCTAAAGAGACAGCTCCCTTAGTTGTAACTGAGTTTAAAGGGAAAGGCTTTAAGGAGCGAGGATTTTGCTGCGCCTCTCACAATGAGACACTCAAAGTCTCATTCGTACTGATTTGGAAATCACCCTGGTATCAACTGCCATGGCTTGACAGTCCTGCTGACATCACAGTGACGGATGCGTTAGAAATAACTAGCTAGATAGCTAGACCCACACACAGCTAGGGGCACACCCATCATTTCACTCCATTGCTTTGGTTACTTGCATTATCATTAGCTCCCATAAAGGAAACAGAACTGTGATTGGGGTCGGCAATGGACCCATTTTAGAAGCCTCATTTACAATGTAATTACTGCTGTCAGCAGCAGATGAACACGGAGGATATATTTTTACTTTTTCTGGCTTACACATCATGGTCTAGGCAGGTGGGTGTAAATGGAGGCTGTTAGAGATATTTATATGCCATTGCTGACAAGTTCTGAACACGGGGGAACTATACGCTATATTATTTTTGTAAAAACAGTGCACATTAAGCAAATGGAAACATACCCAGACCCAGCATATCTGCCGTAACAGAGGCACACACGAGCCAGGTTTTCAAAAGAGCTCAGGCTGCCTTTTAGGCACCTCAAGGAGGGCCAGATTTCCCAGTGGGCTCTGCACCCAACATTATGTTACAGCAGTGCGTCTACACCAGTATAGCTGTAAACAGTTACTGGGGAACGGTGCCAATAGATGGCCCTCAAAAATCGGTAGCGTCGTTTCTGTGTTCTGCAGGCCCAACCAAAAGTAGGTTGTAAATGGCTTTCTCTGGCGGCTCTTTACCTCAGTTCTTAACTATGCGCAGAAGCCTTTTGAAAATCTGGCCAGATTCTTATGAGTGGCATGGCCTTCCAGCCAAGAGATGCCTACATTTAGAAGGTTGGTTACTACCTCTTAAGTACACTGGGATTTTGCACAATAATCACACTCATATAGCTCCTTGCTTCCACCACATTAATGTACAAAATTTTCACAGCACCCTACGGAACCCCTTACTCTCCTATTTTACAGATGGAGAAACTGAGACACAGAGAAGCTGACTTGACCAAGGCCAGACAGTGATCGTAAACAGAACCCAGGGAGCCTGACTCCTGAACTTCATCTCTAACAGATGTGACACACTGTTCCCCTGAGCCTGCTTAGCAGAGGTTACAGACTAAGTCTCCCGTGCCATGCAAGCAAGATAGCTGTGAGGGCAGCCTCTTATAAAATTGTACCATAGAGATTCATCCTGGGCTGGCAGGGGTGGTGGGTGTTGTATCAGTCAAGCAAGGTACTAACAAACTTCAACAGGTCTTTATTTTTAAAGTGGAAACCTCTTCACTGAGCTGCTGCTGCACCCTCTGTAGCTCTCCCAGCCTCTCAACTCCCTCCCCCCTCCTTCCTGTTTCCTGTCCTTTCAGACTCCCAACAGCCAGTGCTCCCAGTTCTAATAATTACAAGCAACATCTAAACACCACAGTGGGCTAATGGGCCTCTTCTCTCTCTGACTTGTGTGTGTCTATGGAGCCCAGTTTCTGCACTCTGGAGCCATTTGTGCTAGGCTGGTGTGTGGAGCTCACTGAAGAACCATTCCGTGGAAGGAGCCTCCCGCGAAAGGTAGCTTTGCTGGCACCAGCACTGTGCATTTGAGAGGGTTTCGCTGCAGTTCATACTCCCGGGATAAGTCAACGTCGGTGGCTCATGCTGGCTCTTCCGTTAGCATTGCACTCTGAGTTTATCACTCACCCGCCAACACTCACACACGCTGGGTGAAAACTTGGTAGTGTTTCACCCTGGGAGCAGAACAGGAAGCAAAACCCCATCTGGAGGGAGAGTGAGCTTCAGAGACAGCCCAGGAGCAGGGGGCTCTGAGACCCCAGTGTCTTACCTACAGAGGCCACAAAGCCAATGGGAATCAGTGACACCCATGGGAGACAAGGGGGCTAATGTCCTGGATAAGGATTTCAGGACTAGGCCTAGTATTTCTTTGCCACTTGCCCCAGAAGCAGCATGGCAATGCCTTCGGCATCGCTAGTTTGCAAAGACATGGGTGAAACCACAAGCAATGCCTGGACTTTCCCATGTCTCCCAAGCCAACAGCTGCCCACCTTACCCAGCATGAACGGGGTTGGGCGGGAGGCAGGACAGCTTCAGATGGTATAAAAATATCTTGGCCAAACTGGGATCTTCTGCAAAGTAAGAGAATCACAGAAATCAAGAGAATTTCTTGGAGGGATCTAACCAATGCAGGATTGTTCTCCATAGTCTGTTGCCTACTGGTTCGTCCAGTCCAGAGTCGAACAGACCTCACTGCAAATCCTTCCTGTTATTCAAACCTACATTTTCCTCTGCTTAATCCCATCCCATTATGCTGGGTTATACCCAGGAGGCCAACCCTGTACAATCCCCTCCTTGTTGGTGTATACACCACTCTAAATGCTTGTAGGCGGTTATTGTATTTCCCCCTTAGTCATCATTAGGGTCAGGCTTATACTTTAATGGTATTTCCATAATGAAAGTGTAGGAGGTTTGTGCAATATCCAGAGAGCTGAAATACTCTCCCGGGCTCCATCCAGCGCTGCTTTAATACAGCTTATTGTTATCTGATCCTTCGTCAAATATTCAGCACTACAACAACGCGAAAGAAATTCCAGACTAACAGAGCGGTGAAATATGGAAACAATTAGCAGAGAACTCCCATTATCCCCAAATGATGTTAAATCAGGGCAAGACCACCGACACTGCAGTCAATCGCCATCCCCGCGCTTTCTTACGCTTAAGATGAACTGGACCGGAACCGGGAAGAACGTGGCTTCTTGGAACAGGTGTAACATGCTGCAGACCAAAATTCTGCTTTCCTTCCTCGGGCTTGTATTCCCACTGACTTCAGTGAGATGTGCCTCTCATTCTGAGCCTTTCGTCGAGGTCCCCCTACGGCTTCTTGAATTCCTAGTGCAGACTGTGCTCTTGGTTACATGTGGAGTAACGCCACTGAAGTCAGTAGAGCTATCGTGGATCTACAATAGGGCAACAGAGATCAGATTCTGGCCACTGCCTTCAATTGCTTTGCAGTGATGCTGTGCACTGTTAGGGAGCCGGGGTTCTGATCTCTTACATGGCTGCAAGTCATAGCTTTGGCGAAGCCCAGGGAGCCACAGCCGTGTAAGACAGGCGTGCGTGAAGGCAGAAGCAGGTCCCCAGTGTGTTTCACCCTCAAAAATGGCTGCATTTCAGCAGTGAGTAAAGCAATCCCTTTATCTAGTGCAGACTGTAAGCCTATAAATACCTTGAAGACTTTATGTCTGTTCAGGTATGTTATTGGTTTTCATTATCCCCACTTCATGCTTCTGGGGGAGCAGAAGACCAGCCTAAGACACAAGGGCAGATTCTGCTTTTACACTGGCGTCAGCCTGGAGTGACTCCACTCGAAACATGCTGTAATAAATGATGTACTCCCCAACTGGGTCACACTGGGAACATTTAGCAGATTCCCTGGGAAAAAATAATAGCTGACTCCTAGTATTTTTCCTTCCTTTCTCTTCTCGTTGAAAAATAAAAATGTGTTTTTTCCATCTGAGCTGCTTCGGCGCTACAATCCAATAGAGAACCACTGAGGGGAAACTTGCAGTAGACAGGGTCAGAGTCCAAATGGACAACAGTCTCTGCACACAGGGCTGGAGGATCTTTTCCTTGAAACAAACCTCGGGAAGAGGAGCAAAAGGATGTGCGTGAAGCAGCAGTTGCCAGTAGGATATCAGAGGACGGTTTGGAAATGGAAGGGTATGAAATCACTCTGGGGTATTCACTAGCACCCCAGCAGCCAGGGAAGCTGAGTCAGGCATCAGGCAGTGTGGCCAACTCTTGACATTTTATCTCACAATATTTGGTACTTTTCTTAAAGTCATGGGATTGCATGAGACTCTCCGCTTCCTCCCCCGCCCCACCCCGCCCCAACCCTCCACCCAAAGGAGGTTTATAGCCCTTCACGATCATGGAAGCAGAATGTCTACACGGCATCTGGGAGCAAACCTCCCACCCCAGATCCACAGACTTGTGCTAGCAGGGCTTGTGGCGGCATGCTAAAAATATCTGTGTAGACATTGTGTCTCAGGCCTAGGGGGGCATACGCTGGAGAGCCCAGCTCCATCCTGAGCTGCACCTTCTCCACAGCTATTTTTAGCAAGCTAGCGCAAACCCCACCAGCACGTATCGGTCACTAAAACCCAGAAGCCCTCACGGACGTTTATTATTTTTAACGCGTCGGTTTTGAATACCTGAGGTTGGCGCTACCGCTGACTGCAACACATGCAGTCTTCCTTGCCTGTGGAGGGGGAGGATTTTGAATCTGTGCTGGGATTTCTATTGCTTCCCCTCCCCCCCTGCTTAATTCCAGCTGAGCGGGTTATTTTGCAGCAGGAGAAGGTTTGATTCCTAGGGGGATGATCTGCCAGGGATACTGCAGCAAAGGGCACAGCAGAAGTAGATGCAAGGGGACAGTTCGCATAGGTGAAGGGAGTGAAAGGCCAGTAGGTTACAGGGTTAGGCCAGACAAGGCAAAGAACTCCTACAGTTTGTGTTTCCTCCCTGCCCCACCCAGACCCTGGTGACAGAGACCCACTTTATACTAGGGTGACCAGATGTCCTGATTTTATAGGGACAGTCCCGATATTTGGGGCTTTTTCTTATATAGGCTCCTATTACCCCCCACCCCCTGTCCTGATTTTTCATACTTGCTGTCTGGTCACCCTACTTTATACCCAAAACCCTAGAGATACCGAATTCCTGTCTGTCATATGAGTTGCTGATGCAGGCTGAGGTTTTCAAGGATGACTTGGGATTTTGGCTGCCCAACCGGAGCCACATTCTGGGGCCTGGTTTTCAGAGGGCAGGTGCTCAGCACTTACTAAATACCAAACCCCTTTATGGCATCCCCACTGGAGCAAATGCCCCAAGACACCCAAAATCACGAGGCCTTCTTGAAAATCTTGGCCTTAGTTCTTGGTGGTTCAGGATGCAGCCAGTCATTTGGTTCTTGCAGGTTCTTGGGAGTTGAAGATTATGCCACAGACTCATCGGGAAGGTAATTTCCCCATTGACAGCAACGAATACTTTACACTTCTTGAGTGCCATCCGAGGATCTCAGAGCAATTTGCAGGTGTTAACTAATTACATTTCACACACTCCCTGGGAGGATGGGAAGGGACCACATCACCCACTCCCGAGGTGGAACGCAGCAGCTGTTTAACAGAGCACAGCAACACTGCGGGGGAAGAAGCAAAGAAGAATCCCATATCCCATTAAAACTGCAGGGGGGAAATTTGAGTCACAGTATAACCCTCCTCAGTGGAATCTGGCCAGGACAAGAGCATTAACACCACCTCTGGTTTATGTCTGTCATGAAAAGGGAACAATTCCACCCCATCCACCCCCCAAAACACCATGCTGGGGGAACTAATTTGGATACAGGCCTGGAGGGCAGATCTTAAATAATAGGAGCTGCTAGGACTCACAGCCCATCTACAGGGATCAGATGCATCTGAACTAGATTGTAAGGGCAGAGCGGTATCATCCTTTGCACCCAGCCCAGCACCCGATAGGTAAGCTACAAATAAAAAACAAAACTTCCCTGCACATTTTCTTACTTATACATCAAAGCATGGGGGGAGGGAGGGAGTGTAGTCTTCACACAGCGTAATTGGTCTGTGGGACTTGCTAACCACAAGATATCAATGAGGCTAAGAGCTTGGTAGGATTGAAGAAAGGATTAAATGCTTGTAAGGATAATAAGATCACCTGCAACTACACCATTGGTGATACACATTTATAAAAGGCATAAACCTTCCTACTTCAGGGCAAGAGGCAGCCACTGACTGGCAGAGGTCAGGAAGAAACTGCCCCTCTGGCCAGGTTATTCCAGAACTGTCTATTAGGTGAGGTTTCTTCACCATTCGTCTGAAGCAGCTGGGGCTGGACGCAGCCAGGGACAAGATTCTGGGTTAGATGCAGGACTTTGGGGCAGAGCCCGGAGCAACTCTGGAGCAGTGGAGCTGCAGGTTTTTACCTGGAGCTGGAGCAGAGCCGGAGCACAGCTCCAAAGCCCTGGTTAGATGGAGCCCTACTCTGGTCCAGTCTGGCAGCTCCTATGTCAGTGTGCTTGTGTACCTCTAACCAGGGCTTGGGAGAGGAGCTTATTCCTGCATTTGGGTGCCACTCCTTATTTTACCTGACATGGTTGTAGCATGTGCGGAGGGATTTCCTAACTTCTTCCAGAATCAGTGCACGTGGCAAAAGGCACCTTAGCAACAGCAACCAGACTTGTTTCTTTAACCCCAATACCGCTGGATGTCTCGCACCACTAATTCCCTCTGCTCGTGCCCTTCATACAGAGGGATGTGGCTCTGGATCCCCTGGTTATCCCCCGCCCTGCTGCAGCCTCGCTGATTAACAACCTTTCTATTTCCAGTGCTGACCTCACTCCCCTTAATTGATTCCCAAAGAGCTGATTGCATGGATTACCAGCTATCCACATATCAATCAGAGCGCTCCTTAATGTTCTCTCATCAGTCCTGGGCCCTGATCTTATCCGACTTCAGCCCCGCTGATTGGTAACCTTGGGACTCCGGCAATCAGGAGGTGTAGATCTTCAGGAGAGGACTGCTGCTTTCACATTGTCAGAGGGATGTCTCCCTTTCCAGGGGAGAGCAGGAGGAGATGAATTGGGGAGAGCATTCTAAGGGGTGCTGTAAAGCTTCCCTGCTTGTCTCACGGTTCCAGGATGCAGGCGGTTCACATTCCAATCCCGTGTGCTTGGGGAGCCATGACACACCCTTGACAATCGCTACGGTACAGTCTGCCGCCGTGGCTCAGAAACACCCGGTCGAAGGGAAGAGAGACGGGAGGGAAAGCGGCACCAGGAAGAATCAATTTGGCCACATAGCAGAGTCTGCTGAGGCCGCCTGTCTCAGGAAGCCATCGCTGGTTACCCTGCTGGCAAGTTGCTGGGAAGAGGATGGGATTCTCAGGAGCCAAGATGCTTCTTAAAGGGATACAGCCAGCCCAAGCTGGGACCTTCCCTTGTCTCCTGCTGTGAAAATACAGTGACCCAGTGGTAGGGCCCATCATCCCTATCTGAGCTGCAGCAGGGCAGGAGATAACTCCAGAGTGACCAGGACAATTCCTTTTAAATTGCAGGTGGAAAGAGAGCCCTTACCTCCCATCTAATCTAGCCCAGGCCCCACCTCCTGGAGAGCCAGCGCAGGCTTGTTCTCCAGGTGTTAGCTCGGACCAGTTTCAAATGATCCAAAAGATGAGTCTTCCACCCCATTTCTTGTACAGTAACATCTAGCTACCCCAACCAAGGTCAGGACCCCACTGTGCCACATAGCAAGAGATGGTCCTGCCTCAAAATGCTCACAGTCTAACTAGACAAGACAGACAAAGGATTATTAGCCCCACTCTACAGATGGGAAACTGAGGAACTGAAATGAGAAGAGTCTTGCTTACGGTCACACAGGGAGTCCAGGGCGGAACTAGGAATAGCATCCTGGTCTGCTAAGTCCTCCCCCCGTGTCTTATCCACTCAGTTTTACCCTCTGGGAATGTCTGTAATGCAAACTATGCTACACCTTGGAGAAACAGTGTAGGTGAATTTCCAGGCCCAGCCAGCTCCTCGCCTCAGGCCCCCCGTCTAAAGAGCTCGCAAAGTCCCCTAATGAGATACGGCAGCAGATGAGAGAGTGAAGAACTCATCCCATCTGCAGGCTGAATAGTTGACACTGGGGAAGGTGCCTACATTACCCTACGTCCCCGAGTCTTTACAGCAGCTGCCCCCGGATCAATAGGTGTTTGTCAGTGACAGAATAATCACACCGCCCCGAGGCTGCTAAGTGACCGGAGGAGGCTGAGGGATCAATGAGGAATGAAGGAAATATGGCCAAGGACGCAGCCTCCTTTCCGAGGAAACACTTGTCCGGGTTTTTTTTACGGACCTTTGGTAATTGCCAATTAATTTAACCGAAGCCACTGTAAAGCAGGGACAGGAAGTCAGAAAGCGCCTGCGCAGGACGCTGAGCACTGGATTAGCACTTTGTGGAAGCTTACGCTGGGCACTGCCGGTCTTATTGACTGGAGACTGGCTTTGCCCGGGAAGGAGAATTCACCCCGTACAGATGGGCAGCACAAGGACCACGCGCCGTTTCATGCCCCTAAGAGCTTCCGCGGGACGTACATGGTGCATGGGCCTTGTCCTAGGGGCACCGTGCCAGGAGAGAGCTCTGCAGCCTCCTGGAACTTGGGAAAACGCCCTGTGGGCGTGTCCAATGTTTTGCTTTTGTGGTTCGTCTCAAGAACTGGGGCCACCATTAACTCTCACCCCGAGAAGCACCTCGCTCCCACTCCAGTCTAGCCGCCTGCGCGCACATTTCCAGGGGAGAGGGAAACCCCACAAAGAGCCCAAGGCCACACAGAGAAATCAGGTATATTGTTATTTAGACAGACTCCAGTCTGCCTCATCCCATCACCCCTCCTCCTTCCATCCCATCACCCCTCAGACCACCACATCAGTCCATCTCCACGCCGTCCCTTTTCCTGTCTTCCCGTCCTCTCCCCATCCACCCTGTTACTTCTCCATATTTTACCGGACTCAGAAGTGGCCTCCCTCAGGAGGCAATCCTCTAGCAAACAGCACTTGGTGGCCTAGGGAGGTAGAGAGAGGTCAAGGCACCAGCCTTTCGCTTCAAATAGGCCCAGTGACCAACGTGATCGGCTTCATGAACCTCTCCACAGCAGGGGAGGCCCACGTCACAAAGCCTGGACCCAATGTGCCCCCATGAGCCGTTCCCACGTGAGGCGCCAGTAGCACCCCACAGCCTGGTGATGGGTGGTATAGAAGAGCAGGGTGAGGGGGACTGCAGGCTGGGACAGAGTGGCCTCAGCAGTGGGGACCGATTGCCCAGGGCTGGAAGAGCAAGGGGTGCTGCAGGTCAGGATTTGCGTGCACTGAAGGAGCTCTCTGTGGGGAGCCCAGAATGAAAGCAGTGGACGGTGCCGCGGGATTGAGGTTGATCAGCAGCTACACTTGGGTGGGAGGCAGTGGGCCTGATTGGCCGGAAGCACCACAAATCCAGAAGGTGAGCCATGGTCCAAGCCCTGTGGCAGGCCACGGCGTGGGCACAGAGCCTGGGCATTTGCTGAACGGCAGGACGCTGGTGCCGGCCTCCCCGGTGCACCAGGAGCTGCCGTGCCTTCCCTAACAAGGCTGTGATTGAGCTGCTGCCCTCGCCTTCCCGAGCGCCATCATCAGCACTGAATCCCAACAGGAACTCATTAAGACATACCTATTAAAGGGCGCAGCAAGCAGAAAATGCCTCCCCACAGGTTTCCCGGCCCCAAAGAGCCGCCTCTAATAGGCTCGTGTGTTGCTGCCAGACAGTTTGTCAGAGCACAGATGAGTTTGCTTGGGCTTCACAGGCTGCTGGGGTGGAGAGGGGGGGCAGAGTTGCTGTATATCACAAGAGCTACTGCACGGTAGCCCCACAGGCTCTTTGATCCATCTCCACTCTACTCCCACTCATCCATTGACTCTGCCACTCCCCTTCTCCCCTTCCTCCTCCCTCTCTCTTCTCCCATCTCTCATTCATGCCTTCTCCCTCCCCCAGCCATCCCCAGATCTCTCTTCCTCCATCTTCCACCCTTGGTTGCCCGTTCCCCCTGCTCATGCTGACAGCATGGTCCCCTGGGAGAGGGAAGGGGCCGGCAAGATGGAAGAGCACACGTGTATGTTCCTAGGGGCCCATTCCCACCGCAGGATGAAGCCAATGGCGGTGACTGGTGTCCTGCAGCAGAAGAACCCAGGCCCTGCAGTGCATCATGGCTAAGAACCCTTTGGGAGAGTTCAGTACCAAGTCACTTGGATGCAAATATAGGAGCTTCCCTAGAGTGCTGCTTCTTCTGATCGGGATCTAGGACTGGTTCCTTAGGAACAGGGAAGCTGCCTACTTCCCTCTTATAAGGGAGGCAGGTTAGAAGTCATGGAGCAGGCCCTACACTGAGATGAGTGGGGCTACGGGAACTTGCTAAGGGATAAGTTTAACATAGGGCTGCTCCGGTGGTTTGGGTGCTAGTCTGGGCAGTAGGAGCTCTGGGATAAAGTCCCTGTTCTACTGCAAACATCCTGGGTGTGACTACCCTGAGGGGTGCCAAATAAGTGACCTAAGTAGATAGCTTGTAGGGAGTAATGTATGAGAGGGGTGCTCTCTCTTCTTTGTTTGGTGGGGTTGCACTAGGAGTAAATTTGGTGCTTAAGGTAGTCTAAGAACGTATACCTTCATGTCAGCGGCACTGCTATGGGTACCCACAGTATGCCAACATTTTTATGGCTGACTTAGAACAACACTTCCTTAGCTCTCATCCCCTAATGCCCCTACTCTACTTGTGCTACATTGAGGACATCTTCATCATCTGGACCCATGAAAAAGAAGCCCTTGAGGAATTCCACCATGATTTCAACAATTTCCATCCCCTCCATGCCCCCCCCCCCCCCCCAAATCAACTTCAGCCTGGACCAGTTCACACAAGTGATCCACTTCCTGGACACTACAGTGCTAATAAGCGATGGTCACATAAACACCACCCTATACTGGAAACCTACTGACCGCTATACTTACCTACATGCCTCCAGCTTCCATCCAGGACACATCACACGATCCATTGTCTACAGCCAAGCTCTAAGATATAACCGAATTTGCTCCGATCCCTCAGACAGAGACAAACACCTACAAGATCTCTATCAAGCATTCTTAAAACTACAATACCCACCTGCTGAAGTGAAGAAACAGATTGACAGAGCCAGAAGGGTACCCAGAAGTCACCTACTACAGGACAGGCCCAAGTAACAGAACGCCACTAGCCGTCACCTTCAGCCCCCAACTAAAACCTCTCCAGCGCATCATCAAAGATCTACAACCTATCCTGAAGGACGATTCCTCACTCTCACAGATCTTGGGAGACTGGCCAGTCCTCGCTTACAGACAGCCCCCCAACCTGAAGCAAATACTCACCAGCAACCACACACCACACAACAAAAACACTAACCCAGAAACCTATCCTTGCAACAAAGTCCGTTGCCAACTCTGTCCACATATCTATTCAAGTGACACCATCACAGGACCTAATCACATCAAACACACCATCAGGGGCTCATTCACCTGCACATCTACCAATGTGATATATGCCATCATGTGCCAGCAATGCCCCTCTGCCATGTACATTGGCCAAACCGGACAGTCTCAACGCCAAAAGAATAATGGACACAAATCTGACATCAGGAATTATAACATTCAAAAACCAGTAGGAGAACACTTCAATCTTTCTGGTCACTCAGTAACAGACCTAAAAGTGGCAATTCTTCAACAACAAAACTTTAAAAACAGACTTCAAGGAGAAACTGCAGAACTGGAATTAATTTGCAAACTGGATACCATTAAATTAGGCTTGAATGAAGACTGGGAGTGGCTGGGTCATTACACAAACTGAAAGCTATTTCCCCATGCTAGTTTTCCCCTACTGTTACTCACACCTTCTTGTCAACTGTCTGAAATAGGCCATCCTGATTATCACTACAAAAGTTTTTCTTCTCCTGCTGATAATAGCCCACATTAATTAGTCTCATTAGAGTTGGTATGGCAACACCCATCTTTTCATGTTCTCTGTATATATCTTCCTACTGTATGTTCCACTCCATGCATCTGATGAAGTGGGTTTTAGCCCACGAAAGCTTATGCCCAAATAAATTTGTTAGTCTCTAAGGTGCCACAAGTAATCCTGTTCTTTTTGTGGACACAGACTAACACAGCTGCTACTCTGAAAGCTGAGAAATGCTTGTGCCACCATAACTTCCATCTAGATACTTTCTGAGCGGGTGCTATTAAAAGGGCCTTGCGCTTACCAGACACGAGCCCTCTTCAAGTTGCCCTGATTTCCCTTCACACTAGCTGAGCTGGTGCAAAGGGACCATGGGGCAGGCATTACCCCACCTGCCCCAGGGATACCCCTACTGTGGCAGGGCGACTATGCCCAGGTGCACAGCTGGCTCTGCAGCACCCCCAGGTCCAGGGCATTCCGGGGTGGGCTCGGCGCTGTCCTCACCACCACAGTCCCTGAGTAGGGGAGGCAAAACTACCTCCCCTCTAAAGGCGGCAGTAGGGTGGAGCAGATGGGGTACCAGCCTGAGAGTCAAAAGACCTGGGTTCTATTGGTGGATCTGCTCTTGTTCTGTGTGACCCTGCACAAGGTGCTTCCACCTCCATGTCCTTTGATGGACAATGCTAGAGATATGTGAATGATTGCCATTAGAACCACCCAAAGGTTTGGAGCTTTTCCACCCTTCCCTTCCCCCAGGAGAGTAGGAGGGATCCTTTACAGGCCAGAGCCCTCTTGCAAGATCTGCAGCACTTCCCCCAATTAGCAGAGTCTGGGCTGGGTTGGTGCTAGGAGCTGGGCTTGCCCCATGCAGACCTTACGGAGGGCAGAGTGGAGGAAGCCAAGTTACAGAGCCCTGGGGTTTAGCAGGGAAGCACACAGGTGGCATTTGGGTTTGTTGTCAGATTCTCCCCTTCATGCCCCTAGCCAAACTGGTGGAAAGAACGCGACCATGGGGCAGAATGCAAAGAGTCGACCTGCAGAGGCTTCCCCGTGAGATCCCTCAGTTACACTGGGATAAGCTTCCCAGCAGCAAACCTTGTTCCACAGAACCAGCTTTGCTCTCACCAGAGTCCCCATGGTGAAGGGAGGTGAGAGCAGCTTCCAAAAGCTGGGGACACCACTCAAAGCACAGGCTCCCTGGCCTCTACTCCAGATTGTGCTACTAACCTGGAGCAGTTGCACTGCTGCTCTATGCCTCGGTTTCCCCATCGGTAAAATTAAAGGATCACGAGACTTGCACAGCCCATGGGGATGGTGTGAAACTTGACTCGTGTGTGAAACGTGACTCGTGTGTGTGAAGCACTTGACAATCCATTGAGGGAAGGGCACAGAAAAGGGGTGGCATCAGCATGTGTCACTTCCAGCCCCAGTGGAGAGCCCTGGATACCAGTGCTGACCTGAAATGGGCTCAGAGTGCAGACTCTGGGAGGAAGTGTCAGACTCAGTGTAAGGCCAGAAGGGACCTGCTTGTCTGATCTCCTGTAGATCACAGACCATTCGATTTCACCCATTTACCCCTGTACTGAGCCCAATAATGTGTGTTTGGCTACAGCATCTCTTCCCCAAAAGCACCCAGTCTTGATATGAAGACATCAAGATCTGGAGAATCCACCAGCTCCCTTGGTAGCTTGTCCCAATGGCTAATCATCCTCACTGTTAAAAATGTGTGCCTTGCTTCCAGTTGGAATGCGGCTGGCTTTAGCCTCCAGCCATTGATTTCTGTTCTGCCTTACTCTGCTCAATTAAAAAGCCCTACGATAGCTGCTATTTTCTTCCCAGGAAGGTACTTACACACTGTAATCAAGTCCCCGGTCAATCTTCCTTTGGATAGACTATACAGATCGCCTCTCGCTGTACGGCATTTTCTCCAGCCCGCGAATCATTCTATGGCTCTTTCCTGCACCCTCTCCAATTTTTCAACAGCCTTTTAAAAATGTGGACACCACTATTCCAGTCTCGGTCTCACCAGTGCTGTACATGGAGGTAAAATCACCTCCCTCCTGCTATTCGCTCCTCCTCTCTTTATACATCCAAGACCTGCATCAGCCCCTTTTTCCTGTAGCATCACACTGGGAGCTCATTTAGTTGCTAGTGCACTATGACCGCTGGATCCTTTCCAGAATCACTGCTTCCCAGTATACAATCCCCAGATCTGTAGGTATGGCCTGCGTGTCTTGTTCCGAGATGTACTGCTTTGCGTATGTCTCTATTAAAACACATTTTGTATGACTGCTCTGTCCTCATCATTACTTACCACTCTGCCAGGCTTCATGTTGTCTGCACATTTTATCAGCAGCAATTTTATGTTTACTTCCAGATCATTGAAGAAAATGTTGAATGGCCTCTGGTCTGGTATCAATCCCTGAGACAGCCCAGGGTTATCCAGATAACCTGGGCTGGATTTTCTGTGCCCACCTGAAATGGGCTCAGGTTGCAGGAGGAGAACCTGGACTGGATGAGTGTAAGGGAAGCATGATATCTGCAAGGAAGCTGTGGATGGTTCCAATAGTCCTACTGATCAGCAGATCCTCCAACCAGTTCCCCCTCCCAGTGGGTTAATGTGGGCCAGAGGAGAACAATTAACCTTAAGTGCTGCACCTGGAGGGGAGCCAGGGCTAGAAAGGGCCTAATAGCCAATAAAGCCCAGTTGTGGGCTAGAACTGGGCTATCATGAGAAAGCAAGTGCAGGCAGAGCTCTGCAGTGATTCTGTAGATGCACAGGGAGTTGGCTAGGGACAAGGAGGAGATCCAGGGGGAGAGTAAGCCCTGGGGAGTCTGGCAAGAGGCTGAGAAGGGTGAACTAGCCATGGGGAGCAGAGGAATTTCCAGCAGTACACCAGAGACAGGCCAGGAGCAGAGAGGGGGGATAGGGAGGAGCCCAGGGAAATACCAACAGCGGCTGGGAACGAGCACAGCTAGGTTGCTAGTCAGAGGTTCCCAGGGCTGGAACCCAGAGCAGCCCCTGGGAAAGTGGGCCTGGAGCTAGGGAGCGGAAGGCTGTCTGAGACAGCTCTGGGAAGCTTGTCTGGTGAGGCTTCATTACCCTGGAAGGTGGGGATTGCTATCTAGTGACCTGGGCAGCATAGGCGCCTACTCCGTGGGTGCTCTGGGGCTGGAGCACCCACAGGGAAAAATTGGTGGGTGCAGAGCACCCACCGGCAGCTCTGCCCTGGCCCCCCCACCCAACTCACCTCACCTCTGCCTTCCCTGAGTGCGCTGCTGCTGCTCTGCTGCTCCCCTCTCCCTCCCAGGCTTGCCATCGAATAGCTGACTCCCGCGGCAAGCCTGGGAGGGAGGGGGGAAAAGCGGAGCAGCGACAGCTTGCTCAGGGGAGGTGGAGCGGAGGTGTGCTGGGGCGGGGAGCAGTTCCTCTGTCCACCCCCCCAGGTTACATCCTGTGGCCCTCCCCACGGCCCCCCCTGCCCCAGCTCACCTCCGCTCTGCCTCCTGCCCTGAGTGCGCCCTCGCTTCTCCCTCCCTCCCAGGTTTGCGTGCGGCAAGCCTGGGAGGGAGGGGGGTGGAGGGGAAATGTGGCATGCCCAGGGGAGGGGGCAGGGATTTGGGGAAGGGGTTGGAATGGGGGTGGGGTGGAGTTGGGGCGGGGCCAGGGGCGGGGGAGGCGCGAGCACTCGCCGGCGCCTGTGCTGGGCAGAGGGGTGGGTCATGAAGAGGGAGTACCCCGAGCCCTGGAGAGAGGAGGGGGGGGCCCACAGCATGAGCCACCGAGGGAAAGGAGCGCCAGTGGGGTGACAGCACAGTCCCACACCCAGCCCCAAGGAAGCAACCTGCAATGGGTGGACCCCTTACACCCACTCTCAGTCTGATGCACGTCTTGCCCTCCGTCCCTTCCACCTGGGAAGGGAGGGGGGCTTTAGGGGCAGCCTGCAAGGGGACCTGAAGAGAGAATCCAGGCCCTTCCACTTAGGTCACATTTCTGAATGGTGCGCTCCTCTTCTCTCCTCCCCCTGATGACATAAATCGTGGGGTATTTTAGGGGCTTGTCATTTAGCACCTATCATTCTTCCTGGGTAACAGCATTACAGCCTCCGTGGCAGGCCGCTAATGCAGTTTGCAGCTGCGCTGTGGCGCCGTGGATTTGGCCGCCGGGCGGGGCGCATGCTATAAAGGAGGAGATTCCTAATATGGGGAGACAGTAATGAAAAGAGCGGCTGCCCTGATGAGGTAGCCGGGCTGCCAGAGGGGAAGGGGAACCTGCTAATACCTAGCCCCTCGTGCCTGGCAGGTGACAGGGAGATGACAGCTCCCACTGAGCGCTGGCTTCCTGCTTCCTCAAAGCCTCCTGCCCAGGGCATGATGCCTGAGGAATCACTTCTCCCCCCAAGCCCCATCCTGAGGACTTGGCCCCGGGACCTCATGCTGCCTCCTAGCACCATGCCCTGCTCCCCCAGCACAGCCCTGGCCTGCAACATTACTGGAGACCCCCTGCTCCCCCCTTTCCCGCCATGTTCTGCTCCTCCAGCCCTGCCCTATTCTTTCCCCGTGTTACAGGAGTGCTGAGCAGGGATGCTGCTGGCTGCACTGTGTCCTTGTCCTGCCATACTGCACAGTACGAAGGAATAACGTCAGCAGGGGCCCTGGGGATTCGTCCTCAGAAGGCATGTTCCTCCTTGTTTGTGTACTGCCCTCTGCCTTGAGGGCCCTTGCCAAAGGAAATGACCCTTACAGCTTAGAACAAATCTCTGTTTTGATTAGCTGAGCTCCTAAATGATTTATAATCAGCATAATACAATAACAGAGAACTCCCTAATCAGATTAAGCCTCTCTGCTCTGTCTGGGGCTTGGGTTGTAATCTCTTCCTCTTCTCTGCCATTGATTTTATTTTCAGGCTCCCATTCCCTCTCAGCCCCTCGCTGAGGCCCCAATTAAAGAGCTCTCCGGCCAGCAGGTACACCCTACGTGGCTTTATCAATCGCACTGCATGGGAGCGGGCCAGATGCTACCGCGGAGTTTAATTGAGTGGTGAAGGTGGCTCCAGTTGCTTCCTAACAGCTGAAGCAGCAATGGACTGAAATATAAACCTTCTTGCTTCAGATCATAAGGCAGCCTCGAAGTGATGGGTTGGAAGGGAACTTCCCCTGATTTGCAGTCCCCTGCTATCCAGTGCTAGCCTCTGCCCCACCCCTCACTCTGCCAGTGCATTGTAATCCCGACCCACAGCCTCACTACTACCCAGACCTGGGCTACCCAAACCCACCACAGGATCCCTGCCTTTCTTTCTATGTCACCCATGTAAAGTCACAGCAACAAGGAGTGAGATTCTGTGGGGACTAGAACCAGGGTCGACAGGCTGGCCGACCTTTTCGCACTGCTACATGGCAGCCATGTATGCGTTATCACACAGATAAACACCACAGGAAGTACTGCCTTGGAAGGCTGGATTGACAGCTTCCCTTGTGGCCCCTGATTGGTCCAGGCATCCTATTTAAGCCCAGGAGGAGTTCCAGAAAATGTCTCTGCAACAAGGTGGATTACCCTGCCAGCTGTAGTGATGGGCCTGCCTCTTCACTCTCTCTAAGACCTCTGACCGTTGGCTCTGACTCCTTGTTCCTGACTCCGGCTCTCACTTTCAGTGCTGTTCCTGGCTGCCACTGCTCTGACCACTAGGCCTGACTGTCCACGGCTCAGTTGTGGCGCAAGGTCTAATTTTAGGCATCTGCACATCTTGCTGGCCTGTTGGCCTTATTATTATTTATTTATTTGCGCTATTGTAGTGTCCAGGGCCCCGTTGTGTTAAGCACTGTACCAACAGAGAACAAACAGATGGTCTCTGCCCCAAAGAGCTTGCAAGCTAAGAGGAGACATTGGGTGGATACAAACAGACAGGGGAGTCCAAGCAAACAAAGAGACAACATTAGTCAGCGGGTGCATCTGCACATGTGCAGCTAATTTATTATTCAAAACATATGCAAATTTCTTCAGAAAATTCCCACACCCTCTCCCTCTTGGATAAATTTACCCCAAGACAAGGGACTAGCCACAAGACCCCTATGCATGGCTGAAATCCTACTTATACCCTCTTCCGTAATCTGAGCAGTTCATAGGTCCTGCACTGGATCCTCCACATGGGCGGGGGGAGGCGGAGGAATCTCACCATCTGGGAATTTATCGCAATCAGCTTGCTGTGAATATTTAAAATGTGGACTGCCGTGTTGGTGAGTTGCATGTCACACGGCATCTTTTTTTCTGTCCCCCGACTGGAGGATTTAGGTAGCTAAGCAACAGCATGCAAATGGTGAATTTTGAATAGGACAATCGAATGAACAAATTTGCTTTGGGTGAATTCAAAATTTGCTTTGGGTGAATATCGAGGGCTTAAAATGTGCTGTTCATGAGGATTCTACCCACGAATGCCCAAGGACTTGAACATTTGGTGACTTCTTGAGGTCCCTTCCACCCCTACTTATGTATGATTCTATATAATTGCTATCTATTCTACGGGTTTTATCCCGCCGCCCATCACGGTGGTATCTGAGCGCCTTCCATGTAAAATCGAGAGTAACAGCAATGTCCCTAGTGGAGTTTGTTGAGCTTTTAGCACTTCTCCCTTTTGGGGGGTAGAAATACCTCTGCTTGGGGTATTTTTGTGATTTGATTGAATGGTTTATTATAAACTTCAGTGGGTTTATTAAATGTATTTGTTGTTTGGGAGTGAGGGTGGGAGTAGATGGGGTGTCAATATGGTGAATTGCTATGGTGGAAAGCTTTTCCAAAGAGGAAGGTTTCAATTCAAACAAATACCTGGAAATCTTGTTCTCCACCATTTACTCAGAGGCTCTTGGGTGACATGGAAAATTTGCCCTTCTCCCTGAACTGGGGACCCTGATTCCTGCATCAGGACCTACACTTGGGCCTGACTTCCAGTTACACTAAGGCTCTCAGGTAGAAATGGTACCTTGAGGGTCCCTCCGGCCATTGTAGAGCCCTGAAGTTGCTTCAGCTAGCACTGAGATCCCAGCAAGCGGCACAAAGTGGAGAAGGCAAAGGTAACTTACAGCTCTGTTCCCCACTCCCCACCCCGTTACCCTCCATCCCTGCCTCAAGCAGAAGCAAAGAATCACTGGGACTCAGACCCTTCATTTCTTATCTATTCTAGGGCCACTCCCAAAGAGGGGATTAGAGCAACAGAGAATATCAATGCAATCAGCTGTTGACAGATCCCTGAGAGCAACTATAGAAACAGTGAGCTGGGCCCATCGCCCGGGGACCTAGCGCTGACAGCTATCTCTTTGTGGCAGAAACATACGGCTTTCACTCTGGCTCAGTCATGCTCTTAAATAATTAAGCCAAGGAGTTGTGAATTAAGCATGAAATACTTTTTTATAACAAAGAAACCATGCAGCTGGTTTTAAGTTGGGACTTTTCTTGGGTGGATTACACAGGAGCTACGCTTGCAGACAATGTTTTGCTAGCTTTCTTTGAGGGGAGAGAACAACTTATGCATCAGCCACACAGGTGGGGCGGGGGCCGGAGGAAATGGACTCACAGCACTGTTTAATCTGTGTTGTATACAGATAAGATATCCACATATGCTCACTCATACGTTGCTTGTATGAGCATGGAGCTTAGCACCCCAATCTCCGGATTCCCGCTCCAGAGAGCTGAGTTCTACTCCCAGCTCTGGCACTGAGCTGCTGTGTGGCCTTGGGCGTCTCTTTTTCCCCTCCAACCCCCCTCTCTTGTCTACGTAGAGTGTATGCTCTTTGGAGCAGGAGCTGACCCAACCCTTACAGCACCCACCATAGCGGACCGCTGACTTTGCCTGGGCCCTCAAGGTATCCCTGGAACATAAGAAGAAAGGTGATAGCTGTGGCCCCACGTTGGTAGAGCTCACTGCAGCATCAGGCCCCATGTGACAATTTGCATAGCCGGGGGCTAAACCTTTCGAGCCCTTCACCTGGACTGGGGCCACCAATCCATTTCCCTTCTTCTAACACTCCAAACCCTGAAGCAGCTTCAGACACCTGCCTTTTTCCCTTCTTTTTCCCACCCACCAGAGCAAACTTTTTCCTCCTCCTTCAAGTTGCGGAATTTTCCCCAAAGAACATTACCCTTGACCTGAGCCTCAGAGCAGGTCAGAAAAGGATTTTCCACCATAGCATCCCCTCGCCTGGACCACCACCCCATCTCGTTAAGCTTCAGTCCCAGACTGGTGACCGTTTTCCTCGACACACAAATGTTCTGGCTTTGACGTCTTAGGGCCAAACCCTGAAGTCAGTTTGCACCAACAGAGGATCTGACCCTTGAGATATCAGGGCTAAAGACAGAAGTCCTATCCCGATGGAAAAGGGAGATTCCCAGCTCCCAGTGGGATCCAGCTTCTAGCCCCGGGGGGGGGGGGGGGGTTTATAAGACTATAAAACGGTGACACATTTAGGAATTGAAAAACTAAGGACACAACTGATGGGTCTAATTAGCAGCTTCTCCTCCAGCCCCTATTTCCACCTCAGAATTGTCAGCATCCCGTCTGTCTTGCAATAAGAGCACACATGAGTCAGGAAAGTTCTATCTCTGCCTATCACTTTGTGAGAGGGGATTGGATCCATGAGCAAAGTCCAGGAGTGAGCCCTGGCTCCTATTTTGGTACGGTAGAGGCACTGGATATAGGAGTCTCTGGGCTGCATTCCTGTAGGAAATCACAGGCCTTGGTGAAACATCACCCATGGTTGACCTAAAGTAGCTGGACTCCTGCCACATCAGGTTCTGTACAAAGAGTTTACATCAGGTTTTTTTTAATTGCTGGTTTCTCCACTCTGCTCTTTCCACCCGGAACCTGACCAAGGGAACACCTAATTTTGCTGGCATAGAGGGTGCTGGAGGACATGAGGGGATCATCTGGGGAGATGTGCACGGGAAAGATGACATGGCTCAGAGGGCTGGAGATGCCCCCCTTTTTCCTGCACGGCTAATGCTGCCGGCAGAGGATAGTCAATGGGCCATCTCTCTCCGAGGCACTCGGCCAAATCCTGCAAGGGCACCCTGACCTGCTCTGCAGTGAGACTAGCCAGCACAGCTGATGAGCCCACAACTGGCTGCCAGGCTGTAGTTTCCTTCCTACATGCAGCCTGGCAGCTGAACATGTCGGCTTGTCTTCAGGGTCTAACCCATTTCCCTGCTGCAGGGCCACCCCCAGCCGTGTCCTCTCGCCACAGGAGATGGCATCAGGCAGCAGGTGAGATAAGAGCATTGTCGCTCTCCTGCTGCATGTAACAGTAAGCTCTCTGCAACAGGGACTGTCTGTGTGCAGCGTCTCGCACAATGGGGTCCCGAGCCAAGTCAGGAGCTCCTAGGAGCTACTGCAATGCAAATACATAATAATAATAATTACTCATTTATTCCAAAGCAGGCAGCCTCTCCCACCACTCGGTGCCTAACCTGTAGCACCCATTGCTATTGCTGTACTGGTCCCAGACACACCATGGCCAGTGCCCCTCAATCCTGGTACGCAGCCCACCCTGCTATTCCAACCGTTGGCCCCTACACAACTCTGATGATTAAATCAAACCTTGCTTGTCGTCGTCCCCCCCCCCCCCCCCCCCGGCCTGCTCATATTCCACACCCAGCGCCCACATATACCCACACCGTCAGCTCTCCCTATGAAAAACAGCAGGGTGGGAGGGCATGCAAGCATGTCCATGTAAGTGGAACAAATGAGCATGTGAGTGGAAAAAGTCTGCGGCAACTACGGGTATGTCAGGGTGTGGCGAGTGTGCGAGCACTTGGAGAAGGCATGGGACCGAGTGTGCAAGGTGTGAGCAGATGAGCAAAATTGGCTACGCAAGTAAAAGCCAAGATTCCATCCAGCTCCGTGTAGTTACCTTTGCTCTGTGTGATTAGTGGATTCCCACTGGCTCTGTTAATAGCCTGGCTGGCATTGTACAAATCTCATTAGGCCCACAGGATCTTTATGGCTTTGGACCAAGCAAAGTCCGGAAGGTGTTTCCAGTTCTTCTGTTAATGAAGAAAAACAACAGCAGAAACTCTCAGAGGAGAAGCGCAGTTTGTACATTACACCTGCCAGGAATACGCTGGGGAGAAAAGACGAGCCTGTGAGATGGGAAAAGAGAGGGCTGTGTTAATAGCAATTAATAATAAATAGCCATCATAATTAATACGAAGCGTTAATAGAATATGCTCGGGAGATTAATTAAATTACTGATTAATGGTTAATAGCACAACACCATCACCGTCCCTGTCGCCTAGTCTTACAAAGTGAGGGTCATTCTTGACTCCTCCTGTTATTAATTTGTATTGCAGGGATCCCGGATGCTGTTGTGCTGGGTGCCGTACCAACACAGAACAATGACTGTCCCTGTCCCAAGGAGCTTACACTACAAGATGAGACAACCAAGGGACTGGGGAGCATTGTTCTGCATGGAGAGCAGTGGCCCCAGCACCCCAGTTGCCTAACCGTTGTCTTCCTTTTCCGATGAAGCTGCTCGCAAGGAGGTTGGTTATGAGGGTAACAACAGATGGACTTCACAATTGAGCCTGTTAGGAAACAGACCGAGCCCAGCCACTCAGATCACCTGCTCTCAGTTTTCGCTCCCAGCCTGCCGCTGGATTTGAACAGGTGCCTGTCCTTCTCCAGACCCTCCACACCACCATGCTGGTTTTTTTTCCTATGGCTTGCTGGAGCCAGGATCTCCCCTTGCTTCGCTTCCCACCACCTGCTGTCCCTGGGTGAGAGAGCAGAGCTCTTGCTTTATAACCCAAATAATATGCCCTCTGGCCAGGACTCCGCAGGCAGAACCAATGTGGTAATTAACACAGATTATTCCTTGTCACCATAGAAACAAGACCATGGCGGGGGGAGGGTGCGTCAGAAGGAAGAGCATTTCCAAAATTCAGCCTGGCCCCTCCTCAGCCTTGACACAAGCACCCCCAATGACTCTAAGCCGCCTTCCCAACCTGATGAGAGCCTGGTCGCTGTGTCTCATGTTGCCGAGTGACTCACAGAATACAAAGGCTGCATCAAGCATCTGTGTTATTATGCGGTGCTTAGGTACCACAGTGATGGGGCACCTTGGAGATACCTTAGATGGATAGATGGCCTAATCGATAGATGATAGATGGCAGGGAGATACATAATTTGCTTTGAGCTGGGGACTGAGCAGTAGGGCTTCAGGGTTCTACCCTAGCACAGAGGCTGATTCCATGTATAAACTTGGCTGAGATTCCTTTACTTAGGTTGTAAGTTCTGGGTAAGGAACTGTCTGCTTGTTCAGTTTGCACAGCGCCTAGCACAATGATGTCCTGGTCCCAACTGGGGTACCTAGGTGCTATTGCTAAGCAAATAATAAATCATCCACTAATAGGCTGGTTTGAAAATGCTGGCCGCAGCCTCTTTGCCTCAGTTTCTCCATCTGTAAACTGGGGACAGCTGTAGAGAACCAGATCACAGCAAGGTTGAGAGGCTTGAGTGGCACAAAGTGCTTTGAGAGCCCCCAGTGCACAGTACTAGAAAAAGACAAAGGATGATCACTTTCTGCCTCTGCTAAGGCTCCCTGGTCCATGTCAAGCATGTAACCTGCCCATGGGGGATACCAGGCAGGAGAAATTAGAGATAGCATCTGTTTATTCTGTTGCCAAGGTCTGAGTTAAGGATCCTAATTGCCATTGTCTGTGAGTTTGATAGTGCACTAATCCACAAGGTGAATTATCTGTCCAGCACATGCTGCATCACTTCAGTGAGGTCCACGTCTGGGGTGAAATCCTGACCCCATTGAAATCAATGGGAGCTTTGCCTTTGACTCCACGGGGCAAGGATTTTCATGCACAGAGTGGAACCAAAGTGACATTCTAAGTCAGTTTTAAATTCCCTTCCCTGCACTCTGATCACTAACAACAGCTGAGCGGACTAACCTTGGCAGAAAGAGTTTGAGTCTCCTCTTGCTCTCACCAGATTTTCACCTTGCACCTCGCAGAGTCTGTTACACCTTTACAGTGCAAAATGACTGTCAAGTCCTGATCAATCGATGGTGGCGTTTCACACCCACTGCACACTGGAGTAAATTACTGCACTGTATGCAAGGCAGTGGAGAATTAGGCCCATTGATTTCAGTGGAGTTACGCTGCTGTAAATCAGGGTTAAAGGGGAGCAAAATCTGGCCCATGAGTCTAAATTTACTCTTCATCTGTGACTGCTGTTTGTTCAGAGGGGCCAATGCAGCTAGATGTGTCGGTTTCATTTCCCAGTTCTCTGACACCAGCCTGTTAGGATTGTTGGGGTTCCCCACACACCAGGGGAAGGCCTCGAAATCCTCTAAAAAAGTTCTGTTTACAGCCCCCACCCAAACATTTATCTGATTATTAGCCTTGATGCACATAGCCCTTTAAATTAAATAAAACTGGGGTCTGAACGAACCATACTTCTACAGCCCTGCACACATTCAGACATTAACCCAGCGAATCCTCGCAACCCCCATAACTCTGTCGACACTAGAGTTGTGACTGTGTTGTGTCTGATTTCCAGTGAACTCTAGTTACAAAGGCCGATCTAGCCATTCCACAAAGATTGGCTCCTGCACACACGAGTTCACAGAGCATCTAGACTAGCATTTACATTCATGCAGCTAACTGGAGTTAGCCACCAATTAACTGGAGTTACAACAGGACCACAGACTCCAGTCTAGACAAACCGAGGTGCTACAGTGAAGAGGGCCCTATAAGCAGATATTTGGCAGGTGGGGAAACAGAGGCACCAATGGGAGTTTGGGGATTTGCCTAAGGTGCCACAGCAAATGGGTGGCAGGGAGTAGAACTTGAGCTCCTGGGCGTATTCCCCCAGGCCAAGCTGCTTCTCGACCTGTGTAGCAGGATCATAATTAATGAGCGATGTCCCCCTGCAGAGCAAGAGAGTGGCACATGGCCTCTCGTGCTACTGCCGCTGAAACTCGAACTGAGTCCCTGGTGATCCATAGGCAGCTGAGTCGAAAAGGCCAGGAGGAGCTGGTCTCAACTGGGTGTCGTTCTCTGCACAACTCGCATGTACCGCAAAGCAGGCAAGGGCTTGATCGCAGTCTCTGGGCGTACCCGCATCAAAGGAAGCACGGACTAGCCTCCTTGTGGCCGGCGAGCCTGGCACTTACTGGCTCAGCCCTGCAGCTGGCAAGAGAACTGGAGGTGGCAAGTGCTGGGCACTGACCTGTCCTGGGGATGAGCTCGTGGGGGTATGCGTATTGGATGGTGGATGGGCTGTAAGCTCCTGCCATGGAAATGTACTGAGCTGCATGGAGGAGAATCGGTGGAAGAATTATCACAGGGAAGTGAGCGTGCCTGTTGGACAGAACACGGCACCTTCTCCATGCTCTGTGCTGCTCCTGTCTGTGTGAGTGGGGGTCCCCAGAGTCTTCTCTATCTGCTGGATATAGGGGAAGGTCCTCATTCATACCAACCCCCGGCTGCTCTCTGCTCCTCCTGTCTCTATGGGGACTTTTTATGCCCCATGGACCCCTCAGTGCCTGCTGCCTGCATGGGAGGAAGCCCTGGCTGCTCTCCAGTCCCTTCCATAGCCCATTGTTATTTCTGAGTATTTACTAATATAACTCTGGATAGTCTCCATATCCCTATAAAAGACCAAGAAAGGGGCCCTCTTCTGCAGAAGGAAACCAGGCCAGCCTGGAGGGGTTGGAGAGGATTTCCAGGCAACAAGATCCTGTTGCCTGCAGTGAAAGCCTGCCCTCAGGCAACTTATTACCCTTCCCCAGTTCCCCTGCACACATCCTTGAGGCCAGATTTGCACAAGCTCAGCCCCTACTTAGGCACTGTGGGAAATTGCCAGCACGATTATGATGGGTCCCGTGCTTCCTCTTTTTGTGCGGGGTTCAGGGCGCAGTTTCCTGCTCCTGAGCTAGGGTATCTGCTGTCCCATTAGTGACCCAGAAAAGGGTAGGGGAGAGGGAGGGACCCGGGCCCGCCCTCTACTTCGGGTCCCAGCCCAGGGGCCCTAGCGACAGTGGCAAACCACTTGAAATAGTGCTTCCTTCCCCTGGGCTACTTCCCTCTCCTGCTCTTCAGCTTGTGGGGCTTCCTGCCCTCTCTCTGCACAAGCCAGGTCTTCTAGCCAGCCACAGCACTTCTCCAAACTCTCCTCCAAACTGCTCTCTGCTCCAACACCAAACCACTCTGCTCCAACTCCTTTCCCTGGCTGATTGAAGCAGGGGGGTTTTATCCGGTGACTGGCTTCAGGTGCTCTAATTGGCTTCAGGTGCTTTTAATTAATCTATAGTAACCTTCCTTCCTTCTACAGGGAACAAGGCTTCTCCTCTATCACTCTCCTGCTGCCTTCTGGCCATGCTGTATCACAGCACCAAAACGGGTGGCCAGATTTTCACAAGAGTCCAGCACGTTGGGTGCAGACTGAGCACTGACCTCTTTGAAAATTTGATCCAAAGTGTCACAATGGGAGCTGCTGGGTGCAGGTTGGAAAATCTGGCCTTTTGTTTAGATACCTAAACGGGAGCCGGGCTCCTTTGAAACTCTGGCCCTTAATAAAAATCAAGAAGGTGCATTTCCCTGTTCTTATCTGGGCTGTTTCCTGCCCCTAGCCACCCAGGTTTCCGCTCTACAAAAGCATGATTGCTGGGGCTATATTTGTTTTCCAGCCCATTTGATCCAGCTTTGGATAGATTGATATGAAGCTTTAATCAGTGTAATATATAAAGCACTTAATTTGCCTCATTAAAACTCTGCACTCTGGATTCTCAGGATCTAGGAAATTAACTTGAGCACCTCAAAGTTTATTTGACTGAAAGAGATTATAAATAATTCATGCCTTTTTTTAAAGTCCTGGCTAGGGGATGGGGGAGAGTTCCCCCAAGGATATGCATTTCAGTTTCATTACTACCCACTGGCTGATATCGACTTTGGCGGATTCTTGTGATTCATTGGCTGTGCTCCCTTTAATTATTGTTGACTGAGCCCACTTGCTTATGAAGCAGCATGCTCCAGCAGTCGGGATGGAATGATGGGCATCAAAAGCGACTGAAGGCTTTGACACCAACATGCTGTGGGCACATCCCTTGTCCGTCTCTGTGCCTTAGGTTAGTCTTGTGGTCACCAGATCAGGATTCAGGCGACTGGGGTTCCATTTCTTGCTCTGAGCCGCTCAGCTGCCGCTGCTCTGGGATTCCCGCCGCTGGCCCCACCCAGCGCCTGCTGCTGGCCGATTCCCCCGATTCCCCAGAATGGGGCCCCGCGTCCGAGAGGGGCCCCGCAATGTCCGTTGGTGGCAATTCAGAGGCAGCTTAATCGCTACCACTGCCTCTGCAGCCGCTGCCTCGGCGGCACTTTGGCGGCAGCTCAAACGCTGCTGCCGCCTCGGCGGTATTTCGGCAGCGGGGCCCCGTCGAAATCGGACCCCACACTCCCTAAAGCCGGCCCTGGGTGAAGGAAGCCAGGCTGACAGCGCAGTCGCTTCGGCCCGCGAAGCCCCTTCAAAAATCTAATATGGCCCTCTTCTCATAAAGTTTGGAGACCCCTGGTGTAGGCCAAGGAAATTGACTCCCTAGGGCTGGACAAAGCAGTGAGTTATCAGCATTCAGCACCACGGCCAGCTCACAGATGCTGCAGCCTCTACCTGAGGGTGATGATACTGAATTTCCTTGTGCGGTGGGGGTCAAGACAGGAATCACTCATTAGTGTCTGTAAAGCCTTTGCGATCCTCAGATGGAAGGAGCTATAGAAATGCAATGAATTATTACTCACCTACCAGCCCCACACCAGGTCTTGGCTCCTCCATGTCCTGTCCTTATAGAAAATAGTCTTGGTTGATATGAGCTGGTAGTTGAACTTCTTCAAGCCAGCCGAGCCTCTCGCTCTTTCATCCAGTCGTACTACTGTACAAGGGCGATCCTACTAGGCATGGGCCAAGAATCCCTTTAGAAAGCCAAGGTGGCCATCAGAGGCTGAAAGGGGGGGACTGCCCCCTAGCATCCTTTGGTGGGAACTTCAGGCCCTACCCGTGGAATCCTGCTGTTTCTGTTATGATGAGAAATTGAATCTGGAACTGGTGGGGAGAGATAAGAAAATGTGTAACAAAGGCGCGGAGAGTGAATGCGAGCGCTCGGAGCCCAAGGAACAGAATGGAAAGTTGGGGACCTGCTGGTTTCTATCATTTTACCAAACAAACAAAAGAACCTTTGAGTGGGGATAAGTGGCGGTAAATGGGTGTGCTGCTGTGAGGGGCATCAGGCAGCATGAAGAGCTGGGGCCAGGGTCTCGAGTATCGAGGGAAGGGACTGAGGACACAGCTTCCCTAGTTCTTTGGAGACCTCGAAGGAGGAACAGAAACTAAATCCAACAGCAAGGCTGCTGTGAACACCATGGGTTAAAGTCTGGGTGTGGCCAGCAAAGAGCCTGTACCAATGGCCTCTGTATATACTGTTTCTCAGATGCCTGCACATTCTCAGCCATGCAGCTTGCTGGGCAAGCCGGCCTCTCCCCTGCCTCTCTCACTACAAGCACTGTCCACTCAGGCCAGACTCTGGAATCTTTATTACCAGTGAGGATGTGAAAGGCAGAAGGAACCTTATTAGATTTTCAGACTCCAGGTTATTTGGTAGTTAGAAATAATCTCCTTTTCATTTGTACAGGGAGCGTGAAACATGGAGCATCACACAGCAGCAGTTCTGCTGAGTGTACCTGCAGCCCATTCCAGGCGGGCACTGGACTCCAGTGCCTATTCTTCTCTTTATCTGGCGGGAATGATCGGAAAGCTGATGCTCTTCTCCCTGTCTGCTATTAGCATGCGCTGGCTTTACATGCTTGATAGCTTGGAACTTAGCATGCCAGTTTTGTAAGCCAAGAGTCATGAGTTCAATTTGCAGTGAGACCTGATTATTGTAAGTGCTTAAATTCTGGAGTGATGGACACCACCAGAAGGATCTGGGTAGATGCCTTTTCATTGTCAAAAGAGAGGCAGAGGGGGTTGTGGCTATCTAAAATCCTGGAGTGGGACTCAGAAAATCTGGATTCAATTCCCTCCTTTGCAATTCCCTGTCTGTGTTGCTTCAGGCACCTTGCTTAGGCCTGCGTTAACTATACCAGTAGAGCTAAAATGGGACATGTGAAGGGAGTTGTATCAGTCGAAAGGCGGTTTCTAGTGATATAGCTGTTCCTGTATGGGGAGGGGGATCACTCTCCCACATTAGGGCTAGTACCAATATAAATAAATAAATAAATAAATAAATATATCACACCCCTACCTAACATAGTTATACTGGTATAATTTTCAAGTGTAGACCAGGTCTTAATCTTTCTGTGCCTCGCTTCCGCAATTGTCAATGGAGATAATAATCTTTCCTTTGTCCCTCCCTTTGTCTGTCTTGTCTATTTAAACTGTAAGGGTCAGATCCTCAAAGGTATTTAGATGTCTAGCTCCCACTGATTTCAATGGGAACTAGGCACCTAAATACCTCTGAGGATCTGGGCCCGAGCTCCCCAGGAAGGGACTGTCTCTTACGATCTTCATGTTCAGCCCTGGCACAATGGGACCCAAATCTTAGATGAGGCTTCCAGGTGCTGCTACCACACACCCAATGATGAAGGCTAAATCCCCTTTGCCAGCTCCTGGGCAATCACAGTTCAGATTATTTCCCCTGACACAAATGGCTTCTGGCTACAACTCTAGTCCGAGATGAGATTAGAGATTGACCGTGAAGCAAACCCAAGCACGTTACTGCTCCTTTAATTGGTTAAAAAACAAAAGCCACACACTCCCCCCCTCAAAAAAAAATTCAAATTGAATTCAAAGAAAAAAAATTGTTTTCCCCAAAGCCCCTTGAAGTTGTGGCACTTGGACGGAGCAGGGTCTCCTGCTGCGCTGCTCATACACCTGTGAAGCCAGCCACTAAAATAACCATGACAATAAAGCAGAGGGTTTAATTTATAATTCAGAGGCAGCTGGGAAGTGGTTTAAAAAAAAAACTGGCTGAGACATTAAAAATTGTGTCTCTTTATGCGAATGCGCTTGCAACAAGAGGTCTCCATGTAACAAGCATGACCTTCAGCAGAACGAGCTATCCCCAGCCGCCATCACAGGCCCCGCTAGAGGCATCTGCTCATGAGAACAGACCCATTTCCAACCCGCATGTTAAAAATACTCTGCTGTGATCTCCCTGACCCGAAAGCCCTTGAAGCCCAAGGGGAAAAAAAGACGAAGTCAATGAAGCAATGCTGATTTACACCAACTGAGGGTGAGGCCTCTACTGCAGAGGTAGTGTGGCTCAATGGCTAGGGCTGGTAATTCAGAAAGCCTGGCTCATACCCCTCGCTTTGCCACTGACCTGCTGCACGACCTTTGGCCAGTCACTTGAACCAAGAGCCTCAAAGGTATTTAAGCACTTAACTCCTGCTGATTTCAGTGGGAGTTAGCTGCCTAAATACCTCTGTGGGTATGGGCCATCCTGTCTCTCGGCTTTTATTTCCTCCTCCACCTTTTGTCTGTTTAGATTGCAAGCTCTTCATGGACCGGCTCTTGCTATGTGTATGTACAGCATCTAGCGCAATGATAGAGCCCTGATCCCAGCTGGGGCCTCTGGGCGCGACTGGAATAGAAAGCATAACAGTGGGAGTCTTTCAATAGACTTTGGATCAAACAGGCCCTTAGTCACATGATATAAAAAGCTAATGTTGTTGGCAGTGGTGTTGTAGCCATGTTGGTCCCAGGAAATGAGAGAGACAAGGTAGGTGAGGTAATATCTTCTCCAGACTTGCAGAAGAGCTCTGTGTAAGCTCAAAAGTTTGTCCCTTCCACCAGCAGTTTGTCCAATAAAAGATATTCCCTCCCCCACCTTGTCTCTTTCATACGAGCTTTTGGTGTCCATAGCCTCTGTTTGCCAGAAGCTGGGAATGGGTGACAGGGGATGGATCACTTGATGATTCTCTGTTCTGTTCATTCCCTCTGGAGCACCTGGCATTGGCCACTGTTGGAAGACAGGATACTGGTCTACATGGACCTTTGGTCTGACCCAGTATGGCCGTTCTTATGTTCTAAGTCTTTCTATGCTGGGCTAAGCATTGACTATTGTAAGGAGATGAGAAAGAGCTGTAGGGTAGAAATACCCCAGAGGGAGAGGAGTTATTTAGGGCAGGGGGGATGGAAGAAGAATGTTATTAGGGGCCACGGGAGAGGGAAAAGTTAGACTGACTATCCGGGAAAACCTCTTGCCAGTGAGATCAGTTGTGATAATTGAGCCTACAAATTTGCACTAATTGTAAGCTCAGCAGGTGAGAAATGAGTGAAAGTTCATGGAATGTCACAACAACCTAGAGTGACAAATGTTGGTGGGAAAAGTTGCAAAGCGAGACAGAGTGAATTAGTCCAAACAAAACGGCCTCCTGCTATAATTCAAGGACAGTGTTGCTCAGATCATCCCTGGTAAACGAGAACCGCGGGAGCCTGAAAATCAGTAGTTTGGAAATCACACATATTGGTGATGGAAAAAATAATGAGGGGATGGGCTGTTCCACCCACCATTTCCTTCTGGGGTTCTTAAACTTTAGGGGTGGGGGGGATACAGAACAGCAGACGGAGGCTACTGCTACACCGGGTGAAGGGGAAGGAGAGAGCTTCACCATCATGGCTGCTACCCCCACTGTCTCCTGGGACCCTGCACCTTCTTCATCCTAATCCTGAGAGATGTCCTGACCAGGCCAGGCCAGAGAGAGGGAGCCAGATGACATCTCCACCTCCACTAGCTCCAGCTAAAACCTGAGCACCACCTGGGAGCACTGGACATTTATCGCCTTCGATACCATCTAAGAGATTGTCAAACAACGGGGTGGTGGGGGGTTCTTTCTAAAAACTCTCTCCAGCTCCAGGGGAAGGGAACAAGGGCTGTTGTTAAAATGAAAGCCTGATTCATTTCAAATGCTCTCGCTTTGAAATGCATGCTTCATTCAGTTCAAATGCTTTCACTCTTTTTCCTTCTTTTCTACGTCTTTAATAAAAGATTGATGTGATGCTTAATGCTGTGTTTGCCATGGTGCTAAGCAGGCCGTGGTCTCTCTATACTGAACCCTGAACCTCATTTAAAACTGGTTAATGTTGGGCAGTGACTGGGTTATGTTAACACCTTTGGCTCTTTGAGTCCATGTATTCCACCTAAAGTAAGACAACCGATCTCTCAGGCTGTGGGGTCTTCTTCCCAGGGAAGGCACTTAAAGCTAGAACATACTGTAGTGGTCGCTGGGAGATGGACTGGGTGATCATTCTATCAAACCTATGCTAGGTATTTCTAAAGGCCTCTAAATGCCGCCTGGATAGGCAGGTCTTAATGGTCCCTCCCTTTGCTGACCCTACAGTGAAATGATGAGCACTGTTGATGTCAATAGAGCTGAACTGATTTACACCAGCTGAGGATCTGGCCTCACTAATATAATGGTTGGGTTTGTTCCCATAGAACTAGGGTGACCAGATGTCCCGATTTTATAGGGACAGTCCCGATTTTTGGGTCTTTCTCTTATATAAGCTCCTATTACCCCCCACCCCCGTCCCGATTTTTCACACTTGCTGTCTGGTCATCCTACATAGAACACTGGAGTTACACCAGCCCCACTTCAACCCAAGAGAGAGAGTGACCCCGTGGACTGAGAGGTGGGAACTCGGCTCTGCCCCTGAGTCAGTGTCTGACCACGGGCAAGCCACGGCGCGTCTCTGTGCCTCAGTTTCCCCATCAGTAGAATGGAGATAAGAAAACTGACCTAGGTCCCAGATGGTTGAGGATGGATTAGTTAAGTTGTGTGCAATGCAAAGTGCTACACACATGCTGAATATCGTTTGTGCATTTCTCTAACAGGATCTGCAAACTGCACAAGAGCTGGGCTCCCCAGATGCCTGCTCCCCCTGGCCTGCAGCCAGCCGGGCTGAAGCACATCACAGATCCTTGGAAAGAGAAGGTTTGGTTGAATAATGGATCAAAACAGACAAACAAACCAAAACTTTAGTAGGAAAAAACAAAAAGAAAATTGCAGAGGATCAGAGAACAAACTGGGGAGAGGGGGGAAAGCTGGGTTAAAAACACAAACAATGGAGTGTAAATAGGAAGGCAGGTGTCCCCCAGGAGCACACAATGGAATCAGCTCTGAGCGCTGCTGACTTAAAAAACATTGTTTTGTCATTAATTTATTTGGGGGAGATGGAGCTTAAGGTAGTGGGCTGGAGAGAGGTCTGGGGGTCAGGACTCCTGGGTTCTCTTTCCACTTTGGGGAGGAGAGATTGAGGTCTAGTAGTTAGAGCAGGGAGTGTCTGGGAGTTAGAACTCCTGGGTTCCATTCCCAGCTCTGAGAGCAACGTGTTATCTAGTGGTCAGAGCTTCCAAGTCAGTTATGAAACCTCACTCATCGACAAGGTTTCTTTAACTCTTTGGTTGCTGGTAGACACCCAGCTCCCAATGAAAATGGGCATGTGAGTGCTATACAGACAGACCACATGCTCCAGTGTGAGGGAGATGTGGGTGGAAGGTTCTAAGAAGGCTGGGGAGCTTTTCTGTTGACGCACCCTGTTAGCAGGTGTTAGAAACCTGCACAATCCTGCTGGGTCACGGTGCCAGGCGCACCTTGTTACCTCCACCAGTATATAGGAGAGTGGGTGTGACCTTCTGCTCAGAGCAAACCAGGGGTAGTTGCAGTGAGGTCCTGCAGGGACCCATAGGACCAGCTGGGCTTGAGGGGACATCTCTGTGCAAGGTTGATGTTGGGTTGTAATTTGAGATTGCCATAAAGCCAAACCCTGGAAGTGGACACGTCTGACCTTAGCCAGGGTGTGAGGTCTCTGTCTGGCCACTCAGCATTGGCAGGGGTGTTGGGGTAGAGATGCTGCTTCTCAGGTGGAGCTTTTGGGGGGGGGGGAAACAGCAGAGTCTGGGCACATTCCTGCTTCCTTTCCATTTGTTTCCTGGCAAGCTCCCATTCCCTTGCTCTCTTCTGGTCCCCCTCCCATAGGGCCCTGCACTAGACGAGGTTTTCACCCCTCAATTCCACCTCTGTCTCTATCACTGTTATGGAGATAGGGTCAGACCCGGAGCTCCAGCCTGCAGCGGGCCATCCCCACCGCCCCACATCCAGGGCTTTGGGTCGCACCTGCACTGAGCTGCATTGGCTGCTGACCACTAATGCTCTTCTCACCCACGGACCCAGCACCATTGACCCATGCTGCCCCTTTAAAGGGAACAGAAATAGCCATTCCAATCAGGTTTCATGGATTTTTCCCCCTCCCTCCTTCCTTTTCTCCTGTATGTTCTTTTTCAGAACCTCATGTTTAATCGTGTTATCCAAAACCCTGCTGCAGAGGGAGTTTCAGCCCAGTTCCCCTTCCCAATGGCACTAGAGACGGGGGCTGAGCATCATACCATGGGCCAACACTGCCCTCCAGTGGCAGAGAGGCAAGCTGGCTGCCCATATGCTGCCAGCTCAGAAATAAACCTACAGCTTAGATGCTCCTGGCCAAGGTGGGTTGAAGACAGAGGGATTAGCGCCAAAGCCGGTGCAGGTTTGCTTTGCCTGGCTCTCCCCTTTCAGGGGCAGTGAGACAGTCTACTGTGGGGATGCACCCTCCAGGGAGTGGGGAAGTGGGAACAGGGCCGGTGCAAGGAAGTTTCACGCCCTAGGCTAACGCCACCCCCCACCCCCCGGCAGGCAGCTCCCACCCCCCGTGGCTCACCCACCCACCTGCGGGCTGTGGAAGCCTCCCCCCGCCCGTGGCGCCCCCCCCCAGCTCCCGGCTCAGCTGTGGAGGCAGGAGGCAGCCGCCGGCGAGCTGCACCCCCCCAGCTCCCAGCTCAGCCGCGAAGCCGGGAGGTAGCCGCCCGCCACCCCCCAAATCCTGGCGCCCTAGGCAACCGCCTAGGGTCGCCTAGTGGGCGCGCCGGCCCTGAGTGGGAATGCACCCCCTGGGGCAGCTGGCTATCGGGTGCACCGTTGTAAGGTCACAGATGAATTATGCCTGGCACCACCTGGGCCAATGACTCGCCAGAGCAGCCCTATTGCTGCCACCGCATCTGCGCCCTCCCCAGCTGTCGCTGGACTGGTAGAGTTGGCCCGGCTGGGCCCACTCCACCTGAGTCAGTGTCCCAGCCAAGCTGCCCGGCCTGTGTCAATGGCAGACGTGAGGTGCGCTATTGAAATTGCTCCACAGAGACCAATGTCACACCTGCCCCTCTCCATCTTGGCCAGTGTCACCCCTGGGCTATCCTGCCCAAACCACTGTCTCAGCTTGATGTCCCACTTCTTCAGCCAATGCCACACCTGAATCTCCTGCTTGGCCCTAAGTGTTCGTCCCCTCCCGTGAGCTCACTAGGATGCAGCACAGGTCACAGGAAGATGGGATCTGGTGTGCTGGGGGAGGGGAGGGAATGTTCATAGAGTCACAAGGGCCCCTTAGATCATCTCTGAGCTCTGCCCTACCACAGGCCATTACATTTCACCCAGTTATCCTGGTATCGGTCCCCGTAACTCGTGTTTGACTAAAGCATAACTTCCAGAATGGCATCCAGTCTGGATTTGACAACATGAAGAAACAGAGGATCCCCCACCGGTGATGCTGGGCCAGAGAAACTGAGGTAATGGGGAAAGAAGCCGCATGCAACTTCAGCCGCTGGTTTAAATGCCGTTTTTAATAGAGATGCCCAGGAATATCTTCTAGGGAGGGGAGAGTGACCCAGGCCCTGTGGGACAGCATTATCAGTACTATCTATATTAACTGCCATCACCGGGCTGAGAACCATACACAATATACAGCAATGCATGTTCCCTGCCCTAAATCTATACAGTCTAGGCGAAGGGAGGGGGCACTTGGAGTCTATCGTTCCCCCCTGCTGGACAGCCAGGCCCGAACAGGCTTTCAGTCACTAGTGAGATGAGTTCGACAGACTCAGCTTTCACCCTAAGGGACAGCTGAAGAGCAAAGGCTCCACTCCGGCCATCTCCAGGGCTAGAGAGATGGCACAACCCGGGGCCAAGTGGAATGGCAGGACAGAAAGTCCTTTCTCTTGTTTTCTCTCCTCCCTTTTACTGCACATTCTTCTTCTTGTTCATGAACCTCAGGGCCACGTTGTCGTATTCGGTTTCCCCAATCCAGTCTCCCCCTTGCCCGGCGAGCGGGTGCAGGGTGGACATGGCCCTCTTGGGCACAGAGTAGTCATCCCTCTGGGGGTTGTAGGGGTACTCGTGACCCACTGGGTCCTCTGCAGTGGCCTGCAGCTTCCAGGCCTCCCCTTTGATCTCCTCGGGCTCATCGTACACGGTGTGGGCAGACAGGCCCTCGGGCTCATCATAAATGTGCTCTGGCTTGGTCTGAGTGGGTGGCTGGCTCCGCTTCCTCCCGCCCGCTTCATCTATGCTGTCGTACAGCGGGAACGGGACCTCTGGCTCCTGAAAGCCGCAGAGAAAGCTGCCAAACTCTGTGGCCATCAGGGACTTGGCGATGGTGTCGAAGGGCACGGCATATTCGGACTCAGGCGTCTCTTTTGCCTGAGCCACCACCTTCCTCGCCTGCTGCAGGGTCTTGGCTCTGCCCTGAGGGTGCAGCCGTAGGGAGTCGCGGGGCTCCGCGTAGGGCAGCTCAGAGTCAGCAGGGGAGAGGAAGCTGCTTGTGGGCTCCCCGGACAGGGGGTAACTGTTGGTGGGCTTTACTGATTTGCCTTTGGCTGGCTTCCCCTCCAAAGTGGACTCCAGGGAGAGGCATTTGGTGCTGGCCATGTGGTGCAGCAGGGACGCCCCAGCTGAGACCCTGTCCTCGCCATCCCTGGCTCGGCTCACGGTCCTAACAGGAACGGGAACCCTGAGGGCATCGTCCACAGGGCCGACCCACCGTGGCTCCTCTGCCCCAAGTCCCCTCTGTACGTTGATGGCTGACTCAATGACCAGGAAGATCTCGTTGCCCTGCGTGGTCTCAAACTCAAAGTTGCCTTCTCCAGAGGCGCATCTTCGGCCGGCTTCGAAGGAGAAGGTCACCTGGCAGGGGTGCAAAGCCAAGCAGGGTCATATCCCCAGCACTGGGTGGGTACAGCAGCCGCCACCCCATTGAGGATAACAACATACTACAGCTGCTAACTAACTCTCCTTGCTCTCAAGTGTGAAAGGCCTGTGCTAGGGATCAGAAGGCTCTAGGATCAAACCCAGCTGATGACTCATACTGAGGGCCGTTATACCTACTCCCCACAGGGCAGTATTGGTGCCCCATGGATAATTTTCTCACCGAGCTATCTGATGTGTTTGTTCCCAAGAAAACTCTCCTTGCCTGCCTTGATGTGACCTTTTCCAGAGGGACAAGGATGTCCTGGCTCAGTCTCTCTATAGGAGCTCTGGCTTGTGCAAGGGGGGCATCACAGCTACTCCAGCCTCCCCCAGCAGCATAGTGCACATGTATTATCTTGGAGAAGCTCACAAACTACCCCAGTTTAAGCAGGGTGCTGGCTGCAGGGGGAGCTTCCAGATCCCAGTAGGTGAGGCTCTCGTGAGCAGGGCAGGAGCGCTGGCCGTGGGAAGCGCTCACCTCCCAGATACCAGCAGAGGGGGCTGCAGCAAATGGCATGTGAGTGGCAGCTGACAGCTACTCCAGGCCCAGCCATTCTGACAGGAGGACGCTTGACTTTTAACAGACTTCCTGCTTAGCTTCCTGATCTGACAGCCCCACCCTGCGCCTCGGAGGAGCTGTTCCCTCCCCGCTGGGGCTGCGGTTACCTTATCCCGTCCAAATCTCCGCAAGAATCTGTACGGCCAGGTATAGAGCACGCCCCCCGTCTGCAGGTCCTGAAGCTCCAGGGCCTCGTCCTCAGCTCGGAGGATGAAGCTGCCCCAGAGGCGGCAGCGCTCGGTGGCCTCCGTGGCCTTCACTGTCACTTGGAACTCCTTAGTGGCCGCGGCTGCAAAGGAACGTGTGCTAGAGGTGATCCCGCCGGCCACGCTGCAGCTTGCGGCCCTGCCACACGGGCCCCCCGTGAACTTTGCATGAATACATGAGCTCCCCGGATCTTCCTCACGCGGTCAGCCCTGCTGCTGGGAGCCTACGGCCCAACAGCACGTGCCCAGTCCTGTCATCTGCTAAAGTAGCCACGCAGAGGTGGGGGGAGTTCAGTTACCACCAGGCCTGGCTGTGGCCTACATAACCAGCGCAGGGTAGGACATGCCACAGACAGGGCAGCCGGGCTCTCAGCCTGATGAGAGGGAACCAGTACGGCCCAAGTCCGTATGGGCCAGTGGCACCGTCATACAATGGTTAGACTGGGGATGATGCCATGTGGCATGGTAGGCGGCTTACCCCACAGGGGGTGGGGAGCAGGCAAGAGGCCAAAGATCAGGGAATCTCCAGCCTTCTTGAGAGCTGATGGGTATTAGTGAGGTGCTGCCAGCAGCTGCCCTCAGACTGAGGGGGGCTTTGGGGCCGATTCCGCTGCCTCTGGCTCATCCCTGGGGCTCCTAAAAACACTCCTAAAAGGCAAATGCTTTTCCCTTGGGATGCACAGCAGAAATGTCCCAGAGACATCCCCTCCCCGGGGGGTGGGGGGTGAAGAACCCCCAAAGCTCCTGGATTCCCCTGCAAGATCTTCACACGCAGAGCCTCTCGTGCGCTCCCCGTCCCAGCCACGTCCATGCAGACAGCCTCTCTCACACACAAACCCACTTCCCCCATTTCCAGCCGCCCAAGCTGAACCCTACGGTGAGCTTGCCTATCAGCTCCCAGCAGTCTGCTCTCTGGGCAGCACAGCTCTGCCCCGGGGCTGTGGATTGGAGACAGCACTGGCATTTCAGTGGGAGATCAGCTGACTCGATTCCTCGTCCCCTGTAGCACCCAGGACCCTGGGACATTGGTAGAGGGCTTTCCAAGAGCCCTTTGTGAAGAGATCAACAGTGCATCAGGGAGGGGATGTGCCCCTAGTCGGAGAAGCAGGCCGAGAAGCTTGCTATCTCTGAACTCCCCCATGCAGCACGCCCACGGACGTAAATTCCCCTCTCTGCCCCCTGCTGCACCCTGCTCCCCCCGGCCCCGCGGTGTGACACAGCTGGCACACTGCAAGGTGAACTTTCCTCGAGATGAGCCCACCACATCCTTCCTGTCCCTGCCAGGGCTCCCTCAGCTCAGCCCGTGGGGCCGAGAGCTGTAAATGCTCCCGCTGCCACGCCGCGTCCCGCTCCTGCTCAGCGCAGGTGCTGTAACGCCCGCGAGGCCTCCCCAGGGCCCTCGTGTTCCCCAGCTCTGCCGGAAGCAGAACGTGGAGCGCGTCACATCAGCCGCCTGAAAGGGCCACGGAGCTGGGACCTGCAAGGGCTGTGCCCGGCCCTGCGCTCACCGAGAGCTTCCGGCAGCCACCATGGGAGCCAAACTCTGATCCAAACGCACCTCAGCTTCACTCTGTGCTATCAGCCACACGACCTAGGCGCATGGAGGGGAGCCTTCCAAAAAGCCTGCGGTGTTGTGATAAGGGGTGCGGGTGACTCAGGAAAGGACGCTCTCTCTGGGTCAGTGCCCTATGCCCTCGTGTGATGACAGGGGGTGCGATGCGGCAGAGAACAACATAGGTGACTCAGCGGGGGGGCTCTCCCCTTGGAGTCAGCGCTGACTCCATTACCCCAGGAAGATGTGTGGGGCAGCTGTCCAAACTGTCTGGACCGTGCTCATTGCCTGAGCATGGGATCTGTTAGAGAGGAGGGGGCTGATTCTCCCCTCCCCCTGGCGCCTTGTGCCGTCGTTCACAGACGGGCACAGTGGGTGCCTGGCTGGAATCCTCCACTTGCGCCCAAACTCGCATTTGGCCCTCATGGTGCCCAAGTGTAAGTGACTCCACCAGGTGAAAGGCGGAGGAGAAGCAGACCCATCCCCCATCTTTCACAGGTACACAAACCCCAGGTCCTGAGCCCAGGGCACTTCCCCCACGAACAGGGATGTTCTAACCCAGGCTCCTTTCCAAATTCCAGCTTGGCCAGTTACATCCTCCATCTCCCTACGTGCTCCCTGCAGTTCCAACTGTCTCCTCCTCTTCTTCCCTTCCTGTCCTAAGCTGCCGGGTAGGGTTCCTGGGCCTCTATTTACCAGGTTCTACCCTGGAGGCAGCAGCATTTCAGAGGGGAGTCAAGTGGTTCTTAGGGGATCGGTTTGCAAAGAGCTTTGTGAGGGAAAATCCTAGGCATGGGATTTATTCTTATTAGGAGGCCAGCTCCCCACTAAGAATGCAGGTCAGCCTCTCCCCAGAGCCATGTTGGATGCCAGCAGCCTTGGAACACGACTTGCATCCCCACACCATGTTAAACAGCCCTTTGCAGGTCCTGACAGCTGCATGCAAAAACAGCCCAGCAGGCAGCAGATCTCCCCCCACCCCCACCCTGCCAAACCAGCAAGACCATTCCCACTTTCCTAGCATGTCCTCACTTGCCCAAGTTCAGCCCCGGGCAGGCCTGTCTCCTGCAGTAGTTTGCCAAGTGCCATGTTCCAGCCCAGCACAATCTCCCTGTGGCTTATCTGCTCCCTGCAGCGTGCCCCTTGGCCCTCTCTGAGAGAGGGAGGCGAGTGTGCTGCCTTCCCACCAGCTGATAGCATAGCAGATCAGCACCCTCCAACTGCAGGGACAGGCTATCCCATTGTTCTTTAGAGGGTGGATTAAAAAAAGTGACTCGCCATCTGAAGAAGCCTGAGACAGACACAGGCTGGAGATGAGACCAACGGAGAGGTGCAGGCTGGATCAAGACACCGGGCCAGATTCACCCCTGGATTTACATCAGTCATGGATTTGGCCCTTTGCTCTCAATTCTCTGCCAATGCTGGTGTTTAATCCTACAGACAAAGGCTTCCGTGTGAGAGAGAGAGAGAGTGACTGCGCCTGCTCACACGTGTGTGCATGCATGTGAGTGTGCCCATGCAAGGTAGGAAGGTGTGCAACTGTGTGCATACACACAAGCATGTGAGTTAGCAAGCGTGCTTGGCGTGCCTGTTCTCATGGATTCAGCCTGTGAGCCAAGACAAGAGCAATGTCCTGGAGTGGGGGTGATTTTCCTTTGCCAGCCCACCCTGCGGGTTCCTGTAAGGCAGGGACTGTGCTCTGGGAGGATTAGTCTCTGCTCCTTCCCCAGCAGCCCCTGGGGCCCTTCCACTTCCCTGAAAGGGTCCCAGGTCCCTTGCTCAGGCTGCCTTTGACCTGGAGAGGTTGCTACATTGATGATCAAACAGGATGTTTGCAACAAGCCGACGTCTGCGGGTTGGCTGGTAAACTGAGCCCGAGACAAGTGTGTGTGACACTCCTGCTGTGTTTGTGGACACCAGCTCTGTCGGCTCCCCACATGCCTTCCTAGCAGCACTCAGGAGGCGAAGAGACACGGAGATGGAGAAAGTGCCCCTTCTGGCCCCTGCATTTCAACACTTTCCCTATATAAACATTCCCATTCAGAACACTTTGCCCTCAGACAGGCCCTTTCCTCTGAGGATCCCCGAGTTCTGTGCAGCGCTGACTCAGTCACGTTCCCCTCATTGCTCAGATGGGGAAAGTGAGGCACAGAGAAGTGACTGATCCAAGGTCACCCTGCAAGTCAGCGGCATAGCCAATGCCTCAATTTCCCTTTCCACATGACAGCCGGCTGTCTCATTCCCCCACCCCACACTCCTCTCCCTTCACTCAAATCACCCAGCCCAGCTGCGCTACTTGGCATGCAGGGTTGATAGCCTGTTCCGGTGGCATCATGGGAGTGGGCGCATGGGCTCTGTGCCTTCAGTCACTCCTCAGACCAGGAGTGCAGGGCTGAGGGGCTCTCAAGGGAAATGGTGCAAGACCGACAAGGGTTCTAAGCGCTCTGGACAGTTGCGAGCGGCCGGTTATCAGCGCGAGGCACAGTTCTACCAAACCACAAAGCAGGAAGTGCACGAGGGCTATTTATGAAGCTGATTTTCCATTACACTTCTTGCAAAGAGCAGGGCTGAGCTGCTGTTGCAGCCACGTTCCGACTCAAAATTAGCAGAATCGCTTAAGCGGCACCTGGGCTCCGGCTCCGGGTTTAATCTTTAATTTAGCACAATGGGGTCCTGGTCTGTGACCAGGGCTCCCAGGCAGGCACTAAGGCAATACAAATAATAATAGCCAAGTGAATACTGACAAGGGCCTCCTCTGAGCTCACCATTATAATCCATTCCTTCCTACTTGGGTACAGTGCAGACTGGGATGGTGGGCCAGGGAATCACTCCTTCATAGAATATCAGGGTTGGAAGGGACCTTAGGAAGTCATCTAGTCCAACCCCCTGCTCAAAGCAGGACCAATCCCCAATTTTTGTCCCATATTCCCAAATGGCCCCATCAAGGATTAAACTCACAACCCTGGGTTTAGCAGGCCAATGCTCACACCACTGAGCTATCCCTCCCCATTCCTGACATCTATAGCTGCATTTCCTCTATCTGTCAGGGCTCGGCTTTGCACACAGGCTCAGCATCACCCCTTTAGCTAAACCAGTGCAATGTTGTGGCCTGGGAAAACTCCCTTTGCTCTCAGACTCCTGGCTGCTCGTGGCTCAGAGTGGCTGGGACCCACCACCCCGCATGCAATCTGGTACACGAGTGCAAAGTGGGTGTGAGCATCTGCCACTCTGACTGGGTAGGACCAGACCTCCAGCTGGCAGAGAAGATGAAGTCGATGGGACTATGCTGACTTAAACTAGATAAGGCCATGGCCTGAGAAGTGCTAGCAATAACTGTGTTTAGACACAGTGATCAGGAAGAACGATGTCTCCCGCACCATTTTTGCTAAAACAATTCAGACACAGTCTCCCTGGCCTGGGTAAATCCCAGGACTGTGTTCTGAGAACCGTGCTATGGGTGCTCTGAACATGGTTGTAATGCGGCTTTGAAGGTGGACACAACCCTGATGTGCTGCAGCTAGGTCTGCAGCAGTTTCAGGTGCGTTCCCAGTTTGCTGAAGGGCACTTGGACCCAGAGGCTGGCTGCAGGCTTCTGGTGTCAAATGAAGTCACGTACCCCCAAGTGAAGAGTGTAACAAGCAAAAGCTTGATGCCCAAGGGAAGGGGGTGAAGTAGGAAGCAGAAACAGGTTAGGAGACCCCAGAGGACAAGGGTCCCACAAGAGACCAAACATGTCTCAGAGAGTGAGACTTGGGAAGCATTGTTATATTAAGCCTCATCATTTTATCGATTTGCCGCTTTATTACAAGTCAGTGGTATGTTGGTGGTAACGTGAATGAGGTGATTGCTGATGGTCCCTGGATCTCTAGGCTGCTGGTTCTAGCCCCCGTTAGATCAGCTACTCGAGTAGCAGGAAGTTGTTAATCCCTGAAAGCTGGTCAGTAGTGGAGTCTACTTAGAAATGGGACCTGGTGGATTTGAAAGGCAAAATGTGCCAATGTTTGCACTGGGGGGCAGGTCTGGATGCCAGTAGCCTAGGAACCAAGGGGTTAATGTGGAGCAACGCAATTGAGTCTGGCAGTAAGCAGGGGAGAGCAAGGAACAAAGGTGCATGCAACAGCCAAGCTGGGGCTAGTGGCAAGAGATAACAGGCTTCAAGGGGCTGATCCAAAGCCCATAGAAATCAATGAGAATCTTTCTATTGACTTCAGTGGGCTTTGGCTCAAGGCCCCAGGGCTCTGGGATATTGAGCTCCTGCCTGTGCGTCTGAGTGTCCCCCAAAGTAAGTACAGAGCTGGCGGGCAAAGGAGAGGGCATGTCTCTTTTTGCAAAGAGGAGGCATGATCCTATATTTCCCAGCAGCCTCAGCAAGAGCTATCCAGAGGTCTGCTCTTCTGTAAGCGCCCAGCAGGGCTCAGGGATCGCGGCTGAGTCACACTTGACTGTGGTTTTGGGTTCCGTCAGGGCAAGGTGTTATTACTCCATCACCCTCCCGCTGCCCCCCCCCTTTCCTCGCTTCCTCTCAGAAAGAAGAAAGCAAACCACTTGAATCACTCTGCTGGGGGCTTCATCTCTGCTGTGCCCTGCCTCTGCCCCTGCTGTGCTCACTCCGCTCATCCAGCTGGCTGAGTGGCTTTCGCCACACATCGCCTGTCTATCTATGGACATACCTATTCCTCCTTTTACCCACACCATGCACATTCAACGATTGCTCTATCCGATTGCTCCCGCTCTCTCTCACACACATGCACACGTACGCCCAAAGCTGCATCTATTTACTTGTACGTTCATAGTGGCTCTGTCCCTGTCTCTAGGTATCTCATCTCCTAGCCTGTGAGTTCTATGGAGGTGAACAGACAGGTCCAGTCTCCAGTGCCTGCTGGCCCAGCACCTTCCACCGGAACTAGATGCACTCCCAACACACGCACGCACACAGACACGCTCGCGCAGAGCCAGGGTCTCTCGTTCCCACCCTACCTTTGGCCCTGGAGCTGTACAGGGAGTTCTCCTCCATGGATAGCGAGACCGGGTGGCTGTCCTTCCCCGCTGCTGCCTTCCGTTCATCCCGGCTCCTCTGGAACCCGCAGGGAAGAGCAATGGGTAAGTGTGGGGCAGCCCAGGGCCAGCCACGCAGATTTGGGCCCATGTGGTGTCTCCTCCCCAGCGCTGAGATCCAGATGCCAGAGCTGATGGAGAGGGTGTCCCCCTTCCTGCAACCTCATCTCCCAGCGCCTGGGGCTCTTTGTTGAGCTGCCAAGGCTCCTCCCACTCCCCAGACCAACAGGGGCTTGGAGACCCTGTGAAGGACACAGGGGACACCAGAGCTGGCCTGAGAGAGCACCCTGAGGACTCTGAGCAACACTTCAGCGTAGGCCAAAGCTCAGTAAGAATGGGCAAAGCTGGGCCATCCATTCTCCCTGGCACCCTCCAACACCCACCTCCATGGAAACCCCAGCTCTTGGAACCCCTGATCTCCCCAGGGCCCCCTGCCCCCTAGATCCTTGGTGGCCTATCTTTCCAAGTCCCCCACCCACTGAACACCTCCCTCCAGATCCTTGGCATCCTCCTCACTCCTAAGGACCCCTCCACAGGCCCCCATCACTCCCCACCACCACCAGGAGCACGCCGCCACTCTCACCGCGAAGGCCAGGTCGCAGAGGGTGAGGACCCAGTTGGCCACTTCAGTGCTTTCAGCTGCCAGCAGGTAGCGCTTGTCCGTGGTCTCCAGGATGAAGGGGACAGTCTCCTTGGGGCTGCTGGTGTCCCCATTAGCCTCAGCCACGTGCACACAGTTACTCAACTTGATGAGCTTCTTGCCACTCTCAGCCTTCTTGGGCTTCTCGGAAGTGGGAGGCCCGGAGCCCTCGAAGAGCTCCAGGTGGGCACAGGAGCAGGCACTCTCCCGGTACAGCACTGCCCAGAACTTCCTCCATTTCTGACCGGGGGGAAGGAAGCAAAAGGAACAGAAACATGCGGGTGTTAGTCAGCTCTGTTTGGGTTCCTAGGAAGTTTCGCTTCCTGACTCTCATGCACTAGCCCAAGGCTGCAATGTCTGGGCTGTAAATGGTCTCCCGGGGACAGATGGTTTGTTTTACATGGAAAACTAAAGCTATTCCCACATCTTCATGGGGAAAAAACAGCTGTTTGTACATCAAGACCTAGAGTCATGGACTATTTTCACTGAAATAAGAGGTGCGTTTGCATTGATAGCTAGCTCGATACAAACCCTAGGGGAGACAAGCCACCCGCAGTTTCTACCTTGGTAGGTGCCTGCTGGCTGTGTAGATGTACCCTCAAAGGGCTGGTCTAAACACACACACACGCTGGACAAGAAACACCAATACCAGTTTTCATTCAGACCTTGTGTTATGTTGGTTCAGGTTACGTTAACTTGAAGGGTCAGAGACTCCACAAAGTCTGCTAGAGACTTCATAGTGCTCTTGATTTTATGTGGAAGGAGCTCAGTTACTGCAGTGATGGGCAGCAGGATAAAATAGATTAGATAGACAGATAGATAGATAGATAGATAACTAGTGGAGTTTAGCCATATATCAACATACCTGGGTTTAAGCTCACCTAGCTGCATCACAGTAAAAACTGCAGTGCCTCCTCTCCACTAGGGTTTACCAAAGCAAACACACCTCTTATTGCTGGGATGACATGGTCCGTGTCTCCACCCTGGAGTGCTCTTTTAAAAAGGGCCATGAGGGTAACAATTTCAAAAGCACCTGTGCCTTAGGAGTCCAAGTCAACAGGATTTGGGCTCCTAAGTCACTTAGATCCAGACCCTCAAAGGCATTTAGACACTTAACTCCCATTCCGTGCCTTGGAGGCTTCTGAAAATTTCCCCTTAAGTGTTTACGTTTAATTGGCTCCTTGTAAACATCCCAGACAAGACACTGAGACTCCGGGTGCATCTACACTCCTCGTGGAAGCGAGCCTCCCAGCCCCGGTTGACAGATTTGGGCTTGCACGGCTCACACTATCACACTAAAAAAACCTAGGTCGAGGCTGCAAAGGTCTGAAGCCTAGGGATGGGGGTTGGCTGCAGAGCCGAAGCTCCAGCCGAAACCACAACTTCAAAGCGCTGTCTCCTGTCTACACAGCTATTTTTAGCGCTGAAACACAAGCCCTGCGAGCCTGAGTCTGTTGACCTGGGCTTGGGGGCTCGCTTCGGTGGGTGCCTGCTGGCTGTGTAGATGTACCCTCAAAGGGCTGGTCTAAACATACACACGCTGGACAAGAAACACCAACACCGGTGTTCATTCAGACCGTGTGTTATGTTGGTGCAGGTTACGTTAACCTGAAGGGTCAGAGACTCCACAAAGTCTGCTAGAGACTTCATAGTGCTCTTGATTTTATGTGGAAGGAGCTCAGATACTGCAGTGATGGGCAGCAGGATAGATAGATAGATAGATAGATAGATAGATAGATAGAAAGAAAGAAAGAAAGAAAGAAAGAAAGAAAGAACAGGAGTACTTGTGGCACCTTAGAGACTAACAAATTTATTTGAGCATAAGCTTTCGTGGGCTACAGTCCACTTCATCAGATGCATAGAATGGAACATATAGGAAGAAGATATATAGACATACAGAGCATCATGAAAAGGTGGAATTTGCCATACCAACTCTAAGAGGCTAATTAATTAAGGAGAGCTATTATCAGCAGGAGGAAAAAAACTTTTGTAGTGATAATCAAAATGGCCCATTTCAAACAGACAGTTGACAAGAAGGTGTGAGGATACTTAAGATGGGGAAATAGATTCAATTTGTGTAATGACTCAGCCATTCCTAGTTTCTATTTAGATGCTCTTAACCTGGACTCAGAGCATCTACACAGGCTAATCGCCCTGAAAGCACCAGCACCGTTGTGGCTATACAGATATCTATGTGTACATGCCCTGAAATGGCTCTGTCAGAAATACTATTGCTAAGTTGACCAGCTGAACTGCTGCCACGACAGCAGTTTCACCCTACAAAGGACGTCTTTGTAGCAGCTTCCTCGCTTAAGGCCCAGTTGATGCCTAAGTGCATGAGCTAAAGGAGCCTGAAGTGAAATGGACTCTTGCCACTGACTACCGTGGGCTTTGGATCAGGCCCTAGATTGTTTCTGATTCTGCAAAAGCAGGCAGACATCACTGCATCAGGGTCGGCTCTCACAATTTTGCCACCCCAAGCAGGTGGCGGCCCCACCCCCGACGCAGGCAGTTCCAGTCTGCGGCGGCAAGGGGAGAGCGGCGGACCTGCCGCCCCATTGCTGCCATGGCAGGCAAGAATGGGGCGGCAGTCCGAGTCCCGCAGCGGCAATCTGGCGGCGGGAAGAGCGGATCTGCCGCCGAATTGCCACCACGGGACTCGGACTGCCGCCCCCTTCTCGCCTGCCGCCCCAAGTACCAGCTTGGAAAGCTGGTGCCTGGAGCCGGCCCTGATCAGGGACGCTTGCGTCACGTTTTTGAAGCTAGCTCGACAACCAGAACAGCTGGAGACTTCCTTTGTGTTACAAAATGAACGTTTAGATTCTGGAGAATAAGGAGGCAGAAGGAAATAGGGTCCAGTTTACCTCCCCACTGTGCACCAGCTGAATCAAAGCCCTCGCTCTAGCTGAGGAGAACCTGACCTTTCCATGTACATGGCTTCAGAGTGGTGCCAAGGGCAATCAGCAACGGGCATATGCGGTGCACCAAACAGCTTCCCCATCTGCCTGCACTGATCTCCGCAGTGTCACCACAGGCTATTTGTCTGGATTAAACTTTCATGGGTGAACAGCGGCCACAGGTCAAGGATGATGGTTATCTGGTATCCTGCCTGCTCTGCTCTAATGTGTTATAACACCACACCCATCTTCCTTGGGAGGGGTGGGGAGGGGAGGCCAGGACGCTCTGTCTAGCCCAGCGTTGGGGGTGGGGGACATTTCGCTGGGTGGGCGGCGAGCTATTGACAGTGACAGAAATAGCAAGGGCTGCAAACATTCATTTGGTTATCTACTAAGAGGATATGCTCCGTCTGCGCTGGCAACCTGTTAGCCAGGCTCTCGCACACAGATCACACATGCGGCGCTGACATTTGCAGACGGGGCCGGGGGGGGGTTACTATTCAATTTCCCGTGTACATCTAGCACTGGTGAATGAAATCTGCTGCTTAGCCACGAAACTGAAGCCACAGCCAGGCAACCTTCCCCACCCTGGCCTAGAGCTGTTGCCAATTTTGGCTGGACGTATTCCTGGAGGTTTCGTCACATGGCATAATCTTTAATTTAAGATTCATCTTTAATTCCTGGAGACAGTCCTGGCGGGCTGGCAACCCTGGGAAGCCACTTGGAAATAGAAGAGGAACTCCAGTCCCCCACCAGAGGACTAGTCAGCACCGTGCTTGTTTTGTGCGATGCAGACTCTTGAGGGCAGGGATCTGGACTGAGACCCTCCCTCCCTGGTGCCTGCAGGCAGCACACAGAAATGCCTTTTGGTTACCACCAGCATTGGCTCCGTTGATCAGCTGACCGACAGGAGAAAGAGCCTGTTTCTGTGAACAACCCCTTGAGTCCTCCTGTCTCTGAATGTGGTACAGAGGCCCGGCTCCCTTCTCCTTCACGCTGGGGTAACTCTGTAGTTACACCAGTGCAAGAGAAGGGGAAGCTGAGGTTTCTAACCATGCTGCAAAGGAGCATTTCCAAAGAAAAGGTCTGGGGGAAACAATCACCTCTCACTGTTCATTGTGGGCCAGACACTCAGCTGGTGCTAATCAGGGAAGCCCAGGGAGCTTAGGCCAGTTGACACCCATTGATGATCTGGCCCTATGTCTTTCTTTGAAAGCTAGACCTGGGCCCAGGAGCCAATGCCTGCACCCGGTTCTGAACTTCCCGGAGTCGTGGGGGATGTTGGACCCAGGAGTCCCATTACGGCCCATCTCTATTAACAGTGCATCTCCCGCATCCCATGGCTCATGCCCAGGTATCTAAGGGTACGTCTGCCCTGCACTAAAAGACTGCGTCACAACTGCAGCCAGCCCAGGTCAGCAGACTCAGGCTGCAGGGCTCAGACTTCGGAGCTACAAAATTGCAGTAGAGGGGTTCCCGCTCCAGCCCAAGCCTAAATATGTACACTGCTTCTAGCCCCACGAGTCCAAGTCAGCTGACCCCAGCTCTGAGACTCAGTGCAGTGCGGGGTTTTACAGCAGTGGAAACATATCCTTGGGGGTCTCCCCACGGATGTGCACAGGGAGATCATTGTGAGTTTCCCCTGACAGCTCAGCTCCTGCAGGATCTGGCAGGCAGTGCTCTGGGGTTTGAACTCCCATTTTGATCTGGCTGCAACATTTCCAGAGGAACCTTTCCACAAACTAATATGCGCTGCAAGCAGGTGAAAGCTAACTGTGCAGACTCCTGCTTTCAGGGGAGCTCTTTTCAACCTGAGCCCGCCCTGGATCCTTGCAACCAGGTCATCTTGAGACAGTACGAAAGCTTCTAAAATGCTGCACAGAAGCAGGGGAACAGAGCCAGGGTGGTGGGGAGAGCTGGGGGCACTGTTCCCTCTAAGCTGTGCGCGTGTGTGCGTGTGCACACAGATCCTAAACCCCGCGCACACGGCGAAATCCCGCGCACACAGCAAAATACCATGCGCACAAAAAATGAAATACTACATCGGAGCCAGGCCGAAATATCATTTACGGGCGACTTTTGGCATTGTTCGCCCACCATCTATCAACACAGCCAGATTCTACTAGCTGGCAAGGGGGGGAAAGGGAAAGGAGGGCAATGAATCGTACCCCTCCCCACCAGCATTTCGAACGTGGAACGTTGATCACGTCAGGACGGTCGGGACCCACACATCTCCTTGTATAAGCATTTTATTTGCTTAGGTGCATTTACCTCATGGCGCACACATTTGAACTCTGCTTCAAAAATTTGCACAGAAGACATTTTTTGTGCACACGGCCTGTCAAAAATGAGAGGGAACATTGGCTGGGGGCACCCCTGCAGCAGAGCAGGCAGGTGTGAGCAGGGATGCTGAGCACAGGGGAGGTCCTATGACACCAGAGATCAGAACTGAGCTGAGGAAGCCGGGGTCTCCTGCAACGCAGGAGCAAGCAGGGAACGCGGTGTCGGGGCGGGGGAGCTCCTGCTGCAGTTGCAAAACAGCGGTGTTGTTTTTTTTAAAGCCCAGCCCATGTTTATGCCAATCACTGTCAGGCCCCTGGCAAGTTGCCTGTGTCAGTGCCATGAAGACAAATCCCTGCTGCCCTCCCCTTCACCTTCCCCAGCGTAGATTGCCCCTGTCTCTGTACTGTGAGTCTCAGGCCCTATCTGCTTTGAGCCGAGGGACAACGAAAGCCAGCGACTTCAGCTTCTGCCTATGCCAGGGCTCTCGTCTGGAGGGATGTGACTCATTCCCGGGAGTCACCGGGCATGATGAGGGCTTCCTACAAGAGGGAGGAAGATCTGCTGAGCTGCAGCTTGTGCCCAGTTGAGTCACCAGGGCAGCAGACGGGTAGCAGAAGTGGGGATGCTGGAGGGGGCACGTCGCAGTAGGATCAGCGGGGTGAAACTGGGCAAGGGGCTGTTTAGGCAGAACACCAGGGGGTTCTTAATGGGGCAGAGAGTGTGAAGCGGGGACTCGTCTCCCCAGAGAGGCCCATGCATGGGGCATTTAAACCCCTAGGAAATCAGTCTGGCTCTGTGACCCTACAGCCGTTCCCAGCCTGGGTACAGCACAGCGGTGGGGCCCCGCCAGGGATGAGGGGCCAGCCCTGCAAACCGGCCCGCTCTGCAATAAGGCAAGATGGCGAACTAGGGGCACCGACGCAGGTGCTGTCTGAGTCCAGGATGGAGGAAGCCCAGGCCCCAGGCAGGGCGTGGGAGTCCTTAGTCAAGAGCAGCTAGAGGCTTCAGTAACCAGCCTCCAGCCCCGGCGGAGACGCCCATGTCGGTCCTTACCTTCCCGAAGGTTTGCTGCTGCTGGAGGTACAGTAACCCCTGTTTCACAACCACCTCGTCCATCTTCTAGCAAGGAGCATCCTCTCGCTCTCCCCCACGGTCACACGCACTTTCCTGTCTCAGCCCTCCCCTCTATCTCTCTCGATCTTTCACACCTCCCACCTCCCACCCAGGCTTAGCACCTCTCCCTCACCTGGCCCACTCTCCCCTTCTAGCTCCGGCTCCCTACCCTTCAGTTTAACTCTTTCCCTCCCCAGACGCCTGCCTGCTTCTGCCTTCAGGGCTGGGTTTGCTCCCGATCTCACTTCATGAGCATGTGACGTGTGGTTGGGTTTTTTTTTTTTTTTCCTAAACATATACGTTTCACACTTCAGCTTCCTGTATTTGCGATCTTACCAAAAAGGGCAGCTACAGACGCTGTTGTTGAGTGCTGCTATGTCCACAGACAGACTGCATGCTAACACACGGACATACATTCAGACTGTACATGCAAACACACTGGCACAGAGAGACTGTATGCACTGACAGAGACACACAGACACTGACACGCTGAGATTGTACGCACTGGCACCCAGAGACACACAGACACTGACACACAGAGATGCTTATACACACACCGATTGTACTCCCTGATCCACAGGCTGCCCATGCACACACATGCACAGATTTTACACACAGACACTCTTGAATCGTTTGCTCTTTGCACCACAACAACAATCTGAAGACACCACAGGGGGCATAGCTGGATCCCAGCTAGCTGTATTTACTAACTATACAGAAACACGCCAGGCCTAGCAACACAGTATGGGTTACAACAGCACCACTGCACTGGCTGATTTCTGGCAGCTTCTGAAACACAGAGCTCAGTGAGCATCGCTAGAGGGCTCACAACCTATTTAAAGGAGCACTACCCAATTCGTACACACTCCACATACACACCGATAATAAAGTAAAAACAAAAATGTATAATCGCCCTCCTTCTATTCAGAAAAGGCACAGGCGACGGGTTGGGTCAGAACCCACTCCTCCCACCCAACTCCACTATTCTTGAACAGACTCTGGGCTCTTATCTGACCGCACGATACCCCAACATGCCCTGGGATCCGCAGGCCCATCTAGATTAGAGAGGGGCTCATTGGGAGCCAGACGGTTTGTTTAATCCATTACGAAGTCAGGGTCCAGCTGCCACAGGTACATTCATAGTGTGAGGAGCCCCAAATCACAGGGGTGTGGGGCTTTTGGGGGATGGGTTTGGTGGGGATCTGTGCTCTCTCTCTCTCTGTTGCTTGCATTGGCTCTCTGCACCTGCCTCATGCTTCACTTATGAGCTTTAAAGAAATAGCCACCTCGTCCCTGATGCCAGCACTTCAGAGCAGGTAAATGAGGTGATTCCAGGGAAATGGGGCAACAGGCAGTCATGCAAAGCAGGAGATAGCAAATGTCCTGATGCCAAGAGACACTGGCTTCACTTCCTGGAGGCTGGACGCCTGTCTTTAACCACAGAGCAGGGCCAGCCAAGCAGTGGCAAGCTACTAAGCTCCCGCGCCAGCTGGCAGTGTAACCTGTCTTTGGTATTGAGGGACAGTGGAAACAGGTCGCTTACGTTTGATGCAATGGAGCTTGATTTAACTTGGTGCTGTGTGCTGCTGCTTTGGGAATCTCAGGCTCACACACAGGGCCGGCGCTTTCACTAGGCGACCCTAGGCGGTCGCCTAGGGCGCCAGGATTTGGGGGACCGCGTTTCGCCGTCCTCGGTGGCTGCCTCCTGCCTCCCGGCTCCACGCTCGAGCCGGGAGGCAGGAGGCAGCTGCCCGCTTCCTCGCGAAGCCCTGCTGTGGCGAGGGCTGTTGCTGTGCCGCTGGGGCTCAGCAGGGCTTCGCGGGCGGCTTGCCGCGGCTGCCTCCTGCCTCCACACTCGGCTCAGTGGCTGAGCATGGAGCTGGGAGGCAGCGGGCGGCTCACCGCGGGGGGGATCGGGAGCCTGCCGCAGCCCGCAGGTGGGGAGCCGGCTGCTGCGGGGGCAGGGGGACGGCGTTAGCTGGGCGAGGGGGTGGCGCAGGGCTGGTGCAAGGAAGTTTCACCTAAGGCACAAAACTTCCTTGCACCGTCCCTGCTCACACAGTGTGGGTGAGGGGATCCCACCCCCTCAGACAGTGGAGCAGGGACACACTAGTTACAAGAGACACCCTAGGGGAGAAAGTGCACACAGCTCACTGCATGGGCTTCCCTGCACCCTGCTGGCAAATGGGGCTGGCTTGCCCCCTCTGGAGAAGTAAGGGAGGGTCTGAGCGGAAGCAGGTGGCATGTGCTTTGCATGAACTAAGCACCCTTTCTACCTGCAAGTGTAAGTCTACATCTGTCAGAGCACCCTCTAGTGGCCAATTCACCCCTCCCTTGTTCTCTGTGTGACTGACAATAAATAATAATAATAATAATAATAATGACTGTCACTTGTGTTTGAGTATGACTGCGACTGGAAATCAGTTTCCATATGTAGGATTCAGGGAACACGTCAAGGCAAGTTGGTGTCTACGTTCCCGCCTGTCAGGCCAGATGGAGCGATGACATTCTGTTGCACCTTCTGCTGCCTTCATAGCAGAGTACCAAGCTCGCCTCTCATGGCCCGTATCCTCCCAGGGTCATTAAGTCCAGACTGTATGTGCTGCTTGATGCAATCCTTGTAGCAGAGTTTGGGGTGGCCAATCTTCTTACTGCCTCTTTCAAATACACTGTACAGAAAACTCTCTTAGGCAGTCGATTGTTCCAACCCCAGACATTTGCCTCCACACTAGCGTGGCTGCCAGCCGTAGTACTTCATTGTTGGTGATTTTGTCGGGTCATTCGATTCCCATTATACTGCATAGGTGGGGTTGTGGCAGGCAGTTACGTTTTTGGATATGGCGACAATAAAGGGGACAATAAAGGTCTCTAACGAGACTGACAATAATGCTGCATAATGTTAGATAGTATCTTTCACCCGTAAGTAACACATTGCAAACAAGATGTCCAAGAATCACTTGGCCCACCCCCCTCCCACTGAAACACAGCCACCTCTGGGACAGGAGGCAGCAGCTGTGTAGCAGCAGCATGACATCAGTACACAGCAATTTAGGACAGCGAGTGAAGAAGAATCCCAAACCCAGTTGAAACCACCGGGGGATTTAAGAAGGCAGAATAGAATAAAAGGGATTTGGCCAGGATGCAAAAGGCCAGATTCTGATTTCAGTTATACCGGTGTAAATCTGGAATGGCTCCATCAACTTCAGTAGAGCTATTCTGTATTTGCCCTGGTGTAACTGAGATCAAAGTCTCCATGACTCTTAGGGAAAAGCCATGGGATCTTTAACAGCCATGACTGCTCCGGACTTCTATCTGAAGATGCCCCAATGATTATTCCATGCAGCCCCCATACACACAGCTTAGTTTCTGCAAACAAATTTCAGGGGCACTGTATTTTACAGGGACAAGAAAACGGACACTGAAATAACTCCACTTGGAGACAGCACGCTGAGGGCACTTTGCTCAAAGATGCTGTTTCTCTTTCCATCGTTTCACTGGTATACCGAGCACCCAATGAATAGGATCCATACTTCTCCAGATGGCTCATCCAGGGATATCAGAGCCATGACATTCCAGGTGTCTGTGGACTATCCGACCTGCATCCCTTCCCTGGCATATTGAACATCCTAGGAATAGCTGAGTGGAATCTCTTCCCCATGCTGGGCACCTGGGGGATCAAAGATTTGTACCATCTCGTTAGCTGATTGCTCAGCCGGATGCTATCTGAGCAATGGGACACAGAGCAGTCTGATGGGATTGGTCCCTATTTGCAAGTGGATGCCAGGCTGCTGGGGTTCCTGCCTGGATGAATATCTCTTTAACTCCAGCAGCCTGTCCCAGTGCGAGCCAAGGGAAGGGGTGCTGGACGAGGAATGTTATAGACATCTGGGCAGTTCCTTTGCATCACCCTTATTGTTACAGTATAAGGCATGTAGCCACTTTCAGCCAATCAGGCAGCCTGAATATTGAACGTTCCAATTTGCTATCTGCTGGGGTGGGGGGAAGGACTTGTACTGCAGACCTCGTGCTTCTTTAGCATATTGCATTTTAACTTGAAACACAGATCGGGCCGCGGGATGAGAGACCATCACCATCAGGCCTGAATCTCCAAGCTCGGTTATAGAACCAGATCCGAATCTGAGCTTTCCCAAAATTTGGGGACATGTGAATCCAGTGTCCCCATTGGGTCCATTGCAGCCTTCAGATCCATATCCATACAAACGTCTCTAATGTTTGGGCAGGTCTGGCTCGAGGGTAGCTGTTTGGGCCCATTTGTAGTTAAGCTAAATGAAATTAACCCGATTGTATTTTATTATATCACTTTATTTCTAATAATAATAACTATAATAATTTTTTCATGATGGTAGAGACCACAATGTGCTCAGTGCTGTCCACACCTACAGAAAAATATAATCCTTGCTGAAATGGGGCACTGGCACTTGAAGGTCGTGTGAAAGGCCAGTTACTCTGTACTCTGCAATCGCGGGTGGGAGGGGGAAAGTAAGTGGCCATCCCAGACCACTGTCCCTTTAAGACCAGCTGCGGGTCACACAAAAGCCAGAATCTCAACTTGCTGCCATTCTACCAGAGCTTCCTCCATGGGGTACAAGCGGCAGGCAGCACAACTGCGCCTGTCCTGCCTGGGGGGTCCTGAGTTGGGCTGAGGCAAGAGGAGATGGCACCTCAGCTAGGGAAGTGTTATCCAGAGATTGAAATAAGTTCAGACCAGTGCAAGGGTCTTTGCAATGGATATTTCAGATCTGGGGCTCTTCGGGGGATGCCAGGCTGTAACTCACACCAACACACCCTCTTCCCCAAGAACATGGAAGGGGACGTGATTGCCCAAGAAGTACCCATATGGGAGCACCTTGCACTAGTCCTAATATTATACAGGGGTGTAACGGGACGGACTCACCCCTGCGGCGCCTCCTGCTGGTTGTCTAGGGAATTAGCTCACCAGCCTCCAGAGGGGTCTCTTCAGGCCGGTGATCCGCCTGACCACTCAGGCCCCCATGTCCCTCCCAGGACCCGGTGCCCCTTTAACTGGGGTGCTGCCCCCTGACAATACCCCCACAGCCTTATTCTTGGGGTCTCCCCCTCCCAGGGGAACCCCCCACCTGCTTCCCCACTTCCCCTCAGTCATAGGCTACTGCCAGTCACCATCAAGCCCCCGCTCACTGGGGCGGACTGCAGTATCAGCCACTCATCACCGGCAAAGGGGGTTTGGACCTGCTGCTTCTGCCTACCCATGGGCTGCCCCTGCAACCCCAGTACCTGGTCTGGCCTTACCAGGCCGGCAGCCTGGGGTTTTCTCAGGCCACAGCTCCCCAAGCCTTTCTCCCCAGCCCTGCTCCACTTCAGGTCCCTGCTTAGCCCTTGCAGCCAGGTCGGTCGGTCGGTCGGTCGGTTGGTTGGTCGATCGACCGACCGACCGACCGACCGACAGACACACACACACACACAGTCTGCTCCAGGCCCACTGCCCCTTATAAAGGCCAGCTGAGCCTTAATGGGGGTGTGGCCCCCATCTGAGCCTGCCTTCCCACTCAGCCTGGGGCTACTTGCTCCAGCCCTCTCCTGGGCTGTTTCAAGCCCCTTCAGGGCCTAAGCGGGGTGCTATCCCCTACAAGGGGATTTACTGCAAAGACCTTTGGCAAGTGAGTATTCACATGCTCTTGCACTTAGAGCAGGGAACTGGGACCCAGGACTCCTGGGTTCATAGAAGAGACCTATGCAGGATTCTTCCCTACTGCCTGTTTTCTAGAGCTTAGTCCTAAATGTCCCAAGTGATGGAGCGCCCAGACCACCTGACAGATCTCCCCATCGGGAAGGCTGTCCTGATATTCCCTCTCCTAGTACCATTACTTGCATTCCTAGCTCTTTGGGTCAGGGACTGTCTCTTTGCTATATATTTGTACAGCGCCTAGCACAATGGGACTGTGGGCTCTCAGGCTACTGCAAAACAAATAATAACTGTGATCCCATTCCTCCTAGTTAATCCCCTGTATCAACATAAATAACCCTTCTCCTTTCTGGGAGTTCACAGCCTTCCGATATTGTCAGGCTGTTGCCACGTCCCCTTTCAGTCATTGCTTAGCTAAACCAGATGGATTTAGCTCTTTTAATCTTTCCTCACCTCCTTGATCATCCTTGTCATTCTTCTCTGAACTCCTTCCAGTCTGCCGATGTGCATCTGGGAATGTGGTGCCCAGAACTGAACACGGTATTCCAGATGTGGTTACCCCGGAGACATCAGATGCCAGAACGTCCAGCAAGCCTCTGCATCCACAGCTGGGTCCAGGTTTTCAGAAGAGCTTCAGCACCTGCTTAAGCACTCAATTAAAGGGAAAGCTTTTCTGACAATGAAACCTGGCCCACAGAAAGGGACTATTGCCTCTCTGCTCATGACTGCATGACCTTGGGCAAGTCACTTGCCCTCCCCGTGACTCAGTTTCCCCATCTGTAAAATGGAGATAATGATATGCTCCTGTGAGGCTGCATCAGCTAATGTTTGCAATGGGCCCTGATGGAAGGCACCAGAGCCAGGCAAAGTGTTATCATGGCAAGAAACCACAGGAGATCACATTCGCTCACCAGCTGGACATCACTAGGAATGAAATTCTTTGGAATCATTTAAACTATACATGAGACCCAGGCTCATCTCTACCCAGTAACAGGCTGTTATTTATACCCTCGCTGCAGATAGGATATAAACCGTTACAGGTCTCATAGGAAGCATCTTTCACACTAATCATTTTCTTTCCTTGAGCGCTTGCAAACCAGATACAGCCTCCTTTCAACTAGGTGCTCCACTCTCCAGTCTGTTCTGTTCCCTCACTCCCCCCTCCATCCCTTCCACCCTCTGCATCCTCTGGCAAGAGGAGAGCCTGTTCTGCATTAGGATCCTGCAGCTGCTGGGACAGGCTTGGGTACAGTCCTGCTTCCGATGCCCTGCAGGGGGATACAGAGAACCTGGGCACCTCCTAAGGTTCCCCTGAAATGCATCCAGCTCCAATCTTCTCCCCCTGGCTAGGTTAGAGGGAAATCTTGCCAACTGTGTTCCCCAGCACTGCACACACATCATTTTTCTTTGCCCTACAACCCAGCCCTTACCATCCCTGGAGCACTGGAGCAGCTTTACAGTTGTAACCTCAGCAGCACCCGCCTGTTCCCTGGCGGAATGTGACGCTTTAAAATGCAGGCCCTGAGTGACATTCCCCTGGGTACAGAAGGTGAGAGAAAGCCTGTGCTTCTCTTAAGCACAGCCCTCCTGCTGGCCCTTTGCACAGCAGGGACTGAAGTGATGACCAGGCTTTGTGCTGGCCCTGCTACACAGGGTGGAATTTCACTCCTCTGGGGAGCATTGGCCTGGCCTGCTAAACCCAGGGTTGTGAGTTCAATCCTTGAGGGGGCCATTTAGGGATCTGGGGCAAAAATTGGGGATTGGTCCTGCTTTGAGCAGGGGGTTGGACTAGATGACCTCCTGAGGTCCCTTCCAACCCTGATATTCTATGATTCTATGGATGCGACTCAGTTGAAGTCAGCAGGGCTGCCCAAGTGTAACTGAGGGCAGCCTAAACTTGTCCTGGCATACAAAGCCATGACACCCAACATTTCATTGCAGCCAAGGCTGCCTTTGATTCTTTGGGTCAAGGATGGAGCTTGGGCCCTTCAGGAGGCCTCATACTGAGAGCGCGAGACTGTCTCTTTTGGCTCTTGTGTCCTTGCATGCACACAGAGCGGGCAGGGACACACTCTACCTGCACTGGTGACAAGAAGAGTAGCTTCGGCAGTGGCATTGCCCAGCTTCTTGTGTGCAATGCAGAAGTAGATGCCTTCATCTGCCTTCCTTGCCCCTTCAATCTGCAGCCAGCTGGACAGCTCGTATTTCAAAGGGCCACCCCTGGACTGAGAGCAGGAAGAGAGTTAGGGCAAATGAGTCCCACAGTCGATCGTCAAGCTGGGCCGTTCAGGAAAATGCACACACCCAGAGGGCCTCCAGAGCTCACTGAGCGTGGAGGAGACTCACCGAGATGGAGATAAGTGTGTGATGCACCTGGGCAGAGGTACATGTCAGGATCACTCACCAGGGCCGCGCTGAGTTGGGATCATTCACCTGAGCAGAGCTGAGTCAGGGTCATTCACCTGCATGGAGCTGCCTCAAGGACCCTCACTTGGGTGGAGTGGAGCTGGGGGACCCCTTGCCTAGACGGGGCTGTGACAGTGTCACTCACCTGGACCGAGATGTGAGGATCATCTCCAGGTAGAGCATGGGGGGAGGGAGAGCTCACCTGGACCGAGATGTGAGGATCATCTCTAGGTAGAGCATGGTGGGAGGGAGAGCTCAGTGGTTTGAGCATTGGCCTGCTAAACCCAGGGTTGTGAGTTCAATCCTTGAGGGGGCCATTTAGGGATCTGGGGCAAAAAGTCTGTCAGGGGACAGTACTTGGTCCTGCTAGTGAAGGCAGGGGACTGGACTCAATGACCTTTCAAGGTCCTTCCAGTTCTAGGAGATTGGCATATCTCCATTTATAAAATTATAAAATTCTTCTTCATCCTTCCTCCATTCCATGAGGGCCATGGGTTAGGCAAAGACCTCCCACGTGAAGATCACATCGTGGCCCGACACGTTCACCTGGTCTTGGGGATGGTGCTTGATCTGGGGAACTGCACAGAATCCAGACAAAAGGCCAAGGATTTTAGAAGCTCGGGAGGTCAGAACCTAACCCTCTTCCATCACCAGACAGAAATGAACTTCCCCTAACCAGAATCATACAGGCTGCTGCAGGATGCATGGCAGAAATTTAAACAATCAAAGCATCTTATTAAGCAGCAGCTATTCCTATCCATGCCTCCCGGTGGCTGCGCCAAAGAGAGATGGGACCACATCAGAGACGCAGTGTACAGCACAGCCATGAAAGTTTTTGGAAAGAAACGAAAAATGAACGACTGGGTTGAGGCTAATTCCACCACACTCACTCCAGCCATTGAAGAACGCCGCGCTGTTCACCTGGAGTACAAGCGTTCCCCCAGTCAGAGGACTCTACAAGAGTATCGATTTGCCAGGAGCAAAGTACAGAGACTAGCTCGACAGTGTGCAAATGATTACTGGCTCCAGCTCTGCCGGAGCATTCAACTATCTGCTGACACTGGAAACATCAGGGGAATGTATGATGGCATCAAGAAGGCCATGGGACCCACAAAGAAGTGGAGAGTGTCACTAAAGTCTGCAACAGGCGAAAACATCCAGGGGAAGAGCAAGCAGATGGCTAGATGGGTGGAGCACTACTCTGAAGTGTACTCCAGGCAAAACACCGTCACCGAAGCTGCCCTCAATACCGTGGATGGTTTTCCCATTGAAACTGAGCTGGACGAGAAGCCCACCATGGAAGAACTGAAGAAAGTCATTGAGAGCTTGTCCACAGGAAAGGCTCCAGGAAAGGATGGCATCCCACCAGAAGTTATTAAGTGTGGCATCAACATCCTCCTAGAACACCTCCACGACCTCCTCTGTCAGTGCTGGGACGAAGGTGCAGTACCTCAGGATATGAGAGACGCCAACATCGTGACCCTCTACAAGAACAAGGGTGATAGAAGCGACTGCAACAACTACAGAGGCATATCACTCCTGAGTGTTGTGGGTAAAGTGAGTTTGCACGCGTGATCCTGAACAGACTGCAGAAGCTTGCTGACAGAGTTTACCCAGAGTCACAGTGCGGGTTCCGAGCAGGGAGATCCACAACTGACATGGTTTTCTCCTTAAGGCAGCTGCAAGAGAAATGCAGAGAACAGCATAAGCCGCTACTCCTTGCCTTCATAGACCTGACCAAAGCTTTCGACCTTGTGAACAGAGATGGGCTGTTCAAGATCCTGTCAAAGACTGGCTGCTCACAGAAGCTGCTGAGCGTGATCCAGTCTTTTCACGACAACATGAAAGGCAGAGTACTGTATGATGGCTCGTCCTCCAATGCCTTCGATATCCACAGTGGAGTAAAACAAGGCTGCGTTCTCGCTCCCACACTCTTCGGCATCTTCTTCGCAGCGTTGCTGAAACGTGCCTTTGGAAATTCCACAGAGGGAGTCTATCTCCACACCCGGTCTGACGGGAGACTTTTCAATCTGGCTCGACTAAAGGCCAAAAGCAAGGTACGGGAGGCAACAATAAGAGACATGCTGTTTGCAGACGACGCTGCCCTGGCCACCCACACAGAAATCGATCTCCAGCGTCTGATTGACTGCTTTTCCAGAGCTTGCGAAGAGTTCGGGTTGACAATCAGTCTTCAGAAGACCAAAGTTATGGCCCAGGATGCGGAACATCCAAGCATTGCCATCAATGACTATGTGCTAGAGGTGGTCAGTCAGTTCACCTACCTCGGATCTACCATCACGGACAACCTCTCACTGGACCCTGAGATCAACCGTAGAATCGGCAAGGCCTTCACAATTTTGGCCAGTTTGTCACAGAGAGTGTGGAACAACAACATGCTGACCATCAACACAAAGGTTGCTGTGTACCGCGCATGTGTGCTAAACACTCTTCTCTACGCCAGCGAAACTTGGACCCCCTACACTTCACAAGAAAAGAGACTGAATGCCTTCCACATGCGCTGCCTCCGTCGCATACTCGCGATCACTTGGAGTGATCGAATAACGAACAACGAGGTGCTGGAACGTGCCAAGATCTCCAGCATGTTCACTCTCCTCCGTCAATGCCGCCTCAGATGGCTTGGCCATCTAAGTCGCATAGAAGATGGACGGATCCCCAAAGACCTGTTGTATGCTGAACTTGCCTCCGGAAACAGAGCTACAGGATGGCCCCACCTTCGCTTCAAGGATGTTTGTAAGAGGGACCTGAAGACTGTTCAAATCGACATCAACAGCTGGGAAGAGCTCGCCCAGGACAGATGCAGATGGAGACACGCTCTGACTGCTGGATTGAAAACTGGTGAAGACAAGCTGCGGCAGCTTGCTGAGGAAAAGCGGGTTCAACGAAAAAGGAAGCAGCGGCTCCAACCCACAGCTGACACCGCCTTCAAATGCAGCAAATGCAATCGAGACTGCCACTCTCGTGTGGGGCTCTACAGCCACAACAGACGCTGCACGACCATCAACTAAATATTCCCCATGGGCGCATATCCATCGTCTCTCGAGACTAACGGACGCCAGCAACACACATTCCTATCCTATCTAGCCACTCACTCTGCCTGTCAGTCTATATGGCTAGGCGATAACACAAGTCACCTTATATTGTAGCGAGTGCGGCAATGAACCACGCCCTCTGCCTGATCCCAGCCCACCGTTTCAGACGAAACAGACCATGTGAGAAATACACTGAATTCGTTGGATCCCTCACCTATCCCTGGGCCACTTTCCCCCTCCCAGTCTCTCCCCAAGCAGCAGAGGGCAAACAAGGAGGTGGGCCGTTACCTGCTTGGCAGGGCCCATCACTGGTGATGAGGCTCCGCCCCTCTCTCTCACGCATGGCCTCCTGGAACTCGCAGATGTTCTGGTAGGTGATGTGATCGGAGCCACACACGGCCCCCTGGGACCTGAACACGCATTGTGGCTCGGGGATCCCCCCATAGCCTAACTCCTGGATGTCCAGCTGGCTCTCCAAGTTTTCTCCGCACCGCCCATAGAAGGTGCCACTGCCATCCAGGTCACAGGGCTGCCCCTCGGTATTCCCGCACTCCAGGCAGCAGCCGCAGTGGTCACACACACACCAAGCCTGCTGGGCAGGCTGTGGCTCTGGGGCACAGCTGTGGCACACACTGGCACTGCCCTTCCGTCCTCTTCTCACACCCCCGTGCCAGGCAGGCTCTGGTTTCAATCAACAGACAGGACAGAGCAAGAGGAAAGAGGATGTTTTGGAGGGATCCAATCCAGCCCTGGCTGGGCTCCTCTGGAGACCATCTGTGCCCCACAGATGCTTCCCATTAAGAGTTGCATTGCAACGGAAGATAAATGCAAAAGGATCTTGCCTTGTCTGTGTAATTGGCTGGGTGGGTTTGTGAGGAGAAAGCACGTGGAGAAAAGGTCTCTCCTCCTCTCCGGTACTTTGCATTTATCTTTTTGCTCTTTCACCCTCACTCTTATCCTGTCATCCTCTTTATCTGTATATGGCAATAAGAGCTATATATAGATAAATCTCCTTGTAGAGTCTGTCTGGGGTTTTTTAAGCCATCCTATAGCAGGGACAGAATTCGCTATTCAGTCCTATCAGAGGGATTCACAACACCTATAGAAAGGTGATCTATTCAGTTCTACAGGGCTTTCCCCTAAGGGTTCTCTGTAAGGGTACGCCTAACCCTTGGAGCTGGGGGCGAAATCCCCAGCCTGAGGAGATGTGCTCACGCTAGCTCTCATTGAGCTAGCACACTGAAAAGAGAGTGTAGCCAATGTGGCATGAGCAGCGGGACGGGCCAGCTGCCCCAAGTACGTGCCTATGGGCTGGGCTGGTGATGTACTCGAGGCAGCTAATCCATCCTGCTGCCCATGCTGCCGTGGCTACACTCTGTTTTTAGGGTTCTAGCCGGATGAGAGCTCACACATGTGTGTCTCCTTGAGCTGGGAATCCCACCCCCAGCTCCAAGTGTAGCCAGACCGTAAAAGTATTGCCGCATTCTCTTGTGAGCTCCCAAACCCGACAAGTCTGCTACCTGTTTCATTCTGGTATAAATCAGGAGCAGTGCCATTGGGATCAAGGGAGGTGCACTGTTGTAAGGGAGATCAGGACTAGGCCTCAGCTCTTGTATTAATGACAGAGGAGTGCGGCTAGTGAAACACTGGAGTATTTTAAAGAAGCAGTGGGGTTTTCTCTTTCTGTCTCCTCCCTTTATCTTTCCTCCTCTCACCCTCCTCTCTTTCCTTCGGATCCCTTCCCTCTTCCTCACATTCCCTATAGCCTGATTGTGATTCACTACCACACTGATTAGTACCTTACTCCACAGGCAGTGTCATTGGCTCCATAGGAGCTATTCCTGGCACAAGGTATTATTCCCTGTGCATAAGGGCAACCTGGTTCCTTTCTTTTCTCCAACCTCCCTTCCTCATTGATTCTCCCTTTCTCAGCTGTCCCTACTTTGCTGAGATCTCCCCCTGCCCCAGGAGTCTCCACAGCCTATCTTGCCTTTGCAGATGCTAAGCCCAAGGTTGATCCACTGCTGTATGCAGCCACAGAGCGATCTTGGACCTTCCACCTCCAAACACAGCCCAGCACAATCCCTGCAGGGAAGGGAGAAAAGTCCTCCCTCCGCTTGTATTTATCTCTGCTGCTCAGTTGTGCAGGTGGCACCCTCAGAGCTAGCAGGTGTGACTGTGACAGCTTGCCTGACAGAGTCTAGCAAACAGCTGTTCTTCCTTTCCCAGAGGCAGCGCTGTGTGTTCAGCCCCTGGCCTCCATTCTCGCTTTTGTTTGGAATGGGACTTGATAATTGAGGCCAGACTCCTTCCTGCTGAGCTGTTCAGATCAGAGGGGAAATTTACTTGCCCTTCACTTTGCTTTGACTTTCCCAGATTCCTTTTCAAGTTCCTGCTGGCCCCAGATCAAGGTCATTTGAGCAGTTTGAGTGATCATAGAGCTCTTTCAAGAAGGAAAGACAGCTGGATGTGGGGATGCTCTGGTCTTTGGAGAATTTTCCAGGAAGAAAGCATAGGGAAAGGAGATAAAAAATTGGTGGATGGGAACTACTCTCCGTGTCAGTTGAGGATTGTAGGCACAGGCAGGCTGGGTGGTACAGAAGTTAAAAGTGCTGAGATCTTTCATCGCTGGCGGGCTATGTTCAGAGCTAGGAAGACTTCTGGAGCTGGCAAGAATGCAAAAGGTCAGAGCTTATTGTTGGGGGTACCACAGACCGCATGGCAGATCTACAAACTTTGATTAAAGTCTTCATTTCACCTTCACTCACGTACATCATATATCTATGCTCACTGCTTCCAAGCTCCTATTCTGCCCACGCATGCCCTGTAAACCTGACATGAGACAGAAAAGAGATACCAAGAAGGAAGTTAAAATAGAGATGTAACTACTGCTGTCTATTTGCAGGGTGCCTGCTGCGATGGGTCTATAAATGCCGTGCAATGAAGAGCAAATAGAAAGCATTTCAAACCTAAAAAACCAACCAGACAAAGAAAGCACATGGCTACATAGCAAAATCATTCCACAACAAATGGACTGCAGCAAAAGGACTGACTCTCAACTCATTAGAGGGAGGGGGAATGGAAAAGGGAAGAGAGACACTTATGGAAGTGGCATAAAGCAAGGAAGGGGTGAAAGTCTGATCCTTTGCTGTACCTCTGAGTTGTGTATATGGCATCTGGATACTGTGTTGACTGGCTAGGTAGATAGATAGATTAGATAATCTGTTCCTAGAACATGAGGCTAGGATTTGTTTCGTTTGCCTTTTGCTTTAAAAATTTGAGACTTAGCTAAAGCTGCATGCAGCTGAGTTGTGGAGCCAACATTTTCAGTACTGGCCTCTGATTTGGAATGCCCAACCTGAGATACTGCCTGGACTTCCAGTCCTGGACTCCAGTTCTGATGAGTACCCACAGCTCTGACTCAAATGATTGTGGGTTGTAAATGCTCAGCCCTTTCACAGCTCAGACCCAAGATGTCTCAGATTAGGCACCCAAAATTAGTCACCTAAAATTAGAGGCTGTGTGTGAAAATTTGGCTGCAAGCAGCCACTTCCCAACATCTTCCCTGAGCTCCTTTTCCTAGTGAGTCCTGTGCTGGCACCATGGGCTTCTGCACTCTTGAACATGGTCGCCTGGAAGTTCCCGATGTTAATTCATTTATCAGGAGCCATATAGTTCTCTATCTATTGTCGCATCTTGGTCACTGCACAAGACAGTGCATCTATTCAAAAGTACAAAGGTTAGTTTAAAAGTAATACAATATATATATATATACTACATAATCAGCAATAACCCACATATGATTAATAAATTTAACAATTATAATTTAGATATTAGCAGCCAATCATTCGGATACATCACTCATGAAAAGTTATACAGTGAGTTAGTTGTGGAAAGCAAATATAGAATGAGTGAAGATTGTCCCGCAGTAATTGAGAATTTAGGATAAGTTGTCCATTAGAAAATACAATCCATCAGGGAAGTATTTCCATCCATTGCTGTCATCTATTCCTTCCCCAGGTGAGAATGTTGACTGAATAATACAAACATCTTGCATCATAGCCGATATTCAATCTGGAACCATGAGGGGGCACCAAAGTTTGCATCATCCCTGCCTGTGGAGTCATGATTTGGTTGAAACTAGCTAATGTGTGTGTTGGGGAAGGGGGAAATGAGGAGGAGAATAGGGCAAATTAAAAAGTAAAAATCCCTTTCTTTCCATGAATGCAGTCTTTGGTGCTGATAAGGATCCTGAAACGCTTGGCATGGTAATGCCATGTGCTTAAATGAATAGACATAGAGATGGTGTCATCCAAGCTAGGCTCACAACCAGCATGGCAGAGTTAATGTCTCTTGGATTTATAATGAAATGACTTCATAAACAAAACAGCCAGCTGATCACAGCTGATTTTAGGTAGAGGAATGGCTCTAAGGGGTGTAGATGTATGGTACTATATAAATAAACAGCAGCCAACAAAACAGCAATAATAATAGAGATTTTTCCATATAAACCAATATGCACTTTGGATTGGAAATTGCCAGTTGCCAGCCAAATTAAGATGTCTCATCAGAGCTGTGTATGGCTCCAGAGCAGAAAAAGCAGCCGGGTCCTGCAAGTCAGGCTAGAGGTGCAATGTAGTGCTGGATAGCAAGGGGGAGAGGTGTTGTACTGTAGGGCTTGGTAAAGTGCATTAAACAAACTGGGGTAGGAAGGACTGGAATAGCCGGGGGAAGGTACAGATCAGGGTGCAAATACCTCAATGTTGCTGAGTGAAGAGCCAAGGAAATAGGATAGCACTGTACATAAGTGAGGACTAAGGTACATTACAAGAGCTGTGTATGTGAGGAGGGTGTCTCAGCTCTGGGCTGGGTTGGCCGTGCAGTGCGCGGTCAGATACAGCGGTATAGCAGTGCCCCAGGCACACACCCATGGGGAGTGCAGGACAGCCAGATGCAGTAGCAGGGCAGTGCCTCTGGCATGGGGCTAGTTGAGGGTGCAGGGCAGGTCCAGATATAGTGGAAGGACAGTGCCCCCGGCACGGGGTTAGTTGGGGATGCAGTGCATGGTCAGATGCAGTAGCAGGGCAGTGCCTCTGGCATGGGGCAGGTGGAGGGTGCAGGGCAGGTCCAGATGCAGTGGAAGGGCAGTGCCCCTGGCACGGGGCTAGTTGGGGATGCAGTGCATGGTCAGATGCAGTGGCAAGGCAGAGGCTAGTTGGGGATGCAGTGCATGGTCAGATGCAGTGGCAGAGCAGTGACCCTGGGCCAGGGCTAGTTGAGGGTGCAGGGCAAGTCCAGATGCAGTGGCAGGGCAGAGGCTAGTTGGGGATGCAGTGCATGGTCAGATGCAGTGGCAGGGCAGAGGCTAGTTGGGGATGCAGTGCATGGTCAGATGCAGTGGCAGGGCTGAGGCTAGTTGGGGATGCAGTGCATGGTCAGATGCAGTGGCAGGGCAGAGGCTAGTTGGGGATGCAGTGCATGGTCAGATGCAGTGGCAGGGCAGAAGCTAGTGGGGGATGCAGTGCATGGTCAGATGCAGTGGCAGGGCCGAGGCTAGTTGGGGATGCAGTGCATGGTCAGATGCAGTGGCAGGGCCGAGGCTAGTTGGGGATGCAGTGCATGGTCAGATGCAGTGGCAGGGCAGAAGCTAGTTGGGGATGCAGTGCATGGTCAGATGCAGTGGCAGGGCAGAGGCTAGTTGGGGATGCAGTGCATGGTCAGATGCAGTGGCAGGGCCGAGGCTAGTTGGGGATGCAGTGCATGGTCAGGTGCAGTGGCAGGGCAGAGGCTAGTTGGGGATGCCGTGCATGGTCACGTGCAGTGGCAGGGCAGAGGCTAGTTGGGGATGCCGTGCATGGTCACGTGCAGTGGCAGGGCCGAGGCTAGTTGGGGATGCAGTGCATGGTCAGATGCAGTGGCAGGGCAGAAGCTAGTTGGGGATGCAGTGCATGGTCAGATGCAGTGGCAGGGCAGAGGCTAGTTGGGGATGCAGTGCATGGTCAGATGCAGTGGCAGGGCCGAGGCTAGTTGGGGATGCAGTGCATGGTCAGATGCAGTGGCAGGGCAGAAGCTAGTTGGGGATGCAGTGCATGGTCAGATGCAGTGGCAGGGCAGAGGCTAGTTGGGGATGCAGTGCATGGTCAGATGCAGTGGCAGGGCCGAGGCTAGTTGGGGATGCAGTGCATGGTCAGATGCAGTGGCAGGGCAGAAGCTAGTTGGGGATGCAGTGCATGGTCAGATGCAGTGGCAGGGCAGAGGCTAGTTGGGGATGCAGTGCATGGTCAGATGCAGTGGCAGGGCCGAGGCTAGTTGGGGATGCAGTGCATGGTCAGATGCAGTGGCAGGGCCGAGGCTAGTTGGGGATGCAGCGCATGGTCAGATGCAGTGGCAGGGCCGAGGCTAGTTGGGGATGCAGCGCATGGTCAGATGCAGTGGCAGGGCCGATGCTAGTTGGGGATACAGTGCATGGTCAGATGCAGTGGCAGGGCAGAAGCTAGTTGGGGATGCAGTGCATGGTCACGTGCAGTGGCAGGGCAGAGGCTAGTTGGGGATGCCGTGCATGGTCAGGTGCAGTGGCAGGGCAGAGGCTAGTTGGGGATGCCGTGCATGGTCACGTGCAGTGGCAGAGCAATGACCCTGGCACACGGCTGAGGGGCAGGAGGTGGTTTGCAGGACAAGGCCAGATGCAGTGGCAGGGCATTGCCCCCAGCACAGGGCTATCTGGGGGTGCAGCGCACGGTCAGATGCAGTGGTAGGACAACGCCCCCGGTACGGGACAAGCGGAGGGTGCAGGACAGGCTGCCCCTTTGGCTCGCAGCCCGGTCCCGGCCTGTTGCTCCGGCGCTGCCTTTGCGGTGCGCGGCCCCTTTAAGAGCCATGTAAACAAAGCCTAGTCCCCGTCCCTCCTCCCGCTCCTCTCTTCGCCGCCGACGTTCCTGCGTCGCTTACGCCGCCGCAGCGGGCTGCGCCATTCTCTAAGCCCCGCCGCCCCAGGGCTGGCGGCGGGGTCCTTTACGCAAAGTGCGTGAGCTGGTGGGTGTAGCGCGCAGGCGCGGCGGCCCGGCCCGGGGGGGAGGAGAGAGGAGCATGAATGGGGCAAAATGGCGGATCATGTGCAGGTGAGAAGAGCGCGCGGGGGAGGGCGGGGGACAGCCGGGGCGCCTGGGGGGGGGGGGGGACCGGCCCTCGGGAGCTGCTGGGGCTGAGGGGCCCGGCTCCCCCGCGGGGGGCCTGCACGGCAGCGGGCACCTCCCGGGGTGTGCCTCGGATCTGGGGGCGCGGGGCCCCGCTGCGAGCTGAGCCCCCCCTTCCCTCCCCTCCCCGAGGCGCGGCGCCCCCAGCATCGGGCGGCGGTGCTAGAGCTCTCCGGGGGGGAGCGGGTCACGGGCTGCCCAGGAGACCGAGCCCCTCCCCCTAGGCCCGGGCCGCCTGCTGCTAGGGCAGCTCCCCCCTGGTAAAGGGGAGGGGGGCCACCTGCCCCCCCCCCCCCCCCCCCCACGTGCTGGGGCACCTGGAAGTCATGGGGGGCATGGACCCCCCCCCCCCCCGACTGAGTGGTGCTTGAGCACTGATACCCCCCAACACACACACGTGCCCTGGGCAGACTGGTGGGAGCCAGGAGAGAGGCCTTGCAGGCTAAGGGGCAGCTGGGCCCTCCAGGAGCCGGGGTGCCTGAGCACAGACTGCACCCAAGGCAGCAGCTGGTGAGGGGCCCCCGGGGCTGCATTATGTTACCTGCGTGCAGCCTCTGCTCACTTGGGTTACCCAGGTGCCAGCAATTAGTAGCAGCCCAGGAGCGGTTGGTAACAGGCCATGGTGGGCAGCAGCATCAGAGGGAGCCTAAGCAAGAAGGGGAATTTGGGGCACAGTTGCCCAGGATTGGAGCCCTCAATGTGCCACCAGCTACCGCCACTGGGCACTTTAGTCCAGGAAATAATGCCTGAGAAGCACTCTAGAGTCAGCATGACCTAGAGTAGCTGGTCACTCTTGGTGTCAGAGGGCTTTGAAGGTCTTCCTGGGTTATTTTATAGGCAGAGACGACTGGAAACTTTTGCCTCTACTCTGCTAAGCCCTTCTGGTGTTCACCCCCTTTCCAGCTAAAAGTAGTAAGGGGCTGCCAACACCAAAGTGAGAAGAACTGAGGGAGCTTCAAAATTGACATGGCAGAAGTCTTGGCTTTGGGTCTGACACCATGGCCTGGATTATTTGTCTCCCATAACCAGGTAAATAAATGTCTGCTGATATGAAGTTCATCTGGTTTAAGAATGAGGTGATAAGTACATATTTCAGATGGATTCTGGGCCTTATTGCCAAGAACCATGGGGTGAAAATAAGAAAGGGAAAATGTAGCTTGAATATCAGAAAGAAACTTTCTGCCTTTGATATACACCATACAGTGGCGTAGTCTCACAAGGGAAGCAGTGGAAATACCTTCATTTGTATGTTGTACAGGTTGGATGAGTCTCTGAGATGGGTCAGCAGTGGAGAACAATGGCCAGGGGTTGGAGGAGCTGACCTGATAGTTAACTTTCCATCTTGAACTTCAGTGATACTTTATTGAAGAGCATCAGTGGTTGGTAGTGTTAACTAACAGATCAAGGTTTTTTTAACTAGATGGTATTAGTGATCTTTTTCTGAAGGCTTTCAAAGCAAGCTTTAAAGTGGCTATTGTTAAACATTTTATTAAGAGCCCTTGTCAAATTAAAAACCATATGTAGACAAGCTATTGTCTATCACTAGTAACACCATAAGGTATTAAAAATGAAAGCTTCAAAATCCCATTTCATACGATATGTGTGTTCTTCAGTTTTTTTATTTCTCTTTACTTGGACATCTAAAATCAATGTAGTCAGTTTCACTTTTATGTAAGTCAGTTTCTTTTTCAGGGTCTTTCTTTTGCAGTGTTTACATTTCAAACACTGAATGGGAACTATTTATTTTAAAACAACTGTTTCAGTTGAATTCAAAATAAAAGTTTGTGGAGATATATTTAGAGATCTTACAAAATTCAAACTTTGAGCCAAATCTGTGTCGATAGTGCCCCTGTTAACAATTTACACAGCCACACTTTCATGAAGAACATTGTAAAGGACTCGTCCTGGAATTAGAAATATTGTAGCACGAATGGTAGAATGGAGGAAATAATGTTTTCCCATAATAGTGATGATTGAATTTGTGATTATATACATGATATCAGACAGAGTAAAAAAAATGTTTTGATAGTTACTTATTATTCATGTAACTGTTAAATAAATATATTCTGTGTCTGATACCTCTGTGAACCACAAGGGTGAGTAGTTTATTAACTCAGAATATAGCCCGTGTAATTCTCAGGTTGTTTTGTGGGGTTGAAATAATCATATCAAATGCAGCCTAGATAATCTGTTGGGGATTGCTGTGTTACTAAACAATTTACGTGCCATAAAACACTGGAGAAGGGCTGTATTCTTTGGTTTGTCATTAGTGACACATCAGCTTCACAACTTAACCTGTGACTTTACGGATAGACCCACAGGATCTGGTGACACAGTGTCTCTTGCTGTTCTTGTCATTTTAAAACAGGCTTTTTGTTTTTTAAATATTGGGTCAACCAAATGGAATTTGGGACCATAAGAACATAATTAATATTGCTGGCTTCAGATGCACTAGTTAAACTTTAACATAAGAAGCTTGAAGATGTTCCACTCCAGTGGAGATTTATTTGCAAGTACTGTTAAACCTGTCACCAAGCTACAGGAAACTTATCAGAAGGCATAAGTGCAGCTCTTTACAACTAGTGCGAATGGACAAGTTACATATCTGTAACTGGATGATTTTATTTGTTCATTTTATTTTATTTTATTTTTTATTTTGCTTTGGGGGCAAAAAAGTATTAGCACTGCCTCTGAAGAGGCTCTTCTAGCTTCCTTCAAAGCTGCCTCAGGATTTCTGGGTTTTTATGGCTAGAGGAAAATCACGGGTTAGATGAGTGGATTCAATTCCTGTTTGTTATAGTGTTTAAAAAACAAACACACTATTTCTAATGCTGATCCAGTTGTTTGGATATTTTGTGAGTAGGCTGTGTGGGGCTCTGTTATAAACTATGCTTGTTTAAAAGACTGGAAACACCCTTGATAGAGGGAGACATCGAATACAAGTTTGGATGAGTGAGAGCATTTTCTTTGTAGCATATAACTTGAGACTTGATTCTGTTTTGGATAATAGGGTGTTTCAGATAACTGGTATCTGGATGATACAGTATATAAGACTAGCAGCAGAGTGGCCATATTTTGTCAAACTTCCAGTCCAGTTATTAAATATTGACTCCCCAGAGTTGCATTGTCATTAGAACTTGCATGTTAATACTTAACAAAGTGCAAAAGTGTAGATTTATTTATAATTATTATGAGTTATTGAGTTTACAATATGATGCAAGTTGATTAAAGTGGAAGCAGAGTTGAGTTGTTTGCGACCACAGCTGAAGGACTGTAGCATCATGTTCTGTAGGTTTTTTTAAAAAATGGAACTCTGTGAATGTAGAAAATCCCACTTCTTTTCCGTCTGCAGTCCACATAGTCAAAGCCAGTTAGGGTAATTTTCTGCTGGACAGCTCTTCAGAATTACTGTGCAGGGTCTAGGAATGAAAAGGACTGTAATAATACAGTAGCAGAGAATTCTGTATCGTTGTGTGTGGCTGTGGAAAGCTGTGCGGTCTTAGAGGACTGGTATAGATGCTCTTCCCTTCCTGCCTTCGATTGAGTTAATGTTTCTACCTCTTCTTTTCAGTCTGTGAATGTCATTCCAACTCCAATATATGCGATGGAAACAGGAGATGAAGAGATATCACTGCTTTCCCCACAAAGTTATTTCTAATGATAAGTCTTTTTTTTCTTTTTCCTTGGAAACAGATTTGCTGTATTTCTCTTTCTTAGATCTGGGATTTGATGTCATACTGTACCCTAAAATGGGTAAACTTATTGGGAGGTACCTGATGAGTTAGAATATTTTCTTTAGGGAAAATGTTGATGATGGGCAAGGGTAACAACTGCTTCTCTGGCTATGGGTACTGAGTTGTACCTGAAGATTCCCCTGGACCTGAATATAAGACCTAATTAGATCAATTAAAAATTGTTGCCTCACTTTTATCAGTGATCATATTATCTTTACCTGCTATGGGTAACCCGACTTGTAGGTTTATAGTGCAAGATCTTTTGCTCTTGACATGTAACAGGTCAGGTGCTGTAGGAGTACCTTCATAAGTACAGTAGGTGGTCTGTCTCTTGATAGAACAGAGAACTTAACTGACCGCTTGAGTATGAAAAACCTAGGTTCAAGTGTAAAGCGATGTTAGCCATCTGATTGTAACTTCTAATTAAACTGACAGCAGTTAATTCAAATCAGCAAACTTCCAGACTCAGAAGAAGCCTATATTTGTGCCGTAAGATGGATTCAGATGTGGAGCCAGGTCCTTGAAGTGCATTGGTGGGAAACAAATGAGGAGGCAGGATGAAATACTTTCTTTCATTGTAAATTAAAGCCCTCTCAGCTCTGAGTTGTTGTATTGGAAACAGTAGAAAAATGTGGTTGGAGACATTCTGATAACATCTGTCATTCCGAGGAATGGAGGAACAGAGTTAAGAAGGGGAAACTTGAGACTGAAATAAAAAAAAAAAGACTTTCCCATAAAAATATGGTATGTAGTGCATATAACCTGAAGCATGAAATTGGAGTGAGTGTGTTTTAAAAACACACGCACAAAAAACAAAAAAAAAACCCTGTGTGCCTGCATGCTAATAGCCTCTTATGTGTGATTCTTAAAGTACTGTCTGTTATATTTTTTTAATGACTGTCTTGCAGGGCCAATCCCCTGCCACTCCCAAACCCTCATAGCTCCTGAATTTTGTTGCTTTATTTCTGTATTCCAAAGGGACATTGTCTTGGATCAAACACAAAATCGTTTGACTCGGAAACGTGTAACACATTTTGCCCCAAAAGAAACCCTGGAGACTAGATGTGTATTTGCTATCTCTGTAACCTCATGTTTGCTTGGTAAAAGAATCACGATTTAGCCCACTTCCCAACTATATAATTTTGCATAGAATACTGTTTTTATTTTGTTTGGTTTTTAGTCCATGCTTTTACCTTCAGCGTGTCATTGGGCTGTCTGACCGCTCATGTGAAGGACTTATCCCTGAGTAGTCTGAGAGATGCTCAAGAACTAGGGGAAAAATAGACACTGCAACTTAAAATAGCGTTACCAGCTTTTCTTTTGCAAATTAGATTTTTACTTTATTGTCCAGTCACTGAGCAACACAATTACTGGATAACTTTGTGGCAAGTGGATCAGAAGGGTATTTTAAATGGAACCCAGGAATTAATGGATTTAGATACACAACTTTTTGGTGCTGTGATTAACATTATTTAAATGTCAAAAGTCTGAAAGTAAAACAAGGGGAAGCTTAAGCTCCAGCTCCTTTTCAGCTGGGGGGGGGGTCAAATCACCAGCAATTGGCCAGCTGTTTCTATTCTGCCTCTTAGCCTGCCTGGGTGGCTTGTCTTATAGAATGTGCTACTCTCCTAGGAAGCAGGTAAAACACCTTTTGTAAGAGACAGCTGATCTCAGAGGCACTGTACATAAAGGCATGTAGTCCCTCTGTCCTCTGTTCAATGATTGTGTCATGAAACAGTTATCTCTGAGAGGAGAGTGGAGGAAAATGTGTTGGCTGCTTCAGGTTTTTCACACTCGATTAAGCTGTTGAGAAGAGAAGAATTTAGTGAAATCCTGTCCCCATCAAAATCGGTGGGAGGTTTTAACATTGATTTCAATGGGTTCAGAATCTTGCCCTTCAGTTTCTAGGTAGGAATACCTTCTATAATTCATCTAAAGATTTCAAAGCACTTTACAGAATTAAGTCTTGCCATTGAGACCCATGTTACAGGGGGGAAAAAGGCATAGTGTAGTGAAATGGCACGGTCATGCAGTGAGTGAGTGTCAGAACTGAGACTAGGGCTGTGTCTACACTGCCACTTTCAGCACTAAAACTTTAGTCATTCAGGGGTGTGAAAAAAAACAAACCCTGAGCGACAAAAGTTTTAGCACTGAAAAGCGTCAGTATAGACAGCGCTTTATTGATGGGAGCCGCGCTCCCGGTGACCAAGCTACCACCACTCGTTAGGGGTGGGTTTTTTTATCGCCGGGAGAGCTCTCCCCCTGCGATGAAGCATGTCTACACTGCCCACGTCACAGTGCTGCCGCGGCCACGCTGTAACATGGGCAGTGTAGACATACCCTAGAACTCAGGAGTCTGGACTCTTAGTCCCCTCTTTTAACAGACTGTGTTACCTCCAATATCCAGAACGAACACAATTAGGGAAGTATTAAGAGAACACTGAACCCTCTGTAATACAGCAAATCACTTCCCTTACTGTTCATATTGTCCTGTTGCCCTTGGTTTTGGGCAGTGTCTCGCTATGAACTGTAGTTGGTCTAATGCTCAGACCAGTTATAGCAAAGTACAAAAAAGTCCTGGTTTTGCTGACAGATTTAAAAGGTAAAATGTAGTTTGCTGTTTTGATTCAGCTGTGTGATTCAAGGAGAGGCTTGTAAATCATCTCTGGTGCTCTTTGAGACGGAATCGTTTGTGTGACTGTTGTTGCCTGCATTTCCTTTTCCAGCTCAGTAGAAGGGAATACTTAACCTTAGAGCTTTGAATTTAGCCATGTACGCTGTGGACAAGGGCTGTTCAATCCTCCAAACACAACTTAGCCAGTGCAAGTCTAGCGCATCTATACAGTTCCCACTGTACCTCAAGTTTAACCTCCAACAGACTCTCTGCATTTTCCCCATGCCATCTAAGTGTGGCACTGTGTTTGTGTGTGTAAATTACATCGTGGTTTTGTGCTTTGAGGGAAATGATTCCTGAAGAATTGCATAATTGTGACCCAAATCAGACTTGAATAAGATCTTTAGGGGAGCTGCAGCCTAGCAGGGCCATTGCATAAAGTACTAAGTGAATCCAGCAAATCTGGCTGTATGGTGCAACCATAAATATGTGCTCCCTGTACGGGCCTTCACTGAAACATGCAACGTGAAGCCATATACTATAATGGTGCTACATAAATGGTTATGGTAGTACCTACTACATTCTGAGGTTTGATTGTGTTGAATGGACATTTAGTATGCAATTACAGGTGCTTGCTGGCTACATTTTTGTTTGTTAATGCTCACCATGTTCTTGATTGCCTGCTGGGGTTAAGCAAGCTTGTTATGGAGAAAATATTACTCATAATATTTTGACTTTAAGAGTTGGAATATAGTACAAGGATGATAACTCCACCTGCTGTGTCTGTTGGCTTGCACTATTCTGAGTGCATGTGGTACTCATGGGGTAATTCTGTGTCACTGCGCATGTGCAGAATTCATGGCCCCCAAAGATTTATTTGCTTACTTGCAGAAAAATGACTTCTGATGGGGAAGCAAAGGGAAGCCACAAGAGTGGTCATGCGCCCTTCCTTGGCAGTGCAGGCAGGTTGGTTTGGGTGCCCAGAGCAACTGGTAGAGATGTAAATCACCGGCGGGGGGGGGACTGGGCAGTTGTTCGTGTGAAAAAGAGAGAGACGGTCCCTCTTGCTCACTATTGTGGCATGTTCAGCGTGGAGGGGCAGGGCTTTGGGGTGTTTCTGAGGAGGTAGGCGCGGGGCAGGCTCTGTCCCCTCAGGCAGAGCAGAATGTAGCAGTCTGCCTGCTTAGTGAATTCCCCCCATTGCTCTTGGTGAATTCCCCCAGGAGTATAAAACAGGTGTCAAAATATTAAGGGTCCTTTACATTGACAGACTGGTGTAAAGGAGCCTTATTGTAAAGGACAGTGTGGCCTTATAAATATTTATGGTGCTTTCGTGATTAGAACTGGTCTACATTTTTGAACTGAAAAAAATTCCTATCAAAATGTGCTCCATGAACTGTTTGCTACTGACCTTTCTGGAGATGGTCAGTAGTCAATATAAATTGTGAGTTTGAGTCCTCAGCCCTCACTTGCTCTTTGGTTGTGCATGATGTAATACGGAGCATATGGCTGCATATATTGTTGACTAATAACTAGAAGTAAAGGGTCAATACTAGCTACATTACTATTAGACAGAGAGGGTTTGGGGATTTCCTCCAATGCTCCCCACTCCCATTCTCCATCCCTTGTATTGTCGTTTAAATACGTTACCTAAATAATTGAAACCCTTGTGATTATATTGCTTTATTTTGACAAAATATGCAGAATTTTGCAGAATTTTTAATTTTTTGGCGCAGAATTCCTCCAGGAGTAATGTGGTGAGAGATCCTCAGATTTGCATGAAGGTAGGTGATAGATAAGAATTCTTCTGGTTATTATTGTTTTTCTTTCCCCCTCCCTCTCCTACCCCTCCCCCCACCTAAGTGCACACTAGTTCCTAGGACTTTGGGTCAAAGGTATTTAGTAACCACCCACTTAAAAAACATTTCTGCTAATGTCAAGACTGCAGCTTGATATGGAAGCAAACATAATATCTGAAGTCTGTTCCATGCTCCCTATAACTAACGTGGTAATTTTGTGAAATATTGTGGGGCTGTGTTTATCCCTTCGTTATCAGAATCAGGGCATCAGCCGCACATGTAAATAGTTTGTTTCAAAACATGAATCTGTTACATGAATTGACATTGGACTTGATTTGGGGTTAAGTTGAGCATCCTCAAGTCCCATTATTCCCAGTGGGAACTGAAGGTGCTCAGCACCTTGCTGGAGGCATTCGGTACCTTTCAGGATTGGGCCCAACAAAATCTTTTTCCTATGGTAAATTTTGAAAGCCAAAAGCATTTTGGGAAGTAAAGGTAGGGTTCTGCATCTGCTCTTGAAGGCACTCAGACCCTTCACTGCGCTGTGATGGCATATATAGAATGGGGATAGTGAATGTACCTGCTCGGTTACTTATCTTTTTTCTAATCAGTTACTTCATTCTAGAAAAATGAGTTGATGTCACAGTGTAAAAAGTGGGCTTGAGGGCTATTCACTTAACAGAGCTAACAGATTCCGATTGATTAGCCAGGCCTGCAAAACAGAAAATACGCTTGAGCAGCTAATTGACAGTTTCAGCATTTTGGGGTTCACTTGCCAGTGACAAGACTGGGGGTATGTCTGCACTGTAATAAAACGCTCACAGCTGGCCCAGGTAGGCTTGGGGGCTATAAAGTGGGAGCATAGATGCTTGGGCTATAGCCCAGGCGCTGAGACTTCTGCAAGGAGGGAAGGCCCCAGAGCTCTAACCCTCGAGAGCCAGAGCATCTATACTGCAGTTTTATGACATGCAGCCTAAGCCCTGTGAGCCTTGGTCAGCTGATCCCGGCCAGCTGCGGGTTTTTCATTGCAGTGTACCATACTCACTGTGTCTAACAGGGTATCTTGTTAGTTGTCACTGGTCTGGGTTGCATCACATCAGCTGCAAATCTGGCTAACTACAGCTGGGCATGGAATGAAGTGCACTGCTTCACGTCGCTTTTTGTATCAGGAATGCAACACTTGTTTTACATCACAGCTTTCTGTTGACACTGCCATTTTAACGAGTGTTATATTGTGTGCCTGCATAATACTCTGGCGGCAGAGTTCCAGAGAACTGAAAACTTAGCCTGTGTGTGGCATACACCTAAACCCGCAGCCAGCTTGGAGTAATATAAGCCATAAAATTGCATTTCAGTGCTGTAATCTCAGAGGATGGGAAGTGTGGCTCTGAACTCCCTTCCCATGTCCTTGTTTCTAAAATGACTTGGGCTGCTCATGTGTAGAACATTTTATCCTGTCTCCCTTTTAACGTTTTTTATTTAAAGATTAATTGTGTTACTCCAGACCAAGACCTCTTAAAATTGGCATCTAACCCCTCTTCTGCCTGCTCCACATTGCTAAAGAAGTTTTTGTAAAAAAATATGTATTTTATTAAAAACACAGGAACACCATAAATCAAAACAAGACGTTGTATGCAAGAACAGGACAGGCAGAATGTGTAATTAGCTGGCTATCTAAATCAAGTAGATTGAGGTTGTTTGAATGTAAATTGATCTTCATTTGATTTCTAGTGATGGAGAACCGGTCGCTAATAGCACATCTGTGTAAGGGGAGACTTTTCAAATGGGAGTTGGGTGCCTTTGAAAATCCCACCTTGTCAGGTCTGAGGCATCGGTAAGACAATGTGCATGTGTTTAGCTAAACAAGCAGAAAGACGATGACGACGTGATCAGTAACAATTACACTACAGGCAAGTCTCATCTTACGCGGGGGTTCTATTCCGCTGTTAGTGCGTAAAGCGAAAAACCGCGTATAGTGAAACGCCATTGAGTTGAATGGCGGACGGAATTGCCCGCAGTACCGATGCCATTTTAAAATGGTTATTTTTCTTTTTTTTTTTCTGTTTTTGCCGACCGCGCAAAGCTGAATTCGCACATGTTAAATGCGCCTAAGATGTGACTCACCTGTATTCCCTACTCCATTTCATGCTTCAACTGCTCAAGTGCAAATCTCTAATTATCAGTTTGTTTTTCCAAATACATGGAATAGTCATGCACTTCCACGAGGTAAACGGTTGACTTTCTAAATCCACTCCCATTCCCCAAGGTTGTCCTTTTTTTAAAAGCTTTTCTTAGATTAAAAATCTTCCCGCTCCCCTCACCACACCTTGTGACGTCATGGAATTCCTCTGCTCTCTTTTATTTTCTCCTTGTAGTACTGTACTTTGTGCACTCTAAGTGCGGTATATATTTCAAGTGTTTTACAAAGAGGGAGGGAGATGTTACAATCTCTGTTTTACAGAAGAGAAAAACTGACACTGGCTAAGGGACTAGTCCAAGACTACGCAATGATTTAGTGTAAAAGCTGGGGTGAAAACAAGGAGCTCCAACCCCTCTCCTGAGTCCTTTGAGCCACATTTCCTTTTGTGCCTCCTTATGAAGTCAGGTATACTCATGTTGAGAATGTACTCATTAACATCTTTCATTAATCACTTGTACAGTCTTGGGTTTAATTGGCTGATCATTCAGGCAGCCACTGTCTGGCCTGTGGCATGCTTTATAAAGGTGCAAGGTTGCTTTATAAATTGAAACTATTAAGTCCAGTTGGCAGCCAGGTGTTCTCTTTGCTTTAAAAAAATATATGAATAATCCATAGTGACTGGACTGGAAGGCATTTGTAATCAAAACTTTCTGTGCAATTCTGTGTTAAATATTTGAAAATTGATGTAAAAATGTAAAGCCTCTGAAATATTTTATGAGCATTTCTATGGTGCTCACTAATGTGAAATCTCTTTTAAATGCCAAAAAATGTATATTGACCTTGTAACTCTCAACACTATTAGAGGAACGAACTTTAATCTGCTATATTCAGACCGTATTCCTATATATTTTTGAGTCTCATCAAAATAATGTTCCCTATGTGGAGGAAAACTTTGGGAGAGTAAGGCAACAGATAAAGTGCATTCTTCAGATTTCTTTAAAATACAATATTGCCTCTGATTTTCCATTTGTAAAATGACTTGTCAGCAAAAATTGTATTGCTCCCCATATCTGCTATTGAATAGATCATTGGATGGAAGGGAGGGCTGAAATTCGCTAGTTCAGCCTCTTTTTGTTAAGCAGGAAGTGACCCATATTGTTTTCCATAACTTTTTGTAACCCTTTTTTTCCAAAGCCCTGGGATGGGATGGTATTTACCAGAAGTGATTTTTACCAGGTAAAATCATGTTGTTTTTTGCTGCCCCAGGAAAAACTAGTTAGACCCGTGTTTTAAAAACTTTGTTAATGCACTCCACGTTACGTTTAACTTTAGTTACCATATTCAAATTGTGGTTGCATAAGGCTGTAGATGTGTAGATTAATTTAATGTACAAATAAATAGTAAAACTGCAGTAGATGTTGTACTAATATATGTAACTATAATACTGAGCATCGAATGTCTATTTTGGTTCAATATTTTCTCAAGGAAGTTATACATGTCATGACTCATTTCATTTTTCAATATTATATAAACCAGTAGTTCTCAAACTTTTGTACTGGTGACCCTTAGCAAGCCTCTGAGTGTGGAACCCCTCCCCCCTTATAAATTAAAAAACACATTTTTTATATATTTAACACCATTATAAATGCTGGATGCAAAGTGAGGTTTGGGGTGTAGGCTGACAGCTCATGACCCCACCCCCATGTAATAACCTTGTGAACCCCCTGAAGAGTCCTGACCCCCAGTTCGAGAACTTCCGAGATAAACAAATATCAAAAACTTTTTTGATTATATGAAAACAACATAATACGGAGATGTAGGCTTTGAAGCATTAAGGAACAGAGTTCCAGACTGTTGAGGGGAGGGATAGCTCAGTGGTTTGAGCATTGGCCTGCTAAACCCAGGGTTGTGAGTTCAATCCTTGAGGGGGCCATTTAGGGATCTGGGGCAAAAATTGGGGATTGGTCCTGCTTTGAGCAGGGGGTTGGACCAGATGACCTTCTAAGGTCCCTTCCAACCCTGGTATTCTATGATTCTATGACTTCCAGTCCGGGTCCGTTTGGCCGCGCAGCATTCTGTAGCAGAAGACCAACTTTGATGTAGTGAATAGACTAAGCCTATTCCTCAGTTTTGAATGGAAGTATCTGAAGTTTGAAAAGATTCATTCTACACTTGCTGAACTTGGTAGACACTGATGTGATTATTTTTTCCCAGTTTTCCTGTTTAAACAGGTACTTACCAGTGCCCTGTCCTAAACTAGTTTTTCCTGGGAAATTGCCAAACCTACCAACGCCACCCATGTATGGGTTCGTACCTACACACCCGGTGCCCAACAAATCCATCCTATCAGTGTATAAGTCCATAAATGTATCCTCCTTGTAGTTATCAGTGGACCACACACTTTCACTTGTTAGTAAGATCACTATAAAAACAGCAGACACCATTTCCTTTTTAGTGAAATGCTGCCACTTCAGAGCCCTCTCTTAATCCCTCCATCCTTTTCATCTGTTGCCAGTAAAATGAGCTCTTCACCTGTATACCTTCTACACTGTGCTTTCAGATCTGTGAAGGATTTATTTTTTCTCCTGCAGTGCCATGTTCTGCACTTAATGCATGGTCTATCCTGTAACCTGTCCCTTTGAATTAATAGTTTTGTTTTCTGTGTTCATATTAGGTAGAAGTGAAGTATTATTTCTATATCATCCAAGTGTTTTTGGCTTAATTTCCTATTTGAAGGCTCTGTGCTTTTGTATCATTAGCTGAGTGTGTTTGTGAACTTGGTGATTGCAGGAGTTATAGTCCAAGGACGTTGTACTTGAGAACACTGCTAAAGAAGAAATATCAGTAGAGGATAATGTTCTAAAGTGCCTCTAGTTAAATCATTACGTTAAAGATAAGTTTGCAAGCTTTGCTGAGCTTCTGCAATTTTAAGAATGTAGAGATACAGCAGTCCCATAGAGGCTTTACACTGAGGTACCTCCAGAGTGTTCAGTGGTTATGGAACTCTGCACACATCTCAGGGGTGGCTTTTTTTTGTTTTGGGGGTTTTTTTAAATCGGGATGAGAGAGCAGCTCTGCATCCCTAAGGAATCTGCATAGTGCCTGGCTCGGGCTTGTCAATGCAGAGTGCTTGATTTAAATTTTGGCTTCTTTGTAATGTGTTCCCATTTAGGTAAAATATTACTTCTGTGGTGTCTTGAATGTCTGGAACATACTGTCAATCACCAGTGTGAACTGTGTATCAATGGCTGTGAAATGTATAGCAGGGGAAGACTCTGCACTTTTGATTATTGCACCTGAAGGCTGGCTTTTGTTTGCGCAGCTAAAGCCCGAAATGTTGAGTCTGTAGCTCTTATTAGTTGAGGGGGAAATATGATCCAGGAATTTGAAAGTTGGCTTGTTTCTTCATGGCAGCAAGCGTTACTAGTACTGTAGTTGACTCCTCTTATTTTCCCATTGCAAATGCCAAAGCCCAATGAAATTCCTTATCTTCCACTCCTACCTGTGTCCCAAACACAGTGGAACAGATTACAAAACCTTTCCCCCTCTATAACAAAATGCAAATCTGCATGGGAAAATGGATCTGTGACTTTAGGAGCAGTTCACTCCTATAAGACTACTTGCTGGGTTTACAAAAGAGATCTTATTTAGGGCTAGTCTACACTTACCCGCTGCGTCGAAGGCTTCAGATCGATCTTCTGGGTTCGATTTATCGCGTCTTGTCTAGACGCGATAAATCGAACCAGGAAGTGCTCCCCCATCGACGCCGGTAATACTGTTCAGTCGACGGGGGAGCCTGCGCGCCGCCGTGTGGACCAGCGGTAAGTACTTTTAAGTTTGAAATAAGATACTTCGACTTCAGCTACGTTATTCACGTAGCTGAAGTCGCGTATCTTACTTTGAACTTGGGGGGCAGTGTAGACCAGCCCTTAGTTAAAAACTACCACAGTTCTAAAATCCTACTCTTCAGTTATTCTCAAATGAAGCACTCAAGGGATTATTTTGCCAATTTACCAATCAGAATATTATCTTCCCTAACTCTTGATTTGTTTGGAGCTGTGTGTGTAACCACACACAATCCATGTCAACCAAGATAGCCCATTGTTTCACAGCTGTTCCTTGTGCTTGCAAATGTATGGTGATGATTCTGTCCAAGCCTCTGATGTGTTAATGAATCTATGGTTAAAAGACCTCAAGAAGTGAAGAACCACAATGAGCGTTTGCAGTATTTGTCCAATTCTGAGTTCTGAAAACAAAGGTTGCACATTTTCTTCCAACCCTGCCACTCAAGGTGTCTAAAAAGCAATATGTATTTGGATTTTTCTAAAAACCAAACTTCTTTTCTATAATGCTTTTCACAGCTAGATGTCTCAAGAATAGATTTCTTTTTAATAGGAAAATCTAAAGTGTTTCCAACCACTTTACAAATGTGTGTAGTTAAATATTGATAGCCTCTGTGTTTAGGAGTGTCTCCTGAGTAGGGCCCTACCAAATTCACGGCCGTGGAAAAACACATCTCGGACCATGAAATCTGGTCTTTTACCCTATACTATACAGATTTCACAGGGGAGACCAGCATTTCTCAAATTGGGGGTCCTGACTCAAAAGGGAGTTGCAGGGGGGTCACCAGGTTATTTTAGGGGGGGTCGTGATATTGCCACCCTTACTTCTGTGCTGCCTTCAGAGCTGGGTGGCTGGAGAGCAGTTGCTGTTGGTTGGGCACCCAGCTCTGAAGGCAGCACCCTGCCAGCAGCAGCACAGAAGTAAGGGTGGCAATACCATACCATGCCACCCTTACTTCTTCACCGCTGCCTTCAGAGCTAAGCAGTCAGTAGCTTCCACTATCGGGCCAAGGGCCCAGGCAGCAGCACAAAAGTAAGGGTGGCAATACCGTACCATGCCAGGCCATCCTTCCTTCTGCACTGCTGCTGGCAGTGGCTCTATCTTCAGAGCTGGGCTCCCGGCCAGCAGCTGCCACTCTCCAGCTGCCCAGCTCTGAAGGCAGCGCTGCTGCCAGTAGCAGCGCAGAAGTAAAGGTAGCAGTACTGCAACCCCCCCACCTACAATAACCTTGCAGAACCCCGCCACACAACTCCCTTTTGGGTCAGGACCCCTAAAATTACACCTTGAAATTTCCGATTTAAATAGCTGAAATCATGAAATTTACTATTTTTTAAATCCTGTGAGCGTGAAATTGACCAAAATGGACTGTGAATTTGATAGGGCACTAATCATGAGTAGCCTGGATCTTAGCACCTGATTTCCTGAAATGGGGAACATTTGCTTGGATTACAAAGGATTATATTCCCTGTTTTCATAAAACACTATGGGGTTATTAACTTGTGGTTAAACAGACACCAGAGACTTGCAAAAAGAAGTTTAACTTGTCCAGATGATGGCATCTTTCATCTGATCACCTTATACAGTATATCCAGCAAAGTGGTTTCACTCCTGTATGAACAAGTGATGCTCACAATGGCTGCACTACTTGCCTTGTGACAGTTCAGTTGGAAAGGTGGTTGACCTTCATCAAATGTAGTGGGCAGGAATACGAAGGAAGTGCTAACTTCTACAGGAATTAATTGGTTAAAATCAATTTTATCGAATAAGGTAGTATCTCACTTTCATGTAATGAGCAGCACCAAAAAATTTCTTAAAGTGGGGAAAATAACAAGACACCCTGGACAAACATCATTCTTCTGAAGGAGCTTACTACTGTCTGAACATCTAAGTGCCTTGCAATGAGGTATATTTTTAATATCAATTATTTGGATTGATGATCTAAATTTTAGTTAACTATCTGCAAGAGCCACAACTTGCTTCATGTAAAACTTTTAGCCAGATTAAGCTCCTAGTCTATATAAGTGCAACTAAGAATTGTTCACATTATACATTGTTCTCTTGCTGCCTAAGTTTCTAAAACTGGGTAAGTTACAAGGGCTTCTTTTCCTCTTATGCATAGAGCCTTGCACAGATACAAAATTTGTATCAGCATATGGGTCCGTGATTTGTAAACATGGTCCGCAGATATCCACGGATGTGCATATAAAGCGGATATCCGCAGATTTGCAGGGCTCTACTTATGCAATGGGTCAGGTTACTGCTCCCTTAAAGCACTATGATTTGAGTCAAGCTTGAGGAGCGTCTACCGTGTTTATTTGGATCTTGCTATTTCTAAGTGTTTCACAAAACTGCAAACCCAGAACACAACAGGCTGAAATAGATGTTGTTTCCAGCTGGGCAGACAGAACTGGAAGTCAGTCAGTCAGTCAATCTGCTCCTTCATAGGAAGGTTTATCTTTATCCATTTCATTCTGTGGGACTAAATGGACCTTTTCCATGCCTTTTTTTTTTTTTTCCTAATTCACTATTGTTTGCACCTGCAAATAGGGATGCAGTTTGCTACCTATGTGAGTGCCACTAGCATAAGCATCACATACTCACTGAAGGCATGCTTTTTGTATTACTACATTGGGCACATTATTGTCATTCCTCCTTTTAATACACTGTAACAAACTGTCATTATTGGAAAAACAGAGCTGAGCCTCAGTGAAATTATGCTGCTATATTTGTTTGCATCTGAGTAGTTTATTGACTAGTTTCTACTGTTGCATGTCAGCAGCTTCACCTCCTACTTAAACTCTCTCATTCTTGTTCTTTAGATAAGATTCCTGGGGCAGGGATTGCCTCTGCTTATGAACAGTGTAGAGTGTTGAGTGCCTTTTTGGTCCTAAAGAAGTGATAAACTGTGGTAGCTCATTTATGGTAGGTATGGGTGAGGAAGGACAGTTCTTGCAGCATGTCTAAAACTAGATATGTACGTTTTTGGAGGTTTTTATGAGTGATCTGTCCTGGAAACTACACATTTTACCACTCGTAAGGAAACTCATCCCCTGAGCTTGTGTCTCAGGAAAATCTGTGCACAGCACAATCCCGTGCTAAATCAGAGATGATGCCACAAAGCATTGTTGGATTCCCAAGTCTGGTATTTGCTGCTCTGGGTCAGCAAGTGCTGGGAATTTTGCATAGGCAATATGTTCATCACCTTGTAACAGGTGCCTCGAGTTGTTCTACAGTACCAAAGTAGGAGGGGCATTGCTAGACTCTCTAAAAGAAATCCCATCCAGCCTGCCTTGGTTAGAAGAATGTTTGCTTTAGGGGAGAAAATGAGGAATTTTTATTGATTCCCTGAAAGATGCAAGGAGATCCCTATGGATACTACTGCAGTAAATAATTGTGATGCGCTGGAAGTGCATAAATAGTAGGGCTGTCAAGCAATTTTAAAAAATTAATCACAATTAATTGCACTCTTAATAATAGAATACCATTTATTTAAATAGTTTTGATGTTTTCTACATTTCTACAAATATATTGATTTCAATTACAAGACAATACAAAGTGTACAGTGCTCACTTTATATTTTTGATTACAAATATTTTCACAGTAAAAAACAAAAGAAATAGTATTTTTCAACTCATCTAATACAAGTACTGTAGTGCAATCTCTTTATCATGAAAGTTGAGCTTACAAATGTAGAATTATGCACCAAAAAAACTGCATTCAAAAATAAACCAATGTAAAACTTTAGTGCCTACAAGTCCATTCAGTCCTTCTTCAGCCAATCGCTCAGACAAACAAGTTTGGTTACAATTTGCAGGAGATAATGTTGCCCGCTTCTTGTTTACAATGTCACCTGACCGTAAGAACAGGAGTTCGCATGGCACTGTTGTAGCCGGCGTCACAAGATATTTACGTGCCAGAAGGGCCGAAGATTGATATGTCCCTTCATGCTTCAGCCACCATTCCAGAGGTGCCACATGCAGCATACATTTCCTCAATTATCTGAAACGGGAACTGTCAGCGTGGCTAAGTCAGACTCCATTGAACTAAACCTGCTTAAAGCTTATTGCAGCCCTTGTATGCAAAAAGTGTTTCTTAAGCAACCATGTAATATAGGATCAATTCCACAGCCATTTCCTGAAGCCTCCTTTTTCAGTAGCTGTTTTCTTGGGGGTATTTATCATTTGAAGATGATCACACACTGTTTATATTTGATGTGTGGAAAATGCTGGTGACAATTTTACTTTTGTGTTTTCTGTCTTAACTTTTTTCAGTCTCCTGTTTATGCTTTATCACTCTGTGAGCGCCACAGATATTCATTCTCACTGGGAAAGCACTGAGGCCGAGACTTAAAACAATGGGCACCAGAGTTAGGCCTCCAAGTCAGTGGCTGATATTTCAAAACTGCTGAGAACCAGCAGCTCCCACTGAAGTCAACAGAGGCTGCTGGATATTCAGAATTTTTGCAGAGCAGACTTGGCACCTAACTTTAGACCCCTGAAAAACTTGGTGGGTTTGTTTGGTTTGGTTTGGGTTTTTTTAAAATCTTGGCCTAAAACTTTTGGCTTTTCATCAGTACTGAGGCAATTCTCACTGAGCCTGTGTCAGCAACTCCATTTATTTAATAAATAAATTTTAAAAAGACGGGAAAAAAATACCATCATACTCTGCAGAAATGGATGACCTGGGTGTAAAAAACTTGGAAACGATATCTACCTAAAATTTGCTTAGGGCTAAAACTGTATGCAGTTGTAAGCAGATGCCTTTCCCTAATCGTTCTCAAGCAAAGTTCACACACTGTAGGCTCAAAAGCTCATTCCCTTCCTGGAGTTTGGTGTATTAACAAAGAAAGAAACAAATAACACACAAACAACGAGGAGTCCAGTGGCACTTATATAATTGGAGATATGCCAATCTCCTAGAACTGGAACGACCTTGAAAGGTCATCGAGTCCAGTCCCCTGCCTTCATTAGCAGGACCAAGTACTGTCCCCTGACAGATTTTTGCTCCAGATCCCTAAGTGGCCCCCTCAAGGATTGAACTCACAACCCAGATTTATTTGGGCATAAGCTTTCGTGGGTAAAAAACCCACTTCTTTAGATGCACACAAAGTTCATCCCAGGCCTTCAAAGGTTTGGTGTTTCCTTCCCACACTCTAGATGAGGGGTCTCAAACACACAGCCTGTGGGCCGCATGCAGCACGCGGACTTATTTGCTGCGGTCGCCAAGCTCCCCTCACCCGCCGTGCCCCGCTCCCAGTGCGCCGCGTCCCCACTCCTCTGCCTATCTCCAGGCGCTTCCCTGTTTGGCGGTGCTTAGCGCTTTCCGGGGAGGGGGGGGAGCTGCGTGCTCAGGGGAGGATGCGAAGAAGAGGTAGGGCAGGGGTGGGGATTTGGGGAAGGGGTTGGAATAGGGGCAGGGAGGGGGCAGAGTCGGGGTGGGGACTTTGGGGAAGTGGTTGGAAGAGGTGGGGCGGGGCCTCAAGGAAGGAGTGGAGTGTGGGTGCGGCCAGGGGCAGCGGGGGGAGGGAGGTGTCAGTGATGCGACCCTCGGGCCAATGTACTAGTCCTCATGTGGCCCTCATGGTAATTTGAGTTTGAGATCCCTTCTCTAGACCTCCTGTAGAACTCCTCCCTTAATCTTGTTAAGATAATGACCCACCTGCCTCAGTCAGTCAACAGTATCCCCTTAGCTATTTCCCAACAAGATCCCCATCTGTTAACAGGATGGAGTGTTTCAAAACCCTAAGAGCATGTTACAATGGTCTTGGCCATTGATCTGCTTATTTGTTTCTCAAGTGTGCTGGTTTCATGTTTTTCTTCCTCAGTGAGACGAGTTATACAACAGATGGAATGATGTCTTTGAATCAAGAAATTTGCTATTTCAGACAGTGCCATGGTGTGTTGCACTTGTGTAATACCTTTCATCAGAGGATCTCAAAGCACTGTGCAGCCCTGATGGGGACCCTGTCAGTTAAAATTCAACACTTAAATTTTATTTAGCTTAATGGGAGCACAGGAAGGTAGAGAAAAAAAGTTTATTTTATCTCTGCATATTTTTAAGGTTTTTAGGTGTACAAATAAACTTGTTAAAATTGTATGACTCGTACAGAATCCCACCTGGCTTCTGTTTATATCAGGGTGATGAGTAGTAAGGAATAGATTCCGTCAAATGGGGGAAGCAGCTATAGTCAACTTTCTTTACAGCTGTTTCTGCTCTGAGTCTATTATTCTTTAGATGTAGGTCAGGACTGAGGAGTGTGAATAGCTACTGACTCAATAAACTATTGTTAAATTTCAATTCAATATCCGTTTCACCCCACATTTAGAAAATACCATCCATGTAGCATGGAAATTCTTCAGCATGCATCCAGCGTATGCAATAAAATGCTTGTTTACAAATAAATTGTAATCCTGACCATTTGTGTGTGGCAAAGATAACAGGAAGACTAGAGGAGAAAAACTTATACATAATTTACTAGAAAATGGAAATGCTAAATGAGCTAAGTATTTAATCAGAGGAACTAAGTGTGCAGAATTGTTAGCAAGTGTGTATGTGATAGTGGTTTGCTTTTTCATCTAGTGTCCTATATTGCCACGAGGTGTGATTATATGAAAAATTCACTCCTAGATCAGAGACGTTTAAACATGAGGTTATAACAAATACTCCATCTAAGAAATGACTGAAGATTCAGGCTATCTTATGGCCTTACTTAACACAATGTGAGATATAAGAGAAATTTGACATTTTACCACTTTTGCATAGGATATTTTAGGCCTCTAAGTAGAGTGTTTACAACCGAGTATTTTACACTAATGCATTAGGATTTCAATATTAACATGCTGGGAGTGCAAAATAACTTTGGGAACAATCTTGCATTGGCAGGGGAGAGAGTTGATGACCTCCTCGCTACTTTGAGTGACTCAGTTTCTCTCTTGTGTGTGTCCAGATTGGCAACCTAGGTTGCTGTGACACTGTTGCAAAGTAGTGTGTTGCTGAGTAGAAGTGTCCTCTGGTTGCAAGAACAGAACATGGGCAGCCAGGATTACTGGATGCTCTTCCATTTGACACTGTCAGCTAACTGCTCTGCCTCTGTTTCCGTACATGTTAAATGGATAGTTTCCAATCTCTCAAGTGTGTTGTGAGGTTTAGTGTTTATAAAGAGCATTTCTTGACTGAAAGGTGTGATGGACATAAGTGTGGTTTTGTAGCTTTTTGACATCTTCTCTCCTTTGGGTCCCCTTCTACTTAGGTGCCCTCCACTCATTTTAGTACTGTTTGTGTTTAAATTGTAGAACTCAACTAGCATTTTGGCGTTTGAATACTTTGCTGTCTCACGCTTTAGCCCTTATCTAATATATACAGGGTTCCTGCTCTACATAATCGCTATACTACATGGTATTTTTTTTCTTGGTAAAAACAGTAGATATTGCCTAGTCTCTGAAGTTAAATAATCCCCACCTGTTGGTTACTCCTAACAGCAGATCATGCGACAGTCAGAAAATTAGTGACTGCTAGAGGAAAGCTAGTCTGATTTTTCTCTTGGTCTCTGCTGGAGGAGGGAGAAGAAACTCCTGTATTCTGTCGCTGCAACTTTGGTAGAGTATGCTGAAGGCTTAGCATTGCAAACTTGGAATACAGCATTGGGACAGTTGAAGTGTTCTGCTTATTAATGGAATAGGTGATCTAGTTAAGGCATGCAAGGAGAGAAATATCCATCAGCGAGGATCTCCCTAAAATAGCACCTAAAAGATTTTCATCAGAGAAAGTCATCTGATTGGGTTACAGTGTGTAGTGTCAATGTGTTCTGGCTGTTGAGCACATTCAATTAAAAAATATTGTCATACATGGACTGAATCTAACAAATACAAGGAAATTCCAAGTTCAGCCATCCACTCCATCCTTCAGTTGCCCTGTTGTGCTTTGGTATTTCTGTATATGTGCTGTAAAAGATTCCCTTAGATGATGTCCCTTCTGCACCTGGATGCTCTGAGCAAGCTAAGGGAGTGTCAGGCTAATTTTAACGTGAGGTATGTCTACATGGGGACACTCAAAGTTAAGATGAATTAACTAAAGATGTGAAGCTAATGTGCACTAAATCCCCATGTGGAAATTGTCGTTTGGAAATAAAGTGGCCTTAGTCTGGTTTAGTTTACTCCAATTTAACCAATGTGCATTAAATTGACAGTTAGTTAAATCACTTTGCCAGACACACTCAGGAAAGTTAGACAAGCCCTGAGACTTAATGACAGTGTCTTCTAATGTTGTATACTGTATATGATGATGAACGTCAACAGTAACGTTATTGTGACTCAAAATTAAAATAAAGCTCTCCAGAGGAATGGGCAGGAATAGTTTGTGTTTGAATTTGGTGCTTGTGAAAGTAGTGAACTGATGATGCCTCTAAGATCATAGGCATAGGAACTTCAAGCACGTGCTTACATGCTTTTCTGAATGGGGGCCATTGGGAATAGGGGCTGTGCAAGCTCCCCATCCCCCCCCCCAACTTTACCAGGGCTCTGTACACTCTCGTGCACCTCCTGTTTCTCCTGAGTAGATTGCTAATTCCTCTGCATTGTTCCAAATTGCACTGTGAATTTATAGGTATGGACCTATTGCCCTTCAGAGGCTAAAACAGCTTCACCTTGTGGCTTATGCTACAGTTCGAACCTAAGCTTCCAAAGTGGAAAGGAGGGCTTGTGTGTTAAATAGCATGACAGTGTGTTAACTTTCATCCTCAAAGAGGACAGTTTTTTGCAGACTCTCTTGGGGTTGGATAGTGGTAATATTTCTGCCTGTTGATAGAGTTTTAAATTAATCAAATCTTCATCTTTCTTTGCTCTGTTCACCTCTGCTTGTACATTTGTTATACATCACAACCCATGCTCAGGAATTGTAGAGTGATTATGGGTGTGTCTCCAGTGAAGCTGGAAGGTGCAGTTCCCAGCTCAAGTAGACATAATCACACGAGCGCGATCTATGGTTAGTGTGCTAGCTCTGAAGTGTAGCTATCCTGAATACAGTCCTAGGGTCTCAGACAGGATCATACTCCAGCAGCCAGCCCCTTGCACCATACAGCAACCATTCTGTTTTTAGGGCACTAGCTCAGAGCAAAGGCAGGTGTCTCCTTGAGCTGGAACTCACACCTTCCATCTCCATTGTAGACCTACCCAAAATCTTTTCCCTCTCAGCTCCAGCTGGCCTACATTTCTCCCTGCTAAGCAGTGAACAATCACTAAAAACCGGAATTTCAGTACTGCTGCCTGCAAGATTGGTGCTAGTAATAGCTAGTCAGGCTAAACCACAACAACAGCCTATCTTTTAATTAAAGGGACATCGGCAGCCCAACATGAAACTTTCCTCAAAAGTTCAAGATCGTGGAGGTCCTGATCCCATATCTTCTTTTCTTCTATTTCATTGCGGAGACACTTTTTAAAGAATGAAAGCAGATGGAATAACCATGATTTTTCTCAACCACTCATGTATGTTTGTTATGGTTCTGAAGCAGTTAACTAACAAACCTTATTCTGAGTGCTAGGCTGACACTGACCATGTGTTGTGTACAAACAAGGATGATTTGTCATGACAAATGGAAAATGGTGTTAAACAAAAGGAGCTGTGTTTATTTCAACAAAGTTCAGAACACTGGAGGAGAATCAGTGTTTGCCAGAAGGCAGAGAGGCCATTCATTAGGAGGGAAGTGTTGCATCCAGGCCTCTAACAAAAGAATGGACAGAGTGTGAAACTATATACAGTTGGTTGTCAATCTTTTTTTAGTGTATCCTTTTGTTTTTAACTTTGGAAGTATAATATTAGATCAGTGTTTAATAGTTCATATATAGGGCCCTTCCTTCAGATTGTGTACATTGTCATAGCTCTATTGAAGCCAATGCAGCTATGTTGATTTACAGCAGCTGAGAATCTGGTCCATTGTCGTCGTGTATTAAGGTCTTGCAGAAAAGCTAAGGCACAAAAATTAGTTCAACCTAGCTAGAGACATAAGGCAATGAGATGATCTTTAAATACATTAGGAGCAAGAGAAAGATGAAGGAAAGTGTAGGCCCTCTACTTAGCAGCAAAGAAGAGCTAATAACTGGTGATATCAAGAACGTTGAAGTGTTTAATGCCTATTTTGCTTTAGTCTTCGCTAAAAAGTTAATGGTGATTTAGATGCTCAACACAGTTAATATTAACAACTCGGGGAAGGAACGCAAGCCAAAATAGGGAAAGAACCGTTTAAAGAATACTTACATAAGTTAGATGTATTCAAATCAGCAGGGCCTGATGAAATTCATCCTCGGGTACTTGAGAGCAAGCTGAATCTAATTCAGAACCGTTAGCAATTATCTTTGAGAACTCCTGGAAGTTGATTGAGGTCCCAGAGACTGAAGAAGGGCAGACATACTATCTAATTTTAAAAAGGCGAACAAAGAGGACCTGGGCATTATAGACACTCAGCCTAACTTGGATACCTGGAAAAATACTGGAACAGATTATTAAACAATCAATTTGTAAGCACCTGGTGGATACTAGGGTTAAAAGGAATAGTTAGCATGGCTTTGTCAAGAACAAATCATGCCAGACCAACCTAATTTTCTTCTTTGACAGGGAAGTAGTAAATATGTCAAATCTTGATTTTTAGCAAGGCTTTTGGCACAGTCCCACATGACGGTGTCATAAGCAAATTAGGGAAGTGTGGTCTGGATAAAATAAGATGGGTTCAGAACTGGTTGAAAGACCATACTCAGAGTAGTCATCAATGGTTCACTGTCAAACAGGGAGGATGTCTGTAGTGGGACCTGCGGGGGTCAATCCTGGATCCAGTACTAGTCAATATTTTCATTAATGACTTGGGTAATGGAGTAGAGAGTAGGCTTCTACAATTTGCAGATGACACCAAAATGGGAGGGGTTGCAAGCACTTTGGAGGATAGGATTCAAATTCAAAACAACCTTGAGAAACTGGAGAATTGGTCTGAAATTACAAAGATGAAATTCAATAGACAAGTGTGAAGTACTTCACTTAGGAAGGAAAAATCAAATACACAAATACGAAATGGGGAATAATGGGCTTATGTGGTAGTACTGCTGAAAAAGATCTAAGGTTTATAGTGGATCACAAATTGAATATGAGTCGTCAATGTGGTGCAGCTGCGAAAAAAGCGAATATCATTTTGGGATGTATTAACAGGAAAGTTGTATGTAAGACACAGCAAGTAATTGCCCCTCTCTACTTGGCACTAGAGAGGCCTCAGCTGGACTAATGTATCCAATTCTGGGCACCACATTTCAGGAAAGATGTGGACAAATCGGAGAGAATCTAGAAGAGAATAAGAAAAATGATAGAAGGTTTAGAAAACCTGACCTAGGAGGAAAGGGTGTGTGTGGGGTGGGAGAATGTTTAGTCTTGAGAAACTAAGGCTGAGGAGGGACCTGGTAACAGTCTACAAATATGTTAAGGACTGTTATAAAGAGGACTGAGATCAGTTGTTCTCTCTGTCTTCTGAAGGTAGGACAAGAAGTAATGGGCTTAATCTGCAGCAAGGGAGATTTGAGGTTAGATATTAGGAAAAACTTTCTTAGCTATAAGGATAAAGTTCTGGAATAGGCTTTCAAGGGAGGTTGTAGAATCCCCATCAGTTGAGGTTTTTAGAACACAGGTTGGACAAACACCTATCAGGGATAGTCTAGGTTTACTTGGTCCTGCCACAGCACGGGGACTGGACTGGATGACTTCTCAAGGTCCCTTCCAGGTCTACATTTCTATGATTCTGGGTAAAGATGGTAGATTTTAACAGGCAACTATATTATTAAGATCTTGCTTACTGGGTAATAGAATTGCTTGTGTGATTTCTCCAATGTTTGTAGGTGCTTATCCTGCTTATTCAATAAGAACAGGAAAAACATTGCAAATGAAGAATATGAATATTGAATATGCACCATGCCATTGCTTAGGAGACTGAAAAAGATGCCTCATGACTAATAAGGATGTTCAGAAGAATGACTGTTCTAAATTGTCCTAGAAGTGTGTCCAGTGCTTAGGAAAGGCTTACAGACTTTTATCCCTGTGTTCCCTCAGCTCCATGTTGCAGGTATTGGCATTTCTAATGGGCTATATGGTGTTCTGGGGAGGGCAAAGCAGAATTATTATGGATTTGTTTGCTTCAGCAACCTGCTTGAACAGATATGCACAGAAGACTGGCTCCGCAGGAACAGAGTAATGCAGCAGAACAGAACTACCACTTCATAGTACCTCTTGCAATTTTACAATCAACTTGATCATTTATAAACAGTATATTTGCTTCTGGACTGAACTTACATGGCCAGACTTCTCTACAAAGTCAGTTTTGCCAGGCCAGTTACAAATGACTGAAAATAGGCTTGTCATGAAAAATGACAGATACAGATGCTTAACATGGTGGTAGTGTGAACAGTGTTACTGGAATAAACATAAGTAAGGTTGCAAGTTTGTCACGGAGGTCATGGAAGTCACGGATTCCATGACTTTCTGTGACCTACATGACTTCTGCAGCGGCTGGTGCGCCTGGCCCAAAGGCAGCTCAGGCAGCCCCTGTGCCAGTCTCACCAGCTGCTGCTGGGGCGGTCTCAGGCCACTGCCCCTCCTCCTTCCCTCCCCTCCCCAGCAGCAGCAGAGTTTGAGTATGGGAGGGGGCATGGGACCAGGTGAGGCAGGCTCTGGGCAGCGCTTACCTGGGGGGCTTCCTGCAAGTGGCGACATCCCCCTCGCTTAACCCCTAGGCGGAGGTGTGGCCAGGCGGATCTGCGCGCTGCCTCCACCCAGGGCACCGCCCCCGCAGCCTTCCTGGCCAATGGTCAGTAAGGGAGAAAAATGTGATAGCAGCACAGAAATGTCTCATATCTGAGGGATTAAAATTATTTGTTTATGGAGCTGAAGTATAAATGCTAACTTTAAATTCTAACTTGAGCCTTGTTTGAGGAGCTTAAGAATTGAGGGTTTCATATTTTTATTTTTGTCAATGTATCCCGGACTGATAAAGCAGTCTTCTGTATAACCTATTAGTTGGCAAAAAGTTTACAGGTAGTTGACTGACTAAAACTCATTAGTGATCTAATATGCTACTGGATCTAGAGTAGAGATCTCTGGATTCAGGTTTCTGGACAGAACTTCACAACTCCCAACCCCAGCATTGTGTGCTGCTTTTCCTGCCCTCCGTGCAGTTTGCCTGAATTACAAAGGATTGTAGGTGAGCCAGTGGAATTTATGATGGACACTTATCTGCTGGACTGTAGCTTCCCAAAACAAGGTACGAGGCCTGGTTTGAAAGGTGAGTCCTTCTGTTGCAGAGAACACGTCTAATACACGCTTAGAAATCAGAGGGCAAGCTCCTGTTAGAGAGCACTCTATCTGCTGACATGAGGGCATTCGATAACTGAATGTAGCAGCTATATGCTGCCCTTAACTGATTTGTTTTGCATTCCATATAGCAAGGTGCACCTTGCTATGAGGAGAGTAAGTAAATTAGGTGTATACCAGCTCAGTCCCTTTCAGCCACTTCCACATTCCCACTTCTTTGGAATTAATGCAAAGATGGAATCACAGGGCTTTCTTTTGAAGTCTTCCTGCTCTTGTCTAAAGTTTCTTTTGTGCTGTGATTATTTTGTCAGTTTCCAAACAAGCTGAATTGAGGAGACCAACATGTTCAGTGCAGCAAAAAGTTCCAAAAAACATTAACATGGGACAGGGAAGGACAACTTGCACAAAGTTCCTCCCTCTTTGTTACTGGTAGTGACATCCTAATGGCTTACTAGTCAACCACTTCAACCACAGAGCATCAAAAATGTCTGTTGTGACTGTTGTATGGCAGTGCTCTATTTGTGCAAGAGAACAATAGAGTGTACTTTATTGCGATGGCTGAACTAGTCTCAGCAATCATTTGGCTAACATTTAATTTTACATTGCAAGCTATTCTCTCCAAAACAAGTTAGGTGAGTAATACGGTGTTCATTTTCCAAATGGGGAAACTAAGGCACAAAGATTGAGGTTTGCTTACGATTCACCACTGCAAACCTAGAATGCAGCACAAGGGCTATTGAGAGAGTCCGTTTATTCATGTAATTACTTTACCAGTGTGAGGGCATAAATATCCATCAGTGAAACACGTCTAAAATTAGAGTCAATAAGATTTTCATCAAAGAGAATGATCTGATTGGCGTACTGCCTTCTGTGGATGTTTTCTGGGTGTTTGAGCATATTAACCACAAAACTACTATTCAGGCATTTGGCCTAACTGACAAATGCAAGGAAAGGCCAAATAAAAGCATCCCCATCATCCTTCACCTTTTTACCTAAGGATACACAGTAGAGAGATGGGTTAAAGCAAAGACTTGTGCATGTATTTCCTTTTACCTAAGCCTTAATCTTTTATTGCAAGCTTTGGTAAGCTCTACTCACTGCTGTTACTTCCATCTCTAGCTGAGAATAGTCAGTTTGCTGCAGTTTCTCTGTCAGCACCCCACCCGCAGAGCTACTGACGCTCAGTATGCCCATCCTTGTTTCAGGTTGTCTTTTTAACTGTAGTCTTTTTTTCCATCTCTACCCTTTCAGCATTGGTAACCCGCAACTCTGCCTGTCATCTGGAAAATGGCATCTTCCCACTTACTGGCCCAGCGACTGTTGACTTGACTCCCTTGTAGTTGTTTACCATAGGTGTCTTATCTCATTGTTTAGGTTCCTGCTTAGTTCCCTCTAACTGCCTCCTCTGACATTAGATGCATGCAGAGAGATAGGGCAGATATCCAAGAGGTAAACTGAAGTACATAGGGGGTTCTTAACAAATAACAGAGCCATCTCCCTCATTCTCCACAGGGTGTTTTTGTTTAGTGTTTTAGAAACTCTTGTCCTGTCTAGGCTGGAAGACTGATGTTTGCAGAGTCGGTGCAAATGATATCACAAAAAGGCAAGAGTGAAAACTGAACTGTTAAGAGGGAAATGATTTTTAACGAGGAGATTAAAACTCTTTGGTGGATTGTATGTGGTAACACCTATTTTAACTTCATTGACTTATTAACATATTGAATAAAGGAAGCCTGTGTTTAAAGTCTGAACATCTGTTCCCTTAAAATTAAGATATTAACGCAAAAATAAATCTTTTCTTACTCCCACTGGGCCTCCAACAAAACTAGGGAAGACCAGACTCTGCATTCCTGATGCTTCTAAATTTGAAAGAACATGTAACTCTCAGATCTGCCTCATTCATCATAAAAAAACAACAAACACACACAAGCACTCACCGAGAGTGTAATTCTGTCTCCATGGAAGTCGCTGGCAAAACTTACTGATTTTAATGGGGCTAGAATTTCACCCCAGATTTTTACATCCTTGGCAAGAGTCCCATTTAAGGATAAGTGGCAGGCTAATGACTTTCTTTCCATTTAAATGAGACCTTTCACTTAACAGTAATGTTTTCTAATGTTGTATGCTTTCTGTGGTGATGGACCCCTAAACAATGATGGTGATGGACCCCTAAATAAGTTACTATGACTTATAAGTAAATAAAACTACATTTGGAATTTGCCATTGCAGGGACCTCAAGAATTGGTGCAGCTCCATCTCTCCTGTCCTCTGCCTATGGCACATGATAGTTTTAGTCTTCTGAGGGGTGCAATACTTTGGTCTAATTTCAGTGGTTGGGTTTAGTGGGATGGGGAGGTGGGGGTGGCGGCCTGTCCTCTATAGGAGGTCAGACTAGGTATAGTGGACTTTTCTAGACTTGAACTCTTAACTTGGTGCTTGTGAAAGTGACCTTTGAGAGTGCTCTCAAAAGCAAGGCATAGTATGAACAGGAGCTTTGCAAGCTCTCCCCGCACAGCTCTACTGAGGCACTGTAATGTGTCCCTGCAGCACCTGCTGCTACTCCATTGCTAGATTTCTCTTGAGCCAAGATTACTGATTCTTCTGCACTGTTCCAAAGTGCACTGTGGATTTAGCGATATGAGACTAAAATGACCTAACTCATTACATTTGTGACTTTCGCCACTACCTGAACCCACATTTCCAAAGTGGAAAGAAGGACGTGTGTGTTAATCCAGTGTAATATCCTTTAATGTTCACCCCCAGAAAGGAGAGGTTGTTACTGGCCTACTTTGGTTTGAACATCAGTGATATATATGCGTGTCCTGCCTAAAGTCACGCAGTAAGCTAGTTTTGTTGCAATACTTCAGTGCTGTGGACATTAATTAATTATTTATAAAGCAATTCATGGAAATAAGTGATCATCTTCCAGAATGACATTCCCAGTGAGCCTTCGATTGCTTAATTGGTACATTCTTTTTTCCATTGGGATATACCAATTGGATTGTACTGTAATAAAGCTATCTTCATTGCTACTTACCTTATCTTTTAGTGCAACATGTTCTCACTGAGCACAGCAGTGCTCATTTTAAACTCTATGCCAATATATCCTTGGCTTCTCATTTGGTGAGATGCTGGGATTTGTGTGATTCTCTTGTTCAGTAGACCCTTAGACACAAAGTTCTTTCTGCCTGGAGTTAAACCTCTTGAACTGATAGGTTTGGGTATGAGGCTAAAAAGAGCCACTTAAAACTTGAAAACAAAATAGATTTCACAAGATTCAAAATACTTTCTGGGATTTGATTAGTGGAATTTTTCCTCTTGATTATTTGGCAAGATGTGAAACTGATCTCTGAGGCCGTGTGAGACTGTGCCTGTAAAGGGAGCCAGCGGTCTCCTACCAGATCAGAGCAGCCTCCAATCTTAATCTTGATCTGAGACATGGGAGTGAGGTAAGCAATTTTACAGCAGACATAGCATTCTACATGCCCATGTGTTTGAGAGCACAGTGGCAGCTTTTGTTTCAAGGAAACTAAGGGCTTGTCTTCACTGACATTTTATAGCGCTCTAACTCGCTGGGGGGGGGGGGGTGAAAAATAACTCCCCTGAGCGCAGCAAGTTTGAGCGCTTTAAAGCGCTAGTGTGGACAGGCTCCGAGCGCTGGGGGCCGTTCCCCTCGTGGAGGTGGATTACCAAGAGTGCTGAGCTCTCCCAGCGCTCCTGGTAATCCACCTCCATGAGGGGAATGGCTCCCAGCACTCGGAGCCTGACCACACTAGCGCTTTGAAGTTTCTAGTGTAGACGTAGCCTTAATTTAGAGTGTTAAATGAAACAACAATCTTTTGCTCAACTACAGGTAATAAACACACATAGATTTTTTTTTTTTTTTAAACAAGAAGTCACCACTTACAAATACAAACTGAAGTCAGTGTTGACAGGGCTAATGTATATTAGACAAGTTGCACAAGTAGAATTAAATGGATTTAAAATTAATTCCACCAATGCAAACCTCTCTAGATGCACTTAAGCCAATTTAAACCTTCCTTAAGATAAATCAGTATAAATTGGTAAATTTAGTGAATTAAGCTAAATCCATTTAAGTGAGGTTTAAACTAGTTTAAGTACTTGAATGTTAGGGATATGCATTGATTTTTTTTAAAATTAATTTAGTCATAACTTTTCTAACGTAGACCAGCTCATAGACTTAAATTCTCAAGAATGTAGCTGATCTGAGACAAAATCCTCCAACAAACAAGTGTGTCCCCACCTTTGCATAACATTACAGGGTAACAGCAATAAACACGGGTGGAAGAGAAATTAGGTTCTCCAATAATTTGAAATAATAATATGAATAGTCAGAGGCCACCTTCACAGGGAAACTGTATTGAAATATATAATCCCATATGAGCTCTAGATAGCTTTTACTTCAATTAAAATAGTCTAAGAATCGATAAAAATAATCTCCTCTAGAACCAGAGATAAAATCAAACTCAAAACACCCCATTTCACCCACCAATGTCAGCTGTTGTCATGTCTTTCGTTCCACAGGAACCAGAGTAAATGGACGGGACTTGCACAGATGTAATCCATTTTGGATTATGGAATGGAGGGAGGAGGAATAAATTCTGAAATTTGAGTATTTGAGGGCCTTTCATAGAGAATATCTTGCTGGCAACTCTTTCTTAAATAGAGGAGGGGAGTACTCCAGATTGAGTGCCTCTGCTGACCTCAGTCTGTGTCAGTATTGAATGGGAAGAGAGGGTGTTTCTAGTAAGCAGGTCTCAAGCCAGATAGGGCTGTCATAGGTCAAAACCAAGACCTTAAACTAATCATGCAGCTCAGAGTTTCATTGTTTACCAGTAGCCATCTGGGGTGGGAGGGGTTAGGGGGAGACACTGCCAAAGGCTATATAAATATACTTGGAATAACACATTGGGTTTTCATTCTCAAGCATTCAGCCTTTTTTATGGATCCCATCTCATCTCTCACCCCTCAAGAAGTTTTCTCTCTTACCCTATCCTATTGAGTTCCTCTTCTGATCAAACATCTCTGTAATGCCATGTTCTGTGTTCCTGATCCTTCAGTCCTAGGCACAAACACTTGGAACTTAAGGGAGGAAAACCATTTAATATTAGAAATCCTTTGGTAGCAAATAAATTAAAAATGCTTACGAAGCACAGAATGCTTCCAGTCCTACTCTGGAGGAAGAGGAAATGTATGGTGGTGGGGAAGCTGTGCTAATAATAACTTCAGTGTAATTCTAAGGACCTTCTTAGTAGAGAGGTTTTAGTGTGTGCAGAGAGTAGTTTATTCTGAGAGAAAAGACTGAAGTTTAGAGGCAAAAATGACAGTAAAGAGTAGGGGGATGATAGGAAGGGCACCAACTCAAAAGGTACCTTCAGGGGTATGTTCAGGCTGGCAAGCTATCTTGGCAGCAATGCATGATACTATTACACGGTAGCCACCTGTTCAACAAGACACCTAGTTACTCCTGCTCCCTGGCCAGTAGTGGATTGGGTATAATGGAAAGCTTGTTGTGTGTAGTCTGAAAGCAGCAAAAATGATTGTGAAAATGCCCCTGGGATAGCTGGTATTTGGAACTACGTTAGTGATTCTCCTGGAGGAAGCTCTGTAACTTGTTATATCTTGGAGGGCTGATGTGATGTGATGAAGGAATTGGTGGGGTTTTGGGAGTGGAAAGGAGAAGGAATGTTGGCCACAGAAAAGCAATTAGCGTCCCATGGTGGTACTGGCTTCTTTACTTTTCAAGATAGAATATCGCAGAATTGGTTCAGATTGCCCCTCTTTCTCTCCCCTCCCCCCCCCCACCCCCGCCACCTCCAAATCCATATCCTACTTTTATTATCATAGAGAACCATAAGTGTGCATGGTGATTACATAACTAACTCCTTCTATAAAAAGATCTGTGACTTACAAGCTAATGGCTTTAGCCTCTTGGTAACCCTGCATCGTAGGTAAGTGTTATATCCCCATTTTACAGGTGAGGAAACTAGGACTCTGATCCTGTCATTGCTAAGTGGGCAGACCCCATTGAAGTCAGTGGGGTTCCATGCATCTGCATGGAGCTTATTGCGGGATTGGGGCCAGAGAAACAAAGGTGTGACTTTTATTAAAGTTCACTCAAGAAGCGTGTTGTAGAGTTGGGAATAGAACCCAGGCTCCTGACTATCCTCAGTACATTAAGAAAAAGGCGATACTCTGGATAAAAGTTGAACTCATGGGAGTGAGTGGCAGAGCTCTGGAAATCACTCCCTTGCAATATGCTAGGGAGGTGGTACAAGACACATTCTTAGGTAGGGTGTCTGGCAGGATATCTGTTACTCTTGGACAGGATGGTGGTGCGGGGGGATTTCTCATGTGCCCATCAAGCAGCAATTGTTTTGTGCCTAATTCAGGTGAAGATAGCCATGAAATGTCTAAAAAAGTAGCATAGGCTGAAAAGCCAGGTATGATTTCGACATACTCATTCCTTTAAAAGGATGAGAGGTTGCATGGCTGAGTCGCTACCTGACAAAACTGTAAAAAGAAATTATTGTTTTAACTGATTTTTTTCCTGTGGTCATTCCATTACAGAGCCTAGCCCAGCTAGAGAACCTGTGCAAGCAGCTGTATGAAACTACAGACACCGCGACACGGCTCCAGGCAGAAAAAGCCTTGGTCGAGTTCACAAACAGCCCGGACTGTCTGAGCAAGTGCCAGCTCCTCCTTGAAAGAGGAAGTGTACGTAGAAAATAATAATAGTCAGATTCAAACGAACTGGCATTCAAATTTGGAATTTTGGGTGAATGCTCTGAATGAAACAGGGAAGCACATTAGGTACTGCATACCCAGTAAGCTGGAACGTGTAATATTCATGAACGTCTTCTGCATACCAGAATTAAACCTTCAGTTGGTCCTGCATTTTCTGTTGGTTTAGAAAAAATTGGAGTGTACCCACTAAGAGGTTTCCCTTTTGAGGAATCCTGCTTAGATCCTAAAGCACATCTAATCTACAAAGATAAGTATGCTTAAACACAGTTATGAAATGTGGTCCAGACTTGATTTAGCAGAGTTGTTAGTTTTTGGGAGGGTTGGGGGGAGATGAGATGAGATGTGGAGGGGGTTAATGTGATTGGGAACACAAAGTATGGCTCTCTAACATGCTAGGAAACAGTGTGTGAATTTGAGCTAAAGTGTCACTAACACTTCCGACAGGAGAGCTAGTGTTACACAATCATTCCAGTTTTGTCCATGCATTTGTTGATACCAATAGTGTGAATCACATGAAAAGAACCTGTCTTTTGATAGGTTGGTTCTTGATTAATCTTATGGGCCAATCCATTATGCAGCCTGATCTAAGAACACAGCGTTAATTCTGAAAGGCAAATTCTCTTATTTCCACTGCTTTAGGAGTTCTAAAAGAGCTTGGAAGACGTGATCAAAGATTAAAATCCCAGCATGAGATCTGAGAATCAGATGGGATTAAAACAGCAGAGTTTGCTTTGGGCCATTTTAGCTTACTACTAAGAATCTCTTCAAGCAAAGGCTAGCCTCTCCAATAATGTCCTCAAAACAATCTAGCAACAATTTCAACCATGGGGAAATAAGAACAATTTTTATCTTTACAGTATTTTTTTTTCCCCCCTTCTAAGTGGTTGCTTGATTCACTTTGTGGCAGGATAAATCATGCTTTAAAATTGTGTGGTCACAGGACCTTTTGAGGTTTGACTTATGGCCCAATGTGCATTCAGCCCTTCGAGTCTATTAGATCACAAAAATCAGGGAACATTAGCCACCCTGTCTCAAAGGATCAAGGAACTAGAATGAGATGGGGCACTGTGCAGTGCAGTCCCAGCTGAACACAACAGCTGAATTATTTATCTCTTTGTATTGTAAGTTTGTTTGTGTGTGGACTCCTTAATTTCTTTGGAATAAAAAATAAATTAACCTCTGGGTTTCAAGTTGCATTTGTGTTGACCATGGAGGAATCAGCAACTAGCGCAGGGAAAAAAGCAGGGGTCAATTTTAATGGAAGTCTCTAATGCCCAGTTTTATTACTTTGAATATAACCCATTATGTATCTGTACTCTGTGTCAGATTGCCATTTTGTAAAGCTGATGCACAAATTGGATGATCTGACTCACTTACATTAAACTCTCTTTGGGCGTATTACTATAAATGGGTTTCTGGTCTCTTGGATTCTTGGAATAGGTTATAGAGGCAAATCCTTTTTATAGTACTGGGTATTATTAACACAAGAAACACTTGCAATTACACTGCCTAGAATTCATAGAATCTCATACAGCCTAGGACTTCTGATGGTTCACTCACATTATCTGTATCCTATTCCCTGGATTAAATTAGTAATGTCCATTGGTCCGAGCGCTATTCTGTATGATACATAAATAAAATATGAAGTGGGGGGAACTAACCTGTTTTGTAGTCAAGTGGAAGAGTTTGATGTGTTTGTGTAAAATCTAGGACTGAGTGTGCCGTAACACTTGCCTGCAGCATATTGCTGTTGGCACTTGTTCCTTCCTGCTTGTCATAATTCTGTCCACCCCTTCATGTGGGCACACAGGTGGGGGGTATGTTATGCTTCTTCTGCTGTCACCCTGTAATCTTTTTCCTTCTAGATGCTCTTTTTAAAAGATTTTGGCTAAACTTGGTGTATACAGAAACAAGGAACTAAGACAGTCCAGAGCATTTAGACTTGTGAACTAAGCTAATATTGAAGTCCAAGTTTCCAGAGACCTGAAAGTTATTGGGTTAACGTAGTGCACAACCACCTTGTCTTCAGCTGGGGCCTCTTTTGTACTGAAACTTACATTAAACCACTGCTTGTTGTGTTTTTTCTTTACAGTCGTCCTACTCCCAATTATTGGCAGCTACATGCCTTACAAAACTTGTATCACGCACAAACAACCCTCTGCCATTGGAACAGCGAATAGACATTCGTAAGTAGAAGGCTTTCTTTTCTCTATCCAAGCCATTGGCATAGCAAGCAAATACTATGGATAATGACTAATTAACAGTACTACATTGTGACAGGAAGTCTTTCTGCGAGCTACTAAGATTTATGGACATTGGTAGCCTAAACCGTATAGTGAAAAGGCAGCTTTGCTATCGGACAATATCTTTTCCTAGCCCAGAGACTACTGGGTTTGAATGCTAGATAGATAGGCGTTATCCAGGTCCAAAGTAATCACAGATTTGTGGCCTTATGAATGAACAAATTTTAAGATAGTAACTCAATTCTGTTTGTGGAGGCACAGCCTTCCTTACTCGGCCCTCCATACAGTTTCGGAACCCCGATGTGGCCCTCAGGCCAAAAAGTTTGCCCACCCCTGCCTAAGCTATAAGAGAGAGGCACAAGGATCCCTCTTTTATCTTGCCCCTGAGCAGGTGACCCTGCAGTACAGTTGTATCAAAGAAAAAAGGATCTCAACCAAGCTTGGTTGAAATGCTGCAAGAAAGGGCGTAGGTGAGAAATGGCCTTAGTCAAGTTTAGCCTGTTAAAGTTCAGTCTTAGTCTAGTGCAAGCATCTCATACTTTTTGTCTTACTTGTAACCCGTTGTTCTTATTATCTGTGCTCACTGCGCCTTAAATCTTTCCCTTTGTTACTAAACTTGCATTTGTTTTTACTTTACATAGATTACAGTGCTGTGTTGTTATATTAGAGCTGATACTCAGCTGAATCAAACAAGCTGGTGTGTATATACTATTCCCTTGGGAGTAGTGAACCTTTTAATTACTGGTTTCAGAGTAGCAGCCATGTTAGTCTGTGTCAGCAAAAAGAACAGGAGTACTTGTGGCACCTTAGAGACTAACAAATTTATTTCAGCATAAGCTTTCGTGGTTAGAACGTCGTCTGATGAAGACGTCTGATGAAGTGGGTTCTAACCCACGAAAGCTTATGCTGAAATTAATTTGTTAGTCTCTAAGGTGCCACAAGTAATCGTGTTCTTTTAATTACTGTGAGTGTTCGGTGTCGGGGCTGGACACTAAAGAGGGATGCTTTCAGGGTGGTTCGTGGGCTGGGGTGTACCTATTGTTAACCTGCAAGGCTGAGTAAGGGCTTGCAGAGCCTCGAGAAGTGTGTTTGAGTGGCTGAAGGACACACATCCAGCTACCACACACAAGACTCTGTCACGCTGGATGCAGGAGGGGGATAGCAAGGTGACTTGCAGTCTGGGGTCCCTGAGAGAGCATGTCATTGGTGCTTTAACAAGCCAGAGTTAGTCAGCGTCTCCTTTCTCACTGGACAACGGAATGCCCTGATGTTGGGGGATGCCTGTCCTGAGGAATGGTCCTTAAACTTTTCAGCAATTCTTGCCAGACATGTTCTTACAAAGGACTGAACTCCTCTTCTAATACAAAATAACACACTTTTGTGTGGGAAGAAAGTGTTCTACATGAATACGCACCCACAATTTCATATCTCTAGAACCTCCAAACCCTTGGTGTATTGTATTATGACTAGTCTGTCAAAAAAGACATGAATAAAAGGTCAGTTATGGTTGTCTGGACACAATAACTGCATTTCCATACTTTCCAACATGGTGATTGTTTCCTGTGTTTCGGTGTAGGCTTTGTAAAGATATTTTTCCTAATGCAGATTATGTCCAGCTTAATGGTCTCTTTGTCTAGTAATTCCCCAATTTTTATTTTATTTTTTGTCTTGCAGGGAACTATGTGCTCAACTACCTTGCCACCAGGCCGAAGTTGGCAACCTTTGTAACGCAAGCACTAATTCAGTTATATGCCAGGATCACAAAGTTGGGCTGGTTTGACTGTCAGAAGGATGAATATGTCTTCAGAAATGTGATCACAGATGTCACAAGGTTTTTACAGGTCAGGGACACCTTTAAAAAACAAAGGGAGCGGGGGGACCACAAATGTGGTGTGATTGGAGTGTTCTTGTTATGCTTGAGCTGCCATATAATGCTCTGAGAACCAGGGAAAGTGTGCAGCTATTCTTCCACTGCATTAGTTATTGCTACTCAAGACATCTGGTATTTATGGCCTGTCAAAGTTGAATAAATCTAAAAATTGACCTGTCTTGATAACTGTCCCATATAAGATTGTAAGCCCTTCAGGATAGGGACTGTCATTTTGATTTCTGTAAAGTGCCTGGCATTCATGGCGTGCTATAAGTATTTAATAATATGCAGAACTTTAGGATTCCAGGTATGTAATTCCTCTGTCAAAGCCCCAAATCCAAATGATCCATCCAAAATTAAAAGCAGGATGACTTCCCATTAAACTGAGTGGATACGTGCACCTCACCTCACTTGCAGCTGTGTTACTGCGAGTGCGACAAATTGCTTGGTTTGTTTAAATACCAATCTTTTAGTATTAACCCAGGACCATCAGGGCCTTCGATTTTGAATTTGGATCCTCTGACTGAGTTTTCCCATACTAATCAGTTTGGGTGTGTTTGGTTTTTTAGGTCATTAATTTTGGCTGTACCAACCTTGAGATCCTTTAAAATTCTAACGTGCCATGCCAGGGAGGAGAGGGGGTTCTTTTTCATGCTCTGCCTGGGATTCCCTAGGCAGCCATCAGAGTAGTACTGTTAAGAAAAGAGACTAAGCATGGGGGAACGTCTCATTGCACTGGCTGGCCGACATAGCTTCAGTGAAGAAGTGAAAAAAGACTGGCCACAACTCATTGGCCACAGAGTGCAAGATATGAGTTGGGGTGGACAGAGGAAGGTTTTAAAAGTATGCGTGTGACATGGGGGGTTGGTTATAGAAGATTTTCACAGATAGTATGTCTAGCCACCATGTCCCACATATCTGTAGAAACCTCCCATCCCACAACATGATTATTAGCAAATATTTACACTGGGGTCTCAGGATGCTATTGCAATCAGAATCAGAGACCCATGGGGCTAGAAGCTGTATAAACACAGTGTCAAAAGACAGTCCCTGCCCACAAGAGCATAGCTTTACCGGCAGAAAATTGAACTTTTTCAGCAGTTGGCCCCAAACTGTGGGATTCTCTTCCCGAGGAGGCTAGCATGGTATAAAATTGCACTGTTCTCACAAGACTTTCAACACTGACTTTTTTCTTTTTTCAATTTAACGTTTTTAACAATTTAACTTCCACAAGTTAAAGGAAGATGGACGGGTAGTAGTAAGTAACCCCAAAGTCCATGGCTGCAGAGGAAGAAGAGGAAAGGAACTAGAGTGGGACTTTTATATTGTGATGGTGGGATTTATTTATTTTGATAGGCAGTAGAATAGTATGATGAGTGTGGGGATCTCTGCGCTTACAAACTGCTACAGAAAAGTACAATTAAGAAGGAATATCTAGAAAATATTACAATGCTGAAGGATTACACCTTTCCATAAACAGCTCAAATGATTTCTAACTTTTTGAGACAATCCGGTTGCTTTTCACTCAATTCTCATCTCCGTCTCCTAAGGCATGTTGACGGCTGTATTTGGTTATAGGTCATGGGTTCAGCAAAGATTCCTGGCTACAGCCACATAGTATCAGGTTAATGCTCGAGACCATTGTTCAAACAGAGGCCTATGATCGTAGCCTCTTCCCCACCAAGACTGCAGTGTGTTTGGACTCCTGCAAAGGAGCTGAACTTAGTCTCGGATCAGAGAAGAAATTGGGGACAATTGGTGCAGGCGGGTGCTAACCAAAGTGGAGCTGGGGAAGGGAACCCTATCCAGTTACAGGAAGGGAACTCCTTGTGGCAAAAGAAGAGACCAGGGTAGCTCTTATGTGAAGTTAGTTGGTATGTATAGTCTCTTTCCCAGTGAGCAGGTGTTTTGTATCAAGACTGCCAACAATGTGTCAGTCTATAAAAGAGAAGCCAAAGACTGTAAGAGCCATGGAGAATGAACTCCCTTGATTGCTAGAGGTGGGGCCTCATTGTCAGGAGTGATGTATTGATTGTGTGGTGTTTGGGGACACTTTAATTGCCACTTCTCATGCTGCACGAGTTCTGTGGCTCTAAGACTTCAGTTTTCAGAGCTGCCAGTTGGCAGCTTTCATGATCACTAAGGTCTCAGTCCTGCAAAGATTTATGCACTTACTTAACTTTACCATTGATTTCAGTGGAACTAAATACTTAATTTTAAGCACATATGTAAATCTTTGAAGAATCAGGGGTAAATAGGCACCAAAAATGTGATTTAGAATAGATAGATGAGCCATTAAATAACATGTGTATTTTTGTTTGAGCTCTCCATAGAAATTGTTAGCTGCTGAGAAGTCTGGCAAACGTATCAAATTGTAAACAATATGAAAAGGGGTTTTTTTTATGCATCTAAATGGGTTTTTTTAAGCACATTGTGCTTAAACATTTTCCAATCACTGTTCTGCGAGGACATGGCATATCCAGCAAAATATATCTGGTTTACAGTGTGCAAGTACTTCCTTCTGCATGGCAGAAGGATTTCGGAATTACAGTGAAAACTGACGAGAACAACTTGACACTGATAATTCCTCCTCTTCTCCCCTCCAATCTCTCTCATCAGGATAGCGTAGAACACTGCATCATAGGAGTGACAATCCTGTCTCAGCTAACGAATGAAATTAATCAAGTAAGTGCTACAGCCTTCTTCAGTGAAGTAAGTGTCCAATTTTCTCATTTGTATTGTTCTGCTGTGTGTGTGCGTGCTGATTTTTATTTTTGTTATCATGCGCTTTTGCGGTAAGTTACTGATATTTCCTCTGATCTAAGGATTTCTTTGCCATCTCCTGATCTTTTAGCATCTCTCATCTTCTCCAGTACCTGGATGTAATGCTCCATGATGAAAATGAAGCAACACTAAAATAGCAAATGGGTTAATGCCCAGTACTATCTTGCCTGTAAGGATAAAGCCCCACAGCATGAATTAGCAAAGCATCATTAGCATCTTTGGTCCTCCATTCCTATGCATTCTTTTAACTTTGTGCATTCTCATTTTTAAAAAATTTCACAACCCTTTTTGCATTGTCAGTCGTTCCAATAACTTCTTCATGAGGATATAAATATAGGGTATAAACATAACAAATCTGGTAAATATTTTGAGTTTCCTTTCCGAATACATAGCATGTTACATGTTCAGTTCTCCTTACAAATACCGAGTGATCCTATTTCACACACTTTTCGTTTTGTTTAGGGGTTGTTTTTTTGGGGGGAGGGGCCTGACAGGGCAAAAAGGGACACAGAGGTTAAGTAACTTGACCAAGCCTACATTTGAATCAGTGTCGTGAGCAGGACTAGGACTCTGGAGTTCTTGTCTTTCAATCCCATGGTCCGATTTCTGCTAGATCTTGCTTTCTCTCTGGTATTTATTTGAAAAACTAGGACTAGAGACATTAATAGGTCACATCTAAGCATGAAGGAAATAATCATACGCTCCTAAAGCCCAATTTATTTTCTAGCGTGACTCCTTCAGGCAGATTTTACTAGTGCATTGCAGACTACCACCAGTCACCCCAAGAAGCAATTTTCCTTAGGGACCCTTCTAGTTTAGATGATAGATTATCTAGACTTTTGCTGAAAGGACCAATACTAATTAGTTTTGTTTTAGATGTCTGAGTTCTCATTAATTAGGAAACTAACTTTGCTTTTGCTAATACATGTGCAAACATTTGAAAATAACCCATGCTTTGAAACTGAGAAATTTTACCATGGCATTGAATAACGTAATTAAAAATGATTGTTTGCAGTCTGTTAGGTACAGGGAATATAGGCCAGAACTTTCCCATTTTGGTGTCTAAAGCTGTGCAAAGCACCCATAGCTCACACTGAAGCCAGTGAAGTTCAGCTTCTCTAAAAATCAGGACACTTTTTGTTTAGGAGCCTGCAAGCTCCCACCCTGCTCTGAAGAGAATCTATTCCCTCCCATTGTGTTTAGTCCAAATTTACCTCACTTCTTGGGATTTGGCTTCATTGGTTACTCAGACAACAAAGTAACTGTAAACCTATGGCTGAACTTTCTCCTCAGCCTTGAATGCTTCTATGGTTTCCCTGCAGGAGACCTCTCTGTCTCAGACCTTAGTTCCCTGTGCCCAGAGAACCACTCCCACCTCCCTAATATCAAGGGCAAAAATAACAAGCCAGCAAGACATGGTGAATCAGTATATATTGATCAGCATCTCCCTGCAGGGTTCGAACACCTAACAGGAGACGGGATCCACAGAAAAGTTCTGTCACCGTGTTTAAATGCCTCGCTATAGGCACCAGAGTTGGAACATTTTGGCCATAATTCATGAATCTCTTGTTTTGAATATGTGAGAGAATAATTCTACCACAAAATACTATCTAAACACACTTTGTGTTAGACACCCTCCTAAAATTGCCACTTGCATGGCTAAAAGCACACTCACTTGCTAGCGGTCACTGTGTTACGTGGCAAAGACAGTGGATGGTGATTTACTTGGGGGTTTCATAACCAGGTGACTTTCCGATTCATTACCGTGTAACTTGTATGGGTCTTCTTTCTTAAAGTGAATTTTTGTAACTGTTTTGTATATAAAAAAATGCAGTGCTGATATCTACACTAATACAGCATTTTTTGGCCCAAAGAGCTGTACAAGCAATACACAGACTGAAATATGGGGAGAGTAGCAGTCAACTGGCTTGTAGCATGTGGCACAACACTGGAGAGCTGGGAAACTTACCAGCAACAATGAAGCAAATCCTGACTCTTACAAAAAGTGCATGAGATCAGCAGTGGGCATGTAGAGAATACAGGATGCCTGTTTTCCAGACCTCATCTAATAGATAACTGTTAGGAGAGAGATGAGAGGAATATCCATTTAGTGGCTAGGGCACTACCCTGGGACAGGGAAGAGGTGTAGGTTCAATTCTCTCCTCTTCCATAAACTCTGTGCCCTTGGGCGAGTGACTGTCTCTCTCTGCCTCCGTTCCCCATCTGCACAACGGGGATAATGGCACTGCCCTGCCTCGCCTCATGAGGGTGTTGTGAGGCTAAATACAATAAAGGTTGTGAGGTGCTTGGATCCTACACTAACGGGGGCTGTAAAAGATGGAAGGTGATGAGCAGTGTATATGAATGAGAGTAACAAGCAGTAGTCTAGTAATGAAACTGAATGGAGAGGAAGTTTCAGGTTAAGTATGTGTCTATGTAGGCATTTAAGCCGCCTTTCCCTGTGTACCATGAGTGATTGTGAGGGTGCGGGAAGAACATTTTAGTTGTGCATCAAAAAGTAATTCACCATGGGCCACTGGGGGAATAGATCATTTATTTTAATGCAGCCTTGCAGTATTCAGAAATAAAAAAAAAAAAATCTCTGGTGCTAATACTGTAGTTTACAAGATGATGCGTGGTATGCTGTCAACATAACCTGTATTATATTCAGTGTTTAGAGCACGTTTCTCAAATTAATATGTGGTTGTGGTATCCTATATCGAGCAACATCCACTTACTACTTCTCCCAACACACATGGCATACTTAATTGTCATACAGCTACAAGTCACGTACATGAGTTTAAAAACAAACGTGGCCAGATCCGAAGTGATGCACACCAATGCGAAGGGCTTCTTGTAATTTTCTGTTCATCCATGTATCTTGTCACTTGGCTCTCACTGTGACTGTGATTGGCTGGTGGTAGAGGACTCTGCATCTGGCCAGCACTTTCATATATGGAAAGAGTGGAAAGAGTAATGAGCTATCAGGAATGATTTAGTGGATTTAGTTTAAGTAGGTCAAGAACTGTTCCCCAAACTAGATATTGGGGACTTCAGCAAATTTTACCTACATTCCATTTTCAAAAATGATTTAGACATTAACAGCTTAAATTGCTTTTGAAAATGGGCTTTAGCCTCCTAAATCATTTAGGTGCTGTTGAAAATGTTACCCTTAATCCTACTTTAAAACCAGCTCAGGTAAACTTGGTTTTTGCTTGAGATGAAACTGTTTAAGCATTTTAGGAACATTGTTCTTACTTAGTACCCTAGACAGGTAATATAGTTTTATTAGCAGTTCAATAAAAAGTTAACGGCGGTACAGGAACCATTATTTTATGTTAATAGAATATAATACAATTGGAGAACATCCCTTCAGTTTAATCAACTGATGCAGTGCAATTATGGGGAAGGAATGCCTTGGTGGGCCACTAATGTTTTATTAGCAACATTCCTGTGAATTCTACTTGCTTTGTTTCCTTCCTGTAAACTAGTTCTAAAAGTTGCTTGTCTCTTTATCCAGGCGGACACCACCCATCCCCTGACCAAGCACAGGAAAATAGCGTCTTCGTTCCGAGACTCGTCTTTATTTGATATCTTCACACTTTCGTGTAATTTACTGAAACAGGTAGGGAGACTGCAGTTCTTGTCAAATGCCTGTATCAAACTTAAGAGTAAACTCCTTCCTGTTGTAACTCCATTGGAACTAGTCCTTTCTTTCTAGATTTGGCAGTTTTTCCGCACATCTGCCTTTAGGGAGATTTTCAGATTAAATTCCTACCTTTCACTTCATAACTTTTTTAAAATTGTCAAATGAAAACACCTCGGATAGCTTATTTCCCCCATTCCATACCAGGATAGCTATTCCTGTATAAAGCACTGTTATAGTGATATAATTGCGTTCCCATTAGGGGAATTGTGCCTTTTTTACTATACCGGTATAATTAAAGCAGGTACACCATTCTAATGTAGACAAGGCCTTTGGGTTTTTAGGTCTTGCCAAAATTCCTTTGTGCTGCTGAGCAGCTGCACAAAAGGAAAGTTAATGGCCCTGCCACCTTTTCCCAGACTATGCAGTCTGAAGGGAGCCTTGAATTAGTGGTTTCCCAGGTATAAAGTGAAGAAGGAAAAGGTGCACAGGTGTGTGCAGGTTGGTGTGAATTCTAGAGGCAGAGGCCCAAGGCAAGTGCTTTTGGTGATAGGGCATCAGTGCTTACCAAAGCAAGAGAGAGTTGCCTTATGCAGTTTACCACCTCTACACAAGAACACAGCAATTGTGTATGTTTTTGTAAGAGAAGAAATTACACTGATAAAATCCTGACTCCACACCTGGTTTCTGTTCCAAACAAGAAATGGATCTACAGGGTCCCAAGATCCACTCAGTGGCAACATCACGTTGGACTGTCATCACAACTTGTGTTGTGCCAGTGTGTGAAAACTGGGAAATAACACTGAATAGAAACAGCGTGAAATTCAATTGTTTAGTTTTACCCTTCAAACTGAGTCAAGTATTAAAGTAAACAAATTGCATAAAGGGTGAAAAGCAAGTTTCACTTGGAAAAACCTTTCAGACTGAATAATCTCTGGTTCTGCTAGTCATACAGGTAAAGAGTTTGGGTTTGACAAGATTTGTCTATCTTGCCTTTGTCCTTTTTAATGTTGCCATGGATTCATAACTAAAACGAAAATGTTTCCTAGAACTCTCTTGCATGTGCCATATGCCTGCATGATTTATTTGTGATTTGTCCCTGAAGGTGAAATGAAACTTGGAGGCTTGAAATGACATGACTCATTGGGGATACAGCCTCCAGTTTTATGTGTCTTTACATTTCAATCATCCTGCTTTTGTTTCCCAGGATGCCTCAATTTTAAGGACAAATAGTGATGTTTTTTGTTATCCCATTTAATGTCCTTATTTTCCTGTGACTAACGCCCACTACCCCAGTTATTCCTTTATCTGTTTGGCAGGGTGCACAAGCTTCTGTGTATAAAACCAGATGTTTCCAAGGTGATCCTCCAATGACTCTAGTTGTTCTCCCTTGGAGGGAGCAAGGGATTGGGCTGCTAGGAGCTAATGATTATGTCTGTATCACTGTCATAAAACAGTGCAATTAGGCAGTCATTGAAGAACAGTGCCGTCTGGTAGACATTCTGGAGTGGTTGTGGCAGACAATTCCAATGATCAGTGAAACAGTATACTGGGTCCCATTGCAACTGCACAGATCATCTTGTGGCAGATTTAGGGTAGAAGAAGTTTATTTTCTCTATGAAAAGCATAGAGCCAACTGTGCAAAGCACAGGCCGCCTGGTTTGTCCCCAGATTCCAGACCCATGTGCAGCTACCAAACAGCTATGAGCTGATCTAGCATCATGAACCCACTAATCACCTTGTGTTGCTTCAGAATCCTTGTGTCCAGTCCCAGAGCTTTGAATCTGGAGTAGGGTTTATCCAGATTGTGCAACAAAGTGAATGCACTTGTTCCCCTATCGGAGGGCGTGGTGGAGTAACAGGAACCTCTGCTGCTAAATGCATGTCAAGCAGATAGTGTTTTCCTGTGTTCTACCCAACTGAGAATTTCCTAATCTGATGGATCTTCCAGAATAATTACTGGCTGGCAAACATTGCTGCTCCTCTATTGCACAGGGCGAACTGAGTGAAAAGGAAGCACTGTTCACCTTCTTTACGTAAGGACTAAAAAGCAAAATACAGATTCTTTGTTGTAAAAGTGTAGGGCACCAGGGATATTTAGGGTGTTGTCTGAGGTGGTCTCTCAGCCTTGACATGAAAGTGGCATGTGATATCTACAGATGTCACATCCTGTTGAAATGGAATTATGCTCCTGGCTCAGCCACTTCATTGCTCTTTTTATCCACTGTGTTCTGTAGGCTTCAGGGAAGAACCTGAACTTGAATGATGAAAGCCAGCACGGCCTGCTCATGCAGCTACTCAAGCTCACACACAATTGCCTGAACTTTGATTTCATTGGCACATCAACAGATGAGTCCTCAGATGATCTCTGCACTGTGCAGATTCCAACCAGTTGGAGATCAGGTAATGCTCCTGTGCGGGAAGGGAAAGCAGGCTTATCTTCTTCAGTGTGCCAAATGAAAATACACTGGCTGGCCAAGGCTCTGTCTACAGTATATAAATAGACGTTTGTGTCAGGGAACCAGGTGGATAGCCCCGTTGTCCCCATACCTGATTACAGATGTGATTCATGTTGCTAGTATAGGCTGGTCCGAAACCACACAAGCACCCTTCCTCCTGGCCCTTCAATCCTACACTATGTGAGCTTCAGAAATCACAAATGTGGCTTGTGTGGACAGCTCAATTTTTTTTTCAGTACGCTTCTCATAGAAGGGAAGGAAATAAGCCAGAAAGGAGCCCTGTCAGTTCTGAAATCCAGCGCTTCTCTCATGCCACTCACCTTCAAAATGGGGTTCCCTAACTAGTCAATTGTTAAGACAATGTTGCGCTATTTGGCAGTACTTCTGCACTTGTCACGTAAGGATAGAACGGTTGTACTGCACCAAACCAATGGTCTATCTAGCCTAGTATCCTGTCTCTGAGAGTGGTCAGTGCCAGATGCTTCAGAAGGAATGAAAAGACGAGGGCCACTTTGAGTGATACGTGCCCAGTCATCCAGTCCCAGCTTATGGCGAACGGGTGGGGGGGCATAGGGACACACAGAGCACAGTGTCCATCCTTGACATCCTCATGGTCCTTAGAAGTCATTCTGCAGTCACAGATTGCTTCCTTTACATGCCCTGATATATTTCTCTAGCTTGTGTATTCTGGAAGAGGAGGCTCTGGAGTATAGCACTATAATTCTTTGAAAACATTTCCATAATGTAATCTTTTCTAACATAAAGAGTGTGCGTGCCCTTGTAGTTTTGGGCAGACAAGCATGAAAGTGTCTTTGTAAGCAAAGTAGTCCATGAAATGCAATAATGCAGATGTCCACAGTAAGGTGCTCCTTTTTGTCTGTTTCAGCATTCTTGGATTCCTCGACCCTACAGTTGTTTTTTGACCTGTATCATTCCATCCCTCCATCGTTTTCACCTCTGGTGAGTTCAGAGTTCATTGTTCTTATGACACCTAATATCAGAAAAAAATTACAGCACCGGGAGAACCATATCTAAGGACTGCATTGGTATATGGGCCTGAGATACTGGCCTTTTGATTAAAATGATGTCGAATATGTTCAGAACAATTGCTTATTTTCATAATATAGTGTTATCCCATAAAGACCAAAGGGAGGCTGTGCCAAACCCCTTAGTGTTGATAGTTTTGGTACCTCCCGTGGTTTTTGGAGTAGATTAAGGAGCAGTCCCCATTTGTTTGAAATATTGCTACTCTGCCCTTCTTTTGCCCCTTCCGTTTGAGAATCTCAAAGTGCTCTAAGTGAATGAAACCTCCCGACTGCCCGTGAGGGAGCTAGGTGATGGTATGCCCCTTTTATAGTTGGGGAAAGCTACTCAGAGAGTTGAAATGACTTGCCCAAAATCACACAGCAAGTCCGCAGCAAATCTGGGAGTAGAACCCGAGAGCCTGACCCCCAGTCCCATTCTCTATCCACTAGACAAGACCGTGTTCCCACATGGTAAAAGGGCCAACAGCATCAGCCCCAGTAAAGGGTTCACGTGATTGGATGTTTTCTTGTAAAATACTGTCTGCCTACCAGCAACCAGGTGATCCAATAACTGAGTCAGTGCATGGAGTTGCTCACTCTATGGCCGGACTCAATGTGCGTAAAGGATTCAAATCCAGGAAATGTCTCGCGCTGGCTCAGTCAGCAAGAGCCACACCTTAAGATGTTTCTCAGCTGGAAGTTGCTCTGATCTGTGTGCGTCTGTGGTATGGTAGGAAGCAGAATCTGCAAATGCCCTTCAGGTGCTGTTCAGGGAGAAGCCAAGCAAAGCATTAAACATCTTTGCTCCAGAAACCTTAAAAATTGTTATCAACAATGCTGGTCATTACAGGCAAAGAAAGAAGGGAGGGGAGAAACTTGCATAGTTTCCCTGTAGATAGTTTCCCTTAAAAGCACTAAATATTTCACATGGGGTAGAACTGGACCAGTTGCTTATGTGGGCACTTAAATACTATGGGCTAAATATTTTTCCTAGTTAATGTAGACGCATGTTGCAATGGAAACACTTCTTAACTGGCTGGAGAAGGGAGGATCTTTCTTCAAAAGGATGTTTCTAGGAGAGGTAGGACAATGCTGGTCACTTCATTATATAGTGCTAGCCAAGTCTGAGATTGAAGCCTCAAATATTCGAACGTTTAAAAAAAAAAAATCACACTGTTAAGCAGAAATCTAAAACAATTAAGCCAGTAATTGCTCGGAGCTTTGATCATTAAAAGTGTGAGTTAGCAAGAATCCGAGGGGCTTTAACAGCAGATCAGGTAGCTTTTAGGCTAGTTGGGGGAATCGGGGCTTGCCTCAGTGCTAAGAGTCTATAATTAATTTGCTTCTAATGTTCATGAAGTTCATAATCCCATTCAGCAGTGTGGTAATGGATTCACTTGCATAACTGCATCCTTGGAATCTACCTTCAGCTTACATGTAATAGAGGCTGAGATGGGAGTGCTTTAACTTAAACAAATGTGCATCTTGCCATTCTTCCTTCCCTCATATTTTCCCTAGACCATGGTAAATTTTATGGAGAGGCTGGCAGGCTTTCCTCCCACTGCCAGTATTTTTCAAGTCAGCCTTTGTTTACACACGACAGATGACACGAATCATATGAGAGGGCACAACCTACATTTTTGCTTTCACCATTTGGGGAAATCCTTTCTCTGTGTCACCACATGGCAACACAGTGGAGACTGTAACATAGTAATGGAGTTTAAGGCTTGAAGGTGTCACGGAGTGTGGGGGAGTCCACGCCTGCACCCCTCTTCCTGGGATTCACTGGGAGTCTCAGCCAGCCAGTAGAACAGACGGTTTATTAGAGATGCCAGGAACACAGTCCAAACAGAGCTTGTCAGTACAAACAGGACCCCTCAGTCGAGCCCTTCTGGGGGGCAGGGAGCTTAGACCCCTGCATTCCACCCCACAGCTCCAAACGGGGGCAGGGAGGCCAGACCCTGTCTGCACCTCTCCCCTCCGGCTCCAAACTGAAACTGTCCAGCCCCTCCTCTCCCTTTGTCTCCTTCCTGGGCCAGGAGGTCACCTGATCCCTTTGTTCCAACACCTTCAGCTCCCACCTTTGCAGGGGAGGGGCCCAGACCATCAGTTGCCAGGAGACAGGGTGTCAGCCATTCTCTGTCATCACACTGGCCCTCTAGGGCTCTGCAATTACACCCTTTATCCCACCACCAAGAGACTTAACACATGCATTGGGGAAACTGAGGCATAGAAACATTAAGAACAGTCCCATTCCGTCACAGAAGGGCCTTCCTAAAGCTGGGTGTTCATTGAGCCATGAAGCTGGAGAGATGATCCCTGTATAATGTAGTCTCTTAATCCCTGCTGCTTGTTTCCACTGGATTTCTCCTATTTTTTCTTTTCATAGAGAGAACTTTTGGAGGAGGTGGTTTAGTTTTAAAACCACCCTTTGAACTGTAGCAACTGAGTTTGATTGCTAAGGAGTATGGTGAACACTTGAATGAACTACTGTCTCTGGAAAGGGGAAACAACAACTCAGACCATTCCCTTCAGTTTGAATAAAGTCTTTCCACTTTATTCCTTTTGCTTCCTTTAGGTCTTGTCCTGCTTAGTCCAGATAGCGTCTGTCCGCAGATCCCTTTTTAACAATGCAGAGAGAGCAAAGTTCCTGTCTCATCTCGTTGATGGCGTTAAACGAATACTGGAAAACCCCCAGGTGAGCATATCAGAAGCCAGGTATTTCTTAGAGTACTCTATCTCCAATTTAGTGCATTTGTCACATTTGCTTTCATAAACTAGTGTTCTGTCTGGGGACCCACTGGGACAATCTGGCACTCCAATATTCACCACTGTCATGTAATTAGGGTATGTTTTGTACAAAGTATGCCTTGTGAGATATCATTCTAAAAGTCTTGATCTGATAGACATTAATATCTCATTGGATTGTATGTACCCCCGTCAAACCCCCATTACAAGAAAAATGTAGAGGAAGATGACGGGAGATCAGAGAAGAGCAACTAAAATGTTTAATGAACTAAATATGTATAGTTCATTTAAGTGGGAGACTAAAGGCAGAGGAGAGAATAACAGTCAGGTGAAGGTTTAAAAAAGTGTAAACCCCAGGGATGGAATAGAATTGTTTAGTGTGGTATGTAGGGCTAGAACCAGACAAAGTGGGATGGAAACTTAGGCTATATATATATATGGTAAACTTGACAGCACTGATATCAATAAGGCTTGGGAGACTAATGGTGGGGTTTACCCCACTGCAGAACAGAGAAGTAAGACTTTTTCACTGGACAGAACTGCTGAAAATATCCTTATGGGAACAATCTTGCACTGACCAAGGAAGAAAGACTAGGTGATTTTAATGTCTGTTGTCTTTAACGTCTTTCCTCTAGTCTCCTGCTCCCAATCACTTAAATATCACTTATCTGTGTTGGAAGACGATAACCTTTCCTTTTATCAAGAATGATACTTGAGTCTTGTGGTTTAAACCTTGTGTAATTTGCCACTGTGAATTAAGTGTGTTGCAGGCTGGTATTTTGGATGCCAGTCATTAGATGTGTTCCAAGGCTGGATGCATTTTAGCTGGTGATCTGCACTATGTGGTTTTGAGAGATCATACTTTGCACTTGCATGTAAGGCTCTCCAAGCAATTTAGAGGTGGGCAAGCACTACCCCTCTTTTAGAAATGGGGGAGCTGAGGTACGGAGTGATAAAATAACTTGCCAAATCACGCAGAGAGTCAGTGGCAGAGTTGGGAATAAAAACCAGGTCTCCTAACTCCCATTCCTACGCTCTAAAACACTAGACAGTGCTACCTGTCTCATGATTTAACATCCTGTTTGTTCGCTTCCTCCCCAGAGTTTGTCAGACCCAAACAATTACCATGAGTTCTGCAGGTTGCTGGCTCGATTAAAAAGCAACTATCAACTGGGAGAGCTGGTGAAGGTGGAAAACTACCCTGAGGTCATCCGACTCATTGCCAACTTCACCGTGACCAGCCTACAGGTGGGAACTCATTGCATTTGGCCTTGTTGGTGCCTCTCAAAATGGAGGCGTTCCCCTCCTTGCATTTACTTTGCAGTAGCTATGCCAGTTTGTCAGGCCCAAGGGCAACAAGACTGCAGCATGCACACAGGCTTTGTAACAGGAGCGTCTGGCAGTGCAATATTGATCATACTATGGACTCTGGCTGAAAAACACATGAGGGGAGGGTTGTAGTTACAGCTGTTGAGTTTTTCCCATGTCCCACCAGTAGCAGCTGCTGATTCAGGGTTATTTTAGTGTAATGCATCAACCCATTATTAAAATGTAGTTTAGAGGGTGGTTCTACTGCTAATGCCATTAATATCACACAGGTTCCCTCTGTGTTTTCTGCTGCTGTGCAGCATACAACTACATCTCTGTACAAAATAAAATGGTATTTTAAAAAATCTTCCATGGTAACTACTGCAAACTGGCAGGCTTAATCTGTAGACAATTGGGGTGTATGTAGCGTTTAGAAATATCAAGGGCTGTTAAGATGACTTGTGAATTCAGGGGTTTAGTGAGAGGCTGACAGGAGCATTGGAATTTTACAGCTCGAGTTAGGATTGGGCGTGTTTGATAGAACAAGAGAGATTATTTCTCAGAGGTCTGAATAAAACAGCATAGGATATTAAAAAGCGGGAAAGCTGTGTGTGCATGGCCCCAGGTGAGGGACTAAATTGTATTACTGGTGCTTCATCAAACCAGAACTGTGTGTTTCAGTATTGCCTTTATGTAATGTAAATGTCAGTAATTATGCATATTACTGTGCAGCTGTGTAACTTCCCTTTAGGACAGAATTGGTTTCCTTATGTAGTAGTCCAGCAGCAGTGGCTGGACCAGGCCACCAAAATGATTTCAAGAAAAACCTGTTTTAACCCTCCTGTGGTGGGAAGAACACCTCAGCAGCCCAACACCGTGGCATTAAATTTCAGAAAGGGGAACTATGCAAAAACGAGGAGGTTAGTTAAAAAGAAATTAAAAGGTACAGTGACTAGAGTGAAATCCCTGCAAGCTGCATGGACACTTTTCAAAGACACCGTAATAGAGGCCCAACTTAAATGTACACCCCAAATTCAAAAAACACAGTAAAAACTAAAGAGCCACCGTGGCTTAACAACCATGTAGAAGAAGCAGTGAGAGATAAAAAGGCATCTTTTAAAAAGTGGAAGTCAAATCCTAGTGAGGTAAATAGAAAGGAGCATAAACACTGCCAAATTAAGTGTAAAAATGTAATAAGAAAAGCCAAAAAGGAGTTTGAAGAACAGCTAGCCAAAAACTCAAAAGGTAATAAAACTTCTTTTAAAATACATCAGAAGCGGGAAGCCTGCTGAACAACCAGTGGGGCCCCTGGAGGATAGAGATACAAAAGGAGCACTTAAAGACAATAAAGTCATTGCAGAGAAACTAAATGAATTCTTTGCTTCAGTCTTCACGGCTGAGGATGTTAAGGAGATTCCCAAACCTGAGCCGTTCTTTGTAGGTGACAAATCTGAAGAATTGTCACAGATTGAAGTGTCACTAGAGGAGGTTTTGGAATTAATTGATAAACTTAACAGTAGCAAGTCACCGGGACCAGACGGCATTCACCCAAGAGTTCTGAAAGAACTCAAATGTGAAATTGCCGAACTATTAACTATGGTTTGTAACCTGTCCTTTAAATCTGCTTCTGTACCCAATGACTGGAAGATAGCTAATGTAACGCCAATATTTAAAAAGGGCTTTAGAGGTGATCCCGGCAATTACAGACCGGTAAGTCTGTCAGTACCGGGCAAATTAGTCGAAACAATTGTAAATAATAAAATTGTTAGACACATAGAAGAGCGTAAATTGTTGGGCAAAAGTCAACATGGTTTCTGTAAAGGGAAATCATGTCTTACTAGTCTATTAGAGTTCTTTGAAGGGGTCAACAAACATGTGGACAAGGGGGATCCAGTGGACATAGTGTACTTAGATTTCCAGAAAGCCTTTGACAAGGTCCCTGACCAAAGGCTCTTACGTAAATTAAGTTGTCATGGGATAAGAGGGAAGATCCTTTCATGGACTGAGAACTGGTTAAAAGACAGGGAACAAAGGGTAGGAATAAATGGTAAATTTTCAAAATAGAGAGGAGTAACTAGTGGTATTCCCCAAGGGTTAATCCTAGGACCAATCCTGTTCAACTTATTCATAAATGATCTGGAGAAAGGGGTAAACAGTGAGGTGGCAAAGTTTGCAGATAATACTAAACTGCTCAAGATAGTTAAGACCAAAGCAGATTGTGAAGAACTTCAGAAAGATCTCACAAAACTAAGTGATTGGGCAACAAAATGGCAAATGAAATTTAATGTGGATAAATGTAAAGTAATGCACATTGGGAAAAAAAAAACCAACTATACATACAATTTGATGGGGGCTAATTGAGCTACAACTAATCAGGAAAGAGATCTTGGCGTCATCATGGATAGTTCTCTGAAGACGTCCATGCAGTGTGCAGCGGCAGTCAAAAAAGCAAACAGGATGTTAGGAATCATTAAAAAAGGGACAGAGAATAAAACGGAGAATATCGTATTGCCCTTATATAAATCCATGTTACGCCCACATCTTGAATACTGCGTACAGATGCGGTCTCTTCATATCAAAAAAGATATACTGGCATTAGAAACGGTTCAGAGAAGGGCAACTAAAATGATTAGGGGTTTGGAACGGGTCCCATATGAGGAGAGATTAAAGAGGCTAGGACTTCTCAGCTTGGAAAAGAGAAGACTAGGGGAGGGGTATGATAGAGGAATATAAAATCACGAGTGGTGTGGAGAAAGTGAATAAGGAAAAGTTATTTACTTGTTCCCATAATATAAGAACTAGGGGCCACCAAATGAACTTAATGAGCAGCAGGTTTAAAACCAATAAATGGAAGTTCTTCTTCACACAGCGCACAGTCAGCCTGTGGAACTCCTTGCCTGAGGAGGTTGTGACGGCTAGAACTATAACAGGGTTTAAAAGAGCGCTGGATAAATTCGTGGCGGTTAAGTCCATTAATGACTATTAGCCAGGATGGGTAAGGAATGGTGTCCCTAGCCTCTGTTTGTCAGAGGATAGAGATGGATGGCAGGAGAGAGAGCACTTGATCCTTACCTGTTGGGTTCACTCCCTCTGGGGCACCTGGCATTGGCCATTGTCAGTAGACAGGACACTGGGCTGGATGGACCTTTGGTCTGACCCAGTGTGGCCATTCTTATGTTCTTAACTCAGGTCTCCAGAATTGAAAGTCTAGTGCAGCAGGGTTTGACAGTCCTTCTCTTGGGACTTTCCCTAAGCTGTGGAAGGTGTATACCACTGAAGGGACTGCTTTAGGGAAGCTGCGCATAGTGAGCCATGATAGAGATGGAGCTCAGCAGATGATGATTCTTGCACTGCCGGTATCCTAGCAGTACCAGTGCATGTTTTCCTCCCTACACTACAATGCTAAGATGAATGAGGAGAGAAAGCTACAAGACGGGTGCTAGGATTGAGGGAGGGCACCAAGGTTCCCTATCTAACCCTGCAAGCTTGTATTTACAGTCCTGCGCTGGGAGCTGAAGGCTTCAGCTGGACTACACCTCATGAAAGCTTATTTTGGAGTATCCCTGGCTCTTTTGCTGAACAGTTCTCTTCCTTAGGCACTCCTGGAATTTGGATGCTGACTTAAATTCAGTGCTGTATAGGAAAATGAAGCATGAAAGCCTGTAAAGCCTCTGAATGGCTGCCCTCCCACTGGCAATCCGCTCAACAAATGTGACATTCTGCAAGATACTAAATTCACTGGCTTTCTTTCCTTTCTCTATCTTGGTACCTGTAGCACTGGGAGTTTGCACCGAACAGCGTACATTATCTGCTAAGCCTATGGCAGCGGCTGGCAGCATCAGTGCCATATGTTAAAGCCACAGAGCCTCATATGCTAGAAACATACACTCCAGAGGTCACGAAAGCTTACATCACGTCCAGGCTGGAGTCTGTGCACATCATACTGAGGTAAGGGAAGCCTAGAGATGCATGAACACTTCTACCACAGTGCCTGCAGCACATAAGGGAAAATCTTGCAAGGGTCTTTGGCATTAGCTGTATAGGCAAATAGAGTATTGACTCTGGCCCCAGGATGTTTTGCTTTGGTTGTCAGTGGAGTGTCTCAGGAGAGATGTCAGAATCAGATGTGCCATCCTTGTATACTGTAGTGTATTTTAATTAAAGTTAATTTATTAGATGGAAGAAAACCAAAATATGAAAGATGGAAAACACTAAAGCACAACGACAACCAGATGCCTCAATACTCGGCACTTCTTAAACACATAAAGTGCTGTGTTCTAAAGCCATGGACAAATATTGTATTAAGCCTGCAATAAAAGCTTACTTATTGCAGGTTGTAATGTCATTCCAATTCTATTGGTTATTTCTGCGCCCATAAAACAAGAGGACACTAGTGATGATCGCTTGGTTGTATTACATCAGTCTGTGCAATGCTCCACCATGACCACTACCAGAGGCAAAGGTTCAGATGATGATCAGATTTAAAAAATAGCCATGTACCTAGGAGCGGTGTCTTCCATGATGGAAATAAGCTTGTGTTGTGGGTTAGGCTAGCACTGGTGTTAATATTCCTATATAATGCTGCTTTCTCCCCATGCAGAGACGGTTTGGAAGATCCACTAGACGACACTGGCCTTGTGCAACAGCAGTTAGATCAGCTGTCCACCATTGGCCGGTGTGAGTATGAAAAGACCTGTGCTCTCCTCGTACAGCTCTTTGACCAGTCAGCCCAGACTTACCAGGAGCTGCTACAGAGCGCCACCGCCAGCCCCATGGACATCGCAGTGCAGGAAGGTGAGTGCACTCCAAGAACAGTGGCCAGGGTGCCCTGATCAGTTTACCCCTTCCAAAAACTACAGCTCCAGAAGCCCATTTTCCTGTTAGAATCATATCAGGAGAGATTCAGTCCTACAAGTATTCCCTTGAGGAAATGGGCATGCGGCTTGGGCATTCAGCCTGGTCTGTGCACAGATTTGGTACAGCTATAACGATTTCAGTTAGAGGGGTGGGGTTTTTGCCTATTCTGGTTACACAGGTATAACCCCTCATCCCATTTGGGAATAAGTTACACCAGTATAAATGTATCCACACTGGGTGGGCCTTGGGCTGCTTTACTATGCTGCTTTACTATACTGCTGTAATTAAATCAGTACAACTTCAGATGGGTAGGACTTGAGTATCTGTCATCAGCCTCGTGTGCTTTCGGAGAATGAGTGCTCCTCTTTGCACATACAATAATGTTTCCACAAGTCTACAGACTCTGGTCTTGTATTAAAGGAATTTCCTGGGGTGAGGGTGATCTTATGTTGTGAGCACACTGCAGCTAGAAATGATGTTCTGAAACAAACAGACTACAGTTCCTCGAAATTGTACATAATTTCCACTAAGTGGAAAAACAAGTAATACTGGCGTAACTTCAGCTTGATCAGAGGAATAAAATATGCTCTTTTAAGAAATCTTTCTTCATGAACCCTGGCTTTGCCAGGAAAAAAACGAAGAATCCCTTTCCTGTGAAGTGTTTATTTCTGATGTCATCTGTTGGCTTCAGGGCGCCTGACCTGGCTCGTTTATATCATCGGGGCAGTGATTGGTGGCAGGGTTTCGTTCGCCAGCACAGATGAGCAGGATGCGATGGACGGCGAGTTGGTTTGTCGGTAGGAATGTTGAATGCTTTTTAGCTGTGCTATGTTCCATTCTTGTGGCTGCATGATAGTAATTCTCTTTGGGGCTGTAAGTGTTCTCCCTTCCTTCTTCTCTTCTTGCTAAAAATAACTGGATGGAATTGGCCCTTGAACAAAGACATTGATACCAAGCACTGGCTAGACCCACTGAGCAAACGTCTGTTGAGATTTGTCTAAACCTGGATATCTACATAGGTGTTTGGCAAGGGATCTAAATAAATACAGGGGACAGTATGTAAGGGTGGAATTTTTCCTATTTTTAAATGCCCACTGCAGCGTAGAACCCAGTGCATGCTGGTTCTTTTTAGGGAAAAGATGTTTTTTTCTGATCTGATCCAAAGTGGCTTTGACAGTAAATATCTTGTGAATATCACAGTACCTACAGCAGATGGAATTCTTATACAGAGTGGCACTGGTAAATTTTTGTAGCTTGTTTCAGAAATGTAAGCCTTCTATTAGCACAGTTGCTGATTTATTTGGTATAGATAATTAATATGCAGTTTATGGCTCTTAAACAACCCTAAGCTGAGCAAAATTCCATGTAGAACATAAGATAATTCTGCTTCTCTGGGATCAAGAGGACTGAATCTGAGAATTTATGGAAGTTGGCCATGTGATGACTGTTATTAATGAGGAACTGTAAATCAAGCACTAGCTCCTCTGGTTGGTGTATTACTGGAGGAACAATACGAGACCTCAACCATTTTGAGCTGCCCTCGATTTATATTATACACAAGAGACTTTCTCATATTAGTCTGTTTACTTTGATCTTTTCTCTCTCTATTAGTTTTGGGCCACCTCCCAAAAAAGAGTTGTCCTTTGCTTTGCCCCCCACCACGTGTTTATAATCTCAGTCATTGAAACCCTTTCTTACCCCCAATAGATCATTCCGGGGCATTATCCACAAGCCCCATGTGGTCACAACAAAAATCGGTGGGGGGGTGAAGGTGCCTCTTCAGTCTTGTAAAGAGAGCTGGAGGCGTCTGCTCAGGGAATATCTCAAAGAATGTACTCAACCTTGGCATTTGATAAGCTCTGTAGGGGGTGAAAATTCCCCTCTGTGTGGAGGGCAGGCACCAAGGCCTGCGTCTCCTCTCCCTTTCCCCTCCCCACTCCCTGCCCATATCTTAAGTGGGACTTCAGTGATGCATAGGCCTTCTGCTGGTGCCTCTGCATGGGAGGTGGGGGACTTGACTCTTGGTCATCGTCTTTAGTTCAACGTAATCTCATTCCTGTGCTTCGATCACTCTTGGCCCACCACGCCACCTCCTAGAGAGCAAAAAGGGTTCTCAGCCATACACAGCTTTGAAATGATACCAGCTGCCTGAAATCACTTTTCTGCTCACCCTTGTCAGTGTTCAGGCAGGCTGGTATTTCTTGTCCTCCTGGAGTGGTTGGTAGATCTGTTGCTGCTTCTTTCCCTCCCTTCAGGGTATTGCAGTTGATGAACCTGACGGACTCTCGCCTGGCACAGGCTGGGAACGAGAAACTGGAGCTTGCCATGCTGAGCTTCTTTGAGCAGTTCCGAAAGATCTACATTGGAGACCAGGTGCAGAAATCCTCGAAGGTAATTCCCTCTACCACGCAGCCTTGAGGCATTGCTGGCTACCATAATGTCATACATCTTTTGGCATATGAGCTGCTAGACCTTAATCTGCTCTTGTCTTGTAAGGAAAAAGCTTATTAGAAGCCCCCATCCTTCCTGCTTTCTACAGACCCAGTCTTACAATTTAGCTTCAGCAGTGCAGCTTTGGCACTGCTTGTCAGTAGGATAATGTCTGATTAGGGCACTAACCTACGATTTAGGAGACCCGGGTTCATATCCCTTCTCCACTACAGGCTTCCTGTGTGACCTTGAGTAAGTCACTTAGCTTTTGTGTGCCTCAGTTCCCCATCTGTACAATGGGAGTTAATAGCCTTGCCCTACTTCACAGTGGTGACATGAGGGGGAAAATGCACTGGGATCTGAGTGCCTCACAATGTTTAGGGTAATGGGGGGGCCATATAAGTATCGAAAGTGTTAGGGCTGGGGTGGGGTTCGGCTACTTGGTTAAAAACTACTGGAATTTTTTCCAGACATTCTGAAAAACCCCTAGCCTTTGCGCTGAGGTGAAACATGACATGTTGGCTGCCTAAAAGGGCAGTTTTTGCAGACAAGGAAGGGTTTATGGAAGTGAGCCTTTCTCACTTTTCCTGCTAGGTTCTCTCTCGCAAGATACACTGGAAGTTAACATTGGTGTATTTGGAGCTTAAAGTAGCCCAGGAAAAGGGAATTGAGAGAAACTATACCATCTTTATTCCAAAAATCGACTCAGCCATTCTGATAACCCATAATTCACTATCGCTCAAATTCATGGATTAAAGCACCAGGGTGACACTCTTGCTTCTGAAGGTGCAGAGGGCTTAGGAATGTTTGAGAGTGGGGCTAGATCACTGGGATATGAGTGCAGAGTTCATTGCTTCTTTGTACTCATAGCTGTCAGTAGAGGAACTGTGTTAGTATTGGAGCTATGGGAATCCCCCTTCTCAGAAAGAAAGTGAATGCCCAGACTTTGCATACAGCATCTGTAGCTGCTGTGAGCCTGGCTGGGGATGAACTTCGCTAGAATGAAAATGAGAATGGAAAAATCTTACAGGTCAACATTTTCTTCTCTTGTTTGACCTGTTACCCCATGTAGCGTATCACTCTGAGTAAGAATGAGAGTGCCTTAGGGCGGGAACCTTCTCTTGGTGGTCTTGAAAAGCATGAATTAGACAGATCTCTGGGTCAGAGCTGCATAGAGCGGGGAAGAAAATGAATAAGAGCTATCATGCCTCTTCATAAATGTGGGTCGTGGATCAAACGCTCTCCGTGCTTAACTGCTCGGAGGCCCTAGTGTTCAGGGAAATGAAATAGCTATTTTTAAACTCAGTCTGCATCCTCAGTAGAGTCCCACCCTCTTACAGCAAAAGTATCACTAATTCCATTGGCTTCTTTTTAACTTGCATTGCTCTCTTTTCCTTCCAGCTGTACCGCCGTCTCTCTGAGGTCCTGGGATTGAATGACGAGACCATGGTCCTGAGCGTCTTCATAGGGAAAATGTAAGTATTTCTGCTTGCAGTCATCAGGGATCCCAGGGTTCACTTGAAAGTGTAACTGGGACAACCTCAATATAAGACAGTGTTGTTCAGACTGGGAAAGTAAGCTCTGACTATTTGAGAGAATTATAGGCCATGGCCAGGGGTTTAGGTCCTGTGCAGCGTCCGGGATTATTTATCCACCATGGAATCTAGCCTGGGCCATGGAGACACACAAATGTAATCCCCTGCCAGCGACAACAGGATGATGGATTCTCATTCCAGTGCCCACTTAATCCGCTGTGTGACATCACTGTTACAAGGAGCAATCTCCGCTATCGTGCACTGCCACACCATTATTGCCAATCACAAGCCAAGAAAGCACTATGGGGAGGGGACTGCTCTCTCAAAAGGTTTTCTTTTCAAATAGCAGAACTCAGTACAAAAGTAGTGCCAGTACCATTCTTAAAACTCGTCCACTTTAGTAGACTGCTCCCTACTTGGCCAGTTGCTTGGCAGCTTCCTCCAGATTGAACACGTCAATTGGGTTTTGTCGTGTCTTTTTGGCAGTCAACCGTTAGGATTTTAACCACTTCAGTAGCTCCAAGGCTGAAGCCCAGTGCCGTGCGCCTGGAGGCACATGGCCACCGGCTTTCCGCACTTCTCTAGCATCATTTTTGCCTTGGTGTGCATGGTGCCTGTCTACTCTTGCGCACCTGAGCTGCACATCCACAAGGGGTTAAATGGCTCTCCTGGAAGAAGCAAGGGCTACTAGAATTCTGCAGCTGACAGTGGATGGTGCAGGTGCAGAATTGCATAAGTCTGCATGTTGTCACTGCCGCAGAATTCTCTTACCCTTGCTGCAGAAATCAGCCCTGGAGTGCCACAGAATTCCAAGGGCCTGGGTATGGGCCAGTGTAGCTTGGGACCCAAGTAGTGAAGATTATCTGAAGGATAATTTTCTAGTCAACCAAATGTAAGTACAGTAATTTTATACCAATATTTTGTGGCTTGTGATGTCTGTGACTTTTTGGAGGGTGGAGATGGTATTGGGTGACATTTGATGGAAGATTTCACCTTACAACAAAAGAAATCCAAGCCGTCCCTCTGACCTGTTCTTATTCTCCTCTCCTGTAGCATCACCAACTTGAAGTACTGGGGTCGATGCGAACCAATCACCTCCAAGACGCTGCAGCTTCTCAATGACCTCTCCATTGGATATCCTTTTCTGTAGAGAGCCCTGGGTGTGTAGAACACACGTATACGGTGGAATTTGGGAAGCACTTACACCAGTGTGTTCAGATGAAATTGGAGCGTTTTGCATAAGTCCATTAGTTATTGCCATCCACTGAGCTAATCTCAATGCATCTTTAATGGATGCTCTGGTAGGTCTGTCAATTCACCAGGGACTTCCTAGAGCTGGAGAGAGGCATCTCCAAACACAAATTCCAACCACATAATATTGGGCATGACTTTATCATCATCTACTCTCCCAGTTCTTGGCTGTGTCTCCATGTGAACTTGGCTTATCTCCTCCCTCCACCCCACCCCGATTTGCAGTTTCCCGTATACCCCAAACATCTGAGTAGCCAAGAGAGCATAGATACTTGGTACCCTTTTCACCTGGTTGCAAAGAATCCTAGTAGATGGCTGTAGTATTGTAGGCTTTGTAACCATGGGTCATGGCTACTTCATAGCTTATTGCCCACAGCCTTCATTTGTGTGCTGCTGTGGTGTCAAAGACCATAGTACAGGTTGGGGTTACATCTTCCTTCCAAAATAAGATGAAAATGGAGTCTGCAGGAGGGTGAAATGTGTGCAGCTTTCCCTTTCAAAGTAGATCCCAGCGCATTCCAAAACTTGTAATGCACGATAGCAAGGTCCACACAGACACTTACTGTGTGGAAGGCTAGTGTGCTATAGATTTACACCCCAGCTTGCTGCGCACCAACTGTTTGTATAGACGAGTCCTTGGTGACAGGATTTGGTCAGAAAAGAACGTGGTTGAGCAGAGAAACAATTCAGAAGGCCAGAAAGCATTATGTAAAACTTGTACGTACTCTGGAAAGTATTCCCTTGTATGTGCTTTGCAGGCACTTGGAACCGTCCAGTGACTGACTGGTTCTGCTTGCTGTTTCCTTAACACCCTTTCTACATACAGTAGTGTTAGGAAATTGGTGAAACTGAGCGCAGTACAGTTCATGCTGAACAATCACACGGTAAGTCTTTCATTCCCTTCCAGCCTCTCTCATGTAACAAACCCTCACATGCAGGTGCCTGCATGCAGGCTAAAGCAAGTACCAGTCCTGTGTGTTTTCACACGCAGACACACTTATGAAGTGTAACTGTAAGTCTCCTGAATACTTCTTTCATAAGAGAGACTGTTTTATGATTATGATCTCTATTCTCTTTGCCTCTTTCCAAAGCCTGCACTTTAATTCTGATGTCCTGGATTTATATAGTCCCTCTCATCCAAATGATTCCTGCTTCTTTACAAACGTAATACAGGACTCTCAGTCACTCCCCTCACTGAAATGCAGCCAACTCTGGGGAGGAATGTATGGCATTGTGATGCACTGCTACAACCTAAAGGCAGAAAGTGTAGAATGTTGTATCCAGTTGGAACTACTTTGGGAATTCAGGGAGATGAAATGTAATAGCATTCTAGCATACTGGTCACATTCCTATCTAATACACACTCCTCCTACCTTTGGGGGGAAAGGGCCAAGGGATGTTTAGCTGCCACAGAGGCCAGGACCTTGGACTCACAGGTCTGCCAATAGGTGGTCCTCCAGCAATGCAGTATGTTCTCCTACTGTTCTGGGGTGTTGACTCAAACATCATTGTCAGAATCAACACCAGTTACAACAGCACTCAAGGGTTTTCCTTGGAGGTTTCCTGCACTTGTGCAGGCTCTGGATCTGGTCCTCTACTGTTTGCAGAGCGACTGGAAATGAATAAATAATATTGCATTAAATTGTTTTGTTGGCTTTCATTGGGAGGAAATATCAACAACATGTACTTGGATATGGTGATGACTCCTAGAAATACCTGTACGATGGAGGGATCTAATGATTGGCTCAATGGCCTGGTAATCAGGACTCCTGGGTCTGTCACCTACTCGCTTTGTGACCTTGGGCAACTCTCCTAATCTCTTGCCATCCCCATCTTACACATGGGGAAATTCATTTCCCTCACTGGAGGTGTAGCAAGACTTAATAGTTTATAGAGCACTTCAGAATCCTCCAGACTAAAGGTAAAGGGCCAAGTATCCTTGCCAAAGAACATGTGTTAATGTTATCTCTGTAATACACGCAGCACTAGGGAGAGTGGCCCTCTAGTGGTTTATTCTTTGAGGTTAGCTGCAGAAGTAAAGTGGTTAGCAAAGTAAACAGAGTGGTTCAGTCCTGCCAAGGCCCTTGAAAGAACAGAATGAGTCAAAACAATCAGGGGCCCCTAAATGCCCATGAATCTCTAAATATATAAGCCTTGTTGTAAACCTGCGACTCACTGTTAATTTTGCTTTTTCACTGACAGAGTGAGCACTTTTCATTCCTGGGTATTAACAATCAGTCCAACCTGACTGACATGAGATGTCGGACTACTTTCTACACTGCACTTGGGCGCCTCCTCATGGTGGACTTAGGTACTGCAACCCATTTTTATAGATCTGCGAGGAACTGGGAAATTGGCTTGCTATCTTGTACAAAGGGCTCTTAAATGTTCTAGTCCCCTTGACTGTGGAAGGTGATGGTTTAGCCAGTAGAAGCTATTGGAGACAGCAGAAGCCCCACCAGGAAGGGAGAGAAGTCTTGAGATGAGGGAGGGATTGCTGTGATAGTCTGTACTAGCAGGAGGGAGACGCATGCAACTAATATTTAGGGCCAAATTTTCCTTCACAAGCTGACTCTTACAGACAAACCCACGTGCAGGCTTGATTCCGTGAAGTTCTCTCTGCAGCCCCAGTCTTTTCTCCCTGTTAGGGATTGATAAAGGCACCATCTTTATCCAGAGGAACACAGGTTCCCTAAAATTAGTGCGCTCAATGCCTGTCTCTCACCTGCACACACTGTGGTGTGGGATGTGGAGTCTGGGTGGAAGGTGTCAATTCCCTCTTGCTTCTCTTTCAGGGGAAGATGAGGATCAGTATGAACAGTTCATGCTGCCCCTCACGGCTGCATTCGAGGCTGTGGCACAGATGTTCAGCACAAACACTTTCAATGAACAAGAGGCAAAAGTAAGTCCAAACAGAGCAAGACAAACTCTTTAGTTAATCAGTGCCTTGGGACTTTGCATCCATTCTTTTTCCAACAGGTGCCTTATCATCCATGACTTAATCAAAACTTCCTTTTTAGTACGTTACTCCCAATGTTTGGGAGGTGGTAGACAAGGTCGGGGAGACCCTGATCTCTTAGAGACAGGGCAAATGATTGCTAGAAGGGATCCAGGCATTTGGAGAAGGGAGGTGTCTCATTCACCCAGGGTAGCTCAGACACAGTGCGTGGCTTTAACCAGTGACACCTCTCAGGACCCTCTCTGCCTTGGCTTAACTTGGGTGCATCCCTGTTGCTTAAGGAGAAGGAGTGTCCAATTTTTGAGACTGGAGGCCACCCAAGAAACCTCCCATTGCTCTTGGTTGGAAGGGCGGAGGGCTAGTGGAGGCCGGGAGAGGGAAATGTTAGGAAGTATGTCACTCAACATGTAACGTCTCTCCTTTCCCAATTCAGAGGACCTTGGTCGGCCTTGTGAGAGACCTGAGGGGAATAGCCTTTGCCTTCAATGCCAAGACCAGCTTTATGATGCTCTTTGAGTGGATGTATCCTCACCCTAAAATCCCACTGGCCACAGCAGAACTGAAGACTAAAGGCATTAGCCGCCCGTACATTAGAATCGAGGGATCTGTGGTTCAGGGCTGTTGCTCCCAGAACCATAGGGCTAGAAGGGACCACAAGGGACATCTAGTCTAGTCCCCTGCTAAGATGCAGGATTTGAACCCCTTGAGCACCCAGTTAATTCTGTATTCAGTTAACTCTTCGTTTGTACTTCTCCTCTTTACAGTCAAGAGAATTTGCAGCCCCTGGTGCATCTCTCTCAAGCTTTAAGAAAAAACTCCTTTCGGGAGCCCTGCCTGTTGTTTCCTATTACGTTCTGCCACAAAGGAGACTAGTAATCAGTTCTAAGGCTTAGGGTTGAATTCCAAATGGGCCTAAAGGCTTTAGGCACCCAAGTTCCCCTGGCTTTTAATGGGAGTTAGACACCCAGCTCCTTTAGGCTCCTCTGAAAATGCCACCCTACATCTCTTGCTCCGTAGGGCTGGCAGTAGTTGGGAAGTAGCTTATTCACCTTTGTGACTCCCAAATAAGGCTGATCAGGGAGCAACACCTGTGGACTCCAGGTATTGTCTGTAGTCTTCTGCCTGGTGGAGGCCACATGCCCGTAATATGGGGTAGGCTGTTTGGAAAAGGTGAACGTAAAATGATCATGGCTGGCTTTGGCAGCAGTGGATTCAGACATAGAGATACCCCATTATCTCCCTTTGCCCCGAGTTATTGTACTATGTAGATAAATATTACCAGCCAAATTATGGGTTTAAATGGAAACAAATGACTCTATTCTCCAGGAGCGTAAGCCCCGGCCAGCACCATTGGCTGTGTTTAGTGCCCAGAGAGAGGCCAGGAGCAAGAGAACCTCTCTCCAAAGGCTGGAGCAGGGCAAGACCTTTGACTTGAGTTTAAACTGCTGACCTTTCCTTCATAATTGAAACAACAAAGTTCCTTAGCTTCTGAGTTGCAGCTATCCGTCCTACATGCCAATTCTACAGCGGGCGATTGAATTGTGGTACCACGACCCAGCCTGCACTACACCTGTGCTCAAACTGATGGCAGAGTTGGTGCATAACAGGTACGAGACTCCAACATCCAAAAGCAAATGGGAATTCCCATCTCTTCACTGTGTCACCCATTCGTTTGGGGCTTGATAATGTTCTTTGCTGCCCAGCCATGTCTCTTCCATTTCCCTCTGTTTATGCTTTACAAGTTGCTAGCAAAAAAAGCAGCTGCCCTCTCAGTAGGGAAGCAAATATAATAGTTCACATATTAATCCTGCGTCATGACCCAGTTAAACCAAAGAGCTGTCCTGTAAGCTCTTAATGGAAGAGAATGTGTGGAGAGACTAGATCAGAAACCAGTGTGTTTGTTGGAGTACCTGTTTCTGGGTCCCATCGCCATAACATCTGAGAAATTTACATTAATTTAAAAACATGCAGTTAAAATGAGTGCTGCGCCATCTGGTGGTCAGATGACCAGTGGTTCTTTTTGCTAGCAGATAGATATATCTCTGCCACTATTCAGATAATTTGGAAGCTGCCTAACGTGAGTGAAAGATTGCCAAACTTTTAGCTCTGGAGTACTGCCAGGTGAACAAAACTATGTACGCGAGAGCACTGCTCAGTGTTGTTATAGCCATGCAAGAAGGAAACTAGACTTGATCAGAGACAGGCTTTATCGCTCTTGAGGATCCATATTGTCATGCTGTTTACCAAAGACAAAAGATATATTTGTGGAAGGACAAACCCTTGTAGACTTTGAGACCAGAAAGGACCATCGTGATCATCTAGTGACCTCCTGCACATTGCAGGCTACAGAACCCTGCCCACCCACTCTTGTAGTAGGCCCATAACCTCTGGCTGAGTTACTGAAGTCCTCAAAGCTATTGAATCTCCCCCTTATTTGCTGAGGCGTAAGCTAGAAAAAAGATTCCCTTGCTACACTTCAACTTGAAAACGTATTCATCTGTAGGGAAGCAAACTATCTAATTGCCAAGTGCCTACATCACAGTATGGATAGGCGTTAGTCCCAGCACTGCCAGACCTTGCTGGAAGGCTGCATGCCAAGATGTTCCTTGGGTTTCGGTGTACAGTAACATAGCAGTTATTGCTGAGGTGGGATTTCTGGCATGTGCGAATCTTAATGGTCTTAAACCGTGTGAAGCACAGGCCTTTTCTTTGGCGACAGCAGCTCTTTTGTCTCCATCTCTGAGCTGTCTGGCTTAGATAGTGCCATTATTATTACCAGAGTGGGGCAACTGCTTCTGACCTCCTACAAATGGCTCTAAGCACAAGGATGCCACAATATAGATCAGCAGAGCAGATTGTCACTCCTTTCTCCTTTGCACACCTGTGTGAGTAGCTGTGTATTTACTTGGTTCTGTTCTCCCTTCTAGGTCCCAAAGGTTGCAGTTCGATGTGTCCTCACCAAATGGCATCCTGCTCTTCCGGGAAACAAGTAAAATGATAACTACATATGGTGAGTCCCCAGCTTCTGCCCTGACTTAGCTCCTGACTGCGGGTCACTTGGGGAGCAGGGGCTGGTGCCCTTGTCAGTGCTGCCTGGGGTTTTGAGGAGGAGATTAGGGTGGGATGCAGTGTGAAGTAACTTGCAAAGTTCTTACTGGCCTTGCATGTGTAAAGGGGGAGGATTCTCTCCAAGGCCTGATGCCAGCCAGACGGGTCAGAGCTTAGGGATTTTGCATGGGATTGAGAAAAGGAGAGGGTAGCTCATGGGTCTTCTGGTGGAGGCCAAGCAGCAGCTGTGCTGAGCTCCACATGAGCAAATGCCTTTCTGTATGGAGTTGGGGGTTACTTGGGGACTGGATCCTACCACTAAGGGAAGCCATTAACACTGCCCTGTTCCCATCAGCAAAGCCACATGCTTGCGTTCAGCCAGGCAGACCAATTCTCTCACGGTCTCCAACAGCATGGTGTATCGGTAAAGAGCCATGCTACTAACCAGTTCCTATTGGGAGACATCACATCATAGAACAGAATAAGTGGTTGCTGTAAGCTTTGCTCATGAAACCGGCCCAGAGTTTCAGCACCAAGTGTCCATTTTCTCCATCGTCACTCAGACAGCTTTGCTGCTTTTTCCCCAGCCTTCTCGGGGAGGGGGAGGAGGGGGAAAGCAACGCACTGAGATGGGAGTCGGAAGCAGTGCTGGGATACTGAGTCTCCTTCTGTGCTTGTGCAGGAAATCGTATCCTAACGCTAGGGGAGGTCCCAAAGGATCAAGTCTATGCCTTGAAGCTCAAGGGGATTTCCATCTGCTTCTCTATGCTGAAGGCTGCGCTGAGCGGCAGCTACGTCAACTTCGGTGTCTTCCGTCTGTACGGGGATGATGCACTCGACAATGCCTTGCAAACCTTTATCAAGCTCTTGCTCTCCATCCCGCACAGCGACCTTCTGGTAAGCCAACACACCTGTGATTAACCACTAGATCTCATCTAATCACAAGCTATGTGCCAACTGCAGAGCGTCCATTCCCTGTGTGCTGATTCCGGCTGACACCCATACCTGTGTCGCAGACTTAGCTAGGATGTTAATATACGTACTTCTGCTGGAACATCTGCTTTTCTCTCTCCAAAGGGCAATTGTAGGCCATGTTCGGTGCTTCATGCCAAAAGGCCCACACAATTGGGTATGCCAAACTCAGCAATGAAAACTCCATGACTTCGACGTAGTGACTGTGTGTGTGTGTGTGTTCCTATGAAGTAATTCTTCAATGTCTTGCTGCTTAGAAGGCTACTCCTCACTCTGACAAATCGGAGTTGTACTTGCCCTGTGTCCCCTCCACGTATGCTGCTGCTTTGAGACCAGAGTTCCAAACCTAGCTGGACTGTAGTAAGGGAGACATTGGACCTTTTGGTGTTCATCGAAGGGATTTCCTAATGCCAAGTGCCATTAGCACTAATACTGAGCCCGAGTTGCTGAGCTCGAAAGAGTTAATTTGACAACAGGGCAGCTACAGCCTTCTAGGCAGTCTTCCCCTTTTCCAAATGTGTCTATTTCCCTCCCATCTGCCCCAGTTCCAGCCAATCCTGCCAGGTCCCAGTACACACCATGATCTCCCTCTGCTCCTGAAAAGCAGGCAGTGCAGTCTTGTATGAGCTGGGACAAGTGGAGCGGGTTCTGATGGGCTGGTATACATCGCATATTTTCCCTCTGGGTGTTCTACAGCAGAGCCGCTCAGACTCCCAAGTTGCAGTAAGATCTGCCTTGAAGGGAAGCACTATTAAATGGGTGAAGAGTGCAGGATGGGAAATTAAACAGTGGCTTTTGAAGGAATATTGGAACCGTACAGATGAGTGAGCTTGTGCCTTTCCCACGGGGTCCTGGGCAAGATAGAACTACTGCATATTCAGCACAGTCTGCTGCATGCCCAGAGTCCTGTCTGAAACCAGCCCCATTCCTCCTCACCCACCCCGTTTCCCTAGGGCTTGTGCGTTATGCTGCAGCTTCTCTCTTCCCTTCTCTCATCGGGGGCGTTGGCAAGTCTCTGTAGAGCAGCAACCCAAATAATCCCTTCCTTCTCTGAAAAACACTTCCTGCAAATGGAGACTTTTCCTTACCTTGTGAGGCTGTGGGCAGAGCTCTCTGCACATCAGCACTCAGAACAGTCTTGTCAGAGGCCAGCCCGACATCTGTCTTCTATACAAGCCTGGAGTACAGTATTCTCTGCCCACTGCCTGCCTGTGCTGACGTGCTTGGCCAGAATCTCTGCAGGGTTGGTGAGAGTTTGCATCATTATCCAGGCCTGTGTGCTCACTGGACTTCCTACCACAGCAGAACCTGACCCTAGTACCCCAAGGCCTCACACAGGGGTTCTTTGTCTGATAGGTTGCCACTGACCCATCAAAGTAGAAGCCTGCATGGCCAGCACTGGAGTTAGCTGACTAAGCCACCAAGCCAAAAACTGGATGGAAAAGATATTCCAGTATTACACTAATGAAGGAAACGTGGCTGGATACTGTTGTGTGACACTGAGCACATAAAGATGATGAGCTAAGAAATGTAAATGTAGCGCACATAAGTTATCCATGGGGAGTGTTTTCATAAGCGCTTAGTCAAGTAGACTCTCTCAATGAGCAACTTCCAATTGGTTGAAAAGTGGGTTGAAAGGGATGTGACAGACTTGCTCTGCTCTGCAGGAAGTCCTGTGCTTGATTCTAAATTAACCATTAGACCCTAAAGTCTCTTCCCTCTTTCTCTCTCTCTCTCTCTTTCTCTCTCTGCAGGATTACCCCAAACTCAGCCAGTCATACTATTCCTTACTGGAAGTTCTTACCCAGGACCACATGAACTTTATAGCCAGTCTAGAGCCCCATGTAATCATGTATATTCTTTCTTCCATTTCAGAAGGTCTGACTGCACTAGGTAACCATCTATATTATTTTGGGGGTACATACAACGGGCTCTTTTGGGAATGAGGAGAAGGTTAAGAATTGTAGTTTAAAGTAGTATAAATGTTAAACCATTAACAAACTAGAGTTAAGAACTATTTATGATGTAGATTGGGAGGGAGTTTAATTTTCATGGCACACCTTTGTATTTGGTAGTACCTAAAGGCCAGGCAGCTGCCCTCAGCCTGGCACTGCGCGCGCGCACAACAATTTAAATAGACATGCGATTAGAGAGTTTGTTTTGTCCCTATTTTAGAGCTGGGGACTGAGGCACAGAGGGGTTAAGTGACTTACCTAAGTAGATAGAGCCAGGAATTGAACCCGGTGTCCCAGACCGGTGCCGTAACCAGGGACGTTTTATAAAGACACGTGGTCTATAAAGATGGCTGAAATGAGTCCATGGAGGAGCAAACGAGGAGGACAACTTTGAACTCTACTGTGCGTGGCAATCCTCCCTAAATTAATGCCCCATACGGAAGGGGAATTCTGTTTAATCCCTTAAATTTGCAATAGAGCAGTGGGTAACGTAATAGAAAAATCTAGCTGTGAAAAATGGAGATCTGTAGATGAACAGGCTGAGTTAGTTTAGCTCAGTGAGTATTCCTGGTGCTCTACACACAAGATAGTCCCAAATAACTTGTGACCTCAGGACCCTACCCAGCCAACACACGTGGGCAGGAATAGCGCTTACTGCAGCGAGTTTCCCATTACGGGCCCTATGGTCAGACCTAACATGGCACGTGGTGATGACAGACAGGGAGGGGTGCCGTTGGGGGTAGGGAGGACATCAGTAAGCTCATGCAGTTACTTTGGGAGGTTAGACGCATGTCTTGGTGTGCGTAGTTTTATATTGCTAATGGTGACTGTACCCACATGGATGTGTGTGGTACCAAAATTTATCTTCATTACGTCCTTTTAACCTATGTTGTGGGCCTAACAAAAATGACCCCTGCACCAATGGTGTCTGCTCCCTCCAAATGAGGCTGTTAAAGGGAAAGAGCCGCTTGTGTACAACAGCGGCAGTTTTAATGTGCTGCTTAGTGTTCCTAAAAAGGCACTGCTGTTCCAGCAACCCAAACCGACAGCATGTGTGAGAGCATCACGTGCTGGATATCTGCTGGTTACATGACAAACTGGAGAGCTGTGCTCTGAGTTACCCTAGCTAGGTGTAAAGACTTGTGCCTTCCCGTATCCTGCACACATGAACAGGGCACAGTGAGCTAATGCAGGGTAGCATGTTGCTTCACCTCCAGTGACTGTGGGCTTGGACACTGGAGAATCATTAGTGTGTCAACTTGGCGGCTGCTGGCTGGTTTTAGGATACATTTGTGCTACTTGGGTAGGCCTCAGAGGGGAGAAGGGCTGGCCAGGTAGTGATGGGCTTGTTAAGAGGGGGTCTTTCCCTGCTGTGTCTCATGAAGGGAAATGCTCGTGTTGTCCTACTCTATTCCCTTTTTCTTATCCTCGTAGACACCATGGTTTGCACAGGCTGCTGTTCCTGTTTGGACCACATTGTCACGTATCTCTTCAAGCAGCTGTCCCGCAGCACCAAGAAGAGGACCACTCCCCTGACCCAGGAGAGTGATCGGTTCCTGCACATCATGCAGCAGCACCCAGAGATGATTCAACAGGTAAAGAGGGAAGGCGACTAGTCAGGGGGGATATGCTGCTTGTTGCAGTGTGCTGTCCCCATCTGATGGCCAAATACGTGATTGTGCTGTACTTTTATCTGTGCTTCTCATCTTCTCTCTCAGTTGCTAATCCTCAATCCCCAGCACTTCTCCCCCCAACTCTATAGCTGAAGTCCAGAGGGGCTAGGGGACTTGCCTGAAGCCAGCCGGGGTTGGTGTCATCTTAAGAATCAACAGGTTGTGCCTTCCCACCACGCGTTGGATGCACTGTTTTTAAACTTAGATTTGAGAGAAATAGCCAAAACCTTTCAAACTGTAAATATAATTTTAAAAATACTCCAATAGGTATAGCCTGTGTTGTGGGACTTACTGGGAGTTAGTAAAGCTGAAACCAGAAAAATATCTGCCAGCAGTGAGCATGTGTAATCTCCTTACACTATTTTAACACAAGGGCCAATTCAAAAGAGGCTAGAAAGCTTCAGGAGGCAATATAAGTGTTCACAACAGAACAGAAACCCCACAATCCTGCTGCTTAATGAGGCAATGACCAGGTTCTCCCTGTAGGGATCAACACTCTGTCTTGAGCCTTTTGCTTTATCTACTCAAGCTGTGTTTATTACCTTGTATAGCAAACACTACCTGCGTGCCATTATGCCTGGAGTTCATAATCACCTCTGCAGGATACATTTTAATAATCTGGTTTTGTTCCTGCAGTCCTGTTAGCACTTCCGTCATCTTCCTCTTACTGCTCTTCACAGAACCCATGGTGAACACAGAACTGGCCAGTTTCCTTTCCTCTGTGCTGGTTGTGAATATAGTGTAAGATCTGTAACATGAGTTGTAAAACCAGTCCAATGGGCCTTCCCAGTTCACTTGACTTCAACACTTGCTGTTAAACGTTTTCCCTTCCTCTCTCTGTCATTCAGTTAATCTGCCAGATGAATTGCTGCGTATCTGCTGGGATGGTGGGTCTGCCCCTCTTTCACCAGTGGTTCCATTACTGGGATCTGTTCATTCACCTCTTTTGGTGAAATAATCGTCCCTCATGTGCCCCTTCTTCTTCCCCCCCCCCCCCCGCCCCCCCCCCCGCCAACACATGCTTGCTTCCATATTGCCACACCCCAGTGGTGGCACACTGCATTCCTGTGTGGGCATCCAGCATGTCTCAACGTAGACAAGAGCTCGACTTCAAGGAGGATCAGAGACCATTGTGCTGCTCTTGTGTGTTTTGGTTAGAGGAAGTTGCTATAGCACGAACTGGAGCCTTAGTCTGCTGCAGGAAGAGGCTGGAAACTGCTTGTGTGAACCAACAATGTTAAGATCTTGGGCTCACCTTTGAGTCTAGTTCTGACTTGGCCTGGCAGACCACGGAGGGGAAGTCAGAGTGTGGAGAAGAGGCTTTCCAGTGGACTGAAGGGCATGCTCACCTGCATGCACTCCATTTCGGTTCTTGTATGCAGCTAGTTTGAGGTGGTTCCTAGACAGGGATCCCTTCTGCTTTGGGACAATAGAGTTTCCGCCATGGAGCCCTAAATGGCTTTCAGGTGCAGCACACATTCCTACATAGGAATTAATTGTAATCTATTGGGAGCATCCATGGTCTCTCCTGATGCTACTGCCTACCACAGCATGCTAGCGTTGCAGGATTAAGAGGCAACCTGCTGAGGTTCAGAGGGGACACACCAATAGTCCAGGAAACTCTGCGCAGAGTGGGGTTAATCTCTATAGCCTCAACATCTGGGGTCAGCTTCTGACCTCCATTTATAGTAACACAAGTGAGACCACCCAGGACTAGTGGGGGACAGAGGTTTCAAATAAGGGTCCCCTGAGAGTATGCTATGGTTAACACACACAGGGGGCTGGGATGGTAAATACTGACATGCTCCCAGGGCAGAGGTGGGTTTGAGGGAACAGCCTAACTCTGTGGCCCTCCCTCTGTCTTTCCAGATGCTGTCAACGGTATTGAATATCATCATCTTTGAGGACTGCAGGAATCAGTGGTCCATGTCTCGACCTCTGCTGGGCTTGATACTGCTCAATGAAAAGGTAGGCAGGCCCAACCCCTCTGGCTGGGTTAAGCTGACTTTAATCAGGAGTGACCCAAGGCCTTGAGCCCAGCCTGGTATCCTACAGCCGAACAAGGGGTACTCGGGCAGAGCTGGGGTGTGGGGAGCCAGGCCTGGCTGTGTGCACTGCAGAGCATGAGTACAGTGCTCTGGCAGGGCTGTGGATTGAGCGGGGAAGCTTGCATGGCATTTGCCTGCGCCAGGCTTGGTTCTAAGTCCTGTGGGCTGCTCATTTTCCCAAGTCCTAGAATTCATCCAAAATACACAATGCCCTCTCTGCCCTGCCCAAAGGAGATGAGCCTAAGCCAGCACTGATGCTGCCATTCAGCACTCTCCTCTGAAGGCTGATCATCCTTCTCTTGTCTCCTCCCAGTATTTCTCTGACCTGCGGAACAGTATAGTGAACAGCCAGCCCCCTGAGAAGCAACAGGCGATGCACCTCTGCTTCGAGAACCTCATGGAAGGCATTGAACGCAACCTGCTAACCAAGAATAGAGACAGGTCTGTATGGAAAAATCCCTTGGCCAAAGAACCTGGTTCATGACCAAGCAGTGCGGCTGACAGCTCCCCACAAGGGGTGGCACTGGCATGGTTAGTGAACCTGCTCCATGTGGCAAGGCCCCCAGAACACCCTGGGAAAAGGGCTAGGCTCAGTGGACACATCAGGCATTTGTGCACAGACAGTGTTGTCATGCCTTGAGCAGTTCTTGCCTCATGGGGGCCAAGTGCTACAAGGCTCATCTCGTGGGAGTAAACTCTTAAATTCCTTGGTGTAACACCAGCTCCCAAGGTCTAAAAGGCTGAGCACCTGCCCAGGAGCTATATGGAGCTAAGGTGGGTCCGACACACTACGTATCTGTTAGAATTGTTCCAAAAGAAACAGCTCAAAGGCAAACTGGCTTCCCAGTGCTGAGGTGCACTGAGGTGACTGCCCCCTGCTCTAACATGCTGGTCTGTGTTCTCTGTAGGTTCACTCAGAACCTGTCTGCGTTCCGACGAGAGGTAAATGACTCTATGAAGAACTCCACCTACGGCGTGAACAGCAATGATATGATGAGCTGACACCTTCCCCTGACTCTACCTGTACAGAGCAGCATCTCTTTGGCCTGGACCAGAGGGGTTAACGTTTCCGATGGAAAGATAAGAGGGCGTTTCTGATCCCTGCTCTTCCCTAGGGTTGGACTGTGGCGCTGTTGGGCCGTACTCCATGTCCAAGGGAGGAGGGAACAGGAGCGGTGTTAAAGCTCACCAGGGCAGGGTGCTTCTGTTTCCGTGGGAGGGGGTGGAGGGGCATAGCCCAGGGGTGAGAATCCAGCATCTCCCTACCAGAATGTCTGGGTGGAACCCTAGCACTCTGCTGCAGCCTGCCTTGTATAAACATGTACATTTTTTCATAACATTTTGAACAAGGTTTATATTGACTCAGTTTAAAAAAAAAAAAAAAGTATGATTGAAATTTTTACAGAGTCTAGTGCACCAATGCTGAAGTGAGGGTTGTGTATGTGAGTGAGGAAGGTGTGTCTCATGCTGGCCTGAAGCTTTCCTGGGCAAAGGGGTGTGAAAGTGCAGAGATATATTTAGTGACAAGTGTAGAGAGAAGCAAAAAAAAATGTAAAATTCCAAATGTATATTTTTTCTTATAAGCCCCTTTAAATCACAACTTCCTGTTACCGTTTCCCCCTTGTTATTAGGAACTCTAAGCCATGCTGTATGATCATCCAGCTGTGCTAGCCAATGGGTGTCTCCTCTCTACCCTGTGTAACAGTAGATGCTGTCCAATTGTCATTCAGCTGAGGGCCCTTGTTACCCAATGTGTGAGGAATAACTGAACGGCTGAGTGCAAGTTCTCCTTTTTGGGTTGGAATGCTTCTCCCCCTGCCTGTCCCCAGAAGCCCCACAACACTTTTTCCTTTTAATTGTAAATTGTCCCTTTGTTTCCCATTCTGTAAAGCTGGAAGTGCAGGTGGAATAAGAGCCCTCTAAAGGTTGAGCTTGTTGATAGTACTTGTAAAAAATCACAGCCACCATAGAGCTGCCTTTTTGTTAAAGGACAGAAGTGGCACGCCCACTGAGCAAAAGAACTGCATGGTCTTCCCTTGAGGTAGTGCACGTGTATATTTATATATAGTGCACTCCTGAATGTATGCCACAGCCAAGAACACAAGATTTTTGTGTTGAATCTACCACCATGGAGGGTTCTTAATAACAAGGTCTGCATAGCATGAAGTACCTAACATCCCCCTTAAAACACATCCATTTTTCTAAATCACCATATTAAATGTTTTGGATATAAAATTTACTTACGGAAGAAAGTTAAGGGGGGAGGGGAAAACCTGTTTGCCTTGTACTTTTTCCACTATTGTTGCTGCTAGTTGTGTGCATCTCTAGTTCAGCTCTAACCCACAGACACTGTCCTTAGGTTTTATTTCAATTTCTCTTCCCTGACACCACCGACTCAATTTTTTTTTTTTTTTTTTTGTTAGTTTCCTCTGGCGATTGTGTGTTGGGTCCTTTTTTGTGTGAGCAGATTGCTGGTTGACTTGTAAGGGTGTTTGCTGCATACAGTGTAAGCATTGTGACTGCAAATAAACTTCAATGGTTTCTACTGAAATGTCTTTTTGGATCTTGACTGCTGTGTACTGATCATCACTGCTACTCTCCCCTGAAGGGAGCTGCTATTAGAGAATGACTGAATCCTTCAATCTGATCTGCCTGCTAGGGATGGAGGTATTTTAACAACTTACCATCCATTGGTTTAGTTTCACTTTTTAAATGAAATATTACAGGTCAGACTTAGGCTAAGAATCTTAAATGCTATCTGTCAGATGGAGCAGGGACTTAAACCCAGGGCTGCCACAGCCAAGGCGCGACCAGTAGCTATTACACAATACATGATCTTCTGTTGTACTTTATGCTGCCACTCCTAGCAGGGGACTGTTCCATATCAAGTCAACGCTGGGCTAGTGCCTGGTCGTGAAACCTGCCCTTTTCGCCCTAAACTCTTTCAGGCACTTACCTTCATCTCTAATAGGAAATGTTGTTAAAGCTAAGAGCTCATTCACGAGGTTTTGCCATTATAGCTGGATAAAAACTTGTCCGTATTGTATCCTGTAAAATAGCTTGCAGTTCCATCTAGAACTTGCATATAGAAGACAGTCTCTCCCCATGGGAAGAGACTCCAGGATCCTTTACTCTGCCAGATTCCCACACTGCTTTCATGAACTCATGTCAAATTAAGACCAGTTACAGCTCTCTTTGACAGAATGATGCAGACATTCAGAAGTACCAGCTCTAGCTTTCTACCACCTCTTGTAGCAGGAATTAAGCCATTACAGCACACTAACATTTATTTACAGGGTGCTTGGTAGTTAAATGGCAGAAATGCTGCCATAAGAGCACTGCAAACAAATTCTCGGCCTGGACAACTTGGCTTCAAAGTGGCCTGAGTCTTGTTTTGTTCTTTATCCCTCCACCACAAATTCATGTGCCTCTCCCTCCCCTGCGTAAAAGTCCACTTTAAACAGTTTATATGAATGCTCCTGGCACCAAGGAATCTTCCTCCTCACCTTTCCTGTCCATCTCCATGCATGGCTAGTAAAGTGACAAAAGTATTTCCATCCCAGTCCTCATGCGGATATTCCTTTCTCTGCAGCAACCGACTTTGTTTCCATGGCATGGCTATAAACAACATTGTTGCAGCCCTCTCTGTTACGAGCTGTTTCAATAGCAAAGAACTGGATCCTGGTGACTGAAGGAGGGGGAGGGAAAAAAAACTGTTTACAGCAGGTTAAGACCTATTTACCCAACAGACCCCAGCATCGACAAGGCAACAGAGACTTACTCAAATATAAGCTTTATTCAAGCCACCCTGCGCAGCATTGACACCAGGGCTTCCAGACTTCTGACCCAGGAGTCTGGAAGCCCTGGCATCCTAAGGCTGCATCTGAATCATCAAGCCTGGGAGCTAGTATTTCCCAGCAGGGACTGTGGAAGCACCCAGAGATCCTGATCCAGCCAAATGCTCTGGGGGGCTGACAGGCTCCCTGGCACAGAGCAGTTTCAGCACCAAGCAAGCCTCAATGTCTACACGACCCAGGTCTGAGAAGAAGAGGGTGTACGCAGGTGCTTACTCACCAAATATTGTGTTCTCTTCTGTGTAGTCTTTAGTGCAGTCCAGACGGAGCAGGGTGCCATAGTTGAAGTCTTCAACTACCCCATCGAACTGCATACAGAAGGGGCGCCATTTCTGGAGAGAGCAAAGATAGTTAATCTGGGTCCCAGAAAGGAGGCTGAAAGCTGTGTCCTCTAGTCTCCCTGCCACCTTCTTACAGTGGCCTAGGGAGCTCCACTGTAGTAGCAAGGCCCCTGGATTCAGCTAAAGTGAGCAGAGGCCAGAATCACTGCAGGGTTTCCTAGACATCCTGCCCAAGGTTTCTCCAATGAGCTGGTGCTCAGGAATGATCTCCACGCTTCCTCAAGACTAGGGCTGGATTGCACGGGGTGGGCTTCAGTTTGGGAAAGTCTCTCTGAACAGTGCAATCCCAGCCAGCCTGGGTTGGAGCGAGAGATCTACAGGTACAAATCTAGAACACAGCAGGGTACAAGCAGACTAACAGAGTAGCCTCAAGAGAATGGGTAGCAGGGAGCACTTGTGCGAGCGAAGAGCAAACATGTTGCTTGCACTACACAGCAGCCAGAAAGCAACACCCAACAGGAGCCTGGACTTGAAATATTTGGCAGCTATGGAAAGCACCTTAGCTTTTGTTTTACTCTTGAGTGAAATACTGTACCAGAACACCACTATCCAGTCCCCCTCTGGCCAGACAAACGCTCTCCACGGAGAGGGGAACCTTCCCCCTCACAAGCGCACAGATCCAGAAGCTCACCAGTATCTCATGGGCAGTTTGAGTCCCAAAGGGCAATGATACACATACATGTAAAGCACTGACCGCTTTGGCTGGTTCCGATTTGAGCTCCTCTGGGTCAAGCACATCGATCTTCAGGTCACCAAAGCTTTTCCTAAACTCAGCATAGATCTGGTCATCAACTTTTGTAAGTTTCAGGAACTTGGGGTCAACAGAGGAAATAAGCTATAAGGGAAACATGAGAATCAGATTAAATGAGACAAGGCAAGCAGCAGAGGGGTGGGTCACCAGAGTATTTATGCTGAATGGGAGGAAAAATACAGAGGGCTTTCAATCATGGTGGTAACAGTTACCACTCCCTCCCCATCATGAACTACAGCCAGACAGTGACACCTCTCTCAAAGCAGGTGATACCTGCTCTTACAGAGCCAGATTTTAACAAAAGCCCTTCTCCCAACAACCTGAGCTCCTCTGACAATCTGGCCTCAGTTCTGGGCACTTTTCCAAAGTCTTGCTCAGAGTGTCTTATCAGTTACAGCTGACTGTAGTCCCCTCTCAGTGGTTCACTTTCTCAGGCTGCAGTCCCTCCTATGTCAACTGTGATTACCTCAGCAGGCCTGACTTAGGTCCAGACCCTGCAATTCTGTTCCCCCCAGGAGCAGTAACAGTGATGTCCAGTAACCAAGCAGCTTTCTTCAAGCAAAGTATTTATGTAGCACAGAAGCATTTCAGAGCAAACTGCTGGGCACTAAAGCAGGAAGGGCTGCAAATGGTTCAAGTAACTTTACAACAATCAGCAGTCTAGATGCATGTTCAGCCTGACACTGAGACTTACCATTTCCCCAGAGCTGGGGAAGGCGCAAGCTTCATCTGACCTGGACCTGTCCATGTTAGGGGAGAGTGGTCAGTCAGCTCTGCTTTAGGCACTGTCACTGTAATCTTATCACTCCCTTTTTGAAAGAACCCATCACTTTAACCAGTTACTGCCCTTCCCTCTTCAGTGCTCAGCACTACCCAGTTTCAGTTTGGAGTCTGTCCTGTAATTCCCCCGAACTAGTATTTGTTAGGAGGTTGCTTATCTATACATATTGTGTTGCTTTCCCCGCACACCCCTTATTATATCAATACATGCATAAGGGAAAATCGTACAAGCCAATACACAGTCACTTTCCCCCTCACTGACCAAGTCACATTCACAAAATTACCACATCTCAGTCTTCATTTCCAGTGCCCATGGAAATGAGATAACTCACTGGCTTCTGGTGTCTACAGCGCTCCTTGCTATTCCAGCCCTCGACTCCCCATACATAGCTATGCCAAAGCCCCTCAATCCTGACCTTGAGCCCCCTTCTGCTATTTTAGTCCGAGGACTCTCTGGAGAGACTGTGAAATACACCAGTTGGGTAGTGGCTTATTACAAGGATAATATCAGTGGGTTATTTTTTATTAAAAGAAAAAGCCATGCTAGTCCCATCTCAGCCCCACTGCCATGTCTATTAATACTAGAAGACCAGCAATTTCCCCTGGACTTACATTAAAATAGACTTCAGCGTGCTGATACGCTTTCATGGCCCAGATCATTTCAATGTTGGGCTGCAGAGAAAGAGAAAAAGCTGTGACATCACCTTACATGCTGACCTGGCTCTGTGTCCAGCACCTTCCATTACCTAAGCATTTGCAGACAGTTTTTATAACATAGATAGGGCTTAGATTTCCCCTATGGTTTCATCTCTATGTTCTTTTCCACTTCCTGTCTCAAACAGGGGAAGCCTTGTTGAGCATATAAAGAAAGCTGCAAGAGTAGCATCAGTCTGAGCAGATACAATTCACTGACATTCTAGGGCTGCTTTCATGCTAAAGTACCTTATCAATTTACACTTTCTCACCACTGAAATGCAGCCACCTCTGGGTGGAACATAGAAGTAGTCGTATTGTCAAACAGTCAGACAGAATGTGGGATTTCAATAATCCCCATATTGACTAGGTACATGTCACCTCAGGACGAAATGCAGAGACAGAATTTCTTGATACTTTAAATGACTGCTTCTTGGAGCAGCTGGTATAGGAGCCCACAAGGGGAGAGGCAACTCTTGATTTAGTCCTGAGTGAAGCGCAAGATCTGGTCCAAGAGGTAACTATAACAGGACTGCTTGGAAATAGTGACCATAATATAACAACATTTAACATTCCTGTGGTGGGAAGAACACCTCAGCAGCCCAACACTGGCATTTAATTTCAGAAAGGGGAACTATAAATTGTTGGGCAAAAGTCAACATGGTTTCTGTAAAGGGAAATCATGTCTTACTATTAGAGTTCTTTGAAGGGGTCAACAAACATGTGGACAAGGGGGATCCAGTGGACCTAGTGTACTTAGATTTCCAGAAAGCCTTTGGCAAGGTCCCTGACCAAAGGCTCCAACATAAATTACACTGTCATGGGATAAGAGGGAAGATCCTTTCATGGATTGAGAACTGGTTAAAAGACAGGGAACAAAGGATAGGAATAAATGGTAAATTTTCAGAATGGAGAGGGGTAACTAGTGGTGTTCCCCAGGGGTCAGTCCTAGGACCAATGCTATTCAACTTACTCATAAATGATCTGGAGAGAGGGGTAAACAGTGAGGTGGCAAAGTTTGCAGATGACACTAAACTGCTCAAGATAGTTAAGACCAAAGCAGACTGTGAAGAACTTCAAAAAGATCTCACAAAACTAAGTGATTGGGCAACAAAATGGCAAATGACATTTAATGTGGATAAATATAAAGTAATGCACATTGGAAAAAATAACCCCAACTATATATAGAATATGATGAGGGCTAATTTAGCTACAACTAATCAGGAAAGAGGTCTTGGAGTCATCATGGCTAGTTCTCTGAAGACGTCCACGCAATGTGCAGCGGCAGTCAAAAAAGCATAGAGGATGTTAGGAATAATTTAAAAAGGGATAGAGAATAAGACGGAGAATATTTTATTGCCCTTATATAAATCCATGGTATACCCACATCTTGAATACTGCGTACAGATGTGGTCTCATCTCAAAAAAGCTATACTGGCATTAGAAACGGTTCAGAGAAGGGCAACTAAAATGGGTCCCATATGAGGAGAGATTAAAGAGGCTAGGACTTTTCAGCTTGGAAAAGAGGAGCTAAGGGGGGATATGATAGAGGTATATAAAATCATGAGTGGTATGGAGAAAGTGAATAAGGAAAAGTTATTTACTTGTTCCCATAATATAAGAACTAGGGGCCACCAAATGAAATTAATGGGCAGCAGGTTTAAAACAAATAAAAGGAAGTTCTTCACAAAGCGCACAGTCAACCTGTGGGATTCCTTGCCTGAGGAGGTTGTGAAGGCTAGGACTATAACAGGGTTTAAAAGAGAACTGGATACATTCATGGAGGTTAAGTCCATTAATGGCTAAGGAATGGTGTCTCTTGCCTCTGTTTGTCAGAGGGTGGAGATGGATGGCAGGAGAGAGATCACTTGATCCTTATCTGTTAGGTTCACTCCCTCTGGGGCACCTGGCATCGGCCATTGTCAGCAGACAGGATACTGTGCTGGATGGACCTTTCGTCTGACCCTGTATGGCCGTTCTTATGAAAAGAACACAGACAAATGAAACCATAGGGGAAACCTAAGCCCTACCTACATTATGAAAATGGAATGTTTACATGTTTCAGCCCAAATCATGTCTGAATGTGTCTTTCTCCCCTTGCCTACAGGGACGTTATAACTGGGTTAGAGAACAATGTTATAAGCAGACACACCTAGGCTAGAACATATTTCCCTAACATGGGTAGCAGTTTTTTCTTGCCCATCCAGGCAAGAATAAGCTCCTTTATACCAGGTTTTAGCCACCTCCATGTTTCACAACCGTATTTGAACATGGTTAAATTTGTAGTGGAGGCAGACTGCAGTTATTCATGCTGGAATTTAGATGGGACACTGAACTAACAAATAGGACAGGGGGATGGGGTCTGGTGTCAATGCAGCACTGGTGAGAAGTGCCCATTTGACAGCTTTGGAGACTGAAATACTGTGCATATCCAAATGGGCATTGACAGTGCAAGCGTTCCCCTGTCTACCCATCAAACATACTGCCAAGCTATGGGATCTTTAGCAATCACAAGCGATTCCTTGTATTCATCTGAGATAGCATCAAACACAAGGACTGGGAAGTTTAAAAATCCTGGAGTACACACTTTCAGGCAACAGCTCGGAACAAGTCTGAGGTCAAATACCCCTGAGGTCTCAGTTTCATGATGCAACAACTACACATCAATGAATGTAAAACTAAGTGCTGCTCCTATTCAACACCTTTCTTGGACCTGCAGAAAGACGGCCCTACTAGTCCCCCACCAATGCTCTCCAGCCTTTCTGGGGATACTCACATCATTGCCGTAGGCTTCAGCCGGCAGGGACAACGCATGGGCTGCTGCCACGGCTTCCCCGGCTCCCTGCACATGAAACAAAGAGAGATGGCTGCTATTAGAGCCACAACTGGGACCACACAGAGAAATAAAGAGAACGTGGGGCGGGTTTAAAATTGTATTGAAACAAATCAGCACAACCAAATGGCAAATTTATATCCCGAAGGAGTCAAGCGAGCACCATCAGGGTGCAGAAGACTGTACAGAATCCTTGCTCTGAAGAGTTTATAATTCACAAAGAAGGGGGAAAGGGTTGTAATGTAAAAGCAAAGTGCAGTTGTACAGGGCATGCACCCCTAAATGTGCAGAGACCCTTTTACGCCTCACTGCAAAGAGCACCCCCCCCCCCCCCCCGCGAGGCCCACCCATACGTGCAAGGCTAGTCTATGCCTGGGTCACGTTACCAAGGAAGGGGGGCAGATGGAGGTATACATTATGCTCTCCCTTCTAGTGCCTGAGGGGTTACAGGACACTGTGGGGCTCAGCCCCAGTTAGATACAATGAAAATTCACCTACAAAGCACATTTCTGCCTCTGGAAAGCAGCAAACGGGGAAGTGACATAAGGACAGCCTCCAAGGACACAACTCCCCTCTAGGTGCTCCTGTGAGGCATCAAACCCTCCCTTCTGCCCTTCCAAAGGTCTACCCCCCCATAAAGACTTTGTTTCACCAAGATCCCCGCTTACAAGGGCTCTGCAGCACCATGCACTCCCAAAACCAGGTCTGTGTCCCCCCCTTTCAAGGGCTTCATAATCACCAGGACTCTAAATCCATCCCAAGGGCTTCTCCCTGACTCGGCATCTGCTAACCCCCCCCCCCCCCCCCGCACACACACACACGTTAAACTTCCCCCAACCCCTGCCCAGAGCTCGACCCCCCCCCCCCCATCAAACCTTCCCCCGTCCCCCCCGGAGCTCGACCCCCCCCCATCAAACCTTCCCCCGTCCCCCCCCCCGGAGCTCGACCGACCCCCCCCCCATCAAACCTTCCCCCGTCCCCCCCGGAGCTCGACCCCCCCCATCAAACCTTCCCCCGTCCCCCCCGGAGCTCGACCCCCCCCCCATCAAACCTTCCCCCGTCCCCCCCGGAGCTCGACCCCCCCCCCATCAAACCTTCCCCCGTCCCCCCCGGAGCTCGACCCCCACCCCATCAAACCTTCGCCCGTCCCCCCCGGAGCTCGACCCCCCCGGAGCTCGACCCCCCCCCCATCAAACCTTCCCCCGTCCCCCCCGGAGCTCGACCCCCCCCCATCAAACCTTCCCCCGTCCCCCCCGGAGCTCGACCCCCCCCCCATCAAACCTTCCCCCGTCCCCCCCCGGAGCTCGACCCCCCCCCATCAAACCTTCCCCCGTCCCCCCCCCCGGAGCTCGACCCCCCCCCATCAAACCTTCCCCCGTCCCCCCCCCCGGAGCTCGACCCCCCCCCCATCAAACCTTCCCCCGTCCCCCCCGGAGCTCGACCCCCCCCCATCAAACCTTCCCCCGGAGCTCGACCCCCCCGGAGCTCGACCCCCCCCCATCAAACCTTCCCCCGTCCCCCCCGGAGCTCGACCCCCCCCCATCAAACCTTCCCCCGTCCCCCCCGGAGCTCGACCCCCACCCCATCAAACCTTCCCCCGTCCCCCCCGGAGCTCGACCCCCCCCCCCATCAAACCTTCCCCCGTCCCCCCCGGAGCTCGACCCCCCCCCCCATCAAACCTTCCCCCGTCCCCCCCGGAGCTCGACCCCCCCCCCATCAAACCTTCCCCCGTCCCCCCCCCCGGAGCTCGACCCCCCCCCCATCAAACCTTCCCCCGTCCCCCCCGGAGCTCGACCCCCCCCCATCAAACCTTCCCCCGTCCCCCCCCGGAGCTCGACCCCCCCCCCATCAAACCTTCCCCCGTCCCCCCCGGAGCTCGACCCCCCCCCCCCATCAAACCTTCCCCCGTCCCCCCCCGGAGCTCGACCCCCCCCCCATCAAACCTTCCCCCGTCCCCCCCGGAGCTCGACCCCCCCCCCCCATCAAACCTTCGCCCGTCCCCCCCGGAGCTCGACCCCCCCCCCATCAAACCTTCGCCCGTCCCCCCCGGAGCTCGACCCCCCCCCCATCAAACCTTCCCCCGTCCCCCCCCGGAGCTCGACCCCCCCCCCATCAAACCTTCCCCCGTCCCCCCCCGGAGCTCGACCCCCCCCCCCCATCAAACCTTCGCCCGTCCCCCCCGGAGCTCGACCCCCACCCCATCAAACCTTCGCCCGTCCCCCCCGGAGCTCGACCCCCCCGGAGCTCGACCCCCCCCCATCAAACCTTCCCCCGTCCCCCCCGGAGCTCGACCCCCCCCCCCATCAAACCTTCCCCCGTCCCCCCCCGGAGCTCGACCCCCCCCCCATCAAACCTTCCCCCGTCCCCCCCGGAGCTCGACCCCCCCCCCATCAAACCTTCCCCCGTCCCCCCCGGAGCTCGACCCCCCCCCCCCATCAAACCTTCCCCCGTCCCCCCCGGAGCTCGACCCCCCCCCCATCAAACCTTCCCCCGTCCCCCCCCGGAGCTCGACCCCCCCCCCCCATCAAACCTTCCCCCGTCCCCCCCCGGAGCTCGACCCCCCCCCCCCATCAAACCTTCCCCCGTCCCCCCCGGAGCTCGACCCCCCCCCCCCCATCAAACCTTCCCCCGTCCCCCCCGGAGCTCGACCCCCCCCCCCCCATCAAACCTTCCCCCGTCCCCCCCGGAGCTCGACCCCCCCGGAGCTCGACCCCCCCCCATCAAACCTTCCCCCGTCCCCCCCCGGAGCTCGACCCCCCCCCCATCAAACCTTCCCCCGTCCCCCCCGGAGCTCGACCCCCCCCCCATCAAACCTTCCCCCCTCCCCCCCGGAGCTCGACCCCCCCCCCCCATCAAACCTTCCCCCGTCCCCCCCCGGAGCTCGACCCCCCCCCATCAAACCTTCCCCCGTCCCCCCCCCCGGAGCTCGACCCCCCCCCCATCAAACCTTCCCCCGTCCCCCCCCCCGGAGCTCGACCCCCCCCCCCATCAAACCTTCCCCCCTCCCCCCCCGGAGCTCGACCCCCCCCCCCCATCAAACCTTCCCCCGCCCCCCCCCGGAGCTCGACCCCCCCCCCCCATCAAACCTTCCCCCGTCCCCCCCCGGAGCTCGACCCCCCCCCCATCAAACCTTCCCCCGTCCCCCCCGGAGCTCGACCCCCCCCCCCATCAAACCTTCCCCCGTCCCCCCCGGAGCTCGACCCCCCCCCCCATCAAACCTTCCCCCGTCCCCCCCCGGAGCTCGACCCCCCCCCCCATCAAACCTTCCCCCGTCCCCCCCCGGAGCTCGACCCCCCCCCCCCCATCAAACCTTCCCCCGTCCCCCCCGGAGCTCGACCCCCCCCCCCCCATCAAACCTTCCCCCGTCCCCCCCGGAGCTCGACCCCCCCGGAGCTCGACCCCCCCCCATCAAACCTTCCCCCGTCCCCCCCCGGAGCTCGACCCCCCCCCCATCAAACCTTCCCCCGTCCCCCCCCGGAGCTCGACCCCCCCCCCCCCATCAAACCTTCCCCCGTCCCCCCCGGAGCTCGACCCCCCCCCCCCCATCAAACCTTCCCCCGTCCCCCCCGGAGCTCGACCCCCCCCCCCCCCATCAAACCTTCCCCCGTCCCCCCCGGAGCTCGACCCCCCCGGAGCTCGACCCCCCCCCATCAAACCTTCCCCCGTCCCCCCCGGAGCTCGACCCCCCCCCCATCAAACCTTCCCCCCTCCCCCCCGGAGCTCGACCCCCCCCCCCCATCAAACCTTCCCCCGTCCCCCCCCGGAGCTCGACCCCCCCCCATCAAACCTTCCCCCGTCCCCCCCCCCGGAGCTCGACCCCCCCCCATCAAACCTTCCCCCGTCCCCCCCGGAGCTCGACCCCCCCCCCCCCATCAAACCTTCCCCCGTCCCCCCCGGAGCTCGACCCCCCCCCCCCCATCAAACCTTCCCCCGTCCCCCCCGGAGCTCGACCCCCCCCCATCAAACCTTCCCCCGTCCCCCCCCGGAGCTCGACCCCCCCGGAGCTCTCGGTCCCACTTTCCCTTACCAGGGCTCCCAGGCCGCCTCCTGCAGCGGCCATGCCGCCCGTGACCTCTGACCCTCCACCGTCCCCCTTCCGCCCACAGCGGAAGCTGCCCAGCCAGCGTGGTCACTGAGCATGCGTACAGGCGCGCTCGGAGGAGTGGCCGCGTTGCGGGGAGTGACGCATGCACAGGCGGGATGACGCCTGATGCGCTACTTGCTGGGCAGATGTCGGCGTGGTAGTGCAGCGCCCTCTGGCGGCAGCTCCGCCTCATCACAGCCTGGGGCCCACTCTCACGCCCTGGCAGCCCCTACCCTGTCCCTAGGAAACCAAGGTCCCAGTCCCTGCCACATCCCAGGAACCTCCCCCCCAGGACACCAGGGTCCCTCTCCCACCTTAATAAGAATAATAGCACCCAGCTGGTGGGGAGCATTTGTCAGCAGTTGCACTTAGAGCGCATTACAAAGGAGGGCTGTCCCCGTTATCCCCATTTTACAGATGGGGAAACTGAGGCCAAGGGCTAAGACTTGACTTGCCCAAAGTTACCCAGCAGCAGAGGCTGGTCTAGAACTTGGCTTTCTTAAATCCTAAGCCAGTGCACTAGCCACAGCACCACTTCAAACCTACCTTGCTTGCTAGCCCCATACTTCTGATCCCCAAACACTGGTCTGTCCCAGGTGAGCTACACCTGACTCTTGTATTAATTGCAATTACTTCCTTTGAATTGCAGAAAGAGAGCACGCCCCCGCGAGCAGGGCTCTCTCATACACCCATACCGGTAAATTACAAAGCCAATATTTCTTCCCTAATGTGGCTGGGCCTTTTGCAAATTACTGAGCCAGTTGCTGTCAAAATTCAGGCCCAAATTCCACAATCTTCTCGATGTTTATGGGCAAGGAATATTCCCTTGTGTTTAAATGTCTAACCCACCCACTCTGCTGCTGAGAACTAACCAAAAGGAAGCATAGCAAAGGATCCCAACAGCATTGCTTAATTTGTGCCAGGACATGCCAAGGCTGAGCCCCAGTACCTCTAAAGCTCAGCAGTTCGTAGCCCCGGCACCTCGGCTTTTGCCGCGTCAGTTACGAAAGTTCAAAAAAATGGCTTGAGCCCCAGCATCTCTTTCATTACAAATTAAGCACTGCCCAACAGTCATTGTTTTTGTGGGACCTACAACAATCCAGTATGTCATAATTCCCATGCGATCTCTGTAACCACACTATACAAAGCTATGCCGGTTCTGTCCAAGCAATTCCCATGCCAAGCCCTATTCCTAGGTAGGGTGACCATATGTCCTGTTTTGGCTTGGACAATCCTCTTTTTAAGCCCTGTTCCGGGCGTCCCCCTTAGGGGGGCATGGAAGAACATTCAGGAGGGTCGTGGGTGAGCGGTGCCATGGAGGGGTCCCCTGAGGCTAGCCCCGTGCCGGGGGTGGGGAGTCCCTCAGGCCTGCCAGTCACATTTCACTTGGGGAAATATGGTCACCCTGTTCCTAGGGCTTTGCTCAGATCAACAGTGTAGCTCCCACAAGGCACTGTTGTGACCAAACTCTTGGACACAGCATCTGGTGATGTTTTTGAATTAAATAAAATTGCCCTAAAGACAATCAGCCACATGCTTAAGGAAATAAAAATCCGTGACAAGTGAATGAGCAAAGCCAGCCAGGGAGCGAACGGTTATTTTCCAGCTTCCAAGCAGGGTGACAAATAGTAGAAACTAACGGGAAAAACAATCACAAAACAGGATCCTTTTATAAACAATTATTATTATTACTATGTGTTGTTTGGTGCCATTCAATACAAATAAAAACAGCCCCTGACTTAGTGAGTTTACAATCTCATTATTAGTGTCACCTGTTAGTTGTTTTACAGTGGGGTTTAGGGGCTCCAAAACAGATCATTATGCTCGCAGCTGTACAAATGCATTGTATGAAACAGTTCCTGCCCTGAAGAGCTCAAAGTCTAAATAAACAAGACAGACAACTGGTAGGAGAGACAAAAAGTGACTTTACCTAAGCTCACACAGCACCAGAGTCAGGATTAGACCTCAAGTCTTCTAGTCCAGCCTCATAACTACTGGACTACAAAGGTCACACCAGTGTAAACAGCCTAGAGTCCCTCTGACTTTTGCATATCTGATTCTGGGCTCATTTTCTAAATGAGGAAAGAAGTGTCTTACTGGCCTGGATCTTGCAAACTTCTCCACACAAACAGACTCTTGCTCACATGAAGATCAGTTTACAGGGCTGAGGCCTTAATTGATTTTTATAAATTCCCTTCTTGTGGGAGACCTGGGATTGTGATCCAGTGGGTTTCGTTCACTCATTAGTATCTGTAACACATTTGCAACATGACAAGTGCTGTAGATGTGCTAGATGCTAATGATCAAGATTTTATTTCCAAGGTTGCATTCGGCTAGGATGAGCTTGTGGAACTTTCTCTCTTTGGAGGGAAAGGGCTGCTCCTTCTTAAGGCCACATTTCTGCTTCTAGCAACAAGACTGAGGCTGATTGGGTGAAGTATTAACCCCACTCACCTGATCTGACTTTATAAGTGGCTTGAGGGGGTAGGTCTCTGTTTGCAGGGGGTGCTAGTGCCAGTCCCTTTAGCAGACTATTTTAAGTTGTGTGAGTGAGGTGGTGCTTGGTAAGTGAGTTATCAAATACAAATGTTAGCAAACACTTATTTTTCCTTTAAAGCTTCCTTTTGCAGTTAGCAAGGTCTGTGTCCTTGGGAGAGATGTAACCTGAGGGTATTGTATTGGGTGTCCTAAATGTCTCCTGGAAGGCAGAGATTTGCTGTCCTCTTATGTGTGGCTAGTGCTAAGGATGTAGAGGTAGGATTGCTGTAGGAGCTCAAAGACATTAGTCTCACAACACCATTGATGGCTGGGGGATTTAGACTTGAAAATTGCAGTTGTGCTGTTTGGAGAGGGCATCCCCCTAAAATAACCAGGGACACAACAGTGGTGCTGTGAAACTGTAACTTGCCCTATCTTGCCAGTGCTGGGGAAAAGCAGGGCTCTGATTTCATTGGACCAGCAGAGTGACTCCCTCTTAGCAAGCAATGAAAGAGAGGAGTATCTTGCTCTATCACAGTGGCTGTGATAAATGCTGGCTAGGGTGAGCAGTCTTGTTGAAGTCAGTAGCAATGCTCTTGATAAGGATCTGACTTCTAAGGCTGCTGAGCACCCTCAACTCTGCTTGAAAGCCATTGGCTCTATAGTTGCTTGGCACCACTTACAATCAGACCCTAAGTGTTTGGGATTGGACCCTTTGTTGCTCTTGTTTGACTCAGCTAATAAACAATGGCTGCTACAGGTTTCAGAGTAGCAGCCGTGTTAGTCTATATCTGCAAAAAGAACAGGAGTACTTGTGGAACCTTAGAGACTAGAGTTGGTATGGCATGTGTATATATATCCTCTTACTATATGTTCCATTCTATGCATCCGATGAAGTGGGCTGTAGCCCATGAAAGCTTATGCTCAAATAAATTTGTTAGTCTCTAAGGTGCCACAAGTACTCCTCATTCTTTTTAATGGCTACTACAGTTTGTAGTGATCCTGCCGCAAAGAATTGCTGGTGCCCTTGCCAAACTCGAATGTGTTTAAGTGTCCAGTTCTGGTGTTAAAAAGGTGCATATAAAGATTTTGCTCAATTTAATAAAATCACTAGAAATAACATGAGTATAATGATGCTCACTCTGTAATATGGCAACACCCTGTTAGAGAGAGATCTGATGACTCTATCCATGTATTATAGCTCTCTAAACAAAAGTTCACTTTTACAATGATGGTTTATTTTCTGGTAGTTACCTGGCAAGGATTTGTAAAAAAAAAATTTAATTTCCAAAATAAATGGGGGGGAGGGATTGTTGGAAAAACTAGAAATGGTAAAGAAAAGAGCCATACTAATTTGAGGGCTGAAAAATGTCTCTCATTGTGCTCTTTGAGTCTCTCAGTCTCTTTAGTTTACCAAGAAGAAGACTGAGGTAACTTGATTAGTGTTTAAGTAGCTTCATGGGGAGAAAATACTAGGTCCTCAGTCTATAATCCTGTTGAGAAAGGTATAACCGGAGCCAATGGCTGGAAGCTGAAGCCAGAAAAATTCCAGTTGGAAACAAGGCACAAATAAGCAGTGAGGGTGTTAACTATTGGGAAAAACTGTGATGTGAATGGTGGATTCTTCAGATCCAAACAGAATTTAGTCAAACCCAAATTTGGGTTCAATACTGGGGTAATTGGGTGAAAACTTAATGGCCTGTAAAATACAGGGGGTCAGACTAAAAGATCTAATGTTTCTTTCTGGCCTAAACTCTGTGGACAATTTAACTTCTATATCAGTGGGGCTGTTGCAAAGTTTTCTAGCTTAGTAAAGACTCCACTCTGAATAATGTCTTCTTCCTTCCCAGCAAAGCGAATCCTAGGAACCATGGCTCTTAACAGTAGTGCCAACAGCAACAGTAAATCTGAGAAGCCAGTGTCTCTAATCTGGGGTAAGAACCTGTCTCTCATGACTGTTTCTGGGGATCTAATTTCTGTGTATGCTGTGACTAAGAGCCATGAATGCAGCTGAAACAAGTTTCCATTGATTTGTCCTCCCTCCCATCTGCTTGTTTGTCTTTCCACCTGTCGCATCTTGTTGTCTAGACCAGTGGTTCTCAGCCAGGGGTACGCGGAGGTCTTCCAGGGGGTACATAAACTCTAGATATTTGCCTGGTTTTACAACAGGCTACATAGAAAGCACTAGCAAAGTCCATACAAACTAAAATATCATACAGAAAATGACTTTATACTGCTCTATATACTATACACTGAAACATACATACAATATTTATATTCCAATCAATGTATGTTTAATTATATGGTAAAAATGAGAAAGTAAGCAATTTCTCAGTACTAGTGTGTTGTGATGCTTTTGTATTATTACGTTTGATTTTGTAGGCAAGTCGTTTTTAAGTGAGGTGAAACTTAGGGTAGGCAAGACAAGTCAAAGGCTTGAAAGGGGTACAGTACTCTGGAAAGGTTGAGAACCATACAAACGCAGGAGGGCAGGGAGGACCATATGTCTTCCTGTACGGTGTCTAGTGCAACAGGGCCCCAACCTGACTATGGCCTCTATACTACTGCAATATAAGCTGTAATAACTAGGTGGCTTCAAGCTATTTCAGGGAGTGTCTTGCAAGGCTCCCCTGACAATCACAGCCCTCCGCTGAAATGAAACCACACTTGCAAGGGGCAGTGAGTCTCTGCCTCTCGGTGACAAACCAAATAACTGGAACCCTTGAGAACCTGCCCCTCTGGAGGCATGCTCCAGGGGTAGGTATCTGGAGAGCACTCTCTAGAGATGAGGATGTGCTTAGTTTGTTATGGTCATCAGGACAGCCGTCTGCCTGCAAATCATCTCAGTACAGTCTCCTCTTTAGCCTATCTTTAGTCTTCGTACCTCCTTAACTCCCACCCGATTCTTCTTCTTTCCCTAATCTCTTGGGACATGAACTCTTCCCCTGTGTCTTAAGCATCTCTTGGCTCCAGTTGGTCAATACCTGTGGTGGCTCTATGGGACAATGTTTTGGCTCAAATATCAACCTGCCTGACAGGAGCAGGAAGCAGAGAGGAGCTTTGGGGAGCCAAACTGCTGCTTCTGGTACTGGCCAGCTACTCTCATGTCTCTTCTCCTGCCCCTTACCAAAAAGGAGGTGTGGTGGAAGCACCCTCTCTGACACTTCAGCCTAGACACGACTCAGCCCTGTCTCAGCTGAGAATAGGGCGGGCGGTGGGCTGAGCTGACCTGATGGGGCCTCTGCCTTCTGCCTCATCCACAGGGTGTGAACTAAACCATGAGACGCAAACCTATACGTTCAAGATCCCAGACGAATGGAAGTATGAGCAGCAGCTGGCCCTGCGGACAGTGAGTACCTGGCCTGGCCCGGCCCGTAGAGGGTTATCGAGCAGGGTGTGGGTGCTGGTGTTTGAAGTGGGTAGCTGAGCACAGGCTCAGCAAGAGCAAGAAGCTGGCCTTGGAAGCTAATATAAGGAGATGGAGAGGAAGAGAAGATCCCTAATCTAGGTACCAGGATGTTCAGATATGACCAATCCCACTCTGGCATGCAAACCCTGCAGGGAGAGAAGAGAATAGCCTCAGTCATGCTTGTTGACACTACTGGCCCTAGGGCACCTGTAACATGGGTCTCTGCATGGCAGTTCAAAGGGCACTGCCACCTGGCCAGCCTGCCCAAGTCCATTCAGTGCAACCATTTCCTGCAAGGCTGGCCTGCTCCAGCCATAGAAGGCATGTTTTGCTCCGTGTCCCACTGTCCTGGGTTCATGGCCACAAGGGCTGCCATGGAACAACCTGTGCTGGGTGATGCCTCCCTTGGTTGAAGACAGGCCCTAATTCTCCTACCCCTGATCTCTGCCAGAGTAAATGGCTGCCCTGATCTGTCAGTCGAGGAAGCCCACTCACCCTTGGGACTGGCAGAAAGTGTGGTGGAGCGCTAATGGGCAGTGTCTTCCTTATTGGCTTATAGGCTTTAGTAGGGTTGCCACCTCTGAGGCACAACATACCAAGACCTCTCCTGAGCCCATAAAACTGGACAGTTGGCAGTGTGTATGGAGCACCCTCCCAGCTTTCCTGGGACAACGACCCTAAAGGGCTGGTCCTGAGAACCTGGATGGGGCCAGCCCTAGGCTAGAGCCCTACAGACTTGTCTGGAACCCTCCTTCTCAGTCTGGAGTTTGGCGGGGGTGGGGAGAAAAGTCTAGAGTTGGAGCCTTCACGGATGTTGCTGGAGTTCTGCCACTAAAGGGGTGCTGATGACTCATGTTTTCACCCAAAGATCTGCCTAGGAGAACAAGCTAAAGATGAGTTCAATGTTGTGGAGATTGTACCCTCCGAGGATAGCCAGGACACCACGCCTGTGCCCCTAGCAACTCTGAAACCTTCGGTACTGCCAATGGTGAGTGCCCATCCATCAGTCTCTTAAAGGACTTTGGTGGGGGACAATGACACTGAACTGGGGTTAGCTCTGATGAAGCATAAAGCCCAACCAGAGATAGGCCTGAACAAAAACACAAGATCTGAATGGCTTGTGGACAGAACCCTGTAGTTTGGCTCCACTCGCTAGAAAAGGCCAGACTTGGAGCAAACCCGAATGCTGCCCTGGGCACCTCTGGACCCCTTTTTAATGCTGCCCTGGGCAGCGGACAGGTTGAAATAGCAAAGGGAAGCTTGATGTGGCAACAGCCCTTTAGGGAGGAAAAAATGCATGAGCTGAAGGCTGAGTGCACCCACCCAGCCTTTAGCTCCTGGCAAAATGTGTGCCTTCATTTTCCCTTTCCTCCTGAAAACCTGCTCTAGGATCCTGTCAGGCCTCAAAGCACACCTGCTTTCCAGATACAGCTTCTAATTGAGCTAACCTGTTATCAACCAGACACTGCTGCTTCACCGCTGCCCAGTGAGGCAGCAATACATGATGGCTCTGCCAGCTAACAGCCCTTCTAGGCAGGTCAGTCCTTAGAATCACAGAATCTCAGGGTTGGAAGGGACCTCAGGAGGTCATCTAGTCCAACCCCCTGCTCAAAGCAGGAGCAACCCCAACTAAATCATCCCAGCCAGGGCTTTGTCAAGCCGGGCCTTAAAAACCTCTAAGGAAGGAGATTCCACCACCTTCCTAGGGAACCCATTCCAGTGCTTCACCACCCTACTAGTGAAATAGTCCTAGTCCTTTCCCTGACTAGCTTACAAAGACCATCACTGGGAAGATGGGTAGCTTTCCCAACAGGCCAGGACCCTGAAAATCCAGCACTGATAATGCTCAGCTGTGCATAAACCAACTCCTGTGTTGTCTCTAAATTAACTAGCCCTAGTCTCTCCTAGGAGGGAAATGCATGGGGGAACCTCTTGTCAGCTATGGCACTTGTGTCTGTGGGCAATGCAGGAGGCTGAGGGGGAAAGCTGAAGGTCCATATAACCTGTGACATTAATCTCTTCCAGGCCACCATGGTGGGGGTTGAGCTGACTCCTCCTGTCACCTTCAGGCTGAGAGCTGGCTCTGGCCCAGTCTACATCACCGGACAACATGTTACATGTAAGCGAACGGAGCGAGGTGGGAAGAGGGGATCTGAGCCCAAGTCAACCCTGGTGTAAATGTAATGCCATGCCCATTGGCGCCAATGGGAGCTGCACTTGCTGGATCTACTCTGCCCCCTAGAGGATATCCAAGGCCTACCCAAGTGCCGGCGCCTATTTTGGCCCCTTGGGAATTCAGCGACTTTCCACCATCTCCAGGCACAGGAAGGTCACAACGTCCCATTGTCAGAGCAGGGGTGCTGCATGCCTCTTAACCACAGGTTCTCTTCCCTCTTCCTTACCCTTTCCAGGCAGGATGGCTGGCAGGTGTGCTCTGGGGATAGTGGCTAGTTCTAAAGACTCCCACTCCTACCAAGGAGCCACTAACCTCGGCGCCACATCTAGGTAACTTGAGCTGTGCTGCAACCTATGTTCTCAACGGGGCCAAAATCGGCTCAAGTTAGCGTCTCCTTGGCATCGGGGAGCATCTCTGCCATAACTAACTACGGCTTGTCGGGCTTTCTCCAATCAGGGCCCAGAATCAAACCAAGGGTGCAGGTCCCCCAATATGGGCAGCAGGTCACTGAGAGGCACCAGCGTGTCTAGCTGCTCTAAGGGGGTGTGAACAGCTGCTCTGCTTTGCAGTGGTACCAGATCTCTCCTGGGATGAGGAGGAGGAGGAGGAAGAGGAGGAGGTGGCTGAGGAAGAAGAATCTCAGGAGGATTCTCCCCCCAAAGCCATCAAGCATCCAGCTTCCAACAAGCGGGGTAGTATTGCCAAGGTACTGCAAGAACTGTCAAGCTAGGCGCACCCGCTGTCAGTCGCATGGCCCAGTTCCTCCCTGGCAGCACCACTAATTCCCTGGGGTACCTGCTGGTTCTGAATCTGTCCCCGGGTGTGGAAGTGACTAGTGAGAGAGTAGAGTGAACTAGCCCATCTAGGCTTCTGGGCCTTGCAGAATCTTGCTGGCTCACCCAGTGAACCCTGAGACGCGGCTGATGCTCTGCTGGAGGTGATCTCTCCAGCATGAGGCTCCTGAGTGCTTGTGGCCACTGAAGACTGTATTCCTGTCCCCAAGAGTCCTGGGGGTAACTATATGTAATGTTCTGTTCCCTAACCTCTCCTTCCCCCCACCCACCCACCATCAAATGAACACAGCATCCTCCTGTGATGCTGCCCTAACCTATTGCATAGTATTGCTAAGGGTTTAACTGCTATGCTCTAGCCCAGAGGTGGCTGCATTTCAGTGGTGAGCATATAGCTTCCAAGTCACTGCTATCTCTGGAATGTATTACATGGTGCTTGGACCCCTCCTTTCACCTGGGAAAGTCCCACATGGATGGACAGTTTTCTTGCTGCTACAGCTGATCTATGCTTGTGCAATAAACCATTTTCGTGCTATAGGGACAAGCTACACAATTCTTCCTACTTTGGAGAATCATGCTCGGGCAGTTCAAAAGAATGTCCTCTCCCCACCCGTGACTTAGACCTTGTGCTAGCCTCATCAAATTTAACTCAATTTTTCTTCTTCCCAGAAGAAGAAGATGGAGAAAGAGGAAGAGAAGTGAGTATAATCAACAGTGCGGGGGACAGTCCAACAGAGTCTGGATAGCACCCTCTAGATGAGATGGTGGGGATACTGCCTGACCGATCTCTGGCACATATACGGAAGAGGGGACTAGAATTCCATAGGCCAGGAAACACACAGTGACATTGACTAACCTCCAGATCTATGGTAGATAGCCTTTTGGCTAGTCCCGGCAGTGCTGCGCTGATGCCCAACTCTGGTAAAGAGCAAAGGGATAACTGTCCTGTGAACTGCCATGGGAAATCTCAGAGGAATGCTGGCATGCCCTTATCCCCATCACACGTGCCCAAAGCCATCAGTTAGGTCTAAGTAACATCATGCTAAAACCTAAACACTAACAGCTGGATTGTCCCAGGGAGCTGCAGAAGCTCAGTACCTGTAGTTAGATCTGTGAATGTATGGCATGAGTTTTCAGGAGTGAATCTAATCTCAATGCTTCTCTTCCCTTCTCTTCTGAGCAGCAGTGTTCCTTCTGATGATGATGTCCTTCCCAGCAAGGTAAGAAGCCAAGCAATGATCTCTGTGCCCATTGGGACAGACTGAGGGAGAAACATGAATAGCATTAATGCTGGCTTGAGAAATGTTTCGCTGTGGAAGTCTCTTCTGAAGCAAACGTGGCTTTTAAAGCTGTCCCTCTGTTCTACATGGGGCTCATGTTTCCATTTCATCTGTGGCTGCTTTATCTCTGCTTCACTGTCTCTAGAGCTGGCTGACTAGTATTAGTCAAAGGTAAAAAGTCACTCTGCAAATGACTCAGTCTATCTAAATCACTTGCTGAAAAAATGAGTTCCAAATATTCTAGCAGCTGGTGGGTGTCTGTCACATGCCACGATCTGCTTCTAATTAGCTGACAGACCCTGAAATAGAGCAGACCGTCAAACCTGAAAACACCACCCTGGCAAGGAAAATAACCAACAGGCATATGGATAACTAAACCTGGGCTTAGATCTGCACACTCATGAATTAGGCTCTTGCCATCTAGTTCTAATGTCTAATCACTTTCCACGTGCTGTTGTGGGAGCAATGCAGAGTAGCTCTGCATTAACATCTTAGCCTAGTGAGTGGGGCCATCAAATCTTGGGGTGCCTAGCCACTGGCCCGTGCTACTCTAAAGCAATAGCCTTGCTTTGTTTCCTTTGCAGGGAACTGATATACAGAGAGGAGCTGGCAGAGGGAGAAAGCCAGCAGTGAAGAAATAGACTGATCTGCAGTGAGGTATCTACGAGGTAAGGCCATTCTGCAAACCACAGGCTGGCTGAGTAGAGCAAGGCATCAAGATGAGGCCTTGCCATGGAGAGACCAATATTGTGTCCCAAGTTCCCCAGGCATGCAGAAGCTAGGGGAACCATAACCCTCTGGATGCTCCATTGTCCTCCCTTAGGGCAAATGCTGGCTGCACCATGCTACATCTAGTGGTGCTGTGTGGGAAAATGGCTAATCTAATGCCACCTAAATGGGGAAGGTTATTTAAGGACAGGACTAAGGATTATAACACAAGGGGATAATACACAAAGCAGAATCCTTCAGGCAGGAAGCTACTGGCATAGTATCTAGCTGCCAGCAAAATGGTCTGGCAGCCTATGCATGGAGCTTAGAGGTAGGACTCCCAGGCTCTGACTTACTGTGTCGTGCACTGCTCTGAAGCTATACAAATGCTCATACTGGCTCTGAACTAACTGGAATCGATCTGTGGGGCAAGGTGACTTTGTGGGAGGTACAAACTAGTGACCTGTCTCTGGAGAACTCCTCTGGCACAGAAGTGCTCCAGGACTTTGCCCTTATACCATGCTATGATCTGACTTCTGTTTCCCCCTGCCTTCTAGGGCCTGGTACAGAAGAGACCAGAGAGATTTTTTTGTGCTGTTTTCTGTAAGTGTCTTTAGTAAAAATAAAGGGCTTTTTATTTTGCAACCTGGGTTTCACTTTCTTCTTAAGCCTGGAAGAGGGTGGGGCACCTCTGGACAGAGCAAGAGACTCCAAGGAGCCAAAGCCAGAATTTCAGGATGGGATCAGGCCTTAATGCTTCAGCTGCAGGTCCTCTACCAAACAGGCAGCAGCAGTGGGTGTTATGCTGTAGGCACAAATGCCCAGCTTGTATTGGGTCACATGATGAGAATACCTAAGACTTCCCCCTTCAAATCACCTGGAGGGGCATGAACAACGGCAGGTCATCGTGGAAGACACCTTGAACACCCAGTAGAAACCTCCGATTAGCCATTGACTGCTCTCCCGCTGCATGCGCCAAGCCCTAGCTACATCTTCTAGACCCTTCCTCTTCAGGGTGAGAAATAGCTTCCAGCCTCCTGGGCTGGAGTCCTGACCTGCTGAGCACCTTGATCAGCTGTGCCAAAAGGCCTATTAGAGGCCGCTACCTCTCCCGGTGTAGTACTGCTCTGGTGCTGTAGAGGACAGCACCGCAAAAGGAAAGAGCTCAGCAGATTTCTGGTTTGTCTGTGGCTGGGCTCCCAGCTCCTTGGGGAGTATGGAACGCAGTTTCATGGGCGGGTGTCTGCCAGCTCTTTCCAAGCCCAGTGAGACTGGAACGGCATCTCCGGCTGTGCAGGGATGCTGTCTATAAGTGAGCGGCTGTATATATCTCTCATTTTCCATAGAGCGATTCCATCTGCTTTGGTAGCAATGCGTAGCCTCAGACTGTCTGGTTCTGATCCTGAACCAGTTTGTGGCAGGGAGCCAGCCTTGTTCACAGATCCTGAGAGCCAGTGAACCAAACTGTAAACCCGGTATATGATGGCAACCACTTCAAGCCAGGGGTGCAGCAGTACCCCCCAGCACCCCTCGTTCCAGCACCTATGCTTGTTCGCAAATATCACCCTACACTGCCAGGCTAGAGCCCCAGAGATCCACTGGTCTCTGCTCAGACGGTGACTGGAGGCTGCTAGGGCAGATTCCCCTATCTCTCCTAGTCTGCCAGCTTCCTTCCTTCCCTTGAGCCAGCTCAGATTATTCATAACCTAGATTTTCTCACCTGTATACCTTTGTCAGGACCTGGGGCAGCAGCTGCTACAGCCAGAGACTGAGGTCAGTGTGGGGTATGCGGTCAGTCCTGTAGCTGTGCAGCTAGGAAGTACAACACCTAGAACAGGGAACACGGCAGTGAGGGGACAGGGCAGTCTCCGCTGCTTGGCATGCCCCAGAGGCCAGTCTGTGCCCAGGGCCGTGGTGCTGCACTGGCTGCCAGCAGACATGACGTAACTGGGAGCGGTACAACGGGAAGGGACTGCAGAATGAGCAATGTGCTCACAGGGCTATGCTGGCTGGAGCTGGGTGCCCTCCGCCCCATGCAAGGGCTTCTCCTACCAGGGATGGGGACCCCCCACGAGAGGGCAGCCTGCCCCTCAGCCATCCCTGGCCTACTTCCGATCCCATTTGGCTGTGCACAAACCTCCCCGCTCAGCCCGGCTGAGACCCCTTGCTGTGCTGCATGGAATGTGCAGCAGAAGCTCTGTGAGGAGGGGGCTGTCTAAAGGGTGGTCTCTGCCCAGCTGCTCCTGCAGTAGCTGGTCCCCCCGCACTTAGGGTGACCAGACAGCAAGTGTGAAAAATCAGGATGGGGGTGGGGGGTAATAGGAGCCTATATAAGAAAAAGACCCAAAAATCGGGAATGTCCCTATAAAATTGGGACATCTGGTTACCCTAGCCTGCACTGCATCTGCAGGAGGGGAGCTAAATAGGAGCCACTTAACATGTGAGCTGGGTCCTGACTGCAGAGAGCTGGATGGAGGTGGTGACATGGTTGGGGGGCGGGCGCGGGGGTGGGGGGGAGCAGGAACAGAGGCTTCTGCTACTGAATCCAACTGCTGCTCTGCTGGCCAGGCTCCCACTTTGTCCGGGGCTATAAAAACTCCACAGTCCCAGAGAGAGGCAGCCACGGACGCTGGGTGGTCTTCAGCTTGCAGTGCTAGGCCATCCCATCTCTGTTTGGAGTGGGGGCCTGGGGGTGCTGCTGTGTCACAGGGTGAGAGTAAGGGGCAGGGCTTGCTGAGCGCTCCCCTTCCCCTCACTCACAGAGGCCTTTCTTGGAGATGGCTACGCTCCACTAAAAGGCCCCATGGCACTCACTCCCAGAGGTTGGGTCAGATGAGTGGGGCACAGCCTGGAGTCTGGGCTCTGACCCCTGACCCCCTCACAGGGCCTTCAGACCAAGCCCAAACATCTGCACTCCCATGTTCTAGCACTGCATCCCAAGACTGAGCCTGGCTGTCTCTTGCAGATGGACCCGTGATGTCCCCTCAGGCCTGACTTACAGCCCCCGCTGCTCTTCTGCTGCTGCCTCCTATGGCCCTAAGCCTGACCCCCCACTCTCTGCTCCACCTCTGCCCCTCCCAGCAGGGGAGTGGAGCTATCGGACCAGTGAAAATAGGCAGTGAAGAATCATAGAAGATTTAGGGTTGGAAGAGACCTCAGGAGATCGTCTAGTCCAATCCCCTGCTCAAAGCAGGACCAACCCCAAGTAAATCATCCCAGCCAGGGCTTTGTCAAGCCGGGCCTTAAAAACCTCTAAGGATGGAGATTCCACCACCTCACTAGGTAACCCATTCCACTGCTTCAACACCCTCCTAGTGAAATAATGTTTCCTAATATCCAACCTAGACCTCCCCCACTGCAACTTGAGACCATTGCTTCTTGTTCTGTCATCTGCCACCACTGAGAACAGCCCAGCTCCATCCTCTTTGGAACCCCCCTTCAGGCAGTTGAAGGCTACTATCAAATCCCTCCCTCACTCTTCTCTTCTGCAGACTAAATAACCCCAGTTCCCTCAGCCTCTCCTTGTAAGTCATATGCTCCAGCCCCCTGATCATTTGCTGGACTCTGTCCACATCCCTTCTGTAGTGGGGGGACCAAAACTGGCCACAATACTCCAGGTGTGGCCTCACCTGTGCTGAATAGAGGGGAATAATCACTTCCCTCAATCTGCTGGCAATGCTCCTACTAATGCAGCCCAATAGGAATCCACTGCCCATGCCTCGACTCACCTGTGACTTTGGCTGGAACAGTGGGGTAACGCTCCAACTCTCAGCCAAGGTGCTGTGGGATCTTTAATAAGCAAGATTGTTTTGATAACCCTAGCTAGTACCTCCAGCAGCACCAGGCCCCTTCTGCCAGCTGGGGCATCACCCACTCCCCTAACTACCGGGTCACCCACAGAGGCAAACCCATCTGCTCCATTTAAGGGAAGCAGTAAAGTGGGTTCCTGGCTCTAGGCATGCTGGGCTGGTCACCCAGAATGGCCGTGGCATCTGCCTTCCATTCTAAACAGATCTGACAGCCCCTTCCTATCGACTCCAAAGCCGTGCTAGGACAAGCTTGCACTCTACAGTGGCGGAAACTGATGCATAGCCCAGTGAGGGTCTCGTGCAGGGTATCCAGAACCCAGGAGTCCTGCTTTCGCTATGCAAGACCATCCAACCCAGACATTAAGCTCCCCTCCTAAGCTTTTCCAAACTGTAGATGTTTACCCTACCATCCTTGGCCAAAATGCCCCTTGCTGCCCCCCATTCCTGTGTGAGGCTTGGTTGTGATGCTGCACCCCAGATGCAGTTGCATTTCAAGGAGCCTTTTATTGGTGCATTTGTGAAGTGCTTTGGGATAGCTGGCACCCCTTAAACTGTAAAACACTCATCTTCATTGTCATTAGCAGTGGGGCCAGCACAGGTCACCCCCACCCACACTGCTCTAGAGTTTCTCTCTCTCAAGCAGTAGATGCCCCTCTCTTAAAAGCTCACACCATAGCAGACAGCTCAAAAGTCCCTATTGGAGAACCACCTTCTTTCCCCAACCCCTCTCCCCCCTGCCCCCCAAACACACACACACACACACAGTCTGTCCCCAGAGTAACAAGCGTGGCTGTGAATAGGAGACAATAGAGGATTACCAAGCAGCAGGAGAGACAATTATAACCCATTGACCTGGCCTTGGTCTGGAGTTAGCAGGTATTTGTGGCAGGTCTGCCACCCCTCGGAGCATATTGGGAGACTGCTGTGCTGCGAGATTGGCTCCAAGAGGGGAGCAAAACCTTCCACAATGGCCAGCTTTAATTCTCCTCCAGGTGTGTGGCAGGGAGACTGGACCTGGGGGAAGGGGGATTGCTGCTATCCCTGGGGAGGAGAGGGGGTGAGTGGTGGAGGGAAGGAGAGAGATAGATAATGAATGAGAGGGGCAGGGGTGCAGAAGGGAATATCTGATCAGCTGTGACACACACACACCCCAGCCATTGCCATGAGACTCAGCCCGTCATTCTCCCCGGGGAGATGAAACTGAGGAAAGATGGGGTATCAGAGAAAAGCATTCCGGCAGCAAGATCTCCCAGGCTGCAGAGCCAGCCTCCTGGGAAAGGCTGGGATCCCCAGGCCTTGGAACCCATAAAGCTATACTGGCTGGAGGATGCACTGGAGGGGATGCGCCTGCCCTGGCTTCTGGGAGAGAGAGAGAGACGAGATGGAGCTTGATGGGGCTCTTCCCTCTCCACAGTCTGATCCCGGCAGATCTTGCTACTTAATACTCATCCCTCGTCTCATCGCTCTCCCTGGCCTGAGCTGGGTGGCTGCTTAAATCACTAAGACAGAGGGCACCTGCATCCCCTAACCAGGACGTTCCTTAGGGGAGAAACCGAGGCCGTGTTGTTTAGACGGGGCAATAGAAGCCAGGTCCCAGCATGGGCCGGGGACAGGGGACCGTTTGAACTAAAGCGTATTCTTCCCACCTGCGCTGACGTGCCGAAGCCTTGGGCAACGGTCCGTGAGCCGGAAGATGGGGAGCTAGACAGAGCTGGAGGGCAGGGGGGTCATCTCTTGGGATGGCCCTCCACCCTGGACTGCAGGGACAATCATGCACTTGATGTGGCCCTCCTGCTCCCCGCTGGCCCCTGGCAGCAGCTCCAAAGTATCTGGGGGACTGGCGCAGCATGGGGATGCCACAGCAGGGCTGTTATCGCATGGTCCTGGGGGGCAAAGCACCCTGCCCTGGCACCTCCTCTCAACAGGGGAGCGGATGTGTCAGCAGGCCCCTGTTAAACCAGGAGATGTCCCAGCATGGCCCATCCAGGCACGAGCCCCGGGTGGCACGTTCTAGGGACCCAGCGCCCCGCTGGCATTGCCCTGCTCTGAACGACCTATTTTGGCCCCAGCATGCAAGGGGAGATCAAAGGCTGGAAGTGGCAGGGCTGTGTGAAGGGCTCGGCCCCTGTGAAGATGGAGCCCACCTGGCGGGGGCTGGAGTCACACATCCAGCAGCAGACAAATGGGGACGCCATAAACGCTGGAAGCGTGAAGCCACCGACGGGTGGCTGCCAGCCAGACCGCGGTGCAGGGTGAGTCACAGCAGCTGCCCGCACAGGTCCAGTGCCCAGCTTCACTGCCGGGGTGTGTGGGGGGGCGGGGAGGGCTCCTGGCTACTCAGGGAGGCAAAATCCTCATGGGGGACCCCATAGAGACCGAGCTGCTCCCTGAAACCGCTCCTCAGAGCCCAGAGCCTGGAGACTTTGCGAGAGGAGCGGTGGCTGGAGGAAGCTGGCAGGGAGGAATGAGGGCTACAGGAGCAGCTCTGTCTCCAGTGGGTCATGAGGGGAGCCCGGGAGCAGTAACCGGCTGTAATGCTCCTGCTCCCGGTGTCACTGGGGGACGCTGCTGGATGGCTGGCGTGGGCAGGGCAGTGCTGTAGGGAAGCTAACTCTGCCTGACCAGCCTCCAGGTCCCTTCCTGTAGCAGGCCGCTTCTCCAGGCTGGCTGAGCGGCGGGAGGAAGCCGAGCCCCCCATTCCTGCAGGGCTGCCTGTGATCCAGCTCCTCGTGGCAGCTGCCAGCCCAGGTGAGGCTGTGATGTGCCGAGAGATCCCCTCCCTCTCGCAGCCGGGTGCGGGGGCACCCCACAGGCCATCACTGCAGAAGGGTTCGATAGGAGGCACAGCCCCACCTAGGCTCTCATCTCCCCGCACAGCCCGCTTCCACAAACAGGCCCCTCCTCGCTGTGTTCTCCGGCATATCTATGGCTGCTGGCCATGTGTTGAGCCCACAGCACCTTGGAGATGCCCCTACCACAGGGAGGGACCACCCCTCCCTCCCTCCCTGAGCGATGAGAACTGAGAAGCCCACAGGATGGAGAAGGGAGACACAAGACCTGTCCATCAAGGTGGGGGGAGCCCTGCAGACTGTGCCCCAGTACCAGAGGTCGGTGCAGAGAGCCCCAGGGCTCCCCAAAGGCCCGGCGCTGGGGGTGCTGGAGCTGAGGAGTAATCCCAGAGACTGGCCTGTAGGGAACAGAGCCCTTATTAGAAAGGCTGCCCCATTCTATTGAGCTTAGTGCTAGCCTGGAGACCACAGGAGGAGATGGTGAGGGATCTCTCTTTTGATCTGTTTGACCTCAATTGTACGCAAGGTCTGAGAACAAAATTTTGAAAGAGAGAGCAGTTAAGGACATAGAGGTAAATGGTAATTGGGATAAAATACAACATGGTTTTACAAAAGGTAGATCATGCCAGACCTACCTGATCTCCTTCTTAGAGAAGATAGACAAAGGAAATGAAGTATATCTAATCTACACATGGGAAATTATTAGTTACATTGGAGAAGATGGGGATTAAGATGAGAATTGAAAGGTGGATAAGGAACTGGTTAAAGGGGAGACTACAACGGGTCATACCGAAAGGTGAACTGTTAGGCTGGAGGAAGGTTACAGTGGAGTTCCTCAGGGATCGGTCTTGGAACCAGTCTTATTTAACATTTTCATTAATGACCTTGGCACAAAAAGTGGGAGTGTGCTAATAAAATGTGTGGATGACACAAAATTGGGTGGTATTGCCAATATGGAGGAGGACCGGAATATCATACAGGAAGATTTGGACGACCTTCTAAACTGTATTAACAGAAATGGGATGAAATTTAATAGTGCAAAGTGACAAGGTCATGCACTTCAGGACTAACAACAAGAATTTTGCCAGAAGATGGGAACTTATCAGTTGGAAACAACAGAGGAGGAGAAAGACCTGGGTGTATTGGTCGATCACAGGAAGCCAATGTGATGTGGCCAAGGAAAAGTGTAATGCAGTCCTGGGATGCATGAGGCGAGGTAGTTCCAGTAGAGACAGGGAAGTGTTATTACCATTATACAGGCACTGGTGAGGCCTCATATGGAATACTGTGTGCAATTCTGGTCTTCTGTGTTTAAGAAAGATAAAGAAAGAAGGGCCACTAGGATGATCAAAGATAAAGAAAGAAGGGCCACTAGGATGATCAGAGGGATGGAGAACCTACCTTAGGAAAGGAGACTTAAGGAGCTTGGCTTCTTTAGCCTAACAAAATGAAGGCTGAATGGAGATATGATTTCTCTCTATAAATACATCACAGGGATAAACACCAGGATGGGAGAGGTAAAGGCCAAGGTTGGCACAAGAACAAATGGATATAACTGGCCATCAATAAGTTTAGGCTTGAAATTAGATGAAGGTTTCTAACCATCAGAGGAGTGACGTTCTGGAACAGCCTCCCAAGGGGAATAATGGGGGGAAACCGTCTAACTTGTTTTGAGCAATTCAGTCCTTGGTTCGCTCCTTTGATTGGTCGCATTGAGAATTTTGGCCCTGGGCTCTCCCCTTTGATTGGTCGCATTGAACAGCCCTTGGCTCACTCCTCTGGTTGCGTTGAGAGGGTCCGTGCTCTGCCCTTTAACTCCCTCTGGCCGTTGTTATCAGCCCAGCCGGCTTGTGCATGCTGGCCTCCCCCTGCACTGCCCGGCAAGCACGCCAGCCGTCGATAAGGGCTCCCACGTGCCAAGAGGATCCGCACAAACGGCAGCCTTGAGCAGCAACTCCCCCAGCCCTGCCTATCGCTCTGAGGTCTCATCAGCAAGATGAGCGTCAGCCGGCAGGCACAATCTCACCCAGCACTTCATCGCCCGCCTCCAGTTCGCTCCTTGGCTGTACAGCTCCGGAGGATGGCTCTGAGCCAGCGTCTCCAGAGACTGACAGGGATAATGCTGCTGCCTGCATGTGCAGCACCAGATCCAAGCCCCGTGAGCCCTGCTTCACGGCAAGGGCCCCCCGGATACTCTGGAGGGACTCTGCTATGGGGACCCCAGAGAGACCTCTCTGAGCCACCGTCAGCTCAGATGGAGACCCTGTGCAGTGAGCAGGCTAGAAGGCAAACGGCAGAGGCAGAAACATACATGCCTCTACATACATGCCACCTAGCAACGGGCTTTTTGTCACTTCTGGCCTAACAGCAGAGGTGATGGCACGGACCACGATGTGGTCATCTAATACCGCGTCAGGCATCACACGCCCACATATAGCATCGTGTGATCACATGACAGGGCATGTGACTAGACCACTAGAGCACTTGGGGATGTGTCACACACGCTACCAGTCCAGAGGACCACGTGTCCTCTCAGCCAAGGACTGAGCACGGGACATCATGGGACCATGCCATGCTGAGCCAGTCACCTGTGCAGCCAACTAGACATGGGACTGCATATGGGTCCTTGTGATCACGCAGCACCATACCGCTCACTCTGTCACGCACCGGACCCGTGACATGTGATTGCACATAGGAGGTCATGTGATCACTGTGTACTCTGCCAACCAAGAGGACACGTGACCTCTCTGAAACCCCCTCTCTTTTAGGAAGTCGTTCCAGGTAGTTCCCCCAGCTGGGGGGTTCCCTCCTCCAGACCGCGCTGATGCTCCCCTGCCAGCCGTGGCTACATGGCAACATTAGGCCCCCACAAGCACGTCCACATCAGTCGTGCTGGGTTACGTGGCCGCTGGTTATAATGGGCAGGGACACAGCAGCCCCTTTGATGGCTGCTTCTGACTGGGTGTGAATAAATTCATCCCCACCTCTGTGGAGACGCACTCAGCCCCTGGAGAGAATGCAACTGCTCTGGGAAAGGGGCCCCCCAGGTGAAGGGCAGGGGTCCCCTGCCTCCCATGTCCGACACAGTAAACAGAGCTGCCTCCTTATCTTATTTACCTTCGAGTTCCAGCATCCCAGCCCACCTCAACTTCAGAGCAGCCCCTCTGAGTAGGTCCCATTCACTGCCCATTTGCCATGAACGCAGACAGACGAGGGGAGGAATGAGGGGCCAGGCGGAGCAGGGGAGGGGAGCTGGCAGGGAGTGCAAGGGGGGGCACATTTCACTGCCTGTGAGGACTCTGGCTGTCATGCTAAAGGGCTTGGCCATCCCCAGCATCTCTTGCTGGCATGGTGAGGAGTCCCACTGAGAGTGGGAACGGGGCAAGCAGTGAGCTCAGGGCAGCGGCAACACGGCTGGGGGACAACATCCCTGTGGAGGCCAGCGTGTCTGAGCATCCTGCATCGTCCAGACGGATGGACACACGAGCCTCAAGGACACATCAGCAAACACTGGACGTGGAAACAAATGGTGAGGACAGAAGCTGATAGTGCTAGTACGTTGGCCCTTACTCCATCCCTTTGCTGTGTCCATCTGTCCCTCCTGCCCTGTGACTATATCTTTCCTTCTTTCTTTCTCCCTCATTTCCTATTTTTCCCTGGTTTCTCCCTCTCTCCGGATCTCATGCATCAGCAGTTGTTGTCTGAGAGGGGGAGAGAGGATAGACAGGGACTCCTGCCACACCCCTCCCGGGCTGAGCCCTCCTGCGATCCATCCTTGCCCCTTGGCTTGAAAGCTCCGTCCACAGGTGTGCCAAGGCCCTTCTCACAATCCTGCGGTCACAGTCACAATCCTGCTGTCACCTCCCATCCTTGCTGGAGTGCTAGTTCCCCAGCTGGCTGCTTTCCACTCTCTACCGCATGCCTTCCCTGGAAGGCCCCTGGAAGCCAGGAGTGATGATGGAAGGACCACTTGATAGTGCCAGGGACTTTGTTTACAATCATCAGCTATACAAACACATCGTTTCTGTGCGAGAAGCTGCCAGGCTAAGGTGTGTGAGGGGGGGGGGGGGGGATAGTGGACTGGGGAGAGCCCCTTCCCCCTCCCTGCTCATCAGCCAGGAGCTGCTGACATCTGTTTTCATTGGGGATGCTTTGATGCCGGCTGTTCTTGATGGAAGGCAAACAGAGCCCTGGAGGCGAGTGAGGACAGGTTTCCAAACCTCAGGGGCTCCGGTGTCGTCTTGGCACAGCCATCAATAATGGTCCGAGGGGCCTCAGCTTTATCCTGGGCCTTGCAGGGGGCTCCAGGTCCTACAGACAGCTCTTTATGCGGTGTTGGAAGGACCCAAGTACCCAGATGGGCTTGCTGAGTGACCAGTAACGCGGCAGGAGCAGGCAGGGAACACGGATATGTGGGATCAGAACAAGGGGCCCAGCTAGGCCAGTGTAGCCCCCTTCCTGTCATGCCAAATCATATTCCTGGCCCATCGAGCCCAGAATCTCCACTGACCAAGGGTCCCTCTACTCCACTATCCCTTCTCTGACAGAGGCCAATGGCGGATACTACAAAGGAGAGCGTAACACCCCCATCTTACGCCAAACAGTGCTCCATGCATGGCACCCTGGGCAGGCATTTCTTACTGACCTCAGCTGGTGCCACCTATCTGCTGCATGACCTTAAGTGCCCAGATACCACGGTGATGGGTTTAGTGTAAGAACCTACGTGGGCTTTTGCTGCCTTGGGCTCCCCATCCCCTGTAGAATGGGGCGGGGGTCACCCTTCCCTCCTCGACTGAGGCTGAGATTCTCAGGTGGAAGAGCCCATTAGTATTGCCATGGCAGTATACAGCAATAAAGTTATGGTTACAGACCGAGCTGGGCATGCGGCGGGTGTCTCCATGGAGGCAGGCTCAGAGCCATTTCCTGCTTAACCGTCAGTGTCTCCGGAGCTCCTCACCTTAAAGGCTTTTCGGCAGAACCAAATGCACCCGGGCCAGGCGCCCTGGGCTTCTGATCATACCACGACGGCCTCTCACCACTTGTTTTCCCCCGGAGAGACCCATTGCCCTTGCTGCAGTGCAACTGCTCAAGCCAGGAGCTCAGAGACGGGGGAAGCTGTGGGCGTGAAACAACGGGGACGTTTAGCCCTGGACCCTGCCAGCAGCCTCTTTAAATCAGTGCTGCATGGTGAGTATGTTGGAGGTCAAATGGGCCCCTCAGTTTGTCCCCAGGCTCTGCCATGCTCCCACATGTGTGGCTCAGCCAGTGGAGATGTCTAGAGTTACTGGCCCCTTCCGCCCAGAATGGATCCTGGCTCTGGGGTTACTAGAGGGGAAACTCTCCACAAAGGGTCAGACTTTTGAAGGAAGAGGCAGCAGGAAATCAAGTGCATTCCATGCTCTTGCAGGGAAAGGCACCGGTGTGTGTACAACTGTATTGCATACACCCCATCACGTGTGCAAGCGTACGTGCAACAGGAGATCATGTATCGCATCTGCCGTTCAAACCGGGATCCAAAGCGTCAGTTGTGGGAGGTCCTGGGGGAAATGTTCCTGACCCACTCATGTGAATTGTGAAAGCCAGGGGTCTGGGTAACAGTAGATGGGAGACAACTGCTTTGTGGCTGTTACTTGTGCCCCAGCACTGTCCAGCTGGAGGTTAAAGGTTCTGAAACCCTGAAGCGCACGCCAGTGATAAAAGTGATGATAAAATCCTTTGTGCCTCTATGGCTCCCTCCATCTGAGCATCTCAACGCACTTTGCACATACTATTGAAATAACCCCACGGGTGGTAAGTCAGGATCAGCATCCCCATTTTACAGATGGGAAAACTGAGGCACAGAGCATGGACGGGACTTGCCCAAGGGTCCATAGGGAGTCAGTGGCAGAGCCAGGAAGCCTGAGTACCAGTCCCCTGCTGTAACCACTAGGCAATACTTCCTCCTAAAGACATGAACAGAATCCAGGCATTCTGTCTCCCAGTCCCCTGCTGTTACCTCAACATCCATTCCTCCTTCCCTCAATTTCCAGATGAAGCTTCCCCATGGGAGCGAGGGAGAGACACAGCCATGTCTACCACTTTGCCCTTTCCCCAGGGTCCCTATATGGGCCATTTGTTCCCTTCCTTGTCCGAGTCCATCCCATGCAGCTGATGTTCACATCAAGGAGGGTTGGTGTGTGGAGGGGGTTGGGGGGGTGGAGAAGTTGATCCCCGATAAGCTGCTGCCAGCCAGTTCCCTAGGTGATATTAGCACCTCTTCCCAGTGTAATCATCACATGAGACAAAGCATTCCCACAGGAGAAGCCTAGGGAAAGAGGAAGCCATGGGAGCTGGCGCTCCCCCATTACACACACAAGCCAGAGGGAAGATCAACACTTTTGTTTATTTGAAGCTGCATTTTGTGGTTTGGGGGAACTTCCTGAATGGGGGGAGGTGAGAAAGCACCAGGTGAGGCTTAATTTAGGTCGTTAGCACCAAATCACATCTTCCCTCCCCCCCACCAATACTAAAACTTCAAAAGGGGGAAGGGGGGTCTGCGTGCTCCCAGCCCTGCTCAGCACCCCCATGGCGGGGGCAAAAAGAACCCAAGAAAATCCTATGCCCCTCACTAGCCCTTTCCACCCAGGGAACCATTGTATGGCCGGCTCTGCACTGCAGGTTTCAGACACTGATGTTCAGGTACCCACATGACTGCCCTAGTGCAAACCCCTAGTGGAGTCAGGGAAACCTGGGGAGGCAGTGTTACCTAGTGGATAGTGCACTGCATTAGCACTTGGGAGACCTGGGTTCTACACCCAGCTGTGTCACTAGCCTAGTGAATGACCTCAAGCGAGTCACTTCCCCCTCCCCATGCCTCAGTTTCCCCACCTGTAAAATGAGGCCAATGATACTGACGTCCTTTGTAAAGTGCTTGAGATCTACTGATGAAAAGAGCTAGGTATTATTATTTGCAACCGCGCTGTTTATCCCTGCTTGAAACCAGGAGACGCTGTATGGGTTCAGATCAGGGCTTAGAGCAGCTTTGCCTGCCTACACTAGGGGTTAGCGCGTGGGGCACAGCCCCACAGTCGACAAGGCCTACGTTAGTCTCTTCTATAGGGGCCCTTATACGGAGCAGAGTATCATCATCTCCATTTTGCACATGGGGAAACTGAGGTACAGAGTGTGAAAGTGACTTCTTAGTATCTATATTACAGCAATGCCTAGAAGCCCTGATCAGGGCCCATTGTGCCCAGCACTGTATCAACATACAGGAAGGAAAAGTCCCTTGGCCCAAAGACCTGAGAATCCATTAGAAGGCAATAAGTGTAATGAGCAACAGAGGCTTGTCTACACACAGAATGTCCTGGTGCTTGGGAAGAATGGAGTTTGGTGACGTGAGACTGACTGTGATTGGTCCTGGGCTGCACTCAGCAAGCTCTTCACAGTCCTGTTCAGACGTGATCTGATTCAGCAGAATGGACAAGCTGTGGGAGGCCAGAAGGGAAGCATGGGGAACAGTGCACAAAACCCAGTCTCCTTCTTTGGCCACCAGCCCGCCGCATCAGCAGCTGACTGCTTTGCATTGGCACCTATCTCTGGGATAGGGTAGGTCCCCTTTGAAGTACACAATAATACATTCATTTCTGTAGCATCTTTCATGCCAAAGGGCTTAGTAAACCGAGGGCAGGTCCACCAGTGAAATGGAGCCACCTCTGGGGCAAAAGGCAGCAGTAGTTTAACAGTGCACAGCAACACTATGCAGCACTTTGGGATGTAATAAGGGGCATTATCTAGATAACTGTCAAAGGTATTTATAAGGCACTTATCACCTTAGTATCCAAGCGCTGAAGCAAATGGACCATGAAGAGATGCAAGCCCTTAGTCTTCTGATGTGAAGCCAGATACCTGATCCACTAGGCCACATGGTCACACAGCATCCTGGGGGGTATTTTATGCCTTCCTCTGAAGTATCTGTTATTGGTCACTGCGGGAAACTAAAAGAGAAGGTGTGGAGCTGTTAGCATGGGACTGACTGTGCCCATGAGTGGGTGTCATGCCAGCATGGAAGTGACTATGCTAATGCATTGCGTTAAGCATCTGATGTTTCCAGAGGCCCCAGCAGACTCCAAATGAGCTGAGCGCACATGCAATTGATTAAAAAAGTGATGCGGTTTCTTTCCTGACAAGGTTTCTTTCCTGACAAGCACTCTGTGGAGTGCTTACCAAACCTAGATGGACCATTGCTCCAGTCTGGGGTGGCGTATCGCTACCGGTGCTCCAGAAGGGGTATATTTGGTCATAAAGGACAAAAGTGAAAGGAAACCAATCACACTTTATAATCAGGACACTCCAATGGCAATATCATTATAGTTCAGTCGCAGGGTGGTTACGCGTTTTGATACTTAATTCATATAGCTAGAAAGTTCATTACATGACTGGGAATGACAACAGTGCATAATTAATATACATGGATTCTACTAGTACATATGAATTAGAGGGGTAATAAGTAGTAACTCAGCCATGAAGATAACCTTCCAGTTATGTGATGTCATGATAATTGCACACTGAAAGGCAAAGTTGCAGTGAAACTCTCCTGTAATTGTAATAACCTTATTAGAAAGGGTGACTCAGATATCTAGCTCTAAAAGCAACCCTTGGTTAGAAAGGCCCAGGTTTGCTTTAGAGATACATTTCTCACATAGTAGCTACAATGAATACAGAGGCTTCTGACCAAGGATACAAACGCAGTCACCAGATATTACCCAATGAAGTCTCATAATCCTCCTGTGTGGTAGGTCGGTATCGTATCCCCATTTAAGAGTCTCAAAGCACAGGGAGATGAAGGGACTTGCCTGAGTCAGTTGCAGAGCAGCTGGGCAAGGCACTCAGAAGAGTTCTGACTTGCAGCCCCCTGCTCTTACCACTACACACACTCCTTCCTGGAGCTAGCTATGAACCCAGGAGCCCTGGGTCCCAGTCTCGTGATCTGCTGTTAGAGACACTCCCTTCCGGAGATGGCCATAGAACCAGGGAGCCATGACTCCCAGAACTGGGTGCCAACCACTGGAAATAACCCTGCAGGCCGGTGCACGCGGTTGATGTGTAGCTGAATGGAGGGGCACTGAGTGTGATTGGGGGTACACTGTAAAGACTGAGTTTCTGAGTTGAATGGGGTGGGGTGGGGGGGAGTGCAGCTGCTCCTCCCAGAGACGTTCAGAGCTGGAGGTGGCCTGGTCTAAAGGGGTGTTTCAGTTCCAGTCTCAGTCCTGGATTTGAGCTCCTTTTATGGGAACTTTTGTAGTGTTGAGCTCCCTCCTGGGTCCCTTTCAGCACGGCCTGTGTGCGCCAAAACCCCAGACCAGCACCGGGGCTCAGTAGCGCGGGCAGAGAGCATTTAGAGGGAGACAACCGAATTCCAGTGGCAACCGAATTCCAGTGGTGGGGCCTTGGGGCAAGGGTTGAAGTGGGGGCAGGGCCCGGGCAGGCGCTGGCTTGGTTTCCCAGATCGTCCCCCCTTCTGCTGTGATCTCTGCTTCCAGAACGCGCCACTTACGCCATCCGTGCAATGGCAGCTCAGTGCCTCCACCCCCTGCCTCCACATTCCAGGGGGGCGGAGAGTGCCTGTGGCCAGGGGCGTTGAGTGGGGGCAGCAAGGACTCCGAGGGAGGGAGTGTGGAGAGAAGGGAGTACAGCTTTCCCTTGCCAGGCGAACACAGTTGCTTGATTCTCACAATAAATGGCAGGTGGCCACCAAGTTGGCCAGGGGCAGCGATACCAAAGGGACACACTGTATCAAACCCCATTGCCTCTGGAGAACGCTGCTCCGGACACAGATATACAAAGTACTGGCTATTGGCCCACGTCCGTCTGCTGTCAGCATCCTCCCCATGTAGGTTTTAGCCTGACTTCTCCTGAGAGGTACCAGGGCTCTTCTTTGGCACAACCCCAGTGCCAGGGTGGGCGAGTTCCCAAGGTCACCTGTGGTGGGGAGCACATTGGGCCACTAGCTAGAGCTGCAAGCTAGCCCATCACCTCCCACTGCAAGGAACCAGGGAACCTGCGAGGCCCTCTGCAGTGGGTTGCTAGCCATTCATCTGAGCAAGGGGAGGCACAAACCCCCTGGGGCATCACTAGGTGCAGGCTGGGAGGGGAGTAACTGCGTTCTTTCCCCCACAAGACAAGTCACCAGCCACTGGATGCTATGGTATCCTGCTGGCCAAAACTCCCCCCTTGTCCCCGACCCCAGCTCTCACGCTCCATGCCCCGGCTGAGGTGCTGAAGTCCAGCGCTTGTGGCTTTCCTGCACAGATGCCCCAGCGCTGTACGTTAAAAGCAGCAGGGAGCCACTACCACAGGCGTATGCCCCTTCTATGCCAGGTGTGTGCTGCTGGGAGAGGGGGACTGTATGAGTCAATCACCCTCTCCCCATTTCTGTTAATTCAGGTTGGTTTCTCCAACTGGGGGACACAACCAGCCACTCTGCCAAGCTGCCTCCCCCACCCCCTTTCTCCTCCCTCACAGGCTCTTGCTAGGTAAGGTTCCTCCTTCCTTCTCCAGCTGCTGAATGACTTGCAGGGAAGCCAGAAGGGAAGGTTCTGCCCCTGTCTGCAGAGACTCTTCCAAGCTTTCAGGGCTGACACATGCGAAGTGCTAGCAATAGCCTGCAAGCGAGCCCCTGCTCCCTCCTGTAATCTCTCTGTTGGATCCAAGCTTGGAACTTACTGGAGCCTGAGCCTCTCAAGTGTCTTCTCCTCCCCAGATGGGAGCGCCTTGCCTTGAGCCACCTTCCCATGTAGGAGGAAGCAGCTACCAGACTGCTGGAGGGATGCAACCCAGTGAATAAACTGAGGAAAGCAGCAAGTTTCTATTTTGGGGCAGGGTGGGGTGGGGAGGAAAGGGGAAATGGATGAAACAAACTTGGATGCTATGAAGGTTCTTCAAGCACAGCAAGGACCCTGGTAAAGAAAGGAAGGAAGGAAGAAGACGGATGCTCTGCTCCAGCCATCTCCATGCACTGTATCAATTTTTGTTCTGGGCACTTTATGATCACACGTGGTCTTAAAGGTGCAAGAAGTGGGGTGGTTTTTTCCCTGATACCTCCTTTCCTGCTGTTACTGGGGGTTTCAGACTAAAAAGGAGGGGACACCGCTCCTTAGCTTCACCCCCAGGAATGTGCCAGCTTTAAGAGATCTTTGCAGCTTTGGGAGCTTTTGAGAGCACTCAGCTTAGAGCTGATTTAGTTCATTTTATGTATTTATCTCTTTTTTTTCCCTTTTGGCAAGCGACATGCAGCAGTACGTCAGCCTCCAAAACCTTTCCATGTAAGCGCTTTTTTCTTTCCTCCCAGCTAGTTTTGTTCCAATTATTTGCAACAAGGTTTAATCAATAGTGTATTAGTAGTAGACAGAATAACCCCCAAACAAAACCCTGTGTATTTTTTTCTCTCTCTCTTTTGTTTCCAAATACAGATGTTTCCAGCTCTTAATGCTCTCCTGTCAAACCCAGGTACGTTTGCAACAGACTGTTTTACTAACCAACCCCCCCTCAAAATGCAAAAAGTCAGGTTACGGTTTTTTAGATTTACTTGTGGAGTTCTTTCTTTGCAACAAAACCAAATTGTTTAAAGACACAGGGCTGCAATAGCATTCAAACCCAAAGTGCCCAAAGCTCTTTTGGAAACTCGAGTAATTGCTTTTTTTTCCCTGTGGTGCATTGCTTTAATCCTAAAGGTGGCATGCATCAGTTTGTGTTCGGTGCTTGAAAATAAATTGGCTAATGTTGTACTCTCAACTGAAATCAAAATGTTACCTGTGCGTTCTGTTTTGCTAATGCTGACAATACTGATTTATTATTAAAGTTATTAAACATAGCACAGTTTTAAAAGTTAAGGAGCTCTCTCCTGCAAATACCTATGCATGCGGGTAACTTTACTCATATGAGTAAACCTAGGGGGTAGATTCTAATCGCAGACCAGCATCGCTCAGGAGTAACTGTACAGTTACACTGGCCTGAGAGCAGAATCTTGCCCAAGGAACTCAAATGACACTACTCATGTGAGTAAAATTACTTGTGTGCATGTTTGAAGGTTCAGGACCCATTGTAGGACTGGATAATCATGGAGGTAAGACTAATTATTTTAATTGTGTCCGAAATGAAATTGTGTCTATCTAGGAGTAGATGTAACAGACAATTAAGGGCAGTGGGATTGTTCCTGTGTGTAACTGCTCACAGGATTGGGCCTTAACCCCTAGATAACGGGTACATTGTGCTGTATAGGACCCTGGTCTATTTCGCTAGAATATTGCTCATTGAGGGGAAATGCTCCATTCCAGAAATATACAAAGTTGAGATTTTTGGGACCTGAGTCTCCTCTCACACCAGTTTCACACCAGTGTGACTCCCTCAGGCCAGACCTGCAACTGGTGTAAATCAGCACTGACATCAGTGGAGCGATCCCAATTTACACCAGCTGGGGATCTGTCCCAATCACTTCAGTGGAGTCACTCCTGATTTACGCCAGCATGAGTGAGAGCAGAATCAGGCCCGTTGGTTTTAAATCCAAAGTCAGAGCCGCTTGCTGTGGCTTGGGGTTTAACCCCCCCACCCCCCCATTCCTTTTAAAGATGCAGTGTCCCTTTTTGTGATCTCAATAAAAGCCTGGGCTATTAAAATGCACTGTTCCATACCAGCACCCTCTCAGCTAGGCTCAAAACCGTTCTAACAGGCCAGCCTTGGATTCCTGAACATGCACTCCGGACCTTTTTAAGGTAAATGCCTTTGAAAACAAGAGGGGAACGGAGGTGCCTTTGATGGGGACTGAAACACCCCCAAAGCCTCTAAAGCGAATCCTTGCTGGACGTGAGATCCTAGACCCTTCTCCCCTCCCCCCCCCCCCCCATTCAACACACGAACACACAAAAAGGCTCAGGGATGGAGCCTGTTATGAAGCAGAAATTAGCACAATGGTGTTGGGCCTGGTTTTATTGCCCCCTTGGGGGCGGGGGGCTCATTGGATGGTGCTGTGAAAGGTGGTGCGGAGTTTTCCCTTGAACTGCCTGCAGCCTTTCCCCCACTGAGGGTGTACGGCAGGCGGGGCGGGAGAGGGGGCAAGCTGGCAAAGGCCAGAGCCATGCTTGAGCTCCTGTGTGATGAGCAGCTGTCTCTGGGACGGCTGATCACCAGTTCCTTTGGCAGCAGCAAGGGGTCGATCCCCCCCAGCAGCCACACTAAAGACCTGTGAAGATTCCATATAGATAATGTTTGCTGTGATCTTTGCTAGACCCTCTCTGTCCTCCTTTGTGAGGGAGGTGGGGAAGAGATGGGGAGGGGAGGGAGGGAGAGAGAGAGAGGTTTTGCCCTGTGATCTGAAATGAGCGGAGGCTGCTGAATGCTGAAGGAAAAGGTGGGAAAGATCACTCAAGGGGAGAATGAAGCAGAGCCAAAAAAGAAAAAAGCAAGAGGCTTTTGGATGAAGTAAAAGGAGCAGCTCCAGGAACTCAGGGAGAGGGGATTTCTACCTGGCTTATCAGCTCCTCCTGCATGCATGCCTCCCCCAGAGGAAGGCACAAGTCCCGTTTCCCCCTCCCCCCCCCCAACGTTGTCAGGGTTCACAGGTCCAACATGATGCTATGAGTCCTGATGGATGGGGACAGACAGCAGCAGGGCTAGGAAGGGTCCCCCTTGAGCTCAGCTGAGTTGAGACCCCGCTGAATTGAGGGGGTGGGGGAAAGAGCCCTGCTCCAGAAGCCAGCCTGAGTCAAAAGGAGACAATTGCCTTCTTTGCCAAAGGGTCTGGTCCTGTGAGGTGCTGAGTGCTCGGAGCCTGGGCAGGACTAGACTGTTCACCTGATCACAGCCGTGCAACACCAAACTCTCCAGAAGTGACTCTGGGTGCCCTACTTGGGAACCCTTAAAAGGCTCCTGATTTCCAGACCGTGCTGGGCACCCACCATCTGAAAATCAGGGCCCTTTAGAGCATCTCAACGTTGTGCCCCAAAAAATGGAGACATCCCAAATCACTAGTCACTTCTGAACATCTTAGCGTGGATGCTGGATCTCCCGGGGACTCTCTTGGTCTCCTCCTACATTGGGCTCGTTGGGCCACCCTCATTCAGGCTGGTGAGCACTCGCACAAGCACTCGTGGACGTCAGTGAGGCAGCTCGTCTAAGGGCTCACAAGTATGCGTTAGTGTTGTACAATCGAGTCTGTTGTGAATGTCCTGTCTTTAGTGCCCCACTATAAATAGAATAGTCACACTTTAAGGGTCCATTCAGACATTGTTTATAAAGGATTAATACGTGATGAATAGCTGTTACAAGCATGTGACAGGTATGAGCCGCCTACAGCACTGATAATTATAAGCACATCAGTAGAAGGTGTTATAGATGGTTGTAAGCCATGGTTACAAGCAACCTGTCAGACTCTGAAAAACCACTTATTAAAGCATCTATTAACCCTTTATTAACTATTTATAACTAGAACCTTGATAGAAAGTGTGACCATAATATAAAATAATAGAGGAGAGCTCCCACTTATGGCCAGATTTGCAAAACTGCTCAGCATGAGACATGCTGAGGCCTCTGGAAAATCTAACCACCTATTTAGATGCCTTAATGGAAGCTGAGCCTGATGGTGCGTTCTGAGCCTGTCTGAAAAATCTGGTAATAATGTCACAAGTAGGTATGTGAAACATACCCTACCGTGCGGATTTACTGTAGAAAAGCTATTAATACAGGGAGATCCAATCTGTGTTTAAGTTACCAGTTTTTATTATTATTTATTCTGTGTAGTACTGTGGGAGACGTGGTCACGACCCAGAACCCCATTGCTGCCTTTCCTTTTACAGCAAGAAATTCTGAGCCAACTAGGGTGACCAGACGTGGGACTGTCCCAATTTTTCGTCCTTTGTCCCGCGTCCTGACGGACAGGTCCCAATTTTTGGGTCCTTTCATCTGGTCACCCTAGAGCCAACCCAGTGGCCCATGTCACTGCTCTGTGAATGTTTCAGATGAGCTGAAGTTAGTGCTGTAGATAATCTCTGACCAGCACTCAGATTCCCAGAGAAATTTGGGGCAGATTCAATGGCAAAATGCTCCGTGACCGGAATGGGAGCAGGGTTGCACACCAATTTAGCAATAGGCATTTAAGATCTCAGTTCGGCTATGGTAATAGCTGGGTGAAATCCTGGCCCCACTGAAGTCAGCTGGGGTAAATCACTGGTGTTCCACTGAAGGCAATGGAGCGACTTTACAGAGTTGAGGATGGATTTACCTAGGTGTCATGCACAAGCTAAAGATCTACATTCTAGCTGAGATTTGTAAAGATGCCTAAGAGATGTGGACTACAGCAGTTTCAAAAATCCAAGTGTTTCAACATTTTTTCCCTAATTTTCTCACGGAAATATTTTGGTTTTCCAATAACAACAAAAGAATTTTTCCAGCTTTCGATAACCAGTGTTGGTAAATTTTTTCTGCTGTTAGTAAAAAGTTCAGATTTTGAAAACTCTATTCTGAAAATTTTTGCTGCAACCAAAACAAAAAAAGATATTCTAAACTTTATTTATTTATTTTTTTACCAAAAATGGAATATTTTTACAAAAAAATATTTTTCAGTTTCCATGTTTTAAAATGAAAATCTCAGTCATTTTGATCAAACTAAAATTTTTCCACAAATATTTGTATTTTGATCAAAAAGCTATTTCTTGTCATGTCCCATCCCACCCCCAAAAAAGTTTAAATTTAAAAAATGTGACCACCCTAATTGCATGTACAAATCTCTTAAGGAGCTTTGAAAATCTCAGTCTTAGCTCTTAAAATCAGGGATTCCTACTCCACTTGCATAGAGATTAAATGAAGCCTTCTCATACCAATAAAATGCATAGTTAAAGACAGTGATTGAAGTTTAACTGCTCCGTGATAGCTCTGTATCGTCATAGGAATTGAGGATTATCAGCATTGTAGTCAACCAGCATGTCTGTAGTAATTAGCTGGTGTTTACCATACAATAACTCTTCTGTTGGGGAGCGTGTGTTTCTGCTAGGGTATTAGCATAAGTCACAAAGCCTGCTTGGGTACAATACACACTTTATTTAGCAGCCGTTTGGAGTGCCTGAACCACTCCAAACTGATTCTGCTGTCAGTTACACTGGTGTAAATCAGGAGTAATGCCACTGAAGTTAATGGAGTTATGCCAGTTTAAATCAAAGGTTGAGCTCTAGATTCTGCTCTCACATCAGAATCTATAGTCTCTCCTGGCCAGTGAGGAGCAGAATTTGGACCTCTCCTTTGAGGAGAAGAGCGGGGAATTCGGTTGATATGCTTTGACACACATGCATGTTGCGAGGGTTATAGCCAGAGCAGCACATCATGTTTGCACGTAGATCCACAAACACATCAGTCTTCTCTGGTTTCCTGCATTGATAGACAGATTCGGTTTGTTGTCATGTTTGCTAAAGTTTAGGAAGCTTCCAAGGCAATTCAGGCCTGGTTTGGAGCAAACTTGGGCCGGTGTACGGCATTGAGTTGATCCTGTTTGAAACAAGCGGCCAGCCACCTATTGTTTGAACAGGAGACCAATGGTTTGGACCCAAGTCTCATGTTGAGCTTTGTGGTCCTGATGCTGAAAGCAAAATTTGGGGCAGGAAACTTCACCCAGATTGAAACCAAAGGGAAACATTCTCCCAAAACCCAGTGAAATGAAGCCACAGAGCCCTGCGTGGTTGTAGTCATGCCCTCTGTGTTATGGTTACAGAAGCGTGCTTGCATGTATGTTGCTGATTTGGTAACACAACGCCTAGTTGCTCCTCACACATACATGGAGCTTCCAGCTCTGAGCCCCCACTGTGGCCTCAACACTTGAGTTAATTGACACGTACCAGAGCGGGATTCTGCCCATCCTTAGCTGAGTCAAAGAGGAGAATGACTTTCCCAAGAGTAACCCTACCATTTGCTACTGGTGAGCCACTGTGCTTTAGGAACCACATTCAGTTCTCAGTTCCGCTCAGCCCATCTCATGGCTGGCAGTGAAGGGCGGAAGCCGAACCCAGGGTGTTTACTGTTTAGCTGTTTTACCATACTGTGATTTGTAGAGACTGGCTAAGAAAGAGCCCTCTCCCCCTACACACGAGAGAGAGCCTGGCTCACTCAGGGTGGTGTATGTTTTGTTGTTAGCCTGGGTTTTGAAGCCTTGATGTTCTTTTGTATTTCTGTCCCTCCCAGCTGGTGGTTCTTGTGCACAATTGTATGACAGGATTGATTATGATGGGGGAAGGGCTCACTTCCGATGTATGTCTTATGTTCCTAAAAGCTCATGCTTCAGGGTTTCAGCCAGCTGCCTGCAGGGGTCAGGAAGGGATTTTTTTCCTCCTCTCCCAATGTTTTTGGGGTTTTTTAAATTGTTAATCTCCTTCCTCTGTAACATCAGGGATGGCCACAGCTGGAGATGGGACACTGGACAGGAAGGACCAGGGTTCTGAGGTGGCACCGAGCATTCTCTCTCCCAGGTGCTTGGCTGGCTGGTTCTTACTCCCATGCTCACAACGCCAGATGTGGGTTCCGGAAGGAAGATTGGCAGTGACCTCTGCAGCCTGTGGATCCCTTGCCACGGTTATCTGGGTATCTCTCACTTAACCATTTCCCTGCCTCGGGCACTGGTGCACCTTGGTCCCTCCTGTTCTCTGCCTGCGGCACATCACAGTCTAATCTCCGGTGGGCTGTCATACTTTGGCCGAGTTTCAGTTGTTGGGTGTAGTGTGCAGGTGCTGGGTGGTGCTGGTGGCCTGTGATATACAGGAGGTCAAACTATATAATCTTGTGGTCTCTTCTGGCCTTAAACTCTATGACCTTAGGTCATCAGTGGCTCAAACAACGGGCAGTAATACTATTGGTCCTTTGCTCTCGGAGATTCTGACATAACATCTGCTTCGGGATCCTGGAGGCAGCTGGGAGGCTCTGGGTTGCAGTGGGGTCCTGGAGGCAGCTGGGAGGCTCTGGGTTGCAGTGGGGTCCTGGAGGCAGCTGGGAGGCTCTGGGTTGCAGTGGGGTCCTGGAGGCAGCTGGGAGGCTCTGGGTTGCGCTGGGATCCAGGGGGCAGCTGGGAGGCTCTGGGTTGCGCTGGGATCCAGGGGGCAGCTGGGAGGCTCTGGGTTGTGCTGGGATCCTGGAGGCAGCTGGGAGGCTCTGGGTTGCAGTGGGGTCCTGGAGGCAGCTGGGAGGCTCTGGGTTGCAGTGGGGTCCTGGAGGCAGCTGGGAGGCTCTGGAGGTTCTGGAGCCTAGGGCCAGCAGTGAAGTTCTGGTTTGCCCTTCACTTCTGGCATGATTGTTGTCACCAGTCAACAATGGTGGTGCCAGCGCATCAGCAGGCCCCTCTAATTCAGGTTTGGCTAGCGTGGATCAGAAGTGTTGGCCATAGACCTTGAGTGCTACAGCTGACTTGCCATTCGCTGATTTCCAGCCCCTGTTTTCTAGTATTTGTCAATGTTGAGAATGAGCCTGGCTCCCAGCAAGGGTCCTGGGGTACCCAGAGAAATGTGTGAGACATGCAGCAGCAGGCTTTGTGTGCTGATAGCACAGCGAGGTGGTGGAAGTAGCTGGCGTTCTCTGTGACATACTCCTGCAGTTTGCATGGGCATAATCTTCCAGGAAGACCCTCGAATACACATTACTCCCAGGTCTTTTGTGTCAGAGCCCCTGGCAATACAGCAGGGACAGGACAACCCAATCCTTTATTTTATTATCAGTCATGATAACTTCATGGGGGCGCGGAGGACTCATTCTTTGAGAAGAATTCGGCTTCTTTCCCATGGTCTGTATTTTGCTCTTGTTCTGTTGTTACTAACGACAGTGAGAGTCAGGGGGAGGAAGGGGGACACATTCACTACTTCATCTGTTCTACTTTCTCCCCAGCTGTGCTAACAAGTCCTGAAGTGTTTGAAGTGTTTGAAGAATCACATTCACAAGGTGGCCAGATGCCATGACGTTGGGCACGGAATAGATAGACACTTAGATTGTAAGCTCTTTAGGGCAGAGATTGTCTTTTTGTTCAATGTTGGTACAGCACAATGGGGTCCTGCTCCAAGACTGGGGTTCCTATGAGCTACAATAATACAAGTAAATAATAATAATAATAGAATTATAGTGGACATATGGATGATGGTTATTTATGGTAGATGGAAGGTTATATCAGATAAGCAGATATTTATATCTGATAGAGAGTAATATTACATATAACATATGGAGAGACTGTCAAACTAGTAGAGAGGGTTATCGTGGATGGATGGATATCTTTCTATAGACACAGAGAGAGAATCGTCTTCCCTTTAGCAATCAGTTTTGCTGTTTTAGAGGAGTAGGACTTTGTGGGTGATAAGGCATAGGAGCCCAGGACTCATAACAATCCCAAGTAACAAAGAAATAAGAGAAACAAGTGGAATTGTTTCTCAACAGGACGGGTCTCTGAGTTTCCGGGAGGCAAGAGTGGGTCTTGGTTAGGTAGGTAGGTTGCTAGAGAAAGGCACCAGATTATCCCTTCTTAGAAGGTAGCCACCCGTGTATCCCCAGAAAAGGAGCAGGATGGGGAGCAGGAGTGCAAGCTTTTACACACACACAGCCTCTCACCCCTGATCCACCCACCCACGCAGCATCTCACCCCTTGATCCAGCACCTCTACTCGTCTGAGAGGAGCTGGGTCCATTTAGTCCCCTGTTGAGCCTGCCAGCTAGTTCCATCTGTGGTGGCAGGTGTTATGGGCACTGGACTGAGACTCATCTCACGTAGGTCTGCTAACGGCCATCAGGCAGCAATGGCTTTGGGTCACTGTCTGTTTGGAATGGAGCCAAACCAGAGGTGAAAGGCTCTGTATCCTATCTCTGCCCCCCAGGATGTCCTGGAATCTAAAACGTATACACACGTTTGCATGGAATGCAATGAAACTGCTTGGGGACTCTGGCCTGGGGTGCCTCTAATTTCAAGCTAGGTTCCATTATGTATGTGACCTCCTCTCCAGAGTACCAAACTCCATCCCCTGTCCTCTATGTCTCCTGACCAGGATGTCCCTTTGTTGGTTCCTGACTATATCCTAGCCACTTCCATGGCATGCTCCTCAGGGTCCCAGACCCCATCCCACCACCAGTAGCGTAGCCAGGGAGGAGCAGGGGGAGCGGCCGCTCCCCCCGTGAGCAGAAGTGGCGCCTTAAAAAGGAAGCGGCACCTTTTTTTAGCAGAGCTAAAAAAAGGCGCCACTCCTTGCACTCACCCGGCCGCGCTCCGGGTCTTCGGCAGCATTTCAGCGGCGGGTACCACCGAAGACCCGGAGTGAGTGAGGACCCGCCGCCGAAGTGCCGCCGAAGACCCGGAGCGCCGCCGGGTGAGTACAGCGGGAGGCGCCTTTTTATAGTGCCGCTCCACCTGTGCTCCAGACCTGGGTGCGCTACTGCCCACCACCCTGCATGAGCTCTCCCGCCCAGGATGGCCCAGTGATGGCTCCCGACTCCATATCCTCGCCATGTCTGTGGGGCTGTCCAAAACAAATTGATTTTATTTTTCCCTTTGTAAACAAAGGGGGAGAATCAACCGTCTCCTAATTTTAACCAGTACGTGAGGGACCAGGGCGCCATGACAGACCAGCTGAGCCGAAGGCAGATCAGGGAATACCAGCTCTACAGCCGGACCAGTGGCAAGCACGTCCAGGTGAACGGCAAAAGGATCACCGCCACAGCAGAGGATGGCAACAAATTCGGTAAGGAGTTGGAGATGTCCCCATCCCACCAGAGCACATGGCCAGATCTCAGCCATCTGTGATGGAAAGAGACCGGCTGGTAGGGAATGCGCTTTAATTCTGCGCTATTATCCTGTGGCTGTATCAGTCACATCTGGAAATGGTTGTCGGCCCTGCAGAGATTCCACATCTGGAGCCTGGTCAGAGAGGCCAGTGCCAACACAGGGATGAGTCACACTGCTTGGGTTAGATTGTGAACTCCATGGGGCAGGGACTGCCTCTTTGTTGTGTGTGTGTGTGAGGCACCTAGCACAACGGGGCTTTGATCCATATCTGGGGCTCTTAGCTGCTATCACAATAGGGGTCTATACACCTGGGTTCTATTACCAGCTCAAGGAAGGGAGTGGGGTTTACTATTTAGAGCAGAGTTGGGTTGGGCTGGGTATTAGGACTGTTCCCAGTTCGGAGAGGGAATGAGACCTAGTGTCTAGAACAGGGACGCCCTGAGTCATGACTCCCAGGTTTTATTCCCACCATTGCCAGTGAATCACTGTGCCACATCCCTGCTCCATGCCTCAGCTTCTCTGTCTGTAAAACAGGGATAACGGTACTACCCCCGTCCCTTTGGAGCGCTTTGAGACACTTGACTGAGATAGATACCCTGTATCAGGGATGCAAGTTAAGAAGGGTCACAAGGGTTGCTTTCGTATATATCCCCAAGGAAGAGACAGAGACCAGGAGACCTTCCAGTTTCATAGCCACAGCTTCACTTGCCATGCAACCAGCTGAACACTGGTATGTTCAGAAACTGAAAGACGACTTCCTGGCAATTGAGAATATCCAGGAACCTATGGCCAACATTTTAAAAGGTATTCTGGTCTAATATACAAAACAGGCTTGCTAAAGCCACTCCAGTCCATCCCTAGCATGTTTGGGACCGCGTCTCTGGGTGAAATCTTGACCCCATTGTATTCAAAAGTCCCTTTGACTTGAGGATTTCATTTCTCATGTGAGAATCCAGCAAAACGTATGGATTGTTGTTTATTTGTGGAAATATCTCTTGTAAAGGCAAAGTCCTGACTATCATCAGAGACTGTGATGCTTCAAACGTACAATGGCTTGTTATGGTAACAATCCAGCACTACTTTAGGGACAACAGTCCCAGATTCTCCTAGGTTGAAGTTACATGCAACTCTTGCTCAATTTATATTCTGATCAGTTTATTTGGGGGTTAAACCTAAATCTGATCTGAAAGTCATGGCTCTGAGATCTTGTTTGGATTTCAGTTATGCATATGCAGGCAACTGGACGATTAATACATTGATTTAACCTATTAGTTGAAGACAAAGAGAAAAGCTTTAACTGGATTTAAATTATACCTAGGTCCTACTCCCTTTCTCTTCAGTGAGAGCAGGAATCAGACCACACTGTTAGTCCGTTAGAATACAAAATAGGATGGTTACAGTTTGTTCTGAACATCGAATGAAAATTTAAAGATTCACTGTTACAAAAAGTACCTAGCAGGTCCATTTGTTTTGAGTTTTTTAAAGTTATTTTAAGGATTGACAGAGATATTAATGGTTTTCAAAGGATGGTTTTTCAAAAGCTGGCAGATAAAAAGAACACTCCAACACATAATGATTCAAACTTATCCTAAAGGGGGGAATTCTTCTGTTTATTGAGGAATTGTTCAAGATCAGTTAAACATGACAATAAGGCTTGATCAAAAAGCTTGTGGCAGGACAGCTGTAGCCAAATCAAGGAGAGGTGCTAAAAACTTAATTGTTCCATTTGATCGAAATGGTCTCATTATAAACAAAAAGGTGAATGTTTTCCCCAGAGTGCAGCAGATAAGAGAATTTGCAAAGAAACCTTGGTGTGAGCTTCCGATGGATTTTATGCTCCATGAGCCAATTTCTGCACTTGCTTAGGAATCAGTCCAACTCCCGTTAAAGTCAGTGGCCCATTAGCTCCTCTGGGAGCTGGATTGTGGTCTTTATACCTGGAACCAACCCCACTTAAGTCAAGGGAGTTTCATCCATGTAACTGAGAGCAGGATTTGGTCCATAACTCCCTATCGTCCAAGCAAAACGATGGCTCCCCTAATTCGCTTGATTTAGCAGCTGTAACAGACAGGCTAGTGGTAGGAGGCAGGCATCATGTTTTGCTGCATTAGAATTAAATTCTGTTACTCATCCAAGTGTGGATAGAGGCTTTTCCTTAGAGGTTGTAACCAGAGACGGGCTAATGGTGCAAAAATGTAGATTGGGATTTTGACCCCTCTTAAAGGCAGGGATGTTTGGAGGGGGGAATTTTGGCTAGGGGCCCATCAGTCATTGGAACAAATAGTGTATTGGACATAGGACGGGAAGGGACCTCGTGGGTCATTGCATGCCATTCCATCATATAATCCTATTCATAAATGTATCAAGCTCCACCCCAGTTAGGTTCCTGGCCCTGACTACTCCTGTTGGGAGGCTGGTCCAGAACCCCACTCCTCTGATTAAAAACCTGCTAATTTCCAGCCTGAATTTATTCGTGGCCAGTTTATCCCCCTGGTTGCTCTGCCCATGTGGATTTTACATGGGAAGGGGGAAGAAAACCAAGGTGCCTGAATACAAAACCGGTAGGTCCCAAAACCTGAGAGATCTAGTTGTTTTATCACTGTACTGTATTGCACATCTTAACTGTACAATTCACATCACTGTAACAGATACCTGGAGGGAAAGGCACCTGCAAAGGCAAGCAGCACAACTGAGTTGTCATGGCTAGGGACAATAGTCTGGGGTTTTCTTAAACTGAAATTCACCCCTCCGCAGAGGGCCTAACCCAGAAACTATGCACCACTTGAGTTCCACTTAAACCCCTTTTTGAGGGATTAAGTGCAGCGTGCCCCCACCCCAAGCGTTCGTCAATAATTCCCAACCCCCAAAGGGTTCAAAAATTTAAAAACATCTGACATTTGGAGCGTGGTGCTTCACGGGTCCTCCAACAATCATGAGATTGGCTTAAAAATCATGGGTTTTTTTTAAAATTACTATATTTGGGGTTCTTGTTATTTGCCATCTGGTTTCTGAGCCTTTAGGATGCACCCAGGTCATGTTTTCAAGCTTTTCCCTATAGCCAGGAGGGCTAGAACTTTTTTTGTTTGTTTGTTTAAATGAAAGCTGAGTCTCACCTTGCTAGAGTTAGTCCTTGTACAGCACCTGGCACAAGGGGGCTCTGCTCCATGACGGAGGCTCCTAAGCATTACAGTAACAGTACTACTAAGTGGTGCATAGGCATTATTCTGGCCCTCCGCACAAGGCTGAATTTCAACCTAGAACAGCATTATATTTTGCAGAAGCTGAAGCCCCCCTGCAGTAAATTACACTTGCTCACAGGCTATTTTGCTACTGGAATCTACTATTCCCCACTGCTCTGGCATTAGGAATTGTTGTGTGTTAAAGAATCCCCTGAATTTCCTTAATAAAAATACTTAATGTCTGTTACAAAAAGAAAGGCTGTTCTAGGCAGCTTGAAAGTTAAAATAGTTCAACTCACCAGCTTCCAGGTACTACTGCCTTGCACCTTCCAGCTCTTTCTGCAGATTAATTAAACAAACACAGATGCAGGCCATAGTTAATTAAACACAGGTGCAGGCTAGATCCTTGGTTGCAACCATATAGGTATTTTTGCCTGTTCACAGAGGGTTCTAGTCAATAGGAACACATCAGACCCCAGGTGTTCTAATTAAAGACTGTGGAATGGACACTCAGACAATTAACCCTTGACTGACTGGTCGGAAGTCTAACACAGCAAAACACAGACAATAGGCAGTGGTAATAATACTGTGCATAGTCCCATGCTTTTTGCAACTTTAACCTTTTCGTTACTGTGTGTTTTGATGATATTGAATATGGCAGTGGTCATTTTTCATTACATGCCCACGTGAAGGGTTTGTTCATTGTTACCTGGGACAGAGACAGAATTTGCTTAATTGTAATATTATAATGACTATTACTTCTGTCCTTGCCCCTAACAGCTTACACTATAACACACAATGGGTGGGAGGGGAAACAGAGAAAGAAGTTACTTGACTGAAGACATACATTTGGGCCAAGAGTTGACCCTGGGTCCCCAATTCCAAAGCCAATACCTTAGCCACTAGACCATGCTGCTTCTTGTAAATAGGTGCCTCCTTTATTTCCTGATTTGATCAAAGCAGCAGCCCTGGCTGCAGACTTGGCTTTCACCGTCCTCATAGATCCTTGAGGTAAGTGGGCAAGTTATCTGTGCTGGGTACGTGCTTCCTGTTGCTTCTCGGATGAAAGGGGTGGTGGATTGCTGGAGATGTAAGGACAGACCTGCAAACCAGAGGCTTAGATACTCCAGTCATCCCCTCTGGCAGCTTTCCTGCTGGGTTACTAACTCCTATTTCTGTATCACAGCTCCATTATCTGGGGAGCGGAAAGCACCATGTGCTGGGACTATTCAACGAGATTTGTCCCCACAGCCCCCCTTTGAGGCTGGGCACTGCTGTTATCCCCCGGGTACAATGGAGACCTGAGGCACACAGAGAGTGAGGGTGTGGCCTACACTTCGACACTAATCTCCAGCGCGAGGAGACCTATGCACGGTAGCTCTGATGGAGCAAACGTGCTAAAAACAGAGCGTAACTGCAGCAGCATGAGCAGCTAGTCACCCCAGCCACATGCCTGTTGTTTGAGAGGAGTGCACTCTGGGTAGTTAGCCCCTCCACTGCAGCTGCTACACTTTATTGTTAGCATGCACGCTCGGGTCCGTCTCCTCGAGCTGGGAATCCTACTGCAGCTCCAAGTGTAGCTGTGCCCTGTGTATCTTGCCCAAGGTCACCTGGGGAGTTTGTGGAAGAGCAGGGACGTACTAGCCAGGTGCCCGAACCACTGGGTTATCTGTCCCCTAGAGCCGAGATAATGTAACTGCTGGTAGCGCAGTCTGTGTGTGCCGTTTGGGCATTTGATTTTAACGCACTCCCTATGCTCTTCTGGATCTCTGCATGGGCCTGAGCGCACATGCTGGCCGTCACTCACTCTAGCATCGGTGGAAGGAGTTTTGTTTTGTTTTGTTTTGTTTTCTCCCTCTGTCTCTTTCTCTCATCCTTGCAGCAAAGCTGATCGTGGAGACGGACACCTTTGGGAGCCGTGTCCGCATTAAGGGAGCTGAGAGCGAGAAATACATCTGCATGAGCAAGAGGGGGAAGCTCATTGGAAAAGTGAGTCACAGCCAGGGACACCCCTACCCACCACCCCACCACCCCTCTGTGCTTTTTCCCCACCCCCGTCAAGAAATGTAGTCTTCAAACTTTATAAAGTGTTGGGACACTGCCTGGGGAAGTGATGGTGTCTCCATCTCTTGATGTCTTCAGATCAAGACTGGATGCCTTTATGGATGAGATGCTTTAGCCAAACACAAGTGATTGAGTACCTGGATAACAGGGAGAAATTAATGTGATCTACAAAGGGTCAGACTAGATGATCTAAGGGTCCCTTCTGGCCTCCAATGCCTGAATCTGTAAGATCTTTCTTATTGGGATCCATCTCCGAGAAGATAGAACCTGACAGGCCCCCGCTGCTGTTTTCCTAGGAGCTGTATAAAAACAATGGGCTGGAATTTCAGCAGGTGTCCATCAGAAAAGCTCCATTAAAGTCAATGCAGCTAAGCCGGTTCACTCCAGCTGTGGAGCTGGCTCCCTCCAGGTGTGCTCCTGCAGTCGCCCTGCAGGCTGTGCCAGGGAAGTGCGCAAACAGGCAAGTCGTGCTTGGTCCTGCAGGCCTCGTCGGTGCTGCAGGAAATCAGCCCTTCCTTGCACACACATTAGCACCTCTGCACTGATCCGTAGAGGTCCCATAGGCACGTCTGGATGCTTCCTCAGACACTTTTCTTTCCACTTTGGAACAGGTGATTGGAAACTTTAGGCATCAGTGGCCCAGGTACTACCCAGGGTCATTCTCATTCTGCTGGAGACCTGGCTGGCATGGACAGGGCCCTGCTGTGGGGAAGTCCATGCTGCTGGAGTCCTGGCTGGCCCAGATAAGCATTACAGTGAGATAGAAAGACTGTAGAGTTCTCTCCCACTGCATCATATTGTCTCCCCGTTAATTGGAAGCTCCTTAAATGAAGGCCCTGGGATTCGATAGCGAGCTACAGGAGGGAGCTTTATTGATCTTTGTGCTATTTCCAGAGAGCCCTGAGTAAACTCTGAAAGCCCCCACATCGGTAGGCTGTGGGCTTGGGATGGATACTCTGGGGTCTGGTTGTTCTTTGGTTGTTCCCTCATGCTGAGGAGAAAACAGAAGCTCTGCCCCAGGAGGATATGTGGAGTGGGAGATCTATCTCAAGTAGCTGTCTGAGCAAAACTGCAAGTCAAAGGGGAACTGAATGACTGATGGGACTGAAAAGGGAGCAGAGGATTTGACGCCTCAGAGACATCAGTCCCAGTCTAGCTCTGGCTGGCTGGGGTTATAAGCTGTCCCTGGTTGGTGGCCTGAGCGCCATGAATGAATTGTTCTACGTGTCTACTGAAGGTGGGACAAGAAGCAATGGGCTTAATCTGCAGCAGGGGAGATTTAGGTTAGCTATTAGGAAAAACTTTCTAACCTAAGAGGAGTCAAGCTCTGGAACAGGTTACCAAGGGAGGTTGTGGAATCCCTGTCATTGGAGGCTTTTAACAGCAGGTCAGAGGGATGGTCTAGGATTGCTTGGTCCTGCCTCAGAGAGGGGGCTGGACTGGATGGCCTCTCAAGGTCCCTTCCAGCCCTATGATTCTATGAATCTGGTGAGTCTTGGTCCAGTTCCCACTGGATCCCAGAAAGCACCCCCCAATTAGCATTATTTAGCCCCCTTGTTGGGAGCCCCAGAACAGCAGCCAAGGACTGAATGGGACAGAGAGACTGGATTCCCCTCCTAGCCCTGAGCGGTGGGGTTCCCTGCCTGGCAGGGGCCTGGGAAGCCTGCCCAGCTTCCATGAGGTCTGGCAACCCGGAACCTTCTATTGGTGCTAGATCCTCCCAGGCCTTGACTCTGCTCCCACTGAAGTCCAATGGCAAAACCATTGCCCCATGATCAGACCCATCCTAACAATGCTTAACCCTTCCCCTGCTGGATTAACCCCCTCTCTCCCCCTTCCTTCCCTCCAGCCCAATGGCAAGAGCAAAGACTGCATCTTCACTGAGATCGTTCTGGAGAACAACTACACAGCCTTCCAGAACGCCCGCCACGAGGGCTGGTACATGGCCTTCACACGCAAGGGCCGCCCCCGGAAAGCCACCAAGAGCCGCCAGAACCAGCGGGAGGCCCACTTCATCAAGCGCCTCTACCGCGGCCAGCTGCCCTTCCCCAACAACGCCGAGCGGCAGAAGCAGTTTGAGTTTGTGGGGTCCTCCTCCCCGACGCGCCGGACGAAGCGCACCCGCACCCCGCGGCCCCGCACGTAGGGCCCCCCCTGCGCTTTGTCTAGTGCTGCTGACCCCTGCTGTGCGGAGGAGCCGTCCCGCCTGCCCTCCCCGCGCACAGACCCAGGCTGCTGCCCCGTGCTGTATGTCGGTCCGTGCCATCTGCCTCCCCGCACACAGATCCGCTCTGCTGCCCCATTCCGTACCTAGGACGGTGTGTCACTTGTGCGCCCTGTGTCCACCACTACCCCATGCTGCACGTTGCTGTGCGTCCTGCCCTCCAAACACGCCCACACCCGCGCGCACCCATTTCCCCAGGCTGTACATAGGACTGTGCCCCCCAGCACCCTGCCACTCCCCATATTTTTTTTTACAAAGATGCTCTATTTTTATACTTTGATTCTCTTAGGCACAAAGAAATATTAACTCGAGGAGCAAGCGTCAGGTGTGTGGGGGGGTGTTATTTTTTGTATATAGATGTAACCCCAGGCAGGATTTCCCTTTGTTCTAGAGCACCCCTGTGCCCACCTCCCCTGTAACGACCCCCAAGATTCAACACCCATTGCTTTGCCTGCCCTTCTGTGCAGCGACCCCTGCTGGGACGGCAGCAGACAGCAACTGGTTTTGGAGACACCTCCTTCTGACTCTGTTCTCAGCATCAAAGGTGCTAATTCCACCGATGGCCAAGTTCCTGTGGGACCAATCCTGGCAGCTTGTTGGGTTTTTTTATTCCTCTTCACGGGCTAAGCTCAAAACTTCTGACTGGTGCGATCTTTTAGACTGTGGGACAGTCTCCCCATGTGGACGCAGTGGAACAAGACTGTCAACTGGACCGTAGGGAAGAATCCTGCCTTGGGATAGGGATGAACTAACAGGACTTTTTTCTCCAGTGTGCATGGATGTATCTAGCGAACAGACAGCTGATATGCAGGAGACTGTCTGTACAGGTCCCAGGGCCAACAAATCCAAGTGACTTGGAAGCCTGTAGAGCAGCAGAAGGGTTGAGATCATCCTGCCTTCCCAGAGGGGAGGTAGATGTCTGTCTATGGTACTTAGCTGGCCCCATTACTGTAGCCCCTCACAATCTGTAATATATTTATCCTTGCAAGGCAGGGCAGTGCTATTATCCCCTTTGTACAGAGAGGGAACCGACACACAGAGAGAGACTAAGGCCTGGTCTATACTTAAAATTTAGTTTGACCCATTTACATCACTCGGGGATGAAAATATTTGCACCCCTGAGCACTGTAGTTAAGCCAATCTAGCTCCCAGCGTAGATGTGGCTAAGTCAGTGGAAGAATTCTTCTGTCAGCCTAGTTGCTGCTGCTCAGGGAGGTGGATTATCATTCTAGATGGAGGGGAAAAGCACCCAGTGACTGCTATATAGGCATACTCATAATGACTTGCCTAAGGTCACACAGGAAAGTCAGAGAAAGACCAGGGCATTGAGCCTAGGCCTTTAGAGTACTGACTTAGCACTCTAACCACTGGGCCATCTTTCCCCTCCTGGTTGGTTATTACCCAGAGAGAAGAGGGTTCTGGGACTGAGGGGTGGGCTTCCCCACATGGAAATGGTTGAGCACCACAGTTGCAGAGGCAAGGTCTCAGCACTTGTTTTCAGCTTGTCACAAGCCTCTTTATTTTATTTATTTTATTATAGGGTTTTGACTTCCCTTCTTCCCTCAGTCAGGGGCTTTCCTTTTGCTTCAAGAGACCAAATTCCCATCCACACTCCCACTTTGGAAGAGTAATAAAATGAGGAACCCCCGTTTGACTAGCCAGAGAGTGACTTGGCCTAGTGTCTATGATTCCCTATCAGGTAAAGAGAAACCACTTTTAGGTTTTTTTAATACATTCCAATATTTCCTTGAAAGGTCGACTGCTGTCGCTTTAGGCCTAAACATTTAGACTTTGGGATTTAAAAAAAAAACAACCTGAAATGAATAAAAATTAATGTCTTGGGTGTTTTTTTATTTCAAGCACAGCATGTTTTGGGGGCTTTGTCTGTATGTTTCTTTTGAAATGTAAGTGGTGCTCTGCTGTACCGGAGACCCAAATGCAGCAGCATCAGAAGGCCAGTCTAGCTGCGCTTCCCAAGATGAGCAAAGTACAAAGCGTTAAATAAACTGCACACGTGACAAACAGCAAATGATTTTCCCTCTCCAGTGATTTCAGGCAGAATAATCTTTGGATCTATTTTAAAGCGCTGTCTACACAACAGAAGCTGTGCACAGGCAAGCCTATCCAAGCTAGCTTTAATCTAACTAGTATTGGTAACAATATGAAGTCAGCAGAGCGGGCTAGCAAGTCGAGTGTGTACCCAGCATCTGTGCCAGGCTCGCCTCATACTAGCAAAGCTGAAGCCCGCGCTATGCTGTCTTCACTGCTACTGTTACCCACGCTAGCTGGATTCAAACTGGCTCAGTAGGCTGGCCCCTGCATCGCTTTTGCTGTGTAGACAGACCCTAACACAGGCACGGATGTTGGAATTTGTTTAAGGCCTTAGAATTGTTATCTTGATGGGTATTCCAGTGCCACCCCCAGAGTCCATTGTGTTAGAGGCTGCACAGAGGGATAGTAGGAGACGATCCTTGTGCCAAAGAGCTTAGGGTACAATTTGACTTGGGAGCCTCAGTCCCATTTTCAAAAGTAACTTGGGCCTTTAGAAGCCTGTGGTGTTTGAAAGTTGATGGGACTGAAAAGAAGAACGGCTGAACTGAGTCAGACCAATAGTCCATCTAGCCCAGTATTCTGTCTTCTGACAGTAGCCAATGGCAAGTACTTCAGAGGGAATGAACAGAACAGGTAATTGTCGAGTGATCTGTCCCCTGTTGTCCGCTCCCAGCTTCTAGCAGTCAGAGGCTAGGGACACCCCAAGCATGGGGTTGCATCCCTGACCATCTTGGCTAATAGCCATTGACACTGCTAAGTCACTTAGGTGCTTTTGAAAATTTTACCACTACAGTCCAAATAGCCAAATCATACGAAGGCAGGGTGGGAGGGAGGGGGAAGAGGAGAGGGGGAAACTGAGGCACAGAAAAGTGAAGACTCTTGCCCAAGGTCACCTTGCAGGTCAGCGGTAGAGCTAGAGAGTTCTGTATTCCCACATCTGGCACTATAGCCACTAGTCCACACTGCCTCTTGAGAAGCTAGAACAGGGGTAGGCAACCTATGGCACTTGTGCCAAAGGCAGCACGCGAGCTGATTTTCAGTGGCACTCACACCGCCCGGGTCCTGGCCACTGGTCTGGGGTGCTCTGCATTTTAATGTAATTTTAAATGAAGCTTCTTAAACATTTTAAAAGCCTTATTTACTTTACACACAACAATAGTTTAGTTATATATTAAAGACTTATAGAAAGAGACCTTCTAAAAACGTTAAAATGTATGACTGGCACGTGAAACCTTAAATTAGAGTGAATAAATGAAGACTCGGCACACCACTTCTGAAAGGTTGCCGACCCCTGAGCTAGAACCTGGTTAACTCTATTTGTTAATCAACAAATCCTATCAGTTTTCCAATACCCCTTCCCCCCCCGTCACTCTCACCCCATTTCTCAGCATGGTTCCGAGCAGAGTGCCATGGTGAGGTCTTATATTACCAGAGAGGAACAGTGGTTTTGTGATTCAAACTGCCTGGCTTCTATTCCTGGCTCTGTCCCGGTCTTGCTCCGTGACCTTGGGTGAGCATTTACAGGAGAGGTCATTGATTTGAAGTGCCAAGGACTGGGGGAAATCGGCCATAGTATGGAGTCCTTAAATCAAGACCAGGGCTCTGATTCTGCTGTCTCTTACACCGGAGCAACTCCACTGACTTCAGGGGGTTTCTCCTGTCTTACACCCGTCTAAGTGAGCACAGAGTCCAGCTGTAAAGGGCTCTTTCTAAGATGCACTCACGTCTCTGCACTTACTGAGTTTGACTGAGTGGAATTTTCTGGCTCATCTTGATGCAGGGACCTGACTGGATGATCACAGCAGTCCCTTAAAGGGCATTAAAATCCATAATCTTGAGGCACCTTTGCCTAGTTTCCAGAGGTGCTGAGCACCTGCAGCCCCCATGGAAGTGAATAAAGCCCCCCAGTTTAGCTGTGATCAGAAGCTAGTCCCAGCCTTGAAGAAGAGCAGTACTCTAGCAAGCCGCGCTTGTCAGAAAGAACCACAGAGATTTTTCTACTGCCGCATCCTGGGTTATTTTTATCAGGTTTTCCCCTGATAGACCTAACGCGAGTGAGGGGCTGATCACTGAAGTCCCTGGAAAGGCCTCCAAATGGTTTCAACAGGCTCTGGATCGGGCCCCAATTAGCAAAGCACTTACAGAGCATGCCTCAGGTTAAGCGTGTGCTAAAGCCCCATTGAAGTCGACGAGACTTCAGCCTGTGTTACAAGTGAAACTTTGCTGTGCATGGACAGTAAAGCCCCAGCTCCCAGACTCATGTGATCACAGTATGTTGGGGGTTTTAAGTAAATATCTAACTTTTGTAGCTGTGGATAAAAGCACAAAAAATGTGAACCCCCTAAAGGCTTAAAAAAAACCCGAGCAAATTAAAAAACAAACAAACCATTTTAAAAAAAAATCTCATGATTTTTAAGCCAATCCTGTGATTTTTTTTATCTTTTGGAGGAGAAGAGAGCTGGCTCATAATGTTTGAACCAGAGCCTCGGCAAGGTTCTATGCGATGGTGTCTCTTTAAGGGAAGGAAATGGGAAAAGCCCCTTCCTGGCACTGAGCTGTAGCTGGGTCAGGCTGAATACCTGGCTACTCTTTAGACACAGAGGGATTTCTGTGAGATCAAAGGGCCACAGGGGCTGATTGAAAGCAGGGGCCTTGGGGAAGGAGCAGAGAGGAGGGGAGCTGGGACCAGAAGAGGACCAGCCAGCCCGCCCAAAGGTGATAATGCCTCTTCTTGTTCCTTAGCTGGAAACTGGCTCCAGCCCCTGGGAATGAAGCGAGAGGGGCCATGTCTGGGGAGACAGCACCTGAAAGGGAAACATTAGACTCCAATCAATCAGCGGCAAATTAGGAGCAAAGCAAGGTGGCTTCCGTGCACACACAAAAGGGAGCTTTGCTCTGCCTCCTGTCCATCCGTTCCTCCCTACCCCCCATCGAAGCATGAAGGGCCTGGTGTGCGCCATCAGGGTGACGCTGCCAGGCCTTAATCCCAAGGGGTGGATGCCATTAGAGGGGATTTGCATGCCATGTGTGTCTGTGCATGGTCAGGGGCACTGGAGAGCGGCAATTTGAAATGAGACTCGCAGGGAGGGGGCATCATTCAATCAGACGGGGGATTAATTTGTTCTTGGGAAAGAGGCTTCGCCGCCATGCTCTGGGGGCTGATGCAGTGCTCCTATCTCCAGCTTCCCCTGCAGAGATACTGTCCTCTTCCCCCTACCTTGCTGCCCAGGATTGCCAGGTGCAGACTGCTCTCTTCCCTGCTGTGACCCAGGGAGGGTGGAATGGAAGCCCGGCTAGGGTTGTTGGAAGCAAACCTATTTCCAGAAGCCAAACAGTAGCGTCCCCTCCAAGATTCTAACAGCAAAGGAGAGAGAATGTATTCAAAGGGGTGAATTGTACGCACTTTGCGGACAAAGACTGTCTTTTTGTTCTGTGTCTGTACAGCGCCGACCACAGTGGGGCCCTGATCCTTGATTGGAGTTCCTAGGGACTACAGTAATCATAATGATTATAATGAATACTCTTTATTTTAAATGTCAATTTCCTGTTAAATTAACCAAAGAAAGCAGCACAAGCACAGCCCACCTCTAGCAAACTTGGAAGTCTCCTGCTTTCAGATGGGAGCTGGGTGGTCTGAGCACAGCTTTAGATTACCAAGACCAGGTCTGCTGTTGGGAAGTGAAATGGCAGTTCCCACTAACCGGCTTTGGGGAAATGAGGCCACGTGTCACCACCACTGCAGCCCTTGCAATGGTGGAAGCTGTAGTGAAAAGACTTCTGTTGGTTTTACCACCTGGCGATCTAGCCCTTCTGTGAGTAGCAAAATTACCTTCTGGGGTTCTGGCTTCTTCTGGTTTCTGACATCATAAAGTCATAGAGTTTAGGGCCAGAAGGGATCATTAGATCAAGTCTGACCTCCTGCATATCACAGGCCATTAAATTTCACCCCGTTACCCTTGTATTCAGCCTATGTCCTCATCGCTCCCCGCCGAGGGAATTATATCCTGGCATTTCATGGTGGCTTTCCTATTGTTCTGTTAACATTGCCAGCTCTGGAGCTTTTCTTAAAGCCCCAGTTCCAAGAATCATGTGATTACATGATTTTCCACTGCTTGCATCCGAAGAAGTGGGTATTCACCCACGAAAGCTTATGCTTCAATACCTCTGTTAGTCTATAAGGTGCCACAGGACCCTTTGTCACTTCTACAGATCCAGACTAACACGGCTACCCCTCTGATACGTGATTACATGAGACCCTCAGCTTTCATTTTCAAAAATAGCATGTCTCTAGCACTCCCGGTTGGGGAGAAAAGATGGAAAAGGAGATCCCTGCGGGCTCTGGTGCCAGAAGGCCAGTAAACAGATGCGATCATACATTGGAATTTTAAAACTCATGATTTCTAAACCAATCTAATGAATTTGGGGGCCCTGACTCATGGTTTCTGAATGCTTCGAGTTGGCAATACTGCATACAGCAGAGTCTACCTGACAGGGGGAGAATTGGTGCGGTGACACGGCCATGAAGAAAGGCGTAGAGCTTCGGGCCAGGATCTGCTCTTAGAGACACCAAGATGAATTCAGAGCAGCTCCTCTGACTTAGTGAGGTTACTCCAGCATACCTGAGTTCAGAAACATCTGATTCTCTTGCTACTGCCAGCCAGGGCCAATTGTTCTCCATGTCTGCTGAAAGTAGGACAAGAAGTTATCAGCTTAATCTGCAGCCAGGGAGAGTTAGGTTAGATATTAGGAATAGGAACAATTTTCTAACCATAAGGGGAGTTAAGCTCAGGAAAAGGTTTCCCAGGGAGGTGGTGGAATCCCCATCACTGGAGGTTTTCAAGAACAGGTTGGACAAACACCTGTCAGGGATGGTCTAGGTTTACTTGGTCCTGTCTCAGCACGAGTAGATGGACTGGGTAACCTCTTGGGGTCCCTTCCCGCTCTAAATTGCCAAGATTTCAGGACCGCTTTCAATGCTGCTAAGCCCCCAGGATTCCCTTTGAAGTCAATGGCAGCCATCAGACCCTTAAGGGGGCTGGTCCCTGAGGTGGCTTGCAGTGAGTTCCCTGGAACTCCAAATCCACCACTGCAGCCACGTTGCTTCTTCCACCAGCACCCGACCCGCGCCGTCCGACCGCTCCCTGTAATTGCTTTTCCTTCTCACAATGACGGGGCGGACGGGGATGAAGAATCTTAATCCTTTAACTGGGTCTAAAAAGAGCCGTTTACAAAGCTACACAAATATAATGCGGCAGGGATGCCGCTGAAGTAGGGTGCGGGGGAGGGAGAGGGTGGAAAAAGGGAAAATTATAACAGTTTGAGTTAAATGAAGCTTTAAAGCAGGAGGGAAATGCAACACCCAGTAATTACTGGCTAACAATAAGGCCAGGAGCCCGCTCCCAGGTGTGACAGTCAGAGAATTAGCACAGGGGCTGTTTTAGGGGCTGGTTTTTTTTTCCCCTTCGGCCTCATAGAGTTTGGTTCTTGTTTCCACAGGAATTCGAGACATTCTTTAAACTCAGAAGGCTTTAAAAGGGCTGGTTTTGCCTCCCCATTCCCTCCCCCCACACGCACACACACCCCTATTTAGCCAGAGCTTCAAAGGTGGGGGAGTTCCCTTTGTGTAATCTCTGCTTTAATTTTTTTTCCTTCTTTCCATCCCCTTCCCCCCTTTTATTTTATCCCCCCACTCCCTTCTCATTCTTCTTGACCTCCCCGTATAGAATGGAGTCTGAAGGGTGAGTCCTTTTTAATTATGGCTGGGGAAGAAAAAACTCACACTGTTTCTTTCTTGTTTTTTGAGGTGAGACTTGGAGAGGGGAGGGGCGGGGGCTGGAGGGGAGGGGACTGGAATGTCTTTCTGTGCAAAAAGTGCAGTCAAGGATATCCCACCCCGGCTGCATCCTGCAAAGCATGATGGCCCCCATGTTAAAAGCAAAATGTCTTTCCCAAGGCTTTTCTCATCAGGCCGCTTAGTTCCTTGCCGACTCTGGCTGGTAGCTTGAAAGGTCTTGTGTGTGTGTGTGCAGGGAGGGGTGTGTGGAGTGGGAGGTGCATTGGGACCCAGCTGGGGATGGAAGGGTCTCAATGCTGGTGAGATTAACTCGCTGGAAGGGGAAGTAATAATGGCACCTCTCATGCAATTAATAAAGTTAGTGGGGCAGGGAGTCTGGGAATGCGAGTCGGGGAGGCCAGCGCAGTCGGAATGAAAGAGCAGATGCCGGCGAGGCAAATTAGAGATGAGCCCGAACCCCGGGAGCGTCTCCCCTGAGGCCACCCACCCCGAGCGTTGGGGGCTGAGAGGGGGCTGGAACAAATGGACCCCAGATCAGAACCTGCCCCACTTCAGGGTTTGCAAAAACCAGGGCTGGCTGATGAGAGTTTGCAAAGCATAACCTGCCTTTTGTTTTGCCTCACTTGCTCCAAGCAATTGCAGCGTCAGAAGAAAGGCAATTCCAGCAAGGAGAAATCTAGCTCCAGGCACTGGTCCCAGGAACCCTGGAAAGTCCCAATTTCAGGGCACTTTGGTCTGGTCAGTAGTTGAATTTGGTGGGGCAGAGAGGAGGTGTTCAATTAGATCAGGGCTGTTTGGCTTAGTCAGTCCCAGGGAAGCTGGATTCCCAGGGCCCAATTCCGCAGTGCACTGCGCCTTGTGCAGTCATTTCCACCAGTGAAAAGTGCGTGAGGAGGGAGTGGAAAGTACCACCTGAGCAGCACGTTTTATATTTGTGTTGCACTGGTGTAAAGGCTGCACGTGGTACAGCCCCCTCTGCTTCTGTCACTACCTACCATAGACTCAGCGTCAGAGGCATCAGCAGCACCAGGGGTGGGGAGCTAATGCTAAAGGTGGAGCAGGAACGGAAATAGTTCTGGACACCACAGAGACACTGGCTTCCAGAAGGATCCAAGCTGCAGCCCCACTCTGCTCCCAATGAACTGCCAGCTGGGACTGGTTCCAGACAGGGCTGTGTGCCCTGCCCCTGAGAGTGGAATGATGTTCTCTGCGAATGATTCGATTAGAGAGAAGGACAAGGGGAAGGGAGAGGGAGAGGCTCAGGCTGGGTCCTCCAGACTTTCTGGGAACTGGGTTTATCCTGTCCAGCCCTTTGCCTCTCTGAGCATGAATGTGGGGGATAGGAAAAGCCAGCTCCAAGCACCCCTGAACTTTGGGAGCTTGGAATGTGGGTCTTCATTGTTGTACCTTGGCCCATGGTCAATTGTCACTGCGATTATTTGGTGCAATTAACCCTGCTTCCAGGGCCGGCGCGTCCACTAGGCGACCCTAGGCGGTTGCCTAGGGTGCCAAGATTTGGGGGGCGGCGGGTGGCTGCCCCCTGCTCCCCGCTCAGCGGCTAAGCGGGGACGCAGCTGTGGCGAGCCGCCCCCTGCCCCCCCGCTCAGCGCCTGAGTGGGGAGTCAGAGGGCAGCTGCAGCGAGCCGCCTCCCCCGCCCCTGCACTCAGCGCCTGAGCGGGGAGCCGGGGGGCAGCCGCAGCAAGCCGCCCCCCGGCTCCCCACTCAACTCCCGTGGCCGCCCCCCGGCTCCCCACTCAACTCCCGCGGTGGTGGTGGGGGCTGAGCGCCCGCGGCCTGCGGGTGGGGGAGGGAGGGGGGAAAGCTGAGCTCCCCCAGGCAGGGGAGCTGGCTGGGCGGAGGGCGGCATTGCGGTGGGGGTGGGGGTGGCGCAGGGCTGGTGCAAGGAAGTTTTGCCTAGGGCGCGAAACTTCCTTGCACCGGCCCTGCCTACTTCACTGGGACTGTGATATGCTGGGATCCCATTATCACTCTAGGCTTCTGAATCCTTCTCTGCCTCGCGTACCTGAGAGCCTGTCTGCACTAGGAACATTTGCATTGGGGTAACTATACCAGCGCTCTGTTCCTTTGCTGCTTTCTCCCATCTTTGCCCTCCCTCAGTGCCTTCCCTGCGCATTCATAACTACGTTAATGTTTAGGCTGGCTCGGCAGTGCCCAGCTCGATCCAAACCAAACAGGTTTGTGACTGAGAAGAGAGAGGTAGGGGCGTGCTTCCGCCCTGGCCCAGGAAAGATTCCCACTGCATGAGTTTGCTGGCAGATCCCAGCGGGCAGGGCAGCCAGGGCAAGCCGAGCCATTTGCCAGGGTTCCCTGGGCAGGGAGAAGATCCTAGAGCAAAGAAGGTGGGTGCTCGTCCATGACGGAGTCCCAGGGGCACCGCACTGCCTAACCGAGGCCCCACAAACCCAGAAGATCTGGTGGAGGACGTAAGTGCTGCTGTAATGCTCTTTAATGCACATTGGTAACTTGATGCCGGGAGCTGAAAGGCACCTTACTCCTGTGCAGAACGAGCACCCTGAGTGCAACACGTTACTAAATCCGAATGGTGGCATTTCACGCTCGCTTTGCACAGGTGTAAACAACTGCACATGGTGCAGGGCACTGGGGAATCAGGCCTGAGAGTCCAGTGATGCTGGCAGGACTCCTGGGTTCCATTCCTGACTCTGCCACTGGCTCCCTCACTCACTGGGAGCCCTAGGACTGCACCCGATTTGGAGAGACCTTTAAAATGATCAAGGATGAATGCAAAGAACCACAGATCAGATGTGTTCTGGGAGCTGGACAGAAGCTATCATACAGACAAGAAACCCCAGGCTTCCCTGGGGGCCTCTGTGGGGTTCTGATGTGTTCATTCATCCCTGTGAATTGCCGCTGTACACGGTGTGGCAATTCCCTGCCGCATTTTCGCACCCCCATAGGCACCTGGAGTACCTCACCCCTACAGCAGCGACTAGCAGGATGGACTGCATGACCCACCCATCTCAGGCAACAGGGGGCACCAGCGTTTTGCAGTCTCCGTGGCTGGAGTGGAAAAGGCGATTAATTCCATCATGTGTTTGGCTGGTTGTCAGGGGAAGGTGTCTGGGATTTTTCCCTTCTTGTTCAGATCAGGAACTTCCCAGAGCATCTGTGTCAGCCTGTCCAGCTCAGGGCCCTTGGCAGGGACAGGGAATTCCAGGCGTGGCGTTTGGACAGTGGACACAGGGGAGTTCTAAGGTTTCCAGTCACTGTTGCTTTTTGTTTCCCATGCACTAACCCTAATGGTACGATGACCAGGCGGCAAACACGCTGCAGGGAACCCAAACCGATGTTTGCATTGACAATCAAAACAAAATTCAGGGCAGGGGGCAATGGAACCAGCACAGGGCTGGCAGAGGGAGCTGCTGGTGGGCACAGGGAGTGAGACCAGCACAGGGCATGGAGGGTCAGGTGGGTTCTCAGGGATGAAACCAGCACAGGCCATGCACTTGTGGTACTGGGGACTGTGCCTTTAAGGGCTGAGCTTCCCACACAGAGAGTCTGGGTGGGGGCACTGCGAACCAGACGATAGCAGAGCTCCTGCAAGCACCTTAAGCCCGGAGCGATCACTGAACGCCACCACACAGAAGGTAGCGTGGGGCTGGCAAGGCATGCTGAGTTTGTCGGGGACAGTCTCGAAAGCTTGTTCCACACTTACCCAGCATTCGTTCTGCCGTGTCCACTCTGGCCCCTCACACAGGATCTTGCCGCGACTGGGGGAAGGGGGAAAAGAGAGGGAGATGAAATACTGACCAGGCAGCACTGAAGCCAGGGTGTGCACCCATGCGTGTGTGCCTAGGGATCACTCCTGTGTAGATGGTGTGAGAGACACACCCAAGGCCTGTGCCACACAGTGACTAATTGGGGGTGGGGCAGGGAGGAAAACTCTTGCAAATCGTCCTCTGTGTGTGTCATATCTGCACGGCAGGCTGGGTGTAGGCCGTGTGACAGATAGACACCCATGATGGAGAAACTGTGTGAGTGGATGGGTGAGAGCAAGAGAATGGGGGTACCTGGCCCCCCCTGTGTCTTACTGTCTCTGGGTGTACGCAGGACACTTCTGTACCAATGAGGCCCTGAAGCGCGTGCAATCACAATCCTCCCCATGGCAACACCGTGTGGCCTGGTGCCGAGTTGGGTTCATCCTGATTACAGGGCGTGGTGGGGAAGGTGCTGCTGGGGAGGCTCCTTTTAGGCCAATCCAGGATGCCCCTAGCCTAGATTTGCAGCTCTGACAAGTCCAAGGGGCTGTGGGGCAGGCAGCGTGGAAGGGGAAAGGTCTCATTTCCCAGCCGCTCCTAGGAACAGGGAATAACTTCCAAAGAGCCCAGGGGCCCTCACTGGATTCTCTCCCCGGCCCTTCCACCGCCACTCACATGCCAAGCAACCGGGGAGTCTGAGGGAGGAATAAGGAGCTGCTGGCTGCTGCACATTATCCCTCAGCTCCAGCTCTGCTGCTGCTGCTCACTCAAGCCCTGGGTTGCTGAGAGAGGCGGTCGCCGTAGCAACACGCGGTGGAGGGGAGGAGATGCTCAGAGCTGGGATGGCTCCCCATGGAAGGGCGAACCTGCCGGCAGCTAGGGACAGACTCCCTTGAAGGTAGGTCCAATTCGCTGCTGTCCCCCTCCTCTGCCATCCCCCCTCCCCACCCAACGCCCACGGCCACTGCGGTTGTCAAGAGGAGAAGGCTGCGTTTCTGGCTGGCTGCTCCTGCTTGCGCAGGGGAGGCCAGAGTTGGGTGTGGGTGGCAGAGGTCCCAAGCGTAGGGGTACAGAGAGCTCCACCGTGCTGGGCTGGGGGGGTCCCCCATTGCCAGGAGCGGTAGGGAACACATGCAGTATCAGTTAATCCAGTTACAATGATGGCACAGTCACAGGGGAGGGTGTGTCACTGATGGGCTAAGTGTGGTGCTGGGACTGTGTGTGTGTGAGTCTGAGTGACAGTGTATGTCAGGGCAGGCGACAGTGTGTCTGCGTGTCCCTCTATCGTACATATCTATTTAATAACGCCTCCTCCCAGCCCCAGAGCTCGGCTGCAAATCCACTGCTAAGAATCCCTCTCTCCCCAGAAGGGCTTGGGTGACTTTCGACGACGGCAGAGCACCCACACCCGTTCCCCGGGGGCCCCACGAAGCTCTGACAGCCTGGCCCAGGTGACGGGTGTGGAGATGAGGCTGTCTGAACAGATACATCACCCGGAAGATTTCTGCTGGTAGACGAAGCTGCGTTGGTTTTGTTGCTTAGTCCTGTGAGGCCCTGTGGCACCTCCTTGGCAACCCCCGGGGCTCTCTGAGAGAAGGAGAGTCTGAGCGTTCAGCACCCTGCACCCGCGGAGGGGACTGCGTGTGAGGTCGCACTGCCCATCCCCAGGAATGGTAAGGAGCCTGGGGAGGGCAGCTCTGAAACAGGGCCGTGCATGCCTCGATCCTGGCCCGATGGATTCCGAGCCCCTGCAGGGAGTCTGGTTTGTCAATCGATGGAACAGGAGGGGCTGGGCTGAAGTTTCCCGCCTCTGATTTCTGGGTTGATTTCATTAGCTCCTCTTACTGGTAATCATATTCTGAGGCGTTAGACATTAGTGGACTTCGCAGCATTCTTAACGCATGGGAAACGGGGTTTGCATGAGTACATTGGCCACGTGACAGACGACTATTGATCATTTATGGGGTGCCTGGCTTCTACTCCTGGCTGCGGCTGAGGATGGGGTCTGTGGTTAGAGCAGCAGGGTGTGAGTCAGGACAGCAGCGTTATCCCTGTCTCTGGGTGGGCGTGGGGTCCAGTGGCTGGGTTCTGTTCCCGGCTCTCCCGTATGGGCAAAGCTGTGCCTCCACAGGGCTGCTGATCATTTCTCCCCTTTGCAGAGGGCTCTGGATAAAAGGTGCCAGAGAAATGTCAAGTGGTGTTATCGTCATAATTGGCCCCCTCTTGCTATACCTGCTTCCCTGCACATCCCGGGTGTATGTGGAGGGCTGGGATACTGCTGGAGACAGAGAGAGGCCTGAACCTTCCCAGATCCATCTCTGATACTCTCCATTTCACATGGAGCTCTCTGCAGGTGACCTGCTCCCTGACAGCTGGTTCTCTTAGAGTCAGATCAGGAACACCTGGGCCCCCACCCCTGCAGCTGCAGCCACTTCCCTCCCTGCCCCCACTAGTTCTGTGCTGTTCTAGCTGTGTGGGGATGAGCGGCTTCTGCTCTTTGCTCTCCCCCAGCTGTGTTGTCCAGTTGACTTGCAACCGATAATGATTAAGCAGTTATTGCAAAGGAACTCCTGAAGGGGGAGCCCTTGGACTTATTTGGGAACATGGCACCACCAAGAATGCCCAGGTTGGGAAGTCACAGGCTCAGGAAGGCCAGAGGACAGGTCCCCTGGCTAGGCGTTAGCAGCCCCTGTTCCCTGGCTCTGTGAAGCCATGAGGGGTATTCTGGAGAGCTTAGGGCCTGGTTTTCATAGCACCCATAAATGCCACCTGCAATGGATTGGAGCTGTGGACGCCTCTGAAAATGAGGCCATTAATGTTTCCACCCCATCGGGGCCTACCTGCAGGGTCCTCGCCCCTTTGCATGTGATCTGAAATAGCCGGCCCCTGTCCTGCATCTGTAGGAAACCTGCATTCTGGCATCTCAAGCCAGAGATGAACCCAGATCACTGTGCTAAGCACAGTGGATTTGAAGGGGACCTGGATGGGAAACCTCCCAGGAAAACCTAAGCTGCTGCCAAAGTTGGTGCTGATGATTCCATAGAGGATGCTCTTCCTTCAGGGTCATCAGTGAATGAGTGCAAAGGGGTGCTGGAGGCGCTCCCTCTTGGATCAGCTGTGACACCAAACCCCAGCTCGTTTATGGCCATTACAGATCATCCAGCATCTTTTCCATGAGATGGGGTGTCAACCAGGGTCCATGCCAGATTCCACCATGGGGTCTGCATTGTGCTTCCTTAGAGAGGGCTGTGACTCACCCTCCCCGCTCCAACCCCCCTGGAACTTTGGGGGAGTTCTGATCCAAGTCCGAAGCCGGAAACTTGGTCTCAAATGTCCATACAGATCCGATTATCATCCTAATGCGTTATAGTGCTGCATCCCAGACAGCTGCCACATTCCACCCCAGAGGCAGCTGCACTCCAACAGTTGGCAAGGTGGGGTGATATGAGAAGAAAGGTGGGTCTAGACGTATACAATCCATGAGCGATAGCCAGCTGGAGCAAAGCCATTTCTGCAGGATGACATCCTGTTTGTCAGCCCGGTTCCTTTACGTTGCATTGCCTGAATTTTCTTGGGGGAAATTCTACCCATTGCTCCCCCGCCCACTCCTCTCCCTTCCATTCTGCCATGTTATTGTTGGCACCGGGACAGAGTGTGGTGACACGTATTGATTTATTTCATTTTATTTTGCAACAACAAAAATTAACAGAGGGAGGGAGAGAGAGAGCAAGATGGAGAGCCGCCACCTCTCACAAATACTGCTTCGTCATGACACTGGTTAATTCTCCTCTTGTTCAGAAATGGACTGAGCCAGCAGCAGAGGTGGGGAGCTGCACACACACACACACACATGCTCTGACTGGCTCTCTAAATCCACATTGCTATCACCACTGGATCCTTTGCAGGCACTGCCTCTGGGGCTGGGAGATACACACACACACAGAGAGAGAGAGAGAGGACTGTCATGCTGTCAGATACACGCCAACAGCACAGCAGCTGAACCCAGCAAGGGCAGCCGGCTGAGGATTCGCTGTGATACTCCCAAGCAAGAGGCAGAAGGAGGGGAAGGAGAGGCGTTTTGCAGCAAGAGAGGGCAGGGGAGCAGTCCTCTGGGCTCCTGGGGCTTCTTGTTATTATCGTCCTCGGCTTGTTTTTCGGGCTGGGAAACCATGCGGGATTCCTGGAAGAGGCTTCCATAGCCCCAGCTGGGTGAGTCGAGAGGTCTGCCGTGCGATCTCATTGAGCTCGTACTTGACCCCTGCCATGGCTCGGCAGGCATGAGGGGCGGGAGGGCACATTCCAGGCAGATGCTGTTCCACTCTGCTGCCTGTGCCCAGGACTAACCCAACCTGCAGCAAGCGAGAGTGCGGGGGACTAGAGTACAGCTGGTATGTTGTTAATAGCACCGACTCTACCTCCTCCTGCCTTCCCTTCCTTGTCCTCTTCTTGCTGTGCTTTCTCCCTCCCTTCCCTCCCTGGCTGTTTGTGCTTTGCTCTTTCTTTCCTTCTGTCCGACCTCTTCCTCCTCCCGGGCACCTGGAAAGGGGACAGGCTTGCTAAGTGAGGATGCTCACCCTCCACTGCCAGAAGCATCCCTGCCGGCTACGACGAAATGTGTATTTTTCATAAGTGGCTTCCAAAATGCAGGCCCCACAGACAGCCTTGGCACATGCCGCCCCTGTGGTGCTGCTGGTGATGTGGGGCAGCAGGGGTATTGTGCTGCTAGTGTGGAGTTAAGACATTCTAAGCGGGCACTTGGCTGGCAGGAGCTGGTGCTGGTAGTAGAAGCCAGGATTCTGGTGCCAGCCGGGCGCTGGTTAATAGCCGTCTGGCTGGGCTCTGCTAAGGGGGTCTTGCTGGGCTGCGCTGGCCTATTACTGGTTGGAGAGCTGCTTAAAATGTTTTGGTTTTAGCTTTTTAATGCTCAGGGCCAAATTTTCATGCATAAGCAACTAAACAAGGCATTAGCACCCCAGCTTTGGCCCTGCGGTGGGACCGTAGGGCATAGCATGAGCATTTGTGCTCTGAGGTTCCGAACCAAACATCCAGGTGACAGGGGCAGCAGGTTTGTATAATTTTTGGTGGTGCCCAGAACGGGTCCAAGTGTTGCCCCACCCACACCTGCCTAAGGCTCTGGGAGGAAGTTTGGGTGCTGGGTGCGGGCTCTGGCCTGGGACAGGAGGTTGGGGTGTGGGAGAGGGTGAGGGGTGCGGTGCATACCTCGGGTGGATCCCGAAAGCGAACCGCACACGCCTCTGGCAGCGGCTCTTAGGTGGGGGGGAGTCAGGGGGTCTCTGCGCGCTGCTGCCCGCTGGCACTGCCCCTGTGGCTCCCATTGGCCGTAGCTCCCGGCCAATAGGAGCTGTGGAGTCGGCGCTCAGGGCGAGGGCAGTGCGCGGACATACACATCCCTCCCCGGAGCCACAGGGATGTGTTGGCTGCTTCTGGGAGCGGTGCGGCACGAGGGCGGGCAGAAAACCGCCTTAACCCCACTGCGCTCCTGGTGGTGGGGGCGGCAGGTGGGGCTGGGAGATGCTCCGGGGGGAGGTGCATGGGAGCAGCAGGCGGGGCCAGGGGAGAGACCCCAACATTGGTGGAGCCGGGCCCCCGGGTCCTAAATATTCCTGGAGCACAGGCACCATGGGCCCATATAACTCGCCGCCCCTGCCAGGTGAGGAATTTGGATGTTTTGGGGACCTGTGTTTGACAAATGAGTTCCCCAGCTCTCTTGAGCCCATTCCCTGTGGGCTCAGAAATCCAGCCCAGTTCTTCTCCTCCTCTCAGGGCTGCATCCGGAGCCCATTCCAGGTGGGCACAGACATGCAGTAGGTCCAGGCCTTTAATGTCCATTTCCTACAGAGACACATTTTTGTGACTAACAGGAAAGCTACAAGGCAGGCAGGCAGGCAGCCTCCACAGCTGCACAGCTCCCCTCCCCCCCAGCTGCAGCCTCCCTCATAGCAACCGGCTCCCTACAGTTGCAAATTGCCATGCAGTTTTGGGCATCTGGGGATGCTCCCGGAGGCCCTTGTATCATAAGGGAGTTCAGAAGCCTCACCTGGGACCAGCTGATTCCCAGGCCAAAACAGGGACGTGACAAGGGTTTGCACTGTTTGCAACTCAGGGCGAACTTCTCCGTGCCGAGAGTGAATGAGGTAGAGGAGGAAGAGCCAAGGCCTGCAGAGTAGCGTCGTACCAGGTGGAAAGCAGGGTGTGGCTGTGGAGGAGGACATAGGCAACAGGCAGGTCTAGGATCTATAGTATGGGGTCAAGAGGGAAACCTCTCCGAAGAAAAGTAGACTTTTGCTCCCAAGGGCACCGGATTGGAAGCAGCCCAGATCAGCCGTGACCAGAAGCCGTTCTCATCTGATAGCCCCCAAGGGTAGTGAGTTTACAGGGTCTTAGTTCAGTTTCTAGCATGACAAGCATCTATATCCCAAAAATCCCCACTGCGGTTGGCCTTCATTTGCCTCCACCCTTATGGGTAGTCAGCGGGAGCAAACAGCCACAGCTTAACGGGCCACTGAGCCTGAACTCCCCTCTCATTCTAGAGAGGGATCCCTCCGGGACAGGGGGGAGAGGCATGGGAGGTTGCAGCCCGTATACTGTGGGCACACTAGGACATTGTGGGTATTGCAGATTTTGGGTGGGATCAAGGTCCCATAGGCTCATCTGCCCCTCCCATCACCCATCCCATGGCAGCTGGGCTGGGATATGCAGGCATATGCCAGCACCTCCTAGGCTAGAAGAGCGGGGATACTACCCGCTTGCACAGTGGGGAAAGGGGTACTGGGATCGCTGCCGAGATGGGGTGATTCTCGTCAGGATCGAAGGACAGAGCTATAGAGCAGCCATAGGGCCAGCCCACTCCTGCGCCTACCTTAGTGTTTCAAGCATTGTCGGAATGGCTCTTAGATTCTTCCCATGACAGGCGCGTTAGGGACACCAGAGAGAAATGCATGTCCCCCTGGTTGAGAGATCTGAGCTCCAGCCACAACCTTGACTGGACACTCCAAAGTCTCTCGGCTCCAGAGCTTTGTTTTGACTCAGGATCAAGGCCTTTAGCAAACTTCTGACCCAGGCCTGGGCTGGGATTTCAGAGTCCTCCAGGTTCCTGCGCGGCGGGGGGGAGGGGGAGGGGCGGGGGCTCCGATCCAGGGGTTTGGTACAGTCCCATTGGCAGGAAACTGAGAGGAAATGTTGGAAGTGCTTCGTCTAGCCACCCCCAGGGCCTGGGCACTGCCACCCAGCTGGGTTGCTGGGACAGAAAGGGAAGAGCCCTTCCCTCTGTGATTCCCCCAGGATGTGCCAATAGGTAGCACAGGTTTCCAGAGGTGCTTGCTGTCCAGGCTCTGGGAGGAGAATGTTGGGGCTCATCAGGCTGGGGTGGACAGGACTCAAGTCTGCAAGGAGCTTGGCCTCTCTGCTCAGTCTGTGTCTCTCCTCCTTTCGCTGCTCTTGTGCGTGAAGCCCGGTGCTGCCGACACTTGGGCCCACTGCAACCACAGCCCCATTTCTCTCCTGGGGATCCAAGCTCCCCAGGCTCCATAGCTGCTCATTCACCAGTGCCCACCCTTGTATCGCAATTCCAGCCGTTATTTGGTGTGCCGCCGGCATGCTCGGCCCTCTCTGCGCACAACCCGAGTCTCTGCCCCATGGAGCTCAGAGTCCGGGGGCCGAAGCCACCCATATGTGGGGGCTGCCATCAGAGCCAACAGATGTGCCTTATGAGCAGGACCAACCCTACATCAGACAATACAGTGCAGAGAGAGGTTGATGGAACTATCCCACAAAGATGGAATCACCAGTTAGGAATCACCAGTATCTTCATTATTAGGGGCTTTAATGAGGGTTTGTTTCTGTTGCTCCTCGCGAGTTGGGTGTGCTGATCTGGACGTTATCAGCGGGTAGGAAGGCTCAGTTCCTTTGCCCCCCGGCCTCCCTATGCCCCTTCTACATCCTCAGCTACTGAGACCGGCTCTGGCCTCTCGGTGAAGCACATGCTGCTAATGCACAGAGCTGGCTTGAGAACCCATTTGTACCCAGAGTAATAGAAGCTGAGAAGGTGGAACTGGCTACGGCTGCCAAGCTGAGACAGAGTGAGAGAGGCTTGGAGAAATGCAGGGGACTCCGTGACTCCCTCCTGGCAAAGGAACTTGCGCACGGTTTGCTCTGACTTGTCTCTAAGGGGAACGCCTGCCTTGTTTGGCCGTTGGTGGGGTGTCAAACACCACACCCTCCCGCCCCACTCAGCCAGGGCACAAATCAAACCATCCTGCTGGGTGTGGGCAGGATCAGCTGAGCTCAGAAACAGCCACTGGCCTAGGAGAGAGCCCAGGCTCAACTGTGCTTTGCTATAGTGGGTGTTGAACTCCAGTAACGCTGTCTGGCCCGGGACGGGGCGGGGGCAGCTGTATCCATCCCCAGCTAAAGGGAGAGGGGAGCAATGTTTGATCCTGCCATCGTATGCAGGGAAGGCAGGGCCTCGTGTGTGTGTGCGCGTGTACATTTATCTATCTATGACTGCCTAGGAAGGAGTACTACAGAAAGGGATCTGTGGGTCATAGTGGATTATAAACTAAATATGAGTCAACAGTGTAACACTGTTGCAAAAAGTAGCGTGTCCAGTTCTGGACACCACACTTCAGGAAAGATGTGAACAAATTGGAGAAAGTCCAGAGAAGAACAACAAAAATGATTAAAGATCTAGAAAACATGACCATTGAGGGAAGGTTTTAAAAACTGGATTTGTTTAGTCTGGAGAAGAGAAGACTGAAGGGGGACATGATATAGGTTGGACATTAGGAAAAACTTCCTAACTGTCAGGGTGGTTAAGCACTGGAATAAATTGCCCAGGGAGGTTGTGGAATCTTCATCATTGGAGATTTTTAAGAGCAGGTTGGACAAACACCTGTCAGGAATGGTCTAGATAATACTTAGTCCTGCCATGAGTGCAGGGAACTGGACTAGATGATCTCTCGATGTCCCTTCCAGTTCTATGACACTATCATTCTATTTAGTAGCGACAAAGGGTCCTGTGGCACCTTATAGACTAACAGAGGTATTGAAGCATAAGCTTTCGTGGGTGAATACCCACTTCTTCGGATGCAAAGAAGTGTTCACCATGATATCCCAGAGAGACCCCCTGGCTTAGTGCCTCGCGTAGAGTGCCCAGCCAGGATGACATAGACCTGATCTTGGCTACCCATGTGTGTTTCCAGCTCAGTATAAACGCTGTGTAACGATAACACAGGATCAAGGGGACAGAGCTCTCCTTTGTATGTTGCTTCTTTGCTCAGAGCAGGAAGGGGCCTGCCAAGGAAACTCGCCCGCCTGAAGAATGATTCCCCACCCCATTTTCCACAGCCCCAGGGTGACTCCTGAGGGCGCCGTGTGGTAAGGAGCCAAGCGCTGCCTGAATCCAAGGCAGGTTGGGTTCAGCTGATAGGGCAGCTTTGCCAATAGGGTGTGAAGTTAGGGGCAGAAGGAGCCAGGTTTGCTTTGAAGCCCCTCAAAGAACAGCCGGCCTGTCTCCTTCCACCCCAGACACCTCCACAGAGTGTGCCCAGTGGGACAAGTGCCTTTAGCGCGGCTGCCTGTTTCCAGCCTTGGCTTTGCGTCTCCACGGCAGCAGGCAGGGCCGTTGCTATGGCTGGGGATGTGGAGAGAACTCTAAGCTTCTTTGAGTCTGCTGCCTGCAAAGGGGCTGCCTCTCCAGGAGGTGTGTGCGGGCGGCCGGCCAGGGAGTCGCGGCCCAGTTATCCCTGGCTGAGCTGGGGACGAGGATGCCTGCAGTGACCCTCAGGTCTCTGGGACTCTGGCAGAAAGCAGGGCAGGAGGTGTAGTGAGTTTTGGGTCACTTTTCCTGAGCTGGGGAATTGGATTGGGGAAGGCCCCCGAGTGTATCTGGGAATGGGGCAGAGCAGGGCCCCAGTGAGGACATGCGCAGAGTGTGCCATCCTTATGAGCTGTCAGGGTCCTCCATGGGGAATGGGATAGGGTATGAGGGCTCCCTGCAGGATTGCCCAGGGAGGGAGTTGCCTGCAGGAAGGGTAATGACACAGGGAACAGGCTGTCAGGAAGTGAAGGGGGTCCTGGAGTCTGATGCTGCTGGGGTTTGGCTCCTCCCTGCCAGGCTGCAGTCACGGCCGTTCTGGACCCATGCACGCTGGTGCATTCGCCCCACATCCGTGTCTATGCCTCTCTGGGTGCAGCCTTGATCAAGTCCCCTCCCATTCCCTTTGCACCATCCCTTAGTCTGTTTCCTTCTGCCCCTAAAAGATGCTGTCATGGGAGGTCTCCCACCCCCCTCGCATGCAGGATGAGCTGGCTAATCCCATTGTAATCCCAGATTACACATCACGTGAGCCTTTTCCTCGCCCCACTGCATCACAGCCGCAGTCTCTCCAGCACCCAGGGGCTGCTAAAAGGGCATCATCTCCCCTTGCAAGGCCGGGTGGCCGTTGGTGAGCTGCGCACTCAGGCACAGCAGAGCGATGGCATCGGAGTCAGCAGGGTCACAGCGGAGTGGAGCAGAATTTGGCCCACTGCGCCCAGCTGACATGCTCTGGTTTCAGAGTAGCAGCCGTGTTAGTCTGTAGCCACGAAAAGAACAGGAGTATGTGTGGCACCTTAGAGACTAACAAATGTATATCTCCCCATGCAGGGAGCCTCAGATGCAACAGCGATGCTCAGTGCAGGCCACAGCACTTTGAGATCCTGGGGTGACAGGCACTGTTTAAATGCAAAGATCCCCCTCCGGTTCTGCCTGAGAAACCTGGCCCTGGTTCTTCCGGGCAAGAGCCACCCATAGCCGCTGCAAACTAGTACAGCACTTCCTGGGCTTGAGGAGCAGTGTCTGCTCGTTCCTGCTAGAGCTCAGAAACCAGGGGATTATAGCAGTGTCACAAATATCCACCCGAGTCTCAGGTCTCCTGAACACTGACGGTGAAAATGGCCCCTCCCATCCCCCTGCTCAGGTTCGCTCAGCTATAGATCTCAAAGTGCATTGCCCATGGAGGTCAGAGAACAGTGCAGTGCAAGGAAAGGGCAAGATCACAGTCCCCATTTTACAGCTGGAGAAACTGAGGCACGGAGGGGGGGGGGGGACTGATTTGCCCCAGGTGAGTGGGAGAGCTGGGAATAGAGCCCAGGTCTCACCCTTCTAGCCTGTTGGCTGATCACGGGGACAGTGCCGCCCATGATTTCAGTGATGCAAGTGTCACCTGCTGAGAAAGCACAATGCACCCTAGCCTTCACCCCCTCCCATCCCGCCTCTCTCTTCTCCTCCTCTCTGCTGCTTTAGCAAAGAGGGGAAGAGACAAGGAGGCAGCCAGAGTGAGCAATAGCACAGGCTCCTATCCTGCAGAGCCTGACCTGGGAGCAGCAATCGACACAAACTTCCTTTAGTACCAAGAAGCCTGTGGGGTGTGGGCATGCTGACTGGAGCCACTCCCTCTGCCTGGGAGGCTGCGGGCCAGAGCCTCTTTCATGACTGAGGGCAGGGACCCTGTGAGGCCCACACAGCACTTGCCTACAAACACTCCCTGTTGCTCATGTGTTTTGCAGCAGCCTGCTTTGCTGAGCGAGCTTGAAGGGAGCTGTCTGTCTCTGCTCTCCCCTGCCCCATCCCACCGCTCGCCCCGCAGTGAGCAAGAGGCCTCACCTCTGACCCACTCTGCTAGGGGGGAAAATATCCCACCAGCTGCCAAGTTTTCTGCCTGTGCAGCCCATATTTTAATGTTACTGAGTCATCCTTTTTCCAGCTGGCACCTCCGCCGGGTGATGCTAAACAGCGTGGAAGGAATAGATTGTCAATAGCACGGGGTTAGCATTGCCAGCCTCCCCCAAGGCCTTATTCCAACACATTCGGGAGGGAGCAGGGAAGAGAAGCTGGACAAAGGAGGAGATAGATGCCGATAAACCCGGCCAGAGTTGTGGATCTTGTGCTGGTGCTACGGCCACCTCGCTGCTCTTCTTCTAGCAAAGCAGTTGCACCAGGCACCCAGGTTCAAGCCGCCATATAGATCCCAGGAGCCACTTAATGGGATACCCAAGTCCGTACAGTCCCACAGGGCATCCAAATCACTGTCAGGGTCGTGGGCACCTAAGCCAGTCCCTAGGTCACCCAAGTCACGCATGTGGCCCAACCAAGCCCAAACCATCACACAGGGTATCCAAACCACTACCTGGGCCATTCTGTGGTGACCCCATGCCAAATCCCTGCATGGGGCACCCAGCCCTGGGCATGGAAGGGCAGCTGGACAGAGACTTCCCATGTAGCTTTGCCCAGCCTCACCCAACAGCCAGCAGCCAGGGGCGTGATGGTCCAGCATGCTCTGCCCTATGCAGCCGTTTCTTGCGGCTCAGGCTGTTCTTAACTGTACTGTGCCTGTAGCTGCTCTTTCCCTCTGGGGGCTAGTTGCTTGCCTGGGATGCATGGGGAGTGGGGGCAGGTGCAGAAACCAAAGACACAGGTACCTAGGAGGACAGGTGCTCATGCTGCCTGGAGCTGGGGGAGCCGGGTTCTGACAGCCTGGTCTTTCATTCTAATGGGCCCAGTTAGGCCGGGCTGACCCCTCCTAGAGAAAGCCGGCTGGCTGGTGTAATGGATGGTGCTGTGCAAATGGCTGTCGAGGCAGAGAGCCTGTGTGCATCCGCTATCCCCGCTGCAATTGAGTGCCGACTGCCTCCCGGATGGTAATTGACGTGCCATTATCGCCGCTCGCTCACGGCATTAAGATTTCATTGCTGGGGCTGTGTCTCTAATGGACTCGGCTGGTGTTGGTTGGGGGCTGGGGTGGGCCTGTGCACACAGAACAGCCTTTCTGCAGCGTAGACTGGCTCAGCTGAAGACAAGGTGGGAAAAATTCCTGTGTCCTGTCTCTACTACAGCTTCCTCCATGGCATCTGCAGCCATCTGGGTGACTTAAGGCTCCCGTTTTTGTCAGGGAAGATGTGAACAGCATGTGCAAACTCCCTCCAGGATAGTAACACAGCAGAAGAGAGGAAAGAGGCCCCTAGCCTGAGAACAGAGTGGGGACTGGCTACTGCAGAGAGAAGGAAAAAATTTAAGTTCCTTTACCCCCGCTAGTGTCCACTTTCAGTTCTCTTCCTCTATGGGACCACACCCAGAGCCTGTTCCATATGGGCACAGAAATCCAGTCCAGGTTCTTCTCTTGCCAGGAGGAACCAGGATGCTTTGTGATTAAGGCACTAGACTGACGTTCAGGAGACCTGGGTTCAGGTCCTGGCTCTGGTACAGATTCCCTGTGTGATCTGGGGGCAAGTCAGTTAGTTGCTCTGTGCATCAGTTTCCCATCTGTAAAATGGGGATAGTGGCACTGTCCTACTACATAGGCAGGTTGTGAGGATAAACCTGTTAGTGTTTGTGGCATCCCAGGTACTGGGAGGGAAGGTACTTGGATGAGGGCCATGCAGGTGCCTGGGTAGATAGTTGAGTTAGGATGAACATATGAGGTGGAGATGACACATTGTGTGGAGCACACCCATGTATTTATTGAATGGCCAGGTACCTGTTTGAGAGAGGGTGGGGACAGGGTGGGAGTATGGCCTATTGGGCAAAGGAGAGGCCTGGATTTCAGTGTGTGTCAGGACTCCTGGGTTTTGATCATGCTTTAAATTGTATGGGCTCTGGCCCTAGTGTCTTCAGCAGGAGTTGCATGCACATGGCAGATGGGATAATTGGACCCTTGTGTGCTCTGAGGGACCTAAGGCAAGTCATTTCCTCACTCTGTGCCTCGGTTTCCCACCTTTACCTCCTCCCGCGGGAACATGAGGCTCAATTCGCTGACATGGGCAGGGCTTTGAGCTCCTTGGGTGGAAGGCGCTATAGAAGCCAGCTTGCCGACACTGGCCCACAGTGTATATGATCAGATTTCCCTCCCGCTCTCCGGGCTATTGGCTCTAAATCCCCCTGGGGCGGAGTAGAGGAGGCAGCGAGGCTGGGCTGTGGATGGAGCTCCTGTTGAAGGATGGCGCCTGGAGGGCAGGTTAGCCCAGACGCTGAGAGAGCAGAATCTTTATTCGGAAGCCCCCCATCTCTTCTCTGTCCTAGGGAGAGAGCAGGATGGAGAAGGGAGCAATTGCCCCTGAGGTCGGCAGGGCCGGCCCCCAGCATCCCTGTGCCGCAGGTGAAGGCACTGGGATGGGGTGAGGGTTGTTGGGGAGGGGCATTGTTGGTGTTTTAGCGGGCGGGGGGTGGCTATCAGCGAGGAGGCAGGGGGTGCAGAATTGCAGGTCCGAAGCCGCTGTCCAGGATGTTCCCCTGGGCTGGGTGGGGCACCAGTGCCCTGCCCATCCTCTCTGCTCTGCTAGTGGTAGCCCGAAGAGGCGTCCAGCAGGGCTGGGTGTGTTTCCCCAGCCCCCTTCCCCACACGGACACGTGCGCTCTTGGCTCGCGGGCCCAACTCCCCGTCTGTTTCAGGAACTTGTGACCTAGCATATCCCTCGCTTATTTATGGCTGTGAGTCCTTTCCATAGCAACCCTCACATGACGCCGCAGAGCGAGGGAAGGGGAAATGCCAGGGGAGAGAAACAATGAGAGATGGAGAGAAAGAAATAGAGGAAGAGTCATGATGAGGAAGGGCGAGGGAGAAAGGGGGGATGACATGCTGGGAGGGAGAGGGAAGGGGAGGATGAGAAAGGGAGGAGAAGAGAGTGAGAAGGTGAGAGTGGGAGAAGGACGGAAGAGGAGTGCATGAGCCATGCAATATACCCCTCCCCCATCTCTCCCAGGCAGTAGCTCTGTGGAGGAGCAGGAGGGGCTGCTCCTGCCCTGGCCCCTTGCCCACAGGCTGCTGCAAACTAACATGCTTGGCTGCTGTGAAAAGTCAAACCCCGGATTTCCTGGCGTGGGGGGAGCCAGCCTCCTAAATCACCCATGTCAGCCCAGCTTTGTGCACTGAGAACCTCCTGTCCCCAACTCCCCTCCCCCAACATTGTGCTCTGAAAGGTTACTGGGCTGGCAGTGCTCAACGCCGCTCTGTTCTCTAATCCTCTTCTGTGTCTGTCCCGCAGGCTGCGGAGAGCCTGGGACATCCTACTTGCCAGCCCCTGCCTGGGCACCGCCCTGCTCTGCTATAGGAGCTGGGAATCCGGCGCACTTTCCCCCACATCCCAGAAACCTTTCTAGGGGTCAGTAGGTTAAAGTGACCAAACGCAGTGATCTAGCTCTCTATCGTTTTTGGCATTCTGGGTTGACTGTGAGTAAGAAGAGCTTATTGAAGGAAAACTAAAGTTCAGGGATTTTTATTATTTGATTATTATTACTAGTATTAATTATGATGATTGATTGATTATTATTATTATTTGTATCCAAGATCCCAGTTGTGCTAGGTGCTGCACAAACACGGAGGGAAAAGATGGTCCCTGCCCCCAAAGAGCCCACAATCTGAGTAAAAGCAGGCTAGCAGAGTTTTGCATTTATTTCTGAGCATGGTAAGGCCAGGGGCTCTCGTATCTTGTGGCAGTAAGTTCCATAGTCTGGATCCAGCACCTGTCAAGGTTCTGTTTCCTGCACACAAGTCTCCCCCACTGGTTGACAGTGTCACAGTTCTGGCGGAGGATGTTCCACTGGTTTGGTCACTAGTCTAGGACTTGGGCGGGACATAGGTTTAATTCCCTGCTCTGCCCCAGATTTCCTGCATGACCTTGGGCAAATTGCTTAGTCTTTCTGTACCTCGGTTCCCCACCTGTACAATGGGGATATTAGTGCTACCCTGCCTCCCAGGGGTGTGTGAAGGTAAACACCTTTCAGAGCGAGAAGTGCTTGGGGATCTCCTGCTGAAAAGAGCTGGGTGTTACTCTTTGTGGGAGGCTGTGATCATGGGGGAAGAGGCATCTCTTAGGTAGCCAGTGACAGGCTTTGAATGTCAGGGGAGAGCTCTTGGACTGGGCTCAGTGTTTGCTAGGAAGCCAGTGCAGCTCCTGGGCCACGTGGCTAAGCAGACAGGCTGCTGTAGTTTTCTCAGGGCATGTGGCTTCACACTTGCATAGAATAAAGCCTGGAGGTCACCAATCATCTGTGTCTCAGAGGACAGGGCACAAGCCAGCTGCAGAGGATAATGGGCACCAACAGCACTGAGGAGCCCAAAGGGGTCCCCAGGCTGCAGACTGGCTGAGTCTGAGAGTTGAAGGCTCAGTCATGGGGGTTGCTTGAGGAGAAGGCATGTTCTTCCAGGTGCTTCCCCCTTCCCGCCAGCATCACCTCCGTCTTGCCTGGGCTCAGTGCTAGCCAAGCCCGGTGCTAATCTCAGCCTACTGCTGGGAGAACTGGGCAACGGGGTTGTGTATCTTGGAGGTAAGGAGCAACGGGGCTGGGTAATGCTGGCCCCTCAGCCCGCACTGGCTCACCAGCTTCCCGCGGATGCTGAGCAGCATCAGGGAGAGGCGCAAGCCTGGCAGGAGAGCACAGGCCTGGGCTCTGGAGAGAACTGGGCATTGCCTGAGCTTTCGATTCACGCTCCCACCTCCTGTGGATTTGGCTGGCCCTTGGTCAAACCCATCAGTGCTATGACTCGGTGCTGAGCATGGGCCAGCCCCAACGCTCACAGCCCCGTGCTGCTCCACCCAGCTTTGCTTGGCTTTCAGCTGTTCCTTTTCAGCAATCAGTCTCAGTGCCCAGTCCCTGTGGCGCTGGGGGATGGATGGAATCCGTTTGCTCCCTGGTGCAGAGAGACCTGGATCCAGCCCCCGGTGGCTTACAGCTGGCCTGTGTGAGAATCCCAAACATGGGTAGGATCCAGCCTTATCTCCGATGGCACCCGCAAGCAGCCAGCGCGTGTGTACTCAGACTGCCTGCCAAGGAGAGCCCGAGTGGCTGGAATCACTGGCCCAGGGAGATTGGTGGTTGCTATGGAGAGAAAGGCTGCTGATTTGGGCGTTGGCACTGCTGTCTGCTCCAGATAAGCATGTTCTGGTGAAGTGCCCTGAACGGGTGGGGTCTAGGCCATGGGAGCTGAAGGCAGTAGGTGAAAGGGACAGATTCTCGGGACAGTTACAGCTCTGCCTGCCTCCTCCTCTGGGCCTCTCGTTTCTGTCTGCCTGCCTCCTTCTCTTCAGCTACCGTGTGTCTGACTCTCCTGTCTAATCATCGCCATGCACATCCTTCTCTCCAGGTATCCTTCTGGCTCATTCTCTCTTTCCATCTGTCTCTAATCTCACTGCTTGTCCCTTCCTTGGTGCATCTGCCTGTCTGTACGTCTGTAGTCCTGTTCTTCCTCTCTCCATCTGTCTGCCCATATATATACTACATGTCCATTCGGGGCATGGGCACAGTGAACTGGCAGATGACTCAGGGTGCATGCAGAGCCCAGTCGCGCCTCGTATTGATCGGTTGCTGGCAGGCCAGCAAGTGGGTGGTTTGAAAGGCGTGTGGCCCAGACACTGTTATTGCACAAGGGAGAGTCTGAAATGTTCCTAAGCAGTTGCCATGTCTCCGAAGGAACCCACCTTTCCCTCGATGGGAAGCGGCTGTTGGCTACTTCCAGACAGGACCTAGTTAAGTGTCCCAGGGGAACCAGGGAGGGAGTGAACCCCTGGGTAAGGGCATGGGGCATGGGTCCGATGGAAGCTGCAGGCACATGGGGGGCAGCCGGGGATGGAGAGCAATGTTCTCTGTGATTATTTTGGATAATGTGATTATCATCTAAAAATACGCAGGGGTCTGCCTATCGGTGAGGGCCCAGCAGCTGCTTTTGACGGCTTTGTCAAAACATTCCAACTCAGCCAGATGTGACTCCCGTGACCCAGCACCGATAGTTGCCTGGCTGAGCAGTGAGTGGGGGTGAGGTGAGCCCAGCCTGCATGCAGCTTCCGCTGATGCTCCCCAGCGTTGCGCACTGCTCCCAGCATGCTGATTCTCCCCTGGGCTCCATATAACTACCCAAGACTTGCTCCTACTTCCCTGGCCTCCCTTTCTCACCCTGATTTCCTTCCTGCCACTCTCCCTGGCCCATAAGAATACCTGTCGTCACACACTGGCATATTGGCTCATCCCCAATTTTTGTACCAGACATGGACCACCTGTGACGTTACCCCGAAGGCAGTGCCCTGCACTCACTTGGAACATCCATGGAGGAGCACTGGGCAGAGCATTCTGCACCTCACATGGAATTAGATACGGTGTTACATTGAAGTGTGTGACGTACCACTGACTTGCACGGATCACCCCAATGTGTGTGTGGGACATGGCTTACCGTGGATCATCTCCAGTTGATATGTGGGATGTGGCTTCACGGGGTTTCTCCCCAGTGGATACCTGGGATGTGGCTTCAGGTAGATCTTTACCATTGAATACACAGGATGTGGCTTTATGTGGATTGTCCCTAGTGGCTACGAGGGACATGGTCTCATGTGGATTGTCCCCAGTGGCTACATGGGACGTGGCTTCACATGGTTTGTTCTTATTGAATACATGGGATGTGACTTTACGTGGATCATCCCCAGTGGATACGCAGGACATGGTTTCCTGTGGGTCATCCCCAGTAAAAACATGAGACGTGGCTTCACGGGGATTATCCTTAGTGAATATGGGGGACTTGGCTTCAAGTGGATTGTTCTCGTTGAACACATGGGGAGTTGCTTCGTGTGGATTGTCCCCAGCGGGTACATGGGAGGTGGCTTCACATGGATCTTCCCCAGTGAATGTGGCTTGATGTGAATCTGCTTCATACGCTACGTAGGACCTAGCTGATAGTTAGCTTGGGTATGGTTTAGCTAAACAGGGTGTGAAATGTGCTTACGTCACCTACTCCATCCTGTGGATTTCCAAATATACTACTTGCTGCCAGGCACCAGGAGAACTCGGACTCATCCGGGGGGGGCGGTACAATGGACTGGGAAATCCATGAGATTTGCACTCAACAAGGCTATGGCCAGGACATTTGTGGTTCCTGAGAATCCAGTGCACAGTGTGTGCCCTTGCGACTGGCGTCAGCTTCCACCTGAGCCCTAATCCCCTTTCCGGCGGGCGGCCTGTGATTTCCAAGGGCTCTCCTTATCTGCTAACAGCAAATCCCAGTGTCAGGAGGAGCAGGGCCTCTGCTGAAGCCATTCCCAGGGAGTCAGGGACTCCACCCCTGGCTTTGCCTGCAGCGGTGCCTGTGGAAAGTCTGAGCTCATGTATCCTGTGCTAGTCAGCTACTCAGCCGGCCTGGTCCCTACAATACATCGTTATCTAGGGTCCCTCACGCTCCCTGCTGTGCAGTGCTGCCGCACAGAGAGAAAGAGGCTTTCATGGGCAGACGAAATAGTCCTTTGCCCTTCCTGGCGCCGTCCATTGAGGATTTCGATGCACTTCACAGGCACTCATGAATTAAGGCTCACAGCCCTATCCCTGGGAAACATCCATCCCCATTTCATAGAAGGGGAATCCCAGACACAGAGAGGGCCTGGGTGCAGCCCCTGGGAAGGGGAGAAGAAGTGGGGCTGGATTTCTGTGCCCACCTGGAATAGGCTCTGGGTGTGGCTGCCTGGCCAGAGGAGAGCCAGAGCTGCATTTTGGACTCTGCTGGCCTGGATTCTGGCAACACAGCACCAAACCAAAGGGTTATTTGGAGTGCATTTCTGGCCCCGAGGCAGAGAGATTTCCAATGGGATTGATGAGCCCTGATGGCAATGTTCCCTCTAATTTTTGACAGGCCATGTGTGCAGAAAATTTCTTCTGTGCAAATTTTTGAAGCAGAGTTCAAATTTGTGCGCCATAAGGCAAATGCGCCCAAGCGAGTAAAATGTTTATACAAGATGTGTGGGTCCCGACCGTCCCAACGTGATCAACGTTCCACTTTCGAAATGCGGGGAGGGGTACGATTCATTGCCCTCCTTTTCCTTTCCCCCACCCCCCTTGCCAGATAGTGTTGATAGATGGCGGGCGAACAATGTCAAAAGTCGCCCGTAAATGATATTTTGGCCTGGCTCCGATGTAGTATTTCATTTTTTGTGCACGCGGTGTTTCGTTGTGTGCGCGGGGTTTAGGATCTGTGTGCGCGCGCACACGCGCACAGCTTAGAGGGAACAGTGATGGTGACTGTGTCTCCTGGAAGAGAGATCAGGGTGACATATCACACTAGGCTGATTTCCTGGGACCGGAGGATGCTCAGCCTTTTTGGGGGGACCTCAGTCCCTCCCCTCTTCCATTGCAGGAGGCAATGGCTGAGTGTTATAAGCCTCGGGTTTGAAACCCCAGGGCTCCTCAGAATCAAAGGCTAAAAGCCCAGCAGGGCCAGTTCAGCTTTTCAGTATTCCATGGTAAAAAAACCAATGAGTTCCATGAACTTATTGCATGTGAGCCTCTCCTGGAGCAATGAGCTCCTGTGCAGGTTTTCAAGATTCTCATTATTCAGGGGTATAAGGCCCCTTGGTCCCAGACAGCACTGCTGTGCAGTGAGCTGCATGTCACCCCTCCAGCCCACCTCACCTCACCTCACCTCCACCCCAGAGGTGGCCACGTCTCAGAGTCCCATCAGGGTGAAAGCTGCTGTGGAAACATAAGAGATGGACTCCGTGCAAGACAGTGTAGACACTCCCCATTCGGAGTATGAGGATTTTTTGCTCTCTCCCCACTCCTGCCCTAAAGGAGAATTTCAGAGAAAAGCAAGAAACCTGTAAAAAAAGGGAAAAGAGGGGAATACAGTCCCTTTCCCCCCGACCTTCCCACACTCCCCCAACCCCTTCTGTGCTGGGCTCTTTTCCTTCCCAGAGCTGCACGGCTGCTTGTTAGCGCTCGGGGGCCATGCGCTAAGTGCAGCCAGGCTGCTGCCCTTGCTCCCCATCGGGGCCTTCTCAACCCAGCGTGCTGGCTGGGACAAAAGGCTTAATTAACTCTGCTCTGATTGTCAGCGCCCGGTCAACAATCGCCTGCGATAGCCGGCCTTGGAGCTGGGCCTTGGCACAGGACCACCTGCCCAAGGCAGGGTGGAGGGGGGGAGCGTGCTGCGGCCGGCAGAGGGGAGACAAACTCCTGCTGAGGAAAAGCCAGACGGCGTGGAGCCTGTTTGACTCCACTGGGCTGAGGGAGGCCGAGGCCGCTGAACAACAAACTCATTGTCCCCCCGCCGTCTGGAGGGCAGGACTTAGCGACAGGGCTTAGCTACAGCATCAGTGGCTGGGGATGGCAGGTGAACAGGCCTCCTGAGCTGCATGCTTCAGGTGGCATCGCTGAGGGGGAACCGTCCAGACTGTCAGACAAACACCAGCCCAGCCTGAGCCATGGCTGGGAGTGGGGCTGGTCCCTGAGGGGTCTTGGCATGTCTGGGTCTGCTCCACGCCTGTTATAAACACCCAGCATGAGGGAAAGGCAAAGGTCCCCCAACCTGTTGTCAGGGAGACTGAGGCAAGGCCTGTGCTTGGGCTGATTGGCTCAGAGCATGGAAAGCGCTTCATTCTCACGACCGCTCAGCATCGGGCCCTGCGATCTTTTGGATAATCTGGGCCAAGGCGTCCAGAGCTCCGGGTAACCAGAACAAACCCTCGCAAGCCCCTGCGCTAGGTCCGTGGTATTGTCGCCCTTTTACAGATGGAGAAATCGAGGCACAGAAGGAAAGAGGCCACTGATTTCTGGCCATCCAAAAATCAAGACAACCAGAATGAGGGGCTACTGCTGAAAAGGTTGACCTGCTCCGGGTCACCCCACAAGCCTGTGTCAAAGGACCCCTGGGGATCCTGGCCCCTTTGCCTAGGCCACAGGACTGTTTTCATACGTCCTCTGAATTGAGCGTGGTTTGGATGCTGGTTCCCAGAGTTTGGAGGAGGACGGTGCTGGATAAAGGCTCCTCACTTTGGTCCCTAGCAGGGCCCACTGATCACCGCTGAGCCCCATCCCTCCCAGAACCTCAGCAGCTGGCGGCTGCTCTGAAGGCCAAAGCAGATGGAACCCAGGAAAGCTGAAGCGTATCGAGTCTCTCCCTTAGAGGTGACACATGCCCCCTCTTCCCTGCTGTGAGCACTGACAGACTGACAGCCGCTTGCAGCCTGAGGGGCGAGGAGTGGGGGAGATGGAGGTGTGTGTGATAACGGGGCAAACCGCCCCTCCCCAACCGCCCCTCCCCATCGCCGGCAATACAGGGAGACTAGAGACTGCTCCGGAATTGGATTACTCTGTTCCCCCCTGGCCTGGCCTGGGGAGACCAGGCGCGACTGCAAGGATGCGTTTTCCAGGCAGTGGGTTGGGGTGGGGGGGATATTGATCAGAGATGTCTCCGGCTCGCAAGTGCGTCTGGAGGGCGAGGCTTGGGTTTCAGCGCTCAGGACAGAGAGCAGCTCGGGAGAGGGGGGCCGCAGAGGTCTGGTACTTGGAGACGCCACTTGTGGAGCTGATAAGGTTCTGGCCGGGAGTGGGGCTGCCGCATAGCTCCGTCATGCACTACCTCCCCGTGTGAGAGGTGCCCAGATGGTGGGGAGGGTGCACCAGCACTCAGAGGTGGATCAGATCCAGAGCCGGCAGTCTGACCCACTCCCAAACTCCATGGCTCAGGTAAAATGGGACCCACGTCAGAACTGCACCCCTGGTTGTGCAAGATCCAAACCCAATTGATGAGGCTTTGCACCCTCCAGAACAGCCCTGGTTTTGCCCATCTCTGCCTCTGGGGGTATTGAGGGGTTGGCAGTAGCCCCTGACGGGAGTGATGCTGTAATGGGGGCAGAATCTAGAGGCTGGGGGTATGAGAGCCCCACCAAGCGGTCATGTTAGGAGGCACTGCCAGAGAATGGGGACTGAAGACATCAGTAGGCACCAGGGTGGCACAGTAGAGCCTAACACCTGCCTCGGCCCATCTCCCTCGCCCGGGTGCACAGTGTGATGGGGGCTTGTCCAGAGAGAGAAGGGGCTAACTCACAGAGAGCAGAGAGGATTTCCCAAAGGAAGGGGAGCAGGAAGGGACCCCCTTTTGCAGGGATGGGGGTCAGCAATCCATCCCCGCATGTACCCCCTGCAGCAGTGATTAATTTGTAATGAGAGAGGTGCTGGGGCTCAAGCAATTTTTTTACTTTCATAACAAGTAGCAAGCCCAGAGGTGCCGGGGCGATGAACTGCCAGGCCCAGAGGTGCCGGGGCTCAGCCCTGACAAGCTCTGGCACAAATTAAGCACTGACCCGAAGGGCCTCGCCCTCCAGAAGCGCAGGCTTCCCCATGGCTGCAGAATGGGCCGAGCTGCTCCCCAGCTGTCTGTCCACTGCCTCAGGGACTTCCTGGAAAGCCCTTGTTGACCGGACTTTATAGTCGGAGGTGGGGAGACCTGGGCAGGGCCGTATAGGGAAAGCGAGCATGTCTGTGTCATTGCTGAGAGCTTGGGAGGTGTCCAAATGCACTCTCTGTCACTTCCCATTGTCCCGAGAACAATGGCTCAAAACAAGTGCAATGATCCCACCGCTCAGTGCATGGAGAGACTCAGCAGTGGAGGGTCCTGCCTGGCTGGGAGCCCAACTGGCTGAGATCACTGCAGGCTCACCAGCCCTGCCAGGTCCTCCCTGCCCACGCCCTGAAGCGGTAGAGCCATCTCTCTGTGTCCTGGGCTCTGAGCAGGCTGTGTGTACTCCCAGCCATGCCATCTCCCCATGCCATCGGCTCTGGGCAGGCTGTGCGTGTTAGCTCAAAACCAGGGCTAACCGGAGCAGGTCTATTTCCAGTGGGGTCCTGCAGGGATCGAGCTCTTCTTGGCCCTACACCATTTAACATCTTCATCCATGGCCTGGAAGAAAACACAAAATCATCCCCGATAAAGTTTGCATGTGACACAAAGATTGAGGGAGTGGTAAATAGTGAAGAGGATGGGTCACTGATATGGGGCAATGTAGGTCGCTTGGTAAGCTGGGCGCAAGCAAACAATACGCCTTTCAAAAATGGAACTGTGTGCATCTGGGAACAGAGCGCCACTCCGCCATGCCATGTGGGAGACTCGGGCGAAATTCCTGCAGGGAGGGGTTCCCACCCTGGGCCATGCAGGATGCTGGCTAGCTCCCCAGTTCAGGTCTCTTGCTCCCGGGGTGGGGAGCACTGCCCTGCTTTAGGGAAGGGAAAGCTTGTCCCTGTTTAATAGCGCCTGCTCTGGCCATTTAAGGAGCTACACTAGCTCCCAAGGGAAGCCCATGCAGGGAGGGTGCTGCTCAGCTGGTGGGGGAGGCAGGGGTCTGAGGGTGGCAGAGGTCATCTGGCATGTGGTTCATGTACACCTCCCGGGTGTCTGCGTCCAAGCTGTCCTGGCTGCAGAGACCGGACCGTGGGAGAGGCGGCGTGTGGGTGGGTGTGAAGGGGGGGATCAGCACGCCGCTTCTGGGAGGATCTCACCTCTCCCCCGTCTCTATGCCCCATTGCAGAGGGAGCATCTGACCCACAGCCCAGCCTAGGAGCGCAAAGGGATGTGAAAACACAGAATCGCTGGTACGTAAACCCCTCGTCAGCATCTCCCCGCCCCCCAGGAGATTTGGGCCAAACCCAGAGTTGTGTATCCAGCTCTCCCAAGCTCTCAGGCTGAGGAGACAGTGGGACCCAGATCAGAACCGCCCTGGTTCCAGCTCCGCAAGCCTCATCCCCTCACCCCATTCCCCGTCCCAGCTTTGCCCCCCTCCACCGTGCAGCCTCCTGCTGAGTCTGCCAATGAATATTTCAGAGCCCTGCCGTGTGCACCTCACTTTGCATTAGCATCAGATGCCTGAGGGCGGCCGGCTTGGCCCCGTAATGGGGCGAGACGAGAAGCCCAGAGGAGCCAGGGGGGCTGCAGATCCAAGGAGCCGAGAACCGGACATTGCTCAGTGGCTGCATACAGAGACCCCCTCCCCCTCCCTGATGGGTTTGTTCTGAACCTCTCGGCGCCTGGATTCCTCCCCACATACACACGGTCCGGGATCTCCCTCCTTTATTCCTCCATCCTCTGACCCACTCTGGCTGTTGCCACGACCCAGGTGAGCAGGCACCTCGCCCTTTGTGACCCTAGCCGCAGGATGCCTTTGCCCAGGCTGATTGCTGCTAACGAACCTTCCTCCTTCATCCCCCCACCCAGGACTCTGTGCATGACCAGGCCCTTCCGCAGGCGACGGAATGGAAAGGTTACAGAAGGTAAATGAACCGGGTTAGACTCTTCAGCCCCACAGGTCCCCTCTTTGCAACCACCCCGTCACCCTGGTCAAGGCGTGGGGCGGGGTTGGCGTGCTGGATGGCCCCGTATTGGAATGCAGGAGGCTTTCGCCTCCAGGGGCCACTTCAAGCCCAGCCCATCTCTGTTTGGGGGCCTCGTGCCACTAGCTGGGGGGTCTCGGTCTGCTCACTAGCAGACAGGTGTGTCCACAGCACAGAGCCGTTGGCACCAGCAGGCCCCATAGTTGGCAATCTCTGCAGAGAGATCAAGGGCCCCTCCTGCTGCTGCAGGGAATGCTCAGGTGCATTGGCAGAGGGCAAGGGAGCCAGCACCATACTTGCTCTGGGTGGGGGGACGGTGCTGGCTCCCTGCCATGCCGGGTGAGGGGCAGGTGTAAGTTCCTGAGCATGACAAGGGATGAGCAGGCAAAGGCCGTGCTGGGCCCTTCTGCACTCAGCGTTGCAAGGGCCACACACTTGCATGCTGTTCATTGCAATCACTGGATGCTTCTGAGGAGCTGGGGCATGCGGTTGCTGTTACGGGAGAGCAAAGGAACAGCAGGTCTATCCTTCACCCCTCTCCGTTCTCGGCCCTAGGGGCTCCGCCCCTTGCTAACTGGAGTTTGGGCAGACAGCACCACCTAGTGCTCACTGCAGCTCTCATGGACACATCTGCTGAAGCTACTGGCAGTGCCCACCCGTGCACAGCACTGCCCCCTGCCCCAACAACATGACCCCCTTCGGGCTGCGGGAGTTGGAGACCTAGCTGTGCTGTATGGGGCAGGAGCTGCAGATTCCCCTCAACTTGCGTGGCAACTCCTGACTTGGACCGGCTGAGCTTTAATTTCTAGCTGAGCGTGATTTGTGTTTTGCGGGGAGCTGCAGTTCATAGCCGTGCTCCACGTTAAAGATGAATTGTTCCCCGAGTCCCAAACTTCCCCCCACGCCCCATGAGTCTTGGGAACACAGGGACCGCCAGATTGGATCAGACCTGTGCTGCATTTAGCCCAGTATCCTGGCTGTGGCAGTGGCCAGCACCAGCTTCTGCAGAGGAAGGGGAAAGAAACCCTAGGGGGCAATTACGGAATAACCTCCCTACAAGGGAAGATTCTCCCTGACCCTCAACAATTAGAGGTTGGTTTGTGCCCTGAAGCAGGAGGGTGTTTGTATCCCCCCTATTTTTTCCTGTCTAACGTAGCTGTGGGTGTTCTTGTAACTCAGATACATCTCCAAGCCTTTTTGAATGCTGTTGTGCTCTTGGCCTTGATAGTATCCGGTGGCAGTGAGTTCCAGAGGTTTACAGCCCCCCCCCACCTCCTCAGTCAAACCTGAGAGCATATGTAGGCAAGAGAATGCCAAGGAATGGGGATATCAGAGGGCTGATGACCTTCTGGATTTCCTAGCTCTTGCTCTGAGGATCAAGGCCCTCCTCTCTGGGAGTCAGTTCCACTGATCTCCAGCCCTTCACACAGGTGCAGTGGTGGGAACACACACACACACAGGTACACAAGCACACTCGCACATGTGCACACACACAGATATGCACATGCAAACACACACACATACACACAAAATCCGGGTGCAGGTGCGCCCGTACACGCACAATTCTCAGCATCATGGTCTTCCCTCTCCAAAGCCATATCTAGCCAAATGGTGCTAAATTGACATATCCAAATGGCACACTCATATAATATCCAGCTAGGCAGGGAGGGGCTGTTGGATTTGGGACTGTAATTCCCACCTGCAAGGGAGTGAGGCTCAGCAGATGACGGCTTCCCTTGGCATTGCTGCCTCTCTGTGTGCCTCTCAGGGGGAGCTTAGCTGGGTTTTCTCTTGCCTTGACCTGTGGGCTGCATTGATGAAGCCAGCAGTGGAGAAAGAAACTCACAGCGGTCTCTCCCTCCTTTCCAGCAATCTTTGACCTCCCCTGGGAGCGTCTGTTCCTCCCGTGGGTCCAGCGTCCCAGGATCGCCCTCCAGCATTATGGTGAGTGCTGTTCATGTCACATCTCCCTTTTGGGGGGGGGGGTCTCTAAAGCACCCAAACTCCATGTGGGCAGCGTAATATAGCGATCAGAGCAAGGTCATGGGAGTCAGGACTCCTGGGTCCTGTTCCCGGCTCTGGGAGAGGTGTACGATTTAGTGTTTAGAGCAAGGGAACTCAGGACTCCTGGGTTCTCTTCCTCACTCTGGGAGAGGAGTCTGGTCTAGTGCTTAAAGTAAGAAAATGGGAGTCAGGCTCTAATCCAGGCTCTGATCTGCTGTGTGACCTTGGGCAAGCCCCTTCCCCTTTTCTGTGCCTGTGTTTCTACATCTCTACAATGAGGAGAACAATCCCTTCCCAACTCCCAGATGGGCTGTGAGGCCTCAGCTCCATGCGGGGAAGCGTCGTGGGCCTTGCCCTGCACCGGGAGAAGCTCAGACACCTGCTTGAGGCTTTTCTGGTTGAGAAGGAGCTTTTCCTCCTTCACAGGCCAGAATGGACAATGAGGTTCTGGGCTACAAGGACCTGGCGGCCATTCCCAAGGACAAGGCGATCCTGGACATCGAGCGCCCTGACTTAATGATCTATGAGCCCCATTTCACCTACTCCCTCATGGAGCACGTGGAGCTGCCGAGGAGCCGAGAGGTGAGGGTGTCTCGGGTGGGGCATGGTCCTCTGTGTTCGTCCCCTCTCTGCCAAACCCCCATCAATGGCTGAGCCAATGTAAACTCTGCGGGCAGCTCCCATCCGGCTAAGGGGAGATGCTTGCACCTCGCTGGGCTGCAGGGATGTACCAGAAATCTTTACTGAGTATCCCAGGGGTTTCAGGATGGGTCAAGTAAATGGCATCTGTCTCTCTCTGCTTCTTCCCACAGCGGTCCCTGTCCCCCAAATCCATCTCTCCTCCTCCTTCTCCAGAAGTGAGTACTGCCACACCGTGCCTCCTGCGTAGTTCTCCGCAGGCGTCTCTTGCTCACAGGCAACAGAAACCCACAGAGTCTGAGGTCGAACCAGCCTTCCCTATGATGTGCCCTGTATTCTAACCACTGTGCTCTCGCTCCTATCACGAGCACTAGGGAGACTGGGGGGGGTCTACACTGCATTGAAACCCGAGGCTATGTGACCCGGGTTTGTGGACTCGCTGTTTCCAACCCCAGCCCTGCTAACTTGTCCATACTACACTGCACATACCTTCTGACTCAGGTCTGCCGCTTGAGCTGCATCCGCACTGCTCAATGACAGGGCTTGGACTGGGACTCAGGCTCTGACCCCCCCACCAGTAGGGTCCTAGGAGTGCAGACAGATCTGTGTGTGGATGGAAAGGGGGCTTGGGCTCAAACCTGGTCTTAGTGGCTGGTGTAGACCTACCCTAGGAGAGCGTCTGCAGGGGGAAGGCGTTACTGGGACAGGTGTCAGGATGACGCTGACACTGCCTGGCTGAGAGATCAGCGGATGAGTGGATCCATCTTTTCCAAAGGCTACGTCCCCACTGGCTTATCAGATGGCTCCTCCACGGTCCACACGCTGTGTCTGTGTCTTGAGCATCCGCACTACTGGCTGAGGAGAGATCAGCCAGCCCCGGAGCTCATCAGAGTCAGAATCCAGGGGCTTAGGTTGCACTCGGACCCTGATCTAACAGGAGAGTTTTAGAGGCCAGATTAAACTAACCAGCCCTGTGAGAGACGGGGGAGATGGACAGCTGACTTCCAGTATGCCTTGGGGCCAGCTTCGCCATGTCTCACCATTCCATGCACTGTCAGTCTCTCCTGAGAGAGCCGGGAGAGATTTCCCTCCCAAGGGGTGGGACTGAACTATTAGGTGCAGTCTGGGCTTGGCAGTTAGGTCTCTGTCTGAGTAGGCAGCATGGGCCACTGTCAGAGACAGGCTGCATGGGGCGCTGGTCTGTCCCGGGGCAGCAGCTGCCCTGACACTGGCTCTGTTCGCAGGTCATCCGGGACTGGATGGAAAACAAGTCCCTAGGGAGTGCCTCCCAGGCAGCTAGTCGCCGGACCAGCAGCACAGCCCGGAGCGGAGTGCACCACTTCCACCGACCTGGTACGGCCCACACCCTGCCTGGGGTTCTCCAGGGCTCCCTCCGGAGTGTGAGGGGAGCAGGGCCACACACCACACTGAAACCCTAACCAGAGACCCAAGACCAGACCCTGCACCCCCACCCTCCCTGCTGCTACTCGGGTGCCTTCCCCCCTCCACCAGCCCAAGTCAGGTGAGCCTGGAGCCAGCACCTGAACCCAACTGGGGGACTGCGACCCACTTGTCCTTCCTCCCAGACCCCACCAGCATGGACCAGGGTGAGCACTGTTCCATATACCCACAGAGCAGGGACAGCAGGAGGGCAAGCCTCCCCCACCAGTGGGCCCCCACCTCCTCTAGGAGTGAGAAGGAAGCTCAGCTGTGGCTGCCCACTGGTGCCAGTGGCGGTGGTGGGGCTGGCTCACTGGGTTGCCTGCTCCTTCAGTGGCATTTCTCACCCTCCTGTTCCCCTCCCCTCCTCCAGAGACCAACACCATGGAGCTGAACATATACAAGAAGCCACCGATCTACAAGCAGAGAGGTGAGCGTGGCTGCTTCCCCACCCCAGCCTTTGGGTGCTGGGTTGGGACATTTGGGGGAGGGGGTGCAGGAAGCCAGGCGACGGGGAAGCCAGGCCTCCATTTTCTGTCCCTCTATCTATTTCAGAGCCTTCGACGGGAGCCCCACAGGGCAAGCACATGATAGAAGACCAGATCATTGAGTGCTCCAAGTTCCCCGCAGCCCAGGCCCCGGACCCCAATCAGCCAGCCAAGATCGAGACGGATTATTGGCCCTGCCCTCCCTCCCTGGCAGTCGTAGGTAGGTGATGGCAGGGTGTTTTACCTGCAGCTGGGCGACTCTTATCAGCCCCCCCTCCCCACACGCTGAGCGGGGTCAGTAGTGAGATGAGAGACCACCAAGGAAAGCTGAAGTGTTGCTCTGAGTCAGCATCGAGGCCCCATTATGGTGACTGAGGGGGCTGGGCAGATGGGACATACAGCCAGGGCTCCGACCTCTTGTGGTCATGAAAGATCTCCTGGCACGTTTTGCTAGCCCTGGTGTTGGGATGATGCATTCTGCCTCCCTGAATTTCCCCAGCGGGGAAAGGATCCAGCCTCCCTCTATCTCCCTGCCCCCTGGATTCGGAGTCTTGCTCTTGCCCTGTACCCTGACGCCCTCTTTGGGTCCCCAGAGAAGGAGTGGAGGCAGCGGATGGCCTCCAAGAAAGGCATGGAAGAAGAGGAGGATCTCACGGAGGAAATGTCTCACGTGCGTGAACTACAGAAACAGGAGCTGAGTAAGGTAGGATGAGCTTGGAGAGGGGTGGGGGCTCCAGGACGGCTGAGTCCTGGAGGGGGCTTCAGCTTGGAGGATGCTGGGATTCGAGGGGGGCTGCTCCTTGGAGGATGCTGGGGCTGGAGAGGGGCTGTGGTCTGGTGGATACTGGGACTGTCAGCACTGAGTCCTACCTGACCCTGAGTGCTTCTTCTCCTCAGGTCACCTCAAACCTCGGGAAGCTGATTCTGAAGGAGGAGATGGAGAAATCTCTCCCCATCCGGAGGAAAACCCGCTCGCTCCCAGACCGAACGCCCTTCCACACCTGTGGGTGACCCAGACATGCCTTCCTCTCCTCTTCCCCCTCTCTGATGCTGAGATCCTCTCCCCAGGCCTTTCCTGGCGTCCACGGGAGCAGCATCCATTTTAAGTCGATCCCCTGACAAGTGACATTGTTTTGGTATCGTTCCAGGTGTTGGTTTTATTTAAATATTGATTGTTAGTGGCTGGGACTGGAGTAGCCCAGAACTCTCCCCACAGCCAGCACCCCCTGCTGGGAGAGACCGAGGCAGGAATCACGGGGCGTTCCCCCCGGACCATCCCTTGCACTGCTTTGTACTAGGAGTGCCGCAGGAACAATCAGCCCAGAGGTGACGCTGGCTTTTGCTCTTTTTCAGCTCTGCACCTGGGGAATTCCAGATCCTCCACCCTTCCTGCCTATGGGAGAAGTACCCTCACCAGGGTAAGGCACTGGGCAACTGCAGTTCCCCACTTCACCGTCCCCTTGCCTTCTGTGTCCTTGGGAGTTTGGTGTTTTCCACATATTGTTCTTATCCGTTCAGATGGTGTTCAGATCCAAATGGTGCCAAACTGAACCACTCCACCTGGGCTGGGCTGGGATCCAGCTGACGGTGCCCGAGCCTAGCCGTGGTTGCTGATAATGCACCAGGCTGGGCTGTGTACCCCTGGGGGTAATATCACGGGCCGGGACAGTCAGGAAGAGGGGCTGCCGGGAATTGAGAGCTAAAGCCAATCAGCCAGTGAGAGCAGCTGGCTCACAGCCCTGCTGGTGAGGGGATCCAGAGCCTTATGCCTTTGGGCCACTGCTTCAAATCTGGCCTGGGTCAGCAATGATTGAGTGTCACTACCACTTTGTGGCTGTTCAGAGTCTTGTGTGAAATGAGTTTGTTGGGTCTCAGTCCAGCCCCAGTGGCACAGATCTCCTTGTCACCAAAACCACCCAGACTCCACTCTTCCCCCTCGAGGTGTCCTCCAGGGCAAGGTGGAGGGCAATGCAGGAGGAATCTTGCTGGGTTGCCCCCTGGGATGCAGCTGCTCTGTGGGTACAGACGGCCCCTCATTCTTGGGGCCGTGAGTCTGGCCCTTCTCACCAGCTTCCAGCTGCTTCTTGCGTCAGTCCAAGAGGCAATTTCTATCCAAGCTCCCTGCCCCTCTCAGAGGCACTGCTGCCCTGGTAGCTGATGCTGTCTGATTTCCTTTTGCAGCTGCAGTCAGCGGAGTTCAGCCCAGCCAGCAGCGAGAAGGGGAGCCCAGGTAAGAGCACCACATGGCACAAGGCACAGGTGCAGGGGAGATGTGTATCTGGTCTGGTCTGGTCACTCGACCCAGAGAGACCATTCAGAGTCGTCAGCATCAAACTCTTGCTCAGCTGAGCTGGGCCTGTCGGCCTGATGGGGGCACCGTGCAACACGCCCCAGGGGCCAGACCCACAGCTGGTGCAGCCCCCCAGCATCGACAGAGACGCACTGGTTTACACCAGCTTAAGGGATTCCAGCTCATCCCTGCCCCCATCCCACTGCTGATGAGCTCTGTGCCCAGTGCCCTCTCTTCATCTCTCGCCCAGCCACTCTGGATGCTGACAGTAGCTGCCCCCACTTATTATCCTGGGGAGGGACTGATGGATTTGGTCTGGGTGGCCTCACGGCATCAGGGAGGGCTGGAGACAGAGTCCTGCCCCTCCAGGGCACCAGTTTAAATTAGGCCCGGGATGGTAGTGTGTGGGAACCAGTATCTGACAGCTGTCGGGAGAGCCGCTGGGTCTCCGTCCACTTCCCAGCTGCAGTGTCCATCTGGCAGCCCCAGCAGAGGGGCCAAGGCCTGGCTGGATGGTGGGAACGCCTTCCTCCCTCTCCCCTAGACATCGGGGCACGACGCAGTAGCTGGGCAGGGTGTGGGGGAAGCCTGCCCAGCCACTGCCGTGCTGTGCCGCTTCGGGGGCCTTCGCTCCCCCGCCTGTCCCACGCCAGCTTCATGCAGGGTGCGCTGAAGACCAGATGTGACCCCTGCACTCTGGGGTGAGCCATTACCCACGCCAATGGGCGCCAATGCTCAGCCACGGCAGTGAGGGCTTTGCAGCCAGGCCCCGAGTGGCCGTTGTCCGTTATCTTTTGATGTTGGGAATGCCAAAGCTTTGTGCAGCCCACGAAGGGTTAAACTGATACCTCTCCGCTCTGCTCCGTGTAGACAGCGAAACCAGGCAAAATCCTCAGCTGGCGTAAGCTCCATTGCATCTGTGGGCCAGATCCGTAGCTGGTGTAAAACCCACAATACTCCCATTGACCTCCTGCCGATTTCCACCGGATGAGGATCCGGCCCCTTGTTCTAAATGAGCTGGGACCTGCTCCCACAGCTGGGGAGTCGGGGGCGGGAGGGAGCCGAGAGGGACAGCTGGAGCTGGGGTTCTCTGAGACCCTTTTCTTTGTGTTTTGCAGGCCTGCAGGTAAGCGGTCGCCCTGCCGCTGGAGGGGAGACACTGGGAGCGGTGATGTGTCTTGGGAGGGGGCGGGGGAAGTGCCCCTCCGTTCTATTGCACACTCAGCCTCTCCCAACCTCATGTGACTGGCACCGGCTGCCAGACAGACAGAGCTCAGTGGTGCAGGGCTGGTGCCGAGACTCAGACAGGACCACTGGGAAGGACAGGGACTGGAGCAGGGCAGCGGGGAAGGGAGTGGGGTGGCAGCACCAGAGAAGGAGAGAAGGGCAAGCTGAGGAGACAGAGAAACCCAAAAAGGCAGGATGGGGAGGGGAGGTAGGGGGAGAGGGAGACAGTAGAGGTGCAGGGGTTTAGGAGCTCAGGTGGGGGCAGGGAGACAGCATAGATGTGGGGGTTTAGGAGCTCAGGGTGTGGGAAGGAGAGACAGGGATTTATGAGCTTGGGTGAGGGCAGGGAGACAGTAGAAACGCTGGGGTTTAGGAGCTCCGGATGGGGAAGAGACAGCAGAGATGCAGGAGTTTAGGAGCTTGAGTGGGGGCAGAGTGCCACTCTCTCCAGTGCCTCAGCTGAAGCCCATCACCCTGCTGTTTGTTAAGGTCCTTTGCGGGAGGTGGTGGGGACTCTATATGCCCGCCCAAGACTGACTGGGGGTTTTGCTGTCTGCAGAATGGCCAGCGGGGGAGGATGGACAGAGGGAACTCCCTGCCCAGCATGCTGGAGCAGAAGGTAAGAGCCATGGCTGGGGGCTCTGCAGGCCCGGGGCTAGGGTACAGGGTGTCCCCGCCATGGGCTGGGACGCTCACACATTTGCCTTGTTACATGCTGCTGGCTGGCTGGTGCCTGTAGGTATGTGAGGTGGGGGACGTGCCCCATTGCAGGCTGAGCTGGGGGTGCGGGGTGGGGATGGGATGTGACGGGGACAGGGACAGGCATTTTAATGACCCCTGCTGTTTAACTGGGTTGTCCCTGGCTCTCAGATTTACCCCTATGAGGTGCTGATGGTGACGAACAGGGGTCGTGTGAAACTGCCTCCAGGAGTGGACAGAACAAGGCTAGAGGTACGGACGGGGGATGGGGCCTCTCGCTGGCCCCTGCAGTGTCTGGGCCAAGAGGAGGGAGGGGGGCCAAGGAAACAATGGCTGACAGATCCCGGGGTGGGGTGGGGGGTGGTTCAGGGTAAAACAGCTGGATAAATACACAGAGGAGAAGGGGAGGGGGAAGAGAGAGTTAATGCTTTATGGCCCCTGGACTTGGAGCACTGCCAGCTGCCACCCCATCCCCGAGCTTCCCTCTCCTGCACTCCCACAAACAGCCCTAGGTATTTTGTTCTCTTGTCCCAGTGCTAAAGGTGGAAGTTGATTCGATGAGAAAAGGAGGGCGCCAGGCTCTCGCCCCATGGCTACAGGGGGTGGGCACCTGCCACAGGGGCCTGGGCACAGCAGACTCCCTGGCCAGCACCTAGAGTGGGCATGTGACGGTGTACCCCATAAGGCTTTATGGGGAGAGGCTTATAAATGTATACATAATGTAACTAAATACATTTATAAGCCTCTCCCCATAAAGCCTTATGGGGTACACCGTCACAGGGCACATGCAGTGTGAGGTCAGGGACTCAGCCACCAGGGAGGGAGCAGCGTCAGCTGGAGCCCGAAGGGAAGCTCTGGCATTCAGGCCTGTTCTCCACACCATGTGGCAGTGGGTTAGCTGAAGGCATGATGTTAAACCGAGGCGACTCTGGGCCCGTCTGCGCTGCAGTCAGAGCTGTGACCGCAGCAGGCATAGACATCCCAGAGCTAGCTTTGATCTCGCTGCGGTGGGTACCAACAGCAGTGAATCCGTGGCAGCACGGCTGGACAAGCCCACGTGGGGCAAGCTAAACTGCTGGAACCAGTTAAAAGGCAATATAAGAGAGTCTACACTCGGGTTTGCATTGGTTTAACTGAACCATTTTTAAACTGATTTATGTTAAACTGATGCAACTTCTGTGTGTAGACATGTCTAGTGTGAGGGTTTGTATTAGGACTGGAGGGGAAACCAATTTTCCATCTTGTGGGAAATTCCACCATTTCAAAAAAAAAAAAAATTCTATACCAAAACACAACGAAAACAAAACATTAGAAATTTCTTGAGAAATGAAATTCCAGTTTTTGTTTGTTTTGCGTTGATCAAAATGTTTTGTTTCAATAAAACGGTTCCATTCTGATTTGATTTTTTAAAAATATTATATGAAATAAACAATATATGAAATGAAAAGTTGTTTCAAAATGGAAAATTGAATTTTCCCCAGCAAAACGCAGTGGTACACGCACATGTGTGCTCACAGGTGCACACCGATCTGGCACAAAGACATATACACAAACTGACCTCACACACGCATACACACTGATCTGGCATTTACCCACAGGCACTGATCTGGGGCAGGCACACGCACAGATCTGGTGCATACACACACACACACACTGATCTGGCACACACATATGCATGCACACTCACACACTCTGATCTGGCACATGCACACACAAGTCACACATACACACAGAGTGACTTGTAACACCCACTGTTTCTCTCCCTCCAGAGGCACCTGTCCCCAGAGGATTTCCTGCGTGTCTTCGAGATGTCCCTGGAGGAGTTCAGCAAGCTGGCTCTGTGGAAGCGGAACGAGCTGAAGAAGAAAGCTTTCCTGTTCTGAGCCTAGTGCCCGGCCTGAGCCAACCCTAGCCGTGATCTCAGTTAGTGTCAAACACAATCTCGCATCACAGCTGCTTTAGGGCTACTGAGCCAGTTTTAACACCTGCCTCCCCTCCCTGAAGCCCCTCAGGCACGTTGATCCCTCATTCCTAGTTTTGCGGCTCCCTAGGGGATATTGGAGAGCCTCTCCCTTCCCCCTCACATGCCCAGGGGGGCCCCCGCTAGCTGGTGGGCTACTCAGTCTGGGTCTAACCTCTTTTAATGGAGCCAGGGGAGGGAGAGTTGAACAAGTGGAGGAGAAGCAAGCAAACCCCAGCCCATGCTCCAAAGCAGATCCCAGCACTCCCCAGCCTCAGCTGGATGCAGAGGGGGGTGAGGCCAGAAATGGGAGGGCTGGGGTGAAGAGAGGAGAGTCGGGGAGCAGCCGTGAGCTTTGCCCTCTGTGCCCCTTGCTGCAGGCAGGCTCTCCTCTATCACAGCCCTAGTCAGCCAAGGTCCCTGGGCTGGATGGTGTGTAGGGGCTTCTCGGGGGCAGAGCATCAGTGTCCCTCTTTGCCTGTTGGGGTGGTGGCTGGTTCAGCCAGGATGGGAGCCATAGCTCCTGGAGGGGGCTCTGGCAGGGGCCCTGGCTTTGCTCCCCCTGGCTCAGCTTGGGGAATGGACAGGACAGGGACACACCGTAGTGCTCAGTTGCTGGACGCATGTTGGTTTAGGTGTAAGGGAAGTCAGGGCTGCTTCTTCCTTGCTGCTGGGCCCTGACTGGCCCTCTTCCCCGCCCCCCGGCTTCATGACCCTGGGCCCAGCCTTACTGCTCCTCTCAGGGCCAGCCTCCCTCCCTGTCAACACTGGGCAGGGCACATGTATACATCTGCATAGCTGTAACCCTGACCCCGTGGGCCACGGGGGCTGCCGGGTGTTGCCCTGGCTGCGGTTCTGAGTGGCCGGTCAGCAGTGGGGTTCTCATTTGCCTAGAGTAGGCTCCAAAGAGCCATGATCTTCATTAGCAGGCACTCCCCATGGACCCACCCCCCGTCCTCATAATCAAGCGCCCCTCGGTGGAGCTGGGAGGGGGCACAAGCACCTCTCGCTGCAGAGAACTGGAGAATCAGAACCAACCCTTCTGAGGTCATCTCTGTCTCGCTCTCGCTCGCTCCTGGCCTCCCCCTCCTCTCCCCACTCCCACCATCCATCCCCCTAAATTCAGTCCCTAGGTGGACGTGACCGAGCACCTCCCAAGTTCTCAACCCAATGGCCCAGGCTCTCAGACTGCAGGGCTCCCCATTAAGGCTACAGCCCCCACTCCCCACCCCTCTGGGGGAAGGTTGCTCTCAGCTCAATCGTTTCAGGCCTTAGTAGTTGATGATTTTTGCTCCTGCCCCTTTGCGGAGCCTCAGTCGAAGCCCAGCAGCCGCCCCGCCCTGTCCCGTCCCGCCAAGCCCAAGGCCCTTCCCCAGGTTTGGCAGAGGAGTTTGCCTGAGCAGTGAGAGAGTCAGGGCTTGAGGCGGGAGCCTAGGGGCAGCCCACTACGTTCTCTCCAGCCTGGCATGCGGTCTCTGGCAGAGATCCCACTCTGTCCCCCTCAGGCCTCCCGGCTCGGATTTCCCCCTCCCCGTGTACCCTGTGGGGCTGCATGTGGAAACCACACCATCAGTACACTGCCACCAACTGCAGGCTGTCCCCTGGTGACACACCAGGTGATGTCCGACTCTGGCTTCCCAGCCGCAGTGCGTAACCAAGCAGGGCTCAGACAAGCCAGCTCTCTCTATGCCCAAGGATGGAATTTCATCAGGCAGTGACAATATTTTAGAGCCTGGGCAGGTGAGGGGATGCCTATGTCGATGCTAGGTGAAGGAGCAGAGAGGATGCCAAGGCAGGGGGCTCTGTGCAGCTGCATGAGTAGCTACGTAGCCAGGCCCTGTGCAGTGACCAGCAGAGGCTGATGTGGTGCCAATCCCTTGTGGACCCCGGCATCATCGCCAGGCCCTGGAGTTTGGAAATAATCACCCAAGATTGCTCTGCACACAAACCCCCCAAGCCCCGTTCCCCACATGCTTCAGAGCCACCTGCAAGGAGTCCTGGAAAGGGCAGGAAACTTAGCAGTATCCTGGGGGGTTGTTCCACGCTATGCTTCTTGTTTGCCAGAGGGCGAGCTCGGCTTCCAGCCCAGCTGCACTCCCCACCTCAGAGCCACCTCTGAAATCTCTCAACCAAGCAAAGAGTAAACAGCCGGGAGACTCCCCCTTCCAGACAGGGCATTGATCAAAGGGGATCCGATGAGCCTATGTCTGGGTCAGCTGGCCTGCCTCGGGCAGAGCCTTACCCAGCGGGCGAGGAGCGTTATAGAGGGGTGAGCCCCGCTTTTCTCTGAAACGTCACATGTTGGCAGGATATTGGCCTGGCATCCCGCTCCTGCACATTGAAATCTGTGGGAGCTCCCTATGTGGGGCACATGCGGGACAGCTAAGTGGTCTGATCACCCATCCCATCTGGGCTACAGCACCTTACCAGGAACAAACCCAAGGAGCTAACAGTTTCCTTTGCTTTGGGGTCTTTTTAAAAGTCAAAATAACCAGCGGTCGAATAGGGGAACTGGCCCCCCATTAGCCAAACGATTTCCTGGGCTGCTGCTCCTTTCAGTCCCCCTGCTGGGTCCTTTTTCTACTGTGCACCACATCTGCTCCCCAGCGCTGGCTTGAGACCCACTCCCTCGCACTTTCCATTTCCAACCACTGCCCCACCACTACACTCTGTTGGGATGTAAAGAATGTAATTTATTGGGAAATCCCTGGCCCATACTTGCCTTTCACTGCTACTTATACAACATATCTATAAATATATATATATAAATATGGATTTTTTTCTGATTTGAATACAGTGATTCCCCTTTCTCTGTTTATTTTTTGCTGGTGTCGGAGATTCCATGTGAGAGTGATTTTTTGCTTATAATTAAAGGTGAAATGGCTTTATTCAACACCCACCTCTGCTGATTTTTATTCCTGTTTGCTTTAGAGTGGTGTTAAATATCATTTTGCACCTTCCAGACAAGGACTGCAAAGCAGTTTACAGGCCTTAAGAAATTCAGCCTCACACCCCCAGGATGGGATATTTTTAATTCAAAGTTACAGGTTGGGAAAGTGAGGTCCGAAGAGGAGGGACTTGCCCAAGATAATGCAGTGTGTCCGAGTCAGGAATTGCACCCAGGAGTCTGGGCTGCTCATTTTTTCTGTTCTGGCCACTAAACTTTATTTAGCTCCAAGAACTAGGACTAAAAGCCCAGGAGTCCCTGATTCCTAGTCTACTGCTCTAAGCACTAGGAAACACTCCCTCCTAGGCCACTGACCCCCTACGCTTGAAAGCCAGAACTGCAGTCCAAGCCATAAAATCCACACCCCTATTTTTAGCATGCTAGCTCAAGCCCCACTTGTGCCAGTCTGTCTACCCGGGCTGGAAGGCTGGCTCCCAGCTGCAGTGTAGACACACCTAGAAGTGTCCAGTTATTAATACTGATCCCTTGCCCTTCTCAGTGTTTTCCATCTGGATGCACTTCCCAGCCGTTAGCGAGTTAAGTCTCACAACCTGTTCCCCCTCCTCTCTCTCACAAACACGCAGGGTACGTCTGCACTGCACAAAACCCGTGGCAGACACTCTCAGATCCCGGGGTCAACTGACTCAAGCCGGTGGGGCTCGCACCATGTGACTATAGGGTTAAAAGTAGCCGTGTAGATGGTCCTGCTCAAGCTGTGAAACCCGGCGGGGGTCCCTGTGAGTACCACCATTTCCATGTCACAGGCACAGGCCAGGGAAGTGACTTGCCCAGGATCACACAGCAAGTCAATGGCAGAGCCAGAACAAGAACCCAGGAGATCTGCCTTCCATTCCCACTGCCCCTACATTGACACCACTCCTTTTGGACTTGGTTTTCCCAGGCCCATGCATGCTAACCTGCTCTGCACTCCACAGCCCTTCTGACTGGGGACTGGGGCCTGAGCTGCGTCCACACTGCAAAATAACAGGGCTGGCACACGAGTCACGGTGGGACTCTGGCTCAGAGACCCACCCCGCCAAGCGGCTTCTAGTAGGACCCGGGTCTTGGGGGCTTATGCGCGTGTGTGGGCCGTAGGGGGGCTTGGACCCAAACCTGAGCCCGAGCCTGCAGCCCCACCCTGCGCCCTGCAGGTGGCGGTGCTGCTCTGGGAAGTCCGCACCGGCGGCTGCTGCTGGCGCCGGCCCTGCCTCCTGGAATCCCGGGCTCCGGGACGTGAGCTCAGCCCCCTCCCCTCCCGGCATGGGCTGCGCTGGGGCCGGGGCTCCGCCGCTCCTGTGCGCCCGGCTTCCCCGGCTCCGGCGCCCGCGGACCAGAGGGCGCCCGGCGCGATGTGAGCGGCCAGCGCAGGAACCCGCCCCAGCGCCCCCCCTGCAGCCAGCGCCATGGAGAAGCAGAAAGGTACCGCTCCCCTTGCCGCCCCTCCGGGGCTGGGGACCCAGCCCGGTAACCGGGGGAGAGGGGGGGAATGGTGTGCGGGGGTGAGTGGGTGCCAGTGGGGGAGATCTGAACTCAGCACCTCTGCCTGTGCTCTCTGGCACCCATAGGTGCTGGGGTGGGAGCTGCCACACCCCCTGGCTTGACGTGGTTCCCATCATAGCCAGGGTTTGGGTCGAGGGCTGTCAGCACCCCTCGCTCGACACATTGCTCCAGCCCGGCTGGAGTGGCACGTGCCCGCTGCCCGTGTGGTTAGGCAGCAGGTCGCGTGTTCCTTTCCCATGTGGTTGAGTGTGCGTTGCGTGTTGGCCGGGAGCGAGGTGTTGACATACATGTAGCGGTGCGAACGTGCCACCGGTGCCGCCTCTCTCTTGCAGAGGGGGCTCATTTGAAAGCGCTCCTGGGGGATTCTCTACTCTGGGGTATTGGGTTGGGAGGCCGGGGATCTCCAGGGGTGAGGGCTGTGACCCAGGCCTGGAAGAGCCCTTCCCTCTGCTGCTTGGGAACAAGCTGCCCAGACAGGGAATTCCAGTAACTGCCATGTCTTCTCTGCAATCGTCCTCCCTGATCCCTTCGTGGTATGAGTCATCTTGCAGTTGGCCAACACAGCTCAGAAATCTGGAGTCCAGGCCCTGAGCCGCTGAGATGGCTCCGGAAGCAGAGATCAAATTAGGAGAACCTGGGATTGGAGGGAAGCAACTTCCCTGGGAATGGGGTCATTCTGGCACGGGATACAGAGGGCCTCAGGGTCTCACATCCGGGTGCTCAGCTCCCCACAGCAGCACTGGGTGTCAGAGTGGGATGTCGGGGCTGAGATGAGATCCCTGCAGAAGTGGTCGATTCCCCATCCCTTGCCTCTGCTGCATAGGGGGTGATAGTGCAGGAGGAGACTTTATCCTGGGGGAGGTGGGAGTCACATCCCGATCCCGGCTGATCTCCCTTTAAAGGACTGGCCGAGGCCCCTGCTGGGGGTGGTTCTGTCTGCTTTGTGCACCCAGCTCTGAGCCTTGCATCTGAATTCCTGGCAGCTTTCCCAGTCCCTAAAGGTGACCTGGGGAAAAGGTATCGAGATCAAGCACTAGCTGCTGAATGCCTTTAAAACACTGGCATCTCAGACACATCCCAGTCTTCCTTCCCCTTATCTCCACCACCCTGCTGTTGCTGGGAATGCACTGCAGATGGGGGATTGCTGCATCCCGTGACATCGCTGGGCTGTCCAAAGGTTGCCATGACCGTGCTGGCTCAGTCCCAAGTGGCTCTGATATACCCATGTGCCCATGGTGGGATCTGGCTAAGAGAGAGCCCTGCATACGGAGCTGGCCAATCTGTTGGTGACAACAGACCTGTGCTGGTGCCTGGGACACTGAGATCTGTAGCGCGCAGGGTGTTTGTGTGTTTCCTTGCAACAGTGCACACTTTTAGCACGTGTTTAGCATCCTGATTTTATAATTGCTCTTGGGGCTCACCTGAAAGCCAGCCCCTATCCCATCCCAACTTAGCCAAGTTTTGTCTCCCTCTGAAACTCAGGCTATTATTATTTGTCAGTGCGGTCGAGCGGATGAGGTGTCAGACTGGGAGCCAGGACCCCTGGATTCTATCTCTGACTCTGCCAGTAATGTGCTGGATGACCTTGGGCAAGTCACTTCCTCTCTCTGTGCCTCTGTTTCCCCTCCCACCCATTGTCCGTCTTAGATTGTGAGCTCTTTAAAGCAGGGGCTGTCTCTTACTCTGTGCTTAGCAGAGTGGGGCCTTGATTTCACTTGAGGCCTCTGGGTGGTACTGTCATGTAAATAATAATAGAGGTCTCAGTCAAGGATCAAGCCCCAGTGTGCTAGGTGCTGCACAAACACGCTATATAAAACCAGCGTCTGCTCCAGGGAATTCCCAATCTGAGATGGTGACACACAGATGAACAGACCAGTGTGTGTGTGGGAGGACGACGACGACAAGATGACAGTAAAGCCTTTGCATAAATGAGTGGGCTTTGTTCCTTCTCCTGCTAGCATTGCTGGAAGACTGTGTCCCTCGGCCAACACCTGGCTGAGTCCGGTGACTCTGGCTTTTGCACTACTTTAAAGAGGAGGAGCTTGGGGCTAGTCCCATGGGCTCTCTGGAGCCTCAGGCAGCACACCGGGGTCTATGGCATGACCCCTTTCCCTGGGGTGCTCAGCACCCGCCTCCCCTGAACACGGGCGCACGCCTTCAGGGCCCATCACCTGGAGCGTCTGAACGGACAGTGGCCCAGCCATCGCTGACAGCAGCAGTGGGGACGAGGTGTTAGGAGTGGGCTGGTGGAGGAGCTGGATTTTCCATGTGCCTTTCCCCGCACCGTCTAGACTTCCCCAGCTCCACGGCCATTCCCGTTCTTTGGGTGGGGGTGGGCCACTGTGAAAGTTGCTCCTGTGGTTCCCGGGAAGGGGCCTACTAGAGGTGGGATCGGGGCAGGGGACCCGGACAGGGCACGTTGCTGCAGCCGGCAGCTATTGTGGGAGGAGGCGGGAATGGGGGCAGATGCGTTTACCTTCAACTGCTCGTTCTCGCCATGGAAACCGAGGCAGCTGGTTTCAATCTCCGCAGCATTTACTTGGCCCGGGATGTTTGTGGATGGCGCGTTGTCAGGGGCGAGTCGGAGACCCCTTGGATTGCAGCAGCCTGGCTTTCAGCGCCGGGGAACGGCGCGCTGCGCACACCAGCGCAGGCACGCTGACACACAGGCGTGAGCACACGTCTGCAGGCACACACGCTCGTGGGCGTGCAGACACAGCCACGTGCCTGCACGTGCACACCCTGTCCTTTAGACGGCCACCTGTGCACACGCAGGCACACAAGCCTGCATGCACGTGTGACAAAGTGGGCGAGGTCCATATACACACGGGCGCGCACACACCCGTGTGCACGCATACACGTGCGACAAAGCACGGGGTACACATGCTCTCGTGCACACACAAACAAGTCCGTCGTACTGAATCCGTGTGAAATGCAGTGCGCGCGTGCACAGACCTCTCCTGTTGCTGACATTACAGAGCAGGAGTGCTGCTTCCCTCAGGCCCGTGGGTGCTCAATGCTCTGACTCATCCCTTGCACGTTGGGTGGCTTCCTCCCCCAGCCCCCATGTCATGTGTTCCCGCCGTGCGTTGCTCTCCGGGTACCAGGCGGCGGGTGAGCCCCTGAATGAGCTTGTGACAGACTATCATTGACATGTAGGGGAGCTGGGGGCGGGGGAGGAGAATTAATGGCAAGGCAGGTCCTGTCAGAGCTGGGCTTCTTGCTCGTAGCTGTGGGTGCCAGCGGGCTGCGTGCAGGGTTCTGGGGAGCTGGGGTCGCCGGGGGATAAGGCCCCAGCAGGCACGAGGCGAGAGTTGAGGGGAGACGTGGCCCCCGGGCTGGGGTGTGGGGGAAGAGGAGCCGTGCTGGGAGTGGAAAGCTCGGCAAAGGGGATGTCATCACAGAGGAATTCAGACTCTGCTGGGGTGGGGGGGAGGAAAGAGGGAAGTGAGGAGAGGGGGAGAGAGGAGATGGGGAGCAGCAGGGAGTGCTCCTTGCACAGGCCTCCGCCTGGCCTGGCAGAGCTGGGCTGGATTCCCTTCCCGGGGGCTCCCTGGATCTGCGCTGGAGGAGCATGCTGGCTCTGCTTGTGCTGTCTCCCTTGCCCGAGTTCTCCCGCCGTGATTTCCAGAAAACACCCCCCCCCCCTTCACAGCGCCCCCCTGCCCTGCTGCCCCTGGACAAGGTGCAGAGAATTAGTCATTCCCCCCTCCCTCCCCCCCCCGGGCCTGTTTCTAGGGAAGTCCAGATGTTTGGATCCCCTCCTGCTTTGCTAAACCCATCTCCCTCCCAGATGTTTTCTCTCCTCCAGGCAGTGACAGTTTGCACATGCTCCCCGCTTGCCCTTGCCCCCATGTCCCGAATCCCTCCCTCTCCTCTGAGTATCTCTCTCTTTGTCCCAGGGCCCTGCAGCATCCCCTGTGGCAGGTGTGTGCATTGACCACTGACGGTGCAGGGGCCCAAGCATGGGCTCTCCAGCATGTCTGGGGAGGATCCAGGGGTCAGGCAGGCTGGGAGGAAGGCGCGGGAGCAGCAGCTGGGAACAGGATGGATGAGGCCAAGCTCCTGTTGAACCCCAGACGGACCCAGGCTGCAGGGTTGCTGAGCAGTGTCCAAGTGTGTCGCTCCCTTGAGCTGCAGATGGGGCCCAGGTAGGACCCTGGGGCGCTGGGAATGCAAGGGGGTGGCGCCAAAGGAGAGGATGATGTACAAAGAGAAGTGAGCCCAACTGCATAGAGAGTAGAGTGACCAGATGTCCTGATTTTATAGGGACAGTCCCGATTATTGGGTCTTTTCTTATATAGGCTCCTATTACCCCCACCCCTTTTCCAATTTTTCACACTTGCTATCTGGTCACCCTAATAGAGAGTGGGCCGGATAAGGGGAATCATGCATCACTCAGCCACCCCATGGGGGAGCCCAGCAGCCTTTGTGCTGGCTGACAGCCCGCCTCTCTCTCTTCCTCTGTTCCATTTCCCACATCTGCCCACCCACCCTCCCTTGCCATGTCACCGGCCGCTTCGCTCTCCTCTTCCCTTCACCCAGTCTCTGAGCCGCTCACCGGTCGTTCTCCTCCCGCCCCTGCCCGTGGGTCTGTGCGAAGGAAGGGCAGGGAGCTGGAATCCCCACCTCTGCCAGCACGGGATTTCTTGCAGTGCTGAGAACCAGGCTCACCTCAGCCAGGTGCTTGCTCCCCCTAAAACCGCCCTGATGTCTCTCCAAGGACCAGGGCCGTCTACCGCTCTGCTGCATCCCCAGCCATTTGCAAGGCACTTCAACATTTGCTCTGTCTCCTGGATGCAGCCAGGCCTTCCTGAGGAGTGGCACGGCATGACTCTGGTCCTTATGGTGGGAGGTGGGGGGAGGATTTCACCTTCTGAAACATCAGCTATTGGCCTCTGAAAGAGGAGGGTCGTGGGACTAGATGGGCCCACTGGTCTGATCTGGAGAGGCTGGGGCTTGGTGGACCTATTGGTCTGACCGGGCTCAGCAGAGAGCTGTGGGTTCTGGGCTGGACCCACTGGTCTGATCAGGAGTAGCAGGGAGGTGGGGATACTGAGCTAGATGGGCCGGGCAGGGAGGTGAGACTATCCTCCTAAATGGAGGGGCCAGTCCAGCAGCGAGGCAGGATTCCAGCTCAAGCGGATTTGTGGTCCGATCTGTGGATTAGGGAGTGGGTGGTGGAAAGGGGAAATGGGGGCGGGACAGACACACAGTTCTATGTTCTTGACCGGCGTGGCCGAATCTGAAACTGGAATCCCATGATGAAATATGACCTCAGCTTTTCTTGCAGCCTTCAGAACTACGGGGCGTGGGGGTGGGAATAAAACACAGCAAACCCTTCTGTTTTATGAGCCAGGACTGGGGAGGTGGGAGGGGTGCGGGGGCTGTCTCGCTTCTGCGCACTTGGCAGCTCCGTATCAGTCTTTCCAACATCCTTGCAACACATGGAGTTTGGGCACCTTTCCCAGCCTTCTCCTCTGCTTGACCATCCTGTGAAGAAGCAAGGACATTTCCTCGTGCCACTTACCGACCACGTGGCTTGCCATGGGTCTGATGGTGCGCACTGTGTTCACCGGTCATGGCCCCCTTCTCAAACCACCGGCTCTGGAGTTCCCACTGGCTGGATTATGCATTAGATCCTAACCGATATAGCTCCAGCTGCTAGCTGATGTGTGAGTGCATCAGGGCAGGGCTGGGCACATTCATGTTTGTTTAGCTGCCCCCATGGAAATGTTTGGGGGCAGTGGCAGCTCCCCACCCAACACTGCAACCCGATCTGCTGCTGGAGAATGTTAAAGCCGAGGGAAATTGGAAAAGGGCAAAGGAAAGAGCAGGAGACGTTGCCTAAGAGCGAGGTTTCTGGGTACATCCACACTTGCAGCCGGAGTCGTCATTTTCCAGCTTGCATACCCGGGCGTGTGCTAGCCTTGATTGAGCCAGCACACTAAAAGCAATGTAGCTGCAGTGGCAAAAGCTAGCCGCCTGAGTCCAGTCCCATGCAAGATTGTAGGTAGGTATTAGGGCGTCTAGCCGATCCCACTGCCCGTGCTGCCGTGGCCACATGGCTGTTTGTAGTGCACTAGCTCACAGCTGCTGCCGTGTATGTCTACCCGCGCTGGGAATCACACCTCCAGCTGCAGTGCAGCCGGACCCTGCAAGGCTGTAGAATAGCCCCCAAAGGAAGTGGTGGGAGCCCCATTTGGACTGACCAAAGAACGTCCCCTGGGGAACAATCCTTCCCTGTTTCCTGCTGGGATGAACTGTGTGCCCCAATAGATTCCGTCCATTGTTATGAAAGGAGGCCCTGGGTGTGAGTCGGCGCTGACCCACCAAGGTGGGTGGTAGCAGGAGAGGCTGGTCAGACTGGGGGCTAAGAGACATGAGTGATTCCCTCGCCGAGTAGATGAGGAGAACCAGGGCCGGCTCCAGGCACCAATGCAGAAAGCACGTGCTTAGGGCGGCAAGCCGCGGGGGGCGGCATGACGGTTGCCGTGAGGGCGGCAGTCAGGCAGCCTTCGGCGGCGTTTCTGCGGGAGTTCCGCGGATTCGGCAGCAATTCGGCAACAGGTCCGCCGACAGCGCGGGACTGGCGGAGCGCCCGCAGGAACGTCGCCGAATCCACGGGACCGGGGACCTCCCACAGAAACGCCGCCAATGGCTGCCTGACTGCCGTGCTTGGGGCGGCACAAATCATAGAGCCACCCCTGAGGAGAACAGAGGAGAGAGCGACGTGTCCATGGATGGAAAGGTGCTGGCGTGCTTGAACGGAGGTGAAAGGGGAGTGTCATCGGGAAACAACACGGGTCTGTCAATATGACTCCAGAAGCCACTGACCTGACAGTCCCCACTGGAGGGTAAGGATGGAGCTTCATCCCTAGCTCTGTCCCAGGCAGCAGGGCAGGCCACTTACAAATAGACTTGCAGCTGAAGAGAAACTTCCTCCCCCACCTCCCACTGTGCCAGGCCAGGGCAAAGGAGGAATGTGATGCAATCTCTCCCCTCACTAGTCCTTGTGATTGGCTCCCACGGCGTGACCTCCCAGGACCGAGCCCATGGTGCCAGTAGGTGTAGAGGAGCAAGGGGCAAACGGAGGGGCTGAGCATCTGCCCCAGGGCGGGTGGTGAGAGGGGGACGCGGGCCCGTTGGGCTAGGCAAGTCGGTGCTGCTGGGGGAAGGCTGGGCTGTGTGCTTTGTAGAGGGGGTGTGGCGGAGGTGCTGAGGGGTAGGAGTGAGGTGTGTGTGTGTGTGTGTGTGTTGGGGGGAGGGCTGGGCTGTGTGTTTTGGGAGATGCACTGAGAACAGGTGTGTGCGTTTGGGAACTTGTGTGTGCAGAAACGGGTACGTTGGGCTGTGTGCCTGGGGGGGGGGGTCATGGTGTGTCTGGGGGCACTGTGCAGTGTGTCCGGGGGTGTAGTGTACCTGGGTGGGGCGGGGCAGTTGGTCTGTGTGCTGTGGGTGCTGTGCTGTGTTCCTCGGACACATGTTTCCTCATTAATCAGATAAATAAAACCATCTGTGTAAGGACCTGGGGAAGAGGGATGGAGGTCTCCCTGCATACTCACATACCAGGAGCCTTGTGGGGCTTCTCTGCCCACCCCCAGGGGCCTGGCAGGGTCTCATTGCCCCTCCCCCCCAGGGGTGGGGCCCCTCTCATGGTTGTGGGAATGCCCGCCGGGGCGGGGGGTGGGGTGGAGAATCTGGGGGAGCTCTTGACCGTGATGTGTGCAGAGACTCATCAGGGAAGTGCCATGGGGAGCCATCTTAAACCCTGCCCCCGCTCCCCCTGGGCCTGGAGACACCGAGCTGGGGTTAGAACAGCTCTGCCCTCCCCACAGGCCCCATGACGTGGCAGTTCCCTACAGTGGTGAGGTGCCCAGAGAGCAGCAGGCACCATCACTGCCATGGGGAGCAGGGCCCCTGGGCTGCCTTGTGGCTCGTCAGCTCCGTGAGGGGGGTTCCAAGGAAATGGAGTCAAAACGGGCCTGGTCTCAGCCCTGTCGCACCCCCCTGGGGGGGCAGGGAGGTTTCCTGCGGGGTGGAGGATGCCCTCTTTGGGTAGGGTCAGGGTGAGGGGGCCTGGGGTGGGGCCTTTAGGGCAGGCTTGCCATGGCTGGGCAGAATGGGCTCGCCGGAGCATTCCCAACATCGCAACTGTTCCAGGCAGCAAATTGCAGCTTTGCGTTCGGGGGAACCAATGAGGGAACATCGGTGCTGGGGGGACGAGGAAAAGGCCGCCTGGGCCCCGTGCCAAGCATCAGTGGGTTTCATCAGCGGGCCTGCAACATTTTATCACAGCTGGGAGCGGGAGTGGAGCCTGGAGCCGTCAGGAGACGCAAAACATTTCCAGATGCATGGCGGGGAGGGGGGAAGAGCAGCCTGGCAGGGCGGGTGAGGGGGAAGCAGAAGGGGGGGAGTCTGTGTTGCCCCCTCTCTATGGGGATGGGGGAGCTGCTGGGGGCAGGAAGGGAGTGTGGGGAAAGCTGGTAGCGCCACCCAGGTCTCCACCCTGGGTGGAAATCTGGCTGGGCGAGAAGTGGAGCAGGGACAGCGCGGTGGGAAAGGCCCAGCTCTGGGGTTCCGCTGGCGATTTCAGGCCTCTGCAGCAGAGTTAAGGGGGCGGTGGGCAAGCTGTGACCTGGATGTCTCCTGCATGTGTCCCCATGCTGTGCCCTCTGCTCTGTGTCAGTCCTGGGAATGGTGGGATTGTAAACTGACTGGGGAAGGGGGAAGAAGCCCCTCCTCCACCATATGTTCCTTGAGTGCAGGAAATTGCTGCTGGGACATAGAGCAGACACAGCTCCTGTTTGGGGCTAGAATCTGGAGGGCCCCTTCCACCATCCCACCATTTATGGCCCAGGTAACGCTTTGCATCTCTTAAATGGCTGTGGTGAGAATGCTGAACCCCTGCAGGAGACCAGGCTCGCCCAACTCGCTGGGCTTGTGACCTGAGCCGGGATTCGAACGTGGCTTTGCCGAGGTGTAGGAATCCACTGAGCCATCACCTGGCGAGGGGCAGATTCCAAGGCTTTGGGTCAAACCCACAGTTCCTTTCTGGGTCTGCCATCCCAATGCCAGGCTGTCTGGAACAAGGGATTGCTTCTGGACACAGGGCAAAGCCAGGCCAGGATTAGAAAACCCTAATTAGCAAGGGGTGGTTTGCGTCTAGGTTCTGTTTGATCGGAACCCCCCGAAGGTCTAGATTTTCAGGAGTGCTGAGTGCCCACAAATTCTGCGGGCGACAGTGGAGGCTGCAGGTGCTCAGTCCCTCTGCAAACCAGGCTGCTTCTTTCGGTGTCAATCTGTAGGCCCCCAAGTGTGAACGTCTTGGGCTAAGCCCATAGACGGAGGAAGGAGGGCCTCTGGAGAGGAAAGATGGTCTGGAGGTCATGGGCCTGGGAGGCAGGACTCCTGGGTTCATTCTGTACTCAGTTGGGGGTGTTGTCAAGTGGCTAGAGCAGGGAGCATAGGCTCCATTCCCAGCTCTGTCACTTACTTGCTGCCCAGCACTGAGCAAGTCACTACCATGCTCTGTGCTTCAGTTTCCCCCTCGTAGCATGGGGGGCAATGATCCATTCAGAATCCCTCTTGCGGTGCCAGGTGCCTTGGAAATGCCAATTATCATTATCCCCAGAGGCTGACGGAGGGGGAGCCCAGGATAGGAAGTGAATCCAGGCCTGTAACTGTAACCCAGGACGCTGCTGGCTGGCCCCACCGCACTTAGCTGTGGCGCAGGACAGGCAGGTTCTCCCTGGGCTTGGCCTTTGTTCTGGGCTGATTGGGGGCTTTTATTCCTCTTTCCAAGCCATGCGAGGGGGCGGCGGGCAAATGCTCTGCATTGCACGGGGAACACACCAGCCTTCATCAGCTGTGCTGTCTGGTGCAACATTAACGCCCCCTCCTTCCCCTTCCCCCCTCCCTCCCTTTCGGTGCGTGGGATGTCAGAGCAGGAGCGGCGGCTTCTGGGCGCTTGTTGGTGGCAGGGTACAATTGCCCCGCTGTCTGACAGAGGGGGTCACGGGCAAGGGAGGGGTAAAGAGGCCTCATTCAGGCAGCAGCCCAGGAGACAATGCCGAGACATTCCCCAGCATCGCTAGCCCGAGGAGGGAGAACTGGGAAGTGGAATGAAAGGAGAGATGTCACTGGAGAACTTTCCAGCCGCCTCTGCATCTTTGACATGCCCTGGCCAGCCTTCCCCGAGGGGGCGCTCCGGTTCCATCCCCAGCGCCGCCATCCCCCTCCCCGACGCACTGGGGAGCCTATGGTTCAATCGCTCTCTGGCAGGAAACACTGAGTTAAACTCACCCTTCTGCCAGTCAAACCCCATATTCATCTCTCCTCTCAAAGAACCTGGAAGCCCAGTCCCCCAAACAAGCCTGCTCTTTTAGTGCGGACATAAAGGGCCTTCAGTCTCCCACTGCTGCTTATTCTCTCCTTGTCGCCCCCTTCGGTCACCCTCCCCCCTTCCCTAGCAGCTCTGGGTACCTCTTGTGTCCTCCTCTGAATGGCAGGATTGTGCTGCGAGCTGGGGTCAGGTGCAGGAGATGGGAGCAATGAGTCTGTTCGTCCCCAGATGGCCCGTGGGCGCAAGGAGCCAGTCCTGGGCCAGCCAGGATATAGAGAGCAGTGGAGGGCAAAGGGATATTTTCTCTGCTCCTTGTTGAGGTTGAAAGACTCTTGCCCCAGTCTCAGAAACTCCGGCCCTGGGCCTTGCCCATCGTGCGTTGACCTCTCCTGGACACCCAGGGCTCCAGGCACTTGTCTGGGTGGCTCTAAGGCATCGCCAGGGGGTCGGCTCAATCAGCACCCTGCTCTCTTGGGATCCCCCAGTGGGGGCGATGTGACAGGATGGTGTTCCCCTAGTAACTGCCCTGTCCCTTCTGTGTTACCTGCAGATCTAGACAAGCTCCTTTTGGACCTAGAGTCCTTCCTGTTGATCCTGGACCAGGAGAACCTCAGCTACATTGCTCAGGCCAAAAAGAAATCCATCGCTGAGCTACTTTCCAGGTTCCAGAGCCCTCCATGTATGTATCCTGCTGTATCCAGAGACAGGTGATGTTGTGCTAATGACCCATGGGGGCGGCTGTATCCTAATAACTCCACAAGAGGGAACCTTTCTGTCGCAGATCAGCTTTGTTCCTGCAGCCCTGTCCATTTCCACAGGCTCTCCATGTGCCCTGGAAACTGGGCCAGCCAGTCAAATGGCTTCTTCCGTGCTCAGCATAGTCCAGCTCTCTGGAGCTTTGGTTACCAATGAGATTGTCCCCTTGGGCCGGCCCAGAGCTGGTTCAATTTAGCCCTTTTTCTTATCTATGCCTGACCCCGATCTTCCAGCATTCCTGTTATCCCTACGGGTTTGCCCAGTAATTTTATATCAGCTGATGATGGGGTGTCTGCAAACTGTTCACTCCAGCTCCCGGACTGGAGCTGCTTTCAGCAAAGGAGAATGATGCATAGTGAACATGAACAAGCCATTGCTGGACTCAGTCTCCAGCCCAATCCCCGTCCAAGTCCCTAGAATTTAGGGTTCATTCGGGATTGTCTGGAATCCCCCAGCACATGCCCGCCCAGACATCTGACCCCATCCAGAGCAGCAGCCTGATCTCAGCGCTTTAATCCCCCACTTGTTTGTGGTGTTAGTCCCGTCCCCGCCTGGGATCCTGATCCCCCTCTTTCCCCACAGCAGAGGACGCAGAGTACATGATCATGCGCTGCATCTCGCCCTCCTCTGGGAGCAGCACCTTCCAAACGCCAGCGCGCCAAGGTGAGTAGTGGAGTCGGTACCATGTGGGGGACGCGAGAGGAGTCGCATGAAGAGGGGGGTTTCCTAATTATATATATCGGGCCAGCCCCTGCTGTCAGTGACAGAGCTGTGGAGCCAGAGGGACTGCAGTGCAGGCATGATCACGCTACATGTGAGATCGGAATCAGGCCAGGTGGCTCGAGGCCAGTAACGGGTTCAGATTTTCTGCCAAATATGCCGAAGTGGCCAGTGATTTCAGTTGCCCTCGTTTGAGACACATGCAGGCACCCAAAGCTTGGCACCCAGAGGCACTGGGCATGTTTGAAACATCGGCCTATGGGATAGTGGCCGGGACTCTCTGCTTTGGCTTAGAAGGTGCTATCACTGTAGCCTGGTGGCTCAGCCGGCTGCAAAGCGCTGAAGCCAGCCTGCGGGGACGCCCACCCCGTCTGAGGGGAGTCTTAGTGCTACCCATTGCTATAGAGAGCCTGGATCTCTGTGCCCCACGGCGGCAACTGCATTGAGTGTGGGCCCAAGCTGCCGTTGTGGGTACTCAGCTACTGGCTAGGCCCACTCAGCTGCCAGGCTGAGGGGTTTGGGTGCCCAGCTCGGGGGCCCACGTTTGCAAACTGGGCTCTGTTAGTGACGCAGACTGAACGCTCCCAAATGCTTTGGGGCCGGATCCAGCTTGCGTCGGCTCCCATGGAGCCAGATCAGGCTTCTCTAGCTCCAGATGCTCAGTCTCGCGCTCTCTCGAGGATCTTCGGCCCACTCTTGGGCCTGGAAGGTTTGGAGCAGGGCTGAGCAGAGCAGCTGCAGCACGCTCAGCGTCCCACGGCACCCGAGCGGGGGCTCCCGGCTGCAGCTGGCGCCAGTGGCTAGTTGAAACGATTTTAATCGTTACATTTCTCGGCAGCAATCTCATCTCCAGACCCGATGGGAAGGGGAGAGTGTGACTCGCCCGCTGCCAATGGCCAGTGCTCCCCAGGCGGGGTAAGTCTGGATCACTCCAGGTCAGGAAGCAACGAGAGGGGGAGACCGAGATCTCTGTTACCCCTGAGGCCCTGGGTGGAGTCAGCGGGTGAGCGCTTTGCAGGGTCCCAGTAGCTGCTAACTGCATGGGGCAGCGGCAGAGCCTGTCACACCATGAATGCCCTGCTGTGCCCGCTCCTAGGAGGCCAGCCCCAGGCACGGGAGCATCCCAGCCCCTGGCCGTTGCTGTGACAGGGCGTGGGAGAGGGAGACCCGGCACAGATTCCAGGCAACGCTGCACGTCCCCGGGCTATGGCCCTGCTGCCCGCTCAGTGCAGAAAGAGTGGAGCAGGGAGCGTGGGGAGGAATGTTCTCATGCAGCCTGCCAGCTCCTCATGTCCAGCAGGGCCTGGGCTGCGTGTGTGTGTCATTCCTCTCAGCCTCCCTGGGGCTGAGCACAGTCCCCACCCCAGCCCTGGTGGGGAATCCAGACGGGCAGAAACAGGGGCTGCGGGGAGGCACATGTGACCCCCCCCCCCCGTTTGCCCCTACGACCGCATCAGCGCCGGCTGCCAGCAGGGGCGTGGGTTGCGATTGCACCTTCTTGATACAGATGAGAGCGGCCGGATTCTGCTCCTGCTGCTCTTGGACTCCAGGCTGACGGTGTAGCTGAGCTCAGAATCCAGCCCGGGATCTCTAGGGGCTGAACGTGGGGCAGTGGCTGGGGATTGGGGCGACTGGCCGAGTGTGGGGGAAACGGGCTGGGGGAGGGGGGATTAGAGGCAGCATCAGGGCCACGGGGTGGGAAAGAGCTCAGGGGGCTGTGTCAGAGGGTAGGGGAAGGGCCCTGCATGAAGGAGATGGGGCAGGGGTCTGTCTTTATTTCTCTCTTGCCCCTTCGCTCCCAGCTACCCCTTGGGGCCCCTTGCCATCTCTTGGGCAGCTCAGGATACAGGAGTCTTAGTGAGGTCTCCCTACCCCACAGCCCCGGCCTGAGGCCTAGGGAAGGGCCCTCCTTGGCTCCCAGCCTGTGGCAGCGGGAGCCGGGCTTCCCGGCTGCTGGGCTGTCAGGCCCCTCCGCAAACAAGAGCAGATGGTTTGGCCATGAGATCATTGGGGAACCGGAAAGGAACAGGAGCGTCTGCAGCACAAACTGGGGGTTTCCGGAGAGGGATGTGCAGAGGGCTCCACTCCCTTCCCCCTCCCTGCCACTCCCACCCGCTCAGGTGTCCCGTGCCTGAGGAACCGCCACACACGGGACTGGCCGTGGCAGGACCTCATGGGCACATTTTCTTGCATACGGGGACGTGTTGCAGTGCCTGCAGTATTGGGTCCGTTGTACTGCAGAGAGCAAGAGACCCATGGTATGAAGTCGTAGAAGCGGGTGTGCTGCATTGCCAGGGAGGGACACACATGACACGAAGTGCAGCACCGTCTGTTGCATGTGCAAGAAAATGTGTGGCATTACATCCAACAGCAGGTGTTGCATTGCATGCAACAGAGCCAAAGCGTAATTCTTGTGGAGAATGGTACACTGCACGGCATGCAGCAGGGGCATGTTCCTGCTGCACAGGATGCACTGCAGTGCGTGAAGAGGCACATTTCATTGGATGCAGCAGGGGAAGCTGTCCGCTGCGTGCGGCCAAGGGTGTGTTGCATGCAGCAGATACATGGTGCATTCCCATACAGTGGTGCGCCCTCCGTTGCAAGCAGCAGGACATTGACTTGCTTGCATGGCGGGGGGATTGGTTGACGAGATGGCATTTCCCCTGTGCTCTGAGCAGACGTGCAGCTCCGGCAAAGTTCTACTGCTCTTCCGGATGTGGATGGAAGCAGGCAAATGTGGGCTCCAGATGAGGTAACAGGAGCCGTGGCAGGGGGGAGAGGACCACCCCCCGGGATGCGATTGGCAGGAACAAGAGCAGTGTTCTTTGCCAGAGTGCGAGATGCCGCTGACAGATTTCAGAAGCAGTTAATTTGGTAGCTAAACAGCATGAAGGCAGTGGAGGCCGATTAACCATAGAGGCCACTTTAGGGGCAGTTAAGTTGTGAAGGAAGCAGAAATCCGAGCCACGGGCATCAAAGGCTCTTTCATCTCAGTCCTGTCCAGATGCAGGGCTCCGAGTCGGCAGACATGCTGCCAAGGAGCAGGGCGATTGCATGCTGGGGGGATCCGTGCTTGCTCCAAGCCCACATCAGCCTGGAACAGGGAGAGAGGGCGCTCCTGAGGTGGAGATTGAGCAACTGCCCAGGGAAGGGGGTATCTTGAGCCCGCCCTTCAGTATGCAAAGGGAGGGTCCAGCTCCTGAAACCTCTCCTGAACCCCCAGGGGACTGGCAGGCAGAGTGCCCTGATACTGCCTCCCCTGGCTCTGTCACGCTGAACTCTCCCTGCTCTTTCTAGACAAACCCGTTGGGCGTCCTGCCCCACCTCCCTAGCCTGCCAGCTGAGGACTCCTACGAGGAGGCAGAGCCCGTCAGCCCCGAGGGACATATGAGCCCAGGTAACCAGCCCCGTTGCACCCCTTCCTCTCCGAAACCCGTTGGGGGGTGGGAACAGCTGGCAGGACATATCAGCTGCAGCGTGTGTATGCAAGCTGCCCCTCGTGTCTGTGCCGTGCCTGTTGCACACGGCACACCCTTTGCATAGGGCCCATCAGCTGCAACGTGTGCACCTGGGGCATTCGGGTGGTCCCCCCTCCAACATCTGTGCCATGCCTGCTGCACGTCTCCTGCACAGGGTACCCCTGCCGCACTTTGCATGCCTCTGGCTGCTTCCCTTTTGCGGCAGCCTCCATGCCTGTGGCACGCCTGCCGCCCCGTATGGCTCTCGGCTCCTGTGGCGTGGCGCGCTTCCCATCCCAAACCCCGAGGCCCCTGGCACTGTTGGGGCAGCCCCTTGCCGACAGGCAGCTCCACTCTTGCCAGGCACTTGCTCAGTGCCACCCTTCTGCTCCGGGCAGTGGGCGGCGGGGACACGGACAGCAGCCACTACGAGTCGTACGGCGAGGACGAGGACTGCGTGAAGGACCGTGCGCACTACATCCAGTGGCCGCCCGCTGCCGGCACCACCGAGACTCCTGCTCGCCCCGAGGCTCAGCTCTGCGGCTTCCTCTGGAGGAAACGCTGGCTCGGGCAGTGGGCCAAGCAGCTCTTCGTGGTCCGGGAACATGCCCTGCTGGTGAGCGTTGGGTGGGGCGGAGAGGGGCGGGAGGACTCGCAGGTGGAGACGGCCTCAGCCCTGCTGTGGAGACCTTGAGGGCTGGGGTGTGTGCAGGATAGTGCAGGGGAGGGCTTGGCAGCAGGCGCCCGAGGAGCGAAGAGTGCAGGGACGTGGAGGTGGGTGCAGGGAAGAGCTGCAGGGTAAAAGGGTGGGTGAACTGAAGTGTGTTCGGTGCCGTGAACCTGCCAGCCCCCTAACCCACAGACCTGCAGACCCCACACCCTGAGCCCCTAACCCTCATCCCCCCAATCCTGAACCCCCGTCCCCCCAACCCAGACCACCTAAACCCACAGGCCTGCAGACCCCACACCCTGAGCCCCTAACCCCCATCTCTCTAATCCTGAACCCCTAAACCCCAACCCTGAACCCCCGTCCCCCCAACCCTGACCACCTAAACCCACAGACCTGCAGACCCCACACCCTGAGCCCCTAACCCTCATCTCCCTAATCCTGAACCCCTAAACCCCAACCCTGAACCCCCATCCCCCCAACCCTGACCACCTAAACCCACAGACCTGCAGACCCCACACCCATAACCCATAACCCCCATCTCCCTAATCCTGAACCCCTAAACCCCAACCCTGAACCCCCATCCCCCCAACCCTGACCAGCTAAACCCACAGACCTGCAGACCCCACATCCTGAGCCCCTAACCCTCATCCCCCTAATCCTGAACCCCCATCCCCCCAACCCTGACCACCTAAACCCACAGACCTGCAGACCCCACACCCTGAACCCCTAACCCCCATCTCCCTAATCCTGAACCCCCGTCCCCCCAACCCTGACCACCTAAACCCACAGACCTGCAGGCCCCACACCCTGAACCCCAAACCCCATCTCCCTAATCCTGAACTCCTAAACCCCAACCCTGAACCCCCGTCCCCCCAACCCTGACCACCTAAACCCACAGACCCCACACCCTGAACCCCTAACCCCCATCTCCCTAATCCTGACCCCCTAAACCCCAACCCTGAACCCCCGTCCCCCAACCCTGACCAGCTAAACCCACAGACCTGCAGACCCCACACCCTGAACCCCTAACCCCCATCTCCCTAATCCTGACCCCCTAAACCCCAACCCTGAACCCCCGTCCCCCCAACCCTGACCAGCTAAACCCACAGACCTGCAGACCCCACACCCTGAACCCCTAACCCTCATCGCCCTAATCCTGAACCCCTAAACCCCAACCCTGAACCCCCGTCCCCCCAACCCTGACCACCTAAACCCACAGACCTGCAGACCCCACACCCTGAACCCCTATCCCCACCCCCCTAATCCTGACCCCCTAAACCCCAACCCTGAACCCCCGTCCCCCCAACCCTGACCACCTAAACCCACAGTCCCCACACTCTGAACCTCTACACCCCCGTCCTCCCACATCCTGAACCCCTAACCCCCATCCTGCCAAGCTTAGCCCCTAAACCCACAACCCTGCAGACCCCGACCCCCCATCCCTAACCGTGAAGACCCCCACTCCTATATCCTGAACTCCAGCCCCCCCAATGGGGAGGGTCAGGGTAGCGAGTTCCAATTCCAAGCCCTGCTATGCCCAGTCTCGGACCCCTGCGCTCCCCCACCCCCTGGCTGAGCCATGCCCTTTGCCCTGTGCTGCCATAGTGCTACAAGTGCGCCAAGGACCTGCAGCCAGTGCTGGAGCTGGACCTGCGCGGCTGCCGCGTTGCCTACAAGGCCAAGCGCAGCAAGAAGGTGCAGCACGAGCTGAAGATCATGGGGGCGGCGGCAGAGACGCTGGTGATGGGCTTCCAGAGCCGCCAGCAGGCCGAGGACTGGAGGAAGGTTTGGAGGTGTTACACCCTGGCAGAGCTCTGCATGGAGGGGGGCCCCGGGAGTGGGGAGGGCAAAGAGGGGCCTCTGCCACCGCCTGGGAGCCCCTGAAGGGAACTGTGGAGTGGGGGAACAGCTCATGTTGGGGTGAGACTACATGTCGGGTGAGTCTGTGCTGCCCTCTCCCCTCTACGGGCAGGACGGGCACCGTCCCGTCAGCGCCCTGTGCCGCCCACTCCCCTCTGCGGGCAGGACGGGCACCGTCCCGTCAGCGCCCTGTGCCGCCCACTCCCCTCTGCGGGCAGAACGGGCACCGTCCCGTCAGGGCCCTGTGCCGCCCACTCCCCTCTGCGGGCAGGACGGGCACCGTCCCATCAGCGCCCTGTGCCGCCCACTCCCCTCTGCGGGCAGAATGGGCACCGTCCCGTCAGGGCCCTGTGCCGCCCACTCCCCTCTGCGGGCAGAACGGGCACCGTCCCGTCAGGGCCCTGTGCCGCCCACTCCCCTCTGCGGGCAGAACGGGCACCGTCCCGTCAGGGCCCTGTGCCGCCCACTCCCCTCTGCGGGCAGAACGGGCACCGTCCCGTCAGGGCCCTGTGCCGCCCACTCCCCTCTGCGGGCAGAATGGGCACCGTCCCGTCAGGGCCCTGTGCCGCCCACTCCCCTCTGCGGGCAGGACAGGCACCGTCCCATCAGCGCCCTGTGCCACCCACTCCCCTCTGCGGGCAGAATGGGCACCGTCCCGTCAGGGCCCTGTGCCGCCCACTCCCCTCTGCGAGCAGGACGGGCACCGTCCCGTCAGGGCCCTGTGCCTCTCTCCCCTCTGCGGGCAGGACGGGCACCGTCCCGTCAGGGCCCTGTGCCGCCCACTCCCCTCTGCGGGCAGGACGGGCACCGTCCCGTCAGGGCCCTGTGCCGCCCACTCCCCTCTGCGGGCAGGACGGGCACCGTCCCATCAGCGCCCTGTGCCGCCCACTCCCCTCTGCGGGCAGAATGGGCACCGTCCCGTCAGGGCCCTGTGCCGCCCACTCCCCTCTGCGGGCAGAACGGGCACCGTCCCGTCAGGGCCCTGTGCCGCCCACTCCCCTCTGCGGGCAGAACGGGCACCGTCCCGTCAGGGCCCTGTGCCGCCCACTCCCCTCTGCGGGCAGAACGGGCACCGTCCCGTCAGGGCCCTGTGCCGCCCACTCCCCTCTGCGGGCAGAATGGGCACCGTCCCGTCAGGGCCCTGTGCCGCCCACTCCCCTCTGCGGGCAGGACAGGCACCGTCCCATCAGCGCCCTGTGCCACCCACTCCCCTCTGCGGGCAGAATGGGCACCGTCCCGTCAGGGCCCTGTGCCGCCCACTCCCCTCTGCGAGCAGGACGGGCACCGTCCCGTCAGGGCCCTGTGCCTCTCTCCCCTCTGCGGGCAGGACGGGCACCGTCCCGTCAGGGCCCTGTGCCGCCCACTCCCCTCTGCGGGCAGGACGGGCACCGTCCCGTCAGGGCCCTGTGCCGCCCACTCCCCTCTGCGAGCAGGACGGGCACCGTCCCGTCAGGGCCCTGTGCCTCTCTCCCCTCTGCGGGCAGGACGGGCACCGTCCCGTCAGGGCCCTGTGCCGCCCACTCCCCTCTGCGGGCAGGACGGGCACCGTCCCGTCAGGGCCCTGTGCCGCCCACTCCCCTCTGCGGGCAGGACGGGCACCGTCCCGTCAGGGCCCTGTGCCGCCCACTCCCCTCTGCGGGCAGGACGGGCACCGTCCCGTCAGGGCCCTGTGCCTCTCTCCCCTCTGCGGGCAGAACGGCACCGTCCCCTCAGCTGGGGCTTGGCAGATAAGTGATGGCCTGGCTCCCCCTGCAGGCCAAGCTGGGTGCTGACAATTGTTCCCGCAAACCTCACAGAGCGGTGGGGAGGGAGCCATTTACCCTTCTTGCCAAGCTCCAGTACTTCCCCACACAGGCTTCCACAAGGAGTTTGCATTAGAGAAGGGTTTGCAGGAGCCATGGGGGCTCTGATCCTCCCAGCAGTGCATGCCCTGCCTTGGAAATGACTCTGTTCTCGAGGGGGCCGGGACCCCCAGCTGCCGCTTCCGTGGCTGTAACGCTGTCCCTTTCTTGCAGGTGATTGAGGAAGTGAGCAGCTCTCCTCTCAGCAGGCCTTCTGCCCACAGCTCCCCAGTATTGCCCAGCTCGGAGCAGAGCAGGAGCTCACGCCAGGTGAGTACGTTCCTTAGCCATCTCTAACCTCTGCTACCTGGGATCCTGGAGCGCTCTCACACCCAAGTTAGCATTGTTGTCCCTGTGTTCCAGCAGGGAAACTGAGGCACGGGGAGTGACTTAACCAAGGTCACACGGTGAGTCAGTGGCAGAGAAGGGAATAGAACCCAGGAATCCTGACAGTCTCCAGTGCGATAACTGGGAGGCGAGACTAGAACCAAGGAGCCCTGACTCCTAGTCCCCGCTATCCCATCCTGTCCTGAGCAGCTCCTTCCACAACAAGCCCGGCTTGCTGCTGCCCACAGGAATGTTGGGAACCCTGAGGAGGGGACTCTGCCCAGGTCTCCGCCCTGGGATGTGCTCATAGCTCAGGGGGAGTGCCTGACCCATGAAATTCGAGGGAGGGAGATGCCCTTGTGAGACCCGACAGCACAGGGTTGTTCCCTATGGCATGTTGTGCCGTTTGAATGGTCCCATGTGATGGGTCTTCCTCCTCCCTGGGGAGCTGCCCCCCATCTCCTGGGTCTGCCCAGGGGGAAATCTCTGATGTTTAGCCAGAAATTCCCTCTGCTTCTCCACTCCCCTCGCCTCAGTGATCATTCTCTGCGGCACCCGTGTCTCTCTTAGGTGAGAGGTTCCCAGCTTGGCTCTGACTCAGAAGAGGAGAACTCCGCGGTCAGCCCCACTGCAGCCGGCTGCATCCCAACTGGAGAGCCAAGGAAAGGAGGTGACCAGCCTGACCACTCTGTGCAGCATCAGTTACCCCAGCCATCCTGTCTGGGGGACCCAGGGCTGGAACAGCCGGGGTGCTGGGTGCATTGGCAGAGCTGTGGGGGTGGGGAGGTGACGCAGGGGTGAGGAGGTGACCCAGGGCTGGAACAGCCGGGGTGCTGGGTGCATTGGCAGAGCTGTGGGGGTGGGGAGGTGACGCAGGGGTGGGGAGGTGACCCAGGGCTGGAACAGCCGGGGTGTAGGGTGCATTGGCAGAGCTGTGGGGGTGGGGAGGTGACCCAGGGCTGGAACAGCTGGGGTGCTGGGTGCATTGGTGGAGATGGGGAGGTGACCCAGGAGTGGAACAGCCGGGGTGCTGAGTGCATTGGCAGAGCTGTGGGGGTGGGGAGGTGACCCAGGAGTGGAACAGCCGGGGTGCTGGGTGCATTGGCAGAGCTATGGGGGTGGGGAGGTGACCCAGGGCTGGAACAGCTGGGGTGCTGGGTGCATTGGCAGAGCTGTGGGGGTGGGGAGGTGACGCAGGGGTGGGGAGGTGACCCAGGGCTGGAACAGCCGGGGTGTAGGGTGCATTGGCAGAGCTGTGGGGGTGGGGAGGTGACCCAGGGATGGAACAGCCGGGGTGCTGGGTGCATTGGTGGAGTTGGGGAGGTGACCCAGGAGTAGAACAGTCGGGGTGCTGGGTGCATTGGCAGAGCTGTGGGGGTAACTGCACACAGAGCTCTCACCCCAGGCTTTCCTGAGCTCCTTTCCCACAGCCCCCGGAGGCATCAGCTGCAGTTTGTGCTGGGTGGGTCAGTGCCGAGCCCTCTCCCCGCTGGCAGGACGCGTCTCCTAACGAGAGGCCTTGGGGGCGCTCTGCAGGTTTCCTGGACGTGCTGCTAAACGGCCAGTGGCAGAAGCTGTGGTGCAGCGTGGAGCAAGGCGCCCTGCGGATGTTCAGAGACCCCAGCTGCACCGAGAGCCCCGAGTACGCTGTGCCGCTGGCGGGCAGCAATGTGACCCCGGGGGCCGATGCGGGCCGACACCATCACATCCACATCAGCCAGCAAGGCAGAGAGGTCGCCGTCCTGCAGGTGCGTGGTGCAGCTGTGCTAACCCGTATGGTGCTGGCGTGGCCCGCAGCCAAGCTGTAGCAGAGGGACCATTAGCCTGGTGGTAGGGGGACAGCCCTCACTGGCAGCATCCCACGGATGATAGGGACTGGATCTGCCCCTCCCTTCCTGGAGCTCCAGATGGTGCTTTGGTCACTGTGTTAAGAGCCCACGCAGATGTGGGAGCCGCACTCCGCGCCGATAGCGCTGTGCGTGGAGAGACTCAGTAAGGAACCAGCCTGGTTCCCCCGTCCTCTGCTCTGCCCGATCCCGTCTGGTCCTTTTCCTGCCCTTCTGGCTGCCGAGCCGATGCCATTGCCCAGAGGAGGACATCTCCCTGGCCCCCTCCCTAATGGTTCTGGCCCAAAGCAGACGACTGAGCCCTGTCCCCTTCTCTGGTGCAGACCCACTCGGACGAACAGAGGGACGTCTGGCTGAAGATCCTGCAGGTGGAGAAGGGAGCGGAACCAGCCTCTGTGTATGAAACCTCAGTCCTTGGAGATGCCCCCAGCTCTGCCCCTGAGGGGTAAGGAGAACCTGGCCCCTCCGGCCCGCAGCACCCCCAAGACAGTGCCTCTTCAGAGCAGCTCCCCCTATTCCCTATCTTTAGGCTGTCCCAGTTTCCTCCCTCCCTCAGCCTTCTTTCCATTCTCCTTCGCCCTCTGCTAAGGCAGGGGACCTGGCTGTCCATGGGTGTCTTTCCTGGGACAGGGCTCCAAGGCACAGGATCCTGGCTGCTTCTGCATCTGGCACTGCCAGGGGGACCCAGTTACAGAACTAGTGCATGACCAAAGCATGTGCTAGCCATGTGTGGGACAACCCGTGTTGTGTCCGGACCCCTGGTGTTACCGCTCAGATGCATAGGGAAGCCAGGCAGCGCTCGTCAGGCCCTGCTGCATCCAGTTCGAAGTGCTCACGGGCCCCAGGTGCTAAGCATGGAAAATCCCCACCCCCGACGGGTGCCCAGCGTCACAGGGCTTCCTCTCTGCTCTGCCTGCAGGGGCCTGCTGCTGCGGAGATTCCCGACCCCCAACACCTACATGGACGACCCCTTCGGGCAGCTCCCGCCGGCGACGCACCCCAGCCCCGTCTACTCCAACGCGGATATACTGCACCAGCTGGTAACCTCCATGTAGTCCAGCATCTGTAGGCGTTTCTAGCGAGCAGGCCAGCCCCTTGGCCGGTGGAGCTTGGCGAAACTCCATGGGCTGAGCCGCCCCTATGGGGATCTGGGTCAGCGCGTCTGGCCAGCTTGTCCACAGGCTCCTCACTGGCTTCTCTTTGCAGCAGCAGAGCTTGGACAGAGCCGCTCAAGACCAGACGCAGAGACTCCCGTGTGCCCTTCCCGACAGTGCCTTCAGCAACCCCCGGAGCAGGGCTCCGGAGGAGACAGGTGAGTGAGGCTCCCTCTCCCAGCACGGCAGGGATGTGGCTGCACCAGGGGGCAGTCCGACAGCAGCTGAGCGCGGCCCCATCTCGGTAAGAGGCAGCGTTCCAGCACTGGTCGGCTCTCACATCTGCCACGGCACGTGCTGAGAGGGTATCGCTGGGACGGGCTGACTCCAGTGGGTCTCAGGGTGGCACATGAGTAGAGGAGTGCCCCTCTGCTTCTCATTGCCTGCTCCAGAATAGCTCCCCCCCCTTGGCCCTGGGCCCCAGGCACAGAGTGGCTCCGGCTGTAGGCTGGTTCAGCATGCCCAGAGGGAGAATCCCTTTGAGTGCTCAGGGTCACACAGCCTTTGACCCCTTTCTCTCCCATGCTCTTCCAGCTGCTCCTCCAACCGGCCCGGGCAAGTCTCCGAACAAGCAGTGGGTAGAGGTGGCCCCGGAGATGAGGAGCCGGGATTTTTTCCAGTCCCAGCGGACGCTGACGCAGCCCGAGAGGAAGGGTGCCCCGGACAGCTTGGATTTCTTAATTGGTACGATCGCTGCAAAGCCTCAGGCAGGTTGCTGACCCCCTGCCCCTGTGCCAGGGGTCAGCAAGATTTACCCAGTGCAGGAGAGGGCTGGGAGTGTTGAGCCATGGGGGTCCTGAGACTCTCGGGGCTTGGCTGTAACCCAGAGTGAGTCAGGGTGGCAGGATTGGCCTTCATCTTGCCAGGTGGGTTCACATGGCCCCACGATCTGCCTTCTTGCAGGTAAGAGGGCCTTCCCCAAGCTGGAGGAGAAGGTAGGGCAGCTGGAAAAGGCGTGCCGGATGAAAACCAGGCTGAAGGCCGGCTCGGAGATGAACCTGCTAGCCATCGGCAAGTCTCTGAAGGGCCACATAGCCACCGCCACCAGCTCAGCAGGCTCCGAGGTAAGGGAGGATGGAGCAGGATGCCAGACACTGGGCAGCCATGAGACAGAACAGTTGGGGGCTAGAAACCAGCAGGGGCTCTCCTAGGGCTTCCTGTCTTTCTCTTCTCCCATCCCTTCCCCCAGCGTCTTCTCTTCTCCCTCTTTCCCTCTCCTCATTCTGCTGCTTCTCTCCTGTTCCTTGAGAAGTCAGGTCTACCTTAGGTCCTTCTTTCTTGCCTTTAGACAAGGTGGGGAGGTGATTCCATATGGAGAGGAGCTGCTATGGCATGTGTGGGGCCCCCAGACAGGGGGAGAGGTCTGACCAGACACTGAGCTGAATGGCCCTAGAGCAGTGGTTCTCAACCTATTTACCATTGTGGGCTGCATATGTGTTATGTGGACCGCATCCAATACTACGTATATGGCCCTGAGGATGTCACATGGGCCACAGCTCTGTGCTGATTGGGCCGCAAGTGGCCCACGGGCCACAGGTTGAGAAACCACTGCCCTAGAGCCTCTGTTCACAGGCCGTGCAGGGTAGGCAGGTAACCCCCCAGACAGGTTGGAAAGAAGAGCAAAAGGGGGCTCCACACCCACCCCTCTCCTCTCCACCCTTGTACACAGGGTTCCTTCCTAACCCCTCTGCTGAAACGCACCACCTCCACCAAGAGCGCCCTGAGGCGAGCACCTTCTGTGGTCATCATTGAAAAGGGGAAGGTTCTGCAGAAGAGAAAGGTACTAAGGGGCATCCCCTCTGCTGGGAAGAGTCGTACTGGGGCGGGAAAGGCCTGGCTTGCCTAGCACCCCCCCCCCGACCCCAGGAAATGGGAATAATTGTCCTTTCTCCGTCCGTCTCTTTCAGGAATGGGAGATGAAGTCTGCCATGTAATCGGCCCCTTCCACCCGCTGAGCGTTCCCAAAGGCAGGAGACATTGCACTGTACATATACATATCAGACTATGCGTCTATATATATACCGTTAACGCTGCATGTGGATCATGCAGAATAAACTCTGAATCTCTCCTCTTTTTTTACCATAGTTATCAATGTTACAGTAACTCTTTTTTTAATTTTTAAACTGACTGGATTTTTATAGGTTGTCTGCAATGGCACTGAAATGGGGGAAAGGGACCGGGCTGGGTGGGGGTGGGCTCGCCCCAGCGTTACCGGGTCTGGACTGTTCACAGCAGCATATCCATCCGGTACCATTTTCCAGAGAGCAATTCTGCAGTGACTTGCGAGCTCATTAGCCACCAGCACTCTCCTCCTGGCAGTTGATGGGACAGAGGTGCAGCCATGATGGCTTCTTTGTCTGCATTAATGGAACCTTCCTGCAGCTTCAAATTGCATAGGCTGGGGCTTCAGAAGACAGTTCTCTTGAATGCCTCCTGCCACATGGGATGAAAGATGAGAGCAAACGTGAACAACAGCTTCAACACTGGAGTCCACCCATGCTGTTAGACCCTAAAGAAAGTGGAGGTGCAAAGAGGATGCTCTGGGCTACCTAGCCATGTGTTCTTGAGTCCTTTGAAGTCTTTCATGGATCTCCACTCCTCTTTCTAGCAACACACCTTTCTCCATAGAGATAACAGCCCTACTTTTGGTTTCCAGATAGACACAGACCTTTTGCCGTGCAGGGATGGAATGATGCAGCTCTTGGATAACATTACATGCATTGTGCAGCTGGGCATGTCTGAAATCAGAAGAAGAGTGCTTCTAACTGGCCATACACCCAGGAGTCTAAAGGGGAGGAGGAAACTGCCAGGAGGTGTGCATGCTACCCTGCTGCGCTGCCTCTGGCCAGCTGTTCTTGGGAGCCCGCATGCTGGGACTGAAAGAGAAAGAACGTGAGCGGGGACCGAGAAGTGTGGCAGCTGCGTTTAAAGTGGTCCGCAGTGATCACCGACTCTGCTAAGAGGAGACACAATTTCTATAGCCATTTAGAGATGGGCAATTCACTTTTTTTTGAAACGTGTCCATTGAGCTAACACCTTGTGGAACAACAGTAGGTGCCAACTGTGGTTTAATGGATCGAGCACAGGGCAGGGAGTCAAGATGGCTGGGTTTTGTCCCGGGCTCCGCCACTCCACAATCTTGGGCAAGTCTCTTCCCCTCTGTGTCCCTCAGCTTCTCCCTCTGTCAAACAGGCCTGACACTGACCCACCTTCCTAAAGCAATCTGAGATCTGCTGCAATCAGCACAGAGCAAGGGCAAAGTCTGGTTAGTAACTCTCCCCCAAGCCTGAAATCTCAGATGCCTAGTGAATATTTAAGGCTGAGGCATGGGCACAACTTTCATTACAGCAAGTAGCATGAGAGTAACTGCATTGAGAACAGTGTAAACACAGGCGCGTTGATTGTATTTATCTTTATAGGGACTCAGTCAGCTTCAAGGTAATATGTTGTGAATAAACTAGTGCCTTGTGTTACAAATAACACCTAGTGATGAAAAGAATTTTTCAAACTATAGTGAACATATCATTATTTATGTTCTTCGGCCAAGACTTGGACAACGGAAATCAATTTCACGTCACTTTCATTGTCTGGTTCTGATCTACAGTCAGAGCTGCCTTCCCCTGGGCCTGCCCAGAGCCCTGTTGAAGTCAACAAGGCTGCAGTTGGCCCAGTGTGACAGCCACCCCAACACACCTTGGATTGAAACAGACACCTCCAGAGCTAAAAGCCTGAGTCACTCCAGTTGGGCTATAAGAGATTCCCATCATCAGTGGAGCACAGAGAGGAACTCATACCACACAGTGCTCAATGGGTTTCATAAGGGCTTGCTCATGCAGAATCAATAACTTACAGGATCAGGGTATAAGAACCTGACTGTAATCTAAAGCAAAACAGACTTTGTCGATTTCCATTGCATAGTGCTGCCATGTTTGGGTTGCAGACACTGCAGGGGAACTGTTATTTGTTTAAAAGCAACTGTTTGCATTGGATTTTGTTTTGTAATTGTAGAAATATTTTTTCTAATGGTCTTGAGTTTTTTTAAAAACATGCTTTTACCAAATTGAAATGGGGGAGGTGGGAGGGAGGAAATGTTAAGTTGACAGTGTGCCTTTAAAGGTCCTTTGTGTAACTCATTAATTCAGAAAGATGTGCGGGTTAGATGGGAGGGGAGGCGCTTTTGTTGTTTTTTTGCTGGGGTTTTGGGTTGTTTTTAACAAATTATCATGTCAAATAAATGTTTCAAACCCCACCTTTTATCTTGTAAAATGCACGATGCTCGGAGGGGTTTCCTTTAGTCTGGTTTGTGCACTGATTTTGTCATAGGGAAATATTGATTAGGAACACAGCTGAGGTTCAACAGACATTTTGGTTCTGACCCAAGGTGAGATTAAAACCCAGGTGAGGTGAAAAAAGCTGGTGCATGAAAGGGCTGGATCCACAGTTCTCCTACCCTACCCCACCCCACCATCTCTTCACCTTTAAAAATAAGACATCTACTGCTGGATGGAAATAAGGGGAAACCACATGGAAAACAAGACAGAGCTTTACTTTAAAGGACATTTTAGGGAAACACCACTTCCCGTAGCATAGCAGTGGATTTTTCTCTCAAGGGCACAGTTCTGCTGCCCTCCGGCATACAATGCACTTGGCACAAGCAGCCGCTGAATGTTTAAAATGGTACTTATCACTTTCAGTGTATTTTCAATACATCTTAAAATAAAGGGGGGGGGGGTCACCCTATACCTTCCTGACTCCCTCCCCCAGATCCCTGATACCCTCTTGACCCCCAGCTCCCCCATACCCTCCTGACCCTATCTCCCCCCCAGCTCCCCATAGCCCCCTGATCCCCACCCCCAGCTCCCCCATGCCCTCCTGACCCCCAGCTCCCCCATACCCTCCTGACCCTATCTCCCCCCCAGCTCCCCATAGCCCCCTGATCCCCACCCCCAGCTCCCCCATGCCTGCCTGACCCCCAGCTCCCCCATGCCCTCCTAACCCTATCTCCCCCCCAGCTCCCCATAGCCCCCTGATCCCCACCCCCAGCTCCCCTGACCCCCAGCTCCCCCATGCCCTCCTGACCCTATCTCCCCCCCAGCTCCCCATAGCCCCCTGATCCCCACCCCCAGCTCCCCCATGCCCGCCTGACCCCCAGCTCCCCCATGCCCTCCTGACCCTATCTCCCCCCCAGCTCCCCCTAGCCCCCTGATCCCCACCCCCAGCTCCCCCATGCCCTCCTGACCCCCAGCTCCCCCATACCCTCCTGACCCTATCTCCCCCCCAGCTCCCCATAGCCCCCTGATCCCCACCCCCAGCTCCCCCATGCCCGCCTGACCCCCAGCTCCCCCATGCCCGCCTGACCCCCAGCTCCCCCCCAGCTCCCCATAGCCCCCTGATCCCCACCCCCAGCTCCCCCATGCCCGCCTGACCCCCAGCTCCCCCATACCCTCCTGACCCTATCTCCCCCCCAGCTCCCCATAGCCCCCTGATCCCCACCCCCAGCTCCCCCATGCCCTCCTGACCCTCAGCTCCCCCATACCCTCCTGACCCTATCTCCCCCCCAGCTCCCCCTAGCCCCCTGATCCCCACCCCCAGCTCCCCCATGCCCTCCTGACCCCCAGCTCCCCCATACCCTCCTGACCCTATCTCCCCCCCAGCTCCCCATAGCCCCCTGATCCCCACCCCCAGCTCCCCCATGCCCGCCTGACCCCCAGCTCCCCCATACCCTCCTGACCCTATCTCCCCCCCAGCTCCCCATAGCCCCCTGATCCCCACCCCCAGCTCCCCCATACCCTCCTGACCCCTGGCTCCCCCATACCCTCCTGACCCTATCTCCCCCCCAGCTCCCCCTAGCCCCCTGATCCCCACCCCCAGCTCCCCCATGCCCTCCTGACCCCCAGCTCCCCCATACCCTCCTGACCCTATCTCCCCCCCAGCTCCCCATAGCCCCCTGATCCCCACCCCCAGCTCCCCCATGCCCGCCTGACCCCCAGCTCCCCCATGCCCGCCTGACCCCCAGCTCCCCCCCAGCTCCCCATAGCCCCCTGATCCCCACCCCCAGCTCCCCCATGCCCGCCTGACCCCCAGCTCCCCCATACCCTCCTGACCCTATCTCCCCCCCAGCTCCCCATAGCCCCCTGATCCCCACCCCCAGCTCCCCCATGCCCTCCTGACCCTCAGCTCCCCCATACCCTCCTGACCCTATCTCCCCCCCAGCTCCCCCTAGCCCCCTGATCCCCACCCCCAGCTCCCCCATGCCCTCCTGACCCCCAGCTCCCCCATACCCTCCTGACCCTATCTCCCCCCCAGCTCCCCATAGCCCCCTGATCCCCACCCCCAGCTCCCCCATGCCCTCCTGACCCCCAGCTCCCCCATACCCTCCTGACCCTATCTCCCCCCCAGCTCCCCATAGCCCCCTGATCCCCACCCCCAGCTCCCCCATGCCTGCCTGACCCCCAGCTCCCCCATGCCCTCCTAACCCTATCTCCCCCCCAGCTCCCCATAGCCCCCTGATCCCCACCCCCAGCTCCCCTGACCCCCAGCTCCCCCATGCCCTCCTGACCCTATCTCCCCCCCAGCTCCCCATAGCCCCCTGATCCCCACCCCCAGCTCCCCCATGCCCGCCTGACCCCCAGCTCCCCCATGCCCTCCTGACCCTATCTCCCCCCCAGCTCCCCCTAGCCCCCTGATCCCCACCCCCAGCTCCCCCATGCCCTCCTGACCCCCAGCTCCCCCATACCCTCCTGACCCTATCTCCCCCCCAGCTCCCCATAGCCCCCTGATCCCCACCCCCAGCTCCCCCATGCCCGCCTGACCCCCAGCTCCCCCATGCCCGCCTGACCCCCAGCTCCCCCCCAGCTCCCCATAGCCCCCTGATCCCCACCCCCAGCTCCCCCATGCCCGCCTGACCCCCAGCTCCCCCATACCCTCCTGACCCTATCTCCCCCCCAGCTCCCCATAGCCCCCTGATCCCCACCCCCAGCTCCCCCATGCCCTCCTGACCCTCAGCTCCCCCATACCCTCCTGACCCTATCTCCCCCCCAGCTCCCCCTAGCCCCCTGATCCCCACCCCCAGCTCCCCCATGCCCTCCTGACCCCCAGCTCCCCCATACCCTCCTGACCCTATCTCCCCCCCAGCTCCCCATAGCCCCCTGATCCCCACCCCCAGCTCCCCCATGCCCGCCTGACCCCCAGCTCCCCCATACCCTCCTGACCCTATCTCCCCCCCAGCTCCCCATAGCCCCCTGATCCCCACCCCCAGCTCCCCCATACCCTCCTGACCCCTGGCTCCCCCATACCCTCCTGACCCTATCTCCCCCCCAGCTCCCCCTAGCCCCCTGATCCCCACCCCCAGCTCCCCCATGCCCTCCTGACCCCCAGCTCCCCCATACCCTCCTGACCCTATCTCCCCCCCAGCTCCCCATAGCCCCCTGATCCCCACCCCCAGCTCCCCCATGCCCGCCTGACCCCCAGCTCCCCCATGCCCGCCTGACCCCCAGCTCCCCCCCAGCTCCCCATAGCCCCCTGATCCCCACCCCCAGCTCCCCCATGCCCGCCTGACCCCCAGCTCCCCCATACCCTCCTGACCCTATCTCCCCCCCAGCTCCCCATAGCCCCCTGATCCCCACCCCCAGCTCCCCCATGCCCTCCTGACCCCTGGCTCCCCCATACACCCCCTGACTCCCCCCCCCCCCGCTCCCCATTGCCCCGTTTTGAACCTGCCCCGCCCTCCTCACTCGCACTTCTCCCCGCGCCCGGAGGCCTCTCGCCCCGCCCCGCCCTCCCGCACAGGCCGCCGGGTGGAGCCCGGGCTTCCGTCTGCTCGGGCCGGGTCCCCCAGTCGGTGGCCGGGATCCCCCGGCGGGCCGGGCCGGGCCGGCGCCGCCATGCTCAGCCGCCTGGGCGCCTTCCTGCAGCAGGCGGTGGAGACGGTGAGGGCCGGGCCGGGCCGGGCGCGCTGCGGCCTAGAGCGCGGGGGCGGCTCTGCCAGGGAGCGGGGTGCTCGGGGGTGGGACCCAGGGGGGGTCGTCGGGTGAGCAGGGCACGGGAGTGGGGTTCCGGGGGGCGCCCAGGATTGACCCCCAGGTGTCGGGGTCAGGAGATGGGGGGGCTCCCAGGGGGCTGGGGGGGCGCCTCCCGGGGTCAGGGTTGGGGGTGCCCAGGATTGACCCCCAGGTGTCGGGGTCAGGAGATGGGGGGGCTCCCAGGGGGCTGGGGGGGCGCCTCCCGGGGTCAGGGTTGGGGGTGCCCAGGATTGACCCCCAGGTGTCGGGGTCAGGAGATGGGGGGGCTCCCAGGGGGCTGGGGGGGCGCCTCCCGGGGTCAGGGTTGGGGGTGCCCAGGATTGACCCCCAGGTGTCGGGGTCAGGAGATGGGCGGGCAGTGATTGCCCCACACACCCCCTGGGGGGGGTGTACACCCCTCTGAATTTCCCCAACAACCCCCCCCCCCCAGTTTTGTGAACTAGTTACATGCCAATTTAGTGACACCCCCTATGTAATTTCGAACACCTCCCCCTAATTTCAATTCCTGGGGAAACCACTGTGGGGGGGGGGAAGGCTCCCAGGGGACTGGGGGTGCCTCCTCAGGTCAGGGTTGGGGGTCCCCGGGATTAACCCCCAGGTGTTGTTGGGGTCAGGAGATGGGGGGGCTGCCAGGGGACTGGGGTTGGGGGGGTACCTCCCATGATCAGGGTTGGGGGGGGTGCCCAGGATTAACCCCCACGTATTGTTGGGGTAAAGGGATGGGGGGAGCCTAGAGGGTTGGGGTTGGGGGCAACTCCTGGGGCCAGGGTACTTGGGGTGGGCACCCAGGATGGACCCCCCCAGGTGTCACTGGGGTCCTGAGATGAGGCAGCCCATGGGACTGGGGGGTCTCCCAAGAACCTAGAAGTAGGATCTGGGTTGGGTCCCCAAGGGTGTAATTGGGTGTCAGGAGAGGAGGCCCACAGGGGACTAGGGCTGAGGGGCGGGCATCCTACAGGGTATCCAGGATGGGCCCCAGGGTGCTGTTGGGTTCAGGAGATTGGTGCTCTTGGGAGGGGGAGAACTGGGGGCTTGGGGAGAGGATGGGGGACAGAGAGATGTCCCAGAAGATACGAGGTTAGGGGTCAGGAGAGGGGCCCCAGGGCACACTGCTTTGGGGGCTCCTCTCCCAACCCCCATGTCTATTGGGACGGGGGTTCCCAGGGAGCAGGATGGTAAGGAGATGGGGGGGGGTGTCAGAAGCGGGGAGACCCTCCTGCAAGCAGGGCCCGTGGGTGGATATGAACAGGTCCCTTCCCAAAGGCCTCTAGCAATCTACTAACGCTCGCAACCTCCTCTCTGCAGCAGGAGCCCAGCATTGACCTGCTGGAGGCATTCACCGAGCACTGGAAAGGGCTCACTCACTACTACCTAGAGACCACAGGTAGGTGGTGGGTGAGGCTGGGAGTCTGGGCTCCTGGGTTCTGTTCCCAGCTCTGGGAGGGAGTGTTGCCTCACTTTTAGGGCGGGGAGTTTGCAAGTTAGGATTTCTGGGTTGTCTTCTCAGCTCTGCCAGTTGATGCACACTGAGACTTTGGAGAAATCCTTTAACGGTGCAGTGCCTCAGTTTCCCTCGCTGTAAAATGAAGACAACGAGACATACGTGGGCATTTGTTGGGGTTAATTTTTAACGTACAAAATGCTTTGAGAGCCTTGGCCCAAGAGTAGAGCAAAATGTTAATCCCTCCCTCCTCCTCCTCCTCCTGGGGTCAGTGCAGGACATTTCCATGAGTGATAATGAAAGGCCTGCTGAAGAACCCATAAAAACCCTGCCAGGAGAAATGTTGCCTGCAACCATTAAAATTGTTACCTGCTGTTCTATATATGGCACACGTGCATTGCTTCTTCCCACCATGAGGGCTGGGGGTTGTGTCCCCGGGCCTTTGTAGATACAGTATCTGATACTCCGGGCCAGAGCTTTATAATAATCAGTCTCTGTTGCTCAGAGATGCTCTCCCAACTGAGAATGGCTGGGCTGCTCCTGCACTAAATGCTGTGGCCAACATTTATATACTTGATATACATATAATACTTGATATTAAATTAGATCTGATCTACACAGATTTTGTACTAGGTGTTTTTGGTAACTGATATTCTATACTGCTGCAGCCCTAAATGTGCATACAGTTATACTGGTATAAAGTGCTTATCGCAGTACAGCTTAGTCCCTACTAGTGTAACTGCATCCACACTAGAGGGAGTTGTACTGCTTTACAGTTAGAGGCACGGTTATACTGGTACAGTTGTGGTGTGTTGAGAAGGCCTTAAGCCCCTAACTTTATTTAAATACCTAAATATGGATTTATGAGCTTAACCGTAGACTCCCAAGTCTGAGAAACGTTGACCTTTGCTCTTGACTAGGCCAGTGTTGTTGTTCTATTATAACGTTGCTGCTTGGTGTCACTATAGTTAATGGTCCATCAAGGGCTCTATTGTAGGGATAATAATTTTTAAACCAGCGTCCTAGTTGCTTGGGGTGCTGCAGAGATAAATATCAAAGTGAAAATTACAATTTGGAAGCCAAAGAGGGAGGTTGGGAGGATACGTGTTTTAAAGTCACCTCTGGAAAATAGAATTTTCAGATTTTTTATTTTTTTTTTTAAATGCGTAGGTCTGGGATGAAATGATTTCTATTTATTTATTTTAATTGGTGTGGTTTTATACCTATTAACATTTCCCCAAAGCTTAAACTTAGTTTAAAGGATCTCCGATTGAGATGCATGATGATTTTTTTAAAATTTTGCTTCTGTTAACTTCCTCTGGGCTCTGCCAATCCCCAAAAATAAAACACCCACTTGTTCTTCTGTTACAGGTAGGGGAAGGTTTTAAATTCACCATTTTGGAGTCTTTGTCTGTGTCTTAGAATGTCGACAAAATCTTTCTAAAAGGTCACTCCTGTGTGGTATGGAACAGTGCCCTGTGTCCTGATGCCTGCAGTAAAAATTATGAATAAAGCATTGGCTTTACCTGATTTTTTTCTTAGTGTTTGTTTCATTTGGGTTTTGGTTAGCGCAAGGCCTGTGACTGTGCTGCCCCAGGCTCTGATCTCATGAGCTCTCATGAGCTATGGACCTAATCCTGAAAACTGATCTGTTTAGGCATACCCCTGTGCTAATGCAGAGCTCCATTGACTTCACACTGACACAGTACCAAACCAGTTCCCTAGCACAGAGGTGCTGGTTTCCAGCTGAGACGTAAAACTGAAGTCCTGGCCACTTGTGGATTTAACAATCCCATGATGTTTTTACAAGTGTAAGGGTGTTGGCTCCAGGGTCTTGACTAAATTGCTTTGTGGGTAATTACATGCTGACTACTTCCCCTTACAGCTTCTGTTGGATATGCTTGCTATTCACTTCCTGTCCCAAACTATTATAGCATTGCTGTGTTGTTGTGTCATGTCGGTCCCAAGATATGCTGTGCCCTTTATAAAAGAGCTGCCGTGTTCCATCTCAGAGTTACTGGGGGGGAGGGATGCGTATGTGAAGATGCTTTGGGTTAGAAGGGCCTGTATAAGTTTGATGGAGCTAAAGCCTTAATGCCTGTTTTATCAAGCATGTAGCGTGTTTTGATTGGGATTTTTATATGCCTTCTCTTTAGATGAAAACACCCCAGTTAAAGAGACCGATATCCCCTGGCGCCTGAAACAGATGCTGGACATTCTGGTGTATGAGGAGAAGCAGCATCCAGCAGGGGAGACAGGGCCTTGTTTGGAATACCTGCTGCAGCACAAAATCTTGGAGACCCTCAGCACTCTGGGGAAAGCAGAGGTGTGTACACTGTGTTACTCCCCCAGTCAGCCATGCACCAGCCCAAGACAAACACCACTCGTTGCCCTAGAGGTGGAACTGCGTTTTTAGTTGATTTCAGTGACTTTGTTCACAGCAAAGAAGTATAATTGTAAGGAACTGAGACCAGGGTAAAATTGTTCAGACTCCTAAATCACGGATATGCTTTGAAGTCCGTTTCAGAAGCCACTTCGGCTAGACTAGGATTTGGAAGGTGTACGCACATGGCCTTGTCTACACTACATAATTAATGCATGTTAGATAACGCCTTTCAAATTCTAGGCTAGACAGCGCCTTGGGAGCCTAAATCCCATTGACTTTCAGCGAGACCAGGCCAGGTCTACACTAAAAAGTTAGGTTTACCCAGCAACGTGGGTCAGGGGTATGAAAAATCCACACCCTTGAGTGATGGAGTTACGCCGAGCTAACCCCTGGAGTGGACAGCACTAGGTCGCCGGAAGAATTCTTCCACTGACTACTGCCTCTAAGGGAGGTGGATTAACTACAGGGATGGGAGAACCCCTCTCATTGTTGTAGTCAATGTCCCCACTGAAGTGCTACTGCGGCTCTGCTGCAGTGATTCTAGTGAAGGTCTAACCTAAGGCTTGGTCTACATCTAAAACTTAAGTCAACCTTGCTACATCGCGCAGCTCATGTCAAGACACCACTAGGTTGAAGAATTTTTCTGATCACCTAGCTACTGCCTCTTGAGGGGTTGGATTTACTACTGTGCTTCTGTCACTGTAGCACGTGTCTACACTACAGCGTGACAGTGGCATAGCTACAGCACTGTGGCACTTGCAGTGTAGTCATGCCCGTAGGCTCCTAAGCACCTGAATCACTTTTGGAAATGGGACTTGGGCTCCTAAACCACTTAGGCACCTTTGAAAATTTCCCCCATATGCTACAACCTTTGCTGATGTGAGCAGTGTTTACTCAGGTGAGTAGTCTCATTGATCAGTCCTTTGATTTGCAGGAAAGGAGTGTTTTTAAAAGGACTTTATTAGAGTAAATATCAAAAGCTAAAAATTATAACCATACTAGCCTGTGTTACTAATAATAACTTGGCTTATTGTGCTAAAAATAGTCTTTTTTTTCTTTTTTTTTCCAAACATGAAAACAAGGAAACAGTAACTGGAAATATTAGTCTTTATTGTGCGTTTATAAAAATCAGTTGCATTCAGTACTCTCTACCCTTTATCTCTACTATGATTCATTCTTGCTTGTTTTTTCCATTTCATCATGTTATAGGACTTATGAATAACAAACCTTTTGAAAATGGAAAAACAATCTAATTGATTTTTTTTCACCACAGGGCAGCTGAGAAGCTTAATTTGTTAAAGTGAAATTCATTAAGCAATATAAATTCTTACCGAGAGAATTAATTAATGTTTGTGAAGCACTGTGAGAGCCTTAAAAGGTACATTAGAAGGGCAAAGCATTATTTATTTCTGCTGTTGGGGTATTTTTATGCATTGTGCTGAGCTGGGATAGTGATATAAGTCTGGTCAATTTCACTGCTGTTTCCAGTCAGTTTTTCAGTGCTCAAATGGTTTTACCAGTGCTACAGGGAAATATTTACTTCATTTTTGCTTACATTTAGGTTGTGAAAACGTGTATTCACACTGCTTTTGGGAAAAGCTATTTGTAAACAAAACCTAGGTGTTTGTCTTAACATTATCCCAGAGTGTTCCTTTTACTATTCTCGCAGCTCAGCTGGACTCCAGCTTGTATCTCTCACACTTTCTTGATGGTTGCCTGAAGCGGTGACAGTGTGGCCTTACCAGATTATCTGATGATAGAAAGGAGATAAAATCAATAATAAACTGAATCTTGTTCTCCAAGAGCTTCAAAACCCTCTATTCTTGGAATTTCCTTGCCCATGTAAACTTTAATACCCTTGTGGTGTCTTAGCCTTTTGCACTAGCTGCAGTATATAGGGTGTGTATGGCTAGATGTTTGCAGCTCTTACCTCTGCCAAGTTACATACATTCACTATCTATCTGTGGCATAACGATTGGTTCAGACACTTGGTATCATGTTTCCTGTGGCACTGAAGGGGAATATTACTTAACTGACAATTTACTTCTCTCTCTCTCCTTGCTCTCAGTATCCTCCAGGCATGAGGCAGCAGGTGTTCCTCTTCTTCAGCAGAGTCCTGGGACAGGTGCAGCATCCGCTGTTGCACTACCTGAATGTGCACAGACCTGTTCAGGTGAGCGCTGCGTCTGCTTTCTCTTTGGCTTATCAAAGCTGCTTTCTGAGCTGTCTTACTGCAGGCAATGTAGAGTGTGCTCCTTGCAGTGCTCGTCGGAGCTTTCCTCACTTAGTGGTATGATGGCCTAAGTTTTTGATTAGCAATGATGTTAACGTAGACCCCATGGGGGGCCCAATTCCCCAGTGCTATGCATCTGGTGCAATATTACACCAGTGCAGAGTGGGTATAAAATATGACCGTTTTGATACCCAATTCATAGTGGTGTAAATCACTATACAAGGTTCAGGGCAAAGATGAATACTTTGCTTTAATGTTACTTCACAATGGTGGCTATTGCCTGCTCTTTTGTATATCGGTGTCTGTATGACTGATACGGGCACATATTCCTGGGGAGTGTGCCCAGCAGCCTCTAGTGAGGCAGGAAGAATGCCCATCCCCGATGCCAGTAAACCCCTTTCAGCACTGTTTAAGCTCAGTCCTACCCCCTCTTTTATTACTGTGAAGGCTGACCGCCCTGTGTCCTTCCACAGAAGCTCCTTCAGTTCGGCAGTGATGCACTAGGCTCTGCGTCTGAGAAGGAAGAGGTGCAGTTTGCTGCTGTTCTGTGTGCAAAGATCAAGCAGGATCCTGCTCTGCTCACGTACATTCTGGAGGTAAGGAGCCCTCATTGGCATATGCATGCCATCTCTTCCTTACAGCAATGTATTGGCCACTGCTGGAGACAGGCTTCAGGTACCAATGGGCTGATCTGGTAGGGTATGATTGCACGGTTGTCTGAATAACAAGATTTCCACAGCGTAGCAAGCAGTCGAAACTTACCTCCATATATCACGGACATTATCTCAGTGCCGCATGCCCTGGGATGACGCTGAGCTCCTCCACAGCTGAAATCTCGCTGCCTTCTTTAAAATTAGGAAAAGTGTCTAGTCCGGTGCTGGTGGTGACCTGGATCGTTCCCATCTGACAGCTGTTTGGGGGCCCCTGGGTGAAGCGAGTTTGGTCAGTCTCAGTCTAGTTCCCAGTGAGCTGGTTTTCCTGCCACGAAAATAGCTATTGTGGTTGGCACTAATTGGCCCCTTGATTGGTAGTCTTAACAAAGAGACCGTGGGTCATGAATGCTCAGCACCCCTTTTCCTGGGGAGGGGAGGGGGGGTATTCATCTCTCCCGGATGGCTTGATGGGATGTGTGAAGCTAGCTTTGTCACTGCTGTACCTGTTCTGTGACTAAAGGCTTCATTCTCCAGAGTCATTGATCAGGCAGGTTAGAGCGGAGGACTAGGAACTGGGATTCCTGGGCTCTCTTCTTAGCACCACCCCTGACCTGTTGTGTGATCTTAAACATATCTCTTCACCTCTCTGTGCTCCCCCATCTGTGAAATGGGGATAATATTTACTTCCCTACAGCACATCAGGGAGTTGTGAGGATTAATGTTTGCAAAGGGTTTTGAGATTCTCCGTTGAAATGTGTTGTGTTGTGTTTTATTATCTGCTTAGCTGAGCATTTCTAGGTGTTTTTGCAGTATATACATATCTAGGTATGTTCACGTACATATTGCACCTATCTAGCTTTCTGGGTATTCGCTGTCTCTACCTGGGATCAGTCTCATTTGTGTCAATGCTGGAAGCGCTATTGCTGTGATGCTAACTGCTCTCTCTCCTGTCTCTTTATGCTCAAGGGCAAGAATCTTCTAACTGGGAGCCCACAGGGAGATGCCGGCAGCAACCAGGGAGAGAACTTGGCTACCAACGGAGCCCTGACTGCATCTCGTAAGCAGGACAGAGAGAGTCCCAGGGGCGATGCACCCTGCCCTAGCCTGGCAGGAAAACCAAAGAATTCTGTCTCCAGCTCCTCCCCTCTGAGAAAGGAAAACAACCTGATCACTTCCTTAATCAACTTGTGCAAGAGCCAGGTACCGACATGGGGCGGGGGAAAGCAGAGGGGTGCCAGGCGGCGAGTAGGGAATGATCCTACCTGTCAGTGGGATGGAGCAGGTTAGCGTCAACCTTGCTGTTCCATTCACCCGTGAGCTGGGGAGGGGAATAAACAGGCTTAGTGCTGTGGTAACGTCTCTCTTTTTCTTCCCCTCTGGCAGAAGAGCAGGGTTGCACTAAAAGCTCAGGAAAACCTGCTGCTTCTCATAAGTGTCGCTCAGCAGGCAGCTGCCACGTACCTGGTACAGAACAGTGCCCTGTGCTGTCTGGTGACTGATCACCTGTGTGACCTGTACAATGCCGTCGCTACTTCAGCCGACCCTGCAGATATCCTCTCCCTAGAGAGAGTCAGCTGGAGGTAAGAAGTTGATGGGTCTGTAGGAAGATAATGAGAGCCTGGGGTAAATCCATTCCCAGCCTCACCGCAGGGGAATGACCCTACCAGCTTTCACTCCTGGGCTTCTCCCTGGAAGTATTGGGCCCAGAGAAGACTAGTGAGATCTGTTTTGCCGGGGCTGCACCCCAGCTCCCATGGACCTTGGCAGGATTGAGCACCTCACAGGCATGGGTACATAGTGAGGCCTGCTAGGCTGTGGTATCATCTCCAAGGAGGACTGGGTAAGTCTCTGGAGAATAGTGACAGTGGTGTCTGCCCTGGCTCAGGGGGCACAGGCTAGCAGAGGTCCTCAACCTCTTCCCTACAGGGACCCCCTTTCCCACTTAGCAATATGGGAAGAGCAGGGTGGTCACTACCACCACCCCTGGTGGGTCATGACCCTGGATGAGAACTGCTGGCCTTGTTGCTCTCTTGGGTCTTTTCCATCTCTGGTGTTCTATGCCGTATGGGCCAAGTAAGGACATTTAGAGAACTAGCAGCTTCCTTCACTGCTGTCACTCCAGAGAGGAGGCCCCCCCCCCCCCCAAGTACTATAGCCCTTGGATGATGCTTTAGAGTTGATTCCTACAGTGTTCTTCACCCCCTTTGATTTCTTTGCAGGTTGCAGAATAACTCAGCCGATGAGGCCTCCTTCCCAGGAAAGGGGAGCCTGAATGCTTTCTTTAGCTGGTTAGATTACTGTGATCACCTCGTGAGAGAGGCTCACCCGGTAAGAAACAAGGGACTCCTCCCCATTGCTTATTGTCTTAGATGAACATTCCCATCTCTTCTGCCGCAGAGGGTGCAAGTCTCTCTCTAGAGAGAGACAAATATACATTTACATATGTGGGGAGCCTGATATTTAAGGAATCCTAACTGGTCGTCTTAGCCCAACCCTAGATGCTGTTTCAGGCGCATCCAAAGAGCCGCTGATTTACAAGAGTGGATTGGAAACTCTCTGAGTTACAGTCGTCCCACCTACAGCTAAACATCTTGTGCCCTTTACCTGAGGAGCTGCTGGCAGTGGAGTTAGACTGCTGCAGCGTAAACCAGCCTCGCTCATATCTCTGCTAGAACTCAGCCAGGCCACCTGTTTTCTTCCTGTATTTAGTAGACAACTTCATTAGGCCACTACTAAAGGATTTACGAGCCACGGATGTGATGGTAGATGGGCCATTGGGAACCAAACTGTGTCTTGTCTTATGTCTATAATTCTCCTTGGAGAAGACAACCTATGGTGCCTTTTTGAGATCCACCAACTCCAGTGGCTCCTGGGCTATTACATCCTGGCTTTTGTGGCTTGGATTTTTGGGTTTGCCATGTGTCCTGAAATGTGTTAGGACAGCCTCAGTTTCATCAGGCCTGTCTGTGAGTCCAGCTTGCCAGACAGCTGAAGATCTCTGAAACTGCATCAGAGTACGATGATATTGCAGTCCTTGTGTGATATTGTGAAGATCACCATGATGCACCATTGCCACACCTAGCTGCAAGATCACAACATGCACTTGCTAAGGTCACACCAGGATTGTTTTGTCCCTGCGGGGACGTGTTAAAAGGTGGGATCCATCCTGCATGATCCCAGTCTAGTGGTTTGTGGTTGAACCCATTTAAGAAGACTCCAGCATGTTCTGTCTCCATCGTCTAGCTGCCAGGAAATGTTTTCCTTTAATAGGAATCCCTGGGTCACGTGGTTCCAGAGTCTCTATGTGTGCAAGAACCACACAGCGTGTGTCGGCCCTGTCCAAGGAACAGTGACGTGGCAGTCACTCCCCGTGTATATCAGTGACCCCACCACGCCGAGAGAAACTTTAAGGAGCAGCAGAGTCTCTGCTCTTGTCATGCAGGAACTAGGGGAGTCGTGGGAATATCTGGTAGCTCGTTACTGACTCTCCATTTGTGACCATCAGGTAGTTGCAGATGCTGTAACGGAGGCCATTGGTGAAAAGCTCTTCCATCGGATTCTGCAGCCACAGCTCTTGCAGATGTGAGTACACGTGTCACATGGGCTGAGGGGCCAACAGGATGTTCACCAGCTTACTGTGTAAACTGCGTGGGGGGATGTCCATGGTGTGAGGCTGAGCTGGTCTGACACCCACACCAGCATGAGAGGGAGGAAAGTGGGTTAGTCTTGTGGTGAAAGTATGGCTTGGGCAGTCTGGACCTCTGGGTTCTGTTTCTGGCTATGGCAGCAGCTGGCATTAAACGAGTCACTGCTTTGGTGCCTCAGTTTCCCCCTCTGTAGAATGGAGTTAATGCTGCATTCAGGCTTGTGAGGCTTAAATAATTCCCATTGGAAAAGTGCTTTGCGATCCTGGGGTGGCAGGTGTGGTAGATAAGGGTGCATAGCACTCCCGCGAGGAGGCAGCTTCCCAGCACATGCATCCCTTTCAAACTTTTGTGGAAGTTAGTCTGTCTTTATTTAAAAAAAAAAAAAAAAACCACTCTTCCTACACTTTAGTGTAAAAGCCAAACCCCTGCCGGCATAATGGAACATTCCACTGGCGGGATTCTAACCTTGTCTGCCAAGTTGGGGAATTTGAGTCAGGGAAGCAGAGACAGTTCAATAGAGGGAAAGGCGGGAACATCTGAGCATGCTGGAGACGAGGCAGGGGTGTAAAATAAAATGGATGAAGGGAAGAATCAGATCATCTCTGTCGCAGGGAGTGTTTTTGGCACAGGTTTGTAATGCCTTTAGCTGTCATTCAAAGCGATGTGCCTTATTTTGTCCACGCTAAGAGAGGGTAGTGCTGAGCCCAGTGGTGGGTTCTAAGCCTTCTCCTGCAGCTTGCAGAGCCGGAGTGCTGCTCAGGGCCCCTCCAAAAGCAGGAGCAGAGCTGGCCCCTGACAAGATGGAGTTTCACACTTCGCTCTGCATTTCCAGGTCTTCAGTATTATTTTGAACTCTCTTCTGTCCCTGCATAGTAAACTCCCAGACTCATTACACCTGAACTGCCCAGTCTAGCCTCTGGCTTTGGTATTTCCTTGACCCTCTTCATACGCCCTCCATCTGCTGCAGTGGCCCATACATATCTCTAGAGAGAGACTTTCTCTTCGTGAGCTGGGATAGGTGGCTTTCCAGATATCACTCTGCATTATTTTCACATTGCTCTTAGTGTCCTGGAGGCAGTGACATCTCAGGGTCTGAGCAAAAAAATGAGGAGCAAGGGGTCCTGGGTTCTGTTCCCAGCTCTGTCATTTCCTGTCTCCGTGTCTCAGTTTTCCCATCCATCAATGGGGACAGTGCTACTGGCCCACCACAGGGGAGGGGTGGGTATAAAGTCCCTAGAGGACCTTGGGTGGAGATGTTATCTTTAGAGCACACAGCTCACTATGCTGCATGTGTGCTCTGAGCAGCTGCATGGAGATGAGCAGCAGTAATTACTTTCTCTCTGCCATTATTTGGTAGGTCTGAACTTGGCATCCTCACCTCTACGGCAATGCTGACGGCCATGGTGAGGCAGATCAGCGCTCCTGCCCTGCTGCGGGAACTGGTGACGTTCCTGCTGGGCACAGAGAGGCAGCCAGAAGCCATCACTGACTCTCCACAGCAGCACCTCCTGCGCGCTCAGCTGATAGAACACTGCAACCACCTGTCTGATGAGGTGAGGCTGTGTCTGCATGCAGAGATACCACCTCCAGCCTCCAATGGCTCTGCCCCCCTCCTCTTCCCTTTCCCATGGGACCTCAGACTCAGCTCTCACTAGCTAAACTCCCTCTTGGAATTTCAAGGGGGGGAAGCTGCTCTTCCTTTTGGACCATGTCCAGACCGAAGGCCCTGCTCCCTTGAGATCATTAGTGATTCTGTGGCACCCTGGTAGGAGTTGAGGGGTCCTGGCTTAGTTCCAGGCCAGGTCATTGCATTCGGTCTCCTTACATTCCCCAGGCAGTTTGTCCGATACAGGATTTCTCACTCTCTGCCCTGAGCAGCCAGGCAGTGTTGCTATGCGGTGGCTTTGGGATATTAATAACTGATGCAGTATCTCTCATCTAGAAGGATCCCAAACCACTTCACTCTCTGGATTTACAGCACCCATGGAATGCAGCCTCCTCTGGGGTACAGCCCCCCTGCACATTGCGTGCTGTACAACAGTAGAATGCTGGGGCAAACCCCTGCTCCTGTCAGCCATGCTATGAAATCTTTAATGTTCTCACCCAGCAGACCGGATCCCTTGTTTTTAAGGTCTCATCTGAAAGACCCACCCCCAGCTAACTGCACGGGAACTCCATACATCAACCCTGGAAGGGATTATAGTCTGAGATGGCCCTGCGGGGAGTGCTGGGCTTCCTAGCTGGGATAGAATGGCAGTGGTGGCTGCGTTTTAGTGGCGAATGCTTTTCAGGGGAATTTTAAAGACCTGTCCCGTAACTGACCCACGGTTCTGTCCCTGTAGATCAGCCTCGCGACCCTGAGGCTGTTTGAGGAGCTGCTCCAGAAACCCCATGAGCACATTGTGTACAGTCTAGTGCTGAGAAACCTGGAGGAGCGGAGCTACATCCTGTGCAGCCAGCCAGGGCAGGAGGAGCGGAGCACCCATGAGCAGGAGCATTACGAGGACACGCTGTGAGTGGATGGAAGTGGGAAGCGCAGAACCTGGTGAGCACAGGCTGGGGCTGCAATGTAACACCGGTTCCTGGCCTTGCAGGGAACTGGAGGAAGATCCCTATTTCACCGATGAATTTCCAGATACAGGCTTCCGGACACACAAAAAGCCAATGCCATCCTCCCCGCGGGGGCCTGCCAGGCCTAATGAGAGGACAGACGTGAATGAGATTGTTCTCAGGTAGGGCTTTCCCTTGGGCTGCGGGGGCTAAGAATCACAAATGATAAACCATGCACTCAATGTCCAGCACATATTTGCCTCCCCTCCACAGGCTAGCTCACGGCTTCAATCCAGCCAGAAGGGTGGGCTGGCTTTCGGGAACCCAGATGCATGAAGGGAAAGGTAGAGAAGAACTCTGTGCAATTCCACAGCAGCCCTGGCAGCACAGGCTGTGAGGACTGGGAGAATCCCCGCTCTGTGGCAGCCGCTCTGGGAGCCCCTGCTCCAGCAAGGGCTCTGTGGACCGGTAGGCTCCCTGCTCTGGGGAACATGCCTGGGCTGAGAGGTCTGGTAGGATCCCTGCCACACAGTGAAAATGCTAGTCTCTGAATGTCAATTTCATATCGTTCATTTCAGGAACACCCTATTTTGCTGTTTGGAAGGAAAGCAAGTTCAAAAATACCAAAACTTCTGGCAAACCAACTCCCTGAGTTTTGGTCAGCTTGCATCCTTCCCTGCCCAGCAGCCTTTCATAACCGGCTAGAGCTCTGTCTCCTAGGCCTTTTCCCATATTGGTAGCCATGCCAGGGGCCCATCCAAGCCTCTGGCTCACATAAATTGGGCTATGACTGTGAACTGCAAAGGAAGACACACATCTTACCCCCCCCCCCCCCCCCCCTTGCTCATTGTTGGTCATCTCATCTCCAGACAGTGTTTTTCTGGTATATTGTAACCAGGAGACCAGCCCTAGAGCTTTCACTAGCCTAAAGCTAATGGATGGACATTGGCTATCCAGCCCCATTAGAAAGCTTGGAACATCTTACATAACCTGTGCAGTTCACCACAGCTTCAAAGCCTGTGGCTGGGTAGCTTCATGACCAGCAGTAACACAGGGAATGACAGAAGCGTAATCTGATGTTTGGTTTCATGAGGTATGCTGGTACCTGCAGGTAAGGGTCAGGAAGGAACTTTCCAGCCATGGCACAGGCTAAGTGCCTTATTGGGGAGACCACATTGGGAGCTGGGATATCAGTCCCAATAGGCCAGGTCCATTCTGCATCTGCTGCACTCCCTCGTTTTCCCCCCATGGGCCTGGGCAACATCAGCAGAGGGAAATTTGCGTAGAGTACCAGCTCCTGTTGGCTTCTCTCTTTCAGTTTCCTGGGCCTGGTTCCTGACGAGGCAAAGACCTCCTTCTACCTGGAGGAGGCAGGATATGACACCTATGTTCACGATGCCTTAAGGCTGGTAGGTCATTGATAGGGTCCTCGTACCCCCTGAATTCTCTGCTGCCCCCACTCCCTTCTCACAGATCCCTTCCCATCAGGACTATCTGACCTGACACACACAGCACTCACTCTGCCCTCGTCTGCCAGACCTAGCTGAGATTGGGCATACCCACTGCTCAGACAGGGTGGCCGGGTTTCAAAGTCTGTCTTTTCCCTCTCAGCCTGGGGATTCCCTGTCCCATTCCAAGTGCCAGCTGTATTGCTAATTGCTTTGCCAGTGCACCTGTGTCTGCCTCCCACACCCAGCAGTTTGGGCTGCTGGCCATGTTCAGCCTAGTTTTAGGGTTAAGAGCACACCTGAAGTCCGCTCAGAATTGCGGAGAGCACTTTGTCCTCCTTCATCGCCCCTCACGCTGCTTCCGTCAGTTTCAGGAATGCTCTGCTACCATATCCTCGTGGAATTGGCCTCCGGCACCAAAACCTCTGGAGCCTTGTGACCCACAAGCAGCGTTTTATGAGGGCCACTTCCTGAAGGTGCTGTTTGATCGTATGACACGGATCCTGGATCAGGTAGGGTGAAAACTGCAGCCTTGTTTTGAGCCTACCAGTCGTGCTTCCATGGGGAAATCCTAGTCCTAACCTGTCCTCACTAGGAGCGAGGAGCTGTAGTGGCAGCACTCTTTGCTTTACTCTGCTGGAGGCAGGGCTTCCTCTTTGGGGTAACCAATGAGCACCTAGCCAGTCTGTAGGATACAAAGGTATTGGCTAGTGACCACAACACTGGACTGTGATCCTTGATCCTCCCAGATCCCCATTCCACCCCAAGGCTTCAGCCAAGTCGGTGGGGAAATGCAACTATTGAATTGAAGCTGAGCTTCAGCAGGGAAATACATTGTGTCCAGCTCTGTAGACCTGGCTGGCTGTAACAGCTTCCTTACTGTGACTTTTGTGACCCTGGAAAAGCAGATAGCTGCCCTAAGGAGCTTAGTCCAACAGGAACACTGGTCACCATCAAATTAGACTGTATGCTCTTTGGAGTAAGCCCTGATCCTGATTATGGTTTGTGGGTGCTCCTGTCATACCAGAGATCTGCCTCACGGGGAGGTAGTTTCAGGCCGTTCAGGCTCTCATTTTCCTATTTTTAAATGAATGAGTGGGACATGAACCAAAGGCAGAGGCCAAGCCAGGCTGCCCCTACTGCAGGGGTTCTCAAAGTGGGGGTTGTGAGCTGGCAGCCTCCACCCCCAAACCCCGCTTCGCCTCCAGCATTTGTAATAGTGTTAAGTGGTTGTCACCCATACAAAAGTTTGAGAACGACTGCCTCTGGGAAGGCCCTTCAAGGGAGCGATCTCATATTTTGTCTATGTTCCGCAGCCCTACGGACTGAACCTACAGATGACATCAGTGCTGTCCCGCCTGGCCCTCTTCCCACACCCGCACCTCCACGAATACCTCCTGGACCCCTACCTGAACCTGGCTCCTGGCTGCAGGACGCTCTTCTCTGTACTCATCAGGGTAACTTCTCCCCATGCCCAGTCCTTGATGGGGCATAGGAGTTCATTTGCAATGTGGGGCATGGGGAGGGAGATCGGGAAACTGCAAAAATCAGCCCCTCAGCCTTGCACAAAGCTGCCAGCACCTGTAGGCTGAGTGGGTCCACAGTAGAGCCCTGGACTCAGGGAAAGGCTGTATATATGGAGTGCTCTGAACCCAGAGCTAGGTGGTGGGGGGCACCCCTCCACTTGCAGGGAGATAATTCTCACCTTCTCCCTAGGTGATCGGAGATCTGATGCAGAGAATCCAGCGGGTGTCTCAGTTCCCAGCCAAACTGTTGCTGGTCCGGAGACAGTTAATGGGGCTGATCCCTGAAGAGCAGTAAGTGCTTGTACTTGTCTTGGGCTACATCAAACGCTGCAGTGTGTAACATGGGGAACACAGTGTATCTGTCTCTGCAGACAGGGAAACACCCCTCGTCTCAGCACAGGGCCCCACTCCACTGTGCTTGATACATTGGGGTGGCAGAGAATTAAGTATGAGCAGTCTCAGGGTTGTTTGGTAACGCTCCTGCCCAGTGCTTGTGCTCCACACAACAAGCGCCAAGCTGTGCTAAGCTTTCTGCGATAGAGATGAGATGGGCTGGGGCACTGGCGCCCATCCTTCCCCTTCTGCATGGGATCTGTTGGGGTAGTGAAACATCCTGCTCTCCAGGCAAGGGAGCCAGCTTCTCCCTTCTCTCCCCTGTGCAGAGCACTCCTCAGCATTTGCTTTGGTTCCCTTGCAGGATCGATCACATGACCCTCTTCCAGGGAGTGGTGGTGCTGGAGGAGTTTTGTAAGGAACTGGCTGCTATCGCCTTTGTGACGTTCCCCCCTGAGGGCCCTGCGTGAGCCCAGCCTTGGACTCTCCTCACCTGCTTCCTGGAGAGAAGATCTGAGTGCAGTGCCAGCATGTGCTGCTGGAACGGGGAGATTAGTGCTCCATGGCTCGGGAGAAGGCAGCACCACTCTCCACTCAGCCATCCACCTTTATCACTGGCCTCCAAAGAACATCCACCTGCCTGGTAGCCAGACTCCCTCCTGCGCACAGCTTACCAAACTCAAACCATCAACCAGCCCCTCTTCACAGAGCAGCAGGGAACCAGGACTCTGCAGCATCCCAAAAGACGACAACTCCTCCAGTCTGCCTCAACATCTCACTCAGGTTTGATGCTTCCCTTTCTGGGGGAAAGGGTCTCTACTTCCTACCTTACAAAACCAATGGTTTGCTCAAGTCATGGGTGGAGAGAACATGCTCAGTGTTCAACTCCCAAAGCTGGCCGGGAAAGCACTAGCTGCCCCAGCCTGTAATGTTCAGGAAGCAAGACTAGGTGCAGTGAAAGCCCTCCACCATTTCTACCTGCTGCCTCTTAGGATCAGAGTGGTCAGGAGTGTTTGCAGAAAATTATCAGCACCCACAATCCATTCTGCAAGTTTTTTGTAGCTCCTCTTCCAAGTGCCTATGGCTAGGGGGGAGGGAAAGAGAGAACAGGGCAGTGTCAAAAGCCCTGTGGAATAGAGAGATCTGCATTGCACTCTAGCTACATATAGGGCCCATTACAGTGGGAGTGCACTGTTCTGGTGTCCTGGCAGTGGGCCCAGGATAGACTTCTAGGTAGCTAGGTGAAGGTAGGATACAGCACATTGCAAAAGTGGGTGCTAAATCAAACCACTACCCCACTACAGAGGCCTACTGGCCTTGTTTCTGGAAAAGTAGATTCCCAGGTGGAATCCATCCAGCCTTCTCAGTGTAACGAATGCAGGGACAGGCAAGGGAGCCAGCTCCAACTTTCCTAGTAGGGTGGTCATAAGGGACTCTTCTTCAGGCCTTTAACTCAAATATGGACCTGGAAGCCTGCAGTCAGACTCCAGCCATGGCACTTACAATGCCTTGCTGGGCGGGCGGCCAGCCTTGCTCCCAATGCTTCACTGCTGACCTTCCCTCTTCCCCTGTAGTCCAAAAGGGAAGGAGGAGTAGGGATGCTGGGTGGCCTTGGGGTAAAAGTCCATGTTTCCCGCCCACCCCCAACCGCAGCTGTACGAGGGATAAAGAAGGGACTGGCCTACCTCCCAGACAGGTCCTGAGGCTTACTCCATTGGTTTTGATGTGTTTCAAGATCCTGAGCAAAGCGGGGCAGGTGCGATTAATGTGGCTGTGTGAGAGACGAGTCCTACTGGGCCCGATGCACTGCTGTCAGGGGGCTTTCTGTTAAACAAGCTTTCATTTAGTCTGATGCTCTTGCTCGATAGTGATGGGGGCCCCTGGGGCAAGGAGGAACACGGAGTCCTTTATTGGAGAAGGGTTCATTCTGACTTTGAACTGGCTCCAGTTGATGCTTTCCATATGGTACGACAAAAGCCACTGTGGCTCTGCCAAGCAGCGGAGACATGTAAGGTTGCTCCTTGTCCTCAGCAAACCTTTGGAGGCAGCGCTGCGTTCCGCCTTGGCTCTGGCTGATCAGAAAATGGGACAGCAGCCCTCAGACAGGTGCAGCTCTGCCCTGTCTTCCTGGAGGCGGGAAGGCGCTTTGCTTTAGTTCAGCTGGACTGAGCATGAAGCAAAGCCTTGCAGAGCACCCTCCCAAGCAACCTGCCCCCTTGTGAAAGGAAACTCAGAGCTACCTCTAGAGAGCAGGATGCTTCCCTCACATATCCTGGAGAACAGCCCCTTGAGAAGCCAAGAGGGCTGAAGCCCAGCATCAGCTGAGTTCTCACACTTCCCCGGTGTTTCCCTAGAGTGGGCCAGATTCTTACCTGATGTCAGGCTTCATAGCGTCATTGAAGTCAGTGACTTACACCAGCTGAGGATCTCGCCCACTGCTTTCCTGGGTAGCAAGGATGAATGTGTAAAGTGCTATGGGAATGAGGTTAGCAATAATCTTTATACCAGCAACACTACCCCATTCAACAGGGCTGCATGTCCCTGCAGAATCCCAGCATCTCACTCTCTTCCCTGTGTGCACTTTGGAATGTAACAAACACTTCATTACAATGCAGCGAAAGGTCTCTGTATCTACTCTTGTTGGTGGAAGCTCTAGTTACCAAATTACTGTATTTGGGCAGTGCCTAGCACAATGGGGCCCCAGTCTTGGTTGATCCCTAGGCACTACTGTAATACATCTGATAAACAACACCCTGTCGGGGCAGCTTGTAAGCCTCACAAATCTCACCACAACTGGGTTCTTCGCATTGGTATTAAGTGCAGGGTGGATGCTTAGGGGCACCATTGGGTTGGCAATGCACTATTTAATGTTATTCAGGAAGACAGTTCCTTGCGTGATAGAATTTAACAGAGAAAGCTGTTTGTCCTAGAAAATAACCAGGAGATCACTGGCCTTCAAAGACATTAAGTGATGCAGTATAGCTAAATATGCTATAAGAATTATCTACAGAGGGGCTTTTGGTCTTGTGTTGCCTCTTATCAACCACGCATAAAAGGTGTGTGCACCTGGCTGCTTGGTAAATCTAGGTTTTGGTGTTATATTTATGGCAACTGCATGTGGTAAGTGGGTACAATGAACTAGCAAATGTTACAGCGCCACTTCTTTTTAGAACTATGCACTTTTAAATGTCTGGTGTGTAACTAAACCAGCTGTAAAATTTGTGCAGTTTGTCTGTACATATGTACCAGGTATAAGTAACTTAACTCTTCTTGTGGCAATAAAGTGATGTCTTGACAAATCCGTATCAGTGGGCTCCTTTTCCCTTTACAAGCCTCTCCTACCACAATTACAGCATGTTCGTTTTCAGCTGCACCATATATTTTTTTAAATGAGCGAGCATCTCAATTAGAGGGAGCTGGCTTCTATTTGCAGCTCTGCCACTGATTGGACAAGTCACTGCCTCTGTCCTCAGTTTCCCTCTCTGTAAAACAGTGCTAGTACTTACCCACCCTTGGAAGTGTATTATGGTCCTTGCATTAAAATGCTTCCTTGCCTGTAACAGGGCTGAAATACAAACACATGTAAGCACGGGGCAGATGCACTCTTTTGTGGTACATGGGGGTGGGGGATACTACCACTACACGCTTTGCTGTAACCCCAAAACAGCCTCCTGGCTTTGGGCAGGGTTTGAGTGAGACTAACACTGGAACTAAGGCTGGACAGGTTTAAACAACTGCTCTTAAAAAATAAAAAGGCAGGAGAGAATGTGAAGCCCTGGGCAAGGTGGAAGGTTAGGGTGCAGAATCGGGTATGTGAGCCGCCGCAGGAGACAGATGCCTGATGCAGTATCTGTAACACACACCGACCCTGTACTGTTTCCTGAGTAGAGGTGGGGCTTGGCCTGATTTTAATGAGGTACATGTATTACAAAGAGCAGGGCAGATGCACACCCCACCCCCTGCAAGCTACACAGTTTCCAACCTGGAAGGGCCTACAGCTAAGATTTGCAGAGTGGACCAGTGACTTGGGGTACCCACACCCCTTAAAGAACCCTGACATTCAGGAAGGGCTGAAAAATCAAGCCCCTCTAATGTGGCTCTGACTGGACACCCACATACCACCAGGTGCCTCGGCCTGCATACTTTACATGTCAGCCCATTCCCCTCTCAACTTGGGAATGGAGTCCAATTGGAGCTGCAGCTGGAACACAGCAACTGAGATTTTTGGAAACAAGGGACCTAACCTCTATATTCAGACACCGACCTATGTGACCTGCTTTTCAAGGGTGCTGACTGAGCCAGCAGCTCTCAGTCACAGTGATTTCCCTTTGAAAAGCAGTCTCATACTTTCCCTCCTCCTTTCTCTGCTGCCATCCTACCCAGTTATCCATTCCAGAGTCCTCCGATGCTCATTCGCCGTGCCTAGCATTCTAACACGTTGTTTAGCTTTCAGGCTTAATATAAGTTTTGGCATCAGGCACAAAACTCTGGGTCAATGAAACCACTTGCTCAGAAATTTCACAGTAAACAACCCTGCAAGGGACTCAAGAACAGCACTGGAGGAGAAGGAGAAAAAACATTAGCCTGCTCAGCAATGACCCTCAGGACTCTAGCCTGCGCTCTGGAGGAGAGCTGGGCAAAATCTTTCAACCAGGACGTCTTTTGATGGGTGGGGGGGGGGGATGCAGATTCAGTGAATGTTGATTTCACCAAACTGTTTCAGTTGAAAAAACTTTCAAGTTTTGGGAGAATTTTAAAACATTTTGATTTGAAACCGCTTTTCATTTTGAAATTTCCACTAATTCTATTTTAACAATTAAAATGATAAATGCTCAAAAATAAAAATGTTTCATCCGGCTCCCCTCATTGGTTTGATTTCCAAATTTTCAATTCATCAAAAATTTCATTTTTGGTTCAACCTGAAACAGTTTGTCAGAGGTGCCAGTGGACTGAACCAATCGATTTGCCCAGCTCTGTTCTGGAGCCTGCTCTGGTGTACAGTGGAAAAGGAGGAAGCATCCCCGCTACAATGGCAGAGAAACTCATGGCCTAGCAGCACATGGATCAGCCAGTATCTCTATCCCTCCCTGTGGAACTGCCAAGGCAGCTGAAAGGCCATGTGCTTTCTGCGGCTGAATGGGAGTTTGGGGTTAGAAAGCTAACCACTCCTATGTTGCTAGGCAGAGAGCGGTTCTCCGTGTCTCAGCAGGGCTCAGGCAGTAAGTGGAACCAGGTGGCTTTCAGGGCATGTTTTGGAGACCAGCAGAACCTGCCGTCCCCTGCAGCATGAGAGCTCCTCTCGAGAAGGGTGCATGCTGTACAAAGACACGTACGTTACGGTTCTGAGCAAAACCTCACGTTGACTATAGCGCTGCTGGAACATCTGCTCCTGCACAGAGCTGCTCCCGCCTCCCATAGCTTGTTTCACGTGAACTGTGACAGTCCAACCCCCTTTCAGGCCATGCAGTAGAGGGAGGACTCTGGTTCCCTATAAAAAATGAGAGCAGCTTTCCCAGCTCAAGCTAAAAAGAGCTCTACAGGGTGCAGCAAACTTCAGGCTCCATCCAGGTCCTAGCAGATACACCCAGGACCGAGAGGTGGACCTCTCGAGTTTTATTCCCAGCTCTGCCACTGACCAGCTGTGAGAGTTTAAGCAAGTGACTTCCTTCTTTGTGCCTTAGTTTCCCCAACCCTAACATGGGAATGCTGTCAGCCTTCCTGCGGTATAAGGCTTGGCTGTACGGAAAGTACTTTGCATGGGAGGGCACCGTGTTCTTAGCCCCGTCCCCAGAGCAGGGAGCAAAAGAAACAGGAATGCGCTGCTGCCTTCCAACCGAGCCCAGCAGGCCTGACTGACTCATTCTCCACATCACATTTGCCATGTCTCAAACTTTGCATTAAGCTTCCAAACACAGCCCTGCTTTAATCCCAGCAAGGAACAACGTTCAACACTACAGAGAAACGGCCCTTTTTATTTCCAAGCTCCAGCTGTAAACGAGCTGCCTTGGCCGGCTCTCTGCGTCCCGCGTCGAGGACATGCGGTACCACGAAAGGGAAGAGCCCCGGACACTGGAACTTCAGCTCTAGGAGCTGCAGTCTGCCCAAAGGTCACTTCAGGTCAAGTCCCGAAAAGTCGCACCCCCCTCAGCTGGGTGTAGTGAGGGGGTTCCACTCACCCTTCCATAACAGTGCAGGGAAAATGGGTCTGTGATTGGCAGCGGCTGGGTCGGACGTGCCCTGCGGTGAAGCCATGCATCATCCTCGGGATGGCTGCGTGGGGACAGCCAATGGACGTAAAGGGGTGGAGCGTGTCCCATGCCCAGGGAGAGGTCTCTGAATCCAAGCTTCAATGGGACCTGGTGGAAGAAGAGCGAGAGGGCAATATTTAAGCATCAGCTCACCCAGCACCGTGACACCCTCTCCACCCACGGTAATAGTGTAGCCCAACAGGCTTTAGCAACGGCGCACCTGGAATTATTATAGGGTTTGCTACTGACACCCATCACCCTAGTAAGTCAGTGAAAGAGGCCACCCAGCAGGTCCAAGTAAATGAACCCAGGACTGGGAGCAGGACTCCTGGGTTCTATTCTCAGCTTTGCCACCAATTTGCTTTGTGGAGTTAGGCCATCCCGTCCCAGTTTCCTGCTCAGTGAAGGGGGGGGACCAGATCAGCCTTAGAGTGGGGTTCAGCCCGCACTGCTCACCTGTGTCAGTAGCTGTGAATTGGAACAACAGATGATGAGCTGAGCCGCTGGAGGATTCTGCTTCTCAAGTTGCTCTCCTCGATCTTCCACCACTGGAAGCTCTCACCGTGCAGCTCTGGTGGCATCTCCTGGGTGCTCTGGCCACCCTGCGTAACTGTCAGCAGCACGTTGAAGCAAACGCCGTCAGATTTCCCTGCATTCTTGCCCAGGTGCTGCAGCCCCAGGACCCCGTGGGCCCGGACAGTCACTGGGGGTAGCAGGCAGCATTCCTTCAGCAGCCTGCATGCCGCCGCTTGGACGCTGTTTTGAGTTTTGCAGGGGGCGGTGGTGCGGGCAGACACCGGCAGGTGCGGGGCCCCTACAGCACTCAGCAGTACCCACAAGTCACCGGCACCATTGGTGAACGTAGCCAGGAGCCTCTGGCAGATCAAGGCACAGGGCATCTCCTCTGGCAAGGTCATTGGGTGGGAGGGGCTGTCTCGGTATCGCACAGCAAGGTCCATAAGGGGCAGGATATCCCGGGCTCGCAGAGGAAGGGCAGGAGATTCTCTGTCCCACCACCTGGCTTGGAGGGATTCAGCATCTGCATCCTGGGGCGCCTTCAAGGTCCCGCCTAGGCAGAAAACAGAGCGTGTCTGTGTGTGGCAATGGGCTGAGCCCCTTGCACTTGGAGTGGCCAGGGCAGCAGTGCCCCGGGGCACGGAAGGGGTTGGCGAGGATGTTACATTTCTGCAGATCACTGGGTGCTAGAGGAGGGGGAGGGAGGAATCAAGCAGTTAAGGAGGCAGGTGGGGCTCTTTTCCAGGGAAGGAATGAGGAGTTGGGGGTATAAAACATCCTTGGTTTTCCCTTCATCATCCCTACAATAGGCAGTAGCACCATGGCCAGAGCTGGGAAACATGGACACCTCCCCCTCCGCAGCTAACACGGCTGGGAGTGCTTGTGAACGGATGGAGCGGCTACACAGGCTACAGGCAAGGACCCTGCCATGCACGCTACCATCACAGCTCTGCCAGTGCAGCCACATGAGCTGCAGCTCCCTCTGCTACTCCAGTCCTGGCTCCCCACACACAGCACCCATCGGACCTGCAGCCTCCCCCGCCCACCCAGTTCTAACCCCGCCTGCACCATAAGCAGTTTGGGCTCAGCGGGAAGTTATGGTGCCAGTAGGAAGAAAAGGTCCTTTGGGCACCTTCCCTTTTCTTTCTGCTCAGAACTGGAGCCAGCGAGCTGGACACAGCCCCACATGGACACTCCTCCTTTGGCTAGCTCCAGGGGGAAACCCAGGAGGCTCCTCTGCCTCTTGGCCCATGCCCAGGGCTGAGCTTGCTGCCTGCAGTGTCCCCCGCAATCCCCACACATTTTAGTCCCCAAGTCCCACTGGGTGGGGGTAGAAGTAAGGGGGAAGCACCAGTTGGCCGAGCGAGGAAGACGAAGCGAATCCAGATGGGGCCTCTCTCTTCCACTGCCAGCAGGGTGAGGGGCTCACACTCCAGCCCCGTCTCCTCCTTCACCTCCCTCTTCATGGCCTCCAGGATGGTCTCGTTGGGCTCCATCCTCCCGGCGGGCAGGTACCACGTCCCATAGCACTCATGCTTGGCCTCCTGCATCATCAGCACCTCGTTCTGGGAGAGAGGGAAAAAATCCCAGGTCACACAACATGGAGCCACCCCAATGGGCAAGGACCAGCCCCATTTGGATCACCCAGCTGCATGGGGGCCACAAAATCACAGGACCTTGTTCCCAGCTACCACAAAACTTAAGGCCTCCGCAAGACTCTTCCCTATAGGCCAATTCTCCAGTCCAGATTTCAGTGTCCCAGGAGATGTGGGTCCCACCAGTTTCCATGGGAACCCAAGAGGTGTCCTCCCTAACATGAGATCAGTTAGGAACCACCGAGTTCATCCACACCATTCACTACTGTGTATTTCTAGGTTTAAAATAGCCCAGGCAATATGACTGCTACCCCTTCCTTCGGAAGAGTACTCCACAGCCACAGAGATCCCACCATTCAGCTTTTTCTGCTCCTCAGCCTACCCTTTCCTGTGCTCAAAAGGACACTGCCAGGCCTTCGGCTTTGGAAAAAGAAGATAAACCCAACCAAAACATTCCTTTGAATTTTTTTAAAAATGATAATGAAAACAAACAATTTTTAAACACACACATACTTTCCCCTACAGAACATCTGCCACCAAACCCTTTGGATTAGCAAATGACAACTAGAATGGCTAGAAACTGAGTCCAAACCAGGTGCAACATCATTATTATGAATTGTTTGCATAGCACCAATGGTATGCACTTCAGGGCCTTAGAAGCAGGGAAGAGGACATTAGGTTTTGCCAGTAGAGGTATGACAGCAAACCCCCCTAGCAGAGATGCAGATTATACCGGCAAAAAAGTTTTTTTTGCTGGTATAATTTATGCTTTTGCTGTCAGCAAAAGAAGCTGAACTGGCAAAAGTACTTTTTTTGCTATTATAACTGCATTTACATTAGGGCTTTTGTCAGCAGAGAAATGCTGCAAAAAACCAAGGTAGATAAAAATTGATTAGAAAAATAAAATAAAATGAAGTGTCATTTAAATGAGATTTTTATTTAAATACATTTTTATTTTTAATTATAAACCTAATTTAAAATTTAATTTGAAATGATGACAGCCTATGATAAAGGCCTAATCTTACTAAGCTCTACTAAAATCATTTAAAATAAATTAAAACCTGTATTAGGTATTACAAGTTTGTTGCCATGGTTTAAAATAAAGTCAACCCACTGAAACAGTGGAAGTCACTGGCTAAGCACCTGCAACCAGAGTTTGCTGACGTGCTAACCCAGCTTTTGACAGCCTTTTATTTTATTTAAAGTAAATCATTGGCTACAGCAGGTACAGAGAGAATATTTATTTCATTTCAATTAGTTCAGTTCAAACTTAAGAAACCAACCAGGAGTGGTAAAAGTATGAAAGTTTGTTTCCCTCCCCTTCTAATCTACGAATAAAAACTAGGCGTGAGGATGAGAGCTACACGTTCTAAAGTTTTGAAGGACATGGGACCAGAAAAAGTCACTTCAGTTTACTAACAACAGATACTTCCTTTGTTTTGTAAACCAGTTGGTTTGAAATACAAAACATGTTTTGATAAACATTTTTTCCTGTTCCCGTTCCCAACTCATTTAAGGAAGTTTTATTTAAACTAACAAAAAAACAATTATAAAATGGTTTCAGTGTAGTAGCCGTGTTAGTCTGTGTCAGCAAAACGAAAATAAGAAAGAAAAACTTGTAGCACCTTAGAGACTAACAAATTTATTTCAACATAAGCTTTCGTGGGTTAGTACCCACTTCCGATGAAATCCGATGCATCCGATGAAGTGGGTACTAACCCACGAAAGCTTATGCTGAAATAAATTTGTTAGTCTCTAAGGTGCTACAAGTTTTTCTTTCTTATTTTAATTATAAAATGCTTTTTTTGCGCATTTTTACTTGAATTCCAATTTCTATCCAAACAGAGCTTGACACAAATCCCAAGTAACAAAATTAAATCATCTAGGACAGTGTTTCTCAGCCTTTTTGATACCCGGGGCCAGCTTGCTGCCTCCCTAAACTGTGTCAGGGAGATCTCAGGGACCGACGCCAATTCATGGACCAGTTGTTGAGAAACACTTTCTAGTACAGTAGAACCTCAGAGTTATGAGCTGACTGGTCAACCACACACCTCATCTGGAACTCGAAATACACAATCAGCAGCAGAGACAGAAGAAGAAGAAAAAAGCAAATACAGCACAGTACAATGTTAAATGTAAATTACTAAAAAATAAAGAGAATGTTAAAAAACGGATTTGACAAAGTAAGGAAACTCTTTCTGTGCTTGTTTTATTTAAATTAAGATGGTTAAAAGCAGCATTTTTTTCTTCAGCCTAGTAAAGTTTCAAAGCTGTATTAAGTCAATGTTCAGTTGTAAACTTTTGAAAGAACAACCATAAAGTTTTGTTCAGAGTTACAAACATTTCAGAGTTACAAACAACCTCCATTCCCGAGGTGTTTGTAACTCAGAGGTTTTACTGTATAAGAAACGCTAAATCATTCACCATTTTCTAAATTTAAAAAATGTAAAAATTAAGAATTTAAATAAATGTATGCTAAGCTGTAGAACTGTTTAAATATGTTATTCTCCTGGTTAGCAAAAAGAACCAAGTTTACTTAGATTGTATTTAGTTGCAAATCAGCATTTTCATCATTACCAACCAACGAGAATCAACCTTTTGTTAGGAAAGTAACTAAAACATACTTATGCAAAACCAGATTAAAATCTATCCTCTAAATCGAGATTTCCTGCTGACTGATTTAAATCTCTACTGGTAAAAAAACCCCACACCTCTAGCTGATGTTGCTATGACAGCAAAAGTTTCTAGTGTAGACTGCCTTGGTCATTAAAGGAGGTTTGTGTTAATAAGCTAACTGTGTTATTAATAACACATCTAAGGAAGTTGGGTCTCATTCCACGTTCTGCTACTGACCCACTGTGACGTTGGGCAAGTCACCTCTCGTCTTCGTGTGACTCAGTTTCCCCCAAAGGTAACATGGAGAGAATACTTTCCCCTACCTTTGTAAAAGTGCTTTGAAACAAAGCTGTTAAGAGGGTCATACAAGTGCTAATAGGTCAAGATTTTCAAGAGTGACCTGTCATTCTGGGGACCCAAACTACGATAGCTTGAAAGAGCCTGATGTTCAAAGCGTGAGTGCTCAGCGCTTTCTGGACTGTGGATGCGCACCCTGCAGTGACTGGATGCCACGGTGATGGGCACCATAGGAAACCCCCCAGCAGTCACTGTGATTCCCCCAGTCAGTGCTACAGGGACCCCTCACCTGGTCGTTGAGCAGGACAGCCAAGACGATGTAGCAGGCGGTCTTTCGCACTCTGACAGGGTGAGCGGGCACGGGGGCAGAGTCGTACCTCTCCTGCACTTCCCAACCCCTCCCGCTCAGCACAGCGTCCAGCTCCTCCGCCAGAGCGCCACAGGCCATGGCTGCAACACACCAAACCCCACAATGGGTCAGCGACAGGAGGGCACCAGAGGGCTGCGGTGGCAGGGGAGCATGGTGACCCGAGAGCCCCAGAAAGGGGTGCTGGGGGACCAGAGAGGAGGATGCGGGGGGGGGGGGGGGAGGGGGAAGTGACATAGGGGGTCCAGAAGGGCAGATCTCTCCCCACACCCCAATATTCAAGTGCTCCTCCCCAGCCCCAGAGAAGGTGGGTTACTGGGGGAGGGTGGCAGGGAGGTTAAAATGCAAATGCTCCAGCACACTGGAGGGAGCCGGGTGGGTGGTGATAGCGGAAGGTTTGCTCCCCAAATATCCCCAACCCTCTGCACTGACACCTCTCTCTGGGGTGCGCAAGAAAAAGGGGGAGCCCCTGGGAGTGGGAGGAGGGGATCAGAGTGTGGCATGGGGGAGGGGGACACCCTGAGGGCTGGGAAGCTGGGACCTGGGGGGCAGAGAGAGGGGCTCCCTGGGAGCTGGGCGGGCATGGAAAGGGGGGGCTGAGACCTGGGGGGCAGGGACCCCATGGGAGCTGGGCGGGCATGGAAAGGGGGGGCTGAGACCTGGGGGGGGCAGGGACCCCATGGGAGCTGGGCGGGCATGGAAAGGGGGGGCTGAGACCTGGGGGGGGGGCAGGGACCCCATGGGAGCTGGGCGGGCATGGAAAGGGGGGGCTGAGACCTGGGGGGCAGGGACCCCATGGGAGCTGGGCGGGCTGGGGGGAGGCTAGGGCATGGGAGGATCCCCTGAGAGCTGGGGGGGCTAAAGCCTGGGGGCAGAGGGAGGGGACCCTAGGAGCTGTGGAGGCGGAGTCAGGACCCGACCCCCCCAAACTTACTCGTCTATCCCCGGCCGTTTCAGCTCCCTTCCCCTCCCACCCCGGAAGAGGCTGGCAGCTTTCAGCTCCCATTGGCCGGCCGAGATACCACGCTCACCTTCCATTGGGCGAGATCGCTTTCATTCAGGCTGCCCACGGCCGAGAGGCGGAGCTACTCCTTAAAGGGGCCGCGTGCCCAAAAGGGTTGCAGTATGCCAGGGGCCTCCAGGGGGATGCATGGCCACCCTGGCCCTCTGCTCTGGGGGCGCATGGTCACCCCCGACACCCTGGGGCCCCTCTATGGGAAGGAGGTAACAGGGCAGTGCCAGCTGCTCCTGGGGCACTGGCAGGGGAGTGGGGCAGTGCCAGCTGCCCCTGGGGCATTGCTCCCTGGTTTGGGGGTCGCCCGGTTACAGGGGGTAGCGTCAGCCTCAGGCAGGGCCACACTCAAATCCGAGAGCTCTTCCTTGACCTTCTATATCTGCCCTCCTTTTCCTGGGGCTCCCCCCAGCTGGGGTCCTTGGGTGTGGAAGTGGGTCTGAAAACCCATGGGCTCCCCCTGGCCCACCACCATGTCCCCCTTGCTGCAGCCATCACGCCAGGGACAGCATGGGCATCACTCCCCCCGGAAAGTGGGAGAACCAGGGCCTAGAAGCATCCCCCAAACCCTCATACCTGCCCTGACAACATCCAGGACAGAGCTTCCTGGGTGGTAGAAGGTGAAGTCAGGGAGCTCCGAGGTCGGGAAAGGGCACCAGCACCCTGCTTTCCCAATTTGGCCCCTGCCACTGATGTCTGTACTCGATAAATGGCAGGTGCGGGTATCAGCATTGCCTAGCCCCCAACAAGCGGGTCAGCCTCCCCCAGGCCTCCCACTCTATCCCCCTATAAATCAACACACCCGATCATGTCTTGCCAACAGTTTATTGAGGACTCCTTTTAACACTGATTGTAGGGACTCCAGAGGAAATGCACTCCGCCTCCCCTGCATCCAACCAGCCACACAGCACAGGGCTGCTCTCACCCCCATACAGCCTGACTTGGCAGGGGCATGCCACTGCCTTACACCCAGAGCCAAGGGACACCTGTGAGCGGGAATCCCGGCCCAAAGAGAAAGGCTGGAGTTAAGAATGAGGATGGCTCTGTTCTGGGCAGGAAAGGTGGAGCAGGAGAGGGAGGGATACAAGGCAGGAAGAGCAAGGTGAGTGAGAAGGAGAGATGGGAGGTGGGGAAAAGGAAAGACATGGAGAGAAAGCATGGGGAAGGGGAGAGGCATGCAGCCAGTGCTGAGTGCACCAGGGACAGAGATTAGGAGGGAGATGGGGTGTGCAGGCCGTGCTGGGGATAGAACAGCAGCGCTCTCTGTTTTCCAGAAGCACAGTAGCCTTGGAAACTGTACGAGGCCCCCCCACCAAGGCAGCGTACTCATCTCAAGTGTGTGCGGCAGGAGGGGAGCGGGGGAAGAGGAGACCAGTCTAGGAGTTAGGACACCAGGATCCCGTTCCCATCTCTGTCTGACTTGCTGAGAGAGCTAGAGGACAGCACTACTCAGCTACCTCCTCGGAGGGGCTGTGTGGCTGAGCCCATTGTCTGTAAAGTCCTTGAGATCCTGGGACCAGGCGTGTCTCATTCCGAGAGTGGCGCTTGCTCGGATGAGACTGACAGCGGGGGAGGACAAGGCCTGCTTCGATCGTGAACTCCTTGGGGCAGGGACTGGCTTTTTGGTCTGTTTGCGCAGCACATAGCCCAGTAGGATCCGGATCCATGACAGGGGCTCCTAGGCACTACGGTAATACAAAGAAGAATGAGTGGGAACTGGCCTGAGCCCCACCAAACTCATTTCACTGACTAGCTGCAGGATGGGAAGGGCTTCCATGCAGGGCTGGTTTTGGAAGTTCCCTCTGCCACCATCAGTCCCTGAAACTCGCCCCCGCCCCCCTTCCTTCGCCAACGCCTGGAGCCAGGGGTGGCGTTTCCAAGGCTTTTTGCTCGCTTCACTCACAGGGTGTCTTTGTCTCCTGGAAAAAGGGAAATCCCAGCTGGCGGGCAGGATCAAGCCCTGGCCTCCCAACCCAGAGTCGCAAGCGGCTGGAGATGCCTGTGGAAAGCGGGGCGGGGGGGAGCGTGAGGCCCAGCCAAGCGTAGCAGCATTGGCCCAAGCACGGCAGCATTCACCTGGCCAGCAGCCAACAGGAGCATCTGGTCTAAACTTACCCAAGTGCCTCACTTGACAGTGTCTAATTCACGGCAGCCTGAAATGACCGCTCTTAATCTGATAGGATTGGCTGCTTTATCCCTCCCTGACCCTGGCTGACCCCGCCATTGCAGGCTAAGCTCTCAGCTCTTCCACATCTGCAGGGCGGAGCTGGTGGGCTGCTGCACGGTTGCTGTCCAGAGGGTGCTGACAAGACACAGCGCCTGCCTTGCCCGAGGATTCGAGCGCTGGAAGGAGCCGCGGGTCTGGAGTGGCCTGGAGAAACTGTCCTAAAAAGGAAACATGGGTGGGAGATGGGATTCCCCCTTCCTCCCTGAGCTCCCAAAGGGCAGTGAGTCATCCAGCCAGGCTAGTGCTGCGGCTTGACAGAAGGGAAACAAGAACATTGACAAAGCCGCCGGGGAGGCTATGTACAGTGCTGTCGACCGGGCCCCTGTCGGGAGCAACACACATGGAAATCTGACACTTCCCCATGCCAGCCCTTCCTGCTCCAGGATCTCAAAGTGCTTTAGGAACATCAGGGCGCTCAAGTCCCCTGGGAGGTCACTCAGCATTATTGACACCATCAGGTCAGGGGGAGATGGGAACAGGACACAGGTCTTCAGACTCCTAGCCCCTGTTCTGACAACTACACTGCCCTCATCCCAAGAGGTAGAAATAGAACCCCGGAGCCCTGCCTCCCAGGCAATCTCCCCTGCTCTGACCACTAGACACACCACTCCCCTCTCCCAGCTGGGAATAGAACCCCAGAGCCCTGCCTCCCAGGCCATCTCCCCTGCTCTAACCACTAGACACACCACTCCCCTCTCCCAGCTGGGAATAGAACCCCGGAGCCCTGCCTCCCAGGCCATCTCCCCCGCTCTGACCACTAGAGACACCACTCCCCTCTCCCAGCTGGGAATAGAACCCCGGAGCCCTGCCTCCCAGGCCATCTCCCCCGCTCTGACCACTAGACACACCACTCCCCTCTCCCAGCTGGGAATAGAACCCCGGAGCCCTGCCTCCCAGGCCATCTCCCCCGCTCTGACCACTAGACACACCACTCCCCTCTCCCAGCTGGGAATAGAACCCCGGAGCCCTGACGGTCAAGCCCATTGCTTTATCCTTAGTACACCATTTCTGCCCAGGGTAGCCGCACCGAGAGCCCCATCTATGAGATGGGCCCATTGCCATGGGAACTGGACCCTCAAGGGCCTGTTGCTTTTGGGGAGAGAACTGCCCCACTGGCACTCTTTAGACTGCATTGCTGCCGATATGCCGAGCACCGACTGCCATAATCCCAATGGACATCCCTAGGGTGATCGTGACCAGCGTGGTGACATCAGGGCAAACCTTCTGTGTGATGACATCAAAACGAGCCCTGAGCCAAAGGGTACAGAATGAACCCCGGCACAAGGTCATCAAAGGAAGCACAAATCCAAAGTCGTTACACACAGTGACATCATCAGAATAAGCTCCTGGTGTGAGGCCAGCAGAACAAGCCAAGGCCATGATGCACCAAATATGACCAGCCATGGCAGTGTTACAACACGGATGAGCCTCCGTTATCACCTCATCACCAGGTGCAACAAACACGATGCCCATCACCACCAGCACCTCCGGTGAGGTCACTATGCAGCATCACCATGGGCCCCCCCACATGATGCCAACAGAGCTAGCAAGGAAACGGGTCACTCACCTGCTGCGTATGAGAATGGCCCCTGGCTGCCCGTGCGGAGTCCCCCATTCACATGAACGGCACCACAGCCCTGCACCGAGAGCACAAAACCTCTCCGTGTCCCAGAACGCCCCCACCTTGCTCAGGCAGGAGCGGCTGTGCTGCTGGAGTCCCCTGGCAGGGAGTTACGTGCAGCTTCTCCGCCATTGTGTATTGGGGAGGGGGTTTCTAAGCCAGCCATTCCCTTCCCGCTCCTGCACCGGCAGAGCGGCCTCGGCCCTCAACACACTTTGAAAAGAGTTAAGCAGCAGCCTGGGCCCTAAGGTTTAATTACAAAGGGAACTGCTAAACCAGAGAGGCTTTTAATCCCTTGGCCTCCTCCCCGCGCACACTGCCAACTGGTGCAGCAGAGAACAGATGGGAACAGGGCCTCTGGCGATTCGCAGGCGCTGGGGGAGGAGAGAGGCTCCACTCCTTTGCACAAGCTGGGGCCGCCCTTGTGCTGGCTGGGACCACAGCAGAGGGAGAAACTGAGGCATAACCTGATAGTGCAGCAGCAGCCTCCCATCCTCCCCGGTGCAGAAAGAGCAGAGAGCTGACGTGATTCCCCCTCCCCCCGAACTAAGGGACTGTTTTCTTAGCACCCCTGCCTCCTGATATCATTATCATTATGAATAATAATCAGCAGGACTCACCTACACCGGCCAGGGGTATTTCTTGCTGCTCTTTGCAGCACTTAGCAACTCCCAATCTTGTTGCACAGAGATGAAAAAATAAAGGATGTCCCCTGTAATAAGGGACCGTTGGCAGCCTTACGCCCAAGCCACAACCTCCTGTGTGCTCCAGGCCTCCCCGCATTGGTCCCCAGGGCTCTCGGGAGAGCCCAGATGCTTGCTCTCCTTGGGAGGTGACCTCACAAGTGCATGAGCCACTTCCTCCTGCCTTTGTTACTCCTGCTGGGAGGGACCGCCAGCCCCGCAGGATGGGCTGTTACAACTACTGAATGATCTCGCCCCACTTAGCTAGCCCAGCCAGCCTGCAGAGCAATGAGAGCATGGCCTGGAGAGACGCAGGCAGACCGAAGAGCGGAGTAAACCAGAGGACCTGCTTGATGCACCAATTAAGATGGTCTCTGCTGCCAGGGGGAGGAAGGCAGCAAGAGCAAGAGAAAGGGGATTTGGGGAGCAGCAGACTGTCTGCCTGCCTCACCCCGGCTGGGTGGTGGGATCTGCCCTCTCACACCATTCCCCGGTTAGGGAGACAGGTTATACTAGCCTGCTCCCAGAGGCTGGGGAGAGAGAACAAGGGGGCCTGGCTGGGAGAGTGGGGGGCTGGCCAATATTGTTACTAGACAAACACCAGGTCACTTCAGCCTGACAACTCTGGCCTGTCATAGTCAGTGCCAGTCAGAAATGCCCCCCTCCCACACACACCACTGCCACCCCCTAACCAGGCCACACGCTCCTGCAGGGTCCAGGGAGAATCACTGGGTTGGGAGCCACCCCAGCTTCAAGGCCCCTCAATGATCTGGATTCTCAGTCCACAGGGAGCCAGCAGTGGCCACGGGGGAGAGATGGACACGGAGGTGGGGAAAGCAGGGAAGGCCGAGTGGAGATCTGGGTCTCAAACCAGTGCAATGGCGGTTGGCTGATGGGTCTTGGGGTGGGTGGCTCCAGTGCCCTTGGTTAGCTTCCCCCGCTCCTGCCCGCCAAGCCCCAAGACACCTGCAAAGGGGAGTGCGTGAGAATTAAATGGACATCGATTCCGCGTGCGACATCGGCCGGGTCTCCTCAAAGACTCGTCTCAGCCTTTTATTTCCATGGCTCCCCCACCCCGAGGCCCATTGGCCCTTGCCTCCACCCTGAGAGGATCTGCTGGGACGGAGGCCTGGCCAAGACCCCTCCCGCAGAGCGCGCCGCCCCTGTGAGTGAGCACCATGGCGCGACATCGCCGAAGTAAGCACCAAGCGGGACATCGTCAGGGCAAGCGGCGGGAGGATGTCATCGGAACGAGCACCGAGCGTGACGCCATGTGGGCAGGACGCGGGCTCTGCGGGACAGACAGGGCTGGCACAGCCGGCAGCAGCATAGCGGACAAGTGCTCAGTGCAGAACGGGTGCAATAGAAACCCAAGGAGTCCCGTGTGTCGCCGGAAGCTTGAATCCCATGCGATCCACTGACGCCCGGCTGTCTCCTGGCAGGGGCTGTATGAAACATGCTGGGGGGTCACGTCACTTGGGCGGATGGTCTCACAGGTGGTTCATCCCCTCCTACCTGTCCACCTGACAGCTTCTGCCCTTCCCGGAGCAGGGGAGTGGCTGGGCCTGAGCATGCTTTGGCCCCATTTTGTCCAGCAGCCATCTTCCTCGTCACAGGCCCTGCGCTCCGGTCACTTCAGCCTGACAACCCTGGCCTGTCATGGTCAGTGCGAAAGAGCCACTCCCCATCCAGACAGACGGACGTGGGGCTCCCCAGGAATCCTGCGCTCCTGCCCTGTTTGTTTCAATTCTGCTGCCTGGAGGCCCTGGTCTGAAGCCAGCCTTCCGTCTCCATGCTGCATGCTTGCCAGTGCCTTAATTGTAGCCCTGCAGGGTCCCCACCGCGTCCCTCACAGCACCATAAACCATGCTGTCCATCTGCAAGGGAAGGGAAAGAAGCAGGGTTCAGACACTGGCTTACAAGGTCATTAAGGCATCACCCTAACTCCTTACACCTCCATAGAACATCTCAGCTCAGAGGACCCCACGACACTTTGCAGCAATGGGCCTGATTCTCCTCTCACTCACATACGTGTAAAGCAGGAGGAATGCCACTGAAATCAATGGAATAATGCCAGAGCCGAGCCAGTCTTTATACAGAGAAGCCTCTTCGCTTCAGACCAAAATGCAGCCAGCTCTAGGATGGAACACAACCGCTGGTGGACATCAACACTGCACAATAGTTTAGGGCAGGAAGAGCCATCCCGTAGTCACTTGATACTGCAGGGGCATTTTAAAGAGGCAAAGTGTAGTTACCCACATTGAAATCTGGGCCTGTAGGATGCCAGGGTTAATACTCGGACTCTTGCAAACATTACTCATGTATCTAATGGCCACAGATGGTCAGACCCTCTCTGCTTTCAGCACTTTGGGGAGCCCCCAGCACCCCTGGATTCAGGAATGAATCCTCAACAGCCGGACTTTTGGGGAAAGGTGGGATGGTGGTTGGGGTGTGGGGGGAGGCTAGCTCCTGACCTGTGCATGAAGTCTCTGTGCAGTGCCGGCAGGGTCTGTGGCCTGGGCCGCGAGCCGTGCCGAGCAGGCGGTGTTCTCCGGTGAGAGGAATCTCTGCGTGACGCTGATGGTACTGCTGAGGCTCTGCACCTGCCGTGGGGGAAGGAGAGCGCATGAGGGAGCCCAGGGGTGCCAGGGAAGCATCCGAAGGGTGGGAAGGCACCATCCTGCCAGAGGAGAGAGCATCACCTTGGGACCAGGCGTCCGGACATGGGGATGCACTGCCTGCACTTGCAGATCAATGCACGAATAAAAAGCCTCCTAGGAGGCAGCGTGACCTAGTGGATAGGGCACTGGGACTTAGGAGACCAGGGTTCTATTCCCAGCACCGTTGCTGGGTGACCTTGGGCAATCACTTCCCCTATCCATGCCTCAGTGTCCCCATCTGTAAAGTGGGGATAATGACACAGGCCCCCTTTTTAAAGTGCTTGAACGCTCCTGATGAGAAGTGCTAGATAAGAGCTAGACATTATTATTATAGAAGGAGACTCTCAGCTCTGGTTAGGGTCAAAGGGGGTAGCAGTTAATAGGGGCACCCTACCCCTACCCAGGGGCAACTGCTATGGGGAGAAGGCTAAGGTGAATTAGAGCTGGACTCCTGACCTGGTGTGGAGCCCCTGTCGGCACCAGCACTGCATCCCCCAGGAACTGGAGCAGGGTCCAGCTGCTCACGCCACATTCCTCCCGCAGCCTCCTCCGCAGAGACGCATCCAGGTAGCAGCTCCTGTGGCCGTTCAGATCCAGCTGGGCCGCCCCGTCCTGCCCTTGGGCTTTGCACACCTGCCAGGGGAAAGGGTGGAGCTGACATGAGAGGAGTCTGGCAGGTCTCAGTCGACAGCTTGCATTGCAAAAATCTGTTGCCCTGCCTGGGGTCCCTTTGTGGAAAGTCTCAGCAGAGAAGCCTAGGGCTGAGTGGGACACATGCAGACTAGATCCTGGGTACAGTCCTAGGAGGAGAAGTACTGGAAGTAGATTTCTGGGCCCTCTGGGAATGGACTCCAGGAGCAGTCCCTGGGTGAGAAGGAGAAGAACCAGAACTGGATTCCTGGACCCATCTGGAATGGACTCTGGGCACAGCCCCCTGCAAGAATCACTCACCTTCTGTAAGAACCCCTTGATGCAATCAGCATCCTCCGCTCGGAAGACGTGCCACAGGGCTCCTGCCCAGTTCCTTGTGTCCCAGAGCCGCTCCTTAAGAACATCATCAACTCCATCCTCTTCCACCCTCCGCAGAATCTCTGTGGCACAAAGGTAGGGGTATTTAGGGTGGGGAGGTTTGCCAGCAACTGGAGCCCAATCAGTTCCCGGAGCCCTACCTTTCTGGGCACTGTGCCCGTCCAGCGGGTACGCCCCAACGTACACCAAGACGCTGATGGAGTCGGTCGCCTCCACTGTCAGGTTTTTGGTCCCAACGGTCCTGTCCTCGGAGGCCACACCTGGGAATCGGGAGCAAATGTCCAGTGAGAATTCAGCTCAGTTCATGCACTGGCCCACCAGCTCCCTCATCTGAGCTGGGAAGAGGCTGTTTCCCAGACTCTGCTGTTTCCAAAAAAGAGGACACCGTAGCTTCTGGAGTTTTAATGAAGAGACAACAGGCCTGTGTGCATACAGCGCCTAGACAATGGGGCTGTACGCACAGATCTCAGTCAGGGTCTCTAGGCACTACCGCAACGTACGTAATAAATGGTACTGAGAACATAACTCCCCACTAAGGAACCCCAGCAGATCTATTGTCTCTGTTGGAGACCAGCAGAGAAACAGATCAGCTTCTTGTAAATACAAAGGCATTAAAGGGGGGAAGTGAGGATAAGGCACAGGACTGACAGTCAGGACTCCTGGGTTCTATCTTCCACGGAGTCCATGTGGCCTTGGCCAAGTCGCTGCCTCAGTTTCCCCGCCTGTCAGGGGAAGATAACGAGGCTCGCCCTGCTTTGCGAAGCACTTTGAGACATACAGGCAGTACAAGAGCTATTTAAAACGCAAGTGGAGAGCAGGACGAACCATAGGCAGCGCAGATCTGGGGACTCAGCCACTGCCTGCCTTGGCTACCCGGCAGGTAGGAGGCTAAGTTCAGCTTTCCATCATGCCCGCAGTACTCCAGCAGCGGCAAACTGGCAAACAGGTTTTCAGCCCTGTGGGAGAGAGGAGAAGACTCGTAACTCCCAAAACTAGAGCATGTCACACTCACACCCCGCAGCTTGTCTTGCCGCGATTCTCCCAGCCGATGGGCCAGCCCTGGGAATTCACTCTCTATAATACAGAAGCATGTTCGGAGGAACAGACATCGGGAAGGAATGACGGGTGCAGAAAAGGTGGCGCCTTCCCATGGCTTAGCAGCCAGCCATGCCGCCATATTGAGTGCATCTACACTGCAAACAAGTTCTTAACTCAGGTTAGCCAGGGGTGCAGTCCTGATTTTTTTAAGTGCAGGTACTCCGCCCCCTGCCAGTGTGACCCTGCTCCACCAGTGTGACCCCGCAGCATGATTCTGTATAAGAAGGTGTCCTCCGTGTGGCATGACCTTGCACGTACAGTGCATACAAGGCCAGAAGTGCAGGGACACTATTCCTGCCCCACAGCCTTACTGAGGTTAGCTAGCTTGAGTTAAAATAGCAGGGAAAACACGGCAACTCAGCTCATGTTAAAGCCGATGGGAGCCTGGGCTTGAATTTGAGCGACTAGCCTGATTTGCAATTTGCTATTTGAACCCATGTTAGCCAACCCAATTTAAGAACACCCCTTTCTTTGAAGTGTGGACACCCTGACTAGGGCTGGGTTTTAAATAGCTGGGAAATGTTATGGCCCACAATAACAACAACAACAATAATATGCATCTGATGAAGTGGGTTTTAGCCCACGAAAGCTTATGCCCAAATAAATGTGTTAGTCTCTAAGGTGCCACAAGGACGCCTCGTTCTAATAACAGGCCGGATTTTCCTCTCCCAGCTAACCCATTGAAACTCCACTAACTGCAATGGGACGCACCCGTATTACAGCAGCGTAACAGACAGAAGCATCGGGCTTGCGCGGTGCTAGGGAGGTTATTGGCAAGAATCTGTAATACCCATGGTTACTCAGGGGTGGCAGAGCCTGCCTGGGTGAGCTGGGGCTCTTTGCCCCGCCACGTGGCCCACCCAAATCAGCAAGGAGGTCATGCATGGCACCTAGACACTGATTTTGTCCTTTCGTTTATTAGGCCCTCCCTTCAGCTTTATCCCTTTGCAGTGCATGGAAACAACCATGATGCTGGCATGGGCAGAACTTGGGAATGTCCCCAACCGTACTATGGAGCTTATGAAGCTGTGAAATCAAGGCATTTATGCCATGGTTCGAATGGCTGCATACACCTGGGGGGGCGGGTTGGTCTGAGAGTCAGGGCTCCTGGGCTCCATTCCCAGCTTGGGAAGGGGAGTGGGGGCTAGTGGTCAGAGCAGGAGGGCTGGGAATTTTATTCCCAACTCTGCCATCAACTCTTTCTGTGAGCATTCTAGGCCTCGGTTTCCCGGTCTGTAACATGGGGGGGAAGGCAGCCTCAGAGGATGGTTACAGAGATTAGTCAATGTCTCTGTGGCTTTGAGGTGCTTGGATGGAAGGAGATACGTACAGTGAACGATCAGGGTTGGTTCACAGAAATGGCTTTTGTTTTGGCCCGTCCCTAATACAAACCGGGGATACGCTCAGCCGTTGTAACGGGATGCTATAAGGCTGTCCCTGAAGGGTGAGAAGGCAGAGGCGGACTTAGCCCTAGACTGCTCTCTGGCAGCCTAGTCTCAGCCCGGGAGTGGGGTCAGGGCAGCACTTGGGATTTCCCTCCCCAAATCCTCTTGCCTTCTTAGGATTGGGAGCTCGATCTTCAGTGTAAAATGAGTGTGAACCCCACCCAGGGCCGGCTCTAGGTTTTTTGCCGCCCCAAGCAAAAACATTTTTGGCTGCCTCCCCCCCCCCCCCCGCTTTTTTTTTGGCTCCGCTCCCCTCTCCTGCCAGGAGGCAGCACAGAGGGGCGTCCTCTGCAGCCGGGGCAGGGCCACACTACCAGCTCCCCCCTGGGGGGGTCCGATGCCCATGGGAGAGAGGTGCGGCCCCACTGCCCGCTTAGCCGGCTGCCTGCCCTGCTGCAGCCGGGGCAGGCTGCGCTACCGGCTCCCCACTGGGGCGGTCGCTGCCCCCTCAGCCAGCTCCCTGCCCCCTCAGCTGGCTCCTTGCCCGGCCGCATTGTGCCACCCCCAAGAGTTTGCCGCACCAAGCACCAGCTTGTTTTGCTGGTGCCTGGAGCCGCCCCGACCCCACCCCCGAAGTTGGCAGGGCAGCGCGGTGCGCCGGTGTGACGGATGGGGGGGAGGGATAGCTCAGTAGTTTGAGCATTGGCCTGCTAAACCCAGGGTTGTGAGTTCAATCCTTGAGGGGGCCATTTAGGGATCTGGGGCAAAAATTGGGGATTGGTCCTGCTTTGAGCAGGGGGTTGGACTAGATGACCTCCTAAGATCCCTTCCAATCCTGATATTCTATGATTCTATGAGACCCGGTGCAGGGCAATAAGGCGCCGGACTCAGAGAACAGGCTGAGAAGGAGTCTCCCTCCCACGTGGGGTGCTGCTCTACAGGACCCTGTTAAGGGATCTGCAGCTGGGGCTGCCCTGCTGCATAAAAGCGAAGTCCAAAGAGCCCCTGTGTATTGTGCTGAGGTTTCCCTCCCTCGGGACCCCAGAGTGCACTCCTGTAATGGCAGGGAAGGAGGTGAGGCCGTGGCATGGGGGCTGCGAGGAGACCATCGCTTACAGCCACACAAAGCCAGCAGACCGAGAATACTCCGTGTGCCCAAGTGGAAAAGCCAGGTACTGGCAGTGGCTGCCGCTGCCCCAGCCGCTCGCCAGCTCCTTCCAAAATAAAAATACATGGATGTGAAAAACAAGGCCTGTTTTTTCCACTCCCCACCCCACGGCAGTGGCGGGCTTACGAGCTACTGGGAAAGTGGCAGGCAGAGGGGGCCCCCACAGCTTGGCTCAGCCCTGCACTCACACAAGGGGCGGGTTCAGCCCCGGAAGCTAAAGCCACTCTAAGCTAAGTCTCCTTCCCCAGCTGGCTCCGGGACTGCCCATGCAGGGAGGTAGCCCCGGGGATCTGGAAAAGCCAGGCTGGGGCGCTCACCCGGGGAGTAGAAAGTGCTACCCATGTAGTGGCTGCCGATCACAGCAGGTTCACTGAGAGACGCACTTCCATAGTGACCAACCATGTGCAGTGGGGGCCTGGCTCCGTGTACCTCCATGCTAATGGTTAGTGGCCTGCACACAGGCCTGGGGCCCAGTCCCAACTCGGCCACTGAGGTGAACCTGGAAGGGTCCTAACCCTACAAAGTGGGGAGGAGATGATGTGAGGGAGTGGATGTAGAGACAAGGATGGGTGCAGGTGAGTGGGGAGACAGGCGGATAAGGGTGTGGGCGAGCCGGTGCAGAGCGGGGGAGCCGGGGGCGGGCGAGTGGGTAGCTTTCTATCTTCCCCCAGTACGCACATACCTGCACATTGGCATGTCCCCAAAGCCGCTCTCCAGCTTGAGCAGGTTCCTCTTGCTGTTCTCTGTCTCCAGGCATTCTGTAGGGAAGGGAAGGGAAGAGCAGAGTCTTACAGACAACTGGGTCTCCCACTTACGCAGGCTGCGGGGAGCAGGGTGTCTCTCCCGGCAGAGCCCCTGCGCACCCCAAGCCTGCCTTTCTCCCCCAGCTTCACTCCCGCTGTAACTCAAAGCATCAGATCTTCCTCGGGAGCAAGCGAATTCCCCCTCCACCTGCAGCCAGAGCACGGAAGCCAGTGCCCACGCTCACTGTTAGAGAAATGCATGCTAGGTCCCTGCAGTTGCCTGTGCTATGCCCAAGCCCTGTGTTTTGGCTGGGTCTGTCCTGTCTGCACTAGGGGGAAGGGATGATAAATAACCCTGGTTCCCTTGTGCCTTTTTAAACTCAAACTGACTTTACTGCAGCAGAAAAGAGCCAGATCTCTCCCCCGACGCCCTAGAGATTGGTAGCTTCTGTACGCACAGGACAGATGCTTCCTCTCCACACTGTCCTGCCAACAGGCCTCAGCCCAGCCCAGCCCAGCCCCGGAGGGACCCTTTCTAGGGGGTGAGGAGGGAGGGGCCCAATCAGTCCTTGGCCTCTCTGCTGTGGCTGCCACGGAGGGGCCCAGCTAGTGCTGGGTTTGTGACGTGGGCATCTGTCTCCTAGGCACTGCACTGAGACCCAGCACCCTCCTTTCTCACAAGCCGCGGTACAACAGTCCCTGCCCCACCTGCGGGTGCCCAACGGAGCCAGCCCCTCCTCCATGCTAACCCTCTGGCAAGCTCTCAGCCGCTTACTGGCACTGGAGGCAAATCCATCCCAGAAGTCCTTGCTGCTGATCCTTGTCCAACCCGGCTGGCTTCGCAGGTTCACCGCCTGCACCTCCTGCCCCCGCTCACGGCAGAACGACTCGGGCTCCCACAGGTGTTTCTTCAGCGTCTTCTGCAGCCCTGAAACCAAGACAGGCTGCGGGGGGAGGGCAGCACAGGGGAGGCGGAGGTTACCGGGCTAGAGCGTGCCTAGAGAGTGTGTAGGAGACGTCATCCCTGGGAGAAGAGCATGTGGGGGGGTGGGCAGAATGGAATGCTATAACCCAGGGGGGTGGGGCGCAGAGGGGCAGACAAGGCTGCTCCCAGCCCTTCAACAGGAGACCCTCAGACAGAAACCCCAGTGGGGCAGTAGAACAAGCCCCTTCCCCACGAAGCAGCCCTGGGACAAGCCCGCCTCTCTGTGTGGCACTGAGCTGAGGGAACAGCCCCCGGGCCAGCACATCACTAAAAGGACCGTGGGACCCCGGTGTGGCACTGACACAACAAAGCACATAGGTGACTGGGATGGGGTGGGACTGAGGAGACAGCCCAGAGAGCTCCCTTGGGACTAGAGGCACTGGTGTTACCATCCCTACCTGGCCCTGCCTCCAGTGCTCCTGGAAGAGCTTGTAGTTGCAGGAGTGGTTTGGATCATGAAGCCACAGGAGCCCCCCCGGGGCCAGGATGCAGTGGGAGACCTGCGGCTCGGGGGGGCTGGGGCTTCGCAGCTCACGTTCCGAGTGCTTCTCCTGGATCTTCCTCTCCACCACCTGGGCAATGATGCTGTCCAGGATGTTGGTGATCCGGTTGTCCTGTGAAGGCGAAGGACAAAGGCTGAAACCCCAGTGTGTCCACAGCGTCCTTACCACTCTATCCCCTTCCCCCCGGGGACGTGACTGATAATCTCGCCCATGGAATGAGCACAGCCCCGTCACAGCCAATTTCCTCCCCACGAGATCCAACCTCGGGGACCCGGAATCATTCACCCTGGAGATGGGAACTGGGGCACGTAGGTCGGATCTGGGATCGGATCCAAATCCAACCCCCTCTCCCCATACTGGGGGGCCTGAGCTGCAGAGCTCAGATTCAGGCCTTGGAAGTGGGAGGTCCAGTCCGTGTCTGAGAGGAGCCCCCCAGCAGCAGAACCAGCAAAAGAACCCACAGGGCCTCGGCAGCGGCCCGTACTCACGCTGGGCAAGGCCGGGGAGACGGGCGCGAACGCCATGCGGACGCCATTCTGCCCCAGGCACAGCCTGACGGCCGTAGAGGTCAGGAGCTCGCAGAGGGTGGACGTCTGCACTGCGGCCTTGGGGCCCTGCTCACTCAGCGGGTGGACGGAGTCCGGGCTTTCTAGAGATGGGGGGAGAAAGGGGAAGGGTTGGAGAGATGGCACCGATGCCCTTCCCCCAGGGGACTCTGAGCTGGGTGTCCCACAAGGGCAGCACAGCGAGTCCACAGGTGTCCGTAGGAGACCCTGCTCCCTCAGGCACAGAGCAGGTACCATTAGGAGCCATGCAAGTTTCTCTCTCAGCTCTGTAGTCTGCCCTACCGCCTCCTGCTATTCAATCCCTGGACTCCCCTCACTGCCCTTCCATTGCACCTAAGTCCTGCCCTGCAGCTCCCCCCTCCACACACACACAAAACTACCCAAGCCCTGGGTCTTTCCCAGCCCTGTCCTAGGTTACACGGCTTTCCCATGTACACTGGGGAAACCCCATCTCTCCCGTGGTGTCTTCTGTTCCCACAGAGGTGGTACAGCACATGCACCCGGCCCTCCTCCTCACCCACTCCCTCTGCCTCCCAGAGGCTGCAGAGGAGGAGGGCTGGTTGGCTCCCTGCTGCACCAGTTCGGAGGCGTGCACAGAGAGCACCCGATCCTTCTGTGCACGCAGCAGAGACAGCGGCAGCGAGACCTACCTTCCTTGATTGCCCTCGACCCATCTGTCTCTCCGTTGCTGGCAGGTTGGAGCGAAGGTGTCATGCTCCCCGTCTCCTCCTTCTGAAACATCCAAAGTGAGGGGTCCATGAGGGTGCCCCAGGTAGGACCATCTCCCAACCCTGCTCCTTGAGACTCCCTCCCGGGGGGGCTCCAGGGCTATTCCTCCAGACATCAAACTGACACTGACACCCCAGGCCCCAGGGAGCCCGGCAGGCTGGGGGCTGCTATGGTGGGATACCCCATCTATTAGAGACAAGAGCAGCTCCTGCCAGGCGGGTATATGGCCAGGAGTGAGATTCAGGCCACCAGCCAGAGCAACCCCAGCACTGCTGCTCCCTCACGGCGCTTCCCTGTGCGTGCCGGGGGCTCGGAGTTACTATGGATACACCTCTGTTGCTGTCAGTGTTTGCTCTACAGCCTGAGCTCCCCATCGTCCCCTCTGAATGCCAAGCGGGGTGTCTTCTATTCATACACACTGCTCCTTTTTCATCCAGCCCCCGCCCTCCGTCCCCCATGTTCTCCCTGCCCCCTCCCACCCTGTCCCAATAGACCCCACTCTGGCGGCTTTCCCCCTACATCCATCCCCGCCCCGTCGCATCATACCTGCCCGCCCCCCGTGTTGTCAGTTAGGCTCTTGCTCGGGACGCTCAGTCTGCAGGGGCAGCGCGACTCGATGTCAAACTTCACCTGCACTTCGTGCATCAGCTTCCAGAGCTCAGCCAGGACTAGGAGAAGGATGGAGATGGGTTAGAGCCGGCGGCAGGTCCAAGAGGCGACAGCAGGGCTGAGCAATAGCATTCCGCACAGCTCTGTCGCCGCCGGTGCCTCACTCAAAGCGCTGCAGGAGCTCAGAAGGGCGGAACCGGGGTCAGGGAGGGAGCGGGAGCCCTGTCTGCAGAGGAGATCGTTGTGACTGCAGCCCCAGCCTCTCCCAGCAGGAGGCGCTGCAGGGAGCAGGGTGGGAATGCTGGCTGTGGAGAAGCTCCCAGAGGGAAGCACTGCAGGGAACAGCTAAAGGAGCATTGGAGTAGATGCTTCCTTTTCGATTCCAGGGGCCAAGTCGGTTTCATTTTCCCCTAAGCATAGAGCACAGGAGTGGGGAGCCCGGCACAGCCCATTTCCCGTGGTCTGCACACCAGCTTCTCCTGCTCTTCGCCCGACTGCCTGGGGAAGCACCAGGGGGTAGCTCACCGTGGGTGGGGATGAACTGCGCGGGGATGAGGGACAGAACGTCGTGGCCCTGCCCTTGGACACACTTGGCCGACTGCACTGACTCCTCTGCCAGGGCTAGAGAGAGAGAGAGAGAGGGAGAGAGAAAGAATGTGGGCACCAGTCACTGCTGAGAGCTGGCAAACTCACAGGGACCAGAGCTGCTCCCTCCCCCCACCCCCAGAAACTCTTCAAACTGGGAATTTTGAGATGGCTCCAAACCCAGACACTGGATGCAGGGGGAGGCTGAAATCCAGTTGCAAATTGTACCGCTTGAGCCCTCTACCAACGTCAATAGAGACGAAACTGCAGCACCAAGGATTCCGTCCATTCCCACCCCACCCCTCCTTAGCCTAAGGACTTGTCTGGGCAGGGGTATTGGTGTAATGACACTAGTGCAAACCCCTAGCACAGACACACTGCGCCAGTGCAAAATGAGGCTTGGTCTCTTGTGCTACCCATCTGACACTGGTGCAGCCATGCACTGACTTAGCTACATTGAGATAGCTACACCCGTGCAAACGAGCCGCCACGCAGCCTAGACAGGGCCTGTGGACCTCAGTGCAGTCAGCAGCCTGAAAGATGAAGCCCTCAGCTCTTCGATCCAGGGCTCACAGAGGAAGGACTGCTCTGCTGCACACATCTAAATGCAAACAGGTGTCACTTGGCTGCCGCGCATGGGAACCTATTCTCTGAATTAAACCCAAATGGGGAGGGCTGCCCCCAGCGTCCTAAGGGCTGCTTTGAGTCTGGGCTCCAAAAGAACCCAGCGTTTCAATTCGTAAGTCAGTCAAAGCGGCACATTTCCCCTTCCACCCGTCCCACACCAGACCCAGCTTCCTGCAACAGCTCCATGATTTTCAGCCATGCTTTGGCCCGACCTGCTCTGAGTTCGGAGCCTGCAGCAACACCCAGAACCATGCTAGTGTCATGGAGGAAATAAGCTTAAGCTGCAAGTTTGGCTCTGGATTTTGCACACCCCAAGTTGGGGGGCTGCATGTTCAGATCTGGAGCTTTGGCTCCACGGAGGGGCCGTTTACAAAATTCAGGTTGGGGGCCAGATACAAACACACACACACACACCCCAGAAATCAGGGCTGTTTGGATTGAGGGCATCTCTGGTTCCATTGTGAACTATCGTACAATGCTGTACATGCTCTCAGCTGACCTTCTGGATGGTCATAACTGCCCACACACTCCTGAAGTGCTTTGGCAACCGGGTGCACTACCTGGGCTGGCTCTCTCTCTCTTGGTCCGGTAGCACTCCGAGCACAGCTGGAACCCGCAGCTGGAGCAGCTCCAGTGAGCGTTGAAGAGGCCATGCTGGCAGGCGTCGCAGGCCTGCAGGGCTCCTTTCCCTCGCCGCCAGGCGGTCACCCCTGCAAGCAAACAAATGCCTTCAGTGGCCGGCCCCTCGGCACCGAGACAAAGGCCCTTATCTCGCATGGGACTCAGGCACTATGGACTCCAAATATTTGAGGTGTAAAGTCTGGGGCACAGGGGCGCCTCTGTTTCCTGCCAAAGGCCCTTTTGTTTGGCTTGGAAAGCAGCACAGCTGCTCTCATTCACCATCACCGTGCTGCTGGGAACAAATTATGGGGGTCTCCTCCTTCCCCTCTCCTCCCTCCCCGGCTTTATGGCTCCAGCCATGTCACCCCTTTGCCTCCCCTTCATCACAAAGTGTCTGCCCGCGTGGAAGAGCGTAACCCGGACACAGCTCTGCCAAGGCCTTCATGACCCCAGTGTGCTAGGGCTGGCCAGGGAGTTTGGTCTAACCCCAAGCCTGAGCTACACTCCCGCTCTTCCCACACAGCTCTCCCGGGATCCCTGAAACTGCCTTACAGCAATCCTGGCTTTCCCCATGCTGCCCCACCCTGAACCTGGCATGGCACAGCACCCTCCCCTGGGGTGAGCAGGGAATCTGCTTTCCACGTGGCATGATCACACACTCCTCTCCCCAGATCTGCTCCACACCAGAGTGGAGTGGAGTCTCAGTGGTCACTCAGTCCTGGGCTCCCACACACGGTGCCCCAAGGTTCCTTTCCACCCCCTGCCTAGTGAGCTGGGTCCATTCGGTCATCTCCCCCGGGACTGCAGAGCACCAACCCTCTGGATTCGGGACTGGGGGCGGGGGTTGTTGCTGGGTGCATATGGACAGCTCAGGGGAGGCCTGCAAAACTGCCGCCAAGCCAACGAAGGGGAAAACAACCTCGAGCCTAAGGGCCAGATTCCGCTCTTGCTGACAGTGGTGTAAATCCAGAGACACCCCGCTGCAATCCGAATCCGATCGGCTGCGCTGGAGACAGCCCTTCACCGCGGCTCACTTCCGCAGGTACAGACCCAGCTTTCCAACCAAGGAACCTGAGTCGCACAGGCTGTGAGCAACAGTGGAGCAAGGCCCAGGACAGAGAAACCCCAACCCTTTGGGAAATGGACTGAGCTGAGAAACCTCCCGCTCCATCGCACTCACAGCGCCCCACTGGGCACTGCACTGCAACTTGTGGAGTCACTGGGCACGTCTTCGCGGCTATCAGGAGGTGCAATTGCAGCCTGGGTAATACACTGGAGCTGGCTTTGATCTAGCTGCAGGCTAGTGCTATGTGCCCAAGGAGCGACCACTCATGCCGCTGCGGTTTCTCTGCTCGTTTTCAAACTAGCTGGATTGAAGCCGGCTCAGGCACGTCTACACATGCTGCAATCAGGGGCGGCTCTATGAATTTTGCCGCCCCAAGCATGGCAGTCAGGCAGCCTTCAGCGGCACGCCTGCGGGCGGTCCCAGGCCCCGTGGATTTGGCGGCGTTTCTGCGGGAGGTCCGCCGGTCCCGCACCGTCGCATACCTCCCAGCTGCAGTGCAGACACACGGTCACCTGCAAGCTAGCCTGCCTGACCTGCCTCTCCCTTCTCTGGCCCCCAGCTTCGCACCAGTGTGAGTTCACCATTCGCACAGAGCTTCTCCCGACTCTCACTGGGGCCAGTTACAGAAGGATCAATCCGAGCGGGTGCAAAATGCAACAAGAATCACTATTCCAAGGCTCACAATTCACGCCCTCTTTGCCCGGGGGTAAACGATGACCCCAGGCACCAGGCAGAGGAGTGTCTAGCTTCCGTGGAATTCAAACCCAGGGCGTCACACGCTGCAGTAGGTGAGCATCTCCAGGCCCCAAAGTGGTCCCCAGCACCATTGTTTCCGACTTACTTTCGTTTTCCCCTTGCGCCCACAGCCAGGCCTCTCTGTCTCTCCTGATGGCCTCACAGAACTGGTCCCCCAGGACGGAGAGGAGATACTTGGCTAGGCTGAGGCTGGTGCTGATGTCCTGGGCCCTTCTCTCCCTGCTGGAGATCCTCAGGCATAAACTCTCGCCCTCGGCTTCGTCCAGCGTGGAAAATCCATCCACGCTCAGCTCTCCGCTGTCACAGAACGCCAGCCTAAAAGCAGCACAGAGAGGACTCAGCTATGGTTACAGCAAGGAGAAAACTACAATGTGAGAGAGAGTCCAGGAGCTTCCGAACAGTGAGATCAGCTGGGCAGCAGAGTCTGCTCCCCAGGGACAGGGCAGGAGTCGCATTGCTTGGACATTTAAAACTAGAATTTGGAAGGCCCTGGGGGATCTGATGTAGGGCACCATTCTGCCTTTAGATTGCAAAGTCTTTGGGACAGGGATTGCTTCCTGTTCTGTGTTTGCACAGCAGCTCGCACCATGGGGTCCTGGTCCATGCCTGGGGCTCCTAAGTGCCATGGTAACACACATAATGCCCATCTCATTCCAACTCCTCTACACTTCCATTCCACGCCGCTGCGTTCCCGTCTGTCACCTCCGGTCCCTGATATCCCAACCCAGCATCTCCTTTTGTAATTTAATACTCACTTCTACCCTCTGCTTCCTGGGGGCTGCAGGAATGAGCAAACACCCTGGGTGGGAGAGCCGCTGCCAATAGCAGCCCATGCTCCCCCAAATCACAGCACAGGCTCCCCCCCAGACTCGTTATCTTGCAGGCCCCGGGGGTGCCACTTCTCAGTGCAACAGGAGAACTGAAGAGGACAGCCGCATGCGTGCTCACCTTCGGAAATGCAGGAGCCTACAGAAGGTCTCCACGGGTTCTTCCTCCTCCTCCCGGGGCACGGCACCCGTCCCATCCTTGGAGGCACAAGCACAACACCGCTCAATGCAGTCAGGGAGGGCCATACAGGGAACGCTCTGTAGGTATCGCTTCTCCTTCTGCTCTCCGGCGTCCTCTCCGTTGCAGCTCAGGAGCCCTGGGGAAACAACGTGGGGTTGAGCACCTGCTACGAAGACACCAGCCAAGATTCCTCGCGAAGGTCCTTGCACACCTCGCCTGGGGGGATGCACCAGAAAGACAGCCTAGCAGACTAGTGCAGTGTCACCACGTGAACATATGGAACCCTAGAAGGCGGCAGAATGTCTGATCACATCGGAGTCATTCCCCACAACACCCGAGCCTAATTCCGCCCTATCTCCTACCATACCCTCTCCTGTTCTCTGCCTAAGTTCCCCTCATTCCCTGCAACTGAGGAGCGTGGGTAAATCAGGAAAGATGACAAGGCAAACTGAACAGGCCAAATCCACCTTTGGGGTAACTCCACTGGCCTCACAAGAGAGGCGCTTGGCCCAGCGAGGCTGAGATCCCCTGGAGGTGTCAGAGAGACACAGACAGAGGTGTGGCTGCACAGAGGGTGGAAGGTGGGGTGGAGAGGTAGGTCACTCAAGGCAATGGATGCATCCAGGGGACCAAACAAGATCCTGTGCCCTCTGAGGCTAGCTATCTCCCTCCCCCTGCCTCCCCTTGGCGTCTGCAGCTCTGTCCTCTTCCATATCCTCAAGGCATCTCACTGGCTCCCATACACTGAGCGTCAGATTCAAACTGGTCATCTTTCCTGGCCCTACTTCATTCATATCTGCTGCCATCTCTAACTTGGTCTCCTTTCACATTCGCTTCCCTGCTCTCTCTGCTTTCACCTATGAGCCAGCCTTAATGCCCCTTCTCTGTCCTCGTCACACAGGCATCTTCACCCCTTCTTTTATGCTGCCCCTTAAGCAGGGTTCTCATTTGACTGCAAGTCTTGCAATATTTGGTTTCCCCTGGCCCCAGCTCCAGAAGTCAAGTGATTAAAGGAGAACCGCAGCTTGCATTTGAAACAAAAACACACCGTCATTTTCTAGGCCCTGTGGTGGGGGAGAAAAGCTTGAGAACATGACTTGAGCATGACCCTAAAGGCTCCGGAACCAGAAAGCAAAGAAAAAGCAGCCCCAAATTATTATTTGTAAATCATTCTCATCATTTTGGGGGGCCCTATTCATGATTGCCGAATGCTTGGAGTTGGCAACATGCCGGGAGTTGCATGTGGAATGCTGTTCACAACCCCACCCCGCCCCCCATCACCACCACCAGTCCCCTGGCCATATTCAAATCTCTCCAAGAACCACTAGGCTGTGTCCGTCCCTTACTGGGTAACCGCATGATTACTCTTATTTAATATCTGTGGCCAATCATGATCGGCGCCCCGCTGTGCTGGGTGCTGCACAAACACCCAGGAAAACATAGCCCCCTGTCCCGAAGAACTTGTGATTATTGTTCCCCTCGCCCTCCCTCGCAGCATAGCCTTTTAATGACATGCTCGTATTGCACCACGTTAATTTGCCACGTATGCTCTACGGGGAAGGGACCCCATCTGAATGGGTTTGGAATGCCGTCCCCCGTGGAGAGAGCCCCGGTCCTGCACTCTCCCAGCCCAGCTGGTGTGGAAGGGAGGAGACCTGGGAAGACATTTTAGCCCCCACCACCTTGCACGATGATAAGGATTTAGGGACAAAGTCCCATCTCCTTCTCTCTTGGCTCCCTCCATAACTGAAGAGCAAAGTCAAAGTAATTCCAAATCATGGGCTTTGCTCTTGTCTGTCTTTCTAGTGCGCGTGTGTATTTACATGCATGCACACATATTTTTCATGCATGTGTCTCTTGCGGGGGGGGGGGGGGGGGCGGGTGTCGTTGCATTCTTGTGTACCTGCTTATGTGGGTGTGTTTGCGTGTCTATGTTTGTGCGCGTGTTTCTCAGTGACCAAAGAATGGGAGTTGAATTATATCCTTCATCCATCTGCCTACAGATGCTACACCGTAGAATCGGAATGTCTCCAACCCAATGAAAGTTACCCCAGAACATGACTAGCCTAGGCCAATGCTCTGTGCCGGAGTCATGCTCTGCCCCGCGGACCAGGTCAGCTAGCAAAGGCTGTTCAAGCTGCCACTCTGCAGGGGTGTCTTATGCAATGATGGGGCAGCTGCAGAGCAAGAATTAGCCCCGCGCCACCACGACTCTGGCCTAGCATCCTCCTGTTTCTCTGCTCGGCTACACAGGTTCCACGCGTCTTACCTCCCTCTCCTGCATCTGCTTTCCTTCCCATTGCTGGGAGCACCTCCCTCCGCTCCGGGGCCTCACAATCCATCCTGATGGGATTTAGCGCCTCGTTCTCGGCTGCCTTTGAGCTCTGCTTTGCCGAATAGCAACCCCTGCTGCGGCCTGGGCTCCAGAGATCCTCCCCAGAGACGTGGCTGTGAGGCCGCTTAGCTGTCCGTTTGCCGGATCGGTCTGCTTCTTCGGCACTCTCCTGGCCTTCCCTCTTTAAAGCTTTGAACCTCAGAGGCAAACCCTCTTTGATCTGACCAGGAGCCCCTTTGTCCCCGAGGCAGCTAGCAGGGCATCGGAACTGCTCCGAATGCCTGGTCAGCCAGGTCTTCTTCAGCTTGGTGTGGTGATTGCTGGGAGGGCAGGGCAGAAGGGAGGAAACCTTGCCCCGCTGGATGTCACGTCCTCCCAAGGCTCCGTCTACTTCTCGGTATGGCCCGGGCAGCTCGTTTCTGGTGCCAAAGGAGTTGACAGCATCGCAGCCCGCCCCCTGGCACCTCTGGCAGCATCTTGGGGGGCAGTCCCAAGGGGAGCATTTGCAGGGGAGCGCATGAGCTGGAAGCACCTCCATCCCGGATGGGAACTCTACTTTGGAAAGGGCAGAGGGGTGGGATCTGTCCGTGAGCGGAGACCCAGAGGATTCCTGCAGCACCACCAGGGAGCCAGCCTTCAGGCTTTGGTACACGAGGCTTTCGTCTTTGGACTCGGAGGGCCTGGCCGGTGCTTTGCTGACAGGATAATCCAGAACCAGGGGCTGGCTGGGCCACAAACTCTCTGCCACCTTGTGCTTTAGGTAGAACAGCGGCTGACCCATTTGGCCACGGTTGTTAGGAAGGGTTTGGTCACTGGGAGGGGCCAGTGCCAGGCACCCTATCTGTTCAGCTCCCTTCCGCGTGGGCTCCATGTAGGTCAACTCCATCTCACTCTCTCCATCTCGCTTCACCTTCCCCATCTCATACTGGCCGAGCATCCGAGACTGCGCCCGGTCGGGCACAGGGGCCAGGTCCTTTCCTGTGTGCGGAAAGCCAGGATCCTTCTTCTGGTAAAACTCCTAGAGGGGAAACAGCAAAGTGCTGAGTGGAATCAGTGGGGGGTGTGGGGGAAGACTTTGTCCAGTGCTTGTCCACTGCTGACCTCCAGCCCTAGGACATGAGATGTCTCCAATACCCCTCCCAAAGAGCATGCAATAGATTGCGGAACTAAGGGTTCTTAGTGGGATAGACTTGAGGTTAAGGAACTGGGCTGGGATTTAAAGGGCCTGGGTCCAATTCCTGACTCTGTCACAGACTCTCTGAGTAACCTTGGGTGAGTCATAATCGCTCTGCACCTCAGTTTCCCCATCTGTGAAATGGGAATAACTATACTTTTCCTGCCTGTCTTGTCTAGTTAGACTGGAAGGTCTCTGGGGCAGGGACTGTCTCTTGTTGCCAGATGTTCAAAAGAGCTCAGCGCCCAACAGCATTGTTCTCAGTGGTGCTGCTGGCCACTAGTGTGTGTTTGTGAAGCACCTAGCACACTGCTCTCAGCTAGGGCCTCCCACCCGGTGCCACTGTAACACAAAGAGCAACAGCTGTATCGACTCCAAGCACTTACCTTGTTTCCTGAGCTGGAACAGGTTTCAAAAGCAGACGGGGTCTTTGTTCTTGGATGGGGTGCCAGGTACACCGGCTGGCTCCATGTGCGCGGGTAAGGTGCCCGAAGCCAATCTGGGTCAGTGTACTGGGCCTCTCCCAAGGCAGAGGGGCAGTCCTGGGGCTGGTGAGCCAGGGCTAGGCTGGCCAAGCTATTGCCATAGGCAGACTCAGCTGGAGTGCTTGCTGGTACAATGGAGGAAGCCAAGAAGGGGTTCCTCTCCGCCAGCTTGGCCTCAACCAGGAAGGGGCAGTGGGCGCTCAGGTGGTGGAAGGAAGGGGGGTCTCCCGCGCTGTCCCCAGAGGGACTGGCGGAGTGGAGGGAGTCTTGCTCAGACAGCCGGTAAGGTTTGCCCGTGGCAGCCGGGCTTTGGTTTTCCAACCCAGATAACGGCACGGGGTAGTTGTGGTAAGCGTGGCTGTACAGGGCCAGCTGGCTGGCCAGCATGGCCTCTGTCCACATCGGGCCAGGCCTGTCTTTATTCAGCGCCGCCCAGCTGATATTTACCTCCCCGTTCTTGGGCTCGGAGTGGAGCTGGAACTCGGGTGTCTCCTTCGGTTGCATCCTCCCGGGGAGCTGGTGCCTGGCCTCCATGCGCTTGGAGAAATCTGCTTCAACGGCAGGATGGTAGGGAGAGTCCAGTGCTGTCTCCAGCCCCCCGAGGGTCTCTCGGCCCCATCTCAGACACGGAGAGAACTCCTTCGCCCTCTCGGTGCGCTTCCACAAAGAGGCCTTCTCCCCGGGGCGCAGCGCTGAGTCGGGCCCAGGCACGCAGCTCAGGTCCACCCCGTCCCGACAGCTCTTGGAAGGGATCCCTAGCGGCACACTTCCGCTCCTGCGTGCAGCTCCGACCACGGTCTCTAGCATCTGGCTTTCTTGGGCTCCTCCCTGAGGTCTCCTCCATTTCGGCGCAGCCTCCCCGTTCTTGGCGTCACTTTCCATGGTTTGTTCCCTGTCATGGGGTGCTGACTGTCCGCCCAGGTGCACCGTACCCTGTTGGCAAACAAAACTCAGCATGAGGACGGCAGGGAGTGGTGCTGGGCTGGGTTCGGGACTCGGCATACGGTAGACACCGAAGGTTTCCACAGCTACTAATGACCTAGAAGAGGATGTGTGGGTTTGAGATAGGGGGCTGGCTTATATTCTAGAGCAGGGGTAGGCAACCTATGGCACGGGTGCCAGAGGCAGCATGCGAGCTGATTTTCAGTGGCACTCACACTGCCCAGGTCCTGGCCACCTGTCGGGGGCCGGGGGGAGAAGGGGGCTCTGCATTTTAATTTAATTTTAAATGAAGCTTCTTAAAAATGTTAACCTTATTTACTTTACATACAAAAATTGTTTCGTTATATATTATAGATTTGTAGAAAGAGACCTTCTAATGACGTTAAAATGTATGACTGGCACGCGAAACCTTAAATTAGAGTGAATAAATGAAGACTCGGCACACCACTTCTGAAAGGTTGCCAACCCCTGTTCTAGAGCCACTCAGGATCTGCAGGGAGCTTCTTCACTCACCTGCAGGAGCACGTCACATTGCAGTTTTGAGAACTCTCTCCAAAAACCACGGGCTTCATGCTCATTTGCTCCTCCTTCCACCCCTTTGACAATGGCTCTGTGGCTAGACATTCCCCCAGCTTTCTAGCAGGGTTGGGTCTGATCCTGACCCCTGGATCCAACACCCCCAAAGCTTGGTGAAGTTCAGATCCAGAACCGAACTGTGCAGCTCTGGCCCGTGTCTGATTTCTAGTGGCTCCTCTGCTCAACCTCCCAACTTCCTCTCTGACCTCCCCCCTCCCAGGCACCCCTCATCTCCATGGGGGGGATGGGGAGAAGGGTCCATCTCCCCTCTTCCCTGCCTTGCGTAGGGAATGCATTTGAATCGCTGTGCTACGCTAGGGTGAAATGTTTTGTAACCTCCCCATGCTGAAACTGAAGCTCCCTTGACAGCAGATTGTATAACGCTGGGCAGCTCTCCATGGAGACACACACACTCATACACACGGCCCCACCCTACCACCCCAGGGTGTGTGTACACACCACCCTCTGTAGCACAAACACCGTCCGCGCAGCAGCCGTATGGCACCAGGGAGTGTCCTCTGCACAGAGTACACGGCGTCCCATGCACTGCCCACACCCTGAGAAGCAAGCAATGCAGTCCCCTGTGGAGCTCATGACCTCGGGGACCACGCATCACCTCACCCATTGCAGATAGTAGGTTCTTTACCTCTGCCCTTTGAGAACAGTGGGATGTGGCCTGAGACTGTAGGACAGCAAACGGGCCTGAGAGTAGTTCTGCTGGGGTCCGTGGGTCTGAGTGAATGGAGCACCATCCCCATCACTGACAGGTTCCCCATGGGAAGCAGGAGCGGGAGCCATGAGCCACACAGGCATCTGATGAAGTGGGTTTTAGCCCACGAAAGCTTATGCCCAAATAAATTTGTTAGTCTCTAAAGGTGCCACAAAGACTCCTCATTCCTTTTACAGGCAGGAATAAATAGCATGCACTTGTTCCCCCCTCCAGAGCTCAGTGCACTTTACTTACACATGCAGCTAAACTAGAGCAACAGTCAGAGATGGGGAAACTGAGGCAGAGAGCAGCAGTGGCTTGCACACCACAAATCAGTAGCAAAGTTGGGAGCAGAACCCAGGACTCCTGAGTCACAGGCCCCTGCTCCCATCAGCTCACACTCTCCTCCCTGAGCTGGGAACTGAACCCAGGAATCCTAGCCCTCGCTGCCCTGCTCCAACAATGACACCACACCCACTTGCCCGAGTTGGAAAGAGACGCCAGCAGTCCTGACTCAAAGTGCCTTGCTCCCACTACTAGACCCAGCTCCCTCCCTAAGCTGGGAATAAAGCCCATGTCTCCTGACTCATGGTTTCAAGTTCTAACCACAAGACCATGATGCCACCTCTGGGATTCAGCCCAGCCGCTAGGGAGGCAAGTGGGAGGACAAGGAAGGTTAGAGAGGGCACAGACCCTCCTTAGCCCTTCCACCGGCCCTAGCAACAGGCCGCGTGGGGGGAAGAGGAGGCATTGTGTCGAGTTGCAGAGAGCCATCCAATCATTGCAGCGTGACCCACTGATACCGCGTTGCAATGCTAATGTAGCATTTATAGAGCACTCGTAGCCATTATCTAATTAATCCTCCCTACACGCCTCCTAGAGAAGACAATATGCCAACAAACCTCTGCACTTCAATAGCATCTAAAAAGGCTTTACAAACATTCATTTACTGCACCCCTGTGAGGTCAGTATCATTACCTGGGGAATGGGGAAACTGAGGCAACGGAGTGATGTGATTTGGTAGAGCTGGGAACAGAAACCATAAATCCTGACTCATACCCCCCCTTGCTCTAACCACTAGACAACACACTCTCTCAAAGGTGGGAACAGAACCCAGGAGTCCTGGCTCCCAATCCCCTGCTCTTGCTTTCCAGCTGATGCTATGCCTCTTACAACGCTTTCAGCCTGTTGTTGCACCTATTAACGGATGATGCTCCATGTGAGATCGTCCCTCGAGCCTGGGCAGAGAAAGAAGGACCAACTGAGGCCTGAAGACCCCCTCCAGGGCTCCCAGAGCTCAGCCCCACAGCATGAGCTGCTAGAGAACATGACATGCATGAATAACCCTAGTCCTGAGAGCGTGAGGCGTCAGTCAGCTGGCCAGGAGCCATGGGGCTGGGGGCAGGAGGAGGAAAGGAGCTGGAGAAAGCATTTTGCTGAAGCAGGAAGTTTTACACACATGATTCACCCAGGCCCCCATTATCCCAGGCCAGCTCTCTGTGCACAGACGCAGCATTGATACCACTGGTTCACTTCTGTAGCATCTCTGGTCCCAAAGGACCCTGCTGGCACCGAGCAGCTCCGCAGCGGCTGGATCCACCCCCGCTGGCAGAGAGGGAGGCAGATTCCAACTCCCTGTGCCAGCGAGTCCGCGTGCCCCACCCAGGTATTCACCCCTGGGCGAAGGCTGCTGGTGTTTCCCAGAGGTGGGTGGTTACACTAGGGAAGAGCAGTTCCAGAGTGTGCTGTGAACGCCAGAGGGGCCCTGCCGATAGAAACTCCCCAGGAGGAGATGTACTTCATTGAGGGGCCCCCCACTCCCTCTCCAGAGCTACCTGTTCTGGGACTGCACCGGCTGCCAGTGGGACCCTCTGGCAGAGGAGGGACTGTAGCACCTGGGCCTACCACGACCCCACAGCCCCCAAGCTGCCTCGCTCCCCCAGGTCCAGTGCAGACACCGGTGAAGCTTCAGAAACCCCGTGATGGAAGCCAGCGAAACAGAAGGGCAAATGTAACTCCATGTCTGCAGCAGGTAGTGGAATGCAGCCACCTCTAGGCTGTCTAACCGCTCACATGGGCAGAAGGTGGTCCCCCAAGCTGGGGGACCGAGTGAGAGAGGCTGCCCAGCAATACCCAGAAGTCCGTCCGTGCCTTTCCCTTTGCTAACATTCGGCCTGGGCCATTCTGCCCTGGTGAGATTCCTGCCGTGCCCTGGGATCACGAGGAGATCAAAGTTCTGCTCCAGTCGCTGTTGTCACACGGGGGGCCCCACCTCTGCCAGGGGAGGAATGTACTGTACATCTCTGACCTGCTCGTCTGCAGCGGGCGCTTACGCAGCTGGCTCCCAGCCAGCTTGGCACAGACCTGCAGCCTGTGCCCAACCGTGTCTGCGCGGTGCCAGAGCCCGGGAAGCGGTTGCACTGGCGTAAGCATCCGCCAGCCCCATTCAGCAAGGACAGCCCTTAGCATTGCCTCCTATTCTTGCCCTCCACAGAGGCCCCTTGTCCGATGGAGTTAAAAGGAGGTGGCGAGGTTGAGGGGGGGGATCTCACATGATCCTGTGAGGACTCTTCTGGGGGAACGAGGCAGGGCAAAGCTGGGTTGGATCCCCTGTGCCATGGGTGGAATGGGTTTGGGGGAGAATGGGTTAGCAGGAGCCCCGTGGCTGCCTAGACAGGAGCATACTGCAGCAACCCCAGGGTCTCAGCAGAAGCCAGACTAGGGAGGGCAGCTCTCCGGACACAGCTGTTGGGGGTGGGGAGGAGGCTTGCAGAGCTGCATGGAGTCTGTGAGTAGACCCCTGGCCTTCACTTGCTTGCCCCACCTGGCACTGTCCCTGCCTGGCTCTTGTTTCAAAATGCCACACGCATCGAAATCCATTTCACCGCCCTGCTGTCTGTCCCATCCTGCTTGCTGGGCTCTCCCTCAGCCCCTGGTTCCATTACCATGGGGCTGAGGGTGTCGCTCCTTCCCCATTGCTTGCCCAGTGCACTGCATTTACATTGGCTGTAATCCTGGAGGCTGATCCCCCTGTTTATTGGCAGGACAGGTCTACACCAGGCAGGTGCCGAGCAACCTTCCCCCACACCTCTAGGGGTGAAAGCGGAGTTTGGTCACCATGGCCCAGTCCAGCCTCGACTCTCACTCTGCTTAAACTGCCCAAGGTTGCCAGCTGCAGGGGTGGCTTTGTATTGGGGGCACTTATCCCCTGGGAAATCCAGCCAGTTTATTACACAGAAATGCCCAGAGACCTGAGACAGCCCGCTGGGAGAGCGGATAGACCACCAAAGAGCCAGCAGAAGGCAACAGCTTTCCTCTGGGCTGGATCTGAACCATCAGCCTAAAAGCAAAAGGCTTTTTAGCCCACTCCCAAACCCCCAGCCCACACAGTCCCACCTCCATTTAAGTCACAATGCTATTGTTATTAACATCTCTAGTAATCACCTGTGATGGTGCTGGGCTGATCCATTTAGGGAGCTCCATGCATGACCCTTATTCAGTTTCCACCTCCATCGTATCCCAGCTGGTGGGACGCGGCACTCCAAAACGAATAGGCTGCAGTTTCGAAGGATCAGGGAGCACGGCTTGGAGCTCAGTGGCCCCACAATATGGACCTAAGCCAAGGACAGCGTCTTCAAGAAGCAAGGCAGATTGAGAGACTTTAGATCCATTGACTAAAAGGATCTGGCTCTGGGATTTGAAGCAGGCAGAAAGCAACCCGAAGGGCTCCTTGGATGTTCTTCTCTGAATTCTGGAGCTGGATTTCTTGATCCATTGGTTTGGGAGTCTCAGTATTGTTCCTTCCAAAAGTCCTTTGATTAAGTCTCTCTCCAAGTGTGCTCTGGGGTGGTGAGCTATGGGGAAAGAGCTGTTACAGGGAAAGCTATGAGAAGGCAGAGGAGAAAGAGAGAGGGGACTCCCTCATGCCTAAGGGCCATCCAGCCTCAGATATCTTCTGGCAGAAAGAGGAGAGGAGAAATTTGGGGAGCTCTGCTCCCCAAACGCCAGCCACCCACAGAGAAGAAGGGAGACTGCAGCCTCCGAGGGCTCCGTACCAGAAGAGAACTCCTCCAATTACTCATCCGAAATAATGAGGGGACGCATGAGCAAATTACTCCGAGCTCCTCCCTGCCTCTGTGGGCCCCAGCCAAGGTAGTGTCTGCATTGTGCGCGTCTGGCCTCTTTGCCAACCTGGGGCAGGTATGCCCAGTTACTCACTCTCCTCCGCTCCAAGAAAGCTCCTTTTGTTCCCAGCACCAGCCTCCCAGCTCAGTGTCAAGGTGTAGGCTTCTGATGAGAGAGTCAGGCTGGGCCAGATCGCAACCTTCCGGATGCCACACCCTGCCGTGGGCAAAGTGGAACCAAAGACCCTAGCAATCAGAAATGCTGAGCTCCGCAGCCCCAGAACTGGGGGAAAGGGCACCGTATGGCCAAGGAGCTACAGGGCCCCGAACAGAAGAGGGAAGGACTGGAATGCAGGGGTCACTGCAGGCTAGACTGGAGGGGCACTGGCAGAATGCGGCGGGGAGGCCAGGACTAGAATGACAGGGGGTGTTGAAGGGTGGGATTGAAGGGCACTGGCAGAATGGGATGGGCAGATAACAATGGGAACCGTGGGATGGAGAAGCTTTCACAGCACTTGTAAGACCCTCACTTTCATCAGCACAAAAATTCTTCCCTTTCGATGCTTATGCCCCCCTCCCCCTCAATATATAGGAAACAGACAGGTGACTGGATCTTCTAATCACAACAGGGTATATTTCTAAAACTCCCTTCCCTAGAAATCTGTTGGTGGGGATGGGTTAGAACATGAGTTCATTACCCCGCCCCCAGCTATTTCTCTGCCAGCCGAATTCAAATGCCCCGGAATCTGTCCATTTCTCTCCGTCTTTTTCCACAGCAGCTTTTTGGAGCTGCCCCAGGTTCCAACTCCCAAGCACATTCATGCTGATTTGCTCCCAGATTCCCCAAATGGTTTGCAATCAATTGTGTCTTTCAAGAGCTTTGGTACTTTGCATGACCAAGAGACAGGCCCAAACCACGACGTTCATACAATCATGAGGCTGGAAGGGACCTCCAGAGACCATCTAGCCCAGCTCCCTGTGCTGAGGCAGGACCAAGTAAACCTAGCCCATTCCTGACAAATGTGTAACAACCTGTTCTTAGAAACCTCCAGCTCTGGATCTCAGCAGCATCCCTGCCACCCCATTCCTCCGTGCACAGTTTAGGGTTAGTGGAAATCCAGAATTTGGAGCTGTCCTATTATAAAGATAAAGCAAATTTACAAACTGCAGACCTGGGTTTGGATTTGGGGGGCAGGGAAGGGGATACGGTATGGGATTCAAGAGAAGCTCATTCTCCAATAATAAAGAATTTTCCCCTAATGGAAACTCCAGCAAATGGGGTGTGCTCACACATGCTGTGGTATGCACCCCAATTCCAAAATGCCCACCCGCCATCTCCAGAAAGCTGGGCAAAACCTGGGATGACTTAACGCACTGTCTTGAAAAACTAGGATGAAGTTCAACGGGACCTGGAAATGAACCCCCATGCTACATTTCAGTTTGCAACCTCAAAACCCAACCAGTAGGGCTTTGCAAACCTCCACACCTACCCTTGGGTTTGCCTGATCTTTATCCTACCCCTTGCTCCCATCCCCTCCATGCAGTTCCTTTCCTGCAAAACACACATGCACACGCATACACACACACACGCGCGCACGCCTTCTAGTTGGGTAGAGTGCCTCTTTCTTGCAAGAAATGAGCTGGAGTTCGCAAAAACTTAGCATTTCACCAAACAATTGGGATGGAAAGAAAGCTTGTGATTTTAAAGGCGATTCTGGCAGCTCGGGATTTTTAATCAAGAGCATGAGGCAGTTATAAAGAGTGTCTTAGGGAAGCATTATCTCCCCCAGTGCCAAGGAAAGTGCGGTGACGGACGCGTGGGAGTAAAGAAGAGGAAACATTGTAGCCAGTCTAATACATGAAATGTTTTCTTGGACCTTTTTGCCCAAGGTGGTCCATTCACACACACACACAAAGTACACCCCTATATACACCATGCATCCAGGCACACTCAAACGGACATGCCTATATAAATACACAGCAAGAGCCTGTCTTTTTATGCTGTCTTTGTACAGTGCCTAGCACAGTCCTGTAGGTGCTACCATGGCACAAACAATACATTATAACATATGCATACCTGAACACTCAGAGACATACATGTATACACAAACTACAAATCTCCATGCACCATATGTACATGCATGCATAGTCACCCAGACATACATATATACAAATACACATCTCCACTCACACAGAAAGAGATGGACGCAGGCAGAGAGACGTGCACATAAAACATATACAAGCCACATATTTCATAAACGCATATTTTCACACTCTCTCTCAGACACACAGTTTATACTCATGAGCAGTGACATATACATGAACTTGGACAAATATTCACACAGGCACCATGAACACAGGCTCATATTTGTGGCTAATACTAATAAATAATAAATTATAAATATCTTGTGTTTCTCTAGACCCTTTCTCCCCACAGGAAGCCATAGCCCAGTCGTTCTCAAACTTTTATACTGGTGACCCCTTTCATATAGCAAGCCTCTGAGTGCAACTCCCCTTATAAATTAAATACACGTTTTTATATATTTAACGCCATTACAAATGCTGGAGGCAAAGCGGGGTTTGGGGTGGAGACTGATAGCTCGTGACCCCCCATGTAATATCCTCGAGACCCCCTGAGGGGTCCTGACCCTCAGTTTGAGAACCCCTGCCATAGCCCTTTGCTACTCTATACAGAGGGCGCCAGGGAAATGCAGCCACTTCTGGGCTGGAGGGCAGCAGCCACAGCATCTTCTCTAACAGCTGGGAATCTGAGACACCCGCTCAAACCCCAACGCGTAAGGAAAGAACCGTGGGGACTTGAATATTCAGGCAGAGCAGACAAGGCCGCGGTTGTCTGATCCACACACGCGAAAGTGCCCAGAGCTCAGTGTATTTGCATGGAAATGATGCCGGACTTGCTGGGAGAGTTACTGTTAGGCTTATGTAGAGTGTGGGGGTTTCCTCCCCCACCCCCACGTTATATAAACATGACAGCCAAGCAGTTACATATGCCACCCATCCACTCGCCCCACACAGCTCCCCTCCACCTCCTCTATGTGCAGTCACCTCTGGAGGTAATTGCAGCAGTGGGGGCTCATCTTGAGGTGCAGGGGAGGCCTTTGGCGGATGGCACTCTGGTGGGGTGGGAGGGTGGGTGAGGGGAGGACATGGCCGTGGGCTGAGCAGCATGATTAACATCAGGCCACAGGCCGCCTCCTTAAAGCTCAGCAGCTGCTGTGTGGTCTGGCCTTGAGGAGCAGCATTATTATTAACCCTTCCTGAATCTAGCCGGGCTGGGCTAGGTGCCAGAGCACTGACAAGGCTCTGTGGGGAAAGGTGGGTTCTGGGCCTAGCACAGGGCCACGGAGCATCTAAACCCCTATGAAAGGGGGAGAGCGCACAAGGGGAACCAACTCCAGTTCCCATAGCAACCACCAGTGCCAGAGCCACCCCCTTAGCAACCTCCTCAGAACGGACACACGTTCCCTAGCAACACACCCAAAGGACATAGGGGTCCACTAGCAATGCCCCAAATGAACAGGCACCCCATAGCAACATACCCAACAGGGGGACATGCACGCACGCAAACCCCTACCAGCGTGCCCAACAGGGGGGTACAGGCCCTTTAGCAATTCATGCATAGACCATGCCCCCTAAAGAGGAGAACACACATCCCCTAGCTATAGCCTCAACACTTCAGTATATCCTTCAGTATATGGGAAAGAGGAGACAAGGGAGAGAGGGAAAAGACGTCCTGGTATGAAATAACCTTCGCAACTCTTCACTGGTCCATGCATGTGCGTGCACGTTCGTCAGATACCAGGGCAATGACTGGGATCTTTATATATACGTCAGACTGGATTTCCCCTCTCCCTTGGCCGCATGCTACCCATTGAGACTGTAAATTCTCGGACGGAGAGCATGCTAGTGCCTCACGAGCACTAAGTACGTAAATAAATAATATGAGAGAGCGCTCGCATGTGCCCAACATTTGCATGCGGGCCGATGGCAGAGTGCTGCGTACCCATACGATGGAAACGTATGTACCACACTGTGCAAGTCTTCGTCTGTGGATCACCTTCTATGTCCATGTGTATCCATCCATGCACGTGGGCACCTGTTTGTGTGTGCGTGTCTGCATCGGTGCCAGCATGGGCATGCCCTGGCATGCAGGCGTGGGTGGGTGTTTGCTGGCGGGGTAGCGTGCATGCCCGGGGGGTATGTCGGAGACTGCTTGACGTCGGGAACTCAACGAGTCCAATAAAAAGCCAGAGACAGGCAGTGCCTGAATTTGGACTTGGGCCCACCGCAGCCTGGCTGCCCTACCTCCCAGCACGCTGAGCTGCCCCAGATCCTCCCTGGAGAAGGGTTAAACAAATACAGTGACTCAATCCCAACAGAAAAGGAAGGATTAAAAAAAAAAAAAAAAAAAATCACCAGCCCCATGCCAAGAAAACAAAGACAAGACTCTGATGATCATGGCCCCTCTGCCAAGACCTTTCATGACTGAGCAAAGCGTTGGAGCCAGATTATATTTGATTCCTTCCCCACTAACTTTCCTGCCACCCCACTCTCTTCCCGAAGCCTGTACTCACCAGCTCATCAACAGCCCCACACCAACCCACGGCACTCAGAGGTGCTGGAGAGAACATTGCAGGAGGAGCTCCTGCTTTCTGACCACTCAACGGTGCAGGGGAGGCGTGACCAGACTCTCAGGCACTTGGGCATGCATTTGGTGAAGACAAGACACAGCTCACCAACTATCTGCAGGCAGGGCTGCCCTTTCAGCCCCACGGTGCGGCCCTTGTTGAGCCGCTGCAAGAATCATTCTTCTGCACAGATGGCGCCCCAGCAAAAGGTAGGGCCAGAGGACCAGGGAAAGGATCAGGCATTGGCTTGAGGCATCAATGCTTCCTTCTTTGGAGTGCAAGACGGTGGTGGGGGAAGGCTCTCTCCCCCTCAGCTCTCCCAAGGGCAGCTGCAGCCTGTTGGCCGTCACATAACTCCAGGAAGTTTGGTTCTCCCAGAAAGGTGGGGCGAGGGCAGGGTTGGTACAGGGCTCAGAACAGCCCGGGCCAATTCCCAGGGCCCTGCTGGGTTTGCAGCTCTGACAAAACCCGGAGGGGAGGGGAAATTAGGTCTAGATAGGTGTAAAACGATTACCCTGGTGAAGCCAAAAGTGCATCAGGAGCCTGGTTAATAAATCGAGTTTACTATGGTAGTGCCTAAGAACCAGCCAAGAGTGGAGCCCCACTGTGCCAGACACCGCACAAACACAGACAAGCAGGCAGTCCCTGCCCCAAAGAGCTTACAAACCAATGGACAGGACGGACACCGGGGAGAACACACACGCAGAGTGAACAATGTGATGGCAGCAAATGACCACGATTTTGGGGGGCGGTGGGAGTGAGTTAGGAAGAGTTCAGTTAAATGGGAAGGGAAGCGGGGACAGGGGAGTGGAGAAGAGGGGATGGGGAGCAGATGTGGAGTGAGGCTGAAATGGAGAGGGTTGGTGCAAACAGCCCATAAGCACAAAGCAGAAGGAGTCCAGCTGAAACTGCAGCAAGTTCTCTGAATGTCCAGAGGTCCCAGCTTTGGCTGATTCTGCTCTACTCCTAGCAGCTGGAGCCTTTGGCTGGCTCCTCTCTGCAGTTTTCTCCCCAAGGCCACATGGCTGGGGTGGAAGGGGCCCCCGTGGGTGCTAGATTCCCCACTCACTCACTGGGAACTGGGGTCTGTCTCGGCGTAATGGGGCCAAGGGCCTGGGGTAAGCAGAGAAAAGCCAACCCGCTACTCCAAGACAATCAATGGCAACTCCTTCTGAACAACAGATAGTCCAGCCCCAGCTCTGTCCCTTCCACCTCCTGCACACAGGGGTATCCAGCAAACCTGCACTGGGCCCGAATGGGACCTTCCACCTAGGGTAAATGTGAAAAACCGGGACGGGTGTGTGTGTGTGTGTATGTGTGGGGGTAATAGAAGCCTATATAAGAAAAAAAGATCCAAAAATCGGGACATCTGGTCACCCTACTTCCACCGGCCCAGAGACACCTCCACCCCCCAAGCCGGAGGAGCCAATTCAGAGCGACTCTGGATCTGACCAGGAGCTAGAGAGCTGGGCCCTGCCTGGGTGGGGATTTGTTGTGAACGGCCTTGCCCTAGGCCTGAGTTCTGCCAGGCCACTGGCGGTTACTGAATATCAGGGAGCCAGCAGGAAGCTTTTGCCCTTATAGGTTGGACAGCTTCTAAGAGGCAGAGGTGGGTCAAATCCCTCCCCGGGGTAAGCAGGCCCAGCCCCTGCAGCAGTCACGGGGTGCTGTGCCTCTTGCTCTGGGGCTGAATTGGGCCAATACAAAAGAGAGGAGAGAGAGAGAGAGAGAGAGTGCAGTGAGCGAGTCAGAGGCAACCCGACTGGCAGCTCCCCAGCGACTGCTATTTTAGCTGCTCTGGGACCGGGTCAGAACAGAGGGACGGCAGCTGCCCAGGTGTGGGTTCCACCTGGTTTGGCGCATTTTTTTTTTTAAAAAAAAAGGTGAGCTGAGGAGCTTTAATACCAAATGGTATAAACAAAAAGCCAGAGAAATATAACACTCCCCCTGCCCGCCCCGTCCCAGGACAGCAGCTCCTGAATTAGAAACCTCAGTGACCTCCCCTGCTTAACCCCCTTGGCACCAAAGCCTGGGTGCCCCGTGAAGAGTCGGGGCTCGCACGCTGCACTACAATGGTGAGGGATGAGCTGGAGCTACAGGCTGGCATTGCCCAGCAGGAAACGCCCTCCTGGCATGGAGGGGGGACTCCAGGGCAGCTAACCCGCTCGGGCTCAGATGGAGCGCTGCAGCTGACAGGCTGCCATTTGGGGCGCGGACAGTAAGGATAGAGGAGGGACAAGGTGCCAGGGAGAGATAGGGAAGGTCTAGCCCTAGCCTAAGTGCCCATCTATGGCAGGAGGAGCCCTGAAGTTTCTAATGCAAAAGGCTAGTTCCTTCTTACAACATGCTCCTTAGAGATGGCTGGGAAGGATGAAGGAGCCACTGAGCCTGGCTCGACCCGAACCAACCCACCACATCCCCCCTCCTGAAAGCCCTGGTGGAGCAGCATCACCCCTTTTCCCTCTCCCGCCTCTGGGATGGATTCATTCCCCTCGTGTTCCAAACTTGGCTCTGCAGAGGAGAGCCACACGCGTGTCCCCCCTACAGTGCAACCCAGGCCAGCTCCTTGGGGCCAGTCCTAACAAACAATATCTCAGGAGCAGATTATCTCGTGGTTAAATCTCTCCCGGCCTCTCTCTTTCCTCACCATGCAAAACGGCAACAAGATTTCCCCCTGAGCATGTCCAGATCGCTTATCACAGCAGCCCCTTGTCCGGGGCACTCTCGCTCACAGCTCCTTTATTTCCTCCCTCTATACGATTCCCCCACCCCTTTCCCTTCCCTTAATTTCTCTGAACACCCAAGCCCTGTAAGTGGATCCCTGCCGGAAAGCCAAACACACACACACACACACACACACATCGAAAATCAGGCCAGCATGGACCTACCTGAGGCTATGAAGGTGATGAAGATGAAGGAGAGTGGGGAGAGGAAGGGTAGGGGGGAGAGGAAAAGAGACCTTCCTTCCCCTTCTCCCTCTGAGCACCAGCTGAGATGGACAAGAAAGCTATTGCTAATCTGCACCCGGTGCTTGAAAACGTCAAACCTTCAGGAGTCTGAAAGCTGCAGCGGAGCGGAGGGCATGAGAGGACATCCACTCCCACACGAGTAGCTTTCTGGGAATTAGGGACACAGCCCAACTGCTCTGGCAGCTTCACTCCCCTTCAGTTCTGGCTGACGGTACGGCTTGCTCGTCCCGGACAGCTGCTGAATGGGAGTCACACACGCGAACTCCCACTGCCGGGGCTGGGGGGGTGGGGATGTGGGGTGGTGGGAGGAGGATGGCACGGGGGCAAACGGGGAAGGCTGATATCTAGCATTAAAGCAGTGCATGGCAAGCCTTATCGCATTAGTCTTCCCAGCAATGATCCCCGCTTTTACCGATGGGGAAATCGGCATGGGGCGATGAAGGGACACGCCAAAGGCCACACAGCAAATCTGTGGCAGGAGTAGGAATAGAACCCAGGGGTCCTGATCCCGTAGCCCCCACTACCCTAAGCAAGAGGCTTCACTCCCTTGCAGAACTGAGAAGACAACCCAGGAGTCCTGATACCCAGTGCCACTATGCTAATCAAGGAGTCGCACTGTCTCTCACAGCTGAGAATAGAAACCAAAAGTCCTGTGCCCAGTGCCCTTTCCACACACACCCCCTCCTGGCTCTAACCAATAGTTCATGCTCCCCTCCAAGAGCCAAGAAGTGGCTCCCAGTCCCCTGTTCATGCCTCATGACCATGCTACCTCACTGTAGGGAGATGGCTATTTTTTTAACCTGCCTTCTCTGCCTTTTCCTTATAAGGATGGCCAAGAGCACGCAAGTGTCAAGAGACATTCAGTCACTGACACAGCACAAGAACGAGGGACATACGGCGAATGGGTCTGAGAAGAGAGGGGCGGTTTCTGGACTTTGGGGGTGTAGTAAGTGTAATTTTTTTTCATAGTACTAATAAGTCACAAGAACCCTACTAGAATCAGGTGTTCGGTAGCCTCTTAAAGGAATGAGCCTGGTTAAAGGCATGGCGCCTCTTAAAGGGATGAGTCCAATCAGAGACCTTGCATCTCTTAAAGGGATGAGCCTGGGGAAAAGCAGAGGACTCCTTAAAATAAGACAAAAGGTAGAGAGGCCTACAGGCTGAGCATACAGCCTCACTGCAGCAGGCACATGTGCCAGCAGACTCTGCCGTGCATCAAGGCGGCCTTTAACACCCTCTGCTGCCTCAGCAACAGGGTCCCTCCACCGTCAGTTTCTTGTTACATCCCGGGTTCCCAAAAGCAGGCGCTGAGCATTGGCTGGTGTCCCAAACACTCGGGGATGGGGCAGACTCGCACCCCTCGCATTCCAGACTTGGCTCTGCAAAGGAGACGCGCACGCGCGTCCCCCTGCATCGCAACCCAAACCAGCTCCTTGGGGCTGGACCTAACGAACGACACCTCAGCAGCAGATTATCTCGTGATTAAATCTCTCCCAGCGAGGCGGGGAAGGGGGTGGCAAAGAAAGGCCCTATCCTGCTTCTCCAGCAGCCCTTGAATGTTGTGCTCCCCCTGGGCGCGTGTACATCCCCTGCCCAGTGGGGACTCCTGGTTATGGAGATAAGTGGCATTAACTGGGTTCAAATACCTTGATGCAATTAAAAGCTCCTCCTGGGGACTGAGGGCTTAGAAAGCCAGCCCAGGCCACAGGTATAGCTCCACCAATCACGAGCTCTGTGCTGTTTCCCTCGCTGGAGGTTGCCAGCCCCCTGGGAAATCAATGGCAGCTATCCAATGGCTGCTGTCTGCCTTGCCCTTAATCCCTGCTCCCACTAACTGGGCAAGGGAGCCGGGAGACACATCTTGCTCCATCCCAGCTACAGCCTTCCTCCACCAAGCACTTCCCCATTCCTTCCTCTCTCCAGGCTTGCCAGTCAGGCCCACACCCTGCCCAGGCTAGAGGAAGATGCTGAAGGCCTGCAGGACAGCAGCGACTGGTGCATCGTGGGGCAGTAGACCAAGCAGCACTTGCCCCAGTGGGGCTACCATGCCAGCAATCCCCACGCATGCAGAGAGTGCACCAGAGACCAGCTTAGTGACAGTGTAACGAGCCTTACTTGAAGCTAGCCTCATCCTTACGGTGGGGTGACTAACTATACACTGGGTGGGTGTGTGGGTGTGCGTGCGCGCAGGCAGGCACCATGGTGCTTAGCACGGCGCATCTCTCTAGTGTAGACCAAGGCTTCCTAGAGACACTGTCCTCAAGCCAAGCTCCTTTCCTGTCCCACTCCAATGACCGTCTAGGTTGCAATTACAAATCCCCAGGGCATAAACTTGGGAAAATTCAGTATCCCAGCCAGTTCCTGCCTTTCTCCATGGAAAAAAAACAACTGCCAGCATCCCAGGCTGCATGGGACCAATTGCTAGAGGGCACAGAACAGCTGCTGTTTTCTCTGGCTTCATCTCCCTGCTGTGGGAGAGAAGCTCTCTGCTTTGGGGATTCGCCCCACAAACCCTGATCTGGGCTCTGAAGGGCACTGGGGCCAGTCACCCAACAACAGGGCTGGCCTCACCGGGTTTGAATGCAGAAGAGGTTCCCAGAACCAGGCAGCAGGGCACTCTTTCATCTCTAATGGGGTTGATCACAGCGACTAGGGCTGGTCAGAAGTTTCCAGTTGGGCCGTTTTCCCACCGGGAAATGTGGATTTGTGGAAAGTGAAACATTGCACAGAGAAGAGCGTCGATTTCCACAACATTTTGTACAGAGGAAAATGCAACAGAGCGTTCCCATAGAAGTCGACCGGGGTCGTTTCAGAATGGTTTTTTGCTTCTATTTTTGAAGGAAGTTCATTATCCAAATATAACAGCAAATTTTTAAAAAGTCAACATTGGAATGAAACATTTTGATTCACCCAAAACAAATGGGGGAGGGGGGGGGCGGATTTTGGTTTTGCAGGACATTTTGATTTTTTTTAAAATTTTCATTCCATTTCAGAATGAGGGAAAAAAAAGGGGGAAAAAGTTGGTTCCTGCCTTGCACCAGGTTACCGGTTCAAATCCAGCCCAGGGCAAAATGTGATTTTGGCAGCCCCTCCGTGTAATGAGTTGCTGGGTCTCAATTCATGTCTCGGTGGGATGGAACACCCCTGGGGAGAGACATCCTGTATTTATTGGAGTGGCAGCAGCAAGGCAAGCTTCTCCCATGTGCCACACCTAGGGTGACAAGATGTCCCAATTTTACAGGAACAGTCCCGATATTTGGGGGGTTTTCTTATATAGGCTCCTATTACCTCCTACCCCCTGTCCCAATTTGCCACACTTGCTGTCTGGTCACCCTAGCTGCACTCTGCCCTAAGGGACTCCCATTGGGGCGCAGGGGAGAGAACCCGCACCACGGCTTATTCCTTCCTTGGCGTCTTTGCTCAGACAGTCAACAAGGGGACCAATTAGCGCCTGTTTGTAGCCAAGGAATGGCTGGGAGGTAGATCAGAACCACTTTAGCACAGGCAAGCTCTGAGCTCGAACTAATTGCCTGCCTGTTGCGTGTGTTCAGACGCTAACGTTGTCACTCCCCCCACCCTTTGGCATCAGCTGAAACCAATTATCAGCTGGTTTATATCCAGGTTCCAATGCAGGCAAATAGCCATGTCACAGTCTCATGACAACATGCCCCTGGTCTCTCCACTGTGATGCCTTGTACAGAGCATGAGGCCGGCTTCCAGCAATACAGAGAGAAATTCAGAGCACAGGAGGCATCCCATGGGGAGTGGGCTGAGCTCCATGCCTTGCTGGGCTGAGCCAGTGGGGCTAAAGGGACAGATAAGAACTCAGCCCTGCCCCTCTGGAGAGGCGGACTCTCAAACAAAAACTCAAAAGGAGAGAAAGCAGAGGGAGCGAGGGTCAGACACCCCTGGGCTGAAATACCCCACCATGGAGGCCTGCAGATCCACCCACAGACCCCAGCATCCCACCACAAAGGGTTAATAGAAACTGGGAGTGGGATCCCAGGACCCCTGATCTGACACACTTGGACTGTTTGAAAGCATCAGAGGGTATCTACAGGCAGAAGGATTTCCCAGCTACTGCCTGTTTGGCTGATTTCTGTAATGATTTTCCACAGGTGTCTGGTCTTTGATCTATTTCATGTAATGGTTTAATCAGCTTGGTTTTGCTGTATACAGTTTTGAGTTGGGAACACTGACAATAAGCAAATGAACGGTCTCAGATCCATGTTTGCAAGGGCGACCCAGGAATCTCAGCAGTTAGACTTCGACACTACGCTTAGGGAGTACAGTAAGGAGCGCCACAGAAAAACGTAAAATAGGAAGACGGACAGAGGGAGGAGTACCTATAGTGAAAGAGAGTGTGTAGGGTGATTAGACAGACAGACACAGGCAAATGGTTCAGAAATCACTTCTCCCCAGGGATTCATTATAACCCTGTGCTAACTGCATGGAACCCCTCCTGCTGCTGTTTCATATCCAGATGCCCTAGTCTCTGCTGTACCTAGTTCTCCAGGTGGGGAGAGGGTTAAACACCAATAAGCCAAGCAGAACTCCAAGGTGCCCAGCTCCCTCCGCATTTATATTTCCCATAGCAGTGGGATATAGCTCAGCTCCATCCTCGGATTCAAGAAGTTCCCCCAGAGCATGGGGGTGCTCAGGGCTAGCTGTTGGCTTGGCTGGGGTTCATCTCTGGTGTTCCAGGGGCTATTTTTCCTCTAGCAGCCGATTAACACACGTTCTGGATTTCTTCCAGCGTTTTCCCCACCCGGAGGCTGGAGCAGCCTGAGCAGACCAGACCTGGAGGCCCCCCATAGGCGACAGAAAAATCCTGTCAGAAACAGAAACAACACCCCCAGGCTCCATATCTAGCCCCGGTCAGAATGACAAACAGTGTCAAAACTCACGTCCAAAGGGGAACAGCCAGTGCTTTCACTGCGGCAGCTGGGGCTTCCTGCGTTCACTCCGAGCCTCCCTGCCATAGGAGCATGTCGAGGGAGATGGGTGCTGCCGGGGAGCCATGGGTCTCACCTGCCCTCAGCCAGTCACCCCTCCTCACTTGTCCCCGAGACACCCATTCTAGGCGTCGTCACCTAGAGAGCATTAGGAAGGGCAAATGAGCAGCCTGCACCCAGGTGTGCTGGTAAGCCGTGGTTAGAGCAGGGGACTGGGAGTCAGGATTCCTGGGTTCCATTCCTGGCTCTAGGAGAAGTGCATTCTAGTGCACAGATCCTCAGCCAGGAAGGTCATGACTCTGGAAGGGGAGGGATGGTAAACAGGTGTCAAGGGGTTGTGACCACTATGATTACCCCTGCCATATTGCTAAATGGAAGTGAGGCCCTGGAATGTCAAAGGTTCAGAACCATGACTTCAGTGGTTAGCGCAGGGGTACTGGCGGTCAGACACCTGGTTTCTTTTCCCAGCCCTGCTACTGGAGTGGTGTCTAGTGGTTAGATCACATGGCCTGGGTTCTATTTCAAGCTCTACCACTCAGACACTAGGGCAAGTTACTTCCCCTGTCCGTGCCTCCATTTCTCCTTTTTGTCACATGAGGATAGTCATGCTGACCTACTGCGCGGGGAGTTTGGAGGCTTAACGTTTGCAAAGCGCTTAGACATATGCAGTGGAGCGAGTGCTGTAGAAATTCAAAGGATTGAATATTATTATGAATTAATGCTGCCAGAAGACACAGATCCCTCTCCACTTCTATACCAGGTGAGCTTTTTATAAAGACAGACTTTAAAAAAAAAAAAAAACCCAACAAAAACTAAACCCTTCAGTTTGCTCCAATCCCAGTTTGTGATCCAGCCGGATCCAGAACACAGAGAGCTGGCTACCCTCATCCATCTCCTATACCTCTGCAGCTCATGAACCTAAGGGGAACCCCGTTACAACCCCTGAAGGCTATTGCTTTTAGTACTTACTGGTACAATCCTGATGCTGCCCTGGCTGGCACCTTCCTGAGGGCATGTTTTTGGTTAAAAAAAGGTGGTGTTTGGGGATGTGGGTCCCCAGAGAAGGGACAAAAGGGGCTAGGAAATAGAAAAGGAACATAGGTTCCCCTTACGAATGTGGAATACAGACTCCTTTAACAACCCCCACATCCCCTTGTCATCTCTGTCACTCCACCTTTCAAACCACATCCTTTCCCCAGCTCTAAAATTCCCCCCTCCAAACTACCTTACCTCTCAGACCTCATCTCTGACAAACCCCGGCCAGCCTCCTCTCTGCCCCCTCAGCCTAATCATCCCCCACACCCTAGGTAAGCAACCTGCAGGCTCTGGGCCATGTCCTTCTGAGAAACCAGCAGCTGGCACGCACCTGGCCTGGGAGCTTGGACCAGAAGTAAGTTTTTTGGGGCATGGGAGTTGTGACTCCCTCACCCTTCTTCCCCACCCCGAGTTGGTCCAGCCAGAGCAGAGGGAGCAGTGAAAGGAGCTAAGTTCTCACACCTACCTGAATAGAAGGTATTCCCAGATCCTGGAGAGGGGACTTCTACCCCCTGCCACCTGGACCACCCTGGGCTCGGGCAGTCTCAGAGCAGCCAGGGATTGGGTTTCTCATTGTGTCTCCTTGCCCTCCCTGTTGGTAGCATAGCCTGGGAGCCAGCTGAAGGCTCTGCAAGCTGCCAACAAAGAGGCTGCATTTAAACAACAGACATAATTATGCTTTTGATACCGTCTGCTAAAAATACAGCCCTGTGCAGTGCTGCGAGCCATGTGTGTGCAGGCTCACATGGCCCCTGAATGGCAGCAGCTGACTCAGGCAGGGGGAAGGGGGGGGGGCCTGTGCAGAAAGGAGGAGGGAGAGGCAGAGGGAGGTGAGGGAGGGAAAGGGAGAGACAGCCAGGCATGGTTGGACACACACAGAGTGAGGGAATCCAAGCCAGGCTTCAGTGCCAGTGTCAGATGGGGACAGGGCTCCCTCCGGCAAGGGCTTGTGGCGTCTGTACCAGTCTTAGATGGTGGTGGGGCTCCCTCAGGCTGGATCAGGGCCAGTCACAGGGGGGCAGGGGCTCCCTCAGCATATGGGCTCAGACCAGGCAGTGCCCCATCCATCTGGGCTGGTAAGAGAGGAATCACAGAAAGGAGTTTGGCTTGCATCCCTCCCTCTGCTCTGCCGGGCATCACAGGAGACGTAGACCTTCCTGCAAATGTCCCCAGGAGGGTGCAGAAATCTGGGGTGGCTGCTAAGAACCAGTGCGCTCCTAGGCTGCATGGTGAGAGGGATGGGCAAGGACGGGAAGAGCCATGCAGTCAGCAGGAAAGTAGCCTCCATAATTCCCCTTCCCAGCACTCAGCAGCTCTCTCTCAACTCCTGCTCTGGGCATCCAGAAAGAGAGAGGGAGGAGATGGAATGGGGAGGGGGGTCCTAGGAGGCAGAGCAGAGGAGGGTTCTATCAGTGAGAGGGGTGGGGGAAGGGGAACAGTCAGGGATCAGAAAGAGGAGAGTGGGGAAAAGGGGGAGAGAAGGGAACAGGGGGGAGAGGGGATGTTGGGGATTGCCAGTATACAGCTGTTTGCAGTTCCTTGGGGAACAAGAGCTCCTGAGTACAGCTCCAAGGAGTGTCCCCCAGGGCTCCATCCATCTCTCACTTCCCTGCTCCTCACACTGGATCCCACTCCTGTCCCTAACCCAGACACCCAACTAACAGAGCACAGCCATTCAGGGCAGAAAATTCCTAGCACCCGAGGCAGGAAGGAAACGGATCACTGGACTGAAACTGCCCCTTTGTCTGAGGTTTCACACCTACATGGGGAGAGGAAGAGGCAACCCCCGGTACGCTTGCTGCCTCGTACCTCCTATTAAATCAAACACAAAACTCAGACAAAACAGCCACACAAAGCAGTTCCTCTTCCCACATGGGACTACAACCCCACAAAATTCTTCCGTTGCCTCAATGCTAGGGGAAAAAAAACACCCACCCCTTTAACTCCTGCACTTCAAAAGCCATCGCCCTCCCCTGAGCACACCTGGCTGCTGGTTTGCAATCACTTGACCCTTTCCCAGCTGAGTCTGATAATTGAACAGGGCTAGTTGGCCCCAGGCCCCCTGGCTCTTAAAGGGGCAGGCTACTCTGTTACAACTCCCTCAACTCATTCTCTCCCATCCACACCCTGTCCCCCTCACCTCCACAGGCCAGCTTGTGGGTTTGCCACACCTCCTGGGTCAGATGGGGGTTCTGTTTTATCCAAACCGGGGCTGGGTCAGGCACAAGTCATCTTTTAATAGACCTAATAGTCCTCATCACCCCACCCCTGTTAAATGATTCCCGCTTGGGCCCCCATTTAGCGTTCAGGTAAAGACCTTTCCTATTGCCTGGCTCACTGATGGACTTCTCTGGAGGGGATGCAGCTGCCAGAGGTGAGGAAAGGGGCATGTGTGCAGCATCCGAAGGGTTAATGGAGACAGAGGGTGCAGGTATCAGACAGCCAGGGCAAGTGGGGTGCTACCTGGGCTGACCCAAGCTGACAGCTTGGACAGGAAGGGAGCTCGCTTCACCCTTTGCTGAGCCCGCCGAGTGATTAGCAGGGAAGGGACCATCTGGACCCCTACAGGGCGCTGGGGGGCCCATTCCAGCTGGGGAGCCCAAAGCACACAGATACAGCTGTGAATGGTCCTGCTGTCTGGAGTAAGTCCCGGCAGCTCCTTGATTACACAGACTGACGGCAACCCGGAGGGACCAGCAGCAACAGCGTTAAGGGAGGTGTATGCCAGAGGCTGTGTGGCATGCTGGCTGGAGGAGGCACCAGACAGTCCTGGCTGGTCACTTCCTTTGGACCCATGGCCACAACCGCCCCAAGGACTAAGAGTCCAGCAGAGATCTGGTCTTTGCAGCCTGTTAATGAATAAACAACCCACCTTATCTCCCTCCCCCAGTTATTGACCTGTAGCATCAAGCAGGGGCAGGTGCCAGCCCGGGTGCATTGAGATTGTCTGACCTGGAACGTGGCCGTCTGGTGAGCTGGAGCTGAGCATTCATCCCTTGGAAAGCGGGTTCACATGCAGTCCAATCCCAGCAATGGCCGGCTCCGTTTAGGGCTAGTTTGGCCCAGTTTGTTACGAGAATCAATCGCCTGTTCAGAGACCCCTTGGGAAGCAGGGTCTTTGTCTGCTGATGGCTGGCAAGGCCCCTGTATCCAGCGAGGCAGGCATTAGCATGGCCTGGTCCCACCTGCTGGGAGATGCCATGGTCTTTATAATGAGTGACCTTGCTGAGATGGCGAGAAGGCAGGACGGTCATTCTCTGCCAGGTGAGAACTCAAGTGCTAGCTAGTGGCTCTTCTTAAAGGCCCTGTTCCTGACACAACCCCCACTTCTTCCATCCTTTGAGTAGCCCTCCCAGTGCCTAGAGGGCAAGTAAGGGACCTATGCAGAACGTTCCCTCCCTACTTGGCCATCAGACTGTAAGGTCAGATGGGACCATTGCTGACCTTCTGCACCTGGTGGGCCACAGAACCTCGCCCACCGAAACGACACCCAGCTAAACCCTTTTACCTTTGGCAGGGCCAAGAGTACAGAGCATTCCGTTCCTCTGGCTCTTGTCCTCGTTCCCCCTCCTGCCATCTTCACACGCGCTTAACTGGCATAACAGCCAAGGACTGTCAGTAACCAGCCGGGGCAATGTGGGGCTGCCCCCAGGCGAGCACCGTGTTCCTGCTCCCCAGGGAACGGCGCATCCCTCCCTCGCAGAAGAATTTGGCCTATTTGGTCAGCATGATGCAGCAGTCATCAGCCTGTGGGCCACTGAACTCTCCCTCTCCCGTCCCATCCAATCCACGGAGGCTGGCTGAAGTTATCCAGGATGTCTATGTGGTTGGGGGGGTCCCACATGAGGGACTCCGGACACCGGCTCATGCTTAGCCACATCCTCCTGGTATACCAGAAGCTGCCCCGTTTCCCTCCTCTTAGGAAGCATCACGAGGAGGGTTGTGGGACGTATCTGACCAAAGTGAGTGAGGAGCAGGAACGAGGCTTAGGCAACCCAAGGGCTTCTTTACAGGGTCCCCAAGACCCTTGTTGGGGGGAAAACATGCTTGGAGAGGGGTTTCCAAAGCACTTGTTGTGGATAAAGGGACGTCCGTCTAATGAGCAAGGAAAGATGCATGATCTTCTGGATGATGCACTAGACGGGGAATCAGGAGATCTGGGTTCTATTCTTGACCCTGCCCCAGATTCGCTGGGTGACCTTGGGCAAGTCACATCATCGGTCTGTGCCTCAATTTTCCACCTGTAACATGGGGAGAATAACCCCTCCTTTCTCTCACCCTTTGGCTCTGTCTATTCAGACTGGGAGCTCTTTGAGGCCGGGACTGTCTCTCACTCCAAGTGTGTACAGCATCTAGCACAGTGGGGCCCCATTATCGTTTGAGGCCTCCGGCTACTCCTGGAATACCCCTAATAACCAGTGCACTTGGGCAGCTGGGCTTTCTCTTTTCATCCAAGGGTTGTTGGGGCCAGGCTGCCAAGTGCTCCACACCCACCACTGGGGCCAGATTTTCAACAGAGCCCCATGCCCAACGTAAACCCAGAGTCACAAGCTCATCTGAAAAATGGAGTTATTCCCTCTCAGAGTCACAGCCGGCAGGAGGGGATGCAAGACCCCCCCCCCCCGCCCCAACAGTCAGTTAGATTTTATATGGTTTAAAAAGCCCAACCACTAAGAGTAACGACCCTCCTGCCCTGCTTGGTAGAGAATTCAGAGAGCCCAGACAGCCCTTGCAATTCAAACAGAATCAGTAGAGGCCACTAACAGCATTCCTGCCCGGCGGTTCATCGACACAGGTACCCCTGCCCCAGAGATCCTGCGCACCTTAACAAAGGGACTAGGGGAGACCCCAGCACAGATTCAAATACCACCCCAGCCCAGGGGCTCCTCCCTGTCCGACACTGGTACAGACCCCGTTTCCTTCCCCCCCCCCCCATAGGCTGAGGGAGTCCCCTCCCTATCTGACACTGGTACAGGCTTTATTAGTGATCACTTTTCATCTGGCATGGTCCCAGGGCACAGAGGAATCCTGGCTGGAGTCTCCTGCCTCTGGAATATACTCCCTGAGTCCCAGAGCACTGCACGGACACTGTCCCTGTATTTCCGTCCATGAAGCGTTAACAGGACAAGGGAAACCCGGCCAAATACCTCTTCTGGAAAGGTCACAGGGGATGAGGGAACGATTGAGAAATCTGGCCTAAAACCTTTTGGTGCCAAAGGTCAGGCACTGTGTATGCATGGAATCTAACCCAATGCAGGGGGTCCACACATCCCCAGTAGCTAGGACTCCTGGGTTCTATTCCTGTCTTTGCCACGGGAAAGTCCATGGAGAATGGCTGCCCGTGCTGTGTGCAGATGCTGGCAGGGAAGCCTGGCTGGCGAGAGACGGGGAGTAGCAGGAAGCTGTTGATGCAGGTCAGCAACCTGGCCCTCACTTCTGTCTGCAATACAGAGGTTTTCAACCTGTGGTCCGCGGACCCCTGCAGACTATGTCCAAGACTTCCAAAGGGGTCTGCAGCTCCATTTGAAATTTTTTAGTGGTCTGCAAATGAAAAGAGGTTGAAAACCCCTGCTCTAGTACATTCACTCAGGGACCGAGCGCTGGGGAAGCTGATTAGAGAGACGTGAGCAGCCCTGGGCTCAAAGATTAGTGGCCTCCTGTAACCCCTGCAAAGGGAACATCAAGTGCTCAGCTGTTCGTGGCCTTGCTTGGGCAGGGGGTTCTTACAAAGGGAACGGAGGGGCTGGCTCTTGGTGAGATAGCAAAGGGAGAGGGGATGAAGCAGAGCCCCTGAGTTCGGATCTAACGACCGGGGCTATGCAGGAGAGCAGGCTAGCTGATGTCTGGCCTTGGAATCTGTGACTAATTAGTGAAATGAGTTTGGTGGTTTTCAGTCTAATCCAAACTGACTGTTTGGGCACTACCACTGCATGGCTTAGGGTAAGCGGCAGCGTCCGCTCGGATAGATCAGAGCAGGTCACGACTGAGAGGTCAGAAAGCTGGGGGGAGAGGGCTGTGGGTTGGGACAGAGGGGTGTTGGCAGCACACGGAGGGGAACTTTGCACATCACCTGCCCCCACAATGCTTGGGTCTAACCAGCCCGTCAAAATTCTCCTAGAAACTTTAAAGGAGGGGAAACCTGGCCCTTCTGAGCAGGCGAGGATGGGGGTGGTCACGTCTTCCTTTTGCTACTGCCTCTACACTTACGTGGAGTGCCGGCCCCGCTCAGTTAGCCCAGGACAGAGGGGACCCTGGCAGCAGGTTTGGGGACTGGAAAGAAACTTCTCCACGCCTGGGCGAGCTCAGGTCAGCCCGATAATTGCTCCGCTGGTCTCGTGCCAAAGGGGAGATTATGGCTTTGCTGACTGCAAACTGCCACAAGCCTGGGAGCTGACACAGCTGGTATCAGTGTCTGGCACTGGACGAGGGGCGGGGGAAGGGTCCCGCTGCCTCTGTCATCAGCAGCACCTGCTGGTGAGACACACCCTGCAAGCAGCTCCTCCGGTAGGGGATGTGAGGAGTAATGGGCAGACTTTGGCCAGCCCTTCCTGGGAAAGGAACCCTCTCCATGTCCCTCCTTGGGGTCCGCGTCCTAGGCAGGACTCTGCCAGGAGATTTCTCCTGTCAAGATGGGAGCCAGATGTTCCGAAGCACTTAGAGCAGCAGGGAGTGGGCGTCAGGACTCCTGGGTTCTATTCCCAGCTCTGCCATTAAGTTGCTCTGTGACCTTGGGGGTCCTAACCTCTCCCTGCCTCAGTTTCCCCACCTGTAAACAATGCCACTTTTCTTCCTGAGACTTATTATGTAAACAGCCTCAGAAACACCGCTTGCTTTGTTCACTGCAGCCCAAGGCCCAAACCGGCCCGCGGCTGCGGCTTTCCCCCAGCCCAGGAAGTCTGTGGTTACACTGCGGTTTCTCCTTCAGAGATGGGAGCAAGAATCAGGCCCAAAGTCAGGGAGGGGGCTGAATCCTAACAGCGGTGGCACAGGGAGCTGTAAGTGCTCAGCACCTCTCAGGATCAAGCCCTCGGCAGCACCAGGGTTACACAAGCAAAGGGGGCTGAGTCTCCCACCAGCAAGAAACATGGCCCCCAGGACGACCTTAACACTTTAGGAGCCAGAGGCTTGCAAGCACACTGGGATGATGAAACGACCATGGAAATCACAGAGTCCTGTTTCAGCATCCTCCTCCCCGAGCCGTATCCTTGGAGGAACCGCTCTGCCTAAGCAGATTGAGCAGGTTTACAGGCAACCTCTGGCCCCTTTCCTCCCTGCCCCCACAGCCTTCCTCCTCCACTGCTTTAAGTAATCGTCTCCAAGACAGTTTTACACAGCTAATCCAACCACCTCCATCTAATCTGCTCCAACGCCCACTGGCTGCTGCGTGGCCCCCTGCAGAGCGCCCAAAGCCCTGCCCCACATAACGGTGGCCTGGCTGTGCCGTCCCTCTATACAGCCGGCCGGGTCATCCCCTTTCCTCCGGGCTCCACTGCTTAGCACGCACGCAAGCACCCCTCACCTCCAGCCCCAGGGGCAGAGCTAACGCAGACTTCCCAGCTGGAGAGGCAGCAAGGAGCCACGGTTTAAAAATAAGGTTGGCCAAAGCTCTTCGCAAGGAAGGATTGGGCTCTCCGCCTGGAAGGTTAGGACATGCAGTTCGTGCAAGCGAGGACGCTGCTGAGGCTGAGCCAGAGAGGGCTCTTCAGGCCAGGGCACCGCTTAAGGGAGAAAGCAGCACAGAGGGTTCGCCGGGGATATGGGGGGAGAGAACCGGAATCACCTCCCTGCCACGCATTCCCCTCCTGCTAGCTCCCCACCTCCACCCACCTGAACCTGCCCTTTGGGGGTCTGCACAGCTCTGCTCCCTCCTCGCTCTGCCAGCACCGACCCTCAACCATCGATGGGGGAAAGTACCAGCCTCGAGAGGCCTTCGCTTCCCGCCCACATCTCCATGGCCGCACCCTCCTCCGGGTGACCGAGGAGCCGGCTCCAACCCTCTCCCCCTTCAGCTCCCTCCTGCAGATGCCCACCAGGCTCCCTGCTGGCTGCTGTGACTCACACAGCAAACAGCGTGACGGCATGGTCAGTTTGCTGCCTAGCCCTCCTCTCATCAGACTGTTGGCTCCTCAGGGCAGGGACCTGGCTGTCCAGCACCCTGCTCCTCCCCACCTCTAAGCCAGTCACGAGTGTTTCACACCCATGAGCACTGATGTAAGCAGCTACATGTGGTGGAGGGCCATGGAATGCCTGGCCCCTTGTCTGCAGGGCTTGGCGTAGAGGGGATGGGTGGATGTAACAGACTGGAGGGCCCAGAAGGGGGCAAAGGGCAAGGCAGGAGGAGAGAGGGTCCAAGGAGCAATGAGATGAAACTGAGCAGAGTGTAGGCTGAATAGGATGCCCCAGCAGTGAGCTCTAGAGCCTGGGGAAGCCCCTTGTCGAGGGAATGGTGAGAACCCTGCAGGTGGAGAATTCGGAGACAGTGGACAAAGCCCGCGTGCAGGGAACAACCTGCATTGGCTTGGGGCAGAGAAGGAAGGGGAGACAGCCCTCTCGCTCTCTGCTTACTACAGGGCCACGGCAGCACCGCCAGCCCAGAGATAGAGGGGAGGCTGGGCCCACAGCCATTCCCAGAACACCCCTGGCTCCACGTTCAGCTGCAGATCCAGGGGCTGCACACGCTGCCTCAAAGGTGGGGGCGGGGTTAATGCAAGGGGGAAGCTGGAGGCTTAGACCAGGCTGAGCACATGTATCCAGTGTCCAGGCCTCACGGAGAGGCACGAAGCATAAGGTGGCAGTGCCGAGTTCAGCATGTAGGCTTAGGCATCTCAGAACCAGAGGGCTCAGCAAACCTGGCCCCCTGGCAGGCAAGGCAGCCAGTTACCCACATGCACTAGGGGTTGAGCTCCACAAGGGGCAGCGCCACAGACCCCCCCGCCCCCTCTGCTCTAATTTACTTACAGAGGATAGCAAACCCTGGGAGCTCAGGGGCCCAGCCATGCTGTTATCCAGAAATCTCCAGGACCTCCCCCCTCACAAACTCAGCACCACTTTGTGTTACCCAGAATCCTGAGGGTCCTGTCCAGCCCCACATGCAGCATCCCACAATCCCTACCATACCCAGCCTCAGCTCCACATTGTAGGTGACCCGGAAGCCCTCACTCACAGATAGTGTTTTCTATGGCTCCAGTCACACCCACTGGTAGGGGATGGGCAGAGAGTTCCTGGGGCTGCCCCAGGACTTGCTGGTGGGGTAAGGAGCTGGCCCCCACCCAGACCTCTGTACAGGGCCCAACAAACCCTTGTACTTACCAAACCCTCCCTGGCAGCCTTTCCAGCGGCACCCACCATGCCAAGCCCCAGGCAGAGGCACCGGGCGCCCACAGCCATTCCGAGGCATGCCCAGCCTCCCCCAGCCAGATGTCGCCCTGGGTCCACACAGCCAAGAGCTGCAGGGGGAACCTGGCCGCCACAACCCTGACCTCTGCATCTACAGCTGGCTTGGAATGAGGTCACGGCCCACAGGCCCAAGGCAGCTAGGCGGCAAGGCTCCCAGCTCCTCCTCCAAACCTTCCCTTCCTCCCCTTTCCCCCAGCTGGCCTTCAAACATGCAAAGCAGGAGCTCTTTGCAGACAGGCCAGCTGGCGGCCCTGTAAGGAGACCGCTGCTGCCACACTGTGGGATCTCACACTACTGCAGCAAGGGATGCTCTTCCTCCTTGACCTGCTCAGATTCCTCCAGGTTAGGGGTCTTTGCAGGGATTTGGAAAAGTTAAATGCGTTTTTGTCCAAGAGATGAGTAAGGACAAGGCAGAGCCCAGCCCCTACATTGTGCTCCAGCTGCACTGCCCGGCTTTCCAACCGCCTCCTGCCACTCCCAGGCAAAGCATCTTCTGCCCAGCCAGGACTGGCATCACACAGAGCAGCCCACTCGCTACCTTGATATACTCCAGGATCTGAAACCCTCCTGCGCCTGGAAGCCAGGCTCAGACTCAGCATCACCAAATGCCATCCGCACTGAGGAGCCCAACTGTATCTCCCCAGCGATGCTCCTCCGTCCCCCTGGTATGGCTCCTGGCAGGGGCAAAGGTGAACAGCCCGCCATCCCCCACCCACCTCTGTGCAGAGCAGCAGTTCTGAGGCTGCACCCAGAGCATGAAACTTGCTGCCCTTGAACCAAAAATCACAGCCGACAGCTGGATGCCCTTTCCTCTCCTCCATGCGCAAGCCCCAGCAGCTGCCGAGACTAGGCCCTCAGCCCAGGGGCCGTGGCTGCTCCCTCCCTTGCCCCATCCATGGTCTGCCACATGTTTAGAAACTAGAAAGCTCACAACCCCAGGCACCCATGGGGGACAGGAAAGAGACTCTCCAGCCCTGATCAACCCCATGCTCCATTCAGCCTGGTCTCCCACCTCCGGCCTTCAAGGAAAGGTGCAAGAAACCCTCTGTGGGACCATTATAAAATCAACTGCCCAGAAAGTGATTGTGGTCTGGAAGAAAGTCAGTGGTCGTACCCTGAAGCAGGAAAGTTTTTGTTCTTCCTATTTCTGTAACCTGCCTACCATAGCTGAGGGCATTCTCATTGATTACATAAGTGTCCAATCTTTTGGCTGCTAAGGTGGCCCGGAGCAACATACCTTGGGCCAGTAAGTTCCACATGCTAATTGTGCAAAGGGGAAAAAAAGGGTTCTTTTATCAGTTTTAAATTTGTTGCCTTTCAGTTTTATTAAATTTCCCCTTCATCTTGTATTATGAGAGAATAAAGAGGAACAGCTGGTCTACCTTCTCCATGTCATTCATTATCTTACATATCTCTAGCCACCCAGGCCCTCATTCGTATACTCTCTAAAGGAAACAGTCCTGGTCTTGGAAATGTATTTTATGTGCACTCCCCTACCCCCAATTCCTGCTGTCCTTTTGGACAGCACTACTCCAGATGAGGGTGTACCATTAATGAAAATATCCCATGATAGGAGGTATTTTCTAGCCTATTTCGTATGCAGCCTACTGTTCTGGTTGCCTTCTAGCCCCTGATGCATTCTGCACTGGAGTTTTCATTAAGCTGTTCACATTAACACAGGAAGCAAGCAGGCAGAGTTCATTTAGAACCTATTAAGTTATTCCCTCCCATGTTTACAATTTAATCCAGCGGCATGTTGCCCATTCACCTAACTCTAAAGCTCCCCACTCTTGACTCACCTAATTGTGTCAGTTGCACATTTTGCCACCTCCTGGTTCATCCTCTTTTCCAGATCACCATTAGTACTTGTTTTGTAGTAGCACCTAAGAGCCCCAATTATGAACCAGGGCCCCATGCACTGTACGAACAGAATAAAGATAGTTCTCATCCAAAAGGTCTTACAAATGCTTTAGACACCAGTGCTAGAAGGGAACGCTGTGGTCCCCCACCATGGCCTTCTACTATACTAACAATTAAGCAGTTATGCCTACTCTCTTTTCTATCATTAGCTACTTTCTAGTGTAGGACAGTACTTTGCCTCTCAACTCCAGAACTATTTCGCTTCTTTAGCCAGCTCTTTTGAAGGACTTTGCCAAAGGCCCTTTGGAAGTCTAAAGAAATGATTTCATCTGGTAATCTTTTATCCACTATTTTGTGGACATACTATAAAGAATACCTGTAGAACATTTTCCTATTTTCTAAAGCTATGCTGTTTTGTAGCTATCACATCCATCTAGGCATTTTAGGCATCTCATCCCAGCTGCAGTAAGGATCACGAGTGTAATTCCCAGCATTGGCCTCAACAACTCTTTAAAGACAGCTACAACAGTTGCTGTCCTTGGGGTACAGCTAGTTCTACCCCAAGAACAAGGCACTGTTCTGAGACTTATCTCAGCCGGAACAGGAGCATTTGCTGCCCTACCTACAGACCCCCATACACCCCACCTTTGCCCATGATGGTGGATTTGTTTTCATGACTTTTTAGACCAACTTTTAATTCCCCAGCCCAGCACCATGTCTAAACAGCCAGCAGCATTTCAAGCCCATGCAGAGTGCTCACTTGTGATTAGAAAGGGGGACTGGAATGCCCAGCTTTGGCGCCTGCTCCTTGTACAGCTTTGGCGTAATCATTGGTTTTCTGTGCCTCAGTTTCCCATCTATAAAAGGGGAATACCCACCTTATGGAGTTGGAGTGGGGGAGAAAGCAGGTGTCTTAAAGGATTTCAGACCCTCTACTAGAAGGCATGTGGGAAGAGTACAGCTACATTAAAAATACTTCACTCTGGAGTCCCCCTGTGATGGGTGCTGTACAGAGACAGCAGCTGGGGTTGCTAACAGACCCCAACTCCAAGACCCCAAGCCTGCAGGCCACACTTCCGTGCTTTGTTTCTGAGAGGGGACAATTTTCGACTCAAAAGAAACGCCCCGACCAGCTCATTTCACAAGTTCCATGTATTGAAATATACAAAAGCTCTATACGTGAGGGTCTAACATAAAAATCAGCTGAGGGTGAAGGACACAGAAGTGGGGCTACAGAGAAATCAGTCAGTCTGTTTTCAAGTAACAAGGATTTGAGGCAAGGCTGTGGAGGGTCTGATCCTTGAGGTGCAATCAGGGCAGATGGGGGTGGCTACAGAAATCCACATGGGGCAGAGAGGCGAACAGCTCCCAGCGCTGTGTCCTGGGTCTAAAGGCAAAGGAGCGCATGGATTTTTGGCACTTGAGGTCTTTGGTTTCGTGTAACTTAGAAGGGGAAGTTCTCACCACACCTCTGCCTTTCGATAAGGCTGGGATGTTTAGAAGAGGTCACCAAGACAGTAACTAAGGGAGCCTCTGGGTGATGTGGACATTCCATTCAGAGGTGGCTCACTTGATCCAAGAGACAGATCTCTGGAGAGTTGACAGCTCACAGAAGCGTTCTGCTTGGCTTAATGCATCAGTCATTTCAGCCAAACGTGCCGTGGTGGACATCCGAGAATAGAGGGACCGGAAAGGGACACTCAGATTCCACAAGGCAACTGCTAGTTACTCTACAAATAAATATCCCCCCAAACCTGTGCATTACAGACAGAAGAGCAGGAGGATGTAACGGCCGGGACACAGTGCGCCTGTGACCCTCCTGGGCATGGTCCAGGCAGCTACTCACCACAGCTCAACCCACAAGCAGAGCACTCCCAAGCCGGGCAGTGGTGGACAGCAGAGAAACCTGAGTGAAACAACAGCCGTCGCCCTATGGGAAGTGGCAGGGATGTAAGACACCCCAGGGCAGGCACAACTGCATGGGTCAGAGGGAGGATGGCAGGAGGAGGGGTCGGAGGCACTGGAGCTGACCTGCAGCAGATTGGTGGAGGCACAGGGGGGCTTTTCCTCTTGGGACAGTCACAGGGCACGTGAAGTAGCTCAGGAGAATAGCTCCATGGTCTAAAGTGCTGCTAACCCAGCCGCGGAGGAGTCATGCTGGAGCCCAGCAGAACAGCAGGGGGGTCGAGACAGAAACCCACACAGTGCAGCAGGCAGGAGGCTGGGCTATTTACACCCAGGGGGACAGGGACAGAGGCAGCTCCTGGGGCAGAGAGAGCAGCAGGATGTCGACAGGAAGGTACTTGGACCTATCGGGGCGGAGAGTGGGGACAAGATATTTACAGTGAGGTGTACAGGAACCCCCTGCCCCTTTAGAAACAGCGATCTCCTCTGCCAGGCATGTAGTAGGAAGTGGCATGTGGCCCCATGGAGACAAGTGCCACCCCTGGTGTGGCAGCCAAATCACATCAGGTTAAGATTCCTGGTGAATCCCAGCTCTCGTGGGCTGATTAACTGTCCTGATCCGGCTGCACCGTCTTCTTCCTCGCCCGGCCCCGCACCAGCCTGGAAGAGCCCTGCAAGGGAGGAGAAGCAAGTCAGGCCTCCTTCGATGCACCTGCCCCCACCAATGTCACTCCGTTAACCTCCCCTCTCCCAAGGCGGCTCCATGTGCTGAGCCACTCCAGCCAGGGTGCCCTTTAGAAGCCATGATGGTGGAAACAGAGGCTTCACCTTCCCCACCCTGCCTGAGGGCGCAGCCCTCCCCAGCACCAAAGTTTAGGGGCAGACACTGGCACAGCTCCCCGGCCCACGGCTCTCCCAGGACAGCAGGGCAAGGCAGGACACAGCCTGCCTGAATCTTCACCTCTTTGACTTGGGGTCTCTTCTTCACGACGCGCAGGCTCTGGCTCCTGGAGAGCGGTTTGGACAGCGCGAAGTCCCGGCTGCGGGGCAGAGCCTTGGGAGAGATCTGGGAGTCCGACCAGCACTCCTCTTCCTCCGTGTCGCTCTCGCGGCCAGGCTGCCGGCCAGCCGAGGCAGTTCTGTAACCTTTTGAGTGGTGTGGAGGTGGGGAAGAAAGCCCAGTGCTGGATCAGTGCATGGCACAGGGGTGGGAGTGGATTCCTGCTGCAGACCTTGGCACATGCCAAGTGCCACGCTGGCAAGAGGGCAGGCTTTGAACCCTCCACCTCCTTTTGCAATGTTCTCTAGCCACAGCTGCTAATTATCAGAGGCTGCTTCTGAACCAGGCTCACTCCAAGTCCCTCTGCCTGCCATGAGCAGAGATGTGTAATTGGGGCTTTGGAAAGCCAAAGCCAGGGAGACAGGCAGAGAGCTCTGGTTGCTACACTGAGGAGGAGGAGGGGGAGAGAGATTCCCCCTTGCCTCCCTCAACACCTTCAGTTTGTGCCAATGTGTTGTTAACTCTCAGCTTTTATCTAGCACTTCTCATCCCTAGATCTCAGAGCACTTGACAGAAGGAGGACATTACCATTATCCTCATTTTACAGATGGGAAACTGAGGCACAGAGGTGCAGGGAATTGCCCCAGGTCACACAGCAGAACCCAGGTCTCCGGAGTCCCAGTGCAGTGCTTTATTCACTAAGCCACACTGCCTTCCAGCAATGAGGCAATGCTGTCTCCCTTATAGGCTTCAGTTTTTGCTCTTCTCTAGCACCTTCCCTGAGAGCGCCACAGAGTGCTTTACCGACACCAATTAACCTGGCGAGCTATGCTCCAGGTGGGGAAACTGAGGCTGGCAGACACCAGGAGCGACTCACCCGGCACCACGATGCCAGGAATAAAACCCAGTTTTCACAACTCAGTCCCAGGCCTTGCCCTGAGCCATCTGCCCTTCCTCTACCCACTGGCCCTGCAGAGCTGCTCCCATGCCCCATACGTGCAGCAAGCACATTCTACGTAGGAGCTGGTATGCCCCCTTCCAGCCAACCGCACTGACCATTCTGACCAGCTCTGGAACCCTGCTCGCCCCAAATCCTGTACACAGGGTCCATCTCCCACATGGCTTTCTAAGTTGCACCTTCCCTCTCTCCAGTTTAGGAGATGTTGGAGGCCTGCCTGACCCCTGACATTAGCAGCATTACTGCAGGAGGGGAGTTTGGCCACAAACCCACCCTGCCTCTTCCAAGTGTGGAGCAGCTCCCCTCCTGCCCAGACATGCTGCCCCTCTCCTCGCCAGCCTGATCCATCTGCCCCTTTGGAGGTGAAGCCTCAGACAGGGCTTGGGCCCAGGTCCTCAGGAGAGTCCTGGCCCCATCCCCATCTCTCAGTGGCCAGGGAAGTCTCCCCAGCCCAGCCCCAGATCCAAAGGAGCTAGCCAGCACCCAGTGGCTTATGGGTTCCAGAGAGAGCTAAGCTACACTTCCGCTAGAGCTTTTACAAACCCTAGATCCCCAGGACTTAGTTCCCTCCCCATTCTCGCCTCTCACCTATTGGCCGCCTCCTCATCTCCTGCTCCTCCAGGTACAAGGGGTCTTCATAGTGCACAGGGGAGTCGTCAGGGATGGCGCGCAGGTCCTGCATGCTGAAGCTGCGCAGACGCCCGGCCAGGGCTCCCTGGCTCTGCCAGGCAAACGGGAAGGGGAAGATGGTGAGAGACCAGGTCAGGGACACCCTGCGCCAAAGTCACTCAATGGGCTGCGGTGGCAGCTCGGGGCACCTAGATCTGCTGCCCCAACTCAACACCCAGGTGAAGCGGGGCAAGGGGTTAGTCACACCACGGCCAGGCCACTCCTGCAGAGAATGGAGCCTCGGGGGAAGCTTCATGCAAAGTACTGCCCCATGGGGGCCAACACAGCTGGGAAAGTCCATAACCCCAGTGGGTTGATGGGTGGGGTGGTTCACCCTGCTGAATAGGGGTCAGGTTGGCAGTTACCATGTAAACACAGGCACTTAAGTGACACATCTCACCTAGAGATCTCAAAACGCTTTACCAGGCCGCTGGGTAGATAGGGACCCGGGCACAAAAGAGAGGGGACTTGCAGCAAGTCAGGAACAGAACCCAGTCCTGGGTGCTAGCCCCTTGGCAGCACGGTTTGCTTTGAAACACTCGGCTCCTGGGCAGCCAAGCCTGATTATCTCCTCTGATTTTCCACCTGGCAGGAGGCGTCTAAGCAGGATGTTACTTGCCTCTGACACTGGGGGTGTGGGGGGCCGGAAGAGTGCAGTGGAATCCAGCTTAATAAGCACTTGGGTAAACAGGAAAGACAGGCAGCACTGCATCTGTGTGTCAGGTGCAGAGAAGGGGCGGCATGCTGGTCCAAGGAGAGCAGCAGCAGCACCACCTCTGGAGGGACAGAAGCAGTGAGTTACTGGCTAGACTGTGGGGTTAAAGCTAACCCCAAAGCCACAGTGAACGAACAGTAACCCAGGCATGCATCCGGAATGCTAGGGCTGTGAGCTGCCAGGACGTGTGGGTGCCCCACAGCAGCCCCAAGCACCTGGTCCACAGCCTGGCACAGTCTCTCTCACTGGCATATGCCAGCTCTGCTGGTTTCTACTGGGATGTTCCATGGCCACAACAGCCTCCCAAATCACCCAGGGAGATCAGGTACCTTGGCCGCAGCTTGGACGGCAGCTGTGGCTGCGATGTTGAGGCTCTTCTTGCCGAAGTTCACCATGGTCTCGTAGCCGCGCTCCTTGGCCTGGGTGATGTACAGGTCGATTTCCTGCAGAGACATGGCACAGTGAGCATTCCCAGGGGCCAGGCCCAAGTCCCACCTTGGGGAGGACGAAGAGGAATCAACCTGCTCCAAGACAAAGGCACCAGGAACCTCACGCAGCTGTGCCAGCGGAGAGGCCTGAGCCACTTCCCACTTGGCCTTGGGAGCTCTGTACCCCTTAAACTCAACTGCAGAGCTAAACTGTTCCAGCCGGGGTCTCGCCTCGCCACCATACCCTGCACATTTCTTTGTCTGGGAGGAGTTACTGATCAACAGACTGAGCTATGAGCCCCGCGGGGCCACGTCTTCCGCTCATGCAGAATTGGCTCCTTCTGACGCGGGGACGGGGACAGAGACAGAGTCCATGCAACTATACCCCTACACCGAGAACGACGCAGGAATCCTGCACACAGCCCTGTTACTGCTTCCCCTGCACCACCCACGTCCCCTCCTTGCTAGGGCTGGGGAGTTCAGGGTTAACGCAATGGCTTTAAAGCCCTCTGGGAAGTTGAATAAAAGCCCCCCACCAAGGAACCGACCTTTAAATGGATTTAAAGGGGGTTCAGCAGTCAGGTGGAGGAACATTGGCAGAACTGAGCGGGGGAAGCCCAGGACTGGAATAAGAGGCAGTGCTACAGGGCAGGACTGAGGGGAAACAGCAGAGATTTTAGATCAAGACCTGATGACTATTTAAAAAAAAAAAAAAAGTTCTAGCTCAACCACAAGATATGTGCTGGATGCAGGAAGTCCTGTGGGAGGTTCACTGGCCTGTACTATGCAGGAGGTCAGAGTAGATGGTCAGAATGACTGCTGCTGGCTTGTAAAAAAAAACAAAAAAAACCACACAAAACAAAAAACTATGACTTGGCCGGGGCTCTGAATTTTAATAGTGAGCGGGATGCGGGTCAGGACTGAGGGGTGTTGGGAGAACAACGCGCAGACAGGCGGCACAGCGCCTGCCTCCATTCTGATCAGCACAGCCAGCCAGCCCCTCACCAAGTGCTTACAATGCAGCTACCCCAGGGAGGGACAGCAGCTTTGCTGAACCCCAGCAGCGAGGCGAGAGCGTGGAGACAAGTGACCCGTTACCTTCTCTCTGCGGGATAGTGTGGGGTGCACGAACTTCCGGTAGAGCAGGCTGGCTCCTTTGGTGTAGGGGGAAAGCAGCCACACGACAAACGCCATCTTGATCTCATAGTAGAAGGGAAACCTGCCGGATTGAGAATGCAGCAGTGAGGGGGTACCCGGGCCCCCACAGCCTAACACCTCATACCTCTGCCCTTCACCTTCATGGCAAGATGGCTCAATGCAGAGCAACTGCACAGCTACAACCCTCATTGCTCTTGTCCACCAAGAGGGGGAGTGGGGAATTTCAGGGAGCTTTCTGCTTCTGGACTGAAAGGATAGTTGCTCCCCACCCACCAGCCTGCAATCAGGCCCAGCAAGTCCCCCCCCACTCATCCCTAGTGGGCATCACATGGAAGAGACGTGAAGGGAGAGGATCAATCAATTCCACCCTGCTAAAGTAGGGCAGATAGGGGCTCAGCAGCCCACGGGGTGGTGGCAAACATGCAGGAGACCCAGATGGACGGACAACTGGGATGGTGTGGAGGGGGTTGTTCCACTGTCCCATGTTCAGGGGAAGGGAAGGATCAGAGGGCACTTGCAGACCCTGTGAGGCCACATCCCAGGATAGCAACTAGGATATGGGTGGGCAGACAAGCAGCTGTGGGTAAGAGACAAGCCATAAACCCAGCCCACCTCCCTACAGCGGATAGCTAGGCTCAGGCATGCTCCAAGTGACATCACTCTGAAGCATCAGTCCCTTGTACAGGATATGACCCTGCAGTGGGCTCTGTGCACTCCAGAGGGCCTCCTGCAGGGAAGCCACCTGCACCCACCAGGAGAGGGGCCTCGAGGCTGGGGCCTTACCAGGAAACGAACGTATCCGTGAGGGTCTCCGTAGCCATGAAGAGCGCAAACACAATCCAGTACATCATCCAGCGGACCTGCAGGGACCGGGGGAGCAGATTAGCCAGCATGGACCGTGACAGCCTTCCCCTTGCACATACCCACACCAGCTAGCAGGGCTCAGAGCCAGCTGAGGAGGGGAGGGACGGGCTGCCACACAAGCCCTGGGGTAGCCCTACCTGCTCTTCACAAAGGGGATAGGGCCCTTCGCCTGCTATTAGCCCTCGGGTCCAAGCCCCCAGACATTTCCCCACTCCTACAGTGGCCAGAGGGCCACTCTGCTGCCAGAGGGCCACTCTGCTGCCAGAGGGGGCACAGCTTCTACAGCAGAATCACATACCAGCCCTTGAGTTTAGGACCATGGGAATTTAATCCCTTTGGAAAGAACATGCCTGGGGCTTTACACACGAGTTCACCCTCGCCACCCCACAAGGTCAGCCCGGGTCACCGGCCCCACAGCACAGGTGGGAGACAAGCGTACAGAGTGGAGATCAGCGCCCAGGAGCTCAGCCTCTCCACACTCCCAGCAAACCAATCGTTCACCCCACCACTGCCCTCCTGTGCACAGCCTCAGGCAGGCAGGCAAATCAACCCTGCTGCTTCCACGTCTGGCTCAACGCCCCCCAGGTAATCTGCCTCCCTGGTCTCTTCCCTAGGGTCACCTCCCCACCAGATCCCCTGTGCCTGGGCATAACCCCCAAAGGCCTCCCCAGAGCAGACTCCCCGCTCCTCATACTCACGTATTCCCGGATGTTCTTGGTTTTCACCGCCTTGTAGGAGGCATAGGCCGGATAGAGCATCCCAAACACCAGCCTATAACAGAGAGAGGGTGTGAGAAAGGCCGGCCACCACAGGTACAGCAGGGCCAGCAGAGAGAAGCAGCATTGCCTGGCTCTGCGCCGCAGCTTTGCCTTCAAGGCCTCCAGCACCATGCTGCCCCGTGCCTCTGCCCAGGGAACGTTTGCTCTTCTCCCTCCGGAGCGGCACTGAGAGGAGCCGGGGCGGCAGCCGACTGGCAGCAAGAGAGATGCAGGGGGAAGGACTTGGTGGTGGTACTGGGAAGGAAAGTAGAGCCTGTATCCAGGCTAGTTCCCTGTGACACGGCGCCACCCTCCCAAGCACCCCAGGCAGGCAGAGTGCCTGAACCCCGTGACAGATACCAGCCAAGCCAGTAATTAGCCAGAGCAGTACAACCACCGCAGAGCCTGCAGGCGATCCTGAGGGCTACACCCACTTCCCGGCGGGGAACAGCTATTAGCACTGACAGGTCAGGATACTCCACATCCTGCTCACGCTCACCTGGCCCACATGCACCAGCCCTCCCCAGGTCACCCCATTTCACAGACATGTCACCTCAGTGGTGCCAAAGCACCAAGTGGACAGGAGAGCTCAGGTAAATCCAGCGTGTCAGGCAACTGCCCTGACCGGGGCTGCAGTTTGTTCAGGATTTAAGCCCTTTTCTGAGCTGGTGGCAGGTTGTTCTGTAGCAAGGTGCTACCTCAGACACCCTCCTACCTGGGTCATATCCTGCCCCCCTCCAAGCACCTTTTAACTGGGAGTCTGATTTCAGGTCCTATTTCCCTGACACACCCTAGAGTTTGGAGGCTGGAGCAGGACTGCATTCCCCTCCCCACTACCAGTCTGACTGACGGCACCTGTGAGCACACACCTGGGGCATGCCTACTTAACATGCCTGGGCTCCCACCCCGGCCCCTGGTTACACAAGCCAAGCCAGTCCAACGGGCTGTTGCTAAATCACAGGATGGCGTCAGGCTGCTCTTCCTCACCGGAACTGGTTACCAACAGGGACACTGCTAGAGCCGCCCCCCGGGGCAGGATATGGCCCCCAGGAACCTGGCCCTGCAGAGGGCGCTCAGCCTTCCAGGCTGCCAGAAGTGCTGAAGTGGAGAGGGACACAGGGGAGCAGGGCACAGGGAGAGATGGGGAGCAGGGAGACAGATGGCTCCTGTAACGCGGCAGCAGCAAGCAACGGTAGAGTCTGAGCGAGGCTGCAGAGCCGTGTGGGCAGCATGAATCAGCCTGAGAGAACAGCACCGGCCAGCCCCGCACCCAGCAGTAGCTGCACTTCTCCCAGTTATTCCCGTGTGTCTTGTTCAGATGAAATTTATTTTAAAAACACACAGAAGAGGCCATCCCGAACCAAGCCCCCGCTGCATCACATTCCTGCCGCCACCAACCGAATCCCCTGCACCCTCTGGGCCAACACGAAGGCCAGAGATTCCCCCATACGATCAGTAGGCACTTCTCTGAGTCCAGGCACATGTAGCCCCCCACACAGTCAGCCTGACACCCCCGAGACAGCTGCATGGACACCCCCATCCCACCTGTGCAGCCCAGCACAGCTCCTCTTGGGGAATTCCACAGGCATGTCTGGCCTCTGCTGCTTCACCCAGATGGCACTGGAGCTGCAGGGTGGGGTGGCTGAACTTAGCCTGACTCTTCTATCAGGAGAACCAGAGATAGCAACTGACGGGCTGGAAATGTGCTGTGTTACTACGGGGCTCCGAAGATGTAAAGTGCCATAAACACGGATTGTTGGGATGCATCAGGTTGACCGGGATTCCAGGTGTAACGGGCTATGGGGAATCTGGTCTGCAGATACTGCCCACGCTGCCTTATTGGGCAGGTACCAACCATTCATCTGTAGATCTCCCAGCACTTTAACAAACCAGGTCAGTAACACTGACCCCGTCCCCCAATTTTGTAGATGGGGAAACTGAGGCACGGGGGAAGTGAAGCGATTTGCCCAAGGTCATTCAGCAGGCCAATAGCAGAGCTGAGAACAGAACCCAAGTCTCCTGAGTCATAGTCCAGAGCTCTGTCCGCTAGCGTAAGGCCATATGAGCTCCACCCCAGCCCAAACTGCTTTGCTAGACTCAGCCAATTGCACGCACCCCATTTTGCTAGCCCAGCCAGAATGCACTGGCTTCTCCATGCCAGCCCACCAGGGCGGATATGCTTAGCTCTGAAAGCTCGGCCACCAGCCTCTTCTAGCTCCCAGCCGGCAGAGAGAGCCCCTTGCCTACACCGCCCAGGTAACCAAATATAAATACGGGCGGTACCCCAGCTTTGCTCTCCTACGCTGGCCCCAAACAAACCATGTTTGAGAACCTGGTTTTAGCCCTGGTAGAAGTGGAGACCAGGAGGTGGCCCACACTGGCAAGAAAAAACATTACACAGGTCGGCCACAGCCCTATTTAAGCACGTTTAACTCCTGCAGCCTATCTAGAGCTTCAGACCAGCCACTCCGTGCATGCCTGTGCTCTGGATCTGACTGCCACCACATCACCTATGGCAGAGAGATGGGGAGGGCACAGTAAAACCACCCCCCAGCTCCGCTTTGGGAAGTCACTGCACAGGCCAGCTCCTCCTGGGGGAAAGCGATACTGGATACAGCCAGGCCCAGCACTCCCCACCCAGAGTCAACCCCAGCTGTGATACACAATGAGGCAGGTCATTAACAGAGCGGGCCCAAATCCACCAGCAACTGCTCTTTAAGGAGGCAACTCTCTCCTCACCGTCCCTGAACATAGTGTTCTGCAAACACTACAGCCTCCCTCACCTTAAAGGGAAAACTCAGAGCTATGGCCCGCTGTTGTCTGTCCTTGCAGGGTCCCCAGCCCACAGCGCCCGGGTTATACATTAACACGCAACCATCACAAGGCTGTGAGCAGGAGAGAAACCAGGCCACGTGGCAGTAGCCAAGCAGCTTCCCCCACCGCTCAGGAAACTGCAGCGCCTCATCTTGGTGGAGCCCATGCCACTCTAAACACAAGGCAGCCTCCTCTATATGCCCAAGAGCCAGTGCATCACTTGCTGCAGAGGTGCGCAAGTTCTTCCCAGGGTCACTAGCACTGTCTCCCAGGGTGGATAAAAATCAATGATTTAAAAAACAACAAAAAAACAAACAGATTTTTTTAATAAAATGCTGTTTTGGGGGGAAAAAAACCTATCTAAAGCTCGTTTTAATTAAGATACATTATAGCTCAAAGATATCTCATCATGGAATAGGGATTATAAATTCTAATTCTATAGTATGAGACAATATATTCATGTAATGTTTAAGAAAAGTTTGGTAAAGGAGTTCCAATAGTTCATGGATCAGGGACACAATCTTATGGGGTTCCAGGAGCTCCTGTATAGATTATTTACGTTAATCTTTCAATGTACCCAATGAGACTGTGTGCTCAGTCTAGAAGGTACCATCAGAGATGCTTAGCTTTGCCATTCTCAGACTGTGGATTTGTCTCTCCAGAGATAACATGCTTATTAACAGCAAAAATGTTTTTAAATATATAGAGGTGAGAAATAACACACCTCAACCCTATTGTCCCTCTGCAAGTGTGTGCACACAGAGTCAATCCCTTACCTCTCTCTTAAAAGTGCAAAGTTTCAACAAGTTCAATGAATAGAAGATGGTTGGGGGCAAAATAGATCTGGACAAGGAGAAGAAGTCTGGAGATAAGTGTGAGAAGGGAGGGACAGGCAGTAGAAACAAAAGTGAAACTGTTTGAGCAGCATATTCTAGAAGTCTTGGTCTTTCTGAGTGTAGCCTTCACTGATTTGAGATTTACCATACCATTCTCTCTCTAGAAGGAAAAACCTATAATGGCAGCAGGCCATAAAAGAGACCCAGCTTGGGAATCGTAGAATCTCAGGGTTGGAAGGGACCTCAGGAGGTCATCCAGTCCAAACCCCTGCTCAAAGCAGGACCAAACCCAACTAAATCATCCCAGCCAGGGCTTTGTCAAGCCTGACCTTAAAAACCTCTAAGGAAGGAGATTCCACCACCTCCCTAGGTAACCCATTCCACTGCTTCACCCCCCTACTAGTGAAAAAGTTTTTCCTAATATCCAACCTAAACCTCCCCCTCTGCAACTTGAGACCATTACTCCTTGTTCTGTCATCTTCTACCACTGAGAACAGTCTAGATCCATCCTCTTTGGAACCCCCTTTCAGGTAGTTGAAAGCAGCTATCAAATCCCCCCTCATTCTTCTCTTCTGCAGGCTAAACAATCCCAGTTCCCTCAGCCTCTCCTCATAAGTCATGTGCTCCAGTCCCCTAATCATTTTTGTTGCCCTCCGCTGGACTCTTTCCAATTTATCCACATCCTTCTTGTAGTGTGGGGCCCAAAACTGAACACAGTACTCCAAATGAGGCCTCACCAGTGCCGAATATGGGAATAATCACGTCCCTCGATCTGCTGGAAATGCCCCTACTTATACAACCCAAAATGCCATTAGCCTTCTTGGCAACAAGGGCACACTGTTGACTCATATTCAGCTTTTCGTCCACTGTAACCCCTAGGTCCTTTTCTGCAGAACCGCTGCCCAGCCATTCGGTCCCTAGTCTGTAGCAGTGCATGGGATTCTTCCGTCCTAAGTGCAGGACTCTGCACTTGTCCTTGTTGAACCTCATCATATTTCTTTTGGCCCAATCCTCTAATTTGTCTAGGTCCCTCTGTATCCTATCCCTACCCTCCAGTGTATCAACCACTCCTCCCAGTTTAGTATCATCTGCAAACTTGCTAAGGGTGCAGTCCACACCATCCTCCAGATCTTTAATGAAGATATTGAACAAAACCGGCCCTAGCACTGACCCTTGAGGCACTCCACTTGATACTGGCTGCCAACTAGACATGGAACCATTGATCACTACCCGTTGAGCACGACCATCCAGCCAGTTTTCTATCCACCTTACCGTCCATTCATCCAGCCCATACTTCTTTAACTTGCTGGCAAGAATACTGTGGGAGACTGTATCAAAAGCTTTGCTAAAGTCAAGAAATAGCACATCCACTGCTTTCTCCTCATCCACAGAGCTGGTTATCTCATCATAGAAGGCAATTAGGTTAGTCAGGCATGACTTGCCCTTGGTGAATCCATGCTGACTGTTCCTGATCATTTTCCCCTCCTTTAAGTGGTTCAGAATTGATTCCTTGAGGACCTGTTCCATGATTTTTCCAGGGACTGAGGTGAGACTGACTGGCCTGTAGTTCCCCAGATCTTCCTTCTTCCCTTTTTTAAAGATGGGCACTACATTAGCTTTTTTCCAGTCATCCGGGACCTCCCCCGATTGCCATGATTTGTCAAAGATAATGGCCAATAGCTCTGCAATCTCATCGGCCAGCTCCTTTAGCACCCTCGGATGCAGTGCATCCGGCCCCATGGACTTGTGCTCGTCCAGCTTTTCTAAATAGTCCCGAACTATTTCTTTCTCCACAGAGGGCTGGTCACCTCCTCCCCATACCGTGCTGCGGAATGCAGCTGTCTGGGAGCTGCTGACCTTGTCTGTGAAGACAGAGGCAAAAAAAGCATTGAGTACACTAGCTTTCTCCACATCCTCTGTCACTAGGTTCCCTCCCTCATTCAGCAAGGGGCCCACACTTTCCTTGACTTTCTTCTTGTTGCTAACATACCTGAAGAAACCCTTCTTGTTACTCCTACTATCTCCAGCTAGCTGCAACTCCAAGTGTGATTTGGCCTTCCTAATTTCACTCCTGCATGCCTGAGCAATACTTTTATACTCCTCCCTGGTCATTAGTCCAATCTTCCACTTCTTGTAAGCTGCTTTTTTGTGTTTAAGACGAGCAAGGATTTCACTGTTAAGCCAAGCTGGTCGCCTGCCATATTTGCTTTTCTTCCTACACATCGGGATGGGTTGTTCCTGCAACCTCAATAAGGATTCTTTAAAATACAGCCAGCTTTCCTCGACTCCTTTCCCTGTCATGTTATTCTCCCAGGGGACCTTGCCCATCAGTTCCCTGAGGGAGTCGAAGTCTGCTTTTCTGAAGTCCAGGCTCTGTATTCTACTGCTCTCCTTTCTTCCTTGTGTCAGGATCCTGAACTCGACCATCTCATGGTCACTGCCTCCCAGGTTCCCATCCACTATTGCTTCCTCTACTATTTCTTCCCTGTTTGTGAGCAGCAGGTCAAGAAGAGCTTTTCCCCTAGTTGGTTCCTCCAGCACTTGCACCAGGAAATTGTCCCCTACACTTTCCAAAAACTTCCTGGATTGTCTGTGCAACTTCCTGGATTGTCTGTGCAATATTTTAATGAAGTTGCTCTACCTGTGGTTAAGACAGGCATGCATGCAAAATGCAAACAGTGCAACAAAGAAACGCAAGGCCTGGTTGCCCAAATGAAACATCATGAGAAGCGTTCCTTCTCAGGAGGAAGCTGCGTTGAAGATGATGAAAGGAACATGTCCGAACATGCAGGATCTTCAGGTTGGTAATTACCAACAAGAATGTACTTTTATCTAGAAATCCATGATTAAATCGAGTCTTCCTGACTAGTGATTTAAACCATGATTTGATTTAAATCAAATCTCCTACACAGCCATGGATGTAGCTGCACCAGCGCACGCCCCCCTCCACCCCCAGCATAGCATGTCTCCACTGGGAGTTTGCCACTGGTGGAGTTACACTGGTGGCTAAAATCCCCAGGACAGACAAGGTCCCAGCTGCATTTTCCAACTCTTGCCATAGTGAGTAGCCCAACATTTTGTGTTTTAGCAGCTCCCCAAGCTCCCCCGGGCCCCACCTCCGTTTTAATCATTGACTCAGACACACCAGCATGTGGGTGCATCCCTAGCGCACTGAAGCCATAACCTGTGGCCTTTGGAGCCCTGACGGGAAGCTGGCACGTGACCCAGCTTGTGCAGTCTGACGCCAGATCACTTACCAGATGGGAAATTAACTGACTTGTCTGGGACATCCTGCCACACACAGACACAAGCACGTAGGGCTTTCGCTAGCCAGGAAGATTACGGGGTAATGCGGCTACATAATGAGTGGCTGCTAAAGAACACTCCATTACTAATGAGATTCCTACCAGATTAGCTGGCACATCTGCCCAAATGCCAGGAGCCCCTGATGGGCGCTATGTGGAATGCCACAGCAAGGAAGGATACTTGCCCTTATTTTAGAAAGCAGTGCCAGTCTGAAACAGCCATTGCTTTTGGGTGGCTGCTGTCTGACTGGGGCGGGGGGAGAGAGAGACCACACATCCCAGGGGCTGGGTAGGGGTGAAAGGTGGCAAGTTGAAGGCAGACTCCACCAACTGGCTGTAACTCCAGGAGCTAAATATTTAGCAAGTCAGAACAGACACCACAAATAAAAAGGTCAGCTTTTGGAAATACTTTGTCCCTGTTTCACCATCTGACCCCTTCCTTGGGGTGCTACATATTAAGTGGCAAGGAAAGAATTGGATTTGCTATTAGAATTTGAGACAAGTTAAGTTCTGCCCCCACCACCCGAACAGACATTGTATTGAACAGGTGTTCTGACTGTTACACCAGCTGTTAAACAAGCGCTCTTTTCAACAAACCATTCTAGAACTCCCTTTGCACCAGCCTTGAAATGGATTTTCAACAGCAGAGTCTATGCTTCTAGGTCTCACTTTGCATCAGTTATCTGTATGCCCATAGCCTGCAGAGGCCCCAGCAGAGACTGGAACCCCACTGGGCAAGAAGCTGCACACACATACAGTGACAATGTACCATCTACAAAGACAGGACACAAGGTGAGAGGGGAAACTGAGGCACAGACAAGCAAAGTGACTCGTCCAAGGTCACCCAGCAGCTCAATAGCAGAGGCAGGAATCTGAGTCCCAAGAACTGACAACTCAGAAGCCATTTCAAAGGGGGTCTCGGGAACCCAATGGGCACATATGTCCACCAGCAAAGTGATGGAGAGAGATTGAGTCTATTGGGAAGGCAGGAAAGCCCATGGCTGGCTTTCCCACATGCTGGCTAAAGCGCACAGGATACTTTGTGGGTAGCCCTCAAACCAAAATGCTTTCCTTGTAATATAGTTTATTTCAAGCCAACCCTAGAGGTACAGGAAAGGTAAGTGAGACATCCCGAACTGGGTCAGACAAAAGTCAAAGGTGACAAGCCGGAGAGGATCACACCTGTCAGGGACGGTCTAACTCTTCTTGGTCCAGCCCCAGGACAGGGGGATGGACTAGGCTAGATGACCTCTCGAGATGCCTTCCAGTGCTACATTTCTAGGATTCTCTCATGGAGGTCTGACCCTCGGGTCTGAAACACTCAGCTTCCAGCCTGAGGTCACAGATTCAAGTCCCTCAGCAGGTTCAACTCAGCCCATATTCCTTCCAAGACACCTGTACATACAGTCTACTCCAGGTGGGTCTCCTAGAGCAGTGGTTTTCAATGACTGGTCCGTGGACCGGCACCGGTCCCTGAGATCTCCCTGACACAGCTAAGGAAGGCAGCAAGCCGGCCCTGGGTATCCAAACAGTTGAGGAACGCTGTTCTAGAGGAAAACAGCAAGGAGTCCGGTGGCCCCTTAAAGACTTTAAGGGGCCACCGGACTCCTCGTTGTTTTTATGGATACAGACTTAAAACAGCTCTCCCCCCGCCCCCCCATACTTGTTCTAGAGGAGACGCTGAATGACATGAGCCCGGCCCGGGGAAGTTAAGAGACCCCCCCACACACACACTCCCTTCTGTTACCAATACATTGGGGGTTTGCTCCCCTATCTTCCAGAATACCACCACCCCCCCCCCTCACGCAGCACCCCCCTTCCCACCGCAGAGGTGGCCGCATGGGTCTGGTTTTGCCAAGGCCACCGAAACAGGGGGTGACTTGATATTCCCCCGACAGCGACCCCCAAAGCACACCAGAAACGCAGCCAGGGGGCACGAGAGGCTGAGGGTCGGGGTCAGGATGGGGGTTAGGGTCGGGGTGACCCTACTCCCCCCCCCCCAGGTCTATGCCACAAGACGCCCCTGCTCCGCACCATACTCACACGACCACGCGGCAGATGATCCAGGAGACCATGGCGCATCCGCAAGGGGCCCCCGGGGCTTGCGGGCGGAGAGCAGCTGGCTCCCGGGGGGAGCAGGAGGCCGGGTGGCCACGGGGCGCTGGGGAGGCGGGAGATCTCGGCGGCGGAGCCCGGGCTCCGGATTAGCTAATGCCCCAGGAATGCCGTGCGCGGGGTGTCTCTGGGCAGAGCCTGGCCCTGCTCGGCTGGTTTCTCGCTGCTGCTGCTAGTTTCCCCCCGGGGGGGTGCAAGGCGGGGCTTGCTCCCGCCGGCCCCCGGTGGCCCTGGCTAGCTCTGCCCTGGCCCTGGCACCCCCTGCTGCTTGCCCCGGGCTCTGCCTGCTGCTCACCCTGGGCTGGGAAGAGGATGCTCCGGCTGCTGCTACCAAGCCCCGGGGGAGAAGCGGGGGTGTCTGCAAGCCCCGGCTGCTGATCCCTGCGCTGGCCCAAGCTAAGGGGGGGGGCGTGGATGTCCCGCGGCCGGGCTCCTCCCCGGTGCGCCCGGGCGGAGTTTGCAGCCAGTTGAATGTCGCAGGCTGCAGCCGGCCGGCCGCCCAACCCCGGGGCTGAGCCGGGCTGTGCGCGCGCCGCGAGCGAGCCGGAAGCAGCCCAACGGCCGCTCCTTAAAGGGGCCTTGCTCTTAAAAGGGGCCAGGGACGGCTCCCTCCGCCTGCAGGGGCCCGTTGCCTCCCGCAGCTGTTCCCGCTCCCCCTTCTGATCAAAGTCAGCAACGGACGGAGAACTCGGCGCACCTCCCGCCCGCTGAACTGTTCACGTGGCGGCGAGCGGGGTCCACTGCTTTTAAAATACGTAAATATAGTAAACATATAACCCACCAGGCCCCCCCAGGCTCTCCCTGCAGTCCCTGAGAGCTGTGGGCGCTCGGTGGCTTTGCATTTCAGACCCAGGTGTCTCTACCTGCATGCACACTCAAAACCGGATGGTCCTCCAAACAGAGGCTGCTTTTGAAAACTTTGGCCTTTTTGTAAATCCAATCCCATGTGGCCAAAGGCCCACAATCAAAGGATCCAGCCCTATAACCCTTTGCAACCTAGCAGCGCTCACACCGACCCTTCAAAAACCCAGGGTCAGCCTCTCCCCCAAAATCGTGAGATTTTAAAACACGAATACATTTCTTTGGGGTTCTCTTTTGTTACATTCTGGCTTTTTTGAGCATTAAGGGTGCACTTGGGTCACATTCGCAAGCGTCTCTCAGAAATGATAAGGGCTAAAAACTTACCTTTAAAAAAAAAATAAAGCTAAAATGTTCAGGTAACCACATGAATCCTGGAGCTGAGGCTTTAAGAAAACAGCAAATATCACAAGACTAGAATTAAAATCGCCTCCCAGTGACTGAGAATTCACCCCAGATAACAACAGATGTAACCAGGACCCCAACTCTCTGAGGCCCGGATTCAGCAAAGCACTTAAGTAAATCCTTAACAACTGTAACCACATGCTTAAGTCCCAGTGAGGTCAACTAGCTTAAGCGGACTTCACTGGGACTGAAGTATGCTTAAGTCCCAGTGAGGTCAACTAGCTTAAGCGGACTTCACTGGGACTGAAGTGTGTGCTTAAAGCTAAGCATTGGGTTAAAGGTTTTGCTGAGATTTCAATGCCTTGTGACTTTAAGAATGGTGTGGGTTGTTGCTCGGCAAGAAATGCCAATTTTTAAAAAGCAGAGGCAGCTTTGTCTAGTAGCCAGAGCGGGGCAGTGAGAATCAGATAATCCGGGTCGCAGTCCCAGTTCTGGCACCTATTCCCCGGGATACCTCATTTCACCCCTCCGTGCCTCAGTTTCCCCACTGATAAAATGCTGTAGCTCAGGGGTCGGCAACCTTTCAGAAGTGGTGTGCCGAGTGTCTATTTATTCACTTTAATTTAAGGTTCCACGTGCCAGTAATACATTTTAACATTTTTAGAAGGTCTCTCTCTATAAGTCTATGTAGCTATTTACCTACCTCCCTGTGTTGTGTGGCTTAATGCATTCATATCTATGAGCTCTTGGGAAGTCCTCGCATGAACAGTGCCGAATAAAGGAACAAAGAGTTATTCATGAATCACTAATCACTACTATGTACATGATGGAAATGGATCAGTGAAACAGCCATGCATTTACGCTTCATTTGCAATTCTTTTCGCCACATATCCTTCTTTGTCAAAAGAACTCGTGTCTGCAAAGAGGGATCTCAAAGTGCTTCACAAAGAATGACAAGCCTCACAAAGGTAGGTAGGTAAGTAGGTAAATCGCTCTAAAAGACACACTCTTGTTCAGCGACAAGTTTTGGGGCTAGATGCAGGAATTACCAGGTGAAATTTTCCAGCTTGTGTTACTCAGACCCTCAGACAAGATGATCATAATGGTCCCTTCTGGCCTCAAAATCTACTCTGAACATTTTACAGATGGGAAAATAGAGACATGGAGAAGAGAAGTGACTTGTCCAACATTACACAGTAAGTCAATAGAAACAGAACCCAGGTGTCCTGAATCCCAGCTTTTTGCTGTGAGCTCTGGGGAACAAACTGCTGCTTGCCTTAAGAGCAATAGTTGGCTTTGACACAGTGCTTTATTCTTAATTTGTTTATTGTGCCGGAAATTTATGATACGTTCGTGATGTAAATATCATTTCCATGGAAACCACCAGAGATGGCAAAACACATAGGATTCTACTTTCCCCACAGGCTAGGACAAAAGGAGACAGTTGCAGCCCTGGCCAGACTTCCCAAATGTCCCCATTTTGGAGCCACAGTTTCTATCTTTTGAGCAAAACATCTACAATTTTTCCACTCTGTCCCTCCAAAAAGTGTTCCGACTCCATTGTATCTGTCTCCAAAGGTTTCTATTCATAGCTTCCCAAAGTTGGCAGGTACTGCATGCCCCAACCTCCCGCTGCTTCGTGAATAGTATCCCCGCAACAAAGATGTCTTTGTGAAGGGGCCTTAACTGGATTTTAGGTCCTATTCACGCTCCTGTGGTACTGCATACATAGGTGAAACTGATGAGATAGAAAAATTAAACTGATAACTCTAGTGCAGGGGTAGGCAACCTATGGCACGCGTGCCAAAGGCAGCACGCAAGCTGATTTTCAGTGGCACTCACACTGCCTGGGTCCTGGCCACCGGTCTGGGGGGCTCTACATTTTAATTTAATTTTAAATGAAGCTTCTTAAACATTTTTAAAACCTTATTTATTTTACATGCAACAATAGTTTAGTTATATATTATAGACTTATAGAAAGAGACCTTCTAAAAACCTTAAAATGTATGACTGGCACACGGAACCTTAAATTAGAGTGAATAAATGAAGACTCGGCACACCACTTCTGAAAGGTGCTACAAGTTTTTCTTTCTTATTTTCGTTTTGCTGACACAGACTAACACGGCTACTACACTGAAACCTATCTGAAAGGTTGCCGACCCCTGCTCTAGTGTATGTACCTGAGCAGTGAAATGTACAATGCTTTGGGTTTAATGCTCTAACTGTGTTGCTACGATCCCATGTTATTAGCCTCCCACTTCATGCTAAGCAACCCTCCCTCTGCTCCTTCAAATCCCTCCTTCCAACCCGTTCCTTTTGTGAAGCCTTCCAATAACTGGCCAAGATCCTCAGCTGGTGTAACTGGGGTAACTCCACTGACTTCAATGGAGCAACCTGAGGTTACGCCCCCCTGAGGATCTGTCCTGCAGTGTCTCTGTTCTATCAGAAGTGAACTCATGACGTCATATTAGTGTTAGAAAGCTAGAAAGCGGGGCAGGCCTGCAAAGCACATGCAAGCCCTGGGCTCTACAAACAATACATAACATAAGATTAGGGACTCAGAGTCATCCCTGGTGTAACAGTGAAGCCAATGCAGTTACACAAGGGGTGAATTTGACCTATGACCTTTATTTCAGACGAGCCCCTTTTAATTTCCTCTATAAACCTAGTAAGTCAGATGCCCAGCTGGCATAAATGACCATGGCTCCACTACAGTCAACAGAGCTACTCCGGTTTGCACCAGCGGAGGGTCTAGCTCTGGCTCTCTCTGTATGTTATAACAGGGCAGTTACAACCCTATGAAGTGCCAATGCCCCCTTGGTTTCAACAGAAAAGAGCTGGAGCTAGAGTATTGTCAGCCCTCGGCTATGGAATTCCCTCCCTCCTGCTCCAACAGAGCCTGAATTTGCTGATCTATTGAACTTCTCTCTCTCTCTGTCTATAGTGCCTATGACCGTGGTATCCAAGAGCTGAAAAAGGGACCCCCAAAGAATCGTCCATAGTGGTCTTCATCGCAGATTATGCTTCCAGACGGGCTGCTAAGCCAATGTGATTTCCCAGGCCTTCCTTCCCCATGGTTGGGGTTGAACGGGGCGTGAGTGCGCACAAAGGGGAGATTTGTGTTTGCAAGTCCTCGGGGAGGGGTTAATATCGCTCCAGCAGAAATTTCCCTAGGTGCTTTCCTAACAAATGGTTTCAGCCTCCCGTTGTAGATTGGAGGCCTCATGAAATCAAAGTGAAAAAACGAACTGATGACTCAATTCCAGTGGGCTAGAGCTGGACTGCACAGTGCTTTCCCCACTGTTATTTGCTGGGGTGGTCAAGACCCAAACAAGTCTCAAAGGTCACAAGTCTCTTGGCACAAAAAAGACAAGGGAGGGAAATTGGCCTGTTCACCACTTCTCAGAACAGAACATCAATATTGATCATTGTAAAAGCTCCCAAGTGACCTGTGCAGCCCCCTCGCCTGGCACTTTTTCCTCTCAGAACCCTTTGCGGACGAGGGCACGGTCACTGGACAGTTTGTTGCTATGGTGCCTCTGAAATGTTTGCTTGCCTGTTTCACTCTGAGTTCTTTGCTAACTGCTCCTGTGAACCACAAAAGGACTTCATGTGAAACAACAGCATCACGAGGCTGTGTGTAACCCAACAGGGAAGGTGCTTGACGCATGCACGCAAATAAACGGTGTGCATGTTCCAGCGCCCACAGGAGAGAAAAAAACCATGCAGGCTCTGACTGGTAAATGCAGATTGCATTTTGGCAACGGCTTTCCCCAGGGCAACATGAAAACAATACAAGACACAGAGGGCACAGAACAGAAAAGAAGGTGCCTGAGGTTTACCAGGGTCCAGGGCTGCTTTTGCAATGGGCAGTGAGAGATGGTGCCATTGGGCTGTGAAAAAGTCAAAAGGGCACCCAACGTATACTCTTTTTGTAGTGTTCGTACAGTGCTTTTTGTCTGCTGAAAGAAGCAGGTATTTGTGAGCTACACAAGCAGGAGGAGGGATGGTCTTCTGGTTAAAACCCAGACCTGGGACTCAGAAGATCCAGTGTTGTCAAGTCTCACTATATTTGATGTTTTCCTTAAAGCCCCAGCTCCTGGAGTCATATGATTAGATGAGAATCGCAGTTTCCATTATAAATAAAAGCAAGTTTCTAGCTCTATTGGTTACAGAAAAAAGCCTGAAAACATGACCCAAGTGGGCCCGAAAGCTCAGAAACCGGTACACAAAGAAAAAGAGCCTAAAGTGTATTGTTATTTTTTGAAATCTCATGATTTTTGAAGGCTTGGAGATGGAGATTCTGTAGATCTGAGTTGTACTCCTAGATCTGCCACTGATTTTGCTGTCTGACCTTAAGGCCAGGCAGTCTGTCAAAGCCTATTAAAATCCATGCCCCCAATTCAGCAAAGCATGTGCTTAACTTTTAAGTGTGTGGGATTTAAGTACAGGATTAAAGTTAAGCACATGGTTAAATGCTTTGCTGAACTGGGGAAAGCAATCTATGCCTCAGTTTCCCCCTATGTAAAATGCAGATGATAATCCCTACAACACAGGGACATTGTGAAAATTCATTGACACACATAAAATGCATTGAGATCCTCCCAAAAAAGGGCAAAGGATAATTACATGCTCTGATGAATCTCTCACATGATCACAGGCTCCGATGACACTTTGGTGCCTAGACACCTCAGTGATAGGAAAGGCTTGTTGTGAGAACGAAGTTCCTGTCATTCAATCTCTGAGATGAATTGGTAGCCAATTTCCCGGCAATGTTTGGAAAGCTCCCTTATCAGAATAATAGGACAGGATCCTGCATTGACAGCCCCATTCCCTGCAGTGTCAACATTGCAAATAATGGTGTATTGGCTCATGCCTGAAGGATCCTGCAGTACATTATTTTTTTATAAGGGCTGTCGCAAGTCTTTTTCTTAAATTCAAGGCCCAGCCAAACACCGACTGTGGTTATCTGCGTGCTATGCAGGTGGCAACTTCTTTAATTGCAGAGGGACTGCGATTCCTCCCGGATGTAACAATAAAGATAATGGAGTTATACCAGGGGTGAATTTGACCTATGAGCTTTATGTCAGAAGCATTCACAGCAAGCAATTCCATTTCTGCTTTCAGGGAAGCTGTGAGCACAGCTGAATGGTACTATTCTTGTGTGTGGTTTTGAGTTGTAAACCTACATCATTTCACAGGCAATTTATGGTAGAAGCACACCTGGGGGGTGTGGATGGGAAGAGCTGCAACCCTGGTGAAAGTTAATCCCTGGTGCAAATTGGAGGCAGCCCTCATTTGCAAACCTAACCACTGTGCAAATTAAGGCTGGGATTTCCCAAGTGACTCCCACTGAAAGTGGGACACCAGCTCCCTTAGCCTCATTTGGAGATACCAGCCTAGATGTAGCTCGTCTGTGCAAATTCACTACTGTGCAAAATGGACTCCACCCTTATGAAAAATCAGCCCTTGGTTGAATTAGGTGGGACCATCCGGTTCCTGGTGTAATTCGCTGTTGTCACAGTGTCTGAGCAGCTGTTGTATACTAGCTCCTGGTGTGCTGAGCCCTCCACTACAGATATTTACCTAGGATTCTTTGTCTGGGGAACACCCAGCAGATGTTTTTTCAAGATGTTGTTTGATTATATAAGAAACCAGAGCAGTTCCTGTCCCTGGGGGCTGGGATGCCAGAGGTGCCACCCACCACTTAGTTTAATTCAGTATTGAATAAAATGTTGTGAAGCCTGCTGAGGGTTATAAAGCTAATGGAAGGCTAGGAGCGAGCCCTGCTTTCCCATCGACCACTCTGCTGAGTTTTCACCACTAGGGAAGGACCTTTGCCACCAGCCTCTAGAATCTATAAACAGAGGTATCTGGGGGGCTCCCTTTGATTTCCATTGATCCCTATTGGACTAGCGCAGGGGTTCTCACAACAAAATTTTTCAGGGGCCTCAGAGGGCGGCCATCGACTCTTGCTAGTGGTCACTCTGACAAATTTTCCTAAAACACTTAATTAACTTTAAGAAAAACAAATAAATCTGCACATATACATGTCCAAATCAATGTACTTCATTTATGTAGGGTTGGTTTTTTTTGCAGACTCAATAATAAAAATAATGAACAGTTATATTTTGGTGCCCCTGGTCCCAGTTGCCTCCCCTGGCCCTTCACCCATTGCCTCTAGCCCCCGCTGCCTCCTCACTGTCCCCTGGGTTTTCCATAGTCCCCTGGGGCCCTGCTCCTTCCCCCCCCCTCCATTGCCCTGAGCTCCCTTTCGTGGCCTTGCACCTCAGGCTCACCCCACTTCTTGCCTCTTGACCACGGCGCCCCATAAGGCTGGCCCTGCTGCCCAGGGCTGAAGCCCAGAGCCGGACCCCCATGGCTGGAACCAAGCAGGAGGGTGGGAGGCCAAAGCCTGTCTCCTGAGCCCCTGGGCGCTGCAGAGAGGGTCTGCTGCTTTGCCCCTGGCCCTTCCCACCTCTGTCCAGGAGGCTGTCGTGGCCTCGGGAAAACCCCCTGCTGGCTGCATGTGGCCACGGTGGCCAGTATTGAGAACCGTGGGGGGCTGTTTGGGTTGAATCAGAGGGGAAAGTGATAGTCGTGGGCTGGGAAAAATAAACAGGGACTGTCCCTGCTGAGCACAGCCAATTGGGAATGAATGGAACAGCAGTGAGCGTCACAGCCAGTGAGAACCCTGGCCATTGTACAAAGCATTCAACTGCTAATCCTTAAAGCACAGAAAGGCAATCACTGTGTCATGTTGTATGGACCTGATCCAAAACCCACTGAATTCAACAGAAAACATCCCATTGATTTCAGTGGGCTTTGGGTCAGGCCTTATAAAAATAAAAATAACCAGTGGGTGGGCCATTCCCTATCAGCTAATGACCAGGCTGTCTCTCGGGCCCACAACTCCTTCATCTGTTTACGAAGGGGCCAGGCCATGCTCTCTCAGTCATTATTGCTTAAATATTGCCTCCTGATAATATTATCGACAGCACCCTGGCTACTATTGGGACTAGCACTGTGTAAAATAGATAGAGTGAATGAATAGCTCTGGTGAGAGAGAGTAGGTACATACAGTCACAGACACAGAAAGACAGCTAGATAGATGGGCATGTGTAGTGTTAGATGGATGGACGGATGGACACAGTATGAGTCATACAGTATCTGTCAGGAGGATTTCTGCCCTATTCTCTGGCCAATTGGGTTGGAAATGTGGCTGACACAGGGCTCAAAGGCTGTCCACATGCATCTGAGCTCTCACTTGTAATGTGTCAGATACTAACGGGGGCTGGGCGTGGTGGTGGCAGGAGTCCAGCAACAATTTCCTGGCAGTACTTTTATAACTGCTCTTGGGTGAGTAGAAGGGACATTTCAGGCAGGAGATGCTGTCATGAGGTCCCCTGGGAGCAATGGGAAAGAAAGCACTGGCCCCAGCAGATCCCTGAACCTTCTCCCTCAGTTGGTGATAAAATGGAAAGGGGGTTCAAGGGAAAGGGTGCTGTCCTGGACCTGGAGGGGCTGTGTGTTGCCAGGGTGGAGGGTCAGGGATTAGTGGGAAGGAAATTCTGGAATTAAGGAGAGGAAATATTATGAGATATGGGGAGGGGATGTGTGTGCCGGGACTGGGAGAGGAACTGTGGGATTAGGAAGGGGCTATTTTGGGATGAAAGGGAGAGGATGCTCAGAGAGGAGTGAGTAATATCAGGTTTGTAACGCCCCCCCTCCCCATTCTGGGGATGGCATGTTCCATAGCACAGAGCTCAGGGTTCAGAACAAAGGATGGCAGGAGTGTCACAGTGCGTTTATTTTCGGAAGCATTTCTGTAGCGCTCGTACACCTTGGTTATAAGTCGTATGCAGAGAGCATCCTGCTCTGGGGGGGCTGGGGAGGGGGGCAATGGGGCCGAGAGGGGAGCTACAGGGAAGAGGGGGCAGTTGATGAGAGAACAGCATGTGAAGCCCCCTCCCCTCCCCGCCCCCCCACAGCAGGGCCAGGCCGTCCCTGTCACCACTCCCCAGCAGATGGCGAAAGAACCTCAGGGCTGCTTCTCTCTCCAACTGGGAAGCGCGGGGAACGGGAGGCTGCTGATGGGGTCACTGCACACTGACAGCAGGCTCCTCTGAGCCTGAGCCTGCTCCCACGGGAGTCTGCGGGAGCTGTGCCACTCACTCCAATGGGAGGAGGATCAGGGCCTGTGGGAGCTGCAGGGGAAGGCAGGTTTGAGACTGGGGCACTGCTGCTCAGGAGTAAGATGGTGAGGACAGGCGAGATGCCCTTATGACTGAAGAGCTCACGCTCATTCTCTGTTAGGGACAGGGGAACCCTCCTGATGCCCTCACCTGCTGATCAGCCTTCCCCTTCTTTCCAGGTACCCCTACCGCAAAGGTAACAACCTGTCCTCCACCAGTAACAACCAGCAGGGTTTGAATGTGGAGCCATCAGCGTTTAAAGCATATGAGCTAAAGGGATAATTCCCGCAGTGCGCAGCAATAGTAGGCTTTTATCTCCTGTGTGAAACCACACCCACAGGCAGGAGGAGGCAACACATAGCCCATCCTCAGGTCTTCCACACTTCACACTGTGGGGGGAAAGGAGGCATAAGCAGGGATAGAGGCCCAGATCCTCAAAAGTAGTTAGGTGTCTACCTCCTATTGATTTCAATGGGAATTAGGCACTTAAAGACTTTTGAGGACATGAGCCATAGAGACAAACGGATAGAGATGGGGCTAGTCTGTGGATCTGGATCGGCAATATGGACAAATAAAAAGAGAGACGTAATGGGAAACAGGTGCCTTCGCCTGGTTAGCCTGACAGGAGATGAAGCACCAAAACCAACTACCAAAGTTCCTTTGCCCTGGTATTTCTGACCCACCAGAAAGCCCCTTGCCTTTGAGGTCTGCAGCTGCAAGAGGCCCGGAGACCCCAGAGGAGAGGGAGTTTGGAGCACTTTCTGATGTTCCCCATTTCTAGGCACCCTGCGAGGCAGTGAGGAGGGGAAGGGTCTCATTTCCCCAACACAAGCAGGATATCAGCAAACCGGGCACAGGGAACCAGTCCCCACTCCCTCTCTGATGATCAAAGGAAATAAGCACAGTATGAAGGGAGAGCGCATCGCTGCATGTCTGGTAAATGTGCAGGCTTTCCCCACAGCTGGGAAATGATTGCCCGCTGAGCTGCTCTGTGCCTCCCACCAATGCCTGGGACATACAGAATCACAGAGCAAACTGGGACCTTTGCTCCAATCCCCAGTGATGCACTAGAGACAAAGGGGACATCGAGACACGACGGGTCTGATTCTTGCAGACACTACAGCCCCTTCGCACCAACCTGGCCTCCATGTGGGGGTCGATTAATTACATGCTCTTTAAGGCATGTGGTGTAAGGGCTCAGGGGTGAATGAGAATCAGCCTGGAGGCTGGAATTCTGTGTCCTGAGTAGAATACAAGAGCTCAGGGGACAACTGCTCCTATCACTGACACCAATACGATTCCACCCTGTCCGTGGGGAACATATTAGTGAGGCCGAGAGACGATTTGGGCCCTGTGGCCATTTTTCGGTTGATGTCATCCATAAACATCAAAGGCCAGGCAGAGCCAGCGCTGGGATCACGCAAGGAGCTGGGTGGGCTAAACCTGGATAGTTCAGGAAACCCCTGGCTTCCTTCTCTCCCGTCCCTCTTGTATGGAACGTGTGACTGCCTGGAGGAGTCTCTCCTTTCACTCCCTGTCGCTGTGGCTGTCAGCAATTCTGTTTAACTTGAGCCATGCAAGCACATGGCAAGCGAAAGGCAGGATCGAAATCCACCCATTAGACAAAGCGGCACAGGCACATTTCCCTTTAGCTGCCCATCCAGCTTGGCTTCAAAGACTCGCTGGTGCTTATGCAGCGGGATTGTGCACTGGAGCAGATGCACTCGATTTCTGCTCTGGGATTGTGCACCGGTGCATATGCACGGGGATGGTGTATTGAGCACGTGCACTAGATTTGTGCACTAGCGCATGCTCTCTGACCCTCTCCACTGGCCCTGGGTTTGTGCATGGGGATATATGCGCCCAGGGCACATGGGCTCATGCACTAGACTTGATAGCTAGCATGCTGACAGCTCCACCTGTCTGCAGATCACAAAGGAGGGCAAGCAACAGTATCTCCCTTTTACAGAAGGGGAAACCGAGGCACATCAACTGAGTCCCTTACACTAACCGCTGGACAATGTTGCCCCCTGCAGCTTGACAGAGAGAAGATGCCTAGAGGGAAGCAAAACAATTCACTACAGTAAAGTGGGGGAGGTTCAAAGGGCGCCTCTATACTTCCATTAGCTTCCAGAAGGCCTTGGAAGGCAGCTCACTGAGCAAGCTGGGACGATCTGGGCTGACATTGCCACTGGTCACTCTTCCAGAGAGCCCTCTTGCAGGGCGCATGCGGGAGCCAAAGGGGGTCAGGTGGTCTCAGGAGTGGTGCAGCCGCACAGAGCAGTGTCTCTACAGTCTGAACATGGGTGATGACTACAGGAAGTGCGGCAGAAGCTGCAGAAAGAGTTTGGGAGAAGTCACGACAAGAGACTTTCTTCTTCCAGGCCTGATACCCGGTGCTGTGTAGGGGGACAGGAGCATGTCTGCAGAGGGGGCTGTAGTGAGGGTTCGGGGTGACGGATACAGGGATGTAGGCATGTGTGTTGGTGGGTGGGAGAGGCAGCATGGTGTGGTGCACCGCCAATGCACCGTATCTGGGTTCGCTGATAAGAATGTGCACAAGGTGCAGTAGTGAGAGTGGATGTGTACAGGCGTGGATCTGAGGGTGTCCATGCACGGTAGTATAAAGGCATGAATATAAGACTCTCTGCAGAGAGATGGATGTGAGGGTAAGGGGTGCAGGAACGTGTGTTTGTTCAGAATGGGGTGCACAGGGATTGCATGGACATGTAAAGAGTGAGTGTGGATGCATATGGTATGGCTAGGAGACTGCAAAGGGGTGTGCATGGGGGTGTTGGAGTGTGTGCCGGAGGCATATGGGCAGGGATGTAATGTGTATGAGATGCCGGAGAGCATGTGGGTCTGAGTTTATCTATGGAGGGATGACTGTGGTGAGTATACACTCATGAATACGAGTGCCTGGATGGAAGGTGTGCTGGGTGTGCATGTACTCATGGGTCTGTGTATGTGTGTGTCCTGGACCTGTCCATGGATATGGCTGTGGGGCAGCGCATGGGCATAGACAGGAAGCCTTAGCCTGAGGAGAGGCAGTGCACTGGAGTCCCCTGCTCCAGGGGCGTTGCAAGTGGAAGAACGTTTTCTCTGCACAGTGTCTAGGCGTGAGGCAGGGAGCTGGGCAGGCGGCAGGGGCACCTCCTACAAGCTGAGGTCCACCACGACGTGCCTGTAGACCAGCGTGCTGCTCTTGAAGCTGGGGGCCAACAGGAGGTCCATGTCCTCCACAGGGATGTAGTGGAAGGCCCGGGGGGCTTGGACGGAGAGTTCCTGGAACTTGACAAACTTCTGCTTCTCCTCGTCCCAGAGGTAAATGTGGGTGAAGGAGAAGTCGCTGCCCAGGGCCATGTACTGGCGCTGGGACACCAGGAAGGGCTGCATGACCATGGAGCCCCGCGAAGGCAAGGTCTGCAGCTCGGTGAAGTGCTGCCCCTCCCACTTGACCACCTTGGAGTCCCCGATGTAGCGGCTGAGGCACAGGTAATGGTCTTTCTTGACCTTGAAATGCTTGACCATCTGCACGTCCATCACCTCGGCCACCTCCCCCTGCTGCACAAACTGCTTCTGGGTGCGGCTCCACTGGTAGATGACGGGGGCCTGGGAGCTGCTGGAGATGATGAGCCGGGGCTTGCCCTCGTTCTCCACGTATTCCACGTCGGTGTCGCGGTGCCAGGGGTGCAGGGCCTGGTGGGAGTAGAAGCCATTCTGGTTCCAGCGGTAGAGGCTGGTGGAGCCGGCCTTGGAGCTGTCGGCGATGACGAAGTACCAGTCGCCGTCAATCTGGAAGGCCTCGATGTCGTTGGGCTTGCGGATCTTCCTGCTGTCCATGTCCTGGATCTTGATGAACTTGTCCACGCTGGTGTCCCAGCGGTAGATGTAGGAGCCGCCGAAGAGCTGTGCCACCACCACGTAGAGCTGCGACTGAGCCACGATGGGCTTGCAGTACACGGCCGAATGAGCTGCAAGGGGGCAAGAGGCAGAGTCAGCCCCCGGCCCCCTGCTCCAGTGCACACTGTGCATGCATCAGACATGGTCTGCACCCACAGCCCATTCTGGGGGGCCACAGAGATCCAGCCCAGATTCTTGTCCTCCCAGGCAATGCACCCAGAGCCCATGCCAGGTGGGCAGAGAAATCCAGTTCCAGCTCTTCATACCCAAAGTGAATTGGGCTGAGGGTTCCATCTCCCTGTCAGGACCAAAGATATTTTTCACCTGTGTCCATCACAGACACATGCGCTTCCAGGAGTGCGGGGAGAAGAGAAGAACCCGGACTGGATTTCGGTGCCCATCTGGAAGGATGAAGTCCAAGTGGAATAGCTCTGGAGCAGTTTCCGGTAGCTAGTGGAGGAGAGTGTCCCAGGTGAGCAGCGTTAGCATACCTGCTTGCATACACACATACCGCACACTTCTGCACCCACCTGCATAGTGACAGAAAATCCAAACCCTCCCTTAGACTAGGCTTCCCAGGGAGGTGGTGGAATCCCCGTCACTGGAGGATTTTAAGAACAGGTTGGACAAACACCTGTCAGGGATGATCTAGGTGTACTTGGACTGTCTCAGTGCAAGGAGATGAACTAGATGACCTATCGAGGTCCCTTCTAGTCCTACATTTCTATGGTTCTATAACCACTCACATATACACACACAGTGGCACTTTCACACGTACACACAAACACTTGGGGACTCTCCCATATACTCCTGCAAGCATTCGCCCACATACACGCATACGCACACACGCACCCTGCTGTTGGCCTTGAATCTGAAGGGGGCTCCAGGTTGCTTTGCAGTGACAGTGAGAATGCAGCTCCTGCAATCCGCACTCCCTGCCTCTGCCCAAAGGGAGTGGGAAGAACCACCCGGCACTGCCAGAGGTTTCTGCCCCTAAGCTCTGCACCGTAAACCCCTAGGGTAGCTCACAGCTTCCCAGGAACCCGCCCTGAACGTCAGGGAGGCTAACGTGCACTCTTCCTATCCCCTTGCCACGTGCCTCTTCATGGCTCGTGTAATGAGAGACAGATTGCAAGTGACCACGAACCCCTGATGAGAGGATCTTGCTGTTTCTCCTAGTGCTCACTATTATGGGACCTGGGAGATGTCAGGCCAGGCTGTCTCCCATCTCTGGCCCCACTCCTCCAGGGAAGTACCGGGCCACGGCAGGATGTCTGTCGGCGTGGCTGGTCCTTACCAGGGATGCGGTCAAAGTCCCGTAGCTTGCGCTCCACGTAGTCCCACTTGAGGATGGTGCAGCCGCTGGCACTGGGCTGTGCCACTGCTACATAGAGGTCGCTGCTGTAGACAAAGGGCTCAGCTGACACCGACTGGAATGGCAGGACCTGGTGCACCACAAAGTCTGGGCGGGAAAGTGCAATGAGTAAAGCTGAGGCAGCAGTGGGGACCCCCGTCACACCACCCAGCCCACTGCTCCCTGGCCGTGGCAGCATGACCAACGGCTTTGCTTTTCAACCACGCCCCTGGAAAGTGGCCCCGTAACCACTCTCCCCTGCCTCCAGCCCCAGCCCGCCAAACAAGTGAACCAGTGAGAGCAGCAGCCACTCCTACCTGTCGTGATGCAGTCGAGGTCCTTGAGGGCCAGGTCCCGGATCTTCTGCCCCTGGTAGTGGACGGGGCTGCTGCAGAAGGTGGCAGGCACCGTGGCATTGGTCCTCTCCACCCATTCCACCAGCCACTTGACTTTGCAGTCGCAGATCAAAGCGTTGCCCCGGAGGTCCCTGAGGGGAGGGGGGGGTGGTTACAATGGAGCACTGGTCACGTGTGCAAGGGAACCCCACTATCGCCCCTCCATCACCCCCCAGCTGCAGACAAGGCTGGGAACCCCAAAGCATGTGCTTACAGTCTGGGCCCAGAGAAGGAAACGGTTCCAGCTCTGGGGGAGCTGGTCTCAACCCTGGTGTGTGGGTGGGGAGCACATTTAGTTCCTTGTGCCTTGTTAAAGAGACCCAGCCCCCTGTTCTCCCTCCTGTGCTCTGAGCCCACAGAGCCGCAAGGTGCATGTGCATATTGACACCCTCCAGCCCCAAAGAGATGGCTAGGGGGCTGGGCGCTGGATCTGCAGGCCAGGAGGGGTGGGGTGAAGGCACTGGGGTAGGCAGGAGAATGGGGAGGCAGGTTGGGCTGCTGCGAGGACCTTGGCCCAGCCCGGGATCAAGGTTCCTGGGCTCTGATATCCTGCTCGTTGGCTCTACACAGCATGGGACAGCGTCTCCCTCAATAACAGGCCCTAGTGCTGGCGGGAGGCCTGGGCTGGGCCTTACAGGTCACTGAGGATGTCCAGGGGTGTGAAGATATCTCTGGGCAGCATCTGCAGGTTGTTATTGGCCAAAGATCTGAGAGAGAGAGAGAGAGAGAGAGAGAGAGAGAGAGAGAGAGAGAGAGACTTATTGCCAGGGAAAGTGGCACCTCCTTTCGAACAGACCCTGTGCAGAAGGGCTGGCCTGGAAGCCAGCCCTGTGTCCACAGTGGCAACCCCCACCCCATGGCTCCTGCTTTTTTTGATAGGTGGAGCTACCACCCTAAAAGTCAGAGAGGCAGGGTTGTCTGCTCGCTGTGAAACTCACAGATAGATGGACCTGTTGTACTACTGTGTCAGGCATGCCATCCCCACAGGCACGGGCCCGGCATGCCAGGCGTATTATACTCACAAGCTCTGTGGCGCAGGTTATACCCACAGGCATGTGTGAGGTGTGCTGTACTCACAAGTGCCTGTGAGGTGTGGCATGCCCACGGGAACATGATAGGTGCATGCTACCCAAAGGCCCATGCAAAGTGTGACGTGCCCACAGGGCGTGCTAAGTGCACTCTACCCGCAGGCCCATGCAAAGCGTGCCGTGTCCACCAGCGCAGGCCATACTCACAGGTGTGTCAGGGACTTCAGCCCTCGGAAGGTGAATTTCGACAGAGAGCGGATGTCATTGTTCTCAATGAACCTGCGGGGACAAACGGGGACACGGGTCACGCCCTCTGCTCCCTGAGAGGTGGTGCTGCCAAGCAGCCCCAGGGGCTGAGCTCTCCTCTCTCCTGGGGTGGCCTCTTCAGATGGGAGGGGAGCATCCATGGGGTGGGATGCCACGACCCCCCAACCCTAACCAGAGGTGGCACCTTCCCTGCAACCTTCCCCTCAAAGACCTTCTCCTCCCAACTCCCACCATCGCCTCCCTCCAGCTGACCCCGGTGCGAAGGAGTGGTGCACGTACAGGTACTGCAGATGGGAGAGGCCGGTGAAGGAATCATCCCCGATCAGTGTAAACTTGTTGGAGTTCAGTAATCTGCAAAGAGAAGGGCGGGACATCAGCTCCGGGGGCTGCCATCTCCAGCACAGCTGGGCTGCATTGGGGGTGCTAGGCTGAGAATAACAGAGGCGGGCACCCCTGCACCAGGAAGGCAGAGGTCTGGACGCAGGCTATGAGTTCAAATGCAACCTGCTACAGCTCAGCCATGGCCCGGGGTTAACCTCCGATGCCCAGGCAGGGGAGGGTTTCATGGAGTGGGGGAGGCCTTCCCATTGCACAGGGCTGGAATGCCTCCATGTAGGATAGTGGGGGAGCAGAGTCCTCCCTCATGCCTGTGGTTTGTCCCTGAGAGAGGGGATACAGGGGAGGTCTTCTCTGCCCATCTGTATCTCCCATGACCTCACCATTCAGCCACCTCCATCAGGCAGGCCCAGCTTTGGGGGAGATCAAACATTACAGCTCCAGAGCCTCCCCAAGGAGACTCTGATGAGCCTTTACCAGCCCATGCTGCCTTACAGGGCATGGGAAGGCCTGGGTCCCCCTCCCTGGGGACTGCCATGGCAAAAACAAGCCCCCATCCCAATGAGAGACCCAGAGACATACAGGAACTGCAGGAGCGGGATGTGAGCGAAGGCTGCTGCTTTGATTTCAGTAAAGCCCACGTTCACCATGGTCCTGTGGAGAAGGAAAGGGGGAGAGAAAAGCTCAGGACCATTCCGGGAAGATGGGACGTTCAGCACTCAGAAAAGTGACAGCAACATTGTGCGGGCTGGAACTAGGCAGAGAGCAGTGTGCATAGCCCATCAGGGACTTTTTAGTGAAATTTGTTATTGTGGGGAAATGCCCCCAGTCACAGAAACAAAAGCTGCCCGCCGGGAAGGATAGTTGGTTTCTACGGGTTTCCCCATTTCCGAACAAATTTGAAAACACATTTTAAATTGCCGAGGCCTCCCCTTTCTGGACATTTTCCAAATGAAAAAAAAAAGGTTTGTTGTTCAGGTCAAAATGTTTTTCAGTTTCAAAATTTTAATACATGGTAAAGGAAAAGTGTTTTTTTAAAAGGTCGAAATTGAAATGATGCATTTCCCCGGACTCAATTTGAAATTTTCTACCGATCTTTGGCTTGCAAATATTTTCAAGATTTCACCTTTTTTCTCTGATTCAGGATGGGGAAAACGTAGAAATTTTGAAAATCCTTGCAGGTTAGGATAAGCATTTCCTGCCCGGTTCAACTGGTATGTGCTGTGTAAGCATCTCTGCCTCTCCTGTTGCTCTGCCGACACCCCTCAATCCTGATCTGCAGTCTCCTGTTATCCTAGTCCTAGCTTGGCGTGTTCCAGTTATTGCTCTTGGATCCAGGCACGGCCTTTCCAGGGGGAGGTTTATATCTGTCCTCTGCTCCCCAGGTGGAGGAGGTCTATTTAAAGAGCTCTCTCTCTCTTTTTTGCTGTAATTACAGCCCGAAGGTCCAGGGAGCCTTGGAACCCCTTAATCAGTCAATAGGGCCATGATTGTGCAAAGGGAGCCTGCCTGCCTCCCGCTGCAGAGAGCTGGTCTGCCTGGGTCAGGTCCAGCCAGCCGCGTAGCCAGGTCCAGAGTACAGGAGGAGCGGAGCTAAAAAAAGGCACCTCCCCCTGTACTCACCCGGCGGCACTCCGGCAGTGCTCCAGCTGTTCGGCGGCGGGTCCTTCACTCGCTCCGGATCTTCGGTGGTACCCGCAGCCTAAGTGCCGCCGAAGAGCTGGAGCGCCGCCGGGTGAGTGCAAGAAGCGGCGCCTTAAAAAGAAGCGGCGCCTTTTTTTAGCTCCGCTCCTTTAAAAAAAGGCGCCGCTTCCTTTTTAAGGTGCCGCTTCTGCTCACAGGGGGAGCAGCTGCTACCTCTGCTCCCCCCCTGACTACGCTACTGGGTCCAGCCAGTACAGTCTGATTGGAAATAAACCAACGGAGGCTGGGGCGGTGCTCAGTGTGGGGGGGGGGCGGGAACTGGAGCGGGGCAGAATTGCTAATTCAATGCAGGACCCGCAGCATGGAACAGGTGCTCCTCATCCCATTCTCCCACTCCCCAGCACCCTGGACTGCAGCAGAGCCAGCGTGTGCAGGAAGGAAGAGTGCCCCTGCAGACAATTAAAGAATGAGGTCAGCAGGCATCCCACCCTGGGCTCTAGGGTTTGAGGGGGTCAAGCCAAGGACAAGGGACCTAGGATGGGCAGAAATGGGGTATGCTTCAGGGCTTCAGACAATCTCTATTAGAGATCAGGATGGGAGTTATGTAAAGGGTAGGGGACAGATTATCTCCTATCCACTATTGTGGGGCTCTTACGCCTTCCTCTGAACTGAAGCAGCTGGTGCCGGCCGCTCTCAGAGACAGGCTATGGGCTAGATGGCCCTTGGGTCTGAGCCAGTCTGGCAGTTCCTGTGTCCCTATGGAATTTCTCAGGCCCCACCAGGGACATAGCCAGGGGGAGCATGCAGTGCACACACACAGCAGACAAAAAGGGACTCTCTCTCACATGCACACACTCTAACATCAGGCACACACATACACACACCCGCACGCACACACATGCCACACAGCTAATGCACACCCCAGACAAAAAATACAGGGGCGCCAGCCACACACACATACCAAACGCACACATTTCCCCCACACCACCACGGCAATCTACAAAGGGTCAGTTCCAGTATGTCACCGCGGAGATACAGCAGTGACAGGCGCATGAGATTAAATTAAACCATTCCGTCTCCTTCCCTGCTCTCACCCCAGCCAGGTCAGGAGGGACCCACAGACAGAGTTAGGAGCCCTTCGAGGTCAACGAGAGGTGGCATGATGCCACGCCAAAGAGGGCAGTCAGGACCTATTGTAGGTCTGGATCAGCTGTGACTAAAACAGTGGAAGGAAAGGGCTGCCTATTTCTGCGCTGAGGAGCTACCCAGGAGATGGCAACACAGGGATGAAAGAGTGTTCATGTACCCCTCTCCCCACACACACACACTTACTGCCCTTGCACCAACACATGCACTACTTTTCATACACCTCGCTTTCATTCACACACACACACACACACACACACTTCCATACACAAACATGCTCATTTATAAACATAATGCGTTTGCACAACACACACATGCATCGCATGTATGCGCACGCCCCCCACGTGATCAACAACATGCTCACGCAGCCGTGCGCATGCTTACACTGATGCACACAGAGACACATAACATGATCAGAAAGAAAAATACACCCAAGAGGTATAGACACCCAGCATGGTCAGGCAGACCTGCATATGTTTACATGCACACACACATGATTTTCTCATACAAATAAGCAGTTACAGTATACATACACGATAACCTGCATGCACACAGAGGGTTATTATTGAACACGCATCATACATTTGTGAACACATATACCCCACGGATTCACACACCATCTCTCTCAGTGTTAGCAAACCCACAACAACCCCATTCTGATGTAACCCCAAGGAATATGCTGACATCTGGGAACCCTCCAATAGCATCCAGGGCCCTCAGCCTTTTAGTCTAAAGCTCGATCAACCCCACGGATTCCCCACCTCCATCTCTGTCAACCCCAACCCCAGAGATTCCCCCAGACCACCTACCTCCCCCACCATACCCCTATCCTTCATCCCAGTGATCCCCCCTCCACCACTCCCTCCTACTCTGCTGATACTCACAGGGAAATGACCTCCGGGGGCAGGTTCCTGGGGACCGCTTTGGAGGCGATGCAGAAGGCAGTGTCCCTGGTGCAGGAGCAGCTCTGGGGACACGGGGGCAGCTTGGGGGCTCGCTTGGAGCCTGCAGGCAGCCAGAGGTAGGCCAGGCTGATCAGGAGGAACGCAAGGACTTGCCCCCTCCGCATCACTTTCCCTGGCTGCTGCTCAGCCATCACTCTGGCCTGGCCTCCCTCCCCTCCAGGAGAAGAATCTCCCCCGTGGACTGTTGCTTCAGCTCTGCTATGTAATCTTCCCTCCTCTCCTGGCTTTGCTCTCAAGCCCAGGAGCTGTAGTGAAGAGCTGAAGCAATCCTGGGAGTGAGGATGCCACAGTCCATCATGCTTCTCTGCAGAGCACCACACTCAGCTGCTGGGGTGGGGGAAGCAGGAGTGCTTTGCTGCTGAATGATTCGTCTAAGTGATATCACGGCTGGGGATGTCTGTGGTGCACGGGGAGTGTGTGTGTGTGCCGCGTGCAATAGTATGTGTGCATGTGCATACTGCATGCACTAGTGTGTTTGCAGGTGCGAGTGTGTGTATGTACTGCATGTAACAGTGTGTATGTGTGTCTCTCTCTCCAGGTATGAATTCTGCAGGGGTGTTTGAATACATATGTGTGTCTCTCTGTGTGTGCATGTGAATGTGAAAATACATGTGCAAGAATGTAACTGTGAATGTTTGTAGTGTGCATGCAAATGCGGTGTGTATACAAATATATGACTGTGTGTGTACTTTGTATGTGCAGGGCTGTGCACAATGGAGCATGTATGGGTTGTGAACGGCTCTGACTGGGCTCTTCTGTGCCTGAGAGTTTGTGTGTGCGTGTGTGACTGCATGAGCCTGTGCGCGCCTGGGTTGTGTATGTGCTATGTGCGCTTGTGTGTTTGTTTATATGTGTGTGTGTGTGAACATGGGTGCACATGAGTGTGTGACTATGTACATGTGGGACGGTGTACCTGGGTGGGTGAACAGGTGTGCATGTGGAAATGTGTGCACCTGAGTGCTCTTGTGAATATCCCGAGAGCACGGTTAGGGCAGTTAAAGCAGAGACTCTTCCACTGGCTTCTGGCCCTCGCTGACTCACCCTCCCCATCACACTCATTCCCGCCAGCTGCACAGAGGCCTTCACCTGCAGCAGGATCCTCCCACCTCAAGCAGGGGCCACAGCTTTGCCCTCCCTGCCTGCTCGTTTCCTTCCGATCTCTCTGCCCTGTGCCCCCCTGGGTTTGCAGCATTCTACCTATGCCACCGATTCCCTCCCCCATCAACCCCTGCCACCAGCACTCCATACCAACCCCCTCCCGTCTGACACGTCCTTGCCGAGCTGCTCTTGGATAATTTATGATGAGCTGAGCGACGCGTGAGGCACAAGCCGACCAGTGGCTCCCGTCCCAGGCACAGCCGTCTCCTGGCTAACAATGAGAGGGGATGGTTCTATAGAGGGCATTCTTACCCTCCGCAGCTGGGGCCGAGGCCAGGACACCGACAACAAACAAACAAGGGTCCCGGGGCCCAGCGGAGGCAGTATGGTCACTTCCACCTTTTCATGTTTCTCTGAATGTATAAACATCTTCTTACTGTATGTTCCATTCTATGCATCCAATGAAGTGGACTGTAGTCCATGAAAGCTTATGCTGAAATAAATTTGTTAGTCTTTAAGGTGCCACAAGTTCTCCTGTTCTTTTTGCTGACACAGACTAACACGGCTGCTATTCTGAAGTCGTGGGTTGTCACTGAGCTCCCATGGGGCAGGAGAGGGGAGACGGCAAAGGGAGGGACATGGCCAGAAGGTATGGAGTGAGGGGATGGGTGGATCCGGGGCAGGACGCATTATGTCAGCCCAGCTCCCCTTCACTGGAAGGGGCCTCATCGCACTGGGTTCGTCATTGCCCCATCAGGACTTTCTCCAGGAAGCAGGGCAGTCTTGAAGCTCAAGGTGCACCTGACAGCCTGGGGGCAAGACAAATACACTGCGAGCTCTTCCTGCTGAGGGCTGGGTTAGCACTCCCAGTGCAAAACCAGCACAAAGGAGCAACCTCCAATCTGTGCAGGCGCCGAGGCCTCAGGCGGGGACCTCATAGCTGTGTACCATTGCCAGTCCTTTTATGTTCTGTCACAAGGTCTATGCAATCAGCTGCAGACAGGGTCAGGCTGAGCAGCTGTCAGGCCATGGTTAACTGCAGAACAACTGGTTTCAGTGTAGTAGCCGTGTTAGGTCAGATCAGCCTGGGGCAGGGTCAGAGGTTAGTTGTCTAACAGCAGAGAGGTCAAAATTCACTGGGGGCCAGCTGGTGTGTTAGGAAGTGCCTGCATTCATTCAGTGAGCTGTAGAAATCGGCTCATCTCTGCCCAGCTGCAGCCCGGCAAACTTCCCCTGTCAAAGGTCTCACCCCTATTAGTATAAGGTCCCTTACCGCAGAGGCTGTCCACAGCTGCAATTATTTAGATCCAGGGTTGAGACCACATTTTGAAGCCCTCAGTGTCAGGAGACAGGGTGGCTCAGAGCTCTGGTTTGGGTCTGTCTCTAATTGCAACATGTGGAAGCAACAACGTTGGGACGAGACACCTAGAGAGAACACTCCAGTGTTTGAGGGATCGGACCCCACGATCCGTTCAGCACATTGGACAGAATGTGACTGACCCATGGCCCCTCCTCAAAGGCCCCTGGCTCCTCTCACGCTGATAAGGGCCCGGGCACTCACTAGTGCTCTTATGGGAAGCCTTTGATTTTCGGTTTTTGCTTTGAACATCTGAAGCACCGTCAGGTGCCAGAGGGGCTCAGAGACTCGGGGCACTGAGCCAAGCCTGGCCATGGCCATATCGACGGGCCGGATACTCCAGCCTGAAGGGCAGCACTAGCCCCTTGGAGCTGGGTGACTTTGGCCTCACAACCCCTGTGGTTGCAGCTCTTGGGCGCTAAGAGGCCCATGTGCCCAGAGACAAGTGTCCTCGGAGACTCTCGACTGACACGGGCCCAGGGGCTTATCAGAAACCCGGCTCTGAAGGGCTCCAGGAAAACAGGTTCACAAACAAAAATGAAGTGAACACTTGGCTTGTGACCAGAAGGGCCTGGGGAACTCCAGCATGCCCTCCGCCCCTCCACTATCTCAGAGTCCCCTATATAAGCCCCTCTCCAGCCACGGAGCCTCCAGGGGCTGTTTTATCGCTGGCAGGAGCACTACAGGGACGGCCAAGGTCTGCAGAACAAGAAACAAGATGGATGTTAGCAGCAAGGAGGCTCTGATAGAGGCCCCTCCGGTAAGGCAATGAACAGAGGATAGATAGTTCTGTTCTGTGTTTGTACAGCGCCTAGCACAATGGGGTCTTGGGCCATGACTGGGGCTCCAGCATACCCACATCAGCTCTTCTTGCTGTTAGTGTTCTTTTCTGTTCCCACAGGACTACACTCCTGTCCCCAGGGTCCCCTGCCTCTCCCCTCACCTCAAGAGACTCTTGATCATCATGGTGGTGGTCGTGATCATAGTCTTGGTTGTGCTGGGTTTCCTCCTGATGGGACTGCACATATCCGAGAAGCACACGGAAACTGTAAGTACAGTGTTAAAAACCCGGGGGCAAGGGTTCAGAGGGGCAAGTCCAGGCGCGTACCAGTGCAGAGGGGACAGGGGCACGTTGAGGCCATTGCAGCCAGGCAGAGTGGGCTGCTCCAGCATGGGGCTGGTGCAGCCACACCCAGCTGCGAAGGGAACTCAAGCAGAGGGGGAAATGCACCTGTGCACCAGTGCCAAGGGGCAGGAGCAGCCAGGTAAATAGGCTGCCGCAGCACACAAGGGCAGCAGGAAGAAGTGGAGCTGAGGACAAGCACAGAGGGCAGCTGGAACCACAGACAGCTGCAGAGGAGACTTGGACCGACACTAGAGAAATAGGCCTCTTTTATCAGGGCCAGCAAAGAAATGAAAGACTTCAGCAAAGTTTCAGTGGGTACCTTGTTGAAACAGGAAGCTGCGGCAGCCCAGGGCTCTGATTTACGAATGTCTCTGCCTGCACTGAGTCAGCAGGGACGAAGGGAGTGCTGCTGGGAAAGAGGGCACTTCTTCAGGGTATAGGCGATGAATGGCTGATGCATCGCATCTTCTGCTTTGGCCCACCCAGCCCCCTGCCCTGGGCACACCCCACTCTGTGGGTTTCCTTGCCTTCTAGGTCTTGCGAATGACTATCCAGGGCCTGGATGGGGAAGGGTCCCCGCAGCAGCTCTCCATGAGTGGGAAAGAAAGGGCAGGGACTTTCCACATCAAGGCAGGGATCAATTCTTCAGCCACTGTCGTGTACGACTACCACCACGTAAGTAGGGCACGCTCGTTTTGCTATGTTTGGGGGAGCCTCTTCCAAACAGGGGGCTACCAGGGCAAAGCTGGCCAGAGCGACGGAATTTTCATTGCTATACCCATAGCTCAGAGCGGGTGAGAGCTGGCCGGTCGGACTAGAGCAGGTTAGCATCCCTGGAGTCTCTACCACTCTCTTGATTAGAGGTAGAGGAGCCAGTGATCATTTCAGCCTGGCCCACATAACCGTCCCAGATGCAGGCTGAGCCAAGCCAGTGTATGTACCCTAGAGACAAGCTCGAACCCAAACCCCAGATCTGAACACATCCGAGATTTGGGGTATTCAATATCCCACCCCCAGACCTGGATTGTGTGGCTTGGGCCCAGCATTATGCTGATATCACACCTGGCTGTGAACTGACCACACTCTATCACTTCCTGGCTGCTAGTAAGCAAAGAAAAGCGGGTCCCAGGGGAAATAAAGAGAGAGAGAAACACTCAAGTGTTAATGCAAGCAACAGAAAGTGAGTGAATAAGCACCGGGGTGTGGACAGCTAAGGGTGATGGATGGGGCACTGTCCTCATTGGCCAACGTGAAAGGGAAGGTGGTGGGGGAGGGTGCAGGGGAGACAAGCAAAATAAGAAGGTGGGTTTGAGTTTGCAAAGCCTGTATTTTGATCTTGCAAAACCAAGCCCAAGGAGGTTTGGATCCAGTTTCTATCTACACAACCCCCATCTTTTGGAGAGGGCTTGTAGACACGGCACCGATCCTGGCCCATTTCGAGCTGATGGCTTTACAGTCTCAAAGGGAAAGGCCGTGGAGGGCATAGGGGGCTCCTGGGCTCAGCGCCATGTTCAGCAGGCAAGAGGAGGATGGAGAGGGGTGACAATGGTGGAAGCAGAAGGGGCTGTGCAGTTAGAGAGGGTGATTCGGCTCCGGTGAATACAACCTGGGGAGCTGCCATGATGAGAAGCCAGGGCTAAAAGTCACCCTGTGCTCTGTCTGCAAACAGCTGCTGATCTGCTACAAATCCTGGCAAGGCCGAGCCTGCTACATCACCAAGATGGACAAGGAGAACATTCCGGGCCTGGATACCATTGCCAAGGCGTTCCAGCATCTCCAGGTGAGCAGCCGGGAATGCACACTCAGTGTGAGCTGTGCTGGGTACAAAGCTGGGCACAGGAGTGCAGGGAGAAAGGGCACTTGGGAGTGAGAAACTTGTGAAAGATTAAAACACTGCAGAGGCTGGAGGCTGCTCTCTGAGTCCCTGGGAGACAGCTGGCTGCAGTCAGAGTGCACCAGCCTGGGTGTACGCAGTTTGAGCTCCCATTGAAGTCAATAGGTGCTGCACCCTCTTCTGTGAGGCCTGAATTTGGGTCTCAGAGCCAAAGTTATAAACAAAAGCAACTGGTGCGTATTTGCCTGCACAGAGCAGGCAGAGGCTACAGTGACTGCGTCTGTGTGCTGCCAGTGACTGCACTGTGAAGCCTGACGGTGGGTGTTTGCGGGATCACCACTGCACCATCCTGGGGAAAATGGGCTCAGGCCAGCACAGGAGCAATCACTCCATGCCTCAGGCACAGTATTCAATGCATACAACCGCAAGGGGGTGCAAAGAATGAATTGCCCTTATCAAATGGCTTCCAGCCAAGGCTCTCCAAAGGCTTTGGGAATGGTAATTGAATCACATGCACACAGAGTGAGGTGTAGCGCAAGTCAGCAGTGTACTCCTTTTACTCGGGGTACACTGAAGGCACAGGAAGAAAAAGTGACCTCCCTAAGGTCACCTGCTGAGGCAGTGGCAGAACTGGGCACAGAACCCAGGAGTCCCCTCACCCCAAACCCCCACACTCTCGCTGCTAGAAGACACTGCCTCTCTTGTGCCAGCTCGATCAATGTATTGGCAAGGTAGGATAATCTAATATTTGGGCGAGGAGAGCATTGCTAGTGCAGGAGAGTAGTTGTGGATGGTTTGGACGTCCTCCCACAGCACAGGACGCTTCCACGGCTATTCTGAAGCATGGAGAGCTTAGTTTCCAGAGCAGGAGAAAACAATGACGACGTGAGCACATCCTGTTACGATTAGCACCTGATGGTGTCCAAGGATTGTAAACTCCTAGGCCCCCAGCCCGGGCTATAAATCACAGTTCCTGTAATGGTGTGCGTGGGGTGGTACACATCTAATTATATTATTTCCTGTCCTAGCTGGAACAGAGTGAAGAGATGGAGGAGGCGGGGTTTCCTGTGCCCCAGGCCAATCGCTCCATTCTGGGCACTACAATTAACATCCTTTGCAGCAACGTTCCCATCTACTGGGCTTAGCAAGGGCTCAGGTGGGTGAGCAGCAGAGCAGCTGGGTATCAGAAGGGGAGCTGGGTTTACTCAGTGACTGAACAATCAGAACTGCCTACAGCCACCCTCTCTCTCTCTCTCTCTCTCTCACACACACACACACACACACACACACAGACATTCACACACACCGTTGCAAAAGCCCTTTGCCAGAGGATTTCCCCCACCCCCGCCACGCACACAGAGTTGCAAAAGCAACAAGCCCTTTGCCAGAGACCAATCAAATCCCTTCCCAACCATCAAATCACCACCAGGCTCCGGACAAGCAGGACGCCGAAGAAATGTCTCCATCCGGCTGGTGACAAGACTTCCACCCGCTCTGTGCGGAGAAACCAGAATGCAGCAGTCAGCAGGAGGCCATAGCAGCCTCTCATTGACTCATTAGCAGCATCGCTGCAGAGTTTTACGTGGCGCGGTTGGACTCAGGCTGGAGAATCCAAGGGACCATGTGTGCATGTAGGGGATGGCCTCCTCTTGGCCCTGTTGCTTACAACCTTGGCTGGGAAGGTGGCTGAGGGAAAGGCCTTGCTCTGCTGTCTAGGTTGACAGGTGTCTAAAATATAACAAAAGCCAAAGGGTAGCCCTGTGGTTCAGGCACTGGGCTGGAACTCAGGAGAGCTGGGGTCACTTCCCCGCTCTGCCACAGATTCCTCATGTGATCCTGGACAAGTGACATGGGGCCAGGTTTTTAAAGGTGTTTAAGCCTCTCTCATTGAAATCCCTTAAAAATCTGGCCCTTTCTCTCTCTCTGCCTCAGTTCTCCCATCTGTGAAATGGGCATAATGACACATCCTCTGGCTGTTCTATCCATTTAGACTGTGAGCTCTTTGGGGCACAGACCTCAGCACATGTATGTACAGCACCTAGCACAATGCAGCACCCAACCTCAACTGGGACCTTGGGCACTACCATAGTGCAAATAATAAATAGTGAGACAAAAAACAAACAAGGTTACCTGGCCACCAGTGGCATTCTCTGTATGGATTTCTTTGAGCTACAATAGCCGCAGCCCTAACTTCTCATGCTCCTCCATTTATCTTACAGGTCCCCGTGCAGTCTGAGCTCTGCATCCCTGCAGTCACTTCCCAGTGAGATGGGCATGGCGCCCTTGTATCCACAGCACTGGGGCTTCTCTCCTACAGTGATGACTACATTCCATGTGCAATCACGGCATAGCTGGGCTTAGGCTCGGGCCGTGGGCCGGCGGGTGGGTGGCTGCATGATCTCCAGCCGTTGCAAAGCTTTTGTTCTGTTGCCATTCAAAGCAGCTGGGAATTTTCAGGTGGCACTTGCAATAAAACAAGAGTTTCGTTTATGCGTTTATGCTTCTGTCTGAAGAGTAAAATCTCCATAGAACCAACATGCTGCTGCTTCCTTTATTCTCTTCTTAGAGAGATTTGTCTTTTCCCTTTTGGATCCTGCCATATGGTATTGATTTAATCAAAACTGCTCAGGGCCTTGTTTATACCCGGGGCCAGAACATGTGAACGGGCGCTCACCCAATAGGATTTAAAGGTTGGTAGATTTACACATGTTGAGAGGCAGTGATGTCTAGTGGATAGAACACTGGACTGGGAGTCAGGAGAACACTGGACTGGGAGTCAGGATTCTGTAATGAATGGGGAACAGTTCCTGTTCCCCATTCATTACAGAATCCAGTTTAACATGATTCACCATGCTTTCCAATCCCTCCAGGAGGTGGAGGGATGTCAGTGTGCATTTGTACAGGAGAGTGTTGGTGATATGTGTCCTTGGGTGTGTCTGTATCTGAGCATATATGTCCCAGTGTATGTGTGTGTTTCCACACAGAACTCTGTGTCTGCATGTTTGTAGAGGTGTGTTGGTATGTGCGTCTGTGTGTGTGTGTGCATAAGTGAGTGTGCTGGCATGCATATGTGTATGGGGGTGTTATAGTGTGTGCATGCATAGCAGTATGTGTGTGTGTCACATTCTCGGCGTGCACATACACTACTACAGCACGATTGTGCTGGCTCTGCTCATCCATGTATCAGTATAATGGTCTCACCCTCTAGCCCTGGAAAGGGAACACGGGAACAACTGGCAGGGGACAGAGATTCCCCTTAGCTATCCAACCTAAAGCACAACCTTGGATCTGAATATCCCCGAGCTCTGGGAAAGTTAAGATCCCACACTGCAGCTTGGTACCATCTCCTTTAGGAAACAAGTAATGAAACAGGAAAGGCACATTTTTCATGGGATACCCTCCTTGAAACTTTGAACCCAATTAAAACTCGCTGCTGTAACATCTTAGGGAGACAGCCAGAGATTGAACACCAGCAGTGTAAGGGTTAATCTGGCAGGCAGGGTCAATCTCCCCTAAAGCTGGCAGATACCACCATAGGAAGAGGGGTCTAAGCCCCGGGTTTCTTACAACGCAATTGGCTAGGCTGACAATGACTCGCCAGTTAAACAAAAGAGCTCACTGGCCCGTACCAAGTGGAACAAACCTGGAAAACCGCAAACGGCCCTTCGACCCCCGGCAATAGGAAGCGGGCTGGAAGTTGTAGCTAGACAAATTCAGATGGGAAATAAGGGGTATGTTTCTAACAGTGAGAGTAACTAACCATGGGAACAATTTACCCAGGGTTGTGGTGGATTCTCCATCACTGGCACTTTTTAAATCGAGATGGGATGTTTTTCTAGAAGATCTGCTCTAGGAATTCTGGGAACGTTCTATGGCCTGTTATACACTGGGTCAGACTAGATGATCATAATGGTCCCTTCCGGCCTGGGAATCTATGAATCGCTCGCTCAGCCGCCAGAGAAGTAGGACACCATCCTCCGTGTTGACACTTGTGCTGGGAGATCTGGGCCGAGTGGAATCAGCATCCCAGCCCCAGTCCCCAGTGTGTCTGTGTGTTGCAATGCCAAGCCACTGAGATGCCGACAAGCCCTGGCTCAACGCCATTATTTGATGTCCCTGGTCTGCCTGTTACTGAAGATCGGTCTTCACACAGGTGACGCAATGAGGCAGAAGATCAAGAAAATGTTCCCACTGCAACTGAGGAGCGGGGTGGGTGTGGGGAGAAGAGAATGTCTGGGATGGGCTTCATGCAGCAAAGGGAGCTGATGAGGATTCTAAGGACTCTTTCCAGGATAAAGAATGTTTGAGGGTAAATGGCTCTGAGAGCTACTTGATTCTCCCTCCCTCCCTCCTTCAAACATCACTAAGATGTAAGAAAACACATTGCACAGAGCAAGGAAAATGCAGAGACCTTCCCATTGAGGGTTGGCAAGCACTCAGAGTGTGCAGAAACCAGAGCCAGGGCTGTCAGGGGTCAGACGGCAAATCCGCAGGCTCCTCCAAGCCCTTGAGCAGGGAGGCTGGGGAGCTCCTGCCTCTTACAGGTTGAGGAATGTGCAACCGTTTCTTTCTCAAGGTCTGTGCTGGCAGCTGTGGATTCAGGGACAGTGGAAGAAGAGGAGATAGCTCAAGGCCAGCTGTTGGAATGCCTGCAAGAGATCAGCTCTTGGATGAAGAGCAACTGGGCCCAGGCGAGACCAAAGTGATGCTGGTCGGAAAGGGGAAGCGCTTTGGAGAACTGGTCGAGGCAGTGTCTCCTCCTTCCATTGAAGGCTTCATTGGTCAGAGAGATGTGACCCCTGGAACTGTTGGACTCCTTGCTAAGCTTGGAAGATCGGGTAGCATGAGTATCTACCAATGCCTTCCTTTCACCTCCAGCTCACTAGGAAACTTCCTCCCATAGAGGACCAGTCCACAGTGATCTCTGCATTCATCCCCTCCAGGCTGGATCACTGTAACTCAATGTATCTGAATGTGAAAATGATGCACAGGCTCTAGCTAGCACAGAATGCAGCTGACCCCTTCTCCTTAGCTCACACTGTCGTGTGCACATCAGGCCTGTGTTCAAGTCCCTCTGCGGGTCCCAGTCAGCTTCCAGTCCCAGTGTAAGGCCTTGCTCTTAATTTTAAAAACAATTAATGGATCAAGCCCCAGCTACATCAATGACTGATTTTTGATCTATGAACCACCACAACAGCGGGGCTCCTCTGAAGCAATGCAGATCTCAAAGCCCAGGACGAAGCACTTGAGAGCTGGAGATAAAGCATTCTCTGTGGAAGGGATCTGACTATGACACAAATTCCCAAAGGAAATCAAACAAATCCAGAAAGTCTGACCCTCTGTAGGAAATGCTGCCAAACCTTCCCCTTTGAAAAGGCCTCTTCACCATAAGACAGACACTCATAGCACTGACACTGCCTTCTACCTCCAAACCCCAACACAGACCCACCCTAAAATCCAAAACCTTACCACCTCCTCTACCCAAAAACCCCAACTCTGACCCCCCACTTGAACCTCAAACCCCGGCACTGACCTCCTCGTCTACCAAATAAAACACTACCACCTAAAAATCCTACCTTAGAACAAATCAACCCAAAAGCCAATTGATAAAATTTTGAAAAACAAAATCCCTTTCCCAAACAATTTTTTACCCTGAAAAAAGGGAGAAGTGCTAGAGACTCCATGAAATCAACCGGGGACTTTGCTAGTGCTATTGATTTTGTGGCAAGCACTCAGATACCAGTGATGTCTGGCGGTATTGATACCCATAGATAGATAGCTGGATTAGAACAGCAGTTAGGTCAAGGCCAGATGTGAGATCAGGGTTGGCTGTAGGGCAGCTGGAATTAGAGGTGAAGGCTCAGATTTTTAAAGTTTGCAACATCTACCTGATTAAGGAGCCTGAATCTCATTTTCTAATGGAATTTAGGCATTTAGAAGCCAAAATTCCCTTGACAGTCAATGGGATTTTGGGTCCTAAGTTCCTAAATCACTTTTGAAAATGATATTTAGGCTGCTAAACCAGTTAGGCATTGCACAGCAATACCTAAACAGCTTTACAAAACTGGGCCACAATCCTGGCCCCAAGGAAGTTAAGGGGAGTTTTGATTTCACCCTAGGAGTTTGGCATGTCTTAAGCACAGTCATCTAACGACCCATAGATCAGTTCACTCAGTGGGTGAATTTCACAATCATAGAATCGTACTACTGGAAAGGACCTCAAGAGGTCATCTAGTCCAGGCCCCTGCACTCATGGCTATGACTATGCATCACCTAAATCCCACTTCAGTAGGGGCATATGTGGAACCTTGCGCTAGTCCTCTACCCAGGGGCCAGTTTTCCAAGGTGCCTATGCGCCACATCTCTGTGCAGGTGCATCCCTGCAAGCTTCCCTTGCTGAAGGTCTCGCTCCATTCAGAGCTTCCTTTCTTCACCTGCTCCCAGCATCTGAGGTGTCCATGCTCCCACCTGGCCTAGAGCAGGAAACTGCAGCCCTGGTCGCACAAGGATGCAGCAGTGTTAGCCCCAGAAAGTTTCCATCTCTCCCGAAGTCGCCGCGTTGGAGAGATTGAGCAAGGTGGCGGTGCAAACACTTGTTGGAAATGACGGCGTTTTGCACAAGGTCCCTCCCCAAAAACCCCTGGCTGCCCACACTCCGATAAGGACCTGGGCACTCACAACTAGTGCTCTTATGGGAGGCCTTTGATTTTCGGCTATTGCTTTGAACATCTGAAGCACCGTCAGGTGCCAGAGGGGCTCAGAGACTCGGGGCACTGAGCCAAGCCTGGCCATGGCCATATCGACGGGCCGGATACTCCAGCCTGAAGGGCAGCACTAGCCCCTCGGAGCTGGGTGACTTTGGCCTCACAACCCTTGTGATTGCAGCTCTTGGGCGCTAAGAGGCCCATGTGCCCAGAGACAAGTGTCCTCGGAGACTCTCGACTGACACGGGCCCAGGGGCTTATCAGAAACCCGGCTCTGAAGGGCTCCAGGGAAACAGGTTCACAAACAAAAAATGAAGTGAATTAGACACTTGATGTGTGGCCAGAAGGAGCTGGGGAACTCCAGCATCGCTTCCCCCTTCCCCCCTCACCTTCTCTTATCTCAGGTCCCCTATTTAAGTCTCTCTCTGCCCTATGCACTGAGGCATCCAAGTGTCCGAGTGGCACAGGAGAAGCAGCAAGATGGAAATCAGCATCGAGGAGGCTCTGATTGAGGACCCGCTGGTAAGCCTCAGCCTCACCCCTTCCTCCCCAGGCTGGGTTTTAGAAAAGGGCAAAGGTTAGATGAAAGCTACCACATCCCCCGTAGCTCATACATTGCAGCTCCAATAGTTTCTAGTGCCCAGCTATGGTTATGGGTCAGCGGCGGATTCTATTCCTCCCAGCTTGCAGGGTGTGGGTCGGCGTGTGAACCTGTGTGAATCTGTCTCTGTATGTGTGTGTGCGCATGTCTCCAGGTGTGTGTCTCTGTACTTGCACCTGTTCATAATGATGTACAAGACATTTCACCTGCTTCCTTGGTTCCCCTGATGCCTGTTGAGCTGCAGTGCTCAGCCGGGTGCAGATCTGGCCGAGTCACCGACCGCACATTTCTGAAATGGAACCGCTCTAGCAGCTGTCAAGGGTTCATGAGAACTATCAAATGGTGAACCCCAGAGAGAGGACGGGGTATGACCCTGCTGACTCAACCAGTGCTTCTCCCCAGAAAGCAGGGGCAATTGCCTGAGGCTGCATGGGAGCTATTAGTGAGGCATCTTGCCTACAGAGTCAGCCACGGTGCTGGGATCTAGCTCGCTACTTTAAAAAGCACTTGGGGACACTCTGAGTATGGAATATGGAAGATGCTACTTAAAACCATGGCCCGTCCCAGGCCCAAATCCTGTGCCTGCACTTCATTTCTCTCTGTCTCTCTCTCCCCAAGTCCTGGCTCCTTCCCTGGCTCTCATCTTCACACCCGTTTCCACTCCACCTCCTCCTGCTCCCTTTGGCTTTGCATTTCAATCCCTCAGTTCTCCTGCAGTGACCTCTCTCTCTCTGTGTGTTTGCTTGTGTCCCCAGCACTACAATGCTCTGGATTCAGAGATGGACATCTGCCCCAGCTGCACCGACTGCTGCCCCAGCTGCCCCAGCTGCACTGACTGCTGCCCCGGCTGCCCCAGCTGCCCCAGCTGCACTGACTGCTGCCCCGGCTGCCCCAGCTGCAAGTCCTGCTGCAGCTGCTGCTGCAGCTGCTGGAAACGTTTCTTCTGCTGCCTCCCTAAGCTACTCTGCCATCTGCCCAAGATCCCTGGCTGCCCCCTGCACATCAAGAGAATCCTAATCATCGTGGTGGTCATTGTGCTGATAGTTGTGGTCGTCCTGGGAGCCCTGCTGCTGGGACTGCACGTGACCCAGGAACACACTGAAACTGTAAGTAAGGGGGAGAAGGAGCAGGTGAGGCTGTGCACAGGTGCAAAGGGAGGTGTTAAAATCATGTCCAAATGCAGCAGTTTATAGATGAACGGGGGATAGCGGCAGCTAGGCACAAGTGCAACGGGGATCCATGTAGCTGATCATTGTGTAGGTGCAAAGGAGACTTCTGCAAAGGGTATGGCCCTGCTTAGGTCCCCACGGGACTGCTGCAGCCCTGCAGAAGAGATTGCCGTGACCATGCCCACGTCTAGCAATAGGCAGAGGAAGCAGGGACAGACGCACAAAGATGCAGAACAAAACGGGGGCAGTCATGCACGGGTGCAGAGAGAGCAGATGGGGTCCTGTTGGGTGCAGAGGGGACTCAAGTAGTCATCCATTGGAGAAAAGAGGATTGGCACCGAGGGGACAGATTGCAACCGTGAATGAGCAAAGTCAAGGACCAAGCCAGAGGAAGATGTTGCAGTCACATTTAATTCCCAGAGGGCTGACTGAAATCCTGGCCCATTGGGACAGATCCTGTCTGCCCTGCATCACAATATGTGCAGACAGCAGGGAAGAGACAGGGAGGCCTCGTTCTGTCGGGTTAGCAGGAGAATGTTTAGGAGAAACAAAATCAATCTGAGGTGTCTCTTCCCAAAAAACGTACCTTTCCCATTCTGCTAGAGACTCTGGGGCCCTGGCCAGCCTTGAGGGAAGGAACAGGGTTGATTATTAGAAGCAACAGAGAAATGAAGAGCAGCTGCAAAATGTCCCTGGGCCCTTTGAAATGGCTGAGCTTCAAATGGGTTAGAATGGAGTAATGTTGCTCTTCTCGATGCAGGGAACCCATAGCAGAGATGGTAGAGATCCCATCCCTTCCGTATCTTCCCAGCCTCCGCTCTCTCTGCTGCTCACTGGTTAGACTCTGTGATCTCCTCCTAGGTTTTGCAAATGACCATCGAGGGGCTGGAGGGGGAAGAGTCTGGACTGCGGCTCTCCATGGACTGGGAAGAAGAGGTGACGACTTTCCACATTGATGCAGGAACCCATGACCCGGGCACGGTGGTGTACGACTACAGTAATGTAAGCAGGGCGTGCTGGCTTGGCAGGGGGCGTGCTTCAGAACGGACCCTTGCCATCAGGTCCTGAGGCCGGGACTGCATTGGATCCTCCTGTCCAGGGAGTGAGGCTGTTTTTAACCCATGCCTGGCTGCGGCATCGGAGCACAAACGTGGCGATGCCGCATTAGAACAGAAGGCACTCTGAGAGGCTGTTAGGCTCTGCTGGGTGCCAGCCCCTCCAGTCAAAATCAGAAGGGGTTCCAGCCTCAGTGGGGCTGCATCACGCCCCTGAATGGAGCAGGGGAGTCAGTCCCTGGGAGGAAAGTCCTTGGGTCGCTCAACAGACAGCACTCTGGACAAGCAAGGAGCAGCACCTGTTGGCACACGGGAACCCTGTCTTGGTCTCCTCTTCCTCTGTCATGATGCAGGGTTGACAGGTAGGGGAGGAAATGGGTCCTGCCAGAGATGCTTCCAGCTCCACAAGAGGAACATGAACAGAGAGGAAGAGCCAAGTGAAAGAGGGAGTGAATGGGGCTAGAGTTGGGGCTATGAGGGGCGACGGATGGGTGTGTTGTCTTCATTGGCCAGCGTGGGATGGAAGGTGGGCGGGGAGGGTGCAGGGGAGACAAACAAAATAAGAAGGTGGGTTTGGGTTTGCAAAGCCTCAATTTTCATCTTGCTAAACCAATCCCCAAAGAGGTTTGGACCCAGCTCCTATCTACCCAACCCCCACACTTTGGACAGGGCTTGGAGTGATGGCACCGACCCTGGCCCATCTCGAGCAGATGACTTTAAGTCTCAAAAGGAAAGGCCCATGGAGGGTCTAGGAGACTCCTGGGCTCAGAATCATGAGGGGGATGGAGAGGGGTGACATTGCGGAAGCAGAAATGACTGTGCAGTAGGAGAGGCTGATTCAGCTCCGGTGAATACCTGGGAGCTGCAGTGATGGGAAACCAGGGCTAATAAAGCACCATGTGCTCTGTCTGCAAACAGCTGCTGATCAGCTACAAATCCTGGCAAGGCCGAGCCTGCTACATCTTCAAGATGGACACGGAGAACATTCCGGGCCTGGATAACATTGCGAAGGCGTTCCACCAGCATCTCCAGGTGAGCAGCCGGGAATGCACACTCAGTGTGAATCATGCTGGATAGAGAGATAGGTATAGGAATGCATGGGGAAAATGGCACTCATGCAATGCTGAATCTTAGGCCAACAGAGAATGCGGGTGGTAGAAGATAATACATGGATAAGAGGCTATTTAGACTCCAAAGATCAAACCTCCCCTCCAAAGGATGGTGCATCAGGGACACCTGGAGTTATGCACATGCATCAGCTGGACCAGCAAAAACAGCTACGCATGCAAAATGGGCTAGTGCATGTCTAGTTGCTGGTGTGTATGTGTGTGATTCCACAGTAGCCTCTGGAGTTTAATTGTTTCTCTCTTTGGCTCTTTTACGTTCACCAGTTGCTGTGAGAATGATTTGCTCTCATAAAGCACGTGATATATGAAGGCATGGAAATGCTTTGCTAACACTGATTGAGCCTCAAACCCCTTAGGAGGGTTGATGGCAAAGAGAAAACTGATGAGTTAAGTGCCTCAGGGAACGCAGTGAGTTAGTGGCAGAGTCAAAAATAGAACCCAGGAGTCCTGATTCCCAGTCCATTAGACCATACAGCCTCCAAGAAGTGGGAACAGAATCCATGAGCCCTGAATCTTTCATCATCTGCTATAATCACTAGCCTCCACTGCCTCCCATATTCAGATTCAAATAATTTCACGTCCTATTAAAACAGGCTGGCCCGTATATCTCCAGCCGGGGCAGCATTGCTAGAAATTTTTGTTGCTTCAGAAGCAGTGTCCATGTGTGAAGCCCTCCAGATGTGGAATCCATCCTCACAGGTGGAGTAAAGGTGCTGGAAATATAGTGGGCACTAGGAGAAAACTTAGTGTGTGTATTGTATTGCCGTTAAGGATTTAAGATATATGGGGATGTCAATAGCCTGTGTCTATTCCTGCTGCAAACAAGGGTGCAGGGTGTTTTGTGTGTGCGTTTAATTTTTATTATTTCCTGCCGTAGCTCAAGTCGCTCATCCCGACTCCCGAGCAGGGTGAGGAGGAGGAGGAGGAGGAGAAAGGGTTTCCTGTGCCCCTGGCTGAGCGCTCCATCCTGGGCACTACAGTTAACATTCTCTGCAGCAATGTTCCCATCTATTGGGCTTAGCAAGGGCTCAGGGAGGTGAGTAGCAATGTGGATGGGTGTCAGAATGGGAGCCGATTGTGTTCAACACACACACACACACACACACACACACACACCTACCTACCTGGGTCTTGGGGAGCGGGCACCGCGGGAAATGGACTATGTGCAGAAACAGGAGTGAGTTCTTCACTGCCAGGCCAACAGGGTGGGTAAAAATCAATAATTTTTGTTAACAAAAATTTAAAAAAAATGGATTTTGAAATTAAAATAGAATTTTTTGATAGTTTTTTTTCTTCAAAAAGCATTTTATCTAGAGATAGTTTTAATTAAGATACATTACAGCTAAAAGATATCTCATTATGGAATATGGATTATAAACTCTAATTCTATAGTATGAGACAATATATTCATGTAATGTTTAAGAAAAGTTTTGTAAATAAATTCCAATAATTCATGGATTAGGGACCCAGTCTTATGGGGATCCAGGGGCTTCTGTATAGATTATTTAGGTAAATCTTTCTATGTACCCAATGGGACTCAGTGCTCAGTCTAGAAAATATAATCAGAGATATGCTTAGTTTTGCAGTTCTCAAACTGTGGATTTGTGTGTCCAGAGATAACATGCTTATTAACAGCAAAAATGTTTTTAAATAAATAAATAATATATAGAGGTAAGAAATAACAGACCTCAACCCTATTGTCCCTCTGCAAATTTTGTGTACACAGAGTCAATGCACTTTTAGAGAGAGGTAAGGGAAAGTTTCAAAAAGTTCAATAAATAGAAGATTGTTGGGGGCGAAATAGATCTGGACAAGGAGAAGAAGCCTGGAGATAAATGTGAGAAGGGAGGGACAGGCAGTAGAAACAAAAGTGAAACTGTTTGAGCAGCATATTCCAGAAGTCTTGAGGTCTTTGTGAGTGTAGCCTTCATTGATTTGAGAGCTACCATACCATTCTCTCACTAGAAGGAAAAACCTATAATGGCAGCAGGCGGTAAAAGAGACCCAGTTTGGGAATAAGCACCATTCAAGAAATATGTTTGCTGATGATTTTTAAAGAAAGTCACACCAGTGAACTGGTGGAAGTCACTTAAGCACTTGGATTCAGAGACTGTTGAAGTGATAATCTCACTTTTAACAACAGTAGCTTCTTCTGCCGGTGTAGAAAGAATATTTTCTTCCTTTGGACTAATTCATTCCAAATTGAGAAATCGTTTGGGACCTGAAAAAGCAGGAAAGCTTGTTTTTCTTTTCCAGTTTATGAACAAACAGGAAAATGAAGGTGAAGACGACTGAGTTAGCTGCTGCAGAAGCCAATATGTTAAGTTTCTCATGTTGAACTGGCTGACATAGTCATTTTAATTTTTGTTTTTTTGTTTTTTTAATATTTCATTTAACTATTTTAGTTTAAAACAATTTAAAAAAACCAAACCTGATTTTAAAAAATGTGAATGTTTAACTAAATTAAAAAATTCATATGCTTGTTTTGTTAAAATATTATGTTTGCTGTTGAAGAAAAAATACAGAATATGTAACGTTGTTGTTTGAGTTAAGTAAAACAATTTAAATGTCTGTCTGGTGATGTTCTCCTCCTAATACAGCATGGTAAGAAAATCCTCCAAATATTAATGATTAACCTGTTTAACCTGTTGGAGATAGTTCACCTCCCAATGACTTCATAAATATCTGCTTCAGTTACCTTTGGTAAACGAAATAACCAAACAATCATCCATTTTCTGATACAGCTGTAAAACTAATCTGAAAAATTTCAAAATAAATCACTTTAAAAATGCATAGTGTGTAGTTTCTAAAAATGAAACCTACATCTATCTCTGAGTCGTGAAGAATATGTAGTAAGGGTATAACAACCAACAAGAATGCACTTTTATGTAGAAATCCATGATTAAATCAAATTTTCCTGACTAGTGATTTAAATCAATTGTATTTAAATCAGATCCACCCTGCAGGCTGAGCTGAGACCCTGCAGCAACGGCTGGCAAATGTTGCAGCCTTCAGAGACTATCCATTAGGCTGGAACAGTCCTCCCTTAGGCCTACTGAGAGAATCAGCAGGCAGCTTGCAAGGTTGCATGCCTGCTGCAAGGGGAGTGGATGCTTCATGCTCACCTTGAGACAAGGAGATACAAATCCCCAGCAACTACACTGGGTGACAGCTTGGAGTCGGAGATGCTAGCAGGTCCTTTAGCACAGAGGGGAGTGACTGAGAGAGAGTCCACACTCTGCTACTCTGGTGGAAGTGACTGTCTCTGTATGAGACTAAGGGGACATTGGCAAAGGCAGCCAGGGCCGTTAGCTGTCCAACTCTCCCATTAGACCAATGGACACCTAACTCCCCTTTGTGCCTCTGGAAATCTCTCCCTAAAAGCAGAAATGAGGGAGGTAATGCTAGGGGGCCATCCGGGGCCAGGCGACACTTACAGCTCATGATGTTCACAGGGATCATTTTTCACCCCCCTCATGTGTTTGCTTTGCAGGATCCATCAAGGACGGAGCGTCTCCTGCCTGCCATTGCTTCCGAGAGAGTCCCAGCAGAATGGGAACACCATGTCCTCAGCCAGATCCCCAGCTGTGGCTTTGCTGACTCTGTACCTGTGGGTGATTATGGTGTAGCTGGCTCTGTGCAGAACTCTCTCGCTGGCCCCAATTCGGGAAAGCACAATGCACGTGCTTAAATTCCCCTACCTTCAAGGGGACTCAAGTGGGTGCTTAGATGCTTTCCTGAATAGGGCAGCTTTCCAGAATCAGGGGAACCCAGATGGAAGAGCTGTGCCAATGGGAAGAGGAGCCAGAGGGAGCCTGCTAGAAATAACAGCTATACATGGGCTGATCTGTTTGCATTGGATGCAGCGGGCATTTGCTAGGGACACAATAGAATGAGAGGATTGCTTGCCATTGTGGGTGTTAGACTTCTTTCTAGAGAATAAAATCTACAATCCCTCACCAACCCCTCTTATTTCTCCTTCTGGGTAATAAGGTACTGTGTCTTCACTGTACATGACCTCACAGCCTGGTGGGCTAGCACAATATGGCCAGAGTAATGACAGCAGGCACAACTCATCAGACTTGTCTACATGCACTGTTAGTCCAGAATATCTATTCCTGATTAACTCCAGCTGTGGATGCTCTTATTCCAGGATAAAAGTGCCTGAGTCCATATTAGCTTAATCCACTTTATGTGCCTTTGGGCAATGACAATGCACCTGGCTCTATGTCACTTTGTGAACTAAATTAATTTGGACTTTGTTTAAAACTATTGTGTCATGTTGCTCTCCACTGCTAATTAGTGGAGCTTGTTATAAAAAAAACAATTGTCAGAATTTGCTGTTTTGTTGAAATTGGAACATTCTACAGGACTGTGTCAATTCTGACAAAATCCCAACAGAAACCAAACATGTTTCCAATGGAACTTTGCCTGCCAGGCAGGATTCCATCAGAAATCTGCTTGGCTTCCTGACAACTCACCTGTCTGGCTCCTTGGCAGACCATCTGGCAGGATGCAGTGAACCCAGGCTCCCAGCTCCTCAGCTGCCCGCCTGGTGGGCTGATGGGAAGCTGGGAGCCTGGAAGTTGTAGGAGCCCCACCTCCCAGGCTCATGACTCCTCACCAGGCCGGGCTGTTAGGGTCCCTGGCTCCAGCACAGCCCACCGGGTAGTACTGCTGTGGATCATGGGCTTTAAAGGCTCCCAGGTTCCCCAGCTCTGGGACCGCCCACCAGGCTGCGTTAGAGCTCGGTGGAGATCAGTAATTCCATTTCACAGAGAATTTCAAACATGTTGGTTATCATTCCGATCCAGAATGAAATCTGATTTTGAAATAGCAAAATCGTCTGCAAAATAGAATTACCGTTCCCCAACCAGCTCTATATTAGCTGTCATGTTTCACCCTAGAGGTAAATGTACAGGAACTGCTAATAAAAATACTAATTAATGCCAAATTCAATGATGGCTTCTGTGATCTGGACACCTGTCCATGAGGAACTGGACTAGGATCTTCTTACTCATTTCACAAAGGTCAACTGTCATTTTGATCTTTTACCATTCAAGGGAGAAAAGCAAAATGTATTTGAGCCTGGTTGCAATACAAATGTAAATGGCTGTTATTTACCTTGGACCAAAAAACATCTCTGAAGAAGCCTGAATATGGCTTAGATTGTGCAACACACAGTATGCACTGTGATAAGTATCTTTATTTCCTTCTACTTGTCAGGCTGTTACCTTCATCAACATACTCAGGAAAGGTGCATAAGTAAATCAGGCCTGTGGAAGTGATCCCTTGGGTTAGGTTGGAAGGGAACAGAAGAGAATTCAGAGGATTGCCATTTGGACAGAATAAGAAATCAGGTCCTTCTAATATCATACAATTTTAATAGTGAAGGCTAGCATAATAAGTCATTCCATAAATCCATTATTAACTAGCAGCAGGACAAATAAATTACACTATCAGCCCATTATCTATAGTTCAAGCTGAATTCTGCTTGGTAATATAACTGCAGAGTAGGTGAGCTAAACATGACAGGCATTCTGAGATAAGTTGAAGGAATTCAAAGCACCACCTGTGGCTGTGTATTCAGCTGCTGTTTTCTAACCTATTTTCCACTTGAATGTGATTTTTTAAACAAATCTACATATATCCTCTAAACACTTATTCCCTGCTATCTATTCGGGTTATTGTGATATTTTGTGTTATCACTAAAGATGCGCGCACACACGCATACACACACACACAAACCCCTATATACTCTATTCTTAAGGGGGAATAAAGAACAGAATTTCCACGTAACTCTAGTATGGTTTAAAATTAAAGGTACTGGATTATGACATTTTGTCTCTTGCAGATATAATTGTAAAACTATAAGCTCTTTATTTTTGTGTGCTATAAAACATCCATAGAAGAGTCAGTTAAGCCTCTATGGATAAAAAGAATAACCTTGAGAACACACTGCACTGATGTGTTGATAGCACCTCAGCACATTTCAGTGAGCAGGTAATTCCCTTTCTGATGTCCGTGCTGGGGATATCTATTTACACTAGAAACTTTTGCTGTATCTTTTGGCCATACAGGCCCAGATCCTCACAGACGTTTAGCCATTACGGGAGTGAGGGGCCTAAACATCTCTGAGGATCTGGGCCGCTGTCTTTTGACTTCTCTTTCCCGTCAGTGGAGTCCAGCTGTGCAAATGGGAAATCGCTGCCTAAGGCTGGGGGAGGCCCAGCTCCTCCCTGGGCTGATGATGGGCTCTGCCAAAGTGCCTGGGACGGCACTGTGGTGCTGGGGTCGAGGGAAGCCAGGGTGGGCTTGGTACTAGAGCCTGGGCAGCAGGGATGGGGCCAGGCTTGGCGCTGTGGGTAAGGAGGTGCAAGCAGGCTCTGTGAGCTGCTGAGGGACAGCAGGGGATGGCTTGGCCCCTCCCGCCCCCCGTCCCCATAGGAAGAGGCCAGGGTGGGCGCAGTGTAGGGGCTGCCGTGGGAAATGGCCTGAGAGGTGAGCTCTGCCCCTTGCAGCTCTGGGGCCAGCTCCGCTCAGCACTGACCCTGCTGCCACCACGGCACCAGGCACCAAAACAGCCCCGGGCACAAGGGCTGGATGGAGCCCACACGGGGCCACCAGGGGGCGGGGCTCGGACCGGGCGGGAATGGGTTCGAGGGGGAGGGTGTTCGGTGAGAGGGAGGCTGAGTCAGCTGGAGCCCGGGCCGGGGCTTAGAGTGAGGGGACGGCGGGAGCCGACTGTGAGGCAGCGCTGAGAGAACCTCTGAGGCAGCACGAGCCGGGGCAGGGGCAGAGGCCACGTGCCCAGGCGGGGGCCCTGGGCTTTGAAGCGCTGACGCTGCTCCAGGCCCTCAGGGAAGGGGGAGCCCAACGGGGAGAAGTGGCAGAGGGAGGCTGCCCAGCACTCGGAGCTGCCGGCAGGCGGGAAATGCCGACGTCACTGGAGGGGGTGAGGACGGTGATTCGAGGCAGCAGGCTGGGCAAAGACCAGAGGTGGCACAAATTGGGGGATGGGGCTCGGGCTGAGGTGGGAAAGATCGGAGGTGACACAAGAGGAGAAGCTCAGAGCCTAGGCAGGAAAGGCTGAGGTAACACTGGAGGAGGGGCTCAGGGTCTGGGCGAGAAAGTCTGAGATGACGCCAGAGAAGGGGCTCAGCATCTGGGCGGGAAAGGCTGAGATGATGCCGGAGGAGGGGCTCAGAGTCTGGGCGGGAAAAGCTGAGGTGACGCAAGAGGAGGGGCTCAGGGTCTGGGCATGAAAGGCTGAGGTGATGCTGGGGAAGGGGCTCAGGGTCTGGGCGGGAAAGGCTGAGGTGTTGCCAGAGGAGAGGCTCAGAGCCTGGGCGGGAAAGGCTGAGGTGATGCTGGAGAAGGGGCTCAGGGTCTGGGCGGGAAAGGCTGAGGTGATGCTGGAGAAGGGGCTCAGGGTCTGGGCGGGAAAGGCTGAGGTGATGTCGAAGAAGGGGCGTATAAACACTGTGAGATTCTTAGGATAATTAAATAAATACAGCCTTATCTAATTAATGATGCAATAAAAGGTTTTTCACAGAAATAATAATAAAATTCACAACTGATTTTTGCTGGGAGAACTTGGGACTTGATCTAATGTCTGTCTTCTACCATATCAGTCTATTTCCAGCACTTCCAAACACAGGAAGAACAAAGCATCTGAGAAGTGTCCAGGAAAGAGGAGGAAGGAAGAAAAGTACCTGAAGATGTAGGAGAAGGAAAGGGACTCTGGGCACAGTAATCTCCCTTTAATCAGGCCTCAGGTTATGAAATTACACTGTATGGGGATCTTTAGTCTTTTACTACCTTGAGCAGCGTGACCGCCCTGTAAGCAGGGTCCAGGTCTGTGCTGTTTTCTCCTTTTGACATTATGCTCTGTTAGCTGGCTAGTGAGAGTGACTGCCCTGTAATCAGGGTGCAAGTCACCTCCCCCTCGCTTTCGAGGGACATTCAGCTCTTTGGTAACTTGAGCAATGTGACCGCCCTGTAACTAGGGTCCGGGTCTTTGCCTACTTGCTCGTTTGCCATTAGGCCTTGTTGTGGCCCTGTAGTCGGGATGACAACCCTGTAATCAGGGTGCAAGTCATATTCCTTTTGCTTCCGTGGGATACTGAGCTCTTTGGAACCCTGAGCAGGGTGACTCACCTCCCTGTAATTCGGGGTCAGGTCTCTGCCCTCTTGCCATTTTGGCATCGTGCCCTGCTGGCAATCTAGTCAGTGTGACCACCTGTAACTGGGATGCATGTTACACCATTCTGTAGTATGGGAAATTCTTAGCCCTTTGATACCGTGCGAAGGGTGACCTCCCTGTAATTTGGGGATAGGTCCCTGCCCCTTTGCTCCCTGGCTTTATGCACCTTTATCTTTCTAATCAGAGTGACCACCCTGTAATTAGGGTGCAGGTCAAATCCCTTTCATTTATCGGGGATGAGGGTTATTTTAGGGCCCTTAGGAGCGTGACCGCCCTGTCATCAGGGTTCAGGTCTAAAACTGAATTCTGTGATTATGCTCCTTAATTCAGCTACTCAGAGTGACCACCTTGTAATCAGGGTGAGAGTCACCTTCCCCCTCACTTATGGGAGCTACTGATGTCTTTGTTACTTGAGCCGTGTGACCTCCCTGTAACTAGGGTTCAGGTCTCTGTCCTTTGCTCATCTGGGATTGTGTCTTGCTCTCAGCCCGGTCAGTTTGACTGCTCTGTAATTAGGGTGCAGGTCATGTGCCTCTTATTTACAGAGGACTAGGTTCCCCTTAGTGCTTTGGGCTGAGTGACCACCCTGTAAGTAGGGTTCAGGTCTCCTCCTTTTCTCTCTCTTGTGATGTATTTTCCATTAATCGGCTAGCCCCAGGGACTGCCCTGTAAGAAGGGTTCAAGTCCTTTCCCCTTTGGCTCCTTTGGGTTGTTGGGCTAGTCACTTGGACCCCACCCTGTAATCAGGGTGCAGGTCTTGTCCTTTTTCCCTTTGCTCTTTTGAGGGGAGGAAGATTGGTCGTGTTTAACACTGAGGGTCGAGTGACCTGTTGCGACGAGCTCTCTTTCTGTTCTGGGAAGTCCCCCTTTGTTTTGTACGGATGTGTTCGTGAGAGCTCGTGATACAAGTGGGTGTGCAAGCTTTTTAATTTTTAGTTATTTATTTTTATTTTTTTAAGTTAAATCGCTGCAGCGCTTTTTCTTTACTCTTCTCAGAATCGGAAAAAGAGCTCAAAGTATATTAATGTACTTATCCTCCTCCTCCTCCCCACAAAAGGGAAAAGTAAGGGTTCAGAGATCACCTTTTAGTGCCTTGGGCAGTGTGACCTCCCTGTAAACAGGGATCTGGTCTCTCCCCTCCTGCTCTGTTTAGGTTGAGCTCTTTTTAGTGGGCTGATGGCAATGACTGGCCTTTAAGGAGGGCAATTTAGGTCACATGTCTGTGACTCAAGGTAGTGCAGTATCCCTTAGTACTTGGGCAGCATAACCACCCTGTATCCAAGGTTCAGGTCTCTGCCCTTTATTCTTTCACCACCATGCTACTTCAGCCAGTTGGTTTGAGTCCTGACCCTGTAATTAGGGTAGAGTTTGTGTCCCTCTAGCTTCTGGGGGATATTGAGCTATGTGGAGCCCTGAGCAGTGTGACCGCCCTGTAACTAGGGTTCAGGTGTTTGCCCATTTCCTCATTTGGCATTATGCCGTGCTCTAGCCCACTAGTCAGCGTGACAGCCCTGTAATCAGGGTGCATGTCACAAGTATCTATAGAACGGGACATATTGAGCCCTTCGGTACTTTGAGGAGCTTGACCTTCCTGTAATTCAGGTTACGGCCTCTGCTATTTGGCTAATCCCAGTGACCACCCTGTAATCAGGATACAGGTTGCATCTCTATCTTGAAATCTGGTGGATTAGAACCATGGGCAGCGTGACCTCTCTGTAACTAGGGTTTGGTCTCCGAGGCCTTTTGGGTCTCTTGGCATTGTGTTTTCTTCACAGCCTGAGGTGAGTGACCACCTTGTGGTCAGGGAATCAGGTCTTGGCCCTCTAGTGCCTTGGTACTAGGCCAAGTGAGCCAGCTGGTCTGAATGAGCACCCTGTAAACAGGGTACAGGTCTCATCAGACACTATTTACGGTGCCCCCATGAAACTGTGTCCAGAGTCCTGGCCCTTTTCACTGCGCTTCCAACTTGCCTGGCATTCTGCCGCCAAGTCTCCTGTTTTCTGCTCCGCTTACTGTGCTCTTGGAGAACCGACATCCTGCTGCTGTTGTGGTAAGCTCAGAAAGGGAGGGTCCTGCGGCAGTTTGGGACTAAGTCAATGCAGGCAAAATACCTTGTGACACTGATTTTCAAATACTTGTCAATTAATTCCATAGTGCCCTTAATCATCCAATTCCTCTTGACTTTGTACGGAGACTGCTTGTTGTAATAGTTTTCAAGGGGAAAACTGGACATTGTGGCTCTGGAGTAAGATGAGTTTGGTACCTTTCTCACCCAGTGGGACTTGGGAGGACGGGAAAGTCCTTAGGGAAGTGTCTGAGGGTAGCATAGAATTACTCTGGAGCTGATTATCCAGGCTGTCTGCAGACCCAGAAAACCACACTGGATCAGTAGTTTACACTCAGTTTGCATCGGGGATGTGGAGTTGTCGTAAGGGCATCTGACTAACACACTCCTGTGTGCTCCCTCCCTCTGTTTCAGGCAGCTCCAAGAACAACAGGACAAGAAGAATAAAGTCTCAGGAATGTCAAGCAAAGAAGAGTAAAGAGGACAAGTCACTGAAGATGGAGGAGAAGGAAAGGGACTCTGGGCACAGTAACCTCCCTGTAATCAGGGAATCAGGTCGTGGCCCTCTAGTCTCTTGGCATTAGGTCAAGTGCAGCCCACTGATCTGAATGAGCGCCCTGTAAACAGGGTACAGGCCTCATCAGACACTATTTATGGTGCCCCCATGAGATTGTGTCCAGAGTCCTGGCCCTTCACACTGCGCTTCCAATTTGCCTGGAATTCTGCAGCCAAGTCTCCTGCTTTCTTCCCCGCTTACCGTGTTCTTGGAGACCCGTCATCCTGCTCCTGTTACAGGTAAGATCAGAAAGAAAGAGTCCTGTGGCAGTTTGGGACTAAGTCAATCCAGGCAGAATACCTTGTGACACTGATTTTCAAATACTTGTCAATTAATTCCATACTGCCCATAATCATCCAATTCCTCTTGATTTTGTATGGAGACTGGTATAATAGTTGTCAAGGGGAAATCTGGAGATTCTTGCTCTGGAGTTGGATGGGTTTGTTACTTTTCTAACCCAGGGGGCTGAAGAGGAGGGGAAAGTCCTTAGAGAAGTGTCTGAGTGAGGACAGCATAGAATTACTGTTAGCAGACATGGAAAACCACACTGGATCAGTAGTTTACACTTAGTTTGCTTCGGGTATGCGGAGCTGTCGTAAGCGCGTCTGACAGACAGATTACTGTGTGCTCCCTCTCTCTGTTTCAGGCAACTCCAAGCACAAGTGGACAAGAAGGAAGTGTCAGGAATGTCAAGCAAAGAGGAGGAAAGAACACAAGTCACTGATAATGGAGAAGAAGGAAAGGGACTCTGGGCACAGTAACCTCCCTGTATCAGACCTCAGGTCATGTAATGACACTGTACTGGGATCTCCAACCTTTTAATCCCTTGAGCAGCGTGACCGCCCTGTAAGCAGGGTCTAGGTCCTTTTGCAATGTTGACATTATGCTCCGTTAGCTGGCTAGTGAGAGTGACTGCCCTGTAATCAGGGCTTCCAGTCACTCCCCGCTTGCTTTTGAGGAAATTGAGCTCTTTGGTAACTTGAGCAATGTGACCGCCCTGTAACTAGGGTCCAAATCTTTGCCCATTTCCTCATTTGGCATTACACTGTGCTCTGGCCCACTAGTCAGCGTGACAGCCCTGTAATCAGGGTGCATGTCACAAGTATCTATAGAATGGGACATATTGAGCCCTTTGGTACTTTGAGGAGCTTGACCTTCCTGTAATTCAGGTTACGGTCTCTGCTATTTGGCTAATCCCAGTGACCACCCTGTAATCAGGGTACAGGTTGCATCTCTATCTTGAAATCTGGTGGTTTAGAACCATGGGCAGTTTGACCTCCCTGTAACCAGGGTTTGGTCTCCGAGGCCCTTTGGGTCTCTTGGCATTGTGCTTTCCTCACAGCCAGAGGCGAATGACCGCCCTGTAATCAGGGAATCGGGTCTTGGCCCTCTAGTGCCTTGGTACTAGGCCAAGTGCAGCCAGCTGGTCTGAATGAGCACCCTGTAAACAGGGTACAGATCTCATCAGACACTATTTATGGTGCCCCCATGAAACTGTGTCCAGAGCCCTGGCCCTTCACACTGTGCTTCCAACTTGCCTGGCATTCTGCAGCCAAGTCTCCTGCTTTCTTCCCCGCTTACTGTGTTCTTGGAGACCCGACATCCTGCTGCTGTTGCAGGTAAACTCAGAAAGAAAGAGTCCTGTGGCAGTTTTGGATTAAGTTAATCCAGGCAGAATACCTTGTGACATTGATTTTCAAATACTTGTTAATTAATTCCATACTGCCCTTAATCATCCAATTCCTCTTCATTTTGTACAGAGACTGCTTGTTGTAATAGTTGTCAAGGGGAAATCTGGACATTGTGGCTCTGGAGTCAGATGAGTTTGGTACCTTTCTTACCCAGTGGGACTTGGGAGGACGGGAAAGTCCTTAGGGAAGTGTCTGAGGACAAGCATAGAACTGACTTGGAGCTGAATATCCAGGGTGTCTGCAGACCCAGAAAACCACACTGCATCAGTAGTTTACACTCAGTTTGCGTCGGGGATGTGGAGTTGTCGTAAGGGCATCTGACTGACACACTCCTGTGTGCTTCCTCTCTGTTTCAGGCAGCTCCAAGAACAACAGGACAAGAAGAATAAAGTGTCGGGAATGTCAAGCAAAGAAGAGTAAAGAGGACAAGTCACTGAAGATGGAGGAGAAGGAAAGGGACTCTGGGCACAGTAACCTCCCTGTAATCAGGCCTCAGGTCATGTAATTACACTGTACTGACATCTCGAGCCTTTTAATCCCTTGAGCAGCGTGACCTCCCTGTAAGCAGGGTCCAGGTCTGTGCTGCTTTGTACTTCTGACATTATGCTCCGTTAGCTGACTAGTGAGAGCGACTGCCCTGTAATCAGGGTGCAAGTCACCTCCCCCTCACTTTCGAGGGACATTCAGCTCTTTGGTAACTTGAGCAATGTGACCGCCCTGTAACTAGGGTCCGGGTCTTTCCCCACTTGCTCTTTGGCATTACATCTTGTTGTGGCCCGGTAGTCAGGAGGACAGCCCTGTAATCAGGGTGCAAGTCATATTCCTGTTGTTTATTGGGGATACTGAGCTCTTTGAAACCCTGAGCAGGGTGACTCACCTCTCTGTAATTAGGGGTCAGGTCTCTGCCCTCTTGCTGTTTTGGCATCATGCTCTGCTAGCAATCTAGTCAGTGTGACCACCTGTAACTGGGGTGTATGTCACACCATTCTGTAGTATGGGAAATACTTAGCCTTTGATACCGTGTTGAGCGTGACCTCCCTGTAATTCGGGGACAGGTCCCTGCCCCTTTGCTCCCTGGCTTTATGCACCTTTATCTTTCTAATCAGAGTGACTACCCTGTAATTAGGGTGCAGGTTAAATCCCTTTCATTTATCAGGGATGAGGGTTATTTTAGGGCCCTTAGGAGCGTGACCACCCTGTCATCAGGGCTCAGGTCTAAAGCTGAATTCTGTGGTTATGCTCCTTCATTCAGCTAGTCAGAGTGACCACCTTGTAATCAGGGTGAGAGTCACCTTCCCCCTCACTTATGGGAGCTACTGATGTCTTTGTTACTTGAGCCGTATGACCTCCCTGTAACTAGGGTTCAGGTCTCTGTCCTTTGCTCATCTGGGATTGTATCCTGTTCTCTGCCTGGTCAGTTTGACTGCCCTGTAATTAGGGTGCAGGTCATGCGCCTCTTATTTACGGAGGACTAGATTCCCCTTAGTGCTTTGGGCTGAGTGACCACCCTGTAAGTAGGGTTCAGGTCTCCTCCTTTTCTCTCTCTTGTGATGTATTTTCCATTAATCGGCTAGCCCCAGGGACCGCCCTGTAAGAAGGGTTCAGGTCCTTTCCCCTTTGGCTCCTTTGGGTTGTTGGGCTAGTCACTTGGACTCCACCCTGTAATCAGGGTGCAGGTCTTGTCCTTTTTCCCTTTGCTCTTTTGAGGGGAGGAAGATTGGTCGTGTTTAACACTGAGGGTTGAGTGACCTGTTGCGATGAGCTCTCTTTCTGTTCTGGGAAGTCCCCCTTTGTTTTGTACAGATGTGTTTGTGAGAGCTCGTGATACAAGTGGGTGTGCAAGCTTTTTAATTTTTAGTTATTTATTTTTATTTTTTTAAGTTAAATCGCTGCAGTGCTTTTTCTTTACTCTTCTCAGAATCGGAAAAAGAGCTCAAAGTGTATTAATGTATTTATCCTCCTCCTCCTCACAAAAGGGAAGAGTAAGGGCTTAGATGTCATCTTTTAGTGCCTGGGACAGTGTGACCTCCCTGTAAACAGGGATCTGGTCTCCCCTCTTCTGCTCTTGTTCAGTTGAGTGCCTTTTAGTGGGCTCATGGCAATGACTGGCCTTTAAGAAAGGCAATTTAGGTCACATGTCTGTGACTCACAGGTAGTGCAGTATCCCTTAGTACCTGGGCAGCATAACCACCCTGTATCCAGGGTTCAGGTCTCTGCCCTTTATTCTTTTGCCACCATGCTACTTCAGCCAGTTGGTTTGAGTCCTGACCCTGTAATTAGGGTAGAGTTTGTGTCCCTCTGGCTTCTGGGGGATATTGACCTCTGTGGAACCCTGAGCAGTGTGACCACCCTGTAACTAGGGTTCAGGTGTTTGCCCACTTGCTCAATTGGCATTACGCCGTGCTCTGGCCCACTGGTCAGTGTGACAGCCCTGTAATCAGGGTGCATGTCACAAGAATCTATAGAATGGGACATATTGAGGCCTTTGATACTGTGAGGAGCTTGACCTTCCTGTAATTCAGGTTATGGTCTCTGCTATTTGGCTAATCCCAGTGACCACCCTGTAATCAGGGTACAGGTCACATCTCTCTTTTGAAATCCTGGGGATTAGAACCATTTCAGTAACATTGGCAGCTTGACCTCCCTGTAACTAGGGTTTGGTCTCCAAGGCCCTTTGGGTCTCTTGGCATTGTGCTTTCCTCACAGCCTGAGGCAACCCTGTAATCAAGGAATCGGGTCTTGGCCCTCTAGTCTCTTGGCATTAGGTCAAGTGCAGCCCACTGATCTGAATGAGTGCCCTGTAAACAGGGTACAGGCCTCATCAGACACTATTTATGGTGCCCCCATGAGACTGTGTCCAGTTTCCTGGCCCTTAACACTGCGCTTCCAATTTGCCTGGAATTCTACAGCCAAGTCTCCTGCTTTCTGCTCTGCTTACTGTGCTCTTGGAGACCCGACATCCTGCTCCTGTTGCAGGTAAAATCAGAAAGGGAGGGTCCTGTGGCAGTTTTGGATTAAGTCAATCCAGGCAGAATACCTTGTGACATTGATTTTCAAATACTTGTCAATTAATTCCATACTGCCCTTTATCATCCAATTCCTTTTCATTTTGTACAGAGACTGCCTGGTGTAATAGTTGTCAAGGGGAAATCTGGAGATTGTGGCCCTGGAGTCAGATGGGTTTGGTACCTTTCTCACCCAGTGGGACTTGGGAGGATGGGAAGGTCCTTATGGAAGTGTCTGAGGACTGCATAGAACTGACTTGGAGCTGAATATCCAGGCTGTATGCAGACCCGGAAAACCACACTGGATCAGTAGTATACACTCAGTTTGCGTCGGGGATGTGGATTTGTTGTAAGGGCGTCTGACTGACACACTCTTGTGTGCTTCCTCTCTGTTTCAGGCAGCTCCAAGAACAGGTCAACAAGAGGGAAGTGTCAGGAATGTCAAGCAAAGTGGAGGAAAGAAGACAAGTCACTGAAGACTGAGGAGAAGGAAACGGACTCTGGGCACAGTAACCTCCCTGTAATCAGGCCTCAGGACATGTAATTACAATGTAAGAGGATCTCAAGCCTTTTAATCCCTTGAGCAGCGTGACCGCCCTGTAAGCAGGGTCTAGGTCTTTTTGCTGTTTTGTCCTTTGGCATTATGCTCCGTTAGCTGGCTAGTGAGAGTGACTGCCCTGTATTCCGGGTTCAAGTCACACACACACCACCCCCGCCACTGCTTTCGAGGGACATTCAGCTCTTTGGTAACCTGAGCAATGTGACCGCCCTGTAATTAGGGTCCCGGTCTTTGCCCACTTGCTCATTTGGCATTACGCTGTGTTCTAGCCCATTAGTCAGCGTGACAACCCTGTAATCAGGGTGCATGTCACAAGTATCTATAGAATGGGACATATTGAGCCCTTTCATACTTTGGGGAGCTTGACCTTCCTGTAATTCAGGTTACGGTCTCTGCTATTTGGCTAATCCCAGTGACCACCCTGTAATCAGGGTACAGGTTGCATCTCTCTTTTGAAATCGGGTGGATTAGGACAATGGGCAGCTTGACCTCCCTGTAACTATGGTTTGGTCTCCGAGGCCCTTTGGGTCTCTTGGCATTGTGCTTTCGTCACAGCTTGAGGCGAGTGACCGCCCTGTAATCAGGGAATCAGGTCTTGGCCCTCTAGTCTCTTGGTACTAGGCCAAGTGAGCCAGCTGGTCTGAATGAGCATCCTGTAAACAGGGTACTGGTCTCATCAGACACTATTTATCGTGCCCCCATGAAACTGTGTCCAGAGTCCTGGCCCTTTTCACTGCGCTTCCAACTTGCCTGGAATTCTGCAGCCAGGTCTCCTGTTTTCTGCTCCGCTTACTGTGCTCTTGGAGAACCGACATCCTGCTGCTGTTGTGGTAAGCTCAGAAAGGGAGGGTCCTGCGGCAGTTTGGGACTAAGTCAATGCAGGCAAAATACCTTGTGACACTGATTTTCAAATACTTGTCAATTAATTCCATAGTGCCCTTAATCATCCAATTCCTCTTGACTTTGTACGGAGACTGCTTGTTGTAATAGTTTTCAAGGGGAAAACTGGACATTGTGGCTCTGGAGTAAGATGAGTTTGGTACCTTTCTCACCCAGTGGGACTTGGGAGGACGGGAAAGTCCTTAGGGAAGTGTCTGAGGGTAGCATAGAATTACTCTGGAGCTGATTATCCAGGCTGTCTGCAGACCCAGAAAACCACACTGGATCAGTAGTTTACACTCAGTTTGCATCAGGGATGTGGAGTTGTCGTAAGGGCATCTGACTAACACACTCCTGTGTGCTCCCTCCCTCTGTTTCAGGCAGCTCCAAGAACAACAGGACAAGAAGAATAAAGTCTCAGGAATGTCAAGCAAAGAAGAGTAAAGAGGACAAGTCACTGAAGATGGAGGAGAAGGAAAGGGACTCTGGGCACAGTAACCTCCCTGTAATCAGGCCTCAGGTCATGTAATTACACTGTACGGGGATCTCGAGCCTTTTAATCCCTTGAGCAGCGTGACTGCCCTCTAAGCAGGGTCCAGGTCTGTGCAGCTTTGTCCTTCTGACATTATGCTCCGTTAGCTGACTAGTGAGAGCGACTGCCCTGTAATCAGGGTACAAGTCACCTCCCACTCGCTTTCGAGGGACATTCAGCTCTTTGGTAACTTGAGCAATGTGACCGCCCTGTAACTAGGGTCCGGGTCTTTGCTCACTTGCTCTTTGGCATTAGGCCTTGTTGTGGCCCTGTAGTCGGGATGACAACCCTGTAATCAGGGTACAAGTCATATTCCTTTTGCTTCTGGGGGATACTGAGCTCTTTGGAACCCTGAGCAGTGTGACTCACCTCCTTGTAATTAGGGGTCAGGTCTCTGCCCTCTTGCTGTTTTGGCATCATGCTCTGCTGGCAATGTAGTCAGTGTGACCACCTGTAACTGGGGTGTATGTCACACCATTCTGTAGTATGGGAAATACTTACCTCTTTGATTCTGTGCGGAGCGTGACCTCCCTGTAATTCGGGGACAGGTCCCTGCCCCTTTGCTCCCTGGCTTTATGCACCTTTATCTTTCTAATCAGAGTGACCACCCTGTAATTAGGGTGCAGGTCAAATCCCTCTCATTTATTGTGGACTAGGGTTATTTTAGGGCCCTTAGGAGCGTGACCGCCCTGTCATCAGGGTTCAGGTCTAAAGCTGAATTCTGTGATTATGCTCCTTAATTCAGCTACTCAGAGTGACCACCTTGTAATCAGGGTGAGAGTCACCTTCTCCCTCGCTTATGGGAGCTACTGATGTCTTTGTTACTTGAGCCGTGTGACCTCCCTGTAACTAGGGTTCAGGTCTCTGTCCTTAGCTCATCTGGGATTGTGTCCTGTTCTCAGCCTGGTTAGTTTGACGGCCCTGTAATTAGGGTGCAGGTCATGCGCCTCTTATTTACAGAGGACTAGATTCCCCTTAGTGCTTTGGGCTGAGTGATCACCCTGTAAGTAGGGTTCAGGTCTCCTCCTTTTTTCTCTCTTGTGATGTATTTTCCATTAATCGGCTAGCCCGAGGGACCGCCCTATAAGAAGGGTTCAGGTCCTTTCCCCTTTGGCTCCTTTGGGTTGTTGGGCTAGTCACTTGGACCCCACCCTGTAATCAGGGTGCAGGTCTTGTCCCTTTTCCCTTTGTTTTTTTGAGGGGAGGAAGATTGGTCGAGTTTAACACTGAGGGTTGAGTGACCTGTTGCGATGAGCTCTCTTTCTGTTCTGGGAAGTCCCCCTTTGTTTTGTATGGATGTGTTTGTGAGAGCTCATGATACAAGTGGGTGTGCAAACTTTTTAATTTTTAGTTATTTATTTTTATTTTTTTAAGTTAAATCGCTGCAGCGCTTTTGCTTTACTCTTCTCAGAATCGGAAAAAGAGCTCAAAGTGTATTAATGTATTTATCCTCCTCCTCCCCACAAAAGGGAAAAGTAAGGGTTCAGAGATCACCTTTTAGTGCCTTGGGCAGTGTGACCTCCCTGTAAAAAAACAAAAAACAAAAAAACAAAACAACAAAACAAAAACAGGGATCTGGTCTCTCCCCTCCTGCTCTGTTTAGGTTGAGCTCTTTTTAGTGGGCTGATGGCAATGACTGGCCTTTAAGGAGGGCAATTTAAGTCACATGTCTGTGACTCAAGGTAGTGCAGTATCCCTTAGTACTTGGGCAGCATAACCACCCTGTATCCAGGGTTCAGGTCTCTGCCCTTTATTCTTTTGCCACCATGCTACTTCAGCCAGTTGGTTTGAGTCCTGCTCTGTAATTAAGGGAGACTTCGTGTCCCTCTGGCTTCTGGGGGATATTGACCTCTGTGGAACCCTGAGCAGTGTGACCGCCCTGTAACTAGGGTCCGAGTCTTTGCCCACTTGCTCGTTTGGCATTACGCCGTGCTCTGGCCCACTAGTGAGTGTGACAGCCCTGTAATCAGGGTGCATGTCACAAGAATCTATAGAATGGGACATACTGAGCCCTTTGATACTGTGAGGAGCTTGACCTTCCTGTAATTCAGGTCTCTGCTATTTGGCTAATCCCAGTGTCCACCCTGTAATCCAGGTATGGGTTGCATCTCTCTTTTGAAATCTGGTGGATTAGAACCATGGGCAGCTTGACCTCCCTGTAACTAGGGTTTGGTCTCCGAGGCACTTTGGGTCTCTTGGCATTGTGTTTTCTTCACAGCCTGAGGCGAGTGACCGCCCTGTAATCAGGGAATCAGGTCATGGCCCTCTAGTCTCTTGGCATTAGGTCAAGTGCAGCCCACTGATCTGAATGAGCACCCTGTAAACAGGGTACAGGCCTCATCAGATGCTATTTATGGTGCCCCCATGAGATTGTGTCCAGAGTCCTGGCCCTTTTCACTGCGCTTCCAACTTGCCTGGAATTCTGCAGCCAAGTCTCCTGATTTCTTCCCCGCCTACTGTGCTCTTGGACACCAGACATCCTGCTACTGTTGCAGGTAAGGTGAGAAAGGGAGGGTCCTGTGGCAGTTTTGGATGAAGTCAATTCAGGCAGAATACCTTGTGACACTGATTTTCAAATTCTTGTCAATACTGCCCTTAATTGTCCAATTCCACTTTATGTTGTATGGAGACTGCCTAGTGTAATAGTTGTCAAGGGGAAATCTGGAGATTTTGGCTCTGGAGTTAGATGGGTTTGGTACTTATCTCACCCAGTGGGGCTGAAAAGACTCGGAAAACCACACTGGATAAGTAGTTTACAGTCAGTGCGCATTAGGCATGTGGAGTTGTCGTAAGGGCGCCTGACTGACACACTCCTGTGTGCTCCCTCTCTCTGTTTCAGGCAGCTCCAAGCACAAGAGGACAAGAAGGAAGTGTCAGGAGAGTCAAGCAAAGAGGAGGAAAGAAGACAAGTCACTGAAGATGGAGGAGAAGGAAAGGGACTCTGGTCACAGTAACCTCCCTGTAATCAGGCCTCAGGTTATGAAATTGCACTGTATGGGGATCATAAGCCTTTTAATCCCTTGAGCAGCATGACCACCCTGTAAGCAGGGTATAGGTCTTTTTGCTATTTTGTCCTTTTGACATTATGCTCTGTTAGCGGGATAGTGAGAGTGACTGCCCTGTAATCAGGGTGCAAGTCACCTCCCCCTCGCTTTCGAGGGACATTGAGCTCTTTGGTAATTTGAGCAATGTGACCGCTCTGTAACTAGGGTCCAGGTCTCTGCCCACTTGCTCGTTTGGCATTACACTGTGCTCTGGCCCACTAGTCAGCGTGACAGCCCTGTAATCAGGGTGCATGTCACAAGTATCTATAGAATGGGACATATTGAGCCCTTTGATACTTTGAGGAGCTTGACCTTCCTGTAATTCAGGTTACGGTCTCTGCTATTTGGCTAATCCCAACGACCACCCTGTAATCAGGGTACAGGTTGCATCTTTCTCTTGAAAGCTGGAGGATTAGAACCATGGGCAGCTTGACCTCCCTGTAACTAGGGTTTGGTCTCCGAGGCCCTTTGGGTCTCTTGGCATTGTGCTTTCCTCACAGCCTGAGGTGAGTGAATGCCCTGTAATCAGGGATCTGGTCTTTTCCCTCTAGTCTCTTGACACTAGACCAAGTAAACCAGCCTGTCTGAATGAGCACCCTATAATCAGGGTACAGGCCTCATCAGACACTATTTATGGTTCCTCCATGAAACTTTGTCCAGAGTCCTGGCCCTTCACACTGCGCTTCCAACTTGCCTGGAATTCTGCAGCCAAGTTTCCTGGTTTCTTCCCTACTTACTGTGTTCTTGGAGACCGTACATCCTGCTCCTGTTACTGGTAAGCTGTGAAAGAGAGTTCCGTGGAACTTTTGTAATAAATCTTTTTTGTACAGTTTTTCTCTTTCCCTTAATTTTGGTATTAATGTTTGCTAATTGTATGCTGCTCTCAATCATCTAAATCCTGCTGATTTTGTATGAAGAGTTTTGAACTACTTAGTGCAGTAGTTGTCAACAAGTAATTTGGAGAGTTTGGCTTTGAGATAGGATTTATTTCGTAACATTCGTGTTCCTTTTTGCTTTCTCTGTATTGTGCTAATTTAGGGAGTCAGCTAGTTTTACTTTTCTTAAAATACATTGTTAATGCCTTTTAGTTATTCCCCTTTTACATCTGAGGCATTGTTCTCTGCAAATATACATTTTCATTTGTTATTCTGTACATCCGTCCACTTTATTGGTGCATTCCAGAGTTTGAAATGAATACCAGTAATTTGAAAATCAATCTTTTATTTCAATAACTGAATCAGTGACTTTATCCTTTTGTCTACTTCTTTTTGAATTTTATTTTGTACTGTCTTTAAACATTTAACATGTTTCTGTTATTTTTATCTAGAATTTCAAATGGCATTGCAAGTCTGCTATAACTGTCTTGCACACTCTATACATCCTCTTAAGAGAATGGTACAAAACAGAAGCACCCAACCAAAAAACAAGAAAAGAGATGCTAACCACCTGTGAAGAAGCAGAAGAAAGGAAACAAATTCTGAGAGCAAAGTATAGTTGTGTGATCTATTTCAAAAGGTAAATCATACTATAAATTCACATAATGAATATAAATTCATCTAATGTAGTTCATTAATAGATTTCCTTAAGCAATATTAAATATTTTTTGTGTAACATAATTAACATGGCTTTAAAATAATATTTTTGTTTGCTCTTCAGGTTTATACCATGTCCAGCACCATGGTATATAAATGCATTGGAAGGATAAATTGAACATTGTGACTAGTATCTGTCACCTTTCAAAAGCTGATAATTGTTAATAGGCAGTATATAACAAACTCTGAAACTCAATTACTTGTGGCACCACAACCCTGAAGAGTGGAGAACAGTTTCCTTCTACAACCTTTCAATTCAGTAACTACCTGTGCCACATGAGAACTGATATGTCATCTTATTTTATAATGATGTATGTCCTCTCAAATTGTCTTTTGTAATGAGCCCATAAAGCATGCTTTGTACATCATACTTTCATATTCTGGTAGAAAAGCAGAATGTATCTTTTTTTTATTTAATTCATGAAACTTAACCTTTACCAGGCTTTCATGAGTCATTTTCATGTCATTGCTTGATGATTTGGGCTTCTGTTTAGCAAGCAGTCAGACTTACTTTCATAAAGTCTCTGTTGGCTACAGCAGAAAAGTTATTTGAAAATGATAGAAGAAAACTGAGATGTTGGGTGTGGGTGGCCACCCTGAAGAGTGTTGGAAGACCTTTTCCAGTAGGCACACTATTAATATTTCTCACAGCTCATAAGAAAGCCCATTTTTTTATACCAAAACAGTACCATAGCTATGCTGTCATATGGAATTTAACTAAATGGCTACCTATCACCAATTAGACATTGTCAATAGAACTGGTTATTTGCATCTAAATGTTGATTTCATGTACCTATGTAACCAAGTATTTAAAATGTGTTTTACCAGGTGACTACCTGATTTTATGTAAAATAGTTATACACATCTTAGATGTGTTCCTTTGACTTAAGTGTGTGACTTTTATATAGTTGGGTGACTAATGCTTTATGTACTTTTTGATTTTACTAACAGATTTGTCACTAGGCACAAAGGAATAATTGTGAATCTGTAATGCAGAGACCTTAATCACACAAGCACTATAGGATCATAGCTTACTATTATTAAAAATAAATCATAATTTCCTACTGGAAGTGCAAAGATGTAACTGAAGGGAAGGCATGTGTTTGTATTCTCCACTCATCCCCAATTACGCCCCCTCCAAAAATTCAAAAATAGTTAAGGTGGAAAGATTAACACCTACCTTAATATTTTAAAGCTCTGTATCTCTCACACATTGCTAAAAACAAGCAAACAAAATTAAATGTTCTGGAAACTGGCAGTTACTCCCCCAACTTCACAACTTTCAAACGCTTACTCTACTTCAACGGTCACACCAACCAAACTGTACCACACATTCAATTTTAACTTTGCACCTATTGTGTCAGAAGAGCTAGAGTATTTTTTGGTAGTTGTGTATATTGATGTTCATGGTAATAGTGGTGTTTTAATGGGGTTTTTTGCTTACTGAAGTAAGAGGATGTTCAAGGATGATGATGTGGATGTTTTAGGTAGGTATTTTTCTGTTAAGTTAGTTTTTGTGTAGAGGTGCAGTATTTTGTGGTGATGACAGTTTTTCAGGTATTGGTTTAGTGTGAATTGTTGAAAAATTTAGATGATTTTTGCATATGTACATTATTAGGTGTACTTAGAGGTCAAAGTTGAGGTTGCCTGTTTCGTGCAATTTTATTGGTGTGAAAGTTAATTTAGAGTATGTGTTTGAAAGCCCTGAGGTTTGAATTTTAAGCTCAGCAGGGATCCAGGACCCACCTCAGTATTTACTGTCATTCCTAATTCCAAAATCTGGGATGAAGATGACCCGGCGGACTAAAGATATCTCCAGAGACTTTCAAGAGTTTAGCATTTCTGCAGCTTTACGGGATTCCTTAAACCTTATTGAGCTTTTCAAGCTGTAATAATTGTGGGAAACTTCTACTTCTGCCAGTTAAGTGTGGAACAATGACGTATATTAAGAGATTTATACTGGCAGTTAATTCTGTTCTGTACTAAGATGATTTTGCTAATATTGCCACTTTATGATGTGTGAAATGAATTAACTAGGTTTGATTATACGTACTTGATAAAAGTTGGAATACTTCATGCTAAATTCATAGATTTAACTTTGACTGTTGTATCACCTTACTTTGCTTTCTGTAACTCCTTATTTAATTTATTAATATTTATGTAATTAAATTAATAAAACGTATAAATTCAGGTATAGTCTCAGTTCTGTCTTTGGCTAAATAAAAAGGAATCTGGTAAACTTGTGACAAATTTTGGTATTATTAATTTTAATTTAATTATCTTTTTGCCCTTTTTTGTGTGGTCATTGGAAGTAACTACCCTGTAATGTTGCAAGTTTCATTTTTCTCTTGCATCACACATTTTTGGCAGACAGTGGTATGACCTCGAAACGAGGATGAAGAGCTCACTGCCACTTAGGTGCATAAAGTTGCCCTCCTTGAGCTTCTAAGGTGCACAAGAATGGGACTTTTTTTGGTTCCTTCTTCACTGCCCACAAGCTTGTAGATTGCTTGAGATCTGCAGGCCCTACAGCTCACTATATGATTGTGGCTATGATAAGATTGGCCTAAAACTGGCAAGGTCCTCTGGTTTCTGCAACATTGCAGTTCAGATTTTTTTTTGTAAAGTTGATTAATATATATATAGCTGCTTTTGAATGTACCCTAAAATATTTGTATTTACTTATTTATTTTCTCTGGAGTCTGGACCTTGACTATACCTTGACCAAGAAATTTGGACCATGATAAAAAAAATTGACTACCCCTGGTCCAAAGAACGGCAAAAGCTGAAGGAAGCTGTAACGATATAGGTGGTATTAAGGAAGAAAGTCTTAGTATTCCAACAGTAATTGCTAGAAGTTGAAGATGAAACAATTAAACAAAGTCTTTATAAAACAGGCACCCAAAATAGCTTCAATCAGCATGCAGAAGAAGGGTTTCCAAACAGGGAGTCTTGCCACTGAAGTTGAATAAGTTTGAATTTCACAATTTACAATGATCAAAACATCCTCCAGGGGGATCTGTTGGCCTTCATTAATAGTGGCCAGGCAGCTGCAGATGGCACAGCCAGGGTCCTTGGTACCAAAGGCTCTGGACTGGCCAACTCCACCTGCCCTGAATTACCGGGTTATTGTCTTGTCTGGTTGGACTGGCACTGAACTGTAAAAGGGCTACATAATGGATAGAGGATTTACACTAACTCAAAGTGGCACCGCAACCCTAGAGGCTCATGAATAATAGATTAAGGGGTGGCATCCTTGTTAGTGGGCCATGCCTTTTGCCTACGGAGCCTCCTAACAGGCAGCAAAAAGGGGATGGGGCAGGCATAGAGACACAGTACTGGAGCCATTCAAAATACACCTGCCCTGACCTATGTGCTTATTGGGGACCTTCTCCCCTGTCCCTTCTGCCCCCTGCAGGCTCAGCTGCAGTCCTGCTGATTGGGAAGCTTTGCACCTGAGAACAGAGACCTCACTGCCATGGGTGGGGTAAGCAGAAAATGGAAATTTTAGCTGTTGGGTGGAGGCCAAGAGGTGGTCTGCCCCAGCTGGATCCTCCAGCGTGCTCGGGGAGGGCTGTGCTGGGGCTCAGGAGAGATTGGTGAAGGAGCAATGCCTAATCCTCATCACATTTCTTTCTAGCCCTAGGAATACCCCCTCACCCCTGCAGACATGCAATTAACTCAGCCTTACTTGCCCCTCTGCAGTAGGGTAATATTATCCCCCTCCCCCGTGTTACTGCTGGGGGAAAACCGGGGAGGGAGGGGGGAAAGAGACTTGCCCAAGGTTCTTAGGACTTAGCCTCAGAATGGGATGGTGAAGACTGCACTGGTGGGATGCCTTTGACACTGTAGTAGCAATATTCCAGTAGCACCCAGCGGCCCCAGTCAAAATCAGGGCCCCATGGTGCTAGGCACTGTACAGACATCTAGGGAGAGACAGTCCCTGCCCCATAGAGCTCATGCTATAAACAGGCCAGACAGAGATGGGAGGTAATGGAGCATAATGGAGGCTGAATCCCAGGCCGCACAGAAGGCTCATGCATCACCAGCTGCACCTTGGGGAAAGAGGAAAGGCTCTGGCAACCACAAGGGGGCGTGTGCTTGTTTACAAAGTCTGGATCTGGCTTTTCTCCATCATTTTTGCAGGCCTAGGCCTGACGCTGAAGGCTGAGATTCCATAGCAGCCGGGGGAAACAAAGCTATAGGCAGCAGATCTTCCCCAAGCCAGTGAGAGCACCCCAGGGATCTAGAGCAGGCCGGCAATGCAGTTGCCTCCTTCCTGCATCTGTAGCTATGGAGCTGGGTTGTATTTTCCCCCCACAGCCCCAGTATGTTTCTTAGGGACTTGCAACAGCACATCTCACCATCCAGACTCAGAGTACAGCCACATGATCTACGAACTAGTTTCTGTCACAGACATTCCGGTCCTCGCCCCCATTCAGACGTCAGCTGGTGACTGATGGGCCGGAAGGAAAGCCAGGTGGTGGGGATTACATGGGAGCCTGTTCTCTAATGACCCCCTGCAGAATTGGGGTGCCTGGGCCCCAGCCAGGGTGTGCTAATAGCGCTCAGTACTTGGCAGGAGTTGGGACGGTTTCGCTCCGGAGGGGATTTTGATTTTCCACGGGAACAGACTGTTGTTGTGCTCTCTCTCGCACATACATTCTCTGACTTGCTTCAAACAGCCTGTGCTTGCATGGTCCCCGTAAATGGTACTTAGCTGCCCTGAAAGCCATCCCTGCTTCTTTCCAAAGCACTGTGGTTTTTGGACTCCTTACCCCTCTATAAAGCCCAAGGTCCTGTATGGACCAGGCAGACAGTGATGGAAGAGATGTATTCGGTCCCCTCTGGTTTAACTCCTTGGCCAATGCTGGATTGTTCTCTACTGGCTAATTGCCCCAGCTCTGGTTACTTTTAAAGTGATTCAAGCAATAAGGCTCCCACCCATTCACTTGGGAGATGATCCCACAGCCCATGGGTTCCTCACCAATGGGAAATGCATCTCCCTGTACTCTCTCTCCATTTTCATCCCATCTCCCCTCATTACCGCTCCTTGGGCAGCTGGAACAAAACCTCTCCCCTTCTCGTGGCTTCATCTTCTGCTAGGCACATGGAGGCAGCCTGAGAAATCAAGAGTTACACAGCCGCATTACCACCCCGATCCCTACACCTTTCCATCACCGCTTCTACAACCAAGCAGCACCAGCAAGTGTGAAACAGGGGTTTATTTTTTTTAAAATATCATTTTACATTTTAACAGATTCTAGGCACAGAGCAGCAAAATCTCTTACAAGAATGAGGGGCTGAGTTTCAGCACCGCTCTCCGGCTCTGTGGCTGTGAGCGACTGCACTTGCAAAAAAAAAAATAAAAAAAAAATGGGCACCTGCATGCTGGGCAGGCCCAAACGTGCCAGTCAGGCAACAAGTCATACAACTGCCTCGTTTATCTGCATATGCAAAAGTGGGCCAAGATTTGGGACACGACAGCCCAGGGAGAGAAAAGGCCAGATCCTCATGATGGCTCAGCTCCTGCTGAACTCCAGCCACTTATTTAAGCGACTTGATGGGAGCTGTCGGATGCACGGCTATTTTAAAAATCTGCCCCCAACATATTTGTGCATTTTTCCCAGTGCCGATTCTCTCATCTGCAAACATCATGAGGGTTTATACTGGCGTGGGTTAGAATCAAATCAAACTCTCCCTCCCGCACCATGTGGCTGTTTCGTTTTGTTCTGTTCCCTCCAAATCAGCGATGACCCTTTAGGGACAAACACCCAAAATGAAGAATGTGGGGTAACATCAAGAGCCCAGGAAGCCTTATCCCTCCTGGTATCTGTCCCTTTAATGTGCGCTGTGTGTTGTTCCTGCCCTTCCAGCTGAGCCACCTTTACAAGCTGTTTACATTAATGAAAAGCAAGATCGGGTTTGTGGCTGGAGGCCAGCCTGGGCATGAAGGGGGAGACACTCTGGGATCTCTTAGCATAAGTATATTGGAAACTGGGATGTGGTGTCCCAGCTAGTCACATGGGCAGCAGATGGGCAAGGAGCAGATCTGAAGGGAGCACCAGCGACAGCAAGCAGAATACTATGCAAACTGTCTGGCTGCAGCCTGGGGGCAGGTGTGTGTGTGGGGAGATTTAGTTCATTGCATATTAAAAGCCACAGCTTCCATGTAACATGTGCCCTGTGCATAAGGGTGGCTGGCAGTTCAGTAGCAGAGGATGGGCAGCAGCTTAACCTGACTGCATGACAAGAGACACGAGGAGCTTCCTCTTTCTCGCTCTCTCTCCTGGATGCTCCTCACACATCTGCCCCACTTGCACAGCCAAGCCTGGACTCGTCCGCCTGCAGGGACTCCCCAGTGGATTGCTGCAGCAGCATCTGCCCTGCTAAGGGCAGGCAGATGGATTCGCACAGCTCTTGGGTCTCAAACCTGTTCCTGTTCCCTTCGCAGCCACCATACCAAAAGGTGGTGCAGCGCGCAGGCTGGGTCTTGTTAAAGAACCACTTCAAGACGAAGGAGTAGCAGGAGCCCACGTCGCTGTCCTCCAGGCACACAGCTGCAAAACACAACATGCATCAGAGGGCTCCCGATGCATTCGGAGACATCATGGGGTGCTGCTAACAGGGCCAAACCAGACACAACAGGGACCTCCAGAGCTAAAAGCAGAAGCTGCTGCAGCTTGAGCTGAAGAGCCAGGGCGCTCTGGCTGGGACTGCAGCAGACTCTCATGCCCTGTGGATAGGCACAGAGGGGGATCTGTAACCCCCAGGTGAGTGCCTGTTACACTTGCTCAGGCAGGCAGAACTCCCACTGAAGTCAATGGATTATCAAGGGCTGCAGGGCTTAGCCCACACTCACTCACTTCATGCTGAAGGATCCCAGAGCACTGAAGGGGTTCACCTGAGATCACACCATAGCTGAAACCAGTACCCAGGCCTCCTAGGCCAGGACCTTCTCCACTAGACCAGATTTCCCTCCATGCCTAGCCCAATGGAACCTCCAAACTCTGAGGTGGCCCATCACTGCAAAACACTGGATTTCCCCAGGAGATACAAAAGTCTTACACAGGGAAGCCTATAAATCATGTGCTCAGTGTTCTATTTCCCCTGAAAACTCCACGTGCCATGTATGTCAGGCTTCCAGATGGTCCCTCCTGCAGAGCAACTCAGTTCGCAAGAACCGCTGCGAAGGATGCTAGAGCTCCACCCCTGGTCCTTCCACAAAACATTTACCTTGAGTCAAGTTCTCCTCTTCTCCAAGCCCAGCTGCACTCATACCTGTATCCAAGAGAATCACAACAGTCAGAGCATCACTACAAGGTGAGTGACAACATAACGCAGGCTATGGAACCAATGCAGGACGATTCTCGCTTCAGTCACCCCCCTGCACCAAAGGATGGAGCAATCTCAGCCATTGGAGTCACGGCACGTTTAGGCTAATCTTGTGCCGGCACAGAGTATATGGTGTATTAGACAACGGCAGCAGCGCGACTGGGTTCTGAACCACAGCATCTGTCAAAGGGTGAGCTGCCCCTCTAAGGAGGAGTTGAGGCAGACTCACCTGTACCAGCTGTAGCCCCACCTTTCTAGGTGACGGGAACAATTCCAAGGGGTCATGTTATGGGAGCATGTAGCTGAACTCTGGTTGCTCTTATATTCCTTAGCAGGCCTGGTTCTGAGTCACACACTCCCATCATGTGACCCCCTTGGACTCATTCCCTTCACCTGAGGTGGTGGGGATACACCTAGCACAGGTGAGCCCCCACCCCCTTAAGGAGCCAGCTCTCCCTGTGAAAATATCAGTCAGGACTGTCTCTGCTTGGAGCGAGAGCACATTAAAAGTCATTAGCACCTTGGCTGAGAGGCAAAGGTGCTGGGTACATTGAGGCAACTCCTTAAACGTGTTAGTGGGTTGAGCCAGAGTTCAGTCAAAGCCATTCGAGATGGAGTTGTTATGGATTGTGGGGTGTTGAAAGCAGCTGAGCCACAGCTGCCATGGGCTTGGCGAGGCAGCAGATAGACAAGATAAAAGCTGTACAGCCAAGGAAAATAGCGTGTGAGAACCAGAGTTCAGTCAAAGAGAGCTGCGTTTCCCAGAATCCACTGCAATTCTGGCCCAGCTGCCTTGGACCAAACTCTGGCCCAGCCCTACAGGGGATAAAGCTCATTGAATTCATCTCGTCAGTTGGTGCCTTCTCCCCAAGACATGTCCCTGTGCCTCCACACATCCCTCCCTGACACCAAGCCATATACGGTCACGGGCTGCCCCACGTACTTTGGTCAATGCACACATGGATGCAGTCCTGCTCACTGTTGAACCGGTTGGCATTGCCACCACAGCCACCATACCAGAAGCGGTCGCAGGAACCCGTGTCCACCCGGTAGTACCACATTAAGGAGTAGCTGGTGCACTTGACGCCAGAGTCTTTGGCCAGGAAGCACGGATCTTCACCGTCCACAACACCTCTCAACTCACTGGGGCTGATGGTGGTGGCCTCCATCTCATCTTGAGGTACAGCACCAGGTGTGGAGACCCTGTTAAAGCAATCAACTCTTCAGTGACAGGTCCAGATTGGCTGGTAAGGCTTCTGAAAACGGTGTCTCTGAAAGGCCTGGTCAGAAACTCAGAAGATATTTCCGGGCCCAGATCTGGACTGGAGACTGCCCCCGAGAATACCATGCAAGCGCTGAGATCCCACAGCGATAGTGCTATTGAACCCTCCCAGACAGAGAGGACCAGCATGGCCTGGCACGGGACACTGGCATTAGCTTCGGGCAGGTGTCTGGCCGCCTCCAATAACCCCAGTGGTCCATTAATATAGAGTCTCACTGTATTAATGAAAAAATTCCAGGAGCCTGGAATGCAGCCTCACTCCCCCCCCCCACCCCGCCCTCCAGAAATAGTGCGTGCAAAGAGTAAGGAATGCAGACACTTCTGCAGCCTTCCAGCCTCCTCCCTCCCCACCTTCCTCAGCCTCCCGTCTCCCAGGTCCCCAGTGATTTTTAGCATTGCTCTTGCTGCACTTGCAGCTCCTGCCTGTTAATATGCCAGCCCGGGTTCTGCTTATGCCCCCGCCTCCTGACTCACCCGGCTGGCTGGGGACTAGAGGCCATACCTGGAGAACCATGTTTGCACCAACAGTAGAGGAAGAAAATTTGCCATTGGGCTAGCCAGTTGCACCAGCTGCCATGAGTGCAGAGATGCAGGGGTTCCAGCCTGCAGTGCAGCCATAGGGTAGCTCGGGCAGGGTACAGTCCCCTGCTGCGTTCCAGGCACTTAAGAAGAGGGTCTAGGAAGGCAGGATCAATGTGGGCCATCCACTCACCTATCTGGGCTCATTGGAGGTGGAGGTGTAGCACTAGGAGCTCTCCCCCACCAATCCATCTGACACCGAGCGCTGGCGTGTTCCAGGGGATGCCGTCGGCTTTCCACTGTAAAGCACAAACAGGCAGGGAATGAGCGAGGCCTCCATTCTGCCTCCCAGCCCTCTACCTTGTGAGGATCACTTCCTCCCCTCTATATTCAGCCCTGGATCCTACGTCCTGGAGCACTCAGAAAGCCTTTGTCCAAGTGTAACACACTGGCTAAGTGAGTCACAGGCCCCTCTAGTGGCTGTTTCATATAGAAGATAATTGCCTACTACTGCCACCAGCTAGCAGGGGTTACTCCCTCAGCTCATGGCATAGCGGCACATGCTGTGGGGCAGGAGGTCCCAGAGTCAGTCCCTGCTGATGGGTCATTGGACAAACCCTCCTTCTCCCTTTGCCCGTGACTGCTGCAGTCAGTGCCATGGCTGGAGGAGGAGATGGTGCTGTGGTCTCCATGGCAGATGGGAATTCCCCCCCATCCTCAAGCCCCAGCGGTCACTCACCCAGCAGGTTCCTCAGGAACCCCAGAACCATCCTCTCTGCATACTCCATTTCCGGCTCCTGGACTGAGCCCAGCCGCAGGAAGTGGTATCTCCACGCTGGGAAACCCAGCGACTCTGGCACGATCCCCTCCTGCCTGCCAGCCCCCTCTGGGCCCAGGGCTAGGATGAACATGGCAAACGCCCCACACTGGGCAAAGCGGGACAGCTCTGGCAGCGTCTCCTGATCCCACAGGTCAGTTTCCCTGGTAACTACAGCAAAGAGCACCCGTAGCGTGCGTGAAGGGCTCTCCTGGAATGCCTGGTGCAGGGTCCATGTCATGGCTTGGCTGGCCGGCATTGCTGCCTCCCTGGCAGCCAGTGAGAGCTGCAGATGCTCTTTGATCCTCTCTCTAGAGCCATGCTGGGTGAAAGGAAACCCCCACAAGACCTCTCCAGAAGCGAGGTGAGCCCTCGAGGGCCCCGTCAGCACCAGGGAGACACGGGCATCACTGTCAGGCTGCTCAGGGCGGGGGGAGATCTTCAAATGGTCCAGGATGCTGCTGAAGAGATCGGCGACTCTCCCCAGGCTCCCGACTGGCAGGGCGACGGGGGAGTTATCCACCAGCAGAGCCAAATCCAGGTCCAGCCCCAGGGGTTTCTGCAGCAGGGGCTCCTTCGTGCAGTTCCCGGGCTTGCACATATCTGGGGGGGGCGGGGAACAGAAAGTGATCATGCATCTTTCCTGAAGCAACAGCTGAAATACGCCCGCAAGCAGGAAGCTATCCAGTGTGATATCACTTGTAGGGGGGAAAGGAAGGGTGGTCTTGTGGGTTACAGCTCTGGGCTAGGACTCAAGAGATCTGGATTCAATTCCTGGCTCTACCACCGACCCCCTGGGAGACCTTGGGCAAGTCACTTAATCTCTCTGACACAGAGAGACTAGCACTACCCTAGCTCTGGAGGACAGGACAAATCCATCAGTCTGTGGATGGCCATGGCTGGAGATGGGACACTACATGGGGGTGGGCCAGGGCTCTGAGGTGTCATTGAGCATTCTCTCTCTCGGGTGCTTGGCTGGCTGGTTCTTGCTCACACACTCAGGGTCTAACTGATCGCCAGATATGGGGTCAGGTAGGAAGATTGGCAGTGACCTTGGGAGGGGGAGAGTTCACCTCCCTCTGCAGCGTGCGTGCGCTGTGGGGGTTTCTTACAAAGATCCCAAAGCACTTTCCACTGCTCCTGTCTCACGGCAATGAGCCCTACAGCGGCATGGTAAGAGAGGTCTGGGAAAGACCCTATGCCCACGTTGGAATTGTAAGATGCTGAACTTTGCTGGTCAAAGCCGAAGGGATGGGGGAAGCTCTGGAGCAGGGCCTCTAGGACATGGGGAGATAACAAAGCCTGCAGGTATATCTCAGCTTCCCCAGGACTCCCTCTGGTCCTCTAGGTATATCTACATCGTGTGACAGACCCAGGCCAGTTGGGTACAGCAGAGTAGTCAAAGGCAGATATACTGGCCACTAGAGAAGCAGTTTTCTGTTCCCTGACTGACCAGAGCAGGGGCTGCTCCAGGCTAGGGTGGACACCTGACTCCATTTAACCTGCAAAGAGTCAGGTGAGGCCATTAAGCTAATGTGAACACCTGACTCTAATTAAGGCCCCTCTGATACTATAAAAGGGCTCTCTCCGGTCAGGCTGGGGAGAGCCAGGGAGCCAGAGAAGAGGAAGTGTGGCTGAAGGGCTGGGTAACGAAGACACCCTTAAGCCGCTGGAAAGGGAGCCCTAAGGTAAGGGTGAAGAATGGAGAAGCGGGAGAGCTGTGGGGAAGTGGCCCAGGGAAATGTAGCAACTCTAGCAGTGAAAGGTCAGCTGCCAACAGCTGCTACCACTAGGGTCCCTGGGCCAGAACCTGGAGTAGAGGGCGGGCCCGGGTTCCCCCCAACCTGCCACTACAGAAACACCTCCTGGGAGGGGAAGACAGGCCCCTGTCAGGACAGGAGGCTAAACTGTTCTGCAATAAGCCCGTAGGGACAGCAGAGACTGTGGGAGTTCTCTCCCCGACCTCCTGGCTAGCTTATGATGAAAAGGGCTCAGTAGACTGCAACCCTGGCCCTAGAGAGAGAAGGGCTACGTGGAGGGTCGCAGTGAACCTCTGAGGCCAGCGTAAACCACCTAGAAGCACGGGACCCACGGGGACAAGGTCAGAGCTCTGCCACAATTGCCATAAAAAAACTACAGCACTGAGTCTCAGAGCCCAGGTCAGCTGACTTGGGCTCCTGGGGCTTAAAATAGCAGCATAGACATTCGGGCTCGGGCTGGAGCCTGGGCTCGGAGACCCTCCCCCGACACGGGACCTCGAACCTGGGCTCCAGCTCGAGCGTCTACAGTGCAATCTAGCCCCACAGCCCGAGCCCAAGTCAGCTGCGGCCGTGCCACAGGTCTTTCGTTGCCATATAGACTGATTCTTAGGCTCTTCAAGCCCAAACTCCCCTGGAGCAGCAAAGCCCCTTACCAAAGCAGAGCGTGCAGAGGAACACCGCTTCCCGAAGTGCCTCCACATCCCGGGACGCGTCCGCAGCCGGCAGCTGGACCACTCTGAATGTGTCGTCCACCTGGCAGGAGAGGCAGATGGACAGGGTGGGGAGGAGGGGTGATTTGGCCCAGTGGCCATGATGGAAACTGAGTGCAAGGGGGCAGGCTCGAGAGCCACAAAGCCGCCGCCCAGCCTGGGAGAGCAGATTCTCCTCCCCACTCAGAGAGCAAACCCCGTCAGGCAGTGGGGAAGAGCCAAGGAACCGCCCCCATCCAGTCCTCCAGCCTGGCGCCACAGCACAAGCCCGGCTATAGGGGCCTCCTCTTTGTTTACAGGCGTCTTGGCTCTTGCCAACAGCCGCACGTGAGACTTTGCACATGTCAATCAGGAGTAGGGTGACCAGCCAGCAAGTGTGAAAAATTGGGACAGGGCGTGGGGGGTAATAGGAGCCTACATAAGAGAGAGACCCCAAAATTGGGACTGTTCCTATAAAATCGGGACATCTGGTCACCCTAATCAGGAGAGGTGCAAGTGATGGCTCTTGCCGGGCTGCCTGCAACCCCTAGCCAGGTGGTTATTTACCAGGGCACAAGCCCGGGGGACGTTCCTGAGAGATCCGGCCATGAACATATCCCCAAACATCCATGGAGATGCGCAAAGCCAGTGCGTCCCAACGTGGCCAAAAGCCATTGGCACAAGGGGAAGCAGACAGCTTACCCCATAGGGCAGTGTTTTAGAGGTGACCGCCCTGAAGATCCCCCATCTCCATGGGCTGCCAGCAGGAACCCAGGACCTCCAGCACCACGGTGCAGTACTCTCCCACTTGAACTAAAGAGCTGGTAGCTCTAGTAGGTTGTTGTCCTGCCGTGGACCAGCCACCAGAGGGCACAGCATGGGCTGTGCCAGCACTTCACACTGGGTCTCCTCAGCATGGTGAGGGTAGGGGCTGTCCATAAGTTACGTTATGCAGCAGGGGGTGGATGGGTCCTTCATTTCACATGACAGTGTGTTTCAGTGATACAAGGGGGTGAGTGGGTCAGGGGTGGGAGGGAAATCACAAAAAACCCACCAGCATTATGTAACATACGGCTGGCCCCCTACGAAGGAGGTGCCAGTCTCATACCCCGGCCCAGCCCGCTCACCTGGAATGCCTGCTCCACCCCTGGCAGGGAGCTGAAGGTTACCACCACCGGGACGATGCCAAGGGCCACATACTCCAGGGCGACCTTGCCAATGCCTTCCTGGGCCTGGCCCCGGCCGCTGGTCAGGAACACCGCCACCTTCCTACCCAGCAAGGCTGGCCTCACCCTTTTGAAGGTATTGCGGCCCACGAACCTCATGGCGGCGGCCAGGCGGCCCCTCTGGGTAGAGCGCACATAGGACAGGTCCCCCACCAGCCGGAGGAGCAGCCTCTTGTTCTGCATTTCGGTGAAGCGCAGCAGGTAGGTAGGGGTGGAAGCGTAGGACAGCAGGGCCACGCGGGCCCGGGCAGGGCAGTTGCCCTGGGAGATGCGCAGGTCCCGGAGCAGGAAGACCAGGGCGTCTTTCATGCGGCCGAACTCGGCAGGAGTGATGTTGGCGGACCTCTCCACCACCAAGGCCAGCTCGGTGGGGAAAAGCGGGCAGGTCAGGGAGTCGGTGTCTGCACAGAGAAGGAAAAAGCAAAGACCCCCATGGCGTCCGTCCCTGGGACTGCGCATTGGAGCAGCTCAGAGCCCTCCTCTGCAGAGGGCAGGGCTGCCCATTCAGAGAGCGAGCCAGTTACTACCACTAGCCAGGCAGGGGACAGGATGAACCAGCCATTACACCCTATAATGTCACTGCCACATCCACCCGCCCAGCATATCCACCTGTCCCTGGCATGTCCACCCACCCACCCACGTCTCTCTGTCCCTGCCACATCCGTCCATCCATCTACCCACCCATATGTCTGTCCGTCCATCCATCCACCCACCCAGCATGTCCCGCTGTCCCTGCCACATCTGTCCATCCATCCAGCATGTCCGTCTGTCACTCCGAAACTCCCAGCACCTCGGTCTGTCACAGCAAACTACGTCTCTCGGGTCCTAGTTCATGCTGCTGGTTTCACTCTGCTTCTCACTAGGACAGACCTCCCATCCCCGGTTCTGCCAGCTCCTCACAAAGCAGGCAGAGCTGAACACTTACCGCAGCTCTCTCGGATAGAGGCAATGATTTCACAGGGCTGGAAGGGAGAGTAGGAAGCCAGGTCAGTTCTAGTTTTGTTCCTAGCCTTTTCTTTCCAGGCCAGTGGGGTTCCCCCTCCACTGCCTCTCCAGCTCTCCCAAGTGATGCAGGTAGGGAGACCTGTGGGCCAGTCGGGAACTGACCCCAGAGGCTGTGATGCAATAGACCCAACTAGACCCAGGTTTCTCGGTAAGCGTGTTTAGGTCTTTTGCAAACTCCTTCTGTCAAAGGGATGGGAGTCATTCCCAGGACTGAACTAACATAAGTTCTTGTATCCTTGGGGTATTTCCACCAGGGGGCAACTTTCTAGGTGGTACTTACCCGAATTCTGCCCATAAACCAAGCACCGCCTGCATGTGATCATTCAACCTATGACCTTGTACGGTCTGCTGCCTCTTCAGACTTAGATCCACCCATATTGTGTGCAGGGCAATTCTTGGGTTCCAGCCACCCTGCAAACAGCTCCCCCAGGTGTGGAGGAGCTCATGTGGACACAAACACCCAGCACACAACCAGCTGTGCTGGAGGATCCCTGCTAAGTCCTGCCTCATCCTGTCTCTCAAAGGACAGTCATTTCCACAGCTCCTGCTGGGATGTCTCATGGGCCTTCAGAGAGATACAACAGCACGGAAGGTGAGCCAGCTGCACCCAGCACAGGGGTGAGAGTCAGGGGTAGCTGGTGTGTATTTAAAGGGTGAATACCTCTTAATGCAGGGACTGGGAGCGCCAGAGGGAAGGGGCTACTGTATATGACTGCTGCAGCACTCCCCCCAAGCCATCACACGCCCTTCCTGACCCACCCAACGAGCACACAGCCAAGCTAGCGAGACACTGCATAACAGAAGAACCCCTTACCTTAAAGAGGGGAACTCCAGGTAAACCTTTCAGACCCTCGAAGCAGGAATTAAAAATAGAGAATGAAAAGGCAGTGAGAAACCTTACTGAGAAAGCATCGGAGGACTCAGAGCAGTGAAATCACCACATACACACTTTCCCTCACGCATACCAAGCACCCACTTAGGCAGATAAGATTCGCCCTACTGAGTGGGAGCATGGCCAGTCTCCTGCCTCTGGCAACGGCCTATATCCAGTTCCTCAGAGGAACATACCTCTGATACACCTGACCAATCAGGGCCATGCTGGACATGAGGTTTGGTGAATCTCGGCATGAAGAGCTGGGTTATTAATAGCCAAAATAAATCATCCATACCTTTTATAAGCTCAGACTCAGCTGCTGGCTGACTGTGCCCCCAGACCCACTTCCCCACCCCTCCAAATGCAGTCCTACCACGAAGTCCACGCAGCGAGACCCTACCATCTCTCCTGGAGGTCCCACGCTTCCACGCAACCCTTGGTCTCCATTTCTTCCAAGTGGCCCCTGAAAGATTGTGGGCAGTTTTAGAGAACACAAACCTGCAGGTCAGCAAAAAAACAGCATACAGGAGAAACAGCCCCTGGGGATAGCCCCGTGCTTCACAGGCAGGAAACAAATGAGATCCACCAGCTAAACTCAGCCAGCAGGAGGTGCCATTCCTCCCCATCTCCCCACACCAGAGCCTAGGCTGCCGTGTTAGCAACTACAGTCCAGGGCAAAGGGCCCCTCTCCCTAGGGCTGTACTTGGGAGCAGGAGACTGGTGTGTTTAGCAGAGGTGGGTCAGAGATGCTTTCCTGTGGGGAGCGCTGGCTGCTCACATATGACCAGTTGGGTTTTCACAGCAAATCTTGCTTTGAACAAGACAGCAGGCGGGCATTAGGCATAGGGTGAGGGCTGGCACTGGGGGAAGAGATGGGCATTTTTGTGGCATGGCAGACTGGGTACGTGCTGGATCCATCCTGAGAAGGAAGCCCGACTCGGATCGGAGGCCATGGCAGCGCTGTACTCACCCTGGATCCACGCAGGCCTTTCCAACCTTTGTCCCCCCTGGCCCCTTTGTTGCCTCTTGCACCCTGAGAATAGAAGACAATAGACAGGCAGGGTCAGGCACCAGCGCTGCGGGAGAGGAAGCCACTGCCTGTCCCTTAGGGACGTCCCCTCACACATGTGCATTCCAACCTGCCCTGAGAGATCCTGCATAGCAACCCCACCGGTCCCCACCCCTCCTGTCCCCTATGCCCGCCACGCTAACCTTGCCTCCACGGCCTGTGCTGAGCGACAGAGAGCCGCAGCTGGCAGCTAATACGGAAGCGCTGCCGGACCCTGGGTAGTGATCCCTAGTCCCGACGCAGTCACCGTGAAACAACAATGCTAAGCAGCCACCTTCCCGCTGTAGCCACAGGCTGACGGTGGCGGCTCTCGAGCGAAGAGGGCACCGCTGGCTCTCCACTCACCTGAGCACCAGGGTCTCCACGGCCTCCGCGGGAGCCCTACACAAGAAAGCAGGAGAGAGGTGAATGCACCCAGGGAACGGATCCCGGCAGGAAGCGAAGCTAAGCGGGGCCCTCGGATCACAGGGCATCAGGCAAAGCTCATGCTGCAGAGGGTCACAATGGAGAGGTTGGAACTCAGCTGTGTACAGGGATGGAAGCTCCCATCTGCAGTCAAAATGCCATGAGGAATGGGGCTCCTCCGTGAATCCCCCCCATCACCAGACCAAGCCTTTGGAATAAGCACCACACAGTGACCTTCGGCTGGTAGGATCCTAAAGCTCCTTACACTCCACACACAGGAACAGCTTCCCCCAGTGCTGAAATGCGGCCGGCTCTGCAGTGCGCAGCAACACTTGTTTAGGGCAAAGTGAAAAATTCCAGGCCCGGGGCTGGTACTGTGCTGGTTTCATGATTTCAGTGGAGCAACTGCTAATTTACACCAGTGTCGGTGAGACCAGAACCAGGCTCAACAATGGAAGTGCAGAGGGCAAGGGGGTGGGGAGAAGAGAATGGACTCTGCCCACGTGGGGCTAATGCTGCTGGTTTGCCGGCGGCAGCAATTACCTTTGGGCCCTTCTTCCCTGGAGATCCTCGTTTATCACATCCACTGTCCCCCTAGAAAACACACATAATTACTGTAGGACCTGCACATACACAATACCGCTGTCCCAGCCCAGCCTGAAAGTCCCAGCCGGTCCTGTGAATTTCCCCAGTTTGCTGGGGGTCTGCATGGAGACAATCAAGTTGGCAGGATGGGAACATATTGCAAAATGCCCTGGAGATCCCCTCCCAGGCACCCTGGACCAGGAATTGAGGTGACTTTTCTTTCTTGTGCATCCCCTCCTCAAGGAACAGCCAGAGCCATACCAGGAGTGTCTTCACCCAACACTCAAGTCCGAGGTCCCTCTGCACTGGTGCGGAGTGGCTGCAATGCATTTGGGAGGGGACTCCCACTGGAGATCCCACAAGTCATTTGGGTCTCAATGGGGAACAGCTCGGTCCTGAAAAGGAACCTTAGCTCCCATCTGCAGTGGCCTCTGGCCAGGAGCTCCCGTTCTCGGATGCTTGGCTGATCAAGTCTAGCACCATGAGCAATACACCTGTTCCAGAGCAATGCCGACATTCCCCGCACCCAACTCACCAGTGCCCCCTTGGGCCCCAGAGACCCTGCGTCCCCTTTTTCGCCTCTTCCTCCGGCCTGCCCCTGGAAGAGAAAGAAGCTTGCCAGCTCAGGGGAAGTGCTAATGGACCAACAGGGCTAGAAAGGGGATGCTGTGCCCAGGCAAACCTTATAGGGTGGGAATGAGAAATTCAGGAGATTCCCCACTGGAACCCAGATCTAATTAATGCCCCCCACACACTCGTTGGGCCAGGGGTAACATTCTTAGCCACCAGGGAAGGGCTCCGCAGGGCTCTTGCAAACAGAGCCGCACCCAATAGTCAAGAGAACCTGCAGGGAGATTTCTGCAGCATTCCCTTGTTACGCAATACACAGTGATCTCACTGACCTTCTCACCCTGGGGACCAGCGGGGCCGGTGTTTCCTGGGGAGCCCACAGCTCCAGGAAGCCCCTAGGCAAAAGACAAAGGTAGCTCTGAAAACGCCTCTGGTGCCAGGACCATCCAGCCCCCTGGCGTAAGAGGAACTAAATACAACGCCCTGGGGCAATGCCCAGCAACGAGCTCAGCTCACTCCCCCTGCTGGGGTGATAGGCTGGGAGATGCAAGGAGGACCCACCGCTAGGAGGCACAGGTGGAGCAGTGCTGCCTGGCAGCTCAGGTCACTAGAGCCCCAGCTGGCGTGGACAGGGCAGTCCTTGCCAAGACGGACCATTTTCCAGCAGGGACAGGGCCCTGTGGTGAGGAGGCTCCTCACTGGCAGAGCAGATGCCCTGGAGCCTGCAGCAAACACCCCGGTGTCACCAGGGAAGCATGAACAATGCAAGGGAACCATTTAAACCACAGAGAACCCACTCTGCCCTCTAACACCATTGGGTCCCTGCTGGGGCTGGGGAATGAATAGATGGATCCCAGCACCGGAGGGACTCAGCAGAAGCACCGCTCCCCCATTTCACAGTCCTCATCTCTGGCCAGCTGTAAAACAGGGGGAGTCAAGAGCCGGCACCTGAGCTCCACGGCACCCCGGGTGACCCACGACGCCCTTTGTCCCTCGGAGACCTCGCAGCCCCTGGAACAGAAGCAGCAGAGGGGAATTGTAGATGCCCCAAGCGCAAGCCCAGGTAGACTGTCCAAGGCAGGCACCCGCGGGCGGATCCAGCTGGCCTCACCTGTGCACCTTGGTAGCCCTTCTCCCCAGCAGCGCCTGGGGCACCTGCGATGCCCCTCCTGCCCTATGGAGGAGAGACCAGGAAGGGTCAGTCTGGATGCAGCTGAGGGACCAGAGTGAGATGTCCCACCCCTCCCTCCGGGGGGCACCCTACAGCCAGGATGCACCAGGTCAGAGAGTCCCAAAGGCGGGCAGCTGGTTCTGAACAGGCCGGGATGGCCTTTGGTGGGCTACTCCACCCACCAGGATCCAGCGGGACCGGGTCTGCCACGCAGCTCGGGCATTGAGCCTGGACTCTGTCGGGGCATTCCCCACCCCTCAAGCTGGCCAATCTAACCTGACCTGGGGTGGAAAACGACCCACTGGCTTGGCTAGAATTTGTTCTTTGGAAGGGACGAAAACTCCTCCAGGGACCTGCAAAGTGGGTCATTACCACCCGCTGTCGGGGCGGTGGGAGGAGGGGAGCTTGCTACTGGCCTCGCCAACAGGAGCAGGTGGAAACACTGGACCAGGGAAGGTGGGGGACAGGAGAGACACGTGGGAAACCATTCCACCAAACAACAAAAGCTAGTAGGGAGAGATTCCAGAGTGAGCAGGGGGCCTGGAGTCAGGACTCCTGGGTTCTCTCTGGGAAGGATCAGAGGAGGGGAACTGGGAGCCTGGGTTCTAGCCCCAGCAATCCCCCTGATTCGCTGGGACCTTGGGGAAGTCACTTGCCCTCTGGGCCTGTTTCCCCCATCTGCAAACTGGGAATAAGGATATTTCCCTCCCTCGGGGTGGGGGGTAACAGGGACGCCTCAGCTCTTACCTGGGTTCCTTTCTCCCCCTTCAGGCACGTGATCTGGGGAGAAGACAGACATTGTTTCTTTACTACACAGCCCAGCCAAGCTCACGCTATGTTGGCGGCCAAAGCTACCCCCGCCCTCGCTGCTCGGCCCAGTGGCCTTGGGCAAACACTGGGATATTTAAAGAGATAGAGAGAGAGAGAGAGAGATGGTTTCAACAGCCAGTTCTGGTCCCGGGGCCAGACTTTGGGGGCTGGGTGCCTGGAGAAGCTCTCATCCAGCTCCCGGGGTGCCATTGGCACAGCCCAGCCCTGACCCCACTTTGAAATCTAGGGCTCAGTGGGGAGCTCTGCCCGGATGACAGAGCTCCATGGGGCAGGAGGATGCATGGCATAGGTAAAGACAGGGAGGAGGCCTCCCCAAGAGGGGACCCTGCCTGCCATTATACCAGCTCCCAGCAGACAGGAAGCAGGCTCCAGAGGCTGATGGCAGATCAGATCCTCCAGGACCTTCCTGGCTTTATTGTACAAGCTACAGATCAGTCCCTCCCAGCCTCCCCTGCCCCATGGAAACAGAACAAGGAACTGGGCAGATGGGCCTTGACGTCAGACACACATGCTAGGGAAGGGGCCAACTGCCCACCTTCACCTGGCATAGGGCTGAGGTCGCAGTGACCTGCTAATGGTCAGGGTTTGGGGGTATCGGGTGCTGGGGGGAAGTTCAGGGCACAAGGGGCCTAGGATGGGCAGTGGACATCCCGCACAGGACGAGCGCGAAACGTACCAGATCTGCAATTGGCCCCTGTGACCCAGGTGGCCCAGGGCTGCCCTCTGGTCCAGAGTCCCCCTGTTCAGGGAAGGGAACAGAAAGAGAAGCAGAACAAAGCTGTGAGAAATGGCCTGGGATGAATGGTCCAGCTTCTGGTTTGATCGCAGCAGGGCCACGGGGCCAGCTCACCACCCCCTGCAGACCCTGAGTGGGGTGGGCTGCAGACTGGGCAGGGGTCCCGCACCGCCACCTCGCCTGCACAGCCCCGGGGTCTCTTCCTTCGTTAGGCACAGGGAGCTCTCCCCAGCGAGCTCCCTCTCCCAGCCCCTCACCAGGGGCCTGATTCTCCATTGCGCTGCCCTGTGCTGCCATTTACACAGGTGCACAATCAGCACCGTGCTCTGGTGTGGATGGTGCACAAGGGGAGAACTGGCTCCCCTGCTCGCCAGGGGTCTCTCTGACCCCATGGCACAGTTCAACAGGCCCTGGGCGCGCCTTCCCAGGAGCACCCCCTTCCTCTGGATGGAGCAGCCTAGGGAAGCAAACACCTCGCCATTATTCCCCAGAGAATCCCCTTCTCTGCGAACACCCCTGATCTCCCCTAGCTACCCCACCTTTCACCTTTGCAAATCTACCAACAGCCTGTGCTGCCTCCCCAGAGAAAAATCCGTTCACCTGCCATCAAACACAGCCTGGCAGCAGCATGATACAACGGGCGAGGGCCGGGAAGGGAAGAGGAATGCCCTGCACCAGGAAAATTGTGGGGAGCAATTTCCCACCCAGGGGCTCAGCCAGTATTAACATTTCTACTCTGACCAAAAGCACCAGGAGGCGCCCTATGACCAGCCATTAGTGGGCAGGCTCTCTGGCTTACATCTCTGATACCTCTGAGGAGTCATCCCTGGGCCAGCACATGTGATGAGTCAGAGGCAATTACCTGCTGGTCTCGTGATAGGCCCCCTGCCATTCAACCAGGGTTCAGCCAATCCACAGGCAAAAACCTCCACAGGTGATCCCAAGGCAGGTATTGGAAGCAGGCTCCTGTTTGCTCAATGGCTGGGTGCATTCCCATTGCTAGTTGGGCCAACACACTGCCCTGGCTCCTGCTCCAGTCTGTACTTCTTTCCACTGGTTGTAGGGCAACACTGAAACATCGGATCCTACAGAAATGACTGCCGATGGTCACGCTCGTCGGACCCTCCTGCTGAATCGCTAGTGCAGTGACCCTGCATTTTCTTTACAGGGTTCCCAGCCAAGTACTGCCCAGGTCTGGTTTTGCTCAGCTTGCGAGCTCTGAACGGAGCATGGCCCAGGGTACTACAGCCGTCACCCTTTGTTTATCTGGGCTTGCAGCAAACAGGGCTGTCTAGGAGCATCTGTCTGGAGTCACTAACGGCTTGGGGAGTTGGGATGGATTAATTGCCATTACCTGGGTGCCTCTTTCTCCCTTCCTTCCTGGGGCTCCACGCTCTGGGCTGCTTCTCCCAGGATTTCCCTGTGGAGCACAGAGTCAGAGGGGGTGAGCGCTGTCCCATCCCCTTCCTTGCCAGTGAACTCAGCATTCATTTCTCCCCTTGGGCTTTGACGCCAGACTCTCTGCCTAGAGCAAGATCCGGCTGAAAATGGCAGGGTGACCAGCGTGGGGGACATGCCCATGTGGTCCCTGGTCGGTGCCTCTCCGGAATGGCGCAGGGGATCCTCTCTCGGAAGCTGGGCATTTGGGATTAACACATCCCCTTTGCCCCCCAGGGACCCCAGCTGTGCACTCTGCAGCCCTCCCTCGCTCTTCGCTTTTCTGCTGGGCGAGACAGCTTGGGCGAATTGAGCGCTGGGGGAAGGGGCCAGATTCCCTGCCCGAGGTGTGGACGGGGGGGAGGGGAAAGGTCTGTGTATCCACAGGGCATAGGTAACAGTAGGGCAAGCTCCCTGCTGCACTGCTCCATCAATGCACCCCAGCACAACTCTGAAAACCACCCCATTTTCTCTATGGCCCAGCCAGCCCTTGGCCTCTCCACTGAGGCTACTGACCAGTGGGTCAATTAGTGCCAAATGCCATGGTGATTTCAGGGGCTTAGACTGAGACCCACCAAACTCATTGCACACCGGGGCCAGTGCACAGACAGGAGTCAATGCCCACAGGGTCTGCACTGCAAGAGCTAACCCCCCCCCCCCAATTCTCCCCCACACTTACAGCATCGCCAGGGGATCCTGGAGGCCCTGCGTCGCCACGGGGACCCTGGGAGCCTTTCCGTCCCTGGATCAAGGCAGGAGAAAGGGATTAGCAGCACAGAGCCAGCAGGGGAGAATGTCAGAAGGGTCGGGAAGTGCAGGAGGCTATGGCTGGGTCAGCATTGCCTGGGGCACCAGCTTGAAGGTGAGTGGCTCTCTGGGAAGCAGCATCAAAGTGGGAGTTGGGCCACACAGAGTGGGGTGATGCTTGGATCAGGGTCTGAGGTCACGATGCTACGGGGTCAGGGGAGGTGGGCCCGGGACCTCCTCCTCCTCCCGGGGCTTCTTTACCCGCTTAGCCTTGCTGCCCACTCACCTGCCTCCCGCGGGATCCTCTTGTCCCGGGATTTCCAAGTGCGCCGGCTTCCCCCTGGGAACAAGAGAATCCGGGAAAGGGGTGAACCCTCGCTGTGCTTTAGTCATTGCTGATGCCCTCTATTCTCCGTGGGGGGAGCCTAGAAGATTGATAGTTGGGCTCTAAGGGCCGATCCTCTGCCTCCCGATAGGGGAAGCTCCAGACTGAGTGCTCCCTGTGTGCCTGTCCCACAGAGGCCAGCAAGAGGACAGAGGGCGGGAGTCAGAGCTCACTGAGAGCCTGATCTTGGATTTCACAGGCTCTGGCTTGGCGTTTTAGCGCCAGCAGCGGAGGCTGGTGTCATTCGCCCCTGAGAGCCTGGGTTGGGCTCTGGCGGAGGGCTGTCATTTCTCCAGGAGCTGTGGAGGTTAATAGGGTGGACTGTTTTAGGGAACACGCAAAGGGGGCAGCGCAGGGACCTGGGGCTGCCCAGCTCTGCTGCAGGACAGGCGATTGCGCAGCTCACCTCCTCCCCAGGGGTGCCATCGTATCCGGCTTCCCCAGGAACTCCCTGGAAAGAGATTCGTAGTTGTCTTAGTCCTGGATGCTACCTGGGACCTGTCCGAATTAACCTGCGTTCTGCAGCAGGCCCGGGAGCAGCTTGTGTCCTTCCTGGCCGCATCCGTTAGGGCCAGGCCTTCTCAACATTGTGCATCTTAGCAGAGAGGATGCCTTGTGGACACCTCCCCTCCCATTCGAGACATGAGCCACCTCCCCTCCTGCTCGTCATTGTCCAGCCCATCCTCCCCTGCCATTCACCACTGCACAGCCAGGAGCGCCAGGGAAACGCCAGGCACTGAGGGGCCCGCTGCTCCTACCAGTTTTGCAGGTGGATATTTGGAGGCTGGTGGACAGTACGGCTCGGGGTGTTGGCCTCCCATCTGCCCGGGATGGTGCAGATTCCCCTGGCCCACCTGCACTGCCTGGCCCCAGAGGAGTGTGTCTGGAGTGCTACGGGCAGGGAGATGTTTAGGGAGAGGGTGTGACTAGCAGGCCCGGCTATTGTGCTGGTGAGCCACGAAGCTGAGCCCAGCCATGTTCACCTTAAGGTTCGCTCTACAACATACATGGTATTTGCCTGTTAGATTCTACACGCACACCACACAGTGAGGCCTCTGTACCTGCTCTCCGGGGTATCCCACCAGTCCCTGAAGCAAGACAGAGAGAGAACGTCGGTGAGATGGAGGAATCTCCGAATCAAAGGGAAAGCAGCTGCCAAGGCTGGGTCTGGCATCTTACCTTGGGTCCACACTGGCCTGGGCATCCCTGGGTTCCCCAGCTTCCTTGAAGCCCCCGCAGTCCCTGCTCCCCCTGAAATTGGGATTGGAAAGGAGAGACTGTCAAGCACTCCAGTAAAAATGGGGGCTTCAGAAATAAGCAACACATACATCCCTCCAGAGGAAAGTGGCTTTGTCTAGCTGGGGGAATGTCTAGGGTGCTTGGTGAGAGTATAAGCAGGACTTGCAATGGGAGAAAGCTGAGCTAAGGGGAATCCAGGCTGGGTATCAGGAAACGCTCCCTAGCAGTGAATGCTATTCGATTGCTCATGGGGTAAGTGTGAGCATGGGATGGTCCAGTGCCATTGGGTAGCGGACTCATGGGCCAGTGGGAAAGCAGCGGTGCCCATCACTTGGACTTTAGAAGCAGAGTAGATGAATCTCCAGGGCACAGTCCTGCACTGGCTCATGAGGGAAAGAATTAGATGTGCTCTGATTGATCTGATCCACCTCTGGCACCTGGGACGCTAGCCTGCATTGCCCAGGGCATGCCAGAGGCAGCTGGTGAGAGGGCTATCTTCAGCCCATGGGACACTCTTACAAGTGTCAGCTCCAGCACTATCCCCAGGCTTTATGATTGCTCTGCTTTCCGAGCTGTCCTGCTGCCACCAAGCTCGAAACAAGAGGTGCAAACTCCAGTGTTCACACGAGGCGTGGCAAAGCTATGCCAGAGCCCCGACCCCTATGCTGTTCCGATCGAAGCTGCAGGGAGGGGACAGGTCTTTATGGCAGGCGCGCTGCTCGCCAGTACACGCCAACGACCACGCCCAAGGGCCTTCTCACCCTGTGCACGGCATCTCTGCCCTTGAAAGACGTTATTGGCCCTGATCTATATTTGTGGGGTACATCCCACACACCCCATTTCTACAAAGTGGGCCCCACCCTGGGGTCACGGAGCCCTGCAGCAGCCCACCCCTCCGTTGTAGATTTCAGAAACAGACAACAGTTCTACTCACGCTGTGTCCATAGTGCCCGTGGTCTCCAACCAGCCCCTTCGCTCCTTTCCTCCCCTAGAGCCAAGACAGCAGAACATTTGAAGTCCACTCCCCTGGGATACCGCGCCACGCACTAGCTTCCAGTTTGAGCACCCCAGAGGAGAACAGTCAGCGGCATCAGCTCTAGGGCTCACTCCCCTCCCAGTGCCCAGAATGCTAGGACCCGGCAGGACATTAAGTCCCAGCCTGTGAGCCCCAGACAACACAGGAGAGCATCAGTGCAGAATTAAGGCAAGCGCCTGAGGGCAAGCTCTGCCCAGCTCCTACCAGCTCGCTCAGAGCGATCTCTTTGGCTGACGTGGTAGTGCTGCAACCTAAGAACTGGGAGGGGTGGGGGTCTGTGCTGTGTGTAGCTGCCTAATCGGGGATTCAAGTGACGGGACAATGGTGGTCTAGTGGGTTGAGCACAGAGCTGGGAGCCAGGAGTCTTGGGTTCCAGGCACAGCAGGCAAGTGTTGTCTAGTGCCTAGAGCAAGGGGCTTAGGAATCAGGACTATGTGGGTTCTCTTCCCAGCTCTGAGCAGGAGTTTGAAGGTCAGAGCCCCAGAGTTCTAGTCTTGACTCGGAGAGGGAGTTATCTTGTGGCTAGAGCAGAGGCTGTGGGAGTCAAGGCTCCTGGTTTCTATCCTCAGCTCTGGTTAGAGCAAGGTACTGTGATTCAGGATGCCTGGGTTCTCCAACCCTGGGATGGAGTGCAGTCTAGTGGCCTTGGGCCAATCGCTTTGCCTCTGTGCCTCAGTTTCTCCATTAGTAAAACAATCATGTTTGTAAAGTGCATTGAGATCTCTGGAGGAAAGTACTCGGTATGGAAGAGCTAAGTATTAATCACTATGACTAAGTGGTTAAGCCCAGCTTCAATGTCTGGTGACTCCGGTTGACACAACATCAGATGATAGAGCTCAGGCAACATAGAGGCCAAGCTGACAAGGTCCCAGCTGTGTAGGGACCAGCCAGCTGGGTCAGACAACATAGGCCCAGCAAGGCCAATAGGAATGAGAGTTGGAGACACCAGGAAATTTATCCCAACTGGAAGGGAAAGAGAACATTATAAACTCTTCTCAGAAACATAGAAAACAAAAATCCCCTTGTGCCTTTATATCATTCCCCCATGCTCTGCAGATCCAGATGTGCAAACATCTCGCCTCATCCTGACTTCTCAGACCAGTGAGTAAGTGCAAAAGGCATGTAGCTGGGAACAAGCACTTTCCTAGGGCTCGTCTGCACAGGGTGTTTCTGCACTGGCAGGTCTGCTGGTGTCACACCACTAGTGCAGATACGCCGCAAAGCCGTGCAGGGCAGTTTGTGCCCAGGCATGGTTTGGAGCCTCACCTGCAGCAGTCACTATTTACACGGGTGAAGCACATGGATAGTGGAGCTGTGCACCCGTGTAAAGAAACCCAGCGTACAACTCCTGCTTCGTCACCTCCATGCAGAACGGGGGAGGGGTGTGTGTGTGCGCGGGCTGTGAGCCAGGCAAACCCCAGGTCTTACGCACAGCCTCACTCTCCTGCTAGAGCCTGATCCAAAGCACTGGAAGGGAACAGCACAACTCCCCTCCCCCCCGCAAAGCGGAGGCTGCATGTGACTGACAGCCCTGCATGCAGCTCCAGGACCGGCGACCCGCCGCAAGCGCTTTACCTTGCGCCCTGGAACGCCCACGGGGCCTCGCAAGCCTGGCAATCCAATGCAGGTGCAGGGGCACGGGTGGCAGCACTTCCTCTCCGACACAGCCAGCTGCAGCGGGACAGAGAGCATCAGCGTCACAGGATGGGGACCTCTGCCCCCCGACCCAGACAGCGAGTCCCCTGGGGTCTCGTGCGAGGCGCAGGGGAGCTGCAAGCTGACCACTGCTAGGAAGACAAGCCCGGTCATCAGGCTTCCTTCACTCAGAGCAGAGGCGCTTCTGTGCAACCTAGACAGCTGGGGCAGCTAGTCAGGATCCCAGCCCCAAGGGATAGACCCACCGGGCCATCTTGTCAAGTATCTCTGCCCTCTGCTAGAAGGGGTCAGACCCCTGGGCCCACGAGCCAACCTTCCTTACCAGCTCTTGAGCCAAAAGGCTGCCAATCTCGGGGCTCTCCATGCTCAGCTGCTGGCTGTGCCTGAACCTTCGCCCAAACTCTATGAGCTGCAGCTCATCCACGTTGGTAGCATTGTTCATGGCGATAGTCACTAGTGCGTCGAGCTGGCCTAGGACAGGAATGAGGCCAGAGCAGGGGTCAGCGTGGCATACGAAGCAGGTGGAGACACAGGTTACCGACTGCAGCAAGGTGTGAGTTAGGTGACTTGGCACCGTGGGGCACATGACTCCCTTTCTGACGCTGTCGCTCAACCTCTCCATGCCTCAGTTTCCCCATCTGTAGGGTGCAGGCAATAACACTGTCCCACCACACAGGGAGGGTAAGAATTAGTAAATTTTTGTAAAGTGCTTTGAGATCCGCAGAAGGGAGGGATGGATGGCACCAGGGCAGATGTGAGCATGGGGCAGACCAGCACCATGGGGCAATGGTGAAACGTGGCATCATGGAACCAGATGCAATGTAGCGAAGGACTACAGTCCCTGGGATAAGAGGGGAATGGAGACACCACGCTCAATCGGTCCTGAGATCCCCACATTCCATCAATGTCCCTGCGCCCAATCCCCTCCTGAGGTCTGACTGTGCCCCAGGCTAACTTTCTGAAAACCTCTTCCCCTCCAGATCTGACCACCGGTCACCAGGCAGTTGCGTGATCCACCCACATACCTTGCACCCGCAGAGCGGCTGACGTCTCCTCCAGCTTCCTCACATCATCGTCCAACCCGTCCGTAAACAGGAGCAGCACCTGGGGCGCAGACACGTTTGGGGCATGTCAGCCTACAGGCCGCTGTGGAGGACGCAGGATCCAGGGCAGAGAGAGAGAGCAGGTGTCCCCACACAACACTACCCAGCCGCAGCAAAGCAGCTCCGATTCTGCCAGATGTAGCAGGTATTCTGCCCAAGCCAGATGCACCTGCTGTGCTGACACCAAATGCCCCAGGTACCACTGACCCGAGCAGGCAAACCACCCAGGTGAAACCTCTGCTGAGCTCTTAGGAGCCTTCCTCTTTGAAAAGGCGGTGGAACCATGGGAGCTGAGCAGGGAACTGGCAGCGCAAGGGAGCTAGCGGAGGAACGGAGCATGCGGAGCTGCTGGGCCAGCGGAGGCGCTACCTTGTGACTCTCTGGCAGGCGTCGGCTCATCTCCAGGAGTCTGTGCAGGGAGGGCTGGTTCAGGTAGGTGCGCCTGAAGGCGTGCGCCACGCGCAGCTGCTGCAAGGTGTCGTGCTGGTACTTGGGGAGGCGGGCTTGGAAGAGGACCTCGCCGCCCTGGTCCACGCTCTGGATGCTTAGGCTGACGCCGAGCTGGGTGCAGCTGACCCTGGTCAGGGAGAACAGCTCCCGGATGATGCCCTCCAGGTGCTGGTGCAGGCTGGACTGTTGGTAATCAGTGACGTCCAGGCCGACGAGCAGGTGCAGGGGGCATATTCCTGCAGGGCAGAGCACGGAGACCCAGCAAGCTCCCTGCCTCCTCTCACTCACCCCCGCCCCCTCCACAGCAGCCCCAGGGGTGAGGAGTCCGTCTCCCTCCCACACTCGCCTGGGGACTCGTGGGCCCAGGTCTCGCCCACCTGCCCATGGTGTTCAATGGCGTCTCAGGACCCAGCCCTGCTTCGGGACCTTCAGGGATGTGCGCTCTGCCGTTGGGAGCGCGCCTCCAGCCTGGGCAGAGAGACTCATCGTGCTACAAACAGCAGTGTGGATGCTGCTGCACCAGCGGAGGTTCAGCGAGCCAGGTGAGCTCAGAGCTAGTGGGTAAGGGAGGCACACCTCGGTCCCTCCTCTTCTCTGCCTGTGTCACGTAACCGTCTGGTCTCCTGGGGGCCGTGGTGCTTTGGTCTAATTCTGGTGGTGGGGCTCAGGGTGCAGGTGGCATGGACCTGTGATCTGTGCTATATCGGAGGTCAAACTAGACAATGGTCCCTTCTGGCCTTAAGCTCTGTGTCTTCATTGTGATAAAAAAAACCGCACGGTGCGGCGTCTCAGAGCCCGGGTCAGTTGACTCAGGCTCGCACTGCAGGGACCCTCCCCCTGGCGGGCTCGCCTAGGGGGTCTACATTGCAATGTCACAGTCCTGCAGCCGGAGCCCCGCGAGCCCGAGTCAGCTGCCCCGGGCTAGCCACGGCCACGTCGAGCAGGCGTACCCGGTGACTCCGGCGGTCCACCCAGCTCGTTCCCAGCTGCAGGGCAAATATACCCTAAATGACGCCCTCCCCGCTCACTTTTCACAGCTGTTCCAACATACTAAGGAACTCTCATGAGCCAGGGGCCCTTCGCCCCACCCCAGCGTCTCCTGAAAGAATCCACCCTGTGGGCCAGATCCATGGCAGGTGTAAATCTGGGGTTGCTCTACTAAAGTCAATAGAGCTCCCCTGATTTACACCAGCTTGGGATCTGGCCCCCTGTCTTTACACATGAAATGGGGCTGTGGGTCCCCATAGGGGGTACAACCCTGGGAGTCCCCTCCACACATGTGTACATAGACAGCAAGGTCTGGGGTCTCACTTTGTGGGTCCCTTCACCAGCCCCTGCCCCTCCTTGTGCATAGAGAATAGGGCCTGGGGTCTTCACTGGAGTACACCCAGGGAGTCCTCAGCAGCTACCTGTAGGGATTAGGATTGCCCTAGACAGCGTATTGGAATAAACCGCCTTCCGGGAGCAGTCCCCACTTACCGGTGTCCTGACTCCGAGCCCCTCCAGCTCCGACAGCGAGCAGAAACAGAGTGAGCCAGCATTTGAACAGCACCATCCCCTGCATCCTTGCAGGCAGGACCTGGGCTGGATGGTGCAGCCCGTCTGCGTGGGGAAAGCACAGGGATCACCTTCCCGGAGCTCTTGGCCCTCAGACGATCTACAAACTCACCCAGGGAAGAACCTCACTTTCACCCTGATAGTCCAGCTACCAGTCAAACTGGGTCCTGGGAAGATCCACAGGGAAGTGGACATGGGGCACTATCCTTTCCCCAGGCTGCAGCGCCATCCCTTGGAGATGACTCCAGGGTACCAGCCCTTATGCATGCTTCCCATGGGGGATGAGCACTGGGGAGCCTAGGGCCTTGGCTTCCCGGGCCCCACCCCATGCATGGAACTCCCATAGGATACGGTTCCAAGCATCCCTGCAGAGCCCCTCCCCCAATCCCACCAGACTTGTTCTACTGCTGGGGGCCCTCTGCAGCCATGGGAAGAGCAGGATTCACCCTTTAGTGTGGGGCTTAAGCGTGCCCCAGCAAGTCTAGGCCAGCCCTGGTGACCCCATTAAAATGGGATCATGACCCACTTTGGGGTCCCAACACACAGTTTGAGAACCGCTGGCCTAGAGCAATGGGGCTCTGATCTCAGTTGTGGCCTGGAGACACCACCGTAATATAAATAACGAATAGCAATAATAATAATAATAATAATCAAGCACCTGCCTTATTAACTGGGGTCAGGGCTCTGGCACCACTTCCTATTCTCCATCATTGCTCATGAAAAACAAACAGAGCCCAGCCCAGCTGAGAGGCTGATTTTGGCTTCCTCCAGCCCTGGCTGTAGGAGCAGATCCTGACCCCATCCTTTCTTGTCTGTTTGTTTTGCGCTTTGCGGAAACACATTTGGGTGCATTTTATTCCTCTGCTAATGGGTGTCAGTTCCCAATCATTGTGCAATCGATTTAATGCTGCGGTCTGGGGTGAGGGGACCCCGAGTACAGGGAGATTTACCCCAAATGACATCTGAAATGTATGAAAGTGTACAAAAATGACTTTTCCATATACACCTCATGTTCCTTGGTCCTTTCTCAAGCTATATGGATGCAAATGCAACCCTTCACTAGCTCACATGTCTTTTGCTTCAATGTTGCAGTGAGTTAATAAATAATACTAATAATGCTTTGAAATTATATAGCTTTTCAGCTGAGAATCTCAACATACTTTCCCGAGGTGATTAAGTAGCTTCTTTTAAAAGCCCCATTAAAAAGATAGGAAAACTGATGTACAGAGAGGTTAAGATTCAGTTGAGAATAGAACCCAGGCATCCTGGCTCCTAGTCTAATCACTATACCGTTCCCTCCCAGAGCTGGGAATAGAACCCACGAGTCCTGACTCCCAGCCTCTTGCCCTAACTATTAGACCATCCTACCTCTATTTTTACAGCACAACAGTCACTTTGTCGATTCAACACTGTAACTTCACTGAAGGATCAAAGCGAAAGAGAACCTTGTTTAAATGCAAACACCTTTAGGAATTAGCAAAGTGGCCAGCTGAGAACAGAACACAGCCAAGAGCTGAACCTGTGATATCTCCAACTATCTTCTAAAGTTCTCCCCTGTGTAAAGTTTTCTCTTTATAGAAAGCATAGCCTCTTACCTCACTGCACCATTCGGCAGCGTGTAATAGCAGCAGTACCCGGGGATCCGTAGAGGCTTATCCAAAATGGACAGAAACACATGAATTATTTTATTGGATAGTCGGCTGCAGGATGGAGGAGTATTGTCTGCTAACTCAGGACGTTTGGCGTTTGGAGGTTTACTTGTTTATTCCACAGCTTAAATAAATAAATAAATAAATGGATACGTCAGGAGACACCACATTCCACCCAGTGACTGGCTGTCAAGAGCTTCCCAGATTTTAGCTTTCCGGTTCCTAAAGAGAACATGTGAGGTCAAACTAACCTCCCCAAGGTACGCTCACCAAATAATGCCAGTGGGGGGGGTCTCATTTTTGTCCTGTTGAGGGCACAGTATATCCAGCTTCCAGCAAGCCCACTTGAAAGAATTAAGGAACAGACTTGTTAAAGGACACTTCTGTACATTGAAGTACCTCTTGCTAAGAGAATATAATGAAGCCTTTTGAATGAAATTCCAGGACAAGGATCAGTGAGATTTCCAGTTCTCCTAAGTGGCAATCAGAATGAGAGACCAGGCCACTTTATGAACAGATGTGGAAATTCACCATAGCACAGCGTTTGCCAACACGCAATAATGAAAGAGGAAAAATACTCAGATTAGCCTCCAGCTTCTTAGCAGGTGTAAATCAGCATAGCTCCATTGAAATCATAGGTGGAGGCTGATTTACACCAGCTGAGAATTTGGCCCAATAGCTTCCAAAAAACAAACATCTTTTCTTATAATCCCAACAGAACATGAAGTTATCAGAATGGAAAGTGTTCGAGACATTCAGCTTTTACATTTTAAACGTTTCACCCCGGATGCTGTTTGTCTCCTCGCGAGACTACACAGACAATGAAATTGGATTTGCCTCTTGCCCTTTTGTGTTCTCATGCACAAGCCCAATGTTGCAGTGTGTGGGCTGCACACCATGAAAGAGGGAAAACAAAAAACCCCACTGTTTTCAAAGGGTTCTTTGTTGAATGGAAACTTTTTTTTTAATTGCACTTAGTAGCTTTAAAATTTTGTTTTTACAAAAATCTAAATGTTGGGTCTAAAATTAACCTACAAGCATTTGTGTAATTTAAGTATATCCTTACATTATCTACTGTGGGGGGAAACAAAGCAGGGCGGGGGGGATACATTAAAGGTAATTTCTCAAAGAGACAGGCTTTCCCCCTCAGCAGTGATGTTTGAGTAAAGAATTGGAATGGGAGGAATTCTGAATTTAGCAGTTACTGAAAAGAAAACAGGAGACAAGGAATGTTATTTAGCAGATAAGAAAAGGAAGGGGGAGCTAGGATCCCTGGGTTCGATTCCCATCTCTGGAAGAAAGTTTTAGCTAGTACCCAGAGCAGGAATCTGGGACCCCGGACTCCTGGGTTCTATCCTCTTCACTGCCACTGACTCACTATGGAACCTCAGGCACTTTGTCCAAAAGTGGCCTCAGATTTTTGGCACCAACTTGAGATTCCTCTAAAAATCAGGCTAGAGGTGCCAAGCACATGCAACTCCAGCTGGCATCGGGGGGAGCTGAGGGTGCTCAGCCCGCTGAAAACGTGGCTGGTCCTGCCCTCTCCGTGCTAGTCTCTGCATTGTGACTAATGACACTGACCTGCACTGAATGTTAATGTTTGCAAAGGAGTTTGAGACTGTCACACGAAAGGGCAAAATATTAACCTGACTGTTTAACTGAGAGGCAGCATTACCTAATGCCCAGGACCCCGGACTGGGAGTCAATAGAACTGGGTTCAAGGCCTGGTTCTGCCACTCACCTACTGGGTGCCCTTGGGCAAGACCCTTCACTTCTGATTCCTTTCTTATTTACAGCGCAAGCTCTTTGGGAGAGGGTCTGTCTCTCCTTGTGTGGATAGCTCCTGGCACAATGGGGCTCTGAGCTCAGTGATGGGCCTGTGCGTGTTTCTATAATTTAAATAACATTAACCACTTTAAATATACTTCCCTTCCAAACCATTTGTACTTGCAAGTTGGGGACAATCCTCCTCCCATGGCGAGATCTGCCATCAATTTCAATGGGAGCAGGATTGGGTCCTATAGGAGCATCACCTCAGGGACGGGAGAGCAGAAGCAGTGGCCAGTGAACCCAATGAGTTCAGGCAGCTAAGCCCAGCCCGTGATTCCACTGTGCACTGCTGTGGGACTAGTCATGCAAAAGTGCCGACAGCGGTACCCAGTGCATTTAAAGTCCTTAGCAAATTGGAAGGCTGTATGCTGCAAAGTGCATCACAGCATACAGAGTGCAAGGCCTGAAGGGACCACTAAACCACCTAGTCTGACCTGTAGCCCAGGCCACTGACCTCAGCCAGCACAGGTAGCAGATGGTAATACAAGCGAGGGCTTGGAATCTAATCCACCCCTCGCTACCATCTGTCTAAATCCTGCCTACTCTATCCCAGCAGTTCTCAACCAGGGGTCCAGGGCCCCCTGAGGGGCCACAAGCAGGTTTTAGGGGGTCTGCCAAACAGGGCCAGCGTTAGACTTGCTGGGGCCCAGGGCAGAAAGCCAAAGCCCCATCGCATGGGCCTGAAGTTCGGGGCCCTGAGTCCTGCCACCCAGGGCTGAAGCCAAAGCCTGAGCAATGTAGCTTCATGGGGAAAGGGGCCATGTGGCACGGGGCCCCAGGCAATTGTCCTCCTTGCTACCCCCTAACATTGGCCCTGGCTTTTAAATGCAGAAAACCAGTTGTGGTGGCACTGGTGGGCCATGGAATTTTTAGAGCTTATTGGGGTGAGCCTCAGAAAGAAAAAGATTGAGAACCCCTGGTCTATCCTACCCCCTCAAAACATGGGGATGCCTACCATGCCCACTGATTTTAAGGGGGTTGCATGGGTTTTGTAAACTCTTTGGGGCAGGGAGCATCCCTCTGTTCTGTTTGTACAGCGCTGAGCACCATGGGGGCCTGCTCCAGGACTCAGACTCCCAGACACTTATGGGGATACACCTTCATAACAATTCAGCCCTGCATGTGTGCTGCCATTGATGGACAATAGCGAGCTTGGAGCTCTACCTAGTGGCCACTCCTTGGGCTGATCCCAGTGCTGGCCAGTGGCACACCCTCACAAATCACAGGCCTTGCACAGCATTGCAGCAGTTTGTCCCCTGTGGCTGAGCTAGCCCCCAGTGCTGCCTGTGTTCACTCCCAGAGCTAGGCCTTCCAGGAGGCATTTTATCCCTTTGGACTCAGCTGGGTTTGGCATGGGATGGGAAACATTGTGTTCTGTGGCCAGTGGCGGGGAGGGAGGAAGACTGCAATGAGAAGGGGGTGTAGAGGGGGAGGATAGATGCTAAAGCAGGGATCTCAAACTCAAATTACCACAAGGGCCACATGAGAACTAGTAAATTGGCTCGAGGGCTGCATCACTGAAACCTTTTCATACAATGATACAAAAGTAGAGTAAAAAATGAAAAAAAAGAAGAGTAATATAGTATTTTATTAAAAGTCAATGTATTAACTTTTTAAAAACTGTAATGCAAAGAGGAGTTTTAATAAAATATAAACACTCAGTAATGTTTGGAGCTTGGCTGCCAGTGGAGTCAGCGCCTTTGGCGGGCCGCAGGAAATAACTCTGCGGGCCGCATGTGGCCCACGGGCCACGTGTTTGAGACCCCTGTGCTAAAGGAAGACCGGGAACAAGACAGCATAGTTGTGAGAGGGAAAGGCATCCCTCTCCCATCAGCACCACCAGCTGCTCTGTGGGCAGGTGTTCAGTGTTTGATACAGGCAGAGATCTAGTCCTTCTCAGAGGAGCATGCAGTAGGAATTCCACTGAGAATTGCAGGGAAGAAGCCCCCACAATGTCATCTTCACAGAGGTAATTCTGCTTTCTCGATCTGCTGTGCAGCTGAGGTTTTGCTCTGCAAGTAAAGGAAACAAGGGCAATTAGTGAATGCAAAGGTATGGACACTGCTCAGACCTACACACAAGCACTACATACTCTCTGACCGTATATATATATATATATATATATATATATATACACACACACACACTATATATACACATACATATACACACATGCACACACACTATCCTCCCACACACCTTAATAAGTGAGACCACTGCTCCAGCCCATATACCCACAGCCTCCACCTGCACATACTCACCATATCAAAGGTGTGATAGCCAGGGCTGCTGGGAAGAGACTGCAGTTTATGGCCTAGCCCCAGTCACATGACCTGGGTAAAGGTTACAAAAGTGTCCGCACAAGCTTCATGATAGCAGCCAACAGTTTCTACCACTCTAGCAGTTGCTAGTGCATTGAGATGCATGGGACTTCTTGCCAGACTATCTTGCAGCCCAGGTAGTCCTCGGGGCAGGAAGGAAAGGTAAGGATCTGTTCAAAGTGGGAGATGTGTTGTCTCTGGTCATAGCTGCCCTTGGGGTGGAGAATAACCTGCAAGCACAGCCCCACTGCTGTGCTGCAGATTGGGCACAACCTGGGGAGATCCAAGCCTCAGCCAAGTCAAGGGGGCTAGTCCCAATCCGGGAGCAGGACTGGGAATGTTGCTGAACTCTCTGCCTAACTGTGCTCTGCATTCGCCATGCTATCCTGGTACCCCCTTTCTTGGGCCTTCTGGGTGCAACCAGCTTGCTCCCCAGGGCTCAGCTACCAAAGGGTTAAGAAAAGCACAGGCTGAGTGGGCTTCTGACAACAGGCGGTCTCAGGGTCATTGTGCAAGCCAGCCAGCAGCTGCCAGCCACAAGAGAGGCCTGAAGTGACACGGCTTGACCTGTAGGTGTCACCCACAGACCTCCCTTACAGGGGTGCTGGGCCCAACTTCTCATGTGGGGAGCTCCCTGCACGTGTAAAGGCTGTTCACATCTTTCCTTACTGGGGCCGCTGCCAGGGCCTGGCTTTATCCCTCCACACACAGCTCCTAGCACCACCCAGCGATCCCCCTGCCCTGCTCCTTCTGCACAGGACAGTCCCCCTCCCCCCAGCACACCGCTCACCCTAGGGGGATTTCCCTGAACCCTGGGGCTCAGCAGCACCCCGGGCCACTTAGACACCCTTCTCCAGCGGGCAGCGTCCATCCCTGTGCATGAGTCCCGTGTGGAGAAGCATGTTGCGCAGGTACAGGCCTTGTGCCAGAACGAGCTGGGGGGGGGTCTTGTGGGGCCAAGTGTCAACCTCACAGGTGTGCGTGGGGAAACCTCTGCTGCAGCTGGCATGGCTTAGCCTGGGCAGCTCCAGCAGAGAGGTCCAGGAGCGAGCAGGCTGAGGAGAACTCTGTGGCTGAGCGCGTTGGCGGGTCCACTGTGTGCATAGAGCTCCAGGGAGAGAGGGCATATCCCTTTCCAGGGCTGTCAGGCCAGCACATCTCACTGGCATGAAAGTCACCTTTTGAGAAGGGCTGCTAGGAAACTGAGCGGGGCCAGATTTGCAAAAGGATGCAGCCCCCAGCAGCTGTGACTGCTCCTGGCTGAGGGTTCACAACCATCCAAATCGGACTCTTCCAAACTCTCCAGGCCCTTTCCAAACCGGGCCCTTGAGTGAGGCAGATTCTCCCCCTGCCTCTGGCTTCATGCAAAGTGCTGCTGCTAGTATGAAGGGGCAAAGATTGTGCTTCCCAGGCTCAGTGCCCCTATTGAAATGAGCGCAAAGCGTCTGAGAGACTTCCCCCTGCAGGGTGGGGAGGCAGGGCTAGATTCCTGGATGGAGACCTCACAGGGGCACAGCGCTCCTCCCTGGGTCTCCTCTGACCCTGGGGAAGCATGCTGTGCCCGTCCCAGCCTGGGAGTCCAGATGCGAGCCCAGTTCTGTAGCCATTTACCCCTGTGAGCCCACCAGAACTGCCCCTTCATACCAGCAGCAGCACTTTGCATGAAACCAGAGGCAGGGGGAGAATCCCTTGGGATGTTCCGATGATCCTGGGAATGGCTGGAGCCAGGGTTTTGGCTCAGGCCTGTCTGTGGAGACCCCAATGTGAATGCCGACAGCAAGCCCCTATTAAAAGCAATCAACAGACTGCTAAGGAGGCTGATGGTTTCCCAGTTTCCTTCTCCGCAAGCGGCTGCTTTAGGGTCTATCCCCTCACACTCAAGCCCTGCCACTCAGAGACCAGCCCAGGGATCACAGCAGGGGGTGACTCTCCCCGTCCTTCTCCCTCCCCAATAAACATACCAAGGGCCGGCCCAGCATTTCCCAGCTGTCCGTATCTCTCCTCGGGCAGCTAGGAGCCCAGGGTTGTGAGTTCAATCCTTGAGGGGGCCATTTAGGGATCTAGGGCAAAAATTGGGGATTGGTCCTGCTTTGAGCAGGGGGTTGGACTAGATGACCTCCTGAGGTCCCTTCCAACCCTGAGATTCTATGATTCTCTGCGCTTAGCTGCAAGGAGCAGCATCCACCACAGCGATGGGCGAGGGGACTGGACCATGGGGGGGGGGGGGCTCCCCGGGGCCCTGCAGCTCAGAGATCCGCTCTACAGCGGCGGGTCTGACCCCCCCGCCCCATGGAAACCCGCCACTTAAAGGGGGCAGCGCAGCAGCCCCGGGTCCAGCCGGTGCCCACGCGGGGGCGGCGTAGGACGGCTCCACACTGCGCCGCGGGCATCCCCGCGGCGGGGGTTGCCCGGAGGGCGATGCAAGAGCATCTCTGGGAGCCGCTTCTCCCCCACCCCGGGCTGGCCCCGTTCCCAGCCGGGCTGCGAGCAAACTCCGCCGGCTGGAGGGGCTGAGCTCCCGGCCTGAACCCGCCCCCACCAGATCTCATTTCCCTAAAAAAAAAAAAAAGAGGGGGGGGGAGAAACCCTCCCATCTCCTTCCACTTCTCTCCTTCCCCCTCCTTCCCGCTCCGCTTCTCCCTTCGGTCCCGAGGCGCGTCGGCCCGGGACTCGCCAGCCAGCATGTCCGGCGTCAGGGCGTGCTGGCTGCTCTTGTCCTTCGCGGTGCTGGGGCCGGCCCTGGACTTTCCCGATTACACCTACGAGCTGGAGGAAGAGGAGGACACGGAGCCCATTGACTATAAGGATCCTTGCAAAGCTGGTAGGGCCAAAGGGATCCCCTGCCCCCCCCCCCGGGTGCAAATGCGTCCTTTGCTGGGGGGTTGCGTGGGAGCAGCGGGGCCACGGCGGGACAGGGGCTGGGTGAGCCTGGGTCATGGACACCGCCGGGCTGGCGGGGCAGCTGCAGACAAAAGAAAGGGGACGGGGGTGGTTAGGAGACACTTTCAAAGTTGCTGCTGCCGGGGCTGGGAGGGAGCCGAGCCGAGCCTCGGGCAGGGAAACGCTCCGGGGCTGGAGACTTGAGTTTTCTGGGTGATTTTGCCTCCCCCCACTTTGTGCTGCAGGAAATGAAACTTTGCCCGCCCCCCTCTCCCCGAGGAGTTTTCCCCTCCCCCTCTCTCCCCGGGAGTTTGGGGTTTCTTTGTGGGGAGGGCTGGGGGGGGGGGGGGAGCTGAGCATACCTCATGGAAGGGAGACGGGGAAGGAAGTTGCCACGAGGTTACGCTGGGGGGGATCCATCCATCTGTTTATACTTCGGACGTGGAAGAGGGAGCGGGGCTGTCCCGCTTCCCCAGGAGGAGCTGTCAGAGCAGGCGAACTCCTCCAGCCCGGATCGCCCCCGTCCCCGGCACAGCTGGCCCACACGAGCAGCTAAGGGCTCTCTGAAAGTCTCCTCTCGTTCACACACCGGTTTCACTCCTGCCTCACTCCGGTGTGAAGGGTGGGCTCCGGCTCCCGAACCCAGTGGGGGCAGGATCGGGCCGTAAGCGGGAGGAGAATCGGGACCCAAAGAGTTTGCAAAAACTTTTTGTTCTCCCAGCTGTATAAACCGCTGCGAAACAACAGCGGAAAAGCCTGGCGGTGATCAGGGTGGGGGTTGGATTAAGATTGATAAAGAGGGATTTGGGGTGGAAGGAGTATTATGTTAGTTAGTGATTATGACATGTTGTTTGATCAGCACCTTGGGTAGAGACTTGGGCTGGGAGTGAGGAGACTTGGCTCTGTTCCTGGCTCTGCCACTAACCTGCTGCCTGTCCTTGGGCATGTCACTTCACTGCTTGGTGCCTCAGTTTCCCCATATGTAAAATGGGGGTAATGAGGACTGTCTTTTGTAAAGTGCTTTGAGATCTGCTGAGGAAAAGAGCCCCGCAAAACCTCAGTAGTAGTAATATCTCACTGTTTAGTATTATTCCAGTCATTATTATTAATCAGTCTAGCATGATGCTTTACCAACCAACCGTGAGGGAGTTTAAAATCTAAAGCTGCAATGGGATCCTTATGGGTGCTGGGGTCCCCTGGGGCAGATTGGATTGTGGGGGTGGGGCCTGAATTTGAGTGTGTACCACTGTGATCATACAAAGCACCCCTTTAAGTGTGATTATGATCGTATTGGAATGATGTTTGTTATCTTCCTTGAGCAAGCCAGGCCAGGAGACGGCTACGGGGTCGGTATTTAAATTGCAGCAGCACCTACAGGCCCCAGCTGAGATCAGGGCTCCATTGTCCCAGGTGCTGCATTGAATAAGAGATGCTCCCTTCCCCTAAAGAGCCTGCAGTTGAAATAGACAAGAGTGATGAAGGGTGGGAGGGGAAACTGAGGCCCAGCGAGCAGACATGAGTTGCCCAAAGTCACACAGTAGGTCAGGTCTTGCAGCACCTGATTTTGTGCTCTGGACGTAGGAACCAGTTGTCCCTTTAAATCTGCTCTGTTCAGCCTCCACTTCATCACCTTGTGGGTGTGTGTAGGAGAGGGGGCTTTAATTGTTGATTCAATTAATGGAGGTCGGTCCGGACGAGAGGTAAGTCCAGAGGAGTTCCTTCTGATTGTGCTTGCTGGTCCATTGTGTGCGAGAGACATGCGCAGCGGCCCTGCCCCCCACCTTTATTGGATCCATATGTGACTAATTCAGTTATTGCCATTTGTATGGTGGCTGCGTCCGGAGGCCCCAATCTGAATCAGGCTCCATTAGACACTGTATAAACACAGGCCCTATCCCGAATTGTTCTTTATCGCTCGATTCATTTCAAGTGTAACTCAGGATCGGGGGGGTCGGATGGGAGCTTGCCCATTGCTTCTTACAGGACAGGGAAGCAGTTCCTCTGCTAAGATTGGCCTGGCCAACTACATATCCCACAAGGCTCTGGGAGCGTGTGTGTGTTTGTGTGGTGGGGTTTGTTTGTTTTTTGCTTCCAGGCACCAGCTGCAGTAAGTTTTCTAGGACTTTAAGATCAGCCGGAAACAGCTGATTCCTTGGCACTTGGAATTATTCCGTGGCTCCCTTAAATTCCACATGGAGAAGGGGCAGTGGGAATAGCCAAGATTTGGTTTTCACTGCACAGCTCATGCCACGGGTATCCTGAGGCCACCTGCCCACCAGGGATAGCTCCCCGTGGCTCACAGCCTCCATAACGTTCCTCTTGCCATCTCTCCTCACTGCAGCTGCAGCGCTTCCCCCAGCCCCACCCCAGGGTGGTACTGGCCCGGACCCTGCTGTAGTGCCAATAGGCGTTTTCCTGAGAAATGCAGCCAGGCTTGTGGTCCTGCCAGCTTCGGCCTTAAAGCTCCCACATCACAGCTGTGCCCGCTCCCTAGATGGAAACAGTGGCCCCGGTATTGCAGTCCGTCTCCTTACCTCCTGTCAAAATAAACCTCCCTGGCTCTGATCCAAAGCCACAGTGGCTGCTGGTGCCTTAGCAGTCCAGTATCAGAGGGGGAGCCGTGTTGGTCTGTATCCACAAAAACAACGAGGAGTCCGGTGGCACCTTCAAGACTAACAGATTTATTTGGGCATGAGCTTTCGTGGGTAAAAAACCCCACTTTTTCAGATAGGCATAAATATACTGGCACATGAAGAGAAGGGAGTGACCTAACAAGTGGAGAACCAGTGTTGACAAGGCCAATTCAGTCAGCTAGCAGTCCAGACTCCACAGTGCTGAGGGGCCCCTCGGTAATTTGCCAGGACCAGTGAGCTGCCTCGGAGTCGGTGTGTGCTGTGGGTTCTGTCCTAAGCACTGGGATCCCCTGCAGCACTCGAACTAACACCCCCTCGATTTCAACCCCGGGGGCTGGCAGCTCTAGACGAGGAGCCCTTAGCTGTGGCATTCACTCTCCCTTTTGGGCCGGGAGAACAGTATCCATCTATTCTTTTTTACTGTGTATAGGTTCTCATACCGCCCTCATCACCGTCCTATCTGAAGTACCTTCCAGACACGACTGACATCCCCACATGTGGGTTGTTCCCTCCCCTGGGGCTGTGTGCAGTGTCTTGTTTGTGCAGTGAGGTGTCTTGCTTTAGTTTAATTTTTGTATATCTCTGTACATGCTGCTTTGTACAATTGCTGTATTTATAGGGTGGCTTGCCCGTGGGGTTAGCAAGTCCTGTGGGGGGCCCATCTGCTGCCACTAAGTCAATCTTTTGTGACAGAGTCAGTTTATAAATCAACTAAATATTGCTTTGTTTCCTGTTGAATGCCGTGAGCTAGCTAGAGGAATAAGCAGGAGTTTGGCAGTCAGGACTCCTGGGTTCTCTTTCCAAGTTTGGGATGGAAGTGTGAACTTGTGGCTGGAATGAGTGGGCGGGACTGGCAGTCAGGACTCTTGGGTGCTATCCCTAGCTCTAGGAGGGAAGTGTGGTCTAATGGCTAGAGCATAGGGATCTGGATTCTGCTCCCAGTTCTGCTACTGACTTGCTGTGCAGCCATGGGCAAACCCCTTTGCAGCTACGTGTCTCAGTTTCCCCAACTGTGAAATTGGGATATTGATACTGACCAACCTTACTGGTTTATTGTGAACATGGCTGAGTTAACATTTGCACAGAGCTTTGAACACACAACGCCCTATTAAGTGCTAACCAAACACGTACAGCTAGTGTTTGTGCTTGCATTGTCCATGGGGGATTAATATACAGTTGTTGAGCTCTTGGGCAATGAAAACAAACTCCTGGGTGTCTCCTGAGCCGTTAGAGATGGACAGCAGCTGTGGGTTTGACCCTGTGTTATTCATCCAGGGTGAAGTGCACCCGCTGAGCAGAAGCCAGCATGAGGCTTTTGTTTGGAGATTTAAAGCGGTGCATAGGCCTTGTGAATTTCACACCGTGACATTTGGATTTTGTTTATTAGTGCATATGGGCGTGGCTCATTTCACACTGCAGCATCCTCTGACTAGACACTGGTCAGGGATGGTCTTGATCTTGGACTTACTCCTGCCTCAGTGTTGGTTGGGGTGGGGGGGGGAAGACCTCGTGAGGTCTCTTCCAGCCCTACATTGCTATGATTCTATAATAAACTGAACTGGGGAGAGGTCTGCTCTCATCCTGCAGCTTTGGGACGGCATGGTGGTGGCAGTGTGGTTAATAATAGGTAAGCTTTAGTTGTGTGCTGAATTTTGATCACTGGGGCTTTAATCCTGGGGCGAGCTGGCGGGATTTCCCATGGCGAAGCACAGGGCTGCGTGCCTGGCTCGGCTGCACCTCCCATCTGCCCTTCTGTACGCACTGCCAGCAGCTTGGGAAATCCTCCTGCTGTTGATTCATGCCAGCGGGTCATGTCGAAAGGGATGCAGGACTTCCCGAGGCTTATCAAGCAGCACTGCTGCTGTGCAGGAACAGGGAGCACACGCAGTGCACTTGGACAGGAAGGATGCTTCAGCCTGCTAGAGACGGAATGGGACAGAGACTCCCTGCAGATTTCTCTCTCCTCTCTGGCAGAAGAGGGAAAGGAGAGAACAAAGCATCCAGCAGGTAGCACAAGCAGAAGGGGAGAGATTGGCAAGAGAAACCAGATTGGAAAGATTTGAAGGGGCTTTAATTTGGGGGTGAAAGAACTGTTTGAATGGAAGAGGAAAGGACCAGTTATCTCCAGGAGTTGATCTGCCCGAGGACTGCATTTCTTACCTGCTTTTATCTTTAAGGCAGCACCTAGAATCATACTGGGCATGATTCTTGGGAGGAGAGAAAGCCCCCTCCTGGTCGATCAGCAGCCGTATGTGCTTCCTGGAGGTTCCCAGGCAAACAGTGACCCTTTGAAGATGTGATTCTATCACCGCTTGAGACAGGGCCGCAGCACCTCCCTGACTAGTGAGCGAGTGGATTGAGAGGCCTTGGACAGCACTGACTCATGATGAGGTCTCCTGGGGTCAGCCACACGCAAACAGTTTCCGGCTGGGAGAGGAGGGCCTGGGAGCCGGCAGCATCATAGGCTGGAAGAAGGAGGCTCTTGGAGAAGAAAAGAAAATGTCCTCTTTCCCCAGACCTGGGCTGGTGCGCTAGAGACACTGACCGTAACTCTGGCATGTGTCCTTCCCCACAGAGAAGAAATCCCTGCTTGCACAGCCCTCCCAGGCCTTATAGCTCCATTTCCCAGTGGATTCAGATTTCCAAGCTGAGGTTACCTGGGGTCTGATAGTTCCTGCATCGCTGCAAGCGGATGCTGCTGGGGACATTGCCTTGATGGCAGGGATCTAGCAAGTCCTAAAGATGAGAAGCATATGTAATAACTATTGGACTGCGTATGTGAACCTAGTTATTGAGCGAGACTGTAGAACTACTGTATTCGGATAGTGGAATGTTTTATTATACACGGGTATTGTGTTAATTCAGGGAGGGCTGCAGCCGAAAGAAGACACTAGCTCCCAGATAAGAACGTCCCAGCACACAGTTGAAAGACAGTGAGGAAAGCTATTAGCTTGGAGGATCCTACAGCCTGTCTCCAAGGAAGTTGCAAGGTTTATTTTGCCAGTACTGGGAGGTAACACATCAAAGGGATATAGGCAGTTAAAAAACGACTTGATCCCTGGGAAGCCATTGACCAAAAGATACAGCAGGATTTAAAGGCACACTCTCTGAAGCAGGCAGGGGGAAAAAATTGCCTGGTGAGCTGAGAGAACAGAGTATACCACCCAGACTCTAGAGGTCTTGAAGTGTCTGTTGGAAGCTTAGATCTACCAGCTGTGGAAGGTGGACAGACACCTGGTAAACTAGACCTGGGTAAATAAACAATATGTTGCTTTAAGGAGGCTGTTTGGTCACTGCCTACCAGAGGGAACAGAACAGAGGGCATTGAACATAAGTCAAGCCTGACGAGGCAATCACAGTTTGTATCTGGGGCTGCTCCTTGTTACAACCTTTTACATACTTGAAAACTGTTATCATGTCCCTTCTTAGTCTTCTCTTTTCCAGACTAAACAAACCCAATTTTTTCAATCTTCCCTCATAGGTCATGTTTTCTAGACCTTTAGTCATTTTTGTTGCTCTTCTCTGGATTCTCTCCAATTTGTCCACATCCTTCCTGAAATGTGGCGCTCAGAGCTGGACACAATACGCCAGTTGAGACCTAATCAGCGCAGTGTCGAGTGGAAGAATTACTTCTCATGTCTTGCTTACAACACTCCTGCCAATATATCCCCGAATGATGTTCACTTTTTTTTTTTTGCAACAGCATTACGCTGTTGACTTATATTTAGCTTGTGGTCCGCTATGACCCCCAGATCCCTTTCCGCAGTACTCCTTCCCAGGCAGTCATTTCCCATTTCGTACGTGTGCAACTGATTGTTCCTTCCTAAGTGGAGTACTTTGCATTTGTTCTTATTGAATTTCATCCTATTTACTTCAGACCAGTTCTCCAGTTTGTCCAGATCATTTTGAATTTTAATCTTATCCTACAAAGCACTTGCAACCCCTCCCAGCTTGACATTGTCCACAAACTTTATAAGTGTACTCTCTGTGCCATTATCTAAATCATTGATGAAGATATTGAACAGAATCGGACCCAGAACTGATCCCTGCGGGACCCCACTTGTTATGCCCTTCCAGCATGACTGTGAACCACTGATAACTACTCTCTGGGAACGGTTTTCTAACCAGTTCTGCACCCACGTTATAGTAGCTCCATCTAGGTTGCATTTCCCTAGTTTGTTTATGAGAGGGTCATGCGGGACAGTATCAAAAGCTTTATTAAAATCAAGATATACCATGTCTACCGCTTCCCCCCCCCATCCACAAGGCTTGTTACTCTGTCAAAGAAAGCTATCAGGTTGGTTTGACACGATTTGTTTTTGATAAATCCATATTGACTGTTACTTATCACCTTACTATCTTCTAGATGTTTGCAAATTGATTGCTTAATTATTTGCTCCATTATCTTTCTGGGTAAGGAAGTTAAGCTGACCGGTCTGTAATTCCCTGGGTTGTCCTTATTTCTCTTTTTATAGATGGGCACTATATTTGCCCTTTTCCAGTCTTCTGGAATCTCTCCCATCTTCCATGACTTCTCAAAGATAATCACTAATGGCTCAGATATCTCCTCAGTCAGCTCCTTGAGTATTCTAGGATGCATTTCATCAGGCCCTGGTGACTTGAAGACTTCTAATTTGTCCAGGTAATTTTTAACTTGTTCTTTCTCTATTTTAGCCTTTTTTGATCCTACCTCATTTTCACTGGCATTCACTATGTTAGACATCCAATCACCACCAACCTTCTTGGTGAAAACCGAAACAAAGAAGTCATTAGCACCTCTGCCATTTCCACATTCTGTTATTTTTTTCCCCCTCATTGAGTAACAGGGTCTACCCTGTCCTTGGTCTTCCTCTTACTTCTAATGTATTTGTAGAATGTTTTGTTGTTACCCTTTATGTCTCTGGCTAGTTTGATATCGTTTTGTGCTTTGGTCTTTCTAATTTTGTCCCTACATATATGTGTTATTTGTTTATATTCATCCTTTGTAATTTGACCTAGTTTCCACTTTTTGTAGGACTCTCTTTTTGATTTTTAGAGCGCTGAAGATCTCCTGGTTAAGCCAGGGTGGTCTCGTGCCATACTTCCTATCTTAGCTACGTTGGTCAGGTATGTGATGAGGTATGATCTGTGACCAGAAAAGCTGTGTTGGCAAATGGTTCCCTAGTGATTAGAGCAGAGGACTTGGGAGTCAGGACTCCTGGGTTCTATTCCCAGCTTTGCAATAAGAGGAGGAAGACTCGGGAGACATGACTTGCAGGTTGTATTCTTGTCTCTGCCAATGACTGGCTGTGTGACATTAGACAGGCCACCCCACAGTCAGGCAGCAAAGCTAGGAACTGACCCCAGCAGTCCTTGCTCCCAGTCCTGTCCATGAACCACAAACACTGTTCTTCCTCCTGAAAAACCTGCTCACACCTCTGAAGATCCTGTTTCTATGCAGGTGACCTTGTTCATGAAGAACCGGGGAAGGATTTTTATAAAAAAATCTGGTACCCCCCACTGAATAGATTCCAAATATTTTTCTTTCCAGCAGCTCTTCTTTCAGTAAGTGACTAACTCTGCTAGCTCCAGTTCTGTTTTCATAGTCGACTTGAATTTGCAGATTGAATCCAAACTCGAGAAGGAGGGTGTGTGTGCGCGCATAGTCCCCCCAGTGTCCCTTTGCAGCGTTCTTTGTTTAATAAATATCCTTCCTTTTCCGCTTGCGCCCAGAGAGGCGTTGACATGCGTTGGGTTTGATTCCTCGCCCTGCTTCCTTAGCTGGCAGCTGGGAAGCATCTATTCTGTTCGGAGTAATGGAGCAGGAGCAGTAGGAAGATGAGTCCCACCCCGATAAGGAGAGTTCCCCTCCCTCCCTCCTTTGTGGTGACCAGACCATCTCCTGTCCGTGACCCATCTCTGAGCATGTGTTAGCTGGAAACCATTTATTGCTATTCAGGAGGTCAGACTAGATGCTCCTGGCCTGAGAATCCAGAGAGCTCAGCTGAGCTCCTTTCATGGTTGAGTGGGCTCTGATTAAGCTGAGAGGTACCCAAGTCAGAAGCATTTTTCCACCTGCCCCACCCCAAGCTTTGTGGGATCCAGATGTAATGGGCGTGCCAACCTCGGAGATTTACAAAACAAGACCCGAAGCCACCTGGGCATTACCCCATCCCTGAGACACTTCCTAAACAGCCTCCCTATTCCACAGTCTCCGCAGCTTCCCCACGGATATGGCTAGCTTCTCTACCCAACCCCAAAGTATCCTGTGGGTGAATCAAGCTAACTGCACTGACGTCAGTGAGCCCGATTGCCCCAGTGTCTCCTGCCTCGGGAAGCCCTTCGCCTGCGGCCGGAGAGTGTACAGTGGGTGTGGAATGCTGCCCGGGGTGTGTGAGGGGAGGGAGCGGAGTGGGTGGCGTTGGGTAACTAGCGTGCAAGGCCAGCCAAGGAGATCCCAGCGGAGGTAGCAGCGTGAAGGGGAGAATGGGGATGTGGGCTGCAATAGCAGGGTGAAGGGGGCAAGGGGAGAAATGAAGGCAGAGACTAGAGCTGGGCAAGGCCTTGAGTCCTGGACAAAGCTGTGGACAAAGGCGGGAGAGGGCAAAAATGCTGAGCTTGCTACAAAAAGGGGAGAGAAGGGGTAGGGGACAGTGTGCTAGACTGGGACTCGGGAGACCTGGGTTCTAGTTCCAGCTCTGTGTGACCTTGGGCAAGTCACTGTCCTGCACCTCAGTTTCCCCATCCGTAAAAAAAGGGAAGAATAATACTTCCTGTCCTCTACCTTTATCTGTCCTGTCTATTCAGTATCTAGACTCCTCAGCACAGACAAAGGGCAGGAGGGGAAACTGAGGCCCACAGAGAGGAAGAGACTTTCTGAAGGTCCCACAACATTCCCCATCTGCTTTCCCAACAATCCATCCTGCTTGCCTAATGCCCTGATATAAAAAGGCCCTTTCCTCCTTATCCCCTTCCGGATTCCTCTGTTCCCCATATCTGAACCCCCAACACCCCCATTTTCTGTTCCCAAGGATGCTGGCTCCCTCCCTTTTCTGATTCCCTCCACCAACAGTTAAATAACACGAGAGGCCATCCTGGGTCAGACCAATGGCCCATCTAGCCTAGGATCCTGTCTTCTCACAGTTAGAGGCTATGTACACCCAGAGCGTGGGGTTGCATCCCTGACCAATCTGGCTAATACCCATTGATAGATCTATTCTCCATGAACTCATCTAGTTCTTTTTATAACCAACTTAGACTTGAGTTCTCTGTGTCTTGCTCTCTCAGGTCCATGCACCATCTGCTGTTTCCATCCTATGTGTGCCTCGGCGCATAGCGTTCTCGCTGCGCTCCCCCTCGGCCAGCAATCCCGGGATGCGCTCTGCCTTTGCGCTCTGTTCGCACAGATGCAGCCCGTGGTACTGACAGCCCTGGCGGCTGGTTGGGCTGTGATTAGCAGGGATTCGGAGCTCGCCAAGTCTGTAATTACGCTCTCGCCACGTGAGCCAAGAGGGAGGAGGCAGAGCAGTTAAGGTGATGAGCAGCTGGGGATTCACTCGGAAGCAGGGGCCTAGCAACAGACATTTAGCAGAGCTAAATGCGAGGGACTCGCTGGAGGAGCGGCAAGCACACTGACTCCAGGCCCTGGAGCAGGGATACAATGGTGCACTGAGGAGGATGCACGCTGAAGAAAGAACCCTCAAGTTCTTCATGCAATTGTCCAGTCACAGCTTGATACTTTCTTTCCCAGAATCCCCCAGAGCCTTTGCCCAGCCCCTGCACCATATTCCCTGTTCCCCAGAATCCCCCAGGGCTCCCACCCTTCCCCAGCGCCGTACCCTGTTGCCTCAAACCCGCCTGCTCTGCTGCGTTCTGGCATGACGTTTTTTGTCGTGCAGGAGATATGTCCCGAACACTGATGTTAGCCTGGTCTCAGCACAGAAGGGAATTTTTCTCGACCTCAGTTAAACCAAGTCCTCTAACTGGCACAGCTGTACCAACTGTTCGCTCACGGCTGGCAGACACCAGTAAACTATAGTAAGACCTACCTAGCTCAGAGAGGGCACGTGCCAGGAGAGGGTCCCTGGGTTCTATCCCCAGCTCTGATACTGGCTCACTCCCTGGCCAGTCACTTCCCTGCCCAGTGCCTCAGTTTCCCCCTCCGTTAAAATAGCATCCGTGAGAATGACCTGCTCCACAGCACACGTTGTGAAGCTGAATTTCTTTCTTTTTTGTGTGTGACAGACATGCGTCTGGATCAGAAGGAAGGTGCTATGGGAAAGCAAATATCCCTAGCTAGTGTTTGCTGGCTGTTTGCTCCCCTTCCCTGGCTGGTAGTGAGGGGCACTGGCAGGGGGCTGCGGAGTGGTGCTTCTGGGAGGAATCTTGCAGAGGTCCTCCCTTGCTTTCCTGGTTTGGGTCTCCATCCCTCCTTGCTGTTCTCAGAATCTCTTTGCACAGCCGAGGCTGCTGCCAGCCAGGCAAACATCCCGCAGCCTGCTTGTTCAAACACTGCAGCAATCAAGAGGTATGCTGCAGGCCCGGGAGAGGAACAGAAGCTTCACCAGCGAGCAAGGCCGGTGCCAGGTAACCGTCCACTTCACCCCTAGGAATCTCTGACTCTGCTGCTAGGCAGGAGACTTTTGAGGGAGGGTTTTATTCCTCCGCTCTCCCCCCCCCCCCCCCCCCCCCATGACAAATGAGGAGGCTCAAGCTGCAACACTCGGATCAGGACTGTGGATGCAGAGGGTCACTCCCTCTGCAGCACATACACTGGGCTATATTCCCACTCCGGTATACGCTCATAGGACTCCCTCAAAGCCTGGGCTCCATGGCTGGTCTAACGTGAATGCCGTGCCTGGCTCTGGCCAAGCTTAGCGAATGCCTCTGAGCTGAGTGATTGCCCAAGGCCAGATAAACACTCCCACCCTGTGAGGTTAAACACAGGAAGGACGTGAGGTGGGGGTGGGCTGCTGGCCCTGTCCAGGTGCAATGGGGACACGTTACTAACCATTCAAGTTAGCATGTGCTCTCTGCACGCTCCTCTCGGCTGACAGGGTCCACAGCAAGGCTACATAGCACTGTGGGTTCATGGGGTTGTGGCCCCATCCATGTTGACATAAGCAGGGTGCACTTTCTCAGTTGCACTGGAGGGGAGCTGTTTGCATGACTTCCATCTATGCTAGTGTTCCTAATCCACCCTGGTCTGCCAGAGAAAAGCCAACCTGGGGGGGAGCGATCGGGTGGGCTCAGGGGATTAGAAAGGCCCTTAGGTTTCCCATCTGTGATAGAGCAGTGCTATTAGTACTATCTCACTACTACTGGGGTAATAGGGGTCCCTAAGTCCCAAGTCCCTAAGGATAAAGAGCAATAGTAAGGACTGAGTAGGGCATGAGGCCTGACCATGCTTACATCCTGGCCCCACAGGGCAAAGCCAATGCAGGAGTTCTCGGAGGAAGGCAGGGGCTGGTCCACACCCACTTGTTAGTTACATTGGGGCAAAACCCCTCTGTAAAAAAAGTAGCCTGGTTTCAAATCACTTTTAGTTCTGATGCCCTCTGTGTACAAGCAGAGGCCTTAAGGCCAGTGGCTTTCACCAGGGCTAAATTCACTCCCAGAGAAGGAAGCCCGCAGGTTCTTTGGTCATATTGGAAAATTATTAAGTTTGGGGTTTTGCTTTGTTTTTTGGGTTCTTTTTTTTTTTTACTTGGCCAGTGCTGGCAGTACAGGATTGAGCTCCCTCCCGCAGCCCTGCCATGGAGCTCCAGTATTTCAGGGGGAGAACCTGGATCTGGCTGAATTCTGCTCCTTGTAGCTCGGTGTGTCTGTTTTTGCTGGGAGTGTAGCGTGTTGTGTGTGCAGCAGCCAGGCTGGCGTGAGCTAGCGAGGGGGAGGGGGAACATTCCTGGCATATTTAACAACTTTGGGATGGAAGTAGGATGCCTAGCTATTGAAGCTGAGGCTGTATTATTTGCCAGATCAGCAGTTGTCCGGGGTCTACATTTTTAAACACATCTCCTCCTTCCACTGAGCTGCTGCCTTCCTGTTCTGGGTAAACCCACAATCCCTTCCGGTGGTGCAGGAATGCAGATCAGGGTCTTGTCTTCCTAGGGGCTGCACATCAAGTCCATTCCAGGAGGGCACAGGAATCCAGTTTGAGATTTGGAAAAGATCCCATCCCGTCCACCCCCAGAGATTTTGGAATATGAGACTTCCCACACTGGATCAGACCCATAGTCCAACTAGTCCTGTCTCCAATAGTGACCAGCTCCAGATGCTTCAGAGGAAGGTGCAAGAAGCCACATAGTCAGTGGTGACACAATCTGCCCCACCCCGTGTCAGCTGAAGCTTTCTTCCAGGAGTTTTCCTTACTCTTTGTTTTCTAGAGTTGTTTCAGGACTTGTCTGAAACCCCCTTGTGTAGCGCGTCTGGCGAGAAGCTATGTTGGCAGGAGAGCGTGACCCACCTACGTAGCGCGGTCTGGCAGCACTTGAAGTGGATGCAACTTATGTTGCTCGGGGGACGGGGGGTGTTGTTTTCACACCCCTAATCGACGTAAGTTCCATTAACTTACGCGGTAACGTAGGCCGGCCTTCTGTCAATTGGTGCTGCAGGGCTGCGTCTTTTAGTTCAAGCAGTAGAGGTTCGTGCACATAAAGCCAGAGGAGGGCCCAGATTCAATCCCTGATACCAACAACTCACCCAGCATCATGGTGTTACGTTGGCAGTCGATCAGAGATCGCTTTTCCTCTGGCTAAGACTTTCTAGAGCATAAAACTGTCTCCTCTCCATTCCCTGGGAATCTCTTTGGTGATATGTGCCCAGCTGTGTTTATTATCCCACAGACGTCTGGATTGTTAAAGTCTCTCCTATGTGGCGTCCTGCAGTTTTAAGTATCTGGAGAGTTGGCTTGGGGCTTCTGTTTGCTCGCTTGCTCTCTCTCTCTCCCCCAGCTTTGGTCATCTGGAGAAAATGCCCACTGTGGTTTCTTCTTTGTTTTTCTTCCCTTTTATCCTTGTCTGGAGTGTTTAAGGCCAGAAAGGACCATTGTGATCACCTAGTCCAGGGGTGGGCAAACTTTTTGGCCCGAGGGCCACATCTGGGTATGGAAATTGTATGGCGGGCCATGAATGCTCATGAAATTGGGGGTTGGGGTGTGGGAGCGGGTGAGGGTTCCAGCTGGGGGTGTGAGCTCTGGGGTGGGGCTGGGGATGAGGGGTTGGAGGTGCAGGAGGGTGCTTCAGGCTGGGACCGAAGGGTTTGGAGGGCGGGACAGGTAACGGAGCTGGGCTTGGGGCATGGGAGAGGGTCAGGGGTGCAGGCTCCAGGCGGTGCTTACCTCAAGCAGCTCTCAGAAGCAGCGACATGTCCCCCATCTGGCTCCTATGCGGAGGCGCAGCTAGGCGGCTCTGCGCACTGCCCTGTCTGCAAGTGCCTCCCTGCAGCTCCCATTGGCTGCGGTTCCTGGGGGTGGAGCCCCCTGTCTGCTCCTACGTGTAGGAGCCGGAGGCAGGACATGCTGCTGCTTCTGGGAGCCGTGCGGAGTGGGGCAAGCTGCTGACCCCGCTCCCCAGTTGGAGTGCCAGAGCAGGGCAAGCTTCAGGCCCCACTCCCCGGTGGGAGCTTGAGGGCCAGCTTAAAATGTCTGGAGGGCTGGATGTGGCCCCCAGGCCGTAGTTTGCCAACCCCTGATCTAGTCTGACCTCGTGTATAGCATGGGCAAGAGAATGCCCCCCAGTCGTTCTTGCATCTTGTGACCACGTTTTGATTCTGTCACCCCCTTTTCATTCTTAAATTGCAATTCACTGGTATTGAAAATACATTTGGAATGGGGCTGTCAATTAATCATAGTTAACTCAAGCGATTAACTCAAAACAAATTAACTCAATTAAAAAAATTAATCACAATTAATCGCAGTTTTAATCGCACTGTTAAACAATAATAGAATACCAATTTAAATTTATTATAAATATTTGTGGATGTTTTTCTACATTTTCAAATATATTCAATTACAACACAGAACGCAAAGTGTACAGTGCTCATTTTATATTATTATTTCATCACAAATATTTGCACTGTAAAAAAGATAAAAGGAATAGTATTTTTCAATTCACTTCATGCAAGTACGGTAGTGCAATCTCTTTATCATAGAAGTGCAACTTACAAATGGAGAATTATTTTATTTTTTTTACATAACTGCACTCAAAAACAAAACAATTTAAAACTTTCGAGCCTACACGTCCACTCAGTCCTACTTCTTGTTCAGCCAATGGCTAAGACAAAGAAGTTTATTTACATTTACAGGAGATAATGCTGCCCGTTGCTTATTTGCAATGTCACCCGAAAGCGAGAACAGGTGTTGGCGTGGTACTGTGTAGTGAGTGTTGCAAGGTATTTACGTGCCAGATATGCTAAATATTTGTATGCCCCTTCATGCTTCGACTTGTAGATTGCACTATCTTTTATCTTTTTTTTACAGTGCAAATATTTGTAATTAAAAATAATATAAATCAGCACTGTACACTTAGTATTCTGTGTTGTAATTGAAATCAATATATTTGCAAATGTAGAAAAACATCCACAATATTTATTATACAATTTAAATTGGTATTAAATGTATTGTGATTAATTGTGATTAATTTTTGTAATCATTTGACACCCTAATTTGGAATAGGGGCCATTTTCTCCTGGAGCGTCTACCCAGACAGAGCGTGTTGCAAATGGATAAGCTCTCAAAATAGTAAGTGGGACTGAAGTGGTGCAAAGGAGTTTGATCTGGTTGTGCACAGAGGTTCAATTCACCTAGGTTGAGTTGAGATGTGATTTGCTTCTGTTTATCTGCATGACCCTCGTTTGCCACTATCATTCCCCCTAGTCCATGTTTGCTCTTGCTTGCTCACAAGAACACTGTTCACTTTTTGTGTGCGTGACCCCACACATGGCCCCATTGCTCCTCCCCGTTCTCTTCCTGTTCCGCCAGCCTAGCCAGTATGGATGTGGGGTCTAACTCATCCTGAAGTGACTGCTGCAAATGATTTGGGAAAGAATCATTCTTTTGACAGAGCAGCTGTGCGATTTTATCATGCCCCGCAGGATATTTCCAGCTTTGAGGAGCTACTGGAAGGCTACCGAGCTACCAGCCTCTTTGGTTTGCCAAAACAAGCCATCTGGGGCTGCTGGAAATCTTTTAACATGGTGGGGTGCTGAGGTAGGGAGTGGGGGATTAGAAGGGGTGACAGAGGGAATGAGCTTTCTGTTTATTAAAGGAGCGTGCCTCTTGCAATTCAGGGACTGGCTACTCCAGGGACTGGCTTGTGTCATAATAAGAACCTTGTTTGTACAAAGCTCAGCCCTGGGATTACATCAGCGTTCCAAGAAGCAAAAGAGAGAGAGAGACAACATCAAACAGCTGAGTATTAAGTTGTCTTCCACTCCAGCGGTTGGAAAAATCTGGTCAACTAAATTCTTTTGCTCCAGTGAAAATTCCCAGCACTTCTGACACAGCAGCACCTCAGTGTGACCCATTCACAATAATGCTGATACTTAGCAACTCTCTAGTACCTTCCCCACAAGGAGCTCATGCACGTGGCCCGTGCACCACTCAAATCTCATGTGAGTTTAAGCACAAAAACCTTGTGCTTCAGTTTGAGTAGGGCTTAATGAGGGCATAGACTTTGGGCAGGCCCTCTGCCCAGAGGAGAATTGTACCCTAAGCCTTTCAGAAATAGGAATTGATTTAATTCATTCCGGGAGGCGGGGAGTGTAGGTCAGTATTATCCCAGAATTACTGATGGGGAAACTGAGGCACAGAGGGTTTAAAAACAAAATATTCAAAAGTAGCCGCTACGTTGGGTGTATGTTAGGTGCCTGACCTGAGACATGTGGGCCTGATTTTCAGAGACTGAGCATATGCAACAGTGAACAAGATAACAGAATCTTTGTCTGTGTGTGATTTCTTTATGAATTAAGGAAGAGTGTGCAACTCATTAGATTCTTCATGGCCACTCCCAATTGTCTGTTTGTTTTTGTTTGTTTTCAGCTTGTAAAAATGAGCCCATCCAATGCTCTGAGTCCATCTACAACTATTCTAAAAAAAACCCCAACCTATCTGTCTATCACTTACAGTAGAACCACAGAGTTACGAACACCCCGGGGCTGGGAATGGAGGTTGTACATAACTCTGAAATGTTCGTAGCTCTGAACAAAATGTCTGGTGGTTCTTTCAAAAGTTTGCAACTGAACCTTGACTTAATACAGCTTTGAAATTTTACTATGCTGAAGAAAAATGCTGCTTTCTTTTTGTTTTTTTAATAGTTTACGTTTAGCACAGTACTGTGTTTGCTTTCTTTGTTGGGTTTTTTTTTGTTTTTTTTGTTGTTTTTTTTTTGTCTCTGCTGCTGCCTGATTGCGTACTTCCGGCTCCAAATTAGGTGTGTGGTTCACTGGTCCGTTCACTGGTCTGGTGTTTGTAACTCTGAGGTTCTACTGTAGTTGTATTAGGGTAGTGCGTACAGGCCCCAGTTAGGGACCAGGGCTTCCCTGTGCTTGGTGCTGTACAGGTGAACAATAAAAAAGATCCTGCCCCAAATAGCTCACACTCAGAGTTATCTCTCAGTTGGGTTTCTATACGACCTATCACCATGATCTGGCTACCTCCAGATAGAAGGCCTGATTGTCAGCGGTACTGACCACTCACAATTCCCATTGAAGTCAGGCCTATAGTATCAATCTTGGTCAGCTCTAAGTTATTGTATTATTGTCAGCGATGATTAGGTCCAATGTAAGATCCATCCTGAACCCCTAGATTCCCACACCAGCGTCCCCTCCCACCCTAGCAATAGCCTGGGAGAGCAAGCCGGCCCAGAAGTTGATGTGCCATTTTGGCTTTGGCAAGCCAGTAGAGGAATCAAATTGCATAGTCCCTTCACTAGGGATGCCCTGCATCCTGTCCCCCAGGTGATCAGAGCATTAACTCCAGTGCTGCTGAGGAGCTCAGCTGCCATGGTACAGCATGGGGAGAGAGGGGCTCTCAGTTAATCAAGATGAAAAAGCACCTTGGGCCGATCACTACACTGGAAGCAGGGAGTGCAGCTAGAGAGCTCATTGCTGTGCTGTAAGGAAAGGCTCTTTTCCACTTCACATCCCCCTTCTTTTTCGCAATTTCTTTCCTTTTCCTCCTCTCCCCCGCTCAGCTACTGCAGATGGGAACTAGGTCAAAGGTATAGTACAGGGAAAACACATCAGCACCATGCAGCTGCCCTTGGACCTGCACCTGTTGAAGATTGCGGTGTTCTCTCCCTCCTCTGGCTGCAGCCCAGGCCTGATCTGCTGAGCTGGTATTTTGTCTACCCGTGTGCGTTCTGCCCTCCACGCCCTCGCTTGGGTCGAACCCCGTCTCACCCAGATAAGGCCCTGTTTCTGAAAAAGACCAAACAGCCAACGGCAGAGCCAAGCGGAGATAAACCTGGACTGAGGCGCCCGGCTCCCTGGTGAATGAAATGGAGTGTTGGGAGAGGAGTGGAATTAGAGGGCAAAGATCCTTCTGAAACCCTAAGGGACTTCTCTTTTTCCAGCGAGGAAAACGGGCAGTTTCTGGTGCTGGCTGGCAGGATTTCCGGGACATTTGCAGCCCATCTGCATTTTGCGTCAGCTCGCTGGAAAGGCTGATGGCATTGATGCAGTCAGCTGTTCTCAGTACTGCTGAGGGAACCCAGTGCGCTTTCTTTCCCTCCAAGGCAAAGTGCTCCCCAGTGTGCCCCGCTGTGGTAGCTGAGACCTTGGTAAACTTGCTTCCCGTCTGCCCTGTGTGAATGTTACAGATCCAACAGCACTGACATGAAAGCAGGGCATCGTCCTGAGGCCCTTGATCAAAATATCCCCCTTCCCACTGGTTTGCATGGTGCTATGTATTTGTCTGCCGCTCTGCTCCCCAGAGGTGGCTGCGTTGCCATGGGGCTGCATGTATAGAGTTTGTGTGAAGCAATTTGGGACCTCTGATAGCCAAAGGAAAATACCCCTGGTACTCCCAATGCAGATTGCATCCTGGGGCAGAGTCCCTTCAGGGAGCACATTAATAATGGCTGTGACTGTCTGGGATGCTCCAGACACGTAACTGAGCCAGGGCTGACTGCCCTACAGCTCCTAGCTTTTCTCGCGCGCTTGCGATTATTGCTAAGTGCTTTGGTGTCCGTGTCTCTCCCGGGCCTTGCCTGAGGTCTCTGTGTGTGAGCTTTCCCCAGCAAGCCAGCTCCGACTCCCGACTCAGTTCAGTGCGCAGACCCCTAAGGCTGCTTGCTCAGCAGTTTTCTGATGCCCAGTGACACCCAGCCCCTGCTTCCCGAAGTATAGACAGACCACTGCACAGCTCTGGGACGAAACCCCAGGCAGCGAGGCTGAGCTGTCAGTCCCTCTGCCCCGGTAACCCTCCCACTCCTCCCCTTCCCCAGCGTCTCTCCCCTTTGCAGTGCTGGCATGTAACAAAAAGTCAGTCGGAAACTTAAGCAAGGGATTTTACTAAGCTCTGTGCGGACTAGCGCAGCTGGCAGCCCCGAGGGAAGCAGCGCGAATACACGTCCCCACCCTTACAGAAGAGCTCTGCTCCTTTCACAAAGGCTCATCACCTCTCGGCAGGGTCTTTGCACCACTCTGTAGAACTGAGTAGAGAATTGCCACCCTGCTATAGAGTGCAATGGGATGGGTCAAAGTCTTGCCCTTTGTTACATTCCATGGACCCGATCCTTAGCTCATGGTCTCCTTGACCTCCATGGAGCGGTGCTTTTTATACCAGCTGAAGATCTGGCCTGATAGATCATTGTAATAATAGAACCCTGTTGCTTTCATCTCCGTTAAATTCTACAGGACTTTTTTCCCCTGAGGAAAAGGTACAAAAGGATATAAGGGGTTATGCCAAGCCCCAGCCTTCTGGCTTATTGCTCTGAGACCTCTAGTGTGAGGCCGGGGTTCAAATCACAGTCTACGTGTCTCTTGCTTTGTAGGAATGGGAGAGCCTTGTGGAGGCAGCCTGTGCAGCCATTGTGGGAGGCCGTCTCGGCAGCTGAGGAGCGGTGATCTCCGCTCACCCAATCCAGGGCTTAGTGGTTATCAGGAACGTGACCAAGTGGTGACATCTCTGATGTGATGAAGGGCAGGGCCTAGACTATGATATTCGGCAGGTCACTAAGAGGATGAGAGAACACTGCACAAGGTCTGAGGAGCAACCCCAGGGACTTCAATCAAATGCATGTCGGGGGCTGGCAGGAGCCCCCAGCGTCTTTGGGTAACAGTGAATGTGATGTGCGCTTGGCAGGAGCCCCGGTGGATTCTGAATAACAGTGAATGCAGAGCTGGACAGAGGCCCCTGGGAGTTTTTGGAGAACACGGGGCATGTCAGACCACAGTAAGGAGGAGGCACCAGCCCTGGGAACAACAGGGTTTGTTTTCTATCCCATCAGCTCGCTATTTATATCCCTAATTAGCCAGGGCTCACTTTTACAGTTTCGCTGCATTATTTTTTAGAGCTGGGGTTGGAAACACAGAACAGGAGCAAGAAAACATCAAAGCATTGAGAAGGATTTGAGGGAGCCCATCGCGGGTGGGCGATACCAAAACCAGAACCCCTCTGTCCTGGGATTTGAGTCACTTAATCACGTGCTTGACTGAAGCTCATTCCTAAAGACTCTGAGATGAGACTGCACAGGCAGACAACGTCACGCATTGGCTCTTGAAAAGTCCGGTCCCTGCTTGTGTTGTCCAGGGAGTTGGCTTACCATGACCCACAGAAAGTCAGGGTTTTACTGACAGAATGAAAAATTGAGTGTGGACACATGCAAAGATGCAGTAGACATAGTGTACTTAGATTTCCAGAAAGCCTTTGACAAGGTTCCTCACCAAAGGCTCTTACGTAAATTAAGTTGCCATGGGATAAGAGGGAAGATCCTTTCATAGATTGTGAACTGGTTAAAAGACAGGGAACAAAGGGTAGGAATAAATGGTAAATTTTCAGAATGGAGAGGGGTAACTAGTGGTGTTCCCCAAGGGTCAGTCCTAGGACCAATCCTATTCAACTTATTCATAAATGGTTTGGAAGAAGGGGTAAACAGTGAGGTGGCAAAGTTTGCAGATGATACTAAACTGCTCAAGATAGTTAAGACCAAAGCAGACTGCGAAGAACTTCAAAAAGATATCATAAAACTAAATGATTGGGCAACAAAATGGCAAATGAAATTTAATGTGGATAAATGTAAAGTAATGCACATTGGAAAAAATAACCCCAACTATGCATACAATATGATGGGGGCTAATTTAGCTACAACTAATCAGGAAAAAGATCTTGGAGTCATCATGGATAGTTCTCTGAAGACATCCATGCAGCGTGCAGTGGCAGTCAAAAAAGCAAACAGGATGTTAGGAATCATTAAAAAAGGGATAGAGAATAAGACGGAGAATATCTTATTGCCCTTATACAAATCCATGATGCGCCCACATCTTGAATACTGCATACAAATGTGGTCTCCTCATCTCAAAAAGGATATACTGGCATTAGAAAAGGTTCAGAGAAGGGCAACTAAAATGATTAGGGGTCTGGAACGGGTCCCATATGAGGAGAGATTAAAGAGGCTAGGACGTTTTAGCTTGGAAAAGAGGAGACTAAGGGGGGATATGATAGAGGTATATAAAATCATGTGTGGTGTGGAGGTAGTGAACAAGGAAAAGGTATTTACTTGTTCCCATAATAGAAAAACTAGGGGCCACCCAATGAAATTAGTGGGCAGCAGGTTTAAAACAAATAAAAGGAAGTTCTTCACACAGCGCACAGTCAACCTGTGGAACTCCTTGCCTGAGGAGGCTGTGAAGGCTAGGACTATAACAGGGTTTAAAAGAGAACTGGATAAAGTCATGGAGATGAAACCCATTCTGGCTAATAGCCATTAATGGACAAGAAATGGTGTCTTTAGCCTCTGGTTGTCAGAGGGGTGTGATGGATGGCAGGAGAATGATCACTTGATCATTACTTGTTAGGTCCACTCACTCTGGGGCACCTGGCATTGGCCACTGTCGGTGGACAGGATGCTGGGCTGGATGGACCTTTGGTCTGACCCAGTACAGCCATTCTTATGTTCTTATGTGTTGAAATAAGGCAAGTTTTACTGGTAAAACTTGGAGACCAAGCCTAATTGATGTTGTTATGCTGCTACAATATCTATACGGAGACCAGGCAACAGGCACACTTTTAAGTGCCATGCTGAATGGTGGCTGGAGCATTGGTCTCCAACCCAAGTTAGTTTGCTCACCTACTTTATTTTGTCGTGTGTATTTTATTTTGTCGTGCTCTTGATAGGTACCAGGCTGACAGTCATGGCGATTGAGCACCTTTTGTTATTGATCGAGCGGGTACAGCATGGGCAGCATCAGGGCCACCTTCCCTTCCCTGCTGGCCTGCTAAGGTGCGTTCGTGAGAAGGGATTTCAGTCTGGATGATCCAGCTGGTCCTTGGCCTGTGAGCTGGGACTTCCCCAATATGTTGTTAATTGCTAACCTGCAGGGGTGTTTATTTGTGATGTAGGCAATTGTTTGGGGGAACTGGACTGAGACCTCCCACCCAGCACCTTTCACATGGTAATAGCCACGTTTTGCACTTCTGCACAGGTAGCACTTTTCGGCCAAGGGGCTCAAAAGTGCCTGGTAACTTGGAGGCGCTCAACTTGTGGCTGGCCAGCTTTAGGTCCCGTAAAAGGGTCTGATTTTCAGACAGCGCTGGTGACCCACCATTTGAAAACCAGGCCCCTTTAAGATGCCTTCAAGCTGGACATCCAATATCTCACCTCCCTGGCCCTTTTCAAAGGAGGGCAAGTCTCAGTCCATTGGTCACCGAGAAGGATGGTGGTTGTAGTAGGAAGAGAGCCTGAGACATAAGCCCTTGACTCATACCAGACTTCTTGATACAAGACCTGCTCACAGATTCTGGCAAGAACAGGGCTGATAGTGCAGAAATACACATTCCTAAGAAGTGCTAGGCACAGAGTGCTCACGCAAACACATCCCGATATCAAGGATGGTACAAAAACATACCCCAAGGATAACAGGAACACACTGACCCCTCCTAAAAGCAAAGGTCAGGATGACAGTATGCAATAAAAATGTTTTAATCGAACCAATATGTAGAAGGTGATGGATGATAACTAGCCACGTCAGGGGCCAGTAACTGACTATGTCAGAAGGGCGGTACTAACGTGTTTGTATCAAGGTACAAGATGCATCTCAGAGGGAGTATATTTGCCCAGCGTAGGGGGCAGTGAAAAGTCCCGCCACTGGCTGAGCTGCGTCCATTGTCTCGGGCATCCATGTCTTGGTATCCTTGTGAGTTTGCCAGGTGCTATTACCATGCTTCATCAACAATAAACCTTCATCCCTTAATGGAACTTGTGGTCATTGGGCGGTTCGCTCGATGTCTGCTGTGCCAACTGTCTGTGCAAAGCTGGGAGGGCACACAGGGAGAACACACATGCAGCCAAACATCCTACCAAAGTGGTAACTTTCAGTAACTATTGGTCTGAGCTGGGTGTGTCCTAGTGGTGAAAGACCCCCACATGTGATCACCAGTCCCCTGAGACATTTCCCCACCTCCTTGCCAGACTAGTATGTATTTGAGTGCATGGTGCTTAAAATTAAAGTGTTGCGTCTCCCAAGGCTGCCATTCACCTAACCCTCTGCCTACCACTGTCTTCCTGCAAAAATGTGAGCAACCTCTTCTGTTCATAGCCAGGCATCTCCTGAACACCTGACTTTTATAAGCCGCCACAGAGACTTCTAGCAGATTATGCTGTCTTGTTCCCAGGGAGATCATTAGCAAATATAAGGCAGCCCAGCTGTTGTGGTTTGCGGTGTATACTCAGCATATGGAGGAACTTTGTCACCAGATAAATAAACAACAAATCAACATTTCCGTGTAAGATAAATTTGGAGAAATATGCAGGTCATTCCCAAGCCTGTCCGGGAATGGTTCAACCCAGGTCTGTCTCAGCTTGTCTGCCTTGAAATAGCTCCACTGGGTCACATCAGTGTGTAAAACAACACGGTTCATCGTCAGTGGCTGAGCGTATGGTTGTAGCTTATGAATTATATTGTAAACTCTTCCGGGCAAGGGCCGTGGGTCTGAGCCACCTGGGCCTTGCATCTTGTGGCGTCATGTACACGAGTGCAAAGTGAGTGCAACTTGTTGCCATTATTATTGCTTGTGCTCAGACCCTGTGGTGATGGATGGCAGTATAAAACCCTAAAATAGGTTATTTAGATAGCAGTCGCATCTAGAGCAGGGTTGGTCAATAAGCGGTCCGTTGGCCGAATCCAGATCATCAGACGCTTTTGAATGGACCCCAAAATCTTTTCATTTACTCATTATTAGTATTATCATTATTGTTGTTTTTTATTATTTTCTCTGGATTCTGGACCTTGATTATACCTTGACCAAGAAATTTGGACCTAGACAAAAATAATTGACTACCCCTGGTCTAGAGGCCACAACCAAGATCAGGGCACCATGGTGCTAGGCGCTGTATAAACACCTGGTGAGAGACAGCTCCACCCAGAAGCGTTTATAGTCTAAATACACAAGACAGATGGGTGAAAGGAGTTGCCCAAGGTCATGCAGTAAGTCAGAAGCAGAACCGGGGATGGACCTCTGGTCTCCTAATTCACCAGCTAGTGCTCTACCCACTAGACCACACCGTCTCTCCTTTCTGCTGCACGTTAGCATCATTCATACAACGCCTCCAAACGGCGCAGAGCAACGATGGATCAGGTCCCTTGTTTTCGTATGTGTTTGTACAGCACCTAGCACAGCGCAAACCCCACTCTTGAGTGGGGCCTCTGAGTGACGGCAGAAGCAGTATTGCCAGCTCTAAAGGCTAAAAACTCAGGAGTCCCCCACAAATCAGGAGATTGGCTTTAAAAATCATGAGATATTTTTAAGAATTTGGGGCTCTTTTTTTTTATTTGCCTTCTGGCTTTTGAGTCTTTGGGGGAGGGGGAGTGTCACATTTTCAAGCTCATTTCCACAATCATGAGGGCTAGAAATTTATTTTAAAAAAACAAAACAATGGAAGCTGCCATTCTCCAGTATTCACATGACTCCAGGAGCTGGGGCTCAAAGAAAAACACCAAATGTCACAAGGCTGAGGAGAAAATGGTGAGTTTGGCCCCATCAGCAGCATACTGGGACACTGGATAATTGGCTGAAGCCCATTCCCTGTTTGTTCAGACACAAGTCGCTACTTGAAGCCCTGCAGAGATTTGCAACCTGTGTACTAAGCCAGTTTCCTCAATCTGACAGCAGGATGAAAGGAGGAGCTGGCCCGGAGACCAGTTTTCCCTTCCCTTCTGGCAGCTCTTGCTCGTGACCCCACAGTCTGTACTGCCATGTCCCGCCATCTGCCTGAGCTTTGGAGTCTAGTGCTGGTTGCAGACTGTTAAAATTCTCCCCTTGCATTGCAGAGAGGGTAATTTACAGGGAGCGCTCTGCTGTCTAATCTGCTATCACCTGTGAACTGCAGACATCAGACAGCACTGGCCATTATGCTAATTGGGTATAAACAAGTCACAACAACATTGTATCAATTACAGCCAATGCTCTAAGAGAAATTAAAAGTGTCTTGGGAATCTTTGCAAACGGGTTGAACACTCCTTTAGCTCCTTCACTCGATTATCTGTGACATGGCTGTGGATAATTTGATGGCATTAGTTGAAATCTTTTGCTTGAAAAAAGATTTTTGATGAAAATTTGCCTTTTTTTAGAATAGAAAAAAGGTTTTGTTTCTTGTGACACTTTCTGGTTTTTTTTTCAATGAAAAAGTTATATGTATTGGACATTGAAAATGATTAAAAACTGAAAAACATTCATGAAATTTTTTTTAAACTTTTTTTAAAAAGATGAATTTTTTTATTGGAAAATCTTTGCCATTATCTGCTCTGTTAGTTTCTAATACCCCTTTAGCCCTGTGTGACAGTACCCCTCTACCCATCTCAAATTGCTTTGCAAACAGTAATTAGTTCAATCCCACCACCCTCTGCAGGATACATGAGTGTGGTCATAACCTACTTTGCAGATGAAGGAAAGAGATGGCACAGGGAAGTAAGTGAGTTGGGATGTTGATCCTGCACCCGTTGAGGCAATGGTAAAACTCTCGTTGGCTTTAACAGGAGCAGGCTTTGGCCTATTCCAAGGGTGCTCAGCAAGTCAATGGCAACCTGGGAATAGAGTCCAGGAATCCTGATACCCAATTGCCTCCTGTACCTCAGTAAAAACCACTTGCTCTCAGCCAAAGGAACCCAGGTGTCCTGATTTCCACTTAGCTTCTCTAGGCACAAGACCACAGTCCTCTCTCAGAGCCAGGGATAGAACCTAGAAGTCCTGATTCCTAGTCCCCTGGTCTAAATACTTCTGCATCTTTGGGTCCATACACTCTCTGTATGGACCCAGTATCCTTTCATCTCTGCTAGTGGTGCCAATGACTACAGACTTTTTAACCCCCGTGTCACTTAGGCTTGTGCTGAACAGGGTTAGACAACATGCCAGTAAAAACACTGACGGCTGGAGCTGATCTGGTGATAATGGGGGAAAAAAGCTAGCCTGCACAGAGCCAAAATCATTCTCCCCAACGTTCCCTGACCTACAGTGATCCTCCTGAACAAGTCACCCATGATGCATTGCAGTCGTGTTGGTACATGTGTACCTGAGCTCTTTGAAAGTGCTGATGGCAGGAGCTCACAAGTGATACTTTGCTGCTTTGGTTTTGCTGAATGTTTTAAAAAAATATAGTAGTAATTATTGGTTTCCCGTTTCCTGCTGGGGGCTTTAGGAGCTTGCTCAAGAGGGCAGATTTTAGACTGTGTCTGTTCCTCTGATGGGCGTTGTTGCCACCTTGTTGCAGTGGCGGATATGTTCTGTTTTTGTTTTGTTGCTGCTGCGGTGCGGGGGCGGGGGGGATGGAACTTTTCCAAATCCTAAGTGTGCAGTTTGTCTGTGTTGATTCCCTTCGCCAACGATCCCTTTGCTGCAGAGAACTGTGTTCTCCACCCACGTGGCTATTAAAATACATTGCCTCTTAAAAACACATAAAGCCACCTTCATTTAGGGATACACCCACCTTCAATGAGCCAGATCCTCAGCTGCGATAAATCAGCATTGCTCGGGTGAAAGCATCAGCCACGAGGCGAGGCTGGGGAATTGCAGCTCTTTAGTCTACAGAAGAGAAGAGTGAGGGGGGATTCGATAGCCTTCAACTACCTGAAGGGGGGTTCCAAAGAGGATGGAGCTCGGCTGTTCTCAGTGGTGGCAGATGACAGAACAAGGAGCAATGGTCTCAAGTTGCAGTGGAGTGGGGTGGGGTGGGATGGGGGGGAGTGTCTAGGTTGGATATTAGGAAACACTCTTTCACTAGGAGGGTGGTGAAGCACTGGAATGGGTTACCTAGGGAACTGGTGGAATCTCCTTCCTTAGAGGTTTTTAAGGCCCGGCTTGACAAAGCCCTGGCTGGGATGATTTAGTTGGTGTTGGTCCTGCTTTGAGCAGAGGATTGGACTAGATGACCTCCTGAGGTCTCTTCTAACCCTAATCTTCTATGATTCTTGGCACTACCTAAGCAAGGGTATTGTCCATTATTGTATTTGAGAGTCAGAACTCCTGCAATCCCTAATCTTCCCCTGCAGATGTTGCAGGCTCTGACATGTTCCCTAGAAGCTGTATTCTTTTTTATTATGTTGTAATTATTATTATTATTTTTGCACTGCTCTGTTGCCTCCTTGCCCACATAAATGGATAGTTATTCCAAATACTGTGCAATTAGTAGATGGGTTCCTTCTTCTAGCTGCATGAGACAGTGTGACACAGTGGGTAGAGTGCTTGACTGGGAGCCCAGACGCCTGAGTTCTTCACCCAGTTTCACCCCAGGCCTGCTCTGTGAGTCTGGCAAGTCACCCCTTGTGTGGCTTGTTCTGCTCCCCTGTAAAATAGGGAGAAAACCTTCCCTTCTGGGGGAAGTGTGTTGAGATACTAGAGACTTTACAGCACCTGCGCCACGGTAAGGTCTCTCGTGTAACCGCTGTATGCCGATGGGAGAGAGCTCTCCTGTCGATATCATTAAACCACCCCGATGAGCAGTGGTAGCTATGTCTGCAGGAGAAGCTCTCTCGCCGACATAGTGCTGTCCACACTGCCACTTATGCCAGCAAAACCTATGTTGCTTGGGGTGTGTGGGAGTGTGTTTTTTCACACCCCTGAGCCACATAAGTTTTGCTGACATAAGTGGTAGTGGAGATGTGGTAGTGTAGAACATCATTGTTCTGTATCTGGCCAAAGCCGTGATCACTAGAGACAGGCCTGAACCATGAAGTCCAGAGCCAAAGGTCTCCAAGTTTTGTTCAGAGCTGGGGGCTTGGTTCAGCCATTGTAAAAGGAAGCAGGTTCCACATTCATCTCTGGGTCGGGATCTGATTCTAGCCCAGTATTCAGAAGGCTTTTGGTTTTCTCTAGTTACCCTAATTATCCTGCCTCATTTTCATAACTAAAGACCTAATTACAGATGTTAATTGCATCAAAGCAGGGACTTTCCTTACGCATTAACTGATCCTGTCACCTTCCTTTTTGTTTTTATTACTCTCTCCTCCACCTTTCCCTTGCAGCCAGAAAATGTTGGTGAGCTAGAAATGCAGGAGGAGGTGGCTTATTTCAATTCTCTCCTCCTTATTCCACTGTGCTGGCTGCTTTCCCTTTCAATGATTCTAACATGGACTGTGGCTGCCCATTGATTGCATTGTAGAGGGAAGGGCAAGACACTGCCTCATGCAGTCTGCAGCTCCCCCGTTCATGGACCAGGACCATCGTGCTAGGCACTGTGCAAACGCAGAACACAGGGACAGATCCCTGCCCCAAAGAGCTTGCAATCTACATCCGTCTTTCGACACTGGGCTCTTCTGGGAACAAGGTAAATGACTCCAGACCTGCACAGGGTGTTTCAGTGAAAGTCTGGCCCCCAAGGCAGACGGTTGAGCCAAATTCCTGTAACTGTGAGCTGAATCGCCATCCCAGGGCTGGCTGGCTGAGTGTTGATGGTGTCCCTCTGAGATGCAGCCCCCCAGGGTTTGCATGTGGATTCCATCTATACAGCGGAAAAGGAGAGCTTAGACGGCTTTTCCAGGGGAAGGCAATGGAGGAAGGAGGAAAAAGCCATCTGTCAAGCCAATTGTTAAGTCGGGGGGATTCTTTCTCAACCCCCTTTGGCCAGAAACCATCCTGTTTCTTTTTAGCACTCTTCCCCCCCCCCCCCCCCCCGCCCGCCCGCCCCCCGGTGTGGCAATGCAAGTTATATCCTTTAAAGATTAGGTTGCTCCCATGGTCCCCCTGTATGCAGCATACAGCGCAGGCTTTGTTTACCCTGGCGATTCCAGCTTTCAGTAGCCAGTCACTGGGGTAGCTTCACTAGTGCAGAAGGGCAGGCCCAGGGTCCGTATTATCCAGTCAAATGGCTGTGGGGCAAGTCTGCTTGATAGAATAGGAAGGAGGCCAGAGCTGGGCAAGGGGAGGGAGACGAGCAGAGAGAGGGACCAGGTGTGTGATAACAGCGTAAACGAGTCCATGAAGGGTTTTAAACACAAGAGGGATAATTCTGAACTGGCTCCTGGTCTATTTAAATTGTAGGCTGCTCTGGGCAAGGACTGCCTGGGACTCTGTGTTTGACCGTGTCCAGCACAATGGGGCCCCATTCTTGGTTGGTCCCTAGGCGCTACCGTAAAAACATGATCAATAGTAGTAATGGGATTTCAGAAGCTGGATACTGGGATTCCCTCATCTCTTTTCTCCCTCCACGTGCATTAGGTGTCCCCATTCTGTGCATCCCGAACTCTGCTGTCACGTATTGGGGCTGTTCCATCACATAGCCGTGGCTTCCATTTTAGGTGTGTTTGACACAGAGGATTGACTGGCATTATCTGCTTGCATGGCGCAGTGCGGTTCCTAACCACCCAGAGCTCTACTGCGATGCTCGGAGAGCTTGCTGCTGTAGAATTGCCCTGGTAGCCAAGAGGCCGGATACTCCGTCTTCTCTGGGGGTCAATTTCCACACATACATCCTGCCACTGGGCCAGGATGAGGCTTATGTATAAGGCAGGCCTGCACAACTCGTAAAGTGGCGAGGGCCATATTACTCCAAAGAAAACAGCTGAGGGCCGAAACCCTGCACACAACAGTCAATCAATGCAGTTGTAGATAAATCTCTGCCTTATGCATTTTTGTATAACTTTTATATGACTTTGTATTGAACCTCGGTAATATGTTATAGTGGGCCCCTAAGGTAGACACTTTTCTTTTACCTTAATTGTACTTTTTGCTAGAAGTAGAATAAGATCTTCCCCCCACTTTGTATTCAATTGCCCTGTTGAATGAATGAGGTGTGAATGAGGAAGGCGTGGAAGGCAGGCACCTCCAGACAGCTGCAACCCTTGGAGAAGGGATGGGAACCAGACCAAGGACAATCAAACTTGTCAAGTGGGCTGACTAGAGAAGAGCAGACATACTGACGGCTTCAGGGGTTAGAAGCAAGCACCTTCCTTTGGGAACACCCTCTTTGCAGCATTGGGACAACCCCCAGCCCGGAGACAAGCAGCAAAAGGGACCAACGGACACAGTCCCAGATTTTGAATCTGGGAGATTTGCCGCCAGCTCACCTGCCTGCCCTCTGCTGGCCTCTTACCTTCTGCTGCTGCCCCCGCCCCCTGCTGCTGGCTCACCCTCACTCCCCAGCCTGCCACTGGCCTCTTCACCAGCCCACCCACCCGCCGGCCGGCTGGCTGTTGGCTTGCTCCACCCCGCCGCTTGCCTACTCACACACCCCCCGCCCCCGCGGGCCGCACAGTGAGCCCACGCGGGCCGCATGCGGCCTCCGGGTCGCATGTTGTGCAGGCCTGGTATAAGGCAAGGCTCAATCTGAGGGCTTAAGTAGGACTAAAGTGGTGCCTAGCTTTGTGGGTACTCTGCTCAGGGGTGAATTTCATTGGACACATGGGGACAAATCTTCTGGGCCTTCCTTACCCAGGCGACATTCCCAGGGGTTGTAGTGAGATTTGCCTGAACGAGGGCCGCGCCGCAAGCTCAGGGGTTGGCTCGCAGCTCCTGATGGACCCTAACCAAACCACTGGCTCAGATCCCAGATCTGAACAATGCACTTGGGCCACTAATCTTTATACCAGGACAGCCCCAAACTTAGATCCAAACTTAATGTGTTTAAAATCTGAATCCAGACTTTGCAGCTTGAGCCCCATCTACCCTTTGAATGTTGCAGCCCCACTGCCCCCCCACGTCCCCGGCTGGCAAATCAGGCACGGGGCCCCCACCCCAGCCTCTGAGGGCCTCCATTGTGACTCTGGCGCTGCTGTCCGCAGCGAAGGAGCTGAATCCAGGCTCGCTGTGGGGAAGGAGGGAGGCCGAGGCCGTGTTTGGACCAGTGATCTCTCCGTTGTTGCAACATATGGTTTATATTCTCTTTGGCAGAGGAAGCTGAGGTTATTTGAGTATCCCTTGGCTGTAGACTGGCGTGTGTGTGTGGAGACACAAAGAAAAAGGAGAGTGCAAAGAGGGAACTTGCAAAAGAAGCTCCAGGTTAAAACAATGTGTGTAATAATCATTAATAAAAAAAAAGTCCCGAGGCCTGTTGTATCCAAACCAGATGTCTGAGCGTCGCTGCTGCCAGCAGAGCTGGGGAACTGACACAATAGTGGGGCGCAGAGCACCAGTGGGTGCTCCAGCTCCATCAGTCGTCTTTGTTGCTGCTTTCCCTGCACGCACTGTGTTTTCATTTTAAAAAAGGGAAGCGGGGCCGGGGCGGGGGGGAGGAAGGGGAGGAAAAGCCTGCTGCATTCTTTCCGAAGTGCATTTAAGGTGGAGATTAACTCCTCACCTTTCCTGCCCTGGGACTCAAGAGAGGCTGGGCAGGAGGAGAAACAGAGAGAATTTGTCTTGGTTATCCCTGGATTGGAGCCGCACTTTGCCCCGGTGGTGTGTTTTCTGAGGTCGGTTATCTGGGATTATGACATGGGCTGAGGTGCCTGTGCACAAGAGAATCCAGGGGCAGGTCATGGTACACCAAATACTGCCCCCTTCCCCCGCCCCCAATCGTTTACAATGGTTATCAGTGTCCCTCGTGAGCTGGCAAATGTGCCCCGACCCAAACCTGCAGGGCACTCTGCTGTGTGTGTGTGTGTGTGTGTGTAAGTAAGTAAGTAAGTAAGTAAGTAATCTTCCTACTGTATGTTCCACTCCATGCATCTGATGAAGTGGGTTCTAGCCCATGAAAACTTATGCCCAAATACATTTGTTAGTCTCTAAGTTGCCACAAGTACTCCTCGTTCTTTTTGCAGATACAGACTAACACGGCTACCACTCTGAAACCTAAGGAAATACAGTTGATCTGAGCTCGGTTTACTGGCGGCAATGAGAACCCAACAGACTAGAGCGAGTGCACTGGGCCCCCTCTGAGCTGTACGTCCAGGGACCTGATCCTGCATGGTCCACTTTGTGCAGTCATGTGCACCAGTGCCGAAGTGGCTGTAAGGTGCCAGCTCCGAAGGGTAGCATTTGACACCCCCTTGTGCTGGTGTAAATATGGCTGCCCAGGGCAATAGAGAGTCGGGTCTCCAGTCTTTTGCCCTGCGTCTTTGCTCTTTGTTCAGAAGGTCCAGTGGAATGTTCTGGGCTGAGAACCTGTTTGTCCATGGAGCAGGTAGGGCAAAGGCTCTTCCCAGCAAGGTACGTGCCTCCCCTCGGACATGCAAGAGATCCTCTCTAGAGTCGAGAAGGGAGTTCAGTCCCCATGGCCCAGCCAGTCTTTGGCCTCTGCTCTGGCTGCCCATAACGGGACCAGTTAAAATAAATAAATAAATGGAGATATGCCTTATCTCCTAGAACTGGAAGGACCTTGAAGGTCATCAAGTCCAGTCCCTTGCCTTCACTAGCAGGACCAAGTACTGTCCCCTGACAGATTTTTTTGCCCCAGATCCCTAAATGGCCCCCTCAAGGATTGAACTCACAACTCTGGGTTTAGCAGGCCAACGCTCAAAACCACTGAGCTATCCCTCGCCCCAAATTAGCCCCAATTAGTGATGGTTGTACCAGGTGGATATTGAAAGGAAAGGGACGCCCATGTCACACAGCACCAGGCAGTAGCATCTTTTGATAGCTTCTGATCTGGTGCAAATTCACACTACAGACCCCTCTCCAGTCCTCCGGGTCCAGTCAGGAGCTGCCTCCTGGTTTTCCTGCCGGTCCTGATTGGTTCATGCCCTGTGAGTGACCGGCATAAAGGTCTGCTCCACCCTGCCACCTGGACTGCAAACAGCATCAGTGACATTCACTCCTGTGCAGAGGGTCTGCGACGAGGACGCTGCAGTAAGGACCTCAATGGGGCTGCCCTGGAGAATAGGTCTAGTGCTGGGCCTCTTGTAATGAGGAATAGATTCCACAGGAGAGCAGCTCATCAAGGCATCAGGCCTGTCTGTCTCGCTAGCAGTGCCAGGTGCACGTGACGCATCAGTATTGGCTTGAAAAATGAATATATGCTGGCAGCATCGCTAATGTCAAGCCTTTATAAATCATGAGTCGTGTCCCAAAAATCATGGGACTGGTTTACAAATCATGAGATTTGGCGGGGAAAACCCAGCAACTGTTGGGTTCTTTTTCTTTACCTCCTCATGTCTGGGCCTTTGGAGTGCATTCGGTCCTAGTTTCAAGCTTTTCTCTGCAACCATAAGTGCTAGAAACTTTCTCCTTTTTTTAATGAAAGTGGAGATTCTCACCTAACCATGTTCATCTGTGGTCAGAAAGTGCCTTGAGAAACGCACCAAATATAGCGAGTCTCTGTGACAGAATAACAAGAGCTGGCAGTGCGGCAGTCTTGTGATGCCTACAAGTCATCACCCGTTGTCCGTCACTCTCCTGCCCCTTCTACTTGGGCTATGATTATGGTACCATACGGGACCCTGGAACCAAAACCCCAAAGCCCCATTTCTAGCGCATTGATTGCTCTGGCAGCTAGGTGCTGCTCTTAGCCTTCCTGGTGACAGAGGGCCAGAACAAACCCTGTGCATCACTGAAACCCTGAAAGTCCCCGTTTTCTGCCTTCAGTGGGACGGAAGTGCTGCAAAAGGCCACGTACTGGGACATCTCACCCGTAAGCATTGCAATGGGAGCTGAGCTCTTGAAAATCTGGCCCAGCAGGGTTGCAGGACCCTTGAAAACCCAGCCCTGAGTATCTGATCTTTTTCTTGATTCTTCCCAAGCTGTCAGCTTGAATGATATCCAATGACTGCAAACTCCAGGGTTCCCCTTATACAACTCCTACCTTGGGAGCGCAGCAAAATTAAAACCCCAACGACTTCTGCCCCATAATCGGCCTGTCCCCTTTTCCGTTTTCCAGCTGCCTTTCTGGGAGACATCGCATTGGACGAGGAGGATCTCAGGTTATTCCAAGTGGACCAACTCGTGGACCTCAAGCACCGCACCACCGAGAAAACAGCCGCCAACACCTCAGGTACAGTAGCACCTTACAAGTGGTACTGACTGTTCAGCTGCCAGAGCTCTTTACTCTGGTCCCTTCCTGGTGCTCCCTTTAGAGGCCTCCGCACACGGAGGGGTCGGAGAAGAGTGGGGTTGGCAAAGTCTCGCACAGTTCCGGCTGTTTGGTAAGATTACTAAGTGCCCCCCAGCCCCAAAGCAGAGGGATGTTTCTACCCCATCTGCTGAGCCGCTGATGCTGGGGTGGTCCCCGAGGTCACATTTCTAAATGATTTCTGGCGAGTAGTGTCACGTGGCGTGCTGCATAATGGAATGGAGGGAGAGTCCCTAAAGCAAAGGGGATCAGCTGGCAGGGGATGGCTTAACCCAGGGCCCCTTGAGAAGAGGGGATCGTGGACTGGAATTTTCAAAGGGTCCTGCTGGGAAAGTTAATGAGAGCTGGGAGCCCCGCTCCTTGAAAGCGCCTTTGAAAACTCCGTCCTGTATCGTTAGCCCCGTATTTGTTACTGGGGAGCGCCTGGCCGCAGGACCCTGTTAGAAGGGAGAGCTTGACCCAGTGGTAGGGCACTGGCCTGAGAGTCAGGAGGCCCCACGTTCCCGGCTCTGCCACTGCTATGCTGTGTGATGTTGGGTGAGTCATGTCACCTGTCTGACTGAGTCTGGGAATGGGTATCGCAACACTGGCCTGTCTTCACGCAGTGCTTTGAGTTCTAGTGATGGGAAGCACAGAGGCTTATTATTCATGTCCTGGTTGTCTCTGGCAGGGCCTGTGTTGTAGCTGTCTTAAAAGGAGCAAGATATAGAAGGGACCTGAGAAGAGGTTTAATTCCCCCCCCCCCATCTTATGATATCAAGCATCTGGATTATTTGTAGTATCCATAGCTCCAAGGAGCCCTGGACCAAGACCCATTGTGCTGGGTGATGTACGTACGTAGAACAAAGGGACAATCCCTGCCCCCAAAGAGCTCACTGGTTTAGCCTTGAGAGCCACAGGTAGGAAGGACACTTCCCCGTCTCCAGGATTCTCTTACAAATCACAGACCCTCCTGTTCTAGCTCTGTTCACCACAGGCCCTTAACTCGTGACTTGTGCACAGGAGCCATTTGGTGCAACCCTAACGGCAGGGCTCCCCAGCCCTGTTCTCCTGCCTTTCTTTCATCCTCCCCACCCTGCACGGAAGATAAACAGAACCGCCTGGCCAGGGCTGAAGGACTGCCTAGACCCCACCACCCGTCCTGCGGAGAGGCAGGGGTCATTAGCCCTGCAAGCTACTCCACTGTTAGCTCAGCTGCAAGTATTGGGACAGACTGAAAAAGGGGCCGCCACCTCTGGCATGGCTCCACTGATAATATTTGCAGGCTGCACGTCCGTTTGGGATAAGACAAAGGTACCCCAGCTCACCAGGGCCAGTTCCCATAGGCACCTCAGGGAAGCTGTTTAACCATTCACATTCCCCTGGAGTTCCTGGGGTCTTGCTGTCTCCCTGACAATGGGATCTAGGAGGCCGTGGGGAGACTCTCCCCAAAGAGAAGAGCAGCTGCCCCATTGCTTGGAACTGTAATAGCTGGGCTAGGCAAAGTCCTGGGAAACAGTCCTGCCATGGGCCTCGGGGGCAATGGACCAGTCGGGAACTAACAGGTTTTCTCCATCTGTAGTTTTTCCTACCTCATGCACCATTGTGCCTCACACAAAGTGGGCCCCGTGGTCTGTTCTGGCTGAGATTCTGTAAAGTGATTAGCCCGTTGGGATACCTCTGATCTCAGGTGCCCGGCCCGAGACCATCCAAAGGGGCCTGACTTTCAGGCAGTGCAGAGCACCTGCTCTCTGGTGACGTGTCCCCTTTAAGGCGTCTGGAATTTGTCATCCAAAATCACTCTTGAAAATCTCTTCCTACGAACCTGTCAGGGGTCCCAGGGCAGAGCTAGGGACACAGCATAACCCCAGTGCCTAAGCCCTTCCCACTGACGTGGGGACGGATCTGTGGCAACTCGCTCTCTTTTGAACCATGATTTGAGGACTTCAGTAGCTCAGACATAGCTTATGGCAGGGATTGGCAACCTACAGCACGTGTGCCAAAGGTGGCACGCAAGCCGATTTTTGATGGCACGTGGCAGGCTGAGCCGCTCAGCCTGCCGCAGCTCTGGGGTTCCAGCTGCTGGCCCCTTGCCAGCCAGGGTCCCGCCGCCGGCCCCACTCAGCGCCTGCTGCTGGCCTGGGTGAAGGGAACCCCAGGCTGGCAGCAGGCTGAGATCTGCATTTTAATTTAATTTTCAATAAAGCTTTTGAAACATTTTGAAAACCTTGTTTGCTTTACATATAACAGTAGTTTGGTTATATAATATATAGACTTAGAGAGACCTTCTAAAAAATGTTAAAATATATTACTGGCACGCGAAGCCTTAAATTAGAGTGAATAAATGAAGACTCGGCACACCACTTCTGAAAGGTTGCCGACCCCTGGGTTAGGGGTTTATTACAGGAGTGGGTGGGTGAGATTCTGTGGCCTGCGTTGTGCAGGAGGTCAGACTAGACGATCATAATGGTCCCTTCTGACCTGAAAGTCTATGAGTCTGACTCCTGTCCTGGATACTGTCCGTCACGAAATCAGCAAGCCCCATGCACATCTCTTTGCCAGGGAGCCCGTCTGTGTGGCCTTGGCCACCCCATGTCCCATCACAACCCCGGCCCATCCCGACAGGCAGCATCTTCCATGAGCCCTTTTGATGGCAGAACTCCAGACTATTTGGAGACAAAGAACTTGGTGCGCCCTGGCTGCTTTTATTTCATTTTCTTACAGAGACAGGGAAAATTTTGGAACGGCTGTGATACCCAAGCCAAGTACTCATCGCTTGAGATCCGGGGGGCACTAGCTGACCTCTGCCCCATCCTGATGCAGCTCAAGAGGGACCAAAGCCTCTGTCTCCTCGGCACTGTAGAGAACTGGTGGCTTTGGCGAAGGCCAGGCTAGACGAGTAATTAGTCCATCCTGCCTATAATCTGGGCTAGCGGGGTGATCTCATCCTTGGTTTCCACTGTGAAGTCCTGGGTTCAAGTTTGATGTAGACTCATTCCTGAAATGAGTTTGGTGGTCTCATCTTAGTCCCTGTTATCATGACCCTCAAACTGGGCCTTGGAGTCATCACCCCAGAACAGATGTAATGGAGCGTGGATTATTGATTGGTCTGGTGTGTTGGGTTCGTTGGGCCAGGTCCATCGCTGGCGTCACTGAAGTCAGTGGAGTTACATCAGGGAGGAATTTGGCCTGGGGACAGTCAGGTCACCAGGACTAAATGAGATGCTTCCATGGTCACACCCCCTGCCTTCGCTGCTCTCCTGCCCCCAGGAATCCGCACCAACAGCACCAGCCTGAAGTCCAGGAGGCCGCAGAAGAAGAGGCAATGGAGGCAGGGCCAGGAGCGGTCTCGACGCCGCCGTGCAGCCACTTCTCGTCATGAGAGGGTGTGGCCGGATGGGGTCATTCCCTACGTGATCAGTGGGAACTTCAGTGGTGAGTGGGCCCGCCGGCTCAGTACGCAGGGAGCGCACATTTCATCGCCAAACTGCTTTCCTTTCTCATCCTCTATTGCTGAGGAGAGAAGGGCTCCAACATGGCCGCAGCGTGGTCCAGTGCTTAGAGCAGGGGATTGGGAGTCAGGACACCTGGGTCTGCCCTCAACTTGCTGTGGGAGTTGATATGAGTGGCTTCCCCTCTATGTGAGTCAGTTTCCCTATCTCTTAAAATCAGGATGATGGTGATGACTAGGGTCCTACCAAATTTACGGTCCGTATTGGTCAATTTCACGGTCACAGGATTTTAAAAATGTCATGATTTCAGATATTTAAATATTTCATGCTGTTGTAACTGTAGGGGTCCTGACCCAAAAGAGGTGTGTGTGGGCAGGTTACAAGGTTACTGTAGGAGGGTTGCGGTATTGCCACCGTTACTTGTGCGATGCTACTGGCGGCGGCGCTGCCTTCGGAGCTGGGCTCCCGGCCAGAAGCCGCCATTCTCCAGCCACCCAGCTCTGAAGGTAGCACAGAAGTAAGGCAGGCAGTACTGCGACCCTCTACAATAACCTTGCGACCCCCCGCGTGACCTTCTTTTGTGTCGGGGCCCCCGGTTTGAGAAATGCTGGTGAAATCTGTATGGCATAGGGTAAAAGTACACACAAGACCGGATTTCACGGGGGGAGACCAGATTTCACGGTCCATGATGCATTTTTCAGGGCTGTGAATTTGGTAGGGCCCTAATGGTGACTCTTACCTCCCTTGGTAAGAGACCTGTGGATTGCGCATGCAGCTGCTTCTGCTGAGAACAACAGGAACTGCTGTGTGCTGGGCCCCTTTGAAAATCTGGCCCTGCAGTGCCATGTAAGAGTGAAAGATGATTGCTCATTCCAGCACGTTGCTCTGTCAGGTGCTGTAGGACCCCTGTGACAGGTCCGGCTCAGACGTATTCCTGTACTGCTGCTCACCCTCCTCAGCAGGGCCTATTGTGATTAATTATGATTGTAGCACCTGGGAGCTCGAGTTATGGACCAGGGCCCCCTGGTGCCAGGCGCTGTACAAACAGAGAACAAAAAGCCCCTGGGGCTTAGAGTTTAAGTCGCTCAACTCCTCGTCTCCTCCTGCCTGTCTTGCAGGCAGCCAGCGGGCGATTTTCCGGCAGGCCATGCGGCACTGGGAGAAGCACACCTGCGTCACGTTCTTGGAGCGCAATGCTGAAGAGAGCTACATAGTGTTCACGCACAGGCCATGTGGGTGAGTGGGGCTGAGGCAGCTGCCGGGCGGGAGGTGGTTCTCGTTCACCAGAGACCAGGGGGACATTGTGCACGGGGCAGAATTGCCCAAACTGGGAACTGAGGCTGAGATTTTCAGGGGAGTTAGGCACCTACTTCACTTTGAAATTCAATAGGAGCTGAGCACCTTATTCTCATAGGGCCCCTTTGGAAACTCCAGCCTAACAAGTGAGGCAGCATTGCCTAGTGATTAAAGCGCAGCCATGGGAATTAGACCTGTGCTCTAATCCGCTTCTGACTTGCTGGGTGACCTTGGACACATCACTTTGCCACCCGGGACCTCCATTTCCACATCTGCCCAGTGGTGATAACAGTGCGGGCCTGCCCCCGCAGGGGACTGGGAGGACTCATTCTGTAAAGTGCTTTGAGATCCTCCGATGGAAGGGGAGAAAGGAGGGCCTTGGATTAAGAATGATGATTTTAATTATAAAAGACACTGGCAAATTTGGAATTCAGAGGAAAGGTGGCAGAAAATTATGATGAGCCAAGTTTGAAATGTGGGTGCCTGGCTTTGCAGTGCATACAAAGGGCCTGACTCTCCTCTCACACTGGTGTAACTCTGCTGAAGTCAAGTAGCTATGTGGTGTAAAAGTGAGGAGAGAATCAGGCCTCCAAGTTGCATGCAGCCCGTGGAAATGTTATTCTTTTCATTACAACAAGGCCTAGAAGTCACAATGTGTGTTGGAGCCTCATTGTGCTAGGTGCTGTACATGTACATAGTGAGAGTCAGTCCCTGCCCCCAAGAGCTTACAATCGAAATAGACAGGACTGGACAGAAAGTAGGAGGGGAAACTGAGGCATGGAACGGGGCAGTGACTTGGCCAAGATCAGCCAGCAGCGCAGTGGCAGAGCCAGGGATAGAACGCAGCTCTCTGGAGTCCCGCTCTAGTACCTTAACCACTAGACTGTTGGGTCACTGCTTGTGATCGTTCAGCTGTGACACAGCGATCCTTTCCAGAAGGCAGAGTGTGTCAGTGCTGTGCTCTAGCGCCAGGCTTGGGGGCTTCAGGCTCTAGGGCCAGATGTGGGAGGGATCCATTTGCTCAGAGGTAGGGGTGGACTCCTCGCCTGTGTGATGACACTCAGCTGCCGGTGAACAGAGTGGTGGCTTGTGGGAGCACTAATTAGGCCCAGTTAAGTATCTTGGCATTGAAACGCTGCCTAGCAGAATTTGCTCTGCTCTAGCTCAGTAGAAACTTTGGTCCTGATCCTCAAAGGGTATTTAGGGACCTAACTCTCATTGAAATAAATGGAACCTAGGCACCTAAATAACTTTGAGGGTCTAACCCTTTGTGCCTGATTAGGAATTTCTTTAAGGAGCTGGGTGCAAAGATCCTTTCAATATAGCAATACAAATTGGGGTTGCCCAAGTTGGCCCTCCTAGCAGGATAAGAGGAAACACTTTGCCACACAGTCACACTGTGGAACTCATTGCCACATGATATATTTGAGGCCAAGAGTTTAGGAGGGTCGGATATTTTTATATGGATAATAAGACTAGTCAGAGTCCTAATAGTAAGAAAATAATAAAACAAGAGCTCGGGAAGAGAAAGAAATCTTCATGCTTCAGGGCATGTACCAACCTCTAACTAATGAAGGTCAGGAAGAAACTTTTCTTGGAGGGCAGGTTATCACACATTGGCCTTTTGCAGAGTTTCGTACACCATCCTCTGAAACACCTGGTGCTAGTCACTGTTGGAGACAATGCTCTGGGCTAGGTAGAGCCCTGCTTTTGACCCAGTTAGGTGGTCCCTGTGTTCCTGTGATTCACAGACCCGTTTGTACACAGTGTGCATATGCCTGCAAATTGGAAAATTTGGTAGAATAATGAGGATGGATTCAAACAACCCAGTCTGATGGTGCTGATGAAGCAGCAGTGAAAAGTTGGTGGGGGATGTGATAGCTGTCTGCATAGTCTGTGAGGAAGGAGGAGAGTCCTTGGGGTGGGAGCTGAAATAGGATGAAATTAAGCAAGGGAAAATGCAGGCTGGCTCTCAGCAAATGTTTCCTGACAGGCAGATGTATCAGGCTGTGGAACAGCCTCCTCAGGGGAAGTGGTGGATTCTGCAGACCTTCAGCTAGCCTAGTGCAGGGATCAATTCCGGGCTGGCCAGGCTGGGTAGACAGGATGGGGCCAACCTGCTTTGTTCCATCTCCACATCAAGGCAGAGGGCAACTCTAGCTGGAAGGAGGGCTGCTCCCTGGCATGGCAGGTGCCGTGAGTGCTGGGGAGGCAGCTTTTGCTCGGAGCTCCCCAACCCAAGGGCTGGAGCCTCATGAATGCCGCCTTCTCCTCCTTGTATCTGCGTGTGGTACAAATGCAAGAAAGCGTGGTTATGAATTAAACCTCTGGGGCATAATATTTGGTTTAGCAGAGTCAATTCACGGAGGAGCCCTGGAACCACCCTCCTCACACAGCCAGATAGTAACCGCCAGGAGCCCTGCTCATTACCCAGGAATGAAGCCTCTTGGTAGGAGACCAGCAGGGACTTGGTGCACTGCAGAGGTGGAGGAGCAGGAGGGATGAACTTGGTCGTGCTCCAGAGCATCCCCTGTTGGCCAGCATCAGTAGCAATGCCAAAGCATGACTCTCTTAAGGTCCTAGGATTCTTTCGTCCCTTCGTTAAGTGACAGTGGGTTTAGCTTCTTGGTTGCTTGCTTTGTTCAGATCCAGTTCTTCCTCTTCCACCTCAGCCGTGCATAGCCATAGAATAAGGTGTGCTATGGAATGAGACAGCTGGATTCACTAGAAGCCTGCATACTGAGCTGAGAGCACTGAGGAGGTGCCCAGTACCTCACCGGATCAGGCCCTAAAGGATACATTTTACCTTGATTTGCTGTCAGCACATTCAGGCCTCCAAAAGTCGTGAAGAGGAGAAAGCGCCTCTGTCTGGCTACTCAGCCCAGTGTGGCTTTGGCCGACTCCACAAGTCTTTTAAGGAGGGGTGTAGACAAACGTAGGGTGTTCCCAGAGGATCCACCTCTCATCGCAGGGGAGAGAGAGACACGTCACAAAGTGTAAGATATTAGAACCATCACCCAGGAAACCTCCACGCATCCTGAGCCAGGGGGCCAGATTCTGACCCCGTTGGGAACTGGCCAACTCCCACTGAAGCCAATGAGTATTTTCCCCATTGACTTGAATGGGTGTATAGACCAGGGTGCGTCCAATGACTTCAGGGGAGTTAGAGCAGTCTGGCCCACAGAGTGCAGAGTTCTCCTGGCTGGCCCCAAGGGGCGGGTGCATCCTGGGGTTTGGTTCAGAGCAGCAACCAGCAGTGCGGATGCTCGTGCAGACCTCGTTGGAGCTCTTGGAGCCTCTGGAGTCTGGCCAAGGAGCCTTCCTGGTGGTATTTTGGCTCTTCTAGTTCCAGTCCCAGCCAGAGTGCAGAGCTACAGAAAGGAAACACAACTGATCTTAGGAGTTAACCCCAAACTGGTCCCAGGCAAAGATCCAGGCCAGGTTTTACTCCATCCGAACGGGTTCCCCCATCCCCACCTGGGGCAGCTCCCCCCACCCTGCTGATGACATTCACTTTTCCAGCTTTCACTTTTCCATCCCACAGGCAGCTGCAGCCTCAGCCCTGTGGGACATGCTGAGCCTTCCCAGTTTCCAACTAGACCCTACTCGAGTTGAAGTCACACAGGCTTTCATTTAAATAAAACCTGGGCAGGCCATTAAAAGTTCCCAGCAAGTAATGCTTTCCCATATGCGCTGCCTCTTGTGGAGACGTTACAGTGCTAACACTTATGGCCCCGCTGATTTCCAAACCATTCGAAGGGTCGTGATTTCCCCAGGGTCAGAGGGGGGACCCTCCCTTCTCTACCCAGCTCTCAGACGTGCCTCGGTCATGGGAGGAGGAGGTGGGGTATCCCCGCGAGCACAGGTTACTCCAGACCTTCCATCATGCGATTGCAGACCCCTGCCCATCTAGGATGACTGATGGAACCCTAACTCTAACCCCAGGCCACTTAGCGCCAGGGGAAGTGCATAGTGTTAAGGCCATTAACCCTTTGGAGGCTGGCATATCGGCATCTCCCCCTGGGCACTGCCCTAGGAAACGGCAGTGATCGAAGGGTTATGGAGAGTTGCTGATTTGGCTGGCTGATTTCTCATTCCTGCTATGCAGGGGGTTCAATGGGGCTTTTATTCCCCCTCCTCACGCATCCCAGGTGCTGCTCCTATGTGGGCCACAGAGGAGGGGGACCCCAGGCCATCTCCATTGGCAAAAACTGTGACAAGTTCGGCATCGTGGTTCACGAGCTGGGTCACGTCATCGGCTTCTGGCATGAGCACACGCGCCCGGACCGGGATGACCACGTGTCCATCGTCCGGGAGAACATCCAACCAGGTAAAGGCCCCTGCACTCCTCTCTTCTACAGTCCTCTCCACTGCCCTGTTCTGTTCTCCCCTTCCCTTCGTCCCCCACGCCCGGCACCCTCGAGGATGGGACTGGGAATTAGCTGGCAGTAATCAGCCCATGCTCGAGGAGAGAGCGCGAGACCAAGGACACGCATGGCTTATCCAGGTTCCCCTTCCCCACCCGCTGTCGCCCCCCTCCTTGCTTTATTCATGCCTCTGTCTCCCCCGGTTTCCGCAGGGCAGGAGTATAACTTCTTGAAGATGGAGCCCGAAGAGGTGGAGTCCCTGGGCGAGACGTATGATTTCGACAGCATCATGCACTATGCCAGGAACACCTTCTCCAGGTAAGAGTCCGAGGAGATGTTGCTTCATTCACTTGCTCAGCCCACATGCACACACCTGGCCTCTCCCACCGGAGCTTCATTGCGAACGCCACGCCTTGGGCCCGAGCCCTCTTCGATGCACTATGGACCTGCCACAGGGATGAGCCTCGCCCACTGCGTGAGACACACAGGCTAGGGTGAGATTCCCAGCTGGGTGCTCTCGGCTGGCTTGTTGGCTAGTTCAGGCTGGGATAATTGTCCCTGCTGCCCTGGGAAGAGGCTTGGGGGGGACCAGACGCCTCTCTTGGGGGATGGGGGTTAAAGAAGCCAGGGGATGCAGTAGGGAGGGAATTTGCAGGAGAAGGCAGAGAAAATTCCTTAACTCGTGCTTCTGCAGGTGAGCAGCTCCTGAGGAGCTGCAGAATTAGACCCCTAAGCCCAGTTCATTCCTGGAGGGATCCCTTGTCCGTATATGCCAGGTGATGAGCAGGCTGTGGCTCTAGGGAGGTTCACCATCTCCGCCCTCTGAGGGAATGTGAGGAGGGTACGCTCCTAAGGCGGCTGGACACAGACAGACCCTACCGGTCTCTTGCTCCCCAGCCCGCGCTGCCCAGTGTCCCCACACAAGCTCTCCCACAAGTCCTGGCCTGGATTAGGCAGTCGGGGTTGCTGACAGCATGTAGTAGCCAGAGAGAGCGGCCAGAGAGAGAAGCAGCCACCTTGGTCACGCGGCAGGAAGTCCACGGATGGCAGAGGAGGTGGGGAACTGGGTTGGGAGCTGCAGCCTCTAGCAGGGAAGCCTGCAGCCAAGGGCACTGAGAAGAGGAGGAAAAATCATCGTCTCAGGGAGGCTTGGTGCCTCTGGGACATTCCTCCAGAATCTCATCCTGCTCTAAGTCCTTGGTGGAGGCAGCGTCCTTCAGGGGCCTGTGCCAGACGGTCATTTGGGAGCAGCTCCTGAATCAGCCTGAGCTAATACTCCAGTAAAAGCCCATCCCAGGGCAGGCCCAAGCAAACAACAACTCTGTCAAAATAGGCCTGGCAGCACTTACAAGGGCTGGCCGCGGCCGGCTGCCTCCAAGGAGTCGGGAGTAGGAGTTGAGTGTTTACCTTTGAAAGGCAGGGGTTGTGCTGTGCTGGGCCTGGAAATCCCCCTCATCGCCCTGGGGAGAACGCTATGCTCTCCCAGGCTGCGCACACCTGCCTCCCACGCTTCCCTTCTTCATCCCTGATTCAGTCATTCTTCATCCATGGCAGTTGTGGAAAGCCATAGAATAGGGTGCCTAGGTACTAGCATGGAGAGACAGGAAGGCGAAATCAAAAAGCTCTGTTTAATAATGATACCCAGCTCTAAGATAACCATTTAGCTGTAGTATTGAGGCCTCTCCTGTGTCTTCTGCCCTGGCCAATGCAAGATTGTTCCCTGCAGTATATTCTCCAGGGTTTTTTCCCATCTGGGTTTCAATGTTTCAACTCGTGAGGCTCTTCCTCATTACCAAATGTTTCCTGCTCTTCAGCCCTAGTTTCTGCAGGTCAGGTGTATCTCGTCCCATCTCCCATGGCCATGAATGATTCTCCTACCCCCTCTGTGATCGCACCTTCCAGGGTTTGCAGCAGCAAATCTGGGGTCTGCTCCGAGGTGCATTGGAGCAGAGAGAGAGTGATGCCCAGAATGTATTCTCACTTGCAGCAAGCCCGTGTTTGAATCCTGATGAAATGCATGAGAAATCCCCTTAGGGGAAGTTTGCCTTCTGACACAGCCGCAGCCAGGGAAAGGGCTTTGAAAATACAAATCGCTAATTACTGTATCTCACGGATCGCTGGGAGCCACATCTGGATCGGCCGCCGCAGCCTGACTGCGCGGCGCCGCAGCCCACCTCCCAGCGGGTTGCGTCCTTGCATGCTATGAGCTGACAATGTCCTCTGCTGAGCCTGTGGGCTCCAGATCATCCCTCCTTTTGTTGCCGCCATTGGGCTTGTCAGTCTTTTCCCTGGGGAGGTTGGCTCGGCAGGTGTGTCCCAGGTTGTGAATTCCTTTCGGCCGGGCCCGTCGGTGCGCACTCTGCAGACGCGTGTCACTGCAGGCTACGAAGGTGCAGCTGGTGCAATTTCTCCTTGCTCTGTGTTTGTGTTGCTGCCTGGCGGGTTTCAGCCGGTACTATTGCCAGCTTCATCCACGCTGCCTGGGACGTGCTGCTGGGTCTTGCTTTCATAAGAGACACACAATGTTCCCCAGATGGCATGAACCAAACCACCTGTTATCTGTAATGGAGGCAGGTCCTTCTGGCTATTTACCATAGAGTGTAACAGGACAGGGGTCCAGATACACAGTCAGGCCTCAGTTCGCATGGGGGCTCCCTTCCTCTGCTGGGCATCAGCGGATGCAGTGTGATCAGCCAGGCTAAAGCCCCGATTCAGCAGGTGCAGAAGCATGCCCCCAGTCTGTTGCACTGATGTCAGCAGGATTACCTGGGTGCATAAAGCTGGGCAGGTGCTAAAGTGCTTTGCTGAATCAGAGCCTGCAGCGTCCTAACTAAGCACCTTGGAGCACTACCGGCTCACGTTTCCAAAAGTCGCTAGTTAGAGCAGCCTGAACCAATGGGAGGGGTCATGGTTCTATTCCCAGCTCTGCCACTGACAGACTGGGTGACCTTAGGCAAGTTGCTTCACCTCTCTGTTTCACCTTCCTTTTCTGATGTAGGCTGTAAACTCCTCTCAATGGTGCCCCAATCTCTACGTGCTACCATAATAATTTGAGGTGCTTTTGGTGCCCAACTCAGGACCCCTCTTTGCAGAGGTGTAGAGCACTCTCAGCTGCAATTTAGGGCAGTGGGGGATGCATGCATCCATCTCCTCTTAACTAGGAGAGGATGGAAAATCCAGGTGAATTCTGCAGAATTCTCCACCAGTTGGACACCAAGCCTTCAGGCACCCCGAAGGAGGGGAGGCTTTTGAACAGTGTCCTGCTGATCTGGGAAGCTGGACATCTGCCCATCGCTGGGTGAAGTGGCATCTGCAGAGCCACAGCAATCCTGACTGCCGAGAGGTCCTGGCCCTCCATCAAGAACTTTGCATAATCACGGTTGCTCGGCACATTTTTTTTTTCTCCTTAATAAAAAAGCCTGGTACTTTCACCCTGCCCTGCAATTCCGTGAAAGTTGGGCCCTGGAGGCTCGATATGGGGCAAACGCTTGGGCTGCTCCCTCATGATTCATATTCCCAGGGTCATTGGCAACTCGCCACATGGTTACTCACTGCGGAGCCGGCTCTGAAATTTCATCACTTATTTTCCATCTCCAGCCAAAGCCTTTTGAGGAGGAAAAAGGCTGGACATGGGGCATCCCCTAGGATGATTTTCCGCACATGGTGCTGCTGCTGGTAGAGAATGTCCCATCTGCCTTGCCTTGTGCTGCTCTTTTAAATTCTGTTGCCTCTCCCGTCTTTGCTCTGGCTGCCAGAAGAGGGTCCCTGCCAACTGTGTGAAACGTGTAACAATAACTCCACGGGGCCAGGAAAGCATGCCTGAAGATCGCTCAAGATGACAGGATGGAAACTATAGAGAAATAAAAGCCCCTCCTCCCCCTCCCTCCGCATGCTCCCCCTTCCAGATTTAAACACGTCCATATGGTAACAGGAGCAGGGAAAGATTCCATTCATTAATGGCAGAGTCCCGACCCATGGGGGTGGGGGGAAGAGAGAGAGCCCAAGCTGCTTGCACAGCCTCTCTCTGTCTCAGTGCCTGGTTCTCCTTCTTTTTAATTTTCTTCCATTCCCTCTTCCTCTCGTTCTCTTTCATTTTCTCTCTCTCGGGGTTTGTCTACACTGCCACAGTGCTTCAGGCCTGGTCTGCACTGGAAAATGAGGTCGGTTTAACGACGACGTCGGTCGGGGTGTGAAAAAGCCATACCCTGGCGTGGGGTAGTTACACTGACCTCTCGGAGAGGTGGATTAATGACCGCGATGGGAGCGGTTTCCCCATCGCTGTCGTAACCCATCTCCCTAAGAGGCAGTAGCTAGGTAGATGCAGGAATTCTTCCGTTGACCTAGCGCCGTCTGCCCCAGGGGTTAGGTCAATATAGCCTCATCCTAAGTTCCCTCTAAGCTGTCCGGCCGTGCAGCTGCCTCTTAGGCCTTACACAGGGCTCAGGGCTGTAGCTGGGAGAGGTGCCCCTCCCGCCAGCCCCAACATGGACCTGCCGCAGCCGGGAGAAAGGAGCCCCTCTTTTGGCCTGGCTCAGTCCAGCCGGAGCTGCCGCAGCCAGGGAGAGGCGCCTCTCCCCCAGCCCCGAGCTGCTGCAGCGAGAGGGGGCTGAGGGGGAGTCCTCTCTCCCCACCGCAGCCCCTGGGCAGCCTTCAGCCCAAACCCCACATCCTCTGCCCCACCCCAGAGCCCGCACCCCAACCCTCTGCCCCAGTCCTGAGCCCCCTCCCACACTCCAAACCCCTCAGCCCAGGCCAGAGCCTTCACCCCCAGCCAGAGCCCCCACACACCCCCAACCCTCTGCCCCAGTCCTGAGCCCCCTCCCAAACCCCTCATCCCCAGCCCCAGCCCTCCCCCGAACCCCAACCCTCTGTCCCAGCCCTGAGCCTTCACCCCCAGTCAGAGCCCTCATCCTCCCAACCCTCTGCCCCAGCCCTGAGCCCCCTCCCAAACCCATCAGACCCGGCCCCACCCCAGAGCTCGCACCCCCAGCCAGAGCCCTGAGCCTCCTCCCACACTCCGAACCCCTCTGCCCCACCCCCACCACATTAATTTTGTTATGTGCACCAATATGGAGGTGTTGTGTGACACCTCCATATTGGTGCACATTAGCCTTTAGCCTGCCTAGCAGCCTGTGGGCACTATGGAATTTACTCCCTGTTGAGTTTGCTTCTGAGAAGAGGCAAGAAATATAGACGCCAAAGCATGGGGCGTAGGATGGGCCAATGCTGTGTCTGTATTACACTTTGGGCCCGATCCTGCTCCCGTTAAGGTTGTTGGGGAAACTGCTGTTGTCCCAGGATCGGGCGCACTGGCTTATCAGAATGGGGGGGTGTTCATCTCTTTGGTTTGGGCCCCAGGGGAGGCCCTCCAGGAAAGCTGAGTGCAGGAGCCTTGCCCTTCGGGATGGTGTGTCTGTGGGGAAGATCCTGCCTTCTTCCTGGACAGCAGTTGGATTAGATGGTGTGAGAGCCGAGGGGCTTCCCAGCTGGCATCCTGCCGTCCGCCTTGGTGATGGGGAGTGAAGCTGCTTCCCTGACATGCTCCTGTTTGTGGGATGAGCTCAGAGCAGAGGTGGGATAATGCCCTCAGATCACAGCCTGGCCCATGAGCAATCCCTCTCCACTCTCCCTTCAGGGCACTCCGGTGGTTTTGGTCTCCGGTGATGACATAAGCTTCACCCGCCCCGCTCCGCCCGGAGGTTCTCCCAGCATGTCTTGGCTGCCCTGCTTGCTGGTGGCTGGGTTTCATGACAGTGTATTTTCACGTTTGGTTGTGAAATGGCGAAGGGCCATGGGGAGCTGCCATGTATAGCTGCTGCTGTCTGGTCAGGATTATGCATTGGGTCACTCCAAAGGCACATACTTCATGTAATCAGTGTCAGAGATGGAACTAGAACCCAGGACCCCCTCTGCTCTCACCACTAGATCCCACTCCCCTCCCAGAACTAGGGATAGAACCCAGGAGTCCTAACTCCCAACCCCCTCTGCTCTAACCATTAGACCACATTGCCCTCACAAGACCCACCCTAATTGGGGGATGGCAAAAGCCCACCCCAGCCCTGCTGCTCCCACTGCACCCCTGGTCTCAATCTCTGACTGGCAGATGAGTTAGCTGCACCATCCCCCCCACCAGCTGCATGCAATCCTATTCTTCCATTGGTACGGGCTTCCCGCCTGTTTGACTCACTTCCCTTCACATATTCAAGGAGCACTTTAATTACAGGGGCGTGTGAACTGTTTTTACAGCTTGCCCCTTTTTTCCCTAGAACAGAGCTGAGCTCTGCCTGGAATTTTACAGCTGTGCCACCCTTCTAGGGGCGTGGTGTGTGACGCCCACACTGAGTCCCAGGGGAGGAAGCAAGCCCACATATTAGAGAGTTCCGACTCAGCTGCCTTGATGTGGTCCCCACAAGGCAGGCCAGATCCGGCACAGACAGGGTCGTGACCGGCCCCCCCAGCTGCGCTCAGCTAGGAGTGCTGCTGCTGCTGCGCGCTGTACTCCTCCTGCTCCAATTTCAGCCCCCTCCCCTCAGCACCTTTCCCCACACTGTCATGATTGTTACCCCTGGATGGTTGATTTAAAGCCATGTGTTTGTTACGGTCTCCTGTCAGCCTGGCCCAAAGCAGTGCAGCTCCTCCAGAATTGTCCCCCTCCTTCACCCTGAGCTGCTGCCCCAGCTCCATCAAACTTCCCTCTGGTTGATAATCGACGATATTGCTGACCGTAGCAATGCTAATACGATGTATAGCGCTATGGTGCTATAATATTAATACTGCTATTCACAGAATCATAGAAGATTTAGGGTTGGAAGAGACCTCAGGAGGTCATCTAGTCCAATCCCCCTGCTCAAAGCAGGACCAATCCCCAACTAAATCATCCCAGGCAAGGCTTTGTCAAGCCAGGCCTTAAAAACGTCTAAGGATGGAGATTCCACCACCTCCCTAAGTAACCCATTCTAGTGCTTCACCACTCTCCTAGTGACATAATGTTTCCTAATATCCAGCCTAGCCCTTCCCCACTGCAACTTGAGACCATTGCTTCTTGTTCTGTCATCTGCCACCACTGAGAACAGCCGAGCTCCATCCTCTATGGAACCCCTCTTCAGGTAGTTGAAGGCTGCTATCAAATCCCCTCTCATTCTTCTCTTCTGCAGACTAAATAACCCCAGTTCCCTCAGCCTCTCCTCGTAAGTCACGTGCCCCAGCCCCCTAATAATTTTTGTTTCCCTCCGCTGGACTGTCTCCAATTTCTCCACATCCCTTCTGTAGTGGGGGGCCCAAAATTGGACGCAATATTCCAGGTGTGGCTTCACTAATGCCTAATAGAGGGGAATAATCACTTCCCTTGATCTACTGGCAGTGCTCCTACTAATACAGCCCAATATGCCATTAGCCTTTTTGGCAACGAGGGCACACTGCTGACTCATTCAGCTTCTCATCCACTGTAATCTCAGGTCCTTTTCTGTAGAACTGCTGCTTAGCCAATACTGTGAATACTACTCATAAGTTGCAACACTACTGACAATAGTTGTAGAGAAACAACTACCAATGCTCCTGCTTGTACTAATACTACAAATGCAGTAATACTACTAAACATTTCTAAGATAGTTTTCAATACTATTGATAGGAGTATTAATGCTGCTTCTAATACTAATATGTTGATTAGTCCTAGCTCTAATATGCAATGCTACTTGTAATACTGCTCTACTAATACTACTATAGTAACAGTGCTAGTGTGGTTTCCCTGCAGCCTTTAGGGCCGTTACTGTATGATCCTGTGGTATGAGTTCTACTCCTCTCGCCTTACTCGGTGCTTTTCCTTCCCATCTGCTTCTCCATCCACCTTTCCTCTTCCACCCACTTGGTCCTAAAATCTCCCACAATGAAGCTGCGCTGTCTCCTGAGCGGATGACTTGTGTACTTCTCCCCTCTTCACTCCGCCAGTCATTCCAGGAAAAAATTGGGCTGAATTTTTGTGGCACCTTCTTTGCCTGTGTGGCCAGTTGGGGTCTGGGCCATGTTCATCTCTGGGATAACTCCACTGGCTCCAGCCTCTCTCCAAGCACAGTGAGTGGGGTTTGCTGTGGCTGCGTACAGCTTGGACACGAGCAGACCTGGACTCTCACTGGAACGGGTGAGCCATGCCTGCCGAGCCTCACTTAGGCTCTCAGACTGGGCCTGGGCATGCTACAGAGAGGAGGGCAAGAACCTTCACTGCTCTGCAGCCAGTTTGGGCAGCCGGGGAGCCCTGCATGGAGCCCATGAAATGTGAATTTCTGCCCCCGGTGCCGCTCTGCTCTGGAGGCCCCAGGGGAGCTGAGTAGCTGGCATCATCCATTCCCCTCACCCCTCTCTGCTCTTGTTCCAGGGGGGTTTTCCTCGACACCATCAAGCCCAAATACAATGTGAACGGGGTGGTGCCCCACATCGGCCAGCGAACTCGGCTGAGCAAAGGGGACATAGATCAGGCACGCAAGCTTTACAGATGCCCAGGTAAGCACCACTGGCTACTCAGTATCCAAGGTGGGGGTAGGGTAGGTGCAGAATATACATCTGCCTGCTGGGATCAAGGGCAAAAGAGCAACATAGAAACCAGCTACACTAACCTGACCTGATACATTACTATTATTGCTGGTATTACGGTAGGATCCAAGATCCCAGTTGAGTTTGGTGCCCTATTGTGCTAGGTGCTGTACATACGCACAAGTCAGGGACAGTGCCTGCCCTGAAAAGCTTGCAATCTAAATAGAGGAGGCAGACAAAGAGTATTATCCCCATTTTACAGAAGGGAAACTGGGGCACAGCGAGGTCCATTGCAGAGGCAGGAATTGAACCTTGGAACCCAGGAAACCTTAACCACATAACCCTCCCAGTTGAAATTGTTCAAATTTTGAAATTTCCACCGAAAAATTAATCCGAATTTCAAATTTTTGACCAAAAAAATTGACAGTTTTTTTCACCAATTCTCCCTGGTTTTCAAGCAACCATGGAGTGACTAATTTTTTACACAAATTTTTTTTTACATAACTTCAAACAAAAATAACAACACCAGGGAAATAAATAAATAGAGAGAGAGAAAAAAAAATTTAAAAAACCAAAGCCCAGTTTAAATACACACTACTGTGACTGCAATGAGAATGTGGCATGCATTCTTTACAGGTCTGTAGTGTGTGTTTATTCTAGCTAATCCACACACCTATTTTGCTTGTCTCCTAGCTGCATGAATGTAAAATCTTTGGTAAGGACGACTCAGAAAGGAGTTTAGAGGGCAGAAAATGAGTCAGTGACCCGTAGGGAGTTCTACTGGGAATGGAATCAGTCTCCAGTTTGGTAATACCAGCTGGAGTAAGCTAAGCCTAGTGTCCCAACTCCTTCTTTGTGTGTTATGTCCCCTGGGTTCTGACATCATGTTCTGATCTGACCGCTTCCCACTGCTTTATGAATGGAAATAGCATGACATAACCCAGGTCTGAGAGCCCAGTCTGAACCGACTTCTCCCATCTTCACCAAGGCTTTGGAGACCGTCCAGCCATCCCCGGCTCTGGCGCCAGTAATTAAACAGATGTCAGAAAAGAAGGGAGGGACAAGTAGTCAAGAGAAGAGCCAGGAGTGTGAAACTTCGGGTTCCCATTTGACTCCTGAGTCCTTGCTTGGCCTGGAGATCCCAGACAACCGGCCTCGCTCGCCCTCTGTGTTCATAGAGAGGTCAAAGGCTTGTAAACAGAATGGGCTTGTTTTTCCACCCAGGAGTTCAGTGATTGCAGCGGGAACATTTCTGAAGGGAATGATGAGTCAGTGCCAGGGAATAGGGGGTGGTGCAGCAGAGTGGGAGCTCCTGGCAGAGCTGAGTGTGTGGGGAGCACGGGGCTCGAATTGAGGTGCATTGACGGAGGTGGGGTGGGTAGCCCAGTGCTGGAATAACAATGGGTGCAGTGGGACAGGATTGAGGTGCTCCGGCAGAGTTGTGTGTAGGGAACTTGCATCCCACCCTTGTTTTACCTGGCTCTAACTGGTGCTGATCACTCTGGGGGACCACTCCATTTCCCCTAAATACAGTCAAAACAGAATGAAAATAAAGATGATAAAAATCTGCTGTGTCCCGAGCCCTAGAGGGGGCCTTTCTGCTGCTTTCTCTGGAGCCCACCTGAGAGAGGTCAGCAAGCTCCGTTATAAACCGGGGCCTTACGCGTTACAGCAAACGGAGGATGTTACAAAGAACCAAAGCATGTGTCAGGCAAACAGAACGGGGCTCTGGAGTGCCACCCACGAAAAATAGCCGTGGAGACACATGCCTTGAGACAGGTGTCTCACCAGCCTCCCCCCACTCCCAGCTGTTGATGGAGAAGACAGGCTGGCCAACAGCTGTCAGTCTCCTGTCTTCCCTGGGGCTTCTTGCAGGCATCAGAGTGAGTATCTTCCTGATGTGCATGGTGTGACCACGTGGCCTAGCCGGCTGCGGAGGCGACGGGGTCAGTAATCGGAATATTGTTCGGCAATGTCAGTGAGAATGAGTCGATTTTGCTGCAGTTGTCCATGGCTGTGGGGGAGACCGTTGAATCTCCTAACAAGTTAGAATTGGCTGCCTCATTGCGCTCGACATGTACGTACACATAAGAGATGGCCCCTGTCTCAAGGTGCTCACAATGTAAATAGACAAGACAGACAAAGGAACAATTGACATCCCCGTTGTACAGATCCGAGGCACAGAGAGAGAAGGTCAGTGGAGTTACTCCCAGTGCAACCTGAGATCTGAACCTGGCCTGTGAGCTGAAGAACAATGCTGTGTAAGAGCCGGGGCGTCTGGGTTCTATTCCTGCCTCCGTCACTAACTGGGCTTGAGCAAGTCATTCCACTTATCCGTGCCTCAGTTTCCCCATCTATGAAATGAGGGTAATACCCAGCTCCTTGGGCTAGAGGGGAGTGGAGTGCAAGGTTGAATTCATCAATGTGTGCAAAGTGCTTTAGGATCCTCAGGTGAAGGTGCTAGAAATGGGTAATGTATGGTAGATGCTATGGTGACAGAAGCATTACAAATGTGTGTGATATCTAAGTACACTACAGACAACAGACCGAGATCCAGAAATCTAGATGGACCCTGACTCAGGACAGGAGCAGACCCTGCAGAAATCCCTGCTGCTTAGAGATCATTTTAACAGTGGAATAAAATGAGACATGTGCCTTATTTTTCCTTCTTTATAATGGAGAAGGAAGCCTGAAAGGAGGTTTGTTTGTGTTTTATTTTGTGTTTTGTTTTGTTGATTAATCACATAAGTAAGGAGGAGTGACCGCTCTTCTTCTGTTGTTTGTTTCTTTGTTTTAAATTGAAATTCGGGTCTGATCTCAGGTGGAAGGCTCTATGGAGGACTGGAGAACTAGGGAGAACTATGACATAACATAGGCAAGGAAAGCACAAGTTGGGCAACTGAGTGGAGAAGGGATTTTTAGTCAAATACCTTAGAACTTTTTTGTGCCAAATTGTCTCCTTGTATAGATGGACACAGCTCCATTGGCTTTGCTGGAGTGTTACCCTATTGCCCTTTGTTTATCATTAGTTCCTGTTTAACTCCAGTGACTAATTGGCCTTTTTGGAGCAAGGAAGTCTTTGTTAAACATACAAGACTGTGCCTGGCCTTTGCAGTGAGAACACCCCGGAGACCTTCCATAAGTTCTCCAGCCAACTCAGGGCAGAGCAGAGTTGAAATTGCTCATATTTCTAAGATTCGAAACCAAGCAGGGAAAATTATTATTAAAAAGAGTCCAAGCCTCCTTTTTCCATGGGAGGGACAGGCTCAAACCCCAATTCTGAAATTATCTTTTACATTTCACCTTTAATCTTGCTCCATCAAAATAGTCCCCAGTGCCGGCTCCGCGCTCAGGGAGGCGGGGAAGGCTGTCTTGGCCCGTGGACAGCAGTACTGAAGTGCCTCTGCGCTTCGCCACAGCCGACTAGATCATGTGGCTTCCAGATGGTAGTGCTGGGCTAGCTCCAGGTAGTGCTAAGCAGTAAACCTGTCATGGACCCAGCTGGCTGGCTGGCCACGGCATGGCGTGGCAGGGTGTGTGTGGGGAGGAGCTTCCTACCCTGATGGAAGCAGGGCTGCCACGGGGGCATGAGTGCAGAAGCAGCTCCTGGAAAACCTTAATTGGCACTTGGATGCAGCTCACCCCTGGCTGGGTTTGAGGCTCTGGCTTGGTGGCTATTGGAGCTGGAAGGCAGAGGAAAATTGTTAATAGGAGAACGTTCAATCCATGGTGCTCTGCTGGAAAGGCTGAGACTTAAGTGAGAGGTGGTGGTGGGGTGGGGGGTGACACAAAAACTCTTGTAAGGTTTAATTTTCCATCTGAAAGTTGGGACTTCTGTTGCTGTGGCAACATGGCACCAGGTTGGGTTGCCATGGCTACTTGGGAGCTTCAGTCCAGGCTATTGATTTGATTGGGGGGGTGAGGGGGATGCATCTTAAAAAGACCAGTGCTGCTATTTGGGTGACAAGAAGCAAAGCCCAGAGACAAAAGACGGAGATTTTCCCTTGGAGCAACGCAGCCAGAGGGGTTGGGGGAATGTTTTAGCACTTCCAAACCTGATGTTTAACTTCTGCAGGAATGCAGGGTCAACTCCCAGCCAGGTTTCAAAGTGGTAGCCGTGTTAGTCTGTATCAGCAAAAACAACGAGGAGTTTGGGACAGTCCCGATTTTTGGGTCTTTTTCTTATATAGGCTCCTAGTACCCCCCACCCGCTGTCCCGATTTTTCACACTTGCTGTCTGGTCACCCTAAGTCCTTGTGACACTTTAGAAACTAACACATTTATTTGGGCATAAGCTTTCGTGGGCTAAAACCAACTTCATCAGACGCAAGGTGATTCAGCCCAGCTAAGGGGGATAAATTGTCCCCTGTGCGATGTGCTGGCTGGGGAGGGGGTCTTTGGGATGGGATCTTTGAAAGCCGCTGGTTGTTGAGCCTGATCCAAACATCCCTAAACTTTGCACTCAGATCTTGCAGCAGCCTCCCTCTGGATGGGACGCCATGAGCGCTACCAAGGAGCAGAGCGTGCACTCTGGCAGTCCAGAGAGGCAAGCCTGGCCCAATTCTCTGTACAGTAACTGGGAGCCCGTTGTGCTGTGCTGTACGGTCCTGTGGGAGCACTTCCCGGGCTGCAGAGTGCACCCTCTCCTTGGGCCCAGGACCAGCTCCCCAGCACACCTTCAGTGCTTTAGTGGTCCAGGTGTTGAGCCATTTCCTATGGGCACTTGCCTCCCTTGCCCTGTGCTCCCTTGGAATGGGGCTCAGGGTCTAAAGGAGCCTCCAGTCCCATTACAGCCTCAGGAGCCCGGGCTGTTCAGAGCTGCTGGGCCCACAGAAGGAGGCTGGAGTCCCCGGGACAGCAGGGCAAGAGCAAAGAGCTTTGGGGTATACCCGGCGCACGTGTGAGGTTCACCTAGTTTTGTATCCAGACCACAGACCGGCCAGAACGCTGGGAGTTCAGAGTCAGACCCCAAGCAGGCCCTGGGGTTTCTAAGGTTCCCTATAGCTTTAGTCCCCCGCCATTATCCCAATCCATATAATCCTTCCGAAGAAACCGGCCCACAGGCAACCCTGCGACCATCCCCCACTCGCACCAAGCTATTGTTCAGGAGCTCTTCCTGCACCTAGACTCCTGCCCTCCTCCCACTGCTGGTCTTCCTCCCTGATACAAACCTGGCAGCTCTGGACACTTCTTTCCACCTGCTGCTGCTAGTGGTACCCAGCCTCCCCAGAGGTGCTGGAACTAGGAGTGCTGGGGGCGGGGGCTGCCGCACCGCTTGGCTTGAAGTGGATTCCATCACATCACCGTTTGATTCAGTGTCTCTCAGCACTATACAAATTGTTCCAGCGCCCCAGCCCACCCGGCCGTACAGCTCCTCCAAGTCCTGTCACAAACCCTTTCAGAAGCCTTGGCTCGTCATGCACCTTGAGAATACATGCCAGTAACACGTCCCCGCGTGTGTTTCCACTATAGCCAGGAGAGACACTAAGTCAGCCAGCCCGGATACCTTCTGCTCACGCTCACAGAGCTGGCAGGGGGAGGGTTGCAGATGGAAAACTCAAGGCACTGCTTTTGGGAGGCGGGTAGTGCTGGAGTTGGAAGCTGGCAAGGGCAACCCTTTTCACAGTGGGAGCAAGTAGCTTGGATCCAGAGTTTGATAGGTCGTTTGTCCGGGGTCTTCCTACCCTTGTGCTGGACTTGGGGGAAGACTGGAATAAAATTCTTTCATTTCTCCGATTTGGATGTTTCTTACCCCCGATTCATCTGCCTCCCTCACTCCCTGCCCCGGCAGATTTATGGGGGCGTGGGTGGCAGTCCCTGGGCATTTGTTCCTTCTGACCCAATCTGTTGTTGAAAGAGGGGGCTTCTTGTGAGGGAAGCGATGATTCGACTGGGTGCTGGGGGTGGCTTTGCTGCTGGGTTTTTAACCCTCCGCCCTTTCCTGTTTTGTTCCCAGCCTGTGGAGAGACCCTCCAGGACAGTCAGGGGAATTTCTCCTCCCCAGAGTTCCCCAATGGATACCCTGCACACGTGCACTGCGTCTGGAGGATATCGGTCACACCAGGGGAAAAGGTACCTGCTCTCCAGAGCCTACCCCAAAGTGTCTGGGGTGGGGCGCACGGTTGCAAAGGGCTGGGGGTGAAGGGATTAAATGAGGGAAATCCAGGTGTTGAGTGGTGCTTTTTTTTCCTTGTTCCTCCCTCTTCCTAGTCCCCTTTTCCTTTCTCCATCTCTCCCCCGCTCTCGCTCTCCTTCCTCTTTCTTCCCCATTTTTCCCTTCCTGTCTTTCACTCTCTGTCCCTTTTCCCTCTCCCCTCTTTATCGTCTTCTCAGTAGCGCCCCCTGGTGGAGCACTGAATGTAATGCCATACAAATCATCACCTTCTCTCCTTCCACTCCTTTGTGCCCCTTGTGTTGTGGTTCCTTCCCCCCCCCCCCCCCCCCCCCCCACTCCTTTCCCATTGGCAGGTCAGCCCCAGCTTCCAGCGCGCAATGTGGTGTTCACTTTCTTATGGCAGCACCTCCCCTCTGGCTGGCTGGCTGGCTGGGATCCCACGTTCTGGGAACTGTCTCAACAGCCGCAGCTATTTAACTGCATGCTCCCCAAACTCCACTGCACGGCTCTGCCTTACCGAGGATCCCCTGGAAGGCTCTCGATACGGAGCACAGGGCAGGGAGCAGAAATGGGGCGCAGAGCGGGAGTGGGAACCGCTCCTTTGCTGCGCCCCATTGGAATGTTACCTCCTCCTCCAGTCTCATGCTTTCAGGGTCACCAGGCTCCTATCACTTAGGGATGGGAAAGGCCAGTAGAGCATGCGCCTTCAACAGTGGGTTTGGGACCATCCTCCCCTTCCCATACTGCCAATAGGAGGGGATCGGAAAAGGTGTGAATCGCTGCGTTAGAGCTGTCAGAGCCGTTAACTCTTTGGGGCAGGGACTGTCATGCTGTTCTGTATCTGTACAGCGCCTAGCACCGTGGGGTCCTGGTCTATGGATGGGGCTCCTAGGTGCAATCGTAATACAAATCGATAATGATCATTAGAGCACTGAGCCTATCCCCCTGCAAGGACAGCGTACGAGCCCCAGAGCAGGGACATCACACTGATGTGCTGCTTTGCCTTTGGCTGTGGCTGCCTGTGTGGGAGGGGCAGTGGGAAGGTCAGTAGCCAGCAGCTGGTGCCTCTTGGGGATCCGAGTGCTCCTCCCCAGAGTGGGGGTCACCGGAGAACAGGGGCGGTTCGGGCCAGGACCCAGCCTGCTACTCGGGTCACAAGCAGTGGGGACCTTACTCTTCAAACAGCCTGGTTCTCCCCTTTACCCTCCAGCCTGTGTAGCCGGGCACTATGGTTCAACCCTCCCTTTCCGCCCTGCTGTGCTGCCCACTCAGTAATGGGATGGCCACACGTTCATGCCAGCCGGCGATGGAAAAGGCCTTGTGGGCCATCCCCAGCGGGGGTTAGCGCAGAGGCGTGGGCTATTCCCTGGGGCTTTGGCCAGCCTGTTGGAAATGTCCCAAGTGCAGGGGGTCTCCCAGCACTTGCCTGGAGAGGGACTCGGAAAGATCTCTCCTTTGGGAAGCTTCCCCCCCGCCCCCTATGATCTGCCTGAAGGCCCAATCCAAAGCCGGCTGAAATCACTGGGAAGGCTCCCAACGAGTTCAAGGGGTGTTGGATCAAGCTCTAATTGCGCTTCTTGTTCAACTTTACCCCATTCCTCTTAGTCAGACGCTCTAAAGTTCGCCATCCCCCCCACCCTGGCCTTGCTGTTTTCTGCCTGTGAGTCGTGCCAGCAGACGGCTCTCTTGGCTTTCCATAGTTAGCAGCTAGCCAAGCTAAGCAGCTCTACGTATTTAGTGCCTCTGGCTGCCATATCTCAATGCAAGCACCTATCCATCCCTGAGCCCTCCAAGACTTTGGAGAAGGACCCAGGTCTGACAATGGCCGCACTTGGGTTGAGTTGTGATCTGGAGCCAGGCTCTGCTGTCTAGGCCCGTTTCTAGCTGGAGGAGTTAACCAGTGGAGCTTTACGCAAAGTCACGATTGCCTGAGTTGGGGCTTCATCATAGCTTGGGCCAGGTTCATGGTTCTCTCACATGAACAGCCTAATGGTGCTTGCCTGGGGTGATCACAATAACGGATGGGCCTTGGGCTAGCCACAGTGCAGATGCTCTGCTTTCTGAAGTTTGGGCCTGTGACTAGTGATTTGGGGGTACCTCACTTGCTAGCTTCCCAACTTGAAGTGCCTGAATGGGCCGTGGTTTTCAGACAGTGCTGAGCATCCCCCTCTGCAAGTCGGGCCCCCTGTAGGGTGTTTTGTCACTTTTGGGTTCACTCACCCACCCCTGAAGCCTGTTGGAGGGAGATGACTGGAATGGAATAATGATCTCCTGGATGGGTTTGAACCTGGAAGCTTCAGTACTGCAGCAGAGACTAATGCCACATCAGCTAAAGGAGTAACTCTGTGAGCTGGCACCAGTAGTAGGCTATTATCCTGTCATGGACTAGCCATCAGAGGGGGGAGGAGGCTCTCATTTGGTCAGTGTGTTACCATAGGGCCCCTCCATGGGGGGAGTTTAATCTCTGCTTGTTTTCCCTCTCAGATCATCCTGAACTTCACGTCCCTGGATCTGTACCGAAGCCGGCTGTGCTGGTATGATTACGTGGAGGTGAGAGACGGGTTCTGGAGAAAGGCCACACAGCGAGGTAACCAACAGGAATCTTGGGCAGGCGGGCCAAGCTATGCTGTGCTGCTGGAAGTCAGTCCCTCTAATGACCCCTTCCTCCACCATTAACTCCCAGCTCCAGTGATGCTCTCCCTCCCTGCATTCCCCGCCTTCTCTTCTTTATTTGCTTGTGGCAAGGAACTTTCTCCAGTGATGCTGAACGATCCACATGCCGTCAGCCAGAGTAGGCAGAATAACCAGTGTCTTGGGCCTGGTTTTCCTCTCACTCACCCCATTGGTTTAAATGGGGTTAATCCCAATTGACATGAGTGTGAGATCAGAAACTCACCCAGAGAATCATAGAGACATAAGAATGGCCACACTGGGCCAGACCAAAGGTCCATCTAGCCCAGTATCCTGTCTTCTTACAGTGGCCAATGCCAGGTGCTTCAGAGGGAGTGAACAGATGTGATCATCAAGTGATCTACCCCTGTGACCCATTCCCAGCTTCTGGCAAACAGAGGCTAGGGACACCATCCCTGCCCATCCTGGCTAATCGCCATTGATGGACCTATCCTCCATGAATTTATCTAGTTCTTTTTTTGAACCCTGTTATTTTCTCGGCCTTCACAACATCCTCTGGCAAGGAGTTCCACAGGTTGACTGTGCGTTGTGTGACAAAATACTTCCTTTTGTTGGTTTTAAACCTGCTGCCTATTAAACATCAATGAATCATCTAGTCCAGTGTTTCTCAACGACTGGTCTGGGGACCAGCGTCAGTCCCTGAGATCTCCCTGACACAGTTTAGAAAGGCAGCGAGCCGGTCTCTGGTATGAAAAAGGTTGAGGAACACCAACTAGTCCATCCCCCTCTGCCGAGGCAGGATTAAATCTACCTAGATCACCCCAGACAGGTGTTTGTCTAGCCTGGTCTTATAAACATCCAATGATGGCGATTCACGCGCCCCCCGCCCCCCCCCGCCATGTTCACCCACATCTTCCAAGTGCTTTGCAGATGAAGCGAACACAACTCTGTCGACCTCAATGGAGTGACCCCTGCATGTGTGAGCACTGCATGTGACCATGAGCAGATTAACCTAATCCACACGACCCATCTGGCAGGCAGGCGAGTCAGTCTCCCCATTTTGGGAAACAGAGGCACAGAGAGACACGATGGGCCAGATTTTCCAAAGATCTCGGCCCTCATGTGCAAAACTCTTTTGACAAATCCGGCCCTCGAAGACTCGCCGAGGGTTGCACACCGAGTCAGTGCTGGGAACAGAACCCAGGAGTTACTTGATTGCTAGTCCCTGGCTTGACCACTAGCCCTTGTTGCCTTTAAAAAAAAAAAAAGGCTGATTCAGTCTTATGGCTGCACAAGCCATTTTCAACCAAGCAACGTAGGGGTCTGCAGAGTTCCTTATCCAGGAACAAACTGGGTTTCCCCAGGGGAGGGCCTTTCTGGTAACTTGCTCTAGCCCCAGAACTTGATCTCTATGACAATGATGACATAAATGTTCCCCAGAATTCCACATCCTTGCATTCTGGGCCACTTCACACATCCCCCACCCCCGAACCATTAGATGTTTGTGAAATTGCCATGGAATGGCCATTTTCCCATCCAAAACTGGCCGCGTTCCAGTGCCAATCCGGTATTGTAGGGAAGCGAGGTTGCCTTGCCAAACGTTTTGCTTCACAACTGCAGTGCAGGGAGCAGAGGGTGTGAGCCGCTGCCAGCCGGCAGTAAATGCCATCGAGAGAGACCCAATAAAGCACGTGTCCTTCTCCAGGTAGGTTCTGCGGGAATAAGCTCCCCGAGCCCATCATCTCCACCGACAGCCGCCTCTGGATTGAGTTCCGCAGCAGCAGCAACTGGGTCGGCAAAGGGTTCTTCGCCGTCTACGAAGGTAGCGGGCTCTCCCCTTGGGACTGGCTGGGTCGCTCGTGCTGGTGTGGGGCGGGAGGTGACTCCAGCGGGGAGAGATTCCACACAGTATCTCAAGGGTTACTTTTCTTTGGGGAGGGCTGATTAGGACTGTCGGTGCTAAGCCTTCTCCTGGGAATGGGCTGGGTGGCCCCAGGCCCTCCAGATAATTTTCTCCCCCGGAGGCCGCCCCAGAATGTGAGGGCCAGCTCTGGCAGCAGCATCACCTCTCCCCCAGGCAATCACCACCCTGCTGGGCACTGGCTGGGCCGCTGCTTATAGCTGGGCTGGCGTTACCTTCCCTTGCAGCCATCTGTGGGGGAGAAATGAAGAAGGATAACGGCCACATCCAGTCTCCGAACTACCCGGATGAATACCGGCCCAACAAAGTGTGCACCTGGAAGATCACGATCTCCGAGGGCTTCCATGTGGGGCTCACCTTCCAGTCGTTCGAGGTATGGGCAGCAGGAGTGTCCAGCCCACACTGTGGGCACGCATAGGGCAATGGGGAAAGGGCACATGGCCCGGATCCTGAGACATGCTGAGCCTCTGGGACTCTCTCTGGCCCCGTTGAGGCTGGCAGGAGCCCAACACCTCTTGGGATTTCACCCAACACTTGGCTAGCGCCTTTTGCCTGAAGATCCCAAAGCGCCTCCGAAGCATTAATTAGTTAATCCTCGCAGCTGCTGGTTGAGGGGGCAGCATTTCCCAGTGGATAGGGCATCAGGCTAGGATTAAAGGTTATATTTCTGGCTCTGCCGTGACATACAGGGTGACCTTGGGCAAGTCACTTTCCCTCTCCATTCCTCAGTTTCCCCATGTGGGTGTAATGGTCCTTTAAGCTTCCTGGAGGAAAAGCCTCATATAAGAGTTAAGTATTGCTATCTTACCCATGGTAGAGCTGAGACATAGAGAGGGGAAGTGACTTGGCTGAGGTCACTCGGTAGGTCAGTGTCGGGATTATAACACAGAATGCTTGATTCCCTATCCTCTTTTTAAACCCCTTCTAAATCCTTTTGGCAGCACTGAGAATCTGAGCCGTAGGTCACACCTCACTCATGTTAACAGCAATTCCCGTTAGGCTGAAGCAAACGCGCGCACTCCTCTCTCTTCACAATCCCCTCCTCTTGCCCAGCAACAGACAGGCTCACAGAAGTTCCCACATGCCTCCACTCCGTAAGCAAAGCCACAAAACTGAGTCATCGGCACTCATCTGGAGTCACCCGCTGGCTCTTCCCGCTAGAACAGCATTCCTTAGCAACGAGAAACCTACCGGCGAGCTCACCTGCAGAGACAGCCAGAACTCAGAACTTCCATCCCCTGGGAAATCCTGAAATTGCAACATTTCCTTGTGCCCGAAATCACAATGATAAGTCAAAATTTCCAAAAATTCCCACGAAAGGAAATTTCAGAAACATGGTTTTGTGCTAATATCAAAACGACCTTGTCGAAGGGCTTGGTTTTGAAGGAAGCATTTTGACTCTTCATATGATATGAATCGGAATGTAGCGCTTTGCCCTTATCGAAACAAAACGTGCATTTTTCATCAAAAATATCGATCACATTGGTACGTCCCCGCAAAACGTGCTGATTCCATTGAATCGATATTTTCCGACAGTAAACTGTTCTGCTGGAGGATTTCTGCCCAGATCAGCTCTACAGCCCTGGCGGTAGGAAGGCAGCATGGGCTTGTGGTAAGAGCAGGAGGAGGCAAAGAGTTGTATAATTGGAACAGCTCCGCCTAGGCAAGCGTCATTTGCCTTTTCAGGATCTATGGATGCTGCAGGGAAGAGGTCTGATTGCAGCAGGGGGCGCCATCCCCGCACTAGCTTTGATTGAGGTAGCTTGCTAAAAATAGCAGTGGAGACTTAACAGCGCAGGTGAGTCCATACCGGGGGTCCAAGGAGGGCTTGTATTTGGGCTGCTAGCCCGTGCGGCCATGTCTTCACCACTGTTTTTAGTGAGCTAGCTCAATGGAAGCTAGCCTAGGGACACGTGCTTCACTGACACCTCCCACGCTTCACACAGACATGCCCATAAATGCACTTTCCCTACCCCTTGTGGGCTTGCTTGTGCTTTCGCGGTGGTGTAAATCCGGCGTCGCTGCTGAAGGCATTAGGATCATACCTATATAGACCCATATAGATCCATATAGAAGTGGGTCAAGGGAAAGCAGAATCAAACCCTGCATCCCCAACTTCCATTTTGCAGCTGCAGCACCATGACCCCCGCTCATACACCTGGTCTACACCTCCCAGGCCTGGCTGCATGTCGAGTTTCTGTGCTGGGGTATGACATTGCTCGCACCTTAACTGAACCTGTAATGATTCTCCTTTGGCTCAGTTGAACTAGGTCCTACTCCCTTCTCTGCCACTGACCTGCTGGGTAACCTTGGGCAAGTCCCTTCTGTGCCTCAGTTTCCCAAATGTTAACATGGGGATCATGGTACCGCCCCTGCCTGCTGGGGCTGTTGTTCAGTTGCTTTGGGATCATTAGCTGAAAGGAGCCGGAGCTGACAAGTGAAACCACAATGGTTTGGGCCATTACTACTGGATTTGGGAGTTATCCTCAGCAGGTGAAGTTGCCATCTGGCTAATCAGGCCCCTGAGCAGTTGATGGATCCTTGGAAGCCCTCTGGTGAACTCCTGTCTTGCCTGCTCCCCCCTGTACCAGATCGAGCGGCACGACAGCTGTGCCTACGACTACCTGGAGATCCGGGACGGCAGCACCGAGTCGAGCAGCCTGATCGGCCGGTACTGTGGCTACGACAAGCCCGACGACATCAAGAGCACTTCCAACAAGCTGTGGATGAAGTTTGTCTCGGACGGCTCCATCAACAAGGCTGGCTTCGCCGTCAGCTTCTTCAAAGGTACTGGCGCCTCCTTCACCTCGCCTCTGCCGGCGGTGTCTGGAGCTCGTGTGGCAATGGACCCTTTCTTCTGCGCCTCCTGGTGTATGGGATGGGCTCTGCTTGCCAGCGGGAAGGGGGCAGGCTGAGCTGTTCCCTCGTGTCAGCTGGAGGAAGCTCTTTGGCTTTAAAATCCCCACCTTTATCCTTGGGCTTCCAGGAGCAGAGGGACCAAAAGCAAGCCCAGTCCAAGGTATGGTCCAACCCTCTAGCAACTGGCCAGGAGCTTAGCTTGCCCAGAGGCCTCTCTCTTTCCAGGCCACTGCTTCCCAGTTTTTCTCCTGAGTGCCCGATTGGGGCTGCAGTCCCCAGCCCTGCTTGGTTCCTGTCCGCCATGGGAAGCTCGGAGAGTGGCACTGCCCAACTTCCTGGCCAGCGCCGAGACGTGGCCCTGGCAGCCTGTTTCAGGTGTCCCGCTACCAAACCCTTTCTCTGCTTTTGTCCCCTCGCAGAGGTAGATGAGTGCTCGCAGCCCAACAACGGCGGGTGTGAGCAGCGCTGCGTGAACACCCTGGGCAGCTACCGGTGTGCCTGCGACCCCGGCTACGAACTGGCTTTGGACAAGCGCCGGTGTGAGGGTCAGTATCTCCGGGCAGCCACGGCCCGTCCCTTGACCCCGCTGACCGCTCCAGAGCTGTAACTGCTCTTCCCCACTGCACCAAGCCCCACACTGCTCCAGCACACCCATCCGCTTCCGAGCGGTGCCCGGCCTAGGACAGTCAAAGTGTCACGCAGGAGAGAAGCCTGGCCAATGCTCCCATGCTTTGTACCCTGCAGCCGCCTGCGGAGGCCTCCTCACCAGGCTCAACGGCTCCATCACCAGCCCTGGCTGGCCCAAGGAATATCCGCCCAACAAGGACTGTGTCTGGCATCTGGTGGCGCCCTCGCAGTACCGCATCTCGCTGCAATTCGAATTCTTCGAGACCGAGGGAAATGACGTGAGTACCAAGGCCCCATCTCCTTAGGGGAGGAGCTCCTCCTTTGTGAACTCCTCACCACCACCAGCAAAAGACCAGCTTGCTGCATCCCCAGGTGCAGATCCCCGCAAAGTTGCAAGCCCCAGCATGCATGGTCTGGGCTGGTGGGGAGGCTTGGCTGAACAGGGAGGTCAGATGTTCATTTCTCACAGTGGTTCTACATCCTGGTAAGTGCATGGGTCAAAGCCAATGTAGTAGCTCTCAGAGGAAGTGAGGGACTTTTCTACACCGTGTTGGTTGTTGCACTAGATTCATAGACTCTAAGGCAGGGGTGGGCAAACATTTTGGCCCGAAGGCCACATCGGGGTTGCAAAACTGTATGGAGGGCCGGGTAGGGAAGGCTGTGCCTCCCCAAACAGGCTGGCCCCTGCTCCCTCCCACTTCCTGCCACCTGACTGACCCCCCCAGAACCCCTGACCCATCCAACCCCCCTTCTCCTTGTTCCCTGACCGCCCTCTCCCAGGACCCCCTGCCCCTAACTGCCCCCCGGGGCCCCACCCCCTATCCAACCTGCCCTGCTCCCGGTCCCCTGACTGCCATGACCCCTATCCACACCCGTGCCCCCTGACAGGCTGCCCGGGACTCCCACACCTATCCAACCCCCCGTTCCCCGTCCCTTGACCGCCCCCTGCCCCCCCCCCCCCCCCCCGGAACCCCTGCCCCATCCAACTGCTCCCTGTCCCCTGACTGCCCCCTGGGATCCCCTGCCCCTTATCCAATCTTCCCCCACCCCCTTGGGGACTGGCTTATTGGAAAGCCTGGGAGGTGGTCGGGCACAAGCCGTGCTACCCACATGGTGAGGTGGCTGCAAGGGCGGAGGGACAGCAGGGGAGGGGCCAGGAGCTAGCCTCCCCGGCCAGGAGCTCAAGGGCCAGGCAGGAAGGTCCCGCAGGCCCAATGTGGCCCGCGGGCCGTAGTTTGCCCACCTCTGCTCTAAAGCCAGAAGGGACCACAGTGATCCTCAGAGAACTTCCCTGAAATTAAATCCTGTTTGAACCAGAGCAGATCTTTTAGGAAAACATCCAATCTGGATTTTAAAATGGCAACTGATGGAGAATCCACTCCGACCCTGGGTAAATTGTTCCCATGGTTAGTGACTCTCAGTGTTGAAAACGTACCCCTTATTTCCAGTCTGAATTTGTCTAGCGTCAGCTCCCAGCCACGGTCTAGCTAGTGCCGATACATTGGTGCAAAGTTTTAGTGTGCACGTGTGCACTGCTGTAAATCGTGACCTTCCTCCCCCATTGCTAGTCACTTTCTGCACTGCCGCAGCACGTTTACACTGGCGGGTAAGCCCACAGCAGACAAGCCCTCATCCAGATGAGCTGCTGGTCAGCTCCTGCTGCTTGCCTCTCCTCACCCCGTCTCAGCCAGGTTCCTCTGTCTGCCCCCTCCCCCTTCCCCCCAGCAGGTCTGCAAATACGACTTTGTGGAGGTGCGCAGCGGGCTGTCGGCCGACTCCAAGCTGCACGGCAAGTTCTGCGGTGCCGAGAAGCCCGACGTCATCACTTCCCAGTACAACAACATGAGGATCGAGTTCAAATCCGACAACACCGTCTCCAAGAAGGGCTTCAAAGCCCATTTCTTCTCAGGTAGACCCACCAGCCTGTGGCGCGGGTGTCCTCTGTCCCGCCACCCCCACCCTATCGCTAACCACCTCCAGCCTATGCCTAGAGGGTGCAGTCCCCAGCCCCTTTCACTGGAGGACACTGGGCTGCCTCCAGGCAGTTCTATGCAGACACCTCACCCTCTCCACCTGCAGCTGCACCGGAGAGCCAGGAAGGAGTGGGGGGAAACATGTTCGAGGTTCTGCAGCCCATTCCAACTAGGAGCAATGGCCAGATTCTCAGCTGGTGTAAACCAGCGTTGGTGCTACACTGATTTACGCCAGCTGAAGATTTGGACCAAAATCCCAGCCAGACTCACAGAAGGCCCCTGTTTAAGGAAATTGGGGAAAAAAACAAATCCACAACTAAGGCTGTTTACAAAACTCCCCGTTTAATAGGCAAAATCTCTGTCCCTCTGGAGTTAGCTCCTGTGCTACGGGGCGTGTACAGTGTATGGGCGCAGTCTGCCCCGTTACAGGGGTAAATCCAGAAGATGCTGAAGTGTCTGCAGGTCTGTACCAGCATAATGGCGGTGGGAATCTGGCCCAGTGTACTTAGGCCCAGATCCTCAGGGATTCAGGCACTGAACTCCCATTTAAAACACCGCGGGTTCGGTGCCGGGCAATCTCCGAGGATGGGGGCTTACTCTGGTCAGTGTGCTAGTGCAGTCAGTGGCACAAAGGCAGGACTCGCCGGGAGTGAGGGCAGCAGCATCTGGCCTGGTGTGTGTCAGATACAGCCAGCACCCGCCTCCCGCCCCCCCCCGGGATGAGCCCGGCCAGCCCCGTGGATCCCTCTGCGCTGAGTTCAGCAGTGACGTGAAGCTGCACTGTTACCGGGGTAAGTTATACACACTGGGCTAAAGTCTGCTGTCAGCAATATGGCCGCAGCTCCCGTTGACTGCTGCGTGTGGCTAAGGATATGTCCATACGGCAGACAGGGAATGACAAGCTCTAAGTAAAGGATACGTGCCAGCTAACAGCCTTATGCCAGCTCGTGCCTATGGGCCCTTCACTGGTTTCAGACAAACTCCCCACATGACTATTCCTCCAACGCAGGAAGCCTGGGCATTGTCCACTCCCAGCTAGGGAAGCTTTTAGTGGCATTGATGCAAACAGGGCTTGTCTACACAAAGACTGAGTGCGTGGCCAGCTGGGGTGTGAATCTACAGCCTGCCGCCCACTAAGGGGCTGGGTGGGCCCTGCTACCGTGCACTAAAATTTCCCTACGTCACTTTGGCACCTTGCTGCTTGAAACTCCAGCTTGCCACCCGCTAGGTCTCTGAATAGACAAGCCCACATGCTTTTTGTTTCATTTGCAAGGCTAGACCTTGAAGTCCGCCTCTAAGCCTTCAGCCCCTACAGTCAATGACAGGTGCAAAACTGCCAGAGCAAATGACAGAACCAGCGTACGGCTGCATCGCCAGTTGTTGTTGCCTGTCGGACTTTAAAAGGTGCTGAGCTCCCCCAGAGCCAGATGATGTTAATGGGGCCTGCTGGTGCTCAGCACCTCTGCAAATCAGACCGCAGATATCAAAGTGCTGTCATTTGTATCTGTAATTATTAATTATGTGTATTGCAGTAGCACCTAGGAGCCACAGTCATGGACCTCTTGTGTTAGGCGCTGTACAAACACAGAACAAAAAGACAGGCCCTGCCCCAAAGAGCTTGCAGTCTGATTAGTTGTGCTACATTTAAAGGGGCAACTCCTGGGAAAGCAAGGAGCTGCCCTAGCCCCTGACTGCCCTAGGTGCTGGCCTTCCCTCCCCAGGGCACTGCATTCTCTAGCATTATTGTATCATAACAGCTTCAAGGAATTTGAGCTATCTGAGTTGGCCACTTCTCGCCTTGGCTACGGGTGTCTCCCCGCATCGCCTCCCCCGCTTTGCCTGTCCCCGCGGTGCATCCCAATCCCTGGCTCTGCTTTGATGATGCCACTGTCTGCTCAATGCCTTTGCCACTTGTCCCTCCTCCGGCTGCACTGGGGACGTGGCAAAGCATCAGCGCGCCTTCGCTGCTTGAGGGTGTCCCCTCTCTTCCTCCTCTTGCTGGGATGTGCGCTGATCTAGAATGAACTAAAAAAAAACCCTACTTTCCTAGACTAGTAACAGCGGTGAGATATTGACCCGTTCTACTTTCTTGGCTATGCAGGGTCATTTGGATCCCTGGCTTATACCTTATGCAGCAATGGGATTACACCGGGTTTAAGTCTAGGGTATTGCACAGGGTCTGAGTCTAGGCAGGATTTGTCCTGAGGTCCCTTAATTATGCTGCGGAGGTGAATCATCTTTGATGTATGTAGCCATTCAGCTGCCTACTCTCCTTGGGTTGGGTCTCCTTCCTTTAAAGCAGACAGGGAATGTTGGGACAGTTCCAGTGAAAACCATTACCTGCTTATTTCCTGTGTGGTGTGTGTCTTTCTCTTCTTTCCTACACCAATGACTTGGAAGCAGCGTTAGCTTCTGGAAATCCTTTATCCGCTTCTTTAAAAAACAAACTCATGGGCAAGCTCTCCAGCTGACATAAATCAGCGTAGCTCCATGGAAGACCAGTTGAGGGGCTGGCTCGAGGACCCCAATTCATTTTTGTTTAGGACAGGTTTTAAGTCTGGGCAGGATGTGTCCCGAGGTCCCTTCGTTACGTTGCAGCTGCGAATCGTCTTTGATACATTTCATACGTGTTTAGGACATGGTTATCTTTAAGCGCATGCTGAAGTCCCAGTGAAGTTCAGGCGATTGAAGGACGTATTTAAAGGGAAGCACATACTGTCTTGAATAGGGATGGATTTGAGCATATGCTTAAGGGCATTCCTGAATCGGGGCCAAAAAAAGTAGAGCAATGATGACAAACTCCTTGAATCCCCACTGGATTCCTCAAGGTCCTGGCCCTTTCAAGCCATCTGCCTGAGCAGTTTTGCCCTCAAAGCTCAGAGAATTTCCTACAGCTCCCAATGAGCGCCCTGGCCCATCCCATGCTGCCACAGGAGATGTTTCAAAGAACCCACCCAACAGGGCTTCTGCAGCTCCTATCGCACCAACACGTCGCTTGTTAATCAAGGCCTTCTGCAGCTGGCTGGAATGAATGAAGAGCCAATGGGCGGGTTTCGGGTATGGTATTTTTGCTTGATTTTTTTTAAATGCAAACAAGGCAAGGAAGGTAATCCGGCCTGACCCAGCCGGCAGGAATCGCCACCATCCAGCAAAGAACAACCTCAGATAAGCTTCAGCAACTGATCATCCAGCAGGATTGCCGAGGCATCCGGGTAAGTGTCTTATTCTCCTCCACTACTTAGCTTAGCGGCCTGCTCCTGGATCCTTTAGTCACCTAGGTGAGTGAAATCCGAGCCCTGCTGAAGTCAACGGGAATTTCATCATTGGCTTCAATAAGGTCAGGATTTCACCAGTTGGTTTTAGTGGCACTAATTGGGTGGTGTAGGGGCTGCAGGATCCCGGGCGCCCATTTAGGTCCTTCTCAGCTTTTTGATGTGCCTTGTGTTTGCTCCCCTGCCCCATCTGCTGTCGTGGAAACACAGCGTTCCCCAAAGACTTCCCAAATCGCACCCACCCACAGAACAATTCAGACCCGTGGCTTTATAACTGCGGTGGCCACTACACACCCGTGTTCGCATTTTGTGGCAACTAGGGAACCGTAGGTTACTTCTCGGGGAGCCCCCAGTTTGTCCCATGGGCTCTGCTCGCTGGAACATCCTCACGCTGTGGATTACCAGAGGTGCCCACTGCTAATGAGGCCATACAAATATCCCTTCTGTCTCTTCACTCAGGTCGCAGCAAGATGAAGCTGGAGGACACAGAGAACTGGATTCCCTATTTACGCCCAGAATATTCTATTGTTACAGTCCAACACCAGGCAGGGCCAATCACAAGCAGCTCCCAGATGTTTGCTTGGCTGGCTGGTCTCCTCTCTAAATGTATTCCGATTCCCTTGGTGCTCTCTGGAGTTCTTGGGCCATTCATGCTCCAGGTTCAGGCAGGAAGCAAAGCCTGGCCGCCACTGTCCTGTTGCACAGGAAGGAACCCTCCTATCTTTGTGACTGAGTCATGTTCCTCACCTCCTGCACTGCTTTGGGAGCTGGGGATAACCAGAGGCAGCTGGCAGGAGGCAGATCACTCTGGATTCTACCTGAGAAAGCGCTGGCTGGGAGCAGAACTAACGGCCTGGGTTAATGTGGGTGCGTGAGTTAGACAAGTAAACGAGATCTGCAAGAGAGAGAGTCGTGGTGGAACAGCAGCTGTTGACCACCAAAACAGAAGACATTGGCCGGAATGTCCTATTCCTTAGCAGGTGCTGCAGAGTCTTGGTGCTTATCTAACCACGCTTAAGGAACCATTTCCACTGGAGCTGCCAATGTCAGTGCTCAGGTAAGCTCCCCTTATAATGTCCCTTCCACACTGCAGCATTGCTTCACAGCTCTATGTTTGTGTGATTCAGTATCTCTTGGGCTTAGGTATCTTTCTGGCCCTTCATTACTATTGTGCAGTGTTATCTGCCTAGTTGTTGCCCTCCACCCCAGACGTGGCTGCATTTCATCACCGCTACATGTGGCCCAGCTCCAGGAAAGCACCTACGCACATGCTTAACATTGGAAGTCAGTGGGACTTAAGCGCATGCTTTGGCCAATGGTGTGCTTTCGTGAATCGAGGCGTATGCCGATACAAACGGGTGTACACGGCCCAGTGCTGCATTGCTCGATTGCAGTGGGAGTTTTGGGTGCAGACGGAAAGCAGAATCGGGCCCAGAGTTTGTAAGGTGCTTTGGGATCAATGTCAGACGATATCGTTATTGCTGATTATTTATTTTCAATGAACGAGTTGATAGAATAAACAGTTACTAAAGACAGCTTTCCAGTGGGCTCTTTTCCTATGCACATTTTCTTTTATCTCCCCATCCCAGGTGTCCTTCCTGAAGGGGGTTTATTACACACAGTCCCCCTTGCAGCCCCGGAGTGATTGAAACGCTTTTCCCCCCTGCTCTGTTTGCTGCCTGTATAGTTAGGCCTTTCAAAGCCCCCTGCTCTGCCGCATCATGAACTTTTGAGCTTTCTGGCTATAGGCCCCCAGGAAACAGGTCTGGCCATGTGCAGCAGTGGACGGTCAGAACAAGGGGGTACGTACCATTGCACATGGGGATTGTAATGGCAAGTCACACCTGTTCTTAACAGCAGCCAGCCTCGTAAGAGTAACTGGACCATGCATCGTGCTAAACAGAGCCCCTCATGAATGTCTAAATGAAAGAGCCTCCTGAACGCAGCCTATAAGCAGTGTCTCACCTGGAGCCTCGGGCACAGGAGACGCCTGGCTTCCTGGGGGTGTTCTTTTCCCCACAAGACCGCACGGTCACACGATTTTTGCTATTCTTTGTATCACAGTAGCATAACTGAGATCAGGCTCCTATTGTGCGAGGCGCTGCACGTGCACAGAGTAAGGGACCGGCCCTGCCCCGCAGAGTTGACAATCTAAACAGACGAAGGAAGGACTGTTAAGCTCCTGTTCTACAGATGAGGAACTGAGGCAGAGAAGTGGAGTGACTGGCCCAAGGCCGCATGAGGAGTCTGGGAACTGAGCCTGGATCCCATGAGTCCCAGTGTGATGCCTTAACCATAAGACCAGCCTTTTGCTCCAGCAAACCTTTCCTGGATTCGTGCCGTCTTGTGGGGGAAAGAACACCCTCCAGGAAGCCAGGTGTCTCCCATGCCTGAGGCTCCAGGAGAGACACTGCTTATAGGCTGCATTCAGGAGGCTCTTTCAAAGTGTTCTTGCATTCCTCGTTGACTAGAAATCGGTCCTTCTCGCAGACCCGTCACTCTTGATGTTTAAGCCCCTGACTGTGCTTGGCACTGTGCAGGGCTAAAGGAACCACAGCCCCTGGGGGCTTACAGTCTGAACAGGTAGTGCACGCAAGAGCTCGCTGCAAGACCAGGGGCTGGGGCCGACTTACTGCTATTTTTAATACTTGGTTGTCTGCCCCCAGAGTCAGGATCTGCCATAAGTGGAAATCTCCAAATGCGCAGTCTTAACTGTCCTGTTGTTATTTGTATTACAGTGGTGCCTCAAGACCACAACCGAGATCAGGGCCAGGCCGTGCTAGGTGCTGCACATATACATAGTGAGCAACAGTTCTTGCACAAAGCGCTCACCACCTAGACAAGACTGACTAAGGGTGGGAGGGGAAACAAGAGGCTGAGAGAGGGGAAGTGTCTTGCCCAAGGTCACACAAACAGGTCAGTGGCAGAGCTGGTGAACAGAACCCAGGTCTCCTGGCTGCCAGTCCAGTGCACTGTCTGCGTCACCGCGCTGCCTCTTGACCTGTCCTACAGCCAAAGAAATTGCCCATAAAGATCATCCAACCTTCCCAGCTGGAAGCCCACGAGGAGCCCTAAGTAACCAGCCTTCCTACACATGCTCCAAAGCCTTGAGACGACGTCGCCTTTCAGGGGGTTCTGCCATGTGCAGGGGCAGGTCCTTCCCGTAACAGTTGCAGCCAGGGTTCGGCGGAGCGGAGGTAAGTGAGTAGGCGGGAGGATTTTGCCTCCTCCCATCTCCACGCACCGTCCCGTTCCAGGTGCCCAAAGCGCAACCAACGATCCCTCAAATATGGTCTTCCAAAACCTCCTCCAAATTAACACTCTGCAAACCGTGGGCAGCTCCTGTGCCCTCCCAGTTATCTATCGGGAGGGCTCTCCCCCATGATGCTCATGTCCCCCACAGGAACAATGTGGAACTTGTATTGGCTTTTAGCAAGCCATGCCTAGCGAAGACTTTATTTGACTGATAGCTTGAAAGGGCCAATTTGCTCCCAATACTCCCTTGTCTCAAACCTCTCTGGAGTCTGCCAACCCACCTCTGCCTCCTCGCATTCTCCTCTATGCATGTTAGGCCAGCCAATGTAGGATAACGTCGGAAAGGAGGAGACGCTTCTGCCTTGAAAGGAACACTCCCCCAAGCGCCTTTCGGGGGTGCTGCACCAGAAAGTTCCTCCCAGCTGGCCCATCCATCACTTAATGCTGGAGCTAAAGTTTGCTTTCAGGAGCCAAAGGGGAAAGGTGGGGTGTGACTCAGTGAGCTCCGGTAGATCTTGACGCCTTTCTCTTGTGCTGTGCCTCTCCTGTAGTTTGGCAACAGTCGCTGTGTCTGTGCTTTCCCTTTCGTTCGGCTCTGTAACATGTGCTACCGAGTATGGCCCCCGCTCTTTGCATGTCCCACTGCCCCCCCCCACCCCCCAAGCCCTTTACTTGGCAACCTTAACTTGGTATCCAACTCTCCTTCCTGGCACAACAGCACAGATTCATTTTCATCTTCTCTCTCTCTCTCCCCCTCTCTGTTGTTTCAGAAACAAAGCAGCAGCCGCAGCCCCCGAAAGCTCGCCCACCCGGCTTCAAATTCCGCCTGCAGAAAAGAATACGAGGCCCTAAAGGAACTCGGCCAATCCTCCGTTCAGTTCCTCAGGAACACCACTGCCTCTCCAAAGGATCCAGGGAACAGGGAACCAATGCCCTTCCGTTCTGTCCTAGCTCACAGCCTCGCTCCGAGAGCGGGCCAGGCCCCAAATTCCTTGCTTGACAGAACTGGTTGTTGGCCTTGTTGTTTTTTGTTTTTTTTTTAATTCACCATTGTTTTTAGACTCCTCTGGTTTGTCATTGACCAGTTGACCTTTATTTCCAATTTTTATTGTGTCTGTGACATTTCCTATTGATAAGTAAAGAAGGACACCATGTCCTGGTCTTTCTTGCATCTTTGGTTGTCCTTGTGTCTGTTTTTCTACCTACCCGTCTGTACAGTAAGCAGGTAATGGTTGTGTCCCATATATATTGAATTGATTTCCATATGGAGTTAGCACGGGGCAAGATTTGTAGACACGGAGCTTGATTCTCCTCTCGCTTGCACTAGTTTTGTGCTTCAATCACTGCATTCATTCTGGTGGAAGTGAGAGCAAGGATCAGGCCCATAGATCTGGTTGCTGCTGGAAATTAGAACTTGCTTGTCTGATAGTTGAACGTTTCGAGCCCACGTCCGGGGACTTTCAGTAGCAGAGCACTCAGAGTCTGGGAGCAGTGAGTGAGGTATGATTTAGGTACTAGTGGGCACAATTTGTCTCTGTGGAAGATGTTTCCACTCGAACAGGCGGTGGTACGGATCGAGGTCCCTTACGCTGATGTTCACCCCAGTGCAGACGGGTCATAGGGAGGCACTGGACACCAATTCAGTTATGGAATTTAAGTGGGATTTTGCAATGCACAGACCCTTGTGAGTGAGCCCTCTGCACTGGAGGTGAGTCCAGCCCTTTCTGAACGTCTCAGCTGCCTTAGATTTCACCCCCATTGAGAAGGGTCATTCGTTACAATGCTGGCCATTCACCGTAACCCAGCAGGGAACAATACCGAGGCCCTGCTAAACCACGGACTGCTTCTTTTCTTCTCCTCAGACAAAGACGAATGTTCGAAGGATAACGGGGGGTGCCAGCACGACTGCCTAAATACCTTTGGCAGCTACCAGTGCCAGTGCCGCAGCGGCTTTGTGCTGCACGACAATAAGCACGATTGCAAAGAAGGTACGTTGGTCCCCAGGACCGCAGGGAAGGTACGGTTGCCTTGCTGGGCCTCCCCGTGCACAAGGTCTCTGAAGGGTTTGCTGCCAGTTTCCTCTGGACCGTGCACAGGTATCCCTGTCTCTTCGTTTTTTCCCAGCAACAAGGGGCTGGCGAGGGGATAAACTGCTTAGCTGGCTCTTTGGGAGTGTTGGGTGAGTGAGTTTTGGGGGTGGGGGAAGGATGGAGAAATGACCCTTTGGGGGATAGCCCCCTGGTTGACTCCTTCTTTGGGATCCTCTTCCTGCAGCCGGCTGTGATCACAAGATGACGTCCATCACTGGTACCATCACCAGCCCTAACTGGCCCGATAAGTACCCGAGCAAGAAAGAGTGCACCTGGGCAATAACTACCACGCCTGGGCACCGTGTCAAACTGGTAACGTATAGAGCAAGGGACTAGCAGCAGAAAAACACACATGTGGTATAGTGACCGCAACCACCAGTCCCCATGTGAAGGATGCAACACCTAGGAATTTCCAGTCCGCTTCAGACCAATAGTTTGTCTAGTCCATTGTCCTCTCTCCAGCTATGTCCAGTACCAGATGCTGTGCAGGGAGGTGTATAGCCTCTATAGTGGACAATGGAGCCATGACACACATGGGAGGAAGGGGACAATTCTGTAGTAACTTCCCCGGGGGACATTTCTTGTTCATGTTGCTTTGAGAGCAGTCAAATGGGATGGGAATAGACTGCAGACAAGGTGACCTCTGCACAGAGAAACTGATGGCTGCATCCAGACTAACGTGGCCCCTAACAGCATAGCCAGAGACGTGCTGTGTATGGGACTTGGAATGGCTCCCCCATCACTATTGTGACTTGAGATCCATAGAACTTCGGCGCTTTGCTGCCTACTGTAATTGTAAGTTTCCCTCCATCTCCTCCCCTCTTCCCAGACCTTCACAGAGCTGGATATTGAGGGTCATCAGGAATGCACATATGACCACCTGGAGGTTTACAATGGGAAAGATGCCAAGGCTCCAGTCCTGGGCAGGTTCTGTGGGGCTAAGGAACCGGACCCCATCATCTCCACCAGCAACAAGGTGTTCCTCAAGTTCTTCTCTGATAACTCCGTCCAGAAGAAGGGCTTCCAGGCCACCTATTCAACAGGTAACTGGGTTTTTGTTTGCTTGGTGTTTGGTTCAGTGGCAGGTACCTAAAACCGCCGGAAAGTTGTGGCGATGTCAGGCCAGGTGTGCAGCTCTGGTCCCAGAAGAGAGGGGGATGGAATATTATCCCACTTCACCCTTGTGTCTCCCTAGGAACTGCGGTGCTTTAAAGACTCTGAGGCTTGGCGCGGTTCAGTATTTTGTATAAGGTGTTAAATGTGTGAAGAAAGGCAAGGGGAGGAGAAGAACAGAGAGATTAGGGGTCACCGGCTGATAGTAAAGCAACTTTGAGAGGAGCAAGCAAAGCCGCTGCCGTGTTTCTTTTTGAAGTCACACTTTTGAGGGGCAGGATGGGAGAAGGAGCCATTCACTTCGGCATGGCCCATTTGGCCATCTGTCTCACAGCTGCTCAGTGGACCCTGTGCAAAAAACACCCAAGGTTGGCAGACTAAGCAGAGAGGCCAAAGGCTGGATGGGGCCAGAGACTGACCTCCACTCTCCCTCCTTCCATGACACACAGATGGGGTGTTTGGTGAGCTCTGGGTAGAGAGAGGCCCCCCGGGACTGCCAGAGGGAAGACATTAGGAAATAAGAGAGGAAAGGAGATGACCCTCTCTGGCGAGAGGTGCCCACCCTTCTCCACCTTCTTGCTATGCGCATGTGTGTTCTTACTTCCAGTCTGCGGGGGCCAGATGCGAGCTGAGGTGAAAACCAAGGACCTGTACTCGCACGCTCAGTTCGGAGACAACAACTACCCCGGGGGCTCAGACTGCGAGTGGGTGATTGTGGCGGAGGAGGGCTATGGGGTGGAGCTCATCTTCCAGACCTTCGAGATCGAGGAGGAGGCCGACTGCGGGTATGACTACATGGAGCTCTTCGACGGCTATGACGGGACAGCGCCACGCCTGGGGCGCTACTGCGGATCTGGGGTAAGCTCCCCCACTGTGCTCCCTTCCTTCCCACCCCCGCTTGGCCCCAGAAGGAGGGGAGAGCTGCACCACATCCTGGAGCGAAACCGTGCGTCACATGAGCCAAGAATTAATTGTTCGGTTTGGTGGCTGAACGGAAAAATCCAGGGGAAAAACAAAATGTTTTTGTTTGACCCAAAATTAATTTTTTCCCCGGTGGTTTTATTACCGTTTGGGGTGGCCTTCAGCCTTTTTAAAAAAAGTTTAAGCAAATCTAGCTAAATTTCTAAACAAAAAGTCAAAAAGGTTTGTTTTGAAAATGTCTAAATGAGCCATTTTGACTTTTTCTACTTTTTTTTTTTTTTTTCCATTTGTTTTGAGACGAAACTATTCACTGAATTCAGTCCGGATTTCCAACCCGGATAGGAGGCGGAGCTTGGACTGAAAAATGCCTTTTTTGGCCAATAAACTATTCCCTGAAAAAAAAAAACTGGCCCAGCTCTACCACTCAGCTACTGGGAAGATGGGCACAGTGTAAGAACCTACAGAGAATGGAATAACCAATGATAATGCAAAGCACGGCAAGCCCATTGGAGGAGAGGGGGAAACACCTAACTCCTGGCAGGGAAGTGATTGAGCTTTCAGAGCAGTGGGAGAGGTGGTTAAGACTAGGGAGGGATATTTCAGTTTAACGTGGGTCCATTAGGAAAGAGGGGGTAAGCCAAACCGAAATCAGTGTCCACCCAGCGTCTGCACCCATTGAACGAACCCAGTTCAGGTTGGTGCATAGATAAGCCTTATGCTGCTAGCCCAATGGCCGCCTAGGCTCAACCCTGCCATTGGACGCCGCCTCAAGCAAGGTGGGGTGTAAGCTGCCCCACCCCAGGAGTTGCCCTGGGATTCAGCCATTGCTGTCAGCCCCCTCATGCCTTTGCCCTGCTCCCTCCTAGCTCCAGGGCCGTCGATGGTTTGCTGCTGACCTCCCTCAGCAGCAACTTACACCACTGGCCCATGAGGAAGGGGAAGATGAGCCAAGGCTCCACCCCGCCGTCCCAGAGAGCCTGTAGACTCTCAGGCCCCTGCAGTCTCTCACCCTCTGGGTCTGTGAGGGAGAAACCATGTGCCCTGACCGGCTCTCTCCACTCCGTTGCCTCCCCATCCCAGCCCCCAGAAGAGGTCTCCTCCGCCGGCGATTCGGTGATGATCAAGTTCCACTCGGACGACACCATCAACAAGAAGGGCTTCCACCTGCGGTACACCAGCACCAAATTCCAGGACACTCTGCACACGAGGAAATGAGGCCACCAGGGCCCTCGCCACCCCACGCTGGAAGGACGGTTCTTTTCTGTATAGAACAAATACAGGCGCGGGGAGGTGGGGGTGCGGACCAGACAGACTGGATGGAGAAACACACACCGTGAACCTCAGCACTAAGACACACTCACACAGAGGCTAAGGCACAGTCAGCTGCTGTCATCGACCAGATTGAGGGGTGGGGGGTGTCTTTTTATCTCTTTAAATATCCATTCCTGGGCCTCTTTTTGTTCTTTGAAGTGGGGCAGCGCCCAAGCCAGGAGCAAATGTTCTTCTTAACCACTTTGCAACTACCGTTGATGAATGGATTGTATCCCGCAACTCCCCTAACCCCCCCACCCCCGCCGCTGGGAGGTATCGCTTAATGCAGGAAAGTCCAACTGTATGGCAGACGTTTTCCTTTATAAACTTGACAAAGCAGGTATCAGCTCAGCTCTCTGAATGTACAAACCCCATAGGAGTGGAGAGCCCAGCACGCACACAGAAGCTGCTGGCTATCTGTTGTAACGATGTAATAAAAACTCTGTCTTGTAAGGAGATGGCCATCGGCCTCTTTAACTCTTGTCTGTTTGGGGTTTTGTTTTAATGATGCCTGTCTGAGAGACACCTAATGTATTGGAGTCCTTTTTCCCCAGCTGTACGTTCGTTCTTTTTAAAAATCTGATCTCCAATTGGAGCATTGTCCTCTTTCATGACACATCAGTCGATCTAGAGACAGTCCTGAAAGCAATCGCGGGAAGGAGCCATGCGCTACCTCTGGCCCCACTTGGAAAGTCTGCGTCTAATAAACGGAAAGTGTTGCAAACAAAACCGCCTGGAGTCCTTGCTGGTGTGCGCCTGCTATCCAGGGATTCCCATCTGTGTTCTCTGTCTTTTGGATCTTTTTTGCATCCTCTTTCATCCTCTGCCATCTGGTGGTTGTTTCCAGCGATGCTGTCTCTTTCTGGGGTCCTGCTTTGCAGAAGCCATTGTCTCATTGGGTTCCAACAGTGCTAGATCCTTCTTGGGAGAGATCCTAATCTCTTGGATCCTATGCTCGTGCCTGCTCTCCAGCTCTGCCGTCTCTTTCGGGGCTCCTGTGGCAGTGTTCTGCTCTCCAGATGTTTCCAGCTGTGATCTCTGTTTTGTATATCCTTTTCTGCAGTATCGCTTAATCTCCCATGGGTCTGATTCTCCTTTCAAACTCATGGTAATCTGGAGGAATTCTAGTGGACTCAATGAAGTGTCGCCACTGTATGGTAAATGAGAAGACTGAAAAAGGCCCTATCTATCTGGGGCTTGAGTCAGCAAAGCAATTAAGCAGTTGCTTACAGTTAAGCAAGTACTTAAGTGCTTTGCTGATTCAGGGCCTTAGGGAGACCAGAAGGGCTTTATTGATCATATTTAATAAGTACCTTTTTTTACATGTTTTTATATTCAAATAACTTTTCCCCTCACCCCATGTTCTAAGGGGAATAGCAGGAAAATATTACAGAGCAATTAATAATTAATTAAGAGAGACGCGAGAAGCCTATAAGGTAACATGGGCATTTACAGTCAGCAAGGAGCAGAGTCCTGGGTCTGAACCCTGGCGTGGCTGCGTCTCAGGTTTGCTAATATGAAACACTCAATCGCGGGCTCATTTTGCAGGAGACGCCACACGTGCAATGCGAGCAATGTTCACACATGAGTAGGCCTCTCTGAACCAGAGATGGGTCCGCACCCAAACTCCAGAGCTTCAGAAAAGCTCGGAGTCAGGCCTGAATGGTGCAGTCCAGGCCCTGCTCGGATTGCAAAAGCCATTCTGAAGCTGAGGAGCCTTTAACTGGGGTTAATTTGTAGAGCTGCTGGTCAAATGCACATCGAGGGCAAAATGCAGACACTTGGATCAAACTCTCCATTCTCAACCCAAACAGTCTCCAGAGTCCTTGTGGGCAGAGGAGTCACCAGCTCTGTCATGGGTATGCGGGAGGCACATGGGAAGGGAAACCACACCCAGAAACATTTAGCCTCATCCCTCCCTCCTCCTCCTCCTCCTCTGTACAATCCAAGAAACAAGCTGAAGTTTGATATTACCTCCATCCCCTTGCCCAAGCGTGCTTGTCCCTCTTCCGTTCAGTCTTGTGTCTGTCTCTACAGGAGCTGCTTGGATGGCTTCTCTCCTGTGGGTCTGAGAGTAATACAGTGCTTTTCCTCCAGAAGGCTCCCAAGGCACTTTGTGAGCCCCATACTGGGTACTTAGCAACAATGGGAAACAGTTGCCCCTGGGGTGGGGTGGCAGCTCTGTCAACAGCTAGCATATAGGGCTGTGGGAGATTGGGGGACACCAGCGGGAACACAGACTCCAAGTGCCAAAAGATCTTAATGTCTTTGCAGAGGACACAGGATGTCAGCCTGCTCCAAAAGACAGCCTGGGGTCTCATCTGATCTCCCTCAGAAGGATAAAGGTAGATGCACTAAGCACCACCAGAGACCCGCGTGGCCAAATCCTCAGACCCTCACTCCGTTTTTAGGCAGCCCTTACTCAGCAAAACTGCCAGTAACTCCAACCAGAGTTTGCTGGATTAAGGAAAGAGTAAAACCTGAGTAAGGACCTCGGGAATTGCACTGTTCTTTCCATCAGCTTCAGCATGCGTGCTGGAATTACCTTGCTAAGCAAACTGCTTCATTCAGTGTCCCCTCCATCCAGACACTTGCATTTCTATTTTGCCAGCTGTAGCCTGTTGCTCCTTCCTCGGCCCAGTGGTGCTAGAAAAAGAGAATGGTGCCCAAATACTGTGATGGTGGATATCCTAGAGTAAATAGGGTGGATAGATTAGTTATCATCGACCTTTTCCATAACTGCGCTTCTCTAGCCAGGGCCTAGCTGAGACCCCCGCTCTCTCATTTAACAACATGAGAAGATCAGGGAGGGCATGACCCGCCCAGCACCAGGTCACGGCCCCCAGCTGGGGAACCCTTGAATTTAAGGATTCCATGAAACAGGTCACTGAACTTTGTCCCGAAAGTGATGAAACTGAAATTCACCTCTTGAAGGTCTCTGACAGCCTAGGTATGAAGTATGCTTATGACATCACCCGGGCAGCTGCTGATGTCACAGAAACCCCAGCGCCTGGCACAATACTCTTAAGTGAAGGTGGTATGGAGATGGGTCAGGTGAGCGGAAAGGGAGCAGCATGAGACTCCAGAAGGAAAAATGGAAGGAAATGCACTACACCCCACGGCAGCTTTCCAAGAAGATTGGTGTCACCTACTCCATGGCCCAGTTCATAGTGCAGAGCTATCGCAGGCCACGCCGCACCAAAGCTCGCCAACGTGTCACCCACCTTCAGCCAACTCCCAAAAAACAGAACGTGACTGTGTATAAGGCCCAGTGCACGTATTATATCAGGACCAGGAGCCAAGGCCGGGAGTTAACGGACTCTGATGCACCTTTGACATCTTGCTGCAGAGCAAAGGGGAAAGCGGAGGAGGATATGCATGGCTATGACACTCCGTTGACATCTAATGCCACGGGCAAGAGAGGAGCCAAGAATATGGGTGACTCTGATGTGCTTTCTCTTCACATCTATTCAAGATCTTATTCCAGGGCCAAGTCCAGAAAGGAGGGTGTGAGCCCCTCCACATCCTATTCCAGACCCTGCAGGGGAAGAAGCTATGAGGCTCCTTCTGCTAGAAAAGCAAAATTTTCTAAAGGAAGGAGGGGAAGAAGGAGGCAAAATGTAAAAAGGAGAAAAGGAGCCCGGGGTAGGAGATACCAAAGGAGGAGAAAACCTGCCCCTTTTGCACCTTCCAAGCAGCCCTGCCAGAGAAGAGGCAGAAAAATACCCATAAACCTCCTTCTGGATGTACCATTGAACATATACCTGGAGGATGAACAATGGGCAGTGAAAGGCGAGGAGAGGCAAACAGGCAAGAAACGGAGGAACAAAGGTGTTGCTGTCCAAGTCCCTTCCATCTGCACCACCGAGCTGGTCGCAACAGATGGCTATCAAACCGATTCTTCTTGCGGACAGGGGGAATCCAGGACCAGGCAGTGGGCGGCAGCTGCATCCACAACTGTAGCTGAGAGCCCAGGGGAGAGGAAGGTTCTCCTCCCTGAGGAGATTTCATGTGAACCTGGGGCTTATCCAAAAGGAGGAGAGGTCCCAACAGAAATCAGCAAGGAATGCACTGGCTCTGGGCGGTGGGAAAGAATCCAAAACTGGCTGCTGTCCTTTGGAATGTATTTGGAAAATATAATAAAGTCCTAGCTCTCCCAGCCAGATCCTTTCCTGTTTGCTATTTTGTTTCATTAGTCCCTAATGTGAGCGTGTGTCCCTAATGTGAGTGCTGAACCTGGGACCATCTGCATCACACTGGGATGTGGGCACTTACAGGTAGACTGCTGTGAGCCGCTGGCGAATCTAGCTAGCTAGGCTTTGAGGGCCTGATTTAAAGGCACTGACTTCACTAGGCTTTGAATCAGGTCCTTGTACAGCCCTCACCACTGACATCTGCTGAGCACCTCACAGGCTGCATCCCAGGGTTGGGGATGATCAAGTGATTACCTGCTCCCTGGCCACAGCCCCATCACCTGGGAGGCAGCTTAATTAATCACAGGCTGGGGACTGAACCAAAATCCCTTTAAAGGACATCCCCATCCTGGGAGAGTCCCTTGGATTTTAGGGGCCCAAATTGAGACCCCTGACAAGGGCCTGGTTTTCAGAGGGAGGGAGGGTAGGTAGCTGGGTGGGTAATAAACACTGTCTAAAAATTAGCCCCTGTTAAGGTATCTTAAGTAGAGCTAAGTGGGGAACAGTTCTCCATCCTGGCAGCGTTTTGGGGAGTTCCAACTTTTTTCCCATCCCGAATTGGGATGAAAAGTCAAAACTCCAAAAACGTTTGCGACCTGACGATCTGAAAAATGTTTTGTTTCGATAACTTTGTAACGTCTCCTTTCCATTTCAACCCTTTTTTTTTTCATTTTTTTAAAGCTTTTTTTTTTTTAAAGTATAAATTAACTAAAATGTCTGAACAGAAGGTCGCTTTGCACCAGAAAACGAAGCTGTTCATGTCGGTAATGTCAAAGCAGGATGGTTCTACAATTTCAGCACTACTTCTTCTCAAAGGGGGAGAGTTATCGGAACTGACCCTCTCTCACAAACAGTTCCAGCCCCAGCAGATTGACATTTTCTGACAAAAGGACGTTAGGTTGGAAAACTCCCAACCAGCTCCAGTCTCAAGTGGGGCACTTGGAAGCCCGCGTTGCTTTTGAAAACCTTGGCACGCAATTGCCGCTCCTCGGAACCTCTGGATGGCACTTTGATTTAGGTGCCGCCAGCTGCGGGGAACGTTGGCCTCATTTTCCCCCTTTCCCTGACTCCCTCGCATCTGCCCAGCTCACATCTGGATTCAATCTCTTTTGGTCCTAACACTGTCTTTGTATCAGTGCCCAGCCAGCCATTAACATTTCAGCAGCCCCAGTTCTGTCACTCGGGGAATGCAGCTTCTTTCAGCTCCCCGGGCTGTATCTCAGGGTCGACATCAAGGGCACGCCCGGTCACCTGTGAAATCTGCAGCCTGATTTGCAATAGTTTGCAGGCCAGCCCCAGTTTTAACCCGGTCCTTTCAGTAGCTGTCGATCAGCCCTGTGCTCATTGGACCAACTTTTAGGCAGAGACTGAGGCAGAGAGCAGACCTGGAGCACATCTCTGATGACTCATGAAATTCTGTGCTAACTGAGCCGGCCAATGTGTATGTGCACCACTGCCCTCTACTGGATGGTATCTGAACTGCTCAGCTGTGTGGCATGGGTCTTATACTAATTGCTAACTACTAATAGAGATTTGACAGGTAGCATCATCATCAAACATGCATAGTCTACTGAGGACCACTGCACCAGCCACAGTGACCATGGTTGATTGTGCCACACCAGGCATTGTGTAGTGAAGTTCCCAGATCTGGCTCAATCCTGCAAATCCACAAATGGCTCCAGGTAGGGTCAATGGAGAGTTTTGGAGAGCATGGTGTGCTGGGGTGTTTTTGTCCATCCTGGAAATGTTGCCGGAGAGCATGCAATGCTGCTTTTGAACTTAAGAGAAGAGAATTCATCAGAAATCAACAAGATGAAATACAATGAGAATAAGCACAAAATACTACACTTAGCAGGAAAAATCAAATGCCCAACTACAAAATGGGGAATAACTGGCTAGGCAGTAGTACTGATGAAAAGGATCTGGGGGTTATAGTGGATCACAAATTGAATACGAATAGTCAATGTGATGCAGTTGCCAAAAAGGCTAGTATCATTCTGGGCTATATTAACAGGGTGTTGTAGATAAGACATGAGAGATAATTGTCCCTCTCTGCTGGGCACTAGTGAGGCCTCAGGTGGAGTATTGTGTCCAGTTCTGGGCACCACATTTTAAGGAACGTGGATAAATTGGAGAGAGTCCAGAGAAGAGCAACAAAAACAATAAAAGATTTAGAAAACCTGATCTATGAGGAAAGGTTAAAAAAAATGGGCATGTTTAGTCATGAGAAAAGAAAACTGACAACAGTCTTCAAATATGTTAAGGGCTGTTATAAAGAGGAGAGTGATTCATTGTTCTCCATGTCCACTGAAGGTAGGACAGTGTAACAATGCAGGTAGTACGCAGGTTTGATAGATCCTGAACTTTGTCTCAGCACAAAGATATTTTGGCATGCATGGACAAGACATGGACATCATGCAGGAGGCAGTGAGAAATACTGCGACTTTGAATGCAGCTTGCAGCCTAGGTAGATAAACTCGTCAATCTCTTCACAGAACTTGACCCCACCTGCAATGGGGGCCCTGCTGGCCCCGCTCTGTGGTTCTGGCCCTTGATCTTCTGCCACGAGAAGTTCAACTCCATCGTGGAGCGGCGTCTTGCAGACCGTGGAGAGGGGAGGCTGAAATACTTGGACTTCTCCACAAGCAAGGCAGCAGAGTCTCGATCAATGAACACTTCTTCACCACTCTTGATTCTGAGATGTGGAGTGGGAAGTCCCAGTATCCAATCGATCGCTCAACACGGAATAGTGGTGGGAGGAGAATGCGTCCTTGCCTCGTGTTGTGTAGAAGTGCAGCAAAAGCCGTGAACCAAGTGACAGTGGCCTGTGTTTTTACAGTAGCTAGAGCTGAGTTCTCTCTCTGCTGGTATCACCATGAGATTCTAAGTAGCCCTGGCATGCAGCACAATCCTGGCATGGTTTTGTTTCACTGCACCTTTGCACTGGGGATCACAAGACATTATAACCCGTAAGCAGTGATTTGCAGTGAGATGCCATAATTCAACACATTCACTCCGCTTCCCTTCTGTTTGTCAGGCAGCTCCAGTCTGGGGGTTCACATTTGGTCTCAGAGGCAGCTGGAGAGGGGTTGGAGTGTGGGGGAGTGAACCCAGCTGCCAATGCACCATGTACAATGTCCCTACGCACAGATGTCATATTGCTGTGGGCAAAGGGCAGGACACAGTGTGGGGCTGAGACCCAAGAGAACACAGCAGAGGTAGGTAATTGAAATGGTGCAGAGATAACCGGTTCTTCAGCATAAATCTTGTTTCCTGGGAGCCTGGATTCAGGATTCTGCATTCAGGCAGTGGCCGCTGGCATTCATTTTCAGCACTAAGATATGGGGCATCCCCAGGTCCACATGGAATAACAAAGGTAAGTCTAAAATGAGACCCCCTCCCCTAGGGAGGAGCGGACGGGAGTTGGGCTAATGTCCCTATGCACCCACGCTCCTCCTGGACTTTTAGTGCCTTTGCATTTCAGAACCAAGACAGCTTTGCGGCTCCCCCTTGTGACCAAACTAGCTAGTGATGGGATTAAACTGGGGAGGGGGGCGGATTTGTCAGCCATGGAATAGCCTCCATCCGAACGTTTCTCAGAGGCTGGTTTGTTCTAAGTGTCAAGTGGCATCTGTTTATTGCACTGTGCTGTTCTGGGGTGGGGGACAGCAGTGAGTAGTGGGAAATGGGGATGGGGGCGGTAGAGAGCGGGGGCTGCTGAAGAAATGGAGTAGAGAGGGCACCCGTTGCTAGGGGCAGTGAGAGGGTGTTTGTTGTCAAGGAGCATAATAGCGAGGGCACCTGTTACCAGGCAGGCCTGGTAGTGAGCTCTGATTGCAGGGGTGGTATGGTGTTAAATAATAATTTTTCTTCTTTAAACCCATTTTTCCTCACCCTCTAATTAATTTGCTATTTTCAGTGTCAGTTTTAGGGCAGCTGCAGACATTGCTCTGTGTGTGTGTACGTGTGTGTGTGTACGCCCACGCTTCTTGGAGAGACCTTCTTTAAAACCTACACGCCTCCCCTCTAGGTCCCAGGTTGTCTAGGTGGACAGAATGATGACACAGTTCTGCTATGAAAACAGGAAAAGGGAGCTGAAGGACAGACGTGGGACTGGATATGCGTGGGTTTGCTGGTGTGTTACAGAGCTTCACCACTAGATCATCGATCCAACCCCACCCTTGGACAGTAATGATCAAAAACTGTCTCTGTCCGAGGGGTGCCCGGTGGCCCATGTGAAATGAGTTTGCTGGGTCTTGTCCCAGTTGAGCAGGCATCAACATCCCAAAAACAATGATCAGTTGGCACGAATTAGTCCCCTGGGTTGGTAGCTTCAGCAGAGGCACCATGCACTGAATGGGGCATTCAGAGGAAAGCACAGTGTGGTCTAGTGGATAGATCATGGTATTGGGAGTAGGGAGACCAGGGTGCTACCTAGCTTTGCCACTGTCCCATCTCTGTGTATCAGTTTCCCCATCTGTAAAATGGGGATAATTATACTGACCTCCTTTATAAGGCACTCTGAGATCTACTGATGAAAAATGCTACAGAAGAGGTAGATGATATCATTAGTGGTGGGTAGGAGTGTAGGGAGAAGCTTGCACTGCCTGCCTCTGCCCATGCTGTACCTGCTCTGTGCACAATCTCCAGGCTTGTCTCTTGTGATGCAAATTGTAGATAAGAGAGCTGAATATTCTTTGGGAGAAAACCCTGATCTGAGGGTCACAGCTAGACCCCTAGTATAAGAGGCAGCCAGTCCTTACCCCTACTCCAGGAAGAAGGGATATGCAAACAAAGTGGCAAGTTTTCTTTTCTTTTTATGTATTTCATGCTAATATTGCGGGTGGGATAACAGTGCAAAGCATGACGGGTAATTGCATGCTAATTGCCAGTTAGTATCTTATTTAGCAGTGCTCTCTCTCGCTCTCTCTCGCTTGCCTAATTTGCAAAGGGAACTTGTGTCTGAATAGGATCTTTTCATATATAATTTAATAATAACAGATTCTGGCATGAAGAAGAATGACATCTGCAGTGACACTTGCTGGGATAAAAATTACATGGGCCATCAACCCTCATGCTCCCCTGCACAGGCTGCCCACCGGCCGGGGGTCAGGAGGAACCATGCACTCTCACCCCTCCCTAGCATTGTACTGCACAGTTGGCCAGGTGCGTGATGCAGACGTGCCAAGCCTCACTCATTCTGGATTAATTGCCAGGCAGCTTCTGAAGCGCCTTGCTCTTGTGGAGATGGATTTTGCAGCATTTTAGATGAGTAATTTAAAATGTCTCACTGGTAACATCTATGAAATCACAGGCATTTAAACTGTCACGGCTTGGAAAGCTCTGCATTCTGAGTGAAGCTTTTATTTATTTATTTTTACCACCCCTGAAGCATCTGGCATTTCTTACTGATAAGACAGGACACCAGCCTAGATGGACCATTAGTGTGTCCCAGTACAGCTGGAGGTAGGATTCTGTGCTGGATGATCTATCTCAGTGCAGATGGAGGCCAAACTAGATTCAGATGGAGACTGAGAGAGAGGGCACTGGGCTCTCTGAGTATAGATCGAGACAGGATACTGGTGCAGTTGGAGACCAGACTAGATGCACCCATGTTCTAGTCAATGCAGCAGGAGACAGAATTCCGGACTAGACTGACTTCTGGGCTGCTGTGAAGTAGTGACGTCTATGTTCTGAATCCGGAACCTCTTCCTGCTTTGTGTTCATTGCAAACTCTTTTCCTCTGGTTTGCAGGCACTTTGTGCACAGATCCTCAAAGGTACTTAGACACCTAATTCCCATGGGAATAAGGTGCCTAAATACCTTCAGCCAGGGATCTGGGACTTTGTGCCCAGTTCCAAAAGCAGAGTATTAGCCAAACTCTGCAGACCCGATTGCAAGGTGAGTGGCCAATCTGTGAGCAGCATTCGAGTCACCTCAGGGCAGATGGGGAGGAGGGAAATGGACCCAATGGGCTGCAAGATCCTCTCCACCCTTACAGGGAGAAATACTGCAGACTTCTGTAGTGATAACGCCAAGTAGGGTGGGCCATACTCCACAGTCCTTACTCAGGCAAAGTCAAGCACTGTGGAAGGACAGTAGGATTTAGCCTAGTAGAAACACTTTTGTAAAGCTATTGTGCTTGGGGTCATTACTGTAGGATACTGTTGTGTTTTTTGTTACTGTATTAATTACTGCTGAGCAGTGATCTGCTCTTTGAAATTATGTAATATTTACTGCAGAATAGTGTAGCATTCATTTCGGTTGACCATTGTTCTGTTTTTTAGTACGGTAGTATTAAGTACTGTTGAGCAGCGCTGTTGGGTCTGTTTCTATGGAATACTGCAGTATCAAGTACTATGGAATAGTGTAGCAATTCTTTAAAGTAGGGTAGAATTCCTAGTTCATCCTGCAGGCTAGTCCTGCTGTGTCATGACCCCGTAACGCAGGCCTGCACAACATGCGGCCCGGGGGCCGCATGCGGCCCGCGTGGGCTCACTGTGCGGCCCACGGGGGGTGTAGGCAAAAAAGGGTGTAGGCAAGCGGCGGGGTAGGGCAAGCCAATGGCCGGTGAAGAGGCCAGTGGCAGGCTGGGGAGTGAGGGTGAGCCAGTGGCAGGGGGCGGGGGCAGCGGCAGAAGATAAGAGCCCAGCAGCGGACAGGCAGGTGAGCTGGCGGCGGCGGCGGGGGGAGCCGGCAGGGAGGGAGCGGGTCCTATTTTACTGCTGTGATCTGGTCACCCTATGCGCGCTGTTTCTTTCCGCCTCTACAGGCTTCCATACCCCAGCGCTGGGGAAGGAGGGGTTGTTTCTGCAGGGCGGGCGGCGCTGGCCGGTGGTGGGGCGGGGGTGTTTACGCGGGGCCGGAGGGTTTTGGCCCTCAGCTGTTTTCTTTGGAGTAATATGGCCCTCGCCGCTTTACGAGTTGTGCAGGCCTGCCATAATGTCATGGCTCAAAGTCAGAGCAAAGTCACCCAAACGTGGCCCTGTTAGTGTCATATGGAGGTTGCTCTGATCTGGCTCACAAGATCATTAATGTCCCCTCAAGACTCCATCCATCCACCCCATTGCAATTGTGGTGGGTAGCAGCCACGGTCCATTCCTCCTTAGTTGGTGTGATCCATAGGGGCCTATTCATTGAGGGTCCTATACTGATCCCCATGTTTTGAGGCACCAGCAGGTGGGAGAGGGAGAAAGCAATCTGGGAGCCCATCACGAGTCTGCTCAGAAAGACCTTCACTACAGCGACCCCCAAAGGAAACAGGGAAGCCATGTTAACCACCCCACGAGCACCTCAGCTGTACAGAGAGGCCTCCATGGGGGAATGCTACAGCAATAATCCCAGAGGTTATTGAGCTGGAGGGTACCTTGAGGCCAGGCAGGAGGTCAGGTAGCAGAGTTAATTAACAGGACAGGGCTGCTGGGTGGGGACTCTATGTTCACCATTACAACCTCGTCCGTTTTTAAACTTTTCTTCCTTTCGACCTTAGGGGTGAGCTTCAACAATGGACCAGCCACTGCAGTCCTCCGCCCCCAAGTTTCCCACTGCCAAATGCACACTCGTATATAAAAGCCCTCTCCTTGAAATTAGATCACCTCCTTGGTGCGTCCACACACACACCCAGCTGCCCCAAGACGCCAATGAAGCAGCAGGCGGGGCTGCACACAGGTTGTTAGTTTATTAATACACACTGTCAGCACAGCACAGGTTTGTAAGGGTTCTTTTTTTTTTACAGCGTGCATCATACACAGAGACTGGAAAAGCACCACATCAGGCCAGGGATGGTGCGGATGCTGCCACACAAGCGCCATGCTGCGGTTCTCCGCCACGTGCGGGGCGCAGAGGGCAAAGGGGGAGGGAGTCTCTCAGAACAGACGCGGCCTTTTCTGGCTCCCACCCTGATGCTGCGGAAAGGGAAACCTAGCCTGCGTCATCTTTAAAGGCACGACAGGAAGTTCCCAAGCAGAGATCCGCTCCCCCCTTGTGGACACCCTCCCAGCCAGAGCAACAAAGAGATGCTGACTCCTCTCCCCTCCTGGTATGATGGGGGCACCGACGGCAGGCTAGAGGCAGTCTAAATTCAATCAACCTCCTGCCCCAGAGTGTGCATTACGCCAGCCTCGACTCCCTGCCTGTCACACGCATTGGCCAATGGGCAACTTACAACCCCCTTACACAACACCTCTGAATTGGGCCCACTGATTCAATGAGTTCACAGTCAGCTGTGCCACACACCTCCTGCTTCCGTCTCTAGAGAAACTGTCAATCCCCCTCACCACCTCCCCCCTCCAGCTGTCTCTAGGAAAGGCCGATTGTCACCCACCCCCCTCCTCCTTCTGTCTCCAGGGAAGACTCTCCGGGTATGTCTACACTGCAATAAAAAAAACCCATGGCACTGGGTCTCAGAGCCCAGGTCAGCTGACTTGGGCTCGGGGCTGAGGGGCTAAAAATGGCAGTGGAGATGTTCCCGCTCGGGCTGGATCCCAGGCTGTGAGACACCTTCCCCCCGCCGTAAGCCTGGGTGAGCTCCAATGTCTATATTGCAATTTTATAGCCCCACAGTCTGAGCCCCGCGGCACGAGCCTGCGGCAGCTGACCCACACCAACCATAGCTGTGCCGTGGATCTTTCATCGCACTGTGGACACACCCTTAGTCACCACCCTCCTCCTCCGCCTGTCCCGCCACCGCCCCAGGAAGGCAGACTGTCACACCTACCACTCCCTGCTGTGCCATCTCCAGTATATCACCTCAATTCTCACCGTGCCATGAGCAATCAAACGTTAAGTCCCGTGGTGCTGCAAATCCTGTGGCCTTTGCTGGAGTGATCTATCAACATTGCTGCTTGGAGAAGCTTCGGCGGACGTAGCAGCCTTTGGGACCTCTGTGTCAGTATCCGCGCACAGGCCAGAGACCAGCCAGGAAACCCCACGCTGCCTGTGGGCAGCAGCAGCCTCTGCACAAGCCACGTCCCAATGAACGAGTGGGATTTTTTCAGTCGGTGTGGCTGGATTTTGCGGTATGAGGGGAAATCAAAAGCTAGTGTAAAAAAAGCCAAGGTCCTTATCGCTTCCTGGCTGCAGCATTAACAGCACAACACGGCGACGGCACACAGCAAACACTGCACAGCCGGATGCTCAAGCACCCCAAACGCCACTAAGAATGAAAACACTACTGTGCTCGCCAGAGCAGGGCCTCCCTTCCCAGAGCAATGGCCAGCACTTGAAATTTCCCTCTCCCTTTAAGGGAGATGGCTTGATAATAAGCACCCTACTCTATTTCTCTGGGCAGCCGGGGACATGCCGGGTATAGAATATGACTGCTCACCAGGAGACTATAGGAACTGTATCTGCTGCTAGTGGCTGGTCTACATAAAATCTGTTTGTGAATCTACTACTTCTGCTGCTAGCAGGGGGACTTGCCCCTTTAACTCACACAGTAGCAGCTCAGGCTTTTAAAGCTGAAGGTTCCTGGGTTCAGACCCCCTGCTGGTGAAGGGGATGGCAATCAGAATTCTGGGACGCTGAACATCTTCCAGCGGTTGGTGCCTGAGTCCTTCGTTCATTTGCTTGGACCTGCTGCTTTGGATGCCCACAAGCTCCTCTGTGGGTCTTATCTGATTTCCAGATGCCAAAAAACCTCTCCACACAGAACGTCCCTGTTGCCTCTGTCCTCCAGGCCCTGGCCCCAAACTGCAGTGGGGTGTGGTGAAAGGGTAGACTTTGCATCTCTCTTCTAACTTAGGAGATGCCCTCTCATTCTGTCATGTCTCGGGGCTAAGGGCAGCTCGCAGGCACAGCTAGAAGGCTGACAGGCGCCTCACGCCAACGCGTTCGGGCAAACAGCTAAAGTTTTCACATAGCACAGAAAGCCCAGCACTATTTATAAAGAGGAGGGAGAGAGGCCCAGCCTTGGGAGGAGGTGGCTGGTGTGGGGAGCAGGCTGGGCCTGGGGCAGGAGCTTGAGGAAGTTCTGCTAGGCTCAGGCTGCCTCAAGTGATGGGCAAGTTAGGTTGAAGCAAGGATGGGGCTCTGCTGTGAATGCCTTGGGATCTAGCAAAGCCTCTCTTCTCCCATCACCTGGAGAAAAACTCAGCTCTCAAGACCCCTCTTGGGGCAACACCTCAGTGGCCGTAGCATGGCTGGCACATCATGCCCGAGGGACATGGTAGCAGCAAGGAGACCCAGCACTCTGATCAGCTTGGTTCCATGGTGCACAGTGGTGGGAGGCCAGGGGAGAGCCATGTTTAGAGGTGGGGGTGGGCAAGGGGGACAAAAGGAAGAGAGGCAGAAATTGCTTCTCACCTCAGAAGCTGGCAGGTCACTCCAGGACATGGCTGAAGTCGCAAGCAAGGGAGCCTGCATTCCTCTCCCCACCAAGCCGGGGTGGGAGGGAGCCTCCTGGGCAGGGCTAGGCGCCACCCGAGACAGGGGAGCAGGTACATTCACGCTGCAGCCACCCCCGGGAATTCGAACACACCCCAGGAGTGCCACGGGGCCTGTCGGGACCTGCAATGGGGCCGCTCGCCCATCCCACACGGCGCTTAGCCAGGTAAATAAAGGCTGTGAAGCAAGAAGCTCCATGACAACCTGGGGCTGAGACAGAGCCGGGATGGAGGGAGCTGAGGGTGGGGTAGCTGCATGGTCTTTCCTGAGCCTGCCCAGCCCCCAGTAGCTGAGAGTCCCAACCAGGAGACTCTAGTTTCACAGCTGGCCAGCTAAGCTAGGACCCACACCTGGGCTAGGTGGTTAAGTGCATGCTGGGCTCACAAGCCCCCCTGGCAGTGCAAATCTATCTGCTGGGCTAGGAGGCTGGCTCCCAGCTGCAGTGTGACATACCCTTTGGGCTCCCCAGGTGGGAATCAGGTGGCAGGTGAGGCTCTAGCCCACCTGGGCAAGGTAGGAGTTGACTGAGCACTTAGCAAAGGGCAGGGTTGGGGGGAGTAGCAGAAAGGGAGGGGCTCATTGAATTGACAGGGTGAGGGTGGGCTGAAGGGGCAGCCTTAGGAGAAGGGGAGCTCATATCAGAGATGGAAGAGCTCCGGGTTCCCCTGATGACAACATTTTCAAATTAACCCATAGCTCCTGTTCTTTCCAACTTGAAAATGGCAATGAATGGGCAGTTTGGTTCCGAGAGGGACTGGAGCTCACACTCCCCATTGGGGCAAGTGCCGAAGGGGGCGGGTCTTTCCACCTTGATGGGAATCAGGTTAGCAGCCAGCTCAGGAGCTCAGGTGTTTCTCTTCTCACACTGACAGAGGTTTGTCTGCAGGAGTCAACGGAGGCCAAGATCCCATCTGAGCAGCACCGGAGGTCCTCTCCCACTAGGGCCAGGATCCTGCCAAGTCCATATTTACACTGGACAGCGAGGCATGCACAGAGAGATTGGACATCCACAGTCCACGCTCACTCCGGCCACAACTCCCATCCAGGTCCCAGTTTCTCCTGCTGCCCCCATCCCAGACCACGTCCGTTGCAGAGAGCCTCAGGTTAGTCCAGTCCTGCCTCCCCACACACGCATCCCCTCTAGCTCCCCCCTCAAGTCACTAGCGCCCCACACTGATGTTGCACGTCTTGCAGCTGGGGTCCTTTTTGGCATCAGCGGTGGAGAGGCTCATGAGCTGGTGGCCGCTGATCTCTCCCAGCACGCCCAGGCTGAGGTCGACGGGCTCGGTGTATATGACCTCCAGGATGATGTCCTGGGCGTGGTGATAGACCAGCTCGCCGTCCTCCATGCAGCAGGTCAGGAACTTGTTGCAGGAAATGTCCAGCTGGGGCAGGCGCTCCCGGCAGAAGTGGTCTCCCGGGGAGCCCTTGGGGGCCAGCACCAGGACGACGTAGTGGTAGGCGGTGTACATGCAGTAGAAGTCCGCAAAGTAGAGGCTGGTGTTGGGGCTGAAGAGGCGCTGGGCAGGGATCTGGAAGCGGTAGCGGCCGTAGGGCGAGTCCTGGGGGGGCTGGCCTGTGTTGAACTCGGTGTTGCAGCTGAAGAAGACCCCGTGCAGCATGCCGCTGGTAGGTGAGCCGTGGCTCCCGCTGTTGTCCTTCAGGGAGGGCTTCATCATGTTCCCCCAATGCATCCTGAGAGGCAGAGGGAGAGAGAGTGAGCTACAGACTGTCAGCCCAGCAGAGGGGGTATGGCTCTTGTGCTCCATCTGCCATGCTAGAGACTAGCTGCTCCTCAGGGTTATCCCCACATGCCCCCACTGAAATCTGAGTTCAGATACTATTTGCCGGTGTGGGTATAACACAAGCTAGTGTTGGGGGACTAGTGGCTAGAGCAGCGGGTGGCATTGGAGTCAGGACTCCGGGGTTCTATTCCCAGCTTTGAGAGAGGGGTGGGGTCTATGGGTTAAAACAGGGAACTCGGCATCAGGACTCCTGGTTTCTATTCCCAGCTCGGGGAGTGGGTTTGAAATCGGTTTTTACTTTAGAGCGAGTGCAGATAGGTCTGGAACAGGACATGGTCAGAGGGGAGACCAGCCTTGCAGTCCCAGCTCTGTGTTTTGTGCCCTCTCATTCTAGGTCAGGAAAACATCTCCTGGAGATGGTGCTTCTTCCCCGCAGGCTCCCTGCATTTGCTAGGCTGGTTGTGTGTTCCGGCCCTGCTAGGGGAGCCTGAGGGGGTAGGGGGTGTTACCTGACATGCTGGAAATATTCCTTGTGCTGGTTCCTATAGAAGACAGAGAATCTGAGCATCCTGCCCGCAATGAGCTCAGCCTTCTCCTGCAGCTGGGCCAGGTGCTCCTTAGCATAGTCTGCAAGGGGGAGGGAGACATTCGCCATCAGTACATCAGTGCAGCCAGCTCCCCTCCTACCCACCCCTCTGCAACCGGCCGGGCCCCTCCCCACCCCCTCCAGACAGCTGGCTCCCCAACAGCTCAGCCTGGCTGCCCCTCCCTTCCACAGCCTGCTGGCTCCCCGCTCTGCACCCGTGGCAACCAGACAGCTCCCCCTCCCCTTTCCCATCTTTCTGCCTCCCTCCTATGGCTGCAGCCAGCTTTCCCCCTCCCCCTCCCCATTTTGTTTATTCCTTCCCCTGCCTTTACAACCGGTTCCCACCCTTTCCCCTAGCTGGCAGCAGCCAGTTCCCCCTCCCTTTGCTTCCCCCCCAGGGTGCGACTGGCTCCCACACCCTAAGCCTCCCACTCTTCCACTGTTGCTCCACAAGACAGGGTTTTGCTAACTCTCACCACCCCCCACCCCGCTTTCCTGCCAGCCTCTGTTCTGCCTCGAGTCAGCAGCCCCCACTGCTCTTGGGTTTTTTATATGCCTTTAGCTCAGGACGCTCCCTCCTCTCTTGGGGTGCCCTGCACCCATCCCCCTCTTCTGTACCTTTTCCCCTCACCCCTTCACCAGAATACTCGCAGCCTGCAAATACGCTCCTGCCCCGGGGCAGGGGGTCTTTAACTGAACGGGATGCTGCTGGAGAGCAGCACCATTGCCCCGAGGCGCGAAGAGGACCGGGGATTGTTGGGGAACAGAGAGCTCCCTGGCCAGTTTGGGAGGGGGGACGGGCAGGAGCATACACAAAGCCTCCCTCTGCTGATTGTCACTATGGAAATAAGGTGGGGGGTGTGTGTGGAAAGACTGTGTGGGGGCTCCAACCTGTCTGAGAGCAGAGCAGGGGAGCAACAATCCCCCCTCTGCCCCCACCCCAGCTAATGCAGGAGAAAGGAAATCTATGTGTGGGCATCACGCTGGTGGCAGCCGGTCTGTGCCAGCCCCCTCAGACCTAGCAGCAGGCCCATTAGGGAGCAGTTGCTGGCTAAGAGAAATGGCTGCGCAAAGAGGCTGGAGCCCCAGGGGGGCAACCCATGGACAGCCTCAGTTCTCATTTAATATTCAAGCAGCGTGAACCTTCCCTGCCCCCGCCAGGGCTCGCACAAGCAGCGTGAGCTCCCCAGACCTTGCATAAGCCGTATGACACGACAGTTTTTTTTTTTCCCCGGGCAGATCCAATGTGGGTCCACTGCGAGCTCAGCTCTGTTGTGCAGCAGGCTGGAGATTCCCTTCCGAGGATGGGCCGTGGGGGCTCCTCACAGTCTGTACCAGCTGGGCACAGACCATGTGGCTGAGGTTCCGCTACCAGCTATTGCACACTCAGGGCACACTTACCCCCCGTGCAGAACTCCACGGTCTCACTCCAGCCGGACACCAGGTACTCCCCATCGCTCTGCTTCACCGCTGTCTGCACTGCTACGCTGTACTCTGTCCTGGGGCTCAGGAACCAGTGGCCCCTCACTGTCATGGGCAGGGGGACGGCCTTGGCGACCAGCTTGGTGGGCACATCCTGTTCAAGGGCAAGAGCCATGCCAAAGACGTGCAAAAATAAACCAGGCTTGGGATCGAAGCAATGTGGCTAGTGATCTCCCCCTGCACCACAAAGCCTCCTCCCATGAGCAGCATGACACCTGGGCCCTGGTACCCTGGGAAGGACAGCACCCATCCAGGAACAGCTGGATTCAGAGCATTGCACAAGGCAGATCTGGCAAGACCCTCCAGCAGCTCCCCTGAACTGGCAGTGCGTGCCTGTGAAGGAGCCTGTGATGAACAGAGAGTCAGGTCATGGAGACCTTGGGAAAACCCTTCTTAAAAACAATCCTAGTCTATTACAACGACAACAACCAGGGCTCCACAATCTGCTGTACAATAAGCTACAATGACCTACGGGTGTGGAAAACTGTTGGGTATATTGCTGCAGTGGCCACTACTCTAAAACAACAGTCACTATTAATATGTTGCTCTTATATAGCATAGACTGACCAAGGATGCTGCCAAATTCACTACAATAGACTACCACTATAGCACTCTTTCTAGCATCACCATAGCACTCTTGACTGTAGTACACTACAGAGTAGCACTGTTACTAATATCTGTTACTGTAGTATTTGTCGCCATAGTATCTACTGAAGGGGAATACCGTCATATCTGTTACTGCAGAGTATTATAATATTCATTAGCATGGTATTAATATCTGTGGAATATTCTGGTACTTGTTATTGCAGAATAATGTATTACCACAGTATTTACTGCTGTAGTACCTGTTACTGCAGAATATGTAGTATCTATTGACACGATACTCACTGCAGTGGAATACTGCGGTACTTGATACTGCAGAACATTGCTGTCATTATTGCCATGGCATTCATTTCTGTGTAACGCTGTAGTAATTATTGCCATGGCATTCATCCGTGTGGAATACTGTAGTACTTGTTCCTGCAGAATGCTGCGGTATCCATTAATATAGTATTCAGTCCTATGGAACACCAATTCTTTTTCTGTTTGAGCAATGTCTGAGATGGTGCCTTCTGTGTTGCACCCACTAAGGCGCCAATATACCTCCCACCCTACCCAGCAAGAGTTGTGCCCAACTCCTCTTGCACGCAAGATGGGCAAAGAAATCTCACAGAGCCCTGGAAACTGCCAAACAAGCTCTCAGGTGTCCTGAAAACCTTTGTTTTAAGGAATAAATTGCCGTGTCAGTAGGCCACAAAAGCATCAGTGTAGCGCAGTGCCGTTTCTGTGGCAACAGCAAATGCTGAAGTGTCAGGAGACATGGGGGGAAAAGAAGCTTATTATTGGGGAGGGGGAAAAAATAATGTTTAACATTAAATAGCATCACCGTGGTAACCATCCTGCTAAAAGGATCCTGAATTAGTGTCTCCATTCCAGAGGGAGAAGGAAAAGTGAGTAATTCTCTCCACGTCTCCTCTGGTTATGTGTTGGAGGGTATGTTTAGCACTCTCCATGCTGATTTGGGGGGTACAGCTGCCTCCTCATCCATCCCCACACTGGTTCACGGGAGCAAGCCTCAAGTCTCACTGCTGCTCTGGCCCCCGGGCTTCAAATCTCCCAGGCAAAACCTTTTAACTTCACAGCAGAGTTGGGTGGGGAAAAGAGGCTCTTTTTCCATTAAAGCCTGGCTCAGGAATCTCGGGCTGGTGAAACTAGTGGGCTGAGAGTCCAAGGGGCTGAGATCCAAATCCTCCTCCCACTGAAGGATTTTGACATCAGTGGGACCAGGATTTGAACCTGACTCTTCTAGTTATCCACAGCACCAGGCACAGTGCCCCCCCATGCTGTCCCCACCCAGTCCCTACCCCGAAGGGACCCCTTCCATGCTCCATAGGACATGCACCCCTTGGGTCCTCCACTCAAGCTGCCAGTGAAGGGACCCAGTTTGGAGACATCTGGGACGTAGATACGCAGCTGTGCCGCGAGGAAGAGATGGCAGCCAATGGGCTACACAGGGAGTGACTCAGTGCTGGGCTGAGTACTCAGAGAACAGCCCGTCGCTGCCCACATTCCCACCACCACCACCCTGCCCCTTGCTCACCCTGTGTTTGAATTTGTTGGAGTTCTTGTTCTCCTTCTTGTTGAGGTCGATGAAGTAGTGGGTGACTCTCTCCAGGTCTCCCCCATCCATGGCCCAGGAGATCCGGAACGAGTCGCATGTGATGTTGTTGATCTCGATGCTGCGGGGGGTGGAGAGCAGCTCCATGGTCCAACCCGCCTGGCTCCTACGGGCACAGTGAGGGGATCAGTGTGGTGACGGGCCACCAAAGGGCAGAGGCCATAAAACCAGCTCCAGAGCCCATTAGAGTCAATGGAAAGACTTCCCTTCACCAGAGTGGGTTTAGCCTCCAGCCCACAGCATGGCCCCAGGGCAGAACCCCCTGACCCAGCATGGGACTCCACTGCAGCTTCCCTTCCCCGATGTGAGAATTTGGGGGTGCTCTGAGGCAGCCCTTCTGAAGAGAGAGTACTCCGTGGAGGGGTATGTTTACACAGCTATCTGGATGCCCACGCAGCTTCTGTGGGCACAGCTCTGCCAATGGGGAGTGAAAATGCTGGCCCTAAATGAAGAGGTTGGGGGAAGAGCTGTGACTTGGAAGGAATGGGTGCTCGCATGGCTAGGAGGCCAACCTGGGAATGGCTGAGCACAGCCCAGTTGTAGAGGAAGGCTGACCTTGTTGGTAATGCACTGGCCCAGGTTTCGGGGGGACCTGGATTCCATTCCTGGACTCCCTTGGTGCTTTATATATGTCACTTACTGTCCGATTTCCAAAAGGACTGTGCCTTGTGTGCACCCCTGATAGGCACCAGACTGCCAGCACATGCCGTGTTGAGTGCTGTCGAAAAATCTGGCCCCCGCTGTGGGTGGGGAGCCCTTGAAAAACTGACCCCTCACCGCTCTGTGCTTCAATTCCCCTGCTGCAAAAGGGGGGCCACTGACACTTCCTTGGCGGGCATCATCTATCTAAGGTGTGAGCTCTTTGGGGCAAGGACTGTCCCTGATCCTGTGGCTGTTCAGGGCCCAAGATGATGGGCACCGATCTCGGATGGAGGTACTGGAATACAAATAATCATGCAGAGAATAGCCCGTCCCAAAGAGCTGTAACTCAGGCAACGATTCCCCAGCTTCTGTCATTCTCTCGCTTCCTTTTCCCATGTATGTGTCCCTCCCATCGGAGCCCTCATTAATTCCATCTGAATCCATGGCGCCAGCTGAAGAGCGGGTGTTAGCCCACACGGAGGTTTGACAGAGCAGCCGGCACCTTGCAGGTGTTGGTGCCAGCAAGTATATCGCAAGCCTTGAACGGGACAGATTCGGAGCAGATGGTGCTGGGGAGGGAAGGGGCTCTGGGCCAACAGACACCAAAGGAGGAGGGATTTGAGGGTTGTTTTTTTTTGTTTTGGAAGGAGAGGAATTGCAGGCAGGGAGGGGTGGGGGGCTGTGCATGCCAGGAGCTAGAGAAGATGTGAGAATGCCAAGACGGGGATTGGTGTGGTGTCTGGGTAACCCCCAGTTTTAACATCCCCTTTGTCATTTCAGGCACTGCTTCCCACTGTGCTTAAAGCAGCCTGATTGCTGTCCTTGTACAGAGGGCCGGGTGCAATGGCAGATGGCCATACTGCAGTTACAGTGGAAGTGAGGGTTTACCGCACATGCCTGCAGGGTGTTGTGCATGGATCAGGCAAGGGAAAGTGAACAGCATATGCGAGGCATGCAAGGTGCATGTATGTGCAAAGAATGGGTGGGAACTGGGTGCAGCTACTGTCCAGCAAGGTGTGTTTTGGTTGTGTAGACGATATGTTTGTGATGTGTGCATACAAAGTACATGCAGTGTGTCAGCAGAGGAAATGGGTTCTCGTGACATCTGCATGTGTTACATATGTGTGCAGTGGGCAGAACCCACGGGTACATGTGGCATAGATGTAATGTGTGTGTGTGTGTGTTCATACAACATAAGTGTGTGCTCCATGTGTAAAAAGGGCACCTGGTGAATTGGTAACATAGGCAGATTCACTCTGGGTACAAGCCCTGCATGGGGCCAGCTAATGAAGTGGGTTCTGCTATGTATTACTAGCTTCTGATGGCAGCCAATAGGCAGCTTTGGGGCATACATAGAACCTGAGCGGTACGTGGGCAGAATTTCACCCAGCATTCAGCATGAGTGCAAACAGAACAGATTTCCAAATGCACTCAGTGCCCAGCAGCTCCCAGGGTGATCCCGGGAGCCCAGTGCTCAGAAAAGCCCAGCACCCAACATCTGCTCAGCACGCTGAGCTCTGGGCCAACACGTGGTGTCGGGAGTGGTTGCACGACATTATTTCTTCCACGCCTCGTTCATTTGCAGTGTACCCAAGTCTGTGACCTTCACAGATGCCAGCAGCTTTGATGTAGGGATTATTTAAGAAGCAAAAGGCAAGAGAGCCTAGGGCTGGGCTGAAGCTGCAGCTCCTTGTAGCATTATGAGGCCCGAGAGGAGTTTTTTCCATAAGAAGGAGCTAGGCATGAGACTCTGAGCTCACCCACAGAGGTGTAAATCAGGAGAGGTTTCACTGCCACCCGCTTGGCACAGAGGGTGGGGCAGGGAGATGAGATGTGACTTGGGGAGGCATGGGGTGACTGCAGCGCTCCCTGGGCGGAGGGGAAGGAGCCCTGCCAAGCAGCAACCCTTATAATCTGGGTGTTCCTCTTTAAAGGGTTGGCACTATGTTTGCTTAACATGGGGCAGGAATGCAGGGGGGCGGAAGAAAAACAACAACATGGGACTTAGAGTTGGGGAAATGTATAATTACATGTAAATGTTCTCCCACACCAGCTCTTCATGCGACAGGGAACGCTGCTTTTATACCCAAGGCCCAGCCAGCCCTGAGGCCTCTGGGCTTGATTCTGGACTCTATCCTGCCACCAATTTTGTTATTTGGTCTTAGGCAAGTCACTTCCCCCATCCCGCTCTGTGCCTCACTTTCCCCATCTGAACAGTGGGGATAAGGGCTACTGCTCTGTTTCATGGGGGCAGGGAGACGCCGCCCATTTTTATTTGTTAAGTGCTTTGAGATTGATCCTCAGATGAAAGGGGACAGAGATACTATTGGCTGAGCAGGTCGGGCACACCTAGGGGCAGACTGAGTTGGCCCTGGTGAGCTTTACATTCACTTCACTTTGCTCTGGCTTCTTTGGAAACAACTGTGCAATCAGTGAGGCTTTTATCTGGAGAGAACAGGTCTGATCACCTGTGCTCCCCTAGGGAGGGGCACTGGGTGAATCACTAGCAGCTGAAAGGCCTAATTCACCTTCCCTTTGCTCTTAGTGCCTGGGGCTGAGCCCTCCCCAGCTAAGTAGGTTGGGGCCTGGTCAGTGCTTGGATGGGAGAGCTGCTGAGTGAACAAAAGTGGTGCTGGCAAGTTGGCATAGGACGTTTGGAGTCAGTATTGAAAGGCTGCTTTCTGATGAGATGTAAAATCAAGCTCTAACTAAGCTGCTGTGGTCATTAAAGATCCCTTGGTGTTTCTTCCATTAGCAAGACCAGCACCTACTCTCCCAGGGATGCTACACGGCCTTTAGAAGGCCGGATTTGCAAATGTCTCTCTTTTCGCTTCCCCCGCTCCATCTCTCCCCTCCTCCGACCCCCTGCTCTCTCACATGGGCATGCAGCAGGATCACCGTTTGTCTCCTGTCAGATTTTCCTAATTGTCTTTCTTCTCCCTCTCCCCGCCCCGGCCGTGATGGCTCCTTTGTGTTTGGGAAGCAGGTGCTTGTATTTATAGCTGCCACATGAACAGCCCACACCTTCCCGTTTTGTTGCGGATTTCTCAGAATTCAGCACATCAGAATTTAACCCTGCAATGACTCAATATATCCAACCATAGGGAGGGTAGTTGTTGCATGGCAACAGGCACTAGCTGAGGGGGAAAGGCTGTTACCTGGGTGACGCACTTTTTAGAGGGTCAGTGCCACAGTTAACAAGGACCTGAGTGGGGCCACTTTTGTTTGCTTATAACTGCATGCAACAAAACCAAACGGCCACAAACTCTTTTTTAATATGGGGAGGAGAGGAGATGAATCCAGGCATCAGCTTAGCACATATGAGCAACCCTACAATAATAACCAACTGGCATGTAAAGCAACTGGAGAATAACAACCAACCCGTGTGCACAGCACTTGTGAAGAACCCTACAGTGACAACCAACCAAGATGCACATCTCATGAGCAACCCTACAATAACAACCGAGTGTGCACAGCACTTGTGAAGAACCCCACAGTAACAACCAACCAGAGTGCACAGCCCAAGAGCAAATCTACAATAACATCCAACCAACATACACCGCACATGTGCGCAACCGTACCATAATAACCTGCCAGTGTGCATAGCCCTGGTGAGCAGCCCCAGTGTGTACCTGCACTAATACCAAACCATCGTGCACGTGGGTGGGAGCAATTGGGTGACAAGAGAGGCGGCCTGAGCCCACTGTGGACATGGTGCTGTTAGCGACTGAGTGGGAGATAATCCCCAACCCCAAATCTCTATTGGCTGCATTCTCCTGCCAACCACCCTGGTATGGACAGAAAGCTCTGAAAGCCACAGCTCTACACGGGTGGGAGCCCAATCAGTGCAAAGCACCAGCTGATATATAGCCAATGGCTGCTGCTGGTCTCAGCTGTGCTGTTTGCTCAGAGACCGATCCTTGGGGATCCGGCCGGGCCATTAACACTGTCCTTTAAATCAGCTGCTGTCCAACCTGCCAGCAGGCTGGCTGGTTTAATGAACAGAGCTGTGTCTTGTGACTGTGGCTGAGAGCCTGATGCAAGGTCCCAGGGAGCAATTCATTGGCACCCTTCCAGCCCCGCTGGGCTCCAGCATGGGTCCCATCTGCTCAGCACCCCCAGACAATACCAGTATTTCTCCTTTCTCTATTGACGCTTTTTTCTCCCTTCTCTCGAGTGAATTTAGCTCTAGTGAAATGTGCTGGGCTGGCAGCACTGAGGAGGAGCAAGGCTCTCTGGCTTCAGGTCTGATGCCAATCCCTCTCTGGAGCCAGAGGGGAGTCCAGCCTCCATGCCTCGTTCTCTCTTTGGCCTCCCTGCCGAGGCTGCTGGCAAATGAAGGGGAGGGAGTTGTGGTAGTCAGTGGGTTTGTAATAGCCGCCGCCGTCCACCGAGAACGCTGTACGAATTCACAGATCCAGATGTGCTGATGCCATTTTCCTCCAGCGTAGGGTGACCAGATGTCCCAATTTTATAGGGACAGTCCTGATTTTGGGGTCTTTTTCTTATATAGGCTCCTATTACCCCCCACACCCTGTCCCGATTTTTCACACTTGCTGTCTGGTCACCCTACTCCAGCGCCTCCTGCTGGGAGAGGCTTATCTCTCTGCAGCATGATACGGTCCAAGGAGAGGAGGCTCTTTGTGCAAGCTCAGCACTTCCTGAGGATCGAGTTCGGCTTCGAAGCAGCTGCAGCCGGTAGGCTAAAAGTTCAGCCCTTTGGCCCCGTCTGGTTCAGGGTGGCAGAGGATGCAGGAGGAAGAACTTGGGGAGAAATTGCTCCGGAGTGATATTTCTCAGCCTGGCTGTTCTTTCCTCTGGTATCTGCAGGGAGGAGGGCAGAGCCATGGCAGCCAGAAGTAAGGGGTGAAGGAGGGATAAAACTTTGTGGCCCCTTGGTGTGGCTGCTTCTGCTCCCTGCACAACCTGTCCTTACGGAGAAAGCACTGCCAGGAATCCAAACAGAGCGGGAGGGAGGCTGGGTTGGGCTTGGAGACTGGAGCTCAGGAGCAGATGGAGAGAAAGAGAGTGGGAGGTGGATGGGACAAAGAAGGGAGGAAGGATGGGGAACAGACGCTGGACTCCTCCATGTGCCCTGTTGATGCACTTGGGTGGAGCTTGGCCAATGCACCTTACGGAGCTCAGAACTGACCAGGCCCATGCCCCAAAGCACTTACAGCACAATAATGGGTGGACAGGGAGGCTGGCTGGATGAATGAGCTGAAGTTAAATGTGCCTCTGCAACCGCCACGCAGGGAGGCCGTCAGCGCCCAGGTAACCCGGAGACCCATCTCAGTACTGAGCGGGGCTTAGCAAAGCACCAAATACTGTCAGGAGCAAGTGCTTGCTGCTCTCCTTTTGAAAGTGCTCCACAGGGATCTGGATGCCCCGAGCACCATTGGAAGCCACTCAGCCAGCATTTCCAGTACGGGTCCTGACCTGCACTGAATGTACAAGCAACTCTCACTGCGGAGCGTGAGAGTGCACAGCTAGGGCCATGGAGCTAGTGAGCTGTGTGATTCCTATGTACCCCTTAGCAGGGTCATCCCTAGGTTCCCCAGCAGTAACACAGCACAGTCCAGAGGTCCAGTGAGGAACCCTGATGTGGTGCATATAGAGAAGCTATGCTTTTGGAAGGGAAAAGATTCACACACACACACACACACACAGGTCTCATCATGCATGGGGTGCCACCAAACAAAGTCTAATCTGCATCCCTGCGGTCAAATTTGGTGCAATGTGTACATGTGTTTTTATTACGCAGACCTTGGCAACGGGTATCAAGGCGGGGATTTAGATGGCCAGATCAGATCAGTCTCTGGCAGCAATTGGCATAATGTTCCAATCCATTTTTAGCTCCAATTAATAAGTGGCGTTTGAAGAATGCAGAGCAGGCTGTTCAGCTAGTCTGAGGCACATGGGCTCATGCAAAGTTAGTCATAAATGCATGCAGATCTCCCACACATGCAGAGGCGTGAAGGCATGTGTGGCGATCCACAGAGAGAGAGAGAGAGAGAGAGAGAGAGAAAGGTGCGTGTGCAGAAGGAGAGATTCCTACAGGTACAGCATGATGCATGTCAGATACAGAGAAGTGAGCAATAAGAGAGAACATGCAGGGCAGTGCACAGACATGACGACATACAGAGAGACAGCCACATCATACATGCATGCAAAGCTATTGTTTAGCTTCTGTGTATGCACAAATATACAGAGGCACGTTCATGTATGGCAAAGCACATATATGAACAGCGACAGGCATATGCAGATACACACATGTGCAAGTAACTGCTTGGTCTCTGTTACCAGAAATATATATGCAGGCATGTACAGGGGAAAAGGCACATACACAAATGGGGATGCACATGCATGAACAATGATAAAGAGACCCCTGCACAGAGTGACTTACCCAACTGTGTGTGTAGCTGTCACAGAAAAAGAGCTGTACACATGCATGTATAAAGCAAGGCACAAGTGAACAGCACTACATATATATATATATGTCCAGTAATGGAGAGGAAAACACACATACTCAGGGAGATGCTGGTACACATCTGTGAAGCTATTGCTTTGCTTCTCTGTACGCAGACGTGCATGAGGATGCACACACAGGAATGGGGCAAAGGGAAGCACATACATGTTAAGCGATCACCTTATCTTTGTACATGGTCAAAGAGAGGTGCCAATGTGCATGTACAAAAAGACATACAGCACATACAGGAATGGAGACACATACATATGCACACCTGTGTAGCTCTCACTTGATCTCCCAGCACGCTCAGGGCCCAACGCACAATTACATGTACAAACAGAGGCAGGCACATGTATGAGGTGCACACGCCGGCACAGAGAGAAAGCTCAAGGAATGCACAGATGCAGCTGTCACTCCCTCTCTGTGCATGTTCAAAGAAAGAAATATACAGAGACAAAGACACACTCATGCAGACACTCACACATGCTCAGAGGAACAAGTTACCTATGCTATGCACAGGCAGAGGAAGACCTGGACTGGGACACAAACACAGATGTGCACACGTCTGTGCACACACTCATGTAATCGTGCACAGCCATTTCACCCCACACACACACATACACCCCCCACCCTGCCAGCAAAGAGGGCTCCGTTCCAACCTCTGATTTGTAAATGTAAAGCCACTTGACTAAAGGGGAATGAGGAGCCTTGGCCAGCACTCAAGGGAGATAGCTCCCACGCTTATAGCTCAGATCCAAAGCAGGGCATGGAGATAGCCAGGGAAGAGCAGAATGTGTGTGGGAGGAGTGGGGGAAGGTGCTGGTCTCCTCAGGGACTGATGCAGAACAAGCCTAGCAGCCTACCTCTGATGTGAATGCCACTTCAAAAGAAGGGACGTGGGAAGCAAACCCAGCCTGTCCCAAACCCCTGCCTCATGATGGGGACAATTCTGACCTCCTTGGCTTATTCCCCTGCATCTCTGCCCCTTTAAACTCCAGTCCCTCTCCCAGCATCAGCCACCCACAGGGTCTCCTTCCAGCCCTCTCACCCTCTCTCAGAACAGCAGGCTCCATTTTCACCTGTCTGAGCCACAGCAGGGAGATGGAGCAGGAGGGTGTTGGAAGAGATGGGCTCCCTGCTGTTCAATAGATTGGCTGGGTGGCCTAGGGTTTCTACTGGCTGCCTATAGGAAAGCAATGGCCCCTGCGTCCCCTAGGCTATAGCAAGCAGAGTAATTCCCCAAGCAGAGCCTGCCAGGAACTAGAGGGCCAAGGTCACCAAAGGCAGCGTGTTACCGAACCTCAGAGATGAGTGCAGGCAGGATGAGGGTGCAGCTTATAACCCCCCCGCACCCCACCAATCACATGCAACCCCTCCCTCCTCACAGCTCTTACACCCACATGCAGACATACTCACACTTATGCACATGCACGTGACATCCACCTACACATGCACACACACTCACACCCCACTGCCCGTAGACAAGCACATACATACATACCCACTCACAAGCGTATACACACAAGTACATGCACACGCATTCACAGCCACTCAGACACCTGAGTATGCAAACACATGCCCACAGAAACATACATAACTACAGGCATACACATACAAACACACCAATTCACATTAGTGCACACAGCCACATACACACACATTTCTAACTGTATGTGCACAAGTACAGTCACACAAACACATATGTATGCTTACATACAAACCCACTCCCCCACATATATTTGCAAGCCCATACATATTATGCATCCATGCACACACTCACAACCACACACATATATCCACTCATATCACAGTCAATGCATCCACTCACAGCCATGTACACACATGTACATACACACCTGCTCACAATCACCCATAAACTTATATACATACTACACATCCCCATATATATATATCCATATCTACATGCATTCATGTACAAATATATACCGTACATACCTCCACACATGCCAACACAGAAAACTATGCACATGCATGAATTATACTCATGCACAGACATCTATTAACATACATATATACATACCCTGCACCATATACTTGCATACAGACTATATAACCATGCACATACAGTACATACACACCCATTCACAGATACTCCATACTCACATATATCATGCAAGCGCACCCACCCACTCACAGACACCCATTAACACATACACATGTACACCCCCCCACACACATATATATCTATGTACACATGCACACGGACACACCAATCTGGTATCTAGTGGCAGCTTTTTTTAAGAGCATGGGATTTCAGGCTGTCAGCTGCATGGCTCATTAGCCCCCATTCATGGAAACCCAGTTAAAGTTCTCCGATCTTCCCCCATTCTAATCGGCTGTGTCGTGAAGAAAGGAGAAGGTCGTTTCCTTGGGGACAGTGAAAAGCAACGTGACAGGTACAGCTGTCTTCTCAAGCCCTTGGAACAGATTCCAGGGCTTGGAGAGATTGACAGATGGGGCCCTTGCCTGGGCTGCTTAACTTTCCTTCCCCTGCTGAACTGTCTTATTATATGGGGTCTTTTCCTGCCTCAAGGCTTCTGAAGCACCATCCTCTCCATTAACACTTACCGAGTGCTTCCTGTCCTTCATGCGCTTCACCAGACTTGACTGATTAATCCCTGGGAGGGAGGGATTTCTTGCTCCCATTTTACAGATGAGGAAACAGAGGCATAAGTGACTTGCCCAAGGCCACACAGTGAGTCAGTGTCACAGCTGGGCTCAGCACGCCGGAGTTCATGGCACCTGGTCTGGTGCTCAGAACCACACACACCCCCCATCTCCGAATACAAGGTAAAAGCGCCTTACCTGCCTCCACAGGGAACCTCTGATGCTAAGAAGTTAGTGTGGCTGCCTTGTGTATTAAATGTGTGTCAGACACACACCTGGGGTGAGGTTTCTGGTTCGCAGAAACTTGGCTGCAAAAGCAGTCTCTCCAGCTAGGTGCTGCTGCTTCCCATGCAGTCCCCTGCCTCCTTCTGGGCTAATGCTGCTCCTCTGCCTCCGGCTGCTATTGCTGCTGCTTGCTGCTGCCCAGGCTCTTGCAAGCGCTAGGAAACAGCAGACACCCTAAAGAAGAGGAGGAAAAAAAATCAAAGCAGCATGGAGGAGAAAAAAAAATACAGCCCTTCTCCACCAATCGGGAATCAGGCTGCAAAGCATCAGGTGATGAGCAACCACGTTCCCTGCCTAGCTTCCCCAAGCTGCATCCTCCGCTGTGCAGGGACAGCAATGTGAAATTATAGAGGCTTTTCAAGTGGTGGAGGGTGGGGAGTCACAGGATCTGGGGCAGGGAGGGGAATGCGGCCTCGGGATGGGTGCAGAAATGTGACGTACTGCACGCATGGTACCAAAAATGGGGAGAGACTGGTGGTCACTAAGCAACACTGAATCTTTATCAGAAACTTCAGAAGAATGGGCCAGACTCAGACACTGGTTAGACAGGAGTTGCAGCAGTGATGTATCTGAGCAGCTTTAGGCACCATACTTGTATTTATACAGCCAGCCCTGATCCTATTCACACCTGAATGCTTACTGGTTAACTTGGAATTGCTAACTTTGTTGGATTCTCAACCTTATTCAAAGTCAACATTTTTCACAATCTCCTTATATTTACTATAAAAGTAAGACTAAGAAATGTATTGATGATAACAATATAAGCACATATAATTTATTTGTGGGTGTGTTTCGAGAGGTTGGCAGAGCATACTTGCCCTTGAAGGGGAAGGTTTTGTGGGGAGTGAAGAAGTGAGATTTTCTTTGCTTTAGAACTGTAGTCAAATTGTCAGTGCTTCATGACCCCTCTGGCTGCCTTTCATCACACACACACACACTGTCCACACCCCGCCATGGGGTTGCAACCCCCCATTTGAGCAGCGCTATCCTTGTGGGGAGAGTGGGGTAATTGTCAGGATTCCTGGGTTCTGTTCCCAGGTCTGGGAGGAGGATGCTTGAGTCATAGAGTTTAAGGCCAGAAGGGAAGTGAGATTATCTAAACTGCCCTCCTGTCGATCACAGTTTCACCATGATGCCAGTACGGAGCTCAATACGTTGTGTTTGGCTAAGACATCTCTTCCAGAAAGGCAGCCAAGCTTATGCGAGTTCCTCAGCCAGGAGGCCCCTCACCATCCTGCCTACTGAGTCAGGGCTCCTCCTGGTGCAGGGAGTGCAATAAAACTTGCAGAGAAATCATGGGGAGCGGAGGCGGGCCATGGATGCTGGACTTTCCCTGCTCACATGATGGAACAGTTTCACATTCCCAGTGGCTTGGATGGAAAACCCAGATGGTCAAGGGAAGGGATTTCAGGTTGAATGGAAGTCTCTCCATTCCCTTCCCCGAGTCACCCCACAGCTGCCCCATCGTGTCGCAGAACAGCATCTCCTGGGCTGCAGCTGGGACCCGCTCAGTTGCACACCGAGTAGAGGTAACCGAGATGCTGGTAATTACATCATCCATCTAGCTGTCAGCAATCCAAGGGCGGCCAGGATGCTGCCACAGCTGCCCAGCAGAGCCCCTAATGATGTCTCTCTGTCACTGTCCCCTCTGTTACAGCCAGACCCTGGCAGAACTTGCAACGCTGCCAAAGGATAGTTCACCTGCCCTAGCCTTGGGCTTCCCTCAGCCCTAGGCTCATTGCCAGGGAAGCAGAATGGGGGCAGGGAGAGAGCAGGTGGGAGATGAATGGTCATCTCAGTGAGCTTTTGTGTGAATTTCCGTGTGTGTGAGTATTTGGATAAGTGTGCACCTGCTTATGAATGTACATTGATTTGGCACCAGCCCTGTGCAGTTGAGATCAGCTATGCCCTTGTCCCTGTGCTCCCTCAGCATGTAAGTCACGCCAACTTACAAGTCACTTAGTTTTAGTGATGTGTCATGGTCATATATGCCTGCTGTGATTTGGCTCTGTGTGTGTGCGTGTGTGAGTAGGAGCACAGAGGTAGGAAACAGCTCAGGCCTGGACCAAGTTGACCCTAAATCTCTCTAGTCTGGATGGGTGAAAGTCACCCATTAGTTCTTATTAAGTGGGCCCAAAGTGGTTCATGGGCCTTGGACTGGCCTGCAGCACAGGGGAGAATTCACCTAAGGAGCAGAAGTGACCCTTCTAAAGGGTTTGTAATTGGACATTACTATCATCAGCTTCTTCCGGACAAGCAAATCTGAAATTTCCTCTCTGTGTTCTTCTGTTCCCCACATACGGTGCATAATGAAAATTAAGGTTAATTAGGAAAGGATGAATCTAGAGGCGCATGAGAGACTGTCAAATGTCTACAACGTTTTTTTGTAAGTGTTGCTTTGTGAAACTTTTGTGAGTTTTTCAAAATGTCTGTCTATCTAACTGAGGATTCTCAGCTGATGTAAATCAGCATAGCTCCATTGAACAGGTCCCATGTATACCTTTTCAAGGGACCTCTTATTGAAAATGATGAGCCAAATTCTGATCTCCTTTACACCAGTGTCAACATGGGATCTTTCTATTTATTACTCCAGATTTAAACTAGGAAAAGTGAAATCAGAGTTTGACCCATGCATCTATTTCTAATGAAAAGAAAGTCTGTGCTATGCAGAGAATAGAGATTCTTGTTTAAAAGTCATTTTTGAGTGGCTTCTAGCATCTTACAAAACAAAATTTAACAAAAGAAATCATGTAACAGCCCAAAATTAGTGTTTGGTCAGAGCTAATAAGCAGAGCCTCAGAAGTCCTGTTCTAAATCTAGAACCCATGATTTTGAAATTAGGATCAAATTTTGGCAAAATGAGTTCTCTCTTCCCTCCAATTAATGGGTTTTACAAGCATATTCAGGGGTGACTGTACAAGCACAATTGCCACAGAGATGGTGTGGATACTGCAGGAAACAGGACAAAAGAATATGGAGGTGCACGAGGAACGACTGCAGCAGTATCCTCTTCAACTTACCGCTCTTCACCTGAAGTGTTAACATGCTCCATTACTGCAGTTTCATGGCACAATAGATGTAATGAAGGAACCTTTCCTTTCTGAGGGGCTAGTTTCAAAAAACACCTTTATCTTGATGCGTGAAAAATGAATTTGATAACAACAATTTCAGCTAGTTGGATTTTCCCTTAGGCTTAGAGAGCCCACTTTCATTGCCTATATACTGCCCCTCCTGCAGAGGTGTTAAATTAAAGCCCGGAAACACTATAGATTTTTCTATTTTCACTTAGCACTAGCAAGGAGATACTTGAGGCTCTTTCCTAGGAGGCAGCAGCCACTGACAGGAGGAAAGGACTGTTTTGGTTTTTATAGAGCCAGGGCTTGATTTTGAAAAGCAGCTTCGTATTTTTCTCCAGCAAATAATTGCAGGCCTAGTTTTATGGGGTCAAATAATTGGATCTTCCACACTTTGACATGTAGCTGCTTGGCTGGCTCCTGGAAACCAGGAGATTAGACATCACAGCGCTGTAAAGAGTGCCAGCAAAATTGTGTGTGAGTGTATAGTTGTGTGGGTACAAAATTGCAGTTGCAAGTAGTTCCAACCCCCAAGCATTCAAAAATCAAGAGCCAGTCCCTGAGAAAATCACTGAGAGTGGCCTAAAATTCATGAGATTTAAAAAAATAATAATGTTTTGTGTTTTGATTTCTGCCCCTTTGGAATGCATTCAGATCACATTCTCAAGCTTTTCTCCAAAATGAGAGCTAGAAACATACTTTTCTCTTTCAAATTAAAAAAAAAAAATCAGTGAAATCTCATGCAATCTGTGTCCTCCGGGAGCTGGGGCTTTTAAGAAAGACAGTAAATATTGTAAGAGTTGGCAACACTGATTTGCAAAGAATGAGACGAGGGGCTTCAGGTATTTAAACCATGGATGCCACTAGTAAGTTTCTAGCAGCGTTTACCTCCTCTCATCCTGGGGAATCGTGCTAGTGACAGTCAATGGTACAATTCTTAGCATGGGCATTTAGATGCCACTGTGATCTAGAGGGTTGGCCAGGTGATTGTGGCGTTAGCATAGATGGGTACTAATCACAGTAGTGGGAGGAGAGTGATTGGGACCCTGGCCTCCTGGGTTCTATGCTTGCTTTGCCCAATTATCTCCTTTGTCACCCTGGCAAGTCCGTGCTCTGCCTCAGTTTCCCTCCCTGCCCACTAGCAGCAATTATTTCCCCAGGGTAGTGGGCGTCCCTCACAAAGATGGCGCCTCTTTCCGCCTATGCCAGAGGTCGCCCCTCACAAAGATGGCGGTACGCTCTTTTCTCCTTTACGAGTGCGAGCCCCTCACAAAGATGGCGGTGCGGCGGGAGTCCTCCCACTTTCACTGCCCCTCACAAAGATGGCGGGAGCACGCATGTGGGCTAGAGTTGAAAGGTCAATGGTGGGGTCACGCTTCTTCCGGCTTGCTGCTGCTGGTCGGGGCCGGGGTAGGTAACAAGGTTTGGTTGGGGGTCTGATGGGGGGGGGGAACGGACACCTGAGCCCCCTATGGGGGGGTGCGTGTCTGGGCGGGGGGTCTGAGCCCCCTATGGGGAGGTGCGTGTCTGGACGGGGGGTCTGAGCTCCCTATGGGGAGGTGCGTATCTGATTGGGGCTGGGGGTCTGAGCCCCCTATGGGGGGTACGTGCCTGGGCGGGGGCCTGAGCCCCTATGGTGGGGTGCGTGTCTGGACGGGGGGGTGTCTGAGCCTCCTATGGGGGGTGCATTCCTGTGGGGTGGGGTCTGAGCCCTGTGGGGGAGTGTTCGTCTGGAGATGGGGGGTGCAGTCTGAGCCCCCGGGGGGGTTCACCTGGAGTGTGATTGAGCTCGCTATGGGGGGGTGTGCCTGGAGATGAGAGTAGGTTTGGAGGCTCCGGTGGGGTGTGTGGTTGGAGTGGTGTCAGAGCTCCCTAGGGTGGTGTCAGAGCACACCTGGAGATGGCAATATGGGGTTGAAGCCTACTGGGGAGGGCTGCACTCCTGGAGATAGGTGGTGGGGTCTGGAGATGGGGGAGCCTTGAAAGGGAGGTGTCTGAGACCCTTGCTGGGGGATGCTGAGCCCCTATAGTGAGGAGTCTAAAAAAAGGGGGAGCTCTCCCCATGTGTTGAGGGATAGTTCCCTTATAACATGGATGCTGGGAGGTAATTGAGCCCCTGCCTGTGGGGAGAAGTGAAAGGGTCAAAGCTCCCGTGTAATGATGGGGATCTGACCCTGTACAGCAAAGGTTCCAGGTGGGAGGTAGGTGTGAGCTGTGAAATAGTGAGGGCTGGGTATGTGGGCCTTCTTTATGATCCCCTTTTAGGGAACTGGTCCCCAATCCAGCAAAAGGCGGATGACCTACAGAAAAGATCTCCCAGTTCGGGCCGTCCTTCTGTGCTCGGTACACCTTCCTTACCTGCAGGCTGCCCCCCACACCCTCCGAAGGTCCCTTCAGTTAATTGTGCCCCTGGTATCTCAGGTCTCCTTTGTCCCTTGTGATTTGTTAATTTCTTGTCCTTATTCCCTTTTCTCCCGCTCGCAACAAATTCCTCTTCCTCCTCCTCCTGCTGACTGAGCTATGTCTGGACAGCAAAGGAGTCAGCATGGCTGTAGCACCACCTCCATTCCTTCTGGCTCAGGAAATGGGTTTCCAGGTGTCAGCTCTTTGGGTTGCTGGACATTTCAGCTGTGTTGTTCTCTCTGATGTTTCTCCTCCCCAGGTAACTGGAAAGGATGTCGGAGGGGAGTTCAGGCAACGATGCTGGAAACCCAGGCAGCCTCCGGCCTGGACTCACTGGGGCACGAGGGCTGATAGGGAGGAGACCTGCCACCCCCATTACCCCCGGGCGCCTCCCCTCCATCCGTTCCCGAGACCTTACCCTCGGAGGAGTAAAAAAGGCAAGTGTCCCCAATTGCACAGAGAAGACTTCCCTCCTGACTTTCTTTAATGAAATAAGTAGCCCATAAAATAAATTTGATCTCATTTTATAGAACCTGATCCTGCACCCACCAGGGTCAGTACCACTGACTTTACCATGTGCCGGATCTGGCCTGTAGTATCCATGACCTGGTGCTGTACAGTGATCAAGAACACATAGTCACTGCCACAAAGAGTTTGTACCTTCAACAGATGTGCTTAGTGCTGTTACAGTGACACTTCTTTGAAGGATGCTGCTAATTGTTCTTGGCTCCTTTTTGGAGTCTAATGAAAGATGCCTCCTGACAATAAAAAGCTTAGAGACCTGATTTTTATTACAATAATTCCAGTGTCAACTTGTTTTTTGTATCTTTCTGCCTGTCTCTGATGGAGGAAGGGGCGTAAGCTAAACACTAACTGCTTGGGTTAAGAAGAAAGTTGTCCATTTTGGGGTGGCTTACACCTTCCTATGCAGCATGTGATAAGGAGGAGACAGGATACCACACTAGATTGACCACTGGTGTGATCTGATATGGCAGTTCCTATGTAGTATAGTTGTTGGAGAAGGAGCCTCTGCAAACAGAACTTGTTCTGTTCCCTTCTCTGACACTAACTCCTTCTGAGGCTTTGATCAAGTCACTCTTTCTATTTCCTTTCTCCCTCTGGAAGGTGGGGGAATACGTATCTACTCACCTTATAGGGTGGGATGTGAGGGTTAATCAATGAATGTCTGGAAAGCGGTTGGAAAACAAGCCTTAGATAAACAGCATTATTCTGTTTGGAACTGGCAGCCTGGGCGTGACCTTGCCAATCTCTGCATGTTTCCATGTCCTCTTTGGCCTCTTCTTTCAAAGGCTACCCTCTAACCCATTCCTGATGCCACATGAGCAATTTGTGTAACTGGGGCTGGCACCTTCTGTAGAGGTAACTGGGCAGGGACTTGTACAGGACACGCTGCATTGTCTGAGTCTGTAATGCAGCCAGACTGGTTCTGTGCCAGGCTTCCTCACTCCTGTTTGTAAAGCATCTTTCAACCATAAACGCTGAAATAGTCAGAGCCTAGACAGACATTCAGGTGCCTGTGCATAAGATGGCTTGTAAACAGCACCTCCAGTGGGGAGAAACTATTGGACCATGATAAAACAAGAGACTGATGTAAAGTACCTCCAGAAGGCAAGATTTACATCAAGGGCCCAAGGCCTGGCTCCCTTCAGCTCCTACTGAAATCAGTGGGAGCTGAGAGCTCTCAGGATCTAGCACCATGTTACAGAGCTCAGCAGCAGATGATGGGGCTCATCAAATAGTTTCCCTTTGTTTTCTGTGGCTTATATTTGGCACTTTCTGAACAAGTGACTTAATCATTTTTTGTTTTGTTTTTGTTTTGCAGAAAACTTTCACCCCCAACATAATTAGCAGGAAGATCAAAGAAGAGTAAGTGGCCAAATTATATTGTCTCAGTGGAGTGGGATGCGATAGTCTAAAACCAAAATTAACGTGTGCTGGTTGCTGTGCACTATTAAACAGCCTCCACGTTCCACCCCAGGGGTGGCTGCTTTGCAGTGATTGCTGTAGACAGTTTGTAAAATATTCTGGCATCTTCTGAGCGTATGTAACTACACTCTAAGATGTGAGGGTGGATCTTTTCAAGTGTGTTAGGATTTAGCAGGAGCGTTTTAAGCTTGCAATAAGCAATACCCCATCAAACCTTTTTCTCCAGGCCAAAAGAGGATATCTCCATCAAGAAAGAGAAGAAAGACAGAGATCGGGATCGACAGCGAGATGGCCATGGGCGAGGCAGAGGGAGGCCGGAGGTCATTCAGTCCCACTCCATCTTCGAGCAAGGCCCAGCAGAAATGATGAAGAAGAAGGGTACTGTTAGGAGTGTGGACAGCACTTATGGGTGTGGGGGCAGGAGGGTGTCACAGAAGCCACTTTTCCCAGAGTCTCCCTTCTGCTTTTTTTCTCCTCCTTGGAGATGACTTACAACGAAGGCCAGTGGTGGGGAGAGATGCTGCATTTTGGTGTCAAGTATCATAGGGGTAGCCGTGTCAATCTGGATCTGCAAGAGCGACAAAGAGTCCTGTAGCACCTTATATTATAGATTAACAGATATATTGGAGCAGTGGACCTCATCCTCCCTGATTGCATTAACCTTGTTATCTCAAACCTGATTCTGGCCTGTATATTTATACCTGCCTCTGGAAATTTCCACCACATGTGTCTGACGAAGTGGGTCTTCGCCCTCAAAAGCTTATGCTCCAATATATCTGTTAGTCTGTAAGGTGCTACAGGACTCTGTCACTCTTGCATTTTGGTGGCAACTTGAATGATCCCTCTGTCCAGCTTGCATGTATCTTTGTGCCAGAATTGTTAAAGCACTTTAGAATGAAAAGTGCTGTCCATGGGTAGATTGTTTTTGTTAACGTTGGTACTGCCTTTATGCAAAGGTTTGAAATAAAATGATCTGGGGTTTGGACGGGCTCAGTGTTCCACTTTGGGGTAAGAGAGCTCTTCACCACAAGGTTACCAGTTTCAATCCAGCCCATTAAAGTCACCACTGTTCGATTCATTGCGTGGTGGGTCTCAGTGCAGTTTCCAGTGGGCAAATGTCCTGGTGGCTTGTGTAACATGCACTTGGGGAAGTCAAGACTGGAGAGTCTTCCCTGGCTGGAGAGTGAGGCCTTGTCTTCACAGCAGTGTGAGTTCAAGCTGTAACTCGAGTGTTGCCCCAACCTACCTCCCGTTTGCGCACACACACCTAGCTCGAGTTACGTGGTGCTTTAAAATCAAGCTAGCTAACTGAGCTGTTGCAGGGTGTAGGTTGATGCTCTAGTACTGCTAATGCTCAAGCTACTAATGCAGTGGGGATGCAGCAGCCTAAGTTATAACAACTTATCAGCTGCTGATCCATTCATTCTGCGTAACTTGAGTGTTGTTTTGCGATGTGACCACGCTCACTCGACCTAAGCTAACTCCTGTAGTAACTTGAGATAACTGTTGCAGTGAAGACTAGCCCTGAGCTACCCTCTCTCCCCGGAGGTGCAGTTCCTCTAGGCCAGGGTGGAGGCACGTTGGCAGCCTAGTGTTGGGGAGAAGCTTGCACTGCTTGTGCTGTTCTGTTCTAGAGTTGAACAAGGCTGCAGGGCTCTGAATCCAGAACCACTTAATTCACACCACGAAAAGGGGGATTGAAGTACAGTGCTCAGCAAAGGGATTATCCCTGTTCCAAACCTTCACTCCTGCACTCTCCTTCTCTTTCACGCAGGCACCTGGGATAAGACCGTGGACATGTCAGACTTTGGACCTTCCCACATCATCAACATAAAGAAAGAGAAGAGGGAGACGGACGAGGAGACCAAGCAGATCCTGCGTATGCTGGAAAAGGATGATGTAAGCAAGGCGGGGAGGAGGGGGCGGTACCATCTGGGATGCAGGGCTATAGTTCTCCAACCTGCTGGAACAGAAGAGCCTTCTCCAGGATTGTTCCATGGGAGCGGGGCGGGGAGGTTGAGGAGGGAGTTTAGGGCTTCTCGTTCCCTGATGTTTGTTAGTCTGGGAGTCCCCAATTCTAGCCCTGCCAGCAGGACACCTAGAGCCTAGTGGCTGTTTCCCCAGAGGAGGGGCATCCCTACTGCTTCCCAAGAGTCAGTTTCTGCACCCAGCAGCGGGAGCTTCAGGCTCACCACAGGTTACTCTCCTGACTTCGCTGCTTCATGGAGACGAGAGGATGCTCACGTTGCCTGATCCTGCAGCACTCATGGACAGCTCCCATTGACTCCTGTGGGGCTGGCTTGTACTCAGATCAGACCAAGCCTCCTACAGATGGCACAGAATCATAGGATTACAGTATCTGGGCATGGTTGGTGTGCAGGACTGGAAGGCAGGATTCCCAGGTTCGGTCCTTAGCTCTGCTGTCAACTTGCTATGTTAGTGACAACTCGCTTCCCCTCTGTACCTCAGTTTCCCCTTCTATAAAATGTGGGGATGGTGCCTATCTGCATAGGGGTTATGAAGTATTTCTCTTCTTTGTGTCCGGTGGCCCTGATAAGTCCTAGCTGGCAGCTCTCCCCGCTCTGGCACTGAGGGATATTCTACCTTCTGACTCTTCTCCCTCTCCCGCGTTCCTCCTTCAGTTCCTTGATGACCCACGCTTGAGGAATGACATCCGGAACAAGCCAGTTCAGCTGCCCCTGGCCCACTCAGGCTGGCTGTTCAAGGAGGAGGGCGATGATCAGGAAGATGTGAAGCCTTTGGCCACCAGTACTAAGGAAGAGATGATGGAAGTGGATTTGCCTTCAGTGAAAGGTACCGGATCCAAGCCCATCATGGTCAGACACTGTGCTGGGATCCCTATGGGGATACACACCAGAGGCTAAGCTCACCAGCCCTAGCTACAACCTTGCAGCTTGCATGCTTGGGGTAGGGGAACATGGAGCTGATTTGTGCCAGTGTACTCACAAAATCCAAGCATTAAGCTAAGCCTACTGGCTATCGACTGAAAGGTATCCCTGGGAGGCCTCCCTAGCAGGTCTCATACATTTGGTCTGGCCCTTCTACTTCCAGCCTCCCCACCAAGTGAATGGGGAGCAGAGGCATATCAGGGGTTCCCTGATCAGAAGAGGAGCAAGGTACAGAGGTTTCAGGGGTGGAGGGAAACCAAATGGGGATGTGACCTCTTAGTATGTTGGACCATTCACAGCAGCACAAGAGGTACGGTGCTGTCCAAGTCTGTTTGCTCTGACTGAGGATGGTTCTTGTCTCCAGCTCTTGAGAAGGGGATGAGAAACCACCCAGAACCAAGGGTTTATTCAAGAGGTTCAGTGTGTAGCCCAGACATTAACTATGTGTGATGTTTCCCGTCATCCTAGTCACTAAGGGTCAGGTCCTGCACTGTGCTGAGAGCCTCAATTCCCACTGACTCCCAATGGGAGTTGAAGGTGCTTCACACCTTGCAGGATTAGGCTTGACAGGTGAAATAAATACACCAGAGGTCAGTGTTCTTCCTGTGCCCCTGGCTATTCTGCTGCAAGGGAGCAAGATTCGCTGCAGGTGGCTAGAGTCTCTTTCCCCTCCCCCCGCCCTCAGGTGGTATGAAGCGGACACTCCCAGAGCATGGGAAGGTGGCTGTTGTCTAACAGGGCACTCGTGGTGGAGTGGGGGTAACCCTGCACAGGTAGCCTGCGACCTTGTCTCCACCCTAGTGAGCTCTGTGGTTTTGTCTCTGCTCTTAGTGAAAGAGGAGCCCCGCGATGAGGAGGACTCGGAGCCACCAGCGGTCGCCAAGCCATCTCAGGCAAAGGCACCACCCAGCTACCCGCAAGACATCTCCGTGGCGGAGCTGCTGCAGAGTCTGAGCCTGACCAAGGAGGAGGAGCTGGTCTTCCTGCAGCTGCCGGACACGCTCCCTGGGCAGCCGCCCACGCAGGACACCAAGCCCATCAAAACAGAGGTTCAGAATGAGGAGGGGCAGATGGTGATGGTGAAGCAGGAGAAGAACCAGGTACGAGGTCAAGCGGGACCCTCACTGAACCCTCCCTGGTGTGGGAATGAGATAGACACTGTAGCAGGGGGCCGGCTTGCTGCACGTCACCCCTGTTAGAGGGGAGCTGTATGCATATATTGTAGCTAGGCGATAGGGAAGCATGTGGGCTCGGGATGCCCATCAGCAGAACTCGTAGGTAAAACCTAGCTAAGAGCTGAGCCCTGTCAGACAGAGCGTCCCCCTGGGGCACTGGTGTGCACGTGCAATGGGAGAAGGAGCAATGCAACAAGGGACAGAGTCTGGGTTAGCATTTCTGGGGAGTTTGCTGTATCCAGTGGTGAGAGACCTCTGGGTGGGGAGGGCACACAGGCAACTTTAACTATGCTCCCCAATCCCTTCACTGGGTCCTTCATACACTCCCAGAAAGCACCTAGGATTTCATCGGTGCAGTTTCTGTAAGCAGCTCAGTCTGTCTTGGCTCATGGCAATTCCCACTTCCACTATGTAAGTTTCCCAAACCCGTTGGCCTTTGACATCCTACCAGCTTGAGACCGGTGGCAGATATTCTTGCAACCTTGGCATGTAAGGAAGGCTTTGGTTTTGAGGGAGGCTGCTTTGTTTCGACACTGATGGAACATGCATTGAATTCTGACCGAGGCAATTAATGTCTCTCCAATGATACGGCACACCTGAGCCTCACTGCATGGAGGTGGAGACGTATCTTACAGGTTCTCTTACTCCTTTTTGGAGAGACTCCTTCAAGGGAAGGCATGAGAATCCCAAGTCTTGACTGGAGAAGAGCACTGGGGTGACCAGGGCAAAGGAGCTGCCCCACTCTAACCCCGAATGTGTTTCTCCACAGGAGGCCAAGCAAGCTGAGAACATCTGCACCCTGGGGGACCTGCCAGAAGGGCAGGTGGGGAAGCTGCTGATCCGTAAATCGGGAAAGGTGCAGCTGGTTCTAGGCAAAGTGACTTTGGACGTGACCATGGGGACCCCCTGCTCCTTTTTGCAGGTACAGCTCGCTCAGCTGCCAGCATGCTCATCCTTGGGTCTATGGTGAATTTAGTGCTGGTGAAAGGTGACATGCTGGCAGCCTTGGGAATGCTTCCTCCAACCCCAAACGCTTGCTTGATGCCCCATGCCTGTGTGTTTCAGTCCTGACCTGGCCTTGAGGGACCCCCTCTATGCTTGAGAGGAGCGTTCTCTCTCTCCAGGGTCTGTTCAGTCCTTGACCTCTCGACTGAGATGGCTAGTGAGAGAGAGTTGTTGTACTGGATTTTGTGATCCATGATGTCTATCTCCGTGGTATAAACACCATCTTATGGACCCCTAGCTGCTAGGAATTGGGCTGAGGCGCCAAAACCCATTTCATGCAGGGCCCATCCAGCAGCCCTCGGGTAGCAGTGACTTTATCTACTCTCCACCTGGGCCTGACTTGAACCAGCGCCCCGGAGGTGCATGGTTCTGAATCTAAATCTCACTCCCCTGAGCCATCCTCTTGATGTGCCCTTTGAGGACTGAGAAGAGCTGCTGCTATCTTTTTTGGGGGACACGAAGAGGCCCCATGATATGAAGGCTTATAGCATCCACACCCCAGCACTGGAAGTGGGGAGATTATTTTAGAGACAGTGGATGAGAGAGAACCCCAGCTCACTTGCTTTGGGAGGAGGTGGACTGGGGGAGCCTATAGTTTAGCAACGATTTGGCCTACCCTAGTCATCTACTGGCTGTGTCTGTAACCAACGCATGGCGGGATCCTGGTGCCCAGGCATCCGGGAGACGAATTTCTGGGCTTGGCTCTCCCTGCTGGGAAGGAAGAGCTTCCCCTCCAGAGTTCAGATGCATACAACAGAGCATTAGAAATCAGTGCTTGATGGGAGCGTAACTCACTCATGCAATGAATCAGGGCACGGGAGTTAAGCTACAGCATTGCTCTCGCGAGTAGTCATGAAGATAGTTTCCCCCAAGCCAGGAAGATGCATTCTCTTTATACTCATGGGCAGGTAGTCTCTAAGCAGAGAGTAGATCTGGCTGTTTTTAATGGTTTCTCCTGTGTTGTTGAAAGGAGCTGGTATCTGTGGGCATTGGAGACAGCAGGACTGGAGAGATGATCATCCTGGGACACGTGAAGCACAAGCTGGTGTGTTCCCCAGACTTTGAGTCCCTGCTGGAGCACAGGCATCGATAAGAGAAACGAAAGAAGGGTCAGAGTTCTCTGTGGGATTCTCCTCTCTTTTGTGGAGGTTGAGCCCAGAGGTGGGCTGCTCCTCTCATCGGCCTGGGACAACCATCCCAGTTCAGGTTCTGTTCTGGCTACGGGAAGCAGGTGCATGTAAGAGGAGGGGTTCCCTTTGGGGCTGTGCAATGCCCTCTGTGCCACTACGCTGCCCACGGGCATCTTGCTCTTAGAAGCCTCCCATCCCTTGCTGGCTGTGCTCAGAGGGAAGGGAATTGGGAGGGCTCCTCCTCTCCAGCTGTAGCTATAAACAAGAATTACAGGGGACAAGTGCGCTCCTGTTCCCACTGGCACAAGTATACATATGTTCCCACCCTGTGTATATAGAAAAGCTACGGTGACTCCAGCCTCTGCCTGTGGACCTAGCTCTGGACTTGAGACAACTGGGATTCAGGTTTCAAGCACAGGTGGGGTGTGCCATAGCCTTTTGGTACCAGTGAGGGAGATTTCTTTCCCCACTCCTGACTGTGTATGAGCCTGCAGCATCTTACCATGTCCACCTGCCTTGCCTTGCCAGAGTCTCTGCATCCAGCCCCCACCATTGGGCTGAAGGAGGACTGGTCCAGGAGGCATGACCAAGCAACTCAAGCTGCTTCCCTCTGCTCCCTGTGGTTCAGTGAACTGCCTCTGCCACCCTCCCAAGCCCTGCTGGGAAGAGCCTGGAAGCCAAGCCCAGGGCCCCATCCTGGAGACAGTTAAACTTTCACCAGTGGTTTCCCTTTGGCCAGAGTTACAAAGTGGGCTGTTCCTATGGGCGCTTTGATCTGCCTGTCTACACCCAGGCTAAAATTCTGCCTCCTTAGCTCTAGCAGCCTCTATGTGTCTATAGCATGTTCACACTGCAGTAAAAACACCCACGGCTAGCCCATGCCAGCTGACCCAGGCTCTGTCTAAAGGGCTGTTTAAGTGCAGTGTAGACTTGCGGGCTTGGGCTGGAGCCTGGGCTCTGGGACCCTCCCATTCTCAGGGTCCCAGTTCGAGCCTGCAAGTCTACACTGCACTTAAATAGCCTTGCAGCCTGAGTCAGCGGGCACAGGCCAGCCACAGGTTTTTATTTGCAGTGTAGACATACCCTGAGGCATTACTTCGCTTTAGGAGGGGTATGCAGTCATTCAGGGGCTTGCTTTCACATCACCCAGTGATTGCCCAGAGAGAGACACTGCCTCTCATCTTTGCGTAAGTAGTCCTTTAAAAGGCTAGGCCCTGTGCCCAGTAAATGTATGATATGGCTTTGTGGGTGAATCTCCCCCATCTGTGAAGGCGAGAGACCTGTTTGCCAATGTCCAGATAGCACTTTGAACTCCTAAAGTGCTGTCCAAGTGTGAAGTGTGTGTTTAAATTTTCCGCTTGCATCACCTGGAAGCCGTGGAAGAATGTGCCAATAACTTTACCAGCTGCCAGTCTTGCTTTCGGGAGTTTAATATTAAAATGTGGCCTTGGTCCAAAATGCATTCAGCACCCTTCAAGCTCCCCCACCTGGCTGCTGACATAAGTTCCCAGTGCATTCATTGTATTATTGAGGCTGTAGAGAAACAGGATGGCCAACACCACCTGTGTTTAATGACTGCTTAGGTTCTGGAGTACTCCACAGAAACCACCTAATTCCACCTCTTCTGCTGAGTCTTCAGACACCCCTAACTCCTCCTCCGGTTTATGTGAGCGGCTAAAGATAGCTGTCTACCTCCCCGAGCCGCTTGTGCCAATGAAGTGGTTTCCCACTGGAACAGTTGCTCTTGGAAGACCCAGCAGCTTGTCTGTGTGGGCTCTGTCTGGTAGAGCCAATGGAAAGAGCTGCAGTGTGGTGTCAAGGCTGCTGGATTCTACCGGGAGCATTGCAGGGGTTGTGTGTGGAAATCAAAGTGGAATAAAACTGCTTCCATGTGCACATGTGGTATAGGTGTGTGGGCTACAACTTATTCCTAGCTGGCTATCGTGCGTCCTCTCTGTACTTAGTATCTTGTGTGCGCTCCTCTCTCCCTGAAACTCGCTATCCCCTCCACCCAGCATTTGGGAATCTGCTCTTCCTTGCTGCACAGTTTTCCAAATCTTGTCATCCTAGAGGCCACCTTTTACCATCTGTCTGCCCTCTAGCTCCCAGCAATGTTGCAGTTATCTTTCCTCAGAAGTATCTTATATGCCCTTTTTGCCCAGCCCTCTATCTGACAGGTTGGATGTACTGTCACAAGCCGGGTGAATAGAATCTTGGTGTTTTCTGTGGGGTTCCTCTTTTCTCCTCCACCAAACCTGTTGCTTGAGATGGGCTTGGTATCCTAGTTTGCTCAGTCCCTAACTCTTGTTTAACATACACTATATACCGATACTACTGTGGGAGGCAAGGAGAGTCATTCAGTAAATAGTCACTATCTGGTTAAAGCAAACAGCTGCTCCTGGTGCTACTGCAGTTTTGATAAACTTGTGAAAACTCAAGGCTTTATCTGATGGGAACATAAAACATCCTGCTTTCTGCAATTCAGAAGGCAGTAGCAAAATCTCACTCATCCAAATAATCTGCTTTATTGGCCTGAAAACTAGGTCTGCAGGCTACGAGAGGTGAGGGTATTAGAAGTATGTCCGGCTGCAGTCGCTAAGGCCATTGGACATGTTTCTGCTGGGATGAATGACAGTGTAATGGTCAACCTCTGAGTTGGGCTCTATGGTTTAATGTTCCTTTGACTCAAAGGAGGGTAAAATAAGGTGGAAAGTGCCCATCTTTGTAAGCCCAACTTGCTTCTAACAGTTTGGCTGTCTTCAGACGCAAGCCCCCAGCACATTCATGGCATTGATGCGCTATCTTTCTCAATCTTTCTGATACCCGGGACTGGCTTGCTGCCTTCCTAAACTGTGTCAGGGAGATCTCAGGGACTGGCGCCGGTCCAGGACTGGTTGTTGAGAAACACTGCTCTACACAACTACAATGGCCAGGAATGTCTTTATTATTAGGAAAGCCTAGTGGTTGGGATCGCTATAGAAAGGCTTTTAATTCTCAGAATTCGGGTATTGTCTATGCTTACAGTCCTACTGTTGCAACTCGTATCTCTTACATGGCAAAACAACAGACTCTAGGGCCTAGGCCCATCAGCTACTAGCTACTGCATTGTCCCCTATAACAAGGATACTGGAGGAGTGTGCTTTTCTGACAGCCACAGCTGCAAGCAAGTCCTGTTGTTGGAGGATTGTTCAGGCTCTCAGGAGATCCTTAGTGTGCTATATGTGTCCCCTCCCCTTTCTATTAGCCAAATGGCTGCTGCCTTGCATAGCAGGTAGGTTTGGCAAAATGCACCTGTAGAGCTGCCCCGTAGATCAAATCGTTCCATTGGGACTTAACTACCATAGGAAGCTACCACATCTAGCCTTGGTACCCAGAAGGAATGCAGTTAATCAACAGGGTGCTCTAAGGGTTGCTCCATACCTGAGTGGGGATGTGCGGAGCAGCTGGAGGTTCTGCTGTCCTGCAGATATAGGAGTAAAGAGGAACTCGTGGCCAGGGGAAGGAGGTTGCTCAGGATTGTCTTTATTGGTGCATTGAGTTCTTAATGTAACGCACCATCTTGAAAGCCTTCAGGTTCAGTGTTCCTCCCTGGATCCCCTTCTGGCCCACCAGGATGAGGCACACTGGGTTGGCCAGGGCAACGGTAATGGCATAGGTACAGGTGTCACTGTTCTCCTCTTGCTGTTTGGTCCGGAGGTCCATGGTGTAATTGTGGGTGTCTGTGTAGAGATTGTCCCGGATCACCAGACACCTGAGCCCACCCAGCGTGGCTCCCTTGGTGAGAAGGGTGTGTCTATTCCTGCCCAGGAGTGCTTGGATCTCCAGCTGAGACATGTTTGCCAGAACCCCACCGGGGTGGGCAGCCAGGAGCTGCTGGTGAGCCAAGGAGATCACTGCTGCATCGCAGCATAGCCCGTCTCTCATCAAGCTGCTGATGTACTCCTGCCAGCCCGACATCCTGTGATCTGTGGAGCAATGTATGCAGCTATGCCCACCTTGCTGACACGGAAAGGTAGAGAGGAAGGTTCCTCGTGACGTGTCTGATGGTAAGGAGGTCCCTTGTTCTAACCTCCAGCTTGGTGTCAGAAGGCCAAGGCACACATTCAGTCCAGACAGTCTCTTTCCATGAATGAATGGCTTATTTCAGGCCAAACGGAGCGGGAGGCTCTCACTAGTGTGACATCATGCGCTTCCTCCTAAGCACAGTGTAAATCCCTGGTGCTCATCAAACAAGGATGCTTCAAAGCCAGATTTCCAGACGCTAAGATCTTGCAGTGTTTTTTCTCATCTCCACTGAGCAACCTCCACTGACACCCCAAGCAGCTGCCCTCCATGGCTTCTGATCTCAACCCTAGAAACAAGCCAGTGCTATGACGACAATGAGATCATTTCTCCCTGTGATGTCACAGTGCATCCTAACTGATGTCTGTCTGGCAAGTTGATTCATCCTTTGCTGTGTATTCAGGACTCTCCTTAATGTTCATTTTCCCCTCCACCCTACTTGAGAGAACAGGTACTGGTGTATTTGTCAGGTCCTAATCCACCAATGCGCTCATGCTATTACCTACTCTAGCTCCTGTGTGGGAAACTTCTCCAGAGCCAGTGCTTCTATAGCAGCTTTTACGTTCTGGACTTGCTCTGTAAGGAAGCACTGCCCCAGAAATCACCAACCCTTCCACCCCATGGAAAAATTGTCCTACTGCAGCTAGCATGCAGGGCTTCCTGGATCCCAGCCAACCTACACCCTCATCAGTTTGTTACGGTTCTGTCCGCCCTGTGTCAGTTTCATCTGTTCAGAGATGCTGGTCTGGGGTGGCAACTCTATTGCTTCACATCCAATGCTCCTTTGGCTGGGGAAGCCGGATTTTGGAGCAATGCAGCAGCCAGGGGAAGGAGAGGGCATGGGACTGTTTTTTTTTTTTTGCAAGAAGAAAAGGAGTAACACTCAGGAATTTACAAATGAGAATAGAGGCTGAAGGGGGCTGTGAGCAAATGCCTCATTTATTACATAGACAAGCTGGGTAAAGGTAATATATTTTATTGGACCAACTTCTGTTGGTGAGAGAGACAAGCTTTTGAACAATGGGGAAATGTTGACCCCCGATGAAGAAGCATGCTGCAAAAGGGCCCTGGCCCCTTGCACAAGCAGCATGCATGCTGCTGTGACCCCTGGCTGGCCATAAGCTGGTGGCCAGCTGTAAAGGGAGTGTGAAATATTTCCATGCCCACGGAGGGGAGTGTCTCTCTCTCTCTCTCTCTCTCTCCTAGCCCTGCCTTTCTTCCTGGCAGCACAGAACTGCGGGTGGAAACAACCTATTGCTGAAGGACCAGTGCCCTGTCCTAGGAGCTATAGCCAAGTGCCTCCAAGCGTGGGAATAGATCTCCAATGGAAGTGCTGCAGCTGGGGCTAGAGGATAGCTAAGAACTGAATGAGCATGGAGGACAAGTCCTGTCCTCCCTCACTCAGCCAGAGGAGTACACCCATGGAGGCAGTCCCTTTAATCACAGGATAGGGATGCACCAGCTCCCGCTAGGCGTCGATGAGGTCTCAACACTGCAGTCCTCTGTGTAGGCCAACTGGAACCTGATGTAGCTTCGTGTATGACAGCTATCACCTGCTCTGCCCTGCAGTCCACAGCGGTAAGGGTGCTTAGCCAGCCAGCTAAGGTGTAGTTAGCCCTTCCGTATCTACCCTCTGCTTCCACTCTACGTTTTGCTGCTCCCATATGCTAGTACAAATGGTTCCTGCTCTTATTTTCTTTCCCTGGGAATTATTTTCTCCTAGCTTAGTGCAAGCCAGGATAGCACCTTCCTTGCCAGTGTAATACTTCACCTTGCTCTAGTGTCTGCTCCACGGGGATCTCCGAGCACCTCATAAACATTACTGATGGGGAAACTGAGGCAGAGTGTGGCAAAGCATCTTGCCCATGGTCAGAGAGGAGCCATGTGACAGATAGGGAGCGAGTACCTAGATCTCCTTGGTCACTGTGTTTATTCTTTAACCACCTGGGCCACCCTCCTCCTCCTTTTTCATGTCTGAGCTGTCTTGTGCATAAAATACATCGACTATTGGTACAAAGCTTGTGCAGATTGTGCATTACTAACTACTCGTGCTCTCTTCCCAGTGCACCAGGAGCTGTACACCACTCACTTGCTGCGCCCCCTCTTCTGAAGCAATGAAACTTCCTTCTCATATAACTGGGCCCAATCCAAGAAGAAGAAATAAATTTCCTCCTTTCATTTACTCATTTTGCCTTTTTTTTTTTTTGTTAGCTTAGATGTGATCCCTCCCCTGCCCTCCCCTTCCCCTTATTCATTCCACCCCACCCATCCACTACTGCACAGCCAGAACTGAGCCAAGGGCTTGTAGCCTGCTGCGTTCCTCCAGGCCACCTTCCTGCTTCCAGTCTGCCAGGAAGGCTGGGAACAGAGCCTCCCAGACCGCCTCTGCAAGTGATGTTCTCCGGCCTTCTGGTGCAGGCAAACTGGACTGGCCAGCGCGTCAATCCAGCGCTGGCTCCTTCAGCATCGGGGCAGTTACCATTACCCCATTAGCCATCTTCATCTTCCCCAGGACAAACCTCGGTCCAGCTGGGTGAGTGGTTGCAGCCTCTCCTCCACTGCCTTGAAGCAAAATCACAGGCACCAGAGCCTACCTTTTGGACTGGCCTGGCCCTAAGCTTCAAGCTGCTTTTTACTGCCTATTTCTGTGCTGTATCCTTCCACCCTACTGAACCTGCCCATGGTGGGTCCCATTTCCTCAGCCTCTTGGTGTATCTGCAGACTGCAGTGACCCCCAGTCTTTCATCATTCTCTAGCTATAAAGTGTGGGGGTTAGGAGGAAACTTCCCCTTGGGCCAGGTTATCCCATAAGTGCTTTCTGCAGAGTATCTTGCACTTTCCTTTGTAGCAGCTGCTGTCAGAGACAGGAGGCAGGACTAGCTGGCTGCTGGGATTTGATCCAAATAGGGTATTTGTTCTGTTCACCCAACTGCAGCCTCTGCAGACCTGTGCCATCACCCAGTGCCTGGCAGCCTCACTACCTGGGCAAAGGGGTTTGCCTAGGGCTCTGACACATAACAGGAGGCAGCAACGTGTCCCCTGGGGACTGGAAGCAATGTGATCTGTGCCAAGCACTGAATGAGATGGGGGAGAGTATTGGCTCTGGAAGAAACAGCCCTATCCCATAAGGGGGAGAGAGGTGTGGCTTGCCAGGGCAACTATGAAGGGACCACCCCATGCTATGAAGCAGGAGAAAGGGGGTCCTGCTGCAGGAGGGGGAAGTGGAGGCAGTAGGTCAAGCCCCACCTGTCCTCGATGGAGTCCCTACTATCCTACAGCATCTGCGTGATCTGCTTCATCTGCTGCTTGTGGAAGTAGTCACATGCATGCGATATATGGCGGCATACCTGCACCACTCCCACAGGTCACCGCTCGAGTAGCCGACTGTCTTCTCCACCAGCTCCTTCAGGTTCACAGCATTGCTGGGGGCAGGAGTGGTGTCTGTGCCAACATGACTCCTGATGCCAGCCTCATCCAGGCCGGGAGAGAGGTGGCACTTTGAACTGAGCACTATGAGTGGCTGACCCTTCCCTATGCCCTTGGGTCACTCTTGCTAATACGGCTATGACTCTCAGCTTTGCTAATCCTGCTATAGGGGGGTTATCTTCACCCTGGCTTCTACCACTGCTTTACTACTCATAGATTGAGAGAAATTTGCAACTTCCTCTGAGCAGTAACCCACTCAACCTGGCAAACATAAGTCCACCATTAGCCCTTTGGAGGCTGATGCTTTCCCAGATGTTTACATCCTTGGGGACTGTGCAGTTGCTCAGGGTTTGGCTGGGGGATAAGATCAGGGCATGGCTCTGGCATGGAGAGAGTCCCGGTCCTGCCTCACCCCAGCTGGTAAATCCCTATCCTACGTGCACCCATCCTGTTACTATTGGGGCCTGACTCCTTTCTCAAAGTGGGTCACATTGGGCAGGGGTGGGGAGAAAGTGGCCCATGGGTGAGCAGCAGTGGAGGGAATGTGGGTCAGCAGGTTGAGGTGGGTATTTTCCTGAAGGGAACAAAACCCCAATGACCAACCTGCCGCTGCTTCTGCTGGGGTGAGGGGTTGGCAGCCGCCTGTGTATGTGGCCACTCTTGCTCATACCTGTGTAGCTGGGGCTTTACAGAAGCTGGTGTGGCAGCACAGTGTAGGCTATCCATTCCATGATGCATTGGGTATGCTCATCCCTGCTTACGCATCTCCCCTGCCTCCCACTTCTTGGGCTGCTCCTCTGGTTGGGGGGAACTTTGCATTGCCAATGCAAGCTGTTACCTTCTCCCCACCTGCCACTCACGGGCTGGTCACTCCTGGACCATGGGCATCTTACCTTTTAGGAGGCCATGCCCCTTGCCAGGCCACAGGGCTGCGCTGAAGAGAGCAGAGAATGGCCTCCTGAGCACAATGCAGAAGGAGCAAAGTGCAGAGACTCATATTTTCTCTGGCCAGAATGAGCTTCAGAATATCCTACTGCTGCCTCGGTGTCTGCAAGGAGAGAGGAAGACGGGTAAGTGTCGGGGTGCAAAGGGTGGGTGTTGGGGGTGGGAAGGTGTTTTCTTGCAGGTAGACTGATCTGGAAGGTGGCAGGCATCCTCCTCAGGATGGCAGGGTCTACATCATGCGGTCTGTTGCTCACTCCAAGCACCATCACCTTCAACGCAATCAGACACACAGGTTACGTGTTGCCAGTTGCAGCCTCTGAATCTCGGATCTGGTGGGAAGTGCTGGGATTTGATCTGCTGCAGCTCCCCTTAGAGGTAACAAACTGGTACAACAAAGCACCAAGCCAGGTACAAAGAGGAAACCAAAACACACGAGGTTCCCAACAACAGTTTTGCCAACCCCAGATGTTCAAAAATCATGAGTTAGGCTCACCAAAAATCATGAGATTGGCTTTAATATTATAAGATTATGTAAAAATAATAGATTTGGTGTTCTTTTATTTGTCTTAAGCTTTTTGAGCCTTTAGGGTGCACTGGGGTCACATTTTTAAGCTTTCTTCACAGCAATGAGGGCTAGAAACTTACTTTTTCTTTAAGAATGAAGGCTGAAATCATCACATAGCCACTTGACTCCAGGAGCTAGGGCAGAGCTTTCCAAACTGTGTGTCGCGACACGTTAGTGTGTCGGCGGCAGTGTGTAAGTGTGTCGCGGGGCGGCAGGCGTGCTCCGCTCCCCGGCCGGGGCAGCGGGGCGGCAGGCGTCCTCCGCTCCCCAGCCGGGGCAGCGGGGTGGCAGGCGTCCTCCGTTCTCCGGCCGGGGCAGCGGGGCGGCAGGCGTGCTCCGCTCCCCGGCCAGGGGAGCGGGGCAGCAGGCATGCCGTCTTCCCCCCCGGCGTTTTGGCGGGGCGGCGTTGTTGGGTGGGGTGGTGTTTCGGCCGGCGTTGGGGGGGGCAGCACTTGGGGTTGGTTTTTTGTTGTTTTTTTTTGCTTGGGGCGGCCGGCCGGCCCTGGGTACTGCGCATGCGCAGTATGTGTAATCCGGGCGGAATTGATTCCGCGTCACTTCCGGTGTGTCGCAAAATGATGCATGTCTAAAAAGTGTGTCACCAACATGAAAAGTTTGGAAAGCTCTGAGCTAGGGCTTTAAGGAAAACAATCATTATTATGAGACTCATGACAAAATCATGAGAGTTAGCAACACTGTAACTTCCCTCTCCCCTGTCTGCTGGTACCTGGCAGTCAGATCTGCTCTCCAGCCCATCCCAGAGGCTCATGAACTGGGCTTTGATCATGGCATTGGCTTCATGGTCAGTGCTGGAACAGTTCTGCAGAAAGGAACCTGTCTCGAACAGGAGCACAGGTACAATACTATAGCTGGAGCTCCAGCCTCATCCTGCCTCTCATCCCCCTGCACCACTGACAACCTTACCCCAGCACTTCATCCTGACACCCCTAATTTGCCCCTCTCTGCAAAAGTGATGCCATGGTGCCTAGATGAGAGCATCTATTCTAGGACATCAGTATGGGGGCAGGAGACCCAGGCTCTATTCCCAGCTGAGCTGGCTCTGCCATGGATTCAGTATGTGGATTTGGGTGAGATGCATCCCCTCTCTAGGCCTCAAGTTTCCCCATCTGTAAAAGGAGCTAATTATATCTCCTCTGTACAGCAGTTTGAGAGCAATGGGTGAAAAGGGTGATCTAAAGGGCTGTTACTGTAGCATTAGACCCTGCAGGCATAGGAACCCTTTGCTTCCAGGCCTGAGGCTTGGAGGCGTCATGGTCCTGTGTAGGGTGACCAGACAGCAAGTGTGAAAAATTGGGACGGGGGTGGGGGGTAATAGGAGCCTATATAAGAAAAAGACCCAAAAATCGGGACTGTCCCTATAAAATTGGGACATCTGGTCACCCTAGTCCTGTAGTCTGAGCCTAGGAATTTGTATTCCTGGGTTCTAATCCCAGTTTTGCCACTGCCTTTCTGTGGCCTTGGACAAGTCATTTAATCTCTGCATCTGCTTCCTGTTTACCTATTTTAGCAATGAGGATGATGCAGGGCTGGATCTTGGCATCCAGTAAGAAAACAGCTGCTGTGAGCTTCTGTGATTCCCTGTACCACTTGTCAGCCAGGGAGGATGCCTGCAGGTGTATAAACTGGCACCCGTCCCTGAGGCCTGCACAATTGCCTTAGCAAAATGGGTCTTCCCAGAGCCGGGAAAGCCACACAGAAGACCCTGTAGGGGGCGATACATCAGCACTGCCTCACAAGCTGCCCTTTCCCATCTCTGAGAGCCCACTCTTACCAGGCTAAAATCCCAAAGAAGTGCTTAGCTAATTAGACCCCATCTGATCATGCTGGAACCAGGAGGGGAAGGGAGCTACACTGCCTCTTAATCAAACAGATTCTTAGCTAGATGCTCTCCTTGTTTGCATTGGATGGGCAGGTCCCTCTCTCAATGCAAAGTGCTCCACTGCTACTGGAGATGTCCCAGTCTAGTGGGGATCCTTGGGGACTGTTATCAGCCCGAGTGAACATCAGGCCTTGGGGGTGAATGATGTCCCACTTAGCCTTGCCTCCATTGGCAGGAAAGGGTGGCTGTGTGCAGAGAACTGCTAGATTTTCACTGATTAAAACCCCACCAGTGGAGGAAGGGGAGGGTCCATTCCTGATCCTGCCTCAGAGCTCAGGCTCCTATTAGTTCATCCTCAGTTTGAGCATGGGGAAAACAAGGCACTTTTCTGTCCCCTCACTACCCCACCTATCACCTAATCAATTCATTTACATTTCCCCATAGGCAGCTACAACTTTGATTTATCATTTACCTTTTTTAAAAAAATAGTTCTTTCCAAACAGATGATTATAGTTAAGCATGAATAGCTGGTAATTGGGATTAAATAGTGTGTGGGTAATTCATTATTGATTATATGGGGGGGGGGGCATTATGGAAGACTTGCCCCTTTATCTATTCCATTCCTCTCAGCATGCTGCCACTTCCTTATTCTGGATCCAGCGAGGAAAGCTTCCCCATCTTTCCTATTGCTATTTGGAAACCCACCTATTCGTGTGACCTTTTGGTCCCAATTAAACAAACGGCCTATGAAGCTTTCTACAGCCCGGACCATAAAAGCCCAGGGTGCAGGAGGATTTAGATTTGCTCCAGATAGATCCCGCCTCGCCCCACCAAAAAATCCTAAGTGTGAGTAGATCAATTTACCCTTACTAAGAACTGCATATAGCATATTCTGTTTCTTAAGGGGAATAAAGGACAGAATTTCCATTTAACTCTAGTATGGTTTAAAATTAAAGGTATTGGATTGTGACAGTTTGTTTCCTGTAGATATAATTGTAAAACTGTAAGATCTTTATTTTTGTGTACAATAAAACACAGGTTGAAAGTCTTTTGCCTAGAAAATTTATTTACACCTCTATGGATAAAAAGAATAACCTAGAGAACACACTACACTGATGTGTTGATAGCACCTCAGCACATTTCAGTGAGCAGGTAATTCCCTTTCTGATGTCCATGCTGGGGATATCTATTTACACTAGAAACTTTTGCTGTATCTTTTGGCCATACTGGCCCAGATCCTCACAGACGTTTAGCCATTACGGGAGTGAGGGGCCTAAAAGCCTTGGAGGATCTGGGCTGCTGTGTTTTGACTTCTCTTTCCCGTCAGTGGAGTCAGGCTGTGCAATTGGGAAATTGCTGCCTAAGGCTGGGGGAGGCCCAGCTCCTCCCTGGGCTGCTGATGGGCTCTGCCAAAGTGCCTGGGACGGCACCGTGGTGCTGGGGTCGAGGGAAGCCAGGGTGGGCTTGGTACTAGAGCCTGGGCAGCAGGGATGGGGCCAGGCTTGGCGCTGTGGGTAAGGAGGTGCAAGCAGGCTCTGTGAGCTGCTGAGGGATAGCCGGGGATGGCTTGGCCCCTCCCTCCCCCCGTCCCCATAGGAAGAGGCCAGGGTGGGCGCAGTGTAGGGGCTGCCGTGGGAAATGGCCTGAGAGGTGAGCTCTGCCCCTTGCAGCTCTGGGGCCAGCTCCGCTCAGCACTGACCCTGCTGCCACCACGGCACCAGGCACCAAAACAGCCCCGGGCACAAGGGCTGGATGGAGCCCACACGGGGCCACCAGGGGGCGGGGCTCGGACCGGGCGGGAATGGGTTCGAGGGGGAGGGTGTTCGGTGAGAGGGAGGCTGAGTCAGCTGGAGCCCGGGCCGGGGCTTAGAGTGAGGGGACGGCGGGAGCCGACTGTGAGGCAGCGCTGAGAGAACCTCTGAGGCAGCACGAGCCGGGGCAGGGGCAGAGGCCACGTGCCCAGGCGGGGGCCCTGGGCTTCGAAGCGCTGACGCTGCTCCAGGCCCTCAGGGAAGGGGGAGCCCAATGGGGAGACGCGGCAGAGGGAGGCCACCCCAGCACTCGGAGCCGCTGGCAGAACCACAGGAGCCCCCCTCCCCGGAGCATCAGGAAGGTTGGGGCCAGATGGAACAAGTGTCGCAGGCTAGACGGGGGGGCTCGGACCAGGCTCCCACATGGGGGCAGAGCTACGGGGCTGAGGCAGGAAGCGGTGGAGACGCTGTGAGGAGGGTGGTGGGAAGCAGCAAGCGGCGTTGCCTCAGAAAGAGGAGCGGGTGGCCGGAGGGGCAAAGGCGAGGCTGGAGTGAGATGGCGGGAAGCAGCCAGGCTCTGACGGGACACTCTGAGGTGGTGGGAGCCGGAGTGTGGGTTGGGCGTTAAAGAGCGACGTGTGGAGGGCACTGAGGCAGAAGGCGCTGAGGTTGCTGCAGAGCGGGAAGGGACGATGCTGAGGGGGTGGGAGGAAGCTGGGGGCAAATCCAGAGAGGGGGTACGAGCGGAGGGAAGGGCTGGGCTTGAGGCGGGAAGCGCTGAGATAACTCAAAGAGAGGGTGGGGAGTGTTTGCCAGGTCACCAGAGGGCAGGGCTCCAGCCAGGCATGGAGAGATCAGGGCATGAGGGGGGTTCACGTTCAGGCAGGAAATGCCAACATCACTGGAGGGAGTGAGGAAGGTGATTCGAGGCAGCAGGCTGGGCAAAGAGCTGAGGCGGCACGAGTTGGGGGATGGGGCTCGGGCTGAGGGAGAAAGATCTGAATTAGATCAAGTGAGGTGGGGGGAGTGCTGAGGTGATGCTGGAGGAGGGGCTTAGGACCTGGGTGGGAAAGGCTGAGGTGACACCAGAGGAGGGCTCAGAGCCAGGGTGGGAAAGGCTGAGGTGACACCAGAGGAGGGCTCAGAGCCAGGGCAGGAAAGGCTGAGGTGACACCGGAGGAGGGGGTCAGGGTCTGGGCGGGAAAAGCTGAGGTGATGCTGGAGGAGGGGCTTAGGACCTGGGTGGGAAAGGCTGAGGTGATGCTGGAGCAGGGCTCAGAGCCAGGGTGGAAAAGGCTGAGGTGACGCCGGAGGAGGGGGTCAGGGTCTGGGTGGGAAAGGCTGAGGTGATGCTGGAGGAGGAGCTCAGAGCCTGGGCGGGAAAGGCTGAGGTGATGCTGGAGGAGGAGCTCAGAGCCTGGGCGGGAAAGGCTGAGGTGATGCTGGAGGAGGAGCTCAGAGCCTGGGCGGGAAAGGCTGAGGTGATGCTGGAGGAGGGGGTCAGGGTCTGGGCGGGAAAGGCTGAGGTGATGCTGGAGGAGGAGCTCAGAGCCTGGGCGGGAAAGGCTGAGGTGATGCTGGAGGAGGAGCTCAGAGCCTGGGCGGGAAAGGCTGAGGTGATGCTGGAGGAGGGGCTTAGGACCTGGGTGGGAAAGCCTGAGGTGACACCAGAGGAGGGCTCAGAGCCAGGGCGGGAAAGGCTGAGGTGACGCCGGAGGAGGGGGTCAGGGTCTGGGTGGGAAAGGCTGAGGTGATGCTGGGGAAGGGGCTCAGGGTCTGGGCGGGAAAGGCTGAGGTGTTGCCAGAGGAGGGGCTCAGAGCCTGGGCAGGAAAGGCTGAGGTGATGCTGGAGAAGGGGCTCAGGGTCTGGGCGGGAAAGGCTGAGGTGATACCAGAAGAGGGGCTCAGAGCCTGGGCAGAAAAAGCTGAGGTAACGCAAGAGGAGGGGCTCAGGGTCTGGGTGGGAAAGGCTCAGGTGACAACAGAGGAGGGGTTCAGTGTCTGGGCAGGAAAGGCTGAGGTGATGCTGGAGAAGGGGCTCAGGGTCTGGGCGGGAAAGGGTGAGGTGACGCCGGAGGAGGGGGTCAGGGTCTGGGCGGGAAAGGCTGAGGTGACACTGGAGGAGGGAAATCTAAACTCTAGCAATGTTCATTTTTTTGCATGACTTACTTGGACTGAATAGAATCTGCACTCATATTATGAAAAATAAAATATAGCTGTTCGTATGATACTCTTAGAATAATTAAATGAATGCAGCCTTTTCTAATTAATGGTGCACTAAAAGGTTTTCCATAGAAATAATAATTAAATAACTGACTTTTGCAGGGAAAACTTGAGTTTTGTTCTAATATCTGTCTTCTACTTTCCAGAACTTCCAAACACAAGATGAACAAAGTGTCTGAAAATTAACAAGCGAAGAAGAGGAAGGAAGACAAGTCACTGAAGATGGAGGAGAAGGAAAGGGACTCTGGGCACAGTAACCTCTCTATAAAAAGGCCTCAGGTTATGTAATTACACTGTACGGGGATCTCGAGCCTTTTCATACCTTGAGCAGCGTGACTGCCCTGTAAGCAGGGTCCAGGTCTGTGCTGTTTTGTCCTTTTGACATTATGCTCTGTTAGCTTGCTAGTGAGAGTGACTGCCCTGTAATCAGGGTGCAAGTCACCTCCCCCTCATTTTCGAGGGACATTCAGCTCTTTGGTAACTTGAGCAATGTGACCGCCCTGTAACTAGGGTCCAGGTCTTTGCCCACTTGCTCTTTGGCATTATGCCTTGTTGTAGCCCTCTAGTCAGGATGACAACCCTGTAATCAGGATACAAGTCATATTCTTGTTGTTTATGGGGGATACTGAGCTCTTTGGAACCCTGAGCAGGGTGACTCACCTCCCTGTCATTCAGGGTCAGGTCTCTTCCCTATTGCTGTTTTGGCATCGTGCCCTGCTGGCAATCTAGTCAGTGTGACCACCTGTAACTGGGGTGCATGTCACAAGTTTCTGTAGTATGGGAAATACTTAGCCCTTTGATACCTTATGGAGCATGACCACCCTATAATTCGGGTCGGGTCTCTGCCCTTTTGCTCCCTGGATTTATGCACCTTTATCTTTCTAATTGGAATGACCACCCCATAATTAGGGTGCAGGTCGAATCCCTCTGATTTATCAGGGTTTAGGGTTATTTTAGGGCCTTTAGGAGCGTGACCACCCTGTAATCAGGGTTCAGATCTAAAGTTGTCTTCTGTGATTATGCTCTTTAATTCATCTACTCAGAGTGACCACCTTGTAATCAGGATGAGAGTCACAATACTCTCCCTTATGTGAGCTACTGATTGATGTCTTTGTTACTTGAGCCGTGTGACCTCCCTGTAACTAGGGTTCAGGTCTCTGTCCTTTGCTCTTCAGGGATTGTGTCTTGTTCTCAGGATGACTGCCCTGTAATTAGGGTGCAGGTTTTGCGCCTCTTATATCGGGAGGACGAGGTTCACCTTAATGCACTGGGCAGAGTGACCACCCTGTAAGTAGGGTTCAGGTCTCCTCCTTTTCTCTTACTTGTGATGTATTTTCCATTAATCGGCTAGCCCCAGGGACCGCCCTGTTAGAAGGGTTCAGGTCCTTTCCCCTTTGGCTCTTTTGAGTTGTTGGGCTAGTCACTTGGACCCCACCCTGTAATCAGGGGGCAGGTCTTGTCCCTTTTCCATTTGTATTTTGAGGGGAGGAAGATTGGTCGAATTTAACACTGTGGGTCGAGTGACCTGTTATGATGAGCTCTCTTTCTGTTCTGGGAAGTCCCCCTTTGTTTTGTACGGATGTGTTTGTGAGAGCTCGTGATACAATTGAGTGTGCAAGCTTTTTAATTTTTAGTTATTTATTTTTGTTTTTTTAAGTTAAATCGCTGCAGCGCTTTTTCTTTACTCTTCTCAGAATCGGAAAAAGAGCTCAAAGTGTATTAATGTATTTATCCTCCTCCTCCCCACAAAAGGGAATTGTAAGGGCTCAGATGTCATCTTTTAGTGCCTGGGACAGTGTGACCTCCCTGTAAACAGGGATCTGGTCTCTCCATTTAGGCTGAGTTCCTTTTAGTGGGCTGCTGATGACAATGATTGTGCCTGTGACTCACAGGAAGTACAGAATCCCCTCGTTAGTACTTGGGCAGCATGGCCACCCTGTATCCAGGGTTCAGGTCTCTGCCCTTCGTTCTTTTGCCACCATGCTACTTCAGCCAGTTGGTTTGAGTCCTGACCCTGTAATTAAGGGATTCTTTGTGTCTTTCTGCCTTCTGGGGAGTATTGAGCTCTGTGGAACCTTGAGCAGTCTGACCGCCCTGTAACTAGGGTCCAGGTCTTTACCACTTGCTTATTTGGCACTACGCCATGCTCTGGTCAACTAGTCAGCGTGACAGCCCTGTAATTAGGGTCCATGTCACAAATATCTATAGAACGGGACATCTTGAGTCCGTTGGTACTGTGAGGAGCTTGACCTTCCTGTAAATCAGGTTACGGTCTCTGCTACTTGGCTAATCCCAGTGAGTACCCTGTAATCAGGGTACAGGTTGCATCTCTCTTTTGAAATCTTTGCAATTGGAACCATTTCAGTAACATGGGCAATTTGACCTCCCTGTAACTAGGGTTTGGTCTCCGAGGCCCTTTGGGTGTATTGGCATTGTGCTTTCCACACAGCCTGAGGCGAGTGACCACCCTGTAATCAGGGATCTGGTCTTTCCCCTCTAGTCTTTTGGCACTAGGTCAAGTGCAGCCCACCGATCTGAATGAGCACCCTGTAAACAGGGTACAGGCCTCATCAGACTCTCTTTATGGTGCCCCCATGAAACTGTGTCCAAAGTCCTTGCCCTTTGCACTGCGCATTCAACTTGCCTGGAATTGTGCAACCAAGTGTCCTGCTTTCTGTTCCGCTTACTGTGCTCTTGGAGACCCGACATCCTGCTGCTGTTGCTGGTAAGCTCAGAAAGGGAGGGTCCTGTGGACTAAGTTTTGGACTAAGTCAATCCAGCTAGTATACCTTGTGACATTGACCTTGGAATACTTGTCCATTAATTCCATACTGCCCTTACTCATCTAATTCCTCTTGATTTAGTATGGCGCACGCCTGGTGTAATAGTTCTCAAGGGGAAATCTGCAGATTGTGCCTCTGAAGTAGGATGGGTTTGGTATTTTTGTCACCCGGTGCGGCTAGTGAGAAGGGGAAAGTCCTTATTGCATTGTCTGAGGACGGCAGAGAAATGTCTTGGAGCTGAATATCCAAGCTGTCTCAGACCTGTAAAACCACAAGGTATCAGTAGTTTACACTCAGTTTGCATCAGGGATGTGGAGTTGTCGTAAGGGCATGTGACTGACACACTTCTGTGTGCTCCCTCTCTCTGTTTCAGGCAACTCCAAGCACAAGTGGACAAGAAGGAAGTGTCAGGAATGTCAAGCAAAGAAGAGGAAAGAAGACAAGTCACTGAAGATGGAGGAAAAGGAAAGGGACTCTGGGCACAGTAACCTCCCTGTAATCAGGCCTCAGGTCATGTAATCACATTGTAAGGGGATCTCAAGCCTTTTAATCCCTTGAGCAGCATGACTGCCCTGTAAGCAGGGTCCAGATCTGTGCTGCTTTCTCCTTTTGACATTATGCTCCGTTAGCTGGCTAGTGAGAGTGACTGCCCTGTAATCAGGGTGCAAGTCACCTCCCCCTCACTTTTGAGGGACATTCAGCTCTTTGGTAACTTGAGCAATGTGACCGCCCTGTAACTAGGGTCCAGGTCTTTGCCCACTTGCTCATTTAGCGTTACTACTTGTTGTAGCCTGTAGTCGGGATGACAACCCTGTAATCAGGGTGCTAGTCATATTCCTTTTGCTCCGGGGGATACTGAGCTCTTTGGAACCCTGAGCAGGGTGACTCACCTCCCTGTAATTGGGAGTCAGGTCTCTGCCATCTTGCTGTTTTGGCATCATCCCTTGCTGACAGTCTAGTCTGTTGCGTGTCACAAGTTTCTGTAGTATGAGAAATACTGAGCCCCTTGATACCTTGTGGAGCATGACCGCCCTGTAATTCGGGGTCAGGTTTCTGCCCTTTTGCTCCCTGGATTTATGCACCTTTATCTTTCTAATCGGAATGACCACCCTGTAATTAGGGTGCAGGTCGAATCCCTCTCATTTATCAGGGATGAGGGTTATTTTAGGGCCTTTAGGAGTGTGACCACCCTGTAATCAGGGTTCAGGGCTAAAGCTGAATTCTGTGATTATGGTCCTTTATTCAGCTACTCAGAGTGACCACCTTGTAATCAGGGTGAGAGTCACCTTCCCCTCGTTTGTGGGAGCTACTGATGTCTTTGTTACTTGAGCCGTGTGACCTCCCTGTAACTAGGGTTCAGGTCTCTGTCCTTGGATCTTCTGGGATTGTGTCTTGTTCTCAGGATGACTGCCCTGTAATTAGGGTGCAGGTTTTGCGCCTCTTATATCGGGAGGACGAGGTTCCCCTTAATGCACTGGGCTGAGTGACCGCCCTGTAAGAAGGGTTCTGGTCCTTTCCCCTTTGGCTCCTTTGGGTTGTTGGGCTAGTCACTTGGATCCCATCCTGTAATCAGGGGGCAGGTCTTTTCCCTTTTCCCTTTGTTTTTTTGAGGGGAGGAAGATTGGTCGAGTTTAACACTGAGGGTTGAATGACCTGTTGCGATGAGCTCTCTTTCTGTTCTGGGAAGTCCCCCTTTGTTTTGTACGGATGTGTTTGTGAGAGCTCGTGATACAAGTGGGTGTGCAAGCTTTTTAGTTTTTAGTTATTTATTTTTGTTTTTTTAAGTTAAATCGCTGCAGCGCTTTTTCTTTACTCTTCTCAGAATCGGAAAATGAGCTCAAAGTGTATTAATATATTTATCATCCTCCTCCTCCCCACAAAAGGGAATTGTAAGGGCTCAGATGTCATCTTTTAGTGCCTGGGACAGTGTGACCTCCCTGTAAACAGGGATCTGGTCTCTCCATTTAGGCTGAGTTCCTTTTAGTGGGCTGATGATGACAATGATTGTGCCTGTGACTCACAGGAAGTACAGCATCCCCTCGTTAGTACTTGGGCAGCATGGCCACCCTGTATCCAGGTTCTTTTGCCACCATGCTACTTCAGTCAGTTGGTTTGAGTCCTGACCCTGTAATTAAGGGATTGTTTGTATCCTTCTGCCTTCTGGGGGATATTGAGCTCTGTAGAGCCCTGAGCAATGTGACCGCCCTGTAACTAGGGTTCAGGTCTTTGCCCACTTGCTCGTTTGGCATTAGGCCATGTTCTGGTCAACTAGTCAGCGTGACAGCCCTGTAATGAGGGTCCATGTCACAAATATCTATAGAATGGGACATATTGAGTCTGTTGGCACTTTGAGGAGCTTGACCTTCCTGTAATTCAGTTTACGGTCTCTGCTATTTGGCTAATCCCAGTGACCACCCTGTAATCAGGGTACAGGTTGCATCTGTCTTTTGAAATCTTTGCAGTTGGAACCAATTCAGTAACATGGGCAGTTTGACCTCCCTGTAACTAGGGTTTGGTCTCCGAGGCCCTTTGGGTCTCTTGGCATTGTGCTTTCTTCACAGCCTGAGGCAAGTGACCGCCCTGTAATCAGGGATCTGGTCTTTCCCCTCTAGTCTTTTGGCACTAGGTCAAGTGCAGCCCACTGATCTGAATGAGCACCCTGTAAACAGGGTACAGGTCTCATCAGTCTCTATTTATGGTGCCCCCATGAAACTGTGTCCAAAGTCCTTGCCCTTTGCACTGCGCATTCAACTTGCCTGGAATTGTGCAACCAAGTGTCCTGCTTTCTGCTCCGCTTACTGTGCTCTTGGAGACCCGACATCCTGCTGCTGTTGCTGGTAAGCTCAGAAAGGGAGGGTCCTGTGGACTAAGTTTTGGACTAAGTCAATCCAGCTAGTATACCTTGTGACATTGACCTTGGAATACTTGTCCATTAATTCCATACTGCCCTTACTCATCTAATTCCTCTTGATTTAGTATGGAGCCCGCCTGGTGTAATAGTTCTCAAGGGGAAATCTGCAGATTGTGCCTCTGGAGTAGGATGGGTTAGGTATTTTTGTCACCCGGTGCAGCTTGGGAGAAGCAGAAAGTCCTTATGGAACTGTCTGAACCGCAGAGAAATATCTTGGAGCTGAAAATCCAAGGTATCTCAGACCCAGAAAACAACACTATATCAGTAGTTTACACTAAGTTTGCATCGGGGATGTGGAGTTGTCGTAGGGGCGTCTGACTGACACACTCCTGTGTGCTCCTTCTTTCTGTTTCAGGGAGCTCCAAGCACAAGTGGACAAGAAGGAAGTGTCAGGAATGTCAAGCAAAGAAGAGGAAAGAGGACAAGTCACTGATGCTGGAGGAGAAGGAAAGGGACTCTGGGCACAGTAACCTCCTTGTATCAGGCTTCAGGTCATGTAATTGCACTGTACGGGGATCTTGAGGCTTTTAAATCCTTGAGCTGCGTGACCGCCCTGTAAGCAGCGTCCAGGTCTGTGCTGCTTTGTCCTTTTGATGTTATGCTCCATTAGCTGACTAGTGAGAGTGACTGCCCTGTAATCAGGGTGCAAGTCACCTCCCTCTCGCTTTCGAGAGACATTCAGCTCTTTGGTAACTTGAGCAATGTGACCGCCCTGTAACTAGGGTCCAGGTCTTTGCCCACTTGCTCGTTTGGCATTACGCCATTCATTGGCTGACTAGTCAGCGTGACCGCCCTGTCATTAGGGCGCATGTCACAAGTATCACAAGCATGTCACATAGAACGGGACATATTGATCCCTTTGGTACTTTGAGGAGCTAGACCTTCCTGTAATTCAGTTTACGGTCTCTGCTATTTGGCTAATCCCAGTGACCACCCTGTAATCAGGGTACAGGTTGCATCTCTCTTTTGAAATCCGGGGGATTAGAACCATTTCAGTAACGTTGGCAGTTTGACCTCCCTGTAACTAGGGTTTGAGTCTCCGAGGCCCTTTGGGTCTCTTGGCATTGTGCTTTCTTCACAGCCTGAGGTGAGTGACCGCCCTGTAATCAGGGATCTGGTCCTTCCCCTCTAGTCTTTTGGCACTAGGTCAAGTGCAGCCCATTGATCTGAATGAGCACCCTGTAAACAGGGTACAGGTCTCATCAGACTCTCTTTATGGTGCTCCCATGAAACTGTGTCCAGAGTCCTGGCCCTTTGCACTGCGCATTCAACTTGCCTGGAATTGTGCAACCAAGTGTTCTGCTTTCTGCTCCGCTTACTGTGCTCTTGGAGACCTGACATCCTGCTGCTGTTGCTGGTAAGCTCAGAAAGGGAGGGTCCTGTGGACTAAGTTTTGGACTAAGTCAATCCAGCTAGTATACCTTGTGACATTGACCTTGGAATACTTGTCCATTCATTCCATACTGCCCTTACTCATCCAGTTCCTCTTGATTTAGTATGGAGCCCGCCTGGTGTAATAGTTCTCAAGGGGAAATCTGCAGATTGTGCCTCTGGAGTAGGATGGGTTAGGTATTTTTGTCATCTGGTGTGGCTTGGGAGAAGGGGAAAGTCCTTATTGAACTGTCTGAAGACCGCAGAGAAATGTCTTGGAGCTGAATATCCAAGCTGTCTCAGACCCGTAAAACCACAATGTATCAGTAGTTTACACTCAGTTTGCATCAGGGATGTGGAGTTGTCGTAAGGGCGTCTGACTGACACACTTCTGTGTGCTCCTTCTCTCCGTTTCAGGCAACTCCAAGCACAAGTGGACAAGAAGGAACTGTCAGGAATGTCAAGCAAAGAAGAGGAAAGAAGACAAGTCACTGAAGATGGAGGAAAAGGAAAGGGACTCTGGGCACAGTAACCTCCCTGTAATCAGGCCTCAGGTCATATAATTACATTGTAAGGGGATCTCGAGCCTTTTCATACCTTGAGCAGCGTGACTGCCCTGTAAGCAGGGTCCAGGTCTGTGCTGTTTTGTCCTTTTGACATTATGCTCTGTTAGCTTGCTAGTGAGAGTGACTGCCCTGTAATCAGGGTGCAAGTCACCTCCCCCTCACTTTCAAGGGACATTCAGCTCTTTGGTACCTTGAGCAATGTGACCGTCCTGTAACTAGGGTCCGGGTCTCTGCCCACTTGCTCGTTTGTCATTACGCCTTGTTTTAGCCCTGTAGTCGGGATGACAACCCTGTAATCAGGGTGCTAGTCATATTCCTTTTGCTCCGGGGGATACTGAGCTCTTTGGAACCCTGAGCAGGGTGACTCACCTCCCTGTAATTGGGAGAAAGGTCTCTGCCATCTTGCTGTTTTGGCATCATCCCTTGCTGACAGTCTAGTCACCGTGACCACCTGTTATTCAGGTGCGTGTCGCAAGTTTCTGTAGTATGAGAAATACTGAGCCCCTTGATACCTTGTGGAGCATGACCACCCTGTAATTCGGGGTCGGATCTCCGCCCTTTTGCTCCCTGGATTTATGCATCTTTATCTTCCTAATCAGAATGACCACCCTGTAATTAGGGTGCAGGTCGAATCCCTCTCATTTATCAGGGATGAGGGTTATTTTAGGGCCTTTAGAAGCGTGACCGCTCTGTCATCCGGGTTCAGGGCTAAAGCTGAATTCTGTGATTATGGTCCTTTATTCAGCTACTCAGAGTGACCACCTTGTAATCAGGGTGAGAGTCACCTTCCCCTCGTTTGTGGGAGCTACTGATGTCTTTGTTACTTGAGCCGTGTGACCTCCCTGTAACTAGGGTTCAGGTCTCTGTCCTTGGATCTTCTGGGATTGTGTCTTGTTCTCAGGATGACTGCCCTGTGGGTACAAGTCATGTGCATCTTATTTAGGGAGGATGAGGTTCCCCTTAATGCACTTGGCTGAGTGACCACCCTGTAAGGAGGGTTCAGGTCCTTTCCTCTTTGACTCCTTTGAGTTGTTGGGCTAGTCACTTTGACCCCATCCTGTAATCAGGGTGCAGGTCTTGTCCCTTTTCCCTTTGCTCTTTTGAGGGGAGGAAGATTGGTCGAGTTTAACACTGAGGGTCGAGTGACCTGTTGTGATGAGCTCTCTTTCTGTTCTGGGAAGTCCCCCTTTGTTTTGTACGGATGTGTTTGTGAGAGCTCATGATACAAGTGGGTGTGCAAGCTTTTTAATTTTTAGTTATTTATTTTTATTTTTTTAAGTTAAATCGCTGCAGCGCTTTTTCTTTACTCTTCTCAGAATCGGAAAAAGAGCTCAAAGTGTATTAATGTATTTATCCTCCTCCTCCCCACAAAAGGGAATTGTAAGGGCTCAGATGTCATCTTTTAGTGCCTTGGGCAGTGTGACCTCCCTGTAAACAGGGATCTGGTCTCTCCATTTAGGCTGAGTTCCATTCAGTGGGCTGATGATGACAATGATTGTGCCTGTGACTCACAGGAAGTACAGCATCCCCTCATTAGTACTTGGGCAGCATGGCCACCCTGTATCCAGGGTTCAGGTCTCTGCCCTTCGTTCTTTTGCCACCATGCTACTTCAGCCAGTTGGTTTGAGTCCTGACCCTGTAATTAAGGGATTCTTTGTGTCTTTCTGCCTTCTGGGGAGTATTGAGCTCTGTGGAATCCTGAGCAGTCTGACCGCCCTGTAACTAGGGTTCAGGTCTTTGCCCACTTGCTCATTTGGCATTAGGCCATGCTCTGGTCAACTAGTCAGCATGACAGCCCTGTAATTAGGGTCCATGTCACAAATATCTATAGAATGGGACATACTGAGTCCGTTGGTACTGTGAGAAGCTTGACCTTCCTGTAATTCAGGTTACAGTCTCTGCTATTTGGCTAATCCCAGTGAGTACCCTGTAATCAGGGTACAGGTTGCATCTCTCTTTTGAAATCTTTGCAATTGGAACCATTTCAGTAATATGGGCAGCTTGACCTCCCTGTAACTAGGGTTTGGTCTCCGAGGCCCTTTGGGTGTATTGGCATTATGCTTTTTTCACAGCCTGAGGTGAGTGACCACCCTGTAATCAGGAATCTGGTCTTTGCCCTCTAGTCTCTTGGCACTAGGTCAAGTGCAGCCCACTGATCTGAATGAGCACCCTGTAAACAGGGTACAGGTCTCATCAGACACTTTATGGTGCCCCCATGAAACTGTGTCCAGAGTCCTGGCCCTTCACACTGCGCTTTCAACTTGCCTGGAATTGTGCAACCAAGTGTCCTGCTTTCTGCTCCGGTTACTGTGCTCTTGGAGACCCGACATCCTGCTGCTGTTGCTGGTAAGCTCAGAAAGGGAGGGTCCTGTGGACTAAGTTTTGGACTAAGTCAATCCAGCTAGTATACCTTGTGACATTGACCTTGGAATACTTGTCCATTAATTCCATACTGCCCTTACTCATCTAATTCCTCTTGATTTAGTATTGAGCTCGCCTGGTGTAATAGTTCTCAAGGGGAAATCTGCAGATTCTGCCTCTGGAATAGGATGGGTTTGGTATTTTTGTCACCCGGTGCGGCTTGTGAGAAGGGGAAAGTCCTTATTGAACTGTCTGAGGACCACAGAGAAATGTCTTGGAGCTGAATATCCAAGCTGTCTCAGACACGTAAAACCACAATGTATCAGTAGTTTACATTCAGTTTGCATCGGGCATGTGGAGTTGTCGTAAGGGCGTCTGACTGACACACTTCTGTGTGCGCCTTCTCTCTGTTTCAGGCAACTCCAAGCACAAGTGGACAAGAAGGAAGTGTCAGGAATGTCAAGCAAAGAAGAGGAAAGAAGACAAGTCACTGAAGATGGAGGAAAAGGAAAGGGACTCAGGGCACAATAACCTCCCTGTAATCAGGCCTCAGGTCAGGTAATTACACTGTACGGGGATCTTGAGGCTTTTACTACCTTGAGCAGCGTGACCGCCCTGTAAGCAGGGTCCAGGTCTGTGCTGCTTTGTCCTCTTGACATTATGCTCCGTTAGCTGGCTGGTGAGAGTGACTACCCTGTAATCAGGGTGCAAGTCACCTCCCCCTCGCTTTCGAGGGACATTCAGCTCTTTGGTAACTTGAGCAATGTGACCGCCCTGTAACTAGGGTCCGGGTCTCTGCCCACTTGCTCGTTTGGCATTACGCCGTGCTCTGGCTGACTAGTCAGCGTGACCGTCCTGTCATTAGGGCGCATGTCACAAGTATCCATAGAATGGGACATATTGATCCCTTTGGTACTTTGAGGAGCTAGACCTTCCTGTAATTCAGTTTACGGTCTCTGCTATTTGGCTAATCCCAGTGACCACCCTGTAATCAGGGTACAGGTTGCATCTCTCTTTTGAAATCTTTGCAGTTGGAACCAATTCAGTAACATGGGCAGTTTGACCTCCTTGTAACTAGGGTTTGAGTCTCCGAGGCCTTTTGGGTGTATTGGCATTGTGTTTTCTTCACAGCCTGAGGCGAGTGACCACCCTGTAATCAGGAATCTGGTCTTTGCCCTCTAGTCTCATGGCACTAAGTCAAGGGCAGCCCACTGATCTGAATGAGCACCCTGTAAACAGGGTACAGGTCTCATCAGACACTTTATGGTGCCCCCATGAAACTGTGTCCAGAGTCCTGGCCCTTCACACTGCGCTTTCAACTTGCCTGGAATTGTGCAGCCAAGTCTCCTGCTTTCTTCCCCGCTTACTGTTCTCTTGGAGACCTGACGTCCTGCTGCTGTTGCAGGTAAGCTCAGAAAGGGAGGATCCTGCGTCAGTTTTCTAAGAAGTCAGTTTGTACAGTTTTCCTGTTTCTATTAATATCTGGTATCTATGTGTGTTAATTCCATGCTGCTCTTGATCTTCTCATTCCTCCTGATTTTGTATGAAGATTTTTTAACTGCTTAGTGTAATAAGTGTGAATGGGAAATGTGGAGACTTTGGCTTTGAAATAGGGTTGAATAGGTAACATTCCTGTGCCTTTTTGCTGTCCCTGTATGGTGCTAATTTAGTGAGGTAGGGTAGGGTAGGGTTATTTTCTTATAATACATTGATAATCGCTTTTAATTAATTCCATTTTCATTTTGAGGCATTGTTTTCCAGAAATATACTTTTTTTCATTTGTGGTTCTATAGGTATGTCTACTTTATTGGTGCATTCTAGAGCTTGAAATGGATACCTGTAATTTGAACATGTCTTCTTTTTCACTGACCGAATCTGTACTTTATCCTTTTGTCTACTTCTTTTTGAAATTTATTTTGTTCTGTCTTTAAATATGCAACATGTTTCTGTTGTGTTTATCTAGAATATCAAAAAGCATTGCAAGTCTGCTATAACTGTCTTGCACACTCTTTACATCCTCTAAAGAAAAATGGGACAAAACAGAAGCACCCAACCGAAAAACGAGAAAAGAGATGCTAGCCGCCTGTGAAGAAGAAGAAAGGATACAAATTCTGAGAGCAAAGTATAGTTGTGTGATCTATTTCAAAGGTAAATCATACTATAAATTCACATAATGAATATAAATTCATTTAATGTAATACATTACTTGATTTCCTTGAGCAATATTAAATATTTCTTGTGTAACATAATTAAGATGGCATTAAAATAATATTTTTGTATTCTCTTCAGGTTTATACCATGTCCAGCACCCTGGTATGTGAGTGCATTGGAAAGATAAATTTAACAAATTGACTAGCCTCTGTCACCTTTCAAATGCTGATTAATGTTAATAGGCAGTATATAACAAACTCTGAAGCTCAATTACTTGTGGCAGCGCAACACGGCCTGAAGACTGGATAACAGTTTCCTGCTACGACCTTTCAGTTATGTAACTACCTGTGCCACATGAGAACTGATATATCATCTTATTTTATAATCATGTATGTCCTCTCTAATTGTCTTTTACTAATGAGTCCATAAAGCATGCATTGTGCATCACACTTTCACATTCTAGTAGAAAAGTGGGATGTGTTTTTATTTAATTAATTAAACTTAATCTTTATGATTCTTTGATGAGTCATTTACATGTCATTGCTTGGTGATCTGGACTTCTGTTTAGCAAGAAGTCAGTTTTATTTCCTTAAAGTCTCTCTAAGCTACAACAAGTTGTTCAAAGCTGAAAAACGATTTGAAAAAGATGGAAGAAAACTGAGATGTAGGGTGGCCACCCTGAAGAGTGTTGGAAAACCTTTTTCAGTAGGCACACTATTAATCTTTCTCCCAGCTCAGAAGAAAGCCCATTTTTTTATACCAAAACAGTACCATAGCAATGATGCCATATGGAATTATACTAAGTTTCTACCAATCGCCAATTAGAAATTGTCAATACAACTGGTTATTTGCATCTAAATGTTGATTTCATGTAGATATGTAACCAGGTATTTTAAAAGTATTTTACCAAGGTGACTACCTGATTCTATGTAAAAGAGTTACACACATCTTAGAAAATGTGTTCCTTTGACTTAAGTGTGGGCGACTAATGCTTTATGTACCTTTTTGTTTTTACTAACAGGTATGTCACTAGACATAAAGGAAAAATTGTAAATCTGTAATGAAGCAACCTTAAACACACAAGCACTACTATTATTAAAAATAAATCATAATTTCCTACTGGGAGTGCAAAGATGTAACTGAAGGGAAGGCATGTGTTTGTATTCTCCACTCACCCCAAGCTCCCCAAAATAACTCTTCAAAAAAGTTAATGTTGAAAAGATTAACATTTACTCCAGATACCGTCTAACTTAATATTTTTAAAGCTCTGTATCTCTCACACATTGCTAAAAACAAGCAAACAAAACTAAATGTTGTTCTGGAAACTGGCAGTTACTCCCCCCACTTCACAACTTTCAAACACCTACTCTACTTCAACGGTCACACCAACCAAACTGTACAACACATTCAATTTTAACTTTGCACCTATTGTGTCAGAAGAGCTAGAGTATTTTTTGGTAGTTGTGTATATTGATGTACATGGTAATACTGGTGTTTAATGGGTTTTTATGCTTATTGAATTAAGTGGATGCTCGAGGATGATGATGTGGATGTTTTAGGTAGGTATTTTTCTGTGAAGTGTTAGTATTTTTGTAGAGGTGCAGTATTTTGTGATGATGACTGTTTCTCAGGTATTGGTTTAGAGTGAATTGTTGAAAATCTTAGATGTTTTTGTATATGTACATTATTAGATGTACTTAGAGTGCAAAGTTGAGGTTGCTTGTTTGGTGCAATTTTATTGGTGTGAAAGTTAATTTAGGGTAGGTGTTTGAAAGCACTGAGGTTTGAATTTTAAGCTCAACAGGGATCCAGGACCTACCTGGCTACCTCAGTTCTTAATGTCATTCCTAATTCCAAAATCTGGGATGAAGATGACCCGACAGAATAAAGGTATCTCCAGAGACTTTCAAAAGTTAACAGTACTGCAGCTTTAGGGGATCCCTTAAACCTTATTGAGCTTTTTGAAGTGTAATATCTGGAAAACTTTTGACTTCTATTTCTGCCAGCTAAGTGTTGAACAATGACCTCTATTAAAAGATTTATACTGGTAGTTAATTCTGTTCTGTACTAAGATCTCGCTAATATCGCCATTTTATGATGTGTGAAATGAATTAACTAGATTTGATTATACCTACTTGATAAAAATTGGAATATTCCATGTTAAATTCATAGATTTATCTTTGACTGCCATATCAACTTACTTTGCTTTCTGTAACTCCTTGTTTATTAATATATTTATTAATAGTTATGAAATTAAATTAATAAAATGTATAAATTCAAGTATAGTCTCAGTTCTGTCTTTGGCTAAATAAAAAGGAATCTCATAAACTTGTGAAGAATTTTGGTATCATTAATTTTAATTTAATTATTATCTGTTTTTACCTTTTTCGTGTGGTTGTTGGAAGTAACTATCCTGTAATGGTGCAAGTTTCATTTTTGTCTTGCATAGAATCATAGAATCATAGAATCTCAGGGTTGGAAGGGACCTCAGGAGGTCATCTAGTCCAACCCCCTGCTCAAAGCAGGACCAAACCCAATTAGATCATCCCAGCCAGGGCTTTGTCAAGCCTGACCTTAAAAACCTCTAAGGAAGGAGATTCCACCGCCTCCCTCGGTAACCCATTCCAGTGCTTCACCACCCTACTAGTGAAAAAGTTTTTCCTAATATCCAACCTAAACCTCCCCCTCTGCAACTTGAGACCATTACTCCTTGTTCTGTCATCTTCTACCACTGAGAACAGTCTAGATCCATCCTCTTTGGAACCCCCTTTTAGGTAGTTGAAAGCAGCTATCAAATCCCCCCTCATTCTTCTCTTCTGCAGGCTAAACAATCCCAGTTCCCTCAGCCTCTCCTCATAAGTCATGTGTTCCAGCCCCCTAATCATTTTTGTTGCCCTCCGTTGGACTCTTTCCAATTTATCCACATCCTTCTTGTAGCGTGGGGCCCAAAACTGGACACAGTACTCCAAATGAGGCCTCACCAGTGCCGAATAGAGGGGAATAATCACGTCCCTCGATCTGCTGGAAATGCCCCTACTTATACAGCCCAAAATGCCGTTAGCCTTCTTGGCAACAAGGGCACACTGTTGACTCATATTCAGCTTTTCGTCCACCGTAACCCCTAGGTCCTTTTCTGCAGAACTGCTGCCCAGCCATTCGGTCCCTAGTCTGTAGCAGTGCATGGGATTCTTCCGTCCTAAGTGCATCACACATATTTGGGCAGACCTTAAAGTTGCCCTCCTTGAGCTTCCAAGGCGCACAAGAATGGGACTTTGTTTGGTTCCTTCACTGCCGACAAGCTTGTAGATTGCTTGAGATCTGCAGGCCCTGCACTTCTTGAGCACAATATATGTGACCACTGTTTCTATGATAAGATTGGCCTAAAATTGTCAAGGTCTTCTGGTTTCTGCAGCATTCCAATTCAGAATTTTTTAAAAAGTTGATTGAATCAAATATGAAAATTAATATTACGTTAATCTGTTTTCAAAAATTAACTTTTGCAGTGTACTACATTTTAATATGCTTCTACATGTGAGGTAGTGTGGTCTAGTGGTTTAGTGTACTGGACTGTGATTCATGAGATCTGGTTTGTATTCCTGGCTCTACTAATGGTCCCTGTTGGAAACCAGATGGACCACTGATTTGACTCAGTTTGGCAAATCCTATGTTATTCTATTGTGTTTAGCCATTGTACAAATGTCCTTCAGTAAGGAGCCCCCACCCAAGAACCTTTATTCAGAATGGGAGATGGAGGCTTAAGGCCTTGTGAAAATGGAACTATATTTCATTTTAGTCCCCAGCCATCCTTCTGTGGGTGACTCTCTGTCTCTCTAACAGGTGCCCCTCCTTTCCTCACCTTCACACCTACCTGCATGATCCCTGAAGCTCCATACCATTTTTTAAGGTTCATCCTCTGTTTCTGTGTGGAGTCCAGGGCATCTGAGACCCACTTGATGCTGTAGTAGATAGCAGCCCCAAAGACCGTCTGGCAGAGGGGAAGACCCAGCACCCCATTTTGCATCAGAGTCCAGGTTAGGAGGTCTTTGGAGATCTCCTCAAACAATACCTCTATGTGCTGCTGGCTCCAAAGCTGGGAGCTAAGCCTGCCACAAAGAGGAAAGACAAAGACAGCAGTCAGTGTGAGAATGCTGCAGTCCATGTACCTGCAAGTAGCATTCTCATAATGATGATAAATCTCAGATGAAGCTGCCGAATTCACACTCCATATCCTCAAGAACTCTATATATGTAAACCAGGTATAGCTGTAATAAAATGGTACATTCTTTAAAAATGCCAGTAGCATGGATGAAAAAGCATATGTTTAAGGATCTGAATATTTTATGGAAAGACATTTCATGGATACTCTCATGAAGGCTTGGGGGTTTTGTAAAGGTTTTTCAAAATCTAATATTAGTAACAATTGTACTGATTTTTAAAGTGCCAATTATTATAGCACATTAAAATATAGTAGTTAAAAAGCATACCTGTGAAATCAGGCACTCTCAAATCATGGACACTCAAATATTACCACCTGGACTATCCCACAAATATTTTGAGCCCAGTTCTGCACCACTGTGGTCAATGGGTGTTTTGCACCATTAATTTGGGGAGCAGGCAGGATACTCAGATTAGCAAGCAAACACTGAGCAGAATAACTTACACTATAAACAGTTCCTCTTTAGTTTGCCTGCAACGTTCCCCATCAGAGCATTGACAGCCCAAATATTGGGACATTGGAATGGTGCATGAAAACCTGAAAGTGAAACTGATTAGGAACAGAAGTGAAACTGACCAGCCTATTCATTGTCCATATGAGAAAAATGCAAAAAGTGGACAAACTGTGCAGTGGTGAGAAGGAAATAAGATTGAAAAAATGCTAGTTTTAATATTCTAAGATATTATTCTTGGTATAGGAAAGGTCATTTTTTTTAAAAAAAAACATTAATTTAACTTGTCTACTTAAATTATATTAATAGTTCAATCCTTCTTTAATTCTACTAAAACAATATGAAATATATAGTTTGATAGCATGGAAACAGACAGAATTTCTCTTTGACCCCCCTCAAATAAATTATACTGGCACACTAAGCAAGGATTTATACTGTGACGGGGCAAGGCCAGAGGACTATAGGAAAGTGGTAAGGAACCAGTATGTTAGCCCCTGATACCTGATAAACAAATCCCTGATACCTTATGGCAGTTGCGCCAGGTTAATCAAGACACCTGGGGCCAATTAAGAACTTTCCAGAAGGCAGGGAGGTTGATTGAGACACCTGCAGCCAATCAGGGGCTGGCTGAAACTAGTCAAAAGCCTCCCAGTGAGTCAGTGAGAGGTGCATGTCAGGAGCTGTGGAAGGAGGTTGCCTGTGAGCAAGAGGCACTAGGAGCTGAGAGTAAGAGGGTGTACTGCTGGAAGATCCTGTGGTGAGGATAAAGAAGGTGTTGGGAGGAGTCCATGGGGAAGCAGCCCAGGGAGTTGTAGCTGTTGTGCAGTTGTTCCAGGAGGCACTCTAAACAGCTGCAGTCCACCGGGCCCTGGGCTGGAACCAGGAGTAGAGGGGTTCCTCCCAACTCCTGATCAAGCACAGGAGGAGTTGATCTAGACTGTGGGTTCTACCAGAGGGGAAGATCTCTGAGGCAAACAAAAAAATCCGCCAATAAGCGCAGGACCCACCGAGGTAGAGGAGGAACTTTGTCACAATACATACATTTCTAAGGGCAAGGAGACACACAAAGGTCACCAAAAGTACTTACAGATGGAGGTAAACGCTTTATGCTAAGAGAGTGTCCAGTACTATGAGGTGCTGAGTGCCTTCAAATCTTGTCATCATCAATAGGATTTGAAGAGTCACACAGGATCTGGCTGCTATTCAGGAAAAGGTAATGTAAGTCTTAGTGGAAAGGAGAGAGGAAAACAAATCTGGAACTCTCTTGCCTGGGAAGAGACTCACCCTGTAGACTCAAATTCAGACCTGGTGTAAGAGGGTATAAACCAAGTCTGAATTTGGCCTAGGCCTAAACCACAGGGATTACAGGACTTGATCCTCCTAATTCCACTGCAATGGGGCTATTGCTAATTATCTCCAGTGGGAGCAGGCTCAGGTCCTGAGAAGCAGGGGAGAAGTGAAGGAGCGAATTTCAGAGACACAGTGAGGCACACAGAAAGAGGGAGAAAGGAAGCTGTGGGGCCAGGTTTCTTAGTCAGAAGGCCCAGCAAAAACAGGGTTCAGGGTCCAGGCTCTGGACTCAGCCATGCAGCCCTGTGGGTTGCTGTCCGTGGTGCTGAATGCAGCTCCCCAGGGACGCAGCGACAACAGAAAGGGATCAACCCCACAGCAAACCCATCGCCCCCTCCCCCATGAGAGACTCCACACCACCCAACCCCATTACTGAGGGTGACCAGTTGTCCCGATTTCATAGGGACAGTCCCAATTTTGGGGGCTTTTTCTTATATAGGCACCTATTACCCCCCACCCCCTGTCCCGATTTTTCACACTTGCTGTCTGGTCACCCTACATTACTCCCCCCCACCCCATGCCTCCTGGGGGAAAGGAGCATTATACTCTGAGAGTCAGGCAGAGACTCACTTGCTCACTCACTGCAGCATCCTCCTCTCCGGGCAAAGCACTCCAGATGGAAACAAGGGCAGAAAGAATGAGTTCTACCTGGCTAAGAAATGCCGGTAGCCCTTCCCTCTCCCTCTACTAAGGGACTAAACTCTGAGGATTGCTGGTTTCCCTTCTGGATCTGCAGTATCACATAGCCTAGCAGCCCGTGCCATGAACCCGGACTCCATTGTGTTAGGGGTTCTCAAACTGGGGGTCATGAGGTTATTACATGCGGGGTCATGACATGAGCTGTCAGCCTCCACCCCAAACCTCACTTGACCCCCAGCATTTATAATAGTGCTAAATATAAAAAAGTGTTTTTAATTTATAAGGTGGGGGCTGCACTCAGAGGCTTGCTGTGTGAAAGAGGTCACCAGTACAAAAGTCGGAGATTCACTGTGTTAGGCACTGTACAAACACCGAACAAAAACACGGTCCCTGACCCGAATAGTTTACTAGCTAAGTAAATAGATTACCCTGGGCAATGTCAATATAATATCTTGTATTGCTTCACCCTGCCTCAGTTTCCTCATTTGGTGGTAATGCCTGGCATGCAAAGGGGTTGTGAGATTTAATTGATTAATGTTTTGTGGCATGCTGAAATCTTGGGATGGTTGCAATTTTTCATTCAGTCTTTTTAATGAAAAAGGTCCTTTTTAAATGAAAATTTTGTAGATTTTTTTTTTTTAATTCAAAAACCGAGAATGGAAAAGCCAAATATTTTATGTCCATGTTTGTGTTATTTTTTCCTCTTGTCTCTCCTTTGCCCCACTCTATCAGAAGGAAAAGGAGGTAGCTACTTGCACTACATTCTAAATTTGGTTGTTTTTAATTGAAATTTAACAATTAGAGGCGTCTCTCTCCCAGGGCAAAGACTGAACACCATGTGCGGATGAATAACACATGGCCTTCACCATTCACTATGTGGGGGGTGATACTGCTATATCGCCTGGGCGGCCCGCTGCACTATTCACTGGATGGGAGGAGATTATCCCTTTGTTCTGCCCCCTCCCCTTTTCCCCTCGAGTTTGGTAGCTCCCAGGCAAGGACTCTGACATGGGCGGACCCCTGTGGGGATAGTCTCCAATGGGGGGATGGAGCTGAGTGAAAGACGGCGGCGTGGCCCAATGGAGGGCAGCCGTGGAGCCAGGCGTCAGGGCGAGGCGCTGAGGCTTGGTCGTGAGCGCGCGAAAGGGGAGGCTCGTGCAGAGTGTCGTGTCCGGCCCGGTGGGGGCAGCCCCTAGCTCCGGAGGCAGGATCCCGGGGGGAGGCTGGGCAAGGGGGCAGCGGGCCCCCGGGTCAGGGGGGCCGGAAAGGGCCGAGATCCCTCCGCCTCGAGACGGGGAGCTCGGGATAGGTTGGGTCCTCTCCCCCGGGGGCGGGGGGGGCAGCAGCAGCAGCGGGTTGAAGCCCTCGTGGGGGAGAGGGGGCAGGAGCCCCTCCCCCCGGGGGGGGGTGCACTGGTTGGAGCCCCTCCCCCGGGGGGGGGCGGCAGCAGCAGCAGCAGGTTGAAGCCCTCGTGGGGGAGAGGGGGCAGCAGCGGGTTGGAGCCCCTATCCAGGGGGGGGTGCACTGGTTGGAGCCCCTCCTGGAGGAGGGGGGCGCAGCAGGTTGAAGCCCCTCCCGGGGGAGGGGGGCGCAGCAGCAGCAGATTGAAGCCCCTCCCCCCGGGGGGGGTGCACTGGTTGGAGCCCCTCCCCCGGGGGGGGGTGGCAGCAGCAGCAGGTTGAAGCCCTCGTGGGGGAGAGGGGGCAGCAGCGGGTTGGAGCCCCTATCCAGGGGGGGTGCACTGGTTGGAGCCCCTCCTGGAGGAGGGGGGCAGCAGCAGGTTGAAGCCCCTCCCGGGGGAGGGGGGCGCAGCAGGTTGAAGCCCCTCCCGGGGGAGGGGGGCGCAGCAGCAGCAGATTGAAGCCCCTCCCCCTGGGGGGGGGTGCACTGGTTGGAGCCCCTCCCCTGGGGGGGGCAGCAGCAGCAGGTTGAAGCCCCTCCCGGGGCAGCAGCAGGTTGGGTCCCCTCCCCCGGGGGGGGGGTGCACTGGTTGGGTCCCCTCCCCCGGGGGGGCACTAGCGTTACAGCAATGGGCACTGTACATGGCGTGCAGCACTGGAGCCTGGTCCTGGAGCTGCCATCCTGGATGCCAGGCAGGGGGCTGCACCCAGGTCCCTGGCCTGTTGGTGACCCCCACGTGCCTCTGAGCCACATGTGTTTTCTCTCCGGCAGCCTCGCCATGGATCCCCAGAAGCCCCATTTCCAGGCCCCGGCCCCCTTTCGCATGCCCCGTGGGGCCTGCATGCCTGGGCCTCAGCAGCAGCTGCCTCAGCCTGAGCATCTGGTCCGTGGCAGGGCAGCGTCCGTTCCATGTACCAGCAGAATGCAGAGGGTGCCGGAAGAGCCATGGCAGCCAGCAGGGCTGGTACAGCAGGTAAACCTTCCAGTGGGGCACCATCACTGTAAAAGTCGTATGTCTCACTGAGAACATCTTGCCTATTCATTTACATTATAGTACTGCCTAGAAGTCCCAGTCATGGCCCCATTGTGCTGGGTGATGCACAGACTGGCTGAGCCAGGGGAATGACTGGGATTCCCATAACTGATGGGTTAGACCAGGGGTGGCTAACTTTTTGGCCTGAGGGCCACGTCGGGGTTGCGAAACTGTATGGAGGGCCAGGTAGGGAAGGCTGTGCCTCCCCAAACAGCCTGGCCCCTGCCCCCTATCTGATCCCTCCCACTTCCCGCCCCCTGACTGCTCCTCTCAGAACCCCTAACTCAGCCCACCCCCCGTCTCCTGACCGCCCCCTCCCAGGACCTCTAACCGCCCCCCTGGGACACCAACCCCTATTCAGCCCCCCTTCTGTGCTCTGACTGCCCTGACCCCTATCCACACCCCCGTCCCCTGACAGCCCCCTCAGGACTCCCCCGCCTATCCAACTGCCCCTGCTCCCTGTCTCCTGACTGCCCCACCCAAGATCCTAGTTATGTACTTGGGTGGCTAGTCCCTCATGCTGCTCCAGCTATACTTCTATTTTTGGCATGCTAGCTTGATCAGAGCTAGCACAGGTATGTCTATTTGAGCTGGAAATTACACCTTCCAGGTCCAATGTAGACATAGCCTTAATTTGTTTACTCTGTGTTGGCTAGCACTTTGCAAAGGGTCAGTTTCCCTTTCCTCTGTATAGATAGTCAGTTTCTCTTACTGTGGTTGTGTTATTCTCCCAGCAACAAGCGGGAGGAAAACCACTTTTTAAAGTTACAAAAGTTGTAGTAGTTGTCTGGGGGGCTTGGGCTGGTGTAAGGTGTGGAACTATTTTTAACTTATTTTAAATTGATTAGATCTTGCTGCCCTGCATCTCAAAAGTTCCCTCCCCTATCAGATATTTAGATTTCATTTAATTGCTGTGGGTAATTTTAACTCTAATCTAAAATGTCTTATTTGCAATGAGACCTCTTGGACAGGATTGGAAGAAGCAAGTTTTGCTTCAGTCCTTAAAGAGAGCTATATAACCTGCTCGCTCATTTTTACTCACCTTCTCCCCCCCCCCCTTCAGAATTACAGCTTCTTAAAGACTACCTTGATGGGAAGAAATGTAGCAAAATCTGACTTTTGATATTTTTAATAATATAACAGTGTCTAAGTAGCTTAATATGAGACTTGCTATGACAACTGTATTTCTAGACTGTAAGCTCTCCAGGGCAGACTGTCTCTGGTTAGGTGTTTACTGATCAGTGATAACATTCTGATTGCTTAGAAAATAATAGCAGTGAATGTGTTAGTGTTTTTGTTCTAGCTAAGGATATTATATTGACATTAACCTAAACAGGTGCAACTGAATAGCAGTTCTTATTGCTGTGTCTGATGTTGACTAGTGGAATAAACTGAATATGCTCTCTGCAGCATGGATGACATCTGAGCATTCGTTTTCTTGCTCTTAAGAAGTCTGGCCATGTTTCCTCACTTACTTTTCTATAGGGGCTCTGTTGAACCTACAGCTGCCAACTTCCTAGAATGCTATCTGCTAAGATATGGAACAAAAACTTATGACTTTATTATAAGAATGTCACTGTAATTCAACTGCCTTTGTAATAGTTTTAAGTTAAAAAGCTTTAGCTTTAGAATTAATTGTTGCTTGGCCGTTGTGACTGTGTAACCTGAGGTGTGTAGTCTACACACCTCTGCAGGGAAACCTTACAGCTACAGCAAGTGGATGTTTGTTGGGGAAAAGCTAAGAAAACTCTGCTTTTGGTCTGCTTGGGTTGCATGGAAACACTGCTGTCAAATAAGCTGCCCCCTTAAGATTTCCCTATAGAGGCTTTCCTTACTTTGTAGTTATGCTTCAGTACCTGAGAGAGAGTTTCTTACATGATACATATCGTGGAAGTACAGCTAATCATTGAGATTGTTGTTCCTTTTAGGTCTTAATGAGGCTTCTCTGTCCATTCTTTAAAGCTTTATCCTTTGGCTTTCTGCAGGAGCCTCTTGCGTCTGTCACAACTCTGTCTTCCATGTTCCAAGGACTTGGTTTTGAGAAAATCCTGAGACCTGCCTTGGGACGGGCAGTTCAGCCTTTGGGTAAGTTATCCCAGCCGTGTAAAACTTTCTGTTCTGTTCCAGTAAAGGCTGTTTTGTGGTGTTGTATTTAAACTGATAAAGAAACCTCTTTCATATCTTGGGAGGTTTCTTCAGGCATGTTTTGAATCTATTCCTTCATTCAGGTCGAGGCATCTTGGGCAGGGGCATGGGTGATATGGAGGCCAAACCTAAAGCAGTCATGCCAGTCATGCAGCCCACCTTTCCATCACCAAATGTCATGCCAGCTGGGGACAGCAAGGTGGAAAGGATGCTGCTTTCTCCTGGCAGGTAAGTAAAATGTTCAGATAGCTGAACTCTTGGTTCAGAAAGAATGGTGCATGCGATGCTTAGTCAGCAACAGCTTTCATATACCAGTGGACTAGGCTTGTATATTGCACATGTTCAGTGTATGTAACAGACATTGGAGATGGCTTAATAGACTAAACAGCAGGTTTGAAATACTAATGCTCCTCAGCAGCACAAGCTTGAATCCCAGCAGGGCTGAATCAATCTTTTATTCTGCCAAGGAAGGTAGGTTGAGTATGCTGCTGTTTGCCGGGTCTTTTGAATGAGATGAAAAACAAGGTCTGTCTGCTCTATATGGGTGGTAAAAATGGTGCAGTGCTTTTTTGTGAGAGTTGAGAAGTCCCTTGATGTCCTTGGCCAGAGTTCACTCTCTTGTGGTGTTTGATTGCTGGTCTGCACGCCAGAGGTGGCTGCATTTCAGTGATAAACAAAGAAATGCTTGTAGGTGAACTGGGGGACGAAAATGCTCTAGAAATGAGGTTTATTAGTATTAACACGACTCACAGGCATGATCTTAGTTGTCTTTGTCTCTCAGGGAGATCAGTACAGTAATCGTGCTTGACATTGCCAGTCTGGAGGATTGTATGCAGCAGTTGCTATTGGTTGGGCTGGGTGATGAAAGAGATGCACTCTAGTTTTCTTTGTCATTCTGCTGTAGAGGGTGTGTAGAAAGAGGATTGAGGTAGAGTGCAATTAGACAGATTGTGTGGCTCCCCCACTGCAAGCATGCCTGCTAGTAAACTTCCTCATGCTCTTTTTGTAAAAGGTCTGTGCTGCTGTTCTGTCCCAAGGTGAAATAGGATAGGAATAGCAAGCAATTGTACTGATGAAAAAGCAAATATACAATCCATATGCAGGAGCAAAATGGAGATTGTTTGCTCTTAGCACAACCCATAAACCTCTGTTTTCAAACACATTCTAAAGAAAGTCAGTGGAGGGCTCAGTTAAAACTAGATTGAATAGAGTTTTGGGAGAATGGACTGTATCTTTACTACAGGCATAGCACAATGGGGCCCCATTGACTTAAGCACTACTGTAGTACAAATTATAAATAAGAATGTACCATAGGGAATTGTCTTGTACTGGCTTGTGGGGAAGGCTTAGCTGGAACTTTAACAGCTCTTTTCCATCTACAATGTCCATGTCTCTCCTAAAACTCCCTGTGGAAGAGTCAGGTATCACTGGTATGCTACTTTTGTAGTGTTTGGGCTCTGGAACAGGGATACCAGGGAGCCCTTTGGGTGCGAGAAGTCCATAGCTGTGCGATTTGGTGAAGGACAAATTTGCAGAAAGAAGAAATGCCATCTGGCTATTGATTCGCAGGTGTGTCGAGTTTGGCCGCAGTCTGAGTCTTGTCAGGCTTGGATCTTGATTTTAAGCTTAAATAAGCTTCAGCCTCAAAACCATAGGAGTGGAATAAAGACAGACAAAAACCTGTTTTAAACATTAGATAACCTGCATTCACATCAGTCAAGTAATTTATAATGGGGCTGGAAACTTAAAGTTGGGGAAGGGTTAACATTTCCTTTTCATTCTTGTATATGGATTCAGAATTCTTGGCCGTGGGCAAATGGAAGCTCCACCTGTCCCTCTTGGAAGAGCAGACATGTCACTCGGCAGGGGATTGTGCAAAGTCCCTACAGATTTGACTTTCCTGCGCACAGGTGTGCTTCAGCCTCAGCTCTTGCAGCCGCTGCTGTCACCCCCCAGGTTTGCACCCCAGCCAGAAAGTCCTTCACCTATCCTTGTTGAACAGATGGAGAGAAAGTAAGTGAGAGATGGATGTGGTGAGTTGCACACTTATTTCTAAACATCTCTTAGATCAGCTGGTAGGTACATAAATGCTGTAGACATTTATGCTGTAGAAACCCCTAAGGTAAATCCCCTGTTCAGTGATGTGGCTTGGCGCCTGGTGGACTCGTTGCTGCCAGACTCTCATGTTGGGGGAAGAGGGTGCAAATCTCTACCCCTCATATTCTGCATTGATGCCTTCTGGTATGGGGCTTTGGTCTTGGATTAACAAAGAAATAGGACATGATGCAGAGTGGAAACCACAGAGAAACAGCAAGGTTCTGTGAGGGGAGGATTTCTTAAGTCCCATGAAAAAGCTAAGAGAGGGGCTAGCTTACTTAGTGGAAGAAACTACAATATCTACATTACATCACACAAACTAAAACTATTTCCCTATGCTAATTTTCCCCCTACTGTTACTCAGACCTTCTTGTCAACTGTTTGAAATGGGCCACCCTGATTACCACTACAAAAGTGATTTTTCCTCCGGCTGATAATAGCCCACTTTAATTGAATTGTCTCGTTAGAATTGGTAAGGCAACCCCCATCTTTTCATGTACTGTGTGTGTGTGTCTTCCTACTGTATTTTCCACTCCATGCACCTGATGAAGTAGGTTTTAGCCCACGAAAGCTTATGCCCAAATAAATGTGTTAGTCTCTAAGGTGCCACAAGTACTCCTCGTTGTTTTTACAATATCTAGGTAAATTGGCTAATGAAAAATGCTGACAGTGGCGGCATGTGTAGCTTTGTACAGCTGCTTCCCACTGATAGCTGCTGTCTTACTCTCTAACTTGCTAATTGTACAGCACGGGGAGCCATTTTTGAATATATTCTAAGATAGACTAGGCACCCGGCTACCTGACTTAGTTTAGGACTAGCAGCATGGATCATGCTGCGGGAGAAGGGTAGGGAACAGTACTAGTGACCTTCAGGAAGACCCTTCCAGACCAAACAATCCAGTTTCTAAACAGATTTCACACAATCTGAATCTACAGTGTTGCAAAACTAAGCCAACTTTACTGGGATAAAATATTGCTGGAACTTGTCTCTTAAAACTAATATTTTTTTAAAACAGGCATTGTGATGATAACACACTCAGTCACTGAACAAACTTGGGTAGGTCACTTAACCTCTTCTTTTTCCTTAGTTTCTGCATCTGTAAAATGGATACAATATTTCCTGCCTTTCAGTGGGTGTTGGTAGTTGATGAATGTTTGCAAAGTGCTTTGAGATGCGCACGTGGAAAATATTAATGAGATGTTCTCTGTACATACTAATTGTTGGACAGGTGCAAAGTATAGAAGAGGTGTAGGGGTGGTGTTGATGAACTCAGATTTTTTTTTCTCAGCTCCTCAGCCGGTGCTGGCATCCTGTGCTGCCTCTTTGCATTAATCTAGACAAAACTATTATATGCCTTTGTCTTCCTTCCCTTCATATCTTTACAGAGAACCGGTAATGAGGCAAGGATCTAAAGGAACTCCTCTCCCCTTAGGATTGAACCTGATTAAAATACACTGCAAAAATGAAGCCGTTTACCAGTACCATGTGACTTTCAGGTAGTGACACTTTGCACACTTGAACATCTATCTCAATTATAGTAAGGTTTGTAGAGGTATAGAAGCTAGTGAAATTAGCAGTGGAACTCATATGACTTCTATAAACTTGCCCCTCTGAATGATTTGCAAGCAATTCCCATGGAGAGTTGGAGCACAGAGTGCCCAGGAAAATGTCCTTAATTTAAATTGATTTCACAATTCCTGAAATTAAGCATTGGGGAACATACTATCCTTTGAGTATCTGGATTTAATTAGAGGAATGTTATGGTAACAATTTTTCCAGAATCCTTTTGGTGGTCACAAAACTATCCTGGAGATGTAACACAATACAAATCCATTCTCTTGGCACAAAGCATTAATACTGTACCATGAGCATGAATAGTTACTCTGGAATAGCCACTAGATGGGGCAACAGTCATAAATATTACCTGGTGTGTTAGGTCTTCATTGCAATAGGTTGCCATAGGATAGGGTAAGGATTGTGGCTGTGTCAGTTGCACAATAGAGTGGATTTAAACCCCTGCTTTCTTCTTGTGTTTTGATACTAATCTGCATATTGCACTGATTTTTCTTCTGTTGCGGTTTTATGGGCTCAGGTTTGGGTTATGGCTGTGGCAGGGTTGTGAGGTGTAATACTAAAGCACTCTGAGAGCCTGTAATGGACACAGTAGCATTAACTAGAATTTGAATGCATACTCCTATTTTCCAAGTAAAATGATATTGCAGACACTGTAAAGCATTCTCTCTCCTCTTCTCCCCACCTTCTCCTTAACTCCCTGACCTGCAGTCCTAATGTGGAATGCAAGAGTATGCGGTTTGGGATGATGAAGGAGCATAGATCGGTGACAGGAGAAGTTACGGCATTTGATGGCTCTATCCTCTACCTGCCTATCAAGTTGCCTCAAGTAAGACATGATACTGGTGCGGAAAACACACAGGCTGACTCTTGCATGGTACCACATGGTTTGAGCTATTATAGGGTGCCAGAGTGTATCATTTGAGTAGGTGGCTTTTTTTACAAGTGAAACTTATCAGTAAAAACTGAAAGTGTTTTATCCTGTGACTGGCATATCCTAAACGAGTAATTCTTAGGGCCTGGGTTAGATTTCCATAATCCATGGAACATGTGTAAAATTCTTATGAGCACAGAAACAGCCGGTGATTTCCAATGTTTTAAAGGGTTCCCCCGCCCCCCTTCACAAGTAAAGAAAAGCGCACATTCCCCATACGCTTCAGGAACTAGAAAAGGGAATCATTTTCCTCTCTCTAACAAGTAGAGATAAGGAAGGGAGCCTGGAGTGTGTGGCAAGGGATCATGGCTTTGGTACCATTCTGTCTCCACTTAGCAGAATTGCTGCACAATTGGCAGTTTGGAGGACCCAGGATTAGAGCAGACAAGGAACTTACATGTCCAAATTGGTGTACTTCAGCAGTTCCATTTGGGAAATTTGCACAGCACCTGTCTGCAGTACTTATCTTTCAGGAGCACAAAACTGTCATTCACCAGCAGGCAGCGAACACAGAGATTTGCCAATATAACTAAGTCTTGGAAGTTTCAAGACTATATCACAAAACATATCACTACAAGTCTACTGGGTCAGAACACATATGTGGTTCAGCATCTTCATCTATCTCAGGAGCTGGAAGTGGGAGAAGGGAGCTGTAATTTTTGCCAACAGCACTTCAGGTGGAGCAATGTGCTGAGACCAGATACTTGCATCTCCCCAAAAAAGTTTTCCCTCCTAGGGGGAATTATCTTGTATGGAGCAGCTCTTGCTTGGAAGCCACTGGATGCTCCCTGGTGATGCAGAGATTAATCCTTTTGGACAGCAGGAAAGACCTGCTGTAGCAAATTCTCAGCTACAAGGTGGCTCCAAAGGGGTTTTCTAGTTAATGGTCTGAGTAATTTCACTTCTTGCTGCTGTTAAGATGTCTTCATCCCTGCACTAGACTGTTGATCTGACGTGTCAGAGAAAGACAGATGGAGCTGAGATCACCATAAAGCTTCAGATGACCAAAATCCTAGAGCCCAGCTCGGACCTGTGCATTCCGTTTTACAATGTGGTCTTCAGGAGGTAAGGAAAAGTTGAGGTCAGTGACTTGGCATGATGCTTAACTGTTGACTTGAAAGCAAGGCTACCAGCTAGTTGACAGGACATCCCAGGCGTGTAATGGCTATACTTTACTAGAGACTTGGGTTGCCTTTATTCAGTTTCTTGCTTCTGGGGTTCGCTCAAGTTTCTAAACAGTTGCAGCCCTGACAGACTGAACGGATGATGTTTGCCTCAAGCTGTACAGTGCTTCATTCCTGGTCTGAAGGGTGATGCCAGAGAAAGTGGGGGGGTGTGTGGATGTGGAGTATAAAGGGAGAGGGAATTCCTCCGAAAACATAACGAGAAGAAGTTCGAATCTTCCAAAGCTAGATAAGGGACTGAGGAAGGGACCTACTATACATATACCAACACCCTATTACTACAGGGTAATTTTTGCAGACACCTATATCCTAATCTAAAATCTATCTGCTTATCCTGAACCATGTTCAGTGACCTCATCAGCTATTTAGGCACTTATCTCAGACTAACCATCTGCCTTGCCTTCTGATTATGAATGCCAGAATCTCTTGCAAGGATTCAAACAACATTTTGTATGTGTAGTCTGGGACATCAGAGGTTTCAGTCCTGTCTCAAACAAATCAAGACAAACAAGATTCTCCTTGTATTGGAACATCTATTTTTTTTTATTTATTTTTTTATTATTGTGCTGTTTCACTCACTAGACTCCATTTCCTTGGCATGGTGTATGTAGTTCATTTAGGCAGATTGAACCTGTAAGCAATTTTTTTTTCTTTTGCTCTTCCCCTTTCTTTGCTTTGTTTTAAGGAACACTCAGTTCTTTATTTGGTAATATCTGTCTAATCCTAATCCTGCACTATTGTCATGAATGAAAGTTATGTCATTGACTTGGCTGGATGTAAGATCAAGACCTATGGAGGGCCAGGGAAATTAACTGTTAAACACAGGGACAACCATTTTATTTTCTTGCCCACAGGGGAAGAGTGATGGGAGAGAAGCTCCAGGAACCATATTTTGGTTCTTCAGAGAAATTGAATGAATCTGTTTTTGTCCAGTTACTTTATTTTTTCTTCTATGTTGAAGTTGCACAGGGTTGGTTTGTTTGTTTTTTTTCCTAGAAGGTTCCATTTGTATTTCCCAATTTTCTTTGAGTTTTCCAGGCTCTTTAAAATGAGTAAAATAACTTTTTATTTAAATGGGCATTGGTAATTTATGTTAATTTTTAAGATTTTTTTTTATTATTTTTTTTTGAGGTGAGGGAAAGCTGTAAAACCTAATGACTAAAGTGCTCTCAAGAACACTTACAAAAAAAGTCAATTAAGCCGTTGTTTTGGATTTAAAATTTTAAACCTTCCCCCTCCAGTGTGTTTGCAACACATACATTGGATTTGCACCATTGGACTAGTTCATAAGAATCTGAAAGTGAAGCCAGCTAATCTGTTTTCATTGCCCTGGTTGAGAGAGATGCAAAAGCGAACAGTAGTTTCATAGAATCATAGAATCTCAGGGTTGGAAGGGACCTCAGGAGGTCATCTAGTCCAACCCCCTGCTCAAAGCAGGACCAAACCCAATTAGATCATCCCAGCCAGGGCTTTGTCAAGCCTGACCTTAAAAACCTCTAAGGAAGGAGATTCCACCACCTCCCTAGGTAACCCATTCCAGTGCTTCACCACCCTACTAGTGAAAAAGTTTTTCCTAATATCCAACCTAAACCTCCCCCTCTGCAACTTGAGACCATTACTCCTTGTTCTGTCATCTTCTACCACTGAGAACAGTCTAGATCCATCCTCTTTGGAACCCCCTTTCAGGTAGTTGAAAGCAGCTATCAAATCCCCCCTCATTCTTCTCTTCTGCAGGCTAAACAATCCCAGTTCCCTCAGCCTCTCCTCATAAGTCATGTGCTCCAGCCCCCTAATCATTTTTGTTGCCCTCCGTTGGACTCTTTCCAATTTATCCACATCCTTCTTGTAGCGTGGGGCCCAAAACTGGACACAGTACTCCAAATGAGGCCTCACCAGTGCCGAATAGAGGGGAATAATCACGTCCCTCGATCTGCTGGAAATGCCCCTACTTATACAGCCCAAAATGCCGTTAGCCTTCTTGGCAACAAGGGCACACTGTTGACTCATATTCAGCTTTTCGTCCACCGTAACCCCTAGGTCCTTTTCTGCAGAACTGCTGCCCAGCCATTCGGTCCCTAGTCTGTAGCAGTGCATGGGATTCTTCCGTCCTAAGTGCAGGACTCTGCACTTGTCCTTGTTGAACCTCATCAGATTTCTTTTGGCCCAATCCTCTAATTTGTCTAGGTCCCTCTGTATCCTGTCCCTACCCTCCAGCGTATCAACCACTCCTCCCAGTTTAGTGTCATCTGCAAACTTGCTAAGGGTGCAGTCCACACCATCCTCCAGATCGTTGATGAAGATATTGAACAAAACCGGCCCCAGCACCGACCCTTGGGGCACTCCACTTGATACCGGCTGCCAACTAGACATGGAGCCATTGATCACTACCCGTTGAGCACGACCATCCAGCCAGTTTTCTATCCACCTTACCGTGCATTCATCCAGCCCATACTTCCTTAACTTGCTGGCAAGAACACTGTGGGAGACTGTATCAAAAGCTTTGCTAAAGTCAAGAAATAGCACATGCACTGCTTTCCCCTCATCCACAGAGCCAGTTATCTCATCATAGAAGGCAATTAGGTTAGTCAGGCATGACTTGCCCTTGGTGAATCCATGCTGACTGTTCCTGATCACTTTCCCCTCCTTTAAGTGGTTCAGGTTCACCAAAGTTTATTGGTGAAATGTTGATTAGACTTTGAAATTCTTTCAGTTGTAATAATCTCAGGTGGAGGCAATGTTCCCTCTAATTTTTGACAGGCTGTGTGTGCAAAAAAGTTCTTCTGTGCAAATTGTTGTGCTTCTGTGCAAACTTTTGTGCGCACGGTGTTTCGCCGTGTGCACGGGGTTTAGGATCTGTGTGCATGCGCACAGCTTGGAGGGAACAGTGGGTGGAGGTAGAAACACAAATGTACAGATTAATCTGATAATGACTAACCAAATGAATACAATGACTTAAAAGGCTAGTTTCTTCATACGCAAGCTATTCTAAAAGGGGACCTGCAAAGGGATGGGGAAATGTGTTTTGGGGTGTTATTGGGGAGAAATGTTTGCTTCCTTTCTGATAAAGGCCTGAATTTTTTTTTCCAGAAAAGTTTTTATATTGGAAACTCAGGCCTTGTCTGCAATGTGTTTACTGGAAAAGTCTGTGGTTAACTAGAGAACTCATAGGATTATGATACTCCAGGAGCCAAGAGACCAGAACCTGAGAAATGGAGGGTGGGGAGAGACTTGATTTTTAGTCTCTGTTTTAAATGTTGTTTTTGTTGTTGACACCAATTTAACTCAAATACTGACAAACTTGTGGGAGGAAAAAAGAATTGTTTTGAAAGATTCAGCAACACTCCTTTCCCCCATGCCCTGCCTCATCTGAAGTCTGAGAAGGCTCCCACTCCAGTTCTTTACTCCTTCAGTAAAAACAGGGGAGGTGACATTCCTGATATATTAAGGTAAAAGAACAGGCAAGGGGGAAAAAATTAAAAACCAACTGTTTCGGGTGCCTCAAAGAAAAAAAGGGTGCGTACATATTCCTTTTCCTTGGCAGATGGTCCGTTACTTTCTTTTTCTTTTTTTTAATGCACATAGGAGCCCAATCCTGCAAAATGGAGTTTTCTCCATTCATATGGACTCCATTGTGTGTTGAGGATACTAAGCACCTCACAGGATGAGACCCTTAATGACTGTTTTATGGTGTCTCCCTAAAGGTCTAAACTATGCAATGCAGTTTTATTGGTTACATTTATCTAACCCAGCCCCCAGAATCCTGTAATTACCCTAGTTTTCTATTCAAGGGTGATGAGGATTTTAGATCTGAAACTTGTTGGGAGAAATTTCTACGATCCCACCAGTCCTACAATGCTGCAGCAGTATAGGTTAGTACTATTATTTGTCTCCTATTGCCATGGTACCCATGCATCTTTCAATGCTTAAAGTGAAGAAGGGGGAGAAGAGTCTGTCCCTTCAGTAAGTTAGTCTAACAGGCTGCAGGATGTGTGCAATTGTTTAACATTCTAAAGGCCTGATTTGCAGAGGTCAAGCCCTGCAGTTGTGGACTGCTGGCAGGAATGGGTTCTGTAGGTGAGGACTATTGATTGAGAACACACTCCCAACTGACCTGGGGGGAGGGGAACTCCAGGAACTGACTTTGGAAATGTCCCAGGAGAACATACCAGAGTGGAGAAAAGGAGAGAATCTCTCAGCAATTCGCTCCCGAACCATTCACAGATGATTATTGTTCACACTGTGGTAGTACACAGAGGCTTCAGTCAGGATTGGGGACCTATTGTGATGGTGTTCTGGATGTTGTACAGATTTAGAGGCAGATATGGTCCATGCCCTAAGTTTACAATCTGCAGGCAAAAGGAAGACAACAAACAAAGTGGCTAGGGTGGTGGTTGGCTCACATTCTGTCCCCCACCTTTATGGCTTCTTGTGAGCAAAAGGCACGTCCCATGGCAGTCATGTCATGCAAAATCCTTCATTAATCTCTATTCTCATTCAGTGTGAGTAACCCAGGATAACAGTATCTGTCCTGTCCCTTATTAATGGCTAGACCACTTACAGAGGTTTGAGTCTGCTACTTCCTCTGAGCTAATGGACCCAGTCTTAGCTCATGCTTTTGGATCCCGAGATCCCAGGTTCAGGCCTTCCAGACAAGCCTAACCAGGCTCCACACTTGGGCTATTTATTGTATTGGTAGGCCTATCACCATTGTATTTGAGCGCCTCAGGTCTAGAAACTCAGACCTTTACAGCAAGGCCTTTGTCACGTACGTTGTCTGAATGCTGAGGTTCCAATCTAGTCATTGTTACCTGAAAAAAAAACCTGTTTATTTTTTTTATATGCAGTTCAGAGATCTTAGCTGAAATTCTAGCTGCTGGCTAGGGTTAAATGTATTCCCAGTGCCATGCTTGCCTTGTGTTCACTCTACATTCTCACTGGTAGAACAGCTCTTAGCTCATATACTGAGGTTCCCTATGACTTTTCTGGATGAGCATGCTGATTTGCATGCAATCTGTTTTTCCAAAGGTTGCAGATATGGTCAGGTTACTCAGCCAGTATCCGGAGGACGGATGGAGGTCTCTTCCTGTTGGTAGACGTCTCCCACAAGGTTATCCGGAATGATTCTGTCCTGGATATAATGTGAGTAAGAGAAGAGAAACCAGAATTGAACATCTAGTGGGTTCAGAAAATAATGGTGGTGCATACAAAGAACTGCTATTTCAGTAAGTATGCCATGAGGAAAGGGGGAATGAGATGATCACATCGCCTTGTCCTCTGAACCTCCCACAAGGTTAGTTTCAGACAAGTGCAATTGCGTTGGGAGTCTAAGCATTGTTGTTGTGAATCTTCTGTTTCATTACAGAGCAGTTACAGCAGAGATAGTGCAAGCTTCCCCCACACTGTCTTAGTGCAATTCATCCATGACCTAGAGACTGTTCTAATTGTAGTTCTTCCTTTGTATAAGAAGGTAGTTGAAATCTGAGAGCTTTTATCCATCCTTCTCCACAAAGGCATGCAATCTACCAGCAGAGCAGAGAGAACTTCCAAGACGAGTGCACCAAGCAGCTAATTGGTAATATCGTCATTACCCGTTACAATAATCACACATACCGTATTGATGACATTGACTGGAACAAGACTCCAAAGGACAGTTTCACCATGTCTGATGGGAAAGAGATCACCTTCATAGACTATTACAGGTAGACGCTTCTGTATGTGCCACAACGGAGGGAGGTGTTGCGGGAAGAAAGAATCTGTTTGGTAGTCAACATTGTACTGCAAGCCCCAGTTTGTGTGCCATTCTGGAGCGTCGCCTTACTTTAACTTTATTGAAGATGTAGTCTGACCCCTCAGTTCTCATCTCTAGCTCTGTTATGACAGAGCCTCTTCTGCAGTCTGGGAGCTGAGCTTGTTGCTCTGGTATCAGGAAAATGCTTCTTTAAAATTGTTCCCCAACTCCTTTTCCAGCAAAAATTATGGTATAACAGTCAGGGAGCTGGACCAGCCGCTGCTGATTCACCGACCCAATGAAAGGCAGACTCCCCAAGGGAAGGTGAGTTGTTTTTGCAGCTAGAAAGTCCTAGGTGTGGAATTTCAGCACCAGATTCCCAGTGATAGGCTGGCTGTCTTGGATTATGAAGGGGTCTCCTCAGGCAGCAGCCTCCCCTTCATGCCCATGTGCCACAGTCCTGCTACAAAGGGGACCACTTCTAGGAGTCAAAGGAGTTCAATCCCCATGGCCTGTTCAGTCTTTGACCTCTCTGCTGAGGCCAGATAGTGCCAAATGTGGTGGCCCCTTAGACAAACGCTGCCCCCACCCAAGTCCTCCCATCAAACCACCCAAACAGTTAGTTATTCGATAAGGCAACATCAGTCATTGTACTGAAAATTATATCTCATTACCAGTCCTCTCAAACATCCAGGTCTCCTTCTGCAGTTGTTCTGTGGCTTGTTTTTTAACTCTTCTGGTTTCAAGGGTTGGTTCTGCTTCATGTATGCCCTTATCATAGTCAGAAGTGAATTGTTTTGCAGCTCTACAGCGTCATAAGCCTCAAAGTGTTCACTGACTTGCTGTTAGTTGGGAAGTAACCAATGAGGCCAGGCAGAGTATGTCCAAACTCTGCTCCACAGGCTCCCTTTTGAGCCCCAGCGAAGGCAACTGGGATATCAATAGTGGCAGAAATAGTCCCTTAATGTTTCTGGGAACTAAACCTGGGACACACTTGATCCCATTCTCTCTCTTTTTCCAGCAGTAGAAGCTCCCCCTTTTTTGCTTACCCCAGCAGTAGCAAGGGCTGGTAGTATTTTTCTTGTGCACGATGTGGCTGGGAGCAACCCACCAGGCAGTGTGTGTATGTTAATGTGTACTGGCTCTCCTTTCCCTTCAGCTTCAGAGGAGTGAGATTCTGCTGCTGCCAGAGCTTTCCTACATGACCGGGATCCCTGAAAAGATGAAGAAGGACTTCAGAGCCATGAAGGTTGGAGCATTGCTGCAGCAGGGCAGGTCTTCAGCCCCCACGAGCAGACGTTTCTTGTTGTTTATGTCCTCTGCTCCCTCTCCCAATACTTGCAAACTAGCACCCAGTGCCATTCTCAAATGTGACTTCTTTTGTTCCCTTACCCATCCTCTCTAGGACCTAACCCATCAAGTTAATCTGAGCCCTAAGCAGCACCATGCATCTCTGGGTAATCTCCTGCACAGGATTGAGGAGAATGAGGCTGCCAGAAAGGAAATGGCACGGTGGGGGCTATGTTTGGACAAGGATGTATATAAGGTAAGATATTTCCCATTGTACGTGAGTATTGTCTAGTGCTTAGAGCAGTGGTCCCCAACCTTTCTGTGGCCAAGAGCACATTCATCCTTTCATCAGAGTGTGGCGGGCAGCGACAGTTCTCGGCGGCATTTCGGTGGCGATGGTTCTCCGCCGGAAGCGCTCCTCGGAGCTTCTCCGCCGGAAGCGCTGCATGGCGGCATTTCAGTGACGACGCTTCTCCGGCGGATGCTCCTCTCCTCTTCCTTCCTTGGTGCCGGCCCTGACGGCGGGCGCACATAAATGCCCCGTGGGCACCACGTTGGGGACCACTGGCTTAGAGCAAGGGACTGGATAACTGGGCTCTTCCATTCTATTACAGGCACTGCCACTGGCTTGCTGTGGCCTCAGATGAGTCACTTAACCTCGCTATCTCCGTTTTCCCATCTATAAAATGGTGATAATACGTCATAAAGGGTGAGGGGGGTTTAATGTATTTGATACCATGCTTTTATAAGCACTCTGAGAGATGCTATTGAAATAGAGTATTGTCACCCCTTGGGATTCTTTAAGGGAAGTGGTTACTTCCTGCATCCTAATGCCTCTAATGCTGTAAGACTATGTATGCAATACCTTTCTTCCACTTCAGAGCAAACACTGCAGATCTTACCCATCTGTAACAGTGACTTAATAAGAAGAGCATGTGTGAATTCCATAGCACACAAGACCAGAAGCAGGTTCTGAATGGTGGGGATGTGGCATGTCCTCTTGTGATCCATGTGTACCACACTGCCAAGGGGACCATATGGCATTTGGTCACCACACTGTCTTTTCCTACACCCACAACAAACGATTGTCTGGCTTCCTGGTGCAACCACTGGAAATCTGCCGCTTAGCTAACTATAGAATGTCAGTGAACTAAAAACACAGCACATTCCATGTCCTCCCATTGACTCCTAGACAGAGATGGAAAAGACCCTTGTAGGTGTCATTCCCTGCTAGTGCTGGGTTGTTCCATATGCTATATTCAAGTGCTCTGTCAAGTCATTGACCTTTACTGGATCCTGTTCTCCATCAGCTTTGCATATAGCCGAAAACCAAATGGCACCTTTTACTGTCCCCTTTCTTTAGTGTAACAAAGTGCGTTTAAGTGATGCTGGAATGAGAGATCCTCTCAGAATACTTACACACAAGGGCCAGCATGTAAAAACAAAATGAAAAACGTTTAACTCTGGCTTTCCTGACTTCCATGCAATTAGTTTCAACCTTAATTCTGTTAAACAAACTCTGATATTAATAGTCGGGATTTTTCTTCCCCATGGCTATACTCTTGACTCTTTAAAAAAAATTTAAAACTAAAAAAATTCTTGTTCATTAAGGCACAGCTTAGACATAAACTCACAATACGCAGTTCAGTTGACGCTATTTACATAGTCTTCATTGGAAGAACAGTAGGAAGAAGGTCTCCTTTCCTTCCCATGTTGATCTATTTGGCAGTGGTATATTGCACTGCATGAAGTGAGATCACATGAAGTATACATACTAGAAGGGCAGAGGGGACTTCAGCAGCGTTTCCTGTCTGCAGTATGCGTGTAAACAACAGTTGCATATGGCTCTTGTTCTCTTCTCTTCAGACACAAGGGCGTGTTCTCCCCATGGAAAGAATAAACCTGAGGACCAGCTCTTTTCAGACTTCTGAGGACCTAAACTGGACCAAAGAAATAACACGAGACGCTGCCATCTCTACGGTAAATTCCTTTACAGACAGAGAGGTTGCTTCCCAATACCAGAAAGACAGTGGAGTAGCCTGTTCAGCTGGGTTTTTTGAAAGTGTCCCTTTGATTTCTAAATTGGGAAGGCCACAAGCAGTATTGGTGCTGCCCAGACTGTTTCAGTCCCTACTGGATATTGAGTTGGATTTTTCCAAAGCATTAGATTTGTTAACATTGGCGATAGTTGTCTTTCCAAGGTGTTAGTGGGAAAAGTCTTTCCTCAGAATGTGCATGCTCATTGGAGTGTCTGATTAGGAGAAAGCTGTTTGGAAGTGCTCCATCTGGAACTAGAAGTCAGGATCCTCTCTTTTTATCACTTAATGCAATTTTTAAAAATTTTCTCCTCCCGAGCTTGTGTAGATTGAAGTACACGGTGAGTCTGTGCTGCAGGAGAGCACGAAGCAGGGCCTCTGGAAGCTGACTCTGCAGTGCAGATGCACATTTTGTCTGCTTTCTGGCTGTCTTACCTCAAATTTGGTGGGATATGAAGGCAAGAAGTGTCTAATAGTTGGGTCTTCTGTGTCCTTTTCCCAGCTCTTCCTTTGATTATTAGCTCTTTGACTTCGGGCACGCCACTTAATTTTTCTGTGCCTTGGTTTCCTCATCTGTAAAACAAATATATCTATTTCAGTGGGTGGGTAGTGAGGCTTTATTAATGGCTTGGTAAAGTGTTTTAAGATCCTCTTGCAAAATCACCACCACCTTCACTTATACAGGCTATTTGATGATGATGTTGGCTGTCTGGTTCTGCTCCTAGATTCCCATGTATTACTGGGCATTGTTTTATCCGAAACGGGCCGTGAACCAAGCACGAGAGTTGGTCAGCATGCTGGAGAAGGTCTCTGGCCCGATTGGCATGCAGTTAAACCAGCCTGCCTGGGTGGAATTGAAAGATGATCGAATAGAGACCTATGCCAGGACTATCAAATCCATCTTGGGCACTGAGGTAATGAGGAGGAAGGGACAGAGTGAATGGGGTTTGGGTAATCCTATTTAGAAAGCTGTTCAGTTGGCATTCTCGTACCTCTAGGAGATTTGGGGCACTCTGCACATATGAGAAATGTATTTATGAATCTGTCCATTTGGGAGGATCCTTTAAAGTATCATCCATGGACAGTCATGTGCGCATAGGGTAGTTTCCTTGTGTTTCTTGTGTGTGCACCACATTTCCGCTGGAGTCTGTAGGGAGGGCTCTTGTAAAGCATTGACTGCTGGCTTGACATCTGCTAAGTGCTATGTAAGCCACGCTGAGCAATCGTGGCTACAGTATGCCTGGTCCTGCCTTGAGGTGGGAAGAAGCTGCACTCTGCTGTGTCTCTCATTTCTGCCCTGGAGGGTTGTCGTGCCTCAGTAGGTCAAAGCTTAGAATGCTAGATTCAGAACAAACTGCTGAAAAATAGGGCGGACTCACCCCAAACTGGTGCTTATTCTATCATTAGATTACACTAACTCAGTAACAAAAGTAAACTTCTGTCTCACCATGCTGGTTAACAAGAAGTCAAAAATACAGTCTCCATAGGCATTCCAGCCCTTATTTCACCACCTAGACACTGGACTCTGAGTGGTTATTGAAAACCAGTTTAATCACATATGGTGTCCTTCTAATCCCAAGAGATCAGCCACATAGCCAGGTAAATATGTACCTCAGATCTTACCCAATAACACTGCTCTACAGCCAAAATGCTTCTGAAATAAATGTAGTCAAACTTTACTAATTCTGGGTCACTGAGAACAAAAATGATGCTTAAAATTGTTGATTGGCTCTAAGTTTTTAAGACATGCTATTGGGTCAGTATATACGACCCTTGACTTGGGAATGGCGGAGGATAAGTGAGTTATAAAGGGAAGGGATCTCAATTTAAACCAGAAATGACTAAAATACATCTTTGACTGGATCTATGAATAAATCTGACTGGGTTTGGACAGTACTTGCTTTTTAGGCAAAATAATGAATGATGCAATCTGAAGCTGGTATTGCGTCATACATGATATGAATTGCATAATGTTATTCCTAGAAGTCATGGATGATGCAATCATAACGAAGCTTACATCACTCTGCTGAACAAATTGCCCTATATCAGCTCTAGAAATCATACAGTGTCGTGCTCTCATTTGTCAGTGTTTGATTTTGCAAAGGGACACATTTCTGTTTAGCCAAAGTGAGCCGAGATGCCTCGTACTTGTGTGAACAGTGCAGATAACTTCTGCTATGTTTGGTGAAGTGACTTTTGCATCAGAAAAGCGCAGTATAACCACTATGGTTAAGAGAGCCTATCACCTTTATTTTGGCTGCAAAATTGAAGATCAGGACAAGAGGTGGGCCCCACACATATGCTGCAACACTTGTGCAACAAATCTTCGCCAGTGGTTGAACAGGAAAAGGAAATCTATGCCTTTTGCAGTGCCAATGATTTGGAGAGAGCCAACAGATCATACCAGCAATTGTTACTTTTGCATGGTGCCTCCAGTTGGGAAAGGTGTGTCAAAGAAGAAAAAGTGGACTGTGCATTATCCAAACATTCCATCAGCTATATGCCCAGTACCCCACGGAGAAGGACTGCCGGTTCCTGATGCACCAGAATCATTCTCACTTAAGTCAGACGAGGAAGAGGATGAAACTTCTGGTCCTGAACCATCAATGTCACAGGACCCACATTTTCTCCCATCCTCCTCCTCTGAACCACACCTCATAACACAAGGTGAACTGAATGACCTTGTCAGGAATTTGGAACTACCCAAGAGTAAGGCAGAGCTTTTGGGCTCCAGACTACAGCAGTGGAATCTCCTGGCAGGTGATGTTAGGGTTTCCATGTTCCGTGACCGTCAAAAGGATCTCGTCCCATTCTTCTTCATGGAAGGTGATCTTGTAGCCTGCAACAACATCGATGGTGTGATGGCAGTCCTCAACATCATTCACGATCCAGATGAGTGGAGACTGTTCATTGATTCATCGAAGACGAGTCTTAAAGCTGTTTTACTGCATAATGGCAATGTTTTGCCATCAATTCCAGTTGGTCATGCAGTCCATATGAAGGAAACCTATGACAACATGAAACAACTTTTGAGGTGCATAAACTATGACCAACATCAGTGGCAGCTTTGTGGCGATTTGAAGGTTATTGCTCTCTTGCTTGGTCTGCAGACTGGATACACAAAGTACTGCTGTTTTCTCTGCGAATGGGATAGTCGTGCAAGAGATTCCCACTACATCAAGAAAGATTGGCCACTCCGACAGTCATTGGAGCGTGGGAGGAAAAGTGTTCAGCATCCACCACTTGTTGAATCAAGGAAGATTTTGTTACCACCCTTACACATCAAGCTGGGTCTGATGAAGAACTTTGTCAAGGCCATTGACAAAACACAAGCAGCTTTCAAGTACCTCCGTGGAAAATGTCCAAGGTTAAGTGAAGCTAAGATAAAGGAAGGTGTCTTTGTTAGTCCTCAGATTCGTGAACTTCTTCGAGATGATGCATTTGACCATGCACTGCGTGGCAAGGAAAAAAAGGCATGGAAAGCCTTCCAGTTAGTGGCAATAAATTTTCTCAGAAACAACAAGGCAGACAACTACAGGTTGTTGGTGGAAAACCTCCTCAAGGCATACAAAAGCCTTGGTTGCAACATGTCACTAAAGATACATTTTTTTGCACTCTCATCTAGATTTTTTTCCACCGAACTGCGGAGCAGTGAGCGACGAGCACGGCGAGCGATTTCACCAGGACATTCTCCATTGTTGCAAACGCTATCAGGGCAAATGGAGCCCATCAATGCTTGCAGACTATTGCTGGACAGTGACAAGAGATGCTCCATTTAATGAATACAACAGACAAGCCAAGAAGCGCCGAGTAGACACTGAATAGGACTAAACTACGTACATAATAGTTTTTTGCCTTTTGTTTCATAATGAATTTTATTTATATAACCCCTTTGCTGATTTTTAAAGTGTTACATAGACAGGACAGGTGAAATAGTATCATGTAAACCAACCATAAACACATGAAAAGACCTAGGTTTACAATTTATGATTAAAACTCTATCTACACAATATACATAGACATAAAATGTAAAAACTTAAATATCTTGGAAACAGTAGCCAATCAGTTGTTTTAATTGTCATATTTGAATTCAGCACATCAAAATACATACTAAATAGCACATTTTATCTCTGAAGCAGACGACTTCTCAAAAATTGTAGACCAGTGTAATCACTCTGCTGCCAGTCCTTTAGTAACTAAAATCTAATGGTTTATTAATAAGATAAAAAGAAGAGGTGTTAATGGTTAATAGATCATATACATACAATAATTGCAAAGTCCTTGTATAGGGTTTGTAGCAGTGATAGTACAGATGGCTGGCTTATAAAATCTCTCTGGTAGCTTCCAAAAGGTTGGAAGGTCCTCAGTCCATAGTTCAGTATGCTCCTTCTAGTTGTAAATCCACAGTCCAGAGAATCAGGGCAGGAAAGAGGCAAAATCGAGTCCTCTCAGGAGTCTTTTATATCCTTTGCTATGTTCCTGGAAATTTACTGGTTCACACACAGCTCACAGGTTCTGTTTGTGCAAAGTCACTGGCCTAAAATGGAGTCCAGGATCGACATGAGCATATCACATGTCCTTTCATGCTTTGATGCACTGAGGCAGCCATTGGCTCCTTGGAGCCTGAAGCATCTTTCTGTTGGGATATGTAAGGGTGAAGTAGAGACCTGGGAAACCGCAGGTATGCTGACATGGTATTAGGGAGTAGAGGCAAGGGCAGGCACCATTTTTTGTGCTTGATAGATAAAGTGCTACCCCTCTCCTTTCCCTTCTGCTTGTTAAGGTTTGATAAGCTTTGCAGCTGCATAAGGAATATAGTTGTTCAAAGGATCCCCTTTGTGCAAAGAGCTGTTATCATAGAAGATCAGGGTTGGAAGGGACCTCAGGAGGTCTTCTAGTCCAACCCCCTGCTCAGAGCAGGACCAATCCCCAACTAAATCATCCCAGCCAGGGCTTTGTCAAGCCTGACCTTAAAAATCTCTTAAGGAAGGAGATTCCACCACCTCCCTAGGTAACCCATTCCAGTGCTTCACCACCCTCCTAGTGAAAACGTTTTTCCTAATATCCAACCTAACCCCCCCTCCCCCCACTGCAACTTGAGACCATTGCTCCTTGTTCTGTCATCTGCTACCACTGAGAACCGTCTAGATCCATCCTCTTTGGAACCCCCTTTCAGGTAGCTGAAAGCAGCTATCAAATCCCCCCCTCATTCTACTCTTCTGCAGACTAAACAATCCCAGTTCCCTCAGCCTCTCCTCATAAGTCATATGCTCCAGCCCCCTAATCATTTTTGTTGCTCTCCCCTGGACTTTTTCCAATTTCCCCACAATTATCTCTTCTCCCCGCCCCCCCTTTCCCAGCTACATAAATGAGCTCGGGGTCATGGCCCCTTCCTCCCTTCCCTGTGAACTGCTGATCAAGGGAATTTGTGGTTACATTTATTTGCAATAATTGCATCTTCAGAGTAAAATTGTCTGTAGAATATGCTTAATGCTGTAAACAGTAATCCGGGGATAGTTACATTCAGTATATAGCTATTAATATTCATTGTATGGGTGTTCATATTACTCAATAAGGGTTTGGGGGTGTTGATGAGCTAAAATGTGAAAACATTCCCTCTCTCTCTCCTTTTGGCTAAGATCAAGCACAGTATATGTAGGTATTTGCATACTAACTTGGATAAAAAGAGTGTGCTGTAGCTAATTCAGTGCTTACTCGACAATTGAGTTGAGGGGGAACAAGTACTGCAGTAAGGAAGCCCATTTACTCAATCCGCCTCTGGGTCCTCCTGCTCAATCTCTAAGACCCTCCATCCACAGAAAGAGTTGTCTGGGCAGAATGAGTTTCTTCTGTGGCCCATTGTTAGAGTGAAATGTCCTTAATGGCCCATCACGCTTGAATAGCCCATTCACAATGGGCTGGCTAGACTGGATGTAAACTACCTTGTGTTTGCAAAATGAAAATAAGAAAGAAAAACTTGTAGCACCTTAGAGACTAACAAATTTATTTCAGCATAAGCTTTCGTGGGTTAGTACCCACTTCATCGGATGCATGGAATGAAACATACAGTAGACAGATATTTATACAGTCAGAGAAACATGATAAGGTGGAGGTGCATAGACCAACCTTAAGAGGCTAATTAATTGAGAGGAACCATAACAGCAGGGGAAGAAAAACCTTTGAAGTGATAAACAAGATGGTCACACAGGTGTGAATGAGGATCGTTAACTTAAGGGAAATAGATTCAATTAACGTAATGGCCGAGCCATTCGAGGTCCTTATTTAATCCTGAGGTAATGCAATCTAGTTTGCATATCAATTCGAGTTCAACAGTTTCTCTTTGAAGTCTGCTTTTCGAGTTAATCTGTCGCAACACTGCTACCCTCAAGTCTGTCAGTGAGTGATTAGGGAGGTTGAAGTGTTCTCCTACTGGTTTTTGAATGTTATGATTCCTGATATCAGATTTATGTCCATTTATTCTTTTGCGTAGAGACTGTCCGGTTTGGCCAATGTACATGGCAGAGGGGCATTGCTGGCACATGATGACAGATTGACAGAGCCAGAAGAGTACCCAGGAGTCACCTACTATAAGACAGGCCCAAAAAAGAAAATAACAGAACACCACTAGCCGTCACCTTTAGCCCCCAACTAAAACCTCTCCAGCGCATCATCAAAGATCTACAACCTATCCTAAAAGATGATCCCTCACTCTCACAGATCTTGGAGGACAGACCAATCCTTGCTTACAGACAGCCCCCCAACCTGAAGCAAATACTCACCAGCAACCACACACCATACAACAAAAACACTAACCCAGGAACCTATCCTTGCAACAAAGCCCGATGCCAACTCTGTCCACATATCGATTCAAGTGATACCATCACAGGGCCTAATCACATCCGCCACACCATCAGGGGCTCATTCACCTGCACATCTACCAATGTGATATATGCCATCATGTGCCAGCAATGCCCCTCTGCCATGTACATTGGCCAAACCGGACAGTCTCTACGCAAAAGAATAAATGGACATAAATCTGATATCAGGAATCATAACATTCAAAAACCAGTAGGAGAACACTTCAACCACCCTAATCACTCACTGACAGACTTGAGGGTAGCAGTGTTGCGACAGATTAACTCGAAAAGCAGACTTCAAAGAGAAACTGTTGAACTCGAATTGATATGCAAACTAGATTGCATTACCTCAGGATTAAATAAGGACCTCGAATGGCTCGGCCATTACGTTAATTGAATCTATTTCCCTTAAGTTAACGATCCTCATTCACACCTGTGTGACCATCTTGTTTATCACTTCAAAGGTTTTTCTTCCCCTGCTGTTATGGTTCCTCTCAATTAATTAGCCTCTTAAGGTTGGTCTATGCACCTCCACCTTATCATGTTTCTCTGACTGTATAAATATCTGTCTACTGTATGTTTCATTCCATGCATCCGATGAAGTGGGTACTAACCCACGAAAGCTTATGCTGAAATAAATTTGTTAGTCTCTAAGGTGCTACAAGTTTTTCTTTCTTATTTTCATTTTGCTGACACAGACTAACACGGCTACTACACTGATACCTTGTGTTTGTTCCTGGGGTAATACCCACATTTCAGATACAGTGATGATACATGGATTTAAGCAGGATAATCTTGTTTATCAAATCATAACTTTTCCATTGACACGTTGCATGACATACTTTGCACAAGATTTGTTGCAATTGAATAACAGTGGCAATTTCAAGGATGTAAATGGTCATATTTCAATCCTACAGCATCGCAAGGGTATCAGACTCAGGTATGCCCTAAATACAAATCATGGGAGTGGAAAGCTCTGCAGCACTTTGAAGGCCCTGTGCATGGGGAAGAGACCTACATAGCCACGTTAGACACAGTTTACCCTTTGTGAACTGTTTCTATGGGACTTGCATATGGTGTTGCTCTACTCTTTAGCTGCAGCCTATCAGTAGTTTATCTTGAATGAATATATTAACTATAAAGAGCTGCATATTGATTGTGACACTTGAAGATAGGTGACTGATCAGCAAAGGTCTTGAGAGAGACTTTGCTATCTGCCCATGTTCTGTTCCTGGGATCTAATGCAGATGTTGTACTTGTAATGTTCCTTTGCACTGTTATGGTGATAAGGCCTTGGCCTGTTTACGTTAGTTATTTGTGGAACAATTATTTCCCAGCCCTCCGCAGTAATGCCTTCTGTGCCAGGGGATCTTTCACAACACGCAGCTATGAATGCCTTGGTGCTTGTTATCTCAGTTAAATGAGGCACGAGGTTTGCTTTAATTGCTGGAGTTCATGTCATGGAGGTTGGATGTGAGCCCATCAGTGAAGGGCTTTGATATACTAGAAAGGAACACGGGTTGCACGGTTCATGGTGCTGTTACTGAAGATCTGTGCTCCCAAATCCAGTCCATCTCCAAGTCTTATGTATAAACAAGGGGGTGGAGGGAGTTGGGGAGACCTGACAACTAATGAGACGCACAGTTGTTACTGTGAAGGTGCTAATAATACCAAATCTATTCCTAAGAGTATTGGCATAACTATAGTAATAGGCTCTTGGCGAGGATTCTGCTCGCTCTCTGACAAATAGCTGTGATGCTGCTGCTTTATTAGACAGTGGGAGCTAATGTTCCAGGGTTGTGTTACTTCTAGGGTGACCAGATGTCCTGATTTTATAGGGGCAGTCCCGATTTTGGGGTCTTTTTCTTATATAGGCTCCTATTACCCTTCCCCCACCCCCATCCCGATTTTTCACACTTGCTGTCTGGTCACCCTAGTTACTTCCCTTCATCACAGTGCTACTCAGGGGGGCTGCAATCATTCCATTGCAAAGGCAGAGCAAAGTGTGTGAGCATCCAGCAAAATTTGTGGTGCTAAAGCCTGACTATGCATTCCTCTCTTGAAGGGTAAGATGCAGATGGTGGTATGTATCATCACCGGGACCAGAGATGACTTGTACGGAGCCATTAAAAAGCTGTGCTGTGTGCAGTCTCCAGTACCCTCTCAGGTGAGTCGGGTCACTCCAGTATTATAACTTCTTGGGATGGGGATTTGACATGGTGGGGACAAGGATTCCATATACACAGCTCTTGCCTGGCATGAGACCACAAAATACTGTTCATTTCATCCTCGTCTACATGTGAAGCTTCCTGTCTCATTTCTCGCTGGAACCAGTGCACATCTAGAAGCAGTAGAGCAGGCAGGCTCATCTGGCTATATTTTAAAAATAAACAAAATCCTACAGTAACCTAAAATCATGACCATTTAATCTAACCCTTATATACAGTGAACAAGCCATGTAATTTACTGCATATCTCTAAATTAAGTCCAGTATAGCAAAGTTGGCATGCTTAGAAAAAGGCCTCGTGTGGCCGGAACATCATCTTGGTCATCATGTTGTCTATAGCAGAATAACAATAGGTTGTATTTAATCTAATTAGTCGCATTCAAATTGTGTTGTGGACTCTTGCCTTGCTTGTGACTATAGTGTCTAGCCTTAAAGCACTGTTTCATGGTTATCTCTGTCAGTATCTCTGGCTAGCTGGGGCTTCATGTGCTTCACACCTCGGCCAACGGAACAGCGAGGATTGAACTCAAATCCCCCTGTTCCAAAACCTCGGACCCCTGCTAGCTGAGCAAAAGGAGGTTCTCCTTTAGCTGTTGTGAATGTAAGACCTATTGCAACTGTTGAGGAGCTTTGATTTCGTTCAAAAGAGGAAGATAGTACAGATACAACAGCTAGCACATATAGTGTGTGTTTAAAAAAAAAATGTGGAAGTTGCTAGAAAGACACTTCAGTTTGCTGGAGGATGTAATGCAAACATCATTCCGTTTGGGGAAACATCTTTTCTTTTTCGATGGGTGGAGAGGGACATAAATGCTAGTCTAGGGTGTAAGCATCCTTAAAAATACTTGCCAGATTTGGATGAATTGGGGGTAAAGGGCTTGATGGGTGTCAGTTTTTGTGTTCGCTGCGTATGAGACTTTTGTTAAGTGAAGGCTAAATTCTACCCTCAGATGCGCATTCAAAACTCTTGACTTAATGAGAATTACATTTGCAGATCCAGGGACCAGCACTTGGTTATACAGGCTTTAACAAATGCAAAGTCTTACTTTTTACTTCTTGTTAAAAGATTGGAGAAAAGGCGAAGAAATAGAATACTAATGGAAAAACTTAATAGCCGTTAAAGTTGTATAGTTGGACACCTTGCAATATGCAAGTATAATCTGTTGCACTTATGATTGACTTATAGTAGGAATACAGTCTGGGGAGGAAAAAAGTAGACCCTGCTTTTGCAGTCTTAAAAACTTAGCTGGAGTTAACTGATTTTTAATATTTCCCGTTGCTGCAGGTCATCAATGCTCGAACCATCACGACCCAGCCAAACAAATTAAGGAGTGTAGCACAGAAAATTCTGCTGCAGATTAATTGCAAGCTAGGTGGGGAACTCTGGGGAGTGGACATCCCATTGGTAAGCCATGCAAAAGTTATTTCCATCGAGGGAGGCTTCAGCACCCCGAATGACCTACCTATAGGTGCAGGGCTCTCATCTGTAACTTGTCTGGCTTTTTATTCCTTTTCCCCACACGCGTGCCTGGCGTGTGTGTGCACAAATATTAATTCATCCTAGATCGGATAGAGGAAGAATAGTTCATAGTGTGAAAGGGATATTCAGCCTCTCTGAAATGTATCCCCCCCCCCCCTCTTTCATGGGGGAATGTACTCTTCCCCTTAACCTGTCTCTTTCAGGCCATCAGCATGCTAGCCTGGGACTTAGGAGGCATGGATTTGATTCCCAGCTGTGCCACAGACCTCTTGCATGGGCACGTATTCTCTCTCTGCCTCCATTACCTGTCTGTAAAATGGGGATAATAGCACTTCCCTACATCATGGGGGGGATGTTGTATACCACAGATCCGATGAAGGCTAGATAAATTGAACTATCTGGTTAGCTCTCTGGTGGTAACTAGTACTTTTGATTAATTCCAGGGATTTTATGACCACTGCAGGAGTTGAGCCCGAGGGTGGAACTCCCTCCTGGCATTTAATTCAGCTTTGCTTTTTTGCTCTTTAGAAAGAGTTCAGATATAGTTTCCAGGGAAATGGTGAGTTATGCTTGTGACTCTCAGTTTCCCCACTGCACTGGGCTTCCTTTCTCCTTTCCAGAAACAGCTGATGGTGATTGGCATGGATGTGTACCACGATCCCAGCAGGGGAATGCGCTCTGTGGTTGGCTTCATTGCAAGCACCAATCAGTAAGTTGTTTCTAAATTAGAGTAGGTTCTACCCCTTTACATGCCTGTAAAACCTGGACCTCTAAGCAGCTCAGTGTTTGGCTGATGTGTGCACCTCGCACTGCAGCCAGTGTTTCCAGAGAATCTGACACATGCCATGGACTACAGAGGCAGACAGATGGATCTGTTCTTTAATGGAGCGTTCCAGATTACTCTGTCACAGTTCTCAAGTAGGGCAGTTGCTGTTTTGATCAATTTTCAACTTGTGTATTCCCCTCTGTTTTCTGAAGTGTTGGTCAACTAAGCACACAATAAGACCTGGCCAGTAGCCAACTGGGAGACTCTCTGGGAAGTTTGTCTTACTCTTCCAGGCTTTTGACAGTCTCTTACTGGAGGAAAAAGTGGTGTCATACACAGCAGATCTTGAGTGTTTTCCTACACTTGCACTGCTAGGGAGTTGCATTTGTGGTGGAAAAGTTGCATCACTTGCTTGGAAGCAAAACTCTTTTCTTTATCAATAAAGTCACTTTATGGCACTGCCTTGCCCTTACTAAAAAAGAAAAGAGATATTGACTTAACCTTGGTTGTCCTTTTCAACAGGGTTTAATAACTTGTTTGTTTGCTGTCACCAATTCCCAATGCCAAGGACCAGCTGGCATTATCTCTGATCATGTGGTGCCCCTATTGCCATATGCCTGAATCCTTTTAGAAACAGTCTGAGAAAAGATGTATGCAAAGCCGGAGCTGAATTTGTTTTGATTTGTATAACTGTTTTGGGCTTTGGCACACGAGTCCTGTAGGTAATATTTACCTCTCTCTTTCTGCCATGAGTACTCTCACAAAGTGGTATTCTAGGGTTGTGTTCCAGATGCCTCATCAGGAAATTGCAGACAGTTTGAAGCTTTGCCTGGTCGGGGCCTTACAGAAGTTCTATGAGGTGAGGAAACTTAGTGGGTGACTCTTCGATGACCACTACAAGAAATGGATAAAACTGAAAAGAGAAAAGTGTGCCTAACCTGAAACATACATCTCCTTTTTCTGTACTCAGGAGCGCAGGCACCATCTCTATTCAGTATCCTAGGGTGAAGAGTTGTGGGTGCCATTTATTGATTTAAAAGGAGATGGGATAGTTCTATGGATATCAAGAATATCTAGAGTTGTTATATTTAATGACAAAAAATTTGAAAAGAATATGAAACCTCGTGCTTCAGGGTTTAAGCCAATTTCTAACAACTAGAGACCAGTGTGAGGGGTAGATTGTCTCATATCTGCCTGCTGAATGTGCATCTTGCACCTTTTTCTGAAACATCTGGTACTGGCCACTGTCAGAGACAGAATACTGGATTAGATGGATTTAGGTCTGACTCAGTCTGGTAATTCCTACGTATTGGATTGCTGTCCAAAGAGAGCACCATAAACTGGATCTTACCCATAAGTGGCATCCACATATCCACTGTGCTTCAGTACATGAGTAATTGGGTTTGTCATTCCATGTATTCATGGGTGTCAACATTCCCAACACAACCTGTAGTTCATCTCGACTGAAAATCTTCTGTATGAAGTATCAATGGAAGATATTAAATTGGGCTTTCTAAACGAAAAGTAGAACAAATTAAAAGTTAAGCAAGTGAGTACAAGACTTTTTGCAGAGCTCACTTTGAATTTAAAAAGTGAAATGGCCTCTTATTTGGCAGGGCATGCTTAATCTTCCTTCCTTATCTCAGGGGCTTGCTTAATTACCTCGATGAGGCCTAGTGAACAACTGTGGCTATTGCTGAATGACTCTTCTCACTTTCAATACTGCTGCCTGTCTTAAGCCATTAGATTCTCCTCTCTCTGAATAACCTCAGCCCTTTTATCTCGCCATAAATCCCCTTGGTTCAAAAAAAGGCATGGTACATTCTATATGGAAGTGTAAGAACCATGATGTAGCTTCTTGATTATTTCATCACTTCAGCAGGTCTTGTATATGCTTTAATCTACAATGGGTGTCCACAAATAAAGCCCTGCTCCCAGACACACGGTTAGGTCTGTTTTAGGGTTTTGAGTTGCAAAGGCACTAATTTAAAAGGCAGTCAGTTCTATTTATAAACATGTAAATTAGATACGGTAGGTTTTTATCTCTTGAGTGCGTCTTGTGGAAGGTGCCAGATTAACAGCTCTGGAAACTGAAGTCTAGTCGCAGGACAGGTCCTTCATGGGCAGTGGTAGGGCAAGCTTTTCCCAATATTGTTCTGTGAATATGCCTTAATGATGCTCTGGAACGAGCCCCCTTCTAGTGGGAGAAGGGGAATTCAGTTTCCATGGCCCATTCAGTTCTTAGCCTTTTTGATGAGGCTGTCCAGAAAGGTGCTGATTGTGGTGGTGGCTTTTCAAATGTGGATACTTGTCCACTTGAGACTGGACTGAGACCCAGCAAACTCATTCCACATGGGAGTTGATGAACCAGCATCTTCCAGGGTAGCCGTTAAGTTGGCATCATTTGTGTCCAAAAGCAGACTGACTTCATTTAAACCCAAAGTAAAAAGATCAGTGGTCAAAGCCAGAAGTGTCAGTGTATTTGTGTAGTCTGTGTCGCCCATTCTGTTCCACAGAATGCAAGCTTTCACTTCAAGGAAAGAGTGCGTTTCTAGCCCATTAGTTGGGGTTATAACCTTCCATATAGAAGCTGATGCAGCACTGTCTCAGCCTGAAAAATACTTCTTCAAAATTCGGTGTTAACTCTTAATGCTCATAACACATCAAGAGTCAGATTTTTCAAGAAATTTAGGTTCACAGTTACTGACCTCTTTCCCATCAAGTGATGCTGCATACAGCAGTGACTTTAACTAAAAGGTCCATGTCCTACACTCAGCTTTGCAAACTGCCCTTTGATGTCCGTGGGTACTCTGTTTCGGATCAAGAATGGTACTTGACCTTATTTGTGGACTCTCAGACCATAATCTCCAAATATAATTTGGCCTCCTTCACAGCATGAAGCTGCACTAAGATATCCAATTCACCCATGTTACCATAGACTGACCTTAGAATCATAGGGTTAGAAGGGACCGCAAGGGTCATCTAGTCTAACCCCCTGCCAAGATGCAGGATTTGTTGTTTCTAAACCATCCAAGATAATGGCTATCCAGTCTCCTTTGGAAAACCTCCAGTGAAGGAGCTTCCATGCTTTGTCTTGTCTTGTTTCTTATTCAGGTGAACCACTGTCTACCTGTGAAGATAGCAGTATATAGAGATGGGGTGTCAGACAGCCAGCTGAACACAGTGGTCAGCTACGAGATCCCACAGCTCCAGCAATGCTTTCAAGCCTTTGAGAACTACCAGCCTAAGATGGTGGTCTTTGTGGTTCAGAAGAAAATCAACACCAATCTCTACTCTGCTTCCACTGAGCACTTTGTAAGCCCCGCACCAGGGACTGTAATTGACCATACTGTCACCAGCAGAGATTGGTGAGTAGCAGGCAACCCACAAAAGTCTGTTCTCTGCCAGCATCCATATATCCCCCCGTCACCATTTTGTAACTGCCGATAAAAGCGGAGAGTCAAGTTGCATTGCATTACTAGCTTGTGGAAACCTAATGCATATTTCAGTTCTAGAGCAAAGAGTTGAATATGGCTCAGCACTGGCTAACAAATTTGGTACCTAGACTTTCTAGATCCAGAAGTTCAATTCGGCTCTTAGTTTACCTGCCTCAGCAGGATACCTTATGTAACAATACCATTTACTCTGGAGTGCTTTCTCATTAGACCTTGCAAAGAGGGTCCCATCTGTTCTCTATGTATGTTAAACATACCCCAGAATAATAGCTCTATGTAAGCTCAAGTTTGTTTCTCTCACTAGCAGAAGTTACTCTGATAAGAGATTATCCCACCCACCTTGTCTCTCTTATACCCTGGGACCAGCGCAGCTACAACGCTGCATAAAACATACCCCTAGCATTTTATAAGAAGGGGTTTTGCTCTGTCCTTGCTCAAAATTTCTCATCCACTTCCCCACAATACTAGTTGCGCTCCATCACAGAACGTGCTGCGTGAATATAGACTGAAGTGCTTTGGGAATGAAAGGCCGTCTTATGTAGCTCTTAGGCGTTGCTGCTGTATCCTTAGTGTGTAGATGTTAGTGTACCCCTGGGGAAGGTACACTGAGGGAGTAGGCAGTGAGCTCTTGCTGTGATTTCAACTTAGAATGAAACCTTGATAAAGCAAACTCAACTTCAGGTGTAAAACCTCTTTAACAGACCTACCTAAGGAACTGTCACAGACCTTTCTCTTGTTTACAGGTGGACAACTTGACTCTAAAGTGTTTCTCTTTATCCTTCTCAGGGTGGATTTTTACTTGTTGTCTCATCACGTCCAACAGGGTTGCGGCATCCCGACTCGCTATATCTGTGTGCTTAACACAGCCAACCTCAGTCCTGACCACATGCAAAGGTGAGAGCACTGAGCAGAGGGGTCTTCCTCAAACACCCCCTCCCTACAAAGTTGCACAGCAGAGAGGCTGAGTAGCTGGAGCTAGCGCTGACGACATGTAACTCGGGTCTTAAATGTTTTGTGCCGTCGTTGTACAAATCCTGCCCTAAAGAGAAGTGGAAGTTACTCCCTTGTGCCTTCTGATGTGATTGCAGTGGTGCATTTAGCAGCTGCTCTCCTTCCCCCCCCCCCACACACACAAAAAAAATGCTGGCTATCTACTGCTGCGAGAGTCAGTGTATTGGACTTACTGGTGCAGTGGTCTGATCCAGCATGGCACATCTTCATTTTGGAAATCGCCTCTGAGTTTATTTGCAAAATTTGTCCTACTAGGTGAAGCAGGATCGCTTGTGAGTTGGGCATCTTCGCATATTATTTACCATTTTTCTTTTTCAAGGAAATACTAGCTTGAGATATTTCTGAATTTATTAAAGGGACGCGGGGGGGAATCCTGGCCCAAAGTCCAGCAATGATGATGTCAAACTCTGATTGGTTTGGTCATTTCTTGTAATCTCTTGTTCTCCAACGGGACTTAGTGTTGAGAAATACTCTTGCAATACACAGCAGCAAAGCTGGAACTTTCCCCAGCGCCTGTTGTTGCAAAACCATCTCCATTTGGAAGTTAGCTAGAGACCAACATGTACCTTTACAAAGAATGAGGTGAAATTACTTCATGTCGTGCCTTAGTTCGTTGGCTCAAATGCTAAAGACTCAAAAGTGAATGGTACAGAGAAGGCAGATTGGCCGTTCCTGTTTACCCTTCTTCATTATACAAGAACAGGGAGAGAATCAATGAAATTGAAAAAAGCAATAAATGTAAATCAGATAAAGAAACTACTTTATACAATGTATAATTAGCAATTAGCCTGTGGAACTGACTGCCAATGACAATATATAATTGAGCAGGATTCAAAAAACAGTTAGAAATCTATGGATAATGAGCATATGCACAGTTTGCATGAAGTAGGTCATTGCTTTTTTTAAAAGAAGAGGATCAGGAACATACTTCCCCTGTGAGTAGATTATTCCATAATTGTGCACTAAGGATTTTTGTACCTTCCTCTGAAGTAGCTGGTGCTGGCTGTCACACTTCCTGAGGTAACTGCACCTCTGATCCCCTTTGTGGCCTCTTCAAGGGTGTCAGGCCTGTAGCCATCACCTCTCTTGGGGCACGGTCCTTTGACTCTCCTCCTCTAGACTGAGGATTTAAGTTGCAGTTCACTGTGATACTGTTGTCAAGTCTGACTTAAGCTCAGTACCTGCCGTTCTTCTTTTTCTTGGGTAATGGCAGGGTTAACCAGTGACCATCCAGCCTTCATAAAGCAAAGTAGTAGTTGTTCAGAACAGAAGCATTATGGAGAAAACATATCTTAGTGTGTAGGTCTCAGCTTACCAGCCAGTCGCCCGTCTTCTACATGGAGACCCTGTTAAGAACAGAGTCCTTCAAACCCAGTCCTGAGTGTCTGTCCCTGTTGGTCACAATGTTGTTGTGACACTTTCTGGGGTACCCAGGACTGTGAGGCACCTTGCTACCACCTGCCCTTAGCATGAGGAAGCCTTGTCTGTGCCTGCTGGGGGTTGGCTCCACTGGCCACGGGTGAAACAAGCCCTCCCGTCAGCCTACGCAGGTTCCGCTGTCCCTCTGCAGGCTAGCGCTGGGCACATTCCAACCATCAAGCCCTCCGAGCTTCTCCATTGAGCATCCGATCTCTGCTCCATGGACACTCACGGTATTCACCAATCCACTGCTTCCAAAGAAACCGTGCGCCCCACTTTCACCTCTGCTCACCACTCCACTTAACACGCAGCACTTAGATATGTTTATAGTGAAATCAAGTCTAAGTTTATTTAACAACGTGCAGAATCAAGTAGTAGAACGTACCATGCCTTTTTTTGCACCGTGGGGATTTATGGTGAGATAAAAGGGCTGAGGTTATTCAGAGACAGGAGAATCTAACCGCCTAGACTTAATTAACACAATATTAGACGTAAGAATATTGCTCACCCCAAATCCCCGTAGGCAGGCCGTGACCTTTTTGTTGTGAGACATGCATGCTGTCAGCGTGCCTCCAAAGTGAAGGATTAAGTGTCTCGTCACACTCCAGGATATACCAGACCAATCATTTTGTCATAATTTTTATGAACAGGATACTCCCTTGCTGTTTGTTCCTGTAGATTTCATAATTTCTCAATTCACCCCTAGCTAAGTATACACACAGGCACACAGTGTAAGGCCTACAGTACACAAATGGCCAGGCAGGGAGGTAGGTGTCATTTATGTCCTTCCTGAAAGGAACATCTCCAATCGGTCACCTCCTGGTGACGTGCCTGAACTCTAGGAGCATAATTTTCAGTATAGATAAATAACTCCTTAAATATTATCTGTATGTACATTTTTCATGGCTTTCAGTAGAGGCCTCACATGCCCCCTTTGGTGAACTAGTATGCAGATGTCTGGCCCGGGGGACCCTGTACAACCCTATGCACGCCCTGTGCTCTCTATCAGTTGGCATCGGGGGTCCCTGGGTTATAGCTGTGTCAGTTCTTCGATCGAGTGAGAGTGACCTCTCGCTTATGTGAGGGTGGTCACTTATACAGCTGAGTTCTTTGTTTGGTAGCCTCCTTTTAACCAGCTCAAACTGGTATATGCAACTTCCCGCAAGGCAGGAGGACTTCTCCTCACTTGTATACCTGCCTAGGGATTTGCATTGATGTATCACCTCCTGGTTATTTTAATTTCTGCAGGAAGCTCCTAGTAACTCCCCATGGAGCCAGAAGACCATCCCGAGCTCCTAAATATACATATACCATTAATAAAGCTGATATAATACCCTTTGGAGATTCCTAGTGTCCAAAATATGTTGCATGGGCCGCTGTCAGAGCTAGGTTAACAGTTTGCCCCAGTATGGCAATTCAGCAAGAGAAGTGTTTGGCCCTCAAAGAACACCTATCCGGTGGCCTTGAAAAGACAGCCCTCCACAAACACATGGTGTTCCCTGTGGGTTAGACATACAGTGTCCCAAGTAGGGAGGTATGAATTCTAATGGAATCTTCTTTCCTCCTGTTGTCTCTAGGTTGACTTTCAAGCTTTGCCACGTGTACTGGAACTGGCCAGGCACTATCCGAGTTCCAGCCCCCTGCAAATACGCTCACAAGCTGGCCTTTCTCGCAGGACAGTTTCTGCACCATGAGCCAGCTATCCAGCTCTGTGAGAGACTCTTTTTCCTGTAACCTGGAAAGCTGGGAGGTGAAGGGGAGAATCTAGCTCCTCAAACAGCAGATGGAGAAGGGAGCCTTTTGGATGGAGCTTTCATTGCTCTGTGGTCACCCTCAGAGGGGACACTGCACACCAGTGCCTCTAACAGCCATATAAAAGGAGACTCTTCTAAGTTTTGTTTTTATAAATATATATTCAGCATTTCTTTTTACTTGGTTACTTAAAGGACACTTGAACGTTGGACCCAGAAACATGACCTCCTTTAAAATCGATGCAATAGTCCGGTGGGGAATTCTGCTTCTCGACTTCTGTTGCTCTCCTGCGTATGAAAACAAAAGCAGTGTGCTGCCTCTGCAGCAGCTTTTTAACCCCACCTCCCCACTGCTGGGCTAATGGCATTGAGGCTGGCTCAGCAGCACAGAAGTAAATGGTGTTAATTTCATACTCCCAGGGAGAGGTGTGATCAGGGCGTTGCTGGTCATAGGGAAGGAACAAAATCAGCAGAGGTAGGGCTATCTTTACTGGAATGTTGACCTAAGGTTAAAGATACTTAGGAGTGCCCATTTAGGAGCGGGTGCCTGGTAACAGCCATTTGCAAAAGGATGTGAAGATGCAACAGGAACAGATAAATCTTGTTTCAAAGGGTAGTGTTCAGTTTGCAAATAATTAAATCTGTTCCTGATCAGCTGGTTGCCCAAGGAAATGGGACTGCAGGGTTCCATTGTGAGGGAGAGTTTGAGCTTGCTTCAGCCATATGCAGGTGACATGCTAAGGGCTAGTCTACACTACCGTGCTACATTGGCTGCACCGATGCAGCTGTGCTGCTGTAGCGTGTCTGGTGAAAATGCACTATGCGGATGGAAGAGCGCTCTCCCCTCAGCATAATTACTCCACCTCAACGAGAGGCAGAAGCTATGTCGGTGGGAAAGCGTCTCCCACTGATTTAGCACTGGTGTGGACAGCACTTAAGTCCATAGAATGTGTGTTGCTCAGAGGGGTGGCTTTTTCACACCCCTGAGCAATGTAAGTTACATTGACTTAAGCAGTAGTGTAGACAAGCCCTAAGGAGACAGTCAGGTATTTTTGAGCCTGGTGGCTGGATACATTGGTCAGAAGGAACATGGCACCACCTTTTTTTATATTATTACAGCACTTGTACTATAAATGCAACCTTCAGGAGCTTATATCGCAGACAAACACCAGCTGGTGTTGGCTGGCGGAGAAAGCTAGATCTTCACACGGAGTTCCTGTTTACATTTGGGATGATTTTGTTGCATTTCAGTGCTAGAGAAGTAGTTCTTTACTGCAGGCTAAGGCCAAGCATAATGTAGAAACTATTTATGCATCAGCGTGGTGAAAGGCAGCTTTCCCGTGAGCCCCCGTTTCTGCACTCCTACCCTAGAGTGGGTTGCAGTAGGAGAGCTGCATTAAGCCAGAGCCCAAGGAAAACACTAAATAAGACATCCTCAGACTTGGCAGGGGGAGGGTTATCTGCAGATCTTCTGGAGTCCCCTCCTTCCTCACTCCCACATGGGCTAATAGGATGTCCTGAGGCACGAGAAGTGGTGTGCATGGGGCAGTTGCACACCCCTAGCACTGCCAGTGACTGCTAGAATTAGCTCCAGTTCCATTAAAGAATGCGAGACTGAGTGCTGATGTGATGTAGGTGTCCGTTTTCCTGGTGAACTGTCTTGATGATCTGCTCCTGGTGCAAACTTGAATTTCAGGAAGTGCTCACTGCTGCTCCAGTCCTGGGATTGCCTTGCTGCTCCAGCACTTCGATTGAATAGCAGGGCCAGAAGTGCTGCTGCAATGGCTTGAGAGATGTCTGGGGACTATTAGGCTGAGACCACCATACTAGTTCCACTTGTGACTTAAGCCATTTTAGCTCCTTAGCTTTCAGATGTGGAAAGCCACAGTACGTTAGCCCACTGTACCAGCTACCTTCCATTAGGTGCCGCCTTTTGCTCCTATAGCTCCCCAAATTAGTTTTCTGTGTATATTATCCCATCTTAGCTTGTGCTTTGGATTAGAGCCATGAAAGTAACTAAATAAAAACTGCATTTGTTGTATGTTCATTCCTTTTTTCACTGTCTTTCTGTAAAGGTTTCTACACCTCTTCTGTGTAGTTTCTAGTTTACCACAACAGATTACAATAGACTAGAAAACTCCTGAAATGTATGAAACCATATTGGTCGTTTTATGCCCGGGATTTACACAGCAGTCTGGGGAAAAGTTCTTTGAAGTTGTCAGTTGATCGGTTCAGAAAGCCAGACGCCCAAACACAGATGACTAATGTCTCCAAAGGAAATGTTGGTTTACTGGAGGACTAGGTTTTGTGTGGTTTAAAAGGTGCTGTGGTTGTGAACTGATCCATTATGGTCCATGAAGTAAGACTTCCAAAATATACCTTTAACTAGGTCATCGGGTTGGCCACAGTCCATGCCTTAGTAGTACATTACGAGCTGTTGGATTAGTGACCAGGGAGCTTTTCTGGAACTGTTATTGATCTTTCTGGTAAACAGTTTCAAACAAACAGTCCATGGTCTAAAAAATGGCTGTTTCTGGAATGAACACTCTGCCTATGCAATAGTACTGAATACTTGCCCTTCTCCTAATTTCCGAACCAGAGCACTGGGTGTACTTGAAAAAAATCTGACTGTCTTCCAATAGCACTTTTTGTTTTTTGAATGTAGCTTTCAGTGTGTTTTGCTATATATTTTGTGTGTGTGTGTGCGCTTTACAAATATTGGTGCTTGTATGAAACCAAAGATGACGACAACATTCCCTGATCCGTGTCCAAAAAATCCCTTGCGACACCCTGGAATTTATTTGAAGCTTGTAGGTTTCTACTTCATTTTCCTTTTTTTTTTTTAAATCTAATGCTTTAAAGAGCAGAGTCTTACATTTTACTTGTTTTTGCAGATATGTGCTTAAAAGTTACTGGTTACTGTAAGAGAAATATTTTTAAATTCTTCCTCTTAAGGCTGGGATAGCTGTTTAAAGTACCAAAGTTTTCCAGTTGCCATGTAAGCATACAGCATCCTCAGGAAAGATGATATATTTGAGCTTTTCAACTATTCAGCATGTTTTTATTTGTATGTGAAGGGATGAGGCTAAAAAGGCCTAAAATTTTAAAACTGTCTATGAATATGTTGAGATGATGATCTAGAACTGACACTCTTGGCTTAAAGATTTCTCAGTGAATTGATTGGAATTCATTTTGAAGTTGCATTTGCAAAGTTTCTGCATCTGTCCAATTGATTCCTCTCAAGATTGGGGGTAGATTAAAGAGTCTTGTATCTGTTCCTGGCTTTGTAGCCTCTCTTCTCAGTTTTAATACCAAATGATTGAAAAACTTTTGTATAAATGTGTAGTTCTCTTAAACACAGTAAAATTATAACAGAACTCTGTTAAACATCTTTTCTTTACTGTGTTGAAAATGTTTTTTGCATTGGACTGTACCAATTCTTAGTGGTGAGAACTCCAGTGAAATGCCAAAATTTTCCCATTAGAGAGATGGGTTTGCTAGACTGGAGCAAGTGCGGGAAGCCCGGAATATTAAAGCAGGCTCTCACCAGGCATATATTTAGAAACAGACAAATTCATCAGATTCAACAGGTATTTGAATGAAGAATGTAACCAGTGTGCTGATAACCATCAGGTATTGTGCATGAATGCACTGAGGGCTTATATATGCTGCAGAACGCATGAATGCGATGTATCTGAGAGAAGGGACAGGACAGGGAGAAATCAGTAAGTCTTGTCTGTGCCATTGTTCATCCTATGTACATGCCCTTAGCAGTATTTCTCCCACACAGATTTATTTGTTCTATAAGTGAATTTTCAAACTTGTGAAAAATGCCCTTGAAACCACTATCCCCCGTTCGGTGGATGGTCACTTGGGCATTGCCTGCTTCCCCTACCCTGCCAAAATCCCTGATCCCTGACCTGATAGAACCATTTCTGGAGGGGAAAGGCGTTTAGTCTCCATGGCCCATTCCAATCCAGATTGCTAACAAGGAGGGCAATTTAGTGCCAACTGTCACAGCTTTTTTTTGTGGCGAAGACACCTCTCCACTACGAACTGGGCAGCCACTGAACTGCAGTTGGGTGGTAACTACTACTAGTCAGTGCTGACATGGGTTAGATTTGAACTGGAGCCATCCATCTGAAGATAAACTGGTTTTAACAGGAATTTGACTAATGTAGAGTGACTTGTTTTAATGCTCTTGAAATTGAATGGGTCATGATTTGCTATTTCCAGTTAAGTTCTACTCTGAGCAGGAAGTGTGGGGCTCTCACTTGCATACAGGAGGTTTTTCAGTTCCATTGAACATTCTTTTCTAATCAGTCTTCCCCTACTCCCCTGGATAAACCTGGATTTGTAATTCTATGATCTTTCTCTCTGGAGCTTTGGCAGACTTTGGGATTAGATCTCCCCCTCTCTCACACATATCGCCTGCCCCATTTCAGAAGAGATGAGCTAGAGGCTAGACTTAGGGCTTGTCTACTTGGGGATAGTTAGTGCAATTGCTATTCTGGAATAGCTCCCTTTGTGGATAGTCTTATTCCAGAATGAGTGCCTTTTTCCAGTTTAGCTTGATTCACTGTAAATGGATGAAGATAAACTGGACAAAAAGGGACTCTTTTATTCCAGAATAAGAATAATTCACTCTGTAGACATTCTGGAATAGCAATAGGGTCTGAAGTCAGAGTACTATCTTATTCTAGAATAGCTTCTTTGTGTACACAGTCCTAGAGATCCAACTTGCCTGTGATATGAGAGCTGTCTGTTAAAAGCCAGCCAGCCTTCTGAGAGTGTCTCTTATAAAACAAACTAATGCTAACATGAATGAGACCCTGGCAGGATGCAGGGAAGGGAAATAATTACTGGATCAAGACCATCCTTCTGCAAGTATATGGGAGGCTCCCTGATGAAGGATGTAGCTGACATTAAAGTGCTATACTACACATGGTCTTATCCAAAAGGTGGTGATTCTGTTCCCCCTACCGCATTGGAAATAGAGGCTACTATGCAACCTGAAACCATGTGCGGATGCTAAGGCCATTGTGATCAGGACGCCTACATGAGGGGTTGTCATGACTATCTTGTTCTTGTACATTGATAATCTTAGCTGATTCTGCTGAGTGTTGAAACAGGTGGCGGCTTCGGACTGCCACTGAGACCCGGCGGTACAGTGCTGGTGAACGGGCAAAGTGCAGTGAATCTATCCCACTAAGGGGGATGTGGTGACAAAAGCCCAAGCTAAGAACTCTTAATTCCCCCACACCTCCAAGACATTGGTTGAACAACCCATTATTACAGTATCTGCAGGTGACTGGGAGTTGGAACAAAACAGAGCTTCCCCTTTGTATTCGAAGGGTGTTGCCTGACACCTAAGGCCTGCAGGTGTGCTTTTTGTATATCTAATGCTGCATCTGCTATTGTGCAATAGTGGTTCCTCTCCTTTGATGGGATACAAGACATTCCCTGCATTGCTGCAATTCCTCTTACACCAGATGCTAAGATGTAGCCTGGGGGGCATTTTTATATTGTATAGCACCAGTGGTGTGCTAGGTCCTTTAGACAGAGATGAATTCAGGGCCCCTCTGCTGAAGAGTTTACAATCTAGCTAGGCGACATAGAAACAAGGCTGGGCAGGGTGTGTCTGTCTGTCAAAATCAAGGCAATGAAATGGTGATGCTAGACTCTGGTTCTGTTTGGGGGGGAGGGGGGCTGTTGGCCTTGTACATGTGAACATCAGCCAGAATCTTTGAAAAACACCAGTCCCAGATTTAAAGAGGCCAAAGTTAGGGATTCTGTTCCCCTTGACTTTTGAACTCGGGGTGCTTCATTTCACTACCTTAAATTCCCAAAGTTAGGCACCCTGAATAAATGGCCTGACTTCCAAAGGTGCTGGGATCCTGCAGTCCCTATTAATGTAAATGGAAGCCTAGCATGCTCAGCCCTTGGAGGAATGAGGCCACCTTTATTTAGGTGCTTAACTATGGAGTTGGGTGCCTAACTTGAATTTTTGGGCCATCATTTCTAATACACCAAGAGGAATAGGGCGCTGGGTTGATAAGGTGTTTGGCCTCTTTGGGGGTTATGCAGGGAAGAGGAGACTCATATCTGGCATTTCTGTGCCATCCGCAGCCAGCCACATGTTTGCTGGGCAACGATACCTGTGCTGCAGACAGGGCAATCCCAGTACCAAGATTGCAAACCTATCAGAGGCCTTGAAACCTTTGTTTAAATATTAAACTGTATCAAGCTGTCCCTGTGGTGGGCACAGCCAATGCCAGGGTGTAGTTGGCTCAGGCTGCCATATTGTGAGGCTAGTGCTGCTGATGTCACAAATGGTGCTTCCCGACAAGTGTTGGCGGCACCAGGTCTAAACACTGCTTCTAATAAAACTTATCTCCAAAGGCAAGAGGGTCCAAGCCATGAGGCTTTGGAGGGGCTGAGGGGATAGACTGCAGCGCTCCTCAAAAGTAGGAGGCTGCAGGACAGCCTGGGATGGACTACTATAAGCAAGAATTCGGTATTTTCTCTCTGCCCCCTTCCAGTCTCGAGAACTTCTGAATGCATCACATACTTTATTTTCTTCACTTGGTTAATAATTTACCTTCTATCGACTATATATTCTCCTAATGTGCTAGTGATAGCAGGTTTTATCCTGTTTTATTTGCCAGTCTCACCTCAGCCCATGTGGATTTTGGCCGCCTTTACCAAAACCTGCTTAAGAACAAATTAGTACTGGGCTGGAGAAAGGACAGGGTTGGTATCCCTGCACTCTGTGAGAGCAAAAACAACAAGGAGTCCGGTGGCACCTTAAAGACTAACAGATTTATTTGGGCATAAGCTTTTGTGGGTAAAAAACCCACTTCAGATGTATCTGAAGAAGTGGGGTGTTTTTTACCCACAAAAGCTTATGCCCAAATAAATCAGTTAGTCTTTAAGGTGCCACCGGACTCCTTGTTGTTTTTGTGGATAGACTAACACGGCTCCCCCTCTGATACTTGACATCATGCAAGGCTCTATGTGAGCCATTGCCTTGTGCTCTCTCTTGTGCTTGTGCCTTGTGCTCTCTCGATTCTTTGCAGATGGTTACATCCAAATTGCAGTGAGCATTGCATTCAGTTCCAGGGATTGATTATATTTTTGCAGTGACTGATGAATCCACAGTTGTATTTTTGGGTAAGCTTTGGCACTCTCCAATTGCTTGATTTTAAAAACAATTTATTTTTTTTTAAGGCTGAGATTTGCTCAAGCTAATAACTCTTCCCTGGTATGAAATACATTTGGGGAAAGGTGTATGGGAAGTAATCCAGAGAACAGCCCCTCATCCGCTCTTCCCTGAACATCAGATCTTTGGTGCAGGCACAAATCAGTTCTCTGGATGACAAGGTGGCCTCTTAGGGTACTTCCACTCAGCCAGCAGCAGCTCATGGCAGCACGCCTCCGAACCTGGGTGGACAGACGTGTGGGGCTTGCACTACAACACTAAAACAGGTGTGTAAACAGCACTTTTAAATTGCAGCTCAGGCTCTGAAGCCCACCCCACTCCCTAGTCTTTAGAGCCCAGGCTCCAACCTGAACCACAATCTCTGCACTGCGATTTTTAGCACAATAGCATAAGCCTGAGCCTGTCAACCTGGTCTTGGACACTCGCCCCCGCAGGCTGGGCAGACACACCCATAAACGTTCAGGGTGACAGCGATTGCAACTTGTGACCTAAACCAGGTTTGATGCAAAGTGAAAAGAAAAAAGAATGAGGAGTACTTGTGGCACCTTAGAGACTAACAAATTTATTTCAGTATAAGCTTTCGTGGGCTTAAACCCACTTCATCAGATGCATGGAGTGGAAAATACAGTAGGAACACACACACACCCCACACCACACACACACACACACACACGATGGGTGTTGCCATACCAACTCTTAACAAGACTAATCAGTTAAGGTGGGCTATTATCAGCAGGAGAAAAAAAACTTTAGTAGTGATAACCAGGAAGGCCCATTTCAAACAGTTGACAAGAAGGTGTGAGTAACAATAGGGGGAAAAATTAGCAGGGGGAAATAGTTTTTAGTTTGTGTAATGAGCCATCCACTCCCAGTCTTTATTCAAGCTTAATTTAATGGTGCCCAGTTTGCAAATTAATTCTAGTTCTGCAGTTTCTCGTTGGAGTCTGTTTTTGAAGTTTTTTTGTGTCTAAGTTGCAATTCTCCAACAAAAAAACTCCAAAACAGACTCCAACGAGAAACTGCAGATCTGGAATTAATTTGCGAACTGGACACCATTACATTTAGGGTTGAATAAAGACTGGGAGTGGATGGCTCATTACACAAAGTAAAAACTATTTCCCCATGCTAATTTTTCCCCCTATTGTTACTAACACCTTGTCAACTGTTTGAAATGGGCCATCCTGATTATCACGCTGAAAGTGTTGGGGTTTTTTTCTCCTGCTGATAATAGCCCACCAACTCTAACAAGACTAATCAATTAAGGTATAGCAATACCCATCGTGTGTGTGTGTGTATATCAGGGGTCTCAAACATGCGGCCCGCCATAGGTGCCGACTCCACTGGCAGCCAAGCTCCAAACATTAATGAGTGTTTATATTTTATTAAAACCCCTCTGCATTACAGTTTTTTAAAAGTTAATACATTGACTTTTAATAGAATACTATATTACTCTTCATTTTTTTCACTTTTGACTATACTTTTGTATCATTGTATGAAAAGGTTTCAGTGCTGCGGCCCTCAGGCCAATTTACTAGGTCTCATGTGGCCCTCGTGGTGATTTGAGTTTGAGATCCCTGATCTATAGATAGATATCTTCCTACTTATTTTCCACTCCATGTATCTGATGAAGTGGGTTTTAGCCCACGAAAGGTTATGCCCGAATAAATTTGTTAGTCTGTAAGTTGCCACAAGGACTCCTCGTTCTTTTTGCTGATACAGACTAACACGGCTACCACTCTGAAAAGTGAAAAGTTTGGTGTCTTCCTAATTCTTGACACTGACACACGCACAAACTGTGGAATAGCAGGGGCATGCTGCAGGTCGGGATTAAGGGGCATTGGTAGAGATGAGTACGTTTGTACAAGGCCTACCGGCTCTATGCTTGCTTTTAGTTGGTGCTGTTAGTCCTTCTTCATGATCACTATGTTCAATGATCCCTCTTCTATGCATATTCAAAGAGCAGTGCAGTGTTTGGTCCCCCTGCAGAGTCTGTGTCTAGTGAAGTTCTGCTTGCTAAGAACCGCTGTCCATAAAAATGGAGCATGCGCCAAGATCCAGCCAAGAAGGTTTGGCACTAACCCTTCCCATCAGTAAATCCTAGTGCTGACCCGTGTGTGTGTGTGTGTGTGTGTGTGTGCGCGCGCGCAGGGTTGAGGCATAAGAGAGAGAGAGTTGGTTTAGCCCCTGTATTTAGTGCGATCAGACCAGCCTGTTCAGTTGGTCTGTGGAGGTTGCTACTCCTGAAGGCAGCATGGGGAAAGATTCAAGCTTCTGAAAGTTGCCACTAGTGTGCCAATCTGATCTCCAGAATTATGTATTTTGAAGGTTAATTTCCATTCCAGACTGGCTCCCTGAATAGAATCTGTTTCCTAGCCAGATGGGAATGGTGCTAATGAAGAAAACCCTATTTTAGATTAGCTGATTGTTTGCTGAGTGGGTAGCCATTACACAGATGCTCACTTAAGCAAATTCCTGTCAAAGAGGGACCAGCACACAATGTGCAGAGACTGGGTTTGCTCTGGCCGGTGTTAAAAATATTAGTTTGGGATTGAGCAAAGGCCACTTGGTCCACCCTCCTTGCCTGTCCTTAGTCTTATTTTTGTTTCAGATTTAACAATAGCCAATGCCATCAATTCTCCCTCCCCCCCTCCCGCCCCCCATTCCTGCTCAGAAACAAATTCCCCTAAAGCAGGATTCTCCAGTCACCAGCTCCCTGCATCGCCCTGAATAGCCGAGTGGAGAATCCTGCTCATTACTGCTGTTTTCCCAGCCACAGTATCCTTTTACGTGCTGGGTGCAATACTTCTGTTCAAGTCTCTCTCTAGCGCTACTCCCCTAGTTTACTTTATAAACGTCTGTCCACGTTTTTCCATGTTTGATCATTTTTCAAGTTCCTTTTATACAGTTATGAACCTTTACTGGGGTTATGATGAAGCCTCTACTTCTCCAATGGGAGAGCCAGTAACCTCCACCCACCATGGTAGCAACCCTGTTCCTAGGGGGTGGCAAGAAGTACTGTGCGCAGCAATCCGTGGGTGAGACCCTACCAAACGGCTGCTCCGTGTTGTGCTCTGATCTGTGTATGTTACCGCGGCTCTGCCATTGGGCTCAACAGCTCTGGATGCTGGAAAGTTCTCCCTCCTTCAACAAATGTAGCATTGATGCATTCTGGCAAGATTCTGTTCCTGTTTGTTAGCCACCCGGGCTATTTGCTTACACCTACTGTTTCGATAGCTCTCATTGTGACCTTTGGCAGATATTGTGTTCCACTGTTTGTGTAACCTTTGATTTTTGTCACTTAATAAATAGTTTTAATAATGCTTAGTGTGTCTCATAGTTTCATAGAGTCCAAGGCCGGAAAGCGCTAGTGTGATAATCTAGTTTGACCTCCTGTATAGTAGAGGCCATAGAACTTCCTCAGAATAATTCCTACACCAGATCCTTTAGAAAAACATCCAATCTTCATTAAAATTTGTCAGTGATGGAGAATCTCTACCGCTGTTCATCTTCAGAGTACGCAGTCCACATCTGTTGAGCTCTGTGGTTGGTATTAATATTCCCCTGCTCCATTTTCAGAGAATCATAGGCTGGAAGGGACCTCGAGACCATCTAATCCAGCCCCCTGTACTGACGCAGGACCAAGTAAACCCAGACTATCCCTGACGGTTGTTTGTCGAACTTGTTCTCAGAAACCTCCAATGATGGGGATTCCACAACCTACCTTGGAAGCCTAGTATATCTGACTCTCAGGCTGATGTCAGAAGTAAGAGAAAATGGACATGTATGCCTCACTGCTAAATAAGGAGGTGTTCATTATTTCCCCCTAATTTTTTTTTGACATTTTTCATAAATTAGAGGCAGTTTTTCCCTTTGATCAGAATCCAAAACAGTCTCTGCTGTTGAGAGACATAAGATATCTTAACTGACCAAGTATTTGGCCAAAGAAAACTGTGAGAAATAAAAAGAATTTAACAAAACTGCACTGGAAATAAACAATATTTTAAAACTCTGTTTTTGTCTACAGCATGAACGTACCTTCCCGTTTCCCTGCAATAACCTCTGCATGAGAGTCTGAAAACAGAAAATCAGAATGCACAGGAATGTCGGTGAGCAGACCTAGCACTGCCTTCTTACAGAAGATGCATGTAGTGGTGTTGTACCCAGGTCGGACCCAGGATATTCAATAGACTCATAGACTTTAATGTCCGAAGGGACCATTATGATCATCTAGTCAAGGTGGGTGAGGTCATCAGCTACCAGGAGATGGATCCTCTGCCTAACTCTGGCATCCTTTCTCTCTTTTGCTCTGTTTGATTTAACAAGAATCCTTAATATAGCCCTGCCCTAAGGTCTCTTGCTCTCTTGCCGGAGAGTCAGATTTAAAGACTGAGGTCAAGGGCTCAGTCTTGAAAACACACATGCATATGCTTTTGCTTTCAGCAGGTTAGCGCTGTTAACTTCAATAGGTTTGATGTTTAAGATTAAGCACGGGCATGTGTGTTTACAGGATCAGACCCAAATTTGTACCCTCTACCCTGCAGTCTTGTTCTTCGTACAAGTGAAAAATTCAAGACGGCTTAATACAAAACCTAGAGCCAGAGTTCTACTGTGAAAACCCCCATGCAGTGTTTCTCTAGCGCCGGCCTAGCTTCCAGAGTCTGTAGACCCTACCTGTTCTGGCGTTAGTAGCCTGTAGAAGGATGTTGACTGAATAGCAGGCCAGGAGGCAAATAGACCTTATATGAGCTTTGACCAAACCCTGCTCCTTTCTACACTCTTCACAGAGAGGTGCACCATGGACTTTACTGAAAACTAAACTCTGGTGTTGCCACTAACTCAACTCCCATCCACACCCACGAACCCTTAATTCGACAGTGGTGGTGTGTGTAACTTCAGTGAGTTGCTAACCTGTAGTGTGGACGCCAGCTACAGCCACGCGAATGCTGCTGGTCTTCCAGTGCCTTCCCACCATTCTCCCTGTGGGCCCAGAAAGGACAGACAAGTTCTCCTCCAATTCACTTGGAGGAAAGAATTCACAGAGCCGCTTAGCTTACTGCAGCGCTAAGGCTCATGGGATGTGCCCCCCAAGTGTCTTAGTGCCACACACAAGTGAGTGCAGCTCCAGTGATGACACAGCAGCATGTGGGTTAATTTGCGTTGTGGCTGCTGCCACGCGAGTTAGGCCAACTCGAGAAATAACTCCTGTATAACTAACTCTGCAATGGAGACACTATACGATGCCTTCACTGGGCACAGCTGTACTAAACTGGACTAGACCTGTATAGGCTCAATGTTCCCCAGAAAAATGTACTGTCTCAAGGCTGTTATAACTCAGACAATACTTAATCCTGCCATGAGTGCAGGACCTCTTGAGGTCTCTTCCAGTCCTATGATTCTATTATCTACATTGGCCACATCAGCCAGGACAGTTACTGCCCTGCTCTTTATAGGTCTCTGACATAGTTATAACAGATGTTGGGCCCTGTTATAGCATGTGATAGCGCTGGGCAGATTCCCCCTTTTCTTGGAATTACCAACTGACTTTGGAGGCTCTACAGTTAGCCTTGTTGAACTGTTCTGCATGGAATAAATCAGCTGGCGTGTGGATTATGGCAGCAAAACCATTCAAGCAGGGCAGGAAGCTTTTGAAGTTCTAAATTGGCTTCTGCAGCCAATCTCGCTGATCTGGGCAAGTGGTATTGGGATTCTGCCTCCACTGAGCCGTAGGCATTGAAAGGAGAGCGGTTAACTCTCGGGAAGGAGGCCGGGTGCAAATGGAAGTGCACTCCCCATCCTCTGAATGAGGGCTGTGTGTGTGAGTGCATGAAGATGTGCTGCTTCATAAGAACGGCCATGCTGGGTCAGACCAAAGGTCCATCTAGCCCAGTAGCCTGTCTTCTGACAGTGGCCAATGCCAGGTGCCCCAGAAGGAATGAACAAAACAGGTAATCAAGTGATCCATCCCCTGTCGCCCATTACCAGCTTCTGGCAAATGGGCTAGGGACACCATCCCTGCCCGTCCTGGCTAATAGCCATTGATGGACCTATCCTCCATGAACTTAGCTAGTTCTTTTTTGAACCCTGTTATAGTCTTGGCTTTCACAACATCCTCTGGCAAGGAGTTCCACAGGTTGGCTTTGCCCAGACCCACTAGAAACACACCCTGGTGTTTGGCTTCAGATGCTATTCAGCCTCTCTCCAGTCTTAGTGCAATGATGACTGTACATTACTTTTCCTTGTTGTGCATTTTGTTGGCCCACAGCTGTAGTGGAGAGAACCCTAATCGCAGTGACTATACAGACGAAGGTAAAAGTAAACCTGTTGTGCGCAAACAGCAACTTGTTCACCCAGCATGTTTTTTTTATTTGAAGAACGCCCTACTATAAAGTGGTAGATTACCCCTTCAAACACTACCTGCTGCTTCCAGGGCCGAATCCAGGTACTGTTTTTGCATCCCATGAGCCAACATTTTTTCTTAGTGACGTGGTTGTAAGCAGCTTCCCACGGCCCAGCCTTGACCAAAGTCCCTGGCATTGGCCTCTTTATTTTCTGCTGGAGTGTTTTTCTTAGCTACACAGACTGCTTTGTCATCCTTCGGTCACTGGGTACATCCCCACCTGCTAGAACCAGATTTTAAGAAGCCTGGCGCAAGATAGCAAGAGACAGGGTAGCAGTGGTGCCAGCCCCATGCCTTTGAAAAGCCTGGTTGGCATTAAAAATTTCACTATATATTTTTAAAGCCAAACTATCCATTTTTGTGAGGGATTTATTTACTGGGTGGCTTCTGGGCCTTGTCAGTTGAACTTGGTTCATGTTCTTCAGCTTTTCTCAGCAACTAGCAGGGCTTGACACTTTCTAAAATGAAAGCTGAGGGTCTCACAATCACATGACTCCAGGAGAACACCAAGTAGCATGAGACTTGCAATAAAATCATCGGCACTGGCAACATTGGCACAGCCTCTCAACCCAGTTACGCTGTCTGGGTGCTTCGTTGCAGCTTTGCCGGTCTCGTTATCCTGGCGTCCTCAGAGTTCTTAGAGTTTCTGCCAAGTGGCATCATTTTATTCTTTCTATTTACAGTAGCCCCTGGATGCCCCAATCAAAGATCAGCGCCCCAGTGTGCTAGGTGCTGCACAAACAAGTACAGAGATGGGCCGTAGCTCCAACTGCTCCAACTCTAGACTTATTTTTGCAATAGCTGGAAGTAGCAAACCGGGCCCGGTTAGACATGGCCTCGAGCCCCTAGTGCCAGCAGGCACTGGTGTACCTTGCTGGGGTAGGGGAGGAGACTAGGTTCACTCTTAGCGGAGGGAATGTTCTAAATAAACAGGATGTGGTTATAAACACTAGTGATTAAAGGATAGTAGCTATACTCCTGGGGCACTTGTCTAGCACCTTTCAGTGTGTGTTTGGGAGGGTGTTGTGGGGAGGGGGATCAGAGCACATACATCTCCAGGGAAGCACAATCTACAGCAATGTAAACAATGCTGCCCTATCTCTTCCTTTCCTCCACCATGTTGTGCTTATCTGATTATAGGGCAGAGCTGCCTGTGATAGCAGGGAACTGGACTCAATGACCCAGGAAGTCCCTTCCACTCCTGTGCCCTATGAAGCCCTCAGTGAGTGAGTATGACCCTCTCCACAGACCCTGTTCTGTGTATGCCTCATGGCCATGCTGCATATGTCGTGTCTGAACTCCACTTTGCAAGCAACTTAGGGCGGGGGTCTTGTTGGCTTGAGGCACTGAGCCAGCCCACTGTGGGGTGCTAGGAGATTGTAACAATGCTGGTTCTGGCGGAACCCAACTGAGAGTGCCAGTTCAGGACAAATTGCTTCAAGCAGGGCAACTACAGCCCAAGGCTGGGGTTTTTCCACCTCTAAGGCAAACCAAACCAGCCAGACAGAGGAGACTTTGGTTTTACCCCACTGGCTAACCACAAGTCATCCCAAGCAATCCCCTTAGACACTCCAGTTTCCCAGTCTCACCACCAGTGCCGCTCGTTATGGGGACAAATGGTCATGAAAACCAGTGCCCCAGTAAAAGAAAAAGGTCCTCCCGATCCCAATGGACCAAGCCCACAGATCCAGGTCAATATACAAATCAGATCTTACCCACAAATCACGCTGTTGCCAATCCTTTAGCATCTAAAATCTAAAGGTTTATTCATAAAAGGAAAAAGGTATAGGTGAGAGCTAGAATTGGTTAAAAGGAATCAATTACATACAGTAATGGCAAAGTTCTTGGTTCAGGCTTGCGGCAGATGGAATAAGCTGCAGGTTAAAATCAAGTATCTGGATTACATCCACAGCTAGGATGGGTCCTTCAGTCCTTTGTTCAAAGCTTCCATGTGTAGAAAGCTTCCTCCAGAGGTAAGAAGCAGGAATAAAGACAAAATGGAGATGAGGCAGCTGCCTTTTATAGTTTCTTCCAGGTGTAAAGACACCTCTTTGTCCTTACTGTGGAAAATCACAGCAAAATGGAGTCTGGAGTCACATGGGCAAAGTCCCTGCATATCTTGTTAAGTCACAGGCTTGTCTGCCATCTCTCAATGGGTCCATTGTATCGCTAATGGCCCTTAATGGGCCATCCAGCAGGCCTGGCAGAGCTGATAGCTTGTCCTGGATCCCAGAAGCCCAGCCCCGGTTTGAAATACAGACAGTATAAAGCCAATGTTCATAACTTCAACTACAAAACTGATACATACATATAAATGACATAATCATAACCAGCCAAGCGTAACCTGGTCTTAGATACCTTATTTGACCCCCTTTATATAAGCTTTGGTGCCACTACAGGACCTTGGTTTCAACCATGATCTATATGGTCCCAGTTATTGTCAATAACGTCACAGAGATAAATGACCGGACAGGTGGGGAAAGAGCAGAGCAGTAGCGGGGGCAGGGCACAAAGAGCACAATTTCATTTGGAAAGAGGAGGCCTGGCCCGTGGCTTTTGTGTTCCCTGGGGGTTTTGTTCAGAGGGGCTGCCTTAGCCTGTTCAGGTAACAACACTAGGGAGTGCCCTGGCCTGCTGTGCTTGGCTAGTAGGGGGACATTCTACTGTCTACTCACATCTGCCCCCTCTGACATTACCTGCTCCACATCCTCTGTCTCTAGGTACTTCCCTGGTCCCCCGCCCTGTGGTTTCCAAGTATTTATAATTATCTCAGTTCCCAGGGCTGCTGGCCTAATACCAGACTCCTTTTTATAAACCGCCTTAATTGCTGCTTTAAGGGGATAAGGCCTGCTGTGTCCTTCCCCAGGACTGGGTTAAGCCCCTACCCCTGCAGCCTGGAAAAAGGGTTCTCTTTTCAGCTTCAAGCTAGACAGCAACTGGGCCTTCTGCCTCCAAGACCAGGAGTCTGCTCTGTAAACTAATAATCTGGGATAAGTGACCGACTCTTAGGTTAGGAATCAGAAGTCTAGTAGTGTAGTGCAGTGGTTCTCAACCAGGGTTACGTGTAGGGTGACCAGATAGCCCGATTTTATAGGGACAGTCCTGATATTCAGGGCTTTTTCTTATATTGGCACCTATTACGCCCCCACCCCTGTCCCGATTTTTCACACTTTCTATCTGATCATCCTAGATACGTGTATCCCTGAGGGTACTCAGAGATCTTCCAGGGGGTACATCAACTCATCTAGATATTTGCCTAGTTTTACAACAGGCTACCCAAAAAGCCCTAGGGAAGTCAGTACAAACTAAAATTTTGTACCGACAATGACTTGTTTATATTGCTCTTTATATCACACACTGAAATGTAAGTACAATATTTATATTCCAATTGATTTATCTTATAATGATAAGGTAAAAAGGAGAGAGTAAGCAAGTGTGCTGTTTTTAAGTGAGGTGAAACTTGGGGGGACACCAGATAAATCAGCCTCCTGAAAGGGGTACAGTAGACTGGAAAGGTTGAGAGCCACTGCTGTACTGTAACTGCTGTTATTTACGCTTGATACTCTGTGGGATGCTTGTACTAAGGGTACCGTGGCGCATAACGAAGGGTGAGGAGCAATGGGAAAGAGACTCATGAAGCAGACTAACAGCCACCTCTGGTTTCTGCCTGCAGCAGCTTATTTCCCCCTTCCAGCAGCAGAGGGGATTGATTCTGTCGCTATGGAAGGCTGTGGTTCTCCCTGGTATTGCCACAACAGGCGCAGAAGGACAATGGGTAGCTAATAAACTATTCATGTGTCCCAGATCCCATTTCTTGCTGTTCAGGCCCTTTGATCCCATTAGCAACTCTGCTGCGTAATCCTACACCGGCTCCAGGGCAGCGCTTCCTGCCCACTGCACCCATGGGTCGAAGCTCGTGGGGCCCCTTGCTGAGCGGTAGCAGGGCTTGGGGGCCAGCCTTCCCATTTGGAACAGAAATTGGTGATGTGGAGTCAGGAATTTTCTTAGTATGATTTGCTAATTTACAAAACGTGCCCCAATGCTCTGTGCAAACTGCCCCTTGGCAACTCCCTTGTGCGGCAGTTTACTGGGGCACTGTGAACCATGGCCTGCATCCCCTAAAACCTTTGCATTTCCTATAATTGGGTACAGCGCCAGTGTGGGTGCAGGGTATTACAGGCAGCATGTGGCACTTAATGGCTCTTTTGCAGCATGCCCAGTTGTGTTCCCTCGAGGTTGACTCAATGGCAGTAACTCTGTGGGGAAGATGAACCCTTCAACGGTTGTTCTGGAAAGTTTCACTGGTTCTTTAATAGCCCTCGTTCCTGTGGAGCATGTCCCTCTGTGGGGCTAAGGGGAGCCAGGCTGCTGAAGATACTTATTTAATGAGGCTTCAAACGGAAGCCTTGACAACTTGTGATCATTAAAAATCTCATGGCACACTTGCACGAGTGTGGGTTTATTAATCCTGAGTCCTTGACACATTCTAGGTAGCTTGATTAACTCTTTTCTGCCTCCCAAAATTCTGCCAGCATTTCAGCTGGAGACGGTATTCTTTGCTGTCTTGCCTCAGCCGTTGCATACTGTTATTATGCACTGTTAAAACGGCTGCTGTATCTCAGCCCCCAACTAGCCGCAGTGAGTCTCCTAGAAACACTTCATGAAATGCTCTAGAAATGTAACTCGCTGGCAGTGGGGTGAGGGTAAAGGGGCAAGAGGAAAGGCTGCCAGAAAGACGGGCATTTAATGGCCTTTTACTGTGCTTTTGCCCTTGCTGAGACTTCTTCCAGAGAACTCTTGGCTGGCTACAGTTCAGCAATTGGCTCCAGCCCATGTGTGGTGTGCCCACTTGGTGTCAGGCCCCCAGATACTGTGCCCTCTCCTTTCCTTTGTTTTTACAATACGTAAACAGAAGTTTTCAGTTTGGAGTCCGCCGCTGCCGTCACCTGAATATTTCTCCATGTACCAGCCAATTTTAATGAGATAAAGACCTATAACCACTAGGCTGGTTATAACGAACAGAAGGTTTATTATCTCTGGCTTCTAAAAGACCCTGTTTTACATTATCAAAGGGGCCATGTTAAGCTTGACCCATCTCTCTAAACGCTGAGATGACCGAGTGGCTGTGTCACTGCTGTGTAATTTACAACAGACCATATAATTAGGGGAATGGGACGGGGGCTGCACATAACAGGAAGGCTTCAAAATCTCTTAAATAGGATTGCTCTGTGCTCATTTGCTGTAAGTGACCAGCCAGGCTTATGACCGAAAGGTTGTTGACCCCATCACGTTCTATCTGACTTCCAGGGACAAACAAGCAGGTAGGCAAAGGTTTTTGTTTGTCACTATGAGCGCTGGTTCTGTCATGCCAAAGAGATGTCAAGAGGATGAGATGCTAGACTCAGAGGCGCTAGAGCCTCACACTGGGACTCAGGAGATCTGAATTCCAGGCCCAGCTCTGCCACAGGCCTGTGTGGTGACCTTGGGCAAATCAGTTTGCTGCCCTGTGCCTCTGTTTCCCCATCTGTAAGAGGTGGATGATACTGACCTCCTCTGTAAAGTGCTCCAGGGCTGTGGGTGAAGAATGCTATAGAAAAGCTGGCTGTTGTTGCAGATGGGGATGAAAAGGCCAGTGTTGAGCATAGCCCCACGCAGGGGAGGCGGATGGTCTTTTGGTTAACGTGCAGGTTTGGGAACCTGGATGCTTGTTTCCTGTCTCTGCCCTTGCCTTGTGTGTGACCTTGGGCCAGTCTCATCCCTTATATGCCCAAATACATTTGTTTGTCTCTACGGTGTCACAAGGACTCCTTGTTGTTTATTCTCATCCCTTAGTTTCTCTCTAAATCGGGGATGATGCCGCCTTGCTCCATGGGGCTGTAACTGAATTCATTAGGGCTAGGGTTACGGTTAGGGTTGTGAGGGCCTCACAAGGAAGGGGCTAGAGAAGGGCAAAGGGTCATTTTTATTCATTATTTATGCTCTTGTCATCCGCTCTGTGGTTATGTTGTCGTCACGCTAAGCTTGTGATGCCAATCAGGCCTCGCTCGGCATGGGGAAACTGCAGAGCCCTGCATTCCTGGGGCCGGGCGTGGGGTTTGTAAGTGTGTAGTGGGGTGTGTATGAGTGCGTACACACGCAGAGGCAGATGTGCAAGTGTAGATCATATTTTGCACGCACCGTTTCTCTCCTACACCTTATTTATTATTGGTATTGCAGAAGCACCTAGCAGCCCCAGGCAGGAACCAGGCGCTCACTGTGCTAGGCGTTGTATAAATGCAGAACAAAACGAGGGGGTCCCGCTACTCCGCGCCCCCTTCCGCAGACCACTGCCACGAGGCCCTACGAGACAATCCTCCCCCAACCACCCGCGCCACGTGGTGCTCCTGGCTTCCGAATGGGCGCGTCGCGGAGCCAGCAGGGGCGTGGCTATGCTAATCGGCGCGGCCCAGGGGCGAATTGCTGCGTGCAGGAGGCGGAGCCGCCGGGCTCACTGCCTGGTACGTAGCGTACGCCGCCGGTGCCGTGCAGCCTGCGCGGGCCCGTGCGGAGCTGGGAACGGGCCGGCTCGGGGCCGAGCGCACAAGCGCCGCGGGGCCGCGCCGGCAGGTGAGGGTCGGGATCGGGGCCGGGCGGTGCCATGGTCCCGGGGCCTGCAGCTCGGGCGGTGAGGTCAGGGCCGCGTGGCTGGGGGGGGTGCTGCTGTGCATACGGGGTCAGGGCACTGCGGGGTGCTGGGCAGAGGCGCAGGGGTGCTGCGTGGGGGGAGTCAGGGCACTAGGGGGTGCTGGGTAGAGGATGGTGGGGGGCCAGGGGGTGCTGGGCAGAGGGTAGGGGATGGTGGGCAGAGGGCAGGGGGTGAGTTGGGGGTTGCTGGGCAGGGGGTAGGGGGTGGGAGCTGGGGGTTGCTGGGCAGGGGGTAGGGGGTGGGAGCCGGGGGATGCTGGGCAGAGGGGTGGGGAGTCAGGGGGTGCTGCGTGGGGGGAGTCAGGGCACTAGGGGGTGCTGGGCAGGGGGTGAGCTGGGGGTTGCTGGGCAGAGGGTGGGGGTGGGAGCTGGAGGGTGCTGGGCAGAGGGTAGCGGGTGGGAGCCAGGGGATGCTGGGCAGAGGGGTGGGGAGTCAGGGGGTGCTGCGTGGGGGGAGTCAGGGCACTAGGGGGTGCTGGGCAGGGGGTGAGCTGGGGGTTGCTGGGCAGAGGGTGGGGGTGGGAGCTGGAGGGTGCTGGGCAGAGGGTAGCGGGTGGGAGCCAGGGGATGCTGGGCAGAGGGGTGGGGAGTCAGGGGGTGCTGCGTGGGGGGAGTCAGGGCACTAGGGGGTGCTGGGCAGGGGGTGAGCTGGGGGTTGCTGGGCAGAGGGTAGGGGATGCTGGGCAGAGGGTGGGGGTGGGAGCTGGAGGGTGCTGGGCAGAGGGTAGCAGGTGGGAGCCAGGGGATGCTGGGCAGAGGGGTGGGGAGTCAGGGGGTGCTGCGTGGGGGGAGTCAGGGCACTAGGGGGTGCTGGGCAGGGGGTGAGCTGGGGGTTGCTGGGCAGAGGGTAGGGGGTGGGAGCCAGGGGATGCTGGCAGAGGGGTGGGGAGTCAGGGGGTGCTGCGTGGGGGGAGTCAGGGCACTAGGGGGTGCTGGGCAGAGGGCAGGGGGTGAGCTGGGGGTTGCTGGGCAGAGGGTAGGGGGTGGGAGCCAGGGGATGCTGGGCAGAGGGGTGGGGAGTCAGGGGGTGCTGCGTGGGGGGAGTCAGGGCACTAGGGGGTGCTGGGTAGAGGGGTCAGGGGATGCTGGGTGGGGGGAGTCAGGGCACTAGGGGGTGCTGGGTAGAGGGGACAGGGGGTGTCTGAAGATCTGCAGGTCCTGGCCTGCAGCAGAGGTGAGGGCTGCAGGATCTGTGGGTGAGTGTGTGGGGTTTAGGCTCCAGGAGAGCTGGGGGTCAGTGGGGGGGATGTGTGAGCTGGGTGTGATGGTACAGCAGAGTTGGGATGCTAGGGCCTGGTTGCTGTGATGGGCATTGGCTCTGGGTCCCTGGGGCACTGGAGTGACACCAGGGCAGGTGCTGAGGGCACTAGGAATTGGGCAGTATCAGGGTGGCCGTGAGCGGGTGGTCTGCCTGTGGGAGCTGTGGGGCAAGCGGAGAGGGCCCTGGTTGTGGAGTATCAGTGGTATCCGGAGGTCTGACAGCAGACAGCTGAGCACCAAGGAGATGGATGGCACTGAGTAGGTAGAGGACGTGCAGAGAAACCCAGGGATGGGGAAAGAAAGACTTTGTTGTGGGTGGGGAAGGGGGCTCTGCTGGGCCTTGGGAGTGGAAGAGGTAGTGGCATCTTTGAGAGGGGGTAAGAGAGGCAGAGGGCTTGGAGGACAGCTGATGTCAAGGCCTGGGCAGGGGGCATGTGGGGAGCAGAGGTAATTTGTGGCCATTCATTTGCCAGAAAGGACACTGTGGGGCAGGCAGGGGCATGCTTGGGGAGAGCAGTGAAACTGGTGGGCTGTTCACAGTATGCACTTATGCCTAATGGGTGCCATGAATAAATTCCCCCCTGGAGGACTGGACACTGCTAGAAGCCAGATATTGCACTGGAGGGGCTGCTCTTCTTTTCTTATTCCGAAAGGTGTACCCTAGCTCCAGGTAATGCTGTAATTGTTGGCCAAGACTGCAGTCCTCACATAGAGCATGTGTGCTACTCACAGCTCTAGGAGGGAGGCAGAGGGTCAGAACTCTTGGGTTCTATCCTGGTCCTGCTATTGACTCCCTCTTTGTGCTTGTGCAGGTCACTTACTCTCTGCCTCTCATAGGAGATAGGGTTACTTCACAGGTGGATTGAGAGATGGTGGGTGGAATCTGCACAGCCTATTGGTAGAAATGTTTTAATCACTCAGACCCTTCCTTTGTGTTTAAATGTTTCCCTGTCACAACTTTCCCTGCCTTGGCCCTTGTGGCACTGGGCTGAGGCTGGAGAATGGGAAAATGGTTAGAAATAGACGTGTAACTGGCTAATCCCTTATCTCTTGCTGAGCTGGGGGAAATGCAGAAGACCAACTAAGCGTAAATGCTGTGAGGTCAGTTTCGCTTTCAAATGCCCATCAGTTCAAATCACCAGGGGTGTTACTAGTAGTGTGGACTTCTTGTTTGTTTTTTTTTTTTTTCCTTTAAACATGATTTTTAACCTGCTCCCCTCCCTTGTTTGGGAATTGCTGTGATATCTGTAGATGAAAAGCAATACACAAGGCAAAGGGCAATTGGTATGCCATTCAGTCCTTGCCTTCTGTGGGGAGACTGCCAACAAGAGGGTTAATTATTACCCCTGGTGGCAATGATTTTTGCTGTCTGGACACCTGCCTGTGGGGACCTGGACTGAGACACGCCATCCCATGCCACATAGGTCTCTCCATTTTGAAAGAGAAGGCATGTAAGCCAGATTTAGACAGCCAAGAACTGTTTAGATGGGCATGCCTATTTTCAGTAGGTGGTAACAGGAATACCATTACAAGGCCAAATGCAGTACTGGTGTGCGCAGACACAATTCTGGTGAAGTCAGTGGAGTTGTTTCGGCTTGCACTGTTGGCCTGTTGTGCATGTGGTGTAAGATTGTGGCATATTGCACACCCCTTTATGGTTGCAGTGAGCAAAAGTGCGGGGAGAGAATGTGCTTTGGAGGGTTGAGAAACATGCCTGCAGTGAGAGAGGAGAGGGGAATGCATTGTTGCTGTAGTACCAGTGTTAGCATTATGCTTCCCTTTCCCTCCACGCTCTGGGAGAAGAAGTGGGGTTGAAAACATCAGTGTTGAAGGAGCTGAATAGTCTGGAGCAGTCTTAGCTTAAAGCATGAAGGGAGTGGTTAGGCATATGGAAAATGTGCCCTTTTGACCTTGTTTCAGTAAAAGCTGCAATGACTTCTCCTGTCCCTTCTGCTGGAGGTTTCAAATGCCGTTCGTGTTGACACAGCAAGTGTCTTGTGCTGTTTCTGGAACGTGGCGTGGGTTGGGTGGGTTATGAAGAGGGGCGATACTGAGACATCCCAGGGGCTTTGTCAGAGAATTGCAAGCTGATGGGTAGCACATTACTGGTGATCAGGAAGGGGAAGGTAGCATGATGCTTACACCACCATCTGCTCTTTACTCTTTCTGGTTTGCGTGTGTTTTGAACAAACAGCACAAATGCTTGAAAATAATAACTTTCTCACACCAGGATGTCTTCTTGTCCTGGGAAGCATTGGTTCTCCCTCTAGCTGAAATTAATATGTTACTTCCAGGCTTGTGCTCAAGCATCACAATAATGTGTAATACTTTGCATTTCCATTGCACATTCAAATAATTAGATACATTTTAAGGACTAGGGTCTGTCCTTAGCTCTGCTCCTGACTCACTGTCTCCCTTGGGCAGGTCGTTTTCCTGCTCTGTAAGATGGGGATAATGACTAATTCACAGGATTCTGATTCCGAGTCCTCTACTCACTGTGTTTCCTCCTGACATTCAAACATCCTGGGGTTTGATAGCCGTGGAGCCAAAGGTGGGGAGAGATACAAGGACGAAATATTGCTCTCTTCGATTCCAAGTAGGTCAAACGTCGGCCCTACGCTGCTTTTGACTGTGTCATTTCCCAGGTGTTGGGGCTGAGCCATCAACTGGTGCTTGGGGGCTAGATCTGACCTAATTGGGACTCGGGCCTCCCGCCCCCTCAGTTTAAAAGTAATGCTGCAAATCTCCTCTCAAATGAAAACCCAGGGGACTTCAGAACTTTATCAAGAATGTTCCTGGTCAGAGGGCTCCGTGAGCTGACAGAGAGACTAATCGGTGTTGAATCGAACAGAGGATACCTCAGAAGGTCAATCTCTGGTGGGGGTGGAGAATTCTAACATGAGATGGAACAGGCAGGATGCCAGCCAATCTAGCGGGGGATTGCTGAACGTGTGGGAAAGCGGGGGAGGTGGTGGTTTTCCACTAGTTGTGTGAGGTGTCTCTTGTAACCGTTGCACATGGGCAGCTGGACTGCTCCTGTTTCCAGCAAGCACTGGAAATTCCTCACCCTCCTCTGTTCAGAAAGGGATGCTCCAGACCCGCAGCTTCTCTTCTTTCCAGGCTATTGCACTGTACTGTTAATCTCCCCTGTTCTCAGGCTTTCCTTCCCTTCCCGAGAGGCCCGCTGTCCTGTCCTGTCTCTTCTCTAAATGACGCTGGTGGCTCCAAAAATATTAAGTAGTTAATAGGGGACAGGTGGGGGTTGATTCCTCCAAGCACAGGGAAATAAATCTTGACAGACATCCTCCATGCGTTCCTTTAGCACCTTTCACTCAGCAAGATGGGAGTAGATGTCTAGTGACACGCAGGATCTGCACTATAGAACTCTTCCTGCATGTTGTATCATCGCTTTTCCTGCATGCTCTGTACCACGTGTCCTGCATGCACCAGAGATGCCAGGTAGGCTGTTGCCAGTCTGAGCGGGTCCCTTAGAAGAAACCTCTGCAGTCTCCCAGTGCAGCAAAAATGGTTGCAAAGCAACATGGAGTTCTTCTGACTGGGGGGTTGCAACATTCTGAGAGCTACACGTTGTGTAGTTTACAGTGTAGTAGCCGTGTTAGTCTGTGTCAGCAAAAAGAAAATAAGAAAGAAAGAAATACTTGTGGCACCTTAGAGACTAACAAATTTATTTCAGCATAAGCTTTCGTGGGTTAGAACCCACTTCATCGGATGCTGACAAAGGACAAGAGGCACCATGAGGGTGTGATGGGGAATCTCCTTGCGATTAGATCTGATCTGTGGTCCCAGTGCACTATCCACTGAGAATGCTTTTGCTAGCTGGAGAAGCTTCCGAACCTTTAAAAGAGATGCAGAATAAACACCCTGCTCCCCAGTACCAATGAGGTTCAGACTGAGCTCCTGGAGATCTAACCCTTTGTCATTCCTGTAGTGCTAGTGAAATATGCTCTCTTGCCATCCCTGGAAAGTGAACTATCCACAGGGCAGGCACAACATGCCGCTCGCCATCTCCCGCCAATGCGTTTCAGCCCCACTCAGGAGGAACTTCCTTTAGGGAGGTGAGGAGCTTGCTCCCCATGGCCCATTCCATCCTTAGTCACTTCCAAGATTGCCAGCAGGGGCGTGGCAGTGACTTTCCAGGTCGGCCGCTGAACAGGTGTCAGGGGAATGAGTTTTGAACACTAACAGCGTGGTCTGGTTTTGAACTGCCAACTTCAGAGTGAGACTGAATCCTGTCACCAATCCTCCTTTGCCATTGAGGCCCCATGTAAACCCTCGTAATGTACTGTGACCAGTCTCTCTCTGGCTGTTCTTGCATTGTTGTGCTCAACTCTTGCAGTGGTTATGGGGTATGTTCTTTCACAAAGAAGACCAGGCACTTTAGTTTTACTGTGAGGTAAATTTTGCAGAGGTCAGCCGCGGGTGGGGTGGGGTGAGGTTTCCTGACTGTTTGTGCTTGGTGTGTGTTGTGTTTTCACCTTGGGACAGCTCACACGTATTAATCGCACTAAGGTAAAAAACACACCACCGTTGGCACTGAAGACAAGACCCACGCCACATGCATTGCTTAGCCAGGTGTCTTTTTAAACTGTAAAGCTGTGACGTATGTGAGAGTAGTGCTGTAACTTTTACTGCATTGAATAGTCATTCTTGTTCCACGCCTGCACCTCAGGATATAGAGCTGGCGGAAAGAAACTTGGGAGTGGTGTGATCTTAGTGACATGCTCATAGTTTCCATGAATTCCAGCAGCTCAGACTTCTGGGAAGTTTTTTTTGGTTTTGTGGTGTTAGTTTAAAATTTCTTCCGCAGTTAGTATAATGCACTTACTGTATTTACTGAGCAGATGACTTAGGTGGTCAGTTTTGAGCAAGGCAGGAGGTTAATAGTAGGGTGTATGTTTGACCCGGAGCTGTTTAAATATATTTAATCTGGGAAAGGGGATTGGACAGAGAGGTGGCTGCATTTGCAGTGGAGACAAACATTCGTGGGCTAGCTAGAACTAAAGGATTATGAGGTGCTTCAGAGGGACCTAACAACATGGTATCAAATGAAATTCACTGCAGGTATGCTGGAAGCAACAACTTGAATTACTCCTACGTGGTGACCGTTGGCGAGAACACCCTTCAGGGAAACAAACCTGGGTGTCATTGTGGGCAGCTCAGAGAGGAAGTATTTAAGGATTAGACATCCCTGTGAATGAGGATATCCTCTGCAGTTACAGTAGCTAGGATATAAATGTGTAAGGGGTATAAGCCTTCACGCCTCAGGGTACGAGCCAGCCACTAACTGTTGGTGATCAAGAAGAAAATTCCTACGGGCAGGTTATTGCAGGGTTTTACACTCTTGTAATTATGGCACTGTGCAGTTGGACCATTGGTGTGATCTGCTCTGACAATTTCTGTGTTCTACGGTGACTGGCTTAGTATGGGTTGGGGGGACGGAAATAGCTGGTAAACTGAGTGCTGGGAAGGGGGAGACAAGAAACCCGAGGCTATTCTTCCCTTCTCACCTAGCTGCCAACCCCGTCTAAAAAGACAGGGGTTGCAGCTGTGTCACTCCATCCTCCCAAGGGCGAGTATGTGGTCAGGCTGGGCTGTACCTTTTAACCTCAATCTCCTGTCTGTGTGCTGCAGACCTTTACCAGGCCTTGTCCCCAGCTCTTTAAAGGAGCCAGGAGCTCGGAGACTGGGTGGGAGCAAGGGATGGGTACTGCAGAGTCTTGAGGGAGATCGGCGGAAGTGTTTGTGTCCCAAAATCTGCGCTGCACTGCTTCCAGATGCATTTCCTTTCTCCGGATTTGGGAGGGGAGGGGTTAAATCGGCAAAGCATCCCCCCCTTAAGCCCTTGCTAAAACCTCCCCGGCCAATTTCCTCTCAAGGAATTCCTGGTGCTTTTTGAAAAACAAAGATTTCAAAGTTGCAGTAAGCTCTTGAGACTGTGAGAATGTCGATCCCTTTTTAATAAGAAAGCGGTGGATGTGGCATAATAACAGCATTGGGCGCCTGGGTTTGGTTTGCTCTGATTAGCCTTGAATGGGCGACAACAGAACCTCTGCTTCTCCCACCCAGACCCAGTCAATGTGAAGGGCTGGGAGGGAGGGGACTGCTCTTTGCAGAGCAGACCCATCAGGAGAGGCTTTGCCAGTCCAAATATGGCTCTGGCCAATGAGCCAAACTTTTATTTTCAGAACATTTGGTTGGGTAGGGTCCAAAAACGCCTTAGATCAACTTCTAGAGGAGACCAAAGTCTGTAACACATCAGCAATGGTTTGTTTTGAATATGGCTGTGGGCCTAGTGAATGGGAGCACAGACTGAATTCCCCCTAGGTTGTGCGTGGTGTGTGGGGGGGGTGTTAGCAGAGCAACAAAAGTCAGTATCTTAAAGTGAATGCAATGCTGGTGTGATGCCCTTCAGGCATAGGGCATGTTGCACCTGCAACCTACCCACAGCAGGAGCAGCCACTGCTAGGGGAGAGGAACGGAGATCAGTCCCCCTGGCCCATTCCGTCCTTGGCCTCTCTGATCTTTCCCCACAAACTCATTTCACAGAGAGCACTAAAGAGCTGCCAGGAAAGCGTGACTTTGAGTCCCTGCAAACCTGGGCTGAATACAAACCACCTCCAAGGCCCTCTAGTGAATTACCCCCTCCTAAGCCTTGCAGTTGTCTCTGTGTCAAAATATCAGAGTGTGTGTCAATCTTCAGTGCACTTATTCTCACAACACCCCTGTGTAGCAGGGGTGTGCTGTTATCCCTGTTTTACAGATGAGGAACTGATGCACAGAGAGGCTAAGTGACTTGCCCAGGGTCACACAGGACATCTGTGCCAGAGCTGGGAATTGAATCTAGATTTTTGGAGTCCCAGGCTAGCATCTTGTCCACTTCACCATCCTTCTCTTGGGCAGTTGAAGTAGTTTATGGAAGCCCAGAGTCCTGAAAATAACTATGCCCACAGCAGGGACTCAGAGCAGTTTTTCCTTGGGCTTAGTGGCTAAGAAACCCCACTTGCTAAAATACTGGGCGTCAGCTGAGGGATGTGCTGCTACTCCTGTACCAAAGTCTGCTTCAGCAGCGTATGGCCTGAGATGTGGGGAGAAATCTGGCAAGGTCTAAGCTAAGAACCTAAACCATACTGAAGTGTGCAGCTGACCTTCCTGGAGAGAGAGTCCAGCATTCCCTGGCACCAAAGGTTTTTCCCTGATAAGGTCTCAGCAGCACAATGTGTCAATGTTCCTGTATCCCAGAGACACAACTTTCCCCTCCCATGGAAACAGTCCAACTCAGCAGTGCTTATCAGAATTGCAAGCCATAGTCTCGTCTCTGGATTGCAGCAAGAAGCCCCATCTATGCTGTGTCCGGGCAAGTGTCTTCCATTTCTCAGCCTTGTGGATTTATATGGAGGCGTATTGATCTGTTCTGCGCTGGATGCCCTAATGTGCCTCCTGTTGCTGTGCTGGGGAATGAGGGGAATATTTTCCTGACCCTAGCTGGCCATGAACCAGCTGGGACAGAAATAGCTGGAGTAGCTGCCTGAAGCCTACCCATGGCTTCACCCTGGAGAGATTTGTCATGCAGAGCACAGTGGGTGAAATTCTGGCCCCACTGAAGACAATGCTGCCACTGCCATTTAACTGGGCCACGGTTTCACCCAACACACTGGGGTGACTTCACTGGACACATGAAACATTACCTACAGTAAGGCACTCTGCAAGCCTGTTTATTAGAATAGGTAGGAGAAGCCTTAGATCAGCTCCTGTGTGTGGTCTGGTGACTGTCCTGGCAGTTACAGGACACTGGTATTGGGCAGTAATATTTATAATAGTATTTTTTAATAAGAGCCTGGAAGGGAGTTCGACCCTCATGCTTCAGGGCTTCAGCTGGTCTCAAGGTATTAGGCGAGGGGGTGTCAGGAGGAAACATCCTCTGATGGGAGGTAATTCCATAACTGCCTTTTACAAGGGTCTTGCACCATCCTCTGAATCAGCTGGTACTGGCCACTTCCAGAGACTGGGTGCCAGGCTAGGTGGGAATTGCCAGGCTGGATCAGACCTGTGCTCCCATGTTCTTATGTAAGGCCACCCGCTTTGTGCCTCAGGGCATATTGTGTGGCAGAGCTGGTGCTGCCCAGCGTTCTAGCTCCATACAGTTTTATTGATTTCTTTTTATATAAAATATTAGCGGTCAAGGCTCAGGTAAATGAAAATACATATACGCCTCCGCCTGGGGAAGAGGCCACTGGGATATGGTTCAGCTTATAATTAGCAGCATGGTTAAAATATAACGTAATGCACACATCTTATTCCTCAGGCCCTTGAGCTGCTGCATGCTTCTCCTGGGCTCCCAGACAGCTCAGAATGACTCGCTACAGCCCCGCACCCAGGTTTCCCCAAAGCTGCACAGGCTGGTCGCTGTGCTGTCATCCCAGTGCCTCCTGTCTGAATGTGGGTGTGGGATTTGTGAGAATTCGGCTGGAAGCCTATGGAGCAGGGACCTCGTCCTGAGTGTGCGAAACCTGCACTGGGGTCACTCAAGGCCCTGTAGAGGCCGTCAGAGTAACTGACCATATGGGGAAGGGTGTGGTCATAGGGGCACAGGTCTAAAGCCGCCGTCTCTGCAGGCTTTCAGCAGTGGTTGTAACGTAGAAGATAGAGAGCAAAGAGAGGGGTGAATGAAACCAGGCATGGTGCAGCTTTCAGGCCCGGAACTCTGCACTCGGCTAACGCCCTGGCTATGGTGCCCATCTGTCTACGCAGAGCCCCAGCTGGGACCTGGGTGCAGGAGGCAGGTACAAATTCTCCCCCTGCACCCTCTGTGGGTCTGTGTGGAGGGGGCCTCCTGGTGCTCGGTGCCCGAGGGAAACAAAAGCTGCCGCAGCCAGCTGCCAACTCCTTGGCCTGGGCCCTTCACAGGAAGTTTCCCAAACCTCCGACCTGGCTGCTCTGGTTTGACCCCATGTTTGTAACGCTCGGTTGAGGCTGCCATGTCCAGGCTCTGCAGGGGCTGGGGTGATGTTTGCGCCAGGCCGTGGTGGCTGCTGGTGTACGGGCTGTGCTCCTGAGAGCTCTGTCGTCTTGGAGGGGGCGCGTTTCATGGGCTGTCTCCCCCAGGGCCCCGTATACGTGAGTGTCCCCTGGAACACTCCCCTGCATTACTGCGGTGACTCTGCTGGCCTGGTGTGCTAAGAGCCTGACGGCCTCGGCGCGCTGGCGCGAGAAGATAAGAGGTGGGGGAAGCAGCCTGCAGCTGGCCCATCCCATGCGTTGCAGAAGCACAGAGGGTGTGCCCGGTCTGGGGCAAACGCCTTCCAGCAGGCAGCCTTAACCACTCATGTAGACAAAACCTTCGCTCCTCGGTAGCTCCCCGCTCGCTGTCCCGTCCCCTGGGCAGAGCGTTGTGGCAGCAGGAGAGCAGCATGAACCGCTATGGTCCTCCCGCTGCAAACTCCTTCCTCCTTTCACACTGCCTCTCCCCCCTCCAGGGACTGTGAGCTCCACTGCCCGCGAGCGTTCAGCGCGCCCTGCTTGCCAGTGACTCTTCTGGGTTACTTCAGCATGTCTCTGGACCAGACTACGGTGAGTGCCCTGCGTCGGGGGAACGCTGCTGTGAGCGTGGCTGGGGTTCTCCCAAGCAGGCAAATACCTGTGTGGTTCTGGCAGCGGATGCTCCGAGGCTTCTCCCTTCCTTCATTCATGACCCCATGCCTCTCGAGGTCTGCTCTCGCCGTGCCGCAGTGGGGTGGGGTGGGGTGAGTGACGCAGTGTGGCCCTGTCTGTCACGCGGGGCTCGGTCCGTGTTGCTGTGCTGGAGAGATGGACAGTCCCCTTCCGCCTCTGAATCCCGTCAGTGAGGCAGCGCTGTCTGGCAGCAGGGCCTCCCAAGGACAATTCCCGAGTCTGACAGAGAGCCCCTCTGTGGTGTGGGGCAAGTCGCGCCTCTCTGTGCCTCGGTTTCTCCACAGGCCAAACATTGGAGGTAATCCTGACCGCCTCGTGTCCTGTGGATGAATGTTTCTGTACGTGCTGGATATCGCCATCCCGGGGAGAGGGGTGCCAGCCAGGGAGCGTCGTACAGCTGCATGAGAAGGAGCTAGGCACAAACCCAGCACTGTGGCCAGCGGAGACTGAAGCCGTGCTGATGCCTGGCGGGCGGGTGGCACCATCGCTGGGCCTGAGAGTTTGGAAATTACCTCCCAAGGCTGATCTGCAGCCTGGAATGTGCATCGCCCCCATTCCCAGCTCCTGGAGCTCCCAGCTGCTGTGAGAAGCACTGTGTCCCCCGGGGCTTGCCTGTGCCGCCACCCACCGGTATGCCGGACCCCTCCATTAACGTTCCTGCCCATCTGCCTGGATGTTGGTTTTCTCCCTCTAAAAAAACGTTGACCTGACTGGACCTTCCTGGAGTCACTTGACAGCAGCCCTGCAGCCGCTCTCTCCCCTTCCGCTCCAGCTCCTCATATGCAGCAGTTCACCCAGCAGAGCCTTTCCTGGCAGGCCTTGCAGCTGCGACCCTTGGGGAATGGGCCGCATGGCAGAGCTGCTTTGCTCGCAGTGTCTGCCTGTTTCGCCCCGTGACATTCCTACATGGGGCAATTGCTGGTGTGTAGCGGGGCTGCCATGGTCCCTGGAGTCCTGATCTGGGCACAGATGGGCAGGGAGGTGGGGGAAAGACTCTGGGTACCTTTCCTCTGCCGGAGGGATGGGTGCTTTCGCCGCTAACCATGGCAAGTGTTGGAGTTCTGTTCCTCACTGAATCATCGTCCCTGTGCAGGTCGGGGAGAGCCTGGCAGCGTGGCAATCACACGGACAGCTGGGCACCTGCAGGTGGCATGGGGGTCCGTGATGTTCAGCTGCAAAGGGAATCTGCTGCCCACGCTGCCATACCTTCACAGGGTGTGGGAAGGCCTGTGTCATCCTCACTGCTGGGGAAGTTGAGTAAAGGATAGGACAGCTGGAAGGACGGGGCCTAACCCTGCCAGGCAGGGGTACTGGAACAATTTGTGTAATGGGGGTGTTGAGTGTGATTGAACCAAATTGTAAACTCTGTATAGAATGGAAACCACTGCAAGCCAGGGGGGGCAGGAGCACCCCCAGTTCCATCCCCTTTGCAGCCAGGCGTGCTCACGGGAGTGGGTCGGACCCAGCAAGGTGCTGGCTGTATGCCATTGTAAGGAGCTGTCTGGAGTGATTCCCTTAGTGCTCAGGGCTGCAGGGAACACTAAAGTTAACCACCGCGTCTGTCTCCTTTTGCAGGATCGCCTGGTCACCATGATCCTGGGTGTGAGTCCCCGACGCCACCTCCTGGTGATGCTGCTCTGCCTCCTGGGCATCTCCTGCCAGGCGCGGGCTGGCACGGGCGCCTCGCCACAGCCCGCCGTCACTGCAGCTTCCTTCCTGCAGGATCTCCTGCGCCGGTACGGCGAGAGCGACGCACTGACCCTACAGCAGCTCAAGACCCTGCTGAATCGCCTCGACGTGGGGGTGGGGCACGAGAACATCTCCCGGTCGGAGCCGCAGCGCAGGAACCTCTCCCGGGTAATGTGCCCGAGCTTAACACACCGCTGCCCCCGCTCCCCTCATAAACAGAGTGCGGGGTCACCATGCCACTGGCTAAGCTTGTCCGGAATGGACGATCAGATGGGCCATGTTCTCTGCAGGGATGCTCGCGTGGGCCCTGTGTCAGCCAGGCAGGGAATCTGCTTGAGCTCCACTCTGGAGACCGTTGCTTCCCTCTGCTATATGAGCTTACTCCCCTCGCTGCCCCAGCTGCTGTGCATTGTGTTCCCATTCCTTCGGTGTTCTGCTCCCCGGGAGCCAGTGGGTGAAGTTGGGTGAAAGGAGGGGAATCCTGGCCCTTGTAGGGTGGGGGAATCCATTCCAGGGCAAGCAGAACTGCTGTGATGGTGGGAGGTGGGATATTGCCTCTGAGTGGAAAAAATTCTCAGGGACGGGAAGGAAAACAGCCCCTGCAGCTGGGTGGTTCGTGGGACCCATTAGACCTGCAGAGGGGGCTAGGGCCTCACGTGCAGCGGGATAGGCCTGAGTCCAGTGAGGGGCTGCTGTGTGTGCATTGGGCCAGGAGGGGAAGGAGTTAGCAGCGGGAGGCAATCAGGGAGCTCTCTGGGGATGCCCATATTTCCAAGCCGGACAGCAGAGCACAGCCATGGGATGCTCAAGGTCTCTCTCTTCCCCATGCCAGTGCTTCAGCTCCTCAGAGCTCTTCGCCGCCCACAACTTGAGCGAAGGGTCCCATGTTGGCCCGAGCAAGTTCCAGGAGTTCTGCCCGACCATCCTGCAGCAGCTGGAGTCTCGGGCGTGCACCGCAGAGAACCTGGAGAACGAGGAGAACGAGCAGACGGAGGAGGGGAAGCCCAGCTCGGCGGAAGGTGAACGGATAGCCAGTGGGCCCGGAGAGGGGACCGGGACCTGCTTTAGCTTTAAAAGCCTTGCGGAAGCATGAGCTTTCCGAGTGCGCCTCTCAAGTGCAGGGCACCAATGCTTTTTCTAGCCCTCACTGCAGAAATGGGGCATATTCTGGGCTTAATGTGATAGTGTCTGTTCACAACCCTTCTCCTTCCCAGCCTGCCAGGGCAAGCCATGGCCTCAGCCTCGCAGCAGGAGCGACACACTGGGGCTGTGCAGCGCATCCAGAGCTGTGTCTTTGGCTGACAGTAATTAAAAAAATGGCGCTAGCTTGCCCAGAAAGAGAGGAACCATGGAATGGAGGGAACAGAATCATGGGATTTTTGGGAGTTTGACTCCCAAGTCCCAGAGTTCCATTAACTTCGCTATACATCTCACAATGTGCAGCGAGAAAAGTCCCAGAATGCACTTGACGAAGCAAAGGAGCATGGGATACCCATCTGGAATGCCACACGCTTAGCATGCACCAAGCCCCGCCGTATGTACACAATGATGTGAATTAAAACAGGGCACATCTGTCCCATGTGCATGCTGTTAGTGCAGCTTACGTACCGCACACCAGCTAGTATGTGTCAGCCTAGTGTGAAACTAATTCCCTGTATAGACAGGCCCTTAGTTACACAGGAGAGTTGTGGGGACAGAGATCCTACGCAGCAGGGCCTTTTTTACATTAAACTACCGCTTTCCCAACAGGTAGCCCTTTGAAGGTGCTCTCTGAGTTGAATGTGGAATCAGGCTGGCAGTCGTGATGGGGCTGCTTGCTAGGTGCTAGCCCGCTGGGCTAGCACCTCCTAATGCTAGATGGCAGAGCACAGGGGCAGAGTGGTTTGAGTCGCCATCCCCCAGCTGTGTTACATTACAGAAAGTCACATTAAACGCCCCCCACACCTCCATTTTCCTATCTATAATCTGTGTGGCAATCTTTACCTGCCTCCCAGGAGGCTTGCCTGAGAGTGAAGTGCTTTGCGATGAAAGATGCTGTCAAAATGCACTGGACAGCTATTAAGCCTGTCCTCTTAGTGATGGCTATGGGGCAGTTGTTTGGAACCAGAGGCACCCCAATAAAATCACCCCTCCACACCTGCATAAGCAAGGCTGGATTTTCTGTCTTTCCTTAGGTCATTCCAAAGACTTTTCATGGTAGGCAGGGAGAGACATTTCTCTTGTGTAAAAAGAACAGGAGTACTTGTGGCAAGAGACTAACCAATTTATTTCAGCAGAAACTTTCGTAGGCTATAGCCCACTTCATCGGATGCATAGAATGGAATACACAGAAGTAAGGTGTGTGTGTATGTGTATATATACACACAGAAAACTTGGAAACTGCCATACCAATTCCAAGTTTTCTGTGTGTATATATACATCTTACTTGTGTGTGTTCCATTCTATGCATCCGATGAAGTGGGCTATAGCCTACGAAAGCTTCTGCTGAAATAAACTTGTTAGTCTCTGAGGTGCCACAAGTACTCCTGTTTGTTTGTTTTTTTACGGATACAGGCTGACACAGCTGCTACTCTGAAACATTTCTCTTGTGATAACCTTGGAAAGCTAACTTTGCAGGGGTAGCTTGGAATCTTGATGGCTTTTCCCCGGTGTAATTTTCTTGGAGATTCCATGGAAAGCACGGAGGCACTAGTGTTTGCAGCCTGTTGAATCTGCCTTCGCCTTCCCTACCAATGGCATTGCGGGGCAGAGAGAGAGAGAGTAGTAATTGGACCACTGACAATGCAAAGTGGAGAATTTGCTACAGGGACATGTGACTTTAGTTCCCAGAACAGTCAGCGTGCTCTTGCTCCATCGTTATAGCTGAGGCAGTGCCGTCTGTCAGTGAGAAAGTGGTGATGGATTACCTGTGTTTGTGCCTGCTACCCCAGCCACACACACTCTCACATTCTCTCTTACACTTGTTCCAGGTTAATTCAGCTCAGCAGGGCCTGTTTTTTATCTTTCACTAGAGGATCTGGTTGCAGGTTAATAACAGGGATTTCTATAGCCCCTTTCATCCAAAGCACATTACAAACTGTTTACATGAATTGCATTTTGCCCACCCGTGAAACGCTGCCACCTCTGAATGGACCGTGGCAGCTGTCTCAATAGCCACACAGCAACACTGGGGGACAGACTGTGAAGAATAGCATGCCATCCATCACATGGCAGTTACGGGAGAGTTCAGGGAAGCAGCATACAGTTGCTCAGATTAGAATTTCCCATGGATGCCAGGGTGCTGGTGGTTTGTATTGTGGTAGCGCCTAGGAGCCCAGCCCTGTGCTAGGCGCTGTGCAAACACTCCCCCAAAGGAGCTTATCAAAGTAGAGTCCTAGGTTAACTTTCCAAAAGAGCCAGGGAACCTGTAACAATCAAAAGTGGTTCAGGCCTCTGATTGGCTTCTCGGAACGATAGCACCCCCTATTGGAGAACACAGTTATTGTCTCAGGAACTCCTTGTTAGACCTTCTCTGGTGCCTGCGATTCTCCCCCCTGCTCACAGGCGTTCCTGGCTCTGGCTCACTTTTTCCAGCCTGTTAATGGGATACAACGGAGCGCAGCGCCTGGAGCATAATTACTCCCAGTGCCCTTTAAAGTAATTCAGAGACATGGAGAAGCATTAACCAGGTTTATTTCCACACCTCTCCCCGTCCTGTAACTGTCCCACCGTTAAAGTATCCCAAGCAGTGCAGCGGATGGGACTGATCCTCTGTCCCAACAAGGCCCCCTCCTCAGTGAGGCCTGACTCCCCTGGCCTTCCCTGCCCAGCTATATCCAGAGCTGCTGGCGTCTGGCCCGCCCCACCCCCAAATAGCCTTGGTAATCCAGCCCTCATTTCTTCTTGTTCCGCAGTGTGGGGCTTTGGCTTTCTCAGTGTGTCACTGATTAACCTGGCCTCCCTCCTTGGAGTCTTCGTTGTGCCCTGCACCAACAAGGCCTTTTTCCGACGGGTCCTCACTTATTTCATCGCGCTCTCCATCGGGACGCTGTTCTCTAATGCGCTCTTCCAGATGATCCCAGAGGTGCGGTAGAACACACCCTGCCCTTCTCTCTCTCTCTCTCTCTCTCTCAAGGGGCTGGCTCTCCTGCTGGCCTTTACAGCCCAGCCCCTGCCAAACAGATTTCTCCATCGCCAAGGCCAAGGGAAACTTCTCTTCCATGCTGGCTTCCTGCCAGTGGCTTTCCACGACCTTCTTGCTCCTCTGAGCACCAGGAAACATCACGTGGTCTCTTCAGGGCTAACGTTTGGGTGTTCAGGCAGCATGGGGAGCCCTGTGCCATCTTAGCTTGCTTCCTCCTTCATTCCTGTGGGGTTGTCTGCAGCCTCTCTGAGAACAGCAATATCCTGTAGTTTGCAGCGCAGCTGGCAGGGATCCTAGCTCCGGAGGGAGGGAGAAGAGAGCTCCCTCCCCCATGTGACTCCTGCTGGGTGGTCACACAGCCCCACTCCTCCCCCTGGTTGTAGTGGTTGGAAACATGAGTGGTCCTAGCTCAAGTGAGATCTCTCTGCTTGTGGATTGTAATAATAAAGAGCTGTTGCTCTTCGTGTTCCTGTTAGCCTTTGGTTGCCAAAGGGGAGACTTCCCAAAGCCTGCCCGTGATGAGTGACATTAAGCATAGACCAAGCATGTGCAAGTACATCAGGCAGTGTCTGAGAGCTTTAAGAGGACAGGGCACTCCTGTGCCGGGTTGGCAGCATCTGTGCTGCGTCAGCGATGGTCTGATGGGCAGAGCCTGGTGTAGGGGTGTTCATGGGGCTCAGAAGAAGGGTGTGTGAAAGAGGAAGGAAGGAACGGAGGGTAAAAATGCACAGAAGGAATTGAAGAAACACCTCCTGCCTGGGGATCCCCGCTTTCTCCTGGCTCCCAGTCTTGCTGATTAAAGGCGGCAGAGCCCCCGGAAGGCTCTATGCAAAGTGAGGTTTCCTGGTGCCCTGATGGGTTTGTCCGATACTTTAAAAACTAATTTTTGTTTTAATTGCACAATTCTGGAGCTAAATAAATATTCCCATGTGCTTTACAATCAGGTGTTGGAAACGCACACATTCCTCTAGCATCCTGCTTTCTGGCAGCAGGATTTTCTCAGCAGGGTCTAGGTGCTTAGGGACCTCAAATCCATTCAGATCCTCAAACTTTCAGCTTAGAAATCATGGAATTAAAATAAAATCTCAGCTTCTTACTGGAGTGATCCTTCCACCGTGATCCCAGGGCTGCTTTGCATTCAGCGTGTGTGTGTGCATTGTACTGCCCTGAAGAAGACAGGGTATCTAATCGTAAACGGATATTATCCTTCCTTGTCAGTGCTCCAGAGTGCAGGATCTCTTGGCTGTTTTAGTGAGCCGCCTGCTGGCAAGCAGAGGGAGTTGGGGACAGCAGGATTGGTGCTTGTTTCTCTCGGCCCCTCGCAAGCTAAAACAAAGCTAGTATGTTTCCTGTTGGGTCTCCCAGGCTTGGTGGTCTCAACCTAACTCCCAGTATTCCTGCATATCCCATGCTGGCAAGGGCTGTTACCACATCTCTAAACCAGAGTCTGATGGAGCCCCTTGTTTGTGGGACTTGGGGAGGTATTTTTCAGCTCCAGAACTGTAACTTTATTGTATTTTTCTCTTAAAAACCAAACAAAATGCCTTGTTTCCTGATCTGATGGGAACTGAAATGATGGCGTACACTCCACCCCCATGGTATGCACATTGCAGGAGAACTCCCACAGCATGGAAAGCAAACGCAGGTTAATCCATTAGGCTGGAAGGGCCTCGTACAGCCCAGACAGAGCACTTGGCTTCTCTGATTTTGTCTGGTGCTCAGGTACTCCAGTGCTGAGTGCACTAGGCATGCACAGGGTGAATAGGCTCAGCTGTGTGATGAGGGTGGAGTGTACGAGATGCTGGCTGTAAAACTGAAGTGCTCCGTGGGATGCTGGAACTCTGACCACCCCCCCCCCCCCCCACCACCACCCCATTAAAGGGTCCTTATGCCCCCGGGAATGGCATGTGCCCACTGACAAGGTCACCAGGAAAGTGAATCTGTTTTGGGAGTAGAACCCTGGTTTTATTTCTCTCTTCAAAATACACTTCACGTCCACCTGCCACACGCTAACCTCCATTCTTGGAGTGTTTATTTTAAAGTAAGAGCCTTGTTAGGATGAGGAATCTCATTCCTTTACCCAAAGCCCTGCTTCCCCAAAGAGAGAATCCATCCTCTCATCAGTCTGTGGGGCAGTTAGTCACAGCAGCTGCATCCTGGAGTGTGGGCTGTAGGGCCAGCTCCGCTGAGTCACGTTCCCTGTCATGGTCCAGCCACGATCCTGCCCTCCCCCAAAGGGGCCGGCATGTCAGAGTTCCAGAGCTATCTTGTACCCTGTTTGCTTCTGGCCTCCCTGAACCAATTCCAGATTGATATGAAATCACTAATAAATGTCCCCTTTTCTCCTCCCTTCCCCCCTCCTCTCTCTCTCTGGTGTGGATTCACTTCTTTGCTGTCCTGTGTTGATTTCCCTGGACTCTCCTGCCCTCTGGTGTAACTGGGGTGGGGTTGGCACGCACGCTGCAGTCTGGGGTTACGGTTTCCTCTGCGTGACCGTCATCTCCCTCTGCTCCCTGGTGGGAGCCAGCGTGGTGCCCTTCATGAAGAAGACCTTTTACAAGCGGCTGCTCCTCTACTTCATAGCTCTGGCGATTGGAACTCTCTACTCCAATGCCCTCTTCCAGCTCATCCCCGAGGTATGGTGAGGGCCTTCGGGCCTGTCGTGTGCGTGTCTGTCTGTCTGCGCTCCCTGGTTTGAGGAGAAGATGGTGGAACTTGAGGGGAAACATGAGTGAATGTTGCAGGGAGACAAAGATATGATCAGACCTGGTTTGTGCCAGTGTCTGGTGCTGGAAATGTTTAAGGCCCATCAGCAAGGCTAAACGCTGCTGTATGCGGGGGGAGAGGGAGACTGTGTTACGCTCCTAGCTGCATTGCCAGTGACTGTGACCATGGACAAGTCACTTCCACCTCACCTTTCGGTGCCTGTGTGCCTATAAAATGGCCCTGATGGTATTTACTTACCTGCCAGGATGAGGTGTCTGGTCTAGCACTACTCAGAGGACCTCAAAGCCTTAGGGTGCATTCACACTACGGAGACTATATTGCTGACTCCATAGCTATGCTGGCATAACCCCATAGCTTAGAAGCAGCCTGCACTAAGGGAAGGGGTTTTTCCGTTGCTGTAGGAAGATCACCTCCCTGAGCTATAATTGCTGTGTCAAAAAAAGCATTTGTCCGTCGGCCTAGCTATGTCCACCGTGGTGATTAGGTCAGCATAGCTGTGTGTTTTTTCACACCCCCTGACTGACGGAGCTATGGCAACCTAACTTTTAAGTGTAGACCAGGCCTTAGCCATTCTCAAGCCATATAAGGAAAGTGGCTTTGATATGCAAACAAAGCCAGGCTTGACTGGGTCACTTCTATGGTAGAGAGCAGATGGGGTGGAGAGAAGGCTCCATGTTGAGGGGAATCTTAGCTGCCTGTTGGTGCCACTCGTGTCCCTTATATACGGCTCAGTGTTTGTGCTGGCTGAGAGTGGACACGCTCCAGGCTATAGTTTCAGTGGTGCGTTCATTGTGAGAAGTGGCTTAGACAGTCTGGGCTTTGAGATAAAAGGATCCCTAGCCCATGTGCTAGAACTTGCTGAAAACACCTTTGCACACAAGAAATGAATAAGCTGAGAAAAGTGGAGTGTTACTGTCCAGAAAACCCCTATGCAGGTGCCTGATAAGTGATTGTTGGTGCAGTATGCTCTGTGGAAGCTGTGTAGTTGCTTCTCCTGATTCTGTGCTCAAAAGAGAGAGGAGAGGTCAGCTAATGATGTTTTCTGGGAGTGGATTTGCTAATACAAGAGATTTGATTGGCCCACCTGCATGTATTTATATTCACACCTGACTTGTGAGAGGAGGGACAGTGAATTTAAAAACAAATGATTTAAAGCAAAGGCATTTTATAATTAACCTGTGGAACTCTCAGCCACAGGATATCAAGATGAGTAGCTGAGTGAGATTTATAGCGGTATTGGACATTTTAGATTAATGTGAGTAGGATCACCAGTGACACTGTCTGAGATAAAAATGAGATGGGTTAACAGTTCTCATGCATCAGCGCATGAGCTGATTACATCTGGGGTCAGGAAGACATTCCCTTCTAGCATGCAGTAGTATTGCACAATTAGGTGTGTTAAGCCTTCCCCTAAAGCATTCATTGGGGGAGAAAAGACTAACTGAAGTGCTGTTCTGCTGTCCCTGTACTGAGAGCTCCTAGAGACAAGGGTAGGGGAGGCGAGGGACACTGTTGGAGTTCATGGTTCTCAAACTTTTCTCTGTTGCCCCTTGTCTACAGGCCTTTGGATTCAACCCTCAGGAGGATTATTATGTCTCCAAATCTGCAGTGGTCTTTGGAGGCTTTTACTTGTTTTTCTTCACCGAGAAGATCCTGAAGATGCTTCTCAAGCAGAAAGATCAGGTGAGGTTGAGCTAGTCCCATGAGGGAGCGGGTTAGGCATTCCCAGACAGTACCGCTGCCAGAAAGGTGCTTCCCAATGGGTTTACTCTGATGCAGTTTTCAAAAAATCCACTTTTTCACCCTGTTTCACTTCAGTTTGGAGTGGAATCTTAATCTGCTGTATGCCCTTGACTGGTGCGCTCTGGAAAGGCCACCTGCTTTACTGACTCTTAAATCCTGTGTGTGAATAGAAAAGCTTAGATCTTGGTATAACAAACAATGGTTCATTTTTACATTTGGGGGAGGGTGATGTTTTTGACAGAAAAGGGGGAAGTACGAGGCACTTGGGCATGATGCTGTGTGTTTCTTCTCCTGATCACCCCCAAAACTGTCACATACAGAAGTAGCTGTAGTGACTCGTGTGTGTAGTTTGTACAGTCGTTTAGCAGAGGTAGAAGTGTTCTGGGACGAAAGATGCTATGAAAATGTACAATCACAATGTTGGGCTTTAATAACCAAAGAGACTCTAGTTTCCTAGTGGTTTTAGTCAGCTTCAGCATTGCCGTCTCTGTGAGGTTTCCTGTTCTAGCTTGTGGGCAAGCTAAAATTAATCAGCATGCCCCAGGCGTTTATGAGCCGGAAATGTACAAGGGACTGCATGCACCCATGTTGCATGTGGCAAAAGCCTGTAAATCTGTGTATCCTTCCAGCACCATCATGGGCACAGCCACTACAGCCCTGAGACCCTCCCCTCCAAGAAGGACCAGGAGGAAGGGGTCACTGAAAAACTGCAGAATGGGGACATGGATCACATGATCCCTCACAGAACCAGTGAGCTAGAGTGCAAGAACCCATCCGTGGATGAGAAGGTCATTGTGGGCTCTCTGTCTGTCCAGGTTAGTGCCTCTCTCTCCTGGGGTTGTGACGCGTTACAGCTGTTGGTTGGCGGCGTTGGCTTAGTCTGCAGAGATGGGCAGCGCAGTAAGACAAATGGAGTTGTCCACAGTCCGGTGTGGGTTGGTGACCCAGCCGGTTGGGTTCACATGTGACTTTGGGTGCTCCCTTCCAGGACCTGCAGGCTTCCCAAAGTGCATGCTACTGGCTGAAGGGGGTGCGATACTCTGACATTGGCACGCTGGCCTGGATGATCACCCTGAGTGACGGGCTCCACAACTTCATCGACGGCCTTGCCATTGGGGCCTCCTTCACCGTGTCTGTCTTCCAAGGGATCAGCACCTCCGTGGCCATCCTCTGCGAGGAGTTCCCCCACGAGCTGGGTACGTGGCTCTTCAGCTGTGCACCTTAACTGCGTGTGGGCCTCATCCAGCCAAATACTTAAGCATGTGTTTAAGCCCTTAAGGAAAGCGTGAAAGCACTTGTTTAACTTGAACCTATTTCACCATTTTCTTTCAACCCTCGTCAAAATGTACCAACTTCTCAGTCAGTTAAAGAGAAGTGTGTGCGTGTGGTGGATGGCGGTATGCGAAACGGTACTAGCCAGGGTAGGAAAGCTGCTGAATCACATTGTGTAATCTGTTCCGAAAACCAGGGGGGTTTGTGATAAATTTAGATTGTGAGACAGCTGGTAAAACGCCCATTATGTGTTTGTGTTTGAATGTAGAGAGTTATACATGGAAGTAGATGTAGACCTCGGGCACCTGGCGAATCAGCGAGTCTGTCAGTATTGCAAAGTTGTAGTTCATTTGTGCTAGGGTGGCCTTGTTCTTGCAGTTAACTGCATTGCTGTGGCTTGACACAAGACTGCTTCGTGAGCAGTGTAGTGCAGTGGGTAGGGCACTGCTCCGAGGGTTAGGAGGACCTGGGTTCTATTCCTGCCTTTACTGCCAGCTGGCAGTATGTAACCTTAGACCAGTCACTTCCCCTCTCTTTATTTCTGTTTCCCCAGATGTAAATCAGGATGATGATACCCTACTCTCTCTCTCTCTCTCTTTGCTTTAAAAAAAACAAAAAAAACCCCCAAACTTTGAGGTCTATGGGTGGAGATGCTCTATAAGAGCAAGGCATTATTATTATTTATTTTATTATGTAAGGCATTGATTCAGCAAGAGGGTTGAGCATTGACACATTTGAATAGTCCCATTGACTTCAGTGGGGCTACTCACATGCCTAGACTTACGCACATGCTTAAGCACCTCCGTGAATAAGGGGGCTTAATTGCTGAGTGCTGTTCTCCAGTGGGAAGCTGCATTTGGGCAGGAGTTTGCTGATACATCCATCCCATAGATGGTCATGTGTAGCTGTTTATCTCCTTCTCCCCTTACATTATCCTCCCTTTTGCAGGGGACTTTGTCATCCTGCTAAACGCCGGAATGACAATCCAGCAGGCCCTCTTCTTCAACTTCATCTCGGCCTGCTGCTGCTACCTAGGACTGGCCTTTGGGATCCTGGCTGGCAGCCACTTCTCTGCTAACTGGATCTTTGCTCTTGCTGGTGGGATGTTCCTCTACATCGCGCTGGCTGATATGGTAAATCCCAAACGGACAGTAATGGAGGGCTGCTGGCTAGGAGATCGGAGAATTGCAGGGGGTGTTTTCTGCAGTGACCACTAGCCAATGAGCACTGATGAGCCTCTGTCAGGATTATTGTTGCACGGCAAAGCTGTGAGGATGCAGAGCTCTGGGAGCTAAGAGGACTTGCCTAATGGCAACGCTTTGCAACATCATGTGCTGTACGCCAGGGTTCCCTCACGGCTTTTCACAGGCTTCTGGGTGATTTTGAGGAGGGGTATTGACTGGCCTGTGTAAATTGGAAGTATCTGCAACCCTGGGCACGGAGGGGAGAATGGTGACAATAGAGCAGGGGTAGGCAACCTATGGCACGGGTGCCAAAGGCGGCACGGGAGCTGATTTTCAGTGGCACTCTCACTACCTGGGTCCTGGTCACTGGTCAGGGGGGCTTTCCATTTAAATTTAATTTAAGTGATGCTTTTTAAACATTTTAAAAACCTTACATACAACAGTTTAGTTATATATTAAAGACTTATAGAAAGAGACCTTCTAAAAACATTAAAATGTATTAGTGGCACGCGAAACCTTAAATTGGAGTGAGTAAATGAAGACTCAGCACACCACTTCTGAAAGGTTGCTGACCCCTGCAATAGAGCGTACAGAGGGATGGCTATTCCCTTGTGCCCACCAAATGTAGGGTGTGTAGCTAGCCTATAGCCAGGTCACATTGAGCTGTAAATTTGTCCGATCTTAGCCTAGCACGGTTGGACAGGGTCAGGTCAAGAACACTTGGCCTTGATTGTCAACAGCTCTATATAAATTAATGCCTAATAATAGATGGGGGGATACAGTGCTGGGATCTGCAGGTGCAAATTCACAGGGAGACTGGAGGGTGGAGAATTTCCCCGACTGAAACGTTCCAATTCTTTTCTCAGTTCCCTGAGATGAATGAAGTGAGCCAGGAGGATGAGCGGAATGGCAGTGCCTTGATCGCCTTCGCTATCCAGAACGCAGGGCTGCTGACGGGATTCATTATCATGCTGCTGCTCACCATGTTCTCGGGCCAGATCCAGATAGGGTAGGGACAGGCCTGGTTTGATTGGGCTTTCCCACCTGCAAGCATACGGACTGACAGCACCTGGATGAGACATCAGTGTTGCAAAAGCACTACAGAAAAGAGGCATTTCTATTAAAACTGTTCCATAGACTTTGTATCGTTTATTTCAGGGGGGCTGATTAAGCTCCTTTCCCTAGATCTAAAGTGACCCAAGGACCTGTTTCCAGTGTAGCGTCCCATCCTCTACTCTCCTTGCATCAAAGGGACTCCTGGGAAGGACACGTGTGTGAGGATCAGGAGACCGGGCTCACTGGTTCCTTTCTGGCTACATCGCCCCCTTCAGAGAGCTCCAACCATGGACATTATTTCTTCCCATCCTCTTCGGGTGGCTGTGGATGGAGGATGGATGTGGTGTTGGCGCTGGACATGAGGCCACTTTACCAAGGCAGAAGCTGTGCTTGAGACTTGTACCCATCCACCCCTTGTACTCAATCCCTCCACGGGCAATGGAAATGTGAGGCGTGGGAACAGCCATGGGTTCCGGGACAGCCCCAGTATTTACACACGTTACCTGTAGCCTCCAACGCTCCGGTTGTGCAGGTAGCTGGTGTTTCTCTTTAGCACGGGGAGCATGCCTGCCTTTTGGACCTAAATATGCAGTCAAGAGAGAGGCTCTTCTTCCTCCAAAAGCTTCACTTGCCAACGTCTCTGCAGAGTGTGCCGGGCTGGAGGAAAGGTGCGGAGTGTGAAAGAGAGATGAAGAGGTCTGGGAAGGTTGCACAGGGAGAGGGATGAGCAAGAACGTATTCTGTTGCTGTGCTGTAATCGATCCTTTCCTGGCACAGGTAGTGGATACTGAACTGGGCAGGCAGCCTTGGTTTCCTTGCCCCCCTGCACTTGAAAACTAGTCTCCTAGACACAGCTGTTGCTGCTCTGGTCTCTTCCCACTGGCTGCACAGGCAGCACTGAAGATACCAGGGCAGGAGAAGTGTTTGACGTGCAGTCAGACTGGCTTCGGGAGGAGAGGTATGCTGCTCCTGTAGGGGTTTAATGAACTATACAGTTGCATCTGCTGGTCAGAATTACTGTAATGGACACTCCTGGGTGGCTTCCAGAAGGTAGAACAGCCAAACACCGCTGCCTGTCCCAGGAGTCCCTCCACAAAGAGGAAGAGTGCTTAGATCCCTCCATCCTAACTCGGGACACTTTGAGAGCAGAGGGAGCTGAGCCGTGAAGCGAAGATGCTGCAGGATCTCATCATTGCAAGGGAAGAGCATGGCAGCTGCATTCAGACCGGGGCGGTGTGGAACAAGTCCTGGTGCCGGTTTCTCAGGCCTTCCTATGAGAGCGATCCTTACACTGTGACCAGGTTCACTTGGAATTGGACATTTGGTTTTAAACACTGACACTGCTGAGTTGCAAGGTTTTTTTAAAATAGTGTACTTTTCTTCAGGGCACAGGGTCCAAGGAACACAGTCTGTGGAAGGGAGTTAAAAGCATTTCAGAGCGCTGCTTCTGGGCTAGCTTTCCTATGATACACTAGGTGAACCGATTTATTGGTAATATTTGGCCCCTTCAGCCTGGGCAGGGAATGAGGTTCCCCCTCACCCTTGGGTTGTTCCAGATTCTGCCTCCCATGGTTGTGAATTTGTGGCTACTGACTAACAAAAGTTCCTGCCTCTGCTACTAGCTTGCTGGGTGAGTCACTTCCTCCCTTTCTGTGCCTCGGTTTCCCCATCTGAAAAATGGGGATAATGATGCTGACCTCCATGGTAAAGTGCTGTGAGATCTACTGATGAAAAACGCGAGATAAGAGCTAGGGATGATGATTAGTCTTTTTTCTGTGAGGGGTGTTGAGTTTGTCGCTGCCAGTTTTTTCTTTTGTGATCATTCCGTCTGCCTGATTGGCTGCCTGGTGCGTAAGGGAACAATTGTTGTCCAGTCTCTTGTAACTTGTCCGTTGACGCATAAAGCTGTGTTGCCTTGTTATGCTGTCCTTCTGGCAGAGGCTGAGCAGAAGCTATTCCTGATGGTTTCCCCCTGCACCCCTTCAGAAGAAAGGTGAAAGGCCTCTTCGCTTATCATACCCAATACTTTCACACCCCACACCTCAAGAGTGTAGGCCCCTCTTTGGTAAATATGAGCTAGGCAGCTACACCCAGGCCCACTGCCTGCCTGCCTCCCTTCAGTGAGGGCAAGCTGAGATTGGAGTGACTCCAAAGGAATAGATGTCATAACCAAAACCACCTGGCAGGCACAGCTCCTCCAGCAGGATTATGACTTGGTTTGACTGCCGGACCTCTGCCTTCTAATGCTTAACTATTTCCTTTTAACTTGCTCAATAAAGACTGGACATCAAACCCCGGTCTCCTGTAGCTGTGAGTCATCCGTTCCATTGCACTAGCACGATTGGCCCTAATGCAGAGATACAGCTGGGTGTTATTTACATTCGGCAGAAACCATAGTCCCTGTCTCCTTCGTAGCACTTCCAGAGACCTTGTAAACATGTTGAACAAGAGAGGGTACAGTGTAGAACCCTGTAGTACCTGTGCAATGCAGCCTTTTGTTCACATGACCAATTATCTATAATAGCCTACTGGGCTATCCTATTTTTAAAAAGAATCAAAACCGTTTCAGAGCAGCTCTGTCAACTTGAGCAAAGGACCACAGCCTTGTCGACAGTATCTCCTGTTCACTGCCTGTATCTTAGGTAGCTGGCATGCTGTCTTCCTCCATAGCCAGGAGAAAGTCTTTGCCCCATGCCATTCTTGCTGTTTATGGCCCAGGCCTAAACCCTAGTTAGTTTAGACCATCTTTTTACGGTGCTTCACCAATGAACGCTTGATATGGGTTGGCCCAAACTTCGCCAACTCCATTTCACCAAACCCTTCCTTTGTATATTTATAAAAAGACTAGAATAGGGGCCTCTGGAAAGCAGCAGAACCATCTCCTTTCCCATGGGAAAACCATCATTGTGGGATTCCTGCTGCCCAGTTGAGAGGTGAATGGAATAGGATAGCACTCGTGTGTGAGTCACATGGGAAAATGTTTGGTCAGGCCAGCATCTGTCAGCAGCCGCTGACCAGAAGTTCTCATTGTAACAGTGAGGAGGCCAGTTTCTGGGAACAGTATTTGAGAGGGAAACTGCCTATGCTCAAAAAGCATGCACTACCACTGGTAGGAGAGCTGCAGCGCTGTATCTGAATTAAGTAATGTCTGAGAGAGAGAGATTAAACCCTTTTTAAGGGGAAAGGTCTGGGCTGCCTATTCTCTCTCAAGGAAGTATTTGGAAAGCACGTGACATCTGGTGCATTCCAAAAGGGAGAAGATAGCTCTGGCACTATGAAAAAGCTAAGCTATCTCTAGCAAGGATGGTACATGGAGAGGAGGCACTGAATTGCCAGCATCTGAGAAATCGGCCCCTCTCCTAGAACAACCTCCCCCCTGCCCCCAAATCATACTTAGTAACAAACCAAAACTAGAAACTGAGCTGTGCTCCAGATGGCAGAAAATTCTTTAAGAACGGATGTATAATTTCCTCTGGGCTGTTCTGAGACCTTGAAGATAACGGAGAAATCCTGAGTCTTTTCTCTCCTTTCCCTTCAAGGTGTTCTTGGGAGCTGACTTCATCAAGAAATTTGCAGGCTGGAAATTCGGGTGAATTGCAGGGGGAGCAAAGACCTTCATAGGAATGGAGCTCCTTTTAGAGAGTTACCTCTGAAACCCTCTAAAAACATTCTCTAAGTACATGTGTAGCTGGGGGAGGCAGGTAACCAATGAGTTAATTAAAAGAGGTGCTTGGAAGAGGCTCCTGTCTCTCCTTTGTGCAGGATGGTACAAACCTGAGGGAGGGAGGGTATGTGTGGGAGGGGCCTGCGGGATGGCTGAGAAAGGAAATTGACATAAAGCTGAGCTTGTGAGTGTTTTTATTTATATTTCCCTTTATACATCTGATTAGCAACTCAAGTTCCATCTCAGTATTTTAATCTCTCAGGTGTTATAAGAAATACTTGTTGAAACACTTGTTGAAACAAAGAGCATAACTTATGTCTTGTGAACTGTAAAGTTTATTTGTAAAATTCCATAAATTAAAATCTATTCTGTAATGAAAAAGAATTGCAAGTGTGCTCTGTGTGGTATCGAATTCTGATTAAAAGCAGAATATAGCCTGCCTATTAAAGAACTTCCCTGCGGTGAGATCTGTTTAAGTTGTGGAATAGTCTCCCTAGGGAAGAGACTGAAGCTTCATTACTTCAGATGTTTAAAACTAGACTGGGGGTGGGGGGAGCGATCCTACATTAGAAGGCTGGGCTGCATTGGATGATGTAATATGATTTTTCCATCTATAACTTCTGATTACCCTGCTTGTGCGGATGCTGGCTTTAAGTGCAGTGCTGCGTTTTAAACAGAAGATGGCACTGATGCCCACTCATGTGCATCATTTGTTCTGTTGGATACTTTGGTTTGTGGGGCCCCTTTCTCACATTTTCACTTTCTAAGTGTTCACCTTCTTAAAACGATATGTCCATTCAAAATACTGTCTTTGTGCAGCAAGCCAATTGCCTATTAGGACTTTAGAGTCCCCTACAGGGGCTTCGGGATGCCTGGTGGCTTTCACTCTAGTTCACATGAAGTGAGTCTGGGCCAGTGGTGACTGTGTCATTCTTGTTGCTTTATTTGTTTTTTTTAAATGAGTATAGTCAGTTTCAACTCAATGTCACATTCCAGGCTCTTGTACACTTAGCCCAAAACTGCAGTAGTCTGGTTGTAACCACTTCGTTTGAAAGCAATAAAAGATTTATTTAAAAGCAACTGTTTCCCACTAGGTTTAAACAAACAAACCTTGAACCATCCTGGCTGCCCTTACAATAAATAACACCGAACAATAAATTTGGGACAAATGTGACTTACTGCTGTCCTCCTAATGCAGTGTTTTGAGTTGAGAAATCAAGTGTGCTCATCTGGGCCGTTGATCAGTAAGGTTTCTTCAGTATTAACTTGGCTATGTTGGGCGTAGACCAGAGCTTCTTGACTTTTCAAATCAGGGCTCTACAAGTAGGGTGACCAGATAGCAAGTGTGAAAAATCGGGATGGGGGTGGGGGATAATTGGCAACTGTATAAGAAAAAAGCCCCAAATATCAGGACTGTCCCTATAAAATAGGGACATCTGGTCACCCTATATACAAGTGCCCATTTTTTTTCTGACAGCAACTCTGTACCTCAGACTATTGGCTCAGTTTAAATCCCAGAACCCTTTGCAGTTTTTGCTAGTTAAGCCCTCTTCTTTGCTCATTTAAAAGGACTTTTTTTTCCTAATTTTAAAAATGGCTTTTAAACCGTTTTCTCTAAAGATGGATACCTGTTTACCAATAATTCTCACGCTTCTGGTTTCAGTCACTGCAACCTCTCCTTTCTCTATCCATTTGTCAGTCTGGTTCAGTTACTCTGCCTGTATATGAGTACTTGCAATTCCCTTTTTTCCTGTTTAAAGGTGAGCTTAATATTCTTGTTTTGTTAGATGCATACCGTTCAAATAGAGTGTGTGTGAGGTTCATGGAGCCCTGGGGTGAGTGCGTGATGTCTTTTTGCCTTTTTGAAGGGCTAGCTAGAGCCCTGTGGATAGGGATGATGTCTCTGAGTGCACTACAGCCTGTTATTTCTAGGGCGGGGGCGAGGCTACGTGCATTAGCATGGAAGGTTGGTGGTTGGGCAGAGTGGTGGAAGCAGTGTCCTCCGTGCATTGCGATCCCTATACATGTCATTCAAGGAAAACTACAGCACAAAGCCATGTGGGGGAGGTTTGGAGGGGAGGTGTCCTCTCCCCACCCTGCCATGTTTCACTGCAGGATGCAAAATCCTGTAGTCTGTGCTCTGCTTTGAGCCTCTGTCCTGGTCGGGAACGAGGCCTTTCTCCTTAGGATGTCCCTTATTTTAAAAGAGGCTGCTGGGTTAAGGGGGGGACGTGTTCCCTGCAGCTCTGCCCTCATAGGGGGAAGCAGCAGCCCCCTGTTCCCGGGGGGCGGCGGGGTAGGGAGGGAGACCCAGGACCTCGAGGAGGGGGCATGAGCTCTGCTGTACTTGGGGTGGAATCAGGCTCTAAGCTTCCCCCTTAGTCCTGCTGCCTGGCTGTTGGCCCTAGGCCCCAGGACCCAAGCAAGGCCGCACCCTCATCACCTAGCAACACTGGCCATTCAAGATGGTGGGGGAAAGGATCGGGTGCCCCTGCCGGTTGGTCACGTGACCTTGGAGGCGGGCCGTTCCCAAAGGCGCCTGCGGAAGAGCAGCAGCGCGGGTGGAGCAGTGCGCGTGCGCCGGGCGGGGGTGGCGGGTGAGGAACACCAGTTGGTGCATGCGCGCAGAGCCGCACAGAGACGGTAGGTGGCGCCTGCGCACGAGAGGAAATGAGGGAGTTGGCGCCTGCGCGCTCTCTCCTAGGGAGGCGGAGGCAGGTTGGCGCCTGCGCGCTAAGGGCGTAGGCTCGGGGAGGGGGTGGGGAGAAGAAGAGCTCGGGAGGAGCCGCTGCTGCCGCCGCCGCCCGGACACCGAGCGGATCCGGATCCCTGCGCCGCCGTCGTCGTCAGCGGGGCCTGCTCAGCCGCTGTCGGAGTCCCGGCTCCCCGGGGGAGGCCGCCGGGGGAGGGGCGGTCCGGGAGCCGACGCGGGGAGGCGGCACCATGACCGGGCGCGGCCACAACAAGCTGCCCACGACCGAGCGCATCGTGAAGGGTGAGGGGGCCGGGGGGTGGGGCCGGGGGCCCCTCCCGTTCTATGGCTACGGGGGGTGGTGCCGCCGCGCTGTGACTACCGAGGGGAGGGGCCGGGGGGTTCCCGCTGTGTGGGCCCGTAGGGGGAGAGGGGACGCTGGGAAGGTTGGGCCCCGTTAGAGGCCGGGGGGAGGGGGGCGTTACTGCGCTTGGGGACGGGCCCCCGAGTGTGGGTGCGGGGGGGGCCCTGCGTGTGCCCGGTCTGGAAGGAGCAGGCGGATGAGTGGTGCAGGGTGGGGGGCTGCCTTGCCTTTTGAGATCGCTCTTCACAGGTAAAGGAGGGGGGGAAGAGGTCAGGGAGTTAGGGGTTGTGCCCCCCCCCCCCTCCCCTTAGGTGGGGCGGTGTGGGCACGTGGGCGACCCCACTTGTCCATTGCCAGTCTGGGCATTCAGACTTACGGACGCGAGCGGTGGCCAGTGTTGCTGATCTTTCTGCTCCAAGAAGGGTGGAGATTTCCCCTTGCCCTCCCTAGCCCCTGATGTGCAGTGCATCTCATTTTTTGCCTGCAGCTGAGTGTCTTCCTGAAGTCCTCCTGTTTTGACATGCTGTGCTCAAGGCGCGCACTGCCCTGTGCTGGGCAGCTCGCATAGTAGGTGCTATTTTAAAAGAGCTGATGATGTTGGAAGCGGTTAATAGAGAGGAGGGCAAAATGTTAATCGAGACGTTCCTGGATTAGTTGGAAGCTTGTACAATGTAGATTTAGCTGCCCTAATTAATCTAATGCCATCTCTCATACCCATGTGTTGGAGGACATCTATTTTATATGTTGTATTTATTTAAATTTTTGCTCAGCAGCCATCACTACTATACAATTGCACCAGTACAACAGCTGCTCACTTGGGCATCTTAAATTGTTATATTCAGTCACACTACCCTTAACCCATCCTGCCAGAGGGACTGAGCTATGGACAGGAATATGTCAGATTTCACACACACTGAATCATCTGCTGACCATTTAGGTACTTACACTGTCACCTCTACCTGCTACTCTGACCAGGGCCCAAATGATTTTTTACCTGTTGTGTTCAGATGTTAATAGCTGCTTCTTGATACATAGACAAAGTGGAACAGGGTGGCAGCCTGGACCCTGAGGTTCCTGTGAGTTGGTTAGATGTTTAAGTCTTTTTTTGTGATTTTAGTTTGTGATTGCTGCTAGAAATGAGAGGGTAATGACAATTCAGCTGTCTTGTATGTTAACACTATCTTAGCTTACATTGTGGCTGGGCCTTTGGACTCATTTCTGTGAAATCCTATTAATGATGTGTACATTGTGGATGCACTGGATTGAATACATTAAATAGAGAGAGTAGCTTTGGGGGCTAGACAGCAGTGCAATAAATTTTTTAATTCTAGAAAGCCAGAGTTTGGGAATGGCCTTTGATAATTAGTCCTCAGCCAGGTGGAGCTCACACACATGTAGTGAGTTATTCACTGGAGCTTAAAGGGAGAGACGGTATGATCATTCACTATACAAATGCATGCTGACAGTATCTAGTGAAGCATGGGGGCTAGCCTCTTAAGAAGGCTGCCCTATAGATAGAGTGCTATGATTATGGATGTCATTCCCGACGTACACTATGAATCTTATTTGGACTGGCTTTGGATGCCTGGGGGAGTGGGGGTAGGATTCCATCCATCTTAAAAATAAAATTAAATAAAGAATTTTTATTAAAAGGTGGTTGCATTGTTTGCAGTATTTACATTTTATACCTAAAGAGAAATCAGAGCTAATTTTGTTTAATTCCTGCATTGAAAAAGTCTCTCCTGTTCTGTTACAGATTTTAATAATGCTTATCTTATGAACTTACGTTTCCAAAGGACTGTGAAAACATTAGCCTTAATTATGTTCAGTCATAAGCAAGTGGAAACATTGTAGTTCATCAAGTTTGTCTACTTACACCTATTTTAAAGCAGCTCAATTTTTCAATCCTGTGTTAGGCCCCCTTGTATTTCTGGTTCATCAGATATCACCATTAAGCAGCTCGGCATATAACCAAGTGATGTCTGTTTTAACCAAACATCTTAATTTTCAAACATAGTTAATAGTTTAGACATGGCCAGAAGTAGGTCTCAGTGGAAGCTGTTAGGACATTACTTGAAGCAAAATCACTCAGCTATTAAGATAGGTGTAGTTTCGCATATGTATATGTGTGTGTGTATATATATATATATATATATATATATATATATATATATATATATATATATATATATATGTGTATATATTTTTTATTTTCTTTTTTACTAAAAAGGCCTGGCATAGATCAAAAGCCTATGAAATGCAATAAGACTTCAGAATGGTGGAATGTGATACTTTAGTTAGATGTAAACCCTCTGAAATGGGGCTGCAAATGAAATTTCTGCTCAGTCCCCTTATTAGCCGTCTTAGCAGTGAGGTTAAGAATTGGGTGGACCATGGGGACTGACCTCCCTTCTCATACCTATTGGTGGAACATCCAGGACAGAGGTGAAGCATGTTGTCAGGGAATAATGCTGTATACCTCTCCTCTGGGTAAATAGGGCATTGATCTACAAAGAAATAACTTGTAAAAATAGGCCTTCAGACAAAGTTATTGTACAGTAAAGGTTCTATTTCATTCTACATGAAGTATAAACTATCACCCTTGGGTGTAAAATAAATCCTCTGGAAAGTAGTGGTGACAGTGAGAGTAGCTGTCTGCAGTGAGGATCCTGATTTTTTTTCTTAACCAAAAGTTATGTCCTGATGCTCTCTCCAGTCCACTTGAGTCAACCCAACTACTGAGCCATATTTACATTTGTCTTTATGAAGAATTCTTAAAAAAACCTGTTATTGTTATTTAAACACTTGGCTAGATCAAGGCAAAGAAACGAGCCTCATCTTAACTTGGTGACTTTTCAGGAAGAAATAATGTCAGTGTGTTGGGATCCTGACTAATCACTATGAGGAACTCAGTTGCTAAAATCTAGCATTTTCTCTTTTGACTACAACCACTGTTTCATGTTTCTCAGTAATCAGCGTAATAGCTTTATAATGTAATACTTAACACATATAGTGCTTCTGGGTAGCGACTAATTTGCAACCCTTCTGTGAAATAAGGAAGCATATTCATAGTTTTACAGCTGGGCAAACTGAAGCCCTTAAGAAATAAAGTGACTGTCTTAAGGCCATGCTGTGAATGATAGCTAATGCTGGGATTAGCATTTAGCAGTTCCTGCTTTGGTGGAGACCACATTGATAGACATCTCCCACAAACAAGAATTGTGTTTTCGGATTAAGATTGAGTTTATCCCCTTTCAGAACTCCCTGTGTGCTGCTCTTTCACAAACACTTAAACTTTGTCAGTCTCATAGCTGCATACCCAGGTTATTTGTATTAAGGGAACAGCATAAGAGGGGGTGAGTTTAAAATCCCTCTGCTTTTCTTTGCTAGTGCTTGACCTGCTGCTCTGACAATTCACCAAACAAGTTTATCATAAGAACGTTTTGTTCTCAAGATAAAAGTGTTTCCTTTCTTGTTTCAGGAGTCTAGTTCTTGGTTTGGATTTTCCAAATGTGAGTTAGATCCAGTGGCGTAGCCAGGTTTAGAGCACAGGGGGAGCGGCGCTATAAAAAGGCGCCTCCCTGCTCCCCCTGTACTCACCCGGCGGTGCTTTAAAGGGCCTGGGGCTCCAGCTGCTGCGGAGCCCCTGGGCCCTTTAAAGCGCCACCGGAGCTTCCCCCCCCCCCAACCTGGCTCTGCCACCGGAGCTTCCCCCCCCCCCCCCCCCCCAACCTGGCTCTGGCAGCGGGGCTCGGGTGGGGGCGCTTTAAAAGGCCCGCGACTCCCGGCAGCAGCAGGAGCCCCGGGCCTTTTAAAGCACCTCCACCCCAGTCGCCAGGCTGTGGGGGGGGCACTTTAAAAGGCCCGCAGTTCCCCCCAGCAGAAGGAGCCCCGGGCCTTTTAAAGCGCCCACCCCGGCTCCAGCAGCGGGGCTGGGAGGGGAGGCACTTTAAAGGGCCCGCGGCTCCCCGCAGCGGCAGGAGTCGCGGGCCTTTTAAAGCGCCCTCCCCAGCCTGGCTCCGGCAGCGGGGCTGGTAAGGCACCAAGGCGCCGCTTCTTCTCACAGGGGGAGCAGCTGCTCCCCCTGCTCCCCCCCTGGCTACGCTACTGGTTAGATCTCAAGACCAGTGGCAGCGTGCCATTGAGGAGTTAGCCAAGAGAGTAAATCTAGCAAGTCGAGGAGACGAGGACTCCTAATAAGAGGTAGCCAAAACTTGGAGATTGCAGTATTTATGGGAATGGAAGACACTGCTTGCTGGTCAAGGTGATGCCTTAATAGTATGCTTGCTCAGCTCAGAGGAGGCATAATTTTTGAGTGGAATATAAATGCACAAAAGATGGTTCATTTTGCTCTCTTTGTGCAGGCCACGACCCGTATATCATTTGTGGCATGGGCAACTCTTGGTATAGGGAAGCTGTTGTTTTTAGAAAGATGGGATCTGATTATGCAGTCCATATTCAGGCAAAACTCCCAATGACTTCAATGAGAGCTTTTACCACTGAGAGAGAGCTTTAGGGTTGATGCTAATTTGGTATAATCTGCTTTTCTGTTGCTTTGAAGGGGTTCCTTCAGATTGTGACAAAATGAATCAAGATGGAGCTAGAAAATTTGCTGCTTTGCCATGCGAGGTCAAAACTGTTCTGAGGCCTTGCACTTCGTAAAAAGTTGTGGTTTTAAAATATATACCTTGTTAACATACAGTATTCTTACTTTGAAGTTAAATATATTTCTTCCCCATCTGAGGTACTCACAGATGCTGTACAGCTATTTCATAACACAACACATGGGTAAAAATGTCAAACAAATACTAGCCTAAAACTGCATACACTGAGAATGGGATTCTTATAAGGAGGCACAGAGATGGACCTTAATATAAGGGAAATGTTTATTAAAAGAAATTAATACATGCGTGAGGGTCTTCATAATAGCTGCCATAATATTTAATGTTCTCTTTTGTGAGATATAATCTCAATTGGTTTATTTTGTGTAATGTTGTAATATTATGATTGAGAATTAATTTATGAAACACTTGGGCGGAAAAAGAGCCTGCTATACGTAGTGGTTAAAAGTGGGGACAAAGGGTGCAAACTTGTTTGGGGGACAAGGGGAGCTTTCTCAAACCTTGGGAGCACCACACTAAAAGTGCCAATGCCAGCTGACTTAAAACACATCAGTGGGATCCCTAAAAGCCAGGTGGTGTCACAGTGCAAGTACTCATCTGTACAAGGCTCAAGATCTTGAGCATAGACATGGCTATACCATTAAGGGCTGTAGAAATCTGGAGATCTCCCTGAATATTCCTTAATTATTGACTGATCTTTTATGCCCCAAAGACACTTCTTAGCTCAGGTGGTCTTGGATGTGGTTTGAGAAGGGACAGCTTGCAGCCTGGGCTTGGATTGTCTGCTGCAGAATTCATGCTAACGCTGTCAGATCATGTGATGATACATCCAAAAATGCAACAGAAATCAAATGCATTGCAGACCGTGGCACTCTGACTAATTCCTTATGGAAGAGCGGAAGATTAAACTATAATGTGCATCTGGTATTAAATGTCTCCTACCCAGTCCTGTATATTAGCAGTGGCACCGCCAGTTCATGTGTCTAGCAACCTTTATAGTATGAACCTGGCTGGAGCAAGTGCCCTAAACCAGGTCTTGGTAGCTAAAAATATGACTGCTCTCTCTGGTCATTATGCTATCCTCTGATTTATCTGCATTTTAGCAGAGGTGTCTGTGCTGCTACCAAAACCTAAAATATGGTAGCAAAGATATAAAATCATTAGAAATCATTGGTGAGGTTTTGTGAAAATATAAAAGATTGGGGTGCATTTGTATTTCTTTGAAGAATCACATATGACGTGCCAGAATGGTGCAACAACATAGAAAGGAGGGGGAGAATCCCATGTGTAAGTGACAAGAGTTGCTGTTAATGTGTGAATCCTCCGTATATAATGTGATTTTTCTCTATTTCAACTATCTGGATATTCTTCTGTGAAAGGTTAACTCTGTTCTTCATATTAAGGTCTGTACCTGCTGCTCAGAAGCCCAATTCTCTAGCAGTCAGAACAAATGAATTCACATCAGCCAGGTATCTCGACGAAAGAAAAATGCTTAGCATTTTTCATTTAATAAAAAAAAGACATGACTTGCATCTGCCACTTCTAGCTGTAATATCATTTTCAGTGTTTAGCTGGTTTTAAGTTAGAAAATGAAGGAAGGCTGCTTGCTTAGGAATTGAGTCTGCAGGAAGTAGGGCAGGGTGCTGGCTTAAAATAGTAATGAAGGCTGGCCTGTTTGTGATGAACAGAGCTATTTAGGTAGATCCTGGAGTCCCAGTGGAGGTAGAGCCAAAGATTAATCTCAAGATATTAGCTTGTAGACCAGTAAAATTGTCTGAGTTTATCTCTGACGACTCTCTATTGGTTTTCAGGCATCTCCTGTTCAGTCCCTTACGCTTCTGTACGGATTGCTTTGCGATGCCGGGTATGTTTACTACCTGTACAGTGTGTTAATGGGTTTAGACATTATTAAGCAGTTTGAAGCAAGGGAGTGGGCTATGTGAAAGCAGCAGTGTTAATATATAGAAGTCAGTTGTAAAGCCCTTCAAGACTGAGCTGGGTTGGAGTCCTGGGTCAGGAGTACAATGAAAGCTTATGGAGAACAGAATGATTTCTGTTTGATTGGTGTTGGTGGGCTCCACAGAGAGGTCAGTCTCTGACTAGAAGGCTGATGGGCTGACAGGATGAAAAACAAAGTTAGGAGGATGGGGGTTGGAAATGGGATGCATGAGGAAAGTCCACATTGATGTGGCAAGCCCCAGGAGAGAGAGGAGAATGAAATCCTGTTCTGCTCTTTTTGAAGACTTAATTTGCAGGCAGTGCAAAATTAATTATAGGCAATACTCTAGGAATTTTGAGTATTGTGCTATCTAGACTGCACTCCTGACTTCAAACCTCCAATCTCTAAAGAGGAAGTCTCACTGGCTTCTCTAGCAGCAGCATCTCCAGCTATGAAGCTATAATAGGTTCTTGCTATGTTCCCATTAGTAGCAGAGGTGGATATGAGTGTATTGAGTAATATGACCTCTTCCAGCTGGGAGCCTGGGTATGTTACTTATGTGAGACTCCTAGTTTTTATTTATATGAGATCCAGAAATCTAAATCCATATCTTCACTGTTGATTTTTTTGTGGGTGGGGGTGGTGGTAAATACCTTCTGGCTTCTGCGAGAGCAATGGTGATGGTTTCTGAGACTTTGAACCACTTCCTCTGCCCCCACCCCAAGCTGAGCAGGACCAGGTGAGATAGAATATGCAGTGTTCGCTCCCATAGCTAGCTACAGAAGGCTTTCCATTTCATAAGTAGACGAGGGATGGTGATCAGGCATAAAATGGCTTTAAAACCAGTAGTAAGATAATTCATCTTATAAAATTGGAGTGCTCCAATTTGTAACCTGAAGATTTCCTAGAGTATTGCCTATAATAAAGATATGAAGAAGAATTTTCCTTCTGGTGATGGTTGTAGGTTTCTTTGTATGATTACTGTAATGTGATTTAACTTTTTACCCATGTTCATGCCTGTAGGATTAATTTTATGGCACTTATCAGGTTTTATAATTGATTTATGGATAAGGCTGTAAGAATGTCATGTTTTTTTTGGTTCAAAAGTTGTTTCCACGGTTTATTAAAGCTGTGGCTTTGGTGCAGGGCCAAGTTTGAGTGTTCCAGGTTGCAGTGCCATTCACTCAGTTGGCCTGGCCACCCCCCTGTCATGACAGAGGGGCAGCTGAGCCAACTCTGAGTGAGTGGCTCTGCAACCCTGTAAGTGGATGGCATGACAGAGAGCTGGCCAGACCAAATTTGAGCAAGTGGCATTGTGAGCTGGTGCATGTGATTGCAGTGCTGCTCAAATTTGTGGGAACTACAAGATGTGATGTGTGTTAAGTTTCTGTTTCTGCAACCAAATCACAGCCTTTGATTTTCTTACAGACTTATATAAGAATCTTTTGATATGTTACAATGGGGTGGGATAACTCCTCTTAAAGTGGTGATTGAATTTAGGTGATCTTATAAAGGGGTTTGCTCCTGCTTAGCTTTATAAGATGCTTGCAAGTTAACTGCTCCTATTAACTCTAAGTTAGGCTCTTTGGGGCTGGAGGGTTAGGTTTTATAATGCCGTATTTTGCAACAGCTTTCCTACAAACTATCACAGTGATTACAAGACATTATCTGGGTGCAGTTGACTAGGAACAGTGGAGTAAAGACATTGTACAGTGATTTAGAATCTGTTTGTAACCAGAACTGATCCCAGTGTAAACAGAGCTTACATTGAAGCATTCAGCCAAATGGTGAGTATTGGAAGGAAGAGAAATTGAGGCATCCATGATGATACTGTGTGATTTGGTATCTTTTCTGCAGTGGATAATGCAGTTGAAATCTATGCTACTGGTAGTGATTGTCTCTTGCTCATTATAATGCAGCGCTTTGGTCAAAGACCTGCTGGCTGGGCTCTGCATGCCTGTGTCACAGTTAGCAGTGGAATCTGATGAAAGTGTTTGTGGACGTTACTTTGTTTAGGTTTCCCATATGGAACAGGTCAGTTTATGACTACAAAGCTGGCTTGAGTCTGATCTTAAAAGTACACTATGTGCAAAATCATGTTCACTTAAAGTAGGTTTAAAACTAGAGCCAACCCCTCAACCTCCCCCCTGCACACTGCTGGTAGCGTCAGGTTTACATTTACCAGCAGGTGGGGAATTTGTCTTTGACACAAAGACCCTACTGTTTTTGTATTAATGATCTATTAGTGGACTAGCTGTCAGCTTGCTAACCTTGTGAAAACAGGTGGCGAATTTCCCTGTCTGCTGACATCTAGGAATCCCCTCTCCTCTCCTTTGGTTAGCTCACTTTTTTTAAGTAGCTGCAGCTGTTTGCTGTGGACCTCATGCTTTTTTTTTTTAAGCTTAGTGATGACCCTCTCAAGTCAGCTGAGGAAATGATCCAATCTGATGGAGCTGATGAAAGGAAGATGACAAATCTGATGCTGGGTGGCATACTGTTGAGTGATTGTTTCATAGTAATATGTGTATTTTTAACTGCTGAAAAGTCTGTAGAGCTTCAGTGTCTCGAAGATTTTTTCAGGGCTTATCTGCTCTCCTTTCTCCAGGGCAGCTAGCAGTTTGAGTTTGCAGTTCAGGCTCCTTATGTTACTGAGTCAGAACAGAGTAAGTCATGGTCCCTGCCCCAACAAGCTTAAAATCCAAGACAAACCAAAGACAGCAGATCAGTCACTCAGCTTTGGCTCATTTTGAGCTGGAACCATTGCATAGCAGTGCAGACACTTTAAAACTAAATTCAGCTTTCCCAGGCAAGTAGAATATTGGTCTTAATCATCATTGGGAAAGGTGGGCAAATAGATTTAGTGTTCCAGTGGGTACATTTTCGTGACTGTCTTGCAAAAACTGAAGTAAAACAGGGTTTCTGCAGGTAGAAGGCTAGCACTCCTGGGCTTCCCAGAAGACATGTGTCATGAATTTGGGTCTCAGCTGCAGCGGAGATGTTCAGCTTGGTTTGCAGGGAAATCCCATTGGCAGGAAATGAATCCATGCATGAAGAGTTAATTTACATAATTAAAGTTTTGTAGCGGCTCTTCTTGCTATGAGTTGGGTGGCTGATGCATAGCGGCAATCTTAAGTTGCCTCTGTGTTTTAATTAGTACTCCTATTTCAAATCTCACAGCACTCTTGTGAAAACATAGTCCTCTCTCTACAGATGCTGGGAAAAAGAGGAGCAACATGCCCCCTTGTGCGTGCGGAGTGTCTTATAACAAATTCCATTAAATGAAGAGGTGAGAAATGGCAGAGTTCTGCACTGTCTTAGACTTAATCTGCATTGGAAAAGTTTTCCCAGCATAGCTATACCAACAAACGCTCCCAGTGTAGATGCAGTTTATCTTGGCTAAAGCACTTAATTGCATCTGCTTGAGGGCATTTGCCAAAATTAAAATGTAGTGGGGGGAGAAGCTTCACCCCTTACCAACAATGATGTGCCAGCAGAAGTTTCTAGTTGTAGACCTGGCCTCAGAGCAGTAGCTGGAAGGTTAGGCTGTGTTGTATATTGCTTCCAAACTGTTCTTGTGGACTCAGATTTAGTTGGCTTTCACTGTGTTTTCTAACCTCCTTGTATTTACCAGTGGGTCCCTCCTCAGGGTGGGAAGGGCTGTGGGGTGCACTTTCAAAAGGAGCTTTAAAAGTGATTACACTCTTGGCACATATTGTATTATGTTTATTTGCATTTTGAAACATGAAAGTGTAACTTGATTATTGGAATTAGATGCATGTGGCTTATAAATAGACATTGAGGGCCAAATTCTGTTACGCTGTTGGAACAGAAAGGCGAACTTGGCCTCAAAGGTTGAGCATTGCTCCCTTACTGGAATGCAGTTCATAAGCGATGTAGTGGTGAGACTTCAGGTTCTGATTTCTAAAGGGAGCATTTCAGTTCAATGGTATATCTCAGTGTGACTTGAATCTAGTGTGATAACTTACTGTGTTTCCCTCTTCCCCCATGGAACAAATTGTTCAACTTTAGTGTGAATTATTTTTTAAAATATTGTGTAGACTGTTTAGGATTTATTATAGGCAGCTCTTTTTATCCCAATTTCAGAAGAAATGATCTGGTTCAGTATGAAGGGTAGGGTAAGCTTTCTGAATCTGTTCCATATAAAGGATTAATTTTCATTCAGAAGATACCGCTGTCTTAGACCAGATTCATATTTAGATCAAAGTTTCTGGTGAGCCCTAAAATCACCCCTAGGAAATCAGGTGCTTAAACACTCCTAGTCTATTTGAGGTAGTCACCATTCACTGAAAAATGAAGTATGCTATAAAAACAAGGAAGGAGGGTAAGATATCTAGAGTCTGAAATTCAGCATAGCTACGTTAATAGGGACATTGAAAGTGAATCCAGGGACTGTCGTGGGGACCTTGGCTGTCTGCAACAGTAAATGCCCACATGATGATGATTGGCCTGACTTTCAAGGTGCTGAGAATTTATAGCTCTTGTCCACTTCAGCTGGATCTGTGGATGTTCTGAAATTCAGGCACCATATTCATACCAGAAAAGGAAAATTACAGTCTACAGGGGAAATAGGAGAATCTGCAAAAGTTTAGCGGGTTAGAGAGGAACAAAGAGCAATAAAGTGGTGTAAGAATAAGCATTTACATAGCGATCGTGACATCCCTGCGAGGTAGATGCTTGTTTTATTAAGTGGTGTGCCCAAGGCATGAATTGAGTTTGGATTAATAGGCTCAAACATTAATGGAGCAAGTTATATTCTGGGGTGGGTAACAGGTTAGAGGAACTGTTCTTTGCTTCATGTTGTGATTATTTAGTTTCCATGGTGCTTATTTAGCTGAAGTGGTAATTCTGCTGTGGCACATCAATATCCCTACTAGTGCCAGAGTTGCTTTAAATTGAATAATGGCAAAGATTGTTTGTCTGGGTTGGTCCATGCTTCAGAAAGTTAGGATGAAACACAGATCTGTTCCTGCAGACACTTAACTTCAGCTTAGTGTGAGGGAACATCACATAGCTCAAAATGGGGCTCTAGGAATGAAGAGATCCTGGGGTTGTGTGACCAGTGATTTGTGCAGATGATCATTTTAAGAAGTAAAGATTATTCCATGGAAAACTGAATTCTAGCTATAAATATATTGGGGAGCTAACAGCAGGTTTGAATTTGATGAGTGTACTTAATGTTAAGGGTCAGCCTGGGTTCAACCCATTTGTGGTATCAGTCTGAGGAAAACTTAAGAAAGAAACCTAACTTGGTTTCCTGTTTAGATTGTACGCCTATAGCAGTTATCCATATTACAGGCCTAGTTTTTTAAAATATTATGGCAAGCCTCTGCCTGCCATTAATGTTTACAGCTCTGGTTGTAAAGAAAACTTTGATAGGTCTCTTCCACTTTACAGCCTCTACTTTAAATGTGATCGCCCACCCTTAACCTCGGGGCCCGCCCCCCAAATTTCCACCTTTAAACTTTGCATAGTGGTTCTGTTAGATCTCGCAGGTGAAGCAGGGTTGGGCTGGTCCTAGATGCTGCAGGAAGCTTGTGTTGAAGATTGAATATGTGATATTCTGAGTCGGTATAGGCCCAATGCCCCAGCATATTGGTCAGGACAGTATATTATTTATTTATATTCTAGCACCTAATAACTGCTGGAGCTGCTATTAGCTGAGGTATAAAAACTGAGGTACTGATGGCTTGTTAAAAATTCCATAGCGCTCTTTTCATGTGTCTTAGAGATGTCAACCCAAGAGTTCTGCCCAATTTCCATCTGCAGGGATTACATGCTACCTACCTTTCATTCCCTTTGCAGTTTAACTTGGATGCAGTATTCACTGTCTGTTGATTTCCTGTCTTTCAGTTATGTACTTGGTTTGAGCTGTTTCTAAAATGCTCTAAGGTCTTGGGATGAAAGGTGCTATAGAAGGGTAAATTAGTAAATTCTGCATGTGTGTGTGGTGATGGAAGTTTGCAGTTTAACACAGGATGAAGGAAGATCTTGTTATGGTGCCATGGAATAAAGAGAAATAGTGAAACAGATTATACAGCCACAGCAATATTCTAGTCAAAGTTGTCATCCACTGCTTGCGATCCAAGTATTTGTTCCCTGTTAATTACTGTTACAGGTTTGTGCATTGCTGAAACTTTAGCCTTCTGTGAACACAGAATGGCACACTTGTTACCATTCATCACTGAACCAGGTGGATTTGTTCACATTGAGCCAATTGACTGTGAAGCAATAGTCTGAACCCTAAAAATATGCAATCAGCTCTGTTGAGTAGAAGAATGTTAGGTTATAAGTGCATGAAAAGAGAAGATCTCAGGAAATATAGCATTGCAATATTTTGGAATAGAAAATGCCAGAGACTTGACATTCATGCTATTCATAATTTAACACAGGAGATAGTTTCTTGTAACACTTTAAAAGGTTTTACAGAACTGAATCTGGTACAGCATTTTTATTGTCAATGTTCCTACCTTGGGCATCTGGGTTTGATCTTGGCAATAATTAAATCTCTGCTGTGACAGGTGGACATCTGTTGTCATGAATTGTCACTGTTAGCTGATTGTCAAACTTTTTAGATGTCTAGTTGCAAAGTGGTGAAAAGCGTGAAATATTTTGAAGCGCTTAGTACCTAAATCTATTTAGATTGATCTAAAGGAGCCTCTTTCAAGTTAATCTTTGTCTGAGTGTAGAAATGACAGTCTAGCCAAAATCCACTGTGACTTGTACCAAGGTGAAAGGGCATGGTTCTTGTCAGAACTGTTAGCTGTTCTTTCAGAATGCTTGAAATGCCTTTTTCCCCCCAGAGGAGGCTTTTAGCCATCTGTTGAACTAACCAGCTGTAATTCCTCCACTCATCTGATTAGAAGCAGACAGGAGAAAGAAGGAGCCCATTGCAGTGAATGACTTTTCAGGTATTCTCCCATATTGGGTCCAGGACTTGCAGCATAATCTCTCTGATGTTCACTGCTGAGCAGTACTCTGTCATTTTAATCCTGAGCTGCTGCTTTTGACTGCAAGTCTAGGATGGTTTGAAACTTAAAATCTGTCTTTTCTGTCTGTCTGGTTCTGTCCATCAGAGCCATTCATGGAGGGCTTGGGAAGAAATTAGTCTGTACCAATCATCATTTTAGGCAAATACTTCTCATTCCTTTTTCAGAAATGAGTATTGGTGGTGGTTTTGTACAATTGTCCAAGTAATGGTAATATGAGAGAGTTCGTGTTTCCATTTTCATGGCATGGGTCTGTTCTTTTTGAAGGTGTGGATTACTTAACTCTGATCTTTTTTAAGGCTTGTTACTAGCATGATTTCTTTGAGTGACGATAAGCATTTTTTTCTGAACACCTTAACCCCAGTGTTATAAAACTATGCTACTGATTGCATTGCCTAACGCAGTCTATGCTGGAGAAGACTATTACCATGTTTAATAGATGTGTAGCATTAGTGCAGCTGTAACAATATTATGAACCTTTTAAGCTGTAATGTAGAAAAGGTGCAGGCATTCTACTTAAAGGAGCATGGAGATTTGGCAGTGGCAGATTTGTGGACGAGTTGGTTCCGCACTTGAGCTGCCTGATATCTGGTTTTGCAGTGTTTCAGAGAAGTGGCTGTTTGTCAGGTTGTCATTCTGTAAATAGTCTTTTGCCATGTTCAGCCTCTTAGTTTGCAGGCTAAGAATACCTACAGTTGGTGTGTACACCTGGACTTGTAAATATAGAGCATGTTAATTTCACCAAACATCCATTCTTGCACTGCAGTGTGGCAAGGATATTGCTATCCTCTTACTTTTACTGAACTCCTTGAAACACAACTGACCCCTTAATCCAGTTTAGATTATGAATGTTTACATCTCAAAGTTCACGTGCCATCATGTCCCTTTGTCATTGCATGACATGTGGGATGAAATGTGTGCTGTTTTGCTAACCAGGAATTCTAATATATTACTCATTATACTAGGTGTGTATGGTGCTTTGCAAAATCATAAGCCCCTACCACAAGGATTTTGTAGTCTAAATTAGATTTGACACGGGGCATGATGGTAAACAAAAGGAGTGGGCATGAGGATTTTAGGGAATGATCATGAGAAGTTCTATGTTATGTGCACCTTTCACCCTCTTTGTACTTTCTTAAACTTAGTATTTATGGGCAGTGTCTTGAGAGCCTTGTGTCAGATCAATTTAGTACGCTTCATCTTCAGAGTACTTTGACAGTCTGTAACTATCCTTCTGATCCCCCTGTGAGATAGGTAAGTATTTACACCTTTTACAGATGAGGGAGAATGAGGCCCAGAGAGAAATGTATAGCCCCATGGTGTGAGATGATGGCAGAGCCAGGGCTTGTGCCGGGCTCTTGTAGATCCCAATCTCTTGATCTAACCACTAGACAAAGCAGCCTGTACCCTTTGCTAACTAAAAATAGTATTGAAAAGAAACTTCCGCCACAGCTCCTTCTTACAGTATTGACCATTTCAATGGGGTTGAGTGCAAATGAGGGCAAAATCTAAACAGTGAAAATTAGTACATGGGATAATTACTTGCACTGAGTTGATTAAAGCCTTTATACAAGTTATGCTGGCTAAAAGGATTATTTGCTTTGGCAACACTAATTACCTAAGTGCTCATCCTTATCACTTACTGTGTGCAGGAGACATAATCATTGCTTAATAATATTGGGTGGGTTTTGTTTTTTGTTAGAGCATCAGATTTTGACCCTGCTCTCTGGTTGGGAGGATTCATTGTGGACTCTGTCATATTTGGTCCTCTCCAGGTATCACAACATGCTAAACTACTATTCCAGCACCTTACTACAGTACTGGCTTAAAGAAGAGAGAACATTGTTTTTGGCTTGGTCTGTAGGAAGTGAAGTGAGGAGTATATTCCCATATAGAGTAGGACATGCAGTAATAACTGGCACAGATTCTCCTCCTTGGTGTATGTATGCAGCACCCATTCCTCTAGGGTCACTGCAGGGTGGTGGACAAATTGGCAGAGCAGAAAAGAAGTTGATCATGTATATCCGATTCCATCTGGGAGGTAAGTCACATAAAGCTAGCAGTGAAACTTACATATAAGTTTTTGGCTGCTCATATCAATGTATTGGCACAAATAATCCTCATTTTATCTTACATAAGACTTTACTCACTAAGACCACTGGGAAATGGCAAGGCATAATTTGCCAGAAGTTTTTCCTGGATTATTTCTGAATTGTGGATTGGGCCTGCCTCTTCTGTGGTCACATACCTTTTTCATGCCATCCTAAATTCTGTGGTCTGACTTTTTCTTAAGTGCTTTAAATGCTTAGGGTGATGTTAGGGTTACTGGCCATCTTGAAGACTTGAGAAAGCAATGATGTGGTTGTGACGTTGCACTCCATATGTTTTATGGAAATATACTTATGAGTGTGAATATGATGCAACTGGAATATACTTTATGCAAAAGGTCTCTTGTAAGGTATCATAACAAAGGTTACAAGCTACTGAATATATTCCTCCTATTTGTATGCATGTATCATTCTTGTATCTGAAGCTAGAAATATGAAGTATAACTCTGAGGTCCTATTGTAATTATGCAAAGTGTGGGCCATTAATGGTGGTTTAGAATCTTGATGGCTCCCATTGACTAGGACAATTGGTTGTAAATGGTTTATTTACCTGCACCCTTCCTGTGTACCCAGGAAGAATGGACACTTGGGGGTTTTACAGTGACATGTGACCATGTCACATGATACTGGAATCCATCTTAATCCTTGTACTTTTCCACTGATGGGGTGGGGACAAGCACAGACAAAAGATTTCCGCCTTGTGCCAAAGCTATAAAAGGGGATGCAGCAGGACAAAAGGGACTGCCAGTTATGAGAAAACCCCTGCTTACCGCTTGAGGTGTCTGCTGGATCTAACAAAGACTTTACCAGGGGAAAGGGTTGGGCCCAGACTAGGAAGGAGTCTAGTCTGTGAAAGAAGCTTATTGGAACATCTCTGAGGGTGAGATATTACCTGTAATCAGTTTCTTAATGTATTAGGCTTAGACTTGCGTGTTTTTGTTTTATTTTGCTTTGTGACTTACTTTGTTCTGGCTTTTATTACTTGAAACCACTTAAATCCTACTTTTTATACTTAATAAAATCACTTTTGTTTATTAGTCAACCCAGAGTAAGTGATTAATACTTGGGGGAGCAAACAGCTGTACATATCTCTCTGTCAGTGATATAGAGGGCTGATCTTTTACAAATTTACCCTGTATAAGCTTTATACCGAGTAAAACGGATTTATTTGGGGTTTAAATCCCATTGGGAGCTGGGTGTCTGGGTGCTGGAGACAGGTACCTGCTGAGTTGTTTTTAGTTAAAGTCTGTAGCTTTGGGGGCATGGCCCAGACCCTGGATCTGTGTTGCAGCAAGCTAGCATGTCTGGCTCAACAAGGCAGGGTTCTGGAGTCCCAAGCTGGCAGGGAAAACAGGCTTAGCGGTAATTTCAGCACCTCAGGTGACAGTCCCAAGGGGATCTCTGTGACCAAACCCATCACAGTGGTATATTGGCTACATAAAATAATTCCTGATTTACCTTGAATTTTCTTCTCTCCTTTGAGTCATTTGACTTTCAAATTCTATGAGCCTGCCATAAGGCAGAGCTAGCTGGTGGTAGGACAACTGCTGAGTTCCACGCAAGAATTAACTTTTAATATGATTGATTTGTTATAGTAGTGCCTGAAAGCCTCAATCAGGATGAGGCCCCAGTGTGCTGGGTGTTGTACACAGATTTGTACTCCACTCATTGGTGTCCCTCTCCTTCCTTCCTTCCCCTGCATCCAACCCTACCTAGCTGCCAGATCCTGCAGTTTCTTTGACAACTTTCAGTGAATAAAGTCACATTATTCCAGTCACAGAGTGCTGGACTGGGTCTCCTTTCATTACATCCAGTCTTGTTCTCCTTCTGTCCTACATGCCACGTTATTTGGAAAATAATGTTCAGCTTCTAAGACACTCTGGATATGCCTACACTGCAGTTATACACCTTTGGCTGGCCCATGCCAGCTGACTTGGGTTTGTAGGGCTCAGGCTAAGGGTCCCAGAGCCTTGGCTCTGGCCTCAGCCCAAACGTCTATGCTGCAATTAGACAGCCCCTTTGCTGGCATCAGGGTTTCCAAACTAAAGGCAGGTCTACACTATGGGGGAAAGTTGATCTAAGCTACACAATTTGAGTTACGTTAGTAGCGTAACTCAAGTTTGCGGGGTCCACACTATGCTGTGTTGACAGGAGATGCTATCCTGTTGGCTCCCCTTATTCTTCTTGTTCCAGTGGAGTACCGCAGTCGACAGGAGAGCAATCTGCGATCGATTTAGCGGGTCTTCACTCCTTAGGGCTTGTTTCCACTTCCATCGCAAGTGGAGACAAGCCCTAAGGAGCTACTGTATTTGCACTTAAGAGAGATCAGTTACATTCCTGTTAGTCACTGATAGTTTGATAAGCAACCTTGCCATGCCTATAAATTCAACAGTTTGGCATACTGAATGTCTTTCTTTTGTGATTGCTAGGGACATCAACTTAAGAGCAAATCCATTTTCCCAGCACATGGTCATAACATTGAAGTTGGAGATGGGAATGACCCGATACCTTATCTAGTCAAAGTTGGGATTGTGTGCTGTGACACTTGGAGATGCAACCCATGCGGGCATACCCAGGGGGGGAGTGACTAAGGTGTCTTTAAGCCACTTTTGTCCCCTCAGGATTCTAGGTAGTTCCAGGGGCAGTCCCCAACTGCTTGTGGACAGCAGCACTAACCACAATCTCCACAGATACGTGCACTATGTCCCTATCCCCTATGTCACAGCCCATGTGGGATCTGCATAAACAGTACCTGCACCACAGGGATTTCCCCATGCCAGATGAGGGGTTTTTCCTGTTAATATATGCTCCCAGTAGTGTGCAGTGTCCCAGGGGAGACCCTAGAAGTAGAATTCCTCCTAATATATCTGTACCCTAGCCTTACTCCACAGGGAACAATTCTGCATTGGGAAGGTTTTACTAGTAATGCTTTCTCTTGAGCATTTAGATACTGCAGTGAATGGGGGCTGTAGGGGAAAAGCGGAAGCTAGATGGTTGAAAAGACACAAGTACTCCTCGTTCTTTTTGCTGATACAGACTAACACGGCTACCGCTCTGAAATAAATTTGTTAGTCTCTAAGGTGCCACAAGTTCTCCTCGTTCTTTTTCTTTTTTTAATGATTATTTAAGACGTTCTAAAAGGAAATGGACTCTCTACACTACACAAGATCATCTCTACACTACATTTTTGTGATGAGAGGCAAATAGCTACAAGCAAGTCAAGTTGTATATTGGCACCACCTTTAGTTGTGGGGGACACTTTTACATCTGCTTGACAGGATTTTACCTTTAGTCTCCCTTTCTTGCTGTTTCGAGAGCACGCACAGCATTCAGTCTTTCTGGAGCTAATTTTTCAGAAATAGAAACACTGTATCCTTGAAATACTATGCAAGGGTCACTTGTTTTTTATTATCCTGACCTGAGAGATGGCAGATGGGAACCTTAATTTGATCACTTTTAACAAATCATTAGAAAATTTTCTTCCAAATTTCAAATACTTCCCTTCTGCTGGAAGCCTCTAACAAATAACACAGTTCTCTTTCATGAAACTATAGTGGCTTTTGACGTGACACCGTCTTTAACATGGTAACAATTAAGCAGTGTATCTCAAAGGTATGCTTAGGGCTTGGCTACACTTGAAACTTCAAAGCGCTGTTGTGGGAACGCTCCCGTGGCAGCGCTTTGAAGTGCGAGTGTGGTCACGTGGGAGCGCTGGGAGAGAGCTCTCCCAGCACTCCTGGTAATCCACCTCCACGAGAGGACTAGCTCAGAGCCTGTCCACACTAGTGCTTTAAACGCCCAGACTTGCTGCGCTCAGGGAGGTGATTTTTCACCCCCCTGAGCCACCAAGTTAGAGTGCTATAAAATGTCATTGTAGCCAAGGCCTTAGATACTGATGTGATGGGTGCCTTAAAATATGTACAATAAATGAATACAGGGTATCATCATGACTAGCCAAGTGCTACCCAGAGCTGAGCCTGTATGAGTCACACTTAAAATAGTGCATGTGCTGAATAAAGTGCAAGGTTATTGTAATGGTGAAAGCAACTTCCTGATAAGCTATGCAGGTTGAGCTGCAAGCACTAACGCTCATCCCCTAAACTCTAGATAACCAACACTTGATTGCTGTCCTCTACAAACAAGTACATTTGGTTAGTTATTCTGCTAGTATAGAATATTTGCACCCATAACCTGTCCCTTCTAAAACAGGGTTATGGTAGTGGTTTCCCTCAGTAAAGTCAGAGAGCACTTTAGTTCCCACATCTATTGTAGTTTTGCACCCCTTTCACCTGCCCCAGATACACATAACATTTTGCATGGCTGTATATGGTGATTTCTAATGTGAGGCTGCCTGTTAGCTGGGTTGGAAGCATAACTTTGATATTGTTGCATTTGAGAAGACAAATGTGTACTGAAACAGATGCTTGTGACTGTTCATGTCTGAGCGCTGGACAGAAGTCTAATGCTGAAATGTGAGTATGAGTCCCTTTAAAGAGAGACATTGCTAATGTCTTTGCTTCTGTTTTCTAGCTGTCCCATTTCCTCCCACGCAACGGCTCACACTGAAGGAAGTGTTTGAGGATGGAAAGCCCAGGCTTGATGTCTTGAAAAGCCACTTGGTGAAGGAAGGGCGGCTAGAAGAGGATGCAGCGTTGAAGATAATCAATGATGGGGCTGCCATTTTGAGGCATGAGAAGACAATGATTGAAGTAGAGGCTCCAATCACAGGTCAGAGAGAAGTCATATATAAGGGCTGTCTAGAATCGCAAGCTGCCAAAAATAGCAGATCTGCTGCTGTGTTCTCTTTCCATCATTTTTCAGGCAGTGGGGTTTTAAAATTGCCTTTACTCCCAGAAGAGGGAGCATTTTAGGAGCACAGATAAAGTTTTCACAGAAGATGGATATAATGCCACAGTAGCTTAGGTCAAAGTGAAGCCATGCTCCCTGTTGCTGCCATGACCTTTCTCTTCTTAGCATGTAATTCCCCTTTTTGCTGTCCTTCCCCCCCTTAGTGTGTGGTGACATTCACGGGCAGTTCTTTGACCTGATGAAGTTGTTTGAAGTTGGAGGATCACCCAATAACACCCGCTACCTCTTCCTGGGAGACTACGTGGACAGAGGCTACTTCAGTATAGAGGTGACAAATAAACCTGTGCCTTTGGGGATTACCATGTTAAAGACTGAACTAAGCCTAACAAATATTTATCTCATACACCATTTTTAGGTTATAGTATTCTTCTGCATAAGAGGAAGGTGCGTTGCTTATAGGTCCTCTACTAGCAGTGTGATTTGTTAGAAAAGTTTTATTAACCAATGAGGCATTATTTTTGACGCAAGTTGAAAGTTGTGCCCTCAATATGTAGAAACAGGGAAACAAGTGTGGCAGGGCTAATGTCTGAACTCTTGATTCTGAGTCTCTAGCTTTAATTTCACATGTGGCTGACGGTCTGATTGTAAGCAGAGCAAGAGGGGGTGTTGATCACAGGAACACTCCTCATATTGCCCATAATACACAAGGGAGCAGTGAGTTTCCTAGCAGAGGAAGAAGAGATAATATCTACCCATTAGCCCCTGAAGTATTTAGTGTTGCATGAATGTAGAAGGCTAGAGTTAGGGGGTGGAATTTCACCCAGAACATTGGCCCGAATGAGCCACACAATAATCCCAGTGGAGTGTCCTCTAACTACATACTATGTTGTAGCTACATGCTTTGTCAGTGTAATGTCAGTCATCACACCAGGATTTTGTGGCTTTGTGACTCCGTTCACTGATCATGTGGTATTGCAGCTAGGCAAAGTTGAGAATTTTTGGTCTTAAAGGACAGTTTAATTGACTTTAGCCAGTAACAGTTAACTACTAGCTCTCTGAACAGTTCCTGGTAACTGAACAAACACCTAGTACTCGTGTCAGGAAGTGGTTGGGACTTGTCTCCATGTGGAAGAGTCACTAGTACATGCCACAGACCCCGAGGGGTGCTAACTCACTTTGCATGAAAGTGGAGTTGACTACTAGAGGAGTGCTTATTCTAGGTACAGACACAGTATAACAAGTGACATTTGAGACTATCAGAGGGCATAAGATGGCCAAACGAATGATGCCAGGGCTTGTGGGTCTTCTAAAGGCAATAGAATAAGATGCTGCATAGCAATTTCAGTTAATGTCAGATATGAGAACAAAGGTAATGGAGACCTGACCTATTGGAACTCAAGCAGAATTTCTGTTTGCAGAGATCAGTTAAAATACAAGTCGGGGACTACCAAAGGCAGCAATAAGGGTATTTAATGTAAATAGTTCTTTGAAGGATATTTACTACCAGAGTATTTAGTGGAGGTACCACTGACGGATTGTGTTTTGGCAGATGCCTGGCCTCCTTCCATCCTAATACTTCTGTGCGCCTACATATTGACTTTAAGCCAAGGTGAGACACTGAGCAGTTGCTGGGATAGTGGACACATTGATGCTTGAGAGGTTGCAGTTCTAATGTTCAGCCAATAGGATTTCTGTAGTGCTGGCACTGGTGCCTTTGTGTATTATTTCTGGAAGGGAGAAGGCATAACAGGAGTTGCATGCTATTCTTACTTAAACAGTTTGGTTTGTGCATATTCCAGTATTGTGTGTTTAAATGTATTTATCTGCCAGAGATATTGTCGAATGCCAGCTTAATCCTTCAGTGATCTGAGGAATATTTCTTTTGTGGTGTTAAAGTTGGTAGGTGAGAATTAAAGTTGTACATACACAACAGCGTATGCTCAACAGAAAATGGGCAGGGAGGTGGCTCCCCACCCCCCAGCCTTTGATCCTTGGATTGTATCACAGATAGGCTAGGTTGTCTAGCATGTGGGAGGAAGATTAAGGAGTAAGTGCTTAAGTACTATGGTGGTGGGCGCAATTTGGACTAAAGATGGGAAAGTGTCAGAACCAGGAGGAAGTGTGTGCAGCAGGCAGGAAAATGGATCACCGAGTAGTCTTTCTGAGGAGAGGATTGAACTGAGAACATCTTATCATGGAATAAAGGCAGCAAATTTGAGTTAGTCAAATTTTGCTAGATCTGGTCCCTTTTTAAGCCTAATACATCTTAAAAGTTGGAGACCTTTGTAGAGCAACCCAACACTTTCAGTCCTTGGAGACATTTGGGACAGCTGTTCTTTGTAAGCTGTCAGCATGAATCCCTTTCATGCCATTCTTGACCCTCCTCTCCCCCTTTCCCTTTGAGTCCGCAGGGGAGATAAAGCCATGAAGCATTCCCTTTCCCCACAGAGCAAGCATTGATCTTTCACGAAGCAGGGTGGGCTTTGATTAGTACACGCGGGGGCTGATCCAAATGTCACTGATAAAGCAGAATATAGAAGGCTTGCTTCCCTTGTGCTTATTGATGTGTGCCTTTTCTTTCCACCTACTGCAAAGTGCTGCCTATATGTTTAGAGAGATTCCCATTTGGGGGTGTGATAAACTGCAGCAGCACCAGTTTCTATAGTGAAATGGCAGCAGTTCAGCAAACAGCTTAGAGAACAGCTGTGTGGGCAAAGAAGTGGCTAGTTAACAAGTGGTTAATCTAGTTCTTTATGGTTTTTTCAGGGTTTCTAACTTATACAGTGCAAACATTTTCAGAAGTGACTGGATTCAGAAGGACAGCTGCTGTGATCTGAGATACTTGAGTGCCTTAGTTTTGCAGGCACAGTCTCTTTATCACAGAGATTCAGGTGGTTGTAAGGCATCCAGATTTTGCTGTGCTTTCCAGTTTTAAAAAGGTGAAGAATGCTGGCATCCACAGGCCCTTTTGTGAGTCATGGCACAAGCTTGTGCATCCATATGCTGGGAGGGGATATTATCAAGTGTCTGCCCAGAGCTGCTGATAATCATGACCTTTTAACTGAGTGAAATAGGACGTAATTGTATAATTGCCTCCTGATGTATGCAGTCAGGAAGAAGGATGCAAAACTGGGGACCAGGGAGGTGTTAAGGCATACTACTAGTTGTTAAGGACCCAAGTGACCCCTGGAAGATACCTGTGTTGCCATGAATATTTGATGGGTTGCCAGGGTAAAAGTGGCTGTTTATAGTGTACAGGCTGAGTATTTAAATATGCCCAAAAGTCAGTTTGGTCAGCTCAGAGATCTTTACCAAATTCTTTCTGGACCCACTGTTCGTGTGTTGTAGTTTAAAAGCAACATCCCATGGTGATTGTTAAAAGAGCACACAGATGCAATGATTTTTTTTAATTGTACAGAAGTTGAGGCTTCTTATTGCAAAAAGGAAATAGTCTATGGGAAATGTTAGGTGTCTGTGCCTGTCATTTAAACCCATCATTGCAACTGGGTCTAATTTAGCTCTTTATTTGGCAACCTTTGCAGAAGATCAGGATTGAATAGGACCTAGAGACTGAACTCTGTCTCTCCAGAGTGGGGTTGTTGATCCATATTGTGTAGCAGTCTGTGAGGGAAACTGGCATTGTTGCTATTGCTGTTTTTGTACCTGTTCTAAGGATAAACAGAGGCATCTGGTCTCCAGAGTTGTCAGCACTAAACTCACACCCAATAAGTTAAAAGTAAAGGAAAATGTTCTCATTCCTAGTGATCTCTTCTAGTGATGTGCAGTCTGAATGCTGTACTATAGGCTATGTGCCTAGCACAATGGAGCCTAACCTGCAGGCAATATCTGTGCTAAATAACATACTTCATATGTTCCCTTTCTCAGATGCAAGACTATAAGCCATTGTATTACAATATTCAGAGGCTGGTTAGATGTGACTCGGATTGAGATCAATTCCACATAGCTTCCTCTTTATGAATCTTTCCTTCCTTTCATATCATGGGTGCCTATCTGGGAAAAAGAGATAGTATTGTAGGTCTCCTGCAGGTCTGGTGGTAAAAGCTGACTTGTATTCTTGCTCGTAAGGAGCCATGATCTTGCAGTCTTTGTAATTCTATCATGTAAGTTCTGGCTGTTTACTGGACTGTTTTGTTTCACAAATGAAACATCTAAGTTTAAAAAATAAACAGCCTGTGCACTAGCAAACAGTTTTTCTGCTGCCAGTGATGTGGAGGGTGTTTGGTAACTGATTATCCCCATAATCTGGAAGCAAGAGAGGAGCTTCTTTTTAAAACATGCATATATTATTTTGAGACTTCTATCAGATTTTTAGTCAAACACATTCTATGCATCTTCCACTTCTGTGGGGGATCTCCTGTCTTAGAGGCTCCTAAATACAGGCATTTAAGCAGTTGTGTGTTTCCCAGTGTATCCTGTGCACTGTGTTCAGAAAAGGATCTAATGTATAAGCACCAACAGCAGGAGTGACACCTTAACCTAATTTTTCCCCTTTAAGATATCAGCCGCTAAAGGACAGGGCACTGGACTGGAACTCAGGAGATCTGGGCTCTACATCAGATCTGCCAGTAACCGTCTGTGACGTTGGACAGTTCACTTCCTCTTTCTGGCCCCCATCTTGTCTCTTGACTAAAAGCTCTTAGGCGCTGGGAATATCTTTCACTCTGTGTACAGTGCTTAGTGTGATGGGGCTCTCATCTCACATGGAAACTCTAGGTGTGGTACCATAATACAATTAATAAAACCCTATTTTATTAAATATAAAATAAAAGAATTGTGACCAGAAACTGAATCAGTTTTATTTATCAGTAGAGGTGAAGTGATGGTGGTGCAGAGCTTTGCTGGTTTAATTTTCCACGTTATAGTACATCAGGGCCCCTTGTTGTCACTGTTTAATTACAGAATGTAATGTACAATACTTCGGCAGGGCTAAAATGTATGGTTTTATCCAGGATGATTAAATATTGAAGCAACACAGTCGAAGTTGGTAAGCTTAAAATTAGATCTAACAGCTCTTGTTTTGGTTTTCAGGTATATGCACCGAGTAGAATTTCTGTAAATCTCACTAACACTAGAAGGGAGCAGTAAAGAGGTGTGATATAAAATTGCACACCCAGAGTACTGAGTGCTTGCTTTCTTTTTGCATCCCTCAGTTTGGAGGCCAGATGTACCTTTTTTCCATGATAAGAGGAAATCACCAAAAATTGATCTTCAGGTTGGCACTCATGACTGGCCCATGTAAAATGAGTTTTGTCTCACTACAGTTCCAATTCCCAGTAGAAGTGTCCATAAAAAAAGCCACAATAGCTCTAATAGACCCAATTTCTGGAGCACTCCTCAGAGTGGCCAAGATTGACTGGATTGGAGAGACCAAGCCCCTAGAGATTGTCCGGCCAAATAAAGGTTCGGACACATTGACAGGAAACTTTGCTCGGCCGCGGTTGTAGCTATTCATTGTGGTTTAAGAGAACTTTGGTCTCTAGGGTGGGATTTCTAATTTAGCATATTTCACAAAATTCACATTAAAATTAATATTCTAGTAGATTTAATGTGGGTCCTGCCAACCTTGACAACATCACTAAAATTTCTAACAAGTGTGTTTATCACAGCCTGGTTGACCCTGCTGGTGATTCTGATATTGCATCAGAGAGAAAAAAGCAATGAATGTTTGACGGGAAACTGACCCCTCTCTGAGAGAGGAGGGCATGTTTTGCTTTTACACCTTTTCTTTGTGTTTGACTCTGTTCTGTCTTGTTAACATTGTTAAAGAAAGCAGTGATAAGCTTCTCTTGCTAAACCATGTAAGCTGTAAATTCACTTTGATTTAACATATCGAACTATGTGCAATTGTAAATAGCTGGATTCATTCTCTACCCCATCGTGCAATAAGACTGAATAATTCTCAATGTCTGTTTTGGCATAATATTTTCAAATAGCAAGCATTTAATCCTATTCCCTTGCTTTGTCCATCCATTACATTAGCTGTATCCCAGAATACATAACCCATTAAAGAAAAAAATGTGGTCTGAGCATAGGATAGACTTCTGGAACTCTTTCTTTCTGTTCCCTGCTTTGCCAATGATTGCCATTCTCCCCGTACCTGTTTTCCTGTCTACAGAATGGCAATACTTGCCTATTTCAGAAGAGGGATGGAAAGTTTATTCTGTATAAGCACTTTATAGATGCAATTTTTATTAATTTGTAAATCTCAGCTGACTTTTTAAAATGAACATATCTCTGTTTATAATGTTAGTTGTGTATTTGCATAATGGGACTCTTACAAAGATTCTTCTAGGCCCCCTACAATTTGATTCCTTCATTTAGGAAATGTTCCATCATGCAGGAAGTTCTGATCTCCTTCTTGTAAGTAGTGGTATGTTATGAGTAAATCTTTTGTATGAGTGTCAATTTGTAAGGGAAGAAATTAAATATTCATGTACTCCTCGGTGCGTGGCTTTAGGCTTTAAGATCACAGACAAAAAAGGGAAGTTGCATTCTTAAATATAGTAATCCATAATTGTCTCAAGTTGCTACTGAGGAGATGTAACCATTTAGTAATCTGTTTCTAGGCACAGAACCTTGGAAAATCTAGATAAGAGATCTCTTTGTAAAACACCAACTTAAAAAATCACATGAATGCAGCGGTAGTGATCTCTATTACTACTTATGGCTCCTGTAGAGACATCAACAGGCTGTTTGGTGCTCTTTGAACTATGTTTCCCCTTATGTGTTACCTTTCTCAACACCAGTGATTTTTCAGGTACTTGTGAAATATCCATACACCATGTGAGACTAAAATGTAAAGTTTGATTTAGAGTTCTGTAGATTTTGTTCTGTTGTCAGAAAGCATTATTTCATGGTTACAGCCATTATTCTACACTACTATATTTTTTAAAAAGTGTATATTTTTAATAGCTCTTCCCCAGGTTGCTAACATGATGAGAGATTGTTAAAACTGAAAGAACTTTTAAACTCTGATTTCCACTCCACCATTGCTATATTTCCTCTCTTCCCCCTCTCTCCCCCCCCGCATTTTTACTCCGGCAGTGAAACCAGCTTAGTCAGTTCCCTGATCTTCTGTCTCCATCTCTCATGTCAATTTGTGTCATTTATAGTAACTTTCATTTTCTGGTTCTCATGTGCTAGCCGTGATCTGTGACATTTAAGTTGCAAACACATCAGGATAAAGTTGAAATTGCAGAATGTTTATAAATTTGTAGGAACATTTCTCCTATGAATAAACTTAGTAAAACCATTTTATTCAGGATCTAAACAGGCAACCTAAATTACCTGACAATGTTGTGTTATCTGTAGTAATATTTAAAATTAGGATTGTGTAAGCATGTCTCTTCCTTTAAGGTTTAAATTCTCTAACATTCAGAGAGATGCTTCAGAACTACATGGCACTGGAAATCCTTACATTTACCTAGGCAGAAAGGCTCCTTATTCTCTGGAGATTTTAATGTTTCAAATGAGTAAATCAGAGCTTGCCTGGAGGTTCAGTATTTAAGTACCTGGATATTTTAGCCATCTGTAGTAGAAACTGGATTGAAGTTGGTTTGTCTCTGCTCTGGAATTAATTTTTATACCACAGCAGCTGGCTTCTGGAATACTGTGCACCCAAACCAGCATGTATTAAGTGCAAAATTTGCTTTCTGATGTCAACCTTCATCTTTCATGTTGTGAAAGAATGTACAGTTTTTGCAGCATGTCAGCCTAAAGGGCAAGTGCTTGTTACAAACTTTAATCCAAGCCATACTGCTTGTTGTCATAACAGATTATCTTCCAACTCTCAGAATCATCAAGGCAAACTTGATATCACTTCTCCCATGTTGGACAAATCAGCTGCTTAACAGTCAGTTTGCCAACCACAGGATGATATAAGTATATTCTCTTTAAAACGTTTATCTTCAGAGCTTCCTTGGCAAGCTAGCCTGGAGTATTTCCCTGGCCTTAGTAAGGCTGTTGTGTCAATTTGATATTGGTCTGTTCCTCAGTGACACTGAGGCACTTGTTCAGTGAGACTGTTCAAAGCAAGCTTGTGAAACTTCTTTCAGCCCCCAGGGGGTTTTGAGTTTTTCCTGTTTGGGGCTTTTTCATTTCTTCTAGCATCTTTGTCACATGAATATAACACGTACTCAGAAGTTTGGGTTTTTCCCCCCATACTAGAAACATTAGAGACTAACTAATATTCAACACACTTGATATAACGGTCAGCAAAGACATGATGATCTCCAGTTTAGGTTGCAGGTGGGACAGCTGTAGAGATACTGTCCATCTGTTTGTGCTTAGCTGCTCTGAAAATGAGTGCTCTTGCTTTGGTTTCTGCTGACAGGGAGGAAGGAAGGAAAAGCTGCCCCCACCCAATGCAGAGTTGGTTTCAGTTGAATGAGATCTCATCTGTCAGTTCTCCAGCTCAAGCCTAATATAGAGAAATGTGTGCTGTGGCTTTCCCCCACTGGTGAAATTGGCCAAGATAAGATCTGATGCTGCTTATGGAACTAGGTTGTTCTTAAGGTTCTACTTGAAATCAGCTTTTTGGGTTTATTTTAAGATGGGTGAACTTGAGTGCCTGTTATTAAATGAGGATATTGATATAACAGGCACCACAGAAACTTGATGGAATGATGATCATCAATGGAACACGGTAATACTAGCGTATCAAATGTATAGGAATGACAAAGTAGGTCACGCTAGTGAGGCAGTGGCACTCTGTGAAAGAGAGCATAGTCAAATATAGTAAAAATCTTAATTGAATCAAACACAGAATCTCTATGGATAGGAATTCTATGCTTGAATCTGAGTATAGCAATATATTACTGACCACGTGACCAGGATGGTGACCATGATTGTGAAATGTTTGGAGACTAGAGAGGCTACAAAATCAGAAAACCAATAATAATGGGGGATTTCAACTATCCCCATATTGATTGGGAACGTGTCACGTCAGGATGGGATACAGAGATGAAAATTTCTAGACATCATTAATGACTACTTCTTGGAGCAGCTAGTCCTGGAACCCACAAGGAGAGAGGCAATTCTTGATTTAGTCCTAAATGGTGCACAGGATCTGGTCCAAGAGGTGAATGTAGTTGAACTGCTTGGTAATAGCAACCATAAATGTTAATTAAATTTAACATCCTTGGGGAAAATACCAAAGAAACCCACTACAATAGCACTTAACTTCAAAAAGGGGAACACAAAAGTGAGGAGGCTAGTTAAATGGAATTTCAAAGGAACAGTCACCGGAGTGAAATGCCTGTAAGCTGCATGAAACCTTTTTAAAAACACTGTAATAGAGGCTCAAACTATACGTATACCCCCAAATAAAAGAGAAAACAGGAAGGAGCGCAAAAAAAAAGCCACCTTGGCTAAACAACTGAGTAAAAGAAGTGGTTAGAGATAAACAGACTTCTTTTAAAAATTGTAAGTCCGATCTGACTAAAGAAAATTGAAAGGAATCATAGAATTATAGGACTAGAAGGGACCTTGAGAGGTCATCTAGTCCAGGCCCCTGCACTCATGGCAGGACTGCACTCTGGCAAATCAAATGTAAAAATATAATTAGGCAGGCCAAAAAAGAATTTGAGGAGCTACTAGCAAAACACACAAATTAATAGCAATTTTTTTTAAGTACATGAGAAGCAGGGAACCTGCCAAACAATCAGTGGGACCACTCAACGATCGAAATGCTAAAGGAGCATTCAAGGAAGACAGGGCCATTGCAGAGAAGCTCAGTGAATTCTTTGCATTGCTATTCACTGCAGAGGATGAGCGAGTGAGATACCCAGACCTGAACCATTCTTTTTAGGTGACAAATCTGAGGAGTGGTCCCAGCTTGAGGTGTCAGTAGACGAGGTTTTGGAACAAATTGATAAATTAAACAGTAATAAGTCACCACGACCAGATGGTATTCACCCAAGAGTTCTGAAGGAACTCAGATACGAAATTGCAGAACTACTAACTGTGGTATGTAACCTATTGCTTAAATCTGCCTCTGTACCAGATGACAGAAAGATAGCTAATGTAATGTTGGTTTTTTTTTTAAAAAAAAGAGACTCCAGAAGCAATCCTGGAGATTATAGGCTGGTAAACTGAATTTCTGTACTATAGTTTCAACCAATTTGCCTGTTACTGAACAGAATTATCAGACACTGAGATGAACACAGTATGTTGGTGAAGAATCAACATGGCTTTTGTAAAGGGAAATCATGCCTCACTAATCTATTAGAATTCTTTGAGGGGTTCAACAAACTTGTGGACAAGGGTGATATAGTGTACTTAGACTTTCAGAAAGTCCAATGTCCCTTGCCAAAGGCTATTAAGCAGTGTAGGTAGTGTGGGATAAAAGGGAAGGTCCTCTCATGGATTAGTAACTGGTTCAAAGAGAGGAGAAACAGGATAGGAATAAATGGTTAGTTTTCACAGTGAAGAGAAATAAATAGCAGGATCCCCAAAGATCTGTATTGGGGCCAGTGCTGTTCAACGTATTCATAAATTATGTGGGAAAAGGGGGGAAAATCGTGAAATGGCGAAGTTTGCAGATGATATGAAATTATTCAAGATAACTATCCAAAGCTGACTGAGAAGAGTTAACCAGTTTTGTGAGATCCTTTTGTGACTGGGCAACAAAATGGCAAATGAAATTCACTGTTGATAAAGCAAAGTAATGCACATTGGTAAACATAATCCCAACTATAAATACAAAGTGACAGGTTCTACATTAGCTGTTGCCACTCAAGAAAGAGATCTTGGAGTCATAGTGGATAGTTCTCTGAAAACATCTGCTCAGTGTTCACTAGTGGTCAAAAAAGCTAACAATTTAGGAACCATTAGGAAAGGAATAGATAAGACAAAATATCATAATGCCACTATATAAATTCATGGTGCACCTTGAATACTGTTTGTCCCATCTCAAAAATATTAGAGTTGGAAAAAGTACAGAGGAAAGCAACAAAATTTATTAGGGGTTGTCATAAATATAAAGGGAAGGGGGAAAGGGTCTGATGCAGATAAAATCCTCTTACCAGTAAAGGGTTAAGAAATGCAGGTAACCAGACCGACACCTGACCTGACCGGCATCTGACCAATAAGGGGACAAGATACTTTCAAATTTTGGGAGGGGGAAAGCTTTGTGTGTGGGTCTTTGTCAGACTCGGAGTGATCTTGGAGTCAGAAGGAACCAGTCATCTTTTCATCAAATCCTCACTTTTCTAAAGTAAGTTTAGATAGCATAGCGAGTAGATTTCTGTTTATTTTTGCTTGGTACGTTCCCTGTGTGAGAGGGAGGGGTTATTCCTTTTTTTCCCTGTAACTTTAAGGGTTTGTCCAGAGGGGGAATCCCTCTGAGTTTGGAAATTGAGTACCCTGTAAAATAGTTACCATCCTGATTTTACAGAGCTGATTTTACCGTCTTTGTTTTAATAAAATCCTTCTTTTAAGAAGCTGACTGTTTTCTATGGTTTTTAAAACCCAGGGGGTGGGTTTTTAGATCACTGTGTAACCAATTGGTTAGGAGATTATTCTCAAGCTTCCCAGGAAAGGGGGGTATGGGCTTGAGAGGGTGGGTATTTTGGGGGGAAAGATAAACTTCAAGTGGTTTCCTTTCCTGGATTCCTGTTTAAAACACTTGATGGTGGCAGTGGGAGAAGCATTTCTCAGGGTGCAGGGAATTTTGTACCTTGGGGGTTTTAACCTAAGCTGGTAAAAATAAGCTTAGGAGCTCTTCATGCGGGTCCCCACGTCTTTACCCTAGAGTTTAGAGTGGGGAGGGAATCCTGACAGGGGTATGGAACATATGAGAAGAGATTAAAAAGACCAGGACTGTTCATCTTAGAAAAGAGACAACTAAGGGGCAATGTGATAGAGGTCTATAAAATCATGAATGGTGTGGATGAAGTGATTATGAAAGTGTTATTTAACCCTTCACATAACATATGAACTAGGGGTCACCCAATGAAATTATTGGGCAGCAGGTTTAAAACAAACATAAGGAAATATTTCACACAACACACAGTCAGCCTATGGAACTTGTTGCCGGGGATGTTGTGAAGGCCAAAACTATAACTGGGTTCAAAAAAGAATTTAAATAAGTTCATGGAAGATAGGTCCATCAATGTCTATTAGCCAAGATAGGGAGGCAACCCCATGCTCTGGATGTCCTTAAACCTCTTAACTGCCAGAAGCTGGGACTGGATGACAAGGCATGGATTACTTGATTAATTCCCATGTTCTGTTCGTTCCCTTTGAATCATCTGGCACCAGCCACTGTCAGAAGACAGGATACTGGGCTAGATGGACCATTGTTCTGATCCAGTATCACCATTCTTATGTTATTCCCAAACACTCTCAGTAAAGTCTAGATGATTAGTGCCCTATAAAAGGTTTTATGACATACCATCTTCTCCTTCCATCTCGTTTGTAGTGTGTGCTGTATTTATGGAGTTTAAAGATAAATCATCCCAAAACGCTGTTCCTGCTTCGAGGGAACCATGAGTGCAGGCACCTTACAGAATACTTCACCTTTAAACAGGAATGTAAGTATGCCCAATTCTCCTCAGTAATGACGTAGATGCGCTAGCTCGACCTGGCCAGGTCAGGGCTCTCAGTCCTCTATTGGGCCTGCCTTGGATGGCCCAGCTGACTTTGGCAAATGTTTCTGCACCTAGCTGTCCTCTTGTTTCCAATATTCTAGCACGTTGCTTTAAATGCTGTTCACTATTTTGGGTTGAACCAATCCTATGGAGTACTGAACATATGCTAAAGTAGCATTTGAGTTCTCTTGGTAAAAGGAATATGAATGCAGATAAAAGGAGTGCAAGCCCATCTCCTGTGTTCCTGTCTTACTGACAAATGGTTGCATGTGAAGTCCCCTTCTCCCCACCCCCTCCCTCCAGCTTCTAGACCCAGCACCCTATAATTACTGCCAAGTGACTTTCAGTTCGGTTTGTGCAGCTGGAATTGGTGATTACAGCTGGAAGAAAATAAAGGACTCTTCCTAGTGTTTGTACTGGGCGAATCATTACCTCCAAGATAATTTTATTTTAGTTAAATATAGTATTTATAACTTTTTAAAGTATGTGAATCTAGTGCTGGTGAAAGGTCAAGTGGCATGCCAGCCCTGGAGACTGAAATCCTCTCTCCACACAGCAAGCATAGCTGAGGCAGCAGTCGTGTGTGCTTTGACCCTGACCTGAAAGAGTCGTCTCTAGAGGACAGGCTATAGTTCAGTTCTGTGGCTCAGACTGCTGTCAGGGGGGTAAAGTGTGACAGGAACATACCTGTTTATTCAGAAATGAGCTGAGTCATCAGCTTGCTTCATGCTGTCCACTGAAGAGCCATCTGATGGTGGTCATTATTGCTCCCTACTGAGCTCGGCTGGATTTGAGCCAGTGATCTAGAGGTTAAAGGTTCTGTATTCTGTTCCCAGTATCCCCTGTTGAAAAGCATAATAAACAAAAACTGCCTTTTCTCTTCCTCTCCCATAAATGTTTCACTACAGAAGCTTTTTTGAGCCACAGAAATAAGGAAGGGAGAAAATGAAAAATTCAGTTATTTCCAAGGCATGGTTGTGATAAAACATCATCTAAGATGGCTGCCAGACATGAGACCATGTGTACTTTGATGTGGTGATCTCCTAATGTGGCTACATGGTGTTGTAGGGTCTTACTACTTCAGTAGCACCTGATGGGGGCCCGTTTCTGAATCTATCTGGCAGCTTGTTGTGAAAGCTTAGTTTCTGCTTTTAGGAAACCCAGATCAATTCTGTGACACTGAAAACCTTCCTAGCCTATCTGTTAAAACAAGCAGCAAAAGACATCAGATTGCAGATCATTAATGGTTAAACCAGCAGGTGGCTGGACACACTGCTGCTTAGAACGGCACCTCCTGTTGTATCCATAAAAAGAAATCTAAAACATTGGCTTTTAGAATGCATTTTAATGTGGAGATTGCTGAATGTAACTTATTATTATTATTATTATTATTATTTTTGAGCCATTTGGGCCAACTCAGCACGCTAAATAAGAGAACTTTTTCTCAGTGGCTTCTTTTGGGGGAAGGAACCAGATCACTTTGTGTTCTAATCCAATCAGGTCTCAGGCGAAAAAGGTTGGGTCAGGTCAGTACTCAGATAGGAGCCCTTCAAATAACACAAGTTGCAGGGAATGGTGCTGAAAGTGCACTGAAGGGCTCTTTTCTCTCTGAATCAGTAATGAACTAGTGCCTCAGCATGGTGAGAGAACTGCTACTAGTTGATTGTCCCTCTGACATCAGACTGAGGCATAAAGCTGAGAGCCTGACCATATGTGGACATTAAAGATTATATGCTATTTCTTGTAAGACTTGGTGTGTTAACCCCTGGCATCCCGGTCAAATTCTAGCTCCTTAGCCTCCCTGAGTCTCCCTTGAAGCACTCGTATCCAACTGAAACTGCAATTCCTGATCTAAACTGTTACATGGCATTGCTGTGCCAAGTTAAACAGCTGTTGCAGTTCCTAGTGTATAGTCTGCATAGTAGCTGAAGCTTGTAAGATTCTTTGGGGTCCTTTGAGATGAAAGGTGCAATATGAATGTAAGATATTTACATGATTTTATTAGTAAACCAAGTTCTTTCTAACCCTTGGCAAATGCTGAGGCGCCTCTTGCAGAAAGTTCTTGGTATGGAGGTTAACATGCACTAGGATAAATGAATTTCTAAGCTTGAAGGGAGAAGATTAAAGTAAAAGTTCCTAACTGGGGCCACACTGGAAGCCTTTTGACTGTCAGGGTCATTTAAGTATTTTCTGAGACAGCTCCATTAATGTGCTAGAGGAAAGCTTTGCTTAGAGTGTCATAGGTGTAGACTGTTTCTATTTCACCATCTATATTCGCTTCCTAGAATCTCTCTGACAATGCTCCTACAGATCAAGGCCTTTGCTGCCAGTTCCTGTAGTATGTTAGTCTGAATGCACGAATGGTCTGGAACCATTTCATTCAACTTGATCAACCCACACTGGGTAGAAGATAAACCATCTTCTCTGTCTCCTGCCTGCTCTCCCCATTAGGTCGAATCAAATATTCGGAGCGAGTGTATGATGCATGTATGGATACATTTGACTGTCTTCCTCTTGCTGCCCTCCTAAACCAGCAGTTCCTGTGCGTCCATGGAGGACTGTCTCCAGAAATCACATGTCTAGATGACATTCGGAAAGTAAGTAATCTCACTCGTCATTCACTCTGACACTTTATTGGGCACTTGTATTACTAGGGTTCGATTTTTAGTTGCATACTCACACAACCCATCTCTGGTGGACATGAGTTATTGCTTCCTCTGGACTCTTGGATTGTTGAAGTTTGGTCTTAATAGGGCTTTCTTTGATCCCTTTCCTGAAAGGGATTGTCTGCAGTTTAAGCATCAGGTTCGATACCCTCCTGGGAACCCAAGATCCCAGCAGGAACAAATCAGCTTTTTTTCTTTCTGAGCTAAAGAGATTGAGTCCCAAGCAGTTCAGTGTGCGTGGGCCTTTTGGACAGTATGTTTAAAAAGCCAAAGCCCTGTCTATTGCATGGACATTACAGCTCCTTAGTCCTTTTTATGGAGCGTTCTGTACACTGGTTAACAGCCTTTGCACCCCACAGGTGGCTGCTGTATATCAGTAGTTTGATCTTTACTGAAAAACATGCTATGCACGTTTGATATTCCTCCATTTTATCTGCTGTTTCTGATGCTTCCCCCATATATCTTGACAGCATCATGGTCTGTAGTTCTGCAGCACAGCTCAAGCTACTTTGAGTGTTTGAGGGTAATGGATCACACACTTTTCTTCCTCTCTCCCACCTCATCCTTAGTTCTCTCATGCAGCCAGAGCTGGTTGGTTGCAAGGGCCTGACAGATTGTCCCGAAATTGGGCATTCAGTCAGCAAAACTCCAGGCTAATTTAAAGGTCTTCGGGTCGGTTAATATGACTTGGTTCCAGCTCTTCTTCCTAAATTGCTACTTGGTATCTTGTCACTGGTATAGTTTGCATTTTTAAGTCTGCAGTATGTTTTTTGTTATTGTATAGAATTTACTTTTTCTGCCACCATGTAACAAGTTGTTAACATCCTTGATGCTGACTGCATTAAATTTCTGTAGACACTTTGGGTGTAGGCAACATTCTCTATTGGTTAGACCAGGGAGCTTAAAGTCAGATCATAGATGCTGTTTCTCCTACAGTGAAGATCTCTTCTGAATGTTTTAAGCGAGAAGGGAAAGCTGGCAGGGGCAGAAAGCCAGGCAACTCATGAGCATCCAAGTGGTGACCAGATGGCTGCCACTCAGACCTTGCTCCCCAGAAGATGGAAAAAGGGAAGGGAGGAAGCTCAGATCTGTTAAGTAGACTCAGTTTTGGTCTCAGTAAGAGAGATGTCCAAAGATCTAATCCTAATTCATTCGAACTAGCCCATCTCCAGAGCTCTTCTGCTTAGGAGCATGTGCCCCTTGGTTACAAAGCCACTTGATTTCCACAATTGTCCTCATTTTGTGTGCACCTTCCAGTTAGACAGGTTTAAAGAGCCTCCAGCCTTTGGTCCGATGTGTGACCTACTCTGGTCTGATCCATCAGAGGATTACGGCAATGAGAAGACGCTAGAGCATTTCACTCACAACACTGTTCGCGGCTGCTCCTATTTCTACAGGTAAGCAGAGTTTCAGTGGTGCTCAGATGAACTATGGCTTCTGACTTGCCCTGGGTAGTGTTTAAAAGTGAATGGAGAGATGGAGTGAAATCCGATTGTTGTGTTAAATGCCCCTACTTACCAGGTTCTTGGGTTGTCTGTGTTAGCACAGAAATACATGAACTTGCTTTAAAGCTGTTTTTCCACTATGGGAAATCTACTTGGGTGGTACCTGACTCCCTGAAGCTGCCCCACTTGATGAAATCGCAAGTATCCAAGGTTGTAATGAGACTTCTGGTACCTATTATGGTGCTTTTGGAGAGACTTTCAGGGACCAGAAGGTATCGGGGATTTCAGAAGGAAATAAATAATTTTAAAAGAGAATTTTCTATACTTTAGTCCTTGCAACCTGACTGGTTGGGATTTAGCACAGGAATCCAGACTGACTGCTGTTTCCAATGTGCTTTGTGACGAATCTTTAAAAGATGGCACTGTACATAGTTGTGGCCTTATTTCAGAGGTGCTGAGCGCTTGCAGCTTTCATTGGCTTTGAAGGGTGTGACTACACTGCAGCTGGGAGTGAGCCTCCCAACCTGGGTAGAGAGACTTGGGACTGCAGGGCCCTAGCTAGCATGCTAAAAATAGCATTGGGAATGTTGCTACACTGGCTGAGGATTGCACTAGCCACCTACGCGCGAAGCCAGAGGATCAGGTGGGTCCGAGCTCGGCGGCTAGTGCAAGCCTCTGCTGGTGTAGTAACATTCACACTGCTGTTTTTAGCACGCTAGCTTGAGCCATGCAAGAGTCAGTCTGCCAGCCAGGGTTGGGGGCTCACTCCCAGCTGTAGGGGAGACCTATCCAAAGATGCTCAGCACATCTGAAATCAGCCCACAACTAGGTGCAGTGCTATCATTTAAAGATTAATTTGCAAAGCTTACGAGATCATTAACGCTCTGTGTTCTCATTTCTCCTGCCTCCCCAGAGGAGGGAGGATTTTTGTCTTTGCTACCTACTAATGGATTTAAAACTCTTCTTTTTAGTTACCCTGCTGTCTGTGAATTTTTGCAAAACAATAGTTTGTTATCTGTAATCCGAGCTCATGAAGCCCAGGATGCCGGGTAAGTGCTGCAGTGCTAGGACTGTGCAAGAACGTTTGTTTTTTCAGTTCTTCTACTCTTAACAAGACCAGAATGCTAACACCATGCCCTGCCTTCTAGGTACCGAATGTACAGGAAGAGCCAGACAACAGGCTTTCCATCGCTAATCACAATCTTCTCTGCACCAAATTACCTAGATGTGTATAACAACAAGGGTAAGGCTGGCAAGGCCACCTCTCTGCAGTTGTTTTGGATGCCAGTGCTCTTTTAATGTTAACCCTTAGGAAACCCCTCTCCAACTTCCTCCTCCTGTTTTGTTAGCAATAGCCCCAGCTCACTCCATTCTTCTCATTTGAATGAAACTTCTTCCACTTCCCTAGGTGTACGCACAGCCTGTGAGCCAGAACATGCTAGCCACTGAGCCAACTGCATCATGCTAGCTGCTGTGTGCTGCTACCCCTCCTCTTCCAGCCTGGCCTGACCTGCTGCTATGATTCTACTCCCACTCATCTGGTTCTCCGCTTTCAGGGGGAGGTGGGTGTCAGGGAAGTGACAGCTGGGGAAAGAAGTGGGACAGCTCAAAACAGGCTCCTCAAGATCCCTGAAGTTAGTATGACCTTTTATCTGCCACAGTGGTCTGATGGAAGCCTAGGTGTCCGTTTGACAAAAGCTTGTAAACTCATAGTGAAGGTTATACTCTGTGTATGACTTGACCCTATCCCAACCCATGTGTTGCATTCCCAGTGAACAAAGGAATAAACAAACCATGGAGTTAGTAGCTTTGGTTCTGAATTTCTTTCCTTTAGTCAGTTCAACTTAGATACTTTAGCATCACATTATTTTCCTTTTTTGGATGATGGTGCTGAATGAAAAGTAGCTCTGCTATTAGCAGGCATTGCAGCTGCATTCAAATGGGCAGCAGATTGTTGTGGCATTGCTTACTGAAGTTACGCACTGTTTCATTGACATCATCCGGTCAGTGGTCCACAGGACACACTATAGCTAGAAGCGTTTGACATATGTAAACACGAAAGAGGAGGAAGAAAATTGTTCAGAGTAGTCCATGGTGGTTATAAATACAAATAATGGGATGAAAATGAGCAAAGGTAAAATTTAGGCTGAGAGCAGGAACTCTTTCCTAAGAGCCTGATCTGCAGGGCAGAGGAATAGGAGGAGGAGTTGGTGAACTTGAAGAGGAGTTGGTGGCAATCACTTAATTACTCTGGACACAGCCCTAGTGTACGCTTCAGAGGGAACAAGCTTAAACTGCTTGGCCAAGAGTACTTAATAGGCCTTCACCTCTGATTCCGATATCTGTGGGAATGTCATCTTGTACCATGTCATCAGGGGCCCTTAAATGATTATTGACATGCTTTGGGAAAGGGAGCATTGCTGTGAAATTAGAACCACACTGAGGACTAAAAGCAGCTGCTAATCTTGTTTCTAAAACTAAAAGCTAAAGCATTTTTCTTGGTCTAAACTGGACTAAGTAGCAAACTTAAACAAGACCCCTTCTTTCCCACTCTGATCCAGAAATGGCTTACTTTAACTGGCTATTAAAGTGTCCCCCTCTAAAATGACAGCTTGCATGCTGTTACAACTAAACTGTCAAGTTACAAGCCCTGGGGGAACGACATACATGCTGGTAATGGCAACTCACCAGTAATGGTGACTGCCGCTGTAACATGCAGTTGCTGTCCATGTTCATAAACTTTAACCCCTCTGATATTAAATAAGGAGTGAGGGAAACTTTCCACCTATCTTTCTAACCTTTACTTAGGATCCAAGAGTTTCGAGTTCATGGTTTCTTTGAGGTGACCGTTTGAGGCTTCTGAGCAGAGTGTACTTTTTCTTTAGAGTCTCATTATATTGTCCTGAGTTGCTATTTGGAAGATGAGCTATTGTGAAATGTCTAAAACTTCATGCCCTGTAGTTGATAAACTGAAAATACCACTTAAGCTTCTTAATTCTAGATAAGTAGTAGTTTGGTGCTGCACAAATTGAACTAGTTGTCATTGTTTGATCACTAATGCTCAGTGCTGTACGAACCTAGAGGGAGATAGTCTTTGAGCCTCAGAGCTCCCAGTGCCTGCATACACACATTCTCTCTTTATATTCTTTTTTAGCTGCTGTGCTGAAATATGAAAACAATGTCATGAACATCAGACAGTTCAACTGTTCTCCACACCCCTACTGGCTTCCAAACTTCATGGATGTCTTCACATGGTCTTTACCTTTTGTAGGGGAAAAGGGTAAGAAAAATAAAGCATTCAGATTTCTGTTTGGCCTAAACAGTGACAGATCATAGCACTGTATGTGTTAACAGCTCCCTGAGGGTAACTAAATATCCATAAATATCAAATCAAGTGATTATCTAGGAAGTTTTTTAATATGTGGTGCAGATTGGCAGTGTAAAATGACATTGATAAGTAGTTCAGACTTATCGTGACCTATTGTACAGTAGTAGAACTCTGATGGCTAAAGTTCCTCAGATTTTAAGTTTCTTTGGGGGGAAAAAAAAAAGTCTGCTTTGCCATTACCAAGAAGTTAAATAAAATGGTCCCTGTTTCACAATATTTTTGTACTGATGAACCAGCCCTGATTAGGTAATTCCCCCAACTGTGCTGACATCTTCCATGGTACACAAAGAAAGAGGTAAATATCACGTAGATGTGTGACCCATTAGAAAGAGCATTCACCACAGATTTAATAAGGTACGGCTGCCTAAAAAAACCCAGATTTTGCCAAAATTCCAGCTTCTTAACAAAGGAGCGCTGTCCTCTCTCAGCCAGTCTAGATTCTCATTCAGGGCTTTAGGTTTTGGGGATAGCTTAAAGGTCTAAAATGTTTCTGCTATGGAACCAAAGGTTGAAATCCCAGAAGAGCCAACATTCCTTGAAACAGCTGGAGTATTATGCAGTTTTTGTGGGATGGGGGGGAGTTAAGGGGGATTGGGAAGGGACCTTAACTGAGACCCAATCTCTTCTGCATGAACACTGTGGGTACCCCACTCCCTGACCAGTTCCCATGCAGTTGTGCAGAATTCTGTGCAATGCTCAGATTGCACCCACCTCTGTGACAGAGGATCTAATCAAACGTGTTTTGGGATCCTTTGCAATGAAAGACGTTGCAGAATGTAGCTATAAAATATCTTTTTGGGCTCTGTCTTCAAATGTGTAAATGACTGATATCAGTGGTTCAATCCAGCTCACCCTCTCAACTACCCTCCCCCCTTGAGCAGTGTGAGCGCCAGCCCCCTCTAATCTTCCAACCTATTTGTCACTACTTCTTGCAGTCACAGAGATGCTGGTTAACATCCTCAACATATGCTCTGATGATGAGTTGATTTCAGATGGTGATGAAACTTTGGAAGGTAACAACCTTTATTACAAGTTGGGCTGTTAACAGTGGTGAGTGAATGGTTTAAAGCTAAGTTAAGAGACATTGACATCCACTTTAGAACTAAATACCAAACTTTGTCCCTTTGCAATCCAGTGACAGTGAAGTGCATACAATTGTATTTATTTGTGGCAATGTATTCCTCACTAGATATTCTGAAGAATGATTTCCTGGCATTACCAGGTCATGGGATTATTCCCCAAGTTATTTTTTCTGACTCAAACATTTGAGTATTACCCAATTTACTGGTGCAGACAGTCTTTCCGCTGCTACTCTGCCCTGCTAGATCTAAACTTTAACACTCAGGCACTGGGCCAATTTGTCCTCCTTCATACTAGCTCCAGAAATAACTAATTATTTGGTCCTGATTAGTGATTTTTTGAAGTGATGATGTGTGAAGGAAGCTGAATGCAGGTGGAGTAATACATACATTTTGATAAATGAAAAACTATTGAGAGAAAATAAAGTAAATGCAGCATGGAAGTAGTGGGAGAGGTATAATGTAACAAGGTGCCACTTCTGTCAACAGGTCGAGACTTTAACCCCTTCTCGCATTGAATTTCATTTTTCTCCCTCCCTCCCATGAAAATTAAATTTTTCTTCTATCTCTGTCTTCATCTCCTTGTTTCTTGGTGTCTCCTCTCCCTGAAGATCACTACATTTCAAGCTATCAGAAAGGTACCCAGCTAGAATTTGCTACAAGCTTAATTCTCACTGCCTGTGCCACCAGATTCCTTGGAGTGGATTTGAATAGCTGACTAGTTGGGGAGGCTCTCCATCCCTCTTTCAGCTTTAACATAAGCACCGTGTGTTTTTTTGTTTTTTTTTTTTTTAAACCCTGCTGCATTCCTTTAGGAACTTGAGAGATGGGGTCACATTTCTATTTGACTTCCTAATGCAGCCACCTAGTGCATGGCAGAACCATGGGTGCATGTTCGATCTCCAGTTTGGCTTGTACTGTTCTAATGTGTGATAGTGCCATTTGAAGAGTCTTAGCTGAGAAGAGATGTATCGATCCTAATCTATCAATCACCTTCCGTGCTTTTCTCCCAGTGTGTGTAGTAAAAGGGCAGTACACCTACCTCACTATATGTTTGAGTGAGGGTCAAAGCAGAGTTGCAAGGCTCCAGCCATTGACCGTGTGTGTTTATGCCAGTGGTGATGCTTGTGTGACCACTCTCCCTTCTGCAAGCACAGCCCAGCATTCCAAGGTATTCATCAGCAGTCAGATTTGTCCGTGTTCTGCCTTATCAAACTGTCTACATGGCTGAGTCATTTGTGTTGCATTCTGTGTAATGTGATTTGACCTGTCGAGTAAAGATCTGCTGCTTCAAGCAAGAACTGTGCGATCCATTCTTCTGGTGGTTCTACTCTTTCCTTAGACCTGTATTCTGTGTCATTTTGTCAGTGTTATCCTCATTTCCATTCCTACCCCCTCCCAAGAGACTGTTTTCTAGAGAACATAGCTGTGAATTTGTAATCCATGATTTCTCTTTCCTCGAGCCAGACAGATGCTGCATACTGACGTTACCTGTGGTTTTAAAAGGGGGCCAGGAAATCCTTAAACAATTTTTTTTCTTTCAAAGCAGGCACGACAGTCCGTAAGGAGATCATCAGGAATAAGATCAGAGCCATTGGGAAGATGGCGCGTGTTTTTTCAGTTCTCCGGTAAGAAGGCAACTTGAGAGTGTTTTGTGTCTGGGCTTAATGTGCAATCTGGGTACTGGGGGATGTTCCTCTGTCTGACCCGAGTGAAGGTAGTCGCATGCAGGCAGGAATCCAGCTGAGAGAGAGATCAAAACGGGGTCTGGGTTTGGGAAAATTGCTCCCATCTATCTGTGTCTGGTGCTGCAAAGCTGATGGTCAATCCTGTTCTTCAGGGACTACAAAAACCTCCATCCCATCAAAGCTAGCATCCTCATCAACAGAGAAGATTAGACCTGTAGTGGGGATTCCTCCAGATCAGAGGTTCATTTCATGTAAATAAGGAAGTATTGGGGAAGTGATTACTTTGCTGTTGGCTTTGCTGCACGTCGTCCTAGTAAATAGAGCACCTGAGCCTACAAGGTTGTATTAAACTTCCTGGTAGAAAAAGACATCAAATGTAAGCTGTCTGGATCTCCTTCAGCAGTTTACTGCCAAGATGGTACAGACCTAGGCTTGAGGGTTACCCAAAGGTAAGTATGTAGCATTCCCCTATGAGGGAAGGAATATTTTGGTGAGCATGCCTCTGACTGTAACCCTCTTCCCTAAATGCTGGCTTTGGTAAGAGTAATCCATCCTTCTGCATCCTTTTTTCAGAGAGGAGAGTGAGAGCGTGCTGACTCTCAAGGGCCTGACTCCCACAGGTACTCTGCCACTGGGAGTCCTCTCAGGGGGAAAGCAGACTCTACAGACTGGTGAGTACATGCGAAATAACCCTTTCAATGAGCTCCATGCACAGTGTATCTCGTGCTCGAGTTTTACACATGTACGTAGGTGCTTCTCGACGTGTGGCTTGGGACGCCTGAGGGAGCCACCGGCACTTGTTTGAAGGAGTCAAGATTCTCTATTGGCCATTTCTGGTGTTCTGCTGAAGCAGAGCTGGCACGGAGATATCTGGCCTTCAGGTGCCATCATAAACCATTGTGCCAGTTCCTACTGTTTCACCCCATGGGAATGGGGGCAAAGGATTCTCGAGAGGACCATTGTGTGGGCTCATAGGAGGGAAAGCTTGAGAACTCCTGGTATAAACTGATACAAACTGAGGTGGGGGTACAGGGTCTTTTCTAAGATACTAGTATAATCTCGTGGTCAGTAATGGTAGCAAGGGTTGAGACTGAACAGCATCAGGCTTCAAGCATGTGTATCATCTCTTGTTTGTTATAACAACTCTTAAGGGTTGTTCCCCCCCCGCCCCCCCTTAACATTGCCTCCAGGATGTTCTCTGCTTCAGCTACGCTGCTGCTGCTGCTGTGTAACAATGTACATGAATAGTATGATAAATGAGTCTGCTTTCTACTTCCTTTTATCAAACTAAATACCTTTGTTTTCAACCCTAATATTATGATTCCAGGAGGGGGAAACTTATGTTTTTACTTTGAAATAAGTTAGTTCTCTCAAGTCTGTTTTTAATGTTTAAACTTGGCAGTCCCAGTGACTTGGTACATTGCGTTTGAGTAGCTTTCCTGTGTGCTTGTTACTTTCTCTGTATTTTTGGCAAGTACACTTGTTGCTTCCCACCAATCAGTCTCAAATTATATTAACATTCTGAGAGCGGCACTGATCAAACCTCACATAAGTAGAGTGTTTCAGGCCACAGGGAGTAGAGATTGGCTGGTGGTCAGGGAATGAGTTATCGTAACGTGTGTCCCCAGAGGGAATCCTGTAATCTAGTGTTTTAATCCTTTCCTGCTGCCAGCCGTTCAGTACTGGCATATAATCGGCCTGCTTTCCCTTCCTATCAGCATTGGATGGTTTCCTGATGGCTCAGAAAGAGGTTTGTTCTGAGACTGTCTGTCTTTGATTAAATATTTCATGTGTGCGTGAGAGGAGAATTGCTGTAGGATCCTATTGGGTTTGGAGGATGTGGCATCTTCCCAAGCTTTGTAGGTTTTCTTTGTCCAAGGAGATGTGCGAGTTTACTTTACGCTCTGTCCAATGTGATTTCTGTCACACTGATTAAGCTATGGGCATGAGAATAGAAAGTCAGTAGGTGAGAGAGCAGGTGTTCACCTTGAACGTGCTCTGATGACCTTGGGATACAAAAGACTAGAGCCAGGCTTAGTCATATAGCATTGTTTTATGCCGCTCTAGTTTGAAGGATGATACATGTTATAGACGGGCAAGGTGCAAACAAGCTTAGGACACAGACTTCTGTCTATTGCTTTTTTAGGTTATTCTTCTCCCCAGAACTCCCACCTCCTCAGAGGTGAGGTGCAATGTAGACACGTCCCAAAGTTTCTAGAGAGCCATGCTTTGACCTGAAGTGAAGGATTTTGGCTTTACACAGCTTCATAGTGAGCTTTATGGTTTGATCATAATAGTGAGAGAGCTGGCAGACCAATTAGATCATTCCTGCTGCTCTTACCCTGTTCCTCCTCCTCCTCCTTCAGTCTCTGTTGACTTCCCCTCTTCTGCATGAAGTCTGAGCTTCTCACCTTCAAGGCAATTCATAACTGCATTGCTACCTGCATCTCCATGCTCAGCTCCTAAGCACCGTCCTGCTTCTTATGCCCTCCCCAAGCTTCTCTCCTGGTCATTCCTTGTCCCTCTTGTCCACTCCTAACTTCATGCTGCCTTCCATGCTACTCATATGCTTGGAACATGCACCGAATGCTCTCCTTCAAAAACCACTCTGGAAACTCCCCTGTCCTGTCATGCGTTCCACAGATAACGGCCACACCGAGCTGTGAGCATTCGGTGTTGTATTGGATCATCTTGTGCCCTCATTGTCAGGCCGGGGAGGCTTGGGCGTTGGTTCGCTCCCCTTCTCACCGTCTCTGAGCCTTTTACAGATCTTTAATAACATGAGATTAACAAGAGTCAGCTAAAGATGCTCAACCCAGAGCTACAATGTTAACGCACAACGCTGCCCCTTCCTCACCCTCTATCTGGAAGCCTGAACACATGACCTGTGCATTATGCCACAAGGATTTAACCATCTCAGGCACTCTCAAGCCTAAAGGGGAAGTAGATTCCAGTCAAGGTCCCTCCATTGAAAATGCCCTGCTACCAGGTATTCTGAGAGGGGTTACTAGCACAAGCATGTTGATAATCGCAACAGTTCCAGGGGCGGAGGGAGACATGACATTGCTGAAATCTTATGGTGTCCTGTTGCTTAGTAACCCTTTTTGTGGGAGGAGTTGAAGCCAAGTAGGTTTGAAATCTCTGCCTGTGTTGCGTTCTACTTCAAGACATCAGGAGCCGAATAGCCGAGTTACTGTGCTACTCAGCACTCCACTCCCAGAAAAGGAGCCAGTCCTCTTTGCTTCCCCTCCCGTCCAAATGCCAGCCTGTTGGTTAAAGTCAGTTTCTTCTTTAAATGACAAGGGCACTTCTGCCACAGGTAGGTGTCTGCACTGCAATCTCCATGAGGCAGAGTGTTCCATCCATGGAACTCTCCTTCCCAAAGCATCACTAAGCTGAAGGCAATAGCGGGTGCCCATTAAAGGTCGGCTTTGCAAACCAATGGAAATGTGGCACTTTTCAGTCCAGGAGGTATCAGCCCCATGGCTATCATGGGGGACACATGCACCTGGCCCAGGAGGTGCTGAAAGGCCAGCCCTGTTGGTTGCTTTGTTACTTTTTTTGGACTCAGAAGTTTGACATGTATGGTGAAGTTCGTGCCACTAAGAGGAAGGAGGCTCCCAAACAGCCTGAAGCTTGAATCCTCAGCTGGACATCCCAGCTGAGTGAAATGCCCTTCTGTCTCTAGCTCCTGTCAGTCCTTCTCTGCCAACTGATCTTCATCATGGTCCTTACTGGGGCGGGAAAGGTTGTGGGTCTCTGTAATGGCAGCAATAATGTTAGTTCACTCACTCTTTTCTGTCTTCATTTTTGCATGCCACTGTTCCTCCTGTATTACAGCCACAGTAGAAGCGGTAGAGGCACGGGAAGGTATGGCTAGAATCCTGCGAGAGACTCAATCATGTTTGTCTGCTAATTTTAAGGAGCTTTATCAGCAGTATGAAAGCTTTTTACTCTTGCATCACCAAAAAGGGGGAGGATTGGCCCATTCTGGGAAAATAAATAAAATATTGGGCTACCTCAGATCTGTCTCAGCCTTAATGTGTCAGAGATGAGTTGGGATGCTTAATTTCATAAGACTGGGCTTCTGGGACTGCTGTATTTCTGTAGCAGGATCCCAGACTGAGAATTCTGGTGTCTCATCATGGTCCTAGTGTTGATTCCTGAAACTTCATCACTGGATGGCTTGTTGCTCAGCTCAGGCTGCAAGAACAGTTGACCAAAACCATATAGGAAATATTTGATTGTATTTGTTGCTATCCTGGCTCCTTAGGATCTGATCTCAGCCTTTGCCTTCCCTTCGGGTGGAGTGAGCACAATGTGGAGAGGCAGTACCCTCTCTGCAGTTAAAGTAATAATACCAGAGTAACGAAATTACTCCTTTGGAAACTTACATTCTCCTTCACAATTTCATCGGATTTACATTGGGTAAAACCACACTATTTGGAGATCACAATATCTGAAAGAATTTAATCTTTAAAAACACTTGGAGCAAAACCTTATACTTAAATCTATTGTAAAACAAACCAGCTAAATGCTTTGTGTAGGGCAGTCCCTGCAAGGAACTTGAATTACTGCAAGGTTCAATAGAAACAAAAACATACGCATCTGCAGTGGGGCTCTGTCCCATGTGTTTAGCTCCTGGTCATGCAAGATAAAATGCTTCCTTTCCGATCCAAGGATTAGCTCTTTCTCCTCTTTGTGGTGTTGCAGTGCGTGGTTTTTGTGTTGAAGTAAAACGCCCTTTGTTGATTTGTCCTCACGATTTTTTTTAGTATTATGTTTTTCAGCTTTGAAAGTGTGCTGCTATTTCACTGCATTAACTCTTCAGAATACAGGGCACATGTCTGGCCTGCAAGTTGCCCCTGCTAAACAGTATCGCAAGGGAAGTCATAAGCGAAAACCAGTGCAAATAAGCACTGGCTTTATTGGTGCTGCCGAGTAAATTGAACCAGGCCCTAGAAATTGATTTAATGAAGGATAATGCAACTCTACAGGTCACCAATATAACTTCACCAGTTCATGAGACAATAACAAAATCATACACCGATCCGCTGCTTACTTTTCTTAACCAGACATGTGCTCTGTAGCCACGACTCTCGGTTCTGTAGTATGGTGTGTGCTGATAGGCTGTTCCTCAGTACGCTCTTGCACAGACTGACTCTCTTCTTTGCCCTCCTTGCTCTAGCCATCCGTGGATTTTCACCGCAGCACAAGATCCGCAGCTTTGAAGAAGCCAGAGGGTTGGACCGCATTAACGAACGCATGCCGCCGCGCAAAGATTCAGTGCACCCAGACGGGCCGGTGAACTTGGTAACCTCAACAAACTCTGCGGAAAAGAACGGCACAGGGAAGAAAGCTTAGTAATGGTTCTAATGCCCAATCTGCACCACTAAAGGATCCAAAACTTAATGAATTTTATTTATTTATTATTGGGGTGGGATAGGGATGGGGAGAAAAAAACTTAACCTGGAGGCACGTTCATAATCCAGTTTGCATCCATTCTGTAAGAAAGGTGACCATTTTGTAATTTTTTAATTTATGTTCAGTATATAAAAAGTCCATCTTTTTTTTTTAATTTAGAAACCAATCTAATTCCTAGTGCATATATGAAGTGTTGTGCTGTACAGCTGACCTCTCCCCCACAGAAGGGGAACCTCTGAGGATTTAAAAAAAAACAAAAAAAAAACCCACACAGAGCCCCAAGCAACTTTGATCTTTGACTTTGATACAGTTTTAAATTAGCCTGTGCTTTCAAAAGCAGCACCTTTCATTTTAAAACATGTTTTCACAACTGTCTTCATGGAGTTTGCTGTTATTTTCTTCAATTTTTATTGTCTAGCTGCATCCGCTGCTTTAGCAATTGGTTTTGTGGAAGATGGCGTGCTGCATGGGGCGACTGGCACAGACCCATCCTTCTCTTTTTGGAAGACTTTTTATCCTAGGTGACGTTAAAGTGGATAGTTCAGATTCCAGCTGGGGTGTTGCATTCTGTCTTGGGGATAAGGGTGCAAATTTTCTAATACTAGCATATTTTTCTTCAAGATTCCAATAGAACAAAAAACCTCTTAGAATGACCTGGAAGGTGGGCATGGGAAAGCATCCCTCTAGGCGCCATTCTTTCTAAAGTTTCTGGTTTTCAGACTCTGTGGAGCAAACCATTTGCATCGTTCCATCAGTACAGACAACACTTGAAGTGCATCTAATTGTTCTTTACAGAACACTGTGCATTTTGATCTACCGTCCATTGAAACAGGAGTAGGTCAGTGCACACGAGGGAACATTTAGTGCACGATAGCAAGATCCATGTAGCCAGTTAGTGCACTAGGATTTACACCCCAGCCTGCCGTGCACTGTGTCTTGACAAGCCCTTGGTGTTGCTGTTGCCACAGGCAGTAGCAACCAGAACGAACACACACACCAGCCATAAGAGATTAGGCGAGCAAGAACCTAGTGGCCAGTGGAGGTATGGAAGATGTATGCTATATGGAAGATGGTGATCCGTCCAGGAAACATCAGACACTCTGTCTGAAAGAGGGAGTAATTTACCTGGCCACAGATAAGTGGATAGATGGCATGGGGAAAGATTGGTGATCTATTCTGATCATTGCCCCCTTCCCCTAAATATCTGTGCTGTTGAATGGTCAGTGCAGAGAGGGACTTGTGAAACCCGTACGTTCTTGGAAACATCTGTGTATTTTGGTTGTACTGAGGAGGATAATTTTTAGAGAAGGCAAGTGGCTTGGAGAACTCAGTGGATCTGGGCTAGAGATTCTTGAAGGCTGGCTGTATAGTATCTCTCAGTGAGTTAGGGGAAAGGAGATCTCTTTAGGGGATGGTGGGTTTCTACTATAAATGCACCACTGGGGATGCCAAAAGATGGCCTCTATACATTGTAAAGTGTTTTGAAGTTGGAATGTAAATAAGCAAAGTACCCAGTCTGGTTCATTTACTTATTCAGACTTTGAATCCAGTTTGGAAACAGACCTTGAAAAATCCAAATCTGGTTGCTTATTTTTACAAAATGCAAACTCCTCTCTTCCTGCCTTTCCCTTATCAGTCATTTTAGCTGAATCCCCTCCTGCTTATTACATTGCATCAAAGCAGCATCACTCAAATGCTAGTCCCTGGCTGCTTTTGCTCCCCTTCCCACTTGAACAAATGTATGACATCTAGTGCCACCAAGCAGATGAGGCAGATGAGCAGGGTTAAACTCTACCCTCTAGGTGATCCATGCACTCTGTTCTTTGTTTTGTCTTGAAGCCCCTTAATGTTACTATCTTCCCTTCATGCTGTGGGCATAGTCTTTGATTCCAGTCCCAGAGGAAGGCAGCTGCCTCACAGGAATCTTTTAAATTATCACTTCTAATGATATGTCACAAACTTAATTTCATACCAGTTATTTAGGACACTGCATCTGAGCAGCTGGGGGTTTAGCGATGGACTCTTAAAGTCACGTATCACCATTTTTTTTACATGACTGCCGCTTTGTGAAAGTGAGTGTTTTTGGAAGGCTTGTCTGTTTCTTACTCCATGTGGGGCAAGGGGTTCCTCTTGATATCCCTTTTCTTTCTATGGCATCTGTTCCAAAGCAGGAATAGACCTAAACATTGCATCTTCCTTTAAAAATGCCTGGTTGTGCAGTGTGCTACCCTAATGTGTAGTGCACACACTCTGTCCTGGCTGAGATCTTCTCTGAGCAACATGTCTGGTTCAAGAGCCATGTGACAGGCACCAGAAGGAGATGAATCTGTCCCTCCTTAGGCGTTAGTGAATAATGGGGGGGATGTTTGGCTAGGTGGGAGCCCTCCTGTACATAGTAATGGTGGGAGGAGAAGACACTGCCAAGGAAAGGTATCCTCTGCTCATCACCCTTCAGAAGCTTAACACTGAAAGTTGTTTCTGCCCCAGTTACAACGGAAGCTTTGCTTGTGGACTCTGGGCTGCTGGAATTGGCTTTCTTGAAAAGAAAAGGCGTTTGTTCATGAAACGTTGTCCTGTTCTGTGCTGCTGCTTTTTTTTTTTTTTTTTTTTTTAAAGCAGGTCGCACTTCAGCCTTACCAGCTTCTGCTCTGACCCTCTTTGCCCTTACTCCTCAAAGAAAAAAATTAGTTTCTGTTTCAAACCCGGAGGCTCACCATAGCATTGCTTAAGTGGTGTTTGCAAAGCATGGAGCTTCGAAACCATAGTTACTGGAGCTGCGTGCCTGCCGAAATTATCCATCCTCAACTAATCGGGGGACATAACTGGGGGTGACAGCTGGCTTCCTAAATTCTGATTGGCTTGTGACTTAGCAGTACGTTGAGCCAGAGGGGGCTTGTTTTTAAGCTTGTTAATTGTTGGGTGTTCCTTAAACAGGAGTCCCAAGTCATCCGCTAATTGTCAGTCAATGAGGCTGTCTCCGATGGGGAGGAGCCCAGCTCTCACATTAGTCACAATCCGTTCGAATGAGCAGTACTGAGCGGCTCTGACAGCCGTCACTAGCCCAGCGTGTTGTGGGTGGAAGGAGCTCTCTGGATGACTCATGGCTTCCCCATACAGGAGCTATCGGGTCTTTCCCCTCCTTATTCTATCAAGCTGAGAGCTGCTGGAAACGTATTCCATATCCCACACAAGCACATGCCGATAGGTTGCTGTCAGGCGAAGCACAGTCTCCAGTTGCTATGGGAACATTGGTGCCAGGGTCTGTTTCTTCAGCACAGTATGCAGTGTTCTTAATGGGGCGAGGGGGTGAGCAGCAGCACAGATTGGGGAGAGTGGGTGTTAATTACCCCCTTTATTGATGTTCATCTTGTAACCTTCCTTGTCCTGGCTTTTCCTCTTCAATTCAGAGGTTAACTAGCTCCTGTTGCGCCGAGTGGTGCTGTAAATGGGTAGCAGCGTGTGACAGTAAGGGAGGAGTGTACCATCACCAGCTGCAGTTACCTTGGGCATGTTGAGATTCCACCTTCAATCAGAGCCAGGGGCGGCCAGGATTTTTGCTTTTAAAATGTAAACAGTACGTGAACCAACCTTCAGTGCTAAGCATTTAAACCTTGCAGGCCACTTCTGTTCTTTATATCCCAAGGAAAGAGGGGGAGAGAGACCTTGAAGCATAGGCCTTTGAGTGCTGGGCAGCTCTGGAAAGCAAGCAGAGCTCACTCCCAGCAAAGCATCACGCCACAACCACAGCATTTGGTGCAAGAGGGGCTCCTGCCCTTCTGCATTGTAACAGACGAGTGCAAAGAACTGTGGCCTTCAAAGCCATGTCTGAGAGAGGGAGGGGCTTAAATATTCCCCCTGCTCCCAGTGCAAAAGTATTGCAGAGACATGAAGTAGTTTCTCCTCTTCCAGCTTCCCATCCCATCTCCCAGAAACCCAGCACTGGTTCTGCCTTGGAACTATGCATGTCTGAAGAGGCCTCATCTCAGAGCTCCATTCCGTCCTCTGTTTCCATCCCCTCTTGCCAGCCAGCTGCAGAAGCTTGACGAATGAGACTTTGCACAAAAAGAAAAAAAAAGACTAAACATAAAAGCCAAGGAGTACAATCAGTCCATGGAACTCCAGACTATTAAGGGCAGTGCCACTGCACTCCTTTCTCCACAAGGCTGTCCCTAGCAGCCTGTCTTATTTTTGCATGTTATAGCAAGGTGCATGTAACAAGGAGGGAGTCAGCAATGGGATATTTTAGCATTGGGAACAAAGGTGCATTCACCTTGTTTTGGGAGAACCTTTTACTGCGATGCCATCCCACACACCTATTTTTAAGGGCCTTTCTTGGCACACCACCACACTCGGGTAAATCTTACCTAGCTAGATTCTTGTAACGGAGCAGCTCGGAGGCTTGTCTGCCTCAGATCCAAAGGACCGTAAAGCCCCTAAGAACATGTGTTGGATATGGTGATGATGACTTAGGTTCTCGCCGCTGAAGGAGCATATGCCCGTTGCCTGGAGACTGCCTCCTTTTTTCTTGCTTTTTTTTAGTTATGTTTAAAGAAAAATGGTGAAAAATGTTATTTATTGGCAGAAATTATTTAATATAATTTCTCTTTTTTGTGAACAAGGAATGAATTTGTTAGAACTGTCTTAATGTAAATTGGAAGTCATCTTTAAAAAAAAAAAAAGTTAAAAATTAAATGACAGTCATTTGGCTCTGGTGTGTTTATTCAAATCCAATTCACGGTGGTACGTCTGAGGATCAGTGGGTTTCCAGTCATTGGCATATAAGGCCTGGAGAGGAAAATCCTGCCTCTATTTGCACAGGGATTTGTTCCTCAGAGTGATATTTTTGGGGTAGGAATTCCCTTTCCATGTCACATGACCTGCAGCCACACCACTGTTGGGTTGCTATCACATGTTAACACTGCTACCTACCTCTTATGTATAACACTTCAGCCAGAGAGCTCACGCCCCGTACAAAGGAAGATCAGTATTTGACAGATGGGGAATCAGACACAGAGCGGAAATAACTTACCCAAGTCACCTGGCCAAGCCAGGAATAGAACCCTGGTCTCCTGACTCAGTCCATTGCCCGAGGCACTGGGCCACACTGCCTCCTGCCGCTAAGCCTGGCTGGGCTGAGTCAGGACTTGATGGGAGACTTCCAAGAAGCAGGTTGGTGGTGCAGGAAGTTCTGTTTTATTTAGTTGTATTAATACCATGCTTCTCACCATGGCCTCAGGGTACCTCTGTGGCGCCCTGGATCCAGTAGGTACTCTCGGTTCAGCATGGCTCACGGAGCTGTGCTCTAGGACGGAGTCTTCTCTGTAAGAGGGGCTGAATAATCATAGTGATTAAAGATGGCAGGTCTTTTCTTAAAGATGTGGGTGTTTAAACACAGTAAAACTCCAGCTCAGGTAACTACTCTGCCTGGCTAAATTCCCTCTTTTGTTCCCTTCCTTCCTTAAACTCTGGTATAGTGCATTCACTACAGCTGCTGCATTGCAGGCTAGAGGTTACTGATATTCCTATATTTCACCTCCCTCCCCAGGTAGGTTGAGGGTTAATTATAGTTGTACGGTGCTCAGATCCTTGTCTGAAAGGCAGTAGAGCAGTGGGTGATACTATTCCAGCAAATGCCCCTGAGTTGTCCCCCAATCACTATTCTGTAAATAGTGTCATCCTTTACAGTCTCAGGGCTTTCATTAGGAAGCATTATGGTCTGAAATAGGCTTCATTTTTAAATTATACTGGGGGTAGCTGGTCTTTCCCACCCCCTCTACTGAAAACTCTACAAGCCAGAGCCTGATTCCCTAGGACTGCCTGGATTTGCTGTGTCACTGCTCATGCGGCCATTACACCAGCAGAGGGCGCTGTTGCTCTTGCAGAGAATCTCAGGTCAGGTGCGGAGATGTTGGTGTTGCTTTACTTTTAACATTCAAAACTGAAGAGGATTTAAGTTACTGATAAGTCACTTGCACCCAGCCTCCTCCACCCTCTCTCCCCCCCCCCCCACCCTCTCCGCCCCAGCCACTGTTTAGCAGAAGCTGGCAGGAGAGATATTTCCCCTGAGTCAAGTGCAAGGATCTGAATGGTTCTAGGCTAAGGACTCTTACCTCATCACTTCAAAAGTTTTTTTCCCCCTGCTGATAATGGTGCCTCTTAATTAATTAGCCTCTTACAGTTGATATGGGTACTTCCACCTTTTCATGTTCTCTGTATGTATAAATATCTTCTTACTATATGTTCCATTCTATGCATCCCATGAAGTGGGCTGTAGCCCACAAAAGCGTATGCTGAAATAAATTTGTTAGTCTCTAAGGTGCCACAAGTTCTCCTGGTTTTTTTTTTTGGTTTTTTTTTCTTCTTTTTTTTCTGATACAGACTAACACGGCTGCTACTCTGAAACCAGTATTTTTTTTAATCCCCTGGTCATGTCTGTGCAGAAATAATTTCCATTTTCTGAATTGTGGCCATCTAGTAAGATGTCAGAGGCTCACAAGTGGTCTTATTATTAATTTATATTCCAGGAGGGCCTCAAATCTCCACCTGAGACCAGGGCACCTGTGTGCTAAGCGCTGTACACACTCAGGTTGAGACAATCCCTGCCCCCAAGAGCTTTCAGCCTAACCAGACAAGACAGGCATAGCGTGGGATGGGAAAGGGTTTTGCCCAAGATCACACACGAGTGATTGAGCAGGAAAGAGAACTCAGCTCTCCTGACAGCCAGTCTCGTGCCCGATCTGCCAGGCCAGGCTTTCTCTGGTAAAGCTGAGAGTGGCATGTAAACACCCAGTAAGCTTCCAAAGCTTGGGTGATAAATATTTTATAGGGTGCCCAGGTTTTACAATTCCTCCTTTAACCCCCCCGACCTCTTCCCTGCCATAGAGCAACAGTTCTTCCCCTGCCCCCTCTCATTGGCATTACAAAGCAGCACTTGAAATTCTTCCCAGTTCAAGTTTGACAGGGAGAGTAAAGTTCATACCAGTCACATGACATGTGAGTTACAAAAACAAATGAGAAGTGGGTTAACCTAGGATTGAAATATCTGTGGAGGAGGGGAAAGGTCACCGAGGACGACTGAAGGAGGATTAGGTAATGTATCTAACATGACTCTGATCTTGCACAGCAGTTAGAAAACACTGCTGGTCTTAGTTCCTGCTTTGTTATTGTAAACAATGATTGTGTGTAGAGCTGTGCCAACTGCCTTTCAGGGCCCATCTGCCCCTCCCCTGTCGTGACAAGAGCCATGTAAATACCAGGAGAAAGTGACAAGCCTTAATGCACCTTATTACTATGCTGTTTTCACTGTTTAAAATGATCTCTGCGTGAAGCAGGTGCCTACGTTTTAGACAATCATTGCTGTCCATTTCTCACCACCCCTCGGAATATGTGCAATTGTCTCCCAAATTTGCTGTAGGGGATGGAGCCCTCTTCTGTGAGTGACTCCCTCATCAGGGATTAACTTCATTCCATAGCTTGTTCCTGCTAGTGTACAGTGTCCTTCTATGAGCTTTTCAGAGGTTAAACAAACATTCAGCTATCTGGTTCTCTTGCTGGCCTAGATCTTTGAATGGAGATTGAGTTCCACCTGCTGAAGTTACGCCTGCTGTTTCTCTTTAGAATCCTATTTCTCCCCCTCCCCCCCCAGCGTTAAATTCTGAATGGTGGCTTTGCAAACATGACCAGTCCCATGCTGCTCTTTGTGGTCACTTACCAGAACCCCCTTGGCGCTGTGGCAGGTCTGAGCGGAGGCGATTAGAGGCTCCAGTTGATGCCTTAACAACACACCACAACAAAACATGTTCTACTTACCTCATGCTGTTCCGCTGTATTTCTGTACCCAAAATGATCCTGCTGCAGGCAAAGCTGCCAGAAGAGCTATACCATATACCCACAGGCCCCATCTTCTAATGTCTTCCATTTTAGGGGCTCCAAGCACTTCACCAATGGTGATACATTCAGCCTCTCCCTGTGCCCATTTTGCAGATGGGAAATCAGAGGTTCATAAGCGTTCAGTAACTTTCCCAAGCTTACATAGCAAATTAGGGCCAGGGCTGGCAATAGAACCCAGGAGTCCTGGCATCCTGCATTCGTATTCTCCCTTTGCAGCAGCTCTTATCTAATAGAGGTCATCTTGTGTATGAGGGGGACTCAATCCTGTGTGGTATGGAAACCCCTCGCTGACTGCTGGAGACTATGCCCCCCTTGCACAAGTGGACCATCATGCAAGGGCGACACAAATAGGTACACGGCTGCCTCTGCGCTCGCGGGGACTCTGTCAAGCTGGACAGAGCCCTGGAGAATATACTGTAGGGAACCATACTGCATTGGCCCGTGGTTCCATAGACAAGGTGTAACCTCATCTGTCCTTCCCCATCTCTCATTTCTATGGTGCTTTCCGTGTGAAATATGAGGCCAGTGACTTTGACTGCACGCACTTAGCCAATGGTCTGTCCTGAATATAGATAGCAAAACTTGCATAGACGTCAGCGATAGTGGGAGAAGGTCCCATATCCTAGCCTCGGCAGGAGGACCTGGGGCAAAGCAGAGTAAAATAAAGGGTAGCATGAAATCTCTCCCCCTGCAGGTTCCTCTATATCCCCCATCACAGGAGAAAATCTGAGCCAGAGCTGATGCAGGTACAATTTATTTTTCTTTATTATTGCTATTCATGAGTAAAGCATTAGTAAACGAAGGCCTCCAACCAGTGACTGGGGCCTATGGGGCCCAGGTGTGGTACACATACAATCTAAGGCTTGGTCTACACTTAAAACTTAAGTCAGCTTAGCTATATTGCTCAGGGCTGTGAAAAATTTCATGCCCCAGGTAAAGTAATTAAGTTGACCTGCCCCCCCCCGCCCCCCCTTGTGGGCTCAGGTAGGTTGATGGATTCTTCCACCAATCTGGCTCCCCCCTCTCAGGTGGATTTACTACTGTGCTGGAAACCCCCTATCCATGACTGCGGTAAGTGTCTGCGCTGTAGAGACATAGCTGCAGCTGTCACTTGTCGTGTGGACATGTGCTAAGTAGGGGAACGCGATGTAGAAGGCCATTTTGACTAGTATAATAAGCAGCATCTCAGCTGCAGAAACCTGGCTGCACTGCTGTGCATCCCCCCAGGCTTTCCTTTCATGTTTCAACCAGCCATACCCAGTTCCCTGCTAGGGTAATCCAGCAGGCACTTTCCTGGAGTTGGAAGTACTGTATTATAATTTTGGCTACCGCTAGAAGGCGCTGAACACACTATGTGCCTATATTGCTACATTTCAGGTCTTGTTTTTCCTTTCCTTAGGGCATCAGCATTGTTATGGCTATTTTAAAACAGACTGGGCCCTCATCTCTTGTCCAGCGCCCCAGTCTTTAGTGTTTTCCCTCCCCTGGCTCACTGTCTCCATCCCCTCAATCTGCCCATCTCTCACTCACTCTCCCCCATTTCCCCCCAACCCCCCCCCCCCCCCAAGTCGTTCAGTTATGTTGGATAGAATAAATAATTAGAAGGGATAAAAGCCCCACCTGTTTCAGGGCACTAACTCATGAAGGTCAGGAAGGAAGCCCACTCATGGGTAGGTTATTGCCTAATTAGCCACTAGGAGACTTCTTGCACCTTGCTCTTGGAAACAGCCAGTACTGGTCATGTCAGAGCCAGGATACCAGGCTAGATGGGCCCCTGCTCATATTTGGTCTGGCACTTCCTCTGGTCTTGTCTGTTTTCTCCTCCTCACCAGGACTGGGAACTTATTTTTCTGAGCAACCTAAGCACATAAGAATGGCCATACTGGGTCAGGCCAATGGTCCATTTAGCCCAGTATCCTGTATTCCGATAGTGGCCAATGCCGGGTGCCCCAGAGGGAATAACAGAACAGGCAATCATCAAGTGACCCATCCATCCCCTGTCATCACTCCCAGCTTCTGGCAGGCAGAGGCTAGGGACATCCAGAGCATGGGGTTGCACCCCTGACCACTTGGCTAATAGCCATCGATGCACCTACCTTCCATGAACTTACCTAGTTCTTTTTTGAGCCCATTTATAGTTTGGGCCTTTACAACACCCCCTGGCAAGAGGTTCCACAGGTTGACTGAGTATACTGTGAAGTACATCCTTACGTTTGTTTTAAACCTGCTGCCTATTAATTTCATTGGGTGACCCCTGGTTCTTGTGTTATGAGAAGTAAATAACACTTACTTTCTCCACACCAGTCATGATTTTATAGACCTCCCTCATATTCCCTCTCCCGCAGTAGTCATCTCTTTTCCAAGCTGAAAAGTCCCAATCTTTTAAATTTCTCCTCCTATGGAAGCTGTTCCATACCCCTACTCATTTTTGTTGCCCTTCTCTGGACCTTTTCCAATTCTAATATATCTTTTTTGAGAGGGGGGCGACCAAAACTGCACACAGTATTCAAGTGTGGGCGTTCCATGGATTTATATAGAGGCAACATATTTACTGTCGTATTATCCACCCCTTTTCTGATGGCTCCTAACATTGGTCGCTTTTTTGGCTACTGCTGCACATTGAGTGGACGTTTTCGGAGCCGCCTCTTCTTTAGTGCTGGTTCCCTGGAATGTGGTGTTCTTTTTGGAGATCTCCTTTGCACCATCAAAATTCCCCCAGGCACCCACCCATGGCAGCTGCCTATCCAGCCTAAGCTTTAAAGCTGTCCCCTGCTGGGAGTCCGAACTCCTGGGTTCTATTCCCAGCTCTCCCTCCTTGCGGAAGCCACAGCCTCTCTGTAAATTGGTGATAGCATCACTGGTTTAGGTTAGAGACCCCTGCAAAGCGTTTTGAAATCCCTGGATGAAAGCTACAGCCTAATATTGTGAATGCAATGTCAGGCGAGTGAGTGCTGTAAGAGAGACAGAGCATGCATGAGCTCTGTGCACCCGGCTTTCCCTGCTGGAAGGGAATAATATCTAATCAATCAGGCCATGCCTGCATGCTCCTAGAGCTGTCCGGCTAGCACCCTGCCATCTAGGAAACAGTCGAGCTTTGTTGATTCTGTCACAGTCTGTGTGTTAAATATTTATCTGCGACCGAAGGACGGACAGGGCTCAGATCAGCAGGAGCAGTGCAGCGTGCGGGCGAGTGGAAGCTTATACTTCGAGGAGGAGGATCGTAGGGCGGAACCACTCAGGAAGCAGGAGCCAGGGAGGTGAGTGGGGTCTGCACAGACTTTGTGATGACGCTTGTGGATGTTAGCTGGTTTGGTGAGAGCTCTCTGGGTCAGCAAGGCATGTGACGAGGTGGGGCTGTGGCAGTGTGTCTCCGGCTACAGAGACGCACTCTGAAAGAATCGTTCATAGGCAGTTGCTGTTTCTCTTCATGGCGTTGTATGTGTGCATTGGGTACAAAGGCCACTAGCCTATAGGAGCAGAACGTATGTCATTCAGATCTCATTGCAAGGGTCATTTTCAGTGAGATCTAGGGCAGTGGTTCTCAGACTTTCCCATTCTGGGACCTCCCGCATCTAACTGGGATCTACCTAGCAACTCCCAACCATTTAGCAGGGAAAGGCAGGGTGGTCAGAACCCCTCAACGTGTTTGTAACTCCCAGGTTGAGAACCCCTGGTCTAGGATTTAACCTCTGGGCTTGATGACATGAGCTATTAACACTCCTTGCCTGTGTAGTATAGAGGCAATACTGTTTTGAGGGAAGATGGGCTAGAAATTAATCAGTGAAATGGGAGAAATTCCACTAGCAGAGACAAGGCCAAGTTCTTGTTCCTCCCTGTGTTACCAAGACCACCAGCGACTGTTAAATCTCACTCAGAGGACTGTAAAAATCCAGCTTGTGTCGCTAGTTATGCTGTTGCTTCCTCTTTGCATTTTTCAGTTTTGTGATTTGTGTTGTAACTCCTGGGAGCCCCCAGTCATTGACCAGGAGCGCACTGTGCTGGGCGCTGTACAGGCAAAACAAAAATACAGTCCCTGCCCCCAAAACACATAAATGAATCTTGATAACAGACTAGTCGCTTTCCTAGTCAGTTTCTTCTGACTTGGCTGCAATGAACACTTTGCAAACTTGGCAGGGGACTGTTCACTTAATGAATTTATGTAACGATCTCCTCTGAAATTTAAAAATGGAGGAGGGGGGAATCCTGAGAGTAGTTCTGTTGGTCTGAAGTTTTGTGAAACTTTTTTTTTTAATTAAATCTAATTAAGGGGGGGATCAGATTGGATCTGACAATGTCTGCTTGCATGTTAGAAACGAAGGCCCCAGTCCTGCATTTGCGCTCCGTGTAGACCAATCCCTACGCCCACCTGCTGTCCTCATCATGTGCTCCCCCCTCCCCCCGCCACTGCTCGCTGCAGCCAGGAGCTTTAACTTATTGGCACTGTGTGCCGTGGAAGGGGAGTGCTGGTAGCACAGAGCCTATTCTCGGCCTTTTGACTAAGATCGAGTCTGCTATGACCCATAGTGGGGATCCTTGCCCATCTCAAACGACTGTGATCTCACTATCGGAATCCGTTGTGCCTCTCATCCTGCAGGATTTAACTATTTTAGTGGGCCTGTTCTTTTCTGATTCTTCATTGCTCATCCTGTTTATTCCCCAGCCTCCTCTCCTTTGGAGGAAGGCTTTTCTTACATGATGTTCTTATGTTTGCAAACCAGCAGGAGGTGCCCTGTTAACTCTTCTCAGTGGGAGGAAAATGAGTTCATTGTTTAAACACACATACGCACCACTCTCCTGCAGGTGCCTGAGTTTCTGGCCAGTCTTTAATTGGGGGGCTTTGCTGGGGAGAGCAGCTTTCAGTCTCCGTGTACTCAACTCTGGGCTACATGCCTTCGGTAGCAGGAATGCCCACTGAGGTATTGGCCCAGCTCTATGCTAACTCCCCGAGATCTTTCCAGACCCTGAGTGGCTTGTGCCAACATCAGCTGTTTATACTCTGTCAGCATTAAAGCAATGGGCGGGTGCCCTGTTTCTCATGCAAAGGCGATGTGGAGTATTTGGGGGATCTGCTTTAGCCCGGGCTCCATCCTCTCTACCAAGACGCCTCTTTATCTGGATAGCGGGAATGAGATAGACTCATGGAGGGAGAGCCCAGCTGGCTCTCGTTGCAGAGGGGTTAAAGATGAAAGAGCAGGGGGCTCTGGGAATTCAACCACAGCGCCTTTTTTGTGTGTCCAAGCTCTGGATCATTGGAGGAATTTCTCAGTTCTCTGACAAAAGGAAACTAACCAGGAAGGTATTGTAGGTTGCTGAGCTGACTCTGCTTTCCAGAGGCTTTTCACCCCGTTGTAGAGAGCGGCGGCAGCTTGTCGCTGAGGCTCTAGCTGGGGACTCCTGGGGGATGGGGCTGTTGGTAATAAGTGACTCCTTTGCGCCTCCCTCCAAGGAACTAGAGCATGTTATGGATATTCATTATTCCCCCAGTGCAACAGAGCAGTATCGTTATCCTGAGTTTGCAGGTGCCGGCATACAATTTCGGTAGTCCATGTTCATGAAAGACGTTCAGGGTGTTTCCAATCACTGAATTGTTCAATAAACGCATGTGTTTTGGTGGAAAGAAGGTTGCAGGCAAAGCAATAACCATTTCCAGAAAATGGCGAATAAATAAGCCAGGGCCGTGTTAACAGATTCACCATTGTGCAGCCAACAAGAGAACAGATCTTCCCTCCAATCACCTGCTCAGAAGCGGAGAATTTTTTAATGTTTATATTTTGACAAGCAGCTACGCCCATCCCAATCCAAAAACTCCTGCAACTTTCATGAGTGTTATTCCATAATGTAGGATCACATCTAAATACATCTGCTTGTATTGCGTTTGTCTCATCTGCATAACTCGGTCCCGGCTCGCCTGCCTCCTGCAGATCCAAATCTGTACTTTCCTCCTCTTGAAGGCCAAGGGCTCCATTGCCAGCTAGAGTGTTTGCTGAACCAGTCCTGTCGTCTTCGTCCACGGTTTCTCCTTTCTCTCTCTCCTTGAAGTATTGATTTATTGTTGGTAGCTTTTGTGGCAAAGCAACTTCTTTAACCTCCTTTGCTTGTTTCAGCCTTCTCTTAGCTCTCCCGCTTAAGTAATGCTGAACCATATTGTGGGTTTCTTAAGCAAATACATTGGCACTAAGATTTTTTTTTTTTTTTAACTGTCAGTTCTAATGGACGCTGTTGGCATCTGCAAAGTCATTTGCATATTGCAACAGGCGTTGTTTGAAAAGACAAACTTCTGTTAAATGTTCCTGATTATAATTAGCAAGAGAGAGGGAATGGGGTGGTTTTCCTTGGATTTTTTATTTTCAGAGGGTTAGTGGTGTAATGACATCCTCAGCTGCATCTTCAAAGCATGCTCCATTCTCCTGCATCACATGGGGACCGGGCCACGTTGGAGATGAGTGACAATTTTATCCTATTCATCTTGGTGGAGTGCCAAGAATCCGTACGTCTCTGAGAGCCCAGGGGAGGAAATATCTAAAAGCCTTTGAACCATCATGGTTTGGGGCATGAGTCAACCTCCAAATGTCACACCCACTTGGGAACCCTATAAGTTCCTCAACTCAGGGCACAGCAGGGTCAGGGGTGGCAGTGTGGTCCCTGGAGGCAGGTGGAGGATCCAGGGCTCCCCGGGCATCTCTTACCATGGCCCTGGCTTCCAGCCAGGCCTGGGGCCTTGGGGGAAAGGAGGGGAGCAGGGGGGCAGGGCTCCATAGCAGGCAGGGATGTGGGGGGCCCAAATGTTCTTTGTGCCCAGGGCCCCAATAAATCTTAATCCACCTCTGGAGGTAAGTACCAGTGCCAGAGATTTGCAGGCACCCAACTCCCACTGACATCAATGGAAGTAGGCCCCTAACTACCCCTGCCAAGCTGGGCCTGAGTCACTCGTGGGGGCCTTATTGGAAAGCTCCGGGAGGCGAGCGGGCAGGCGCAAGCCCCTCTGCTTCTAGAGGCCCCTCCCCCAGCCTTGCAGGAGGGACCACTGGACCCAGGATCCAAATGTGGGCGGGGGACACCCCCGAAATAACAGGGTCAGGAGTGAAGGTCAAAGGTGCAAAACTAGGAATCCAGAGGGGGACACCGAGCAGAGAACCCCGGCTCCCAGGGGCGGCCCGCAAGCGCCCGTGTGACTCAGCGGTTCTTGGAAACGTGACCCAAGGGCAAGAGCGACCAGAGCAGGGAATGACCATCACACACACACTCCGGCACACGTCGAGGCCGGAGAGGAACCAGACTCAGCTGAGGCTAGTGGTGAGAACAAGGGGAAGTCATGGGGCCCGTCAGGCTGGCTCCGGAAGAGAGACAGTCACACTGGCACCGAGGCGCCCGTCTGCTGGGGTGGATGGTCAGCTGCTGGCATTGGCTGCCCAGGGACAGGGCGGATTCCCCGTCCCCAACAAGAGGATGGACGTGTCTCTCTAAGAGCTTCGCTCTAGCTCAAGTGACCGGCTGCAGGCAGGAATCACTGGATGGATTTCTCCCGCCAGCCGGCAGCATGCAGCTCAGACTGGCTGGCCACGAGAATGGCTCCTGCTGTCCTTACGCGGGTGCAAGTGGGAGCAGGACGACAGAAAGGAGATTGCATAGGGGCCTCAGAGGCTTACCCAATCCTTCCCCACCTTCCCGTTTCTCCTCTGTAGACACCGTCCCCACCCCAGGCCTCACAGCCCTGCGTTCATTACCTCGGAAGAGCCAGATTGCAACACCAGGGTCACAGGCAATGTTGTCTGTGCTAAGGAACTGTGCCCAGTCTCACTGACGCTGACAGCTCCTCGCCCCACATCGGGGTGGTGGCAGGCTGAGGGATGCTCTGGAGGATCTGATACTATTAATTGGCTGTGTGTACATGGAGGAACGTTTCGGGGGGAAGGGGGCTGGGTCCCAGATCAGCCCCCATGGGGGGGGGGGGAGGGAGCGACACCCAACCCTGCTTTGCCCCCAGCCCTTGGCTCTGCTCCTGGCCGTGGCCCCCTTCCTGGATGCACATCTCTGGCCCCCGACCTCAGCCCCTAGCCCCACACTGTAACCTCCTGCTCCCGGCTTTGGCCCCATCCCCTGGGGGGGCACAAACCAGGTAAGGGGAGGGTGTGCAACTGTAAAAGTTTGGGGACGCCTGGCCTAGGGTGACCATACGTCCTGTTTTGGCCTCCAATGTCCTCACTTTTTTGGCAAAACTGGGCATTTGTCCCACTTGCTCTTTGCCCACTGATCACCGGTTAGCAAGAGCAAGCAGGATAAAGGCCCAGTTTTGCCAAAAAGCGCGGGGGGGGAGGGGCGAGAGGTGGGGCTGGGGCCAGCTCAGCAGGGTGTGTGGGGGGGAATATCCTTCTACAGGCTCCGTCTGACAGCCTGGCCATGCGCGGGGCCTCGGGGGAAGAGACTGAGCAGGGGGCCGGGCCAGAGTGCGGGTGCTCTGGCGGGGCCCCCTGGGCACGGACTGCCTACTGCTCCGGGAGCCAGCCAGTTCTCTCCCCGGCAGCGGAGCAGCTTCAGCAGTAGGGTGACCAGATGTCCCGATTTTATAGAGACAGTCCTGATATTTGGGGCTTTTTCTTATATAGGCTCCTATTACCCCCCACCCCCTGTCCCGATTTTTCACACTTGCTGTCTGGTCGCCCTATTCCGCAGAAGCTGCTGCTCTCCCGGTGCTCTGGGTGGGAAGGTTGATTTCCGTTACTCCAGTAACCCACATTTTAGGGTCCGGTCAGCAGTGCTGTCCGGACACTGTCAGGCTCCTTTTTCCACCGGACTTTCCAGTGGAAAACCCGAGACTTGGCACTGGCCCCATGATATTAAAAACTGTCTGGGGGAGTGGGAACTAGGCGCTTCAGCCCCACAGTTTCTACCACCCTGGCAGCTGGGGTGCCTGAGCTCGGGGCTTTCCACCCCGCAGCATCTGCCGGGACTCTGGGCACTGGGGCTTCCCCCTGCCCACTCCACGCTTCTTCCCCTTGGCGTGCCGGGGCTTCCTCCTGCCCACCCCGTAGCTTCTGCCCCTTGGGGTTCCGGGGCTTCCCCCTGCCCGCCCCATGGCTTTTGCCAGGGCTCCAGGTTCCCGTTGCCCTGTGGCGGGTGGCGGCTGTCTCCTGAGGTGCCCATTTTTCTGGAGGCCCCCAACTGGCTGGGGCCCCTGGGCACAGACCCCATGCGGTAATCCGCCACTGCCCATTAACAGTGACAGCCACTGAAACACCCATGGCTGGAGAATGTGATGGAAATGGGAGGGGAAAATGTGAGCCTGACGGGGGCTCAGTGCTGAGCCCTGCTCCCCCAGAACAAAGATGCCATTAGTGGAACCCACTTCAATTCTGTGCCCTGGACAATCCAGTAACTAGGGGCTTCTCTTCCCTGCAGTGGTCGCTCCCGCTAGAACTCAAGTGCAGCCCTGTCCTGACTCCCATCTGCACACACATCTCTAGCCCACAGTCAGGGGTGCTTGAATCTGGAGCTAGCTGGCTTGTTAGTGGGCGCGGTTTGAAGTTCAAGTGTTGCCGATGCTCAGAGAGTGAAGCAGGGGCGGGGATGCAGCTCCGGGCTACACCTTGACCCAGCACAGCTCGAGAGTTTGTGGTGTGGCTGCTCTCACTGGAGCTAGGCCAGCTCGAGAGGAGTAACTCTATCCCACTGCTGCAGAGAAGAGCAGCCCTCAGGGGTTAATGGGGGGTGGTGGGGTGTGTGCGTGCGCGTGTGTGTGTGTGTGCGCGCGCGTGTGTGTGTGTGTGCGTGCGCACCCGAGAGAGCTATTGACTAGCAACACCCGGGAGCCCTTCACCATGGCACTCAGTTGTGCCGGCTCTTCTAACCTACAGCTGTGTTTAAGGAAGTAAATTTTGAGGCAGGCCATTAAAAGTCCGGTCGGTGGCACAGTGGGGCTAAGGCAGGCTCCCGGCCGCCCTGGCTCTGCGTGGCTCCTGGAAGCAGCGGCATGTCCCTCCTCCAGCTTCTACACATAGGGGCAGCCAGGGGGCTCTGCACGCTCCCCCTGCCCCAAGCACCGGCTCTGCAGCTCTTATTGGGTGGGGACTGCAGCCAATGGGAGCTGCAGGGACGGTGCCTGGCTGCACCTCTGCGTAAGAGCCGGAGGGGGGACATGCAGCTGCCGCTTCCGGGAACTGCTTGAGGTAAGCGCCGCCCGGAACCTGCACCCCTGACCCCCTCCCACACCCCAACCCCAACCCTCTGCCCGGAGCCCCCTCCCATACTCCGAACTCCTCAGCTCTACCCTGCATAGGGTGACCAGACAGCAAATGTGAAAAACCGGGACGGGGGTAATAGGAGCTTATATAAGAAAAAGACCCTAAAAGCGGGACATCTGGTCACCCTAACCCCCCAGCCCGGAGCCCCCGCCTGTACCCGAAACCTCTCATTTCTGGCCCCACCCCAGAGCCCACAGCTCCTGCTGGGGTGGGGCCTTGGGTAAGGGGTGGAGCCTCAGAGGAGGGGCGGGGCCAGGGTGTTCGGTTTTGTGCAAGTAGCAAGTTGGCAACCCTAGTGCAGAAGGGCAGCCTGAGAGCCAGTTTGGCCGCTATTCCCAACTCTCCCTCCCCTTTGTAGGAATGTTGGGGAAAGGGAAATGCAGACAAGTGCCGTGTCTCATAGAATCATAGAATATCAGGGTTAGAAGGGACCTTAGGAGGTCATCTAGTCCAACCCCCTGCTCAAAGCAGGACCAATCCCCAATTTTTGCCCCAGATCCCTAAATGGCCCCCTCAAGGATTGAACTCACAACCCTGGGTTTAGCAGGCCAATGCTCAAACCACTGAGCTATCCTTCCCCCCAGCTGCCCAGCTCCTTCAGCTGCCCCACACTGGGACATGGTGTGCGGTGTCTGGATTAATCCCTTCCTCCTGGAGGTCCCCCTTGCTTTTACTTCCCTGGAGAGGCAGCAGCGTGGAGTCTGCCCCACCTCACAGGGCAGTGGTTTCAGCGCTGGGAGCAGGTGAATGCTTCATCTGGACAATGCCGGGTCGGCTCTGCCTGCTCAGGGCACAAGATAACTAGCGCTCTCAAGTCAGGGCTTGGGAAGAGCAGGGCTGGGGAGGTGTTGCCCCATTTCCTGTGTGTGTGGTGAGCTGAAAGAGCAGCGGCTGTAGTCAGAGGGGAAGGAAGGCCCAGACAATGCAGGAGAGGGAAGTGGGGAAGCCCACGATGTGATGCAGGGCTGGGGAGCAAAGCCCCATGCGCATGCCCAGATGCACAGCAGTGCAGGTCAGTGCCGGGCTGGTGACAGCAAGGCCGGGGACAGAGCTGGGGCGTTGAAGTCACTGTGGCCTCCAGGAGATGCAGTCAGGTGCAGGGCTGGGGAATGATTCCTAGAGCGAGGCCTGGGGGGAGAGGGGAGGCAGGACTGAGGAATCCTGCCATGGGTGCGGGGGTGCCATGCTGGGATTAGTGGGATCAGGCAGAACTAGAAGGAAGGTAAGACTCCGAGCTTTGGCTAAACCCCTGGGAACTAAACCCAGAGGCCACTTCCCTGTCCCCTCTGGCCACAGCAACATGCTAAGGGAGCTCTGTCCTGGGGTGTAGAAGGACATAGGGCTCTGTGCAAGTCACCATTGCTTTTTGCATGGGCACGAGGCTGCAGCTGGGGAGGAGCGTGTGGGGCTTCCATTGGGGGGCTGCTGTGCTACTGGAGCAGGAAGCAAGAGATTAAAGCGTTGTCTAAACAGCCTTCGCAGCTGCCCAGCTCCTCCTCCAGCGCGGGACGCTCGGGCTCTGTCTAACGTACACACGCCGAGGATGGACTTGGCTGCTGTCAAGGCTAGAGCTGGGTTTCCAGCACAGGATCTGCTCACCTTTAGGAGTCTGTAGAGCTCGCTGTGGCTCGCGTTTCCAGTCACGTGGCACGGTCCCACAGGAAACTTGTCTCTGCCTTCCCTCTCCAGCACGTGCGTCCCAGATGGCATGATGCCCCCAGAGCATCAGGCTGTCCAAGGGGGGAGCCTCTCCTCCCCTCTGCTCCATCTTCTTGCTGCTTCGCTGCAGGCCCTGGAGGCCTCCTGTGAGGTTTAGCTCTGTGATGCGCCTGCGAAGATTTGACCCCAGGAGTGCCCACATGCCAGCAATGCAGCGCACCCGCTGTGCAAGAGCCAGGGCAGCTCTCCCTGCAGCGTTTGACTCCCCAAATCCCTACCATCACCCCTCTAACCAAATCCCTGAGAGCACCCCTGCCCCCGGGGCACTGGCCCTGCTTGTCTGACCACGATGCTCCTTGCTTGGTGCATGCCGCTCTGCAATGGTCAGGGGCTCCATTTGTTCCCAGCCTCCATTCCCCGCCTCCCCAATTGGCCCTACCCCCTTGAGTCAATTGCTGCTGCTGAGAGGATGGAGATAGCTGCAGAGACACCCGGAATGTTGGGAGGAGCCACGTCTTCCCAGATTTCTGTCTCACTGCTGGACTCGTGTTGGGGCTGGGAGTTGGAACTCCTGGGTTCTATTCCCAGCTCGGGGAGGGGACTGGGAGTCTAGTGGCTAAAGCGAGGGGGTATCAGGACTCCTGGCTTCTATCCTTAGCTCCAGGAGGGAGTGTGTTCGAGTGGTTAAAAGAATAGATGGGGTTCTGCTCTTGGCTATGGAGGCAGCATGGTCTAGTGGTGAGAGTAGGGGATTGGGAGTCAGGACGCCTGGGTTCTATTCCCACCGCTGCAGAGCTCTTCGAAAGGGCCAGCGTGCTCCGAGTGATGTGTGCGCCTGGCAGAGCGGCACCACAGGTGGCTGCAGTGGAGGGGGCGCTAGGACCTGGCTCACTGCCCCTCTCTGCGTGTTGCTTGTTCAGCTGGTTGCAAACGCCCTAGCGTGGAAGCCAGGCTCATCCGGACCCAATCCAGAGGAAAGATACGAGATGATAACCTGCCTGTACAATAGCTCCAGCCAGGCATGCCTGCCTGTTTCCACTCCATGATCTCATCTCTTCCCTCCAGGGAGCTGGGCTCAGAGAGGCCATGAGCTGGATCATAAGGCTAAAAAAGGCTGCTGCCAAACTCCCACCATGCACCAGGGATGGATCCCTGAAATAACCTCACGGCCAGCTCAGGGGGGCAATGGCCCCCTCAGCTCAAGGAAGCAGCTCCCCCTTCCCCCAGTTTATCCCAGCCAGTCTAGTCTCTACTACCCACATTTCTCTACCATTCCTCTTCTGCCTTGCTAGACCATGTCGGGCGATCCCAGGGTGGTCTGCGGAGCAATGGCTTGGCTATGGGGACTGCGCTGCACAATACGCTGTCCACAGCATATTCGTCTGGTCCGCAGCAGCGGATGGTGAGATGAGAAATGGGCCGAAAGCATCCAGCTGACTCCCCTCATCCCATCTCCTAAGAAATGTGGCTTGGATAGAATAGAAGCCGGGCGCAAAGAAGGTGAAGAATGGCTCACCTGTGGGTGGGGTGGCTAGCCCAGGGTCTACGGCGTATGGAGGCAGTCACTGGTTCGAACACAGCCCCGGTTGGCAGCAACTGCAAGTTGTTCCCATCTGGGGCCCATGTGTGAAATGAGTTTGTCTCAATCCAGCTCCTAGCACGAGAGGCGTCCACGTCGCCAACGCCTCAGCAGAGGGCCCTGGAGACTGGCCAGCCTTGGTCAGGACTGACGCAGGTTGCAGGGAGCTGGCTCTGCTGCTTCTGGGGGTCTGCAGGCTGCAGGGCTGGCAGCCTGTCACAGGCTCTCGAAGGAGCAAGGAGAATTGATCAGGGGAGTGAAATATGCATGTTGGAAGAGCATGCATGGCCAGTGAGTGTGTCGGGCAGAGGCTGGCACCCTACCCCTCACTGGACTCTGCATGGGAGTCTGGGCTGGCGTGTTTGTACGAGTGCACTTTGGGGACATGCTTGTCTGCACGTATGTGTTCGCATGCATGAATGTGCACATGAATGACCGCTTGTCATGTGTGCCTCCGTATGTGTCTAGAAGTGCATGAGTCTGTGTGTGTGTGTGTGGGGGGGGGGTGCATAACTGTCTCCATGTATCTGTGGATGAATGCGTGTGAGAGCCGGTGAGTTCTCAAGGCCTTCGTGTTTTGTAACCGGGCGGCGTGAGCCGTGTGTGTGTGTGTGTGTGTGTGTGCGCGCGCAGTTCATTATTTCAGTGCTCTGGCTGGGCTCCCTCTCCCTGGAACGCATTCTCACTCCCACACTCTGGAAATGTCACTGGAAACTCTGAATGGCCTGTCGCCGGCTCCAGATCCGTGTTTGTTTTAATTGCAATGCTGCACAGTGCTGGGGGCTTTCCAGATAAGCCGGGAGGGACTGTGGTGGCCTGGGGGCTGGGGAGGGAAGGGACAAACTTCTTAGGCACTCTGTGGGCAGCCCAGAGGGGATTTGCTCAGCTGCTGACCTTGCTAGAGTCACTAAAACCCCAAAGCAATGGGCAGCTTGTCTCCAGTGACTTTCCCCTGCAAATTCTCTGCTCCTGGGAGTGTGTCCCCTTGCGTCACTATCAGTATCTAATGCTTGCTGGCAGGGGACATCCGGCCCTGGGGGAAGCTGTCTCAATCCCACAGAGTGTGTGAGTGACGGAGGGCTCTCTCTGGGGCTTCCTTAAAAGAGGGACCTCTCCTGTGCCGGGGGCTAGCTGCGGGAGCGTGGGGCTAGCTGGCGGGATGCCCCAGGAACAGGGAAAGCCACCGCTTTCCCTCCATCCTCTGGTGTCAGAGGGCACGTTCCTTCTCCTCGGATTGTTTCCCCTCCAAGTTTGCTTGTTTTTCTGTTGTGTGTGTGAGTTGCTCCCCCTGCAGCTCGCAGCACGACTATTAGACACAGAATCCCACACACTCAGCCCAGCGCTGCCCTCCCACTGCACTGTACTGCTGCTGGGAGCCAGCCCTTTGGACACTCTGCCTGGGCTAGCAGCAGGCATGGGACTCGGTCAGCGCTGACAGCTGCCACCCGGGTGCTGCTCACCGTACTAGCTTGGGAAGCGCCCTGCTCGCTGGGAACATCGGACGGAGTTCCTTGCCAGGCTCCTCTAGGAAGGTAGGGAGCTGCCTTCTCTCTCTGTGCTGTGTGTGTGTGTGTGTGTAGGGTGTGTGTGTTTGTAGGGGGTGTATAGGCCAGGACGGGGGTGGAGGGAGTGGAATTCTGATCACAGGAACCCTCCTATTGTAAAAAGCCAAAGGCATGAAGGTTTTTAGAACAATCTTTATCAGACACCCCCTGCCCCCGGGTGGTGCGATTCGAGCCCAGCCTGGATTCCCTCCTGCACCAAACCCTGCAAACTCTCAGCTCCCCCCTGCTTTGGGGAGAGAGACCAGAGCGACAGGCGGTTTGTGTGCAGAAGGACCGGAGCCATGGCACTGCCAGCCTGGAGCATGACTACACTTGCGAACAGGGAGATTGTGATGTCTGTTGCCTCTGCCTGTCTCATTCCTGGATTGTAGGGTATGTGAGCGGAAGGGAATGGTATCCAGTGGTTAGAGCAAGAGGGACTGGGAGTCAGGATGCCTGGGTTCTCTTCCCAGCTCTTGGGGAGGAGTGTGGTCTGGTGGTTAGAACAGGGGGCTAGGAGCCAGAACTCCTGAGTTCTTTGCTCGGCTCTTCAAGACAGCGTGATCTAGTCGGAGGCTGAGAGTCAGGACTCCTGGGTTCCTTTCTGGAACCGTGGGCAAGTCACATCTCCTCTCTGTGCTTCAGTTTCCCCCCTATAAATCAGAGATGATAATCATCCCCGCTTCACAAGAGGGCTGTGAGACTCTGTTTATTATTGGTAATGGTGATTCTTGTGTTTCTAACATGACTCTCCGTGCACCATGCAACTGAAAGTAACAGCGCTCAGCATATCTCCAGCTCAGCACCCTCTACCCCAGGCTGTCCAAGTGCTGCACCCAGAACCCACAACCCCCCCATCTCGCTCTCATTAAAAAGAACAGCCAGAGGCAGTGCAGTCCAGTGAGCAAGGCACTAGACTGGCTCTCAGGACACCTGGGTTCCATTCCCAGCTCTGCCACTGACCTACGGTGTGATCTTGGGCAAGTCACTGCCCCGTCACTCTGCCTCAGTTTCCCCTCTCAGCCTTTGTCTTGTCTGTTTAGGCGGAAACTCTTCAGGGCAAGGACTGTCTATAAATATGTGTGTACAGCACCTGGCACAACTGGAGTGGGGGGAATAGAGTTCGCATTATCCATATAAGTGCCCAATCCTTGGTTGAGTCTTGCTAAGCTCTAGGTCTCTCTCATATCTTGTGGCTGAGAGTCCCACAGGCAGATTATGTAAAAAACCAAAGTATTTCCTTTCATCATTTATAAATGTGCTGCCGTTCGGTTTCATTGCCCGGGCCCCTGATCATGTATCGTGAGGAAGGGTAAAGAGGGGCACCCCATCTCCCCTCTCTCTGCCATTTAGTATTTCTACCCGCCCCTAGCCTGTCCCCTCCGACCCCTCTGCTCTGTTAACTGACCCATCTTTGCAGTCTCCACACAGGAGTCTCTCCAGCCCCCAGCCCCTCTATCTGCTCTTTCCTGATCGAGATGGGTGACCGGCGCACATCACTCCAGCTAGGGACGCCCCATCAATAATGGCATCATAATAGGGTCGGCCCCTTTGGTTTGCTCTTTGGACTTACCCCTGCATTGGGCCCGGTATTTGTAAAGTGCTTTGAGATCCTTGAGTGCCAGGCCCCGGAGAGGAGTGAATGGTAGCCATTATTATGGCTCGGGGTTAAGCTGTCACATTACAAGCTGTGGGGGTGGCGGCTGGGTGGGGAATGGAAATGTTCGAGGGGACGCCAAAGGGAAAAATGCTTCGCTGGCTCTCAGAGAGCTACGCTCTGCCTAATTGCATCCAGACCCTTGTGAGTGAAATGCAAGGCCCCAAGCAAAGAGTGATGCAGGCTCTCTGCAACTGAGCCGTCCTGAGCCAGGCACGGCCTGGATTTCCTGGCCGGGGTCTGAAGGTAAAGTGTAGGGCAGTAACGTTAATAGATGCCCCACCCAGCAACCTAGCTCAGGGGAGGGAGTTTCCTTTCTCAGAGTGAGTATTGCAAGGGGCAGATAAACGCACTGGGCTGGCACGATGAGAGTTGGAGTTTTGCACTGTGTTAGAGAGAGAGAAGTGCCAGCGCTGACTGGGCACGAGGATGGTGAGAGTGGCGTGGGCACTGGCTGGGCGTGGGAGTGGTGAGAGTTGAAGAGTACATGAATAGCTGCCCCAGGGTGAAAGCACAGAATCCCCATGGCACCGCCTCACCCAGCTGCGTCCGATGGGATGGGAACGGTGCCCTCTATGCCAGGGAGGGAGTGAGCTGGAGAGCAGGGACCCAGGCTGGGCCTTGGGTGGAGACCAGGCCAGGGCTAGTTCTGAAGGAGGAATCTCCCCTCCTCACCCATAAATGCCTTTGTCCTGTGCTGTAGCAAAAGCAGCCTCTACAGAGAGGCAAGAGGCTGGCAGGGCCGTGGGTGGTGCCACTGAATGCCTCAGGGGGAGAGGGGGGCAGCGACTGGCCTGAGGCTGCAGTTCAGAGCCCGTCCTGCCCTCTCTGGCTCAAGGCGTTGGCAGCCTGCACCGCAGGGCGCTCCGTGGCCTTGGGGTTCAAAGCCAGGAGCAGCCAGAGATCAGCAGCTGTTAAAAGTGAGCTGCAAAGAGTTCGTTGCTGCCCCCTCGATGCCTGCCCGGTTCTGGTGGGGTCATGTGGGGGTGTCTGGGAATGGTGAGTGGGTGATGGAGACCTTGCGGGAGAGTGGGGTGCAAAGGGGGGGGATGGGGAGCAGTGTGGGGTGGTTATAGGAAGGGGTGCAGTGGGGTTGGAGGTGAGGGGATGGGGAGCAGTGTGGGGTGGTTATAGGAAGGGGTGCAGTAGGGTTGCAGGCAGGGGATGGGGTGCAGTATGAGGGAGGGGATGGGGAGGTGAGGGAGCACCGTAGGGGAGGAATTTGATGGCTCAGGTGACCGGGTAAGTAGCTCTGGGATCAAGACAAAGGCCTTGCTCCAGCACCGGCATGTTCGGCAGGTTCGAGTGCTTCACAAGCATTAACTCATTACCTCTCACAACCCCCTTGTGCCCTGGGGAAATAAATACTATCCCCATTTCACAGATGGGGAAACTGAAGAACGGAGGGGGAATGTGACTGGCCCAGTGTCACTCAGTAGGTCAGTGGCACAGCAGGGAAAAGAACCCAGGAGTTCTGGCTTCTGGCCCCTTCCTCTACTCTGGACTCCACTACTCCTCCCATAGCTGGGAATAGAACCCAGGAGTCCTGGTTCTGTGGTATGTTGAGCAGCTCCTTACCTAGGAGGGAGTGAGGTGAGGGGCTGGTGAAGGGACCTGGGTGCTGCCTGGGAAGAGTGGAGCAGTGTGAGAGACACTGGGACACACTCCCCCTTTCCTGCTCCCCTGCCTTAGTGCAGTACCAGGCCTGGCTCTGTTTTATAGCAGTGACTCACTCATCCCCTCAGCCCCAGAGCTGGTGGGTTGTCCCTCCCCTCCGGATTGTTCTCCTGCTCCAACACGCTGTTCCAGCCCCCTCGCTCTGGGCCTGCCTTTCTCTGCAGTGTTTGCACGGGGACGGCTCTTGGCTCGGGAAATATTTGCACAACAGCGGCACTCCAAAACGCTTCATCCTCCCCTGCCCCCTCTGCAGGGCAGCCTTCTCCTGCCAGAGCTAAACCAGTGCAGCGAGTTTCATCCAGCCTGAGGGACTACCCTGGAGTCGGGGGGGTGCCCAGCTGGCAGGATGGGGGTGCTGAGATTAAAAGAAGGGGCGTCTCCTCCCAGTAAGGGGAGCAGGGAGGTCAGAGTGGGACTCATGGGGAAGGCACTGCTGAGATCTTGGTGCCAGGGATCCTGCCCAGACCTGTCCGGGAACAGTGAGCGCATGCCCTAGTGATGTGGTTTCCATGGACTGGAGACTCCAGCTCCATACCCTCACCTCACCCCAGCAGTGGGGGAGACTTGGCCCTGTACCAGCAAGCAAACCGCCCCCCGCCCCGCCCTCCCGCTAGCCTTAGCTGGAGCTGCAGCTCCAGGCACGGATGAGTTGGTGGCAACCTCAGATGCTGGTGGGGAATAACGGAGCCTCCTTGGGGTCCTGCCCCTCCATGCTGCCCTGGGCATTGGCATCTGGGTACCCACCTGGGGTCGCCCCCTTCCCGGCCTCTGAGCAAGGCTGCAGGGAGTCAGTAGCAAGCTGGCTGGGAACAGAGAGAGAGAGAGAGAGAGACTGGTCTGCATTAAGGACCGTGTTGGAGAGAAGGCTTTTTGCTGAGACAGTAATGCCCGCAGGGGAATCCCAGCTGGGTTTGTTGGTGGCTGGAAGATGGGGGCAGCTCTGGACAGAGTCTCTTTTCCTCGGGCTGGTTTCTTCCCTCTCCATCTTCTCCCCCTCTCACTCACCCCCTGCTGAGTTAACAGCCACAGTGCCAGAGACATCTGGGCTCAAGGATGCAGGGTAAAACCACAGGGTGGGAACTGGCAGCTGCATCTCCCTGCGTGCTGCCAGAGAGCTGCCAGTGTGGGCGAGGGAGATAAAAGAGACAGGGTGAGTGTGTGTTTGTGTATAGGGCTTTATTAAACAGTGACAAACAGATGCAACCACGAATACTACAATGTTTTGGTGTCTGTTTCCATCAGTTACTAATGGGTTTTGGTTTTTCTCTTTTATGTCGTGTTATGTACACGTACTCACACACAATAGTATGTGATCATGTCATTACAGACAGTAGGGAACTTTTAGATCCACCACGCAGATGTCTGCTGCTTGAGCTAACAGAGTGACTGATAGCAGTAGTAGGCTGTCATCCTCCAGATGGACCAGGACTCTTGGGTTCCATTCCAGGCCCTAGAGGGGTGTGCGCTGCAGTGGGCCCGTTCCCCTCCAACCTGTCCTAGTCTTGTCTCTTCTGCACCCCTGACTCCTCATCCCATTCCCATTCTATTCACCTAGCCAGTCCCAGTCTCCACTACTCAAGTTTCTCATCCCAGTCCCAGTCTCCTTGCCCAGCCCTTCCCAATTCACCCTTCCACCTCTTGGCTCCTTGAAGCCCCTTGCCCAGCCAATCCCAGTTGCCTCCTCCTGACTCCTCATCTCTTCCCCCACCTGCCTCCACTCACCCCCCACACCAATGTTCCCATTCCCATTGGCTCCCAGGCTCCTCATCCAGTCTCAATAGCCTCACTTCAACCTGGCTCTTCCCAGTCTCTTTGTGCACAGTTATTTTAATCCAGCAACTACAGAGTTAATGAGTTGTCGCCCGCACATGGGCTGGGCTGGAGTCCCATGTGAGCGGCTGTGTTTCTGTTGGCTGGAAAAGCCTGGGAAACAGTGTATTTCCCCCTTACATTGCAAGGTTTTCAGGGCAAGGCTCTGTAAAATGCCGAGCGCCCTGTGGATCTATATAAATAACACCATGTTGTTGCATCTGGTGTTCTAGCCTGCACCTATGCTTGCTGTGCCGCTCACTGCGCAGGCAGAACTGGGCGGTGGGAAGCACGCCGGCTTCCCGGACAGAGCTGGTTAGTGTGCCCCCTTGTCAGGACTTGCGCAGCCCCGGGGGGCCAGGGAGGAGAAGAGTCTGAAGTGGATTTCTGCTCCCGTGCAGAATGGGCATGGCTGCTGGGGATCGGCACCAGGTGTGTGTGTGGGCCCCCCAGGCTTCTCCTCATCCCCTGCTCCGCGAGCCCATGGCCCTTCTGGCTGTGGTGGAAGGCTCCTTCCTGAGCAAGAGGGGTTAGGCTAGGGATCTGCGCTTCCCACTCCATCAAACTTGGCCTGGAGGTCGGGGCTCTCCTATTTTCATCTCAGCTCCACCTGTGTAATCTGTCCACAAAACTCCTAGTCAAGGTGGGGGGTGCCCCAGAGTCAACAGGGGGCCCCCAATGAGTGGCACGGCCCTAAGTGTGCTGGCTTAGGTCCACGCTCAGCTCTGGTAGTCGGGGCTGCCTCCAGGCGGGGGCTGTCACCTCGCCTGCCTTCCCCAGGCTTGGAGAGGGATGGGGGTGTTGCGGTGCTTTTGGGGGTGGCTGCTGAGCCTGGCGTGGAGAAAATGGGGGAGAGGTTCAGGGAATGGGGAGGGCTCCTCAGGAGGGAGCCCCACAATCCCACAAGTGTCGGGGCAAGCGCCAGAGCAGGGCAGGGAAACCAGGCCCCACAATGCTCTGTCTGTCTGCAGGGCCCGGGCTCTAGAAAGGCCAGGTGTAGCCCGGCGTCACCCCCTGGAGGTGCCCATCAGGCAGGGCAGAGTGACCCTCTGATGGCTCTGGCTGTTCCGACCCCTGCCTGGATTGTTCCCTGTGAGCCCTGGCCCCAGACACTGCCCCACTCCCTTCTGTTAACCCAGCGCTGCCCCCAGACGGCTCTGCCGCTCCCAAGATGATGGAGCCTGGCAGCAGCTCAGATTGTAGCTTGTTGTTCAGGGCTGAATACAAGGCCGTGGCATTGTCATAGCAGCAGGGAACGGCCAGACACAACCTTCGCGCTGGCAGGGAAAGGGGGTAGGCGCTGACCTCACGGTGGACCCCCCACCAGTCACGGGGGGGGGGGGGGGGGGCTATTTCCCAAGAGCACAGTGTGCCGCGCTGACAGGTTGGCACCCAGCTGTGGCCAGGATCTCTCTGGAGCTGGGACTCAGAGGCTCTCCCCTGCGGCCTCCCTCGCCTGGGGAAAGTTGTAGCTGGGAAGGAAGGAAGCTGAAGCCATTCCCAATCCCATCCTCCCGCTTCCCAGCTCTGTTGGATTCCCCCACCCTGAGAGCCCCAGTTTGCCTCCGCATGCAGGATTCTACAGGTCCCCAGGGTCTGATGCTGCCATCTCTGGGGCCAGTGCTGCTTCATTGGGTCTTGTCTTGCCATCGGAGCATGATGTTGCTGCCCCAAAGCCCTGGCTGGCTCTTAGCTTGGTGCCATAGGCGCCCTCGCCAGCCTGAATGCCAGGCAGCTCTGGCAGAGGCATGAGACTGCCAGGCAGTGAATCCGGCCTCTGGATGGGGGAGGAATGAACAGGGACAGGCGAGCTGGACCCCAATTTCCTGACCAGCGAAACCAGTGTCTGTGCTGCCCTTCATCCCGGCTCAGGCTCAGGGCCGCGGTGACATCTCTTTCCCCCTGTCTTGCAGAGCCCCGTGGGAGCCCCGCTGTGCTGACCGCCATGCTCCACACCCCCACCCTGTGATTCCGGGCAGCTGAGAGGCATGAGACAGCAATGGCATTCCAGGCAGCCGCATCTGGGACGCTGCAGCCCCGGAGCGTAAGGCGTTGATTCCACTGGGCTCCTGTTGTTTTTACCATCGCTGTGTCTATGTGCGAATAACAGGAAACGCTCCCAAGCGGCCCGAGCTGTGGAACAGGCTCCCCATGGAGCATGGGAAGCCCCTGTACTTGAGCCAGGGTAGCTAGAGCCATCTGCTGGGAACAGTCCTTTGCTGGGACAAACGTAGGCCCTAACAGATCTCGGCCTGGGAGCCAGGACTCCTGGGTTCTATTCCCGGCTCTGCCACTGACTCCCCCTGTGACCGCGCGCTCCAGCCACGCCGTACCTGCTTGATGTCTCTCCCCCCAAAGCTGCGCCTGTCGCCGTGTGCTCAGTGCTGATGGCACGGGGCTGCTCGCAGGCGGGCAGTCGGAGTGGGGCGATGACGGTTGCAAAGTGAGGTGGCGATAGAACGCCTGCTCGGGAATCAGAGCAGCGGGCCCCTGCCTCTTCCCAGCACAGGGCCCCGGCGGGGATGACTCAGGGGAGTCGCATCTAAGTTCCACACACAACACACGCAAGGTGTGGCCCCTCCAGCTCAGGACACGGAGGGAGGGGACTGTAGGGCAGGCTGGAGAGGCATCAGCAGAGATGTTTGGCGCGGGGAGCTCCAGGCTGGAATAGCAGGAGGGGCTGAGGGTTGGAATTGAGGGATCCACGGGAGCCGGGAAGGGGTCCAGAGCTTGAACGGGGGGTGGGGCACTGCAGGACAGGACCAGCAGAGCTGGGCTGGAGACCCAGGGCTGGAACAGGACAGAGGGGCACTGGCTGGGTGTTGGCGCACGGTTGTAGAAAACGTGCCCAGCACCTGGCTCTGTCAGCCTCCTACTCTCATCAACAGTGAACTCATTCCTGCCCCTCCCACAGGTGCGACCCCTGGAGCCTCTGCTGCATGGCCGGGGACCGGAGCCTGCTGCGCAGAAAGGCTTCCTCGGCAACTTCTCTCTTCCCACGCCCCTGCAAGGGACATTCAGGGCAGCCGGGAATCCCCATCTCCGGGAGAGACACGGTGCACATCCAGCAGCAGCAGGGGGCAGCGGCTGCTTTCCCCACAGCCTCTCCTCTCCAGCCCCCCGTGCCATGGCAGGGGGCTGCCTGAACCCTGAGGGGCCCCAGGGCCTCAGCTTGGAAGGCTTCGTCCCACCCCACCTCCAGAAGAGGGAATTCCTTCCTGCTGCCAGGAGCCCGGCAGCCCCCCTGGCCACATCCCCTCAGCCGTCCACGTGGGTCCCGCTGCGACACAGGGGACCCAGGGTGAGTGGAGCCTGCCCTGCCCTGTCTGGAGCGATGGCGTGCCGGCCCTGGGCGTGCTGCTTACACAGCATGGGGAGAGCAGTGCTGGAGTCAGAGCTGCCTCAGCTGGCAGCCCTGCTGTCCCTGCAGGGTCTCTGGCCCAAAGACAGTGGTTGGGGCCAGATGGGCAGCCCTGGAGACTGACCTTGCAGGGACAGCCCAGGCAGCCCCAGGTTTCCCCCCCACACTGCCCCACCCGTGTGCCTCACCCCGACCCTCAGGCCCGTTCAGCCCTCAGCCCTTCCTTTGGGACTGCCCACGAAGGGGGTGACTGGTGCCTATGGGGACGGTGGCCTTTGTGTTGTAGATGCTTTGCCCACTGGACTGAGACCCACCCAACCGGCCTCCCCTAGGGGCCGCCGAGCGGTCGTCGGACAGCGATGAGTTTTGGTGCAGGCCAGCCTAGGCTGGAGTTGAACCGGTGACCTGGGGGCGGAAAGCTCTACAGGGAGTCTCTTTGCTGTGCCATGTTGAGGCCCATGTCTGTGGAGGGGCAGGCAGGAGACACGTTCAGCCCCCACTCAAAGTCCAGACTCCTTCCCCACTTGTGCTTGTGTGCGGCTAGTTCCAAAATCAGAGAGGGGACACTGAGGCCTCAACTTCTCTGGCATCTGCTGCCTCCTAATCACCCCGGCACCTGCTCCCAGGCACCCAGTGTGCTGTGACTCCTCTTGTTGTACTCAAAGTACTATGCAGGATCTTTTCAAGGGGATTAAGGCAAAACGCCACATTTATTAGTAATACAGGTATCAATCAATACTCTAGCATATGCATATGATATATATCACACTCATGCACTCACACATACACAAACACACTCCGTCTTGCTGTTGTTACCAACTGGTTGCTCCCCTTAACTGCACTGGCCAGGTGAGTTAGATGGGGGAGGGGTGGAGCCGGGCTTCTGCCGATCCGATGGTGACAAGACGAGACCCGGGGTCCTTCTGCAAGACACCTCACTTTTATAGCAGCTTCCCTCTTATGCAAATCCACTCCAGATTCAAAATCTGGGTCTGTGTCCGTTGGTCTGTGTGCTGCTTTTCTCTGGGTGTTGTCCCCAGGCTGCTCAAAGAGGGTGTTACCTAAAGAAGGTGCTTGCTTCTAATCCCCAAGGCCGTCAATATGTCTGCTCTTCTTTGCCACTTGATTGTTCTTTGATCTGGCTCCCATCCCCTCTCCAACTGTTGCAGTGTCTGGAGGTGGGTGTCTTCCAAGCCTCACTCATTCACACCTCATTCAGTCAACAGGGCAACTGATTACAGAGTGGGAGAAGATCTTATCCTACTCCTAGCAAACAGACACATGTTTCTTCTACTTTAACTATACTGTCCTTAGGGGCTAGAACATCTTGATACAAAGTTTTCTACAAGTTTTCTTTATAGGGATCTAATACAAAGTTGTATGAAAATAGAGAGGCGCAATGCCAAGTAAAATAGAGAGGCACAATGCCAAGTCATATGAAATACAAAATAACACAATGCAAGATGCAATGTCATAAAGATAAAGATACTTAATACAAAATAACACAATGCAACATCATAAGGATTCATAGAGATACTTAATACAGAGATTTCTCTCTACACTCTGCCCCTCCACTCCCCCATGCCTGCTGTAACCCACACTTCCCAGTGCCCTCTGTGCCCTGACTCCCCTGCACCCTGACTCCTTCATGCCCATTGTCTGGGCCCTGCTGCACCCGGCACAGCAGAACCATGTTGTTTCCCGCCCCCATAGGTACCCGTGATTCGTAACTGCGGCTCCAACACCTTGAACTTTGAGTTCCGTGACACGTCTCCCTGCACAGTGTGCAACGGCACCGCCGAGCATAGGAGAGCAGCCCCCAGGAGCTCAGGTAACTCCAGCCAGGGACGGTGCCCCACAGTGCCAGGCTCAGACAGAGCCCCAAAAGCCCTTTCCAGCCAGCCCTGTTTCTGGGGACCATGAGCGGCATGACTGGACACCCAGATCTCAAGGTGCAGCTGTCTCAGTGCATCTCCCTAGCAGCAGCCGTCTGCATGCAAGCCGGAGGTCCCCAGGAAAGGGCGGAGGACAGAGCATTCTCAGGGGCTGAGAAGCTCAAATTCAGGCCGCTCCCTGTGCCAGGTTTAGGCCCAGCTCCTCTTCCCAGGCCAGCCTGACTAACGAAGCAGGGGGCAGCCTGGGGGAATCACCGAGCTCAGCCAGCCTGGGGAGGCACCTCTGGCAATGGGCTGGGGGCAGGGAGAGAGGTGTAGCCCTTTAGTGTACCCCCTTCCCGGGCAGTCAGGGGGGCCGGGCATGTCCCCACCTGGATCAGCCCAGCGCCACCACAGCCGTGCCCCCAGAGCTCACAGAGCAGGGACTGAACCCAGCCTCAGATCCGCCTTTCCCAGCGCTGCATTTAAAGAGTGATGGGGAAGAGACTCTGGGTGGGGAGCTGGGGCCTCCCATTAAATAACGTGGCTGTTCTGGGGTCCCTGGACACCTGGCCCCACACCTGGTCATGTGGTGTGACAGTCTGTCTGTCGGTCAGTCCGTGTGTCTGTCCTGGGGACGTGGGCCCTATTATCAATGGGGTTGCCATTGTGCTCACCACCCAGGCCCTCTGGCATAGCAGGACCCATAAGTCTTTGACTGCCCATGTCCTGGACCCCACCTCTCTCTCTCCCCCCGCCTTGCCTGCAGTGAGCGACTGGTACCAGACCTGGCCTGCCAAAGAAATGAAGACGCCGAGTTCCCAGGCAGTGCCTGTTCCCCTTCCAGCTGGGTCAGCCGTGAGCCCCCCGGAGAACGGCCCCCCGCCTGCGCCCCGCCCAGCCCCCTGGTCTGCCACCTGGACCAACGATAGCAAGAGGAAGGACAAGCGATGGGTGAAGTACGACGGGATCGGCCCGGTGGATGAGACAGGGATGCCGATCGCATCACGATCCGTGAGTCCAGGGAGGGAGTGGGTTTAACGGGCCTGTAGAAACCCCACTGCTGGGCTGGGCTGGGCTGCGGGGAAGGGAAGCGTGTAGGAAGTGCTGGCCTCTCGCAGTCGGTTCTGATCCCAGTGCCCTAGTGCCATGCAAAGGGGCGTGGTGCTGAAGAGTAGGGGGCTCGGGAGGAGGCGCTCTCCCCTCGCAGCCTGTGCTGACCCCAAGGCCCTAGCGGGGCACAAGCGGGTGCTGTGCCAGAGGAAGTGGGGTTGGAGGATCAGTAGGGAACGCTGTCCCCCTGGAGTCAGTACTGACCCCAGTGAGATGCTAGGGGGCGCTGTGCTCCAGGAGGTGGTGACTCTTGCATACCAGTTAAATGCAATGTCCTGGCCATCATTTGGCACCTGGCTGGGGCCAGTTTCCCTGCCCCCCGGCCATGGCGTATCCATCCCGCTGTAGCTTTCCGCTCCCCCCTAGTCTCCTTGCTGCAGGGCTGCTGCTCCTGACGCCTTGTGTGTTTGCTTCCAACGGCAGAGCGTGGACAGGCCCCGGGACTGGTACCGGAGCATGTTCCAGCAGATCCACTGCAAGCTCCCAGGTAAGGTCACCTCCTCCCTCGGCTCCCCTAGGAGCCACACGCTAGGGGCAGGGGCCTTCCTGCAGCAGCTCAGTTAGAGCGATGCCACGCACCTCTCGTGCCCTCCCGCGCTTCCCTCCCCGTGGTATGTAATGAGTCTGTGTCATGCTGCCAGCTACCCTGCCACATGTCTGTCCTTATCCTGGGACAGAGGTCAGGGACCGACTAATACCCACCGCCCCACTCCCCTGCGCCTGTTCCTGGCCGCATCCCTGCCGCTCCCAGAATTCCCAGGGGCCTCCCCCCCCCCCCCGCCCTGCTTGCTGGTTTAGGTGCGGGAGCCTGCCTCCCGGCAGACAGGGGAAGGACGGTCCCAAGCTGGGGGGCTGATTTCTGCACCCCCCAGTGTGTGCCACACCAGACGTTGCCCCGTCAAGGAACCCGCTCACGCCAATCTCCCTCCTCTTCCAGAACCGCAGCTGGACTGGGATTTCCACCACTGCACGGGTAAGCATCACAACCTGCTCGCTGGGGACGGGAAGTATCAAGTCCTTTAACATCTGGACAGAGAGCAGGGCCTGGGGGTCCCCTCACCCCTCTCTGCAACCGCTGTTCATAGAGAGCAGGACTTGGGACCTTCATAGGGACCACAGCTCCCCTGCCCCCCTGTTCATAGGGAACAGGGCTTGAGGTGTCCATAGGGACCACAGCTCCCCTCACCAGTCCCTGCCCCCGTGTTCATAGGGAGCAGGGCTTGGGGTATTCCTAGGGGAAACACTCCTGTGAAGGCCTTCACCAGGCCTGCAGCCCCCTGTGCACAGAGAGCAAGCGGCTGGTGTTTCAGTTCTCTACACTCAGGGGGTGGAGGGTGTTGGGCTCCGGGGTGGTGCCCTGCGGGAGCACCCAATCCCTTGCCTGTCCCTCCAGGAGTCTGCGCCGCACCCCTTTCCGTACTGGGCACTGACCCGTTTGTCTCCCCCAGAGCCGCCCCCTCCGGCGCTTGCACGAAAGGGCCCCCCGCCAAGCGGCCCCTCTTGCCTGCAGAATGGCCTGGACTGGTGAGTACAGACATGGGAGTGCTTGGGGGCACGGGACACGCACGCCTCTCCTGTGGGGAGGAGCAGCAAGCTGGAGGTGGGGAGGGGAAGAGCCAGGCCTCTAGGCTGGTATGCCTGCCCTGGACTCATCCGTCCAGTGTCCCACTTCCTGCCATGCCAGATCAAATAACTGACCAGGTGGCTCTGCAATCTAACCTGGTGCCATGCTGGAATAGACCAGTGGCTGATCCTGCCTCTGACAGTGGCCAACACATGGTGGTTTAGAGACGAGTACAAAACCCTTCCTGTGCTACCCCAGTGTGCATTATCATCTCCTGTGAGGACATGCCTTCCTGGCCCCGAGTCTTGATCAGCTTGTACCCTGAAGAATGAGGACCAAGGGCCTTTCTAATCTGACCCTGGCTAGGGGTGCAAGTGCGGACTCTCTTTGAATAAAGCGACAAATCCAAATCTCAAACCACTGGCCTCAGCAGCAACATCCTGCAGCAGCGTGTTCCATAGGATAACAGCACTGTGTGGAAAGAAATGCCACCTCCTCTACGTAGGCTTTTCCTGTTCTTTGTGCCCAGACAGGTGTGTCCCATTGCACTATCCCAGCAGGTGTGTCCCTGCTGCAAAGGGCAGGGAGGGGCTGCTCCCCTTCCATACAGACCCTCCACCAGCTTGGAAAATGAAGTTTGTTGCAGCTTTCCCCCCCTGCTGCTGGTGACTGCAACAGCCCCGGTCTGTCTGGGACCCAGCCGGTACGGCGCAGGGTTGCCAGAGCCCAGCAGCAGGTTTCCATCTGCTGTTAAGCAGCAGCTGAAGAAGGTCATTCTGTCAACGGGAAACCCTTTGTGTCTAAGGTTTACATAGTGATGCTTGGGTTTGGAGTGACTGGCTGCCTCTCTGGGACCCTCTCATGTCCGACTCTGTCCCCTGCAGCCCTGAGTAGATAAGGACAAATTGCAGCGGCACCGGTGAATCCTGCGAGGTTGTGGGATCCCCAGCATGCTCCTCTCCCCCTCGCATGATTGCACCCGCGTGGTACCCAGCTTAGCCCACCTGCTTCAGAAGGAATAAGCAGGAGGGTCTGCAATGGTGGGATGGCTGTTAAAGGGAAAATCTTGGCGTCCTAACAGCCACTCAAGTGCCTCTTACAGCTCCCAGCCCTGAGGTCAGGGGTGCTGTGTTATAGGGGTGGGCGGCTCAGTAGGGGGCGCTCTCCCCTGGCGGTCAGCACTGGCCCTAGTGCAGCCGTAGGGGGGCCGTGCTATAGGGAGTGGGGTGGGCGGCTCAGTAGGGGGCGCTCTCCCCCTTGCTGATTGCAATGCCCCAGCACAGCTGCTGCAGGGAGTGGTGGGAGGCCATCTGCCCCTCCGTGTCGCCCGTGGCAGGGGCGTTCAGCCCTGTCGTGAGAGGGGTGAAGGGAGTAGCAGTGCCCTTTGCAAGCACGTTGGGATGCCCCCGGGAGCGAGGCAGCAGGGCAGAGCTGAACTCACCCCACTCCCTTTCCCTGCAGGAGGGGCCAGGAGGCAGCCGACGATGCCGCGATGGAGCCCAGGAGCATTTTCGACTACGAACCGGGGAAATCGTCCGTCCTTGACCATCCCAACCCGGTAGGGAGCCTTCCCCGCCCGAGCACCACCCCCGGGCCTGCTCTGGGCGGGGGGAGGGGGGCGCTCTTGGCGTTTCCTTTGGCACAGACGTGTCTCCACACAGCTTAGCTCCGTTATACTGGCTAGTTCTCGGGATGGGGCGTTTCCGCGGGACAGCCCAAGACCTTGCACAGGCGGGGAAGCGAAGCCCAGGCTGCGCTCCCTCTAGCTGCAGCAGCATCTCCCAGCCGGAGAAAGCCTGCATGGATCTTGTCGAACTCTTGGGATCCGGCCTGGGTCAGCCCCTTGCGCTGGCGCTGCTCCAGGGGTCGGCCCCAGAGCTGTGCATGAGAGCAGCAGCTGCTCTTGGCCTGGCTGCGTGCTGGTCCCACCCGATCTCTGGCTTGGTGTCCGGCTTGTGCTCCGTGGCACGGGGTGGGGAAGGCTGGGAAGCAGAGCCTGAGGCTACACGGGGAGTGAGGGGTGACAGCGTGGCAGGGCATGATGTGTGCCCAGGACATTCGCATGTGCGTGTATGTGTCTGCATGAGGCTGCCGGGGGACTCTCCCGTGTGCACACGTGCATGGCGTGCCGCGCCGCATGCCCATGCATTGCAGGACGCTAGCACACGTGTGTGCGCCTGGGAGGCTCCGGGAGACCTGCCACGTGCCTGGCTCCTGTGCAGGGCGAGATCCCCAGGCTGCAGCTCCCGGAGTGCTGGCAGGGGCCTGAGGTAGGAATGTGCTAGTGTGGCTCTCTCTGTCTGTCTCAACTCCAGGCTGCAGAGCCCCAGGCGGGAAGTGCTGACAGCTGGTACCAATTTCTGAAGGAGCTGGAGACGGGGAGCCTGGTAAGAGCCTCCTGGTGCTCTTTCCACCCCCCCGCCCCCCAGCTGCTATGGGGGCAGTGGGATCGAGAGGGCTGCCTGGCACTATCTCAGGTCCCCCAGTCTTCCTCTGCACCCTGCTTCCTGCCCCATCTCCTTCCATGTCCCATCAGTGTCTTCCCTCTGCCAGGGACTTTCCCTGCGGGCCCCTGAGCCAAACCCAGTCCCCCCTCTCTGTGGGCGCTGAAGGGGTCCTTTGGAGTGCCTGGCTCCCCCCACCTCTAGGCTTGTTCCATGGGACCTGAGTCCAGCCCCCCTGTGACACTCCGCTGGCCTCGCTCAGTGTGCAGGCGACCCCCGCAGGGATGCGTCTCCCACACCGGCCCCACCTCGAGACGGGCTGATGGCTCCCTGCCCCACCCCCAGGGCAGACTCACCACCCTCCTTGCAGTGCAGGAACCCTGGGATCCTCCTGGAGGGAGCAAGGTGGTTGGAGAACAGTCAGCGGGAGTGGCGGGAGCTGGGGAGGGAATGATCCTGCCTCGCTCCCTGGCTGGAGCGGATCCGCTTTCTCCCAGTCCCCGCTAGAGCGGGTGCTTTGCTGACTGCTGCCCACGCGTTGGCTTTTGCAGCCTAAGAAGCCCCTGGCAACGTTTCCCGCAGAGCCTCCCCCGCCGTCCCCGCCAATCGAGGTAAGTGCCGTGTGGCGGTGACGGCCAGGGCATGTGCCAGGCACGCGCTAGCAAAGCCGGGGCTGCCCTCCGCCCTGGGATGCCGCCCAGTGAGCGTATGCTAAATGCCTGAGAGCGGGGGAGGGGGTCGTGGCTGAGCTATGGCCCCTCCCCCCTCAATGTGCACTCCCAGCCCACCCGGCTCAGCTGCTCTGCAGCTGTGTTTACTGGCTTCCATGGTGCTTTGTTTTTCCCCTCCCACCCCCGGCATGGGAGGTCGGGCGGAGGTTTAAATTGGTCAGCAAAGGCTGCGGTACTGGAAGGACAAGAGCCGCACCATGTGACCACAGCACCGTGGCATCCTCACCCTGTGGCCCCTGTCGCCGTGGCAACACCACACCCTGCCGGTGTGGTACCGACGCACCTTGGCGGTGTCCTGGCGCTGGGGCACCATGCTGATGTGCATCCCTGCCACTCCCCCCACAGCGCCAGTGGGCAGGGTCACACCCTGGCCTCGGCCCGGCCTCATCCCCTCCGTGAGTGCGCTGGCTGGGCCCTGACGCGTGCTGTTTCCATCTCCCCCCAACCAGGTGTTACTGGAGAGAGAGCTAAAGCAGCTTAGTGAGGAGCTAGACAAGGACATGAAAGCCCTGGAGAGACATCAGCACCCTTGCAAGGTACCTCCCCCACCTCGCCTCCACCCCCGGGTGGCAATCCTTTCCGCATAGCTGTCGCTGCTTACTGCTTCCAGCTCCCGCTGACCGACTGGCTCAGCTGGTGCCCTTTGCTTTTCACATCCTCTTCTCTCTCCCCCACCCCGCAGGACTCACCAGCACCTCCCCGGGGCCTGCGCAGAGCAGCAGTGGCTGGTGTGCGTGAAGGGAGGGGTGTTTTTCCTCTTGACTTCACAGCTCTGCGTTGGCTCCGTGTGTAAATGACATCCGTTGTGTCCGCACACGGCGCTGGGTTTGCATCCCGACAGAGAGCTGTCCGTTTCTCACCTCCCACGGGCAGACCTCCTGCTGGGGCCTGGATCCACACTCTACGGACATATTGTCCGTATACAGCCCTAGGTCCTGCCGTAGCATCAGTACGTAACCTTCCCCATGATATTAGCAACCAGTGGAACGCTGGTTGGAGACCTCGCGTGATGTTCTTTGGTGAACCACAGTGGACATACCAGAATCAGGATATACCTCTGGGCCCCCCTGACAGCTGGCATTAAGAGGTTCTGGGGTCGCAGGGATACAGGGCCTCTCCCCCCATCGGGGGGCACTGACTCTAATCCAGCCCCAGGTTGCGGGGCTGGCTGGCTCAGGGGGACAGGGAGGGGGTCCACACGCTCACACTCCCTCGCTCTCCTCAGGAATCAGTAGCTTGGCATTGGTTGAGTGGAGACGTTACCAGCAGCTCTGCTCGCTGGCTGGGACAGGCGGGCAGTGCCAGGGTAGCCCAGCACCGAGTGTAGGGGAAGCTCTTACAGACCCCTCTACCGGGGTGCGCAGGTCGCACGGGCCTGGATTGGCTGAGCTAATCCCCAGCAAGAGTTCCCACACCGGGCGCTCTGCAAGTAGCGGTGTCAAAGCCTCGTCCAGGCCAGGCGCTGCCCAGCCCTCTCTGCCAATAGCCACACAGCGTACCAGGCTCTGCCTCTCTACCCACTCTCTCCTCCCTCCCTTCTGCCCCCAAAGGCACCATCTGTCTCACTATTTTGTAACACCTGCCTACCTGCCCGCCCCTGTAGGCATTCCTCTGTCTAATCTAATCTGTCGCCTATCCCCAGATATACTCTTCCTTTAGCCACCTGTCGTAGTTCTAACACACCGTCACCATAGCGTCTAGGCACTGTCCGTCTGTCCTCCGTCTGTCTGCCAGCCTTGCTCTCCCCCTCACCCCGACCACAATAAAAAGAACCAGTCCCAGATCCCTCATTCGCCCTGACAAACCCCATGGGCCCGGACACACCTCTGTCCCTCTCTGCCTGTCTCCTCATCTCTCTGCCTCCCCCTATCTCCATGGCACTGAGCCCCTGGCCTCTGTCTGTCCGATTGCCTGCCTCCCTTGCAGTTGTCCCCCTCGCTCTGCAGGGGCCATGGCGCCGAGACCCCCGGCCTCACCCCTCCCTCCCCTGCAGAGATGTTGGACTCTAGGACCCTGCTCTGGCCCCACTGGCTGGCTCTCCCTCCCTGCCGGATGGGCCAACTCTCCCTGCTGGATTGTTATTGGTTCCTCTTTGCCAGGAGTTAGACTCCCGCTTCCCGCACAAGACAGCCTCTTGGATGATTAATTTTCTCTTTTCCCCCCTTCTCTCGCTGTCTCTCCCTGCAGACTTCCTCGGCGGCTCCTTGCGCTTGCTCCCCTTGCCCGGCCTCCGCTGCCCGGTGAGTACAGCCAGGTAAAACGGGGCGTTCGGGCTGGCATGCTGGGCGCCCCCGCCCAGGTGCGGCAGCCTTTGGTTCGCCGGCGTCATCCCGCAAGCAGCTCGGTCCGCCCAGCTGCCTGGGGCTGGTGAGCTCAGAGCAGATTACGAGAGGTGCAGAAAAGGGGGGAGCGAGGGAGAGCTGAAGGGAGGGCAGGAAGAGCGAGCAAGGCAGCGAGAGAGGAAGGAAGGGTGTGACAGGAGAAGAGAGGAAGGAAAGAAGAGCCCCTTGCTCATAAGTTAAGCATCAAGAGTTAGGGCTCCTTGGAACCTCTTGTTCTGGGCAGCGGGGGCACAGGGCACTTGGGAAGGGATTGGAGGACCCAGAGGATTGGTGGCAACTAGCAGCCGGCCCCAAGGGGCCATGCGGGCCTCTATGCCAGGGTGTGCCTGGGTGAGCACACGCCTCCGAGCGCCCCACCACTGCCCTGGGCAGCCTGCTGCTCCCTGGCAGGTGCCTTTCCTGGGTCGCATGCCCCCGTGCCGGGGATTTTCCAGCCAGCCAGCTTCGTTCACATTGATCTTTGCCAGGTCCCACCCCACAGCAGCGCAGATGTTTCCCAGCATAGGCGTGACCTGAGCTCGGAGTCCTGGGGTCTGTGCTCTTTCCATGCACTTTCATTCTGGAGCAGATCATCACATTCTTTCAGCGTGTTCAGCATCCGGGGCGGTTCCCCCCACCCCCCTCTCTCTCTCACCATCAGTCACAGGGGCCGTGCCCACAAGGGGTTAAGCAGAATTCCCAGGAAACCTTCTCCTGAAGCCTCAGATTCTGTCCCTGCAGCCACAGGAATCAAAAACAAACACTCCACCTGTAGGTCCTACCATAAACAATGGGCGGGTAAGGCCCTGCAAGAAGCCGGGCCTTTGCTTTCCTTCCTGGGGGCTGCAGTGGATCCATACGGGCCTCCCGGGGAGGAGGGCAGGGAGTGAGTCACGAAGAAAGTCCACTCCCTGTCTCAGTCTCTGGACAAGGGGGGCATAGGGCAGAGTGCCGCCGCCCCTCCCCCCGGGTGTCCTGCTCTGCCATGCACCCTCTCCGGAGTCCCACTTGTTTTCCCTCAGCATCACTCAGGTGCCTGGGAAAGTGGTGCTGCTCCTTTAAGAATTCAAAGTTAAACTTTAGCCAAGTGGCTGGAGCCTGCCAACTCCTTGTTGTTGCTGCTGTCTCAGTTCCTGCTGTGTGGGCCCTGCACGGGGAAGGGAGGAACCAGCGCTGCCCGCCTGGCTGCCAGGGTAGGAGGCAAACTTCGTGGACCCGCTCTGGCGGAGGGGGGCAGGGTGTGCTGGGACCAAGCCAGGGGAACGGCCTGCAGGGGCAAAGAGGAAAAAGGGAAGTGGCAAGGGCGGCGGCAAGGCAAAAACCCAGATTCCTGTCATTCCCTTCCCTCAGTTGGAACTAGAACCCAGGAGTCCGGACCCCCAGCCCCCCCCCCCCCCCCACCCTAACCCGCTAGACCTCACCCTGCTCCTGGAGCTTCGAAGAGAACCCAGGAGTCTGGACCCCCAGCGCCCCCCCCCCCCCCGCCCTAACCCACTAGACCCCACCCTGCTCCTGGAGCTTCAAAGAGAACCCAGGAGTCCTGACCCCCAGTCCTCCCCCCCAACCCACTAGACCTCACCCTGCTCCCAAAGCTTTGAACGGAACCCAGGAGTCCGGACCCCCAGCCTTCTCCTGGTTTGGCTGTGGGTGAGATGTAGGGAGGGGTTAGCTCTCTGGGTGGGAGCAGGGGTCTTGGCTCTTTTGGGGCCATGGGGGGAGGAAGGGAAGCAGGCTGAGAGCAGGGGCTGTGTCACGGGTTGCCTGGCAGCCAGGTGGGGCTGGGCTGGCTGCTCAGAGACGCCCCCTGGGCGGCTCCAGCCATGGGGCTGGTTTGTTTTCCATGGGCGGTGGAGGTGGGACGCAGCAGGGACACACCCCGTGTCAGCTGCTCCTGGCCACGGCTCTGCGCTGGTGAAGTAATGCCGCAGTTGGAGTCTGTGCTCTGGGCATCCTGTTGGAAGCAGCCCCCCGGCTGGGTTGGGGGCACGCTGTGCAGTAGGCTGCCTGGCAGCTATCTCCCTTCCCAGACTGGAGCCCCAGTTACCCAGCTTCTCCCCCACAGGAACCCACCCCTGCTGCGGGGGAGGCACACCATGGTATCAGCACCCTGCTTACGTTACACCCCTTAGTACTCCCAAGCCAACCACCCCCAGGCACTTGGAAGAGGAGGATCTAGCAGGGGGGAGGGATAGCTCAGTGGTTTGAGCATTGGCCTGCTAAACCCAGGGTTGTGCGTTCAATCCTTGAGGGGGCCATTTAGGGATCTGCGGCAAAAATCTGTCAGGGGACAGTACTTGGTCCTGCTAGTGTAGGCAGGGGACTGGACTCGGTGACCTTTCAAGGCAGTTCTCCTTCTCCAGTTCTATGAGATAGGCATATCTCCATATTATATTATATAGCTGTTCCCGAAGGCATGGCACCGGTCTGCTGGGGGGCTGTCTGGGGTGCAGGCTCTGCATGGGGTGTGCGTGTCTGTGAGTGGCGGGGTCTGGGGGGTGCACATCCCAGCAGATAATCAGTCCCTATGGGTCACTAGCCATGACCTGGTCCCTTGATTTCCTCTTGGGATCGGGCAGGGGCTCCCTAAGGTTTTGGGCCTGGTTAGTCTGGTTAGGCCCGTAGTCTCTCTGACTGACTCTCTGCTTCCACTCCAGCAACCCGCCGTCTGCCAGCCGTTCCCATCCTGCCTTGGGGCAGAGCCCCCCCGCTGCCCGACACCGCCCGCCTGCCAGCCCCAGCATGGAGAAAGGGGGCCTGGGCCTGGCCACGAGCGATTGGAGCAGGTCTCCCCACAGGAAAGGTGAGGATCTCAGCACGCAGGCGTGTCCTCCGAGGAGCTGTTCCTCTCTGACCCCCATGCCCCTGCTGCTGCTCACTCCTCCACTCTAGCCCTCTCCAATCCCTCCTTCACTCATGCTGTCCTGTCTGCTGGGAATCCCCCCCAAACCATGGAGCCATTGTCCCCTCTTTAAATACTACCTTGACATCCTTCTTTCCCCTTCCCCTTGGAAAGGACTCTTTTCTCTGCCCAGTCTCACTCTCTGGCTCACCTGTGGTCAGACCATGTATGCAAGATGCTACATGCACTGGTCTCATCCACCCATCTGCACCCCAGCGGCATGGCTTCCCAGCTGCCCGCGGACTCAACCCAGCCACCTAAGGGCTCCTCCCTTTGCACCGGGTTTTGGGCAGAGGTTGAACTGGGGTGGGGGGAAGGTAGCTGTACTCTTCCAAGCTCCACCCAAAAACCAAGGTCTGCCCACTGGCGTAGTGACCTGGTTACCTCTGCTGACACTTAAGTGTCACTGATGGCATTCGAGCTAACCTGCCCTGAGATGAATGGGGCAGTTCGCCCCTCTCAGAGCGATTGTTTCAGGCTGTCTGCAGACTCAGGCAGATGTCACTGCATTACCTGCACGTGTTTCAAGGTTTCATGGTTTTCTTCCCAACCACAACAACGTCCTCTTTTTTTATAAAATGAAAGTGAAAACTCTGGAGCACAAGGCAGCGGTTTGTGGGTGCACAGCTGTCTCCCGGCCCAACCCAAACCCTGGCTCTGGGCCTAGTGTGCTGCTCCATAAGCATGGCCAGTGAGTGGATGGTGTCACAGACAGAGAGCTGTAACGTGAGTGCTGGCTGGTGTAGACAGTAGCAGAGCTCTGGTCATGTTCACTGGGGAGCAGCTGGATCGGCAGAAATTAAGAAATTTGCTGATTTGACTCTGTTTTGGTAGACACGAAGGAGTCTGTGTGACCATGAGCTGCCAGGAGAATGTTAATGGGCAGTATCACCTAGTGGATAGAGCACTGGACCGGGGCTCAGGAAACCTGAGTTCAGTTCCTGGCTCTGCCACTGGGCTGTTGGGTGACCTCAGGCCAGTCACTTCCCCACTCTGCCTCAGTTTCAGGGTAAAATGGGGCTAATGACACTGACCGCCTGTGTAAAATGCTTTGAGTTCTGAGACGAGCTAGGTGTGCTGTTAATACCTTGCGACGGTGAGTCCAGACTGGAGGGGTGGGTGTGAATGATCGTCCTCAGCCTACGGAGAGAGAGGAAGCAGCTCGTGCAAGTTCGTGGCAGAGCTGGGACTAGAACCAGGTCTCTTGACTCCCAGCCGCTGGACTACGCTGCCTCTCCACAGTCTGGGAGAGGTGCAGGTGCTCAGAACCCTGGTGTCCTGGTCCTTCCAACTCAGCCGCATGTGGTGTGTGGAGCCCTCCCCTGCCGATGGCTGGATTTATGGATGGGAAATGCATCTCCACTGGTGCCTTGTCTCTGCAGATTCAGAGTAACCCCTGGTGCTGGGTGTCTCCTCGTAACACCCGCCTTCCTCAGCCCCGGGGACTGTCACGAGAGCTGTGAGTGTCCCACCAGAGGGTGACGTGCTCATCCCCCTGTTTCATGGTTCTCTGCAGATCCCCCAGGCCACCCTGGGAAAAGCCCTTGGGCTGATGAGAGTGAGCCTATAGAGGCGGTGGACGGACCAGTGAAGAGAGAGGACAAGAAGGTGAGGCACGGCCTTTTTCCTTGGGAACGTCCTCCACTTGCCGCTGACAGAGCTGGGACACTGGGTTGGCCAGACAGGGGAGAGAGCTTTCAGGTGTGTCTGCAGCTGGTGGGGCAGCAGGTCACTTTCCATCCAGCTAGTGCGGGCCTGGCATCAGTCATTGATTCTGGGGATTGCCGTGGTGCTGAGTAACCATAGGTGCTACTGAACCAGCTCCAGGGCTAGGGGCCCTAGACTCCAGTCTCTGTACGGGAGAGAAGAACTAGCCAGTGACTGGGGCTTGCATCTCTCCAGGGGACCCAGGAGCACAGGGAGAAGTGACCAAGCAGTGGGTGGGTTCTGGGTCTCCCTCAGGAATCCGTGACTACAGGGTAGGAGGCTGGGTTCTAGGGACTGGACTTGGCGGGGGGCCTGGGACCAGGACCTTGCTGGGACCCCGGGGCTCTGGCTGTGATCTGATTTGGTTTCACCCTCTTTGACCCTTTCTCTCCCCTGCCCCAGATGAAAGCTGCTCGCGTCAAGTTTGACTTCCAGGCTGAGTCCCCAAAGTAAGTGGCACCTGGTGGATCGTTGTTGTTTCCAGACCCAAGGTCTCTTGAGCGGGTCTATTCCTATCGGTGTAGCCATCCCCCTCTGTCCTGGTGGATCCAGCCACCGTGCCAGCTGTGGAATTGGCCTGTATTTTCTCCCTCTCCTGGGTGGATTTAGTTGGTCAGTTTGAATCCTCAGTGAATCGTCTCTGGCGGGGAGTGGTGGAGAGGGACCCGGCCTATGTGATGTGGGCTAGCCCCTCTGTCCCCTGGCTGCTCCTGCAGAGAGAGGAGAGCAGCTGGGGCAGGCCAGGAAGAGGGTGCCGGCTTCCCCCTCGCTGGGTCTAACCTCCCCAGAGAAGAATGCGTGGAAGTGAAATCTTCCCAGGGGAGCGATTATGGACCAGAGCGGGGCTGGAGGAACGTCCTGACGGGCGAACGTAACGCCTGGCTCAGCCTCGGGCTCCGTCATCAGGAGCAGTGGGGGGATGGTCCCTTGCGAAGTGGGCACCCAGTGGGACCGGGTCAGCAGCCAGTGAACTCCCTACAGCCAGGGCTTGAGGTGTGTCCCTGCTGATGGCAGGGAGCCAGGACTCAGCCCCGCATCAGGAGTCACAGGCGGGGATGGCCCCGGGGATGTCTCTAGGGGCGAGGGAGCTGCTGGCTGGAGGGGGCAGGCGCCAGCCCCCGGGGGGCAGGGCCTGCGGGCCGTGACGCTATGCCTTGACCTTTCAGGGAGCTGACCATGCAGAAGGGGGACATCGTCTATATCCACAAGGAGGTGGACAGGAACTGGCTGGAAGGAGAGCACTATGGGAGGGTGGGCATTTTCCCCTCCAACTACGTGGAGGTAAGGACGGGGCTGCTGCTGACGTGATTGCAGGCCCGGCTGGAGGGGCGCACACCCAGGGCGGGTCCCGAACTCTCGAGGAGAATGGGACAGACGCGCCCAGCTCTCTCATTGCCCCTGGGCGCTGGTGGCTCGGCGTCGGCCTGGCATTGAGGCTGGCAAGCTGCTCCCTGGACAGTGCTCTCGATTCAGCACTTGGCACCGGTGCATGGAGTAATAGAGACGTGCCCTCTAGTGGCCAGTGCTGGTGTCACGCCTGCCTCTGAACATGGGCAGCCATCAACACCCTCTTCCAACCCCTCCCGCAGCCCGAAGGTAACCCAGACACCAGGACAGCGGAAAGCCTGGCAGGACCAGCTGCCCCGCAGTGGGGACCGAGCGCTCCCAGAGCCTACAGCTCCCTCCTCCCAAGCACAGCCCAGACCTCTCCACTGCTGCTGCTGAACAGGCTGGATGTGCCGAGCCTGCGGAGCTAGACTAGACCAGGCGTTCCCTAATATCCCATTGACATGACTGGCTGAGAGCAGGGTACAGGGAGAGGGCCAGCAGCACAGAAAGGGTTAAACCTGTTCCCCTGCACCTGGGGGTCTTGAAATGGAACATGCCCCGCTCCAGCAGGAGGGGGCGGGTATCGCAGCAAGGGCTGGATTGGGTGCTCCGGACAGACAGCTTCCCATCAGCCGCTGCCGTGCTCCGCTTACCCTGCTCCATCTCTCCCAAACAGATCCTGCCTCCCACCGAAGTGCCCAAGCCCATCAAGCCACCCACCATCCAGGTGCTGGAGTACGGAGAGGCCCTGGCCCAGTACAGCTTCAAAGGGGACCTGGTGGTGGAGCTGTCCTTCCGCAAGGTACAGAGCCCGCCCGGGAAGGGGTGCTGGGCGCAGGGAGCTCAATGCAGAAGCTGTTGCCGTCCGGTCACAGTTCAGTGCCTGGTCATGACCCAAAGTCATTCCCACCTGACAGCTGTCCCGTGGCCTCCGTGAACTGCGTTTGCTGGGTCTCAGACCAGCGCCTGGCCCTGTAGCTGGCGGCCTCAGGGAATCGTCGCTGACGGGGCGTGGTGGAGAGGGACCCAGCCTGTGTGGTGCGGGCTAACCCCTCTGTGCCCCGGCTGCCCTGGCAGTGTAGTTCTCTGCACTGGTCTCTCCTGGGGACTGAGCTGGGGATGTGACATGTATGGGGTGGTGGTGCATCATAGAATCACAGAACTGAAAGGGACCTTGAGAGGTCATCTAGTCCAGTCCCCTGCACTCGTGGCAGGACTAAGTATTATCTGGACCATCCCTGACAGGTGTTTGTCCAACCTGCTCTTAAAAATCCCCAATGACAGAGATTCTGCAACCTCCCTGGGCAGTTTATTCCAGTGCTTAACCATCCTGACAGGAAGTTTTTCCTAATGTCCAACCTAAACCTCCCTTGCTGCAATTTAAGCCCATTGCTTCTTGTCCTATTCTCAGAAGTTAGCATCAGGTGAATCATAGACTATCAGGGTTGGAAGGGACCTAGGAGGTCATCTAGTCCTACCCCCTGCTCAAAGCAAGACCAATCCCCAATTTTTGCCCCCGATCCCTAAATGGCCCCCTCAAGGATTGAACTCACAACCCTGGGTTTAGCAGGCCAATGCTCAAACCACTGAGCTATCCCTCCCCACAAAGCATGAGCGTGGCCCGAACCTGTCTTGTGGATGCTCAGAAGGTGTTGGTCTCCAGAGTGGCCTGTCCAGAGCCCTTCCCCAGCACTGAATCCACTTGCAAAGAGCCATGTCGCAGTGACTGACGCCCGCTGGGCTGAAAACGAGCATCACCCTCAGGCCACATGCTCCAGGGGCCGAGCTGCTCAGCCCCAGTGGCGCCCCCCTCCATGGCCCAGCACTGCGCAGCCGGCTGGACTGGACACTGCATAACTGGACAGACCAGTGGGGCTAGCCGGCAGGAAACCAGACTGGCTGGGCTGGTGGTGCGGCCGGATGGACCTGCTGGAGCAGGAGATAAGAGTGCCAGGGTGGGCTGGTCTGTTCTGGAAGGGCAGGAAGCCTCACGGCAGATGCAACAGACGCTGGCGTGTGGCAAGCCCGTGTCCCTATCCCGGGGGCCCCTAACCTTGCCTCTCTCTCCGTCCGCAGGGTGAGCGCATCTGCCTAGTCCGCAAGGTGGATGAGAACTGGTATGAGGGACGGATCTCTGGCACCAGCCGCCAGGGCATCTTCCCGGCCAACTACGTGCAGGTGGTGAAGGAGCCGCGGGTCAAGGCCTCAGAGGAGTTCCCCTCCTCCCCAAACTTGACTGTTGCTGCCCCTGCCTCCCCAAGGCTGCTGGCACATGCGGGCTCACCGGCCCAGCTGCACTCGCCCAGCAGCCAGCGTTCCGATCCCTCATCCTCCTTCCTGGCGGGCTCTCCCACCGCCCAACGGCGTGGCATGGAGGGGGGCGCCCTGTCGTCCTCGCCACGCCATTTCGGCTTCACCTTCCCTGCCTCCCCCAAGCTGCAGCACGCTGGAGTCTCGCCCAGCCTCCTCCAGGGGCCCCAGAGCCCCCAACTGGCTCCCAGCGCCGCCATGCTCTCCCCCCTGAGTCTGAGCCCGAGCCCACGGCCTCCAGCCCCCTCCCGGCCACAGGAGACTGCACCCGCTGCGGCGCCCTCCTCGCTCCCTGGGCAGGTGAGATAGTGGTGCTTCTCCTTCAGTCCTTCCTTCCCCGGATTGCCCTGCCCAGCCTGCAACGCAAGGACCCCAGCTCCCTCCAGTACAGACCCTGCAGCTGTCTGGTGAACCTGCACGCACCCCTGGAGTCCAACCACCCACCCCTGTAGCCCGCCATGTGTGGGGGTCAGCATCTGTCCTTTGCGTTCTCTCTCCTCCCCTTCACACCACTGGGCTAATTCCCCCAATGACGCAATGGGAGTGCCCATCCCCTCCGCCTCCGGCCCCCTCTCCCAGCGCTGCTTGCTGTTGTCCAGTGCACCAAACTCTTCCCTCTTCCTTGCAGAGCTCTGCCCTTGAAGCCCCGGTACTTGCAGGCTGCCCCCTGGGCGGTGCTGGGCACCTCCCCAAGGCCCCCCCGTCTGACAACGGCTCCAGCATACAGTGGACCCCGTAAGTGTAGCCGGATCGGCGGCTTCCCTGTCTCAGTGAGGGAAGGAGAGGAGCAGGGACCCCTTACTCCATTTGGAAGCTGGCCAAGCCGGCCCCGGGAAGTGACCTGTGCCGAGGGCTGGCTGCAGACACCCCGCTGAGGCGCTGGGCTGGGACAGTGTCTGAATTGTTACCCCAAACAAGGGCCTTTTCAGAGCCGCTCGCTCAGTGAACTGCAACCAGCGGATGCTGCTGGCGGCTGTGCCAGGTCCTCCCGCACACGGCAGACCCCCTGCTGGTGGGCTGAGTGCCCCCAACATGCCTGTCTGTCGACGCAGGGCGGGAGCGGCTGGTGGGAGGGAGGGGGTTCTGCTGACTCAGTGGGCCCGGCACCAGCGGGGCCAGGCCAGCCCGTGAGCTGCACTGAGGTGGGGGCAGGGTCTCACGGGCTGATGGTGCCTTGCAGGTTCCGGGCCATTTATCAGTACAGACCCCAGAACGAGGACGAGCTGGAGCTGCACGAAGGGGACCGGGTGGACGTCATGCAGCAGTGTGACGATGGCTGGTTTGTGGGTACGTTTGCCGGCTGGGAGCCTAACGAGGGGAGGCGGGGAGACTCTTCCCATGGGAGTGCTGGGGGGAGCAGGACAGGAGCTCCCAGTGACTCCAGTCCCAGCCTCTCCCAGCGGGGGCGCCGTAGGGGACTGGCGGTGGGGGGAGCACCAGCCTCACGGCCGTCCGGCAGAGGGTGGTGTTGGAAGGAGGTGAGTTCCTCCCGCAGGGCAGCCTCAGACCCCTCCTTCACGGCCCTCCCTGTGTCTTCCCGCCCCCAGGTGTGTCCAGGAGAACCCAGAAATTCGGCACCTTCCCTGGCAATTACGTCGCCCCTGTGTAACATCCCCCTGCCCCGCACCCCAGCACGAGCCAAGAGGAAGCTGCGTCTGCGACTCAGGCTCCTGCAGCTGACCCAGAGCCGGCGTCGCGCCCTGGGACAAGGAGAGGAATGAGGAGATGGGGATCGGGACCAGCCCAGCCCCCGCCCTCATGGACATTCCCAGCAGGACCCTTTTGGTGGCTGCTGCTGGGGAGCTCGGCACTGGGACAGGCCCCTGTCTCTCCTAGTAACAGACCACCCCCCACCTTCCCTGTCCCAGTCACTCTGCTCAGCTTCCAGCACTGCCTCTTGGGGCTCCCTCTAACGGGGCCCAGTCCCTGTCCTATCTTTCCCCCACGGGGCTCCCTCTAACGGGGCCTAGTCCCTGTCCTCCCCGCCCACCCCCTCTGTGAGGCTCCCTCTAATGGGGCCCAGTCCCTGTCCTATCCCTCCCCCACGGGGCTCCCTCTAACGGGGCCTAGTCCCTGTCCTATCCCTCCCCCACGGGGCTCCCTCTAACGGGCCCCAGTCCCTGTCCTATCCCTCCCCCACAGGGCTCCCTCTAACGGGCCCCAGTCCCTGTCCTATCCCTCCCCCACGGGGCTCCCTCTAACGGGGCCCAGTCCCTGTCCTATCTCTCCCCCATGGGGCTCCCTCTAACGGGGCCTAGTCGCTGTCCTCCCCGCCCACCCCCTCTGTGAGGCTCCCTCTAACAGGGCCCAGACCCTGTCCAACCCGCCCCCCCCCCCTCCGTGGGGCTCCCTCTAACAGGGACCAATCCCCCAGCCTTACCCCCCCATGGGGCTCCCTCTAATGGGGACCAATTCCTGTCCTTCCCCCACATGGGGCTCCCTCTAACGGGGACCAGTCCCTGTCCTTCCCCCCACCCATTGGGCTCCCTTTAACAGGGACCAATCCTCCAGCCTAACCCCTCCATGGGGCTCCCTCTAACGGGGACCAATCCCCCAGCCTTACCCCCCTATGGGGCTCCCTCTAACGGGGACCAATCCCCCAGCCTTACCTCCCATGGGACTCCCTCTAACAGAGACCAATCCCCCAGCCTTACCCCCGGTGGGGCTCCCTCTAACGGGGACCAGTCCCTGCCCCCACCCCTTTGTGGGGCTCCCTTTAACAGGGACAGGTTCCCCAGCCTTAGCCCCCCCCCATGGGGCTCCCTCTGATGGGGACTAGTCCCCCGTCCCTGCCCCCAGGGCTCTCCCTGGCAGGGAATCTTGCCCTGTGCCTGCCCAATAAGTATCTCCCGGTCTGTGCGTCGCTGCAGAAGGTGTCTGCATCTTGGGGGAAGGGGCTGTTAGTCCTTTTCCTCCAGCTGAACCCCAACATGGGACACTCCTTTCTCCCTGGGGGGGCACAGAGCGCTGTATCTGCTCCACCACGACCTCTGGAGGGAAGCGGGCACTGAGCCTGCCCTCTGCACCTCCATGGACCCAGCGAGCTGTGCTGAACCCTTTGCGTGCATGCGGCCCAGCTGACGTTGCAAGGTCGCTGTCCTCTCCTGTGCTCGGGGAGGGCAGACTCCTCCAAGCTGCCTGTAAAGGGCCGGCCCACATGCCCGGAAACCTGATCTGCTTGTCTTCTGTTATTAAAGATCAGCCTCACCCCATGCGAAGGCCACGCCTGGTGATCGTCAGGGATGGGCGGGAATCCATGCAGCAGGGCAACGGGCAGCTTGTGGCCAGTGGAACCCTGAGACAAGGGCAGACGCCCGTGTTGCCAATGCCAGGACGCACCGAGTGTGATAGACCTTCTCTGAGCGGCGGGCAGTGTCCCAGCTAGGATCCCTGTGCTCCCCTTGCCCTTGCGCTGAGTGCAGTCACTTCTGTTCTGTATCCGCTAGGCTGCTCGCAGGTCACCCCATGCTGGGCACCCCCTAAAGCATCTCTTTGCACTCGGTGCGGTGATGGCAGACCATGGGGCACCATGCGTCCCTTCAGACCTGCCCAGGCCAAGCATGAATACATAAAAGGGGTGTTACAAGGAGGAGGGAGAAAAATTGTTCTCCTTGTCCTCTGAGGATAGGACAAGAAGCAATGGGCTTAAACTGCAGCCAGGGCGGTTTAGGTTGGACATTAGGAAAAACATCCTAACTGTCAGGGTGGTTAAGCACTGGAATAAATTGCCCAGGGAGGTTGTGGAATCTCCATCATTAGAGATTGTTAAGAGCAGGTTAGGCAAACACCTGTCAGGCATGGTGTGACCGTGGTCCTAGTGGGGAGCCAGCTATGATCGCTCAATTAGGGTGAGCTGCAAAGAACGGGGGCAGACAAGCCCCATAAAGCTGGTGGATATTCCAATACTTAGATTCACCAAGCCAGCATAAAACAGCTTCTTTATTACCTTACTAGTTACTCAGAAGTCCAAACAACTTAGTTCTCTTAAAGTGATCCAGCCTCCATCCAGGTACCCACGTCAAATATGACGAAAATGTCTGTAAATCTTATTTCATCATATAAAAGAAAAGGTTCTACCAATCCCAAAGGATCGGACACATTATCTCCCAGGTTGTTGAATATTCCAGATCTTACCCAAATACACGCTACAGCCAATTCTTATTAACTAAACTAAACTTTATTAAAAAACAAAGAGAGAGTATGGTTAAAAGATCAATATACATACAGACAGAGTTAAATTCATTGAGGTGCAGATTCATAGCAGAGATGGTGAGCTTTGTAGTTGCAAAAAGTTCTTTCAGAAATAGTTCATAGGTTATAGTCCAATGTCCAAATCTCAGATACAGGGCGTACCAGCATAACTGGGACCTCAGTGTTGCGACTCAAACTTCCCCGGATGAAACCTAAGCAGATCTGAGATGACAGAATCAGGACCCAAGGATCTTTTATACAATTTCATGTCTTTTGACAAGTAGGGAGTTCAAAAGGTAATTAGGATGACTGAAGGAAGTCCATCATCGGTACTTATCTATACAATTAACATAAAGCAATTTGCTTGTTCCTCCACCATTCACAGATTATTTGCTCTGCATTTCAAAGAGAGATGAATACAGAGATATCCCGTGTTTACAATTCATTTACAGGCTAGGATGTTCTTTTGACCTCTGAATTATTAGAATACAGCATAGATAGGGACTGTTGATTACATTGGCGACCCTACTCATACATACGTAAATACTCAAAAACACAAACATTATCTCCCCACATGTCCTTTGAGGGTTATTTATTTTGCAGGCTGTTTAACTCTTTCTGGCCATGCATCGCAGATGGTCTAGATAATACTTAGTCTTGCTGTGAGCGCAGGGCACTGGACTGGATGACCTCTCGAGGTCACTTCCAGTCCTACTATTCTGTGAGCTGCAGGAGGTTATTTAGTGACCAGCCCCCAAAGGGCTGCTGGTGTGTTATGAGCGATGTGGCTGCTCCGAGATGGGGCAGATGGGATTCAGGAGCCTCCGGCTGCTCCCTCACAAGCACTCACCCAGAGCAGCCTCCCAGCCTCAGTTGTGCGGGACCAGCCTACGCCTGCCCTGGAACCTCTTGTAGCAACTCTGACTGGCGGGGGTGGCGTTTCCACAGGGCCTGGCTCAACCCAGGGGTCAGGACATTGGCCCAATGTCTGTACCACCCCTTTCCAGCCCTTGCCTACTTGAGCGTCCTCGCCCCAAGCTTGCCTTTGACCTCCATGGGCAGGGTGCAGATCCAGCTGGGGGTCTCAGCGGTTTGGGCCCCACAGGCCATTACACTGACCCATCCTAGGGGCAGCGCTAGGACCCACAGGCGGGATTCCTGGACAGTAGTATCTTCAGGCTCTGAGAAGGCTCTGAGTTTCCCCAGCTGGAACATAGCTGGCCCTCGCTAGGAACAAGGGTGGCTGCAAACTTCCCCCATTTAATACCAGTAAAAGGTGGGCCCTGGGTTCCAGGCAGGCTCCTAGCACCCCAGTGAATAAAGTCTGAAGCGGGCTGGACACACTGGCAGTCACCTGCTCTGAGTTACTCACCAGGAAATCCCACTGAATCAATGGGAGTGGGCAGCGTGCTCCTTGGCCCGGTAGCTGTGTATATGGGGAGGGATCGGGGCAGGTGATCCTCAGGTCAGCACCCAGGCAGGAGGGGCTGTAGTTACAGGTGCAACATCAGCCCTTCTGCACTTTGTGGCTGCAGAATAGAGTCACCCAGCAGTGCTATTTACCTGCTGAGGGCCATCGCTGGAGGGGACAGCGTTGGGATACAACCAACAGGTGGGAGACTGGATTCCCCAGAGCCACAGGTTCAAATCCTGGAAGCACTTTGTTCCCCATCAGAAGGGGCTAACCCATGTGGCCAGGCCATTTATTAGGTGTGGAACTGTAAACCCAGGTTCTGTCTGGCCTGCCTTCCCATTCAAGAGCCCAGGGCATTTCCCGGACAGGCTGGAGTTTGCCTTTGGCCGAGGTTTCCCCTCACACACGCCCAAGCTACCACCTCAGAGGTAGCTGCCTTTCTGTGGCGCTGTGCCTAGAGGGTGTCAGGATTTGAGGACTCCAAGTTGTCTTGGGGCTGCCAGCAGGAGGGAATAGCTGAGCTATTGTAACAAACCTCCAGCCCCACTGTCCCTCTGCTGTGCTACAGAGCTTCACCCCAGCAGCATGCACAGAACTCGGCTCTTCCCTGCTGGAAATCACAGGCCCCTTCCACTTGAGCTAAAGGAGATTCTCCATCAGCTGTCAGCAGTGTAGTGCCTATGCCACACAGATGAGCACTTCTGATTCCATCCAGTAGACGGCAGCGGCACAGCCAATTAATTGTATCAGATCCTCCAGAGCATCCCTCAGCCTGCCACCACCCCGATGTGGGGCAAGGAGCTAACGTGGGGAGGAAGGGGGAGAGAAATAATCACACAATCAGCGTCAGTGAGACTGGGCACAGTTCCTTAGCACAGACAACGTTGCCTGTGACCCTGGTGTTGCAATCTGGCTCTTCCAAGGTAATGAACGCAGGGCTGTGAGGCCTGGGGTGGGGACGGTGTCTACAGAGGAGAAACGGGAAGGTGGGGAAGGATTGGGTAAGCCTCTGAGGCCCCTATGCAATCTCCTTTCTGTCGTCCTGCTCCCACTTGCACCCCCTCATGGATCGTAAGGACAGCAGGAGCCATTCTCGTGGCCAGCCAGTCTGAGCTGCATGCCGCCGGCTGGCGGGAGAAATCCATCCAGTGATTCCTGCCTGCAGCCGGTCACTTGAGCTAGAGCGAAGCTCTTAGAGAGACACGTCCATCCTCTTGTTGGGGACGGGGAATCCGCCCTGTCCCTGGGCAGCCAATGCCAGCAGCTGACCATCCACGCCAGCAGACGGGCGCCTCGGTGCCAGTGTGACTGTCTCTCTTCCAGAGCCAGCCTGACGGGCCCCATGACTTCCCCTTGTTCTCACCACTAGCCTCAGCTGAGTCTGGTTCCTCTCCGGCCTCGGCATGTGCCGGAGTGTGTGTGTGATGGTCATTCCCTGCTCTGGTCGCTCTTGCCCTTGGGTCACGTTTCCAAGAGCTGCTGAGTCACACGGGCACCTGCGGGCCGCCCCCGGGAGCCGGGGTTCTCTGCTCGGTGTCCCCCTCTGGATCCCTAGTTTTGCACCTTTGACCTTCACTCCTGACCCTGTTATTTCGGGGGTGTCCCCCGCCCACATTTGGATCCTGGGTCCAGTGGTCCCTCCTGCAAGGCTGGGGGAGGGGCCTCTAGAAGTAGAGGGGCTTGCGCCCGCCTGCCTGCCTCCCAGAGCTTTCCAGTAAGGCCCCCACGAGTGACTCAGGCCCAGCTTGGCAGGGGTAGTTAGGGCCTAACTTCAGGCAGGCATTGTGGCCCAGTGTCTAGAGCACTGCACTGCACTGGGACTTCGGAGACCTGGATTCTATTCCTGATTTGGCTAGTGGGTGATCTCAGGCAAGTCACTTTCCTGCTCCCTGCCTCAGTTTCCCCCTCTGTAAAATGGGGATGACACCGAACTTCTTGGGAATGAGTGACGGGATGGATCACGTGATGATTCCCTGTTCTCTTCATTCCCTCTGGGGCACCTGGCAGTGGCCACTATTGGAAGACAGGATACTGGGCTGGATGGATCTTTGGTCTGATCCAGTAGGGCCGTTCTTATTGATGTCGGGCGGTGGGGAATTAGGTGCCCACAAACCTCTGGGCTTCAGGCCCTGGAGGGACATGGGAGGCCCTAGTTGCCTGAGTCACTTTTCCCAATGGGATGCGGATGCGAGCTGCCGGGGTGCGTGCAAGCGCCGCTGGCCGGCTCCAGAGAGCCCCTGTGCCTGGGATCCACCCGTGGGACCGCGGGCGGCCCAGCCGGGCGGCAGGGGCGGGGCTGCGCCGCCAGGTGGCGCCGCTGGGCCGGCTCGCACATGCTGCTCCAATTGTCTCATTAGGCGAGCGGCCAGCCCCTGCCCATGGGGCGGGAGGAGGCTGCTAGCGCTGGGCCGCCCCCGCGAAGAACACCCCGGGCTGGGCCGTCTGCGCGCCGGGCCGAGAGCGGCTGGGCTGGGAGCCCGCGGGCGGGGGCTGCTCACTCCACACCAGCTGCGCCCGGGCCGGGGAGCCCAGGGAGAAGTGGCGTCTCTGCCCCGAGGTAAGTGCCCGGAGCTGCTGTCGGGGTGCAGGGAGAGCCCGCCTGGGACAGGGGCTGTGCCCCGGGGGGCGGCTGGGGGGCTGTGCCCAGGGCAGCTGCTGGCGCTGGGATTCCTGGGCTGCTCTGGCTCCTGCCCTAGGGTGACCCAATGTCTGGGTATTAGGGATGCTGCTTTGTTTTGTATATGCAACTCCACCCCCACGCCCCCCTGAAAAAGTCCCCACTTGCTACCTGGTCACCCTACTCTGCCCCCCCGCTTGCCCTGCTCCCCCCTGCGCTGGGATTCTGGGGTGGGGGGCAAGGGGCTGCAGGCACATGCTGGGGATCTCTCTCCAGCCCTTGGGTAAGAGGAGCTCCCAGTTCTCAGGGGGCAGGGGCCGTGGATACCCTGGCCCCTCCTTGCAGGTGTTCTGTGCCCTGGGAGTGTCCCTGCCCAGCTGGCAGCATCAAGCCTGGCCCGGTCTCTGGACTCTGACCCCTGCCTGCTGCGCCGCAGACGCGGGAAGCATCTCTGGGGCTTTAGGCTGTGGGGTAATGACAGGCTGTGCCCAGGCGGGGAGCCAGGAGCTATTTGGGGATTGTCTAGTAAATAGCCTGTCTCCTCATGTGGTGGGAGGAGGGGCACTGAGAGCACCTTGGCTGCAGGAGGCCTGGCTCCTCCTCACCCCATTGCCCCTGCTCGCTAGCAGGGGACTCGCATGCCCCCTTGGCTGATCAAGCTTTGCCCCGGCTCTTTATTCAAAGACAGCCCCATTCCCTGCTCCCCGGCCGCCTCTTGCCAGGTGCCGCCCCTCCAATCGCCCTGCAGGGAGCTAATCCAGCCCGAGTATTGGTGCCAAGGTGCCATCCACCCAGGAGCAATCTCTCCCTCTGCTGTGCTGCCCACGTAACGCATGAGCCCCAGGGCTCCCCCATGCGAACCTTTCCCCTCCAAAGGTGGCTCTCTCTGCCTGTCACCCAGCACCGTGCATCCCTCCCGTGCCTCAAATCACGCTGCGGGCAGCGCTGGCCTCTGGGTACGTGCCAGTCACTGGTGAGCTCGCAGGGGTGAGGCGGCGGCGGCCGTGTCTGTGGGGCACAGAGGTCAGGGATGTTGGGCCGAGAGGGGACCCTTTCTAGTGCTTTGTCCCATCTGGTTCTGAGTGTCACAAGCAAAGGGGCTCCCTGTGCCCCTGTCCAGCCTCTGGGATGGCTGCCTGGGCACTTACAGGCACACAGGCCTACCCTGCTATGGGGGGGAGGGGGAGGCGGGTAATGGATTCAGTCCTTCTCCCCCTTGCCCCTCAGGGGGGCCCTCCTGGAGTCCAGAGAGGATTGCCAGGCACTGGGCATGTCTGTATCTGGTGTGTGTGTGTTGGGGGGGAGGCGCTTCCTACTGGCGCTGCAAAGCCAAGCACAGGAAATTCTTCCCAGCGGTTTCTCAAGCCCCTCTTTGTGTGCCTGGGATTTTTAAGATGTTTCCCTGACGGTTATGGAAGAGGTGTCAAGGCCAGCCGGCCGCTAGCCCTCCTTCCTCCCCCTCTGCCAAGCTGCATGTGAACCTAACCTCCCCGGGGAGGGGGCCTGCGTGTGGTGTAGGCTTGCAGGGGACAGGAGCGCTCGGAGCTGCGTCTGACCTATTGACTCCCGCTGCTCAGATGTGGGGGAGCGTAGTGTCGGGTCATCCCCGGGGCTGTGCAGTGGGCTGCCCCCGCGGGATAGGAGCAGCGCCAGGCAGATTGGTCCTTTGGGTGCTGGTGAGGACAGGGGCCTTCCTCAGTCAGAAGGCGTCATGCAAAGTGGGCTGGGATGTGAGCAGCACCAAATGGGGTGAACTCAGCCTCCCCTCCCGCTGATGCTGCCCAGATCCGACTCTTCATGTGTTCTTTGGGGTGGCCCCACCGAGCTGCCGTCCCGCCAAGACGGTCTCTCCCCGCCCCAACCACCACAGCCTGCCTTGGTGGGGCGGGGGGGGGGGGGGGAGCGGTGTCTGCACATGGAGGTGTCAGCCCAGCATCCTCTCCGGGGCGGGCTCAGGGAGCAGAAAAGCTTCTACTGAACCACAGAAACAAATGACTCAAAGCTGTGGCTGCAAACTTCCTGCATTGTCTTGTCTCTGCTTCCTGCCAGTGCAGGGGGTGGGAGGGCCGCCTGGCTGAGGTCTGCAGCACTGACCTGCCAAGGCCTCTTCTGACACTGCCCCCCGATACTGGCAGCTGCTCTGTCTCTGCTCCCACCATCTCCCTTCTGCTCAACTTTCAGCGATCTTCCGCCATTGCACTATTACCGTCTGCCTCTTGCCAGTCCCGTGGCCCTCTCCTCTCCAACACACGCTCTTGACCAGCTCTCCCCAACCCTCGCCGCCTAGTCCGCAGCACCATCCTTGCTCTCCATTCTACCACCTCTCCAAGCCATCTGCTCTCCCTAGGCCCCCCTGCCCTAGGTTCGCTCCTCTCTGGACCCTGGCTGTGCCAACTCCTGTGCCATGTCTAGGTCCCAGCTGGGTTCCTTCCTGAAGCTGGCTTGGTCCCCTTGTCCTCCCCGTCTGCCCCAAGCCCTGCTGTGCGTGATGCCCCCTCATCGCCATAGCGTACTGGCTCACCCCACAGGTGTCGTGTTTACCAGCCGACGGCTCTGCCGGTGCACCCATTTTCTGGATTGCAGAAGGGCCTCGAGGTGTGTCGAGGGCAGCCTCAGAACAAGACTCATTTGCCACCTGCAATGCTGGCACCATCCGGCCAGTGCCTTCCCCAGGGTGCCTGATCCCTCTGCAGGGTGATGCTAGAGCGTCCCTGGCCCTGTTCTCTGTGCCCTTTCCTGCTCGGCTGGGCGATGCTGGAGCAGGCCCTGTGAGCCTGCAGCCTGCGCCCACGGTGTGTTTCTTTGCAGGGAGCCTCCTCCATCTGCCCCAGCTGCTTGTGGTTAGGAAAGGAAACCATTGGCCTTATTGGCTGGTCTCAGGCCTGCAACGGGAAGGCAGAGGCTGTTTGCGCCAACCTGTGACAGCGCAAGACACTTCTCTGTGTCTCGCAGCTGCCCTCCCCGGAAGGAAAGAGCTGCCGGGCGGATGAACTTAGTGTGCCGATTGCCCTGCAGCGCTGGGACGACCCAGGGTGAGGGCCCCGATTACTGCTGGGCAGCCCTTCTAGCTTTGATTTCGGGATTGGAGGAGGGGGACTGGGAGTCAGGACTCCTGGGTTCTGTTCCTGGCTCCAGGAGGGGAGTGGGATCTCATGCTTAGTGCTGGATGTGGGTGGGAGTCAGGACTCCTGGTTCCATTTCTACCTCTGGAAGGAGAGTGGGATCTAGTGGCTTAGAGCAGTGGGACTGGAACCAGGACTCCTGGTTCTCTGGCTGGTTCTGCCACTGGCTTGCTTTGGGCGAGGCAAAAAAGGATTTGTCTCTCTCAACCCCGGACTCCCCAACAGCCTGAAGTGCTCGTGCTGCTGGGTTCAGCTTGTCCCTTGCTGCTCCTTGGATTTCCTCGCCCCCCAGCCCTGACGCGCTGGCTTCATTCCATTTTCAGATCCTCCTCCAGGTGCTGCTGCGCTGCCCATCCTGCCGCCGGTGGAGTCGCCATGTCAATGACGGTGAATCTGACGGGCCCGTCCCCCTGGGGCTTCCGTATCACGGGAGGAAGGGACTTCAGGAAGCCCATCATTGTGTCCAAGGTAGGAGCATCCACACGTGTAAGTCTGGGGTTTGCCTGCTTGTGCTAGTGTGTGCTCTAGGCACTGGGAGCCAGGACTCCTGGGTTCTAATCTTGGCCCTGCCACCATAGGCGCTGACTCTGTGGGTGCTCTGGGGCTGGAGCATACACGGGGGAAAATTGGTGGGTGCTCTGCACCCACCGGCAGCTCCCCACCCTGCCCCCCTTTCCCAGCTCACTTCTGCTCCGCCTCTGCCTCCTCTCCTGAGCGCGCGGCATCCCCGTTTCTCCCCCTAGCTCCCAGCACTTGCGGGCACTGTTTCGCGGCAGCAAGCACTGGGAGGGAGGGGAGAGGAGGGGGAACAAGGCACGCTCGGGGAAGAGGCGGGGCCAGAGCGGGAATTTGGGGAAGGAGTCCAATAGGGGAAGGGAGGGGACAGAGTTAGGGCGGGGACTTTGGGGAAGGGGTTGGAATGGGGGCAGGGCTGGGAACAATTGGGGCGGGGGGGGTCAAGCACCCACCAGCGCCGGGAAAAGTTGGCGCCTATGCCTGCCACTGAATCCCTGTATGCCTTTGCACAAGCGCCTTGGATGAGAGGGTGAGCATTGCCCGTGCTCTGGAAGTGAATCGGCTGGCAAGGGGAGTGGCTTGCTCGGCTGTGGCTTGGAGGATTTAGCTAACACTTCCAAATCCTAGGCTAGACAACCCGGGTTAACAGCCTAGTGCAGGCATGTTAAAGTGGCTGAGTTCAAGCTAGGCTCACCCCATGGTGTGCCACGCCCAGTTAAACCCATGTCAAGGCACACTGCCTTGTCCAGGCTAGGCTAACGAGTGTTAGTGGACACCTTCCAAAGCCTAGTCTGGGAGCGGCCCGAGGGCGCGTCTGGGGTCTCAGCAAAGGGATCTTGGCTGGTGGTGTGCAGAGTGTGGCAGCCAGGCCCCCAGCTGGCCACGGCTTTGTGTTCTGGAAGTAGCTGCCGGAACGGGAGCCGGGAAGCCAGTGGGGTGCCCGGAGTTATGGCTCTCCCTGCTAAGCTGCAGTGGCTCAAGGAGCCCCAGGTGGAGAGCAGCCAGTCCAGGAGGTGAGGTAAAGAAGCCACAGAGAGTGGGAGGCTGTTCCCCGGCAGGGATGCTGCAGGTGCCTTCCTGTGGGGATCTGAAAGGGGAGAGCCCAGGCACTGGTTCCAGCTCCCCGGCAGTGTGGGGTCTGGCGGGCTTGATCCTGGAGTGAGCTCCCTGTGGATTTCCCCATGGCTCCCTAGTATAATCTGGCTGGCTCTTGTGCATCTTTCTGCTGGTGCGCTGTCCTCTCTGTCTCCCCGTGCCGCAGCCGCTCGCTCTCCCGTCGGCGAAGGGCAGGGGTTGCAGAGGAAGCCAGCTCCCTGCTGAGTGGGCACGGTGCCAAGGGACCTGGGAGCAGATCCTGTTTACCGTCCTTGAGGAATCCTGCTCTGTGGGAACAGGCTAGAAGCCCCCATGGCTCACGTGTGCGGAGAAAAACAACAGGGCCCTAACGTCACCCTCGGCCAAGAGTAGTTTCTCTCTGTTGTTGTTCTGGCCTTGGCGTCCACTGTAAACCTGGCCTCAATCAGGGGAGATCAGGACTGGGAGGTAGGGCCTTCTGCCTCCAAGTCACCAGCTGGGACCCGTGAGCCGGCTGGCTGTGACCGAGAGCCCATCCCGCCTCAGCAGAGAGGCCAAGGACTAGGTGGACCATGGAGATTCAACACCCTCCTCCAGGCTTAGGGGTGGTCCCTCTGAATCAGGGTTCAAGGCATATTGGCAAGACAGGACTCGTGCTGCACTGTGGATTTTCAGAAGCTTTTGCGCCCTGAGGCTGTCGCTTTGGTATCTTTCCCCAGCACTAGATTCATGTCACTTTATTGTAGGTGGCGCAGGTAGCGAGGCCTACAGTTAAGGTTGCTGGACATTTCCCATTCTAAGGCCCTGTTTTCCGAAGCCAGACTTTGTCTTTGGGCTGATCTCTTCCATGCTGGCTGGCTGTCCTGAGCTGAACTTTTCTGGAAAGTTTCAGCTAAAATGAATGGGTCAGCCGTTTGAGAATGGAATTTGCCTCACTTGTTGTAGAGGTTGGCAGGTGTGTAGTGAATGAAGCAGGGGGTTTCAGGAAGAGAAATGATGGTCTCATAGGTAAGGTGGTTGAATGCTGTCCTGGAGAATAGGATTCTATCCCTGCCTCTGCCACAGAGTTCCTGTGTGATGCTGGGAAAGTCACTTAAACTGGACATTTGTTTGACAGATGGTCACTAATTGTGTTCTCCTCATTTTCTGAGTCCCTGACTTGAGACCAGAGAAGCAGAAGTGCTGACTGCTCCCAGCTTTTCCTGAAGTCAGTTGGAAGCTGGGCTGTGAGCATATAACATGCTGCTAAGTATGCTGAAAAATCAGGCGCCAGGCGTCTCAAATTGGACACCCAAAATTAGTTGATAATTTTGGCTTTAATCTTTGTGCCTAGTTTTCGCACCTATAAGATTGGGGGGTAATACCACCCCCTCACCTCCCGGGCTCTGTGAATTTATGTTGATTCATGTTTGCAAAGAATGAAGACCACAATGAGAGCACTGGAGGAGAAGCCCACGAGGAAATGAATAATTCTGTATTCAGAGCAGGATTGGGATAGTCATGCATGGGACTGCACAGTGTTGGAGGGGGATAAGAGGAAATATTGCCCAACTTCGCTGAGCACTATCCAGAGAGTAAGGCATGTAGTGTGGGGGGTGGGAGAGGGGTGCCTGGGGAGTCACCTTCAGGGCTAGTGGGTAGCCACTCAGAAACTCAGCTGAGTAGCAGTGTCCTCTGCCCAGGTCTACTCCCTGCACTATGGCCCCATTTTGACAGTTGCTTCCCAAGGGCTGCAGGGTATTTGGATGCTGTCTGGTTTCCAGGTCAGGGATGTTTCCCCCTCAAGTCTAGGTACGATGTCTGGGAACCTCCCGTATGGGGGCAAGAGCTCTAGGCCCCTGAGTGGGATGTAGGGCTCCTCTGAGCCAGCCTGGGCAGGGGGCAGGTGGCGAAATCGCAGCTGACTTGCCGGGTTTGGCCGTCCCTTTGGGCTCGTCCTCACTGCAGAGTTACCCTGTGTTACAGCTAGTGTGTTCTGGCCAACCGTGGCCTGGGCGGGAGGCTGGGCTGGAAGAGGTCCCACAGAAAAGCCAAGCTGGGGAAAAAGCTGAAGCTGGTGGTAGGTGGCTGTAAATGCAAGCCCCAGGCAGGGCTAAGCCTGGGCCAGTGTGTGTCTTCTGTTCAGAGCAGGTTGGGAAGGCCCCCTGCTTATCTCCCCCTCCCCTCTCGCTGCTCCTTGGCCAAGGTGCTGGTGATCTGGGCGAGGGTGGCAGTGTCTCGTGTGCTGTGGTCTGCTGGAGGTGGCTGGCAGGTCTCTGCCCCTGGCATAGTGCCTCCCCCAGGGCGGTTTGTTTCTCTGCAGTAATGCCTGGGTGTTCTCCCCCTCCCACCACCCCCTTGCTGTGCAGGTGACGGAGCAAGGTAAGGCAGCTGCAGGTGACCTCCGACCTGGTGACATCATCGTCTCCATCAATGGCGACAGCACGGCGGACATGCTCAATGTGGAGGCGCAGAACAAGATCAAGCAGAGCTCCGGCCGGCTCCAGCTTCAAGTGGACAGGTGAGATCCACCTGCCTGCGTCCCCACCCTGCTGCTCCCTCTTCCTCATCAGGGCAGGGATCTGCGCAAGGGGCCTTGATTCGCTGTCCCCTCCTTCCCCCCCCCCACCCCGTCCCTATGTGCTGGGGGAGCGATGCAGTGTCAAGGGTCTGTGGTGCCATGGAGAAGAGTGTGGAGGAATCTGGACTCCTGCAAGGTCGAACTAGCAATTACTCCAGCAGGATCCGTCCAGGCTCTTTTCATCACAGCAGCAAGGCCTAAGGGGTGGAGCTGGGAGTCAGGACTCCTGGGTTCTCTTCCCAGCTCTGCCATTGACTCGCTGAATAGCCTTGGGCAAGTTACTGCCCTGCGCTGTGCCTCGGTTTCCCCTGCTGTGCAATGGGGGCTAATGATCCCTATCTCTCTCCCGGAGGGCTGGGGGTTAGTTAACAAATCGGTACAGTGCTATTTACGTCCCAATACACCATTACCAGGGCTCAGCCCTGTACAGCTCCTGGCCTATGCCTTCTGCATGGACAGGATGTGGAGGAAGGGATGAGGGTTATTCTCCCCCCCCCCCCCCCCCCCCCCCCCCCCCCCCCCCCCCCCCCCCCCCCCCGCCCCTCAGTGGTGGAAACACACCATCTTGGGCAAAGGTTGTGCAGGGCTCCAGCCCCGTCTGTGTTTACATGGAGCAGAGACGTACAAGCGAGGGCCGAGGCCTGTATGGGGGATACAAGGCTGCAATACAGAGGGGTCTTGCCCTGGTCTCTTTGCTACACCCTGGGGACCACTGCTCTGGGGTGCTGTGGCAGGCTTTGTGCTGCAACTCTGAGGGCATGGGGGGACTGTACCAGCTCTGAGAGCTGGGGGGGGGCACGTAGGGTGACCAGATGTCCTGATTTTATAGGGACATTCCCGATTTTGGGGGCTTTTTCTTATATAGGCGCTTGTTACCTCCACCCCGATCCTGATTTTTTTACACTTGCTATCTGGTCACCCTAGGGGCATGCTGGGCACAGAGCACAGGGTGGGTGTGGGGTTGTGGCGTGTGGTGGGGGGTGGGCATGCTGTGTTCTGGGTGGCTCTGGGGGAGGGGATCAGCTGTGCTGCTGAGGCAGGGGCATGCTGGGCACAGAGCTGTGTCTCGGGCGGCATGCAGGGCAGGGCTGGGATTCTGCGGGGCGGGGCTGTGCCAGGCACAGCGTGTCTGTTCCTCCCTGCTTCGGGAGGCGCCATCTCTGCTGTTGGCCTCGGGGGGGCTTTGGGGCTGCTTCTGGAAACCAGCCCGCCGTGCGCACGACGGAGCAGGCGGCTACCGCCCTGCAGCCCAGGTCTGACTGGTTCCAGCGAGCCTCTGTCCTGTGATAGCCCCTTGCAGCATGGGGCAGGCCCCAGTCAGTGGGAGCTGCCTTGCGGGGGCCGTTACCCTCTGGGCTGTCGAGCTGGACAAGCTCCCCGCCCCCTGCCCCAGACGAGCCGGCTGCAGGAGCTGTATTGGTGCTGCCCGGAGCGTGTGCGGCGCTTACGGTCTAAGCCAGACCCAGGGGAAGGGGAGGCCAGGCGCTGCCTTTCCCCTGAACGGTGCCCTGGAGCCAGCGAGTGGCCCCTTGCAGCTAGCCGTGCTGTGTGCATGGCTTGGCAAGCCGGGCGGCTCAGGCTGGGCCCTGCCCCACTGTGGAGGTGGAAGGTTTCTTTGTGCTGTCTCCTGATGACTCTGACTGTCCGGAACGTGAAGCCGTCCGTGCGGGGGGGGGGGGAGGGTGATGGGCGCATCCTATAAATACCTCACTGCTGACCCGGGCGCGGCCACTTGCCAGCCTGACTCACGGCTTCCTCTTGCCCTCCCCCGCCATCTGCGGCGTTCGCGAGGCATTGTTTGGCAAGGGTATCTGCCTGGCCTGCTGCCCCAGGTGTTGCACGGTAGGGTGAGGTCGTGCCTGGGAGCGCCAGGCAAAATCCTGGGCTGAGCCCCGGCCTGGCCCTGATCAGCCGCTCCTGCAGTGGGTCGCGTAGCCTGGATGCTCGCTCGCATCTCCCCCCCCTCCCCCCACTGCAGTTGCACGCTCAAATGCATGTGCGCACAAGCTTCCATGCAGTCACGCTTGCACAGGCGTGTGCAGCCTAGTTTCACCATTGCTGGTGCGTGAGCTCCTGGGGAGCTGCCTGCCCAAGAGACCCCTCCCACACGCATGAAGCCCCTTTCTCTCGCCAGCACTGAGTAGCAGCCCCTCTCTCCTGGCTGCCTCTCTGCTTGGTGCTGCGTCCTCTCCCCCTCTCCAGCTGACTGGGACGTGCAGCGGGTCCTGACGAAGGGTGGGAAACCTTCATGGTATCTTGGAAGTGACCCAAAACCCACAAACCCAGCCGGAGGGAGGCAGCATTCCTCTCATTCCGGGCCCTTTGGCTCAACTCCTTCCCTTCCCCGCCTGCCCCGAGAGCCAGCCCGCTGTGCCTGTGCTCCCGCTGGGTCCCCAGGGTGGGGAGCCATGCCTCTCCGTCCTCTGGCTGCTGGCCCTTCCCCTCGCCTGCTCTGGCCCTTCATCCCCTGGCCACTGCTGTACTGCAGCCCTAGAGCACAGGGAAGAGCTGCGCCCCACCTGCATACTCTTCCCCCAGCTTAGACATGCTCACCTCACCCCGGGAGCTGTCTCTGCTTTCACAGAGGGATAATGTGCCCTTTTGTTGCCATTGGGCGTGTCTGCCTGTGTGGTGGCGGTGGGGGGGCTGCCCCCAAAGCTATGCTCTTGTCACAGGGATGTCTGGCTAGGAGGCAAGCAGACACCCACAAGTCTGCTCCGTGTCCTGCTGGGCAGGGGCTAAGCCCACGTGGACCCTTTCCCTGGGTGGAGTGCTGGTGCCTATGTTCTGTCCCCTTCGGGGCTGGGCCCGGGCTTCAGAACTCGAGGGACCCTCCCAGCGCCCTGCCCCTCTGCTCTCGGGCGTATGGGATGTGGGGAGATGACTCCTCTCATCTCTCACCATCACGTTGCATTCCTGCGGTCCCATTTGTACCCCTCCATTTAACTGCCCTTAATGAATTCCAGCTCCTGGCTACATCAAAGCCCCCAGCGGGTTCCTGCTGAGAGGGGGAGAGAATATAAAGCAGCCCTGTATTCCCCTCCTCCCTCCGCCTGGCCTCCGGGGCTGGCGCCGCATCCCGCGCATCCGGGCTGGGACCAGGAGTAGGGGTGGAAGAAGTCCTCTTAACCCTTTGTCCTTCTAACTGTGCCTGGATAGGGAGGGTGCTGGGTGGAGCGAGGCCTCTGAGGTGAGCCGAGTTCTTCCTCACTGATGGGGAGGCTGTTACGGTAGCACCTCGAGGCCCCCACTGAAATCGGGGACCCCATTGCTCTGGGTGCTGTACGTAAATAGCTCACTGGGGAACCAGCCAAATAAACAAGATAGTGGGTTATTAATGTTACCCCATTGGACAGCTGGGGACTGAGGGGCTAGGGGTCTTGCCCAAGGGTGCAGTGTCTAGGGGGGAGCAGGGAGTAAACCTTGGGTCCCTGTGTCCCAGGCCTGCGTCCCCAGCTTATCCTTCCTCTGCTTTCCCATGGGGAGGGTAGTTGCTGCAGGTTATCAGACACAGTATGCCGAGGAACATGGCCTCAGGGCAGGGCACGAGAGGGGGTAACTAGCCTCCTGCCTCCTCTGGTCCCGGGTGTCATCCCAAGGTGGAACAGGGATAAGCCAGGCCCGTCTGTCTGTCTCTCTCTCTCTCCATCTCCTCCCTCTTTCCATTGCACTCAGGTCCCAGTTGTTCTCTCCCGGCCAGACCAACGGTGAGAGCTCCCCAGAGATGATGGCCATGCGGTTCCAGGTGAGACCCCCCCCCCCCCAATCCCCAGCTCACCACCAGGACCTTCCCCAGACCCTGGGGAGAGTGGAAACATCCAGCCCCACCTGGCAGCAGGAGCCCATGTCTTGACCCCAAGCCCTGCCCGTGGGGCGAGGGGGAGGGGAGTGCTGTGCCTGTTAATGGTCCTGGGCCTAGATTTCAGGGCATGGCTGCCTTTGCCCACCCCAAGGCCTCTCCCCACACAAGGGTCCTTCCTGCTCAAAAGGAGGGGGAGTGACAGGGAGCCAGGGCATCCTGACTGGTGCATGGGGTGGCTCCATCCCCCTGCCCACTTGGCTGACAGTATCTTTCCCCAGGATGTCGTGCGAACCAGGGACGACAGCCAGGGCTCGGTGAGGTCCTCCTACTCCAGCCCGGCATCCCTCAGCCCCCGGCCCGGGAGCCCCTTCTCATCCTCGTCACCCGGGTACCGGCCCGGCAGCCCCTACAGCCCCCAGAGGCCCGGCCTGCCCGCCGAGGGCAGAGTGGAGACGGTGGTCAGCAGCCGCAGGTAAAGCCCAGAGCCGGGGGGAGGTTAGGGGTGGGGTGGGTGTGCCACACGTCTGGGTTTGAATGGCATAGGTGTCGGGGGCTGGCAGGGTGGAGGCGATGGTGTACAGCTGACCCCTTTTTGTGAATGGGTTTCCCATAGACTTTTCTCCCCTTTCAGCTTCCAGTCTCTGGCCAGTTCTCCCAGTGTCTTTGAGGATCGCTCCCCCTCACCCCACGGGCCCCAGCGTCCAGGAAGCAGACAGGTGAGCAGGAGGGCACTGGGGTAACAGCATCCCAGCTGCACTGCGTTCTGTGTTGGGACGATTCCCTCCCCCCATTGCGCTGGGGTGTGACGCTGCAGGGGGCAGGTGTTGGCCTCATACCCTGGGGACCCGGCGTTGGGCTGGGGCAGACGTGTGTCTGTCCGATTTAGGGGGCGGGGGGGGAGTCTGAGTCACGTTGTGTCTTTCCCCTGCCTGGGCCCCTGCAGGAAGCCTCGTGATGTCCTGTGTGGGGCCAATGACACAAGCTCCTCTAATTCCCGCCACCCCCCCCCCCCCCCCAACAGGGTTTGGGATGCTTCGTTTCCGAATGCAGGGCTTACCCTGTCAAGGGGGAGTGGGGTGCCAGGGGCCCAGCTGGCAATTCCCGTCGCTGGCTGTCCCTGTTTTGTCGGGTGGGATAACTGGACATTCTCACGGTCGCAAAGTCCAGTCCGTCTTCGCAGTCCTGCTGAGCTCTCGGCCCCAGCGACGTCTTGTGGCAGCGAGTCCCCCAGGCTAACCACCCATTGTGCAGCAATCTGAAACATGCCGCCATTGGGTGTCGCTGACTTGGAAGGCAGTAATCCTCCCCTGGAGCCCCCCCGTCCTACTCGGTGGGCACCGTGGCCTGTCCATCTGCCCCAGCCCTTCGCCACCTCTCCCTAGGCCCCATTCAGTCTCCCAGCGCCGGTTTCTGAACCCCCCCTCTCCTGGAGTGTTTTTCCTTGGGGAGTTTGTCCTTTCCCCTCCCAGTGCTGACTCTGGGTCCGGGTGTATTTGTAGGGTTGGGGAAGAGCTCCATTGTGGCAACAGGAGGGGATTTTACTGCCGGAGCTGGAGGGGGTTGGAGTGTTCACATCAGCCCCCGGCGCTGTGACTGCTCCTCCCTTGGTCCTTCCAGCTTTGCCCGCCTCCTCCAGCTCCATCCAGCCTCCATGTTCCTGTCCTGCTCCAGAGGGACCCTCCTGGCGGAGTGAGGGCTTAGGCCTCTGTGTTGCCCCAGCTCGGCCGTGCGCTGGGCCCCGTTACTAAGGCAGCCGGCTGCCCCACTGCTGCCTCCCCCCCTGTCCCCGCAGGCAGCAGTGCACCTGGCTGGGGATGTTTGCCTGTTTCTACCTGGCGTCTCCGAGGCAACGGCTCAGGGCTGGGGAGGCAAAACCAGTTTGGGGAGATGCTGCTGCTCTCCCGTGGGCATGCACGGCAGGGGCGTTGGCAGGGGAGGCTGCCTCCACGAAGACACGGGCTGGGTCCTGGGAGCCTCTGCTCTTCCTTGGCGGAGCCGCTTGCTCCATTGCCTCTCGAGCCCACCCTCGTTGCTGGATACTGCCTGCCCCAGTGCCCCCTTCCCAGTCCTGGGTGTGTTCTCTGTGCTGATGGCCAGGCCACATTGGTGCTGCAGGTCCAGGGAGTTCAGGGCTGGGGAGCTGCAGCCCAGCATCTGAGACATGAGCCCCAGTTCCCTGTCCTGCCAGTGCTCTGCAGAGCCTGGCTCCAAGGGGCTGCATCTCCCTGCTGCTCCCCACTGGGCTCCGTGTCCATCCTTCCCTATCCCAGGGGTGCATGGGCAGTGCGGCCCAGGCCGGTTGCAGTGCAAGCCCCCAGTCGACTTTCTAGCCAAACGTACACCCAGGGTGAGGTGCTGGGAAGCCTGTGACCCACCAGGGGGTCTGGCTCCTGGACTCTCCCTTATCTTAGACCCTGTGGCCTCCCCTTTCCCGGGGGTGGGGGGTGGGAGGGAGCTGTTCTGTGCACTCTGGTGGCGCGGTGCCCAGAGCCACATCCCCAGCACGCCCCACTTCGCGGTGGCCCAGCGTTTTCTTGGCTCCCATCCTCTCCAGCGTGTTTCTCCTGGGCCTGGGCGCTGCTGCTGCTTGTTCCTCCTGGCTCTGGCTCTGTGGCAGCCGCCGGCTCCGGGGGCCCTCTCCCTCCCCGCCCTAGCTCTCTTTATTTTCTTGGGGCTGGGGATATTTTTCAAGCCCAAATTGGGAAGCGCGGTGGCCCCGGAGCGTGGCCTGTTCCAGCTGGCAGCAGGCTGGGCCCCGGCAGACCCTTGGCTTCCTCCTGCTTGCTTGTTCTCTCGTTCCTTCCCAGCGTTTATTTGCTTTGGTCTCTGGGCCCTGGTGGGCTCCTCCCTGCCTGGAGGCCACACCAGAGCTGGGGCCCTGCGGGCGGGATCGGAGATGGGGGAGACAGGACCCCACTGTGCGGGAGCTGGGCAGGGATGCTCAACCCTTCCTAGTAGCAAACAGTGCATCCAGGGCCCCAGAGGCTAGACCTTCCCCCGCTGGTCTCTCGATTCCCTCCCCCACCCGATGACGGCCCCCCCCCCCCCCCCCCCCCGCGGAGGATCTGTCTTTGGGATGCTCGAGTTAACTGCAGGGCCTGGGGCTCGCTGCATTGTGGGAGCTGGAGTGTCGCTGCTGGGAGGGAGGGATGCTTAAAGTGCCGGCTGAACTGTAGGCAGAGTCTCTAAGGGATTGGTCAGGGCTGCTGCTCTGGAGCCAGGGAAGCTGCTGTGCACAGGGCCCAGGTACACGATCATGGGCTCTGTGCTTGGCTCCTTGCAGGGATCTGAGCCGGCCAGATCCCTCTGCCCCTGGGGAAGGGGAACAGACCCCTCTCCTCCTTGGAGGGAAGGCCGAGCAGCCGGGCGCTGCTGGCTTGCGGGCTGTGCTCAGTCGAGTCTTTCTCCCAGAAACATTTGCTTCCACTTATCTGGGGTTTCGCCTTTCTTGTGGCTCCAGGGCTGTTAAACAGGAGCAGATGCCACTGGAGAAGCGTTTCTGTGCTAGCGGCACCCAGGCTTAAAGTAACAGGCTTTTTTGGGGGGTGGGAGGGCGTGTCTCCTGGATTTGGCCAGAGCTGACCCAGAAATAGGCATGCTGGGCAGGGGCACAGCCCTGGCAGGGAGGGCGCCGGGCAGCACCGTGACTGGGAGGAGCGGGGCATATCTGCCTGGTGCTGCATAGCTGGCTGGTCCTTGCAGACAGGAGCCAGGGCTCTGGCGGGACTCTGGGGAGCAAGCTGGGAGGGGCGCTGTGCTGGCCCCACTCCCTATGGATGGGGGCAGGGTCTGGCTGGCCTTGGAACTGGTGGGGCGGCCGGGGACCCCTTCCAGGGCCTGCCCCAAGAGGGTGTGACTACCCCGAACGCCTCTGCTTGCTCTGGGGTGGAATGAGCACGTGCTGCTCACCGCATGGTGCTGGGATGAGCAGAGCCTCCATCTCCCCTGCATGCTGACGGGGCGGCTGCCTCTCTCAGATCTACCCACATCCCCCAGCAAGCCAAGCCCTCTTGGCACCGCTCATGCCCCGGTTGGGGTGGGGGCCCGGAAACCAGCCCTGCATCTGCATTGTGGGCCGGGGCCCTGCGGGACAGGGAGGGCATTGCCGTGTGTGCCTCCCCAGCCAGGAGCCGTCTGTCTGAGGGGTCCCCTTTGCTCCCCTGGGAAACGCTCCGGCAGCTGGGAGAGGTCTGGACTGTGGGTCACGGGCGCCCCCTAGTGGCCGGAGCATGCAGGGCAGCCCTGGGTGAATGTGACAGGGCCCCACTCTTGTAGCCTGCGGGGTGAAAACGGGGTGGACCCGTTGAGTGTCTGCACAAAGCACCCCTGCCCTGCAGCCTCCCGTTCGCTAGTATCCACAGCCCGACTTGTCCCTTGTGAAGACATCAGGGCGGGCACCGTGGCCCAGCGAGCAGAGCTCTGGCTTGGGAAAGCTGGCCCCCCAAGTTCTGCGCCCCCCGGCTGGCGTGGCTGGCTGGCTCCTCACGCTCCCGCCTTCTCTCTCTCATGTCTCAGGAGCGAGGCAGCTTCTGCCACCCGGGCAGCTCTCCGGTTGCAGCTCTGCCTCTGATCTACCGCACGCCATCCCCTCTCGGCCCCTGGGAGATGGGGCGGGCCCCGGGCAGGGCCTCGCCCTCGTACAGCCCCCGCAACAGGTAAGCCTTGCTCGCCAGCTCCCTCCTGGGCAGGGAGGGGGTGTGTGACCCAGCCCGGAGTGAAGGATGTGGTGGGGAAACAGGCTGCGACCCACAAGGCTCCGGGGGACGTGCGACACGAGGGCTCAGAGGAGGCTGCCATTTGGGGCATTGGCAGAGCTGTGCCAGCCCTGCACTGATTTGGAGAGTGAAAGTGGGGGGCGGGTCGAGGTGAATTGCCTGAGCTGGGCAGTGAGGGGGCTGTAGCTCGAGACTGAGGCACATTGTGGGATCTGGGTCCAGGGAGGGGTCTCACCGGAGCTGGGAGATTGAGGGTGGGGCTGTGGGGTCAGTTTGGGGGTGCATAGCCTGGGGAGACTGGGTCTGGTTGGGGTTGTGGGGGGCAGGTTGGGACTGAGGCGCATCACCAGAGCTGCTTCCTTAAAGGCATCCTGTTCCTACCTCACCTTCCCGCCCCCCCGGCTATTCTAGTCCCACAGCCCTGCCAATGCACCTCTGTCCTGACCCACGGCACCCTCTGCTGAGCTCTGCGAAAGCACTGTGCAGGCTGGGTCTGAGATCGGCCAGCATTGCTGGGGGTGGGTGAGGGGAGCCAAGCACTGGAGTAGCTGTGAGTGGGGCCGGGCACTTTTGGAGAGAACGGGCCCCTGGCTGAGAGGGGAGTTGTGGGGTGGGGGGAGCCCTCTGGTAGGCTGGGAAATCCCTGCCCAGTGAGCCCAGGCCCCAGCCTGCTCACCAGGGGTTCCCCTGGCCCAGGGAGCCATGCAAGGGTTAACTCAGCAGATCCAGGTGTGCGTGGGAAGGAGCAGGGCAGGCCTGGGCGTCACCCTAGCCAGGAAGTGTTAGTGCCTTGTCAGCACAGAGAGCTGGAGACTGGGCCTGCCGAGAGACCGAAGGGGCAGCAGCTCGCCCCCTTGGCAGGGCTCTGGGGTAGGTATTGGGTGGGGGTGTGTGTGTGCGAATTCCCAGTCTCCCCCACCCCCCCTCCCCTTGGGGGAGCTGGCCATGTGTATGGGATGCAGGGTGCCGGCTGGGGTGTGGCCCCTGGGTTCTCTCCTGGAGGAAGGGCAGAGGTGTGGGCTAGAAAGGCACCCCCCAAAGGGCTCAGGTGGGACGGAGGTGAGGAGTTGGCTCTGTCAGCGGAGCTCAGCTGCTGGGGTCCCTCCTCCCTTGGGGTGGGAGCTGCAGGTGCCTCATCCTGGCTGCGATCAAGGTGGGAGGAGGATCCTGCCAGTTCCTCGCTAGGGATGGGGCACTGTGGCCCCAGGGACCCCTCGGGATTAGGGAGTTAGCAGTCACCTCTGGGTCCCCGAGCTGGCACGCTGAGGGGGTTGGATGGTCTGAACTCCCTGCCCACGGCCAGGCTGCTGCTGCCTTGGCACAAAGGGGATTCGCTTGGAGCTTCGGCGGGTGAGGGGGACCTCGAATGCCCCTTGTGTCGGGATGGGATGAGCCCCCTGCCCCTTTCTGGAGCACCGAGGCTTGTGGGTGGGTGGTTAGCAGGGCTGATTGGCCAGGATCTTGCTCCCCACCCCACAGCCTCATGCGATCTTCAATGGGGCTGCTATACACGGGGCAGCTATACACCAGGGCCTGTCTCTCTGCAGCCTGGACTCGGAGCCGGCCATGCGGCGCTTGGAGGAGGACTCGGAGGTCTACAAAATGATCCAGGAGAACCGCGAAATCAGGGCCGCTCCGCGGCAGTCCAGCACCTTCCGCCTGCTCCAGGTGGCTCTGGAGACTGACAGGGGAGGTGAGCAGAGGCCGGAGGGAACTGGAGCAGAGGGGCAGAGGAGGAAGGAGTCCAGGAAAGGAGAGCAGAGGGGCCAGGACAAGGGCAGGGGTGTAATAGTCTCCAGGGTATGGGGTTCTGCAGGGATGGAAGGGTCGGAGAGGAGGGGATGAGTCTCTGGGGTCCAGGGCAGTGTCGGGGGGAGACCTGGGGAGGGTTTGTGGAGTGCATCCTGGATCCTAATGTCTCCCTCACTCTCCTTTTCAGCAGGCACCACGACCCCCTTTCCCAGCCAGCTGTCCCCCAGCACCCACAAGCCAGTCTCCAGCTCCGTGGCCGGGGTCCAGAAGCTGCACACGTGTGAGAAGTGCGGCACCGGCATCACGTGAGTGTGGCTGATGCTGTGTGGGGAGACTCCGGAGACCCTCAGCCCAAAGGGAGGTTGACAGCTCCATTTATCCCAGGATTTCTGGGGGGAGGGCCCAGTCGGGGACTCGCAGCAAGCCCGGGCTATCTTGTCCTTCCAGCCCCCAGTGCCAGCTCCCGCAAGCAAGGTCTCCTCTCCGTGTGGAAGGAGAGGGTGTCAGCCTTGTGCTCAGAGTCCAGACTCCTGGGTTCAATTCCTGGCCAAGGGGGAGTGGTCCAGGTGGGGAGCAGCCTGCCCCTCCCATATTGCTAGCCGTGGGCGCAGAATGGCGTTGGAAGAATACAGAAGGCTGATGCGCTGGTATAGCGATGAGCGTGCAGGGACTGGGCGTCGATCTCCTGCGCTCTATCCCCACCGATGCCCTTTGCAAATCCCAGTCCCGTTCTGTGCCTCAGTTTCCCCATCTGAGAAGGCTTCACGAATGTCTGCAGCGTTGGAGATGGGGATCCATCCTTCTCCGGGCTCTGGGGCAGTTCAGACCCACGGACCTGGCAGCTGGAGCCCGTGCACTGTTACTGCCCCTTTGCTCGAAGCGTGGCTAGGCATGGGGCTTGGCTGTATTAACCCCTAGGGTCGAGGTGGAGGCAGCCCTGCGGTTGCTCTTCTCCGTGCGTCTCACTCTGTGCGCACAGAAAGGCTTCTGGGGCTACTCTCCCGCTCGGCTGGTTACTGAAGCAGTGAGAGCTGCTCCAGGTGGCTGGAGAGATGCCATGTGAGCCGCCTTAGGCTGGAGTTCAGAGGAAGGTTCCCGGGTCCCAAGGATGTCCCCACGGAGCAGACAGGAACCCGTTGCTTGAAGGGCTTGGCTGTAGCTTGGGAGAACGGAGGGCGGCGTCGACCCTGTTGGGATTTGAAGGGGGCGCCTGGGGGCAGTGGCGTCTGGATTGCTGGGACGCCGTCGGCCAGCTCTCCCTCCCGGCTGACCGCGTCCACGCTGTCTCCCGCAGGACCCAGGCGGTGAGGATCCAGGAGAGCCGCTACCGCCACCCCTCCTGCTACGTCTGCGCCGACTGTGGCCTCAACCTCAAGATGCGGGGCCACTTCTGGGTGGGCGAGGAGCTGTACTGCGAGAAGCACGCCCGCCAGCGCTACCAGGGCCCCGGGGAGGGCGCCGCCGCTGCTGCCACGGCCGTCTCCTCCAAGTCCTGAGCTGCCCCCGAGAGCATGGGGCCTGGGGCTCCCTGGCTGTGCCCGCCCGGGGCTTCCGCCGAGCACAAACGCCACTTCCCGTGCTGGGAATCTCACGGCCGTGTCCTGCTCTCGGCCTCCCTCGATTGGCTCCCGCTGCTCCCCAGCCCATCGGCTTCGCTGCTCTTGTTGCCTCTGGCCAATCGAGAGAGACTGATGAGGGCGCCTAAGTATAGGGTAGGGGGTGGGAATGGGACAGAGAGTGGCCTTTTGCCTCTGGGTCACCAGTTCGAATCCAGCTCCCTCTGCTCAGCCAGTCCCAGCTGGTGGTTGTCCAGCTGCAGAAATGAGCTTGTTTGGTTCTCAGCCCGTTCCTTAAAAGGAGTCTGGCCTAAGGGGTGCCCAGCTGTGGGAGACACTTGCCCTGTCTTCTTCCTGCTCGATGGGCAGAGGGTTTGGACTCCGGGGCTGCCGGCCACGTACCTCTCACCAGTGCACCTCCAGGATACAGACACGCTGTAGGACGGCTGTATCGCCTCTTTCTCATGATCACTGCCAGGAGCTGTGCGCGCATCTGGGTGCAGTGGGGAGGGTGGGGGTGGCGCTCACACACTTAGGTGCTGGGGGCGTTGCAGGGGGGAATGGGATTGGCACAGCTTTGTACACTGACTTTGTAAAGCTTCTCTAAGCTATTAAACCAGATCTCTATGTAAAATATAATATATATATACCTGCCCTGCACCCGCCCGCTCCTGTGTCTGGTCTGTGAATGCAGCCGAGAGGGAGCATACTTTTTCCCCAGGACCAATGGGGCTTAAAGGAAGGGAGTGCGTCCCACCCACCTGAGTGGGGATAGAGGCAGACAGGTGTGTGTGGGAGAGTGTAGAGGGGTTGATGGGGGTGGGGTGGGGAGGGGCATGCTCTGGAGGTGAAGGAAATGCACCTTCCATTGGGGATGTAGGGGGATGCTCTGGGATTCCGCCTCCCCATGATAAGGTTGCGCAGGGCTTGGAGTCCCTTTCTGTATTCTGCCAAGGGGGTGTGTGTGGAAGGGGGCACCTCTGATCTCGGGGGTGATGCAGAGTTGGGAGGCTCCGAGGCCAATTTACCAGTTAATTGAGCCACCCGGTGCAACCAGGGGAGATTTCCAGCAGCAGTGGGGCCTCTCCCTGACGCCACTCCGAGGTGCAGGTGAGGTGAGGGCAGAGGCCCCAGGCCCACGGGAGCCAGGTCTGCCCTGTAGTTCCAGCCCAGGCGGGGCGCTGGCAGCGGTGCTTGGTTGGGCACATTGCTCGGAGATCAGGGGAAGGCTGCAGTACCTCACCTGGGCTGATGGACCCCCCCTGCACAGTGCAGTGCCCGTTGTCACCTGCCCCCTTTCAGAGTGCAGTGTGAGCAGCTGGACGCTGGAGGGCAGCAGCTTCCGTTCCACACAGTGCATGGACTTGGGGTGGTGCAGCCAGCCCAGAGCCTGAGGCAGCCAGGCCCTGGCCTGGCAGGTCCCCTTGCAGCAGCTAGCTGAGTGCATATGCAGAGCAGGGAGCTGGTCAGAGCATGGTTGCACCAGGGAGCTTTGCTCTTGCAACATCTATGGGCTCCTCTGGCCAAGGCCCGCTCCCTGCCCAGGTGGTGGTGACCTGACGGGGGGCCTGCATGGAGATGCAAAACAGGGCTGGCAAGCAGGGCTCCAAGGCTGTCCAGTCCCATGGGGCTGGGTGTGTTCTGACCCTGGAGTGAGCACCACGCCACTGGCTGCCGGACTCACGGGAGGAGGAGGAGGCAGGCAGGCCAGCGCAGTATCTGTGCACCAGCCCAGCTGCTGGAGGAGAGGCTACTGGTACCCGTGTGCCCATGTCTGGTGTTCCCTGGGGCGTTATCATCCCGCTATGCCAGGGCACAGGGTGCAGAAAGGGTCATGGTGTGGTCACGGGTAACCACCCTGCAGATACGTGCAGGCCCTTGTGGAGCGCGTAGCCCTGAGTGCCGGCCGCCTGCCTGACTTGGTACCTGCAGAATCAGCCCCCGCTTCTCAGTGCACAGAGATGAGACCCTGGCCCGGGTGATCTGAAGGAGCATTGCCCTGTAGGGGGACCGGGGTGCCCAGCCCAGCTCTGCCAGTGGGATGGAAGCAATGGGGCAGTACTCACTGGCCCTGGGGGAGCAGCCCAGCTGTCCGCAACAGCGTCTGCAAACTGCTTTAGGAACTGCTTTAGGGACCAGTGACTTGGAAGCAGCTGAGGTGCCTGTAACTCAGATTGAAATTGGCCGGGGGACGGTTGAGCTTGTTCAGCCAGCAGAGACCGTCCTACCCAGACCCAGCCAGCTCCACCGCATGCCTGGCATCTTCTCCTCCTGCTTCCCCATTCAGGGGTAAGTAGCACTCTGGGAAAGCTAATGTATGTAGGGGGGGGATGCAGGGAGAGGAAGTGGCTTCATGGGACGCTCCTCTGTCACAGCCCAGCCTCCTGCACGATCCTCTCCACCGCCCTGTGCGGTGGGTGTGTAGCATCGCAGGGGATGTGATGTGCCTGAGGATGAGGAGGGAATGGGGTGGCAGAGCTGAGTTTAAAGCTCTGGAGCTCCTGCCGCCCCTGTTAGGCCTCTTGTCCATCTGCATAGAGGGAGTGTGTACGGGAGCTGGACACAAGAACCCAGGGGTCCTAGGCCCCTGTCATGCGCCTGGGCCACGGGGGATGGGGTGATTGTGGCGTGAGTCTGTTGAACGTGTGCAGCATCCTGCCGTCGCTGCTCTGCCCAGCCTCCCAGCTGCGTCCCGTTTCTCTGGCACGGGGCGTCTCTGTGGCTGGAATGCCTGTGGGGTGGGGACTGAATTGGAAAGGTGGCGGGGAGGGTCACTGATCCCTAAGAGGTCAAGTTGTAAGGGGGGGGGGGGGGAGGGAGGGGAAGAATCCAGCCCTTTAAGAAGCGCAAACAAAGCGCTGTGCCAAAGGCCAGGAGCAGCATTCCTGGCGCCTCCTCGCTTCCTGTTTGAAGCTGCATTCCTGCCATGAAGTCACCGCAGAAAGGGCCTGCTCTGGAATGCAGCCCGGGCCGTGCGGTCAGGGCTGCAAGCAGCAGTGGGGAAGGTGCAGGCTCCGGGGCAGGGCTCTCTGCCCATGGTGCACCCCGATGTGTGCTAGGGTTCCCCGGGAGCTGCAGGGGACTCCCCTGGCTTAGTCCAAGGCAGAAATGGGCGGCTCTCTCGTTTTCCCTGGGACTGGAGTGACTTCAGGGCAGAGACCAGCAGGGCACTGGGACTCCTGGGTTCTGTTCTGGTGCTGGGAGGGAGTGGGATCTAATGGTTAGAGCAGGGGGGCTGGGTCCTCCCATCTCTGTGTACTGCCGTCATTTTGGGTGGAGAGAGAGTGAGGCCTAGCAGGCTGCGAGCCAGGACTCCTGGGTTCTGTTCCCTGCTCTAACACTCATAGCTTTGGACGGGACACATAAGCTCTGTGCCTCAGTTTCCTCATCACTAAAGCTGGGAGGGTGACTGTCATCCACCTGCCCAGCTCCGCTGGGGAGGGGCTCTGCAGCTAGTGAAGGTGTGAGATGGATGCTGAAGACCCCTTGATGCCCCTAACGAGGCAGCTCAACTGCAGCACCTGGATAATCCTCACCAGCCTTTCATGCAGCCTCGGGTGGGGTAATGAGCCCCAGGCCCCGCCTGCTTCCCCCTTGTTCTCTGTGGGGAAGTGTTAATGGGAAGTGTCAGTGCTTTATTGCCAGCTGTTAGTGGAGGTCTTTGTTCCCCTGAAGGAGGGCCAGGCGGGCGCTTTATTGGCTGCTCTCCAAGCCCGGTGCTGGTTGACTTTGCACAGAGGTGTGCTGGGGGTGCTATCAGGGATTTGCTGCTTATCTGCAGGGCCTTGTGCAGCAGCCCCCTCCCCCTGGGTTTCACTGGGCCCCTTGCTGGTTTCAGCGGAGTCCTGCGCATAGATTAGGAGCCTGGGGCTCCAGGCGGGAATGGGAAAGGCCTTCAGGGCAGGACTGCTCCCAGCAGGGTGCTTTCCCAGCAGCAAGGCCCAGGACTTCCCTCTCCCTGGGGGAGAGGCCCATCTGTCTCCCCTGGGCTTGGGGTGCTGGTGATGGCCAGGTAGCACATAGGGGATCCAGGCAAGGCTGTTGCACCCCTATCCCTCTGCCTGTGCGCCTGTTCACATTTCAGCTCAGAGTGCCGCTGGGGGACTTCCGTGCCATGGCACCTGCCAAACGATGCCCCAGGGGGAGGAAGGGGGTGTCCCAAAGGCCTGATAGAAATGCAGCAGGCCTTGGAGTCATGTGCTGGTGGTGGGCGGCAGTAAGGTGACCGTACACCCCTGGAAAGGCAAAGCAGCACATGTGCACCACGTGCCCTGTGGGGTAGATACCAATATGCCCTGGAGAGGCACGGTGCACCCCAGGAAAGGCATTGATGTGGCTGTAGAAAAATCAGTGTTGTATGTGTGGGGCCAGGCTGCCAACCCTCCAGGATTGGCCTGGAGTCTCCCGGAATCGGCATCGAGCTCCTGGTGACTATTGAAAGCCATCTGGGAGATTTGAATGGGATATTTTAAGAAAATGATATGATGTCATGTTGGGAGGAGGGAGGGGGGAAATCTCCCAGAATAGCTTCCGACAAAGTTGGCAACCCTATGTGGGGTCCCTTCCACCCCTGATAGTCTATGATTCTATGGAATGCACGGCCAAGCTTGTGTTCAGGGGCTGGTACGGTATGGCCCTTGAGCCCTGTGTGATTAATACACGGGGCTCCCCACATGCCATCCGGTTTTGGGGTGGAGTTTGAGCCAGGTGCTGCTCTCTCTCTTTGGTTGCAGTCTGTGAAAGGGGAAGAGGCGTGCTGGCCCTGGTGTGAGGGGTGAATCCATGGCCAACAGGCGCTACACTCGGTACGTGCGAGGGGCTGGTCCTGTGAACCGGGGAGAAGAGGCCAGCCCTTGGTGTTTGCAGCCCAGCCCTGTCTGCAATCCCACCTGAACTCTGTCCCTTTGGCTTACGTGCTCCCCTTGCCCTCGCAGATCCCCGCCTAAGCTCCTGCTGCTGCTGAGGGCTGATTCCGGCTTGTCAGCATGGCAGGAGGAGGGGGGCAGGTGAATTCCCGCACGTTCGCCTAAGTCCCTTTATCTCCCTTATCTCTATCTCCCTCCCTGAAGAGGGACTGATGGGAACAGGAGGCTCAGGCAGGGCTTCCTTCAGAAGCTGCTCCCACCCCTGAATTCTCTGCAGGCCCCAGGAGGGCGTGGGCCCTGATGCACACAGGGGCTCCCCCAGGTGCTGAGGGGCACCAGATACATTCTAGGCACTTCCCAACCTTTTCTCATTTCCCCAAATGGCAAAAAGTGAGGGGGTGGCTGGCCCCTGTCTGACGCCTGTAGCTGGGTCCATGGCTCTTGATCTTGCCCATGAGCGGCAGGCTGGTTCCTCTCCTGTGTCCCATGGGCCCCTGCCTTGCACCCTAAATGCATTTTGGGGGGGGCAGCTGATCCCATGCCAACCAACCAACCTTGGAGGGGGCGGCCGGTGGATTCTTGCCTCGTGCCCAGAGTGGGCTGCCAGCAGAGCTCTTCCAGCTTCTCTGGCCTACAGGCGGGCAGGAAGCAACAGCTTGGCTCCCCTCTGCACCACCTTGGGCCTCCCCACCTCGAACCCCACGTTCTATGGCACTCGGTGGCTGGAGGAACCAGCCGCTCCCTCTTGACAGCTTCTTAATGGCACCCTGGTCACTCCCTCCCTGCTGAGCAAGGCCTGGGCTTCTGGGCTCCTGACTTGGCCCGATGGAACTAGAGTGGGGGAGGCTGCCTTGGAGAGGCTCTGTGGCCCATCTGTGCTGCGAGGGGGAAAGGTGGGCCACAGCGTGAAGGGCTAGCAGCTGCAGGGCCACCGCTGAGGAACGCGGGCTGGGAGTTGCAGCAAGACCTGGGTTCAGGCCGTAGTTCCCGAGGTGCTACGTGCGAGGGAGGCCGTTGCTCCTTGGTCTCGAGCAAGAGGATTGTGGGGGCTGTGTACTGAGGCTGCAGGGCACAGTGGCCCCTGTCCAACCCCCATCGCTGCAGAAGGGCTGAGGGCCCTGCGGCGCCTGCAGATAGCATAGGGATAGTGCCCTGCGTCCCCTCCCTCTCTTTGGCTCCTGGGGGGAGTCAGGGACCCAGGTGCATGGGGCAGCTGGGGAAAGCCAGCATGGGATGTTTCCCTGCCCTAGGAGCGGAGTGGGGGGGCTACTTCCTTTAGCCCCAGGAGTCTCCTTGGCAACAGCGGCAGTAGGCCGTGACTGTGCTTGCGGGGAGCCCTGGGCACTTACATGATGCCTGCCTGGGTTGGCCCATGTCCCCACCCCATGCTGGCTTTTTTGGGTGTTGGGCCTGCCTGGGTCTGGCCCTTGTCTCTGCTCCCGAGGGACAGCGTCCCCCTCACTTCAGTGCACAGCCTTGGACAAGAGAAAGCGGGGTGGGGCGGCCAGGCCTGGGGCTAGGTGCACCCCAGGCAGGAAACAATGCCCCTAATGAATTACGCATCTCTCCACGCCAATAACTGCCCCTTGTTTGCATCAGCACAGGCAGCCTGCTCTGTTTGTCTGCAGTCCCCCGCACTGAGCCCTGTCCTGTGACTGCAGGGGTTTGTTTGCCGTGCATCTTAGGAACTCACCAGGATCTAGTTCACGGGGTTGGATAAAATCTCAGTGCCCCCTTGGACCATCTCCACAAGGCCCCCAGAAGCCATAGGCCAAGTTCTAGTGTCTGCTTTTGGGGGGGGGGGGGGGAAGAGCCCAGAACCCCCTTGCTACACACCCTGCTTCCCCCAAGCAGTCACCACCCAGGAACAGCAGGAAGCTAAGCAGCTATTTACCTTTTGACACCTAATTACCTCTGAGTGCAACAGGCCTTGGGAGGGATTAGCTGAGGGGTCTTTTGTTCCTTAGCCTCTTCACAGGCCCTCCCCTGCACGTACATGCACATCGGCACATACACACATCACCAGGCACACACACATAACAGGCATTCAGGAGCGTATGCACGCCTGCCTGCTCGAATGCATGACCATATACAGACGAGAATACATGTACATAGGCATCTGGGCGGGCACATGTCAACACCCAGGTCCCCCTCCCCCCCAGGCCTAAGAGCGCACACAACACACGCACACCAGGAGACATGCCTGCAAATAGGCATGTACACCCATGTGCCCTGCACACACACGTGTATGTTCATATATATAAAATATACACACACAAGCCTCGGCGGGCATACACCCTATAGGTCTCGGCCCGAGCACCTGCCATCTGGATCTCAGAGCACTTTACAGACCAATGAGGTAAACCTTGAAAGCCCACTGTGAGGAAGGCAGGTATTCTCCCCAAAGAACAAAGGGGGAAACAGACACAAAGGAACGTGAGTTGCTTCAGGACACAGCTCGAGTCAGTTTCAGAGAAGGGGGTATAGAACCCAGGGCTCCTGACTGATACTCCACCTCTGCTCTAACCACTTGATCACTTTCCCTTCTAGGCCCAGCAATAGAACCAAGGAATTCTGTTCCCCAGATCCCTGCTTTATACGCTAGATAGGGTGACCAGACAGCAACTGTGAAAAATCGGGACAGGGGGTGGGGGGTAATAGGTGCCTATAGAAGAAAAAGCCACAAATATCGGGACTGTCCCTATAAAATAGGGACATCTGGTCACCCTAACGCTAGATCTACCAAGTTCTCCTTGAAAAGCGACAAAGGGTCCTGTGGCACCTTATAGACTAACAGAGGTATTGAAGCATAAGCTTTCGTGGGTGAATACCCACTTCATCGGATGCAAACCAAGTTCTCCTTGAGAGCTACTTGGCTACACTTGAAACTTCAAAGCGCTGCAGTGGCAGCGCTTTGAAGTGCAAGTGTGATCGCGCGCCAGCGCTGGGAGAGAGCTCTCCCAGCACTGCAGGTACTCCACCTCTCCGAAGGGAATAGCTTACAGCGCTGGGAGCACGGCTCCCAGCGCTGGGGCACTGTTTACACTGGCGCTTTACAGCGCTGTAACTTGCTGCGCTCAGGGGGGTGTTTTTTCACACCCCTGAGCGAGTTAGTTGCAGCGCTGTATAGGAATAGAACCCAGGAGCCAGGCCTGCTCTGCACACCTGGTCACACCCCTTTCACAGACTATGAAGTGAAATGGTTAAGACTTGATTTGTCTATGAGCTTTAATTAGGCTTCCACATTAACACTCCATCAAGGACATTCACATCTTCTCCTCCTTGTTTTTTCAATCTGCTGATCCCACCAGCCCATATTGGCTGGGCTGGCTATTAGGGTGCAGAAAACCAGACACCGTCCTGGGTTTGAATGTAAATGCTGAGACTCTGCTAGATAACAGCTGAAAAATCTGGTGGTGTGAATTTGTATTATTGTAGCTGATGGCTCGTCTCACCATGTCCATGTGCATAAATAATGAATGCCCCCTCCTGCCGAGTGTCTGCAGTGTCCTGCAAAGTGTGTGTGTGTATATATAACGAAAATAAGAAAGAAAAACTTGTAGCACCTTAGAGACTAACAAATTTATTTCAGCATAAGCTTTCGTGGGGTAGAACCCACTTCATCGGATGCATGGAATGAAACACACAGCAGACAGATATTTATACAGTCAGAGAACCATGATAAGGTGGAAGTGCATAGACCAACCTTAAGAGGCTAATTTTCCTCTATGCACTTCCACCTTATCATGGTTCTCTGACTGTATAAATATCTGTCTGCTGTGTGTTTCATTCCATGCATCCGATGAAGTGGGTTCTACCCCACGAAAGCTTATGCTGAAATAAATTTGTTAGTCTCTAAGGTGCTACAAGTTTTTCTTTCTTATTTTCGTTTTGCTGACACAGACTAACACGGCTACTACACTGAAACCTGTGTATATATAGATATAGGTGTGTGTGTAGGTGTACATACAAACACATAAATAAGTCATCTGTTTTCCAAGGAAATTGTTGTACCTGGCCATTTTCTCGGGTTCAGAGTTCAATACTGGAGCGGCAGCCCTGCGGCATGAAACCTGCTGCTCCACAAAATAGATGCAGCACAGGCTGTGGCAAGGCAAACATCCTCCATACACTGCTGCCCTTCCAGATGCCTCAGTCCTACACTGGAGAGAGGGGGAAACTGAGGCAAGGTGGAGCCGTACAACTTGACCGAGGCTGCAAAACAAATCAATGGCAGGGTAGGAATAGTTGGCTTGTCATCTCTTCGGGGCAGTGGTTGTCTTTTTGTTCTGTTAGTACAGCACCGAGCACATAGGGAGCTTGGTCCCTTAACCACTACCCTAAGGAATGGAGTCCTGGGGAACCCTGCCTTCTAGACTGCCCTGCTCTAAACATTGGCCCCTACTCCCAAGCCAGGAGGCCTGACTCCGAGTTCCTCTGCTCTGACCATGTTGCACCTCAGTGTTTTGTTTCATTATTCCTTGATAGCTGCGGGTGAGCTCCGGCTCTGAACTAGCCACGTCCCCTGGGCAGATGCCAAGCGGAGTTCCCTGCTCTAGCTGCTGGTTAGGACTGGAGCTCCTTCCTTGTTCAGGGTGTGATCTAAACTGCTGCCTAGTGGGAACTAAACTCTGTAGTGACCCCATCTCTCCACTCAGCACTGGTCCCTGCCCCACCTCCCACCTGCTGCACCCCCCACTTGCTTCCAGTGCATTGCCTGGGCTGGCTGAGTGACATCCAGCCAGTCACCTCACCTCCAAACCATGCCTTGTGCTCCATGCTCTGCACTTCCTCGTGGCCTGCCCCAACACCCAGTGCCACGGGGCGAGGGTGACGATCCTCAGTGCGCTAGTTCCCACTCCTCCTTAGTGCTGCTGCCTGGGGCGGGGATATCAGTTCCTGCATGGAGCCATGAGCCTGGCTGCGTGACTGGCCGATACCCCCATCGATGCCTGCCCCTTCTGCAGAGAGACCCTGGCTGCAGGGCACCAGGTTGCAGTCTCCCCCAGAACCTCCTTGTCCAGAGCCCTGCAATGCTGCCGCCTCCTTGCACTGGACAAGAAGCCCAGCCTTCAGAAGAGGAGGGGGAAGCTGGATGATGTGGGGCAGGGTGTTCTCTGCAACTGTGGGGGCCTTTCCCAGCCTCATCTGCCCATGTGGCATCAACTGGTTCCTTAGACTCCTTTTTGCAGCAGTGGGAATTATCCAAGGGTCTCTGCCCCTCTGGGTCCCTTATTTGACTCTATGATCTGTGCCTCTTCTCTGTTCATTTTGTGTTAGCTGATCTCCTTTGTCACTGCAGTGCCCCCCGTTCACTTCTGCCCTGTGCCCCTCCCTGGGACTGGGGGCTAGCACTGCCTGGTAACAGCCCCTAACCAGGCCCAGCTGTTGGCCCGAAAGGGGTTAAATGCCCTGCAGAGTTAATCTTCTCCAGGGGGTGGATTAGTAGGAACCTGGCTGGCTGCTTTCCCTGTTCTTAGAGAGAGACTGAAAACCTCCCTGAGCCCAACTTTTCAGGGGATGACAGAAACCTTCCAATAATTTGGTGTGGGTGGGTCATTCAATGATAGCAGCCTGTGGAGTGAGAAGCTACCAGGCAGGTGGCTGATTGAGGGGAACAGGAGAGTGCAGTTCACCACGTCTTGAGAGGCAGATATTTGCTGAGCAGTAGCCCTGCGGGGAGATACCCAGCCTTGGGTTAGGACACAGGAGGGGCTCCTCTGGGTATGTGCACATGTGGTTAATTTCTCCTTACAAGCGCATTGATTTTAGCTGCAGGATTAGGCCTCTTAAGTGCTGGATGAAGGTGGTAAATCTAATCAAGAGGATTTGGGTTCCTAGTCCCCATTTATCTGTGCGAGGGCAGCTGTGGGCAGGCCTGACTTCCTGTCTCTCTCAATAATAGCAGGTGCCCTCAGTTCTGAAGGGGATTTTCTTCCTTTTACAGGTGGAATAATCTGTTTGTCCCTCCCTCATCCCCGTTACTCCAGCCTCTGCCCTCTGTTGGGAGTGTAGACTAGTGGTTAGTGTGAGCTGGGTTCTTCTCTCCTTAACTCTGCCAATGAATTTCTCCTGGGCAAGTTGCTTCCCTTCTCTGTGCCTCAGTTTCCCAATCTGATCAATTGGTCATATAGGTGCAAAGGGCATCATCTAAGGAGGAGTGGGCCTTTAGATCAGACTGGTTGGGTATTGTGCATCATACAGCGGTTTGTACCCCATGCTTTGGGGGAAGGCAGCAACTCCAGCAGTTAGTTAGGTGCCTTTGAGGATCCGGGCCCAGGTGGCTGTAGTAGGCTCACTCCCGAGCTGGGCTTTTTTGCAAACCACCCCCTTTCCGTGTCCATGAGAGATTAGCTCCCTCTGCCTCTCCGGGATCCCGGAGAGGGGCTGGGGCACCCGGAGGTTTCGACAGCTTTATGAGGAGTGATTTATTTCCCAGTTCACAAACAAACAGGACAGTCACAGCAGCACAGCGAGAGCTGGCTGTGCAGGACTCTTCCCTCCTGAGCCTAAATCCTAGGGCGTGAGCTAGAGATTTTCTCCCCCTCTGCCCACCCCTTCCAAACCCCCCTGCTGCTCATCAACACGCCCCCCCTTCCCTCCATTCACACCCCCTTCTCTGCGTCCCTCCGGCGGGGGGAGCCGGCCTCTGGGAGTGTCCCAGCCCAGGCAGACCCCTCCCCGCTGAACGCGTCCGGGAGCCAGGCGAGGGGGGCCGGGCTGAACCAGGCAGACCGAGCGCCCGGAGCCGGCCGCACGCACACGGGGCAGGGTGGGTGCCTGGCCGGTGCCAAGCGCCGGGGACGCGCCGGAGCCGGTGTCCGCTCAGAGATGCTGAGGAGGCGGCGGGTCTTCGCCGTGGAGCCGCTCTGGAGCCGAGGTGAGGCCCCGGGGGGGTGGCTGTAGGTGGTAGCCGCGGAAGGGAGCGGAGGGCTGGGGACGCCCTGGGCTCTTGGCGCTCCGGGGCTGGGCCGGGTTCTGCGCCCCCAGGGCTCTCCCGTTCGCGCCCTGGGGCTTGCCAGCGCCCTTCCGTGCGCGCAGCGGGCTCCGGGGTTCCTGCCGCCGCGGACGGGCGCTGAGACTCCCCTGCCCGCAGCCGAGAGCGGCCCTGGTTCTTCCCCAGACCTTCTCCGCCCCACCGGGCGCGCTCTCCTTCCCCGCGCCTCGCAGGGGGGTCTCAGTGCCCCCTTGTGCCGACGCCCAATGCGCCCTGGTAATAGGGAGTGTGTCTGCTCCTTGGTCCGTGGGGTGGGGGGCTCCCTGCGCCCTGCTGGGGTTCCTGTTTCCCGGACTTTCCCTTGGCCCATGTTACCCCCACGCCAGGCCCTTGTTTCTGGGTGCTTTAGGGGAGGTTCCTGCTCTGGGTACCTTGATGGGTGTCCCAGGCACCATAGGGCACTCCCTGCTCCGTGCACCCTAATAGGTGTCCGTGGGCTTTGGATGTGTTTGCCATGCGATCCAGCCCAGGCAAACAAACTGCCCCAAGGCACAGTGATCCACACTGCAGCGCCCTCTCTTTGAGGGAAGCGGGGGAAGCTAACTTGCTCCGGGATGGGCTTTCCCCTCCCTCCGTTCTGACCTCCCCAGCACAGGGGACTCCTGGGCTGGTGCCGTTCTGCACTGGGGAAGGGGCTTCCGGATGCCAGGAGGTGCCAGCGCTTTCTGCAGGAGTTCCCTTGGAGGAGGGAGAAGGGGGTGTCTCTACAGCTCGCAAACTCTGCTTCCTTCTGGGGTTCACTCCCTCCTGGGGCGCAGGTCTCCAGAGTCATCCCTGACCATGGGGTCCGATCAGTGGTTTAGCCCAGAGGAGATGTGGCTCCATTGAGTTAGTCAAGTGCACACTCATACTTTCACTGCAGTTCAGTGGTTCTCAACCTTTTCCACTCCAGAACCCCCTGTTACACAGAAACATGTTTGGGACCCCGCCAGCCAGCCATACAGACAAGGAGCGTAGCTGAGCAGAAGAGAGTAACTGCTCTTCGCACTGACTGGGTTGCTGTTCTGGACACCTGATGTCAAACATGGCCATGTCTGTAGTGCAGCCACTATCCAACCTGCTGGTGAAACCGGTTTTCCAAACCAGTTTAGCTGTGTGCTGGTGTGGACCTGGCTGAGCAGTGGAGCTTCAAACCAGCCTGTCTGGGGCTTTGTCTGTCCCACCAGAACTGCCGCCCTCCAGCAGGAGATCACAACCCAGTCCCATGAGGAGCAATAACACTTGTGCTGCTCTGTAAGTCAGAGTCCCAGCGCTGTTGCCAGAACGATGCCAGTGGGGCTCAGTGCTTTGGGTGTGGGGGTGCCAGCAGGGGTCTTGGAGCCAGGATTCTCTGCCAGTGATTTGCTGTTTGACGTGAAGGGGTGGAGGTGTCAATTAATCTCCCTTCTGAGTCTAGCTCTGAGTTCAGCCCTTTTCCCCCTGTATTATTTTGAACCCAATTTCCTCTTCCAGCCTGGAAAAGGGGGCTCCTCAGAGGGGTGGGAAAGATGTAGCCCCATGCAGGGAATGGGGTTAGGATGCAGGAGAGAGCACGCTGAGAACCATTCACAGCGAGAAGCCAGCCGTGAGTCTCTGAGCTCCCTGCATGGGGGCTGTGTACATGCCACGCTTATGTCCCAGTGGAGGTGTGCCGTGGACAGCTGGCTCGGCTACATGTTGGAGGAGGCTAGCTGGTTTGGGGTGGGTGGTGGAACAGGGAGGCTTTCAGCTCTGGTTTATGGGATCAAATCCAGCTCAGATCAGTAGTAACTAAAAGCCCCCGTTCGGCTACCAGTAGCCACAGGTAGGCAAAGAACTGAGCAGGCCATGTGTGCAGGCTGAACTCCCTTGGCAGAGGAAGGTTCCTCTTGGTCAGCACTGAGGTATGTTGGCAGCGTGGACATGTGGAGAGGGCAGGGAGAAAGCTTACACATCAGTTACTGTGCCTGTTCTCGGAATAAGGAAATTGGCCGAGCTGCGCTAGCAAGAGCATGAAATATGAGCATGAAATACACGTGCACGAGAGAGAGAGGGTGGTAAGAGGCCCCATGTATCTGTTATAATCTGTTCCCTGCGGTCTTTCCTTGTAAAACTATCTTGTGTGTACATTCCACCCCACCTTGAAACTCGGGGTGGAGCTAGCAGTCCCTGCGCGCTGATGGAAATGTTTGGGAATTACTGGAATTTGTATAAAAATGTCCCTGCAAGGTGTGTTTTGGCCATTAATTGCAAAGTTGTTATTTAAAGGAAATGGGGAATGCTGCAGATTTAAGCTCTGCCTGTCTGATTGGGCATTAATCTGCTTGCCAGTCCTACACGCATTTGCCTTTTGGTTGCATGTGTTGTTTAGGTATCTGACTTATCTTGCTTAAAACCAATAGGCTCTTGATAATCTGCTAGGTATGGTAAGAATGAAATCTTGGTCTTGTGCCACTTCTGTTTTGGTCAGGATACTTCCTGGAGTGTGAGACAAATGTGGTGTGGTCTAGTGGACTGTGCATGAGTCCAGGAATTCATGAGTTGGTGCATGACCTTGGGCAAGTTACTTAACCTTTCTAGTATCTCTATTATACATGGGTACACACTTAGCTGAGCTGACTCACAACACCTTGTGAGGCAATTATTAATGACTCTTCATACGTAGCTTTGGCACAGCACTATGCATCTTCAAAGCAAACTATTGTAGTAGCATTGTTTGTGTATGATTAAATACAAAGAACTAGCTGAGAAGCTGTCATATAATGGGGTGCAAACAATAGATTATGTGGTTGTGTTGGATAGTCTGTGTGTTCAGGCATGGCCCTACATCTTGGTCTCCAGACACAAATCCCATCCTCCCTGCTTGAGAGGATAAATCAGCCCAATGTAGGGCTCTCAGGGAGGGGGAGATGCCCTCCCATAAGACCAACCCTGCCAGGCACTAAGGTCCCAGAATCTGGGCTCTGCCGGTGACTCATTCTCTCCTCAGCAGGGATGGAAAGGGGGCTTCCATTGATCCAGCAGGGATGGAAAGGGGGCTTCCATTGGTCCAGCAGGGATGGAAAGGGGGCTTTCATTGGCTGACACAGCCCATGCCCAACACTGGGCTCAGCACAGCGGCATGCTCGACCCATACCACGGCATGCGCTTGACCACAGCCCGCTCCTACGTTTCAGACGTGGGTGTCGATAAAGCCAGGTATCTAAATCAATGGTTAAGGCTTGTCTGCATGGGGCGTTGTCCACTTCCAATAGATCCAGAATTAAGCAAATTTTGCATAAATCATCCATACGTGAAGCTAATCCAGAATAGTTAATCAGCTTTAAATTCACACCCTACCTAAAGTCCATTTTAGCTTTCACATGTAGACAAGCCCTGAGTGATCTACCCACTTTTCAGACGTGCTGAGCACCTGCAGCTCTGTCTGCAGTGGAAGCAGGGTGCTTGCCAGTTCTGGAAGATCGAGCCACTTACTCAGGGTCCTAACTGTTGATCTAATTACCTAGCTCTGTAGACGCTCAAGTTTAAAATGTTGGTGTCCGTGTGGTTGTGTTTTTCCACCTCCTCAGGCCAGATTTAAGATTTGTTCTTAGTTCATCGTAATCTTAAGCGTAATCTTTTGCTTAAGGAAGGAGCTGAAATAAGGGAACTGGGAGAGCTTTGCTTGCTAAAACAAGGAGAGGTGCGTGAAATAAACTGGTCTCCTAGTAGAAGCGCAGTTGGGAAAGTAACTGAAATACTTTCCTCATGGACTGTATTTTCTAAATGGACAACCTGCCCTGAATTCTCAATGGCTGAGGGACAATCTCCACTCATTGCTATATTTGCTTTCCACCCCCAACTCTCTGTATAACTTTTCATGAGTGACGTACCCTGATACTTGGATGCTAGTATCTATTAACTGTATTCTTAAATGTATTCACCGAAATGTGGGTTATTGCTGAGTATGCACTGTATGTATCCCATGACTTTAAAAACAAACTTTGTGTTTGTGCATAATCTAAGCACTAGACCCAGATGTCCAGACACTCTTTTCTTAACCTGTGTACTAGATCATTTTTTAACATTAGCTTTAATAACATTTTTAAATCTGTGACAGTCTTGTAGCACCTTATAGACTAACAGATCTATTGGAGCATAAGCTTTCATGGGCGAAGACCCACTTCGTCAGACGCATGCTCCAATAGATCTGTTAGTCTATAAGGTGCCACAAGACTCTTTGTCACTCTTGCAGATCCAGACTGACACGGCTACCCCTCTGATACTTGATTTTTAAATCTGAAATCCATGTGGCTGGTTGGTTGTCCCAAAGCCACTCTTGACCCCCTAAATCACCGTATTGGCCCGTGGCTGGGGTCAGCAGGTGGAAAGGCTGCTTAACCGATAGCTAGATGAATAGGAATTGTATAGCAGAGATCGCAGTCCATCTGGAGGGCTTCCTCCCATGTGGCAGCTGGGGGCATGTGCACCTGCCAGTGTTTGCGACTCAAAACCTAGATCCACCTGTCCGGCAGCATGGGAATGAAAGCTTGTCTGTCTGGTCTTGGAGGATCTGCTTTCTGGGCCCCTCCCCCACACTTCCTGACACTTTCACGCTGGGGGTTTTGGGCACCGGTGATGGGAGGAGACGGGGGACTGCAATCTCCGAGTGAGTCTTACTGGTTACACTGGGTGCAATTATGTCCCGTATTGCAAGGTGACGGCAGATGCGTTCCTGCCTGTGTCTCAGGTAGATAAGCAGTTGACCCAGCTATCTCACTGCTGGGCCCTCCCCAGGCAATGCAGCATCCGCCCATCAGGGGAACTGAGCCCAGCCCCGCTGCACAGATAAGTGTCAGCTGTCTTTGGCCTCGGGGGAGGGATGGTGTTGGTTTCTAGAAACATTCCCTGCTGGGGGGCTCTGGGGTAGGCCCAGTCTCTGGGGATCAGGGATATTGCCTGCTCTGAAGGGGCATGTGGTGGTGGCAGAGAGGCCGATCCCAAGCCGTAGTCTCTCCTGGCAGAGCCCTGGCCCTGTGGCTGTGAGCCGTGCGGTGCGTGGGAAACGCCGGCTTGTCTCCCAGCAGAGAGTGGGTGACGTGTATTCTCTGGGCAGTGCCTGAAAACAGTGGGTCAGGCATTCACCGGCACTGCACTGGGGCACGGGCTGTGTCAGCCAATGGAAGCCCCTTTTCCATCCCTGTTGAAGAGAGAACGAGCCACCGGCAGAGCCCAGATTGGAGCACCTTAGGGGCAGGGTTGGTCTGGTGGAGGGCATCTCTTCCTTCCTGAGAGTCCTGCATTGGGCTGACTTACCCTCGCAGGCAGGGAGGACGGGGTTTGCCTCCTTGTGGAACCCGTTAACGCGGCTGTGGATCGTGCTTTCTGTCTGGCCTCCATAGGGTGGAGCTGGGCTTTGTGTTACTGGCGGGTCTGTTCCCTCTGGCTTCCCTGATCAGGCTGGGGTCTGTTGTCCCTAGTCAGTATCCCTAACAGCAGTGGGGAGGATGACGTGTGTGTGCTCTAGCGTAGAAACAGGGCTCTTAAATCCTGGCACCTGCCAACAGCGTGCGGAGTGGGGCAGGGAGATCCCGTGCGGAGCTGGGACGTTATCCCCCCATGCAGCAGGGCTCTGGTGCCCAAATGAAAGCACCACCCTGCTGACAACCCTTGTGCCAGCTCCCTTGCCCGGGCTGGGGCACATGGAGTGACGTGGGGAGAGTGGCGGTTTCAGCGGAGCCCTGGCTCGCTCAGTGCCGAGGAATGCGGTTTGGGCCTGGCGCCAGGAGGGAGCTGTTTACAAAGCACCTCAGCGATGCGATTCACAAAGGATCTGGGGCGGGCCCCAGGGGATGTTTCCAGGGAGACTCGGGACGCGCTGGGCTGTCAGATGCCCGCTTGGGCAATGGGCTGCGAAGTGCAGATTGAATCCACCCATCGGGTGTAAGAACTTGAGGTCAAAGGATCCCAATTCCTAACCCAGTCGCCAGGGGAGGGCTGGGGTCACAGTGCAGGCAGATGGCGAGTGACCCTCTCTGAGCTGCCCTTGCAGAAACGAGATCAGGCCTCTGTGTTCTGCGGCCAGGGGCAGGGCAGGATCCATCCCTGCTGCCCACTCCAGTCACACCCGTCCCAAGCACCAGCAGCTCCCATCCCTCTTGGAGAGGGTCTGGCCGCCAGGTGGCTCTCTGTTGGGACAGCGTTTCCTGATCACTCTTGTGCCTCCAGTCCAGGTCACCTCCCGCAGGGCTCTGTAGACAGGTACTGTGTCCTCCGCTCCTAAGGCACTCGCCCCACAGGGCTTCATGGGGAGTTGTGCTCTGGCTTGGAGGAGGTGAGCTCCCAGGCCAGGGGAAAGGAGTGTGATTCAGAGCAGCTTGGGCGCGTGGAGCATTCAGTCCCTGCGCCTGTGTTTCCCTGGGAGGCTGGAAACTCTGGGGACGGGTGGGGGATGCGTTTTCATGGTGAGCATTTTTTGTAGGAGCAGACCCTAAACATGGGGGAGGGGGGGAACGGAAGAGGTGGATGGAGGGGGAGGACTCTACCCTTGGTCCAAGCGGTGGGGGTGAGTCGGAAGGGGAAGCAGAGGAGCTCGCTCTGGGTAATGGTATGCACCTGAGGCGATGCAATAGGATACCAATACTCTGGACTGAGCCTGAGCTGTTCATGGGAAGGACTGGGGTGATGGGGGAGGTGGATTTTTGTCCCTTAAAGAGCTTAGCTGAGCCACAGCTTGGGGGTGGGGTGGAGGATTCAGTGAGGGGACAGGAGGGTGGGGGATTCAGTGAGGGGACAGGAGGGTGGGTGTCTTCCTCATCTCCCGGGGGTGTTATTCAGGAGAGGAGGGATGGGATTGGTAGAGCAGCAGCTGCTGCATGGAAGTGCATTGGCAGAGCTGTGCGGGAGGCCCAGAAATGGACTAGCAGTGGGGGGCTGTCGGGGGTGCGAGCTGGAACGGGGAGCCCAGGGCTGCCAGACGAGGTGTCTCAGTGAAGCCAGGTGGGAAGAGCAGGGCAGAGTTGGAGTCCGTCGGCAGAGCTGATAGCTGGGAAGCCGTGGGCCAGGACTGAGGCGCTGGCAAAGCTGCGGGTCAGGATTAGCAGCGTGGGGTGGGGGAGGCTTGCATGCGGCTGGCCGACTAGTTCTGGGTAGAATGATGCTTTCAGTGAGGGCTAGATTGACACACACCTTGTAAGGGGAGGGGAGGAGGGGCAGGGGACGGCAGCGGCTGGCCCCTGATGTCCCAAGGACGACAGAGATGCATGTGCTTGTCTTTACCCTTTGCACAAACTTCCATGGTGAACTCTCCCCACCCGCCCCCGCTCCCCCCTGCGCTCTGCTGCGTTTCTCCCTGAAACGCCCCGCCCGCCTGAATCACCAGGAGCTGGGTTGTTCTCCTTGGAATGCGCATGGAGCAATAAGGGATAGGCATGGGGCAGGGAAGACGGCTGGAGTTGGGGAGGGCTTGCCGGCTGGGCAGGTACCGTATTCGAATAGCCACAGGTAAGGAGGAGACAGGGCTCCGGTGCTCTGGAGGAGGGACAGAGACAGCCTCTCTGACAATGTATCTCTCTTGCCTCGCAGATGGCGCACGGAAGCCCTGGGAGAGCTGCGTGGTGCTAACCTCGGCCAGCATCTACCGCAAGCTGCAGGAAGCCTCCGGAGAGAGCACGGATCCCGCTCCCGAGCCACAGCAGGGCAGCAGAATGAGCGGCGAGCTGGGCTTATGGGGCCCGGCCGGGTCGCCAACGGAGCCTGGCCTCCCCCACCAGCTGGGCCTCTTCCCGAAGAGCGGGCGGCTCCTCAAGTCGGAGTCGGAGGACTCCGGGGTGGAGATGGCCGGCAACGAGAACTCGCCCTCCACCCCACTGGGCTCGGAGAGCAGCTTCTCTCTGGACTGTCTTGATGGCTTTCAGCCCTCCACCGCAGACTCTGCTGCCAGCGACCCAGAGGAGGGCTGCCCCGAAGCAGAGGGGCCAGAGGAGCCGGATTCTCTCCGGGAGCGGGCCTACCTCCGGAACCTGTCGGTCAGCAAGAAGCTGGCTCAGGTGATGCAGCGGTCCCGGAAGCTCCATGCACCCAGCCGCTCTCCCAAGCCGCTCAGCCAGAAGAGCCTGAACCTGGTGGACCTGGAGCTGTTGGCCTCCTACGGCTCGCAGGGGCTGAGCGGTCAAGGTGGGGCCGCAGAGGGGCACAGCCAAGCCCTCTCCGGCCGCCGGAGCCTAGAGGAACAGACCACTGAGTCCCGTGGGGAGGAGGCGGAGGTGAGTGCCAGGAACGGGCTTCCTTGTGGTTCGGTAGGGGCTGGCCGGGGTGGAGGAAGAGGGACAACTTCCCCCTCCTTCCCAAGATCCGTTGCAACTGGACTGACTTCCAGCAGGTGTGGCCTCCGCTATGGGGCCGATGGGTTAAGGGACGTAGTGGTTCAGCCTGGAGCAGCATCCTCATGCCCATGCCATGGCATAAAGGTAGCAGCAGCTGAAACAGCTCCCTGGGGTCCTGGGTGATGTGGTGACTGGGCGCAGGCACTGCTGCAAGGAAGCCCGCATGCTCTCTCCCCTGCCTTGTGGGCAGGGAAGACGGGATGGCTGTCACCCCCCCCCCCACCCCCAATCCCATCCCATCCCTATCCCATCTTGCTGCAGGCAGGGCGGGGCGGTTTCAGATAGGGAAACGCTCCCTATTTCCGTCCCATGACACAAGCACGTGTAAGTGCCTCTCGTTAGATTGTGGTGTCGACACTGCTCCTTGTGATGACTAAGCTGGGATGCACTGAGTGGCGTGGGCAGAAGCTGGGCTGGTTGTAAGTAGAACCGGGCCGGTAACCGACTTTCCAGTTTGCTGGCAGTACGGAGTCAGCAAAAGCTTAGTGTCGGGTCAAAGGAAAGGTTTGGTTTTGATGTCGAGTTTTTTTCAATTTTTGAAACAAAATGAAAGGAAATTTCAGGGGGGGGGAAAAAAAGGTTGTTTTGAATCAAGAGACAAGGAGGGGGAGTTGACATTGGGCCAACGTCTGTTGGTGAGAGAGACGAGTTCTGAGCTCCATAGAGCCCTTCTTCAAGCTTGAAAGCTCCTCTACCTTCCCCACCTTGTATGTCTGTCTCCTATCCTGGGACCAACAACACAGCAAACAATTTTGAATTGAATCATTTTGACTTTGTTTGGAATTTTGTTGTCCGTCTCCCCATCCGTTGTGTTCCCCACGGCCCCCTCTTCCCCCCCCCCAAACAAAAAAACCAAAAGCCCCCCACTAATTCAGGGAGTTGCTGAATCTGCGTGCGCCACCAGAAATCAAGTTTTGGCTGAAGGTGTTGCCTGGCTGTAGTCACGAGGTTTCACCTGGCTCTGATGTCCGAGTGTCCTGGTGATTCCTCACCTGAGATGCAGTGCCCTCTGGTCATGTGACCTCGGTTCTCTTTGGCCTGGGGGCAGAGCCAGTTCCCCCAGGATGGCAGGGCCCGGCAGGGCTAGCCTGTGGGTCATTGGAAGGGAATTTGCTGGGATCCTGTCTGCTCCTGTTGTCCCCCCAGCCGCTTTGCTGATGCACCTGCCCCTCTCCAGAGCACTCGTTCTGATGCCATGTGCTGGTCCATGCAGCGTGGCCGCTTGGTGCATGCTTGCCACGACTCATGAGGGCTATTGCTAGGGAGCTGGGGGATAGAGCTCGTAGGCCTTAACATCTGTGCCTGGCTCTGCTGGGTTAGTGGCCGTGTGGGGTGAGACCGGCTGGTCCCATCTCCTCTCACTCCCTCCAGGTGGGTTGGCTCCTCCTTTGCCCCTTAGAGGTCCCAGGTTGTCTGTGGGGCCTGCCCACTGGACAGAGCCCTCTGGGGATGCTGTAGTCCCTTGCCTGGCGTGTGCTAAGGGACAGTGGCATGTTGGGGTCGTCCCCCGCTCTGACTGCCAAGGGTGAGGGACAGCTCCGACAGGCTAGGTGGGGGTGGGCCCGGGAGCTTGCAGCAGCACTGGGGAGGAAATTTTGATGCTTGGCCTGAAGATCTGAAGCTCTTTAAAGCTATTGATGACCCGTAACCCTCCTGGGAGATCCCGTAACTCTGCTACAGATGAGGAAACTGAGGCAGAGAGAGCCAAAGCAGGCAAGGCAGGGCATTGTGATGTGAAGAGCAGCTTGGCAGGCAGTCCATCGCAGCTGCAGAGGGGCAGGAATGCTGTGGGCGCGGGCCCTCCTCTCCTGAGCTGGGAGCCTTAGCTATGTAGAGCTGCCTCTGCCCTTGCCCCAGTGCCAGTCTCCGGCCCTGGCCTCTTCTTGTGGCTGTGGGACTGACTGTCGGTCCCTGGTGCCAGATGGGTCACAGTGAGTACCGTGCAGCTGCAGGGGGGCGGTGAGATGGGACGGGGGTCAGAGACACCCCACCCCCCCACCCTTGGGCTAAGAGGGGCTGGGATACTACTAGGACAAGCGGACGACATTCTGCGTTGCCAGACGAGGCAGCCCTCCTGCCCGCTGCCGGAATTCCTCCATGCTCGTCTCCCCTTGGCTCTGTGGGGGCAGCTTTCCAGCCCCCTGCTAAGCAGTTCCCCAGGCAGGAGTAGCGCTGAGCAACACCTGCCCAGCCTGAGACCCCCTCCAGCAGCTGAGACTATCCAGTGTCTGAGGCCAGCGGTTGCCTTCCTGGGGCTGGGCGTCTGGCATGGGGGTTAGGACACAAAGGCTGGGTAGATAAGGTGAAGCCCATTGGCTCCCCACAACCCTTTGAAGCATAGGATCTGTGGGGGTCGTCTGGGCTTCCCTGTCTAGGTTGGTGACTGGCTGGAGCTCTGGCCTGTCACCTGGAGACCCCGGGGGGCTGCAGGCTGGGCTCCAGGGGTCGGTCCAAGGGCCAGAGGCCAATGGCAGGGTACAGGTGCTATGCAGAGATAGATGCTGGACCCAGTGACCTGAGATGGGATTGCCTGGCTGAGAGGAGCTATTGGGAGGTGAGGGGGGAAGGGGCTGCTGCTCTGTGGACTTTGTGCTTCCCATCGGCATAACAGGGGGCTTGTACCCCCAACTGGCGTGGCAGCAGGCAGGGCACTGCTGTGAGGGAAGTTCACAACCTCCCCCATCAGCAAAGTGGGGCAGTGACCTGAGCGAATGTAACCTTCATTCGGCCCCAACCCCAGTTACACAGTGAAGTGTTTAACCACCCTCGGAACGCAACCTGTCCTCTGGTGCCATGTGTCCGTCCACGGCTCTGTCCCGCCCCGGTGCAGTGCGTCTGTCTGTCCACTGCTCCATGCCTCCCTGCTGGGAAGGGGGAGGGGGTGTAGGGCTTGGGTGTTTGTAGGCCCCGGAGAGATGGAGCTGGCAGAGTCCAGCTGCTGAAGCTTTGGCTCCTTGCTTGCTCTTAGAACTGAATAAGCCCTGAGCCCTATCTCCTCTTGGATTGTCCCTGGCATAGATCCGATCTCTTTCTCCCCCTGCTCCCCCGCTCCCCAAACATACAAAAAATGAAAAAACCAACAAACAACCCACTCGGCCTGTGTGAGGAGCGGGATGGAGCCGGCCTGCATCAGGCATAATTGGGGATGCCCTAGTTTCATAATCTGGTTTAAACCCCTTAAGCTGCTGCTATCGCTCTAGCTACCTCTCCAGAGCGCGTGTGGCTGGGGAAGTGCCAGCAGTCAGGGGGCTACAGGGCCTGGATGTGGGGGAGGAGGAAATCTGACTGTACCCTCAGCCCTCCCCGGGGACTCCGGCAAATCCAGATCTCCGGCCAGGTGCTTCACTCTGCCCCGGCCCACCCCTCAAGGGCGTGTTCGTGGCCCGGACCCCGAGGCTAGCACTGTGGGAGACGCTGGAGGCGGCTGCATAAGCTATTGGCATCCGTGCTCTTCCCGGGGAGGCCAGTGTGGGATCTGGGAGCCAGGAACTGATGCAGGGGGCATTGCAGTCTGAACACAGCCCCTGCTGGGAGGGTTCTGATCTGTCCCGTCCTGGCCACACCACGGAGATCGTCCCCAGCTGTGTGTTTCTAGTGAGCTCCCCCTGGGATGGTCCCCCTCTAGTGAATAGCCCCTCCATGGACCTCGCCTCCCCCCCTCCCCCCACCAGGTTACTGCATTTGTTTCTGGGCACCTTGACCCCTTGCAAGACATTGACAAACTGGGGGGAGCAACAAGTGCTGCCCTGGCTGGAGTGACTGAGAGCTGCAGGTCGTGCCCTGTCCCCCACGCAGCTCTGTGTCCGGCTTTGCCCATGCCTGACGCTCTGCGCTGTGTCCTCCCACCAGGGGCAGCCAGATCCCTCTTTAACCCTCCCGGGCCAGGGCCTGCGCTACCTGGAGCACGTCTGCCTGATGCTGGAGAAGATCGCCCAACTGCAGCAGACCAACCTGCAGCTCCAGCAGCAGCAGAAGGCGATGGAGAGCCGGCTGCAGGGCCAGCAGGCTGAGAACGTAAGGCTGGCCGTGCGGGGGGCACAGGGGGATGAGCGTGGCTAGGAACCAGGGTGGGAGTGCAGTGGCACTCCTTGAGGAAGGGAGGATGCAGCTGCTTGTCCAGTTGTAGCCCCCAGAAAGGGGCGCTGCACACCTTGCAGTTGTGTGATCCCCTTGGGGAAGGTGGGGTGTGTGGGGGTCCTCTGTCCTCTTAGATCTCCAGCCACGGTGGGGCTTCCTCAGATACTCTTGAGGAGCTGGGGGGAGGAGGAGGGGGAAAGTGGGTCTTCCCTGGGCTCTGGGATTCCTCTCGCCATGAGGGTGGGAATGACTAGGGGTCTCCCCTCTCCCCACACAATCCCTGCAGCTGCTTGTTTCACTCCATGCATTCTCTCTGCCTGGCAGGCGGGGCCCTCCGAGGAGAGGCCATGCGGCGCCCCAGAAGAGCGGGGGCTGCCCCAGCCAGACCCGGCGCCTGAGAGCAGGGCGGAGGTGGAAATGCAGGAGGAGGATTTGCCTCTGGACTCCTGGAGGCCCCACCGCTTCAGGGCGCGCTCGGCCTCAGACCTGACCAGGAGCTCAGGTGAGTGAGCCCGGCTTGAGTAGCAACCCCAAGGCCCAATCCCTTCCCCTGCATGTCCTGGCAGCTAGCAGCTCCCGACTTGTGCCAGAGTGTGTGTGTGTGTGTGTGTGTGTGTGTGGGGGGGGGGGGGGGGGGGGGGGAGGGGGAAGAACCCCTCCCTCTCCTTGTGCCCCCAAAATTAATGAGACCCATGCTGTGAAAATCAAATGTCCTCGCTGGGGTGGCTCATTCCATGGGGAGGGGGACAGGGCTGCTGCTAAGGATTTCTCCACCCTCCCATTAATATGCACGCCTTCCCCCTCCCACTTTCCGATCTGGCAGCAGCTCCTCAGATTCCCCACTGGCCAGCTTTCTCCCTGTAGAGCAATGCCCCGTGCCCCCTTGGGGCTGGGTGTGCTGCCCCTGCTAGCCTGGGGAGAGCCAGATCCCAGACCAGGAAGTTTGTCCATCTCCCATCCCCCCTGGCAAATGCCAAGCACAGGGTCTCTGGCATTAAAAAGACCTGGGCTCTGAAATGAAGCTTGGTGAATGATGACTGAGACTTTTCCTAGGTGGGTGTGCAACTCTGAGACCTTCAAGCAGGGAGTACTGACCCCAGGGCCTGGCCATGTGGTGCTGGCCCTGGTTCTAGAGGGCCTGGGTTCTCTCCGTGGGGCTGCATCTGGGCTGGTTGCTTTAACTCAGCAGCTAATGGGTGCTGATGCTGTCTCTTCCCTGCAGAGAACGAGCCAGTCTGCTCCAGGAAGACAGCAATGCACTGCGTCAGCTCACCCACCCTGCTGGATCAGCCGGACTGGGGAGCCCATACCTTACCGTCAAACATGAGACCCAGGGTAGGTTTCATGCGGTGGGGAGGGGGGTAAGAGAGGAGGGAGAAAACAAGGATCCCCAACGAATTCCATGTGAATCATCCTGATGCCGAGAAGACCTTGTATGTGCATCTAGTTCTGGTGCCCTTTCTTGCCTGTGCTGGGCCAGCACTTACCCAGTGTGTTGAACTCTGTTTGCCAGAAGCTGGGAATGGGCGACAGCGGATGGATCACTTGATGCTTCCCTGTTCTGTTCATTCCCTCTGGGGCACCTGGCGTTGGCCACTGTCGGAAGACAGGACACTGGGCTAGATGGACCTTTGGTCTGACCCAGTCTGGCCGTTCTTATGTTCTGTCTTCCCCAGTGCCGCCTGCTACGCTGTTCTCCAGGCAAGCAAGAGTAATGCTGTGCAATGCGTGCCCAACCTGAGACCGCCCCCTTTCAGCAGCTTCAGGGGAAATGGCTTTTTGGAAATACTTCCTGACAGCCAGAAGCTGAGACTCTCCGTTCCCCATCCCCACCGCTCTACCCTGGGGAGGAGTTTGGGGTTCCTCTGCCCCTGCCAGAGGGAAAGCCCTTCTTTCTGCCCTGTCCATGTCCCCTGAGGGAGCATTATCCCTGAGAACTGGGGCTGGGTGTTCGGGTGCCGGTGTTCTGGCTCGCCCCTACGTGGCAGGAGAAGCCGCTGCCCTCACTCCTGCCTTCCTTCACCGCTGCTGTCTCTCTCCCTCTCAGAACGAGCGCTCGCACTGGGGGAAAGTCAAAGTGCTGATCAACAGGATCACCAGGAAATCCATCCGGGCCAGCGAGCCGTCCCCCTTCGGGGAGTCTGCCATCGACAGCAGACACTGTAGGTAAGGCTGCCCCAGCCCAGAGACTGAGCGGGGAAGAGAAGGCAGCTCCTTGTGAACAGACTGCTGGGAAAGTCCTAAAGGCCTTCACCCCAGCATGGGTACAGGCAGGGCAGGCTCCTCCCTGTGCTGCCCAGCCATGCTGGAGGGAGCCCAAGGGGGGGTGGGGGGGATGTCAGTCTCCAAGGCCCACTTGATCCTTGGCCTCTCTGCTGAGGATGCCAACAAGGGTCCCAGGTTGTCCTGTCTGTGATGCACAGATTCCAAGGCCAGAAGGGACCATTCTGATACCAGTCTGACCTCCGGCCTAGCGCAGGCCAGAGAAGGTCCCCAGAATAATCCCTAAAACAGATCTCTTAAAAAAAAAAAAAAAAAAATCCAATATCGATTGGAAAAGTGTCAGAGCTGGAGAATCCACCACGGCCCTTGGTTAGTTATTCCAATGGTTAATTACCCTCAAGGCTAAAAACGTACACCTGATCTCCAGTCAGAATTTGTCTAGCTACAACTTCCAGCCATTGAATTGGGTTAGACCTTCCTCTGCTCGATGTCAAGAGCCCAGTGTTAAATATCCGTTCCCCATGTTGATACTTAGACTGTGATCAAGTCACCCCTTCACCTGCTCTTTGTTAAACTAAATACATGGAGCTCCCCGAGTCTGAGGCTAGAAGGCAGGCTTTGTTCTCTGTATCCTCTCCAATTTACCAACATTCTTCTTGTGGGCGGGTGGCCCCTAGAACTTGTTTCACCCAGGCCACCAAGCCATCAGCAGGTGGTAGATCCCTCCTTGGTCACCCCCACCCCAAGCCCTAGGGATGGGAGGCCCCATGTGCCTTTCCCCCCAGGATTGCCCCCTCCTGAGAGGCCTGTATATGCTGCCTTTCCCTCCAGCTGCCTAAGAATGAAACCCTGTCCCGGGTGGGTGCCAGTAACCCTGGGAGCAGCAGCCTGGCAGAAGGAGCAATGCGTGGGGTGTTAGTGGCCTGGGGCGCCTGGGTGTGATCCGAGTCAAGGGGGAAAAGGAAGCTGAAATCACTGCCCCCTAGTGGTGCAGTGGGAGAAGTGCCTCCCAAAGGATCTGCCCTGGGACAATGCAGCTGTCTCCCTGCAATGGAGACTGAGGGAGAACTGAAGGGGACAGCTGTTTCTCCCTGCCCCGTGCCTCTTCCAGCTTGTGACAGGGTGGCAATGGATGGCTGGGATCCCCAGGGCCGTGGGTGTAAATTGCTGGCTGATCTGGGATTTGACAGGGGAGCACGTGCCCCGGCACTGGTGTATGGTGTCCCCAGCCTGATGTTTTCCACCCCCTGCTCTTCCCTCGCAGTCTGGAGGCTTCACTCGAGAAACAAGGCTCCCACCCCAGGAGGAGCTTCCTGCCAGCGCTGGGGGTGAAGAAACACCCCTCGAAAACCCTCTCTGTGCGCTGAGCGCCCCGAGGCTGTGGGAGCCTCTCGGAGACATGAAGGATTTCAAGCTGCTGAGGCTTCCCTGCCGTGAGTGGGGGAGCAGTACACACTCTCCACGAAGGGTCCCCTTCATCCCGCTGCCCCCTCGACGCTGGTTTGGATTTCCCAGTCTCGCCTGCTTCGACAAGTTTTTCTGGCCCTTCCGTGGAAAAAGGAGGGCAGCGAGGGGCGGCCGTTGCTCTGTCTTCTGTTCCGCTGGAGCTGTGACACTGAAGCCAAGCGACTGTGGATCAAGCCTGCTTAGACATATGAACACTGGGGTGCACACTCTCCCTACTAACCCCTCGCGGTGGGCATGCTTCGGAGGCACGTTCCTCCATTGAGGCAGGGCCTCACGGAAGCTGGCTTAGCCCCAGCAGGCTCTGGTGTTTGTTTCCATCCCTCCCCCCACACACCCATACACTTCTGCCCAGCATCTCCCCCCGGGGTATGTTTGTCTTCAGCAGGCTGGTTCTGAAATCTTGCTACTTCCTTGCTTGCAGTGTGCTGCTGCAGAAGCTAGGCGGCACTCCCACTGCACTACTAGCTGACTCTCTCCTCCCACCTGCATCCTCCTGTGACTGCAGGCAGCCCCAAGGCTGCTCTTGGTATCAGGGTCTCAATGGTGGGTAACAAGGAGCATTGACCACTGGGCCGCTCTCCCACGGACCTTAACTGAACTACGGGGCTGACCTGTGTGCAACCAGAAGTCTCCCTTCCTCCTAAGGGGATGTCCATCCAAGCTCCCGTTCTGTTCAGACCCCAGCCTAGGCTGGGATTCCGGCTCTGGGGCCTCTGCACGGCAGTGAGAAATCCCCGGCATTGTCGAATGTGAACTAACTCATCTGACCGCTTAGTGGACCGCTGCTAGCGCCTGGTCATTTTGTAAATGCACCAGTGCATTTGTATGTAATGTATTTATATGGCCTGATGGAGAGAGGTGCTTATGGAGGCTGATGGATTCGTAGACACTGAAAAAAATAAATTACCACTGAGTTTTGCATCCTGATCTGTAAAGCGAGAGGTGGGGGCATCATTCTCACGCCCCCATGCTACTGGGCAGTAGGTTGGCCAATGGGGAGTCTGTGCATGCAGGGCCTGTCTGTGTGATAAGACTAATGAGTGTGTGCACCATCCTGGCAGCTTGTTGGTATCTGTCTACCATGCAGGGGTCCCAGGATCCTCGCTCCTCACGCTTTGGCCTGTCAATATTGTGGAGATACACAGCTCGGCCTAAGAGGCCAGTGCAGCGTGAAGTATCACGTGCCGCTACTCCAGCTGAGCCAGCCCCTCTGCTAGGGCAAGGGTTGAAGTGGTCACCCAGTGTCACCCTCATGAAGGCTTCATGACCTAGCCATACTCTCTGGCCGCAGAGGAGTCTGCGTGGGAACGGCACTGGGGCCAAATCAGCAGTGTAGCACAGTAGGGAGTAACACACGTAGTGGAAAGGTAACCCTCTCCCCGCCAACGGAGGCGAGCTAAAGATCCAGGCTGCATGGAGGACAGTAATCAGGAATCTCTTCAGAGGTGATGAGTAATGCATGGAGCAGAACTGCAGAGGAATTAAGAGAAGATGCAATTGTGACCGTGCTCTTAATGCTGAATGCCCACGTCTTCCAGGATCCAAGGATGTTGGGTACCTGGAGTAGAGCCAGCCCCAGCACTGCCTCCTGCCCTGTATGTTCCTGCTGTTGCTTCTGTCTCCTACCCATTCCCCTTTAGCATCACTGATATCTATAACTCCTGATACTTAGCATTTATAGAGCACTTACCAGTGCTTTTCAGACATAAGAACGGCCATACTGGGTCAGACCTAAGATCCATCTAGCCCAGTGTCCTGTCTTCCGACAGTGGCCAATGTCAGGTGCCCCAGAGGGAATGAACAGAACAGGTAATCGTCAAATGATCCATCCCCTGTAGCCCATTCCCAGCTTCTGGCAAACAGAGGCTAGGGACACCATCCCTGCCCATCCTGGCTAATAGCCATTGATGGACCTATCCTCCATGAACTTACCTAGTTCTTTTTTTAACCCTGTATAGTCTTGGCCTTCACAACCTCCTCTGGCAATGAGTTCCACCGGTTGACTGTGTGTTGTGTGAAAAAATACTTCCCTTTGTTTGTTTTAAACCTGCTACCTATTAATTTAATTTGGTGGCCCCTAGTTCTTGTGTTTTGAGAAGGAGTAAATAACACTTATTTTACTTTCTCCACACCAGTCATGATTTTATAGACCTCTATCATATCCCCCCTTAGTCATCTCTTTTCCAAGCTGAAAAATCCCAGTCTTATTAATCTCTCCTCATACATAAGCTGCTCCATACCCCATGTAATTTTTGTTGTCCTTTTCTGAACCTTTTCCAAGTCCAATATATCTTTTTTGAGATGGGGCGACCAGATCTGCATGCAGTATTCCAGATGTGGGTGTACCATGGATTTATATAGAGGCAATATGATATTTTCTGTCATCTTATCTATGCCTTTCTTATTGATTCCCAACATTCTGTTTGCTTTTTTGATTGCCGCTGCACATTGAGCAGTTGTTTTCAGAGAACTATCCACAATGACTCCTCTTGAGTGGTGGTAACTAATTTAGACCCCATCATTTTATATGTATAGTTTGATTATTATATGTATAGTGAATGATGAAGCCTCCTGACTCACTGGCCTGTACAGAAGTAACTATAGCTGAGAGGCAGAGCAGAGAAGTGATAGAACGGAGAGGGCGAAAATGGAATTTGGTTCTTGTGCTCACGTGATATATATCTATAGCAGCTGCTTGTGTGTGTGTACAGACCTACTATCTAAGGAGTCTGTTGGGCTGTATAGACAGGGCAGAGGTGAGGGGTTAACCCTCTTCTGGCACCAGGAAAGATCACCGCTTCCTCAAGTGCAGGGATCTGTAAGGTAGCTGAGCCATGCCATGTGTGGGGAATTAACTAATCCTATCCTCCCAGCATGAGCCCAGGTGAGGTGGGAGTGTGTGGCAGGGAGAGTGGGCAGGAAGGTTCTCCAAGGAAGAGGGGTGGAGATGAGAAGTGACCTATCCTTGCTGCAGTTCTGCCAAGGTTGTGCCATGTTCTCTTGTGGTTGTTGGGGCTGGCCTGTGACTTTAGTGCTGTTGTATTTATTTATTTATTTATTTTGGAGAAAAAAACCTGGTTGAATTTGCGCCCTGTGTAAGAGCAGTTATTTTTCTCCCCAGTTTTTCAATAATCAGTACTATGCAATTGTGAAAACTCTGCCTACCCTCTGCCCTGATGGGCTTGTGCTTATCTATAGCTTGCGTCTGCATTAAAGCTTCCAAAGTGAGCTAGGCCTACACCTGTAAGGAGCCAGAGCCTGGCTAGCTAGCATGTGCTGCATTTGGATAGAAGTGGAGCTATTATCAGTTCTGCTTCCTACTGAGGAATTGGGCTGGGGCAAAGGGGAAAACCTATCCTGAACAAAAGTGGGGAAGATTTTAAAATTAGCCACATGATGGCAGTAACGTCTCCATTATAATCCTCATGCAGCTCCCTGGAGTAGATTTGCTGTTCTAGATGCACTCCATTTATTGCTCAACCTCCTGCACGATGAAATGTTTATTTGTGTACATGGGGAAAGGATTTGGGACGAATTAAATACTTAATTGAAATTATTTATGCCTTATTTTAAGCAACAGGTTGCATATGGTCTTAGTGTGATTATGATGCAGGGGTAATGGTTATTCCTAACAGCTCACCTGCTATCCCTTCCCTGGCAGGGGATGCACAGGCACTGTGATTGTTAAAGCTGACGGGGGCTAGGCGACGTAATGGGTCAGTTGTGTGGAGTGGATAGTGCTAGGATCCATCTGCCAGAGCTAAGGGAAATAATTGAGTGGAATTAAGTTGAGCCAGCCCAGCCCAGCCTTTGGGAGACCAAGGAGCAAATTCCCAAAGGGCTTGCTGGCCTCTAGAACTAGATCTACAGTAAAACCTTCGTGAGAGACCGACCACCTCTGAAGAAAGACCACCTATCACGAGCAACTACCTCTAGAGACCATAAACCATCCCTGCTCTCGCGTGCAAGCCTTTGAAGAGAGGCGGCCGCTTTTGGTAACTCCCATGAGGGGTTAGTCTGGGCAGAGAAATGGGCTGTATCCTACCCCTGGCCTACTGATGGAAAGTACTCTGGCTGGAGTCCATCAGCTGTGTTCGCCCTCCTCCCTCTCTAACCCCAAGGGGTACATGGGGGGCTTGCCCCAGTAGATGGTGCGGGGAGGGGTGATGCGATGCTACTGTGTGCGCTGGGGGGAGCTGTGTGAGGCAGCTGGGGGGAGGGGGATGATGTGTTAGGTGATGCACACTTGTGTGTGGTTTGGGGAGGGTGTCTCCTTGTGCACTTGCTGAGGTGAGATAGGGCCAAGGACTCTTGCCTGCAGGGGGCAGTATTGCCTGGGGGAGGGAAGGGCTGTCACTGTAAGGGCAGTGGGTGGCATGATGATGTCATCTAACAAAGGGTGATGTCACTGGGATATTATGACGTCACGCTACACCCTGGTATCCCTTTGCCCAGGCTCAGGCACCGCCCAAAACATGATGGGGGAGGGGGGGGCTGCGTTCCCTGACCGCCCGCCTCTCCGCCACACTTCCGGCTAGTGCCTCCGTTTGCCGCTCCGGGCAGCAACACTTCCGGTGGGAGGGGGGTGTGTGTGGCGGCGCTTCTCGGTCCCTTCCGGTTGGGCGAGAGCGGGCTTCCGGTGAAGCGTTTCCGGGTCCCTTTGTCGCAGGTGTCGCGGGTCCTGCATGTCCCGGACCTGCTCCGCCCCCGCCCGCAGGTTGGTTCCGGTTCCGGTCTCGGGTGCTTTTTTCCCCCGTCGCAGCTTCGCGGGGTGTGAGGGGGGTGGCAGCGTCTCCCCCCCCCCTAATCTGGAGGGTGAGGGGGGCAGTGTCCATCCCCGCCCCGGTACGGCGCCCTCCCCCGACTCCCGTTCCCCCCGGGCTGTGCGGGGCGGTTCCGCCTCTTGCGCCCTGGCTCGGCCTAGAGGAGCCGCTCTCGCAGGGCGGGCGGGCGGGCGGGCTGGGGTTTGCCCTCCCCTGCCGGGCCTGTAGCCGCTCCGCGGGGGTTCCGTGCTCGCCGGCAAGGGTGGCAGGTTTGTGATGCAGCCTTTGTCTCTCTTCCCCCTAGACCAGGCGACGCTACCGCCTAGCGAAGAGGAACCACCCAGAATGGCCCAGTTCAAGCGTCAGAAGCCTCTGCGAGCTGGCAACCTGCAGGGAGCGCGGCCGTTCGCAGGTCAGCTAGCCCGACGCCTGGGGATGTTTTCCGCCGACTTGAGTAGTAGCCCAGCCTAATTGTAAATAGCCCCCTTCCCTCACTGTTCCTGGGTTACCTGGAGTCAAGTATTTAACCAGAGAGAGAGCCAGGACTCCCGCGTTCAGTTCCGAGGTGCTGCCGCTGACTCACTTAAGTATTAGCCACCTCTTCTTTATGGATAATACGGTCGCCTTACAGGGGACTTGTGAGGCTTGTAAAGGGCTTTTCAGATCTGTGGTTGAAGCACAAATTCTTAATGGCGTGCCGTTGTTATTATTATGTCAGTTATTCCTCTTATTTCTTTTGCCGTGACTAAAAGAGAGAAGTGTAATGTTAATATAGTACAGCTGTAGCATGGCTTTCATCCCAAACTGCTTCACTAGCTAAATACAGTTATGGAACTCTTAGAGCTTACCCTCTTTTGCTGAATATCCCGAGTTTCTGTAGGTGGAGTGAGGTTCTAAAATTTGAAATCTCGACAGAGAACAGCACTGAAATGCAGCTATATCGGGGTGGAGAGCTACAGCCAAGTAGTACATAGCATAATAATGTGTGTGTCGGGGGGGGAAATCAAGTTTGGCTTCTCTAAAGACCCCCCTGCAGTTTCAGTCTGGTACGGTTGTTGCATGGATTCTGTGTGTGTTAGTGGTAATTTAACAAGTTCCACCAGAGAAGTGGGTGGGTGAAGAGATTGGGTGAAGTACTTTGACACTCACAAAAATCATTAGTCTCAGAGAAAAGTGAATATGGCAGCTTCTTTAATATTCTAATTGGTTTGAAATCTGTTAAATGTCAATTGATCACGTATATTGCCTAGCATTCAAAAATATGGGTACATTTAAGCTTTCACGTTTGTTAAAGTTTTTGATTCAAATAATTTTCCAAGCATGAAAAATTGTGGTACTGAGTCTGCAGATAGACAGCTCCTGTGCTTTTATAGCTTTGCCAAGCAGCAGACAGATGAAACTAACAAGACTTTAGCCAGGTTTAGCCCTGGAGCTGTGGCAAAACAGGCAAGAATCATGTCCGTTTCATGGGAAATAGGTGAGCAGCAATGGACATTGAAGCAATTCTTGGGAGAAGTAGTAGGAAAACTACGACACCTGGACACAACAGATGTTATGCTCTAGGGATGAAGGATCATAGAGAGAGAGAATTACTCACTTCCAGAAACCAGAAGTGGGCAGGTTGGGAGGCGAAGGCTTTGTATTAGGAGATACATGCTGGGTAGAGGCAGCATCTTCCCCCTCCAACTCCCCACAGTTTGGTATGCTAAGGGTGGGAGTTCCCCAGGGCATTGCTTCTGGGAAAACTCTGGTAGCTCCAGAGAGTCAGTCTGGTTCTCTGGCTATTAGGCATCTGGAAAATTGGACTGCTAATTATAAGTCAGTGTGTCTCCTGCTTGCCCCGCCCTGTAATCTGGGCTGGACAGGTTGATTGTTGGTACTGAATGGCTCAAAGTAGATCTGATTGGAGCTACTTCTGAGTTGATTCCACAAGGTGTCTCCTTCCTGCTGGGCATGGAAGTGTCTACATCCACTTAGTTAATCCCTAGAAAACTCTTAGCAGGACAAAAATGTTTTTTTCCTCTTTCCTTCTAGGGGGACATCCGACCTCCTTATTGGGACCTCCACCTGGCCTGTTAAACCCTCCAGTCTCAGCAGATCTTATCCAGAATGCACGGCACCTACAGGTATGTTGGGGACAATCCCTCCCTCAACCCCAGGTGCTTTGTTAGAGTTTCTGTCTTCATCATCTTATGAGGGGCTCCTAATGCACTATCTGATCACAGCCCAGCCCCCAGCATGTGGCTGCAGGAATATCCCCAGTTCCTGACTGTACATAATGCACCACATGAAAGAGTTGGAGGATTTCATGGTTCAGGTGAGCCTTAGGCTTAAGGTGCTAAATGGTGCTGACAGAGCCCTTGACTACAGTGTTCCTCAGTCCTGGGTATAGTAGGGGCTGCCTAGAGCTGATGGGGGTGGGTGGGTGGGTGGGTGTGTGTGTGTGTGTGTGCGTGCGCACGCACGCACGCACATGTGCGCTTGCTTGTGCATGGAATGTGAGCACAATAATGGCCATACTGGGTCAGACCAAAGGTCCATCAAGCCCAGTATCCTGTCCTCTGACAGTGGCCAATGAGAAGTGCCCCAAAGGGAATGAACAGCAGGCAGAGTTCCAGAGGTTGACAGTGCATTGTGTGAAAAAGTACTTTCTTATGTTTGTTTTAAATCTGCTACCTATTAAGTAGCGTAGCAGCAGCAATTGTGTGTTCTGCCTGGTGCTGATTGTAGTGAACCTGCTGGTCCTTTGTCTTGCAGGTGGGTGAGAAGCAGCGAGTCTTCACGGGCATTGTCACCAGCCTGCATGACTACTTTGGGGTGGTGGATGAAGAGGTCTTCTTCCAATTGAGGTAAGGCGAGGGATGTTGAGTGTGTGAGGGGGGAAGGGCTCTATGATGAGAGTGCTAAAGTCGGGATGCCTGGGTTCTGGTCTGAAAAGATAACAGCGGTGCCTTGTTGCTCTGTGTTGTGACAGTGTGGTGAAGGGACGGTTACCACAGATTGGTGAGAAAGTGCTGGTGAAAGCTGTCTACAATCCAAGCCAATCGGTGCCCTGGAATGCCATGAAAGTCCAGACATTGTCCAATCAGGTATCACTTAAAGCCTTTGTAGATGTGTGGGTTGAAGGAGGATCTTTCCATGCTTAGAGAAGGTTTCTCATGTTTGTGAAGGGTTAAATCAGGCTCTGCCCTGGAGTTCCTGAGGGCCATCTCCTATTGAGGGAGGGGATAGCTCAGTGGTTTGAGCATTGGCCTGCTAAACCCAGGGTTGTGAGTTCAATCCTTGAGGGGGCCATTTGGGGATCTGGGGCAAAAATTGGGGACTGGTCCTGCTTTGAGCAGGGGGTTGGACTAGATGACCTCCTAAGGTCCCTTCCAACCCTGAGAGTCTATGATTGAGCCCTTGCTGCGAGGCTCTTGGCCTGAATATTGCATGCCTTTCATTCTGTAGCCCCTCCTGAAGGCCCCCACCCCTCTCCTGCATGTGGCATCCTTAGGACAGAAACAAGGCATCCTAGGAGCCCAACCTCAGCTGCTGTTCCAGCCTCACCGGATCCCTCCTCTGTTTCCCCAGAAACGTGAGTATAATGCAGGGGAGACTTAGAGCACTGGAGTGACAGGGATTCCCAGGATGATCCACCTGTTTTACTGGCATGGGTCCTGTGGACATTTTGGTCTCTCCTCTTAGCAAAGTTGATTGTCTCCAGACATGGGTTGTGGGAGCCCTGGGATGGCCCCCCGCCTGGAGCAAGGGTGGGGGAAGCCAATAACAAGCCTTAGTCAGTCAGTCAGTCCAGATAGGGATTGGCTTTTGGAGTGGCTTAGAAATAAGACTGTGTATTTGTTTCCCCAGCAATGAGCCTCTTCCAGTCATCCCCTTCGCTCCACCTGGGCCACCTTGGGAGATACCCTGGTCGGGGCCCAAAGGGCAGGCAGGACTCAGGCAGATGGTAAGGACTGTGGAAAGTGTGTGCCCCGCCCCGCTCCAAAGGGAGTATTTGAGTCTGGATATCCAATGATTGTGTTCCCCACTGTGGAGGTCGCTGCATTTCAGTGTGTGTGTCCTGCATGCAGTCCTTAAGGGGCTTTTTGGAGGGAGGAAGGAGAGAGTTCGCCTGTTAGGGCTGGAAGATGGTTATACTTATGGACGGTGTGCTGGTTACAGGGACGACTTTGATTCGAAGAAGCGGAAACAGAAAGGCAGTGAACCATGGGGAGTGAAAAAGCCACGCCATGATCCGCCACAATACCGGGTCTACTTTGCACGCTATGCTGTGGACAGGTGAGAATGCCCCAAACTTACTGCGCTCCCTCCTGTGAGCTCACAGCCTTCAGAAAGTCATTACCATGGTTGGCGTCCACTGTTTGAGGCTGTGTCTGCTGCTAGCCCTAGTTTCTCTGTGTCTGGCTCTAGCCCCTTCTGTGATGCCATGGAAATCCTGAGACGCTACTGCAGCATCCAGTTGCCCCGGGAGTTCTATGATGTCCGCCTGTGCTGGCTGGACACATTCCCGCTCACCCAGCCACTGACCCTGAGGCACCCCAGCCGCATCCTGGTGGCTGACCCTGCGGAAGAGGCACCTGAGACAGAGGAGGATGCCACACAGGATGTTGTGCCAGAGGACACAGATCCTGCATTCAGTGCCAAGGTGAGCGATTCACAGCCCTGGATGAAATAGGGTAATGGGTTTATAGGGGGTATCTGTGCCAGTCTGACCCTGTTGCTGTCCCCACAGGTGATGCTGCTGTCTTCCCCAGGGCTAGAGGAGTTGTATCGCCTTTGCTTGTTATATACTGAAGAGCCTAGAGAGCAGAAGGAGAGTCCAGAGCACCCCACAAAGCAAATAAAGGTGAGACTGCTGTTAATATGTAGGGAGCAGGAATTCCCTCTACAGAGGAACTTATTGGGCTTCACTTCTCCTTTCCTAGTTCCTGCTGGGGAGGAAAGAGGATGAAGCTGTGCTGATTGGAGGGGAGTGGTCGCCTTCTCTGGATGGCCCTGAGCCGGACTCAGATCCCCTGGTTCTGGTTCGCACAGCCATTCGCTGCACCAAGGCCCAGACTGGCCTGGACCTGAGCACTTGCACTAAGTGGTGAGTGTTACCCCCAGTCTATAGATTGATCAGAAACAAGAAACTAAAAAACACCTCTGCCAGAGGTTGGGACTAAATCATTCCCTCCTGCATGTTAGAGGGAAATGAGCTAGTCCTAATGTCTTTCTTGCCTGCTCTGGGTTGGTGGCTGGGCTGGAACTTTGGGCTGATTACATCATGGCTATAGATAGAATTCCTGCACTGGGTAACCATGGCAACTGATTTTATTTTGCTTAAACCTGGTCTCACATGTGACTTGGTTGGTTAGTAACAGCTGAGGGAAGATGGAGGCCTTCTGTCTTTAGCAGCAGGGGATGGACCCAACAGCAAGAGGCTTGGTTTGGGTGGGAGGCTTAGGTCTATTGCTGTCTAGCAGTGAGAGGTTTTATTCCCCGTTCCCAAAAGCTGACCCTTTCACCATGCTCCAGGTTCCGTTTTGCGGAGTTCAGGTATCTGCATCAGGGAGACCCATCACAGAGGGAGACGGTGGTGGTCTTCCTGCCGGATGTTTGGAGCTGCATGCCATCTCTGGAGGAGTGGGAGGCCCTGTGCCAGCAGAAAGCTGAGAAGGCCCCTCTGCCACCCTCCTCACCAGAGGAGAAAGCTGAGATGGTGAGACTGGGCTGTCCTAAAGCTACAGAGCAATGGTTGTAAAGGTCTTATCACTCACTTTTGTAAAGATCTCACTGTAATGCTTCTAAACAGGACACAGAGATCGGAGAAGCAGCCCCTGACCAGGAAATGGAGGCCAATGCACAGGAAGTGGATGTCACAGATGCTGCTGAGCCAGCTCCTGAACCAGAAGCACCAACTCCCCCCCTCGAACCGGCCATCACTGCCCACCCGAAACCAGCAGTGCAGGGTGGGCAGCCGAGCTGCTCCAACCTCTCGCTCTGCACCCTGCTGGAGTACAGGAGACGGAGGGAAAAGCTTTCATTTGAGGTAGGTTCACCTCTCCCAGTAGGCAGGCAGGCCACTCTTATACTGTGTAATGAAGTTGCTTGGCAAATTCTGTCTGTCTGTCCCTTTCCCTCCCCAAGGTGGCAGTGGTAGCAGAGCTCTTCCAGGAGATGCTGCAGCGGGATTTTGGCTACAAGCTTTACAAGGCGCTGTTAGCTCTGCCAGAGAAGGAAGAGGCAGCAGAGGCAAAGGACCTGGAATCAGAGAAGCCAGCTGAGCATGAGAAAGTGCAGCCAGAAGAGCTCCAGGAGAATCTCAAGGCTGAGGAGGAGCCTGTGCAGGTGTGTCCCTACTACACTCCTTTCCCAAGGGTCTTAGTGGGGGAGGGGCATGCCCCTCTGCTGAGACTATAGAGCAGTTCTTACTCTCTCCTGCCTGTGCACAGACCCCTCCAGAGGAGGAAGAGGCAGCGCAGAAGCCAGCGTGCAGTGAGGGTCCCAAGGAGGAGGAGAAGGCCAAAGATGATGGTGGCAAGGTGGTGGAGCCCAAAGACTCAACTGCTGAGCTGTGCATGCTGAGCCTAGAGGATGACCTGCTGCTGCTGCGAGACGAAGAGGAGGAGGACTTTGGTAGGTCTGGCACAGGGCGTGCGTGGTACATGCATCCAGTTGGGCTATGCAGACAACTTGCCTTGCTTGTGTCCCCCCCGCAGGTGTCAAGTTAGACGATGCAGAGGTGAGATCCATTGCTTCCAACCAGTCAGAGATGGAGTTCTCAGCGCTCCATGACATGGTCAGTAAGCCGTGGTGGTGGTTGGAGGAGGGAGAGACTAGGGCTGGCCTGACCCAGGGGGGTCAACAAGCCATGAGTGTTTGGGTTTCAGTGCCATTCCCTAGCTCTGTATGTATGTGCCTTGTTCCTTAGCAGCCTAAGGAGCTGGACCCAAGTGCTGTGCTGCCCCTGGATGCCCTATTGGCCTTTATCTACTTTGATTTGAACTTCTGTGGCTACTTGCACAGAAGAGACCTAGAGAAGATCCTCCTGACACTGGGGCTACATCTTTGCAAAGAGCAGGTGAGTACCAGCTTGGGGGTGGGGGCGCACTCCATTGTGAAGGAAGTTGGCACTTACTATGCTAGTGTGTGCTGTTGACAGGTGAAGCGTCTTGTGAACAGAGTGGTGACTCAGTATGTGTGCCAGTACCGGAGCCTGCACTACAACCGCCAGGACAGCGTTGACCACATCCCTGAGGAGGGGCTCTTGGGTAAGTATTGGACACATGGGGGCCATGGCAACAGATGCCTGGCGGGGAGACAGCAGCCCCCCTAAGTTGGTTGCTCTTGTTTCAGGAAACTTTGCTTTGCTGCCTGCCTCCCACTCTGTGGCTGAGGTTTCTGCCCAGCCCAAGGCAGGGGTGGAGCATGGGGACCTGATCACCCACAATGGGACAGTCCTCCACTTGGGGAAGTTGCTGGAGAAGGCAGCGCAGACTGAGAGTAGCCGCCTGTACCTGGAGAGCAAAATCCACACGCTGGAGGTCAAGCTGGGTGAGCCACGGCACTGCTGGGATGGTGCCAGAGTATGTATGTCTGTGCCCCTTGCAGGGAGGGAAGAGGGTTGAATTTGTTCTCTGCCTGCAGAGGATGCCCAGACCAGGTTCTCAGCGACAGAGTCCTCAAACAAGCTGCTGAACTCTGAGCTGCAGGATGCACAGAAGCAGCTGGCTGAGATGGAGGAGCAGGTGAAATCAGCAGAGAGGCAGAAATCCCACTTCCAAAGGCTGCTGCAGGAGAACAAAAAGCGCCTTGTTCCCCTACAGCTGGAGCTCCAGAGGATCATTGAGAAGGTATCAACCCTCCCTCTCCCCCACAGGTTTTTCTTCCTGAGCCAGGAGACACTAACTACCATGTCTCCTCTCTCAGGTAGCTTTTTGTTTTCCTGAGATGGGCAGCATGTGACCACCCTTCCTTCTCTCATCCCCAGACTAATAACTGCTTGGAGAAGGAGGAGGAGGAGGAACCAGCATCTAGCAACTGACACCTGTGGATCCTTGAAGCTATAGTGTTTCAGGAGCGAGCAGTCTGTGCCCTGTCATGAGCTTAGACTAATAATGGCAAGGTCAGTGAGTGAGAGGCATAGATGCTGAGGAACCAAGACCCCTTTCACTGCCTGAGAGGGAGACTTGAGCTAGGTTCCCATTTTGGGGGCGCCCGACAGTGTTGGCTGGGCTGCAGCACGAGACAGCTCTCCACGCTGCCCCATCATCAAACGTTTGAGGTAGGAATTTTCACAGTGCAAGTGATGGCTGAGAGCTCCACTGCACATGCCCTCCCCCTACAATAAATACACAAGGGGGGAAGGTCTTAAAATGAAGGACTGCCATCTGCACTTAATTTTGATGTGGTGCTTTAGACAACAAATGTGGTAACAACTTGTATTTAATGGGAAAGGTTAAAAACAAAACAACTCTCTTCACCTGTCTGTGGCTATTTTTGTCTCTTGTTTTCCCACTGAGATGACTTTGTATAATTTTCTTTTTTAAAATTCTAAATAAATAGTTGTGTGCTACAGGAAAACCATGTGTGCATTGTTCACAGCAGCAGCATCTTTATTTTAGGGGAGGGTCAGAATCACATGGTGAGTTTACAACACTATCTATTATACAGACTGACTTTACACCATAAGTTACTGCCACTTTGGTCCTACCTTGTCAGTGTAGACCAGCAATGCCACTGAAATAGTTGTGCCTTGTCTCATAAGGTGTTCAAAGCTGGAGAGCAGCAGGCAGTTGTGTAGGACAAGAGGTGAAAAACCTAGTCTCTCTCAGGAGCCCTTGAGAAGGTCAGTCATCAGCCACAATGGACAGGGCCCGCAGCTCACTCAGCTTGGCTTCATTCTCTTTCTCCCTCTGCTCATCTGTGAGGCCTGGCTCATCAATCTGCTCTGTCAGGTCTCCAAAGATCTTGTGCATTTCAGTGTAGTACACAACCTGGGGAGAGATGAGAGACTGTGTCAGTCACCCAGGGGTTGGTACACTGCCCTTTCCAGCTGCAAAAACATAACAGAATCTTCCCCTGTGCTTTACTGTCCTGTTCCAGGTGGTTGCAGCTCTGATGCTCACCTAGGGAGGACAAGGTAAAGCCTGTTTCTGCTGCGCTCCTCCAGTCAGATAGGCTGCCAGGGACACCAAATTCTATTAATATCTCTGATTGGGGGTTGGTGTATCAATCACTGGCTTTATCCTCACCTTGTGCCTATGGACACCCACAAGTGTCCTGACTAATTCAGCTGTAGCAAGTCTGTATGGTTTAGAGTCCCAATCTCCATCAGGATTCATCATCGCTCCTTTAGCCCAGATGCCCCTGATTTGTGAAAACATTGTACTGTATTCGACATCTTTTACTCATCCATGGGGAGAGCTAGAAGCACTTGTGAATTGTACCTCACACAATAGGGGGTTGTGAGGTAGGTGTAATAATCCCTTCCTCAACTGTGGGGTAAACTGAGGTAGTTAAGAGTCCTGACTCACAGTACCCTGGCCTAACCACTTCATCACACCACCCATCTGCAGCCAAAACCCTCACTAACCCACCATTCACATATCTGGTAATTACCTTCCTAAATTCCCCAGGCAATTTTAACTGGATATTTAAACAGCAGCCACAGAGATGGTTGCATTACAGTATGTACTGGTCAGAAAACACTTGGCCAGTCTCCAGCAAGCCCCTATGCTAAGTAAAAAAGCCCTGCCGGAATCCACTAGGGGGCTCCACACTCCAACTAGAGGATCAAGCAATGCCCCAGTATATACTCTCCCAAACAGGCCCGCCCGCCCCCCCCCCCCCCCCCCCCCCCCAACGCCTTGCCCCATGCAGACATACACTGCTGAGTAATGCTAATATGAGCCCACTACTCTGCACAGAAGGCTGTTGAAATGCACTGTGACAATCACCCTGCCACTCCTCATGTTTATACATCCCTCTGTGCATGTGTATGGCATGGCCCGCTTCAACATTCACAGCCTCGTTGGACGGATGCGAAGAAGTGACCAGCCCATGGCAATGCAGCAAACCGATGGGATCAGATCACACAAAAGTCAACATCCCCCATTATGCACACTGCTAACATCTGTTGCCAATTCAGCCGCGTGCAAAATGCCTACAGAGGCTAGCAGACTGCTATGAAGACATCAAGCGGCTGCGATGACGGTGAGCTTCTAAACAGCTCTACGGGCATGACAGCACCATCAGCTCACGTTACATAGGCCACCAGCTAAAATACAGGCGCCAGCACATTCACTAGAGGGAGCTCTGATCCTGGCGTCACACTTGTCATTGAAAAATAGCAAAGTTGGCAACTTGCACGCAGGCGTCGTTAACGCGATGGGAATTCTGCAGCAAAAAAGCAGCTTGTGAACACTGCAAGAGTCTGTCCTGTGTGGCGGCTGCTCTGCTTAGAAACCAAGGGACCACGTGCAAATCTGAATTAGTAACACAGGCCCTGATCCTGCAATGAGCCCCCACAGGAGTAGACCCCCCCCCCCCCCCCCCCCAAAAAAAAAAAAAGCCTCACTGAAGTCAATAAAGCTCTGAAATGGGTGCATGTATTGGCTTGTGCAGAGCTGACTGTAGGACCAGTTCCTGTAGTTGTCTCTCTCCCTCACTTGCACAGTCACACACACTTTTCGTGACATGTGACACACATGACAGGGTTGTCCCTGTGTTGGATTCAATGGTATCGCCCAGTTTTCCACAAGGCAGTGCTATGCTCCTACTTGCAGTGTTCCGAAATGAGCCGGGACAATGCCACGGCACTGTCTGTTGCATCACAAACAGGCACATAAAGACAAGGTACCTGCTCTGCGGAGCAGGTTTTCTTATAGGACAAACATCTGAAAAACAGCCACCCTACGTCCAATGTTTCTTTTCGCTCTGCACCTGCGCCCCCCGCAGCTCACAGCGCGAGCCTCTAGTTTTTCTGTTTTTTTCTAGCTCCAGATAGTATGAGCATAATTCCACTTGTCTGTTTTGCCAAACCAAGCTTTCTCGAGCCCCCATCACTAACATCTCACTGCTTTCAATCCTGCCTCTCTTGCTGAGAAATAGCACGACAACAGCCCATATTTATGTAGGTCCTACACCAAACAAGGGTTTTTGGCTCCTGCTGGCTGAATTGCAGCTGTTAACAAAAAAACCAAACCCTTCCCTCTCCAAACCCAACTCAATAATGCTGATGCCCAAATGAGGCTGTACCCATGATAAAAGCCCCATTTCGTTTCAAACGGCATTAGAAACATGGAAGGGAAAAGGCTCCTGTTTCCTAACTGGAAAATAAGTACAACGATGGTTTTCAAGCCAACCTTGGAGGGGAGGGTATATCTCTACCCAGCCTTAACGCAAGAGGTTTGACTCAGGAGCAGGGAATCCTAAGGATTCCCCCTCTCAGAGTTCTTAGCTGACTCCTCCCTGAGTAAGAGCAGTGTTCCCTTCGCTGGAACAGCCCTCTGTGGGTACGTCTACACTGAAAAGAGACACCTTCAGCAGCGAACCCCAGAGCCCGGGTCGACTGACATGGACTTGCAGGCTGCAGGGCAAAAATCAGAAGTGTAGACGTTCCCGCTCAGGCTGGAGCCTGGGCTCTGAGACCCTCCCTCCTTGCTGGGTTTCAGAGCCCAGGCTCCAGCCCAAGCGGGAACGGCTATTCTGAGCTCTGCAGCCCCGAGCCCAGTGCCACGGGTCCCTCTGCACTGATTCACTGCGGGGTGTGTCCTATCGACAGCTCCAAGGCTCTTGCCTAAAACAAAACAGAGAGAGGAACCCACTGGACCCTCCAGTCCCTAATGCTTGGGAGGAGACACTGCTGCTGGTTCTAGTTTCATTCAGAAAACGATGGCGTCTGCCCCTGTGTCAGCTGTGGGCCCATCCCGGGTCTCTAGAACGATCGCTACTATTCCATAGATGAGAACTAAAATAGAAATTCCACCGAGTAACTTGAAACCCTGCAAAGATAAATAAACTCAATGAGGCACGGAGGGAGAGATAACCCGGAAAGAACGCCGGCTGGATGAATGGGCCGGCCGAGCAGCCCATTACCATTCACATGCCTTTGAGCACGAGCTCATGCCCATTCAGCATGCAAACGAGGACAGGCCCAGAAACAGGGTAGGGAAAAGGGACGCTCTCTCCAGCCCTAGGCTCCCATTACAGGCTGGGAGGAAAACGACTCGCAAGCCTCTGCCTCAATGGCCCCAACGGGGACGCTGCAGTTCAGTGGTCACAGCAGTGAGTCAGGACTCCTGGGTTCTATTCCTGGCTCAGCACTGACTCACTAAGTTGCTTTGGGCAAGTCACCTCCCTTGTCAGATTACCGATCTGCAAGATGGGGAAATAACGCTCACCTCCTGCATGTGTCTGAAGTGCTTTGAGACGGAGGGTGCTATGGAAGGGGCAAGTAACCCTACCAAGGGGTGGCTGCGAATGACTCAGAGCTGCTGCTAACTCTCCACCCCCATCCCAGCAAAGGGCGTGACTGTCGGTGAGAACCCAGGGACAGGCCCAGATTTCTTTACAACTCCCTGTGCTCAGCGAGCTCCTAGAGGTGCCCCTTTGTCGCGGTTATTCCTTCATCGTGGGGGAATAAATTCCCCATCCCAGCAACCTCAGGGGAAAGGGACAAGAGAAGAAGGCGTGTGAGCACTAGACACCTGAGGAGTCTTTGCACAGGCATGGAACAGAGCCATGTATTAATGGCCTCTGGAGAAGGGAAAGATCTCTAGGTCCTGCAGTCCCAGCTGCCAGGCAAAGCAAGGGAAAAGAGCAAGCTTGGGAACACGCAACCGCATGCTCCTCGGTGCCTGCCCAGCCAGCACTGTCACTAGATTGCCAACACCGATGCGCAGCAGGAACCAACAGCTTATTCTCGGCTTTCAACCTCGTTGCTCCTTTATAGCTGGGCCATCACAGAGCCCCTCTGCCGCCGGCTTACGCTCAGGGGGATGCGGAGCAGGACTGACACCTCACTGCCCTCCAGACGGGGTCCGGAAAAGCCCTCTCTCCTCCTCCCCACCCACCTCCCAAGAAGCGTCGAACCCAGCGGAGGCGGAGCAGGGTTGGCTCTAGCTTCATGGGCAAAAGCAATTGGCAAACAGAAACCAAGGCCAAAAATTCTCAAGGAAAGGCTTCCAGCAGAGGGTCTTGCAAGCCAGCCCAGCCCACGCGTCATGTCAGAGTCACAGACACAGCAAAGGGACAGGCCGTGGCTCCTGTGGGGCGGGGCACACAAGTGCCAGCACAGGAGCAACCTGGGTTTGTGTTGGGCACCTTGAAAGAAGTTTCAAAATGTGTTTCACGCCAGGATCACGTGTTCTTGAGATGGGGAGGGGAAGGGAGGGCACAGGAACCGTTTGGTTTCGTACAGCCGTATAAGGTCATTCATGCCTCACGGAGCACAGGCATCCAACCCCCTTAAGAGCAGAGGGCAGCAACCAACTGGCACACAGCACAATAGGAGAAAGGGAAACACTAGGCCAGGGCAAGGCCCCGCCCTTAGGAAACTGCCAGGGGATGGTTCATGTGTATGTAGAGCAGACACCGCTCAGGGTTTCAAGGCCTCAACCAAAAGATCTGCCGCAGAGAACTTCCTGGGACTGTTTATCTACCTCAGAAGGGCCGCGTCAACCCTGCTGTGGCTCCGGGGAGCCTCGTCCTTTCAGCCCTGACGCTCGGCGCTGGAGCCCTCTCCTCCAGCATGACTCAGACAGAACAGCGTCCCTGGTCTCTAACGGAGGGACATTAGGGTGATCCATGCCATATCACAGGTGAATCAGTCTGTGGACAAGTGGCTTTCGGGTATGCAGAGGCCCAAGTTCAGAGGTGAGTCTGAACTGGTGTTATTTATGCCTTCTTCCGGTCCCCTTAATGTGCCTCTTACACTGCTTATTTGGACTTTTACAACTACCTTACACATCAGCTCCATCTCTGGCCCACTGAGTCTACTGTAGCGACTGACATGGTGGTCCAGGGGCACAGCGCTTCTCTGAGACGCCAAAAATCACAAGTTCAAATCCCAGGAAGAACCTACAACGATGAACCTGTGCGGATGTGTGTCAGTTTTCCCCACACTCTATGACCTCTAGGATGTCAGTTTAACCGATGATAACGGTCTCTTCTGGCCTTAAAATCGATGGCAGAGAGAAGACTGGCAGCAAACGCAACCAACAGGAGAGGGTGGGAAGGTGTACCTTATGGCAGGCCTTCCCTGTATCTAACTCTCACCTTCCTCCAGATCTGTGTAAGTTACACCAATTTCACTTCCCCAAAGAACTGGTAAGTGGGCGTAGCTAGGTCTAGGGGAGTGTGAACACGGCCATCTAAGTTACACCACCTTACTCATCACCCCAACCGATGCCTGCCTGGTGTGCGTTCGTCCTGCCCATCAACCACGCTCGTCTCCCCTATCTGGAGTCACACCTAGAGAACTTGTATGCCTGCTCAGAAGGGGAAGAGGGTTTGTTCTGCCCCATCAGGCTAGCCAGCTGCACGGGGAAAAGCTGCTGCACAGAGGAAACCTAAACTGCTCCTCGCCTTCCTCATTCCCTCTCTCTACAAGAGGAGGACCCCGCAAGTTTGGGCAACGATTTATGGCCCTTCCTCATAAGGGAGGTGTGGGGGAAAGGACCTTGTCCAGAGGGACTCACATGAACAAGTCCCTGAATCAAACTACATCATCTTCTTTTGGACACTGATCACACGACTCCCCTGGGGAAGGGGAGGGATTTGAGTTATGACATTCCTACCGCCAAAAACTAATCGACATTACCTCCTGCCCAGCACCACATCCCTACACAGGGGCCAAAGCTGAGATTCCCATTCTCTCTCACTTGTGCCAACAGGGAGATCGGGACAGCGGAAACCACAAAACCCTTGAGGATTATGAGAGAGATGTAAAAAGCCACCAGCCACTCAGAGACCATCCAAAATGGGGCTTTTCTCAGCGCACTTCAGCCGGGACCTTCAGCACCTCATAATATTCCAATTGTGCTGCTTCCCCTAGTTATGCTGATGTCATCAGTCGTGAGCTACAGCATTCATCAGCTACGTAGAAAACAAGGACTGGAGACCAGGCAGTGACTTAATACCCTTATCCTTTATGACCACAGCTCAGGACCCCAAATGCAGAGGGCCAAGGTATTCAGATCAACGAGCCACCCAGCCCCACAATCTCACCTGTTTTGGAGGGGGGGGGGGGCGCTTTGCTGATTGACTTGAATAGGATTGTAGGATGGGGCCCTAAATAAACATCATGAATGTTTTGCTCAGGACCTTCTGCCGAAGCGAAGCACCAGATCTGGGCAACACTTTATGATGCAGAAAGGGTGCAAAGTTCACTTCAAGCCGTTCTTCCTGCATGGCATTCAACCACCATAGAACCATATCAGCTTCTAGTAGAAACCAACTCAATCTTCTGCCAGGTAAAGGGTCAGGCAACCTCTCTGCCTTGTGCCCAACTTGCTTCCATGATAAGCCCAAAGTTCAGGATCGATGTTGCTCAGCTATCACTTCCTTTCCCCGCACTCATACCTCCCAGCGTTTTAAGGGATTATTGCAAACCCCACGAGAGATGTAGCACGCAGACAGAGAAGTCAATGGGATCAATATCTATTCAATTGGATGGTGTGTTAGTCTTAGGGACTCATATGCTGGTGAGATCAACCGTTCACCTAAATAACATCTGAAAGAGTCTGTGCTCCAGAGAGGAGCACAAGCTAATGAACATTGACATGAGGGCAGCCAGGGTAGGGGGAGATTTCACTATGGTCTCACCTGAGCACGGATCAATGATTCAAAGCTGGGCTCGAAGTAGTCAATGCGGCTGCTGTAGAACTTGGGCATCTCCTCCAGAAGCTGCTTGTTTTTGGCTTCAAAGTCCTCCTTCACCGGCCTCAGCTCCTCACGGGCCTGGGGAATGAGAGAGGGGGCTGCTCAGCTGCCTTAAAAATCCCCTTTCCCCAAACAAGCCGATGTATGAACTTCCAGGAAGCTGGCTTAGGACAGTGGTTTTTCACACTAGGGCCCAAGAAGATCTCGATAAGGGCACATTCTGAGGACCAACCTGTGGGTTTGGGGGATGGTTAGGCCATGACTGAATCTCTCCCATAAAGAGATCCACAGGTAGGTCGCTGAAAGGCAGTAAGGACTCTAACACCACCGTGGCAAGCTCCTTGTATCTGCCACATGCACAACTCAACTGACTGAGTGAGTGGGCACCAACTATTACGAGCTTTGCTTAGCCAGTCTCCTCAATGTTGTACTATAAATATGCATCAAAGTTGCTTTTCTATGAGCAGTAAGGTACAGATGACCTGCTGGGAGACATAATAAAATAGTTCCTTCTCCTGCCTCACAAAGAGAAATGAATGCTATATACCAGGGCCCGCAAAAAAGCCTGGAGTCTGAAACCAAACAGAGCTCTACAGAGCAAACCCAGAATGTGACACAAGATCCTCTAACTAGCAGCCTTAGGACAATGTTAGCAAGCACTGTAGTTTCTCTGTTGGCTGCAGCCCTGTGGTCAGATGGTGTCTCACTAGGACATTTGCAGATCTCTCTCTCGCTGGGATAACTGAAAAGTTCTGAAGGACCCTACAGCCTGCGCCATACTAGGGGCCCGTGCCGGTGCTATGACCCCATTTTCAGAGAGGAGGCGTGACTTGGCCAGCAAAGCAACTTTGCTATGCTGCTGGAAGTAAGGGTGAGTAGTGGCGACTCCAAGCTGAGCTAAGGCTTGGCTCTCGGACCTGCTAGCGCCGCTGGGCTGATGCCGAGACTGATGGTCTTTTGTCTGCCCTCAGGATTTGCTCCCCTAACGCTATGCCCTCCGAGAATTTGTCAGGTCAACTCCAGGGGAGTCTCTCCTGTCTTTGCACTTTGCCTGTGACCTTTAGTTTGGAGAGTCCTATTGGCGATCTTTAAACAGAAGCGTGGGGAGAAAGGGAAATGTCTCTGAGAAGGGGTGGAAAAGGGCAGGAGGGGGTGGGTGCTGAAACATTAGACAAGTTCAAGTCTGCCACTTAATCCTGGTGCAATTCCAAAGGGAGGGGGGTGTGGGCTAGCAGTGAGATTCCACATGCTGGTCCTGCTCTGGCGGTGTCTAATCCTATGGACAGATTGGTGTTAAGACAGGTTCCGGGCCTTTGTTGGGAAAGAGCGCTAGAGATATGGAGCAGGCATAACTTCCGGCTAGTAAGGTCTTAAAATGACACCAGGCTCGAAAGGGGCAAATGCATTGTCTGACACCAATCCAGCTACGCAAACTGAGGCTGAGAGAGTTCCAACTCACGAGAGAGGAGGGAAAGGAGGGTTAATTCAGGAAGCTTCCTGCATCCAAAAATTGAGGGCTTGGGTAAACTGCTCTAAAAGGCCCAAGGTATATTTCAGGCTGGATGGAAATACCTTATGAGGCTATGCTAACTCCTTACCAAATATCTGGATCTCTCTTGAATAGCCTGGCTTTTGGTCCTCTCCAACAGCAGCTCTGGCTATCCCAGGTGTCCAAGCTCAGACTTGATTATATTTCAGATTTTTGTGGGGAAAAAATTAGATCATACCAGAAGTTCATTAGGAAAAAAATAAAACCGACTTAATCACCAGGACAAAAGAACTCCCATTTTTCCAGCCATAGCTTTAGTCACTGAGGCTGAGCAGCATAAGCTGCTTACTACAAAGTCTGAATTCTCTTTTGTTAACGCTGATAGGGCTGTTCTTTAACACAATACTTAATTTGGTGGGGAAAGTGATCAAAACGGTGTGTTCTTTGACTCTGATGAAGGCGACTATTCCTTAGAGGTTTCAAGCGAACGTTTTGTAGAAATGACAGATTTTACTGGGAATGTTGGTGAAGATTTAGTAAAAACAAAACCCAAAAACTTTGCTCGAATTTCAGAAAGACGTAAGAATTTGGTGAGGTTTCATGTTAATCAGTTATTGCAATTTTGTGAGACTAAGCTTTGTATCAGGTGGCAAAGGTGCAGAATTTTATGATTTTTTTAATAGCTGTTTAGTCAAATTCTGAAGTTCAGGGGAATGCTGTCTACTAATGTGCTCTTACAGTTATCTCCAGTTTTTGTGGGCTTTAGTTTGGAAAGGACATTCTGTTTGGTCTTAGACTGAGTGTTCTTAATTTATGTGGATTTACCCAGCGTCGCGCATGTCAATTTAATATTGAAAAAATAATGGCACATTGCCCCGAAACGCTGAATAAATTAGCCTATACTTTAGGGAATTTAGATACAGATCTTAGATACTGAAAGACAAAAGATCATTCAGTCCATTTCCCTGCTGAGGTAAGGTTGTACCCAAGTGTCCATTTACAAGGGATTTCCCCCGTCTAGTTTTAAATGTTCCAAGCAATGGTGTTCCGATCATTTCCCTTGCGAGTCTATTCCATAGCTTAATAGATCTTCGATGCCTAGATTTTCTCTGTCTTAATTTCGCCACCCTATTCCCAGTTACTGTACTAAATAATTCGGCGCTTACACCTTTCAACAATACTTGCCATGTCAGGACGAAACATACGTAAGGGAAATTGTAGTGTGCCACCCTGCATGCAGGGGGTGCCCTAACATTCTCTCCAGAGCTTTTCAACCCCTTCAGTAAGTGCCCATCTCCCAGCTCTGTACCTGGTGTAGCTTGGCAAGGATGGGGCCGGTCTTCTCCTTCTCTTCATATTTTTCCACCTTGGACTGCAGCCGCTTGTAGTCTTGCAGAGTCTGCTCACGTCTCTTCACTGCCATGTTCAGGCTGGGGAAGACGCTGCTGAACCTGCAGGGGTTCAAAGAATAAAACCCCTGTGAATGCTGTGGCATGGCTGGACTCATCTTAGAGACATATCTGCTTGGCCAAACTCCCAGCTAAGAGCCTGTTAATTCAAGGTGCTCAGGCAGAATTCTGTATGACACTAGGAGTGGGCGTTAGCACCTGTCCTCGGATTACTGGTAGGGCAGAGGCAGGGGTGAGGCAAGTGCCCTTATGGCCCGATCCAACCCCCAATGACTTTAATAGGAATCGGATCAGGTCCATAATCTGCACGAGTCTTTCCACAGAACAAGACACGAGGTTACACTACAGACCGTATTTATCCTCTTGGAGCGTCCAGCAGATGCATCATGGGTTCTATGCCTTTAGTGTCTAAACTGTATTTCATGTTAACAGTCTGCAAACATCTGACAGATGAAAACATTAAGTGGGGAGAGGAATTCCATGGGGAGTTGCAAGGGGGTCTGATTAGAAGTAAGGGAACCGTATTGAACAAATGGAAATGTAGGCTGAATATCAGTCAGCATTTCTTAACAGTGAAAGCTCTTAGCCTCCCAAGGAATGGGGTGGAAGCCCCAGAGCTCGGGATATTTAAAATTAGACAGGGAAAAATGCCAACATGGAACATTTTTGCTCTGGCTGCTGGAGTGGGTACAAACTAATGTCTATGACGCGATTAAAGACATAGGGGAAGGAGAAAGATAAGAGCTGCTGGCTCAGCAATGAGCAGGATGATTCAGCAACACGTAGCTGTCCCTTTTCTCCTCTCTCGTCCACTAGAAACTGGGCTCTCCTTAGCCAAGAGACTGCTATTAACACAGCCCAAGAAGGGAGAGCCCTAATACTAAGGGAGACAGAGACAGTCCTCAGCATTTCCCTGGGGGGAAGAGAAAAGCATGAACAAAGGCCTGGGGCCACAGAGGAGCTAGTCCTGAGGGATCCCAGTGGCCCGGGCACTGCCTTGCAGTTTCTCCACTGCTTGGAAAAATTATATGAGCCACATGTTGCTCTTAAACCAGGGCACGGGATCATTAGCCAGTCTTCCTGGGACACAAGCACTAGTTCATGACCGAGGAGGAGGAGGGTTGCCAAGAAAAAAAGAGGAACAGGAAAGAAATCACAAGGAATGCAGAAAGCGCCCTTTTCTCTCTCCTGACTTGTGCTGGCTAGCACTCGGGGCACAATCCCGTGAGGTGCTGAGCATCTCCAATGATTCCACAGGGGTGAAACATCTTGCAGGATTAGGCTGCAATTGATGAAACAGAAAGAAACCCTGATCCCCTCTTTTGTGGATGTGGAAGAGCTCCATTTTGCTACTTCCTAATGTGAATAATTTGTTCACACCTATCCCACTTCCTGCACAGAGAATGGAAGAACAAAGGAGGTTTGTCTAGGTGCTCAATACTCACCAAAACATTGCTTATGAAAAAGATATTCCCGGCAGCTTTCGTGGCATTTCCCACTAGAGTGAGTGTGATGCAATCCACACTCCCAACACCCCCTCATCCCTCTGGCCCCCGAGTCTTTTCGCTAACATGAACCCTGCACTGTGTGGATTTAAAGACACACTACTCCTTTTACTGGGCTGATCTTACTCTTTAATTACAAAGGGACTACCCTTCTTTCCCTTTCAGAGAGGGATACGGTCAACTTAATTTAGATCCAGAATTTAGAATCTGTTAATCAAAACGAAGAGTGAAACAAAACCTAGAAATGTGTTTATTATAAACTTCCCTGGGCATTGCGAGACTGAATTAACTCATGTTTGTAAGATGCCTGGAGTCCCAGCTGATGGGGGGTGCTACTAAAAGGGAAAGTTAGCATTACAATCATTATTTTGTTAATATAAATTAGGCAGTTGCCTGCAATAACAAGGGAATGGATCCAAGATGGCCCTTTCCAGTCTTCTGTTCCCATGTCAAGGTTTTTTTGGTTTTTTTAAAATTTAAAGATACATCAACTACTTAAAATCTAGTCGGTTTCACACACCTCCTTAGAAGCAGTTAAGAGGCCCCCACTTGTCTCTGAGCCCTCCTGCCGAGACTGGTGATTTTACAGTCACATTTTCCTATTTTTTAAAAATGTTTTTTCTCTCCTGCTACTGCAGTGTTACAGAGCCACACAACAACGTGGGAAGCGGGCTGTCTACACAAGGGAGGGGATAAAGAAACTAACCCTACACAAAGTGCTGTTCTATGCTTAAAGCGCAGAAATTGACAGAGGAGAGAAAAATACTATTCCCCCACTCATCTTATTAATTTCTAATCACCCGAGGTGTCATTCGCAACAACGTTCAGACAGATGTGAAAGTTTTAAGCGGACGGTGACCCTTTAAATATTGTCCTGCATAGTTGTGAACCCAATGACAACAATCTTGTGCCAGTGCCTGAGAATTAAAAAGAGAGGGTGGCTTGCTGTGAAATTAACCGGTCTAGTTTCACTGTCCTGACCAAGTGAGTTGCAAAACATAAGGAAACAGCAGTGACAGGAAGTCAATGAGACTGCGAACATTTTTCAGGATTAATGATCTACGGGAAGGGAGTTTTTAACTCTGAATTTACCTTATTAGTGTCTCTTTAACACTGCGTTCCAGCTAACACGGTGCACCATCTCTCTTATCGTAACCACATTTGTTCTGCGGAAATTTAGTACCGGGTTTACCTCTCACAAATAATAGATCAAATTCTAAGCATTTTGTGAACCTGACTCCTCTACAGTCCATCCAAAATGCTACTGCCACAACCATCTCTCTAGCCCATTGCTTCACCATGACACATCCTCTGTATGAGGCTCTTGGCTGGATCAACACTGTACCGAAGAGCAAATTCACACATCTTGCCGTCCAGGTTTTATCTCACCCAGCCCCTGCCTACCACTTGAACTTTCTCTCCTTTCATATTCCCTCCCAGGCTCCCTGATTTTACCAGTGATGCCAAACTCGGTATCCTCCTCCCACAACTGACTCCTCACCTTCTTCCATGCTGCCCCTTATACTTGGCATCCCCTCCCTGAGTCTGTTGGCCAAGCCATGTCACTTGCACGATTTAAATCCCTCCTGAAGGCTCACTTCTGCTACCTCACCTAGGCAAGGTAAGGGGAAATAAATAGAATTATTGGCACCGCCAGGCTGTGCCTATGCCTTATTGAGTTGCTTCATCTCCTGATCACTGTCACCTTTCTCACCTCCTTCCCCTTCTAGCCCTCACTCTACCCAAAATCACAGGTGCAATTTGACTTTTATATTGGGGGGGGGGGCAGCTCCAGTCAAGCCAATGTGGCTGCGCATTCGGGGGGAGGGGGGGATTTCATGCCTGCCAAAGGCTTGCAGGTTTTTTTTAGGGGGGAGAGGGGGAACACCCCCGTCCCTCCCCAAACTACGCCTGTGCCCCAAAATCTCCCTTACTTCTGCTCATCAGTGCCAGTCCACATGCAATCTAATATCAGCCGCCTTTGGGTCAGCTGTCAACGGAGTTAAGGAGATCTCCTCCTACTCTCGGAGACATCCCTTGCTTTTCATCTGTCCCCTTGGCTGCTTTCACCATTGGAGAGAAGCAGGGAGGTTTATTAGTCTGGGAGTCACTGTTGTAATCCTGGCTCTAACACTCATTCCCTTTGACAAGTCACAACTGCCCCGCCTCAGCTTTCCCCATCTATAAGATAAGGGTAATAATTCAGATCTTCGCTTTTAGGCTAAACTTGATGAAATGTCTCTGAAGCAACAGCACAAGAATGGGTTTTTTATAATGCAGACACACACAAAAAATACCCAAGAGGTTCAAATTCTGAAGCATTGAAAACTGCTGAAAGGTGCCCAAAAGCTGTGTTTTGTAAAGCAATCTGAAGGTGAAAAGCACTATGCAAATGCGAACTACAACCTGGGTAGAAAGCTGAAGTCTCCCCACCCCGCCCCCGTCCCTCTCCTATTGTCATCGACTGTGGGGATGCGCTGCTAAACAATAGCCCCACTGCAAGTCCCACCAGCAGCACACCCAGGGTGGGAGCTCTGTGCCCCAGACTGAAGGAGTACTAGCACCATGCTATCAAAATCCATATCGCCCATAGCGATGCAGCCAGGTGCCAACAATTATGCAGGCTACAGGAATATTCATATTAGCACCAATGTTTTGTGAATTAAGAAATGTCTGAATGAACATTTAAGTAAGAAACCAACAGAGAATATGGCTGAAAGTGACAGAAGAGGCAGCCAACTAGGAGATGGAGGAAAGACCCACAGTTGACCGTATTAAGCTGGTTTACAGAACTGAAATGAAGCTTTGTGGTAAAAATGAAACCACCCTCCCTCCTAACTTTCAGTGGACTTCAATCATGCACACAAATGGCTGACTAGCAGAGAACGTGCTCCTACGAAACTGGCCACTGTACCTCCACAGGGCACTGGATAACTTGCTGTTCATAAACTATATGGTCAGTTTTACAGGCTAAAACCAACAAATCCATCATGAAAACAGTTTCAATAGTACTGCAACATTTATCCTTCTGTTATGTCTTTCTTACAGGCTAGTACAGGTGAGCGGATTTTATACTCACCTGTACTGAAACACCTATGGACCAGCAAGGGGTAAATGAGCAAAAAGGAAAATCCCAATTCATGAATTTAATTGTGTTTGATAGATTTAGATGCATGAACCATGTCAAAGGATTTAGCCTTGGAAACAGAAGCCAGGCTTGCTTTGCAGCTCTGACCACTTAGCTCTCTGCGTGTTTAATATTATTTATTTATACTGGGGCTACACTCAATATGTGCTACGTGAGGGAGACAAAGGCCTTGCTCTGAAGCACTTACAGTCTAAAAAGACAAAGCCCAGAAGAGTTGGGGAACGGGATACAAGGACCGTTAGTGTTTAATATTCCTGGCTCAGATGGCAAAATACCAGCTGGTGTTATCATGATCCCGATCGCTAGGTATAACTCAAAAATAGACATCGATGCATGGTGGGTTAGTGCAGGGGCGGCACTGCGTCTTTCATGCTTAACTATGTACCCACCTGATTACGCTTCCCACTCTGCCCAAAAGTCCACAGGGTGACACAGACTATCACAAACCACAGTCACTGCAAAGCTGCTGTTCCAGTGCTCACAAGCGCCCACAATGTCACCACCAACATACTGTACCATCAAGACAACCGCTAGTCAGAACAACAGCCTACAGAGACCACCCATAAGGACAGAGCCCCGGGCCTTAGGTTATCCTGTCCTGCAAACACCGAAAGCAACTGTGCCTTGTATGGCTGATTCTTTGCATCCACTATTCCTTTATCTCATTATGGAGATGGGTCTGGGGCATTAATAACCTCATATCGCCCTCTGCAACCTGAAAAAGTCATCAGCAAGCACAAGGTCATTCTTCCATCCAGCTGGTCACATGCAGATCAGATGCTGCTACTCTGAGATTGCTTTTTATAGTCAGTTTCACACAGGGTTTGCCATTATATTTAAATGTCGTATCAGCTAACAGAGTGGCTCCCACTGGGACTGGCTGCAGAGGCCCCTCGTTCCATGGGCATGGGGGAAATATTTAAATATTTAGCTGCTATGTAGATAAGCAAAGAAACACACGTATTAAAAGGGCTGGATAAATAGGAATCTGAATGAACACAAGAGATCTGCACAGAGAAAACTAGACAGGTCAAGGGAATGTATAAACCATCATGACCTTCCCAAATTAAAGGCCCCGTGTACTCTGTGGTAGGATGGCCATGAATTCGGTGGCTTTTTGGTGCACCAGACTGCAAATTCTGCAGCAGCTTCACTCAAATTAAATGGTCGCTATTTTAAATGAATTTGAGATGAAAAGGAATAAGACAATCAGTACAGTGGCCCCTGTTTTTATTGGGATATATTACAATTTAATTGATTTTAGGATCCTGAAGGAGGCAAGGGCCGGATGGCTCAGGAGGGTGGTAATGGAACATGGAGCCTTTCAGCTCTAAGTTAGGGGGTGGCCTCTGTGCTATTAGTTTGGTGGGTCCCAGTCACGTTGCCAGCGGACAGGGGTCTCCAGTGCAAAGCCCACATTGCCACCGACTGCCTCCTGCTCGGTAGTCTCAGCAGAAATGCCAGGACTGAATGGGCCGGGGGATGGAATTCCCCTCGCCCCCGGTTCACACTGAAGCACTGCAGTGGGGAAAGCTCACACTCCAGCTGCCCTTTGCTGTACTTGCGATGAGGCTAGACAGAAGCCTTCAGACTCCAGGGCTGCCAGTCTAGCATTTGGCCCCAGTGCTATGTTCACATGCACACACTTGTGGCTTTAAAAAAAAATCCTGACCATTTTTAAGGCAGTCATTGTCATAAAGAGGAAAACAGCATTGACAGTATCACTGCCTACGGACACCCAAGATATATGCACTCTACGAACAGGATGCATGGTGAACTTGGAACATATGTCCAGGAGATGGAATACAGTCACTTGTCAGTGACGAAGGACTTTACAGAGCACAGCCATCAATTTGCAGCATTTCTCTAGAAAAGCATCATAGTGAGCAAAGGGCTGGAGTCCAGACACTCTCGAGTTCTAAGCCCATCACTGACACTGTCTCTTTCTGTGGCCTCAGGCAACTCACTTGTCCTTCAAATCCTCCCTTAAGACTCCTCTCTGCCATGATGCCTGCAAAACCCAGCCGGTTGGTCATGGCTAAGCAGGTGACAAGCTGGGACTGTTGCTCCTCCTCTCTTTCTTTCCTTTTCTTACCTCCACCCTCAACTATAATCCCTGCAACTAACAACGCTGAGCCAATTCTACATCATATTCAATTGCCTTGTATGCTGCATTCCCTACTCTCTGGCTGTTGGGGTCTTTAGATTGTAGGCACAATGGGGCCTCAGTCCCATCGGGAGCCTTTGAGTGCTACCACCTATAAGAATATCTGTGCCTTAGTTTCCTCACCTGTAATGTTGGAATGACGCCTATCCACCTCCCTGGGTGGAGTTTGGAGGATTCATGTCAGAAACGTACTTGGAAAATGTACAGAGTTATGACAGCATTATACATTACCCTTTCCATAGGCTCCTCAACATGTTTTTCGGATAATGCTCAAAGATGTATGTTTAACAAGGGCTCTCTCCACCATGACCCATTGTGCTTAGTACTAGGATAGCACTTTACGCCTTGAAAGCACCGCACAGGACATCAACTAATTAGCATGTAACCATTCACATCCTATGAACCCACTAAAGCAGAAAATACTCATTCGGCTCTGAAACGTGGCGTGCAAGATCTCAGACAAGGACCTGCGACAATGTTTCCACTTAAAGTTAGATCTGTTTTTAAAACAAGGTGGCTTGACTTTTTGTGCCCCTCGTATTCAACCCACCTTGGATTTAACAAAGTGAGATTTTGTAGCCCACAATGGAGGGGCATCATGCTTCAGAGTGCTTTAATAAAATAGCTCCAGCACGGAAGAGGCAGTTACTGTGTAGGCATGGCAACTACTGTCTCATAAGGACATGGATGGATTATATGCTGTATTTTGGGGTGCGGGGGTTATTGGACTCCGCAAGCTGCCATCATCACAGTGCCTCATGCCAGCTCCAGACAATCATGACAAACTGCAGATTCAAGCTCCCCAATCAAAAGAACAGAAATCTATATTCAAACAACATGGAAAGGGATGAGCCCTCAAAACCAAGGAAGTCCAGGGTTAAAGCTGGGATGCCATGGTTTGATGCTCCACGCCCCGGGGGTTTAAAATATCTTACTCAATGCTGACGTTTCAGCGTTCAACTTTCAGTTTCCCAGGGTAGGTGTTATGGGCTTCAATCAGGTCCTGAGAGCTGTTTTATGAAAGGCTATCAACCAAACTGAGGACCAATGAGATCTGCACCCGTTTACACGACGGCTGAATTTTTCCATAGTGCATTGATAATCATCAGTAAACTATTCACAGGAATGATAGTTTTTGGAAGTTTGCCGTAGTGTCCGAGGATCTCCTGGGAGGCGACAGCATTGTCTCAGTTGTTAGGAATGCTCTCATTTCAGGTCAGATCCTGAGAAGCTCTGAGCACCCACAGACATGTGCAAGTTGTGACTGCTCAGCACCTCGCAGGAACAGCCCTTACTGCTCTGTGCATTCCCACAGGTAGGTAGCGAGGCACATGGTTTAATTTTATATTGCAAGGGTAATCAGGTAAAAAAAGGCAACATGCACCTTCACTGGGCAGGGGGTGGATCGGGTTGAGGAAACTGCATTTCTATGGAAATTCTCTCATTACAACAGGACTTCTAGACGTACACTGAAAGGTATGGTGCATGCTAGGTATTTTCCTTCCCAGTTAAGGTTGTCCCTCATTTTTCTCCCTCTTTACTGGAGTGAGCTGTATGTGGAAGCAGGCTCTCAAGCCAAATGCCCTGGGTGGTAAATAGATGTGAAGGACAGATGAAAGATATGGCTCCTGTTACTGCAGTGGGGTAAGGCACAGGACAGTGAGTCAGGAAACCTGAGTTTTGTTCCCAGCTTTGCTACTAAATCGCTATGTGGCCTTGAGTAAGTCACATAACCTCTCTCTGCCTCAGTTTCCCACATCTATGAGAATCACGATACCTACTTTGCAAAGTGCTTTGAGATCTACAGATGACAAGTCTTGTAGACGTGTTCAGTACTAGTCATAAATCCAATACCATTATTCCTCCACATACACATGCCATTGTACAGGCGAAAGATGTTTTGACAGCCACAAACAAAAACCCCACGGATTCTAGCATGATCCATTTTTAAAAAAATACTTGGTGAAATAATGAAGCCGACTAAGTGGGTCTCACTTTGGTGGGTATGTTGCTGAAAACAGGCAGCAGAGGGGAGACTGAGCTGAGCTTTTAGAGAAGTGCCTAGCTCACCCCGGCTTCCCAGGGCTGCAGATTCCTGCTTATAGAGTAAGCTGCCATTGCTTTCTGTCACCTCTTAGGAAATGTGGTTGTGGGGGATTCCTAAAAAGAATAGGTGAGGGTAGATACATAGGGATAACTAAAAGAAAATACAAATAATAGTCGCCCCACCACTGGGGAAAATGTACCAATGAAACTCCTTTTAGGATGACATTTTAGCCTCAGAAAAAAAAAATCCAGACTTTAGAAGATTCTCTGAATTATAAATAATGTTGCCATTTCATTTCTATGCTGTAGCCTCCCTTCAGCTTCCCATAATTAAAGGATGGGGATTGAGAGACACTACCACGGATGATAAAAGCACCATCAGAATTCCCACCACTGCCGGATTCATTAGCTAGTCACCCTAACTGACAAGTCTGTTACTTGAAAATTGCAGACTTCTCTCCCTCTCTGGTTGTGACATGGTGTCTGCGACAGAGATCCGTTAGCGCCAGGGCTCTGCACGCCTGGAGTTACAGCGCTAATAGGAGGGGAGGAGACTGTGCTGGCCTGCATGTGGACAGGTGCGCATCAGTTGGGCGGTGTCTTGAGGGCTGGCAGGAATTGTGTGTGCAGGGCAGATCTGCTGCAACAGGGAAAGGGATGTTCACAGGACACACGGGAAGAAGCAAGCAGTTATATCTCGAAGCTCAGGACAGCAGACGAGTAGTAGAGAGGGCCCAAGTCTGTTCCCTCTGTCAATCTCTCAGCAAGTTATAACCATTCAGATGATCATCAGCACCAAGGTCAGCTAGCAATCTGCCTTCTCCCTCCTAAATGCCTCCTCTTTCTCTGTCTCCCCTTCCCATGTTCGTGCCGACCCTTGTACCTTCTTGGAGACAGTACAGACTAGTGGACGAAGCGTGAGACAGGGGAAAACAGGACGCCTTGGTTCTATTCCTAGCTCTTCCACTGACGTGCTGAGTGGCCTCTGGCAAGTCACATCTCTTCTCTATTTCTCCTCTCACAGGCAGGTTGTGGGGATTAAGATTGGTTCAGTGCTTTGAAAATGCAAAGAGCTGTGTAAGTGCTAAGTATTGTCATTATCTTCTACAGCAAACGACCTCCTTCTCTTTATTCAAATCCCTCCTTAAAACACACTCCCTCCTGAAAAGCATTTCAGCGATGAACCTTCAGAGCGATCTGCAGCGCTTCTCAATGCTACTGCCTGTGTCTGATCCAGGTTGTAAGAGATCTGGGGAGAGGGGGGCCCAGTTCTGCTCTCAGTGTAAATCCAGAGCCACCCCACGGAGGTCAGTGGAGAGATCAGGATTGACACCAGTGATAGCTGAGATCAGAACCTGGTGGGGTGTTTTTATGTTTGCACAGCGTGGAGCACGCTGATGGCCTACAATAAAAAAGAACGAGCCGGATCTTCAATGGGCAATCTGACGGCGTCGGGGAAAGAAAAGGGGAATGAGGAGGAAAAGAAGGTTATAAGGGAAAGGAAGGACAGGAATCAGGAGGAGAGAAAACAGTAACTAAGCTTGAAAAGGAGAAGGAAAAACCTGGGAGTAAGAAAGAAATGGGGAGGAAGTTTAAAGACCGAGGGAGGGATAGCTCAGAGCTAGGCCAAAGCACTTGGGCTATGTTCAGGAATGCCTGCCATTCCGCAATCAGTGCCCACACGTCCGTTGCGGGCCCATCCACCCACCAGGAATGGGAAATTAAAACCATCCCTTCCGACTACAGCAAAAAGCAACAGAAAAATAAGACGACAGTTCAAACTGGAGAGAGCTGAGGATTAAGGCTAAGAGCCCCGAGATGAGGGAGGATGCACAGGGGGGCGAGGCAGCCATGTGGCTTGCTTTGTGTATGAAATCCTCATTAGAGGCCTGTAAGGACATGAAAGCGGCTTTTCCTGTTTCCGGTCCCCAGCGCCCCCAAGGGACCCTTACGGCTGGTTATCTGCTTTCACTGTCAGAGAAGGAAGTGCAGATTGAGGCTGTACACTAACGGCAGGGTTTTATGTGGTTACAGGGAAAAAAGGAGATCACACAGCATGTGTGCAAGCAAGCTGAGGAGGCAGAGACTAAGCAGTGCCACTGCTATTTGGGGGGGCTCTGGCCAGCTGATAGGGAGAGGCATGGGCTCTGCTCTGATGGAGCTATTCCTCCAGACAGTGGACCCCCGTGCTAAGGACAGGCAGCAGGGATTTTAGACGCTCACTCCCATTTTTTCAGCCCTTATGGAAACCGGCCAGGGGTCTCACTTGCATGCTGATATCATTTAGTTTATACATCAATCTGCGGTGGGAGGCATTCTACTTATGGGAATTTTGAGTTCTCCTGACATTAAGACCGAGCACAAACTGGCCACACATGGAGGTAGCATCACCTGCACTACCTATCCCAAAGCACCTTAGTCGTGGCCTGCTTTACTCCCTGATACTCTAGTTCTGGCCCCTCCCTACACAGCTCTGGCAATGCACCTCCCTCCTACTTGGTAGCCCCCCTGCTATTCCAGCCCAGGGGCCCACACAGCCCAATCCCAATCTGCAGCCTTTTCTATTATTCTAGTCCTGCCCCCATCCCCAGCTCTGCCAATTCACCGCAGTCCTGGGACCAGAACAAATTCTAACAGAGCACTTCAGTCCTGAACTGCAGCTATTCTTGAGTCTCGGGGCAGAGAGCCTACTGTGCCAAGTGCCTTCATATTCTGGCCACCATATAAGTCATGCAAGACTAGTAAGTGCATGCACCGGCAACTGTTTTGGAGGAGAGTTCACCAGGAGCCCCTCATTCTACTCAGTATCTGGGTGACCTCCTCCCCTGCCAAGGAAGGCTGGATGCAGTTCCCTCCTGACCATTTGAAAACACTTCTTCTATCATCTGGGAAACAAACTGCATATCAATAGAAGCTGTTTATAGCCACTGCTGGTATGGGATCTCTGGATCCCTTCACATCAGTGTGGTACAAACCACATGGCTGACCCATTCACTGTAACAGCAGAATCCTGATTCTCCAAACCACCTGGGTGACGCCAATTATTACTGTTATTTGCTTGCAGTTGCACCTACAACATGAGGGGCACCTTTCAGACATACAGGAAAGGGAAGGCCACTGTCCCAAGGAGCCCACAGTCTAAGACACACAGACAAGTAGACAGATGTCAGGGATAGGGAATATTTGAGCTAAAATAAGGGCGAGTTTGATAGATTGGGAATTTAGGCTCTGGGGGAAGCCCTCATTAATCAGTAACACTCGGGTAGCTTGACAAACAGGGTGGTTCAAATCATCAGTCTGTTAAATCAAGATCCCCTTGCAATTAACGTCAGCTCCAAACGCAAAAGACATTAAAGTCAATGAATCTTCAAACCTCCTGGCTTATTTAAACTGTTTCCTGCCCTAAATACTGACACATAGGATGTAATATTAACATGAAAGCACACAGTCCATCACCAAGCCCAAGTCCAGCCAACGCACTTCAGCCCTCACCCAAGGGACAAGAGGAGCCCAGCCAGGCTGAAGAACTGGAAGCTACAGAGTGCAGTCAAAAGCATCTGTTTTTTCACTGAGCTGATCTGGTGTGAATTTACATACGCAGCTCCCAAATGAAGTCCTGACCTCTCCAGCCACTCGATCTCTTTGCCCAATCCACACCTTCAACCATGTCATATTCTAGCTAGAGCTTTGCTAACTCAGTGAAATTAAATGAGTGATTTCCAGCTATGAGTTTGTTACAGTGCATGATCCTAACTCTGCCATAAGCAGGGAGATCTGGATGATAGAACCACCCCTTGAGTATGCTGCTGGTTTTTTTGAGATGGTTACTCTTAATGTGGCTGATAGCCTACTGAAACCTCATATCGCTGGACTACAGAATGGAGATTTTATGACACATGTGCCTCTGATTACAATATATTACCATTACTATAATGCCTGCTTTCTACTTATCTGTGTCCTTGGCTAATAAACTATAGAAGACCACCAGTGAAGAAATAATAAAGCACAGCTGTTGAATCAAAGCCTGTTTCTAGGTCAAAGCGAGTTTGGGAGAGGCCGGGGAGAATGGGCTCTACCAGGGGAAACAATACCAAACTGAAACAAGAAGAGGATCCTCCAGGCAGCTCTAATTAATCTTTAGTTTTATCCCAGAAATGTTACGGGAGTTCTCGGCAAGCAGGCCAAGAAAAGGATGCAAGTCTGCATTTCCATAGTGCATCTCGTTATTATCCGAACGGACCCCCCCAGCTCTTTACAAATTGTACCGAGGGTAGGAATTATATATGCACGTACCTGCAGTTGTGCATACTTAGAGACAAGGAGAGGAGACGAGTCATTCTTGGCCACCACTGAAATGCAGCCACCACAGTCATGAAACGGGAGCCGTTTTAGAACGCACTGCAACAGTGCTCAGCTGACTAAGGGCCGGAAATGAAAAATGTCACCCAAGTACAAGAGAAACTTAAGGAGACAGAAACAAATCATCACAGCAGGAATATGTAGTCAGGACACTGGGGTCAACAGCCATAAATCCTACAAAAGTGCTTGAATGACAAGTGGTCAGGAATTGCATTTTGCACAGAGCTCACTACCACAACCCTGGGGGCCAAAGGAAGAACATCAGCTGAATCACCAACACTGCGCGATTCTGGAATTTCTCTAGACTTCTTGCACCCAAATAATAACTTGGCCTGAATCGACTTAGCCTGAAACCTGGCTCCCTCAGAACGCAAGGTGGGATGGAAGGGATCTTTCTTATGTGCACACAGGGTTATTTATTATTTGCAGTACTGTAGCGCCCAGGAGCCCCAGCCATGGACCAGGACCCCACTGTGCTAGGTGCTGTACACAGAACAAAAAGACAGTCACATGGAAACCACCTGGCTAATTTAAGCTAAGACAATTAAATGAGATGGTTTTAATAGAATGCCAGAAGACAAAGTTGCTGTATCTTTCATGCTGAGGACTATCTACCTAGCAACACAATTCCACTATAGAAGGTTTGTTTTTTTTTAATAACCAAGAATATTTGGTTACAGTATAAACCACAAAAGCAAAACTCAAGTCACCATGTCCCCCCACAATAAAAATCCAGGGCAACCCTACACGCAGAGTAGTATATGTTGGTTTACTTTCAGACTTGGGATTAAACAATAAGACGCAAAAAAACAACAACCATCACCGAAACCCCAGATGTCAAATGTAAACTAAAATTGTTATTCAGCAATTTGCATCACTTACTGTCTTATTAAAGTCAATTGATTTTAGTTTTACTCTCTCTCTGTGTTCTTGTAATAAAATAGAGAATCTAGGGACTTCTGAAGACATTTTGCTGCACTAAATGAAATTCTCCTTTTAACTTTTAGGGGGATAGTCTCACTTACAACTCCTGCCAACGCTGGTGGGACTTGCAGAGAAATGGTAGAACTGAACATTTCAGAGTTCCACGGATCACAAGATCCCTACAGAGACGATGCATCAGTGGATTATGACACACTGTAAAATACAAGGTAACTTCTTGCCGTTAGCAAAGTGTGGCGGGAATGCAGTGATCCTGCAACAGGGGAGGCGGTATTCTCAATGTAAAGGAACCAAAATGTCAAATAAATGTGATTGCAGACCAGCGCGTTCAGCATCTCATCTTGGACTGACTGAAGCCAATGGAAATTCTGTCATTGACTTTAGTGGGTGCAGAATTAGGCCCTAGAAAACAAACAACTCCTAGGAAACCCAGCTTTTTCATGTAAACTCTACAGCTCATGGAAAGAAACACCACCAAATTCACCCCCCTTCCCGGGCAGCAGAGGGTCAGGTGACTTATGGGCTGATCTTCATGGGATCCTTTCCCCTCCTACGAAGTCATCTATAGAAAATAAGTCAGTGGATAGCTTCTATGCCAATGGATTCATTATTAGACCCCTGTCTCCACGGTGAGCACCAAACACTGACTCGGTGCCAAAATCCCCATGGGAATCCACCTGCCCTGCTAAGGCTCGGTGGGATGCTTTTGCGGAGCTTCACAGATTCAGTTCCCTTAAGGCTTTTATCTGATGGTGATACGTCATGCTAGGTATATTTCTTTGTGAGGTCTTTACTTCCTAGCTTCTCCTTGAATAAATTTCAAGGACGCTGGCAGGTTAAATCTGGCCCAAAATTTAGGTTTTGAAAACTAAATTTAAGAGGAACAAAATATTTCTGAAAATTCCCTTCTTTAAATTTCCAAAGGAAACATTCACCTCTAGCATCTGCAGCCCCAAAGAAGCAGCAATGCATTATTCTGCATTGCAACTTCCTAAGGACCAGAGACTGAAACGGATTAGATGTCAAATGAAACTGACTAGTCCATTTTCCTCCTTCAAGCCCAGTAAAATGTAGCAAGTAACCAACAACATAGGTGGAGACAGGCTGGATGTTTTAAGTGCTTTCAGTTTTTAATAACTTCAGGTGTTCTGTGAAACACGGTTAAGTGCATTTGGCAGACTGAAGTACAAGATCAGGAACTAAGAGATTCGGGCTCTTTTTCCAGCTGTGCCACAGGCTAACAGCCTGGACTTGGGCAAATCACTTTACCTCCCTGTGCCTCAGTTTTCTCACTGTAAAATAGGGATGATACCTTCTTGTATGGAGGCTGTGAAAGATTATTTGCTTTTGGAACGACTGTGATTTTAAACCTGACACTGTCCCTTTAAACGATGCACATCTCTAAGGAACATGGCTACTGAGAGCACTTGATTCTGCTCATAAGAAAATGCTGCTACTTACTTTTTCAAGGGCTCTATCACCGTCTTTTGGATCTGGTTCACCTATTGGAAGAAAAGCGACTGTTACCAACAAATGTTGTTGAAGAAGCCTGTTTGAACTAAGTTATATATTTTTGCAGCATCTTCCACTCCAGGGCTTGGGCCTCGAGGTGCTACCAGAGTACAAATTAACATCATCATCAAATCCTTGCCCCATAACCTCCTGTGCTCTGGAGCTGAAATGAAGTTTCCAGTGCAACTGGCAGCACTAGGACACTACTCTGGTCCTGTGCTCCCAAACCAGCAAAGACGGGACGTGCTGTGAGGGCAGCACACGTGATCCTCAGTGGAGCGGGAATGAGAGAAAGCACCTCATGTTACTCTATAGAACTCTCTCTAGTCAGTTTAAGGACTAGCCCTGATTGGCTCCAGGTGGAGGCACATGCATCTCTTCTCATCTGAAGTGTCACGGAATATAATAAATTAATCTGGGGGCCCTCCTAGACTGAGAGAAGAAAGGGAAGGGGTAGGGGAGAGTTCACCTATATGGAGTAGACACACACACACAGAGCACAAGTTCCCAACCCCTCCTCCTCCCCACTTCAGTAAAACTCACGCTCACCTTCTCTTGGTTGAAAGAGTCCATTCTCTTCATGGCAGTGTCCAGGGCTGTTACCATTGCCAGGAAACTGGGGTCTTGCTCACAGAGCGGGTTGGACAACAGGTCTGAAGAGATTTTCACGGCTGATTTCGACATGGCTGCAGTACGATGGGACCCAAGAGCATGTAAAAGAAGAAGAGAAGGTCCGTCAGCGACACAGAGTTGCATAACAGGACAGGCACTTGCAAAATAATCCAGGTTTGCTGGAATTAATTCATTATTCCAATTCTACAAAATACGGTCTGGGACACAAACCTAAGTCTTCAGCCACTAAGGCACTAAGTTCGGCACCTAAATTTTCCAGGGACACAAGTTGGAGGCTAAAAGAGAAGATAGAGAGAGAGGTATAGATTTTTTCATGTAAACACTGAGAGAATAGTTTTTATACAGGTTACGTGTGGACCATTTAAATGCAAGATGTGATGCTGCCAGAAATAATACCAGACTAACAAAAGCATAACTTTCTTTTAAAAATAATGTAGACAGCTTTTTTTACTTTTTTTGTATACATCTGCCTTTTTTTAACAGACTATTAAGCACTGCTCTGTCTCATTGTAGCTTCTCCACAATGAGAAAAAGCACAGTCCATTAAGTCTTCCAAAAAAGCTTTACAAAGATACATATTTTAAGTGGATTTAGTGCTGGGGGAAAGGGGCCAGACTGACAGGACTGGAGAAGGAAGATCTTTATTCGCCTGCAAAACAGGTACAGCGTGAGCAGTAGTAGTGCAAGCTTGTCACCAATGAGCCTGAGTTTTCTTCCAGAGGGAACCATTTCTCTGCAATGGGCACTCAGCACTCCCCTTCACAGGCAAAGACCTTTCTGTTGAGACTGCCAACAAGAGGACCAGCCTTTGTGGCAGTTGTGAACTGGTCACTTGGCCACCAGAGAGACACATATAGAAGGGAACCCCGGGATCACCACTGAACTCAGATGCAACTCTCATTTAATCAAGCCCCTTTCGCTTTCTTTCAGATTTACAAGTGTCTCTTCTTTTCTGTCCAATCAAATGGCCTCATTTTTCAACGAAGAAAATTCAGGACAAAGACCCTGCAGTGGGTCCTCCCCACACACACCACAGTAGAAAGATAAGATGAGACACCAATGAAGAGCTCGTACAGCAACAGGCTGAACGACGTTCACAGTAAATAACTGGAATATAACGTAGGAAGATGAATAAAACGGAAGAGCCAATATGTAAGTAAAAATATCGTAGCTATCCAGAAATCTCTGTCTCTTTTCCCAATAATGTTGCTATAAGTTATTTCAGTTAAGAATCTGAAGGCCAGACTCTTTTTAAAAAGCTCCTCTGAGCTACTGTACAAGACTATCACTGTACAAACGTTTAATGTCTGAATTAAAATCATCCTCAATGATGGGATTTAAGATCACAAATCAAGAGATTAAATGCTCTGATTTAAAGGTTATACACAATTATACAGAAAGCTCAGAATTCATGTTCTGATGGCTGGAAAGCTCAGTCCAGAATGAGACACTCACTATGGAATAACAAAGCTACTGTATCCGACTATTATTCAAACATTAAGGGTTTAAACATTTAAACCTTTAGGCAGATGGGGCAGAAACCTAATGAGAGACCACATCTGAGGAAGGATTTGTACTAAAACAGGACTGGGCTAAAAACCGTAGAACTCTTTAAGGGGATGAGAAATTACCATGTGCCCCCAAATGCAGACAGCTGGGACTTATTACAGTTAGGATAGTGAGTGATGGCAGGCAATGGTCAGACAGAGTCTCAGAGGCTGGGAATCAAGATTCCTGGGTTCTAGTCCCTACTCTGCCATTGCTTTGCTGTGTGACTTTGGGCAAGTCATTTCTCTCCTCTCTGTGCCACCGTGTCTCCATCTGTACAACAGGGGAAAGGGGGAGGCTTGGAGGAGGAATTGGTTAAATGTTTGCACTGTACTTTGCAAATATAAAATGTTGAGTACTATTAATGTTAGAAAAAGTGACCTTAGGCCATTGCTGGTTATTCAAAGCAAGATAGAGCTACCATTTTATAATTAAGACAGCATCCATCTGCACACCAAATCCAGAGCAGGATTTGTGGTCTAATGAGGCAGTTACATTTTACTGCAAAAGGAGAGGACTTTTATTGCAGCTAGACAGCCAAAAAAAATTCCCTGCTCCTTAAAGCCACCTTCCCTCTGGAAAGGGAGCCAAGTGATGGAGATGCTGAGTGACCCTTAACCACAGCACAGCAAGTGTTTCAAGTAATTCTTATTGAGGTTTGGATCACCTTTCCCAGCCATGCTGGCGAGGCAGCATCCAAGTCTTCCAGGAAAATTTGTGCATCTGAGAAAGTGTCTGCTTATTTCAGAGTGTGTATCTATTGTTGGCAGAACATGGAGGCTCGATCCAGGGCTGACTAGGTCAAACGTGCTAGCGAATGTTTACAGTCAGACTGAACAATCAACCCCCTCGACACTCAGATACAATGGAAGAAATAAGACGCTAGGAAGAACAGCAGCAGAGCTGATGAACTGCCAGACTTCTGCTGGACATGGGAACTACACATTAGCTAACTAACTACAGTTATCTCTTCATCTCTCTGTTACTCAGATACTGTAGGGCGAGGGAAACCTCCAGAATCCTGTTCTCTGTCCTTTATGGTCTGGGACACTTTATTAACTGGCACCAAGTTTTAAATTCTCCCCTTATTCAGGATTTCATGCCTTTAAATGAAAAATCAGTTCATACCGGATCTGGACAGGGCCTGGGCTAATTTGCAACTCTGCCATGAAACAGAACGGAAAAGGAGAGTCCTCCCACAGCTCCTCTGGGGCTTGAAATGCTCCATATAAAAACACCCACTGAAAGGGAGGGGAGGGAAATCCTTTACAAGGAAAAACTTACCAGAGGAGCCCTGATAATGAACAATGTCCCAGGGAGAGAAGCTTTCACCTTGGAAGGGGTTTTTTCTTGCAGCATTTGTTGTTCATGTCTATGACGGTGCTGTGTGTGTGTAGCTATGTATCCCCCTGCCCTATTGCTGGCAGGCAGCAAAATGTGGGTTCTTTTGAGCATACCTGTCTCTTCATAAATCAAGTCACCATGAGGTGCTTGTGGAGACTGGACCAGCCCTCACCTGCCTACTCATGTAATTTGCCTTGGCTCCAACACCCAGTGGGCCAACAAAAATAGAGACTGCTCCAAACTCTGTGCTGCAAAACAGTTCTTTTCTGCGTGTTTCAGAAGGCTGCTCAGCTCGCTTCAGTAACTGGCAATCACTAATCTCCACTTCCCCCAGTGTCTCTTCCTTCAGATTGTCTAGTCTTTTCATCTTACTCATATTTGTTTAAACCCTGTATTGTGTGATGCGGTCAGATTGGGTTCTTGCTGGAGAAACTGCTAAGTGAGCAGGCAGGACCCCACCTGCAGGAGGGACGCACACCTGAACAGCAGATGTCACTCTCTGAACTCGCAGAAGCAAACAGCTAGGGCAGTGACACGAAGAGGCTACTTGTTTATTGCTTTCCACATAGCCCACTGCAGCAGGACCAAGCCCACTATTAGGCAGAACTTGCAGGGCTACTCTTACATGTGAGCCATTCAGTTGTCAAAGTTATATAAACGAAATACACACACTTAGCACTTACATAGTGCTTTACAATGTGTCTCGCTATGGGAGGATACAGTGACCAACCCAAGGGGGGCTCATACTCAGCTGGGCCCTTCAGGTGCTACCCTAATATAAATAGGCATTATCCCAAATTTTCAAAGGCAGAAACTGAGCCACAGAGAGGTGAAGAGACTTGGCCAAGGTCACACAGCAAGCTGGGGTTCAGGAGAATGAGGTTCTATTCTTGGCTCAGCCAATGGACTCACTATATGACTCTGGGTAAGTAATAGTTTAGGAGCCCTCAAGAGGACTGTCTTGTAGTTAAGGGACTGAACTGGAACTCAAGCGATCTGGGTTCAGTCTCCAGCTCTGTCACAGGCTTCCTATGTGAGCCTGAGAAAGTCACTTACTCTTTTAATGCCCTGATTCCCAATCTGTGCACCACATTGTTACATACCCACATCTGCATCTGTGCTCTTCTTCATGTCCTTCTGCAGTTTCTTGGTCTGATCTTCCAGCCTGAAATAGGAACGAGTAAGACTAAGTTCCGAATCTTTAAAAAATCAACAAACATATACATGAGAACTATGCCAACAAGCCAGCTGGTAGTTAAAAGGCAACTGGACACGTTTCTATTATGTATAATGCTGTTTAACCATATAACTAATTTCAAGTGACCTCCCACATCTCCACATGGCCCTTATGTTTACTATAAAAGTAAGAGTAAAAACGTATCAGATATAGGTCCATTCAATATAACAGTTACTTTGATGGTTTTGGACTCCTTGAAGATATTCTGGAAATTTTATTTTCTTTGCGTTAGAATTGTAATAAAATTGTCAATACCTCATGATCCCCCTGCTTCCCTTTCATGACCTCCCAGTGGGTTGCGACCCACTGACTGAGAAACACCGATCTAAACCATCTCGAAATTACAATGCACTAAGCGGGAGAACAACAAGCTGCTAACAGAGCATTAGGCAAGCAACACAAGGAAAAGCAGATCCACGATCATCCCCAAACTGGTTAACACTTACTGCTGAAGTTTCCCATATTCCCTTTCAAAGTCTCTCTCCACCTGGGGGAACGAGAAAGAGAAACCACATCAGGTCAAACACTTTAGAGCACAATTCAAAAAAATCCACCCAGGCCCCTGTCCCCCCAGCGGAAAGTACGAACTGGACTGATCTGCAAGTATCAACAGATACATGTCAAGCTATTACTATTTATATAGTGTCAACAGCATGCTAGGCACTTAGAGACAAACATGAGGACAACGGGTAACATTTTCAAAAGCACCTAAGTCCCATTTTTAAAAGGAATGTAGGCACTTAGGAGCCCTCAGGCCTAGTCTGTGCTTAAAATTTAGATCAACCTAGCTACATCACTCAGGGGTGGTAAAAATTCACACCTTTGAGAGCCGCTGTTAAGCAGATCTAGTCCTGGGTGCAGACATGGCTAGGTCAACAGAATTCTTCTGTCAACCCAGCTGCCGCCGCTCAGGAAAGTGGGTTATTTACGTAGATGGAAAAACCCTTTCCATTGATGTAGGAAGCATCTACAATACAGTGCTTCAGTAGCACAGCCGCAGCGTGCCACTGTAGGGGCTGTAGCATAGACATGGGCTAAGTCTCACTGGACTTCTAAATCACTTGAAAGCTTTTGAAAATTTTACCCAAGGTTCCTGCCCTAATGATATTCCAATCTAAATACAAAACTTGTTGAACTTGTAAACTATATAAGACCCAAATAAGATCTGAGGCCTAAAACCTTGAAAGTATTTGGAGTATTAAACAACAAAACTTTTGACTTTTGGTGGTTCCTCCTAATTTAGTTTCAAAGTGATCACTGGGATTTCAGATCAGGCAACATCATGAGTCTTCCTACACCAGCGACATTCTAAAGTTCTGAGTTTCATTCTAAGGCATCAGGGGAAATGCTGAAAGGTGGAGATACGAGTGTAGTGTATTCTGTGTAGTGAAATTTGTATTCAAGAAATACCCAAAGGACCCAAGTAAGTGGGTGCTATAGCTTCTCCCAAAAGTAGAAGCGACCCCTGGGGTTTCTGTTACTAGATGGACCAGACCATTTTAGAGCAAAAGTCATTGCCACCTGCTATGTCAGTTCATTCTGAGGACATGCTACGGCACATGAACTGGAAACTGACAAAATAAATGAAGCCGTTCCAAAAGCACACCAAGGTGGCAGCCCAATAGGTATAACAACACATGAACACACCTGCCGTACTGTCCGCTTTACAAAGCCCTGCTCGGGGTTTACAGAAGTGGAGCATGTCATATGAGAAATGTTTCTGCTCGGGGGTCCAGAAACACTGTGCACATATGTTCATCCATAGTAATGGAGAATGGGATTGGGGGCATGGCCCCTCTCTCCTCTGACACCAAATTTAAAGGACTCCACACTCCCCTTTGCAGATTATTAAGTATCTATCTTCTCTGCATGGAACTGTTTTGTATTTCCATGTCAGTAATATTGGTTCTTCGGGCTTCAGTAACTGGTATTCTAGGCCTCCCCCTCCTTATGATTTGCCTTTGTGATGTGCCCCAGCACTCCTCCCAACTACTAGGCTAATCCATAGGTTCTAATCCACAACAGAATCCGGACTGCTCCAAGCCTTAGACCCGGAACTGGGTTCAAAGCAGTTCAAGCTCCATTAGAGAATGCACAACGGAAGGTGTGGCAGTGGCTACTGGCTGCTACAGCTGAGTTCTGAGTCAGATTAACTACTGCAGTGGTCCCAAAGGATTGGTAATTTTGTATTTTAGCACTTCTTTTCTGATCACTTCCTATAAAACTATACATTCTCTGTACCATACCCTCTGCCTCCATCAGCTCAGGCAACCAAGTGCCCCCTTCTAAACCTCAAGATACCACTGGGTCTCCATTGCCCCCCAAATTCTAATACATGACCCTATTGCAAATAAATCCACCAAATCACGGGGTGAAAAGAAAACAATTTTATTATTTTAATTACAGTTACATTCTCAGTGTGCTGGGCACTTTCCAAAGAGATGAAGATAGAGTCACTGCCCCAAAGAATATACAAGCTAAAAAAAAAATCACCCAAGCAGAGAAGTATTCTCCGAATATGATATCAATGACTTCCTATTCCAACCGGCTGTCTGACAGAAGATCTCCAGTGAGATACGATACTCCACGGTGCTTTCATCTAGGTGGACTGTTTTAACACATACTTAAACATTATTCCACATCTTATCAACCAAATAAAGCACATGGATTTCAACCGTCCAGCCAAGAGCAAATGTGTACTTTTGTTGTCATGGGATCAAAATTGGGTTCTTTTTTGTGGTTAAGCTGCCACGCTATTAAACAAGCAGCAAAGCGTAGCACACAGCCAAGACTAGAATGAACCAGAGGATTTTTTTTAAAAACGTACTCCATGCTGCTCCAGGCATTTGAGACCGAGACTCACAGCAGCAAAATATAGCTAAAGAAACAACATTTAATAAAATTCCCCCTTGGTTTTCAATTCCAATTGCTATAAGGCCAACGTTTTAAAGTGGAGACCTACAGGTGTAAATCTCACCCTCGTTTTTTGCAACCCCCCTTTCTTAAGTATCTTCTTAGTTTGCAGGTTCAAATCCACCCAAAGTCAGTAGTGACTGAGTCACTGCAATCTGATGGCTGTTTGGTGGGTAGTGAGTTTGGTGAGCTTCAGTCAAATTCCAAGGGGACAGGTGTCCAGACCAACAGAGACCACTACCGGCACCCACGCTGGCTGCCTCTGTAGACCAAAAAGCTCCACAGAGACTGATCTCCCTTTCTCGCTGCTAAAATTGGTCCCTCCAGGACAGGGTGGATCAATGAGGGGGCAGCTTGCATAGCCAATGCCTGGTTCACAGCTCTGCAAAAATCCACGACAGCTGGTGCCTTCAGGTCAGGTAACCAGCACATAGTAAAATCACCCTATATTTCTATGGTTGTTCCGGCTGTAAAAATAACCCCCGACGATTGCATTCTATTTATATGTCTATGTGAACTGTCCTGGTTGCAAACCAAAGGGGGCCGGCATGACTCAGGCTTGAGTCCTTTGACGGCTGATGGTATTATTCCCCCCTGTTCTCAACATGAAGCTCCGTCCCATTGCAGATGTACTATTCAGAGGAATTTCCCTTTCATTTGGTCAGCAATCAGTTCTTCCTAGGCTTAGCTGCAAGGGGTGGGGTGGCTCGGGATGAAACAGAATGTAAAGATGCTGAGCAGTTCCTGACATTTGCTGATTTCCCCTTTATTGTTCAATTCTCCCCTCTACCTGCAGTGCCGTGGGGTGAAACAAAGGCATCTCAGTCTATTTCATATGAGGGAGGCCACAAACTCTCACACAGAAGTTACTTTTCTATGTGGAGTACACGTGTTCCTCAAACTCTCATCCTGTCCCATCTTTCTTGGGTTCCCTGCCTGGTCGTCTTGTGTGCACTCGGCATATCAGGGACTGAATCCTCTTCTCCACAAGGCAGCACATCAAACACCCCTCCCCACTCACATCCCCAATGACATTTATACAGAGACAGCTGCCCAAGCATTATTCTTGCTTCACCCCCACAGTAACAGTTGGCTACCAGTCACTGCATTCTGCACACCCATGTGCCTCTGCTAGCTACTATTAATTATTATTTCTATTACGGTAGCACCCAGAGACTCCAATCGAGGCTCATGGACCATCATGCGACACAAATAAGTCCCTGCCCCAGAATGCTCACAATCCGGGTTTATGTAAAGATGCAACAGGTGGATGAAAGAGACAAATGAAGTGGGCTGCGAGGGCAAAGTAACAGTACACCAAGCACGTTATGCATAGGACCGAGCAGTTCCAGCTCTCACTTAGATTTCACCAGCCTGGAAACTTAATGGCCATAGGCATCTGACATGTAAAGCAAAAAGCTACTGATAGAATTACCAAGTTAAAAAATAATGAGCACTAGAGGTACTTTGAAGAAAAGAAACCATCTAGGTAAGTTTCCACATTCAAATAATTCCTCCGTCCAACCCACCTCACTCAATTCTGGAAGCTTGAAACCACAATCTGTTTTCCTTACTTAAATGCTTTTTGCTGCATGCACATTGGTTAGTTATTGTAAGATTGCTCCCGAGTGCAGTCCTAGGACTTTTAACTGAAGTGCTCTTCAAAGGCCCCAGTGAATTACACTGACTTTGTAACAAATCCAAGAAGGGGTCAAGTTTTGGGCTTTCCAGCCATGATAGAATCTTTGTAACTCAAAGGGTCTGTCGTAATCAGCAATGTGGTAGAAAGGAAATGATGCAAGACCAATGAGCACCACAAGAGGCTGGAAAGGCAGTACTGTGAAGAGCCTTCTTACTCTCTTGGAGGAAGGGTGCTATTTGATTTCCACATGGCATCATTCCATTGGACTCAGACTCCCTGAACGGGACTTGGCAACAAGAGGGAAGAGAAAAAACTGTGTAGTTAAGCCAAACATTTTATTATAACCACAAACTTCTGCTGGGTATGTGCCATCCCATCAAACACAACGAAGATCCCACCTAGACAATGCAAGTTGTGTGCATAAATTGGGTGCAGCAGAACAATTAGCACAAGACACAATAACCCCTTTGTATCTGACAGTCAAGTACCTTGAGCCAAAATAACCCTGAAATGAAGTGAAGCCAGAATACGAGCCTGTACACCCATGACTAGGATTTCGTGGACTTCACAAACCAGCAAGCCACACCTACCCATCTTCTAAGTAAGGCTATGGGTGGATAAGCAGTGCACAAAAGCAATGCTGCTCATGTGCCATTCCCCAAAGAGCATCATGTGCAGATTCAGAATAGAGGGATGGGACTCACCCCATTGCAGTTTTAATGAGAGGGGGTGGAAGGGAGTCACCTAATTCACCAGGCCTGTTAATTTCATCCCACCAATGCTGTTACTCCTGTATTGGAGATTTAAAATGGTTAGTCATGTACAGTGGAAACTAATTATGGCAAACTTGCTGTGATGGAATTCTTGTTATAATGAAGCTCAGTTATCCAAAGGTCTCAGGGAACACCAAAATCTTTGGCTAAATCAAGGGAACAGGGTCTAGCAGACTCTGAAGTCTACAAACTAGGTTTGTGAGCTCTGGAATACACTTTGCCAATCACGTCCAGCCAACTCATTCATGGTCGACCAGCAACACAGTGGGGGAAGGATATGCTCTGAATCGAGCAGACTGAGGGGGGAAACCCCTGACCAACTTGCCCAAGGTTATTGGGGGAGGCTATGCTCTGGATTCCCCTCTTCCCAGAGAGAAAATGAGCTGACTGGCTTCCCCTGCTTTGCCTGGCAGTGATGCGAGGCTGTGCTCCGGGCTCAGAGCAAACTGGGTGCAGTGTGGAGCGTGGTACAACTCCAGGGTGACACAGATGAACTTCAGTTAGCTGGGACTGCACTGCAGCTTGAACAGTGTAACCTGTGCCTAGAGTGAAGTTGTCCTGGGGGTTGGGGGGAAGGGGAGAGAGATGGGAACTGTCTCCACTATAAGAGGCTTCCACTGTGTATTGGATTTAAACAATAAACATTCTGCACACAGATATAATTCTAACAGGTTTAAGTCCTATCGCTGGGCATTAGTTTAATTGGGCTGCGTTACTATGTCCTCTATCGTTCTCCTGACAGCAGGTCCTCTCTGGATATTAGATCCTCCCACCCAATCTCCTCGCCTCTGTACAAGCTCAGTGACAGATGCTCTTTTCAGGGGAAGAGGAGGGGAGAGATTATTCCGTCTGGAATTGGATTTGCCCAGGTTTAGGTAGAAACAAAGTAGTGACATGCCTGGGGGGGCGGGAGATCACTTCAGTTCACCAGCTGATATTTCCTACAGGGGTTTCCTTCTACCTGAAGAGCTAAACTGTGGCTGACACTTTGTCCTTCTTCAAAGGATCAGCAGTGAGTGGGCACAAGGAGTCATGACTAATTCCTACTGCAGCCCAGTCAACTTGTTTTCCAGTGCTCCCACTAGTACCAGAGCCTTTTAATCACAAAAGCTTTGGTGAGCTAAGCCTGCCATGTCAGAATGATTCTGTCTCTCTCCCCATGTTGGAATTAGCCTGCTCTGGTGGGAGCCAACTGCTAAATTCTGACAACTGCCTTTTTTTTGTTTTTGTGGTACAATCTTGTGAGTGGGAGAGCCTCTCCATAACCGCTTCCCTTCTGATGAGCTCTGGATGGAGCCCTGGAGATGCCACACCTTCCCACTTCCTGCGGCAGCCGCCAGAGGCCAACATCTGGAATAAAATGGAGAGCTAAAGCAGATTGTACTGCTGTTCACAAAAGCCCGCACAGATGGAATGCCTCAGCCTGCAAGGGGGAGGTAACCTCGGAAGTCTAAGCTAACTAGCTTAGCTACAAAGCAGCCCATCCCTTCCATACCCTGAAACTAAGAGGAGTGTAAATCTGAAGGTCAGGTTCTCAAGGGAGATTGGTAGATTCCTGTCATTTGTTCTCCTTTGAAGGACTGCACTCTACACTTACCCTGTGCAGTTACACTGCTCCATGCTTCCTGTTTGACACACATCTGTCCCAAGAGTATTGTTACAATCAACAAGATGGCATAGTGGAGGCCAGGTAAAAATTTCCAACTCTCTCTGGGTTACCATGTCATCAACATTCAAACTCTCAGCACTTCTGCTGAATTTGGGAAGCGGAGGGACAGGTGAAGAGCAGAGGGAAGGGGGAAAAGCTTGGAACCAGTAACAATTCTGGATCAATCTTTGCCCCTTGGATACTCTGAACTTGACAAAAGGTTTTTATTTCAGAAATTACAGCCCATAACTGCCAGTTTCTCTCTATTTGTGGATGTGCTGGAGAAATCCCTATAACTGGATAGGCAAGAGGAAAATGGCTACAAAAGCTCAGGAAGGAACTGGATAGCGATCTCTTGGATTTGCCTATGATATACTGTATCTTCACATTGACAGACAAGACCACGAGCTAACAGACATCTCCATACTGCCACCAACCAAAATGCCAGGCACAGGGCATAACAGGAGGGAAGAGTGTTAGAGCAGAATACACTGCAAACTGAGAGCAGAGAGAGATCTTGAAGGTTCAAATATTAACTCTCATTCAATCTGAACTCCTGGTCTACCATTAGGAGGGTTAGCTTCAGAGGTGATAGTGGAGACCTTGGTGTGTGGCACTACATGCAGCGATACAGTTTTATGTAGTATAAATTCTTTCAGACAAACTGCATCCTGAAACACTTCACATGGTTAAACAATACATTATAGCACAGGGAAAGGGAAATTAACAGGAGCAGACAAAGAGAATATGTTCTCATCTGAGAAACAAAAATCAGATGGGGCAAAAATGTCCAAAAACACTGTTCAAGTCATCAGGAGACGCAGAGAAGAAGGCTCTTGCGTCAACAGAGAAGAAACCAGTGCGAGAGAGGTGGATGGAGCAAGTAAGGAAGTCAGAGAGTCAGGATCTCTGCGATCTGATAGAGAAAGTCAATGAGGGATTTAAAAACAAAAAAAGGGTAATTCTGAACTGGATCTTGAAATAAACAGGGATCCAGTGGATTTGCCTGAGGCTGGGGATTGTATTTCTTTGCAGAGATTGCAGAGAGCAGCATTCAACACATGTTGTCTGGAGCACTAGAACTTGGGAAAACCACAGAAGAGTGAAAAGGAGTCAAAGGCCCTGATTAGGGTTTCAACATTGCCATTCTTTAAAAAGGTCCCTTGCTTAAATTTTGCACTGCCAGTCTGAAGCAGAAGCAGAAAACTGCTGTTCCGCAGCACCACAGAACGACACCATCCTTTAAATAAAATACTACAATTCATCAATATTGGGAAGTGGCAGAGTAAACCCTCCGCCTCAAGGGGAAACTTCATGCCACAAAAAGCATCTTTGACACCTTAATACAAGTAACCCACGCATCCTAAGGAATTAGCAGTAGTGGGTGTCCCACAGAGGAAGGATCAGGAATGTTAGTCTGTACAGGGGATTAGTTCACCAATGCAGTTATAATTATAAAGCCAATGTCTCTGTCACACTAGCGATCAGGACGCTTCTTTTAAAGCAGGTACGCAGGTTAATTCAGGGATTGCTACTGTGAGCACTACAGCTTTCACAGGACAAGGACCATCTGCTTAAGCAGGGAAAATACCACAGCCAGCTGCAAGAAACAGCACTTGGGAAAGGACTTTCAAATTCATCAGAATACAAAATGCTTTTTAAATTTTCTTTTAAAGCAAATGCTGTGCAGCACAAATTAATTCATGCCTGAGTACTAAGCATCTCAGCCTCCTCTGATAAGCTTTCCTTTGGAAACAGTTATATTCAGCGATCTGAACCACTCCCCCTCCTCCATCTGCTCAGAAAGGATGAACAAACAAGCCATTGCTGAAAGAAGGAAGGAAGGAAGCATGTTCAGTCATCTCCTAGGAAAACTGTGCCAGAATGAAAGAGCCCCCTCCCTTAAAAAACAGATCCCGAGACCAAAATATTGCATATAGCTGGGACTCCCCCCTCACCCACAGCGCAAGGATGTGATGGTCAAACACAGCAACAGGTTCTGCTCACTCACACTCCCCTCCCACATACACACACAAAAATGGGACGAGTCAAAGTGCTGGCTTGACTCATCAGCCACATGATCACAGACTGGATCTAAAAAGGGGGAATTGGTTTACTCACTGTCTTGGGTACAATCTGTTTCTTGGGCTGCCCAATCTTGAACGGAATCCTGGAAAAGGGAGGAGGGAGAGATAAGGAATATGTAAGCGAACAAGAATAGCTGGCCTCACATGCGACAATGTCAAAAAACACGTTCCCCAAGCTCTTTCTTAGAGAAGGATTTTTGGATAGAAGAAGATTGCCAGCTTCAGTGGAATAACATCCCAGATCCTGGTACTACATTCAAGATAAAGTATATCTCCCTTTGGAGTTGGCTTCAGCTCTGGCATCTGTGATCTTCCCAAACAGCAGTGCCAGCAGGGTCTCCAGCAGTGAAATCCCCCTTTTCCCTCCGGTCAGTGTCCAAGGCATGCCCTGGCAGAACAAAGGTCTGAAGGTTGTGCAAAATTTCAAAACAAATCTGAACGGGGAGGTGGGGGTGGGGGGGAAGGAATCAAACACTGCAAATATTTAAAAAGAGAACATTAAAAGACCCTCAAAAACCACCACCAAAGTGTCTGGAGTTTTGAGTTGCTTCAAAGGATTTTTCTTACAACAGCTGTGGGGATGGCTCACCTGCCAGCTGAACAGCCTTCATTCTTAAAAACCTTAATATGTTTGTGAGTACAATCTGGATGAGCTATTTTTCCTTCCCCCCATGCCCCCCCACCCCCCAAGCTAGTTGGAAGGTGAAGAGTGCTCACTATGTATCCATTTTTGGCTTGGTCAGATTGTTGTAGTCATAAAGTAATGAAAATAATTAAGTTTCTTTCCCCCACTTGATAACCAAAGTAATAAAAACACAATAATTCAGCCATTGCTTTCAATGTATTAGACTAATTTATGTTGTCTGGTTAAAATTCATGGTCCATAATGCTCCCAGTTTATACTAAACCCAGTTTACAGCATATTATGCAGGTGTAGCTACGGGGAGAATTCAGTTACGTATTTTAAAAAAAGGCCTTATCCAGGAATTTCCAAACTAGATCAGACCAATGGTTCATCTAGTATGGTATCCTGTCTCAAACAATGTTCTGTACCAGATGCAAAACAGAAGGTGCAGAAGTCCCCTAATGGTCCTGTGCATATCGTAACAAATTCTCTCATTTTTTACTAAAATTGATTTAAAAAATCTCATTTAGTTTATATTATTTAATCTCTTAACCTGTTCATTTTTGTCAGTATTGCAGAGTGAAAATGGCTAGTCGGTTTCACAACGGTCTCTAATCAATTTCACTTACACGTTCCCATGCAGGGTTGCAAAGGTTGTTGAGGAAAGTTTTAATTCAAACAACTACACTGATTTCCAATTATTATTTTTAACCCTGAAAACATTTTTATTACCCTATTGGTTCTGTAAAATCTCTTATATACAACTACTAACTTTTAGGATTAAACTACCTGTTAGAGACTTCTCTCTGCAGGCACCACTCCACAAACACCACAACATATGAAACAACACTTAATATGGGAATGACGGCAAAACCAAGATCATTCAGTGACCCAATTCCCTCTTTGCTTCATTTCAGCCAATCATAGTCAAACCAATGGTATAATTAGCATCCAGTAATAAACCTAGACTGCAATCCATACCTCCTGAACTGACCATGGAGTAAAAGTCAACATTAGTCACAAATGTTTAAATTTAATTTCTGGAGTACTTCCTGTTTATTGTTCTCCAGCATGGCTGATGTAATTTTAGGCTGTTAACCCCTTCCAGTTTCACTGGCAGTCACAGCAACCATGAATCACACTTCTTCTATAAACAAACAATCGTCTAGCATATAATTACACTGTCAATAACTGGTTGTGGTGCCTTACAGGAAGGAATAGGAAATTAAAGATTTTTCTTTTTTCTACATGGGTAAAAAGTCAATAAAAACGGGGTGACTCCCTTATTACCCGCTGGGCACTGGTCATACTATTGGAGTCAGTATAACCAGGTGCTATCTATCATTAGAGCGAGTCATTTATGACAGTGTAAAAGATGTTCTGATGGGATCATTAGAAATCAGCATCAGTAACTGCCCTCAGGCAGAGGCCAGGAACAAAACTGGGGAACTGGGGGCGGGGGGGGGGGGAGAGCAGTGGGATGGGGAAGAAGAAAACTAGGACCAAATACAGCTCCAGGTGTAAACAGATGCAACATTGTTGCTGAATTTGGACCTGCTGTTCCCAGCCTGAGAGTGGTTGATGATATCTTGCAGCAGGCATTGCTGGGAGTTCCTATAGAAACATAACACTGGAAGATGGAGATTGCTAGCAGTAAGTGAAGAAAGCATGTATAAGTCAAAGCTTAATCATTCGATCTCCTGTGAAATATACAACATGCAGCTACTAGAGTGGCACCCTGAGGTCCCATGCATCACTGACACCATGCTGAAGTAATCAGCTAACAAATACGCACCTTTAAATACTTTGCCCTTCTACATGACGTTACAACAGAGGATCTCCGAGTGCTTACAAACACTGAATCTTTATCTCCATTTTACAGATGGAGAAAACTGATGCACACAGAAATGAAGTGGTTTTCCAAAGGTCACAAAGTGAGTCAATGGCAGACAGGAATAGAACTCAGGAATCCTTATTCCCAGTCCCCTGCCCTAAGCCCTTAAAGGCCATGAGTAGAGATGTGGCATTAAATAGAGATATTATGGTGAGTGATGTTGTGCCGATAAGAGGAGGTGGGGGAAATTCCACCAACAGCACCCCATTTGAATGCATCATTTAATATCCATGTAATTATTAAATACATGAATTACACGGTGCATTACAGACGAAAGAGAGAGACATGGTCCCTGCCCCAGAAAGTTTACAGCCCCAGCCAAAGAACAGTTGAACACTGTGCATGATTAGGGATAATTACTTCTCTGTTGCTAATGATTAATCTTACTTAACACAGAAATGAACACAGAATTTAAATACAGGCCCCTTACAGAGGCTCTGAAACACCACCAGCCAGAGAGGACCATTCAAACAGAGATGCCTCCAGCAAATTAATCTGCAACAGAGTGGCTGGCTGGAAAATGCAAGGAGCAGCACTGAAGATAGCTGTAGTTGTGAGAGTCTCTAAACATTTATTTGCAGTGGTTTTGGAGCTGTGCTGATCCCAGGATATGAGAGAGACAAGGTGGGTTAGATATACGGTTGCCAACGTTGGCTGGACGAATTCCTGGAGATTCATCACATGACACTATCTTTAATTAAAGATTAATCTTTAATTCCTGGAGACTCCAGGACAATCCTGGAGGGCTGGCAACCCTAGTTAGGTAATATCTTTTACTGGACCAACTTCTGTAGGGGGAAGGTACTAGATTTTGAGCTCCTTTCCCCAAAGCTGAAGAAGAGCTCAGTGTAGCTCAAAAGCTTGTACCTTCCACCAACAGAAGTTGGTCCAATAACAGACATTGTCTTGCCCACCTTGTCTTACTAAAACATGATTTTTCACCATTGACTTAATCAGACTTCTCTACCCAATACAGCTTTGCAATCTCATGAAGTATGGGGGCTTCCTAAGAAAAAGCAGCCGCTCTGGAAAGCGTGTGAGGCATGGGGAAAAACCGACTGTCAGTCTTCATTAAAGAGCCTGACAAAACTAAGTAAACTCTAGTAAAACAGGGACACTGGAAACTGACCAGATTAAATCACAAGTCATACTACCAGGCCTGGATCCTAGTGTTCTAAATCAACCAAGACAAGCAGCTGAGGGTCCAGGCAATTGGTACTTTATGTAACAACTAATTGCAGGATGGAAGGGGATGGAGGAATCCGGGCTCAGACGAAGGGAGTATTTCAGGTCTTCTACCGCACCTGAGCAGCCTAGTTGAGCTTAAATTGTATCACTCCTTCCTCCTACCTTTAACCTGAGCTGACATAGTCTGCTTTAGCACTTGCGTTTCTTCTCTAGCCGAACTAGAATAAAACAAGAAGCTCAGGTCAATTAATGGATAATGGGATCAGCCCATCCTGTTTCAGATGGCTCACTTTTCTTTAAACTACTCATTACATTTATGCAATGAAGGGCAGTGCAGGATGCGAGCTACAGGCTATTTCAACTCCATCTCAGTTGGGAAGGAAAGGATTTTCACATCCCAGAAGTTCTGTGTACAGAGGAAGAAACCAAGACTATTTTCTTTCATAGCAAAAGAAAGTCAACAGGATGTTCAAGAAAGCTACAAATATACTTTTGAAACAGCAAATATCTCTATTAGCACCATGATGCCAGTTGGCTAATTATGTCTGTCTCAGTAAAACCTTTAAAAAAAACCCTGTTCATATAATATCTATTTTTTTTTAAAGAAAGCTATTTTATATTTTGAGACAATTTTCCTGGTTTAATATGGCTCAGTGAAAAAACGACACAAGAAAGAAGAACAGAACGAATAAAGCAATGAAGTAGTAAGAAGATCAGAACCACTGATCTTAGCTGAGATTTTACAATAAATTGACACACCTGCTGCTTTGAAATGCAGTTGCAAGACACTGCTGGCAGCAGAGAGAGCGACGTGTTCCAACAATCTGAGCACAAGCCTGAGAGCCAATAACTCCTCCTGGGTTCTAATCCCAGTTTGGACATTCTATTGCTGTGATGCCTTGGGCCAGTCATTTCACTGCTCTGTGCCTCAGTTTCCCCATCTGTAAAATGGGGATAATATTATTACTGATAAAGGGGGATGCACAAATTAACAGCTGTCAGAGTGCTCTGCAAGATGAAGAGCTCCAGGTATTATTAGTCTGCCTAGATACCACAGCGATGAGCATATCAGAAATAGATCAGATTGACATACGGTTCTGCATCTTTTACTATGTGTTACGGAGCCTCCTCCTGGTGTGTCAGAGCCGCAAACGCTACCCTAGAAACCTGAACCCGTTTCCACACAGCCTAGAGGAGAAACCTGGACTTGTGTGTGTGCGCTTCGGTTCTATTATTTCTGCTGAGCGAGAGAAAGCTGGGGTTGTGTTTGGGGTGTGAAATCCCTTGAAATCATGTTCATAAACAGTGTGGGCACGCTGAGTCAGAGTCGGAGTTTTCCCACTCTGAAGAGCTCTCTGGTCAGATACAGCCGTTTAGCTCAGCGAGCTGCAGTAACGGTAATGCCATGAAGATTCCTGGCCTCACTCTCCCGGCTGGCAGGGGGAATGCTGCAAAGGCAGCGCACGCAGCCCCCATCGGGACGCTGTGAGTCGTTCAACGGCAGCGGCTCTGGCTTGTGTGGGATTTCAGAAGGGAGGCTCCACCTAGCCTTCCTCAATGGAGGAGGGTGAAGTACTGAAGAGAAGGGGTGGGCGCTTAAAGTAAGAAAAAGGTGTAGGTGGGCAGAGAGAATCCTGAAAGCATCCCATCAGGGAAGTTGAGGAACCCCTGGGAGGGGAAGGGAGGGAGAAGCTGTGGCTAATTTTCTCTGAAATTTCCCATGTACAAGCTCAAGAGCCACACACCAAAGGGTCTAAGGCTACGTCTACTCTACAGCTTATGTCGGCAGGACTTATGTTGCTCAGGGACGTGAATAAATCACCCCCCTGAGTGACATAAATTACTCCAGCACAAGCACCGGTGTGGACAGTGCTCTGTCGGCGGGACAGCTTCTCCCACCAACGTAGCTTCTGCCATTCGCAGAGGTGGTTTTGTTATGCTGACAGGAGTGCGCTCTCCTGTTGGCACAGAGCGTCTTCACCAGATGTGCGCTGATGCAGCTGCGCCGCTGTACGTGTAGATGTGCCCTAATTCTCCTCCACATGCATGGGAGAGTTGCAGATAAATCCACCGGGCAATGGGGAATACAGCCCAATGAGATTTGCAGGGCACTTTCTGTAGTCCCCTCCGAAAGCAAGATGCAGAGGGATCGTCCGACTGGATCAGACCATGTAATTTCTAATCTAGGGCTGCAGCTGTGGTTTTATCTATTCTCCTGTTTAATAACGTCCCCGTCGTCCGTCCGTCCCCACCCCCGCCTAGCAAAACACTCAATTTCCTGACAAACCTTGGCCACTCTTGCTCCCTAATCAGGCAAAGACCAGAAAAAATGGAGGAGGGCTATCAATCTCAGGAATTAAAATGGAGGAAATAAGCATAGACTGCAACAAAATACATGGTAACACCTTTCACTTGAGGACCACAAAACACTAATCAGGCTTCCTAAGATCTCTCTCAGGTAGGTAGGGAAAACAGATGAATATTTTCAACCAACACTGAAATGCAGCTGCTTCTGGGGATATGAACAGCTGCTGTTCAACAGTGCACAGCAATCTCCAGTCATGGTTTAGGACAGGAAATAAGAAAAAAGCTGTATGCAACTGAAAGCGGAGGGAAAGTTGGAGGGGGCAGAATGTATTTACCCACAATGTACGTGGTCAGGACCCCAGGGTTAACACTCAGACTCCTGCAGAAAGTGCCACGGGCTCTCTAATAACTATAAGGGGTCAGACTAGGGCTCACTGAAAAATTTCCGTTGAAACCGATTTTCAACCACAAATTGGGTTTCCAACTCAACAACATTTTTCATGAAAAGCATCTGCTTTCCAAGGAAAATTTTGATTTTTCATCAAAAAACCAAACGCTGCATTAAGTTCACCTTAATTAGGTGACGGGAACTTTCTCAGCAAAGTGCTGAAAACCTTCAATTCCCATTCCCTACACACACCATCTGGGACCTTGTCTACATTAGCAACACTCCGGCAGCTGCCACCAGTGGGACAGCTACAATGTTTGTAGCAACAGTGGAAGCACCAGTGTAGACAGGGGATAGGTGCTTCTCGCACAATATGATTCAATGCTGTTCTGTGCAGCTTTTCATGACATAATAGTAATAATGCCTGAGCCCTGTCTCCACTAGCAACCTTAGGCAGCTGATGAAATATGGGTAATAATTCTGCTAATATAGAAGTGTCCTTGCAAGAAGTGAGCAACACCTCATAGGATCAGGGCATAAGAGAAATTATTCACTGCATGCTGACAGTGTGCTTGGTGCTGTACAATGCCTTAGTGAAAAACGTATACAACCACTGAACCTCCAAGTCTCAGATAGCTGAATCAGGAGTCTGAGACTGTCCCAGCCTTAAAAAAACCCCTATGACCTTATACAATGCACCAGCAAGTGTCCAAGGAGCAGGGGGGAATTCCAGCCCCAGCCCTCACAGGTGAGAGATGCATGAACACAAGACACAGTTGGAATTAATATCACTCTGGATGTCTTGCTGTACTACACGGTGTCCATGGAAACCGCATGCACCGTCCCACCCCACTCCCCCTTCTTTATAAGAACTCATAGCAACCACTCCAAACAGAACACTAATGCGAAAGGAAAAAATTATTCAAATGGATCACAAACAGCTTATGTTAAGAGAGATACTGCGCCAAATTCTGTGTTGACTTCTGCCCGTGAAGCTCCATTGGGAGGTCGGTGGGATTGCCTGGGGCATGCAGCTATACAGAATTTGGCTAAGAGTATTGGACACCTCTGAAATCAACTGAAAAATATATAGACTTAACCCTGGGTTTCACTCCTCCCCGATAAAGCTATAGGGCACAAACCAACAAAACTGGTCTCAGCGTGAGCCCCTACAACAAAGAAAAAACTCATAATGTAACCACGCAGCTTATGTTGATGTAGACCAGCCTCAAACTATAATCCTTAAGTATTTAGTCCTTTTTGTTCCAAACCTGCTTCCATTGAGTTCAATGGTGCAGTACTAAGCCCACAGACTGTAAGATCTTTGGGGCATGGACTGTCTTTATCCCTTGTGTCTTCTGCAGAGCCAAGCCCAGTGTCAGTGCTAAACAAATGCAATAATAATCTCAGAAGTTACTCTCCCACCCGTTCCAAGATGATAATGAAAAAAACTAATGATATTTTACTCACCCATCAAAAGAGAATTACTCACGCCAGGTGCGTGGGCGAACAGAATTTTGCAAGGCTGTTTTAGGCCCTGAGTATGCTACAAAAATAACCATTTTAAGCGTGGTTGTGAAAGATGGTTGTGGCTTAACTGTGTTATAAGATTGTTTTTTAGTTGCCTGTATGGAACACCACCACCACCACCAAATCATGTGATAACCATGTTAGAGTTAAAAGAGGGTCCTCACATATTTTTTTCTGTACACACAGGTAAGAAAAAATTATGGCTCTGATCCTGCAAGCTGGTCCACGTGGAGGGGACCCCTGAGCCTGTGTGGACCCCCAAGGACTCCAATGGCTCAGGGGTTCAACTCACACAGACTAGTTTGCAGGATCAGGGGCAACATTATAACAGAGGCAACAACTACATTTCACTATGGTGTTTAAACATGAGCACTTCTGTAGTGCACGTGACCATCTGTGCTATAAAATCAAATGTCTAGGTATATGTAGGAAGTAATTATCTATGTAGCTATTTATACTTTGCTCACCACTTTGGTATCCAAGAGCTTTTTTGATCAAATTTTATCAGATACTAAGGGCCAAATGCTGGTTTCTACTGGGAGTTTTGCCATATACATCAATGAGACCATGATCGGGGCTTTAGGAAATACCCTTGTTTGCTTCTCTCCAGAACTCACTGATCAAACAGGTGCTAGCCTGCTATCATTAGAAAGAAATTCTGTTTAAATTCCATCATGAGAAGTGGCATTTGGCAGAAAAGCCGTTAGTGCATGGGGCACAGAGAATCAGCTCCCGTCTCATCCCTAGAAATGGGCCTTCTAGCGCAGAGGTAACAGCGCTTCTCTTGCAGAGAGAGAAGACTGCATTCTCCAGAGCTGTCAGGCCTGCACTACATTCCCTTGAATTCCATACAGAACTAAGTTCACCCCCAAAAGGTGACAAACAAGAATTCCGGGTTGATACCAAGTTTAAAAAATGTCAGCCTACAAGGAATTTTGTGGGGAAGGTAGGCAAGTTAGCAGTTATAACCCATTGAAAATGGAGGCTTAGTCTAAAAAGTACTTTCTTAACTGTAACTGCAGCATCCCTAGACTGTAGGAAGCTATAAATAAAGATCTTTGGGGCAGGGACTGTCTCTTTGTATGTGTTTGCACAGCACCTAGGAAGATGGGGTCGTGATACTGAATCAGGACTCAGGGCGTGACTGTAATATTAATAACGTTAATAAATAATAAACATTTATGTTAGAGCCTGAACATGCCTATCATTTCCCACCTGTTCCCAAATATACGTCCTCCCAGTACCTCTGGAGTAGATGGGGTTCAGTGATCGAGAAAACTGAGCTTTATTGCACTACATGAGCTAAACATCAGCCTTTGCACACCAAAATCATTTGGAAAATGGATTAACATGGAAGTCTTGTTAGATCAAAACCTGGTAAGGGTTTGGGGAGTTAAATGTCACAGGACTATACAATTCAACTCCTAACTTTAAATTAATGCTAGGTGCTTAGTCTAGTTAGTATGCTGGAACTGGAAAGCTACTGGAGGAGGTGAAATGTAGCTTGAAAACCTGCTTTTGAGATACAACAGAACTAGGTTTTAAGTATTTTCTTCCATAACTACAGGTACCCTTTAGATTATAAATAGATGCTTGAATTGTAACTGAAGAGGAAAACACAGAAACCACTGGTTCAGTAATGACCCCAATACAGCTCAAGTCACTCACATTTGTTTTTAGAGAATGGAGGTCAGAAGATCAGTACTGTATTTTCTACTCTTTCCCCCAAAGTGACCTGGGATCTTTGAATTTCACCTGTGACAGCCACAGGAGTAGAGCTGACTTTAATATGTCATCTGAGGGACAATACCTCTAAGCATACAGCCCCCTCCCTAGTATGGCCCTGAAATATCAGCACAGGAGAGGAAATCCAGATCCTGGTTTGGAACTTGAGTAGAGACCTCCTGGTCTCAAAGTGTGTCGCCACACTGAGCAACTTGCTGTCTTCCATTCCTCACCCGTAAACCTGCAGAAAAAGTGCTTAATTGCCTATCAATGCTGCGGTGACAGAGTCACTAAATACCTGCTACAGCACAAATACTCACTCCAAATGGCTAAGCAGTAGCACAATTCCTGACAGCACCAGCAACCAAGCTACAACTTCCCAACACAGTCTCTGGGGCAGCTCATTTAGGAGACTATAATCCAAGCTAGACACAAAATCTTAATGATGCCAGTGTGGGTCACAGAAGGATTAAGATTTAAAAAATAATCTCATCTACCTACATAAAATTATCCCTCCCCAAACAAGCCTAATTCTGTTCTAATGAACATTGGCCCTAAAACATGGTAGAGAAAACGTCATCTAGCTGTGGAAGTCAGGAGATCCGAGTTTGATTCCTGCTTCTGTCACAGATAGTTATAAGGCCTCTCGCAAAACACATCCTCTCTGGGTCTCAATTTCCCCATCTGTAAAATAGGGATAACAACATTGACTTTCCTTATGGGGGGCAGGGAGGCTTAGTCTGACAGTGTTTGTAAAGTGCTAAGGAAAGACAAAGAATTAATAACACAGAACTGGAGTTACATCCATCCCCTTGTTACAAACAGGCTCTTTATAGTGATAGCACCTTTGATCCCAAGGATCCCAAACATTAATTAAGCCTCGCAACACCTATGCGAGGCAACTATTATCTCCATTTTACAGATGGGGAAACTGAGGAAGAAAGACTAGGCCACCTTCCTAAAAGCCACACAGTGACACAGTGGTAGAGCCAGGAATAAAACTTTGTAGTGTCATGACTCAGTCCCTTTCTCTAATCACTAGGGTAAACCTCCCACTAAACTTCGAAACATTACATTCCAAGCTGTGGACATGCATCTGATGAAGGCCATTGTTGGAGAGAGGCAGCACGCTCAAACTAAACAAATAGTGATATATCGGCTAAACAAAGAAAACTCTCAGTCTTGAATGTCTGGAACAAGGTTCATCCCCTCTTTATGCAGAACTCCTAGCAAGCGAAGTGATATAAATGTTAGACATTTTTTACACTGACATTTGGGAAGCAGGGCACAATCCCCTAGACAATAGACCCCCTCTGATATGCATGTTGTTCTACAGAAGAATTTGTTACTGCCTTGCTCATTCACAGTCAGCACAGCTTAAATGGTCCAAATGTGACCTCAGGAATCTTCCTACATCAGAGGCTGCACGTCAGTAAGACGCTTTCCCCTCCGAAGACGTACTGAGTTCCAGAACTAAGTGAATGACACAATTCATTCAATAAGCGGCAACACGACTTCACATTGGCCATATCTGCATGAATTAGCGACTATTACAGTTGGCCTGGCCTGCCAGCCATTGACAACCGAACTGAGAGCGATTGTCTGTTTTATACACAGACTAACCGCCTCAGAGTTCAGGTCTCTCACATTCATGTGGAAATGGGGCCACAACACGCGCAAAGACTGACGCTGATCTGTTGTGGAGGATGAAAGGGGAATCACAGATTTCAGTTGAGTAACCCCACCCTTGACAATGACCCCTCATTCCTATCCCAGCAAAAGATGAAAAATTCATCTTCCAGTGCAAGCCACATATAATGTATGTCAGCTATGGCAGGCTAACGTTCCTGAAATAAAGCAGCTCCCCAGAGGTGCACAGGGTTTCTGAATTCTCTGCTTCTCTGCTAAAGCTTACTGAGGGCCCCATATTCATTAATGGAGTGGTTTTTAAAAATCGTGTTAAAACATAAGTCATATGTGGCTCCCAATCAGCAGGAACCATGTTTAAGCTCACAGACTCATAGACTTTAAGGTCAGAAGGGACCATTATGATCATCTAGTCCAGGGATCTCAAACTCAAATCACCACGAGGGCCACATGAGAACAAATTGGCCCGAGGGCCGCATCACTGAAACCTTTTCATACAATGATACAAAAGTAGAGTCAAAAATGAAAAATATGAAGAGTAATATAGTATTCTATTAAAAGTCAATGTATTAACTTTTTAAAAACTGTAATGCAAAGAGGGGTTTTAATAAAATATAAACACTCAGTAATGTTTAGATTTTGGCTGCCAGTGGAGTCGGCACTATGGCGGGCCGCAGGAAATAACTCCGCGGGCCGCGTGTTTGAGACCCCTGATCTAGTCTGACCTCCTGCACAATGCAGGCCACAGAATCTCACCCACCCACTCCTGCAATAATCCTCTCACCTATGTCTCAGCTATTGAAGTCCTCGAATCATGGTTTAAAGACTTCAAGGTGCAGAGAATCCTCCAGAAAGTGACCCGTGCCCCATGCTGCAGAGGAAGGTGAAAAACCTCCAGGGCCTCTGCCAATCTACCCTGGAGGAAAATTCCTTCCCAACCCCAAATATGGTGATCAGCTGAACCCTGAGCATGTGGGCAAGACTCACCAATCAGACACCCAGGAAAAAATTCCCTGTAGTAACTTCTAACATCCCATCACCAGCCATTGGGTTATGCTCTACCATGGCTTTCCCAGATGGCTCCATCCTGAGAGTATGTCTTCACTGCAGTGCTAGCGCGAGTGACTCCTGTTGATTTACCCTAGTTCGGGTGAGAGCGGCCACACCACACAATAATCCTCATGCCGCTGTGTCCACACTGACGCTGCTCTCACTTGTGTGTGATGCTAGGATTTCTGGGGGCATAGCCCATGGTTCCAAAATGCAGTAAAATGAGCTGCTCCAGGAATTCCTTCTCAGGGAATTATGGGAGAACTCATCTGTCCTTTCTAGGCACAGGAATGGAGTTGCGGGAAAGGACCAGCAGCACTCAAGTAGCTCTAGCCTGAGTCCACTACACGAGTGGGCATGTTAACAGCTCATGACTTGTGCTAATCTGAACTTTAGCCTGTACCACCTCACAGGCCAGTGAACTCAAGTGAAAAGCATCATCATGCTCAGTCTAGGGGTACATCTACACTGCAATGTAAGCCCAGGGCTAGTGGAGCGGGAGTCAGCAGACCCTGGGTTAGAGAACCCAGGTTTGAGCGCCTGCACTGATTGTCAATCCTACATTAGGAATTTTCTAACCTGGTCACAAAACTGGGGTTCCAGCATCTACCCTGCAGTGCGCAGACCTGAGTGCAATCAATCACATCCCAGCTTTCCTAGTGCCCTCCCACCATGTGGCTGCTCTCTTTGTTTGTTGTGCAGTTTGGGAAAACCTGACAGTCCACTAAACTTGACTGTCCAGAGCACCAAGAAACCCGGAACGGGGGATACTTTTGGCTGACTCCCAGAGCCTGGGTCCAGTGGGGCTGCAGCTACACTGCAAAGCAATAGGGCTTGAACCCTGGCTCCCAGACTCCCAGTTTGACTCAGGCTTGGATCCTTCACCCTTGTGGGGTCCTGGGACCCTGGGTTAGAATGATTTGGGTATAGAAGGAAGGGAGTTTAGGCTTGAGCCTAAGTTCGAACTCTGAGCTTATGTTGAAGTGTCAGTGCACCTAAGTGTTTTTGTGTGTGGACGTGACCTGAGTTATAACCAGGGATCCTAGTTTCCTGAGAAAAAAAACAAAATCCTCCAATAAAACCCCCGCAAAAACCGACTTTTTTCACTATTTAAAGGAAACGCTGAACTGCAGTTTCCCTAGCCACAATATATACGGGTATCAGTTGAACACAAGGTTTTATTGATATATTTATGATTTTTAAGATGACAGCCCAAGCCCTGCCCATTCCCCTGATTGTCTGAAGTTTTGATTATCCGAGCTGGACCCAATCCTAATTAGATTGGATAATTGGGGTTCTATTGTAAATGGTTTTATTTTCTCCCAAAATGTAAAAACTAAAGATTCTAAGAATACAAATTCTGCATTTTTCGGTGGCAAATGGATTTCTAGGATCCCTGGTTATAACTCATGTTAACTTTGTAGTGAAGGCAAATCCTTAGTGTAGACAGGAGCTTAACATGCAGTTATGCTCTGAAAAGGGAATTCACAAATGACATGATAAAATTCTCTGTTTACTGTCTCAGTTATTTCCGATCAGACTGGACTGGCTTAGTTTGAATGTTTCTTTTCTGTCAGCTCTGCAGACTCACCAAGGATCTGAGGGTCAAGCTGAGTTCTTTCTGGCTCATTCCTCACCACCAATAGATTCTGCATGCCAAATTTTCCCCTCAGTTACACCTGTGGTGTCATATTGTCTTCAAAGGAGTTGAAAAGTTGTAATTTGGCAGCATTTAGCCCTGTAGTGGGAACTTCATTAATGACGATACTTATGATACCTGAGCCATCCGGTTTTATTAGCGCTACAGTGCTAACAGGTGTAAAATGTAGCAAAAACTTCTCAATATACAGGGAGTAAATCTGCTGAGCGAGGTGCTATTTTCACAGTTATTTTTCTGACCATAGCCACATTTAAAAGCGCGTTTACAGATGAAGACTAAAGACTATTTGTCTATCTGCCAGCCCTGCAAACTCAATCTGGGATCTCAGAATCAAGCTAAATTCTCTCTTTCTTCTTACATCACCATACATCTATCTCTAACTATTTTGGCTCTGCAGAACTAACAGGATTGAAAAATTGCTTAGGCAGTAAAAATATTTTTAATTAAATGACCAACACACACGAACTGTGGATGTGATCTGTCCCATAACATCATTTTAGGAGTCTTGTACAGGGTTTTTTAGCAAATCTGACAAACACACACAGAGGAATTTTTTTAAAGCTCCAACTAAAGTTCTTTTTGTTTGGAGTTAAAGGTGCTTCTACAATGTTTACAAACCAAGCATCCCATCATTATGTGAATGCATGAGACCCTCTAAATGAAACTATCTATTTGCATTGCCCAGGCTGAACAGAACTAAAAAAGTAAAAGTGCATAAATGGATTAAAAAAAATACAGTAGGTTTTTACTCTCCTTCCTTTTTTAACTGTCAGAGGAGTGAAAGAGTTATGGACATTTTAAGTAATATGACTTAATGTGACAGGGTCCCCTTAACTTTAGGCAGATTTATAAATGTTTGGTTTTAGGATGCAACCATTTATAGCATAGAACACAGATGATGCAGCGGTGTCACTGAAAGCGCAGGTGGAGTGATTCTGTGTTGTGCAATTTAAGAGAGTAGTAAGATTGATAGAATTAAATGGATTACTTTAAAATCTAAGTGCAGCAATGGGTGTTTCTATGTAAAATTTACCACAATAAAGTGATTCATGAGTCAGGACTAAAAATACACTGATTAGGCTACCTAGACTATAAAGTACATATTCCTTTCTTTAATCAGTAGCCTGCTAGCCATCTATAGGGCAGTAGAACCAGGAAGATTATTCTGTTCAACTGGAACTTTTTATTCAATGTATCCATGCTCTATTTTTCTTCAAGGCAGATCTGCTGACTTTATAGATACAGAAAAGTTTCAGCTGTTATCCATGAAGAGCCAATATAGACACAGCAGAGCGAGCTGGAGCCTCTTACAACAAAGTTGTCAGCAAACTTCTGATCCTAGAATCTTTATTACGTATGGTGACAGTAGGAGGCAGAGAGAAAGAACACTGCTGCATTTTTTAACTCAACTTGAATTTGCGGTGCCAGCAGTTAGAAAAAAAATAATCAAACATTTGACTTGTAAACTGAGGCTATTTGAGCAGGAATCAGTGAGCAAGAATAAATACAAAACCCAACAAGGTTTCTAAGCAAAACTTTATGGGGGGAAATGGAGGTCAGAAGAATCTAATAAAAAATGCTGCACACATTCATAGAATATCAGGGTTGGAAGAGACCTTAGGAGGTCATCTAGTCCAATCCCCTGCTCAAAGCAGGACCAATCCCCAATTTTTGCCCCAGATCACTAAATGGCCCCCTCAAGGATTGAACTCACAACCCTGGGTTTAGCAGGCCAATGCTCAAACCACTGAGCTATCCCTCCCCCCAACATTGATCCGTTACAAAGCAGGAAATCGAGTTTTGTAGCCCAAGTAACTTATATTTGGAAAATCATTCTGGATAGCTAATTAAAGCATGTATGCAAGTATACTGATGATGCGCGTACGTGACAAGGTTTGGTTTAAATGTCTTGATCAAATGATTTTTGGACATTACAATGAACATTAGAAATGCCTAAGATAGATAAATACTAATATTCTTAAAAATAGAATAATCAGTTATTTTAATTTATTGCAAATAAAGTTTACAGTCATTTGAAACCATGAGTGTGAAGGGCTGCATTAGTGTTTCAAGTATCTGATCACAGATCCATTTTCATTAATAACAGAAGCAGACTCAAAGCAAAAGTATACGTTTATTTTATAATCATATTTGCAATAGGCAAGGAGGGTAGGAAAGGAGGAGGATGCAGTCAGAGAGAAGGGAGAGATGATTAAGAGGGGGGAAACCAGGAAGGTAGGGAAGGGTGTGTGACTGGGTAAACAATAAGATGTTAAGCGAGTACTATGCTACTTTTGAGAAAACCAATCTCATTTTTGGGCAGGATGGCTTATGCATATATGCACATTGCTGTACTCTGGTCTTTACTCATTCCATCCCCTCTCTTCTGTTTGCTACTGTCCCATCTAAAATTAGGCCCCAAACCCACAAACATTTACACGTGGTTAACTTTACATGGCTAAGATCAAGTGTAGTACCACTGAAGTCAGTGCCTGGGGCCTTAGATAATAAGCTCTTCGGGGCTGGAAACATATCTATGCAGGCATCTGATCCTGCTTGGGGCCTCTTAGTAACTATACATTCTTTGGGTCAGAGACCGTACCTTCCAAATTGTTCTGTGAAGTATCCAACACACATTTACTTTAACACACAAACATTCATAAACAACAATGCTTAACATTCCCAAGCTAAGATGAGGTATGCTGCCAAGCCTGTTACAAAGGTAGGAAGCCTTCCCACGAGGAAGCTGGACAGCATTGCTAGAACACACGCAGAGTACATACAAAACCCCATCCTTCAGTCTGCATTGTTACTATTTTAATATTGACATTATAAGGTGCAAATAATGTCTGTATCACAAACATATTGAAATCCATTTGAGAGGCAAGATACAAGTTAAAGTGACTTCGGATAGTTCTGAACCCACCGTAGGGTTTATCAAACCTATTAACAGACTGTTTCAGGCATTTAAAAAAATTAGCAAAAAGGTTTTGTTTTGATGTAAACCTTCCTCTGCTGTGTTTATAGTACAGACATTGTTATGCAAGTATATAAATAAATAATAATTTGGGACCAGATCCAAAACCCTTTGAAGTCTATAGGTGCCTTTTCACTGACTTCAATATACTTTGGATCAGACCATTAAGCCCCTAAAACATGCTTCTCATCCACACACCAAGAGCTGCTTCACAAAGGGGAGCCAAGTATCAGTCTCATTTTGTATAGGGGGGAATTAATGGGCAGAAGGGAAGCAACTCTCACACCAGAGCGGAGAGCAGCAGAACTCAGCGCAGGCTGTTTGACTCTCAGACCCGTGCCCTTTCTACAGGAACCTGGTGCTGTAAAAGTGGGGGGGGGGGGGGGGGGGTGTCAGTCCTGAGAGTGAAAGGGACTAAAAGAAAATGAAACTAACCAGTCCACTTTCACTCTCCACAGGGAGAAACAAACACCAATGACAGGAAGGAAACATGGGGTCACGTTTTCACATACACTGGGTCACACAGGTCGGTTCGCGAGGTAACTTCCCGGCCCCCTCCCCGGTAACAAACTTGACATAACCGCACTTTCCTGCAAGAGAGACTGGAGGGGGGGGGGGTGGGAGCTGGGGAGGACTCGGATATCTAGGTCAGTAGCGAATGGAAGGGCTGGAATGCAGGGAGGTGGAGAGGAAGCCCCAGGACACCGGGTGGGGGGCCCAGCACATGGGGAGGTGTGGGGGGAGGTGTGGGGAGAAGGGCCCAGGACACGGGGTGAAGAAGGGGCCGGGGCGAACGGGGGGTGGGTTGGGGGGAGGGGCCGCAGCACGGGGAGGTGGGGGGGAAGGGGCCGCAGCACGGGGTGGGGGGGGGGGGAAGGGCCCAGGACACGGGGTGGGGGGGGGGGGAAGGGCCCAGGACAGGGGGGGGGGCTGGGGCGAACGGGGAGCCCCGGGTGTCTCGGGCGGGGGAGGCGGCCGCAGAGGAGACGGGACGGAGCGGCCGGCCGGGGCCGGAGGAGCGGGGCCAGCCCCCAGCGTCTCCCTCTGCTTCACTCACCAGCTCATGGTCCCCTCCGGCCCCGGCTTTCTCCCGGAAGCGTTTGTTTTCTGGCCACGCCCCCTCCGGAAGTGAGGTACGCGGCACGCTGGACGGCGTGACGTCACGCACGGTCTGGGGGCGGGGCCACCTGGAAGTTAACATGCTGCCTCTCAGACAGCTGGGGGCCCCAGCTGAGCCACATCATAGAAATCATAGAATCTCAGGGTTGGAAGGGACCTCAGGAGGTCATCTAGTCCAACCCCCTGCTCAAAGCAGGACCAATCCCCAGTTTTTGCCCCAGATCCCCAAATGGCCCCCTCAAGGATTGAACTCACAACCCTGGGTTTAGCAGGCCAATGCTCAAACCACTGAGCTATCCCTCCCCCCCATCGTCATGCTGTGTCATGATGTCACAGTCCAGCATTGTAATGTCACAATGTGGAGCCGTGCTTTGGTGCTGTGATGTCACTATCCAGTGCCATGACATCACTGGGCTGAGCTGATGAGAGGCTGCGCCCCCCAGTTTTACAAAGCAAGGCTGCCCTGTGAGGCTGCAGCGATCGCTCTGCTGTTCTGCCATCACGATACTCTCTGGAACACCCCAGTCACATAGGGACATGCTCCAGACCAGCACACTGCAGTGACCCCTGGCCGCCGTTCCCACTCCAGGGCCTGGCTTTGGGGAACAGCGTAGGACTTCAAACTCAGCTCCCAGCAATGGCTGCTGCTTAGCCCTGGGAGCCTTCCAAGGCAGATAAATTGACACCCATGCAACTGAATGGCTTTCACAAAGCGGATGGCTTACTGGCCCAGACACTATTTGCAGTGTGTGCATCCCACAGCGCTTTTCCTAGGAGACAGAATTTGCCCAACTTGCCTTGTCCAAAAATCTCTCTCTGTTGTTGCACAGTGGATGTGCTATTGGGGGCTGCATTGCAGCAGTTACATATGTCTATGGCAGTGGGATAAAAAGGTGTGGCTCCAGTGGATGGAAAGACTTGTCTCTCCACGGACAACTTTTAAGTTAGCTTCTCATTTTAAGCGTAATTTATTTATTATTATTAGACACAGCCCCCGAAGAAGCTATCCCGGCATTTACACAAGGCCCAGTACACGCTGGGACAGGTTAGCGACTCTGGTTTAGTCATTCAGTGTAGGCATCCAGCCAGGTCAGACGGATTGAGTAAGGCTTCCAGTTCTTCCCTTTAATACTGAGTCTTGGTGTATTTATTCCAGGCTGCCGGAGAGCTGGTACAATACACAAAAAATGTTAACAAGTAACAATGCCAGGATCCACAAGAAAAACAAACTTGAGAAACAGGACCATGGCAAGGAACTGATACGAACAAGATAAATTAAGTGTAACGTAAGATGGAGGCAAGTGACTAAGAAGGAAAATAAATTGCATACTATTTTAAAAAGCCTTTGAGGGAACGATTGTGTTACAATTTTTGCAATGTCAGGAAGGGTCCAGGTGCACTCAATAGTCAATGAAATTGATGAAGTACATGGTAACTGAGTAGGGAACCATATGGCTTAGCACTTATAATCTTCAAAGCATTTACAAACCTTTAAAAATTACCTCTCATAAGCTTCTAGGGGTAAATGGCCCCATTTTACAGATACAGAAACTGAAGCAAAAAGAGTAAGACCAAAACGTTTAGATGTGCCAGATTGTGCCCTCTGATTTTGGATGCCTTTTGAGTGGCTGATTAGAATTACCAAGGCCCACATCCTCAGAAATATTTAGGCACTTAACTCTCATTGATATAAATGGAAATTAGGCGTCTCAATACTTTTCAGGACCTATGCCATCAGGCATGATTTTCAGAGGTGCTGAGCTACCACATCTTCAGCTGACGTCTATGGGAACTGCAAGTTTTCAGATCCTCTGAAAGTCAGGCTCCAAGTGGCTCAGATCAGGCATCAAAATAAGGAGGGACCCATATATAACAGATTATCTGGAAAATTTTAAACAAAGTGACTTAAAGTGATTCCTGTGAGGGGGTCCCAGAACCAAAGCCCCAACATCTACACAGTAATTTTTGTCCCTGCAGTCTGAGCCCCGTGAGCCCAAGTCAACTGACCTGGGTCAGCCATGTCCATGCTGCGAGTTTTTTATTCTACTGTAGACGTACCCAGTAAGGTTATATGTCCTGCCATCTCTCATTAGGTCCTTATCTGGCTTCTATTGCTGTAGTACCTGATTACCTCGTGATCCTTAAAGCATTTATCCTCTCACCACCCCCATGAAGTAGGGATGTGCTGTTGTCCCCATTATACAGATGGGGAACTGAGAGATGAAGAGCCAGGGTTTTCAAAAGTATTTATGTGCCTAAAGATGTAGACAGGCGCAGAATGGGAGTTAGGCACCTAATCTTCTTAAGCCCTTTGGAAAATCCCATGAGGCACCTATCGGCATCTTTAGGCACCTAAATACCTTTGAATATCTGGCCCTTAGTGACTTGGCCAAGGTCACACAAGAAGTCCATGCCAAAGCAGGGAATTGAATTTGAGTTTCCTGGGTGAATACCCTAACCACTGGATTATTGTCTCTCTGCTAGTCAGTTAACAGGGCAGGATCCTAGATTTCCCGCCTCCCAGGCTGGTGTTGTATCCACATGCTGCCCCTCTGCCCTGCTATTTGTGCATCCCCAAAGGTATGCATGACACTTTATGGATATGAAAAAATACAAAGCCCCTGTGGATCGTACACCCTTCTATGTAAAGAATGGGGCATGCTGCTGTAAGGGGCACAAATCCTGCAGCCTTCCGAACTAGTGCGACATTTGGAGCCACCACTGCAGAAGGCTGTCACGTAGTTTAAATAAGGGGAAGACAGGTGTGCACTGGATTACAACACGCTCAGCTTCACACCCCAGGACTTGCATACAAGCTCCCCGCCCCGATTGCTGCTGCTCATGCACCTGGCTGCCAGACATACTCCTCTCTGCAGTCCTAGATGCTTACCTCTCCCCCACCCAATTTCATCATCCAGGCCAATTACAAGCTTCTCCTGGGAGTCCTGTCTCATTCCGGTTTGTGGCACAGGGTTTAAACTTCCCTGCAGCGTGGCCCCAGGCCAGATCCCTATTTTGAAACAGGCACAGGGAGGGAGAGGCCACTCACCTGAGTGCCAGTCAAGATGGCAGCAGCCGCAGCCTCTGTTCCAAACAGTGAACAAGGTGATTGTCAAGTGCAGGCAGGTGCCCTGCCGTGCAAGTGGGATGCGAGGAAAAGGCTTTGACTCAGTCAGTTGTCTGCCAAGCACGTGGGGAATTAGAACATCATGTCAGGACCATGCAGACTCCTGTCTGTATCCTCGGGGTGGGACAGGGCTGGAGAACAAAGGCTCCTGTGTTTTCTCAGGTGGCAAGAGGGACTGACAGCACAGGTAACCTTTTGGATCAGTATAAAGAGAACCTTTGAGGAGGGATGGACCCTTACTACTAACAGTCCCAGGGTAAAATGGTGGTGCTCCAGGGTGATGACTATGGTCATTCTTACCAACTACACCTTTGCCTGGGGGAATCTTTCCATGTCCCAAGGCTAGGAGATACTTGGAGTTGTGGGTGGTGGAGGACCGAGATGCCTTTGCTCTAGGAGCAGATAAAAGGGCATCTTCAAAAGTAAGCCCAGCAGAAGGCACAGAAGGCCCTGGCATTTCAGAAGGTGATGGGAGAAGCTGGGTGGGGGCTCAGTGGCAACATGAGAGGGTGAGTTTCTAGGCTTTTCACCTCACCCACATACCCTGAGGGCAGAAAAGAGACAGCTCTTGGATTGAATGGGCAATGAAGACTGAACTCCACTCCAGAGGAGGCCTCTCCAGAAATGGCACATGGGCAGCGTAGCTTGCACCGTTGTTGCTCATGCTGGACCTATAGGATCAGAGGAGAGTTCATTCTCTGCAGCCCATACAGTCCATGGTCTCTCTGGTGAGGCTGCCAATAAAGGGACCGTGCAGTGGTGGCCTTCTTGGGACTCAACTTGGACCCTACCAAATTTTCACGTGAGCTGCCAAAGTTCCTTTAGAACTTTGAGTTCCTACTGACCTGGGCTGAGGAACCTGGCCGTGAAATGCTGCATCTTGTACAGCCTCCCTCTGTCACTCCCCCTGAGCCATCCACTTCCCGGATGCTGCTCCTTTCCCAAATGAAAAGCCACAAGCATCCAGGACAATGCCGAAGCGTTCCTAGCTAAGTGCCTTGCCTATTGCATAAGAGGCTCTCAGGCACTGTGGCTTCCATTTCATGTCTGCCTGTTTGGATTCCTGCTTGCAGAATGACTAACTTTAAGGACTAAAAAAAAAAAAAATGTTTTGATTACACTGCCTTTTTGCCAACTGGGAGCATTAGTCACAGCATTTTTTTTGTGTGGAGATACCAGGCTTAAAGCTCAGCAGAGCTCCTTTCTTTCTCCCCCTCCTCCTCCTTTCTGACTTATTAGCAGGATCCCAAGCATGATGAAGAATGAAGAGAGAGAGAACGTGCATGAACATCTTCAGGGAAAATTACTCTGCATTATTTTTCTTCCCCCTCATCCCACCCCACCTGACCCCACCCGAGAGAGGAAACCACCAAAGGCATTTTAAAGGTTTGGGGTGAGTCTTTGGACACATGGGGCCAGATCCTCAGCGGGTATAAATCAACACAGTTCCGGGGGCTTTGACAGAGCTTCGCCACAGTTTGGCACCTATTCATCTCTCTGTATAAAGCAAGGGCGGGGGAAGGGTTCTGGATTAGCAACTGTCTGGGTGATGGGCAGAACAGGGGTTCCTTGCTTGGCTCGCTGCTCCCTGGGCATGCCCCGCCCCTGCCCCAGGAGACAGGGAGTGTTCAGTCTCCACCGTCCATTCCATCTTTGTGGAAACTGCCAACAAAAGGAGCCAACTCGCACTAGTTGCAGGTGTGAGTTTGGTGATGCCTGCCCCCTGGAACTAGACTGCCATGATTATTGTGTGTATTATGGTCGCACCTATGTGCCCCATCATGCCAGGTACTGTACGCCCACAACGTGTGAGAGAGTCTGTGCCCTGAAGCTCACACTCTGAGTGGGGAGTATTATTGTCCCCACCTTACAGATGGGAAACTGAGAGAGACTAAGCATCAAACCCAAGGCCATACAGTCAGTAGCAGAGATAGGAATTGAATGTAGATCGCCTTAGTCCCAGTCCAGTGCCTTAATCACATCTTTCCTCTCTAAACTTGAGACCCACCGCACTCATTTCCGAGGGGCCACTGAACAGCAGTCAGATGGTAACCGCTTTGAGCAGCATCAGCATATGTTGGAGTTGAACTAGCAACGTAGAGCTCTGTATTCTCGTATTCATTTCTGGAGCCGTCCAGATCCCCCATACTTCAGCAGTAGCCTCTACAAAACATGTTGATGACTTAGCACTTAGGAGCTGGCTAACGCTAGAGACCCACCTGTTTGTCTTAATATAAGAATGCAAGCGGTGATCTCCATCACAGAACAGGCCTGGGGCTGTGTCTGCCAGTAGGGGGAGTAATGCTGGAGCCGAATTTAAACACATCATCAGAGTGCCTTCTACCGTACCTCTTCTGCCAGCTGCATAGGTTACTTGTGCCATCTGCATAGTTCCTCAGCTGAAACCAGCACCCGCATTCTCCTGGTTTGTAGGAGACATGTGCGCCTGTTGAACCGGAAGGGAAGCTTGTCCCTGGGCCAAGCTGGTAGGAGCCACGCTGAGCAGGTCTTAGCGGTAGACGCCCTTTGCAAATCTTGTGCCATGCAAAGGGCTCCAGCTCTTGGTGCTCCTGGCATGGGTTGGTAGGTATTTGGGTTCCTCCCAGGGGTTTTGTAATATCCCCACATCTGACACGTTGCACTCACAGACTTGACTGGCATCTCAAGGCACCGCACAATAACATACGATAATTAAACTAATTACCAAGCTCATTGAAACCAATTTAAAAGGGCTCCAGGAGAATATCAAGTCTTTTAACGGGCACTAGCTGATTGTTGCAAACCTGGGAGTACCCAAATGTCAAGATGAAGAGGACAAAGGCTCCAGGACCTGCTGTGTTAGAGGTGGGAGTGGGGGGGGGGCCATGGGAGTTGTGCTTCCAGGTGGGTCCCGCTGGTGAGTAAGTTGCTGATTCCGTTCCCACGGCATCATGGAGAAAATCCAGTGTATTATGGAGACAAATTGCCGCATGAGCCTTTCAGAACATGGAACTCCATTGGCTTGGCAGCCTTGCTGAGAGCCAGCTGCCTCCTTCCAGCATCCCCGCTAACATCCTTGTGAACCCAAATACTGCCTTCATCCTGTGACTCTCTTTCTCTCTAGAGCTTGAGCCCTTCTTCCTCCTCAGGAAGAAGCAAATCCCATGCTATGTGCAGTCTCCCTCAGTGCCAGAAGATGACTAGACACGTTGTCCATCGGTAGGTACAACGCAGGGGCCACCTTATGGAGGGAACAGACACAACCTGTGAATCTAGACACTCCAGAGGTGGGATTCGTGGGATCAGTGTCCCCAGGACTTTTCTTCAGAATTATAAGCTCCAGGTTATTCCAACAGGGCTGCCGGAGAGAGTACCAGAGCTGATCTGAGGCACATGACTTATGAGGAGAGGCTGAGGGAACTGGGCTTATTTAGTCTGCAGAAGAGAAGAGTGAGGGAGGATTCGATAGCAGCCTTCAACTACCTGAAGGGGGGTTCCAAAGTGGATGGAGCTCGGCTGTTCTCAGTGGTGGCAGATGACAGAACAAGGAGCAATGGTCTCAAGTTGCAGTGGGGGAGGTCTAGGTTGGATATTGGGAAACACTATTTCACTAGGAGGGTGGTGAAGCACTGGAATGGGTTCCCTAGGGAGGTGCTGGAATCTCCATCCTTAGAGGTTTTTAAGACTCGGCTTGACAAAGCCCTGGCTGTGATGATTTAGTTGGGGTTGGTCCTGTTTTGAGCAGAGGGTTGGACTAGATGATCTCCTGAGGTCCCTTCCAACCCTGATATTCTATGATTCTATGATCCAGGATCTATGAGTGAGGGCATTGGAAATCTTATCTGGGACACATCTGCACTTCTAGTCTTGTTACTGCTGTTTAGGAGAACCTCTTCTATGTGCCATCATGAGAGATGGGGAGGGCTGGGGAGCGGAGGGGTCCTTCCATCCAGCATGGCGGAAGCTCAACCCAGGACAGTCTCTGCAGAGACCATCACCCCGGCAGGGAGAGTGCACCCACATCACCTTTTCTCCTGCTTTGGCTGGAAGTTGCTTATGTTACTTGTTTTGCTTGTGCAGACATAACAAAACGAGACAGCATGTTTTAAGGGAAAGCCAAAAAAGGCCTCAATTATCTGTGGGCTCTGATTATACCACTGGGAGGAAAACAGGCTGGAGAGGGCAGGAATCTCTCCTTTTGCTGCTAGGAATGAGCCTGAAATAGCAGAGCATCTCCTAAGCGTGCTTGAAGTTTCCATGCACCAGTATTATCTTTATTATGGAATTTGTGTCCATGAAGTCATCTACCAAAAAAACTTCCCTCTGCTAACATGACCTGGATGTGCCATGCCCGGGTGTGAGGGTGTCTAAATTGGCTCTGCTCTTCCAAACTGGTCAGCTGGAGACTGCCTGGCACAACCAATTGGCCTTGGGGATTTGTAGTCCCTTTACCTTACGCAACTCGCCTGAGTTTCCGTAGCAAAGCCCTAGATGGCAACTAGTGCAGTTTAGCAGGTGGAGGAGTCTGTTTCTTCCCTCATTCTTTCGGGAGGAGCAGATGGAGTTTAATTTTTCATGCAGCGGCAGCGAGCTGAGAATAGCAGCTCTTCAAATTGGCACCAAGGCGGTGGAGAGGCACAACAAGAAACACCCAGAAATGCCCCCTTCCAGGCTGGATGCTGGAATGCAGAACTGGGTCTTGAGATGCAGAACAAGCACAACTGCACACTGGGACAAATTCAGACCTGGTGTAAATGGCTGCAACTCTGGTCTCATGCCACATCTGAATCTGAGCTGGGATTATTGATTTCGTTCCATCTTGTGAGTCGTGACTGGCCCTCTGCTGTGACCAATTTGTCAAGGTCCAATCCTGCCAGGTGCTGAGCTCCCTCTGCTTCCAGTGACTCAGTCCAATGCAGACGGAGTGCTTTAATACAGAAGGATAAAAAATGTAAGATCCCAAGGAAGGCCAACACCTCTCGTTGCTGGGATCAGGGTAAATTGGTGGGATATTTCCTCTTCCATTTAGCCAGACAGAAATATGAGGGTTGGATGCAGCCGATCCCTCTGCTGGAGTGGAAGATCAGGATCTGGCGGTGAGCCCTGTCTCTTGCTGTTGCCACAGGGGAAATTTAGGTCAGGCTGTAAACGCCCTTGCACTGCTGGAGCAGGGAAATCAGGTGTATGAACTGCTGAGTCAACACGGGGCCATGCGGCCCCAGAAGCAGTCACTTGTGCTGCTTGGAACTGGAAGTTCTGCAGACCAAACCCTCACGTTTTTTCACAGCAACAACTTATTATTCATATTACAATAGTGCCCTGAGGCCCACCTGAGATCAAAGCCCCACTGTGCTAGGGACTGTTCAAATGCAAAGCACAAGGCAGCTCCTGCCTCAAAGAGCTCCCCAACGATATAGGGAAGACAAAGAGTGGAGGAGAGGTATTATTATCCCCATTTTACAGAGGGAGAAGCTGAGGTTTTCAAAGGGATCTGGATGGCCAGTTCCCATTAAAATTAATGGGAACTGGCCTGTTGAAATCCCTTTAGGCAGCTTTGAAAATCTCAGCCAGTGAGATTAAGTGACTGGTCCAAGGTCACACAGAGAGTCTGTGGCTGTGAGCTGGGAACTGAACGGATTCCTCCTGAATCCCAGTCCAGTGCATTAATTACAAGACTATCTTTCAACTGTGACTCCTTTCAGATGTCAGACAAACAAATCCCCAGCAAGGAGACAGGGTAGTGACTGCCGCCAGATTTTTGCAGAGCTTTTAGATCTGATAGCCTGTGTTTAACTGTGTACACTTAACTGTCATTAACAAGTAAAACCTATTTCTGATAGAACTTCTTATTCTGAGAAATTACACAAAATGGAAGAATTCATTGAGTAAAGGGGGGAACAAATAAACCCACCGCCACATCTCTTCTCATAAGTACAAATCATCTGTATCCGCTCTTCTCCTGGGAATACGCTGCTTTTCAAATCTATCGCAATTTTCCCTGCATGACAGAAATCAGAAAAACTGTTCTTAACTTACAGGGGAAGGGAACGTCGCGGGACCCTGGCACGTGTCGCAGCCTAATGCAAGAGAGAAATTAAGAGAGATAAATATCCCTAGACATTTCACTCCCCACAAACAAACTCAGAGCGAGTTTAAAATATCGTGAGACCGTTTAATTGCTTTTTCAATTTTTTTAAATAATAAGAGCTGGATCTCACTTGTGCCTTGAATGGAGAGAGAGTATTCAGAGCTGGAAGCAGCAGTTAGGAAAGTGAATTGGTGTTAAAATTAGAATCCCCTTGTTTTAGAACCCACGCCTGAACAAAATGGAAGCATGCAAGGTTTAGGGTCAGGGACTGTCTTGCGATTGGATGTGATTCAGAAGATCTGGTTTCAGTTCCCGGCTCTGACAGACTTCCTGTGTGACCTTAGAGAAATCACTTAATCTCTCTGTTCCTAATCTGTAAAACTGAGATAATACTTCCTTGGTCAGTTTTATTCATACTGTATGATCTTCAGGGCAGGGACTGTCACTTAATATATATCTGTACAGTGCCTAGAATAAAGAGGAATCTGGTCTTGGATGAGCCCTCTACCTTCTATCATAATACAAATAACAACATAATTCACGGTCATACGTGTCTGTAGGACTAGGGCTCTAGTTCACTAATCTAGATGCTGATTCTGCACGCATTTAAGCGTTCCAGCAACACTACTCATGTAAGAAAAGTTGCACGTAATTGTAAGTGTTTGCAGGACCGGGGCCCTAAAGAATGCAGTTGTCAAGCAAGGCACAAAGCAAGCTATGGCGCAGTGGCATCATTCCACAAAGCCAGCGACTTTGCAAATCAAAATAAGAAGGGGAAAAGCAAGTAGGAGGAAATTATAGTTTCAGAGTTATTTTCAGAAAGGAAACTGGAGAGAAAAAAAAAAGTCCCTAGTTTCAGTACAAAACATGGAAAATTGAGGAAAATAACTTCCAGCATGTTTTTGGGGGGGGAGATCAGGGGAGATTTTCTCTGCTCTTTTTCTGGGACTTAAAAAAAAAAAGACACTTAAAATTGCAAAGATCCCACTGTGTGTGTGTGTGTTTTGAAGCCCTAAGCATTTTCAAGCCCCATTTGCCACAGCAAGTTTAGTCAATTCCATTCTCTTGCCACTCCTAGGAATGGTTGTGTTTGAGGGAATCTGGGTGTACGTGAACCCTGGGGAAGTCTAGAGCTGCTGTTGTGTGTATGGCAATAAGGTGTGTGAAAGGGAGAGAGGCGGGCGTGCCTGTGGCAGGAAGGGGATTCGTGTTCATATAGGGGGGGTGCTGTGTGTTCAGGGTTGACGGTGCAGAGAGTGAGTGAACGCTGGGAGAATGTTGCGGAGAACACGCCCATGTGTGTGAGGAGTGGGGAATGGAGTGTCCAGTGGTGGGGAAAAGTGTGTGTGTGATGGTTGCGTGGAGAGGGCACGTGTGTGACTCCAGTGTGTGATGGTGGGGCAGAAAGGGAGAGGTTATTGACTGACCAGCTATGCCGCTACGCCAGTGGTTCTCAACCTATTTACCACTGTGTGCCACATCCAATATTACCTGTATGGCCCAGAGGATGTCATATCGGCCGCAGCTCTGTGCTGATTGGGCCACAAGCAGCCCGCAGGCCGCAGGCTGAGAACCACTGCACTACACGGTTCCTTATTGTCTTTCCTTCCTATTCGGTGTTAGTTTGAGCAGGTTATAAGCACCTGTGAGTTGGTGGGGTTAGGGAACTGCAATGGAGGGGACGTCTGGGATTTGAGAGACATGGAAAATGTGTCTGTGGAGAGGGAGGGTGGATGAATGAGGCGGCTGGCAGCGGGGAGAAGGGCAACACAGAGAGAGAATAGAAGAGAAGCTTCAATGAGCCAGCAGCTTGGCCAGTTGAACTGTCTACAACTACGCGAAGGGTGTAAGCACCAAGAAGGAACAGGCGCTGTTCAGGGTGGGCTGAGGGGTATAACGGAGAGCAAAGCTAGGTTAAGTCAAGGCAAACGTAGGCCGGATGATCGGAGAAATTCCCTAGCAGCAAGATCTGAGACTGGACAATTGAATCTGCCTGTACACTGGACTGATACTGATCCGAGTGACGAGCGCCTCTCCCACTTTCCATTGCTCCATGGGCCATACAGCTTCCCTGGGGAGCTTAGGGTACAGCCCTGCTCAAAGGGCTTAGCTGAGAGTGAGCAGCTGGAGTGGAGAAAGAACGCGCACAGAGGAGGAAGGCAGAGGGGCAGCTGCAGGGCCCATGGAGCAATGGAAAGTGGGAGAGGCGCTCGTCACTCGGATCAGTATCAGTCCAGTGTACGGATCAAGGACCTGGAAGAAGAAAGGAGGAGGCCCAGACAGATGATGACATTTACCTGAGGCACAAACCTGAGGGAGAAGGAGACAAACACAAACATAAAAGAAGGGGATATGCAACTCCAATGGGCCTGGAGAGATGTGGAACAGGCCAGAGACAAGTGCGGATTAGCCTATGCGGGAGAGATATAAGGTGTGGCAGGGAGCTGCCCCATTAATAGTCATGCTCTAAAACCCTCTGAGCAGCAGGAGATTCTGGGCACGAGGAGGAGAAAAAGGGGCATAGGCCCCTGAAAAAGAAAGACGTAGAGGCTAATGGAACCAGAAGCAATACACAGCACTGGAGGCTGCTGAAGTAAATACCACGTCAGAAATACTCAGTCGTTTTAATCTCTAATTACAACATGAGTGGATGAAGGGGATGCGGGAGATATAATACATCTAGACTTGGGGGAAATGATTTGATATGGTGCCTCGTGAACTCTTACTTGAGAAGCTAATTCAAATTGGCTTGGATGTGTGAGCACTGTCACATGGATGGAAAACTAGCTGAAGGATTGGCGACTAAGGGTAATGCTCCATAGCACTGTGTGGTGGGGAGGTGTCCTGCACAGAGCTGCAGGGATCAGCGCTAGGGCTGGCTTTATTAACAATCTGGATGTGCAGGTAAACAGCACGGTAATTACATTTGCAGATGATACTAAACTGGGAGGTGTTACAAACACCAGTGAGGACAAAGGATTAACATAAAAGGATCTAGGGAGGTTAGAAACACAGGCAGGAAATGAACATAGATTGATCTTGGGCAAATGCATCTAGGGAGAAGAGATCCCGAAGCACAGATATTCACTGTGTAGGTGACATTTAGAAAGCCGGAATGGCCACAAAAATACAGCTAGAGGTGAGAGCAGATAGCAAATGAGATGGGAACTTGCAATAAGACATGGCAGCAAAGTAAAAAACAAACAAACAATGCCGTTTCGGATTGCAAATGGAGATGCATCGGAGGAGCTCCAGGAGGCAGGGGATGAGGGAAGGGAGAGCTCTTCTTAAAGCATAAAAAGAGCCTCTACTTCTCTCCCTGGCTTGGGTAAACAGGGTTCCCCACAGCTCCCCCTCTTCCTTGGCTGGCGTGATGCAAGCTCCTTATTCTGTTTCAATCGACTGCCCCTTCTCTGCCTGACACCTTCTGTTTTGGACTCATTGGTAGAAGGAAATTATGAGCAAACTGGGTGGAGAGTAAAGAAAAGACGGAGAAGCAACTGAGCGGAGCGAGGGGGCTGACTTAGGAGAGAAGCCATCGAGCCTGATCTTGTGAGGGGCCCTGAACTGATTTTGGACTTCAGTGAGAATTTAGGGCATTCGTCATCCTTCTGGAATCAGGACTGACTGCTGAGCACCTCTGGCAAATTGGACCCTGAATATGAGCAACATGGCCAGACAATGACCAGTGGTGAGACACCCAACCATTGGCAAGTGTCAGAAGGGAATAACCAACAAAGAAGAGGAATGTAGGATAGTCCAAGGGTTAATATCTAGAGGCAACAGGATGTTTAGCAGAGGAACACTTAGGTTGAATATTGGGAACTGGGACGTCTATTAGCTTTGGAAGAGCCTCGCAAAAGATCATGGAGAAGCCCACAGTTTAGGTTATTTAAAACTTGATCAGACCTAGCACCGACAAACACAACTCTGTGGAAGTTCCTGCTTTGCCCCTTCGCTCCCCCATCTCTGGCAGGGAGGAAAGCCAGCTTTGTGTCTACGGCACTGAACTAAGGACTCGGGAGATTAGGGATCATTCCAAGCTCTCCCTCACGTGACCTTGGACAAATTGCTCCTCTTCTGTGCGCCTCCATTCCCGCTCACCAACATGGGAATAAGGACACCTCCCCAATTCACAGGGGTGCACCGTGTGGATAAATACCTGGAGATGCTCCAGCATTACGGTGATGGGGATCAGATTTGTCACTAGCACTGGTGCAAGAGTGATGACTGGGGGGAAGGGCGGGATAAACTCTGAAGCAAAAAAGCGGGGAAAACACAACCAAAAAGATGGAACGAGAAGGCATTTGAACAGAGATGGGGCCCGCTGCAAGGGAAAGCCAAGAACGGATGGAATTTAAGCTGCTTCCTCTACACAGAGAGCTCTTGCTATAAGGAATAGACTGTCAGGGGCAGTAATAGGAATGACTCCTATAAATCATTTAAAGAAGGAGTTAGAGATGTGAGTCGTCAGTCTCCTGTGGGCCTGTCCACCACCAGCAATCGATAGCACAGACCTTGCATGGAGCTCAACCCACACAACTGCTGATATTAACAAAACACAACAGCTCCCTTTTGGAATCCCCCAGCCCATGGCCCCTGCCTGCATCAGCAATAGCAGGGCTCCCCTTCCGAGGGGGGCACAGGATGGGATCAGACTGGTTAGACTAGGAGACCTTTAAAAAGGCCCCGGCAGATTTCGGGAGCAATTTCCTTTGCCAAATTAAAATGACCCTTCGTTCAACTATCTGCAAAGGAGGCGTGTACAAAGACTGAACATTATAATCTACCCAAACAGCTTCCACAGGCACGACTCCTACTCTCCCCTGGAAATGTTTGTGCTGAAATCTGGGGCAAGAAATTGCCACGCTGTGTAAGGAAAAATTGGTTCCACGCAGACAACTGACTTCAAGGAGCGGGGAGACCAATGACAGGACCAAATGTCAGCCAGACCCTCTTGAGAAGATGCAGTGTTCTGCCATATGGGGTGAGTGGAGGCGGAGGAGAGTGGTCAAACAGCTCGAGTAGTTATGGGGAGTCAGGGTTCCTGGGTTCTATCCCCAGCTGTTGGAAGGGAGCTGGGTTTAGCGATTACAGCAATGGGCTGGGAGCTAGGACTCCTGGGCTGTTGTCCTGAGCTCACTGTGACCTTGGGGAAGTGTGAGGAGGACTGTTCCCTGTTCCTCAGTTTGGAAATGAAACCGACCTCATAGGGGGCTGTTGGGCTTAATTAAATGTTTGTCAAGTCCTTTAAGAGCCTGGGCTGGGAGGTGCCAGACAAGGGTGAGTGATATTATTATTGCAAAGGCTAAACATCAGCCAGTGAGCTTGTTCATAAAATTAAAGGGCACTGTTAAAAAGAGAGAGAGAGAGAGACCAGATCTAGCCAGATAAACTGGTGTGTGACTGGCAACAGCACACGTATGCCAGCCAGTCCAGAAGGGGTACGGAAAGCATTGTGCTCCCTTAGCAAGCATCAGCCTTCCTGCAAGGTGCTGCACTCCCATTGACATCAGGAGAACGCAGGGTGCCCAGCACCTTGCAGGGTCAACCGGCAAATACTCAATGGGAGTGGGAGAGCAGAAGGAGTTGGGAGGCAACTCTCAGACACAAATCTCAGACACAAGCCCGCCTTATGTGAGGGCCCAAACCAGCTCTCACTGAAGTCAATGGGAGGTTTGTTGTGGACTTCACTGAGATCAGGACTGAGCCTGAAGAACCGCAGGTCCCTTGCTTTGAACAATAAACATCTTGGATAGAAACATCCAGCCGTCCCAGTGCCAAATGGCAGGGACACACTATGGGGATGTCCTCACTGTGGAGTTAACTGAGGCTGCTACCTGGGTGTTGTCCCTAACCCTCCTCCCATCCACACACAAAACTCTCTCTCTTGAGAAAACTGGTGCTTTCCACCCAGCCTAACTGGCCCGGCAGGGGGCTGGGTTAACGCTTTCACTCGGGCTGGTAACCTGCCCACGTTGCAGTGAGGACACGGGCTAAATTAAATCCCTCAAGTGCTGATAGTCTTCCAATGCTTTCCTACAATTCCACCCATGTGTCCAGAAGGACAGACCATTTATCCCACAGTTCACTGGGAAAAAGAGTCTCAGCTGACTGCAGCACAAAGAACCGTGGGCTGTGCCCGCAGGAGAAGTCCTTTTGACACACATGGGGGAAGTACAGCTCCAGTGAGGACCCAGGAACGCAGACTAAACCAAGTGCCGATCACCCAAGCTAACTCTGCAGTACAGACATACCCGATGGGCCCTGCCCGCTTGGACTCCTTCCACAACAAAAGGCAACCTCCCCACTCCTACTCCTGTTCCACCCTAAAAGGATTGTTTTGGTGGGAAACTCTTCTGAAACAGCCATGAAGGATTCCCTGCTGTGGCAGAGGGACTCCAAAATGGCATCTTTAGATACCACCACACCCCCCCTCTCTCGTCAGGCCTGACAAGAGGCATCCCGTGCCACAGACCCAAATTTACTTTGATCCCCTACAGACTTGCTCTGGTCTCACCATTTTTTAAGTGCAAATTGTTGACAGTGACAGAAATACAGACCAGAAGAAGAACTGTGTGGAGCTCGAAAGCTTGTCTCTTTCACCAACAGAAGTTGATCCAATGAAAGATATTCCTCACCCACCTTGTCTCTCAGAAATACAAAGGACAGCTCATAGTAAACATTACAGACAAGATCCCCATGGCGATCTGGGATTCTTGGTCTATTTGTGGCTGCTGTAGGCCTCCTTTCAGGGTCTGCGTCACACATTGGAAAGACCAGCATCACCCACTTGGGACAAGGGAAGGTTACAAATTTACAATGACTGTGCTGAAAGCGGCGGGAGACCATTATCCTGTCACAACGCTTTGTTTCACTGACACTCGGTCATCACAAAGAGACCAGTTTATTTCATTTCTGGGCACAGGGGCAAATTCTTCTCCTAGCTGTGCAAATTCCCTGTTATTATTAGTGTCTCACTGTACCCACCTGGACCCCAAGCTGAGTGAGGGGGGCCTCTAACCTCCAAGAGAAATCTCCAGATGAAACCCAATAATACCCAGAGGTGCTCTGAACTGTATGATCCGAAAGAGCCAAGTAATTACACAGAGAAATAGGCAACAAGAGGCTGCCTTATTTTTATATAGTGCCTTCCATCTCATAACACTCTACAAACCATATCCGCAGAAAACATGTCACCAGCTATTGTAAGGCAGCCACTAGCCCTGGACAACCTGCACACGGCAAACGTCACAACAGTGTTGGGGACGGTGGGGGGATCTGCTCACCAAAAGCATCGGCACAAGCCCTTAATTTTATGGCAGGAACCATGGGATCGCTAACGTCCAGGTGCTGCAGATAGAATGTCAGCTGTTATGGTTTCATGTCAGTGACCCACAAGCACTAATCAGCACACAGAAATCAAACTTACCTCCTGGGGAAGGGGAAAAGTTGGGCGGACCCAGCTAGGATTTGAACCTGTGGTTATGGAGAATCTAGGTATTTCAAAGCTGATACTTAGAACGCTAAACAAATCCCTTCCAGCTTGCAAGACTGGGCCAAATTTACCCCTGATTTCACATCACTGGAGTCACACCACGGATAATTTGCCCCACTGGGTCTACTGGAATGTAAAGACCATATAAGGAAAAAATATCAGTGAAATTACAGCAATTAAAACTGCATTGACCTGGCAGTAGCAGTTAATTACTTCAGGGCCTGTCCCCGGACAAAAACTGAAGTACATGAGATTTGCCAAAACTGCTTCAGCTATGTCCCCTTCGCCCCAGTAGCCTGCGTGAGTCTAGGTTCTTAATGCAGAAGAGCGTATGGAGAACAGTATAGGGGGAGGGCCGGTTAGAGAGGAGGTGTACACCAAGCAGAGAAAAGAAACTCTTCCCTTGCTGGGTTTGCACGATTGAAGATGTTGTAACCCAAGAGAGAATTATTCCCTGGAGGAATATAATGTTAACGGGGGTCCAACTGTTCTAACTCTGCCCAAACAGACCCACCCAGCCACCACCTGAGGGCTCATTCTGGCCCTGGTTCAACAAGGTACTTAAGAACAAGCCTGACTTCAAGCACGTGTGGAGTCGCACTGAAGTCCAGGTTAGGCATGTGCTTCCTTGCTGACCCATGGCCTACCATCCTTACATGTCCTTTGTTCCTATGGAAGAAAAGAGAAGCAGGGGCTGAACAAACAGGCCTTATGACCTGGAGGGGTGTGCGTTTGTGGGTATGGCAAAAACCTGAGCAAGTGCCGGTCCTATTCCCAGCAGTTTCCTCGAGTGAGTAGTCACAGCTACTCCCGCCTGCAAACAAGATGAGTTATTGCTTAACAGAATACTCCTCTAGCTCTTCTCTAGTCCTTTCCTTCAAAGCACTTTCTAAATGGTAACGAATTAAGCCTCACAATCCTCTAGGACTCACTGTGCACTTGAATTTGGGGCGTAAGGAGGAACATGTCCATTCAAACTATCTAACTTTCTTATAATATTTAATCTCCCATTTGAGGCTTTTTCTTTCCTGCAGTTACTACAGCAGTTTCTAAAACCCTTGCATTATTTCTAGCCCATGTACTTCATCCCAGATGACCTATCTGGCTATCAGAATAGAACAGATCTCCTGTTTTCTATACCTGCAGTGATTTGGCTTGGGGAAGGAGGTAGAGTATTAACAGCTCAGCTGAACCAACCAGACCCCTTTTCACCCTCCATTATCCAACAGATACAACAGAGCCTTGCAACTTACAATTAAGAGCTTCTGTAAAATGGTGACAGCATCAGTCCATTACAAATTCAAGACTGGACAGAGCCCTGAGGAAGATATTGTGGGAAACAGCCCACCCTCCAAATGATGAGAATGGATTAGGGGCTTGCTCCAAAGACTCCTTCAGGGCAATGCTCCCATTGATGTCACTGGATTTTGGATCAGGCCCTTCAATTCTTAACAGATTTCTTCCATTTCTAATTTATATGATACATTGGGAAATGGAAATGGGAGGATTATGAGGAGCAATAAGACTTAATGTGGCCAGTCCATGTTACCCTAAGTGTTCCTGTTCTGACCACTTAGCCCTGTAAACAGAACCTGAAGAAGATGGGATTGGTAAAAGGATGAGTTATTTTAAAAAATCATATCAGAATCACTAGCAAATGTACAAACAGATTCCAGATATGATCTATAGAGATGCACAATGCCTAACATCCTACATGTTTCAGGCAAGCCATTTTAACATTTTCTTTACATATTAGAGATTTTTCAGAATATATATATATATATATATATATATATATATATATATATATTTTAAAGAAAGATAAAATAAAGATATTTACTACAGGATTTGATTGTCAGCAAACACAATATATTTACTGCATTAGCATTTGCTCACAGTGCAAATGGTACAACAATACATGAGTTCAATATTTCTGATTTTTTTCTTAAAAATGCTGTATGCATTAACTATCATATTTGCATTACAACGTGACAAATGAGCAAATGAAATGTGTGTGAAAATTATCACCTTTTCACAATATCAAGCATAATTTTTTTAACCTTAGTATAAGGTACTATAAATCCAAGAAATAAAAACATCCACAAAATATATTACATCTGGTAGGTCTTTTTTTTTTTTCTCTAAGTACTCAACTTTATACAAAAGTCTTTCAAAAATATCATTCCCTTAGGTTTGCATGGTTAAACCTGATTTTTTTTTTGTTCCTTTCAGTTCACGTAAACTAGATTGCATTTTCTCTCTTCTCCTTTATGTTGTATGGTTTTTGTTTTGTTTTGTTTTTTAGAAAAAAAATCACATGCAGACATCAAACCTGAATAGCACAACCTTTTGGCAACAAATATTTTTTTAAATAATTATTATTTTTGTTTAGTTTAGCTTAAATGTCTGAGCACAGTTTTATTAAAACAAAAGAAGAAAAAATCAGAGCAGTCATGCAGTGACATGCACATACCAGAAGGAGAAAGGAAAAAAAATAATATTGAGGGATAACTGATTTCTCCTCCCTGTGTTTTTTTAAGTGACCAAATAAAATAAAAATATATCACATTATAAAAAGTATTCAGCAAAATACTGTTTTCTGCATTTCTGTAAAGAATTTCCCTTCTGCTGAAAAAAAATGATAAATCATCGTCTTCCCTCCCACCCTCCCCAACATTATATTGTCAACCCAGATTAAGCTAGGAGTACCTGGAAATTCATAACCCACTTCCCTTTTAGGTTTTTTTTAAAAGATCTAGATAGCTAGTCCATTTAAATCCACCACAGAAAAATGGTGCTTTGGAAAAAAAAATAAAGGGGGAAAAGATGCATAAAGTGACTTTAAATCAGACGTCCTGTAAACTCAATTACTTCCCCCCTCCCTCCCCCACCCCAACAGTATACTAGCCACAGGGGAAAAAGATTGAATAGGTAACAACAGTACATTCAGTCAGATCTTTGATGAAAGCTGCTAAGCAGCTCTACTTTCCCCCTCTTTCTTAGGGTTCAATTGAGCAAGTACATTCAGAGCTGCTTACAGAGGACAACTGGGAGGTGGATTTGGGTGTGATAAAAGAGGATTCTCGTTGAATACAAATCCCCCATCTTCCCTTTGGAGGAAAGTTTGGAGCGACTATTTTACTCCTCACAGTTATTTTCTCTTCTCCAAAAATAAAACATTAAAGCTGTAAATACTTATATACCTTTATATATGGTCGGTACTGTACTAGAAAGCCAATAGTGACATTAACAAATACATACTGTATATATTTTTTATTATTATATTTTAATTCAGAACTGCTGTAGAGATGGTAACAAGAACAGAAATGGCAACAACCTCTTCTCATCCAGATGAAAGGGAGAAAGATGTTTCTCCCCCTCTTCCCAAGGTTTTTCATACTAAATGTGACGTGAACTAAAACACCAAGTGGAGTGAAATGGTGAAATTTAGGGGGATTGCCTCTTTCTTTCTTTCTTCCTTCCTTCCAGAAGGGAGGATGCTTTGGGTGGAAGAGGTGGGGGGGGGGGGGGGGGGGGGAAGACAGAGGATGAACCTGTAAAGGAAATCGGTTTAAAAAATAAACCCATGAAGAAAAATCTGGAGCAGCCAAGAGCTGATCCCAAGCCATATCCCTTCTCCAGCACATCAGAGGAAGTGCCTCGAAGACAAGTAGTGAAGAGACCAGGAAAACATAAAGGAAGCGGCTCCAAGAGGGGGGCAGGAGACCAGAAGCAGCAGCAGCAGCAGCATCCTAGGCATTTCTGTAAGAAACATTTAGATCAGATGGAAGGCCACCCATTCCAATGATACCCAAGGTCCCCATTATGTCCAAGAGGTGGCTTGGTTCTCTCCATTGTCCAGAGTCCTTTGGGGGTGGTTTGACACCGAAACAGCCCAGTTCAGCTCAGAGTCACATACACACACAGGGACGCACAGTCTCAACGGGCAGCAAGCACTGCGCTTTGGTGCTCCCCCCACCACCTCCAATGAGTAGCGAGGGGGAGGGGAGGAATGGGGTGCGCATATTGGGAGCGGGGAGCTTCCCCCGACACCGTCACCACCACCCTCGCTCGCACCGCATGCCTTTCCACAGCTGGCACTTCACAGCCCTGCAACCCCTCACCCGCCCCCCACTAAGCTCCGCTGGGAGAAGTGGGGGGGGGGCCGCCCCTCCCGCAGCCGATTCGGATCAAGACGATCCGATTGAAAGCGAAGTCCCCACCCCGGTGAAGCGGGGACGGGAGGGGAGGCGCGCGCACTGCCAACTGTTCCTTGGTGAGGGATCCCCATTTTTGCGCTTTTTGCTAAAGGCAGCAATTGGGAGGCACTGGGACCAGGGATCGGGGCGGGCGCCTCATGCGCAGGTGGTGACCACCGGGGCCAAGGACACGGGCGGGGAGGAGGAGGAAGAGGAGCCCTTCTCGGCCTTCTTCTCCTTCTGCTTCAGGTGGATCTTGGCGTGTCTCTTGCGCTCGTCGCTGCGCGCAAACTTGCGCCCGCAGAACTCGCAGGCGAAGGGCTTCTCGCCCGTGTGGGTGCGGATGTGGGTGGTGAGGTGGTCGCTGCGGCTGAAGCTCCTCATGCAGATGCGGCACTGGAAGGGCTTGTGGCCCGTGTGGATCCTCAGGTGCCTCGTGAGCTCGTCGGATCTGGAGAAGCGCCGGTCGCAGCCCTCGGCCGGGCACGCGTGGGGTCGCTCGTGGAGCGGGGTTTTGCTGGGCCGGTTGGGGTACTTCCTGGGCCGGATGGGTTTGAGGGTAAGGGGCTGCTGCTGGAGGCTGCCGAAGCTGGGGTGGATCTGTTTGTCCTTGAAGGCTTTGATGGTCTCCAGCGGGGTGATGGGGGGAGGGTTGACCCGAATGGGATCCAAGCTCTGGAAGGGTTTGTGTTCAGTGAGCGAGCCCATCTCGTTGGGGTGGTGATAGAGGTTATAGTCTGGGATCATGGGGAAGAGGTTACTGTCCAAGGCTGGCTTGGCTGCTTGGTAATCCTGGGGGGAATAGGTGAGCCCTGGGTTGTTTTGGGGGTCGTGAAAGGACACTGGCTCCGGGTAGAGGTCACTGCAGGTGGAATACGGGGGCAGCGCAGGGTACATCTGGTCCACCTCGCCCTGGTTCTGCACCATGCTGGCTGTCGAGTTCTGGGTGCTGGTGATGGCACTGGAGGAAGGGGGCACCCCCAGAATCCCAGCGCTCATGAGGCTGATAATATTATCCTGACACCAGTTGGACGGGGAATCGAAAGCAAATTTCCCCAGGTAGGTAACAGTCTTGTTGCCAGGGGTGGGTTGGAAAGTACCCGAATAGGACGATAGCTCTTGGTTGGTCTTTTCGTTCGCTAATCCAATATCCATAACATTCTCTGCAAAAAGGAAAGAGAAGGGGGATGAGTAACGCTGCCTCAGAGAGAGGTGCAGGCAAAAATGTTGGGGCCCTAGGTGGAACAGGCGGAGGGAAAAGGGGGACGGGATCTAAGATGTGGGACACCCAGAGAGGTGGGGAGGGGCGAGAAATACCCAGTGAGGGACTTTGGGATTGAGCCGCAGCTCTAGGTAAAACCACTGCACAGGTAACAAGCAGGAACATTGGCTGAGATCTATATTATACACATCTATGGGTACTTTCACACACAGCCATGTATATGCATACATGTGTAGTGACACACAGAGCCACAAATACACACACCTGTGCTCACGCAAACACACTGATACATACATATAGACAAATACATACCCATAGGTGTTCACACACACGCAGTTAGAGACAGCTGGGACAATCTACATACAGCCGCACATGGCTGCATCTACATCTCCACAAAGACAGCTCTAGGTGTGACAACTACACACACACACACACACGGACTAGGGACACGCATTGTGTTGTCTTGTGTGGCTACAGCCCAGTAAAGCCCTCAGGATGGGTCAGGAGGAAGCAGGTACCTGAAGTTACAGGTAGGCTCAGGCTGCCAAGAGCGAACTGGTCTCTCTACTGGTGTCCAGGTGCTTTGCCACCCCACAGACAGAGCTGGGGACTCCAAGGGACCCGTGTCCGGCCACCAGCGCTTTACAAACTCGCCGTGTTTCCTGCGTCCAGCCCAGTGATGGAAGATACAAGGGAGTTTTAGAGCGAGCAGCGCAGCTGTGGAGTTGCAGTCTTGCAACGGATGGAATTGGCAAAACACAAGAGCTCCCGCGGTTCGGATCGGGGCAGAGGGGACGGCAGAACCGGGTCGGTTCCCTGAGCGGGGATCCGAGGCTCCAGAAAACCCGCCCCGCCCCCCAGTCCCCCGCCAAGAAATCGAGTCGGAGGAAACCCGAGCAGCAGCCGGGGCAACTTCAGCAGCACCCAAGTACTCCTGGCCCGGGAGAGAGGGGTGGGGGGTGAGAGAGCGGAGCCATCGCTTCTCTGCCTTACAGGCTCACCTGTCTCCCCAAGGGTTTGCTCCATCTCCTCCTCCCCCGAAAGCTCCCTATTCCCACCACTCCTGCTGCAACCCCATGTTGGAAAATAGATTTCACACACCCACACCCTCTCGTTCTGACAGCAATATTCACAAAAGTCCGCACCGGCTTCTCTCTCCCCAGCGCCTAACGCCAGCCATGGGCAGCAGCAGACTCCGGACTAACCCCCTGGCACACAGACCCCGCACAGGTATCGATATCTACAGCTCGATACACACACAGAGGGAGAGACACCTAACACACACAGAGTCACATTGCCTTGACACACGCACGTATAATACACACGATCCCTCTCCGAGGGGAAGCATCCATGACTTGGAATAATAGCGCCTGGGTTGGCTGGAGATGGCCCCTTTAAGCCTGCACCTCAGCACCCGCTGCCCACCCTCCGACCCCCACAGCGATTCTGCACCGGCATCCTACCTGCCGCCTCTCTGTCTGGCAGCCTCCACTCCCCACTACAGCCCCGAGAAGCGAAGGAAAGCCCTGCAGCAACGGAGACAGCGAACGCATAGAAACACATAAAGAAGGGGCTGGGTGGGTGGGTGGGGGAAAAGATTCCCAGCCCCACCGTCTCCTTTCCCTTCTAGGCTCCATCACACCCCACACACAACGCGCGTCCTCCTCCTTTACCCCCCCCCTCCTCCCCCCCACAGATCCCTTCCCCTTACCTGCAGCCATCTGGTTGTAGTGAGCCACTGACTCGCCGCTGCTGGAGAAGATATTCAGAGAGTTGGGGATCTCCTCTGGGTACAGATTGTCAGGCAACTGGTTCATCAAAGTGTTCATGGTCCCCGGCAGCTTCTCCACGAGTTTGCCTGTCATAGCACTGGAGGAGAAGCAGGTTCAGCGTGGCTCGGAGCTCAGCTCCCAATGAAACGGCATCCGATCCGAGTGGCAAATCCGTGCAAGGGAAATCATGCAAGAGAAAAGTTGGGGTGGGGGAGGGGGGTTTGGAGGGGTGGGGGGTAGGCGGGGGAGTTGGGGGTGGTTTGAGGAGGAGGGGGCAAAGGGATGGGGGTACAATCCTCAGTGGGTCCTGGGTGGTGTTTCCTCGAGTGGGAGGGGGTGATCTGGCTTGCAGATGCGGTTGTAGAAGCCGGTGGGAGTATTTGATCCCTCCTCCCTCCTTGTCTCTCTCGCTCTGTCTCTGTCCCCCTCTCTCTTGCGAGCAGGTTCACTCACTGCGGCCCAAATGTTCAGCCAGGGAAATCCACAGCCTATTTATGTGAGGCACTGGAAAGCTCCGTGACGTAGCTGCCCATATATGGACAGACAAAGCCCAGCCGAGAGCGAGACGTCACAATGGAAGCTCCTCACAATGGAAAACTAGAAAGCAGGAAGCAGCGCCTCAGCCGATGCTGCTTTGCAAACGGCGATGCAAAGCAAGGGACCCGGTGCGCGATTCTGAAAGCACCTCGGTGCACGAAAAAAAAGTCTCTTTATCGGCTATAGAGCTCTGAAAGCACATCTCTGTGCGACAGACGGCTCTGCCTAACCCGGGACAGGCGCTCGCTGTTTTTTATTGACCTCGGGCAGGGGCTTGAGAGGCACCTCTCTGCCTCCGCCAGCCAGAGCGGACCTTTCAAAAGAAACAAGCGCCCTTCGTGACTTTGAGATGACTTCGCGATTACTTTCGAAAGACAAGATCTAGCCCGTGCCCAGCCCTGGTGGTCACCCCAGGGCCCCTTTGCAAAACGGGAGGGCAAAACAACCGAACCAGGCGTGTGCAATGGGGTTGCATCTGATTGTAGTTTTTTGAAGCACACCGTGTTTTAAATACAGTTGGCGTAGATTGTAATTGACTAGTTGCTTATTGTAACTTTGCTAAGCTGTCAATGCACATCTGTAAAGCTAAACAGGAAAGCACGGTGCATAACTTGAATTCTCCCCCCCCCCCCAAAAAAAAAACCCCTCTCCCCCCCACCAAACTCCTGCATGCAAAGAAACACTTTCATTTGGGGAGATATTCCCATGGGTTATTTAGTATTCACAAGAAGCGACAAAGGGTCATGTGGCACCTTATAGACTAACAGAGGTATTGAAGCATAAGCTTTCGTGGGTGAATACCCACTTCTTCAGAAGCAAGCAGTGGAAATGGCTACCCCTCTGATACTAGTATTCACAAGTATATGTTAACTCCATGCATTCCCCCCCCACACAAAGCTAGGTAGGTCTGGAGAGGGGGGGTCCCAACCAGGATCTTATCTTGAGGAACTAGAGGCTCAATGTGTTGGGTTTTGTGCACAGAGAACTCTGGAAAGCAAAACTGGCCACAGGAAAATCGTCTCATTTCCAAGGGAACCAAGTAAGGTGAGCGATGGAGGTGCCATGGCACAGTGTCAGTGTTTTGTGGGAGTGAAATGCTTAAGACACCTGGCTTAAAGGTGCTGAACTTGCAGAAGTCACGGCAGACTTGACATTTCTTTTCAAGCTAATCATGGGAGAGGAAAAGAAATTAATTTGCATCCAGTAGCCCCTGCACATTCTCTCCTCGATATTATGCACAGAAGTACTTTGCATAATTTAAAGCTGGTTGCACTCGTTGGTCGCCTGTGATTTTTAACCTCCCCTCCCCCTTCAAAGTTTGGCACTTCCAAGGCGTCAGTAATTAGGTGGTTTCGTGCTAAGTGTGCCAACTGATGCTATCTTTAAATAAAACCCTCCGAGTTATATAGCAAATGTATGGAAAAATTCTGTTGCAACAGCTCCACTTACCCAATTCCTGCAGGGCCAGCTTTGCAATGCGGGTGAAATCCATGTGTAGGAAATCTGAATCTGGGGAGGTAGGGAGGAGGATTCAGCGTGAGATTTCTGCATTTGCGGCAGAGGGGTGGATTGTACATCTTTAGATACCTGACTTATTTTTCAGAGTGAGCCCTGAATGGCACTCTTGGGGCCGGCCCGCATCACCAGAAGCATGCCTCTTCTTTTAGGGGGAAGTGCCTTGAGCTCTTTGGGGGAATTGGGTGGGAGTGAACATGCGCCATTATTTTCATTTTGGGGTGTGGCTGGGGTGCTACATTTCACACTTGGGGGGCAGCATGTCTCACTGGATGTTGGAATGGGGGGGTCACATCAGGATGACCCCTGAACTCCTCCATTGGGAGGCAAGCCTGTCCCCATCAGATGCCTATGTAACTAACACACACTAATAATTAATTATTTGTATGACCATAGCGCCTAGGAGCCACTAGTCCTGGAGCAGGCCCCCGTTTTGCTGCTTGCTGTACAAACAGAACAAAAAAAGGCACCCCCCTGCCTCTAGGGGCTGACGGGCTATGTTACGGCTGTTTGGGAGAGCTCTCAGCTGCAAACTTGGCGTGGGGGAACCATTCCCCATTAGAGCTTTACTAGTGGGGGGGGGGGCTTCACTCTCTGCCCCATTAGGAGTTTGCAGTGCCGAGAGGGGAACTGTGCCCCTTTGCCTGGGGGGGGGAGGGCGAGGGGTAGCTCTGCAGGGCCCTTCCCCCAGGACAGGAGGTGTTTTCACTGGGAAAGGGAACCCTGAATTGCAGGGGTGGAGCAGGCCCCCGTTAGATGCATTGGAGGGGGAAGGAGCCCCCAGCCGGGCCTGGGAGGGGGGCGTGGAGCCTGTCCCCATTAGGTGCTTGGGCCCTCCCCCGGCGTTGGGGCCCTCTGCCCCCCTCCGGATCTAGCTCAGCCCGCGGGCCCGCTGCAGCCAGGCGGGGAGGGGAGGGAGCCCCGGCAGCAGGAGAGGGAGGCCCGGCCGGGCAGGCAGCCCAGGGGAAGCTCCATACAAGGCTCAGATCCGGCACCGCCCCCAGCTCCTTCTATGGCAGCGGGGTTCCGGTTCCCCGGCTACAAGTGGAAAGAGACCGAGCGGAACTGGCAGCCTTTAAAGGAGCCGCCCCGCGGGGGGGGGAAGGGGGGAGCTTTGCACCCTCCCGGCCTGGGACCGCTCCCCTTGCAGGGACCCGGGGCTGGGCTCGCTCCCTAGCGCCCTGCCCGGGGCCAGTGGAAGGCTCGCCTGGCCCCGGGCTGCACGCCGGGGTGCAGCCAGCCTCGGGCAAGCCCCCTCCTACCCCACCCCACCCCATCCCAGTCCCACCCAGAGCAGAGCAGAAATGTGGCCGGTTGGGTTGGGCCGGCAGGCTAGAGGGGCAGTACCCGGGGTGGGGTGGGGTGATATTCTGCATAACCTCCCTGCTGAGTGGCCGAGCCCTGGCATCTCTAATGCCCACACTCAGCAAACGGGATTGGCGTGTTTAAGGCCTCACCCCAAAAGACCCACCTGCAGCACACTGCTTGGGGTGACCAGATGTCCCAATATTTATAGGGCCAGTGCCAGGATTCGGGGCTTTGTCTTATATATGTGCCTATTTCCCTATTTTTCACACTTGCTGTCTGGTCACCCTACTCAATGGATCTCGCTGGGGAGGACGAGGAAGGTGGTGCTGAGTCTACTCATTGAACACCCCTAGTATAAAACGCTAAGCCCTGTACTACTGCCCTGTGCAGAATGGATGTAGCCAGCTTTTGGGAATGAGGGCTGCAACACAGAGGGCATCCCTCTGGTAATGGCACCAAATATGCCCGCTTCCCACTGTCTTGGGGGAAGGTGCTGCAGAATTTTAGACCGATTCTTTCTCCTTCCAGCTTTGTTCCCTGCACTGACTATGGCCTGATCCTGCAGTCCTTATGGCTCCCTATGGAACAGAGGGCTGGGCTCCCAGTCTTTGAGTTCTCCTGTATCTGAATTATTATACCAGGGGTTCTCAAACGGGGGGTCGGGACCTCCCAGGGGGTTGTGAGGTTACTATGTGGGGGGTCACAAGCTGTCAGCCTCCAACCCAAACCCCGCTTTGTCTCCAGCATTTATAATGGTGTTACATATATAAAAAAGTGTTTTTAATTCATAAGGGAGGGTCGCACTCATAGGCTTGCTATGTGAAAGGGGTCACCAGTACAAAAGTTTGAGAATCACTGTATTATACTGTGTATCTCAGTTGTTCAGTTTAGATTATAAACTCCTTGGGAGAAGGACTTTAAACTAGAGCCTACTGTTAGTGACACTGGTGTAAATCTGGAGTAGCTCCATTGAAATCAAAGGGGTTGCTCCAGATTTATGCTGGTGTAAATGAAATCAGAATCTGGTCCCTTGACTATGATGTGGCTGGAAAGCCTTATGTACACACCTATGGCACTATAAACTACATAGTTCCACCTTTGAATAGGAAATCACTAGTGGTGCAAGGAATATGTGGATCTTTGGGAGAAAAAATAGAAGGGTTCGGATCTTTTTCACCCTCTTACTAAACTCATACAGAGATAACTGGGATTTCCATTCCCACATTCTTCAAAGCAAAGTGTGGGATGGAGTGGGAATTTGCTTGTGCGATGGCTGCCGTTTTAGTTGACCCACTGCGGATTGAACAGGGCACCTCCGGAGCTAAAAGCTATAGCTGAAAAAACAGTCTCCGGGGCTAGGAGCTGTAACAGACACACAGTCTCTATCGCTCTGGCCCAGAGGGAAATAAAATAACACACTGACCAGTGGGTTACACTTGCTTCTGCTAAATTTTGGCTCCCCCTCCAGACACAGCATTTTTAAACTTTGGTTCCTAAGGAATCTTCTGATGGGCATATTTGGGGGCAGGGAGGGGGTGTCTGGAATGCATCAGGTTGCAGTGTATGCCCTCTCCTATATTATATAAAAATACTTCCCAGAAATGATACTCTTGTATTCCTCAAAGAGGGCCTGATCCCTCACCCCTACTTCCAAGAACTGCTTCGCAGCCACATAGGTGGGTCAGGGTGTGCAGATCAGGACTCCCCCCCTCGACTCTAGCACCTGGGTTACCTCCCCTCTTCCACTGCCAAACACAGAATAATAATAAATTACAATAAAAAGCGACTCCAGATTTTATAGGGGAGGGCTGAGTGTGTGCTTTATTGGCAGACACAAATGAGACTTTCATTCCTAATTACTGGCAGGAGCAAGCAGGCACTGGCCCAGCTGTCCTCACCCTACGAGATGGTGAAAGGCAGGTTCCAGCCCTGCATCCATGTGAGTGCCAGGCAGCCCAGCCCCAGTCTTGGCTTTGTTCCACATGGTACCAACCAATGTGGTTACCTGCCTGGGGAGATGATGAGTCTACAGTGGGTGGAGGGGCAATGGATCAGCTAGTGTGTGAACTCATTTTGCATTGCTAGTCACACCCCTTGCCTTGGAGTTCTCCATTACCAAGTTCTTGTAGAGAGAAAAATATTTCCCACTAATAATCCAAACATATGGAAACTCTGGTTTGATTGATAAAGCCTGCCTTGCACTGTTCAAAGCCTACTGAGTCATTAGGACTTGTTTACACAAGAAAGTGGCAGCAGTTTAACCTATGATGTGTATTTAAACCGACTGGTGTAAATCCCAGTGTTGACACACTTGTTTTGGTTTAAGAGCGGTTTATTTTGGTTTAAGATAACTTGTAATAAGATACTTTGAAGCTGAAATCAGAGTATCCACACGGGAGTTCACATGGGCTTAACTGAACAACTTAAGTTAAACTGGTGCAATTTTCCTGGGTAGAGAAGGCCCAAGTTTAAACAAAAGAGGAAAAGATACATGCAACCCCAAACTCCTGAACTGTTTTCAAAGAGCACCTGGTTTGTCTAGCTGTCAGCTGTTCCTCTGCTCCTAGGCAGTTTTACATTGTACGGATGTCTCTGTGCTGCAGTTGTGTGGGGGAGCGGCATGGGGGGAAATGAAAAAAAAATTTTTTTTGGCTTCACATTTATTTGCTGACAACTTCTTTGTGATTATTGACAAATATATGTGAAAATGGAGAGGCTTTAATTATCATTTTGTATACTTTCACTAACGCATGTATACACGAAACAACAGCAAAAAAAGGGTAATAGATTCTGATCCTTTGGGCAGGGATTGCCTCTTCTTGTGTGTTTGTACAATGCCTAGCAAAAAGGGACCCCAATGCTGATTGTAACCTCCGGGCAGCACTGTAATTCAAATACATAATAATAATAATTTAATAACATTGATCCATATGCTTGAAATCCCCCCAAACATTATTTTCTTGTGTTCAAAAAACTCTCTGTGTTAATAAAGTATGGAGAGAGAAACTGTCTTAATCTCAAACTTAGCATCTAAGCCAGGCGCCATGTCAACCTCAAAAAACTTCTCTGATGTCGCTCGCATTGGTGTCAGGAAGTTTTGCTGTCCTAGACAAACTGGAAAAATAACCTCCTTTCCCAACCCTCCACTCTCTTACACAATCACTGGGCACTAGATATTTTACTACCCGTAATATTTTGTTGCCCTAGGAGACCCACCTGTTGCAGTATGGTTAAATAGTTAGAGAAGAGGGATGAAGTGAGAGTCAGGACACCTGGGTTCTATTTGTGGCTCTGTCACTTGAAGGCCATGTGGCTGTGGGCAAGTCTTTGCACCTGGTTGTACCTTAGATTTCCTTCTCTGTTACACAGGGATTGAGAAGATCATGTTACCATACTGCCTTATGTTTCATGTGTGTAACCTCACAACATTTCTCTGAGGTAGGGAAGTGCTATTATCCCCATTGTATCGATGGGGAACTGAGGCACAGAGGAAGTCTGTAGCAAAGCAGGGAATTGAGCCCTGGTCTTCTACAGCCCAGGCTGGTACCCTAATGACCGAACCAACGTTTTTTCACCCTTCTCAAGTAGCTTGTGATTCCCCAGATTAAAGGGTCTAGCACAGAAGTGCAAAATTCTGCATATATGGGGACAGCCACCACCACCAAAAATGCAAACTTTGAATATTAATAACCCTGCAGTGCCTTTACCTCTGAGCTGTGTAGGCTCTGGCTGTCAGCTGACGTGTGAGTTCCCTAACTTTTTTCGGTCTTGTGACCAGGGGTCCTGCCGCTGCCCAGCAATTTTAGCAGAAGTTGTTCTGTGCAGGAAGGGGTGAGGGTGATTCATGTGCTGCTTGTTCTGCTGAAACTCCTGCAGGTGCAGAGGAAGGGGAGAAAGAGAACGCTGCTGAGGGTATTCACAGAGCACAGCTGGGGGTTTTAAAAGGGGAACTAATTAGTTTATCATCTTAGTAACAGCTAAAAAGTACATACAGAGAGAGAATAGCGTGACTGATCTTCTATACAGAGAGACATGCCGCCGTGTAGACACACAGAGAAGAGCCCCACAATCGTGTTCCTGAATAGACAGAAATGGCCCCTACCAACAATGTCCCTAGAGACAGAAATAGAAGCTTCCCCTCATTGCCCTCTATGCCTTCTTATTTCTCAGGGAATTTGGCTTCAAGTGGTGAACTTCCCATAATGGCTCTGAGTTTTTGGGATGTTCCCAGCACGTGGCTGTGCATTTCCATAGGAGACGGGGACACCTGTATTGACAGGTTGCTGGGACCTCTGGCCCTGAATGCTGGGATACTAGGCCTCAGACTCTTGTATTCACAGAATGCTGAGACTTTTGGCCCTAAACTTCCGCATTGGTTCTGCACCTGTTCCGTCAAGTCCTACACCTGGCCCTGAGAAAGCTGCAAAGACAGCTGACTCTGGGCCATGTTCGGCGGCGGCTGCTTTGGTAGTCACTCTATACAAACTCTTTTCCTCAAGCTGCCTTGAGAAGGGGAAAAGGAGAACAAAGGGGAACCTGAATCGAATCTTTAAGCCATCACAAACCACCAGAGGGGCACGGCAATAGGGTGTGTTTATTTTTCAGGGCCCCAAACTGTTCACTTTGCAAGCCACAGGATCACATCGTATGGGACAAAAAGAGCCCAGAGGAGGCAGCTAGCGTCCGTCATTTCATTTCTGAACTTTGGGAACGCTTGTCTGAACTGCTGCAGCAGGCTCTGTTTACAGGAGGGAGAGAGGCAGGAACTGAGAGCCACCAGAAAGGATTATAATGACATGGTGGTTGAGATGCCAGCTCTTCCTGACAGCCACTGTCGATTGCTCTTTCTTGCTTTTCATTCTACACTAGGCTTTGAAGCAAGTCTGTCACGTTTCCAGCTGTCACCTATCCCTTCATTAAAAGGCACCTCTGCTGGATGCTCCTCGTGGGATAGTTAGACAGACACCGTTGAATTCTGGAGCAGCACCACCAGTTCTCCAAGGCTCCCACTGCACAACTGGAGAGGTGAACTGTGTTGGATCGTTGCCTTCTTCTGAAGCATCTGGGTCAGCAGGCACTGGGATTTCCAAACCAATAATGTGCAGCACACCTGATGTCCCTCTGACTCATTTCCTGACATCACCTTGGGCGATGGGTCAGAGGTAACACAGCTGTAGTTTGGGAGAGCTTGTTACCGACGAAAAGAAAATGCACTTTGCCATGTTCAGTCAGAAGAAACAAGGACAGGTCAACCTTTCATCTGACAGGCTGAGCTGGTGGCCACTGGGACCTGTATCCTGGCCTGTCCAGATGTCTCATTCAGTACAGCTGTATGACCACAGCAATTGATTCTACACGTAACCATATGTGGAGCTTTGTAAGGCACCCAGATACCATGGTGATGGGCACAACATGCTTTCATATATAACAATAATAATGTAGCGGTTTAGGGCTAAATTAATCCCGAGTGTAATTTCAAGGGAGTTATACCACAAAAGAATTTATCTCTTACTATCCGTGGGCCAAATTCTAGCTTCAGGCTACACGCTTGTCTGGAAAGCCGTAGCCGGGGTGGGGTGGGGGGTGGAAACCATGGTGTGCAACTACCCAAAGTTGACTCTCTCAAACCCTATAGAGCAGATACTGTGCATGTCTTCCCTGAATCAAGACATGGAGGGCTGCACAGGGATCAGGAGATTTTAACATAATCCTCTTGATTGACCTGTGGAAACTACATGCCCTCTGCTGCTTGGATGACTTGTGCTCCCGATCCCATTATGACCTCAGGCAGGCCAGAATATGAGTGCAAACGAACCCTGCATGTCAGGACAAGAGGTAAAGCATGAGGCTGGTTATGGGATTGCTGACCATCTCCCACTCCCCTAGCTGTCCAGTCATTCCATGCCAGCAGGATGACTTTCCTGATTTGGCTTCTTGTTCCTGACTCGACTGGGGCGTTTCTTCCCAAAAGAGGAGTCCCAGGATCTGGAAGACAGGCTGGTCCTTTGTCAAGCATGCAAGTGCAGGCTCTCATCGGGAAGGGACAGCTCCATTTCATCTAATCACAGCTGCAAGGTCATCTCACTGACCCCGTTGGGCTGGGGGAGCTGAGGCCATGAGAGCGGAGCGGCGACTTGGCATTGCTTGGGAGGCAAGGAGCAGTTCAGTTTCAGGTCCAGAGCGGTGCAGGAAACGCTGCTGAATGAAAGTTCTGTCTGCAGCTGGGAGGGATGATCCCTGAAGGTGGCAGCACTAGCAGCTGGCTGGAAGCAGCAACTGTATTAGCAAAAGCGAGAAAGAAGCCACTCAGACGGGTAGGAGTGTGGAGGCAGTGCAGGAGGGAGTTGGACATACGTACACTTTCCAAAACACACGGACACATACACAAGGGCACACACTTCCCAAGACACAAGGCCACACAGGCACACATTTTCCATGGTGCACACATACACACTGAGACGGACACACATGCTTCCCAACACACACACACACACGGACACACAGAGAGACGCTTCTCTTGGGGATTCCCTTGCTGCTCAGATGTTGATGCCGCAGCAAGAGTTTTCCTAACTCTGCAGGGAACTTTCGACTCCCTCAATACTCAGAAGCAGCAGTCCTTGGCAATGGGACCCTCCACTGGCCACCAAAATCTCCAGCTGCTCCCTGAAACCATCCTCCACAGAGAGCCCTGTCTCCTTCACTTCAGTCAGGGAAAGGGAGTGCCTGAATTTCAATAAGCTGAGGACCACACCGATAAATTGCTCGGTGTCTGAGAGCCAGGCCTTATTGATTTAAAATGGAGCAGGATCCAGCTGCCATCTCCCTTAAGATGCAGCTCACAGAGACTAGAGGCCCCAGGATGTAATGCAGCAGGACATGGTCCACGGAGATGTCAGATCTTTGAATAAAATGCTTTACTTTGCCAACAAACCGGGAGCTTAGATTCTGGGAGACACCACAACTTCTTATCCAGAGGGTAAAGCTTTCTTGGGGGCTGATTCGAGATGGGGAAACAAACTCCAATAGGAACTGAGGAGCATCACAAACATCACCACTTTTTGGAGCCACCTGCATGGAACTTGGATGGACGAGTAGAGGTTGCAGGAGGGAAGAGTTTGGAGGAGGCACCAAGAAATCAGTCTGTGTGCACATGGCTAGAAAACAGATGAAGTGGCAACATCTATGTCAATAATTCTCATAATAAAGAGGCAGTTTAGTTTTACAAGCAGGGAGTCCTCTCATGCTAATACCCAGCATGCAACATAGATCATGGTAGCAGTGGTAGTCTAGCAAATCCCACAGCAAGGCAGAGAGTATTACTAACAGGCAAACAAAGCAGCACCTAGAAACACAGCACACAGGCAGCGTGGAGGGACTTACATCACTGGGAATGTTGGATTGCCAGACAAATAATCGTGCGCAAGCATGGAAGCAATGGAAACAAAATTTAGGCTATGTACAGAGCTGACCATGGAGGACAAAGCTGAGAAAAAGATGGAAAAGCTTTTTTTATCATCTTGTTGGGTAAAATGGGAGAAGAGAATGAAACACTGTTGCCAGGCATAATGCCTGAAACACTGCAATTGCTGAAAAAGGGATTTGATGAGTTCTGTGACACCAGACAGAATGAGAGAGAGAGAGACTGTTTTTTACCTGAAACCAAGAAGCAGAAGAGTGAATAGATACTTACATTGCAGAGTTGAGAACTCTGGCATCCACATGTAAATTTGGAGACCTTAAAGATTCTCTAACCAGAGACAGGATCATTTGTGGGACATGTGATCCCAGTTTACAGGCGAGAAAACAGATCTAACTCTAGAGAAATGCCTCCAAATAGCTGAATTATCCAGGGCAGCTGAATTATCCAGGATCCAAACAATGACAGCCCCTAGTGCAGAGCAAGCATGCAGGCTCAAGCTAAAGGAACCCGGGAAGCAGGATAGAGACAGACTGACCAACAATGCAACCATCATGGTCTGGTATCTGTTTTGTGGAAAGCAACACAAAAGGCAAAAATAACAATGCCCAGCTCACAGGCAACAAGGTAAGGTATGTGGAAAACCGTCCCATTTTATGTTCCAATGCCGCAGCTACCTCAGGAAGAAAAAAGCAGCAGTTGCATGCCGTGTCTGAGGACATAGGGCCTTCCAGTTAAAAGGAAGAGAATTGCAATGTGACTTAATCTACAGACTCCTAATGTACATGCACTGCAGAAGGCTGCCAGCCATTCCACTGCCATATTTGCAACTATGCTATTAGATCAACAACTGATCTGATCATGGAGTCAGTTGCAATATATTCCAGCAACACTGATAAGCAGCAATATTAGAGTGGATCCATGTGACCAAGTGCTGGTGATGTACAATAAAAAAACATTTTAAGGTCAGTTGGCAAATGCAGGCTGCCGATAAGAAACCCATGGAACAAGAGATCTTATCGCTTGAGTGTATAGTAGCTGACACACCACATAGCACTGTGGGCAGCAGGGCAGTGCAAGGCATGGATCTGATCACAATAAACACCAGAATATCCTCAATGTAAAAGTGGAGGGAGAACAGTCACCATAGAGCCTGACCAATACGCTAACAGAATTCAAGGAGATGGATACCTAGAGGGCAAGCTGCAGTTAGAAACACACCCCTCTGCGCAGCCCAGGAGACTGCCAAAATGCCGAGTTCCATTAGCTCTATTGGAGCCACTGATGAAGGAACTGGCAAGCCTAACAAAAAAAGGCATCATTACACCCATTGAAACTGGAATTGACAGGCTCAGCAGCAAAGCAGTGTTAAGAAACCACATCAGGTAAAAGGAAAGACTTAGCAACCTTGGTGGAACTTGGAGGGAGGAGCACAGGTTGCAGGAAGGAAGAGTTTGGAGGAGGCACAAGGAAGTCAGTCTGTGTGCACATGGTTTGAATGCTAGCTGTAGTTGCAGCATCTCTGTAAATACTTCTCATAATAAAGAGCCAGTTTAATTTTTCAAGCATGAATTCCTCTCATGTAATAACCTAGCACACGGTACATTAAACACCTGCTCCAAGCATAGGGTGCACTTCTTCAACCTGTCCTTGTTTAACATAAATGCATGGCGGCATGGCCATCTAAAAGCAAACAACCCCAAAACAAACCCCTATCAAAACCTCCACTGCACACACTATTCTCCCTCCGGGGAGAGGATGAGAGAGAGAACAAACCACATGACAGATGTCGGTCATGTTGCTTAATGCACAGCTGGAAGGTGTTCAGATACGATGTTGATGATGGCAGTACAGAATCTATACTGAATAGGAGCCTTTGTCACTTGTCACACTCACTGAAAAAACTCTCTCAATGATTCTAAAGCTACAGTTTATTCCACTAATTGTCCTTGTAATACATTTTATATTTGTTTAGCTGTTGAGTGAAATACCTTTTTCACCTGAACCAAAGTTCCCTTAGCAAAACCACAGATAGAGACTTCCTCATTCAAAGGACACAGCCAGAATTAGATTTTTTCTCACTGCCACAAGGAGCCAAACGTAGCAGCTCTTAAATCAGCGTGTAGGTGGTGGAAAGGCACAAGGAAGACACACACTTAAACGCCCAGTCACAGTTTGCCAACCGCAGCGTAGAAATGTGACTTAGAATGTGGAATAAGCAAAACTGGCCCAGGATTTACTGAGGGCATCCTTCCACCTCAAAAGAGTGGGAGCATAATCTAGTGGTTAAAGTGCAGGGCTGGGAGTCAGGACTTCTGGGTTCTATTCATGGATGCCTCCCAGACTTGTTGCATCATGCAGGGCAAAGTACATATGCCAATGACTTCTGATTTTGAAGACCTCTTATTCGGAGACCCTTTGGACCCGTTTTTCAGAGGATGCTTGGAATCTGCAGCTGCATTTGAATTCAACGGGGGCTGTGTGTGTTCTGTCCTATGCTAAGCCAGGCCCCTGGGGGCAGGGGAGAGGGATGTCTCACACTGGCCACCCAAAGCCAGTGGGTCAGAGCCTGTCTGCCCCTCAGCTTGCCTCACTATGAAATGAGGATAATAATGCTGAGGCTGGTCTTCTGCATAGGGGAGTAGCGAAGTTTTCTGCATTTCTGGAAAGCACTTTGCAATCCTCAGTGGAAGGTGCTGCACCAGGAGAAGGGACTATGGTTGGCCCACAGCTAGTTACAACAGAGGCACTGGAGCATGAACGCGAGCTTTAAGCCATCAGGGAGATTAGTGTTCAGCATTCTGTGATTCTGGTGGACTCTTCCATCTCTTGCTTCCTGATTTATTTATTTTGCGGGGAGAGCGTAAGCAGGAGATGGTGGTTTATCAGGGTTCACAATGAAGCTTTCCATATCCTGCCACCAAGAAGGAACCCATGAACGCCCTTCCGTTCCTCTGCAGCCTCTCCCTCGCTTTCATCCCTTTGACGGACGTGACAGGATCCACATTAAGAGCCAGGAGCAGGCGGGAGGACTGTTTAATTACAGCTTATGGATGAAGAGAGGAAGCGAGGATGGTGGCCGCACGACGCGGGGCCTGGTTCCACTTAGAGCTGGGGAGAATGTAGGCTGCCCCATTAAACCTTCTGTTCAGGATGAGGTCGTGGCTCTGTAATTCTGGATGGTACTACTGTAGATTTTCTTCCAGTGAGAGAGCTGAGGTGTCATTTCAGTCCTACGCTGGGAAGCTTTCTGTGGCTTCTCATTAGGCTCCCTCTGGAGCTGTGGATGGAGGAACCTTTCTTAGGTCCCAAAAAGGGGCCTCCTTATTCAATCTGAATTGAAAAGAATGAGAGAAAAACAATAAGACGTAAGCAAAGAAAACAAGAATCAAGTGGACCAGGGCTCCCAGCATGTATCCCACTGAGGCTTAACACTCAGCCTGTGGCTGCCTCTTTCTTGTGACTCTGAGAAGGGGACAGAGCTGATTAATTGCAGGCTTTCATTACCAGCAAAGTAGCAACAAGCAAATTCTGTTCATTTCCAAGGAAGATCCAGGCATAACCAAATGCTGGAGTGTGTTTACCTTTCAGTTAAGGATGTGTGTATTTATGTCCAAAGCTTGGGCTTCCTAATGAGTTCCTGGTGCTCAGATACCATGGTGATGGGCATGGCATAAGAACCCGAATAGAACAGAATAGAATAGAATGTGGTCCTCCCAGGCATCCTAAAATGTGAGTACCCTTGGAATACACGATAAATAACACACAGCTTCAGTGATCTTTTCCTTTGGCTAAGTGGAAATACAAAATCCTGATACAGTTCATCTCTAACAGCTCTAACATAAAAATATCACAATCTGCATCCCAGCCCATTGCAGCCTCTCTAGGCTGTTGGAAGTGAGTTACGTAGTTTGCATTTCTATCTAGGCCTCTCATCCCAGAGGACTCAACAGCATTTCACAAACTGTCATTAAAATGCAACCAGCTCTGGGGTGAGCTGGCCACAGCATCTATCTAGGCCTCTCATCCCAGAGGACTCAACAGCATTTCACAAACTGTCATTAAAATGCAACCAGCTCTGGGGTGAGCTGGCCACAGCATGCTGCACAGCGCTTGGGGAAGAGGGAAACTTTGGCCAAGCACACTGGGCGAATCTTGATTCTTATAAGAAATGCCCTGGAATTTTTAGTGTCCACGCAGAACCTTGGGGTTCAAAAGCCTTATCCAAAAGACTCATATGCAGGGAACTGCCTGGGACTCATAGAATTATGGGCTGAATGGACTCTGCCCAGGTTCAAAGCCACAGTTCTGGGGAATCTAGTTATTTCATACCAATCCCATATCCTCCAGCACAGGACGTGGACAGCATCTACAGATGTTGGCCAGGGCAGGACATGGAAAGGCAGGGAGTGGGGGACAATGGCCAACCCTGCGGCTGAATGAGAGATGGAGGGAACAGGATGAGAGAGGTCCTTTAGCATGAGGGTTAGGGTATGTAGACCAAGGAGAGGAGATGGAATCTGAAGACAGCCATGGAGTAAGTTAAGGGCCGAAAGCCTGCACCAGGTGAGGGAGATGATTAAAGAAGCTTTCCAGAGTTGCAGTCAGGTGATGCCTGCCTGTTGATGAGATTCCTGGAAGCATGGGGCCTCTTTCTGTAGGAACAGCTGGCTTAGCCAATTCCACTGTTGTCCCAAAGGCTGCAGGGAAGCTCCGTCTATGTAGCTCTACAGATCTTGTCTTCTATCTGCATTCTTTTGAGGTGCATGTGGAATGCTGTTTAATTATTAATACTACTACTACTAACACAGTGGTGCCTAGAGAGGCCTCAGGGTCAGGATCCCATTGCACTCGGTGCTGCACAAAACCCGAAGCAAATGAGATTCCCTGCTCTGAAAAGCTTACAAGCTGAACAGACAAAGAGTTGGAGGGGAAACCGAGCCACGGCGGGATGAAGAGGCCCAGGACACAGAACAGCTCAGTGGCAGAGCCAGGAATAGACTGTAGGTCTCCTGACCCCTTGGTCAGTGCTCTACCCGTTACTAGAGTATTCTGCCTCCAGCTCCAGAGCTGGCACAATGATCAATGGTGAAGACAGTAAAAAGAAAAAGAATACTTGTGGCACCTTAGAGACTAACACATTTATTTCAGCATAAGCTTTCGTGGACTACAGTCCGCTTCGTCAGATGCACAGAATGGAACATACAGTTGGAGGATATTCATACAGTCAGAGAAACATGAAAAGGTGGAAGTACCCATACCAACTGTAAAAGGCTAATTAATTGAAAGGAACTATTATCAGCAGGGGAAAGAAACTTTTGAAGTGTAACTGATTCTCAAACCACTTTTAGCTGCTGGTAGGGTGACCAGATGTCCCGATTTTATAGGGACAGTCCCGATTTTTGGGTCTTTTTCTTATATTGGCTCCTATTACCCCCACCCCCTGCCCCGATTTTTCACACTTGCTGTCTGGGCACCCTAGCTGCTGGTCCCAGTTCTAACTCAGATTCCCTTCTCCAGATCCCTCCCTTGGCTGTAATCAGCTGTGGATCCCAGCTCACTTGTGATGAACTGGAAGACTGGAAACTATGTAACCCAATTCCTCTGGGCCATCAGCAAGTCAGTACTACCAGTTGCCAGAGGATAATAGGTCTGCACCATGGACCTACATGGGCCCATTGCAGACATGACTGTAAAAGCATGAGGGTGATTGAAGGCCAAATTTAGCTTCTGTCAACTTGCTATGCTGCAGTTTCTCGAGTGCTGCAGATTCCTACAGGCTTGGAGTTCTAGTGGAGGAAAGTGTATGTGTAATCTGTGAATTTGTGTGTGCAAGTGTCCCTGTGCATGGGTTTCTCTGTGCGTGCATCGTTTGCTTCTGTGTCCACACATGTTTCTCTGTGTGGGTGCGTGCACACATGCCAAGTTCTCTGTTTTTCAATCTGGGAAATTCCTTTATTTGCTGTGTGGCATGCGATTGCTTTTGACTCTCAGCCAGGATCTTTAAAATTAAATACTTAAGTGATTTAAAGAGTTTGGCAAAGGAAAATCTTGGAAATACACCGAGAGACTACTTTAGTATCAAGAAATCGCACTCGAAATATGAAGAGACTGAATCTATCTGTCTAGTTGTATATATTGCTGAAGATACACTGGTGCAATCCATTCTGATAGCCGAGAATCTATCAAATTAGGAGCTGTAATCAATAAATCATGTGCCAATATCAAGTCAGATCTCTATAGTGACGATTCCAGACTGTTTGCAGGACATTTGTGTGTTTTTACAGTTGTGCTTTTCTACCTTGTGGGGCCAATTTAAGATGCTGCTCTCAATTAATAAATGCAAGAAAATTAAATTGAATCTGCTTCTGCTGAAAGCAGGGAATGGAGCGAGGGAACCTCTTCCATCGGTGGCTTTGCTCTGGTGAGATACAGCAGGCAGGAAGCAAGCAAACAGTCCTGTCAGTTGCGCTTGGTGATGTCCAGATGAATGATTTGGAAACTCAAAGCCAGTTCTGGCTTCTGCAGATCAGGAGCTTTTGCTCGCGGTGCATCCAGGTTGGGGCAAAAGGACAAAAGTTTTTCGAAGGGGCAACCAGATGGATAAGCTATTGTGTTCTCTCTGGACAGAGAGATATGCTCTTTGTTCTCTCATGGCTGTAGAATGTGCGCTCCTTTGCGGTTCTAAGGGCTACTGAGGGGCGGGAACCTCCCCAGCAGGCTGGGATGATTGCAGTTTTGTGATACTCTCATTATTCTATGTAGAATCTTGAATTGCTCCGAAGGCGCGTCTGTATTTCCCACCGACATTTTTTACTGTGAATTATTTCAGTAAAAATTAAGCTTTGATTTTATTTGATTTTTTCAAAAAGGAGGCTCAAGGGATAATTTGCCCCTTTAGCAGGACTGCCACAATGGTAATACACGGTATTATTCCACTCACTCATTTCCCCAGTGCAGGCAACAGCAGCAGTGTGACTCCTTGAGTCACTTCGTGACTCCATAGTTCAGCTTGTCGGATTGCTTCCAAGCTTGATATTTAGCTGGACCCCTTCTGCCACTCTCTTCCCATTTGCTGTGACACTGAACCCAGGGGTTTACCCGCACTCCACCAGTGCTGCCATGAGAAATGGGAACCTTTATTCCAACTCCTCAAGCTTTTGGTGTTCTGATAAACTCGAGCCTGGGTCTGAACCACCCTGGACTCAGAACCCCAAATCTGACTGAAGAAGTTTGCCAAGCAGGACTGCCACAATGGTAATACCCGGTATTATTCCACTCACTCATTTCCCCAGTGCAGGCAACAGCAGCAGTGTGACTTCTTGAGTCACTTTGTGACTCCTTGGGCAAAGTTCTTAAGACCAAATGCTCCACTTCTTTTGGGTGCCTCCAATTTTGGAAGCCTAATGTGAGACACCTTGGGCCTGATTTTTGGAAAGTGTTGGGAACCCACAACTCGAGATGATGTCAGCTGGAGTTCCAATAACTAAGCACTTCTGAAATAAATCAGATGTCTCGGCTTTAAAATCAAGGCACCCTAAATGGACAATGTTGTCCTTAGCGGCTCTGTGTCTCAGTTTCCCCATTGGTAAACAGGGATAATGATACTGGCCTACTTCTCAGGGAGTACAGGAAGGGTTACTTCAGTGAATGTTTGAGGAGTGCTTACAGATCCTCAAGATGGGAGGTATTATGAAGGGCCTGGTATTAATTTATTACTATGATCATATTGTTATGTGCTCAGGTCATCATCAACAGCCTGATCCTGGAAATCTTTCCTTATGTAAACATTCCTTACTCACATGAGTAGCACTTCTGGCTTCAACGGGATTACTCACGTGAGCAAGGGTTTGCAAGATGGGGCACTGATGCTCTGATCTTGCAGTGAGATCCATGCAGGCCGGCCCACGGAATGCCAGTGACCTCAACTGGGGACAGGGATGGGCTCTGCAGAGATCTCACTGCACCTTCACCTTCATTGACACCAGTGGATGCAGGCGACACCCTGCAATGATCTCACTGCATCTGCACTGAGCAGTGACTTCACGGCTTCATTGACTTCAGTGGGTGCAGGCATTGGCTTGCAAAGATCTCATGGCAGGATCGGTGCTGGCATTGCTCTTTAAAGAAAGGCATGATCACCCTCACTCCCCCAAAAGCAAGTTCACACACTGCTGCTCCTCACACAGCCTTTCCTTCCTATGCCTGCGGCTCAGAGTCCCTGTACCCCACACCCTCCAGGGGCAAGCTGGGGACCCAGCCGCACCATAATCAAAGCCAGTAACGCACTTAAAAAGAACTTGTTCTCGATTTCCATCAAGGGAAGGTACCTGAGGCTGCTCACCCTTGAGCCATTTGTTGAGATTTTCATTATGGTAATTATTTCAATAATTGTTAAAAATAGGTAATTATTACCCTGCTGACTTAAGAATCGCATTTAGCGCAGACTTCCTCTGAACTATAGCCCAGTTTCAGAGAGAAACACCCAACCACATGTGCTGCGGGGAGCTGCCCCTGGTTACCTTAAGTATATTAATTTTTTACAAGCTCACAATTTTTTAAAAAAAATCCAAACTGTTATATTTTTGGTGCATGATTTAGACTCCCTGTAAGTCTCTCTTGGCAAGAGTCTGGATGGCTCAAGGAAGAAGGAGATGAAAGAGGACTCAGCTCTCAGCTGTGGCTGGATTACTCATCTAATAGATGTGGAACGCTGGAGGGTAATGAGTGCTCCAAGCCAAGCAGATCAGGCACTGCACTGGGACTTAGGAGGCCTGGATTCTCCTCCTGATTTCTTGGTCTGCTGGGTGACCTTGGCCAAATCACAGCCTCACTTTGTTCCTCAGTTTTCCCATCTGTAAAATGGGGATAATGACACCGACCTACTTTGTAAAGAGCGTTGAGATTTGTGGATTAAAATTGCTATATAAAAGCTAGGTGTTTTTAAGCCACCTTTCTGCTCCCTAATCCTGGGCCTGTGTAACTCAGAGCACCCTAAGGGCTTTTCTAACTTATGTTGGCTGCACTGGTTCCTTAGGGACTGCTCCTCCAGCCCAGGCTCAGGAAGAGCACGATGCACTCTGTCTTGCCTTCTCCTTCCAAGGGTATGCCCCTCCCCAACACCCACTGACACACCCCTGTGTGTGGGGAAGCAGATGGAATTGAACCTCCATGCTGGCTCTTTGCCATTTTAAGATTGATTCCCTTGTGTCAGTCCTTGGCTGATCTTTCCGGGCAGCTTTCCGGATGCTCTGCCTTGCTTTGAGGCAGATCAGGGTCTGAGGGTGGATCCCAGACTCATGTTCACAGGCCTTCTGAAATGAGACAACGGGTCACAGTGGGGTTCCCGCACAGTACAGAACAGCCGCGATGGACCAGCTCCGATTGCCACCAGCTGAAGCTGGCTGGAACTGGGAGCGCTCAGCAGATCTGGAAAACCAGGCCCCGTGTCTCTTAAAGCTGGTGGGGCTCCCAAAATCAATGGCCACCCATAAAAACGGTGGCGTAACCACGTGAAGGGAGATCACTAGTGGTCAGCTGGGTTTGAAATTGACCTGCTGGTGACAGGAGTGCTTCTCCACTGGGGTCCATCCCCTTCCACTCACCGTGGGACGAGGTCTCTGCACTGACTCTGAAGGGCTTTGCCGCTGCACCAGAGGGATGATGATGGAGGAAGGGTCAGACTTCGGGGAAAGTGCTGCTTGTTTTGTTATTTTTCCATTGTGAACTCTGAAGCTGTCAATTACCAGCAGCCAGCTGAGCCCCGCCGTCAGGAGGTAAATGCTTGTAAATCCGGCATCGTAACCACTTCCTTGCCCCAGCGAAGGCAGGCGGGAGGAAAGTGGAGCTGGTTCTTCCTCTTTTCAAATCATCAGCAAGGTCAGGTCTCCAGGTAGCTATGTGTGGCGGGTTTGATTGACAAGTGGCTTGTATTCCTGAGTCCCTGTATGGGTAGCACTGCTGGGTCTGCTAATAGCCACTCTGAACTCCTGACTCAGAGGCCAGATTAATTCCCTGTGGGACAGCTGACTTAGTGGAGTTACATCTGGATTCCATTTGACCCAGAGAGGAGATAGTTTCATGTGTATGCTGCCCCTTTTGTGAAGCTGACTTTGATACTAGCTCTCCCTTTCATTCGCCCGTCCCGGAGCCCGGGGCAGAATTGAATGACACTTTTTGATTAAATCTCTTTTCCCTCCCCCCTCAAAAAAATTCAGATTCGGGGATGCTGAAGCATTTTGAGCATTTGTGTCAATTTTGCCAAATTATTCATTCAAACCCCAAACTCCCAAAAACGGAAACTTTTTTTTGACATTTTCTAAATGTTTCTTTTTAATTTGAAAGGACTTACCCCACCCCAAAAAATTCCTTTAAATTTACTAAACAGTTTTTTAAAATGGTAAAAAATGCCCAAAATTGAAAAGAAAAAATATTTCATTGGACCTAAAAACGATTCCCTGCCGCCAACTTTTTAATTCACCAAAAGTTTAAAAAAATGTGTTTGTTTTGATTTGACTGGAAATGAATCTTTTTTTTTGTTTTTATTTTTTGGAATTGCTAATAAACTCTACAATCCGTTATTAGCCCAGCTGGACGTGGGTGTGGAGGGAAGCCTGCATAACGAAGGAGAGAACAATGTGTGTAGGCAGCACATATGTTCTTGATAGTAGCAAATCTCTTTGTGCCTCAGTTTCTCAATCTATGGCAATGGCAATGATTGCCTGCCCCCCGGGGCTGTTGCATGGTTTAAGTGCATTGAGATCCTCAGACGAAAGGCACTACGACAGAGGTGCAAAGCGCTGTTGTTTGCTATTTACTTGATACTGTGCAATTTTGAGTCTCCAGGGATGCCCATGGAGAGTTGCCGTTTGGTTTCCTCTGCGTCTGTCTGTCCATTAATATCATCTGTCTGTCAGCTCCTGCTGCGTTAGGGCCTGACTCACCATTGCCCTGCACCTTGGTAGCTACTTATTGCAGGGCAGGGTGGATATAAAATACCGCTCTTCCGATAGGGCAGCATTTTACACCAACTTTTCAAAGGGGTACATGACTGCACAGAGCAATGGAGAAAAGAGGCCTTCAGAGTCCGAAGAGCATATTGAGCCAAAACGATCCCTAGTGTAACTCCACCAGAGTTCTCAGAAGTTGGCTCAACGTAACTCTGGGCGACGGCACGGCGTTGCTGGCGCGGTTGCAATGGCAGCTGCCTCCCTGTGCAGAGGGGGTTGGGTGAAAGGGAGTGATCCTTGTACATGAACAGGGCTAAACTGCACAGGCCCGACTCATGCAAACCCCCCCTTAAAACGTACAGGAGTATTTACCCTGGTGTGGACTACAGCGGGTAGGTCCCCTTGGCTTCCGCACAGCATATAAGTATGAGCTTCAATGCACCCCCATGCAGCGCAGCTTAAAGCAAAGCTTATGCTTAAAGTTAAACACGTGTTTAAGTGCTGTGCTGCGCAGAGATGGACAGCTGAACTGGGGCCTTCGCCACAGGCTGCTGTCCTAAGTGATCTGAGTATAGAGAAAAGCGCACATCTCTGCCACTGGGGAGCACGGCTGCTGTGGGAGACTGCAGGTAGTAACTAATGGGTCAGGCTGTATACCCATTACAAATTGCTGCTTACCCCCCTGAACGATCAAACACCCCCCACCCCCACCCCCAGCAAAGGGTTATAGTCTCACTATGATCACAGTTATCAGCAGGCTTCACACACAAGCTTTTCCATTGACTTCAGGGGGTTTTGAAGAACCGATAACACGTTTGCACCTCCGTTTCCTTGGGGCTATTTTCTCATTCCCCCTCCTCCTGCTCCCCAGAACAAAAACCACTGCAATGGAAATTCAAACTAACAAATACAAATACAATTTCCTCTGGATGCTAAAAATGACACACGCACATGCACTGAAAAATTATATCAGTGACAATAACAAAGTGGGAATCTATTTCAGTGTCAGCCTGTTCCATTGCAGTACTTGCAATGGGCTTGTGGCTGTTACAGTCTAGCCACTTCCCCCGGGACGTGACGTAGTTCCTTTCCATCACGGACTGATTTAGAAACAAAACTTTCTACATTTAGGCAGAGAGAGAGACAGCTTCTCTTTTCTCTTGCTCTGATTGTGAGCGAATGGAAGGAGAGATAAAGGGGGTGGAGCCAGTGCTGGGTGACTGTACGCTGCTTCCGTTTTTCGTTTGAATTATCAAAAAGTAACAAAACCCACAATTAATATTTTCCATGCAGCAAAGCTCTCACAAACATCAAAGTGAGAGTTTGTGGTTACGGTCTGGTCAATGTTCCTACTATTCAATAGTGTTTCTGCGTTTCTGTACTATAACCCTCTGTGTCTTCCACCAGCAGGGTAAAGTTCTGGCCCAATGAAAACAATGGACATTTTCAGTGAGGCCAGTTGTACCCATACAGGCAGAATTTTGCACTTATATACAAGCCCCTTTCATTTGAGGATCTCAAAGCACTTTACTAGCGTTAGTGAATGAAACCTTGCAATCCCCTTGAAAATATAGGGTAAATCTTATCCCCATTTTACAGGTGGGAAAACTGAGGCAAAGGGCGGTTAAAGTCACAGATATGGCTGGGTTGGGGCCCCCATTTACTATAGTGTGGGTCCTTTAACGTGGTTATAAACACATTTGGTTCTACAAGCCAAACCAGGGTATACCGTGGTTAGAGCAGGGCTATGTTGTAAGTGGGTACCCCATACAATTGTGTCTGTGTTGTACGTGAGACCCAAGTGACCCGTCCAAGAACTCACACCTATATTTCTATGCGTAATGTGTGTATCTGTTTATGTATGTACTGTACATAGAATCATAAAGTACTAGGGATCTCAGGAGATCATCTAGTCCAATCCCCTGCTCAAAGCAGGACCAACACCAACTAAATCATGTGTTTATGTATTTGTTGTGTGTATGTACTGTACTGTGCACTCAAGGTTTGCTCTACTCAGTCTGTGCGTATGTACTGTACATGTGTATTTTGCCTGTGTGTCTATGTGTGTGGATGTACATGTGTTCTCTGTGTGTTTTTCTGTACATGTATGTATGTATGGGGGTACGCTCCTGCCGGCTTTGAGAAGTAGAGATTGGGACTGGGCTTTGAATGCTGACTCTCTAGAAAGCACGGCTCACATTCATTAGGAGCTTATCCCTGTGAGTGCAAGGCCTCAGAAGAGTCTGATGAGACATAATGATGCGCCCCCGACCCTGTACATCTGCCCTCCCCCTCATCTTAAACTCATCCCAGACTGTGGAGGGGGCACTTATTGAAGTCATCCAAGGAAAACTATTTTCTATAGAACACAGAATCCACCCCCTCAACCCCCAGCATTTACTCTTAAAGAAGTGAGCCAAATTCTGCCTGAAAATAACGTTGAAACCAGAAAATCTCCTCTCCTTCCCGGACATAACTTTGCTTTGCAGGCCTACAAGCCACACCGTTTCAACCAGCTCACCCTGGCTGTGGCTTGCCCTTGCCCTTTCTGCAGAGTTATCGAACTCATATAACCCCGATGAGCCAATGAATGTGTGACCACATCAGCCTCCCCACCCTCTAACGTTTTCAGTGGCTGCTGTACATCAAGTTCCGGTTCCTCATCGCTAGTATTGCCAACTCGGAACCTTCAACGATCACGAGGCCGCCCTGCAAAAATCATCAGGTTGCCTTAAAAATAATAACCCAATAGTCCTTAACCTGCGGTTGACCTCAGATGGCCATGTCATGGTGAAAACTACAGCACCTCCTGCAGTGAAGACACAGCCAAGCCAGGTAACATCCCATATGTCTACACTGCAATCATGCGGTATGATTCACTGCTATGGTTACCCGAGCTAGCTAGATTAAAGATAGCTAGGGTATGTCTAATGAGAAGCCATCACACCCCGTGATTGCAGGATAGACATAGGCCAGGTCTACACCAGCGAGCTCACAGCTGCACAGCTGTATGGATGCAGCTGTGCTGCTGTCAGCTCACTCGTGAAGCTGTTCTAGGCTGATGGCAGAGAGCTCTCCCGTTGACATAATTAAACCACTTCCAACCAGCAGCAGAAGCAGGAGAGTGTCCCCCGCCAGCATAGTGCTATCCACACCCGCGCTTCTTACCTCGCTCAGCGGGGTGTGTTTTTCCACACCCTTGAGCGACGTAAGTTACACCATCAAAAGCTCTTGTGCATACATAGCCATAGCTACTGACTCGGTTTTAGAGCACACCACAGACAGATGGGCCCTGATTCTCAGCGAAGGCCTCTCTAGCCGTGTAAAGAGTGCTTCAAATCAGCATAAAGGTCATTTACACTCACTTGATGGCCTCTTTGCACTGTCAAAGTGGTGTAAAGTGGCCTTAGTGGAAATGAGACCCAGGAACATTGCACCGAAAGGCCGTTTGCATATAACTTTTCTTCTCTTTGTCTAAAATTAAAAACAAAAAGGATGGTGATAATTTCCTAGAAGGATAAACATCCGATTTTTTTCTCTCCCTTTCCACCAAAAATAAACCGGCTAGCCACAAGGAATTAAAGGCAGAGAGGAGAAGATGACTATAGTTTGACTACAGGATGTCAACAAAGTATGACCTTTCATTTATACCGGTCCCTCTGCACTAATCTCTCAGACCAATTACACCCTCCGCGAAGGGTAAATTTAAAAAAGAAGTGATGGAGAACTCCAACTTTAGCTGACTTCCATGACATGTCAAACTGTCATTTCCTTTCGCTGCTAATTTTAACTCCGATTGCAAGCAGGGTAGTGCATTTTGTATTTTTTTCCCTGTGCTGTGGTGTGTTACAACCCCAGCTTCCTTTTTTCCTTTCCTCTTTCCCTCTGAGTCCTGCAGTTTCATTGAGGGGGGGAAGCTGACAAGTTCTGCCTCTGCCCCACCCCGGAAATGGAACCATTACAGACACGCAGAAGACCTATAAATATAACGGGCAGCTTTGCAAATGACACAATAAGCCCCAGGTGTAAAGCGCCAGGAAAAAGACCTGCTCTTCATTCAGGTCCTATGGATCCCATCGCAGGCATTTCTCCTTCTGCCACGAGCAAATTGTTTCCTTATACGGGAGTATGCAATGTAAGCTGGTGTAAATGGGCTTACTGGGCTGGATGCAGGCCTGACCCAGTGGAGTCTCTGGCCTGTGTTATGACAGAGGTCAGATTAGAAGATCTTAATGGTCTCCTCTGGCCTTACGATCCAGGAAGCTGTGAAAAGTGGGCTGGCCAATGAATGGCGCAGGTGAGAGAATATTTTGCATTTCCACACGGGGTAAAAGTTTCAAAAGCACCTAAGTAACGTAGATGCCTAAATTACGCTGAAAGTCAACAGGATTTAGGCTCCTAGGTCACTTAGGCGCTTTTGAACTAGTGTCTTGGAGGGGTATGTACTTGGGGTGGCCTAGTCCCTCCTGCTGCTTGCAGCCTGTATACTCCATTTTTAGTGCACTAGCTTAATCGGAGCTAATGGGTGAATGTGACTGCCAGCTCGAAGTGTAGACATACCCTTACTCCTGCGCTCTGATCAACACCAACGCCCCATTCCAGGGCCAGGAAAAGAATCTCTGGGTACGTCTACACTTCAAGAAAAGACCTGTGGCTTAGTGGTGGCTGGCTGGGGTCAGCTGACTTGGGCTTGCCTGGCTCCACCAATGTTCGGGGCCGGGTCTCTTTCCCGGCCCCACCTGCTGCCACCGTGCGCCTCCCCCGGGGCATCCCCCCAGCCCGCCCTGCCACCCCCGCGCGCCTCCCCCGGAGCGTCCCTGCCTACCCCTGGCCACACATGATGGCAGCCCCCCTCCCCTGCACCCACCACAGGGAAAGCGAGGGGGCTTACTGGACCTGAGAGGGGGCCGGCCCCTAGGAACACATGCAGTGATGGTGCCGGGTGAGTGTGCTGCCAGTGGGGAGAGGGAGGCCCCTCCCCCAGAATTCGCTGTTGCCAGCGGGGAGAGGGCTGGGGGGACTGTGAAGTCCTCCTCTCTGGTCCCAGCCCCGGGGCAGCCTGCCTGCACCCCAAACTCCTCATCCCCAACCCCGCCCTGCCCCAGAGTCCACAACTCCAGCCAGAGCCCTCACCCCCACACCCCAACCCTCTGTCCCACCCTGACCCCCCTCCTGAGCCCCTCATCCCCGGCCCCACCGGCCCCACCCCAGTCCTCACCTCCGCACCCCAGCCCTCTGCCCTAGCCCTGAGCCCCTCGAACACCCCAAACCCCTCATCCCCAGCCCCAGCCCTCACCCCCCACATCCTAACCCTCTGCCCCAGTCCTGAACCCCTCCCACACCCCAAACCCCTCCTCCCCAGCCAGAGCCCTCATCCCCCTGCACCCCAACCCTCTGCCCCAGTCCTGAACCCCTCCCACACCCCAAACCCCTCCTCCCCAGCCAGAGTCCTCACCCCCCTGCACCTAAGCCTCTGCCCCAGTCCTGAGCCCCTCCCAAAGCCCACACCATTAATTTTGTTATGTGCACCAATATGCAGGTGTGTGTGTAGGGGGGTGGGACTTGGATCTGTTGTGGGCACCACCAAAAATTATACAAACCTGCCGCCCCTGTTGCCAGGCTTGGGCTGTGAAATTGCACTGCCGACATTTTGGGCTCGGGGTGGAGCCCAGGCTCTGAAACTCCAGGAGGGTCTCAGAATCCGGGGGTCCAGCCCGAGCCCGAATGTCTACAATGCAACCCATAGACCCTCAGCCCAAGTCATAGACTCAGAAGGGACTGCAAGGGTCATCTAGTCTAACCCCCTGCAATTGAGTCAATGGGCTCCGAGACTCTGCCGCCGTCTTTTTATTGCCATGTAGATGTACCCTATGAGTCCCGACTGACTCCCAGGCCCCTACTCTAACCACTCCCTGCCAGGGCCGGGAATAGAACCCCAGCCTATGCTCAAGATGACACTCCCAGGAGGAATGCGGGTGCCTTGCCCCAAGCTTTAATCACTGCCCCACGAACCCTTCACACACTCTCCCCCGTCACATTTTTCCTGAGTGTTGAGGAGCCCAGGCAGCACTGGGGAGAGAAAGAGAGACCGAGGAAACGCGAGACTCCAGGCAGGGCTCGTCAGGCCCCGCTGACGGGTCGCAACAGTGCGATGCCCGTGGAGCCTTGTCTGAAGGAAGTGGCACTGGAATATGGCACGTTGGTATGCGGCACAGGCTGCAGGCCAGGGCTGGGAATTAGGGTGATTCAGCCAACATACTCCAGTAGGTAAACAGAGACATTTCCTGCTGAAGGGAAAATCCCGTCCAGGTTTTATTCTCCGTGTTGCTAGTGAAAGTCAGGCTGGCTGCCGGTGCAAAGCTGCGGACGGGCAGGCATAGGGAGGGGACGGAACGGAACCAGTGGAGAACGACTCTCGCTTGCCCTTGTTCTTGCTTCGGGAGGAGAGGCTGGGAATTGTGTGTGACGTTGCACTCCATATGTTTTATGGAAATATGCTTATGAGTGTGAATATGATGTAACTGGAATATGCTTCATGCAAAAGGTCTCTTGTAAGGTATCATGACAAAGGTTATAAGCTACTGAATGTATTCCTCCTATTTGTATGTATGTATCATTCTTGTATCTGAAGCTAGAAATATGAAGTATAACTCTGAGGTCCTATTGTAACTATGCAAAGTGTGGGCCATTAATGGTGGCTTAGAATCTTGATGGCTCCCATTGACTAGGACAATTGGTTGTAAATGGCTCTGTTTACTTACCATCCTTCCTGTGTACCTGTGGGCCAGGCCAGGAAGAATGGAGGCTGGGGTCTCACAGGACATGTAATCATGTCACCTGATATTGGAATCCATCTTAAATCTGGTACTTTTCCATTTAGAAGGAGGGGTGGGGACCCAGAGAGACAAAAGATTCCTGCCTTGTGCCAAAGCTATAAAAGGGGGTGGAATAGAACACAGGGGGCTGCCAGTCACGAGAAAACCCCTGGTTTCCACCTAAGATGTCTGCTGGAACGAACAAGGCAGGGAAAATGGGCTCAGAGGTAATCTCCGCACATCAGGTGACAGTCCCAAGGGAATCTCTGTGACCAAACCCGTCACACTGTGCTGTCTTTGCATCGGCCCCCTCAGCTTTCAGACACGTTCACAGAGCCAAGCGTGGCAGCACTGAACAGAGCAGAGGCAGGATGTTGGCACGAGAGCTTTGGAAAAGACCAGGAGCCTGGCCGGGATAGTCTTGTGGCTAAAGCATGGGATTGGCAGTTAGCAGACCTGAGGTGAAGTCCTAGCCCTGTTGAAGTCAATGGGAGTTTTCCCACTAATTCCCATGGGGCTAGAATTCCTCCCTGGGGTCTATTTCTAGCTCTACCCTTGCCTTGTTGTGCCACCTTGGGCAAGTCATTTCCCCCATTCGGTGCCTCAGTTTCCCCATCTGTAAAGTGCCTGGGTAGGGGATAACAGACTCTCACGTGGCAAGGAGCTTGTGAGGCCCAGTTGATTAGTGACTGTAAAGCGTGTTGTGATCCTGTGACCAAAGGTGCCAGAGGAGGGTGGCGGTGTGATCAGCTGATTATTTTATCATAACACATTTCTAAATTATTACTACAAAGGGCTTGTGGTGCAGGTTGCCAAAGAGATGATGCAAGGGAAGGGACCCAGGAGAGAGGGGAATCTGGGCCTTAAATAAAGGGAAGTCTCACATGAAAGACTAATTAATTAAAGGGATGATTAAAGGGGAAGTGGGCTAAGTGGCCAGCGGGTGCGGCAATTCTGATTTATTGCTTTAATTTCAGTTTTCCTTATAAAGAAAGCTAACGCTGGTGCCAGACGAAGAGGCGCGGAGAGCAAAGGCACGTGCAGGGTGCAGCACAGAGGGTAGATCTGTGCTCCTAGCACAGGGTGTGAGGCAGGGATGCAGACATACCCAAGCTAGCTTTCATCTAGCTAGCTTGGGTCCTGGAGGCGGGAAGCCACAGCAGTGCGGGTTCCAGCACCAGTTATACAGGCCCACCTGGAACCCATGAAATTATTTTCAGGGCTAGCCGGCACTGCAGCGTGGAGGATTCTCTGCACCCTGAAGTCTTTAACCTTTGTCTGAACTACTGAAGTCCTCAAATCATGGTTTAGAGGTTTTCTACAGGAGTGGGTGGGTGAGATTCTGCGGCCTGTGCTGTGCAGGAGGTCAGTCAAGATGATCATAATGGTCCCTTCTGACCTGAAATCTATGAGTCTAGGAAGCGCACGCTCCAGCAGCTTCACGGCTCCGGCACCTGAGCTAACCAGATTAAAGCTGGTTGGGTTGATTTGCAATCACCCCCTGCGATAGCAGTGTAGACATATCCCGAGCGTGGCAGGGCCCCACCAAGGTGCTTTAAACCTGACACGCAGAGTGTCAGAGGTTGAGTCTTTACGAGGCCAGCAGGAAGGGGGGCAAATGCGATTGTGTTATGTGTTTTACAGCCGTGTCTTAAGGCCCCAGCTGAGATTGGGGCCCCATCGTGCTGGGCACTGTGCTGATGTACAGCAAAAGACACCTCTTTCCCAAAAGAGCTCACAGTCTCAGGGTTGTGCACATCTGTCCTGCTAGGTGCCATACTGGGACCAATCGACAGAGTTCTTACGTGGCAGCACTCTTGCTGTGCACTGCTGACTGCAGGGACACTGTCACGACAGATAACCTCCCCTCCAGCTGCAGCTGGAGACCATGTGGCAGATGTTTCCCTCATGCCAGCGCTGCCCCAGGTGAACGGCTCTCAGTTCGGTTTGGCGTGGGTGCACAACTTCCCTGCTCTGGCTAGCTGCCCTAGACACAAACCTTAATAATTTCACAACTTCAGCTGAAGAGTGAAACTACGCCTGAGAGGAAAGAAAACACGTCTTGTGGCTTTCCTGGGACCAAAAAGCTGACGTTTGCAACCACACAAAACAGAGTTATACTGAAACCAAGTCCAGTAATGTCAAAAAATAATCAGGTGGTTATGGAGCCTAAAACTGGGATCCAGACCAGCTTTGGGTCTGTCACATAACTGGTGTGGAAGTGGGTAATGCCAAGAAAGAAGCTCTTGCAGGCCAAGGTGGAGATATCAGATTCAATGTCTCGGGATGTTCAGCGGGGAGGATGATCTGATGGAAGCATGTTTCATTCACACACATCTCTGGTGACAGCTGGTTTCTCTATGGACCGACACTCAGATCTCCTCGCACTGTGGGGGCATCTGATGTCCCTCTCCTCTGCGTCATCTTCTTTATGGTCCTTGTTCACTTTAAACTCTTCCCCTTCTTCAGTCAGCCACCTCTGCCGTTCCAGAACCTGATTTTGCTGCTCTCCAGAAAGGAGAATTCAAGGTTACCTCCAAGAGCCAGCAGAGAAGTAAGGAGGCCCCTTATTGCAGATACGGTTAAGTCGCTCAAGACTTTCCTTTATCTAAAGCCCAGCTAACACTGTGTTTCCTGGGTCCCTGCATTGGCTGTGTCCCCTCAGCACTGGGACTTGCTGAATAACCTGGTGGTGGGATCACCGAGCGGTGGTAGATGGAGTCAATGAACCGCAAGCCAAGCAGATGGGTGGCATTGTCACTGTCTTGGGAGCAGGGATTCAAGGACTGCACCAGAACTAGTCCTGAATCCATGAAGCTGTCGTGGTGGGGGTGCTGTCCTGCTCCAGGGGCTGTCCTTCAGCTGTCTCCCAAGCGCCTTTTTGCAGGCTCCCCAAATGGAGGTTTAAGAGCCCCAGGGGTACTGTGAAAAGAGCAAGACATGGCCTTGGTGACCTATCCACTTCCTTCCTGGCAGTAGCACTGAGTCAGACTCTCCATAGGAGTCAATCAGAACTCACCCGGGTTCTGATACCCGGAGCATCAGCTATTGCCGTGTGTGTCATTGCTGGGTTGGCCTGCACAGTCAACGCACCCCAGCATTCAGCTCACCCCTGCACCTAAACTCCCAAAGGCACCTTGGTCCGTGACACCAAATTCTATTCTAGGTGATGAGCAAGTGAGCGTGTGGTACCTGCTCAGGGTGCATGCCAGAGCAGAGGGCAGCAGAGTAGCCTCAGGGGAAAGGGAGCCAGGGACGACATAGCACCTCAGAGGAGCACAGAGGAAGGAGCCTGTGGGCATGTTTGTGTCTGGTGAGGTGGACTCTGATTGAGGTGGTTGTGGGTTTAGATGACAGCTGCTACGGATGGCTAGCCTGGGAGACAGTAGGAAGTGAAAGTGCTAGCACTGCATGTTCCCCTTTGAAGCTAGATGAGATTGGATCAGAGCTGCAGAATCATCATGGAATCAGAGACGGAGAAAGACCCGTGAGGTCACAACTTGTTCATCCCCACTGTGGGGCCTGGTGCAGATTGTTCCCTGCTCTGCTTTCTCCGGAGGCAAGCAACAGGGCCCCCAGTATTTCTCCTGGGAGGTTATTCCGTAGCCTAGTACATATGTGCATGATGCTTTGGCAATGTAGAGCACTGTATGTGCTATTATGGACCAGATATTGAGCAGAAGCCATGGCCAGGTTTCCAAGTGCTCAGTGCCCACTATTGGAACCAGGTTTGCAGTACATCTCAGCTCTCATTTAGGCTCCTACAGAAGGGCCAGAGTTTCAACAGACCTCAGCATCCAACGTGTACCCGACATGTTGAGCTCTCCTGCAAATCTGTCTGCTAATCTCATCCCTGCCTTTTTATACCTGCCCTGAACTCAAGGGCATCTCCCTCCAACCCAACCCATAGTTGTGAAAACACCCCAGGAGTAATCCTGTCTTTCATATGAGGTTCTCCAATTGCTTTACAACCTAGCTAAGCTCCATGACCTCCTTGGGTGGTAGGTCAGCATCACTAGCCTTAATTTTTTCAGCCGGGGACACTGAGGTGCAGAGAGGCAAACTGAGTCATCCAGAGAGTGAGTCAGCGGTGGAGAAAGGAGTAGAACCCAAGAGTCCTGATTCCTATCTCCGGCTTTAATCATTACATCACGCTCCCTCTTGGAGCTAGGAATAGAACCCAGGACAGCCAATTCCTTCCCACAGCTCCAACCACTAGATCACACTCCCTCCAACACGACGGAGTGCTGAGCCTGTATTGGTGCCTAAATACGAGAGTGCTGGCTGCTTTAGAAATGCACAGGCGGATCCCGTGGGAAAGAGACCCCACAGGGTAAATGTTAACGCAAACCATGTCCAATGGCACGTTTTATTCTGATTGCTGCAATAAGGAACAGGTATTAAAGAAAAAAAAAAGCACAGACCAAACAAAACCCCACTCCCACACACAAAGGCAGGAAATGCTACACTGAGCCTAGGCCAGAAAGGAAGAAACAAGTCGGAGGGCAGGATTCGGCTACTCTGTCCCAGTGGGATTCCCAAACCACACAGCTTAGAGCCTGTCAGTGACAGAGCCGGAGGGACCCGGCTCTGACAGTTTCTTTGTCACTTCAGTACTAGACACAACATCTGGTACACAGCTGTGCCGAGTTCACGACACTTGCTTGGGGAAGCGAGGGGTGGCCACGGAGCATGGGACTTGAGAAAGGGTTAAACCTGGTCACTGCGAAGGCCTGTCTTCAGGACAGCCATTGGCAAGGCTCCTGCTACAGCCCTGCGGAGGGGGGCGGGGGCTGTGCTGGATTCTGCTCTCACTCGGGTGTCATTCCATTGGTTTGACTGGGTCCTCTCCCGCTTTAGATGGCTCCAGGTGAGATCAGAATCAGCCTCTCCAAGCTGATGACCCTCTCTCCGCTCCCTGCTGCCCTGGGACCAGACTGGAGGCCATTGGTCTCGTCAAGAGACTCAGCATCTCTCGCTAATACCAGCGGCGCTGCTAGAATGGAGGCTTCGGTGGGTGCTGCTGTGCAAGCCAGCTGTGAAACTTTACACCAGGCTGAAACCAGAGGGACATGCCCTAGCTGAGAAAATCCCAGCTGGATTTTTGGGATGGGGGTGGGTTTCTAGCTATATGGGCGAGGACAGGCTTAGCATGTCGAAAGCAAGGCTGGCGCAAAGGGGCCGGAGGGCAGGCATAACTCCCCAGGCAATACCCTCGAGCCCAAGAGTGCATTGGCCCCTGCAGCCCCAGAATAGGGAAGGTGAAAGCTGCTTCCTCAGGGCCCTGTGCTGGCACCTGCAATATGGAGGGATAAATCAGGCTCCAAGACAGCTTCAGGAAGTGCAAAACACCTCATGTCACTCTGCAGACTGCCCGCGTGGTGCTATATAAAGCCCACCGCAAAGGGGCTGGAAAAAGCAGCAGGGCTCTAGCTGCAGTACAGTCAGGTGAAAGGTGGGCAGGGGGTTTGCATCTCTGTGGTGGCGTTGGTGGGGCACCAGGGTCAAAAGCCGAGCACTGGGCAGACTGGTGGAAATATGGCTTGCTCCAGTGCACGGCGCCGGGCTGGCCCCAGCAGGGACCGGGGTACGGAATGGAAGGAGGCGAGGAAATAATGGAACAGGTGTAAGCATTTGGAGCAATTCACTTTCTAGAGGGAAGAGGACGAGTGTGACATTTTGCAGCGCCTCATGAGCCGACAGGGAGATGCAAACAACTCAAAGCCGAGAGGAGCGATACTCTTCTGAGGGGAAGTTCTGGGGCTGGCCTCAGCTGGCGATGCTGCCTCTAGTCACTGTGATGTTGAGTGAGGAACTGGGTCGAAGCCACGGGGGATCCAAGCCGAAACTGCTCAACGAAACGCTCCATTGGCCAGGAACCTGGAAAGAGACCAAAAAGGTGGGAGCAAAAGTCAAGCTCTGAGGGCTGTTCTGGTCAGCGTCTTCAGCTACAGGCACCGGAAAGAGAGAGATATTCATGCTTGTAATGGGGCTGGGCGTACACTCAGCACTGCGGCCTGCCATCTGGAGCCCCAGGGCAACCAACCAAGGGCAGAACTGGCCCTCTGAGCCCACAGTCCCTCACTCGGCTGTTGGGGCCACCCACTGAAAGCCTCAAAGCAGTTCCTGAGTTGGTCACTGTTCTGTCTGCCGGCGTTTCCACTTGTCCCCTTTCTTCCTCCTCTCCACTAACGAGTTTCCTGCTGGACCGCAATCCTGGGTGTCATTGGTCACTGTTCAACCCTGGAACGGGCCTGGCACAGGGAGCTTGCCCTGCCAGTGCAAATTCCAGCTGCTCTAGGGGAGAGAGGGCCAGTCACTTCTTAGCCTCTAGCTCTCCTCACCTTGGTCCTTTCTGTTTCATCTCCTCTGAGCTGGCAGTTTGCACAGGCACACACTGATCTCACAGGAGGGAATGCTTGCTATAATGACCGGCCAGGGACTTTCCAGACAGCTGCCCCACGGGACATAGAGTGTAAGGGGCCGTCATCCAGACTGGTCACAGAAAGGTGGGCCGGAGCCCTGTGGGATTGTGCTGGGAGGAGGAACCGCACCTCCTGCGTTTCCAGTCTACACTAGCCTGGTCAGGATTGATGCTGAGCCAGGGTGGGCTGAGTGGTGACAAGCCTCATGTGCGGCGAGGGTAACAGACTGTGGAAAGCTCCTGGGCATAAAGAGACAGCTCCTCAGCACGGACTTCAGTGGAGCGGTGCCCGTTTACACCAGCTGAGGATCTGGCTCAGTGCATTTGACAAGCGTGCCGGGTCTGCGTCAGCCGCTGCAAGCACCACATGGGGCAGGCCAGCCTGCAGAGAGCAGGTGTGATTCTCCTCTGTGCCGGCTGCGCAGGGAGCTCCAGGACAGGGCTGGGGAGTAGGCTTGTTCTAACGTGCTGCACAGAGATTTGCTGTTTTATTTTTCTGACCTGCATGATACAGACCACATCCTGCCAGGAGGCAGAGACAGAGAGACAGAGAGAGAGAGAGAGACACTGCCAGCGAAACCCCGCCTCTCCCGGACCGTGGCACACGCCAGCATGCTTAGGTGACCCCAAAGCTTCCCTGAGCCCTGCTCCAAACCTGTGCCGGAAGAGGTCTGATGCTCTCGCTCATTTTTCCGGGCTGCTACAGTCACCCTTGGGTTTTGTTTGTTGTAAATGCTGTTTGTTCCTTTCATCTTCCTCCTCCTCCACCCCCTTCTGCTTCCTGATGACCTTTGGAGCAGACCTTCCCACGGCTTCCTACAAGCCCACCCCGAGATGCTGTGGAAATCCCCAGTCACTGAGCCAAGATGCAGCCCGTGGGGGAGAACGAGGGAGCTTCCCAGATCCCATTCCTTTGAATGAGACTGGGGGCTGCGTTAAACAGGCACTGCCATTAACCCCCGCCGCACACTGTGCGTCTTGGCTGCAAAGCCTCGGGGGTATTTTGAGAGCTTCTTGGTCCCTCCTTTCTGATCTCTCCCCCACAGATATGCCTGGGCCCCATCTCTGCCAGATAGACCCAGGGGAGGTGAAGCTGGGCTAGGACACAGTTACAGGGTTCAGCGCCTTCAGCATCCCGGTGCTGCCCCGTGACCAGTGTGATGCTCTGCCTGCACCTGCCCAGCTGCCCAGTGCATTCTGGGAAAATCTACGCCGCTCTTCCAAAGTGCCCCGGGCTGGGCCAAGCAGGGGCCGATGCAGGCAGTGACTCCTGTCCCCATAAGCGGGGGTCAGAGGTCAAAGCTGCTGGCCAGAGGGAATGACCCTGCTCACACAGGAACCAGGACGGGAGTGATTTTCCTCAGAAACAAGAAATGAAACTGCACGCAGCCCCAGCCGGGCTGTGACCAGCAGCTTGCGGAGGAGACGCTGACCGGTGTGTATGCTGAGGAACTGACAGCACCCTGCCTGGGGGTGGGGAGAGGGCATTCCTTCCACGCCCCGGGGGCGGCAGGGACAGCCCTGGCCTGACTTGAGTGCTGCATGTGCATTTTTCCCTTGGGTGGGGGTGGCAGGGATGCCCTTCTCCCTGGCCGGGGGAAGAGGGGGGAAATGCGGAGGTGGCAGGGATTTCCCTATCTCTTGCTGGAGATTCCTGTATGGGGAGGAGGCGCCAAACACGTACCGGTCCCATCATGATCTCTCCTGTAGCAGGCAGAGATTCATCCCTGTAGGCTCCGAAATAGGATGGAGTCATCTTCCCTCTGACTCTCCTGAGTGACCTATGTTATAGCTGCACTTAGAGTCTGGGAGGTGTATTAAACAGGGTCTGACATGTGCCCGTCCCCCTGGGCCTGAGAGCGGGGCAGGGATCTCAGCAGGGGGAGCGTCTCCTAGGCCAAAGCCAGGCATTAGCATGAGGCAGGGGAGAAAGTGGCACCTTGCTAGGCCAGCGGGTACACTACTCCCATTGAAGCTAATGACAAAACATGGAGGCCAGATGTCCCCATCTTTGGGATGTGCCCACAACTCTGAGGAGTGTAGCAAGGGCTGGCAATGTCACCTGCCCTTAGGGGAGCACCCTTGTGTGAGAGGTGCTCTGTAAAGGTGAGCTTGCAGGGAGGAAGAGTGGTCACTAGCCTGCAACTCTGGCAACCTGGGGTTGATTCCCTGCTCTGCTACAGATTCTCTCTATGACTTTGGGCAAGTCACTTAACTGCTCAGTTCTCCAGCTGCACAATGGGGACAATAGCAGTGCCCTACCTTACGTGCGGGTGGTCAAGTACCTCAGGTCTTGTGTAACTACAGTTAAAGTGGCAAACCCTGCTAGTGTGGGGACAGTTATACTGGTATAAAGGTGCTTATGCGAGGGTAGCTTAATCCAGTTTGGCAAAGCAAAGCTCACCCTACAGTATAAATCACCTTATACCAGGATAACTGCAGCAGTAGTAGGGCCTTTACTGGCATAACTAGGCTGGTAAATATACCCCATCCCTAAGGGATGGAATTATGCCAGTGAAACTTGTAGAGAATAGACTAGCTCTCGTTCCCTTGCCAACGTAGCCCGTTCCCATTTACACCAGAGAATTCCCACCCTCTCTCCAGGGAACTTCCTGTAAGGCACGATCCAGCCTGAAACTACTCCACTGTGGAGTTACCAGAGTGGCACCAGTGGAGCTGGGCTTGTGATCTGGCCCTTAGCTCTTTTAATCCTTTCTCACAATTCAATTCCTTAGTCTCCTTCATCCATTTCATGGTTCACCTTTGCAACCCCTCTGGCTCGTTGGTCTCCTCCTTTGGTGCCTGCGCATGGACACAGCATTCCCGGTCTCGTCTCATCACAGCCAGAGATCCCCCTCAGTCAGTGGGGCTGCTGGAGGAGTGAAGGGCTATTCAGTGGGAATGAGGGGATCAGAATCCACCCCACAAAGACGGACTGTCCTCACCCTGCTCTACAGCATGATGCCTCTGCTGATGACAGGCCAAAAATGCATAAGCCGGCTGTGTCACATTGCATGTGTGTACCTGACGTGGCCACCCCTGACCTTGGTACTGGGGTACTCTGAATTAAAGCCACGAGGAAAAACCACTGCAACAAACCAAGATGGAGCTGGGCCTCGGTTCAGCTGAAGCCCGCTGTCTATTAGGAGCCCCGACCCCCTTGTGCACCTCTCTAACACTGGGTTAGGATGGCAGCACTTTGCTGAATTCAAATCTCACGCCACCCACCCCTGGTGCTTTTGCAAAACAGCTGAGCTAAGTGGAGTTGCTTCATCGGGTGCCTCTCAGACAATGGCTCCAGCCCAGCGCGAGTGAGCAGTGGGGGATGCATCCTGACTCCGGTCCCTCCCCTTTCCTGCCACAATGGTAGGAGGACTCACACATGGCCACTGACTCGGGTTGAGTCAGTGCCTTAGAGAAGGGACTGTGCAGTTGAGTGCTTTGTGGTTCCGCAGCTGGGCAAGAGCAAAAAAGCCCCTGTTCTACTGTCAGAGCCTTCTTTTTTCCATGAGACTGTCAGATTTAGGTTAGCCTTGAGGAAGTGTTGATCATGGAACGTATGGGTCACCGCCTTGACGGGTTGCGGAGGCCCACACTGCGTGCAATGCTAGTTCAGTCACCTTTCCCTGTGCTGCCCCCCAACGGGGTGTTCTCGCAGTGCGGAGCAAGCCTGGGCGTAAATGGGAACTGATTCTGTGTTTGGCTTGTTGCAGAGGCCTATGAGCCTTGCACGTCAGTACGTGCCGTGGAGAAGAGGCTGGCTGTGAGTCTGAGAACAAGCTGTGCCACATGCTGGCATATCCCACGCGCTGCGGCCAAGATCCCCACTGGCCTTGCTTTCCTTTTCTCTGTATGTGCACGGGAGGGTAGCGTGGGTGAAAGGGGCTGGATTGAAGGGCATGGGGACTGTTTACCCACAGGCAGCATCAGCGCCAGCTTCTCCCACCAATCTGCCTTGCTCCTGACTCGCAGGGACCCCCTCCAGGGGGCAGAGCGGAGTTCAGGCCTTGTCTACCCGAGAAAGTTGTGCTGCTTTAACTACACCGGCATTGTTAAAGCAGCCCAGTCTAGCGTGTACACACTTACATCCGGATAAAGGTGCTATATCCCAGAACAGTTTTTCCCGCATGGGAAGGGGAAGAAGCTATACTGGTCTAAGGTACCTTTATAGCAGTATAACTGCATCTACACGAGGGCTTGTACTACTATAACTATGTCGGTAAAAAAATCACCCCCTGCCCAACATGGCTGGCCTCAGGCTCTAAGACACTGTTAGTTCCTGCCCTCTCCACTTCTGTCTGAAGAGAGATTGCAAAGTCTGGCACTGTTTAGTTTTGAGAGGAGAGAAAGGAAAAGAGACAAGGAAGCTCTTCAGAGCAGGGACTGTCGCTGGGATACATTTGTACAGCGCCTAGCACAATGGCGGGCCTGGCCTCTAGGCACCCTGCAGTACAAATAATACATCATCATCGAGGCAAACAAAATATTGTTATGACCATTAATTATTTGTACTGAGATAGCACCGAGGAGCCCCAGTCACGGACCAGGACCTCCTTGTGCTAGGCACTGTACAAACACAGAACAGAAAGATGGTGCCTGCTGCCGCGAACTTGCAATCTAAGTAATAGGTGGTGTAGAGAAGGTAAATCAGGGGCTCCTCTCTATCATGCCTCGTAATACTACAGCAAAGGGACTTTCAATGACACTGTAATATAACCAATTGAAAGCCGATAAAAGGAAATCCTTTTATGATGATACAATACATCATAATATGATACAATACATATCCCTGGGGGGGATGGATAGCTCAGTGGTTTGAGCATTGGCCTGCTAAACCCAGGGTTGTGAGTTCAATTCTTAAGGGGGCTATTGGGGGATAGGGGGCAAAAATTGGGGATTGGTCCTGCTTTGAGCAGGGGGTTGGACTAGATGACTTCCTAAGGTCCCTTCCAACCCTGATATTCTATGATTCTATCCCTGTGGAACTCTCTGCTACAAGGTCTCAGTGAGGATAGGAGCTCAGTGGGGTTCAAACCAGGTCAGATGTTTATATGTATGATGAGAACATCCATAGTTAAATAAAACATTTAAAAAGGGATACAAGCCCTCCTGCGTCAGGGCTTAAGCCAAACTCTAACTGATGGGGGTTCAGAAGAAACTTCTTCTATAGGTAGGTTATTCCATAACTATCCACTACACTGGAGCATCCGGTACTGAAGTAGACAGATCACATTCACTGCTCTGATCCAGTACTGCAACTCCTATCAAGGAAGCTGGTTAGTGGCAGCAGTTCTGTGAAGTTGATGTTGTTCACTGGGACGTGGGTCGAGAGCCACCTTAATGTATTTTCTGTAAGCAACAAAACAGCCATTAGACAGCACCAACTTTTGGCTGCTGCTAGCTGGATTCAAACCTCAATCTAGAGAAGTTGCAAGCTCTATCGCACAGTCCCCTCCCAGATTTCTGAGCCTGGTTATCAACCCATCCTGTCTTATCATATCTTGGACATGAAATCAGTGCTGCTGACCTCAGAACGAATGCCTCCCGCTGCTCTTTCTTTCATCCATCCCCATCCATTTGAGGCGCAAGATTTTGAGAGGCTGAAAATGGAGAGCATCCCTCTGCAAACCGCTGGCAGAGATGCCAGCCAGACATATGGTCACCTAGCAATGTGTCTGCCATCTTACTGATAGCCTGACCCCATGCCCACTGACGTCATCGGGAGGATTCCCATTGGCTCCAGTGGGCATCGAGTCGAGCCCTTCGTCCCTTGGGAAAGTTCTTTTCTTCCAGTACATTTCGACTGAGTTAACCAATGCCCTCTTGTCTTCCTCCCCAAATGTTCCTCGCCATAGTACAGCTTCCCAGGAGGCAGGTGCTCAGGTAGGGACAGATTTGTCAAGATGATAAAAGAACAGACGTAAAAGCAATAACTGTTTCCAAGTGAAGCGGGATAGTCTGAGTTCAAGGCAGTGGCCTGCAACCTGATAGATCTGGATTCACTCCCTGGTTCCGCTCCCTGTGTGACCTTGACCTAGGGTGACCAGATGTCCCAATTTTATAGGGACAGTCCCTATTTTGGGGGCTTTTTCTTATATAGGTACCTATTACCCCCCATCCTCTGTCCTGATTTTTTACCCTTGCTATGTGGTCACCCTATCTTGACCACATCACTTGATCTCTCTGGCCTCATTTCCCTCAGCAGTAAAGTGGGGGTAACGATTCTCTTCTTTCTCCTGCCTTTGTCTTGTCTATTTAGATTGTGAGCTCTTCAGCAGGGACTGCCTCTCGCGATGTGTTTGTACAGCGCCTGGCACAGCAGTGGCCTGATCTCAGCTGCCGTCTCTAGGCATCACTGTAATACCAATAATAAGGCTCATAATAATGATACGTTGCCTTTCTCTAGTGCCTTTCATGGGAGGACTTGAAAGTGCTTTGCAAACCCAAGAGGTAGGCAGTGTTTAAAGTGGGTGGGTGGGTGGGTGGGGATGGGGGGGAAACAAATTTTTTTTTTATTTGAGCTGGGTTGCTGAAGGGTGGCACTTTAAGCACTGTCTTACCAAAGCTGTTTTACCCTCCACTTTTGTCAGACCACTTTAACTACTGGAGGCAGGTCCGTCTGATCCCCATTTTACTCAGTGGTAGCTTGAGACTCAGATACTTCCCCATTCCCTAAGGATGTTGGGAACCTTAATTAATGTTTATAAATCTCTTTAGAGCCTTGGACGAAAGGAGCGAGAGAAAGGCACAGGGTCATTATGGCGCTGGAGGCACATGCCCCCAGACACACACTGCGCATTGCAGGAAGAGGGGTTTTTCCTGACCTACTTTCCTACCTGTGAGGCCCATGTTATCCTCGGGGAAAGCACCGTGTATATCCCACCTTGCCCAGCAATGAGCTGAGTGGCTAAAAGGCCAGAGAAACAGCTCTGTGACCACACACCGTCTGATGGGCGACAGAGCTCAGTGGTCAGGAAGCAGAGGTGTGCCCGGGTGAGTCTGCAAATGGCTCTCACATGCTGACATCATCACTTTGAGAACAGAAATCAAACCCGGGATTTCCCTGAGCCCTGCTACCCGCGACACCCTCACCCCCCACGGTGCCTGGGATGACCACAGCCCTGGATGCTTGAGACAGCACCAGCCTCAGGGGGCCCTCAAACCCTGCATGCCTGAGACACCCCCTAACCCCATGTGCCTATGATGTGTCCCCCCAGCCCCACATGCTGAAGAACTCCCCGCCCCCACATACACACCTAGCCCCAGGTGCCAAGTTTCCTGCCATTCCTGAGGTGACCCCTAGCCCTGGAGTGTCCAGAATGGGACTTTCCGGGATGGTTTTGGGGGGTTTGGTTGGGTTTTTTAAAATATTTGAGCCTAGCAAGACTATCTGCAGCTAGAGTAAAACAGCCCCTCCCTTGCCCCACTAGCCCCCATGCTGGCTGGCTAAGCTGAAGACATTATATTATAGTGGGAGCCCAGTGAAACTGCTTCACTCCTCCGCCCCCCAGCACGCAGAGTGATTTCTCTCTGCAAATATTTGACAGTCCCTGAACCACTCTGTTGCTCTGACACCGAATGGCCTAATTGATTCACTAATGCTTGGTGCTGGTGATTCACCAGAGCTCTTGATTAACAGCCAGGGGTAGGAGAGAGAACGGCTTGGGATCGGGGGTGGGAGGGTCAGAGGGGCCATGACCCCCTCCCCTCCAGAACAGTAAGAGGTTTCATGCTTCCTTTGGTCCATTTTCAAGCTCATTTCCTGGAGGATTATATCATAGGGTTTCGCCCTTATCTACATGCTTGCTGCAGTCCGAGGAGCTGAGAACACTCCACAAACACTCCCTCTCACAACAGCCCCATTATCCCCCTTGTACAGATGGAGAAACTGAGGCACAAGGGAGCAGAAGCAATTTACCCATGCTCACACTGGCAGAACTGGGAATTGGGGCTGCTGGGCCAGATGCCTGCTTCACTGACCTAACTGCTAGACAGTGCTCTCTCTCACTGGACTGGGTTATTTTAAATGAACGTTCATAGCACCACTCTCCCCCTCATCCAGTTCCTGCTCCATCACTGCCCACTAGAGGAGCCAGTGAACAGAGCAAGTTGTTCTCTATTTGCTCCTACTGGTGCTGCCACTAGAACATAAGGTCTCCCATGTGCTCTTATGGACCAAGCAGCTCGCAGGCTGACTGGCCTCCTTAAAATCTGAATGTGGCTGGTTCTGTTCTCACTGAACCCTGGTGTAAATCTGGACTGACTCTGCTGAAGTCAGCGATGTATCTGGGGTAAGTTGAGTGGGGGGAACCAGTCGCTACGAATCCTGAATCGTAGGGTCTGGAGGTGAGTTCTCTCTAGCCATTGATGGAAGGTCTCACATGCACAGCGCTGGCACCATTGCAGGAAGTGGGAATCAAACTCCATCCTGATATCAGCAGAGCTCAGAGGGCAGTTTGCATTCTGTAATTTATCTGCCTCATCACCGGGTATGTTCTTGGTGATAGGAGACCTGATGCTTTTCTGCAAAGATTAATGATGTCCCAGCAGAGGTAGGCGGGAGTCCTTTTTACCATCAAAAAACACCCAGAGACTTCTACAGTTAGGATAATGCAGCTGAAAAGTGCTGGATTTGCAGCACCGGTTCAATTACTTGCAGGGAATATCTGCCGAGTGGCAATTCCGACTGGGAAGTTAGCTGAGAAGTTTGGTGCAAACTTTGGAAGAGTATTGAGGAACTCCACTGCTTGCTGCTCAGCTCTTTGAAGGAGATGGGTGGTAGGGATTTTTGTTCCTTCCCCTTTTGCTATGGCTGCTGTCCTTTGGCTGGAGGGATGGGATTGGGACTATTGTGAGGACTGAATCTGGAGGCTTGGAGGAATCAGGGCTGGCTCCGTAAATTTGTGGGCTTGTGCCCCCTTTTATGGAACTAGAGTTGCTGAGCACTTTCTCAGAGGTGCGTAGAGGAGTGGTCTGCAACTGCTGCAAAACGAGTGCTCTTGATGCCTCACTGCAGCTCTCTGCACTGTCTGGGTTTCTGTGCAAGGCTCCTGGACTTCCTTATGATACTCAGTGCTTTTACAGCACCTCCCATTCCAGGAGCTCAAAGTGCTCATTACTTGGCTTGAAAACACCTCTTCCCGGTAGGCATTACTTCCATTTTACAGACAGTAAACTGAAGCAGAGAGGTTAAATGACTCACCCAAGGTCTCAGAAAGAGTTGGAGGCAGAGTCAGGACTAGGACTTAGAGCTCTGGACTCCCCCTGTCCTGTACTTTAACCACAAAGCTATTCCTCCTACACCCTAGAAACATGTCCAGAGGTGGCCCATCTTCTTGAGGGCTCGGCAGCCTGGGCAAGAAGCTGCTTGCCAGACATGAACTCGGTCTCCTCGCCCACTGCCCAGGGGAACCCTGGGGTCATTCAGTACAATCAGGGCAGCTTCCCATTTAATGCTCCAGCCGGTAACAGGGGAGGCCATGGCTGCTGTCGCCATGCTTGCACGCTAACCGTGTTTGCCAGAACAGGGTCCAGGGCACAGGCTGAGACAGCGGCTTGTAACGTGGTTCTTTTCCATTTGTCCTGCACAGGGGCCAGATCCAAAGTCAGTCGAAAGACTCTGATTGACTCCAGCGGGTCTGGGCTGGGCCCAGCATCAGCATCAGCAGCGCTCTGCTAGAGACATAGTTCAGACACACGCTGTCTGGACCGCCGTGTAGACAGGGCCTTAGGGGGAGGTGGGTCGCTACCCTAGCTCTGCCACGTGGTGCCCCAGGAGAGTTAAGATGATGATGATTAGTGTTATTAAGCAGCTTTTATACCTGCCTAGCTCCTTAATGTCTTTATTCTCTCACTGAGGCTTTGCCGGGAGACCAAAAACTCGGGGTGGAATTTTAACCCCCAGGAGGCTGTGCTCCGGCGAAGATGCCATGGCTGAGTTATTTATCCGAGTGGTCTGGCTGGGATGCAGCCTCTGCTTCTCATCCAGGTCCCGGTTCTACCCGATTTTCCAGGTGGGTGGAGCCGAGCCCCAAGGACTGCCTTACACAATGTCGTTTTGTGAGTCACTGGCACAGCCCCGATGTGAATCCAGCACTGGGCGAAAGAAATATCCCCCAAAGAGCATGGCGCTTTGACAGCATGCCTGAGACAGGTCACTGGGCCCTGTGGGGGAAAGCCGGCCTTCTGGGTACTCACGGCTGCTGTTTCTCTGCAACGTTCCCCTCTGGGGCAATTCCTCCAAGGGGCAGCGTGGTGGACACTTGTGAAAATCAGAGTTTTTTCACACGGGCGCTAGTGGGAATCTGTTCGTGCTGCCCAGTAAGGAGCAAACAGGAGTCATGACTGGCAGAGGGCAGCTGCAGAGCCCGCTTCAGAAGCACCCTCCATAGGGTGGGGTGTTTTCCCAGTTGCCCAGCGCTGGCCCAACCCTGCCCAGGTGAGGACAATGGGAGTTTTAGCAGTGGCCGCAAAGGGCATAGCCAGCACAGAGTGATTGTGAAAATCCCACTCACAATAGACGCACACACACACCGATAAGGGACACAGCTGCCTAAGGATTCCTTCTAGGTCAGGAAACACTGATAATCCCTAGAACAACTGTCCTCCCAAGCTTCCTTACCCCTGAGTGAATTGGGGGGAAGGCCGCAAAGCTGAGCATCTCCCATAATACGGTCACTAAGGAACTAGTTAGGCAGGGTGCTGAATGCCCGCTACTAAAAGCACCCTCAACACCCCGACCATGGAAGTCGAGGGCACGCAGCACCTTGCATGATTTGTCCCTAACAGAGTAAGTGCAATGACGAGGCCTAGAGGTCTAGCACTGTGAATAAAAGGCCTGATGAGGAAGAAGAAATATGTGGTTCTGAGAAAATCAGGGAGCTGATCCTACAAGGTGTCGAACACCCTCAGCTTCTATGGACATTAACGGCACTCACAGATTCCAAGGCCAGAAGGGTCCATTGTGATCATCTAGTCTGACTCACCTTATAACAGGCCAGAGACCTGCCCCAAATAATTCCCAGAGCAGATCCTTTAGAAAAGCATCCAATCTTGATTTAAAAATGGTCAGCGATGGAGAATTCACCACGACTCTTGGTAAATTGATCAAATGGTCAATTGCTCTCACCATTAAAAATTTACACCTTATTTCCACTCACCACTTTCTAGCATTGTGTCCTGCAGCCTTGGCACGCACCACACAGAGAGCAAAGGGGCTGTGTCCATCCACCCACCGCCGAGCAAACTGGTGTCTAATAATCCAGATTTTCCATTTACTCCCCTCTCAGCGGCTGATCATGTCAACTCACATTACATGTGACGAATGCAAACCACTCCAGACATACCCACTCCAGTAAGAACCTCACACGGCTTCCCAGTGCAAACAGGGCCCATCACAGATAATCACTACTATCCTGAGTGATATCACTGCTGTGATACACCCCCTCTGTGATCAGAGAGAATATTATACCCCCTCCCTAACACCTAGAATTAGAACAGGTGAGTTGCCCCTTGTAAAGGGGCAACTCACACACCAGCCATTAAATAATCAAAAGAAAACTCACAGGCTGAAATGCAGCACCCCCTTTCTCATACATGGTGTAGGTAGGAACCTCTCCCTTTTATTCATACCTTACACACCCCAGCTGACTGTTAATGGGATTTGAACCCAGGACGAAAAAGCACCAAAGTACAGACTCTTGCCACTTGAACTAAATCACTCACGCCCTGGGACCAGTAGCAGGCAGCTCTTGTCTGTGGACCAGCCACAGAGGGGCCACACTGTACAAACATGCTGTATTTAGGTATTGCCTAAAGAGTAAGGGTTGAGTAATCTCTGAGTAAAGGGCTCAGACTTTGTTCCCTTGTTAACTGCAGTAGTTTCGGCAGCTGTGGGCTTCTCCCTTATTTTACAAAACACAGCAGGAGCCTGCAAATTCTCAGTTTGCTAATCCATAAAACCCACTTACCACCGGGATTTTACCCCATTGCTCAGAGGAATGTAATAGCAGATACAAGGAGCTCACAGGTCATTTTTTAGACTCTGCGACTAAATGACCCGTGGGCTCCTTGCTAGTGCCCCATGTGGTGGTATAATGAAAGACTCGACATCAACCTTGCTTGTCAACCTGCACTAGCTCTAGCGTTGGGCCTGAACTACAGCTCCAGGGCCAAACACACCAGGAACTGGAGGATGTTTGAATCCAGATTCAGGCTCTCAATCCAGCTCCATCTTGCCTGCCAGTTATCTGTGTGAATAAGGGAGGTCCTAGTGTATACATACATACACTACACACAAACGTACGATAAGCCCAGCAATTGGACACTTGTGCTTCTGGCCTCCTGGGCCAACCGCCATTTTGACGGAGATGCCTGGGTGAGTTGTGATCATGACACAGAGTGAAAGCAGCAGCGGCAGCCCTCGAAGTCATGCGCTGGTTTTAGCAACACGGTCCCGGGGCTGAGTTTACTTGTCAGCTTACTGGTTTCACTGGATCTCTAAATTCCCCAGTGCAGAGAGGGATTTTCCCTCTATTCGTGCATCAGAGTAAGATATTAAACAAACAATTCAAAGCTAGACCAAGTTGTGGATTAGGTGAGTGTGTTTGACATTTTACAGACCACAAAACATTATCTTTAATCAGTGAAAATGAAATAGATGTAACCCTTTCAGCTCAGGGTGAAGCTGGAGAGAGTTTCCAGTGAGAGAGGAAGGTTTTTGCATAGCAACATTCCTGACGTACCTCCTAGACTGTGAACTCCCAGTATGTCCATCTTCAGTAAGAAACCTGGGGCCGCATCCCTCAGCTACTGTACAATGGCATAGCTTCACTGGAGCCAAAGCTACACAACTTGACACTTCCTCAAGATTTGGCACATGGAAGCCTGTGTGAGGCCCCAAGGTGGGATTTTTAAAGCTGTGAGAAGACTTTTACACGGTGGCTATATTTGTTTAGGAGGATTGGGTCCATACAGCCTGTATCCATGGAGTCATGCCCAGGCATTTAAACGACCCAGGATAACAGTGACTTGTCTGTCACAACTACTCTCCAGCCTGCAGCTGCCCGTGAGATGGATGCTCTCCTCACGCATGGGATTTTGTTGGCAAGGGAGTGGCTCAAAGGGACCTAGTCAGTTGCCTCACCAGGAGATGGCAGTCATGAGAGCTTCAGGGAGCAGACCAACCTGTCTGTGGCATCAGGCAGGTCGTGGAGTTTAATAGGGGGACCAGCGACAAACTGAGAGGACTTCTGGGGCCTATCTCCAGCTCTGCCACCAACTTGTTGGGTGATCTTGGCAAGTCATCTAACTCTGTCTGTGCCTCAATTTTCCCACCTGAGAAATGGCGATGATGATACTGTGCTGCCAGACTTAAGTTCTCCTTGTAAAGAGCTTTCTGATCTCTGCGTGAATGGTGCTATGTTTATTCAAATTACCATTAGTAAGGGTTGCTAGGCACATGACTGACAGATCCATTTGCTTACCTACCCGCACACTGGAGGATATATCTGGCCACTTCTCAGTCAGCTATTTTGGCATCTGTCTTCTGACCAATAGCTGCTATTCTTATGTATAACTGTAAACTTCTCTAACTGCCCATCCAGGGAGGGGAAAAAATAGGATTTATCTTACTTTTATCTTTTGCTATTTTAATTTTGTTCCTTTCTATTTTCCATTGATCTGAACACGGAGGAAAAAACCTACATAGGTCGCAGTTTAGTGCCCTCTTCTGGAGGTCTGAGCCCCTCTGAGTCTATGTGGAGCAAATGGCTTGCCACTAAGATGTCAGGCCTCTGTTTTATTGAAAGGGCACTGCCTGCTTACAGTATTTTATGCTCAAAATGCAAGGTGGCTGTGTGTGTGGGAGGGGAAAGTTTTATCAATGGCTAATGGGAAGAGAAATGTTTTCATGATCTTTTACATTCATTTTCAATGGACCCATTTTAGGAGGGAATTAAAATTTAGAAGCCCTGATCCAACAGTATTGTGCTAGTGCACAGAGATGTGAAAATTAATAGAAACAGAAGGAGAAACTGACTAACCCAGTTTCACCATTCCCATCAGCCAAACTGCAAAAACGAAACAATCCGTTAATAGATACATTTGAGCTTTAAAGTGCTTCAGTTGTAATAATCTGAGCTCATCCACATGCCATGCTGTTTAAACCAAAGGCTAGGTTCTCTTTTTATTTTCCCAACAGCTGAGAAGTCAAAGAACCGTTTATGCTTAAAATCAATGTTTTATTGTATCATCCCAGCGCTGGCTGCAACCTGAGAGACTTTTCTTCTCCTGACTGTACAGCTCAAGTATTTCCCTTTATTGGACCAATAAAATAGTATCCAAAGTCATGATCTCTGGGATTATTAGTAACAAGGATAATGAATTTAAAATATGTATTCTAATGGATTGTGCTGTATAGAACCTATAATCTAAGACAGTGGCTCTCAACCTTTCCAGATGGCTGTACCCCTTTCAGGAGTCTGATTTGTCTTGCCTACCCACAAGTTTCACCTCACTTAAAAACTATTTTCTTACAAAATCAGACATAAAAACACAAAAGTGTCCCAGCCACACTATTACTGAAATTTTGCTGACTTTTTCATTTTTACCATATAATTATAAAATAAATCAATTGGAATATAAATATTACACTTACATTTCTGTGTCTAGTATATAGAGCAGTTTAAACAACTCAGTGTCTGTATGAAATTTTAGTTTGTACTGATTTCACTAATGCTTTTTTTTGTAGCCTGTTGTAAAACTAGGCAAATATCTAGATGAGTTGATGTACCCTCAGGAGGACCTCTGTGTACCTCCAGGGGTACCCCTGGTGGAGAACCACTGGTCTAAACAGATTATCTATCTAGCTATCCGGTGCTCATCACTTTGTTATCTGACTGCATGGTAGGTGCCTTGGAAATATCTTTGATAATTAGATAAATGTACCATTGCCACCTACTGGATGCAGCAAGAACTGCTTCCCTGTGTGTCATAGATCCTATACTGCTAACAACTAACGGAGATACTTATTTAGCTAACGTGGGAGGAGATGTATGCTTTTGGTGCAAGAGGCTCTGACTTCTATCCCACTTGTTGTCCTGAAGTTGTGAGTGGCTAAGCACATGACAGGAGTGACAGTACTGAACTCCTAGATGGCCTTGGGTTTGCTACAGTAAGTTTGTCAGTTTCCCTTGAATACTAACATCATGGAAACTATTTGCACATGGTTTCTTCCATAACTGGATGAAAGAAAGTGTGGATTCCAATCTGCTTCATCTTACTGATGAGTCTTAAAAGCAGTTCTCTGCATGTAGCTTTCTATCCGATCATGAACAGTCTGCAAGTAGAAGGCACTTTGATTAGGTATCCCATCCTTCTACTAATTCTGACAGCAATCAACAGATGGAGTATATTGGCAATTCATGTTTACTCAGTAGATACATGGGGCTCCAAGTCAACAAAAATACTATATTAAAATGACAAGAAGGATCTGGTTTAAAGCAAGACTAGATGGAAAACAGAGCTAAGGCTGACCTTAACAACGCCTGTTGGGCTTCAGTATTAGAGCAATGGGTGATCTGGCATGGCTCTTACCTGGCTATTCTTAGGAAGAGTGGGGTGGTCTGAGCCCTGGATAATAGCTTTCCATTTCCATTTCCTGGCTTCTGTTAACTGACGTCAGAGCTTTAATATAATTTTAACGTGCTGTAGAACACATATTTGCATTTTTCTGCTTATTGCCTTTGGGTTTCAGTGTAAGAGATGGAAAAGATTTGCAAAAAGTATTAAACAACAGAGGGTTTGATACTGTGCTGTAAATCAGCATTAACGACAATGGGGTTACATTGGTGTAAAACCCCAGTGATAACAGAATCTAGCCCTTTGTTTGGATGCATATAGGATTTATGCCCCACTAACAGTTGTCCATGGGGGTTCGAATGGACAGGCCCCTGAGGGGTGCTTGTTAGATCCAGCAGCAACTGTTCGACACACCAGTATGTGAGTGAGTAGGAAAGAGGTTAAAAATAACCTTCCACCAACTATTTAAGTAACGGAGCCTCTACTGTGACAGTTGCAGTACCTAGTCTGCCACAGCTGTTGGACAAATCATGATGCTAATGTATCAGAGAGTCCAGTGACAAGATATACTAATATATTACAAGTCTTTTGGACACAGCACAAGCAATTCTAAGAGCCAGCAGATGACGGACCATGCAACAGTAGGATGAAAGGTAGCTTAAGTGAAAAATCTTGCACTTGGGAGTGACAAATTTTGCATCAGGTTCCAGTGGAGTGTAATCTGAAACATGTGAGTTACAGATCCTCGGAATTAGCCACTGATCTTTTGGTACATTGTGCTGTTCTAACTATTGCATACATGGTGAGCGCCTCAGTGGTAGAGCGCTTTCTGTGTCCCATGGGATATCTGCTATAGAGCGGGCGCCTTGTCTAGTGGATAGAACACAGGGCTGGGCATTCTAGGATGCCTGGATTCTATTACTGGGTCACTCCCCCTGGTCAAGTTAAGAGGTTGGAGTCTTCTGTCCTGGACAAGTCACTAAAGGTATGTCTGCACCGGCAGGAGGGGAGCTCAGAGCCTGGGTCGACTGACTCAGGCTTGCGGGGCTTGTGCTACGGGGCTAAAAATAGCAGTATAGATGTTTGGCGTGAGCTGGAGCTCAGGCTCTGAGACCCACCCATCTTACCGGGTTTTCATGTACACTGCTATTTAGCCCTGAAGCACAAGCCTGAGTCAATTGACCCAGGCTCTGAGACTCTCTGCTGTGGTTTTTTGTTTTTTGTTTTTTTGTGAGTGCAGACATGCCCTTAGACCAAAATTTTCAAACTTGGCTGCCTAAAGTTAGGCACCTAAATCCATACTTAGTCACCTACTTAAGCAGCCTGATTTTCAGAGGTGCGGAACACCTACAACACCCAGTGAAGTCACGCAGCCTTTTATCTGATCAGCAGCTGTCTGTGGCAGAAAGCTCTTTGATTAGGTCTCCCGACGTACCTTTCCCATCACCAGGACAAAGTCATTGCTGCTGCTTAGCCCCTCCGGCCCCCAGATCATATTACATCTGCTGTAGTGCATCCACACCACAGTATAATTGAATGGCAGAACCCTGCATGTGTTACAAAGTGGAGCATGCTCCACAAAATACTTGTTGAAATGAAGTGTCTTTACAGTGTAAGTGGCCAATTATCTTCAAGATGAATGACTCAGATAAAGTTCCCTGATCCATCTAGGGGGAAATTAGTGAATGTTACTAATAGCTGGATCTAGTGTGTGAGGAGTTAGGAAGAGACAGGATTAAGGAGAGAAATAATCTGCATATGGAATAATTAGAAATCAATTGTCACATAATCATGGAACAACATTCTGAGGCTGTGCAGATCCCAAGCTTTCCTCTTCATTAATTAGAGAGGATCCAGGATTACTATGTTTAATTACTTGCAAAGATTCTGTGCATCTTCTGTCTTCTCAAGACAATGCTGGCTGAGGTATGCAAAATAACTCCCGCTCCTACTGTGCCCGGTCTTTAGAAGAGGTTTGGCGTGTGGAGTGACTAGCATGTGCCTGAACCAAAACCCTGCCGCCAAACTTGCCCTGGTCCAAATCCAGATTTCATAGCTGATCACTCTTTCTACAGTGGGCTGCGGGCAAGCCTTTAACTCCACCTGTGAACCTTCCCCACCCACCAAAACTCTGAGGTGGGTTGAAAATCCTAGATCTGGTTCTCAATTTTGTGACCTGAGCCCATCTCTATTAGAGACAGAAATGTCTATGTTGTTTGTCAGTATGGTTTAAGCCAAAATACTTTGGCTATAGTACTATATCGGAACAAGGTCTCGGAGTAACCTTCATTCAGATGGATTGGGATGTTCTGTGGATTTATATGCTAAGGTGAATGGCGCCATGTAAGATATGATGTAACACAGATAAATAGATGGGTATGTATGGTGATAGACAGATAGATAAGCACATCAGAGCTATCCATTGTAAATATACGTACAGAGTGAACTGGATTCTTCCTTGCTAGTACAACATGGGAGTTTATAAGCAAAGACTCATATCCAGGCCAACCTGTTGTCCATGAGTGTATGTATTTGGGATGGATTTAAGATGCTGGCTAGATATGGGCAAACTCGGTTGGGTGTTTTTGAATTGTTTGCTTTAATACATTTGCTTTCTTTTAGACTACTGTGCCTGCCTATTGCTTTATACGTTAGTCAATGATATGCTATTAATTGATTTTTTCCACAATGGATTCTACATTTAATATGCTTGTAGTTCTGGCTTCGCTGTAACAATTTCTATTGAAAACGGGATAAAACATTATTTTTATAAGCACCTCTGATGTAATGTTCAAAATTAAAGACTTCCATACTAAAGAACATCAGTAACTTTTACCACTGATAAAGATGGCCCTGAACCAACCCCACCAGAGTCTAATGATCTCACAAAGGTCAGATCCATGACTGCTGTAAATTGGAGTAGCCCTGCTGACTTCATTAGTGCTACCCTGATTTACACCACTTGCAGATCTGGCCCTCAGATTCTGGGAAAATTCAGAACTGGGTCAAGGTTTGAACTTTGCAGCTGGCCACAGGGTCTTTAAGGGCTGATCCAAAATACTGGATCCAGTCACCCATGAACCACAGGAGACCCCTGGATCGGAATGTTGCAACTACGTGTAGCTACAGACGGTATGCGGAATGCTAGGTGCATTCATGCACTCCTTCGTGTTGCCGGAGACTGAATTAGCAAGAACTTCTGTGAGCTCATAGGCCGTGTTGAAACTAGGGAGTTACAGTATTACCAGGGTCGAGAATTACTGATTGGTGCTTTTATGCCCCTCCCCCGATCACTTCGATCACTTCGTGGGGAGGATTTGTAAACTTCCCCCCTGTCGCCGAGGCCCGAGGAGGCTGAAGAGGCTCATGCCATGTAAACTCTTTGGGGGCAGCACCCATCCTTTTGTTCTGTGTTTGTACAGCGCCTAGCGCATCCCCAGGTCCATGGCTGGGACACCTAAGTGCCTCATACAAATAATAAAGAATAACAATACTAATTGCATGGGTAGGGCAGGGAAACACAGCATCATTTGCTAGATGCACCTGACCCCTACTCTCTCATTGCTCACAAGGTGCTTGTTTTGCAGAACTTTCTGAGCCAGACGTGGATTTTGTTTGTTGCCAGCGCTTCCCGTATGTCACCACGGGTGAGGCCACCTTGCGGGGAGTCCCTGCAGCTTTCCTTCTGCCTGTCTCTTAATCGCCTGCCTGTGAAAAGTTTGTGATGATGCAGCCGTTTTCTTTGGGACCCTGGTCATCCCTCCATGAGGAGGACGTGCCCGGCCTGGTGGGGCAGGGAGTTTAGGAGCAATGTTTCAGGCCTGTTTGTGCAACTCCATTGCCCAATCTCATTATTCCTGATGTTTATCTCACCACCTGATATGCATAATAGCTCGGAGGTGTCACTGACGAAACTGCTTGAGCTTGGGGAGGTGCCAGCAAGGATTTGTCAGCATTTCACAGCCATTGAGACCTCTCCCCCCCTTGGACTCCGCTCCCCAAGGGATTTAGAGCTGGCTGGCTGGGTGGTTTTTTACAGCTCTTAACAGCGGCTCCTTGAGCCTCATCCCAAAAGGTATACCAGCCCGGCTCCTTTTAGGGACCCCCTTCGAAGGCACCAGCACAACGCTGGGCCTCCCGAGGTAGAACTAGGATCTTGCTGAGATCTGTCTCACTGCAAAAACATCAGGCCAGGCACCGTTGTGCTAGGTGCTGTACAAACATACCATAAACACGAGTCTTTGGGGAAAGCCCTGCTCCAACATTGGCTTGCTCCACTCCGCTGCCCTGCTCCGAAGAGCATACAGCCTATGAGGGAAGCCCTAACAGGTGCACGAGACAAACAAGTCTGGCCAGGGTGGGATGGGGGAACATACCAGTATCATAGGATGCACACGTGCTGTCTGCCCCACACAGAGAGCCCTCCTCCTCCAGAGCATGCTGTATCCCCCCTTCGACTGTTGGTTCAGAGGATTTCTGCCCATCGCCCTGCTATCTTTTGTTCCCTCCATAAACATCCGCCAAGGTACCTCACTGACCTCCTTCAAATCCCGCCTTAAAACTCTCCCTTACAAAAAATGTGACCATGGTTAGGCCGCTGGATAAGACCTCCGCTCCTCACACTGACCAGTGTCGCCATATTGTTTCCTTGTGCTCCCCGTCTGTCTGTCTCCATTTGTTGTCTCTTGTCTTATACCGAGATTGTAAGCTCTTTGGGGCAGGGACTGGCTTTGTCCTGTGTTTGCACAGTGCCTAGCGCAATGTCCAGGACGGGGGCTCTGAGGCATTGAGGCAATAAAATAAATAACAATAATGGTCCTGGCTGTTTTTATAGTTCTTGTGACCAAGGGGACGAGAGTGCTTTACCAGTCCCTCATCCTGCATGTGCTCCATCCCTGGAGGGTTTCTAAGGAAATGCCTGCACCACAGTGGGATTTCTGCACACTGTATCGGCCCTGCCTCCACTCCACTCCTTCCCTGCGTCAGGTCTGCTTTTCTTCCCTCATTGGCCCTCACATTTCTAACCCTGGCAGCTTCACTAAGAACCATGTTGAGTCTATAACCATGCTCTCCTCCTACTCCATTTACACCGATCCTCCTGTTGCTTTTCCCTGACTCTCTCACTTCAGGCCCTCCTAACTGCTCCCTTCCTCCTTTTTGTGCTCCTATTCCCATGCGGTTTTCTGCATCTCCCTCTTCTTGTGAGCTACCGCTCCCCTTATGAATTCATCCCCCAAACATGCTTCATCCACAGAGGAGGATGGGAGGGAAGATGATCCTGTGGACCTGTGATTAAGGCATGGCACTGGGAGTCAGAACTCCTGGGTTCTCTCAGGGGCTCTCCCATAGACTTGGTCTGACCCTGGGCTCCACCTCTCTGTGCATCAGTTTCCCCATCTGCTTCTGCCTGTGGGTTTGAGGCTAAAGTGTGACTTTTTGCAAAGTGCTTTGAGATCCTTGGATGCAACCCACCACAGAAGTACCAGGAATGAGGATTATCCCAGCAATGACCGTGGGAAAATTTCTCCACCTCATGTATCATTGCATGATGTGTTATTTGTGTCTAGAACATCAGTGCCAGAACTAGACCGCAAGCTGCTTGGACAGGGCTGTGTGTGTTGTGTTTGTAGCATGTTGTTGGGGCAAAGTAAATAAAACAGTAATAAAGTATTACATGAAATTTTCTCTCCTGTTCTCTTAAAAAGACGATTCCTGACTCCACAAAGTTTGCCAGCCCTTTTCTGTGCACCAGCACAGGTGAATTATCTAACACTGCTGTTCTCTTATTTAACTACACACACTGCAGCAAGCAATAGGGTACGTGACCAAGCACAGTCAGCGTGTCTGTACACATTGAGTCTGTGGGGTTAGTCCAGAACCTGGCAATATTCAAACCAAAAAAACAACCCACCCCATCTCTGCCCAGTGATCAGAACCAAAATCATGGTGTTTGGAGAAGCATGTTTCCAGTGAGCAGTGGAAATGTGACATGATAGGCCAAATTCTTCCCTGCTGTAACTCGGTTGAAGTTAATGATGTTATATCAGGGGAGAAGGTAGCTCAATCAATTCTGTCCCTTACTCTGGGGATCTAATTCAGCTCACTGAAATCACTGGAGTTGCACCCACTTATACCATGATTGAATTTTGCCAGATGGGAGGAGACTATGAGTTAGAGCTGGGCAAAATGTTTTGCACACAATTTTTTTCAGTGAAAAATGCAGATCTGGTGACATAAACGTTTCACTGAATTGTTTGTTTAGAAATGAAACCTGAGGGGAAAAAAATCAGAAAAAAAAAATCTACCAGTTCATTCTGACATTTTCTAAATGAAACATTTTCATTTTTTGGTTCAAAATGACTTTTTATTTCAAAATCTTCATAGATTTTAATTTAAAAAATTCAAATATGTTTAAAAATGCTCAAAATCTAAGCGAAACATTTCGGGTCAAACAAAATGTTTTGTTTTGACAAAATCAAAATGTTGTTTCATTTTGTTTGACTCAAAACAATTTTTTTTTGACTTTTTGATTTCACCAAAAATGTCCATTTTTGGTCTGACCCAAAATTAAATTTTTGGGGGACTTTTTGAAATTGCCCTCAAACTAAAACATCCATTATTCGCCCAGCTCCACAGCATGCAAACTACCTCAGCACTGTTGTCTAAATCAGATGTTTATAGGGTCAAGAAGGGACACGATACACTTCACAGATATAAAAAGGGGTCTCTTATATCTAGGCTTGGAAGGATTGGATTTTCATTGATAAATATTGGTAAACATCTATTTCACTGTGCACACACAAACTGACAAAAATATTTCCATCGGTGATAATCAATATTTACAGATAGGCAAAGAAAGAAAAATGCTGCTTAAGAATTTACTATAGGTTGATTTAAGGACATTTACTTTGTATATTTTGATGTGACGGTGACAATTTGTATTTTAATGGTGATAATGTGTTATGTTTTTGTATCTCAATATCTTCTGTCATTAAATAATTATTGTCTGACGCCCTCCCCCCATAATTTTGTGCAATTGTGAAAATTTAAATAGATAGAAGTAAAAAAAAAAGCTTAAAAATGAACAGCGATATTACCCACCGAAATTATTTTAAAAAATCGCATCTGCCAAGCCTAGTAGTATCTATCCACATTCACCAGGGGAATCATGTTAGAAACCTGGACAGCAAGAAAACATGTGTCTAGTGCCAGTACAAATAGGAATCCAGGCAAGTGTAGAATCTTCTATTTCTCTCCTGCCCCTATGAGCTCTAACGTCTTTTGCTTTGCGTGGGGGCGGGATTCCCCTCTCACTGGTGAAAATGAGGAGTGACTTCACTGAAGCTGATGGGGTAAGTGCAAGTTGGGGTTTTGCCACTTGGCATGACCCTATTTTTTGCCCTTCCCCCAAATTTGCTCAAGCACCTTTTGTTTTCCTGCTGGGCAACTGCTGCCGCCCCCACCCAGCCAGCGCTGGTGCTTCCCTGTTGATGGCATCCATGCAGATTGGTACCAAGAGTCCCTATCTGTTCTGCAGTACATAGCTATGCCTCTACTGGGGGGTATTTTCAATTGGGGTCCTCGGGTGCTTCCCAGCTTGAAAACTTGTGACCACGCTGAGCTGGGAGATGGTGACATAACAAACGTCCAGAGAGACGATGAAGGGATCATTCCCTTCAGATGTCAGCTGTGCTAACAGAGAGAGACAGACAGAGACCGCAAGCTCAGCAGCACACAGAGAAGGTGGGTGACGGTCATCTCTTACCCAGAGATGTCTTTTCCTCTGGACTTAGGGATATGGCCTCGTGAGCCGGCTGCTCGTACAGACGGAACTGGTAGCGATGGTACCCGCTCTGGGATGGAGGTGTGGGGCGGCCATAGTCTGGATACAGAAAACACAGTGGATGAGGCTAATGCCTGGCCCAAATTCCATCCCCATAATCACCCCCCACCCAAGGTGCATATGGCACAATTTATTTGTAGCGGGTATTTTCAGGGGAAAAAAATCTCCCCACGCTCCATTACCCTCTTTGCTCCTCGTTTCCAGTAACTTCCCAGCCAGGGACTGTAGTGTCTTCCCTCCACCCCCGTGCTTTGCATGAGCTGTTGCACTATTTATCCCAGGTTGCAGCTTCTAGCCCTTTCTGCAGCTTCCCCCTGCCTTGTCCAGGAGCTCAGGGAGCTCCGTGGAGGCGAGTGCTTGGCGCCGCTCGGCGCGAATGGACTCTGCAGGCCTGTGCAAAGAGATCCAGCGCAGCACAGCACACATCAAATGGCTCTTACATTACAGAAGAGGATGGGGCTACTCTGTTTCTCCACAGCAATGAGCCAAGCAAGGCTTTGAGCCCGGGCGCCAGGGCCCATGGTTAGTACGGAGAGGGGGGCAGGGCAGTTACCACCGCTGGGGTTTTCAGCTGAGCATGGTGTTACAAAGAGAGCTGAAGAAATTCGGTGCAATCTCAGGTGTCTCCCTGCCAAGACACATCGTATGTGTCCCCTGCGCCCCATCCTCTCCCCACCCGCCTTCCTTCTCCCAGCCCCTCCCGTTCCCTTATCTTCCACCCATCTGGCCCCTTGCCAACTGCTTGCAAGCACATTCTTGTTTCCCCTCCACTGAAACAACCTCCCATTCGACCCCACCTGCTTCTCCAGCCCCCGCCCTATCTCCAAAGCTCTAGAGCACTCTGCCTGAGCCTAGTGCTTGGACAGCCTCTGCCCACACCTCCCTGTAGCCCCTCAAACTCCTTCCCCTGCCCCTGTCGGCATCACATTCAAGCTCCTCACCTGCCCACAGTCTTGCCCTAACTCCACATTTCGGCTCCCAGCCCCGCCTGCTCTCCATCCCCATCCCCCTCTCTCAGCTGGGCATATTCTTCTACGCTGCCCACTACTCCCCAGAGCAGCCTCCTTCTGTCCCATGATCCTTCTTCTCACTCCTGCTCTCTTGCCCCACCCTCTCCTAGATTGCAAGGGCCAGAAGGGACCGTTGTGATCATCCAGTCTGACCTCATCCTGCCTGTGTTTGATTGTAAACGCCCTGGGGTGGGGGCCACGTTTGAATCTGTACAATGTGGAAGGCTGCGCATCCCTATGGCCCCCGGTAAATACTAATCTCTCACTCTCTGCACAGCAAACCTTAACTCTCACTCTTTTCAACTATTTCTTTGTTGGACCCGAGTATCCTACAGATTCTCCTGCAGTGAGCAGGGTTTTGATTCTAAGACACAGGCAGGATAGTGCAAGGAGCAGGCTGCTTTATATTGTTATACCTAGCCTTTTTTAAGGGTGTTATTGTTTCTCGGTCTACAAACCAGTTCCTCATTGGTGGTACGCTGGCATCATTTTGAAATCCTCATACACCAAACCTCAGAGGGAAAGGAACGTGTTATGGTCAAATTGGGGACTTTTGTCAGTTTAGACTGTAGGCTCCTTTGGGCACAGACTGTCGCTTATTGTGCTTTTACACAATGCCTAGCACAATGGGGACCCTAGTTAATACCGTACCACAAAAAATGACTAACAACCACAGGCCGAGTCCGATTAGAGGTATCAGAGAAGGCCAGCCAAGACGTGAGAAACAAGCTGACAAGTTAGGGGGACTGTGCATGATTTCTTCTCTTGAAATCAAGCTGCTGGAGCTGGGTCATCTGACAGGCCCGTAGCTGATGGCTATGAAAACACCACCATCATTAGGGCTTGGTATTCCCCCACCAGTTTATAAAATCTCCTGTTCCACAAAAATTAAGGTTTCCTCCGAACGTGATGGTGATTTATATGCCCCTCCCACATGTTGTTAAATATTAGCTTGTATTTTCAATAAAGCATGCTGCTCTCCCAATCCGTAGGCCATGTTTAGTACTGCATGGAATTGTTTGCGAAGCAAGGCAGGGCATCTCCTGAAAAAGCAGGGGAATGGCACAACATAAGAACGGCCATACTGGATCAGACCAAAGGTCCATCTAGACCAGTGTCCTGTCTTCCAACAGTGGCCAATGTCACGTGCCCAAGAGGGAATGAACAGAACAGGGAATCATCAAGTGATCCATCCCCTGTCGCCCATTCCGAGCTTCTGACAAAACAGAGGCTAGGGACAACATCCCTGCCCATCCTGGCTAATAGCCATTGATGGACCTATCCTCCATGAAGTTATCTACCGGTAGTTCTTTTTTGAAGGGCTGCATAGACTGAATGGCATGAATTCTAGTTTTCCAGCAAGAGACGCAGCCTCGCACCCTGTTTTCATACGTCAGGGCATTAGCTGATTGCTCATTTGGGCTCAGGCAGGAACATCGCCCTGTGTCCATGTACACCACCGCACACTTTGCTAGCTTTTTATTATCGTCGCTGATGTTCCTTCCAGTACAGCTGGGTGGGAACCGGTTTTCCCATCCCTCAAATATTTCAGGTTCAAAACTTTTTCCCCCATCTCAAATCGGGGCAAAAAAATGAACTCTCAAAAATATTTGTGCGCCAACATTTTTTGGGGGGTTTGGGTCAATGGGAACTTTGTTTTCATAATTTTGAAACATTTGGTTTTGATTCCCTTTTTTTTAGTTCAGTTAGCTTCAATTTGGAAACAAAGTCATTTCAAATCAGAAATTTGAATTTTTTGTTTTGAAAATGCCAGTGCAAGATGTTTTAACGGTTCCAAAAATTCCCTTTTCCAATTTTTTTTTCAAGTTGGGAGATTCATCCAGTCAGAACCTGGTTCATGAAGTTTCAATTTTGAACGAATTGGTATTTTTGAACAAAAACCGATTCAGGAAAATTTCCTGACCAGCTCTATCTTCAAGCAACATGTTGTGGTTTTGGTAGGAGGAAGTGTGATATAATTGTAACCTGACCCTGAGTGGGAAAATCTCATCTTCCTGCTAGAGAAAAGTCCTAGCTGCAAATTCTGGATCTGGAGCCCTGTCCAAACTTGCCCAGACTTCAGGGAGGTTTGGATCCAATGATCTAGCTCAGGCCTTTGTACTACAAGAAACCTGCAGGTATGGAGCACGCATCACAAAAGGGAGTCTACTGACATGCAAAGTGATTATGTACGCAGATGTTCCATAACTGTTAAACTCTAAACTTGGCTGAACGGGGCATTTCATATTTGTTTCAAGAAAGGAGGATGTGACGCGAAGGGACGAAAGGTGGAAATTCCTCCAGGATCTGATCAAATTAAGCCATCTAAGCAAGAGAAAGCCACCACTGCCACATCCTCAGAGCATTAGAAAAAATTAAAACCAAAGCTCTCCTTTACTTCTCACCACTGTTGATGCTGCTAAGTCACTTTCTGCATTTCGCTCTGCTTGGGAAGTGAGACAAACCCAATCAGTTTAACTTTGGGCCTGACCCTGCAAACTCTGGCTATGGGGTGCAGTGGCATTGACTTACTCCTGCTTTGCAAGGCAGCACCCTTCACAGCCAGGGTTTTCAGCACCCACCGTCAGGGTCAGATTTTCACAAGAGCTCAGAACGTTGGGTGCTGAGCACTTTGGATAGTCTGGCTGGAAGTGTCACAAGGGGAGCAGTTGTCTGCTGAAAATCTGACCTTGCCTTTCTAGTTACCTTCACTTTCTGGTCCTTGCTGCACTAGCCAGCAGCTGCCCAGGTTGGGGTTCCCAATACCTCAGTGGAAGGTTTAAATAAGAAAAGACAGTAATGATATTTTCTAAAGAAATAATAAAGCAGCTTTTGGAAAAATCTCTTTTTAAAACTACTCCTAAGTTACTAGACAATATCTCTTTAACCAGAGACTTATTGGGCCAAATCTCTCCCTGCTGTAACATCATTCAAATTAATCAAGCTACCCTAGGGTTGAATGTGGCCCATTTTGCATTGCAAGTCCTTGTTCTAATATACCATCTGCCTATAAAGAAACCACTGGGGCCCACCTTTTTCCAAACAGCCCCTGGGTTTGCTTTAAGTGTGCTGGGATTTCTTCCACTGACCGGGTATTTTTTAACACCATTTACTCCTCTGGATGAGTTCTATTTCAGCCAGTTTACTGTTAAACATTTCTCTGCTGCTGTCCAGGTGTGTCATAAAGTGTCTTTGCATCTCCCAGCCTACATGTGGCGGATTGTCATTTGCTTATGACCTTAACTCCCAAAAGAGGAATGCAAGTACGGAACTGGTTGCAGGGATGGGAAATATACTGGGGCTTTAAAATAAACTATTCAGGATAATTGATTTTAAAGGGCTCTTTGTTCAGACAGCACCCAGAGAGAAATCTCACTCATGGAAAGGCCATGGCTCGTCTTCTCTGCTGCCCTGCCCCTTAGGCAGTCGTTGGTGTAGTGTTACTAAATCAGACTGGTGGTGACTTACACCCATGCTATACTCTACGCTGGTGTAAATGGCTACACCAGGTACAAAGAGAAGCAGGCCCCATGTGTTCTACTCCCACCGCCCTTGTAGAATCCAGCCTGCTCCTTAGACACAACCGTGCTCCCTCGAGAGACATGCTCCACACTTACATTAGGGGCATGATGTGACTTGCCAGGTGGAGGAGAGGTCTGCTACTTAGAATCATAGAAATGTCGGGCTGGAAGGGACCTCAAGAAGTCATCAAATCCAGCCCCCTGCCCTGAGCCAGGACCAAGTAAACCTAGACCATCCCTGACAGGTGTTCATCCAACCTGTTCTTAAAACCCCCAATGACGGGATTCCACAGCCTCTCTTGGAAGCCTGTTCCAGAGTTTTACTAACCTACTATCTGACCTCAATCTCCTTTGGTGCAGATTAAGCCCATTACATCTTGTCCTACCTTCAGCAGACATGGAGCACAATTAATCACCATCCTCCTTATAGCACCCCTTAACATATTGGAAGACTGTTATCAGGTTCCTCCTCAGCCTTCTTTTCTCAAGACTAAACATGCCCAGGTTTTCTAACTTTCCTTCATTGGTCAGGTTTTCTAGACCTTCGATCAATTTTGTTGCTCGCCTCTGGACTCTCTCCAATTTGTCCACATTGTTCCTAAATACACTCAATGCCCTTTCTCACGAATGCACAGTGAGCAGCCAGCCACGTTACTGGGGCCCGGACTCCACGTCATAGCTTGTCCTTTTCTCTTGATGTGGGAGGGAGCCTCCCAGCCATGCTTTCCAGATGCAGCTTCTTCTCCCCACCAGCTGGTAGGCGATCAGAGGGGCGCCCTCCAGCTTCCTGCAAAGGGACAGGGATTCCCTACTGGTTCGGCAGGCTGCGCTGCTTTGTGTTTGGAAATGGAGGCACCAGGTTCTGGGCTGTGATCAGCTCCTGCAGCGGCGTGGAAGGAGCGTCCCCAGCTTGTGCCACTGCTGCCCAGGGGCTGAGCACAACGGAAGGTTTGGTTACTACTATGCCCCACAATCAGGGTGGTGGGGATGCGTTCATGGCCCTGTTTCTCCCTCCACGTGGGCCGGGAGAGCTTTGCTTCCTCCCTAACACTGTGCAGTGTCCATGTCCCCAGGAGCCTCCATTCCCCCCCAGCCTGGTGTGGCTGTGCACCACAATCAAACCCTATGTGCATAAAAATAACAACACAAGGTCTTGACTCAATCCTTCCTCAGGTTGAAGGTATTATTGAGGGCCTTGCCCAGGGGATTTGGGTCACAGCCTTTTACATTTCTCTAGCAGTCTCACCCCAGAGGAGCCTACAGAACTTTACATGCCGCGGGCATGATCCAAAGGGCTTTGGGTGATAGGCCCCAGTATTATTATTATGTAGTGGTATTGTGGTAGCCCCTGTGAACCCTAATCACGACTCAGGGCCCCGTTGTACGGGGCTGACCCAGAGAGTGTACACTGAGGGTGTGTCTACACGGCAATTAGACACTCGTGGATGGCCCGTGCGGCTGACTCGGGCTTGGCTGCGGGGCTGTTTAGCTGCCATAATATATAGTCGGGCTGGGCTCTGGGATCCTCCCACCTCACAAGGTCCTAGAGCCTGGGCTGCAGCCCGAGCGCGAATGTCTACACTGCAATTAAACGGCCCCTGAATCCGAGCCCCACGAGCCTGAGTTGGCTGGCCCGGGCCAGCCACGGGTGTCTAAGTGCAGTGTCAACACACCCATATACAGGGAGGCGTATCCCGGAGTTCACTGTACAGCTGCCTGGCCGGGGGGGAACTAGCCAGCTGAGACAACAGCTGGTGTAACAATGCAGGGAGCACAAAAGGGAGAACGAGGGCCTGGCTTTCCAGATGTGCTGAGCACCAAGAAGCTCCCATGGATTCCAGCAGAAGCCGGGCATGCACAAGGCCACCGAAAAGCAAGCCATTATTTGTCCATGCAAGAGGCTGGCAGTGAAGGTCTCATCAGAGAGACGAATCAGGGGGCTTGTTATAGCCGCTTGCTAGTTTGCACCATTTGTAGCTCAGGGACAGATTAAGAGAGAGAGATTTGGGGACATTCCACCTACAGTGAATAATCTAAGAAGCCGGGCGGGGGAGGAGGTGGAGGACGGGGGGGGTGCTTCAGCTGGCTTGCTCTGGGGTTGAAAAAGTTTACAATGCTTTAAACACCTCCTCATTTTCCTGTATCAGCTAAACAAGAGATCGATATCAAAGAGAAACTGTTGTCTGGTTAGAATGTGAAACAGTTCCTCCTCGCTGCATTTCCGGTGCTGGGGGCCGAGGCTGGCGGTGCTCTGAAAGCCTGCAGCTGGGGGAATCCCTCGCTATTTACATCTTTCCATGTGTTTACTGAATGCAAATCAAAATGTGCGTGCAGGGGGGTTATTTTAAATGTTCTTTGCAAACCTCTTTTCCCCTTGAAATGGAATGTGATTCCGAAATTCCAAAGCGGGGGATCTGCAAAGGCCACGGCTACCCGCGGTTGCGATCTGACACCACCCGTGTTGATAGATTTATGTCCTTTGATTGGGGCCCAGATCCCGATGATCTTCCTCCTGTTGGCGAGTGCATGAGTCGTCCACTGCAGTCAACGGGACCACGTGCGGAATGAGTGGATGTGTTTGGATGGTGGGCAAGCACATCAGAGCCTGCCCTGAGAATGGAGAGATTTTGTTTGAATGTCTGGTGGGGTGGGGTCCCTGCTCCTACCAATTACATTCCCTCTTGGGGGCTCTACATTCCTGCAAAGCTCTGAGGATCCCTGCCTTTCTGACACGCGCACCTCCTGGCTTTAACCCTCCCAGCCTCAAGGCAGCTGCCTCCCTCACAGCCAGGGAGGGTCGCAGAGAATTCCCTTTGGACCCATCAAGATTGCTCCTTAATGGGCCAGAAGCTTCCCTGGTTAAGCAAAACCAAGCCCGTGCCCCAGGCATGGAGCTTCCTACCCTCCACATCTCCTTAGAGCCAGGAAGAGAGAGATCACGAATGAACTGGAGCCCAGCGCTCCCAATGGCAGTGGAAGGCAGTGACACTAAGCCATCCCTTGGCGATAGAAGTTTAGTAACAGGGGCCAGAGGTCTTGGGACAGTAAGACAGGTAGAGTTGGTGCAGCCCCAGCTTACCTGTTAGCACGTGGCCTTTCAGCTTTCCAGCCCTCAGGTCTGTGCCCTGCAATGACAGAAAGGATTCGGTTAACGCACAGGACACCAGAATATGCAGTCGCTCACCGAGCCTAACTATTTCCATTGCAGTGGGGCTGAGAGGCACCAGCCAAGGATCTGGACCCCGCTGTGCTAGGTGCTGTACAGATAGGCAGTAAAAAGACAGTCCCTGCCCCACAGAGCTCACAGTCTGGGTTCTGAGGAGAGACAGCAGGTGGATGAGCCAAACAGGTGGGGGTGACCATAAAGGAAGCAAGTGTAGAGACAGGAAGCGGGGCCCCTGCTCACTACGTGCGTGCGTAGCCACTGTCAGACTCGCCCATCCAGGGGGAGGGTCTGAAAGGCACAAGGGGCAGGTAGGTGCCCAGCTCCCACTGAAAGTCAGTAAGTGCCATTTGCACCTTGGGGAACCTGCCCCCAGGCGTTTAATGTTAGCACAATTCAGCCTGCTGCAGCCTCACTCACAGTGCTGCCTCTCAGCACGGAGCACCCCCTGGACATTGCCTCGCTTGAGTTTAGCTGGAAAGTTTCCTGAACTGAGTTTGTTTCCTTCATCTTCACCTTCTCCAAACCTCTCCTGACAGGTGTCATTCCTTTCCGTGGGTAAGCAGGGGAAGGGTGGGGAGAGAATGTGCCAGGGCCTATATTTTGCTTGTTAATTTATATTTTAAAAGTGTCAGTGACTTTGTGCGCCGCAGCCAGTGCATTGTAGAGTTCCCCTGAACCACAGGCTGTGCTGTCACTGTGCTCTTGAAGCCAGCACACAGGGACTGTCAGACGGATCACATTGGACCTGTTATCTGGGCCACGGGATGCTGGGAAGGCTACAAAAGCTCTCTCTAAAAGCTCCGACACCATCCTGTGCACAGGTATTCAGGCAGGGGCTAATTAATATCCCTGTGATGGCAGGAAGGTCACAGTGTCTTGGGAAAGCACATAGGCTGGAGTATAGAGAACGAAGGTGAGGAATCAGAGATGCCTACAAAACCTGACAGGGGCAATTAACAGTGGCTGAGCCAGATCCTCCGCCGGTGTAAACTGTCATGCTTCCATTGAAATCAATGCAGCCCTGCCAATTTACACCATCCGAGGTTCTGGCCTATTGAAGACAACGAGGACATGCTGATTTATTTACACCACCTGGGAATCTGGCCTGCTGTATTCTAATCACCAACCCACTATAGGTGAATTAAGAATAGATGCAGATTCACCAAAAGGCTCTGGAGCTTCCCAAAGCAATTCCCAGCCCAAGACTCTTTTTGATTTTCTTCCCCTGATGGATCCAGAGGCGATCCCCCTTCGCTTACTCACTCTTTGATGCCCTAAGGCAATATGTGCATTACACTCCCCACCAGGAATGTCAGGGGACCAGCCTATAGCATGCTGCCCCTCCACCCCCGGGCTGTTCTCATTTGTAGACTACAATGGATCTATACCAGCGGTCAGCAACCTTTCAGAAGTGGTGTGCTGAGTCTTCATTTATTCATTCTAATGTAAGGTTTCGCGTGCCAGTCATACATTTTAACGTTTTTTAGAAGGTCTCTTTCTATAAGTCTATAATATATAACTAAACTATTGTTGTATGCAAAGTAAATAAGATTTTTAAAATGTTTAAGAAACTTCATTTAAAATTAAATTAAAATGCAGAGCCCCCCAGACCGGTGGCCAGGACCCAGGCAGTGTGAGTGCCACTAAAAATCAGCTCGTGTGCCACCTTTGGTACGCGTGTAGGGTGACCAGACAGCAAATGTGAAAAATCAGGACAGGGGGTGGGAGGTAATAGGAGCCTATATCAGAAAAAGACCCAAAAATCGGGACTGTCCCTATAAAATCGGGACATCTGGTCACCCTATACGCGTGCCATAGGTTGCCTACTCCTGATCTATACCATGTTTGCAGCCTTTGCAAAAGCCTGGTCCAAAGCTTTAGCATGGTTAGGGGATGCAGGCAGGTCCCGGGTAACGGAAGTGGAAATCTGTGATACAAGCCTTTGTGCACCCCATGTGATGCGATGCCTGTGGTTATATCCTGGGACAGTCAAGAACGAGCATTTCACAAACCTCGCAAGAGAGCCTAGGACAATGGTGTCAAACCTGGTGCAATTCAATGCCCAAGCTCGCCTGGACTTTACCACCCCATCACAGTCTCTCTCTCACCCGCTCCTGCGGCTGCACTGATGGAGAATTCTAATAAGGTTTTGTTGGGACCAAAATACAGTTGGGCAGAACTCACACGCTGCAAATCAGCAAACAGCACCAACGGATGGGGAGAGCCCAGCGCAGCACAAGCCAACGCCGTGCAAACATCCCTCGACAGATCTGCCAGTGCACCTCCCTCCTGACCGGCAGCACCTCCTACTAGTCCCCCACTCAGCTCTGCCGGAGCACCCTAGTCTGGAACCGTAATACCCACTGCTATTCTAGTCCTATCCCTCCCACCCAGCTCTGCCAATGTGTATAAATGCTCATCTGGAACAGCCCCCGTTATTCCAGTCCTGCCTGCCCACACGCACCCAGCTCTGCCAATGCACCTTAGTCTTGACCTGCCCTAGCAGTAATTAATTAGCAATTAAAGGAGCATCAGATAATGGCAGATAGAATGCATCTGACTCCCAGAATTGCTGGATCAAGCTTCACCCTTTCCAAAAACAATAGAAGCCAGATCTTCATTGAGTCATTTGGTGATGACAACATCAACCAAGATTCAGGTTGCATAGTAAAGTTCATTGTAATGCAAACATCCCCTCAGTTTCTGTGTATTAGCTTTGCAGAGCCCAATGAAATTTTACCAGCCTCAGCACAGAATTTCCTCACCCTCCCTTTCCACCACGCTGATGATAAAAATACTAATGACTAAGCTTTTCAAAAGTGACTAGCGATTGAAGGGGCCTGGTTTTCAGAGAGCAGGTGCTCAGAACTGAATACCGCCCCTTGGGGGTATGTCAAGTCCCCTGCCCCCCAAAGCAACCCCACAAACAAACCCCGAAGCACCCAAAATCACTCATCGCTTTTGAAAATCTTGGCCTACTATTTTACTTGCCCATCAAAAGAAAGAAGCGATGCGTCCTGGGCGAAAGCGTGAGGGGAGTTTTGCACGGCTGCATGTGCCAATGCACGGAGCAGTTTATCGAGAGAGAACAATGCTCTCTGATGGCAGGAGTGTTTCCCCCCACAGTTTCTTTGGGAATTCTGACCCCACCTGGATAAATTTCACTTCTTGGCTAACTCTTATCTCACCCTATCTTCCAAATCCACGCAAGAACGGCAGGCGGTGGGGAGGGGGTCGATGTAAAGGAATGTGCTGGGCATTCCAGGGAAATTCAGATTGGTTTTTTTAATGCTCTGACCTTCCATTAAAAGCTCTGATGCTTGATTTAAGTGAACCGCTGCCAACTTCAGGAAAGACCTAGCCTCTCTCTGCAGACTGCTCGCGTGAGGCTGTATGGAGCTAGGCACGCAGTCAGGACACAGGATACTTGTGGCGTTTTGCCTGTGTTTCGAAGGCAAAGCAGGGAAAGCTGTCATCAGTGGCAGTTGCCTGGACCTGGGCAGGTCACCCTGAGAGCGAGGGTCCCACCTAGGCAGTGATTTCATAAGGGCCGGAATGGAGGAGCCGCATTACACCGAATAAACAGATGTTAGTAGCTAAGGATATATAATGGGATACGTTTGAAGCTGAAACCGATTCTAGGACCACACTCTTGACCCCTCCCAGTTCAGAGCTGGGACACCCTCCAACCACCATTAGTGAGGTGTCTTCAATGCTAGGAACTGAGGCCTTTTATGTTTCGGAAGAGGGTTGGTCTTTTGACGGCGGCACATGGGACTGGGAGTGAGGGGAGCAGCGTTCGACGCCTGCATCTGCCACGGCTTGTTGTGTGAAGCCAGGCCAGCCTCCTCCCTCTCTGGGCTTCCCTGTCTGTAAAATGAGGACAACATGGCCTGCCTGGCCAGTGCAGGATCCCAGGTGCGGTGGAATCTGGCCACATCCTGACGTACCCTGGATCCGAGGATCAGGCTCCTATTGAGAAGGGAGAAGAGGAAAAGCCTGGTGGGGCTGGAGGTAGCAGGGCGGGGAAGAGCACTTTACAATAGCCGTTTGTTATAAAAGAGGCAGAGAGAAGGCAAGATTTAAAAGCAAAGGAGCAAATTCTGCTCTTCATTACACCAGCGTCCAATCGGCATGAGAGTTGCTCTGGGTTTGCAGTAGTGTGATGGGGGGCAGAATCTGGCCTGGGGGCTCTCATGCTTGGAGTAAAGGATGCTGCTCCTGGCACCCCCAAGGCATTCTGGGCTGCTGATTCATTGGCTGCCTATCCTCATGGAAACAAGCAGCGCTGCTCTGCTTGTCGGGGAGAGCCTGCCTGGAGTCTCTGGGGAGCCGTATCTGCACCTGGGGCCAAACCCAGCCCCACTTGCCCCGTGCAGCTTTTATTAGCTGGGCTGCTTGGCTGGATTCCTCGGTGGGACGCCTGCGTGCTTTTGGAGGATGTCGAGAAGGCCAGCTCCAGGCTTTTCAGCCCCAGGAGGACGGCAGCCCCCCACCACCTCCGCTCCATTGGATGAATGGGGCCCAGCAATGACACAGGCAGCTTCCTTGGTCCTCTTCAATTATTGACTGCAAACTGCCCGCCCACGATGGAATCCGCGACGGCCTGGTTGCCCGCGCCTCCTGACCCCGCTGGAGCGTGGGGTCAGCAGCACATTTCTGCAAGCGCAGGAGAGATGATTTAATCTTTTCACCCACCTCTTCCCATTTGCTGGGAAGAATCAATCACTTTCTCCCCCAGCCAGGGCAGGCGGAGGTGGGAGTCTGGCTTCCCACCCGTTCCTAACTTGGAAAGAAGTTCCCAGTGCCTCCGTCTCACTTTGGCCCGGAGCGAAGCTGCAGCTGGTCGACGGCTGCAGCGTGAGAGCTGTCAGTTGTCGTTTGCTGGTGACGAAGGTGCTCCAGGCACCAAAGGCAGCACCGCCTGAATGCAGTGGGAATCCATTGATTTTTTCAGTTAACGAAAGGTAATTGACTAAAGGGCACTAGCTGTTCCCTGGAGGTACGGTGGCATCCTGCAGAGATTCATGCGTCGAGGTGTTGGCTTAGCGCTGTGCCTCCAGTGCGTGGTGTGCTCCTGAATGGAAATGATCCCCGCAAAATTAACTAGACAGCTTCGGCTTGATACCTGCCTGTCCTGCTCCTTATAGTTCTATTTACACCTTGTAAGTGCTGCTGTTTATTGCACGTTGCACTGATCCACTGCAGCACAACAGAGGACTCGGCCTGCTATCTGGGTGGGAGGAAGAGGTGTCTCTTGGTGGAACAGAAGAGCCCAGCCTCTGAGTTCTATTGTGAATGATCTATGGGGGCCAGTGACTTCATAGCTCTGGGCCTCCATCTGCCCATCTGCAAACTGAGGTTGATGATAATAGGCCAGGTGTGCGAAACTGGTCTCCTAACCTGACGACAGATCCATTTGAAGGACAAATTATCCAGCACTGCCGGGGAGAGTGGAAGTCACAGACAGATGCAGAAATTGAGAGGGAGAGAGATGAGGCAGTTTGGGAGAGGGAGATTCAGGTGGTCTGGCGAAAGGGAAGAGTTAATGGGGGAGCAGAGGGAAGGACAAACATGGAGGTCCCACTTTGAGAATTCTGGAGGGAAGGGAATGAAGAACATTATTTGCCTAGGAGGCTAGTGCTGCCTATAGCTGACCCTGACAGTGCTATCGGGATTACAAACTACTGTTCAGTCAGCCATCCACCATTCCCATCCCATCTGCTTTATAACTCCATGAAGTCTAGTTACCTAATGTGGACATCCAAATCGAAGTGCTTCCTGTACCTCTCAGCTCATTCATTTTCTTGTGACCTTGATCAAAGAGCTCTGTCTCGTCAGAGGGGGAAATCCCTCCCTCCCGCGTAAATCCACTGTCACCGATGGAATTACACTGACCCACAGTGACTCCTGAGATACGGAGTGGGGATGTGCCACTTTGCCCAATTTCAAACCCATGCGAACATTGTGGGTTTGACAGGCTCAAATGTTAGTAGGTTTATGTCCCACCTGAGTGGGGCTCTGGCCTTGTCTACACTAGAGAAAAGTACCATGCTAAGTAACGGCTGGTCTCCTTCAGTCTCCAGGAGTGCACCTCTGTGCTCTCATCGATCCCCCCTAGTGCAAAGTAATGCTCCCAGCTGGGGTTGAGGAATGACAGAGTCTCATGTCAGGCCTGCCTCAATCATTTGAGCACTGATATGTGGATGCATCTCCCTGCTGCGGTGGGGCAATCAGTGGGAAAGGAGCAGGGAAGGAAAGTGCTAAAATAATCCAAGGAGACTGTTAGATTAGGCAGCAGAGAGGAGGAGAAGGAAATTATGAGGATGAAATAAAAACTATATGCAGGGTTCCCACCAGCTGGGCTTTGTCACAGGAGGGTGTTCGGGGACGTTCCTCTGCCCTTTGTAAATAGAACAGGCTCCCCATTAGCTGGGGTGGCACCTGTTAGTTCTCAGTTCAGCAGCCTTTCGGAAAACACAAAACCCAGTGACCTCATGGATCTACGTTACAGGGACACCGAGGTTCCTGAACTCGCAGTAGTTTTTGGAAATCCCCAAGGCAGTCCTAGAGGTTCACCATGCTTCAAAGGCCTTCGAGTTCATCTCACCACTAATACTGAGCATGGATTGAACCCTGAGCTCCTGCTGCACTAGGGGCAGGACAGAATCCGCCCTGCTGTGGATTTTGTAGGCAAATTTGCCCCACGTCTTCTCCTCAGCCTTCCCTACAAGGTCCTCCGAGACATGAAATTGCTGTCCAGAGAGTGGCCTGCAAACTGGGTAGACACAACTCAACTTCGCTCCACTTCCTCCGGGCCTCCACCGCCCAACCTTTGTGAAACCACGTCTGCCATACAATCTATCATGTCTGTTGCTGGCAGAGCCCTAGTGTGGTTCCCTGAGCAGCCTCTGTGGGGACTGCCTTCCCGAGACCCGTCTCCGGACGGGATTATAAAACCATGCTACAGGCTGTCACTGGTGTGCTGGAGCATGCGTGTGTGTACATATCTGTGGCTGGGAGCACAAGGGGAGAGCTGGTGGGGAGAGGTTAGTCTTTGATGTGGCTCTCAAGAAACAAAAGTTACCCTGGTTATGGAAGCCCTGCTCGAACTCCGCTGACCACAGGCAGTTTCATCTGCAGATTCAACAAGGGCTAAGATACAGGGCTAAGCACTCATGCCCCCGTCCCGAGCCAGGGTTACTCCCCAGCGGCTGCTTGCTCTCAGTGTGGTTACTTTGGCTGAAGTCTGGAGACTTGCTGAGTCAGGGGGTACAATTTTAAGAAGAGCCTCTGGGATGTAGAAGCCTAAATCCCATTGGTTTAGGCACTCCTGGGTCCTTTGGCCATATCTCAAGCACAGCCCGGCAGCACGTTCCCGTCGGGCTCCAAACTCCCCCGGAGTCGGGGGGTGTCTAGTTCAGACCCAGCTGCTCTGTAAAATCGATGTAACAATCTGAGATGAGCAGGCCCCCCGGGGGCTGTGCTATCACCCTCGCAAAGAACTTCGGAGAGACCTATTTCCCCAGCGCCGGCTGGAACAGCTGAGAGCAGGAGAGAGGCGGAGGCGCAGCGCTGAGTGGAGATGCGGGGCTCTGGGGCAGCAATGCCACCCGGGATGTGCCAATGTTAGTTTAATAGCTCTGTCTACATGCCGTCTGCTTGGTGGCTACTGAGCTGTAACTGCCCATGGTGTTCCGCGTCCTGCCGCACAGCCTCTGCAGATCCCTAGCACGGGCTGAGTTAATGGACACTGATGTGCTGCCATGTTTATTAAATACCCTTTTATGAGAGCATTAATATTTCTTAATGACACCATTTGAGCTTAACGTCCTTTTTTTCCTCCCGAGGATGTGGTCTGTGGCTTGTAAGGGAAGAGCTAAAAATTCCCACCCTCCATTCCCCTAAGACTGTGGAGGAGAGGGGCTGGAGGAAACCGGTGATATTGTTCTGGTGCATATAAACCCCAAAGGGAGGCCAGCTCAATAAATTATCCTTCGTATATACTACCTGGGGACCCCAGTCAAGGAAAGTCTGGGGATGTCTTGTGATAAGGCATTGGAATTGGACTCGGGAGATCTAGGTTCAATTCTTGGTTGAAGTCACGTAGGGCCAGATTTTCCAAAAAGCTCAGCCTGTTGGGCGCTGGGCTCTCTTGAAAATCTGACCACCAGTGTCAGAACAGGAGTTGCTGGCTGCTGAGCGCTTTGAGAAATTGGGCCCTTCTTTAGGTACTTAAATGGGAACCGAGCCCTTGAAAAACTGTCCCTGAGCTCTTTCCAAAATCTGGCCCTAAATCTCCATCAGTAGAATGGGGATAAAAATAGTTTCTTTGTCTGGCTTGGGTATTTTGAGTGCAAACTTTCTAGAGCAGGTACCGTCTCCCCTACCAGCTGTTTGTGCAGCACCGACCGTCGTGCATCCTCGATCTCAACTGGGCCTTTCAGGTGTGACGGCAATGCAGTAACCAGGGCCTGATGGTGCTAGGTGCTGTACAAACATCCAGCAAAGAAAGAGTTCCTGGCCAAAGACCTTAATGTTTAATGATAATTCTACTGAAGAAGCGAGGAGGATGCTGTCATAGCACATTTATGGAGCCGTAACACACTGCGACACCTGAGACGCCTTCTGCAAATGCTGGACGGGATTTGGCTGGCGCTCCCGGACAATATGAATGAATAAAACACACAACACCCTCCCGAGTTTCCAAAACTCCTCTGCATGGCAGGAGACCAGCCTGTTGTCCAGAGTGGCTCTTTGCCATGCAGAGGAGTTCGTTACATGGCAGCAAACAGCAGGGGAGCATCGAGGCTCTGAGGTAGGTCTGCTTGGGCCCTTGGTGGAGTCCGCTCCACATTGAGTGAGTCATATTTTGTTTTCCTCTTCATAAATCTTTTCTAGAACATGTCTGATCCCATCTGAGGAAGGGGGAGGAGGGGACTAGGAAGGAGATCGGTGGAGAGAGAAAATCACTAAGGCAGGGACTCAGGGTTAGGGAAAGTGGGTGTGGGAATCAACACAATAGCTGGCAGGAGACCAGGACAAACAGATGACTGATTGGACTGAGGTTTGTGAATAAGAACAGGGCTGGCTTGTTATTCACTCCCAGATATAAGTCCTTCTCCCTTCCCCCTCTCCACCCTGCCCCGAGCCAACAGCTGGAACACTAGTAAACAAGAAGGGCTCTCTGCAAGGAGGGACAGCAGGATGGAGTGCAGCCGCTTGCTCCTGGCATTTGCAGCTGCCTGGCCTGCTCGAACTGCTTTCTGCACGGCAAGGCTCTGAGTTCATGCTGGAGACGCTGGGTGCTGTCCTTACAGTAGGCTGATATGATTAAAGAACAGTTAGTAAACTGGTGAAGTTAATCCCCAAACAAACAAGGTGCTTCCTGCGCGGCTCGCTTAGGGCAGGCTAGCTCGAAGGGGAGAGGCGGCTTCAGAACTGGCACATGCAGGAGACCAGATTTATTATTTGCCCTCTTTGTTATCTTTATAATGAAGCCAGGATTAATGAATTGGCTCTCACTAACACAGGGGAAAGTCTAAGGAGGGATAAACCAGCCTACATGGGCTAAGAACCAAGCCTTCTCCAAACAAACCCTAGGCGTGAAAAGTGCCGTTAAAAGGAAAGAATTGCAACTATACGGATGCCTAGCAACATTGTATCTATTTGATTGATCCTTCTCACTTCCCTCAGCTCTATGTCCCTTGTCATCTTAGACTGTAAACTGTTTGGGGGCAGGGAACGTGTCTACATATGCACATCACCTAATACAACGGGGGCACTGATCCTGATTGAGGCCTTTGGCTGCTACTGTAATATAAATATTAAATGGTGGTTGTTTTTTATCCCCCTCTGTACTTTCTGCTTCTGGCCCACAAAGCCCTGGAAGCATCACGAGACAAAGCCTATCCTAGTGATATTTGCAGCCCAGTTTTGTTGACTATAAGAGGTCCATTGTAGAGATGGGCAGACCAACCCCCTCAGCTCTGAATACTCCCAAACTCTGGAGTTTCAAAATCCAGCTGCAGGTTTGGGTTTTATGGCTGGAGCTCATCTCGAGTTAGATAAATCTCAGCATTAGGATGGGCATCCCAGGCCCCAGCAAGTCTAAACCAGCCCTGGGGAACCTATTAAAACAGGGTCGTGACTCACTTTGGGGTCCCGACTCACAGTTTGAGAACTGCTGCACTGGATGACGCTCCCCATCCAGAGCCAGGAGTCCTGACCCTTGTTCTAAGCACAGAACTCCCAGCCACCAGCAAAACTATAGCGCCGTAACTTCTGGTGGGGGCTGGAAATCATCCGATGCTTTATTCCTTTGATTTATACAGTTCATTTACTGTATCACGCCAGAGGGGAGGGACCAACATCCGGGTTCCAGCTGACCTAGCTCTGCGCTGTAAACCTCTCATTGGCACACTCACAGCTTTCCAGGGTCTCCTCTCTACCTCTCCTGGGTCTCTCTGAGTTGCGGGTTCTCCCCTCTCAGACCCAGAATCATTGCCAGTGCCACAGACCCTGCCCCTCGCTCAGAGGAGACAATTAAACAAGCCCTTTTGCATTGCGGTTGACAACGCTGGGTGTGGGAATTGCATACAGATGCTCCGGTCCCTTAGGATGACTCAAACCTAACTGGACACTGAAGCAGGGAGGAGGAGTTGGAGAAAGAGAGAGAGAGAAGAGAAATCTTGGGAGACTAAAGCCACCCTAGGGATTCCCTTCAAAGGCTGAGCTAATCTGGTGCTGCTGAGCCCCCTCCTTGCAGGCAGGAGCAAGGGAAATTATGATTTCCTGCCATTCAGAACCCTCTCCTCTGTTGCTTTCCGCAATGGGCCAAGCCCCCAATTATCAGCCCCAGTTCTGCACCAGGCTGACGATCCTCATGGTCTTGCTCAGAGTCCTGTGTGACAGGCAGACGAGCATCCTGGTTCCTTAATTGCTTCTAAGGAATGCAGGGATTCTGCTACGGAGGGCAGTTTAGCAGGATGGATTCAGCTCTCCAGTCCTAGGCCATAGCTAATGCAGTGCCAAACACTCACCAACAGGGCGGAGCATTTTCCTGCTGGAATTCTCTCCAAGTCTGATCGGAACCCAAAGCCCAAATCCAAATGCCTTAAGCTCTGGGGTAGTTTGGATCCAGATCTAGGCTTGAATTTCACAACCGGCCCCTTTCTCTAGAATGGTACCAGACCTCAATTCCGGACTCCTGAAAATGTTCACGTTCAGCTCCAGTTGTGAGACCACACCCGAGCAGACGCTCAGATATCATGTAGTGATAGACGCGTTAAAAATACGTCCTGCAGAAAAGATAGACTAGATCAGACGAAGAGAGCTAGCTAGCTCGGCATACAGACAGAACAGCCACTGTTCAATGCTACTCACATCAACATTTAATCTCCCTGTGCTTGCTGCTGCTAACTGCACTGTGCTATGTAGTGTGCAAATGCACTAATGCTGTTCTAGTGCCCTTTGCTCACACTCACCAGGGAGGGCCTGGAGGAGCTGTGCAAAAATAGGGAAAGAATTTACACAAAGTTTTGCAGAATTTTTTTTCTGTTTCCCTTGGGTAGATTCTGCTTCCCGCTGTCCCTTCTCCCCCTTCCCCTCTGATCTATATTTAGGGTCTGAAGGCTAAAATCTATTTTTAAACAAAACTTTGAGGAATAACACTGCTTTCCAAATAATTTCTCCATCTTTATCAACATAAACGTTTGCACTCTAAGGAAATTCTCTCTCTCTCTCTCTCTCTCTCACACACACACACAGATTGTTATTGTCCATTATACATTCAGGGTCCAATTCTGCTACCCTGTCATTATTCTGTGCATTAGAGTAGTGCCATGGGGGGGGGGGGGCCCAATCAAGCTCAGAGCCCCACTGTGCTAGGTACTGCACACACATAGCAAGAGACAGTCCCTGCCCCAAAGAATGATCTAAATAGTTGAGACGGACAAAAGGGGGGAGAGAGGTGGGGCTACCCCCATTTTGCAGAGGGAGGGGTTACATGAGTTGTCCAGATGTCGCCCAGGGAGACTGTGCCAAAGGTGGCCACTGACACCCTGATTTCGCAAATACCAGTCCAGCACCCTTAACCAGAAGACAATCCTAATATGAATATCACTGTTCATGGGATAAGGGATGAAACCACGTGAGCAGTGGAGTGGGGGTGGGGGCAGAGATGGGGCCCTATCTGAGCATGGCAGCTGAGATTCATAACAGAGTCACAAATGTAATGTATAGACTTATGTTATGCCATCATAAAGGGTTCGCATTTCAGTTTGAAGCATTGTGAAATACCGAATTCCTTGCTAGGGACTCAAACACACATACGATATTTAAGAAAAACATCAAAACGCTTTCCTTTTCTGGCTGAATTCCAGCATTTTTCCAGTGAATTTTGGGTGGAGGGAGAAATTGACAATTGGCAACGGTTACCAGTTACAATCTAATCCCCCCTAGCCTGCACAGAGTCATAGAGTTTAAGGCCAGAAGAGACCACCAGCTCATCCAGTGTGACCTTCTGTCTATCACAGGCCACCAGCCCCACCCAACACCCGCACACTAAACCCAACTGAAATGAGACCAAAGCACAAGAGCCCACAGGAGACTAGGCTATGATGTGCCACACGCAGAGAACAGGAGGGACTGAGGTGCACCAGCGCTGAAGGCCCCCACAACGGCAGGGAAATGGTTAAGTGAGAGATGCCCAGATAACCCTGGCAATTGACCTGCCATCACACACTCTCAGAGGAAGGTGAAACCCCCTGCCCCAGCATCACGGCCAGTCTGGGCTGAGGAGAAATTCCTTCCTGACCTCTTATCTGGGGATCAGTTAGACCCTGAGCATGTGAGCAAGAACCAGCCAGCCAAGCACCTGGGAGAGAGACTGCTTGGTACCACCTCAGAGCTAGTGTCCCATCTCCAGCCAGAACCATCCCTGGTGCTAAAGAGAAAGGAGATTAAAAACAAAAAATACCCCAGAATACATTTTTTGGGGTGGGGGAGGAATAGCTCAGTGGTTTGAGCATGGGCCTGCTAAACCCAGGGTTGTGAGTTCAATCCTTGAGGGGGCCATTTAGGGATCTGGGGCAAAAATTGGGGATTGGTCCTGCTTTGAGCAGGGGGTTGGACTAGATGACCTTCTAAGGTCCCTTCCAACCCTGATATTCTATGATTCTATGACCCTTGCAAGTGGCCGGCTGAACACTGAATGTCCCAGGATCATTTAACATTTGACAAAGTCCCAAAAGGGAGAGCGTGTGAGGATCAGCTTGATGTGGCAAAGCTGCAGCATGCCATGGACAAGTGCTGCCGGACCGTATAGACTGCTGTACATTTGACAGGGGTTGCCAGGGGTGATGCTGGAAAGTGAGAGCGATCAGATCAAACCAGGTAGGAAAAAAAGCGGAGATTGTGAATAGGAAAACAAGGTCCTGGCAGGGCTCCTAGCATAACATTGTGTAACTTGCTGTTATGTCGGCAAGTGATACAAACACACAGAAACATTACAAGACTCAGTTTCAAACCCGGCACACCTTTCGTGCTCACGCTGGCACTGCTATCTGCACACAGCAAGGGAGGGAGAGACTCCCAAATGCCCAGAGGCTGTAGGTTGTCCGGCGGAAGCTGGAACTTGGTTACTATCCCATCACTCACTGGCTCGGGTTTGGGATCCTGTGCAGAGCCCATGCGGATGGCCACTCATATTGGCTTTTCACTACGGCACTACTCAATCTTGGCTATTTGGAGGAGTATGAACAATAGGTTAAAGCAGAGGGGCTGCAGAGTCAGGACTCCTGGGTTCTATTCCCAGCCTTGAGCAGGAGTAGGGGTCTACTAGTCACATCAGGGTTGAGAGGGGCTGGACATCAGGACTCCTGGGGAGAGCTAGTTGGAAATTTTCCATTGGGTGGGGGATCAGCATATGGCGCCTTGTTGGAAATGAAACTTTCCATGGAAAAGTATCAGTTTCGATGAAACTTTCATCAAGAAAGTTTCCCTGGTTCAGGATGGAATTTCTGGTCAAAACCAGAGAGAGAGGGCAAGGCCAGTGATTAGCTCAGGTGGAACACGCATGGTCACGTCTCCTGTCTGATTCAGAACAGGAATTAAACCTGGGTTTCCCACAGTGCTGGTGAGTGCCCTAATACAGGGGCATTGGAACAATGTGTACAGTGGGGATGCTGAGAGCCATCGAACCAAACTGTGAGCCCTGTATGTGATGGGAAACCACTTCAAGGCAGGGGGTGCGACAGCACCCCCAGCACCAGCGCCTAACCACCGGGCTGTATATCTCTCTGTCTTTTTTGTTGTAATTATAATTATATGGAGATATGCCTATCTCATAGAGCTGGAAGGACCTTGCAAGTTCATTGAGTCCAGTCCCCTGCCTTCACTAGCAGGACCAAGTACTGTCCCGACAGATTTTTTGCCCCCGATCCCTAAATGGCCCCCTCAAGGATTGAACTCACAACCCTGGGTTTAGCAGGCCAATGCTCAAACCACTGAGCTATCCCTCCCTACGAAGTGTAGCTGCTTCACTTTGCATAAATAATTAAACATTCACTGGGCCGAGAGAGACTGGCCCTATGACCCTGCGGCTAGGACACTCACATGGCAGATGCAGGGACTTGAACTTGGGTCACATCCTGATGAGGACTGGGGGGTCTCTCTTGCTGTGGATTTTCACAAAAACCTGCCTTTCATCCTGATGCAGAATGGGGAAAAGTTTGGAATCGGAAAGGATGGGAAACCGTTTCCCAGCCAGATCTGCTCCTGGGTTCTATTCCTGGCTCTGGGAGGGAAGGTGATCTACTGTCTGGAGCAGGCACATAGGTTCTTGGTTCTGTTCCCAAACTTGCTGTGGGATCTTAGGCAAGTCATTTAACTCCTCCAGGCCTCAGCTGGGACATTAACACTGACCTGCCCTAGGGAATGATATGAGACTTAATTACAGTAATAAAGTACTTGGAGAGCCTTTGAAATAGACCTAGGGTATGATTGCCCTGCAAAAAACCCATGGCAGCAAGTCTCTAGATTTGGGCTTGCACTCTGGCACTAAAAACAGCCATGCAGGCCGTGGTAGGTTTCAGAGTCCAAGCTCCAGCCTGAGTCTACGTGGCTATTTTTAGTGCTATAGTGTGAGCCCTGCATCTGTAGACCTGGGCTCTGAGACTCACTGCTGCAGGGCTTTTTGCAGCGTAGATATACCCAGAGACTGCCCAAAGTCACACAGAGAGTCCAGGAGAGGGCTGGGAATAGAACCCAAGAATCTAAACTCCTTGTCCACTGCTCCAAACACTACAGCACACTCCTTATTAGGTCCCAGCTCCCAGTCCCCTGCAACAACCTCTAGCTCACAGGAGTTGTATTTTCAAAAATTGTTTTCCCTACAGGATCTCTTCTGGAATTTAATTTATCAGAAGAAAAACACGTTGAAGCATGAGTCGGGTAGATGACAGGCTGGCTGGCTGCAATGGAGAAGGTGCAAAGGAGCAGATGTCCCTTAGGAGCTACGAAGACAAATGCCTATCCCCTCAGGGAGCTAGAAGCAACAACAACACAACAGTCTCTCTGCCTTGGCACTGTTCATTGTTCTTTCAGTCGCTCCCATTCCTGGTGGGCATATGATGCAAGAGGCTGACGCCGGTAACCAGCAACTCGGATAGGCAGAGTGCTCAAAGTAAGAGTCCCCACCAAAGTCTGTAGTCAATTTGCCTCCTGTAGTTACCACAACAAATAGCTGATTTCACCCTTGCCCAGCAGTGGTTCTCACCCTGCTGGGGCAGACTCCTTGTGCTGGATCTTGGAGCTACCATGTGGGGTGGGGCCTTGCCATGCTCACTCTCTGGAGTTGGACAAATTATCTGTGCACTCATCGGGGGTGGATTTGGCTGTGAGAGCGAGCAGGGGACAGCCCCAGATGCATCGATTTCTGAGGCATGTTGAACCAGATATCATGGTTGGTGTGAACTGGCCTTGCTTCATTGACTTCAGCAGAATTAGACTGATTTACACCCACTGAGAGATCTAGCCCATAATATCTCTGATGTCTCTGCCTGTGGCGTCTACAAAACTCCCGGCAGTCTGCATGTGTCGGAGACAGGCTGGCAGGAGGGCGATAAACTAATAACAAAAGTGGAAGGGTGAAAAGAGGAAAGATATGAGCACTCAGCACAAAATCGAGATGTTGAGAACAAAATGAATCAAGGAACCAAAGGGTACAGAGACTCAGTTTAGGATTCTCTTTGTTTCTGGAGATGAGCTGTGTGGCTGGGACGATGCACGGCAGGAGGATTGAGGTGGCAAAATTTGCAAACGATGCAAAACTACTCAAGATAGTCAAGCCCCAAGCAGACTGCGAAGAGCTACAAAAGGATCTCACAAAACTGGGTGACTGGGCAGTAAAATGGCAGATGAAATTCAACGTTGATAAATGAAAAGTAATGTACATTGGAAAACATAATCCCAACTCTACATATAAAATGATGGGGTCTAAATGAGCTGTTACCACTCAAGAAAGAGATCTTGGAGTTATTGTGGATAGTTCTCTGAAAGCATCCACTCAATGTGCAGCGGCAGTCAAAAAAGTGAACAGAATGCTGGGAATCATTAAGACAGGGATAGATAAGAAGTCAGAGAATATCATATTGCCTCTATATAAATCCATGGAATGTCCACATCTTGAATACTGCATGCAGATGTGGTCGCCCCGTTTCAAAAAAGATATATTGGAATTGGAAAAGGTACAGAAGAGGGCAACCAAAATGATTAGGGGTATGGAACGGCTTCCATAAGAGAAGAGATTAATAAGTCTGGGACTTTTCAGCTTGGAAAAGAGATGACTAAGAGGGCATGTGATAAGCGTCTATAAAATCATGACTGGTGTGGAGAAAGTGAATAAGGAAGTTTATTTACTCCTTCTCATAACACAAGAATTAAGGGCCATGAAATGAAATTAATAGGCAGCAGGTTTAAAACAAAAGGAAGTATTTTTTTCACACAATGCACAGTCAACCTGTGAAACTGTTTGACAGAGGATGTTGTGAAGGCCAAGACTATAACAGGGTTCAAAAAAGAACTAGATAATTTCATGGAGGATAGGTCTATCAATGGCTATTAGCCAGGATGGGCAGGGATGGTGTCTCAAGGCTCTGTTTGCCAGAAGCTGGGAATGGGCGACAGGGATGGATCACTTGATGATTCCCTGTTCTGTTCATTCCCTCTGGGGCACCTGGCATTGGCCACTGTCTGAAGTCAGGATACTGGGATAGATGGACCTTTGGTCTGACCCAGTATGGCCATTCTTATGTTCTTAAAAAATTCTTTAATTGCCTATACACCAATTCTGGAGCCTGGATAACAAACAAGAGGAATTCGAATTGCTCAATTATGAGCATAAATTATGAGCATAAATTTGATCTAGACCTGAAACCTGGTAGGATGATTCCCATGACTGGAATGTTAAGAGCAGTGGTTAGAATCTATTGAGGAAGGACCGAGGGGACAAAAGGGGAGAGGCATTAGTGTCAAAAATAGCATTACCTGTTTCCGAGTCACTGATAACTCAGAAGAAAATGATCTTGAATGCTTATGGATCACTATCCTAACACAGGGGTCTCCAAACTACGGCCCATGGGCTGGATCCGGCCTGCGGCTTCAATTTGTCCGGCCCCCGAACCAATTGCTGCTGCCGCCTCGGCATGTCGGCGGCAGCGAGTATTTCAGCAGCAGTTTAAAGGCTGCTGCCGCCTCAGCGGCAGGGCGCAGAGGGCGGCAGTCAGGGGCGCCCCCGCTGGTCCCAGAATACCCGCCACTGAAGCCGCCACGGCTTGCCTGCGGGAGGTCCTCCCCCTCCTCCGAAGCCACCGAAGCCGCCGCTACTTGCCTGCGGGAGGTCCTCCCCCTTCTCTGAAGCTGCCGCAGCTTGCCTGCGGGAGGTCCTCCCCTCATCCCCCCGCCACCGAAGCCGCCGCGGCTTGCCTGCAGGAGGTTGGCCAGTCTCACAGCTTCGGCAGCAATTCGGCGAAGGGTAAGCTCAAGAGAACAGGCCGGCCCACAAAGCCCCTTGAAAAATGTAATGTGGCCATTGTCTCCTAAAATTTGGAGACCCCTGTTATAGATCACAATTTCCTACCTCAAAGTGTGTGTTGCATCCAATATGGGGGAATTCTATATTAGACTTTGTCTTGACAGATAAACAGGAACTAATCACTGAACAAAAAAATAATGGTAGCTTAGGTACAAGTGACCATGACTTGATCACATTCATAATGTGCAAAAATATTGTGTCCAGACCAGGGATATACCTATTTGGTACTTTAAAAGGGCCAATTTCACAAAACAGAAAACAATTATGAGCCAAATCAGCTGGGAGGAAGAATTTAATTAGAAAAATATGAATGATAATTGGGAATTGTTTAAGAACACTTTACTAGATACCGCAAAAGCCACCATCCCACAGTTGAGAAAGAAGGTCACATTGGTTAAAAAAAACCTGGTTTAGAGGGGAAGTGAAGACAGCTATTCAATATACTGTATATATAACAAATGGAAGAAAGGGGAAATTGATAATAATGAATATACATCAGAAGCTAGGCATTGTAGAAAATTGATAAGGGAAGCAAAGGGACATAAAGAGACATATATGGCCAACAGAGTTAAGAACAATAAGAAGCACATTAGAAACAAAAAGAATCCTAACAATGGTACTGGTCCTTTACTAGATGGAAATAATAGAATCATAGGATTGTAGAACTGGAAAGGACCTCAAGAGGTCATCTAGTCCAGTCCCCTGCACTCATGGCAGGACTAAGTATTATCTAGACCATCCTTGACAGGTGTTTGTCTAACCTGCTCTTAAAAATCTCCAGTGATTGAGATTCCACATCTTCCCTGGGCAATTTATTCCACTGCTTAACCACCGTGACCATTAGGAAGTTTTTCTTAATGTTCAACCTAAACTGCCCTTGCTGAAATTTAATCCCATTGCTTCTTGTCCTATCCTCAGAGGTTAAGGAGAATGTTTTTTCTCCCTCCTCCTTGTAACAACCTTTTATATACTTGAAAACTGTAATCATGTTCCCTCTCAGCCTCCTCTTCTCCAAACTAAACAAACCCAATTTTTAAAATCTTCCCTCATAGGTCATGTTTTTTACACCTTTAATCATTTTTGTTGTTCTTCTCTGGACTTTCTCCAATTTTTCCACATCTTTCCTGAAATGTGGCACCCAGAACTGGACACAATACTCCAGCTGAGGCCTAATCAGTGCAGATGATGATATATGATAGAATTAATAATATGATATGCAATGATAGAATTAGTAATAATGCAGAAAAGGCACAAGTGTTCAATAAATATTTCTGTTCTGTATTTGGGCAAAAACAGATTATGTAGTCAAATCATATGGTAACCCGCTTTACAATACACTAGTATCTCAGGATGATGCTAAGCAGCAGCTACTAAAGTGAGACATTTTAAAATTAGCAGGTCCAGAAAACTTCATGCAAGAGTTTTAAAAGAGCTGGATGAGAAGCTCACTGGACCACTGATTTTCAATAAGTCTTGGAACACCTGGGAAGTTTCAGAAGACTGGAAGAAAACTAATGTTGTGCCACTATTTCAAAAGGATAAATGGGATTACTTGGATAATTACAAGACTGTCAGTAGACATCAATCTTGGCAAGATAATGGAGCAGGTAATACAGGACTTAATTAATAAAGAATTAAAGGAGGGTAATGTAATTAATGCCAATAAATTTGGGTTTATGGTAAATAGATCCTGTCAAATTCACTTGTTATTTTCTTTTGATGAGATTACAAGTTTGGTTGATAAAGGTAATAGTGTTGATGTAATATACTTACATTTCTGTAAGGCATTTGACTTGGTACCGCATGACATTTTGATTAAAAAACTAGGAAGAGATTAAATTAATGTGGCACACATTACATGGATTAAAGCCTGGATAACTGATAGGTCTTAAAATGTAATTGTAAAAAGGGAATCATCATCAAATGGGTGTGTTTCTAGTCGGGTCCTGCAGGGATCGGTTCTTGGCCCTAAGCTCTTTAACTTTTTTATTAATGACCTGGAAGAAAACATAAAATCATCACTGATAAAGTTTGCACATGTCACAAAAATTGAGGGAGTGGTAAATAATGAAGAGGACAGGTCACTGATACAGAGCAATCTGGATTGCTTGGTAAACTGGGCACAAGCAAACAATGTGTGTGTTAATATGGCGAAATGTAAATGTACACATCTAGGAACAGAGAATGCAGGCCATACTTACAGGGTGGGAGACTCTTTCCTGGGAAGCAGTGACTCTGACAAAGATTTGGGGGTCACAGTGGATAATCAATTGAACACGAACTCCTAGAGCAATGCTGTAGCCAAAAGGGCTAAGACAATCCTTGGATGGATTGCTCAACAGGAGTAGAGAGGTTATTATACCTCTATATTTGGCACTGGTGTGACTGCTGCTGGAATAATGTGTCCAGTTCTGGTGCCTGCAATTCAAGAAGAATGTCGTTAAACTGGAGAGGGTTCAGAGAAGAGCCACAAGAATGATTAGAAAATGTGCCTTACAGTGATAGACTCCAGGAGCTCAATCAACTTAGCTTATCAAAGAGAAGGTTAAGAGGTGACTTGATCAGTCTATAAGCACTTACATGGGGAACAAATATCACTGACAATTTTAAAATCAAGATTGGATGTTTTTCTGAAAGACCTGCTCTAGGAATTATTTTGGGGATGTTCTCTGGCCTGTGTTATACAGGAAGTCTGACTAGATGATCACAACGGTGCCTTCTGGTCTTGGAATCTATGAATAGCACTTCTCACCTGTAGATCTCAAAGGGATTTACACAGATGAGTAAGTGTCACTACCCCCATTTTACAGACAGGGAAACTGAGGCACAGATAGCAACTGTCCCAGGGTTACAGTCTGTGGCACAGCCAGGAAGGAAAAAAAAAGATCTCTTGCTTCTAACTCAGTGCCCTCTCCCCTAGATATGGGTCCTTCACCTCTTGTGCTTTAACCACTAACCCAACTAGACTTTTAAACAAACAAACAAACAAACCCATCCACTCAAGGAAATAAAAACAGCATTGCCAACTGTCCTGATTTTATTGCAAGTCTCACAGTCTTTGCTGTTATTCTTAAAGCCCCAGCTCCTGAAGCCCCGTGTGTCTATGAGAATCTTGGCTTTTATTTCAAAAACCAACTTTCTAGCCCTTGTGGCTGCAGAGAAAATCTAGAAAACGTGGCCCAGGGGAGCCCTAAAGGCTCAAAACCTGGAGGCAAATCAAAAATCCAAAAATGTATTTAAAAAAATCACACCATTTTAAAGCCAGTTTCATGATTTTCAGAGTTACGATTCTTCAGTGCTGTGGGCTGGTGCTCCTAAAAACCACAAACCAATGAGGATAAAGGAACACAGGGGGGCCGGGTCTCCTCTCACACTGGTTTCACAGCATTGTGACTCCAGTGAAGCTATTCCTGATTTACACCAGTTGCCTGGAGCGGGGAGAGGGATTTAGACCTTTGGTGAAGACAGGAAATGCACAGTCAGGTCAGAATTGAGTGTTGCTGGTGGAATGACCAGACTAGGGTGACCAGATAGCAAGTGTAAAAAATTGTGACACCTTTTTTTCCCCAGTGGGGATAGCTGCATATATAAGACAAAGCCCCTAATATTGGGATAGTCCCGATAATATTGGGACATGTGGTCACCCTAGACCAGACCTATCTTATCCTCTTAGACGCCTGGCAACTTCTGGAGAACTTTCTGCCTGTCGCTAATTACTCGGCTTTGCTGCATCTTGAGTGATTGGTTTTAATGAATGTAAATGACAGGAGATTAATCGGCTGTTCAAGAGCCTCCTGCTCCTCTCTGTAGGATCTCGCTATGCTCCATTCAGTACTGCATTCCACTATGGCCAGGCAGCAGGCTTATTGTTAATCTGTTAACATGCCAGCGCATAGGCTTAATGGAGGAGAGGGCAGAGGAGCTCCTGGGGAGCACTGAATTCCCCAGCGTTCTCTGGAGACGGCTGTGCTGTTCCACATGATGGGGTTTGGGTGGCTTCGCAGCCCTTTGCTGCTGGCGTTATTTGTTCACAGGATGTTGCAGAGCTCCCAGGAACCAGTCTGGCTAGGAGTCATGGATATCTGCAAGGAGCCTCCTATAACCTCTTTGCTGCTGCTCAGCTGCATGGGACTGCACTCAAAGGGTATTTGGCTCCGTAGACTAGCTACCCTGGGCAGGAACACTGAAGAGGTTAAATTCTTTATTTGCTATAATATATATATATAGGAACCTTGACCAAGGATTTCAAAAGTGCCTAGTGATTTTGAAAGTGCCCAGCCTGAGACACCTTAAAGGAACAACTTCAGGGCTGAGCACCTAGGTGCAGATTTTCACTGATGGAGCTAGAACTACAACCATTCACATCAGCCGAGGATCTGCCCGCTGCTATTTAAGGTGTCCCAAGTTCGGCAACTAAACATCAAGGTTCCCAAAATCACTTATCTCCTTTAAAAAGCTTGGCTGTTGGATCCCCCATCAAGGCAGGTATCCTGCCTCTACAATGAACAGTGCTTGATGCCTAAGAGGAATGTGTTGAACCACCCATAATATACCTGGCTAAATATACAGTGCTCTATGCATGGGCGTAAATTCCTTTCTGATCCTGTGTTGGTCAGCTGATGCCCTGGGGCATGAGATCTGATTACTCATTACCATAGAATAATAAAACCCTCCCTCTATTAAAAGAAAAAAAATCCAGCCTCAGTATTTCACTCAATAACCTCCTAGGGCAGCACGTTTTTCAGGTTGACCACTAGCTCCTGTGTGAAGCAATATTTCCTTTTATAATAAGAGGTGGTGTAACAAAGCCTATAGTTAAGGTTGCTTACACATGCCAATTATTTCTAGTTGTTTGTAACTTTCTCAGAGTTTCACCTCCCAACATTGACACTGGGCATGCCTGAGTATCTGAACAGGGTGGAGATTTCTGCTGAATAGATGGTGTCTCAGGTCTCCAGACCAATTTACTACACACCCTTGCCTCATCCACTGTCTAAAGGGTGAGCTGAGAGCCAAATGCAATGCTTGTTAAAGTCAATGGAAAGACTCCCACTGACTTCACTAGATTCTGGGTCAGGCCTGAAATGAAGCAGGGGTATGCACAAAGATAGTACATGATCATGTAATTAAAGGTTGTATCATAATTCAGACTCAAGAGGCAGAGTTAAGGCTGGGCAGGCCACCTTAACATCATTGCCTGACTTTTGAATGCTTCATTTTCCAACTTTAATAGTCTTTTCTTGCAGTATATTTGTATTGAATTTGTTTTACACATTTACCAGCTACTAAGTACATCTGGTGATGCTCTCCCCTTGCTCTTGTAGTATCAGTCAGGAATTAGCCGGGACTGATCATTTAGGACACAAACTGTTTCTGAATCCAAGCAAATCTTATTTCTGCAACTGGTCTTTACATACAAGACAACTAACTATACAGTTAATGTGCACAGATCTCAAAGCGCTTTAGAGTCATTAATGAATCCTCCTTGCAAAGAAGGGAAGGATGATCAGCCCCCCCACTCCCCGCTTTACAGAGAGATGGGAGGTGAAGTGTCCTTTGTGACATGTGTGTCTGTGGCTGAGCTAATAGGAGAACTCCAGACTCCCAGCTCTGTGCCTTAATCTCAAGAATATCATCAATAGTGAGTGGCCATCCAAGCATCGACCTCAGAGGGGGAATCAGATCTGGGCAAATCATAGGGTTTGCCTACATGGTGAGTTACTGAGCGGCAAGCTGGAATGTGACTCTACTGTGCACCAGCTAGCCACGTGGTAATGTCTCATGCGGACACTACAATGCAATCAAGTATCAGAGGGGTAGCCGTGTTAGTCTGGATCTGTAGAAGCGACAAAGGGTCCTGTGGCACCTTATAGACTAACAGAGGTATTGAAGCATAAGGGACATTTCCACTGCTTGCATCCGAAGAAGTGGGTATTCACCCACGAAAGCTTATGCTTCAATACCTCTGTTAGTCTATAAGGTGCCACAGGACCCTTTGTCGCTTCTACAATGCAATGACAGTCCTGGAGTGTGCTTTGGCTTGCTAAGTTCAGCCACACTCTGGGACTTGCAGTGCGCTGTAGCAGTGTCCACATGGGATGTTACTGCGTGGCGAGCGGGTGCGCTGTAGAATAACACCGTGGCTTGCCGGGCAGTAACTCGCCATGTGGACAAGCCCATAGGCAGGAGGATTCTAGCCAAACAAGCTCCAAGGAGTCTTCCTCTGCTGCTCCAGCTCCTGAAATGCTCCACTAGCAACACGCCCTCCTCTGCTAATGTGTGTGTCTTTGAGTAAACCACAAACGCTAGCTTCTCCTGTGTTTCTTCTTCTTCCTTGTGCACCTAGGGGACCAGCACTTCTGCCATGTGCACTAAACATCTGCTTTACTGTTCACTGAACACTGGGGTGCACAATCAAAATAATCATCCTATCGTGCATTTTATTTCACCCTGAAAGATCCCAGAGTGCTTTATCATCCGGACATTAATAAAATACTCATAATAAAACTCAGCATTTCTCTAGCCCGTTGCACATTGGAAGTGCCGAACAAATAGGAATCAATTAAACCTCACAGCACTCCCATCTGGCAGGGAGTCCAACGCCTACTAAAATGTGCCCACCTCTGGGGTGGAACATGGCAGCTGCTCTGCACCAGCAGCATTACAAAATAATTTTAGGTGGGGCAGTAATGGAATTCCATATCCAGCCGAAACTGCAGGGGAAGTCAGGGAGACAGGACGCGATCGCCAAGTTGGAATTTGCCCACTACACTAGCCCTCTTGTGAAATGAGTGAGGGGAGGGATAGCTCAGTGGTTTGAGCATTGGCCTGCTAAACCCAGAGTTGTGAGTTCAATCCTTGAGGGGGCCATTTAGGGATCTGGGGCAAAAATTGGGGATTGGTCCTGCTTTGAGCAGGGGGTTGGACTAAATGATCTCCTAAGGTCCCTTCCAACCCTGATATTCTATGATCTTTGATGAGTGGGTCAGAGCCTGGATTTTGACAGCACCCCTAGCAGCATAGCATCCCCTAGCACAATTACTGGGGCATTGGATTCAGCATTTGCTCCAAAGGGAACCGCAATGGTTCCTGAATCACGAACGCCACATCCCAGAGATCCCACAGGTTCTTCCAAGCACTGACCAGCTCTTTCCTTATTTTGCTTCCAGTCAGTAGCTGAGATTACAGCCAGAGCTTGAATGACTGCAGGTTGGTTATAAGCTTAAAGAGATGCTCACCTTCAGCACATTCAACAATTTACCCTGATCGATTTTATGAGTATTAGGGTAGTAGCAGCATCTTCTGTTCCTTTCCTCTGGATTGTTATAAATGTTGACAACTACCATAAAAATATATTAAAAAATAAATATCAGGCATAGTTATAATTCAAATTAATGTTTGCCTGATGCACCCTGATTCCCCACAGAAGGAGATGCTGAAGGTTATTAGCTAAATAAAATGAACATAAATCAAGTCTGTGTTTGGCCCTTTGCAAAATTTTTAATCTAGGGGAATGAGTGTAGTAGGGACTGAATGTTGCACTTAATAACCCAAACCCTTCAGAGTTACAGGCTGGATACAGAGCAGATAAAAGTCACTTTAAAGCAGGCTGCTGGTTTTTTATCCTTAAGAGAAAGAAGGGAATTTTCAAATGCACTTAAGTGACTTCAAGAAGCCTTAGTCCCATTTTCAAAAATGACGGAGGAATTTTGGAATTTCAAAAGCGACTGCGGATTTTTAAAGCTGTTTAGGTGTGCTGCACTCAGTGTCACAATGCCTAATGGATTTAGGAGCCTACATCTCATTTTTAAAGGGGGCTAGGCACTTAGGGGGTCTAAATTCCATTGACTGTCAGTGGAATTAGACTCCTAAGTGTTCCCTTTTGAAAAAGAACACAGCAACGCCTAAAGAATTTTAAATATCTGGGTGTTTGGGCCAGCTTTTTGGAGGTATTTCGGTACCTAAAAATCCAGAAAGTCACCTAGTGAGATTTTTTAAAGCACCTAAGGAGGTTAGGTGCCTTATTCCCATAGAAATTAAGGGGAGTTAGGTGCTTAACCTGCTTAGGTGTTTTTGAAAATCCCACTAGGTACTTATCTGCATCTTTGCGCATCTAGGCCCAGATCCTCAAATGTATTTAGGTGCCTAACTTCCATGGCTCTTAGGAGCCTACGTCTCACTGGAAGTCTATGGGATTTAGGTGCTTTTGAAAATTTTATTCAAAGTAGCCTGTTAAAGGAGCTTTCTACAGACATTTCAGTAAAAAGGGTAGCGTAGCCAGCAGTTAGAGCACTCCTGAGCTCTACTCCTGGATCTGCAGCCAACTCATTGTGTGAGCTTGCCCAGGGCACAGCTTCTCCAGGACAAATTCAGAAGTGGTGTAAATTATCCATCAGTAAATGGGTGAAAGTCTTAGTTGGCGTAATTTACATGCCAAATGACTGGGAGAAGGAGTGAGCATGTGGACTAGATTCTGCTCTCGGTTTCAGTGGGGTAAATCTCGAATAACTTCATTGACACCAACAATGCAACAGCCCCAGTGGCCTAATGGATAAAGCATTGGCCTCCTAAGCTGGGGATTGTGGGTTCAAGTCCCATCTGGGGTGAGCAGGATTTTAACTATAACAGGGCTAAAAAAAACCCACCTTGGTAAGTTAAGTGAGAATAGATCCATCAATGGTGATGGGCAGGGATGGTGTCCCTAGCCTCTATTTGCCAGAAGTTGGGAATGGCTCACTCTATGATTTTCTGTTCCTTCCTTTGGGGGCACCTGGCATTGGCCACTGTTGGAAGACTGGATAGGGGGCTTGGTCAGATCTTTGATCTGACCCAGGATGGCTGTTCTTATGTCTATTTACATAGATTCAACAGTTGCTGCACATTTACACCGTGTGACTGAGAGCAGAACTCAGCTGTGCGCATGCAGAAGGAGCTGCTTTGACTTACACATCCCCCCACCCTCCTCTTACCTTTTCTACTGTAGTCTTCTCTCCTGGACCCTCAGCCTGTCAATTACAATCAGGGTTGTCTAGACGAGAAAGCTGCACCAGTTTAACTTAAGATGTAAATTGAAACCAGATCAGTTAAACTGGTGCAAACCTCTGTCAGGTTGCCCTTATTAAATCAGCTTTATTTTGGTTTAGATTAAGTTTGATTGAGAATCAGTTAAGATAAATCCAAATCAGAACCTCTTAAATCAGAATAAGAGGATCCATAAAGGGATATGCATTGGGTTAACTAAACTGGTTTTAAAAAATCACATCTTGAATAAAAGTGGTGCAACTTTCTCATGTAGACAAGACCTTAAGACTTGCTCAGAATTCGTTACAACCACTCACTGCCCCCTACAGCTCACCACCATTCCTCAGACTCCAGCCCTCTGGCCTCCACTTCCCCTTTGTAAAATGGGGATGACAAATAATGAATTTCATTAATAATGATGGTGATGACAGCAACCTTACAGGAGTGTTGTGAAACTCAGTGTATGTGCTGGGCTCCTTGGCGGGATGGAGTTTATATCAGTGTCTGGTGCAATTATAGATAAGCCTATTACTGATCTTTATTCCACCTGAATCAGCAGGACCTGCTGGCCTGGTGCTCCCCCTCTGAGCCGAGAGTCTCTCAAGGGAAGCATTTTGTGTGCAAGGTTCTTCCCAATCCCAGTTGTGTATCACTGTGAGCCCCTCCAGCCCAGTGGGCTGCACACTGCAGGAATGTCTACATTGCAATTAAAAGCCCGCTGCTGGCCCGTGCCAGCTGACTCAGACTGCGAGACTGTTTCACTGCAGTGTAGACTTCCAGGCGAGGGCTGGAGGCCGGGCTCCAGGACCTTGTGAGGTGGGAGGGTCCCACAGCTCTGGCTGCGGCCCAAGCCTGAACATCTACATTGCAATTGAACAGCCTTGCAGCCTGAGTCAAGCCCGAGTTAGCTGGCATGAGCCAACCGCAGGTATCTAATTTGCAGTGTAGACATACCCTAAGTGCCCAAAGGCCTGGGACAGAACATGGCTGGAACAAGTAACCCCTCCCCACCACCCCAAACAATGGGTATAGTGCCCAGTGATTGGATAATTATTGTTATTGCCTTTATAGGGAGGTAAGTGGCTGGAAACTAGGAGGACCCTGAGGGAAAGGAGACAGCAGGAGGAGCAAGGCCTGAGATTTGTGAGGGGCACATGCACAGACTGGAGGCCAGCATGCCCTTCGTGAGGCAGGACTGTGAAGGGCATTTGGTTTGGAGGAGCATGTGTAGCCCTGGTTCTCCACTGCCTCCCACCTAGGGTCACCATTTGCTTTTGTGCCCAGGGGGCGTGAAACACGGCTGTTCTGATCAGGCAGCATTGTGCACACACGTTGCATGGGATGAACTGACCACCCGTGGCGCTGGGCACTGGGGTGTCACGCCCAATGGTCCTTCTTAGTGCAGAGAGAGAATACAGATACTAGCGGAATGGAGACAAGGAGGGGGCCTCAGTTTACTCACTCTGCAACTCGCACTGGTGAGTGGCTGCCATTTACCAGGGACTATTGGTAAATAGTAGTGGGGCTTTGGTGGGGCTTTGGTGGAGCTGGCGGTCTTCGCTTAGGTGCTAAAAGCATCATTGCTTAATCAGGCTGCTTGTGACACCTATTTTTCTCACCAGCCACTGAACCACACCCGCGCTGGTCTGACAGGATAGACGGGTGCTGGTAATCAGTAGGTGAAACTCTTCCCTTGGAGTCAGCATTGAACCAATGCCTCCGCATGGCACTAGGGGGCGCTGTGCTGGCAAAGGAATCATCTGTTGAGTGGGGCAAGGGCCCTTGTGGTCATTAAAGATACCATGGCACTCTCCAGAAGAGCAGGTGTGCTAACAACCCCTGTGTCCCAGACAAATTACTATAATTACATCCTGCCTACTTAAATTCCCCTGCGTTTTCACTTGGATAAGGGACTCATCTTCACTTCCTATCCTACATTGCTGGGTAGCATTGCCGTGAGCTTTTAAGGAGCTTTAACGTTCCACCCCAGAGATGGCTTTATTTTGTTGATACTGAAGTTGTCTTTATAATCCCCTGGGAGGGAGGCTGGAATGTTGTGAGGTTTAAATGTCTGAGAAGCATTTAGAGCTCTCTTGATCAAAGCTTCTAGAGAAGGGGGCAAATTATTACACTAATGGGGGCATTTAAAACTAGTGAGCAGAGCTCTAGAGAATGTAGTGTATGGAGCACTGTTCCCTCTAAGCTGCACGCGTGTGTGCGCGCACACAGATCCTAAACCCCGCGCACACGGCGAAACACCGCGTGCACAAAAATTTGCACAGAAGCACAACAATTTGCATAGAATATTTTTTTTGCGCACACAGCCTGTCAAAAATTTGCACAGAAGAAATTTTTTTGCGCACATGGCCTGTCAAAAATTAGAGGGAACATTGGTATGGAGTGATCTTGAACTGGGTGGAATAGGGATTGGATGGGACCTAAAAAGTCTTTTTTGTCTCTAGTTTCTATGATTCTTTCAGTGGAGAACTTGTGCATGTTGCTTTAAGATTAGCTTGCTTTTCCAGTAGCAGATTTCCAGAGGATTCTTGGAGAAACATCAAATCCTGCCGAATTCAGTTATTTTAAAGTACTGTAGCCTCATTCTGAGCAAAAGAAAATTGAGACTAAACTAAATTCCTTTCCCTTGGGAAGTATACAGGACAGCTGTGTGTATATATTTATGGGTGTATAGTATTGAGACTGTACAGGCTCTGGGGCAAAGACTGTATCTGCCTCAGTGTTTGCAAAGCAACTAGCATATTTTACTAGCACAATCTAAACAATCATAATAAGTACATGGGACACAGGTACCCGTGCATCACAGGATTGTTATGTTTTTCCTTATGCAAAGGACAAGCAGACTCCTACAGTTACAAACCCCTTCATTTCAGATCGAGAGAACAGCAAAACAAGAAAGAACAAAAGCCAAGTCTCCAAGGAAGAGCACAGTATGTATCACTCACACTCCTCTGTGACAGTCTGTGCTGAACGGAACACAAACCAGTTCCCCATGTCTGCAGACTGGATAGTCCTTAAAGATGTAAAGGTCAGCACACAGACAACGAAGGCATGAGAGCTACACAGCCAAACATGACAAAGCCAGGTGTTCAGCTGGGTGAGAGATTCAATGCTGCTTGTAAAGGAGACAAAAATATCACACTATATCCCATGAAGTGCTAGCACTACTGTAACACTGTGTAAGATACTATGGAGATGAGCACTCGAGATAACAATGAAATAGTCTCTATCCGACGCCTGCTTCCTAGAATAAGGTTTTCCCTTTGAATTACTTTGCAAACCAAATTGCATATTTAAAAGTCACGTTTGTGCCGACGACAGGCGGGGAGACTGCAGGCCCCAAACAGGGACAGCCTGGGCAGCGTCCGGACAAGCGTTCCCTACCCACGGTCCTGCCTCCATGTAGACTGTGCCTGGAGGGATCCCTGGAGTGGGGGACTGTGTCCTATTCACTCCGTGGTATCGCGACTGGGATTGTTAATGAGGGGGCCCACTTCGTGCCAATGGCAATGCAGGGGTGATGGTCCTAAGAGCTGGCCTCTAACCATCGACCTCATTGCCCAGATGCCACCATGCAGCTGTCACATGGTAACAACGTTTGGTCGTGCACTACAGGCTGGGGCTTGATGCAGTTGTCAGGCCTAGAGATGGCAGGCTCCCAGCAACACCACTTTCTTCCTGAGCTGCCCAGTCCTCCCTGAACTTTTCCTTGTGCCCCGCTGCCTTCTTCTCCAAATCTCAATGGCAGCTTTCCAGGGGCACGTCAGGAGAGCCCAGGGCCTACCCCATTCAGAATCAGACATAATATTAGCTGTGCCACATGGCAACAGTCTCCGCCTGCCTTGCGTGGGTCAGTTTCACACACCCGCTTTCAGAGGTCACCAGCCTCCACTGCCAATTCCTCCCTCTCTGATCCAAAGTGCAGCAATCCCTGGCAGGAGAGGGCTGACCAAAGGGAGCACATGCCAGTTTTGCTACTGCGCTAAGCCAGTGCAGCTATTTCAGCTGCCCTAATCTGATGGGGGCTCTACAGAGCAAGTGGGTTCTCTCGCTCAGTCCAAAAAGCCTCCCCTAGCATCTCATGATGAAAGCCTGGCACTAGCCAACAAGCCAGAGGGCCCAGAAGGGCGCAGCCAAGATCCTTTGAGTGATTAACATGCTGTCTAGGCTTAGACAGAACCTCTGCTGCTGGGGGAAGTTAGCTCTTGCACTCAGTGAGCGCATGATCTTTGGTGCTTAGGTGCTAATGTTCCAGCCTCTCCAAAGTTGCTTCCTGACAGAAAGGCACTTTTTTTTTGGCAACTTGCGAAGGAAGAATCCAGAACTGCCTTTGGGACATTATAGATTCAAACAGGAAATGTCTTTCATTTGAGTAACATGAGCCCCCCGCTCCCCCTGCCCCACACACTTTATTTTGGATCCTGGAACAATGAGGACTTTGGGAAATGAACGAACCCTTTGCTTTGCTTTCAATGATGTGAAAAAAATAATAATTCTCAAATTCTCCCTGGCAATCTTTCCTCTGAGCTAGTTCATGTGCTGGCCTCTGAGCTTCCTAGCTGTGCCTGCCATAGCCTACATCCTTCAGCCGTCTGCCCACAGACAACGTCATGGTCCCAAAGGACAGAACTACGGATATTTGCTGGGGCTGCTTAATCCTGGAGTCAGATCTGAGTCAGCAAAGGAACAGTAGCTCTACCATGCACTAAATGCACCCAAAGTTTAACTCCCCTAGACTTGACTGAAGTTACAGAATCTGGTCCAAAGTGTGAGGGTGTGTGTGACATATCTTGTGGGGCGTTGTGCAGGCTGCCAGCATGACCCAGCGGGCGAAGGAACCACACCAGGCCTGTCTTGTCCTGGGGAAGAGGGGTTAATGCTAAAAAGCACTGTTATTGCTGCATGATTTTACTCCTGGCAGGCGTTCAGCTGAGGCTCCTGCCAAAGCCGCTCTGACAATACCATGTACTTCCCTTTCTTCCATAAAAGTCAACCGGAACATGGTTCCTGCAGGGCTCGGGGCTCTGTCAGCACACACAGAACTTGGCACGCTGTGCCAGGGAGCTCTGTGCCCCTGGTCCTGGCGGGAGTGCAGAAACGAGGGGGCTGAGATTCCCCACCTGGGGCATGTGCAAATTCCAGGGATGCCTTATGTCGTGGTTAGACTTTTGCTGCGCTGAAACATCCCTTTGGAGAAGGGGAATTGTTAGCCCGTCCGGACTCTTGCCATGCTTGTTCCCTCAGTCAGCACCCTGCATCGGGTTAAGGTTGGGCTGACTGGCGCAAAGCCCAGCTCAGATATCGTGTCATGGTTTGGGAACGGCTCTGGGAAATGAGTTCTATTTCTGGCTCTGCCACTGACTCACAGCATGGCTTGAGGCAAGTCACATGTCCGTGGGCCTCAGTTTCCTCACCTGCAAATTGAGTGTGATGCCCACCTGGCTTGTGAGGCCAACGGCAGTAAGGTTGAGGGAGTAATTTGAGATCCTCAGAGGGAGGGCGCTGGAGAAGGACTAGGGAAGATGAGTAGATTAATGACTCTAGGTCTGAGCAGAGATGAACTTGTGTTAGTCGTAAAGAGCTCCATGTTTCATCATCACTCACACAGGCTTGTTATCCTTCAAATACTGGCTCAGATGTGTCCAGTGCTTTGATATTAGGTTGCTAACAGGGATACCAAGGCAATCGTGGGTGACCTGACACTCACAGACTTGGAAGGGAAGGAGGCTGGAGGGAGAAGACGAGGGAAACAGAGGCGGAGCAATGAATATGTTTTAATGTCAAGTCAGGAAACAGACTGCATCGACTTGACTTGACCAGAGTCTTGCACCAAGCGAGAATGTGAGCTAGAGGTTAGAATGGGGAGAGGATGGGACTGGGAGTCAGGGCTCCTGGGTTCCAGTCCCAGCTCTTGGAGGGGAGTGGGGTCTAGTGGTCAGAGTAGGGGGGACTGGGCATCAGGGCTCCTGGATTCTATTCCCAGCTCTAGGAGAGAGTGTTGTCCTGTGGTTAGAACAGGAGTCAGGACTCCTGGCTTCTTTTTCTGGATCTGCCACTGACTTATCCTGTACCTTTGAGGGAGTACTGGGGGGAGGGGGGTGTTGCTGCTTCAGTTTCCCCATCTGTCAGTTGACTGTAACAGGACTTACCCACCTGATAGGGAGAGTGTTGCAGGGCTTTAAGTAATGAATGCTAATAAGGGAGCAGTTGCCCCTTTTATATGTGGTTATTTTCATGTTATTTCTAAGCACTCGCTTGCAGGGTTTCTGAAGGAAAGTCCTGCACAAACCCACTTGCCTGTCTGTGTTTTCACCTCATGGCAGGGACGGTCCCGTACAGCCCAGAACAAAAACAACAGCTCCCTACTCACTATTTTGAAGAAAACGTGGGTGGGAGCACAGATGGCAGGGCCAGGTCTCTGTTGGGATGAAGATGTTAAAACCATTTCCCAGGCACTCAGATATGAGAGATGACCATATAAGTACACTGGTTAGATATGTTAGATATTAAATACAGGGTATGCATGCAGATAGACAGAGGGATAAGCATGCAGATAGATAGATAGAGAAGCTAAAGCTTTGGACTGACCTGAGTTTTAACAAATGGGAGCACAGTTATGTCCTGTCTACACTACAACTCTGAGGGAACGTCTGCACTACATCAGCGCAGCTGGACCAATGCAGCTGTCTGGTGAAGATGCGCTACGCTGACAGGAGAGCGCTCTCCCATCGGCATAATTACTCCACTTTGGTGAGAAGCGTACGCTATGTTGGTGGCAGAGCGTCTCCTGCCGACATAGCGCTGGTGTGGACAGCGCGGGGGGTGGGGTGGGTGGGCTTTTTCACACCCCTGAGTGACATAAGTTAGATCGACTTAACCAGTAGGGTAGATTTGCCCTTAATCATGTTGTAACTGGATCCTGCCACCGCTTAGTTATATTTGGGTACAGATGAACCTGTGGTCCCTTTACCAGGTTTCTACTGAGGGCTCAACGCCACTTTCAGGGGTCCATCTCTCTCCCATCCAATTACAGCTGGGGGCAGATAGGAAGTGAGGCTTCCACCCCCTTAGAGGGGTCTCTCTTAGGATGCAATCGCCACTTCACTGACTCCGGTTTGTTCCCAAAGCTGAGTGGGAATGATATGATGGTAAAATCTTACACTGAGTGGACTGTACCAATCACCACACCACAATCCCGAGTTGCATCAAAAGTATCTCGAAAGGGAGGAAAGTCAGTTTTTTTACATTAGATACGCACACGCGCACACACACACACACACACAGCGCCTCGGTAATTAACTTAATAGGTTTCTTACAGAATGCCCGTGTGAGTGATGTTCAACATATTCAAGTGTTGACAAGACAGCACTGAACTTAACGCCTACACAATGGGCAAAATCAGGCACTGAGCTCAGACACACCTTCATTGTCTGAAACTTGTAGTAAAACTACAAAATGGCATTGTGAAATAGCTGCCGTGCACTCGGGGCTGAAGCTCAGAGACTTCCATTCAGCTAATGCTTTAACCCTTCAGCTGCCAGGGCAGAGAAGATGCAGCAAAGTAAGTTTATTGGCTGCTGGGGAGATTGTAAATTATATGTGCAAAATACTCATGTAGCACACATATGCTCTGTCTCCCAGACTTACAAAAATACTAGAATATATATAAAGAGTGCATTTATAAACAGTGTAACAAGCGTTAATAAGGATTAATAGATGTCATAAGCATGTTACAGACATGAATAATATGTGTCATAGCTAGTTATAAGCCCATCAGTAGAAGGTGTTATAAAGATAGTTATAAACTACGGTTATGAGCAACCTATTGACTTGTTGGGCCATATAACAATATTTTAACCCTTTATTAACCATTTATATGTTTAGTAATCCTTTTAATGGGACAGAAGACTGCAAGAACATTAACATAAATGGTGATGTTCCAGGGTTTGCTTCTGTTCCTGTTGAATTCAATAGGAATTTTGCCATAGATTTAAATGGGGGCAGAATGGGCCCATGGACCCATTACTCTAGAACACGAATGTATATTTTTATAAAGGGAGTCAGTATAGGATTCCTCGCCTCCAGCATCTTCTCCAGTGCTTTGTCCAAAATGCTCCTAGCCACAGGCTTCCTTCCATCCATGCCCCATCTTTGTAAACCTCCCAGGCGGGAAATGTTCCTGATATTCAGCCAACTTTTCCCCCTGACTTTGGTTCCAGTTCAGCCCATTTAGGCCCATCCTTAAATCCATCCTTACTCAGTAAGGTACTTAGCACAAGGCTTAACTTTAGGTACATGTTTAAGTCCAATTGACTTCAATGAGACTTACGGGGGTGCGTAGGTGCTTTGTTGAAGGATGGTTTGTTGAATGCAAGGCTTTACTGTCATCTCATAACCCCGAATTATAGCTCCTTGTACCACTAATCCCCACAGCCAGGAGCCAATGTATGGGACAGCAGGCATCTGCTGCAGGGGACACCAGTCTCTCCTTTGGAGGCTATTTTATAATATGCCAGAGAAGGGTTCACTTGACAGAATTATCAGCAAGTACATAAGGAAATAATCTTTCACACCGCTCATGGTCGGCCTCTGGAAATCGCCACATTAGGTCAGGTTTAAATGCTGTGGCTAGCTTCTACAAAGACTAGGTGGTTTTATAATCAATAGCATTGTTTAATCTAGGGGACATTGTGTTTAATATTTGGGGCAGAAGTTAATCCCTACCAGGACCAGGGAGCAATTCTGTGTCCCCACAGCCCCATGTAGAGCACTGCTTTTAAGCACTGGCCATTGCAATAGAGCAGATGAATGACAGGTTGTTTTTGTTTTTGAAACATCAGAATAGAGGCGATGGCTGCTTTCAAAGGGCAAGGAGACACTCTTGGTCACAATTACTTTAATTTCAAGTCAAGAGAACAACAAAACAAGGAAGAACAAAAGTAAGGTCTCAAAGGAAAAGCACAGTGTGTGTATGTGTTTTCTGTGACAGTCTGCACTGAATTGAATGCAATATGGCTGTCTGCCTCTCCAGACAGGAGAGTCCTTAGAAATTTAAAGGTGCAGTTCACATAAAACAAAGACACGAGGTTTACATAGCTAAACACACCACAGAGCACGTAAAGCACTACATTTGAAATAGAAGAGATGCATTATGGGTTGAGAGAGATTTTTTTTTGGCCTTCCTTTGAAGCATCAAGTTTTGGCCATTATAGGAAGTAGGACAACACAACAGGATTGATGAATTGACGGTTTGATGATCATCCAGTGTGGCAAATTTTAGATCCTCACCAAGCTTGGCAGGATGGGGAAAATGTCTCATGTCAGAAACATCATTGGGCTCCCTCCCTTTCATTATCACTAAGAGATCATCTCCAGCAGGCTCCAGGGACAACTTTCAGCAGATACTGGGGACGCTTCATGCACCTTGCAGCAATTTCCAGAGTGGGCAATGGAAACTGGAAACGTATCGGCCTTTGAACTGTATCAGTAGGGGATAAGAAGGGCAGGTCACACACCCTGACACCAGGACTTTCTGCAGCCACACAGCAAATCTCAGGGCCCTAGCGAGGCCGTAACGAAATGTCCCATGTTTGGTTGGCCAAACAGACTCCCAGAGTTGCAGGACTCAGAAAGAGAAGGCTCTGAACGCACGTTTCTCGGAAGGAGACGCAGGGAAACCTGTCTTGATAGAGGTGTCTTGCAGCACAGGGTGGAGGAGATGTGCGCTCCCTCCATTTAGGGATGGTGTGAGAGTCAGGGAAGTTGCCTAATGGGGGAGGGGGGGCTCCTGTACAGGTTTTGCTGGATTGGAAAAGCACTTCCCAGTCAGCTGGGACCTGCATTATACAATTCATGGAGTAACCGAGAATGCTGTCATAATTATGCTAATGAGCTCAGAAACCTGTCAGCTCACTCTGCTTCCCTGCAAAGGCTCCCCTCCCCTCCCCTCGCTGGGCGCTGCCACCGTGCCTCACAATGGCTGGCCTCCTGTTACAGCTGTCAGTCTCTCCACAGCTGCACCCTTTCACCATCACTCAGAGACCATCTCTCTCCAGCAGGCTCTGGGGAAAACTCTGTCCGCGGGTGCTGGCGACGCTTCACCCACCTTGCAGCAATCTCCAGGGCAGGTGGTGCTCCCGTTCCAAACACATCACGTCAACTGGAAACGTTTCAGCCTTTGAATTGTATCAACAGGGGGCTGGTTACACACCCTGACACCAGCAGGTTCAGGCACTTCTGTTCTTTGCTTCCAAGCACTTTTCCTTTTCCCTGCCCCCACGTGCATTGGAAGAATGATGGATAATGCGCACCGTTGCTCTCCTTACTGGCAATGCTTTGCACTTGTATAGAAGGTGCCTTTAATCCAAGCATTTCAAAGTACTTTGCAAATAGGAGCCATGCCTTGCAGCAACCCTGGGACACGGGGAGCTAATAGTATCCCCATTTTCCAGATGGACAAACTGAGCTGCAGGTGGCTTGAGTTTGGAGCAGAACTCAGGAGTCCTGGTGCACGTCTTGCTCCAACCGCTAAACACACTTCCACCTTCCCTGTTAGCAGGGGGACAATTATGACAGCGTACTGTTTGTTTTATGCTGACAATATGCTTGGTGACGCACAGGCCGCAAAATATGGCTAGTCCCTACCTGTAGAGCCTACAGTCTAAGCAAGAATGCTCCAATCTAAGCCAGAGCTGGGCAACCGGGGAAGAGAGCTGTTTATCGCAGATGGAGCTTGGGTTGCAGATCACTGAATTCACGGGGCTATGGTGCCATGGAATTATGGATTTAGCTCTGTATTGTTAGGGAATTAAAGGTTTACCTGAGTGTTAGGGCTAGAGGCTTGGAGGAGTTTTACACGCACATTAGATTTATAGCTGGAAGAAATTTTAACACAGCCTGATTTTCCCTGCCAAGTGGGATTTCAGCAGAGGCCTGCATGGTGACTCCATCTGATATGTGTGCAGGCTGAATGATTCTATGAATCGGGGACTCTCCCTGTGCAGAGGCTGGAACTATAAAATATATATTTCTGGATGGAACAGAGCTAAACAAATTTCAACCTCGATCCTCCCAACGTTTAAGGGGCTTGTACAGATTTGATTCCATTCTGTATCGATTCCTATACCATGCTCATCACCACAGTATCTGAGGCCAGGATCTGGCCTATGTCCCAGTTAATATGTGACATGTGTTTGTATTAATGTGACTGTTGGTATTTGGAAATGTTCTAGTGAGGAGCATTTGAAATTAACCCAGCGTGTGTAGGAAGCCAGCCTGCAGCTCTAGCGCCTAGGGAGACGAACCCGGCCTCCTGCCAAGCTAACCCCATCGTCAACGTCCTTGCTTTACACTGGGTAATTGATAAAATTGTCTTTACACCAAGGCTGCCCTTTTGCCCTTGTTAGCGTCTCTCCCATCAGAAATGAAGCACAGAGGCTTCAAGGAAGCCATGAGATGAAGGGAAGGCGTGTGAAAATAAGCAGGACCTCTCCGACTGATGAGCGTTTCAAAGCTTGAAATATTTCAGAGGCTAAAATTGAGCCCGAGTTCCCCGGTGACATCTCAGCCCTGTGTCCACAAGGCTTAAATTCAGCCCTTAATCTTAGCAGAGATGAGTTTGGAGGAGGTACCCTGCTACCCTGTTAAAAATTAGACTCCTGCACCTGCCAGGCGTTGCACCTGGAAATGCGGCTGCTCAGTGAACACAGTCAGATGTGCCTCTGTCACCACTGAGAATGTCGGTGCTTTGCAGGGCACACACCTGGCCTGCTGGGGGAGCAATTTCCCCAAAGCCCCGAGCTGTGTGAGGGGGACTGAAATGGGTAAGAGACGGACTAGTGGAGTCAGAGATTGGGCACCTGGATGGAACTCACCAAGCAATCGGGGGATTAGATCACACTCTCTTCATGACCCGTTGCATGCCTTTTAAAACATCTGCCAACGAAGCAGGGCGCCGATACGTGTGGGCCCACGGTAAAGTAACGCCCCAAGGCTGCTGGGTGACTCAGCCACATGCTCGGGAGCGCACAGCCCCTTCCAGCGGTACAGTACAAGCTCCCGATTCCAGTGGGACAAGGGGCAGAGTTATGCAACATCTCTCTGGCTACGTGGAGGACGAACGCTGTTGGAACAGACTCGCCCGGGATGAGTTTTGGCAGCTAGCTACCAGCGGATGTTGACGGCCCTGCCCTGATGGAGCTGAGCTATACGCCCTCTGTTGGCTAGGCCCTGCCTGTGCCACCTCACACTTCCAAGAGCGGCCAATCTGGCTTCATGTGCCACTTGACCCAAGCGGCAAAGTCTGGATCTGGATCTTGCACACTGTAATAGTCAGGGCGGTTTGGCTCTAAAGCTGCCCATTAGCCAGATAAGGCTGTCTGGGAAATCTGGAAGCAGGTCTGAGTTCCCGAGTGCACTTGTAAAGCTGAGGGGTAGTTAGCACTGGGCAAAGAAAGAGGATAGCCTTGAAGAGCAATCGCGCTCAGACTGAGCTGGGAGCAGGAGCAGGCCTTAGCAATACAAGAATCCCTCTGGGGTGTAAGACAACAGCCAGAACACTGCAGACATCTGGGGGAGGGGCATGGGGAATCTGGCTAAGGCCACCCTAGCAACCTCCTAGTCTTACCAAGTGAGCTGGAGAGAGGAAGGACGCTGTGGTTAAGGCGCTGGCTTGGGACTCAGTGTCACTTCTTGGTTCTGCTACAGACTCCCTACCAGTCACTTAGCCTCTCTGTGTCATGGTTCCCCGTCTGTACAATGGAGCTAGCAATGCTCCCTTGGTTTGTCTTGTATCTAGTCTGTAAGCGCTTTGGGGCAGGGACTGTTTCTTACTATGTGCATGTCACAGCACCAAGCACAATGGGGCCCTAATCTTGCTAGGGCTGCTGGAATACAAATAACCATTATTACCATTTGCATCCATTATTACAGCATTGCAGTCACCCCAAAAGGACCCAGTCAGATCAGGGCCTCATTGCGCTGTGTGTTATATGCACATGGAGTAAATAACGCTGTATGCCCCAGAGAGATTTCGATACCCAGTCTGTAGCACCAGAAGGAGGGGCCAATGTACTCTATAAAGACATGGACTTTGACTTGAAGAGCTCACAAGCTAGCTCCGGTTATCTAAATCTTGATTGCACCGTTACAGGGTTCTTTAACGTCCATGCACGATTCCAATGCAGTAAAATGCTGCAGAGCTCAGCTGACCTCCTTCGGGAGGATGAAGGGCCGAAGCCGACTCTGAGCCAGGATGAGAATCCCATACCTCCCAGCAGCCTGGGTGTTTTCAAGCCATCCCTAAGCCACCTCCTCCACCACCTTTCCAGCTTTTCTGTGCGCTCCCTGCCCAGCAGCGTGGGCTGCTGTTGGGTGGGAGCTCGGAAAAGCTGAATGAAATGGGGATGGCGTATTAATGAGGAGGGATCAGGGCAGGCCAGACCCAGACCGCAGGGCACTGAAAGGGAGCAGGAGGGTGAGCAGGGCTAGGTGCGGACAATGCGGTTCAGGGCGGCTGAGCGCCTGATGTGACCTGTGGGGGAAGGAGCTCGGGAGCCAGTGCTGGGCTCGGTTTTACGCAGCACTGCCGTCATCGAGGTGGGGATAATCAGACTTAAGCAGCAGCGGTCACCGTCTAATAAGGTTCAGAGTAAACACGGGGGTTATTATTAAAGGGAGTAAGATGACCCCATCTGGTGACCAGGTGGTGCCCTTAGCGTGCCGTGGGATGGGCTTGGCATTCTCCACAGGGCCCTCTGTTTCCTTCTTAAGGCAGTCTAACCTTTTCCATGCCTTTCTGACTCACAGGGCACACCGAGTGGGCAGAAGCTTTTCTTAATGAGTGACACACAGTTGTTGGTCAGGGTAGTGGGGTTGAGCGGTTAGAACAGGGGACTCAGGACTCCTGGCTTCTATTCTTCATAGCAGTAACGCTTAGCTGGTATAGAAGGCTTTCAGTGCTGTTGTAGCTGTGTCAGTCCCAGGATATTAGACAGACAAGGGAGGGGGAAATAATATCTTTTATTGGACCAACTTCTGTTGGTGAGAGGGACAAGCTTTTGCGCTTTCAGGTCAGAAGAAGAGCTCTGTGCAAGCTTGAAAGCTTGTCTCTCTCACCAAAAGAAGTTGGTTCAATACAAGATATTACCTCCCCCACCTTGTCTCTCTAACAGAGGGCCTTCCGTCCATTGAGCTCAAAAGACTTTATCTCCATTTTTGCAAATTTGCAAACTGAAGCACAGACCAAACAAGCTCGCCCAGCAGACTGGTTGCAGCGCTGGAATTAGAATCCAGGAGTCCACTGCCCCAGTCTCTGTTCCGCTGATTGGCTGCACAACCTGGGAAAATCATTCCACTTCCCTGGGCCTCAGTTTCCCTGTCCATGGGGCAGGGGGGAGATTTGCCCCTCAGGGGTGTGAATCATCAAGCACTTCCATCTCTCATGATGGACAGGCACCGGTGAGGTGCAAAGTAGGATGATGATGATTATTAATAACTCAGCTAGTTCGTGCTCCAGTTTCTTTAGAGATCTTGAAGGAATGCCACCTGGGCCTAGTGATTTACTGCAGCTTAATTACTCCAGGCATTTCATCATCCACTTCTTGTTTTTGATGTCTGTGTGTCTGACAGTGCCTCACCTTCATGACTAAGGGAGCCAGGAAAACTATAAGAAAGAAAGGGAGGGAGGGAAAAGGAGCCGTGTAGCCAGGTGTTGGGATTACCCCACGGCTTAAATCTGGAAGTTCAAGTAGGAGTCCGCACGCTTCTCATGATGGGAGATTGGGTCCACTGGAGTGGGGGGAGTGTCCCCGTATTCAGGGGATAGTTAATTGAACAACAATCCTGTGCATAGCAGGTTTAAGTATGAAACGAGGGAGTGGGGTCAGAGGTTAGAGCAGGGGACTTAGGAGACAAAACTCCTATGTTATCATGATTATTGTTTAGTATTTTGAATGACACAAACCACCGGTTCCTCGGGCATTTTGCGGCATTCTCACGGATAGATAAGCAGGCTTTTTAATTTTGTTGCAGACGTTTTTCCAGCCAGTTATTTCTCTCCAGTTTCTAATGGGGCGGGCTCCCGCATCTCCTGCAGGGCCTGACTGATTTGCCTTGGATTTGAAGGGTCTGGCCCATGGCTAATTGAAGTAGGTGGAAGGATCCCCATTGACTTCAGCGGGCTTTAGATCAGACCCCGAGAGGCCGGTAAAACTCACTTTGCCTTTGCAAAGTGGCAAGTTTTTTTCTCCGATACAAATATTTGATGTGGGCCATTCACACCTTCGGGATATAGTGATCACTCAGATACAATGATCAAATCAGGGCTTGCCAGATGGAGCTGGTAATAGGATTCCAGACAGGAGTACCCGGTCTTAGTCTTCTTGAGGGAGGCCAAGGTTAAGGAGTCAGAAGTGGAAACAAAGGGCCAAACTCAAAAGGCGACGGATGTGTACTGGGCAGGTTACATGTCAGTAACAGGGTATAATCTGAACAGTCAGGGGTCAGGAGAAGATACAAATCCTGCCACTTCAGAGCCCCTGTATATATCCATTCTCAATTCAGCCCAAATCTCCTGGGGAAAGGATACTGAAAATGCTACGATCTGTTGCACCAGAATCAACTTTGCTTGGGTGAAATCACGGAAGATGGATGGGCAGAGAGCTGGCAAAGAGATTAGCGCTGAAATAACAGAGGTTTAGGCGAGAGGGGAGGTATCATGGGACAGGGGAAGTGGGAGGGAGGCAAAGAATGGGATTATGTTTAAGAACCAATCAAGGTGGAAGCCAGAAAATAACAGGCCAGAGATGCAAGTTATGTGAAATCCTGCAGACAGAGGTGTAGGATGTGACCCGTAGGGCACCTGGAGAAAGAGGAGCTGATAATGTTACTCAGCAAGCCCCCACAAAGGGTAAATACTGCTGGATTTTTCTGAGAAGATAATGCCAGGAGCAGCCAGGGTGAAGCAGCGGACATAATCTTCCTGGATTTCAAAAAGGCATTTAACACAGTACATTGCAGTAGACTGATGTGCAAGGTTAATATACAGAGCATGGAAAGCGCATCCTTAAATGGATAAGGAGCTGGTTAGGTGGATATTGTAAATCTATCCACCGCGGTACTTAAAGGGCCCCTGTCTCCATAGTATCTGAGCAATGATCTCACCATCATTAATATACTTATCTCTACAATGCAAGGTCGTGCTTGGGAAACTGAGGCACAGAGCCAGATTTTCAAGTGCTCAGCCCCTGCAATTAGGGTGATTTTCAAAAGAACCGAGCAGTCTGGGTTCATGTTGGGAGCTGGGCTCTTTTGCAAAGCTGGCCCCAATTGTGGGTGCTGAGCACTTGAAAATCTGGCTTTATACAGCTCCGTGCCTCAGTTTCCCAACCTTCCCTACCTCAAACAGGCATTGTGAAGGTAAGTACATTAATGACGGTGAGATCCGTGCTCAGGTGACTTGGCCAAGGTTAGGCCAAGGTTTGGACCTCTTTGTAAGAGAGAGATCCTCTCAAAGACTCCTCTCCCCGTCCCAATCCCCCTTTCCAGACTCCAGGGAGTACAGTACAAGCAATGGCTCAAAGTGCAAATAAAATAGAGGGGGAAAGATCAAGAGATGGCTGCTTACGGAACTATATCTAGCTGTGCAAGGTACTGATATGGCCCCATTACCACAGTCTCAGAGCACCTCACAAACTTTAACATTTTTATATTCACACTCCCTGTGTAGCTGGGCAGTGCTATTAACCCCATTATACAGGCGGGAACTGAGGCAAACAGAGACTAAGTGACTTGTCCAAGGTCACACAGAACATCTGTGGCAGAGCAGAGTATTAAATCCAGGTCTTCCAAGACCTAGGCTAGTACCCTAATCACTGGACCATTCTTCCTTTATATAGTCTAATGGCTTCAAAGTCCTATCTCTGCATCAGTCAGTGTGAGCAGGGGGCAGCAGACGCTTCAGTGATCACATTCAGCAGAGGAGATCCAGGAATACTTGAAGTATGGTCAGAAAAGTGACAAGTAGAACTGGTCAGAAACTGAATGTCAAAAATGTTTTTCAAGCGGGAATAAAAAGGCTTTTTATAGGGAACAAACATTTCTGCAAAAAGTTTTCCTTTCCTCGTGTTTCCATTTTTGGGGGCAAAATGAATCAGCGCAAATATTTTCATTTCATTTGGAATAGAATATTTGCTCTGCTTTGAAAGATCAAAAACATTCTCTGAAATATTTCCAATGCAAATTTTATTTTCCACAGAAAATACTTCGCATTTTGCAACCACCCCTAGCGACAATAAAGTGGCACCTCCTTGTTCCTCTGTTTCTTGAAGTCAGATCTACATACCCTACTGACCAAAGCAAAATTTCACCCTGGTTAGTCCTGCAGCTATCGGAGAAGGAGCTGGATTGTAGTCGGGCTCCAGCATAGCCTAAATTCTAACTGCAGGATCTTTATTACTGGTGTCAACCTAAGAGACTGGAGCACCTTAGTGACTTTACCCACTAATAAATGATGCAGTTAGCTATGCTAAGATTAAGTTTGATTTTAATAATCATTCTTAGTTCCGATATAGCAATTTTCATCCATACATCTTTGGTGTGTTAAAAATGTGGGTGAGTGACATTATTCGCAGGATACAGGTGGGGAAACTGAGACACTGAAAAGCTTCTTGCCCGTGCAGCCAATTGGTAGCAGTACTGAGATTAGAACCCAAATCTCCAGCCCCACCCTCTTCCTCTTCCTCCTCTTCCCCCTGGTAATCATTGCCTGTCCCCATGTGGGTGCCAGATACATAGCTCTGTGCTGCAGAATGGGAGCACACTGTGTTAGCAGGGTGCATTGCCAGCGGCCTCGAAACACCAGTATGCTGCTGTGTCTGTTTGCTGGCGTGTTCATATCACTAAATGTTGGGAGGCTTTTGGCGTCTCCAGCGCAGATGCTGCTGCGAGAGAGGCCCCCTCATCCCACAGAGCGGCTCCACCGGCTAATTAGACATTCGGAACGTTAAATAAAGTATGGCAGTTTCACACTTCCAAACGGGAACAGTGATGCAGGCATCATCTGCTGATCTCCAGCTACTCGAGGGGAGCGGAGACTGCGCACTGTGGGGTTACTGGAGCTCGGCTACTGACGGGGGGGACGCAGAGAGGAGACTGTGTAATGGCTGGGTCCTTCAGTTGGGGTCTGCAGGCAGGAGTCGAGGGGATGCTGCTCTTTGTTTGTCATCGTTTGGAAAGCTCATCTGACACCTTCCATTAACTCTCCAGCAGAGCCAGGCGGGGGGCAGTAGAAAAGACAATTTAATCTGCTTTACAGCATGCCAGAGTCAGGAAAAAGCAGACTCCATTCCTGCACCACACACACCGCTCTCCTCCCAGACACAGTCCACGCAAAACTCTGCAAAGAGCCAGCACAACCGGGTACGGGGGGCCAGGACGACAAAGCAATCAATGTCCATAAAAAATGTATTTCCCTGTGTGTCTTTGGCCTGGTGCAGCCCCTTCTGCTCACTGCTCTGTTTATACATGATAGACAACTAATTAACATCCAAGCCTCTTGAAAGGTCTTTTCAGAGGTAATGTACTGACAGATTATGTCAGTAAGGAGCACTGATTTGTCTAAGCAGTGATCACATTGTTTCAGACTGAATGAGGTGAATATTAAACTGCTTTAAATGCATTCTTCATAAAGCACTAATTACATACTCCCGGGGGAGAACGGGCAAGGAATACTAAACAGCAGAAAAGTCAACAGAGTTCTTTTTATAGTATGTTGCTGGGTTCTGTGTTTTTCTGTCTTTCTTTCTCTCTCTCTCATTTTTTTTTTTACAGTAAAATCACAGCACGCTGAAGAATACACATTTATAGCACAATGGTTCACATCTAATTATATGGCAATCATTAGTTTTAAGCTGGGTGTATTATATTTTCTTTCATATAGTGTGCCCCTGGCATTTCTCAACATCGAATGCTTCCAATGGCAGAATTCTACTCCCCCCGCCCTTTAACAAATGATTTTTTTCATCACTACAGTTTGCTTATTGTCTTTTTTTAAATCAGATTTAAATTGGCAGGAATAAAGGGGGGGGGGGCAATCTGTTTAATCAAAATAGAACTCTACTCCTTTCCTCCTAGACCTGTGCACTTTATTATTAACTAGCTGACTGTATTGGGTTTTTAAATCACAGAAAGAGAAAGAATGGTCCATTAATGAATTCCAGCAGATCCTGCTGAACTCCTGGTTTGGTTTGCACAGCGATCCCAAAAAGATGAAAGAATTTACTACGCTGGTTGGTGTGTTTTTTTTAATAGCACAACTTGGGGATCAAAGTAACCACAAGTCAGATGCTCAAGGAAAATAAAGCATGGAAATTCTATAATCAAAATGAGATCAAAAGAAGTAGAGTGTGGCGGTGCCAACCATCTCTGCTCCTGCCAGCATTTTCTAGGAATCTGATCACTAGCTTATGGTAAAATCATAGAACCCCAGAGAAGTTGGAGGTGGAGAAGCATTAAGTCATCTAATCTGTTCCCTTAGCCAAAGCAGCCCTTTTTCCCTACTGTGTATCATCCAGTCCAGCTGTACATGACACAGGCAGTGGGTGTTACATCACTTCTCTAGAGATAAGTGTTCCACAGTCTCATAGGTTTTACTAGTAGGCAGTTTCCCCCCAGTATTCAACCTCTATTTTCTTGGGTTGATTTCCTCCAGCCAATGCTAGTGACAATCCCTGCACATTCCCATACAGATCCTAGATTTACACCTTTAAATACCCATGGACAATCGAAAAAGAAGTGGATAAAATCATGGAGGATAGGTCCATCAATGGCTCTTAGCCAAGATGCTCAGTGATGCAACCCCATGCTTGGGGAGACCCTACACCTCTGACTTCCAGAAGCCAGAGTGGAAGACGGGTGGATCACTCCGTAATTGTCCTGTTCTGTACATTCTCCCAGACGTTCTGGTTTGGGTCACTATTGGAGATATGATATTAGGCAAGATAGACCATTGGTCTGACCCAGTACGGCAGCGCTTATGTTCTTAATCATCATGTCGACCCAGTGCCAGCGGACATCCGGCCGAGCTGTACATATTTACAGGAGCTCCTTTCGGCCCTGATTCAGCACGGTATTTACATAGATTTCAGTGTGACTGCTCTTGTGCTATTCAGGCATGTTATTAAGTGCCCTGCTGAATTAGGTGTAATATAATATGGCCAGGAATCTTTTCTCCTATAAATCAGTTGTTCATGATTAAAGGCTGGCTCCCAATATGGAAAATGTAAAATTTTCCAAATGACACACAAAGATTTAGTCCCTCCTGCTGATTTACTAAACATTAAATAATAATACGATTGGGAGTTATATAGAGCTTGTTAATCTCCATTGTATGGCGATGCAGAGAAAAGCTAAGCAGCTGCAGAGGAATTCTGTAGCAGAACCCAAGCTTCCTGACGCCCAGTCCTTGTCTGTAACCACTACACCATGCTGCCACCTATGACTGTGTGTGCTATCAGCCAGCATTCCAGGCACCCTGTCATTGCTATGTGAGCAGGTCACTGTATATGGCATGGGCTGTACCAAGTTGATAGAGTCCTTGTTTTTGCTCACTAACATTCTTGGCTCAGCTACTGAACCATGGCAAAGGAAAATGTTGGTAAAATAACCCATTTGCTGCCATTCTTATGGTCCCAGAAGGCATGCCCCCTCGGGGCTCTGCTGCCGCCCAGGCTGCGGGGATGGCAGTTGTGGGGATCGTAGTGCAGCCGAGCATGTTCCCCAGTACAAAATCCATCATGTAGCTACAGTGACAATGTCTAATGCCCCCTCTCCCTGCTCACCTTGCTGCAACAAGCCTTTGGTTTCAGCGCTGGTGGTAGAAATGGATTTGCAGGCTTCGCACCCATTACCAGCCCTTAATATTCATGAGGCTGCTTTGGGAAATGCGTTAGGTTGTAATAAGGTCTGAAAACAACCCTCGGGGGACACGGTTTTGTGATGTTAAGACAACACGGGATCAAGCTCCCATGATAATTACGAGATGGAAAAGTGCACTTATCCATGACAACGGAGAAGAGCAGAGGTTGAACAGCAGCAGAAGTGCCGCCATTCTGTTCAGCCAGATGATTAGGGTCTCGGACTCGCCGTCAAGGAGAGTTTTGGTGAGTGTGATAACATCATCTCAATTAGAATAAGGTCTGGTATTAAAATAAGGCCTCCCTGTTCCTCCCAAAGGTCGTGAAAAGAGACTGCTATTATTATGATTATTGATTTATTTGATGGTAGCACGTAGGGCCATAAACCAGGGCCCCATTGTGCTAGGGTGCTGGACAAACAAACAGCCCTGCGCTGAAGACCTTGCAATCTAAGTATAAGGCAAACATGTTTTTACAGGGGTATTCTGGCTCTCTACAGTTCCAGATAAGGGGGAAAATCCTGGCCCCACTGAAATCAGTGGCAAAACTCCCATTGATTTCAGTGGGGCCAGGAATTCACCCTTCCATGTTGGGCTGATGTTCAGTGTGGGGCACATTTTGGGCTGAGGGTCCCATCCAAGAGTTCTTTCCGTCTGCCTACTCTCTCTGTATTTCAAAGGGACCTCTACATGGACACCTACAAAGACTTGACCTATGGGAAAGATGCATGAAGCAAAGGGCAATTTCACTGCTTCCCGTACTGTCAAACCACTCCGCCGGCTCATCTGTTCACTTCAGCATCCAATGTCTTGGCTTGAAGAACGTCCCTGCTCCCACCCCAGCCCCTGGATCTGGCTCCCACACACTGGGGTAAATTAGGAGCAACTCCATTGACACAAGTGGAGTTAAACTGGGTCACAAGAGCAGAACCAGGTCCTCTACCCCAGCTTTGCTCCCTTTCTCCTGTTCCCTCCATACATAATGCACTGATCTTCTCTTGACCATTCACCACTGCTAGGGTGGGGGTGGGGGTCTCCTCTACACCACCAGCTGCCTAGAACAGCCTCCCTGCATCCCTTTGACTCAACAGCTCCATCTCTCATTTCATGTCACAGCTGAAGACATCCCTTTTCTCCGCTCTGCACCTCAAATTCTCTCCCCTCTATTTTAGCTCTGTACCATGCTTTGACATACACGTTTTATCAACGAAGTTCTATGAAATGGGGTCCCATTGTTTTGCACCAGCCTCATTCCTAATGGGTAATTCTCTCCTGTTCGTCTAGAGAGTGCAGCTGTACATGTCTGTATTGTATCATATTAATGTGAGCATTAGCATGCGGGTAATTAACCATTGGATCAACTTATCTAGGGATGTGCTGGATGTGCCATCATTTGGAGATCAAGAAGAGCTGTCTTTATAAAAAATTTGCTTTAGCTCAACCCCAGCCTATTGGGCTAGATGCAGGAATTGCTGGGTGAGTTGCTCTGGCCTGTGCTATGTAGAAGGACTAGACTAGACTAGACTACAAGGATCACAGTGGACCCTTCTGGCCTTAAAATCTATGCCTCTACAATACAATCTCACGTCCACTCTGAAAAGGACTGCCCGCCCCCTAGTGGGCAAGCATGGCTTTGAAATTGTGTGTGCTTGGAGAGGCCATGCTTGCAGTCCATTAGCAGGAAGAGTCCCCCTTCCTCGTGTCCATTTTTGGGGTTCTCATGCAGCAGGCGTTGGGCTTGGCTCTCCACTCCATTACACTGGTTTTCCCTTCCCTTCAATGGACCCAGGCTGTATTATCACTGCCCGACAACATAAAGCCATTGGGGCAGGGTGGTCAGGTGTAACCCGCTGGTCAGTATGAGTTATGCATCCACCTCTGTGACTGACCCACAGAGGATATGGGTCTGCTACAATGTTGGCTCTTTAGCTCAAGCGACAAGCCCATGCTTTTAGCTCTGGAGGGCGCCCCGTTAAATTGCCCATGTCAGCCATCAGAGGGCCTTTGCTCCTAACGACTTCCCTCAAGATGTTGTGAGTAAAGACTGAACCTTGAACTACTATCTCCTGAGCTAAAAGACTAGGTCTATTACTGTAAGGTGGACTAGTCAGCCACTGGAGGGAGACCAAAAGCCACCCTGCTTTAGCATGGGTTACACACTCCCTCTTGCTGGGCATAAGAATGGGATAGCAGTTCAAATCCCCATGCACTGGGTAACCCACATCAGTCCACAGGCAGAGGTTTATGAGGCTGCTGACTTGTCTCCACTAGCATTCCCCAACCATTGCTACCAAGAGTGGGAAATCTTTGGCCACAAGCCTAGAGCAGACAAGACCCAATCCCGGTGGAAGCGGGATCTGTTTGCTGCTTTCCTTCTAGGTGCAAACTTCTTTGGAAAGGAAGAGTCAAGGAGTCTTTAGGTCCCCCCCGCCCCCAAAGAACATGAAAGAATCTGATAATTACTTCTATCTACCACCCAACTGTACTAATTACCAACCTATTTCTTCACAGTATGACAGACACAGGCTCTCCAAAACACATAGAGATAAATTAGCACTAATTGGTTTTCCTCTGGCTGTTTGAATTAGTATTTAAAGCTCCAATTACAAAGCAGAATAATTACTATTAATGTCCTGTCGCAGTACAAAAGGCAGATAGCTTGAGAACTAGACCAGGTGTATTATTACACTGATTACAGAATATTTAACCCGGCTCCTTAAGACAAAGGTGCAGGGAAACTTGAAAAAAAAAAAAAAAGGCAGATGGTTGCTACTTCCTGCTGGGAACGTGGAGGGAGGGGGTCTTTCAAACTTGGGATCATGGAGGTACAAAGGCATTGAAGAGAAACTGAGTGAGGGAGAGAAAGAGCAAAAAGGAAGGGAGGGGGAAGGAAAGAGGGAGAGAGAAAAAAGAGAAAAGAGCAGTTATGACAGAAAACAAACAGCTTTTTTTTTTTTGGTTGAGAAAGGAAAAAAAAAATACAGCCCTGAAAGAAAGATGCTGTAAACATCTCTGCGAGATTCTGCTGGGAACAATGCGGCCGACACACACACACTCCTTGGGAAGCTCTTTCTGGCTTCCACTTTCTTGACATTTCGTTTGCGCTAAATTGAGAGACTTCAGGGAATACAAATAGCTGCTGTCTCTGTTAAAGCTCAGGAGTACAAAAGACAATGAGAGCTGATGCTTCAAATGGCTCTTCTTCTCCCACCCCTTCCCTTGGGCTCCCGGCCCTCTGCTGCTCCCCTGGCCTGGGAGCTGGTGTTCTGCTCTTTCCCTGTCGGCTTGATCCCATGAGGCCTGGTGTCTCTAGAGAGAGCCAGCCGGTTTGGAGGCACGTCAGGCTGGGTGCACTTCTCTGCGCTGAGCAGTGCCTGTCCCTGCTCTGAAGCTAAGGGTGGGAGCCAGGATGGGGTGGAAGTAAAGAGTGGGCTTATCTGAGAAGACAGCGACTTCTGTGTGATTGTATTCATGCTAAGGAGGTGCTTACCCACATGGTCCCTCATGGGCCTCACTCCTGCTACTATGTACAATGCTCGACCACTGAAAGTTTGCAGGATTCAAATCCCTAGTTAGGGGAGGGAGAGGAGTGTCCTTCTGACTTTCTTCCATTCTGGAAGAACTTCCTCCTCCTAATGGTTGCACACATCTGGGCAACGTTCTCCTCCAGAGGAGGGGAGCTGGTATTCCTAGCAACAGCTGAAAACATCTTCATAGAAACATCTGTGGGGGTCTGTGCAGGCCACATGCTAGGACATTCGTGCCCAAGAGTAGGTAGTATCGCTGGTACTGCGGCCAACATTCCTTCTCCCCGAAATAGATTCTGCTGTCCAAAGGCTATGCATGAGCTTCTGCTAGGGTGACCAGACGTCCCGATAAAATCTGGACCGTCCCGATTTTTGATCATTTGTCCCGCATCCCGGAATGCCTTTTGTCCCTATTTTCAGGCTTCCTTTCTTTTTTTTGCTCAACAACTTCGGCCGGCAGAGGCTCTTCCGTTTTTTTTTGCTCGACAACTTCTGGGCGGGAAGTCCCGATTTTCGGGTCTTCTCATCTGGTCACCCTAGCTTCTGCAGAGGGCAGATTTCCTTGCAGAGTCATTGTTCTGCCTAGCTAATCTAGCCTGTTCCTTAAGTATGAGGCACTATGTAAAACAAAATTCTCTTTGATTCTATTCCAGAACAGGAGTGTTGGTACTTTCTCCTTTTTGTAGCAAACCCTCTGGCTACCTCTAAGTCCCAGGGAATGGGCTGGATGCTCTTTAGCTTTCTGGAAACCATGGAACTGGGAGAAAGACTCAAAATGTTAGAATGACAAAAATGCGATGCTTAAGAGGAAGGAATACGGCCTGGTGGCATCTGCACCTGCCACCCTATAAATCTCATTCAGCCAAGACAACTCCGCCCCCAAATGTCCTTCCTGCCCTTGTGATGATTCCCATGCTCTGGGACTTCAGGTCTGCAATGGAGAGAAGGGGCTGAAAATCTGAAAATCTGTCATTTTGACAGCCAGGCTCCCTCCTTGTTTGTCTTTAAATTGGGGTATAGGGCTGGAGCAGGGGATCCCTTGTAATTCTGCAACCCTCAATGCCAATTTCCCCAACACAGAAACATGTATGTGTTTAGCAACCTTTCTGCATCAGTTGCAATGTATCTGCACAATGTACAGCTGACTGCAGGATTCCAGAGAACATCTAACATCCTGTGCATGCGCCCACACACACACTAGATGCAAAATCCACATTTGAACTGCTTTTACCCAGAAGCCCAAATCTGAACACCAGATCCCCATATTCAGACTCTGGAGAAGTTTGGACCCAGATACAAAGTTAGCAGTAAGGAGATTTCTTCTGTGAAGAGAGAAGCTTTATATCAGACCCTTTCCCTAGTGTCTTCATCTTGCATTTTGGGATTGCACTGGGAGGACCAATTACACCACTGCAGCTGCGACTTCAGCACTTGCTGTCTACACTGGCTCTGCAATGGCACTCGGGGACATGGTAATAGTGAACACCCTACCTGCTCAGAGCAAGTGCAGTCACAATGGCGGTGTGAGGGCTGGTGCACTGTTTGCTAGCACATATGGGTAGTGTGTTACAAGCAAGCTATGGGGCTCCGGAATAGGCACGGCTTTAGAGACCCTGGCTAACTCCTGTGGTAGCGAGGATCTCTAAAAGAATTAAAAGTGCGGCGCGAGAGGAAAAGGTAGGGGGAGAGAATACCAGGGCTGGGCAGAATTCCCAACGGTCAGGGGATCTGGCCAAATGGTTCTGGTTTTGGCCCATCACTATGTGAGCAAAGGAAGACTAACTGCCTGGGATGTGGCCAGTTCATCTCTGCTCCCCCCCTCTCTATATGCCTTGGCATTTGCTCGCCCTGAAGCTCACTCACCTCCTGCTCTTCCATGACTAGGGGCACCCGTGCTCCCAAGATGACTTATGGGATCCTTCCCTCTTTAACATTCAGCTGTCTCCTTTCATTCAACTCCATCTCCAGCCTCCCTTTCTCTGTGCGTGCGTCACGGGGCCCAGCTCTCGGTGCCAAATGTTGGGCAATACTTTGCACGGAGGTTGCCACAGAGTGAAATTGTATTTTTCGTTCAGGCAGGCGCAGGGCAAGCTAACTCCACGGTTCTGGAAACACACCTGCGGCACCCCCTGCTGTTCCAGTCACGTTGCCATGCTCCCACATCTCTGCCAGTGCACCTCAGCCCTGAAGTGAGATAAGCTGCTATTCCACAGAACAGAGCTAGATGAACACACGTCATCCCTCACCTGCCGCACTCCCTGTTCTTCCACTACCGCCCTATGTCCCAGCTCTGCCAGGGGTCCACACTCCACACCTGGAGCATCCTCTGCTATTCCTGTCCTGGTCCCCCCACTGCCTTCCCCTAACAGCTCTTCCAGTCACCTCACTCAGCCCTGTGAGCACCTTATGCTAATCTAGTCCTAGGCCCACCCCCAGGTCCTGCCCATGCGCCTCGGCCTTGACCTGCTGCACTTCCTTCTGTTTCAGTCCAGCCTCCCGCTCCCACAGCTCTGCCAATGCAGGCTATGCCGCTCATTCATCGCACCTGCTGTTCCAGTCCTGACACCCCCCTTCATTTGCCAATACATCTCCATCCTGACCTGCAGCGTCCCTTGTGATTCAATGTGAATTACTGCAACAGCAGAAGGCTCAGCCAACTCACCTCTAATCAGACTTTCTTCCCCCTTACTGCAGGCCTTTCTTGAGGACAGAGTCCTTAACACACCAGACTACAGCATGGCTTCAGCATGTAGACAACTGTCCATTAGCAATAAGGAGTTGCTTACACATAATTTACTTGTGATTGGATAGAATTACACCCCAAGCATGCACAGAGCACTGGCCTGGGCCTCAGGAGATCTAGGTTCCATTCTTGCCTCTGCCACTGACCAGCTGGGTGACCTTGAGCAATTCATTTCACATCACATCTCTGGGTCCGTTTCCCCTCCCACCTTGTCTATTTAGACGGTAAGATCTAAATAGCTGTCTCTGGCAATGAATCTGCACAGCACTGAGCAAAATGGGGGCCTGATCTCAGATGGGGCCTCTAGGGCCTATTGTGATACAAATAATAATAATAGATCTTCAGAGGGGATAATGTGCTCACCTGCTGTTCCACCTGGAGACAGAGTTCATGGACATCTCTCACAGATCTTACAACTTCCCAAAGTGGCATGGATTGGTTGGTCCCGTCCCCCCTTAAAATCTCTTTTGTCTTTTTAGCTCCAGACATTTTTATCACACTTACATTGAGACTCCAAACACCAATAACACTTCATCATTAGCAACTACAATGGACTGCAAATGCTCCCTAAACCTTTGGCTGAATGCTCCCCACAGCCTGGCATGGCTGCGACAGGAAGGAGTAGGAAAGGGAATGGTGGGTAGAAAGGTATGTTGGACGCTACTGTCAGAGGTGAGCTCAAGGGGACAAAGTTTTGTCCTTCCCCAGGCAAATTCTAAAGCCAGCGCCCAGGCTGCGGGAGTTAAGTTTGCTCCCCTGGCCGATTCTCAGAGAACCCTAGGAAGATCTGCCCATTGGCCATGTCTCACACACAGGGCCAGTGCAGGATTGGTCCTGCCGACATCATCCCTGTGTCGTCATGGGGAAACCCCAGGCTCATGCCAGCTCCGTGCCCTGCTCTGGCTGCGGTGGGAGGAGATGGGAAAGAAAGTGTTGGTCTGGGTGTGTGTGAAGCAAAATCCCTCCTGCATGAGTTTACTCCTGTTCAAACTGCACTGAGATGAGTCTGCACAGGCTCGTGGGTGTGGAGTGAGGAGGGGAGCTGGGGAGGGATTTCTTTTTAAGAGACAAGGTGGGTGGAATGCGGGGATGCCAGCTGGCAATGGACTATATTTCTACTGACAAGGCTTTACCCTGTAGGTGTGAGGAATTCCAATTAAATATTCAGCCTATTTGTCTGCGTGTGGGAGAGGGTTTGCTGTGGAGGAGGGAAGCCTCAGACGCAGCTCAGTCGCTAACCATTAAAAGAGAAATTAGCTCAGTTCATCAAGGGAAGCTAGTGGAGGGTTTTCCTCAGTCTCATCCCTCTCTCTCTCTCTCTCTCTCTCAGAAACAGCAAGGAGAAACTGTTGACATGGGAGGAAGGGCTGCACTTGACCAGGATAAGAATTCCAAACAGGTACCCAACCCTCCTCCACGGGATTCTCATTGCTCTCAAAAGGTGAACCCTCTGGAGAGCTGCTACAGAACCAAGGCTGCCCAGAATGCAAGTATCCCAGTAGGGATAGGTACGTACACAAATGAGGCCACCTTGCTCTTCTTTAGTGTAGGCACATTAACCCTCACAAACTCTGCTGGGGAAACCGAGGCACAAAGGAGCAGCGGCTAAGGCCTAAATTCTCAAAAGCCATTCTCAAAAGCGCACAGCATCTTTGAAAGTCAGGCACATACGTGACTTGCCCAAATAGCCCAGTGAAAAGAAGTAACTTCCTTGCACCTCTGGTCCCACTACTCCAACCGGAGATCGGGGTAGCTATTTGCTCCCATGGATGGAGGCAGAGAATGGGATAGTAAGAAGCCGCATAGCAGCCATGCATGTTGCATATGCTTGAGGCCAACCTGTATGTTCCCTAAAGATTTTTAACTTGCCACTCTCTTGTTCTAGCATGAAACCATCCTAGAGCAAATCCCTGGGCCCCTGATCATTGGGGGCTGTACAGTAACAAGCTATACAGAATTAATTGCTCTCGCATTTACTTTCGATCTCCTTTCCAAATCATTAGCGATATATTAATTAATCCGCTCTAACTGGAGGCCCTCACATTAGGATGATCTTTTTAAGCCTATCAGTGGTGCCCTGCACTGGTGTAAGCTTCATTGATTAAATTCTCTTTCCCTCTTGTAGTGCCTGGCATTCACAAATCAGATCAATGGGACTTAATGATTTTTCTTGCAAAGGTAAAGTTTGTTTGGGGTGATGTCTCAAATGGCTGGAGGCTGGAACAAAGCATTTGGTGACAGGTCTCTTGTAATGAGCTGGAAGAGCTAGAGCCTTGACTGTAACATATGTCCTCAGCTTCATGTGTACAACCCCGCACACATTTTGATTGACACAAAACCTTTTTTTTAATTTTCCTGGCTGGAGAATTTTGAAATGTTGGGGTTTTGCTGCTAATTGGAATGAATGCAAATTTCAAAATCTCCAAATCCTTTGTGAAATAGAGCTTGCATCCTCTGCCCAACTCAGCTCAGAGAAAAAAGACGCTCATCTAGCAGGCCATGGGCAACAAATAAAAATCTACAAATACAGTCTAGATAGAGAGATACTGGATAATCTAAGCAGCATGTTGGATAAAATGCCCCTGCCTAATGTGGCCCATTATTTATTTATTTAGATTTAAAATAAAGACTTCTCTCCCAGGGTCTACATACAATAACTACAATTATATTAAACCTCATCAATACTGAATTCAGCTCCACAGGAATTCAGACAGCCAACCAGCCTCCTAAACCCCTGCATCATTTAGAAAGAACACCCTTGGCCTTCTCCAGAGACCCTATCAAACAGCTGTAATAGAATCATAGGGCTGGAAGGGACCTTGAGAGGTCATCAAGTCCAGCCCCTTGCACTGAGACAGGACCAAATAAACCTCAATCGTCCTTGCCAGGTGTTTGTCCACAACATCCAGTGGAAACTTATTCCAGAGCTTAACTACCCTTATAGTTAGAAAGATTTTCCTAATATCTGACCCAAATCTCCCTTGCTGCAGAGAAATTCAATTACTTTAAATATATGGAGATATGCCTATCTCATAGAACGGGAAGGACCTTGAAAGGTCATCAAGTCCAGTCCCCTGCCTTCACTAGCAGGACCAAGTACTGTCCCCTGACAGATTTTTGCCCTAGATCCATAAATGGCCCCCTCAAGGGTTGAACTCACAACCCTGGGTGTAGCAGGCCAATGATCAAACCACTGAGCTATCCCTCCCCCTTCTTGTCCTACCTTCAGTGGACAAGGAAAACAATTGATCACAGTCCTCTCTATAACAGTCCGTAACATATCTGAAGACTGTTATCAAGTCACCGCTTCTCCAGTTAGGGTGACCAGACAGCAAGTGTGAAAAATCGGGATGGGGTGGGGGGTAATAGGAGCCTATATAAGAAAAAGACCCCAAAATCGGGACTGTCCCTATAAAATTGGGACATCTGGTCACCCTATCTCCAGTGCTCTGGGACATCACCTCCATGAGTTCTCAAAGATAATCGTGAATGATTCTGCAATTGTTTCAGCTAATTCCTTAAGTACCCTAAGGTGCATTTTGGCAGGCCCTGCTACCTTGAATACATTTAACTTATTTAAATATTCTTTAACTTGTTCTTTCCCTGTTGGCTTGTGTTCCTTCCCCCTTGTTGTGGATTAATTTTGTTAAGTGTCCAGTCACAAATTACCATTTTAGTGAAGACTGAATCAAAATAGACATTTAACAACTCAGCCTTCTTTATGTAGTCTGTTATTAACTCTCCTTTCCCACTAAGTAGGGGATGTACATTTTCCTTAGTCTTTCTCTTGCTTCTAATGTGTTTATAGAACCTCTTTGTATTGCCTTTTATGTCCCTTGCTAGGGTAACTCATTTTGTGCCTTAGCTTTTCTGATTTTGTCCCTAAATGCTTGTGCTATTCTTTTGTACTCCTTCGCAATTTGTCCTTGTTTCCACTTTTGATAGGATTCCTTTTTGATTTCAAGGTTATAAAAGAGCTCATATTGGAGCCACCTTGGCCTCTTACTATTCTTCCTATCTTTCCTTTGTATTTGGATAGGCTGCTGTTGTGTCTTTAATATTGTCGCTTTGAGAAACTGCCAGCTCTCCTGAACACCTTTTTCCCTTAGATTTTCTTTTTCTGCATGTGTCAAAAGTCATTACATTTGGGCTATTTCTGGCCAAGGTGGGGAGCAAGTTCCAGAGACTCAGAGCCCTCCTGGAGAATGCTACAACCCCCTTGCTGACATTGATAGAGCAACAATAGAGATAGGCCATTTTAGGCAAAAAGCCGTAGTCGGTAAGACCTCTGAGATGTTTGACCTGAGCAGCTATTGTATCAATACAGAACGGTGGCTGCAGCAGGACAATTGCTGTGGAAATGATGCCCCAGGAAAGAAAAAACAAAAATGAGACAGCCCGCTGTCTAATCTGCCAGGCCTGGGTAATGCAAAGGTGGATGGACGGGGCAGAAATAATGCAGCAACTTAATCAAAAGCATATTTCTCCAAGCCATTAAATCAAATCGTTGGTGTGCTGTATTGCCAAGGAGAGAAGCCAGCTTTAATCAGCTGAAAATCCTCATTGCAAGTTTCATTAATGAACTCAACCCTTTCTTTAAACTCCATTCATGCCATCTACAGGCTGGTTAACCCAAACCAAAAGGCTAGTATAAGGCCAGCCATTGTGACACCAGAGGTGCTTTCATTGATGACTTTACTGATGCACCAGAGGACAGCTACAAAACTGATTAACAGGGAGAAGGCTCGGCTAATCCCCTTTTGCTGCTGTAGCCACAAACAGGATGTTCTGCAGATGCTCCGCAGCAGTAAGGTTCTACCCAGACCCTGTCCCGCTGGTGTAGCTCCCCATGCCAAAACCATGACCCACAGGACTGAGCTTGATAGAATTCTTCCACACCACTGGGAATGGCAGAGAGTGCACATGGCCTATCAGGCCCCTTGTGGGTATATTGGATACAGAGCATTAATAGCACAACAGCGAGGAACGGTAAATTGGCTAATGTGCCATCACACGGAAATGTCTGGCTTACAGCTGATTAGAGAGGTGGCAGATTCTGGTGCAGCAAAAACAGAACTCCAGCTTGCTGCACATTTCACCCTAGGGAAAATCTCCTTTCCCATGGGCTCTTTGGAAGGATGGGGTCAGCTCCCCACACTCCATAGAATCCCCAAGTGCCATCCTGGAGTACCAGTCTGTCTCCTAGAAGCACAGAGATTTTGATTACATTACCCTTCGGTCCAAAACCAACTGTAGAAACCTTGTCCTCTAGGCTGACTTCTCAACCAGCAAGTGACAAGAAAAACCTGAAGGGATGAAGGGAGCTATCCTGGGAAAGGAGGAGACAAAAGTCAGTCTTAAATGCAGGTCTGAAGACAGACTTGCAGGCTGTTCATTATTCTTTGGCCTAAGGGTAAAGCCAGGAAAGGTGATGGAGATACATGTTCTGAGGGCACACTATCACTGGGCACATTATTACAGTGGGATCTAGTGGTTAGAGCAGTGGCCTGAGGGCATGTCTGCACTGCAGAGTTAGCAGGGGTGATCAGCACCTAGGTCTGGCCTAGCTTCGCCTGGGTGGGAGCAGCTGCACTGCAAAGCCAGCCTCGAGTTAGTGTGTCCACCCTGCTGCTGCACTCACTTGTGAATGGCGCTGGGACTTCTGGGGGCATTTCCCATGGGTCTTAGTGCTGCACTAAGATGAGCCGCTCTATGATCCTTTCCCAGTGAATTGTGGAAGAATGTGGACATGGGGAGAATTGTGGGATGGCATGGGAGGACTAGTGGCACTCAAGTGGTTCAGCTTGCATCTTCACTGCAAAGTAGACAGGTTACCAGCCTCAGTGTGAGCACCACTCAGGCGTCAGCCTGTAGAACCAGGATGGGCCAGCTAGCCTCAGTATAAACACCACCACAGGGGGGCTAGAAGGTTTTTGGATGTGGATTGGAGCCAGATTAGGGGCATCCCTTGAGTAAGCACCTGAGTTCACTGCAGTGAAGACAAGACTTGAGAGTCAGAATTTCTGTGTTCTATTCCTGACTCTGGGAAAGGAGCGTGGTCTCTAGTGGCCTGAGAGTTAGGACTCCTGGGTTCTATTTCTGGCTCCGCCAATGGCTGTGTGATTTGGGGTAAGCCAGTTTCCTAGCTGTGAAATGGCTATATTGATAATTACTCCCCTTTGAGAACCTTAGATGAATAACCTCCAAGTGCTTCATTGTTGCACTCAAAGTCTCTCCTTAGCACCAAAGAAGATGAAACACAAGCTGCCTTTTAACTTTAACTGCAATCCTCAATGCAGGCCCTTGACAAGGAAGGCAAAACAAGGTGGCAAAATGCCTGGCTTCCGGCAGGCTAATCTTTTTTGAATGGTGGAAATACTTTTAGAGCTTCGCCCTTTGCAAAGGGGAAGAGAGCAGTGAATAGACAGTGAGGTGTTTTCCACTGCTAGGGATAACCTTGTAGGAGGAAAGGGAATCCAATTAAATATTCAATGCTGTGGAGTCTGTGGGCGTGTGGGAGAGGGATCCCTTCCTCTTATTGCATTTCTTATCTGCTCAGGGATGGAGAGGCACCGAACCACTAAAAATATTCATCATCCACTTTCCACAAGAAAGTAAACAAGGAAGTTACACAACACCTCCCCCCTCCCCAAGCACTTCCTCCAGCAAACATGCAGGAACAAAACGTTGGGGCAGTTTATCTAAGCTGCTACCCTGCTGCTGGCTTACTTTGGGCTGCAGTCCTATCAGAGCTCACAAGCTACGTGGGGTTGGGCTAGGTCAGAACTTACACGGGAAACCACTGTGGAAAGCCCAGATCCAGAAGGCAGTGCAATAAGGAGGAGATGATGTTCTCTGTGAATCAACCTCCAGGTCCGGGGCACTCTCTTGAATGAAGTGCAAAACAGAGGTCTTGCCCATAATACTAGATAGTTTGACTCTGTTTTCCCTAAATTTGCCCTGAAGTTTTAATGGGGGTGGGGAGGTTTACTGGGTTCTTCTTCACTTCCTATCTTAAATGGGTACGCATCCTTTGTGTGTGCTGCTACACTGGGTCTGCATTCTACCGGTAGATGAAATGAATCCCGTTTGTAAAGCACTTTGAGATGAGCGGTGCCATAAAAATACAAGCTGTTTCTGCTGTTATACTATATAGTAGCCACAATCTGGTCACAAACCCCTTTTAACACGAAGAGACCTGAGGTACTGACCTCCTGCCAGGTAACGATCCAGCTAAGCTCAGTTCAGCCCAGGGAAGCCCTGGAATCGGAAGGAGACATGTGCCTGCATTCGTTGCAAGTGTGGTCTGGGGGCTAAAGCACAGGACAGGAAGTCCTGAGGATTGGATGCTGTTCACTTCTTTCCTGTGTGACCCTGGACATGTCACTTCCCTGCTCTGTGTCTCAGTTTCCCTATCAGTAAAACAAAGCTGTTGATACAAACCTCTGTCACCGAGGGTCTCGAGAGGCTGAATTCACGGCTCCCCGGAGGGACATGATAGAGAAGAGCCAAGTTTTATTATTAATACTTGGAACAAAACAGTATCGTGCAGCCATGGCTCTCACAGGTCTTACAAACATTCATTACAAACTCTCAGTGTCCCCACGTTATGTCCATTTTGTGGCATGGAGAAAGGATGCGACTGGTGCAAGGTCACACGGTGGCAGAGCTGGGAACAGAGCCCAGTGCTTCTGATTGCCACACCCCTGCTCTAACCATTGCCCACTTCAGGCTCAGATTGTAAACTCCATAGAGTGAGAACTATTTGTTCCAGGTTTGTACGGTGCCTAGCACGGTGGGGTCCTGGTGCATGACCAGGGCTCCTCGGCACTGCGGTAATACAAAGAGACTGAGCAACCCAACAAGCTCAAAAATTAATATCAATCGCATGTAGGTCCTACACAAACACAGGCGCCTGGTACTTATTCACCAGCTCCAAAGATGGTCCGGTGCTTTTCAATTTAGTTTTTTTGCTGTAGGTTTTTGGTTTGGGGTTTATTTTATTTTTTTATGTTTTTGGGTTTTATTTAAATCAGAAGCCAGAAACTCCATAGCAACCCTCAGCTCCCAGGTTCTGACTCTAGCGCTTTGATCACTCTGTCATTCTGTTTAAGGCTATACCCCTGTAGGTGTGAGGAACTCCAATTAAGTATTCAGCCGGTTTGCCTGTGCGGGAGGGCGGGGGACGGGGACGACAGGCTTTGCTGTGGAGGAGGGAAGCCTTGGCTTTTTTGTGGTGACTAATCGTTCCAACACCCATTGTCTGTGGCATAAGGGGGAGCGCGGGGAGGGCTTTCCTGTGCCACGCAGCTGCCTCTGCATTCCCTTATCTGGAAATACGCAGCTCCCTGCTCTGCTCTGGGGGCTCCAAGCAACCCAGCCCCTGGCATTACAGGGCTTCTGACCATCTATCTATGGCTGCCACCTGGCTCTCATTGCTGTAGAGTCTGAGCACCGCACAGTCTTCAATGGACTTATTCTCACAGCATCCCCGGGAGGCAGGGCCGTGCTTTTATCCCATTGTACAGATGGGGCCCAGGGGCCCTAATCCACAAAGGGATTTAGGCCTCTATCTCTCATTGATTTCAATGGCAGTTAGGCACCTAACTACCTTTGACCATCTGAATCAGAGAGACTACTGGCCAGATTTTCAATGTCATTAGGACCTGAAGATGCAGAAAACTAGACAGCGAACTCCCATTAAATCAGTGGGACTTGGGTGCCCAACCTACTTAGGTGCTTTTGAAAATCCCATGAGGTGCCTAAATACCTAGTAAATCTGGCCCTGAATGACTTGCCCAAGGTCACGCAGGTAGCCTATGGTGGAGCATGGAACTGAATCCCAGTTGCCTGAGTCCCAACCCAACCCCTGGTTCCCTTATAAGATTCGGGAGGCCCATGCAGCTGCATTATGCTTTAGGGCTGGAAGATTAGGGAACCCATGTAATTAAGGGGCACTGGCAATTGTACTGTGCTATAAGGTTTCCAGCAAGCCTCATAGGATCAGAGAAGGGCCTTAGCAGCTCTCCTTCTACTTTAGGGTTTCAAGCAGCCCTGTGGGATCAGAGAGGCCCTGGCAGCTTAGCCATTGTACATGGTTTCTAAAAGCCCCCACAGATTTGAAGATCCCCTAGCATCCTTGCTGAGCTATAGAGTTTCCATCAGCCCAGTGGGATCAGAAGGGCTCCTGGCATAAAATTACAAAACCCATTTTTCCTTGCGAGTGGCAGGCAGGATCTGATCTCAGGCCTGCAGCCATAAAGGATGAGCCTACCCCAGGGCTGGACTGCTGCACCCGGCTACCTGGACCCCTGAAACACAAAGACAATGGCCAAGCATGGCAGCCTGAGCTTCAGGCCCAGTTCCTGGTGGCACAGAGGCACCCTTTACTACAGACTCAGCGCAAACTCCGCTTCCATTCAAGCCGGGATCCACATGCCATTAACTCCTCTCCTCATATTGGAGTGATTGAGGCTTCATCTCCTGAACTCAGATCGGACCAATCCGCCGGGGCACAATGGATCCGGGCAGGCTGTTCTGCGCAGACTTTCAGCCCCATGATCTCGTTCTCAGTTGCACAGTCAGGGTCAGAGTTTTTAAAGAGCCCGGCAGGTCGGGCGCTGAGCTCTTTTGAAAATCTGGCCTCTGTGATGGGGGCGGAGCACATGAAAATTTGGCCCCAAGTATCCATAGGGTTGTTGTTAGTCCTACCACCTGGCCTGTGCACTCTGCGCTGTGCTAGGCCATGAGCACACACTTCCCATTGCACTGCCCTTGGACTGTGCACGGGGAAGGGGTGGAAGTTGGACCTTGATGCTATTTTAAGCAGGATCTTCACGCACTGGGAAAACACTTCATTAAAAGAGCATCTATCCAAACAGAGCTTCACTTGGCCAGCGCTTCTCAGTTGCCCCTTAACTTTTCCTTGCAGAGATTTACTGCTGTATTCTACGGTAAAGGCCCAAACACACCTAACATGGGCCTGAACTGAGGCTCCACCCCACAGATCTGAGCACCCCCACCATTCGGGGTGGGGGGTTCAAAATCTGAACTGGGATCTGAATCGTGTGCCTCAAACTCATCTTTAAATCATTAAACGCACCTTAAATTGTCCCTCGAATGGAACGGGTATCCAATGCCAAGCAACAGAGTGTGTTGCCATGGGGATGATTGTGGTGTCACACAAATTCATCATTACATGCCTGCAAAGATCACACAGGAGAAACAGAGAGACCTAGAAGGAGAAAACCCCGATTAAACTTTAAACGCAACCTAAGCAATTAGTCAAATTACTGATTAGTGATCATGGTAGGAACAGTGAGGAGCGCATGCATAGGGTGTGAGTTTGTGGCTGAGGGCCAGAGAAGGCTGGAAGCTTTTGCCCTGTGAAAGTCCCTCTTGTGTTTATCTAACATAGTTACTGCTGACCCTTCCCCATCTCCAGACCTTGCTGCGGCTCGCCATTAACATTCCAAACATGGATGGAACGGGAGCAGGGGCCAGGTGCTTCCACATGGACTAGGAGAGTTAAGTGTAGATGTGGGGCTGGGATTGAATGTTCATATAATAAAATAAAGCTAGGCCAAGTTGTTCTGGCACTAAGGCCTTGCCTAGACCGAAGGTTTTTCCACCTGTGCAGTTACACTGGAGCCTTACTGGAGATGTGCTGCCCCAGGGTAAAAAGGGACTTGTAGCCCTATAACTTGCCTCGGTTTCAAAGCTAGGTGAGCTGCACTGATGACTCTAGCTACACGGGTGTATCTACACACCTGCAAAAATCTCCAGTGCATCAGCTCCCAGCCTCCGACAGAGCTGAACTCATAGGGAGCAAGACACCATCACCTACAGGGACGTGGGAGAGGGATCTGCCCAACCCTTTAGCGATTGCTTCTCTTTCTAGCTTACTACATGGGGCCCTGGCTACCTGCATTAGAAGCAGAGACTGGCCTCCCCTCTGCTCAAGAGCCCTCTGAGAAATCAGGCCTACACCCCTCACTGCTGGTCCCTATGGTGCCTTCTCCAGTGTTTTGCCCCACCCAGTTTTAATAGGCTCAAGTGCTGGCGCTTCCACCACTCTCCTCAGGCAGACTACTCCTCTCTCTCCCGGAATCTGCTATCAGGAAGATTTTCATGAGACTGGCTCTAAATTTTCCTGTTGTTGATTGTTTTATCCTCTCGCACCCTCCGAATCTGCTCCTCCCGCCTCCTCCCTAGCAGGTGCACGCTTCCTGTATCTAGAGGAGATACACCTTTTCAGTGCCATCAGAATGAAACGGGCCGCTCCACAGGTTGCAGTGGGGGTCGTGGGTGGCTACAGAACAGCACATAAGAGCAGACCATTTTGATCAGAGATGGGCCCAAGTTGCACAGCTCAGGAGTATTTGCATCAGGGCCCATCTTTAAATGCCCTTCTCTCACTTTCCCTGTGCTGCAGGGCTTTGTAAGGTCGCATCTGAGGGACCCGGGCCACAATCAGCATGGTACTCAAGGTATCATCTGTTCTGGATGGATGAAGGGCTGAGCTGATGCTGCTCGGGTTTGTGCCTGGGGAGCCAGGGATTCTACGGGTTAAAAACCTGATGCTTAGAATCGGCAGTGGGGAAGGCATCTCCCTCGTCAGCGCACCAGGATTCAGCAGACACTGGAGAGCGACTTGGGGATACCAGGGTTTAGGCGAAGCTGCAAAGACCTCAGTATGAGAGGTAAACACTTCAGCTGCCAAATTCCCAGGGGATGAAGTTGCCAATGAAAATAATATCCACCCACCCCCCATAGAAGTCACAATGCCAGCATGTGTCGGTGAGAGAAAACCAGCAGAGCCAGCAGTCTGGCTCTCGAGGGACAGACAGTAGAGGCCCGTGCTCACACAGACAATGCTTGTGGGTCAGTCACTCAGAGGAATAACATGTGCACCAGAGCACAGGTTGCAAGGGAATAAGCTTTCAAGGAGGGAAGGCCCCAGCCTGGCCCTGGACAACAGTGTGGCTTGTGTTTGCACAGGACAACGAGAGGCCGTCCTGAGCTCAACGGAGACTGGCCTATTTGCAAAGGCTTGTACGGTGCCACCTCTAGACTGGTGCCTCTCCCTTGGGCAGAGCTTTGGAGCCAAACTGGGATGGCTGAGATTTCAGGCACTCAGGCATGAGTGACTTGAGGCCTGTGTCAACAGGGGAGAAGATGACCAGGGTTGCTAATGACACCCCCCAGTCCTCTGTCAAGCAGAGCTGCCCAGGCATCTCCTGCTGCTCACCTGTGGGCACGCACCATCGGGCTGCCCTCCTCTGCACAAGTACACTTGGCTGCACCAATATGGGACCTACACTCCTCTGCTGGGCAGGGGCCTCCCTTCCCATGGGCAGAGGCCCCCCCCCCCCCCGCCCCAGCTGCTCTCCAGTTGGCAGAACCCGCCCCCCCCCCCCCCGCCCGCCACAGGGAGAAGCCTCTGGTGCTCTCCAACAGGTGCCAATCCACTGTGTGCAGAACCCCCCCCCCCCCCCAGCTGTGCCCCAGGGGCAGACACCTCGCCCCCACAGCCCCTGTGGGCAGGAGCCACCGTCCCCGCAAACTGTGGGCAGTCAGCAGGATGTGCGGTCCCCTCCCCTGCACTTCCCAGCCAGCGCTTTACATAACTTCTGCTGCTTAGTCACAGCTTCGACTCTTTTTTTCTTTTTTTAAATGTGGAGCGATTTCAGCAGCATCAGCGCGCGAGTCATTCCGGCGAGGGAAGTCCCTTCCTTTCTTCCGTTCCCTTGGTAACGGGAGCCAATTTGCCTTTCAAATGATTCATGACCGGGGTGCTGTAGGAGTTCCCTCCTCCAACACAAATCTCTCCCACACAGCCACACATGCCCGATTAATCATTGATTAGAGTCTCTTCTGCAAGGTAAACCTGGGAATCAAGTGGCTGCGGTGCCCGCCTCCACCACCTCCCCGCCACCCCTAGGTTTAAGCTGGAGGCCCTGGGCTCTGACCCTTGGTCCACGCGTGGGTCTTGGATTCCAGAGTGCAGGGTCGGGTGGCGGCTCAGGAACAGATTCCCACACAAAGGCCTCTCTCAGTGGGGTTGGAGTTTACTGGTTCCTTCGATTTTTTCTTTTTCAACAGGAAATGGAGACTGAACGGTCACCCAGACACGACTAACAGCTCAAGTTTCTCTGAGCACGAACTACAAAACGGGTCACATCCCCGCCCTCCCACAAATCTCACACACAGACTACGCCGCACAGACACACACACACTTCACGGCTCTTCCCCTACAGCTTCTCAGAGAGCAACACGTAGCTCCTGGCCGCCTGCTTCCAGGGGGGGAGAGGTTTTTATGTCTTTTTTTTATAGGTGCAACTTACTGGCACATAGCTATTGTCATAGGTTAAATGTCCAGGGCTAGGCCCTTAGTGGGTGTAAAGTCCGTTCAAGTCAGTGGCACAGTGCCATTTACACCAGATGAGGCTCTGGCCCTCCATCTTTCAGACCCCAGAGACTGACAAATCCTCATCACAGACTGATAGAGAAGAATTTGTCTGGTGTTCTCAGCCGGAGCAGGGAAAAACACTTGCTATGCTCTAAGGCCAGTTCCAGTGTTAACGCCCTTGGCCAAGTCACATAATGTGCTTCAGTTACCCCATCTTTCGAAAGGGGAGTAATGACTCTCACCTACCACATTGCGGGGGGAAGGGGGGTTGTGATGATGGCAACACCAGGGGAGAGGGAATTGAAAAAATCCCTGATGTGTCTTTAAAATCAGTTTAGTCTAACCTGGGCCCACAACCACTAGAATAACTATCATGATCTTTTCTGGCATGGCAGATCAGGTGGTTTGGGTGCCTTACATGTTCATTTCCATACCTTAACATGGCTGGATTTCTTTTAAGTGTAACCTTCATTTCCTGGTTGGTTTGGGGATAACCACAACATCTCTGCAATGATTTTTTTTATCTTTAAGTTACTGATACGTACCCTCAACCTTCACTGAAATGTAACTTACTTTTTTGTCTTGCCATATAAACTAGGGGTATGCAGAGGATGCAGTATTGGGGTTTACATTTCTATTAAATCGACTCACAGAGCTGATTATAAAGCCAAACAACATCAGCTTGGGTTGTATTATTATTATTTGTATTATAGTGGTGCCTACAGGTCCCAATGAAGCTGGGGGCCCCATTGTGCCGGGAGCTGTACACACCCAGCGAGAGACAGTACCAGACCTAAAGAGCTCCTAGTAGAGGTGCCGTTAGTGGGGGTTCATGGGTTCAATTGCACCAAATTGGACCCATGCCACTCCATCATGATGGAGGAGGGGCCAGGGCAAACCTGACTGGCGCTGTAACCCTGTGTACGAGGTCACAACCTCTGCAGCAGGGACTTGGCCCAGCCCTGTGGGATAGGAGCTGACTGGTGCAGGGTGAGCGTGGGAGGCTGCATCCGCCTCTGGCTCACAGTCTTCAATTAGATCTCAGCCACTTCATTTCACAGGGTCCTGAAAATCCTTTTGCAACTTCCTTACCCCTGAAGTGCTGGGGTTCAGGCGAACTCCGTAATTCCAAGGGAGGCAGCTGGGCGGGGCTTGGATTCTGGATGAAATCGGAGACCAGTTCACAGGCACCCTGAATAGTGCTGAGATTAGCAAACCTGCCCTGAGCTTAGGGTTTGGAACAACATTCACACAGCTTCATTCGTGACCTACATTTTTGGCACCATCTTAGACAAAATAACTGTAGGGCCAAATTCAGATGGGAGGCTGAGTTGTTGTAACGGACAGAAACTGATGACAAACTACAGCCCTACATGTCAGACCTGCTTACCAATGTGGAACTTACATTGTGGCCCTCCCTTACACATCCCCTATGAATTTGACCCACTTCACGAGACAAGAGGAGAGTAGCAACAAAAGCCACCCCCAGGAGAGGGTCAGAAGGTGTAGTTCTTTCACTCGCCTCTTCCAGATCCTTGGCATGTGCGTTACAGCAATTATGGGCTGATTTTCCCTGAAGTGTTAGCAGGAGCTATAACTCGAGTGCTGCCCTAGCCCGAAGCCCATCTACACGCAGCTGTCTCTAGCGCAAGTTAAGTGCTCATTGGCCTGTTAGCAAGTATGGCTTGAACTGCTGATGCTCAAGGCAGTAATGCAGTAGGGGGAAGGAGTTATGGGCGACTGCTCAAGTCAGCAGCTGCTGATCCACTTGCTCTGTGCTGCTCGAGAGTTTGCGGTGTGGCTGCTCTCGCTGGAGCTCGGCTAGCTCGAGAGGAGTAATTGAAGCAAACTGTTGCGGTGAAGAGCAGCCCTTGGACTCCCTCACCCATTGGTAAGGTAGCAGCAGGGCTAAGAGAGTCTGGGTACATGAAGGAGCGGAAGTGAGAGGAGAACGGGGCATACAAGGATGCACAGAGCCCATCTCTGCTCAGAACAAAGAGAGAGCTTTCCTCCTCTCTGCCTGGTTTGGGTATGCCACTCTCCACCTGAGCTCCCTCTGCTCCTTGGCTGGTGTGCTGAGAGCTCCTCTGGCTTGATAAATGTTCTGTTTTCTTGTCCCATGCTTGCAGCAGCCTAGGGCTGTGCCTTGCTCCCAAACAGGCTGGGGAGTTGTGAAGTGGTGGCGAAAATATACTCAACTCACTCAAGAGATGATTGCTCAGAAGAAGGCCCTGTGGCTGGTCAGAAGCTGTGATGAGGGGCTCTTTCAGGGAGCAGGAAACAGTAGTTAAGGTTAAAACAGCAATTAGCTCAGAGCTAATTGGAGCTGTGGCAGTTCTCTCCCCGCCCTGCCTTGGCAAGAGGGTACAGATTTCATTCTCTGTGGTTTTCCTGGTTGGGACTCAGAGTCCACTGGAGATGCTGAGAGAGACCATACATTTATGTAGCGCCTTTCAGCCCAAAGGACTTAACAAACTGCTATAAGCCCATCACAGAAATGCGGCCATCTCTGGGGTGAAACACAGCAGCTGTGTAACACCCGATGTACTATACAGCAGCTTAACACAGAATTCAACTGAAGCTACAAGAGAGACTTTGGGGATGCAGCCAGTACTTGGCTGCTGGAATCTGGTGCAGACACCCGCCCCGCTCCCATCACGTAAAGCAGAACAGGATCCTGAAGGACCACAAGTGGGGAGAGCCCTTGTGGTACGGCTCATCTGGAAGATGGCATTTTCAGCAGCCTGGTGGCCCTTCGCACCATGCTGGGGCACTGGTTCCGTGCTGATTGAGAAGGAAGAGTACCATGCACTGAATTGCCAGTGTTACTTTCTGCAGCAGATGAGGCTTCCTGGGGAGATCTTCTATCCAAGTCCTGACCTGGCAAAACCTTGCTTGGCTTGTGAGATGAGATGGGCTCATAAGCACAAGCCAGCATGGCTGTGAGGCACATCTGAACTGGAAAATAAAGTGAAATCTGCAAAATATTGCAGTGTCATTTGGGTGCATTTTATCTGATTTATTCTCTCCTCGTTAAGAGGAGCTAATTAACAAACCATCATTTAAATAAACAGCAGTGAGAGTGTTTGTAACCTCCGCTTTATTGAATTGTGACAAATTATTAGCCTATGCATGTTAAATGGAATAGAAGCATCTAGGAAAAACCCTTAAATTCAATCTGCATAAAGATGATACCTGCTGTGAAAATGAAGGCAGCGAGGATTGATTCGCTATCAACTCTCAGAGCAACCTTCAGGGCTCCCCTCTCTGGAGCTTGCTTGCCTAACCTCCTGTCACAGCAATGACACAGACACGTTAACAAGGGAATGGCTGCACATGGCCAGGGTTTTTTCAGGATATCAGTGAGTGGAAACTCAAAGGGGTTCAAATCCAACCCGGGTTGGAAGAGATGCTCAGTCGTTCTCATTGATTGGATGATTGCTTGGTGGCCTGGATGATATTCACCACTGAAAAGAGGGCTTATGCACCATTTTAACCCTCAAAATAGAGCTATACCTGGCCAGACTTTTACAGGTATTTAGATATCTAAAGATGCAGACAGATGCCTTAGTGGATTTTCAAAAGGGGTCTAATTCCCATTGCAGTTCATAGATTCAAAGGCCAGAAGGGACCACTGTGATCATCCAGTCTGCCCTCCTGTATAACACAAGCCACAGAACTTCCCCCAAATAATTCCTGTTTGAATTACAGCAGAGCTTTTAGAAAACATTGAAATGTGATTTTTAAATTGCCACTGTTAAAGACACGCCCCCCCCCCCCCGCGCCTTTTGTAAGTTATCCCAATGGTTAATTACCCTCACTTAAAATTTTACATCTTTTTTTCCAGTCTGAATTTGTCTAGCTTTAACTTCCAGCCACTGGATCTTATTAAACTTTTGTCTGCTAGACCAAAAATCCCATTATCAAATATTTATTTCTCATGTAGGTACTAAACCATGATCAAGTCACCCCTTAAACTTCTCTTTATTAAGCTAACTAGACTGAGCTCTTTGAATCTATTGTTATAAAGCATGTTTCCCAATCCTTTTAATTATTCTTAGAAGCACATATACTTTAGAAAATTCCAGGATCTGCAACTTTAGGTGCCTAAATAACTTTATGGCTTGTGAGATTAAGTGGTGTATAAGTCTCATGCTGGCCTTCTACACAGGGGTGAGTTTCACCCTGATGAATTTGTCCTGTATTCTGTCCATGAACAAAAGAGCAAGATTCTCAGATGTATTAGTAATTCCAAGTTATTCACAAATACCTCCAAGCAGGCGGGTCTTGGACCTGAAGATCATTCATGAACAGCTCCTTATGAATATTCAACATTCCAGATGCATTTGTTAGTTTCAGGAATTACAGGATATTGTTTCTCTTCCTTGATTGGATGATTTGGGCAACTAAATCACCAACAGCACAAATATTAAGTTGCAGCCTGTTGAATGTCACACGCACAATGTGCACTGCTTTTATTGGCCAGTTATACGATTTGAGAACTTCCTTTTGGACAAATATTCAAATTTACAATTTGCTTCTCATGGGTAATTGTACCAGTTAGCTCAGCTGCTGGAACAGTTATGAATAGGAAACGGGTATGAACACAAGTCCAGGCAAATTCCTTTTTAAAAAGTTGGAAACAAATATTCTTGCGTTTAGACCCCTATTTAGATTGTACGCGCTTTTGGGCAGGGAGTGTCTACTACGCTGTGTTTGTGGAGTGCCTAGACAATAGGAGCCCATTCTCAGTTGGTTCTTAGGCACCATTGTAATAAACATGATTAAAGATAACCAAGTAACCTTTTGTGCAGCATTCACCCAGGTCTAGAAAGGAGTCTGTTGAGACTCTGTGCATCAGCACCGTGAAAGCCACCCACTCAGGTGGCCCCAGCTGGCCAGAGTCAGATTGAATTCCTCGAGTCTAGAGGCGAGACTTGTGGCTCCACTCGGAGGCCTGGCACCTTGGCTGGGGGTGTGGGAAGTTTTCTCTGCAGCTGCTTACGCTTTACCTGTTCTGTGGATAAAGAGAGGGCTTCCTTCTCCAGGGCTTGTGGCTAACCACCTTCCCTAGCGCTAAATTTACACCCACAAAATTTGGTGAGTAGAACTAAAGGCACAATAAGTAGAAACACAGTTTGATCAAACTCGCTGTCCCAGTGGTATCAGAGTGGCAGCTTCAAGGCACGGGCTGCTCTGCATGCGACATAGGGCAGCCTCTGACAGGTGACAACCACGCGGAAGAGGCTGTTAGTAACTAGCCGCCTGCAATCCCTGGTTACGAGAACCACTTTGTAGCAGTCAGAATCATCTCTTGTCATGGATCCTTGGCAGTATAATGATAATAATCATATCACGCGCGGCTGTGGCTCTGTCTGTCAGCCCGAATGCAGCCCCAAGAGCTTTACAAACATCTCTCTCTCTCTCTCTCTCTCGGTCTCTCTCTCTCTCACACACACACGCCCCGACCAGAGGGGCTAGGTTCTGCTGGTATAAATGCACTTGCAGCACTAGAAAGCCAGCCAGTGGAGGGAAAGTTAAAACAATGCCTTTAATTAGAAGGCCATAAAGGGGCTAGTCCTGCCTAGAAAATGGATGATGCTATCCAGGAAGGGGCATAGCCTGGGCACGCTGTGCTAATTCAGCTCATCCATAACTGGCAAGACTCTGATGGCATGCGTGCAAGCTCACTGGGGCAAGGAGATGCAAATTACATCTCCTTGCAGTAGCCACTGTGAACATAGCCAGGTATACAACAGCCAGTGCTCAGTTAACAAAGACACCTCCAAGCTTAAGTTCCAACAATACACTCAGTGCCGTGCGAGGCACATGAGGACCATTCCACCCTGGAGGCGAGCACAGGATGGACAGACGCAGCGCTATGCAGACAGGCAGACGTATCCTGGCTACCGTGGTAGGAATGTGCGGACTGTTCTATGGTGGCTGTGCTGTGGTCTCGAGATGCTACCATTTCCCCCTGTCCTTAGAACAGATGTGGTTACTGGGTGGTAAGAGGCGGCAAATGTCGCCTTTTTAGTGGTGTGTATTTACTTCCTTTTTTCTGTCATACACGTGCTGGTGGGAGGGCTGCCTGATTTTCAGAGATGCATGATCTCTCACTTAGCAAGCACAGGGTCTGGCTAAATACATGCACTGCTGTATGACTCTGTTCTTTGTTAGTTCATTTTGTTCCTTGGGGCAGGAATGCATCAGGAGGAAACCAGAGAATCAGTTATGGTCATTAAGGAGCAACTGGGGCGTTTGGCCCTTAGTCACCGTCACCTGGGGATAGAGGCCAAGATTTTCATAAAGTTTTTGGCTGGCCAGCTAGAGACACCTTAATGGGGCCTGATTTGCGCCCAGTGCTGAGCACCCACCCTCTGTAAGTCAAGCCCCTTTAAGTCATCGCAGGTTGAGCACCAAAAATTCACTGGTCACTTTTGAAAATCTGGGCCCGCCCTGACGAAGGGTGGAACGCAAAAGGGTTGGTTTGGAGAAGGCCCTGGAAGTGTGAACGCTTATCCAACCTCTCTGGCCTGCAAGTCTGGGGCTAGATTGGGACCTAGCTCTGGGGCAGAGGGGAGAGTAATTGCACCATCATAGGAGCAGCCTTGGAGACTGGAACTCAGTCACAATCTTCCCCCTACTTCTCCCTTGCCCATGGTGTGTAGTAGCTTATTGCAGGGTGCAGCTCATTTCCCCACTCATGCTGGCTCAGCTCTGCTGATTGGGCAGAGCAGGGTGCTCTGAGGATTATAGCAGCACCATGGTCCCCATCTCCTCTTCTCACTTCCTGCACCCAGACTCACAATCTGGGAGGTGACCCCCTTTTGCTTCCCTGTGGCACCAAGGGAGGGATAGTGGGCTGGACACCCATGAGGCCTCGAGTGTTCTGACTGCACATCATATTCCCCCTTCTCATTTTAAGTGGCTTTGTGTTTCCTGGAAGAATGGTTTAGTAGCTGTGGTTTAGAGGCTCGGGAGCGTAATTACCTGGGAGCATTAATTACGAGTCGGGAAAGAATAGGCTCAGTAAGAGGCGCTGCCCTTTTACTCAAACACACGTCGTGCCTGGGCTTTTCAGTAAATATTGTGTGGTTTTAACTGTTTTACGCTCTGGTTATTTTGCAAGCCACAGCGGCAGCTGAATCTCCAGCACCCCGGGAGTCAGAATGTCTCAGGCACCTAAGCCCAGGTGCAAAGTGTGCCAGGGCTGAGTCGTCATAGCGCCAGGGTATGGGCTACAGCAGGGCAAGCACTCTGAATAATGGCTCTTCACGGGATGCATGTGGTAGCCAGACACACCAGGGGTTGTGTCAGGCACTAAAGCCAGGGTGCGTATCATGACAACCTCAGGTGTGCTCACATAAGCCAGGGGCCAGGCAGGCAGGCTGGCTTCTGAATACAGGGAGCAACAGTCTGCTTTCAAGCCCTCTTTGTGTCCCTCCCCACCAGTTTCTGCACCAAACACAGGAAGGGGGCCCTTATCATGACGGAGCCGGGCTGTGGCACCAAGTGTGCATGGAGGGCGAAGGGCCATTGCCAATGGTGGATTAAAACATGACAGAGGGGCTGTAAAGAAGATACAACCACCACAACCAGTGTTTACTATACACACTATTCCACACCCCAGGCATGGGTGCGCACACACACGTGTGCACCCCTTTCCACCCTCCCTCTTCATTGTCCAACCTTTTCCCAGCACTAACGAGAAGCTGTAACCCTCCCAGCGCTTGTGATGTGAACATCCCATCTCCCAGTTCCCTCCTTCCCTTCAGAAAGCCATGCAATGTACCTTGTTTTTTCTCTGAAGCTACGTGAAAGCAGCATTTTGCCCTAATGGTGCCCTTGAAATTACAAAGATTAGCAGCTCTATTCTTCTACAGTTTTGGCCAATCACATTTTGGTGTTGTTTTTCCATCCGTAATAAGTTACTGCTGTCATATTGTTCTGGCATCTCAGGCCCTAGTGTGGCATTGTATCCCTCAGTCACTCACTGATCCTAATGCTGATGACTAAAGACTATATTTAAAGGTAATATAAACAGTTTGATCTTTAAAATACATTTGATCTATAATTTCTATACATAGTTTCTGAACTTTTATTTTACAACAATTACCAAAAAGCTCTTTTTATATGAAATTTGCAGCTAAGCTGACAGTAATAGCAATTAAACCCCATCTGTTTGCAGAGCATGAATAATAACAGTTGACACTCAACTTCTAATACCGTTCATTGGAAACCTGTTAAACACAGGAACTTGTTGCCGAAATGCGTGCCTTTGGGGCTTGGTCTAAGCCTTCTGCAGACAGAGTTTAGAGGATTCTGAAATTTCACGGCACAGATGCTAGGGTTTGGTGCATAGAAATGTACTTATCCGGCAAATCGTTTACTTATCTAGGATCAGTGATCTCTCATGATCCCTCTGGATGACGGGGAATGTTTTCCTTTATCAGGATGCCATTAAATAACGTGAATGCTGCTGCTGCTTTCTGTTATGTGCATGGCACTTTACAGACAAACAAGTTCCCTGCCTCAAAGATCTTATAGTCTAGTAGAAAGGGATAACATGGTGAGCAAATCACTGGTGGGAGAAATGAACGGGGAAATGTTTGAGATTGCTAAGCACGCAAGCACGGAGAGGCTGTTCCAGGAGCAGGGGGAGGCAGGCAAAAGGTGCAGGATCATGAGTAAGAGAATCAGGTCGAGCTGAGGTGGCAGAATGAAGGGTGCACAAGGTAGAAGTTGGGAAGAAAGACAGGAGACCTTATGGGATGTGCTACACACAAGACCCTGTTAGACTCTCTTCCTGGGTATTCCTATGGACAGAGCACCTGCTAGGTTCTTCCTTTTCTAGAGATGAGACAAGACCGGAGCACTCCTGAACTCAGGGCATTTGGACAGAATAGCATCCTGATCTGAACCAACGCTTCAAGAGCAATCCCTGGCCTCAATGGCCTGTCCACACACTGTACATGTGGACTTGAACATTCTGGGATTTGTGGAAAGAGATTAGCGGCACATTTGCTTGTTGCTGTGTTCCAGGTACGTTTAAATCCCTAAATTAAACATGGAAAGCTCAGTTTCAAGAAGTGGCTAGCTGAACTGTCCACCTGAGTCTTGCATTGCCAGGCAAACAGACACTCGTGCACAGTTACCCATTTTGCATGTCCAAGCGCTGACTTGCATGTGCTGTTTAGGTGACCATGGACAAATTAGGCCCCGGTTATTGCTATTTTACAGTGGAAGCTCTTTGAGACAGGGGGATCCAGTCTTGCTATGTATCTGCAAAGGGCGTGGTACGCCAGTGGTGTTATGCAAATAATAAAGAACAATGCATCCTAACAATGGTTTCCTAGCTACTTCTTGGGTTTTAATTTTTATTAATAAAAGGGTTCCTAGATTTCCACCAAAAATGGTGACAAACTACTCTAGGGAACTGAGTATTATATAAATCTCCCAAGAAAGCAAGTCAGCAATTAAAACACATTTCCCTCTGTTCTTTTCCTTTCAAACACTCAGTTTAATAACCAAAAAGTAGACTACAAAGGGCCCCAGCAAGAAAGAACAATACAGAGTCACTAACTATTACATTGGTAGTGTTACTACAAAGAGGCAGCGGAGCCCGCTGTGTCAGCGGGGAGTTGGGATCAAACAGGGCTCACAAAAACAGCAACTGACTACACAAAGCTGATCTGGGGGGTGATAAGGCACTTGGCGCACCTCTTGTGATAAACTCGGAACTGAACTGGATTGATCGTTACTCTGAATCTAACAGCAGCATCGTTATGTGCAAAAGAGAGAGAGGCCAAAGGGGGTTGGGCTGGGAAAAGAGTGCCTGGTTTTGACCACAAAGGATAAACGAGATGCTAGGATTCTGAAATAAGAGCTGCTATTCAGAGGGGGGGGCGGGGCGGGGGAAGAGTGTGCGTGCAGCTGGGGGCATATGCATGTCTACATGCATTTAAATCTCATGAAAGATGCTGCATCAACAGCCCTGGAAACTTATGGTCCCTGTGTAGTAACCCAGCAGGTGCCATGTGGCTAGAAGCCCTCCTGTGCAACGCCAATATGCCTAAGAATCCTGACTTGGAAGGACACCCTGTCAAGGGAGTACAGTCTCTGTGATCCCTTCAGTCCCTGGCTTCTCTGCCAGCAAGGGAGCCAGCTGGGACACTGGGTCATTTTTTGTGATCTGGGGGCTATCCAATAGACACTGGACTGAGTCCCAAACAAGGACTGGGCAGGAAATGGTTTTCCTGTCCCTCAAATATTTTTTGAGAGTTCGGAAATTCTCTCTGTTCCATATCAGGATGAAGCGGAGACCTTTTGAAGTTTTTCAGTGAAAAACCAGAGCAAGTGCATGTCCACACTCCAGAATAGCCAGGTGACTAGAACGTTCATCTGGGATGTAGGAGACCCAGGTTCAAGTCCCTAGCTACTTGATTTGGAGCCCGGTCTTGAACCTGGGTCTCTTCATCCCCACTGAGTACCCTAATCCAGTGGTGTGACACCCTGGCACCCCCTTATTCACCATTGTCATATAATTAGGATATGTTTTGCTCAAAAGATGTCTTGTGAGGTATCATTCTAAAAGTCTTGATCTGCTAGACAGTCATATCACATTGGATTGTATGTGCTATCGTCATATGGGAAGTTATGAAGTTTGTCTGTATGTGTGTTACTGAAACATGTTGTGAGGTTGAAAAGACCCACAAGCAGCCTTTCGGGTACAACAGTAAAAAGGCCAAACAATGTTAATGGCTTATTGAGGAAATGCACACAAACACAAGGATTACCCCAGGAACTGTGTACAATAGAAACCTCACAGAGATAGCACTACACAATGGGAACTGTTTGACCCAGGTCACAGCAAAAGAGCTTTCCAGCAAGTGGGAAGAAGATATAAAAGGGGGAAATGACATCATGATGGTCCCTCACTCTCCCTACAACACCACAACTGGAAACACCTGAGGAACAAGGACTGAACAGGGGGGAAGTGATGGTCCCAGGCTAAAGGGATTCCTAGCCTGTGTATGAAAACCTGGGAAACCCAAGCTGCAAAGCAAAGGCAGCTTGTGCCTTGAGAATCTGCCAGCCTGTTTATCACTCAGGGTGAGAATTTGCTAATTTATCTTGTGTGTTAAGCTCAATTTGCGTTTTTGTTTATTTACTAGGTAATCTTGTTTGATCTGTTTGCTATCACTTATAATCACTTAACATTTATCTTTTGTAGTTAATAAACTTATTCTGTTTTAATCCAAACCAGTGTGGTTTGGGTAAGTGTGCATCTGGGGAAAAATCTCAGCTTGGTCACAACAAGTGTGCATAGCCCTCTTCACATTGAGGAAGAGGTGGACGGGTATTAAATCCATGTACTGGTCAAATTTGACCAGGGCAGGACAGTACTGCTCTAGGGTCCTAGGCTGGGAAGCTGGTGGTTAGAGAGCCTGAATGTAACTGCAGCTGGGTGTGTCCCTACCTGTGTGAATGCTGGTGAAAAGTGCTGGCTGGAGGGCTTTGTAGCTTGTCACTAGAGCACAGTGTGAGAGGGAGCTCAGGCTGGTGGGTTAGAGGGATCAGTGGTACCCCAATTCCAGTTGGCACCCCAGGGGGAACCTGTCACAAGTGGCTGTCAACCTTTCCAGACTACTATACTCCTTTCAGGTGTCTGATTTGTCTTGCCTACCCACAAGTTTCACCTCACTTAAAAACTACTTGCTAACAAAATCAGACATAAAAATATAAAAATGTCACAGCACATTATTACTGAAAAATTGCTGACTTTCTCAATTTTACCATACAATTATAAAATAAATCAACTGGAATATAATTATTATACTTACATTCCAGTGTATAGTATACAGAGCAGTATAAACAAGCCATTGTCTGTATGAAATTTTAGTTTGTACAGACTTCACTTGTGCTTTTTATGTAGCCTGTTGTAAAACTAGGCAAATATCTAGGTGAGTTGATGTTACCCCCTGGAAGAGCTCTGCGTACCCCCAGGGGTATGTGTACCCTTGGTTGAGAACCCCTGCCCTAATCCTCTGGCTATTGGCCATTTTTGTGTGGGTCTCCCTTAAGGTTTCCTGTTGGAGCTGTACCTTTTAGTATGTATCAATAAATAAATATTCAGTGAAGCAAAGGGAGACTGACTCTATAGCCCAGTGGGTAGGTCACTCACCTAGGGTAATGAAAAGTCAGGTTCAAGTCCCTGCTCTAATAATGATTTATTTATTTATACAAAGTGCAACAGCAACAGCTTCAACAGGAGAACTGAGAGACAGACCCTAAACTAGCCAGTAATCTGGGGGTGACAGCACTCTCCTGGGTTCGAGTCGCTGCTCCAGGTTGGGGCCTTGAGCCCAGATCTCCCCATCCCAGGTGAGTGTCTGAACCCCAAGTTATTAGCACCTCACTGTCTCTCTCTGACCAGAAATTCCAACCTGTACCCAAGAAGCCTCTCGGTTAAAGTTCCCTTCAGTGCGTTCCGGGAACAGTTTCATTTCGACAAATCAGTATTTTCTGATGAAAAACTCTTTTGTCAAAAAATTCCTGACCAGCTCTAACCCCAGCCTGTTTCACAGAAGGGCCACCAAAAGGCACTGAAGCAGAAACGGTTTTCACTAACTATTGGCCTGAGCTGGGTATGAACAGGTGACCTTGAGGTTCAAGATTCTGTCTTATTACTCATTGCTTGTCTAATGTATTCTGTTCTTTTATCCCTTTCCAGGATGTAGAAAGCACTTCTTTTTATACATTCCCATTGGACTCAGAGCAATACAAATACCACACACAGAGCTGCCCTGTGTAGTTCTTACAATGCTAAGGCACTACTCACCATCAACCCTCAGACACAAAGATCATTGACTTCCTAGAAATGCCACAGATTAGCTAGAGATATAAGGTCAGCTCCCGTGCTGGTGTAAATCAGCACAGCTCCATTGAAGTCAATGGAACTATAAAGCATTACACCTGAGGATCTGGCCCATCAAATGTATCAAGCTAAACGATTGGTAGCTCAGAATACAACAGCTCCCAGGTGTGCCTGTCGAGAATCCAAACACCACCTTCACATGTCTCTCTTATAAGCAGAGGCCAGGTCTGGAGGTGAATCTAACCCCACTGTAATGACATTTAAATTCTAAGCTCTTGACATGAAGGGCAAGGTCTGTGTGCTCTCTACAGTAGTCCCGTGCATCACTGTGATGCTATGTGCACCTAGATTGCAAGTTCTCCAGAGCAAGGAGTGTCTAAAGTGTATACCGTGTAGCACCTTGGAATCCAGGCTTCAGTGAAGATTGGGGCCCCACTGTGCTAGGTGCATTATAAACACAGATTAAGAGACTGTCCATGCCGCAGACACTTTATAATCTGTGGTATTAGCTTCCATTCTGGGGAGGACTTGTCTGCCCGGAAGCAATAGGCTCTGCAGCTGGTATCCCTCTGCCTGAGCACAGACCACTAGACAGAAGGGAGATCCATAGAAGTTTAGGCCAGAAGGGACCACTGTGTTCTGATCCAGCCTGATCCACAGGCCAGAGAATTCCACCCAGCCATGCCTGCATCCAACTGCTTGAGCTATAGGATATATATACACACACAAGCACCTGGCAACGCTAGTGCACGCGCCTCCTCTTCCCCCTCCCTGGCAAACCCTTAGCCTCTGCTCCAGCCCCTGCCTCTAATCGTTTGAAAATTCCATAACTTTTCAGGTTAATAAAGCTCTTGTTTGCTTCAGCTAGCACCTGTTTCTATGGTGACACTTGCAACCCAGAACCTGTTTATTAACCAATACAAGGAAATACACTGAAAAATTCAACCGGTATCGAAGTAAAGTGCTTGAGAGGTGAATGGCCCTGGCACGAGGATCCAGCATCCCCTAACGGGGGGCTGCTCCCTTCAGAGATAGCGGCCTCCTCGGAAGCTGCCCTCAGCTCTCAGACCCACACGCATGGGATTAAGAGATCACTGCTGACAAAGCAGCCCCTCTCTCTGCGTATCACACAAGCAGCTTGCTAGCCTAACACCCTACTGGGGCCCTCTCTTCACAAAGCCACCGTGCTGCGCAGAAGGAACAGCTGTTGGCGTACCGCGTTCCTCGCTGAACAGATTGTTTCCTTTACCGGCCCTGCTGCTTCACCTTCAGGCATCCGAGTGCCCCTAATGAGAACACCTGGAGAGCGCCGAGAGGAGGCAGCAAGCCCTCGTCACGGGACAGTCACAGCCGGCCCCCCTCAGTCTCACCTACGTCAAGAGAGTTTCTTTTCAGGAAAACAATATTTAGAGGCCAGATTCACAAAGGTGCCTCGAAACCATCAGCTTGAGGAAATGCAAACTTGGGGATTACTGCTGGTTCTTGAGTGGAAGGTAGACCTATGGGATGGGCGTGTTATCTAGTGGTTAGATTATGGGGCTGAGGATGAGGGTGCCTGGGTTCTTTTCCCAGTTCTCAGAGGGGAGAGTAATCTCTTGGTTAGAGCCAGGGGCAGGGTGGTGGTGGTGCTGGGAGTCAGGAATCTTGGGTTCAATTCTGAACTCTGCCACTGACTCACTCTATCTGACCCTGGGTGAGGCTCTTAACCTCCCCATATCTCACTTTCCTCAGCAATCTTGCAAAGACTCCAAACATCTTCACTTGTGCAAAACCTCAGGCTAGCTCTGCCAAGCAACAGATCAGACCCAGGGTGGGTCTCTCGCTCTCTTTCTCTGCACTCAGTCTCATGTAGGAATTCTCCTGGCTGGCAGAGTTGGTTTCCATAACAACTTTCTGTTACAAACATATTTTGATAAAAATAAAGTTAAAATAGCAAGGCTTTGGTGGAGTACAAATTTGCTGCGTTCTCTCTCTCTTTTTTGCTCTCTCTCCCCCTCCACCCCTCCCCCACAACGGGGGAAAAAATAAAATAAAACATTCCATTTGAAGGACAGTATTTTCTCCCTTCTTTCTCTCTCCCCACTGAATACAAAATGAAACCCCTTGTTTACAGGATTTCTCTGTAAACTGGTTCAGTCCCTGCCTAGTTACCTGATGCTCTACAGTATATACAGGGTAATGTGATAAATTCATTTCCAATTCACTGCATTATCCTTTGAATATTTTAATGACTCATTGAATGGAGTAAAAAAAAAAGCTATTTCAAATGAACAATTATGCTGCATTAGAGTAAAGGCTGATTATATTTAAACACTGCTTGCATGGATAACGGGACATATCGACCTCCGCCTATAAGAGCTAATTTGGCTCTTATCTCTAAATAATTTTACACTGCAAATTACCATGAAAACCTAAAGGGCTTTAAAAACATTCATCAAAAGATATTATTCCACTTTGTAGCAACATTTTTATTTAAATTATTTTGAATGGGAGTGAAAGCATCTCTTGTGTTTGACAATCAGAGAAACAGCGTAGCCATCACTGATAAGGGAATGTAGAGCTGTATGGCAGAAGGTATTCTATAGATTAAGCCACTAAAAGTAACCATCGGATAGTGGCAATGCTTTGGACTGAAACCCACACCTCCAAAAGGAAATTCAGCATGAACACCAAGACTTGGTGGAGTGCCAAGGTATTGCAGAATATATAATGGTACTTAGCACTTCTTTAATGGCGTCCATGTGAATAACTCAAAGTGCTTCAGTGGATGCAGTGGTGGATTAAGCTTTCCCGGTGGATAAGTATATCCTCCATTTTGCAGACAGGGAAACTGAGGCACAATGAGGCAAGACGATTTGCCCAAGGCCACCGAGTGAGTCGGTGGCAGAGCTGGGATTCACGCATAGATCTTCAGACTCACGTTCATGTGCTTTAACTACTATTCCATGCTTCCTGCCCTGGAAGCTAAGGTCATGGGCATTGTCTACATGCAAGCTGATGATTTAAACTAAATTGAAATAAGCCCCTTTTAATCTGAAATAAGAGAGTTTCCACACTCAGACTTGCACCAAAATAACAAAAGGTTTGAATTAAAACCACTAAGGGTTTCTCTACAAATGAAGATTGTTCCAGATTACGGCAGGGTGAGAATTTAAAGTGCAGTAGCTATTCTGGAATAGCTCCATGTGTAGACAATCCCTAAATCATTTCAGTGCCAGTTGGTGTGCAGACAAGACCATAAATAGAAGCTATCTGAAGCAGAGACTTTAATTTACCAGGGAACTGATTTTCATTTACACCAGGGGCCAGATTTCTAAAGGTATTTAATAAGTGCTTAACAATGCAGCTAGGCACCCAATGAAATTTGCATAATCAATGGGAGCCAGAAATATCCCACTAGTAATTTAGCTGCATCTTATGTGGCTAAATACCGTAGGCACCTTTAGTACCTAAATACCCGGTCCTAGGATCCCATTACACCACACTGATGGTATAAAAGGGGCATTGAAGCGACTGTAAATGGCCCTGGTGTAAATTAGATACAGTCCCTATGTGTCTGTACAGCACGTAGCATGATAAGGCTCCAATCTCTGGTGTCCCTTGCGGCCATTGCAATATAAACAAACATTAATAAATAGCTTTCAACTGGATCCAGCCCTGTTTCTAGTCACAGACTCACCGTAGTTAGAGATGGAAAAGTGCTACTTGGTCCCACTTAGTCTGTGCCCTGGAGGCCAGTGAAGGATTCTTCTCTTCAATCTACTTTCCTGGGCTTTATCTAGTCCAGTTATGTGAATTAGGGATGGGAGACCAACATAAATAAGAACACCACCTCCTTCCCCAGAAGCTTAGCCCCTGGATAGAATGAACTCTCTCTCAGCTTGTAGGAGGTTCTGAGCTAGTCAGGTAAGAAGATTATCACCTCCCCCTGTCCTCCCCCCCCCCCCTTCCCACTTATGCTTTCTGGTTGGGAATGGAAACAGAATTGCCTAAAACTGTCAGGAGAAAACCTTGCCTTGCCATTTGGATGGACCCACTTGGCCGAGAATGCAGCTTTAATCCGAATCCCTCCCTGATTTCCTTTAGAAGCTCTTTTATTTTTGCAAAGACGACAATAATTAGTAAAGCTAATGCACCGGAAGGATCTGTGTACAGAATGGAAAAAATGAGCTCAGGCTTTTTTGCATTTAGTAAATATAAAAATTAACGAGAGACTTTCAGGACCCTGTTAGAAACGCAGAAGGGCTCCTGTGAAGGATTTTTAAAAAAAATTGTACATGAATCTCTGCAATTATTCTGAATGCTTTATTTTTTTTAGCCAATTAGGAAATGCATGGAAAGTATTAATATCCAATTTTAATTTGCTTAATATTCCTATTAACAATAAAAAGTCTAATTAAAGTATCTGTACAAAACGCCCTTAGCAGTAATTTCAGAGAATAATAGAGGAGAATGACTAGATATTTCTTGTTAAATGCATGCTGCAAATTAATTGATATCTTAATTAGACTTTAGTACTAAGATTATTAGTTAGATTGAATCAGAGCTGAAACACCTAATCTTTAAAAAAGAAAATAAAATAAAGGCAGGCAACAGAGAGAGAAACATGCTGATTTTCTAAATGTTGTTTCTCTAAAGAAACTGATAATGCAATGGGAGAAAGGTTGGAAACAATGTAAGCGAGTTAGCACAAAAATAATAATAATGCTTCCTCCTTCTCTTGTGTCTTCCATGCCAGAATCTCACAACACATTCACAAATTAAACCCCCTAGCACTCTTGTGAGATAGGCAAGTATCATTACCACCATTACCGCAAAAGGAAGTTAAGTGATTTGCCCAAGCTTGCACACTGAGTGAGTGGGAACAGAATCCAGGCCTCAACTCCCAAGTCTCTGTACCTACAAGACTGTTTAGTCAAAACAAAATTATTCCTCCTATTTGTTCTCTCCCCTTGCCACCAGTGTAAATGCTCATTGATCATTTCGTTGAGAGAAATTTGATCCTTGAATTGCATATTCTTGCTGCTTATCCCTGGGTCGGCTCCAGGACACTGACTCATGGCAATCCATTATCAACAGTCATACCACTGAACTGCGAGTGACTCAATAAATGTGTGTTGGGATTTTGTTTTAAGACTGTTCTATTTTCCTCAAAAGTTTCTGACAAGGAGACTACCCACAGCATTAGCGAGGGAGGTCTTCTCCAGCCAACCTGCACTACAGAATGCAAAGGGTGGTGTTAAAACAAAGATGAGACTTACCTTCCCATCCAATATTTGCATCACGCTAAAGCCGGGGTTCTCAAACTTTTGTACTGGTGACCCCTTTCACAGAGCAAGCCTCTGAGTGTGACCCCCCTTATAAATTAAAAACACTTTATACATATTTAACACCATTATAAGTGCTGGAGGCAAAACAGGGTTTGGGGTGGAGGCTGATAGCTCGCAACCCCCCATGTAATAACCTTGTGACCCCCTGAAGGGTCCCGACCCTCAGTTTGAGAACCCCTGAGCTAAAGGAAAGGGACAGAGAAACTACAATCCCTGTTCTCTGTTTGATGAAAGCGTAAAAGGGTTGAAAATAAACCTTACCCAAGTGATCTCAACTGGAGAAATTCCCAGAATCTGTAGTAGAACTGGTTGAAATGTTTCCATTGCAAATATATTTTTGACACAAAAAAAATTTGGAAAATTTTAGTTTTGGTTGAAATTTGTTGTTTTTTTCTGTAAAAATATTAGGTTGTCAGTTTATGTTCCGCCCCCCCTCCCCCCGCCCCAATCAAAAAAGGTTTCATGGTTTGAAAACAATTATTTCCCCAACATTCTTTACAAAAAATAATTGACATTTTTGGACCAGCTCTACTCTAACGTATTGGGTAAACAACCGCCTACCTGCCTTAATAATCCTGCCACTTTACATTCATATAGCAACCTTTCATTCCAGAGAGCTTCACCTACAGAACCACAGAAATGCAGCTACTTCTGGAGAGGCGCATACAACATTTTACACACACTTTGAGAAGGGAACGGAAAGCAATTTTTGGCCAAGAATACTGGGTCAAACCCTGGCACTTATGAAAAGCCCTAGACAGAGGCAATCAAAGAATGAGGGTCGGGGGGGAATTGTGACTAGACTGCATGCTAACTGTTGGGGAAAAAATCGCAAAGGATAGACTTGAAATATATCGGTCACCCATCGGCAGAGTTGGTCAAATTGTGTGTGTGGGGGGGGAATTAATTTGTAAAGAGTCGATTCAGCCACTGGCATGTGTGTGTGAGGGAATCAACGAACAAACTACCTGGGAATATTATTCAGGCAGCTCTTCTCCCCTGAGGTCTCTGGTGGCCACACAGAACACATGGGACCCATTTGTACCAAAGAGGGTACAGGGCCTGTGCTCTATACAGTTCTCACTGTGCTGCATCCAGCCTAGGAGAAGGAAACACTGAGAAGCCTCTGCTGGGATTTGAACCTGGGGTTCCAAGGAAGTACAGCTGCGATGCTTAGGTCGCTGATGTTAAGAGCGGATGTAACAGCTAAGCTACGCCTCTCCTACTGGCTTCTAAACGGAGTTACCGGTCTCATCCCATTGCACACACCAATTGGTTTTGATGCTCATTTGTTCCATGCTGAATGACTGATACACACACACACACTCGAGAACATCTCCTTATGGGAGTAACTAACCACCTTGAAGCAGACCAGCTGTTCTGATTCCCTCAGGTAACTGCTCAAAACACACTCACCCTGGGCAGTACGAATGAATAAAAGGACAGGGATTTCCTGGTGAATTACAAATCTCACAGCGAGAGGGTACAGAGGGAAGTGCTGTCTTGCTGTCACACCCTGTACTAAGCACCAACCTCATGCTGGGTAGTTAACGGGACAGACCAAGAGTCAACACAACACAGACCCCAGCATTAACCTGACCTCCCTTCCTCAATAAACTCTGCTTTTAATTTGTACTCCTGATGCCGAGAAACCCCAACGCCTCCAAAATCTGCTCGTGTCCCAGCTCCTCAACCAGCAAGCCAAGCAGGAAGATGGGTTTGCCGCAAGCTTGGCTTTATGGAGCCAGATTCAGCATCGAAGGAAGCAGGTGAACCAGCATCCAGGTCAGTGGAGTTGCGGCTGCTCCCATGAGAGCTAAGTTTGGCCTCTGGAATTGCACTGTCTGCACCACCCGCCCCATCCGCTCCAGTCTCACTGCGTTCCACCTGCTGCATACTATCGCTCACGTGCAGACAAAATGTTTATCTTCCTGAGATTCTGGGCTTAAAGTATCAGGAGGTGATTGAAGCAGAAGGTGCTCAATGTAGAATACCTGTGATTTCACTTCCCCAACTGCTAAGGATGTATCTCCATCTAGTCTCCAAAAGGAGGAGGAGGACAAGTGGGAGCTGAAGAAGGGGCATTAGTGAGTTAATGAATTACTAAGCTCTCATTCCTCTGTGCAAAGCTCAGCTTTATAATACATGGAGAGTTGGGCAAAGCTTGTTTCCAGGTTTCCTTCTCCTTGTATCCACGAAAACCACTTACAATCATTTGTAACAAGCCTTTGGTGAATGGTAAGGAAACCTAGCGCCTGTTCCCCTACCCTGCAAGGCGGCTAATCCAGGCCCAAACCTGAAGCGGTCCACAGGAATGAACCAGAGGAGGAAGAGTAAGACTCAGGAGAAACAGTCCGCTAAAGCAGGGGTAGGCAACCTATGCATTCATGCCAAAGGCAGCACGCGAGCTGATTTTCAGTGGCACTCACACTGCCCGGGTCCTGGCCACCGGTCTGAGGGGCTTTCCATTTTAATTTAATTTTAAGTGAAGCTTCTTAAACATTTTAAAAACCTTATTTACTTTACATACAACAATAGTTTTAGTTATATATTAAAGACTTACAGAAAGAGACCTTCTAAAAACATTAAAATGTATGACTGGCATGCAAAACCTTAAATTAGAGTGAATAAATGAAGACTCAGTACACCACTTCTGAAAGGTTGCTGACCCCTGCTCTAAAGTCTCTATTTGGGGCTACCCCACAAATTAGCCTATCGCCGCCTTGCTGACTTAAAAGAACGACTATCCCTTATTTGAGCGCAGGCAGGCTAAGGTCTGGCTGGAGGAAAAAGTTAAATGAATGCGTTGAGCGACATTTACACACCACTGGTGTGATCCTATGTAGGAGAGAGAAGAGGAAAAGAGGGCCAGTACTCACTTTGATGTCAATGACAACCCAGTGTCTCCAGAAACGGTACTTTGGATTAGCTCTGTTCGGGGCATCTGGATCAACCATGATCAGCACATACTTCTTATTCTGGAATATACAAAAAACACACCCCCAACCTTTGAAATATGTGGCTTACAGTGCTTTCACAATTCAGTAGTCGGTAAATGCTCCTAAGGGAGAGAGGGCATAGGGCGAAGTAGATGGGGGAAGTAGGACTTTGGGATTCTCTTCCTAGCTCTGCCTCTAACTCAGTGAAGCTTCAGTGCGGGTAGTACAATCCCAGCATGGACCTCGGGTATGTACTCAGCTCGCTAGCCCACTCTGACCCCTGCACGGAGCTCTTTTCACTGCTGTCGCTACCTGCACTCATTGGATTCAAGCTACGTGTGTAGGCTAGCCTGTGAGGCGCTTTTGCTGTGTAGATATACCCACTGTGGGAGTTAATCACAGGTTAGAACAGAGTCTACCTCTTGCCATGTTGTGTCTGTCCTGAGGAATGTCAACCTCAAAGGGCATCGGTCCAGGACTTTCATCAGCCCTGAATTCTCTCTCTCTCTCTCTCTCTCACCCACCCCCACTGTTACAGTTATATTTGTGTATGAGCCTCAGATGAAATGAGCTGTAAAAAGGCGACGTATCCTATTACTGAGTGCTTCACACTAAGCTTGGATTCCTTCTCCTGACATTTTATTCCTCGTGGCCTAAACTTCCTCCAAGAGCTAGCAGAGGAAGAATGGGCTTTTGTAATACATCCAAATACAAGGCACCGGAGAGAATTTTCCCCAACCGTTCACTAACCACATCCTACAGCAGCGTAGCAGAGAGACGTGCCGTGACACAAGGGGCTTTCCACACAGAGGCTTGCATTCCACTGGAAATGAGGGACAGGATATAGCCTAATCTCAGAGACAGACTCTCACAGCCCCTGTGCAGGGTCAGTGGTGCGAAGAGTCTGGATAGCAAGGGGGGAAAAGGTCTCCCGCCGACTAAACAAAACACTGACTAAATTAATTCAGCTGAGCACAGGAGCTTCCAGGGTGGAGCAGGCCGATGAGCTCTCTTACGTCCAGTACCTTGCGTCTGGCCATAAGCGATACTTCAAGAAGGCAAAATAGCTCCATAATGTACTGTCAGTGGAAAAAAGAACAGGAGTACTTGTGGCACCTTAGAGACTAACAAATTTATTTGAGCATAAGATTTCATTGGCTACAGCCCAATTCATCAGATTCACAGAGTGGAACATATAGTAAGAAGATATAAGTAACCCTGCCTGACCCTTGCAGGTCATGACCCAAGGAATGCATTTTAATAACCTGTCTCAGCACATCAGCTGGTGTTGCTACAAATGCTACTGATGGCCATAAAATGACACAGACCCTCTCAGTTATTTTGATCCATTTACAGAGGTTTGGGGCTTGTGAATGGTGCTGGATTGACAGCCCTGGAAGAGGAAGGCCTCTCTTTATCCAGAGAACAGGTGTAGCGTGGCTAGCAGCAGGGCAAGCATTCTCCAGTCACTGCCCTGCCTGAGTTCTGGAGGCACCGCCTTGTGGGGGGAGGGGCAGTTTTCATGCCCGACATGCCCTATTACTAAAGGAGGACACTAGCAGTGGTGGTTTTTGCAATGTGGCCACCTGACCGAGCCTACAGGCACCTCGTTCCAGGCTGCTGATAGACAGTAACAATAGTTTGATCCTTGCCACCCTGGACTGGGTTTGATGACCTCTGGATGCTGTGCTAGGAGAGCCTACAGATCTCAGTGGACTTGGCAGGATATAGGGTTCCAGATGATCCTGCAAACACTTAGATCATTAAAGGACCTACAGGATAATAAGATCTCAAGATGGACCCAGCAGCCTGCCAGCAATGAAGTAGGCTGGTGGCACCGATCCCATAGCACGCCTTGAGGTCAAAATTTCCTACATTGGCTAAGAAATTTTGCCAGGTGACTCCCACTGAAATGAAAGAGAGCTGTGTAGCTATATGCCCTTGTCACCTATGAAAGCTCTTTGGGGCAGTTCTGTGTTTGTACCGGACCTCGCACAGGGAGGCCCTGCCCCATGGCTGGAGCTCTCAGGTGCTACTGCAATACAAATGAATAGTAATATTACGGCACTGTAACCTCAGCAATCCCACTGGAGATAAATCACGATCCGCCCCCTTTTACAGATAGTGAACGTGCTTCTATGGGCTTTTCTACCAGCAGAGTTGTACTGGTTTAACTTAAGGTGTGAACTTAAAGAGATTTAGGTAGAATAGTGCAAAAAATGGTGTGGACTCTTATTTCAGTTTCTCTTGATAAATCTGTTAGGACCAGGTTTAAGCTAAACCGAAATAAACCACTCAGACTGAAATATGGGTGTCCATACGGGTTTGCGCTGATTTTACTAATCTGGTTTAATTCAACTGGGGCAAGCTTGTGGGCAGACAAAAGCCACAAAGATCTTAAGAGCCTGACCCTAAGAGGCCAGGTACACCTGCAATTCCCAGGACCAGACCAAGGTTCAGATGTGGGATTGAAATCTAGCAAGTCCTGGTTCCCAGTACTGTATTCTAATGGCTAACCCATGACTCCCCAAACTTCATGCTGCGCTGCACTAGTAGACCCAGCCCGAAACATTGCTTGAAATATCATACAATGAAAATATTGGATGGCAACACTGAAACGAGTTTATGGAGGAGGGGGGAAAAAATCCCAGGCTGCAAGTGTGAAGGAATTTGAGTTCTAACTTTAGGTGGGTACGTGGCTGAATGCTGTGTTTGTGAATCTCTTGCTTCCATTTCGGCGCCCAGCTGGTGGGAACAGAACGTGTAGTCATGGGACTGTCATCGTGTGCTGTCCAGGTTAACATGTAGCATTTCTATTACTATTAACAGACTTTCCGCTCCTCACTCCATCTGTTCTTCGAAATAATTGCAGTTGTACAGACCATGCCTTCGCTACAGGCAGGCTCTGGGGAGAGGATAGTGCTTTTATGCAACAAAAAAAAAAAGTGTTAAAAAATAACAGCAAACACGAGAATAGAGTGCGAGTGAAGTTAACAGCAGGCTCAGAATTCAGTACAGATTGTGGCCTATCAAGGCGGCATTGCACAGAGCGTTGGGCTGGTCAGGCTAGGCCATTCTGCGCGAGGGAAGAGGGGCTGTATCAGTGCCAGGCATGCTCCATTCCCACTGTGGGTTTGGATTTTTTTTCTTTTTCATTCTGACGTAGCAGGACTGATTACTCTGAACCTGGATATGCCCTGAGGGTGGAGCACGGGCGTGATCCTTCCCCTGCGCCCCAGCAGGATGCAGTTAATTCACGCTGATGTCAGGGGGCAGTGCGGTACCCAGCCCCAGATCAACACAGTCAGGGCCTGATTCTTAATTACTGTCTCTCTCTGCTTGGGGCAGGGATGGAAGCAGCAGTGTGGGGGTGCTTTACGTCACTGTTGTTCTCCTCCTAGCCTGGGGCTGCTCTATCTTATGCTCTGCTTGTCATGCACGCTCCAGCCTGGACTCAGGTGGGACTCCCTACCATCGGGGCTGGGAGCAGGACTCCTACATCAGCTCTGTAGCTGCTGGGCCCGCCCTGAGGAGGAGGATTGTCAGGGGGACGTTTCTACCTTCTAAGACCCCTTTATGCTGCCAAAGGAACTGACAGTCGGGCCCTCCATGTGCCTGTCACGTGCACCATGAAGGAGTCATGTCAAAGCAATTAGCAGCAAAAGGTGAACTGCAAATGGCTTGGCTCAGCTTGGAGCAGAACTATGGATGCTCCTCTTGAGTTCAGTCAACCCCCTTGAGCTGTGCTTTGGGGTCATTGCTCTCACATGTTATGGTGACTTCCTGCTTTTGGTTGGGCCAGAAACACCCCAAGAACAGCCTCTGTGATGGTATTCCAGCTCTTCTGTTCCAGAGGTCCTAGGACACCCCAGCACCTGCTGAGGACTGGGGGTGTGGAGTTCCTCAGGGAAGTCTGAAAATGCCAGAGGTTTGTTCGAAGCCTGAGCAAAAGACTCCCTCAGCCGAGAGGCAAAGGCATTCCCAAAAGGCATCCTAATAGAAACAATCCCACACCTTCCAGCCAAAGATAGCAAAGCCTGTCACAGACGTGCAGAAATCACCTCAGTGGGTATTATCATCTCCCATGCAACAGAGAGGGAAACCAGCTTGCCTCTCAACAAAGCAGTGGATCGTTAAAGTGTCTTTCATAGCTGGTAACAGAACGCAGGAATCCTGACTTCCTGGCTCTGGTCACTGGACCCGCTCGCCTCAAAGCGGAGACTAGAACCCAGGAGTCCTGCCTCACAGGCAGCTGTTGTAACCACTGCATGCTTGCTCCTGAGATTGCACCAGGCCAGATTTTGAAACCTGACCTAGTTTCACTCTAGAAGGGACGCCGTTGCACGCCAAGGACCGGCAAAGGGGGCTCTGGCATTTCAGACTGTTTGTGTGCCAGCCGGCAAATGGCATGGGAGCCCGGATGCTGGTGAATTTTTTTTTTAAACCCTCCTTTGACACGGGCTAACAGCATTAGCTCCTGTCAAGACTCCAGAGAGGGAATCAGCCCAGAGTGAGGCTGGAGCTGCTCAGCTTTCTGGGCATGAATCAGTCCAAGAGATTAATGGAGGGGCGGGGACTTGGTTTAAATCAGAAAACTCCTCAATCCTTTCGCTTCTCAAGAGGAAGGGAACGTACATTGTTTTTGCAGACGACAAAGGGAGAACGAGAGGAAGGGGAAAGCCGTTTCCTAGCGACTATCCCAAATTCTTTAATTTTTTTATAAGTACCTCAGCTTTCCATACGCCTCTCTCCCTTTCCTTGTCAGCAGTAATGAGCCCAAAGAGCTGACGGCCTCAGACCTGCAAGCTGCCGGCTTGGCCAAGACTCTCAGGCTCTATTCCCTGCTCTGCCACTGGTTTGCTGTGTGTGGCCTTGGGACTGAGAATATATTGTGTCTGTCCTGGTGGGAAGGGATGCCGAGGGAATCCCTGGAGACATTCCAGACAGAATTCCTTGAGGGTAGCATGGGCTGGAGTGGAAGTTGTGAGGTCCTTTTACAAGGTGCACCATCTATTCCCATTGGGTTTATCCAACCCCATCTTCTGCGATGGTCCTTTGTGGGTATTTATGGACATCCCTAGACTAATGGCGTGACTCTGCCATGGTCACTCACGAAGTTAGTGGCAAGAACTGAACAAAGTCCTAGACTAGTACCTTAACCTCCAGGTCAGCCTTCTTCTCTATCCCATATGGTCCTATGATTGCAGGGGATGGACACTGATTGTTGAACCACAGGCATTCCTTGCACCCTGTACCTACGGTTGTGCATACCCACAAAGGCCCAACCACTCTGAGACTGCTCTGTGACTCAGTTTCCCTATCTGTAAAATAGGGATAACAAACTATGATGGGGGAGGGGGAAGAGTTAATTAGTTACCGTCTGTTGAGTGCTTTGATGATGGAAGGTCTAAGTGTCACATTTTAGTGGCTAATTGCAGCTGGGTGGGAGCAGCACTATATATAATTATAATTTTTTAAAAGCACGAGCTGTTCAGATTAGCCATCGTTTTGCAAACTTGCTCCAAGCAAGCGAGGACTTTGTAAGAACCAGAGACAGCACGGCAGGCAGGGAGGATTGGGATAGGGGGGATTAACGTACTGAGGACATACTGCTGATAGATCCAGAGGAGACAGGGCAGCACAGGAATTAAAGATTTATCCAAATGAAAGCAAACAGGGTGTTAAGCAACACACATGTAGAGCTAGTGGTTTCCTAGGTAACAAGTGCACCATGGAACTGCCACACGTGCAGAGCCTAGTGCATTTCTGCTGGCAACTGAACAATGCAAAGGAATGAGTCAGGGCCTATGCTTGCAACACAAGGGTGGGTGTGACTCCCCAAAGAGGGATAGATTAAACAGACTGACCCCAGACTGCAGTCTGAGCACTGGAGCAATTAAATAAATATACATGGTGCCAGCTGTAAGAGCTGTGAACTGTGACACATGCAAGGTGGGGGTGGGGGAGTTGTTCTGGAAAGAAGTGATGAACATCGAATAGTTGGGGAGCGGGGAGAGGTGTGTCTGGGCTAGAGCATCAATAACTGCTCAGGGTCATATTCACAACTCACACCGGTCCAGCTGCTGAGGTTAACAGACCTTTTAAGTAAATCTGAGCCATTTTAGAAAAATCATGCAACATTCATAGTTTGCCCGTCTTTGATGATGCAAAACATGGCAGGGCTCAGTGCAGCAGGCCTCGCTTCACTTTGAAACTGTGGGTTCATTTGTCCTTCAAATTTAAGAGCAAGACTCAGCTGGTGAGAACCCCTGGATCAACCAGTCCCTCCTATCTCCCCCAGACACTGACAAGAAACCCGGCAAAGCAGAACAGACGGGTTTCACGCAGCTCCAGTCTACACCTTGTTCCCATCAAAGAGCAATAAACACGCTTTGCCGACAGCAAGTACTCGCAACTTCTAGATCATGTTCCGGTCCCATTCCCTGCCAAAAGACTAAACTTGTACCCATGCGTGTGCCTCCAGTGACAGCGATAGCGACCTCCGGAACTGCTAGAGCACTCATCCCAGGAACATCGAGCACTTTTCATCAGAGTTTTGCAAACCTCAAAGAGTGTGAAAAGCAACTGTTTATAGTACTTATATGGCCCCATTACTAGAGTATCTGAGCAGCTCACAGCTGCTAATGTACCTATCCTCCCAATACCCCCTACGTTATAATCCCCATTTTACACTTGTGGCATTGAGGCACAGAGAGATTAAAGAGCTGGCCTAGATCACACAAGAAGTCAATGGTGGAGCAGGAAACTGAACCTGGGTTGCCCCAGTCCCAGACTAGCACTCTAAGCTTGTGCCCGTTGGGTGGTTCCATGATGGTCATCGCTCAGGGTACGTCTGCACTGCAGTCGGGGATGTGATTGCAGCGCCTGTAGACATACCTGAGCTAGCTGTGTTCGAGCTAGCTCAAATAATAGATCCTACCCAGGAGCCGAGCTACGTATGTGAGCAGCTAAGCTTGTGCTCCTGCGTCTTCAGTGGTATTGTGACTTGAGCTAGCTAGATCAAAGCTAGCTTGGGTATGTCTACACATGCTGCAGTCACACCACTGACTGGCGTGTAGACATATACTAAATGACCTTCAGTTCAAGTTTGTCCAAAAATATTTCCGTCTAGGTGCCAGTGCTGGAAACTCAGCCTGGTACCTGAGAATCAAGCTGGGTTCTTTCTGGCTCATCCTTGGTAATCGAGATTCTATAATAGGCACATAATGAGCAATTCTGTTGTTCGTGCATGACCCAGAATGAATTCCAGCTTCCTCTTCGGTGGCTAACAGGAGGGAAAAGCAGTAAAAAGAATCACTTGCAGCTAAATAAGCCAGTGTGACTCTGAACACACATAAGGAGCAGAACTGATAGGATTTTTATGGTCACTTTTTTAAAACCATAGGCTCACCTCAAGTTTCAGGTCCATATTATTAACCCAATTTAACAGAAGATAAACAAAGGTGGAACGTCCTGCTTAAGGAGCCAAATGGCAGAAACTGTGAATTTGACCCAGGCATCCCAGCTCTGTCTCTTTTGCTCTAACCACTACACCACACTCCCCAACCCCTCCCCGCACTATAAAATGCTTAATGGAGACTTCATTGATTTTAAAGAGACTGGAATTCCAACAAAATCTGTAGTGCTGATGAACCATTTGCTAGCCATTCTACAATATTTGTGCATTCTCTCCCTCATCTCCCCAGGGGCTAGGCAGAGCTAAGCCAGCCAAATATTTATGCAACCTAATGTTCTAATAACAATTGATTAATCCAGGATCATTAAAGTCAGACTCTAAATTTGTTAGAAGGTCTATTCCCAGACTGAGCCTTTACATACTTTAGGAAAAGGTTTTATTCGCTATCAAAAGAGAATGGCTTCTTTCTGTGTAGCAGGCTAGACCATTAAGTTTCTTCTGATAAAACAGCAATTGCTACATTAAACTGGTAATGTTACTAAAGAAGAGAAACATAGCATTCAAGTAAGGGGTCTGTCCTGCCCTCAGTGCATATCTGTAAGACCTATTAATGCTAATGCAGGATGAATACGTATATGCAACATGGAGAAACTGCCACTACATCATGCATACCCAACTCCCATAAAACGTTAGTTGGAGGCATACGGTGTGAGGGACATCATCACCCTCTCTGTTTCATTAAGGGTTTTGTGTGTGTGTTTTAAACAGCCAGTAGTCCTTTGTAGAAAGGCATCCCATGAGCATATTCTGGGATTACCCAAAATGATTATCCATGGAAACAGGCTATGAAATTACTTCATAACCTGCAAGTCCACAGGATAAGGGTGGCTGAATTGTGGCAATGGGGGAAAAGAGTGTTGATTCCACACAGATCATAAGTTAGGGCCAGATGTTGATCTGAGTTACGCCAGGGTAAATCCGGAGCAAAGACAGTGAAGTCAGCAGAGTTATACTGATGTAATCAGGATCAGAATCCGCCTCTTTTAGTCTTTTCCTGGCACAGTCTATAAAAGGTAAAGCCGGCCTATGCAACATCATACTTAAAACCACAGCAGCAGAGATGGAAAATAAGCTTGTCTTGGGAAGCGAGGCTGCCTTCCTTCACGACAGCGCTAAATTGTCTGCAATTGATAATGATGACGGCAAACGTATTCTTTTCATTTTTCCGGAAATAAAAAGTATATATACAAATCTGCAAGGGACAATTCTGCTCTCATTCCCCCCGCCTACCCCACGCCTTCACCTCTAACACACATAATGAGTAATTGGACAGTTTAGGCCCCATTAAAACAAGCCTGCTGGAGAGAAGTTACATTCACTAAGTGGCAGCAAAAAGTTAAAACAAATCTCCCAAAAAACAGACCACCATAACTGAGAGAGAGGCTATGGCAACGGTCTTCAGCTGAGACACACTTTTACTGAGATCCAGGGAATTCATCCCTGAACCCTTCCACTTTATTGTAATTTTCCCAATGTCCTAAGGAAATGGATTTGGGAACAGCTTAATTATTAAGGACGCTTCCTTGTCCCCCGGTTTGTGCTCAATCACAGGACGACGCTCAGAACGAAGCAGATGTGCCCGCTTGGAGGCAAGGAAGCCGCTGTGCTGACTGGCTGCGTTTTAGAAACCTTGCGTGAGAGGAGGCGGCAGGAGGCGAGCAGTCCCTGTGACAGTGCCCAGCCTTCCAACCCAATCTCTGTCACACGAGAGGACGTGTAGATTGGTGACATTCGACATTTCCTGACAAATATTTTGATGCAAAACGGCACCTCAGTCACAAATGATTTTCAAAGTCCTGCTTAAAAGGGATCGTGCTGGGTGACATTTGAAAACAATGAGAGCATTGTTCCCCGGCCACGAGGTAAGGGGTCAGCAAGGCATGGTAGCCTCCTGTGGGCCCCGCCCAGTTTCCTCCTGCCTCATGCCTGCTGCAGTTGTTCACACCAGGGCAGAGTGAGTATTCGGTGCTGCTGCCAGTGGGTGCGAGTGCTGATTGGGTAGCGTTTGCACAGGTGCAAGGCAGCGGAGAATCTAGCATGCTCTTAGTCCTTGTATACACTTGGGAATAGCCATGATCCAGTCTGCAGTGGCCAGCAGTCAGTGTAGATGCCTCCCCGGTCAATCCCTCAGTATAGACGAGTCGAAGGCGTTGGGCAGGGTTGAGCTGCAACACTGGCTTGCCCTGGGCTACCTTTAAAACTCGGATCAACATAGTTACAGTGACAACGAGGAGTCCGGTGGCACCTTAAAGACTAACAGATTTATTTGGGCATAAGCTTTCATGGGTTAAAAACCCCCCTTCTTCAGATGCATTCTTCTTGCATCTGAAGAAGTGGGGTTTTTTACCCATGAAAGCTTATGCCCAAATAAATCTGTTAGTCTTTAGGGTGCCACCGGACTCCTCATTGTTTCTGTGTATACAGACTAACACAGCTCCCCCTCTGATAGTTACAGTGCTCAGGGGTTTGACAAACCCACACCCTGGAGTGCCATTGCTGTGCCAACCTAACCCCGGGGTAAATGCAGCTAGGTCAGTGGAAGAATGCTTCCATCAACCTAGTTACTATCGCTCTGGGAAGCAGGGTTCCTACAGCAATGGAGAAACTCCTTCTGTCTCTGTACAGCTGCACTATACTAGGGGGTTGTAGCAGCATAGCTCTGCTGCTGTAGCGCCGGAGTGTAGGCGTGGCCTGACAGCGCTGCCTGTTGGAACAGCTGGCCTTTGGGGGGGTCAACACCACAGTAGCTACAAGAATTGCTGGCCACCGGCCACTACGTCGGGGCCATTCCTGAGTGCGGGCCAGGCTTATCTGTATGTTCTACTCCTTCCCCCCGTAACCTATTGCTCTAGTGGCGGGTCACAGTCAACCTACTAGATCTTGCTTCTCAATGCACAGCCCTGCTTGACTCGCCAATGGAAGGCACTCCCACGGGAGCCTCCAGTGCTAATGGGGCTGGCCCAATGGCTGTGTGCGGGGTTACAGTGGGGTATAGAGGTTCGTATCTCAAGGGCTGAGCCTTTTTTAGATTGCAGGCTCTTTGGGGCAGGGACCATCTGCTTATCTGTGTTTTGTAGCGCACCGAGCACAAGGGGGGCCCTCTGCTTGGCTGGTCCTTAGGCACAACTGTAATAGACCCAACCAAGCACTGTTTCTCCTAGAACGCATAGCGCAGGCATCACAGAGGGGCTGCATAGGAGGCGGAGAAACAGTGGGGTTGGGAAAGAGGTCTGAGGAAGATGAACCACCTGCTGGAAACCCAGGCAAGTGGCCTGTCCAGAACAAACCCCTCAGTGAGGGTGGAGGGGAAAGGGTAATGAGGGAAAGAACTGCCATTCTGAAGGACCAGAGCAAGCCTTGATCCACGCCTGGCTGTGAGATCATCTTCTGGGTCCAGGGAGCCTGGAAGACTAGGCCACAGTGGGCCCAGACACTGCTACGATGGAGGCTAGAGAAGGACCTGGAGAGAAGGGCTGGGGGGTGAAAGGGCGGATTTGAGACAGTCCAAGTGAGTCCCGTTAACATTATACAGCAGGCCCGTCACTGGCTGCTTCCTTCCCGAAAGCCTCGTTTTCAAATGTCAGTGCCCCAAGGGGGAGTCCAAATCCTGCCGCGTTAGGATGCTGAAAACACAGGAACCGCCGGACTGGAGAAGAGCTGTGAGCTGATCAGACCAATTAGGACTTCAGAGGAAGGCGCAGGAAAGCTCCTAATCTCTAGTAAACAACTGTCTTAAGCCCTGAAGCATGAGGTTTACAACCTCTTCCAAAATATGTTAGTATTAACTATTATCATTCTGGCTATTCTGCTTATCCAAACCCTGTCTGCATCTCGCTGAGGTTTTTGGCCTCAACAGTATCCTGTGGCAACGAATTCCATAGTGTCGTTATCCGTTGAGTGAAAAAGTATTTCCTTGTAGTGGTTTTTCACGTCTCGCTTTTTAATTGTCCCTGATTCTCCTCTTGTTCTTGTGTTCTGGAAAACCTGCACGTGCACAGTCTGAGCCTGCAGGGCCGAGGCGGATTTCCGTGTCATTCGTGCAACCACAAGAAGAGTCGGTTCCTCTCCTGTTGTGCAAGGTGACCACAGAGTCACTCAGGTTTAAGAAAGAAGAGCTCAGCCTTGGGCGAGGGTCTCAGAAGGAAGGTTCAAGGTCAGGAAGCAAAGCAGTGTGAGGTTTTCAACTGGTATTCTTTATTAGGCGGCAAACACGTGCACTGTCTTCTACGGTGGCAGGTCCAGCTCCCTTCTGATAGAGAAGCTGCAGACAACAACCTCTGAGGGTGTGTGTACACTGCACCTGGGAGTGAGCTTCCCAGCCCCGAGTGTGTCGTGTATAGCTACTAGTGTGCAGTGTGCAGGGCCAGTGTAAACACTAGGCGGCCACCTAGGGCACCAAGATTTGGGGGCGCTAAAAAGCGGTGCCCCCCAATTTTTTTTTTTACACTATTGCTGGAAAACGAATGAATAAAGACAAGAGAAATGTCGTTGAACTTGCATTTTAACTGGTCGTTCTCTCGTACATGACAGCTATAGCCTACGCCAGCTCTGCGTTGCGGGCACAAGCGTCCTGCTTCACCCTACGGTACAAAGTGGCAATGACGTCCTTTTTCTCGTTGCGCGCAGCCGTGGGGAGGGGAGGGGGAAGAGTGGGCGCAAGGTGAACGTTTCGCCTAGGACGCAAAATATCCTTGCACCGGCCCTGGTAGTGTGGCGTGTGGAGCTGTTGCAGCTTGGGCTCTCAAGCCGGAGGGACATGGGGCGTGTACGCTGTCTACACCCGAGAACAGCCCTTTTAGCGTGAGCCTGGCTAGCACCCGTCTGCTGACCCAGGCTGGGAGGCTCACTCCCAGGTGTGGTGCAGACACAGGTGCTGGAAGTAGGGGTGCTACCGCACCCCCGGGCTTGAAGTGGATTCCATCATATACAGGGTTTACAGTTTGATTCAGTGGCTCTCAGCACCCCCACTATGCACTATATATTGTTCCAGCGCCCCTGGGCATAGACACACTAAAAGACTGGCAAAGAACCACGAAGGGTTTGCTTGCACGGCAGCGGGGAGGTGCAATTTCCGGCATGGGCACGGGCTAGCTTCAGCCAAACCCTTCAGCACAGAGGGCTGGGAGTGAGACAAGGGTCCTTTACCCTGCCGTGGAGCTCAGAATGGAGGAGATGGCAGGGCAGGCCCATGCTCCGCCCTGGGGCTGGGAGTAGCCTATGAACACATTTTCTTTTTAAAAGGTGAGAACAAAATATCCCCTCTCACGCCAGCTGGGGCTGACTGAGATCCACTCACCCCCAAGCTGGCCATAAGCCCCAGAGCCATCAGACCCTGTTTCCCACCCTGGGGCAGAGCAAGCTTTCCCTGCCAACTTTGACATGCCAATCGGCTGCATGAGAAAGCAGGGCCCTCTCCCCATCCGAGAGCTGCACGTTGGCAGGGACTGCAGCAATGAGGAGCCGTTATTCGGAGCTGGGTATCGATGCCATGAACTCCTCCGGCATGATGGGAGCCACGCGACTGTGGTAATTGCTGAACTCTGTGCTACCAGACACCTCGGAAAAGCTAAAATGACTTTAAATGCCTAAACATTTTAAAACAAACCTTGCAACAATTCAGCTTCTACCTCCTCGCCTGATCTCTCTCTCTCTTTCCCCTCCTCCCCTCGTTTTTACGGTTTCGAGAACTGTTTTACGCCTCATTACCTGCACACTGTGAGTGATGTCTGTCGGTCCTGGAGCTGTAAATACCTTAAATCATGCTTCATTAAGAATATCTATGGTGCTATTAAAGAGCTATAATAGACAACGAGTTAACAGATGATTAAATATGAACTCCATTTGTGTCAGTCACCAGCTCGCGGGAAGAAGCTTGAAGTTTTTTAAACTCACACTCATTATCTGCTGAAGTGTGGCTCGGGCGGGCGCTGGGTTTGTGAGAGGCAGCTGAGGAAAGCGCACTCTCACGGCGCGGTGGAGGGGTTGCTTAAATTAGAGCGCAGCTTGAAGAATTGCTTTCCCCACCCGTCACTTTAGTGCCTTCCTGCAGGATACCCACCCTCCGCTCTATCGAGTTAGAAGGGAGCAGCTTGCTTTCTCCGGCTCTGGGATTTGTTATTCGGAGCTGACAATGCTGACAGCCCTGTTTCCATGCATACAGTCAAATACCACTTTGAGACACATGCAACAGATCAATCTTTAATGTCTGGTAGCCAGAGATAAATAAAGAGGAATGGGGGGGAAAGAGAGGAGAGAAAACACGTTGGGATGCTGACTGCCTTACACAGAGCAGGACAGGGACAGGATGGGAGCAAACCCACAGTGTCACTCACCCAGGTAGCCTGTGAAGGCCAAGACTCCAAAAAGCGGGAGGAAAAACAAAGGGGCCAGGGGAAATCACAAGGATGCAAAGCTAGGTGCCTTTTTTCATGGTTTTGACATTTCTGGGTTGTTGTTTTTTTCTTTTTTTGCCCCATTCGAAACAACTTGCAATTGACACGAATTCACAACATGTTTGGGTTGAACTGAATCTGCATTTTTTGTTAAAAAAAAAAAAAATTGGCTGAAAAATGTCACCACGTTCTAGTCCTGAGTTCTAATCTTTGCTCTGCTCTCAATTCGCTGTTGGTGAATGTCACTGCTGTCCAGCTAAGACTGCAGAGGAAAGCGCGCCAGGCCTCAAGCGCTAGTTATACACCTGCTGCATCCTCTGGCCCTGCACTTTATGCCTGTACTATTTGTGGCCAAGTCTCTTGCTCATGAACTGGACTTGCTAGCCACTCGCCCTGCTGAAGTCTGGCAGGCAGCAGTTGAAATGCTTTGGTGCTTACCCCGTTGTCTTTCAAGGCAGATGGTTGCCACCCCTAGCAGCCAGCCCGCATAAGACCTATACACCACTTGCGTGTCACATGAAGCTGTCAGAACAGACCTTCACTAGGGCACATGACCTTTGTCTCCATGTTCCATATGTACCAAAAACAAAGCAATCGCTGATTTAAGCTGATTTACATGGCCCTTTGCACAGGGGTGAATTTTATCATGCATGGTTTTTGTAAGGCACTCCACCTTTCAGTGCCTCGGTTTCTCTCCTGTAAAATCGTAAGGATGATAAATACTCCATATCTCACAGGAGTGATGGGGGGAACAAATCAATGTTTCTATAGGTTTTTCTATGGGTGAGATGCAACACAAGTCCTTATTTCTTATTACTGAAGAAACACCTTTAGCCCCTGCTGCAAACGAGCCACATGTGCGTTCCTGTCTATCACCTGCTTTCTGTCCCAGCTCATTGCTGCAGTGGACTGAACTGAGCACCCAAAACAGACCCTTAGCAAAGCTGCGCTACTCGTGTGGACCACGAAGTAGTTCAACAGAAAGAGGAAGCCCTTCCTTGCCCTGTGCAAACCAGAGGAAGAATCTTTGCCCATTCCCAATGCTGCTTCACGGTGCACCTGCCTATTAGCAGGACCTCGGTGCTCAGAGCACAGAACGGCACAGGGAAGACTGAAACGTTGATCCCCAGGGGCAGTGTTAGCGGGGACAGTAATTGAATCTCGGCGCTTATATTCAGTCACATACCATTCTGTGATTAAGTTAACTGGAAATGCCATTTCCGTATTGTTCAAACTCTAAGTGGCGAAGCCCCCTTATCATTTACTACCAGTCCCCTCTGCTCTCTCTTTCTGACCTCGCCTACCCTGCGGTACTACAGGTCAGGCTGGAGCAGCCTCCTGGGTCAGGGAAAGAAATTAATCCTGGCTCCCCTTGGGAATGCAGCCTCGCGGCTCATCCACAAAAGATTACATGTGCTAGAAGAGACTGGATAACTATCTGTCCACAGCTAGTTACTGAGCTCCTAAAAAGCATTTTGACACTTGCTGGAACAGACCTTCTCTGCCAGCGCTGTCCCTGGGGACTGAATGCCAGTTCAAGACCACACTTCCCTAGCCTTACCTTTGGCTGTTTACTCTCAGAATATTTTTCTGCATGTGTCCCAAAAAATAGAGTCGAATTCCCCGAGTCCCACCCCCAGTCGGACACTAGTGGATCTAAACCAAGAAATTGCTTTGGCAAAAATGATCCAGTGCAGATAAGAAATAACCCCTTCCCATCACAGAAATGATTCTTGCCTGGAATAGGAGTGAAAGGGGAACAGCTCAGAACTTCCCTCCCCAATAAATTAAGAAAATAAACCAGCAGGCCCACTTCTATGTGGTTTCCCGTTTGTAAACAAATGGATTTTTTATTTCCAATCTGAAACATGATTTCCAACATCTAATTTGTTTGAATGGGGTCTTTTTTGCAGCAGAAAGACGATATGAAGCTTACAGTTTCTACAGCAGCTGGAGATACCAAGTCCAAGCTGAAACAATAAATGCTATGTGTCAGAATTCATTGCACCCGACCTACATAATCGATCCATTCTCCTGAAATGATCAGGGCCTGAGCCCTTTTTTTTTTTTTTTAAAGTCTTTGAAAGTCTTTAATAATATTTTAAATTTGCGAAGTGATAAAATGTCGATGTTAACGTGTTAATTTCTACTATGCCTTGTTGCTTTGAAATCTGTGAAAAATGCAAAGCTTAAATGAGTCCTGTGAAAAGGAACAGTGCATCATTAACACAGCCAGATCCATATCACAGACTGCAGCAATTACCATCCAGTGAAACACTGCAAGCTGTGAAGAGCTTTCATTACCAGAGGTTTTACAGGTCATTCACCTTTGTCCAATCTTACGCTAAAACAAGCATTTTCTGCACCATGGATTCCAGCTTCATTTAAATCAGTAATTGCTTTGATTTTGGTACGTATGGAACATGGAGACTTCATGACTAAGAATTCTATTAGTCAATAAGTTTGCTACTTTTATGAACCATTAGTCATCTTGCCTCAATTCTTTCCCACACTGGGTTATGGATTGAGAACTTGATTTTCATGTCCAGTGAAACCTACCTTAAAGACCACCTGTTTGGTGCAATTATGCTTTCCCGGGTCACAAAGGTGGGATTCAATCAGCAGGTTACACTGTGGAATGCTATTTCTGGCTCAGTCACATCATTCTTTGTCATCTAGAAACTGATGAAAATAAGCTTCTTATTTAAAATACAAATCTGAATAGGGGTTGTTGGGTTTTTTTCCCAATCAGAGTGGAACACATCTGAACTCTGCATATGAATACCAGGGTACTCAAACTTTAATCACCTGGAACCCGCACATTACTTATTTTTCTTTCCGGTAATCCCGTGAAATCCCAGAATCCTTTGTGGCATTTCAGACATTTTTTTGGTAAATACTCAAAGAAAACGTGTGTGTTCTGAAAGGCTACAATACGTGAGGTTAGTGTGATCAAGTGCATTGTGCTATAAATGCTTCTATTAGTGGCATATACGTTTGAAAATATCTCAATTAAGAAGTATAATCTGAACATTCATATAGAACATGTCATGAAATGCACATTTCTTAAGGCTGTATATTCCAGGATGAGTGCTATCAGAAACAAACAATAGTCTATTCTATTTTTATAGGTTCTTATACAGTCCTCGTCACTGTCACATCTGAGTGCCTTCCAGTAATGCATTCAGCAATGTGATTAATATCTCTCATGGGTGGTTCATTCTCTCTCTCTCATCCTCTCCTTAGGGGAGCATTTGAGGGTTTGTTTTGGGAGGGTTTGGGTTTTTTAGATGTGCAGCAAGGGGTGAAATTCATACTTGTGTGGAAGGCCATCACATGGATTTGTAGTCCTTAGCGGGACTCAGACTGCTGTTATTTGTATTTACAATAGTGCCCGAGGCCAGAGCCCCATTGTGCTAGGTGCTGCACAAAGAACAAGAAGACGGTCCCTGGCCAAATGAGCTTTTATTTTAAAAGGTGAGACAATAAGGGGAAGCCGTCAGACAAGGGGAGCACAAAGTAACAGAGATGCAGTCATGAACAATATGCCTGCTGCCTAACCAGTGCAGAGAGCCTGCAGGAGGCCTGTGAATTTCACCTGGATGGAATTACTGCATCTATTTATATGAGAAAGGCTTTCTTCTCAATCTGAAGGGTAAGGAACCGGTTTCAGTTCAGGATTAAAATGTAGGCCCTCCTATGACCTTGAACGGCTCAGAGACCCGCAAGGCAGTTCGGACCCAAGGTTAGGAATGGCTGTTTTAAACCCACGCTGAAAACTAAACGTGACACAATGGCTATTTCAGTGTAGCCCTGAGAAGAAATCTAAATTTAGGTGTCACACTGATGCAGGTGTGTCGACATCACCGCCTCTTTTGGTAAAGACGGGGGCCAGATCTTCAGATGGTATAAACAGTCGACTTCAACAGTGCGATGACCCAGATTGAGGATCTGGCCTTAAGAATACAGGAGGAACTCAAGAGCCGTGTCTGCACTGTGACGTTTTTGAAAAAAAAGTTTCCCACCAGTTCAGCCCCACGTAGTGGAGCCACGTACCTGAGCGCCAAGGCTGTGAAGGAGGAAGAGAGTGATTTTGACTGGCAAGTAGAGCCGGTCAACGTTTTCTCATGAAAGATTTTCATCGTGTTTAGACAAGCGCTAGTGGGGAAAGATGGGGCGTCCCTGTTTTGTCATCTTGAATTTATGCTGTTGGCAGGACTTCCAGGAAGAGATGTCAAGAAGTGGAAGATGAGTGATGGCACTCAGTGGAGAAGGGACCGGGTGCGGAAAGGTAGATTTGGAAGTCACCGCTGTAGGTGGTTAACTGAAGCCATATGCATTGGTTCCACAAGACTCAGATTTTTAGGCCTGAAGGGACCATTAGATCACCTAGTCTGGCCTGCATAACACAGGCCATAGACTTTCATCCAGCCACTCCGGTACTGAGCTCAACAAGTCATGTCGGATTACTACATATCTTCCAGAAAGGCATCCCGTCTTGATGTGAACACTTCAAGAGACTGAGAACCTACTACGTCTCTGTGTAGTGTGTTCCAGTGAGCTTGACCCTTGCTTTTGGTTTGACTCTGAACCTTCACAGATTCAGCCTTCCCTGCCCTCTGCCCACCTCTACATTTGTCCATGTTTAGGCTGCAAGCTCCTCAGAGTAGGGCCTATCTCCTCTTGAATGCCTAGAAAGGGCCTAGCACCGTGTAGGTGCTACCTCCAAACAAATACATAATAATAGATCGTCGCCAGACACAGCAGGCACAGATTTCAATGGAGCACTGGTGGAACATGTCTGCATAGCAGCTGGACAGACCAATGGTAGGGAAGCAGTTAACATTCCAGCAGGGAACGTTCCCCAAGTGTTTCTGCTGCATGAATCGGAATTCTTTTTAGAAGTGATTTGTCATGGATTATTGCGTATTAACTGCAATTACAGTACAAGTGTTCATTGACGCAATTACCATAAGTACGTGGTAAAGCCGTTAGAGAAGGTAATATGGGATCATTATTTATTTAAAGGTGGTGTTGGCTGGGGAGATGCCCTGTGTGTCCAGTGCTTTGGTTAGACCAAAGTGGGTTTCTTTTGATTTTTTAATGAGTGTTTCAAAACCAAAATTCACATTATGGCAACAGGCCTGAAAGAAAAGAGAAAAGTTCATTCAGCATCCAGACTGTATTGCTGTAGCACCTCAGAGCCCTAGCCATGTACCCAGACCCCACTGTGCTAGGTGCTGTACTAACAGAAGAAAATGGACAGGCCCTATTTCAGCTTACAGTCTAAGTCAACTGATGGTTCACGTGGAGGCTGCAAATATTCACACAGGAAAAACTCTCAGGTTTGGGGAATAAGCTTAACATGCTCTCCACAGTCAGCTGTCTGAGAATCCTCAGGGAAAGGCTCCTTTCTGCCTTTGCTGGGTCTTTTTTTTTTTTCCTTTTTCTTTTAAGAGATCTCTTTCCTGTTCATTTAGCACCAGTGAAAGAAGCTGGCTGGACAGGCCTGGAGACTGATATCCTTGATTCACTGAACAGATACAACCTGGAGTTCAGGGCTTTGGAGCGGAACCTGGACCTGGAGCGTGGAACAGTAGGTTCTTGCCCAGAGCTGGCGTGGAGCCGGAGTGGAGCCATTCAAAAATGTGATTGCTCCAAATCCCTGCTGGAGTTTGAGTGCAAGCTTCCCCACCTACTGCCTAACAATGCGCTGCAGCTCTGGAAAGAGCCCTCCCAGCAGCACATGCTATGTCAACTGCAGTGCTGGTGTGCTTCTCATAAGCATAACATTTTTGAACATAACGTGTTTATTGAAGAGACAGCATTGGGCTTGGTCATGTAGCCATCTGACTGCGGGGAACTGCACTGAGGCCAAACTAATTTCTCACAGGGGTGAGCGCAACTCCGTCAGCGGGTAGCATCCCCGGCGATATTTAACATGCATCAGGCTTTGGAGATGCATTTCCCCCATTTGGTAGGAGCATCTGAGTGGCTCTTAACCCTTGAAATTCTCTGACCTCCTCCCCACCTACGTACCCAATGCATGTGTCTAACCATGATGTACAACACATTGCAGGTTTTCTAGGATGCCTAAACCTGACAGTTAGGGACCTGAGGATATGTAGAGGAGAGGGGGCACAGTGTAGTCATGAAGCATCTAGATTCAGCAACTTACAGCACAAGTTGAGATACTGTTGTTGTTGTTATATTATTATTTGTATTGCTATAGCACATAGAAGCCCCATTCATGGACCAGAGCGCTGCACAAAGAGAACAAAATGACAGTCCCTGCCCACAGAGCTTACAGGGCAAGCTGACAGCATGGAAACCTACTAAAACTGCCCTGTTTGCTCACAAAATACCACCCCAAGGACTTGCTAGGCCTGTGGCTTTGAAGAGGGCATTCTCTCCTAGGATGGAAAATCTCGCCCGAGAGGAGTGAAGGTGTGCGGAAGTCATCAGTTCTGCCCCTCTGCCCTTGAGGTGCAGGCTTAGAATAAGGTATTTTATTTGCTAATGAAGCCAGTAGGTGGGACATGGTGAATTCCAGCACATTGATACACACGACCGTCTAAAACCTGGCAATTCGGCTGAGCTGGAGGCATCTAAACAGATTCCCCAGGGTTTAAAAAAAAAGATGAATGCAAACACCCCAGGACTGTGTGCGTGCTCTGCTATAGAGCCAAACTTTGCCTTGTGCTGCTCATCTCTAATGACAGTCTCACTGTTTCCCGGAGCGCTGAAACATTCAGAGTCGGGGGTCCCGTTTATACCCCTGACAGTGCCGGGCTTGTGGGTCAATGGTCAGATCTGTTTTAGGATCTGGATACTTGCACAGTTTGGGGCAGGCGAGAGTGTTAACCCATTATTGCTAGGCAAGAGTTTTGTGGTCTGTGGATGGACAGCGTGTGATAGGTTGAGCTCTTTTTTGGTCATGCTTGGGTGTTTTCAGACTTTCCCCCTCAAAATTCCTTCCAATTATGATGACGCTCGGTCTCTGAGTGTTTCAAAGAGTCTATACAGGTCTGGGTTGTTTGTGGACCGGGGATGGGAAAGGGGAGATAAGCCCTGACCTGGGGTCTATCTTCATCCTCTCCCAGCTGGGATCATCCTGTACATCATCTGATGATTCCTTGAGAGCATCAAAGGCTTGCAACCGGTCTTCCTCTCAGCAGCTCTGGGGGCAGCGTCAACTAACTCTGGTGCACACTTTCCTCTGGGTTGCCACCCTTCCTGTGACAAACTCTCCCTCTTAAGCTCATTCCCGCCAAGTGGCACTGGCTGTGCAGGTGTGCCCATTTAGTACCAGCTGACCCCGGAAGAGCTCATCAGCCTTTCCTTGATTGGGATAGGGATGTGCCCCATCCCACAGAGCGAGAGGACTGCAAGGCATCAGCAGTGTCTTCCTAGGACTCGGCAACTGTATCTTTGCTGAAAATGGCAAATGAATCGTTCTTTAAATTAAATAGTAACCCTGGGAAAAGAACGAATTTAGAGAGGGGGAGCCTTTAAAGTGGGGACCCCGTAATTGGCCAAATACTGACCCTTGAGCTCGGAGGAACGTGCGATAAGGGAGTTTGGCTAATCACATTGACTTCTCTATCATTTTCATTAGTGCAGATGGAGGCTGGTCCCTGGGGGTAGCACAGTTCAAACAAAAGCAGATGAGGGAAATAGAGAAGAGACCTGCCATGTCTCTGCTCTCACAGACACCTGAGTAACAAGCAGCTCACCCTCCTCTTCATCAGCGTGACATTTGGGAGGCTAATCAGTGTCTTGCCAGAGAGAAACTCTCAAGTCAGCTGAGATGCAGCAACAGGTAACGTGTGGCGTTTTCCTATGAGAAGCTTAGCAGAGGGGATGCAGAGAGGTGGGCTCGCGGAGGGAGGCCTGTCTCCTTGCACATTACTGGAGAGGCCTGTGGTACACGATGAAGACTGATGGCTTCCAGAAATGCTCCAGCCTCTGACAATCACAGTACAGTGACTGGTCTGAAGGGCTTGTGTCTGGAGCTGCTGTGGTTCTGTTCCCAGCGTGACGGGAACCTGAGGAATCCCGTCTGCCCAACTTTGTTGCTCTCGGCAAAGTTAGTGCCCGGGTTCTGCTCTCCCTTGCACCAGGGTGATCCAGGAGGAACCCTGCGCCATCGATGGTGTTCTGCTGGTGTGAGAGAGAGGAATCAGATCCTAGGGCACACAGCTCCTTGGAGACGGAGCCAGGACCCCCCAGACCCATTTCACTTCCAGCACAGCTACGCAGGGTCCGTGCACCCTGAGCTTGTTCCTTCCTGCATGACTTCTGTGCCGCATTCACTCAGGTACCAACTTCCACAGCTGCCAGTGGATGCATACCTGCCCTGGCAACTGAAGAATCAAGCTGCATCCTTTCTGATTCTTCCATCAGCATCCCCTCTGCCATGTGTGGTTTCAGGACTCAACAGGTAAGCCTGCTGATGGCACAAGAGGCAGACCGGTATTTCCACGGGCTCTGCAGAGGAATGCTGGCTTTGCAGTAAATTCCATGCTGCCTGGAAGATCCAAACTGACCAGACCTTGGTGGTCCTGAGCGCCCACATTTACAGCCGTGTATTGGACTATAACTACACTTTGCATCTTTTCCCTTGCCAGTGAGCAGTAAACACCTTGGCAAGGGAGTTATTTGACTACCAGATATCGACTTGATGTTATTAAGTCATTCCTCCTGGGAGGGCGAAGGACAGACGTGTGGCAAAAGCAGAGGGCTAACAATCAGTGCACCTGGGGGAGGCTATCCTTGACTCTGCTATAGAGTCACTTGGTGCCCTTGAGACTCAGATTTTCAGAGTGGGGGCTAATTTGTGGTTTCTCAATTTGGGGGTATTTTAACATTAGACAAGGGCCTTATTTGCAGAAGTGCTGAGCACTCGCACTTCCAGCCGAAGTGAATGGGAAATGCAGACACTCAGCACCTATGAAACTCAAGCCTTAAGGCCCAGATCCACTAAGGTATTTATTTAGGCTCCTAACTTCAGCTGAAATCAATGTGGATCAGGGCCTTCGTGGCTATAGTTGGCCATCCAAAAACTCAGCCTTAATTGGGGCTCTAACACCTGCTAACAGGGTGGGTCCGGTACTATTCACTGGTCCCTTGTTACAGTGGATCCAGTGTGCCATCCATTGCCAAAGAAACGCCTGTGTTCCATTCTGGTTCATGTGCATCACCGCAGATCCACTCATTACAATGGATTGTCAAGGTAAGAGCCTGGACAAGGAAGGATGTAGTGTTAAGTGTATCATGCCCTGAAGTCATTGTCTTCTGCCGGTCTTAAAGATGAGCCCGAAACTTGCACGGTCAGGTTTACATGGCTAATCTTACATATTCTCCCTTTAAAACAGTAAAACCTCACACTGCACCTTTAACGTGTCAGCCTTCGTAGCTGTCAAAATGAAGCTGTTAACGTGACGGCCCCCTTCATACCCTTGTTAAAAATGTGACTATTCCCTTAGGCAAGAGTGGAATACATGACCAAATTAATGAGGATATGACAAAGTTTACAGGTCAGATTAGATTTCTATGCCATGGTCTCAACACAACCCTGAAAACTGACTGAAAAGAAGGGAAGCCAAGGGTGATGGGCCACTGGGGTTTTTGGACCATGTGCATTCACCAAAAGAGCAATCCTGTCATTGTCATAATTAATCAGCCACACATTAGACATGCTGTGCCCCTCTGGTAAGAGAATCGGATTAAAACCCCCACCTACCATCTCTGCAGCTCTCTCTATGCGTCTGTCTTCCCTCGGCCCTGCTCCAGTGGATATGCTACCCAGAAAGGGTTCTGCAAACACACATTTAAGAATGCATCTACCTAATTTGTTGAGCTATAGAGCCATACATTCAAGGACAGCAGTGATGGCATTTATCTTTGATCCAGACTAGATGGAGGCTTTGTTTAACATCACAAGATTTAGAGGGAAAACCAAGGTGAAAAATATATACCACCACCTATATCGATCTATAATATCTCAGTATAGCAATGTCTTCCCTCCCTTCCCCAGCTGGAAATGAATCTGCTTAACAGGAAAAGTTCAGGTGGAATTATAATGCTGTGTTCTAAACTGATTCTGTGAGAAATATTTTCGGATTTTTGGACTGAAAACAAGAGAACGTTTTTCACAGTTTTTATTCATGACGTGTTGGTAAATTTCCCCTCTCTGCTCAGGTGGGCGGCTGAAGGGTAGGCAGGTATCAGTCTCCTCCCCTAAACTCGCTCTTCACAACTATCAATAGTTGTTGAGGGGGAGGCAGTGTTACCTAGTGGAGGGAGTGGGTGTCAGGACTCCTGGGTTCTATTCCTAGCTCTAGGAGGGTGTGGGGCTGAGTGATTAAAGCAGGACTGTGATTCAGGATGCCCATCTCTACCTCTAATTCACAATGCAACTTGGGGAAATCACTTACATTTCTCAAAAGCAGCCGTTCATGTGGGGTGCCCATCTTGGGACATGGAAGGTTTGATCATCTGAAGAGCTGAGCACCCATGGCTGCTATATAAGCAACAGGAGCTGTAGGTGCTCATCAGCTCTGGAAAAATCAGGCCCAGGGCGGCACTGGCTGGGCTTTCAAAAACGGAAGTACCTAACGTCAGTGACCACTTTTGAAAACTGGCCTTACTCCGCAGTGTGCTTCAGTTCACCCCTCTTGGCTACATTGTATGCAGGTTGTGTGGCTTATTTAATTAGTGGAGCTCCCAAGCACTCCTTGAATTAGCAATCATTGTGATTATCATAGTTTTGTAAAGTGCTTAGAGGTCCTCCAATGAGAGGGGCTATGTAGGCACAAAGGATTATTACTAATATAACTAGAAATTATCCTGAAACCATCCCCTGGGGGTAGAAAAACTACGAACTTTGGGACCCGTTCCAAACCCTGAAGCTTAGGCCCATCGCCAAAGAGCTCTAAACAATTTTGTTTATGGAAAATACAGTCAGCCCAACACGTTCACAGCTTGGGACTATTTAGTGCCGTTTGGTCAGAAAGCCTTTCTAGAAAGGAGGAAATCGCAGCGTTCTCTGGAGCCTGTGTCCAGGGCCACCTCAACAAGCTCCACCATAAAGCCATAAGGATGAGAGAACAAATGCCTGACAGACGTGTAGCCACATTGCTTAATGCACTATTGGAAGGCACTCATATACTATGGTGATTAATGCGGTATAAGAACCTACGTAGAAGAAAATAGAATCAGGGTTCACAAGAGAGTAGACAGTGGATTAGAAAGGAGGGTCACACTGAACCAGACCAGTCCACAGTAAGAGATCAGAACTGGGTCTGACTGGATCAAACTGCACGCCTCCCTTTAGTTCAGACACAATTCTGTTAGCAGGATCAGTGTGCAAAACGATGGGCTGGCTGCTAACCTAAACTGTAGAAATGTACTTGGCAAAGTAAGTGCCAAACACCAATCTGAGCTTTGAAGTGCCTCCGAAGGGGAAAGGGAAAATCACAAATTCTAGCCATCAAGCCATCATGTTTGGGACTCAAGTTCTTTAGGCTGTCTCACATGGTGGTGCAAATGCTGAGCTCCCTGAGACCTGAGCAGGCAGAGTGATATTACAGAGCGGTTACTTGAAGCAGTAGATGTGATATCTTGATTTCAAGAAGGCTTTTGAAACAGTCCCACGCGACATTCTTATATGCAAACACGGAAAATGTGGTCTAGATGAAATTACTATAAGGTGGGTGCACAACTGGTTGAAAGACTTTACTCAAAGAGTAGTTACCAGTGATTTGCTGTCATACTGGAAGGGTGGGACTGAAGGGGTCCGTCCTGGGTCTGGGACTATTCAATATTTTCATGAAATTACTTGGATCATGAAGTGGAGCGTACGAGTATAAAATCTGTGGATGACACCAAGCTAGAAGGGCTTGCGAGCACTTTGGGGGACAGGATTAGAACTCAAAACGGCTTTGACAAATTAGAGAATTGGTCTGAAATCACCAAAATGAAATTCAGTAAAGACAAGTGCGGGGTACTTCACTTAGGAAGGAAAAATTCAATGTACATCTACAAATTGGTGAATAACTGGGTAGGTCAGGGGGTGGACAACCTGGGGCTCCGGAGCCACATGCGGCTCTTCTGAAGTTAATATGCGGCTCCTTGTATAGGCACCGACTCCGGGGTGCCGGGGGGTGCTCACTGCTCAACCCCTGGCTCTGCCACAGGCCCTGCCCCCGCTCCACCCCTTCCCCTTAGCCTGCTGTGCCCTCACTCTCCCCCGCCCCCCCAAGAGCCTCCTGCATGCCGCAGCTGATCAGGAGGTGTGGGGAGGGGCTGCTGGTGGGTGGACGCACTGGGAGTGGGGGTGGGGTACTGATGAGGGGCTGCTGACATATTACTGTGGCTCTTTGGAAATGTGCATTGGTAAATTCTGGCTCCTTCTCAGGCTCAGTTTGGCCACCCCTGGGGTAGGTGGTAGTCCTGCTGAAAAGGATCTTGGAGTTATAGTGGAAAACAAATTGAATACGAGTCAGCAATGTGGAATCAGTTGAAAAAAAAGGCTAATATTCTGGGGTGCATTAACAGGGGTGTTGTATGGCAGAGGTAACTGCCCTGCTCTGTGTGGCACTGGTGAGGTCTCAGAGTACTGTGTCCAATTCTGGGCATCACATTTTAGGAACAATGTGGACAAACTGGAGAGAGTCCAGAGGCGAGCAACAAAAATGATCCAAAGTTTAAAAAAACTGGGCATGTTCCAGCTTGAGAAAAGAGGACTTGAGAGCAGGGCCGGTGCAAGGAAGTTTCGCGCCCTAGGCGAAACTGCCTTGCACCAGCCCTGCGCCCCTCCCCCAACTAATGCCGCTCCCCCCCCCCATGGCAGACAGCTCTTCCCCCCCTTGGCTCCCCCCCACCCCCACGGGCCGAAGCAGCTCAGCCCCCCGCCCGTGGCGAGCCACCCCCCCAGCTACTGGCTAAGCCGTGGAGCTGGGAGCCGGGAGGCAGCCGTGGCCAGCTGCACCCCCGGCTCCCGGCTCCATGCTCAGCCACGGAGGCGGGAGGCAGCTGCCCGCTGCCCCCCAAATCCTGGACTAGTGGGCGCGCCAGCCTTGCTTGAGAGGGAACCTGATAACAGACTTCAAATATGTTCACGGCTGTTACAAAGAGGATGGTGGTCAATTGTTCTCCATGTCCACTGAGGTAGGACAAGAAGTAATGGGCTTAATCTGCAGCAAGGGAGATGAAGGTTAGATGTTAGGAAAATTTTTCTAACTATAAGATTATTTAAGGTCTGAAATATCTTTCCAATGGAGGTGGATTCCCCATCATCTGAGGTTTCTAAGAACAGGTTGGATAACAGGGATGGTGCTAGGTTTACTTGGTCCTGGCTCAATGCAGGGGACTGGACTTGCCGACTTCTTGAGGCCCCTTTCAGCCTGACATTTCTATGATATCTACATCTGATGTAAAGAGCAGCATCTGAGCTCCACGTCTAATTCTGTGGCACCTTCACTCACAGAACTGATCCCCACCACCACCACCTAGCAAGGAGGGAGGGGTTTGGAAACCAGGCATTTGGTCTGGGCCCATCATTAATTTTTAGCAAGTTAGCCCTGAATCCAAATCCTTGAGAAGGAGATACCACAGCTAAAAAATACTTAGTCCTGCCATGAGTGCAGGGGACTGGACTAGATGACCTCTCGAGGTCCCTTCCAGTCCTATGATTCTATGAAAAGGCTGAGATTGTTTTACCTCTGAACCTCTCTCATTCATGCTCGTTTGCATTGCTGGAGGTCAGAAGGACATTCCTCTTACAAGTCTTGCATCCCAAGCCCAGGAGGGGGAAAGGAAGCCATGACTGCAGGACAGCCCAGTGCTGATAAATCACCTTGCCCTACAAGGGGTCTGGCAAGGGTTAAAATGACTGATTCAGTGCTGTCTGGCTCCGAGTCCAGAGGCAGCGATGACAGAAGTCACTGCAAATGGACACCTGCAGTCCGATGGGGGAGCGCTAATGTATTTTCCTAAAGAGCTGGAGCGACTGGCCCGTGTCAGTCTCTGCTGCGGGAAGTGCCATTGCACTGTCAGAAAGAAACAAAAGACAGCGAGAGAGAGACAGGGCAAGGCAGCTCTAATATCCCTGGAAGACGTCTCCGAGTCATGCACCGGGTTGGAAATGTCTCCCATTATAATTATGACTCATTCGTGACTCAATGACATTTCTGCAATTAAAAAGCATTTGCTCATCCAGCCCTTTGCTGCCCCACTTGGCGGCCGAGCCAGTGCTAAACCACTTATTTTGAACGCTGTTTCCCAGACAAACAGAGGCCCTGTCCCTGGCTGGGGCTAGCTGTAGCTTTGGCACCTAACAAGGAAGAGAGCGTTAGCTCTCGTGCAATGCCTGCCCCTTGGAAGGAGTCAGCGTATGCTGCATCAGGAGCCCTCCCATCTGACAGTCCATGAGCCGTTGCATGGCTGTTAGCAACCACACACACAGGAAGGTCCTCTGGAGAACAGGGGGTGGGGCCGTGGGAGCACCCACAACATTTACCACCAGCACCGTGATAAACCTCAGCTGTCTCCGGCCACACAACTCGGAAGGAATGTTCCAGGCCCTGTGCAGAGACAGAGTGAGGGAAACTGCTGCCTCTGCACCCCAGGGTCTCCTCCCCCCTCCCCCTGGGGAGGAAAATCAGGGCAAGGTCCCTCTCCTCGTTCCCTTCCCCAAGCCAGCGTGTACCAGGAGAGGGGTTTTGGATGGGTTCTGTGCTGACAGAAGGCAGTGTTTACCTTCAGTTGTTCCCCAAACCGGGTGGCCCTCCCTGTTAGAAGTGGGTCCAAACCAAACCCCATCATACTCCCAAAGTTTGGACCTGAACTTAACAGGCAGCTTCTCATGTCTCTACAAAGGAGCGAACCAGAACTCTGAATCCAAACACCTCTGTTTTGGGATCTGTATTCCAACTTCACAGCTTGCTCCTCATGACCACAGGGCGGTCAGACCAAAACCCCAGAACGAGACACTCTGGAGCTCCATGGCTTGGGCCTCGTCTCTATTTTCTGTAAGATAGCAATGGTGCACATATAACCCAACATGTCTGAGTCCTTGGTAGCAAGTACTGAACATTGAATCTCTGGATCTAAGACTAGGAACCTCTACTGCCTGACCTAAAAGACCAGTCACTAAAGGGGTACAGAGAGCCATGCTGTGTAATTGTGCACATGTGCACTGATGATGACCTTCTGTTTATAAAGAGTAAGTACTTTTCATACAGAGGGATCCCCCAATGCTTTACAAACCTTATTAACTGTACACAGAGATCGCTTCACTCATCACTAAAATGCAGCCACCTCTGGGCTGGAACACAGCAGCTGTTTCAACAGCTCAGAGCAATATTGCACAATGCTATATTAAGTGCATACTGCATTCAATTGAAACTGCATAGGGAATATAGGGATGCAGAATGAAATGACTCAAGGTGGAATTTGCCCAGAATACTAGATTTACAGCACTCCTAGCTCTTGCAAAAAATTCCCAGGGATTTTTGCATGGCCAGTAAGTCACCAGGCTTTTGGTTTTACGTCCCATTTCAGCCAAAGAGTTGGCCCATCCAACAGCACTCTGCCAAAGCACCAGCTGAACACAGACTCAGAGGGATGACTGACCCCTACTGAATGGCAAACACAGTTTACAGAAGCACCTGGGCTCTCTCCGGATGTCTCCCATTCCCAAACTGACCCCGTCTGAATGGCAGATGTCACCTTGGACTTGGTAGGCATCCTCATCAGTTTTCCCCACAGAGGCACACATTAATCTGCTAGTTTGGATCCGTCCTCATTCGGGGGAGATGCACAAAAGAGTTGTGTTACAAATTCAGTTTGTCCCGTCCTGTTTCCTCATGTGCAAACCCTCGCTCTAACTCTGCCTTGCAGCAGCCAAGCTCTGAGCCCCTCCAGTGATCCTCCCATAACGGGATTTCGACCCCCATCGCGCCTTGCAGAACGCAGCCAAGACAGAAGTCAGCTGCCACCTTCGCGCGGTGCACAGGCTCAAGGCTGGCTTTTATTATCACATGCGCCTGTCAATGCTTTTTGCCCGTGGTGGTAAGAGGTGGGTTCACAGCTGTGGGATCCTTCAGCTTATTTAGAATGAGAGGTCACGCTGTGTCTGTGTGAAGTCTCTTTGGATGGGCCATTAGGCGCGTTTTCATTAATACAGCCCGCTTCCATATCTCACTTTTACTCTGGGACACACAAATCCAGGCCAGGAAATGTGCTCAGTCAATAAACCCCATTTGTGCAATTATGCCCCTCTCTCTCTGTGGTCCCTTTAGAGCACGGGGCTGGATATCAGGTTTCAGGTTATTAAAGCACTAGATTTTAAAGCCTGAGATGTGGACTCATCCAGATGATGTCAGGTAAAGTTGTGGGAGAGATTTAACTGATCTGCACGTGATACAGAATTAACTTTTGTAGCTTTGGAAGCCAAGACCTCAAAGAGTCTTTTGTCGTCCCTCCCCCCATCTTCGGCAAGTGCGATAGCTATTCTTGCAATGTGTCCATGGATAGATGCATTCGGCACATAGATTATACAGTGGCAGCTTTTTGGTGTATTGGTTTCTTGGCATCTGTGACTCCGGCACTTATGCAATCACCTCTATCTCTACTATACTTAACATGGCCTCTCACCTCTCCTCACCAGGCCCCCATTTTTTTATTCACCTGTTGAGTACTGTCAAAATCCTGGCTTAGGAGCAGGGGCTGTCTTTGTGCTGTTTGTTCGTATCGTGCCTGGTAGAATGGGACCCTGATCTCTACTTTGGGGGCCCTAGATGCTACTGCAACAATATAGCATCCCATTGTACCCTGATCCCAAATTTATGACACCTTCAACTCCCACTGCAATCGCTGGCAGGATGAGGATTATTCCAGGGGAGAAATCAAAGCTCTTTTCTCCTAACACTACATGAAGTTTGCCATCTGCCACTCCAGTGGCAGGAACCAAACGAGACATTTGGGTAACTAAATGTTTCCTTCTGTAGCTCAGAAACGGGCACTAGCATCACTGGTACATATCAGAGCATAAATAGACACTGATTCCCTCCGCCCGCCTTTTACTGTGATGACTGAGGAGCAACATCTTATCTTTGAAGATGATTTAGTTGCTGGGTGGTGATGGCTGCCTGGCTGGGATACAATTGAGCTCTGGACATCGCCAAAAGAAAGAATGAATATGAAAGAGGAAGCAGCATCAGGAGCAAGGGTGCTGATTGACAGCAAAATGAAATGAAATGGCCTGATTCTATTGGCGTGGTTTGAAATCCCGGGATGATGCCGATAGCTGCAGGATCTTTTCCTAGGGTTGCGCCCAAGCTAGCTTTCACTTTTCATCCTCCTTTAGTTTTGTGGTTTTTAGATGGCGAGGGGTTTTTAATTACTACACATGCCCATCCTGGAGGATCCCACAGATGCTGTACACACCACAGGTCGCGCATTCAGCACCACTGAAACACAGCCAGCTCTGGAGAGGAGGTGGTCAGCCAAGGCGAACAGCAGAAGTTTGCAACACTGGGGGAAATTGTCAGAAGAGGCTTCAGGCTGAAGCTGCCGTGCAAGTCTCCTGCTGTATGGCTACATCACAGCAACTCAAAGTGCTTCCTGCCGCTCAGCATGGGGAAGAGCTGTGGGGGTCAGAGCATTCCCTCAGCACTAACTTACCCCAGCTTCAACCATGAACGTCTGGGGAGGTACACCAGTGCATGTGCACCAAGAGCCAGGCTCTTGGCCACTTCCTTGTGCCCTCCCACTTGCATGTAACTTACGCCACTGTCCACATCACCTCTGGAACTCAGCCCTCGCCCCGAGGAACGCGGCTGTGCCTGTCTGCCAGTGCTCCCATTTCCATGCATGCAGGAGATCCTGAACCCGGGTTCCTGCCCATCACCACCCCCAAAGGGAGTGTGAAATGCTTCCAAGGGAACCCCGAGCTGTTTGAAACTAGCCTTGCAGGGAGGAGAGCCTAAGGTGATTGGACACCATCGCCAGGAGGGTCTTGCGAGTGAATGGCAAGATAGGGACAGTGGCCTCCTCTCCCACCCGCCTCTTGCTCCTGGTGTAACAAACAGCTGGAAGAGCAAAGGCCTATTGAGACATACCCAGCTCGTACACAGCCAAGGGTCTCCCCCACCCCCCAAAGACTAAACGCACGGTGCAGCTGCAAGGCATGCATTCGCTTGGCCCCAGTGTGAGGAATCCTGTATCCAACTGCCACTGCAAGGAGACTTTAGGGGGACAGAATTTAAAGGACCAGGAATAACATTTTCAAAAGCACTCAAGTGATTTAAGTCACTTCTAAGAAGGGGTCTGAGGAGCCTCAGTCCCTTTTGAAAATAGCACATCGGTGCTTTGGAAATCTGTCCCCGAGCTTTGGAATTTGGCCAAGACACAGCCGTGGGATATTTAAATGGAGACGGCTGGTTAGCATCTCTGCTCGTGCAGTACCCCCTGATACCAGGCTGTGTAACTGGGGCAGTGTGGGAGCAGCTGGATCGCCAGCATCGCTTACCCTACCAGCCTGGAACGGAAGCCTCCTGTCCAGGGATGAGACAAGATCACAGCTCTCGCTGGCCTGCTACAGGCTACACCCACTTGTATGGGAGGAGGAAACCATCCGGCTGCAAAAGGTGGCTCCTGTTCGAATCATTTCCCCTTGGTGTGTGTGAGAAAATACTGTACTCCCAAATACCGGAGCGTCACAGGGAAAGCCACAGATCTGAAGGCCTGTAAAGCTGCAGTAATGATAGTGGACAGACCATCTTTGCTAAGTGATACCTCCTGGGTGAACGCTTTAGGATTGTAGGTACTTAAGCAATGGCAGATCTCTGCCATGGTAATGATGAGCAGAAAGCGGCATCCACATTTATAGCGGAACAAAAAGTGGGCAGGATGGAATTTTTTTTAATGATTTTTTTCTTCAAGGGGGAATTCAGTGCTGGTGAAAGGTGACAGATTGACGGCGCTGCATCCCAAAGCTCCCTTTATTTACTGGAGGGACAGACGGAGAGACAGATGGATGGATGGACAGACACACACACAAACGGCATTGGTGGCAGCAGCACAGGACTCCCCAGGAACTATCCAAGTGGCTTTAGCCTGACGTGGAGGCACTGGGGAGTTGTCTGTTGCCTCCCTGCTTACAGTGCCCATAAAGGGCCTAATTAGCACCAACGGTGGGGGTGGCTGGGAACAGGACTGAGACCTTCAAACTCACGTCAGACATGGGCCAAACATGGCTATTGGACTGGGTGTTGTATCAGTCAAGCAAGGTACTAACAACTTCAACAGGTCTTTATTTTTAAAGTGGAAACCTCTTCACCAAGCTGCTGCTGCACCCTCGGTAGCTCTCCCAGCCTCTCAACTCCCTCCCCCCTCCTTCCTGTTTCCTGTCCTTTCAGACTCCCAACAGCCAGTGCTCCCAGTTCTAATAATTACAAGCAACATCTAAACACCACACTGGGGTAGCTTTTGTTGGCTTCTGACTTAGGCGGGATGCAGATCAGGTGCCCTGAAGGGACAGCTAGAGGCCTATGCTTTTGGTGCCTTGGGCTTTAATGTCAGTCTCTCTGATGGGAGGCATTACAAAGCAGAGACCGGGAGCAGGATTTGAACTCTTGTGCTCCTCAGACAATCAGGAAAAGCTTCCCCCGACAGGTGGAGCGCCAAATGAGCTGGCTAAATGTGTCATGCCCCCTCTAGTGGTGGGTCTACATAAAGGATAACAGCCTGCTACTGCTACCAGCTAGTCGGAATACTTATTTAGGTCAAGTGACAAAGGCCTGTGCTTTAGCTGATGAGGGGCTTAGTTCAAACCCCAGGGGTGCAGGAACAATTTGTATTGTGGGGGTGCTGAGAGACATTAAACCAAACTGTAAACACTATATATAATGGAAACCTCTTCAAGCCAGCAAGTATGCTGCTGACCCACAAGAATCCCTTGAGAGTTTTGTTTTTGACAACAGGAAACCCAGCTTCCACGAGACAAGTATCAGAAGAGCACTCTGTTTAAAGGAGAATGCCTCTCATAGGCAGCTCACATTAGCTTATTCACTAATGAGCGTGCCCAGACTGCTGTTTGCTCCTGAGTGGCAGGCAGGGTTTCTCCAAAGTCCTGGGATTTTGACTCAAGTTGGTGGAAATCTGGGGAGAGCTGCTGATTCCATGAGATCTGCTCTCTCCAAAGTAGAACTCTCATGGAATCAACAGTTCCCATGAGCTTTCAGCCACATCCAAATAGGAGAATAGCCTCCTTCCAGCTTAGGAGCAAACCAAAGCTGTGCAGCAGTGACTGGATTCAGATTAGTAGGATTCAGCTCCTTCCCCCAGCTTCAATGGGGTCTAGATTCCAGGCCTAGCCCTGCTCTGAACCTTATCCCAGCTATTGACACCTGCAAACCTGGGCCCGCAGCTCTCCTGAGAACAGGTGTGCAAGCCACGCCAGAGCTTCCAAATCTGCTCTCTGACGCAACTGGGAAATACAAAGGAAGGTATGAAAAACAAAGAGAAAGGGTATCGGAACATTTCAGAGGCCCGAAGGAGCTTCAGCTTGAGTGACGTTCTGGGCTTGAGGGGGGTGGCAGGACTTGCGGGGTTTTATTGAGAAATCTCTGCTCCTTCAATCTCAGTGATCAAATTGCCATGTGGTCCCGTTTCTTTAGAGCCCTCTGTCAGCACAGAGAAGCCAGGGATATTCCCAGGAAACCCAAGAGGCCTGGAGTTCTGGCAAATGTTCAGCGGGAGAGAGAACATGAAGCTCCCAGCAAATTTGCTAATTGTTTCAGCAACCCTGCTGCATTTCTGATAGCAGCCAGGGGCCTCATCGCTCCGGCTGGAGCAGTGACAGCCCCTGCGAAGTGGCAGCAACAAGTTCTCTTCTTCTCTCTGTGTTTAATGGCCCTCTGCTGGGGCTGCTCTTTTCCTGAGAAAGGAGTGTGTGGCGGGGATGCAGGCTGGCAGCTGCCAGAGAAGCACATTGCTCTGCAGTGCTGCTGCTGCTGCTTCTCCTCCCACTCGCCAAATATTTGTTTAATGAGGGAATTCCTGTCCGACGTGGGCTCTGCCGATGGCGCTGGGGAGAAAAAGGCTCCGTCTGCAGGATTCTAATAAACGTGGGAAAGCCTCTGACCGCTGGAGACAGAGTCAGAGCGAGGCGCTTGTCAGGAGACTGCTGCTAGCTCCCCCCTCTTCTGTGGATTAGGTATAGATCAGCCAAGGAAGTAAAGTCAGGGCTTGGCTCAGGGGCGGTTCCCTTCTCAGCCAGACAGGCGTGGCTTTGAGACATCCAATCTTGCTCTTCCCTCCTAGCTACTGTGTGCTCCTGACCTACAGAGCAGGAGAGGGCCGTCAGGGTGCACCCCCACCCCACTCCCTTCGCTCCACAGCCAGGCAAAGACAGGCAAACCTCAGTCCCTCTGCAACAGCGAGCTAAATTCTTCTGATTTAATGTCAGGATCTTGCTGGGAGGCTGGACGGACGCACAGCAAGTAGGGGCTGTCGCTCAGAAATCCACCTTACCCCGCCGATGCACCAGGCGCTCACAGCCCTGTTAAGAGCAGATTATCTCTCTCCTTCCTCCCACCCCACCCCGCAAACTGGCATTAATGGGTCAGTTCCCTCCACCCACCTTCCAAGTGGCGCATGCTTTCTACCTTTAACCCCAGAATTAGAATCTATAACAGCACCGTGGCCGCTGTAATCAGAATAAGGAATTAACACGTGGATCAATTTCCGATCAGGCTCTGACCCTACACTCCTTGGCTTGTTAAGAGAAAGTCAAGCGAGGAAAAGGCGAAAGGGGAGAAGTTTTGTGTCGAACATTAACATTAACCCACTCAGTCCTGGCCTGGAGCTGGCATTGGGAGAGCGTTGCAAAAGAATTGAGCAAAGAGCTATTGCCCCAGAGGAAAGGGGGAAAGGCTCTGAATCATAGAACCTGGAGATCCAATATGTCTGTTCTAGGAGCTCCTCACTGCAATGCAATTTCATTGCCTCCTGCAGGGAAAGATGGCCTTGTCACAGAACTAGGAGTCCGGACTCCCGGGTTCTGTTTCGGTCTCTGCCACTGACTCACCATGATGCCTTGTTGGAAAACAAAATAACCATTCTCTATGCCTCAGTTTACACGGCTGCAAGACAGAGATCCAGACGCCCTCAGCAGTAGCTGAACTAAGGAACATTTGTAGCAAGCTGCTATAGAGGGCCCAAGCAGATGATATTGCATGCTCCTGTAGTTAAAGCATTGTCTGCAAGACTCAGGAGATGACAGTTCAATTCCCAGCTCATGGGTGTGACCTTGAGCGAGTCAGTGTCCCTCTGTGCCTCAGTTCCCCATGTGTAAAACATTACACACACACACACACACACACACACACACACACACACACACACTAACATTGCCTTCCTCCCACCCTTTGTCTGCCTTGGCTATTTAGACCGTAAGCTGCTTTGGGCAAGGGGTTGCTCTTAATGTATGTTTGTAGAGCACCCAACCCAATGCAAAAGCACTTTGTAATACAAATAATATTCTCCAGTACTTTGTTCACCTGAGCCGCAGGCTTTCACTGTTTCCATGGGGAGATGAATATAGATGGTGCAGCGGTCTCTATCCTTCAACACATCACAAGAGCAGCCTAGTGTCTCGTGGGAATCGCCAGCAGGGATACCAGATTCTGCCTTTACAGGGGAAAGTGTTAGGGAGCCAGAGAAGAGGAAAAATATGTAGACTGGATTAAACAGATCTAAATGTCTGCCAGTGGCCAGCTAGGGAATCTACTGTGTTTGCTGGCCAGCTGAACAACCCTGGAGCTCCTAGAGATGCCCAAATTCATACCACCAGGCAGCGATGGAAACTTCAGTTAGGAAGAAACATAAAGAAAGGTCAGGACGGAAGCAGGGAGTCTGAGTGAGGACAAGCCTAGCACCAAAACAGAAGGAATAGAAAATTATTATTTCAATTACTATGAAAGTGTATTTGATTAGAAAACAGGGAATCGACTTTGATACTGTGCCAACAAAAGCAATATCCAGGAGTATAAAACCCAGTCTCCATGCAGGGAGCATGACATTAAATCAGAAGACGAATGGTTTGCAGTGCCGTTAACTGCACCAGTGGGAGAGAAATAGTTATAAACTTACTCTGCGTCCCAAAATGTGCCTCCCTTCCCACCCCCCAGCGCCTACCCCTTCCCTTTTCAGAGGCTCAACAACTCGGTGCATTTGCATGGCTTATGAAAATTCAGGAGGGAAATTTTAATACGAATGACATGCAAAAATTAGAACCCCCTCCCCTTAAAAAAACAGAAGGAATAAAAATAACCTAGTTGCATACAGTTCAATTGTTGAAAAGTAGCGAGGATGTAAATGAAGGTGCATTCTTATGTAGAAGAGTGTTTCCATCAGCTCCCATGGCAGGGTGAATAACTCTGTGCTTCTGTTCTGCATGAATAAATATGTATAAAAACGTAGTGCTGCGAAGGACGAAAACCCGATAACTAAGATAGTGTTTCTCAGAGGTGGGGAGCAACACAAGCCACCAGCTTTCTTATTCTTCAGTATTTATGTAAAGAACCATTGAAATGATAATGTGGAATTTCCCCCCCTTTCCCTCTACGTGAATATTCTATGCCTCTTTGTAGCGACTTTTACACACACAAAAATGTGGATACTGAGGCCGTCCATACAAACCTGCTAACAGTGGCAGCTGAGGTGGGCTCTTTTGTCATCCCCTGGGTAGGTGATTACTTTAAAGTAATGCCATTTGCACAGAGAGGAGGAGGAATTGGACCTCCCTTTTGAGAAAGGCATCATGCTGCCCCCACCCCCCGGTGCCAAAATAAATCTTCATTGAATATAATGCCCCCCCCAGGCCTTGCACATTACAGCATTAAATATGTAAAGAGAGTCATGTTTCACCAGCATCACGGGGAGGGTGAAGTGGGCAAAGGTGCTGCTGGTCTCAGCAAGAGCTATAGGACAGAATAAAAACCCACCACTCCCTTACATTAGCAGTGTGTGTCTCACCCCAAAAGGTCACACAGGCTACTCACATTCAGTAGCGTAGCTGGTGGGGAGCAGGGGGAGCGGCCGCTCCCCCTGAGCACATTTTCCAAAAGTGGCGCCTTTTTAATTTTTGAAAGGGTAGAGATGAGTGGACGGAGGTGGAGTGACAAAATAATGCAGGGGTCCCGCTGCTGGCCTGGGTTCTTTCACCCAGGCTGGCAGAGGGCTGAGAGACCGCGGCTGGCAGGAGAGCGGGGCGGGCTGAGCGGCTCAGCCAGCCGCCGCTCTAGGATTCCCCCCCCGCCCCGCGGGCTCCTGCCAGCAGGGGTCCCGCTGCTGGCCTGGGTTCTTTCACCCAGGTTGGGTCAGGTGGCGCCTTTTTTTATGTGTTCGCTCCCCCTGGTGTTAGAACCTGGCTATGCCACTGCTCACATTACACCCCCCCCCCGACTCCATGCACAGCCCTGTTGAAGCCTGTGGAACTACTTGTGGAGCAAGGTGTCCTTTGCCACGAGCAAGGGCTCAGAATCTGTCCCGAGGGGATTCACAAACTTTAGCCAGGCGAGTCATTGAAATGCTACCACCTCACGGGCGGAAAGTCTCTTGCACAGCTCCCAGCAACGCCACCCAAGAGTTCAGGGCAGGGAGGGAAGAAGAATGTGCATCCAGATGAAACTACAGGGGGTGCTTTAGGCGAGCAGAATGCCATGACCCAGGGTGGAATCTGGCCAGCGCTCACACACTGCCTGTTGGGGATAGGTCCGTGGGATCTTTGATGACACCAACCGGGCAGGATTTCAATTTCCTCTCTCATCCTAAAGGTGGCAACTTCAATTGCACGCTGCCCCCAGTGCTGTGCTAGGGCATTGGGTCAGTGGGGACTCAGAGGGTATAATCACAAACATTAGCTGCAGTGCCTTCCATGGAGGCCTCTCAGGCTCTCATCCTAGTAGTGACCAAACTCAACTCTGCTTAACTGTGAGAGCTCACAAGGACATGGCGAGCATATTCTAGAGCACGTTTCCAGGCTCCTAGCTTTAACTCGCCCTTCACTGGAGATGTAACATGCTGGCTTCACATTGCCTCTCCTAAGAGGGTAAGTCACTCTCAGTTAATGGTTTGCTGCTCTAGGTATGTGCTTTTTATACACACAAAGCATCCAGCCATACCACCTCGGGCCAGATCAAATATGGCCAGACCTGCTCGGTACCAGGTGGGATTGCAGAAATCACCAAGAAGCCTCTTCGTACTGCAGGAAGTGGTGTCGGTCAGCTCTGAAGATAAAACGCTACACGGAGTCATTGTTGGACTAATTCCCCGGCATGGTGCTAGGGGGCACTGTGACACTGCAAGAGATCTACAACCAAAGTCCTAGCCAGTTGGCCATTCAAGCACCTTTAGAACATACTGGTGTTTACCTAGGTGTCCTGACCAAATTCCTACTTGGAGAATTCAGTCTTGCTGATCGAAAACGCCTCCCTCTGTAGTTTCAGGTGGAGAAGTTACATGCCACTTCTCTTCCTAAACGCTAGAGAGTAGCTTTGCTGGAAGAGAAGGGCCGCCATGTTCCACTACAGTGATATCTGCACTTTGGGATCCTGTTTGACGAAAGGCGCTATGTAAATATAGCTTATGAGGATGCTGTGTTTCTAGCCATTGCTGGCCTATATCCATTGGGCCAGATTCTGCTGAGCAGGAGTGACTCAAGCAAAGACAACAGTGTAACAGAGCGCAGAGCCTGGCCTGCTATCTTTTGATGCAGTTCTCACACAAATGCCTTATCTAAGAAACTGGAGCAGCTGCAAGCAGATTTCTAGCTTAGTAATCAGGGCTTTTGCAGTTCCCTTGCACCTAAACAGAAGAGTGCAGCCTCAGGAGCGTCCTTTAAACACACACATTGAACAGCGGATGGGAGTGGGTTCTTTCAGTCAGCAATTGGCGCTTTAAGCCACCCTGCTCTGGAACAAGTGATGCTTGCTTGCCTTGAGTTACACAACCCTGCCTGGGAGATCCTATGTGGGTAGACGTGGGCTTTCCTCAGAATCGACAACAGCCTCTTGCTGCGGCTCAGCAGAACATGAGCAGCTTACATAAACACTGCTTCAGAGATACCCTGAGTGTGGGTGGCAGAGAGTCAGAGGGGGAGAGAGGGAAAAAAAACAAAAAACACCACCCAACCCCAAACCAAAACCTAACAGCCTCGCTCCTTGTGGGGGAAAGAGAGAGAAATGACTCAAGTGTTTTGTAACTTGTCACATTCTAAGCTGCAATTTGTAGGCAGGGAAGAGTGCTCTGAAATAGTCTCCCACCCCAGCCTTGTATAATCGAGAGCCTCCCCGCCCCCACCCCCGGGAAGAAGAAACAAAATCCGTGACAGACTGGCAGTCGGCGAGAAGCAAGAAAGCCCAGGATTTCTGCAGCTTGCTCGGAAGCACAGGAAGATCCCCCTAATTTAGAGGAGTTACTCATTCCCTTAAAAGGTTCCCATACAGGCACATGGGCGGGGGGGCAGGGGGAGTAGGGAGGGCTGGTGAAGAGACTTGGCAGAGAGAAGCACAGCACAGCAGCCGGCATTCCAGAAACAATGCCATGGGATTGCTCCTCTGCTCGCCTCCTCGGAGACCTGGCAGCTCTGCCATCTCTCCGTCCTGTGCTGGGGAGAGGAGCGCACCCTCTCCCCTTCATGCATGCAAGCAAGGCTGCGCTGTTTGACTCCCTCTGAGTCCAGAACAGAGCACCCAGGACCACCGGGCGGAATTTAAGGCTGCTTTGGCAGGTGGGCATCAGCCCAGGCAACAGAGCAAAAGACGGCAGCCCACTGAAGGGTTCCCCAGCACCTCGTGGCACAGAAAGCGGTCCCCATACTCCAGATTTAAACATATTCAAAGGCCGCTCTAATCTCTTATTAGCCATTCACTTACTGTGAGGTGGGCGCATCCACCCCCAGAGATGTGGCTCTGCTCAGAGCCCACATGAGCCCATATAATCCACTGGGATGCTAGGAGAGCTCAGATACTACTGGGACAGGTGTCCTATAAATACATCGATGTTTGTACAGTGCCTAGCACCCCAGTAGGTGCTACCTCACAAAAGCGATATGACCGGGAGAATAGGGAAGCTTCCCCCAAGACAAGGTGCATCTCTCTTGCACCACGTTCCAGTTGGTCTTCTTGCTCCCTCCCTCTCCTTTCCCGGCACTCAAAACTTCAGGCCATTTCTCTGAATGCTCCAAAGTCTCAGGGGCTGGCGAAAGAGAGTTGGAAACCACCTGAGAGCAGGCTGTTCACAAACCCGGCTGTCATGTCTAAGGGTATGTCTACACTGCAACTCACAGGTGAGATTGTAGCTTCAGCAGGTATACCGGCATTAGCTTCAATCTAGCCAGCATGGCTAAAAATAGCAGTGAAGACGTGGTGGCATGGACCCCACTGCGGGCTGTACACCCTGGGTAGGTTATCACATTGCTAGCCTGTGCCAGGGCTCATGCCGCTGCATCTACACGGCTATTTTTAGCTGCACTAGCTAGATTTAAGATGGGTCACACCTCCGACTGCAAGGTAGACACAGCCTCCGGCTAACTGAATAGAAGGGCAGCGAGCAAACACAGACCCGGGAACCTGAGGGGCATCCCATGGAAGGAGCGAAGAGGAGAAAACATGCCACAAGAGCAGCCCCGCCCCCAGCAGGTCAGGCTTTGAGTTTGTCTGGGAAGAGAGGGCAGAGATGAAGCAAGTTATCGGAACAGCTCAGAAGGCTCTCAGAGGTGGAGGCCGGGTATAACAATGAGTGAAGGGTGGGCGTGTGGGGGAGAGAGAGTTTCCTATTCTCCAAACTGTTTTCCACCCTTGCTTTCAAGTCGCATTAGCCTCTAGCTACATGCCGCAAAGAAGAGCGTTTTCCCTCTCTCAATCTCAAAGTGCTTCACATCAGTGCGCTGGTGTCATTGCCTTGTTATACCGATGGAGCAGCTGAGGCACAAGGAGAGGAAGTGACTTGCCCAAGGCCACACTAGGAGTAGGTGGCAGAGCTGACATTAGAACCCAGCAGTCCTGATTCCCGGGCTGGCTCACAAAGCCCCCGTCCAGGACACCAGTGGGAGAAAGGTACCACTGGACTCCTGCACTGAAGTTCTGCCCCTGTAGTGCCTGCTCAGAGGGAGAATTGGGCAACCCAAAATGAGCTGCAGCTGCGTGGCTGACCGTCAGCCTGCTGCACTCTATGGCACACCATTGTGATGCTCTGCAGTGAGCAGATTTTTAACTGGAGCCACTCCAAAGAGCCTGGTTTTCAGAGGGCAGGTGCTCAGCACTGTGAGAATCAGGTCCCTTTGCGGGGTCGGTGTCGAGCTGTGCACCCAATGCCATGCATCACTTTTCAAAGCTTTGAGGCAAGTTCCTGGGAATTTACAAGATTTATTACTTGATTGAGGGGCCGGTTGGTCTGCCATTGAGAGCAGAGACGGGTCCACAACCCCAGGTCAGAAGGAAAGAACTGTCCGCTTTGGCCCCCAGCTCCATGTCAGGTTGCAGGCAGGCCCCAAGAGAACAGAGCATCCCCTGGAGGGAGGGTTGAATGTGTGCAGTAGATAGATAGAGGAGCACTGGGGCTAGCTGCCTAGCTGAATTCACAGCCCTGAGTTAGAGGCCCAGGCTCCCTATCCCCTGCATGGGGAGAGTTAGGCACCTGAGAAGGGTCACCGAAGCCAGCACGGTCAGCAGGGAGTCACCTAAGCTAGGCAGTAGGAAATGCCAAGGAAGGGAGTGGCCTAAGCCCCATTCTCCACCTGGAGTTAGGCAGCTAAGTCAGGTCAGCCCTTTCTCGTGGAAAGCAGAGGAGGAGGAGACGTGTGCCCCTTTATACCCCATAGCCCAATGATTGGAACACTCACCCAGGAACTCCAGTTCAAATCCCCACTAGATACAGCAGGGACTTGACCCAAGTCTCTGGCCTCACAGGTGACTGCCCTAAGCACCGGCAGAGTTAAGTGGCAGCTGAGCAAGGGTTTTGAGGGTCTATGCATTGTACTTAGGTGCCTAAGGCCCTTTGTGGATCTAGCACCGTGTAGTAATACTTAGCCAAGGATCTCAGAAGCATGAGCACTCCTAGTTCTCACTGAAGCCAATGGGAACTCAACACCTGGAGATGGCGGAGCGAGGGCTGGTGGAACTGCAGGTCCCTTGTTTAAAAGGTGCCTAAATATGGATGTCTCTGCCTAACCTTAGAGCCCCCCAAAAAATAAAATAAAAAAATCACATTTTCAAACCTTCTTGTTCACTGTTTGTAATAGGCCATCCTGATTATCACTGCAAAAGTTTTTTTTTCTCCTGCTGATAATAGCTCACCTTAATTGATTAGTCTCTTAGAGTTGGTATGGCAACCCCCATCTTTTCTTGTTCTCTGTGTATGTGTAATATATATATATATATATATATATATATATATATATATATATATATATATATATATCTTCCTACTGTATGTTCCATGCTATGCATCTGATGAAGTGGGTTTTAGCCCACGAAAGCTTATGCCCAAATAAATTTGTTAGTCTCTAAGGTGCCACAAGGACTCCTCGTTTTATTTTCAAAATGTGGGTTCCTGTCCAGATACGGTTCTGCTTAGCTCTTAGACAGTGCTTTTACACCATCACTCTCAAAGTGCTTTACCAAGCCAAGCCTCGTGATCCCCAGCACACAGTGGGGAAACTGAGGCACAGAGAAAAAAAATCATTGACTTGCTCAAAGTCACACAACAAGTCCACAGCAGAGCCAGGCATGGAACCCAGCTCTCCTGACTCCCAGCCCAGTGCTCTGTCCCACAGGATTTAGGACCCGTCCATCACTGTTCCATAGGATATATGGCATGTTATAACATTGTATGCACCTGGACACAGAGACTTTAACACAAAACGGCATGATTCAGCATCAAATATACATCTACAGAAGCAACACAATTATCTCTTGGAGTTAAACGTTGATGGATAGAAGTTTTAATTACCAAACCTTTTCATCCTCCCCCACAAAAGAGAATATTTTCTGGCATGTTTATTTAATAATAAAATATAATAAAATTATATGTTAGAGTAATAAGCACATGGTGTGTGTGTAAAGCAGGAGTTGAGATGAAGACTGTTTTGTCACTAGAGCTGAAAATATTATCGCTTTTGATCTTCCAGACTTAGCGCAAAGTCCCAGCACTTGGAGGAAGCCTGTTCAAACTGTGAATAGCTAATTAAAGAAAGCCTGATCAACAGCAGTAAATTAAGAGGTGCTTTAGGACACTCCCTCAGCCTGTGGGGTATAATCAGAGCAGAAGTAATATCCAGTAGCTAGATAAGGAGACAGTCAGGACTCCTGGGTTCTATGCCCAGCTACAAGAGAGAGAGGGTGGCCTGGCAGTGTTTTAGAGGTAAGACCTCAGCGGGGGCTAAGATCCTATCTTTTCTATGATTGCACAGTGTCCAACATGGGGAAATATGGAGCACTACCATGTTTAGTGAAATACTAGAGCAAAGCGTCTGGATTCCTGGGTTCTATTCCTAGCTATGCCAGGAAGTATGCACTACTAATGGAGCAGAGAACTAGACATCAGGATTCCTGAGTTCATGGCTGTCACAAGTCCCTCCATTGTTTAAGGTAAGTCTTTTCAGACCTCTGTGCCTCAGTTTTCCCCATACTTATAAAAGCAGGAGTAATAACACTTCCCTCCCAGGGATGGTGTAAGGTTTAGTTATTTATAAATTGCTTGGAGATCCTCAGAGCAGAGGTGGTATATATAGAGGATGATACTCCATGCAGCGGCAGAGCAAAGTTGATTATTTTTCCCCCCACAGTAGCTGGAAGATGTGTTTTTTCACCCCTACTTTAATTATCACTAGAGCTGTTGATTAATTGCAGTTAACGCACCTGATTAACTCAAAAAAACCCAATCATTAAAAAAACTGTGATTAAGTGCAGTTTTAAATCGCACTGTTAAACAATATTAAACCAATTGAAATTTATTAAATATTCTGGATATTTTTCTACATTTTCATAGAGTATTCTGGGTTGCAACTGAAATCAAAGTGTATATTATTTATTCCCAATATTTGTACTATAAAAACGATAAAAAGGATTTTGCAATTGACTTCATGCAAGTACTGTAGTGTAATCTTATTGTTGTGAAAGTGCAATTTACAAATGTAGATTTTTTGTTACATAACTGCACTCAAAAACAAAACAATGTAACACTTCAGAACCTACAAGTCCACTCAGCGACTGATTGAACAAGAAGTAGGACTAAGACAAACAAGTTTGTTTACATTTACAAGAGATAATGCTGCCCACTTCTTATTTACAAATGTGACCAGAAAGAGAGAACAGGCATTTGCATGGTTCTTGTGTAGCCAGCATTGCAAGGTATTTACGTGCCAGATATACTAAATATTCATAGGCCCCTTCATGCTTCGGCCACCGTGCCAGAGGACATGGTTTCATGCTGATGACGCTCGTTAAAAAAAAAATGCATTAATTAAAATATGTGACTGAACTCCTTGGGGGAGAATTTTATGTCCCCTGTTCTGTTTTACCCGCATTCTGCCATATGTGTCATGTTGTAGCAGTCCCGGATGATGACCCAGCACATGTTGTTCATTTTAAGAACACTTTCACTGCAGATTTCTAAAGATAGCCACAGCACTCAACCCAAGGTTTAAGAATCTGACGTGCCTTCCAAAATCTGAGAGGGACGAGGTGTGGAGCACGCTTTCAGATGTCTTAAAAGAGAAACACTCTGATGCGGAAACTGCAGAACCCGAACCACCAAAAAAGAAAATCAACCTTTTGCTGGTGGCATCTGACTCAGATGATGAAAATGAACATGCGTCAGTCCACACTGCTTTGGATTGTTACGGAGCAGAACCCATCATCATCAGCAAGGACGCGTGTGCCCTGGAATGGTGGTGGAAGCATGAAGGGGCATATCAATCTTTAGCACATCTGGCACGTAGATATCTTGCGGCACCGGCTACAATAGTGCCATGTGAACGCCTGTTCTCACTTTCAGGTGACATTGTAAACAAGAAGCAGGGAGCATTATCTCCTGCAAATGTAAACAAACGTGTTTGTCTGAGCAATTGGCCGAACAGGAAGTAGGACTGAGTGGACTTGTAGGCTCTAAAATTTTACCATTTTATTTTTGAATGCAGTTATTTTTGTACATAGTTCTACATTTGCAAGTTCAGCTTTCACGATAAAGAGATTGCACTACAGTACTTGTATTAGGTGAATTGAAAAATAGTATTTCTTTTGCTTTTTTAAAGTGCAAATACTTGTAACCAAAAATATAAGGTGAGCACTGTACACTTTGTATTCTTGGTTGTAATTGAAATCAATATATCTGAAAATGTAGAAAATATCCAAAAATATTTAAATAAATGGTATTTTATTATTGTTTAATCGTGATTAATTTTTATAATCGCTTGACAGCCTTAATTATCACACTGCTAGATCTCCCACTGCCCTTACTATGTTCATGACTTATGGGCCAAATTCAGACTTGCTGTAAGTGGGTGCTTCTCCACTGTACACAGAAGCATCATGTTTAGCTTAGAGAGACAGCGGATAGGGAATGCTAGAGCAGGTGCAAGGCTCTGAACGTTACCCACCACACTGCTTAGCATGGCATTGTCATGAAGGAACCTTGCAGTGATGAGAGAGAGAGAGGACTGAGGGACTTATCAGACTCTTAAACGTGTAGCTGTAAGTGGCTGTACCGTAATGTACCCAGTGTGTACACAGCACTGCCCTCTGCCAGATGCGGTGACAGGCCTGCTCAGAGACTTGTTACCCACTCTCTTCTCAGCATTTTTGTTGCCCTCAAGGGGCCACAGCTTACGGAGCATATAAGCCAACCAGCTGCATAGCTCAAGAAGGGGCTTTATTAGCTCAAGTGGTAGATGCCGATGGTTTGGGAGCAGCATGTCCTCCTCAGTTCGGTCTCCTCCGTTGCCTGGATGTGGTGTGTGGCTGATGCGCCTGGTGCCAGAAGTCTGCGGTCATGGATTCAACACCGCGAGACCGACGCCACGTCAAGAGACACTGGCCCCCAATGCACTGCACGGCCAATCGCCATAGCAATCTGCCTGCCCGCCTCACTGCTGCAACCCACCTCTTGCCACATACACTGCGCAAGCTTGCGATTCCTCCCCAAAGGGACCACTTGGACTGGGCTCCAGAGAGAGAGTGACAGCGTCCACTTCTGCACATGTCCCCCCATCTCCTGATAGATCCGATGAGAAAAGCAGCCACAAGCCAGCTTCTTTAATTGCCAGAGACAGAGCTGTGGGGCCCCTGTCACCCATCAGTACCATTTAGGGCTTGGGAACTGCCCAGCTCCCATGGGGAATGCCAATTACGCTCATGTGTTCATATCAGTGTTAATTTCGTTTGGTTCCCGACACCGTTGTCTTGTTACCGTATCTCGTCCTGTACAGTAACATGAGCTGATGCGTTGAATTTCTTGACACCAGGCTGCAGGAGCTTCCACGCTACAGCATCAGATTGGCAACCCTCTGCTCCAGCACCGGGGTGTTGGATTGCAGAGGCTGCTGCCAAGACCTGTTTGAGACCACTAGAGAGATTTGTGTTGCTCGCTTTTCTTTTCAGCATGTTTGTTAGAAGACGCACACACATATATACACACACACACCACACCACACAGAGCGTTTGTGCATTTACTAGTTGAAACCGGGCAGCCTCCAAGTAATTTTATGGCAGCCAACCTACTAATGAGTCTTTTTGAACCTGGTGCTGCTTTACCTCTAATTTTACAGCCTGTTAGGATTTGAGTTCTGTGGACAGCCTCACATTTAGTTTAGAATTATAGGCAGAGTGGTTGTTCTCTCCTATTATAGTGCTGTCAATCTGGGATTAGCACATTATAATATGGTACACTGAATGCATCTGTTCTGTATAGCACAAGTCCTAATTGTCATTTGTTGAATCATTTTGTCTTATATGATTGTTAAGCAATTATGTCATCTGAGGCGGTTTAAACTCTGATTACTGTATAGTGTTTACAGGGATCAAAGTAAAATCAGCCGCTGCTTCAAACAGGCACAAACAGTTGTCCTAAATGCACGCATGCACCCCAAGCAGTGGTGAAATGGATGAGATGACCCAATCGGCCTCCCGCCTCCAGGCAGAAGGATGGGAAACATTCCATTTGTCCAGGATGGTTAAGCGTCCGGCAAACATGGTGGTAATCCAACAGATGCAAAGTGACATTTCTGCCAAGACTGCTCATGGCAGGAGACTCTTATCCTACCAGCAGCCCCGCTGTTCCCATACTGCAGAACGAGGGCACGTGGTGAAATACTTTACACTTCTCTAGTGCCTTTCATCAAGGATCCTAGGAATGCTTCACAAGTGGCTAATTAAGCCCCAGGCTCCCCCTGCTCCCCTCCCCCAAGGCAGGCCAATGTTTATCTCCATTTCCGATGTGGGGAAAGCAAGGCGCAGAGCGGTTGAGGCGATTTGCCTAAGGGCTAGATTCTGAAGAGAGCTCAGAGGAGTTTCCTCTTCGAGTGCTCAGCCCCCACAGCTGGGGCCAGATTGGGAGCAGACCTCTGGGCCTAGTGTGCTAAATTCTGTTTAGAATCTGGACCTAAGTCGTTCATTGTACGTTCATTGTCTCCCATCCCCAGCTCCACTAGAGAGTCAAAAAGCCAGCACAAAGTCTACATGCTGCTCGCCTCCCCCTTCAGTCCTCAACACAGTGATGCACAGGGGTGACCGTCAGCCAGCCCACCCCATGAGGAGTGTGGGATGGCTAGAGTAGAAGTCCACCAGGGTCTGGCTCTAGCTACCAGACACCTCATGACAGAGCCATGCAGGGGATAAGAAATGCTCGGAAATCGGTATTCTGCCAGAACACAGCAACATTGGCATTGCCACACGACAACACGGTGGAGTGATCGCTGTAGGGCGATTTTGCCCACCTTTAAGGAGGCAAAGCCCAACCCCTGCCAGTCTGGCAAGCGAGAGACCAGAGCTAGGGAATCCAAATACCATTTCCTGCAGGGCAGTATAGGTCCCTCACTAGGTGCTTGGGCCAACAGAGTAATTTTAGTCCATCATCTCTTGAAATGCTCATGCATGGGTCCTTAACCTAGCAAGTCCCAGGAGATGAAGATGCACAGACTGTCAGGAACACTTTTTTTTTTTTTTTTTTTTAAAGAAGAGTGTTGAATTTAACCTGAACACAACCCAAATCCCCTCCTTGGACCAACTCGAGTTCACTAGATGACAAAGAGAGCTTGTCTCCATTATGAAATTAAGTACACTCTTGCCTGCTTTCATTAAAAAGGCAGATTAAGTCATGGGTACAAACAATCTTACAATTAAAAACAGCCACAGATACCATAAGGGAACAGAAAATAAAGACCCTTCAAAATAGGAAGAGTCCTGAGACCGGGTATCTGGTGGACACAAGACACGGAGGCCAAATTCAGAGCAACCCACACCATCTTTACACATCCCTTCTGATCAGATCACAGCTTAAAAGCTCCCCTGCACCCTAGAGCTTTGTCTGCAATAGACATTTTAGGGAAGTCTCCTACAACTGCACTTCACAGTAGTGCTGGCACTTATCAACTGCCCGAGATTTTAAAGCCAGTGTGTCGGATTAGATTGCACGGCAGGAAGAGCGCCAGAGTGCTGTCTAAACTAGTGCTCCCGACACTGAAAATGCAATCCTGTTAGTATGATCACGGGAAGCTAATGTGGGCACAGGTCACACTGCACATAGTCCTCTGGGTAGCAGACTCCTGGAAGAGCAATGGTCCTGAGGGATTACAGGCTGAGCTGCTAGGTCAAGACTGAAGGGCAGTATCCCCATGGGATAGAAATAAATCTCCGGGGGGGGTGGGGGAGGGATGCTGTAAGGTTTCTTGGCAGAATATTGGAGATCAGCTCTGACAGTTCAGGGTGGAGATGCCCAGAGTAGACACAAACCTTGGGATCAAGAGATGGAGTCATTTCCAGGGCAACTCAGGTGGATTTGTAATGAACAGAGTAAGTTGCACCTGCGAGGGCTGTTGCACCAAGGACACCAATCAACGAGCTGCAGTTATAACATGCACCCGCCCGGCCACAAAGGAACGGCGAATCAAGCAGCAGGATCCACCTGGCTCTTCGTTGCTTAGGAGCACGCAGCATGCTCACTGGTGGGGCCGGATCAGGCCCTGCTCGGCTCACAAGCCCATCGTATCTTGGTTTAGTCACACGGACCAGGAGTAAACAGCAGAAGCCACTTGACAGAGCCGGATTAGAGCTAGAGGGTGAGTGGCCTTATTCAGGGCCAGCTCCAGGCACCAGACGACAAAGCACGTGCCTGGGGCGGCGCCTTGTAATGGGGGCAGTCCGGGGATTCTGGGGCGGCTGGGCTTTTTTGGTTTGTTTTCCCTTCGGCAGTTCGGCTGGGCTTTTCTTTTCTTTTTTTTGCGCGCTTTGGCAGTTCGGCGGCAGCCATTTTTTTTTTTTTTTTTTTGCTTGGGGCGGCCGAAAAGCTGGAGCCGGCCCTGGCCCTATTGCAAACAAGTCTACCAGCCTTGTTAAAAAGACACCTAAAAAACCCAACCAGACTAATTGGGCTGGCCCGCCATATACTGTGTATAGCAGTCACACACACACACACACACACTTTGCCCTCGTGCAGCATCTTGCATCCACCTCAGGAACTCCGAGAGCTTTACCGTCGTGAAGCCTCCACACCCTGTAGTTGCTAAGCATTATACTCCGGTTACAGCTGGGTCAGTGTCTTGCCCAGGGTCACGCCACAAGATGGCGACAGGCAGGATTACAACCCAAGGGCCCTGACTCAGCTGCTCCACTCTAACCACTAAGCCAGGCCACCCCTCAGGCCACTTCAGGGGGGCTATTTAAAGACAAATCCACTCTCCTTTGAAGGGTTGTTATCCTGCTTTGCCTGCAGCACGTACATTCGCTTACAGCGGATGAGCCAAAGCACCTGAGCTCGTGTTTTCTCACAACATGCTCCAGCGTCAGAAATTCCGGCTATCAGGGTTCCCGTTTGTAGTATTTGGCGCATCCCAGGCAGAACGCAAGGCCTCTCACAAGGCTAATATGCCCAGCAGTCATTTGGCCCATTGCATGGTTATACGGCACTTCAGCATCACAAGAAGCACCTGTCCATTCCGCCGTTGAAAAATAAAGCCTTGATTTTAAAGAATGGAAGCCACTATTAAAACAAAAAATTTTCCTGGCCCACATTCCCCAACTAACTACCGGGGCAGAGGCACAGATACCGACCAAGAACACAGCAGCTGGATACAGCCTCAGCGCTCAGAGAGGGGGGCTCTCGCCAAGGCTCTCTACATTATGAGATACAAAGTTAGTAAGTCCAAAGATATCCTTGGCCTGGTACCGGTACTTGGGAGCCAGCGATCAATGGCCAGCAACCTAAGAGATTGAGTTTACCCCATTTGATACTGGAATTAAGTGCAGCCAATTTGCAGTAACTGAGCTGAGGTCCACCTTGCTGTTGGTATGTTGGCGATTGACTACCAAATTCATGCTAATCCTACATGCATACAATGTATGCATGGGGCCCAACATTCACCACAAACGTGCAGCACCAGCCAGCTAATTACTGAAGTAACGAAGCAGGAGCAAGAACAAAGCCTAGCGATACAGCAGAGTCCACCCTCCCGAAGCAAATAACGTTACAGCCCAAAGAAACCTCTAAGGAAGTCGTCAAATGCAACGATGAAAACAGAAGTCTGGAAGAGTAGGTAAAAGGTAATGTTGTAAATTGCAGCTTAAAAACAATCGCTGTGGGTAAATTGCTTTTTAACAAGCAGACAAGCTCTATCAATAGCATCTACCGTATGTTTTTATAAAGTGCAGAAATATGTTTTTAAAAGGCCAGTAAATAAAGTTCCTATCGATTTGATCTCAAGTGTAATCTGTTTTTCTGTCTGCCACCAACACTGGTAATAAAGCAGAATCATGTAATACGGCATTTCAGCTAATGCGGCTATACATCACCACAGGAACTGCGCGCTCACAGGCGATCTATCATTTTCTATTGGGATTGCTTAGCTGCAGAATTTATAAACTTGCTCCAAATTGATGCAATGTCCAATCTTCTTTTCCAATTTATTTTTGGTTGAGCAAAGCAATATTGAGGCGTCTGTGAGACAAGGAGGGAGCATTTCCCGTCTATCCAGATGTTCCCCTACTTAGCTCCGACTTCCTGCTCGAGGCTGCACGCTCTGGAAAGCCCCTCGTGGTGGAGTGTGAAGTTAGTGACTCCTCGGCAGGGGGACCTTTCAACGGGGCTGCCGTTCCCCACTCTCAGATAGACACATTAAGTGGAGCAAGCACTATCAGCACTGCTATTTAGAACTACAGCGCGCTGCACGAACACTGACTGACTAATCCTCACGACATCCCAGGGGGCTAGCCCATTTGAAGCTACCTAGAACTTCATGGCCCAATCCTGCAAAGGGACCTGCCATCACAGACCCTTATGTGCATGTATTAGTCCCTTGGCTGTTCACGACTTGGGTCCAGGCTGCATTCCACGCCTACTTAGCCCTTCACACCAGTAGTAGGGGTAGACAGCAGATCCTTCTGCTTCTAAAGCACAGGCCCCGCATGTGGCCTAGCAGTAAGAGTAGGAGTCCGGGAGTCAGGACTCCTGGGCTCTAATCCCAGATCTGCAAGGAGCTGTGGTATAGGGCTTGAAGTAGGAATTGGGATCCCTGGGTTCTATTCCCAACCTCAACTGCTTGCTCGATCTTGGGTAAAAAAAAAAAAAAAAAAAAAAAAAAAGAGAGTCACTTTACCATTGTGGGCCTCTTCTTCCCCAGCGGTCTTAACTTAGAAAGACTACTACTAGCCTGTCTCCAGGGGATGCATGCAGTTTAGTTGATTAGCCTATGGGAAGTGGTTTAAGATTCTTGTTTCAAATACAGACGGATTTTGGTAAGGGGTCTATTGTACTGCACTTATTCCCGATCAGTAAAAGTTTGTTTGCAAACTAGCACTTACTGAGCATTCTGCTTGTAGACTAAGATACTGAATTGTATTTATTTAAAAGAATGATGGGAAGTAGAAAAACTATCTGCATGTTAACTTCCCCCAAAGTAATGTTTGGAGAAGAGAAGCATTTGGTAGCCAAGACCCAATATTTAGTTTTTTTAAGTGGCTTAAAATACAAATATAAACATTTGAATTTGAAAAACAAACGAAAATAAGCCCTATGTAAACCAGGACAGGAATCCGAAGTTGCAGCGAAGGAAACTATACAACAATGCATAGGGCACTACACTGTGTCAGGAGTCCTGGTTCTGTTCCCAGCTTTGCAACTGACCCAGCGTGTCACCTCGGGCAAGTTACTTCCCTGCTTGGTGCCTGTTTCCCACCCCACTCGTGTCGGTTTAGATTTCAGGTTCTTTGGAACTGGCACCGTCTCTCACGGTGCATCTGTGCGGCAGGTCCCTGATCCCAGCTGGGGCTTCCTGCTCAACTGTCACACAACTAAGTGGAAGTAGTTGGAGTCACTCATTCCCCTACAGCCAAAACATGGTGCTGGCCCCGGAGAGCCAGCCCTGAAAGTGTCAGTGAAGAACGAGATAACCAGCCAATCTAGCTTCCCATGCTCAGTTCTGCCAGCTTCAGTGGGGTGGGGGGGAAGTAAAATCAGCCCTTGAAAATTCTGTTTCAATAAGAACTTTAGCAGCACAGGCAGAGGGGGCTTTAAAACCTCGGATTTTTAACCAGTCGGTGTCTGAGGCTTATATGCCTTTGCACGTCAGCTTTCCCGAGCAGGAGCAGGCCGCTCCTGCAGTCCTAGCTCAGCGCAGCTATTTGCCGTGGTGGTGCCTTTTGTCTTTGGGAGTTGACAGTTCGAGGCTGCTCTGAATCCCACTGTAGTGAAACCTGCTTTTCATACAGGAAAATGGAGAAACGAATAGTGTTAGCACTAAAAAAAAAAACACACACCAAAACCAGAGAGCAACAACATCCCTGCCTCAGTTTACAATAGCCTCTGAGGAAAAAGCGTTCAGGGCCTTAGACCTAAGATAGCTGGTATGTTCTACTATGAGAAGACAAACAAGGATTAGTTAGAACACACATTCCTCCAGCTTTTGTGCACCTGGAGAGAGTGTTTAAATAAAGCTGCTCCCGATGACTTGTTCGCAAACCCTGGGACAAATTCAATTCTCCTTACACATGCAAGCAACACCTTGGGTGAGCGAAAAGAGCAGGATATGGTCTCTTAGCTAGCTACATCTTAGGCCATGGCGCTCTGTGAGGCAGGAAGCCTGACCCTATTGTATATGCACAGAGAGGCCAAGAATTTCAAGGGTGGTCTCGCTGTTTGGAAGCCCCACTTGACAAAGCTTGGGCTTGTCAAAAGTGCCAAGTATCCAGCTGAAGTAACTGGTGCCCGACACCTCCAAAAAAAAAAAAAAAAAAAAAAAAAAAAAAAAAAAAAGGGGGGGGGGGGGGGGCCTCAAGTTGGCCTCCCCCTTCAAAATGAAAATTAAAAATCAAATCCTTGGCTACTTCGGAAATTTTGTCCTAAGTGACTCAGCAAAAAAGCATCGGAGTCAGGATTAGGGGTTTCTGACTGAGAACTCGATCAAGCATTCACCCTACTAACTCCCTCCCCCCGCTCCCCAGCTGTACCACAGCTGCTCAAAAATAAATTGTGTGGCCTTTTTCCACCAGCATCTCCAAACCTTTACACCCTCAGTAACTGCAAGATCTTGCAGCCCAAGATTTCGGGCTAAAAATACTGGTGGGGGAGAGGAGGAGGATAGTATTTTCCATTGTTTCCTGGCAGTCTTATTTCAGAAGCATTAACAGGTTTACCAATCCTTGCCATGTAAATATCAGCAACAAAACAATGACAACAGTTAGCTTTTGTTTAAAGAGACGTTATACAGGAATATAAATAGAAAGAGCCAATGATTAAACAGGGTGCTCGCAATTACGGAGTAAGCCTCATTATAACACCTAGGACATGGCATTTCTAGTGATTTTAATAAAGTGAGTGAAATCTCGGATTACACATTTAACACACCAGGCATGTCTATCAAATGTTAATACTCAGAGAAGTTGGTGAGTTGTGTTGGGGAGAGGGTCTTTTTTGGCAGGGGAATGTACTTTGAGTCTTGAATAAATGGTAATCAAAATATCTAGGTATCTGTCCTCTGATTGCTTTGCTGTATATATAAAAAGGCATGTTTAAGTTTTTCCTATATCAACCTCCCATATTTTTTGAACCATTCTTCTTTTTCTTGGTGGGAGACTACTGATAGCGGAGCAGCTACCAGCAGATGAGATGAAATTCTTCTTTGCAACCATTTCTGCTAGCAGGCCCCCGCAGCATCACCAAAGGTTCGTTTGGTAATGAATATCCAACAACTTGCAATGTTTGGTTACGGATTGCACCCCGAGAGACTTTCCAATGACTGCTATCCTGGCTCTTCTAATCCCAATCAGAAACGATCATCCAAACTTTGTAGAGTTTGAAAGTTTGTTCACACCTGATCGCAGAAGTGGGCAGAGGGTAATAGGAACGATGGACCATCATCTCTGGCTTCTCAGCTCTGATAGCATGTGATCAGTAGCGTAGCCAGGCGGGAGCAGGAGGAGCGGCCGCTCCCACACTGAGCAGAAGCAGCACCTTTTTTGTGCTCAGACGCCTTTTGCTCCTATGCTGCAGAGCGGGGCTTTTTTTTGTTGTTGCTCCCAACGCCTTTTTTTAGCTCCGCTCCCCCTGTGCTCTAAACCTGGCTACGCCACTGTATGTGATGCTTCAGAGTGTAAAAAACACTCATAATGGACAAATATGCATTCATCTGCCCATGGAGTAAAGTGTACTTCCTAAACCCAAGCAGGTTAGGGGGACGCTTGAGCTCTGCAAAATGTGTCCCAGCTACTGTAAATGCAGAGGAAATTAGTGTTCAGAGGCGTCTGATCACTCGCCTGTCCATATGCCCGCCCCACATCTCTGCAGAATTGTGCGCGAGAGCATCAAAACACTTTGAGGAGCGTTGCCACACCCCCATGAGGTGGGAAGTATCATTAGACCCATCTCAGACACACTGTGGTGCAGAAGGCCGAGACGCATCCCTGGACAAGGCCTATACAAACAAACACTTAAGTCCCACTTCACCCTATGCTGTTGGCCTTAAGTGGCAGCCTACTGCTGGTCCAGGGACAAATCCTCCCCCCTGAGAATGACTTGCCCAAAGCTCCATAGCAACTGTGGAAGAGCCAGGAACTGAACTCCAATATTAATTTGTATTGGGGTAGCAGCTAGGAGCCTCAATTGCAGACCAGGGCATCATCACACTAGGCACTGTACAAACAGAACAAAAATTAAAATAAAATGGTCCCCGTCCCGGAGAGAGAACAAGTGGATAGAGACAGACTGGAGAGCTGTTGCAACAATTGGTCTGTAACGTTTGCCAGCTTAGGAATTTACCGTGGAAAGTAGGTCAAGTTATTTTCAATAAAAGACATTTACAAACAGGTGCAAGAGAACCAGACTGACTAAATTAGTCCAAACGAAAGGTCACATTGATACAATCCAAGGACTGTGGAAACTGTGCTTGTTAAAAAACAAGTGATATGGAGCTGGAACTTAACCAATGAAAATTGGTGTGATGGATATTAAACCTAACTGGTGGACAAAATAATATGGGGTAGGAAGGCACAGATGAACTATGCCACCCACTTTTCCTCCCTTTGGGGTTCTTAAGGAGATTTTTTTGGGAGGGAGGGAGGGAAGTTTTAAGGAACTTTGTTTTCACCTATGAGTGCTCAAAGTCACTACATTATCATGACATCTAGTCCTCAGCCTGCCAGCAGAGATATTCAATCACCAGCAGTGCAAAAGCATGCGAGACTCTGCATTGTGTTCCTTTTCCTTGTGGTGTTATTTTCTGCCCCACTGTTCTCTGCCTCCTCTCCTGTCTCACTTTCTTGGCTTTTCATCAATCCTGAAATCAATTACACTGCATCCACCCAAGCCTGCCTTGTCTAAGGAGAAAGTTCGATCTGGTTGGATTCTAACGAGGTTCCAAGCAGCAGGTGACTTGGTCAACTTGTCAGCCAAAGCATTCACTCCCAACTAACCAGCGGTCCAGTGTTCCAAAAACACCAAACAAAAACTGTATTTCAGCCATCTTTTCTCTCCTCCACCTTGTGTCTGTCTGCTTGTTGAGAACAGGATCAGTGAACGCGTGTCAGGTGAAGACAAAGTAAAATTAACTTTTTCCTCCTCAGAGAAAAGTTGCTCTGAAAATAAGAAACACCGCTATGGCCTCCAAAAGAAGAGAGACTTTGATACGGTCTGCTTAAGTTTGCATGACACAATCACTCAGCTAGTTTCAGTATAAATGTGTGTTTTAATTTCTCACATTTAATCAATAAACTTTGCATTTGAATGAACGCTTTAGTGTGTCACCGAGAAAAAAACAAGCTCTGTTTAACAACAACGCCAAACCTACCTGCTATTGTTTAATGTTGGACAGCAAAAGTTTATAAACACCTTTAACTCTGGGCTTTTGAGAGCAGCGGCCATACAACAGAGCACAAGGAAACAAGGAGACAGCATTGGTCAGCATGAGAGGCAGGGTCTCAGCACACCCGTGGTCTACTTGGGTAAGTTTCTTGTCGACTTCCTGGCAAAGGAGCATGTCTGAGGCCAACAAGGTGGCTTGGGGGAGGTTTTACAGGGAGCTTGTCCCAAGCATGAGGGGCAGCAGGGGAGAAAGCACAGAGATGTCTGTTTAAAAATGTAACAAGTGGGCAATGGATATATCCCAACTTCCAGTTCCAGAGCCTCAGCATCAGCACCATCCCTCTTCCCTGCTAAGCTCTTAGCCTCCAAAAGATCCCGGTGCAGGAATTTACACCCATTAAATCTGTGTGGTGTGGATAAGCAGCCGCCTTTTCGCAAAAGTCCATTTTTTCCATCCCGTCCGACTTAACACCGGCTGGGGACAGTCTGGAAGCAGCCAGTCGCCACCATCTCCCCTGGCTTGGAGAAAGTTTTATTCCCTCAAGATCAAACATGAAAGAGTTTCATGGCATCGCCCTGACAGATTCACGTGTGAATTAAACGTTGATTCCTCCACCAAAAGGAGATGTGTTTAATGCTGCTCTGCAGGGTGCATACCCCAACTGGAGAGCGAGAGACAGCAGACCCACCCAGTGAGGTAGCTAGCAGCTGGGTTAGCTTGTTGATGGCAAAGTCCTATTCTCAGCAGGCTATGCTGAACGCTAGCTTTGTAATGATCCTAGTGGAAGGATATCAGAGCAGCTAGTGCATCCTCTGGCGGAGGCGACAGCAGGGGCCCAAATCAGGCGAGGGGCTGCACAGCCTTCCTGTTTAAAAAGCTCCTGCTGCTTTCACTGAGCCCCCCTCTCTGTGAAGTTCATCTTGGACTCCAGACCCAGGAGTCACTCATTCCCTAGGGACAGTAACGGGGCTGTCCTCTGGGCTAAGCCACTGGCGCACAGACAAGACTACCTAGTTTTTGACAAGCAAAGAGCCTGCAAAGTCCAAGCACCTCATCCCCGTTTCACTGCAGACGAACACCCAAAGGGCCTGATTTGCAGAGGGGCAGGGCGCTAACCAAACCCAGTGAAATGAGCGAGAGCTGGGTGGGGTGGGGCTCAGCATCTCTGAAAGTTAGGCCAAAATGGTCTCTGCTCCTCATTGTCTCTCTGGTTCCGATCTCGTGCCCGTCCCCATGTCTCTGAGCACTGTGTAGGCACAGGGTGGGCACACTGCAGTTATACAGCTCATGAAGTAGTGTGCTAGTCACAGGGAGTAAGGGGGCAGAATTGGGTCCTGAGCTTGGGGGTTGCTTGGACGTTTTGTTATCCCCCCAAATCAACACGGATTAAAGAGAAATAGCTAAAACCAAGGAGAGGGGAATCAGAAATAGGGCCAAATCCTCCGCTGGTGTAAATTGGTGCAGCACCATTTGCTTCAGTGGTTCCATGGTGATTTACACCAGCGGAGGATCTGACCTGATGCGGTTGCTAATAGCTGGAGCCCACAGTGTCTAACAGCTGGCCAATAGCATCTGTGTTTGTTTATCTAAAAAAAAAAAAAAAAAAAAAAAAAAAAAAAAAAAAAAAAAAATCCAAATACCTCTTGGCCAGACCACCTGTGAAACAAGTTTGGTTGGATCTCAGCCCAGTTTCTAATGGCAGAGGAGTCCACGTCCCAATTAAAAAAAAAAAAAAAAAATCACTCCACTGAACCTGGTCCTTGTTGGCAGTCTCAATCTCTCAGCCCAGAGATGAGTTTAGGCACAAGCAGCTTCAGCCCCAAAAGCATCACTTCCCCAGAAAATTTTGACAGGCCAAATGCAAGACCAAAGCCTGAAAACGCCTCCCAAGACAGAGCGTAGCATCCTCCTCATGGGGCCGAAGCAATGAGCTGCACATCTGGAGGCTTCAGGGGTTAGAAAGAGAATCACCCTTCGTTGCCATCCACCGGCACCTGCATGTGTAGTCAGATTAATTTAAAGAGCTATGGGATCGCAGTGAATGAGAACCCTTCACCCCTTTCCATCTTCCTGCCAACGATCATCAAGAACGTGACATGCCTTAAGTTAGCCTTGCTGTCTCCATTAATATTATCCACATTTTGCAGACTGGGAGGGTGGGAACAGGGGCTGCAACAGTTTTTGTAGTGGGGGTGCTGAGAGCCATTGAACCAAACTGTAAACCCTGGATATGATGGAAACCACTTTAAGCCACGGTGTGCGGCAGCACCCCCAGTTTCAGCACCTATGGGCGGGCATGGGATATTGGGGCATGGAGAGGGCAAGTGACTTGCCCAAAGTTGCCCAGTGAGTTTGCAGTGGAGCTAGGAATAGAACCCCTGAGTCCTGACTCCCAGTCTTTGCCTTAGCTGCAGTGTCATTCCAAACGAGGGGCTGCAATCAAAATGCAAAGCTCACTTTGGAACACGTGCTACTCACGTTTCCACTTGCTGGCTTCCGCCCCCATCAGGAGGGGAGCTGATCCCTCCCCCCCACCCCCAGCACAGGTGTAGCTCTCCTTGCAGGTACCACACCCTCTCCCCATTGCAGGTGGAGATAGCACACCCCTTCCCAGTACAGGAGGAGAGAGGCACCACACCCCAGGTGCAAGAGGGAATGTTTGTAGAGGAAGCAGGCTAGGGGAAGATGCTGGGCCGGCTCCAACGTTTTTGCTGCCCCAAGCAAAAAAACCAAAACAAAAAAACAAACAAAAACCCCAAATGCTGCCCCCCCAAACAAACACCCCCCAACGCCTGCCGAAACAACCCCCCCGCCACCGCCTCTCCCACTCGGAGCGCCGGTGAGGAGCATGGCATGCCCGTGGCCCCGCTCTCCCCAGCCAGGGCGCCGGTGGGGAAGAGCGCCGCCCCCCGCAGCTTGTCGCCCCAGGCACGCACTTGCTACGCTAGTGCCTGGAGCCGCCCCTGGGAAGATGGCTTCACCTACAGTGGGGACAAAGCAAAGTTCCATCAGCCCAGCCTTCCCCAGTGGGCACGCGCTACAGATTAGGCCAGCAGACAAACACCACCAATCATAGCAGTGCCACCAACACAGCAAGATCAACTGCCCGATGTCCTCTGACGGGTCATCTTCAAAGATGGCTGCATGGAAATCACCAGGATACACAATTGACTAGATTGGGACTGGACTTTAATCCTTGCCAGGTGGTCAACTGGCTTCTGTGCTAACAAACTGAAAGGAAATGGAGATGTTGCGTTGGATGGACCCCTGTGTGTCCTGAACACGCACGGCAAAGCGGCGTGTGTGTGTTACTGTGGGGAGTGGGGGGGAGAATATCTCAGTGTGCAAAGCCATGGAGAACTCCAACACCCCTGGCTTTCTGCATCACCAGAAAGCACCCAGAGAGGGTGACCAGATAGCAAGTGTGAAAAATGGGGACACAGCCCCCAATACCACGACATGTGGTCACCCTACACACAGATACCATGACGACAGAAAGGCAGCTCTGCATCACTTCCTTCCCTTGACTTCAGGGTTGTCTTTGACTAGAGGACAGGATATAAACAAACACTTTTGACTAATTTTATCAGAAAAGTGAAACTTCCCCACCATTTACCCCTTGGTGTCTTGTTCCCTCCCCCATTTCTCTGACACCCCATCAAAAGGTTTGATACATTGTTCATACAGAAACATAGTACCACATTCAGGCTTAAAAAGGAGCAAATCAGGAAGACTGAAATTTGCCCTGTGAAGAGACATCTTATTTACCAAGGATCACCACAGCACGATTTCTGAACATGCATGTAGAATTTGGCCTCCTCTGGGATCATTAATTATAATAGCTGGGAGTGGCGGGGAAAAATCCCCCCCCCCTTGCAGGAAATGGGGCTTCATATTCAAAAAGCCAGCTTTCCACTGTAAGCAAGACACTTCCTGCAAAAAAGGATTTCATTTAATCAAAAATGGAAAAATCCTGATCAGCTTTACACTCAGCTCTTTCTTAAGAATTTAACCATCAAGTAGCAAAACACCCATCAGTATCATTATCCCCATTTTACAGATGAGGAAATGGAGGCAGAGGTGACAACTTGCCAAGTTCACACAGTGAGTCGGTGACCGATGGGAAGAACCCCTGAGTCCTGGCCCTCGAAACCCAGTTCTAAGCATGAGAAACATATCACCTGCTGGGATGTCCATCAGAGGGCACACCTATGGGAATCCACAGAGGAAGGCACCTTCTGCTCCACCTGAAGACCATGAGTAACCACACCACCCTGCAGATCTGGAGCCTAGCTTAAATCAGCCATGCCCAGTGGCTGGGGTCAGCCCTGATCATACACTAGTTTCCAATTCCAGACACAAATCTCACCTGCAGGCAATTCCTTTTGGTGGAAACAGACATTATGAGAGCGCCTCCAAACTTCAAAAGCATCCTAAGGCATTCAAGGGTCAGGAATATATAGAAAAGCATGGCCCTTTAGAGTCAGCGCTGCGTTTCAGATCTCACTGTGCATTGCCCCTTGCTGAAAAATTAAAATACTATAACGTGCTGCAAAACCCAGCACATTGTGTGCTTTTCTGCCTCTCTGAAAGACTTATTTGGAAACCTACCAAGCTGTTCAGGAGCAGGTTAGTCAGCCAGCCCGCGCACACACTTCTTTAGGGAGAAAGCCTGCAGGGAACAGCATTCATGCAGCACCCCCTGCTGGCTGATCCCAGAATGACACCAGTGGCTCCAAACGTGTGCCGCTAAAGCAGTTTATACGAAGAGGGTCAAACTAGGAGGACAGAGGGTAAAACAAGTTTACTGGTACCAAGATTCTTCTCCCCACCCTCTTTAACTGCCAACCCTACCAACTCAGCCTGGGGTCAGAGATGCAAGCTGAGCTCGCTCCTTATGGACCATTGTCAGAGTCTGCAGGCCAATTTCTGGCCTTGGTTACACACCAGTGCACTCTCACTTACTTGAATCAGGCCCTTTGTCTAGGCAGTGAGGCCTAGTGGCAAGAGCCCTGAACAAGCACTCCGAAGACAACGGTTCTATTCCCAGGTCTGCTACTAGCCTGCTGATTGACCTTGAGAAAGTCACTTCCTGCCGATGCCAGTAACGATACTCACCTTTCTAAAGTGATTTGAGATCTATGGACGAAGAGCCATATGCAAGAGCTGCATATTAACACCCCACTGATGGCTGCTTGAGGAGTTCCCCCACTTTTTAGGACAATTGTTCTTCAGGCAACTTGGGCAACATGGAGGGAAATTCCTTATTACCACCAAGTGGCCCGTGAAACCGGTTCTCAACCCAGGGGCTTATCAGCTGTGCAGTAAACCCCACCCCAGAGTACCAGCTTAAAGTTTCTTCTGTGTCAATTGCATCTCAGGGTTGCACCAGTTGCTGCTGCGTTTCTAGTTGGGAAAAGAATGACTGGCACAGTAAATCAATGGGAAACCAGGACATCTCAGTGTTCTATCAGATATACAGAAAAGTATTAAGAAGAGGAGTCAATGGACTGTGGATATTGGTTTGCTTGCATATCCTCTAGGATGGTCACTTTGCAATGGGAGCCTGTTAGCTGCTAAGCAAGCTCAGGGCTGCTCTGTATTAGAATGGGAGACCTGTGTACCACTCTGGGGCAGCAATGGTGATTCTTCAGGTGGTGTTCAGGGCACCGTGCTGCCTTTCAGATGAGACGCAAGCAGGAGGTCCTGACCACGTGGTCATAAGAGAACCCAGAGCACTTGCTACCTGAGTAACCCGAGCATCCTGGCCCCATTCCATCTCCATTCTCCCTGGAGTGCTTGCAAGGAGAAGAAAAGGTCAATGGTGCCATCTAGCAGTCTTCTACAAATACAGCAAGCATTTCACATGGCTTGCAAATCTCTCATGCAACAGCATCCCCCCCGTGCTGTACCACACCCACCTCTCCAATACAGAATGGAAGAAGGAGAATGCTGCACTTTAAACAGCACGAGTCAGATTCTGCCTTGTGTAGTCCTTTACACCCATAGAAAGTCAATGCAAAGTTTGGAAGCGCTGGTATCAGTCCCAAGGTTATTTACTGGTTTGCAACATACATGCGGCAGCAGGAAAAACGCCAGGCTAAACACGCTGGCTTAGTGTGACTGTCGTGCTCTGGTGACGTTCAGCTGTTTATTTCTCCTTTACGGCTAGATAGGAAGCAAAGCTCAGATCTCCTAGCTGCGTAACTAGCCAGCAGCCTGCATCTCACCTTTGTGTCCCCTCTCTGCGGCTACTCATGCCTGGAACTGCCTCTCTTCATTCCAATCCCGCCTTAAGATGCCTTTTTTCTTGAAAGCCTTTCAGCGCCAATGCCCAAGGAATAACGACACAAGAGCCTTTGTCCAGTGAGCAGCATATGGTCGGTGTCTGCCTTAGGCTGCAAGCTCCTTGGCAGAGGGACGCTATCTTACTTCGAATCTGACCGACCAGCCCCAGGCCACGACGAGGGCAGTCAAATCCCACTGTTCCTGGGCCACTCTGAATAGCCCCCCAGGCTCCTGGTGGACTTTGCTTTGGCCCTTTCATCAGGGCCCCAGCCAGAGAACAGAAATACCAAGAGGCTGAGCTAGTGAAGCTATTGCTGCTTGTCTGTCCTAAAGAGCTCTGGCTAATTGAGGAGTCCAGTTTCAAGAGCCAATGGAAGAGAAACTGGAAGACATCCAGGGTATGTCTACATTGCGATAAAAGACCCACAGCACAGCCGCAGCTGGTCCGTGCCAGCTCACTTGGGCTCGCAGAGCTAGGGGGCTATACAATGGAAATGTAGACATCTGGGCTTGGGCTGGAGCCTAGGCTGAGACCCTCCCCTCTTGGAGTGTAGGGATACCCCAGGCGGGCCCAGGGAAACACTCGGTTTGAATTCACTTCAGAGCCCCCCCAAGATTCAGGTTCACCACAAAGTTTCCCAGGTCTGGGATTAAACCCATCAAGCTTTGTTCAGTGCGACTCACCCATGTTGGTTCAAAAAGCAGAGATGGGAGCAAGACACAAAATTTAGACCTGGGCCCAGTGGAAAGATCGGGCCCATTCGCAAACATTGGATCCAGGATCAGATTTCAAACTCCCAAACATTAGAGTGATTGAGATCTCAGGTTCCAGTTCCTGTACTGGGTCAGGTTGGCTGAACCCAGCCCATCCTTTGGAGTTTGTCATGAAGCCTTCAGGGTTTGTTCCTGCACAGCTGCATCTGGCCAACACAGTACAAGTCTCACTCAAAGCAAAAGCTTGGCTTCTATCCATTGCCCAATAGGGGTCACTACCTTGCTAGAAGGAGCTAATTCCCAAAGCAGGCTTGGTTAACCAGCTGGGTTACAAAACAGACGGGTGAGAAAGAACTAGAAGAGGAGAGGGAATTTTCTGCTGGGTCATGTTTAGTCACTTATTTCCCTCTTTGTGGTGTCAAGAGCTGTAATGATGCAGAACGTTGCTGACAACCATGATATCTCACTGCCCAGCGCCCACCCACAGAGGCTTCCTGCTTCACACCCTCTAGCTTGCCAAGCATAGCAGCCAGTGAATCCCTTTCCTAGACAAGGGTCTCCATCCCAGGAACTCACAGTGGGGTGAATAGGTTTCCTCTCCATTCTCCCTTCCCCTACCTATCCCATCCTGCCAGTGCCCGAGCCTAGAGGCATTCAGCATTTTCCCAAACAGCCAATGGCTCTCCTCACAGTGATCTTCCATCAGACGATGGTTTGGATAGTTCTCTCTCCAGACGCCATCAGTGCCACTCCAGGCATCCATGATGACACCAGGTGCTCCCTCACCGAGTTCCGGAGCACTCCCAGTCCTGGAGCGACGGACTGAGCACGGACTCCAAGCCACGATGCCCCTGCAAGGCAGTAGGATGTGCTGTCGCTAGACACCCAGGCTGGTTCTTGATTGCCATAGGGACTGAAGCCAAGGGGAGGAGGTTCTCAGGCAGATTGCTGCTGGCAGAGGGCCTCCAACAAGAGCCAGACATTGACTGGGTTAAAGAAGATGTTGGGTAATTGATTCTAGTAATGGGTCTCAAGAACAAACCTCACCCCTAAACCTTCCTTCCCCCTGTTCTCTTTCAGATACCACCAGCACCTCTCCCGCTTGTCTGGAGCACAGCCTGAGCTAAGACACCCCTGTATGCTTCCTGCAGGGCCAGCAGGGGCCGCTGTTGGTATGGAACAACTGCTCCCTTCCATCTCCGGGAAATCTGGCTTATGCTCTGTGCTGAGCATCCACCTAGGCCTAGGTGGTTTGGGGACTGGGTCAACATCAGCTCTGAGTCATTTCTTCCAGAGCCCTTTCTACTGCAGTACAGCCCCTCCACGTGCACCTTGACAGGACACAGGAGCCTGGGGAAAGATCCTGGTGCAGCTACACCAAGCTGTGTCGATTAGAAATAAGAGCTAGTCTTTGAATCTGATTGACACCTCCCACCACCTGATTAATGCAGTGCAGAGATGGGCAGGACAGGTCCTTCTCTAATGCACATGCTAGGAGGTGCAATTATTTCCAGACTACAGTTTAAAGGGCAAGTGTTATATGGCATCCCCTCAGCCAGTAAAGCGACAAGACAGGTGTAAAGTGTCCGGTTTGCACAAATCACAGAAAATCTGCAGTTACGCACTACAACAACCCTCCCGTTGCCATATTACACAGTTCATTCTGGCTGCGCAGCCAGTGGTTTCATCAAACCAAACATTGCCTTTATGAGACCGTGTCAGGGACACAGTCCAGTAATATAGCTCCCAAAGTAAGGTTTTGGGGGGAAAAAAGTTTTGCAAAACCAAGCCAAATAAAGACATTTGCAAGTTCATTTCTACTTTAATTCAAACAAACAAAGAACTTTAAAAATCTGCCAGACAATTGGTTTGCAACCAAAATCCTGCAGCTTTGAACTAGTTCAGGAGAGTCAGGAAGTGACACTGACTAGATACCAAAGTGGAACTGACCAGCCTAGAGTTGTTGTTTGTTTGTTTCTTTGTTTTTGCAGAAGAGCCATGTGCAAGCTTGCTATGTGTAAGCTTGTCTCTTTTGCCAACAGGAGTTGGCCCAGTAAAAGATATTACCTCACCCTGCTTATCAGTCTAGTTTGGTTATCCATGAGCAGTGGAATACAAGTAGTGAGCAGCTCCAGTAGTAACAGGAAATTGTTTAAGTGGTCAGAGTTAATAACCCAAGGTGTCACTAGTAACACAGGCAAGAAAATCTCATTTAAAACCATGTTTGTAAAAAGCAGATCCGATATCTTAATAGCGCTCACGTGGTTTAAGTGCAGACAGTGAGATTTTTCACAAGCACTCCCGGTTATATTTTCACAACGAACCAAAAAGTCCTACTTTAAATCGCTTCACCATCCATGAAATAATTGGGCAGAAAAAGCCAACTGAGCAGTTATCTTCAACAATAAATCCAAGTGAAATCTGAACCGAAGAGCTAGGGAATTTGGAAACCAAGCAGCAGCAAGCCGAGCTGCACTCCCTGTTCAGGGTCAGTGAACTAGTAGAGTTACAGAAAAGACGCTCTGGTTACATTTGATCTGACATTTATGTCCAACAGCCATGGAATTGCACTTTTGTGAAGATACCCAGTGGACTTGGCCCTGGCATCTGTTGGCTCACCTCCGCTCCCAATGCAGCCAGTGGAGGCTTTTTCCACTGAAGACAATGGAAGCAGACAGAGACCAATGAGGAATTTTTTAAGTCCCACCCAGAAGCTGAATCTCCTATTTCACTCAATGCATCTCAGCTGGACTTTGATGCTCGACTGAAGCAAGAGCTGGTTTTCCTCCACAACACAAGTATCACCCGCAGAGCTCCTGAGTTTAATGCTCTGTCTGGGCTCAACGCCAACCACTTAGCTCCCTCCCGGGGAGCATGTTTTATGCAGAGCACAGATTACTAGCTACAATCCCATCAGTTCAGGGGGTCAGTGAAAAATGTCAGGTTATAGAGGTATATGGTTGAGTATTTCACAAAGAAATGAGGATCCCCAGTGTAAAGACAGCTCTTGTCCTTTAAGAAAACTTGACTATTGAATTCCTGTTCCCTGATTCCCAAAGGACACGGTCTCCTAATGATGCACTTCCTTGCAGTGTATTATTCAGACACTAGAGTCTGTGCGCAGTGACACGTTCCAGGCAGGGGTATGGTCCTTGGGAAACAAGGCTGGAGCCTGAGCTGTGTGGAAGCCTGTCTGTGCCTATCTATAAGTGGTAGCTATTTTCTCTAGTAAATGCCTCCCATTTAGGGCAAACTGTGATTCAAGATCACATGAGAGATTTGTCCACATTTAATCCACAATCCAAATACCTAGACAAAAGCCCACAGATTCTTCAATGTGGCCCAGTGCAACTACACGTAAGGGACTTGATTGAGGCTTTACCTGGTCAGCCTGTGGATACACAATCATCGGGCTGCGCCATTCCTTGCTGATCCGTTTCCGGTATTGGTTGCACTTGGGGATGTATGTGCAGCCGACGTCGCCCAGCTCTGGGTAGAAAACCTCCAAGTCCCCTCTGGAAAGGAATAAGGGGCAGGAGGAGAGAAACACTGGGGTGAGACTGCGGTGTGTAGGGCTGCTTTTGTGGGGAAGCGAAGGATGAATCAGCTCTTAATTTTCTGAGGTCCTTAAACCAGGGCCAGGATACTGAAAGGAAAATGAACTCTCAGCCCCCTTGAACCGTCCCTTAGTGGTTCGTCTCTCAGAGCACAATGGAAGCATCCATCACGTTAAGTGCTTTTCTGAGCTGGGATCGGAGATGTAAAACCCAGGTGTTGGCTGTTTGTGATCTTCAGAGACCTTTTGGCACATTGTTAGCGCCTGGTGTACCTGCCCACCCTAATTGGGAAATTCCAGCCCACCTGTTGTTAGGAGCAGATCATTGAAGTGTCATAACATTGTGCTAGATTCTGTTGTGGTTTATTTTTCCAAAGGTGCACAAAAGCATGAGATGCGATCGGAGTCCCTCTGGCTGGAACATGCTTCCCTTCCCCTTTGCCCAGTGATTAAGTCTTTAACCTGGGACTTGGGAGACCCCAATTCAATTCACTGCCCTGCCACAAGCTTCCTGTGTGACCTTGGGCAAGTCGCTTCATCTCTCCATGCCCCAGGTCTTTTCCCCATCTGTAAAATGGTGCTAAAAATGCTTCCCTATCTCACAGAGGGCACACTGATGCTATGGTAACAGGGGCCACATAAATACCCAAGCCGACTTCTGAATAATTTTTCCTTACCACGTCATGTAACACCACAGAGAAACTTCCCATTGTCGTAAACCTAGAACGAACTGCACTGCAGTCAGAACTACAGGTCATGCCTTTATGCAGGCTGCAGATCAACACAAAGGAGATGGCAGGGCCTAGGGCTGCTCTAAAGATTAGCTGGAGCTGTCACGAACCTTGTAAGAGGAGTGGTTAACTCTTCCAGCCAAGGGGGAAGCTAAAATGAATGCAGAACATATGCACAGGACAGGAACAATTGTGCACATAGGGCAGGAGAGGTGGAGAGTTCAAAGCACGGCGTTCTTGTTTGTGACGTGTGGGAGGAAATCAGAGATAGGATGAAATATACTAATAAGGAGCAAGGTTAAGTCTACATGGACCTTAGTAATTTGGGAACTCAGTTTAAGCTGCTTATTTTAAAAACAGCATTTCAGTTCACCTTGAAGAAATGGAGATGCTATTTTTTATACAAAAGTCTTTAGTAATACTGTTAAAAAGAAAAAGGAAAGACATATGCACTGTCCCTTCTTGCCTACTACTGGCCTCCTAGCTGTGCTTCTGTGTCCAACACCCCATACAAATCCTCAATAGAATTTGAGCCACAGCCTTTCTTCAGCACCAACACACCACAGATCCTCTACAACCTGAGTGAAGGGGCACCATTGTTAGCTGGTAACATTAGCGGCCTGTTATTCTCTAGTGGAGCAGCTGTTAGGAGGAGGCATAAGGTGTGTTATTTCCCCACAACCTTGATGTCTTCTCTTCTGTTCCCAAGGCCTCTAAAAGTAGCTTTCCTGCATTCTCCCCCTTTCAAAATCTCAGCTCAAGTCATCTCTTGATATGCTCACTTTTGAACTTCCAATGTAGGACTTGCCATACCAGATTGATCTGATAAGGTCTCTCCCCTGCCATGGTTATTAGAGCAGATAGAAGGGGTTTGTTTTTTTTGTTTTTTTTTTTAAATAGCTTTTCCTCAAAACAAATCTCTGCACCAAATTAAAAAAAAAAAAAAAAAAGCTCTTTAGAAAACAATGTGGAAAACCCCACAAGAAAAACATGTTTTGGGGTTTTTTTAAGCCTGCTCTAGCTATTATCTATCTTCATCTTTGACTCAGTGAAGCATTTTGCGGGACAGGCTATACAAAATAAAGTTACAGTTGACTATATTGTACATGTCAGGGAATTAAAATGTGACCAGGTGAGGATGCAAGGACCAACCTTGCATAAAATAATGCAAAGACTAGAAGTCCCAATGGACTGCTTTATCTTGGTCAGAACTTAAGGTCAACATCAGAGCAGATAGACAAGGGATTTAGCTCCGCCCCGCCATGCAGTCAGGGCTCGAATTCACTACACTAGGAGGCTACAAGACAAATTTATGAAGGGCCTGGATAACATTACGACCAGTAGCATTTGTAGCTGCAGTCTGAAAGAGAAGGGAAATCAGATTTCATGCTTCAGGGCACCATTAGTTTACCACAAGGGTCAGGAAGGGTCACCGTCCCTTTCCCTTCTGTTGCATGCAGGATTGCACATGGAGACCCACTGCATGGAGAACTACCTTCCTCTGATGTACGAGCTTAGCCAACAGCTCGCAGCCGGAGGACACCTGACGCAATGGCTTATTAGGTCAATCTGGTATGGCAAGTCCTACATTCCTGAGCATGTTGGGATCTGCAGGCTGCTCCTCCACAGGCCCCCCAGATACATGGTGTTTCAGGGCACTGGCAAGTCTGAGAACAGCAACAAGTGGAAGCTACTCACCTGCAGAACTTGTAGTCCTGGCCGGTCAGCTTCTCAAAGACGCAAGTGCCCATGTGTTCATCCCCTGCGAAGGCCTCACCTCCCCAAGCAGCGACGCCAGCCAGGCCTGCAACCAGCACCACAGTGGCCAGCAGCTTCATCCTGACCTGTCAGGGGACAAGGAAGGGACATCAGGTTAGAGCTTCCCACTCTACGGCACCCCAGACCTTCTCAGCTAGGCCTCTCCTCCCACACGCAGGCTCCCTTTGGCCCTGAGCGCAGTACAGCGGCTTCCTGAGGAGCCAGCCCTCTACCAGAGCACGCACCTCATCTCCCTTTCAGCTCTACTGCAGCGAGACTGTTTGCAGCTGCCTTGCTGTTTCACTGGCAGTGTGAGCGTTTCCACTGCATCTGTTAGCCCCCCTCGTTATCTAGTCCTGGAGATAAGCTGCAGACAAAGCAAAGCCATTCTTACAAATCACTTTTGCCTCTGCCACTTCCATATCATTTAAATCTCTGTTATGTCAGAGGGTAATTGCATTTACTAATGACAGACAGCGCCAGGGAACGCAGGACTCCCACCAGGCTCTGTCTGCTGCTAGCCCTTAGCAAGACCTTGCTCCTCGGAGGGCCCCATTGCTGCCTTGTATAACAGGTAGCTGAGCAGACCTCAGAAAAAATGTCGGCTGCACTTCTGCTGTTTGCTTTGGGTACACAGGAGGGAGAGGACAGTGAGCGGCTTTCCCTTGCTGTACCTGATGCAAACTCAAATCAAAAGGTACCCACTATGCCTCTATGCCCCCCACTCCATACTCCCTCTCTCCTCCCCCATGCCTTGCTGTCCTTTCTTCTAGCATCATGCAGCTATAGCAATGGATCTACCAACATTTTCCTGAACACACTCATGGATGCAACCTGCTACACAGCCCTGAAGCTCTGGTACTGGCCACTGCCAGAGACAGGGTACTGGGCTAGATGGACCATTGGTCTGAATTAGCACGGCCGTTCTTGCATTTTGAATGCCATATTTGAATAAATACTGCAGCTCCAACCAACACGCAGCTGGAGCAGATGAGGTTTGGGGCTGAACCCAGAAAACCCCAGAAAAAGGAGACGTAGTGTTCTGGTCTCCCTTCTGATACAATATGGACCAGTAAATGCGATGATGGATTGGGAGTCAGGAGACCTGGATTTGATTCCCCTGAAGTACAAGACTGCCTCTGTTTCCCCCTCTCCCGCCCCTCCCCCATTCTTCATTTTGTCCTTTTAGGCTGTAAGCTCTTGAGGGCAGGAATTCTCTCACTGTGTGTGTACAGTGCCTAGCACACCCAGGCCTCCAGAGTATTGTTTGTACTACAGTAGTGCCTAGTCCCCCATCAGTATGTACCAGGTCTGAAGTTGACTGCTCAGAGTGCGCGCATCCTGAGGGACAACACCCTGCTGGCTAGCCCGTGATCAAAGCAGACATCCTTACTCTGCGGTACTAGCCAGGGTTAAACCAAGGTTTCTCTCTTCTGAGTAGTCATGTGAGTTCCCTGCTGCTTTTTGTAACACACTGAAGCACAACTTCACAGTGTGGGGGAAGAGGAGGGAGGTTTGCATGAAACACGGCCTCATTTCACCCAAGAAGTTCAAATGAGCGCACTTAACTACGGAGAACAAATTTCCATGGACAATGCAGCTAGCCAGCTCCTGCTGTCCCGAGCTCATCGCTGATTGAGAAGGGGCTTTGGAGCCTCGGTGAGGAGCACAGTATAGAGACAGAGGAGTCAAACGGGAATTCGTTCTGAATATTTATAAGTCAAGGTTGGATTTCCCCTTCCCCCACCCAAGATCTCTGCTCTAGTTCAAACAAGAATTAATTCAGGGAAGTCTGATGACCTGTGCTAGGTAAGTCAGACTAGATGACCACATGCTGCCTTTATAAGATATGAAGCCAGGAAGATTTTACACCTGGGGGTCCCATTCTAGACAATCACACACTAATTCACTTTGAGTGGTTCCACCATAGCCTCTTGCAGTGAATTCCCTCCAGTTACTAGGCAGAGCCTGTCCCCCAGCAGAGGGGTTGTGGCACCTTTAAGGCTTCAGTGGAGCCTTATTATTCAAAATTTGTAAATCAAGAAGGGGTCAGAGTGCTTATACCAGGAGAACTGTGGATTTGTATGTCGTAGGATGCTTTGGGTATATTTATGCTGCGATAAAAAAAACCCATGGCACCGGTCTCGGAGCCGGGGCCAGCTGACTCAGGCTGGGACTATAAAACACTGGAGCCTGTGGGGAGAGTATCAAAGCCCGGGCTCCAGCCTGAGCATCTACACTGCAAATGGATAGCCCCACATCCCAAGTCAGCTGACCCAGGCCAGCCACGGCTGCAGCCTGGGTCTTCTATTGCAGCATAGATGCCCCCTTACAGGCCCCACCAGAGAACAAGGCCCCATGGTAGAATCATAGAATCTCAGGGTTGGAAGGGACCTCAGGAGGTCATCTAGTCCAACCCCCTGCTCAAAGCAGGACCAACCCCAACTAATCGTCCCAGCCAGGGCTTTGTCAAGCCTGACCTTAAAAACCTCTAGGGAAGGAGATTCCACCACCTCCCTAGGTAACCCATTCCAGTGCTTCACCACCCTACTAGTGAAAAAGTTTTTCCTAATATCCAACCTAAACCTCCCCCTCTGCAACTTGAGACCATTACTCCTTGTTCTGTCATCTTCTACCACTGAGAACAGTCTAGATCCATCCTCTTTGGAACCCCCTTTCAGGTAGTTGAAAGCAGCTATCAAATCCCCCCTCATTCTTCTCTTTTGCAGGCTAAAGAATCCCAGTTCCCTCAGCCTCTCCTCATAAGTCATGTGCTCCAGCTCCCTCATAAGTCATGTGCTCCAGCCCCATCATGCTAGGTAGTAAGAGACTGTTCCTGCCCAAGAGCTTGCAATGGATACAACAGCCAAGCAGATGATTGGCAACTGAGGACCGAGATTAAGTGACTTGCCCAAGGTCAAGCAAGAGTTGGATACAAGTCCCAGTTAAGCACGTTAAGCAGGAGTCCCTCTTTCCTTTTGGCCTTCCTTACACACGTCTTTTGCCTTCTCTGGAGCACTTAACTCTGTTTCTGCCTCTCTTGGTTTTTCCTGAAGAATTAGGGAGCAACCAACAGGGAGAAGAAATTGCCTTTCCAAAGCCCCCTCTTCTGAAGCAAGTCATAGCCTCCCCCCACCCAGTCTCTGCAGTTTACCTGGAGCAGAAGAATCAGGCCAGGCTGGAGCAGGGAACTTAGCTGCCTTGAGCAGGCAGATAAACACTGCAGCTGGCTGGACTTTGTAACCCTCAGTCATTCCTCATGCCCAACCAGAGTGACAGTTGGCAGGTGCCAGGGAGGGAAAGTGAGAGAAACAGGGAAGCAGGAGCTGAAGCCGAATGGGTTTTGCAACGGTCAGTCATCTCAGACTTGACAGTTAGAGGCAGGTTCCGATTCTGGCTCCCTGGTCTCTTTGTGGGGGGAGGGAGGGCACTCACAGAGCATTCGATTGGGGTTAGTTGATATGCTTCCTTCTGGGAAGATCTTGACATTAGAGGGAGTTGTCCTCCATCTCCAGCTGAGGAAGCTGGGAGGGTGCATTTTAGGTTGCCATGGAGATTGTTTCTTCAGTAGGAGAGCATAGGGTGAGACTGGAAGCCAGGAATGGGAGAGAGAATATGCGAGGAGAAGCAAATAGCCAAGAGAAAAAGGGTAGCTGCTAGCTCTTAAGTGAGAGACCAATCTGGGGTGACCAGTCATTTCGTAGGTGGTGTCCCCCAGTTCAATATGCACCTCGTATTTTATGTGCTAGCCCTTCTATAGGACTTTTCACGAGAGGATCCAATAGTGCTTTACAATACTTACCTACCTCACAGGTGGGAGCACAGAGAAGGGGGTTGTGTTAGTAGAACCGGAAACATGGCGAGGTTAAGATACTGATCCAAAGCAGTGTAACAAGTGGGAGAGCAGGAATAGAACCCAGGAATCTCAACACCCAGTCCCACAGCTCTGAGACCCCCCACTCTTGGCAAATCCTGGATTGCAGTTCCTTTGCTCCCGTCGCTAGACCAGTGGTTCTCAAACGTTTGTACTGGTGACCCCTTTCACATAGCAAGCCTCTGAGTACAACCCCCCCTTATAAATTTAAAAAAAAACACCACTTTTTTAATATATTTAACAACATTATACATGCTGCAGGCAAAGTGGGGTTTGGGGTGGAGGCTGACAGCTCACGACCCCCCATGTAAGAACCTCCCGACCCCCTGATCCCCGTTTATATAAATCCCAAACTCATCCCAGGTTTGAGCAAACCCTATTCCCATCTCCATATGTTGTGGGAAGGCTTTAGGCATATGTTCTAAGACAGGCAAACTCCGGGGCACCCACCTTAATTTCAGAGGGTGCAAGTCTACAAAGAACCAGAAGAGTGAATCTCTGCACAGCTCTGAATTACTACATCCCCTAGTGACTGCCTCCAAGGTAAGTGGGAAGGATCCAGCCTTGAAACATTTATTTGTAGGATGCACCAGGCAATAAAGATGGCTGGCTAATTGATTCTGGCGGTGTCATTCCCAGCTGACAGTGTTTTTGCTTATATGTATTACAACACATGCTCCATCATAACATAATAGTTACAGACATGCAGAGAGCGCATGGGCAAGCGAGAATGCCACTGTCATCAACAGAAGAGGGACCAGGAATGTAATGGGAGCCATCCTCAGGTTCGGGAATAATTGCACAGCGTTCCCACGTTCAGGGATGGGCAAGCCCTATAATTAGAGCCCTGATCCTGCAAACACCAATTCAGGTGAGTAATTCTTTTCCCACAGAAGCCAAGGCGCCTGCTTGCATGACCAACGACTACAGAGCCAGGCCTCACATTCTCATCCTCTACTGTAATCCAGGAGTTAAATCTCAAGAGCTCCATGTTACCCAGTATAACTGGTGGAATGACTAATGAGGTCAGTGGTAGCTGCATGTGCTGATCAAGGGAAATTCTAGCCCCACGGCACGAAGCTCGTGACTTTGCACCGTTTGCTACGTGGCTGAGAGCCACCAAATCTCTCTGCATTACTTGAAGTGAGCAAGATGGCTGGCAGCGTACATTTTGCCTTTCCACTGCAAAGAGAGGCACACGGTTCCATTCCCCTTTCTGACCGGTCTCTCCCTTTGAGGGATGGAGAAACCCAATCAGGGCAACCAACAATGCTGCCAATACCCACTTGAGTTAAGCCCAGGGGACACTCACATGGCCTCGAGAGCTTGGATTCTGCATGCTCCTGCAAAGAACACTTGGGTCATCCAGTTCAGTGCTCTGCTTTCTGCAGGCCCAGCCTTCCATCCTCCTTGCTCACATCTTCTCTAACTCACTTCAGAATTTCAGCAGTGGTGACACCTTGAGAACTTCCCTAAAGAGTGTGTCCCACTTGTTCCATGACTTACAACCCGGATCCTGGTAGAGGAAATCCCTCTACTGTAAACAGATCATGAAGGAGTTCTTAGCATCCTCCAGGCATCCACTGTAACATTTACTGTAGTGCCGACTCGCATTGGGACCCAGACCCCAGCACCCAGTCTGGGTAGGCCCGCACCAGGAGCTTGGACAGTGGCACTTGGTCTACACCGGGGTGGGGGGAGGGGGGTTGCACCACTGGTAACCCGTAGTATAGACATGCTGCACCAGTGTAAAGAGGGGCTTGCATTGGCCAACTCCTGGTACCAGTCACTTTTACACCACAGCAGTGCATCTACACTAGGATTTACATTGGTGCAGACACACATCCCACCACCCCCTTGCTGGCATTGTGTTAATGCTCAGAGTATGTACCCATACTCCCCACGCGTTACAAGTGGTCACTGCGCTCCTGGAGATGCCTCAGGAACATTAAATAAATCTCCAATCCCCTTTAAGGAAGGCATCATCCCTTCGCAGATGAACCCCAAGGTTACATACACTCCAATCAAAAGCAGAACCCAGGAGTCCTCAAGTCCTAATCTCCCCTGCTCTGACCACTAGACATGACTTCCTCATGTCCTTTCTGATAGCTAATCCACTCGCTGCTTTTCACCTCCAAAGATACCCCCTGCATCACAATAAATACCTGTTGGTGCTGCTCACATTGGGCCCTTCGCTTGCTTTTGATACAGTGACGTGGCATCTGTTGGGCTCCCGCCTCCCTGGGCGGCCTATTGTTTACTATATAAAGTGCATTCGCCGGGCGTGGCTTTGAGCTGGAGCGAGGCTCTGGGCACCATTCTGCAGCAAGACAAGACAGGCTTGCAAAGAGGCATGCTCAGGGAGGTGCTTACCAGAGAGGAGGAGAGCAGGACACACACGGTCAACCACTTCCCTCACAGATAGTTATGAAACACAATATGAGCAAAGGGATAGGAAGAGGGGCAAGGGGCAAACAGAGTGCCCTTAGCGACTGTAGGCAGACTGAGCAGTTGGGAACAAGCAGCTTTTTTGGTGTATCCAGTGCAAGAAGAACCTGGGTGTTATCCCTAAAAGCTATTTGCAGAGTAAATACAATGATCTTAGGACTCTCGTGGAGGGCAGAGTTGTAATGACAGCAAGAAAGCCATGCTCACCACTGCTGAGTGAAGCCTGCTACAGACGAAGTCACATTGCAAAGCTCAGTACAGCTGCTTCTATGTTAATTTGCAAGGGCAAAGGACCATCAGCCAGCACTACCCACCTCCCTGGAGGCTTAAAGCCAATAGACAGTTTGCTTTCTAGATACATGCCTGGTAAGGGAGACTCTGAATGCACAGACACAATATTGTCTGGCAATGAAGCAAACAACAGTACTTTGGCTTGTCTACAGCATCTCTCTTTACAGGTGCTTTAGGCCTCGTGAGCCAGTGAAGAGAGCGCGAGAGCTGTGCAAATAGTTGATTTTTGGTTCACTGGCCAAACAAACCCAAAGTCACCCAAAAGACAACAATCTGATCTGAAACAAAACCACCCAAAACAAAACATCAGTTCTCAGCAAAATAGAGCCAACTGAAATATTTGGAACTAGGATTTTTCCCTCGTTGAAAACAAAGACACAGTTTTTTTCAAAAACCTGGAAGTTATGTGGCAAACTGATGGCTCATTTGTGCCATTAGTGAAACTATCCACCTTTTTTTGTTTACTAAACCCCCAGTTTCTCAGTAAGTGAAAAAATGCCATAACTGCTCAGATAGTGGTTTCAGTAATCTTCCTGGTGAGGGCCCCCCTCAAAAGTAAAATATTGATCCATTTTGAGAAAAGCTGGTTGGAACATTTTCGCCTACGTGACATACGGCTTCAATGAAACAGCGTAATACTTTCAGTTTGGTTTTTGTTGTGAGGGGTTTGGGGGGTGGGGGAAGAGAACGAATGAACATGAACACACTTTGTAACTGGGTGGCAAGTGCACTAGACTGTGGTGTGGCAAACCCAGATTCAAGTCTCTGATTTGGAGTGATCTGGGGAAGGGGGGGGGGGGGAAGCCGTCCTCTGCTCTAAATCAGGCACAGTGGGGATTCACCTAGCTATAGAGTGACACCAGTTTTGTTCCCAGCAACAGAATCTGACCTGTGACTTTTTTTTTTTTAAACCACACATTTTGACTGGCTGCAGTAGACAGCTACCAACTTTTTGGAGAAGGCAAGTCTTCGTCTCTCTCCAAAGCACTATGCATGCCATTGATACTACATAAATAATAGACCCATTTTACAGATACATAAAGAAGCAGTGCAGAATGATTAAGAGATCTGTTCAGCATCACTCAACAAGATGGGAATAAGTCTGCTTTAATCCAATGATGTGTTGGAGGAGACTCTTGTTTACTTTGATGCTAGAATCCTGAGGGAAAGTTGAATAGTTCTCATGCTTTCAGTCACCCCCTTGTGGACACTGTCAAATCAATCACCTCCCCCTGATATGATGCAGCCCTTTACTTCTGAAAAGTGCATATTAGATGTGTGCCAAGCATCAGACTTCTTCCACTCTGCCTGATCTTCCACCCACTCACACTGGTATGAGTAAGAAGGAATCATGCCAAGGGAGTTTCCTTGGTGCAACAAGAGGCGAGTTGAAAAATAAGGCTCCTTTCCTCTCCTCCCATCAGATCACAAATCAGTCAGCTGATCATGACACTCTTTATGCTTTCCAAGAACAAAAGCAAACAAACCACCCAATGGAACCCAGTGCATTGGCTAGCGCTTTTCCTTTTGGTTTTCTTGGTGCTTCAATAAATAAGAGAAGCTACATCTTCCCACAAGGCTTTAAGGGCACAATTAAAGTCGTGTCAAGTCCTATGCCTGCTCCTCCTGACATCCCTCTGCCATTTTTTGTTCTCCAAAATTTCTTGCACACAAGAGAAGGGTAAATTGACTAATCCTACAGAGTAAAGAGTGAAACTAACTAACTATACTGTCAACTACAAAGTACACAGACAACAAGAAAAATATTTTCTCCTGCTTGGAATCTCTGCCAGGTACAAGTAACACTCAGGGTGACGAACACATGGTAAGACATTTTGATACAGAACTGCAATTTTTAGTGGATTGTGAGCCTGAAATTTGAATTCAAAGAATCCACAACAGGTGCTGCAGCAGCAAAGGATCAGGTCATTGGCCTATCCAGTCCAGTAATTTATTTCCATGGTACCTGATGCTTTAGAAAGCACCCCCAGAGAACACACAAGACCAGTTGTGCATAAGAGGGAAAGAAGATTCCATCCAGGCCAGCTTACATCCTGGATGGCACAGTGGCTAGGGGGCTAGCTGGGAACTTTGGGAAAATGGGCTCAATTCCACTGCAGAAAAATGCAGTCTTGTCAAAAATCAAAATATTCCACAGGAACATGTCATTTTCGTTAAGGATCAAAACAAATCACTTTGAGTCCTGTTCTGATCCTGTTGAAACTTTTGACTTTAGTTTGTCTTGACTTCAGTATTAGTTTTAATATCTCACTATAAAATAGAATATGTATGTTTTGCCATTAAACATTTGTTTCCAACACAAAATTTTTCAGAATTTCTATTCGTGAAAATTTGACTTTTCATTCCAATTCAGAACAAAAGCAAGATTCAAAATATTGGATCTCCCTAGGAGACAGAAATTGTTTTCCAATCAGCTCTAGTTTAAGATTAACCAGCGCTATTTAAAATCCAGACACAATATTTGCCTCCCTGACCTCCCCAGGCAGTGATTTTCCATGCTGTGTGAAGTTATTTCATGGAGTCTAAATTTACCTGCAGTAAATTTTACGCAGTGACCTCTATTCTCATAAGATGCAAGATGTTAATTGCCTGCAGAGAGAAAGGATGTCAGAGCAACTAAATATCTCTGGTCCCAAGACACAGGAACCCAGAGCATTGGCTGGTGCTTTTCTTTTCAGTGTATTTGGTCATTCAATAAAGAGAATTTATTCATCTCCCCATAAGATTTTTTTTGGGGGGGGGGGGGAGAATTTATGTTCCTTTACCGATGCAGAGCAAAGAAAGGTGTCCAGTTTCTCATGCCATCATTTAAAAACCTCTCCTACTGTTTAATGTAACATGGCAAATAAATAAATATATATGCATCCATTATCAGCCTCTATTTTTGGCTGCTAGAACTGAACTTGCAAGGGCGGGGGCCTTGGCAAGGGAGTTTTCTGTCTGCCCCAATCAGAGCCCAGGTCTTGCCATTTTTAGGTCAAATGCAAGAAGCAGTCCTTTGAGCTGGCTTTTCCATGGCAGCAGGTAGAGGCGTTGCTTGCCTATTGCCCTTGGAAATGTCTCTCCTGGTTAGCAAAGCCCTGGCAATAGGCTGCTGGCTCTTTGCTGTGCAGGGTGTCCACTCCCTATTTGGAATAGCAGAGGTTGATCTCTTCACAAGGTTGAGCGATAGTGATCTCTGTCCAATAACAGACCACTTTGAATGTGTTTGGGGAACATCCAAATATTGTTATCCTCTCCTGTTTCCAGGAGATCACTAGCTGTAGAAAAGGCCAGAGCATTTGATCCAACATCTTCTCTTCCCATTTCCTGCCCTGCCGCATCATACACTTTGGCTCATGTGAAAAATAGAGCGTTCAAGAACTAAGGCAACAGTTTAAGGTTCTGAACCATTCTGGACTGGCAGAGTTCAATGGGTCTTATCAAGGGGAAGAATTTGCAGCACACAGGGTATGGACACTGCTCCCATAAATAGAGCGGTTGGAAATTTGCTGACAAGCCTTTTCTCTTTGGAAAATCCTTGATATCAAAACTGCAGGAGAGGGTCGGCTGTGACAAACCTCCTGATTTTCAAAGTCTCAAAATTGTTGAAACATCCTATTTTATCATTTTTGAAACAAAGATTTTTTTGGTTCAAAATGACTTGAAAATGTTAGTGAATTTATGCTAAAAGAGGTAAATTAAGAGCTGAAACATTTTTGTTTTGCATTCAACCTGACCTGCTCTGAATTTTTCACAAATTTAATGAATCAATGGGAGTTTGACTTTTCATGCTGGGTTGGCATGGGAAAAAGTTTCAGATGCTCAAAAGTTATTGCAGGATAGCAAACAAACTGTTTTCCACCCACCTCTACTCATAATTTAAGCTAACTGGACAGGTATGTAACTAAGGACCCACACAGTGTACAATCTTGGTTTGTTCTTGTTGTTACTTTTCTTGTTGGTATGGTTTTCATCACAGTAGGTAATTAAGAATGCAGGACTGGATAATTGGACTCTGGAGACATTACTAAGAGTTCTTGGTTCCCTACCCATCAACCACTCTCTCGTATCTAGAAGTCATAACAGATTCGTATTACAAGATAGAAAATCTACTACCAGACATGGCACCAGGCTCATTTGAGATTCATATTTGCTAAATGGGTCCCTTGAAGAATGACAGGAAGACCTTGGATTTTTGACAGTGCTTTGCCCCACGCGCCATTAATTAGGGCTCTTTACTCCTTTAATGGTCCAGGAAAATATGCATTAAGAAGCACTTCTGGTTATTGAATGGAAAAGTTCCTGTCTTTATGAAAATCTCATTCAAGAGATCAGCAACATTATTTTAAAGCAGCATTACAGCGGCAGCTTCGAAAACTCAAGGGAACATGAAGTGGGATGAATCTGAACATGCACAGAGAGGGAGCAGTGGATTGTTCTAACCAACCATAATTAGCAGGAGCCTGTATCTGGGTATCTGCAGCATCTATCAGATGGTTAGGAAAGCTATACAGGAGGGAATCTGGCAAACAAGCCATTTCTATAAGCACTGCTTTGAGCAACATCCATGATGTTTCAGGCACGGCACGAGGTACACCATCAGCCACTGGGCCAAAGTGCTCTCACGTGTAAGAAAAACACAGCATGTTACACAGACGGCAGCAGCGTCACTGTATTAGCAGGCAACCAGTGTTAAGAGATTAGCTGCCAGAGTTCAGGCTTCTGGATTTTGGCTACACCGTTTGCCAACAGGCAGCTATGGTCAGTCACGCAGGATTAAGTGCCGGCTATATATCATGGACCGGATCAGAGGTACAGAGACCTGGGCTGTAATGAGACGAGCAACCACTTCCGTGGCCCCACAAGGTCGTGGGACCTCGTCAACCTTCTCCTAGCGCTGGCCATCTACAAGACCAGAGAGAGGGGGCTGGATGACAGGGTTTCGTGCGACGGTGAAGCCTATTTCCAGTTCTCCGTCTGCTCACGCATCCGGGTAGAGTTCCTTTGGGCAGCGTCCGCTGGCTCCCTTGACACCTTTGGGGAGCAGCGGGTGCTGTCCGGGGTTCTCTGCTCAGTGTTCCCCTCAGGTTCCCTTCCTTTAGCCCTGTGACCTCACTCCTGTCCATGTTCTATCTTTAGCTGTCCCCCGTACTTAACGGAGATCCCGGACCTTGTGGATCTTCCCCTTAGGCTGGGGGGAAGTCCTTTAGCAGTGAGCAGGCTTCCACCCACCCACTTCCCAAATCCCAACAGGATAAGCAACCACTTCTCAAAGTTTTGTTTGAAACAGGTATTTGGAACTCTTATAGCTATGTTATGGTTAGATCACATGCTTCTATCAGTCTGTCTTTAATCCCTCCCCCTCCACCATACCCAATTTATCAAGGGACAGGGATTAATCTCCATGGAACCAGCAAAGGGACAGATGGCTCAGTTTGTTTTTGCCCAGGAGGAGGGTCCTATATTAGAAAGCATATCCCAAGATCCTGCCTGTTTTTCTGAGGACTTCCCGGACCCAGGTGCCTTTGGCATTTAACAAAAAGAAAAAGTTCAGAGAAGGGCAACTAAAATATTAGGGGTCTGGAACGAGTCCCATATGAGGAGAGATTAAAGAGGCTAGGACTTTTTAGCTTGGAAAAGAGGAGACTAAGGGGGGATATGATAGAGATATATAAAATTATGAGTGGTGTGGAGGACGTGAATAAGGAAAAGTTATTTACTTGTTCTCATAATAGAAGAACTAGGGGACACCCAATGAAATTAGCGGGCAGCAGGTTTAAAACAAATAGAAGGAAGTTCTTCTTCACACAGTGCACAGTCAACCTGTGGAACTCCTTGCCTGAGGAGGCTGTGAAGGCTAGGACTATAACAGGGTTTAAAAGAGAACTGGATAAATTCATGGAGATTTAGTCCATTAATGGCTTTTAACCAGGATGGGTAAGGAATGGTATCCTTAGCCTCTGTTTGTCAGAGGGGGGTGATGGATGGCAGGAGAGAGATCACTTGATCATTACCTGTTAGGTCCACTCACTCCGGGTCACCTGGCATTGGCCACTGTTGGTGGACAGGATACTGGGCTGGATGGACCTTTGATCTGACCCAGTATGGCCATTCTTATGTTCTTATGTTAACCCTTGGAATGCCAACAAGGAGAAAATGCTTTTAACCATTGTATCAGAGGGGTAGCCGTGTTAGTCTGGATCTGTAGAAGCAACAAAGAGTTCTGTGGCACTTTATAGACTAACAGACGTATTGGAGCATAAGCTTTCGTGGGTGAATACCCACTTCTTCAGATGCATGCCAAGAAGAAGTGGGTATTCACCCACGGCATGCATCCGAAGAAGTGGGTATTCACCCACGAAAGCTTATGCTCTAATACGTCTGTTAGTCTATAAGGTGCCACAGAACTCTTTGTCGCTTTAACCATTGTGTTATTGGAGGAGAGCAAGGACAGGGATTAGCAATGGGCAGCACCCATGTTCCATGTACCCAGACTAAAATGGGGAGATCTCTGTACTTCAAATGAGCCACTCAAGTTTCCAGGGAAGAAAAAGCCACCACCAACACTCATCTGGAAAGGAGCTAGGGGAAAAAATCAGGTCCCATTAATAAAGTCAGAAGAAGTTCAGCACGTGGCAGGCAGAGGACAGAAAGACAAACCTCTTTGGGAAAGGATTAACGGCCCATTTTATGTCATTAGCCGTGCTGAGAGAGGCACCAGCCATTTTCATCACAGGTTCCCAGAGTGAGGTCCTCTGGCCCATTATAACCCAAGCAGCCCTGAAATGCAGCCTGTTGCCACCCTCTCCCTTTAATTGACAGGTGATGGAGCTGATCTCGCAGGGGGTTATTGCTGGTGCACTTTAAAAGGAAGAAGCCGCAGCGATATCTATTTGCAACCCACACACCTTCTGGGTGTGGTATTCTGTCCCCTTTAGTGGCACTGAGACATGCGAGAGAGAGACAGAGAGAGTTAAAGGAGTCTGCTCTACAGCCTTAGCTAAGAAAAGCTCGCTCATGCGCTAAGTTTCAAAGGTCCCAAGTTCGATCCCGCCCGCCGACGACCAGGGTCTGTCTGTGTTGCATATTCACCTAGCAAACAAGGTGGTGGTACAAGCAGACATCATGGCTAGTTTATTTCTGCTAATGCTCGGTTAGGTCTAGTGGTCAGTGCAATGGGGAGGGGCGGCCTCTTATTATGCATTTATACAGCACCCAGCACAATGGGGTCGAGGTCGGTGTTATGCAGGTCAGACTAGACAATCACAATGGTCCTTTTTTCCTTCAAACAAATACCCCAACTACGAAGTCTTTCCTCGAGGCACTATTGAAATGCAGACAGATGGGAAATCTGTAATCTAGGATTCTGTTTCCTGCTCTGCCACTCTCCAAAGCCATAAATTCAGATTATAAACTCTTCAGGGAAGTGACTAATGTTCTGCACTTGTGCAATAGCACAAGGGGCACCAGGTCTTGGCTGGTCCCTGGGCACTACCATAACAAACATGAATAATCTCAGTTTCAAGGTACCATGGTTCCCCAACTATACAATGAAGATAGCGATACTTAACCACCTTTGTAAGACACACCTTGAGATCCTAGGGTGAAAGCAGAGAGCAAACAGCATAACAGATCTGGCAGTACCTACGAGCTTCCCGATTGTCCCTCTACTACACAGAGGGAACAGACCACCCCCGCCCCCCGCTCCAAATAGCACAAGCCCCTCTCACTTAAAAGGAGACTCTCCCTCATCTCTTAGCACTATAGGGCCTTTGACAAACAAGCAGTTCTGAGTCCATCCAGTAGGGGGCAGTGATTCATAACACCAGTCAATTCAACACTAAATACATAGGCAAGTTAGGGCTTCAAGCTTCTGGCAAGGTGCCATAGAGGTCTCCATTGTAGCAGTATTTGGATACCTCCACCCATTTGCTCGTCTAGTCCCTTAAAATGGCCTTGTCTGCACAAGGATCTCTCCCACTGTGCAGCCTTTCTGCAGGCAGCGTTGGTATTAACAGGGCAGAGATGGCTTCTGTCATTTTTCACCATGATACTAGAACAGAAGGATCACTAGCCCTTCACTCTAGGGCTCCCCCTGTCACAGTCTTCCCCCAAGAGAGTCTAGCGCAGACCCAGCCACGGTGCCAACAAACAAGCCATCTAAAGCGACACACTAAACAATCCAGCTTCTTCACCTGCCTCAAGTATTACAGCCAATTGCGTGTGTCAAAGTACTGCACGCTCAGCAGCAGGGCTGTCCGCCCTCTCCTCCCTCCAGCCCACGTAATCACTGCCCCATTCATGAACTCCTCTCCCAGGACTCACACCTGGCCCTTACGTGCCAGATGGCCCTTTTCGGGAGGGTCACATGACTGCTCTGGTATGCATGACAAGTTCTCTCGAGACAAGATGAGGTAATGTATCTTTTATTGGACCAACTTCTGTTCTCTCAAGCCGAGCTAAGCGAGGAGAGGCGACCTTGGAATCTTGAATCGCCTGGAGTGAATAGCACTGAAACACAGCGTGTTAGAGCTACCGGCATTACATACAGACACCTGACACAATACCCACCCTGCTGCAGCCACATGCCCGTTGTGATGGCGCCTGCCTGGGCTGCGCTTCACCGCTGCAGTTCTTGCTGGGGGAAGGTCTTCTATTCCGGGAATAGTGTTTTCATTTGACCTATATTAAGTACATACATTTTGCAGTCACCAGGCAGATGCAGAGAATGCAGGGCTGTATGCGAGAGCCTTGGTTTTCAGTGCCAGGCCGCAGCTCTGAAGCTTGGCACATTGTGGCATGATCCCAGCAGGGAGAAAAGATACTACTGAGCCCGTGACCCACCAGGACACCACTCAACACATATTACTCAGGACCATGCCCCGTTACATGCTACTGATAGAGTCTCTCAAGCCACCCATGTCTCATTTGTTCCCCCTTTTAATGTAGCGCTTAAATCCCAAGATGAAAGATGGCCCTTCTGATCACAAGCAGACTGCCCCACCAGCATTGCTCCCGGAGCATTCCTAGGTCCAAAAGTCACTTCCCGAGCCCAGGAAGCAATGCTCTGAACTCCACTCAAAGGCATTTTGACAGGACAGCATTGCGTTTGGAGGCAAGGGGGTGGTGTTGAGCTAAGAGCAACATCCGGTTTGGCTGCAACCAGTCGTCCTGTGCAACATGTTGCTACGTGAATCTGACCCATGGAACAAGTTCAGAAGAAGTGGGGCTTGCTCGGACTGGCCTACTGTCATGTCCATCTGTTTCTCCCCCTACCCGCACTGGCCCATAAACTCTGCAGGATAGGCACTCTCTCACTACGGCTGTACAGCCCTTAGCACAATGGAGCCCCTCCATCTTGATTATGGCCTCTAGGCACTAGTGTAATACAAAGATGCATTACTAATGAGCGTTTACATCCAGCCTCTCCCAAAGCAAAGCTGGATGCCATTCACTTGGTGGGAAGGCCCCGGGGCCAGTTCTTCACAGGCTGTTTCCCTTGCCACACATTACGTAAGGTAGATGATGGCCACATTCTCAGGTCTGAATCAGAGATGTGAAGCTCATCTTAAGTCACATGCAGGCTGCTGCCCAGAGGTACCTGTGCCAAGGCTTGTGTCCTAGAGCGTGGGAACAAGAGACGGGTCATTCCCGTCTTGCAACTCATTGACACAAACACAGCCTCAGGGAGCATGAAGCACTTCCACATCACCTCCACATTCGGCCTCAGAGGCTCCAAAGCCAGGCTACCCAAGGCTGCTGGCCTGCACACAGATAAAGATGCTCCAAGGCAAGCCACCAAGCATCCTCCCCTTTGGACTCTGCTCACAGCCCCAGAAACCAGGCACCCCCTGCTCACAGACACCTGCATGCACCGTTCTCCATGGACACTTCCCACCCCAAGGAGCACAGATCTGACTCTGTGTTCACTGTCAACCTTTTTGATCCTCAGTGGCTTTGACAGCCATCAACATCCCTGTGGGAACCCAGACACAGGGGATGCTCAAGACCAAGCCAAGGGGTTTCCTACCCTCCCTGAGACTAGCTCAGGGCTTGCCTACACTGTGAGTTGCGCTGGTTTAAGTTAAAGGTCTTTGGAAAAGAAAAAAGGTCAAACTGGTGCCCACCTCTAGTGTAGGCACACTTAATCCAGATTAACCCTGGCCTCAGTAAATTACCAAATTATGTTAAACCCAAGGGTTTAATCAGTTTAGATGGGTCTACATTAGGGGCTTGTATGGATTTAAAGTAGATCAACTTAATTCCACTGGTGCAACTTTTCTAGTTTAGCCCAGATATTGGAACTCGAGTTCTGGACCGGCACTCGGATGCTCTACATAGCCTGAGGACTGGTTTCTAGGTTTAGAGGCACCATAGTATGCATACTTTCCTGGGCATATTCTGTTCCTTTACGAACCCACAAGCAGTGCAAGCACTCAGGAGCTGGGGTGTGGCGGGGAGATTTGTGCAACAGAGCAGGGGGGGGCAGGAGCAGGAAATGGGGATACACAGAAGATACCACCATTGCTTCCATGGCAAGGCTGTTTCTCCACAGGATTTGAAACATGGTGTGCACAGAGAGGGATGTTCTCTCTGCATCTCGCTGACCAGTTACACATCCCTCCTCCAGTGGCTTTGAATGCCATCAAGAAACAGACATGAACACAGTCCCTGGGGCTCTCAGCCTAATGGAACGGGAATATTTCAGCCCTATTTCTCTTCTGTTTCCAGCTTTAGCACTGAGGAAATGGGCATCCCCACAGGCTTGGAGACTGAGGCCTGGTTTTCCACAGGTCAGGAACAGCATATGGAAATTAATCTTCCCCCACATTCTACCTACCCCTCTGCTAGAGGATAGAAACCTCACCCTGGACAGCTAGGAGTTCAGTCCCCACAGCTAATTGAGCACCTACCCTCTCTGTTGAGACTGCACATGAGGGGACTACTGAACAGTGGTGATGGACTAGGGTGACCAGACAGCAAGCGTGAAAAATCAGGACAGGGGGTGAAGGGTAATGGGAGCCTATATAAGAAAAAGACCCAAAAATCAGGACTATCCCTATAAAATTGGGACATCTGGTCACCCTATGATGGACAGCTTTTCTCTAGGGGAGATCTTGGGAGCTTGTGCCTTTAAGGGCTGAGCGCACCAGACAGAGTCTGGGCAGGACACTCTGCACAACCCATTGGAACCAGACACCTGACAAAGCAACACCCTTGCAAAAAAACCTTTAAGCACTGAGTAATACTGAACACCATGCTAGGAACTGGGCTGAGAACCACCAACCTGGTTCACAGAGAGGCCAAAAAGAGACAGTAAGGCACCAGCTTCTGGTCACTACTGACCTGGTCAACAGTTAGGCCATTTGACAGAGCATGAGCCCCATGAAATTTCACTGGGCACCTTTATCGTGGGGCAGGGAAGGGACTATTTAAAAGGGATAAACCCACCACATGCTTTGCTCTGCATTTGCACCCAGCTCCCCAACACACACATCCGCACAGGAGCTCACACCCAGGCCTGGAAGCAGCTGGCTGATGAGCTACCAGGGCCTCCATAGCAGAATCCCATAGGACCTTTGCCTGTCAGGCAGAGCACACAACTCACCTTCCACAAGCTCTTTCTGCAGCTGCAGGAGGGCAAGGGGAGCTTCCTACTCTCATTCCTGGGCTTTTTTATCCTTATGGCAACTCTTGGACGACCGCAGCATCAGTGCCTGTGGTGAGGAGAGCTGAGCATCTCCTACTGGGACCAGGCAATTAGACTAGAACAGTCCATATAGCAAGAACAGCAAGTCCCCTAGAATCCAACAGCCCACTGTCTTTGGGGTCTCATGGACTAAAAAGCCCAGTCCATATAAACACTGAGGAGTCCTTTAGTCTGGGGAGTTAAATTAAGAGGCAGAAGGTTTCCCTAAAACAGGCACATAAATAACTTCGCCCTCTCACAGAATGCTGGGACAATTACCCAATTCACTACACCTGGCCCAGTCCGGCTACCTACACTTATTGCCTGCAGCTGTGGGCTTCTCTCCCCCCACCCCCGGCCCCCACGTCTCAGGGAGGCATTGTTAACCCTCTCCCGGCTGGCCCACTGTTGCGCCTTGTCAGAGCTGCAAAGGAGGGTGTGTATTCCAGGGCTAGTGAACCCCTTCCTTCTCTGCATAAGGGAGGAGGATGGGACGGGGAGGCCTGGGATGCTCATAGACTAATATCATATGATATACTTAATCAGTGCTCTGGCCCTGCCTAGGAACGCCTTTGTCTTTATTTGTGTCATAAAAATACATCAATGTACAGAACTGTCACCCAGCCCCTCAAAACACTTTGCAAATATTAATAAATTAAGACTCAATCTTCTCCTGCTCTCCCAACCACTTGGAGGTAGGTAAGTATTCTTACCCCCCTGACAACCCAATAATCCTCAGATACTGTGGGGATGGGGGTGCTAAAAATACATAGATAGATATTTACAAAGTAGGGATACTGAAGCAAAGAGCAGCTATTTGGCTTGCCCAAGGTCACAAAGCAAATCAGTGGCCAAACAAGGAACAGAATCCCAGAGACCTGACTCCTCCCCTAGCCACTGACTCCCAGTTCCTCCTGCTCTACTCACTAGACCTCACTCCCCTGCTCAACCAGGAGCCCACTCCCCAAGATGTGAATAGAAGCCAGGAGTCCTCACTAGCAGTCCTGCCTGCTCTATCCACTAGCTCACTCTCCTGTCCCCAACATGGGAAGTCCTGATTCCTGCTCTCCCCTGGTTCTAATCCACTGGACCTGCCCCCCACCCCCCCTTCTCTGAGAGCTGGGAAAGGAACTCAGGAGGCCTGACTCCCAATTCCCTGCTCTAGCCATTCAATCTCTGTGGCTCCAGGTGCATTTGGAAGGGGAAAAAATGGGAATTTAAGCACGAATCCCCTGGATGAAAATCAATTATAGTGATCTGCCCCAAAATGCAACACTAGGAGGGATGGAACTGGTCATGCTGCAAGAGAGAGCCCAGTCACACAGCCATGTTTTAGTGCTGCACGCTTGCTGTTAGCTCCAGGAGGGAGCTCCCCTCTGAGCATCCTGTGAATTGTCCAACTCTCAGTCTCTGCAAACTGCCTGGCATCAGCCCTGCCCCCAACTCCAGCCAGTGTGCTGGAGGCAGGTCTCTGTTACTCCTCCAGATGCACTTGTCCCCAGCCGCCTTCCCTGCCTGTTTAGTTTCAGCCTGTAGAGCTCTTGCTCTGAAGGGGATTTTAAGGTGACTCCGGTTTTTGCAGGGAGTCTCCCACCACGTCCTGCTCTTCATTAAAAAGGGCTGCTGCCTCACCGGAACCACTAGCCCTGCAACTCAACAAGGGGTCATAATGGGTAAAATGCAAGGGTGGAAAATCAAAGGGAAAACAAAGAAAAACCCCAAAAGCTGTTCTCTTGGCAGGAAGCCAGGATCCCAAGGCCCTGCGTCAGAACTGGTGACTGAATAAGATTTCCAATCAGTCTGAGTCACCGGAGAATTCAAACTGCCGGAGATTGCTCTGGAATACAACACAACTGTTGGCCTTCTTATCTTCACCGGGGCAGGTCCAGGGTATGGGTGATGGGTGGCGTGGTCCTCCTCTCCCCTGCTCCCATGCCCAAGCACTGAAAATCAGAGACCAAGGAGTAATAGCACTTAGCACCTCGATGCAGTATTGCCAACTCCAAATGTTCAAAAATCATGAGTCAGGCTCACCAGAAACCATGAGATTGGCTTTAAAATCATGAGATGCTATAAAAATACTAGATTTGGGGTTCTTTTTATTTGCCTTCTGCTTTTTGGGCCTTTAGGGTGCACGGGGGTCACATTTTGAAGCTCTCTCCACAGCCACAAGGGCTAGAAACTTACTTTTTCTTTAAGGATGAAGGCTGACATCATCACATCTCCACTTGACTCCAGGAGCTGGGGCTTTAAGGAAAACAATCATTATCACGAGACTCATGACAGAGTCCTGAGAATTGGGAGATAAACCTTGGAGCTTACCAGACTGAAGAGATTTGGGATGGGGATTGACAGAGGGCCAGATCCCATAGCTCGTAGTCAGGCAAAGCGCCCCAGGGCTTCGGTGGATTAAGAATCGGAGCCCTTGGGCTGCTCGCAGGAACTGGACCTAAGGGTGAGGCAGGGCTTGTTTCTGAGGCTGGCTAGTTTGCAGAGGGGTAGAGCTGGCCCACAGGCCGAAAATGGGCAGTTTGCAGGGGCTGCAGTGGGCACAGGGGCTGAGGTCAGGCCATTTGCAAAGGCAGGGGTTGAGGACAGGCTGGAGGACTGCAGCAGGGGCACTGGGCTGGGGCCAAGACGTTTGAATGGGCAGGCGTCAGCACAGGGGCTGTAGCCGGGGCCCCAGGGCTGATGCCAAGCAGTGTGCAGAGGCCGAGGTTTGACAATCTGCAGGTTGCTCAGAGGAGAGCTCCTTTCTGGAGCTAGCGGCAAGTGCGCAGACACTGCAGGACTGAAGCAAACATGGCTGCGTGACGGGGCTCTCTCCTGCAGTACAACACCTCCCACGCCTCTGATGGTTGCACTTTTGGGCAGATCATGGCCATGGAGTTCCATGGTTAAATTCCCATCTTCTCCCTCTCAAGTCCGTTGCCACTTGGACCTGAAAACAGCGCGCTGCCGCCTGTGAGAACATACTGTACCTGTGACTAAGCATCAGGTGACTGCCCAGCACACCGGGCCAGAGACACCCCAGGGCATGGCAGTGTCTCAACTAGAAAGTGAGGTAACAGCTGCACCAGCAGAAAACAACCTGCATGTGTCCAGTGGCGGCGCATTTCTGCCTGCTGTCCATTGAATCAGTGGCAACCTGTGTCCTCATTTGACACCAATAATTGATGGAGCTATCCCCGTTGTTCTGGTGTGACGGTCACAGACAGACCCTGGCAAGTATACCTCTGTGTCCGACCAGCTTCTCACTATCTCGCCAAAGGAAGCTATAGTCTAGCTGATTGTCATGGTTACTGTGAAAAAAGTAAAATATTAGAAGTGAAACTTGTCACCTAAGGAAGGAGGGTCTCACAGTCATGACTAACGTAGTGAACACCTGAGAGCAATGGACCTCCAGCATCGTATGCTGTCAGGACCAGGTGCTAGCTTGAGGATTTACAGAGACAATAAAACCCCAAGAAAAGTCTCTGAATAGGGGACCCCTTGGGGTAAGAAACAATAGTCTGTAACTGTATAAATGAAGAGGAGAGGACCCAAGATTTTATCCATTACAGAGGAGAGACTGCCAGCCAGGGTGTCTCATGAAAGGTAGATCCCTGCTCTCTGGGCTGGACAAGCTCTGTAAGGACTGACCATTGGGTGAGAAATGCCTTATTAGAGAGGAAAGTAACTTGAAAGGATAGGTTATAGATTACATTGTATGTGTTTCTTTGACCTGTACCCTTATGGGTACACTTGCAAATCCTTACACTTGCTTTTATTTGTATCTTAAGTGCTGATAAATAAACTTCAGTGCCTTGAACTAAGTTGTGTGTTGAACTGAAGCGAAACTAGTAAACTGGGGTGCACTGCTCCCACAGAGACAACAGATCCATGTGCCTTACAGGTGTCCAGAAGGTAGGGCCACCGGGAGGGAGGGGGGCAAGTGGAGCAATTTGCCCCAGGCCCCGGGCCCCGCAGGGGCCCCCACGAGAATACAGTATACTCACACGGAGGTGCTTTCTCGGATGGGGCAGCGCTCCGGGTTTTCGGCGGCACTTTGGCGGCAAGTCCTTCACTCGCTCTGGGTCTTCAGCGGCGGGTCCTTCAGTGCAGCCACACACACCCGGAGTGAGTGAAGGACCCGCCGCTGAAGACCAGGAGCGCCACTGGGTGAGTAAAAATTAAAAAGATGCTTAATTAATTAAAGGGCCCCCAAAATTGCTTTGCCCCCCACGCCCCCTGAATCCTCTGGGCAGCCCTGTCAGAAGGTGAGGGACCAGGCCCTCAAGAGTAGCAAAGTGGGGTGTGATAATTGCTAGTCTGCAGAAGGATAGAGTGGGGCTTGCAGGGCCAGTGTTGGCAGTTGCCGGTAGCTGGGGAGAGATTCCCCAGGGTGGGCACAGACCTCAGAGTTCCTTCCTGCTGTGAGCCAGTGGTGGGGATTCACCCCAGACATTTCGGTTAATCCAAAGTGTCACAATTGGTTCTTAGAAATTTCCCATCAAATTCCTGTCTTGCACTGATTTGATAACTACCCATTCCCCATTATCTTATTATCACCTCCTGGTTCCCATTGACTCATCAGCATCTCTCTGTTCCCACTGACTCACCCTTCCCTTTCCATTACCTGGCCAATGGGGATTCCCCTCCACTTGGGTGCATTAGCCTCAGCACCTAGAGTATGCGAGGTGAGTACAGAACCAGAACAAGGCAGAATGTGCCTTTGGGGGGGGCGAGGGCTTTGGGGATAGCGGCTGCTGAGCTGCAGGGAGTGCACTCTTTATGTAAGAGCGTGTGTCCATTAAAGTTCCCATGGTGTTAGACTATCAGTGTCAGCTGCAAGGTTGTGGCAAGGGTTGATTCCATACATTTCCCCTGTTGGATACTGTGTTCCTTTTCATTTCATGTCCCGAAAGGGATGCTTTTGAACAGCTGCCCTCTTCTGTTCCAGAGGTGGTTGCCTTTCAGTTGTAGGTGAAATGATGTACTTTGTAGTATCAGTCAGTAAAGTTTGTAAAGCACTGTGGGATCCTATTGGATCTAATCTGTTCATCTATCCTGCCTTCCATACTATCCATTCATCCATCCAGATGACATCTACGTATCCATCCCTCTTGCCTTCCCCTCTCTCTCTATCTAGAGGCAGTTGTGCCTAATGGATAGACCACTGGACTGGGATTTGGGAGACCTGGGTTCTATTGCTTGGTGACCTTGGTCAAGTCACTTTGCCTCTCTGTGCCTCAGTTTCCCCAGCTGTAAAATGGGGATCATGATACTGACCACCTTTGTAAAGGACTTTAAGATCTACTGATAAGCATTATGTAAGAGCTAGATATTATCATCCATCTATAGCCCTATATAAGCATACTATCAGTTTTTCTCTCCCATTGTTTTTCTCCCTTTCTTTGTCCCATCCCATCCCCCTAGATGTGATCTTCAATGCAGGAAAAGAGCAGGCTGAATACCTATAAGTGGAAAATTCCTTTCTGTTGAGCGTAGATTCCGGCTCAACAGGTTTTGTTCCCAGCACTTTTTTTTTTTTTTTTTTTTTTTGGTTGATTCAAAAACTCATCCCTAGGGCATTTGTTCAGATCACATGGGCAGGTGTATAAGAATGGAACTTACCTGCTCAGGCCAGTTAGTACTTCAAGGAACTGGGAGATCCTACCAGCTGTTCCTTGGACACAGGAAGACGGAGTGGAAGAGCGGCGAGAACGTACAACCTCGTGCGTTAAGGCAACAAGAAGCAGCACACAGGTAGGGGTGCCGGGTGCATTGCTTGGCTCTGAAGCTTGGTCGCTGCTTTTAGTGATTCTGCCTCCCTTTTTGCTGGTGGTTCACCCGTATTTAAGGGGCCAATCCTGCTCCATACTTAAATAAATGGGGGTTCTGAGATGGAATTCAGCAGGAGTAAGGTCTTTCACTTGACTGGGGTGGTGGGGGAGGGCCTATGGGGCAACCTCTGACCACAAACTGATTCCTGGAGGGCGTGCGGAAGGGATGTCTTTCTTTCTGGTAAAGCGACATTCCGCATGGACAGAAGTGCTCGTGTGCGTGGGGGCGAGGGCCATCTAGTAGTTCGGATGCCTGTGATGTGGATTCTGATGAACTGACCCGATCCTCCGCTCCCATTGACTTCCGTGAGGGCTCAGCACCTTGCAAGACAGGCCTCTTGATGAGATTTGACCTGTTTGTGTACTCAGGGCCCGTATGCTCGGTGTGGAGGTTAATGTGTGTGGAATACTGGCAGTACTTTTGACTAAGGGAGTTCCCTCGTTTTTATCAGGACGCTAAGGGCGCTGCATAGAGAACAGGCGTCACATACAATCACCCCTGAACAATGCAAAGGGAGCAGAGATGGACTGGGATATTGGGTCCAAACACCCCAGCTGCTGAGGAAATTCTAACCTCTCTGGAATGGGATGAACCAGACAACTGATTCTGAGAAATTCAGAGTCCATAGCCAGGTTCTGTGGCTTGGTCCTAGCTCCCTATCTGATAATAATACTCAGCACTTAGAGTCCATAGATCTCAAATTGCTTTAGAAAAGTGGCTATCATTATCCTAGTGTTATACTTGGGAAAACTGAGGCACGGACTGCGGCTGTGACTTGCTCAAAGCCACTCAGTGAGACAGGAATAGAAACCAAGCATCCCAATCTTTCATCCGGTGTCTTACCCACTGGCTACGTTTCACCCAGCAGGTAAATCAGTTAAAAAAACTGTTAGAAGTATCCAGCCTGTCTCAGCTCTGAGACTCCAGGAAGGATGATCTAGTGAGTAGGGCACTGGATGGGAGCTCGAGACCTGGGTTTGATTCTGGTTCAGCCGCAGTCTTTCTGTGTGACCCTGAGTAAGTCACTTAATCTACCCTGTGCCTCAATTTGCCAGCTGTAATAGGGGGTGACACTTCCCTGTCTCCCAGAGATGTTGAGAGGATGAAATCCATTGATCACTGCAAGGTGCTCAGATACTATGGTGATAAGAGCCATATAAGAGAGACAGCTAGCGATGTCACTCCTTGAACTTTGGAGAGAATAGGTTCTGGTCCTGCTTACCCTACCCTGGGGAGCAGGAGAAAATCTCCAGCAATATCCGGAAGGGGAGGGAGAGGGTATGTTACAAAACTGAAGCCAGTGAGCCTAGGGAAGGGCTTAGTAGCAAATGCTAAGAGGGCTCCCGGGCTTGTAGTCCAACAGGGAATTTTAAAAGAAATATTTCAAATGCTTCAGGAGCCATCAAGTTGCACAGATTATTCACTAAAAGGTGTAGCCAATTGTTTGACTGCACTCACAGTTTGTTCTTAAAAATGCTCAAGAGACCAAATAACCTCACTTAGACAAATGTATTGTCTAAAGAAAAACAGTCCACTACAAAAAGAAGACATCCATACCTCCTTCTGGGAAGCAAATTCTCACAGTGTGGTCTCCTTACGCAGAAGGTGTGCTTCCAAGATACGCATTTCAGCTAGTCATATTTATAGGATGGCTTCACAAATTAGAAAACTTTTTAACGTCGCTAAAATCCAACCCACCAGTTCCTAAGAGTTGCTTAGCTTGTGGTTTTGTTGTGTACTTTCCTTATGTCTGATTTGGACACTGCATTCCAAACCATTTGTGCGTGAAGGTACAGCCCAGCCTGTGCTCGGACATACCATTCACACATCTTGGCTTTCACAGGCTTCCTGTTTTCTAATGCCAAAGTTTGTTTTCAGCTTTGTAAAGTGTTGTGGGATACTTGACATGGGTGAGCAGAACTGTGGGGAGAGCATAATGCACTCAGTTAACATAATGTCCCAACACGTCAATATCTATATTAAAACTGTGCACATAATACCTATTAATATGGTGTATACTATGCCTAACGTGTATATACTGGCTAACAATATTGGACCTGATCCTTATCCACTGAGAGTCTTTCCATGGCAGCAGAAACAGGTCAGTTTGTAGCCTGTCTAACGACAAGATATTACCGTTACCCTCATCCTCCATTGCCTCCTACTGTTTCTTACACTCACTTGTTGCCCCTTGTCTTGGCTTATATTGTAAGCTCTTTGGGGCAGAACCATGTCTCCCTATGTGTCTCTAGTCTAGGGGGTATAGCCCTATGGCCCCAATTTGGAATAGGCCTTATAGAACTAAAGTGGTTAATTGATGATTATTATACATACAAAGTGCCTCCATTTGTGTGTGTGTTTGTTTTTACAGATAATAAGGCATTCAATTTAACAAATGCAGGACATGTCTTAAAAACCATTCATTCCCTTTTCCCTCCAAAATCCTGCCAACAGCCCTCAGGCGCTTTGGCTTTTGAGGCAGAGGAGATGGGTTAACGTCCCCCTCCAGCTTTTCCCACCACCAGCTCTGTCACGGGATCCTAGCAGTTAGAGCCAGAGAGCTGTCTGGGTATGTCTACATTGCAATTAAACACCCGGGGCCGGCACGTGTCAGCAGGACCTGGGTCCCAGAGCTCAGGCTCCAGCCCAAGCCTGAATGTCTACACTGCCATTTTACAGCCCGAGTCAGGGACACTGGCCGGCCGGGAGTGTTTAATTGTAGTGTGAACGTATCTTCTGAGTCTGTGCCGCCTTCAGTGGGAACTGCGGGTGCTCAGTGCCCCTCAGGCTATGGCAGGGGGAAGAAGGAAAGTAGGGGGAGGTTATCTGGGACGTTCAGAAGCAAACTGGAAGAAGGATTCTCTTCAGAGGCAGCTCTGCTTACCCTGCTTCCATTTCCTCTGCACTTCTCTCCCCGCAACCCTCTCGGCGGCTATTGCTATTGGAGACGGTTGCTTGGAAACAGAATATTTTTTCTTCTTCTACTTTATGTGTGAATTTAACACCGGGGACACGTACCCCAACGAGAGCCCTAGAGAACGAAGCCCTCGATGTGTTCACAGAGCGGGGTAAGGCGCCTCACGCGCACACCCTGAGAATTCAGTATCCATTCAAGACTTGGCCAGCTAGGGTTGGTCTTGACTGGGATTTAAAGGTGCGCAGCCTCCCGTCAGCCGAGACGAGTCGCAGTAAGGGAAACCCTGCTAAGTCCCTGCTGGGTGCATGAGGGAGACTGGAGCTGGCGTTGGAACAAGCAGAGGTTTCGCAGAGGCAGCCACTCCGTTATCTTACTGTCAAGCCTGTAAATGAAAAAGAGAGTTAAGAGTTTCAGGCCCCAGCTAGATGGAGCACAGGTTACAGAGTATGAGGTAGTGCTGAGTTCTCACCCCAGGAAGACACGGACTCCCTCTGAGGCCTTATATTATTATTACTGGTGCACCTGGAGGCTCCCACTGAGATCAGAGCCTTGTACATACACACGCTAAGAGACAACCCCCTTCCTGAAGAGTTTGCAGTCGAAATAGACAAAGGGTGGGAGGAAAGCAACGTTATTATTTTTTCCTTTAACCAATGGGATTTGGCCAAGGTCACATAGTGAGTCCAGAGAGAGGCAGTCCCAGGAATAGAACCCAGAGCCCCAACCTGGTACCTTTCCTCTCCCCTCTCTGGGCCTCAGTTTTCCCCAGCTGTAAAAAACAAGGAGGAGGATAATCCTATTTAGCGGCCTCACAGATGCTTTGTGTGAATTAATTCATTGCCGAGCATTTTGCAGATGAAAAGTGTGAGGTACCACTGGCAATATTATCCTCCTATTTTTGTGCTGCTTTCCCCAGCAATAAAAAGCCCAGGGAGAGAGAACAGCAGAGACCACGGGACGCGCTATTATAAGCAGAACGGTCTCCAAATAGAAAGCTTTTCACAGTTTGTTATGAGACGTCAGCAGCTCTTAATATTGCATGAAGCTGTGAATACTGTATGAAGCGGCAGTTCAGTGGGGAGTCAGGCCTGTAAATGTTTCATACCGGCAGCTGCAGCTCTCCCTGCAGGCTCCGAGTTTGTCATGCATGCTCAGAACCAGGCAGGGGCTGGTGGCAGAACACAGCCGTACAGCCGCAATTTGCATAATGCTGCATAAAGAACCACTTCTTAACTGGTCATTTCAGACTCAAGCCTGCTCCCACATTGGCCTAGGATTTGTCCAATCCACTTCCCCAGGGCCATGGGTTTTTGGTCTCAATTCTGGAGTAACTAGGTGGAATTCTCTGGCCTGTGTTATGTAGGAGGTCAGATGGTCTGTTGGTCCCTTCTGGCCTTAAGTCCTACGAATCTGTCAATGGACCTATGAAATTCCGCCCCAGTATGAATGACAGTATGAGCTACACATTGGGTGTCAGTTGGTCAGACATGGGGAAAGTGGCAAAGTCATGAAACCTGCACAGACATAGGACCATATTCAGCCCTTGACCTCAGTAGGTGCAAATCCTGCTGCATCAGGGTTAAAGCAATCACTGGATTTGACCCTGGGCTTGCTGGGCAAGGTGTAGGGTGAATTTAAAAGGGGCCGGCTGCTTTATCTTACATCCTTCCATTAAGTGTGTCAGGGTTCCCTCCCCACTCTAAACTGTAGGGTAAAGACGTGGGGACCCGCATGAAGAGCCCCTAAGCTTATTTTTACCAGCTTAGGTTAAAACCCCCAAGGTACAAAATTCTCTGCACCCTGAGAAATGCCTCTCCCACTGCCACCATCAAGTGCTCTAAACAGGGATCCAGGAAAGGAATCACTTGAACTTCCCTCCCCCCCAAAATACCCCCTCAAGCCGTACACCCCCTTTCCTGGGAAGCTTGAGAACATTCTCCCAACCAATTGGTTACACAGTGATCTAAAAACCCACCCCCTGGGTTTTAACACCATAGAAAACAGTCAGCTTCTTAAAAGAAGGATTTTATTAAAAATAAAGAAGGTAAAATCATCTCTGTAAAATCAGGATGGTAACTATTTTACAGGGCACTTAATTTCCAAACTCAGAGAGATTTCTCCCTCTGGACAAAACCTTAAAGTTACAGAAAACCATGAATAACCCCCCCGCCCTTTGCCCCTTCTAACACAGGGGATACACCAAGCAAAATTAAACAGAAATCTATTCGCTATGCTATCTAAACTTACTTCAGAAAAGGGAGGTTTGATTTTCTGTAGGTTCCTTCTGTCTTCCAAGATCACTCTGACCCAGACAAAGACACACACACAAAGCCTTCCCCCGTCCTAAGATTTGAAAGTATCTTCTCCCCTTATTGGTCAGATGCCAGCCAGGTCAGGTGTCAGTCTGGCTACCTGCATTTCTTAACCCTTTACTGGGAAGAGGATTTTATAGCACTGCATCAGACCCACTCCCTTCATATTTATGACAAGGTGCTTTTCCTGCTACACCTCCCATCAGTGTGAAAAGCATGCCCATTTTGCACACCCACTAAATGATAAACTGGTGCAAATCACCCGATTTTGCCACTGACACCTGTGTCCTGATCAACTCATGCCCTGTGCGTCTTTAATACTATGGAAGAGGCCCCAAGCAAAGTCAGAGCCTCATTGTGCCAGGTAACGTGCACACCCATAGTGAGAGTATGGAGAATGTGGAAACTTCTGGATCGTTTTTATGAAAAATATCCCCACTCCCTTGTGTACCGTTGCCTCCTGGGATAGAAGGGTTTACTGTCTTTCCTGGGACAGGGGAATCAGAGATGGGTGTTGGGCACTTAGGTATGTCTGGGTTGGTCGGAATGTGCTATCAAGAACTAGAGGCAAAGTGGGTGAGGTAATATCTTTTATTGAACCAACTTCTGTTGGGGAGAGAGACAAGCTTTCAGGCTGATACAGAGCTCTTCTTCTGACTTGAAAGCTTGTCTCTCTCAGACTCCCACCAACAGAAATTGGTCCAATAAAAGATATTCCCTCCCCGACCTTGTCTCTCTAATATCTGGTGACTGACACAGCTACAGCTACATTGCATGCTATCAAGAACTGGCACAGTATGAATGGCGGTACCTTGGAGACACTATGGAAGACCGAGGGCTGGACATTAGCTTTCAATGACTGCCTGGCCGAGGGGACTTTCCACCACCCTCCTCCCACATCTGAACCCAGCCCACCCGACTGCAACAAGAAACAAAGTGGAGTGCGAACAGACTGGAAGGACAATGGTGCTGCCTACCCACTGCAAGGGAGATTGACTCCTGGATGCTAAGGCAAGAGAGGCAGGTTGTGCTCCCAGGGTGGACTGGCATGTGAGCTTTGCTTTTACATTCTAACCTAAGGATCATAAGAACGGTCATGCTGGATCAGACCAATGGTCCATCTAGCCCAGTGGTTCCCAAACTTTAACAACCTGTGAACCCCTTTCACTAAAATGTCAAGTCTTGCGAGCCCCCTCCTAAAAATGAATATTTAAATGAGAAAAGCAGTGATCTTGGAAATATAAAATTTGTTTTTATGACATGCTTATTACACACTATTTATTATTAATTATTATTTAACATTACAGTATTTTTGTTACATTATGAAAACGGCAACACTCTTCCAAGATCTCACTTTCGTAGAGTGTATCACTTTGAATAAGCCTGTTATAAGACAAGGCTCCTATGTTTCATCAAGGAATATCAGATGTGAAACAGCATGACGGTATTTAAGAAGCCAACTAGTTCTTCCTACACAAGCATTCAGTTCTTGAGCAGTCCAGGCAAACAACGCACGTTACAACAAAGCTTAAACTTGTTCTTCATAATAATTTTAAAAACAATACTAGCGGCCTATTTAATTTTAAAAACAGCAAAAAATATCTACCTCCCTTTCCATTTCTTATGAGTCTTGAAGTTTAAATCTCCTTAGTGTGATAGATATGCTTGCTTTGATCTGCTTAGCTCTTGGAAGTCCAGGGGCTCTGGGCTGCTGGACCCCTGCTGCCCAGGGTTCCTAGGGACAGCTCTGTCTGCCATTAGGGAATTTTTTCCCGAGAACCCCCTGTAACATTTCGTGAACCCCCAGGGGTTCACAAACCCCAGTTTGGGAACCACTGATCTAGCCCAGTACCCAGTCTCCCAACAGTGGCTCATGCCAGAGACAATGATCAGAATGGGGCAATTATCAAGTGATCCATCCCCTGTAGTCCAGTCCCAGCTTCTGGCAGTCCTCTTGCCTGTATTCCCTGCGTTGCTGCAAACTTCTGCTGCTTGTCTAGCGCCCATGAAAGTTAAGTCTCCAAGCAGGCTCTGGAGGAGCCAAAGTGAGAAACGGAGGAGCTGATGCTGGGGACCCAGTGTCCGGGGAACAGGGCCATGGGGCTCACCCCTATGAAAAGCAGAGGCCCAGGGCTAAGAAGGGGATGCTGCCAGAGAGACTGTGTGAAGCAGAGCAGGCCCTGTGAAAGTGTGACCAAGAGCTTACAACTAAACAGACATGTCAGATCCTGGGTAGGAGAGATGAAGGATTATTACACCTCCAGGCCACTGCTGCATCTGGCCCAGATATTGCCATGGGAGAGGCACCCGCTTACTGCAGGCTGTGTATTTTCGAGTCGGGTCTTCATTTCCATGAGCCCCGTGGAGCCAAGGCAGGTACAGAAGAGGCAGCCAGTGCTTCAGCTCTCACATCATCAGCAGAATTGCCCATTTCCTTCCAATTGCAGAGAGTTCACCGCTGGATGATGCCTGGGGCAGAAAGAACCCGGCTGGATTTGCAGCTCTCAGGTGGAGACTGTGGCCCTAGCAGTTAGAGTATCATCCTTCCATTTGTAACCTGAGTCAATCAGATCTGGAACCAGTGAGTGAAAATCGATGTTGTCAGTCACTCCTCTGATGGAATCTGATTAGCCTTTTCACGAGGAGCCTTGTTTTGTGGATGTTTATAGCTTGGAGATGCTTCTGCTCTTTCAGGAGAAATGATCTTGTGCTCAGAATGGAGAATCCATAGTTACTCTAACTCCCGTTCTGGGTTTCACCATCTGCCTTACCCCTGCCCCACCTGCAGCTGCGATCCAGCTAAGAAGAGCACAGGCTGTGTTAATACGTGCGTGGGAGACCTCCAAGGGAAATATATGTGACCTAGGAAGTGATGCTGGTGATTCAATAGGAGGTTCTTTGATTCAGTGCCTCAGTATTAACTGAATGTTCCAGCAGGACGTTAGCATGTGCTGCATTTTGGATGGAACATGAGACCAAGACTGATCACTCACGTTTATTCAATAGCTCATAGCACGCTGTGAAAGAGTTGGGGTGTTAACCCAGGTGTCCTGGCCAAATTCCAACGCAGGTGATTGCATTCCATCTACTTACCATGTCTCCCCCTGCAGTTCCAATTTGCTGCAGAGTTATTCTTTGCTGTCTGTCTCAAACTGTTAAACAGCATCGCCGTATACAGTGAAACAGCAGCGGCACTTCACCCCAGAGGTGGCTGTCAGTGGCAGTAAACTGATCACGGTGTGCCGTTTGGCATGAAATCTTTATAAGTCTAACATGCATTCACCCGGGAAGCCAGGAACTGCCGGACTAGAGCAGATCAATGGTGTGTCTAATCCAGTGTGCTGTCTCTGGGACGGAGCTTGCCGTGTTGGTGGGATTCCACCTTGGAAAGAGGCTCTTTTACCTACTTCTGGCGAGGGATGTGGCCTGGTGTTGCTGTTGCACCTAGGGTGACCAGACGTCCCAATAAAATTGGGACTGTCCCGATTTTTAGTTCTTTGTCCCACGTCCCGACCGATATCGGGGCTTCTGCCATTTTCTTTTTTTTCGCTTGGACAACAGCTCCGGCTGGGTTTTTTTGTTTTTTTTTGCTTCCCCGATGTGTCCCGATATTTTGTTGCTTTAATCTGGTCACCCTAGTTGCAGCTGTCCCTAGGGCTCCAGGCTGGGAATATCTGAGAGGGGCTGAACTGTTAATTGTTAGCAGGATCAGAACTGGCCCAAAGGCCTCGGGCATCTTATTGTATGAGTGGCTCTATATGCTCGGGGAGTAGCTGGGGCTATTATCCCTGGTCATTGTCCCAGCGGTAGTTGATAAGGGGGGTTCTGGCACAGTGGCACCGTCTCAGCACGGCTCTTGCACCCAGTTGACCTCATGCCCCCCTACCTGCACTCTCATGGCACCGTTTTATCTGTGACATCAGCTCAGCCGGCCTGGTGCTCTGCAGCGCTGGCTCGGCTCTCCCTCCCATGGCACCAGTTCCATCTCCCTGGTGCCATGCCCTGCAGCCCAGCATCCCTTTCCCGCTCTCCTCATTCCACTTATGGCTGGGCTAGGCTTTGTGATTTTGCAAAGTGCTTGCTTGATATTTTTATTGCCTGCTGGGCCTGAATGGATATTAAGTCCATAAAGCCATCCGTCTGAGATGCCATCTCTCTCCCCAGCCAGCCAGATCATTAGACTCTCTCAGTAATGGCAGTAGACTGAATTAGCCCAGCACTGGACCAGTTCTTGCTGAAGGGGTTACTAGAGTTCATATGAATGCTCAGCGGCTGGTGCGCTGTGCAAGGGAACCACAGGTGGCTTCTGCCAGGAAGAAAAGCCGGCAGGATTTTGCTTCGTTGAGTAATAAAAATCCAACCTCTTTGTGCATTTCAAGGAGTGATTTTATCCACCCTTCCCAGTAACTTCCCCCATAGGATCTGGACACACATCCTCTGATCTTTCCTTTAGATTTGGGTTCTCAAAGTAAAACTCAGCCGAAACTACCTGAGTTTCACACCAACCCATAAATCAACCTGGCTTTGCTTAAAAACTGCCCCAGTCTCACACAGAACTTGTCCCGCGTTTGCTGGAACCTCTCCCCGGGTTTACTTAATTCATGACCCAGCCTTACTTAAAACTCAGCCTCAAGCTCCCTCCAAACAGTTTCCAAATCTCTGTGTCTGAAAGCGTGGCTGGTGCAGCAGCTGTTCCTTTGTATCAGGGCTCCAGCTTGCCAGCCCTGCCCCTGATGTGTTTAGAAACTGTTGATATAGCAACTGAATAGCGAGAGGAGGAGAAAATACCTCTTGTGCTACCTCACTCCAGAGTTCAAATGAGGGAAACTTTAGATAAAATAAACATGCAAGAGGGCTCATTGGTCTGCTTTGAACTCTGGGGCACTGGGTTTTGCTTAGGTCACAAACAAACTGAGTGTAATGCTCTCAGCAAAAGCTGTCCAACACACAGTGATTTGAGCGGGGGGACGGGGAGTCAAGCTTCCTGGGTTCCAGTCCTGGCTCAGCCATTGACTCGGGCAAGTCACTTCCTCGCTCTGAGCCTCAGTTTTCCCATCTGTAAAATGGAGATAAGACTGCCCCACCTCCCTGGAAGGAAGGGTGAGGCAACCTTAACGAAAGTCTGTAAAGTGCTTTGAGATCCTCAGATGAAAGGGTAAAACAGATGCAGTTTAGAACGATGACTGGGAATAGTGCTGGCCCCAGTGCTGGTCCCTTCACCTCCCCTGCTGGGGGGTTCTTAAGAACTGCGCCATGTGAAGGAATTAGGGAAGACAGAAAGAAATGGATGTTAAGTTCAGCATCACTGAGAATTTTCCTCCCCATCACCTGAGACTGTGCAGCCCTGAGTCTTCATGTTGCTGCATTAGAACTGGATTTTAAGGAGCCCAGTATCCATCATGCAAGTGTGATGGTCTAGGATCTCCCTGTCCAGGGGCTGCCTGTGCCCATGGGGAGGGAGGGTGCATCCTGTGGAAGAACCGGGGAGGGAGGAGTTCAAGGTCAACTCATCTCAGCTGCGCCTTTCCCACCTCTCCTTTCAGAGCCTGCTGAGAAGAGAAAGCGATGGAAGCCCGAGCCAAAGCCCACCACACCGTGAAGAAGACCAAGATGTACCACAGCTCGTAAGTACCTAGCTCACTCGCGTTTTCCTCCTTCGTGTTTTGTAGCTGTTGCTAGACATTGACATGGTCAATCCAGATTGGACCCAGTCTTATTTTCCTAGCCGGACACACAAGATGTCCAGGGATTTCCGCTCATTGTGTCCCATTTATCGTACCCCATGTCTGTATCTCCAGTCGCGGTTGTTGCTGGCAGAGGGATACCCATTGGTGACTGGCTCATAGCAAGGCTTGGAGGTGGGTAGGGCAAGTTCTATGCCCTGGGAATGCAGAAAGCTGAAGTGTTCCCAGCGCCAGCCAGCCAGGATACAAGAAAGGCAAAGTATGAATTCAGAGTATACCCCCAAAAGGAATCTGCAACACGTCACCCGCCCCAAATTAGACGTGGTTTATCACAACAGAGCTCAGCACCTTTTTTTAGTTTAGCCGGGCATATTACCCAGGCACCCTAGTGCCTTAAAATCACCTGTTCTGGAGGGTGAATTCCCCTGAATATCACTGAGCTCCGGTACCTGTGACACTCCCTCCCTGCAGGACGGCCTGCACTTTAAGGTCTCCAGGACGATGTGTTGAGGATTCCTTCGTGTGGACTCATGGGAACATCAGCCTGTGCAAGGCAGAGAGTGGGTCTGATTTGAGGGGAAAGAGGATGGTGCTTCCTGGGCAGTCACATTGATGTTACTGCTTGGGAAGGCAGTCCAGCTGGGGCCTTGGGCTGGACGACAACCTCCCTACAGGGTGGGTGGGCCAGGAGATCCGGGTTGCTCCTAGGCTGCAAATACACCAGTGCATGGTCAGCTACCCCGCTTCCTTTCAGAATAGGCAGAGAACCTGTTCCTCCAACACAGCCTGTGGCCGCTCTCTGCCCTTCATTGGCAGCATCTGAACTTTACCCGGAAGGCACAGTTCTTCATGACCACACCCAGAGCTGACTCAGCTCAGCCCGTTGTGTGCTGACAGGGCTTTGGCAGCTAGCACCAAGCTCTCCAGAGGAAGAGGAGCTGAGCTTTGCAGGACTCCCCACCAGGCCCAGGCCTCAGCAGGTGAGGGAGGTACGGAGGTTGGAGGAAGAGTATTTATGAGTCACTGCACATATCGCTGGGCAGGGACTCCAGAGGCTTCTGGGTAACAGAGAATGCAGCACTCGGTCTGGGTAGAGGCCTGGGATTCTGGACAACTGAGAATGTGGGGCTGGGGCTGGGTAGGGGGCTGGAGGGTTTCTAGGTCCAAGAGATGGTCACGGTATACAAGCCTAGAGAGAGAGAATGGGTTCGTGTGTGTTCCGAGAAGGGCGCTTCTGGAAGCTGGTAGCTAAGCTGGCTGTTTGCCCTCTCTGCCTTCTTGACATCCTTTCATTTGCCTGTTCAATGCCAGCGGGTGTTCGTACCCCTTCCGCACCCAACTCCCCAGTTTGACCTGTGGCTGCTGCGATGTCTGGACGAAAAGCTCAGTGTGTGTATTTGGGTTTGGAGCTATTTGACTAGGAGCGAGGGTGATTATAAAGCAGGGCAGATGGGAGCCTTTTGGGACAAGTTCAAGAGGCTTATACCAGGGAGAGACACTGGCACACAGAGTAAACTGCATTTTAATTACAGCTGTGATAAAACAGCAGACATGGGGGAGGGGAGGGGATGCTGCTGCTTCTGCTTTGGATCCAGTTACTGACTTACAGCTGGAGCTCCAAGGGCAGCTTAGGCTCCTGCTTGGCTGTTCTCTCTCAGCTCAGCCAGAGATCATAGAATCATAGAATCTCAGGGTTGGGAGGGACTTTAGGAGGTCATCTAGTCCAACCCCCTGCTCAAAGCAGGACCAAGCCCCAATTTTTGCCCCAATCCCTAAATGGCCCCCTCAAGGATTGAACTCACAACCCTGGGTTTAGCAGGCCAAGGCTCAAACCACTGAGCTATCCCTATCCCCCTATCCCTCAGATCCCTTTGTCTGAGGCTGTGATGAGACTGTAAGAGGGGCTGGGGCTTCTGGTGACCCAGGCTAGTGATCAGATTGTGGTCTCGCTCAGTCTCCGAGGAAGGGACAAGGGGGAAAGAGGAAAAAGCTCATGTTCCTGCCCCATCAGCTAGGCAGAGCCTACATTTTACGTACAAACTGGCTGGGTAATGATTTGGGATGGGAGAAATCCATGCGCTGAGACTCAGAACTTCAAATGTCCATCAGAAATACAGTAGGTGGATCGATAAAGCTTTAGGCCTTCTGAATGGAGATGAACTATCTGCAGATTCTCTCTCACTCACACACACGCCTGTCAGGGATGGTCTAGGTATACTTAATCCTGCCTCAGCATGGAAGGTTAGACTAGGTGACCTCTCGAGGTCCCTCCCAGCCTTACATTTCTATGATTCTATCCGTCAGTCTGTCCAGTGGCGTAGCCAGGTTCTAACACCAGGGGGAGCGAACCCATAAAAAAAGGTGCCACCTGACCCGACCTGGGTGAAAGAACCCAGGCCAGCAGCGGGACCCCTGCTGGCAGGAGCCCGTGGCGGGAGGGGTGGTGGGAATCCTAGAGCGGCGGCTGGCTGAGCAGCCAGCCGCCGCTCTAGGATTCCCCCCGCGGGCCCCTGCCAGCTGGGGTCTCTAAGCCCGCTGCCAGCCTGGGTTCTTTCACCCAGGCCAGCAGCGGGCTCTTGGTGCGGCCAGCGGCGGGACCCCTGTGTTATTTTGTCACTCCACCTCCGTCCACTCCGTCTCCACCCTTTCAAAAATTAAAAAGGCGCCACTTTTGGAAAATGTGCTCAGGGGGAGCGACTGCTCCCCCTGCTCCCCCCCAGCTACGCTACTGAGTCTGTCACCATAGGTACTCCTCTGTCCATCCATCTATCACCACAGATATTCATCCATCCGTCAGTCACCATAGGTACTCCTCTGTCCATCCATCCTTCTGTCTCTCTTTGCTTTCATACAGCTCTCTTTGTGATATCACACCTGAGCACCTCCTCATAACTATCTTAGCCCCGACTGCCCATTCACTTCCTACTCACAGGTCACTGGGGAATTATGGGACTGACTTAACCACCCGTATGCACTGCAGCTGTAGCCAGGGGGTGGGGGAAGGTGGATCCTCTAGAACAGAATCTGGACCTTACATCTGGAGTGCAGCTGAGATGAGAACCCCCAATGTGCCAACGTTCCTGGACTAGTCCCTTCAGCCTCTCCTGTTGGAAGACACTACCAGAGGAATACCTGTGGACTTCTCTAGAGTCAGTACTCTGCCACTGTTCCATACAGCACCTCCTGCTGAGGGGCTGGAGTAGCTGATAACTTCTACCCCATTCCCTACAATGGTTCCTCCTTAGAGAGGCTAGGACTGAAATAACTGAATTCCCCTCCATGCGACATCCTTCCCTATGGTACTTTCTACTGGGAGAAGCGGGGACTTGAGTAGCTATGGGCTTCCTCACAGTCAGCATTCCTGGGCCAGTCCCTACAGCACCTCCCGTTTGGCCTCCCCCATAGCTAATGCTCTGGCAACATTCCTTGAAGTGCCTGCTAGAAGAGACTGAGCCCAGAGCACCTAGGGGCTGCCCTGCGGCCAGCACTCCGGCATGATTTAGCACCTCCCGTTGGAAGAAGCTGGGAATAGACTAGCTGTGAGCTCGTCCAGAGCCGGCATTCTTTCGCCATTATCTGGTGGCTGGGCCTTGCCTCGCTCTTAGCTCCTGCACAGCCAGTGCTTCGACACCATTCCCGGCGGCACCTCCTGCTGGGAGAAGCTGAGACTGGAGTAGCTGCGGGAATGTGCTTGTTTGAGCTGTTTTTCAGTGCCAGCGGTACAGCCTGGAGGTTTTGACCAAAAGCCACAATTGTGCTTTTGTCTCGCTTCCGACGGTGGGGAGTCACTCAGGAATTAAAGTGATCGTAAAGCTGCCAGGAACTTTTATGCCACAATTAAGCACCTGCCACGACAGAGCAAATAAGCCAAATCATGCGGCTGGCAAGCAAGCTTTACGTGTTCCTTCCCCGTGACCCACTCGAAGACGGAAGCTAAAAGCTGCAGCTCAGCCGCTTGCAGTTTTCATTCCAGCCCAATGCAGGGAAATTAATAGCTTTTCCCAAGAAGTCGACAGCCTCGTTGCTAGCTTCCACGGTCCCTGTGGAATACGGAGACTCACCAGGGAGAAGCATATGCCAGGCTTAAAAAACAAAAGGACCCCCCCAGACAAGTACTCCAGATTCCTTCTGCTATGGAGAGAGAGATTCCTGTCTTACGAGTTAGGTGAGGAACGGCATGGGGCAGATGAGCAATGGTGCTGAGGAGAGCGGGGGACAGAGGGGCGGGGGGCGTTCTGGCACTGTTAGGAGCTGCTGGATGTCTGTGTGACTGGACTGCAAAGGTGCGAGGTGAGGCAGATGCTGGAGCGCTGACGCTGGCTGACGCGGCATTGCATCAATGCCAGACCTTTGAGCGGTTCTGAGGGATCGTGGCTGGCCGGATCCTAACGGGAAGGGAACAGGAACCGGGGTTATTTTAGTTAGGCACAGGGGAGGCGGCGGAGGAAAAAAGCCTTGAGAAGGACAATGAGGCATCACATGATCTGGATATGCTGGGGCACAGCTGGCCTGGGCTGCCGGGAAGCAAAGCCGCTTCTCATTGGTCAGGCCGCAGAGATGACTTGGAGTTTTTAGTCTCTCTGCTCTGTCCTCGGGTTGTGAGGCAGCAAGAGGGGGCAGCGCAGAGGGGCTGGGGGGAGGGACCGCAGAGATGAGTCTGAGGGGGGAGGCAAGGGAGGAATGTGAGAGGGGTGCAGCAGAGCTGGCTGGAGTGGGAAGATCCTGGGGGGGTGGAACTGGGAGTGAGCAGATCCATGAGAAGGGGCCCGGGAGCTGAGTCAGTGAGAGGGGGCGTCCAAGGCCAGAAGGAACCATCAGATCAGCTAGTCTGACCTCCTGTGTAAGGCGGGCCAGAGAATTCCTCTCGCTCCCCCTGCCCTCCTCCTAACCCTCAACCCACACCGCCAGGTAGGAGGAGAGTTCAGTCTGTCACCTGTCCTATCACTGGCGTCTCTGCAGCGACGACCAACCAGGGGGACGAGGGCTAAGTCAAACCAGCTTTTGTGCCAAGCCTCCACTAGGCAGAGGACGGAGTCTCGCCTAGGCTGTTTTGCACTGGTCAGGCGGCAATCTCCACCGCTGCTCATACCCACACAGGCCTGGTTTGAACCAGTGACCTTGAAGTGTAAAGATCTCTATCCCAATGCGGCTCCCTTGAGCCACCCAGAGAAACTCCTGAGCCCCAGCCCTGCTAGTGACTGGGTGAGGGGTCCCCCTATCAGAGCTGCCCCTCTCCCGATCAATGCAGCATCCTTCACCAGGACCCCATGGGACGCTCTGCCAGCGGCAGCCCAGCTTGCAAAGTATACTTCTGAGGGTATTCTGCGCCAAAAAATGGAAAATTCTGCACACAATATTTTAAAATTCTGAAAAATTCTGCAAATGTTATTTGGCAATAAATAAATGTGGAGGCTCCAGCATGGCAGTGGGGAGCACAGGCCACTGGCTGCACAGAGGTAGGAGATCACCCTGCACCCCCTTTCCCCCAGCCCAGCAGAACCTGTAGGGAGATGCAGATGTGGGGTGATAGGGTTCTGTGTGGGGCAATCTGGGTGCGGGCGGCTTGGTGGGGGTCCGGGTGCGAGGGAGATCTGGATGAACAGGGGCTCATTGGAGGAGGTGGGGTGTTCTGGGTGCAGACACAACAGAACTCTGTAGGGTCCAGCTGAAGGTGGCTGGAGCACAGGTCTCAGCGGGGGGCGAGGGAGGTCCAGGTGCTGGCTTGGTGGGGTTCAGTGGGGTGGAAGTCTGGGTGCGGAGGGCTAGTCAGGGTGGTTCAGGTGCAGGTGGGGTGGGGCTTGTTGGGGTGGGGGATTGAGTGCAGGGGGCAGTCTGGATGCAGGGGTGGGGTCCAGATGCAGGGAGTGGGGCTTGGTGAGGGGGTCTGGGTGCAGGGGGGCTCCGTATGCAGAGGGTGAGGCTTGTCAGGGTGTGGGTTCGGGTTCAGGGAGGTCAGTGGGGGCGGGGTGAGGCTTGGTGGGGCAATCTGGGTCTGGACGCACGGTGATTGGGAGGATGGGGGAGCAGCTCCCTGTATAGTGATCCCCTCACACCACACAACTGAGGAGCGATGGGGGCAGGAAGTGGGGGTGGGGTGGTGCTTACTGTAGTCGGAGAGGTTTCTGGGGGCGGGTCTGTCCCAGCCCTGGCTGCTCCTTGCAGGTGAAGAGGAAGTCCCGTCCTCCCCAGCCCAGCCAGGATTAGTAGCTGAGCCTGGCACAGGGTAGGAGCCACTGGCTGGGGCGTCCCCAGCCCTGCCCCCCCACCCCCCCTTGATTTACCACTCCACTAACTGCTGCGGGCGCCTGAAACAACACACCCGCGCTGCTGGGGAGAAGTGCATGACCACTCTTGTGGCTTCCCTTTGCTTCCCTGTCAAAAAGTCATTTTTCTGCAGGGAAGGAATCTGTGGGGCACATGAATTCTGCGCACACACAGTGGCACAAAATTCTCCCAGGAGTAAAAGTAGCTGCCATTGGTCCAAGCTCAGCTGCCTAAGAGCATTGAGACCCGCTGGCGGAAATGACTCAGATGGAGACCAGAATGGACCCACTGTGGGGCATGTGGTGGGGAAACAGGAGCTTGGACAGATCCTCTGTGCAACACCGAACCAAGGGAGGGACAGAAACTACCAGAGAGGGCCAGACAGCAAAAGGGCACAGGTCTGAGAAACATTCCCAGGGGAACGGCCTCGGGCTCAAGAATGAGGGACTGGGAGTGAGCTGCTTGTCCCCTCTGTGGCTGGTGACTGGGAGCAGGGAGGGGGTGATCGTGGTGGTTAAGGAGGACGGATGGAGAGGCAGTGGGGTGGATGGAGGCAGGAGCATGGACAGATGGAGTGGGTGGGTGGAGGTGGATGGAAGGGAAGGGAGTGCAGGGGGATGGAGGGAGATGAATGGTAGGGAAGAGATGCAAGGAGTGCAGGGGGAGGGGTGGAGGAGGTGCAGAGAGATGAATGGAAGGGATGAGGTGAAGGGGGCTGGGTGGAGGGGGTTTCATGGGATGGCTGGAAGGGAAGAGGTGCAGGAGGAGAGGTGCAGGGGATGGACGGATGGATGGAAGGGAAGAGGTGCAGGGGGAGGGGTGCAGGGGATGGACGGATGGATGGAAGGGAAGAGGTGCAGGGGGAGGGGTGCAGGGGATGGATGGATGGGTGGATGGAGGTGCAGGGGGAGGTGCAGGGGATGGATGGAAGGGAAGAGGTGCAGGGGGAGGGGTGCAGGGGATGGATGGAAGGGAAAAGGTGCAGGGGGAGGGGTGTAGGGGATGGACGGATGGATGGGAAGAGGTGCAGGGGGCTGGGTGGAGGGGGTTGCATGGGATGGATGGAAGGGAAGAGGTGCAGGGGGAGGGGTGCAGGGGATGGACGGATGGATGGAAGGGAAGAGGTGCAGGGGGAGGGGTGCAGGGGATGGATGGAAGGGAAGAGGTGCAGGGGGAGGGGTGCAGGGGATGGATGGAAGGGAAGAGGTGCAGGGGGAGGGGTGCAGGGGGAGGGGTGCAGGGGATGGATGGATGGGTGGATGGAGGTGCAGGGGGAGGGGTGCAGGGGGAGGGGTGCAAGGGATGGATGGGTGGATGGAGGTGCAGGGGGAGGGGTGCAGGGGATGGATGGATGGGTGGATGGAGGTGCAGGGGGAGGGGTGCAGGGGGAGGGGTGCAAGGGATGGATGGATGGGTGGATGGATGGAGGTGCAGGGGGAGGGGTGCAGGGGGAGGGGTGCAGGGGATGGATGGATGGGTGGATGGAGGTGCAGGGGGAGGGGTGCAGGGGGAGGGGTGCAAGGGATGGATGGATGGATGGGTGGATGGAGGTGCAGGGGGAGGGGTGCAGGGGATGGATGGATGGGTGGATGGAGGTGCAGGGGGAGGGGTGCAGGGGGAGGGGTGCAAGGGATGGATGGATGGGTGGATGGATGGAGGTGCAGGGGGAGGGGTGCAGGGGGAGGGGTGCAGGGGATGGATGGATGGGTGGATGGAGGTGCAGGGGGAGGGGTGCAGGGGGAGGGGTGCAAGGGATGGATGGATGGGTGGATGGAGGTGCAGGGGGAGGTGCAGAATAGGGAGGGAGGGGTGGTGTAGGAGCAAAGGCAGAGAACGGTGAACTCCCCCCAGATTGATGGGCACCTGAGCGGTCGCCTCCCCTCCCCCCCCCGCCTTGGCTGAGCTGCCTCTGCCCAGGCAGGCCTGGCACAGGAAGTGCCCCTGCTCCCCCTCTCAGCCAATGGGCAGCCGGGGGGGAGAGAGGGAGGCGGGGCCTGTGGCTGGCTCTTGTTTTTGTGAATGAAAAGAGGAGGTGGGCGAGTCCTGCCGGGAACCGCAGCGCCCGCGGGCTCAGTGACACCGCAGCCCGGAGCGGGGCAAGCATCGTCCCGTCCCCTGGGGCAGCCGCACCTGGCAGCCGCGCCCCGCCGCGGGGGCAGGTGGGCGAGAGAGGAGCCCGGCCGCCTTCCCATGCTCCTGCGCGCAGGGCCAGGGCCGGGGCCGGGAGGATGCTGCTGAGGACCAGGCAGTGGCTGCGGATGCAGAGCCAGGGCCTGCATCCTCTCCGGTGCCGGCACGGGCCGTCCGGGGGGAGCAGCTGAGCCGGCGAGCTTAGCCCCCAGCGCCGCCTCGGCTGCCCGGACCTGAGCCGCGCGCTTCTTACCATGGACACGTCTCCCGGGGAGCGCTGCATTCCGCCCACTGGAAATTCCCCCCTCTGTGTTGGCGTAAGTAACCCAGCTCCGAGGCATCGGCTCCCCTCGCAGCCGGGTACCTCCGCCCCGGCCTGCGCGGGGAAAGCAGCCGGGCCGTTTGAAAGCGCGCGCCCCAAACCGGGCACGGAGCGGCCGGGGGTCGCGGTTTTTGCGCGGCTGCCGTTGAAGGTGCAGCCAGCGCCGAATCCCCAGTTTCTGGCGATGCCCCTGGTCGGATTGCACTGACGGGCGTCCTTGGCGAAGGCTCTTCGGGCCGAGTAGATTTCATTGCATAAGTCTCGGCCGCATAGTTTAGGTCTGATTCCTTCCCGCTCCTAAAATCGTCGCTCTATAGATGCGTGTTGTGACTGTGTGGGGGTTGTGTGTGTGTGTGTGTTTGTGCAGCATTTTGCAACAGACTTGCTTTTTATTACTGCTTTTTTGTAACTATATTTACAGTTTATTTGTGCTTGATGTGCAAAAGCCTTGCAAACGTAGCTGTGTTTTGTCTCCGCTTTGTGTGCACTGTGCCCCGTGTTTAGATATGCGTTTCCTTCTGCATTGCAATTATTATGACTACTACAAATAATATTGTGCAAGGCCTTAGCCTGCAAGATTCTTGGCACCTAGTTTCTCTTCTGATCATCTTTTGTTGGAGATGCTCAGATTTCACCTGCTCGCCTTTTCCAGTGGCCTTAGAAGATTCCCAGTAGGTGCTGCATTCATGAGACCATTCTATTTTTGTTGCATTACTTCTGTTTAACAGGATTTGTGAGTGTGTGTGTGTCCCTCCATCCCTCTTTATGTTGCAAGATGCGGGATGGAGGATTTTTAGCCTGAGAGTTGCTAGGAAACTCGCTGGGCTCCCTGGGGTGATTCTTTAGTTTCCTTGGTAACCAGAGACCAGGGCTGCCGAAAATGAACAAATCTCTGTTCTCCTTGGGAGGTAAAGGGGGTGGATTCGGTGCCTTGGGAGGGGATTCGGTGCCTTGGGAGGGGGACCCAGAGAAGGGCTAATGGGGTAGGGGGCTGTGGATCAGGGAGGCATACTTATGGGGTGCATTGCGGGCAGGGAATAAGGGGTTGCATTGGAGATGGGGCAGAGAGGAGCTCATGGTGGGGAAGGGGAATGGCTGAGAGAGGGTTTATGGGGTGATTTAGGATTTAAGGGTGGATCAGGAGCAGGAACAAAGCAGATTCTGGGGGAGAGACGAGAAGGATTGAGATGGGGTCATTGCGGGGGAGGGGGGGCATATGGAGTGGAAGCCTGTAGCACAACCTCAGGGCCCGATCCATCTCATTCCATGTACCTCAGTGGGAGTTGGATCAGTTCCTGGTGTGGACACGGAATGGGGAACGAGGAGATGGGACGTTGGATTGTAGGAGGTAGATGTAGCAATGATAGTGAAATGTGTCTCTGGCGAGGTGAAGTGCGCGCACGCACACACATACACACACACACGCACACTTGCTGTGGCAGGAGTGTCACATCTCCTTCATTTTGTGCCATCCTTTTCCTCTCCCGTCTCCTGCATTTCTTTGCACGGATGCTGAAGCCTGCTCTTGTTGGCATTTTGTTTTTTTTTTAACTCCGTTTGCTGCACAGGGGCTAATGCCAAGACATATGCCACTGAACCAAAGCCCTCCAGGCGATCCCGAGGTGCACAGCGGTCCACCTTCCAAATGGACCCCACGTCACCCAGAATTCTGGCTCTGCTCTACAATTTGCTTCTTGTTTTAACTGATGGGCACTTTGGGGGCACTGGTAAGAACATTTTATAGGCCTTCCGAAGAGCTTGCTACTCCCACTTTGCTCCCCTTCTGGGGCTGAACCGTGTAGGGTGCTAGGAGAGCATGGAACTTGGGCAGAGAAATGAGAGTGCTTGGGCAGGCTTCCTTATGGCTGCTTTAAAAAAAATTCCGGTTGTCTAATGTCTTTGCGTTGTGCCTTTGCCATGGTGTTTGAGCACCTACCTAAAGCTCCTTTTTCCCCCCTGACATTGCATTTAGCAGAAGTCTTCTGCAGGATATGAGCACCTCAGTTAAAATAATCTTTGCCCCGGGGACAAGTTGGTTTCCCCATCAGCTCAGGAGCTGGCCTGATGCGTTGTCTTTGAACCCACAAAACTTGGGGCCTGATCCTGCTAGGTGCTGAGCCCCTGCAAGTGAAGGGTGCTCAGCCTTTGCCAGAATGGGGCTCCTGGGGAGTAGGGCAGGGATAGTATCATTGGAAAGTCCCTTTTGTACTCTTAGCTCAGGCTACTGAGAGCTGCAATCGCATCCCCTTCCGCACCTCTCCGTTGCTATCGTTACCTTCACTTGGTATTAGCTCTGCGTGCCTGTGGGCTGCTGTATGTGCACAGCACCTCCGAAGTCCTGTGCCTAGAGGTAACACTGCTCGAGAGAGAGTTCAAAGCCGGGCAACTTGGGTTTGTTGTCACAAAGAGACGCTCTTTTCCCCCCACCACAGAAGCCTTGTAAATCCCTGGTTTAAGCGGCCATGAGTTAATTCTGTTTGCCCTAGACTGCTGCTCACTACATTTCCAGAGCTCGGCGCTGGCAAAGCATGGCCGTGTGTGCTGAGAGCTGGCTAGACGCATCAGCCTCTCAGTGCCCAGCTGCAACTCCAGCAGCGCAAACATCCTCCCAGCCGTGCCCCGAAAGCACCAGCTGGAATGCCACCAGCGTGAGCGTCCCTCGGCTGGGCATGCTGGGCAGGACCCCAGCCTCCCCAGCACCGTGCGGCTGCCCTGCCAGTCACTGCTGAGCCTTCAGGAACACAAAGGTTTTCCTTTTAAAAAGCCAGCAGCGCTCTATGGAGGAGGAGGAAAAATTCCCTCAGGCAGTCTTGACCTTTGCTCTGCCCGCCTTGTCCTGTTTGAGCCAAATGGGAACACAGTGGGCTGAGGTGTCCCCAGCACCAGTTAGTCCAGTTGCCGTGCAGGCAAGGGGAGGAGCAGCCAGCCTTGTGTGAGAGAGAGAGAGAGAGAGAGAGAGAGAGAGAGAGAGAGAGAGAGAGTGTGTGTGTGTGTGTGTGTGTGTGTGTGTGTGTGTGTGTGTGAGAGAGAGAGAGAGAGAGAGAGAGAGAGAGAGAGAGAGATGCTCTTCAGGCTGGGGTGGGAGGGGTGGAGAGAGAGAGAGAGATGCCCTTCAGGCTGGAGTGTGGTGGAGGGAGACATCTGGCGGGCAGGGGAGAGAGGGAGGATGCGTTCGCTCAGGTGGATCTGGAAGCTTCGTTAGCTAATGTTGGGAAGGGAGGAATGGGAAAAAAAATCTCTCTCACATGAACAAGCATGAGCCTGGGCTGGGGAGACGGGGGAGGGAGGAGAGTCCAAGCAAACAGGGAGGGCACGTGTCTTATCAGAGGCAGAGCAGTGCATGCTTCCAGGAACCCATTAAATTTTAAAGGGAATCCGCCTGGAATGCACGTTGAGAAGGGGAGGGGAGCTGCCTTGGCTCCGTTCCCCTTCCAAGGGCTGTTGTTTGTTGTTCTCTGCTCAGAGCTGCTTTGGGTGGCATGGTCCTCGCTGGGCTCTCATTGGGAGAGCCGGGGAAGCAGCCGGCCAAGGTCTCTGCAGCTCAGGGTGGCTGGGGCCGTCAGGGGAGTGAGGAAGGGGGAGAAGCTCATGAGGAGCACGGACGAGGTTCCCTGCTAGGAGAAATGACTCTGGGTGCGTGACAGACGAAGCGACTCCGACGGCCTGGCAGCTGCCCCCTCCGTGGGAAGGTTCTCTGGGAGGGACACAGACCATGCGGGAGCCCCTTTAAATCGGCCCTTGTGAGTATGGCAGGAGCGGAGGCGAAGCTGGAGGTTGTCCGCTCCCTGGTGCATTCCCAGGCACCATCCCTTGCCCGTGCGAGCAGTGCTGTTTCCCAGCCCCCCCCTTCCCCGGCTCTGGGCACCTGCAGGGTGGGTTGCAAAATCCCCTGGGTCCCATCCCCCCGCTCGGTGGCAGCAGAGGCTGAAGTGGGTGTAAGTTTCATACTCTTTCCGCAGGTGCAAGGTTTCCTATGTTGGGTGCTCCCAGGAGATCCTAGCCCCGGGCCTCGCCCTGGGTGCCGGCCACGGCCTAGGTCCCAGTCGACCGCGCTTGTTTATTGGCTCTCTTCCCTGGGGTTTGCCTTTGCCCCAGGCTGGCTCTGCCTGGGAAATCTTTTCCCACTGGGATGAGTAGGATGGCTGCTTCCTGCCTGCGCAGTTTGTATGGGGTTGGGTGAGGGTGGTTGGCCACTCTGGGGGAAGAGAGGATCCCCTCCCACTTGGCCAGCTGGGGGCTCTCTGTGGAAAGAGGGGGTCTACCCTACTGTGGCCCATCTTGAGGAGAACCAGGAGCCCCCCGTGTGGGCCCAGTTGCTCTCTGGGATAGCAGGACCTCTCTCCCGTGGATTAGCCTCAGGGCTTTCTTGGGAGCAGAGGAGGCATAGGCTGGCTTGGTGCGGCCCCCTGAGCTGCCTTGCAAACAGGTCTGGAGCACTCACTCAGGGTCTCTGCCGGCCCCTCTCCTTTGCTCTCTCCCCAGGTCCCAATTAATGGATTCTGACATGGATTATGAGAGGCCAAACGTAGAAACTATCAAGTGCGTCGTGGTCGGGGACAACGCGGTGGGCAAGACCCGTCTCATTTGCGCCCGCGCCTGCAATGCCACGCTGACCCAGTACCAGCTTCTCGCCACCCACGTGCCCACGGTCTGGGCCATTGACCAGTATCGTGTTTGCCAGGAGGTGAGTGACGTCTTCCTCGTGGGTGGGACTGCTGCTGACGGGGCTAGGGGGGACTGTAGCTGTCACAGGACACCCCTCTCTTGGAGCATGCTGCAGACGGGCTGTCCAACAGGGCAGGGCACTGTCATGATTGCAGTCCACCCTCCCAAGCCAAGTAGGGGCTCAGCCCAGGGCATTCTTCCCCTGCCTGGGGTCAGCAGTGTCATTAACTCCCCTTTAATGTCCTACCTCCAGGGGAAGAGGGGAGCTAGCCAGTTCCATCCCCTGCCCCTTCCCCTTGCCACCTTACTTGGAAGGCGGCTGACCTTTTCTGTTCCCTCAGGTGCTGGAGCGCTCCCGAGATGTGGTGGATGATGTTAGCGTGTCCTTGCGGCTCTGGGATACCTTTGGGGACCACCACAAAGATAGACGCTTCGCTTACGGAAGGTAGGGTGACAAACTGGTCTTTCCTGCGGGCCTAGGAAGTAGAAGGAGAAAATGCATGAAAGGGCAGTGCATTGCACCCCGGGCTGTGGGGGTAGGGAGCTGGCTTCCATGTCAGGAATGTGCATTGCACCCCGGGGGGGCTGGCTCCCATGTGGGGGCATGTGCATTGCACCGTGAGGGGAGGAGAGCTGGCTTCCATGCAGGGATATGTGCATTGCATCCCTGGGGGAGGAGAGGCTGGTTCCTTTGCGGGGGGTGGTGGGGGTGCATTGCAGCATGAACAGGGGTAGAGGACTGGCTTCCATACAGACTGGCTCCCCTTCTAGCCTTAGATAAGTTTAGGGTGCAAACTGTACAAGTCACTAATAGTTCCCATTTTATTGAGTGTGAGGTGGGTGAAACACCCCCACAAAGTTTACTTAATACAAACGTCTATCCCTGAAATCATAGAAAAATGAAATAAAGCAAGATAAATATAACAACCCCCTTCCCACACCTCCGGATCATGCATACTTACAGCCTTAGGCTGGCACAGAATAAAGCAGTCTCCAAATGTTGACATACATACAACCTTACGGAGACTGGTATCCAGCAAAAATTGGGGCAAAAATTGGGGATTGGTCCTGCTTTGAGCAGAGGGTTGGACTAGATGACCTCCTAAGGTCCCTTCCAGCCTTGATATTCTATGATCTATGATCAGCAAAAATAGAAGAAAAAGTAAGGGGAGGTCACCACAAGACAACTCGTTCATACTCAGGCTTCCGCCATGGTCATCCCTGATGTCCCAAGTGGGGCTTGGTCTGATCGTCTTTTATACACATTTTCCTGTTCCATCCACATGTGTCCGGGACCATATTTGATCAGGTTTCAGCCCTTGCCCATGAGTAATATTCTGGCTAGCCATAATTCAACTTCCCACAGTTAATATCTCGGTACATCAATTAATGTCCCAATGTGGTTTTTCCATGGTTACATATACCCCAAAACACTCTAGAAATCCACTACTTCAACCTTCTGTAGTGTACTTTTCAGCACAAGCTACATATTGCAAGATGTTGCTAAGTCTTCTAACCTTACATTAAGCAGTCTTGCTAACTCCTTTGCTATGCTATCAGAACTACTAACAGGCCCACCACAATGCCTCCGCTTACGGCCAAGCCTGCCTTAGTGGTTATCCAGATTCTTATGTTTCTCTACTTACATGTTTCGCAGTATAGCTCTAATCGCTGCTGTTTCACTGTTTTAAAGCGCAGGATATATAATTTAATCTTGCACCCTAAGCTCAGGTCTGGGTTTACAGGTCAGCACCATGCAGGGAACCAGTGTTTCCTGCTGGTACTGACCCCCTGTGTAGGGAGTCTACCTTGCACTTATGCACCTGTGCAGGGTAGGTGCATACGCTCCCATGCCTGAATCTCGTATGGGATGAGTGCATGGCCCCTGGGGGACAGAACTGTGATGGAACTCTGCCTCTTCTCCACTTGCAGGTCTGACGTCGTGGTTTTATGCTTCTCCATTGCTAACCCGAACTCCTTGCACCATGTTAAGACCATGTGGTACCCAGAGATCAAGCACTTCTGCCCCCGAGCACCTGTTATCCTGGTGGGCTGCCAGCTTGACCTTCGCTATGCTGACCTGGAAGCAGTCAATCGAGCTAGACGACCCTTGGCCAGGTAGAGATTGGGATAAAGCAGCGTACAGGATGTGAGGGACGTCAGGGCAAACCCAGGGGGACCTCTATTGATTACCAGGGAGCAGACAACCGCTTGCAGAGAGGCGAGGCAGCAACACCCTCCAGACGGACCCATGCTGTGAAATTTGCCACACAGAGCAATTCTCTTTTGGGCACGTCTGTGTGAGAGAAACAGAGAGGGAGATGGGAGGGAGAGAGGAAGAATGGGAGAAAGGAGGGAAGGAATAGGGGATAGCAAGGAAGGGAGAAAAATAAGACGAAGAGAGCCACGGTGGCATGGGTTGACCCATGGGTGTGATGTTCCTGGCCCCGGGCAGCCTGCTATGTCCGGGGGAGTTCTGTGGTTGCCACTGCACAGGGCCTTACGCTCCCCCATGCTGTACCTCTGCACAGTCCCCTTGCTATGTGTTTCCAAGGTCGCTGGGTCTCTGAGCAGCTCTTACTGTTCCCCACCTTTCTCTGTTCCAGGCCAATCAAACCCAATGAGATTCTGCCACCAGAGAAGGGGAGGGAGGTGGCCAAGGAGCTGGGCATCCCCTATTATGAGACCAGTGTGGTAGCCCAATTCGGCATCAAGGATGTCTTTGACAATGCCATCCGGGCCGCCCTTATCTCCCGCCGGCACCTGCAGTTCTGGAAGTCCCACCTCCGCAACGTCCAGAGGCCGCTGCTCCAGGCCCCTTTCCTGCCTCCCAAGCCACCCCCGCCCATCATCGTGGTCCCAGACCCCCCTTCCAACAATGAGGAGCACCCGGCCCACCTGCTGGAGGACCCGCTGTGTGCAGACGTCATCCTGGTGCTGCAAGAGAGGATCAAAATCTACGCCCACAAGATCTACCTCTCCACCTCCTCCTCCAAGTTCTACGACCTGTTCCTGATGGACCTGAGTGAGGAGGACCAGCAGGGAGTGGCTGGGGGCAGTTCCGGAGCCGCCATCTCCGCCGCCGAGCGGACGCCGCACCAGGAGGAGCGGCACCACGGGCGTGACTTCCTCCTCCGAGCCGCCAGCTTTGACATCTGCGAAAGCACCGAGGAGTTCAGCTCCAGCCAGCGTCCACCGTGCCTTAGAGCCTCCACCAGCGATGGGATCCTGCGAGGCAACAGCTACGAGAAAGGGCAGTGTGGGCTGAGGCGGGGGAGGATCCTGTCCTCCTGGAGCCGTGCCTTCGTTAGCATCCAGGAGGAGATGGCCGACGACCCTCTGAACTACAAGTCCCGGCTCATGGTGGTGGTGAAGATGGACCCTTCCATCCAGCCGGGGCCCTTCCGGGCGGTGCTCAAGTACCTGTACACGGGGGAGCTGGACGAGAACGAGCGGGACCTCATGCACATTGCCCACATCGCTGAGCTGCTGGAGGTCTTCGACCTCAGGATGATGGTGGCCAACATCCTGAACAACGAGGCGTTCATGAACCAGGAGATCACCAAAGCCTTCCACGTCAGGAGGTCCAACCGTGTGAAGGAGTGCCTGGCCAAGGGGACTTTCTCTGGTACGGCCCAGGGGGTTCCCTGTCGGACCGATAGCTGTGGGGGACTAGGCTGCTCAGGTGGTGGGGGTTTGTTCACCAGTGAGGAGGGGCCTGGGACTCAGGGGACTGGGTGTGGCACAGGGAGTCCGATGTGGGTCAGTCATGACTGTAAATTGACACCATCTGATGGCTGTTAGATGGCCCATGAGCGAGTAGGTGCATCTCAGTCCAGTTCCTGGATAGGTGCCTGTATCTCAGCTGCCACTCCTGGGATCCCTTGTTGGCAGTCTCAGGAAAGGGACCCAAGGGCTGAGTGGGCCGTGGAGACCGAATTCTGAGGCTTAGCCACGCTCCCTCCAGAAAAGGGCCGAGGCACGTTAATAGGGCAGCTTCTGGCGCGGCTGCCCAGGATAGCGATGTGCTACCGATAAACAGGCTGTCACTCTTCAAGGCTGTCCAGCCCAGCCTTTCCCCACGGCTTCTGGAAAGCTTCTAGTGCAGATTTTATGCATAGTTCCTTTCTCCCAGAAAGCCCTAGTGTCCGGTTTCCTGCAAAATTTCTGCCCTCCAGCCGGTTTTCCAGCTCCGGTTATTTAAACAAGAGCAGCTCGAGTGACTTAGTTTCCACTTGTTCTGAATTATGTAGAATTGTCCCCTTTCATGATGGGAAACCCACCCTGTATGGGACATTCCTGGGTCCTGAGACCCCTTCCAGGGCTTCTGAAATCACATCCCGGGATGACATTGTCATGATATTCTGGTACCGTGTCATCATGCTTTGTCACGACGTCATGGTGCGATGTTATGACATCTTGACGTAAATGTCCCAGCGTCACCCTGGCTGAATTTGTTCCATTGAGACAAACCCCAAGGTCACATCAGTAGCCAGTAGCTCATCTGAATTAGAACTCGGGTTCCAGGGGATCTGGGGAAGACAGCGTGGTCCTGGGGATAGGGAACCAAGAAAGGTGGCTTCTTCCACTCTCAGGTCTGCCAAGGATTAGTTTGCGGGCGCTTATCCTTTTGTGCCTTTGTTTCCCCATCTGTAAAATGGGAGTCGTGATACTTGTGTACAGCACGCTGAGAGCTGTGTCTGAAAGGCCCTGTCTAGGTGGTATGTGTTCCGCCTGGCTATGTTCCGAGCCCTCCCCCAGGATACTCACAAGCAGGCAACTGGAGACGGGAAAACCTTTTAGTGCGGAGTGTCCAGAGACTTGGCTGCTCCTGGATTATTCCCTGAAGCGACTGCCTCTTCTGGGCCTGCGGGTGCGGCCTCAAAGTTATATCCTTGCTGGGTTTCTTGTAGGGAGGATCAGGGACGCTGGCTGAGGCTGCTACACATGGGGGGTGGGTGACCGGCTGTGAGCTCCTTCCTTGATGGACGCCTCTTTGCTTGTTTGCAGATGTCACCTTCATCCTGGACGATGGTGCTATTAGTGCCCACAAGCCCTTGCTCATCTCCAGCTGCGACTGGATGGCTGCTATGTTCGGGGGTCCGTTTGTGGAGAGCTCTACCCAAGAGGTGAGGGGGGGCGGCAGCGACCGCCGTGGCAGGGTTGGGATTTGCCTTCTCTTCCTCTCCCTCCCTGCAGCCCAGCCCTAGAGAAGGGAACGCAGCCCGCATCTTGCACCATGCAGCACCTGAACCGCAGTTCTGATGAGCAGGCACTTCCGCTGCCTGCATTGCTGTTGTGGCATCCCAGAGGCCCAGAGCTACAGCATTAAGGAGAGAGCGGGAGAGAGAGAAAAAAGCCCGAGTGCCTTTTGCACTGACTCAGTGCTTTTCCTCTCTCTAGCCAGGGCCCATGGGGCAGAAAGGGAGGGAAGCCAAGATTTCACAGCAAGCAGTGACTGGATGAGGTCAAAGGGAAAAGTCCACTCAGCAGATCCTGCAGGTTCCACGGAGCAGGGGGAGATTGGGCAAGGGGAAAGGGGAGTCCCTGAGTCTCAGATCTCTCCATTACACACAAGCCCCTCTGTGCCGCTCTGACAGCATAAAGTAGCCTTGAAGTGAGTGGGAATGGTCCCCTGAGATTCCCCTTGCACTGCTGTAGAACTAGGGTAAGGACTCTGCTCCCAGCCCCCAGCATAGTGGGTGGCCGGAGCGCCATGCACTGTAGCTGTTCTCTGCTCCTCGGGGCCCATAGGGAACGAATATGTTCCAGTAGCCTTGGGGCCACTCTGACTTACACAAGGGGCCAGGTAGGGCCCCAGAACAGCTGTAGAATACAGGAAGTGCAAAGAGGGCTGTAAGCCCGTCCTCCCTCAGCACAGGAAGGGAGTAAATGAGAATCAGGCCCAAGCACTTTTCGGGGCCATTGCCCACACTGTGTGTGGCATGACAGAACTAGAAGTCTGAAGAGACAAGGAAAAGCTCAGACAAAGGGCATGGGGGTGCAGTCGGACAAAGGGTCGGTCAGAAAAAGGTGCCTGTACTGTACAGACAGACATGGACGGTTCAGGGGGTGGTGCAGTGGGCATTTGCGCCAGTGCAGCTTACCCTGCTTGGCCACGGACAGCTGAAATCCCCAGTGCGGCCAAAGAGGGGTGGGTGCAGCCGGGCCACAGAAAGGCCGGGTAGGTGTGATTGAACCAGACAGATTCCCGCTGCCTGGGGGCTGGGGAGGGGCAGTGTGTGCATCCCCAAGCACTGGGAGGGTGGGGCAGGGCACGGAGCCTGGACCCCCGTGGAAGATAACCCTGTCTGTGTCCACGTCCCTCCTGCGCAGGTGGTGTTCCCGTACACCAGTAAGAGCTGCATGCGGGCAGTTCTCGAATACCTGTACACGGGCCAGTTCAGCTCCAGCCCGGACCTCGACGACATGAAGCTCATCATCCTGGCCAATCGGCTGTGTCTGCCGCACCTGGTGGCTCTCACAGGTAACTTGGGGTGACGCGAGAAGGGCCTGTGGTCAGGCAGCACCCAGGGCAAGCCTGGCTTTGCCACCCACAACCACATCCTAAATCAGGGAATAGGAATCGGCGGGAGGGGGGTTCTGTGACCCTAGCTTACAGCTAGAAATGAATCTGAATGATCAGGGGACTGCGGCGGGGGGGAGGGGGGGGCCTGGGGTCACTGCCCCCTGTGGAGAAGGCAGCGAAAGCTGGGATGTGACCATTTCATCTGGAGCTCCTTCCCCCCAGCAGTGAGCGAAGGGACCGAGAAGCCCTCCCTAATCGGGGACTCCATACACCCCTCTCCATCAGAAGCGATGGTGACTTAGGGAGAGGGGTTTTGGGGTGCTCTCAGGATGACCAGATAGCAAGTGTGAAAAATCAGGACAGGAGGTGGGGGGTAATAGATACCTATATAAGAAAATGCCCCAGAAATCGGGACTGTCTCTCTAAAATCAGGACATCTGGTCACCCTAGGTGCTTCTGCCAGCTTTCCAAGGTTCATCCCAATGCAGGTTGAACCCGAAAACCAGTGCCTGGTAGGACAGCCTGACAGCGCTGGTCTGTGTAAGGGAGTAGTGGGCTTGGGACCCCATGAGTATGGGCTGGCTTGGTGAATCATCGCTGTTCAGAGGCCTTACAAGCTCAGTGCCGAGTCTCCCACTAGCAGTGTGGGCTGCAGCATGGCAGACGCACCCTGCTCGATCTGTCACCGTTACCACAGGTCCAGTGGCTAGGTGCTGGCGGTAAAGCCGGCCGGAGGGCAATACAGGCCCAATGGCCTGAGTGGTTGTCTGTAGAATGGGCCAGAGGATGACATGGGTTTTGTGGTTTGGGGTGTTGGCTGTAGAGCCGGCCAGAGGGTGACACAGGTGCTGTGGGGAGGTGTTGGTAGAACTGACGGAGTTCAACACAGGTCCAGTGGCGTGGGGTGTTGTCCGTAGAGCTGGCCAGAGGCTAACAGGTATCCGATGGCTTGGGGTGTTGGCAGCGGCCAGAGGCTGACAAGTCCATTTTCTAACAACTTCTGAGGCTTCCACATTGGAACAGCCCCCAAAACCTGAACGTTTTCACCCAATGAAATTGGGTGAAAACATCTGTTTTCAGATTGAAACGGTCAATGTGGAGCTCGCACTCTCTCTGGTCAGAGTCTACCTTGAGGATTTGTTATGGGGAGACTTAGTGCAAAGCAAGCTGTGGGTGTCTGCGTGGGAATCTATGGTGCTCGGGTTTGCCACGCACCAGAAGATCCATAGCGCGCTTTGACCTACTGCTGTTTCAAACAGTGCCCAGCAGCAGCTCCTCCCAGCCAGTTAGCTCGTGGCAGGCTAGTGCGCTGTAGATTTACACCCATTTGCCATATACTAAATCTCTCTGTCTGTCCTCATGTAGATGAGCCCTGAATCTCAGTAACCTGCCTGTAGAAAATGTCAAAATAGATACGTCTCCGTGAAACATTTTGGCTTCGACAAAACAGCACATTTAGACTAAAATACTGTTAGTCATAAATGTTCCGACTAGCTAGAGCTATTGGTCCGCACCAGGTGCACAGCCAGGATAAGCCCTCTGATGATAGTGTTTGTGTCCCAGAGCAGTGCTGGGAGATGCTCCCTAACCCCGCCGTGTGTGTTACAGAGCAGTACATGGTGGCGGGCCTGATGGAGGCATCGCAGATGTTGGTGGATATCGATGGGGACGTCCTCGTGTTCCTGGAATTGGCGCAGGTATGAGTTGCTCATATCTGGGTAGTTCCAATGCTGCCCTGTGGCTTTTCATGGCCCGTTGGCTATGGCTGTTGCTGCACTCACAGGGGGATGAGAACTCAAGGAGGGAAAGGCCGGGAAGATGGAGTGGAGCTTTTGCAAGCAGTTACTTCATGCTCTGCTATGAGCCCATCAAGTCTTGCACACTACCACAGGGCCAGGTTGGGTCGTCGGCTGGATGGGAGACGTATAAGGGACACCGGATTGTGCACGAAGTGGTGTTGGTGGAACTCTTCCATCAGTGCTGAATCCAGTGGCTCCCGGGGCTGCCGCACTGCCACCTTTCAAACAGGATGTGAAAGCAACATCCTGACCTCTCGTGGCCATAGAAAACCCTATTGCAGGGTGGCCAAATTCCAGCGTGGGTAACTGCCTGTCACAATTCCAGCGGGATGCCAGATCCTCCTCCACTTGGCTCTGCGGTTAGCCATGCATTGAGAAACGACGCCTGCCTTCCACCCCAGAGGTGGCCGCACTGCAGTGGCGGTAGTTTGTAAGGCAGGTGCTGTCCCCTTGCAGGTATTGCGCTGGTGCTCATCATGGTCTCTCTCTCTTCCAGTTTCACTGCGCGTACCAGCTTGCAGACTGGTGCCTCCATCACATCTGCACCAACTACAACAATGTCTGTCGGAAGTTCCCTCGGGATATGAAGGCCATGTCAGCAGGTCAGTGCTAGCCACCGCCCTCTGCATCACTCCCCAGTAGAGTGGAGTACAGCCGGGAGGGACAGTGGGGTCAGCCCGAAGAGGCCCAGGGAGGGGTAGCCAGGAGAGCACTGCCCTGCACCCTGGGAAGGGGTAGTGAGCTCAGTGCTGTGGGCACTTGCCACTGCAGGGCTTGGTGGGTTGCCACCCTCCTCTGGTTGTGTTGTTAACATGCCCCCGTGCTGCCTCCCCCTTCAGAGAACCAGGAGTACTTTGAGAAGCACCGCTGGCCGCCGGTCTGGTACCTGAAGGAAGAGGATCACTACCAGCGGGCCAAGAAGGAGCGCGAGAAGGAAGACTACCTCCACCAGAAACGGCAGCCCAAGAGGAGGTGGCTATTCTGGAACACCTCCTCCTCCCCTTCTGCCTCCCCTTCCTCATCAGCAGCCACAGCCTCCTCCTCCTCCTCCTCCTCTTCCTCCTCCTCGGCTGTGGTTTAACAGCACCCCCTTGCCCTCGCTCCAGTGTCCCTGTGAGAAGGTTGTGGCTGACCTACCCGTACCAGCATCAGGTCCACCAGGCTTGGAGTAGACACCACCAGCTAAGCCCTTCAGTGGAGAACGTGGAAAAAGAGTCCTTGGTAGGGTGGGCGCGTACCATACAGGGGGGCTCAGGACCTTGAGCCCCTGGATCCCCTTAGGAGTTCTCCAGGGTCCTGATCCCTGCTGTCGTTGCTCTGGCTGGAGACAAGGACATGGTGGCTGTTAGAGCAGGGCCCCCACGTGGGGGTCGCTGGCGTGCCGAAGGCTTTACAGAGACTCAGCAGCAGGAGAACCTCACATTTGCCGGAGCGTGAGCTTTCTTTTGTTTTAAAAACAATACTCTACAAGGAGAAAAACGAAATTCCCTGGGGTTCCGCTTTTGTTTTTTAACTGGAGGTTGTGTCTTGTTTTGTCGGATGGCGGCTCACTCCTCCTCACCCCTGGGACATTTCAAACCACAGCGGGAACATGCCCGCAGATTTCCGCTGGGGCTCGTTTGACAGGGAGCAGCCTGTTTCTCTTGGCACTTACCAGCCTGGCTCTGGCCTCTGGAACATTTGCTTAGGCAGGGCACATCTCCTAGGACCAGCCTAAGCCTGTCCAACCTTCCAGGAAAGCCCCATGGACACCTAAGCAAGATTCAGCCTAGGAATCGGTCTCGCATTGCCGCAGGTGGAGAGTATATTCACGAAGCAGGCAGCTCTTCTACTGACTGAGAGCCCCATCCCAGTCCTCTGCCTTCCTGCTTAGCGAGCTCTCCCGGGAGGATGTTGCATTTAGGTCTGCTGTGATTCTGTGAAGAGGCTGCAGGGCTAGCCCGGGCCAGGTGGGGAGGATGAGCTGAGAAGCAGCCTACCCAGAGGAGTGTTTGGGACAGGCTGCTTCTGCACCAATGTGGGACCCCAGCCTCTGAGTTCTTTTTTAAAGACCCCCTCACACACACAGCCCCAACTCCCATTGGTTGGGGTTTTAGCTCTGACGGCTCCGTTGTAATAAAGGGTATTTTAAAGACCAGCATGGTCCCTGTGTGTTTGGAAGGAAGCAAGTGCTCCTTGGCAAGGCAGGGCCCGCCTGCCGCTGCTGTGGATCTCAGCCCCGACTGGTCGCTCCCATGCCCCCACGGCACGAGCCGCACACCCGGCAAGGCCACAGACTGGTTGGAAGTCATTTAAGGCAAAGCGGCTGAGCTCCGCCACGCCCATGAAATGGTTTAACAGCTAAGCAGTCGATCAACCTCATGCAGGCAAAGCTGCCATTGAAGTCAGCGAGATTTGATCATTTCATGGATATGTTGCTTCCACTGGATCCCACTGAGTTTTGCTAGAGGCCTGCCTAATACTATCTAGCGGGCTCCATCCATACGGGAACAGAGCAGTGATTTGCCCTCAGCCATATGCTGAATCCAAATCAGGCATAAAACTCCGTGCTAAGGAGCCAGCCTCTAGTCTGGTGCCCTCTCCCACTGAGTGTGGTGCCTTAGGGCCTGGAGTCAGGGGAACAAGGCAAAGGGAGAGAATGTGCGCGCTTTGGCAGGATCATCAGGAACCTGTTCTGGCCCTTCCCAACAGGTGTTAAAGGAAGAGCTGTCCCCCACAGCAGCTTTGGAGGATGCTAGTTTCATATACAGGTGTCTTGAGGGATCATCTTTAAAATATATTGATTTTTACACCTAGGTAGGGTTACTCTGCTCCCCACCTGAGGGCAGGGACAGTTGCAGTACAGTGTGCATTTTACACTCCATGCCCCACCTGAAGCAGAGAGCCAGTTCCACTGCTTGGAGTCGTGTCCACCTCCACAAGGCTGGGCAATACCCGGGCAATAACTGACAAGGGACGGGGGAGGTAGTGAGGAATTAGGGTCTGATCTAACAGCCATGCATTCAGGGGGAGCCTGTCCCTTGGTTTCCCTGCTTGTTGGATCAGCTTCACCAGCAACATTAACGCTAGACTGGAGTCAGGGAGCTCTGAGGGCAACAATCCTCTTTGTGCTTTGGCAGCACGAGACCTTTCAGGAGGTGGGCAAGGGCAGGATGGGACAGCTCATTCCATCTCTGTATCAAGGCAGAAGGGTCACTTATTCCTGTGCTGGTGCCCTCCCTGAGAGGGGCACTTATCTTCTGCCCATTTGATGTGCACATCTGCTTCCACCTCCCATTAATTAAGACCCACTTCAGCATCTGCCCAAGGCAGTGCTTTGGGCACAGGAAGACAAATTCAACCTTGCGTCTGACAGCGTACTAACCTTAGGAGCCAGCCTCGCCCCCTGCAATGATGGGGAAGTCAGGGGGATACAGAACCCAGATCTCTCCCTCGGGTTGTGCCTCATTAGAGACCTGCCAACCTTTCCTTGGAAGCCAGACTTAAGCTTGTCAGGGTGCAGTTTCTCTGCAGCCTAGCTTGGTGAAGATGCAGTGATTTATTAACAGAGCATCACTGCTGGCTTTGATGCTACACAAAGCCATCAAGGAGGCCCCACTCCCATGCCCTGCTGCCAAAAGCTTATTTCAGGGGGTGACTTTGCTTCTGCCAGGCAAACGTTGGTTTTGACACAAAACTAGGTGGGTTTGGGGTGAGTGCCACTGAAGGTCTTATTCTCCTTTGCCCTGCACCTGGTGTAATTTACATCTGTCCCACAGGGTGTCAAACCTTAGCAAATGTGAATGGTCAGGAGACTTGGGGGGTCATTTGCATATGAATCTCATTGGTTAGTGGAGAGAGGAGAGCTATCCAGGAGCAAGAGTTTGCTGTAGTTTCTGCCATGAAGGGGAAAACCAGCGTGGGAGGATCACAACATAAGCCCCAATGAACTGCGGACCAGATGTAAACAGATGTGACTTCACTCCACTTAGAGCTATGTAGATACACACCAGCTCGATCCCCATTGAAACCCAGACCACTAAGTCAACATTGTGGCTGAAGGCAGGGGGAGAAGAGAATGAGAAATTGTAGCATATAAAAAGTTTATTCTTCCTTCATACAAGTCATGTATAAAAACTGGAAATACTTAAAAAAACCTGGCTGGGCCAGAGCTCTGTATAAACAACTACCACACACAGGAAAGAGGAAAAAAATCCTATTTTTATATTACCTTTTAAGTTAATATTTACATTTAAAATTCCTAATAAATACATAAATACGGTACCTACTCTTGCTTCTTGTTTTAAGCCCAGCTTTAAAACCCAGGGAGGGATTGTGTCAGGGAAGGGGAGGGTAATTTTGACATTCAAGCATGAGTAGCCTCCATCTTTTCCATGAGATGCTGGAGGTGAGGTGACTGCTGTCTAAGCTGCATGCTGAGCAGAGGCCTGCTAACGGGCTGGCAAGGTGGATAGCGGAGACCGGCCTGCAGGTGCCCATCTGGCTTGTTGGAGGGCTGGATGGTTGCCCCTTGCAGATAGGTCAGGTTCAGCCAGCTCAGTAACTGCAGGTAATTCCAGCAGCCAATAAAATTGTCCCTGAACTATGTACAAAAAAATACTAGGACTGGTGTCCAGACAGTGCGTCCCTATGCATCTGATAGGGGAGGAAGACATGTTTAACTTCACAACACCTTGCGAGGTAGGGCAGTGCTATTATCCCCATTGCTCTGGAGGGGAATGGAGGCACAGAGGACTCGCCCAAGGTCCCACATGAAGTCTGTGGCAGAGCAAGGATGTGAACTCGGTCTCCTGAGTGCCAAGTAGTGCCCTAACCACTGAGCCATCATTCCTCTCTGCTGGGATTTGGCAACTTCTAAAAGATGACAATACCCCCCTGGATCACAGTTTCAGTACCAATAGGATAGACAGTTATTTTCCCCTCACTCCAGTAGAATCCTAAGGTTTTATGTACTAGGTGGTCTAACCCTACAGCAAATAAAACAGGTATCTACAGCTAAAAATGACCCAGGAAACCATTAAAACCTGTGTCAGATAGAGGTAGAGGCTCTGGCCAGCCGGCTGAGGCTGGTCAAACTTTCGAGAAGGACAAAGCATCCGGCAGCAGGTACAACATTTAGTCAGAGCTTTCAGAGGGGACCTGAATGACCAACGTGCCAGCTTCGCCAGGTGCCGTTCCCTCCAGCTGCCAATCGCCAGCTGCTGCCAATCCCCACCGGGGTAAGAGTCCAGTGGTGCTCCGCAATAATGTATTAGCAGAGTCATTGCAACGGAGAGTGTTACAAGGAAATCCCAGCCTGGATGTCTCACAGTAACTTAGATTCTGTCATTCAGAGGAAGAACCTGTGGTTTGTTCAACAGCTTTTGCTGCATCAATTCCTAGGGCTTGCAAGGCCCTTGTGTCTCTAGAAGGCAACCAACTCCCCCAGCCCAGCTGGTATCTAGCAAGGATGTCTTACTCAGGAGCAGCCCAGGGGATATCCAGGATTTCAGAGGCATTTATGGTTCTGGCTTGGAGAGAAGCAAGAAAATCCCACCCTGTTCCTCAGTTTAATTCTTCCTCCTCATAAAGGCCAATAAGCTTGGAGCAGATAATGTCTGTGACGCCCCTGAGATCGATCTTGTCTAGTGCTTCCAGTAGCTGGTTGACAGAGGCCCCTGCCCCTGCTTTGTTCAGCCAGGTGCATAACATCTGGTAATGCGGCTCCTGTGAGTACTTGTCGCTCCTCTCCGCGATCTCAATCTCATTTTCCGAGAGGAGAAGGGCTCTCCCAAACCGTCTCCAGTCCTTGAAGGGCACTTCCTGAGTGAAGGTGTCGAAGGAGCACCGCAAAGCTGGGGGAGAGCCAAAGCACAAGCACCCCATGAGAACAGGGTAGAGAGAGCATAATGCATTTCCAGTGTCCCTAACAACCCAGCCATCTGTTCTGGTAGCTTCCATATCCCATCAGGCCACACTAGGCCAGCTACTCTTGTATCCCCATCAGACACTGGATGCAACTCCACCCATATTCATTGTGCAATATTATCGCATAGGAGAAGCAGGGAGATTTCTTCCTGACCCCACCTCCCCCCAGTAATCAGATCATGCCCTGAAGCATGGGGATGATTCACTTTTGTTGCCACTAACCATGTTAAAGGGCTATCCCTATGCTTTTTAAAGGAAACAGTTATTTGCCTCAGATTATACAAAATGCCAGTCACCTTCCTTAAGTCCCCCCCGCCCCCCCCTCCGGCTCTTCTTCCCTGGCCTATTGCCCATGTGGCTGTGAAGATCACTGGGACATGGACTTTTGGACCCCAGACAGATAGTTATCCCCAACCTATAGGACAGTCAGGAACACTTGTGGGGGGGGGGGGGGGGGGGCGGGAAGAGAAAGAGAGAGAGAAGGATGATCCCCACTAAGGTTCCCTTTCTCTTCAAGGGATCCTTTGTCTGCTAGGCCGAGGGGACTTTTATCCAGAGCTAGCAGAGGTTGTGTCAGTCTCCCCGCCCCGCCCCCCCACCCCAAAGAAATGGCTTCTCACATGAAGGGAAAGTTCATAGAAGACTTGTCTCCTTCCAAGTTTTTCTGACCAAAAATTTGCAAGTTCCCATTTCTATTCTTTTCTCCCCCCCCTCACGTCTCTACGCAAAGTGAAATGCAAAATGAAAGTTTGTTTAGATCCATTTCAGCTAAACAAAATAAGAGTTTTTTCAAGTATTTTGACCAGCCCTGTTTTTAGCTATGGGGCGGGGGGAGACAGGGACATGGTAGCACTCAGAAGGCACCCATTGGGGCTACAACACATCCCATGGAGGCCCAAAGCACTAAAACAGACCACCCCAACACTTACTCTCTATTGGGTCCTTTCCTCTTCCTGGAACCAGTTTCCTCCTCCTGCTCGCCATTATAGATGCTGGGTTTCTCTGCAACACCTGGGACGATGACAACACACCTCCATTATCCTAGGCAACAGGCGGACACATGGAAATCTCCCTATGGGGCAAGTCTGAGCACAACTGCCTGAGTCTCTGCGCACAGCTGCTCTTGATTGCCAGGATCACCTCCATCCCATGGTTACTGGGCTAGATTCTCAGACTGAAGCCCCCAGCAACCTGTAATCTAATGCACACTTACGTTCCCAGCTACCAGTCAGCACCAGCAAAAAGGGGACTTTCCTCTTCTCCCCGGGATGGTGCCGAGTCATGCAGAGGATTTTATGCTGAGTAGTTTGCCCTTCCTGCGAGACTTCAGTTGAAACTACTGTACAAGGATCATCTGAACCTGCTTAGCAGCGATATGCTGGGACCCCTAACCTGGGGCACGGGGAACGGCCCTGCCACTCCACAAGAGGAAGAGAGCCACCCTGGGCCATAAGCAGGGTATCTGTGCAGAGCGTTCAGCACTCCAGAGTTACAAGCCTTCTGCTAAGCCCTCAGCCTAGGATAATTATTAAGTGGTGCTGCAGGCAGCAGACCCTGCAGTTCTTCACTTCTTCCGCATGCCCTAAGAGACCAGGCCTGGCTGGGAGATCCTGCATTGCTAACCCTCATCACTCCCTGCCCTAGCCAGGAGCACTAGATCAGCCAGTCCCACAGGGCAGGGATGGGGCTTGGAGACTTGAAATCACTTTGTCTGTAGACTCATGCTAGGGCACGCTGGCCACAGGCACCTAGTCCCCATAGTGGCAAAGAGACTGAACTCGTGATCTTCAGCTCTCAAGAAGCTGCTTGGTTAGAAGAGAAACTGGCACCAGATCAAATGTTAAAAAGGGACAGAGATCTACCCGATTAAGTCTTAGATCTAGTACATGCAGCAAGGGCACATCAGTAAGTTACCTCCTGCTTGGGGGCACTTTCTGCTGCAGATGGAGTCGTAGTCTCACATCGGCTATTCTTCCTTACAGCTTCTTTGCAGTCTGACGCAGCCAGCAATCCATGCTGGGATTCCTGATCTAACTGCTCATTCCGCATGTTGTCCTGAGTTCCCAGCCTCCCTCGAGTGCAGTTCCTCAGTGGTGACAGGACATGAGCCTTCGTTAAGGGAAACTAAAAAAGAAAAAAAAAATCCCACCTCTTTAAAACCAGGAGTACCATGTCTGGAGGTATCAAACGCCAAAGGATCAAAACTAGGGAGAGGCCTATTGAAGGGTTACTTCAGAAGAAGCAGATTTCAGAAGCTACCATAAAAGTTAGAGATGGAGCCAACCATCCAAATCCAGGCTCTAAGCACCCAAGTTCGGTGGAGGGTTGGAATGTGGTCCCAGAGCCTAACTATGAAATATTGGCCAACCTGAGAATCTCTAATCCAGAAGTGGGGTCCCAACCCCTCTGCATTTCTGCTAGGGCGGGTAGAATCTAAACTCCCCTAGGAGACTAAACCAGCTGTAAATCAGTCACTGATGGACAGTCTGGAAGAGGCCGGCTTTCCAACCTGGGTGCAGCCAAGTTCTCAGAAGACCAACTTGCAGGAGTTCAGTACTTTCAGATCCATACCCCAGGCCTCACACTTCCCCTCCTAGCACCCGCCCCAGCTAACCTAACCCCTAATCTTCTCATTGCCACATCTCCACTTAAGACACAAGAACAAGAGTGCTATGGGACGGACACCCCCTCACAATGATGGGCATGCGAAATGAACAGCCTGCTGTGTTTGTGCCTGGGATGGCGGGTTCTGGGGAAGAAGGGGTGGGGATGATGTTGTTTCACCACCATCATGCAAAAAAAAAAAAAAAAAAAAAAGTTATCAGCTTCTGTGCAGCTGTCAGCTACCTCAGAGGCCAAGCTTGTGGGGGAGGGGGGGGGGGGGACAAAAAAACCAAACAACCTCCCTGGCCAGAGAGATTGCCTTGAGTCACACAACTGCGCGAGTCCCTGCATTTCCACAGTCCCCTCCACCGTAGCTACAAGAGCTTCTGGCCCAACGCCCCTCCCTTCAGACTCCGATTAAACCCACTCTCCCCAGACTGCACAGGAGACCAAAGTGACCCTCACCTTGAAGCTCGCTGACTTCCTTCTAGGATCACCTGGAAAAGAAAGATGCTGATTAGCAGCTTTCACCCCTTCCCCTCCCATCTTTTCTTTGCACAGGCTCCTTGTGCAGGAGGGGAAGAGGGAAGTGGCCTGCAGCCAAGCCGGAACTGAGTCATAACCACCCCACAGTCAAGCCATTTGAGTTCTGTTTGGCTGCTACAACCCAACCACCAGACCCACAACTGGCTAAACCACCCTCCCCATTACACTAGGGGCAGTGGTTCTCAACCCATTGACCATTGTGGGCTGCATATGCAGCTCTTGGTGTGTTACGTCACACACACACACACACACACACACACACACACAGTGCAGATTAGACCACAAGTGGCACACAGGTTGAGAACAAAGGACCAGGCTAGGGCCTGGTCACGCCCTTTCTGTAACACCCTTTCTGTTCAAAGCTGATAATTCCCGCAAAATGCTCTAAAATCCACCCGCACTATCAGATAATCCTGAAGACTGACATGCCAGCAGAGGGGAAGGGGCAGAGTTTGCGGGTTCCCAAGATACAGGCCTCCCAAAACACGGAGGTGTTCTTAAAAACTTTGCAGCGAGTCACTTTTCGCTGCCTGGATTCAATGTACAACCCTCCCTGTGTCATACGACCCCCGCCCTGCAAGCAGCTCTTACCTCTGGAAGAGGAGTTGCGACTGTACCAGCACAACAGCAAGACCACAAGCAAAACCAGTATGAGTAGCGCTGCAATCCCAGCTGCCGCCCAGCCCGTAATGCCACCTAAAGGAGAAGAAAGGGGGCCTTAGAAAGCACTCATGAAAAATAATGACCAGATTCTCCTCTCAGCCAGCAATTCCAGTGGAGTCACTTCTTACTCATGGCAGTGAGTGAAAAGAATCAGGCCCACCGAGTCTCAACACCCACCTTCCTCCTTCAAGTACAGCACAGAGTTAAACATGAACTCCCCTCCATGGCCACTCCCTGAAAACCCTCTGCCCTTACCTGCCACAGGAGGAGGCGGGCCTGTGGGATGCACACATTGGATGTCACTCTGCGGTGTGCAGGAACTGACCTGCACTTCTCCTTCAGGACACCTGGGAAACAGACAAGAATGGATCAGAACACGAGGGAGGCCAGCCAGGGGAAGCCACAGAATTCCCCACAATGGAGTTAAGGGGAAACCTACAGAGCAGGTCATCAGATGCTTCTGCTTCAGTGTGGAGGATTCCTCCCCCCTCCCCCCCCCAGCCTGGGTCAGGTATTTCCCCGGCTTCCTCCCCAACCCGGCACAGCAGCAGCTCTGACCTGAGTCTGCACCTCTGGCATATTTCACAGGGATGGTCTGGAGAGCAGAAGGTACCGTTCTTGCAAGTACACTGCGTGTTCTTGCTGCTGTTGCAACCACTCAGCTGCACCTCATCTGGAGAGTGTAGGAAAGACAGCTTGGTCAGAGCCCCGCCTCACCCAAGCCCACGTTAGCATCCAACATCGGTGTAATGAGCAAGAAGGGCTTTTCGTGCACTAATGGGTCTGACGAGGTAAGGCGGTTACCTCTGTTTGGACTGGGGAGCTCAGTTCCTTCTTGCTGGGGCTAGAGATCCTGCCTGCTCTGTAGACAAGATCCTGACTCACTTTTCCTCAGCATAGCAATTTACCCAGAAACCTCTGCCAAAGTCTCCTCCCTCAGCCACTCCTGTAGGAGGCGCTGGTTGATTGCATCCATACACCCAAGAGTTGACAGCTCTTCTCACACTTGTCAATAGGGTAGGCTAAATGCAGGTGGGTTCCCCCCCCCCCCAAATATAACTGACAGATGTCAACATCGATTTTTAAGCATTTTCTATTTGAATTATTACAGCTGTGGGAAATCACTGGGGGAAGGGGGAAGGTCAGGCAATTAAACGACATTCTGTAACTGCTAAAAAACCCCACAAATATTGTCAACATCCCAGGTCAAAATACATTAAAAAAGTAAATAGCCTTAAACCAAACTCTAGTAAGTTCTCAAGCAGCATTTTGCTTACTTTGCCCATCTGTAAATTGCAGACATCATCAAGGGAAATATTTGTCAGGGTGTATATATGTGAAATTGACATTTACCAATAAAAGTCTAATCCTTCCAGCCTACTTGTAAAGCAGACGTTGCATCGCCACCCAGAGCGGCTGGGCCCCATGGAAGATAGCCTACAACTGCTGCCAGATGAGAGTTAGTACTACACTAACTCAAGTAGGAAAGGTCTGTGCGATCCTCGATTCAAGCCTTGACAATTGCCCACAGTTATATTTTTATATAGACAACGGGATAAATTCAGCCTTGGCACATGCAAGTACAATGGAGTCAATCAATGGTGCTGCACCCGCTTAGGCCTGCTCTGCTGTCCAAAAGCCAAACACCAATCCTGCTAGAATAGACCAGCAGGAGGCACTGTGCATGGGGCTCATGCATCTGCCCATCACTCAGTAACTTTTAGCCTCTCTAATGCAAGCTGCTTTCAGCCAAGCTCATTCACCACAGAGTAAGCCACTCATTTGTAATGTAGTGGCAGCCAATAGCCCCAGTCATTGACCAGCAGACTATTGTGCTAGGCACTGTACAAACAGAACCAACCACCTGTCCCTGGACCACAGAGTTTACAATCCCTCCATCGTTTGACTCAAGCTAGCATGATGAACTGAGCACAGTGACAAACTGCCCCCTGGAGGAGCGGAGGACCTCAGCATCTATTGCTCCTCAGTACCTTTTCTGCAGACACGACAAGTCAGACACTTGGAAAGCGCATTGGGGTACTCTGTGAATTCAGCTCCTTCTTCACACCGAGAACACTTCCCACTAGTGTTCGAGGTAACACAGTGCTCTTCAACATGGGAACCTGCAGGAAAGGAGGAGGAGATATGTGACGAGAGAGAGAGAGACACACACACACACAGATAGATACAGGACAAAGAGTACACAGCTGGCGTTTCCATGAATAAAGGGCTAGACCTGCATTCACGGAAATCAAAAGGTGGCAAACTCAGAAGTGATAAGAGGAAACACTTCCCACATAATGTGTAATTGGACTGTGGAACTCTCTGACACAGGAAGTTAAGGCCAAGAACTTAGCAAGGTTCCAAAAGGGATTTACATGGATATCCTAATAAATAATTAGGATAACCTAGAATTACAACGATGTTGGAAGGGATATTAAATCTCCTGCTACAGGGGTTAAGCCAATCTCCAACTCCTGAAGACCAGCAGGAGACTATGTCAGAGGCAGATTATCACAAATCTACTTCCTGCAGGGGTGTAATGAGATAGGAGGACCACAGGAGTGTTGAGACCATTGGTATTTAATGCTCTGACTTATCTGCATGTCTGAGCCAGCTACAATATAGATAAATCTCTGTATTAAGCATCTTCACATAACTTTGCATTATGCCTCTTCATATAACCTTGTATTAAGCTATTTTCATACAACTTTGTATCAAGTCCTTTGATATAGGAACTTTGTATTAGATCCCAATATAGAAAACTTATAGAAAACTTTGTATCAGATAATATTATAGCCCCTAAGGATAGTATAGTTAAAGTAGAAGAAAAACATCTTTTTGCTAGGAGTAGAATAAGATCTCCTCCCCACCCCCACTTCGTAAACAATTGCCCTGTTGAATGAATGAGGAAGGCGTGAAAGACAAGCACCTCCAGACAACTGCAACAGTTGGAGAGGGGATGGAAGTCAGACCCAAAAACAATAAAGCTTGTCAAGTGGGATCACTGAAGATCAGACACATTGAGGGCCTTGGGGATTAGAAGCAAGCAAAGCACCTTCTTTGGAAAACACCCTCTTTGCAGCATTGGGACAACACCCAGGGAAGCAGCACAAAGGACCAAATGGACATAGACACAGATTTTGAATCTGGGATAGATTTGCATGAGAGGGAAGCTGCTATAAATGTGAGGCATCTTGCAGAGGACCCCAGGTCTCGTCTTGTCAACATGGGAGCATTGATTCGGATCGGCAGAAGCCCGGCTCCACCCCTCCCCCATCTAACTCACCTGGCCAGTGAAATTAAGGGGAGCAACTAGTTGGTAACAACAACAAGACGGAGTGTGTTTGTGTGTGAGTGCGTGAGAGTAATATATATCATATGCAGATGATACAGTGCTGATTGATACATGTATTACTAATAAATGTGGTGTTTTGCCTTATTCCTCCTGAAAAGATCCGGTGCAGTACTTTAAGTACAACAGCTCCCAAAAGCAGGAAACATTTCACAGATGGTTATGTTGAGGTGAGTCAGACTATGTGGGCCCTTGGACTAGCCCTTGATGTCAATAGATGGTCTAGATATGTGCATCTGGCTTGGGGGGGCCTACAGACTCTGGAACAACAGGGAAAGGGGTGGGGAATTAATGCAAAATCTCAGAGCAGGTTATGCAGATAGCCAGCCCTATGATGAGGCTAGGGTGATGGGATGTCCTGATTGTATCAGGACTGTCCCAATATTAGGGGCTGTGTCTTCTATAGGACCCTCTTCCCACCCCCACTCATAACCTATTCTGCCACCCTAATTATAATTTTGACAAATAGTGCTTATTTAAATTTTCACAGCTGTGGGAAGTTATGGGTGGTCAGGCAATAATCCTTTAGTGACAGATGTTGAGATTCAAAACATTAAATATTTGTAACTGTTAAACAAATGGTCAACATCACATGTCAAAATATACAAGGTAAATATTCTGTTTGCCAGAAGCTGGGAATGAGTGACAGGGGATGGATCACTTGATGATAACCTGTTCTGTTCAGTCCCTTTGGGGCATTTGCCACCGGCCACTGTCAGAGGACAGGATACTGGGCTTGATGGATCTTTGGTCTGACCCAGTACGGCTGCTCTTATGTTCTATCCTGAAATCCAAACTATGTTCCCAAACAGCATTTTTCTTACTTTTGTCTGTGATTTTCAATCAATAGGATTTTTTTTTTTTTTTTGTTTGGGAGTATTTGGGGAAAATCAACATTTACCTGTTTAGTTTTTTTTTTAATCCTTCCAAGCCTACACATGACCACCCACCCACCCAAACCCCCTGGGGAAAAGGGTAGTGACCTGTTCGCAGGAGGCTGGGAGACAAAGCAGGAGTTTGGGATATAAGGAGCCAGTTTGAACTGACAGAGGGACCTTCATTTTGACTCAAATAGACAGGACCCTTTGTACCATGGAAGGGGCGGAACTGCCAGGCTCGCCATAAGACTGATGGGGAGGGGAGGGGAGGGGAGGGGAGGGCGTTTCTCGGAAGCATTTAGATCCTTTTATTGTTTTATAGGTTCTCCGAGAGCCTTATCATCATTTACTAAACATACTCTGCTTTAGAAGAGCTGCTCGGTCATTACAACAACCACCGCTCATAGCCCTGGGAGAGAAACCAAGGCGCAGGGCGCTGGACATTCATCAGACCTACCAGGATAAGAGCAAGGGGCCTGCAAGCCTAAGCCCCTAGTCAGGAGGGAGAAGGGCATGGATCTCTGCTCACAGAGAGGTGATGGTTAGAGGTCTGGGACCCGAGAGGCATTCCTGGAGCAGACCACGGAGTGGGGGCAAAGCGGCAGCCAACGGACATGGGGATCTTACACCTGGTGCAGCATCTGGATCGGACCATGGTCAGAAGCAGGATTCTGTACTAGAGGGACGCTGGTGTGACCCAGTCTAGCAATTCCTATGTTGCTATTTCAGACGCGTGAGCACCAGTGAAGTAATGAGCTGGAGATTGCTACCCACTCTCAGGCTACGGGTAACCCCACTGCTCTGGTCTCCTGGGGTGGTGTGGGGGGAATGGACATGGACACAGAGACCCAATGGCACATGCACCAAGCACAGCTGGAGCGGGCAGCATTATTGCAATGGAAACTTCACACCCCTCTGTACACCTAGGACAGGGCAGTGAGTGTCGAGTGCGATGCCCCCTCCAGGACGGTGAAGGAGAAAAGGGGAAGAGCTGGAGAGCAAAGTCACTCCTTGTGCCCCCAGGATGGGGACAGAGCCAGGCTGGATAGCAAAGACCCAGGACACAGCAGGCAGCTGCAGGACAGCTGAGTTTCCTAGTTATCCCCGGAGCAGGGACAGTGCAGGCAGGTGGGCAGAAGAGAAGGGAGCGGATGAGGCAGCTCTGGGAGCATCGTACCTGCAGGGCACTTTCTGCAAAGACGATCTTCATGTTTGTAGAACTCAGAGTCCTCCGTGCTGCGACTCAAAACTACGGGGATCAACTGGGGCCCCTCTCGATCCTGGGCCAGCGAGACACTTGCTGATTTGGCTTCATGCTAAAAATAGATTTAAAGAACACAGAGAGGGTTGGTTGAGTTTGGGTGGCTAATTTGCTGAAGCGACAGCATCTGGCTGAAGACCAAACAGCTGGGAAGCATAGTGGGGCAGGCGGGAAAGAGCTGCATGGTGATCGAGACTGGGAGATACTCAAAGGAAAAAATAATGTGGACAAAGGACTGGGAGTAAGGACTCCTGGGTTCTAGTCCCAGCTCTGCCCTGGGCAGCCTTGGGCACTTCATTTCCCTCTCTAGGCTCATGTTTCCTTAGGGAACAACAAAGGCCCTCAACCCCCTGGAGAGGTTAATAAAGGTTTACTGGGATCCTCGGACGTAAGGGTCTACAGAAGGGTGCAGGATTATCAAGAAGATTTCCCTGTAACGGTTCTTTCCCACCTGTGTCTGGTGCTTGTAAACAAACGGTCAATTGTGGTGGGATTGAGGTGCTGGAGGAAGAAGGGGAGCACACGCAAAAGCAGTATTGCCCTCCCTCCCCCCCCAATATGGTAAAAGCTTGCCAGCTATGCCACAAGAAAAACACCAACCGCGTGCTCAGAGTGACTCAAGCTTCAGCCTCACAGTTTGCAAGGAGGCCAGAGCGCTCAATGAACAGCCTTGAACAGGAGGTAACCTTGTGTTATTCCCCTTTATCTGGTTTAGAAGATCAGGAAGTCCACGGCCTGTTTTTATCTGCTCTAGTCATTACTCATTCATACGAGGATGTTGCATCAGACCTCACTTTCTAGAGGTCAGATTAGAGTCATTGTGTGGACACACCCTCAATTTATCTTGGGCCAAAATACCAGCCCCACTCAACAGTGCAGCCAGCCCTGCTGCAGGACAACATTGTTGCACCTTTCCCCTGAGCATCTTTACAGAGACAGGCACCGTTATTTACCGCCACATGTACATATGGGGAAACCAAGGCACAGAGAAGTTACTCTATTGCTGAAGGTCACAAGTCAGGCATAGAATCCGGCTTTCCTCAACTTCCAGCCCTAAGCTTCCTGGGCAAGCCAGGTGGCCCAACAAATCTGGGGACAGCACCCTTGCTGTGGGAAGACAGGAATCCAAGAAGCTCCCAGAAGTTATGGGGACTCATCTTCTCTCAGCATACACCATGAGAAAAGCCTATTATAGGGGGTCTCCTCTGAGTGGCCTTTTTACCTGTTTCCATAACAAACTCCTAGTCTCTGCCACTTGCCTACCCATCCCCATCTATCCCTCCTCACTAGTTCCCATATTTATCCACACCTGGACAAAAGTAGCAGATTGCCATCTTCCTCAAACTCCTGTTCCACCCCCATACACACCCCTTACCAGGGAGGGAGGGAGAAAGGGAAGGGGCAAGAGATGGAGAAACAGACAATGGGATGTAGTGTCTCTACCCACTACGAATCAGCCTGGTACAACTGCAGAAGCAAGTAGGGGGTGAAGGAGAATGTGGTCATTCCCAAGCAGGATGAGCTGGGGGAACGTACAAAAGATGATCTCCTTAGATTCTCTTGCTGGAGGCACAGCTCAGATACCTCCACCTCCCCCACACTAAATTTATGAAGCGAACAGTGGAGAAAATCCCAGCAGCACTTTCTGCATTCCTCAGGCCTTCATCATCCCTCCACTGAACTAAGCTTCCACTCCCTTCCTCTCTTTATAACCCACAAAGAGAGGCCATTCTCTCTCCCACCCCAGTCTCTGGCACCACCTGTGCTAGCCCTTCCTCACTCATCCCAATCTTTCTAGGCCAGTCGGAAGCAAACATCTTTTTTTTGCAGAAAGGAAAGTTTCCTGAGTGAGCCAGAAGCAGCTTTAAAAACAAACAAAAAATCCCTGCAGGAAATGTGCATTTTGTTTCAAACCTCTTGACATTAAATAACTGCACAGATCCGAGCTGTGTAAACTTCCCCCAACCCTCTCAACACACAGACACTTTCCCCACCTAACTACTGGGGAGGGTGTGAGCTAGGAACTGGCTGCAGCTGGTTTCACGCAATAGTGCTCCCTGAACCTAGGATGACTCAGATCCGTAAACAACATTCTTCAGGCCAGCCCCCATTCCATAGAGAGCGCACACTCTTCGGCTTGTTCTTTGCGGCATCAGGGCTGCACCTTCTCCCCTGGCTGCTGATGGGTACTTGACTCTCTCGTTTTCTTCAGGCACACACAGATCTTTTGCTAGATGGACAGGAGTGAAATTCACCCCTGGTTTCCCCTCCCCATCATCCCAGCGCCACAGCCATCCCTTGGTTAACAGTATGATTGGGTCAAAGCTTGAGGTAGAGGAAACTCCAGAGCCCTGCAACAGAGGACGTTCCTTACCCTCAATTACTCCACTACAAATCCATCAACTCAAAGGCATCACATCCCAGCCATCTGTCGCAATACCACTGATGTTTTAGCTGCACTCCTCATCCCAACAAATCCCAAAGTTCTTCAAGAACATCACACACCTCTGCAACGAACTGAGCGATGCAGAACAACTCGACACAGTTTAGGGCAGGAGGTACCACATGGCACTGAAACTGTGGGGATGGGATATTGGGACAGAAGCAGGCCACAACTTCCTGAGCCGCGGGATCTTTGATGCTCACGCAGCGAGGACACGCATGACAAGAGCGCCAACCCCTAAAAAACCAATTTGTTCACCTTACCATCATATGCCACCCTACAGAACTCCCAGCCTCTGGCGAGTAACAGAGCCTGAGTCTCCCACATGGCTGCCTGCTAGTACGGAGTGGGTGAGGGGAAGTGTCTCTATACAGCTAGGGAGGCTACAAACCCCCTAACACGCTGGTATATAGATGTAACTAGGGGAGCACGCACCATCGTGTGTCGGCTGAGTTACTTCACCCATCAGGAGCTCCCCGCACTCTTCCATTCCTCCCACAAGCTCCCTGGGTGCCACCCACCCCCTCCAATGCAGGGACTCTGCAACTCCCCTCACCGGGGTTCCTATGTGCCCCCCCATGGCAGATGCTGTGTGCGCATGCCAGACTGCACCATGCCGACCCTCTGACTGGGGTCTGCAGCTTGAGTTGTGTCCACACTGCAAAATGATAGGGCTTGGACCCAAATCACAGTGAGACTTGGGATCAGACCCAGCCCCCCAGACGGGTCCTAGGTCCTGAGTGTTTGCTGACCCAAGTCTGGTACACATGTGCGTGCGTACGTGTACATGTACACACACACACACACACACACACACACACCCCTCCAAGCCCAGATTTACTGTGTAGTATAGACCTGTCCATCGTCTGTGGCAGAATCTGGAATGTAACCCTCGTCTCCCTAGTCCCAACCCTGTGTTTTAACCACAAGACCTTCCTTCTTCCCTAGCCCCTTCCCACCCAGCAGAGACACCAAGGACTGACTGGGTTGGTCCCTCCAGCTCAGAGTTAAGACACATTGGTGGGGTGAAGGTCACATGGCGATATCCCTCATCGCTGAGAAAACCTGTAACATCACTGTCCAGGAGCCTAATCCCTGTTCCACTGAAGTCAATGGGAATCCTTCCTCGGCCTTCAACTGAACTGGCTTAGCCTCAGAGGACTGTACAGCATTTCCGCTAACACGGACTTCACCCAAGCAGCATACTCAGGCCCAGATCTGGGCCGTCCTAGGCATACGTTTGCCAGCAAGAGTCCTCCACTGAGCTCACAAAGCTAAAACACATGAGGCACATGCCATAAAGCCAGGAAAGGCTTTTTGAGATGAAAACAGGAAACGTAAATCAGTCACCACTGAGGAGATTGATGTTCTTAAAGTTACTCACCCTAGTAATATTAATACGTAGCTGTCTGCAGGGGCTACCCCTCCCAGATTAGAGATATTTTTAAGAGGCAAGCCTGGAGAGTAGGGAGCATAATTCCCCCACTAGAAGACAGGCCTGGGCAGTTGTAGTCCATCATGCAGACTGCTATTTAGTGCAGTACGAGTCCCTTATAGCGTGAAATTCACCCCCCCCCCCGCCCCCCATGCACAGAGCCACAGCAAGGCCTGGACTCCACTTAAATGGTGCTGGCTGTCCACACAGAAGTGAATTTCACCAACAGGGACCTCTGATAGCTCCCAATACAGTTCAGGAGAATGCAAGTAACATTAGTACAAGTAGGATTTAAAAAGCCCCTCCTATGGCCCTGCTCAAACATGGATTGAAATAAAGCATGAAACAAGACAGTTTCAACATAGTTTGGATGGCCACATCAGTACATTTTTGCAGCATAGAAGGAAACTAGACACATTTTAAACATAACCCAGAACCACAGTACCTGTAGTACCCCATAAGCAATACGAGATAGAATAGATCTGTTTTCAGCCCTTAGATTATCGTTTGTGGCCAGCACAGTTCTAGTGTGACACACACACACACACACACACACACGCACCCCTCCTGCCAACAAAACCAAGTTTTGGAGCATAGTAGCCAGCCAAGAATCTACACCAGGCTTACAACATTTTGAAAAAAGCTTTGATGTCCATACCAGCAAAAAACGGTACTAACTCTACTGCATTTTGTAAGACACTTCTAAATTGACATAACACTTCATGACCCTTGCCCCAGAGATATTACAGTCTTCAGTTATTTTTAAAGTACCCAAAAGCATTTTAGGTGCTTCACAGAAACAAATGAAGCTGTGCACTCTGCCCAAAGTCCTTACAGGTGAAGACCCTGATTTGCAGACACTTGAACCACTCTAACTTTAATCGCAGGAGTAGCCCTAGTGAATGTAGTTCCCACATGGAGCTCAAGGAGGTCTAGTCACATGAGTAAAGTTAGAGGAGTTCAGACATGACTCAGCAATTATGAGGTAACAAGAGGAAGGAAAAGGGCGATGCTAACGTGTACGTGAGGCACGTTACTGCCTAACTGTTTCTTTCAGTATGCTGCTTGGGGTTTGTTTTTTCAAAAAAAAAGAAAAAAAGGTCACATCTGATCGCATCTCCGCCAGGTTACCAGAGGAAGGCTATAACCTGAGAGATGGGTTCATGCAAGTGTTTGACATACAGGGCAGAGGCACAGATGAGGGAGTGGGAGAAGCAACTACAGTTTATTATAAAGGCTGTCAATAGCAGACCAAAGGGAAATCAACTAGGGGAGGAACATGGAAAGAGACACGGTACGAGACTGCTGCTTTGAACACAGCGGTGGCTAGTCCGGCTTCAACCACAGCATGGACAGGCCAGTATCCAAAAAGCAACTGCACTTCCCGCAGCCAAACAGAACCGCAGATCATGGGTGAAATCCTGCCCCCACTGACGCCAATGACAAAACTCCAATTTTTTCCAGGAGTCTCCAAGCTATAGAGCAGAGGTGGGCAAACTACAGCCCATGGGCCACATCCGGCCTGTGGGACGGTCCTGCCCGGCCCTTGAGCTCCCGGCTGGGGAGGCTAGCCCCCAGCCCCTCCCCTGCTGTCCCCCCTTCCCCACAGCCTCAGCTCACCATGCCGCCAGTGCTCTGGGTAGCAAGCTCCTGCTGGGAAGCGCAGCAGGCTCTGGCTGGGTGGCATGGCTGCCAGTCCTAGTGCTCTGAGCAGCAATGGGGGGTGGGAGGGGGTGGAGGATAAGGGGCAGGAGGTCCCAGGGGGCAGGGAGCAGTTGGATGGGGCAGAGGTTTGGGGGGCACTCAGGGGACAAGGAGCAGGGGGGTTGGATGGGTCAGCGGTTCTGAGGGGGGCAGGGGCCAGGCTGTTTGGGGAGGCACAGCCTCCATACAGTTTCAGAACCCCCATGTGGCCCTCGGGCCACAAAGTTTGCCCAACGCTGCTCTAGACCATACACCTTACCAAAAATAGACTAGGGCGTTCACATCTTAAGAACCACGTCCCCCAACATCCAAACCTTCTTAGTTTCGAAAACAAAATGAGACAGTCCCTGGCGCCTCTGTAAGAGCAGCCGGATCGGGCCCCAAAAGTTACTAAACCCAAATGCTCAACTGGTAAGACACGTCCCAGGACACCAGAGCTCGCAAGTTCTCGGAGCGCCGCGGGCAGCAGCAGGTCCAAGCAGGAAACCTCCATGCAGGGAGCCTGCGCTCAGACTCCAGGAGAAGGGAACGTCCCCCCCGGCCTCTGCGGTGCAGGTAGGGTGACCAGATGTCCCGATTTTATAGGGACAGTCCTGATATTTGGGGCTTTTTCTTACATAGGCTCCTATTACCCCCCACCCCCTGTCCCGATTTTTCACACTTGCTGTCTAGTCACCCTAGGTGCGGTGGAGCCGGTCCTCTCTCCGGGCTGGGGAGCGAGTTGGGTGCCCCAGCCCGAGCGCAAAGCAAAAACCCAACGCTCTCCAGGTATTAGGCCAGGTCCACACGACAGACCTAAAGGGGCGTAACTACGTTGCTTTATATATATACGTCGCACCCCCCTAAGCAAGGCAGGGTCTCAGCCCCGGTGTAGACAGGGCTATCCCGGTCGGGGGGCTTCTCCCCTAGGGGCAGGGCGGTCTTCACTTACAGCAGCGCAGCCTTCAGCGCACAGACCTGTTCACAGCGGTTTGTTGTGATCAAATCCCTTCGCCCCCTCGCCCAGTTGCACACATACAAAAACGGCTTGAAAAGTGCCCAGGTGAAACCCCCGCCGCCCAGGTGTGCCGCCTCTCCCCCTTTCCCCGCTCGCTTGCTTATCCACGCGACTCCCAGCCCCAGCTCCGGCATAGCGAGGAAGGGCGCGCACAAGTCCGGACACGTTCCGCAGCGGCGGGGAGACCCAGGGACAGGAGCGCCGACCCCGGGCCAGCCTGCGCCCAGGTGAAGGGGCGCTCCGGGGCCTCCCGCCAAGGGGGCTCTGCCCCGGACTCCCCCCTTCCCTCGGGGCACCCGGCGCCGATCGGTGGCTCACCGCGAGCAGGCAGAGAAGCAGCAGCAGCAGCCCGGCACTCGTGTTGGCCAGCCCCGGGCTCATCCCGCCGGCAAGGAGCGGGGGATACCACCCCTAGCACTCCGCTATCCCGGGCAGGGCTCGCTTAGCTTGCGGCTCTACGCGTCTGTAGCGGGTGCCTCGGTCCCGGAGAGCTCCTGGGCGAACGCTCCGCACAGCTCCCTAGCCACTACTGAAGTGAGCAAACGCGGCACCAAGCAATTTAGAGGAGGAGCCTAGAGGCGTGGGAGGATCCAACCCGTCGGACCTGGAGATCGTGTTAGATCTGCCCTTATCTCTCTCTCTCTCTCCAAACCGCGTTACCTGCAGGGGCCTGGGCACGATGCGTCACTTAACTCCACTGCAAGGAAGGAGCCCAAATCCTGCAAACACTCGTGCATGTGTGTTACTTTACTACTCGTGTGCGAGTCTTGCCCCTGATTTGGAGAAGGTAACGTTTTGCATGTGCCTAGGGCCCCAGTCCGCCAAACAAGACCGTAAGAACGGCCCTGCTGAGTCCATCTAGCCTAGTATCCCCAGGGCTGGCCTTACCATGAGGTGAAGTGAGGCAGCCACCTCAGGTGCGGGGGGGGGGGGGGGGGGGCGACAATGACCACTAGGACCCAGAGTGTAGAAAATTGTGTCTGCTGCTGGTGCATATGTATTCTCTCTGCCCTAGCTGCACAGAAATGGAGGAGTGCTGTGCTAGAGGAAGGAGGGCTCAAGAGACCTTTCAAAGTTTTGGCCCAAGCGAGGGGGCATGGGGGCATCATTTGAGCTCCCCACCTCAGGTGCCAAAATGTTGTTGGCTGGCCCTGAGTATCCTGACTTCTGACAGTGGCCAATGCCAGGTACTTCAGAGGGAATAACTGAACAGGTCATCAGATGTTACCCAAATTCAATAAAACTGCTCTCTTCAGTAAACCTACTTGTGTGCTTAAGTTATAGAGGCTTTAGTTAAAAGTTTGATCTAGTTCTCTGTTCACTGCCTTAAAAAAAAACACAATAGCAAGAACAAAACAAGACAAATAATTCAATATAAAGTCAGAGTTCTCAGTTCCAAGTGAAGTCAGGAGGAAATTCCAAAAGTTAAAGTATCCAATTCTGATCTCACACGTGTTTAATGACTGAATCCATGTGATGCCTGATTTACACCAATCTGAGGGAGCGAATGAGCAAGCCTAAAGTTACTTACCTTATTGCTAACTCTGCAAAAGTGCAAATTAAGTCCCAAGATGTCATTGCTGCTGTTATTGAAACACATGCAGCCAGGCTGAGCAAGTGCTGTGGAGGAAACCAATTTCCTGCTTTCTAATGCCCAGTTTCTCATCTTCAGTGTTGCATTAAAGGGGGGAGAACATGTTGTTCTTCTTTACCTTTAATCCTGTTGTTTAGAACTCTGACTGGCAGCTGCTGGGGACATTGGGGTGTGGGTGTATTATATGAAGGGTAAACTGAGAAGAAATGGTATTATGCTTCTTTACAAATTGCTTTTTTGTTGTTTGCCTATATTAGATTGTCTTTCTTGTCTTTTGGGCTCGGATCCTGCTAATGCTTACACGCATGCTTAACTTAACTTTAGCCCCAGGGACTAGTCATGGTAGTAAAGTTAGGTAAATGTTTGCAAGATCAGGCCTTACGCTGGAAGTACCCACACAGGGACTGTCTCTGGTGCATTCGTAAAGCTATATGGGCATGTCCCTGTTCTCCATAAACAATCATATGAATGTCTTCATTGAGTGCCAAACACATACACTGCATTTTACAAACACATCAGAGGTGGTTTGATGTTGGTATTAATTCCTGTCCTTGGATGATAATAAGATCAGAAAAATATGCGTAAAAGAATAAGAAACAAAGACTCAAAAGACGATAAGAACCTGATTTTCAGCCGTGTTGAGCCCCGTCATCTGAATTTGTGGATACACGACACCTGTGAAAATCAAGCCCCAGAGGAGTCTTCAGCTTGGATTTAAAAACAGAAGAACAGAATGAGTCTAGGGCCACTCTTATGATGACTAGTAAAATAGGAATGATTTGAAGAGGCTGTGACAGACTGTATCCCTATGTCCCCCCTTTTTACAAAGCTATAATGGATTTTGTACGAAGTATATGGGAGGTATTATTTGAAAACTCATAATTTGCTGATCATTATTGTCCTGGTAAAATATGTTTGTGGCAACATTCTATGTAAAGTTATAAATTCTACTGTATGATATTACTAAAACATAGAGACCATCTCTTTACTACCACTTATGTCAGCTAAACTTATATTGCTCAGGGGTGTGAAAAACACACACGCTGAGCAACATAGTTTTCACCAGCATAAGTGGGAGAGTGCACAGCTGCTCATTGGGGGTGGTTTAATTATGTCGAGAGATCTTACAGCAGTACAGCTATGTCGCTATAAGGTCTCTAGTGTCGACATCGCCTAAATCTGGGGAAACAGCTACAAACCAGTACTCGGAGACATAAGGCAAACTGATGTGTCAGTCAGGTGTCAACAAAATCAAATGGATTATCACCTGGGTATCATGACTATCACCAGGTATCAGCTAAGTTTTCCCCATCTCCACAGACTGGCTGCCTCCTGAACCTCAGTGGGAAATCATTTTCAAAGAAAAGGTGAAAGGAGAAGAGAGGTCCCAAAGTATTTCTCCCTTCATCTCTACTCATGATATTAACAACAGCTGAAGGACAAGGAAATTAACAGTGAACTAGGTAATAGATCCTGGCTGAAAGGATTCTATCCAGTAAGACTGCTAAAGCACATGGTGAGAAAAACCTTTCCTTTGACTTCAATTAGCTTGTTAAGTTAGGTATTAGATGCATTTTACCTTTTATTTATTTTGTAACAAAATCTAATGTGGCATAAAAGTCAGAGTTGAAGTGATTACAAGTATCTTTCTGTAATTAATAAGCTAGTTTTATTGTTTATCTAAACCAGTGTGTGTTTGGATTGAAGTGTTTGGGGAACTCCATTGGCGATAATAAGGTTTATGCTGATCATTTTCTATTAATGAAGTGATGGACTCTATATGAGCTTGTATTGTCCAGGAGAGCACTGGGCAATACAAGACACACATTTCTGGGGGGAAAGTCTGAGATTTGGAGTTGGCTGGTGTTTCCCACAGTGTAATTCATGGGTGGTTGGCTGCCTGGCTCTAGCATTCATACACTATAGCTGGGGGCGATTTACCTGCTGGAGGCTGTGTGTGGGCAGACCAAGAGTGGTAACTCTCACAGCACAGCAATGTAAAAGGCACCCCAAGTTGGGGAACTGAGCAGACACAGCTGTCAATCAGTCTAGATTGTATCCTGGGGAATGTCATGGAAGCCCAAAGCTGGAAGCTATTCCTTCAACCTGTATCGTTTGTACAGGCTTATATGTATTTGTTTTCCAGGAGAAGTTTAAGATGTTTTGACCTACAGGGCCGGTTCAGCTGAAGCTGCTTAGAGCTGGTCAAAAGATATGTAAATGTTGTCATGAAAAATGTCAATGTTGTTCCCATTTCTCAGGGTTGGAAATTGACCCACTTTTTTCCCCAAAATATTTTGTGACATATTTTAATCAAAATGTGTATGTAATAAATTTTGACTCCCCCCCCCCCCCCCCCCCCCCGTGTTTTGTTGTTCCTGAAATTTTTCACTTTTGTAAACTGTCATTTTTTTATTGGGGAGGAGGGAATTCTGCTCTAAAAAATTCAATAAACTGGGCTAGTATTGCTAAACATGCAGCAATACCAGGTCATAGCAGCTGCCACTAATGCTAGTGTTGTATTTTTTGGTTACACTCAACTGTTCTGAGCGTGGCTGTGGGCAGTTGACTCAGCTTTGTGAGGATAATAGCGTTTACTCTAATATTAAAACCCGTGGAAGTGAATTTGGAATCATGCCCTCAGTAATTTACATCGCTGTGAAGTGGGTGTGAAATGCTATCATATCAGAATAGTGTATGCAGCAGTGTCCAATATGTTCGCCACTAGCCACATGTGGCGAATAGGCTATTGAATTGTGGCTAATGCGTGAGCCGTGCGTTGGTGTATTGAAGACAGCAGTACTGGAGGACAGGCTGTGTGCTTTGATATACAGCTTGTTAATGTGGCTAGGATATAGTAATTTTGTGGTAGTAGTAATTTATTAATATTTTTTTTGTAATATCTACTTATTTTTGATATTTGAAATGCTGTTTGTAGTATGTTTTTTTAATCCTTTTTTATAATGTGGCGAATAAGAAAAATTCAAAACTACAAGTGTGGTTAGCATCAAATTTTGATTGGACACCTCTGGTGTAAAGCCTGCACATGGTGCAAAGTAACCCTGAAGGTGTTATATGTCTGTTCACAGAATGCACAGCCCTGCTCTTTTCTACAGGATTCAGTTCATTCCAGCTCTGGACTCAAGTGGGGATTTTCACTGAGGTTTTCTAGGGACTTTTTTATTTTTAAACTTGAATTTTCTCCCATTGCGCAATTAGCTCGTTTCCCAGACACCGCTTTATAGAAACTGTACACGTGAAGGCAAACCTGTCTCTCTGAAACAGGGCCTCTTGACTTACAAGCTGTAATCTGCTGATCTCTCTACTGCTACATCGCCGACGAGCTTCAGGACCCAGCAAATTCTGATTTGTGCCAGATCTATTCTGTCGCCCAGAGCTTTGGAAATGCAACCTAACCTCTCTGTTGAATGGTATGATTTCACCTCTAGCTGCGTCTCAGAGCGTCCCCTAACCCGTGAATCATGAGTGGTTTGGCAAGGATTCAGAACATCCTGCCGGCTGATGATGCAGTGTCTGACTCAGAGGTGTTGAAATAACCACTCCTTTAGTTTTTATAAATGACGAGGCTATGTTAGTGTAGAGTATGGGGGATAGAATAGTATCCGCAACAGGAGAGCTACCTCGAAAAAGAGATGATGGCTCTGGCTAGCAAACGAGGGGCCCGCTTATGCCAAGGTCCCCAGGTCTCTATTGAACACTGGCAAATACATAACTGAAATCAGTCTGGCTCACCTGTGTGTTCGTAGTGTTAAAATAGGTATTAGAATTATAAGAATGTGTCTAGACTTTATGGAATGCTTGTTTGTTGCTGCCTGCATTGATATCATAACATTTGTACCTCATATTATGATAATATTTGAGTGTTTCCATTGTAAGCCTCTGTAGCTGTATACATAAATCACCAGCCAGGAAGGAAACATTAACAGTATGAAATGCTGATCTCCAGCAGAAGATGTTATGTCCTGCCTGATAAGGGGAAGGCCTATCAACACCAAACAGACTAGAGAACATTTAAGAGGACAAGACTTTGTTTACTCGCTCGCCTTCTCCTCGCCCCATGAAGATGAGTTTTGCAAGTGAATTCTTCCCATCAGCTGAGTTTGCAGCTCAAAGGAGAATGGGTGAGGGAATAAAACCCCCTAACAAGGAGGAACTGGATCTCTATTCTGCTTGGGCTCTGAAGGGCAAGGATTACTAAGCATAAGCAAAAGATCCCCAGTGCTTGGCCTGGGTTAGCCCTAAAGGACATATAAAGCTTGCTTATTATAGAAGCTTCTATTACCTTTTGAAACTTAAGACTGTAACTTATTTGTGTATATAAGTTTACCACAGGCTGGGAGTGGGCAGCCGGGGATGGATCATTGGTGATTACCTGTTCTGTTCATTCCCTCTGGGGCACCTGGCATTGGCTGCTGTCGGAAGACAGGACACTGGGCTAGATGGACATTTGGTCTGACCCAGTCTGGTCGTTCTTATGTTCTTACCTGTTTAAACCTTGTAAATAACTCTCATTTCTTTTTCCTATTGATAAATCTGTATATAGCTTATTATAGGATTAGCTACAAGGATTGTCTTTGGTGGGATATCTAAGGCGCAATTGACCTGGGGTAAGTGACTGGCCCTTGGGGATTGAGAGTAACCTGAATATTGCTGTGATTCATGGTATAAGAGCCCGTCTATCACAAAGGTAGGCTCGCCTAGGTGACAAGATGGATCCCGATCCAGGGACTGTCTGTGGCTCCATGTTAAGGCTGTTAGAGTGCCTGAGCAGTTTACACGTGGTGATTGGTTGGTGCAGTCTAAGTACAGACATCACAGCCAATTTGGAGTTTGTGACCTGGTTCTTAACAGACTGCCCTGAGGTTGGTACTTATGCTCTTGAATCACTGCCGGACAGCTTGGCAGTGGCAACCCTGTTGCACAAATCAGATGGGCCCATTCACATAGGCAGCCCACACTTCTGTGAGCAGTGTAAATGAAATCAGTTTGCCCAGGCTCATGAGGAAGAGGCTCAATCTCCTTCCTTTTTTTAATTAAAAACATCTGTTTGTGTGTCTTGGCTGCAGCTAGCTACAACTCAATCATTTCAGGGCCTTAGAGCAACTGCAGGAGTTGCTGGCCCCTCGCAAACAATGACATTTGAGTGTCACTGTATATGGCACGTCCAACGGTAATACTTTGCCTTTCTATAGAGCGCCTTTCTTCCGAGGATCCCAGAGTGCTTACCACACATGCATGAAGCCTTGCCGTGCCCCCAGGAAGAAGATAATATTTCTGTGTGACAGATGGGAAAACTGAAGCACAAACTGGGGAAATACTTTGCCCAAGATTTCATGCGGAGTGTGTGGCAGCACTTGACTTGATTTCCAGTTTAATTAATAACCTGCACTGTTCCCTAGGCTGCACCGTGGCAATGTGGCATATAGTGAGAAAGGCAGCATGGTCTGATGACACGCGTACAACCTTTTATCTGTCCACTTAGACAGATAGTTTCCTTGGGCTCTCCCTGTCGGTCTCCATCTGTTGTCTCTTGATTTAGACTATAGGCTCTTTGGGGCAAGAACCGTTATTTTGTTCTGTGTTTGTATAGCAGCCAGTACAATGGGGACCTGGTCCATGACAGTGAATCCTAGACACTACTTTAATAATAATTAATATTTAATAAGAACCCTGGGCAGCAGGAAGTCCTGAATCCTGCCTCTCGTTCCACCAGTCACTTGGTGTGGAATCGGGATGCCTGTCTCAGTCCCCTCTCTGTGAAATGGGGATAATATTTACCTATCCACCACACTGGGTGAAGCAAATGGATAATGTTTGTGCAGAGCTTTGAACACAAATAAGCGTTCTGTATATGGGTATTTAACCTGAAGAGTAGTTATGAGTGGTTAACACCTCCCAACCCCCACAGAAGTGTTCACTCTACATGGGATCCACAAAGGTCTGAAGGGCTGACTCATGATTCACTCCACCAGGCAGAAATGTCCACCTGCACAACCTGCTTTGCCATAGGCAAACATTGCATTTCTATCAACCCATCACTGAAAATGACATTGTTGCCATTTAAGGCTCTAACTCCAGGGCAGGCGTTTGCCTCATAGATGACGGAGGATGTCTGTGTGTGTTTATCTTTCACAGACACGCTGGATTCACGCCTCCTGCCCCTGCTACACACAGTCCTTATCACCCAGCAAAGGGCCTCTCTCAGCCTGGTATAAATCATGAGTAACTCAGTGGACGCTACCGAGGGTACACTGGTGTAAAACTGGCGCTAGTGAGAGGAGAATCAGGCCCTCGATGAGTCACCAAGGTCAGTTGAAAAGGGGTTGGGAACTGGAGCTGGTTTTGGATCCCAAATCCCCATGCCACCTCCCAGTCTCTCTACCTCTGATTCAAAACAAAATTGTTTGCAAAAACTAATTTTCCAGCGCTCTAACAGTCGCTTGAAACAGGACCACTGGGACAAACAGACCGGGGATCCAATATTCTGCCTCCAACAGTGACCAAGACCAGGGGCTCCCAAGGAAGGTGTAAAATGCCTATAATGGATGAATACATAATAACCTGCCCATAGGGGAAGTTTCTTCTTCACCTTGCACAGTTAATGGTTAACCTTGCACAATGGTGTCTTATGCCCTGAAGCTGAAGGGAGTTTATTGCCCAGATCCGCCTAAGTATTTAGGCACCGAACTCCCGTGGGCACCTAAAAACTTTTGAGGATCTGGCTCCATATCCCTTAGACATTTTTGTCCTGTTCAACATAACTGTGAACCTAACAGACTGTTGCTTATGTCCATTTATTTAAGGAGTGCATGAAGCATGAGGATATTTGAATGCTGACCTCCCCTCCCTTTTTTTTTTTACCAGGCTTATTGTTTAACTGCAATGTTCGTTGGCATGCATATGTTTTGAATTCTAATATTAAGTTGCACTCTCGGCCTGTCGGCACTTTTGTCTGTTCAATTACAAAGGGGAGTTGAGATCAAGTGACCGTCTTGAACTTCCCCTTCAGGGTAATCAAATAATATTCTCATGAATGGAAGGCTCATTCCTCATGGTCTGAGGTTAAGACATTGGGCTGAGGCTCCTGAGAACGGAGTTTAATTCCCAGGTGTACCAGGGTATAACCCTGGACAAGTCACTTTGGGACAGATTTTTAAACGTATTCGGGCTCAGCATTGTAACACCCATGTCTCATGTCAAAAAGTGATTTAGGCACTTAAGAGCAAAAATTCCATCACTTTTGAACATGAGGCTTAGGCTCCTAAATCAGTTAGGCTGAGTGCACCGACACCTGAATACCTATAAAAATTTGGGCCTTAACCTCTCTGTACCTTAGGGCCCCATCCGTTGCATGAAGATGTTAATTTTTTTTTCTCCCACTCTTTGGCTGGTCTTGTCTATTTAGCTCAGAAGGTCTTTGGGGTGGGTACTGTCTCTTATTGCCTAACACAATAGGTGCCCAGTCTCACTTTGGACCTCCAGGTGCTATTGTGACACATGTATGGTGTGAGGGGGCCTTTTCTGCTCTCCCCATTGTTCTCATTATCTCTCTTTTGGACATTACAAAAGCCACGAGAAAAATTATGTGCATGTATTATGAATACTACAAATAATACCTTGCACTTTTGTATTGCCTTATCCCGAGGATCTCAAAGCACTGGGTTATTGTATCAAGTCAATGGGAATTTGTTTGTTGAGGTTTTCTTTTAGATCAAAGCTCCTTTAGCAGCTTAGTAGTTCATGGGCCTGCAGAGAAAGGGTTAAGAAGTTGGCTTCTTGTGTGGCCCGATTCTGATCCCACTGAATTCAATGAGAAAACTACCTTTGTCTTCAATGGAAGCTGGCTCGAGCCCTTGCTCAGCTCCAGTTACCCCAGCGGAAGTGGCTTTCAGTATGTCTACAGTGCAAAGGAAAACCTGTGGCACAGAGTCTCAGAGCCCGGGTCAATTGACTCAGGCTTGCGGAGCTAAAAAGAGCAGTGTAGACGTTCCTGCTGGAGCCCTGGCTTTCAGACCCTCCCCACATGCCGGGGTTCAGAGCCCAGGCAGGAATATCTACACTGCTATTTTTAGCCCCAGGCTCTGAGACTAGGCTCTTTGCAGTGCAGACATCTCCTCAGTGGACTATGGAAAAACCCTAGAATCAGAGGTTCGAATCCTGGCAGGTTAAGAGACTATTGTTCCCAGGTACATAAACTGAGTTCCAGGCGGGTCTTTTGAATGCAGCTTTCAAACATGTAGTCATGTGAGGGCAGATCCCATGGCATGCCTTGTAAAATGCAAGGTTTATTAGTTTGATCTTGAGCAAAAAGTCCCGCTCCCTTTAGGAACCTTGCTTTTGCCCTCTCCAAATGTAGCTTGGCTTCAGTGTTGCTGCTTGCATAGGAATTTGTGGATCCTTTGGTGTGACTGACTGTGTGTGTGTAAGATGTTGTGTTCCAGCAGTTATAGGGTTAAAGCCAAAACCTCCTGTCTCCTTGAGTTAAGGAGGCTGTTTTTGCTTGAGAAAGGAGAAGCCCTGCCCTGCTGAGTCATCTCCTGGGCTGACATAATTATCAAAGAATGCACACATGGACTTTGCCCTAAACCAGTGGCTCTCAAACTTTTCCTGTTGGTGACCCCTTCCAGACAGCAAGCCTGAGTGTGAACCCCCACCCCCATTTATAAATTAAGAGCACTTTTTTATATTTAATGCTCTTTTAAATGCCAAATGTATAGCCCTCTTGTTTAAAATGAATGGACCTTTTCTCACCACTTTTAAATTAAGACTAACACATTTTATTGAATTATTGTTAGAATCATAGAATCTCAGGGTTGGAAGGGACCTTAGGAGGTCATCTAGTCCAACCCCCTGCTCAAAGCAGGACCAATCCCCAATTTTTGCCCCAGATCCCTAAATGGCCCCCTCAAGGATTGAGCTCACAACCCTGGGTTTAGCAGGCCAATGCTCAAACTACTGAGCTATCCCTCCCCCTCTGTTAGAAGCAGAAAAGCTAGTTACTGTTTAATCCTGGGGGGAGGTGGCCGCATAATGAAACTGTCAATATCATTTTCACAGCAGACTTAGCGCCCCATGGTCACCCTTACTTCTGCACTGCTTCTGGCAGCAGGTGCTGGCTTCAAAGCGGAGTGGTGGGAGAGCAGCAGCCGCTGGCCGGGCACCCAGGTCTGAAGGCAGTGTTGTCGCCAGCAGCAGCACAGAATTGCAGAAGGGTGGCAATGCCATATCATGCCACCCTTACTTCTGTGTAACATTTGACCTTTGCACTGGGAGAGGTGGTTATGGGGGGGGCACTAAGGCAAAATTTGGGGTGGTTATGGCTCCCGCAACCCTCCCAGTACTGCCCGGTCTGTGTGTCTGACTGTTAAATTTACTTTTTTTTTTTTTGGTGTGCCAATCTCAGCGTTCTGATTGGTCTGCAGTTTAATGCAGCTCTTCTGCTGCTTAACAATCAAGCCCTCTAATGTAGTCTCAGTCCCACCTTTTTAGTCTCAAGGCAACAAACCTGAGCACATGATACTACAATCCCCGCAGTCCAATTTCCTTAAAGTGGTGATAATACAAATATATATTTTGTTTAGGAGCAATGATCATTGCTTTATATGTTTACAATACTTTCTGAAGTACATACACTACACTGACATGGAAAGGTATGTGTAGTTTTCTAAAACACTAGATTTACATTACATATTTTATAGCAGTTGCTCTCTGTTTTGTGCATGTATTTTTTGATCCTCACGTAATAACTTCATGACCCCTTGAGGGGGTTACACCCCCTGGATTGAGAGCCCCTGCCCTAAACCCTTGCTTCCTGCCTCCCTCACCCCAACATATCAGTCTCCGCCTCCTTTCCCTGATCAGACTGTATTAGAAAATCCCCTGAATATTCTTGGAGAATTTTTTTAATCAACAATGTCGATATCCTTGCTTTGCTAAGACAACCAGGATCCTGCATCAATGAGTAACCTGCTACAACGACTTATAAGAAGGGCCATATTAGGTCAGACCAATAGTCCATCTAGCCCAGTATCCTTTCTTCTGACAGTGACTGATGCCAGATGCTTCAGAGGGAGTAGAGAAGACAGTGCATGCAGAACAACCCAGTGACAAACCAGGGTGCAGTAAACCACCTTCCTGAGCACCCTGCAATAATAAAGCAGAAATTGCAGTCCAAGGATTGACAGGCAACCCTACAACAACAAACCAGCATGCACGGCCAGCTCTCGAGAGTAGACTCCCAATAATAGCTCTGTGCATACAGCTCAGCTGTCTTGAGCAATTCACCAATAACAAACCAAGGGCCAGATCCCATAATTGGATCTGCCTGGATACATCCCAGCACTTGCATAGAGCCTCACTGACTTCAATCAGGTTCCATTCAGGCACAGGGGTCCGCTCATATAGATACGCTTGTGGTTGCAAGGTGTGAAGCTTATAATTGCCACAATAAACCAGCTCCCAGTGAGTTTCCAGGGGAAAAAAAGAGATAAATAATAGTATAATGGCACAAATATGGTACTGGTCCCTGGCACACTGGAAAAAAGAAATTGCAGGTCCGCCACATCAGATAGTTTGAGAAGCACTGAAGTGGTTAAGACACTGATTAGGGTCTCAGGAGATCTGAGTTCAGTTCCTACCTTTGCCACTAAACCACTGGGTGACTTTGAGCAAATTGCATTGTGCCTGTATTTCCCCTAGTCTGTCTCATCTATTTAGATGGTAAGCTCTTCTAGGCAGTGACTGTCTCACTGTGTGTTTATACAGCACCTAGCGCAATGGGGCACCGGTCTTGCCTTGCTGTGTGCTGCTGTGATATGAATAAATAAGAACTCACACATAACTTTAAGAACAGGAATGGTCTCATTGAAGCCAAGTGGGGCAAATCAGTGACTCTCTTACAGGCTAGAAATCTCAAATATGGAGCGGCACAAAACTTCTAGAATTCACCTAGTCATCTTGCCGACAGCACTGCTGAGCACAATGGAACCCAGGTTAGATGGGAGGGGTGCAGAGGTGGAGTCAGTGTGCCATGAGCTGGGTGGAGTGGGGTGGGGTGGTTGTTTTTTTACTTTCTGAGATCTTTGCCAGGTTCTTTTTATGTCCTCAGTTTAAATCGTTTTATGGTCTTGTAAAATCCAAACAACCACAGAGAAAAGCAAATTAACTCACACCTATAAAAGAATTTCTGTTCCTCTTGCTTATGATATCTCTGTAACCACAAAACTGTATGCAACCAGTGAATGTGACCCAGATTGCGTATTCAGTACAAATTGGCAACTACATCAGAACATGTCTGCCGCTATGACTGGCCAGAAAATGAGAATTCCATTTTCAAAAAAAGTTGTGGTTTTGCTATTTGTTGCCCTTCTGCTGTGAAGCAAAACCAAGAGCTACTGAAATCTTTAATGCAGAGAGAGAGAGAGAGAGAGACTGCGGAGTGGTGCTTAGGGTATTCACCTGGGATGTAGGAAACCCACATTCAAGTCCCTTTTCTGAATTAGGCAGAGTCCCATAAATGCCCCCAATCACCTGGCTATTCTGGGGTGGGTCTGTCTCTGTGGCCAGAAATTTCACACCCATGAAACCTTCCTCCTCAAAATTGATATATTGTCCCTAAAAGCGTCTGTTTCTACAAATCAGCATTTTCTGACACTGTTTTATCAAAAAAATCCTGATCAGCTCTAGGTACAACCTAGTTGTCTCCTAGTCCAGTTCTAGTTGATATATTACTTTGTAATGTAACCCAGGCGAATGCTTTATTCTGCCCAGTCTATGACACGCCGATAAGGTCCAATTGACATTACACACTGGAGCCATGTACGTCCCCTGGCTGGTTTACAATGGGCTAGCCGGGTGGTGACCAAGGAAATTGCTTATTATGCAATAACATGCTCACTTTACTTATCCTCCTCCATTCTTTCTCTCGTATTGTGTCTTTTCATAGCCTATATTGCTAGCTCTTTGGGGCAGGCAGTTTTTTACTCTGTGCGTGTGTGTGCACACAATGCCTAGCACAATGATCAGGTTCTCTAGGAACTACTGCAACACAAATAAAAACAATAACTAGCTCTCCTGGCAAGGTTGTTCTTGTAGAGCAGACAGAACCTGAAGACAGCAGCTTTGAGGCAAGCAGTTTGTGTTTCCTGATCATTTTGCTTCCCTCTGTTCTCTTTTCTTACTGGGTTCTGGTTTGCTGGATGGTCTGTGTTGGGGCTTGGGGGACTGACTGTGACTCACAGGGTTAGTAATAGGCCATGATGCTATTTATGTCTAGGCCGCCAGTTTAAATCCAGCCCATGTTGATAGTGACTTGAAGTTGTTACCACCTGAGGGCATGACAGCTTTGGAGATGCTTCTCCAGAGAACAGGTTTAGTCCAACCTTCAACAGTGCATGTTTCTACCACATTACACCCGAACCCTGTTCTGGAAGGACTACCTTTAGGGGGCATTGTGTGAAATGCTGGCGAATCTCAGACCAGTTCCTTGTATCTCTGTCACATTAATCATGTCTGCAACTGGTGCAGAGAGGCCAAGAAGGACAGAATGAACCATAGAGACAGAACTCTCCAGGTACCCCTAAAGGTGGTTGTGAAATACCAGGGTGCAATCCAGACCAGTGAGGGGCTATGTCACCCTTACCATGCAACCTGAGGTGCCTTATAATGCCTTGATGAAGTAGCTCCCACCTGGGGCATTCACAAACAGCCTTCCAGCATTCAAGTCACACCCTGAGTGTCTGTGTAAAGCTATAGCCCTGGTCCAGCAGCTGTGACCCTAGCAGCCTGTCAGCAAACATCAGCCACCACTCTGGCTTTTACCAGCCTGGGTTAGTATTTGCAGAGTAACCCCAATGCACTCCCAGGCCTAGATCTCCCCCACCCTCCAAATGTACGTGTTATACTGCCCAGATCTCTCCTGGACCGTCCAAATTATTCCTTTAAGGGATACACAACAACTTGCTACCTTAAATGGATTTACCCAGACACTACAAATTCAACACACTGGATTAGATAAAACAAGTTTATTAACTACAAAGAGAGAGATTTTAAGTGAGTACGAGTGATGAGGCATAAGATTCAGAAATGGTTACAAGAAAAATAAGGATAAAAAGCTTTCTAGTGCCTATCTTAACAAACTATATTAGATTCAAGCAAAGTGTCTCTACACATGCTTCCAGCAGTATTACTGACCAACCTCTTGGTCAGGACCTCTCCCCCAAGTCCAACGTCTGCTTCTTTTGTCTTCTCAGGTGCAAAGGGTGAGGTGGATAGCGAGACAGAGAGGGGTCCCTTGGGGTGTTTGCCACTCCTTTTTATAATTTCAGTTCCCCTTTGGAAAGCATTTCCAGCCGAGAATCAGGACACAGAGTCCGTGAAAGGATGTTCCCTGCTGATTTTTTTTTCACCTGTGTGAGCTTTCTTTGTTTTCTCCCTTCCCCCTTTCTGCTTTATGACTCTGTTTACTGCTTAAATGCAAATTAAGATGAGTATACACTCCTTTGTTCAAGACAGGTCTGTCTGACCAATTTGGTGCAACTTGAGTCTGAACATATATTTTTAACATTGTACAGGGGAAAATGTATAACTTTACACATAATGCTACTACACACATTTTTACCATGATCTTACTGATCAGCTAGTTACGAGTTTTCAAATGATACCTCGCCAGGCATACCTTGTACCAAGATTATTACAACAGTGGCTAGGGTATGAGTACAGGGGTGCATTCTGGCACAGCGGTCCCTCCAGATCAGGACTGAGGTACACTGCACTGGAAACATGCCCTGCTTCAGTTTGTGCTATGCCTGTTCCGTGAGGAAGCAGAGGACTTCAGACTGCAAAGCTGTCAAGCTGCCACCTCTCAGCAGTATAACATTTTCTGAAAATAAATGAGCGGGGCTTTAGTTTGTGACGCAAAAAACCTCTGCTTTGGCTGCAGGGTCTGGGTGGATAAGGAAGGTCTTTCCAAGCAGCTTCGCTTCCTTTGGATGATCCCCAAGGTTGTGGGGGTCAGGGTCACTTAGTATAATGCCTTTTGGATCTCTGTGCTACCAGGTGACACAGGGCTTCCTGCTCTGGAAGCATCCAGACAACTTAGAATCAGGACTCCGGGGACCACCTGCTAGGTTTTTTCCCAGAAGACTATCTTTCCATCCATCATAGGGCTATTGTTTTAAGAAACTGCTGTTCGTGCTCTGGTAGATGGTTTCCTTTGATTGGAACCACAGGACTCTCACAAGGTTTCCGCTGAAATTTCCATCTGGAGAAGAAATTTCTCAGCTCTGACAAGCACATTGGGAAGAAAAAAGGGCCACATTTTCTAGTGACATAACTCCATTGACTTCAGTGGAGTGGCACCAGCAGATAATTTGGTCCAGGATGGCCTCAGACCCCCTGCACGCTTTATGCAGAAATCTGAGATGATCAGGCCCTGTAGTGAGTACGGGGTGGATAAGGACTATTAAAGGAAATGTTTCTCAAAAGGAAATCCATGTGGAACTTTCACTCCTTTCTCACAAGCCAGTCCTAAGGACTCTCTGGTGCACGAGGGCAAAAAAGGGAAGCCAAGCACAAGTCAAGCAAAACCTTGCATGAGAAAAAGAGAAATATAGCAATTCATACTTCTGCCCAGCCCACACACTTCATTCAGTTCCCTGCTCCAGCCATGTGCTTTAGAAGGGAGAGGAACAAACTAGTGGAGAACACTCTTGAGGAGGTGCAGGAGAAGCTAGTGGGGTGACAGTGACTTCTGTAGAAATTGGCTGGGGAGTAAGAGATATGTACCAAATGTGGAAGAGATTTACCTCTATGGGACAAACTAAATGGAGCTAGAAAGTCTAGTTATGTACATTTGTACATAAGACATACTATGCTTATAGTGGCACTAAGTTCCCACTGACCAGTGAGACGAAACAAACTGTTGTAGTGAACACCTGCTTCTGAAAGGAAATAACAGCGTTGATGCAAAGAGCCTTTTGTGCACAGTAAATGTTTGGCTACTTCAGTGCTGTCTGTTTAGATATCACTTTGATAGGTGCCTTAGAAATATGATAGATTAGACACATAGAGCAGCAGTTGCAACTTCCCCAATCAAGTTGAGCTGAGCTTTCTGCTTAAGAGAGAATTTTTCATAGACCTGTAAAATGCACATGCATAGGTAGATTGTCTTGAAAATTGCTGTTTCATACAGCTAGCTTGCAGTGTTTCCTTAAACTGGATACTTTTAAAATTAAGACACCTTCAGCGTCTGCCATAGATTATGATTGACCTTAGATTGTATATTTATTGATCTACATTTTTTCGTCATGAGACATACCTAGTCTTCAATCAATGGCTCAATTGTATAACATTGTTTTATTATACGAGCACAAAATACAGAAGGCTTTATTTAGTTTTTCACCATGACAACGATGATGTTGCTTTTTGATGTGAAGACTTGGTGACTTGGTGTAACGCTGCTGCATTCTAGCCTACGAACAATTTGATCGGACTTAGTGAGTTGACTTTGCAGCGAGATCAGACAGTGACCTGATGCAATGACATTGCCGCTCAGTGGGGTGATCTTGCATTGCACAACACCATGACCGTTTGGTTAAAGTGATACTTTTTAGTACAATGTGATGGGGCCTTTCCCTTTTGCGATGAAGTTTCAATGTGACAAGATGACATTTTGATCCTAGAAGCGACAAAGGGTCCTGTGGCACCTTATAGACTAACAGAGGTATTGGAGCATAAGCTTTCGTGGGTGAATACCCACTTCTTCGGATGCAAGCAGTGGAAATGTCCCCCTGGACATTTCCATCCGAAGAAGTGGGTATTCACCCACGAAAGCTTATGCTCCAATACCTCTGTTAGTCTATAAGGTGCCACAGGACCCTTTGTCGCTTCTACAAATCCAGACTAACACGGCTACCCCTCTGATTTTGATCCTACATGGTGATGTTTGGCACACCCTGATAAGGAAGGATGATCCAGTGGTTGGGGCACTAGCCTAATATCTGGGCAATCAGGGGTCAATTCCTGATCTGCTACAGACTTCCTGCATAACTTTGAGAAAGTTACTTAGTCTCAGTTCCCTAGCTGTAAATGGGGATAATAGCACTTCCCTACCTTACAGGGATGTTGTGAGAAGAAATATATTAAAGACTGAAGTGCTTTGAGATCTACTGATGAAAAGTGCTATATAAGAGCTAAGTATTATTACATTGTGTTGTCAGGACAATCTCTCTTTTTTTAATTCCAGCATTCAGCACAATGGGACCCCCCTATCTGATTACTGCATTTGGATGCTACTGTAGGATAAATGAAATATAATAATAATAATAATAATAATAGTCCCCTGCACTCATGGCAGGACTAAGTACTACCTAGACCATCCCTGAGAGGTGTTTGTCTAACTTGCTCTTAAAAATCTCCAATGACGGAGATTCCACAACCTCCCTGGGCAATTTATTCCAGTGCTTAACCACCCTGACAGGAAGTTTTTCCTAATATCCAACCTAAACCTCCCTTGCTGCAATTTAAGCCCATTGCTTCTTGTTCTATCCTCAGAGGTTAAGAACAATTTTTCTCCCTCTTCCTTGTAACATCCTTTTATGTACTTGAAAACTATTATCATGTCCCCTCTCAATCGTCTCTTTTCCAGACTAAACAAACCCAGTTTTTTCAATCTTCCCTCATAGGTCATATTTTCTAGACCTTTAATCATTTTTGTTGCTCTTCTCTGGCCTGTCTCCGTGATTTGAGGTGATGTGAAACTTCAGCCAAAGCTGATGATCTGATGTGATGACATTTGAATACATCATATTCTGTTACTGTGTGACTGATGGCAGTTTGAACCTAGCTACACGACATGTTGTTTCATGGTATGAAGGCATTTTGACCCACTGTGGTAATGATGATGTGTGATTCTGTTGTGTCGGGCATGACGCGGATTGGATGGAGTGAGCTGACACTGTAAGACAACGTCAGTATGCTGTGACCTTTCATAGACTTTAAGGTCAGAAGGGACCATTATGATCATCTAGTCTGACCTCCTGCACAATGCAGGCCCCAGAATCTCACCCACCCACTCCCACACGCCTCAGACTGATGTGACATGCTGTTTTGCCCTGCCACGCTGAGGTGCAATATGTGGCCTCCCCACCCTGCGTTCCGAGGTGACAGGGTGTCGTCTGGGAATGTCATCATAGAATCATAGACTATCAGGGTTGGAAGGGACCTTAGGAGGTCATCTAGTCCAACCCCCTGCTCAAAGCAGGACCAATCCCCAATTTTTGCCCCAGATCCCTAAACGGCCCCCACAAGGATTGAACTCACAACCCTGGGTTTAGCAGGCCAATGCTCAAACCACTGAGCTATCCCTCCCCCATACTGTCATGGTGACGTGAGGAGTCCCTGCCCTGTGGAGACCCCTCGCGGTGTGGCGGTGACGTGCTGGTGTGATGGCATGTCGCCGTGCTCTGACGTTATGATGTCATTCTGAAGCGCTATGATGTCATGGGGTTACCACACACAGCTTTCTCCTTGCTGCATGATGCTGGCATGGATAATGGGGGGGGTTCGATGGGGGGGGTGGCACTGGCACCCCCACTCCCCAGCAGCCCCCCACGGGCGGGTAAAGGCCCCCTCTGACACCCCCGTTTCCTCCCCCCCTGCCCCCGCAATGCATTTCGGGAAGAGAACTTTGCCCTGCCCGCCAGTCAGCCACACGGCGCATGCTCGGGAAGGCCTCACAAACGGGGCTGGGGCGGCGGCGCATGCGCCGTGCGGCTGCCCGGCAGTGAGGGGCTGCGGGCCGCGGCTGGGCGAAGGGGGGGTGATAGGCCGCGTTGGGAGCCGGGGGCTCGCGTAGATGTGCTCGCCGGCAGAGGCGCTTCCCGGGCCGGCCCCGGAGGGGGGCCTGCCCCCGGAGTGGGAGTCGGACGAGGAGCGCATGGCCTTCCTGTTCTCGGCCTTCAAGCAGAGCCGGGAGGTGAACAGCACCGAGTGGGACAGCAAGATGGGCTTCTGGGCCGGGCTGGTGCTGGGCCGGGGCCGCCGCCGGGGGGCGGTGCGGACCTGCCTGCGGGAGCTGCAGCAGGCCTTCGAGCGGCGCGGCAGCGTCCCGCTGGGGCTGGGCACCGTGCTGCGCGAGCTGCTCAGGTACCCGGGCGGGGCTCGGCGCGGGGCGGGCCCGGAGGGAGAGCAGTAGGCTGGGCACAGGGGATGCGGGGGCGCTGGGGGGGGGACACGCTGGGGGGGGGGTGCTGGGCACGTGGGGCATTAAGGCAGGGCAGTATGCTGGGGGTCACTGGAGGTGACTGGGCGTCACTAAGTGCAGGGCACAGGGGTGGGGTACTGGGAGCAACATGCTGGGGGTCACTGGAGGTGACTGGGCGTCACTAAGTGCAGGGCACAGGGGTGGGGTACTGGGAGCAACATGCTGGGGGTCACTGGAGGTGACTGGGTGTCACTAAGTGCAGGGCACAGGGGTGGGGTACTGGGAGCAACATGCTGGGGGTCACTGGAGGTGACTGGGCATCTCCAGGTGCAGGGCACAGGGGTGGGGTACTGGGAGCAACATGCTGGGGGTCACTGGAGGTGACTGGGCGTCACTAAGTGCAGGGCACAGGGGTGGGGTACTGGGAGCAACATGCTGGGGGTCACTGGAGGTGACTGGGCGTCACTAAGTGCAGGGCACAGGGGTGGGGTACTGGGAGCAACATGCTGGGGGTCACTGGAGGTGACTGGGCGTCACTAAGTGCAGGGCACAGGGGTGGGGTACTGGGAGCAACATGCTGGGGGTCACTGGAGGTGACTGGGCATCACTAAGTGCAGGGCACGGGGTGGGGTACTGGGAGCAACATGCTGGGGGTCACTGGAGGTGACTGGGTGTCACTAAGTGCAGGGCACAGGGGTGGGGTACTGGGAGCAACATGCTGGGGGTCACTGGAGGTGACTGGGCATCTCCAGGTGCAGGGCACAGGGGTGGGGTACTGGGAGCAACATGCTGGGGGTCACTGGAGGTGACTGGGCGTCTCCAGGTGCAGGGCACAGGGGTGGGGTACTGGGAGCAACATGCTGGGGGTCACTGGAGGTGACTGGGCGTCTCCAGGTGCAGGGCACAGGGGTGGGGTACTGGGAGCAACATGCTGGGGGTCACTGGAGGTGACTGGGTGTCTCCAGGTGCAGGGCACAGGGGTGGGGTACTGGGAGCAACATGCTGGGGGTCACTGGAGGTGACTGGGCGTCACTAAGTGCAGGGCACAGGGGTGGGGTACTGGGAGCAACATGCTGGGGGTCACTGGAGGTGACTGGGTGTCACTAAGTGCAGGGCACAGGGGTGGGGTACTGGGAGCAACATGCTGGGGGTCACTGGAGGTGACTGGGTGTCACTAAGTGCAGGGCACAGGGGTGGGGTACTGGGAGCAACATGCTGGGGGTCACTGGAGGTGACTGGGCATCTCCAGGTGCAGGGCACAGGGGTGGGGTACTGGGAGCAACATGCTGGGGGTCACTGGAGGTGACTGGGCGTCTCCAGGTGCAGGGCACAGGGGTGGGGTACTGGGAGCAACATGCTGGGGGTCACTGGAGGTGACTGGGCGTCTCCAGGTGCAGGGCACAGGGGTGGGGTACTGGGAGCAACATGCTGGGGGTCACTGGAGGTGACTGGGTGTCTCCAGGTGCAGGGCACAGGGGTGGGGTACTGGGAGCAACATGCTGGGGGTCACTGGAGGTGACTGGGCGTCTCCAGGTGCAGGGCACAGGGGTGGGGTACTGGGAGCAACATGCTGGGGGTCACTGGAGGTGACTGGGCGTCTCCAGGTGCAGGGCACAGGGGTGGGGTACTGGGAGCAACATGCTGGGGGTCACTGGAGGTGACTGGGCGTCACTAAGTGCAGGGCACGGGGTGGGGTACTGGGAGCAACATGCTGGGGGTCACTGGAGGTGACTGGGCGTCTCCAGGTGCAGGGCACAGGGGTGGGGTACTGGGAGCAACATGCTGGGGGTCACTGGAGGTGACTGGGCGTCTCCAGGTGCAGGGCACAGGGGTGGGGTACTGGGAGCAACATGCTGGGGGTCACTGGAGGTGACTGGGCGTCTCCAGGTGCAGGGCACAGGGGTGGGGTACTGGGAGCAACATGCTGGGGGTCACTGGAGGTGACTGGGTGTCTCCAGGTGCAGGGCACAGGGGTGGGGTACTGGGAGCAACATGCTGGGGGTCACTGGAGGTGACTGGGTGTCTCCAGGTGCAGGGCACAGGGGTGGGGTACTGGGAGCAACATGCTGGGGGTCACTGGAGGTGACTGGGCGTCTCCAGGTGCAGGGCACAGGGGTGGGGTACTGGGAGCAACATGCTGGGGGTCACTGGAGGTGACTGGGCGTCTCCAGGTGCAGGGCACAGGGGTGGGGTACTGGGAGCAACATGCTGGGGGTCACTGGAGGTGACTGGGCGTCTCCAGGTGCAGGGCACAGGGGTGGGGTACTGGGAGCAACATGCTGGGGGTCACTGGAGGTGACTGGGCGTCTCCAGGTGCAGGGCACAGGGGTGGGGTACTGGGAGCAACATGCTGGGGGTCACTGGAGGTGACTGGGCGTCTCCAGGTGCAGGGCACAGGGGTGGGGTACTGGGAGCAACATGCTGGGGGTCACTGGAGGTGACTGGGCGTCTCCAGGTGCAGGGCACAGGGGTGGGGTACTGGGAGCAACATGCTGGGGGTCACTGGAGGTGACTGGGTGTCTCCAGGTGCAGGGCACAGGGGTGGGGTACTGGGAGCAACATGCTGGGGGTCACTGGAGGTGACTGGGTGTCTCCAGGTGCAGGGCACAGGGGTGGGGTACTGGGAGCAACATGCTGGGGGTCACTGGAGGTGACTGGGCGTCTCCAGGTGCAGGGCACAGGGGTGGGGTACTGGGAGCAACATGCTGGGGGTCACTGGAGGTGACTGGGCGTCTCCAGGTGCAGGGCACAGGGGTGGGGTACTGGGAGCAACATGCTGGGGGTCACTGGAGGTGACTGGGCGTCTCCAGGTGCAGGGCACAGGGGTGGGGTACTGGGAGCAACATGCTGGGGGTCACTGGAGGTGACTGGGTGTCTCCAGGTGCAGGGCACAGGGGTGGGGTACTGGGAGCAACATGCTGGGGGTCACTGGAGGTGACTGGGTGTCTCCAGGTGCAGGGCACAGGGGTGGGGTACTGGGAGCAACATGCTGGGGGTCACTGGAGGTGACTGGGCGTCTCCAGGTGCAGGGCACAGGGGTGGGGTACTGGGAGCAACATGCTGGGGGTCACTGGAGGTGACTGGGTGTCTCCAGGTGCAGGGCACAGGGGTGGGGTACTGGGAGCAACATGCTGGGGGTCACTGGAGGTGACTGGGCGTCTCCAGGTGCAGGGCACAGGGGTGGGGTACTGGGAGCAATATGCTGGGGGTCACTGGAGGTGACTGGGTGTCACTAAGTGCAGGGCACAGGGGTGGGGTACTGGGAGCAACATGCTGGGGGTCACTGGAGGTGACTGGGCGTCTCCAGGTGCAGGGCACAGGGGTGGGGTACTGGGAGCAACATGCTGGGGGTCACTGGAGGTGACTGGGTGTCTCCAGGTGCAGGGCACAGGGGTGGGGTACTGGGAGCAACATGCTGGGGGTCACTGGAGGTGACTGGGTGTCTCCAGGTGCAGGGCACAGGGGTGGGGTACTGGGAGCAACATGCTGGGGGTCACTGGAGGTGACTGGGCGTCTCCAGGTGCAGGGCACAGGGGTGGGGTACTGGGAGCAACATGCTGGGGGTCACTGGAGGTGACTGGGTGTCTCCAGGTGCAGGGCACAGGGGTGGGGTACTGGGAGCAACATGCTGGGGGTCACTGGAGGTGACTGGGTGTCTCCAGGTGCAGGGCACAGGGGTGGGGTACTGGGAGCAATATGCTGGGGGTCACTGGAGGTGACTGGGTGTCACTAAGTGCAGGGCACAGGGGTGGGGTACTGGGAGCAACATGCTGGGGGTCACTGGAGGTGACTGGGCGTCTCCAGGTGCAGGGCACAGGGGTGGGGTACTGGGAGCAACATGCTGGGGGGGTCACTGGAGGTGACTGGGTGTCACTAAGTGCAGGGCACAGGGGTGGGGTACTGGGAGCAATATGCTGGGGGTCACTGGAGGTGTGGCATGTGGGGCGTTTAGAGAGGACAGTATACTAGGGGACTACTGGAGATGCAAGTCATAGGAGTGCAGAGGGCATGTGGCAGTATCCAGAGCAATATCCTGGTGGGTTTGGGGTTCAGAGGCAAGGGACATGGAGCACTAGGGTGCATGATATGCTGGGTGTCCTTGGGTGCAAGGAAATGCTGGGAGGGATGTGGGGCACCGAGGGGGCAATATACCAGTGATAACTAGGGTGTGCTGGGTACAGGAACGTTGGGGAGCATGGGGCATTACGGTGGGAAATGTGGTAGGAGTTGTGGAGTACTGTGCACAAGGGGGACTGATGGGCATGGATCAGAGGGGGCATTGGGCTGAAAAGGTGGTAGGGAGTGGCATGCTAGGGTTCACCGGGAAGCTAGGGTGCTGGACACAAATGGGTAGCAGGAAAGGTGCATAAAGGGTGCATGAGGCAGAAGGAGTTAGTGGGCATAGGGAGCAATATGCTTAGGGACATTGGGAAGGCTGCTTTGCGTGAAAGTGCGTGGGGCCATATAGTAATGGGTGTTGGGAGGCCAGTTTGCCACAGGACTCTGGAAAGGAGGATACACGGTGCTGTAGAAGCTGCATGGGCACTGGAGGCAACCTTTTGCCTTTTCATAGGCTCGATCCAGTGTTGAGGGCAACAGCACTGAGATTGTTCCCTCTTGAAAATACTTAAGGAACAATCTACACATTTTATGCCAGTCTGAAAATCTTTTACCTACTGGTGTTATTTATAATACACAAATGGTCGTGTCTGGAAGAAATCAGAGAAAAAAATGATTTGTGTTTCCAGTTTATGTACTTTATACATAAAGTTCTGTCAAATGCACAATCACTATAAGAGCTTCACAGCAGCCAGTTTCCCTTTTTTTGTGTGTGTGTGTGTTTTATTTTCACATTGTAAAATGAGAGAACAACATAGGAAAATATTTGTAAAATCAGCAAAGTTGCAAGAGGATGAGTAGGCAGAGGAAGTCCCTTGAACTACTTTCTCTAAATTTGCAGTGTGGAAAATCCCCACACAAATAAGAAAGGAAACTGACTATAGGGAAGATGTTTATAGTAAACCATTGTGTATAAATTCTGTCAAAAGCACAAAGTAAATAAACTGGAAATACAGTAGTCCTTTTTGAGCATTTTTATATTGTAATGTACATAAAATTTTATTTTAAATTAGATTTCAAATTGATGTCCAAATAAGCCCTCAGACAATCTTGTGAAATCTACTGGAATTGTGAACCAATTTATATGTTCTGTGCTGAGGAAATGTTATTGCTAAAGATGATTCTTCACAGAGATCTCTACATGCACTGATGATTACATCTGCACAGAGGGAACTGGGTTGCCACGTCCATTTCTAATTCTTGTATGTCTTACTCTCTTCAGACGTGGCAAACTGCAGAGGGAGTCAGACTTCATAGCCAGTGTAGACAGCAGCTGGATCTCATGGGGTGTGGGAATCTTCATTCTGAAGCCCCTGAAATGGACCCTGTCGAGTGTGCTGGGTGACAGTAAAGTGCCTGAGGAGGAGGAAGTGCTGATTTTTGTGGAGCTACTTCAGGTGAGCATTGCACTGTCTGGAGCTTGCCCTGGTTACCCATGTTTTGAGGATGGAGTACGTGTATGTGTGGGGAGGGTGTTGAGATGGGTTTTCCTTGAATCACATAGTAAAGATTTCCCCATATTAACAGGAAAGGGTCAAAGTTGAATAAGAGACCTTCATCTCTACTCATGTACATTCAAAAACCCAAGAGAAGGGAGGGGGGGGTTGAATGGCTCATAGACGGGACATAGAGCTCTTCTCCGCTACATATATGTTCAGGTATTAATGTAATGGCTGTTAAATGATGTCTGTAAAATGAGTTGATGGGTTTTCAGTTCATTTTCTAGTGAATGACACTGCATCATAACACGCGAGCAGAGTTGGCAGTCTCTGCTGTGAGGCCACTTTTTTCTTATATTTAAAAGTTAAGTTTGAGGTATATGTATTTTTTTTCAGCACAGTATGTGTGGAAGCCTGCAAATTACTGTCTGAGCACCATCTGTTCTATAGATACAGAAGTGTCAGTGACTGTCCATCCAGTATCTCTTGCCTTCATTGAATTCACATGCAACTTTAAAATTAAATTGAAGCAGTGTTTATACACTTTCAATCATGATTATACATGTGTTGCCAAACCTGTGAAAGGCCCTTGTTTATGGCAACTTTGAAGTTTAAAAATAGAGCCAGATTCTCAACTGGTGTAAATCAGTGTTGTCCCATTTGGCTTAAGTGGCATTGCATCAGATTCCTTTAGTTGGCCCTATGTCCTTGAGTTAGCTGAACTGAAAAATAAGAGTTTGAAGTGAAAAATCAACTAAAAAAAAATCACATCTTTCTGAATTTTTGTTACCTATTTTCGTTAGAAGCAGCAGCTTAACTCACTGGGATCATAGAGAACTCTTTTTTTCTCTGTTCAACTTGTTTGCATTGTGCACTTGACAGCACTCAGTGTATAGTTGCACTGTTGTTTCCTGGATAGTCAGTGTCCCATATTAGAATGGGTCTTTTATACAGCATCAGGAAATAAACCCTTTTTTTTTTTTTTTTTTAGTGACTGTAAAGCCTGTAACGTTCACTGTGGGATTCAGGGGCAGATGGAATTCACGACACTGCATTCAACTCTCTCTTTTTTTTTTTTTTTTTTTTTTAAAACCTGTTGTCTAGATTTCACGCTTGTGTATCTTTCAGTTTGAAAAGGGACATGTATTTTGTGTTACATGTGAAAAAATGGCTTGACTGATCAAGTTGAAATTTAAAAAAAATATTTGAATTGGGACAGAGTCGAAAAGGAAAAACTTTTGAGAAGCATAGAAAGGGCAATGGAATGGCTTACTCATCATGCAGCGTCTGTTGCTTATTTTGGTATATGCTTTGGCAGAGGAAACGGGAAGCTTGCAGCTTCAGTTCCTCAGGAACTGAGGGAACAAGTGATTCTCCTATACTCCATTAACAGCAATGCTGTTTTTAAAGAATTATAAACTTTCCCTTTTTTTTTTTAATTTTACAAACAGTTCTTTTAATTGAACCTTCATTGTCCATTTTTAGCCCTGGGTCTTTCAGAAACATTACTGTGTAACGTGTGCAATAAATAAAATATACCCGCAGACCTCCTGAGTTCCTAAAATACAAAAGTCACATGTCTCCAAAGTTCTAGACCAGAGCTATGATACCAGGTACCTTTATAAGCCTCTGGGAAGAGAATACAGGGAGAATTTGATTGGCAGAGGAGGAGACATAGTAGTGTAAACACATTCGTTTGGAATGGATATGAAAGCTGATAAGGACATGGTGCTTTTAAAAAATGAAACGTAAACCCTTAGTATTCCTGTGAGGTTAGGTGTGTGTTATCCCCATTTTACAGATGGGGGAGAGGTGAAGTGACTTGCCTCATTTGGGATTACTACTCCACAGCTTCTGGCTCCCATTCCTGTGCTCATATCTCTATACCATGCTGTTCACACTATGTTATGAGTTACGACATGTGAGCTATACATTATGTGTAGATTTGCTGGTAAAATATTCTTGAATTGATATACATGACTTGTGTGGGCCATGATATAATGCTGTGGTGACTCTTCACCTGTGTATGAAATCTACATTGGCACAGAGATGTCAGATTGGCACACATTGCAGTAATAAGAAAGGAATCTCAATGCACGCTAACAGTTTTGTTCCTTTCCTTCAGGAAAAGGCAGAGGAAGTGTATCGCCTCTATCAGAATTCTGCACTCTCTTCCCACCCTGTTGTTGTCCTCTCAGAATTGCGCTCACTCTGTGCCAGCATATGTCCAGATGAGAGGACATTCTATCTACTCCTGCTCCAGCTGCAGAAGGAAAAGAGGGTCACGGTCATGGAGCAGAATAGAGAGAAGGTGCAGAATGGCAGATGAAATTTCATGTTGATAAATGCAAAGTAATGCACGTTGGAAAGCATAATCCCAACTATATGTATAAAATGATGGGGTCTAAATTAGCTGTTACCACTCAAGAACGAGATCTTGGGAGTCATTGTGGATAGTTCTCTGAAAACATCCACTCAATGTGCAGCGGCAGTCAAAAAAGTGAACAGAGTGCTGGGAATAATTAAAGAGATTGATAATAGGACAGAAAATATCATGTTGCCTCTATATAAATCCATGGTACGCCCACATCTTGAATACTGTGTGCAGATGTAGTCGCCCCATCTCAAAAAAGATACATTGGAATTGGAAAAGGTTCAGAAAAGGGCAACAAAAATGATTAGGGGTATGGAACGGCTTCCGTATGAGGAGAGATTAATAAGACTGGGACTTTTCAGCTTGGAAAAGAGACGGCTAAGGGGAGATATGATTGAGGTCTATAAAATCATGACTGGTATAGAGAAAGTAGATAAGGAAGCGTTCACTACCTCTCATAACACAAGAACTAGGGGTCACCAAATGAAACTAATAGGCAGCAGGTTTAAAACAAATAAAAGGAAGTATTTCTTCACACAACGCACAGTCAACCTGTGGAACTCCTTGCCAGAGGATGTTGTGAAGGCCAAGACCATAACAGGGTTCAAAAAAGAACTAGATAAATTCATGGAGGATAGGTCCATCAATGGCTATTAGCCAGGAGGGCAGGAATGGTGTCCCTTGCCTCTGTTTGCCAGAAGCTGGGAATGAGTGAGAGAGGATGGATCACTTGATGATTACCTGTTCTGTTCATTCCCTCTGGGGCACCTGGCACTGGCCACTGTCAGAAGACAGGGTACTGGGCTAGATGAACCCTTAGTCTGACCCAGTAGAGCAATTCTTATGTTCTTATGTAGAGTGTGTGTGGTCCCATTCCTGTCTTGCATTCTGTTTGGCTGACAGGGCACTCATTTTTATGGCTAAATGCCGATGTCGTCCATTAGCCGTTCACCTTGTATGTGTACAGGAAGAAATGGTGCTTCCCCTTTATCATAAGCTGGTGGTGCGGGGCTGAGGGTCTAGAGTGTTCACTAAGTGTGGGGTCTAAATTCCACTCCCCAAACAATCTTGTAAATATATAGCGCTGTTCACTCCAAAGAATTCTACACTTTACAAGCTGATGGGCAAGCTATAGACACGGGTTACTTGGTGTTCTTCCAGCAACACTACCAGTGGTCTAGGACAGGAAGAAAAGGAGAACACTGTAACCAGTTGAAGATGCATAGGGATTTCGGAGTGGTTGAATGTAATCTTTCCAGCTGGAATTTGGCCACAACACGGGGGTTAATACTGCAGCTCTTGGGTGGTGGGTTGTACCATAGGCTTTCTGATGACAGTAAGTGGTTCTGATGTCGATTTCACATCTAATCTGAATGATGACACCTTGAGCTGTGCAGTGCCCGCTAATATCATGCAGGGGCACTGTTTAGATAGTAGTAATACTTGATCACTTCACATCTTCAAAGTGCGGTAAATAACGTAGCTGAAGTCGAAGTATCGTATTTCGAACTTCAAAGTACTCACCCCTGGTCCACACCGCGGCGCGCAGGCTCCCCCGTCGACTCTGCCTGCTTCGTTCGTGGAGCAGGATTACCAGCATCGACGGGGGAGCACTTCCTGGTTCGATTTATCGCATCTAGACAAGACACGATAAATCGAACCCAGAAAATCGATCTGACGTGTCCGACAGAGCTGGTAAGTGTAGACTAGCCCTAAGTAACTGGTGCTGAGTCCAAAAGAAGAATGCCCCCATGGAATTACCCAACACCGCTGCAGTTTCTGGGCATTCCTTTGAGACATGGCTGCATACTAACATGGCTCAAATGTGATATTTTACTGGATTATAGGACAAGCTGGCATTGCCCTTTCTTTAGACGCTAGTTTACCAGTGTCCCTTTTAGTATTATGGGCCCAAAGCTGAACAAGGAACTGTGACTGCAGCGTTTACCCAGCCTTTTATTTTTTTAAGGAAGAAGTCTTGCTTTCTTGGGGTAGATGTTGCTCTAGAGGTTCTGGCTTGTGAGAACACAAATCCTACAGTCTGGCAATTCAGTAATGTGCTGCTCCTCCTTTAGATAGTGAAATTTGCCCGAGGTCTGCATGCCAAAGTATCCCCAGTGAATGATGTGGACATCGGGGTCTATCAGCTGATGCAGAGTGAGCAGCTGCTATCACAGAAGGTGGAGTCCCTTTCCCAGGAAACAGAGAGGTAATGCTGTGTGTGTGTGTGTGTGTGTGTGTGTCCCCGTCCTTCAGCTCTGGGAAAAAACTTTGCTTGTGACCTGGCCCTTAGTGCATGTATAATGTGTTGCTGAGGGACTTTTTCTTTTCTTGTGACTGTGAAAAGGCAAGAAATGCCTCTTATTTGCCTGTTGGGTGCATGGGGAGCAAAGTATGGTAACCCAGGGTTCTCCACCCATTTTACCCTGTGTCTCCACAGTCAGCCACTTGCTGTGTTGTCCTTGGATGCACCCCAGAATACTTTGTATCATTTCCGACTAGGCATCCTGGAAAGTGGTGGAGTGATTTATGGGGTGCACTAGATCTGAGTGAGTCAGTTGCAAGTGGCTGAACAGTGGTAGAGGGGAGAATGGGGTGGAGAATATGATAGCTGTTTCATGACCCTCCCCTGCTTATAGGCTTGAGCTTCTCCTTGCCCTCTGTCCTTGCAGGTGTAAAGAAGATGCCCGGAGCGCTTGTAGAGCTGGCAAAAAGCAGTTGGTAAGTATACCCTGACCCTGCCTGCTCTGCTTGGGAAGCTGCGGTCTTGGAACTGTGATACGAGATGGGCAACTTTTGAGTTTCGATGTTGCATGCCAAGACCATTCTGAGACCTGCCAAACCTACTGCTATGGCAGAGGGGCTTGATTCACATGGTGCCACTTCATGCAAACGTTCTGGTCTGGAGTAGGATGGTGAGGAGAGTTTGAGGGCATCTCAGTCCTAAAGTCGGCCCATGGCATGTGCTTTGCTGCACTGGAGTAGTTGTTTTAAGAAGGGACTTCTTTTGGATGCTGCCTGGTTTCTGATCCAAGTTTGTGTGTTTGTTCCCAGGCACTGAGATGTTTGAAGTCCAAGCGAAGGACAGAACGGCGGATTGAAGAGCTCCTTTCCAAGCTGGATGCAGTTCAGGGCATCTTGGATCGTATATATGCTTCTCAGACAGATCAGATGGTAGTGTGCTGCTTCCTCCTCTCGCTTCATACGTTCACTTTGCTGCTCAAGTTTGCTTTGCTTTACCTACCTCTTCGAGCTCTGTGTTTGAGGAGCTCCTGCATATGGGTAAGATCTCATCCTCTCTACTCCAAGAGATACTGAGGATGGTATAGGAGTCTTACTGTGATTGTGGCAAGGAAATTGGCCTCTGGCTACATCTTCTCTTTGCCTCATCCTACTGAAAATTCTGCTAGGATAGCAGAAGGCAAACACTAGGGCTTCTCTGAAGAAGCAACAGCTTATAGTGTTTCCTTAGTCTAAGGAACACATCCCTTCAATGAGGAACACTCATTTAATCTATTTCCCCAAAGTTAAGTATCCTCACACCTTCTTGTCAACTGTCTGATATAGGCCTTCTTGATTATCACTACAAAAGGTTTTTTTTTCTCCTGCTGATAATAGCTCATCCAAATTAAATAGCCTCTTAGAATTGGTATGGCAACTTCCAAGTTTTCTGTGTGTATATATATATATTTTACTTCTGTGTGTTCCATTCCATGCATCCGATGAAGTGGGCTATAGCCTACGAAAGCTTATACTGAAATAAATTTGTTAGTCTCTAAGGTGCCACAAGTACTCCTGTTCTTTTTATCCCTAATAGAAGTAACATTCCTTTCTTTTCTGCTTATTAAGGTGTTCAATGCCTACCAGGCTGGAGTAGGAGCTCTGAAACTGTCCATGAAAGATGTCACTGTGGAGAAGGCAGAGAACCTGGTGGATCAGATTCAGGAGGTATTGTGAGATGATGGTGGCATATAAGAACAGATAAGGAAACAGTCGGTGAATGTACTAGACACATTTCCCGGGTGTTAGACTTGAGGCTTCTGACACTATTTTGCCCTTATGCTCTGCGTGTCTCTTGGGCTGTATGGTCCATACAACTTTCCTTAAATCAACTTCCATGTTACTCCTTTGTCCTTAAAATACCTGTGACATTAGCACTTTAAGTGCTGGTAGATGCTCTCTGATGTTCCTTTACGGCGCTTATCAGTGTAGTGTCTAACTGCGGTCAGAATGACTTGAAGGGCTTTATTGCACAGCCATGTACTGTTAATTCTCTTCCAGCTTTGTGACACCCAGGATGAAGTCGTTCAGGCTCTGGCAGGAATGTCAATCAATGGCTTGGGTGAGTTTTATCCATTTTGTGGGCTTTTCCCCCTTTTCCCCCCTCCCCATTTAGGTGCTTGCCAGAGGTAGAATCATAGGACTGGAATGGACCTTGCGAGCTCATCTAGTCCAGTCCCCTGCACTCATGGCAGGACTTAGTGTTAGGTAGATGGAGAACTGGGGATGGGAGCCAGCTCACAATTGGACTCCTCCAAACATACAAGCTCACAGAACTACTGGCAGTCTCCCAAGGTTGGGGCTGTAAACTACAGACGCTCCCCGGGTTACGCAAGACCCGACTTACGCAAATTTGCACTTAAGGAAAAACTTTCATAAGCCAGAAATAGGATTTTCGAGTTGCGGAAATGTTTGTGTAACGTACGGGTATACGTTTCCGACTTACGCAAAATTCGAGTTACGCAAGGCTTTCCGGAACGGAACAATTGTGTAAGTTGCGGGGGGGTCTGTACTGAGTAGTTTGGCCTGTTTTTGGTTGGACACTATTAGCTTTAGTAATGTATTCCTTTCTTCCTGGTTTATCTTTTACAGCCCCTCCCTGTGTTGCAAAACACTTCCCTGCCCCCGGATCCCTCACCACACACAGGTTTCAGCAGTGATACATCCTAACCTCAGTCAGAGGGTATCAGCCCCTACTGCCTTTAGCAGACAGAGCCTTCCCACCCCAGTCCTAGGCGTTGAACTTTCAGTCCCTTCTGCCCTGAGGCATGAGGTCACTGTCTGAGGCAGAAGCATGCGGCGCTGCTCATGGTTTTGGATAATAGGAGGGTTGCAATGGTTCTCTTTCTGGCACTTTATGAAGTAGCTTTGGTGGAGGCTGAAACTGGGACATTAGTGCTTGTTCTGAACTTGACCTGTAAAGTCAGCGTTAAGTTTTCTTACCTGAGCAGGAATCTATGCAAACCACCAGGTAAAAGACGAGTTGGCAGGAGCTTTTCAGGCTCAGGTTCTCAAGTGTAACGTCCCCTTTGAAAGGGGTAGGACATCTTGGCGTAGTGTCCAGCCGTGAGGGAGCAGCTCTTCCACTGATCTAGGATTGTCCTTGCAGCACACTCCTGCTACAATGCCTTCCTTGGCCACTGGGATGTTTTGCTTATATGGTCTTCCAGCCCATTTCGTTTGCTATGAGGGTATTGTTTAATTCCTCCAGAGATTGATTTGTTTCTTCTCTAACCTAGCAGAGGTTGACAGTGAGGAACTTGAGAAGGAACTGGATAGTCTCCTCCGGGACTCCACTAAAGAGCCTTTGGACCTGCCTCCTGTTCCCCAGAAGCCTCTACTTCCCAGCCTCTCTGATACTGAGCTTGAAGCAGAGCTGGAGAAGGAGGGTGGAGGTATGTATCAGCAAACAGTCTTAGCTGGTGGCCTACTACTGGGATCAAAGACAATCACATATCAAGAGGTGGTGGCTCTCTGTCTACTTGCTAACGGTCAAATGTCCTGCTCTACAAATTCCCAGCTGTAGCAAAAACTAGCACCTTTTGGCAGTCTTGGCATAGAGGATAAGCATGATATGGGCCAGGAAAGCATAGTTACCTCTAAACCTCTGTCCGTGGGGTTTCAATGGTTGTCCTATTAGAGGGGTGCTGCAGGGTGGAGGGGTAAGCATGCTGTACCCCTGCCCATGTCTTCCCTATTCTGTGGCTAAATGAATATAGCCTCCTTGGCTGTGAATCCAGCATTATATTATCACAAAGAGAGGACACCCTTCTCTGAGCAGACCTACTCCCATTATATGGTGAAACAGAGAGTTCTCCTACTTTGGTAGCTAGTGGAAACTGTTTTCCAGCTAGTTAACTCCTTCTGAAAGCGAAGCACTCTGAAGAACTGGATGGAGCCTGCTGTGTGTGTCGTTGTTGTAAAAGTGTGTTTTTTGTCCACTTTATAAATATTGGTAGGCCCAGAGCTAAAACAGTTGATCTATCTGCCAGGTCCTTGAATATGCTGCAGGCCCTTTTTGTGTTTTTCTGGGCCCTTCATTGCACCCCCTCCTCGTTTCATGTAGGTGATACAGATGCTTAAATTGGCCGCCAGTCTCAGCTTCACCTAGTAAAGATGAGTGACTTAAGGTTAATTTAAAAAAAAAAAAAAAGAAGAATTAACATACTGGATCAAATTGGTAGTCCCGCTAGTCTCGAAAAGTAGTAAATATCAGAAGCTTCAGGGGAAGGCATGAAATCTCGTGATGATTGAATGACCTTCCAATAGAATTTTCTTCATATCTTTGAGCAGTTAGTAACTTTCCTATGTCCTGAAACATGAGGGTTAGTATCCTTTACATCTGAAGGCAAACCCTAGGAGGTATGCTATTTAAGTGTCAAGAAACCACTATGGACTTACACAGTATGGGGGGGCCTAGTAACTGTTTGCCTGTGTCTGTCTTCAGGACTTAGGATATGGTTGGTCTTTCTTTAACCCATTCTGCTGCTAAACACTCACTTTTCTTCTCTGTTGCTTCTTCATTTGTAGGTTTGGCACAAAAGACTGCTTCTACATACTCTGAACCCAAAAGAGCTCTGGGACTGGGTCTCTAACAGCGTCCTGCTGCTGTAATTTGAGAAGTTGTCTTAAGCTTGCTTAACTAGTGACCATAACTTTAAAAAGTAACTTTTGGAGTGTGGGCTAATGCCCCTTTCTTTACTGGATATCACTTTGCTAAACGACAGGATCTGCTGCCATGACAATCCACCCTTTCTGGAACTGATCCTAGCTGGTGTTGCTGTCGTCTCTTTAGTGTCAATATCTACACTGGTCTCAGTTTGACTTGTTATCCCAAGTCGCCTACAATGTTCACTCTTGCCAGTGAGCTCTGTCTTCCCTGCAGGATTGCAATTCCTGAGCTCTCCCACTTCATAACAGTCCTCAGTTTTGCTATGGCCAGCGTTGAGGAGAACCTGAAACGCAGTAGGATTACAGCTGCTTGACCTCTGGCTGTTTGTGTGGTTGTGTAAAACGTTTGGCACGTAACATAGGTACTGTTCTCGAGAGTCGTCTGTCTGCAGCAAGCTTACACACATGTCGATAGTACTATCTATCTTTCCTTGTTTGTATTTGCACGATTGTGGTCAACGAGACCAATAACTGTTTTATTGTATGAGACTTGTTGCCACGAGGGGGCAGCAGTTGCCAGCACAAGATGAAATTTACTCCTCTTTCTGTAATACACTAAGGCCTTGAAAGGAGACCTGCAAAGGGTTTTTAAAATGAAGGTGGTGTTTTTTAGTCTGCGTGATGATAAAGGCCAGCAATGTTTATTAACTTTCTGCTTGTTTTTTACGTGTAGAAATAATAGATAGCTCAAGTTTAGTCTTCCTTTGCTGGAGAACTTCTTGGGAATCACAGGGATGGCTAGTGTGAGCTTTTTACACCATCACTGAATGGATGGGGATTTTGTAGCCTTTTCCAAAGTGTTCATTAGACAGTGGCATTAAAAGTAAAAGAGAGCATTAAACAGTCTAACAATCCTCTCTTTTAGTTTGCAGTCTTAAGGTATCATAATTTTGCTATGATACCAATTCTCCTAGAGAAGAACTGAATTTCTAATGTAAAAAGATAAGCAGAGGAAATAACCTTTAGGAGCTGCCTTTGTTCAGTAGGAAGAAGTGCAATTCCTCTTTGCAGGTCACTTTTACTATGCTTATCATGTACATGGGAGAGGGTAAGCCTGATCTGTCTTGCTTCCCGTTGCATCTAGCATGGTTGGATTAGCTGCTTTAGGCGAGGCAGGTGCTTCCAACTGTGCTCTTGTGGCTCCTGATGGGAGCACCATGCCCTAGACATGGAGTGGTGAGTACCAAGTGTGGGCTGACCCAAGGAAAGAAGACTGTAGCGTGGACTAGGTGTGTGTACATTTGTAATTGGTCTCCCTCTTCTGTCCCCACGTTTGAGTCAATGTCTGCTTATTGGGTATTAGCCCTATCCTGCCTCCTGTACCAGTGGCTCTCCATTGCTCAAGCCAGGTGGAGGGCAGTTTGGATGAATAGTAATAGTGGGTCATGGAGTAATGAACAGGGAAAGGGGGCACTGCACCTAGCCCAACTCCAGGAGTGGGGCTGGGAGAGAACTACCAGCGAAGTGTCTACAGTCTGCTGCATCTGAACACAGCCAGCTCCCCCCCTCGCACAAATACCATTACTGAGTGGAGACCCCTCCTCCTGTGGAGGGTATGGTGCAAGGGGTCAGCAAGTCACATGGGCCACAAACACAATCCTACTAAATAATTTTAATCTCCGTGTTCCTTTCCTTTGTAAAGAGAGAGAGGGAAAACGATTGCTGTTTTTTCTACCTGCTGTGTAATAAAGGGGGAAAAAAACAAAAACGTCCATTGTGCTGCCAGATTCTTGTTTTTTCTCTGACATTGATCACATTATTAATGCTGCTCCTGCAGTGCTTCCGACACCTGTGATGGAAAGATTGCTCGCTAAACGTAAATGGGCAGCTGACTGGTTTGACTTCAAAAACAGAGTGATGGATAATCCATGCACCCGGCTGTTGGATGTACCCACAACATGACCTCTGTAGGAAAGAGCAGCTAGTGCTCTGTACTGTGTCTAAATTAAGGGTACATCTACACTACAGAATTAGGTCGAAATTATAGAAGTCAATATTTTAAAACCCGAATTTATGGAATCGATTGTGTGTCCCCCCACTAAAGAGCATTAAGACCATGAGGTCGACGGACTGTGTCCACAGTAGCGGGGCTAGCGTCGACTTTCGGAGCGTTGCATTGTGGGTAGCTATCCCACAGTTCCCGCAGTCTCTGCTGCCCATTGGAATTCTGGGGTTGCGATCCCAAAGCCTGATGGGGCAGAATACATTGTTGCTGGTGGTTCTGGGTACATGTCATCAAGCCATCCCTGTCCCTCCCTCCCTCCATGAAAGCAATCTTTTTCGCGCCTTTTTTCCGGGGTTTACGGGTTTGCTACGGCAAGCATGGAGCCTGCTCAGCTCACAATTACCGTACATCTCGAGCGTATGCATGGACATTAGGTGTAGTGGGGATTCAGTCGCGCTATAATACGGGCAGAGGGATAGCTCAGCGTTCTGAGCGTTGGCCTGCTAAACCTGGGGTTGCGAGTTCAATCCTTGAGGGGGCCATTCCGCCTGAGGCTGGTAGTTGCGGGACTACACAGCAGCAGCTCCTTTCCTTCTAGCAACATATGGTGCAATATGCCATAAATGATCGTAGTTGCGGGACTACACAGCAGAAGGTCCTTGCCTTCTAGCTGCAGATTGTATAGTAGGCTTGAAATTCATCGTCCCCTGTGTACTCCTGGCCGGCCTATGGTGTGGCTGGCCGGGGGCGCTTGGACATAAATGGGAGTGACCAGAGTGACTCTGGTCATTCTCTTTTTCATGTTTTGTTTAAGGGAGATTCAGTACTGCTTGGAACACGGGCAGAGGGATAGCTCAGCGGTCTGGGGTTTCCGGGTTTGCTACGGCAAGCATGGAGCCTGCTCAGCTCACAATTACCATACATCTCCAGCGTACGCCTGGACATTAGGTCTAGTGGGGATTCAGTCGCGCTATAATACGGGCAGAGGGATAGCTCAGCGGTCTGAGCGTTGGCCTGCTAAACCCGGGGTTGCGAGTTCAATCCTTGAGGGGGCCAGGAGATGATGATGGATATCAAGCCTATTGAACCATCTGCAGCTAGAAGGGAAGGCGCCTAACCCTTGCTCCCCGCATATTGTACCATCTGTTGTTAGAAGGAAAGGAGCCTAACCCTTGCCCCCGCCTCCCTCCGAGAAAGCAGCGGAGGGGGGAGCCCAAAATCCTTTCGTGCCTTTTTTCATGCGGGCGCCATATTGCTGACACCATTGTTATCCATTCACCGCTTCTGCTCTGCTCCCACTCTGCTGCCCTGCAGACACCATACCAGGGAAAGCATGGAGCACGATCAGATCGCCGTGGCTGTTATCGCCGTTATGAACACCACACGCATTGTCCAGGAGTATATGGAGAACGAGAACCAGGAGCTGCTACAGCAGGCGAGGAGGCGACGGCAGCGCCCTGAGGACAGTGATGAGGACATGGACACAGACCTCTCTCAGAAAAGGCCCCCCCGCAAGGTGGACATCATGGTGGTAATGGGGCAGGTTCATGCCGTAGAACGCCGATTCTGGGCCCGGGAAACAAGCACAGACTGGTGGGACAGCATAGTGTTGCAGGTGTGGGACGATCAGCAATGGCTGCGAAACTTTCTCTTGCATAAGGGCACTTTCATGGAACTTTGTGAGTTGCTTTCCCATGCCCTGAAGCGCCAGAACACCAAGATGAGAGCAGCCCTCACAGTAGAGAAGTGAATGGTGATAGCCCTGTGGAAGCTTGCAACGCCAGACAGCTACCGGTCAGTCGCGAATCAATTCGGAGTGGGAAAATCTACAGTGGGGGCTGTTGTGATGCAAGTAGCCAGGGCGATCACTGAGCTGCTGGTACCAAGGGTTGTGAGTCTGGGAAATGTGCAGCTCATACTGGATGGCTTTGCAGCAATGGGGTTCCCGAACTGTGGTGGGGCGATAGACGGAACCCATATCCCTATCTTGGCACCGGACCACCAAGCCAGCGAGTATATAAACCGAAAGGGTTACTTTTCAATAGTGCTGCAAGCACTGGTGGATCACAAGGGCCATTTCACCAACATCAACGTGGGATGGCTGGGAAAGGTACATGACGCTCGCATCTTCAGGAACTCTGGTCTGTTTCAGCTGCTTCAGCAAGGGACTTTCTTCCCAGACCAGAAAATAACCGTTGGGGATATTGAGATGCCTATAGTTATCCTTGGGGAGCCATCCTACCCCTTAATGACATGGCTCATGAAGCCATACACAGGAAGCCTGGACAGTAGTCAGGACCTTTTCAACTATAGGCTGAGCAAGTGCAGAATGGTGGTGGAATGTGCATTTGGGCGTTTAAAGGCTCGCTGGCGAAGTTTATTGACTAGGTTAGATCTCAGTGAAACCAATATTCCCATTATTATTACTGCTTGCTGTGCGCTCCACAATATCTGTGAGAGTAAGGGGGAGACGTTTATGGCGGGGTGGGAGGTTGAGGCAAATCACCTGGCCGCTGGTTATGTGCAGCCAGACACCAGGGCTATTACAAGAGTACAGCAGGGTGCGTTACGCATCAGGGAAGCTTCGAAAACCAGTTTCATGAATGGCCAGGATGCTGTGTGAAAGTTCTGTTTTTCCCCATTAATGAAAAGCCCCGCCCCTTGATTCACTCTACTTCCCTTTCACCAAACCGCCCTGCCCTCCCCCCCCATGGTCACTGCTTGCAGAGGCAATAAAGTCATTGTTGCTTAAAAATCATGCATTCTTTATTAATTCGTAAAACAAATAGGGGGAACTATGGGGGTAACTGCCACGGTCGCCCGGGGTGGGTGGTGGAGGAAGGGAAGCACCAGGATGGGTGGTGGAGGAGGGGATGAGGGAAGGACAAGGACACACAGCACTTTAAAACTTATTGAATGCCAGCCTTTTGTTGCTTGGACAGTTCTCTTGGCTTGAGTGGTTGGGTGCACGGAGGCCGCCCAAACGCGTTCTTGGGCGTCTCGGGGATGAGGTTATGGGACTCGGGGAGGAGGGCTGTTGGTTACACAGGGGCTGTAGCGGTGGTCTGGGCTCAGGCGGCCTTTCCTGAACCATATGCCTTTCCTCAGCCATAAGCCGGAGGATTTCCGTTTGATCCTCCAGTAGCCTCAGAATTGCATCCTGCCTTCTCTCTTCATCCCGCTGCTGTCTCTCTTCATCCCGCCAGGCATTGTCTTCAGCACGCCACCTGTCCGCGCGATCAAATTCTGCCTTCCTGGACTCTGACAGTGTCTGCCTCCACGCATTCTGCTGGGCAGCTTCAGTGTGGGAGGATTGCATGAGTTCTGAGAACATATCGTCTCGATTCCTTTTTTTTTTTTTTTACTTCTAATCTTCGCTAGCCTCTGGGACGGTGATGAAAGGGGTGGCGTTGAAACATTTGCAGCTGCGGGAGGAAACAAATGGGAGAGGAGTAGTTTAAAAGACACATATTAGAGAACAATGCTCCAAACATTACATAGCACATGTGCATTTGGTCCAAGGTTGCACTTTGCCTGTTATATTGAGGGTCTGCCGGTTTGGTGTGAAAGATCACACAAGCAGGTCCGGCGGGCAACAGAATTCGGCTTGCAGGCAGCCATGGTAAGCCACAGTCTATAGGCTTCTTTAACTTTCATAACGTGGGAATGGTTTCAAACAGCAACCCCCTCATTTCCCATAACAAACAGCCTTTGGGCTGGCAATTTAAAAAGAGTTGGCAATTGAAAAGGGAGGGGCGGCGGTTTTCGGGTTAACGTGCAGAGCAAACCTAATTGACACCCCCCCCCCCCCCCACACACACACACATCCAAGATGTTCGCTGTTCCCCCTCCCCCCACCGTGTGGGTCACAGCAGGGAAGATTTCCGTTCAGCCACAGGCAAACAGCCCAGCAGGGACGGACCCCTCTGAATACCCCCTTAATAAAATCCCCCTATTTCAAACAGGTGACCATGAATGATATCACTCTTCTGAGGATAACACAGACAGACAGAGAACGGATGTTGCTTGAATGCCAGCAAACACCGGGACCATACGCCGCCATGCTTTGCAATGCCATGATTCCAGACTACGTGCTACTGGCCTGGCGTGGTAGAGTGTGTTACCACGGAGCACAGGATAAGGCTGCCCTCCCCAGAAACCTTTTGCACAGGCTTTGGGAGTACATCCAGGAGAGCTTTCTGGAGATGTCCCCAGAGGATTTCCGCTCCAGCCCCAAACATGTTAACAGACTTTTCCAGTAGCTGTAGCTGTACTGGCCGTGAATTAATCATTAAACACACTTGTTTATAAAACATGTATTACTTTCACAGAGGTACACTCACCAGAGGTCCCTTCTCTGGCATCAAGCACGCCTTGGGTGGGTTCGTAGGGTACTGGCTCCAGGGTGACAAAAAGTTCCTGGCTGTCGGGGAAAAGGGCTTCTCCGCTTCCTTGCTGTGTCTGTGCGCTATTTTGAGCATGATTATCATCATCTTCCTCTTCCCGAAAATGCTCCTCTGTGGTTTCTGATGATCCACATACGGAGTCATACCACATGGGTGGGTCAGTGCTGGCTGCACCCCCTAGAATGGCATGCAGCTCATCATAGAAGCGGCATGTCTGGGGCTCTGACCCAGAGTGGCTGTTTGCATCTCTGGTTTTTTGGTAGGCTTGCCTGAGCTCCTTAATTTTAACGTGGCACTGTTGCGCGTCCCTGTTTGTAGCCTCTGTCCTGCATGCCCTTGGCGACTTTGGCATATGTATTGGCATTTCGCCTTTTGGACCGTAGTTCTGCTAGCACGGTTTCGTCTCCCCATACAGTGATCAGATCGCGTACCTCACGCTCGGTCCATGCTGGAGCTCATCTTTGGTTCTGGGACTCCATCATGGTCACCTCTGCTGATGAGATCTGCACTCACCTGCAGCTCACCACACTGGCCACACAGGAAATGAAATTCAAAAGTTCGCGGGGCTTTTCCTGTGTACCTGGGCAGAGCATTCGAGCTCAGACTGCTGTCCAGAGCGGTCAAATGTTGCACTGTGGGATAGATCCAGGAGGCCAATACCATCGAATTGCGTCCACACTAAGCCTAGTTCGATTCGGCAATATCGCTTTAAGCGCTAATCCCCTCGTTGGGGGTGGAGTGGCGAGATCGATTTTAAGAGCCCTAGAAGTCGATGTTAATGGCTTCGTTGTGTGGACGGGTGCACGGATCAATCGATATAATGCTAATAAATTTGACCAAAACTCGTAGTGTAGACCAGGGCTAAAACAGGCAGTGCTTTCAGTGAGAGACAAAGCCCTGCTGGCTTGTGGTTCAGGAGCTTTGGCATTTTCACGAGCGTTGGCTTAAAAAGCTGTTTGCTCTCTTTGCTCGTCAGGACATGCCATCCTTTCTACCTCTTGTTCATTCCCAGAAAGCAGCACGATTGTTTCCCACGCTTTTCCTCCGGTCCATTTTATAAAATGACTAAAATGTTGGGACTTTCACCAAGGACACTATCCCACAATCTAATAGACCTCCCTGCTAAACATTTAGAGAATCAATGTAAACATTCCTTTCTTCAGCTTCCTATTGTTATGTCCCCTTGGATCACAGTAAATGTCCGTGCTTAGTTATTGATCCCATTTGGATGCTTATACAGTCCCTGTTCAGTTATTACCTACTTTATTGGATTAATCTTTATAAATCCTTCTCTCCTACTCTTTGATAATCTGACAACCCTTAATTTAAAATCAATAAGGGAAAAACATTCAGAATAGCAACCGCTGATTCCTGTATTGTCAGTCCTGGAAAGTAACTAGACTCTTGTTCTCCAAATTCCCAACTTCTCTCCCCATTTTTTGACGGTGCCTAGAACTGAATGCCGTATTCTACATTCGTAGGGCAAGGGATTATTGTGTGTCTGCTCCATGCTGTGATACTGGCCCTCTATTGCATAAGTTTTGCAGGGGAAGGGGGTTATTTGGTTCCCATGTTGCATTCTAAGTTACTTATACACTGCCTGAACTTATAATGATAGCTGAGACTTTGCTTACAGCCAGTAGTTCTAGATCCTTTCTGTAGGGACTGGATAATTCCCTTCTGTGAGAGGCAAAGCATGGAGAACTTGCTGTATATATCCCCATTGCAAGTGTGTTTAAAACATGTCAGAGAGACTATTGTTCTGAAGGGCTGGAAAAGGCATTTAAGAGTTAAATCTGAGCAGCTGGTGCGTTACTTGAAGTGGCTTGTAATTTTCATGCTTTGACTCTGAGTGGGAAAGTAATCAAGATGACTGAATGGAAAGAAAGCTTAAAGATGTGGCTGTGAAAAAGAAGGGGGAAAATAGTAGAGAGGTAATTTAGAGAGAGCACCCTGTTGCTGGGAAGGGAAAGATATTAAATACAAAAGTGCTAAAGAATGACTTGCCACCAAAATAGAATCGTTTCATACCAAAGTGCTTTGCAAAATATATACACAGTGCTCACTTCACTGAAATGCAGCAACTTCTGAGATGGATCAGCAGCTGTTTAATGATGCAACCTTACATTAGTTTAGTGTAGGAAGCAAAGGATATCGCATCCAACAGAAATTGCAGGAAGAATTTCAGATGGGCAGAATGTAACTACCTAAGCTCCAATTTGGTCATGACACCAGGGTTAACAACTTTCTCTTTCAAAAAGGATCAGAGGAATTACAATGAACGTTAGTTCTGCACTCTGAGATATAGAACCGTGGTTTTATGTCTGAGACAAAAAGCTGTTCCATAGCATCATGAGAAGCTGCATCAATGCCTAACATCCCCAATCTCACACACTTAGAATAGTGCATCAGCTCAAATCATAGAAGTGCTTTCCTGTGTTTGTATGTCCTTGGCCAGGAGTCTAAGGACTCTTGTTGCTTATATTGCCCATCTTCCTTCTGTTTTGAAATGCTTTCGTCCATTTTCATATCGCCATTGATTGGCAAGTAAAAGGTCTGACAATTTCAAAGGCGCTAGTAAAAGTTTTAAAGAGCAAAGACGCCTTCTTGGTATAAATAGTTGGCAGGAACCTGCTGGAAGGCGATGGAACTTAATGAGACAAATGAAGCTCTTGCAAGCTGTTACTGTAATGTATTTTGCTAGTTTCTTTAAAGAGCTCATGTGGGGGGAGGAAAGAAGACGGGGGTTTCTGTGTCATGAAACTGATTTAAAGAAGAAAAATATTTTCTTCATGATGAAAACAGAATCACTTTCTTGGCTAGATCAGAGAGAGGGCATGTCACCTATGAACAGCCTTGAAGACAGCAGCCAAAAGTAGTTCTGGGGTAGTGTCTGTTCAGACTGAAATCTGAGATTATACAATGCATGGGTCGGGGGTAAAGCTAATGAAATGAAAACATATAATAGGCTTGGGTTGTTTCAATAAACGGACTGCTGCTTCGTTTAGAAATGGTGCACCATACAGGGAAGGGTTAAGGTCACTGCACTATGTTGTATTACAGCAAACAGCTGGGTAATTAGCGAGTTTAGCACTGAGTGGGGCTAATTTCTTGGGCAAGTGTGTCTTGGAAGGGTTTTGCTGCTTGTTTCTTGGCAAGTTTGCCAGTGAAGAGTTTCTCCAAAGCAGAGTTAATGTTGAGAGGCTTCTTGAGAGCTGTTTCCCCAGGAAATTTAGCCCAGGACAAATCCCTCTTTTGAGCCTTCTTTGGGGACAGACTGTGATTCAGTGCAGAGAGAATCCTAGGGAGAGACAGAACACGTAGAGGTAAAATGCATATAAAGTGATGAAGATTCTTTAGGGTGGTGCCTAGTTTTCCCTGAATAAGTCAGTGGTTCCTAATTTCTGAGATCTAAACCATATTTGCTGCCATTCACCTTCTCCTGCAATGAAATCTCCAGCCTCTTGGGCCAAAGTGACCCTTGGTATAACTCTGTTGAAATCAGTGGAGTTGCAGGGGTGGTGGAAATGGCCCATGAACTTGAAGACTAAACTGCATGTGAATGGGTCAGTCCTGGTTCCTAAAAAATGAGTGTTGCTGGGCTAATGCAGAGGGGAGAACAGTCCCCTTTGCCTGGGATGGTGGACTTCAGGGATGGGAAAGGTGGATGGTGTTAATGATGAAGCTCTCTGTAAATGGTCAGTGGCAGTTGCTTCTAATTCTGCACTGCCACAGCGCCATCCCCCTGGCCTTTGTGATGCTGGAGATCTCTCTTCTCCTGGTCTAAGCCCAAGGGAGTTCAGCCCTGCGTTTACCCAGGGGCACTGTAGATAGGATAATAAACTGCGATCGCTGAACTCTCCTCAGCGACTGCCCCAGCACCACAAGAAGAGGAGGAATAGCGAGAGTTGGTCACTGCATCTCCTCCACAGAAGGAATGACCCATAGACTCAAGGGTCAGATTTCCTTGCACTGACCACTGGCTATGCAACGACCTGTTAATCAGTCTGGAATAGGTGCTGGCATTTAGATTTCATACTAACATGAAAAGGTTCTTTGCTTTCTGTATACCACTATTTACAGATGGGAACACTGGTGCACAGAGAGGGGAAATGACTTGGCTAAGGTCACACAGCGAACCAGTGGGAACAGAACCTAGGTCTCCTGGCCCAGTGTCCTAGTCACTAGACCATGCTGCCTCCTACCGGGAGGATCAAAATGACTTGGATTCCCACATACTGAATTCCCAACCTATCAATAAATGTCATCTAAGCCTCCCAAATCTCAACCCTGTCTGATTGCTCACCATTTCATCCCTCTTCCCGCCCCACCCCTGTTGCCTGCTTCCCTACCTTCCCTAAATCCAACCCCTTCCCCAATCTCAGCAGAAAAGTCCCAACCCCATGCCCCCAGTATCTCCGTATTAAAAGGGCAGAGGTTAGTTAGGGCAGAAGGCCAGAGATTGCAGAGTAGGGGCTCAGTGCATGGAGAAAGAGGGGATCTCACCTGTGTAAAATCTGGAGCAAATGAGCAAGAGAGGAAAGAACAGCGGCAGCAGAGCAGCTGGGTGTCTGAGCTGAGAAGCAGAGAGCATCTAGCAGCAACAGCAGAGAGTGATCCCCAAACTCCCCCTCACACCCGACCCAGCAGCAAGTCCCAGCCTGGCCAGTACAAAAGGGATTGACTGGGATTCTACAAGCGATGGATTTGCAACAGCTGATGAGCCCCTTGCGAGAGGAGGGGGAGGGAAGATTGCAGTCGAACCCACCCACCCCACACGAGAGCAGGAGGTGAGCACTGGCTCTTTGTGAGCGGCAGGCTCCATAAGAAGAAAAGTGGTGGGGGAAAAATGCCAGGGCTGCCTGCAGGAGACTTGGAAAGGAGCGAAAGGTTGGAGCACTACTTGTGACCGGGGATCTAGCTGCACTTGTCAGAGTTCAAGAGCTGGAAGGGTCGCCGTTCGTGCTTCCGAGATACAAGAGGAGGAATAAAGAGGAGGCGGTTTGTGTGCCGATGGGGACGTAGCACCAATGAGATCTCTGGGGACAGCAGGACAAAGGGAATTCATGGATGGGCTTTACCTGCTAGGAGCGGGAGATGGGCTGGAGATGATCAATGACACCCTCAGCAGGAAGAGTTGGGTGGAGGAGGATAACTCGGAGCTGTCCCTGCGGGTGGTGATGGCTGCCCTCCTCTTCCTCCTCATCCTCTCCACCTTGCTGGGCAACACCCTGGTGTGCGTGGCTGTGATCAAGTTCCGGCACCTGCGCTCCAAGGTCACCAACTTCTTCGTCATCTCGCTGGCCGTCTCTGACCTGTTCGTGGCCGTGCTGGTGATGCCGTGGAAGGCAGTCGCTGAGGTGGCTGGCTTCTGGCCTTTTGGGGGCTTCTGTGATGTCTGGGTGGCCTTCGACATCATGTGCTCCACAGCCTCCATCCTCAACCTGTGCATTATCAGCGTGGACCGGTACTGGGCCATCGCCAGCCCCTTCCGCTACGAGCGGAAGATGACCCAACAGGTGGCTTTCATCATGATCGGGGTGGCTTGGCTGCTCTCCATCTTGATCTCCTTCATCCCTGTGCAGCTGAGGTGGCACAAGGCCAGCGAGCTCCTTGCTCAGCAGGAGCTGGGCTCCAACTTCACGCGGGGCTCAGAGGAGAACTGTGACTCCAGCCTCAACAGGACCTATGCCATCTCCTCATCCCTCATCAGCTTCTATATCCCCGTCGCCATCATGATCGGCACGTACACCAGGATCTTCCGCATCGCTCAGCGGCAGATCCGCAGGATCTCCTCTCTGGAGAGAGCCGTGGAGCATGCCCAGAACTGCCACAGCGAGGACTGCCCCCACGAGGCCTCCCTGAAGAACTCTTTCAAGAAGGAGACCAAAGTCCTGAAGACCCTCTCCATCATCATGGGCGTCTTCGTCTTCTGCTGGCTGCCCTTCTTCGTGCTCAACTGCATGGTGCCCTTTTGCGACCTCGACCTGCACAATCCCGGGGAGCTGCCCTGTGTCAGCGAGACAGTCTTCAACATCTTTGTCTGGTTCGGTTGGGCTAACTCCTCCCTCAACCCCATCATCTACGCCTTCAATGCTGACTTCAGGAGGGCCTTTGCCACCATCCTGGGCTGCGGCCGCCTCTGCCCCAGCAACGCGGTGGAGACGGTGAATTTCAGCAACGAGCTGGTCTCCTACCACCATGATACCACCTACCAGAAGGATGTGGTGACCCTCAGCAACCCGCACCTTCTCCCCCATGCCACCCTGCAGGCAGAAGACAATGAGTTGACTTTTGACAAAGTCTCCCAGATCTCCCAGACCTCCCACAACAACCATGCTGACGCTGTCTTGCCAGCCGTGGTCCACGTGGAGTGCGAGATGGATATATCACTGGAGAAGATCACTCCCTTCACCTCCAATGTGCTGGATTGAAAAGGGATCAGGAGAGGGAGTGGGGGCGGGGAGAAGGAATAGGGCGGAGAGAGGTCTGCAGCAATCGCCCAGTTTCTGGGGAGTCTGCATACAGGGGAGGGAGGGGGAGAGGGATTGCTACCCCTCTGGCTGGGAAGGAGTTTGTATGTATGTATTAGCAAGTATGTTGGTGTCTTCCTTTGTTTCTCTGATATACTCAGAAGAGTGACTTTCTAGGGAACTGCATGGCTCAGGGGAATGGCGCTTTTCACCTCGAGTCCATGGGTTCGAACCCAGGGCCAGCCCAGGTTGGTAGTGAATGGAAGTGGTTGATGTCTGCTGGGTGCCTTCTGTCGAATGAGTTTGGTGGGTCTCAGTGTAGTTCCTAGGAAAAAGAAAAATTCCTTGTTGTAGTTGTTAGTAGCTTCCTCTGGGAAACCATGGACTTGAATGGGCCCCTGAGACTGACCTTCCCTCTCAACCCATTTAGGAGGGGAAGTGGCGGGGAGTTTGCTCTATTGCTGCTTCTCCCAGTCCAAATGCTTTCACTCTGCCGGGCTATGAAAGTGACACAGAAAATGCAACAAACCAGAGGGACTGCTGCCTGCATGATTGTTCATTGAAGCAGGCAGGGCTGGATAACGTTATCAGCTCCATGGGTGTGACAGCCCTACCCAGCCGGTCAGCCTTTAACTGTGGAGACCAACTTCTCTTGTGAAGCCTGCGTAGGGGAGATAGAGAAGAACCGCTTTGCAAGTCACCTTGATCCTGGCCTTTCCCCCAGCCCCCTTGCTCACATCTGTGTGCTTGTGCTACAGGCAGCCATCCCCTGAGACTAGCAAACGGAACAGGCAGCTAGGACACCTGGGTTCTGTTCCTGGCTTTGGGAGGGGGAGATGGTTTAGAGTTTAGGGCAGGTACCCCAGGAGTCCTGACTCCCAGCTCGAAGGAAGTGCTTAGAACAAGGTTCTGGGTATTAGGAAGTTGGGATGCTGAGGAAGAAAGGTATTGTTGCCACGCTCTCCTGCACCTCTTTGGGAAGTTGCGTAAATAGGCACCAGTTCAGCTGTGAGGAGGCGTCTCTCTTCTTCATCGCGCTGGCTCGGGCAGATTATCTTCCAGGCCAGTATAAACACATGGCCCATTGGATTGGCGCAAATGGGCCCCAAGGCTGTACCAGGCTGTAGCGCTTTGGCTCATTGAGGTAGGATGCTGCGTGCTAAGGGTTTGGTCCTGCATTTGGGGCAGAACCACAGGTTCTGAACTGGCGCTGACCCTGCTTCAGTCCTGTCTCCATTTGCACTTAGGCCGCGTCCAGTTCCGCCGCACCCCTCGCTTATCGCTGTTGTCAGCAAAGGGTGTGGCAGTTAAGGTGACTGGCTCCAGGCTGAGTCCCTTGTATCCAGGGAGTGGAGGAAAGACTCAGACCCCTGGTTTTAGGGGGAAGATGTTGATCTCAGTTGTTCCTCTGCTTCCCCCTATCCTCCATCAGTCACTCTCTCTCTAGTCACTTTCTTCTCCATTTTCCCTGCAGTCTCTCAACTTCACAGTCTTTCAAACCCACCCCCCCCACACCTCTTCCCATGACATTGGATCCCGGTGCACTGTCTCATTTCAATAACAATAGCTTTTTGAGACTCCCTCTCTTTCCTCACTCACCTGTACTTTTTAATTAGCATCTTCTTTGCATATTCTAACTTGTGTCTGGTTGCTCCAGTGCCAGACAGTGTGTGTAGGGGGTGGGGGATGGGGGGGGGGGGGGATATGGGAGAAACCTCCGGCATTGCATTGTAAAACGTGACACCGATTGATCGTTTTTATAATGTTTTGATAGGGGACCGGTTAACCATTGCAGCAAAAATGGCATGTCCAGCTTATCCTGAATCCAGGTGCCTCCACTCTCTGGCATCTGAAGTCCCTTAGCACTGCCAAAGCCTTTCATTCTCTCTTCCCAACAAACCTTAACAAAGAGAAATCTGAAGGTGATAATTAGAGAGTAACTGTAATTATCAGAGACAGCCCAGTGACAGTCAAGTCACAGCGCAGTCAGTGTGGGAGGGGAGCAGAAATGTGGGGTCCTCCCTAGGATAGTTCTGCAGAAGCACTCACAGGACGGAACTTATTCTCTTTATAACCACCACTTAGTACAGCAGGGTTGTCTCTCTAGTGGTTAGAGCAGAGTCAGGATGCCTGGGTTCTATTCCCAGCCATGCGAGAGGGGAGTCTAATGGACAGAGTAGGAGCAGGGATTGGGAGTCAGGATTCCTGGGTGCTGTGCTCTTCAGGATGGTAGATGTTTATCCAGTACTTAGCACAATGGGGCCGCTCCCTGGTTGAGGCATTACTGCATTATATGATAATTAATTATACTATTCCCAGCTGTGGGAGAGGAGTATTTTCCAGTGGTTAGAGCAGGGGGAACACTGGGAGTCAGGACTATTTCACTGCTTACCTAGACAAGTCACTTAACCTCTCCATCTCGGTCTCCCCATCTCTGATGAGGGTCTAATACCTACCCACAGCAATGTTGTGTGAGGCTTAATCCGTGAGTGTTTGTAAAGTGCTTTGAGCAGGGCAACTAATTCATAATATTCTTGTTACTCTATGACAAAAGTTGGGTGAACTTGCTGCATGTATGACGACCAGGGACTCAGCCCTTTGACAGGGGGTTAGCCGGGCGGGAGTGGACAAGCAGAGGTGGGCAGTGGCTGAAAAATGTTATTTATTATCTGCATAGGAACAGAGACTTTGCCTTTGGGTGTGCATGTTGCGGGAGGGATAGTGGCAAAGGATTCTTCACTCCCCTCGTTCTTCAGAAGCCCTGGTTCTTCCCTTCACTGACTGTACAATGGATCGTTCCCCCGCAGCTCTGCTGTGACTTCCGTCAGGGCCACCCATGGCCGATGTTTTCCTGGTGCCTGCGGCCCATCTGCCCAGGGAGTGGCAATGACTGAACTGAGCCCGTGGCCTCCAGGGCATGGTACTGGCCCCCCTGTGCTACAGCCGCTTCTAGGGATCAGGTTAGGAAATGGACGGCAACTTCCAAATCGCATACGTGTTTCTGTGTTGAACGAGGATTTTCTTAGTCTGGCGAAAAAATACATCTAGTTCGTTTCAGTGCAGTGCGGTTTTCTTGTGGGTTTCCTGCACCGGAGGATGGGATTGCAGGCTGCAGTGGGGCAGAGGTATTGTGGGACTGAGGCAGCATTTGTCCGCTCCCATCCTGCTGAGGGCACCTCAGTATACACTCGGGGATCCCACAGAAATACAAGAGGATGAGTCAGCCAATGAGCCCGGGCCCTGTTTCTGAGCTGCACCTTCCATGATGCTCAGCCTATTAGGGGTGGGGGCAAAGGTGGCTGTAGCTCCTGGTGTACTCTGAAGCAGCCTCAGGGGCTCCTAATTTAGGACTGGGGCCTACAACTCCCTATTGGGCCATTTGGCAGCCTGGACTAGCCAGAGCGCAGTGCACTCCAGCTGCTACGCTTGCAGGAGAACCCTACAGTGGGGGCTGCAAGGAGGGATGGTAGGGCGGTCCTGCTAGGCCTTTGCCACCGTGGAAGCCTGCCCCATGGGTATTCCCTGGGGAGGTGCTTGCCAGCCCCGGATAGCCCTCAGGATACAGGGCCCAGAAAAAGTCAGCAATGCTAGTATAAGAGTTTATGCGAACACATTTTGGAAGGGATATAAAAGCTCAGGGTTTAAGCCAGTCTCTAACTCTTCATGAGGCTTTCAAAGAGGGCAGACGATCCAACAGCTGCCTGCTAGTGGGTGGCTTGCCCCTTCCTCTGAAGCAGTTGGTGCTGGCCACGGGTAGAGAGAAAATATTGGACTAGATGCACCTCAGCTGTGATACAGTCCGGAAAAGATGCATGCCAAGTGTTGGCATTTATCTGCCTCCCGTGAGCCATACTTCTCAGCAATAATTCCCAGCCACTGACAACTGGCTCTGTCTTCTGTGTTGCCTCCCCTTAATGCTGCGAGGCTCTAGACTGGGGGCAGCAAAGCATCTGGGCTGAACCTATTCCTAACTGGCCATCTCCTAGCTTGGTGTTCGTAGGCTCACTCTTGCCACGATTCTCCAGCTCATTCTCTCGCCCACCCCTTATAGCCCTAGAGTGCACATCTCTCATAAGGTGTGAAACCACGGTCCTCCTCATGGGTGGTCATTATGTGATGCCCTTTGGAGCAGTCCAGCCATGTTCTACCTTATATTGATTACTTTCTGCCTCTCTAAATTCCCCCTGGGATACATATTCTCCATCGCTACCCGTCCTAAATTCTTGCGGTGCGTTGTTATGCACTGTTACACAGCGGCTGCATTTCAGGGGCAAGTGAAGAGACTCCTGTTTGTGAAGTGCTTTGGGATCGTGAGACAGAAGCACTGTCCGGCAGCAAGGAAAGCGTTCTCTCTGCTCACCTTGACACCTAACTGCGATACTTTTTGCGCTGTGAGCAGGGAGGGAGGCTGTGATGTGCTTAATAGGCTGTGAGATTGGAGCAAAGGACTGGGAGTCGAGATTTCTGTGTTCTGTGCCTAGATCTGCCAGTGACTTCCTGTGTGACTTTGCAAATCACTTGGCCGCTCTGTGCCTCGGTTTCCCCATTTACAAAATCGGGCTAGCACTGCAGATTCACCCAGCTGACACAGGTCCCGAATATTAACTGTTTGCAACATGTCAATCTTTCTTTACTATGATAACCATCTATGGCTATAATTGTCGAGTGAGGCGGGAAAGTGTGCAGAGAGGCTGAGGGGTATGATGAGGAAGAATGGGAGGAAATGAAGCAAAGGCAAATTGGAGCTGAATATTGGGGAAATGTCCTGGCCCTGCACTCTCTGAGACTGGAATAGTCTCCCTGACCACAGGGCGGAAGCCCCAACTGTTTGGAAATTTTAAAACTTGACTGGACAGAGCCCTGGAAATACTGTAGGGGATTAAAATGCATTGGTCCCTATGAGGTGGACACGAGGGGACCTAACAGGACTAACCAAGCCTGAATTCTCTCACCCTGAGGCCAGGTGATGCAATAGCCTGGGGTTCTATCCCCAATGTGTGCTCCCATTGGCCCCGGTGTAAGAAAGGATTCAATGCAGAGGCTGCTATTTTCAAAGGGGCCTGAGGGATTTAGGTGCCTACTTCCCATTTGGTGGGAGTTGGGTGCCAGTCTCACGCCTTACTCCCTAATCCCTAATGCTCTGTGTTGCTGGGTGTGCTGAGCGCTGACTGTATCCTTTGTGGTAGCTGCTGCACACCTACCGGGGTCCAGAGATTATCCCAGTAGGCCCCTGACAGGGTGGATGTGTGAAAAGAGCCCCTTGAATGTGAAGGGCTCTCCAGGTTCCCCCTAGGCACCGTTCAAGTGGCTGAAGTTGTTTGCCGAGACTCAGCCCCGCCAGGTGGCTGGGTGGGAAGAAGCATTAAAACCTCGATTTAAATGGAAACTGGGAGCCTCTCAAAGGACCCCCAGCGGCCACCAGAGCAGCCCAAGCGATCCGGGGAGAGGAGAGGCTTGAAGGGAAGCTGACGCGGCGGCACTGGGGCAAGTCTCCTGCCCCTGCTTGTTTGAGCCTGCGTGGAAAATGCCCCTGCACTCAGCTGGGAAAGCGCCTCCGGGAGGAGCGAGGAGGTAAGATGTGAGAGCGGCTGGTTCACTGGCCAGTGGAGTGGGCATGGAGAGATGGGGGATTGTGAGGGCTCACAGCTAGCCCAGAGCACCCCCTCTCTCCCACAGCAGGAGGGGCTGTCTCCATATTTCTCACCCCTGGGGCTTCCCCTCCATCCTAGGAAGGGGCTTGCTCTATATTTCACACCCCCACTGCCAACGCTGTCCCAAAGGGCCCCTTTTCCCCCTCTGAAGCGGACTTTCTCTACCTCTCTGTATAACTATAGGCACATTCACCATCTCAGCCCGCATGCCCCTCCGCCCGCTCCTGCCAGAGGTCTCCAGTGCATCTGCCTATCTTCTCAGCTCCCCAGAGCCCTGCTGGGTTTTTACTTGAGGCTCATACTGGGGCGCTGAATAGCAAGTGCCAGGGTGACATTTAGCCTGATGGCTCTGTTACCGCAAGACGCAGGAGAGAGCCCAAATCTGCGGATGCTCAGGAGGAGCTGCCCTGGAGTCTATTAGAGACACAAAGGCTCATGGTTCATCTCTGTTCCCTGAGGTAAATTCCAGAAGCCACACAAGGAAGACTCTCCTGACTCCCAGGCTGAGGGGGAGAAGGGGCCACGGCATGAGGGAACCTGCCCTGGCTCCCCACAAGGAGGTGGGGATGTGGGCCATTTGAGCGAAACAGCGTCTTCCTTTCCAAGGGGAGGACTCAGGTGGGCAGGCATCCGGCAGCCATTGAAACAGTGGGGCCTGTAGCTTCAGCACTCTAGTTCTGCCACAGCCTCCTTAAATCAGGGTGGCACCCTAGATGGTTGTGTAAGATGCTGGCAAAGCGTGCCCCTCTCTGGTGGCTGGTCCTCACCGCAGATAAGTGCCTACTACTGCTGCTAGCTCCTTTCGCTCGAGTGGTAGAGAGCTGTGCTTCTGGTGGAAAAAAGCCCAGATTCAATCCCTATGGATAATCTGTGGCAGAGTGTTGCAAGAGCCCTGGGCTGGCATTGAGTACAAAGGGGCATGCTGCTATTACACGACCAAATCTGGCTCAGAAATTGTCCTCTCGAGTTGCTAGCTGCCTGGAGAGGAAAGCAGCCACTTCCTAGCCTGCATCAGGATGGGATTGACCCTGCATTGCTCTGTGTAATCACTGATTACCTTACAGCATAATGTCTGGGTGCTGAGGGGAAGGCGGTTTGGGGGAATCTGCCCTGGCCAGAGGTGGCTGCTGCCGCAGATTCAGTGTCCCCTGCATCTAGCTGACTGGCACAGAAGCCCACCTCCACTCTTTCCCACCAGGGCAGCAAGGTTGGGAGTGGTGGGCACAGATGTGCCATAGTTATGATGAATGAGACTAGCCAGGAAAAAGAACAAGACCCATCAGCCTAGAAGGCTATGGACAGGAAGGGGCTGGGGGAAGAGGTGGCTGGCGTGTTCCTTTTCTGATGTTGACGGGCATGAGGAGAAGTGGGGGGGATTCTAAGACTAGTCAGAAAGCAGCCAATCTCCGTCATTATCTCTCCTCTTGAGTTTCTTTCCAAATTGGAGTCATTAGATGCTGCCCTCATCAGACAGAAGCAGGTGCAGGGGGCACAGATGGAGATTTAAAAAAAAAGAAAAAAAATCCATCTCCAAGGGAAAGCGGAGCCTCTGGGCGAAAGATGGAAGAGGCTGAGGGTCTCTGGCCACTTGAAGGGGCCTGGTAGAGGCTCTTGTGAAATCACAGGCCTGGCTTTCTCAATCTGTATGGTAATTCAGAGCAATCAGAATCAGCAGATGGGGAGAGGCGGGAGAGATTAACCATTCCGGGAGCAAGTAGGCCAAGATAGAGACTACCTCTCCTGGCTGGGATGTGCGGGGGAAGAGGTGCTTGTCACAGCTGGGGAGGGAACTAAGGTATCAGCCTTGCGCTGGGGTTCTCTGGATGGGGTAGGGGGTGGATGTGCAGACAAGTGGGTGAGGCATGAATCCTGCACAGGCCGGTCTGAGTGGACTCTGGTATGAACCCCCCACTCCCTTTTCCACCTCCTCAGTGGCTTTCTTGCTTTTGCAGCATTTTGTCCTCATCCAAATGAAAAAGTGAGTAAAGTTGGTTCATTTCCCAGGCAGATAAGGATAGCCTGGGGGGATCTGTGATGAGCACCAACCGCTGGGGGTGTGTGTGGGTGTGTGAGTATGTGTGTGCGCGCGCCTTGCTTCTTCGCCTGTGACCCCAAGCAGGTGCTGCCCGCGCTTCCTCCAGGATGCCCCTTTGGATAGGGCAACGATGTGAAACACCCATGGGAGCGGGGGACGGAACGCCTCACGAAGGCTGGAAAGCTACACTCCAAGGTAAACAGCCCCTCAGACTCAGCATAGCTTTGGCAAACACTAGCCACACAAAGAAATCGAGAGGAAGGGGTGACAAATGCACTTCCTGGCTGGGGAGTTATTAAAGGCTCAGAGCCAGGGAATGGGAGGTGAGGGGGGCAGTTCATCTTTCTCCCTATTTTACAAACAAAGTGCTGGATTCTGAACTGAATGCAGAGTCTGTCAGGGACCAGGGATAAACTGATCTGCAGTGTGAAAGAGGGTCCCCAAAGCTGGGGCTGGCCTTCAAATACAGCCCAAAGTTTGGGCATGGCAGGATCTCCATACACTCCACTCAAAGCCCTAACAGATGAGCCGAAAGCGAAGATGACTTTGTAATACCAAGGGCAGGGTCTTGTCCTGGGACAGGAATTGCACTGAGATGATACTTCTCTGAGGCAGGGACTGTCTTTGTGTTGGCCCTCTACTGTTTGGTACAATAGGGCCCTAATCTCTGATTGGCTTCTACTGCAGTATGAATAATGAGAGCTGTTAATTACATTTTAGGAGCACTTCACTGGAGAACTCTGGGTTTATTTTCACCTTAATCCATTCTTGTGCTTAAAAGAGGCAGCATTTTAATCAGGGGCTGCAGGATGCCATCTAGTGTCCATCTCTATTCATAGCGGATTTTGCAAATTGCTGTGAGATTTTGTCCATTTAACAATATTACCCTGGACTGGAGACTGGCCCGTGGCTGGGCAATGAAACTAAAAGGGGCTGTGACTGACGGGTAAACAAATCTCAGGAATAGACTTCCCTGCATTTTTCAGCTAGTGTGTAATCCCTCTCCGGCTCTTGGAAGCATGTTTGTCATCCTGCCTTGTTCCCTCACTGCCCATTGCATGGCTCTAGCAATAACAAAGTTCCTTTTACACGGTATTTCTTTTAAATCCCTCTCAGCTCTCTGGGAACTCTGAGTGACCTTGGGCAAGTCACGAATGCTCAAATTTTCATGTGGCTGCTGATTGTTGTGGGTGCCCAACACTGAGACTGACTTTTGGAAGTACCAAGCACCTGCAGGTCTCTTTACTTCTGCTGAAGGTGCAGGGGCCCAGACGCAAATCCTTAAAGGTATTTAGGTGCCTAATTCCCTTTGAAATCAGAGGGAGTTAGATGCCTAAGTAGCTTTGAGAATCTGGGTGTCAGTCTGAAAATCAGGTCCAGGATTTTTCAAATTGGCCCCCAAAACATTGAGGCATTCAAAATCAGTCTGTTTTTGACCACTTTGGCTCAAAAACAAACCACTTCCCGTGCCTCAGTTTCCCCATCTATTAAAGGAGACGAATGATGACCCCTACTCCTCTTTATAAAGCCACCTGAGATCCTTGGATGGAAGAAGCCATGCAAATACAAAATACAGTATTATTATTTATTTGCTGTTTAGAAAGGAGAGTCAAATTACAGGTAAATTGTGCCACACTGATAAGATGTCCCTGCCTCAAAGCACTAAGGCCTGGATCCTCAAACCTATTTAGGACTGAAATCAGTGTGAGTTAGGTGCCTAAATACCTTTGAGAATCTAGGCCCTACAGCCTAATGCCCCAATCCTGCAAGCTGCTCTGTGCACCTGGACCCCACTAACTTCAACGAGGCTCCACCTGCATGGCTCTCACTAGCAGGATTGTGGCCTAAAGATCTGAGCGAGTGCACACAGCACACACACAGGTGTATGTGGTCATTGCAGCTGATGTGCTTCATGAAGCAAAGTAGGCGTGGAGAAGTCTGTTTGGCCCGTGAGAGGAACAGAGCTTGCCAGACTTTGAGCTACAAGGTTAGAATTGTTTCTATAACCCTTTTTAGGATGGGGGGGACTACATGCTGGAGCCTTTTAAAGGGAGACTGTCTACTTAAAAAACATGTACTGCAAATGAAGAAATTTCTTTATGATATGAATAGCAGTTTAAATATCAAAAATGGAAATAGAGCCATAGAAAATCCAGTCTACTTGTCACTATTTCTGCTCTCTGTTGGCTTTCCTCTCCTTTACTGGAACAAAACAAATCCATGAAGTCAGTTTCACTTTTGTGTCTAGGGAGTTTCTCTTTCCAGTTCTGGGTACTGCAGTATTTGAGTTGCAAACTCTCTAGGGGGAAGATTTGTGTGTTTTAAAAACAATGGATTTCATTAAAATTTAAAACAGCTGCAGTGGTGGGAACAATTCTATTAATCTTATGTTTTATAAAAGCTTTACTCTGAACAGACTGAAATTCAGGGTCACACTTTGCTGATCATGTCCCTGAAAGCAACGGTTTGGAGGTCTGCCTAGTGAGTTTTCAGGATTGAAGGCAGAGTGACGATGGTGGCCCTTTAAGAGAGACAGAGGAAATTCTGGAATGAGAGAAGATTCTGGAGCAGTTAATCAGGGAAAGAAGGAGAAAACAGCTCAGTGAGTTTCTCCAGTGATTGTGGAGTCAGTAAGTTGCCCTGAGGAGGGGTTATGATTTGTTTAAAATAAAAGAATAGAGAATAAAATGTCATAATTCAAGGGCTAGAGCTCCTAGCCTGATTGCATGGACACAATTTTGTTTGACCTTTAAGTGAGTGCTTAAAGTGGTCTGAAAAGAGTGGGGGTCTAGCATACTCTGAGAGCAGCAGTTTTGGTAAAACAGTGCTTAATCTGTGCCCCTCAATAATCCAGATCCAGTTTGGTGGGGTTTTTTGGCTGGGTCTGCAGCCCCTTGTGATTCCCCACCCCACTTTAAGTAGTGTCTTGTGCCTTTAGTTAAAGTCCTAACCTCTCCTAGAGGACCTTTTTTTACTCTTGGGTAACCAAGTTTAACTGGTTAACGAGTTCAGTTCTTTGAAGTTTGTAAAGTGCTGAATAATAAGATTATTAAACCTCCTTATGAGCCATGAATAAAATGATCCTGGGCAGTGATGGATTGGGAATATCCAGAGGGGATCATTTCCCACAGAGACAGGGTCACACACACACACACCCCCCACCCCCCACCCCCAACAAAAAAAAAACCTCCTCTTCAAAGAATTTAACTAATGATTTCAATGGGAGTTAGGTGCCTAAATATTTCAGAGGATCATGGCCTTAAAGTTTCACAGTAGGAAGTGCCCAGCACAGAGGAAAACTAGAGAGGGACCAGGAGAAAATAAAAGCCCTGAAGAGCCTTTAGCATGGCACAATGATTGCATATGATTGATCTGTGATTTTATTTCTCATGCATTATTGCTTTTTAGTTTTGTACTTTGCCCCTTCACCTGCTGTGATAGATGAGGGAGGAGCCCTCAAATAACATGCATTAATTATCAATTTGTTTGTGATCATTATTCTATAGAATAATGAAGAAGCTATGTCACCGCTACAAGCGGTACACCGGCAGAAGAAGAACTAGTGGGTTTCTACCTTTTTTGTCCCTAGCTAGTGAGGTCTAATGGAGAATTACTGACACATACCTAATCTGACTCTTACACTGGTATAACTCCATTGCCTTCTGTAGTAACTCCTGATTTATACTGGAGTGAAAGGAAGAGAATCAAACCTGGTAAATGTAATACAGCCCTGCCAATGGCTTGCCCAGCTTTCATTAGGAAGAGGCTTTAATGAATCCCTAAGTAGAAATACCTGCTGGATTAGAATGACTGCATAAGAAGCAGCTAACTCTGCATCAGACATTGTTCTGGGGCAAGGGAGAAATTACCCAGCTCCACTAGTCTTTAGTTGTGTGAGTAAGGATGAGTCATGTGAGCAGAGGTCGCTGGACCAAGCCTGTAATGACTTGAACTGACCAATCATATTTTGAGAAGTGGTATTAAGCTCTAAGCATAGGGGAGACTGTAGTACTTGGAACTGGAGTAATGTACCAAAATATTGGCGTTGACAGCTGTGATATGGATCTGGGCCCATGACTGCAGGATAGCCTAAACCCCTATAAAGTGCTGGAACAAATGAAGGCCCAGTTGTGCATGTAAGTAATTTTAGGCAAGTGTGTCGTTGTATTATGTGCACTGAGATTATTCATGTGTCTGAAGTTACTTGTGTCCTTAAGTCTTTGCAGGGTTGGGGCTTAAGCTATGTCACTGCTACAAGCGGTACACCGGCAGATGCTTCCTCCATCAAGGGAAGAGGTTTTCTGTCAATGTAATTAATTCACCTCTCCAATGAGAGGTGAATTAATTACAGCATGTACAGTGATAGCTGGAGACACAGAAGAATTCTTCCTGTCGACTTAGCTGTGTCTACATGGGGGGGGAGGGGGAGGAATAGTTCAACCTAACTACAGCATTCAGGACATGAGAGACAGAGCTAGCTTGATGTAGTTTTTATGTGTAGACTTAGCCTAAGGGGTCCCTTTGTGGAGTTGAGCCTAAAGGCCAGGGCTTAATTTGTGTCCAGGCTTGCCAGGGCTGAGCCCCAGCACCTCTAGGTGTGGCAGTTCGGAGCCCCGGCACCTCTGGGCTTGCTGTGTCTGTTATTAAAGTAAAAAAATTGCTTGAGTCCCGGCACCTAATTGCTTGAGCTGGCGCATCTTTCATGGCAAATTAATCACTGCTAAGGGCCCAGTCCTGCAAACCCTTCCTTAGAGAGTTGTTCCGTTGCCTTGGTGGGATAAGGGTTACTGTTGGAGTTCACAGGATCAGGGTCCAAATTTTAAAATGGAACCTGTAGGACCACACTTCCCCCCCGAATGCTGCTGTGCGTCTGGAAGCTGGTATGTTACGTGGGGGCACTTTTGGGGTGGGACCAGGCGGGTTAGGGAAGAGAGGGGACTCCAGGCCCCATCCCCAAATCGCTGAGGCTTCTATCTAGCTGCACAGCGCTCCTTAGAAAGGTTTGATGTGGGAGGGCCAAGTGTAAAAGGGGAGAGCAAGGATTAGGACACAGTATCCACCTATCACCCGCAAACTTACCACATTGTCCTCCTAAGAAGTAGTCTTTGCTGTGATGCCTACAAAAGGTAGCAGCTCAACAGCAGCCTAACCATTGGCCTATCACCCTCTATCACGAGAGGCCATTGGTCAGCATTGGGTCCTTGTACTGCTCTGGCGGTCTGTACCCATCTGTTGCCTGGAAGTAGGTGTGGTCTACACCAGTGGTTCTCAAACTTTTGTACTGGTGACCCCTTTCACATAGCAAGCCTGTGAGTGTGACCCCCCCCCCCCTTAAAAATTAAAACACTTTAAAATATATTTAACACCATTCTAAATGCTGGAGGCAAAGCAGGGTTTGGGGTGAAGGCTGACTGTGTGTGACCCCCTGAGGGTTCCTGACCCCCAGTTTGAGAACCCTTGGTCTACACCTAACACTTAGGTCCACCGAGCTATAGTGCGCAGGCCTGTGAAAAATTTCACACCTTGCATGATGCAGTCGCCGCGGCGAGGTGGATGGAAGAATGAGTCCGTGGCCACTTGTGGGGATGAATTTCCTAGGGGAACCCCTTCCCCTTTTGTCACTGTAGCGAGTGTCTACACTACAGGGGTGCAGCTGCGGCCCTAGTCGGGTTTTCCTTAGGGCGTGTCAGCTCTTCTGGGGGAGGGAGCCGGCTCTTTGTTCGCTGTGTACAGCGCCTAGCACGGGGGGGGAGCCTGGCTCGGGCGCCCCGGTAATCCCAATAAATAACCCGTCAGGCAAATGAATAAGGAGCGTTTCTGCCCCCGCCCTCCCCCAGCACAACAGATCCCGGGGCGGGGGGGTCCCCGTGACCCCGCCCTTCCCGGCTGCTGCGTGCGGGGGCAGGCACAGATCAGTCGCCCCTCCCACGACCGGCTCTGCAGGGAGCCCGCCCGGCAGCGTTTCCCGCGGGGCGGCGCAGGCGGAGGAGGAGGAGCCGCGGCTGGGGAGCGGGGCTCGGACGCCGCGCGGTGCAGCTGCTTCTGGTCCCCGGCCTGCCGGTGAGTGCGGCCCCGTGCGCCCCGCAGGCCGGCCCCGGCCCCGGCCCGGCAGCGTCAGCGCCTCGGGTCCTTCCGAGCGGGCCCGGGGAGCGGCCAGGGGCCGGCCCTGAGCCCCCAGGGCAGGTGGCTGGGGGTCCTGCTGGGGCTGGATGCGGGGGAGTTGCTCTGGGTCCTGCTGGGGCTGGATGCGGGGTGTGTGTGTGTGTGTATGTGTGTGTGTTAGCGTGACCAGACAGCAAGTGTGAAAAATCAGGACGGGGGGTGGGGGAGTAATAGGAGCCTATATAAGAAAAAGACCCCAAAATCGGGACTGTCCCTATAAAATCGGGACATCTGGTCACCCTAGTGTGTGTGTATGGGGGTGGGGGGTTTGGTCTGGGTCCTAATGGGGGTGGATGCAGGGGAGGGGTGTGTGTGTGTGTATGGGGGTGGGGGGTTTGCTCTGGGTCCTAATGGGGGTGGATGCAGGGGAGGTGTGTGTGTGTGTGTGTGTGTGTATGGGGGTGGGGGTTTGCTCTGGGTCCTAATGGGGATGGATGCAGGGGAGGGGTGTGTGTGTGTGTATGGGGGTGGGGGGTTTGGTCTGGGTCCTGCTGGAGGTGGATGCAGGGAAGGTGTGTGTGTGTGTGTGTATGGGGGTGGGGGTTTGCTCTGGGTCCTGCTGGAGGGGGATGCGGGGGAGTTGTGTGTGTGGGTCCTGCCGGGGGTTGGGGTGGTGGAAGCTGGAGAAGGGTGGGGGGCTTGCTGTGGGTCCTGCGAGGGTTTGGGTGGTGGATGCTGGAGAGGTGTGTGTGGGGGGTGGTTGCTGTGGGTCCTGCTGGGGACGAATGCCTGGGAGGTGGGGGCAGGAGGGTTTGCTGTGGCTCCCGCTGGGGATGGGGTGGTTGATGCTGGAGAGGCTGGGGGATTCCTGGGGTCTTGCTGGAGGTGGGGGCTGTGGTGGATCCTGGAAGGGCGGGGAATTTACTTTGGACCTTGCTAGGGTGACCAGACAGTAAATGTGAAAAATTGGGACGGGGGTGGGGGGTAATAGGCGCTTATATAAGAAAAAGACTGAAAAATCAGGACTGTCCCTATAAAATCGGGACATCTGGTCACCCTACATGCAAACTACAGGGTACATCCGAAGTCCCAAACCACTGTAGACCTCAGTAGCACCAAGGAGCTAAAGCATTTTTAACTGCCTTTCCCCCTTTCCCTCCCCTGCTGCCTTTTGTCACCCTCTCCCTCTGCATCCCACCCTGCATCAGGCCACCTCCCCACTGTCACCCTGGCGCTGCGTTGCTTGGATGGCGTCTTCCTCTCCCCCAATGAGAACGACTTCGTCTGCAAGGTCGCCGAAGAACTGGACCATTTTCTGCTCCAAAACCAGCATGAGAAGTAGGTGGCTTATGTTGTGCCGTTTACATTGCAGGAGCTTTCAGATAAGGGCCACAAACCCTGGGCCCTTTTTACCCCATGTGAATAATAAGATGTTTATGGTCCCCTTTGCCCACTGTCATCCAGGGTGCTTTGTGCCGTTGGGTGGCTGTGCGTTCCACCCAGAGGTGGCTGCATTTCGTTGCGGCTGTATGTCTGTAGCTTCAGATGGGCCCTACAGGATGAAAGCTTTTATTAGAGATGGGAGGCTGAGCCGTAACATTTGGAGCCAGATCCCATGTCCTAGACCAGTGATTCTCAACCAGGGGTACCCAGAGATCTTCCGGGGGTCCATCAACTCATCTAGATATTTGCCTAGTTTTACAACAGGCTACGTAAAAAGCCCTAGCGAAGTCCGTACAAACAAATTTCATACAGACAATGACTTGTTTATACTGCTCTGTTTACTATACACTGAAATGTAAGTACAATATTTATATTCCAATTGATTTATTTTATAATTATATGGTACAAATGAGAGAGCAATTTTTCAGTAACAGTGTGGCTGGAACACATTTGTATTTTTATGTCTGATTTTGTAAGCAAGTAGTTTTTAAGTGAGGTGAAACTTGGGGTACACAAGACAAATCAGACTCCTGAAAGGGGTACAGTAGCTTGGAAAGGCTGAGAACCACTGTCCTAGACCATTCAGAACTGGCTTATGGTTTGGGCCATTAAAGCAAGAGGGGTCAATTACAAAGTTTGAGCCTGGATCTGCACTTCCCCAAAGTGCAGGGATTTTGTACCTCGGGTTTTTGCCATGCGCCCATCTCTAACTATTGTTCTTCCCTGGGTGGAATTCTGCTGGATGCTGACAACTTCCGCAACAGCCACTTCCTGGTCTTGTTCACTTGATGTCCCCGCTTGTTCTCTGTCCCAGCAGAAAACTATTATGGAGCATGATGAACACAAACCCCTTGGCCTGGCTGAGCTCCAGAAGTATTTTTTTGCCTGTCTGCTTGTGCACAGATAATAAGATTCAGATGAGCTTCTGTCCAAGAGTAGGGGAGAGAGGGACGCTGTGTTCCAGGTAGACTGGCTTGGACTCCAGGTGTTTGAATTGGATACTTATTACAGTATTTTAGATTGAGGAAGATATTAGAGTCCAGTTGCAAGGGACCTGGGAGTGAAACTAGATCTGATTTTAGTGTGTGTATAAATGCCATGCAGTGTGAAACAGAATATTGTTTTTCTGACCTCCTTATTTCTGAAGATACACATAATAAAGGGTTTCTCTGTAAATTTAGCACTGGTGCAAGGTGCCGGCTTAACAGGTCTCAACCTTGATGCCCTCTTGTTTATCCATAGAACAGATAAAGGCAGAAGGATAATCTTGCAGTGAAAGCACTGGCCTGGAACTTGGGAAACCTGGTTCTATTCCAGACTCTGTCCTGTGTGACCTTGGGCAAGTCCCTTCATCTCTCTGGGCCTCCTCCGCTCCCCACCTGCAACCCGGGGTAATAACACTGCACTGCCTGGCAGGGATGTTGTGAGGCTAAATTTGCCAGTGTTGGCAAGTTGCATCATTACAGTGATGGAGGGGGCATAGAAGTACCTAGATAGATGAAACAGTGGGCAACAGCAGAGCGGTCTAACCCAACCCAGTCGTGTCCTGAAGGGATGAGAGGGTACATCAGGCACCACAGGCTGTTCACTCTCTAGCCCCTCTGCTGTTGCTCCCAGCTAGGGGGCCAATTGGCTTTTGGGATGTGGATCGCTGGCCACTGGGAATGGAATTAGGACCCCGCTCCAGGAGTGACTTGGGGTCACTAGTGGGGACTTGCAGTGTCTGCTTCCCCTCCCCTGCCCACTCCAAGCTGATGACGCCCTGTCTGTTTTCCTTTTTCAGGGTTCTCTTGTTCCCCCCCTTGTCCAGCCGCCTCAGGTACCTGATCCACAGGACTGTGGACAATGTCGATTTGTTAAGCAGCTTTTCTGTCGGGGAAGGATGGAAGAGGAGGACTGTTATATGTCACTCAGTCATAAGGTACAATGCTGTAGGTAACAACAGTCCTTATGATGTGTGCACTACAATGCACTGACACTCACCGCACCCCGCGAGGATGGCTTGATCCCTATTCTATTCTGCAGATACAGAAAAAGGCGGTGAGTGGTTAAGTGACTTGCAAAGGTCGCACGGCGAGTCAGTTATGACTAGAACCCAGGAGTCCTGACTGCTAGTCACGTACCTGAACCACAAAATGATCCATCCTCAATTCACGCAATAGGCCTGAATTTACAACTGTGGGTAATTTCACCCCCTGGGGTTCAAGCAATACATTGGGGGGGGGGGGGGGGGGAGGTGCAGTCAAAGCTCGTCAAAGTGATGCCATGACAATCGCCAAACTGCCTAGTTGTTGTACTGAATACAGGCAAAAAGCTAACAGCTTTATCCTACTTTTGTAATGCAGTGAATTCTATTCAGATGTGTAAGGCGAGGGAGTTCGGGCTAGTTGGAGCAGAGGACAGGGAATCAGGAGGCCTGGGTTCTGTACCTGGATCTGTAGGGGAGTGTTGTCTAGTGGTTAGAGTAGGGAGTCAGAACTCCTGGGATCTAGACCCAGATTGAGGCAGGCAACAGGGAATTGGGAGTGCTGGGTTCTATACCCAGAACTGGAAGGGAGTGTTCTCTAGTGGTTAAAGCCGCGTGTCAGGACTCTTGAATTCCTTTCCTGTTCTGTCATTCTTTCCCTGTGCGATCTTGGACAAGTTACTTAACCTTATGGTGCCCCAGCCAAAGGGACATTGTCTGCTTAAAAGTCATATGTATTAAACATCTATTTGTTATGAGCACTTTAAGATTAAAAGTGAGAGAATTAAAAACACAAATTAATTTGTCAGTAACTTACGCTGTTTGGGCACGTTGTTTTTTCCCCCTGGCATTTCTCTCTGTGAAGAATCACTTTCACTTTTGTGCACAGTCATTTGTGTTTTCAGATACTCACTGCTGCAATGTTTGGGTTGCAAAACCTCCAGAGGAACGTTTGCATGTGTTTAAAACCAAAAGTTCCTGTTACAACCTAAAACAACAGCGTGGGGCATTTCAACACATCTGTCGGACTTGGATTCTGTAGAAGCTCTTTTTAAAAATTCTGAGTCAAAAGTGAGTTGACTGTGTCTCTTTCAGTGTTAGTCTGGCCATCAGCCTGAATCCAGGCTGGAGTGGCTGTGATGTCCCTTTTAGGTGGACAGATGGAGGGAAGTTTCTTAGCGCTGCAATGTCTGGGCCGCAGACCCTGCAGGAGATGAATGTTGTTAAAAACAATTGTTTTCATTGACCCCTTTCTAAAAAAAAATTGTAGAAAAATTCCTGTTAGTCTTGGGGATTCATCAGAAATTAAATGTTGGGCCAAATGTAAGTGGATGGGCTGCCCCATTAGCCCACCTGTCAAAAGGATGATGCAAGGCAAATACTGTTAACTTGTGCATGCTTTTGCAGGGTGGGTGTCTGAAGCCACTATTATTGTGATGTCCCCAGTGAATAGGAGGAGAGAGAGAATTTTTTTTGCCATCATCAGGGATTAGAGCCCAGCGGTTTACTCTCTCTCTCACTTGATTTTTGGTGATGATCAGTTGGGTGGCGCATCGAGGGATGAATGCAGAGCATAGCCCAGGGGAGGGCAAACTGTGGCCCAGGGGCCGCATCTGGCCCTTCAGATGTTTTAATCCAGCCCTCAAGCTCCTGCCGGGGAGCGGGGTCTGGGGCTTGCCCTGCTCTGCGCGTACTGTGGCTCCCGGAAGCAGCAGCATGTCCCCCGTCCGGGTCTTATGTAGAGGGGCAGTTGGGGCTCTGCATGCTGCCCCCGCAGCTCCCATTGTCTGGAAACCGTGGCCAATGGGAGTGCAGGGGTGGTGCCTGCGGACGGGGCAGTGCGCAGAGCCCCCTGCTCCCGCCTCTGCCTAGGAGCCGGAGGGGAGACATGCCGCTGCTTCCAGGAGCTGCTGGAGGTAAGCGCCGCCTGGAGCCTGCACCCCTAACCCCGCCCCATGCCCCAACCCTCTGCCCCAGCCCTGATCCCCATCCTGCCCTCCGAACCCCTCGGTCCAAGCCCAGAGCACCCTCCTGCACCTCAGAGCCTGCACCCCCAGCTGGAGCCCACAACCCCCCATCCGCACCCCAACCCCCAATTTCGTGAGCATTCATGGCCTGCCATACAATTTCCATACCCAGATGTGGCCCTCGGGCCAAAAGGTTTGCCCAGCCCTGGCATAGCCGGTTTTCTGAGTTAATAGCTTCTTGTCTCCCCTTCTCATCTGTTGCTCCTCACGCTTCTCTGCCACCTGGTTCCCTTGTCATGTGCTAATGCACATGCTTGGTTCTCTCCTCCCCGTGTATGCAGCTTAACACTTGGTCCTTTTCTCCTGCTGTGCCCTGGTCATACTGCCCAGTAGCTGCTTTCCTTTCTCTCCATCTTCCCTAGGCATTCCTCTCGGTTTCCTCCTCCTCCCACGCAGCTGCTTTTACAGGCCTCCAGGCTCCCCTGCAGTGAAGAGCCTTAGACCCTTGTGGAAGCAGTTGGAGAGGAGGGTGTGGAGCCAGCGCCCTAGTCACTTAGCCAGCTCTGCATAGATCACCAGCGAGTGATCTGTGGGCCGCAGTTTGGATCTGCTGCTGTGAAGGACGCATGCATGCAGTCTGTCGGTGACCGCGTGTGTGGTTGTACTTTTGATCTTGTCAATAATGCTGACTTGTAATAGGATGGAGGGGAAGTTTGACTACAGCATGAAGCATCCCAGCACATCATGTGTTTCCCTGCTGTTTTGGTGCTAGGTTGCCCGAGGAGCCCGGCGATCAGAACAGTTCCTGCAGCAACACGGCGAGATCCCACCGCCCTCTCCAGTCGAGAGGCAGGGGAGGCAGAGCCGCAGGGCCGCGCCACGCGGAGATGCCTGCCGATGGCTCTCGAGTCAACAGAGGGATCGGCAGGAGTAGGCGGCAGCCCCGGAGGAAGCCAGATAAAGCTTTGTACGTCCCCAGGGTGCTGCGGGGAAAACAGGAGGAGTCGCGAAATGAGAGCCTGGCAGGAGCTGGAGCTGAGCCAGATGGTGATGTGGTGCGCGAGGCAGGGAGCTGCATTAAAAGGGCAACCGATGGGACCCCAGAGGAGTTGGGTAACTTTGAGGCCACTACAAATTCCAGCAGGGAAGCAACTAATCTTGATCCAGCCCCTGGCAAGGAACTTCCCGAAGTCCAGGGCCCTAACGAGGCATACGAAGAACATATTGAGGGTGAAATCCATGGTGATAAAAGTAACAAGTGTCCAGTGGACTGTTCAGATGTCCCTGTGTTGGAGTGTGCCAGGAACCTATCCGTATTGGAAGGCCAGGATAAAGACTGTTCAGATGTCCCTGTGTTGGAGTGTAGCAAAACCTTTTCCCCACATGAAGACCAGGATAACAGCAGTACGGATGCCACTATATTGGAGTGTAGCAAAAACCTGCACCAAGTAGAAGATCAAGAGAATGACACTGTGGATGCCAGTGTATTGGAGTGTAGCGAAAACTTACTGGTCCAGGAAAACCAGGATAAAGGCTCTACGAATGCCACTTTATCAGAGTGTAGCAAAAACCTCTCCCTACCAGACGAGCAGAATAAGGAGTCTGTGGATGCCTCCATATTGGAACAAAGCAAGAACTTTTCAGTACTTGAAAACCAGGCTGAGGGCTGTACCGACCCCATCGTATTGGAGTGTAGCCAAAACCTAAGCCTCCCAGAAGACCAGAATCAAAGATGTATGGGTGCCCTTGGAATGGAGTATGGTGAAAAACCATCTGTACTGGCTGAGCAGGAGAAGCACTGCATGGATACCTCTGTGCTGGAGCGTGCCCAAAAGATATCACTACCAGAAGATCAGGATGAGGACAGCACAGTCCAGGCGGGCAGACTGCAGTGTGGGTTGGAATTGTCTGCAGAGGATAGAGGCACGGAAGCCCCTGCAGTGAATGAGCAGAAGGAGAGCAGCATAGAGGATGACGGTGGTGCTGAACTCTTGCAAGAGGTAAAGGTTTTGATGTGAATGTTACCTTAGAGACTGGGTTTGTGACAGTAATGCCCAGCGGATGGGCTGTGAATTAGAGATGTGGCAGTGATTTTAATAGGCCCTGTCATCATCTACAAGGGAGAGGAGGAGCCCCTGGGACGCCTCTTTGTCTTGGCTCTGGCAGACCTCTGGCTCCTGCTTGCTTTTTTTGAACCACTTAAAATTATAGAATCCTTGGACTGGAAGGGACCTCGAGAGGTTTTCTAGTCCAGTGCCCTGCACCTGAGGCAGGACTAACTATTCTCTAGACTGACCGACTGTAATCTTGGGAGTGGATGGCTTGGGCAGTGGGGGACACACAGATGGGTCTCAATCCGTTTCCTAGCAGCCAGGAGTCTCCATCTTAAAGCCCTTCTGCTGCTAACTGGGTCTGTTGAACAGCACAGGCCAAAGACTGAACGGGCGTTGGGAGCTGAACTGCCCTCTCATCCCTAGAGGGGTCTCTCCAGGGCAGGGTTGGGGCAGTTTGTAGGGGAGAGATGGTGGCTAAACTGCTTATGCCATTTTCTGGTGGGATCAGTCCTAAGTATCTTACATGGCTCCCATTCCTGTAGTATCAGAGCATCTCACAATCTTTATTGCATTTATCCTATGAGGCAGGGCAGCGCTGTTATCTCCATTGTCCAGGTGGGGAACTGAGGCACCCAGAGACTAAGTGACCAGCCCAAGGTCACACTGGAAGGCTGTGGCAGAGCAGAAAATTCATCCCAGGCTCGCGTCCTAGCCCCTATATATGTAAAATATGCAGTCGTACCTTGTGCTTGATGGAACATTGCATTTTTGAAGACCCCCTAAATGTCCTTGCCCATTGGCTTCTCCAGCAATGTTAGAAATGCACCTTGACATCTAATACTCTTCTCCTCCCAGATTGCAACTTATTTGACTGTAAAGGACATTAGCATCGAGAAGATCCAGTTCGATTATTCCAGCTATGGGGATGCACAGATCAATGAGGGAGATTTTGGACATGTTATAGAGATCTACGATTTCTTGCCGTCCCTGAAAACGGAGCATCTGATGGAAGCATTTTCAGAGTTCCAGTAAGTACCTGCCTCAGAACAGGGCAGTTCCTGCCCGCCATGCTAGCTTAAAGACATTCCGCTTGAAATCAGTGGTGCCAGTTGCCTGAATGAAGTGAGCAGGATGCATGCAGCCTTGCATACACAATATAAATTGTTTCAAGGGCCAGAGCAAGAATCTAACAGTTTCATTGCATTTCAGTTCTGTCCTTGCATTGTTTTTAGTAGCTAGAGGACCAAACTAGGACTCGGAAGACCGGGGTTCTATTCCTGGCTCTGCCCCTGGCCTGCTGGGTGACCTGGGGCAAGTCACTTTGCTGCTCTGTGCCTCAGTTTCCCCATCTGTAAAATGGGGATAATGTTACTGACCTCCTTTGTAAAGCTTTTTGAGATCTACTGATGGAAGGCGCTATGTAAGAGCTAGGGGGTCTGTTAGTATTATCCTCTGTTTCTTACCCCAGTGGAAGATTTCTCTATTAAAAAAAGAAACAGTGATTCTTTAGGCCTTAATCTGGCAAACACTTACAAAGGTGCATGACTTTACTCATGTGAGTACCATATGGATTTCAGTGGGACTGCTTGTTATTTAGGTGCTGATATAATAATATATTATATAGGCCTTTCATCAGTAAAGCTCTGTTTTTCACAATCTTTAATGTAGTTATCCTCACAACACTACAGTTCCCCACCTTACAGAGGCTAAGTGTCCTGCCCAATGTCACAGAGGACGTCTGTGGCAGAGCAGGGAACTAAACCCAGCTCTCCAAAGTTATAGGCTAGTGTGCTAACCACTGGACTATCTTTTCTTAAATGGCCCTCATCACTGTAGTGTCTGAGTTCCTGAGTAAAATTACACCCGTTGATTAGAGTTCAACTCCTAAAGCATATTCAGTCCTTGGCTTCTCTGCTGAAATTGCAGTAAGGATTGGGTCCTTACTTTGCTCTTTCAGAGATAAGATCGATCATGTAAATGTGTAGCACAGAGCTAGTAATCCAATGAAAGCTCCTTAAGGAGTGCATTGATTGTTATGTCAGAACAAAATTCATCCCCTTAACTGTGGAGCTGTGATGGGCGTGCCTCTAATACACTGTGTCCACTCTACAAAAATGTTTGATATAGCATCTGCAGCTGAATACACATTCATGCTCTTCCCCTCCCCAACCACCCGCTTAATGTACATAATGGTGTGGTGTTAAGCTTCTGTATGAGCCCCTTTAGCTTAATAGTAACACTCCTAAAGACACAAGCTACTTCTTACAGTCTGTCCTCTGCATTTACTGTATGCACTCAGCTCTGATAACGGAATTGGGCTGAACGCTACCATTAAAACAAAACCGATCATTTTCCAATTCTCATGCCCCTAGCACAAAGCAATGACATTTGAGTTTCCAGTACTGCTGGGGAATCTTTTGAATGTTTTGTTTGGTTGGCTTTATTGTGATTAAAAACTCCCTCTCCCCGTTAGGTTTTGTATCACGTTTTTGGTACCTCTTTCTGACACTTGCACTTCCTGCACCCGCATTCCTGTTGACATTGGAGGAATCGGTTTGTCTGAATTATTGTGCAAATGATAAATAACGCTTGGCGCTTTCCATAATTTCAATCCCAGATTTAGGATTTGTAAAACGAAGTGTTTCTTTTAAAGAAATGTATAATCACTGGGGGCAACAAGTCCCTGGTTGGGGAGGCATTTGAGTGGGGTTCAGGATACGTGGATTCTGTTCCCGCCTCTTCTATTAAGTCACTGTGTGGCCTTGAATAAGTTTCACTTAACCCCTCTACTTCTATCTTCCCCCACCTATAAAAAGGGGATAATGCTTTGTAAAGCACCCCTAAGTACTGATATTACTAACAGACTATTTGTCAGATTGTTTATGGTGTTGCTCTCCTCTTCCTTTGTAGGAAGAGTGGTTTCAAAATTCAGTGGGTCGATGACACTCATGCCCTGGGTATCTTTTCCAGTTTGGCAGCAGGTAACGTGACTTGATTCTTTGCTATGATGCTAGTAACCTCGGGCGGTGGTGGGACTTCACCAGTGTTGCACGGTAAATAGTTGGGGAGCCTTGAAATTCCACTCGCCCTGTAAGCTGAATTCCAGTGAGTGTCATTGGGTTTTTCTAAAAAGAAGACACCCCATTCCTTCTGGTAAGGTGGAATGTGTAAGAGCCAGGTCCAGAGAGCGGTATTAGTAAGGAAATCGTATCCTAGATTAAAGCCAGTTTCATCCCAAATCCCACATTCTCATTGGCAGTTGAAAAGAAATCCATTTCCCTATATGGCCGTGGAGAGTTCTGTAACTTCTCATCACTCTCACACACCCTATGGAAGTGGAAGTCTTTCTCCCACATCTGTTAGGTGTCCTGATCCCTAAATGAAGCAACCTTCTGTACCCGGCATTGAAGATATTGCCGACAGTGCTAAGTCATTCCAATACTGAATCTAAGCAGCTGCAAAACATTGATGCCACCTCCCCTAAACTTTAAACCACAGGTTCAACTTCTGACACAAGAACCTAGAATTAATTCTGCGGTGATGTTCTCTTCTATTAAGAAGATGTTCTGTGAAAACTCTTAGCAGGTTTTTAATGGGCTTGGGAAATAAACAGGCTGCTGGGACTTCCTGTATAAGGGGTTAGTGTGTGAATCATTTTGCATTTTAGAAATGAATCCATTCTGCCAACTGAGTTGATTCTCGAAAATGAACAAAATTCTAGCAAGCCTACAACAAAGGGGACGTGCAACCCTCTATGGACATCAGGAATAGCTTGTGACATCGAGGTCAAATACCTGACCTTATGGCAAACTGACCCCCACCCTGAGCTTCAGCTCATAACGTTCCTTAGAGCAGTTCGTGTCTGGCTGTGCATATATTCAGAAAGCCTTCATTCTATATTTGGGGCCTGATCCTATCATTCTTGATCCATCCTGAACAAAGCAGTTATGAATTTCAGTATCAGAGGGGTAGCCGTGTTAGTCTGGATCTGTAGAAGTACATGAATTTCAGTGGGAGTCTTGCAGGCGAAGGACTACAGGATTCAACATCTGAGTGGATTGACTAAATTCTGCTGTTCCACTAAAAATCTTGAGCCAGATCCTCAGCTGAGATAAAATAGTGTCGTTCCATTGACTTCAGTAGTGTTGTATTGCTTTAAACTAGCTGAGGATCTCAACCCGTGTACTGAACTTTGTTATAGTTACAAAAATTCAGCTTGTTGACCGTAGCAATCTTTATTCTTTGAAGCATCTCAGGCCTTAGGACAGAGTTATCCTTCTCTAAAGATCCGATCCTTGATCCATGGGACAAGACAGTCTAAAACCAAGGCACTTCAGCGACCAAGTAAGAAACCTTTGATTTGTGTTTGCTCCTTGTTTTGCATATCTTCTGCTGCTAGGGGTGTTTACTGGGCCTAACTTATTAATTATACTGATTTAAAACTAAACCCACACTAAAGACCTTTACTGCTTTAAGAAGAGGTGTTTATTCCTTGTGGCTTTATTGGCGCTATTGTGGTGCAGGAGGGTGAACTGGATTCTGTTGTGCCTCGTGCCTCGTGCATCATGCATCAATTGTCACCTTAATTCTGCTCGTGGAAGATTTTGAATTATGATGCCCGAGGCAGAAAGAATCCAGCTGGATCTGTAGATTAGAAAAGTGACTGTGAAGGGGAGCACATCAGAGGTGGAATAAGAGTATTAACACACCAACTCAAGTCTTCTTTCAAGACTACCGTGGCACACCTCAAAACCATCTGCTGTCTTAAGGAGCAGCATGATCAAGGAGTAGTCTTGTGCGTTTGTAACAGGAGGACAAAGCATGCAGAAGAAGATCACAGATCTTTATTTTTTAAGCACAGGCCCAAAAATAACTGACTTGATTTGCAAAGTTGCTTTTCACATACAGCTCTGGTTTCAGTGAGAGCTGCAGGGATATCCCCACCCTCGAAAATCCGACTCTATGGACACCCAATCTTGAAAATCTTGTCCGGAGCCTGTTAAATACTGTAACTTCTACATTGTTCCACGTGTGTGATCTGCTAAATGCAGCCTGCTGCTGAATGCATTATTAGCAAATATCCTTTTGCAAAGCAGTAAGTCACAACAAGAGGCATTGTGTACAGTAACACAGGAGACAGTTCTGCTCTCTGGCACAGTCACAATTCCCACTGCTTTCAGTGAGAGGTGCCAAAAGTTTTGGGGGTAGAATTAGATTCACAGTAAGGGAGACTGGTTTGCGCTCTGACAGTACAGATGGGATGGATTGATTGGTTGCTTTTAAGCGCATGCTTAAATTCCATTGCTTTCAGTGGGCCTTCAGCACTGAGTCTGCTGAATCGGGGACTAATTTTCTATGCCACTTGCTTCAATTGTATAAAGCATAAATAGCATTCAAGAATGAGATCTATTTCCACCATCGATGTTGGGGATCTGGGGTGTATATTAATTAATGTTAATAGACTCAGGGCACATTTACCCCCCTACCCTAATTAGTTCAAACGATTAAAAAAAAAAATCACAGAAAATGAAACCAATAGCAGTTAGTACTTTGTGGTTGGCATAATTTTATTATTCAGTAGCAGATTCAGATAAAATTATTGTTTTAAGCTTAGCCATTCATAGTTAGTAACATTCAGTTCATTTTATTACTTTAAAATCATACTGTAATCAGTTATGCTTGCCGCAGTAAAAGTGAAAAATGCCATGAATCTTGTAGCAATATAAAGATTTTACTGTACATATAATTATACTGTTTCTTGTACAGTATATTGCAGTCAAAATAAATTTCAGTATTAATGATTTAAAAGGACACTGTCACTTTTTTAGCACTTCCTGAGTTACTAGCATTGCGAGATTATTGAAACTGAAATTTTCAAAGAATCCAATTTGCTTTTCCCACTTTGTTCAGCTTGTATGGTGAAGGGACTGGTCCAGTTCACGTCCTGATTCCTGTGCACTAGGCTAGGGGTGTGATATCTGGGTTGCAGAGGAATGTTTGAACCTGAACAAAATTGTATTTTTTAATTAAAAAAAAAACATAGGTTTTTACCAAAACCTAAATTAGCTGACAGTGTCCCCTTTAGAACCTTGTCAAGAATATGGGTGATTTATTTTCCAAGCTGTGGGTGGATACACTGAGCCTCTGTCCCTCTTATTATTTGCTGCTGTTGGGCAGTTTTTTTTTTTTTGCTTGAACAATCTTTTAATAACCCAGGCCAAGCTCTATTGCTCACTGGATAATTTCAAGTTTTCAAACGACTCTACAGCTATCAAATCCACTGTAAAGACTTATTCAGCCTGCAGGTTTGGACTTGGTAAATTGTTGGCTTTTTAAAAAAATAAGTAATCTATTTTGAAGCTTTAACAAGCCAGCTGGTGGTGAACAGCAGCAATGGCCAGTAACCTCTGGCAAATAGGCTCTTCAGAAAAGCCTTTTAAAATATACACAATCATTTAAAAAATGATTAGTAGTTGAAGCCGTCTGCTTTCCTACTCTGCCACATTCTGCGGGGTTAGCGCTAGGCTTTCAGAGTGAGTGTCTAAACTGAAATCAGTTTTCTTGATTGCTAAATTTTGCCAGGAGTGGTTCTGAAGCAGTTTGTGAATTTTAATCACAGAAGGTTCTCTACCACTGCAGTAAGGGACCAGGTTTTAAGCCATTTGAATATAATACTTTGCCTTTTGTCCATTAATCTATGCGGATAACAGCTAGGGTGACCAGACAGCAAGTGTGAACAATCGGGACAGGGGGTGGGGGGTAATAGGAGCCTATATAAGAAAAAGACCCCAAAATCGGGACTGTCCCTATAAAATCGGGACATCTGGTCACCCTAATTACAGACCATGAATTTAGCCTCACAGCATCCCACTGCGGCAGGTCAGTAAAGTCCCCTGGTGTGAGGTAGGGTAGTTGAGACAGAGGTGAAATGACTTGCCTGTAATTGCATGGTGACTCTGTGGAAGAGCTGAGAACAGGGCTCCTGACTCCCAGTTATGTAGTTTAGCTACAAGACTGTGTTCCTAAAATAAGAGGATTTAATGAGGGGGACGTCTCCCTCTCCTCCATTTTGTTTGATCTCTCATCTGGTTTTCTTTAGAGCTCCTTCAGCTGGCTAAAGAGAGACCCCAGACTGACACTGCAGTGGCTAGAAGGCTAGTGACCAGGGCTCTGGGTTGGCAGCACAAAAAGCAGAGCGTCTCCAGTGGTGACGTGCTACAGCCCGAGAACTTGGAGCTGGAAGAGTAAACTGACTTTGAGCCGAAGACGCGCTTCGAAGGAGCACGGGTGGGATAGCGAACTGCATGCAGAACAGTGAGTTGCCATTAGGACACACTGTGGAATTGTGGGTTTTTTGTTTTGTTTTCTTTAAATGGGGGAAGGGAACAAGTTTACTGTTGTTAATATTGAACTCCCTTGTTGCATTCTGGGAAACGGGCCATCTAGTTTTTCAAATTATGCCTCACTACTCCAGGGTACAGAGGCCACTGTAAACTAGCTCTTTACTATGGAGAGCATCGTATCTTCTTCCCCAGCAGCTATTTATCAACACCCTGCCAAAGCAGCTCATTACCAATCACACCAAATTGGCTATCTCCACTCATGGACTGTGATAGGTATAACAGCAAAGCCTCACAGAAGTGGTCTGCGCTAGAGCCATGTCTAACCCCTGCTGTGGGCTCCTTGATCTGAGCACTAAATTCTTTTAAAACGTATAAAGCCTCTAGTAAGAGCTGCCCTAGATTGAAGGTTGCGGGAGGGAAGGAGGGAATACCTTTGGCCGTGATTGTAAGCAAGAAACACAGAGCAACACGTTTGCAGGAGTCAATAGCTGTTTAATGTTTACTGAAGTTGTAAAGCGGACGTTTGTTTAAAATAAAAGTTATACCACCAAACTGATAAGCAGCGAATGCATGTGGCATCAGGTTTTTTTGATACACGGTATGAAACAAGCATGTTCAGGTTTGTGGGGGTGCAGTATTTCAAGGAGCATTCTTATCCACTGATTGGCGGGGGAGGGGGAAAGCCAGAACTTGACATCATCTGATCCTGACAATGCTGCAAGACTCCTACTGCAGGAGCTCAGGCTATTGGGCATCTTTCAGGCTCAGGCCTTTACTAAAGTCTCACCACCTCAGAACAGAATGGAGCTTTCCAGATTACTGTAGGTGCAAAACTTTTGCCAGATGCCTCTCTCTAGACAGAGAGGAATAACTTAGTATTTACTAGATACACATACTTTAAGATCCTCTGATAGGCATTAGCAAAGGACTTAGCAGGCATTCCTTACACCTCACAACACCCCTGTGAGGTAGGTTAGAGAGCAAAAATGAGGTTAAAGGGACATATCCAACTTCAGTCACACTGTGGACTGAAATGTTTTATCTTATTACACACCTGATGTCAGTATAACTAAGTGATTTTCCTCTTTGCATTTATAGTACTTTGCATCTAGTCAGTTTCACAGTTTGAGTCTTTCAGCGAACACAAAGGGAGAGGAGCTTTTCTTAGAACTACAGCATGGGCCTTAAAAAAGGGTGACACAGCAGCTGATGCAATACCAGCCCTTGCTGTAATTTAAGAATTGACTGCAGCTCAGGTTTGTTGAAGTCCCTTTACTTGGTTTGCTGACTCAAAGCAAGTGAGTGGGAGTAGAGCCCAGGTATCCTGACTCCCAATCCCTTGCCTTAGTCACATGGCAGAGGGGTGAAAGAACTAAACTTCTAGATCACTCAATGAACATACACAAAAATGGCATATGAAACTCTTTTCTGGGCAAAGTAGATTTTTATTCAAGTAGGTGTGTGTCTGAAGACATGTAGCAATGTGCATCCTCAAACAAACAGAGGAACACACTTAGCACCATTATGCATTTAGTGTAAAATCTTTTTTTTTTTTTTTAATTGCTTACACAGGTGGTCTGACATAATTCAAGATCCAGATCCCTGATAGTAAAGGCCAATAAGTTATCTTTGTAAAAGTATATCGATGATACAATGATTAACTATATTCATCCTTTAAAGAAAAGGCACAGATGTAATATCTAGCTTAACGGTGTTGGAAGGAAATAGATGTACATAAAATCATTTGGGTGAAAAGCTTAGTGTGCTGGTTAGTCTCCCAACACAAGGATGTGTACTAAATAATGGAACGTTTCCAGGTCTAGACTGCATAATTGACGTGTAGCTTTGTGGAGTTCTGGAAAGTACTGTAGAGAGCACAGTGCGGACTAGCCCTGCTTGAGATGTTCCTTTGAAAGATTGTGCTGTGAGTGGAGCGTTTGAAATGAACAAGTTATGGCACAGTATTAAATTACCCCTTCCTGTTCTCAGGAAGGCTGCTCCAGTTTTTCTTAGCTAGGTGCTAAATTGGGTATTTTCAGGGCAGGACTGAGAAGGAGTTGGATTTAAGTACCTTTGGAAAAGCAATGTCCGTTTTCGCATCAGTGGTGTGTGTTCAGACTCAAATCAAAGCGTAAAGATGCTGTGAGGGAAGTATGTTTAAACGCTGTCAATAGTAGGGACACAGGTAGGTTGTCCTCACCCACAGGAAACCACCACCACCTCTGCGATCTGCTCACTGCAGCCTGGACCTGTGCAGATGAACAAGGTGGGAAGGAGTCTCCAGTGAACAGGTTAGACTGGGTGGATGTGAAGCCCTAATGGCAGGGACATGGGGCCTAGTGGAATTAAAGTCTGGTCCCAAATTAGGAGTGAGAAGTTACAAAGTGAATTCTGTTTCCTAGTGTGCTGAGCACCTGAAATGGGCCTGGAGGGTATCGCTGAGAATAACTTACAATGCTAATTTAAAGTCCATGGTGGTTGACTTGGTTTCTTTGTCTGTGCAGTGGTTAGGGAAGTCGCAAACAGGCATCCCTGCTTCCTTAAATAGTGGGGGGGAGGCCGGCTGCTCTACCGCGTGGACACCTGGTTATTTGTGAGTCCGCTGAAGTGATCAAACTTCTGCTCCGTTTCTTGGCCTAAGGAGTCACCTGTGAGAGGCAGAGAGAACCAGGGACTGTCAGCAAGGTACCACTGGAGACGGTGTAAATTATGCTTCTGACACGAAAGACAGCTGCACAACAAACCAGATAAATTGAGTAAATTACGCCTGTTTCTAAGCTGCCACAACATCAGTTTTCCTCCACACCACGGGGAGTTCTGAATTTGGGTCAAGGGCAGTTGTCCACCTTTCTATTGAATTCTATTAAAATTTGACAAGCACAGAGCTGGGCCTCTATTAATACACTACTGAAGGAGTGAGGGGAAGAGTAAACCTAACACTTGGCTGTACACATCACCCAACACTTTAAGAACATTTACCCCCCCAATTTCCTTCTGAGATGGGCCAACATCCTCTTTTTTACCTGTGCGGAAACAGGAACGGCTGGTAAGTGACCTGCCCCATATGACAGCAAGTTAGTGGCAGAACCCAGAATTTGACTCCCAGTAGCTGGCTCTAACCTGTAGCTCATATTGCATGCCATAGCAATAACTCTTTTTTGAACAGCTCCGCTTCCCACGTGCTTCTGCTCACCTATATGGCAGTTGTACATCCAGATGCGCTGTCCATCATAGCGGCTCTTGCACTTCATCACGTTGTTCGAATAATCCGATTCGGCCACTTCATAGTTTGGGTTAATGACGATCTGGGAAAAGGTAAAGAAACAACATCATAGAACCCTTGAAAGATGCTCAGTGAAAAGTAAATGGCAAAGAAGATGGGCTCTTTCTTTTGTGTTTGTACAGCACCAGGGTGGATAAAAATCAATAATTTTTTTTAAAAAAATCCGATTTTTTGGATAAAATGCTTTTTGAGGAAAAAAGCAATCTAGAGAGTTTTAATTAAGATATCTTTGAGCTATAATGTATCATCATGGAATAGGGAATATAAATTCTAATTCTATAGTATGAGACAATACATTCATGTAATGTTTAAGAAAAGTTTTTTGTAAAGGAGTTCCAATAGTTCATGGATTAGGGACCCAATCTTACCGGTTCCACAGGCTTCTGTATAGATTTAGGTTAATCTCTCTATCTACCCACTGGGGCTCAGTCTAGAAGATACCATCAGAGATGCTTAGTTTTGCAGTTCTCAAACTGTGGATTTGTGTCTCCAGAGAGACCATGCTTGTTAACAGCAAAAATGTTTTTAAATAAATAAATAATATATAGAGGTGAGAAATGACAGACCTCAACCCTATTGTCCCTCTGCAAATTTGTGTACACAAAGTCAATTACCTCTCTCTAAAAGTGCAAAGTTTCAAAAAAGTTCAATGAAGAGAAGATTGTTGGGGGCAAAATAGATCTGGACAAAGAGAAGTCTGGAGATAAATGTGAGAAGCAAGGGACATATGCTTGTTTTGTTAAAATATTATGTTTGCTGTTGAAGAAAAAAAATCTAGAATACTTTGCTGTTCAAGTTAAATTAAACAATTTAAATGTCTGTCTGGTGATGTTCTCCTCCTAATACAGCATGGCAAGAAAATCCTCCAACTACTAATTATTAACCTGTTGAATTGGAGATAGTTCACCTCCCAATGACTTCATTAATATCTTCTTCAATTACCTTTGGTAAATGAAATAACCAAACAATCATTCATTTTCTGATCTAGCTGTAAGACTAATCTGAAAAGTTTTCAAAATACATCTCTGTTTAAAAATGTATAGTGTGTACCTTCTAAAAATCTGAGTTGTGAAGAATACATATTAAGGTTATAACAACCAACACTAATGCACTTTTATGTAGGAAACCATGATTAAATCGAGTCTTCCTGACTAGTGATTTAAATCAAATCCACCCTGTACAGCACCTAGCACAAGGGGGTCCTGGTACATGATGAGGGCTCCAGTGTTCCTCAGTAATACAAATAATTAAGAAGAAGAGCTGGTCAGAATATTTAAAGAAGCATGCATATTTTTCAAACTACTTTTCAGTTTATTTTCTGACCAGCTGTATCAGTGAATCCTTTCAAACTCTGTGCTACATCACAAGAGATTTCCTTAGACACAATTAAACAGTTTCACACAGAAGATGATTTTTCACATTTGACTGCAATATTATTTGCATGCTGGCAGCGCCCACAAGGAGCTAGGTGCTTCTCATTCTCAACTGAAGACACTGGACCTGCCTCAAAGCTTACAGGCAAAGGGGAGACTTAATAGCTGTCCTATTAAATACAATTAAGACAAAACTAATTTATTTACAAAGCTGTCTCTCTGCTCTCACTTACATGAAAGGTTTTAGATTTTTTTCACCCTTCCCATGGTTTGTTTGAATTTCAGTCCACTTGGGCAACGAAAGCCGCATTAAAGTAGCACTGGTGGCTTCCCATGCGGCAAAGTTAGAGTTGAAAAGAGTGCATGAAAATGATCAGAATTTTTTTCACTCATGGAAAAACCCCCACAGACAATGCTGTTTATAGGGGGGTTTGTAAAACACTTAAAATCACCAATCTTTGTCCAAAAAGGACTTGAGAGCATTTCTGAAGGAAGGCTGGAACAATTGTATGGTATTCAAAATATGGTGCAGATCATAGAAGATTAGGGTTGGAAGAGACCTCAGGAGGTCATCTAGTTCAATCCCCTGCTCAAAGCAGGACCAACCCCAACTAAATCATCCCAGCCAGGGCTTTGTCAAACTGAGCCTTAAAAACCTATAAGTATGGAGATTCCACCACCTCCCTAGGGAACCCATTCCAGTGCTTTACCACCCTCCTAGTGAAATAGTTTTTCCTAATATCCAACCTAGGCCTCTTTTCATGATCTGGCTATTGTGACTGGCCATGGTACCTTGAGCTTATTTTTAAAATCACCTAAGATTGAGAGGCATGTAACCAATTTGTTGCTAGATACCAGTAGACAAGTGACCAACTCCGTTGCCCACATACCAGTCCCCATGTACCTGGAAGAGGTAATCTCCTGGTGGGATATCAGTAATGTCGACCCATTGGCAGTCAATATCATGACGATAGACATCCCAGCATCCCACTGTGATTCCTTGTTCCCCAAAATTAGCACATTCGTACTGTTTCTGCACATCTACAGAGGAAAGAGGTATGGACAGAGTGCATGTCAGAACAATCACAGCTGGTTTGGTGGGTATTCTCCTTACGTCACTGAGTTCCTTTGTGAACAGAAGAGTGTATATGCAGTACTCCTGAGGTGAATATCGTATCTTAGGCCTTGGCTACACGGGTGACTTACAGCGCAATAAAGCCTTCCCGAGCGCTGTACCTCACTCACTGGCAAGGCACATACAGCGCTGTATCGCCGTGGCTACAGCGCTGCTGGTACTCCACCTCCCCAAGAGGAACAACAGCTGTTGAGTAGTGGCTGAGACGCTGTTGTTGAAATGTAGTCGTTGGAGTACACACTAATGACCTCCGGAAGCTCCCTTTGTTTTGAAACGGCACTTCCGGGTTGGAGTTCAGAGCTCTGTTCTGGGGGCTGCTTATCAAAAAAACAAACACAGCTACTGCTTACTTTGAATGAATGAAAGGCAGGCAGGGGAGTGCTGGCAGCAAAGTGGTGTATGAACTCAAGGGCTAGGAAGCCCCCTGAAATGCAGCCACTTCTGGGGTGGAATGCAGCAGTGTTTGGGACAACAGGCTGCAATGCTACATGACAGGAAGTAAACAGTTCTGTGTCTTTTTGAAATTAGAGGGGGAGTTTTAGGAAAACAAAATGTAAATACATGAGTTGGAATTTATCCAGGACAGCAGGTTAGCGCTTCTCATGTAGAAAGTGCCAGTGGTTCTTTTAACTCCCTCAAGAGACTTTAGGTCTCATCCAAAATGTTGCAGCTATAACATTCCCTGGGCCATGAAGTCTACAGGGGTGGGTATGGGTAGCAGGGGCTGGGAACAAGTCACATTTTCCCCCACCTAATCGCCCAGATCTGTGGCTTGGAAGTACTGGTGTCATTGGAGTCAGAAATGTAAGGCCAGATTTTCCAAACAGCCCTGCACCCAATGAGATGAGCACTTTTGAAGCTTGTCATTGTTAATGTAATGACACTAGGAACCTTTTGCAAGCACCAATAGATTTCAACTCTTTTCATGGTTTAAAGACTAGGAAGCATTGGCCTCCTTAGCCTCAAGAACAATCACAGCTCTTGGATGAGCATTTTCGCCATCCTCCCTGCTAAGGGACATGGCTGGGTCTTTGGATCCAGAGAACGCCAATAAATTCCCTGCACACACTTCCCACACTGGCTGGATATAGCGAGGGTACCTGCTTCACATTCACTGTCTTCCAAACAGAAACTGGCTTTGTGTCCTTCGGCCACCTTGGTACCATTGAGGTTCAGCAGATCATAGTGTGTGAAAACCTCCATGCTGTGATAATGTCTGTGAGACACAAAGAGAAATATATAGACTTTAGTTAGGATAGCTGCTAAACTTACAGCCATCTTAAAAGCATAGTGTAACCCCTAGAGAGGAAGAGTGGTCCAGTGGTTAGGGTCTTAACCTAGGACTTGGGAGACCTAGGTTTAATTCCCTGCTCTGCCACAGACATCTTGTAGGACCTTGGGCAAGTCACTTAGTCTGTGTGCCTCAGTTCCTCTGTAAAACGGACGAATGGTGCCATACCTCACAGGGGCATTGTGAATATAAATGCATTAAAGAGCAGGAGACCCAGAGCGATGGAAACCTTAGTTATGAGGGTACAGAATGTTAATTTACTGGCTGGAAATGAACAGCAGAATGGGGTAAATTTAATGTGGAGCTCATTCCACTCTGCCTCAAACAACAGGACAGCTGGGTTCATATACACAGTCCACTTCATAATTTTAACCAGGCACTAATAGAGTCAGTTTGACCCGGTCTGCGCTGCTGTCAGACAGGTTCCGGCTCTACACAACCTTAATGTAGTCAGGATGGGGGTGTGTGTGTAATGTTGTGCATCAAGCCACTGATTCAACAACGTTGCTTAACTTTAACCATGTGTTTAAGTCCAACTGAAGTCAGTGGGACTTGTGCGTAAGTGATTTGCTGCATACGGATGGACTTAAGTACATGCTTAAAGTTAAGCATGGGCTTTGCTCAAGCAGGGCTTAGTTACGCTGATGTGACTGAGATCAGAATGTGTCCCCCGCTCCTTGGAACCTGTGGTAGAGCGATGTGGCAGGAACATGGTTGTTGCTAGCATGGTTACCACCAAAGGCTCTCCGATACCATGGTGATAAGCACTTAAACAAAACAGGCCCCAAATCTGCGAGCTGATCAGTGCCAAGCCCCACTGATTTCAGGAGTACTCGGGATGGGCCCAAGAGTCCGTCCGCACAGATCCAATTGCAGGCTTGGGCCAATTGCACAGAGCCTAATTCAAAACACATTGCTGAAGGGCTTTTAAAATGTGGTTTGACTTTAACGGAAAGCAGAACTAGCCTTCTGGCTGTAAAAAGAAATCAGGGCTTCTCAGTAAAGGGTGCTACCTAATAGTGTCTGTCAAATGTTTGCAACACCAAGCTATGTAGGTATTCATTTAACTAATATGTGCTTACAGAAGCAACAAAAGGTATTTTTTTCCTATAGGAACAGAGGATTTTTCTTCATCCCCCCGTTCCAAAATTGCTGTCACTGAAATCGTTGCCAGATGTTCTTAAGTTTCCCTTCACCTGGACATTAAGTGGCTTCCCCCCGCCCCCATTTTTGTCCTGCTCCTATGTCAAAAGCCTGAACAGAGGCTTACAGTACCGAACTGAGACAGCTGGAAAAAAAGAGGAGCATTCTGTGGTGGCCAAGCTACTGATTTTGAAGTCGTCTATTTTGGCTGCCTCCACTGACAAAAAATTTAGAACCTGGGGTCTGACTCAGTTCCTAAAATGTGTCTGCATCATTCGAACTGGTGTTTATATTACAGTGTTTACAGACTGGAAAGATGCAAGAGGAATATAGTTCATATTCTGCCATACAAACAGAATCCAGTTTCAAGCACACAGATGGCCTGCGGCCTCTTCCCGCGTCTCTCCTCACTTCATTTAAGACGTCTTCCAAAAGACATAGACCCTTGCTCCTTTTGAACAGCCAGTCTCATTACTTGGATTCTATTGGGCCATAGTATTGTATTAGTCTCTATGTAATAAGAGGGACTCTTTCACAATATAGCCACCTGGAGAAAGAGCCAACGACTGAAGGCTCAGAGAATAATGGAGCAGGCAAGCAGCAGATAGGACCACAAAGGATCTGGAAGCTGGTGGAGTGGGTCAGCTGGATAGAACAGTCCCTTTGGAAGGTACCATGTTGCCTAAGCCTCTCTACTGATCCCTCCCTATAAATGCTCACTCACGGTTTGGCAGTCCGTGGAAACCTGTCCCCCAGTAGGGTGCTGAAAGCTACTGCAAAGGGGATGCAGGTTTCTCTCCTCTACTGGCAAATCTCAAGCTGGTTTCCCTTTCCATCTGCCAGGCCGGATCTCTTGTTTATTTTCAGTCTGTTTTGTGCAATGGTGGAGCTGGCCCTACTCCCTCCAACCTAGCTGGAGATGTCCTGGTTCTAATGAAAGTCTGCCCAGAAGATGGACCTTGGTTCATTAAAAGCAGGTTGGCTGACTGGGGGAGTCAAATGGTGCTCGCATTCTGATTAGCAACAAATGCAGAGGAACCTAAGCACTCACCTGTGGCAGTCGTGCCAAATCCAGGCGTGGCGGCCGTTCTTGGGGCGGAAGTCAGCCTGCCCGTTGTTGTGGATCTGGGAGGAGAAGCGCAGGAGCCTCCTGTAGCCAGTGGAAACAGATGTGTTGGCAGCCGAGGTGGCCAGACAGTTCTCCTCAAGCGCGCACTGCAGCAAGAACATCGGGCGGTCCTCCAGGTAGGAGGTTTGCTCCACCATTTCGGCATTGAGCACCAGATCCGGGGCAGCTGATGGTGGGGAAAGGAAAATGTCTTTAGACCTATCCACAGCAAAGCGATGGTTTGCCACTCAAATCGTATCCCAGTTGCAGCCATTGGCATAGGTGCCCCACTGCACACTCCTAGCGGGGGCAGGACAATGCCACAATCTACGCTGTTTGAAACCCAGGTTTTCAATATAAACTGCAATACACCGTGCAGCTGGCTCAGGCTTGAGAAAGTGCAGAGAAGTTGCCGGTGAGAAGGGCAGTGCAGGAAGCGGTGACAAACACATGCGTTTGGAAGTGGAGAGGCAGGGCATGTAGGAAACAGGAGACTGTTCCATATATAAGGTGGAAAGCCAAGGGTTGGAGAAGATGATGGAGAAAGTGGTTACAGAGGAGCAGAGGATGGAATGAAAGTAGAGATTGAAGAAGGGGCACGAGAGGAAGAAAGAAAATCAATGAACTGAACACCAGATAAAAAGCTACGTTCCTACCACTGCTTTTTGGACATTTAACTCTATTATTCAGACTGTCAGTTGATCCTAACATTTGCCAGTGTGTTAAAACAGAAAGATGGCCCAATGATTGGTACGAGCCTCTCTGTTTCCTCCCAGCATCCCAAGAGAAGCCCTTTGGAAGGGAAATCTCCATGATCAGCATCACTTTTCTAGTTGGCTTGGCTATTGGAAGAAGAAAATCCAAGTAACTCACTTTCAGAGCAGGAAACTCCTGCGGCAAAGCGGCCGCCGCCTCTGGGGCATGACACCCGGGCGCCATCGTGCCGGCAGTGCGCCAGCGACATCTCCGTCCCGGAACACTTCACGCCACTCATAACGACGTCATTGGCGCTGACGTCTCCGTGCCAGTACCAGGTTTCCTGTGCGGGGGTGGGGGGGAGGAGAGAGAAATGGGTCATTTGATTCCAGTGGCAGGTGCGTGGCTGCTCCTCTTAAGGAGAATGTCCAAGCACAGGTCACCGCCGGAAGGATTTGCAGAGTTGGAGAATGAAGAAGGGGTACAGCAGGTGGTCACTGAAGGTGGAAGGGCAAGGAAGAAGAGAAGAGCGGTTAGTCCCATAGAAGAAGGGGAAGAGTCGATGGGGACAACACCAAACATGAGCCCCAGGAGGATACAGGATGGGTTGAAGAGGATTACAAGGGAAAATAGGAATGGAAAGGACTTGCAGCCAGAGGGAACAGGGGATAGACTGGAGAATCGCACTGTCACCAGGAAAAGGCAGGTCTACGTGATTGGGGATTCCTTACTGAGAAGAATAGACAGGCCTGTAACCAGAGCTGATCCAGAGAACAGAAGGGTGTGCTGTCTACCGGGTGCTAAGATACGGGATGTGGACCTGAGGTTGAAGAGGATCCTAAAGGGAGCGGGAAAGAATCCATTGATCATCCTTCACGTAGGAACAAATGACACGGCTAGATTCTCACTGGAACGAATCAAGGGGGACTATGCCAGGCTGGGGAAGACGCTTAAGGAAATCGAGGCTCAGGTAATCTTCAGTGGGATTCTGCCTGTTCCTAGAGAAGGGCAACAAAGGTGTGACAGGATTATGATGATCAACAGATGGCTCAGGGATTGGTGCTACAAGGAGGGCTTTGGGATGTATGGCCACTGGGAGGCATTCATGGACAGAGGACTGTTCTCTCGGGATGGACTTCACCTGAGTAGGGAAGGAAATAGACTTCTAGGATGGAGGCTGGCACAACTGATCAAGAGAGCTTTAAACTAGGAATTTGGGGGAGACGGTTGGGAGATGTCCAGGTAATCTCCACGCTGGATTTTAACATTGAGAGGGAAGACAACCAAGTAAGAGAGGATATAGCCGGGGGTAGGAGAATGGACATAAGGAGGAAGGGCAGAGTGGATACTAGTCAAATAGGTCATACTGGCAGTACAATGTCCATACCAAATTGGGTAAGGAATGTGAGTGAGGCCAAACAGCAAAAATTAAGATGTTTGTACACCAATGCGAGGAGCCTAGGTAACAAAATGGAGGAATTAGAGCTACTGGTCCAGGAAGTGAAACCAGATATCATAGGAATAACGGAAACATGGTGGAATAGTAGTCATGACTGGAGTACAGGTATTGAAGGGTATGTGCTGTTTAGGAAAGATAGAAATAAAGGTAAAGGTGGGGGAGTAGCATTGTATATCAATGATGAGGTAGACTGTAAAGAAATAAAAAGTGATGGAATGGATAAGACAGAGTCTGTCTGGGCAAAAATCACATTGGGGAAGAAAACTACTAGAGCCTCCCCTGGGATAGTGCTTGGGGTGTGCTATAGACCACCGGGATCTAATTTGGATAGGGATAGAGACCTCTTTAATGTTTTTAAGGAAGTAAATACTAATGGGAACTGTGTGATCATGGGAGACTTCAACTTCCCAGATATAGATTGGAGAACAAGTGCTAGTAATAATAATAGGGCTCAGATTTTCCTAGATGTGATAGCTGATGAATTCCTTCATCAGGTAGTTGCTGAACCAACAAGGGGGGATGCCATTTTAGATTTGGTTTTGGTGAGTAGTGAGGACCTCATTGAAGAAATGGTTGTAGGGGACAACCTTGGCTCGAGTGATCATGAGCTAATTCAGTTCAAACTAAATGGAAGGATAAACAAAAATAAATCTGAGACTAGGGTTTTTGATTTCAAAAGGGCTAACTTTAATAAATTAAGGAAATTAGTTAGGGAAGTGGATTGGACTAAAGAATTTATGGACCTAAAGGCGGAGGAGGCCTGGGATTATTTCAAGGTAAAGTTGCAGAAGCTATCAGAAGCCTGTATCCCAAGAAAGGGGAAACAATTCATAGGCAGGGGTTTTAGACCAAGCTGGATGAGCAAGCATCTCAGAGAGGTGATTAAGAAAAAACAGAAAGCATACAAGGAGTGGAAGATGGGAGGGATCAGCAAAGAAACCTACCTTATTGAGGTCAGAGCATGTAGGGATAAAGTGAGACAGGCTAAAAGGCATGTAGAATTGGACCTTGCAAAGGGAATTAAAACCAATAGTAAAAAGTTTTATAGCCATATAAATAGGAAGAAAACAAAGAAAGAAGAAGTGGGACCGCTAAACACTGAGGATGGAGTGGAGGTTAAGGATAATCTAGGCATGGCTCAATATCTAAACAAATACTTTGCCTCAGTCTTTAATGAGGCTAATGAGGAGCTTAGGAATAGTGGCAGCATGACAAATGGGAATAAGGATGTGGGGGTAGATATTACCATATCCGAGGTAGAAGCCAAACTTGAACAGCTTAATGAGAGTAAATCAGGCGGCCCAGATAATCTTCATCCAAGAATATTAAAGGAACTGGCACATGAAATTGCAAGCCCATTAGCAAAAATTTTTAATGAATCTCTAAACTCAGGGGTTGTACCGTTTGACTGGAGAATAGCTAATATAGTTCCTATTTTTAAGAAAGGGAAAAAAAGTGACCCGGGTAACTACAGGCCTGTTAGTTTGACATCTGTAGTATGCAAGGTCTTGGAAAAAATTTTGAAGGAGAAAGTAGTTAAGGACCTTGAGGTCAATGGCAATTGGGACAAATTACAACATGGTTTTACAAAAGGTAGATCGTGCCAAACCAACTTGATCTCCTTCTTTGAGAAAGTAACAGATTTTTTAGATAAAGGAAACGCAGTGGATCTAATCTACCTCGATTTCAGTAAGGCATTTGATACAGTACCACATGAGGAATTATCGGTTAAATTGGAAAAGATGGGGATCAATATGAAAATTGAGAGGTGGATAAGGAACTGGTTAAAGGGGAGACTACAGCGGGTCATACTGAAAGGTGAACTGTCAGGTTGGAGGGAGGTTACTAGTGGAGTTCCTCAAGGTTCAGTTTTGGGATCAACTTTATTTAATCTTTTTATTACTGACCTCGGCACCAAAAGTGGGAGTGTGCTAATAAAGTTTGCAGATGACACAAAGTTGGGAGGTATTGCCAATTCAGAAAAGGATCGGGATATCCTACAGGAAGATCTGGATGACCTTGTAAACTGGAGTAATAGTAATAGGATGAAATTTAATAGTGAGAAGTGTAAGGTTATGCATTTAGGGATTAATAACAAGAATTTTAGTTATAAGCTGGGGACGCATCAGTTGGAAGTAACGGAAGAGGAGAAGGACCTCGGAGTCCTGGTTGATCACAGGATGACTATGAGTCGCCAATGTGATGTGGCCGTGAAAAAAGCTAATGCGGTCTTGGGATGCATTAGGCGAGGTATTTCTAGTAGAGATAAGGAGGTGTTAGTACCGTTATACAAGGCATTGGTAAGACCTCATTTGGAATACTGTGTGCAGTTCTGGTCTCCCATGTTTAAGAAGGATGAATTCAAACTGGAACAGGTACAAAGAAGGGCCACTAGGATGATCCGAGGAATGGAAAACCTGTCGTATGAAAGGAGACTCAAGGAGCTTGGTTTGTTTACCCTAACCAAAAGAAGGCTGAGGGGAGATATGATTGCTCTCTTTAAATATATCAGAGGGATAAATACCAGGGAGGGAGAGGAATTATTTCAGCTCAGTACCAATGTGGACACAAGAACAAATGGATATAAACTGGCCATCAGGAAGTTTAGACTTGAAATTAGACGAAGGTTTCTAACCATCAGAGGAGTGAAGTTCTGGAACAGCCTTCCAAGGGAAGCAGTGGGGGCAAAAGACCTAACTGGCTTCAAGATTAAGCTAGATACGTTTATGGAGGGGATGGTTTGATGGGATAACATGATCTTAGTCAAGGGTCAATTAATTGCCATCAGTGGTAAATAGGACCAATGGTCAATGATGGGATGTTAGAAGTTACTACAGAGAACTTTTTCCTGGGTGTCTGGCTGGTGAGTCTTGCCCACATGCTCGGGGTTCAGCTGATCGCCATATTTGGGGTCGGGAAGGAATTTTCCTCCAGGGTAGATTGGCAGAGGCCCTGGAGGTTTTTTGCCTTCCTCTGCAGCATGGGGCACGGGTCACTTACCGGAGGATTCTCTGCATCTTGAAGTCTTTAAACCATGATTTGAGGACTTCAATAGCTGAGACATAGGTGAGAGGATTATTCCAGGAGTGGGTGGGTGAGATTCTGTGGCCTGCATTGTGCAGGAGGTCAGACTAGATGATCATAATGGTCCCTTCTGACCTTAAAGTCTATGAGTCTATAAGGACAGACCCCACCGGTGTATTTTGATATGCAAATTAGATCCAAATCCCATAACTCCCACTGGAGTGAGGGGCAAGTGTGTATGAGGCAGACTATAGCACAGGAGACAGAATCATAGAATCTCAGGGTTGGAAGGGACCTTAGGAGGTCATCTAGTCCAACCCGCTGCTCAAAGCAGGACCAATCCCCAATTTTTGCCCTAGATCCCTAAATGGCCCCCTCAAGGATTGAACTCATAACCCTGGGTTTTGCAGGCCAATGCTTAAACCACTGAGCTATCCCTCCCCCCGTTAGGGTTTCTTGTAACTGCATGCACATTTGCATCTCTATTTGGAATGAGCCCTTTTCCTGTGCCTGGAGAGACAGTGCTCCCCTCAAAGCAAATCATTTAGAGGCCACCAAGCTAGGAAATACTTCTTCTGAAGGGAGATAGAGCTCTCACAAGTCCCCACATCTATCACTTTGGGGCATATTTATTCACTTCATAAACCAGGTAAGCCAGTTATTAATGATTTGCAGCCCCATACGGGAGACGCAGGTTTGAATCCTGGGTCAAGATTTCCAAAAGGGACCAGTGATTTTGGCTGCCAAACTTGAACCACCTTAAAGGGGCCTGATTTTCAGAGGGTGGGTGCTCAGCACTATGTAAAAACTCAGCTCCCCATCCCCCCATTTAAGAGCTCACAAGTCGGGCAGCCAAAATCACCAGTCACATTTGAAAACCTTAGCCCCAGCCTTCAAAAGACTAAGGAGATACCACTACCCTGGGGAGCAAACTCTGTAAGTGGTTAGTGTTCTGGGCTACCTCAGTCATGGGCCACCTGGCATGTAGAGATCTCTTGGAGCTAGGCTAACATTTGCACAAGCTGAGTTTTGTAATTCAGCCTTTCTGCACATTAAATTAGCCTGGAGCCACTTCCAGTTTAATGAGCTGGATGGGAATTCCTTTTTCATACAGGTACCAGGCTCCCCAGAGTGTCTGACCAGCCACTGCTATGCAGGGAGGCAGGAAGCAACAAAAACATAAGTTACTGTACATGGAGTAAAAACAACGAGGAGTCCTTGTGGCACCCTAGAGACTAGCCACAAGGACTCCTCACTGTTTTTGCTGCTACAGACTAACACGGTTACCACTCTGAAACCTGTACATGGAGTGAAAGGAGAATTTGTGCCCATTTAGCAGGAGGAAAACTTAAAAAAAAAATTCCCCCCATTTTAAAAAGGAGGAAATAGCAGCAAAATATATCTAACAATATTAACAGACATTCTTGTGCCACAGCTTTATCTGTAAATGTATTATCACATTGATTCCTATATTAGGAGGCTTGCTAGGGCTTTTCAGCCTGGTCAGAGATTGGGATCTCCATTACCCGGTTATCAGCGAGTTGCCCTGACAAGGGTACACAATTTCATTGTTTGACTTGCTGCTGGGATTTTGTACTGTCCTAAGTCAACTGAACTCTGTAGCAAGTGTATATATTTGTACACATAAGTATGCAGTCAGCCCTCGTGACATGGGTGTTGTACCACACCATCCTTAACTAACTCCCTTGGGCTTCAATCCACGCAATTTAAATAGAGCAAAGTTGTAGCAGTCTATATAAAATGAGCTGGAATTGTTGCTAACAGATATTTGAAAAAATGGCGCATCCTGCCTTTTGTGGATGTACTGAAGCCACTGGGGTATCTGAGACAATCAGATGTCTGTCTTATGACAATGCCAAGCACTTTGCATCTACAAAAAGCAGAGACTTGTAGAGATGTAATCTTCATAACTGCCTGGGAGGTATTATTTGCACTGTATAGATAGGGAAGCGGAGGCACAATTTAACTGAGGTTTAATGACTTGCCAAAGGCCACACAACAATTGCAGAGAATAGAAAACAGGGAATCTGACTCCCAGTCCCCTGCTCTAAGGCAGGAGATGACATTTCCCTCCCAGAGCTGGGAGTAGAACCCAGGAGTCCTGACTCAGAGTCCTTTGTGCAGTTAAACATGGTTAAAAACACATCTCTCCTTGTTTCTGGATATGTTTAAATTCCACTTTGCTGTAGTCCAACTCTACATCCACATCTCCACCCAGCCCGACCCATCCAGTTTATGAATTCATCCTCTCGGTCTGTTGGGATGGGCAGATACACTGCCACGTTAGGATGGGTGCCCGGCAAATAAATCATGTCTGCCTTGCAACATCTGTGCATCAGGGAGGAACAGCAGGATGCTCCTGCATGAGACCAGAATGCTGTTGCATGACTAACCCCAGGGATAGAGAATTAACAGCCAGACTGGCCTGGTGTGAGGCAGAGATGCTGTTGTCTGGAAAATGGGATTCAGACCCTGGCGAGGTCAGGATTTGGAAAACCCAGAAGATAATAAATAAGAGGGAATATTTAGAAGCAAAAGTTTTCCTATCAGAAACAAACTCGTTATATGCCTCCGACATTATTTTAGGGTCAGACCCTCAAGTCCTCAACTCCCCAAGGGTAGAAAATGGTTCAGTGGCATAGTCTGAAGGGGTCGCATGCTGTACCCAGAAATTGTGAAGTACTGCCTGCTGAGAACTAGACCAGGAGGGGAGCATCTCTACTGGTTAGAGCTGGAGTCTAGGACCCAGGATTCCTGAGCTGAGATTTTCAAAGCAGTTCACAGGATTTAAAATTAATGGAAGATGTGTTATTCAATCCCCTGAACAGCTCTGAATATTTCATCCCACCACCTCTTCGCAGCTCTGCCTTTGTGTAACTATGGGCAAGACACTTAGCTTTTCTGTGCTCAGCTTATCTAAAACCGATATTGTTATATTTAACAACTTCACAGGGCCGTTATGAGACTTAGTGGTTTAAGAGGCAGGATGGTCTAACACCTATAACCCTCATCTGGATCTTAAAAGACCTAGATTCAGTTTCTGGCTCTGCCACCGACTTCCTGTTTGACCTTGGGCAAGTCACAATCTCTCTCTGTCTTAGTTCCCCGCCTGTCAAATGCAGATAACATTTCCTCTTCCCTGCTTTTATTTGTCTTTCCTATTAAAATTTTAAGGTCTTCAGGGCCGGGGACTGTCTCTTACGATGGGTATGTACAGCACTGTGGGGGCCTTGGTCTTGCTACTGTAATACCATTTGGAGAGTGCTTGGAGATCTGCAGATGAAGAGGGCACTGAGTATAGTGGATTAATTGTATCCACATGAACCCCAAATTAATTGTAAATATATAAATCAGAAGAAAGCACTGCAAAACCCCTATTAGGTCCCATCCAGAGCGTTTCCCTGGTGGACCAATGCAGGATTATTCCCCACTGCGCATTGCCCTGTCTAGTAGTCCCAAGACTTCTTCCTCCTGGCTAAGAACCCGACACTGGTTGCAGCTCCAAGGGGTGAAGTAAAAAATCACCGTATGCTGATCTATGTGAAAGTGTCAAAGCTGGGAATGCGTTTCAGGTAGAGAAGGAACGGTCTGTACCATTGCTGCTCTTGCAACACACTGTCTCGTTAACCATGTTAGCAATGCCCTGTGCACACACAGCTAACCCCTGTTCCCCACAGTGTTGCTTTATGTTCATGTGTATAATGCACCCTGGTCCCACATAAGGGTCTTTTCTATTCTAAATACCCGTAGCCCCTGCTAAAGGAAAATATCTTGTTTCAAGCCAGCCTATTGGTGCCGCGTCAATAGAGCCGGGCGACTGGGAAGGGCGGTGTTAGATGGATGCAGCTGCCCTGGGCTCTTGTACCTTAGCTTGGCAGCTGCACAAGAAAATAAACTAAAAGAACCAAAGCAGCGGCTTGTGAATGTGGATTGCTAAACTGGCTGTGAATTCAAAGCCCTGTGTGAGAGAAATGACAGCAATACCCCCCCCCCCCCCCCCGTCCCTCAAGAATTAGGCCCTTCTGACCAGGTCTAGGACATGAGGGAGGGAGGATCCCCATCAACCTGAAGGCCTACAGTGGCGGGAAATCATTGCCTGGACGCATCATGGCTCAGCCTATAGGCTGCTAGTTTAGGGCATAACGAGAACCAGAAGAGCCCAAAGGCCATGAGGTTAGTGGCATCTCCGCCAGGCCACTCACCCCAGAGGTGTGCTGGTGGAACAACCTGGGCAGCCTCAGCATAGCAAAGGAGGGGAACAGCTACTCAACCTTCCCCTCAACGCACAAAGGGGCCGGCCGGCTGGAGAAACGGGAGGGGAGAGGGTAGTCGGCCTATCAAGTGGATTCCTGAAGACACCGGAGAAGAAGTGGCTGCATGGGCAAGCCCCTGAAGGAGGAACTGGATGCTAAGGGAGGGCAGTAAGGCCTCCCGGTCCAGTAGAACTGCTGCCAGATAAGGGGAGACTGGGGCCTGGTGGGGAAGAAGCTTCTTTGGAGGGTCTCTGGCTACATTAACATAGGAGCATTGTGCAGCTTTTGCCGGCTCCCTCAAAAGCTTTGTATAGGAATTACGTTTGGATTGCCAGGGGCCCTGGGCCCCTCTAAACCGGAAGGTGGGTAGTCTGGGCCTCCCGCTTGACAGCTATTTAATCTCAATGGTCTTCCAAGGACCTATACGCTCCATCTCTGGCCCTGTTAGTTGCTCTACAATGTGAGGTTGTCTAGAGTCGGCCATGTTCACTGGGCCTAACATTTAACATTCTCCATGGAGATCCCCGATGGAGTCGTTTATTATGCAGAGACAATAACTCATCTACCACAGAGCGGCATTCAGGTTTTGCCTCTCGTCTCGCCTATCTTCAGAGTGAGCTACTCAATCCCCGGCAGGATGCAGGTGCTATTAGTCATTTTAAGGCCTAACTCTTTACCTACGTTAAACAAGCCCAGGAGGGCAGTTGGCATTATTTTGTATTGTGTTTATTACGGTGAAGCAAGATATGGGCCCCATTGTGCTAGGCACGGCGCACACACAGCGAGACAGTCCCCCCTTCCCTGAAAAGCTTGACACGTTTGCCTCAGCTCTGGACAAGGGTCTCTCTCAGGAGAGGCCTCTGTTGCTGCCCCATTCACTAGCTATACGGCCTGTCCGGCTTCCTTTATAGAAATTGCATTCTGCCTCCTGAGTCATTTTGGTTGGATAGGGTGACTCTCTGCTCCCTATCCTAAGCTGTTCTGCAGCGTTCCTGTGTCCTGCTAAGCTGCTGCCACATTCTAGCCTAGCAGTGCCGGGCAGAGAAACTGAATCTATAGACAGTCTCTATCAGTCAAAGTGCTGTGGGGGTGGGGGGGTGTCCTTAAGATTAGGGTGACCAGACAGCAAGCATGAAAAATCGGACAGGGGGTGGGGGGTAATAGGAGCCTATATAAGAAAAAGACCCCAAAATCGGGACTGTCCCTATAAAATCGGGACATCTGGTCACCCTACTTAAGATGGAAGTTGACAACAGAAACCAGCAGAAAAGGGGGTAGGAACTGCAGCCCTGAGGTGCAATGCAGTTGTTTCCAGACGGTTTATTTTCCTTGGCAGCCCTGCCATTTCTGCCCTAGGGCAAGTGATATCACAGCTACTCTGGTGCCCATTATGGGGGCAGCCCTGTCCTGCACCTGTCAGCCATGATATACTTGGTAGTGCATGATGCACCCAAGGCTAGTCCAGGTCATGTTGGATTCACTGTGGGATGGAGGCTGCAGAGGGTGTTCAAGGAGCTTGTGCCCTCACTTTGGACAGTGACAGAGAGAGGTAGGCACCTACTTGCAGAGCGTAACTGGGGTCAGCCCAAAGTCAAGGGGTCACCGAAATCAAAGAGTTCCCCTTGGGATTTAAAGAAACTCCCTCAGACTGCTCCCCCCGGAAGCCTTAGTGCTGCCAGTGGTACAGTCCTGTCAGGACGTACGTGGCAGGCCCATGGGACAAACTGCTGGGAGCTAAGGGGCTGGATGGTTCCAGGGCCTCTCTGCACGTGTGAGCAAAACCATTACCATGTGATTGACGCTCGGGGGTTCTGTATGGAACAGTGAGGCTCCCCACACAGCTTGGTGGATATCCCCCTGCCCCCCATCACCTACACCACCATTGCTGCTGGCAGGCTCAGCAGGGAAGCCAAGGATAGAGTGGGCCCTGCAGACTGAACTGTCACACACCTCACAGGTGGTCCTGCTAGCCCAGGGTTGAGGGACGCTGGTAGGGCAGCGTGTGGGGGAAGCGTGCCTGGATGCTGCCTATGCGGTATCTGCTCTGTGGATAAACACAGGGCTAGGGACAAAAGGGTAACCTCGCTCCTCCGAGAGCGCACGGCACAGAGAGGAGACGTACCTGAAAGGCGTGGCTGGCGAAGCCGAGGCCTAGCTGACGACACACCACCATGGCTTCCACGGTGCTCCAGTTCTGGCTGCAGACAGTCCCCCACCTCAGAGTGCCATTGCGCTGCATGAGGACTTCGACCCGGCCCTCATAGGGGTTACGGCCACCGCTCAGACGCAGCTGCAGATTATCAAGGAGAGAGAGAAATCATTTAGTCAGCTCTCTGAAAGCATCTGCCAGGAATTTCCCAACTGACCTAGTTCCACATCTGAACAGACACAGGCTCGCAGATGTGGGCAGCAAACCACATTCTCTGCTCGCATCTGAGTGAGTGATTTATACAAGGACCATCCCAGCTGGTGGCTCGTGGGACAGTTCCCAATGAAGCCACAGCAGCTGGCGAGGGGAAGTTCAGATCCTTCTAGTCTCGCTGTTGGCTTAGGGTTAAGGCACTGGACTGGGACTTGGGAGCTCAGGTTCAATTCCTGGTTCTGCCACCGACTCCTGAGGCAAGTCAATTCAGTTCTACAGCTGTAAAGTGGGGATGATAATACGTCCTTCTCGAGCCCTTAGGGACACAGGCTTTACCTGTTTGGATCAGTCCAGTGTCCTGTCTCTGACAGTGGCTGCTACCGACTGAAGCAGGTGCAAGACACTGGGCAGTAGACAGTTTTAGGGTAACAGGCTCCCCAGGGAAAGTTTTCTCTAAGGTCAGTTTAAGCCCTGAAACAGGAGGCTTTCTGTCCCTGCTTACTATTGTCTTGTGTTATTAGATTGGATAGTAAGCTCCTCTTGGCAGGGCCTGTCTCTCACTACGTGTTTATACGGCACCTAGCACAATGGGGCCTAAGTTTGGGTTGGGGACTTTAGGCACCGCTATAATGGAAGTAATAAATAATGTCTCATCATGCTAAGCAGGGGCCTACGCAAACTGCAGGACATGCTGGAATTATTCATATTTATTAAACACTGAGCAGATAGGTCACCAAATAATAATAAATAAGACAGCCCCTTGCACTTTGCATGCCTGGAGCTCAAAGCCCTTTCCTAAAAGGTGGAAGGTAGTCTCATTATCCCCATTTTAGAGATGGAGAAACTGAGGCATGGAGAATGGACAGGATTGGCCAAGGTCACACTGCTGAGAATACAATGCAAAACACCAGACCTCCTCCCTGCCTTCTAGACCCCAGCAGGCCTTCTAACTTATCAATATGAAACCATTAATAAACTCAGCTTGGCAAATCTTAGCACATCTTTCAATGATCTTATTATTATTTCTGTTTCCCTTCCCACTCATTCTCTTGTCCATTTAGACAGTAAGCGCTTCAGGGCAGAAACAGTCTCTTCACAGGTGATTCTCTAGTGGCTAGCACAATATAATAGGCACTGCTATCGTACAGGCAACAAATAAAGGACATGCCCAAAACCTACACACCACTTCTGTGCTGATGAAATCTTCAGGATAGGGCTTGAGTATGGCTTGTGCAGACACTTTGCAGAGGGATGAATTTCACCCACAGAGAATACTCAGTGGCATTAAGCGCAGGACTTTAATATTACCAAGGAGCAGCCTAGCAGAAATTAGGAAGCACGAGCATTTGGGGAATTATTGTTATGCTGCTCAAAACATTCTGCTCTCTGGTCTAATGCAAATCAGATGTTAAAATTCATGGAACAAGAGTTTAGCCAAATGATCCTGACACAATCTTTGTTCTTGCTGGCAAGAGGGATCCCAAGTCAGTGTTTGAAGGTGAATTGAAGGGCTACAGCAAAGCACCAGTATGAACCTCTGCAAGAACCCACATGCTACTTCCAGATGGACCAAGCCCCCATTCATACCCTCCCAGGCTTGGCTTTTTGCTTTGTAGAACAGAAAATAATCCACACCACACTGGATTAGGAAGCAGTTTGACCACAGAAGTCCCACACACATCTGTATATTCTTAACTTCTAATGAGAGTTGGGGGGTCCCAGGACAAACCCACACGACAGTGTCACTGCTGTGCAGACTTGTGCAGGGAGAAGGAAGGGGAACACCACCCATGTGCGACAGCACTTTGATTGTAAATGCAACTGGTGGTTTTCTGTGCTGCCCATCACCATGGTATCTGAGTACCTCCCCCTAAGGGACAGGTGTGTTCTTACCCTCCTTTTATAGATGGGGAAACGATGACAGGGAGAGGTTAACGCCCACGTATCGGAAATGGTCTCTATGTCCCTCAGTCTTTGGCTGCCCAGTCTCTGATTTTTAGAGGTACCGAGCACCAGCAGCTTCCCTCAAGTGAAATCAGGCTCCAGGTGTATAAAATTGGGCAACCAAAAAAAGGTTGAAGTGGGACTTAAGTGGTCCACAGACCTTGCGCTGGGCCCACTGCCAAGAGGTTAATTTCACCCTTGGCTCATTTGACACGGACACAAAGTAGCAGAACATTCCTCCTGAGCAGGTGCAATGCCAGAATGAGACACACAAGACTACTTTGAGACATGTCCATTGCAGGATTTTCTTTAGAAGGCACAATTGCCAAAACCAGTTATTTCCCTAAAATATTTGTCAGGACTGGAAAAACATAGCCCCAGGAAAACCATTTCGTTCCTCTTCCGAAAGCGGTTTGATTGCAGCTCCAAACTAACAAGTAGTTCCAGTATTTTGTCTTTCAGAAACGCTACATGCAAATATCATCGTGAGGCCAGCGATCACTTGGCTTCAATCTTAACTGCATAATCTCTGACACATGGCAGCTCATTAAAGTCATAGGACACTTTTTGTTTTCCCTTGAGACAACCATGCAATGTATTAGCATTTCTCTGCAAAACTTATTCTATATTTTCTCTCCTAGCCTCCAGTCTAGTTTTACAAGAACATTGTTTTAGGACATATGCCTTGTACAAAGATAATGGGACATAAAAGGTGGATTACATCCTGTCCAGGCTGATTGGAGCATTAAAGAAACCTCCAGAAACCACCAGAAACCACTAGACTAAACAACAGTAGGTACCCTGGGTTAGAGTCTTTAAAAACTGCTTCCCCATCAACACCTTAACTGAGGGTCATGTGTGTTGTGCTATCAGAAGTCAAGGGTGATGGGGTTACTATTTAAGCAATAATCATTTTAGCTGTGCTTGACTTAAATCTATTGCAAAGCTGGATAGGCTACTTTGTACACTGTACTTCCTTTTGTTTCATAGAATTATAATTATATAGATTGAGCCCAGAGGAGACCAACACAAACCATACAAGGTTTAGAAAACCTGACCTGTGAAGAAAGGTTAAAAGACCTGGGCATGTTTAGTCTTGAGCAAAGAAGACTGAAGGGGGGACCAGTTAACAGTCTTCCAATATGTTAAGGGCTGTTACAAAGAAGACGGTGATCAATTGTTATGTCCACTGACAGCAGGTCAAGAAGTAATGGGCTTAATCTGCAGCAATGGAGATTTAGGTCAGCTATTAGGAAAAAATGTCTAAGGGTGGTTAAACTCTGGAATAGGCTTCCAAGGGAGGTTGTGGAATCCCCTCACTGGAGGTTTCGAAGAACAGGTTGGACAAAGACCTGTCAGGGATACTCTAGGTTCACTTGGTCCTGCCTCAGCGCAGGGGGCTGGACTTGACGACCTCTCCAGGTCCCTTCCAGCCCAACATTTCTAGGATTCTATGATATACTAGAGGCAGAAAGACCTATTAAATCATCTGGGATAACATTTTCAGAAGCATTTAAATGACATCAGCTCCCAAGTCCCATTGTCAAAAGAGATGTAGGTGCCCACTGACTTTCACTGAGATGTAGGTGCCTAAGTGCCTAACGGCCAGATTTTTAAATGTATTTAGGCACCTGAAGATGCAGATAAGTGGTTTTGAAAAATCTCACTGGGCACTTAAGTGCATCGTTAGGTGCCTAAATACCTTTAAAATCTGGCCCAAGTCACTATTGAAAATGGGACTTAGGCACTTTTGAAAGCGTTACCCCATGGCCCTCTCACTGTCAACACAGGGTTATGCCCAACTGTGCATTTCATAGTTTTTTTCTCTGGCCTAGTTTTATGTCTCAACTGATGGGGCTTCCACCACTTCCTTCGGGTGACTATTCCCAAAAACACTTTGAGATCATAATAGGTACTCGGCTACTATAGTGAAGAAGGCCATATAAGTAGAGGTAGAGACAGAGAGAGAGAGAGAGAGAGATACTAAACACATTGTATTCTTGTCGCTTCCACATAATTTGACTTCTTACCTGATTCTCGAAACCCATAGCTGGAACGTTGCACCTTACAGCAGCATCTTCTTCATGGTTACAAGTGAGGGACTCTGTGTTGAACTTGCAGTCCGTGATGGATTTTTCAAACCCTGTACAGTCTATTTCATTTAGGTGAATGGGACCCATTCCTTTATGAGAAAGAAACAGAGTGGTCATTTCCTCATCAGCCCCCAAAAGAGAAGGAAGCTGAAATCAGTAAAAGTTTATATTATTGCAAATGATCAACAATTGAATCCAGCATTCAACACACCAGCCCGACTTCAGCTGATTTCTGCTAAGGTCATCTTGCTGCTTGTTTTTACTGGTAAGAAATTATTTCCAGTAGTCTAAGATTTTCAAATGTGCCAGAAATAAAGAAAAAGCCAAGTTTCCATTGCTCTGTAATTTACAAACTTCAGCTGGAGAAATTGTAAAAATATGACCCAGTTTTTTGGCTGGTTTTATCATAACAGGAACCTGCAGTTGATCAAGCCCTGACATTTTAAATGGGGACATATATATATACACACGTGTTAGGGCAAGAAAACAAAGTATGCAGATCCGTATAAAAACGCAGCCAAACAAATAATCTCAAATACAGGTGTGCAGTCCAAGATCCCAAGAGCACTAACATTAAGAAGGACTGTAAGAGAGTGATCTTCATTTGTTATAATTTGAACTCTCTCTAGGCATTCCTATAGCAGGAGTCACCGTATTGTCTAGGCCAGAGGATAGGCGTATGTTCAAATTTCTCTTCTACTTCACCTGCAGAGAATACTAAAATACATACAGGTAATCAATAGTTGATCCAATGACATTTGAAACAATGTGGTTCCTAGCATGACAAATGACTCCACAGAGCTGCATCTTGCATCAAAATAATGCCACATCATTCTTCAGCAAGTGACTGTGGAAAAGCACAAACACACAATACTCCCTAGTGGTTACATTTTGGTTACTCTCATATCCAGGACCTGGGTTCAATAGCTGGTCAGGGATAGAGGCTTTCCCCTGCTCTTGGTGGATGGCATCAGATAATCCAGTAGGTCTTTTCCATCTCCTAGGATTTGCCATACTGGATCAGACCTGAGATCCAGGCAGTTCAGTATCCTCTGTCTGACAGTGACCGCCAACAGGTAGCAGTAGCAGATGTGGGATAATCTGCCCCACGTATTAGGTCTCATCTTGGTCTTTGACAGATCTCCAATTCCTGTGATTATCTATGAGAAGGGAGCAAAAAGACAAATGCTTCTGAACTTTGCTATGAAGTCATCCTCTCTCTCTCAACTCAGCAGAAGCCAAACAACTGGCAGGTGGCATGTTCTACAGATGAATCATTTCAATGTAGCACACAGACAGCTATGCACATCTGACCCAGAGGTGTTTCAACCACTCTTTGCTGGCTAGCAGTCCGCTTTAGCTGGAGGGCGCTGGTGGGGGAAGGCGTTACCTACAGGCGAGGTTTCCAAGAAAGAAGGAGTCCACCCACTGTTACTAAACATAAGTTACCTTCCCCGACCTCTTTAGTCAGCCCTTATCCTTTGAGGTGGATGTTAAGAGGAGCAGATGTTGGAAATGGCAAGCACTCCAAAAGTCATCACTTTTTTTTAAATGTACGTATAGGACACAGCAATAGGCGCCAGGCCGGTCCATTTGTAACCATGACCTTGGAAAAACTGAAGATGTCCTGTGAGCACGTAATGGCAAGTGGGCAAAGCAGGGGGAGAACGGCAATGCTTGTGTCACCACTATCGACTGCCACAGTTGATTTCTTATTCCCTGTTGCTGGTTTTATTACAGTAGCATCCAGAGGACCCAACTCAAATCAGGGCCCCATTAAGTGCCACATATAACCAGTAAGAAAAAGTCCCTGCCCTGAAGAATGTGTAATCTTTAAGGACCAGACAAAGCCAATAGTATCATCCTCATCTTACAGCTGGAGAATTGAGAAACAGAGCAATTAAAGGACTTGCCCAAGGTCACCCAGGGAGTCTGTGGCAGGAAACTGGGAACTACAGATCTCCTGAGTCACAGGCCAATGCCTTAACCACAAGACCATACTTGTTTGGATCTCATTAAAGAATAAGCTTACCCATCTCCATAGCTGTTCCTTTTAACCTGACCCTCAAAGGAAAGGGCTGACTAAGGAATGCAGAGGTGGGTAACTAGTTTACCAACAGTGGTGGGGACTCTTTCTTGGAAAGCTCCTACCCCCACCCTTCTACTAAATTTAAACTGCTAGCCAGAAAGCAGAGGCGGGAACACCTTTGGCTCAGATGTGCATAAATCTCTGTGGGCTGTGGTTCACCGATCCATCTGGAGGACTTGCCACCTGTTCAGACTTCTGCTGAGTCACAACAGAGATCAATAAAGAGGGGTTCAGTAGCGGAATCCAGAAGCATTTTTCTCTTCGTTGCTCCTCTCTTCTCCTCAGAGCATCACCGAGACGAAAGATAGAAAGGACCAATTAAATCGCCTGACTTGACATCCAGATAGTTCTCTTCCCCGATACTCATAACTCTGCATTTTGCTGTTTCAAGAGGGCACAGGATTATATATTTTTTTTAAAGGAAAACAATGATGGAGGCAAAGGGGGAATGTGTTTGTGCCAGGTTTTACTTCTTTATCACATTAAAATCCTTGTAATCTACATCTGCAGAAGTGAAACTGAAGCAAGTGTTCTGCCCTCTGTCAAATAGCTCCAGAAAAAGGTACAGTTTGATCTTGCCAACAATTGCACCCAGTCTGGAGTCTGTGGAGTGTTTCTGACTGGAGGGGCCTTAATGCAATTATTTCACACAGCTCTCAGTAGGAGCCCCCATTTGACTGAATTTTACCCACCATGCATTGCTCCCCACTCAAGCCAACTCCCATGTCCCCAAGGTTTCTGAAGCCTTTGACCAACACTGTAGATTGGAAGGCGTGTGTGGGGAAGGGGGGGGGGTGCATTTTGTCCAACAGAAAAATCCTTTTTCGGTGCATGTTGCAAGGCCTCCAGGTGGGACGCTGGAATTAACATGTGTACTGAGTGGAACACACAGAAAACAGAGCTCTCCAGTAAGGTCCTAATTATAACGGAAATTGCAAGTCTTCCCTTGTAATATTTTTATTGGAATGAGACGTTTCACATACGTCAGATGGTACAAGGACAACATTTGTGCCTGCTGCACTTCCGAACCTCTTCCCAAAGAGTGTAGTTAGTATGAGGTCCAGGGAAGGGAATGCACTTAATGTTCTATCAGCTAGACTGTGCGAAGCACTAGACCACCATACAGGCTAGATAATCCAAACGGCATTTCTATCTTGAGCTCCTAAAATTCTATGACCCTACGTTCCTAGCTTGCCTACAGCTCTCACTGAAGCCAATAGTCCAGCCCCGGCTTCTGCAGAAGCCAATGGAAGGCTTTACAAATTAAAAAAAGACTAACAGTGGAAGCCGAAGAGAATGTGTGTCTGCCTGCTCTGGTTTCTCTCTCACATTAAAAACCTTCTTCTGCTCTACATCTGGAGAGGGTGACACTGACGTAATAATTCTGCCCTCTGTCACACATATCAGGGAAGCTGGATGGTTTAGATCTTGCCCAAGATTGTCGGATGGATTGGGTCCTAAGTTTCTTTCTCCCTAGAAAATTAAACAAACAAACAAACAAACCAGGAAAAATAATAATCCAAGAGAGAAAAAAGAGGCAAGGAAACGGAGCAAGGACTTGGCTCTTTGATTCATGTCAACCCTGCAAATTTTGTCCTTCTCTGTTAAGTCTCTTTGCTGACTCTGCATGTCAAAGATTGACCCCCTGGCACTGGAATGTCTCCACGTTGCAGGAGTGTCTGTGCTGAAAGTTGCTGACAAAATGGAAAAACAGGGCTATATTTTTTCTGGGCAAAGGAGTGACTTTGTATAGCTGCATAGGAGGTGATCCTATAAATCTGATTCATGCAAGTGGTCCCATTAAGTTTGATGGAACAACTTGTGTGAGCAAAAGGTACAGGATTGGACTCCTATAAACCATTTTACTATATACCATACTTTTCTGAGTACTATAGATAGATGTTTTCTCCTAGGCTTTTGGGGATGGGGAGCGCTCAGAGTTAGAAGGGTTTGATGGACATGTAATTAAGCCACTGGCCTGGGACTCAGGAGATCTGGGTTCTATTCCCAGCTCTTCAACAGACACCCTGGGAGAGTCATTTAAATGGTGACTCAGTTCCCCATCTGTAAAATGGGGATAGCCACCCTTCGTTTGGCTTGTTTAGTGAGGTTGAGAATTCATTGAGTTTAAGGCCAGAAGGGACCACCAGATCATCTAGTCTGACCTCCCCTTTATCACAGGGCATGTCTACACTGCAATCAGAGGTGTGACTGCAGCATGTGTAGATGTACCTGAGCGAGCTTTGCTCTAGCTGGCTGGAATGACAATAGCAGGGAAGCAACTACAGCACGGGCCAGTCGCCCAAGTCAAGAGCCAGGATTCCAGATGGGTTTGTACAGCCCATGCTGCTGTGGCTTTGCTGCTGTTGTTACTCAAGTTAGTTGGATCTAAGCTAGCTCGGGGACGTTTACCCACGCTGGAGTCACACCTCTGTGTGGCATATGGGATTAAGAGCTATCACCTGTCACACCATATGAAATGCAGTCACATCAGTCTCTTATCCTACTGCAATAAGCAGAGATGACTTTCTGGAGAGGAGATGTATCAAGACTTATTGATCCCAGAGAGAAATTTTGGCCAAGGTAAATTGAGCTTGGGGACTTAGTGTTCTCAGTGTTTAAAATAAAAGCAAAGCATTTCACTGGGAATGAACAGCCACTGCTAAAAGTTTCCAGGTTCTGGGCGTGCAGTATGACAGAGCAAGACATTCTCCCCTACCATGCTGCAGTAACATTTTATGCATGAAGATAATGCTTCCTTATACCCACACATCGGCAGCGCTCTGCATCCTACCACCCCGCTCCTTGGCAATTTGTTCAGTAAGGGCACATTTAAAGCTTTTCACGTTCTGGCTATTTCTCATACATGTAATTAATTTTCCCTTTCCTTCACCAAATCAAAAGTCTGGAGGAGTTTCAACTATTCATTTGGTTTTACAGTGTGACTTTGTTTCATGGTAGATGTCTTTAGATTTGACTCTAGCCACATGAGAGCAAGGACTAGGGAATATAAAGGCATGCCTGGGAGATAGTTCTCTGGATTTTGAGATAACTAAAGCCTAGGATCTCAATCATCCCCACATGCAGGAAATCCAAACCCAGATCTGGTTCCAGACTGTACAAATAACCCTTATAGTTACAACCACCATTGCCAACTTTCACACAGTAAATAAGCACCCCGACTTCCACAGTAAGCCAAAAATCAAGCTAATCCCATTTCAAAACAAGGCCAAAACAAGCCAATCCCTAAGAACCCCAACACTCTATGTGACTAGATCCCCCCGGCATGCAGTCTGGGACTGTGGTGGGCCCATAGTGCACCCCTGACTCTCTCCCCACACCTTGCCCCTGCTTGCCGGGAGCCGATCAAAAAAAAGAAGCAACAAGCTACAACATGCAACAAGCTACAAGCCAAAAGCTAGCCAACAAGCAACTCACAAGCCAATTAAGCCAAAAACAAGCCCAATTTCTGCGTTTTTTTCACGGGTTTGGCATGTCTGGTTACAACGGGCTGAACCAAGACTCCAGATCTGAGTTTTACGGTGTTTAAAACCAGGATCCAGACGCATATTTTGCAGCTGGAGCCAATCTCTAGTAGTGAATGGCACCAGGATATTTATCCTAGTGAGTTTCTAAGAGAGATTTTTCATTCGTTAATTCTTAACAACCAGAGTAAGTAACGGCTGCAACAGCTGTCCAAGGGAATGGATAAATCCATCCTCACTAGAAGTCATTAAATGAAGACTGTGTCTCTTTCTAAATGATGTGCTCTATCTAGTTCAACCACAAGTTATTGGGCTCAGTAGTCTCACTTAAATAGCAGGGAAGAATAATTTTCCTCCAGTGCAGGAAGTTACTGAGACATATCCCCTGGCCTGCGTGATGCAGGAGGTCAGATGAGTTGATCACAGTGGTTCCTTTTGGCCTTTAAATCTATGAAAATAGTCATGGCCATAAAGATTAATTTGGCTTATTTCTCACACAACCTGATATAAAGGTACATCACTACTGACCTCTCCCACATGCAAGCCTTATCAAGCTTCGATTGCTTCCTGTGCCTATGTCTTTTTAAAGTTAGTAGGAAACAGATAAGGAAAGGAGATAGAGAAAGCAAGAAAAGAACGCATCCATGTTTGAACAGAGTTGTAGCAACTGTTATTTCAAAAGTTGTGTGAATAGGGCCTCAGAGAACAAACTTGTGCTGGTAAGGGTGGATTTGATGTTTGTGCAGATCTCTAAGTATTTATGAATCTATGAAGCCAACAAAAAGGTCTGTCTCCAGTCATTTTGTTCCATACACTTGGCCAAACCCAAAGACACTCTGAATGACATTCTGAAACATGACTTTTAAGAGTCAAAATGTCAGCCACCACTGAAATAAAACGGGGGGAAAAATACGTGGAAAAAGTTGCAATTCCGCTCCCCAATTCAACCAGCTTGACTGCTGAGCACTTGGAATACAGGCTGGTAGAGAAGTTTGTAATGGAATGGTTTTCCATCAAAAAGTCAGTTTTGTCAAAATCAAAACATTTTACGTGAATGCGTTGATTCTGATTTTTCTCATTTCATTTCAATAAGAAAATTTCCTTTTGGCTACTATATTATATTAAAATCTTAACTATAATACATACTATATAACGGTAACAAATACAATTTATATTGTATTAAATAATTTGATATATGTAGATATGATGTAAATATGTGTATTATATTATATTAAACGTTCAAAAAGTCAAAAGGAAATGTTTCTACCTTATCAAAATACAATTATTTGACCAAATCATTTTTTTAAAATGAATTGTCATTCTGTGGGAAATTTTAGCTTTTTGTTCAGAAGGAATTTTTTATTATTTCTTTGAATGAATGAAAATTCCAGTTTCCGACCAGTTCTTCCTGCAACTCAGTGACTTCCAATACTAATGATTTCAATGGGAATTGAGAGTCTCAGGATCTGGCCCAGAACATTACTGAAGTTCAAAAGGCTTAGCTGAATTTCTCTTTCATGTTCATCTAATTTCACATCCCTTGGGAGTTCTCTGAAGGCGGTCAGAGCTGATGGCCCATTACGTTCTCATCATTACCTTGCCCAAGCCTTGCGCCTGTTATAGCCTCCTGGGCGCTCCCGAAACCCAGCTCTCGGCAGACCACGCTGGCCGAAATCAGGTTCCATTGATCGTCGCAAACAGTTCCCCATTCCCCATTCTTCAGCACTTCCACTCTGCCTTCTCCAATCTTGGCCCCGCCTTTCAGCCTGACCAGCGGCTGCTGTAATACAAAAACCCAGGTGCAACGTCACTCTTTATGAACGAAACTGGCACAAGTAGCAATTATTTGGAATTCAAACTTTTGGCCTTGTTATAGCCATTCTGCTTACCAACCTGCTAATAAACTTGACTGCCTAGGCCCAGATTTCCAGAAGCGACCAACATGAGAACCTTAACGGGACCTGATTTTCATACAATATACACAAAAGCTGAGGCACACGCAATCACTGGTGGCTTCTGAAAATACGGAGCACTAGCCTAATGAGCCCCTAATAACAGAACTGCTACAACAGGACTTCTCTCTGGAGTTCCTCTAAAAAAGGTACCATTCCAGATGGGCAGTCTACACCAGGCAGCTGTCCAGGACTGCTAGGCTTAAGGAGACCCTGTGTGGTTACACTTACTACAAGAGGGAGATGGTGGAAGTGGGGAGAGAAGTCCCCTTAAATGTATATTTTCATGCCTCAGGAAAGGGCTGGTTCCAAGAAATGGCTACGGTTCACGATGCACACGTGTGGTTCTCCTCTTCCATAGTCCTAGTTCACGCATAGGGATGGGGAATACAATAGGGTAGAAGATGTGCTAGAATCTTATTCTCTGCTGTTCTGGTGCATGGGTTCGGGAGCAAAGAGGGCGTAGGCACAAACCACCCTAGGCACAAACAGTTGGGAGACAGGACGCTGGTATAGCATACAGGAACAGACCTGGTGGCTCACAAACCAATCCTCACACCACGTCCCCAAGAGGATGGAGTCGGGGGCTTGGGACCAGTGTCTATTCCCCCAGCCGGCTAGCAGGCTGGTTACCCACAGCAGCGTGTGCACAAGGACATTGCAGTTGCCCAGAAGTAGGGTTGCCAATTTTGGTTTGGACGTATTCCTGGAAGTTTCATCACATGACATCATCTTTAACTGAAGATTCAGCTTTGTCCTGGAGGCTCCAGGACTGTCCTGGAGGGGTTGGCTGCCTTCCCCAGAAGGACGGCAAAGAACGTCAGCCAGACAGTGAATGGGCCTGCCTGTGAAATCCTGGCCTGGCAGCCCGGATTCCTGTGGCAGTGGGTGCACCGGGAGCGGCCAAGGCAGGATTTGGCCTGCGTGCGGCAGACAGACAAGGAGAGTCAGAGCGAAATGAAAAACACATTCCTCAAATATACTCAGGACTAAGAGACAATATACTGGTGCTGCTTCACTGAAGTCAACGGAGCGTCAGCAATTTACACCAACGGAGGATTTGGTCCAGTGATCCTATCTGGATAAGAACATGGGGCCCCAAATCCCAGCATGAACATCAGCTTTCATAAGATCTGTAAAAAAATGTTAAACAAACCAAATACCATTGCATCATCCAAGAACACTGTGTCCATGCTCTCCCATAAGGCTGAGGAAATTGTCCCTTCCAAAAATCTACAGATTAAGTAACTATTAATAGTGGAATAAATGCAGCCTGTTCACAGGTTGCATGGTAACATGCTGTCCCAGAACACTGGTCCCAGCTGATTATACCTTAAAACTGTGCTGGGTCTATCCTTCAGTCCTTATGAGCCCTGATCCTGCCCGCACTGAGGCCGATGGGAGTTTTGCCCTAGGATCTCGACCGAAAAGAATCATTTTAATCACACACAAGAAGGCTGAAGGTGCCTTTTGAGATAGTTGTAATTATTGGTTTACTTGCTGTATGTTATTCAGTCACTAGAGGTCTCTACTGTTCCAGACAGGGTGGGATCCCTGGAAATCAGGTGAGACAAAGCTGGAGCTCAAGCTAAGTCGAAACCTGTTTGTCTGTAGATGTAATTGTTTCTTTAATAAATGCCGCTTGTTTAAAACAGACTACGATTAACACAAGAATCTCATGTTCAGAAAAAGGTTATAAAACTCTACCTATAGTACTTCACAGGAATGTTGGAGGCTCGATTGATTAGGCCTCCAAAGTGCTTTGAGATTCCCCAGTTGAAGAGCTGTATTTTAAAGTATATGATAATATAGAAACCCACAGTAACGCACCTGTCTCGCACTTACAGAAGGAAAAAATATCACAATTCCTCAAGAATACATTTTCTTCGAGTCCCTGCAATCTCATGAAAACAGACGATCTGTTCCATACAGTAGCCCAAGAGGCATTCCACCACTGTCTGGTGAGTCTCAGTAACCAGTTATGTTGCTGAGGTTTAAGGGCACAGAAATATTTAACTCAACAGAAGATAACTCCCAATATAATTATAGCATGCAGTGCAAAAGACATGTCTGCAATCCTGAACTGGGGGGAAATAAAAGCTGCCCAAGATAGCACAACATCAGTCAAATACCTTTGGCTTTGAAACTGTAACTGCATGTCAGCATACAGATATCACACCATCACCATGATTACATAGAACTTATTTTACTGAAGAATTACCATATACAGTTAAATGCCAAGGAAAGAGGAGAATGGTCTTGTGGTTAAGGCACTAGACTGGGAGTCAGGAGATCTGGGTACTATTCCTGGCTCTGACACAGACTCTCTGCGTGACCTTGGGTAAGCCACTTCAGCTCTGAACCTCAGTTTCCTCATCTGCAAAATGAGAATTAATACTACTACTTCCCTACTCACAGGGAAGTTCTGAAAAGAACTGTTAATGTTTGAGGTGCACAGATACCGCGGTGATGGTACCCCATCAGAAACATTTTTACAGCTCTGATGACACTTTTCATTGAAGTTTAAATGAAAACCAAGTTGGGTGTTTGTGACAATTAAAGATTGTGAGATGCTCACATACCAGGATGTGGGGGCGGGGGCATAGAAAGTACCTTGGTTAATGATTTGACCTGCAGTAGAACTGGTGGTTCTGATAATATTTTATTTTTTTAAAATTCCAACAAATATGTTTCATCAAAATTTCAAATTTTGATTTTAAGAAAAGGGATGACACTTTCATGAAAATGACATCCCATTTTTCAACCCACCCTATGAGCCAGTGATGCAGGAGGCAGAATCAGTCAGGAGACTGGGAATGGGATAAAGAGTCTTTTATGGCTGGGTTGCTGGTTCAAATCCAGACCAGGATAGATTTAAAATTTTATTTTTAAACTCAGCACTGGGAGGATTAATTTCCAGCTCTGCCCATTACCTTCCAAGTAGGGAGATAAGCGGCTGGTGTTGCACCTGGAGGATGCGCTACTGCTTTGGAGAGCCGGCCATAAATAAGGGAACAGTGATTTGAGTGAGGCCTGAGACCAAAGAACCTCCAGGGTTGAAAACTGGAGATGCATACAGTCCTCCAGGCTGAAGGACATCCAGAGCCTACATGAATGCTTAAAGAATTAATTGGCGATTTGAACGGCTCAGAAGAGGAGTCATGGTTTACAGAGCCTTTCACCTCAGAGGCCAGATCCTGTAAACATTTGACCACACACATGAATAACTTCAGGCATGTGGATAGTCAACGGCCCAACCGAGATCAAGGCCCTACTGTTGCAGGCCCTGAACAGACACATAGTAAGAGACATTCCCTTCTTTAAAATCCTTATGATCTAAGCAGATAAGATGGATGAAGGGTGTAGGGTGACCAGACAGCAAGTGTGAAAAATCGGGACGGGGGTGGGGGGGTAATAGGAGCCTATATAAGAAAAAGACCCAAAAATCGGGACTGTCCCTATAAAATCGGGACATCTGGTCACCCTAGAAGGGTGGGAGGGGAAGTAACCTGCCAAAGGTTACAGTAAGTCAGTGGCAGAGATGGGCACTGAATCCATGTCTCCTGACACCCATTTTAGTGATCTATTGACTAGGCCAAGCGGACACGTTTCCCCAGCACTAAATCCCCTTAAAATCCAAACAAGCACTTGCGCTAGGATCTCCAGTCAACTTAACGGTATTTGTTAGTAGAAGATACAAAATAGCCAAGATGTTGGATTATCTACAAAATCTATAGCAGAGTCCAAAGTAACTGCAAACCAGCAAGCCCAGCAGCAGCCAGGCAATTGTTCAACTGGCTTCAACCGAACAACTCAAAACAAAGCTGCGCCGTATGTATTTTCTTCCTACTTGCTTATTGCCGTGCCAGCTTCGGGGCTAAATGAATCCCACACCATCTTGAGCCAAGCATCCTGAGTTAGAACGGCAGAGAGGTTGGAGGATGGATGCCCAACCCAATCTATGTGCTGGGACGCTCATTGTCAAGAGAACGCTGCTGGTGGAGGGGAAGGGAATTAAGAACCGCAAGGCAGGTGGTTTCGTTTATAAGGCATGGGGAGTGGGACTCAGCGGGGTTCGGTTCCTTTTCTACATCTGCTACTGATGCCATCGGGGAAATGGCTTAGACACGTCTGCACTGCAATCCCAGGGTTTGATTGCAACTTGTGTAGGCATAATGAGCTAGCAGTGCGGGCTAGTGGTTCAAATAAATTACCCAGGATCCTAGGTGGGCTTATACAGCCTGCATTGGAGCCTGTGCTGCCATAGCTTTACTGTTCTGATCTAGCTAGCTATTAAAGCGAGCTTGGATATATCTACACAAGCTGCAATCACACACAGTTATTGCAATGTCGACATACCCTTCATCTCACTGTGCCTCAGTTCCCAGTCTTCTCCCACCCTTTGTCTGTCTTGTCTATTTTGATCCTGCAACTAGCTCCATGCAGAGCCAGACTGACATCAATAGAGGAGTATCTATGCAGAACAACTTACAGCCTGGAGCTTTCAATTGTAAGCAGGGGTTCTCTCTTATTATGTGTATGTACAGCGCCTAGCACAATGCAGTCCTGATGTGGGGAGGGGTCTCAAAACACTGTTCTAACACAAGTGATCACCAATAAATAAATTATTATTAGAAATGTCAAAAAACAGGAAATAAATTACATCTCCCCCAAAAAACTTTTTTTTTTCCCCTGGTCAAAATTGCATAGGAATTAAAAAACAAACATTCTGACCACTGCTATAGTTAGTTGAAAAACAAGGACAAAGTTGTCAAAACTCCTCCCCCCGCAATTTTTGTTGTTTTAATTTTTGGCTGAAATTTGAAACTGATGAAATTTCTCATGGAGATTTCAAAACTCACACTAATTTCATCCAGGTCTAATACCACCACAAATTATTCTGCATGAATGCAGTGTAATTTACCCTTAGTCACACACACACATTTTTGTCCTAGCACAGTGCAGCCCTGATCCTGCAAAGATTTACTCATATGCTTAAACTTTACTCACTGTGAACAGCTCCACTGAAGTGGATGGACCGCTCAGTAGATAAAACTATGCCCATGGGTGAGTCTTTACAGGATCGAGGCCTGTCTTGTGTTAGGATAAAAATGTTTCTAATGGTAAACTACACTGCATCCATTCAGAATAATGTGGTACGGGAGCTGGATGAAATTAGTTTGATTTTTGAAACCTCCACATGTCCGATAGTTGATCGTATTTATGCAGTTTCACACACCCCCGTAAAATCAAAGCTCTTTCCAGGGGGATGGCTGGAGCTGTCTCCTTACCTCCTGCCTGAAGGCTTTTCGGAAGCCATTGTTGCTGCTGGGAGCAAAGGCACGCCCAGGGATGCAGCTCACCACGGCAGGCATCCCGTTTTCACAGGTGATATTCTTCTCGGCATCCACGCTGAGATGGTTGCCCAGTTTGCAGCTGGAGATGTGAGCTTCGTTGCCAGTGCAGTCCATGGAGTAAGCCCAGTAATTTTGCTTCCTCTTGCTGGCAAACATCCTGAAAGAAAAAGGAAATCAGACAGCTAGTGAAATCATTCAAAACCACTCAAACCACTCTCTACACAGCCAGCCTGTGGAACTCCCTGCCACAAGAAGTTGAGACAAATACTGCAGCTGGAATTTTAAAAGAACCCTGGATTAATTGAAGACTACTGCTAAATTTCCAGCAAATGGATTAGTACAGAAATGTTCCTATCTCTCCCATAGCTCGTCTGCTTCCTGAAGCCAGACAGGGAAGCTGAGAGCAGGGTGATACAGGCTTTATCTACACTCAGAAGTTGCACTGGTTTAACTACATTTAAAAAGAATTCATTTAATCAAGTTAAGATTGACTGGCCACAGATCCATTTGCTTGTGCCTATTCCCCTGAAGTCTCCCCCTTGTATCTATGTGCCAGGTCCATCTACAGGTAAAAGGGAGAACGGATATCGGAGATGTTGACACCCAAATAAAGATTTTTGGAAAATGTGTTGAATATTTTCCAGTGTTGGAACTGCCTGGGGTGTGAAGTTCAGACCTCTGCCACTTGAGTGAAAGGATTAAATCCACGAACTGGGAGCAGTAGTAGGAGACTATCCTCTCTCTGGATCAGCCACTGAAAGGGACACAGACACACTTGTGCAATTCTACTTGCACCCCACGGTGCACAAAATGCAGGGATTTAAAAAATATATATATTTTTTGCATATGCAAACTGGTGCCGTGCAAATAAAGCTGGTGCATTGTTGCAGGCCCTGTGAAAATGTGGCCCTTGACATAGCTGTTATCCCAGTAAATTAGCTGGGAGGAAGATGGAAAATCGGAGATAAAGCAAGGGCTTGCCAACGCTTCTCAGAGCTGCAGTGTTAACAGGCTCGAGCCTAAAGAGAACTTCCGAGAGTGAGAGCGACTCTCCTGATGACACGTTTACAGCAACGGAGATTGGCAGGAGATTCCACATCTTGCTCCCAAACTGGATCACTCAGCGGGAATGACTCCAGCGACTGGGGAGTGGAGGCGAGATAAGCCCATGGGAAAAAAAAACCAAAAAACTGTTCAACTTCCTTCAGACCAAAAACACAAGGCTGTCTTATGGCTGCATCTGAGCTAAAATGGTTGGTTGGTTGGAATGAATGACATCTACCACCACCAGAGGGGAGATCCTGCAAATTAAGTTAATCAAAATCCAAAGGAGCCAAAACGCGACTGTAATCCTGAAGTGTCTTTACAAGAGCCCACATGTGACACTATCCCAGAGTGAGTTGCAAAGGAGAGATAGTAGCTAGGAGAGTGTAATTAAGGTGGATAAAGCGCTAAGAAACGAAGCTAAGATTTTGATTAATTGTAACATTGATAAAGGAAAGCCAAAATGGGGTGAGGGCATCTGAACAATTCAGGGAGCTTGTAGAGAGAGTCTTTTTCTGCTAGCTAAGTTGTTGGTGTTAACCCAGCCTAGACTGGAAGCGACTGAAAGTTGTTCCCATCTGATGACCATTCAGAGGGGCCACGTGAAATAGGATCTCAGTCCATTTCTCAGTGGGCAGCTGTCCAAAAGGACAGAATCCACCATTCAACAGTTGGTTCTAATTGCCCATCCTCGTTGTCAGTCTCAGCAGCGGTGTCTAGGCTGCAATGGCTCCTGGATACGGAGCTGTAACCTTCCTAGAGCTGGATCCATCCAGCGTCATCACAGAGCCGTGCAGGGGAAACTTGTCTGTCTTGTGAATAAAGGCCTCCAAGGCTGTCAAACGAAAAATAAAATCTTTCCCCACCACTAAATTTACCCCCCAAACCGAGAAACAATTAATTTAAAAATCAAACTGATAGAAACCCAGGACAAAATCAGTCAAGCTTTGTTTTGTTTTTGGAGGCTGGGGTGACGGCAAAACTTTGAAATTTCATTGAAATTACAATTTTTTTAAAAAAACCTTTCGAACAGCTCTATTCCACCATCCATCTCCTCCCCCAACTAAGTCTCCCTGGCACAAGTTTAAAAGGGAGTCACCAGCTATATCACAAAAGTAACAAAGTCAACATCCCGTTTAGAAACAAACACGCACAGCAGGCAGATCAAAGGAGATAAGGAAACACAGCTGATGGGTTTGGGCCAGCCATTTCTTACCATGGAACATCCAGTTCCACTTTAGACTGAAGCCTGGGATTGAAAGGCAGCGAGAATTGGGCGCCTAATTCCTCTAGGCATCTGAAAATCCCAGCAGACGTGACCCCAAAGTTAATAATTAATCACTTTGACAAAAGAATCTGCCCCCCTTGTTTGTATTCCAGTCATACCAGGGTAAAAATCGAGAATAAAACTGACTTCACTGAACATTGACTTCATTGGCGTTACTCCGGATTTACACCAGGTATAATGGAGATCAGAATCTGGCCCTACATTGAGACATTTGTACTCATGAGAGCTGGCTGTTCTGGCCTCAGTTTTTTTGTTTATTAGAAAAATACAAGCATTATAAGCATTTACACCGGAAACCCTTGACCCGCCACACACATGCAAAGAGTTACATGAATTTTGCAAGCAGACAAGGGACATGGGTCTTCCTTATAATAGCAGATGAAGGGATGTCTTCTTATAGCAAATAATGATCTCATCCCAAGGAATTTCTTGAGGTATTTACATCTGGCTGGCATTAATAGCCCTTGCTAAACCGGTTATTAATATCTAGGAAATGCCCTGGGCCTCTTGTCAGCTCACCTCCCTTAACAGACTCTGGATTTTCAAAGGTTGTAGAGTACAGTTTACTTTACAGTTCCCTAGGCTACCCAATCGGTTATTGAAGACTACCTGGCACTGATGATACAGAAAGGACCCTATCCGAACCTCACTGGCGTAAATCAGGAGTAACTCTACCAAAGCCAAAGGGATATGAATAAAGACTCAGGTCCTGAAAGTTTAAGAGACAGAATCAACTGTGTGTGTTTTAATGGGTCATTAAAAACTGATCTTCACCATCCATTGAACTGTCCCTCTGTCAGCTTTAATGGAAACAACACAAGTATGAGGGAAGTCTCAAGATTCAGCGCAGAGCAGCCCTGCTTTGGTAGGAGTGGTGTATGAGGAGCCAGGGGCCACATAAATGGCTTTCACTACAGAAGAGAATAAACCAGTGGATACAGCCAGCCAAAGTCGCTGGGGAAAATTCCTCCATGGTATCATGAACTGAACCAATGATTTTGGCCACCTGCTGTAGGTTAGCATGGAGTATCATCGGGAATTTAGGGGGAGCTAATCCTGTCCTTAGATAGATTAACAGGGAAAATCAATCAAACACTCTCCCCTCTGATTCAGTGGGCCCGAGACACCGGTTTCTGGCTCTGCTGAAAGACAGCATCTCCACCCCGACTAACTTTCCCCCTGGGGCAGGAATCTGCACAAGTTAGCAAGTATCCTTTCTCCAGCCTTGCGCAGCAGGGCAGAAGAGCTGCCAGATCTGTTGCCTTCTGCCTACTTTCCCAGTAAAAACCTGCAGAGGTTTATTCTCCAGACAGGGGCGCAATGCATTGCCCCATAAATTCAAACACAGATGTATGATCTTATGATTTAAAGGTTGAGGGCAGCTCTCAGCCACAGATGAGAAAGGAATGGTTTGATGTGAATACAGGTCAGAAAGGCAGGAACTCCTGAGTTCTATTCCCAGCTCTTATAGTCTTTTGGCCATCTTGGACTGAGCTCCTGCTCACTCCAGTAAGAGTTGCAGAGGTCCAGGATATCCGACCATAAACCTATCTTCCCTCAATTTGCCCATCTGTAAAATGGAACTAATACTGCTCCCCTTCCGCCACCAGAACTGGGGTTTGGGAGATGAATCTATGCAAGCTCTTAAATAAATAGCTTTGAAGGAGCAACAGGAGCATGGAAAATGCACTGAGGTTTGTTTTGTTTCTTAACAGAAATTGTGCCATCAAATGGAGAAGCTAAGTTATATTGAGGAATAAAACTTTGGCAGCAAGAGGCTGATGAGCTAAGTTGTTTTCTTTCAAGCAGGATCCATCTGCAAATTATTTCACCTCCCACCATGGTGCAGAAGCAAAGCCGAATATCTGCTAGCTCAGCCCACCAAGCTGCGGTTAGCAGGAAAGGGGATGACTGTGGGTATGGAAGGGGTGTTCGCAACCCCTAACCTGCAGCATTATGAAGCCGGTTTAGGAACCGGATCTGAAATCTGGTTACCCAGCTGTGGGATAACAATGTAAAAGGTTCCACTCGTGGGAAAAGGCTATTTACAAATTATGCCGTGCGAAGCCTGAGACATGAGAAAAACGTTACAGGGCTTGATACTCACGTGGGAAAGAGGCTCATTCCACGTGACCAGGGAGGAATGAAATCTTTCCTTCCTCAAACCACTATAAAATAGGACTAGAAGGCTGGCGGAATAAGCTACAGAATGGAGGAGGAGCCCTGGATTTGCAGGATATGACAGATGACCTGGATTCCTGAGCAGGACTTTAGAGTGACCGAAGCAGAGCCTACCCCTGAAGACACAAGCCCTGATTTTACACAGGATCATGGGGCAGGACCCTTGGAGTTTTACTTAGTCCTGGCAGGCCACTATTCAATACAGCTTTGCCCTAATAAGGAGTCTTAATGCACTAAATGCAGGGTTCCAGTAACTTTGGGCGCACACGCCATGCCACAGGAAGGGAAACAATTCTTTTAGAGGTGACAATCCAATAAAACTGCCAGTCTGACAGATCTGTACTTAGGAAAAGTACAAACACAATTCAAACTTCTCCTCCCTTTGGCACAATCACATCCCAGGCTGTTCCAGGCTGGACCTGGCACATAGATACAAGGGGGAGACTGCAGGGGAATAGGCACCAGGTTCTCTGCCACTGACTTACTGTGTGACTTTAGAAAAGACACTTAGAGGCTGGTATTTAGAGTATCCACAACTCAAAGTGTGGTCCTGGGGAGCTGCAGATACTCAGCACCTCTGAAAATCAGGCTCAATCTCAAATCTGTAAAACTGGATTAATAATGCTGTATTATTTATTTTTATATGCACTAGAAATATGCAAAAATCCCTGATCTGAATATCCTAACACACACACACACACACACACACACACACACAGAACGTGTACTCATTAAATATATTTCTATACACACAGAGCATACTTTATCTCATCCATAACTGTGCACCTGAACACATCACACACACACACACACACACACACACACACACACACACACACACACACACACACACACACAAGATTCAGCTTACAATGCTTAAAGGTAAATAACCCAATCCTTAATAGAGGACATACAGAAAGATACTGCATGTACCTAGAAACACGACCCTCACTTCAGATAGACCAAAGGCATCTTGGTGGACATGATGCACACAGAATCATAGAAATGTAGGGCTGAAAGGGACCTCAAGAGGTTATCTAATCCAGCAGTTCTCAAACTGTGGGTCGGAACCCCAAAGTGGGTTGTGACCCTATTTTAATGGGGTCTCCAGGGCTGGCGTTAGACTGGCTGGAGCCCGGGGCCAAAGCCAAAGTCCGAGCCCCACCACCTGGGGCTGAAGTCAAAGCTTGAGCCTCACCTCCCAGGGCCAAACCCTGAGCCCCACCACCCAGGGGTCAGGCTTTGGCTTCAGCCCTGGGTGGCGGGGCTCAAGTTACAGGACCCCTACCTGGGGATGAAGCCCTTGGGCTTTGGCCCCCTTGCCTAGGGTGGTGGGGCTCAGGCTTTAGTCCCCCTGCCCAGGGCAGTGGGGCTCGGGTGGGCTCAAGCTTTGGTCCCACCTCCTGGGGTTGTGTAGTAATTTTTGTTGTCAGAAGGGGATCGTGGTGCAACGAAGTTTGAGAATCCCTGCTCTAAGTCCATCCCCCTCATGCTGAGGAAGCATTAAGTATACCTAGCCCATCCCTGACAGGTACTTGTCTAACCCGTTCTTAAAAACCTCCAATGATGGGGATTACACATGCTCCCTAGGTAACCTGTTCCAGTGCTTAACTATCCTATAGTTAGGAAAAACTTTCCAATATCTAGCCTTAACTCTCCCTGGCACATGCACTATTGTGGGATGAAGGAAAGTTACCAAGCCATCATTTAGTAAGTACAGTTGCTTCCAACCATTAAAATGATACCATCCTTCTTGGAAACAGCTCTAAGTGCAGAGCAGGAAGGATCTGCTTTGTCTTATTAGAGCCAATTGATTATGTGGTTCTGATAGGCAGTGCAGGAGCACAACAAAGACTGTGAGCGGAGGTATCTCTTTAGCTCAGGAGAGAAAACGGGCATGGATGGAAATACGTGTTCCTCTACTCCAATGGTCCAGAACAAAACATGAGACCACCTGGTAGCAATTACTACCTCACTGCTCGTATCCCTTAGACGCCGGAAAAAAAATTCTAGTTTGGGCGTTTTATTTGTGCTGCTTTGCCGCTTTACAGTATTCCAACCCCAGGACCTTTTCAAGCGATCATCTTCATCTTACTAACGAGAAACATGAAACCCAGCCAGTCAGCTCCAACAGCCCTCCTGTGAGCTAAAGGAACAAGCGGAAAAATGACAACTATTGCTTCTTATGAACAAAATTCTCCCCCACCAGCTTAGTCCCTGGTCCAACTCCATAGATCACGGACTTGGGGGAGAAACTGGATGATTTCTTAGCATAAGTTATTTTGCAGCTGCCTTATTGTAAACTGTAAAGAGCAAAATGTGTTTATGTTACTAGCTGGAGACAAAAATAAATCTGCAGCATGTTAGCTTGCAGGGGACAGTCAGAATTCCTGCTAGTTTTGTTCTGTATGCAGCCAAAAGGACACTGCAGGCTTTCCCCCAGGGATCATAGAATCATAGAAGATTAGGGTTGGAAGAGACCTCAGGAGGTCATCTAGTCCAATCCCCTGCTCAAAGCAGGACCAATCCCCAACTAAATCATCCCAGCCAGGGCTTTGTCAAGCCGGGCCTTAAAACCTCTAAGGATGGAGATTCCACCACCTCCCTAGGTAACCTGTTCCAGTGCTTCACCACCCTCCTGGTGAAATAGTGTTTCCTAATATCCAGCCTAGACCTCCCACACTGCAACTTGAGACCATTGCTCCTTGTTCTGTCATCTGCCACCACTGAGAACAGCCGAGCTCCATCCTCTATGGAACTCCCCTTCAGGTAGTTGAAGGCTATTATCAAATCCCCCCTCACTCTTCTCTTCTGCTGACTAAATAACCCCCATTCTCTTCCCTCATTTTATGCCCTCCATGGATATTGCAAAACAGTGCACTATGGAGTAGCAGTAGCAGTAAATCCCTGTTTACAGTAGGGACAGTTGACCAACGTGCCACCATTGCGAACATCATTACAGATCCACGGGCAGCAGCCAGGTTGGAAGGCCTAGCATAGACAGGCTGCCGACATTTCAAGCAGCGTATCATCTAACCCTGTTCACAGCAGGGCTAATTGACATGGAGCTTAATATAGTGAAGGCAGTTGGCAGCCGGCAGCCCAGCTATTGAAGAGCTCCCAAGGCTGCTAACTCCATTGGAGCTGAACAGTGGGAGAATTGTTGGAAAATTTCTCCATGGCAGACAGCCCCTGAGCAGCAACGGACTCAGAATCCTTAAATTCAGTGAGTTGGCAGCCAGACACCCAGGAACTACGGAGGGTGAGCCCAGGTGAGAGGCAAATGCCGGAGAAGCTTGGTAAACCCTGGGTAAACATTTTTTCCAAGGTGTGAAACCCTGAATTCTATGCAGTCGTGTGAATAAGGAATCTTGCATTAGGAGACAAAACAAGGACCCGTCTTACTGCAATTCCAGTCGGTTAAAACTGCTGTCATGGCATGCGCCGGCCCTGATCCTACAACTGGATCTATGCAGACGGATCTTTATGTCTGCTCGGGCTCCCTTTGAGGTTGATGGGCCTCCGTGAAAAGATAAGTGCAGGACTGGGACCACAGTCATATACATATGTCTCTGTCTGTGAGACAGACAGACAGACAGACAGACACCCCTTAACCCCCAAGAGAGGGAAAAAAGGAAGGAGAGAGAAAGAGAGAATATTAAGACTATGTAGTAGCTGGAAATAGAAAGACTTAGTGAACCAAACCCATCTTTTTGTCTGACTTTAAACAGATACTACACTTTATCTTCACCAAAAGGTTGGGCTCAAACTGGCCTCATGCCCCCCTGGTTACAAAAGGAAGTGCCTGACATTTAAAATATTTACACAGAAGTAAAATCTGATCCACAGGAATGAAGCAACTGGCCGAGGTTTGCCCACTTCTAGGTCTCTGCTATAATTTAAAATTTGCATTTCTGAACAAGGCCCGAGTGTTCGGGAAACACGACCAAGGCTTATAAAAAGCTCCCCTCTTACTTGTAGACCTTGACGTTGTATTTCCTCTCGCCCGGAAATCCAAACATGCCGCAGACGACTCGGGAATTCTTCGCGGTCCAGTGTTTGTCACAGATCTGCTTCCAGCTCCCTCCGTCTTTCACCTCCACGTAACCCTCTGTAACAGGCACACGCCTGCGGTAGGTAGCAAGAATGGCTCGGATCCTTATGTCCTCCACCTGGATGTTCATGTTCTAAGGGTAAAGAGGGTATTTTAGGGATGCATTGTAGCAAGGCAACAGGTTCAAATGGTTAGATCAGGGAACTGGAAGTCAGGGCACCTGGGTTCTCCACCTGACTTGTTTTACAGCTGAATAAACTGACACAGGGAAGACAAATTGGCTTATGCAAAGTCAGCACAGGGAGTCCAGAAGGTCTCGTTCCCAGCTCCCCCACTGACCTTCTGGGCAACCCACTTCATCTTTCAGTGTCTGTTTCTCCAGCTTACAAAAGCGATGACACTTTACCTACCTATGTACAGGACCTTAATATTCCCTGACAAAAAGCATATTATATACGAATGCAAAAAGTATTATGGCTGGACAGACCTTTACAAATAGGACATTTCTGGAGTTTCTAAAAAGATCCTTCACGTGAGATATTTTTGTTGTTTAAATAATATTTTTATTTCAGTCTATTTCATTTAACAACATCAGCCTTGGCTATAGCAGAGCCATATTTTTATTTTCAGTTTTTCCAGCTTGCTTAAAACGTCCTCTCCACTGAGCACCAGGGGGAACTTTACAAACATGCGCACAATTGAATATCCAACTGCAACGGTTCCCCTGCCTACTCTGCGCTTGCCAGCTACGGCTGCGTCTTTCCATGCTGTGTTGCAGCATTTAGCATGCTATAATGGGGGGGAAGGTAGCTACTGTCTTTGCATTTTAGGCATGACTTGCTTTGTGCCTTAACTCACATGCCCGGGCCTGAGCTAGGCTGATTTACACCAGCTGAGGATCTGGCCTCAGAAGCATAAAAATGAGCTGGGCCTGAAATTCATATCATCACAGCAATGTATCTGTGCATCACTTTCCTCACTATGGACCCCAGGTACTACGGTACCCAGGGTCCCTGATGGGCTAGTACTCTGGTTGCTACCCCATACCACCGTGTCTACACTACTACTGTGACCCATGCTAACTAGATTAACGCTAGCCCAGGTTACAATCACACCTTCAATTGCAGTGTAGACATATCCGGGGCAAGTCACTGTGGGTAACACAGAAGAGGTCCTGAGGCAGACAGGGAATTGAACCCAGATGTTTCAAGTCCCCAGCTAGCATGCAAGCCCCTGGGCTATCCTTCCTCTCTCCTTTCATCCACCAAGAGCAGAAGTTTTAAAAGTGGGTCTCTCCAATTGTTGTTTGCGTGTACTTGCTGTTTGCTCAAACTGGATTTCTCCTTTAGATGAAATGCACTTGGGACAGGAGATGAGTCACAACGGCCACATGGATTTCACATTTTGAGCCTACGTGAAGGCAGGAATACAGCAGAACGCTCAGAAATTCAAGCCCTGAGCTAGGAAAAAAAAATCTGCTGTGGCAAGCAATTAAAAAGCTAATGCAAGTTTATATGAAGCTTCCAGGAGAAGTCCTTTTTCTTGTCAACAGTATAAAAAGTACATGGTTCCCAATGGTTACATCACAGCTGTGGAATTCTCCCCCTCCCCTCCCCAAGTTTAAACACTTAAAAATGAACAAAGCCCAGCACTTTAAAGGAACATGTGCTTCTTTGATCCACTGCGATCAATTAAAAATACAAGTTGCTAGAGGCAGGAAAGGTCACATTTGGATTTGGAGTTGCCTAGAAATGGAATCTGCACATCTGCCTGGATAGGAAGGATCCAGAAAGCCCGCATTTGGTTATGTGATCGCCGTGTGTAACTTGCTAAATACTACAGGCCACAGGCTGGATCATCACCTTCTGCAAACAGACCTTGCTCCACCAAAGTCAATTGGCTGAGGCTCTGGCCTAATCCCTGCAGTCTCTCATGGGCTCCGCTACTGACTCACTCAGTAACCTTGGGCAACTCACTTACATTGTGTTTTTTCAAGCATCCATTCATTTTGATTGACTGGCTTGACACATAGAATCATAGAATCTCAGGGTTGGAAGGGACCTCAGGAGGTCATCTAGTCCAACCCCCTGCTCAAAGCAGGACCAACCCCAATTAGATCATCCCAGCCAGGGCTTTGTCAAGCCTGACCTTAAAAACCTCTAAGGAAGGAGATTCCACCACCTCCCTAGGTAACCCATTCCAGTGCTTCACCACCCTACTAGTGAAAAAGTTTTTCCTAATATCCAACCTAAACCTCCCCCTCTGCAACTTGAGACCATTACTCCTTGTTCTGTCATCTTCTACCACTGAGAACAGTCTAGATCCATCCTCTTTGGAACCCCCTTTCAGGTAGTTGAAAGCAGCTATCAAATCCCCCCTCATTCTTCTCTTCTGCAGGCTAAACAATCCCAGTTCCCTCAGCCTCTCCTCATAAGTCATGTGCTCCAGCCCCCTAATCATTTTTGTTGCCCTCCGTTGGACTCTTTCCAATTTATCCACATCCTTCTTGTAGCGTGGGGCCCAAAACTGGACACAGTACTCCAAATGAGGCCTCACCAGTGCCGAATAGAGGGGAATAATCACGTCCCTCGATCTGCTGGAAATGCCCCTACTTATACAGCCCAAAATGCTGTTAGCCTTCTTGGCAACAAGGGCACACTGTTGACTCATATTCAGCTTTTCGTCCACCGTAACCCCTAGGTCCTTTTCTGCAGAACTGCTGCCCAGCCATTCGGTCCCTAGTCTGTAGCAGTGCATGGGATTCTTCCGTCCTAAGTGCAGGACTCTGCACTTGTCCTTGTTGAACCTCATCAGATTTCTTTTGGCCCAATCCTCTAATTTGTCTAGGTCCCTCTGTATCCTGTCCCTACCCTCCAGCGTATCAACCACTCCTCCCAGTTTAGTGTCATCTGCAAACTTGCTAAGGGTGCAGTCCACACCATCCTCCAGATCGTTGATGAAGATATTGATCTAGGTATTGATCTTATAGAGGTGTTGACCTCTTGTTGCTCCCATTAACTTTAACTGCAGTTATGGGTGCTTAACATCCAACCCTACTGTGTCTCAAAGGAGGCACCCAAAACCATAGATCACTTTTGAAAATTTGGCCTACACCTCTCGTTATTTATGCAGTGTATTATAGTAGCACCAAGCAGCCCAGGTCGTGGACCAGGACCCCATTACGCTAGGTGCTGTACAACCACAGAACAAACAGTCCCTGCTCCAAATTGCTTATCTTCTCTCTGCCTCAGTTTACTTCCTTTTAAAATAGGGCTAACACTTCTCAAATAGCCAGAGTAGCTGAAGTAGGCCCCTTTGAAAATCCCAGCTCATAGGGCATTAGGGCCTTTTGCCTGTGCACCTCAATGCAAGCGCACAGGGTCCTTATGGCAAAGTAGAAGGCATAGCAAGACTATATATGTGTGTAGCCCCTTCAGCACAAATCTGGAAAACCCATTTGCACTACGAGGCCCCCTCCTCCCTGTTAGGATCTGGTAGAGTCTCCTGAAACACTGCACAGCTTCATACTGTCCTGGCAGGGAGTATTAGAGCTTTGCTGTGTCTCCAAAGGCCAGATTTGAAATTGAGACTCTTTTCCCAGTCCATCTTATAAAAGCCTCCCTACTCTTAACCTTGAAGCTGGCTGCATTGCGAAGGAGCAGGTTTACCTGTAGATACAGGCGATAGAACTGCTTTTCCAGAGAGAAAACCCCATTCCTTTCCCATTGAGATTTCACAAGGAGAGGCCGAGACCCTTTGGCCTAGTGTTTCTTGCAGCAATCGCCCGGCCACAGCTTTGCCAAGGGAGTACTCAGCCCTTAAAGTCAGTCAGCATAGGGTTTATTTATGGAGCACTTCCTGAAATGGCCTCCTGAGGTCAAGCCAGTGTTCGGAATCATGTCCATTAGCTACAGAATGAAGACAAGAGCCCATTTCAAAATGGGTTGGGGAGGATTCGCCCCTATCAGATTTTGACCACTTACAATTATACTGGCGGGGGGGGGGGGGGGGGGAGGGGGGGGAGAAGCAGTTGGGACAGAGTAAGGTCAAATACAGAGGAAGCGTCAGTGCTTGAGCTATTGTGGAGGCATCACGGCCCAGTGGATAGGCCAGACTGGACCATCTAGTCCCACCTGACCCAGTGAGTGACCCTGGACACATCTGAAAAAAAGCCCACCTGTAAAATAAGGGATACAACGTCCTCATGCCCCTTTGTAACAGGCTTTGATATTTAGGGACAAAAAGCTTTATATAAAATAGATTATGGGCTATTATTTAAGGGGGAGATTTTCAAAAGGCACAAAGGGTAGGGAGGCATCCCATTCTAATTGGAGCGAGATGTTTAAATCCCTCGGGTCCTGTTTGGAAAAAAAATCAGAGCCTAAAACTGTACTGGGAAAAGCACTTGAGATCGTAAGAGCAGTGGGGGCAATCTGCACTGGCAGCAGGGAAAGTGGACTAGGTAGCCTAGTGGAATTTCTCCATCTGTAACAGGGTTCAAAAAAGAACTAGATAAGTTCATGGAGGATAGGTCCATCAATGACTATTAGCCAGGATGGGCAGGGATGGTGTCCCTAGCCTCTGTTTGCTAGAAGCTGGGAATGGGCAACAAGGGATGGATCACTTGATGATTCCCTGTTCTGTTCATTCCCTCTGGGGGATCTGGCATTGGCCACTATCGGAAGACAGGATACTGGGCTAGATGGACCTTTGGTCTGACCCAGTATGGCCGCTCTTATGTTCTTATGACTGTAGAGTACATCTACCCCATATGGCTCTACTAGTACATTATCCACAAATAGCCAGGTCAACATCACTCACTGTATATTCATTAGACTTGACTATTCCCCGCCGCCCACCCCCTGGAAAAAAACTTCTTCATCTAGGGTGACCAGACAGCAAGTGTGAAAAATCAGGACAGGGGGTGGAGGGTAATAGGAGCCTATATAAGAAAAAGCCCCAAATAATGGGACTGTCCCTATAAAATCAGGACATCTGGTCACCCTATCTGCATCAAACTTCAGGGTTAAAAATCCAGCCACATATTCTAGTTTAGAGCCACTTCCATTTTACTTGTATTTTCAAAACTCAGCAACGTTATGCAGCTCAGAAGTCTGCAGTCAGTAGGATGGAGGAGATGAGCCCTTACAACAAAGGACGGTCTCCCAGACGTGCCATCTTCTAGAATGCCCTTCGTTCTGGGAGGGAGGCCCACAACAGCAATCGCGAGGCTCATTTGAATGATGCCGGGTACAAATCCCAGATGTTGAACGTACGGCCAGTCCTCATCCTGGCCAACAACAAAATAGCTGGGATCCTTGTTCCCATATTGCACCCACTTAGACCCTGCCTCACCATTATAACTATTCATTATTTTTATGGTGCAGCCTACAGGCCCCACCCGAGATCGAGGTTTCCTCATCTGCAAAGGGGGTATTGATACTGACCTCCTTTGTGAAGCGTTTTCAGATCTCCCGATGAAAAGAGCTGGGTAAAAGCTAGGGTTTAAATAATATTATTGCGCTAGGTAGTGGGAACAAACCTAGTAGTAGAAAACCCTGAAGAGTTTAACATCTAAACAGAGAAGTCAGACAAAAGGTGGGAGCAAGGGAATGTTATTAACTCTGTCTTGTAGAGGGGGAACTGAGGCAGAGACCAAGCGTCTTGCCCAAGAGAATCTGTGGCAGAGCCAAGGAACTGAACCCAGACCTCGAGGCCCAGGCCAATGGCTTCACAAGACAACCCTTTCTCTAGCCAGCAGCTATGAGCCAGTTACCCCCTTAGAGCTAAACCATTCGCTCTGTGAACTGTGTTTTTTCAAGGGACAAATATGTGTGTTAGAAAAATCAAAAAAAGGGCTGAGAGCATCCAAACACGGAGAGGCTGCAAACACCCTGTGCCTCGCTGGGGCGTACCAGGGATTTCCAACATCAGAGCAACAGGCAAAGAGGGAAGCCAGCAATTTCCCATTGGAGACTTTCCCAAGTTACGCAAACAAAACCCCAAGAGAAGGAATTGCAATCTTAGGACATGACTCATTGTAAGGAAGCTGCAGTCTACTGGCCAGATCCAGGAACTAGGACTCAGCACCCTGGGTGTTCTCTATTCTCCGGCGTGCCACAATCTCACTTGGGCATGTCATTGTTCCTCTATCTATCTTCTCATTTTACAGATGGGGAAACTGGGGTGCTGAGAGTTTAAGCGACTTGCCCAAGACCACGAAAGGAATCAGTGTCAGAGCCAGGATTATAACTCAGGAGTTCCTGGCTCCAGTCATACCTCCCTCTCTCAGAAGAAGCTCATGCACCAAAATACATAAACCAGCCAGCCATACTGACTTGCACTCAGCTTAAATAGACCCACTCTTCATTTGTTCTGATTTGTATTTTGTCTTGGCCAAGGAGAAAAAAAAATCAAATTGGCAGGAAATAAATCATCCTTTTTATACTTCAATCTCCAAATGGCTACAACAGACCAGCACGAAACATCATTGCATGATCTGCCTGAAGAGCAAGTATAAGCCACATCTCTTTCCCCCTGTTTGTTCTCTCTCTATTTGTAACCATACAACCCTTAAATTGCTTTAACCCTGGATCTAATCCTGACGTCATTACTCAAGCAAAACTTTCATAGACAGAATCAAGAACTGCAGATCTAGACTTTACGTTGGAAAACTAAAGCGGGGGACAGGATGGGGAATAATCAAAACAACTAAATGTATATTTCTCAGGGAACTCTTTAAAAGGACTGGTAAGATTCCCCCCATCCACCCCTGCAACTCTGTATGGGTTTCAGTGGTTTCTCTCCACTGCAGGGTTCCGTAGGTTGCACTTGAATTGGTGCATAGTCAGTGAAAAAGTGAGTAGACAGACAGACCTGCGCTTTATCCTTCCAACACTAACGTCTAGAACAGCTGGGCTAATGCGGAAAACAGATTTCTCATAAAATCAGCAGGAACCACGGCAAGCAACGTTGAATAACCAGAGCAGATTTCTTGTTTAAACTACTATTGTCATATTTCACGTCCACGTGTCGAGAAAGATCAATAGACACAGAGTGCATTTATGTGGACAACGCAATATTTATTTTTCTATTATAGTAGCATATAGCAACCCCAACAGAGATTGGGGATCCGTTGTGCTAGGTGCTGGCTGGGATTGTCAAAGGAGCCCAAGGAAATGAGGCACCTGAATCCCACTGAAATTCAATCATGCACCCTTATTATTATGTGTATTACCTTAGCACCGAGACGCAAGATGGAGCATCATTGTGCTAGGTGCTGCACATATAGCGTAAGAGACAGTCCTTGTCCTAAAGAGCTTATCATCTAAACAGACCAGATAAAAAGTATGGGAGGAAAAAAAGCATCATCGTCTGCACTTTACCAATGGGAAACTGAGGCACAAAGATTAAGTGACTTGCCTCAGATCACGCAGGGAGTCTGTGGCAGACCAGTGACTTGAACCCAGGTCTTCCGAGTCCCAGTCTGGTGCACCAGCCATAAGGCGATCCTCTTACAATATCAGACTTCCCGATCTGCAGATTCCAAAACACTTTATCACCCAGTCCCACATGTAATGATTAGATAACACTTCCCTTACTGTACAAGGGTTCTCACAAATAGCCATCTTCCTCATGCAGGGGTGGAGGACAGATAAAAACAAGAGAATTGATGAACATATTGAATTACCATGCCTCTTGCATAACAAGCCCTCCCCTTTGGAGCTATTCAGCTAGTCTTGCATGATTTCCACCTGTTCGCACCAACAGCTATTGAGAGTGAGATGCTGTCCCATCTATCCCAAACCTCAGTTCCCCTTTGGTCTGGAATTCAAGTACTAGCCTACTCTCGACCTGGATCCAAAACCTCAGCCTGTCTCTGCTTCTTAAACATCCCACCCATATATTGTATGCGTAATATCTCTAGAGTCACTTTCTCTCTGAAAGGATCCTGTTTCTTGCATTGTTAACCCCACTCACCGAGATAAATGACTCTGTTCCTTCCTTGTCTGGCACCTTTCCACAACTGCACTTTTTGTTTTATCCAAATGTAGTTTTGGCAGACAGACAGAGAGAGCGAGCCAACACACAAGCAACAAGTAATCCTCAGGCCAGGGCAACAGATTTTCTCTTCCCTGATTTAAGTTGTTTTACCCAAGAAAGGTGTGATAAGCCCACTGAAGCAAGGCAGGAGGAGGAAGTGGATTAGGTACAAGAGAAAGCACTGCAGATCTTTGGCTATGGTTTTTAAGCAATGGTTCCACCAAAAACAACTCACTTTCCACTAAATCTGCATGGGTTTGAATGAAGTAAAATACCAGTCTAAACTAGACTGATGTAAACGGGACGAAAGCTAGGCACTGGATTGGGACTCAGGAGAGCTGGATTCAATTCCCAACTCTGCCACAAACACCCTGTGAGATCTTGGGAAAATCACTTCATCTCTCTGTGCCTGAGTTCCCCTTCTGCAAAACGGGGATATGGAAATCTGGAGCCCAGGCTGCAGGAGTGGAGACTCTGGAAGAAGCACCGGAAAGTCAGTCTGCGTGCACATGGCTAGAATGCTAGCTGCTGCATCTCTGCAAATAGTTCTCTTAATAAAGAGCCAGTTTAGTTTTACAAGAACGGAGCCCTGTCATGTCATTACCCTGTATGCAGTCCATGAAACGGGTTAATGATACCTCCTTTCTTCCACCTTCTGCCTGTCTTGTCTATTGAATTGTAAACTCTTCACAGTAGGGCTGTCTCTCATGTGTATTTGCATAATGCCTAGCACCAGGAGGACCTAATCTTGGCTGAGACCTCTAGGAGCTACTAGAATACAAACATATAAATCAAACTACAATTCTGAGAACTGTAGCAGTTCGTACCATCTATTTGTTTTCTCAAGTCTGTATTGGGTTTCCTCATTCCTCCTCTACAGCCTTGGATACAAACACCTACCACGTAACCAACAGCCAAGGGTTGTTACGAAATCACAAATCTCAGCCTCAGATTGTGCAGAAGACAGTAAAAATAAAAAAGTTTTGTTGTGAGTTTTCAAGAAAGAATCCCAGCTTCAAATAAGTTCACGTGAATCCCAGCTGGTTTGGTTCCCCTGTCTGAATCAGATGCTTTCTCTCAGCTTTAGATCCAATTGCAAAAGGCTCACAGAACCTTCAAACTTTTTCACATCACCATTTGCCATCTGTTTTGCATTAGGCAGAACAAACATAGCCTTCTATATCCACTAATCGCCTCTCCCCCAAATTGCTCCTTGTGACATTTAAACACCCATGTGGATGCAGATGAATGCACGGATTGGAATGGATCCGCTTTCTTATTCCTGGGAATCTGGTCCCCATCCCTCAGGATCCACTATTCATAGCTCATTAAAAAAAAAAAAAAAAAAAATCAGGGAGTGGCAGAAAATCTGCTTGATTGTCCTCTTTCCCTTTAGTATTGCTATAGCCACACAGGGGCTAGATCATGGCTTTAGACAGGGATTTTCCAAGAGTGAAGTGCCTAATTCCCAAAGAATTGGGCACCTCAATCCCTTAGGCTTCTTGGAAACTCCCACAGAGTGGGGCTGCTCCAGGGCTCCAAGGCACACAGCAGCAGCATTGGCCTAATGGGGCAGCATTTGCTCCCCAGCAGGTTGCCTCAGCCCCGCTAGCTGGTGCACGTGCTGGAGCCGTCTAGGCAAGAGTCTGCAATCCGGCAAGGTAACAGGAGCACAAGGACTGAGAGATGAGTCCAAACCATGCACAGGGACATAAGATGGGAGGATAGAGAAGGCTCCTCGTGCCCTCTTGTATCCCCAGCATAGAACAGCCCTTAGTTTTTACAGAGGAAGCAGAAGAAATGATCGTTCATATCCTTTTTGCAATTAAAATCCTTAGGCCCACGGCATCACTTTGTAAACAGCCGTGAATGCATTTTCCCCTCCTAGCTAACAGGCTCACAACATTCCGTTTAGAAGAGCAATGACTGTTTTCTTTCATTATCTACTCCAGCTCAACTAGCTTTTTCCATCCCAGCTGAACCGTCCCAGTTTGACATTCCTCAGGCTTTCCTCTGATCATCACACTGAACGGCTTTTGGTCAACATTAAACAAAAAGAGACTGATCCCAGCGGAGAAGATATCTTAGGCGACTTCAGCAAACCACAACAGCTGGGCTTTTCAGAAGAGAAGCTCAATTGCCACATTAAATATACACCCACGCAACTACATTGTGAGGGAGCCAGCCAGGGAACTGATAGGATGATCTAGTCCAACCAGCTTGTGGATTCTGCTCATTGACAGATAAGCAAGCTGAATGCTTTTAAACACGTAACTATGAGTCAGTGGTTCTGAACTGGTGATTTATCGTAAGACAAAGGGTCAAGGTAGGTCCAGAGGGGGATTTCTGCCTTGACCAGTCATCATGTTGTGGGATTTTGCCTCTGTACATTTGCCTCTGTATATATTCCCATGAAAGTTTGGGAAGCAGCTATTCTGTGTATGGATGCTTGCATTAACACATTCCCAGGGTCTCTATGCTAACAGGAATTTTGGTTATTCTGTACTCACAGTTCTCCTGTTTTAGAAAGCTTTAGCCATCCAATCAGGTAGCAGGAACAATTCCATGTGATCTTGGTGAGCAATCATACTAGCAGTATGATTCCATGTATCATTACATACCTTAAACAGGAGGCATTTATTAAAGAAAACATACTACAGACAAACAGACTTCCACACAGTTTGACTTCCAGCTTTGTCTCCCTTGTTTACCAGGGACCACACCATGTCTAGAACATTATACAGCACATAGAGAAATCAGGCTGGATAATATACTGCAAGTAAATGCACCACTATGAGTAACAAGTAACATATCAAAGCAAACAGTCCGCAAATACATCACTGGCTGAAATTAGTTCACAAACTGTTCAAACAGATATGACTAGCAGAGGGAAAAAAAACCTCATCCTTCTTTTGGATACTGACATCAGGCAGTAGGTTTGATCAATTTACAGTGCCAGCTCCATTCAAGGCCATTTTAAAAATGGAGGAAGCTACATGAGGAAATCAAAGGGAATGAAAGCTCTGCTCATTATCAAAGCACTGGCCTCGCCATGTGTTTCCTTCATCCTCATGACCACTTCAGGAGTAGCCAGGCCAACAATGAGCTGAGCTCAGCACTGGAATACATTTCTGGGCCTGATGAGGCCTTTTACACCAGTCAAAATGCAAAATTTCCTGGTGAGATCACCACCCATGAGATGTAAGTGTGAATCCTGGTCATGAAACCAGCACACATGGAAAGATACAGCCTCATAAGGTGGCAGGAATTTAAATTCATCTCCATTCTAGATGTGCACTAATTATATTTTGGATCATGAAGAGAAATAGGTACACAATCCCCCTTCTTATAATACTACCTAGCTTGTATCTAATGTTGTACATCAGTAGATCTCACAACACTTTACAAAAGGAGGTCGCTATCATTATCTTCATTTTACAGATGGGGAAACTGAGGCACAAGGCAGCAAAGTGACTCGCCCAAGATCATCCAGCAGGCCAGTGGCCGTGCCATGAACAGAACCCACTTTGAGTCCCAGCCCAGTGCTCTATCCACTGGGATATACTGTCTCCTTATAAAACCTTAGAAAGTAACTTAAAGGCTGAATTTCCCAGTCCTCCAGCCTTGTTGGCAGAAACCACAATTCACATATTGCTGATCCACCGTCTTCCTCCTCATCCATCTTCTCTATTTATGCTTCTTTTCCAAATGCCTGGCCTATCCCACTGTCCCCACAGCTACGTAAACATCTTTTTATTTTAGTTACCGTCAAGTTCTAAAAAACACTTCCCAAGATGTTTTTGCTTCCAAAGCACAAAGTCATGAGGGTTGCGACTCAACAGGCTGGACATCTACTTACACGTTTCATCAAAAAACATCTCCAGAGAGCCCTGCACTCGCCCCAGAGAGTCCTCCTCTCCTTTATTAAAGCAAAGGTAACAAACAGTTTATCGACTCCCCCACCACAACGAAGGCATTATCCAGCTAACTCCATCCACTTAAAGTGACCTTTAAAACCAAGCTATTTCTCCACCCATTCCCCATGCACTAATGTATAGGAGATCTGCCTTGGTTTGAACATCTGGAGCTGGCCATACATGCTTCTGCTGAGTAGCACTGACTTGAGTAATTATGAATCACCCAGCGTCCCAGATAAGAAGTAAGCACGGTAATATAGATGCGGTCAGACACGGACGCTCCCTTAAGATCAGGAGAGTCTTGAGGGAGCAGTGCCAGAAGACCGTTACTTAGATTATAAACTCTTCCAGGCAGGGACCTCAGCACCTAACATGATGGGGTCTTTGTGTACGATGGGAGCTGTTAGGAACTAATGCAATACGAATTGCAGAGGCTTTTGCTGCACAGTGAAGGGCTTCACAAGCAGCCTCACCCTTTGCTCTGTAAGTTGCCAGCATGGAGGTGACAAAGGGGGAAACGCTAGGGGAGAGGATCAGCTGGCAGACATGAGACAGAGACTAGCAGCATGCAGTATCATGGGGATTCTTCATTGTGGCAAGTGGTCGCTTCAGTCCATGAAAAGAAGGATACTTCTCTCCCTCGCAGAAGTGCTTTGAGGGTAAGTTCATTAATGGTTGCAAGTTGCTTAGGGGGAGGCAATGTAAAATAGAAAAGTTGACTGTACCCCATGAGACAACCTACAAGGCCTGGTGGATGGACTTGCAAGCTCAGGCTGACCTGCAGCAGATTATACCTTGGTCCCTTTCCTAACCAGAGAACATCACCTTCTCAGGTCTATCTGCTGCCCAACTCAGAACTTCTGTTAGGAGACAGCACGGGACCACCCAACCTGCCATCAGAGCCACCGCCCTCTCATGTCATCAAAGGGACAGCCACAACCCAGACAGAAGGAACCACTTGAGCAAGCGCAAAGCAGCACTGCAAATTTATAGCATTAAGCAAACCCACTGGTTTGACACGGCTGCACTTTAATTGACGTTTGTCTGGGCGTTGGCTGCCAGAACAAACGCTCAGATTTCCCCCTCCCCTCCAGACACACATTTATGTTGCGTGAGGGTTTGCATTTAGAGAGAAGTAAACATTTAAACTGACACAGAGAAAGAGTAAAACAGACTTGTCATAACAAACAAGAAAATAAAACTGTTCATGTCAAGAACACTTGAGAGTGGGTAAACCAGAAAGCAAGATGTATATGTGAAATCTTGTATCCTGTATTCAATCCGCTCTGTGGATAAATGGGGCTTTTCAATTTTCAGGACTGTCAAGTAAGCAACTTTCACCCGTACTGCCGGCGCCCGGACAAGCAGGAGTCAAGTTTGTCGATTGCATGGCTCTTTGGAGCAGGGACTGTCTTTTTGTTCGGTGTTTGTACAGTGCCTAGCACAATTGGGTCCTGGCCTATGATTGGGATTCTAAGGTGCAGCCATAATATTTTTTAAATATAATAAATATTTATATAAATATATAAGAAAAAGGAAGAAAGAAAGAAAGAAAGAAAGAAAGAAAGAAAAGTGAGTTGGCCGGCCCAGCAGACTGAAATCCTCCATTTTGCTCAGAACAAGGACACACAGGAGTAAAAGCAATACCAATTTCCTTCACGTATCTCCCTTCACCCACACGTTACTGATCGTTTATTTGCACTGGTGCCCACAGTGTGCTAGGTGCTCCCCAGAAACACAGAAGAGTTCCCTGTCCTGAGGCGCTCGCAGCCGCCTCTCACCATGAAAGGACAACCCTCAAGGGGCGAGAGAAGAGGATGTTCCCTGTAACCCATTCCACCTTTGGCCTCTTTGCTGAGGCCGAGTGGAAAACATGGTGGTGCTTTTCGTGAGGTGGACTCAGAGCCACCAACCTCATGTCACATGGGTCGTTGGAGACCATTAGACTTGCGCTGGATTCTAGCCAATGACCAAGAGGTACTTAAAAAAGGTTAGTATCCCCATGGCTCAGTAACCCTTTGGCTCAGTAAAAAGCTCAGTCTCCCCTTGGCTAGCCATTCCTTACGTTCAGTGTAACTTTTGAGAGGACTATATTTTATTTGTACGCAGTGGTGTTGTAGCAGTGCCAGTCCCCGGATATTAGAGAGCCAAAGTGCAGGAGGTCATATCTTTTGTTGGACCAGCTTCTATTGGTGAGAGAGACAAGCTTTTTATTGTATTTTATTTGTGCACTTCTAGCCGTAATCTAGATAGGCAAGAGGGATAAACATTCCTTTCTGCGTATAAAATAGCCACTTTGGTCTAAACTTACCCTAAACCTAAACTGGTACTACTAGGGCACCTCTCTGTAGCTACACAATGATTAAGTCATTCTTTCGAGGGATGTTCATCACGGCAAGTAAATGCACCACTATGAGTAACAAGTAGCAAACCAAAGCGAACAGTCCGCAAATACATCACTGGCTGAAATTAGTTCAAACTGTTTAAACAGATATGACTAGCAGGGGAAAAAAACCCTCATCCTTCTTTTGGATACAGACATCTGGCAGACATCTAGAGCCCATTTAATCAACAGGAATCCATTCATTGTATAGGCTTTGGATCCAGCCCTAATAGATGGGATAGACCAGCCTACCTGTCCAATTCAGTTCTGGCACCCACTTCTATTCTTCATCAACAAGATGACTCCATTCATTGGCTCAGAGGATTAACAAACCACCCTCTGAAGTGACCTTTTAGACGATAAGGCAGCCTACGAGTGGCCAGCCGAACTGGACCACAATGATATTAATTATTGTTTGTGGTTCCTGAGATACTGTGGAGATGGGCGCATGAGAAAGTTTTGGACAGAAGTGCACACCACTTGTATGGAACAACCCTCTTCAGTGCTGGAAATTAGAATAGGCCCTTGGCCATATTTTCTAGCCTAGAATCCCACCAACTAGATAAAGCCTGCCATGCCAGCAGGAAAACCTCATTCATTTATACAAAAAGAACTAGATGGTAAGGAAGATTTAAAAGTTGCAGAACATCATAAGAGGATAGGTTCCCCCCAAATCTTGCACATCCCATCCCGAGTCCCAAATAGTTATGTCTGAAGCAGATTATATACTACAAACACCACCTAGTCAACAGAGCCCAGAACAACATGGTTAAAAGCTGAAATGTAGACAGGACTTAACTGTGTTCCTCCTTAATGGGGGGAAAAAAACCTGGACAGTGCAGCTAAACGGTACATGGTTAGCTCCTATCAACACAACTTTTGACCACCTTGTAACCAGGTCCTTTGAACTGGTTACTGTTAACATCTAGATAGGGCCATAGGGGACAAGTGGATACATGCTACGGGCTTTGATCTGACATTCTGATGCTCAGCAAACACACCCCCAGCCCAAGGCATGGCATTATGCAGAACGCTCAACCATGCCTACAGACAGTTCCACCCACAGTCTAGCTAGTGCTGGAATTCAGACCCAGGTAGCAGTTTTATTTGCAGATATCTAAAAGCTGCAGCCATTAAATATATTTAGTAGTGAATCCTATATTAAGTGAAGGGGCAGAGTTAACAAATATTTTTAAAAGGATGTTTTTGAGATACTTAAAAAAAAACACACCCTACCTACTTTTAAAAATTATAGTAGGATCCTGTTACTGTAGTAGACCATAAAATTGCTAAGTAGATTTAAACTATATTTAGACAACACAAGGTGGCGAGACCAGCTATTTGAAAAGCAGGCCGTGAAAAGTTATGGCAAAAAGTGTATCCTTCACTCATGCTTTTGTGGAGAACCCAAACATCAGAATGAATTTGACAGCTGACAATGTCTGGTGAAGCCTTTGAGAATCGAGTCCCAAATGTTTTTATTTACACGAAGGCTCATTTTACCCCACTCTGGCATGGAAAGGGGCCTTAAAGCAGGTATAGATTACATTTCCACCCACTTTGAAGGCACCTTTACACTGCCAGAATGGTGTCAAGGGGCCTTAGTGTAACTGAACAATCAACACCATGATGCAGAGATTGTTTGGCTTAGATCATTCTTGTTCTACCCTGGGGTCAGTATCATTTTTCACTATCAATTAGCAGAGGAATGGGCAAGGCAGCGTGTCTAGGGGCGGGGAGTCAGGACTGTTGGGTTCTGTTCCAAATGCTCCCTCTCCATTACTGAGATTTTTTGAGCGACTCGCTGGAAAATCCGGTCCTTAGCCTTCCTTGCTTCTTTACAACAACTGCAAAAATGGGCATCTAGGACAAAGGGGCATTGAAAAGCTGAATTAAATGGTTATAAAGTGCTTGGAGATCCCCTTGGGTGAAAGGAGCTAAAATTGCCTTGCCTTACATTTTCCAGAGTAGCTATTATTGCTACTCAGCATATGTATTTATAACACTTATTGTTCCTTTCTTATATGCTCCCAAGGAAATCCAATGATCAACACACAAGTGTATTCATAGACATACACTGACCTCCCAAGAACAACCTGATGTACTTTTTCCCCCTCGCACTCACCCTGCTTACTACTAGCAGGGCCTTAGAAGCATCCGATCAATCTCATTGTCTGTCTAGAAGCCATGCCACTATAAATAGCCTCGGTTATACGCTCCACAATCATGGTTAGACCCAAGCTATAAATCAAGCCACTAATGTGGATCAGAGAGAACACAGCTTCAAGTTTTATCCAGAGTTTAAAAAGGGGAATCCAAAATAATTTCTAAAACCTGGATAAAACGTAATGGGTTAAATCAGTGGTTCTCAAACTTTTGTACAGGCGACCCCTTTCACATAGCAAGCCTCTGAGTGTGACCCCCCTCCCCTTCTATAAAAATGTGTTTTTAATTTATATTTAACACCATTCTAAATGCTGGAGGCAAAGCGGGGCTTGGGGTGGAGGCTGACAGCTCGTGACCCCCCATGTAATAACCTCGCGACCCCTTAAGGGATCCCGACCCCCAGTTTGAGAACCCCTGCGTTAAACCCACCTCCCTGAAGACAATGGAGTTACACTAGGGATGAATTTGGCCATGTGTATTATATAACATGTATGTCCGTATAGCCAGAGCCATGTAAGTACACACGTAGAGATTGCAGTAAATAGATTTACAAATTTAATTTGCCTGTCTTTTCATTCACTAAGCTCGGCATTGACAAGCCCTTCACACTGCTCCTTCTGTGATCCCTTTCCATTCACACGCAGAAACCCCATTAGAATTTGGTTAGACACACACCTGCCATGCTTTCACTCCAAGACTGATGCTTTTTAACCCCTTAGTGGCATGCGGCTTACTGCTACACACAGGTAAGAGTGATTAAGTGGAGAGAGGTGACTACTCTCAGCAGTGAACGATTTACCTGCCTTTCCCTTTTAAGGTTCACAGAGGCAAAGAGGTACTCGCAAACAAGCCCAAGTCACAGGTCCCTGCTCTCGTAACATCAATGAGACGCTGTCTGGGTATTTAGACTATGCACTTCTTTTTTTCCAGGAGAGAAAAATTTCCCTCTGTAATATTCGCTCACTGTAATTTCAACTTCCCAGTAGAGCTGAGCAAACACTCCTTTCCCAACCATCAGAAGTATTTGCACAGCCAAGGAGAAGGGGCAGCAGGCAAATTCTCACAACAAGCCAGCAGCACATTAATGGGGCTGCTCTGGTATGTGCCTTTTTAGGATCACCCCCAAGAAATGATCTTTTGGACAAATCTCAAGGGAAAAACGTGCCAGGACCCCAGAAAATACCTGGCAGGAATTAAGAGGATTTTTTTTTTTAAATGGTTGAACATTTGCCCTAAGATACATCTGTTCTTTCTAGCCTGGCGTCTCACCATTTCGTTGCAGATCTTCCATCACTAACTCCTGGTTGTGACATTTCAGCCTGTCTCTCTCTTAACCCATCTCTTGCATGACAACGAGTCTTCCCCACAAGACCGGATCGCAAACCCTATTGAAAGCAATGGGACAATTCAGGCAATTGCTGTATCAGTGGGTGTCAAGAGTTCACCACTTGGCTTACTGCGAGGGGACTGGATCCAACAAGCCATGAATGCAATACCGGGGACACAACGTCAGCAGCAATGGGTCTGTGACAGGGTGTGTATACGATACACCCTTTGTTGAGATTATTAGAGTTCTTAGCCATATATAGTAACAAGTGTCTCCCAATCCCCAGTAGAAACGTCCAGCTTCAAAAGGAGCTCCACTCAGGGCTGGTCTACACTGGAAACTTATGTCATCATAGCTATGTCTGTCGGGGGTGTTAAATCCACACCCCTGGAGAGCTGTAGCTATGCTGGTCTAAACTCCCGGTGTAGACAGTGCTAGGTTAACAGAAGTTCCATCAAACTAGGTATCGCCTCTCAAGGAGGTGGATTATCTCAAGTGACGAGAGAACCCCTCCTGTCACTGTAGTGAGCGTCTACACTGAAGCGCTAGTGTGACCCAGCTGTGCCGCTGCCACGTTTTAAGTGTAGACATAGACACTTGCTGTTTGTCATGTACGGGACATGTATGCTTTGAGGGCACTATGAGGAATGCTGAAGCATCAAGCAGCGTGAAAGCACAGCAGGACAGAGCGAGTTCTGTCCCATTTCCCTGCGGCCAAAAACCTTTGTCATCTCTGGGCTGTGCTCACCACATGACCAGCTTTCCCCTACTACTGGTTCTTGTTGGGAACCAATAGGGAGGAGGAGGGTTGGCTAGGCATGATGGCCAGGGAGGATCAGGGAAGGAGCCAGCATGGTGTGTGGCCTGTGCTGCAGTGGGGAGCTGGGTGGCCGCGATGGGTAGGTGGGTGGGGCGATGGAGCGCTCCCGGGGGAACAGGAAGACGAGCTGAGGGTGAGAAAGATGGTTTATAAAGAATGGGAAAAAAAGTCTCCTCATCCATTCCTCAGAGAACTAATATCCATGCAGTAAGGGTTAAAAAGAGCAATTTCTCATGATGGAAGGAGTGGGGTCTAGTGGTTCAGACAGGGGTCTGTGAATCAGTACTTCTGAGTTCTGTTCCACTTCTAACACAGACTCTTAGGTGGCCATAGGAAAGATTTCACCTTCCCGTGCCTCAGTTTCCCCATTTGTAAGAGAGGGATAATACCCTCTCTGGGGGGTTGTGAGGATGAATTAAGCCATATTACTAAAGCACTTTGAGATCATCAGATGAAGAGGGCAAAGGGCTATTACAATACCTCTTTGCCACGCAGCATGAACCAGTGGTAACAGTTTAAACAGCTGTGCCTCAAGGTTCCGTCTGTAACAATCAGCTTTTCCATAATACAAGAACCCCCACGTTACTGAAAGAAGGGGACTTAAGGACACTGATGCATGTGACAGAAAAGCTCTGGGGAAGGCTCGGGCTCCCTTTGTTCAGCTGCTAGAAGAATTATTTCTTCAAAGAAGCAATGAGAAGCAAAGGTATATTCTTTCATGTCAGGATGGGGTCAGAAGGAGCAGGGAAGAGAAGAGACACAATCCTCAGACTATGAAAAGAGCTGTAATGGAAAAAGTCTTTCTGATCGTATACACAGACCAAGCTTTTTACAGTCATCTCTGGAAAATTTTCATCCTATACACTTTACTTGCAGTGTTTCCAGATGAGAACCCGAGGGACATTTTCCAATAAAAATAACCTTTGCTAGAGAGATATTATGTTGCTTCTGAAGAGTGTAAAGATTTTGCCGGTTTGATTTTAGGAACCTGGGTCAAATCCTCAGCTGGTGTAACCCTGCATAGCTCCGCTGACTGAGTCCCACTGAAATGGAGCTACACCGATTTACACCAGCTAATGATCTAGCCTTCTGTATTGAACCTTAATAATACTTTATAGTTCCAAAGTGTTTATCCCAGGAGGATCTCAAGGCACTTTCCAAACAAGTAATCTTTCTTCCCTATCTCACAAGGGGGCTGTGGCATATGATCTCCATATTACAGATGGGGAAATCTAAAGCCTAGAGAGGTTAAAAGTCTTTCCCAATGGTCACATAAGGAGTCAGTGGCAGGTCTGGTAATAGAACTCAGGAATCGATAACCCCTTAGGACATGCCTACACTGCAGTAAAAACACCTGTGTCTGGCCCATGTCAGCTGACTTGGGCTAGGGCAGTGTAGATATCCAGGCTTGGGCTGAAGCCAGGACTCTGGGACCCTTCCATCTCGAGGAGTCTCACAGCCCAGGCTCTGGCCTGAGCCCTGACATCTACACTGCAATTGTATAGCCCTGCAGCCCAAACCTATAAGCCCAAGTCAGATGACCCAGGCCAGCCACGGGTGTTTTACTGTGGTGTAGACATAGCCTTAGATTAAAATATTTAGCAGCAGCAGCATCTGATAATTCATAGGATTAGCACTCAGAACCCACTTAGACCACAGAGAAACTTCACTTTTAAGTGGGCTGGAGTATCACTATAAAGCATGAAAATCAACTGAAGAAATCTGGGACTTCTACAATAAATCCTGACAGTGAAGTGGCGTAACTGAACTCTCCCACAGAAGCAGGCTGTATTGTACGTAGCCACACAATCCTCCTACGCATTCATTTAGGAAATGCCACAGTTGTTAAGACTTAGGCCTTTCTATGTAAGAAAGATGCACTGGATTTGTTAAAGCTGCAGTTTTAAAGCCCCTTATTTCGGCTTAAACCAAGTTTATTTTGGTTAATCTTAAATTGATTAGGAATTGGTTTAAATTAAACTAAACTAAGGGTGTCCACATGGGAGGTTTGCATTGGTTTAAAAAGTGATTCAAGTTAAACTAGTGGAATTTTCTCACTTAGACCAGACCGTGATGCTCCTACTTAATAAAGAAAGAATTTCAGGCTACCATAAACCCCAGAAACCTTCCAACTGGAAAAAGTGGATGAGTGGGAGAAGACTGCATCAGATGAACTAGAAGTGAAAAAGTAGGAGTGTACAAAACAACAGTTTCCTTTGGTGAATCTGAGCAAGATGTGCAAGATTCTCAGATGTGCGATGGAAAAGCAAAGACTTTCAACATTCATTCGCACAAGCATCTTGACCTCCCTGTTTCGGATCTTATGACCCTCTGATCTCATCACCTTTGGCTTGAAACTATGTCATACCAGCTGCTAACAAGACAAAGCCAAGATTAGCCCCGGGGTGGGAGAAGGTTAGCTATTTAGCAGCTAGCTGTTACTGAAAAATATCTTTGGAATGGAATTTTTAAAATTCATAGTCGATCACTCTTAGCCTTGTTCTGTGGTCCTGCTGTAATAAAACAGCAGAAGAGAGGGCCTTCCAACATGCCCTGACCTCTCAGAGGGACGTGATAAAATGGGTTTGGCTGTGCACAGTAGGAGAAATGGTATGTTTTTATCCTACTTAGGAGGCCCCAACAGTTCAGGCAAAATGATGTGCAGGAGGTAGGAACATACCAATATTGGGCCAAATTCTCAGTGGGTGGAAAGCAGCATAACTTCACTGACTTCAACTGAGCTACACCATCTGGTGCACTGACAATCAATTGCATCACTGCTAGCAGGGGAAGGAGAGCGATTTCGAGAACTAACCCCTTCTTCTGCCCTGCCTTTGAAAGGTTTCATGAGATCGTCGCATGCACCAGCCAAAACTCAGGCTTTTATCTCCCTTTTTGGCCTCTTTCATGCTATAATTAGAGGACAAATTTTTCAAGCCTGGGTGTCTATACTTAGGACTCTAAATCCATGTTTAGGCACCTAAATAAGAGAGGCCTGATTTTCAGAGGTGCTGAGCTCCGCTTGGAGCTCCAGGTGAAAGCCAGACCACTTTCACAGGGAGGCTATGCAGCCTCAGAGTCGTGGATAAGACAACAGACTGTGGCTCAGGAGATCTGGATTCTATTGCAGGCTCTGCAACTGATCTGTTTGGTGACCCTCCACCTCCCTGTACCTCAGTTTGTCCCAATTTACCTCCTTTGTGAAGTGCCTTGAGATCTGAGATAAGAGGTACAGATTATTAGGCCATAAATAAATGCAGCTAGTTACAAGGGATGTCCAAATTATCCCACCGTGTTCAAGCCTCTAACAGAAAGAAAGGGCTGTATGTGTCATGGCAATAAAGCTGGACTAAGGAGCTGATTCTGCAGTCTTTACTAAGGTAGACATGGCAAATTTCCATTGGCACAAGAGGAAGAATGATTTTGTGGTAACAGCATTAAGGAGATGCGTGTTCAATTCTTTCAGTCCACAGATTTCCTGTGTGATCTTTGGCCCAAGTGATTTACTCTCCCTCTGCCTCAACTGGTAATGGTAATAATAATGTTTACTGACACCAGAATGGGGTCTTATAAGAACCTAGACAAATTGATCCTGGTAGGATCAGGCCCCTAAAAGATGAGTTCCACTTTCTTTGCAAACACAATATGCTTAAGTGACCAACGCTCCCCTGCTATTCCTAGGAGGCTGCTACTGTCCTTTAGCATGGATGGTCTGAGAGCCTCAGAGATCAGCCAGGCTGTGGAGAATTTAACTTATTTCATACCTTTTCCTACTCCTGCGGGATCTTGTTAGTGACTCACATTTGCATCATTTAAACTGCTTAAACTTTGCTTGGAACGTATAAAATGAACCAAAGCCTCAAAAGCAGCAGCAAGTCGGAACAAACCAGCCCTAACTTAACCCAACGTGTTTAACTCATTAGTCAAACTCTCTGCTTTTCCATTAGCTAAGCACTAGAGCTCTAGGTTTCATGATTAATATCGGAAGCATCCCCGAGCGAGATGACCTCTGTCTAGACTGATGCATGTTTTCCTCCAGCCTCTGTGCTGATAATTCCCGGGTGGCTAGGGGGAAGCAAGCATCTGCCAAAGCCATCCCGGATATTCCAGGATTTCGTATATACTCCCCCTATAAACAATGGTGCCATTGAGCTGGTCACTGAGAGATCCCTGTCAGGATACGAAAGGACTCGTTTCCCTTCTTACTCATTTATGGGAAGCTGCTAAGGGGATGGTGATGGGAAATGGGAGAAAGCCACTGTAACCATTCCTCCCGCGGCTGTGCCGCCTTTCACAAGACCATCTCAAAGCTCTTTACGCGTTACCCCATCGAAGCTACACAGCAGCCCCGCAAGGTAGGTCAATAGTGTTGGGTGGGGAAACTGAGATACACGGATGCTAAATGGCTTTACCCAAGGCCACAGCTAGTTAGTGGCTGAGCCAGGACTCTCGGCCCTCTGCTCTAACCACTGAATCAGCACTTTCCCCCCACCCCCCCCCAAAAAATCAGTATTTTTCTCCTTTTTCACAATTCCACCAATGTATTCCCCCTCTGTCATTCTGCTGCAAAGCGGAGGGTGGTTGGGGCTTCTCGCCTGGGGTTTTCTTTCCACTCCGGTGTGAATGCCAATGCTTACACCACTCATGCTAGGAGAGTGTGGGCCTATGTCCTCCTCTAGTAACTGGTCCACACAAGAGGTTTATGAGTCTGCCACAGTAACCATCTTAGGAGGCTAAGTCCTTAAGCTCAAGCAGTAGAGGCCCCTGCTTTAGCAGTGAAGGTCACGGATTCAAACCCCACCGTCTGCTCAAACAGGGGCAGCTACGTAGTGCCACGCAACGTGGAGCCTGAACAACATGAGCCTGGCAATAAGAAGCATGGACCATAAATTCACTCAGATGGTGACTCGGAACATCAGACAGTTTGAAGAATGCACAGGTGAGAGTCTTCCACCATCCCCTTCATCCTGGAGAGCTGTCCCCTTCCTTCACAGACTCATCCCCATGCCACAACAGCTCCAGGACCAGCTTCTCAGGTGACCAGTTCCATAATGCAAACGGTGCCCTCTTCCTTCTAATGGCGGAGATCACCCCATCCACACCACACACATGCTGGGAGGATCGGAGATTACTACAGAACTAGCGCATGCAGTGTACCCGCTAGGCCATGGCCTACGCATCCTTAAACAGGGAATGCTACATTTCTTCACCATCTGCATTATATTTACCATCCTCCAACGGAGCAATCTGTAGGAACCAAATGTTACTAGTTATTCTACAGCCAACAGTCCTTTGAATAATCTGGTTTTAAAAGTGCATTAAAAAAACCCATATCCACGATTGTTTCAGGTTATAAAACGTGTCCCCAACCAAGCCAGGACTTAGCCACAGAAACCACTCTGTGGTGTCTCAGATACCATGGATTCCCCCTTATACTTAGGCTCGGCTATAGCTGTGGTAATTGGATGGGATCTGCTGGCAAATGATGACAAAAGGTGATCCCTGTATTTGCATATTAAAACACTGCAGCCCTGTAAAGAGAGCAACTTTGCACTGAATCATCACTCGTCGTTTGCAACCTGAAGACACTCAGAAATCCAAGATGGACAGAATTATTTGCTCCCCTAGCTCATCCTCTTTCCACTACAGGATTCTTCCTGGCAGTTTATTCTCAAGGCTTCTGTCAAATCTAGTTTTAAAATGACTCAAGCAACAGCTTCCACCATTTCCCAGAGGAAACTATTCCACGGCCTAATAGCCTAACCTCCCAGTTAAGAACTTTTTCCGGATGTCCTGCCTACACTTGTTAAGCGCCCTCCCAGAACTAATCCTCAACTCCTTCAGACACTCCGCAGAGTTATCACAGCCCCTCTTTCATCATCCTTTAGCCAAGCGGCACATAAACGGCTCTTTAAATATTGCCTTATAAGTCAATCCACTCAAACCCACAGCTCTCGGAATCTGCTCATGTCCGTGCCCATAAGACCCCAAAAAGAAGCCAAATCACAAACTATGGAAAATGGCACCCAATAATTCATAGCTTTTAATAAATAAGGAATTCATCTAATTACAAAGACTGTATCACACACCTTGTATCTTTCTGATTTGATTCGCACTGATATTAAAGTAGAATAATTTTTTACTCTTGTAAAAGGTGATCACAAAGGAAAAATAACTGGGTTTGTACCTTCTCACATACTACAAAGAAATTCTAAAAATGTTTGTTTAAAAATATCAGCATGTGTCTTTATTTTACTGCTGACAAAAAATTAATCTGTCTAAGAAAACACCCTGGAATATTTGCTTGCTGTCATAGCTGGATTGTATACTATGCTTAAGACAGGAAGTAGGACTCATGCAGAGTTGTTGTTTGCCATTAAATATGTTCCACCCTGGAATCAGCTGTATTTTAGTACAGATAGCGGTGATTCTTGTAAATAGTGTATAGTTTGTAAAGAGCCTTGTGATTCTTCATGCTGAAAAGGTACTATATGTTTTTGTTCTCTGTTATTTATATTACAGAAGCAGCTAGATGTCTCGCATGAGATCAGTGCCACGTTATGCTAGATGCTGACAGTCTCCGCCTCTAGGCCCTTTGGTCTCAATAGACAAGGCAGACAAAGGGTGGTAGAAACTATTATCATCTCCATTTCACAGAGGAGGAGCTGTACCATATAACATCTTATATCGTAACGTGTACATTAAGACTAAGTAGATGACCTATAGTTGGCTCTTTTCTTAACTCACAAAAGCATCATGCAGTGCCGTTAAATACCAGATAGGATCATTTCCTCAAACCCAGCACGTGACATGGGCTTCAATCGAAACGACAGCTCTGAACATCTCGTGTGTTAGGAAAGTTTGAGCATGGATCCGAATGCTGCAGGTTGAGCCCATCTCTACCAACAATTTCATCACCTTGGCAGATATAGCGCCTGATCCAAACACTGTGGGAAGACTTTCATTGGGCATTGGATCAGTTCCTTCAAGTTATAAGTGTATTTACCTCTATTTGGTTGAGAAACGACTTGTCAAACTTGAAGCCAGGGATCCTCTTTTCACTGCAGACAACTCCCACATCTTCGGTGTGTTTGCAGTCTGTGACGCCCCAGCCGTTTGTGGTACATGCTGCAAGTGTTGCCTCTTTGCCAGTACAGTGGACATTGTCCATCCAGATTTTGCCTGAGGAGGAAAGGATTGAAAGACTTGAGACACCGGTGGGCAAACCGCAGAGATGGTAAATCTAGATTCACTAATAAATGATCTAAAATGAGTCTGACACACTAGTTCTACTAAGTGTATGTCCCCACCGTAAACCCTGTCAGAGGAAGGTCTAAAATCTTTACTTAAATAAACTGAGAAAACAGCTAAGTCAATTCAGTCTATCCAGGCCTGTGCAGGACCCACCTCAGGTATTTATAAACCAGAAACACAACAGTTAAGTTGAATAAGGTACACCTTTAGGGTTAGATCCTGAGCTGGCGTAAATCGGCATCGCTCCAATGAAGTTAATGGAGCTACATCGATCTGAGGATCTGTTCTTCAATGTCCAATAGCAACCACGTCTGCACAGTAGCGTAGCCAGGTCTTGAGCACAGGGGGAGCGGCGCTATAAAAAGGCGCCTCCCCGCTCCCCCTGTACTCACCCTGTGGCACTTTAAAGGGCCCGGGGCTCCAGCCGCTGCGGAGCCCCGGGCCCTTTAAAGCACCGCCGCTGGAGCTCCGGCAGCGGGGCTCCGGCGGCGCTTTAAAAGGCCCGCAGCTCGCCGCAGCGGCAGGAGCCGCGGGCCTTTTAAAGCGCCCCCCCCCAGCCCAGCTCCGGCAGCGGGGCTAGGTGGGGGGCGCTTTAAAAGGCCCGTGGCTCCCCGCAGGGGGAGGAGCTGCAGGCCTTTTAAAGCGCCGCCCCAGCGAGGCTCGGGCGGCACCTTAGCGCCGCTTTTCCTCACAGTTGGAGCGGCCGCTCCCCCTGCTCCCCCCCTGGCTACGCTACTGCATCTACATTAAGATACACAAGCCAAAAATTCCCAACATGACTAATGAGTTGGGGGCCCCAAGCAGAGACACCTTACAGGGGCCTGATTTTCTGACCGTGCTGAGCACCCACCCTCTGAAAATCAGCTCCTTTTAATGGGTCTTGGGTTGGGAATCCAAAAATCAAGTCAATTTTTAAAATCTTCACCACCTTAGGTATGGAAGAAGCTTAATTTAAAACATGAAGCATGTAGCTAGTCATTTCAGATAGATGCATGAAACCACACAGATGCTGTGCTCAGAGAGTTGTGTGCTTTGCACATTGTGCCCAAGTCCCACCGTAATGAGTGGATGCCAGGCGCCGTGTCCCGCTGCAGATGGTCCTGTTTCGCAATGTGGAACAAAATCCTTTTTTCTTGCGTACCACCCCCTCTGCCATTTGCATCAGCACATAAAGGAAAGGCAGGCCAAAGTGACTTTAATCATCAACTTCCTTGTGGTAAAAGCTAGCTTCCCCTGATGACGGCCACTTCACAGCGTCTGGTGTCAGGAGGTCCCTGTGGCTCAGTTGATTAGAGCATGGCCTCGAATTGCACATGCCATGCATCGGGTGTCTACATCCAGGGCCTCTTGCATCCTCTCCAATATGTCAAATCCTGATTAAACTTCCTTTTGGCGAGAACTCAGAGTTTTGATTGAATCATGTCATTTTTTTAAAATGTGCATTTTGGCCCAAATTTCAACGGGTGCCGAACGACTTGGCAGGCCTGGAATTCCAGGCGCCAACTTGAAACACCTTAACAAGGCCCGACTCTCAGACAGTGCTGAGCCCCGACGTTCTGAAAAAACAGGCCTCCCTTAAGGCGTCAACCTTAGTTGGACACCTAAAATCACAAGCCACATCTCAACGCCATGGCCACGCTCTCCCTGCAACAGGAGGGTGAAAGCACTTCCAGCGTCACATGGAATCTACCGTCCCAACTCTGGGCTCTGTATAGTGTCCATTCCTGGAATCTTTAAGGGCCCGATTCTCAGCAGCACTGAGCATTTGCAGCCCCTCGGGACTTCAAGGGGAGCTGTGGGCCTCTGAAATAAAAATCAAGCCCTGCATGCTTAACCCAAGTGTCAGACCACACAGGGGGTGTCCCACATTTGGGGAATCAGAAAGAGATTCCCCCTCTCCCAGCTGCAACAATCCACTCCGACACCTTTAAAAGTGAGATGTATAGGACCTCCTAGGTATCAGTGCTACCATGTTATATGTGAGGGATCTGAACGGTTTCCCCAGGCTTTGTGCTAAGCCTATGTGAATGGTGCAATGCAAGCTCTCACGGTGGTCACATGGAAGGAATCCCCTCCTCTTCCAGTTTTGCGGCTGCTACTGAAATCACCAGGGCAGCCTCTGCAACCGCTGCATTCCCTCCTCTGTCTCTCTAACTAGGTTCCTATTTACCCCCCATCGCCATAGCTTCAGAGGGTGTGATTACACCACAGCCAAACACCTGCGGCTGGCCTGTGTCAGCTGACTCGGACTTATGGGGCTATAAAATTGTAGCGCAGATGTTCGGGCTCCAGCCCAACCCCAACGGCTACACGGCAATTTCATAGCCCCATGAGCCCGAGTCAGACGACACAGGGCCGCTGTGGGTGTTTGATGGCAGGGCATGTAAGCCCAAGGTTCGAACTCAGGCTCAAGCCCAACCCCCTTCCATCTCCACACAAATCGTGCTGACCCAGGGTTCCAGGACCCCGTGGGAGTGGAGGGGCCAAGCCTCAGTCAAGCTGGGATCCAGGATTCAAGCCCCGTGTCTTCAATGTAGATGCAGCCCCACCAAACTCATGCTCTAGGAGTCTGCCAGAAGCACCCCACATGCTGACTTTCTTTGTCCTCTGGACAGTCAAGTTTGGTGGATAGTCAAGTTCCCCCTCCTCCCCGCATCACGAACAAAGGGCTAGAGTGGCCACATTTTGGGTGGGGGCTAGGAAGTCTGGGATATGGTTGGTTGGACTCGGGCCCGCATGACGTCATGTAGATGCTACCACCCCAGGTTGGGACCCAGGTTTAACAATTCCTAGCCAGGGGTTACAAACGATGCCAAAACTTAACAAACCCAGGATCTGATCACTCGAATTCCAGGTAGACATACCTGAGCCCCTAGTTCCTCATGCAGCTGCTTTATTACATTTGGCTGGTTGATTCACCATATCCTGGATCCATCAGCCATGCTCCTCCTCTCTTTTAGACCAAGCCATGCTCAGACCCACCCCACAGCAATGCAGAAATTGCCCTGGTGAATCCCAACTCCATGGCATGGGCTCCCTGTGGCATGCAGAGAAAGAGCACGCACTCGAAGTGAATCAGAGGGTAGTGTTTTGTTTAAAATGTCATGGCCTCTCCCTTGGAAATCTCCTGCAGGACCGTGGGAGCCAAGATCCACAATGTGGGACAACATTTGAGGTCTCAAATTTCTCTCAAGTCAATTTTAAGCCCTGCTTGCTTTTTATGGGTAATTTTATAGGCGTGAGTGTTAAAAAACGGTGTTAAAACACTATGGACCAAATTCATCCCCAGTGTAACTGCATGGAGTGAATGGAGTTACATCTAGCATGAACCTGGTTCTATGCTTCATGCTACCAATTATAAATATTCAGTAGGGAAACATTTACTTATGGTAGATAAGACAATTAAACATACAGTTATTGAGGTTTATGGAGCTATTAAACCCCAAATATGCTTTTAATAATCAATTCCTACATATAACAATTCAATATTTGCCTTCCTACATCTCAATTCAATGCATATTTGGAAGCCCCAGTTTCAAGTGTGATTAGGTTGGTGTCTCGTCTGTAACAGTCCACTTTACATCCAAGCCATCTGCATGTAATATCAAGGAGGAGAAAAAAAAATCACCACAGTTTCATGTAAGGGTCAGCCTGATGAGAACTCTTCCCCCGCCAGAGCTACTATGTTAGTTTCCTGAATGATTACTATAAAGTGTGTTTAATTACATAATTAGACATGCAGGCTGGGGATCTCACAGGCTAGTCCAGAAGCCACTCAAGACAAACTGCTGCCCTCGGCAAAATTTCAGTCTGCCACCCGCTTCCTACCAGTAACAGACAGTCCCTTACGATCTGAAGAGTCAAGACACGGGGCGGGAAGAAGGAAGGACTATTATCCCCATTCCACAGATGGGGAAACCAGAGAGACAGAGTAAGTGACTTGAAGAAGGTTGTACACTCGTAGACCACCCGATGATATCATCTGACTTCCCGAATATCACAGGCCTCCGACGCCACCCAGCTCCCGCACACTAAACCTGACAACCGAAAATAGACCAAAGAAACTGAGACCCCTGGGAGACTAGACTATGATGTGCCACAGGCAGAGAATAGGAGAAACCGAGGTGCACCAGTGCCTAAGACCCCGGTAATGGCAGGGAAATGGTTAAGTGAGAGATGCCCAAATAACCCTGGCAAGTGACCTGCACTCAAATGTCGCAGAGGAAGGCAAAAAAACCCCCAAAAAACAGGTCACTGCCAAATTGACCTGGGGGAAAATTCCTTCCAGACCTCACCTATGGCGATCAGTTAGACTCTGAGCAGATGAGCAAGAACCAGCCAGCCAAGCTCCTGAGAGAGAATGCTCAGTGCCCTGGCCCACCCTGTCCAGTGTCCCATCTCCAGTCATGGCCATCTATGATACTACAGAGAAAGGAGATCAATGACAACCACCACCACAACCACCCCTGAATAAACTCGGGGGGGGGGGGGGGGGGGGAATATCCCTTCCTGACCCCTACAGGCAGCTGGCCAAAACCCTGAAGCATGAGCTTTTGGGAACATAAGCTATAAACCAGAAGTTCACCCCAGGCCTGCTGAGCCCGGCCCCCTATCATCACAAGCTACTTTGAAAGGTCACAGAGGGGAGCCTGTGACAGAGCCAGAAATCAAACCCACATCTCTTGCATTCCAGTCCCACGCTTTAACCACTAGACTCCCACCTCTCCTAATCTGAAATTTCTGGGTACCCTAAATCTCAGTTCCATTAGCACCAGCAGTGGCAGCCTGGGAATGGGGGTCTGAGTCACTTCCTCTTCTACAAGAGGTGCCCTCCTCTAGACCAGGGCTGCGTCACATCCCCAGTCTGTTGTGTTGACACATCAAGGGCTTTAATCTCCAGGTTGCTCTATCGGGCCCCTCTCAATAGCACTAAACTCAACTCAGGCCTGTCTACACGGACACTTAATTGGTGGCTAGCTGGGAAGTAAATCAACGCCATGGTAGCCTGCCATGCTCCAAGCGTCCACGCGGACCCTGCTACCACGCACTAAAAACTCGACAGTGTGCTTCGATCAACTCCGCTTTGAAACAGGAGCGGATTAAAGCCCACTAGAGAACTGTTAGTGCACGGCAGCAGGGTCCACCCGAATACTGCAGTGTGCAAGAGGCTAGCGCGGAGCAGAGGTATACCCCAGCTTGCCACGAACGAAGCGTTCGCGTAGACAAGCCCTTACATTCGTTTTGTTCCAATCATTTCCCCCCGGAAACCCCATCACAGCGTGGGCACGCACAGGAGGCCCAGGAAAGCAGAGGGAACGTCAACACAAGGTGGGCCGCAGAGACCGGGCGACTTTACCTTCTCCCTTTCCGTACTTGGAGCTGGACACCCACGACACGGCCTCCACGTAGCCCAGCTCTCTGCACGCCACCTGAGCGGCGTGGATGGAGAAGTCGTCGTCACACACCGTGCCCCACTCCCCGTTGTAGAACACTTCCACCCGCCCCTCGTTGTGCTTCCGCTTCTGCCCCGACAGCCGCAGCTGAATCTTGGGGACGTTGGCCGGCTGCTGGGGATGGTGGTATTCTACAGGGGGTTGCTCGGGGTAGCCGGGATAGTAGGGCCAGTGCTCATACTGGGCCAGGCCCAAATGGCTCAGAGAGCTGAAGAACAGCACGATGAAACAGTGGTTATGGTTGAAAGTCAGGCATCTTCCCATTTTCAGCCCCCGTGGTTCTCAGAGCCAGCTCCTCTCTTTAGCAGCTGCTGTTCACTGCAGGTTGGACGCTGCGTGGGTTGGCTGAAATGAAAGAAAAGTCTGTGTCAGAGGTAAAACATGATAACAACGGGGACTTATTTTTCTCTCTAAAGAGGGGACCTGACCAATGGAAGGATATGTCCAAGTTGCCCCCTCCTGGTGTTTTAGCAAAACATTTTTGAAATCAAAGGTCTTGGGTTTGTTCCGCAGGGCAACGGAGACAAATGTCAAAACCTCAACATGGTGTGGGACAAGGAATTCCTATTCTCCAGCCAGCTCTAATCTGAAAACAATTGTTTATGGAACTGCATTTATAATGACCAAAGCAGACTAACCTATTCAACAGTTTCATTGAACAAGAGTTTCGCCATTTTCATTCTGTGGCCATCTGATCACATGTACAATTAAAAAAAAAAAAAAGCCAAATCCATCCTTTAAATGGTGGAAAAATAGAGGGGAAATGAAATGAAATAATGTGGTCAAGAATGGAGAGATTTATATTGCAGTTTGAGTTTTCTCGATTCCCAATATTATGACATACGACATATTTCCATTACTGCACATCTGGCTTCATCTATACAGAACAATTGTATGCGGTCATGCACAGGAATCATTTTTAATGTAGATTTGTCTGACGTTCTCTGGCCTCTTGGTAACGTTATAGCTGAACTCCAGCTATAAGTCAACTAGATAGAAGTTCAGTGGTTGAACTACTTCTACACACGTACAGTGACTGAAGGTTCAGAAACTGTTCACTTAAGGTAGGAGGAGTTATTTACTGGTTAAGAAACTTGAGCCAGACATGGTGCTCAACTGAATGTCAGCTCATTTCCTGCCCCAGACCTCAGATATTCCACATTGTCATTCATGCAACCAGCACATGGAGCAGTCAGGGAGTACACGTGGAGGTTAGAGGCTGAATAGTTTCCAAATGAAGCAATGTCAGAGAGCAGTGGGAAAAAGCTCCCCAAGTCCCCAAAACAGTATCGTTCCCTGGCAGCAGCCAAAACACAGGGAAGGGGAATCACCAATACAGATGTCTAGAATGGAAGATCGGTCAGTATGTGCTAGGTCTGTGCTACCCCAAAAGGTGACAAAGACACGGGCACAAATTAGCCTTCCAAGCTGCTAAAGGAGGCTGTGCGGTCTACTGGACCAGAAGCCAGGAAACTTGTTCTGCCCCGTACTGCTAAGTGATCTCAGGCAAGTCACTTCCCTTCCACCTCAGTTTCCCCTTAAGTAAATGGGGATGATGATACTGACTCTCCTTTTGTAAAGTGCTCTGAGGCCTCTGGATGAAAAGTATCTCTCTCTGAACCAAGTGCAAACAACAAAGGTGGGTGCATTTGAAACATCCCTATCCTTGAACTCTGGTTCAAACAAAACTGGTTTGGGGAAAACTAGGGGGGATAGAGCACTACAAAGTGCTGGGTTTGGGCCAAATCTTCATCTCGTGAATATCATGGATTCCCATGAACTTCACTGGACTAAGATTGATGTCTAGGCTGTTGTACGGGACTCATCACTGCGGTAACTATACACCTCACAACACCCCATGAGGTCAGGAAGCATTATCCCCATTTCACAGATCGGGAACAGAGGCAGAGAGAAAAACAACTTGCCCACAGTCACACGTGGCATCTGTGACAGAGCTGGGAGTAGAACCCAGACTCCTGAGTCCCAGGACAACACCTCAAGCACATGACTTTTCTTTTCTTCTGACAGTTCATTAAGGGGGTTTGCCAATGGAAGCAGAGTGAAATATGCGTTATGACTGAACTTAATGTGCCTTTCTTGCATATGCAAAAGGCTTGTGGGGACCAGATGCTGCATAAAACACTCCCAGCATACATCCACTGATTTCAGCGGCGTTATGCTGGGACAGCACTGGATGGCCATGTGAGTTGTGAGTTTGGTTTTTGTTCTTGGTTCCTGCCAAAACATCTGGTATAAACAGCTATCAGAGACCACATGCCGACGTGATCCAATAAGGCAAATCTTAATGCTTAAAGTTCACGTAGGCAGTTGGCTAGCTCAGTGATGGGTCCAGGACAAGAACATTTAAAGGAACAAATGGCAACCATCTGAATTAGGTAGGTTAAGAGCACAGTGCACAGACTTATGGCTGCATCTTCCGAAGTCACCAAAAACAAAACAAAACAAAAAAAACCTAGTGAGGAAAATATTTACAGCAAAGGGCTCATCCAATGCTATGTCTGAGATTTGCCAAGTCATCACAGAGATAGGGACTCCCCTGAATCTCAGTGGGAACTGAGCATTTTAAATCCCCCAGGCAACTGAAAATCTCGCTCTATGTTCATAAGATGCTCCATTTGTGCCAGCACTGTTTAATACCTTTGTACTTTGGCAAATCGCTCTCTCTTAAGCACTCTGATCTTCCTCTAAAGATCTCAAAACACATTCATGATTTAAGCTTCACCCCCATGTGAGGTGGGTAGGTCTCCCCATTCAGGGGAAACTGAAGCACAGAACATTAAATTTGCCCAAGAAGTCAGTGGAAGAGCCTGGAAAAGAATCCAGATATCTGGACTTCCTGTCCTGTGCTTTAAACCAGAAGACTATCCTCTGTCTCTACATTAACTCATTACTTAAGATTTGATCCGGCAAGATACTGATTCAGGCTTTATCAGGACTGGGGTTTTATCAGTCATAGAAAGGGATGGATGAATGCCCAGGGCTCTGAGGAAACATACAGCTCCTTTTCTGCACAATCACGTCGTGCTTTAATTTCTTCAGCGAATTCAGCAGGTGAAGCAAATATACTATTTGCCTCCAGAAAGTCCTGCTATAAACCCTACAGAGCTCATCAGCGGTCAACAAGAATCCCTTTTTAAAAATGGTTGTATCGTACGAACGATAGAGCAACTCAAACATGACCAGAAATATCGGCTTCTCCTCACTGCACAAACACCACCTTTTCCTCTGGAGTAAAAAAAATACATCAATGATTTCAATAGCCACTTTAAAGCAAAGTTGAGTCCCTTTGTACGAAGGGTGTCAGTAATGCTCCATTTGGCTTGCATGCAACAATGTGTACATTCAAAGAGAAGGAACAAGAGACATTCTGATTGCTATTGGCTGGGCTATTTCACAACAGGGATTCGGGATTAGCTGCCATTCACCAGCCCGAGAAGGTACCACATTAAACTGTACACGCTGTATTCTATATTCATTGCCCCAACTCCCTACAGAACACAGTCCTCAAGCACATGAATACATCCTATAGTAAGTAGAGGAATGTTACCAGAATAGACTACAACAGTGGGAAGATACTTTTATCTATACATGGTGTGGTTTATCATCTCAGTAAGGACACTTCCACACACAGGGCCTGATCCGCTAAAGCTAGTGGGGGTTTTAAGTCAGAGATATGCAGGGATCAACCCCCCTGTTCATAGAAATCAACATCACTTGAATGGGAGCAGGGGTGGGTCCTGCAGCACATAAGCCCGTGTTGACCCTCAAATCATTCCCAATCTGCATTGGGACTAAGGGACCACTCATTGAAACCATTATGCACTTGAAAAATCCCAATGGGACAACTCATAAGAGGAAACACTACTCCTAGGCTTTCAAGATCAGGCCCCAAGAACCCTTTTAAGGTGCCACAACATACACGGACACAGACAACTATCAAGGTCACTAGCAGGGATTGAACCAGAGACCCTCAGTACAGGCCCCTACCACTTTAGCTAGAGGAATAATTTGGCTGAGCTCATGTCAGTTATTAATGTGACCTGAAATAAATCAGGTTCTCTCAACAGATCATTAAGTCCATTACACGTCAGAGACCTGTGAGATTACTTAAAGGCCTGAATTTAGACCCACTTAAACAAGTTCGTAGGTGTTGGTGTGACTATGGGAAAGCCACAAGTAGAAAAGCAGCATCTTTCTGGTCTGGAGAACCGGATTTGCCAATTCAGTGTGCTAAAAGGAGAACAACAATACTACAGACCAAGGGTTCCAGAATGTGCAACATTGTGCAATTGTACCTTCAAGCAGCGTCCCCACAGAAGTAGTGAGGCCCCGATAAAAAGATTGGTGACTTCAGAGCTCTTTAATTCTCCCTTCTGAGATCTCAGTATCCCTACCCCCTCTCCCGCCTTATAAAAAACCACTGTGCAATGGGCAAGTGAAAATGTGTACAGTCGATGGAAGTTTAATGACCCACAATCCTTGCCCTACCTGAGGCAACACAGAGCACATACCAGGGTACATCACCAGCTTTTCAAGAAGAGTCAATTGCTTAGAAGTATAGCTTGCTGATGAAAGATAGATACTTGCAAGTAATGCAGGAGTAAGTACTCTGGCAGAGACCATCCTTATAGCAATGTTAATCCGTGATACGATATGCGGTGAACAATGTACAGGGCTTGCAAAAGCAGCATTTCCAAAGAGATTGCATGCCATCCTGATAGGCTGTACATATAGCTTCAGATAAAGCAAGCTCTTTAAACGGGAGAGAGTTTCCTAGCTCTTCACATACTGCAGGTGAAGAGCAAAATGCTGTAGTTTGGAATTTTTCCATAGGCAACTCCTGCTTGAAGCATGCAACTATTTCACATGCAGACTGCTGCGTGCCTGCAATTTACCTGTAACTGGATCCTCTTGGATTGGATTCAGTTTTGATCGATAGTTACAACTTAGTTTAAAAAAAAAAAAAAAAGATGAATGGTTGAGATCAAAGTGATGTATTCCCATCAAGTTCACACCACTATGGCCGGGGGGGCCCTCAATCAACATCATCTCAGACGTGCTCTCATACGGCGTCCGATCCAGGTCCCCCTGAAATCAACGTAAAAGCTCCCACAAGATTCAAAAGATGCAAGACAATAAAAGTGTAGCACTCATTACAGGATCGGGCCCTGGTTTGTTAGATGCCGCAAGCCCAGTCTAGTCTGCAAACCTTTCAGTCAATAGTATTACAATATATTCAGCTAGTCATCACCTAAAATGAATGTAACCATTCATATAAAAAAAAAGCCAACAGATGTTAGCAAGTAGCATCAGGGTTTTTCATTTGCTTCAGTTCTGCCTGAACTAGCATTAAAAACAGAACACAGTTGACCGCCAGTAGCAAGCGGAGAGCTGCTTTAGCAAACCCAGGCGCTCATCAGACTGCTGCCAACTGAATAGGCCCAACTGGTAACATCTTCAAAAGCAAAGAGGATTTAATTCTACCACCCCCCATCCACTGGGAAGAACGGATGAGTCTTGGGCATAGAGAGACCCTTGTACTTCATCAGCGTTTTGCAGGGATGAAGTAACAGACAGACATGCTGTTCTACGGCACAAGCTCCATCTGACTGGTCTCACGATCTAGCTTGGCAAAGAACATAGGATCGGCAAATAATTACAAAAAGCTTTCTGGCCTCGGCTGCACATTCATGTGTTAGGTAACTGTAAAAAAAAAAAAAAAAAAAAAAAGCCACTGACAATGAAATATGTACAACGGGGGGCAGGGGGGGACCCACAGAAACAAGACAGAGCACAGTACTCTGCCAAAAGAGAGAAGCTGGAGGGATACATATATTTACAACCACAGAACTTTTCACAACAAAGAAAGCAAGAAACCTGGGATTTTCCCCTCACTCGCTTTAAACTCAAGATCTGGAAAGAGAAACTCTGGTGACTAAAAATGCGGCTTACATTTTTAACGAGCCATAGGTCCAGCCACACAACTCGGCATTGAAGGAAGTCAAGTGACCGAACCCCTTCGTACCACCCAGGGAAATGCTGCAGGTCCATGAATCCACACTGTTCCAGCATGCCCTTCAAATAGCCCTGGCTATCACAGTGTTTGTGTTACCAAGCTCACATAACTGAAGAGACCAAAGAAGGGGGCTAGGAGGGGTGAGAAGCACAGGATCTCAAACTCAGTCAGAAATCGTATGGGAACAGAAGCATGGCTGGGAACTGTAGTTGCTCAGGCTGGTTTTGACAGTACCATTGTGGCGATTAGCTTCACTAATTAATTTTGAATTCCCTAATCATCCCTGAAGATTTTCTGTTTCCTGTAAGGGTGGGATGGAAGTGTGGAAAGATAACAAGAATGTGAGTCTTAGCACCATGGCATCAGTTAGCATTAAAGCTCTCTCCTTTCTCTCTCACTGCACTGAAGTCACTTACGTTCACTCTCAGTTTTAGTCCTTGTATATATTTTTTTAAATTCTCCTTTACAGCTAAGTAGAAAGAATTTTTGTTCTGGGGACAGAGGAACACATGTCAAGCCCTCTCCCCACCCCCAACAGCTGCACTTTCTAATGTGTGTTTTATTTTGGCAACAGATCTTCATTTTTCTCACCTCTCCAATTTGTTTGGCAATGAAGGACAGCCGAATGGAGAGCAACAACCTCCGTGTTACAGCATGACTGACTTTCTCAGACTCCTGGCCAATACGGATTCTTGGCTATCCTTCAGGTCTTGGTGACTAAATGGACAGTACTGTATCAGTATGAAAAAGTCCAGCGACAGATATGACACTTATACCCTACCCTTCTAATTCACATCGGAAATGATTAAGCAGAACTAAACTTTTGAACCCAATGTTATTCTAGTTATTTATTGCAAGTTCCAGAAATATCTTATGGTTTCTTAAACCTTAGGCTAATTAATCTGCTGAGACCCCTTATTCATTTTAACAGAAGTAGCAGCAACTTGAACTATGAAACTTATGTTTTTAGTTTATTAATAATACTGCCTATCATAGTTGTTTTCATCAGTAGACCTCAAAGTGCATTATAAAGGAGTTCCGTATCATTATCCCCATTTTACAGATAGGAAAACTGAGGCGCAGCATGGGAAAGCGACTTCCCCGTAGTCACCCAGCAGGCCAGTTGGGAATAGAGCCCAGGTCTCCTGAGTCCCAGTCCAGCACTGCATTCTTTAATGGCATGTGATTTGCTCATTATGAATAAGAGGCTACAATTGGGTAGCGCAATGAAATCCACAGCTGACATGCTTGGATTCATCGCAATAGAATGTGTGCGTGCATGCACACACACTCTGGATACACAATGATTTTGTGGAATGCTAGCAAAAAATTAAATGCCATTTTAAAAAAAGGAAAATCCCTGCATAATGCTGATTCAGTCTAAAGTACGTGAACCATCAATAACACATGCAGTCACAGAGCTGGAATGGTGACCCTGGTATTTAGAGATGCATACATCTTTCTGGTTTTCCATTATGCGGATATCTAGCCCATGCCATTTTTGGACTTTGTTCACCCCTTGATGGAACATGGAATATCCCTTAACAGGCATGAGGGATGGAGTTTTCCATGAAGCCCAAGGGAGTTGGGAGCTTAAGTGCCACTGAAAGTCAATGGGAGTTGGACCTAACTCTCTTTTGAAGATCCCAGTCTGGAGGTTTCTCCACTTAACCATAACCACAGGGAAAAAACAAAACAGCCAGCTAATACTTTATAACCACTGAATAAAGATATAAAGTATTCTGGATATCACATGCACAGCGATGATGTATACAGTCTCTCCAAAATGCACTACAGTTATCTGTCTGGGACTTGGTCTGATTTTTAATTTTTTATGTATCTACTTTCCATATTTATTTTGCCATTGACTATTTGCAGACTGTATATTTATAGATATCTATGTACATCCTCAAACACTGGATCAAATTAATCATTGGTGGAGCTCTATTGACTTCAAGGGGCTTATACCGGGCATCAATTTCACCCACGATATATATTTACACACACGCACAGTATACACCATATCTAGGCACACACCCCATTCCTAGAGCATTTCACACTTCCATACAGTCGCACCTTTCATCCTGAAGTGCTTTACAAACAAACTGAGTGATGAACTGTGCAATCATGCCACCTACTACTGAAGAGTAGCCATTTCTAGGGTGGAACGTGGCAGCTGGTTAACAGTGTACAGCAACACCATGCAAAAAAGTTTAGGATAAGAATTAATAATGGATTAAACACGAAACTGGAAGGAGAATTTAGGTATGGAATGAAATTCAGATGGAAAACAACTTGCAAAGAGTTTCCAGACCACGTATGCCCTAGAGATCAGTTTTATTTCATCATGCAAAAGACAGCACCTACAGCAGCAAGCACTGATCATTTAACAACATGGGCGGGGAGGCGGGATGATTGTCTCAGGGATGGAATGCCACGTACTAATCATTCAGACAACTTTCGGAAGCAGTTGGATAACCTGGACAGCCTCTGCTTAGCTTGTCAGATTTGATCAAGACCACAGCACGGGGCTACAGACCTCATTCAGCTGTACTCTTATTTGCTGGTAGTCAAGAGGTGCCAGAAATGGAAAGGCTCGATGTTAGATCTCTCTGTATTGTATGTGATCTTAAAGAGTCATCCAGTTACTCACTTATCTCCCCTTGACTGTCTCAAATGTTACAGCTAATGTTAAAAAAGAAAGCCTTTTTCTCTTGTGTTTTCTCTAAGCTCACGTAACACTGAGCCAGCCCAGATGAGATTCGTTATTATGCATCAACAACCAGCAAGCATACTATCCAGAAAGATGTGCTTTCTGCTTAGATTTTCTACTGTTACTATAGCTCATGCCAATATTTGCATTGTCTGATTTGTAACAGCACTGTAACCTCCACCTAAGGAGACACTATGTGGGTGGTATAATGTGGGTGGAATTAAACCGATGAATGGAAACCCTAAAGCAAATTATTTTCAGTCTCTATCAAGCAGCTGTTTGAAAACAGCGCAATGTTGTCTTTATGAACCGCTTCCTACCTGGGATGCTAATTGGTTTTCTCCCTACACTCCCAGGTAACTGAGGCAAGTATTGCTTTAAGCTCACCTCTAAACTATTTGATCTCAGGTTCTCCTCTGGCGCTGCAGACAGTGACACCTGTTGTTTTCAGCTAAGTAGTAGCCACTAGTCTGAAAAGAGAAGAGTAGTTTGCTTCTTTAACACCCTCAGCACAGGGTCCATATAAGAGCAGCATTCATTCCAGAAAGAGGTTGTCACAAGTCTCAATGCTCTAACTTTGTTAGCTTGTATTCAACTGCGCATCTGGTGTCACCTGTAGGTAACAATCCACAATTCTCTCTCATGATACTCACAAGTTGAAAGTCATCCTGAATCCTACTGGGATGGCTGTGTGAGTTCAGGATAAAATGGTCACTCTAAAGAAAGAATTGTTCATGCAAAGACCACACTTCAAGGAACAGAGCGTCGGCTCAGATTCAACTGAATCTTAGCACAACAACAGAAAGAAATTTCCTCTTATGAAAATAGATCTCGGTATGTTTCATGCCATCCCTGGATGGGGCACATTTGCTTTTAAATGTTTCCTTTTGAGAATCATTTATTCAGGCAAGAGAATTCAAACAGCTTCTGAAGTCTTAAATTGGTGACATTTACACAGAGTTTATTGCCTGGGCTGTAGCTTCCTAGACTCAATCAGGCACAGGCTAACAGCGTTACAGAATCTATGCTGTCTCAACTTGCAGGCATTTAGTAACACGGCTTTTCCACTTCATTAGTTCAGTCCCAACTCATTCCTGTAAGTAAACAGGGGAGAAAGTTTTACCTGACCACAAACATCTTTGCCGAGTGACAGAGACAATCTGCAGCTTTTTTTTTTTTTTTTTTTTTAATTAAAAGAACAAGTTTCCAAAGGAATACAAGAAGATCTGTTTTACTGGTTCTCTCCCCACCCTGGCCCTCCTTTCGAGATGTAGATGCTAAATAACTAACTGAAGTTAGAGAAATCAAAGATGTAGTGAGGAGCGAGGTTGACTTTCAGCCCTGACACAGGCTACGTGGTTGGTTTAAGCTGGCTGTCAAACACCACCACAGAGAGTCACCCACACAAATCAATCTGGCATTACTTCTGTAATAATAATGCCACTCTTTGGATTGCAATGCAGCAGGACCGCACTTACCTGGAGATGCTTTGGTGGGGGGCGATGACCTCAGTTCCTTCTGCTCTCTTTGCACTGAAGTGCCTCTTCTGAGCCGAGAGTGCAGTTTGAGGGGTTCCCTTTGGTTTAGAAAATACTCTGCAGCCAGAGAAATGTGCTGCAGAAATCCTGGTGCTGCTTCTTCCTGGCAAATTTCACTGGAGTTATCCAAGCAAACCCCTCCCAGGGCCCACCCCCTCCAAGCTCAGACACACCAGCTAGGCTGATGGGTGATATCATGGGCTTTTGCTGTAATCCGAGAGCTGTGGCATTCCTTGAGCGCTGCACTGAAATGATTTGCAGCCAAGGAGGTGAACAGGGAACGTGAGCTGCTTTCCAGGAGGCCCCTAAAGAACAGACCATACAGGATCACTTATCGTGTATTATTATTTAAGGTCTATATTGCTGTAGTACCCAGAGACCCCCAATGGGGTTCAGGGTCCCGCTGTGCTGGGTGCTGTACAAACACATAATAAGACATGGTCTTACAGCAAAGCATCCGTTAGAATTACCTCCCTTTCTAGGGCTTCAGTCTTGCAGCATTCCTCCTCCAAGGCTGTTTTTTTGTGTAGGTCTCATCTCACTTTAACCCATTTGGTGTTGTGTTCATCCCTATCTAGCACCTTCAGCTCTGAGCTGGTTTTCACCCTTTTTCTTAGCAAGGATAGTCAAACCTAAGGCACGTACTCACAGGCTCTCTCTCTCCTGGATCTGCATCAGTTACTCCAGAAAGTCTGATGCCCTGCGGATTAGCCAGTTCTCATTAAAGCTGTATTTCCCCTCCATCAAAAAACTGACCCCTGCAGGTACAGAAGCACTACAAAGATTGAATTCAGAGAGTGAGTCAGCCATTGAATCCAAATACACCTGAGATTTGGGGCGGGGAGTGTTAAAATATAAATTTCACCATTTGCTCTCTCTCTCTCTCTAATGGGCCAGGCTAAACCAAGATCCCTGAGCCCTGGAGAGGTTTAAATTCAGATCATCTCATTTGCACAGTTCTCAGTTGTAGCCTTTGAAGAATACCATTGGGTAGAGCTGGTCAAAAAATTGCAATGGAACAGTTTTCCATCAATGCAGTTTCATTGAAATCAAAACATTTTGTGGGAATGCGCTGATTTCATGTAAGATTCTTATGGAGGGAAGTTAAAACATTTTCTGCCGCTAATGTTAAAATGTTTTGTTTCAACTTTGTTTCATTTGTTTTCATTTTGACTTGTATAATAGAACATTTTAATATTTTATATTGTACCCTTTCAACCTCATCTCAAACCAAAACGTTTGGAATTTCCATTCCATGGGAAATTTCACCATTAGGTCTTGAATCGGAACAAAAATTTTGATATATCCGTATATCCCATGGAACAGAAATCCTGTTTTCTGACCAGCTCCGATACTGGGATTTTAAAGGAGCCTAGGGGTGTTTAAGAACCCAAATCCCACTGAAAGTCAATGGGCACTGGGTTACTGACTCCTCAGTCTAAATGGGCATAGGTAAGACTTGCGAAGGGTGACCTTCAGAAAAGGACTAGAAGTCGACAACTAAGGGCCTGAACAAACAACCCATTAAGTCTGTGGGAGTCTTTCCATATACTTCAGTAGCTTTGAAGCAGACCCCAAAGTATTAAAAGACCTGCTGGCAATCCATTCCACCCCCACTCCACATGCACAGCCCCCTGCCAGCCCAGGATTGCTCCCTACAGCACAGTCTCCAGGATTTGGTCCCCTCTGGTTCTATATTGATTTCCAAATTCATTCACTTCTTCTAAAAAGTTAAAATGCTTAACCCAAACCTCTGATTACATTTCCAGCAGTCAGCCTATACATGTGTGAGAATGGACTCTTGCATCAGATTTCTGCTATTTCCCTGCTTCTTGTCAATTAAAGCCCCTTCATTTCTAAAACATCATTTATTTACACCAGATATGGCCATTATTCCTTTCACAGGGAATACCATCACTGGCCTTGTGATCGGGTCAACCAATTGTCTGTTCCTGATCCACATTCAGGAGAAGTATTATTAAACTATCCATTCCGGCTGTTGTTTGGAGCTCAGGTCAACCTGCGAAGCATCATCAGTCTCTGATTAGGTCCCTTATCCTAGAGCAAGCGTCTGAACGTTCTTCAGCGCAATCATAAGCAGAGACAACATATTGCTAATTTCCACCACGAAGCTTTAGTCTGCCAGGGAAATTCTGTTGGAGTGATTTTAATATTAACTGCTGCCTCCTTAAAAACAAAAACTGTGTCAGCTTAGATCTTGATATTTATGCCCATCACTACAAGCAGATTCCTATCCGCAGAAGAGATACAGCATGGATGACAGTAAGGAAGTTTTCCCCATACTGATGGGGCAATGTGCCTCAAACTCACACCAGTAGGGGTAATAGCTGGGTTCGGTCTCTGCGACCCATTCTACCCTTGGCCTGTCCAGTAAGCAACAAGGGAGGCAATTATTTAAATTGGGGACCATCATTCTGTTCTGTGTTGGTACAGGTCTAGCACAATGGGGCCCTGGTCTATGACTGGCTTCTGGGTGCGAATGCAATACACAATGCAACAAACAATAACAGTGCCAGTTACTTAGTTGGTAGTTTTAGGACATGGACCCGACTGGACTGTCAGCATCAATTCATTTCACACCCCGGATACCAGAGCAGCCCTCAGATGGTGATAACTTGGTTATAGCTTGGGCCAGAAAGCCCTGTATTCTCATACAGCTGCACATAATCTAATAAAAAAGTGTTTCATAACACTTCCCCCCCCCCCCCCCCCGATGTGGGTTTCTTGCTCACACTTAAGGCTGATGTTTAAGGAAGTCTGTGGGCTAAGTGCAAAACTGGCTTAGCTGCGGTGAGAAAGAACAGAACCCTAAGGAATGAGCAGCACGAGCCAGCAGTCAGTGACAGACAGACTGTACCAAACTACTACATAATTAGGAAGAATACAACCAGATTCATAATAAACTGCACCAGCCACTGGTGGATGGAGACCTCTCCAAGCTGACCTTGTTCTTCTCAGTGCAATGGACATTTGTCTTCACCTTGGTCAGTACTTTGATCTCATCCACTCCTCTCCCATTCTCTTATTTCTCTTCCCAACTAGTTGCTGCTCTGTCCACCACTAATTCTAAATGCTATTACCATTATACCAAAAAACTTTACTCCTTCACCTGCAATCAAGCAGCAAATGTTGTTATGGCCGCCTTATGCTGTAATCGCATTAGATTTCACCTAAGTAGGGGTGGGCCTGGTTAGCATTTGGATGGGAGACCTCTGATGAACCCCAAGGTTCATGCAGGAAGTGTTTTTCGAATAGTCAGCACTGAACTGATTGCCCGCCAGCATCATACGGGGTTATGTGCTGTGGAAGGGAACATCTTTCATATGTAATTTGCACTTTATTAAAAAAAAAAGCATAACACTTTTCTTTTAAAGTGTCTTCCTTCTTGGTGCAATGCAGAATGTGAGCATGCAATGAGTTAAACCCACACCAACAACGTAACCGAGTTAGAGTTAAACCTATGGCCTGATAGGATAGAGTTAAGAAGAGTTTAAGGAGGAAAGTAAAGCAGCATGAATCAAGGGCATGTCAGCAAGACAGCTATGCTCCCATGGACCCTTGATACTGCCAATTTCCACCTTGATCATTTTCTTCCCTTCAGCACTGGGAACCGGTAGTCAAGAACTGAAAAATAGTGAGAATATAAACGGGCATTTCAGAGTCAGCAGTGACGAGAGTGCCACCTCGTGGTCTAAAGCTCAATGTGGGGGCTCAGCTCACTAAGATGGGACCAGCGAAGCAAAAATGTGTCTCAACACAAGCTCCGAATGACAGGTCTACTTCATGCGGTCAGAAAACTGAAGCTAAATTGGTCAGAGAATGGAATGTGTGAGCGTCTGCTAGCTTAAGCACACAGAAATATGACTGTCCACAACAGGAATGTTTGCAGCATGGCCAAGTACTAAAAGGTCAGGTGAGGATATAGGAGGCAAATGCCATGTAAGCATCCTGCTTATGAAAGTTCTTGCGTTTTATCTAAAAGGAGATGTACAGATCGAGCTCAGTACCGCACCTACGGGCAAAATGCTGAACATGTGCTAACTTGTTGGGTGTTCCTCCTTTAATTTGTGTCTCTGGTTAAGGCCCAAGACGGAGACAACTCACAAACATGAAAGCCACTCTCACAAAATACAATCAATTGCAGGAAAGAAATGCTGTTCAGAATTTGTTTTCATCATAATAGTCGTCACAGAGAGAAGGCTATTTATAGTGACTAAACCAAGGTCCAACAAAACAAATTGGAACACTAGCTTTGCCAGCCCTATGGTTCATCCAAACTTATATCCTTTCCCCCAAAGTGATCCTTACCTGCTGCTTCAGAGAAAGGGGTAAGTTGCTGCCTAATGGAATAACCTGTCCATAGGGGAAGTTTCTCCCTTAGCCCCATCACTTAGCGGTTGGCCTATGTCCTGCAGCACAAGGATGAACATCCCTTATGTGCTTGTATCTAGGGCAACTGTTGCCTAACAGAAGTGGTTAGGTAAGTGAAGGTCAAACAAATGAGAGTGAAAACTTCAGGGTTGCTTTAAAGCGGATGTAGCGGTCTTTTATTTTAATCTACCACCACCAGAAGGTTGATCCACCACAACCCCTGGTAAATTGTTCCAATTGTTAATTACCCTCACTGTTAAAATTTTTTGCCCTATTTCCTGAATTTGTCTAGCTTCAACTTCCAGCCATTGGATCTTGTTATACCTTTGTCTGCTAAATCAAAGAGCTTATTAACCAACTTTTGTTCCCCATGTAGGTACTTATACACTGTGATCAAATCGCCCCTTAATCTTCTCTTTGTTAAACTAAATAGATTGAGCTCCTTGAGTCTATCACTGCAGGGTAGGTTTTCTAATCCTTTAATCATTCTTATAGCTCTTCTCTGACCCCTCTCCAATTTAGCAACATCTTCCTTGAATTGTGGACACCAGAACTGGACACATTATTCCAGCAGTGATTGCACCAGTGCCAAATACAAAGATAAAATAACCTCCCTATTTCTACTCTATAGTCCCGTTTATATATCCAAGGATTGCTTTAGCCTTTTGGTAACAGTGTCACAATGGGAGCTCGTGTTCAGCTGACTGTCCACCTTGACACCCAAGTCTTTTTCAGAGTCACTGTTTCAGAGGATAGAGTCCCCCATCTTGTAAGTATGGCCTGCATTCTTTGTTCCTAGATGCATGACTTGACATTTGGAGATATTCAAACACATCTTGTTTGCTTGCACCCAGTTTACCAAGCGATCCAAATCGCTCTGTATCAGTGACCCGTCCTCTTCATTATTTACCACTCCTCCAATCTATGTGTCATCTGCAAACCTTGGCAGTAACGTTTTTTTGTTTTCTTCCAGGTCATTGATAAAAATGTCAAATAGTGTAGGGCCAAGAACCAATCCATGCAATAGTAGAGCATACACACTTGAAGCCCAGTTTTTAAAGATGGGACAAAGCAACTGCAAACACAAAACACACAACTGAATGCACACCGTTACACAAAAAACTTACCACGTGGACAAGCAAATACCAGATTTGCATCAGCAGTCATGGTGTCTGCTTGCAGAAATTAGGTACACACCATTGGTTCTCTTATCTTTGATAGCCAGTCCCTTGATCATTCCTCTCCAATCTTCAATTCATTCTCAACACCAGGAGGGATGATTTAGTAGTCTAAACCCTGTGCTTTCATTATCTAGACTCCCTGGAGCCACAGGTTCAAATCTCACCTAGGTCGCCTCGGCCTTTCATATTCACAAAGCAGATAAACTGAGCTCTGTGAAGGTTACTTTGTGCACAGATTGCTTGGATGATACCTTAAGAACAGAAGGCGCTACCTGCTCTGTAGGAGCATTAAAGATGCCGTGGCACTTTTCATGAGAGTTGGCCCTTACAGAGAATGCCTATAAAATTTAAATTTGAGAACTATATCCCCGCTTTAGAATTCATAGCATGGTTCAAGAAAACTAGAGACAGGATCTCATTCTCTAATAAAACTGATTTTAAGCTTTTTTTTAATAGAATCCTCTTACATTTTTATTGGTCCTTATTGTTATAAAGGAGGAATTCACCTCTGTGAAGTGAGCCACTAAAAGGTCTATGCACTAAGCAAATCCTATTTAAGACATGGTGGTTTATTTCACCCCAGTGCCAATAAAAAATTCAACCGGACTTTAACAGAAGAGGTAGTGGTGGCTTTGAGCTGATCTCCCTGACCAAATTATCCCTTCCACCCAAAATTGTGCAACGATACCCTCCACCCCAGAAGTGGCTGCATTTAATCAGTGCTGTCTGCAAACAGACAGTGAGGCACTTTGGAATTAAAAACACTACAAAGTAGTATGGGTCTTTTCTACACAAGAAGGGGAATGGTTTTCTAGTGGACTGTTTGTTTTTTCACTACACATAATGCTGAAAACGCTGGAGAGTTCAGATACAACTCTTCCGCCTAGCGAAGAAAAATCCCATAGGATTAAAGTTGTAGCTGCTGTGCAGAGGTTTTAATTAAAGCACAATTCTCATTCTCCAGTTGAGCAACACAAAGAGTAAAACCAAACCCCAATCTAACTAGATAGGGTTGGTTTTATTTCATATATAAAAAAGTAACCACAATTAATTTTAGGGCCTGAATGGCCGAAGACGTCTCATTTGTATTACAGCAGCTCTTAGACGCTCCATTGTGGTAGGCTTTGTACAAATACATAGTAAGCGAAACTTCCCACTCCGAAGAACTGAATCTACACAGATTCTCTCTAGACAGGCAAGACAAAGAGTGGGAGGGGAAACTGAGGCACAAAGAGGCAACGTGACTTGACCAAGGTCACCCAGTAGCTCAGTAGCAAAGCCAGGAGTAGAACCCAAGGTTCCTGACCCACAGTCTAGTGTCCTATCCACCAGACAATGTTGCCTCCTACCCACCCCCTGATCTTAAATCGTCTGACATTGAAAAAGGCAATATACTTGATTAACACTACAGCAAGAACAAAACCTGAATACACATCCCATGGAAAGGCATAATTCTGGGCCTTGCCTAACCCTGGCCACTGATCTATTTCTGTATTGGGGACATCATCTCAGAAAGAACCAATTCGGATCCCAGATTACTAATCTTACATGGGACAGACAGTGCTTCACTCAAATAATGGAGAAGTCAGTTTAGGACAAAGCAGGTTCATAGTTCCTTGCCACAGATGTTAAAGGAAATAAGAGATCAGTTAACACTGATATTTTCCAACTGGAGTCTGAACTTCCTGTTTCTCCAGGTCAAGAAGAACTGAAGCATCAGAGACCAAAAGGCCAGGACTTTTTTTTATACTCTGTCCCTAAGAGCAATTCATAGACCCGTGCCATCTTTGGAGGACTGACTCAGACAGTCAGCTGTTGCAAGCCAATCTTCCCAAGGAATCTCCTAATGAAAAGGTTTAATGCAACATCTTTCCTGCAAACCATTGACATCTGGTTGCTTGTGCCTGAACAATCTTTCAGAAGATAAATAAGGGGTAGGGATAAGTTATGAAAACCAAAGTCTGCTCCCCAAAATGGAAGAACGGTGAGGTTTTGTATGCGGGAGGAGTTTGCTGGAAATTCAGGCTCTGCCATCCAAGGCATAGTAGAGCATCCTCATCGCCTACTGAGGTCACTGAGGACCAAGGACAGGTGGCAGGATTTGACCCTTTGGCTGCACATGTGCATTCAAAAAATCCCACCGATTCCCTGATTGCAGGACTGCACCCTGACCTCTTCGAGGGGGTGGGGGGAGAAACAGCAAGCGAAAGAAAGTCCATCTCACCTTCAACATGGAGAACTTGAAATGGTTTCTGACGTAGGACTGGCATTTCTCAACCAACATCATTCATCTGTAAAACAATAATTTGACAGATTAAGGTCATTAAACGTAACATGAGGTTTAATGCAAAACTTCTGTCTCATCTAATATGGTCTAAAGCTCCCCAGGATCTCCTAGTTTAACTGGAAGCATTTATTTTAGGAATGGAAGAATTTGTTTTGCAAAATCTTGAACCTGCTCCAAAAAAGTGATGATTTCTAGATTTAGGGAAGAAAAAACTTGACATTTTTGAGGTTCTTCTTCAAACTGGCTTTGGTAAAATAAATGTCCTAGGCTGGTGTTGTACTGGAGAGGAAGGATGATCTTATGGTTATGGTACTGCATTCAGGAAATTTAGATTCAACTCCCAGCTCTGCCACAGACTACCTGTGTGCCCTGGGGAAGTCACTGCAGCTCCGTGCCTCAGTTTCCCATCTATAAAATGGGGATAATATTTCCTTTTGCACTGTCTGCCTGTCTTGTCTGTTTAGACCATGAGCTCTTCAGAGCAAGGACTCTCTTACTATGTTTTGTACAGCACCTTACGCAACAGCGGCTCTCATCTCAGTTGAGTTGCCTTGGTGCTACCCTTAATAAAAATTTTGTTTTTTAAAACTGTATTCTTCTTGTGATTTTAAGAGCCTGGAAGAATTACTTCCAAACAACACCCTTTATTGCTTCAGGGCCTCTAGTGGTTAGAGAGAGATTTGTTTTAAAATTAAATTTCCACTGGAAAACAATGGCTAGATTTCAGGGAAATAAAGATTTTTGAAAACCACAAAAGTTCCGCCAAACCCTGAACTTTAATTAAAAAAAGTCTAAGAGTTGCACACAACTCCAAGTGCCATTGGGTCTTCCAACGGCAATATTTGTAATATTCTTCCAGACAGTGAAATTAATCAATTGCAGAAAGCAATCAGCTATAAACTAAAACCCCATGCCATGGGAAATATGGCAATAAACATAATGCAGAGGGCACACAAGCACTAATAATAAAATCAAAACACAATAAAACTGTTGTTATTCTGAAACAGATCTGAAAGCAATAGTTGCAAGGCTCCTAACCTCTTATCACTCCTTGAGTACCTTGGTATGTGTCTGAGCCCAGCTCCCCCCGCCCCCCGCCCGGATTCTTTTGGTATGCTCAGAGCAAGAACAGTCCCATGGGCATTATGAAAACACACTGTACACTGATGAAAACAGGAACTCCTTTGAAAGGCACAGCCTCTGGAGCATCATGGTCTTTAATCAAGGAAATGAGCTCAATGTAGGCATTAAAGGAGACTTTTTATTATAGCGCCTTCCAGGGACAAGGCAACACTGGTGGAAGAGAAATGTTCTTGCTATCACGGATGCCACAGAGGGGCCTACAGGCAGGATACATCTTCAGCAGATGTATTTTTAAAAAACAACATGATATGAAGAGTGCAATGTGGCTATAGAGGAAATGAAAACCAATAATGCCGTATAGTATTGTCAACCTTTAAGGTTAAAAAATAAATAAATCACAAGTTAAGTTTCAAAAAATAATGAAATTAAAATCTTATTATAAGCCAAATATAACACATTTTGGAGGTTGTTGGTTTTTTTCCTGTCTGGTTTTTGAGTCTTTAGGGTCATGTTTTCAAGATTTTCTCTGGAACCACAAAGGCTAGAAGTTTACTGTTTTTTAAATGAAAGCTGAGACTCTCACATGATCGTGTGACTCCAGGACCTGGGGCTTTAGGAAGAACACCTACTCTTGTAAGGCTCACCAGGACTAGCAACACTGCTAGTTGTCAATTGATAGGACCACAATAGGTGTGACACTGTTAATATTCCTTATATATGGGAAATGTACCATCTAGTTAGGGCACAATGCTAGAAGGCACTTAAGACCATCTGTACCCACAGAATCAGACTCCTGGATTGTAAGATCTTCTGGACTGGGCCCTCTAGGTGCTATTATAATATATATTTAAAAAATAATCAGAAACTGGCTTCTGGAAAGTAAGCTTTGATCCATACCGAATGACCCTTCGGCAATTAGGATTATACGACAGAAGACTGGAAAGTCATTTGTTAGCAAATCAGGCAATGGGAGTGCCATGTGTTTTGTTTTTTTTTTTAAATTTGAAGACACTACAATCCCAGTTTTCCTTAGAAATTTAGCACCCCTTCCGTGGAGACCTTATAGTGGTGCAAAGAGACAAATTACCACTAGGTGGAAACAGTTCTCCTTATATCAGTAATATCCTTTTGTATGGGGAGCTCTACATTTCAACACCACACACCAAAAATTAAACGTGGTCTTACACCCACTGGGCCAAATTCAGCAGGGACTTAAACACGGACTAAAGCTGCGTTTGGGGTTTGATTGTCCTACGCCAGCGAGAATCAGAGGTCATTCCACTGTAGGCAATGCGATTACACCAGCATGAGAATTGATGAGGGAGGAGAATCAGGCCCTTTGGGTGTAAATTGGTCAAAAACAGATGCAAGGGGCAAAGGAGTGCAACCTGCACCTCATTTTGCAAACTCGGTGTTTTATGGGAGCAATTTACAGCTGTATCCGGTTACATCAAGGTTAAATTTGAATGCAGGAGCATTGGGGATGATGCAGCATGAACTCAAGTGATGGTGGCAGCTTTTTCTTACACTTCCTGTCAGTTTCTTGCTCTGCCACCACCTTTCTTTGCTCCCCTCAGTGTGTAAGTTGCTAAATTAGTGTGACATCTACAGGAGGCCAACCTGGTGTAAGTTACACCCCCTTGCTACTTACACCCAATGTGTAACTTACAGCACGGCTTATGTCTCTGCTGAATTTGGCTCAGAGACAACAAACAACAGGCTCTATTCTAGGCTGCATGGGTAATGCCATCACCATGGGATGAGCATAAATGTAGGAGTTCTGGGACACACAAATTCTCCCCTCACCCCAGAAAAGAGTTATGGGAACCCGCGTGCTGAGGGATTTGGTGCGGATTCTTTGTGACGAGCACAGATCACACCTAAACTAGGAGAGCCTCTGCTACTTGTGCTCTTATGTAAGAGGCTGAACTTGTAACAACTAGTTCAAGGCCTGGTAAAGGATTGAAAGAGGCTCCTTGCAAACAGCATCAGCAGATTGTAGGGAGCGCGTGCTGATGTGAAAGTGGGCTGAGGGATGCAGGTGGGAAACAAAGGTGTAGGGGAGCATTGTGGGGAGACTGGCTTTTGGACCAGTCCTGCCAGATGGTGAGCATCCTCAAATCCTATTGAAGTTGGGGGGGAAGGGGGGGGGCAGAGGAGAAAGGGGGGCTGAGCAGCCTTAATTTGCATTGAGCTCACCAGGGCTGCCTACACCAGCCTCATCTCCCCCTCCAGTTTCCTACTGGTGCTCACACCAGCTCAGCTCCACTAGTGGGAGCGCTAATGTACGGTTGTGAGAGTTTACCACCATGTCACCTAGACCTGCTCTGAGCAAACTTAGAGGACGCGATGGTAAAAATGCCTGCTGTCCCTTGACACCATGTTTACATTAATAGTCCCACTGGTAGAGCTGTATCAGTGTTAGCAACCGCAGAGAACGCTGGAGAAGAAACGGCTCCTATAGACAAGGCCAGTGAATGGAGCGTGTTCAGTCCCTCATGTGGTCAGGCCCCTAGAAAGGTGGAATTTATTTTCAGTAGGCTCAGATCATCCTCCACTTTGCAGGCGATTCTAGCAGGGAATTGGGGGCCAACAGGTGCAGTCCACCCCAAAGAGCATTCAGAGCTTTCCAGATCCCTGCTAACATCCATCCATCTGCCTGTGATACTAAGATTCTAGACAGTTAGGAGGGAATAGTCTATGTTTGTACAGCACCTAGTACAATGGGGTTATGGCCCACAGCTAGATGCAACAGCAATACAAATAAACACAAAATCCCAACCGTAAGCAAGTGAAGAACAAGAGCAGAGATACCCAAGACCGACATCCTTTTGATCCCTCAACACTAATCAACTCCTTCGTTTCCTCCCCGTCGCCAGTTTGTCTTTTTCACTCAGCATGTATCTTGGCCAACTAGGTGCTGACCAATTCACTACATTGGAACAGCAGCAACAAGCATGGACGTGTCCAAAACTGGATAAAGCATCTTCTCAACATGTGCAAACCCTCTGGGGATCCCAAACCTTGGGATGGTTCTTCCAAGCTGAATGAGGATCACCTGGTCACAGATGCACTCCTTGTTTTGAGAAGACCATGTGTACATTCGGGGTTCAGGGAATAAACAAAAAAGGGAGCCAAAGCACTTTATAGGATGCAAATTGTTTAAAAAGTTCTACGTATGGTACTTATCTGGCCTCTGTCACCCTAGTATGTGAGCATCGCACAAGCTGTGATGTATTTATACGGACAAGACCCCAGTGGGATAGGGCAGTGCTACTATCCCCATTTTACAGATGTGGAATTGAGGCACAAAGAGGCTAATTGACTTGCCCAAGGTTACACAAGAAATCTGCGGTGGGCGAGTGCAATGAACCTGGGTCTCCAAAATCCTCGGGTATTGCCCTAACAACTGGACCATCTTTCCTTTCAAGCCTGTCACTCGGTTCACTAGACTTTGTGGGTGCTGAGCATTTTGGATTCGGGTCCAGATATTCAGAAGATTTTTAGCTCACATTTAAGCACTTAAATAAGCGGACACATTTTCAAAAGGGCTCAGCACCTCGAGTGCAGGGCTCTTCTGAAAATCTGGTCACAGGCATCACAGGGGGAGCGGCTGAGCTGGGTGTAACCGATCGTCACTCTTTCAGGTAATGGAAAGTGTGTCAACACGACTGCGGCCGATGGCTAAATATTCCATTTCTCTTTGCAACAGCCAAAGAACAGGGAGATAGAATGACACTGAACTGCCCTGGTTTCACCACATCTGCAGTAAGTATCGAAATGAGGTTGAAGATGATTCACTTTTAACATGTCAGTAATTGTCAATTTCTCCCTCCACTCCAAGAAGAGTATTAACAGCGGAACTTTTTGTTTCACTTATTGGTTGACTTATTTTTAATGGAAAGAAAATGGTGGGTTTGGGGGGCTAATTTGGGATGCCCTAAAGGGGCCTGATTTGTAGAGAAGTGCCCTGAAAATCAAGGCCTTCAAGGCACCTTACCCTGGTCACCTAAAACTCAGGACACCCCAAATCATAAGTCACTTTTGAAAAGTTAAGCCAATATCCCTTCCCTCAGCAATTTACAGATGCCACCAGGGGCTGGGGTGGGGAATGTTTGGCACTGACTGGGACAACTATGTGGGAAAGCATCTGTTGCTCTCCAAATTGAGGGAGGGGAATCAGAAAAACAAAGCTCTCAAGAACAGGGCCAGAATACCGCTGTGCACCCAAGACTGTTCCCGGGTGGGAGGAATATAGCAAGTCACTGCTGGGTACACTCCAGCCTTTACTGAGCTTCATGCATTATTTACTAGCAACAATGGTAGGAACAATGAAGCAAGAAGGAACAGGGTGCCCCAGATCAAGTTTATCTTCAAGCTGGTTAAAGCTATTGACCGTCTCCTTCACTAAGTGCTGGAGAGACCTGCATAGTTAGGAAGGCTCTTTTGTTTCCACGTTCTGAAAACCCCAACCCTTCAATCTGGGTAAAATGAATGGTGTTGTTTTAAAAGCTGAATGTTTCCCTGCTCCCCAGGTATGTTTCAAATGGGATACACTTTTGTCTTCCACCCACTTCGTCCATTAAGGAGACATTTAAGAAAACGGCTGCACCATTCTGCATCTTTTGTTTGCTTTGCACATGTTTCTCCAACACAGCAGCAAAAAGAAGAGATGAGTGATGCATTTAAGTGGCCATGAAGCTAAAGGCTTAGGTGTCACTCACCTGCCCAGCCAGGTCACCGGCAAAGGTCAAAGAGCAATGCCCTAGCCTCTTCTTGGTGTTCTTCCCACATGACTTACCAACCTTAATGGGCCTGGGGAAAGGAACGGGTGAATGGGGGAGGTAGGAAAAAGAAAGCAAACCTTGTTACCGCATAAACACACACAAACAGATCAACACTGCCTTTGTCCCCACACGGTCTGATCACAGGGTTAGGACTAAAGTGAAAACTGACATAGCTAAGTCTCTTAAAGGTGTTGCATTTCACTCAGGTATTGTTGCTCAGGGCTAGTCTCTAGGTAGCAATACAGATTTTTCAGGGGGTTGGGGGGAAGGGAGAGATTAGCATGGTTTTCCTTTTTCGTTTGATTGCCTGACCTTTTAAATCTACACAAATCCACAATCTGCAAAAACACATTGCTTTTGTCCTTCTCTCGGATTGGGTCACAACAACTACTTACAATAGAAAAGAGACCTAGTAAAGGATGATGATCCAGTTTATACTGATACAAGTATTATATCCGGATCACATGGCCAGATTTTCAAAGCCGCTCAGGGCTGGATTTGCCAGCACTCAGCTCCCCATTTAGGCCCTTGAATAAGAGCCAGAGTTGCAAGAGTGCTCAGGACTCAGCTGCTCCCATTGAGATTTACAGCCAGATTTTCAAACTGGCTCAAGAACCCCCAGCTCTTTTGTAAACCCGGTCACGTATTTTGGGGCTTAGCTGAGCTGTTCTGCAGTTCTGACCCCCATTGGGGGTGATGATGAGCAGTTTTGGCAATCTGGGCCCACGTCCCAAAATCTTTTGGGGGAGGTCATTTATAAGAGTTGAAGAAAGCCACCCATCTGCCGTCTACCCTGTACAAAGAACATGCAATGAGTTCATATGAAGTGATTAGAAAGAAGGACTTGTGGGACTGGCTTGTGCTAAACGGGATGCTGCTAAAATTACAGAAAAGATACAAAAAGAACGGTCTCACCAATTTCACACTCACATTTACAAATATTAAAAGGGGAATGAATGCATTTTAGGGAGCTCGCCCAGTACATGCTAAAACTGCAAAGAAAAATTGTGGCCCTAGCAAGATCCTCACTGACCATTCCCTTTTAGTCACCTTGCTTTTTAACTCGGCATCCATTTCTTCATCCTTGCACAGTCAGAACTGCAGGAGACTCAGAGGTACAAAGACGCACCAGCACCGATCCAGTTGAAGGACTGAGGCCGTTGCATGGGTTTTGGCTGTTCAGGCCAGTCCTGCAGTGCAGCTCCATACGGACATCCCACTGTGCTGCAGAGACACCCTGGGTTTCTAGGGGCCACAACTGGAGAACTCACTTTGGGATTGAATCCTTAGGAATTGTTTACATGGGGAAATTTACTAGAATAGTTTTTCTGCAACAGCTCCCCACCAGGATGTTCTTCTTTTGGAACTCGACACATGGAGTTATTCCAGAATAGCTCTTGCGCTTTAGATTCACACCCTGCCTTATTCTGGAACCATTTCCCCATGTAGATAGGCCCTTAGATTGTCTGGTCTTTGGAAGTAGGGACTGTATGAGTGGCACCCACCCCGCACACTAAACAAACAAATATCCTCACGTGTCCCCACAGGACTGGGCATGGACTCCAAGCTGTTCATTTTTAAAAGTCCCCAAAGAACTAAGCTTGCTCGTGTCAGCGTCCCAGCTCCACGCCTCGCAAGAGCAACATAAGCCAGAGGCCTCAAACCCATGTATAGTTCTCTTTCCAAATACACAAGCTGAAGTAGATACTTAAGGTTTTTACTGCTGAGCCTAGGAAACTGCTGGATTCCCTTCCCTCTGCCCCTGCTCGCTCATCATTCCTCATGGAAAAGCACATGCACAACTTCTGTTTCTAGGCTGCTGTAAATCAAATATGTTTGATAGTGGGCTCTACATTTTCTTCTGCACTGTGCACCTCACTGCAAAAAAAAACAAAAAAACAAAAAACAAAACACAAAACCATTAGCTACCCTGTACACAGCATTACACTGGTGTTCCACTGGATGTTCCCCAAGCAAATTCTAGTACGCAGTATCAGCACAGAGCAGATCTGATAGCTCCACAGGGGAAAAAAAAAAAAAAAAAAAAAAAAAAAAGCAACAACTGAAGTTTCCCTCACCAGGACTCCTTCCTAAAGGGCTTATTCTTGAGATGTGGAGTATTTCAAACAACATAGCAAAAAGATCTTGAGGGGTGTACACAACCTCTTGTGGGTCCTCAACATGAGGCTCTTCTCAAGCAGTCCTTCTCCTTACTAAAACTGCTGTTCTCTATAGGCAATTTGAGAACTGATTGGACCTTCAGCCCCAGCCCTGCTTCTTCACTGTATCTTGGGCAGCTGTGTGAGGTCTGTGCAAAGGGGTGAACTCCCTGCTGCTGCTAAGAAGCAGACCTTTTGTTGCACACAAAACAACTGTTGCATGCAGTTCAATATACTCCTGGTTCTTTTCTAGTCGCCTGCTCCAAAATGTATCACCGTGAATGACTGTGGATGTATTGCTAAGCTTTCTGATTTAAAGAACTATATTCCCTCACCCCCCAGTTCTTGTAGGTATCACTAGATTTTATCAATGAAGCAATAGGGATTTTTTTAAACCAGAATGTAGGAAAGGCCTGCCCAAGAGAACAGGAGTCTAGGAGCAATTTGAGGAATCTATAGTTTACTGACCCTTGAAATACACACACACCCCCGTTTATGGACAGGTGAGTAGCTAAGAAGATTTATTTTAGCCTGGCAGGATTCCTGAATCAGGTAGGATGCCTGGTCTGGTTTTCAAAGGTGCCAAGCACGTCCATTTCCCCTGGAGTTCAACACAATTTGTAGCAGCTCAGTGCTTGCTCATCTTAATCAAGCCTCAACAGCTGAATTCAGGGAGCTCTTGGATGCAAAATAAGCTCTTAAGCACAATACAATTTACATTAATGAGGAAGTGTGTCTAAGATTTTAGCCCAGAGGCCTGATTGATCTTAAGTGTTTTGCCACCTGCTGTTTAAATTTTCAATTAACCCCAGCTCAGCAGCTTTTATTGAAACGGATCCTTTCAGGGGCTGTGCTTCCATTGTGGGGGTAAGGAACAAATCATTTGCTAGGTCATCCTTACTTTCTTTTCCCCACAAGATCCAGGAGACCCGAACCACTGGCATCTCAGAGTCACTACACCGCTGGCACCTTTGGGGACAAGACTCAAGGGGAGAGAGGCAGGTCCACCCATTTTGGGTGCCAGACAACTGACTCACCCGCACCACCTGAAATTCCCTTGATTTATTTTTTTTTTTAAATTACTGCCACTGGCTTTCATCTTTCTGATCTCTGGTTTTAGCCTTTGCCTTCCCCCTTCCTTTACTTTCCTATACCCATTCCCTACCCTTCACTCATTTTCATCTCCCTGTTCCTCCCACCTTCCCTATTCATCCCATCAGTGGCACACAACACCCCTAGCTCCCTAGCAGTTTTTGAAAATGACCTGGAACCATCAAATTTAACATGTTGCTTTCCTATGTAACCCTATGAGCTATTCACCATTTCCTTTATCCTACCCCCATCTGTCCCTCTAAGGTTCATTATCTGCAACTGGGGTAACTTGTCCATACGGCACCCAGAACAATACAGGCCTGATCCCCCACTGGGGCCTGTGGGCATTACCATAACACCAATCAAGATGCTAAAATAGCACAACCAATCCTTGTCACAGCTTGAACTACTGAATCACACTTTTGAAGCAGAGACACAACACATTCTAGTGCAGGGGTTCTCAACCGCTCTTTTTGGAACCCCCCCCTCCCCGCCCGGCATGCTATAAAAATTCCACAGCCCCCCCCCCCCCCAACAACTGTTTTTCTGCATATAAAAGCCAGGGCCAAGGTTAGGGGGTAGCAAGCAAGGCAGTTGCTCGGGGCCCCACGCCACAGGGGGCCCTGTGAAGCTAAGTTACTCGAGCGTTGGCTTCAGCCTCAAGTGGCAGAGCTTGGAGCCCCAAGCTTCAGCCCCAGGCAGTGGGGCTTCAGCTTTCTCCCTGGGGCCCCAGCAAGTTGAATGCCAGCCCTGCTGGTTGGAACCTCTGAAACCTGCTCGTGCCCCCCCACCCCCCAGGGGGCCCCAGACCCCTGATTGAGAACCACTGTTCTAGTGCAGTCAACAAACTCATGTTCCATTCCCTGCTTCCCTGATGAGGAATTGTGGGACCTTGGCAAAAGCTATTTATGGGTTATTTTCAAAGCGTATGGAGCTTTAGGGCACCATCCGTCTTTGAAGCGTGTGTGTAAAAAGCATTTAGCGGAACAGGACCTCAATCCTGAGGAGAATTATCTGTAAAAGTAAGTGTTGGGGATAAAAACCAGATGGTTAAATCCTCACAGAGAAGAGCACTATTTAAGGGGAAACATACTTAGGCCCTGAACTCTCCCTTCCGACTTTTTGTTGTTTTTAGAAGTGAAAGTCACCCCTTGAGTTTTATATTTTTGCATACTGAGTTTGAGACACTCCATATCTTCCAGTAAATGATCCTTGGCATCCCCCATGCCAGTCAGACTCTGCATGAGCACCGTGCAAACTTCCTCCCCACTTCACCACTAACCTCAACCCACATCCGGAGGGGAGCCCTTTACCTAAGCATACTTTTGTGCTCACTCAGTTCTCAGCAGGAAGTACAAGCGCTGCCATAATCATTCGGGTAATCGTCCTGATAACGATTATCAGGTCAATGAGTGCATCAGAAAAATACCACCAATTAAAGCACATTTATCCTTCAGATGGTGAAATGCCGTTTTATGTCATGTGCTACTCCATTTTTTTAAAGCTATTTGTTCTTACTCATCACAGTTTCAGTTTAAGCCTTCATTACAATTCCATTTCAAAGTGGCAATCATCCATCCAACTAGGATGGTAGCTTTTAACTAAACCTTCCCAGCAATCAAAATAAAGCTATGCCTGCACGATCATGGCTACAACATAACCATCTACAACAGACATTGGTATAACTAGACTTGCACTGTAAAGCATGGATTTTTAAAGTCAAATCAAGGTCAGCCCTGACAAGTCTAACACAAAACCCCAGGAACAGAATGGCTAAGCTTTCTTAATCTGTGCTTGGGCCTGTCTCAGGCAGGAATTTGAGAGGAATTACAAACCATGAGTCAAATTCATAGATTAAGGACAGAAGAGACCATTACAATCATCTAGTCTGATCACCTCCAAACACAGGCCCATCAAGCCCGTATCTTGTGGTTGAGCAACAGTACATCTTTTAGAAAGACAGGCAACTTCTGCCTCTTTGTGTGTACTTGAATTACCTGGAACCCTCCTACACCCTGATGCTATACAGCAGGAGGCTTAATTTAGCCTAAGAGGAATAAACAGGATGGTCATCAAGCCAAGATCTGGGCTAGGACTCAGGAGATATGAATTCTAGTCTCTGCTCCAGACTTCCTTTCCGCCCACAGATAAATTATTAGTCTCAGTGTTTCAGATTGCCATCTGTGAAATGGGGATAATTCCTCCTTGCCTCACAGGGGGTTGTGATAATAAAATTATTAATAAATATGAAGTGCTCAGTCAGATACCATGTCAGTGCTATGTAGATTATCTATAATATACAAAAAGGCACACAATTCCTTGAGCTGGAGATAGGGGGAAAGTTTGTTTTTGTGAATTTAAGTGCCAGAGGGATTTTTGCATGAGGATTTAGCCTAACTTCTCCTTAAATCATTCCCCCAGCTCCTTTCAACTCCTTGGAAGTTGTACAGCTAAAAATCTGTGTTTAAGTCTGGAAACAAGGGTTACAATGCTACTGACAAGCTGGGTTTTTTACATTTAAAGAAAACCTGTTACTGAAATTGTATTAGCTTTAGAAGGTAAAATCTCCTCAACACCACTTACAGTGACTGGTTCTAAAACTGGAGTCCCAATTCTGGAAGTGTTCACTCATGCAAGTAGTCCCACTGGAGAAAGCATAACTACACTTGTAAAAGTTTACAGGATTGGGCCCATAATATACAGAAACAGCCAGTCCCCCACTCATTGCAACCATTAATCAATTCCTTTTCCAAAGAAGTAGCGTGCTTTAGGTCAGCATACACTATTTTGAAAATTTAGCAGAGCTACTTATTCAGATTGCATCAGGTCAGCGTGGTCTTTGGGAGGCCCTATGCTGTAGATCTGATCTATGTTCTTAAAACTGATTGAAACATTATGCTTACTACGCCTGCCAAGCTGCTGCTTTTCTGGAGTAACCAGGGTTTTAAATGCAGCACACACAGTAGCAGTTAGCTACATAGTGATGTCCTAGTCAGACCTGCAGTGTAAAATACTTTGCACCTCTGTAACTCTAACATACGGGGAGCTTCAAGAGCTCTACTGACATTAATTATGCCTCACAACAGGCCTCTGAGGAAAGATATTTGATATACTTGGAAATTTTTATCATACAGCAAGCTGTGTTTACAAGATTGTATCATGGCCATTGTTCAGGCACAAGACAGATCCATCCCCAATATTTTTTCCTGCTCACTGATTGGGGAATCTCATCATCCACCAATGAAGTGCAGCAACTTCTGGGATGGAGCTTAACCCCCTCGAACACCACATACGATCACGCTACAACAGTTCAAAACAGGAAGTGAAAACATACGAACCACTCTTAGTTTAAAAAAAAAAAAAAAAAAAAATGGACAAAAAAGTTAGCTCTTCAAAAATTGAGGGGGGTGGAAAGATTCCAATACTGAGCCTTGCATCAAGTTTCATAACACATTTATACTCACCATGGCAGGTGATTTATAACGGGCATGTTAGAAGCGACAGCAGGCACTGTTTTATATAAGATAATAAAGTTTCCATCAACCAGAGGTTCATATAAATGCCACTTTTAATCATGAACAAGTTTGCTTTCAAGTAAAACTAATATTGTTTTAAATAAAATATAAATTAACAGGTAAGAAGTTATACTAGGAAAGAACAAAAATAAAGACAATGTGCACATGTGTCTGCTCCACTAGGACTAACTAAGTCTGTGCATTTTCCAGTCCTTTCAAGCTTATGAGAATTTCACGGAGATCTCTGGACCATCATGAAACACTGTCAAATGAAGGATTAAAAAGAAATCACTTTTGCCACCATAAAACTATGCTTCTGAGACATCAAGGTGAAACCTAGAATGACGAAACGAAGCAATGATTTTAGTTGTGTTTTGCATAAACACAGCAGTAGCCACAATAGATGTTTCTCTTCCGTTGCAGTACTTCAACACTTAAGATATCAGCTGTTCACATTTTAACAGGTCCGTTTGGGTTTTTTTAGAAGCAGTAACACACTTCCTTTTTCTTGATTTAGGAGGCTGAGAGTTCAGAAGTTGAGTGATATCAACCATGGACTTGAACAAAAATATGCATAGCTATATCCACTCATCCTAGCTAGTAGGTGATATTTCACAATTTTACTGAAGGAAGAGAAATCAATCATTCTGTTACCATAAGCTGCCGCCATTTATTCATTTACTGGCATCAAATCTTGACTTCCCCTCCCCTTTAACCTGAAAGTGCATTTTTTTTAAATTAATTTTAAAAACCATTTTTGGCAGATATTCTCCAGTCCACTCGGCGTAGTCTGACCTCGATTTCCCATAATCTAAGTTGTTTCCAAAGCTCTTGCTGAGTTCAATACTACTGGGAGATGTTTCCTCATATGATTTTTTGGGGGGTGGGAGGGGAGGACAGACGAAAAAAAGGAGAAACCCTGAGGTAAAAAAAATGGCTTGTAATTTAAAAAAAGTCTAATAAGGAGGCTCTTTAGCCTAGTGTTTCATAAGGCTCCTGGAATCTTCTGTGGTGGGAGGCCTTCCTCAATCCAGAGGGAAGCGGATGAGCCATTGCGCAGCATTCTCCGGTGAATCCGTCTCAGCCTCAGCAGATACAGCACAATGGACAGCAGCACAATCAGAAAACAGACGAAGAACAAGTAGTGATTGTAAACAAAGGAGAAGCCCCTCCAGTGGGAGTGATTTCCTCTGAAGTTCTCTTGCTGGATGTCTCTGAGAAACAAAGGGGGAAACACATACAAAACAGGAAACAGGACTTCAATCCTTCAGCAAGGCAAAAAAATTGCCTTTTGATCATCTTACCACAAAAACTGAAAGCACGTACACTAAACACGTCACAGCAAACATTACTGTAGTTGGGCTATCTGAAGACACGAGGTATCTGGCTGACTTGCTGGCGTTTGTTTTTATCTGCAGAGATTTTTACTAGACATGCTCTGGTTTAAAATAAGCACCCAGGCCCTACGTACAAGTGTTTTGTATTCTAAACTTGAAGCAATGTTTCCTCTGCTCCTGTTCGCCACCTGCTTTCATATCAAGCCACCCCACCATCCACGCCTTGCACCTAACCATTTGCAAAAACAAGCAGTACCTTAAAGGTAAAAATCGTGTTCGGTAAAGGATGGCTCCCAATGTCCATTGCACTTCCTTATCATAAACCTGCAGAGCAGTTTTTAAATTGCTGTAGTTGATGGGAAAAGAGAAACCACTGTGGAACACTTCATACATCCAGGCAGACTTAAAACACTGATACCTACAGAACAAGCAGAATAAAGGCTGGTTATGTAATCTGATTTTTCATTTTTTATACTACTTATACAGTGCCATCAGGTCACACGGCACTTAGAAATACAAGATTCAGATCCCTGCTCTGAGGGGTTTATAATCCACAGTAAAGACAAGACAGCCCCAGGCCCAATGGTCTTGCACATTAAGACAGGGACAGAGAAGGCCTAACGTATATATAGGTGACAGAGGGTTAACCGAGCTCTTATTATTTAAGCCCACTCTTCTCCTCCGATCCAATACTGATGTGGGTTAGCTGTTTTGGGCCTCACTGGAACTGGGGGTTTGGCTCCTCTCCCCCCCGCCCTTTTATGAAGGGATGGCATCAAGCACAACAAGACTGGAAAGCAACACGGAAGCCTCGATTCCTAGTCACCTGATCCAATCACACTGCAAGATAACACCTGTCCTGCCAATCAGTGACATACCGAGATATCTCAGATTCCATTAAAAGTTTTATAAGCCACAATAAAAATGCATTGCAAGGTTGTTCCCTATACTCCAAGAGTTGCATTACTGTATTGCTAAAGAGTAACACTGTTTTATGATCAATCTTTCTTATAGCGGATGCAATTCTTCACTCAACCTGATCACAACGGGTCCCTTCTGGCCTGGGAATCTATAAAACTCACATTCAGATTTCCAATGCCTTTTTAAAATGAGACCCACCTTCTCCAATATCCTGGGACTGACACAGCTACACCTACGCCACATATAACAATGTTTTAAAATAAGTCATTTGGGCAGGATACTTCTTTTCTGGCAACTCTGCATGAATGATTTCTGCTGTACAAACATGAATACTCACTTCAATCTATGAAGATCAGCATGTGATGCATATAGACCATGGTCAAAACGTTCCTGCAGGACAGACCACTTAGTGGCACAATAATCCTTAACAAAAACAAAAAAAAAAGGGTTCTGTTTACATATTAAATTAAGCAAAATATGCTATGCCAATGGAAAAGCATCTTTATAAACAATGAAATGTAATTAAAAAATAAAAGTCAAGGGAAGGCTGGCAAAAAGTTAGTGGGTCACAGTTGGTTTGTGTTCTGGTCCCTTTTTATATGATTTTAAGCACATATGCTGCGTGACAGATAAAAACTAAAGAGACCGTAGTTACATTTTTAAAGTGTAAGAGTTCGGCCTGAGTTTTCTACAGTTCCTCTGGAGTTCAGCTCTCAAATCCCGGGATGGATCTTGCTCACCCTATAATCCCTCTACTATTATATAGTAGTGAATCGTTCTCATGACAAAACCCAGATGAGGCCAGACAACGAGCTACTGTCAGTTATATATGTAAAAGGAGTTTGGATTCCAAAGGAAAAGTTTCATTGCCCCAGTTTCAGAAGTGGATGCTGTTTTGGATTACTGGGAGGATTAAATCTCAAGAATGCTTTACCTTTGCAGCTTTAATAAATTTAGCAGCATTGTAGTCTCCCCCCATACGCAATACATCTTCGGTACAGTAGAAGAACTCAGAGAAGCCATAAAACTCGCTGTTCTGGAAGTGCACTGCAGGCTGATAGATACCATTTAAAGATGTCTGGGTTTCATTGGTTTTATTCATGAGAGGCTGAATAATTTCACGACACAAATTAAAATCTCCAGTCCCTCGCATATACAGTGTCTGTCCATTCTGTTGGATTTCATCCTCAACCTCTAGAGGCAGGCAAGGGTCCAGGTAGGGAGACTCAGAAGTCGTACCAATCTGTTTACCCAGAAGTCTGTCACAAGATTAAGCACAGTTGAAACAATCATAGGTACAGTATGCTCAAAATCCTATTTTGGACAAAATTACATCATCAAAACAGACAGAATGAAGACCAAGTCATTCTGCCTTGAGCAAGTTTTGGTACCTACTTTTACATTCAGAGATCATCATACAGAGTAGATTAAGTCAGGCACACTACACTAAATCTACCAGAGTTACAAACCATTGGCCTGGAGACAGAGAGAACAAAAATCCAAGCAGCTGTAGATTTTTTGTATGATGTTAAGATTTTACACTAACTCCATGATATGCATCTAAAAAATGTCATGGTGCAGAGCAGACTTTATTCAGAATGCTGAAGCTAACAGAAATAACAGCTGCATCGCTACTTCAGTTACAGCTTGGCTAACAGATACAAAAGTATTTAATTAGCATAATTAAAGAATCATTTAATAAAAACAGTAACTGGAAGTTGGTACAAAAAATGTATAGGTGCCGCTAAAATGGCTTCTAAGGCCCAGTGCCCTGCATTTTGGATCAAGGAAGTGTCAACAGCAAGGTGCTGTGCTGTAACTCCCCCCTGTGGACACTGCACACAAACTAAAATAAGCAAAGTTAATAACTTAGTGCAACTTGATAACTTAATTGGTTAACAACACAGTAAAAGCATCCTGATTGGTTAATAATTAAATCACACAGTGTTTTACTATCATGTGCTGCAAAGAGCCCCAGGAGACACAGTAAAGAGTTACTTGTGGCTCGCAAGCTCCAGTCTGAGTATTACTGCTCCAGATTGATGCAGTGAGGGATCTGGAGGAGATTTCTGTTTTGAGGGTGAGTCAGACAATTTTCACCCAGCCCCAAAAAAGAAAACAATTATTCTATTTATCCAGTCAGACATTTGTCACATGCAGTTAACTATACAGACAGAACAGACTGCTTGGCTCAGTGAAGTACACCTCTACCCCGATAGAACGTGATCCGATAGAACACGAATTCGGATATAACGCGGTAAAGCAGTGCTCCGAGACGCAGGGCTACGGAGGCTATGCTCGAGGCCAAAGCAAGTTCGATATAATGCGGTTTCACCTATAACACACTAAGATTTTTTGGCTCCCGAGGACAGCATTATATCGAGGTAGAGGTGTAAGAGCACCTCACGTGCTAATTCAAATGCTCCCAGGCCCTCCTGTGGCTGAAGGAATAATTCCTCCACCAGCAATTTCAATGGTAATTTACAGCACTTCTATAAAAACTGACTGTTTCCTAGAATAGAGCTTCAAAATAATTTGCTAGAATGGCAGGTCTTTGGATCATGGAAGCAGGCTTAGGTGGTTCTCCCAGTCCATGCTTTCTTCCCTGGAGCTGGACAATTCCACAGCACTGACAGTAAAGCCATGCGGTAGCATTAAAGCACCTGAGTCTTGCTGAGTTAGCCATTCTCTGAACATCATACATTTGCTTGGGTTTTCAGGACAGTTTAAGCATTTATAATATGCAATCAGGCACACAGCAAATTACCTGTTTCTAAACATTGTGTTGGTAAATATACTGTCCTCGTATCTCTGCCGTGCTGCATTCCCACCAAAACCAAGGAACGTCGCTACGTACACTCTGTACACGTGCTCGGTCTGATGAGCATCACAGCCCAAATTGAACTCTGCAAGTAAGTTTTTGGCTACTTCCTCCTGCAGGCGCCCAAGTGACAGGAGATTAGAGACTTTTGCAATACAAAGCAAAGCTAGTCATTACAAGCCTGTGAACACCAGAGTGCTACAGGCACTGAAGTGTCATTTCAGATCCGGTTCTCACAGCTTCTCAGAGACTCTACATTCAGCCACTCTCTCTCAGATGTGTCCCAATATTGCTTGTCAAAATTTCTGAAGCCCTTCAGAGAAAACACCAGTTCCAAAGACACTTCGGGATGGTCTCCACTACAGGGAGATCGACACTGCGGCAATCTATGTGGCAGGGATCGATTTAGCAGACCTAGTAGCTAAATCAATGGCAGAGCGCTCTCTGGTCAACTTCAGCTCTCCGAGAAGAGTAAGGGAAGTCGACCAGAGAGCATCTCCTGTTGACTCAATGCAGTGAAGACACCGTGATAAGTCTTTAAGTGCTTTGTCAGAGACTTGTAATAAAATACGGAGCCCAGATGGTATGTATTTCAAAGATAAAGATGATCCCCCATTAACAATGGTATTGAATTCCAAGTTTTTAAAGAAGTCTATCAGATTTCCACTCCAGTATCCTCTTCCTACATATGGGCATATCCCATAGATGTGTGTAGGGAGAGGGGGAAGAATACTGCAGATCTTCTGAGTTAAGAGGAGAATTCTGCCCTCTGTCTGAAGAGGCAGTGCTTGCTAATACAATTGTTCAGACGAGGAAAAATGCAATTTCACAGACTGCTTAAATAAAAATGGTTTAGTTTTAACAATGTATTGTGAGTCAAAGCCTGTGGTTCTTGTACAGTCTCTCCTCGGGCAAAATTTCCCAGAAAGTCAATGGGAGTTTGCCTTATTCAAGACTTCAGGATTTGCCCTAAAAAATCAATACATACTTTTGAGATTAAAATAAGTCACATGGTTCCATTTGAAATTTAGAAACAAGTTAGTTCTCATCTTTTCCACAGCACATATGCTGTGTAGTGCACATAACACGTTTTGTTTAATACAGTGACCTGTTACTTTGATCAATTTCCCATGTTTTAGCTTATCAAGGGAAATTACATGACAAATAAATACAGCTCCCTTCTCATGCAGGAACTACACAACTTTTAGCATGAAAACTCTTAAGTACAAGTCTGCTTAGAAAAATCCAATTAAAAAATTAAATACTTGTACAAATGAACATGCTTTATCAACTTATTTTTTTCAAATGAACAACACACAAATGAATTGCTTAGCTGATGAGGGACTCGTGGTCACGTCTCCTCTTGCCTGGTTTTGAGATGTGATGTAATGAAACAAAAACCAATGGATATGGGTTAAAAACAGGGGGGGGGGGAAAGAAAATTGTACAGATAATAACCTGCTGTGAAGAGGCAAAGCTTACAGTTTTAGGGACTTCATATGCTATCTGGGTCGACACACCACCCATGTCGAGAATACCCACTGTCCTCTTACGAATGATGGCTTCCTTGTTCTCACTGGTAGGGATATGCACCTCCACTACTGCATCATCCTCTGGAACACAAAATGGATAGCTGGCACTATTGAGAATTACGTTTGGGATGGGATCTTAAGCAGTACAAAAAGAAAGAGCACCTTCCATTGAACTGCTGTGTTGTTAATGACAAATTTTAATATTGAACATGAATCACTAGACTAGTCATGTGAAATTTAGATATCGCTCTTTGAACAGTGCGTGACTGGTGGGCTCCAGTACGCACATTGGGCCTATTTGAAGATACTCATTAAAAAATAATTATCCGGCACTTCACCCCCCGTGTGTAGACAGGAAGTTCCTTCTAAAATATAATGAATATACTTGCCATCATCAATATGTTCAAATCGTCCCAAAACAAAATTGATGCCAATCCACGCATATACTCCTAGAAGCATTTAACAACAACAACAACAAAAAACAAAAAAAAGGGAAAAAAAAGGCAAATTTGTAAGAATTTTACGCCATCTGGTAGCTTTTTAAAGAGCTATTACAGTTTAGTCTCCCTCAGTTATCTTTATGTTCATTTGTTAACACATTGTACGTCAACTGTGTTAGATGCAGAAACATTTATTTTTATAAGCATTCCTTCAAAATTTAACAGTTTTTGTCACCTAAAATATTCAAACAATTCTCAAAATTCTAGTTCATTAGCTTAATCATTCAGTAGTTCAGTCATTCTTTAAGGCAAGTTTTTAAGTAAAAAATTCAGAATAAAATGGGAAGATCTTGTCATCTATAAGTAAGGCTACGTTTTAGTCATGGGTATTTTTAGTAAAAGTCACAGACAGGTCATGGGCAGTAACCAAAAATTCATCGCCTGTGACCTCTCCATAACTTTTACTATATACCCCTGACAAACGGGGCGGGGGGAGCAGCTCAGGACAGCCTGGGGGGGCACCATGGGTGCCAGCGGTGCTGTGAGTGCTCGGGGGGGGGGGGGGGGGGGTGCGCAGGTGCTGCTGGGAACCGCAGCCAATGGGAGCTGTGGGGGCGGTGCCTGCCGGAAGAGGCAGCACATACAGCTAGGAGCTGAGGGAGGGGAGTTCCTGTAGCCCTTCCGGGGAGCCTGCCCTAGGTAAGCACCGCCTGGCACCCCAATCCCCAGCTCTGAGCCCCCCCACACCCAAACTCCTGCTGCTGGGGGATGAGACTGCCCCAGCAGCAGCTGGTGCGACTGGCTCAAGCGGCCCCTGGGCCAGACACCCCAGCAGCTGCTGCAAAAGTCACGAAAAGTCAAGGAATCTGTGAAAATCACGGAGCCTTATCTATAAGCCAGTTATAGCTAACTATTCTTCCTCTACAGTGAGCTTATGTGTTTCTAAAAAGAGTACTTTTTTCATGCACTCATAGAAATAAAGGACTGGAAGGGATTTTGTGAGGTCATCTAGTACAGCCCCCTGCACTGAGGCAAGACTAAGAAAACCTAGATCATCCCTGACAAGTGTTTGTCCTGCCTGTTCTTAAAAATCTCCAGTGATGGGGATTCCACAACCTTCCTTGGAATCCTATTATATCGGACTCTGGCTGACATCAGAAATAAGAGAAAATGGACACTTATGCCTGACAGCTAAAATAGGAGGCATTCATTATTTCTCCTGATTTTAGGTGACATTTTTTATAAATTATTGGGGCATTTTTTGCTTTTGACCAGCATGCAAAACAATCTCTGTTGCTGTTGAGACATAAGATCTCTTAACTTGCCAAGCATTTGGACAAAGAAAGCAGCCAGAAATAAAAAAGAATTTAACAGAACGGGACTGGAAAGAAACAAAAATATTTTAAAATGGTTTTCTTCTACAACATTAACTTACCTTCCTGTTTCCCTGAAATAACTTCTGCATGAGAGTCCGAAAACAGAAAATCAAAATGCACAGGAATATCAGTGAGCAGATCTTCTAGTATTGCCTTCTGCTGGCTGCAAAATTACCAACATATCAAACAATGGTTAAAACTACTCCGAGCACTAGGACCTTTAAATTAAATACTGAAAGAAATAAGGTACCTATTCACCTCTCAGGCAGGATTCTCATCCCTGCAGTACAGAGGATATAGAGAGGGGTTTCTTTGTGTTTTGCACGGGGCACATGTTCTGCAGCAAAGTTCAGAAGTGGAGAAATATAATCACTGACTCTTTCAGGAGAGCTAGCAAACTCTGAAATGCCTAGAGAAACAGACAGGTGAATGAGGAAGTGCCAAGTGTAAGGTAAAAGTTTGTGTCACAAAGCATCAAACTTGCTTTAAAAAAATAATAATAAAATAAAATAATAATAATGACAGGCTTTGAAGATTTAAAGTAATTATTTTTACATAAAATCAGCTATTCGCAACCGCTAACCAGTTTTGTAAGGAAAGGGCTCACAGTCAGTTAATGTGTATAAGGGAATTACTTAAAAACCAAAAAAGACTTGCTCTACTAATAACTTTCCAGCTAACAGTTAATGCAAGGCACAAACCAAGTACAAAATACTACTCAAGTATTTATGCTATATATAAAACCCTCATAAGAATTTATGGTAATTTTTTTTTGGCTGGAGTAATATAAGGTAGTGACTTCTAAAGTTCTGAAATGCAGTTTACTTCACCCTTCTCCCATTTCTAGATGTTTCAGTTCATTGTGGTTTTTAAGTAAAGATTAATATAACTCTTAAGTGTTCAACACAGATTTTGGCCCAATCCTCACTGTGATCATAACAGTGCTAGCTATGCTGTCACCAGCAGCATTTCCCTGGTCAGCATACACAGGGATATTTTCACACAATAACATGAGAACTATGCAACAGGAAGACATGGATTGGATTTCAAAAGGAGATTGGGAACTTTTAAAATAAGAGTTTAAGCAAACAGAGTCAGTTTTAATTATTCAAATACATTGTTCTAGTAACAGTTACCCAACTGTCTACTTTCAAATTTGAGACAGATTCCATTTATCAATTAAAAATAATTTTGCATTTTACCTAAGACCTTATAGCATTTTACAAATAGTAAACCTTATAAACCCTGAGAGAAAAGTATTTCCACTCTGAAAAAATTGAGGCAATTTCTGTGATGCTTGTAGGTACCTCCTACCTCCACATTGGCAGCATTGTAACAACCTGCAAAGCTGAATAAAGCACTTTTCAAACCAAAACACAGATGAAGTCAATAATGCAGCGGTCCATTTCATAGTCCTTTGGGAAGCCACTGCAATCCAGCCATTAATATATAATTTGATGTGTAGCAATTTTAAATAATCTGTGGCAAAAATTGCTTTATTGATATGTCTAAACATGAAGTATTTATTACTCCTTAATTTACACACTTGCATCTAAGATATTTTAAAAGATGTGCACAGGTTGTTTGTTTGTATTCCAAGTGACCTTTTAGGCAGCAGGAAACAGTTTTTGATTTTGAAGTTAAAAAACCCTATTTTCTCTGCAAACCTAAGATGGATTATTTTTATAATTGGAGATGGGAGCAAGCTACATTATGACAACATTTTAAAAAGCTTAATTTTCAGATGGTTTTTAAATTAAGATAATTTTCTATTTATTACTCTGAGGCCCTTATAAAAGGCTGTTTATTAAATACACCTAATTATTCAAATATGCCTAGAGACCAGTTGTATCTACTGGACTCCAAAATCAAAAAAAGTCAGCTCTCTTCTGAAAAATGAAACCTTGGGATTTTAATATGAATCTTGAATATTGTTTTGGGTTAGATAGTTACCTGTTTAGAAAAAAAATGACTGAACATTAGGGTTTTTCATACCTGGTTTAATTTTCATAACCACCGGTTTTCTGTTTTTGTCCCTCATCTGTTTGATGTCCAACAGATCATGTGGGTTGCCATTGTGTCTTGGCCAACAATACACGAAGATCCTAGACCCGCTGCTGCCACAGTCTACCATGATGCCATAGTTCAGATTGGGATTGCTGGTATCTGTAGCTTCAGTGTCAGTCACTCGAGCAAGGTATCTAGAAGAAAAAAATGGCTCAAGTCTATTGGGAATAAGGTTTTGTTTATATATTTGTATTACAAATGTGAGTTGATATACCAGACTAAAAAAACCCAACCACTTTTGCCTTCTATTAAAGGACCTCACAATTTTTTATATAGACATTAAGGCACACAACACATTGTGAGATTTGTAAGCATTATCTTCATTTTACACAGGGATAACATGAAGCACAGAAAAGAGAAATGTCTGCCCAAAATTATCCAATTGCTGGTGGCAGAGCTGGAAGTGGAAGCCAGGGGTTTCTGACTCCCAGTCAGAAAAGTTATCTACTGCACGACACTTCTCCTTCCACCTTTTATATGTGGAGATAAAGACAAATCAAACATGCTAAAGTATTGAAAAGTTTAATAGTTAATAAACTAAAAGCAATTTTAAATGAGGAGAGGTACATCTAAAGAGAAACACGAGTGAAAAAATTTAAAATATAACTATGCAACATATAGACATTCATATACAGTTGATTCCCCTTATTAGCAACCTCTCTGTCGCCAGCAAAGAGTTGCTATTATTTGAAAGTTGTCAATAAGCAAAAGACAGATGTGCAGAGCTGTAACTAGGGGAGGAAGCACGGCAACAAGCATGATGCTTCGCCCTGCAAGTCTGCCTGTGGTTGGGAGGGGAGGCCGTGGACAGGGCAGCAACGGGGAGGGTTGTAAGGCTGCAGGAGGGAAGGCACGTCCAAATGCTTCCTTCCTTTGCTGCATCCCTGCAAACCTTCCTGAAGCTGGGGCTTGGCACGTCCCTGCGCTTCCTTCCTGGCTGCTGTCCTGAAAACCTGCAGCCAACAAAGGAAGCGCTGGGATATGCCGAGTCTAGGTTCCCGGTATCAAGGCAGGGTAGCGCCTGGAGAGGACAGACAGGTACAGTGCAGCCTCTTGGGCCCCAACGCTCCCGCTCCCTGTGGAAAGCCCCTAAAGCTTCCCCTTCCAGCTGCAGGCAGGTTTGTGGGACTGCAAGCAGGGATGGCATATCAAAAGGTTGTCAATAACTCGCATGCCTGTTGCCAATATCCAAATCCCATTAACATTAAAGGCAGTGGGACAGGATCGGTTCTTGGCAAAACGTTGCTATTACCTGGAAGTTGTTAATATCCTGATTGTTATTAAGTGGCATCCATTGTATATGTAAGAGAGATATAAATATATACAATTGTCCAACAAGCTCAAAACAAGAGAACCAAAAGGATATAATATTTTTTAAAAGTTCAGACCTCACTTATAAGCTTGTTTAGGAGTTTACACCTTTGCCTTCAAAATACAAAAAACGACAAATGTGAAATTACCCCAAAAGTGATATACAAGGTTTGGAGAGAGGAAAGATTACTCCAAGACTGATTTCAGTGAGCAGCATCTTACATAAAATGCTTTCAGTCAATTTATTTTTCCATGCAGCTTTGTACACACCAGGAGACCCAATCACTACTCACTGGTTCAACTATTTGAAGTGATCAACATGGAACCCCTGAGTTATGTTCATTTCCTGTCCTGAACATTATATTAGTCCTCACCTGTGAAACTTTTTATCCCTGTACGAACGCCCATATTTATTCCGGATGACAAGGGAATAATAAAGCAAGGAACCGGCAGCAGCAAGTATTCCAATGACAATAATTTGTCGCAAAGTGGTGTTCAGTATACGAGGACACCCCACTGGGGAGATGCTGAAGTGCCAGGAAGCAGGAAACAAACAGGAGATGCTGATCCTGAAATTCATAAAGGAGACAGACTGCTTGAAATGCATCCTAATGGCAGGGAGCTAAGCCTTCCCAAAAGTGGCTAAGAATTTGAACAAATACTTAAATTGAACTTCCAACTTTAAAGGTACATACAAAGGATCTGCTCCTGTTCCTAATAAAATTACACTAAAAACTCAGTAGGATCAAGATTACGCCTTGAATGCTCGAAGCTAGAAGAATTATCACAAGTTTAACAGTCAACAAACACATTTCTGTTGGAACATGCATCCTACAATTTCAGTCACCAAACAGATCTTTCCCCACCCCATCTTTAACTACCAAAATCTTAACGTCTCATAGGCCTCCAACTCAGGTTTTGCTTATGTTTCAATGGCATCCAGTGTTAACAGTGGTTTTGCCTTTGTAAAATGCAAATGAGCTGGAAACCCAAATACTTCAGCACTATGATAGTACATGAGAATTAGGTAATGAAACTGAGTATTAAACAAACAGCCTTACTTCCCTGTACAAGCAGAGCAAAAATGAAAAACCCAAAGAGACAGTAAGTAGTAAGTGAGACTTACAAAAAGTAATCTGATATTAGCAACACAAGGAAATGGAAACATATTTTTCCCCCTCTCAGATTTTCACAATGATTCTTAGGCAAGTGTTTGACACATGCAGCATTCTAATCCACTACACAAACTTTACAGTTCTTCATTTCTGCTTCAGAAGCCATGCATAACAAGTTTTAAAAGCTGTGCAACAAAAGCTTCTTTCATAAGGCTTATTAGCACAAACATATCAGAATGAGTTTTGAGTATAAAACCGTTAAAACCCTTTCTGATAAGAAAGGCCATACTGGGTCAGACCAAAGGTCCATTCTAGCCCAGTATCCTGTCTTCCAACAGTGGCCAATGCCCCAAAGGGAATGAACAGAACAGGTAATCATCAAGTGATCCATGCCATTGCCCATTCCCAGCTTCAGGCAAACACCAACTGTGCCCATCCTGGCTAATAGCCATTGATGGACCTATCCTCCATGAACTTATCTAGTTCTTTTTTGAACCCTGCTATAGATGGAGAAGTTCCATTAGGCTACCTAGTCCACTTTTTTGAACCCTGTTATAGTCTTGGTCTTCACAACATCCACTGGCAAGGAGTTCCACCAGTTGACCGTGCCTTGTGTGAAAAAATACTTTTGTTTGTTTTAAACCTGCTGCCTATTAATTTCATTTGGTGACCCCTAGTTCTTGTGTTATGAGAAGGAGTAAATAACACTTATTTACTTTCTCCACACCAGTCATGATTTTTAGACCTCTATCATATCTCCCCTTAATCGTCTTTTTTCCAAGCTGAAAAGTCCCAGTCTTATTAATCTCTCCTCATATGACAGCCGTTGGCCCCTAATCATATTTGTTGCCCTTTTCTGAACCTTTTCCAACTCCAATATAGCTTTTTTGAGATGGGGCGACCACATCTGCACACAGTATTCAAGATGTGGGCGTACCACGGATTTATATAAAAGCAATATGAGATAGCTTAATTTGCATTTTAACTGAGCTATATTAAATGCCACTGTAATTACTTTCCTTTAATACCGTTGTTTCATGGCACTCAATCTGTTGTGCTCCGGAGGATGGTGTTATAGTGTAAGTGCTTTATAATTCTAACACCTCAATTCTGCATTTATTCTTAGCTTTGCATAGTCATGTTCATCAGAAATGTGATCCAAGACTCGTCACTTTTCATTTTCAGAACAGTTTCCAAATAACTAACCAATTAATCCTCAACATCCCTGTGAGGTGGGTGGCATTGTCCCCATTATAGAAATGGGGGGGGGGGGGGGGGAGAGGTTCAGTGGATGCCCAGATTTAGAGGCACTCAAACCTCAGAGCTGGGATTGGAGTTCAAGATATCTAGGGTTACAGTCCTGTATTCATCATACTGCAACTCTATCTGTTTGATATTGAGGATTAGTTTTAGAGTCTCACCTTCCCATGTTGGGATATTCTGATCAGGGCAGAGAGTCAGGCAAATTAGCTTGTGTTCTAGTATCATCCAGACATCCCAGATTTATAAGGCACATGGATCCTCCCCAGAGCCATTGTTCTTCTATTCCTGTATAACACAGATTTTAGTTATGTTAAAAAGTTATATTCTCACTAAGGCCCCAAACCTGTAATTCAGGAGCCAGAATGAAGTCAAACTTTTATTAGGATTAGTTTTATATACTCCTGGCTGCATATCTAGTAGAGAAGCTCATTTTGAGGAGTTTATCTTTATCTCTTGTAAATCACCAACAGGGATGCCAGCCCCCCAAATATAAATAATTCCAACTGTATTCTTCTTGGGGATTTTTTTTAATTTTCAACATTTCAAACACAAAAAGCAATAAATCCAGACTACATTTCATTAATATTGTTAAATAAAGGATTTCTTTCCAATTAATCCAAAAGCACTTTACAAATATAGGCCCCAATACGGCAACAGGATCTGCACAGTCAGTTGATGGGATCCCATATGGATGCACGGATACACCCATACAAATCAGACGGCAAGACTGAAGCTCTAAATATATACTGTATGAATTATATGCATCGATCACTTACCCCTGAAATGCAACCACCAATGAGATGGAACACAGCAGCTGTAGCAGTGCACAGCAACACCACAGAAAAAGCTCAGGACAGGTGGTGCTGAAGAACAGTGAATCAAGTTGGAACTGCAGGGAGAATGCAAGGACAAAATCCGAATAATTAAATTGGAATTTGATCCACACCAGCGTTAACACTTTTCAACAGAGGAAACCTACCAGTTTACAAAAAAATTCTGAATATGTGATTTTTCTCTACTATTGTTAAAAATAACACTTACATCAACTTCACCGGTAGTGTAGAGCAGCCCAAAGAAATAGCATAATAATGCCAAGCTCTTATATAGGCCTTTCCAACATCAAGATTTTCACAAGCAACAATTATAACCTTCACTCATTCCATCACAATGAAAATAAGAAAGAAAAACTTGTAGCACCTTAGAGACTAACAAATTTATTTCAGCATAAGCTTTCGTGGGTTAGAACCCACTTCATCGGATGCATGGAATGAAACATACAGTAGACAGATATTCATTCCATCACAGAGAGGGGAAGTGACTGGCCCCAAATGGGTCACACAGTGAGCGGCAGAGCAGAATCAGGGCAAACCCCAGCAGTCTTAGCGCCCAAGACCTCACTCCCCTCCTAGACTGCGGAAGAGAACCCTGGAGGCCAGAGTTCTAGTTCCCTCCTGCTGTAACCCCCTTACCCCATCCTAGAACTGGAAAAAGAACCCAGGAGTCCCAGCCCCCTCCCCTCAGCCAAAGTATAGAACCCAGGAGTCCGGCCTCCCAGTCTCTCGCCTCTCCCCCCTTCTGGAACCAGGAACAGAACCCAGGAGTCCCCATCCAAGGGATGGAAGCCAGGAGTCCGGCCTCCCAGTCTCTCCTCCCCCGAACCGAGAGCAGAACCCAGGAGTCCCAGCCCCCTCCCCTCAGCCAAAGTATAGAACCCAGGAGTCCGGCCTCCCAGTCTCTCCTCCCCCGAACCGAGAGCAGAACCCAGGAGTCCTAGCCCCCCTTCGTCCCATTGCTTTCCCAAGCCAGGGGATGGAAGGAACCCAGGCGTCCGGCCCCCAAGGCCCTTGCTCTAGCCATGGGACCACAGCCCCTCCCCGCCCGATGCTCAGGTGGGGGAGAAAACCGAGGTGACTCCTTTCCCCCCACCTCCTCCCCCGGGTCCCCAACGCCCATCCCCGCAGCCCAGACCCTGCTCGCACCTGCTGGTCTCGCTCCGGCTTGGCTCGGCCCCGGCGCCACCGCGGCGCATAGCGACACCTCAACCATTCCCACTTCCGGGTCCCGCACGCCGGACGTGACGCAAACACGCCGACCTTCCCTCGGTAAGCCCACGAGAAGCTAAGGGGAGGGGGAAAGGGCAATGGGCTGGGCTAAGGATTGGTCTGCGTGGGACTGGGGGCGTGGCCTGGGGCTGAGATGGGGGCTAGGATAGGGAAACAAGGCATGATGGGAGTCTGGCTAAGGCAAAGCATCATGGGAACTAGGTGTGAGCCGGGAGCCTGGCTAAGGTAAAGCATCATGGGAGTCTGGCTAGCGCCAGGCATGATGGGAGCCTGGCTAGGAGTGGGCTGGGGGCATGGCTAGGGTCAGGGATAGTGGGGGCTTAGTTATGGCAGGGCAGCTGCTGTGTAAGGGATCCAGGCAAATAAATAAGTGGATATTTAACTGCCCCTCACGTGAGGTTCATGCTGGGCCAGGGTGGGCTGCTCATTTACCTCCCCAATGTATATTTATTTAGCCTTCTAGAGTATTGAACCATTGCAGATTTCCATCATAATTAAAATTAACAACTAACACAGCCCCTTTTTAAATGCAATGTTTACTTTGCGGCAGAGATACTAAAGCTTCTTCCAGCTGTATGTGCATTAACAGACCACTACTGTATTTATATCTGAAATCTTTGGCACGACTTATAAACGCTGTACCCACCTAGGAATCAGTCTTATAACTTCACACCCGAGGGCACTGTGCACATACAGTAGTAGTAACCCCACATGTTTAAAAATCATCAGTCTCGGGACCCAAAAAACTCACGGGATTGGTTTTAAAATCATGAAATTTTTAAAAAATTGGCTTCTTTTTATTTACCTTCTGGATTCTGGTACTTGGATCACAGTTTCAAGCTTTTGTGTACAACCATGGGGGCTAGACATGTAATGGTGTTTTTAAATGAAAGCTGAGAGTCTCACATCATCACTCCAATCCAGGAACTGGGACTTTAAGAAAAAACATCAAATATCACACGAGACTCCTCAGATGTTGCAGGCTGGTGGCACTGCACTTCTAAAAACATTGCACACTTAGGGCCTGATCCTGCAACCTTCACACTGAGGGCACTGTGCACTTTGAAGAACACTGCAGGTAAAATCCTGGCCCCATGGAAGTCAATGAGAGTTTTGCTATTGACATTATTGGGGCCAGGATTTCATCCTGCACGCTTTGGACCTGATCCTACAAACACTTCCACATGGGAGTTGTTTTTGTGGGGATGTATTTGGAGGATTCAGCTCACACTTTTGAATGCTTTGGCTATAGATTGTTTTATTTCTGCCTGTTGACTGACCGACTAGAGCACCTTTCAGTCACAAATCCACATGTGATCGTAACAAAGGAATTGTTCTCGCAAATGCACTTTAAGAAGTTTTACTACTTAGTCTTTATGAACACTTGGTATTGGTCGTAATCTGCAAATCCATCCTTGAATAAAAACATTAAACAATTTCACATGCAACAGACACGCAGGTAATTAAATATCAGTGGATGCAGCTCTATTGTATTCCACAGTCTAACAGATCATTAAAATGGAACCAAGAAACAGAACACTGAAAGACAAGGATTGCCACTGTAGTGTCTCCTGAATCTTATTGTCAGGAATGATCTACTTCAGGGGTCAGCAACCTTTCAGAAGTGGTGTGCCGAGTCTTCATTTATTCGCTCTAATTTAAGGTTTTGCATGCCAGTAATACATTTTAAAGTTTTTAGAAGGTCTCTTTCTATAAGTCTATAATATATAACTAAACTATTGTTGTATATAAAGTAAATAAGGTTTTTAAAATATTTAAGAAGCTTCATTTAAAATTAAATTAAAATGCAGAGCCCCCCGGACCGGTGGCCAGGACCCGGGCAGTGTGAGTGCCACTGAAAATCAGCTTGCGTGCCGCAGCATAGATTGCCTACCCCCGATCTACTTATTACATACTCCTGCCTTGAGTGCACATATGTCTGAGTTGATCGCATGAAGTTCACACCCCTGACTGGAATGTATCCGATAAAGTGTGTCTGTTTTTCTTCACATCTATTTACTGGTAATGCCAAGGGCTCTTCCAGCCAGTAATTTAGGTTGGGGAGCCTGCTAGTTAGAAGAGAGCTAAAAGATTTTTGCATAACGTTTGAAATGTGTCTAAGTGGAGATGCTGTTTGTCTTATTTTGATAAGCAGTGACTTGAGGTCAATTTTTCTGTGAACCATGGCTTTGGGTAATTTTAACATTTAGAATATAAAATATAAATCTCGGTAGGGATTATACATGTCAACAATAGCTCAGTCTAGTTTACAAAATTATTTTAAACACTGTTCTCATATGGGTCCCAATCTGACAAGCACCCCCATGCTTAACTTTAAGTATGTGAGTAATCCCAGTCAGTGGTTATATATCATGCAAAAATATTTCAGTTCTCTGCTAATTAAATTCACTTGTATAAAAGTTGATGGGATTGGGGCCATTATTTGGTCCTGTCTACAAAACTGGCCACTCAGGACTGGAAACCATTTATCTGGAACTTTATTTAAATGAATTGAAACAAGTTGGTATATGGGTTTAGTTGGTTCCTTTTTTTACTTTAATATCAGGAATATCAAGTCTCATCTTCCCTGTTTCTGCTGAAGGACTCATTGGAAGATCAGAGAACTGTAGTAGGAGCTTTTTCAGCCCACATGGCTTTGAATCTTTCACAAAAGATGGATCTACACTAGATTTCTTTTTATATCTTCCACTGATGCAGCTCCAGCAGTGGTTTCAGCAGTAGAAGCTCTAGTGTAGACAGTGCAATGGCATCTACACTAAACCTATCCAGATGGTTTTATAATGGGCTGGGCCATCAGCCCAATTTCATCCCTTTGGGCCCTGGTAGAAACCCGTTTAAATGCAAAACCAAAATCCAGCCAGGTTGTGGTCATTAAAGGTCCCAGTGCACTTTCTGTATGTGTTTGAATATTAACCCTGCTACTAATTATTATTATTATTTTATTTATTATATTGCAGGAACGCCTAGAGGCCCAAATCATAGTTTAGGACACCACTGTTCTAGGCACTGTACAAACCTATCACAAAATACAGTCTCTGCTCTGAAGAGTTTGCAATTTAATCCGAGCCAAATGCCAACCTAAATTTACTATACAATTTCAGATCGATATGGGCTGCTTCATTTCTTGCACTAACACATTGTTAACACATTGTGTAGAGTGTTACTGTGCTGTGTTAAACAACCATCATGTTCTATTCCAGAGGTGGCTACATTTCAGTGGTGGATCCTTAAATATCCCTTGCTTACATCCGAAGGACGGTACACAGTGACTTTTGTGTTGATGGTCAGCATGTTGTTGTTCCATACTCTCTGTGACAATCTGGCCAAAATTGTGAAGGCCTTGCCGATTCTACGGTTGATCTCAGGGTCCAGTGAGAGGTTGTCCGTGATGGTAGATCCAAGGTAGGTGAACTGACTGACCACCTCTAGCACATAGTCATTGATGGCAATGCTTGGATGTTCTGCATCCTGGGCCATAACTTTGGTCTTCTGAAGACTGATTGTCAACCCGAACTCTTCGCAAGCTCTGGAAAAGCGGTCAATCAGATGCTGGAAATCGGTTTCTGTGTGGGTGGCCAGGGCAGCGTCATCTGCAAACAGCATGTCTCTGATTGTTGCCTCCCGTACCTTGCTTTTGGCCTTTAGTCGAGCCAGATTGAAAAGTCTCCCGTCAGACCGGGTGTGAAGATAGACTCCCTCTGTGGAATTTCCAAAGGCACGTTTCAGCAATGCTGCAAAGAAGATGCCGAAGAGTGTGGGAGCGAGAACGCAGCCTTGTTTTACTCCACACAAAGGTCGCTGTGTACCGTGCATGTGTGTTAAACACTCTTCTCTACGCCAGCGAAACTTGGACCCTCTACGCTTCGCAAGAAAAGAGACTGAACACCTTCCACATGCGCTGCCTCCGTCGCATACTCGGGATCACTTGGAGTGATCGAATAATGAACAACGAGGTGCTGGAACGTGCCAAGATCTCCAGCATGTTCACTCTCCTCCATCAACGCCACCTCAGATGGCTTGGCCATCTAAGTCGCATGGAAGATGGACGGATCCCCAAAGACCTGTTGTATGCCGAACTTGCCTCCGGAAACAGAGCTACAGGACGGCCCCACCTTCGCTTCAAGGATGTTTGTAAGAGGGACCTGAAGACTGTTCAAATCGACATCAACAGCTGGGAAGAGCTCGCCCAGGACAGATGCAGATGGAGACACGCTCTGACCACTGGATTGAAAACTGGTGAAGACAGGCTGCGGCAGCTTGCCGAGGAAAAGCGGGTTCAACGAAAAAGGAAGCAGCGGCTCCAACCCACAGCTGACACCGCCTTCAAATGCAGCAAATGCAATTGAGACTGCCACTCTCATGTGGGGCTTCACAGCCACAACAGACGCTGCACAACCATCAACAAAACATTCCCCATGGGTGCATATCCATCGTCTCTCGAGACTAACGGACGCCAACAACAACATCCGAAGGAATTTGTGAGGTTTAATTACTGTTCTTTGAGATCCTGAGGTGGAAGGCACTATAGAAAGGCATTATTAACCTGCTAAATATGTTTTAAATTTACAATCGACATAAAACATGCCAGTGCTGACAGTTTCAGGGCAGTGAAAGTTTCCTTGACATGTGCTCATATCATGTTTTCAGTCAAACAGTGTTTCCATTCTTACCCATTTGCATGACTGCCTGGAGCAGGGCTGTGTATTCAGCTGCTTTTCCATCTTTGCTGGGCAAGAGATTGACACAGTGACCTCCCTCTGTTTTTTCTGTGGTGTCTCTAAACATGACATCCCGGCACTTCTACCCTCTCAGAGACACTTTGGCAAATCTCCTCCCCCACTTGGTCAATTAATATGAAGATTTCTCACTTCCCCTTGCTCAGCATTGGAGGCCATTATTTATTTCTTAAAGGCACAGCATCCCTGTAGTACACATCTTACAGTTTCTTTCCCAGTTTTTTGCTATTCACAAATTCATGCTGCCTTACCATTGTGCACAGTCTTCCCCAACAGGGTCACCTGCAGACTGAGAGGCAATGCTGTCTGGTGAAGATGGGTACGAGAAATTGATATACAAAACCAGAGAGGCAGTGTTATCTAGAGGATAGGGCACTGGACTAGGAGAACCTAGTTTTATTTTCAGCTCGGCCATAAAACTCATTGTGTAACCTTGGGGAAGTGATTTCACCATCTGTGCCTCTGTTTCCCCTCCAGCCTTTTGTCCATCTTGTCTATTTAGATTTATGCTGTTCAGGGCAGGGATTGTGTGTCTGTGCAGCACAAAGTACACATATGCCTTGCTCTGGGCTGAGATCTCTAGGTGCTATTGTAATACCAATAAAGAACAATAATAAAGATGCCACTTAGATACAGTTTATAGCAGGGGGTAAAGATCATAATGTATCTGATTCAAAACGGGGCAGGCAATGCTCACACTACATATCTTTTATTGATGAAAAGATAGGACTATCTTCATGGCCTGCTATCCTTGGTATCTCTGCCCACAAGAAGGACTATGTAAATATACTAATACACAGAGAGAGACCTACCCAGTTGGTACTAGAATGAGACCCACCAATTCAGACAGATCACTGAACAACCATCAGATGCAAACAATTTTAGGATGCTACTGACATGGTCTGGAATTGAACCAATGACCTGGAGGTTGAACACCACCTCTATTTTCTAAATAGCCACCTTTAAAATCATGGTGTAGCTAGGCCATTTGCTACGGAGCAACAGCAGCTCTTTAGCCAAGGCTCTGTATGAGAGAAGGGATAACCTGTATGAAGCCATGTGGTTGCAAAGAGCTTTCCAAAGGCTGAAGCCCATCTCCCTCCAGATCTGCTGCTTGAAGCGGGATAGAGCCACATGCTGCAGTGCTGCTGCTGGGCTCTACATCCTTCATACGTAAGGCATTGTTGCCCATTACCGTATTGCAAGTATGTATGCGGCACTGGGTGCCAAGCAACGGTGAGTTGATAGATGGGTTTGTAAGGTGATACCTCATAGCAAGGATTTAGCACATGAACTGCTTTGTTAAAATTAGTTTCTGAAATTCCTCCCGATCAGTCACCTGGAAAATGTTTTTTCAATGCAGATTCAGCACCCACAGTATTCTTAAGAGCTTGTATGTATTCAACAATGGTGGTTACAGTACGTGAGGCCCTGAGTTTAGGACACATTAAGGAAGAAACCACCATATATATATATATGGCTGTGTCACAACCTCAGCATCACTCCGTGTTTCTTTTTCTTAGCCTGCCCTGCCCCGCTTTGTTGGCTACTTTGCCATTTTCTCATCTACCACCAGCCTTGCTTATGTGAAAGAGTCAAACCACAGTAAGGGCTGGGTTTGCACATGGGCCACACAGTGACTCTCCAAATGGTTCAGCATCAGGGTTTGCACTGAGGGGCGTCAGCACTACAGCACTGAACACTACCATCTGAGCTAAAGGAGTACCATTTGGTGGTAGTAGTAGTAAATTATTATCCCCTAGTGGAACACCCACTAGAAGGGAGGGTGACTTTGCCAAGATGTTACACCAGCAACCTCCCCTCCATGAGTGTACACATGCCCTCCATTGTCTTCTGGCTTAGTTTCATTCCCAACCGTGGCAGATAGCCCCTTCCCCAAATTTATCTTCCTGTCCTCTTCTGACCCTCGCCTCAATGACAAGTTCCCTAGCCCCATCCCATGAGACAGCACAACCTCTGTAATCAAATCTTGATTTACACTAAGGAAGGTGAATTATATTCCTAACCTTTGCTGTGCAGATAGGAAAACAAGGTCTGGGGCTAACTAGGTAACAGTCTCATAAGGTTTTCTCTCCTCTGATCCATGCTAGTAGGAAAGACACATGATTCAGCAGCAGTGTTTACCTAGCTAAAGTGTTAGTTAGTGCTCTCTCATAGTATAGGTGGTCCTATTCCCAGCTCTCCCAGGGGCCTTGTCTGTCTGCCAAGAACTTGTGTTTCATTCCAGCCCCTAGTGTTATGCCATGATGAATTAACCTGCTAACACAGGAGCCACAAAACAGACACTAGCAACTTTCTGATGATATTTGCTGGAACAAAGGTAGAGAGGAAATGTCCAAGTTCACTTGCCCCATTAAACCATTACAGTAGTCTGATTCTGCCCTCAACCCTTCTCTGTTTGTTACTGTGCAGTTAGAAACAGACTAAATTCAGGGATGGGCCCGGGAGTCTGGGTTTTGGTTGTACAAAACCTCATCAATCATATTTTAATTTTGCAAACCCCAAGCTCTAAACCAAAAGGAGTCTAGGTTCCAATTTATCACGACTGCCAGAGCAGGGGAGGAGTTCTGGTGAAGGGTCTTGGTTTTCTTCCATCTCAATAATAAACAATTAGTTTTGCAAAATGTCAGCCATCAGCTTTCAGTTTCACAAAATCAAAACCTGACCTGGTTTGGATCTAGGATTCGTTTTTTTCTCCAGACCACAGTTCAGGGGATTGTGAACAAAATGTTTCAGTTTTGGCCCATCTCATATTACACAGTAAAGGCCAAACCCTGCTCTTTCTCTTGTGTAAATTGGGCGTAACTTCCTGATGTCATTGTGAATTTACATCAGTGTAAGTGGAAACAGAATTTGGCCCTGGGTGACTTGAATGAGAGCTGCAGATGCCCAGCTTCTCTGTAAAATGAGACCACTTGGATTATTATTTGCAGTGCGTGGAGGTCCTAACCAAGCTGGGGGAGTCATTGTGCTAGCTGCTGTACAGACACATAGTAAAAGAATTTGCAATCTAAATAGCAAGACAGACAAAGGTTGAGAGAGAACACAGAGGGGTGAAGTGACTTGTCCAAAGTCACATAGAAGATCAATGGCAGAACCAGGAATAGAACCAGTAGCGTAGCCAGGTCCGGAACACAGGGGGAGCAGTGCTATAAAAAGGCGCCTCCCTGCTCCTCCTGTACTCATCTGGCGGCACCCTCGGCGGTCCAGTCCAGCGTACCGGCAAGAGCCAGCGCTGTGCCGGACCGTACCGGCTTCCCCAGTGGTGATTTAAAGGGCCTGGGGCTCCAGCCGCTGCAGGGAGCCCCGGGCCCTTTAAAGCACCACTGGGGCTCGGGCGGCGCTTTAAAAGGCCCGCGGCTCCCCACAGTGGCAGGAGCCCTGGGCCTTTTTAAGCTCTGCCCGAGTACCACTGCCGGATCCGGGCTCGGGTGGCGCTTTAAAAGGCCTGTGGCTCCTGCAGCCGGAGGGAACCGCGGGCCCTTTAAAGCGCCGCCGGAGCTCTGGCAACGGGGCTCGGGGGGCGCTTTAAAAGGCCTGCGGCTCCTGCAGCCGGAGGGAACCGCGGGCCCTTTAAAGCGCCACCGGAGCGCTGGCAACGGGGCTCGGGCGGCGCTTTAAAAGGCCCGCGGCTTCCCGCAGTTGCAGGAGCCCCAGGCCTTTTTAAGTGCCGCCCGAGCCCCGCTGCCGGAGCCGGACTCGGGCGGGGATGTAAACGGCCCGCGGCTCCTGCAGCCGCGGGGAGCAGCGGGCCTTTTAAATCCCCACCTGAGCCCGTCTCCGGCAGCGGGGCTCGTGCCACGCTGCTTCTGCTCACAGGGGGAGCGGCCGCTCCTGCTGCTCCCCCCCGGCTACGCTACTGAATAGAACCCAGGTGGCCTGAGTCCCTGCCCATTGCCTTAATATGGATGTAGGTGCTCAATTTTAGGCCTGCAAGGTTGAGTATTTTGGCCTACATGACCTACTTGTGACGTAGGCAGGTGTTATTATCCCCATTTACAAGGGGAAAACTGAGGCTCCGGGAGCTGGAGTGACTTGTCACAGCTCACAGAGAGTCAGTTTCAGCCAGGAATAGAAACCACAGGCTAAGCTTCTCTTTTCCATTCAAATGTGAACATCTGTCCCAAGTATCTGCACTATGAAATGAAATGTTGTCAACTGGATTTAGGCATTTTTAGTTTTACCCAGGGGTAAACATTTAGACAGATGGGGAGATATAATCACCTGGATCACCTGGATCGATCGGACTTCAGCTGTCGTTAAGACTGCGCCGATCACAACACGTCTGCCATTCTTCTCGCACTCTTGCCTTTCTTCTCCATGTTCATCCGAAACGTTTAACGATGTCATCTTCCCATCTTCTTGGAGGCCGACCGGGGGGTCTTTTCTGTTCTCGCGGGTACCACTCAGCAATGATTGCGGTCCACCTGTTATCTGTGAGCCGTGCTGTGTGGCCCGCCCATCGCATCTTGTTATGTCTGCTTTCCACGACAATATCTTTCACACTGCTGCGTTCTCTGATGATTTCATTTGGTATACGATCCAGAAGGGAGATTCCCAACATAGCTCGTTCCATTGCCCTTTCAGCTACCAACAGCCGTTGCTCTTCGCTCTTCGTCAGTGCCCACGTTTCACTGCCATACAGCATGGCTGGCAGCACTGCTGAATTGAAAATATTTTTACGTGTGGTCTTGTCAATTTTTCCTTTGAGGACGTCCTTGATGGAATTAAACGCACACCATCCTGCCCGAATCCTTCGCGAGAGTTCTCTGTTCAGGTCTTGGCGCATATTAACTTCTTGGCCCAAATATCTGTACTGTTCCACTTCTTCGATGTCTTCTCCTGTTACGGTTTGTGGCAGGGCAGGGGTAAAATCCCCCTTTAAAGCCCTGCCAAACTGCTGTCTGCGGCCTGCTCCCTGGCTAGGGGTAGGGCTGCAGGTATCCAGCAGGCGGCCCAGCTGCAAACCCTAATGAGGGCAAGCTCAGAGGAACAGGCTGAGCTAAGTGCAGCCAGCTGGGTGGAGTCAGGAGGGCTATAAAGCCCAGGGCAAACCCCAGAGAGGGGGCTAGCCTGGGAGGAGACAGGAAGGTGGTTTAGCTGTCTCCTTATAGTGGAGGGAAACCTCAGAGGGCTAGCAGACCCTGGGGAGGGTCTGTGGGGCACTAACTGTTGGGGGAACTGGGAACTGCACATGCACTATAAATAAAGACACTTGGGTGAACCAGGACAACAGGTGTTGGGACTCTTAATTGCACCAGCCAAACACAGGGCACAGGGACAAGAGAGGAAACCGGCGCAGACCCTGTGACACCGTTATTCGGGCTTTTCGTAAGACGTCTGATCGCATATATTTCGTTTTGCAGTGGTTCATTTTCAGGCCGACCTGACTACTTTTCTTGTCGAGTCTTCGTAGCATGCTCTGCAGTTGGTTGGTGCTTTCGGCAATTAGTACAATGTCGTTTGCAAATCTGAGATGAGATAATCTATCTCCATTTATGTTGACACCACTCCTCCAATTGATCTTGTTCATAATCATTTCGAGGCAGGCGGTGAATAGTTTCGGTGAAATTGTATCTCCTTGCTTTACACCTTTCTCGATTGGGATGCGGAGGGGAGTTTCAAGGAGAGTGGTGTCTGTTGTACATCCAGTATTCGCTTCCTTCAACAAACTAATGTACTGCGTGTTAATGCCCTGCTCTGCGAGCGCCTTTAATATTGCGTTAAACTCAACGCTATCGAAGGCCTTTTCATAGTCGACAAAAGCAATGCACAGCGGGAGTTTGTATTCCCTCGCTCTTTCTAGGAGCTGGCTAAGGGTAAATATATGGTCGATTGTACTGAAATTTCTTCGAAACCCTGCCTGCTCTCCGGCTGTTGTTCATCCAGACTCTGCGAAAGTCAATTCGTTATCACCTTTGTGAAGAGCTTGTAGATGTGAGAGAGCAGGCATATAGGGTGGTAGTTCTTAAGATTTTCTCGATCACCCTTCTTGTGCAGCAAGATGGTATTCGACTCCTTCCAGCTTGATGGTATTTTTCCTTCTTCAAGATATCGACTGAATCTTAAAGCGAGGGCCTTCCAAAGTTTTTCGCCTCCTGCATAAATCATTTCTGACGTTATTCCATCTTTGCCTGGAGCTTTTCCCTTCTTCATCTGGTGTAGTGTGCTTCGGACTTCGCTGACGATTATTGGAGGGACGCGTTCTTCTGACTCTTCGAGGGTTGGGAGGGGGACGTTGATTCTTGATTTGAACAGTTCTGTATAGAAGTCCTTGCAGACCTCCTCCATCCCTGCTCTGTCAATTACTGTCTCTCCATCCTTGTTCTTCAATGCTGTTACGCTCAATCTATACTGCGTCAATTCCCGCTTGCATGTCCTGAGGCTCTTGCGTGATTCAGCTGTTTTAAGGAGCTTTTCTTTCCGGAAGTTCTTGAAGTCATCCTTCAGTTTTCGCCGTATAAGCTTGCACAGAATGGAGTACTCGAGGTTGTTATCCGAGCTCCTTTTCATGTTTCTCCGCTTCTCCAACAAGCTTTTTGTTTCAATTGAGATTCTTCCCTTCGCCTTCTTCAGCTTTTTAATTTCAGCTGCTTTTATGCAACATCTCAACTTGTCAGCAAAGATACTATAGTCCTCATCACACTTTTCCATCTGGCTCCAGTCAAACCCAGAAATCGCTTTTTTCAGCTTTGCTTCATCGAACGTCTTCGGCTGCTGTTTCCTGTTTGCCATCTGTAACGCCTTCTTTTCCACCGCTTCGTCGAAAATCAACTTCGCTCTAAGCAGGCGATGGTCACTGCCGGTGTTGAATGGCTGCACCACAGAGACGTCTTGAACGATGTGCCTTTTATTGACTAAAATATAGTCGATTTCATTCTTACTCTTCGCGTTTGGTGCGATCCATGTCCACCTTCTTGAGATCTTCTTTTTGTACCAGGTGTTTGCCACGTACAGTTCTTTCATTTCTGCCATCGCTACCAGCCTCTCTCCTCTTTCATTCCTTTCGCCACTGCCGTATCTCCCTATGAACTTTTCGCCAGCTTTCCCTTGCCCGACCTTGGCGTTGAAATCTCCCATCGTGATAGTGTAAGTGGACTTTTGCGTGAGAGCTCTTTCAAGCTCTCAGTAGAATTCTTCCACTTCTTCGTCCTCACTTGCACTTGTGGGCACCTAGGCCTGGATGAACTTGAGGGTAGCTTTTGACTCCATCTGAAGATGCAGCACACCGATACGTGATGATGTTAGCTGGCATGATATGACTTTCGAAGACCAATCTTTATTGACGATAAATCCAACTCCTCCAACATTTCTAGCGCCATCTCCCTTTCCGAGCCTCACAGCACTTCCATCCTTCCAGTTGACTTCCAACTCCTTCTTTCGTCGGGTTTCGCAGACACCGAGAATATCGCATTTTATCCTTTTCTTCTCCTCCATCAGATGGTTTAAAGTTTCCTCCTTTGCCAGTGACCTACAATTGTAAGTACACACAGCGAGGATTGTCCTTTTCCATGTTGGCCTAGCACCTGACATTTTTTAGCAACCTCTTGTCGCTCAATTTCCGCTCCGCCACCGTAGAACGTGCATTTACTTGTGTTGTTTTAGCCGTTAACTTCAAGCCATCCCACTGGCTAGGTGGGCAGGCATGCGTACCTCGTCAAGCTTAGCTATCCTTCAACCTCTAAGGAGAAGGAAAAGCGCTCTTTCCTCTGAGAGAGCAACCCTCCTCCCTGGATTGGATAGTCCGACACCTTTGTAGCATGGTAAAACCTACCAGGGCATACGACCCGCTACCATAGCTGTCAGACGGCCAAGGTCACCGCTGCACCACGTTGAGGTGCTGAGGTAGGATTTTGCAGCAGAGAGATATAATATTCCCTTCAAAGTGCCATCGGGGCATCAGCATTTTGTCAGAATTACATGGGGGCATTTCTTACATTGAATATTTCTTGGAAAGAATGACACAGCTCTGCTCTTGACAAGAACTGAGATTACCGTCATCCCTGTACAAACTCTGTATGCAAACAGAGCCGATCCCAGCACAGTGCAAAGAAAAAAAGTAAAGCTTTTTGTAACCACTAAGTGGCAGTGAAGCTTTAAAGTGCCTGCATTAATCACTGCTGGGAAATATATTCTGTCCAGAGCTATGAGAAGAACCATTGGTTTTTCCTTGAGATAGCTACATAGATCTGTGTTGAATTTCTCCTGATCACAGATGTGATATTGAGAAGAAGATGAGATTGTTAAGGAGGTGTAGGGTGGTGGGAGGATTTTCTTGTCCATGTAGTTGCTATTTAATGTTTAGGTTTGTATCTTTGTTTTAAAATCAGTAAAGAGATATTATCATTAGGAATAATGATAACAATACTAATTAGTATATAATAATTAATCCTACAAATTAGCATGCCTTTTCTCAACCCGAAAATGTATATTTTGTGGGAGGAAAATTTTGTAAAAATCCATTTTCATTTTACCGAGCCATCCATGAATTTGAAAGAAAGGGCTAACAGTTAACATAATACAGATAATTATTAATTATAATGATCTCTCACTGGTCCTCATCTGCTGTGCTATTTAAAATGAGACTAGTAACCTTTACAGGCATACATTAAGGCTTTTCATCTATTGATTTGAAAATTATTTTCTTTCAGTTACAGATTTGTTCCCCTCTCCCCCTCACTTTTACTCTTTAGACAATTTAATTTTATTTTGGTTCCATTTGGTTTATTATAAGGAAGCTCATTTGTTGTCAACTCTTTATGAAAAATAAGACAATATGTGAACCAAAAAAACCTGGAAGCAAAACACAGACCCACCCCAGAGCTCTTGATTAACTGGGTCCCATCAAATACCAAACTTTCTGCATTGATCTTATCATATACTGACTCCTTCATTCCTTAGCCTTTCCGTCCATACTGACTCTCTCTCTGTACAAAGTACAACTTCATTTCATTACTGTGATTGTTTCCTTTTCAAGTCACTGTTGTTTCAGGATTTGTGTCTTTTACTGTATTGTAGGTTTGGGGGAAAGATGTGTGTGTGTTTTAATTCCTGGACTAGGGGCTCAATCCAAAACCCATTTAGATCAAAAGGAGTCTTTCTACCAACTTCAAAGGGCGTTTGGATCAGGCTACAGCTCTGGTGTTCATTGATGAGACCATGTGGCCTTTGCTTTTGTTTAAATTATACGTGTTTAGCTATAAGCATCCAGGAGTTTTCAGGCTGTTTATATACAGACACTTCTTATTAATTATTATACTTTATCATGATTCATTTTGAACCTTGCTGAGAACTTGGCTCAAAGGGCGAATACAGGGACTGATTCTCCTCTCCCTTACACGGGTTTTATACCAGGTAGCTCCAGCAAAGCGCTTACTTAGCTTTAAGCATGTGCTTAGTCAGGTGTTTTGCTGAGTAGGGATGGACTTAATCATGGGCCTACAGATCAGCACCCAGTTCAGTGCTTTGCTGAACTGGGGCCTAAGCTCAGTGGAGTTTTTCCAAGGTTTAGAGTGAGCGCAGAATCAGCTGCACAGAGTTTGTCACCAAGTCACCTGTTTGACTCTCTGCACCTCGTGAGGATGGGAATGGCTCCCAGGGTTGTGCTGAGATCAGCTATATAGTCTGCAGCGTGGAATGCCCTAGAAATGCCTATATATCATGTTGCCTCAATGTACAAATTACAATGGAATTTGCTTCTGCTTCTTCTCACCTGTAATAATTACTCATTTCCATGGGACAAACCTTGTACCTTTGTTCCTAAATTAAAATGATCAGTGGGGACTGTTAGGAGCTAGGATCAGACTGGAAACTATTCCTTTGATTCCCTTTAAAGTTTTTAAAGTCAGGCAAGAATTTTGAATGGCACTCAGCTGCAGGCAGTGAATGCTAGAGCTTGTGAGACTGCCAGTTCAAACCAATTATGATTTCACTGACTTGCCTGGGCATTAAAATGCCTAATAAAACTTGCTCAGTCATTGTAATATGGACGCTACGTTTCTATGCTCATTATCTGATTTGGGAAGGTCGTGGACCTGCATGTACTAGTCCACAGAAATCATTTTGGTGTAGTAGTTAGCTCTGATGGTGCCCAAACTGAGCCTCATAACAAACTTCCACTCTGTGTACAGCTCACAAGAAATATACTCTATTGCGGCTGTGTTCCTTGATTGATCCCTTGAAATATATATTAACTCCTTATGCTAACCAGTCTGTTCCACCTTGTATTTAGCAGTGACACTGAGTTAGTTTCCCTGACCAGAAGAACAACTCCCTGTAAGCTCGAAAGCTTGTCTCTCTTACCAACAGAAGTTGGTCCAACAAAATATATTACCTCACCCATCTTGTCTCTGTGGGTCAGGAAGGAATTTATCTTCATGAATGAACAACATACTTATATCACAATGGCCTGGGGTGGAATGAACTGTGGGCATGTGAACTAATGTGCATACAGGATTATTTTAGACCTGTCCTGACATCACCCTTTGGAGCTTATGCTCCAATACGTCTGTTAGTCTATAGGGTGTGTGATACAGCATGGCCAGAAGGCAGCAGGAGAGTGATCTAGGGTGAGGAGAAGCCTTATTCCCTGTAGATTAATTAAAAGCACCTGAAACCAATTAGAGCACCTGAAACCAATTAGAGCACCTGAAACCAGTCACCTGATAAAATCCCCCTGCTTCAATCAGCCAGAGGAGGAGCTGGAGCAGAGTGAGGAGGAGCTGGAGCAGAGTGGTTTGGTGGTGGAGCAGAGAGCAGTTTGGAGGAGTGAAGCAGAGTGAATTGGTGGTGGAACAAAGAGCAGTTTGAAGGAAAGTGGAGGAGAGTTTTGAGAAGTGCTGCAGCGGGCTAAGAAGACCAAGATCCTAGGTAAAGGGACACCTGGCTTGTGCAGAGGGAAGGCAGGAAGCCCCACAAGCTGAAGGTCAGGAGAGGGAAGTAGCCCAGGGGAAAGAATCACTGGTACAAGTGGTTCACCTACTATCATAGGGCCCCTGGGCTGGGACCCAGAGTAGAGGGCGGGCCTGGGTCCCTCCCTCTCCACTCCCCTTCCCTGGGATACTAGTAGGATAGCTGTTACCCCAGTTCAGGGGCAAGAAATGGCACCCTGAGACCCCCCCACAAGAAGAGAAAGTGCGGGACCCATCATAGTAGTGCCGGCAATTTGCCACACGTGGTGTCAGGAGTGGGATCTCCGCACTGGGACTTAAACCAGGGTTAGCCAAACCAATCCAGTCCTTAAGATGGACGACGTAATCAAGGCCCTAATACAAGCCACCGCGGCCCAGCAGGAGGCTACCCGGGTCCAAGCAACCGCCCAACAGGAGGCGACTAGGGTACAGCAAGAGACTAATCATCTGTTGATGAGTCAGGCTGCCCAGGTCTGAGCCCTGCTGCAGGAACTGGTGAACCAGATGAAGGCCCTTATGGAGCGAAGCCAGAACGGCGATGGGACCCAGACTATACGGGCCAGGCACTGCCTACAGAAAATGACACGGGAGGATGATGTGGAGGCATACCTCCTGGCTTTTGAGAGAGCAGCCCTGCGGGAGGCCTGGCCCCGAGACCAGTGGTCCGGTATCCTTGCCCCGTTCCTGTGTGGGGAGGCCCAGAAGGTATACTACGATATGGCTGCAGAGACTGCAGCAGACTACCCTCAGCTGAAAGCAGAGATCCTGGCCAGATTCGGAGTAACTACGGCATTGCGAGCCCAGAGGTTCCATGAGTGGCAGTATACAGAGGACAAGACACCCAGATCGCAATTGTTTGACCTGATCCACCTGACCCGGAAATGGCTGCTCCCTGAGGCCCTCAGCTCTGAGAAGATGATGGAGCTCCTGGTACTGGACCGGTATATGAGGTGGCTACCACCAGGCCTCCGGGCTTGGGTTGGCCAGAATGACCCCTCCACCTATGATGAGTTGGTCTCCCTCGTGGAAAGACAGCTAGAAGCCCGTGAACTATTCCAGACCCCAGGGGGTGAAACACGGCAATCCAGGAAGCCAGCCCCAAACCCAAGGTCCCGGACCGCCGAGAACTACAGGAGAACTATAACTGGGAGGAAAGAAATTGAGGAATGGCCCGAGTCCAAGAAGGGACCTGGGGGTTTGGGAGGAGAGGGCTGGGGGGGCCGACCAAATAGCCCCAGGCAGAGGGCGGCAACCGGGATAAGGGGTCGGTGTTACGAGTGTGGGGAATTGGGGCATATAGCAGCCCAATGCCCCAACAGGGAAGAGCCTATGCAGTGCAATCTGGGGGATCCTGGGGAACAATGTGACCTAATTGGCCTGGTAGGGGTCGCAATGACCCCACATGGGTATACAAAGTCAGTAAAAATGAATGGTATTGTGACCACAGCATTAGTAGATTCCGGGAGTGCTGTCACGCTGGTCTCGGGGAAGTTGGTGGGGCAAGACCAACTAACCCGGGCCAAAACCACAGGGGTAACGTGCGTTCATGGCACCGTAAATTTCTACCCCACAATCCCAGTACGGATTGAGATCCAGGGGAACACTACCAGGGTAACTGCAGCGGTGGTCCCTAGGCTCCCCTACCCGGTCTTAATTGGTAGAGACTTCCCTGGGTTTGAGAACTTACTCCCCCCAGTAGAGCCAAGGGAGGGTAGCAACCCCCGGGCTGAACTGGAGGCACCTACGGATAGCTTCACCCCAATTTTTGCTGAATTTGCCCCAGAGCTATTCTCATCCCCTGGGAAACCCCGAAAGTCTAGGCGGGAAAGGAGGGCAGATAAAAGGCTAGGGACCAGGATTCTAGCAGAGAACCAGAAAGCCTCCCTTGGTGGTAAGCGAACCCATTCAGGAGGCCAGGAGACAATTCAGGCCAGTGAGGACTCAGAGTCAGTTCCTAGCCCAAGTAGGGGCAACCCAGGGGGCGGAGTAGAAATAGGCCCCCTGGAATTAGGTCAGATTGGTACCGCCCGTGAGAATTTCAGGCAGGACCAAGCCAATGACCCGCTATATGCGAATGTGAGGGAGGAGGTAGTGGAAGTAAATGGCGTACCGGTGGAAGGAAAGACCAAAGGCCCAGGGCCGTATTATGTGATCAAATGTGATCTGTTGTACCGAATAGTGCAGATCCGAGGGGAAGAAGTAGAGCAGCTCTTAGTCCCACGGAAACACACAAGGGCAGTACTAGAGCTAGCTCACAGTCATTTATTTGGGGGACATCTAGGAATAGACAAGACACTGGATAGAGTCCTAAGAAGGTTTTATTGGCTAGGAATACGTGCGGAGGTCCAACGCTATTGTGCCTCCTGCCCAGAATGCCAGTTGCATTGCCCTCGACCTCACTTGCGGGCCCCATTAGTACCTTTGCCTATTATTGAAGTCCCGTTCGAAAGGATAGCCATGGACCTTGTGGGCCCGCTGGAAAGATCAGCACGGGGTCACCAAAACGTACTAGTCATCCTTGACTATGCCACACGGTATCCAGAAGCCATTCCTTTAAGAAACCCCACATCCAAGGCAATAGCAAAAGAACTACTCCAGGTTTTTGCCAGAGTGGGCATCCCTAAGGAGATCCTGACTGACCAAGGAACCCCTTTCATGTCGAAATTAATGAAGGACTTATGTACCTTGCTCCGCATCCATGCCATAAGGACCTCAGTCTACCATCCTCAAACAGACGGCCTGGTCGAGCGGTTTAACCGCACCCTTAAAGGTATGATCCGGAAGGTGGTAGCACAGGATGGAAAAGACTGGGATACCCTTCTACCATACCTAATGTTTGCAATACGGGAAGTCCCCTAGGCGTCCACCGGTTTCTCTCCCTTTGAGCTACTATACGGACGCCACCCACACGGAATATTAGACATTGCCAAGGAGGATTGGGAAGAACAACCCAACCCAGGAAAGAATGTCATTGAACACGTGACACAGATGAGAGAGCGAATAGCTCGAGTAACCCCTATAGTACGGGAACATTTGGAAAAAGCACAAGAGACCCAGCGGACATATTACAACCTCCAGGCGAAAGTACGGAAATTTCAGCCAGGAGAACGGGTGATGGTGCTAGTGCCGACAGCAGAAAGCAAACTCCTAGCCAGCTGGCATGGGCCGTACGAGATAGTGGAAGCCATTGGGGAAGTGGACTATAAGGTCAGACAACCAGACTGCCGAAGACCAGAGCAGATCTACCATGTAAACTTGCTGAAGCCCTGGCGTGACCGAGAGACGTGCCTGGTCATTCGGAGAGCTCCATCCCAGACGGACGACCGACAGGGGCAGGTGAGGATATCCCCTGAGTTAGCCCCAGAACAACGAACAGAGGTCATTGATATGATCCAGCGGAACCAAGATGTGTTCTGTACACAGCCGGGCCGTACGACACTGGTCCAACATCATATCATCACCAAGCCCGGAATAAGGGTGACGATAAGATCATACCGGATACCGGAAGCTAAAAGAGAGGAAATTAGGGCAGAAGTGAAGAAGATGTTGGAACTTGGGGTTATTGAAGAATCCCACAGCCAGTGGTCCAGTCCTATCGTCTTAGTACCCAAGCCTGACGGCACCTGGAGGTTTTGTAATGACTTCCGGAAGTTGAATGAAGTATCCCAATTCGATGCCTATCCAATACCACGTGTCGACGAGCTAGTTGATCAGTTAGGCAAGGCCCGATACCTAACCACTCTGGACCTGACTAAAGGATATTGGCAAATTCCCCTGGCCAAGAACGCCAAGGAGAAGACCGCTTTCTCTACACCTGATGGCCTGTTCCAATACACTGTCCTCCCTTTCGGACTCCATGGGGCCCCAGCAACATTCCAACGACTTATGGATAAATTGCTGTGACCCCATGCCAGGTATGCCGCCGCCTATTTAGACGATATAGTCATCCATAGCCCTGACTGGGAAACGCACCTAGTAAAAGTAGAAGCGGTACTAGACACCCTGAGGAAGGCTGGCCTCACTGCCAACCCTCTCAAGTGCGTGATAGGACTAGCTGAAGCCAGATACCTTGGGTATGTAGTAGGGAGAGGTTTGGTAAAACCCCAATGGAACAAAGTGGAGGCAATACAAGATTGGCCTCGGCCAATCTGTAAAAAGCAGGTCAGAGCATTTCTCAGGTTAGTAGGGTACTATCGGAGATTCATCCCTCATTTTGCCACAAGAGCAGGGCCATTGACTGACCTGATAAAAGCTCGGGGCCCCGAGATAGTAAAGTGGTCTGATGCAGCAGAAGGGGCATTTGCAGATTTAAGGACAGCCCTTTGCTGCCATCCTGTACTTATAGCCCCAGACTTCAAGAAAGAATTCGTTCTACAAACAGATGCCTCGGAGGTAGAGCTAGGAGCCGTCCTTTCGCAGATGGTAGGGGAGAAGGAACACCCGATCCTGTACCTCAGCCGGAAGCTCCTCCCCAGGGAACAAAAGTACGCCGTCGTTGAAAAGGAATGTCTGGCGATAAAATGGGCCATGGAAACTCTCCGTTACTACCTACTGGGGCGGCGATTTACCCTGGTGACAGAGCATGCCCCGCTCCAGTGGATGCACAGAAACAAGGAGAAGAATGCAAGAGTGACTAGATGGTTCCTATCTCTGCAACCTTTTCATTTCCGAGTACAGCATAGGGCCGGAAGCCAACACGGCAACGCAGATGGCTTGTCACGAAAGCATTGCCTCTCGTCCCAAGTTGCCCAACCCCATGGTGTTGAGCAGGGGGGGAGGATATGTGATACAGCATGGCCAGAAGGCAGCAGGAGAGTGATCTAGGGTGAGGAGAAGCCTTATTCCCTGTAGATTAATTAAAAGCACCTGAAACCAATTAGAGCACCTGAAACCAGTCACCTGATAAAATCCCCCTGCTTCAGTCAGCCAGAGGAGGAGCTGGAGCAGAGTGAGGAGGAGCTGGAGCAGAGTGGTTTGGTGGTGGAGCAGAGAGCAGTTTGGAGGAGTGAAGCAGAGTGGATTGGTGGTGGAACAAAGAGCAGTTTGAAGGAAAGTGGAGGAGAGTTTTGAGAAGTGCTGCAGCAGGCTAAGACCAAGATCCTAGGTAAAGGGACACCTGGCTTGTGCAGAGGGAAGGCAGGAAGCCCCACAAGCTGAAGGTCAGGAGAGGGAAGTAGCCCAGGGGAAAGAATCACTGGTACAAGTGGTTCACCTACTATCATAGGGCCCCTGGGCTGGGACCCAGAGTAGAGGGCGGGCCTGGGTCCCTCCCTCTCCACTCCCCTTCCCTGGGATACTAGTAGGATAGCTGTTACCCCAGTTCAGGGGCAAGAAATGGCACCCTGAGACCCCCCCACAAGAAGAGAAAGTGCGGGACCCATCATAGTAGTGCCGGCAATTTGCCACAGGTGCCGCACAGGATTGTTTGCCACTTTTACAGATCCAGACTGACACGGCTACCCCTCTGATACCATTGGAGAATGTTATATAAATCTCCAGTGGTTCAAACTGGAAGTGCTTCCAAAACAAATTTTGCACAGAAAGGGAGCAAGTTATATAGTGGGCGATATTGTAACTTCACCGAGGATTAAGTTTTTCTTGGAGGACTGCAACACTATGGCTACTTATCCTTCCTATAGCAGCTTTTCATCCATTGATCTCAAAGTACGTTACAAAGGTGGATATGTGTCATTATCTCCATTGTACAGATGGGGAAACTGAGGCACAGAGCTTGGCAGTGACATGTTCAAGGTAGGTGGCGGAGCCAGAAATAAAACCCAGGTCCAGATAGTCACCTGTGGTAAAGCAGCATAACTCCACTGAAGTCAATAGAGATGATGTCAATTCACACCAGGATCTGGCTCTTTATTGGATATTCCATCACCAAAGTAATTTCTGTTGAAAAAGCGAGAGGGCCAGATTCTCCACTTGCATATCATAATGGTAACATTTTACACTCACTCGATTTGCCTCTCTTTCGCTCTGCACCTTGTGTGATCGATTATTTCAGCGCTAGTGTTTTATACCCAGTTTAAACATGAGTGAATGACAGCAAAAGGTAGTGGGGAGACAAGGCCTGTATTTAGTAATAATACCAATCTTTATTAAAGCAACTACTATTCACATGAGTAGCCTTGATGCTCACCACAGAACTAGCTTGTCTTGCCAGCCAGCCCTAACAAGAGCTTCTTCTGAAAGCTTTATATCCTTTCTCACACTGCCTAGCCGTGTTTTACTGCAGTGTATACATATGTTTGTCACTAACCTAATTCCCTTCATGTCGTCTTCTATTGCAGGTCATTACTGCGTCCATTGCTGAGCTCATTCTATTGCCTGGAACTGTAACGGGCCACAGGAAATCAGATTTTGGAGCTGTTGCCACGAACAGCTGACGTAAGTGACCTGCCAACAGCTACTCCCAAGTGTCCCCTCTGCCTGCACAGAACTCCACTGTAGTCATCAGATCAGATTGCAGAATCAGGGCACTAGTTTGGTTCTAAGAATAGTGTTCAATAATGATGATAGAACAGTGTCAATGTGAAGTGAAATGAAATAGTGATAGCTTAGTACTATTGGCATTTTCTTAGATTCATCAGGTGTTTCCTATCTAATCTATCATCACCTACTTATATAGCACTTATCACCCCAGGGCAAGATTTTCAAAAGTGACTAGACATTTTGGATACCCACATTTTGAGGTGCCCAGTTCCAGACAGTGCTGAGCACCCACACGCTTTGGAAAATCAGGCCCCTTCACGGTGCCTCGAGTTGGGTGCCCAAAACCACTCGTCACTTTGGGAAATCTTGGCCACATTAAACATCTGAGAAGCTCAGTTTAAAAGGATCAAGCCTGGTATGAAACAGTGCAGGAATGGGATGGTGTGTCTGGGCCCCTTATGAAAACTGGATGTGGCTCTGAGGTGGGCACATTTTTAAAGTGGAATTGTTCTAAGTCAAGATAGAGTTGCAAAGATAATGGAGGGATTCAATGAAGTGAGGTAAAGTACTGAAGGCCGTAGGTTTTCTTACATGCTTCCTCTCTTTTTAACTTTCACTGTTATTCTCCCACATATCCACCCACACACAGTCTCTCTCTCTCTCTTATACTAACTCACATGCTCTCTGTATCTCTCTCATACACATTTTGGCTGTGTCTTCTCTGCTAAGAAAAGGGGTGTTTTTACTATGATGTAACTAAAACACATTAGCTATCCTGCAGTGACAAAACACTGGTGAGAAGTCACGTTAGATTTACCATGAGGGAAACTAGGTGAGGCCGACACCGTACTTCCTGCCTGGGGTGACCTTGCCTAGTTTATCTTGCAGTAAAACTAAAGTACCTTATCTCCACTAGCTAATGCATGCTAGCTACCCCATGGTAAAAACACACCTTTTCTCAGCAGCACAGACAAAGCCTCTACCTACCTCTCTGTCTTACACAGACATCCACCAATTGGCAGCCACAGAAACGCCTTTCGTTTTATGCTAGTGGCTAAGGAAGCCTGTTCATTGGTTAAGTAACTTGTGTTTAGTAATTACTTTCTAATGTAATACATCCACCCACAAGGGGGAAGGGACCTATTAACCCCGCCCCCCCCGCTGGACCCCATCCCCTCAGCCCCGAACCCACCCAACCTAACTGAATCCCACCACGTGAGGGTCGCCCCATTCTCATTACCCAGCCCACTTACTTATACCCATGACTGTCTATATTCTCTGTATGAGTGATAGACCCTCACCGCTTACCAACTGTATCTTGATCCCGCCCACCGCCTACCCCCCATTGGGGGCATTGCAGCCCGTATGTATTATGTGTGCTGCCCAACCCCAAAATACTTGCATCCCCCTATACTCTGTATGTCACCCCCAATGACCAATAACTGACGCTTCAAACTGTTTGTATCGCTTATTTTCAAACATTCTCTAATAAAATTTTAAATCCTTCAGAAATGCCAAGTGTGCTGTTCCCAAAGCTGCAACCAGAGGCAGCTGGTAGAATCACTTTATCTTAGGAGGTAACTCTGCCTTCACTGCAGAGTTAACTTGGGTAATCAGCACTGGGTCTGAGCGCTCAGGTTAGCCTAGCTGAGGCATGAGTAGCCACGCTGCAAAGCCCTACTTGAGTGAGTGTGTCTTCATGGGTGCGGCACTCACCTTAATTTACATGCGGACGGAGAGAGAGATGGATGAATACCTTTTGTCTGGCAGAAAACTTGATTGAATTTGTCAATTCTGCCTTGATACAGACTTTAGGAACATATTTGCAGTATGCATACATAACTCCTCACATAGTATCTGTACATACATTGCACTATGATATGAGTGTGACCCTCGTTTTCATTTAAGACCTCACATGACATTCTTTGGTGAACCAGACTGGACATACCAGGATCAGGACATTCTTGTCACCCCTGGCTAGTTGGCATTGAGGGGTTTATGGAAGTTTCTTTTTCAGTGGAAGCCATTTTCTCCTAAAGCTATTGGACCTTTGCATGGAATTGCAGCACTTTAATCTGCAATTAACCCACAGCTATGGGGATTTCTAGGACAGAAAAAATTACTTCCCAGGGAAAACCAGACTGCAGACTCTTTTGGTTTAGTGCTGATGAAAGGTGCTGCAATGACCGCTGGGTATCCTGACTTCTTCTGTTTATGCCCAGCATGGGTGCAGCACAGGCAGTGTCAGTACCAACTTTCCTCCCCCCTGTACTGTCTCTACCGGCGCACCTCAGGCCTTACAACTGGGCTGGATCCAAAGCCCAATGAAGTCAGTGGAAAGAGTCCCATTGTTAATAGTCACCTCCAGGCTGATAGATGAGCTCATCTCCGTAGCCTCTTCATTTCTTGTCTCTCTGTTAGGACTGTTATGAAGGAGGCCAGTTGTTTTCTTATCTTTGGCAGAAGGGTGGGCCTGGAACCAGCCCTCAGAGCCTCCTGTTGGCACAGATAAAGAATCACGTGCTAACAGGGGTGGAATTCATCCAAGGCGAATACGGTGAGCAGAGATCTTAGCAGCTGAGTAAGCAAGTGGGTACTTTTGGATCAGAAATACTGGCAGGACACTGAAAGAGCTTCATGGGAGACTGGAGCTAGTACACTTGTCCTTGCTTTTCCAGGACAGGAGAGACACGAAACCTTGAGCGCAGCAGCGGTTGCTTTCTGCTGTGATGGCTCATTGGTTCAACAGATGTGAGCAAACCTTTAGAAGGGTTGCCACTCACAGTCTTAAAAGGCATGATCAGCATGTGATCCTCTCGAAAGCATAAGGACCATGCATCCATTCAGTCATCTGATAATGGTGTCAAACAGCTGTGCTAGATATAAATGGCTATAGGTACAGTGGCTAGCTGTGCCGCTATAACTAACATAAACCTTATTTCCTCTCCTACAATATTGCACTTAGCTCATGTCCGTACAGGAATTTTAGCCGCTAGTGTAGCTGCATCAGTTTGTATCACTGCAGTGTGATGTGTGGTGTGAACCTTGTTGCAAATACTGCTGCACTGGTGGAAATCATGCCTACACAAGAGGTTTCCACCAGTGTAGCTAGCTATGCCAGTATATACTTAGTGATACCATCATTAAGTGATCTCTTCTGCCACGGCTCTTTCACTAAGGTGAGCTCTGGTCCCTTTTGTTTGTTGTTCTCCCCTTCTTCTTTCTTTTTTTTTCACACAGCAAATCCAGTTGCCGTTGACAAACTGCACAGAGACAAGGCTTCTGTATATCTCAGAGCAGGGGCACAGGCCACCAAATTGGGACCTAGTTCCACATGCAAATTGGCTGAAAATAGGTATTTCTAGGATTCATAATTCCAGCCTGGGCCTGTTATAGGATGGGTCTGAAATGTGAAGTTCAGGAACAATCTGAACTTTGGGAAAGTTTATGTCTCTGCAGAAAAGTCCCGTGGAATTGAATTGAGAATGAGCTCCTTTCTATGGGTTTTCTCAGCCATCCTATAGAATATTCCTGCTGTAATGTTCTATAGAAGGGTTAAAACAACCTTATTCAAAGAATCTCATCCTCTGTTTAAATTCTATAGGTTTTTCAGAGTAATTACTGTAGAAACACATTGGTTCCATCCCTATTAAATTCTACAGGACGTATCAGGAAGGAAGAGGAAGTGCTAGCCTGCATTCCTGATTCAGGCCCATCTCTGTAGTGTTATTTGCCTTTTGCAGACTGAACAGAGATGAAGCAGAGGTGCAGAAGTTTGTGTGAAACTAGCGGCTGGCTGCAGTGGGAGTGGGATGGGTGGCTACAATGTGTGGCTGGCTTTGGGGGCTGAAGTATGCGTGGCTGGCAGATGCCACATGAAGGAAGCAATTTGAGAGTCACCAACAATCCCAGAGGCCACCGTCAAGCAGCCCTCCACTCATGTCTGCTTTGCTGCTGACTCCTAACTGAACCTGACAGGAAGGCAGTTACCGGAACCATTAACTCTCTGGGGAAAAGCTTACAGGAGCTCATTCCCTTGACGCTCACTTTCCTTACAGAGACTAGAGGACTAGCGAGAGTGCGTGTCAACAACAGTGTGGGGGGAAAACAGAGTCACCATCAAACCGGTCAAAGATAAAAACCTTCCTTTGGGCCCGTTTGTTGGAAAACCAAAGTGAAGCTTTTACTTTGTGAGCAAATCTTGGCCAGGGTTCGAATTGGGCCTGTTTGTTGCAGCTTGGTGAACGGCTGTAGTAGCTGCTCTGGAATCTAAACTTTCATTTAATAAAATAGGGTCTCCTGCCCTTAGAGTTGTGGAGAAAACTTTTAAAACCTGGCCTGAGTGTAACTGGTGCAGCCATATCTGCCTGAGTCTGCAGACAGCCTGAAGCACTAGCGGGTAAGAGAGACAGACAGATTATTTTTATGGTTGTTCTCCAGATGTGCTAAGTGCTGTCCAGGCACAGCGGGAGATACAGTCTCTGCCATTAAGGAGCATATAGTTTTTATTTGTTGGCATATTTTCAATTATTATTTATATTACAGTTGCACCTGGGGGGGGTCAAACCGAGATTAGGGCCCCATTGTTCTGGGTGCAGCACAAACACATACTGAGATAAGATCCCTGCCCTGAAGAGCTTGCAATCTAAATAGACAAAACAGATGAAAGGTGGGAGAAGAGGAGTATTATTATCACTGTTTCATAGATGGGGAACTGGATCACAAGATGAAGTGACTTGCCTGAGGTCACACAGGGAGTCTGTGGCAGAGCTCTCAGATCTCCTAAGTCCCAGTCTACTGCACAAACCACAAGGCTATCCTTCCTCTAAAATTTACAGTTACAATCCATTATATTTATATGTCACATTTATTCCAAGGCTCTTTAAGTCTGAATCCTAATGACGACAATGTAAATGCAAATTTTAAATTCCTGATCATAGCATCCAAAAAAGGAGAATGGCCATCCTATTGTGAAGATCTGCACCATCTGCTGAGTAGCCTCTCATTTTGGCAGCATGACTGGGAGGAGTTTGGGTTATGGACGGAGCTTGGGAGAACCGCCATCACTTTTTTTCCTTTCTGACCCCTGTTTAAGACCTCACCCATCTCGTCTCTAATATGCTGGGACCGACATGGCTACAAAGTACACTGCATAAGACAAAGTTGTAAGGCATTGTTCCCAGCCTCTCATCTTGGCAAACAGGAATAATATGCTATGTACGTAAGAGAAAGATAAACAGACATTGATGCAATGGGCCAGGTGATTATTTGTCACTTTATTGACTCTGCTCATTATTTCTGTGGGGTGGGTTACTAAAGTGAACACCTGAAGGTTAAGGAAGAGCAATAGTAGAAAAACAGGAAATAGAATGGAGAGGAGCAGAGGCTGAGTTGAGGTAGAATCTGAAGGCCTGATTCTCCACTGCCCACACTTTATGAAAGTCATTTATGTCAAAGCAAACTGGGTATAAAGCCAAACCATTCTGATATACGAGCATGTGGTGCTCCTTTTGCACTGGGGTAAAATACTGCACCAGATGCAGAGCACCAGAGTAGCAGGCCCAGAAAGAGGTTAGAAAAGAGGAAAATGGCTAAGTAGAGAGGTGATGTAGGTGATATTTATGGCCTATAGTATGATCGAGCTTGAAGAGAAAAAAGAATGTGTCCAGGTTATCATTCCTGGAGAGGGTCATTTTTGAGAAGTATTGGGAAAAATCCTATTTCCGTTTCCAAGCTGCGAAATGCTGTTTGTGGTGGTAAAACCACCTCTGACAGAAATGGGATCAGCTGAGCTCCAAGAGTCAGATCCTCAGCTGGCGTAAATCAACATCACTCTATTGAAGTCAAAGCAGTAATGCTGATATACACCAACTGAGGATCTGGCCAGAGGTACTACATTCTGTTCTCAGTTCTGCCTGTATAACTAAAGGCAATGGACTCAAGTATCAGAGGGGTAGCCGTGTTAGTCTGGATCTGTAGAAGTGAGAAAGGGTCCTGTGGCACCTTATAGACTAACAGAGGTATTGGAGCATAAGCTTTCGTGGGTGAATACCCACTTCTTCGGATGCAAGCAGTGGAAATGTCAATGGTGGAAAAGGCAATGGAGTGACTCTAAATTTGCACCGGTGTAACCAAGAGTGGAATTTGGCCCTGAGGGTCCAAACTTGTGGTCCTCACTCAGGCAAAACTCCCCACTGATGTCTGTGGATGTTAATAGGCAGTTCTGCCTGAATGAGGACTGCAGGGTCAGACCCTTTGCAGAAAAGACGGGGCATAAAGGACCTGCACACATGGACGCTGTTTGTGATATTACAATAACTGTGGCTGCCCCAAATGCACTCCCCTACCTTGGGGCTAGCACGATAGCATCTTGGCCCATGACTAAGGCTCCTAGGTGCTCAAGTAATACAAATAAATAATAATAATAATAATAGGACTTGCTGTCAATGACTTCAATAGGCTTTGGATCAGCCCCTATTGCAGAAAAGGAGTGGACGTCATAGCATCACTCCCCCCCACCCCCCAGAGTAACAAAATCAATGTCGTCCAAAAGCTAGCCGGTTCTAGCTAGGGTTGTGATGCTTGAACACTACAAACCGCAATGCTGGCTTTAGTTTATTCCATGGCCAAGCACTGTGCACCTGTTTGGGGAAGAAGCTTGCACACGGACCTCAGTGATACCCAGCTAAACGCAGCAAGGAGACTTGTAACTGGCACCTTGAAGTCCGCCCCGCTGCCTTGGCTTCCAGTCCTTGCAAACGTCTTTCCTCCAACCACCTGTCAAGAGATGGCTACGTTGCACGAGTACAAGAAAACTCTTGCTAACCAAAAGCTCTCACTCCATGGCAACCTGGTTCACTTGCCTTGCACTCATCTTAAGCCCCACTGACCATTCTGGGTGGCCAAAGAAGCTCTATTTTCATGCAGCTTCAACCCAGAAGACACCTGGTGAATGCAATGGGCCGGGTCTGATGGAAACAGCAAGCACCTCTTAGATGATCTCACGTCGAACCTCCTGGTTTCTTGCTTCGCTGAAGACAGTGGATGACCATCAACCATATTAGGATGTTACATGGAAGATGCATGCACCTGATGCATGAATAGAGAACCAAGGATTCGCCACAGTGTGAATGGGGAGACCTCCAAGCCACTGAACACATTGTGAACAAGTGTCCCAGCTTTCCATCACCAGGAGGTCTAGCAAAGGTGCACTCTGCATCTCCTGGAGCTCTTGAATGGGTTTCAGACCTTTCTATTAACTTGTAAATGTTGCTAGTTCCATATGAAAGAAGAAAAGTAAGGAAAGAGAAGAAGAAAGACTTGGACCCAGAGTTAGGCACTCCATTGACTTCAGTGGGAGCCAGGCACCTAAATACCTTTGAGGATCTGGGTCTTGGGGGTCTGGTTTTCCAGTGTAGTTACTGCTGATTTCTACCACAATAAAGGTGAGGAGAATCAGGTTTTAGGCATTCACTTAATCCATGCCATACTTCTGGATCCCTGTCCCCTGTTCAGCACAGCCCACGTTGAACAGAACAGCCCTCCACTTTCTACTTTAAAGCCGAAGCTGCAGCTACAAAACAACCTTGTTAATATTGTCCCTTGAGGAGGCTGATGGGAGAGACAAGGGGATTCAGAACGGGTGGGCTCCTATCTCTTTGTAACATATCGGTGGCGAATCCACTATCCTGCCAGCACCCGCCCGAATATCTGGTTGCTGCCTGAACAGCAGCAGGGAGATACAAGCTGAGGAGTGGAAACACAGAGCTGTGTGTGTGGGTGCCCTTTCTGATCAATCTGAAGTCACCATTTACCAGTCACTTGAGTCAGACTGGAGTTAGAGGGAAACTTGTGAAGGAGGGGGCAGCATAGGGAGGACAGTGTACAGCGGTGGAGGCGGAGCATTGGTTTTATCCTCTCTTCCTGCATTTTAATACATTTTTCATAATCTGCCTTGTGCTCCGGTTCCAAAACCAGATGGACACCTCCACAGACTAAGGAAGCGACAAAGGGTCCTGTGGCACCTTATAGACTAACAGCGGTATTGAAGCATAAGCTTTCGTGGGTGAATACCCACGTTTTCAGATGCAAACCGAAGAAGTGGGTATTCACCCACAAAAGCTTATGCTTCAATACCTCTGTTAGTCTATAAGGTGCCACAGGACCCTTTGTCGCTTCTACAGATCCAGACTAACACGGCTACCCCTCTGATACTTCCACAGACTAACTTGCCCCTGAAGCCTGGCATTCATTGCTTAATATAGATTGTAAGGCCAGAAGGGACCATTATGACTCTTTCAAACCTGCTGGGTTGTAGGTGTTCTATGAATTAAAATACTTGCACGGTCCTGATTACTGTAATGATAATTCAAGCACCTCCTACTCACTAATGACTGTATCCCTTGTCAAGAAGGTCTGTTTTAGTACCCCATTTTTACAGATGGGGAACTGAGGCACACAGAGGTGAAGTGACTTGCCCAAGGGCATACAGCACATCTGTGGCAGTCCCAGATTTGAACCCAGATTTTCTGAATACTAGTACAGTGCCTAAAACACAGGATCATTCTTTTCCCTCCTCCATTCCAGCCCATTGATTTCTATGGATTTAAGTCTGCTGACAGTTGTAAACAGAACTAAATTGAGGACCGCAGCAGAAAGAAACCAACAAAATACAAATTCATTCCAGGGAAGTCACTTCTTCTAGATGCATTCCTTGTCCTGGCAATATGCCTTGGAATCACTGGCATCACTTCAGACAGCTGCATCTTCCCCAATGTTTCCTGAGGGCTTCAGACCAGAAAGACAAGGTGATGAAGAGATTTGCTAAAGAGAGAAATACAAAAGTGGGTATAATTACCCAGTTCTATATAACCTCTCTATGTTATATTAATCCACCGTGCTAAATGATGACAAATTAATTCAGTTTATGTGCAGTGGGACTTCAGGAACAATGCCTATTAGTCAATTTTTAGCCTCAGTTACATATGTTAAGTCATTGGGGCTACATGAGTATAAATGGATATAGAATCTAGCTGCATAACATTAATAGAGCTGCATTGTGTAGATTCTCTCTTTGGTTTCTTCTCATGGTGGGCCATATTCTAATTTTAGTTACATTGGTATAAATGTGGAGTATCTCTACAGCAGTCAGGAAGGCTTGATTTCCTCTGAGTTACTTCAGTTTTATGCTGGTGTAACTCCACTGATTTCAAAGGCATGGCACTCTGGTGTAAATCTATTACTCTGTAATAGATCTGCTACCTAGGTGATAAACTTTTTATACATGCATAGGCTATAAACCTATTATTGTGGTATAAATCTGGAGTAATGCAGTGGTTAATCAAGCCAACCAATTTACTCCAGATTTATAGTGGTGTAACTGAGTTCGGAATCTGGATCATGACCTGGGAATCACGATTGACAAAACTCTTATTTTTCTCTGCAGCAATTATGTCCTTGTAGAGCACTAATGTTTTGCATTGCTGTTTTTCTGTTATGAATCTAAGTTGTGGAATGCACACTAGAGAAGGGTTACAAACACAAAGGTGTCTTACGCTGCTATTTGAGTTAGTGGATTAAGCCGTGCTGAAGAAACAGAAGATGCCTTTGTTTGTTTTTATGGCATTTGCCAACATTATGAAACCGAAATAGGGCACAGACTGTACAAGTGAACTTTTCTCCCCTGCTGATTTTTCCTCTCCAGTTAATCAGCCATCATAGTGAAATTTGTCTCAGGTGGCCCTGGCCTAAGGCCTGATCCTGCAAGATTTATCCAAATGAGTATGCCTTGCTCCTGGGAGCAGACTCATGAAAATCAAGGGAAACTGGTAGCTTGAGCAAGGAGTGATTGCATAAGCAAGGCTTGCAAGATCTGGCCTAGAGTCTTTTCTTCTGTAATTGCCTGTTTTTTACCTTGCCAACTGTGTCAGATGCTACATGAGGAGGACTTTGCTTAGAATCAAAGGTAATGCCCCAAAGACTTTCAAAAAGAGTTGGGTGTATCACTGCCCTGTGTGTCCCCTTCACTTCATATTGGGGCAATGTAGGGTAAGAAGCAATCCAGTTCCTGTGCCTAATTCCTACTAAGAGAGGCCACTTACTCTGGTACAGCAGAGAACAGACCAGCAATGGAGCAGTACACTGGTTGTGCAGGACCTTGATGGTGAAGATGAGGGTATTAAGTTCAGTGTTGAAAAAAGAGGAAGCCAGAGAAGGGATTCAAAGAGGAGAGCGGAGGTGGGAAGGGCCATGAACACAGATGGAGCATTTTGGGAAGGGGAGATGCAGGGGGCTCAGAGAAGAGGAAGCCATAGTAGTCATGGCACAGACAGAAAAGGTGTAATGTAGAGGAAGGAGCAGGATTTAACAAGAACCTAGAGGTGTGGGGGAGAAGGAGAAAGAGAGTCTACAGTGTACCTCAGACTTGGCTGTTAGCAAATGCAAGTTCATTGATCTCAGTGGAGTTGCACTTGCTAGCACCAAGTCTTATGAGTTTGTATTACTTGGGAGTGGGAGATTCTTTGCACCAAGAGAATAAATAACTGGCTGGTATCTTTCCCTGTTTCCTGATAAATGAAGTACCAGAGAATACAGAGGCTATGGGGTTGTACCCAGTGGCGTAGCCAGGTTTAGAGCACAGGGGGAGCGGAGCTAAAAAAAGGCACTGGGAGCAAAAAGCGTCGGGAGCAAAAAAAAATGCTCCGCTCTGGCTGCATCGTAGGAGCAAAAGACGTCAGAGCAGAAAAAAGGCACCACTTCTGCTCAGTGGGGGAGCAGCCGCTCCCCCTGCTCCCCCCCTGGCTACGCTACTGGTTGTACCTTATGAACACTGCTCCATATGACCCTGGAAATGTTCAGCTGCCTCCCATGTTTTTTTAATTTAAATGAAGAGAGAAGCACTTCTTGGAAAGCTATCCAGCTCCCATTGAAATCTTTTAGGCTCAGATCCTCAAAAGTATGTGGGTGTCTAAATCCCTTGGGAGCTAGACACCTAAATCCCATGGGAGGTAGGCACCTAAGTGTCTTTGAGGATGTGGGCCCAGCTGACCTCATTGGAAGAGGAGGCCAATAGGGCAGATAATAACTAGTCATTAGCAGAGGCAGGTAGAATGTTCCCAGCTCAGCTTCCAACTGGGTGAATCACAAGCTAGCTTTGTGTTCCATTACAAACTGAGAGCCTGACACAGCCTTGTCGAAAGCATCTCAGAGTGAAGCCTGGTAAAAAGAGGCCGAATACATCTCTGGTGTAACTCAGTGGGGGCTGCCGGAGCTCAGCACTTCACAGGATCAGGCCCCATCTGTGTTAGGGAACAAAATATACTAACAGGAGCCTTTGAGTGAAAACCTTGCTCCTTAATGGTCTGAACCTGGGACACGGCTGGCAAGAAAAGGGTTTGGGGATCAGAATCAGGCAGAAAGCTCAGCTTCACTGCATTATATACCTAAGATTTCAAAGGTGTTATAGCCTAAATGTAGAGTTGCCAGGTTTTTTTGGACATAGTCCTGGAGGTTTCATCACATGACATAATCTTTAATTAAAGATGAATCTTTAATTCCCGGAGACTCCGGGACCATAGCTAAACTGCATGCAGTGCATTTATTTGAATCCGCTTTTTGAAGCGAATGCCTCAATACCATACTCAGTGCTTCTGTGGGTGTCTTTCCCTCATTGCCATGTAATATAATTATCTTCTATAAAACATATACACACAAAGGATGTGTCCTGTAACTTGCCATTAGATGATGTAATGCTTCTGAAGGCTCGATTGCCTTACAATTAGTCTCACGCCAATTAAACATAATGGTCCAAATTCTCTTCTCAGTTACGCCGCACTGTCTGCTTCAATGAAGTTGTAACAATGCAACTGAGAGGAGAGTTTGGTGGTGAAAAGGGGGGAAAGCCTCCAACATAGTGTGTTCCTGAATGGCTGGAGAGTACGTAGCTTACGAAGAAAAAAATCCTGCTGGAGCTTGTAGATAAACAAGACTGTTTTCGGTTCTCAGAAGGGTGTCCTCCTGCCCCGCTCTAAGCCTGACGCTCCCACATTATCTTATTGTATGCATTGCCCTTAGCGGTCCCTGGCATCTCACACACCTCCTGTTCATAGAATATGACTTGCGATAACCCTAACCTAGTCTCCCTAATCAGCTGAGAAGGCCTGAGCAGATGCCTTGGGATGCTGGAGGATGCATTACACCCTTCTTGGTCAGAGGTTTCATTCAAGACAGGAGAGGACTTTTCAGGTGGAACAGAATTTATAAGTGCAAATATTATTGCCCTGATTCTCTACACTAAGGCGACATTACATCAGCCTGGCAGTGTGTCACATTTACACCCGTCTCAAGGCCTTATTATACTGCCACGGTGGTGTAAAGTAGCCTTAATATAAGTGACACTGCAGGCCCACAGGTCTGACTGATCATTGTCTTGCACATTGTTTAGTCATTTGCACCAATGCAATGCTCGTGCAAATCACTACTATTCCGATTTGGTAATGTTTCACACCCACTTTGCACAGGCATAAATGACTGCATTCGATGCGGGGCAATGCTAAATCATGCTCTTTGTGACTTTAGTGCCAGAGCTATTTTCCACCCCCATTGTGATTGCATGACTTGCATCACCACCTCAAAGTTTTTGGCTCTATGAGCAACTAAATAACTTATTAAACCAAGGGAAGGGAAGGTACCTGGAAGAAGAAGCCCTTAAACATATTTCACACTCATAAGAAAAGGAGCAATTTGCTTGCTGAAATTGCCTGAGATTCTATGTTATTTCAAGATGTTTTGCAAATATAGTCTAATCCCCCCTGGGGATTATATACCTGTACATGATTATGCAAATTCATTCTTATGTTGTTAATAATTTTTAATCAGGCAACACAGATAATGTGGAATCCTCTGAAAGGCAATGGATTAAACGTCTTCCTACTAAGAATAGGACATGTCTGGTCTGACTAATCCATAGTATGGACAGATTCTTCAGTGGGATTGCAAGGATGTAGGTGAACATAAGAACAGCCATACAAGGTCAGACTAAAGGTCCATCTAGCCCAGTATCCTGTCTTCTGACAGTGGCCAAAGCCAGGTGCCCCAAAGGGAATGAACAGAACAGGGTAATTATCAAGTGATCCATCCCTTGTAGCCCATTCACAGTTTCTGGCAAACGGAAGCTAGGGACACTATCCCTTCCCACCCTGGCTAATAGCCATTGAGGGACCTATCCTCCATGAATTTAACTTGTTCTTTTTTGAACGCTGTTATAGTCTTGGCCTTCACAACATCCTCTGGCAAGGAGTTCCACAGGTTGACTGTGTGTTGTGTGAAGAAAGACTTCCTTTTGTTTTAAACTAGCTGCCTATTAATTTCATTTGGAGACCCCAAGTTCTTGTGTTATGAGAAGGGGTAAATAACACTTCTATTTCTGTGTTTGTACAGCATCTAGCACAGTGAAATCCTCATCCCTGACTGGGGCTCCTAGACACTACCACGCTACAAATAAATACTAATAATGATTTGGTCCCATATGTATTTAGGCAGTTTCAGAATAGAGCCATGCTTCACAAAGGCACAAGCAATAGGACCACAGGAACAGAACTCATTTTCTCTCCCTTAGATAAGGTCTGATAGTTTGGAATGACTTCAACCCGTGGGATGGAGGGCAGCAGTCAGTGCATGCTACACTAATGGAGAGATTTTGGCAAAGAACATCAGGGAAAGTCCTATTAAAAATGCCCTGATATCAGCTAGTAGCTGCACAGAATATGGGCTTTTAAGGTGTCATCCAGGAGACACCCTTACCTCATACAGTAAACAGCAGGAGACAGATTTTCAGCAGGTATACTTTGCTCTAGCTCCATTGAAATCAATGGAGCTAGGTTGCTTTATATTAACTGAGAATCTGACCCCATAACTTCAGACAGATAACTTCAGGCTATGGCTACTGTGCTGGAATATGAGCATATGGTTCCAGGGAGCAGAGGTATTTCAGACCTGATGTCAGACCACTAAAATCCTCTCTACAGTTGCTAGACGAAGTCTTCTGTCCATTTATCATCACCCTTTGTATCTTTGTCTGGACGGACACCATCTTGTATCCTGGCACCAATACACATTCCTGCCAGAGCAGGCCCCATTGTGCTTGTGCAGCAAAAGAGATAGCAGGGCTGATCAACAACAGAATAGACTCCTGCTGCGTCTACTGCCTGAGGTTACATTATAACCAACTTTTGCACAGAAAACACAATACATTTCGAATCAGTTCATGCAGCTACTCTTCCAGGAGCAAGGTGTAAGACTGAGAGAGAAAGGGCTCATTAAGGTAAATGACACACTGTAATTTCTCCACCTTGCCATGCCAGGCCAATTAAATTGGAAAGAAATTAGTTATGATTGACTCTGTAATTTATAGAGTAGAAATTGAGATAAACTAATGGGAGCAATAAATGAAAGTGTTCTCCTTAGAGGAGTTTTAATTCAACAAGTTTTGTTCATTGACTAATTTTGCCTTAAGAAAAGGAACTTATGCCTGTGTTTAACTTTGTGAAAATAAGAGGTTCTATTGACTTCATTTGGGACTACTTATGTGATGAAAAATAAGCACACGCAGAGTTGCTTGTAGGATCAGGCTCTTAAATGGTATTTGAGCCTTAGAAACTAAGTCAAATTGTCTGTAAACAGCACGTATTTTGTTTAGCCTTATAGGAGAAGAATAATCTATTGCAATCTCATGGTCCATGGTGGATTGTGATACAGCAAAAAACTGATAGAAAGATAAAACAATTGCCAAGTTATTTTAGTTTTGTTTAAAGATTTTTTAAAGTTATATCCATTTCTCAGTGACATGGGAATGTCAGGGGATTCATAATATCCACAGAGAGCACCTTTGTTGTTCAAGATTTCATCTGAAAGATTTGACACATCATAACCTTGATGGCTGGAAGGTCTGAGTTGAAGCTACTTAGATCTGAACATGTGGTTTAATAGGATCTAGTTATTCTAAACATGGGGACAGGTTCTGCCAGTGTAGAAGAATAGGAGAGGCACAAAGGGGATCTGTCAGAAAGCCAGTCAGACTCTCTGCCTGACCCCAGCCCTAGAACAGGTTAGAGCAACCTGGAAGCTGCTCTAACGTGCCAACTGCAAGTGGTCCCCAAGGGATTGTCTACTAGTTGAGTATAGCCAAAGTGACTCATGCTCAGACCATGGCGCCACCCTGCACCTGACGCCCCTCCACTCCCTGTGACGAAAGGCCGCAAGGATGGTATCTCTGTGCCTGTTATGGCCTACACCATGTCAGAGGAATCTCCAGCAGGGGAAATAGGATTAGATTCTGTCTCCTCTGTGCTGTCACAGCGGTGCAAAGGAGATGGAGCAGGACAGAGAATCTGGCCTCTGGCGTTTGGATAGCTGAGACGTCACGCATTTAGATCCTTTTAGCAAATAAATTAAACCTGGAGCAAAGTGGTCTGTGTTTCTGGAGCCCTGAAATTATGGAGGCCCTGAAAGCCCCGTAATGCAGCAGAACAAATTGGTTTATGGAGGTGCTGCACCAGCAATCCCCTTTGCCCCATGGTGCCAAGCTTTATACTTGGCATAGTGGCAGTGAGCTAGGGGCATAGCCAGTAAGTCCATGCCTCATAGACATGTGCATGGGGAGGGAAGTAGAATCATGTTGCCAATACATTTTACGCATACCCTGCAATAACAGCTAAGCACCTAAATTCTCGGCCCACTTCCTAGTCATGTGGTCTGCAGACACTTTTAAGGACTTCATCCTGTCCAAGGACTGCAGGGTTTGGCCCAGGTTTGCTACTCCAGACCCTGAAAAATCAGCTTAATTTTTTTCCCCACTAGTGAGCCACTTATGTGGCATACATTAGCTTGTTGTTATGTATCTGGGTAATACCTAGAAGCCCCAGTCATGGACCAGGACCCCATAGTGCGAGGCGCTGTAGGAACGAGGAACAAAAAGATGATCCCTGACTCAAAGAGCTTACAGTCTAACCAGAAACCTGCGATTTAATGCAGGGGCAAAGAGATTAATAGTGGGGCATGGAGGGTTGTGTGTATCTGGGTTTGGGTATTAGCAACACGGCTCAAATCCAGTTTTGCACAAGAAAAGACATTCCCTTCTGTGGTATTTCATAGCTTCCTCCTCTCCTGGTAGCTCCACAACTCAGTGACTGACTTCTCATAGTTATGTAAACTTCCCTGAGTGTGAAGTGATGACAGAAAATACTTAGAATAATTTATGCTTCTCAAGTTCATTATTTGAGACTCAAAGTAACTCAACCGTACTTTGAACGGGGCTTGGTTTAGGCTTAAATTTTCAAACATGGCCATTGGATGATTATGTGGGTGCCTAAAATATTTGGGGGTCTAACTTGAGATACCTTGGGCCTGGTTTGAAGAGGTGTTGGAGACCCACAGCTAACAGTTAAGTGGAGCAGTGGGTGCTCAGCACCTGTGAAAATCAGGTCCAGGGTGGGTCAAACTGGGCTCCCAAAATCAGCAGCCACTTTGGAGAACATTGGCCATATTTATTTATATTTATTTCAGTGGCAAAACTGAAAGCTGTTCCTTCTCCTTCTCTGTGATTTATATCTTCATAAGCACGTTTTACAGGGGATCCTTTGGTTCTTCACTGTCTGAGGCTGAAGAACACAGTACATAACTTTATAGGAGGGTGACAGTGGCTTCCATGTATTGAAATTGTTTTGATATAAGTGCACATCTAGCTGCATGACATACAGCAAGACATTAACTTATGCGCCCCACAAAAGAGTGCAGAGAAAGTCCCCCACTCCTGTACCGCTCCCACACTACCCTAAGTAAGTCCTCTCTAGAGGTGTCAGACCAATGCTGGATCAAAAAAATAAAAGAGTTAAAAGGAACCCCTTTCACAACTCAGAACCTTTCGCCAAGCACTTTCTGCCTCCAGCTTTCAAGTGTGTAGCCAAGGGTTGTCAGCACATAGTCTTAGTGGGTTTGGGTTGATTTTGTGGTGTTGCAAAGGGAGTATATGTAATTGAAATATGCATAGGAAAACAGGTGTGTGTGTGTGTGAGAGAGAGAGGTGCCCTTCAGGCTCTGTGTGTGTGTGTGTACACACAGTGCCTGATTCAACTCTCAGTGACACTGCTGTAAATCAGGAGTAACTCCACTGAGCTCAGGCAACTTTCACCATTGTAAAATGGGGGTTAATAAGAGATGAATCATCAGGTTGATTTACTGGTCTGGGATTCTCTTCATGCCAGATGTGATTTGCAATGTCTCCACAGTAAAAAGCACTACAGAGGAAGGGAAGAGGCAGGCAGAAAGAAGGACGCTACAATTTTCCAGTTGATGATGGGCATGGTAATTTCAACATTAAGGAGTTTACAGAAGATTCTCGGCAAATCAGCAAATCATGCTAAGTTTCCTCGCTAAGCCTAGGTGGGGTGGAGCACAAGACAAGTTCTAGTAATGTTCCTTCCTCATGTTGTACTTCCTCTCTCCACAACCAGGAACACCAAACAGCAGAAAAACAGCTGCTGTTCTCTTTTGAAGTCTCTGGCTTGATCTGCTTTCCCTTCAAACTGCTCTTGTAGATCCTCCACTCCTTAGGAATGCCCCAGTTGCTCCTGAGGTGCGTGGTCTGCTCTGTTCATACCCATCCAACCATTCCAAACTGAGTAGTTTATCTTTGCTTGGCCTAATGGTTGGGGCACTGGACAGGGAGTCAGAAGACCTGTGTTCCATCTGTGCCATGCCTCTAGCCAGCAGTCTGACTTTCAGCAAGTCTGTTTCCCCTCCCACCTTTTGTCTTTTTAGAATGTAAACTCTGTGTGGCAGCAATTGTCTCTTAGCCTAATGAGGCATACTACATACGTGTATGTACAGCACCCAGCCTAATGGGGCCCTGATCTTGGTTGGCTGCCCTAGGCACTAGTGTAATACTCTATAAATAATAATCCAGTCCAGGTTGATTTACTGGTCTGGGATTATCAGCCCTCTCTAGCACTAGGAACAAGATCAAGCTGTGGAGGAGCTCAAGGGATTGAAAAAGAAGTGAGTGACAATGGATGGGCAAGAAATAGGAGAAAGAGAGAACACAAACAGCAGAAAAGAGGAAGAAGAGAACAAGGAATGGCTGGAAGAAGAAAAGAGAAAACTGGAATTGGTGTGTATGCTTTTGAGTTTTTAAAATACAATATGGTATGGAAGAAGTGGTAGCTCGGCTTCTCCTCTTACTTACCCAGTTTTACATCATTGTAACTCAGATGCGACTCTTGATTTACAGAGTCTGCCCCACTCATTGGCCATTTGCACTCACTCCACGCTCAATATACAATTCCATGCTAGAGATGCTGCAGATTTCAGTACAGAGGATAAAGTACAGAGGTGGACTGGAAACTCTGTAGCAAAGTGGAACAGAAGTCATGAATGGTTTCAATACCCTGCTTATATGCTAATTACAGTTCTTGGTTATAATATAACTTCTGCTTAGAGGATGAAGCTCACACCAGCACAAAAGGGCTGTGCATAACCAAGTGAGCCACTTAATTCATATACCAAGGCCTTAAATGGTCTGGACAACCTGAGGTGGGCCCTCTGCACCAGGGCGAATTTTTCCTGGAGTGAAAAGAAATCACTTCAGCTGTGGCCAAACGCTGCAGCCTCTCTATTCAGAAAAAAAACACCTTTGAAATCAAATGGGTGTTTTGTCACAGTCAGGATTGCACAATTAGGTTTCAATATACACAAGAATGCTGCATTCATTAAAACCAAGAAAACTTTCCTTCCAAGGCACTACGCACAGCTGACATGCACCCACTTCTGGGATGGAAGGTGACAGTCACCTGGCGCATTGCCCAGGGAAATGTTGACCAAGCCATTATTCTTACCTTCAGCACCGTGGGCAACCTTCCTGTCAAGGAAACTGCATGGAACTCAGATAAAATGCTAAGTTAATGCTACAGGGATTTGAAAGTGTGGCTCGGGCGAGGGTCCAGCCATCCTGAATCCCAAACCACTAAATCATCAAGTTCCGTATTTGTATGTCAAGCATTTGTATTTATTTATATGAGTATTTACATTCTGCCCCATAGCTTAGGGACGCCTTTAGCAGGTGAAATAATGTAAGATAGTGTTCTTGTGCATTTCAATTCCTGAATGCTATGAATACCCTGAGAGTAGCAGATTGCTTGTAACTTTGGCCCTATAAATGTTCCCCCCGATGCAGTGGGAAAGACTATAAAACCCACATATAAAATCAGAGGGACAAATTCTCTCCCCAAATGAAATAATAGGCAGCAGGTTTAAAACAAACAAAAAAGTATTTATTCACACAATGCACAGTCAACCTGTGGAACCCCTTGCCAGAGGATGTTGTGAAGGCCAAAACTATAACAGGGTTCAAAAAAGAACTAGATAAATTCATGGAGGATAGGTCCATCAATGGCTGTTAGCCAGAATGGGCAGAGATGGTGTTCCTAGCCTTTGTTTTGCCAGAAGCTGGGAATGGGCAACAGGGGATGGATCACTTGATGATCCCCTGTTCTGTTTATTCCCTCTGGGGCACCTGGGATTGGCTCCTGTTGGAAGACAGGATACGGGGCAAGATGGGCCTTTGGTCTGACCCAGTATGGCTGTTCTTATATTATGTTAAGTAATTAGGCAAGACTCCATTGAAGTCAATGGAAATATTCCCATTTAGAACAGCAGAGAATTTGGCACAGATACTTAGTTTTGTTGAAGTTCAAAGGAATACTGCTCTTTTTGACTTTATGCAGAAGCAAAGGCATACATGCCAAGTGTCCTTCTCCCTGCCTCTCCCCCCAATCCCTTAGCATCTTTTTTTTTTAAAGGAAATATTTATAGTTTTCACATGTAATATTTATAGTTTTCAGCCTTCCAGAAAGCTCCCCTTCCCAAAGAAGTTTATTTTGTGTTAAGTGTATTTCCACTTTTTCCCCCAGTCTTGGAGGTTTTCCTCTCCATTCACACGATTTTTAGATCTCCTGGGCCTGATCACCCGGTGTCTTGCAACTTGTGTCAGGGTAACAGCTCACTACCTACGAACATCCCCTTATGGCAAAGGTTGGCTCTATAGCAGCCCTTCCTCAGTTTCCCTTGTGAAGCACCTAGAAATAATCCAGAAAGGTTTTCTCAAAACTAGTAACACACCTGCCTGGGGCTAGCTTAATAAACTATTCAAAACAGCCTATGCCATCTATCACCCCAACACAAAATATATTAATGACTCATATATTTAGGCCCCCTGCTGATGCATTGAAGACTAGAGTTGATTGGCAAATAGTCCCCCCACCCCTCAAAGACTTTTCCGCAAAATATCAAAAACCAACGTATTTAATCAAAATTTTCCACAGGAAAAAAAGCACATCATTTTTGAATGGGGAAAAACAATCCCTTGAAGGGGGAAACCCAATTTTCCGTCATAAAAACCCACCACCCAAAAACCGTTTCAATGGAAAAGTCTGTAACCTGCCCTAGGGCAGACGCTTCTATTTCAGGCCCTTGCTCCTGCCCTGAAGTCTCTAAACAGGTAGGTCTCTCTTGCAGCCAAGCGCCCGAGCATGCATTACAGCAGGCAGGTCTCCTGCCTGTAGTCCACTCCTGTTCTTCAGCTCTTGGCATGCAACTCTCCTGCCTCCAGCCCATCCCTGCCCTCCGCTTCTCGCCTTCTCGCCCCCGCCTGTTGCTTCCCCACTGCCCCCTCCCAGGCCCTGCTGCAGCGGGGGGGGGGGGGGGGGGGGAGCCCCTGCCCCACACACCCCGCCCCCGCCCCCGCCCCTGGGATTTGCAGCAGCGCCTCTGAGCCACCCCGGGCTCCTCGTGCCATTGCAGCCGGGAGCTGACATCAGAATGGGAAAGCCGCCCCTTCCAATCAGCGCCCACCCCAGCTTTTAAGCGGCGCTGCCATTGGCTGAAGGAGCTCTGGGAGGCGTGGCCGGGACTCCCTGGAAGAAGTGAGTGAACTTCCCCCCCCCCCCTCCTCACTTGTTTGCGCGGATGGAGCTGAGCTGCGGCCGGCCCGCGGCGGGGCTGCCCGGGATGGAGGCCGAGAGCCCGGGCGAGGACTACGAGAGCCTGCCCAGCGGCGCCTCCCTCTCCACGCACATGACGGCCGGGGCGGTGGCCGGCATCCTGGAGCACACGGTCATGTACCCCGTGGACTCGGTCAAGGTGCGCGGCGCTGCAGGGGTGGGGTGGGGAGGGGGGTGTTCCACGCTGGGCTGGGGCCACTTGCTGCTCTTCCCTGGTGCACGTGGGGGGCACTTACTGCTCCCCCCCCCCCCGCCCTCATTGTGTGGCGCTTCCCTCTGCGGTATTGCAAACGGCGTGTGTGTGTGTCTCCGTGCAAATGTGCTGCCTTCCCCGTGTACTAGTGCAAGCGTGGGGTGATTGTGTTCCCGTCTTTCCTCTGGGGGGAGGAGGGGCTTGCAATTTCCCCTGTCTCGTTGTGAGTGCTCCCTTTCCCTGCCGGTTGTTGCATATGTGGGGGAGTGAGTGTGCTTTTCACTTTCCAGTTTAAAATGCGCGGGCCTGCTGTTCTCTCCTCCCCCCCCCTCCCTTCTGCATTATGCTTCCTCTTCTTATGTGTCCTTGCATAAGGGGGGGTTGTGCCCCCAAGTCCCTTCTGTGTTGTAAATAGGTGGGCATCTGTTATTTCTCCCTATGTATTATTGTGGGGTAAGGTAGGAGTTTCTCAGCCCCCAGTTCTTTTCTGCCCGGTTGCAAAACTGGGGCACATGGGGCATCATGGCCCCTCGTGGTTCTGTGCCATAGAATACGAAGTGGGCATGGGGCGTGACTTGCAGCATCTAGTAGTAAACTCAAGAAAGCTGTCAGCCTGCATAGAATCTCAGAGTTGGAAGGGACCTTAGGAGGTCATCTAGTCCAACCCCCTGCTCAAAGCAGGACCAATCCCCAATTTTTGCCCCAGATCCCTAAATGGCCCCCTCAAGGATTGAACTCACAACCCTGGGTTTAGCAGGCCAATGCTCAAACCACTGAGCTATCCCTCCCCTCATGAGAAGGGATTGTGCATCTTGGACTAATCACTAATGTATGTGCCACTCTAAACACGTGTGAGAGCTTCAGACAAGAGCCTGCAAGGAAGGGAGGGTTGCAGCTTTTGCAGTGTGATCTGCAATTGCAACCTGAATGGTTGATCCTGCAACTAACTGTATTTGCCTCTACTCTTACTGACTTTGAAGGGGCCCAAATAATGGGGAGGCTGTAACAGTGCAGTGTCTGAGGAGCAAGTGAATGCAGCTTGGCTCATTGGAGCGGTATAAGTCCCTATTGTGTCCTGTTCCTGCTTCACTTGCATCAGGGAAGAGTTGGTTTGCCTTTAAGTGTTAAGTTAATAACTCAGGTTGTGCAACCAACAATGAACCTGTCTGTGGAACCTGTTGGATCCCTTTTCAAGGGTGTTTTAACATGTTCTGTTTGCAGAGAAATCTTGCAAAGAAGGTGGTAGTGCCAGTGAATATCGTCCCTTTAGGAGTTCAGAGGAGTCTGTGTCTCCAGGATGCTTGATGTCTGAGCCCAGGTTAGAGTGATCCAGGTGAGGGTCAAAAGTTGTGGGTCAACAGAAAGGAGCCAGAGGAGAATCCTTGTTTAAATGATGGGTGCACTACCTGCAGCGGGTGGAGTCTTAAATACAGCCTAGCAGCAACCCTCTTTAGCCAGCATAAGGGCAGAGTTTGATAAACTGATCTCAGTGGCCAAGTGCCATCTCGTCCCCTCTGGAGGAAGATAAAACTATTAGCTAACGCTGCATTGTATGCATTTAGTTCTGACTTGTACATGTATACTAGGCTTGTACATGTATATGCCCATCCAGGCAGGCTGCTGACTTCTGACAAGCCGCTAATAATACAGCAGTATTGTTATGAAGGTAGACCCCTGTTTGTGCTCCGGTCTCTACTCCAGTGGAAGTTAGCATGTATGTTAGGACACGGAGGTTATTATTAACACCTCTGTAAAGAATGGAAGATTTTAAAGGTGTCTGAGGTTGTATGGGTCTCAGAGTAATTATTTTGACTTCCAAAACTTGTTCTTGACTTCAGTTTAACTATATATATCCATTCTCAACTAGACTGTAGCTTAAAATCAGCAAAAAAAAAAAAGGCTATAAAGACCGCAAACCATGTGATTTGTAAATGACAAAGACCTTTTAAGAGGTGCGTCAACATTTTGACACAGTGGATTTAGTGAGCAGGCAGGCTTAAGAATAGGAACAAAACATGGGTAATGAAAGCTGGCAGAATTCTCCTGGCCCCAGATTTCATTGCAAATCCCAGTTCACTGAAGGTTTGCAGAGCTGGACCAGTGTATGGCTTTTGGGTGGAAAAAATTGTGAAATTGATTAGCTTCATATGGTATTTGTCTGAAACCAGACACAACTCAACAGTGACCTGAAACTCTAAGTGAAATTAGTGGGTTGCAAATGGACACATCTGAATCTAACACCGCTCTGCGCATGACATCAGCCACGTCCAGTGCAAAAGTAAAAAACTTAATTGGGAGGCTCAACTTACTTACAAAAGAGGCCTGGGACTGTCTGTCCTGAGACAGAGGATGGCCTTGTGGTTAACTGGGCATTAAGATCCCTGGGTTCTATTTCTGGCTCGCTGCAGGCATCTTCTGTGGCCTGGTGTAAAGGTCTTAAGGTAGGTGTACACGGCAAGCAAATTGAAAAACAGCCTATGGCAGTGGTTCTCAGAGCTTGGGTCAACTGACTCGGGCTTGCAGTGTGGGCCAAAACATAGTATCATAGAATATCAGGGTTGGAAGGGACCTTAGGAGGTCCTGCTCAAAGCAGGACCAATCCCCAATTTTTGCCCCAGATCCCTAAATGGCCCCCTCAAGGATTGAACTCACAACCCTGGGTTTAGCAGGCCAATGCTCAAACCACTGAGCTATCCCCCCTGCCCCCAGTAGTATAGAACATGTAGTAGTGTAGATGTTCCCAGGCTCTGAGACCTGGCTCCAGGCTGAAGGGAGACATCTAATATACTGCTAATTTTGCCCCTCTAGCATGAGTCTGAGTCGGTTGACCTGGGCTCTGAGACTTGCTGCTGTGTCTCTCTCTTGTATTTTGTTTTCTGTTTTGCAGTCTGTTTTTCCCATTAGTCACATGGGGAAAATATCTACTTCGCGTAGGGCATGAGGCGAAGTTGTTAATATTGTAAATCGTTGAGGTCAATGCACAGAAATAGCACTTATTGATTGGGGTTAAGACTATATTGTGCAAAGTTGCTAGTCTTCACAACCTATCTAGTATGTCTTATGCCACAGTATTCCTGAGTATGTAGTAGGGCATGTCACTGTTAAGAGGTGGATTGTTTCAAAATATTCCACTAAGCTTTCTTTCCTAGTTCAAACAAATGATCCCTGCCTTATTCACTGTAGCTATCTAGAAGCATGTTGTCCTAATCATAAGTTGGAGATGGCAAAGACCTATTAGGTCCTTTAGAGTGTAGGGTCTCAATATGGGGGGTTGGGGTTGCCTGGCCTTTCCCATCTTGCCAAATGGGAGAGGGATCCCAAGTAAATTCTGGGGGAGCTAATACTCTAGTTTATCCCCTGTACGTGCGGGGGTGTTTGAAACCACAGTAGAAAGATGAGTTTGGAGGGAAAGGGAGAAAATTCCAGCATCAGACACCATTAATGCGCAAGACACTTCCACGCTGACAGATAAATGTACAGGGAATAGTCCTATGCCCGTTTGTTCCCCTCTTATTCCTGACTTCCACTCTAGTAGGAATATCTCATGATGAGCCAGTTCCTTTTGGTTCTTTTGTGCAACGTTTTTAGGTCACTGAATTGTGCTGGATTGAAAATGCTGAAGCATGCTTTTTCTAACCGTCTGCGGAGCGGTGTTAATCGTGGGGCATCACTTTTCTCATATGGCTTACATTAACGGTGTAAATAGTATTAACCCCAAGCCATCTTCCTATTCATGCCAATAGGCAGGTATAATGAGCTTACTGTATTTTGCCAAGTCATGGTTAGAGTTGCACATCACGGCTCAGGACTTTCCGGTGTTATTCAAGAGGGCATTTCCTGTACTGGGAAATTGGTAGGGAGAGGGAGTAAATGAAAGTAATGTCTGCTTTCTTTTAAGCAGAGCTTCTCTGCAGCAAGGTTAAATACACTGAGATCTATGTCACAGTCAAGTGGAGTGACTGTCCTAAATTGCTTCACAGTCTGATTACTAAGAGTGTAAAGTTTTCTCTGATGGGTGGGGTGACGACTTGATTGTAATACTTCCCATTTAGACAGCACACTCCATCAGAAGATCTCAAAGCTCTTTAGGTAGGTAAATGTTACCCCCTTTCTGTAAATACTGAAACTGAAGCACAGAACATGAGCAAATAGCTCAAAGTCACACAGTGCCACAGCTGGGAATAGAATTCAGACTTTCAGATTCCTGGTTTTGTGCTCTACAGTGGAAGGCAGTGTTATCTTGTATCTCATCTTTAACACATCAGGATTTGAGAAATGAAAGCTGACAACAATTAATTGTCAAAAAAACCCCACCTTTTCTCTCGCAAAAAAATTCTATTTTAAGTGACTTGATTTATATCTCTTAATCACATATTCCTAATTCTATTTGCATGTTCCTTTTTCATCATCAGACATTGCCAATCTATTGCATTGCAAACTCTGTACATGTAGGGGTCACTTTCCCACCACTGAAGTGCAGCTGCTTTGTGGAGTGTAATGCAACAGACTCTGATCCTCACCCTTGTGTAGCACTGTTGGAAGCTGCAGTTGCTCATATAGGTAGAAAATAGGTAGACCTTACCACTTACATGGCCAAATTTTGCCTTCATTTATCCCATTGGGATTGCACAGGTGTAATGGCAAAACTCGGTCCATGTAGGCTGCTCTTAGGCAGTGTTGCCCAGTGGCTAGAACACTGGACTGGCACTCAGAAGACATGGGTTCTATTCCTGGCTCTGCTGAGTGACCGTGGGCTGCTTTCCCTTCTGTGCCTCAGTTTCCCCATCTAAAATGGGGGTTAATGATCCTTACCTCCCTTATAAAGTGCTTTGAGAGCTACTCATGAAAAGCTCTATGTAAGAACTAGGTATTATGTTGAGCCACCAGGTTTGCTTGAACAGCAATATTTGGACGTTCAAGATGCTGTCTACAGTTTCTCTCCTAAAGGTTTATGATGCCTCTGGAAAAATGCAGGGCAATTTGTGGGAGTTGATTGGTATGTCATTGCTGCTCCTGTGCCAGGTAAAGCCAAGTACCTGGGAAAGTGAAAGAAGGAACCCATTTCAGCAACAGTGTATGAAGAAATGGTAGAAGTGAAGAGGCCAAGGACTTTCCCTGCCATCTATTTCCTGGAACTTCCCATCTGCTATGAACTCTTGTTACATCTCTGATTGTAATTTTCATTGCTTAAGGTGTCATTTTTAATAGCTTAATTCAAAGCTTCCTCTCATAAAGGTTGTTTCAGGTAGCCAGGTGTTCTGTGCTGACTTCAGTAGCAACAGTTGCGCTACAGCAAACTGCAAAAAATGAAAAGCGCTTTGTAAGAGCTGGGTGGTAAAATATTGCTTCCATCTGTAGGTCTCAGAGCCCTTTACAAAGGAGGAAATCTGTATCATTACAAAGGGGGAAGTAACTTGCCCAAGGACACCCAGGAGACTGGTGGCAGAGCCAGGAGTAAAATTGGGTCTCTTGAGTCCTGGTTCAGTGCTCTATCCACTAGACAGACTGTCTCTGTTATATCGTTCTGCATCTGACCCCACAGACCGGCCACACTTCTATCCAGTGCTATACTTAGCACCAAATGGAAGGGTGATTGCCTTAACCACACAATGTAGTGGGATTTTAGAGATCTGAGTTTAATTCCTAACTCTGCCACAAACTCCCTGTGTGCCCTTGGACAAGTCACTTCATTGGGGTCTGTTTCCCAGTCTATAAAGTGAGGATGATAATCCTTCTCTTGTGTACTTTGATCATAAACTCTTTAAGGTGGGGACTGTTATGTGCCATGTGTTTGTATGTGGCCTAACAATGGATCTTGGGTCTCAGCTGGGATATTACTAATAAAGCACTTGGAATCTGACTTTACTAGCACACTGGGTAAGCATTACCCCTTTCTCTCCAATGAAGAAACTGACACAGAGTTTGATTGGCTTGCCAGAGGTCTCAAAGGGAGTCTGTCAGATCTAGAATTAGAAATCAGGAGTTTGTGGGTGATCTTCTTGTCCCCTGCAGTGACAGTGAAACTAGTATATTAATACAGTTGCCTGTTAAAAGCAAGAGGTTTCAAAGTGTGTATATATAGGCATGTTATACCAAGGAAGTCACGTGGCTGGAATTCATAGGTTACATTAAGAGCATTTATCAGAGGGGTAGTCGTGTGAGTCTGGATCTGTAGAAGCGACAAAGAGTTCTGTGGCACCTTATAGACTAACAGAGGTATTGAAGCATAAGCTTTCGTGGGTGAATACCCACTTCTTCGGATGCATGCAGTGGAAATGGCATCCGAAGAAGTGGGTATTCACTGCATGCATCCGAAGAAGTGGGTATTCACCCACGAAAGCTGATGCTCCAATACGTCTGTTAGTCTACAAGGTGCCACAGAACTTTGTCACTTCATTAAGAGCATTTGACACTTACATACTCAGCCAGACTGTAGCCGTATTCCATGTCTTGGACTGCTGAAAAACTTGACTTCTAGTGACTTTCTATTGGTAATAGAAATGATCAGTATCAGAGCAATAATCTTAGACGTAGATGCTCCAGCAGATCACTTGTAATATGTGTTGGTTATGACGCTAAATTTCCATCCACTAAAAAAATTGACTAAACATTCTTACAAGAAGACTGATGAATTTCTGTTTATACTTACGTAATGCTAGTGGTGAAATACAGGGTTTAACTTCGTGCAACTTCCAGGAAAACACCTTATAAACTAACTAACTAAATGTCTTGACAGTGGTTTTTTTTTTTTAGTTCTGTTATTAACTATTAAGAGGTCCTTAACCTGACATGCAATTTACTGAAGTAAATTAAGCTCTAATTCAGGGGTAGGCAACCTATGGCACACGTGCCAAAGGCGGCACATGAGCTGATTTTCAGTGGCACTCACACTGCCTGGGTCCTGGCCACCGGTCCGGGGGGCTCTGCATTTTAATTTAATTTTAAATGAAGCTTCTTAAACATTTAAAAAACCTTATTTACTTTACACACAACAATAGTTTAGTTATATATGAAAGACCTGTAGAAAGAGACCTTCTAAAAACCTTAAAATGTAATACGGGCGCGCAAAACCTTAAATTAGAGTGAATAAATGAAGACTCGGCACACCACTTCTGAAAGGGTGCTGATCCCTGCTCTAATTCGTCTGTGTAAATGTTATCTTTAGGTAGAAAATTAAATGTTTGGATTTTTATTGCTCTACAGTAAGTGTCTGTCAGTGTTCTTGGTGCCATTGAAAATCTTTTTTAAAAATACACTAATAAATAAAGTCATCTCCCCACAGCATCTCTCCACCACCGCTACCTAGTCCTGCCCAACACCTCTCTCCTCCATCTGCTAAAGTAAATCCGATTTCCCACAGATCTCACAATGACTTCAGAGTTTCTCAAGCTTTTTGCAGTGTGAACCTCGCCTCTTTCCCACTGGTGCCTGTGGCAGGTATAACCATTGTTTTCATGAACATGTTTTAGGAGGATAATGTATCTTTAACTCTTTTAATGCAGTTTCTCAACTGGAAACAAGGGGGCAACTTGTGACCCATATGCTCTCTGTGGACCATGTGCAAAGTGCTCTGCAGACCACACTTTGGAATCCATTGCTCAAAAGCCACTACTGTAATGTATCCCCCTGCTGGGTGAAATGCACCTGCTTAAACTGCTATGCTTTGTTGATCAGCACATGGCAATGGTGTACATCAATTGCGGACTGCGGTGAAGAAATTGGTGTATCATGGGGTTTCTCAAACCTTCTAGTATCCTGATTCTCCTGTCTGCTACCCTTCCCAATCCTGATTCTGTACCTTCCTGTCATTGAGTAGCATTTGCAACACAGCTTCAGAACCACTACTCTGTTCCTATATTCAAAGGGCAGCAATGGAAGCTCTGAGCTAGGGAGTAAGAATCTTGTGAAGGGGCTAGTAAGTAGAAGGTCAATCAAGTACTATCCTCGAAATAAAGCTTGGGGGTTAAACTGGTGTATGCAGCACTGAATCCATTTTTTTTTCTTTAATAGAATAGTCACTATGGCGCTGCCTTGCATCTTTTCATAAATATCAGAAAGGGTTAAATAAAATATACATTGCAGATGAAAGCTTCCTCCTTTATTTGAAGGCCCGGGTAATGAAGCAGGAACTGAAATAATGCGATGCTTAGGGCAGGACAAATCCAGAATGTGGTAGGAAGTCTAGTAGCCGACGCTCATGTAATAGCCACGTGCTGACTAACAGCACAAGCGAGGTCCTATCTGACTCAAAGGAGAACTTCAAAAGTCTTTCTTAAACGGTTAAAGATCTTAAATGATTAGCAATGTCTATAATTTCTTGCGGGTGGGGGGGGAGGATGAAATTAAGCTAAACATTTTAATTTTTCTTCTCTCACTTGCCTGCCCAGACCAAACAAATAATTGTGGGTACCACTGTGTAGTGTTGCCGAAGGGATTTATCAGACTCCCATTGACTTCAGTGGACTTTGGATCAGGCATTAAATGCACCCATCAAACTGATATGTAGTGTGCCTCTATAATAGGTTGACTGAATCCGTGGACTGGGCTGGTAAATGAAGGGCGTTAGATAATCCAGCTAGTCATGTACATTGTTCATGTCCTGGCTTTCTGCAGGGGGTTCGATGGCTTGTTTTCGGCATTGCCTCCTATAGGTAAACTGAAACCAGCTTAAATGGATAACCTTAATTGTTCTATAGGCTTTTGCTGTTTATGCAATGAGGATTATTTTAAGTGGCCAGGGGTAAAACTTTCTAGATCATTTAAGTAATAAGGAGGTGAGGTTTTTAAAGACTCTTTTTTGCTGACTTCATACAGGCATCTGAGAAGGTGGACCAGCCAACCTCAGTACCGAGTTGCAGTGTCTGAAGCTGTGTCTATGCTGCAGACTTCTGCTGGCATAGCTGCTGTGTTGGCTGGGGTATGAACAGCTGTGATCCCTGGCCGACATAGCTGTGCTTGGAAAAGCCCCTATTATTAGACACAGTTACACCGACAAAGCCACACTTCTGCTGGTATAGCTTGTTTGACTTGGGGGAAGTGTGTGTGTGTGTGTGCATGTGTGTGTGCGTGTGAAATGAGCTATGCTGGTATAGCAAACTTACCTAGTTCCTGGTGTAGACGTGTCCTTAGATGCAAATTGCAGCTCATAGTAGTTTCCACACATCTGAGTTGAGAGGTTCTGAATGCATAAGTTAACTGCTGCACAATTCCTATATATTGAGGTATGGCTAGTTCAGCTACTGCACACTTTCTTTTCTTTTTTCCTCCCCTCCCTCTGTGTCCTAACCTCACGACTGAGCTATAAATTAGTAGGCAGCTATATAGCCACTATTGCAGCTTTCTAAATGTAGAGGTATGTCCAGGTGTATCTTAGTGCTTACAGGAAGACTCAATGCAGATGAGTGTACAGAAAACTGTTTTCCACACAGCTCTGCCGAGTTGGTGTCAAAACAATAATCACTTATCCAGTGCTGCAAGTGTGAAATCCAATATGGCCCCTGCTCTCTGAAGAATTTCAGGTCTAAAAGTCTTGATTGTAGACATCTGGTTCTGGAGGTGGAGAAGGACAGGAGGAGAGAGGGAACAACAGTTATAGTTACAAGGGCACAAGGTTGCTTTGACAGTTCAGTACATGTCTTGCTATCTTGAAACCTGGGCTCACATCCCTGGCTTTGCTTATAGGCTTCCTCTGTGACCTTCGGCAAGTCACTTAGATTACATGGACACCGCAGAGGGTGTGGCAGGGGAGGGAAACATGCAGCAGTGGGTCTCGGAGCTTGGGCCAACTGACTTGGGCTTGCAACTGCAGAGCTAAAGATAGCGGTGCAGACTTTTTCTGTTTGGGCTGGAGCCTGGGTTGAAATACCCTTTGCACACCAGGTTTCAGAACCCAGGTTTTCAGCCTGAGCAGGAGCATCTACACACCTTTTTTTTTTTTTTTTTTTTTTTTTTTTTTTTTGCCCTGCAGTATGAGCCTGAGTCCCTTGACCCAGGCTCTGAGACTCTCAGCTGCACAGCTGTTTTTGCTGTGTAGACGTACCCTAAGTCACTTGCATGCAGTCACAGAAGAAGCCCTGCAGTGTGAGCCTGAATCAGTTGACTTAAGCTCTTGGACTCGCTGCTGTAAATCTCTTTTTGCTATGTAGACATACCCTTAATCTCATTGTACCTCCGTTTACCCATCTGTAAAATGGGGATGCTACTGCTTTTCTCCCATTCTCTGTCTTGTCTATTCAGATTTATAAGGAAACTCCTGCACAGAGAAGCTTACTGTATGTACAGCACCTAGCACAGTGGGTTCCTGAATTTGATTGGGGATTTCAGCTGCTACTGTAAATCAGATAATAAAATAAACTGAGACTGAACTAACATGGCATTCCTCTTTGCTCCAAAACAGTGAAGGACACTTTCTGTGGGGTGGGGAAACTTAACTCCTTTCAATAAAAGAAGACTGATCAGGTATGTGCCTGCACATAGATTTCCAAGTTGATGTGACACTTAAAGAGAAAATAACGGTCTAGGTTCACTGCAATTAAGACTTCATTAATAACAATACCTAGCTCTTACATAGCTCGTCATAAGATCTCAAAGCACCTTACAAAGGAGATCAGTATCATTCTCCCCATATTGCAAATGGGGAAACTGAGGCATGAAGGCAAGTGTCTTGCCCATGGTTACCCAGTAGGTCAGTGGCAGAGCTGAGAATAGAACCCAGGTCTCCAGAGTCCTAGTCCAGTGCACTATCCGTCATATATAGCTTATTCCTGGCTGCTCTTAGCGTAAACCAATCAGAAGGCGGTAACATGCTTGGCATCTCACACGGTCATGCTCTTCATTTTAAGGACACACTTTTTTTTGCATTGTTTGACACTTGCTGCTTTGGACAGGATAGAACACGGAGCATCACTGATAACATTGTTTCTTTCATCAGTAAACATTAATTCCTTTTTAAATCCGACTCTTCTGGATTGGACGAAGAATGTGTTCTAGCCTGTGCAAAAAGGGCGGACAGGAGCTGCATGCTTGTGAACCTGTGTGACTAAAGAGGGTGTGGCCCAGAAGTATTTCAAAATTCCTTTAGTGCTTTGCGTGCAGTCACATGTTTTCATTAGTGCCGATGATTGGGTGCCTTTGAAAACTGAGCTGTCTTTTCAAGCTTTTGTTTGGCATGTGGGTTTAACTAATCAGGCTTCCCTGGTTTTCAGCCAAGGCTCATGTACTCTGGATGTACTGTTTGAGTGTTCTAAAATTTATGAAACAAATCTGGCCCGGTGAATATCAAAACAATTGAGCCTGGACGTCGGTAGTAGCTGTGGTCTAAGGCCCTGATCCAGCAATGTTTGTCTGCATACTTCACTTTAAATATGTGATTAGTTCCACTGACTTCATTGAGGGCGTGTCTAAATGTGGATTCTGGAAATTGACCAGAAAAGCTGTTGTGGAATAAGCTATGGCAGAACAGATATTTCAAAATAGCTCCCCTAAATGAATATTTATTCTGGAATAATTGACTCACTCACAAAGCAGAATAGTTGTTCCGGAATAAAATCACTTTGGTTCTGGAATAGTGTCTACATGGGAAACTGTTCTGGGATAATTTATTCTGCATTAGGTGTTCTGGTTGGTTTTCCCAAGTAGGCAGCCATCAGGACTGCATGTGAGACCTAGTCTGCACTAGAAAATGTTTGTTGTTGCTGTTCTGGCAAAACCTATGTGTAGATGCAGTTTATAAGTTATACCTGCAAATGAACTTTTGCTGGCATCAGTTTCCTGAACAAAATAAGCTGGAAAAATGCCCCCCCCCCCCCCCCCCCCGCCCGGCGCGCGCGGTATAACTGTCTGCACTAGGGCTTTGCTGCTATAAAAGTGTCACAAAAATCACACTCCTAACAGAGATTACTGCTGAAATTTAAGGGTGGACCTACCCTGAGTCAAGCTAAGCTTGTGTGTTTGCAGGATTTGGGGCCTCAAATGGCATTTGTATACATTGACAATCATAGCAATTAAAACTCTGAGATGCGGCAAGAGAGGAGTAAAGCCACTGGAAGTTTTGAATAAATTACTGTGCCTGTTAATTACGTAGTCATTAAAACTCCTTTTTTTTTTTCCTTCTTTTTTTTTTTTTTTTTTTTTTAAAGAGAGTCTCATCAACTTGGCTTCTGATTTGCCTTTTGAACTTGCTTGGATGCTAAAGAAATGACAGGAACAGAAAGTGAAAATGTGTCATTGTATTACATGGATAGTGGCAGTAATATGCTAGCCCAATGGAGCAATGTTTGGGTTGCATAACCTTCAGGGAAAGTTTTTAAAATAGTAATGTGATTATTTTTAAAGAATTTCTATAAATAAAAGATTAGATTCTGTGAATTTTCTCTTGGAACATAGAAGCTACAAAGAGTCCTGCAGCACCGTATAGACTAACAGACGTATTGGAGCATAAGCTTTCGTGGGTGAATACCCACTTCGTCGGATGCATGCAGACGACGAAGTGGGTATTCACCTACTAAAGCTTATGCTCCAATACGTCTGTTAGTCTATAAGGTGCCACAGGACTCTTCGTAGCTTCTACAGATCCAGACTAACACAGCTACCCCTCTGATTCTTGGAACATAGTTATTACTTGTATTTAAATAGCTCTCAAAGCACTTTACAAAGGCAACTAAACATATTTAAGATGGTATTAGAAAACTGAGGCACAGGGAAGGGAAAACTGCTTTCCTCAGGTCGCAGAATGAGCTTGGGAGAATAACCGGAGTCTTGAGCCCAGTCCTGCATTTACAATTAGAGCAACTGCCACCTAGTGTCCCTTACATAGATGGCCCTTTATGTGACAGGACAGATGTTAGTTGATTTTAAAAACATGGTTCCAAAATAGACTAGAGGGTGGCTATTCCTAGTGTCAAGTCAGTGGTGGCGTGTAGCCTCTTTGACAGAAATCATGATTTATTTTTTTTCCCACCTGGTAAGACACTGGTTAATTTGCTTTACTTTCACTGTCATATCTTTGGATTGTCTTTGGTTTTTTTTCTTTGTTTGTTTTCTTCACCCTCCCTCCCCCTTTAAAAAAAAAAAAAAAAAAAAAAAAAAAAAGCACTGCACTTTTCAGTTAGAGCAGTGAATGCGGTTTGGTATGGGGTTGTTAAAGGAACTTGATTAAACTTCAGAAACCGTCTGGGGAGGGGAAACTTGTGTAATGCGTACTGTGCTTTGGTTTGTGATCCTGCATCTGAGTCCTAAATTACCACCTATGGGTGATGTGTTTTTTTGGACTTTAGGCAGACTTCCTCTCTTTCTGGCATTCATTCAGGAATTCAGGTTTTCCACTTGACAGAATTAGCACCCTCCTGTGCCCAGCAAGTCTTTGAGGGTCAAAGTTACTATTGTTTTATAACAGGCAAAGGGCTAGCTGAATTCTAGATGCTTTTGCAGTAAGCAGGGGAAGATCTGACATGCTTTGTAACTAGATTCTTAAACCCTTTTTTCTTTACCTTTGGATTCGACTGAGCATGGTGCAAAGTGTTTGCTTATACAATACAGGCATGTTTTATGGTATCATTCAAGGCTCGCTGCCTAAACTCTGATTTTTATTAGGTAGTCTGTTCCCAGTGTGACTGCTTTAGAGCATATGATGACACATGGCCAGGGAGGAAGCATAATCTTGTGATTAAGGCACTTGAGAGATCTGAATTGAATTCCTGGCTCTGATGCGGACGCCTGGCCTTGCGCAAGGCATTTAGTTTTTTCCTGCTCTGGTTCCCTATCAGTAAAATGGGGATAACACTTCTGTCTCCCGAGGTGGTGAGGACAAACACTTCAATGACTGTGAGACATTTGGATTCCGCAGCAGTAGGGGCTATAGAAATACGTAGATACGCCCATCTTCTCTGTGGTATGCAGAAAGGAGAGTGTTACGGAAGGGCAGTGACTAAAACCGCAAGCCTGTCTCTGGTAGCTTCCCCCCACCAAGTTAGAGGGGTGGTCCCTGCTGTTGATAGTTGATCACTGTGAGCTGTGCTTAGACCTACTGATTCACTTAACAGTTGCAATTCACCTGCTGTAAATTAGCCTTTGTCCATTAACAAATGTAATTCCTGTGTTGTCTTGTTTTTTTTAGGGGGGTTTACTGCAAATAAAACAATGTGCAGGGGACTAGCTTCACGTGCCTTGTCTCTTTCTTTAATCAGTAGTTCTGTCTAAGCGGGGTTTACTGTACTGGGTTGGCAAAAAGCAGATTGACAGCCTGCAGTTCTGTTTGGGGATTACACAGGCAAGCAGGGACATGGGTGGCTCATGCATTCTAACACTTAGCACCTAGATGTAATGCCAGGCCAAGAGATGCATTTACATTGCTAAATAAGCCCTGATATTGCCCTTGATGGCCAGTGGAATTGAAGGAGCATTCTGGTTAGAGTAGGGGACTGAGAATTGGGATGGCTGGGTTTTCCTCCCCCACTCAGTTGCTTTGACAGTGTGGACAATTCACGTTGTCACCTGTGAGGTAGGTAAAGGGATGTTCTCAGATATAAGGAATAGTGTTTAAAGAATTCATGTCCAGGAGTAAAAAGTGGCATAGCAGTGTTTAGTAGCTGAAAATGTCTAAGCTAATAGCTGCTTTTTCCAGATGTAATGGATACAGTGGATAGAAGCTTTTTTAATAATCATTTTCTGCTTATCACTGGCTTCCAGGCTGTTAATACCTATGCAGTTTTGAGCAGGAAAGCTTTGACCTCCTGATTTGCAGTGCTATGAGCATCTTGTAAGTACACTTTCAGTGCATTCTGCTTTAGGAACAATAGAAACCCTTCTACTTTCAGACTAATACTACAACTTCTCCTTTTACTAGGACCTTATGAACCATTCCCTGACAATGAGTGCCACTCTTGCGCCTCAGTTTTGTCTTGCCTGTAAAACAGCTGCATTTGAATTCAGGGTTTTAAAAGACGGATGCAATATTACACTTTTGTGTCAGTCGTAGATATTGTCTTGGTACTGTAAAGTACCAGGACCATATTTCTTAATGCAAGTATTCTCCAAAGCCCTGAGCTTGCAAACATGCATATGAGGTAGCCTATGTCTACACTACCAGCGCTACAATGCTTGCTACAGCGACTGAGGGGTTTTTTCCCATTACTATAGTCAGTCTGCCCCCTTGAGAAACAGTAGCTAGGTTGATAGAAGAATTCTTCTGTCTATTGACCTAGCGGTATCTACTCTGGGGCTTAGGTTGGCTTTACTATGTCTCTCGGGGTGAATTCATGCCCCCTGACCTACATAGTTGGCTGACCTAAGTTTTAGGTGTAGATCAGGCCTAGCTTTGTGCAAGTGAGCAGTTCCATATTTGGAGGGAGGTTAAAATGAGACCCTGATGTGGGCACTGCTGTAATGTCTTATGCAGTCTTCGTAAAACAGAAGATGTAGTATTAGTCTGTGACGGTTCTGTGCAGTCTGATTGTATCTCAAGCAGAATGCAGTAAAATACTTTTCAGATCCCTACATCTCCCAAAGCAAGTTTATAAACTTACTTGGTATTATAGTGGAGGCTATTAACCATTAAAAGGTCAGAAAAGGACTATCTTCTGTGTCTACGAGAGCTGAGCTGGACAAAGGTGGGGTAATTTTGTATTTTGGAAGTGTCTTAATCCCTTTTATAACCTTTTTATTCAAAGGCTGTCCTGCATAGTTACTCAGGCTTTGTCTACACCACACAGCTTTTACTGACAGTCTCACCTCAGTCCCTGGAAGTCAGTCTCACCTCAGTCCCTGGAAAAATCATGGAACAGGTCCTCAAGGAATCAATTCTGAACCACTTAAAGGAGGGGAAAGTGATCAGGAACAGTCAGCATGGATTCACCAAGGGCAAGTCATGCCTGACTAACCTAATTGCCTTCTATGATGAGATAACTGGCTCTGTGGATGAGGGGAAAGCAGTGGATGTGCTATTTCTTGACTTCAGCAAAGCTTTTGATACAGTCTCCCACAGTGTTCTTGCCAGCAAGTTAAGGAAGTATGGGCTGGATGAATGCACGGTAAGGTGGATAGAAAACTGGCTGGATGGTCGTGCTCAACGGGTAGTGATCAATGGCTCCATGTCTAGTTGGCAGCCGGTATCAAGTGGAGTGCCCCAAGGGTCGGTGCTGGGGCCGGTTTTGTTCAATATCTTCATCAACGATCTGGAGGATGGTGTGGACTGCACCCTTAGCAAGTTTGCAGATGACACTAAACTGGGAGGAGTGGTTGATACGCTGGAGGGTAGGGACAGGATACAGAGGGACCTAGACAAATTAGAGGATTGGGCCAAAAGAAATCTGATGAGGTTCAACAAGGACAAGTGCAGAGTCCTGCACTTAGGACGCAAGAATCCCATGCACTGCTACAGACTAGGGACCGAATGGCTGGGCAGCAGTTCTGCAGAAAAGGACCTAGGGGTTACGGTGGACGAAAAGCTGAATATGAGTCAACAGTGTGCCCTTGTTGCCAAGAAGGCTAACGGCATTTTGGGCTGTATAAGTAGGGGCATTTCCAGCAGATCGAGGGACGTGATTATTCCCCTCTATTCGGCACTGGTGAGGCCTCATTTGGAGTACTGTGTCCAGTTTTGGGCCCCACGCTACAAGAAGGATGTGGATAAATTGGAAAGAGTCCAACGGAGGGCAACAAAAATGATTAGGGGGCTGGAGCACATGACTTATGAGGAGAGGCTGAGGGAACTGGGATTGTTTAGCCTGCAGAAGAGAAGAATGAGGGGGGATTTGATAGCTGCTTTCAACTACCTGAAAGGGGGTTCCAAAGAGGATGGATCTAGACTGTTCTCAGTGGTAGAAGATGACAGAACAAGGAGTAATGGTCTCCAGTTGCAGAGGGGGAGGTTTAGGTTGGATATTAGGAAAAACTTTTTCACTAGTAGGGTGGTGAAGCACTGGAATGGGTTACCTAGGGAGGTGGTGGAATCTCCTTCCTTAGATGTTTTTAAGGTCAGGCTTGACAAAGCCCTGGCTGGGATGATCTAATTGGGTTTGGTCCTGCTTTGAGCAGGGGGTTGGACTAGATGACCTCCTGAGGTCCCTTCCAACCCTGAGATTCTATGATTCTATGACATGGCCATGTCGCTAAAAGTCAGGCAGTGTAAACGCTGTTTCTCGGCACTTTTGCTGACACAATACTTCCACCCCCTACGAGCGGGGTTCGCGTTGTCCGCTCCTGCCGACAAGGATCCATTTATGCTGCCACTTGCCACAGCAAAACTTTTGTCTTTCGGCAGGGAGGGGAATTTTTAAGCATCTGTGAACGACAAAGTTTACAGTCTAGGCAGTGTAGACAAAGCCTCAGATACGTTAGGGCCTTAGCTCTGAAAACACTTAAGTCTTGGATGTGTGAGAGGAGGTGTTCTGTTTTTTCAAAATCTTAAATAATGACTTCATTGAGTTGCCAAGCACTTAACCTATAGCTGTAATACTTTCCATGGAGTGTTCTGAACCAAAGGCGTTCCTCAGCATCCAGATCCCGTGTTCTCTGGTCAAAACAGACACTGTAGTATCTTGTCCTATTAAATGGTCTGTCAGGGGAAAGCAGCAGCACTGGAAAACTCTGCTAGTGAGATTAAGGAGCTATGAAGGAGGTATGCTGTCTGTTAGAAATGTGGGTAAACATTCCATGGAACTTCTGTAGAACCTTCTCATTAAGTGGTCCAAAAATGAATCCTGTAGGGCCAAAGTTCTGTCTTCCAGTGCAGCTGTGTAGTACTGCTTACCAGTCACTTCTCAGCCAGATAAATTAGGCTTCTCTAGAGGTCTGCTTTTCTTGCTTACAAAATGGAAAGCCTCTTTGCTCTCCTTCCAGGTGGCCTCACCTTTTGACAACATGCTCAAATTACATTTTTGCGGGGCTGACAAAAAATGTGACACTGTTTTAGAGGCATGCAATGTTACAGGCTTGTCACTAATTACAAAGCGCTCTGCGCTGTTGTAGGTGGCAGTTGATGATGAAATAATGCTGTGAGCATTTCTGTATGAGAGTCCTCACTCTGCAGAAGAGGAGAGGAAAATATGGAAGTTTTTGTAGCTTCTGGTAAGCAGGCAATACAGTATGTTCACACACACGCTCTAAAGCAGGGGTCTCAAACTCAAATTACCACGAGGGCCGCATGAGGACTAGTGCATTGGCCCGAGGGCTGCATCACTGACCCTGCCCCCTCGCTGCCCCTGGCCCCGCCCCCACTCCACCCCTTCCATTAGGCCCTGCCCCTTCTCCGCCTCCTCCCCTGTGCGCACGCTTCCCTTCCATTAGGCTTCCTGCTCCTCCCCCCTCCCTCCCAGAAACCGGGAAGCTCTTCCCATGCGGCCCACGGAGCTCTTCCCTGTCTGGCAGCGGGAACTGCCTGGGGGTTTAAAAAAAAAAATGTGGGGACCGCAGGGAAGAGCTCCACGGGCCGCGTGTGGGCCGCGTGTTTGGGACCCCGCTCTAAAGAGTTGCACAAACTCTCTGCAAGTTCTCGCTATTTTCCTCCACCCTGTTGGAGAATTTACTTTTGAGTAATTTCTGCTACACGTGACACTCAAGATAAGTTTTAATTGCCTTGGTAAACTGCATCTGCCAGGAAATGACCAAACAATCACTAAAAACAGGCTGAGAGGTGGAACGGGGAAATGATGAATGGTTTATAACAGGAAAAAATTAAAGGCTCAATCTTTCAGGCCTTGCTCAACCCGATCTCCCTTAGTGAGGAAGTTGGCAAACTTGCTGCCTCCGAATTCGCCCCACTTGTATGTTCATGCTTTGAATATATGACCGCTGAATTATAACTTCCTGACCTAGTCATGCTGAGCATATTTTAAACACTTGGTTGTCACTATGGAGTTTTGGACGTAATGCAGTATTGTCTAGCTGGCCTAATAGCATTAATACGTTCCGTTGTCCTAGAACTTTGGACGAGACTGGTTTCCTGGGCTCTGTGCCAATGGAGGTGCCATTTTCTTTTGTGAAAGAGCCCCAAGGGCTTAGGTTGTAGCAGCCTCTGCTGGCATGATGCTGGAATGTCTGAAGCGTTGGTATGCATTGCACAAACTGTTTCTTGGGTGTGTCCTCCATCAGAAGAAACCTGCTGCCTGCTTGAGTTCCCTACCACACAGGGAAGGAAAGGTGGAGATGGGGAAGCTGTGCATCTGTTACCCTTGGGGACTGCAGTTCTTTAACAAGCTGCAGCTGCTAAGGACTTAGCAGAGAAGTCCTTGTCTGGAGGTTAGTATAAGCGAAGGCATCATGGTGTTTTCTGGAATTTTTAAATGTCAGTGATGGATTGTGTGACGCAAACTGGAGCATGTGCCTTCTGAGTTTCTTAACTGGGCTTCACAGCTTTGGCATCTTCAAGCGCATCTTTGGCACTTGCTGAATGTTTTAGATTTTCTCAGTACTGAAGGCTAAGGATTAATATGGCACAATCTGGAGATGTCGGAGCTCTGCAGAACAGAATTATTCACGTCTCTAACCAGGGAAGTGCACGTTGGCTCGCAGGGGCCTTGCAGCGCTTTAGAACGATTGGCACACCTTGTTCTTTTGAAGACAGCTAATTAAAGTCCTCTTCCTTTTCTTACAGACCCGAATGCAGAGTTTGCAGCCAGATCCCAAAGCCCAGTACAAGAGCGTGTATGAGGCCCTGAAGAAGATTATTCACACTGAAGGCTTCTGGAGGCCTTTACGAGGAATTAACGTCACCATGCTGGGGGCTGGCCCTGCCCATGCAATGTATTTTGCCTGCTATGAAAAAATGAAAAGGACTTTAAGTGACATTATTCACCATGGAGGAAATAGCCACCTGGCCAATGGTATTTTGCAACTGTTTGCAATTAATTGCCTGTCTCTTGCCTGCTTCCTGCTTTTACAGTGGCCTGGCATCCTAGTGTCTACTCTGGTGCTTTGGGAAGAACTTGACACTGGCTTTGATTTGTTGCATTCAGCCTGGTCTCGCACAGACACTTGAAGTGTACATGTATTTGGGGGCGGTGGAGAAATATGAGATGCAAAACCTACTTCCAAGTTTCCAAGTGCTCAGCAGCCAGCAGGTTCCATTAGGACACTTATGGCCAGGCTTCCAAAAGTGCTCTGCATCCACCGTGCCAAGCTCTTCTTGAAAAGCTGGCCCCTTCCTTTGGTGCTTTATATAGTCGCTGCGCTGCTCAGAAAATCGGGCCTCTAGAGAACGTTAACTGGCACTGCAGGACTTTGCTGTGTTAGGGCTAACCAAACGTAACGCTTAAGAATTGCAACACAGGGTATGTCTGCACAGCAGCTAGAATGTGCAGTTCCCAGCTCAGGTAGACATTACACGTGTGAGCACTGATTGAGCTAGTGCACCAAAAATAGCAGTGTGGTAGCGGTGCCATGGACGGTGGCTCAGGCTAGCCACCTGAATACAACCCCATCCGAGGCTCTAGTGCCTACTTGCTCGGCTAGCCCAAGTTGCTGCCTGTGCCGTCACAGCCATACACCATTTTTAGTGCATTTTTCTGAAGCAGCAGTCTGTATGTCTGAGCTCGGAATTGCGTCTCCCAGCTGTTTAGACATTCCCATAGAGAACAGATTGGCTTTGAAACGAGCTTTCCTGTTGTAGGCTTCTGCTTTGAGTGGGTTTCATCTTTCTCCTACTGGGTAAGAGGAACAGAAATGGCTGATTAGAGCTTCTATGGGGAGAAGCTTCTTAAAAGGGGATGCTGGCCTAAATATATTTGTGTGGGGTTTTTTTTTATACATATGCACACAGCCCAGTTGCAGTGTTCAGAACATAATAGTTTCCCTTTTTAATGCACAGCAGCTTACTTGGTCAGACAGTGCCTCTGGCAGAGGTACTGCTGGCCACCAGAATGTCATCTTCCTTCTACCAAAATTAATTTCTGTCACACTGCAAACCCTGGGAAGAATGCTCTGTCTCAGTCAGAAGTTAAACTGGATGCAAGAATCACTTGGTGAAACCCTATGGCCTATTGCGCAGGTCAAACTAGACGACCATGATAGTCCCTCCTGGCCTTAACCTGTGAAAGCTTGAGTGGAATTTGTTCATCTTAGTCCCACAATGCCTCCCTTGACTGAGTGCATTAGTGCCAACCTATTGTCATGGCATGTCATTAATTTTGAGATGGTCTTGAAACTGAACACGATGTCGAACGTTGCATTTCCAGATGGACCAAGATTCAGTGATGGCGGACGCTTCTAACACTTAAAAATCCAGCACAATAGCAGTGTGGTGAATGCATTTGTAGCTTTAAAAAAATCGGGGCTTTGTTCTTCCTGTGCTGACGGAGGGTTTCCTTGCAGTACTCAGAGCAGTGACTGTGACCGATTGCCAGTTGCATCTGTCATTTCTGTTTAAACTTCATGCAGCAGAGCCGGTCTGCACTAGATCTTTCATTAAATTGCTTGATGAAAGGCCTGCTCTATGTGGAGCATTTTGCCAGTGTAGCTATGTTAACAGAACCATCTAGTTTGCATGCTTATTAGTATAAAAATGCTTATATCAGAATAGTTTATGCAGGTTCCCATGACCATCATAAACTACCGGTATAGCTGTGTCCACACTAGAGGGTTCTATTGGCTACATGACTATGTTGATTAGGAGTGTTGGTTTTTTCTCACACCCTTAACAAACATTGCTATGCCATTAACGCTTAAGTGTAGGCCAGGACTTAATGTTTTTTGCTTAACTACTCCTGTAAAGTCATGTGCTCTTATTTCCTACGTTTTTTGCCAAAACTGTACAAGCTTTCAGTAGCAATAGTGGAAATGTAAGTTAAATATTGAGAACCAGGAGAACTGACTAGAAAAGCCATTCAGGCAATGGAGAAATTGGAGGTTCTGGAAATCTAGTGAGGCTTGAAGTGAAGCTCATCTACTAATGCTAATTAAGGAATATGTAAGGCCTTAAATACACTAGAGATTACATTTAACTAAGTTAACTTTAAAAATCAATCTAGGTAAGTTGATGCAAACTCCCAGTTAAAAACTCATTTAAACCAGTGTTAACTTTGCTTATATCAGTGTAGCTTGGATATTTTTACACTGATCTCGTTAAACTGGTGCAGTTTGCTAGCATAGGCAAAGCCTGCATCCATTCTGTAATAGGGAAACAGGATGGACTACGTGACTTTTCATATTGACCCAACTCCAGCGGCTGGCAGATTAAGTTGTAGTGGATGACCCTTCCAGCCCATTCTACGGATGGATTTTTATCCAACTTCCATGAAGAGCCAAGGACTGTTAATCTGAGAATATACTATGGGAGCTGAGGCTGTTGCATAACTTTACGCACTGCCTGTCTAGAATTGTGACTTAACACTGGTCTAAGTTAACCTACAGAAGCTGTCCAGAATTGAATTGTGAAGGGAACTCTTCTGTTTTGCAGGGATAGCCGGGAGCATGGCCACAGTGCTCCATGATGCAGTAATGAATCCAGCTGAAGGTAATGTCCTTTACTGTATGTGGAAGTGGAGTTGAATTGGGGAAAGAAAGTAAGTTGCTTGGAAACTCACCAGTTGAGTAGTGTGTAAAAACTACTCTTTTTTTTTTTTTTTTTTCTTCCACTGACCGTGGGCTAATGGCCACGGTAAGCTTGTGCAAAGAAACTGATCACTTCAGTTGAAATGGATGGAACTTCTCAGTTGCGTGGATTCTGCGCACATTTTCTCCTAACATATACTGAGGAATAAAACCCTCCATTTGACTGTTGACATTTTTATCTGCTTCTCTACGCCAACTATTGAAGAATAAAACATTCTGAATGCCCTTTTGGCTCTTGTTGGGATTTTTTTTTAAAAAAAAAGCCTTCCTAAATCTATTGCCTCTTATTTATTTAAAAAACCAACTGTGTAGCCAGAGATCAGAAGAATAAAAACCAATGTGTGCTGCAAATATGTCATCCAGGCTTAGGTGGAAATTCTGCCCCTGAGCAGCATTCATTGGGTTAACTGGGTTGGTACCATTCGGAAGGCAGAGTATCATCTTGGGGAAATTCTAAGAAAGTTATTGGTAATTATTCATTCTCTAAGCATGGTACTTGATATTTAAAGCCCTCATGCTGTGGTGCTGAGCACGCTATATATACCTGGGTAGAACGCCTGTTGATTTCTGTATGGGGTTCCTCAGTCTGCATCCTTTTTAAACTGATGGGAAGACTTCTGGGGTCAAATTCTAGCTCCATTGGAGTCTGTGGGGCCATGATGTCACTCCAGAGTCTGAGTGTCTCAGCTGCACAATAGATCACTTGCAGAGTAACTAGTGGCCGGAGCCCATAACATGCAGTGTCGCATGCAAAATGCACTCTGGATTTGCAAGCAAACAGACTTTATCCCTCTAAAGTATCCCAGCACTCCTTATTTCGCTCTGTGTGGCTTAACATTCACTACTGCATGTTTATCAGCGTTCTGCTGCTGATGTGTATGTTCTTGAGATGCTGTGGCCTTCACGTGTTAGATTTCCAAGTGCTTTGTGGAAAATGATGGGAGGGTTCTTAATGTACCCTTTAAGGAAAATGTTTTCCTTAAGGGAAAAATATTTATAGTATCAGATTTCACTCTATTTATTGTAACTCTGGGAATTTTTATTTATTTATTTTTTTTTTTGCAAAAAACTCACAAAGTTTTTCTTTTTTAAAAAGAAAAAAAATTTATTTCCCCCCAAATAGAAATGTTTGGGAATTTCTAGTTTTCAATCTGCTTTGTTGTTGGTTAAAAGCATTCTTTGAAGTGGCAACATTATAGAGCATGGGACCACAAGCCAAGCGCTTGTGAGTTGTGCTCCTAGCTCTGCCACTGAGTCTCTACGGCCTTGGACCAAGTCACTTAACACACAGTTGTGCTTTCATTGCTGTAACGGGTGTTGCTATGGTGAGTTTTGCAAATGACTTCTAAAGAAGCAGGATCAGCCTCTTAATTTGTCCCTGTTCTCTCTTAAAATTATCTTTTGCCTTACTGAGGAATTGAGAGTTCACCCTTTCATAGAGCTTTCCCATACCGGATAGAAGTGTGTAGCTATAATATTTTTGTTTTAAGACTTGACTAGGATGATTATCACTTAGAAGCATCTGTTGCATCTTTTTGTTTCTGCAGCATTATCCACTTCGGGTGCTCCCCACTGGTGAAGGGAAGGTTTGCAATGCACATGAATTGGGAGCATAGCTCAAGGTTGGGATGTTAATTACAAAAGAACTTGTGTCTAACTTGTTTATTTTTTATCCCATTGGCTGCCTATCCATCCCATCTGGTGCCACGTGACCTCCCGCGGCTGCTACTGAATCAGTGGTGAAGCAGCGGATGCAGATGTACAACTCCCCCTACAAAACAGTCTTGGAGTGCATACGAACAGTGCATAGGACCGAAGGACTGGGTGCCTTCTACCGGAGTTATACCACGCAGCTCACCATGAACGTCCCCTTCCAAGCTATTCACTTCATCACGTACGAGTTCATGCAGGAGCAAATCAACCCGCGCCGGGAATACAACCCCCGCTCGCACATCCTCTCGGGTGCCATTGCGGGAGCCGTGGCTGCCGCTGCCACCACACCCCTTGACGTCTGCAAGACGTTGCTCAACACTCAGGAAAACATGGCCTTGAGCTCGGTGAACGTCAGTGGGCACCTCTCAGGAATGGCCAATGCTTTCAGGACAGTTTATCAGCTGGGCGGTATCCCCGGGTATTTCCGAGGGGTGCAGGCTCGTGTCATTTACCAGATGCCTTCAACTGCCATCGCGTGGTCAGTGTATGAATTCTTTAAGTACTTCCTTACGAAGCACAAGCTGGAGAAAAGAGCTCCTTATTGAAAGACTTGACTAGAGCGAGCCGAAGGTTCAGTTGACATTTGTGTAAACTCTGAGGGATTCGCTAGTGTTGTGAAACATGCAAGATTTCTTGTGGATTCACAATTGAATTTCACTTTTCTGTCTTTGGTGGGGGCGGGAATTAAGTGGTCATTGGAGAAATTTGGCACCCTCTTTTCTATTTTCAAATTGTCTGAAGACTTTTTAAATAATATTTATAGCTTTGGAGAAGTGAAATTACTAACTGATATTTTTTCTCTCTGGATAAGCTCTAAGATGTTGTGTTACCACGTCACCAGACAGCTTAGACTGCACTGCAGGGGAAAAAATAGTATTGTGAGATATTTTACAGCAAAGAAATTATCCTGTCGCTGAACAAACTTTTATATATGACATAATATAAAATAGATGGATAATATTTATCCTTTATTTTTCTATGTAGGAATTTTGTTTTAATACTATTGCAGCGAGGCTAAAAAAAGCTCAATTCTTCCATCATGACATGTAAGAACCAAAGCATTTTTTTTTTTTATAGCCAGAATGGCTTTAATCATAGCATTTAACCCAAAACAGTGGCCAGGATTTTCACGTGTACGTATGTAAGCTGCCTCCAGTTTTATGGCGTCCTCTTGACACCTTAAAGGGGCCCGACTTTTAGGAAGTGCTGAGCACATGCTCACTGAAAATGGTCTGTTTAAGGGGTCTCAAGTTGGGCAGCGAAAATCACTGGTTGCCCTTGAAAAACCTTAGTTTAATTGTTACACCAGTAGCTGACTTATGATTGTACTTGAAAGATGAGTGTTTTTGGCAGACCTATTTTAAAGGTACACTTTTGTGGCGTTTTAATAGATAATAGGCTTCATTACTCTTATTTATTCATAATCTTATTTTCCACTAACGCCTCGCTCCTGCTTACACATGAGTAACTGTGCAGGACTCGTGCTCTCTTACATGCAGAATGTTACTCTTGTGCATACAAGTGTGCAGGAGCAGAGTATCGGTTTACAGTTCTGTAAGACAACTCATCTTGAATGGTAAGAGTTGCATACTGACCACAAGGAAACTGTCAATCACAGTGCAAAAAAAGGCCCTTGGAAAGTGAAACCTTAAACAGGAGAACAGCAGAATCAAAACCTTTTTGTAAAGCAAAGCCAACAAACAGCAGCTGTTTGTTTGTCTGATTGGTATGTATCAATTAAGTTAGTGGATTTTAGTGCTTTGGGGACTTTGTTTGCTGCTATGAAATCCTATGCGTTATTTCGTGCTTCTGTAGAAAAGAACTCCGTGCATTCCAAAAAGCACATCTGATCTTTTCTTTTTTTTTTATGGGCTCTTTTTGCAAGCTAGGTTTGTGGATGGCTCCGCTTAGCCTCCATACCTCATCATCTTACGATGTGATGTTGAATCCAATGTTTACCAAGTATAGCTCCTGCGCTTGAGGCTAGGAAAACCATTGACTGCTCTCTTCAAATTAAACCAACCACGGTTGCAAATATAGGGTCTGAATTTTAAATGTCTAATATTTGGTCCAAGTTATCTAATTTAGGTGCAGTAATATTGTAGAAGATGAGAAGTTTTTGCTGGTCTAAAGAGCAAAACTAAACTTGTTGCTGAACTATAGATGCTGAATTTATTAACTAATAGCCAGTTGGCTGCCTAGTTGGGACTAGGTGGCTAACATTACAATTTCAATGAAAAACCTAGCAGGATTTTTCTGGTTTTAGAAATGTAATTGCATAGTAACCCCCCTTTGAAGGGACATCAGTGTGAAAAGGTGGAGTCTACCTGAAAACTGTCTACCTACTAGTGAAACAACAAACATTTAAACATTCCTAAAACTGATACTGCAGCAGACAGTATTTCTCTATTTGCTTGTTTTTTGCATTTGACAACTTTGTACAAGATCATTTTTGCTGTTTCTCCTGTATTTTTTGTATGGGTTTTTCACATAGCAATGTGAAAGAATCCTTTTTAAAGGAAAATTATGATCCAAAAGCTGGCTGAGGGTCTGGGAGAACATATAGGACCTGAAGCTATTTTTTTTCGAGTTGACTAGATTTGAAGTTGGCATTCCTCTAGCCCCAAATTAAGTCTTGATCGTGCACCTTGTACCAATGACTTAAATTTTTCTGCTCACCCTGAATGAAGTGAAAAAGCTTTACCATGTCTAACATTTGCATTTAATTTTTTAACATGGAGTTTTTCATTTAAAGTGCAGCTTGGTCTGTATCTATCTAATAATGAAAAGTCACCATAAAATTGGGGAATTTCACTAAGGCCTGAGTGAGACAAACTGGCAGTCAGATCCTTCACTGTATGGTGGCTTTCATGTGATCTTACTCTTGCATTACACTAAGTTTGGCTAATTAATTTGGTTGACCGATATTTATTTGGGGAAGTTAAATCACTACAAGAAATACTTCTCTAGTGAATGTACATGCAACTTGTGTAAATTTTTCTTTACAAATGATAAGGAATTGTGAAACATTCTTTTCATGTCTATTGCTATCCCTTACATTCAATTAACTTTTCCTTTTTTGTGTGATAAGCTTAGTTTTTATTTAGCTGTTCGAAGTGCAGAATTTGTAACCTCAGCCTATTGTAAGCATGGTATTGACACTAGAAAGCATTCATGCTGCTCCTCTTTGAACCAAGAGCTTGGTGTGAAAGCAGATGCAAGCTTGGCAGGGTTTTTAGCCTGAGGTTTTCAAAAGATTTGGAAGCCTGTTTAGACGGCTTTGAAAAAATCTGATCCCAAACTTTTAATGAAAAGTGAGTGGAGCTGGGACATGCTGAGTGTATGGAAGAATCTTGTTAAGAATATGCTGAATACAAATCTGGTATGGGTTGGACACAAACCAGCCAAAATACAGAGTAGGTAAACTTTCTGAAATGTAGGCTTCAGACTTCCATGAAGGCTTTTAAGCTTGGTTAGATCAGACTTCAATGAGAAGACTTTTTGTCTGCATTAATTTTTGATAGGTGACCACATAATGGGCAAGCAACAGTCAAGAAGTAGTCCTCAGTTCTTAGCACTTGAAAGTAATTGGTGAGTGTGTGGTATTTAGAAACTAGTAAACATTTAGATTGCAGTATTTTAATGATGGTATAATAACAAATAAACTTTATAGTCCAAGGACCTTCCTCTCCATATCTTCCAGCTGCAAAAAATTAATCCCTGTAGTGAGGTGAATGTTGATGGTGCTTGGGTGTCCAGATTCAAATGGAGGTGTGTCCTTCACTTGTTCAGGCCCCTTTAAAAATTCCAAGCATCACCACCTTATTCAACAGAATAAGGGCGGATTTGCACCTATTCAGTTATTTGGTAAAACTTTCACTACTGTTACTGCAGAGAGAGGATACAGTGATGTGCGAGTGAGCTGGGATTCTCTCCTGGCTCATGTATCGCCACCTTTCATGCTGATGAAGCAAGCCAGAGCCCAGCTTGACCTTCACAGTCCTGGGGGAGGTTGTAGAGCTGGTAGCTAGAAAGAAAACCCTCTAATATTGCTGGGGAAAATTCTCCTGGAAAATCATGTGGAGCTCCCGCTGTCTCAACTGCCTTGTTTAGACCCTTCTTGGAGCATAAGACTTTTTTTTATAATTCATTGCGACTCAGGTTTGATTCTAATTGAACGAAGTTTCTTGCCTTCGAATAAGACCAGGTAGAACAGCCTGTTTTCAGCATGAACTTTCTTTACTGTGTCAAAGTCAACCTCTTAACCTCTGCAGCAACCTGCATAAATTCTGGGTGCAAGATCAGATACGAAGACCAGATTTGCAAAGGGCTCAGTGTCTAAAGTTGGTGCCAAACTCTTTCAGAAGAGGTGAGCTTCTGTTTCGGTACCAATATAACAAGCAAGTTGTTGTGGTTTGTTTAGGGTTTTTTTGTTGGGGTTTTTTTTTTTTTTTTTTTTTTTTTTTAAGAGCTTGCCCAGCAGGTGCTTATCTCTGCTGAAAATCTGACTGTTCTAGTGGGATCTCCCACTGGCTGAGTGCTTACAAAAATCTGGCCACTTACTTAGAAACTTACATAGAACTTAAGTTATTTGGAAAATGTGTGTGGTGAGCATTTGAAAACCTAGCCCCTTAACCCTGGACAATATTCTGTATTATGTAATCAAACATGGACCAATAACTTTAACTTGGAATGGAGACCTCTTGGAACCTTGTCAAGTTTCTCCTCTTGCAGGACTTCATTAAAATGTAACTCATGTTTATTAACTCCAATATTTACCTGCTGGATGTCCAATTTAAAGGATCCGCCCAACCAAAACAACGTTGGGCTGCATCTCATGTAGGTTGCAACTTTCAAAAATAAATACATTCAATATTTTCTATTCTGCCAATAACATTCTGTTGACATTTTAAAGCAAACGTTGTATGTGAAACAGATGTATTGCTGCTTTGTGGCTGCAACAAACGCACATTTTTAAGGGAGAGGATGAGTGTTAAGATTTATTTTTTAAGTTGATGTTTTAAAATTGCAGTTCTTGCTTTTAAAAAAAATTCAACATTGTACATTTTTTGAAGAGAGAACACATATATTTAATAATGCAGAAAGTTTTGGCTTCTGAAATGCTGCTACAGTTATAACACTGGAGCTCAAGGAAATAAAAAGTGTTTGATCTTTGTCCTTGTCAGACTCATGCTTGATTTGTTTTAATTTAACTTTTACATGGTGGTAGCACCTGGAAGCCTCAACACCCTGTTGTGCTAGGCATTAGGCGAACACTGTAAATGGCAGTTCTTTTCCTGAGCATGGAAAGATGCTCCAGTGGGTAGGGGTGCTGGCCTATCATTTGGGAGAACCAGGTTCAATTCACTTTTCTGCCACAGACTTCCTTTGTGACCCTTGGGCAAGTCATTTAGCTTCTCTGTACCTCTATGCCACATCCGTAAAATTAGTCACAGTGGCCCTTCCCTATCTCACCCTCCAGGATTGTAAGGGCATCAGATACAAAGGTAAGGAAAGTCAGAAAAATACCATAGACAGTCTAAATACCCACAGTCTAAAACAAGACATCACACCCACATGGGCCGGAGCAGAGCAGTAACTGACATAGGATGACTTGGCACAGATCAGCTGGTGGGTAAAATTGTCCCTATCAGTAGCAGTAGTAATCTTACTGTTCTTATGGAAGAAGACATTTGTGGAACATTATATAGTAACCCTTAGGTTAGCCAATGACTTAAGGATTTACTGGGTCCCAGGGGTTCTTTGGGAAGAGGGGTGAATGGGGTGGGGGTGGCTATTGAAAGGCAAGGACCAGCACAGAAGGCTTGAGCCAGTCCCAACCTGCACTACCTGCTTGGATCACTGATCTACACGTGCCCCCATAACTTTACCTTGCTTCCCGACCAGGACATTACAGACGGTGGGTCCTAGTGAAATGAAGAAACCTCATCCTGGCATCTGTCAGCAGAGCAGGAAGCTGAGAGATGGGCAAGTAGCATGAGGGTTCTTTCTGCCTTGGAGGAATGGTGCCTTCTAGCATGTCTCAGAGGGGGTGCCTATAAAAGCGTTGGAAGGGTCTCAGTGGAAGAAGGCAGGGCTGGGAGGGAAAGGTTGAGATTTCATCCGGCTCTTATCCCTTCCCCATTAAACCTCAAGGTAAAAATACTTTGTCATGGTATTTAAAAGTTGAGTTACAATCAATTGTAGACCTCTACTGCAAATCCAGGGATACCAATTTGTGGCTACACTTCCTAATTCAGGAGGCATTTGTTGAAGCATTCCTGCTAGGAATGGGTTAGCTTGGGAGATTCACAAGTCCAAAAGCTCCAGAATTTTTGGCTTGCTTGTTCCTGTAGCAAAACATGTTTTTTTCTTCCCAAAGTGGATTTTAAAATACTTCGCTAGCTAAAAGGAAGCCTGTTCTAGACAGAGCTTCACAGAGAACACACATTCTATTTTATGGAGGATTGTGACATTGTAAAATCTGATTCCATTCTGATTAGGAATGTAAACTCCAAAACTTTGTTGATTGAAACAATCTGGAATAAGAGTCCAAATGAGCAATTAACAGAATTTGATTTCTTCTTTCAAAATGACATTTCATCCCTTTTTCTCCAAAATGAATCTGACAAAACTGCTAGTTTGATTGGGCAACACTACACCCAGCTTGCCCTGGGAGAAATAACTACACAAGGGGCAGGACAGCAATGAATCAGGTGCACAGATTATCTTTTGCCAGGAGAATTGCTACCCAGATCTACCTTCTTGCTTCATGCCCCATTCCTTTCTTCATGGGATTTCCTCTACTGTCCCTTCTCAAAGTAACACAGTAATACTTGGAGTTAAACTCCTAAACAAGATTGATTGTAGTCAATTTGAAATTATGTGGAACAGGATTCTGTCCCCAATTTGTACATTCAGAATGAGCAAATCCTGTTGTCCTGGTATTATAGTAAATTTCAAATTATACAATGCCAGTGGAAATTATTCCTGTTTGATCTTCATTTTGGAAATAAAATTGGTATTGCTGGCTGCCACTGCCCAAGAATAAGTCTAGAGTCCCAAAAGCAAGGGAGCCTCTTAAAAAAAAAAAAAAAAAAAAAAAAAAAAAACCCACCCATCTTGGGGGTTTTGCCTTCTGGATTCCGAGCAAGCTTTTCTTTGCCATTCTGAGGGCTAGAAACTTCCTTTTGAAATGAAAGCTGGGATTTTCTTATATTCATATCTGTTCAAGAGGTGCCTCTTTTAGGGGAAAAAAACACCAATTATTACTAGGCTCCCACACCCTAAAATTAAGGTTGTTAATCTACAGTGTATCTTGCTGTTCCTCTAGCTAAGGAACAGGAGCTTTTAAGCTCCTATTGCTTGCCACAAGGTGGCATCTTGCTGTCATTCTTGGTTTCAAGTTGCTTATGCGTCTAAAGAGAGCAGTTCAGTCTCAAACTTGACACAAGGTGGGTGAGGTAATCTCTTATTGGACCAACTTTTGTTGGTGAAAGAGACAGTCTTTCAAGCTACAAGCCAAAGTGTTTAGAGCCAGTATGCTACACTGTTCTGTGGGTGCTCTTCAACTTCCTCAGAGGTCTGAGATGAAAATCTCCGTTGGTCCTGCAGATTTTTGCATCTAAACTGGAATATCATCGGAGCAAATTTTCATGTGCAGGGAAACCTTCAGATTTCTGGCTGGCAGTGAGTCTGGGACAGAGGTAGGAATTGATCCCTGATATTTATTAAGTCCTTGGCCCTCCCCACAACCATCCTTCCTCCTTACGCCAAGGTTGTCTGGGCTGGTAGGCAAACCTGGCTTTCTTTGCCCTCCTCCGCAAATAAGCTTTGAGATCATTCTTGTTCCTAGAGACTTTTCAAGCGACGTGTGCACAGCGTATCCTGGCTGACTGTTGTCACAAGAGCCTATCCCAACCGACGTACCTCGGGCAATTATTTTTGGCTTATACCTTGCTTCCAGGACTGTTGGAAGATAGAATCATAGACTATCAGGGTTGGAAGGGACCTCAGGAGGTCATCTAGTCCAACCCTGTGCTCAAAGCAGGACCAATCCCCAACTAAATCATCCCAGCCAGGGCTTTGTCAAGCCGGGCCTTAAAAACCTCTACGGAAGGAGATTCCACCACCTCCCTAGGGAACCCATTCCAGTGCTTCACCAATGACTTTAAGTACCCAAGGACAGCACTAAGCCTTACAAATGCACTGACTGCAGGGTGCCACTACTATTATGAAACAAATTACAAATAAAAAACTGGGATACAAAATCTCTTTGGACACAAATGCAGCTTTGTCTTTGGCCCTGAAGCTATTTCAGGATCCATTGGAAATGCATGGAGGATGGCTTGTTCACGGGCAGAACTCCTATTGACATAGACTTGTGTATATAAAGATCAAGGATAATCTGTAACTCTAAGAATGTATGATTAGGGTTTAGCGTTCTGGCTGATTGTATCATTATTTCATCAGATCGTGCAAACTAACTAGGCTGGTAGCAGAACATAGGAATGGCCGTACTGGATCGAACCACAGTCCAGCACCCTATCTGTGACGGTGACCAATGAGTTGTGCAAATTGGGCACTTTATGAGCAAGTTCTCCATTTAAGTGGTTTTTGAATCTGCCTCATTTCATTTCAATGGAGTGGGTCAGTACTTGGATGGGAGACCTCCAAGGCATACAGCAAAGGGGGTGTTGGTAGATCAGTAAGGGGACGCTGTATCTTCTGGTTCAGTATTACGATGATGACCAAGTATGGTGCCTGCTGGAGGAGCTGTCTTCAAATGAGACCTAAAACCAAGGTCTTGGCACTAAAGGTAAGAAAGGACCCCATGGCACGTTTTGCAAAAGTAACCCTCGTGGCCCGTCCCAATTGTGTCTGCGGTTCTGATGACCTAAATTCTTCCTGCATCGTCAGTGGCACCTGTTCTCCTGTCCATCTTCTCTCGCAAAGTCCAGCTTGGCAGGGTTGCATAGTCCTTGCTCCAAATGTAGTAAGAAAAATAAGTTAACTAGACTTACCTTGAGATACATTTTAAACACACCAATCCTTCTGCACAGCAGGGACTGTGCATTCTTTAGTATAAGCACAAACTCCAGCCAGCAGAGAGCTACAGCTTAGCTTCTCTGAGGGATTCACCTGGGAACCATCTCATATAATTCTGACAAGGAGATGAAGGGTAATTTGTTTCCTTTCAGGTTTGTCTAGAATATGACAGGTTTGAAATGGATGCCAAGCCTGAGGGTATGCACATTCCAGCGATACAAGGTGTGAATTTCATGGTGCACGGTGCTGCAATTAGGAGATATACCCAAGACCTAAAGATTAATTTTTTACTGTCACATGTAGAGTTCTTTAAAAGACACTAATTCTCTCCTACCCACCAAATGTGTCAAGTTTGTAATGCTAAAAAAAAAAAAAAACCTAGTCAATGTCTGACTTCAGTTTTGATGTACATGGTTGACAATATACAAGGTCTACTATGTGAAGATTACTGCTCTCTTTTGGCCTGTCATGAAGTCTTCTATGCATTTTGCTATTGATTTTATATTGAAGGTACTCCGATCGCGTGGCAATGAGCTACAGTATAAACAACTAAGGAAGACAGATCAATTGCGAGCAAGCATCCGCAATCTCACCAGCTCATGCATGGTGAAATGAGTGTTCAGAACACTGGCCAATGTAGACTCATAGGGTACATCTACACTGTCTGGGGCTGGGAGGTGCGGTTCCCAGCCAGGCTAGACAGGCTTGTGCTAGTTTAGTTTGAGCTAGGGGGCTTCAAACCGGCAGCATGAATGTTGCCGCACAGGGGCCACCTTGAGCTGTCACCAGGGCCTCGGTGGACACGCTACTCTTTTGAGTGTGCTCGCTTGAGCGGAGCTAGCACGAGTCTGTCTACACAGGCTGGAAATCGCACTCCTCAGCTGCAGTGTCGATGTATCCATAGAAACTAGTGATGGAAAAGCTCTCTGAGACTCATTTCCCTAGGGGACACCAGTGGTTCTCAACTGCGGGTCGGTGGCCCCTTGGGGTCCATGAGTCCTTTCAAGGGGGGTCATAGAATCCTGCCACTGTAACTCAGTGCCTCGAGTCCCAGCGCCCCCCGCCCCACAGGACTGAAGGGCCGAGCCCTGCCCCCTCCCTGCGGGGCTGAAATCCTGAGCTCCCCCCGCCCCTGCCTCCTGAATCCAGGAGTGCCAGGGCTTCACTGGCAGAAACCTTGAGCCCATGGGCAGAATTGAGGGGGCACAAGGGTGTTGTCCCCCCAAACTGCAGTGCCTTACCCAGAGTCGGGCAGTCCTGGGGGCAGCTCCACCCTGCTCAGGCCAGATCCTAGGCAGAAAGACAGAGCCAGGCAGGGAGGGGCAGCTGCTCCTCGGGCTGGTGGTGCCATGGAGTGGGCAGCTGTGGCATTTCCCCCATCTGCTGCTGGTGCCTGGGGTTATGGCTGCTCCTCCGCTCCCAGCCCCCTTTGACTGCTCACGTGGCCAGTCAGAGCTTCCCAGGCATCTCTGGGCCCAGCAGAGCCCTCGGGGCGTAGCCACCGGCACACAGCCCCAGACAGGTGGGTGGCCTGACAAGGCGAGTCAGGGGGTGGAGGTGGTTCTCCCTCCCTGGACCCTGCTGTGCAGAGCTGGCCAGAGCCCTGCCAGCTCTTGCCCTCACCCCCCACCCCCGCAATAGAAGTCAAACTACACCTATGCCCAAGGGTCCCACCCCTGGCCTGGAGCCCCACCTCCCAGCTGGGCCCTGGAGTTTTTCTAGCATGTTCAAAAAGAGAAAAGTTGAGAACCCCCGCCCTCCACCGCTCTTTTGTCTTGTGTTCTTGTAAGTGGCTCCTATAAAAAGGCTTCCATCATTTCCTGTGGGACGCTATTCATCAGCCCAATAAATCTCATGGTTAGGATGATTTCTCTGCTATTTGGCCTTCCTTTTCCTATTTCTCTCCCTTTGGCCACGCTTCACAATGATGCGTGCTGGAATGAGAGCTGCATGAGTGCTGAAAAACATTTGCCAGTGATGTTTGGCCAGATTTTTAAATTAATTTGCCTCAGTTGTGTTTGCACTCCTGGTTGTGTTTGGTCTCGTGATTATTATTGGCAAGCGAGTTCAACTGGCAAGAATTTTTTTCCTGTTGTTACCTAATGTTAAATGTGTTAGGAACTCAATGCCACTTGATATGGTGTGTTAGCAAACATTAAGGGTTTGATGGCTATCAGGAGAAGAATTAAGTGTCAATTATTGCAGGATCAAACTTGTTTGCCGGCTGTGACTGAATATAATCATGTGGGGTTATATTTATAACTTGAAATCAGCTCACAAGCACATGGAAATTAACATCCACCCACAATCTGCTACCCTTGGTCTATATCCCCGTCATTTCCCAGCGCTAACTCTGTACTGCACACAATAGGATTGGTAACATTGCATAACTTCTCCACCACAGGAATCATGGGGGAAATTCTGTGGCCTGTGTTTTGCAGGAAGTCAGAGTAGATGATCTTTAATGATCTCTTCTGGCCTTAAAAATCTATGGGCCGGAGTCTCATTTACACTAAAGCTCCTTTGTGCTGCTCTGGTAATGGAAAGGGGCTTTAAGGTGGGAATAAATATCAGAGCACTGTGAAGGGGCGTTCATGTAAATAAGACTCATTCCTGGGAAATATACAATAATATCTAGCGCTCTCTGTCAGTAGCTCTCAAAGCACTTTTCAGAGGAGGTCAGTATCATTGTCCTCATTTTACAGAGGGGGAAACTTAGGCACAGAAAGGGGTAGTGACTTGCCCAAGGTTACCTAGCAGGCCAGGGGCAGAGCTGGGACTAGAACCCAGGTGTCTTGAGGCCCAGATAAGTACTCTGTCCATTAGGCAACACTGCCCATCCAGCAAGCGTTCTAGGTGGAGGATTAAAACAAATATTTGCCTCCTGAGAAAAATTGCCCCTCTAATAATCCTTTGCCTTTCTGTAGTGCTTCTTACCTCAGGATTTCAAAGCACTTAACAGACATGGGCACATTTCCTTTGACTTCAAGAGATCTATGCTGATTGACACCAGCTGAGTATCAGGTCCATTGCTGTAGTTAGCCTCAACCCTCAGGTAGGTAAATGTCACCCCATTTGGAGAAAGAGAAGGGAAGGTACTTGCCCAAATCAAGGACAGGGCTGAAATAGAATGCAGCTCCCCTGACAGTCCGGGACAGAGCTCAAAGTAACATTTGATTTGGAAAAGAATTCCATGACTGTTTTCAAATGCCATCGTTTTAATTAAGTAATAATAAAACTTACAATCTTTTTTGTCCAAGGACATTCAAGTACCTTTCTACTCTGAAAGGTGACTGTTAATATACAAAAAAAAAAAGTGGGAAAGTGTCCCACGGCTGAGGATCCCTGAGGAAGTCTTGCCCCCACTGTTCTTGGGAATGACAACAGACCTGCCCAAGCTGATCACAAGCACTGAGCAGGTTGTAGAGTGAAAGGTATTTAGTTACCAAGTATTCATTATTACTATTTATTATTAGCAATGTACGTGTTCTGTGGTAAAGCCTAGGAGCCCCATCCATGGACCCGAACTCCATTGTGCTAGGTGCGGTACAAACCCAGAACAAATAGATGGCCCTTGCCCCAATGTGCTCACAGTCTAAATTCACCCTGTGCAGAGGGTCAGCTCAAGGACTGTGTCCTTCTTAAAGCCTTCCAAATAGGGGTTATATGATGCATAGGACTCATGCTTGTCCTGATGGGTTAAGTGAGTCCAACCGGCTCTGATATTTTAAGTGATTCACAACTTTTTTGCTGGCCCCTGTGTACTAGGGGTGAGTTTCCCCTTCAGTGAAAAGCCAAGAAGATGCGCCAGCGCACGGGGGTTCTGAGATCTAGAGGAGACTGGTTTGCTTGACTGATGTGTTTACCAAAAGGAGATTGAATGATAAAGTTATTATTTATGTTCAGTAAAATGTTCTGAACAAGTTTCTATATCAGTTTTCATCATAGAATAAATATTTAATCTTTGCCCCCTTCCGCCCCCTTGTAGCAAATGTGTGTGCAGTTCTGAAAGGTGAGACACACATTGGAAGGCAACGTGGATTGTTTATCTGCAGATCTGTGGGTGGAGAGAGTCTGAATTTCCTGATACTGACAGTCATTGGAGGGGGCTCTATTTTTTAAGTATAAAACACATTTCACCCCTGCATATTTTAATACAAAATAATATTTTCATCGATTTATCTATCAATCTATCTCACATAGGGGGAGTGGGAAATGACCCCTACATTTTAAGTTACTTAACAATTTCCACGAGAAGAGACAAAGTCCTGTGTCACTTTATAGACTAACAGACGTATTGAAGCATAAGCTTTCGTGGGTGAATACCCACTTCTTCAGATGCATGCTTCATGCATCTGAAGAAGTGGGTATTCACCCATGAAAGCTTATGCTTCAATGGTCTATTAGTCTATAAAGTGCCACAGGACTCTTTGTTGCTTCTACAGATCCAGACTAACACGGCTACCCCTCTGATACTTGACATAAGAAGAGAGTCTTGCTATTTATTTATCTGTCTATATATTAGAGGAGAGTTTTGTGTTCTGTTGGTTATATAATTTTATTTGGTTTTGGAATTAACAACAGTGGTGCTTGGAGTCCTGGTTAGATACCCCTTTTTAACTTTGTATCAACCTAAATATATATGAGAGAGAGCAAGAGCTGTTTTATTCATTTCTGGTTTTAAAATGTGCATCTCCATTTGCTCTAGAGCAGGGCAGTAACATAGGCAGGTCCGGAGCACAGGGGGAGCGGCGCTATAAAAAGGCGACTCCTCAGTCTCCCCCTGTACTCACCTGGCAGCGCTCCGGGACTTCGGTGGTGGGTCCTCACTCGCTCCAGGTCTTCGGCGAACCCACCGCCGAAATGCCGCCAAAGACCCGGAGCGCCGCCGGGTGAGTGCAAGAAGTGGCTCTTAAAAAGAAGTGGCGCCTTTTTTTAGCTTCCTTTTTTAAGGCACCGCTTCTGCTCACAGAGGGAGCGGCCCCTATCCCTGCTCCCCCCGTGGCTACGCTACTGGAGCAGGTGTGGGCAAAATACATCCTGCAGGCCGGATCCGGCCCATCTAACATTTCTGTCCAGCCCGCCAGGCTCTTTGGCTGCCCCCCTCGCGATCTCCGGGCGGCTAAAAGTCCCGCAGCGGGGCACTCAGGCAGGCTGCCTGCCTGCCGTGGCCCCACGCTGCTCCCGGAAGCGGATGGCTGCTGCTGGCATATCTCTGCGTGCCCCTGGCAGGGGAAGGGGGAGGCGGTTCTGCGCACTGCCCCCATCCCCAGCAAATGTCCTCACAGCCAATGGGAGCTGCGGGGGTGGTGCTTGCAGTCGCAGGCAGACCCGCTGCCCTCCTCCCCCAAAGGGGCACGCAGAGACGTGCCAGCAGCTGCTGGCCACAGCCACTTCTGGAAGCGGCATGGGGCCACGGCAGATGCTTACCTGTGGTAAGCACCTCCTTGCCAGAGCCTGCACCTCACAGCTCCTCCCACACCCCAAAACCCTGCCACAGGTCAGAACCCACTCCTGCACCCAAACTCCCTCCCAGACCCTGCACCCCTCACCCTCTCCAGCACCCCAACACTCTGCACCAGCCCAGAGCTCCCTCCTGCACCAAACTCCCTCCCAGACCCTGCACCCCTCACCCTCTCCTGCACCCCAATCCTCTGCCTCAGCCCAGAGCTCCCTTCTGCACCAAACTCCCTCCCAGAGCCCACACCCCTCACCTTCTCCTGCACCCCAGCACTCTGCACCAGCCCAGAGCTCCCTCCTGCACTCAGACTCCCTCCCAGAGCCCACACCCCCCACCTTCTCCTGCACTCTGCACCAGCCCAGAGCTCCCTCCTGCGCTCAAACTCCCTCCCAGACCCTGCACCCCCTCCATTAATATAGTAGAAATGTGCAGCCCAGGACGACTTACCAACATTCGTGGAGTGAAAATTATTGCCCACCCCTGCTCTAGATTAGAGTCTAGATGCATGTGTGGTAAAACAACCCTGCAAAACACAATTACAAATGGTCAGTAATTGCAATGCTGATGTCAGTTGGTCTGATTTACCCCAGCCTAACTACAACAGAATGCCTCTTGATAGACACAGCTGTAGCTGATAACCTAATCAGGCCCAAAGGAACTATGCGTGGGTGAAATTCACCTCAGGGCAGGGCCTATGTGCCAATTAAGACTTATTTTGAGAGTTTAAATGAATCTTACGTGTGCAAATAGGGGTAAATTTTAGTAATTGTGTGTAGGTTTGGTCCCTAGCTCAATACAAAGTATTAAGCTTTTTTGCCTAGATCTACAAACACTCTCCTACCCCTCTCCTTTCTCAAAAGTCTCAACAGGGCTTGCAGTATGTTAACTGACTTTAGGCCTAATCTCACTCACACCCGTGCAACCCAGGAGTAACTCTATGCTAATGAGCAGAGTTACCCCAGTGTAAAACTGACAGGAGAGGAGATTCAAGCTCATTGCAAGGTATCCTTTGGCAGAGGCCTTTCCTAGCATGTTTTTCTGGTAGCTATTCCTTTACATTGAGGAAAAAGAAGTGTCTGTAGCTCTAAAATAGTCATTTTGCGTCTGGGTGTGGCAGAGTGCATTAGCTTTCCTTCTAGCTGGTGAGTGATTTTGATTTCTGTTCTGTTTTTCCCTTTCTCCTGTTTCACATGTTTTTCCTGTGACATTGGCATGTCTTTGCAACATGCTCTTGGTGGCACAGAGCAAACCAAAGAGCTAGTCTCACTGTCGCTAGTGGCTTTAGAGTAACACACAGAAGACAGGCCATAAATGCCCTGCTTTTAAAAATGTTGCTGTAGCGCTCCTGAAGAGTAGCTGAGTGGCTAGTCCTGCAGGTCACAGCCTTCTGTCTAGCCATGCAAGTAGGGTGACCAGATGTCCCGATGTTATAGGGACAGTCCCGATTTTTGGGTCTTTTTCTTATATAGGCTTCTATTACCCCTGCCCCAATCCCGTCCTGATTTTTCACACTTGCTGTCTGGTCACCCTACATACAAGGGAGCTAAGTTAAAACACTGTGAGTTTTAACATCCTGAGAAATTGATGCTTTTGCTCTTAACATTAGAAAGTGTGGTTTGATTTAAAAAATGAGGGGGAAACGTTGAGGGGTTTCATTTCCTGCACAATTCATGCAATTTCATCCAATAAGCGTGCATATGGAGAAGAGAATTTCATGGCTCTAGTGTACTGTGGCATTCAGGTTGAATTTATCTTTTTTCTGCCGGCTCAACAGAATGCCAATGCTCTACTTACACCCTGTTTGTAAGACTTAAGTGGGGCACAGGGCCTATGCTGGCTCTCCACATATGGGTGCATTTTATCCCTGGAATGTTGTCAGTCAATATGTGCCATGGGATATTTGTAAGTCAGCTAGTGAAAAAGCTCCCCCAGTATTAGGGTTCTGTGTTAGCCTGAAACAAAGACTCCGGGCTTGTCCGTACTAACGTTTAGTTTGTGGCAAGCTGGGGTGTGAATCAACCCCACATGAGCCTGCTATGTACTAACTGTCTGTGTGGACCTTGCTGACGGGCACTAACAGTTCCTTAGTGTGCTTTGACCCACCCTCTGTTTTGAAGTGGGAGTAGGATCAAAGAGAGTGAGTCAGCAGGAGCCACATGGACAGTTAGCGCTTGGCAGGTTTATGCAGCGTAGATTCACACACCAGCTTGCTGCCAACAAAATGTTTGTGTAGACAAGCCCTGAGTCATAGAATTGCAGGACTTGAGATAGACAATATTGCTTAAGTCTGTTCTGCTGTGCAAGAATCTGCAAGATTGCTTTGTATAGTACATTTTCTCTAGTGCTTTTTCTAGCTCAGTTTAAAGGGCCTGTGTGAATAGCACTGATACACTGGGAATGTGAGATTTTATGAGCAACAATTAATCTAGTGTGTCTAATTAGCAGGCGCTCTGTCTGTGACCAGAAGTCACTAAATTTTAGTCTTGCTAAAGAGAGACTTAGACCATCCCGAAAAATGTCACATTTTCCTGGCATCGACCTGGATTGTTAATCAGACATTTATGTGTAGATAGTAAATTCCTCCATATAGTAGCATGGCTATACTGGATCCTCATAAACAGAATTAGATCGCTATATAGATAATAAGAATATCCAGAGTTATAATAGTAAACATTTAAAAAAATAAACAAGGGTACTGGGGGGATAGAAATCCTCATGCTTCAGGGCTTAAGCCAACCTCAATGAGGAAGAAACTTTCCTTAGAGGCAGGTTATCCCATAAATGCCCACTCCAGGGCTTCTTGGTTCGTTTAACCCTCTATTACACCACGGCCCTCTCTATACTTGGTCTGCAGAGGCTATAAATGTTACAATTCCCACATCTGTTAGCTCAAGTTGTAGAGGTTCCCTAGCAGTCCCCAGTTCAATCCCTGTTCATGACCAAACATTGCAGTCCTCGCACGCAAGTCTAGTGCTGTTCCTCTGCACAGGGCTGAAATTCACCTCATTTTACCTGTCATTCTTTTTTAAGGAGGGGGGGAGGGAAGAAGGGAGCATATGAGGAAAATAATTTATAAATAAAAATAACACACTCTCCCGAAGGTGCTATATCAAGTTCTTTATCTGACAAGTGCTACGATCTACAGTCAAAATGCAAACCAGGGCCTTTATGAGCAAATTCTTTTTTCCCCTCCTTGCAAAGACTGTATGTTCCAAAAACATTTATTTACCTAATGACACTAATGGCTCCTTTGGAACCATTACAGATTATTGTGTAAATATCTTTCTAAGGTATTTTAAAATGCATCTGATTTACCCAATAGACCGTAGCAGCTCCTTCAATGACAAGGATCTCTTTTAGTAAAAAAATCGGCAGGGTGTTGGGTTAATACCCTCTCTGTTTAGTGTTCTCTCATTGTAAAGAAGTCTTGGGCTGTTACCAGAAAATAAACTCCCTTCCAAGGTGCCATGCATGTACAGTAAGCTTCCTGGTTGGTATGTTTCCCATTGGGCTAAAGTCCACACACCACCACTGAAATTAGCAGTATTTGGCCTCCTTGCTGGCAGCCTCAGCAGAGAGGACTTGGACTGGGGGAAGCGGAATGAGCTCCTCTTTCCTGCCAAGGGGTGGCCCCAGCGGGACAGGGTGGGGGCATGTTGGCAGAGCAGTATGGGGGAAGTGTGTATTTGCTGCTGTCCATACTGTACTTGTTCTGTCGATTAACCCAAGGTTGTCTAGCTGGTGGCTCAGCATTCTGGGTGGAGCACTGTATCTGGCCTTAGTTCTTCGTGTGATCATCACCCTTCTGCCCATCCGTGCTACGCTGAGACTGTTCAGTGAAGTCCTACTTCAGTTGCAGAAAGCTCTCACCTGGAGCCACGTGGGGTACTAGAGCAACTGCAACTTTTCATAGGGAGCAGCTGTTCAATTCAATGAATAACTATGAATGGTGCCTAGAACTGTGGTGACGCTGTGTTAATTTTGCTGAGATTTTATTTTCATCTGGGTCTCAGATGCCCTAAAGACAGAGCCGCACTGGCGCCAGTCACCAGGGCTGTCAATCTGGCATGTCCACCAGCACAGAACTCACATGGACCAGTTAAAAAAGGCAGAGGAGAAAATGCACTAGCCAAGATTCAATTCCCTGCTCTGCCACAGATTTCCAGTGTGACCTTGGGCGAGTCACTTATGCCCAGATCTTCTAAGGTGCCTAACTTCCATTGATTTTAATGGGAGTTAGGAGCCTAAATACCTTTGAGGATCGGGGGCTTAGTCTTTCTGTGCCCCAGTTCCCCATCTGAAAACTGGGGATAATACCATTGCCCTGCCGCATAGGGTGGTTGTGAGGGTAAATATATTAAAGACTGTGAGGCACTCAGACAGATACAACAGAGGTGGATGCCTTATCAGTACCTAAGATAGATAGGAGGAAGGAGTTTAAAGAGTAAAACAAATGATTACCAACAGCTCAAAGCCCACAAGTCCAATACAATCCATTTGCACAAGTGAAGGGTGAAATAACTGTCCCACAGATGGCAAAACTGGATGATGATGTGGTCAGAGCACTTAAGTCCCTTTGTGGATCTGGGTCTAACTTTTTCCCCCCACACTTTTGCTGTGTTCCTTTTCCATGTCTAGGGATCGTGCTGCATATCGGGCGCTGGTTTAGGGGTCCTGGGCCATGCACCAGATCCTGCTGGCTTCCTTCCCTAAGCGAGGGTAGGTTTGGGAGAGTTAAAAGGGGCTTGGTTAGGCAGCTCTGTAATTATGCATGTGGGAAAACATATTGTGTGATTAGTTAACATTTAGATTTACAGATATCCCTTTCCTTTAACAAGCCTCTTTGCACATATTTAGAAACAGCTCCCTCTCTTTCACATTTTAGCTTTTCTAGTACGTTTAGTCGTAGTTCTTTCCCATTTTTAGGGATGGGACTACTTATCAGACACTGGTTTAGGGGCTCAGGGGCATCAGAACCTTTCATTTTGATGATTTTGAAACATTTCATTTAGATTTAAACTTTTTTAAAATGTGTTTTACCTTTTGAAATCTAAATTAAAGTTTCTAAACAAAAAGTTGTTTGGAACCACGAAACTCAACTTTCCATTTTGAAAATGTCAATTTATTTTTCAGAAATTGTTTGAATCAGGAGATTTGTTGAAACTGTCCCTTTCCCACAAACTGTTTTGGTTTTGATAAACCAGCATTTTCCAAAGGAAAAAACACGTTGTCTGAAAATTCCTGACCAGCACTGTAGTTACACCCATTGTGCTAGGTGCTGTACAAACAGAACAAAAAGATGCTCCCTGCCCGCAAAGAACTTACAATCTATGCCTAAAATGAGACACTACAGACGAGAGTACAAGGAAATGCCGAGGCTATTGACATGGATTGTCTGTTTCTTAGTGCGCTAGTGCAGAGTACATGTAAAATACAACCAGCCTGATTTGGTAGCATTTTACACCGACTTTCCACTACTGAAAAAGATTGTATAAGATGCAGGGCAAGAGAGAGTCGGGTATTATTATCATTATTCTGTCCTTGCTAATAAGAGACTGCAACATGGAACTGAATGGAGCCATGAGGCAAGGGAATTAAAAGATCCATGTACCTTGGTTGCGAAAGAATTGTCATCCACCCATGACTGATCAGATATCTACATCACGTGCTGTACCAGTTAATGGACATGTACAACCATTCCTGTCCCAGGCTGCCAACGTTCTATCAATTGGATTTTTATTACTTTATGTCATTTGATTAATCCAGGATCTGAGCAGTATTTGTTCACCGCATGTGATTATCATCTAGTTTGTTCCATTCTTTGTTTCTCATCAAATATTATTCCGGCACTAAAGGGAATTGAACATAAAGGCAAATATCTCACCATCTCTCCCTCACCCCTCTTGAAATTTCATTAAGCCATGTGTTTACCTTGGATGACAAGATACTGCATACAGAGTATGAAAAGTTTTCCAGCCACACCTGCAACTTGCTCTCTTATTCTGTTGTCAGGGAGAATGAAAACGTATTTGGCCATGCAGATTTCTGTTGTTTACAAAACAGAGGGTCAGGCTGTAGAACAACAAAATGACACAAAGGGCCAGATGCTGCTTCCAGTTAAACTGGTTTAAATCTGGATAACTCCACTGTGTGTCTGAAACATGGAGTAGACTGACCAGCGATGTGTCCGAGCAGAGGGGAAGGTATCAATGACGCTTTTCTGGAAAGAAGATGGAAATAATTCAACAAAGGTGAAACTCATCCCTTTGCAGAGGACCAGCCCAAAGACCTATGCATCATCAACACCCTTGTTAGAGAGCTTGAGGGAGACAAATGGCTCATAGGCCTTATACCAAATATCTGCACAGGATTGAATTTCACCCTATGAAAAGATGGAGGTTTGTTGGCAGAGTAACTTACCTTTGATAGGTGCTGGTCTTATTTTTTTCTCGCTGGCTCTAGCTTCTACCTCACTAAAACATAGTGCCCCACCCCACTTCCCAATAGCATCATCTAGGAGACTCAGCAGAAAGAGTGCCCGTGACTGAATGAAGTATGGAGAGTGAACTCTCCTCTCATCCCTATAGAGGTTCTCTCCAAGAGGTTCTTGGTGGGCAAGTGTGTGTGTTTGGGGGGGGGGGGGAGGAGGGATGCTTTATCTATTTTTAAACAAATTTTAATGCTGTCTGGGTGCTCTTGAAAACACACTTGAGCTATAGCAATTTGTCGATTTACACCCGCTGGCCCTACGACTCCACAGCTGTCAACGTAGCACTTTTTACCAGTAGGAGCATGCTCCGTTTCTGAACTATTGGGGTCAGGCCCTAATTCCACTAAGACCGGGAAGATTTTTCCCATAGAGTTGGGGTTGTTTTTTGGAGAAGGGACCCTCGTGAGTCAGGTGAGAATGAAATGAGGACTACTTTGAAATTGGGTTCAGCACTTGTAAGGCCTTTGGGCCGGATTGAGTCTAGACTGTTAAATGGATGTAAATCCAGTCATTCCAATGGAGCTGGTCCAAAGAGAGAGACTTAAAGGTAGCCATCCTGCAGCAAAAAAACTTCAGGACCAGACTCCAAAGAGAAACTGCTGAGCTTCAGTTCATTTGCAAATTTGACACCATCAGCTCAGGACTAAACAAAGACTATGAATGGCTAGCCAACTACAAAAGCAGTTTCTCCTCCCTTGGTGTTCACACCTCAACTGCTAGAAGAGGGCCTCACCCTCCCTGATTAAGCTTACCTCGTTATCTCTAGCCTGAATCTTCCCTGCACATGTATATCTGCCCCTGGACATTTCCACTGCTTGCATCTGATGAAGTGGGTATTCACCCACGAAAGCTTATGCTTCAATACCTCTGTTAGTCTATAAGGTGCCATAGGACCCTTTGTCGCTTCTTTCAAAGAGAGAGAGTGAGTTGCTGGTGAATGGCAGAAAGAGAAAGCAAGCCAAAGCTGCAGAACCTGGGAGAAATGGAGAGCAGAATTCACTGCAGACATTTTGCACATCTTCATTACTGTTGTCAGGGCTCAGACTGGACTGAGCTGTTGACCAGAACATTTTTTTTTTTTGTATTGCTCCTGTCGTGTTTTCCGGGAAATCTCTAGCTCTTACAGTTGTGAAGGTAACCTTGAAAACATGAACTGATGTGATGATGCAGGCCTGAATCTGCAGGCAGCCTGAAACAATAACCTTTACATGCCCCATTCATCCCAACACGGGGTTGACACAGATGTTTAATGAGGATCATTTAAATGTACCGCCTCTCTTTATCTCCCCAGCCTTGCTGATGACTGTATTCAGTGCTCAGATAGCACTTTAAATACACTTACGATGATGAGATCAGAATCTGGCCCTACCTCTCTCTCTCTCTAATGGGTCTGAGAGGAGACGATGGAAGTGTCAGATTCATCCCTAGTTTAAAACCAGTGATTTCAGTCTACTGTAGCCTAGAATCCATTGAGGGGAGTCCTCACAGCAAAAGCTGGGCATAACCTACCCACGCTAGCCTGAATCTAGCTAGTGCAGGTAACAATAGTAACGAAGATAACACAACATGGAATTCAATGTGAGTAATAGAAGCCTGGCATGGATCCTTGTGATGTTCTTGGCTAACTAGCCCACCCACACTGAAGTCCGTGCTGTGCTGTCTTCACTGCTATCGCTACCTAAGCTAGCTGGATTCAAGCTAGCTCGGGTAGGCTAGCCTAAGAGGCATTTGTATGTGGGGCCAATGTTTTGCCCCGGTGTTTACTTTTGCTTGTCATAGTTTTGCTGGCAGCTGTGAGCCTTCTTCTAGCAGCCTGGAGGAAACTGATGAAGCAGAGAAATGCTCAGAGTTCCTATCCTTCCTCTTAGAAACTGAAAACCAGAAGGAGATATAAACCAAGCGGTTATTTGTGCGGCAGGCGGAATGCTTTCTCCCCCTCAACCCCCCCGGTTTATATGCTTCTAAAAATCTCCTTTTCCAAGTATCTGTTTAGCAAGCTGTATGTAGAGAAGTTTATGCTGATCTGTGCCCCTGGGTCTGCCTTGCAAATGAGATGAACAGTCACCCGATGAAAGAAATTGTATTGGATAAATAAGATAATTCCTCCTTTCACTAGAACAAATAGAAGGCAAGGAGGTTTGACGTACTGTTAATACCCAGCAAAAGGCCAGGGAGGGGTAGAATCCTGTTAGCTCACCAAATAAGGGCAGAGGTCTCAGGTGATATGTTTGTGAATGGAAAGAATGTTTGTAACAATACTAAGTAAGGCAGAATGTTCCCGGGAGGGTATCCCTTTTTCTGATCTCAGATTCTGGGCAAAAATTGATCGCTTGTAGGGAGGTCAAGAAGGAATTACTCCCTTAAGGAAGCAGTGTACAAAACATGATTTCTTTGCCTTTTTTTCTAAAGCATAAGGCTTTGGCTATTTTCAGAGGCAAGATATTGGCCTAGATGGCACGATGGTCTGATCTGATTTGTTTATTTATTAGTTGTATTACAGTAGTCCAACTCTAGGACTCCATGGTGCTAGGTGCTGTACAAACAGGGAACAAAAAGCCGGTTCCCATCCCCAAAGAGATTATAATCTAAGTATAAGACCAGAGACAACAGATGGGTGCAGTGTTGTTGTAGTCATGTGGGTCCCTAGATAGGAGAGAGAGAGAGAGGGTGAATGAAATAATATATTTTATTGGACTAAGAGACAAGTTTTCGAACTCCACAGAGTTCTTCTTGACGTCTGGGAAAGGTTATCAGAGTGTCACAGCTAAATACAAGATGGAACAGATTATTAAGCAATGTTCACCCATGAGTGATCGTGTGTTTTTTGTCTTTTATCACTTTTCACAGAATGATCACTCCGTATCTGATTTCTCAGTCCTCATCCTCAACGGAAACCTGGACAATAGTTTAAAAAGATGAGCCTGGGAGCTTAAATACATATCTCTGCTAGACACCAAAAATCACGAACTCAACAGAGACACTGGTTTTATGTCTCCTCACTTACAACAATCCAGAACCCACTAACTTTCCTTTGTACTATGACTGTAGAGGTGGTAATTGCCCACTTCATTTCGAATGGTTTCTTGCAACACGTGTTAATTCTTTATGCTTAACAATCTGTTCCACCTTATGGAATCTGTGTGTCACCGCTACATTTCTCATGTACCCCCCCATTAGCAACTCTTTGACGCCACCCCTGCCCCTGAGAGGTGCGCATATAGTAGTTCAAACTAGATTCTCCAGAGATCCACAGACAAAGAGAGAGACTCAGGACCATCCTCCTGATCCAGCAAATGGACAGGACCCTTGGTTAATGCAGGGCCCCAATCCTTAGGGGATGATTGGAAGGAGTTAGCCTACTGAGGCTTCATGAGACTGTGTGCTTGTTCTAAGATGAACTTGTAACCACAGTACTGCTGTACTTGGCACTGGTGTGACTGCTGCTGGAATACTGTGTCCAGCTCTGGTGCCCACAATTCAAGGAGGATGTTGATAAATTGGAGAGGGTTCAGAGAAGAGCCATGAGAATGATTAAAAGGTTTGAAAACCTGCCCTGCAGTGATAGACTCAAGGAGGTCAATCTATTTAGCTTAGCAAAGAGAAGGTTAAAGGGTGACTTGATTACAGTCTATAAGTACTGTGACAAAGTTCCTCCTCTACCTCGGTGGGTCCTGCGCTTATTGGCGGATTCTGCTTGCCTCAGAGATCTTCCCCTCTAGTAGAATCCACAGTCCAGGTTAACTCCTCCTGTGTCTGATCAGGAGTTGGGAGGTTTGGGGGGGAACCCGGGCCCGCCCTCTACTCCAGGTTCCAGCCCAGGGCCCTGTGGACTGCAGCTGTTTAGAGTGCCTCCTGGAACAACTGCATGACAGCTACAACTCCCTGAGCTACTTCCCCATGGACTCCTCCCAACACCTTCTTTATCCTCACCACAGGATCTTCCAGCAGTACACCCTCTTACTCTCAGCTCCTAGTGCCTCTTGCTCCCAGCTCCTCACACGCAACCTCCTTCCACAGCTCCTGACATGCGCACCTCACTGACTCACTGGGAGGCTTTTAACTAGTTTCAGCCAGCCCCTGATTGGCTGCAGGTGTCTCAATCAACCTCCCTGCCTTCTGGAAAGTTCTTAATTGGCCCCAGATGTCTTGATTAACCTGGAGCAACTGCCATAAGGTATCAGGGATTTGTTTAGCCTGGGGCTAACATACTGGTTCCTTACCGCTTTCCTATAGCCCTCTGGACTTGCCCTGTCACAGTACCTGCATGAGGAATAAATAATAATGGTCTCTTCAATCTAACCGAGAAAGGTATAACATGATCCAGTGGCTGGAGATTGGAGCTAGACAAATTCAGACTGGAAATAAGGTGTAAACTCTTAAGTGAGAGTAATTAACTATTGGAACCAATTTATCCAGGGTCATGGTGGATTCTCCATCACTGACCATTTGTAAATCAAGATTGAATGTTTTTCTAAAAGAGCTGCTTTTTCTTGCCTGTGTTGCTCAGGAGATCACTCAGGACGATCACAATCGTCCTTGCTGGCATTGGCCTAATGATGTGACCTGACATGGCAGAGGCTACGGCCAATGGTCAGATTCAGTATGGCAGGGAGGCAGAATGTCAGAGAAGAGGGTTCAAGGAAATCCTAAACTTTCTTAGGCTCCCAGCCTTAAAGAATTGGAGGGATATACAATATGATGTTTTAAATACATTATCCAAAATCAGGGTCTGGTCTTGCTAGGTGTTAAGTGACTCTAAACTGCTGTATATAGTGGCTTTGATTGAAAAAGATATTTAAAGTGGAATTTTCTAACTTTTTGTACCCTGTCTCCATTTGTGAAATGGACTTTAAATAACAAAAGAAATAAAAAGTTCTCTGATTTCAAAGCACTTTACCAAAGGCAGGTCAGGACCCATTACCCCCATTTTACAGATGGGGAAAGAGACACAAGGAAGGGGAGATGCTTTGCCCAAGGTCACACAGCGGATCAGTGGCAGACTCAGGAGTACTGATTTCCAGTCCAATACCCTCTCCAGTAGGCCAAGTTGCTTTTAAATGTGTATTGCTGAGTAGCAAATGGCTAGTTTACCCCTTGTCTCTTCCCGCTGTTCCTTTCCATGCAGACCTATCGGACGGTTTCTTTAGAGAGACAAGGGGGTGAGGTATGATATCTTTTATTTGACCAACTTTTGCGGGTGAAAGACACACCCTGAGAGGTGCACATTCAGGGCAGGATTACGGTTATGAGGGACCTAAGGCTAATGGAGGGAAGGGCTTAAGTATGAATTACATATTGCAAAAAAAATTATGAAGTCTTGAACATTTCTCTACATAAATAGATATGTGTTTATGTAAAATTAACAAGTTTATTCTACTCTCAATACACTCAGTTCTTCAAAGAAACCATTTTCCGCCCCCTAGCTTTAGCTGTGGCAGAGTCATGAATGATGTCATCGTAATTCAAAGACCGGACGATTTCATGCTCCGTGCTCGAGAGGGACGAAGCACCGAGATGCTCTTGAGTCATGGTGGATTGAGGACATTTTTGACTCTTATGAGAAGAGAGCAGGAACATTCTCCACTACAGTTCGTGATCATTAGTGACAAATACAGCCATAAGGCAGTTTCAATATTCGGGTAAATTCGATCACATTGGGTTCAATGATAACTCGGTACATCCAAATAGATTTGCTTTCATCATCTTTTCTCTCTGTCTCCGAGATTGATGTGAATTCAGCAAATTGAAGAAATTATTTAGTAAAATCTACTGGGAGATTGTCTGGGTACATCTGACACAGACGTTTGATACCTTCATTGACTTCGGAACTTGAAATGTTAGGCGAAAAATGTGTCAGTACGCTCAAGTTTTGTCAATATTTTCATAAGCCTCGATCCGATGTTCTAATGAACTCCTTCAGTTGGTCGATGATTGTGATAAAGGTATTCACTCTGAAGGCCTCCTTGTCACTGAATGAGTGGGCAGTTGCATCGTCTTATGTCTTCTGTCTTTTGTGGCATTTGGCTGACTTGTACTCATGGTTAGCAGTCCTTGCAGCCCCCTGCATTTCATCAAAACTATCCTGCATTTGTTGAACAGTTCCAAGACTCCTCATTAAGTTTACAGCAGTGGTCAATTTGAGCACTTTGCAAGCTTAGACTGCACCTGCTGAATGGCTGACGTGTATCATTCCAGACCTCACACAAAATCCCAGTTTCCAAAGTGCGCATTGCATCACTCAGGATCTTTACATCTTTTCATGTGGTTGATTTTTGAGTTTCATCATCCTTGATGCTCTCTAGCATATAGTAGTTCAAACAAGATTCTCCAGAGACCCACAGACAAAGAAAAGACTCAGGGTCGTCCTGATCCAGCAAAAGGACAGGACCCTTGATTCATGCAGGGCCCCAATCCTTAGGGGACGATTGGAAGGACTTGGCCTACTGATAGGACGGTTTGGCCGGGCAGATAAGAAATCTCCAGAGTTCCTAAAGGAACAGAACTCTTTCTCTCCTGACAAGCCACCTTACCTCTCTGTGCCTAACGTCCCACCCACGGACCTTCTGTAAAATGGGGGTAATTACATTTTATCTCCTGGTGGAGAAGAGGAGGTCTGCAAAGCTTAAAGAATGTGCGAGACCTTTGGCTGAATAGCACCAGGTGATATTTCTCATCTACTCTGGACGGCAAAATCAGATAAACTTCAGCCCACTGCATGTACCTTGTGGCTGTCAATGGCATGGACATTTGAACTGAGAGACAAGTGATTAGTACATGCCAGAAACTCTCTTTCAACATGAAAATTCATCTTTGAAATGAGGATTCCACATCCCCCCCCCCCCCACTCCTTGTACATGGCAACACCTAGAAGAAAACAAATAAGATGCATATTGGCACAGATCCTGGCAGCTTCAGCACTCTAAGTCTCTAAAAAGGATTAATATTATCTTCCTGGCATAAAGGGCCTGGTAATCCCACGTTCTGTTTGTTTCAAACCCAGTTGAAAAACAAAATCGCTCAAGGGGAAAGTCTGGCATTGTTTCCTGCACTGAAGTGCACCACTCACTCGAATTAGGAGTGGCTCCTTCTGAAGTGTGATCAGCCATTCTGTCTGTAGGCTAATGGTTACAGCTAGAAGCTGAGAGTCAGGGACTCCTGGGTTCTGCTCCCAGTGTTATGTGACTTGGACTAATTCTTTGGGGCTGATTCCCAGCTTCCCCCTCTCCTCCCCTCCCCCGCCCCCGACCCGCCTTTCCCTTTTTAGACACCTGTGTGCTTCCCATATTCTGGAGCTGTGAAGGGGCCTGCTTGGCTCCTGATGTAACAAGCTAGAGCAGCCTCAAGGCTGCTCTAGCTTATGCTCAGCTTCCCATGTCCCCTGAAAGGTAGAGAATAGCCATAGAAAAGTGCAGTGCACCGGACCATGTCCCCAATCCACCCCTTAAGATGGGGCTGGGAACAGAGCTGGGATAGAACCTTTTATGTCTGCTCCACATTGGCTGAGGGAGGCCCCCTGCACAGGTCATGTATATGGGCAGTCTTTGGGGGATATTCTGAGGTCCTCAGCTGAAGGAAGCTATAGACATTTCAAGTGAACTGCCATGATTGCTGTGCAAAGCTGACAAAAGGAGGTGCGCCCTCCACCCCAGAATCCCAGGCACTCTCACCCTTGTCTCAAGGCTTATTTACACGAGTAATTATTCTGCTAGAGCTATGCCAGTCACTTTCCCCACGTAGGCAAGCCCGTTTCAAATTAGACCTTCCATTCTCCCCGAGGGCAGTGACAGAGAGCCTTTGGGGCCTCCACCCAAGCTGTATTTACCAGACTCGCATTAACCCCTTGGTTATAGGTTCCTACTGCAGGACTCCACAGTGTTCTGAAACCTGCCAGTATTTCATGGGAAGATGGTTCCCCTGGCACAGGGGTATATGTTTTACTCTTGTGCCAGGTACCCAGGAGCTTCAGCAATCTGCTTAAATCCTGATACTTTTTTGAAGACCGCAATATCCAAGGCAAAGCATCCAGACGAGGACGATGGAAGGAAAATTGATTTTCTATGAACCATTGCACTGACAGAGGTGGCTGGGTATCATGAGATGTTAGAAACATCAAATAAGGATAGTTTGGGGGGTTAAGGCACTCGGGAGATCTGTGCTCCGTTCCCAGACCAGGCTTCCTGTGTGACACGTTTATAAGCTACTTAATCTATCGCTGCCTCAGTTCCCCATATGTAAAATGGGTTTAATGATGCTTCCTTTTATCCACTCTGTGCTTGTCTATTTAGAATGCAAGCTCTTCTGTGCTTGTCTATTTAGAAAGTCCCTGCCATGAAGAGTTGCAATCTCATTATGTATTTGTACAGCGCCTTGCACGATGGTGCCCAATCTCACCTGTAGGTGCAAATGTAAAGCAAATAATGACAATCATACAGATGCATAATTTGTTTTTGTGGCCTTTTTTTTTTTTTTTTTTTTACAATTTAGTCTAATGGGAATTTCCAAATGAAGTGTAGTGTCTGTGAACCTGCTGCTGAGAGTCAAACTGCCCATGTCAGTTAACAAGATAAATCTGGGGCAATTTTCTAATAAATGTGCCTAGGTTCCCTATTCAGCTACAGATTAAACTGGTTTGATTAATCACCACTGAGGTTTCAAGAAGTGGATCTAACAATCAGACTCTGGAAATGACCTAAACTGCCTACCCAACCCCGTCATGAGAATGTAACTTCCTGAGAAGACTGTATTTTGTGGGCTTAAATCTTCATAAAGTCAGATTTTCAAGTGTGCGGCACCCACAAATGAGGCCAGATTCCTCAAAAAGCTCAGCTTGTCTTTATCTTGCTGTGACTTTGGAGAATCTGGCCTTTTATTTAGGTGCCTAAATGGTGCTGAACTCTCTTGTAAATCTGCTCCACCGTGCTGCAGAACGCCCCGAGCTAGACAGGAACAAGGCAGTAACAACAGCTGTGGCCCCAGTAACCTCCAACTCCATCTCCCGGCATAGTTATCATTTATGTTTGTTACTAGGTTGTTTCTCCTTTACAAACTGGAGAACACTGTGGCATTGTAAGAGGCTGAACTTCGAGGGGCTGCTGGCCACGTTGATTGTGTCGACAGAACGCAAGCTGTAATCAAAATAAGTTACTTAGAACAAGAGCACTTTTTTTTTTTTGTCCAGGGTAATTTTGTAAATTGTAGCTCTTGGTTCTGTTCCATTGCTGTGCTGTGCAGATTGCATTGTCTGGGGCTTGTAACTTTTTTTGGTTTTGCTGATCTTGCTTTATTGCCTGGATACTGTGTGCGGGTGCTGTATGAATCTTTCTAATTTGGAAATACCTGCATGCATCTCTGAGAGCTAAAAGGCTTTCCTCATGCTGTTCATCAGGTACTGGACTAGAGGATGATGAGGATAATTCCTAGCCCTTATATATAGGGTTCTACCAAATTCACGGCGATGAAAAACTTGTCTCAGACCGTGAAATTCGGTCTTTTGTGTGCTTTTACCCTATACTATACAGATTTCACAGGGGAGACCAGCGTTTCTCAAATTGGGGATCCTGACCCAAAAAGGAGTTACAGGGGGGTTGCTAGGTTATTTTGGGGGGCGTTGTGGTATTGCCACCCTTACTTCTGCGCTGCTGCCTTCAGAGCTGGGTGGCCGGAGAGTGGCGGCTGCTGACTGAGGCCCAGCTCTGCAGACAGCAGCGCAGAAAAGTGGCAATACCATACCAGGCCATCCTTCCTTCGACACTGCTGCTGGTGGTGGCGCTGCTTTCAGAGCTGGGATCCCGGCCACCAGCTGCTGCTCTCCATCTGCCCAGCTCTGAAGGCAGCACCGCCGCCAGCAGCAGTGCAGAAGTAAGAGTATCAGTATCTCACCCCCCCCCCCACAATAACCTTGTGACCCCCCCCCCCAACTCCTTTTTGGGTCAGGACCCCTACAATCATAACACTGTGAAATTTCAGATTTAAATAGCTGAAATAATGAAATGTATGGTTTTAAAAAAATCCTATGACTGAAATTGACCAAAATGGACTGTGAGTTTGGTAGGGCCCTACTTGTATAGCACTTTTCATCAGTAGATCTCACTGTGCTTTGCAAAGGAGCGTAGTATCATCCCATTTTACAGATGGGGAAACTGAGGCACAGAGCAAGGCCGTGACTTGCCCAAGGTCACTCAGCAGGCCAGCGACTGGAGCCAGAAATAGAATCCAGGACTCCTGAATCCTAGTTCAGTGCTCTATCCACTGGGTGAGAGGGCTGGTTTCATCCATTATGGCATTTCTTTATCTCTATCTCTCTGCATTTCTCTGAATACAGTTTCCTAGGTACCACAGAACTGCTTCTTCAAGGGCCCTAATGCTCTTGGTTTAAGGAGCGTGGCTGGAGCATGCTGCACTTACATTCATAGACTCCCAGGCTGAAAGCAACCACTGCGGTCATCTAGTCTGACCCGTTCAATATGGGCCGTAGAACTTCACTGCAATAAGGGCAGATTTTACAGAAAGTATCCAATTTTGATTTAAAAATGGTCGAAGATGGAGAATCCACCATGACTCTGGGTAAATTGTTGCAATGGTTAATCGTTCTCACTATTTAAAACATTGACATCTTATTTCCAGTCTGTATTCGTCTAGCTTCAACTTCCAGCCATTTCATCATGTTAGACCTTTCTCTGATAGATTGAAGAGCCCATTATTAAATATTTCCTCCCCACGTATGTACTTATAGACTGCAATCGAGTCCCCCTTTAACCTTCTCTTCGTTAAGCTGAATATATTGAGCTGTCTCTGAGTTAATCACTGTAGGGTATGTTTTCTAATCCTTCTCTTGGCTCTGCTCTGAACCCTCTCCAATTTATCAACATCCTCCTTGAATTGTGGGCACTAGAACTGGACACAGGATTCCAGCAGCAGTGCCAAACACAGAGGTAAAATAATCTTTCTACTCCTACTCGAAATCCCCCTGTTTATGCATCTCAGGATCACATTAGCTCTTTTGGCCACAGCATCACATTGGGAGCTCATGTTCAGCTGATTATCCACCATGACCCCCAAGTCTTTTTCAGAGTCCCTAATTCTCAGGATAGAGTCCCCCAGCCTGTCAGTATGGCCGACATTCCTTGTTCCTCGATGTATATGTTTACAGTAGCCGTTCTAAAACGCGTATTGTTTGCCAGAGCCAAGCGATCCAAATCGTTCTGAAGCAGTGACCTGTCCTCTTCGTTATTTCCCACTCCTCCAATTTTTGCGTCAGCTACCAACTTCATCAGTGATTTTTATGTTTTTCTTCCAGGTTATTAATAAAAATGTTAAACAGAGTAGGGCCAAGAACCAGTCCCACTAGAAACACTCTTTTGATGACAGTTCCCCATTTAAAATTCCTTTTTGAAACCTATCGGTTAGCCAGCTTTTAATCTGTTTAATGTCTGCCATGTTAATTTTATATTCTTCTAGTTTTTAAATCAAAATATCATGTGGTACCAAATCAAACACCTTACAGAAATGTAAGTATATTACATTAACACTATTACCTTCAGCTGTCCTATTGAATGGCTTGTAGGGACTGTTGCTGCAAGAACATACATTAGGATAGGCCAATGGTCAGGCCCTTAACCTGGGATTTGGGAGACCTGGCTTCCGTTCCCTGCTCTGCCACAGATTCCCTGTGTGACCTTGGGCAAGTCACTTAGCACTTCTCTATTATCTCCCTACTGCAGAAAGACTATCTCATAGAGGAGTTGGGAGGATAAATGTATTGAACATTGTGAGGCACTCAGATACAACAGCAATGAGGGCCAGATAAGTACCTTAGCTAATTTACTCTGGAGGCCCCTGAACATATTGATTAGCCCAAAGGTAGTTAAAGAAACCTTTTCCCCTCCCTCCCACCTTCCGGTCCTATGATCACAAATGAAACAGTTCCCATAATGCTTTGTTACCCTTCTGCTAGAGTCAATCAGTTTGGGCTTCATAAACCTGACACTGAGACTGTGCAGAAAGTCCCAGGAAGGCTTTTTTAAGTTTTCTACTCTGATTTTCTTCTTGGGCTGGAGATTGGTGTTCTGTTGACAATCGATGTGTGTTTCCTTTTTGTTTTCTGTAAACAATACTTCGCTTAAAGATAAGATGTCATTTCTAAGAGCCACTAGCTCTATAAATTAATGCCTCTGTAGCTATCCTTCGTTGATTTATTCTGTTTGTCCGCCTTCACGCCATGATGTTCCATATAAAAGGCAAGCAGCCTATTTCCACCTTGATTTCTTTAGTAAAAGAAAGAGAGAAAAAGAATCGGCTGCAGTTTTTGTGAAGTCATGCACTGTAATTTCCCAGTGGAAGATCATGCCAGTGCGACTGGAAATCTGTGGTTTGCCATTTCTGCGAAGTACCTTTCCTCTTTTCTTAGCTGTACATAAGTGGAGACTGTACGTCAGAATGATGGCTGGGACACTTACACTGCTTAGCTGCTCCTGCACTGTACGGGCTCCGTGCTGCAAGGTGGTGAACGCTCCAGCCCCCAGGCAGTAAAAGCATTTAGTCACTTGTTTAACTTTAAGCATCTGTCCCAAAAACGGACTACAGGTGTAACCCATTGTGGAATGTGCCAAGCCACAGAGGATGTGAATTGTTGCGCTTGCCAACTACGGAACCTGGGCTCTTTAGCTCAATCTGTGGCATCATATGCATTTAGCCCCGGTTCAATCCCCAGTGTCAGACAAGATGTGGGGCATCACACAGGTGTGAAAAAATTATGCCTGCAAAATTGGAGGCTGTGTTCCAAAATCAGGCCCACGGAATGCAGAATTTTCGGTAATCTGTGTCTGTATTCTGACTAGCGACAGTATAAGACTAGCCCCTCTTTGAAGAGTATCCCTTCCAGCACCATGAATAGGGTGACCAGATGTCCTGATTTTATAGGGACAGTCCTGATAGAGGTTTTTAAGGTCAGGCTTGACAAAGCCCTGGCTGGGATGATCTAGTTGGGGTTGGTCCTGCTTTGAGCAGGGGGTTGGACTAGATGACCTCCTGAGGTCCCTTCCAACCCTGAGATTCTATGATTCTATGATATTCAGGACTTTGTCTAATATAGGCACGTATTACCCCGCGCGCCCCCCCCCCCCCCAAACACACACACACACGTCCTGATTTTTCATACTTGCTAGCTGGTCACCCTAACCATGAATAAACTGACTGGGATGTGTGCAAACCTCCATAAATTTATGAATTCTGTCCCCTGACTTGTATGTTCCTTGTCAGAGAGTGTCCTGTGTGTGAATTTCGATTGATGGAGGAGCTGGGATGGGGACAGACCACTTCTGCTGCAGGTATAGATTCTCTGGTGGATGCTGTGCGTAAAACCTGCCTGAATGTGATCCTAATCGTTCTCACTGTCTAAAGGGCTGAGACCGCTTCTGTAGAGCACTTATGTCCCATGTAAACCCTATTTTGAGGTCTTAATTAGATTGTGTATAAGCCTTGGGCTCGCCCTCTGCCCGGGGTTCGATTTCACCCTACACTTGATCTCTTCGGGCCTGCCTGTGAGAAATGCTGAACACCTGCAGCTCCCATTGACTTCAGCTGGAGTTGTGGGTGCTCGGTGTCTCTCAAAATCAGGCCATGAGTGTTTGGACATGCAACCTCTTGGCTCCCCTTCCCTGTTCATCCCATCAGGTTCTTCTGTTTGATCCTGCAGTGCAGTCATTGGGTGAAATCCTGGCTCCATCGTTGTCAATGACAAAGGGGTTTGGAAAAGATTGAAATCTTCGTGCTTCAGAGCTTAAACCAGCCTCTAACTTTTGGGGGTCAGAGCAAACTTTCCATAGGGTAGGTAATCCCATAATTCCCCACTACAGGGTTTCTTCCACCTTCCTCAGGAGGTGGTGGTGGTGGTGGTCGCTTTCAGAGCCAGGATATTGCATTCGATGAAGGACCGATCTGATCTATTATGGCAATTCCGATGTCTCTGTACTCTTTATGCCCCTGCCTCTGACTGTTAGCCCAACTGAGTTAACTAGTTCCCATCAATCTGGTTTGCAAATGTTGATTTAGGTCAGAGAATTTTTTCTTGGCTCCTTTCCTGGGGGTGCCTGCCAAGTGTGTGGTTTATTGAATGCAAATGTTAGTCAACAGTTACGTTATCCAATGGCAGCCCTCTTTTTGCTGTGTTAAATGGTTTGGCAGAAACAAGTGTAAATATTATGTCAGCATTAGACACTATTTAATCCTGATAGATATGTTGGCAGTGGAGCCTGGCTCTAATTGACAGATGTTAAATGATGCCTTCTGTTTCTAGTAGTGCAACAAACAGGAGTTCTGCATTGTAAAGGCTGATTAAAACTCCATGTCTCCATAGTCTGGGTGGGATTTTCTTTTATGTATTAATCAAGAGGAAATTTATCACAGCAAGAATTTGCTTTGTCATTCCTATTGTTGTCATTAATGCTTTAGCGCTGGATTATGTGGATATTAAAACATTGCAGCCCTTTTTTTTTTCTCTGTGTCCTTGTGCTTTGCGTAAAAGTATCAGTGGGAAGCCTTACTGTCCCCCTGTAGAAAAGCACTTGGGGGATTCAACAGAAAAGAGTTTTTCAAAGGAGGAAAAATGATAAAGAACTCAAACATTCGTTGTCTAGGCAGGAGTCAGCCAACAAACTCTTAATGGCAGGAGTTGCAAAATAATCTGTGGGTTCCCTGCCTGATCAAGTTGGGATGTCAGCACTGCAAGTTGCCTCTCTGGATGTGAATGTGATCACAGTGGGGGAGATATTACCTTGGTTCCCAGAATTGGCTTTTGGAGTAGTACTGGTGCCAGGTGTGTGTACATACGTGCTCCTTGGAACGCTGGCAAAAATCCAACACCTGGGCTGGGTAATATTGATATTACTTGACAAGTACAATCCTTTTATCTCAGAATCCCAATGCTTTTGTATCCTCATTTTACAGATGAGGAAACTGAAGCATAGAGAGGCAAAGTGACTTGCCCAAGGTCACCGAGTGAGTCATTGGCAATGCAGGGAATCTGGGACCAGATTTGTAAAGGTATTCAGATGTCTACCAATGCATATAGGCATCTAGTGAGACTTAGGAAAGTGCCTAGGCCCACTTAGCATCTGTCTGCATCATTCGGTTTAATACCTTTAAAAATCTAGCTTCTAGACCCATGCTCCGATCGCTAGATAGCCCCACCTCTCCTGTCAACTGCACAGGCACAAAGCAAGTCAGTCTAATACATGTGGTGGATCTGAGGTTTGCAAAAGAAACTTCTCAGACAAGAGTGGTAAGTAGGATGGATCCATTGTAAAATGGATTGGATTGTGTAAGGGATTAATAATGGGCTGAGGAGCCTTTCACCTCTAGGCCACTGGTTCTAATGCATCCTGGGGCAGTGGAGACCAGAAGTTGTTACCAGGTGGTGTCAAGTGGTAGCTTGTGTGAAATGAATTGTGGTCTCCATCCGTTAAATTGCAAGATCAGCATTGCAATGGCGTCTGGTCTCTTGGGTGGTGTTTTTAGCACTGGGGCTGACGACTGAAATGGGCAGTGAGAGAGAACGGCCCTCAGCCCTAGAGAGTGGTCCCTTGATCGAATTCTGCCATCTTGATGGCTGGTTTGGTCGCTTAGGTGAAAATGAGGGTGGTGATTTCAGTCCAGTTCCTATTATCTGGACAGAAAAACAACCGACGCAAGTAGCCATAGAGGGACATCTCAACAAAGCTGAGGCATGGGCTTGGATTCTAGTCCATTCTCTCATCCCTCACAGAAGCATCAGGGCATGAGGGCTAAATTTGTCCCATGTGAAACTGTTGGTTTCAAAAGGTTCCCTTATGTTGTCTTCTGTCCTGAAGAAGATACTTAAACTTGGAGCATAACACCTGATCAATTGAATTACACCAGTGTAAAATTGACATCTGCTCAGAGCCAAATCCCATAAGCCTGATTCTTTGCTGCCTGGCACCTTTTGGTGTTGTTTATACTTGCACTAGGAAATCAGAATGTTAGTAGTTTACACATTCTTTGCACTGGTGTAAATGAGAATATGAAGTGCAGGGCCATGGAGAAACACTACTGCGTGGCGTGAACAAATTAACAAAAAAAAAATCCAAATGCCGAAACAAATTGTCCCAAATTCACTTTGGGTGTCCAATTACTCCATTGACTTTAATGGATGAACGTGGCCTGTTTTTGCTTTCTTGTCAGTTTGGAAGTAGTGGAAGATGGATGGAGAAAGCGACTCATCTGAAAGAAACACTTACTGCCTAGTTGTGGAATTTATGACAGAAGTTCCCGAATGCTTTTGCTGGTTTTTTTTTTTCTGATCTGATGAAAGTACTGCAGATTGGAGCGTGCAAAATACCCAGTAAAAAAACTGAAAAGCACAGAACTTATTTCTGAGCTTCAAGGGTGAAATTCACCCCTGTACACAGAGCCAGCACAAAGCCTCACTTAAGCCTTACTTTGAAGGCTTATGTGGGACATCAGTGGTGAGTAGCTGTGGCTCTATCCTGCTACACGGATGTATTTCATCCAAAGGCCCCAAACCTTCAGACACACACATGCTTAAACTTTAAACATTTGAGTAGGCTCATTGAGTTCCTGCAACTGCTCTCCTGCACAAAGGTGAACACGTGCGTAAGTGTTTGTCGGATGGGGGCCTACGACTGTAAAAATAAAGAGCGGTGGGTCTCCTATCTGGAAAGCAGGATGAGTGGGTTGGGAGTAGTTTACAGGGTTAATCCAAATGGAAAACATTGAGTATATATAGAGGTCTCTAAAATTATGGGATTATGGGAAAATTTGAAACCATAATAAGTTTTAGCTAGAATATGCACCTTACTGTATAAACTGCTGGTTGCTAGAGAGCCATCCATTTGCTGCTAATCAGGTGAATGACACCAGGTTTAATGCAAGTCTGGAGTAGTAAATAAATGGGGGTGGAGGGGATTGTTCTCATTCCTGCAAGGTGTGGTGGCTCCTGAGGCCCCATTAAATGAAATGAGAATTGAGGCGGTACTGCACGTGTCCGGATGTGCAATTCCTGGCTGGATTGGACCCAGTGTCCTTTCAACAGTAGGGTGGTTACAGATGTTGGTAGCATTAAGTGTCCGCCTCCTCTTAACAGTGACGGGTGATGACCTGATACCTGCAAAATTGCTGCTCCTCACCCTTGATTGTGTGCCACTCACGTTAGGCCTGATCCTGCAATAGTGACACGTGGGAGTAATCTATAGTCATGGTAGCAGCCCCGTTGACTTCAGTGGGACGTCTCGCATATGAAAGTACTACTCAGGAGTAAGGTATTGGAGAAATGCGGGCTAAATTATGGCTTTGAGAGCCAGTGCCACGTTTCTGGAAATAGGACACAGACGCACCATGCTAGTGAAGGTATTATACCTATGAGAGGCAGAGCGAGGGGTGCTTAGGTGGAGCTGTGCGTCTGTGGCATCTTAAGGATGCAGTATGAGCTCCCTTGGAGCCAGATCCAAATCCCATTGAGCTCTGAGGAGAGACTCCCGTGAGGCCCTATCTGTGCTGCCTGTAAGCGCTATTAGTTGTGCATCAGAGGCTGGCCCCCAGCCATGACCCTTAGCCCACCAGATCCACTCCTGTTTCAGAGTGTGTTGTCATGCTGGCTGCTTGCCTTCCTCCCTTAATTGTGCACTGGGGAAGGGAGTAAGGGAGCTTGAGTTCGCACACACGCCCTGGCCCGGTGCATATGCCTGGCTGTCGCCAGGGTCTGGCCCCAAATACATAAACTTGAAACACATGTAAAGGAGATTTAAAAAACAAACCCCTAAACCAGAAACCCCCCGGAGGCCCATTTCTAATCCAGACCTTTTAACTTTTTATTCCAAAGTACAATACACACATTGAAAAAACAGTATCAAAATATATCTACAAAAATGACAACTGTTTGCACTGGGCTGACTTCATAAAAATACAAAGGGTGGGCAGTGCAGAGTGAGAGCAGCCAAGAGAGTTTTGTTAGAGGTTACAAACTGAGAGCAGAACACCTGGGACACAGATGAAATATCCAAGGGGGTGTTCAGTTACCATGACTGCTAAAGAACAATGGATCAAATCCATTGTTGCCCTGCAGATGGGGCCCAATTCTCCACCTGCCCTGTCATTTACACCTGTGTAAAATGGGTGAGCCACTCTCTATGGTGCATATCCTTCTACTTTATCCCCTTTTAAGGGCCAGGGTGTCTGGGGCTGGCCAGCCCTGTTCAGTTATGAGACTCAGCTGGGATCCCTAGGAAAAGGCTGAGAAAACTCTGTTGAGGAGAGCTGCTGTGGGCCCTGAAGCAGGGGGACTGGAGAGAAGGGCGAGTCCTCCTTTCACCACAGAGAAGCAAGGGGAAAGCCTGTGGGAGTTGTAGCACAGGATGGGCAGAGGAACTGCGTTTGTTTTTTGATATTTTGCCTATATTTTACGTGCAGGAGAGAGACGTGAGGGTGGCAGTGAGTCCTTCCTGAGGAGGTCGGGAAACCGAAACTATGTGAAGGGAAACTGAGGCAGCAGAGCGCTTGAAGCCAGACCAGGTAAGTGACACTACTACATTGACACTGGTGTGAATCAGAAGTAAGTTCATGGCAATCAGTGGAGTTAGACCAATATAAGTGAGATGAGAATCAGACCGTATCATTCTGATTAGGCAACGTTTTACACCCACTTTGCACCGATTTAAATGACCACACAAGGTGCAGGGCAACAGAGAATGAGGAGCTTTACGCCAGTGCAAAATAAGCATGTAAAGCTACGAATCAGCATGGTCAGTGTTTTGCACTGGTATAAATGATGGCACCAGGCGCAAGGCATGCCCAATTGGGCCCAAACATGCCTGTGGATTTCTGCATTCTGCTGCAGCTATTACCCCTTTGAGTAATCCTATCCCATTGACGTTAGTGGGGCTCCTTAAGTGAGTCGGGGCCCCAAGATAGGACCCTAAGGAGTCTTTTGTTCTAAGTACTGTATGATCGCTTCTTTTGGAAAGTGGATAAACAGCGTGCTTGAGTTTGAAACATACCGTAACAGCCCAGAGATGACCTTCTACTCTTAATGCTGACTGAGAGAAAGGGCTGAATCCTTTCGGAATGAATAGGTTCTAAATAAAGAACGAGCTGGAAGAAAAATGTTATCTAGAGATACTAGAAGTTACATTCCAACGAGTTAGAAAACAGGCAGTTTATCCTTTCCTGTATTTCAAATAATTTACACAGTGGCAGTGACCATAAATTCGTGGCATTGGTGAATTGTTCACCTTAATGGGTTTGATCCTGGAAACACTTGCTCCTGTAAGTAATCCTGGCTCACAATAGGAGTCTCCTGGCCTTCCGCAGGTCTCCTGGCATGAGTAAGGATACTTGGGAGTGTGTGTGGTTTGCAGAAGCTGGATCTATTGGGAGGAGGGAGACAAAAGATCAATTTTCAAAGATGTTTTCATGAAAAATAAGATTTCTAAAAATTCCCCGGACCTGAAGAAGAGCTCTGTGTAATCTTGACAGCTTGTTTCTTTCCCTAATAGAAGCTGGTCTAATACAATATATTACTTCATTCCCTGCCCCCCACCCCTTGTCTCTGAAAAGAAATTGCTACCAGAATGGGAACTGTAATAATCACTCCAACAATATGCAGCCCCAACTGCCTTGAAGAGAAAGGAGGAAAATTAGGCCTCTGGCTTTCTGTGGTTTGGGGGGGTTTTAATTCTCTTTAGGAGGTGCTCAGATACCACAAAGATGGGCACCATTATAAAGAACTGGATAGATTATTATTTTTTTTTTTTAAAAGCCACATATGCTCAGGGGGCGTAAATTGCCATCATTCTAATTTGTACTAATCTGATTTGTACTAGCTGAGAATTTGGTCCACTGAAATTATAAATGATTTCCCCCCCCTCCCAATTTTTATTTCATTTCTATTTTAAAACATTTCTTTCCTCCTCAATCGATGTTACCTCAAGCTTTATGTACGGGCATTTCCTTTGCTCCTAAATGCCATCACTGCTACTTTGAACAGACTAACGGAGATGAAAATATTGCTATTCACTTTACCACCATGCATAAAAGCTTTATCCCATGTTTCCTTTGTATACTGCCAAGTGCTGAGCTTTCTCACTTCCCACTAAAGAAGATGGGATCAGAAGGTGCTCTGCACCATGCAGCATCAAGCTTGTATGGTATGTATCCAACAGAAGCAGGAATCACCTCTGTTAGTCTGTTCAAATGGTGAGTGTGATTAACAACAATACGATCATTTACCTCTGTGATCATAAGAGAACTTTACAGTAATACTGAGCCAGTGAGCCTCTTCTAAAGCACTAGGCTGCTTTGTCTCATCTAATTTTACAAACAGAATTGCTTCTCTTTAAACTGTTAGGAAGGCTGAAAACGTACGCTATTTAATACACTAATTCTATGTTAATGTTCAAACAGCATCAATGTGGTGATATGCAAAACAGATCAGTTGTGATACCGACTTTCTTGCTGTCTTCTGGTTTGATATGTGCTGCTAAGTTGGTGGTGGTATACATTGGTGTGTAGGCTGTAGAACCTGAGCGGGTGTAAATTGGCACAGTTCCTTCAGAATCCGAGAATTGATTTATACCAGCCGAGGATCCGGCCCACAATATTTATTGCATATGGTAACAAATCTGTTGTCGCCTAGTATTTCATGTTTGCTACTATGCAGCGCATCGTGGCTACACATCACTTCGTGAAACCGTGGAGATAGAACTGCAAACTTTCTACCTCAAACCAAAGGTCTTTACCACTTGAGCTAAACAAGACTCTACTTTAATTAGCAGTATAGGTTCTATGACACATAGTTATACAGTTCTAATTCTAGCCAGTAAAGAGCAGTGGTGCACATATTTAAATGGGGTTTGTCATGTTGGCTGACATAGTTCTAATACATCTCACAGTCTTCACCCTAGGACCACATGGCTCTTAGTTTCCATTTAAGGGGGGGGGGGGAATTCCCTTCAGTGCCCCACCTATGTTCTGTTTGAGAAGACTCAGTATTTAAATATTAAATATACTATACAGTGTCACAGAGTTAGTAGCCTAGATGAACACCCAGAGACAATTGCTGTGCAAAACCATCATCATTAGTTTTTACATGCTGATCGTGAGTAGGGCTAAAGTTTTCCAAAGCACCTAAGTCCCACTTTGAAAAGAGACTTAAGCACATGGGAGCCTAAGTCCCCTTGACTTTCAATGAGAGAAAAGGCATCCACTATCGTCTAGTGGATAGAGCACTGGACTGTAACTCAGGGGCCTGGGTTCTAATCCTGGCTCTGCCCCTGGGTGGCCTTGGACCAGTCACTTCATTGCTCCGTACCTCAGTTTCCCCATCTGCAGAATGGAGATTGTAATCCTCTCTAAAGCACTGTAAAATCTACCCATGGAAAGTGCTCTACAAGAGCATGGCATTTTATTATTAGGTGCTCTGGAAAATGTTATCCTAGATTTGTAGCAGTGTCGAGAACCTTGCAAGTCCCCTGGAAGGGAAAAGGGCATGCTGGGTGCTTAGCATCACTGAAAATCTGGTCAGAAGTGCTCCCCCCCCCTTCCGGCCCCCCCTCCCCATTGTTAGAAAAAGCAAAACAGTAAAAATAAAAAGAGCTTTTCTCTGGAAAAATTGAAGTCTTTAGCAGTAGTTACCACAAAGAGGGACTCCAGCCATTCAAGTAGTACAGGTATGGATAGTACTGGTAGCTGTTATACACCGAAATCAGAGGGGCCCTGGAGACATCATCCTCTTTAAGGACTGGGAAAACAGAGTTCTTCTCGAGTCCACTGAGTTCTGAGGCTAGTTGCTTCCTTTTGGTTTTGTACCTTCTGTTCTGGAACCAGATTTTCACTTGGGTTTCAGTGAGCTTCAGGTTCTTCGCCAGGTGGGCTCGCTCCGGGGCGGACAGATACTTCTGATGACTGAACTTCCTTTCTAGCTCGATGACCTGAGTGTGGGAGAAGGCTGCCCGGGAGCGCTTTTGGGGCTTCGGGGTCCTTTGGTTGCTTGGTGAGGATTTCAGAGGGTTTTCATAGTCCAACAGGTCGGTCTCTGTATGCGCCTCTGGGGGAAGGAAGAGGGGAGTTAGACACCAGAAAGGACTCAAAACCACTTGTTCTCAGGTGTTTTCCTTGCCGAGAGCACACAATTCCATTGTCTTCCTGGAGACATTTTCACATGTTCACATGAACTTAAACATTCAAAAAGCTTTTGTATATAATTCTCCCCCTGCCCCTGAATTTTGATAGTGTTCACTCTGGGCCAAATTTTTAAAGGTATTTAGGCACCTCACTCCCATAGATTTAAGTGGGAGCGAGGCACCTAAATACTCTTAAAAATGTCCCTCTTGTTAAAATGCCTTTTTCTTCTGTACTCACAATGGGTGTCACCATTATGGGGTCCTGACTGGGGCTCCTAGGCATTATTGTAATACAACAAAAACAGTATTGCCAACTCTTGGGATTTTATTGTGAGCCTTGCAATAGTTGGTGGTGTTCTTAAAGCCCTAGATTCTGGAGTCCTGTGATTATGTGAGAATCTCAGCTTTCACTTTAAGAAGGTCAGTTTCTACCCTCACATTGCAGAGAAATGTTTGGAAATGTGAAGTCCGTGGGCCCCCAAGGCTCAGATGGCAACTATGTAGCAAATTAAAAACCAAAACAAAACAACAAGACCCCACCATCCTCATGATGTAGGGTTTGTTTGTTTTTAAGGCCCATCTCCTGAGTTTCGAATGCTTGGGGGATGGCAGTCCTAGTAATTTGTAGTCATCGGCCAACATTTTCAAAGATGGATGCCCAGGTGTATGTCCGGGCACGCGTAAAAGTGGGTCTGATTTTCAGAGGGGCTGAGCACCTGCTACGGTCATTGAAATCAGGCCACGATATACATAGCCTTTTAAAAAATTAAAAGCCCTTATTCAGATGGATCAGTATAAAATTAGGGCCCAGTTCTCTTCCCACACACATTCCACTTAATTCCATAGAGGTACTGCTACTTTCCATTGCTTTAATTGACAGCAGGATCAGCCCCTTAGTTGGCACCTAACTTAAGGCACCCAAGTTTGAGAATTTGCGCTCTCGACTCATTCCTACCCCATCCCCGTGAATGGTAAAGTTTCCGGTTCACATCAATGGGAACAGGATCTGGATCCCTACACAAGTTACCATTCGGGTGGGAGTTTTACTGCTAGAAGGCTGAATTTTTGATCTATCCAGGGTAATGAGATCAGAAGTGTCTCCTTGATGCTGCTCTTTTTTGCAGTGGCATTGCTGAGCAAGTTTAGAGGGATAAAGAGGATACCCGCCACGTGAAAGACGCACTAATACATGCTGATTTGAATGCGGCAGGAGAGCAGAGCGAAGGAATTAGGGCATCGTTAATGGCCATCAGAGGTAGCAACCAGACACCTTGCCTTAATCTTATTTCCAGTAGAATCATTCTGTCACTTCAGCCCCGATCCACACAGGTGCTGAGCACCCCCAGCTATGATCAAAGACAGTTGGAGCTGGGAGTGCTCTGCACTTTTCAGGATCAAGCCCTCCGTAACTAAAACCCACAATCTGAGAGATTTCTTAAAGAGACAGACAGGTTAAAAATAAGAATAGCAATGTCCTCCTTTGTGGGGCTAAATGACACCTACAATTACTAACGCCGAAAGAACCTTAAAACCAAATGAACTTGTCACGATTGTATGTAGTTTGTTACTTTTTAAATTTCATTCAGCATAGACAATGGAAATAGGTCAGTTTCCCATGTTGAAATGTTTGGGATGGAAACAATAGGCCATTCCTCATCTGGTGCAAATGGATTCAGCTCTGCTGAAGTCCGTGGAGTTGTGCAGATTTACAGCAGCTGAGGATCTGGCTCAATGTAAGGGAATTTTTTTAAAGTAAATTTCCAAGGGAATCGCACCTCCCCCTTTTTTTATTATTAATTTTTAATATTAAAGTTCATTGAAACATTTCTCTTGATCTTTTTGGTTTTGTGAAAACTTATTTGAACTTCAGGCCCATTTTCTCCTGGAAAGATCCCTTTTAACAAGAAAGTGATTAAAGTGTCTTGTATTATTATTAATAATAGTATAGTAGTGCCAGAATATCCCAATCAGGATTGGGGCTGGATTGTGCTAGGTGCTGTACAGACATAAAATAGATCAGTCCCTTTCCCCCAAAGAGCTTGCATGTGTTTGATCTCCCTTCTTGTATATCAAAAACACAATGGAGAGAGACTTTAAAGCATTCCCCGGAGAGTGCAGTGGTTTCCGCTGCTTCCCCAACACCAACAATTTTAAACATTTGTAGCTGCTTCTCTCTTACCCCCTCCCTCAATCATGCAGGTGCATGCTAGAGACACTTGTTGATATATAAATGTCACCATTCTTTAAAGGAAGTGCCATTATCTTTAACGCATTACCTTCACTATGGCAGTGATTTGCCACCTTTCATGTTTTGCTGCCCCAACCTGGAAAGACATATATGTCCCAGAAACGCACCACCTTAAAAATGACTCCTCAGCAGGTGCATGAACAATAAGATGCCCATTAAAGTGAATCAACCCAATATGTTGTTATTCTGTGGAGCCCCAGTCATGGTCCAGGACCCCCTTGTGGTAGATGCTGGACAGACACAGAACCAAAAGCCTCTACTCAACAAATGGGATTTGAAGACCTCATGTTCGATTAAAGTAATCAGTGATGGTGAATGCCGCAAAGTTACCAGGCCAGAATAAAAATAAAGGGGGCTTCCAGGAGCTCTTTAAACATGCAGCTGTAGCACTAAGGGGGTGGGGGTGGGGGATCTTGTTTCAGGCTGCTTGATTGGGGGTGGGGGGTGGTCTTTCTTTCTGGGCTTTCCCATCCACTCATGCGGGGTCATTTCTCTTTCAAAAAATGCTCCGGGGCAAATTTGCGCCCACGGCTTATTGAGGTGCCTAAACAGGACCTGAGCTCCCCGGGGGGCGGGCGGAAATCTGTGCAGACAGTGGCTATTTCTATTGCTTTTCCCTTGCAGAGACCCCACTGACGCCTGATGTGGAGGCGCCCCCAGGGCACCCTACGAACAGAGCGCCTGGATTTCAGCTGAGCGCTCAAGGCAGGAGAGCTGCTCCTGGTTCAGGCTGCGGGGGTCTCTGCTGACTAGCGGGGGGATCCCCGATTTACAGCCATGCCAGTGGGGCGCCACGTGCGTGGGGGGAGTCTTGCAGAGGCAGGCACGCGTGGGGACCGCGGCTTACCTGCGGCTGGCTCTCCTGCTTGCTCCTGGGGCGGCGGCGGGACCCCTTCAGGGCGGGGTTTCCCCGCTGGCAGCCGGGGAGCGGGGCTGGCACCGCCCTGCGCTGCTCCGGCTGCCCGCGCAGGCTCCGGGCTAGAGGCACCGCAGCATCCCCGGCTCTTCCTCCCTTTCCCCGCAGCGCCGCGCTCGGCACCGTCCCGCAGAATGTCCTGGATGAGGAAGGACGTGAGCGGCTTGGAGGAGAGGGGCAGGGGCATGGTCTGCAGCGAGCCCGGGGGGAGGCTCCTCCCAGCGGGGTGCTGCGGCGGGGCCCAGGGCTGGCTCTTGCCCTCTGTGCTGCACTGTCCCTCCTGCCTTCCTGGAAGGGGCGCCCGGGAGCTCATCTCCCTCCCCGCAAGTCCACCAGCGAGGAGCTCACACCGGCACTTTCACTTTGCAGCCCTCCCTGCTTTGCATTTATAAGCCAGCCGGCCAAGCCTCCTGGGCCTGATTGGAGCCCGGGGCAGCGGTGAACGCCCTTGGATCGCTTCCTGGGCTCCCACCGCTCCCGAGCACTGAGCCTCCTCCTTGGTATGTTCTCAGTGCCAAGGGAAACCGCCAGGCCCCTGGCATGCTGGGTCCCTGGGGACTTGCAAAGTCTCTCTCTCTGTGTCGAAATCATAAGGCTTTACAGTTAGGGTGACCAGACAGCAAATGTGAAAAATCAGGACAGGGGGTGGGGGGGAATAGGAGTAAGAAAAAGACCCAAAAATCGAGACTGGCCCTATAAAATCGGGACATCTGGTCACTCTATTTATATTGCTGCCCATCACCTTGGTATTGGAGAGCCTTCCACTTCCAGTCAATAGCAACTATCAGAGGGGGAGCCGTGTTGGTCTGTATCCGCAAAAACAACGAGGAGTCTGGTGGCACCTTAAGGATGAACAGATTTATTTGGGCATAAGCTTTCGTGGACTAAAACCCACTTCTTCAGGTGCAAGAAGAATGCATCTGAAGAAGTGGGTTTTTTACCCACGAAAGCTTATGCCCAAAGAAATCTGTTCGCAGGGCTGACGAGGGGGGCGGGAAGCCGGTACAAATTACCGGGGCCCGGCAGTCCGGAAGGGGGCCCCGGTGGTCTAGAAGGGGGCCCGAGGCCCGACTATGTAAAGATTTTTAGCTGGTCCTCCCTTGCTGGGGGGCCTGAAAAAAAAATTTCACCGGGGCCCGAACCCGCTCTCGGCGGCCCTGTCTGTTCGTCTTTAAGGTGCCACCCGACTCCTCGTTTTAATCAATAGTACAGTCCCTAGTGGACTTCGTGTAGTCTCTGGCATCTCTCCCTCTGCTTGGGTGGGGGGGAGGGTTTTTAGGGCAGCCCTGGGTGTCCCTGTTGGGGGTAGAAGGTGGTGTCGGTTGTATGGTAGAAAGTAATTCGCATTGTTTATAAGACTTCTAGTAGTTTTGGTATTAAAGATATTTAGGCCTTTTATAGCTGTTTAATAATGAGAACTATTTTTCTGTGGGCCATATTAACATGATAGAATAAAACCAAGGTCCTGATTCACTGTGGTTATTAAAGAGATCATGGCATCTCTTTTGTAGGAGAAGGTCTGAGCTCTGAGGTGCTCAGGCCATGCAGGGGTAGGAGGATCCATGAGTGCTTGCACATTGTCACAGACATGTGATGCGGGGACAGTGGGGAGGGACTCTTACATCAAGGCATAGCCCCTAAAATCTGACAGGATCCATTTTTCATGCTTGCAGGAATATCTGGAGATAGACATGTAAGGCAGCCAGGAGTGGTCAGAACAGGGAAAAGAGCTGTATGTCTTTCCTTTCTCAATGGGGAGCAGCCCTTGCTATTCTCCTGGGATACTGTAGCCCTTTGCGTACTTGCAAACCCTCATTCGATCCTCTTGCATCATCCTCTGTTGTTTAAGACACAAATATGTGAACACTTCTCTCACTCATCAGTTTGGTGTTTGCTCACAATTAGTTTTTGGCCATTACATGATTTGACTCCAAAAACAGGGAGGAGCAAATCTTTAGTTAAATTCACAGGATCAAATTAATCCCCAATGTAACTTTCTTAACTTCACTCGATTTAGCCCAATGATGAATTTGGCCCATTCAGCTCTGGTAAGTAGCAAACGGTACAGGAATATTTATGTAAAACCATCATAGATGATGGACTAAAATTCTGCCTTGGCTTCTGTTGACTTCTATGGGAAGCGCTTCCTTGAGAACAAAATTTGCCCTAAGGTCCAGATCCTCAGTTGGCAGGAGCGGATTTACCATGAAACAAACAGTGCAGTGGCATGGGACCCCCAATGACAGGGGGCCCCCCAAAATGCAGGACAAATATCTGACAACCTGCCCCCGGGTCCATGGCTGGTGGCCCCAGAAGCAACCGGCTGCTGGCACGTCTCTGCGTGCCCCTAGCGAGGCGGGGGGGGGAGGAGGAAGGGGAGCAGTGGCTCTGTGCTCTGCCCCCGCTCCGGGCAGCGCATGGAGACCCGCTGCCCCTCTCCCCCCAAGGGGCACGCAGAGACATGCCACCAGCAGGGCTAAAGTGGCTCCCCGCTTGCTTTGCCTCCCTCCCTCTGTGCCGCTTCGCTCCCGGAAGCGGCTAGCATGTCCCTGCGGCCCCTTGCGGGGGGGGGGGGGGGGGTGTGTCTGCGCGTTGCCCCTGCCCCAAGCGCCGACTCCGCAGCTCCCATTGGCTGGGAACTGCGGCCAATGGGAGGGGCGGGGGCAGCGCCTGCGGGCAGAGGCACACAGAAAATCTCTGGTTCTGTCCCCCCCCACCCCAGCCTAGAGCTGCTGCCGGTTGCTTTGGGAGCTGCGCCACCCAAGGTAAGCGCCGTCCCCCTCCTGCACCCAACCCCCTACCCCTGTGCAGATCCCACACCCAAACTTCCTCCCAGAGCTCTCACTCCTCCTCCCACACTGAACCCAGAGCCCGCACCCTGCACCCAAACTTCGTCCCAGAGCCTGCCCCCCACACCCCCTCCTGCACCCCAACCCCCTGCCCCAATCAAGGTACCTCACTTTATTTTCATTTGCTTCCCGTTACTTACAATTATAGGAGGAGGATAAAGAAAAAAGATGAAAAATGGAGGGGGGGAAATAAGAGAGAATGTTCTTTTTCTTGGCTGGGTCCCGGGAGGAGAAATGAAGCTGTACACAGGGCCCCACTAACTCCAAATCTGCCACTGTCAGTTGGTGTAAATCAGTATTGTTCCATTGACTTCAGTGGAATGATGCTGATTTCCATAAACTGAGGAACTGGCACTGAATGTTTAGTCTGATGTACTTGCAGGTGGTCCCTAATATCACTGTCCCCTTTCCCCCCCATAAGCATGACATTCACAACACTGACTTCTCCTTCTAGCCCTATACCCTTATCCACCCTCAAATCCAAAAACACAGCCCCTACCCCAGAGAGAGCATATACTCTAAAAAGCGAGAGGTGCCCTGAAATCCTCAAGGGACTTCACTGCTATTGACTTTTACATGGAAAGCACTCAGATACTACGCTGATAGGAGGCAGTATAAAGCCCTTATAGGCAGATGATGATCCGGCTTTTAACTTTTTTCCGTTCAACCTCTCTAAACTGTTTACACTGTTGTTGTTTTTTTTCCCCCCGCAGTCTGTTTTGTAACAGGAATTATGTCCTTGGAGAGCTTCAGTAGCTCCAATAATAACTCAGTCTCATTATCCTCTTATTGCCCAAGAAAAGCAATTTGGAAAGATTTATGAAGCAATTGGAGCCAAACAGTATTATTCCAACAATGCCCCTGCGCCAGGCTCTCTAACCCCTGTCCCTTGCTTCTGGAGAGCAGATTAGGATCCGTTGCTTGCTGCCCGAAAGTTTAGAATGCATTCAAACTGGGTGGCCTGCAAGTGACTTCCTACCCAATCTGTTCAACAGCTTAGCCAGAAGTCCTCACCTGTAACACACATTGGGAATGTTTGCTTAGAGCCGGGTGAGGTGACCTTCTCACACTCTGCCAGTGAGGGGGGAGTGCAAGGCTGTGGCTGGCCCAGGCACCTTGAGATTTCCCACCTCTTCCCTTGTAAATACTGCAAATTAGTTTAGTATTTGGTGGGTGAAGCAAGGGCGGTGGGTTACTGGTTATCATGGGTCTGATTTGCCTCTTACTTAGACATGTGTAGGTCAGGCGTAGCTGCATGGAAGTCAATGGAGTCGCAAGGAGATAAAATTGTTGTAAGAGGAGATTAAGGCACCATATAAATATAAACCCAGGGCCTGGCAAAGCATTTCCCTGGAATTCTCAGGCCTGATTCTGATCTCAGCCCTGTGGCTCGCAACAGTGTGAGCCCCCCATCCGTGTAATTACATCCGTTTCAATTATCAGAGGGGTAGCCGTGTTAGTCTGGATCTGTAGAAGCGACAAAGGGTCCTGTGGCACCTTATAGACTAACAGAGGCCGTTTCACTGTATACTGAAGCAGCTTGTGTCTAGACAAGTCCTACGCTGATGTAAATCAGGAGTGCTGATGTCAGTGGAGTTACACAAAATAAAAACAAAAAACAACCGTGCAAATACAAACGCAATCGGGCTCATTGGGTAAAATTTTCTAAAGCACCTACATGAGTCAATGGGAATTAGGCTCCTAAGTCGCTTGGAAGCTCTTAAGAATTGGACCCAGAGTGTTTTTAAGGCTAAGCTGTGTGACAGTGTAACTGATCACTTACACCTTTTATCTGAAGTAATAGCTTTACTGTTGTTAAGTCACAGTACAACACTTACACAGTGCTTGGTCCGCCGGGTCCTTGGGTAAGTCTGTGGGGCTATTGCTCGTGTGTGTGTGGAGGGTACTTGTGAGTGAATGGAAAGCCAAGTGTTAGGTGTAGTCTTCTGCAGTGAGCCTCAGATCCCTCTGTTTTTAATGCATGAGACACAGGCACTCAGTTACTACAGTGGCGAAGGCCATATAAGAGCTTAGGGATGTAGGAGTACAGGGTAACGATGGAGCAGGCTGTGGAGGAAGAATGGGATTGTCTGATGAGAACGGGCGTGACCCTATTTGTCTTCATACTATTTCTCCCCCCTCTGCAGCCTCCTGGGGGGAGGAGGGTGCAGGCACAGCGCTCTTGTCGTTGTAGGAACGGGTTCCCTGCACAGCCTGTCCTGCTCACCTTAGGCTTGTATATGCAGCGCTCCTCACCTGTGCTGCACAGGACCAGTCTTGTAGGGCTTCCCCCCGCCCCTCCCCGTGTAATGCAAATAGTGACCAATCGACTAATTAGTCATAAGTGAACCCTGAATAACAGAACGGCCCTTATTGAAGCCGTTGTCAGCTGTATCTGCTTCTGCCAAGGCTGAATCAGTCCCAAGTATATATGCACATAGACAAATTCTGCCCACTGCAGCCTCGTTGCTTTTAATGGGACTGTTTGGTCCCTAAGCCTATAATTTTGAATAGAATCAACATTAAAAACACAGGGCAAGGTTCATCCCTGGTGTAAATCCACTGACTTCCATGGTAGCCAGGTCTCTGGATTCCCAGTCCAATGTCCTAATCACTGGACTATGCTGCCCCGCAACTCGCTCCTTGTAGTTGCAGGGCTACAATAATTCAATTCTATCCAAGCATAGGCCTGATTACAGTGTATTGCTTTGCTAGGTTTCACCCCAGGACCAACCTTGACCAGCCCACTGTGGTTGCAAGTGTAGCAGGAAACGTTGATGAATGCCAGGTAGTTCAGCACAAACTACAGAGGAGCAATGGAAACTGCAAGATTTCAGGAGATTCTCTTGTCTCAGTTTGGCTGTGGGAGTGCCCCTGTGTGGACACTTGGTGTATTGTGCTAAATCCATTCGAGGGTTGGTTGAAATCTTCGCTATAGTGTGTGTGTGTGGCTGGCTTTTCAGATGTCTTAATAATACACAATTTGTGGTTTAGACCAGGTTTTTGAGGGGGAGTGGAAAACAGGATAGATTTAAAGGAAAGGGAAATGTAATGCCCTCCCAAATTGCAAATCATTCTACAGAATGGTGCAGTGTTTGGCTGTGGGCTGAGTATATTTTAAATAAGACAAGAATTCTAGGGGGTGGGGGGAGGATTTGGAATGAATTGTTGCCAGCAGACACCAATATTGTAAAGAGGCTGACCCTGCAGGCATCAAGCTCACAAAGTTCTCCTGGCTTCTGTGTGTGTCTGTCCGTCATAAGGGATTTGGATTGGGCAGTGGGTACTGGATTAAGTCCTAGAGTGTGATCCTGCAAAGCCTTATACAGTTGAGTGATTCTGTTTTGCGTTGCTCCTGTGAGCAGTGGTTCCATGCGAGTAATGGCTCGCATGATTTGCTACAGGCTCTAAAATAAGCTCAACCTGGCATTGTTTGTGATTGGCAGTTGACAGCAGATGTCTGCCCTCCCTAGGCATTGCCAAAAGGCTTCAAAATGCCACAGTCTCTCTCTCTCTCTCTCTCTCTCTCTTCCCCCCACCTGACTCCCCTCCAGAGACTAGATGGATGTTGCATTAGGATTTCAGTAGAGTTAATGGAGTGGCTCCACCTCCTTGAAGCTGCACAGGCCTGTAAATGCATTTTAGTCAACTAAAGCACCTTTAGCCATCTGGGATGGATGCATCACAGAACAAACATCGAGGGCCCAGTCCTGCAACCTTGACTCATCCAGGTAGCCCTTACTCCATGCCACTAGCCCACTGCTAGGGTGAAACTCTTATCATGTCTTGAGTTCCGTTATTTCCTGTAGAAGCGACAAAGGGTCCTGTGGCACCTTATAGACTAACAGAGGTATTGAAGCATAAGCTTTCGTGGGTGAATACCCACTTCTTCGGATATTCACCCACGAAAGCTTATGCTTCAATACCTCTGTTAGTCTATAAGGTGCCACAGGACCCTTTGTCGCTTCTACAGATCCAGACTAACACGGCTACCCCTCTGATTATTTCCTGTAAGGTTTTGCCCAATGCATCTTCCTGCTGGCCATTTTGTGAATATCCCTGTATGCTATTTATTCTCTGGGTATTTTGTCACTTGATTAGTTTGACTTCCTCCTCCCCAGCTAAAAACCTGTTTAGCTGTCTTCAGGGTGGGGCAAGGAATTCTAGGTGGAATTCATAAAGGTATTTGGGCACTTAATTCCCATTAAAATCCATACCTTTGAAATCAGGGAGTTAGATGCCTAAATACCTTGGTGAATCCCACCCTATGTGTCTAACAGTTAGCAGAGCCTAGGGCAGCTGGCCTGTCTCCCCAGCTCAGGAGGGACAGACAACAGACCCAAAGTATTTTAAGCCCCTTCCTTTGGGGCACAGTTTTTTTATTCTTTGCACAAATTTCCACAAACAAAGCAGGCTGCCAGGACCCAGAGGCCTTTCCCCTTGCATCTCTTCCCCCTGCTCCAAGCCTTGCCAAATGGGAGCTAATCTTCTTCCTGCAGCTCTTTCCAACTCTACTTTCTTAGCTGTTTGTAGGGAACACCTGACCCTTTCCCAGGAGGGTCTCCTAATTGAACAGAGCTGGCTGGTCTCCGACTCTCTGGGCCTTAGAGGGGCAGACCATCCTGTTACTCCTCCTTACTGCAGTTTCTGTTGCACAGATCCAATAAAGTATTTAGGCTCCTGGAGTTAGGAGCCTACATACCTTTGAGGATCTGGGGCTCAGTATCTTGAGAGAGGATTTTTGCAATCTAAGTATTTTGGAGAGATAGTGACCCCTAGAGATTGGATGTGAGAACCTAGAATTGGTACTTTATGTCTCAGCTCTCGCTATGTTGGTACCAGTCACATGAATCTGGGTGACAAAGGTCAACACCACACCACATGACAGAGGTCAACATCCACTGATTCCGGTGACTACTGTACAGTTGTTAACATGTCATGGCTAGGGTGACCAGATGTCCCGATTTTATAGGGACAGTCCCGATTTTTGGGTCTTTTTCTTATACAGGCACCTATTACCCTCCACCCCCGTCCCGATTTTTCACACTTGCTGTCTGGTCACCCTAGTCATGGCTGTTTGGTGGCCTCTGTGAAATGAGTTTGGTGGGTCTCGGTTTTGTTTTGTAGATCAACAGAGAGCTTCGTTCATTCCCCAGGGCTGCTAATCCATCACCTATCACCAGTGCTAAATTCGCGGCACATTAAAAAAGTAAATAAACCATTGTAGCTTAGTGTCCTAAGAAGAGGCACAACTGTCCAAGCCCAAAGAACCAATCACACTCGAATGACACTGGGGCAAAAATTCCCCCGCATATTTTCAATTTTAAGCAGCATCCAAAATAGCAAACACAAACAAGCATCAGCAAGCAATAATACTGCCAGACATTCCCTTGATGCCTGGGTAGAATGGTGGTAGGGGCTCCAGAAATGTAGAGCCAGTTTGGATTAGAGAATGCAATTCAAGAGCTTGCAATTTTTCATGAGATGCGGAAAGACTTTGAAGGGAAAAGGAGCAATTCCTCTCTCGCATTGTTTTTCATCTAAATGAAACATTAACAGAGGAGCACCAGTGAAGCCATCTGAAAAGGTGCACGATGCTGGGGGCCACATCCCCAGCTGGGGTAAATTGGTGTCGTGCCATTGGCTGCAATCAGTGCTGGTTTACACCACCTGAGGCGCTGGCCCAATACCACGTATACATGGCACAGCGGCAGTGACCAAACACAGCACAGAATGTAATTGGGGGCTGTGACCCGCTACTGATTTTCTTCATACCTATCCATCGAGATATTTATCTGAGGGCTTGTCCACCAAAACAGGTAGTTGCCAGGAAACTGGGGTGTTAATCTACCCTGCACTAGCCAGTCACACGCTAAATGCCCGTGTGGACCTTGGTGCTGCACACTAACAGTTCCCTAGCGTGCTTTCATCTACCCCGCTTTGAAAATAGAGTAGTTCAAAGCACGCTAGGGAACTGCTAATATGCAGAAGCAGGGTCCGCGCTGGTGCAGGGTAGATCACACCTCACCTCAGCTTGTCATTAGCTAACTGTTTGTTTGTGTAGACAAGCCCTTAAGTACTTATATGGGTCTGTAGTATCGGAGTGTCTCTAAATCTTTAGAAGCGACAAAGGGTCCTGTGGCACCTTATAGACTAACAGAGGTATTGGAGCATAAGCTTTCGTGGGTGAATACCCACTTCTTCTTTTGCATCCGAAGAAGTGGGTATTCACCCACGAAAGCTTATGCTCCAATACCTCTGTTAGTCTGTAAGGTGCCACAGGACCCTTTGTTGCTTCTACAGATCCAGACTAACACGGCTACCCCTCTGATACTCTAAATCTTTAATGTCTTTATCCTCACTACACCGCTGGGAGATAGCGAAGTGTTATCAGCCCCCAGTTTACAGATGGTGAATGGTGGCACACGTAGGCTAAGTGACTTGCCCAAACTCACCCAGGACATCTTTGGCAGAGCATAGGACTCCCGAGTTCTAGGCTACAGCTCGAACCACCGAACTGTTCTCCCCTTTAAAAATCAGAACAAAAGATAATAAGAATAGCTAGAGTGACAGTAGCAAGGATAAAACTGTAGAAGGGTTAACTCTCCTGCTTCTGGGTATACTAAATATCTGAGATTAAGAAGAACTTCCCCTGTAGAATTAATAGTTGCCCATTATAGGAATTTTACACCTTAGCTATGAAGTACCTTGTACTGCTTGCTATGAGACAGAACACGGGACTGCATGGAACAGTGGTTTGATCTGGTATGGTAATTCCTCTGTGTATGTAATGTAAAATACTCTTGCATATTATCAATGTATATCAGGAAAATAAATCTAAATAATACATGACTAATTCAGTATCACCAACCCCGAGCACTCAAACATCATGAGTCAGGCCTCAAAAATCATGAGATTTTAAAAAGAATACATGCTGGATTCTATTTTACTTGCCTTTTGGTTTTTGAGCTTTTGGGATTCATGTGTTCAGACTTTTCTCTGCGCTAGCAATTTATATTTTTAAATGAAAGCTGAGCTTCCCGTGCAGTTATCTGACTCCAGGAGCTGAGACATTAAAGAAAAATACCAAGTATTGCAAGATGTGATTAAAACTATAAGAGTTGGCAATGCTGCTGGTTGCATTGCACATGTTTTGCAATTCCTAAAAGCCAGGAGTCTGTCGCTTCTCCTGATTGTGCAAGGGCTGGAGAGGAGACCCAAGGCAGATCTGATCTCAGAAAGTTCCCAGAATGAGCTTGGATTGAATGGGGGAAGAGCCAGCATGTCTGCAGCTTTATTGATTTATCTACCTGGCCCACATGGCACCTCAAGCTCTGGGATAGGCAGGAAAGTGAACGGCACTATCTCTTGCGGGGGGGGGGGGGGGGTATTTTGTTTAGATGTCAGTTATGTCCCATTTGGGAAGTGAATGAACACTAAAGAGTGATGGGGTTGAGCAGGGGTGGAGATAAAAGCCTAATTGCCTCCTGAAAGTCTGTCTCCAGCAAATACTTCAAGGATAAGTTGTCAAGAAGGGGGCTGAAAGGGAGGTTAGCAGCATTGAGTGGAGAGAGAGTTCTCACTGAGGGAGATGAACCAGCAGGGGGTGATCTTGAGAGGACCTGTTTACTCTTATAGGTATGTGGCAGGGGAAGTTGCAAGGGGGTTGTGAGGATAATTTAGGGGATTCTTCATAACCGGAGTGAGTTTTCTGGGGGCAGATGGTTCCCTTAGGTAGACATTTGGAGCCTAATTTTTCATAGGATGCTGAGCATCAGCAACTCCGAATAACTTCATAAGGACTCCTGGGTACAAAGGTCCTCAGAAAACCCACCTATTTATGGCCAGATTCTCAAAACACATCTGCACTAGAGCTAGGCGGGAAACTGTTTTCCCATCCTGGGAAAATATTTGAGATTTCTGAAAAACGTTCCTGTTCCAACTTGGGGGACACAGTTGAAATCTTGAATTGTTTTTGCAAACTGACAAATTAAAAATGTTTGGTCAATGGCAGAATTTTGTTTGCATCCTTTCTAAATATTTCACATTTGACTATTTTAAATGTGGGTGTGTTTGGTTTTTTTAATTGTAATTAGTTCAAAGTTCAAACTAAAAAGTCATTTTGATCTGGAAAACTGGAATTTTTTGTTATGAAAATGTCAGAATTGGATTTGTTGACAATTTCAAAAGTTTTTTTTCCCCAAAAAATGTTTTTCAATTGAGAAATTCATCAAAACTGACCCTTTTTTCCTGTGACCAGTTTTCAGTGAATCAACATGTTTTGATGGGAAAACAGTTTGCCCCCAAAATCCCAACCAGCTCTACTCAGCACTTTGGGTGCTGACCCTTTTGAAAATCAGTCCCTCGCTGGAGTGCTGAGCGGCTGAAAAACTGGCCCTAAGTAAATGAACTGTGATGTAGCTTTCATTCGGTCTGTCTTTGAAAAAATAAAGGGAGGGGTTTCCAGTCAATAAACAGAAAGTTCACAAACTGCTAAGCCAGGACTATATAAAAAATAAGATATTTTGTCTTTTTTCTCTTTCTGTTTTCTTGGTCAGTTTAATAATCCCCTATACACAGAATCACACACAATTATCTTGTAAACACAAGTAAAATCGCACAACCACACATTATCTCTCTCATCCAGTTACAACCGCACAATCAAGTATGCTTTTGTTTTTGTTTTTCTACGTTAAATTTGCACTGCAGTTAGATCTTTTTAAGTCAAAAACTTATACAGATGGCATTTAAATCAGGAAATATACTATTAGTTAATTTTCCTTTAACGGCTTTGCTTTGAAAACACAGATGCTAATCTTAACAAAAATCCTTAATTAATTGTGGTTTTCTGTCTTAATATCAGCTGCTGAAAATTACAAAATTATTTGTTTGAAAATATTCATTCAAATAAAAAAATATATATTTTGTATTTGGTCACCTTTTTTTTTTTTTTTTTTTGTATTTACTATCCAATAATCCCACTATCCTAGGGTAGCAGATTTTACTAGCAATAATATTTTTGGAAACAGTAAATGTTAAATGAGCATTAGCAAATATCCATGGGATGTGAATTTTAAACTTGAAAAAGGGATGCACTGGAAATCTTATTCCAAGTAACTCTTCCAGTTAGGTAAGAGGAACAATACCTAGTGTCCAATGAAAACTAATCGACAGAGCTCAAATTCCAAATGCTCTTAATGATCTGTTCACAAAGGATCTTTAGATCTAGAAGCATTTAGAAAAGGCATCTAGCAAATAATTTCAAATAACAAATCTAGCTGAGGATGTTGGAAACTGAGTGTGGACAGCCTGTGAACAGGAAAAGAAGGGACGTTTGTCTAATAAATACTTGCTATTTATATTCAATCAACACAAAACTGAAAACATTGTGTCCTTTCAATTAAGAGTCTGATCCAAAACCCCTTGGGGTTTAGAACCAGGCCAGTGCTTAATTTGTAATGAGAGGTGCTGGGGCTCAAGCAATTTTTTCCTTTAAGTGATGCAGCAAGCCCAGAGGTGCCGGGGCGATGAACTGCCAGGTGTAGAGGTGCCGGGGCTCAGCCCTGGCACAAATTAAGCACGGGATCAGGCACTAAGAATGGAGTTCTCTCCTGCCTTTGTGAATCCTGAGTAAATGGGCAGGAGTTCTCCATGGGTGGGAACAGCATCCAGGCTGTGAAATTCATTAATTAATTTATTATTATTACTGTAGCACCCCGAGTCCTCATTGCTCTAGGCGCTGTACGCACACATAGGAAGTCCCTGCACTGTGCAGCCTTCTAGATCTCTGTCTGCCCTCAGGCAGGAGGGATTTGCGTGAGGGTTACATAGTCCAGCGTTCACTGGCCATACACCATCCAGCTGCCTCTCCCTCCAACCACCACACTGCTTCCAATGGCTCCCCCATGCAGCACACTTCCAGTGCATACTGGGATGTCACAGCCCCTTTGTGGTGTGGGCTCTCCCCTTCTGTGCAGCAGAACTAGGCTCCAAATGGGTTTGGATGATTTAGATTTCAGGATAAAATCTCTTTGGACAGATATGGCCCTGCTGCCACATAACATTCCCATCAATTATCTGTATTACAGCAACACCTAGGGTCCCAGTTGTGGTTGGGATCGCTATTGTACTAGGGACTATAATGTAATGATATTCTAAGGAAAACAGCACCGATTCGTTTCAAAGCAGGATTGTATCATCTCCATGATGCTCTTCAGAAGCTGTTCTCAGGAGGAAGGGATTGAGACAGACCCCAAAATAATTCAGTATCGTGTTTTGAAATCTCAGATTTCTAGGGCAAATAAAATGGGCCCAATTCTCTCATGTACACCAGTTTTACTTGAGCCTATAGAACAGGGGTCGGCAACCTTTCAGAAGTGGTGTGCCGAGTCTTCATTTATTCACTCTAATTTAAGGTTTCGCGTGCCAGTCATACATTTTAACATTTTTAGAAGGTCTTTTTCTATAAGTCTATAATATATAACTAAACTATTGTTGTATATAAAGTAAAGAAGCTTTTTAAAATGTTTAAGAAGCTTCATTTACAATTAAATGAAAGTGCAGAGCCCCCCGGACTGGTGGCCAGGACCCGGGCAATGAGAGTGCCACTGAAAATCAGCTCGTGTGCCGCCTTTGGCACGCGTGCCATAGGTTGCCTACCCCTGCTATAGAATGACACTATTGTAAGTGAAACCAGAGTTTAGCCCAGAGGGTAGACTTCTCCATCCACCTGATTCTCACCATCCTGGGTAAGGGGACCCGGCAAGAATAAAACAGCTCAAAGCTATTGTGGCTGAGTCAGCGAGTCTGGGTTTCTTTCATGGCATATTGGTGACGTGGCGTGAAAGGTGTATCCCACACCTGCTTTTCAAGTGCTGTGTTGTGCCCTAGGCTATGTCAGGCCACAACATGCAATGCTTTCTTTGAAACCTAACCTCTCAGTGACAGCAAATATGCTGTGCTAGAGGGCCTGGCGGAGGAGTTGCATGGTATTACCTGAAATATTTGGGATATATACTCTTTTTGGTAGCTGCTGTCTATATCTAGGTAGTTATATGGTCCCATCAGTGTAATGGGATAATACATTGTCTGGGATAATACATTGTGGAATAATCTTGTCTGTTAGGACCATGTCTTTCAACACAAACATGCTTCAGATAATTAATTTTCCAGTTAGAAAGATGATCTCTTTGATTCTGCATTTGAAAGCTAGAAGGCATCTCTGAACAGCCTAGCTTTTGGATGAACATCAGCTGTGGGTCAGATCTCAGTGGGGCTACCCACACGAGTAAGGTGAGCACAATTGGCCTCAAATTCATATTGGACACAGACTGTATTGGCCATATATATCTCTCCCGTTGACATTAATGGCACCTGTGTGTAGACTGACACACCAATGCTTGTGATAGAAAAATGAACAGGTAAAATTATGCCTCTGGTGAACTCTCACCACGCTCTGCAAAAAAAATGTGAAGTGTGACCGCTTCCTGTCTGAAATAATTGTTCCTTTATGAGAGCGGCATCTTCCTCTGGATAATAGTTCCATCTCTTGCCATTCTGGTGTAGAGAAATACTAATCCTTTTACACAATGTTTCTTTAATAATATAATTTCAATAAAACCATGTCCTTCTTTAGTCACTGAAAAACATTTCTACAATAACAACCAAAATGATCAGTGTAGCTATTCACAACATATCTAATGCCCCTGAAAATTCCAGCACAGAAGTGATTCTTGGAAAGCTCTCATCCTCAGTCTTGGAAACAGTGTTTGGCTCGTCCAGATTTATATACTTATGTAGTTTTTGTAACCTGCAAAGCATTTATATATATATATATATATATATATATATATATATATATATATGTGTGTAAATCACCACCGCTCTATTGAAATCAATATAATGAAACTGTTCTACACCACCTGAAGATCTGATCCAGCCACTAATTAATTAACCCTCATTGCTTTCCTGTGAAATAAAATAAACCTATTTTAGGTATGGGGAAGGGAAGCGCAGAGGTTAAAGGATGTGCCCAGGGTTGAAGAGAAAGGAGTCAATGTCAGAGATCAGAACTCAGGACTTCCTGGCTCACACAGCTACGCTCAGGCCATTAGACTACGACCTTTCTCTCTCTCTTTTTTTTTTTTTTTTGTGATAATTTGAGCATTTATTTCCAATTGCTGTGCTGAATCAGATTTCGTGATAACTGCTCATTTTTTGGGTGAGGCAAGGGACAGGACATTTTTTTTTTAAGTGTGAACAATGTAATGGGGAAAAATGTGGTGTGTTTCATTTTTTTTTATTGAAAAAAAATACACAAATGAAAAATGTGTGCTGGGCAGGAATGAAGCTAGGTATATCCCAACTTTATCACAGAGGACGAAAGGTTTTTTTTTAGGAATTAAAGAAAATGGTCAGCTGAAAATATATGTACAGAAATGTGCACAACCCCGTACTTTCAAATGTGTCTTTAGGCGGGACACTAAAGTTTGGTTGGTTTGACTCGGATGATCACTACTGTTCTTGCATTCTGGAGAAGCAAATACCTTTTGGGGGAGGGGAGGACTCGGAGGTGAGAGACAGAGGAAGGGCTGTATTTAAAAAACACCCATGTTAAATAAATAAAGTCATCCGTATCTTAGTCCCCAGGGATCAGAGCCTGAACGCGCCAGAAATCTCCTTTTTCTAACACAGCGTCTTTTAAAAGACAAGTCTCCATGGGGCTGGACCGGGGCTTCTGATCCCCCACCCCGCCCCCGGAGATGTTCAGCGTCCTGCGGGTGGTCAGTTTCAAGGGAGACATTTACCAAGCCCTGATCCCTGCTTGCAGCGTGGCTTGCAAGTGACCCTGCTGGCTCTGAGCAGCGCTGGAGACGCTGAAGCTCATGTTCATGATGTGACCGGCTGGCGCGGGACTAGCGGGGCCCCCGGAGTAACTACCGCTGTAGTTCGCGCTGTAGGGGCTGTTGCTGTAGCCGCTGTAGTAGGTGTTATAGGAGTAGGGGCTGACCGTGACATTATAAGGGGTGGCGTAACCCTGTGAGCCCCCAAGGCACGGCTTGCCGTCTCGGACAAGCACCGGGACCGCTACCCTCCTGGGGGGCAGGGGGTGGCCCGAGAACTCCAGCGATTTGTCTTGCCTTTGTCTCTTGCACTTGTATCGCCTGTTCTGGAACCAGATCTTGACTTGCGTGGAGGTGAGTTTCAGCAGGCTGGCGAGATGCTCCCGCTCCGGAGCCGAGAGGTACTTCTGCTGTTTGAATCGCCTTTCCAGCTCGAACACCTGAGCTTGGGAAAACAGCACCCTGGGTTTCCGCCTCTGCCTTTGCTTGGGACGTTCGTCTTTCTTCTCCCGGGTCTCGAAAGAGTCCGCGGCCGGAGGTTTTCCTGCGAAACCCAAAGCAAAGGGAGACATTGTCAGCGCCACCCCTACTAGGGTTAAACACGTCTGGAGCTTTCCAGCCCTGGGTCAAAGAGCTGATCACGGGCTCCTGTGAAATTAGATTCAGGAGGATTAAAGCCATTCGAAAAACTGGCTGCATTTAACGTGAACAACTTGGGGCGGGGGAATCATCCCATGTTTCTGCCAAAAAATGAAGTTCCGATTATGTTTTTAATTGAAAAACCAAAATTTAGTAAAAGTCTTTCATCTACCAGCGCTGATCATTTCTCCTTGTCTGCCCTAAAGTGATTATAATCAATAGGCCCGATCCAAAACCCATTAAATCACTGGGTGCCTTTTCATTGCCTTAGCAGACTTTGCGTCAGCTCTATTAAGGCTGGTGAGCTGTCATTACTTCATTACTACTGCATCATTTATGTATATTTCATTGCCCCAAATCTCTCTCCAGTTGAATTGCATAAATACTCCCGTCTATTTCACTGAGATTGATGGGTGAGGAAAGTAAAACAGGAGCGGATCCGCTGAAAATATCCCATGTGCACGATTCATAGCAAATAACCGTCACTCGGTATATACCTGGCTGTCTTTTATTACCGGAATATCGTGTGTGTATCGAGGGGAGACACTGTAAGGATATATTTAAAAATGTGATGCCAAAACCATGACGCAATATTCCAATGAAGGAGGGAACACTATCAACTCCACGAGTCAATGCACATCAAAGCTTTGTTTTAATACATAGTTTGATAGATCCACTTCGCTAGAATCCTACTCAGTATGTAGCACCTGTTACGTTCCAGTCTGATTTATTCACAGTTCTCCAGGTGCTCCATTCCACCCACCCACCCCGCCTCCCTTCCTAGTCATTTCCAAACCTAGACGTCCGATCTTGCAAGCTCCTACTCACAGGAATAATCCTTACTCAAGGGAGTAGACCTCTTAGGTTGGATGTTAGGAAAAACTTTTTCACTAGTAGGGTGGTGAAGCACTGGAATGGGTTCCCTAGGGAGGTGGTGGAATCTCCTTCCTTAGAGGTTTTTAAGGTCAGACTTGACAAAGCCCTGGCTGGGATGATTTAGTTGGGGATTGGTCCTGCTTTGAGCAGGGGGTTGGACTAGATGACCTCCTGAGGTTCCGTCCAACCCTGATAGTTTATGATTCTAGGATTGATAGGCGCCAATTTGTGTGGCAGAATCAGCCACCAATGTACTTAATGTTTCCCAGTGGGTTCTAATTTTCAGTGCAATGTTTTGGCGGTGGTTTCTGTGCGTAGGACACCACCAGCAGTGTCTCAAGGAATAGGGGTGCAATATACATAACCTATGTGTATTCTTTTTTTCTTTGCTCGTGCAAACTTTGGTTCGGAGCGTCCCATGTTGTTTGATCTAAATTGTTGAGCTCTTCCGGCTTCTTCCTCCACTCCATTACGTTTGAAAAGAAAATCCTTTTAGGTGATTTAAAAAGAAACAAGCACAAGATGAGCCTTATTGACTTTCTTGCTTATATCATAATGCCGTTTAGGCGTTAGGAAAACGACCAGCGTTCCTATTTATTTGCGCTATAAAGTAGGAAGTTTTGAACTGTGTTCTGCAAAACAAACATCTGATCCATTTGTATTGAAAATGCTGGCAGTTCGGCTGCAGCTTCCTAAACCCGCGTATAAAATACACTTGTTTGTTAACAAACAGCTGGGAATGATTCAGTCACAAGTTACAACAACAAAAAAGAGATCAGTTTAGACTAAAAATGCGACCATGTCAAATTAATATTTAGCAGCTTACAACTAGTCTCGCAATTATAGTGTGGTTTATGCTGCTACTGCAATCCTGCGCGAACGAGATTTTTTTTTAAAATCACGTCATTGAAAATAATCACGTAGTGGGCTGTCATATTTTGAATTATTCTTTTAACACGTGCACGATTGTAATGAAATAACCATCCAGTCATTTTTCATGTAATTGAGAGTGTTGGAATGTTTCTGTTTTTAAAAGACTATAGTGTGTGTACACATATTCAAACGCTCTGTATATATTATGCGTACACCCATTCAAACGCTTTATATTGTATATATTAAAATTATAGTGGTAATGTATGTACACAATATATTATAAAGTGTTTGAATGTATGTACACACGGACAGATCTCTTTCTCTATGTATATAGTGAAATAATATAAAACGACTTCATCTTTTACATTATTTTCAGCTTATAACAATATTTTCCTTAGACGCTTAACAGAGCTAACTAGGAGTTGGAAGCTTGAACTATTAAATGCAAAGTTGTATTATTTTTATTTCCGGAAGAAGTAATTTTTTCGAATCAAAATACAGGCCACCCCACGCCCCTCAGTTTGACACTTCAGTGGTTCCATTTGCCATCTTATAAAATTCCCTGTGCTGATGACTTAATTTTATGGGCTTGTTACTTTGTGGCTGGTTTTATTTTTGAAACTTTTAAAGTAAAAAGTCAACAAAGAAAAAGCCACCTTCATGAAACATCAGTTGAAGGAAAAATAAATGTTGAATGTTGACCGTTATTTTTTTTAAAATAATATATAAGGATTTTAAAAATTTAAAAACCAGCTTTGTTTGTGCAGTCAAACGGGATCTAATTTGAAACGCAGTGGGTTTTTTCCCCACAAAAGCAACAATATTTTGTACATCTTTCGCGGTAGTAATTTTGGAACTATTCCCTGCGGCTGCGAAGTACCCGATTTCTTTTCTATTCATATTGTATCCAAATGCTTTCCTATATTAAGTATGAAGTATATACTTCACACTTAACACCGGTTGTGAAAATACTTTTCCTGTATACATACCAGTGGCTTTATTTCTTGCATTGTTTTACTTGTAGCTCTTTGTTTACTATACGAACTTTTTAAACAATATAGGTGAATCTGAAGACTAGAATCCAGTTACATTTTGTTGATAATCGTTACATAGGAAACTTTGAACAATTAAATTTGCATAAGGTTCTGTTAATATCTATCAACACGTGCATCACATTATATACGTCTCACAAAGATATCAAATATGTATATTACAAATTCCAAATTACAACCCCTCTGGCTACTCAAAAGTTTTATCCTGCCATTATGTAAAATCACATGGCATCTTAAGGTAAACAAATTATTTCATTGCAAGGGGTCTAAACACGCTCTTGTAAACCTAGATTTTTTTTTTCTCAGCGTTTCCTTAACGATTTTTAATGCTGATTTCTTGTGATGCACTAATATGTAGCTTGATGATAATGAGCCTGTGCAATCCCCTTGCCCCAGATTCTGTGAATTAACCAATACTAAAAGCCTATAGATGGCCTCATTTCACTGGGGAAATATCTTGGAGAGGTAATTGCTAGGAAATTCAATCCCAAATCTATGCACCTCTTTATGGGCTTCAGGACATAAGAATGGCCATATTGGTTCAGACCAATGGTCCATCTAGCCTCATATCCTGCCTTCTGACAGTGGACAGTGCCAGAGGCTTCAGAGGGAATGAACAAAACAGGTGAATTATCCAGTGATCCATGCCCAGCTTCTGCCAGTCAGAGGTCTGGGGACACCTAGAGCATGGGGCTGCCTCCCTGACCATCTTGGCTAATAGCCATGGATGGACCTGTCCTCCATGAACTTCATCATTGATCCAAAGCCACCGAAGCCAATAGAAAGATTCCCATTGACTTCAATTGGTTTTGGATTAGTCCCCAAGTTTACTAGCTGGTGGTATTCCCCCCCCCCCCCCGCCCATTGTTAACTTACTTAGGTCCATCTCTTCTTCTTCTTCTTCACAGGAGCTCCTCATGAGCTCATACTCCTCCTCAGGCCTCCTGCAATTTCCTCGTTGATCGACTTCCAGCGGGAAGGGAAGGTCCCCAGAATTGTAGGCAGCCCCTTGTTTCTTCTGCAGACAAGCAGGGGGCGGCTGCAGGGCCGAGGGCTCTTGGAGATCCTGGGGGAGGAATCCCTGAGGCTCCCCGCCCTGAGCGCTCTGCTGCTCCAGCTTTAGGATGTCTTTGACCGAGAAAGGGGTGGAAGTGACAGGACAGGGCAGCATCCTGCTCGGACTCTGGGGGGAAATGGAAGGGGAGAAATGTTGAAGCCCCTCCACAGTGCCCAATTCTAGGCCCCCTGAGGTGGAGCGGGGGGGGGGGGGGAAACTGAATCCCCCGAGAAGCAAAATCAGGACTCCCCGGAGTGGAGGGTTGTGTGCGCCGGGACCCTGTCGTAGTTCCTTGGCTCGCGGCGCTGTTTCTGACGTGCTCCCACCGGCTTAGGGTTACCTTGGAATTGTGAATGGGAAGGCTTCCTCCTAAAGGCCCATTGGTTCCCCGAGAGCCACGTGACTACCCCCTGCATCTTATTTACCTCTTGACTGATAGTGCAGAGTTAGGGTATCACCCAGAGATCAATAAATCTACATCGATAGTAGGGAGAGGGGGAAACGGGACAGCCTGACCGAGCTAAGCAGGAACGAGGTCAGCCTTTCGTTTTCTGAACTCTTCCTTCCTTTTGATAGTGGGAGTGGGAACAGCAATTGTTTTATTCTTGGGAGATTTTTTAAAAAAAACCCACCGCAGGTAATATTCCTCGCTTTCTAGAGCGCTGGTTGCCCAGGTTATATATTTCTAACAGAATAATAAAATCTCAGGGTTGGAAGGGACCTCAGGAGGTCATCTAGTCCAACCCCCTGCTCAAAGCAGAACCAACCCCAACTAAATCATCCCAGCCAGGGCTTTGATTAGACGCAAAAATGACTCATTAAAACGCCACAGCCCTGCATACTGATGACAATTATACAATGTAATCTAACTGCGTAGTAGCAGTATTGTTGATGGGTCTATATTGTAATGAGCACAGCATTATTATAATACGATCGTGTGCTTTGAACTAAAACAGCCGTGAAGCGAGCAATTGCATTATGCGTCCTAATCGGGGCTGGACTCATTACAATATTGCAAACCATCAGCAATACCAGGCACTTACATAGCGTTCTGTATTCTCAGTACAGCTCTACAATGGTATGCAAGGCTGCATGGGATGGATATGTACATTTACATATCCATTTAGGGATCTGGGGCAAAAATTGGGGATTGGTCCTGCTTTGAGCAGGGGGTTGGACTAGATGACCTCCTAAGGTCCCTTCCAACCCTGAGATTCTATGATTCTATGATTGGTATCAGTGCGTACCCGTAAAGGTGCATGTATGAATATAATACATTAAAAAGTATGTAAGGGTCTATGGAAGCAAGTGGCAAATACATTTGGAGAAAATATGTATACTGGTATTTCAAAGGGGAAAAACGTTGGATCAGGGAAGGTAGTTATATTTTTAGAGCAAATTTCTGATCTGCTTGCGTGCGCAAGACTATGGAATCAATGTCAGTTGCGCATAGCCAGAGATTGATACATTTCCAAACAGAACTGATTACACTAATGTGGCCGGCTGGCGTACCCACCTGTGATCTGATATTTAATACCATAGCTTCTGTTACCCACATTTCCCGTTTTCAGTAGTAGCCCTAACAATTAAAACAATCAACTTGAAAAAGAAATTGTTTAAGGATTTTAAAAAGAAAATGCCGTAATCATTACCTCGGGGGGGTGGGGGGGGGGAAGGTGGCGGAGGGAGAAGAACAGAGGGAGGAGAACAAAACACTCCAGAGTTTCATGGCATTATTTGCCTTGGTTCTTTGTATCTCAGTCAGCCATTTCTGCTATTGATAGTTTTCAGGGTGGATCTTAGTTTGGATCCACTATTTTAGATCTATGCTGAGAGATGCAAGAATGGAATTTCTGGGGAATAACCCGAAGCTTCATTACTTCTGAGAAAAGCCCGTAAACTCTCGATAAAAATCACGGTGTAAAAACGAGCTTCATTTCTATATTTGACTCAGTTTCATCTGAATCTGCGGTCATTGAACAGGGGTTTGGGGGGGAGACACTTTTTGAGCCTAGGGCAAACGTGGAAATATAAATTTTAATTTTTCCTTTAAAATTTTTCCAAGATGAATGATAAATTAACTATTAAATTTACACTCGGAATTGTACGCGTTCCTTAAATTACCTTTTAAGCTATTCCTTGTTCAGAGAAAACAGGTAACATATAGACTACCAAAAGAAGGAGGGAGTAATATATAGGTTACTAACTTATATATGTAGATCATATAATACAGAAGTAGATCATAGAATATATTACAGAGGTAGATGACATATGTGGGTAGATATAAAAAAAAACCTCTGAGATTTTCTATTTTTAATTATTATAATAGAGGACGTTTGCTAACTTGTGGCCCAACCTTGTATTCCTTGCTCAGGCTAAACTGTCATTAACTTTAATGAGAGGTTGGGGTCCTTCCTTTTAGGATGCAGAATCTGGCCCAATTCTGAGTTTTCAAAGGCAATACTCTAAACCCTTTCTGGACAGCATTCCCTTCAATCATTTAGCAGCACGATTAGGGAGGAAGGATTCTAACTTCCGTCCCCTCCTCCCTGGGGTTTTGTTAGCTTTCCTGACTCCCTTGTATGTTTCAGCTTCCCTGGGTGTTTGTTTTGCTTATCATACCGCTCTTGAGCACTGACAAGTTTGGACTAAAGAGCCAAGGAGCCAAAGCATCCCCTCCCCACTTTGTATTTCCAAAACAGGGGAAGAAACAGAAAAGATTTGCTTAAGCTGCAATAAAATAAATCTAATTGATTTTAGCCTCCATTAAGATCACATTAGTGAGTGGATTTGGGAGATAAGGGCTGATAAGGTGCAGGACCTGGGTGTGGAGACCACCCTAGCTCTTGGAGAAAGCTCTGTGCCTCTGGCCTGGGAAGAGGTTTGGCTGAAGAGAGAAAAAAATCTTGCAGCAAGGCTCGAACTCCCTGCTGAGAATGCAGTATCCTAACTCCTGTACTCTGTGAAAACTGTGGTTTAATTACTATCAGGAGCCCTGGGATGTTTTCTAGATCATGGATGTGCTGCGAGCACAACTATGGCATAGTAGACTGAGCAGAGAGTGAGGTTTCTACTCCCAACTGCCTGTGTTCCTCAGTGTCCCCGTCTGTAAAATGGGTATACTGATTCTTGCCCTCTTTTATAAATGACTGTTGGGATCTTGGACAGTGGTATTACTCTGTTGCAAAATTCCAAGTGACACATTTCCTGCAAACATTATTCTAATGAGTGTTAATGTGCTGATATTCTCTTGCCCACCACATTTCCCTGCAGTGTTATGGTCAATTTGTGTACATATTTTTTTAATATCAGCTATATAGGATTTTTATGGTATTGCCTGCATCTGACATTTTCTGCTGTGCTGTTAGAATGGAGAGCATCTTACTAGCGGTTTCTCTTGTTGCCTTAAAAAAACAAACTGTACAACATCCCTTATCCCTAGGGAAATAATGAATAGAAATAGAATATCTGTCTCTCTAGATTTATTATAAGGTTGCCCATCACCATGGTATCTGAGCACCGTTCCTGAAAAGTACATGCAAAATCTCTCTCTTCCAGCCAGGCTGACAGGAACAAGTTTAAAGTTATTGGCCCAATTCTGCACTGTATTATGCTAGTGTAAATTAGGAGTAACTCTAATGAAGCCAAAGGACTCATCTAGTGAAAAAGTGGGGCGAGGAAGGAATCAGACCTATTGTTTATTACCTGCCTTCTTCTACCTGTTTCAGAGATTAACTTTGCAAAATTCTATGAAGAAAAATCATTATGTAAGTGCTAACGCTGTCTATATTCAGGCAGGTACACACCCCTACTTTCTCTCTGTCTGATAGTCAGATCCTGTAACTCTGCCATGAATAACCGTTCACACCCGTCATCTCATTCACTTCAATTGCATGAGGACACATTACTCAATTGGGTAATAAGGGCTGCAGGATTGGTCCTTCATACACACTGAGGCACAGGGTCAGATTTTCAAAAGCACCTTGGGTGCTGAGCTGATTTGAAAATCTGGCCAAAGGTGTTGCAACGGGAGCTGCCGGATGCTGAGACGTTTTTCTAAAACTGGCTCTTGTTTAAGTGTCTAAATGAGAGCTGACCTCTGCGGAAAATGTGGCCGCTTCCCTGAGCATTTGAAAATCTGGCTCCCAGAGCCCAGACCTGCCCTTCTTTCTCCCATAGCAATGCCACTGAAGTCCATGGCACTACTCCAGTGAGTAAGGCAAGCAAGTAGGGCTCTATGCTACTCAATTCACTCAGGCAAAACTCCCAGGGACTGCATCATAGGTCCAGAGATTCAAGTGGTAACATCACTCAGGCAGCTATTAAAACCTTATCTCTGGCCCCTTCCCCAGCCCAATTTCCCTCCTGGTTTTTCACAAATCTATGTCAGAAAAGAATAACATGGCATGTTCTTTTCATAGCTGAGAATCTTGCCTGCCCAGGTGAAATTACGCAAATTATTTCAACCTGTCCTTAAATGTAGTTAGGAAGATTAAGGTACCCGGTTGATATTTGCAATGTCAGCTGCCTTGTTCAGATTCTGTAGGCTTTTTACAACAAGAAGTTATAGATCAAATTAAGTTAACTGCTGAGCTGTGAGGTAATATTCAGATAAACTCTCATCTTAAAGTTTGATACCAGACTTCTTATCTCTGTTGTACTTTGCCTTTGCTACACTGAAGCTGAACATCCATTTCAATTAAAATTCCAGGCTAGCTTCAGAAGGCTGGTGTCTGCTGATAGCACTGACAGAACAGAGCTAGTTTTGGCCTTGGTTGGGCTGATATCTCTCCACACCACAAAAATAGCCAAATTGGACTATTAGAGAAGGCTAAATAAATAAACCACCCAAATACAGGCAAGGAAATGAGGGCCTGAAACAGGAGAGAAAATAAATACAATGGAAAAAGGAGCTCATGAATCCACAGATAGGTGCTCATTGCTGTTCTTTAATATATTAATTTCTTTGTGGCAGCAAATATATTTTCTAGTAGTGTATATATTAAAATATATTTATGCCCACATAGTTATGGGACATACCTGGCATGGATCAGCATTACATTATGGCGTTATTTTTCCGGGTACAGCTAACAATGGTGACTTGCATCCGATGAAGTGGGTATTCACCCACGAAAACTTATGCTCCAATACCTCTGTTAGGCTATAAGGTGCCACAGGACCCTTTGTCACGTCTATAGATCCAGACTAACACAGCTACCCCTCTGATACTGAAGGGTATGTGTACATATAGAATAACATTATTTGAAACTGATACAATGCCTTTGATCTGAAGATCTGAAAGTGAATCTCACAAAGATACTTCCTCCAACACACTGTGAGTTAAATAAATATTATATCCACTTCAGTAGATTAAGAGAGTAGGACTAGGAAGGATTAAGAGCCTGATCCAAAGCCTAATGAAGTCAATAGAATTGAGTGACTTGCACAAGAACATATTGTGATTCATAAGCAATGGTGGGAATAGAACCCCTCTTGTCTACCAGGTTCATCTCTCTAATTAGTGGAATCCAAAGTTTTACCCACCCTCCTAATGCATGTGAAATCATAGACTTCATTCATCTACATACGGGGACATGAAATCCAAACAGCAATAATAATCCTTCTGGGTTAGTTCTTTTGCAGAAGATGATATCCAAGATCAAAAGAACATATTGTATTAGTTAGTGCCCAATCTGTCAGCTCTCTAATTTCTTGACAAATTAGACAATGGGCATTAGACATTTCATGACAATGGGCAGAGAAACAAGTGCATACATATTTTATCTGTATATTATAATCATTTACATACATCTGGGGCCTGATCTTGCTCCCACTGCAACCAGTAGAAGTAGAATGTCGATTTTAAGGTCTCCTCAAACATGCTGGACACTTCCTGTGTGTTTTGGAAATCATAGCAGAGACAAGGAGAGTTCATGAATTCTTCATCAGCATTTTTGCATGTGAAAGACAAGTCAATTTGCATCCTTTAATTCAGTCATTTACCAGATCACAATTTTTTTCCTCTCTCTTGGGGGAAGAATATTGTTTACAGTGTTTATGTAGCTCACTTGAAAATTGTATGTTTTCAGAGAATATTGTAGCTCACTTGAAAATGCTGAAGAATCCTGGATCTTATTCCCTATTTCTGTACTCTCCAGCACTGTCTCTCAACCTTTCCAGGCTACTGTACCCCTTTCAGGAGTGTGATTTGTCTTGCGTACCCCCAAGTTTCATCTCACTTAAAAACTACTTGCTTACAAAATCAGACATAAAAACACAAAAGTGTTACATCCACACTGTTACTGAAAAATTGTTTCATTTCTCATTTGTACCATATAATTATAAAAGGAATTAATTAGAATATAAATATTGTACTTACATTTCATTGTATAGTATATAGAGCAGTATAAACAAGTCATTGTATGAAATTTTAGTTTGTACTGACTTCACTAGTGCTTTTCATGTAGCCTGTTGTAAAACTAGGCAAATATCTAGATGAGTTGATGTACCTCCTGGAAGACTTCTGAGTACCCTCAGGGGTATGTGTACCCCTGGTTGAGAACCACTGCACTACAGAACGTGTATTTACATGTACATTGTAAAGCAAGGCCATAAACTGTGCTTGATATATGTACCCATTTTCCATCTGGCTATATTCTATTTACAGAACTGTGGCCTCTATACACCAAGGTGTTGAAGCATGTCCCATTGGTTTGCAATGGACTACTCACCTCCTTAAGTGCATTGCTAAATTGGAACATCTACATCCTGTGAGCATCCTCAATTCCCACTGAACGAAAAACCAAAACCAACCAGAGCAGCTCCAAATCCGTATGAATTATTTCGCAGGGTGTTCGGCACATCTCTCCTGCTGAGACTAACTAGAAATTCAGGCATGTGTTTGCAGGTAGATTGTTTCTGTATGTGTTCACTATCTCACCTTCTAGGTAATTAGGGCCTGACCCAAAATCCAATTGAAGTCTTACTTCTTACCACTACAAATTGCAAACTGGGGGAAATAGTGGTGGATGTGGGTGGGAGAAGAAATCACTCTCACTGGTTCCCTTGACTGAGTCCATTATGTTCTTTAATTTGTGACCTGGCATAAGATAATATTTTGCACATTTGAAATATCTGTATTTTGATGCGGTAAACCGGCTCCACACCCATCTTCACCCAGAGGAAAAAGACAAGACTTTAGACATACATCAGAGGGGAAAAAAGCAGTTTGATTTCTATCCCAAGACCTATTCCGCATCCTCTTGCAGAGGTGAGGCAGACTTAAAACATTGTCCAATTAATAGCAGAAAACATAGCAATTTGAGGAACCATCTGACACCAGCTGAATAGTCTTGAATATTTAGTGGGGCCCGATCCTGTAGTCTCGGTGTCTGCAAGTTTCTTATCGAAGGCAGTTTTCGGTGAAGGAGGAATGCAGGATCGGGCCTCTATGATGTTTAATCAAAGGACTAAGGACGCTTAGAGAAGGTTTTGACAATATTTGTTTCTGCTCCCTTTGAAATCACTCGGTGATTAGCTGTTGACATTAGCAGCGCTCTCGCGTCGTTAGCACTTGCAAAGGGTTGCTACTTTATTTCACCCAATGTTTTTGTTCGAACGTGCCTGAGTTGAAATCCACAGGGTTTTTGCGTAACCATGTTTTTGAATTCGTGTGACACGCGAATGGGATAGGAATGAGAATTTATTTCTAAACTGGTAACTGACAACTAAAAGTAAACGCCCTAAACCCCTTCGGAATACTTTCTAGCTGGTACATTTTTCTGAGGCTGGAAATAACTGGACACTGATCTATTACATTTTGGCGTAGGAACAGAAATGGGATTTCTACGTTTCGGGCTGTTTAACAGGTTTGCTGTCGGGATAGTTCCTTTAAATCCTGCTTATTTTATTTTGATCTGGAACGATATGCGCGTGGGGGGAGAGAAGAAATCGAAAAGTTGGAAAATCCACGATTCTAGTTCAAAATCTCTTTTCACGTTTGTTTGTTTGTTTTAAATACAGTTTCTCTAGCATGAGGCTGACTTGTTGGACTGGAATGCAGAACTGATATCGACAATATTGTGAGGATAAAATCACTGGATTGGTGGTGATAAGAGGGGCGGAGAGAAATGTTGGCAAAAACACTTTCCGCTCGGCAAGAATGCAAAACGTGAAATAATTCGGGCGAAATGCACTTGTAGAAAAGATAAAAGAATATACCAATGTGGATGGAGGATCACCTATGTTTTTTCTTAACGGCTGAGTTAGAAAGGTTTAGGAGGGTTGGAGAGTCTTCAGAAATGTTTGTATTCATTTTTAAATACTCCGGGGAATAGCGATCTTCCTTGATTATCGTGAACATTTCAACTTTCCAGGCAAGTCCAGCAAAGGAGTGTAGATTAAGCCAAACCGTGTTTAAAATCGTGGATTGGAACCAGTAAAGGTGAGGGGAAGCCTCCCATGGTTTTAAAAAACAACCCGCCTACTTCTGGTCTGAAAAGATCGGATCTATTTCCTGTAGTAATGACTACGAATAATCATTAACTATGACGCTGTGCGCGGGTGGTAGCATCCTCTATGATCTGCAAATGACGTGCCAAAAAGGTTGGATTTTTCTTGCCGAATTTGCTCCCTCTTGCTGGGAGTTGGCGTCGAGAATCAGTGTGGAGGGGGAAGTGTTTTCAGAAGCGATGTGATGTAGTGACCACAAAAAAAAAAAAAAAAATCACCCCGAAGTTCACTGTGCTGGGGTTGAAAGAGGATTCGAAACAGCACATTGGGGTTCTAAAGGGTTATTTTAAGGCTTTCTTAGCCATGTAGGGAGGTAGGCAACGTTTTAAGAGGGGAAATAATAAGAACATTAAGACTCCTCCAAAGCAGCGGCTTGCTCAGAAAGTGTCACGCAATTAATAACGGCGGTAACTTGGTCTCTCTTTCTTTAACATCGTGTTAGGCATGAAATACCTTCGCTCATATTAGACGTGTGTGTGTGTGTGTCTAATTTAACTTCCACTGCCTTCTCGTGAGACTTTTTCCTATGCTACTTCTCTGGGCTATTTAGGAATCCTCCTCCCCCTCTATTATAAGGTAGGGGTTTTTTTAAACCAGAGCTTCCCCTCCCTTCCCCACTTAGGGTGACCAGACAGCAAGTGTGAAAAATCGGGACAGGGGGTGGGGGTAATAGGAGCCTATATAAGAAAAAGACCCAAAAATCGGGACTGACCCTATAAAATCGGGACAACTGGTCACCCTATCCCCACTTGAGGCTGGTTTTTCGAGAGCGCCAGGGCACTTTCTGCCCCTCGCTTCCCCGTTCAGCGCCGGTGCAGGCTAACGCAGCCGGAGCGCGGGCGAGAGGCGATTCCTCCCCCGCGGCCGATTCCTTGTCAGGTCTAAAGTGGCCGGGCGGCGACCAGACAGTAACATTACACCTTGGCGCGTTGATGGCAGGAGGCGGCAGCCGGCGCCAAGGTAAAATGCTTGGCTGAGATTGAGACGAGCAGGAAGGAATTGGGGGGTAAGTAGCTTGATCCGCCCCGCAGTGGCGGCTGCTCGGGAGATTAATGTGGAGACGCCGCTTTGACTAAAGGGGCTTTCAGGCGCAGAGGTGTCCTGGCTGGGCAGAGAGGAGTTGGGGGGCGGGGGGGGGGACATGGTGTGCCCCCAACACTCAGGATTTGGCAGATTTTGGAATTAGAATGAAGGAGGGGGGAAGAGCGGATGAAGGGATCTAATAGACACCCCCCCCCCTTTATCCAATCAGATCCCACTCTTGGTAGAGCAACTCTTACTCATCGGTTTCCATCTAACATCCTGTCCCCTACTCACTTCCTTGGCTACCAGTCTAATAATTCGCCTGTAGACTGGGATCCTTTTGGGGCAGGGACTGGCCATGACCTCTCTTCTCTTCTCTATAGGTGCTTCTACAGCTGTCTCGTCACCCTAGTGTCTGTGAATTCAGCAAAAAGGGGCCCCGTCTATTTGAAGCCTCTTCCTGCACCCACAATAGAAATAATATCCATACACTCTCCACAGACCACACACCGCCGATTTTTGAATGCCCAGCTTATTCCGAAGAGGTTCGGCGGGCTCACAGCTCCCACCGATTTCCACTGGAGCTGTGGGTGTTCGTCACCCGTTTGAAAATCGTTTCCCCAGAATTTTCAGAAAGGATCCGAACTCGCAGCTGGGGTCGACCCAGGCGTCTAAATCAACAGCCAGAATTTCAAAGAGCTCATTCCATTGCATTGCATTCCTGCTGGGCACTGAGCTCTTCTGAAGATGTCACCATAAGGATCACAGTGGGAACTGCCCTGTGTGCGCTGAGATTTCTGAAAATCCGCTCCTTATTTTGGTGCACAAAGCCAGAAGAATTTCAACGGACTTGGCGCCTCTGAACATCCCTGCCCAACATCAGAGCTGCTTTCAGACAACCTGGCTCAAGTTGGGTGCCTGAAATTGGAGGCAACCCAGGGGCCACTCTTGAAAATTTGTCCCTAGTTTATTTCTATTGACCCATCAGTGTGGCATCTGAATGCCTGCATTGTCCCAACAATCCCTTTTTGGATTTACAGCACGGTGAGTGACAGAAACAGAGTGGCAGGCGGCGCTAGCTCTTTGGGGGCCCTAAACAGGAATACTTTCCTCCCCCCCACCCCCGGCCGAACACACAATAAAAATCGAGTAGAGCTTGAGCTCTTCAGGGCCCTAAGCAATTGCTTAGTCTGCTTATGTTTAATGCCAGTGTAGGGGTGATAAAGACCCACACGACCATGCCTAGGACCTGCTCCCATTGAAGTCCATGGTAAAACTCCTAGGGACTTCTATGCCACCTTGCCCCGACATTTTTCTAGCTTTGTCAAATACATTAACTCCCATTAAGCCTATTTATGTATTTATTTAATAAATGCCCTTATTCAAAACATGAAACATCATGGAAGAATTTGTTAAAAGCACATGCAAAATGAATTCTGTAATGGCCCTTGTATGCCGAAGGTGATAGAGGAGGTAATACAGGAGGTCAGGGTAGATGATCTAATGGTTCCTCCGGTATTAAAGTTCATGGAGCTATGAATATGCCTGGCTGGGTTTGAGCATTGCTGTCATTATATTGCCATTTCAATTGCATTGAATGTTCTAATCAGCTCTAATTTTGAGTCTTTGGTGCATGGGCTCAGATTATGCTCTCTTGTATTGACATACTTCCAGGATCATTATATGTTAGTATGCAGTGTTGTAACCATGTTGGTCCCAGGATATTAGAGAGACGAGGTAGGTCCTTTTATAGAGCCAAACTCTGTTGGTGAGTGAGAGAAGCTTTTGAGTCTATGCAGAGCTCTTCTTCTTCAGTTCCGTGTCTCTCTCACCAACAGAAGTTGGTCCAATACAATATATTGCCTCACCCACCTTGTCTCTCTATTATATGTTAACGTCAGGGCTGGCCTTACTATGAGGTGAACTGAGGCGGTTGCCTCAGGTGCCAGACTGTGTGGGGGGCGCCACTCAGACCCAGAGTGTAGAAAATTGTGTCTGCTGCTGGTGCATATGTATTCTCTCTGCTCTAGATGCACAGAGATGGGGGAGTGCTGTGCTGGAGGAACGAGGGCACAAGAGACCTTTCAAGGTTTTGGCCCAAGCGAGGGGGCATGGGGGCATCATTTGAGCTCCCTGCCTCAGGTGCCAAAATGTTGTGGGCAGGCCCTGGTTAACGTTGACACTGTACTTGGCCCTATATACAATTGGGAAGGTCTACTCACTTTGTTTCAAAATACAAGCAAATGGGACAATCCATGACATTGAAAGGTGGTGAATTTAAATCTGCTAAAAGGAAATGCTTTTTCAGCACAATGCACATTTACCTTTTGGCAATGAGTTCCACAGGTTATCATTCAGACCAAGAGCTTAGTGGGACATACTGCCCTGGAATCCCCACCAGCGACCCTCCAACCCTGATTCCCCTTCCAACCCCCGCCACTCAGCACCCTCTACCCTGCACACGTACTCACCCGTGCTTTTGTTATGCCTTGACCCTGGTCCCACTATTATTTGCAACCACAGAAAATTCAATTTCATGGCAAGAAACCACAGATGAGTTAGTGGCCTAGGGAAGGAAAAGCCAGAGAACCATTGCAGGATCATGGCCTCAGTTTATATTAGTAATGATCATAAATCATTCACCTCTTTCTGACCAGCGAGTTAATTCTATTATAATTATCCAGGGATATTGCCTTCATTCTTAACTAGATTAGATGAAGTCAGGAAAAAGCCACTACTGAACCCTGGAGCCCATTTAAATCAGGGTGTCTCTCTGACAATATTGTACCCACATCTCTGTAAAAGTATCCGATTTCTCACAGCTATAACTATAACTCCATCATCCTGATGAGCCATCAGAGCAGGGGCCTGCCCCCTTTGGAAATACGACTCTCCCTGCCTGGGAATGCATGATGTGACCAAGCCAACTAAGTCAGCTGTGTTCTTCCCAAAGGGATTCCGGGTTTATTTTTAAAAGGCTCACAGATCAGAGCAGAAAGGGAAATAAAATGTAAAGTGAGTGGGTGATGGGTGGGTGCACAGTGCCAGCTTTTCAAAGGCAGCCAGCATGCACAATCCAGGCCAGACGTTCAGAAGAGTTCACTCCTGCGTAGGCACCAGGGTAAGTGGCCAGGCGCAACACGTTGGGTGCACACTTAATGCTGAGCTCTCTTGCATCATTAGCCCTTTTTTCATTGCCCAAATGGGAGTTGAGATCAGAGAGGAAAGATGGTCCAGTGTAAGAGCACCAGCATAGGACTGGGATTCAAGTCCCTCCTTTTCTGTGTGACCTTGGGCAAGGTCAGTCTTGTGCCTCAGTTTCCCATCTGTGCAATGGGGACAATGCCGGGGTGTTGTGAGGATAGATAATGAGGTGCTCGGATACTACAGTAATGGAGGCCAGATAAGTACATACATCCACTGTAAATCTGGCACATCACGTGTCATTTTCAAATGTGGACCAGGTTCAAACAAGCTTTTAAGGCTCAGTCCCATGATGAGTTGGGTATTCCCTCAACCCTACTGGCTTTTGAAACCTAAGCAAGTGTTTCAGGATTGGGCCCTAATGCTGCATACAATAGATCGCCCATTAATAAAGAATCTGCCTTCGCCTTTACCCAGAATCAATGGGCGATCAGGGAGTTGTCCTGGTCACCCAAAAAGCACAGGCCCTCAGGCAAATCTATGACCCTGACCAGGAAATGTGGAACTTTGAAAGAGAGAAGCTCAGTAATCATTATAGCGGAAATAAAGCTGATCCAAAGCAACCACGTGATCTGTTTTATTTTGCGTTGATGCCGAACAGCAAGGTAGTGACAGCATTGGAACGATGGAGCTGTACCTGCTGTCTTTCAAGACATGGGAGGAGGTTATCAAGCCTCAAACAAAATGTCAGGAAATGGTTTGTCAACAGAGAAATAAATGAAGAAGATAAGTGTAACAGGCAGAGAGGATTTACTAGCTGAGCACTCTTCAACTCTGCTTGAAGTCACCCCTGGGATGACTGTCTTCCGAAGTGTCACTTGCTAGTTGTAGTAAGATGCCACACTCTTTTTGGTGCTAAAATTGGACCAGGGAATACACCAGGGGCCGTGTCCCAGTTGGGCAAGTGGCGAGCAGCGATTCCTGTTTGTATGCTAAGCTGTCTCTTTTATTGTTACCTCATCGTCCCACCCCAGTTTGCCTGACTTGTCCATCCATTGTCGCTGTTTGTCTTTATTTGTGTTATCACGGACTGGGACCCCACTGTGCTAGGGGCTCTCCAGACAAAAATGATGGTCCTTGCCCCCAAAGTTACAAACCAAGTATAAGACAAGAGACAGCAGGTAGAAACAAAGGAGGGAGCGGAAGGAAACGATGTTGGTCTTCCTGTCTGACACCCGAACTGTAGAACAGCTCTGTGACGCTTGACTGCTTGTCTCTTTCACCACCAGAGGCTGGTCGAATAAAAGATATTCCCGCCCCCGCCTAGTCTCACCTATACTGTAAGGTCACTAGGGGAGTGGCTTCATTACTTGTCTGTACAGTGCAGGAGTGGCCAAACTTACTGACCCTCTGAGCCACGTACAATAATCTGCAGAAGTTCAAGAGTCGGAGGCGCCTGCCAGGGCTCGCAGCTTCAGCCCTGCTCCTGCTGAAGCCACAAGCCCCGGCAGGCGCCTCCTGTGGGGCTGAGGCCCCTAGTTCCACCACCCTGCTGCAGGGTAGAAGCCCTGAGCTCCCCCCGCCCCAGTCTGGTAGGTGGAGAATTGGGATGGGGGGAGTGTGGGGGACTCCGCGAGCTGCACTTTAACTGTAAAAGAGCCACAGGCGGCTCACGAGCTGCGGTTTGGCCACCCTGATGCAGTGCCTAGCAGAGTAGAGCCCCGATGCTTATTTGAGGTTCCCAGGTGCCCCATCATTCAATCCTACTCTCCTAAGTGCTTCAATGGCTCTATTACTTACTGTTGTGTGAGTAAAGCAAGTTGGATTTGTACATAGTCAGAAAGTCAGTATTTAAAGACTGTTCGAGCCTCAAGATACGATGTGAACGGTGCTATTGAAAAGCTCAGATCCCATAATTTGGGTGCTCAATAGCTTACAAGGTCAGGCTCTAAATCAATCAATAAATATAGGTCTTTTGAAGAAGAGCTGGTTGAAGTTTTTCAAATGAAAAATGTTTACATTGAAAAAATACTTTTGTTCACAATTAGAAATTTTTGCGAACGTTCCCAAACATTTCTGATTTTTTGGATGTAACTGGAAAATGAAAATGAGCATTTTTTTTCCATTTTTTTCTCTCCCTCTCTTACTTCCCTCCTCCCTTTTCTGTGGCAAAACAGACAAAAGAAAAATAAAGTGGGTGGAGGGGAAGAAGGAAAAAGGAAAAGTGAAAAATTTAAATCCCAATTTTGTTTTTACTAAACATTTTTAGGAAAAATTGGGACTAAATGAAAAATCCTTCCCTTTCCAAACCTGAGATGAAAATGACTTTGAAAGTTTTCACAGAAAACTTTTTCCAACCAGCTCTGATATGAAGGGCAATTCTATCTCACTACTGAATTTGCTTAATAGAGACATATCGTGGGTCAGCTCAGTAAAGCACATGCAGATAATTCTCCGTGCACTGATAAAGACTAATCTGACATACCAACAACAGCATGCACATAGCTATGCTCAGATTAGCGAAAGCTGCGAAGCAGAAAGGCAGCATTTGTAAAGCTTTTTGTCTCAAGCTCTGGGATTACAGAAGAGGGATGGCAGATTGCTGACAAAGGCTGGCTGCAGGGCCTATCTAACCTGTTTAAATCTTAGGTCACAGTGCATCATTTTTTGTCAGTGCGGAAGAACATCTTTACATGACAAAACCCAGATGCCCAGTGCTTAAAGCTGCCGTGCTTAGACCATGCAGCCATGACACACACAGCCCAGCGCTGTCCTCTTTTGTTCCCAATTAATCTTGTTTTCTACAGTGTCCCAGCTTCTATTAACCTTTTAAGACACAACAATATTTTCCCAGCATTATCCTATTCTCAACAGAATTACAGCATTGGCACTTGCTGACATTGGGCAGCTTTATCAGGCTGTCATTTAGGCTTAAATGGTTCTAGGCTCTGTACAGACTTTGTTTTTCATTCAGACTGTTTCCAGTGTAGGGCCAAATACTTTGCTGGTGTAAATTGGCACAGCTCAATTGACGCCAGTGGAGTTTCACCCATTTATGCCAGCATTTGGCCTATGAAATCACTGGGCCTCATTCTCCACCCAGTCCCTTTTGATTTGAGCAACTTGCTTGTTTCACGACTTCCATGAAATGCTACAGGAGGAGAGTCGTGGTGGCAGACTGGCACGGAAACCTAATTCCTACACTGCCCAGCCCTCTCTTTGCACACTTCTAACATGCAGCTTGTTTCTGTTTAAAATTTAAAGCAAAGCATGGAAAAGAAAAGAAACCTCCTTTGAAATGAAAGCTGCGAAGTCACCGCTCAGTAGGTGCTTGAGAAATGTAATTGAGACATCTCCCTTCTTTACTGTTGTCTCTTTCACCAACAGAGGGTGGTCCAATAAAAGATATTCCCTCCCCCACCTTGTCTCACCTGTACTGTAAAGTCTCTAAGAGGGGGGCTTCATTACTTGTCTGTAAAGTCCAGGGGTGGCCAAACTTATCAGATGTTCGATTTACGGTCAGAAGGGCTGATGCATTTGATGAGCAGGGAGCCGTTCCTGGGTGAGAGAATAATGACCCCATCTTAGCAGACGTTCCCAGCCAGAGGGGTAGAGGGGAGTAGAGAGGATAGACTGTCATCTGGGACCAGTTTCCTCCTTTCTCTCCTCACCATAAGCACCTGTGTGGACTTGACTAAATGGGAACAATCTGCCATATTATGGCCCAAATTCTTGTATACAAGGGTCCAGATTTTCAGTAGTGCTCCGCATCATTCAGGATCAAACCCAGTATCCAGGAAGTGTGATTTTTTTTTTAAAGTAATTTGAGCAGAGGATTGGGATCCAGGAGTAAATGAGTTCTAAACGTGTAGCTTTGGGTATGTCCGTTCACCTCTCTGCCTTAGTGTACCCATCGCTAACGACACTTACCTGCCTCCCGTGGGGCTGTGAGGATTAATTAGTTAACACTCATAATGTACTTTGGAGTTAAAAAGTGCTGAGTATTTTTTATTCATGAATGTGGTGAACAGCATGTGGTTAGTCAGGAGTGGCTGTTCTGCTTTTGATATGCCCTCGTAACTTCCAGCAACGTGTGCAGGCCGGCTAGCCACCAACGGCTCCTTAAATCCAGACAAACACTGCAAGCGTGTTGTGATCAGCCATACAGCTCTCTGTCAGTGCATTTTCAGCCCTACCAGGAGTAGTCCTATTCTTGGGGCGACTGATTGTATTGGACTGTACATTAGTGTTGTAAAGTGTAATGTCAAACCTTTACCAGAGGAATTAGGACAAGACACACCAGCTCATTCGCACTCATTACCCAAGGGTCCCACTTGAACGCCGGTCTCTGAAAATATGGGAGTCCAAAACTCATTGAAGTCAATGGGGATCTTTCAATAGGCTTTGAATCAGGCCTCTAATATTAATAATTCACTGTGTCACCCTATCCCAGTGAGTTGGTGAAAGTTTGAATTAATTAGGTTATATTTCTAATACTTGTCTGTCATGGTATTTACTGCTTCTGCAGGCGAGATTTACAACAACTGAAAAGAGTTATACAATGGGCATTTTCTCACTAAAAATGTATTGAGCCTTGAATGCATTGACTTATGTGGACATTTTCATAATTGGTAGGTATTGAATTCCCCAGTATTCCTGGGGAAATGATTCATCTTTACAGGAAAGATGTTATATTCATGACATTCTTCATCAAGGCTAGCTGCTTTTCTCTTTCATTTTATGTAATCCTGAGTGGAACTGTCTTACCTGTAACCAGCATGTTGATTTCACTTCTTGTTTTGAGGGGTTTGGTTTGTCCCCTGAAAGTAAGGGGACATGGGCAGCGCAAGACTCGCATGTAAATATGTTTTCCCCTCTCTCTGCATCGGTTACTGCGTAGCTCTGTATGAGATACTCTGCATATCTTCATCTTGGTGAAGGCTCAGTAAAATCAGAGGGATGATTCTGTCCCAATGTTAGTAACAATTTTATCACAATGCAGTCATGTTTCCGCTGAGAAAGTCTATGGAATTTAATAGTGATGAAATAAATAGAGTTCTTTAGAAGTTGAATAGGGTTCAATAGGATAGTCTTTTTTTAAGGCACTGGACTGGGACCCAGGAGATCTGAGGGTCTTGGCTCTGCCACAGACTTCCTGTGTGACCTTGGGTAAGCCACTAAATCTCTGTGCCTTATTACCCCATCTACAAAATGTGGATAATACTTTATTTATCTCACCTTTTTAGTCTTTCTTGCATATTGAGATTGTAAGTGAGGCAAGGACTGTCTCTTGTACAGCACCTAGCGTAATGGTGCTCAAATCTTGATTGGCCCTTGTAAGTTCTACTGTAATACTAATACATTTTTATAATAATATAAATAACTAAAATCCAATAAAATACAACCGAGAATGGTCTCCTTTTTATAAGTTTTATTTTAAACAAATATCTTGTAGAATTCTATACATGGATAAAATTTCCATTTCAGAATTGTATAGCATGGTTAAAAAAACCCTCCAAAACAACCACGTAGAAAGGCCAGCATTCTCCATTAAGAGTTAATTCATATGGGATGAAAATTGGCACACCTGTGTCTTTAAATGCTTTTCATGAGCTATAAAATGATTTTATCTTTTTTCTACAGCAATCAAAAATAGCTTTAGGGGTTATAAAAACCACTTTAACTAAAACAATGACTTAATCATTTTGAAAAATTGCCAGCACTTTGTTCCTCAGAAACCCTGATGAGATTTTTGCTACTTATTTTTAAATTACCATATTAGTTAACTTTGAAAAATGACAGTTGTGCACATTTTATTTCTTCAACTACTTTTCTCTTTACCAGACACACCAGAAGTTTGATAAAATAGGAGGCCACAAAAATGTGCAAAATTCAAGCTATTTGGGTGAAATTGTATGCAGCCTTCCCTTTAAAATTTTCCGAAATGAAATGAGTCCTCAGAATCTTGGTCTCCAGAGTCAAGAACTAGCAGGGTGACCAGACAGCAAATGTGAAAAATCAGGACGGGGGTGAGGAGTAATAGGAGCCTATATAAGAAAAAGACCCCAAAATTGGGACTGTCCCTATAAAATGGGACATCTGGTCACCCTACGGACTAGTGCCCTAGCCATTGGACCACATTGCCTCTATTCTCAGGCCCCGTGGCTGGGAGGTGTGCAGGAAGTCTGCCTTACTCAGTGCTAGAGATAAATGGAAGATTTCAGTCTTCACAGCTGTCCATCTGACCTCTTTCCACAGTGCTCAACCCACCTCACAAAACTGTAGTTTAAAACATATCTTTTTAAATGAATAAAGAAAACTCGGTGCTAGCAATATCCTCAACGGTGCGATTCTCAAGGGCTTTTTGCCTCAGTTCTCGGCCATGCACCTTTCTGTGTTGGAAATTGTGCAGAGCTCCACCAGCCCAATGGAAGCACCAGAGGGCGTCCTTACTCCTGGAACTCCTGGGGACACAGCCTCGGGTGACCAGATGTCCCGATTTTATAGGGAGAGTCCTGATATTTGGGCCTTTTTCTTATATAGGCGCCTATTACGCCCTACGCCTGTCCCAATTTTTCACACTTGCTGTCTGGTCACCCTAAAACAGCCGCAGTGCCGCTGCCTCCTGTTTCTACCCCCCTCTCAAAGTCCAGAAGCTGATTGCAATAATTGACTTACTGTAGCTGCAATCGGTGCAACACAATAATAGCCTGAAGGCTCCCTCTTGAGCCCTTTACTCAAGCAGAACGCCTGATGAGGGACCAGATTGTGGTCGCAGCTACAGCAGTACCTCCCGGAGAGAAGCTCCGGATTTATAAGGGAGTGACTCTGAACTGTCACTGGAGTAACTGAAAGATGTTTCCGAGGCCCAAGGCGTTGTATGCAAAATCATAAATAACAAGAAGCCAAAATCCCATCTCCCTGTTTATGTTGTACTCCATTCTTTCTCGTGCATGCTCCCACGGGCCTGCTAAGAACGAAGTAAAACTCTGAAAGGATCCTAGGGTTTGGCCCATTATTATTTGATTGTATAGAGTGCACACACACTCTCTCTCTCTCCTTTCTCTCCCCCTCTCTCCGGGTGTTTTATTGTTCCCTTTCACCATAGTATCTGAGCACCTGCCATTTACAACAGATGGACAGTCGTGAAGTCCCTAGCCGATTTCATGGGGTTTCTGACTCTAGTGGCTTTTGGGGGTTATAGCAAGCTCTGTTTGGGGTACTTTCTTGGGAGGCAGAAGGGGAAAAGGAGGGTGCGTGTCATTCTGGCTATGGTGGCAAAGCTTTACCATTCATAGCTTCGTATTCTTTCTTGAGGTCCCCAAATGATCAGGCGCTTCATTGAAACGCCTGAGGAAATCCTCATTTGGTCAGCAGGTGGCACAAGAGGGATGAGCAGCCGCGAGCAGACTGAAGCATGAGATTTCAGCTTTAAAAGACAAGGGCTGGCTATTGTTTTGAGCTTTGTTTTGTGTTTAACTGGAGCTTTCACACTGGAGCAAACTTGGGAAACAAAACAAAACACAACCACAGTTTGAGAATATTGGACACAGAGAGCAGTTTGCTTGGCTAGTCATTTCCTGTTTTCCGCCCAGGCTATTTTCTCCGATATTTGTGTCTCCTTCAGAGTTTTCTCTCATGCCTCCCACCCTTCTCCTTCCCTTTGATTCCGAGTCTGTAATCTTGTATTTGTGACATTGCAGGAAGTTGCTCTGGAAATTTAATATGATGCCACAGATTCGGCGTTTCTGTTGCAGGATCAAGTAGGAGAAGAGTGGTATGGGAAGCAGGAAGCCTTTGAACAATAAATGTAAAGCAGGAAGTATGACAAGTCAGAGGCACTCTGTAGATAGCCATCTAATTCTAATCTAGTCTCTAAATCCATCTCCTCTCAGAAACCCAATCTGTGCATCTATCTAATCATCCAGTGCATCCATTTCATTCTAATGTAATCCCCCATTTACCTAACGATCCAGTCTTAATCTAATCTAATCCTTCCATCTAAATCTAATATAATCTCTGGTCACCTAATTTAATCCCCTCCATTTATTCATTTTTCTAGTCATCCGGTCTAATCTGAGTCTAATTTAATCTGTCAACCCCTCTAAATGGCGTGTCACTGTAGTTTCCAGACACTGATGCATCCCTTAATATAACCCCTCCAATACTAGAAATAGAGCTGCTTCCTTGTACTACAGTTTCCATCAGAACTGGTGTTCTCATGGGAATGCAATGAAGGTATTTCCACCCTCTACCTCCATTCCTGGGAGACGTCTAGATTGTAAAATCTTTGGGATAGGGACTCTCTATCACTGTTTGTCCAGCACCTAACACAATGGGGCCTGGGTGTAGGTTGAGGCCTTTCACTGCTATTGTAATACACATAATACGTAATAATGATCAATGGTTCTTGTGAGAACAAAGGTGGGTGGGGGAGGAGTCTTGAATGTTTCAAGGACTTTCCAGTGACGAGGGGCCATCAGCTCACTTTAAAGGAGCAGAGCAGCAGGACGAAGCAGAAACCTTACCTGGCTTGGTTGCTCCAGGGTGGGGCAAGGAGGAGATCTGTTGCCCCAGCAGAAGGTGGATAAGTGGATTGGAAGGGTGTGGGGTGACCAGTTATCCACCTAAAGGCCTCAGTGGCTGGAGAGGGAGCGTGCCACTTGGTTGCCCCGTCAGAGGAAATCCATGGGGCTTGGAAGGTGGGAGCAGGCTGCAAGGTCTTCTCCCATTAAAGGCCAGGTAAGAAGGGGATGGAATGTCGTGCAAGATTGTAAGTGCCCCGGTGAGACATTCAGAGGGAGACTTTGGGTTCAAGTAGGAATGTACGAACAGACCAAAGGTCCATCTAGCCCAATATCCTGTCTCTGACAGTGGTCAGTGCCAGATACTTCTCATCAGAAATGAACCAAGGCAATTATCAAGTGATCCCTCCCCTCTCATCCAGTGCCAGTTGTCCGTTTAGGGACGCCCACAGCACGGAATAGGTGGAAAGATAGAGTAGGGGTGGTAGTGCTCCATATTTTTACCAAGCAAGTTTGTCCCTCTCAAAGGCAGTGCGTGGGCCAGTGGGCGGGCTGCAGCAAACAGGAAAGCCCTAGCCCTGCCACTCACCTCCCTGTATGCCTTCGGGCAAGTCATTTAACTTGGTGTGTGGTATTCGCCATCGTGGAGTCTTTAAAACCCCAGATTGGATGTCTCTTTCTAAAAGATAAGACCCACAAATCGTTAGGTTTGATGCAGACATCACTGGGGGAAATTATCTGGACTGTTTTCTGTAGGAAGCCAGACGTTAGATAAACATAATGGTTCCTTCTGGTCTTAAAAACCTGTGAACCTCTATGCCTCAATTTTCCTTATCTGTAAATTGGGGATATTAACACTTTTCTATCTCATGTGTGGCTTAATGTCTGTACAGTGGTGTGAAAATATTAAGCATTAGGCAAATGCTATTTATTGTTCAGTTTGACAGACTTGGTCAAGTGGGTGGATTGGGTCTGTCAAATTTGTTGGTTTTGTTTTCCACTTTGGTGTGGCAGAGTTTTACCATATGTGTGTGTGTGTTGTTGTTTTTTTAAAATCTGAGACCTTTTTTTAAATTGAAAAAAAGGATTTTTGGGAACAGGGGAGGAAATGAAATTAAAATATCTGAGCTCAAAAATAAAGTAAAATTAGGGAAATTGCTTAATTTCTGTTTCGGGTCACCTGTGGATTCCGTGCATTGAAATTCTGGGCATGATAATATCGAAACAAAATGCAGCCTCATAGAATTAATGGGACGGGGGGAAATGCATCAAGCGTTAGGAACTATTACATTCCATAGAGTTCTTCTTTGTCTCCTGCCCCCAAAATACACACGCTGGCTATGAGCAATTTCCAAAGTCTCTACACAGTACCTTGAGGGGAGGGTGTGTACTGCATGGAAAAGTGATTAGAAGTCAACTTGGAGACACATTTTGGTGTAAGTGATTGTGGAATTCTTTTTGGAATTAAGAATTGCAAAGAATTCAGTATGATTAATGTTATGACAACCAGTGCCAAAGGCAGTCAGTACATTTTGTCACTTTCATCTAATCTTCCGCCAAAGGGAACAGACTCCCTAAAATATAAATTAAAAATAATATAAGCATCAAGGGTTAGAAAACTCGTCTAATGAAACTATCAAGGCCACATTTGGCAGCTCACTTTCCACTTCTGTAGAGTGCTTTCGATCTAGAGAGCTCAGTCCTTCATTAATTAAGCCTCACAGCTGACCTACTAGGTTTGGGTATCCATGTTACAAATGGGTCGGGCCCGGTGTGGTGGCGCGTGCCTGTAATCCCAGCTGCTTGGGAGGCTGCGGTTGGCGGATCGCTCAGGAGTTCTAGGCTGCTGTGCGCTATGTCAATCGGGTGTCCGGTGCTACTGACAGCCTGGCCAGCGGGTAGTTGGAGGACTGGCTAGAACAACACGTCTGACGTGTTGTGATCGGCGCTCTCTCTGTGAGAGCTGATAGACCGATCAGTGACAGTGACTAATGGGTCAAATGAGGCACAGAGAACTTAAGTGACTTGGCCAAGGTCACACCGCAAGTCAGTGGCAGAGACTAGGCTAGACTTCGGAATCCTGACTCTTAGTCCTGTCCTTGAACCACACTTGTACCTTTGAGGTCACCCCTACTGAAATCATTCTCATGAGCTCAATGGGAATTGCAGGTGGTCAGCACCTCTTCGAATCTGGCCCCGGCTTACTGGGCAGATTCCTACCTTGCCTTTTACCTAGGCTGCTATTGATCTGGGCTCAATCCTTTAACACTTTCCATGGAGAAAGGGCTGCAGGGTCAGGACCGTGTAACTTGCCTTCATAAGGGCGAGGTGGGGGGAACGGTCACATCCTTAGAGTGGCGCTAAGATGACTTAATCTTGGATCAAGTTCCGCTCCTGCTCCCACAGTGCTGGCAATGGTGGGAACACTAATACAGACAAGGCACCAGCATTCTAACAGCTCGCATGGTCTAGAGAATGTCTCTGAGCTATGATGAGAATGTCTGCAGCTGATTTCTATGCTATGGCGACCTCTGCCACTGATGGAGCAACATCAGTGGGAAATGTTAATCAAAAAGGATTTAATGCTCCATTCCCTTACACCTTGTATCCGTGTTTACACTTGTGCTCTTATACCCACTGCACACTCATTCTGCATAAGCGTAAATGATGCTGCTAGGTGCAACAGATTGGAGAGGCAGACTCACTAGCTCGCCTCCTGCAACCGCTTTCCTCCATTGTATTTCTGCCTCTGTACTGAGGCTATCTTGAGCTTCCTCCTCGCCCAGTTTTGCAGACTCGGGGTTTGGATGAATTACAGAGAAGCAACAAATCTTCTGCTAGTTTTTCAGAACTTTGAATTTTTTTTAGATTCATCCACCACCAACAGGGTTTTTCACATTCTGTTTTTCACATTCCCCTCATCCCTTCCAACTCTAATAGACATCAGGGTCCCCGTGTTATCATTCACACCAGTACACAAGAGGGTGCAAAATACACAGTTGAAAAATACACAGTGCTGTAGATAAGGCACTTGACTGGGAGTCAGAATATTTGGGTGATCTTGGCTCTGCTACTGACCTGCTGTGACCCTTCCACTCTCTGTCCTCTGTTTCCCCTCCTTCCCTTTGTCTAGTCTGTGAGATTGTAAACTCCTCAGGTTAGGCACAGACTCTCACTGTGTTTGTACAGCACCTAGCACGTCAGGCCCAGAGTTTGGTTAGAGCAGTGGTCCCCAACGCGGTGCCCGCTGGTGCTATGGCGCCCGCTGGGGCATTTATGTGCGCCCGCCTACCGACAAGGGAGCACTTTCGCTGGACAACCTGCTGCCGAGGAGCACGGCTGCTGGACAACCAGCTGCCGAAATGCCTCCGAGAAGCGGTAACGCCAAGAAGCGTTGCCGCCGCTTTTTCAGCGGCATTTCGGCAGCGATGCTTCTCGATGACGCCGCTTCTCAGCGGCATTTTGGCGGCTGGTCGTCCGGCGCCCGTCACACTCTTCTGGGAACATGAAGATGCTACTGCAACGGAAAGGTTGGGGACCACTGGGTTAGCGCCTCTAGGGGCTATGGTAACATAAAGAGTATCAAATCACTTTGCTCTGGGGCAGATAACTACATGAGGTGCCTGGAAGTGATGAGTCACTAGGTTTAAGTGAAGACAGCGTTTGGCTTAATGTTCATTCCCCTGCTCCATTCACTGCAGCAGTGAGCCTGAGCTGGCGGGAGTCTGGCACCGTGCGACAGCATTTTGTTTTCAGTCTAGCACAGAGCAGCTAAGGTTTCAATGTATTATTCGGTCAATGTTCAGAGAAGGTTATTCGGGAAGCATGACATTGTACGACTGCTGGGAGCTGGACTGGGATTATACAGTGGCACCGAGAGAGCGGAGTGAGGTGTTCATCACCTGGAGTAAACGGTTGAGTGGCAGGAGAGTTCTGGGAAAATGGACAAATTGCAATCACTAGTTTTGCCATTTTCTGTGGATTAGTTCCATAAACCTAGCAGCTTTTCCACACCCCCATAGGTACCTGTATAGTGTCCAGACCTCCCGAGTAGCATGATGTAAATAGGGTCTACGGAGGTGAGGAAATCTGAATTTCACCAGCTTTATAGTTGCATTTTGTGGTTTTATTGCGCTAGGGAGCCATTTATTCACCCAAAATAGTTGAAGGTCTGGTCTTTCCACCATAAAAGAAAAGACCCAGATCTCGTGGTGTTTTGGCCCGCTCTGTGTGGTGTTAAAATAACTATTGACAATCCAACAGAAATACAAAGCAGAGGTGGTCCCAAGTTGCAAAATGTGAACTGAATCTGGCTCCAAACTGTTCCAAAGTTCAGGGAGTGCTCCCTATTGTTATCTGTGTATTGTACAGTTTCACCTGGAGCCTCAAATGAGAACAGCGCCTCCCATGTACCAGGTGCTGTACAGACATGTAATAAGAGATTCTCTGCCCTGAAGATCTTACAGTCACAGATGAGATAAAGGGTGGGAGAAAGGTAGTAGTGGTATCTCCATTTTACAGTTAGGAAGATGAGGCAAGGAGATGTTAAATGACTTGCCCAAGGTCACACAAGTCTCTTGCAGAGCTGGGAATTGAACACAGATCTCCTGAGCCTCAGCCCAGGACTTTAACTACAAGACCATCCTTCCCCAACGCTGGGGTTTTGGTTTGGTCCGCCTGTGCAGTGTGGACTTCACCTATTGGGTTTTCCTGTCTCTAACTGTGCTTCTGCCAGAGGATTTTACACGAGGGGTTTTGTCCGTGATACTCTGAAATCAAAAGTCCTTGACTGAGTACGACGGAGTGTGTTGGGACTTTGTTTCTCTTCGTCCCACAAAGAGTTTTGGATCCTTCTGAGGACTGTCTCAGTAATCTCCAAATTCTTTATCACAAGGCTTCTGTGGCAGTCTGCCATTTCTAATCATGAAATAATCCATCATTGTGGTCTGCTCCGTTCTCTTTCGGAAGTAGCAATTGGTCCCCTCACTAATGCCTCCCTTGGCCTGGGAGGAATTTGGTCTAATCACTGTGACAAAGAACATACCCTACTTTATAGGGTGCTGGCTTCATAAATCGGATGCATTCTTTCTAAGAATGTGCTGGGTGCACTTTACAGACATTAGAAAGACAGAGGCCCCTGCCTCAAATAGCTTCCAGTGTAAATAGAGTATGCTCCTATATTTGGGAAGATCTGGGCTTGCCATGCTTTGGCAGCGCAGGAGTTAAAGTGCATACTGCCAACTTCCCTGAGTACAAAGCTGCCATTTCAATCATAAGACTCCAGTTCCTTTGGGCCAAAGTCTGACGTCAGCCATGGAACTGATGTTATCCAGCCAATCAGGGGCTGATGCATCACTTGTTTGAGCAAGCAGCGAGATGTAACCCAAACGTGGCCTTAGCAGCCAAGAGAGAACAGAAGTGTGTGTGCAGGAGAGGGGGTAGCCTGGTTAATTTAGAAGTCTTTTAAAAATATGACTAAGTTTCTTTACATTATTTAAAAGTCTCTTTAAAGAGCAGCTGCCTCCTATTAATACTGCTTGGGATGCTAATCTTCCCTCTGATCTATCTTTAGAGAGCTGCCAGCACAAATGGGGATGTAGTGCAAATGGGTGATGTCAGTCACTATGTGGGCTTCAGATCTGGGCCCAAACAGCTGAAAACACAATGGTGCCTCCCTGAAGGGGGAGGGAGGAAGGGAAAGAAAATAATAGATCCAACTTGCTCTTCAGATGGATTTGGAGAAATCAAGCTTTTTGTCGTCCATTCTCCCCTCAGCTTTAAAAGTCTGTGTGTGCAAGAGTGAGAGGGGTGTATTTGTGGCCTAGGAGATCTGGGTTCAATTCCCAGCTCTGACACAGACTCCCTGGGTGACCTTGGTCAAGTCACTCATTGTCAGATTTGGGAAAGTTTGGGGCCAGTCTCCCAAGTCCTCAGCATCCACAACTGGGGGCCAAGTTCTCGAAAAGTGCTCAGCTCCCATACAGGCGCCTACATAAGGCTCTGATTTTCAGTAGTGCCCAGCAGCTCATATTGTGACTCTCATGGCCAGATTTTCACAAGCTCACAGCATGCTGAGGCCCTTTGAAACGCTGGCCCCATATCCTTGTTGCCTCATTCCCATCTGTAAAATTATGCTTCCTTTCTCCCACCCTTTGTCTTGTCTGTTTGGATCAGAAGCTCTTTGAGTAAAGCGCCTAGCACGATGGGGCCTCAATCTAGACTAATGCAAATAAGAACAATAAAGTGCTGGATGGTCACTGAGCGCTCTCTGCACCTCACCGGATGGGGCTGTAGGAGAAAGGGGTTAGAGCAGTGGGCAAACCTCCAGGTGGTTCATGTTTGGCTATTTATCTGCAGCTCTTTTGCCTAGAAAACAGACGCAAGTGGAGTCTTTCCTCCTATCCACCCAATTCTGCCCAGGTACTGCAAATAACAGACTTACTGCCTGAGTTACAGGCATCAGCTCACTAACTATACTAAACACAGTGGAGATGAACTGCCCAGGAAAGGAAGACATTGGTGAATGGCAGATTCTCAGCCAGTGTAAATTAAGGTAGCGCCATGGAAACCACTGGAGCAATGCTGATTTACACCAGCAGATGATTAGGCCCTGCGGTGGCTGTTTCTGTTTCAAACGGGCCTTCCTCAACACTCAGGCCAGAGTTCGGCTGCACAAAATGCCTGGAATGCCACAGCCAGAGCAGCGGTGGAAGGGTGCTATGCAAAGTTTGCCTCTCATAAATTCCTTGGACCAAATCCATTGTTGATGTAAATTCAATGGATTCCTACCAGAGGTGACTCTGACTCCTTGTGGGCTGGAATATCTCCTGGGATTTCAGATGGGGAGGAAGGCAGTAAGAGACTACTGTTATCTTCGAGCTCTCTTGTTGCAATGAGAAAATATGTACATGATTAAAGGCAGTTCAGGGCTATGAGAACAGCTCATTATTTACTCAGCGTGAGAAATGTATCACGGCGTGAGAAATATATCGCTGCATGAGAACAATATCTACTCTCTCAGTAAGGAACTGCAGTATGCATGAGAAGGTACCCAGGAGAAAGCATCACATCAGGCCACCATGTAAGCGTACACATGTAATTTGGAAAGCCATCAGGGTTATTTATACGTTCGTATCATGACCATTGTGTCAATATCTGGGGCTGTTTACAAAGAATAACCAATCTATTGCCAACCGCTACTTACAAAACAGGCAATTCTCTGCTATCACTGTCTTGTCTGAACACCTGCTCAGTTATTGAAGCTAATCGGCAGAAATACTGAATAAATATATGCTCTTTGCTCCATAGCTATGGCTCAGCTTGACAAAAGATTGGATTCCAGAGCACAGAGACCTTTACTGAGGATTCCGAGTTTGCTGCACCCTGTTGTGTTTTTGTTTTTTTTAAAACTCCGGTGACAGTTAACAAGACATAGTTGTTGAAATCTCAAAGATTAGGCAGGTTCCAAGCTATGCAAGGCTTTACTGATTCTAATCGAGGCCTTGTGTTGTACTTGGAAGTGTATTGAGTGTCAGTCGAAGGCAATTGCATCAAACAATTGCAAAGAAGTGATGGTTACAATGTAAGTAAGTGGGGCTGCGATCCTAGATGTGGATGACTAGACATAGGATTGGTGCTAACATTTTCCCAAATGACTAGTGATTTTGTGCACCTCACGTTTTTGAGTTTCCAAAAAGAGAAAGCACTGAGCATCCACCCTCTGAAAGTCTGGCCCCTTTAATTCTTTCAGGTTGGGCACTCCAGAATGAAGGCAATCAGTATCACTAGTCACTCGGGAAAATCTTAGCCTAGATCTGTACTTGCCCAAAGTTCAGGCACGCTTAGGATCCAGAGGTCCCATCTCATGTAGGTTTTGAGCTAAAGGTTTGGATCTCTCCTCTAATCCATTCTGTAATAAATCTTATAACAGGAGAGCTAAAATTCAGGCTCGGCCTCCCTTAAGAAAACTCAATGTCTCTCATAACTGGTCCTCCGTGAGGATAAAGCTTCACAATGCTGGGAGCTGTGCAAAAGTCCTTGCTAAAGCAAAGAGGGAAAACCAATGTCGTCCTTCTGTTAATCTCATTCTTCTCACAGAATGTGCCACTCCCCGTCGCTAAGGGAAGTTTGCTCCTTGACCTGAGAATACAGCTCAGGAGCAAGTGTCTTCCCCTGAGGTCTCATGGGTGGATCTGCCTGAAGTCCCTTCCTGTGATACAGCGATAAGACATCTGTCTTATTGAATAACATCAATCAAGCCTTAACCATGCCATGTCAGAAAGCGAGGGTCGGGACTGACTCATCAACACATCTTGCGCAGAGTTTGCTTCTCCAGTCCCGAGGTAGTGACGGGAAGGAAGCTGCTCTTGCGTCTTTGTGCCTCTTTGTATTCATTGCTCCACCTATGTAGTCATTGTGTTTTCTGCGTTACTTGGGGGACTTTCTGATTGTCCTAAGGCAACATTCTGCTCCTGCGGTCCGTTATAAATTAATTGTTTGCCTTGTCTTTTCCTGTGATGGTGGCTTTACCCAGGGGAAGGAAAGATTTACCCCTGGCAGGAATGTATCCTTCAGGGTCTGGAAATAAAACACGGTGTTCCTCTGCCTTGCCTGACAGTTGAACAAAATTCAATAAGGGTAAAATTCACGCGGGGGTAATTGAAACTGTTTGCTAATTCAGTAGTTTTGGGAGGTGAGGGTGGACACCCCAACACAATAACAACAACCCAGCTAGTTGTTCTTCCTCTTGCTTGTATGTTTTCTTGTCTATTAAGTATGTAAGCAGGGATTGTGTAATGCTCTGTTTGTATGGCATACAATGGGATCCTGATCCTCTGTTGGAGTCTCTAGGCATTAAATGATACAAAAGATGAGTAATAATAATATACAGAAGGCAGTTCATCTCAATACATATTTGTAGCTGAAGAACAGAAGTAATCCTGAAAAACAGGTATGAAACAGTTAACCATCCCATACCAGCATTTAGTTATTTCGAGAAGATTTAAAATATTTTTCTATCAGGATTAATTATCAGTGCAGTAACGAACCCTTAAATAATTGGAATAAATCCCCTTTTCTGCTTGTTCGCACTGTATAAATTCCCAGCTGAGAGTACAATTGTGCTAGGATTTCAGTGTGATTGGCAGCAAATCTTTGATGATTTTATGGAGGTTGGTTGATTACTCCAATCAAAACAATGTATCGAGGAAAGAATAATGATTTGTTTTCATAGCAAAATGCTCCAACCCCTGAGACACAAAAATAACCCTGAGCAAAACTCAAAGAACACAACTGGAATTTTCACCCCAGGAAATGGCGGAGAGAAGATACTGTGGATATACTTTTCACAGGACAGTTTGCCCTATAAACAGAGGTTCAGTATAATCAGGTTGGCTTTTCATATTACAGGAGTGCCTAGATCTGGGATCTACATCAGGATCCATTGGTGCAAGGTGCTGTACACACAAACAGTAAGTAGTTCCTGCTCTGAAGCGTTTACAGTCTTAGTAGAGACAGGCAAAGGGTGGGAGAAAGAAAGTAGAAGTCAGAGTGTACACTGCAAGGCATTGAAACAATTTCTGGTTTTCATTCTGCTTCATTATAAAGGCAGAAGAGGGAGCGTCGTCTAGCAGTTAAAACACAGGATTGTGCTTGGGGAGAACTAGGTTCTGTTCCTGGCCCTGCCATAGGCTTATGGGCAGGTCACTTAAATCTCCCCGTGCCTCAGTTTCCCCAGCTATATCATGAGTGTAACAGTTACCTACATCACTAGTTGGGGCGGGGTTGGCTGTATAATTTGCTAATGTCTGTACACAGCTTTGGGACGCACACAGCGGTATAGAAAGGCAAAGTTAACAGTGCTTTGGTATGGGGCGAATCCCAACTCTCCTTGGCTGTAGAGAGTCGTCTTGCTTCAGAATGAGTCCAGTTTTGGGGAGCTCATGGAGCCCAATTCTAGGGGGTCTCCTTGCATGCTGCCACAGAGAGGGAATTTGCGGGGTAGAGCAGGTGTATCTGCCATGCCGGCCAGTCCCCCTCTGCAGAGGGCATTCCCCTGAGATTGGAGTATCAGCCACAGCTTTGTTCTATAACCCCAGAGGAACTCCCCATCCAACTCCTGGGCATGTGCTCAGGGGCCAAGACTGGAATGAAAAGTAGCTCTGATTGTATTGAGTCAGCCAGCTACCACAGAATGGCTCTTCTCCGACCCTCAAGTCTTTCTTGCTGTTATCACTTTTGTTGTGGATGTTCTCTCCGGCACCAAATTCCTTACTTTTGAATCTACCACGACTTTTCATTCTCAAAGAAAGAAAGCAGCGAAAAATCCCACGTGTCCATACGAGCAATCGTATCTTCCTGTGTATTTGTATAGGCTTCATTAGCTTTTCCAGCTATGGGGTAGGAATAAAAATGCTGCACATTTCTGCTGTTTGCTTTTCATCTCAGCATCTTAAATGGCCTGGCAAGCATCAATTACCATGAGCCTCTGATTGAGGTAAGTGGGTATTATAACCAGGGACTAAAACTGCATGAGGTTCTTTATAGCTTCTGGCTGAGATGCCCAATTCCCATAGCTTCCTTTGAAAATTCCAGACCCTCTGTTGTGAGCATTGATGTCGAAAGGCTGAAACTGCTCCACTGGGTGCCACCCATTTTAGTGCATGGTGATTTGAATCCAGTTTGCGTTTGTTGTTTTGACTTCACCGTTGGCATTTTTAGGAACATAGACTGGGACAGACCAGGCTTCCCTCTATTCTATTCTATTCCAACGGAAGGTGAATCTTGCCCTCCCATAATTGTGAAATTGGGGTATTGTTTCAGGATCCTAGCTGGTGATTTTCTAATGCCCTGAAATATGTGGATTTCTAGCCCTGGTCATATTATCCTTGCTGACGTAATTGCACTTGCGACTCTTACTCGCATATAAGACCAAGATGTGAATAAATGATTAGTGCTTTTGGGTGCCGGACATACACCGCCTTAAGAGGTCTGATTTTCAGGAAGTGTTAAACATCCACCAACTGGATATTAGGCCCCTTTAAGGCATTTCAAGCTGAGCCTCTAAAATCATTTGTCATAAATCTTGGCCATATATTCTACACTTCCTTCTCTTTATCCATTTCATTCTTTTCTGCCTTTTCATTTAAGCAAGTTGCTTGTGTCATGGGAAGGGGCATTAGAGATTAAATTACAGTTTGAACCTTGCATTATATTTCATCATCTTACTTTAGTTTTTTTTTAATCGGAAAGATGGTGACAGAGACAACAGACATTAATACAGAAGGCAGCCTCTTAAGAAAGGCAGAAAGGTCCCAGAGTTTGGGAACTCACTTAACTTCCTAACTTCACACCCAGACATTTTATACAAAGTCATTTTACGTGCCAAAGGTTTCGCTCTTTTCCGCCCCCCCCCCCATAACTATAAAGAAAGCCGGAAGGGTGAGGGCCAGGAAAAATTGAGATGATTTCCCCCTGGTTATATAATGAAGCTTAAAAAAAAAAATAAAGACAATATCAGTCAGTCAATCACGTCCTTTGGTCCCGAGCCAAATCAAATTATCCTTTGTTTGTTCCATTTTAAGATAATGGTGATTTGACTGCAACCCACGTTCATCATTTAGAGGTGATTTATTCTTCTAAAACCTAATCTGTGCATAGTTTTGTAGTGATATCACTACTGCAGTTAGAACTATGATTTTTTACTGTAATACTTATAACTAGAGCTGGTTGAAACTGAGTTTCCATTCCACGAGAAATTCTGACATTTCAAAATGTCCAGCTAAAAGAAATTTCCAGAACAATTCATAATTCATTTGGGAAATATTGAAGTGACTGTATTGAAACTCTTGGTTTCAAGAAGGTTGAAATGTTTCATAACAATCGAAATGATAAAGTCCAAACAGAGTGCTCTGATAGTTTTTTTTAATCAAAAATGTTGATGAAATCAGTACATTCCCACCAAATGTTTTGATTTTGTCAAATCAGCATTTTCTGATGATTGGAAATTTTCCAGTGGATCGGTTTCCCCCAGCTCTATTTATGACAGTACAAATCCCTAGTGAGGACACAGTGAAAGGTCCCTTTATACTGGTACATATTATTCTCTTTCTCTTGCAAGTGTAAGCATCTTTCTGTCACTTTGGGATCCTCAAGGATGAAAAATGTGATGTAAATAATGTTAGATGGCATTGTTATTTTCTATGTGAAGATCTACAGCATGTCAGATGAATATATACGCAATCTCTTTAAGCCACCATATTCAATATTCAAATATCACAAGTAATGTTAGTAGCATTTTGAATCAATTATCTCCATGATGGATTTTACATTTTTAGCCCAGGAATGATCTATAGAACATTAGCTTCAGAGGTGACTCTCCGTTCAGGTAGTGTGAACAATTGCACACTTCTCTAACAATAACAGATATTAGCCCAATCCGTATCCATGAGATTGTGCTGTTACTCCTGGTAGGAAAAATGCATTGATTCTTGAAAAGGGAAGCCAAAGCGTAATTAGCTGAAGTATTAACCTTCTGCCTAGCAGAAGCATTGCTTAGATGCTTGAAGCCTTGAGAGCAAAGAGACAATGGAAACTGCTAAAAAAAAGGAAAAACCCCAAACAGACTTAAAAAAAAAAAGTCATTTTTTAAGTTGCACCTTGTATAATGAAAACTCCTTCCCCCAATATTTATTGCTTTTCAAACTGCATATTTATTTATTTAGATTTTTATTTCTGTATGATGCAAGAGGGCTCCTCCAAGGACCTGGGTCACCGAGTTGGCATTTGGACAGCTCGCATAAAAGCCTTCAAAGGAATGCCTCATTTTCCTGACCGTGGTGTGACAGCAGGCATAGCTGAGGTAAGATTGCTGGCAGTGGAAACAGCCAATGAATCAGTCATCAGTAGAAAGCAGAGCAATAGCGCGCTGATTTCCTCAGCGTCATTGATTTAGCTTGTATTGCAACAGGCAACAAAAGTTATTAATAGTCATAACGAGAGCTGTGAGAATAACTTTTTTTTTTCCTGGGCATGCTGAAAAAAATTCATTGAATGTCGAATGAAATGGTTCATTTCGTTTTGAGCCTGCTTTTATTTAAAAATGTGGTTTTCAGTCAGTTAAAAATTGAAAATGTGTCTATTTTGAACCCTGAAAAATGGAAACAACCTCAAAATTGCTCATGAAATCATTTCCCCCTTTCTCAATCCACTCAAATACATTTTCTTCTTTGATTGAGCCACCTCTTGTTCTAATATTGTGGGGCAGTAAAAAAGGGACGGATCTCTCTTTCCAATAATCCTATCTTTTGTAACGATGAATGTGAACAAAGTCTCCTTTAATCCCTTCTCCTCTTTGTGATCTTTCAAGGAAAGTTAGAGAGAGATCCTGGACTACGTGTAGATAAGAATTCTGTGCTTGGAGCTACATGAGATGAAGGAAGCCTGTAAATTAAAATAAGAAATTCTTCTCCCTGCAGAGCTATTATAAATATGATCTCTACAAAGTGTTTTTACCTTCATTTTACTAATGATTCTCTTCTGTCACAATCTCTCTTTATTAAAGTTTCAAGAGTCTCCTGTGAACAGCAGGATTTGAACCTGTGACTTTCAGCATCCAGCGCACAGGCTTATCATAGAATCATAGAATCTCAGGGTTGGAAGGGACCTCAGGAGGTCATCTAGTCCAACCCCCTGCTCAAAGCAGGACCAACCCCAACTAGATCATCCCAGCCAGGGCTTTGTCAAGCCTGACCTTAAAAACCTCTAGGGAAGGAGATTCCACCACCTCCCTAGGTAACCCATTCCAGTGCTTCACCACCCTACTAGTGAAAAAGTTTTTCCTAATATCCAACCTAAACCTCCCCCTCTGCAACTGGAGACCATTACTCCTTGTTCTGTCATCTTCTACCACTGAGAACAGTCTAGATCCATCCTCTTTGGAACCCCCTTTTAGGTAGTTGAAAGCAGCTATCAAATCCCCCCTCATTCTTCTCTTCTGCAGGCTAAACAATCCCAGTTCCCTCAGCCTCTCCTCATAAGTCATGTGTTCCAGCCCCCTAATCATTTTTGTTGCCCTCCGTTGGACTCTTTCCAATTTATCCACATCCTTCTTGTAGCGTGGGGCCCAAAACTGGACACAGTACTCCAAATGAGGCCTCACCAGTGCCGAATAGAGGGGAATAATCACGTCCCTCGATCTGCTGGAAATGCCCCTACTTATACAGGCCAAAATGCCGTTAGCCTTCTTGGCAACAAGGGCACACTGTTGACTCATATTCAGCTTTTCGTCCACTGTAACCCCTAGGTCCTACCTTGTACCTTATGAGGTAAGAGTTACTGTAACGGGCAGTGCAGTACGTGCTTATCCTCTGTGGACTACTCTCTAGAGGTGGCATGAAACACTTGGCCCCTATACCATCCTTCTGCCTTTAAAATGTATTGAATACCTTGGCTATGGCACTGGACTGCAATGCAGGAGACCTGGGTCAAATTTCTAGCTCATCCATAGAGTGACTTGAGCAAGTCCCAGAGATATGTCTACACTGTAGTTGCAGCATATGCATCAATACCACAGCTAGCTTTAATCTAGTTTGGCTCATATACCAAGGGCAGTGGAGTCACAGCAGCATGTGTATACAGCATATAAGCTCACCTGTACCTTGTCCCTCAGTTGCTGATCTTTTACAATGGGGATGAGAGCACTGGTCTTCCCCACAGAGTTGTTGTGAAGATCAACCTCAGTCACTAATGTATTTCCTAGCTACTAGGGCGAGGAGGACCCTATGAGTGCCGAGACAGCACTTGGGCTGAAAGTAACTAGCAGGAACTAAAGCCTGGTTTACACCTAAAACTTAGGTGGACCTAGCAGTGTGGCTCAAGGGTGTGAAAAAAAATCAGTCCTGAGAGAGGTAGTTAAGGCAATTTAAGCTCCACTGTAGACACCATTAGGTTGATGGATGGAAGAATTGCCTCTTGAAGGGGTGGATTTACCATGATGATGGAAAAAGCCCTTCTGTTGTTGTGGTATGTACGTGTCTGTGCTACAGTGGTGCCGCTGTAGCACTTGCAAGTACTAAGAAAAGATTAAATTAAATAGATATAGAGAACATACTGACTAATTTTAAGGCCCGCCTTGTTCATAGTCTCATATTTGCTAGAGAGAGGTACCCGGGGTGTCAAATCCACACAGCAGCTGGAGGTTTAATTTCCGGCCCATGGAGAAGTACTTGCGCTAGCTTTGAGCGAGTGTGGTGGCAGGGGCAACACGGTGGATTAGACACCCAATGACATAGCTGGGGTTCTATTCAGGGAGCTTGTCTATGCGGCTATACTGATCGTTTTAGTGAGCTAGCTTAATCTGAGCTCGTATGTAAGTCTACATGAGCTGGTAAGTACATCTCCAGATGCCGTGTAGACAGACCCCTGTCTGTGTTGCTACAGGCAGTGTTATCCCAGCCCCTCAGTTAAATAATACTAGGGGAGAATATCCCAAGACTCCACACTAACACTTTCAGGGTTTCCAACTCAGGAACCCCATGACTTTAAAATGAAAGAAAATATAGCTGCATCTATAGTAGGAATGAGCAAGGTGGAGAGACAGAGGCAAGAGCCAGCCTGCTTTTCTCCTAGGGGGCCTCAGACTTAGAGACACTAATGTCACAGTGGCATTTGGCCCCAGACAAAAGCCTTCATACATCAATGGCATTTGAATCAGGCCTTGAGTTAGCTGGGCATGTGGTAAGGTGTCACCATGATGACAAGAAGACAAGGACTGAAATACAACGCCATGTTTTGTTGCATGTCTCAAGGCCCAGCTCCTAGAAAAATGGGGGACTTGCCATCCATAGCTGTAGCAGACAGACTGTGAACTGCTTAGGTTTGGAGCATCATTATAGGTACAGAGGCTCCCACCACTATTTGAAAGGGCAGTGGAAGTTAACCTGGTTGGCTTTTTTGCCACCCCACTTTGATTTATTGTTAAAGCATGTGCAAGTCAGCAGTATCTTAAAAAGCTGTGAAAGCTTTGTCTTTCCAAACAGGGATCAGCACTGAGGTTTAGTGAAAATCAGACACTAAATGAGTGTCCCCATGGGGCTGGCAGCACTGTTGTCCCTCTCCCAGGAGAGCTGCCTTGGACACCTGGATGGCTGGGTCTGTTTCCCTTGCTGCACCCCCACCCCTGGCTTAGCAGCACTGTGGTTCTGCCATTGGGGTGTTCTCTCTGATGCCTGGTCCCATTCCATCCCTGTGGAGCCTGGGACTGGGGGAACATGGGAGGGGTGGGGGTCAGAGAGATCATAGTGAAGAGGGCATGGGAGGGGGTCAAAAAGGGTGGAGGGGAAAGGGGTCATGGGGGATTAGGGAGGATGAGGGGCTTGGCGGAGTGGAGGAGAAAGAAGCTGAGGTGGGTTACAGTGGTGGAGGGGGCACTTGGGGTTTGGAGGTAGGTCCTTTTGACTGGCAGATCCCAGGACATTAAGGGGAGAGAACAGCCTGGACTGTGCTAAATCCCCTCTTTTCCCACCTTGCCCCCCCGCCCCTGTCCATGGCCTGGGAGTCCTGGCTTCTAGCCCCCGACTAGACCCCAATCCCCTCCCAGTGCTGGGGATAGAGCGCAGACATCCTGGTTGACAGCTCCCCCCATGAGCTGCGGTGCCTTCTCCAGCTCTGGCCAGGTTTAAATCAAGACGGGGTGTTTTCCTAAGAGAGCTGCTCTGGTTCCAGCAGGGATTAATTCAGGGCCTGGGTCAGGCACGGGGCCAGATGACATGATCACAGGCTTTGAGATCTATGAGAGCCTTGAGCTGTCAGCAGAGACCCAGGGCAGCTCATTGTAAGGGCTGACATCACAGTCAGCAGCAGCTGTGGATGCCTTGGTAGGGGGAGGAGCCAGGCTGTCATCTCCAGGTGGAAAGGGAGTTTCACCACCTGCAGCTGATCAGTGGGTAATGCAGGGTCTGGAAGTTTATTTAAAGGCCGGAGCTCGGCCGGGCTCCCTCTTATGGGGAGGGCTATGACAGAGAATCCCCTTCAGAAACAGCTCCAGCTTGCAGCTAGTTTGGGGTTTTCCAGATACACCCCCCCCCTCCGCTGGTGGGTGGGAACAGTCTTCTCATTTCCAGCCTCAGCGGATCCCCGGTGAGTTTATCCCCCTTGGCTTTTGGGCCAGCATTGTCCTTTAGCTTCATTGGCTCTTTCCCTTCCCTGGTGTACTTACAGGGAGCAACCACATCCCTTCTTTTTAGGCCAAACAAGCCAAACTCTTCCAATCTCCTCTTGGAAGAGTCGTGGACTCGTGGGCGGTTTCCCTGAGCATTGTAGTTGTCCTGCTCTGTGTCCCACTTCTTCCCCCCCTCATGCTGGGACCCCCACCCACCCTGGGGAGCCCCTCCTCCAGCTTGGAGTTAGTTCGCCATCCCAAATAAGACCTAGGATTCCAGATTAGGCCTGGTGCACAGAACTGAAATGTTTCAATAGCTCCTGGAAATACATGGCCTGGTACATCAGTTGAGCATCACCTGACAATGCCAGCAGGAGGACTACCCTGTGGACTCTCAAGTCCCTAAAAGCACGACTGGGAGGTGAGCAGAAAAGGGAGGGAGCGGGGGAGCCATCTGGGCTTTGCTTGTTTTATCTGAATATCTGTGACTCTTGTGTGCGTTGAGGGTAAAAGTTACTGTGGTTAAACTCCTTTTGCTTTGCCTGCTGTGCAGTTCCCAAAGGGTTAAATTATAAACTGGAGTGCCCACGGGGATCCCTGTATAAACAGCCCCCGCTCCCCACCCCAGATGTGGCTGCATCTCAGCACCAGGCAAGGGAGGTCCCTGTATAAACAGCCCCTGTGCCCCATCCTAGAGGTATGAGGATTCATACCCATTCTAGAATATGTGGCCATATTAACTGTTGTTATGCTGGAAGGTGATAATGGCTCTTTGTCTATACATCAGTCACAGACCTGAGTGTGTGAAGAGCTTTTCTTTCCAGCTAAGCAGAAGGAGCAATAAAATAGCCCTTTGTGTAGAGATAGCTGTGAGCAATGGGGAGCCACCGCCCGAGACACTGGGCCACACGGCACAGCCGATCAGAAGCTCGGGCATGTCTCCGGGACCGGTTGTAGACCCAGAGGCTGAGGGATAATCTGTGTTCTGGGCAGAAAGTTGGCAGACAGTAAAGGAAGCCAGGCCCCAGGAAGGAAGCAGAGAAACAGCTCCTTTGGGCATGGGGCGGGCCAGAGAAGCAGGCTTGGGTTTCGGAGCAAGGAAAGGACCTGGGTGGTTCAATTCCCTCGAGGAACAGGACTCTGTGTGTTCACCATGAGTAACTCGGATTGTGCCAGATGGAAATAGTTCAGCACAGTCCTGAGTAACAGCAAACCATGGGGGCCAAAGGAGTCACCGTAATGTTGCTGATCATGTGTACCTCATAATTCCCTTTCCGCCCCCTGGCGCTACCATAATGCTGCTGACAATGTGCACTATAAAAAGGGGAAGCTGTTACTGTAATGCTGCTGATAATGTGTACTTCATACTGGGACACGTCCCAGGTGGTATGATAATGTCGGGGCATGCAAAAGGGGGGGACAAGCAGAGGCAAGCCCCCTCCCCAATAATTGTCGGGGACACTGAACTCCTCCAGCCCTGAGGCTGCAGTGGTGGGGAGAGCGAGCTCCTGCTGGAGCCGGGCGGGAGGAAAGAGAGGGAGGGAAGAGCAAGCTCCTGCCAGAGCGGGGGGGAAAAGGGAGCACAGTGCCCCCCTAAAAGGGGTCATAGTTAAATTTCTGCGCATGTCCCTGGATAATGCACTTTGTTCAGGTGCTCCCATACAGGGGGTGCCCCCTGGGCACTATAAAAAAGGGAAAGCCCATAGGTGCTATTGTAGTGCTGCTGATAATGTGCACTTCCTAATGGCCCCCATCCCCAGGTGTTACTGTAACGTGCTGCTGATAATGTGCATATCATAGGGTCTCCATCTTGGTTTTGGGTTTCTATGTGCTACCATAATACTGCTAATAATACCTATGCCATAAGTGGGTCCTGAATTTGGTCGGTGCCACTGTAGCCCACACAACAATGATCCCAAGCGGCCCAGCTGCGTCGCCTCCTGGATGTCGCTGTCCTCCCCCCCCGTCTCCCCCCGGTCCCCTTTCAACTCTTTCTTTCTCATTGCTGCTCTCATATCAGCGCCCTATCGTTCCAGGGGAGTAGGAGTCACATCACCAGAAGAGCACAGCCCCCCTGGATGGTATTACTGCTGGAGTCACTGAGCGGAAAAGGTTAAAGGGTGCAGTGAGGGGTTGCTCCCTCAGAAAGCCCAACAGCTGTTTGACTCTGGGCTTGATTCTGCTTTTGATTCCTGCTGTGTAACCCCACTGACTCCACTTCAGACCAGGTATCCCCCTACCCCGTCTCTCCCCATTGGGTCATTCTGGTTTCACGGGTCTAATCGGAGCACCATCGATCACTGGATAGCCTGGTCTCTCCGTGAGCCATTCAGGGACCAGGGTGCTTTGCTGAATTGTCCCAACATGTTTGTAACCCTGTCGGTATTTCCATACTTTTGGGGGCGTTTTTAATTCACAGAACTAATTCTGCACGAAGAGAGACTGAGACCGAGGCACATCTCCTTCCGGTCAAAGCTGTATCAAGTGCCAGAGGAGAGGGCGGCCCTTATTGCAGAGCCAGGGGGTGGGGAGGAGCAAAGACCGGGTTTACTTCAGCAGTGAATGTATCGACCATTTAAGGCCAATGTCCCAGGGTGGCCGGCTTCTTTAAGAGGTGCCAGGGTCTGGTCTATTCACGATGAGCCTTTTAAAGAAGGAACCCGCCTATAATTAACAGCCCATGTGGCTGGTGGGCAGTGTCGACAAATGATAGTGTCAATTGCTTGGCTATGCTTTGGTTTGTTATGAAATATATAGAAGAGCTCAAATAACCAATATCAGTCAGGTTTATTGCGGAATGTCAATAATGGCATAGTACAGGAAGGAAAGTTCAACAAGATACCGTGACAGAACGCAGCCCAGTATTCACATCTGACACACCATTGTAAAAATTTCTTTGCTTCTCCCCCCAGAAAAATGACTTTTTGATAAGGAAGCCACGAGAGCGATTGCACAACCTTCCCAGCAGTATGTTTTGGTGTCCAGGGCAGCCGGCAGAGAGGTAAATCATTGTGGGGCAGGACCGGGGAAGACCTGGCGGGTAGCTCCTACCATGTGCTGGGCTCAGCTGCAGCTAGTCCCATCTGGGCTGGGGAGGATGGGACTTTCTCTTCCCCTGCACGGGATCCGGGGTCGTGTCAGACCCACCCCCAGATTTCTCCCCCAGCTGTAGGAAATGCCGCGTGCACATCCTGCCAACCCACCCCCTCACTTCCTGCTACCCGCACTTCAGCTGCAGAGGGAGGGATCACTGTAGAGGGAGCTGCTCCCCCTGTGCCCAACCCCAGGACCCCTCGTACCCAGAGCCTCACCCCCGCACTCAGAACCCCCTGATGAGCCCCACTTACCCAGCATCTGGACCCCTCCACTGATTTCTCCCCACACTTAGACCCCCCCCCTTCCGAGCTCTTCCCTCCCCCCAGACTCCCCACTTCCACTGAGCCCCAACCACGTTCACCTGGACACCCCCCCTTCAGAGTCCCATTACTGTTGCACCCAGAACCCTCCAACAAGCCCCTGTGCATCCAGGTGTTCCCCCCCCCCCCCCAGCTGGATCCCCCACTGAGCCACCTGCACCCAGATTGCCCCACCCAGAATCCGCTCAACCCACACCTGGATCCCCCCCCTCACGAAGTCCCTCTAGATTTGGATCCTGCCTTGCTGAGCCTGCCTGCCCGCCCACAGCTGGTGCACCTGGCAAGGAGGGGCAGGGCTCTGGGCTGTTTCTGGGCCAGGCTCTGTCCTTGCGCCGTGTCAGGGTTGGGTGCAGCCTCACCGCTGAGTCCCGGGGGGAGCTGCACAGCGATCTCCCACCTCTGTGAAGCCAGTGACCTGTGCTCCCCAATGCCATGCCGGAGCCTCGACATTTATTTGACACATGAATTTTGCAGATTTTTAAAATATCGTGTACAGAATTTGTATTCGTTTGGTGCAGAATGCCCTCAGGCGTAACTTGTTCTATACCTTTCATTCTCCTTGTTTTGGATACTAGCATTCCAGGTACTGACCCCAGAAGGTACCTTTGTCCCAGGGCAAAATAGAAATGTATTTGGATTGTTGACGAGTGACTTATGTCACAGGCCAAGCGGTACAATCGCAACATGTAGATTACCTCCTTTGCATCGCCTGGGCGTTCAGTTTGGCCTGCCTTCCGGTTACAACACAGAGCGATCCCACAGCCCAGGGCTGCTGCAATCCACCTCCTGGGACCAGGGGGGTTACTTGTTTGATGGGTTACCAAAGGACTTAGTGGCTAGTCACAAATCCTCGCATTGACTCTCTGCCACCGGTCTGGTGTCTGACACACAAGAATATGTTAATGGCAACTGGCAAGGGGTGGGGGGTACAGAAACCTCCTGTGTTTGCTATGAACATTCTGGTTCTCCCAAAGCATCTCAGGTGAGGTCTCATTTGAATGCCAGGGACACACTAGTCATTAATATTGTGGTCCAATGTTGTACAGATACTATGTAAGGAGTTGCATGTGTATATTCTGGAAATATGTGTTTAAACTCTGTAAGGTGTGTTTGTTTGTTTGGATGTAAATGTAGCGTTGTAAAATAACAGAACGCATGCCCGTTTACAAAGTCTATGTAATAAAGAGATGTGAACTTTACAGAAAACAAGCAGGCAGGCGCAAACAAGCCCCGAGGGATTATCCTGCCTCGAAGTACAGACAATGAACGTCGGGGGTATATAGAGAAGGCACCCCTTCATCCAGCAAGTGAACGGACAGCGTGGGTCACAGCAGACCTTGGGTGAGAGAAACGTCTTCAGGCAGGAGGTTAACCTGATCGTTTGTGTCTAGAAAGTGTGCTATGATTTTGGTTGTTTAGGTAACGACTTTTCTGACATTCCTATAATAAATACTCTGTTCTTCGCTAATCATTTTATTCTCATTTTCTGTAATCTCAGCCAAGCGTTGGTCCCCAGTTGAATCTTACAAGCCAGTAGTATGTACTGTTTATCTGGGGAAGGGTTCAGGGGCACAGGCTGGGCAGTGTTGTGGGTGCGTGTGCCTGGCTCTTCCGGGCCAGGCACAGCAATCTGTGCCAATGAGGCGCCTCCTGCCCTAGGGGAATGTGATGGGGCAGGTGCTGGTCCCTGGAGGAGCCCTGCTCTTGGTGTGTAATAAAACAAACACCCTCCCCTCTGTGTGTGTTGTGTTGGGGCGGGGTCTGCTCTTTGTACCAGTTCAGTGGTTGGGGTAATACAAGAATGGGACAGAGGCTTGGTTATTGCCTCAGGCCTCTCTCCTCCTCCCCCCCCAATCTGCTGGTGTCTGCTTGTTTCTGAGGCGGGGGTGGGGTGCTGCTGCACGTTCTATGTCGTGTCTGGGCTCAGTGACCGGGTCCCAGTCGAGCGCCGCGAGCTCCTGCACGGAGCGCAACGACCCGAACTCGCGCCCGAGCCCAGGTACTGGACCGTGACGCGGCCTCCGGCGCAGGCGCAGCTGGGAGCCGCGTCCCCATTGGGCGTCCTGCCCAGCCAATGGGGGAGGCGCGGGCGGGGGTACAAAGCCGGAAGCGGCTCCCGCGCGGGAGAGCGGCGGCTGCTCCAGCATCCAGAGCCAGGAAGAGAGCCGGAGCGGCGTCAGCGGCGCGTGCCCCGCTCGGGCCTCCGAGAGAGCCCCCGCGCCACAGGAGCCGGGCACGCGATAGAGAGAAGGTACGTTCCCTATTCACCGCCCCCCCCCCGTGCCCCGCTCGCAGCAGCCACCCGCATGGGGGGGGGGCGCGCGCGCGCTAGAGCCTGAGGGTGGTTTGCTGCCTCGCCCCGGGGATTAGTTACCCCCCCGGTCTGTTGTTTTTGGGACCCCCCCCATGGACTGCGTTCAATTCCTTCCCCAGCCTGGCCGGTTTTAACCCCTTTCTTTAAATAACAGTCCATGGGAACAGTTGGGATCCTCCTCCCAGATGGGGTAATCCCTGGAGACCAAATTTAAGGTGCTAGGCAAGGGTGGTGCGGGAGTGGTTTAGCTTAGGCCCTGTTTGGAGCCCTAGTAAAAGAGGACGGGCTGGAATGTGGTGACTATGGTATAACACCACTCAATTTGTCTTTTCTTTCTCTTGTCCTCTCTCCCCCCCCATCATCCAGGTTTCCAGGATGCAAGCATCTGAGAATCACTTGGTCCGTGTTAATGGGGAGCAAGTAGTTGCTGCTCCCCCTAACTCTCTCTCTTTTTTTAATTTAATTAATTACACACACAGAGCAAGTGAACCAATAGCAGCTATACCGCATCTGCATACAGTTGATGACACCCGTAGAAGAAAAATAAAATTACACTGTACATTTCAGCTGCCTTTTTACACAGATAGTTACAACAAAGGGATGTCCCTTCAGGGCTCAGCAGCTACTCAGAGCTTTTCTTTGAGTCCAATAAGAGATTTCCCAGTGAGGCGAGTGTATACATAGTCCACCCTTCAAGTTAAACACATGCTGAACTATTTTTCTGATTTTTATATGTTTTTACAGGGCCTAATACAAAAGGGCCCCTACCACCCACAGTAGGGAAGTGACTTGCCTAAATTTGCACAGCAGCTTTTTGTCTCAGAAGGAATCCACCATAGGCCTCATATTAAGTTATGCATCTTTAATTATAAAAATAAGCAAAGACAATAACTTGCATATCTCATTACCATGATATGTTTCAAATAACCTTTATATGAACACATGGAACTTTAAAAAAATGTAATTTAACAATAAATAATGACATATACCAGATATGCTCACTGTTTATTCCAGTAATCGGCCCCCAAAAAACCAAACTAACCCCCCCCCCCCCCCCCAAGTATCATTAAATTATAAATACATAATGCAAATTTATAATGGCACAAACATGTCTAAAGTGCAAACAAATCACAAGAATCATGCAAACGCTTCTAGATAAGCCCCTTGAAGCCCCCCAAAAAAATCACTTGGCAGTGAGCACAAGACCAAAAAAAGCATTAGGGGTTAAACTGGTGTGAAACAGTCAGACTCTACACTGAGAATCATTTTTCCCCCTATAAAAATTGTGTGACTGCTGAGTAGTTGCTTGGAGTGAGGTTAGCTATCAGTGTAGATAGGGAAAGATGTAAAGGGACTGCAGCTCCAGGGCAGCTATACTGGTAGCTTTAATTGGAGCAAATCCCCAGTGTAGACATGCCCCTTAGTATACTTAATACCCCAACTCTGGTAGACTCTGCTAATGTCCCTTTCCTCATAAAGTACCTGTCACAAAATGCTGAGCCCCTGCACTTTAAACTGGATTCCAGTATACCAGATAGTGTTAAGAATGAACTACAATGTTGCTTGCACCTAGCTTGAATGGGACTGCATAATTCAGACTATTAAAAATTTTTGCTGCTGACAATTTTACAACAGCACTTTCAGGCTACATTTAATGAAGACAGCAATTAATATATTAGCAGCAAGTCATTGTTTAAAGGCTTTGTGGTAAAAAGTTCTATTGCTTTATATTTTGCAAAAAGAGATGTTAACTGGGTAGATTTTTGGAATGTGTGTGTGGAATTGTGGAATCAGCCTTGCTGCTCACATGCAAGCAACACAAGGTTGCTTTTTTTTGGCGTACAGAACCCAAGACAGACTGCTGGTCTTGTGGAGGCCTTCAGCTATGAGTGCAGCAAAAAATAAAAAAACAACAACCCCCCAACAACAAAAACTTGTAAGCCTCAGTTCAGATCCTCATTGTGTAGGCATAGCAAATGTGGCTCTATTAAGAGTTGTTCTGTCAGCCACTGAATGCAACTTAAGTACCATGGTAACCCCTGAAGGTAGCTTGGGCAGGCAGAATCCAGCCTACCTGTGAGTATGAATAGCTACTCACCAGTTCTTTAGCCTGGTCCAGTTTTAATAAAGCTAAGGTACAAAACTAAATGTATATGCAATAAAATTATTAGAGTCTGCTTCTTTTAAGCAGACTCTTCTGGAATTTATGTACAGTACATGACAGATTTTAAAACTATGTATACCACAGTTAGAGCAAGACCTTTAATCCTCTAGTTTTAAGACAGTTTTGTTAAGGATTCTTGTAAAGCTTTTAACAGTTAGATACAGTACATAAAGATGCTGGGGGTTTTAAACCAATGCAGAGACTGACCAACTTAAAATCTGCTTTCACCACATGGTCTTGCACTTCGTGCTGTCACTTTCACAGTGCAACTAGTCTGATTTGCTAGTAGTTTTTGCACTGAGACGCGATTAACTGGGGAAGGGAGTTTTAGGACAGAGGATTAAGACTGTACGTCACTGAGACCAAGAATCCAAACATGACATTCATATTTGTCCATGGCCAGCACAGATTCATAACACAAGTTCCATTGATATCTTTAGGATAGATCCATTAAAAGCTATCACCACCTACCAGTCTCATACTATTAATTAAGGTTAAACTATTCCAGTTGGTTTCAAACTGCAAGAGTGTTTGAGCTACAGTCCATTGATAATTTGGTGTCTGCTGAAGAACTGACTGTTGTAAAAGCCTAGGTTTATGATTTCCCGTTTGTTTGTTGGGAAGAGGAGAGATGGAGAAATTTCAAAGGCAGAAAGCTGGGACATTGAACACAGAAGCCTAGTTCCATGCAAATTGGTTAGAGAGGGATAGAAAATATGAACCACTAAATCTAAAACCAGTTTCTAATTGTTATTAAAATCAGCCTACAGTACATTTGGATGGGTGTATTAACTCTTCTAGAAAGAGAGGCTTCTATATTGGTAGTGCTTAGATTCCCCTACACACCCATTCTCTCTCTCCCCTAAAGAATTATGCACTTTCTGAAGAGGTACGTTTCACATGGGATGGAATAGACCCCTCACCTCGGAGGTTCCTGAAATAGATTTTTAGCTTTTGAGGCTCAATGATGCGTCTCCTGTTGAAGTCTGCCCTGGGGTGCGTTTGAGAGCAGTGATCTGTTTGCAACAGATGGAAGAGGCTGGCCATGTTGGGTCCTATCTTCTCCATCAAACTGTCTTTAATGGTGCTGACAGTCTCTTCATCACATTCCAATAAACTTCTCACGAGCTTGTTGTAATACCTGGATAAATGAACAAGACAGTTACTGCCCATTATATTCTTGTTCTCCCACTAGTGAGGTAATAGCACAAGCTAGAGCAAATCAGTTTGAAAGAGACTACTCCAGAAAAGTTGTGCTGAGAGAGAACTGGAATTGTCAGGGTTCGTTTTCTGTGGTGTATGGAGGACTATGCTGAAATTGCAAGCTATTACTGCAAGGGGATGTGGTCCCATGGTCCTGCTCTGTAACAGTTTCACAGCAAATGCGCAAGTTATAATATTAGCATCAATGTACATAGTTTGCTCTTTATCCCAGAGATCTCCATCTTTGATTCCATGTGTTTCTGGGGCAACATTCTTTTTGGCAAGTAGGTGTTGGACTAGGAGCAAAGGTATCATCACGGAAGGTCAAATGTTTATCAAGATTTATTCACTAGTAAAGAACCATCACAATTGTAAACTGCCTTATTTCATCCCCACATACAAGTGTAACATTAAGACCATAAGCTCAAAATAGATTTGAGCACATGCCAGACCATATGATAATTCCCCTATGCAAAGGATATTCCTTTACTGTTTGCCTTAGGTCTTTTTTTGCAGCTTCCTCTGAAAAATCTGGCACTGTTGCGCAGGATATTGGACTAGATGGACCATTGGTCTGATGTGGTATGTACACTCCTATAACGGAATCTGAATCGCTATAGGCTTCTTAGGCCTCTTCTATGGAGCTATGTAGTCTTTAGAAAGGGTTGAACAAGAAAACTAGGTCAATGTAGGTCTAATAGCCTGACAAATGCATGCATTCCTAGTGGGCTGAATTTTTAGGATTTACAACCAGCAGTAGCGAGCCAGGAATTAGAGAAAGAACAGTGCTCAAAAGAATTCTCCTCCATGGGACTCAGGAAGAATCAACACATCTCTCTCTATCACTTAAGCAGACAGCGCAAACCTGAATGAGGGGACTTAAGAGTTCAGGGCAATCATATTGATCTCCTAGAGAACAAGAGGCTGCTGCCCAGGAGGATAATGGGGAGCATATTACCACATATAAGGAGGATGTGGGCAGGATATAAAGGCCTGGGAGTTTGGAGTAAGGTACTAACATTAACTCAGATGATCCCATAAGGGAGTTCTGGGTGACACTTTCTATGAAGTTTACATTTACAAAGGGTTAGAGCTCATAAGCAAAGTACTATGTTTGTTTATAGGTAGAGCTGGGTGGAATTTTTTTTTCTTCCTGGAGAAAAAGGCATATTTGGCAACTTCAAAACATTTCATAAATTCACACTGAGGTCACCAAATTGTTTTGATACAAACAACAATTCTGAAAAAGTTTAAACATGTTTCCTTCAATTTTATTAAAAAATTGAAAACCACCCCACTTAATCAGATTGGCACATTAAAAAGTTTTTTAAAAAAAGTCTTATTTGATGATGAAAAGATTTTGGCAAGTTTCATTTTCAGGGGTGAATTTTCAGAGAACCAAAAATATCCATTAGTTGCATAGCTCTAGTTATAGGTGGTTACAAGTACATCAGGAGACATGATAGAAAAGCCCTAATGTTAGATAATTTAGAGACTTTTTGGATTTGGACAACTCATTGGCCATTTATGAACACCTCTATTGATCCTTTAACTTAACTCTTCATAAAGAATGTATACATATAAAGTGTGACAGAATGTTGTCCGTTTTATTCTATGCTGCTGCAGATGTATCAACGCACCACAGAAGCTAGTGATTGGGAACTGCCTAGTGAAACATCTCTTCTTCCTGGTGTCAAGTTTTCCTCACTTAGTATCCTTTGCAGAAGAGGTTCTATGGGATGATGATTATCATCGACTGAACTTTCAGATTCTATCCCCTTCCCTACCAGGTCTCTTAAGATCTTGCCTACACCCTTTCCCATGCCTTAGCTATCTCTCCAGCATTCAAAGTTACTGGATTGAAATACAATCTGATGATGTTTTTTTAAAAGATTAAAATCCATTTATTTAATAATCTAATTTCAGTAGCTACAGCATGTCCAGAGGCAAGAGGGCCTTCCTTCTTCACGGCTACTGACTTGAGATTAAATCACAGGATGCTGCATGACCCTTTAACTACTTCCTGTTGGAATTCAGTGCCAACTGGCACATTCTTATTTTGTGTCTATGTTGGGACTTGGGCTGGGAAAGCAGGATGCTTTAGGAGAACTTAGTGTAAACTATTAGCTGGGAAATCCTGCTTCTTTTGTTACTCAACATGTTACAATATCCTTTTGCTTCACCGCTAGTCCAAGGAGTAGTTTCCTTTACCACATCTTATCCCAACATGTGGGTCTTAAGGAACAGCAACCCTGTTCTAGGGCTTGATTCTCCACTGTTTTGCACCTTGTGGCATGACTTACACCTGTTCTTCCATTTCAGAGTGCTAGTGTGTTTACACACTCACAATGTAAGTGACCACACAAGGTGCAAAGATGTAGTGAGAGTCAAGTCACCCGAACTCTTCATGGGTGCAAGTTAAACATTTATACCCAAGAGATTATAAAATTAAGGGCTTTCTACGTACACCTGTAGCAATATAGTTACGTGGTACAACACCCCAACCCTGGGGTAGATGCAGTCATACAGGTGTTTATAGCTTACTCCTATATAAGAAAGGGAATAAGTTATCCCAGATACAAGGCATCCTTATGTTGGGGGTAACTGTATCCACACTAGGGATTGTACTAGTATAACTATACTGGTAAAACCCTCTCCAAGCCAAAATAATTATAACACTGCAAAAACTAAAGAGTACATCTACATTGCAGTCAGAAGTATGATACCCACTCTAGCTTTACCCTGGCTGTTCCTAGAGATGACAGTAACCTATTTTATCAGGAGGCTGGGAGTAGGGAATGCTCAGAATCCCACAACATAAAGTCATGGAAGAGCCATTTAGCTGGTGCCCCCTTTAAAGCACGATGTTATTTATATTAAACACAGAATGTGACTGGTTTACCGTTTCAGTGAAGAGAGGTGGAGTTGCCTTGGGAGGAAATTAAGCTGCAATATTCACTAAGAGACATCGACCATCCATCGCTAAAGGTAACATGTCTGCTAAGTATAACAAAGTTAACCAAAGAATTCTCAGCTTTAAGTTTACTTTGTGCCTTTCAGAGCTCTTTGTCTAGCTAGTTTCACTGTTTTCCCCCTGATGTACAGAACTTTATAAACATGAGCAGGGGATCAGAAAAAATCTGATTCAGAGAATTTTAAAACAAGATTTTAAGAAGAATGGCCATACTGGGTCAGACCAAAGGTCCATAAGCCCAGTATCCTGTCCTCTGACAGTGACCAATGGCAGGTGCCCCAAAAGGAATGAACAGACAGGTTATCATCAAGTGATCCATGTGATTTTAAAAGGCCAGGAAGTACTATTTAAAGTGAGCTGTATCTGGAACATGTAAAAATTAAAAGAGACTCATGTTGATAACATCCCTTTAAATGTGTTTCATTTTGTGTTCTTGTATGTTTCACATAAGGAAACATCCACATACCTGTTGGAGAAGTGATTTGGAAACTGGACAACTTCAGTGATTGCTTCAGGATTACGCTTTGCAATGCTACACATGTCCAGTTTGCTGTAACATTCCTCCTGCACCTCCGAGATCATTCTTTGGAAAGTGGAGCACCTCCGAATGGCAAGGAAAACCTTGGACGTAACTCCGTTTGCAATGCATTTCAGGCTCTCTTTCACAAAGGCTTTTCCCTGCAAATTTGGAAGCAGCATCATCTTAATGTTCAACTGCATAAATCGTTCATAAAATGTTAAATCACAGCAAGGATAACTAGCAGGATATTTGTTAAGTGTTGTGTGTCAAAAGCTTACTCAGCAATAAAGAAACCCATTTACGGTCAAGGCATTTTGTTCCACTGGCTTGTATTCCTCATTATTGTAAATATAAATGTTGATTAATGCCCCATGGTTCCCATCAGGATTAAGGCCCCACTTGTACCGGGCAATGTACAAATACAATACTTACTCCCTGTTCCAAAGAGCTTCCCAGTCTAAGCAAAAGCATCAAAAAGGCCTAAAATGCTAGTGTCACAGCTGTGTGATAGCGATATACAGGGGCCAATCCTGTAAGGTGCCGAGTGCCCCCGCCTTTAAGCCTCACATCCTGATGTGGTATGTTTCATTTTAAGGCACCTTGAAATCTTCCAAACAGTGTCTCCCTCCCCTATTGGAAGAGGTGGTTATTATGCCCACGTTATAGATGAGGGGTGTAAACGTCCCTAGCAGAGCCAAGACTACGATCCTTTACTTATGCCCTGTCTCTAGCTATTCCATGTGAAGAAGAAAGGAGGGGAAAAATAAATAAATCTGCAGCTCCAGAGAGTCAGGCTGATCTGGTTTTGCATTCCCAGGGCTGAAGACTTCCAATTCAAATCACATGTCCGTGCCAGGTTACACAGTCAGAAGAGTTACTTTGTTAGAAGAACGTTTATATTTCCTCCTGAAGAGGAAATTTAGCTCCCTGCCCCACAAGACAGCCTCTGCCAAGTCCTTGCACACAGCACACACTGTGGAAAATGTACTGTAGAAAATCTCCCTGAAGAATAGATTTGTGGCCAAAACAAAGTTCCTGGTTCCCACAAGAGCATCTAAGTAGTAGCAAGGCCCATTCAGAACTACGAGTGGCCTGTACAGAACCCATTGCAGGATCAGGGCCTAAGAAATTAAAAAAGCGCAATTCCAAGCATTTAAGTGCCATGGGGATTAAGCAAGTGCAAACCTGGCCTGAATAAAGAGGAAGCTGTAAAGGACAAAGATGTTAGCCTTGTACTGTACCTGAGTGTCAAATTTAGCAGCGCTATAGAGGAAGGACTTGCAGATGTCGTACATTCCATCCGTGTCACACGTAGAGTTCTCCAAGCAGGCAAACGCACCGCAACCCACCTGGAGGGCACTGTTTAAACAGCGCACCACTTCAGCTGGAAGACAGGCATAGGACATTACACAATGCTTCCCACTTCCATAGCCCCCTTCATCTGAGGGCACAAAGCATGTTACCAACGATTAAGTTGCAGAACACTCCTGTAGACACAGGTGTTTTTTGTTGTTTTTTTTTTTTGGGGGGGGGGGGGAGAAGAGGAGAAGGGAGTAAAAACAAGAGGTACATATCAGGCAAGTTATTAACTGAAGTCATGCAATAAACCACCAGCAAAACTTGGAACAGAACACAGATCTTCTGACTGACAGTCGCATGGCCTAGACTCATACAAATTAAAAATAGGTTTCCTACTGGTCTGTTTCATTGAATATTGACCTGAGGCATTGCTTATCCCACTTTTTGAGTTGACACCTTTTTTATTTAAAAGTTGTGCAGAGCCCACTAAAAGTAAAAGGAGAAAAAAGTTAGTCCATCTGAGGCACAGATGAAGGAGTGGAGATTATGCGTCTTTGGGATACGGCTAAAAGCCCTGGAGCTCTAATAGTTTATTAGTCTGAAAGGCAGTGTCAATTCATCATGACTATCTAGATCATATATCATGGCTGAAAGAGAAAAATGGAATCAGTAGTGCACAGAGACTAGGGTGACCAGACAGCAAGTGTGAAAAATCGGGACGGAGGGTAATAGGAGCCAATATAAGAAAAAGACCCTAAAATCAGGACATCTGGTCACCCTAACAGGGACACTAGTCAAAAAAAATAAACCCAAGTGATAACTTCATTTTCATTCTTGTGGCTATTTTGAAGGGAGAAAAGCTTTGACTAGTGTTGAGAGTACTTTATCATGCTAGGAAGGAGAAAGTTTTAGTCCATGTATTCAACAGCAGGATAAGTTCAACTGCAGCATAGTCAGTCCCTGGTTACTTGCCACATATTAATACAGGACCCAGCTCTTCATAAGCAGAGCTCTGATAAAGGTTTTCATGAAGGTACAATAAACATTTGATCCAAAGAGTTAAACTAATTAAGATCAATGTGTAATTAAAATAATTCAGACATAGGCACCAATGTGTGTAAACAGCAGAACATAACATTTCTCTCTATTAAAAAATGATATTGAAACAATGAGCCAACTGTATTAGCAGATTCCTGCCCTAAAGTTATCAGGTATTAACCTTTTCTAGTAAGCTGAATGTCTGTCCAATTATGTCCCTGTGCAAGGCATATTCATTACGTTGTGTCAGATCTTGTTACTGACATTCTTCAGGGAAGAGAGTAAACCTGGATTCTCAAATCAAGATATTAGATGTCTGAGACGGGAGGATATATGCCGAGTAGCAGAGGAGAACCTGTACCAGAAACTAGCTCCTAATCTAAAGAGGGGTCTGTTACAACTGCTATCTTTCGAGGGAAAAAGAAATGCAGCCCCTGTGCTCCAATACCACTTACACACTGTGTAAGTATCACCTTTCTCTCTATCACCTGGAGAGAAAGATGTGATATTATCCTATTCCTAATTCACCCCTGGCCAGCTCAAGTTGTTTTCATAATTACATGTTTTGATAGGTTCCAATTATAACCTTGCTTTCAGCAGGTTTAATATGCATTAGGCTTTTATTGTTTTAGGCACAGCGGACTAGAACGAGAGAGACCTTATGTTTCTATAGCAACCAAATACAAAAGGAAATTGAGCAAACACCCTCATATAGTACTGCAAAGCCCTGCAGATCTAAAATAAAACAGCTCTTAATGAGCTCCAAATAAGAGGATCCCTCCCCCACTGTCTTTACTTTATATTTTAAGACATTTTTATTTTTCCATTGCTCGAGAGAACATAAAATGTGCTCAGCTCATCTGGACACCTACAGCACACAAAGTAGAGCCATTCAATGATGACTTGCTAGTTATTCCTCTCATCTACTGTAGAGGCTAGTTAGGTAAGTGTGCTTCTCATATTTTCATGTTACCATTCTGACCCATATCTATAGGCAATTAAGAGTACATGTTAACAGTGGACTCGTGTTTAGCTTACTACATTCTCTGAAGTGGTATTAGAAAAAAAATCCTGTTCTTCTCCCCTTTGAACACACAGAGATATTTAGCAGAAGGAGCTTTAACTTGCTAATAAGCAAGGAATTTAACATTAAAGTGTATTTATGATGGGAAAAAAAGCATTCAATCAGCATGAAAAAAAGTGCATGTAACTCATTTAGTATCTAATATATATATATAGCAGATTACGTGCTGATTTACAAACCATCTCCTGAAATGTGATTATTTCCTTTAGCTATGCATCAATATTACACAGAGTCAGTTTCCTAGGATTTTTGCTTACATAATGTATTGCTAACAGCCATGAGGGACAGTCTATAGCAAAGATTAGCAGCAGAGACATTTGCAACAGTTTAAACACATCAGGGCTTGCAGATCTAAAGCCCTCTTTGAGGAGTGTTACCTGAATTCTGTGCTGCAACCCTGGTTTTCCTGGGGCTCACAGAGTCATTCTGTTCGGCTTCATAGGATGCAGAAGCACTGATCACCAGCAGCAGGAGAATAACTGACTTTTGGAGCATTCTCTGACAAGTTTCCGCTAAGTTTTTGTGAGTGTCTCCTCTTTCTTCGGCTTCAGCAAAGATGCGGATCTGGATACACTCACGGAGAAAGGAGTCTGTCAAGGATTTAGCACTGCTGCCGCCTTGCTCCACTTGTACCCCTAGCTCCTGCTCACTGGGGGACCAAGAGCAAAGCTCAGGGCTTTTATAGCCGGCCTTATCTATCCCCCCTCCAGGATCTGAAGCCAATCAGGAGGTGGTATAGGCAGCCAATGGGATGCTGTGCTCATTCAAGCACCAGAGCACTGGAACTTCACAGGAAGAATATTTTCCAGCCAATTAAAAGGACCTGCCAAACAATAAAAAAAAAAACACAAGTTAATCTTCACAGAAGCCAGGGGAAAAAAAAACCAAACTTCCTGTGATTAATTTTGCTCAAGGAAATTGCATGACCACCCTAAATCTTTCCCAAGATCACCTGTTTTTTAAAAAGTAACTTAGTAGCTACTGCAGGAAAATACTGATATTATATAGTCTATCATTTATACATAAGTGGATCAGCTAGTTAAAGCAGAGGCATTTTCATGTATTACACAGAATGAATATTTGCCACATAGGTGCATACAGTCAATACTGCCAGTCAGCCATGCACACAAATAACGGCCCCCATCTATGCATATATGGATTATACACACAGTGCATGTATACATCCCCCCACCAAATATGCAGTACACACAGCGTTCATGCACAATCACATGCAAATATGAATAGATCACACACATTATACAAACAGACCATACGTACAGTCTCTAAACCCTCCAACACGCAAATACGCATATTGATACACACCCGTGCATAACCACAGTACATGCTTTGACCTATGCTCACAACAGCACGTCCTCTCTCTCTCCCCCCCCCCGCCCCTTTTCCCATAAACAAACATTTGCTGACTTTGTTTCAATAAACTGGGTATTCATGCCTGAAACATCACCATAAACTTTTTTTGGAATGTTGAACAGGAACAAGCTTGAGAAACAACTGTTGATCGTTTACTTTTTTCGTTGTGGCCGGTTTTAAACCTGACACATTCGTGTTCTGAGGAGGAAAAACATTTTTTAAGCTTTGTTCTTAAAAAGCAAACAATGTTGAAGACACTGGAGGCCTGGTTCTTATTTGCACCAGCGCCCCTTTACAGCACTCTGACAGTGTAAAGGGTTTTGAGGGGGGCCTAAAAGTAAACAGTGCTGGCCCTAGATCTTGAACCTCAGCGTAGGGAGGGTGTGTGGGGAAGAAAGGTTTATGGGTCTAAACATAAATCTAATTTCTGCATTTCAGGAAAAATTAGAAATAGATACCAGGTATCATTCATCAGAGGGATGGGAACACTGCTTCTCCGTGGATCTCATAACGTCTCACAAAGATGAACAGATTTATCCTTACCATGCTGCTTTGTGGAAGGAAAGTATTGCCGTCTCCATGTTACAAGATGAAGAACGGCAAGAACAGAGCGATTAGGAGTTTGCCAGCATGAAAAGATTGCACCCATTTACTTGAAAATCGGTTTACAAGCTGCTTTAGTTAAAACAGCCCCAAAGCCTGCCTAGACACTCTAATTTTGCTTAACGGGAGTACTTTGGTTTAAATTTAATTCAGTAAGAAACAAAAGAGAAGTAAGCCCTTCATGAAACAGAAACAAAAGTGGGTTTTGTACCAATTTAACTAAATCAGTTTTAAAAACACTTCTTTCATTAAACCACTAAGTTTGTGTGTAGAAAGGGACTGAGTTGACTAGTCCATGGTAATACATGGAGTCTGTGGCAGACCAGAAAATAGGCCCCAGATGTCCAGAATCCCAGTCCAGAGCCATGATCTCAACCCTTCCTCTCATACCAAGGATCGGGAATGACACAGCAGTGAAGAAGATGGGGCTGTTATGGTTCTGCAAGCATCTCTTCACAGGTGTATTGCTGCATCCCACTGAGTTTAATGGAGCCTATCCATACAGAGGTATGGGACACATCTACACCACAAATTAAGAGGTAATCGTTGCATGGTAGACATAGCTTTAATTTAGCTAGCACAGATAACAATAGCAGGTCCCAGCTCAGGCTAGCAACCTGAATATGTACTCAGAGTTCCCAGTGGGGTTATACTGGGGGACCTAAACCTGTGCTACCCTGTCTTCACTGCTGCTGTTACCTGCATTAGCCGGACTAAAGCTAGCATGGGGATGTCTAACCATGCTACAATTACACCTTAATTTGCAGTGTCGATGTACCCACAGAGGCAGCTGAAGGATAGGGGCCTTGGAGCAAAATCCTGTTCTCATTGGTGTACTTGCTATCAACTTCCATTGGAATAGTATCAGGCCCTGGGCTGTACTCCTGCCTTGGGGGGTTAGAATTACAGCCGTACCAGATGTTCAGAAAACATTCAGAAACGTTGAAACAGAGAAGTTTTGTGTTTCATCTCAGTTTTGTGAAACTGCGCCAATTGCATTTAAAAAAAAAACAAAAAACCAACCCTGAAAAAACACTGGGTTTCTCCACCTAGAAAAAAATAGGACCAGTCCAGTTTACAAGTGAAAATGATCCAGGGGGCATGATGCTGATCAAATCAAAGGGAACACTGGCATTTACTTCAAAGGGCGCTGAATCACCACTCTGTCTAGTTCCCATTTGATGGACGAATTTTCCTAAACGTTGAATTTCAAATTCCAAATCTGAATTTTTGTCTCCCCCCACAACTAAGCTCAGCCAAGTTTTGAATGCTTCAATTTAACTGCACGAAGTTTGCAAAACCAAAACCAACCCCCTTCCCCCCCCCCACACACAAATATTTAGAGCCCTTTCTATGAATGACTATGGGGAAATGGTAAACTGGGCAGATTGGCAACATTCTGTTCTTTTTTTTAAAATGAATGATCACTTCTGTTATAATTACTAGAGGTCTGATCCATTGACCTGAGTGGGCTTTGGAAAAGACCCTACGTGCAGTTATTAACAGCAAACTCTAGTCAGATATTTCTAAAGGAAGCACAGTAATAGCCAGCTCTTACAACAAATATTTACAAAAGGTGATTGAAGGGAGGCGGTTGGATATTGTAATAGGAATAGATGTGGTCACAATTTAACCTCTCTGGCTATCCTGGTGCATTGGATCAACTCACATGCATGCATTAAGAGCTCAGAGCATTTTAGAAACATTTAATTAAACCTCAAAAGAGACAGATATTATCACCCCCGTTTTAAAGATGGGGAAACTGAGGCAAGGAGCGATTTAAGTGAGTTCCTTGAGGCCACACAATGAGTCAGTGTCAAATTTGAGAATCTGGGGAGTCATGTGCAAGAACGACAACACCATGCTCCCCTCCTTTGGGGGCATCATTCAGGAATGCTCCCTAGTTCGCGGAGAGACACATCAGATAGGAAATGGCCACCATGCATATTATACCAACAAATGATGAAGACACCCTCCTGTCCTTTCTCCTGAAATCATCATACTACTTATGGCACTGGAACACAGACATGGTTTATATTTTGTATTAAAGTTCTAAATAAGAGAAAAAAATGACGACATTAGGAATTGCTAGACTAGACAAGTGATCCATCTAGTGCAGCGTCCTGCCTCTGACAAAGGCTGGTGCTGGAGCAGTTTTGTTTTGTTTTTGTTTTTTAATAGAGGGGGTACTGACAACCATTGAACCAAACTGTAAACCCTGTATAGAATGGAAACCACTTTAAGCCAGGAGGTGCGGAAGCACCCCTAGTTCCAGCACCTATGGCTGGTTGTGGATGATTCAGGACAAGTGCAACAACCAGGAAGTGGTCTTTGTAGAATAATTCCCATAGGGGAAGTTTCTTCCTATCTCCCTTGTCTTTTGCCCTAAAGCATGAAGGTTTATTTTTCCTCTCACCCCCACCACCAAGATCAGACCAAGGGTCCATCTAGTCCAGTAATGGACACTTCAAAGAAAGATGCAAGAAACCTTGCAGTTGGCAAATATGGTTCAATCTGCCCATAGGGAAAATTTCTTCCTGACCTTCTCAATTAGAAGTTAGTTTATGCCCTGAAGCATGAGGACTTACATCCTATTCAAAACATTTGTTTTATTTTTTCCAGCTGGGACATAATGCATATAAAAAAAAATCACGATTAACCTTGCATGCATCAGCCCCTTTGTACCATCTCCAACAATAGAGCCTGTTAAACTGACTAACATTCGCTATTACATAGTCATTTGTTCCCAAAGATTGTGTTGATTGTCAAGCAGAAACCTGGAGGAAAGGAAAAAAGCAAAGGGAGGAAATCCAGGGGGATAAATGAACAATCAACTCCCTTTTCCCTCAGCTGCTTTCGTGTTGGATGAGTGGAAGCTGCTCTCTTTTCTCTTCCATTGTGTAATAAGATCCTTGTCCACCTTCCCCCGCCCACCTCCTCAAGAACACAAGCTCCCTCCATCAGCTCCACTGCGGACGGACGTGAGCAACTGCATCGCCTCAAGAGTTAGCAACGCTCCGCTGATTTGTTCCCCACATAATCCTTGCACGTCGGCGTCTTTCAAACAAATGAAACTTCTTAAAAAGACCTTCAGGAGCGGTGACACTTTCGCCTCCTCCCCCCCCCCTTCCTTAAACTCCGCCGTTTGACACAACTTGAAAGAGCCACACAGCTCATTCAACAAGCTGGAACCGCAAAGGGGATGGTTGTAAACCAGGCACAATGAATGGCTTTGCCTGGAAGGGATAGACTTACATAGAAGCAGGAGATTAGGGTCCAATTCCTGCCAGGTGCTGAGCCCTCTCCACTCCACTGAGACCTAAGGCTGTTCAGAACCTTGTAGGAGGGGCTCAGGACTTTGCAGGATCAGGCGCCAAGTTTGCACTGTCCAAAAGCCCTGATACACAGCTAAGAAACCAGAAATTGGGCCATATTCTCAGCTGGTGTAACTCAGCATAGCTCCATTGTCTTCAATGGAATGACACCAATTCATGCCAGCTGTGGAGCCTGCCTGTTATTTTTACAAACTTTGTGGGCCAGATGCTAGACCTGATTCGCCACTCTCAGTGGTGTAAATCAGGAGTAGCTCCTCTGAAGTCAATGCAGCGACATACTGGTGTAAAATTGTAGTGAGAGAGAAGATAATCAGGCCCTTGTCATTCTGTGCAACAGGCATCGACATTTGGCCTGAAAAGCATGAAAGTGGCTAGAAATCACTTCAACTTCCAGTGAGGTTTTCAGAATCTTGCCATAGCTTCTAGAGTCTGGATCTTGGCCCAGAAACCTGGGAACAAAAACCAAAATATTGATTATTTTCCTTGGGATTGTTTTGTATAAAGAAAACCATTAATCCAATCTCTCTCTGCTTTAAGTGCAAAACCCAATGCAATTTTACATATGGAGCAGCTATGTCACCATCATTAGTTATTTGGTTCAGACACAGTTGTTTTATGTCGAACACAGGGTAGCACTGTTATATGGGGAGCATATACTAATTACACACAAACACAAACAAATTAACCCATCCGAAAGAGAGATCGCCTTATGTTCCTTTTCCTTGCGATTCATTGATTTTACACGGTTTGAAATTTTTTTAAAAAAATCCTGTGTCTACTTTAGAGCATTTTTGTGGGGCTTGATTTGTTTCTGATAAATACAACGCACTGTTAGGAGCAAACGTTCAAAATAACCCTGTATTACTTTTAATCCTAGGCTGTAAATCCCAGTGACATCTTTTAACAGGATTTCGATTAAGACCAAATGTATTTCACATACTGGAGGCTGCCTAAAAGCCTTCAGATGTTTACATCTTTCACGACTCGATCTTGCAAGGCGCTCTGGCTTGAGCCAGTCAATGGGAATACTCGTGTGCTTAAGTGCTCTGCTGTATCAGGACCAGACTGCTGTCAGCACCAAGCCCTCACACCCTACTAGCTTGGACTGGATTGGAACTGGGAACACAGGACCAGGTATTGATATCCTTACGCACATTAAGCGGCATCTTTCTCCATGAGTAGAACTGTTAATTTAAATGGGGCCATTCAAGGAGTCAGATATTACTCAACAGGAATCAGGGCAGAAGAATCTGTTCCACAGCAGAGAAAAAGCTCTCTATCTGATTAGCAACTCCATGCAGTGGCATCTGCAGCCGTATGCACAGTGGGGACTATTGGCAGGGGCAGAGTTAAGGGACAGTGGTTACAGCCGCTCCTGGCTATGCTCAGGGATAGGGAGCGACACTGCACCTTGGTGGCCAGGCTGGCAGGCGCAGGCTGAGTGGGGTGTGGACTCAGTGGGCAAGGCACAGGGGTCACTGGCTGCAGCAGGGATGGGTCCCCAGGGATTGCCAGTGACGTCTGGGATCTCCCCATCTCCCCCTGTGCTGGGCTCAGTGACTGCTGTGCTTGGGAACTGCTCCACTCTCGGTGGGTGACTCACTTTATTTTCCTTGCTCGAGGCTGGAGTTTTGTTGGTGAAGAAACTTTGGGCCGGAAGCCCTGGTGGCCCCATGCTCTGTCGTACCACTTGAAAAATGTCTGCGGGTGCCCCCGCTTCTATGAGCAAGCCCATCCCATTTGACAGGGAATAATATTCTCAAGCAGTGGATGAAGAACAAGGGCCAGATTTTGCCCAGAGTGACACAGCTCTAAATCAGGAGTAACTGACTACAATGGAGTTACTTTGGATTTACGCCATATGAACAGGGGTAGAATATGACCCCAAGAATAAGGTAGGGAGATTTGGTTAGAAAAATTAGGAAGTTTTGACATAAAATGGGGGGCGGGCTTTTGAAATGTTCAGACATTCCCCGCCCCCCCCCCCCCATTTTCCCCAACCAGCTCTAGATATTCACTGACGGGCTTGAACCAAGATCAATTGAAATCAATCGTTCTATTGACTTCAATCAGAGATTCCCATTGACTGCAAAAGGCTTTGGATCAGGCCCTTGATAAATGGCTATGCTACTTATGCCCCCTCTGCCGCAGTTTGCCTTGTTCCAGGCCAGCAAAATCTCACTTGACTTGTAACCAACATTCTGCTTTCCTAAGTCGCAGCGGCTGATGATACTGACCAATCTTTTAAAACAAAAATTATTTAGATGGCTGTCTTAATCAGACGGGGAAATCTGACTAAAGCATAAAATTAAACACTTCAGAGCAAAGATATTAGCACATTAATATGGAGATTCTTCTCTTCCCTCCAGCCCCAACTCCTCTGAATGCCTTCGCCCTGGATGTGCAATTTGCATTGGAAAGTGTAGGAGTCACATAGCATTAACAGCTGTGAAATTGGTGTCATTCTTAAAGGTTAAAATAAACCCAGCTATTTCCCCAAGCTGCCAAACATTTCTTTGCAAGATCTATGGACGGGGGGGGGGGGGGGGGGGGCATGAATCATAAATCTGCTTTATTCACTGCAGAGACGACCCTGCAAAGAGCTGGTCTACCTTCAACTCCAGTTTATTGGGAGACAAGGGCGTTCGCTGCTCAGCACCTTGCATGAGTAAGGCAAGCAGGACTTAGACCCAGGTGTACGTTTTAGTTTCATGGCAGGTCTTTGAATAGGAAGTCGCGTGACAGCCTCATTGCTCCATGCGTGAGAAAGTTGCTCGAAACCCTTCTAGCAGGCAGTTACTGGAATGCATTTGGCAAGTTTCATTTTTGCTGTAAAAAGTTACAGCCCTTAAAGCCGGTACATTAAATGTTCATAACCAACATGTTTAACATGAGAATTGTACTTTCCCCCCCGATTCTTCAGCAGAGAGAATGACACCCTGAACAAGCACATCAACTTCCAAGCCTTATGCATTGTCTTGCTAAAGAAGGTAGAGTAGTCCAGTGGTTCTGAACCAGGGGTACACATACCCCTGGGGGTGCGCAGAGTCTTCCAGGCGGTACATCAACAAATCTAGATATTTGCCTAGTTTTACAACAAGCTACATAAAAAGCACTAGAGAATCTACAAACTAAAATTTCATACAGATAATGACTTGTTTATACTGTTCTGTATACTATACACTGAAATGTAAGTACAATATTTATATTCCAATGGATTGTATAATTATACAGTAAAAATGAGAAAGTCAGCAATTTGTCAGTAATAGCGTGGCTGTGACACTTTTGTATTTTTGTGTCTGATTTAGTAAGCAAGTAGTTTTAAAGTGAGGTGAAACTTGGGGGTACGCAAGACAAACCAGACTCCTGAAAGGGGTATGTAGTCTGGACAGGTTGAGAGCCACTGGGTTAGGTGACGAGAGCCGCAGCCAAAGCCCACTGAAGTCAGTGGGAATGCTCCTCTCCTTGAGGCAGATTCTGTGTAGCTCCTCACTGCAGGCCCAGCACAGAAGGTGCAACCCAGAGGAAGTAGGGGCAAAGGTGACTTTAATCCACCTGAATCTGGGGCTAGCTGAGAGCTAATGAGACCCCTGGCATACACTGAAGTAGTCCTGGAGGTTGCTTTAATTTACAGAAGCTGAACGCAGCCAGACTACAGCCTGCTCTGCAGCCCAGAACCTCTGTAGCTCTGTTCTATGGGCCTTCGCTCCCTTCTGCCCCCCAGTCCTACCCCTGGAACATACACCTATGCTGGTGGCTAAGAGTGGGGCGGAATCCCTCTGCAACACCTGCATGGAGGAATTCTCCCCCAGGATCTTGTGGCTGGTTTAACACCTCCTGAATTCTACTGGAGTGGCACTTGGGGGTGAAGCTTAGGGAGGCAGAATGGGGCCCATTGACTTCAATGAGCTGTGGGTCAGAATCCTGCTGCGGAAATGAAATCTTGCGCATCAGGGAAGAGCAATACAAAGGGCTAGTTTTAGAAGGGGAAGAAAAATGGGGAAATTTGTCATGAAAAAAAATGCATCGCTTTTCCCCCCCATTAAAACAACAATCTATTCCCCACCCCCATGACTAGTCAAAAACTGGGACGAATAAGGTTGTGTGAAAAATCTGACCCTGTTCTTTTTCAAAATTTGAACTAGTGCGGAAATTGGTTCCATTCCCCACTCCCGCCCCAGAAAAATCTTGATGAAAAATGGAAAAACTAAATATTTTGCTTCAAAGCGGCACCACAATGCCTCATGGGAGCTGTAGTTTGCATGCTTTACACCCCCGTTTTCCCCTGGGGGGTGGGGCTCTCTGGCTGGACTACACCTCCCTTGATGCATCACTTTCTCCCCTTTTGATGAGCAGGTGCTCTAAGAGGAGCCCCTGGCTCTTTTAGTCCAAAAAGACAACAAACCAAAACCAGTTCCACCCCCCCAACCCCAAAAGGCAAGATTTCAACCAGTCCTAGTCAAAACACTGTGCAATTCTGTGACCAGCTGCACTTAATTTTAATAGCTGATCATTCAGAGAGGCGACCCAATGCCTGTGAAAAAGTTTTTTTTAATGGAGCAGAGAATCAGGCCCAGAGAATGTAGCCCATGGTAAATAATGTTCCTGATCTGTCTTTTTTTTTTTTTTTTTTTTTTGGGGGGGGGGGGAAGAGGGCGCATTAATAATTCAGGGCTTTTTTTATTTTAAAGGTAGGTGGATAAACAATGACCTGTTGGCTCAGTAAACACTACGTTAAAAAGAAAAGGCATCTAATCCACCACAGTGTTCACTATAACCTGTGAATTAGTTTGTCTGGGAAGTTTTAATTTTTAATAGCTGTCAGGGTAATTTGATGGAAAGCCGTCATCACATGATATTTTAGAAATCCTGTAGGAAACTAGCATGAAAAATAGAACACACAATTCATTATTTATGAGAGGCTCAGAAACACAGACTATAGATTCAGTGGAATGGTGTCAGTTTAAATGTTAAATACAAGTTTTTGGGGGTTTATTTTAAAGGAACAATGGGAAAACAGTGAATTACTAGGGGCGGGGGGAAGGGGAGAGGAAGATATTTCTTTTTAAATGGATGGGTCAATAATAGGAAAGAAAAAACATTGATTTTTAAATGGTTGTGATACATACTTAGTTAAGGACAAAACTCATATGTAAGGAAGATGTCATGCTTCCTTCAGAAATCAACACTTGGAAGACTTACTGAGGCTGGGAAGTTTTGACATTACTGTATTATAATATCTAATGTGGATGCATCATCTTGTGGCTGAAGTACTTCCCTGTAACTCAGTTTCCAATTTGGCCACAGACTCGCAGCACGACCATGAACAAGCCATGCAGGGGAGGTCTACACTAGAAACAGTTGCCAACAGATCAGTTTTTGTTAGGGGAGTGATTTTGCTCCATTGGCAAAAACCCTCATGTAGATGCAGTTATACAGACCAAAAGGTGCTTTGTTAGCATCATTTATTTTTCTGGGTGAACTGGTATAAGCTATACTGGCAAAAGCACATTTTTGCCAGTATAATGAGTCTACACTACATCAATTTGCTGGTATAGCTACACCAGCAAAACGTTTCTAGTGTAAACTAGGCCTTAATTGCTCTGTGCCTTAGTCCCCCATCTCTAAAAATGGAGATAATAAATAAATAATAATAATAAAGAAAGGTAGTATTACAATTATTTTTTGCATTGAAGTATTTAGGAGACACAAGTCATGAATCATTATGCTAGGTGCTGTTTGAACACAGGACAAAGACAGTCTCATTTGTCAGACCTAGTGCCTCTTCCACAGCTCCAGGGAATCTTAGATTGTAAGCCCTTTGACGCACAGACTGTCTTATTTATATGTTTGCACAGCACCTAGCACAGGGAAGTCCCGATTTCAGTTGCAGCCTCTACTATAATACAAAGAACGATACTAAAATTATATGCCTTATTTATGCTGTTTCCTATGTCATCACTCATCAATCCAGGATACTATTTATTAAATAATAAATCAAAATAAATATACCAAACCATAGAAGTGTTGAATGCAAGAGTGTTGGTCCAGATTTACACCACCATAAAGAAAGATCCGAATCAGGCACTAGAGCTTTTTGTTCCATGTCCTCACCCAGCCTGCATCCTTGAATACACATGGCATTCCCATCTGTCACTGTGGATTTTAAATTGTGAACATTGCTAAATAAATGGGACAGCAAGGAGTTCTGTATGTTATCTGGGTTATAGTCACGGGGGTTATGGTCCCATAAGAGGATGCTTAGCTAGACAGCCCCGCCAGAACAACGAGAAAGGACTGATTTTGTCAAAAAGGCAAGCCAGCATCTTTCCCACTGCTTTAGCCTAGTGGGCAGTTCTGTATTTGTCTGTTGTCTTCTACGGGTCTGATTTGCATGGTGAATGTCAGCACCTGCTTATGCAAACTGGCAAGAAAAAGGACCATGGGGCACTTTGAATAATTTAATGTGGCTTCTAAGCTTAGAAAAACAAAACTGAACACAAATAGGGGGAAGGAGATTCATCCCTGTGCCAACGCAGAGACCGAGGGGAGGTGGCCAGCACCAGTCCTTATCAGCGGCCATCGGAGCCAATTTGGCTCTTGGTGCAGCCTTGGGGCTGCCCTAAATTGTGCCTCTGCTATAATAGCTTCTTTGGGCCACCGAAGGGGAGCAGAACACAAGGATGCAGGAGTGATCTGACCATGCTTCTCACAACCCTAATCCACCCCCTCTCTCCTCCAACCTAGCCCTGCTCTTCTCAAAATGCCTCTTGCCCCAAGGCTGCTCTGGAGACAGTTCAGGTTGGTTCCTGTACCAGGGGTATTCCCAGAAGTGGGAAATTCTGCCAGTCCTAAGGTCCCTTTGCAGCAGCCTAGCTGGCGTAAAGGGAATGTATAACAATGATGAATCTGGCCCATTGACTATACAGGTATATGATCAGGAGAGGGCATGATCCAGATAAGAGACAAGAATGTGTGTCACCAGCAGAAGGAGGGCCATTGAGGTGATGGGCAGGTGAGAGTAGATATTTTAAAAGAAGAAATGTTGTGCTAAGTGTACTTCAAACAGTGACAAAGCTCAAACCATAACCCTCAGGTCTGGATTCTCACCATCCCCCCAGTCTTCCAGAGAACTGGTGGTTTTGTTTGGATATTTGTTTGAACTCGCCAATCTGCTGCATTTAACTGGGGAATTTTCCAAGTACAGCACTCTCACCAACTCTCAATTTTATTTGACATTTTCCTTAAGGCTCCAGCTCCTGGATTCATGTGATTACAAGAACATAGCAACTTTCATTTTAAGGTAAGCTTCTAGCCCTCAAGATTGCAGAGAAAAGTCTTAAAAGGAACCCCAGATTTATCATTTAAAAAAAATAAGTCTGGAGCAAGTGTAGGGCAGGGGGACACGGATTCCTAGACTGCTGTGTATTCATCTTCCATTTTTCTGAAGCTGTCTGGTTCTAGATTGGCATGCCAAGGGAGATTGCTCTTATGAGTTTTATGTTGTTCCAGTGGATCTGGAATATGTTGCAAGTGCAGTCTCCCTTGGCATAGTCAGACACTTCCACTCCAGTCTGGAACCAGACAGCTTCTGAGGAAGGGAAGATGAATACACAGCAAGAAGTTAACCAAACCTTTTCAAATGTCCAGTGCGGATAAAATGAGATCTATATCCAAGCTTAAAAAAGGGATAGAGAATAAGACGGAGAATATCTTATTGCCCTTATATAAATCCATGGTATGCCCACATCTTGAATACTGCGTACAGAGGTGGTCTCCTCATCTCAAAAAAGATATACTGGCATTAGAAAAGGTTCAAAGAAGGGCAACTAAAATGATTAGGGGTTTGGAATGGGTCCCATATGAGGAGAGATTAAAGAGGCTAGGACTTTTCAGCTTGGAAAAGAGGAGACTAAGGGGGGATATAATAAAGGTATATAAAATCACGAGTGGTGTGGAGAAAGTGAACAAGGAAAAGTTATTTACTTGTTCCCACAATATAAGAACTAGGGGCCACCAAATGAAATTAACGGGCAGTAGGTTTAAAACAAATAAAAGGAAGTTCTTCTTCACACAGCACATAGGCAACCTATGGAACTCCTTGCCTGAGGAGGTTGTGAAGGCTAGGGATATAACAGGGTTTAAAAGAGAACTGGATACATTCATGGAGGTTAAGTCCATTAATGGCTATTAGCCAGGATGGGTAAGGAATGGTGTCCCTAGCCTCTGTTTGTCAGAAGGTGGAGATGGATGGCAGGAGAGAGATCACTTGATCATTACCTGTTGGGGTCACTCATTCTGGGGCACCTGGCATTGGCCACTGTCAGTAGACAGGACACTGGGCTGGATGGACCTTTGGTCTGACTCAGCGTGGCCATTCTTATGTTTTGTTCTTAAGCTTTTCAGGTTCACCCATCTCTTGTACGAATGCTACCTGCCCCTACTAAAGACATTTGTTTCCTCTGTGCACATTTCTGTGTTTAGTAAGATGTGTTTCTGTGTTCATAAAATGAAGCACACAGAAGCATTATGGAACACTAATGGGCTCATGGACTGGTATTGGATTTAAGAACCTTCTACCCTCTATGTTGCGGATTCAAATCCAGCCTAGGTCAGTAGAGACTAGAAGGTACATTACCATCTCTGATGGTTATTCAGTGGCCTGCATCAAATGGATTTGTTGAATCTCAGACAAGTGCCTCGTGGACTGGGATCCACATTACAGAAACCACAACTGGTGCTAACAGTTGGCATCTTGTCAGCAATCTAAGCTGGACAGAACGGGGCTGAGAGACTGAACTACGGGGTAGTTTTGGCTGGAGAGCAACCTCTAAAAGTGCCACATTTGAGACCAGAACTCAAAAAGCTCCTGCAGCTAAACAGCCTAAATGACCCCCTCCTCCTAACACAGCCTGCACATCGGGAGCCCGTCTGCATAGCAAAAGCTGCAGGTCTGGGCTGTCCGAACAAGGGACAAATTCTCCACCCTTCCAATGGGGAGTGGAAGAAAGATAGGAGGAAAGAGAAGCAGGAGGAAAGGGAAATAGAAGTCCAGGGAGACCAGGGAAATAGAAGTCTGGGGAGGTGAGAGGGAGACCAGGTGAAGGGATAGGGAAATAAATAGGAGTATGGTGACCACTAAGTTGACTCTGAGAGAGGCACTAAAGCTGCATTTGCCTAGGAAGCTGCTACACCTATTTACAACTCTGGGACCAACTTCCTAAAGGGGATCTCTTCAGATCAGGTGTGGGGCAACGTGGGAAAACACCCGTGTCCACGCTTGTGGTTTGTAAGTAGAGTTCTTCACTCTCTTGGGCTGGTACCTTACATTTAAAAATAAAACAAACAAACATAGGAGTCAAACAGGTTTTACAGGGTCTGGTTTTCATATATCCGTGTTTCCCCGCACAGGCACCGAACACACCGGCATGGCCTGCAGGTGAGTATTAAATGAGCACGGGTGTGTGTGTGTGAGGGGAGAAGCCGTGAGAGGTGAAATTAATGATCCAGATTAGCTGGAAGTCTAATTTACTCTTTGGTGGCTCTTTCTGAGCTAACCCTGGGAGAATAAAGACATTGCTGAATGCAGAAATCAATTTGCGCAGCAGACAACACACCACCATCCAAGCTGTTCTCTTTTGAAAGAACAGCTCCCTTTCCAGTCCTAAATTAAGATCTGCCTCCAGATTGCAGTTACATCAGATGGGACCTAAAAATGGTGCGGCCGCAGATTAACTGGTCTTTTACAATTGTTGCTGATCTAGTACTTGACCATAACAAACTTTCTAAGACCTTGTTAGAACTGGGAATTCGTCCCGATTCTCACTCCTGCTCCAGTGCAATGTTGGTGTACTGTACTCAAGGAAAACTGTGATTTGCTCCAATGGAGCTTATCTCAATTTCAAACGGGTAAAAGCTGCACCAGTGTTAATAGCAGCTTGGCCTGTCTATACCAGGAGTTTCTATCTATTTATGGTACTTATGTGACTCCCAATACTGTACTGCCTGAAGACCTCAATCCTTATTTTTCTTAATTTATCCTCACTACACTTCTGTGACATAGGGAAGTACTATTACTCCCATTTTACAGATGGAAATGGAGGCCTTGATCCTCAAAGACACTTCGGTGTTGTTCTAGCGAGCACTGCAATGCCTAACCCCACCACCGCAAACAACAGCAAGTCTCAGAGCTCAGGCTCACAGGGCTTGCGTCACAGTGCTAACAATAGCCGGGTAGACACTGTGTCTCAGGCAGCAGCATGGGCTCTGAAACCCAGCCGGAGCCGCGATGTTTGCACAGTGCTGCCACGCGAGCCCGAGTCTGTCGGCCCGAGCTCGGAGACTTGCTGCCGCTTGCTGCGTGGACGTCCCCGAGGATGGTGATCTGCTGCCTAACGGAAGCCTCAGCCTCGAGCTAGGCACCCAGGCTCCTCATACAATGCATGGGGAGAGTTAGGCGCCTAAGCAAGGGATCCTCAGAAGCCAACCAGCTGAGAAGGGAGTCTCCTAAATTAGCCAGGAAAGAAATGCCAGGAGGGGGCGGGGACAGGAGAAAGACTTGGGCATGTCAGAGGCTGACAGACCAGATAGGGGACTCCCTACACTCAGAATCCTCAGCCGCAAACCTTCCCCTGAAGTTAGGCACCTAAGCCAGGTCAGCCATTGAGGTACCCCGGGCCCTAGCAGCCAAATCCTTCTGTCACTCTCTTCTGGTCATGCTCACTACCTCTCTCACACACTCACCCTACATTTCCCTCTGCCCTCAGCTGTCCATTGGGCTGGAGCTGTGCTCCTACCTATTGGTAGCCTGCAACCAGCCCTCCTGCTGATGGGTCTGATAGGTGTGAGGCATTCTCAGAGCGTGTCCACAGGAATGGGCCCCGCTGGCAAAACAGACATTTCCACCTCCCCACGCCCCCTAGTTTGAGAACCCCACTCTGTGGCATCGGGTGCTTTAGCTTAAGCTGGGGCTCGGAGCAGCTCATTAGGGGATCTGGGCATCTTTGGAGTTAGGCAGCTTTGAAAGGGTCAGCGGCATCTCAGTACCGCTGAGAATCTGGGCCTAAGTGATTTGTCCCAGGTCACTGTAGTGGAGTGGCCATTTTCTGAGCTCCCCTCATGGCCTGGGTCACTTGCAGGCACCCTCCTGTGGGCCTCTTACAAACTCAGTAAGTTCAAAGGCAGTTCAAACAATCCCCTTCTGGAGGTCCAATTTATTGAGTCCTTAGGTGCAAACTGGCCCTTTAGGCCCCAATCCCAGTTCCACGTTCCCACCAGTCTGAAACAACAAACAGGACCCAGACTCACACAGTCTTCATTCCAGTTTCAGCTGGGCACATCCCCTCCTCCCTGAGGGACTTGCTTTCTGCTTCCCAGAACCTCCTGCCTGGAGTTTTCCCTTCTCCTCAGCCTCTCTGGGTTGGTGCGTTCCCACTGCTGAATCAGGGGCCTCTTGCTCCCTGCAGCAGCTACAGGAAGCACCTGATTCCTCTCAGGTGGGGCTCATTCTGTAATCAGGGTAGGCTAAGCCCCGGGCTCTCCAGCACCTGGGACAAGCCACCCTGTTTCACCCACACAGGAAATCTGGAATTAAGCCCAAGTTCAAGGCTAGGCTCCCTCTTCTCACTAGTGCAGCCATACTAGTGAGTGAGCACTGATTGGTGGAATAAGTGCAAACTCCCAATGTGGAGAACAATTAGTTATCAAGGCAAAACAGACAGGGAACAGGATTTTTCTCCCCTTTCCTTTCCCCCTATTTTTATGATTTTTTTTTTTTAACATGCAGAACTGGTGCTGATCTACAAATGCAGAAAATATTTCACAACAAATTTTGCATTTTGGAAAAAATTTCAACCCCGTACAAGCTGGTAGAGGAACAGCAAAAAAAAAAAAAAGGATTCCAAAATTTTCATTGACTTTTCAATTGCTTCTATTAACTCCCCTCTCCTCCGCCGAGCAATCCGGAAACTTCTCAAAGCAGCCTTTTCGTGTTCGGTCCCTGATTCAGCAGGAGTCAATTTTAAGCCTGTGAAGAGACCCAGGAAAGTCAATGGGATGCTGGAGCTGTTTAAAGTTAGGCACGTGCTTAAGAACCGTGCAGTTCCGGGGCCCTCCACATTTGTAATTCAGGCAGTGGCACTGTGCCACAATCTCAAATTAACGAGGCAGATGATGGACTAGAAGTATAATCTCTAGTGAAGCCGCAGAGAGACTGACGGATTGGTATGAGCGTTTTCATCGTAGAATTAAATAGCAGCGAGGGGCAAGCTGCCATCAAGTCACTGGGAAAACTTAGGCCTGATCCATTAAGTCAGTGGTCCCTAAACTTTTTACCTTGTGCCCCCTTTATGTCATGCTCCCCCAAGCTGGGCCACAGCTCCAGGAGCGGGGGATGCAGATAGGAGTAAGGGGGCCAAGGCTGGGGCCATGGCTGGGGGCAGGGCTGGGAGCGGAGCTGAGGCTGGGGGCCTGGGGCCATGAGCAGAGCTGGGTGGCACTCCTGTCCCGTCCCCCAATGGGGCTGGCCTGGACTCCAGCCGCACCCCCTTCTGGACGTTCCTCCATGCTTCCCTAAGGGGGCACGCCCCACAGTTTGGGGACCTCTGTATTAAACTGACCAACACAGATGAATCTCTGCATGCATATAGAGCAGGGCTGGCCCACAACATTTTGGCACCTGAGGCGGGGAGCTCAAATCACACCTCCATGACCCCTCACTTGGGTCAAAACTTTGAAAGATCTCTTGTGCCCTCCTTCCTCCAGCACAGCACTCCCCCATCTCTGTGCAGCTAGAGCAGAGAGAATACATATGCACAGCAGCAAACACAATTTTCTACACTCTGGGTGCTAGTGGCGCCCCCCCCCGCCCCAGTCTGGCACCTGAGGCAGCCGCCTAAGTTTGCCTCATAGTAAGGCCAGCCCTGATAAGGAGTCCTATGGGCTTTAATGGATCTCCATAAGGGTGGAACGATCTACTCGCTGAGATCAGCTCTTTATTCTGCGTTTCAACAGCCATCCAGACGGGGCCTGTATTTTGGTACTGTATGTCTGTACTATGCAAGAAACACAAGCACGCCATATCTGTTAAATTGTCCAATAAGTACATGTCTTGTGCCCTCCTTTCATGATTAGCATACATTATATTTCACGCTATTTCCAGCTGTGTCAGTGTGGCTCCCCCACGTTCTTCATGTTGTGTAGACTGCAAACACACCATACCAACTCACGCCAGTTAACGAAAAATTCAGCACAAGGGATTAAGGTTGATTGCAATAAAATATCTTTCTAATATGACCCTCTTTTCCCCCCATTATCATTGCTAGCCTGAACCTACTTCTCTATGTAAAAAATTGCTAAGATTCTATCAAAAGTGACTAGGGATTTTGGGTGGCCAACTTGACACACCTTAAAGAAGCCTGATTTAGAAGGCAGGTGCCGAGCACTGTACAGCAATGCCCCTCTGCTATGTACATCGGCCAAACTGGACAGTTCTTACGCAAAAGGATAAATGGACACAAATCAGATATAAGCAATGGCAATATACAAAAGCCTGTAGGAGAACACTTCAATCTCCCTGGACACACAATAGCAGATTTAAAGGTAGCCATCCTGCAGCAAAAAAACTTCAGGACCAAACTTCAAAGAGAAACTGTAGAGCTTCAGTTCATTTGCAAATTTGACACCATCAGCTCAGGATTAAACAAAGACTATGAATGGCTAGCCAACTACAAAAGCAGTTTCTCTTCCCTTGGTATTCACACCTCAACTGCTAGAAGAGGGCCTCACCCTCCCTGATTGAACTAACCTCGTTATCTCTAGCCTGACTCTTCCCTGCACATTTATATCTGCCCCTGGACATTTCCACTGCTTGCATCCGATGAAGTGGGTATTCACCCACAAAAGCTTATGCTCCAATACCTCTGTTAATCTATAAGGTGCCACAGGACCCTTTGTCGCTTTGCCTCTCTGTGACTCAGTTCCACATCTGTAAAATGGGGATAATAGCATTGTCCTACCTCACAGGGATGTTGTGAGGATAAATACAATAAAGACAGTGAGGGGCCATATAAGTACTTGAGACAGATAGAACACACAAAATCACTTCTGAAAATCTGTCCATAACATTTATTTTAGTAAATTTGATGTTTATTACTTCCATTTTTACTCCTCTGATGAAGGGGCAAATCTTGTTTGCCCGATTATTCACTCCAGTAACCCTCCCATTGCCTGCCAATTTAAAACTAGATAGTACAGTAAAAGATCTGGCAAGACAAGATGCAGCATCCATTTGAAGCTTTATTCCATTAATTCATTTAAAACTAGACTGAACCAAGCCTCAGAAAACACACTATAGGGAATAATCCTGCATTGTTCCATGGAAATGGACTAAATGACTCAATAGATTTTTTCTATCTCTAGCTTCTAAGATTCCAAATCCTGCTGGCCACTTTGTTCGACAAATAAAATAAAATAAAATAAAAACTTTCACTTGCTACATGCTTTCAGTTTGATGACAATGCCTTTGGAATCTCCGATTTCTCTAACTTTCTCCAGTCAGCAAATTTATCAATGGGGCTGCTACCAACTCTCCTGAAAACAAGACAATTGCTCCACAGTGATCGTTGTAATAAGAGGCTCTGCTAGCAACTGAATAGCTAATCCCAAAGAGATTAGCAAAGCTTTGAAAAGCTTTTACCAACATTATACCAGGAAGCTACTTATTTCTCAGATGAGAAATCTTCCCTTAATCTCTCCAGCCTAATTGAAGACAAGACAACTTAGACTGAGACACCTTTCTAGGAGAAGAAGGCATCTTTATGGTGCAGGGGAGTTTGTTTCAAACAAGGCTACCAGTCCCAGTGGCTTCAGAGCTCATCTCTATCCTAAAGTTAGGGTGACCAGATGTCCCGATTTTATAGGGACAGTCCCGATTTTGGGGTCTTTTTCTTATATAGGCTCCTATTGCCCTCCACCCCGTCCCGATTTTTCACATTTGCTGTCTGGTCACCCTTCCTAAAGTCTTTTGCTGGTTAGGCTTTTCCTCAAGAAGTCAAGTCACTTCACCACTAAAGAGCCAAGTTGTGATATCCTTATTCACCCTGAATAGTACCTTGCTCCATGAGGGGTCACATCAGGGACCACTCAGAGGAGCTGCTTCTCACTATGAGTTTAAGGGCATTAGAACCTAGCTGTAAATCATTAATGGCTAAATTTGTAAAAGAGTTGGGTACAGAGCTTTTTTTTTTTTTTTTTTTTTTTTTTTTTTTTGAAAACTTGGCTGCTGCTTAAACGGGAGATGAAAATGGAGTCAGGGAGATCTCAGGGACCAGTGCCAATCCATGGACCGGTCGTTGAGAAACATTGGATTAGGGGACTCCATTCCATCTTAGCAGACAGTGATCTGGCCTCAGTGATTCATGCCTTCATCACCTCTCAGCTGGACGACAGCAATGCAATGTACCTGGGCATAAAGCCTGCAGGGCTTAGGAACTCCAACAGGTACAAAACACTGCAGCAGGTGCCTTCAGCAACACTGGCTACCGCAAGTACATCAGTCCTGTCCTCCGCTCTCTACACAGGCTTCGCATAAAATCAAGTTCAAGGTTTTGGTCCTTATCTTCAAGATGCTCCATGGTGTGGGGTTAGGATATCTAAAAGAGCAAGTAAAGCTCTGAGTCGAAGACTGTAGTCAACAACATCATTCCTCAGGCAGAATGGTGCTCTCTACAATAAGAATAAAACGGAGATCAACGGAGGACAGAATTTTCTTGGGGGCTGATTCAAGATTGTGGAATGAACTCATCCAGGAACCAAGGACGATCATAAACCTCACCACTTTCTGCACCAAGTCCAAGGCATTTCTTTCATTTTACCTTTTCTAAATAGCAATATGTACATATATAAGAAAAAAAATGTACCTAAACAAGACCCTTCACTGCACACACTTCTCCCCCTCCACCAGAACAGGATGAAAGAACAAACAACATGGGACTAGAATTTACTGAATAGTTAATATTTGTTTCCAGGATAAATCTGAAAAAATGTTTCAGGCCAACCTGAAATGAAAACGTTTCAAAATATTTGACTAACTGAGTTGAAATGTTTTGTTTCAATTTCCTGGTTTTTAAAACATTGACATTTTTATTTTAAAGAAAATTGAGGGATATTATGAAACAAAATGCTCCTTTGAAATGAAAAGTCTAAACATTTCATTTCAGAAATGCTGACAATAACTGTTTCGACATTTCAGAATTTTTTCCCTCCCCTCCCTGATGGAAACACTTTGCTGAAATCAATCCAAATTCACAAATTGCTTTTGTTGACCCAAATATTTATTTTTCAGCAAAAAAGGGTTTCACATGAAAAATTTTGGCCAGCTCTACAAGTGACAGATGTCAATCATGTTGCTTAATGCACTACTGGAAGGTACTCAGATACTGAGGTGATGGGTGGAATATAAGGGCTTGTCTCCACTTACCAGGGGATCAACGTGTGGCGATTGATCCAGCGGGAGTCGATTTAGCGGGTCTAGTGAAGACCCGCTAAATCGACCGCCAATTGCAACTCCCATCAACCGGAACGAGAAGCATAAGGTAAGTCAACGGAAGAGTTTCTCCCGTCGACCCAGCGCGGTGTAGACACCGCAATAAGTCGACCTAAAGTACATCGACTCCAACTACGTTATTCACGTAGCTGGAGTTGTGTCACTTAGGTTCACGTAGCCCCGTAGTGTAGACCTGCCCTTATAAGAAACGATATAGAACAGAATAGGAGGGGTGTCTCTGAGGCATAACGTTGCCTGGTGTGACTCCTGGAGTGGGGCAGTTTTGCGACTTAGCCCAAAGCGGTGAACAATGAAAATCAAGCCAGCAGGTTTTGTCGTATACGGCGCTCACAGCAGTGGTTGGTGCTATATACGAAAGAGCCAAATTTTCAGTAGCCAACTTGCCCAAGCAAATGTGCAAGCTCGTCCATTAACTGCAATGATTAATTCTGGCACTGCTTCCGTGAATCAGATTTACAGGTTTGGGCCTTAGCACAAGGATGCAAAGGATGCCAAGTTGGTCAGATCCTATACAGATGGGCAGCAATATAAAAGCTTGAGAGAGACAGAATCCAACTGGATATCTAAATATATTAACAAATAATGTCATTAATGAAGGGAAGAGATAAACGCAATATAGCTCACTATGGGCCTGATCCAAAAGCCATTGAACGTAGTGGAAAGCCTCCCATTAGCTTCAATAGGCTTTGAATTCACGTTGAAGGGCACATTGTGTTAGGGCTTATAATAGACCTTTGCCATAAGAGCTGTCTGATTGGAAGGCAGCGCCGCCAAGGACCTGATTGACTTCCAGAGGCTAAAAGAATAAAGTTCCAATTTGGAAGTGAAATCACCGCTGTGACTGTGATATAGACCAGAGCTATTTATGGATCAGATTAACACAAAGCCTTTATGAGCCATCAGCTGTATAACTGTGGTGAGTGAATCAGCAGACTGTTAGCCTAGGGGCCAACTGCTAATTGAAAATGGCAAGAGGAGAAAAACAAAACTCCATCCTTTTTTTTTAAATCTAATCGTTAAATAGACTGAGACTGTGGCAAATACTTTGCACCGTTTGGACCTGTTTGTATCCAGCCCTGGGCGGGGGTGGGGGGGAGTGCATGAGGACCGCCTCTCCTGCATCCTTGTGTAACAGCTGGGCACAACTGAAGTAGTTGCACTTCCCTGAGTGCAAGGACTGTGCAAGGATTGCACCTATATAACCACCACCAAGCGAAATATCACCAGGGATAGAACCCTGGACCTTCAGCACTGAAAGCATTGGATTTAACCACTTGAATAAAAGAGGTAATTCCATTAGGTGGTAGCTGTAGTAGGTTATTTTCTTATGTAGACCAGCCACTAGAGGGGACATGACACACTATGCTAGTGTGAGTTGTACTCTCAACAACCTAAGCCTTTCCAGAATGGGAAAAGTCATGCCATGGCCCTGCTCCTTGTGGATCAAACAGTAAGTCTAGGTGACCTAATGGGAGGATACATGCTCTGTCCTCCAACAGGAGAAAGCTTCCTATCTGAGTTGAGCGATGCATCTTTGCACCACTGCCAGTGTAGGACTGTACCCTAAAAAGAGCGCACGAATGGTCTTTAGATTTAAATGGTCTTGCTGCCATTTGTTCTGTTACTTTACAGCTTTAGTACCAAGCCACATTATAACAGTTTCTTTTTCTCCCCTGGCCAAAAATTCTGCTTTGTTACACAAGTACAACTCCATTAACAGAATGGAATTTCACCAGGGGCCTAGCGGGGTAGCCCATCAGGTGTCAGGGAGTCACAACCATCCTGCCTGTCCCATATTGTTAAATGGGAAGAGTGTTCTAGCTAGATCTAGACCAGGTAGAAGGGGGCATGTAAAAGGGGGCTGCTTGAGGGAAAAAGCTGAGAATCACAGTGTACAATACATGCCTTGTAATGATATGTTTCCTTGCAATATATTATTCAGTCACTATGTCTATGTACACTGTATGGAGTCACAAACAGAGTGCTGTTCCTTGTAAACAAAGGAGACAAAGCTGGAACTCAAGCTGTGTGGAAGCCTGTTTGTGTTTGTTGATGATATTTATTAAAAAAAACCCTATTTCCTCTAAGAGAGACTACAATCCTATATATGACATGCCTGCAGCAGACTGACCTTGTACATGATCCTGCATCTTTTACTCATGAGAGTAGTCCTTACTTTCACAAATAGACCCTTATTTATGTGAGTCAAGTCTGCAGCATCTGACTCCTGATTATACATAAAAGACTTAAGGAAAGTTTCAACAGAGCTTCACAAAAATACTTGTAAAGAAGGTACTTGAATGAAAAAGCCTAGTCAACAGAAGTAGACAGACTTGGCAAATGAACCTTGATATGAATGAATATATTTAAAGCATTACTTGGATGTTGTATTGAATAGAATTCTATTGTTTCTAGTGTTGTCTACCTCCTAAAGTTAATTTCTCCCTAAGTGATTGATAGGAAAGTCTATCTAACTAGTCACTGAACACAAAGGAGGATTTCAGATAATAAATGCATGTAGCTACTTACAATGGCACACAAATAAAATAAAACAATAATACACTAGCCTAATTACATCATCTCTCTGAGGTAGGCACTGTTATCCCTATTTTACAGACAGGTAATCTGACCTACAGAATTCGGAAGAGGACTCAGGCATCCTGACTCCTAGTCTCCCTACTCTAACCAACAGATCACACTCCCCTTCCAGAGCCAGGAGGAGCACCCACAAATCCTTACTCCAGTCACTCATGCTTTCATCACTAGACCTCCCACACCCAGGAATAGAACCCAGCCATCCTGACTTCTAGTCCCACCCCACCCCACAACCTCAACCCACAATGCTGATTAGTCTGCTGAAATTTTTAGATATATTTCCTGTGAAGATCCAGATGCCTCCACCTTATCAATTCTAACCTCTTCAGTGACACATTATGATACAGCTGTTCTCATTTGCATCCTTGCAGCCAGAGGCTGCGGTGGGTTGAGTGGGAGAGAGACAAAACCCACATTTTATTTCCAAGTCCGCCGAGACTTGCCTGCGAGAGCTCTAACCTACCACCAAAAGGGTTTCTTTCTGTGGTTCGGGCTTGTGGTGTCCCACCAGCGAGACACACCATAATGGAATTAAACAAATAGGGAGGCAGCCTGGCTGTCTGCCTCTTAAGTCAGTGGATAAGTCACTCTGTGTCAGCAGAGCTGTGGTGAGCCACATACGACTGTCTCATTTCAAACGGTATTTCCCCCAGGAGGTGGTCAGTAATATCCCTGACTGAAACCAGAGGCTTGATAGTGGGAATCCTAGCTGGCTATTTATCTTATTTAGCATTCTATGGTATTAGCTCACATAAGAAACAAGCTGGATTTCTCTCTCTGAGCCCCTGAGTCAGCAGAACTCTTAAGCACATCTTTAACATTGACTTCAATAGGACTCGTGCATGTACCTAAAGTTAAGCATATGTGTAAATGTTTTGCTGAATAGGGATGAACTTTAGAGCTTTGTTGAATTGGAACATTGCACTGGTTTTCTATGGTGTTGAACTCCATCAAATTTAATGGGGGTGATTCTTGGTTTACATCAAACCACATGCCTTTTTGACTCCTTTGTATTCCCATTCTTCACTGAACAAAACCACAGCGTGGTAAATCTCTCTCTGCAAACACAGGCTGTGTGAATGCCCCTAAACTGAAAAGAATACATATTTGGCATGTAAATCGGTCAACATTGCATATGTAGCTTATTAAAAGAGGGATTTCACTTATACTAATTAGTTTTAGAGGTTTTAAAAATAAAATACAATACAATAAAATAATAATAATAAAAAAAAACCCCTCTAAACAGAATCCCTTTCATATTCATTTTAAACCTTACAGAATCGTGTTGACTAAAGACAGACACATGGGCTGAGATATAGCGCTCAGAGAACTGGCTTCTATTTCATTGGATCCTGCTTCATTGGGCCAACTGATGCAGATGAACCCTAGGAAATTCTCAACAGGGCCCTAGCTAGAGTAAGGCCAGAACTGAGCACTCCGTTCTGAAGAGGACTCTCTGAGAGACAGCCCAGCCGCATGCTCTCAAAGTGAGATTTTAAGATATGGAGGGGTTGGGATAGGAGAAGGAGGCCAACTGTGTATCTTAACAGATAACTGGATGTTGGGTAGCCCCTGAGAGATTCTGCTGGGAAGAGGCATCTGTTTACATATAGGATCTGTGCGCCTCGCAAGCATTATTGATTTTATCCCCACAGCCTCCCCAGGAGGTAGGAAAGCGCTATTCACCCCACATTACGGGGAGTGAACTAAGGCACAGAGAGATCAACTGTGGGTGTGAGCACTTAAGAACCTAGCCCTACATGACTTGACCCAGGTCATACAGAGTTTGTTGCCAAGTTGGGAACTGACCCCAGATTTCCCATGTCCCGGAACGGTGCCGTTACACAGGGCCATCCTTCCTTCTGATTTCTGGTTGAGAAAGGCTACTCCAGGGAGGTGCTGAATCAGTACCTTTCCCAGCCAGTGCAGCCCAGATCTGGGGGATCCTGTTGGAGGCTAAATTATAGCCTCTTCCCACCGTGCCAAACGCCTCCTTGGCAGAGCTTCTGCAAAAACTTTTGGCTAAGGCTGCCATAAATCCCAGAGCGAACGTGGGACGCAATATTGAAGTCCTTCCCTACGTCACTCCTGAACTACGAGACCATCCCTAACATACAAATATTTGTGGCATCTCACTCTTATGTTTCATCTCCAATGGGACACATTTGCCTGTGTCACCCCCTGCGCCACCCTCACCCCCTGCTGCCTACTGAGATCCAAAAACCAACGCAGCAAGAAGCAATCTGCCTGTTCAAGCTGCTGCTGCAGGCACAGCTAGGACCCACTAGGTGGGGCAGAGAAATGAATCCCACTCGTGGTGCCATACCTGAAAGAAAAGCAGCGGCAGATTTTTTTGTTGCTCTTCACATTGCAACTAGTGGGTATGGGGGGGGGAAAAAAATCTTCCCATTCCATATTTTTGATCCTGGGGGAGATCTGAGCTTCTTTAAATTACACTTAAAAATGAAAAAAAAAGTTGATGATCTGTGAGAAAATGATAACATCTTGGTATTGTCTTAAACCCCAGTGTAGTATGCTCTGTGCTGCAGAGAAAACAGAGGAAGACTGTCCCTGACTGTTGGGGTTTCCTTTCTAAGGTAAAGTCTACAGGGCTTGTGCTCAGAAGCCATTTAGGCTCTTTTGAAAACCCATTTGAAATGGAAAGACTAAACAGATCTGTGGCTGGATTTTCAAAAGCGCTCAGCCCCCATCAAAGCCCCTAAATGAGCGCTTGTCTATATGCAGAGTTGCTCTGGTTTAACAAGAGAGTGATGTGCATTAGGGTAAATCCAGAGTTGCACCATGAAATTCAGTGCCATCATTTACACCGTGTTGGAATAAATCCCCGAGAGCCTGTCCCATGTCCCTAGCCTTGGCCTCATCCCAATCTCCTTTTTTTCTGGCAAACTCGTGCTGAATTCAATAGAGCTCTGCCCGACTAAGGAGTTCAGGTTCAGACTTATGCTTGTTGACGGTTGATAATTTAATATCCTGCACTCAAAATTCTAGGCAGGTGGGCCCAACATAGTGCACAGTTCAATTATATTTAGCAATTTCGATACATGCACACACTTTGCACTTATTTGGCACCTCCCATCTGAGGATCTTAAAGCACATTGCAAACTTTACTTGCATCCCTCCATACCTCTCTGAGGCATTGCAATGCATCTCTTGCCAGCTATGGCTTGACGCTTATCACTATGCTGCAAACTATGGCCACCTGGAACTTAACAGCAGGGATAGAACTTGGACCCTACTTAAAAAGCTCAGACCCTACCACCTGAGCTAAAGGAGAATCTCTAGCAGCAGTATGAGGCATATGATATACAACTGATTCCATCCAATAGGTGGCAGTGATGCACATACACACAAGCCACTCATTATCATAACCTCTCTTCACTCACCTGCAAAATGGATAAGTGATTTTCTTCAGCAAGTCAGTGACAGAGCTGGGAATACGACTCCTGGCTACCCGCCTCTTCCTCTAACTTCTAGACCACTCTGTGCTGCCTTGGTTTTTACTGCTTAATTATTTGTGCACTCGAAGGCTTTTTTTCCATTCAATCCTGCACTACTTTTGTTTGTCAGGCCAGACTGTTAAATGCCGAATAAGGAAAAGTCCCATAGCATAGAGCAAAAGCACTAGATGTACTCTGAAAATAGACCATGTCAAGGGAAATGGGTTTTTTGTTACCAAGTGTCCCTAATCAAACTCTTTGTGACTTAATCACGCTTTTGGCAGCGGCGTAAGAAACGAGCAATGAATCGGGTTATTGTAGTTCCTGGATTTTACTCTACTATTGTAGTACACGACCCCAATGAACATGCGGATTCTACTTCTTCGGCAGGGTTTATTTCTTCCCCCACCCCAGCCAAATCATTCTTCAGAAAGGGCAGTTTCGCTGCTGCCACACAGTTTACATTCCTAATGTTTTAAAAACTCATCTTCAGCACAGATTTAACATCTCTGGAATAGGGGACAAAGCAGGAAGCAAAGAACCCCCCCCGCCAAAAGAGCAATAGAGACAGATATACATTGAGAGCAGGAAGGTGGGGGAGGAGGAGAGAAATAACACAGAAGTTGCTTTACAAACACAGGACTTCTACTTTGTTAACACATTTAAATAACGTTAATTGCAGCGCACTGCAGTATAAAGAGGCATTTGTAATTGATTAATCTGTGTTTGCCATTTTCTAATTATAGCAAAAAGGAACCCTAATTATTCCATTCTGTACCAGGCAGCTGAACAATCATTAGAGTTTAAGCAATTTCCCTCCATCAGCCCCCAAATTCCCCTATTCTCCCACGTTAATATAAAATCCTCACAGCCTAGAGCTTCTTACAACATCTTGCCTCTGCTCATGAGGCACTGCGCCCATGTGTACATTTCATAGCATCCCACCAGGAGACAGTGCCGGCGAGTGGATTGCAAATTTCAATTCAAGCATCTTCACACATATGGAGCTTTCAGAACTTTGCAAACGATGAATTCAAAGCACTTATTTCCTGCAGTGACAGGGGCCTCGGAAGAATGATTGAACAGAGATGCCAGGTCTGGCGCCCGTTCCAGGCCCAGTGCAGTGGCAGTGTATGTGGGCCATACAGGAGCCAAAGTAAGTACTCTGCAAGCCCTGGAATAGGGAAGTGACTAGAGTAAGTGTTATATGAGGAACCATTCTGGATCTTTCAACAGCCAGGAATCCAGAAGGTGGAAAGCCACATCTGCCCTCTCCCTGCACCCAACTTGAGCTATATCTTTCAGGAAGCACATCACAGCATCCAGCCCATAGATTAGTTACTCAAAGTGGGGTACTTTTGATTCTACAGTGCACGTTTGGCCAGACCATCCAAAGACCTCAGCACATTGGGTGTTGAGCTGTTCTGAAAATCTGGCCGCTGGTGTCACCATGGGCGCTGCTGGGTGCTAAGCACTTTGGATAACCAGGCCTGAGCTCTTCTGAAAATCTGACTCCAATTGTCAGCGCTGAGCACGTGAAATTTGCTCTGGCCTCCTTTGAAAATCAGGAGCTATAATATGAGGCGCAAAGCCCAGGCTACGGCAGGAGAAGAGGAAGCATGAAATACAGAATAAGACCATTCAGAAACTTACACAACTGATATCATTGTTCCTGTCTCTTCTCAAATTGTCTTCCCTTTAACCTTCTGTGTCTGGCAGGCTTTATATCATTTCATAAGGGGTTTGTGCGTTGTTTTTCGGTGTGGCTTAAGTGACTCAGGATGAAACACTTTCTCTTTAATTCGGAAGACACGCTGATGACTCAGGTCCTGCTGATGATAAAAAGTCCTAGGGCCTGGCTTTAAACACTGGGCAGGCTGCAATAGCCTAATTCGTTCCAATTATCTGCATAGCACATGTAAATTACAGCATTCTGGATATTTGGTAGGCAATAAAGAAGCAGCTCCACTTATCATTTAAGGAGATCATTCTTGCAAGTAGCACTACCCTGAATTTATGCCAATGTCCCTAAGCTCAGAATTTGGATCTCTGTTTTCCATGCTGGATCAGGTAGGAAGAAACAGCTAGGCCAAGAGGGAGACAGCTCTGATAACACAAATAGTTTAGATGATAGCCAAGACAGCACAACAGAATCGGAATAGGGTGACCAGACAGCAAGTGTGAAAAATTGGGACGTGGGTGGAGGGATAATAGGAGCCTATATAAGAAAAAGATCCAAAAATCAGGACTGTCCCTATAAAATCAGGACATATTTTTAAAATGGAGATATGCCTATCTCATAGAACTGGAAAGACCTGAACGGTCATCGAGTCCAGTCCCCTGCCTTCACTAGCAGGACCAAGTACTGTCCCCTGACAGATTATTTTTTTCCCCCCAGATCCCTAAATAGCCCCCTCAAGGATTGAACTCCCAAACCACTGAGCTATCCCTCCCCCCTATGACATATGGTCACCCTAAATCGGAGACTCTGATCCTGCTCAGTGTCCATGCTTGGAAACAACCCCATCATAATAAAGTCACTAAGTTCTTTGTGCAGAGGCGTTGCAGGATTGGGTCCCAGTTCTTGCATTTTGCTGTCATTTTTTTAAGATTGAACAGAAAGTTTTTAAATCACACAATGCATGATTAGCACATGGAACTCATTGCCATATGATATCACAGAGGCCAAGACCTTAACAGGATTCAGAAAGGGATTAGACATTAATAAAAATAAGAATATTTATAGTTAGAATAATACATTCTAAAAAGTTAATCAAGGGTTTAGGAAGGGATATAAGCCCTCATGCTTCAGGGCTTAAGAAAACCTCTAATGATCAGGGGTTGGAAGGAAGTTCTTTCTATGGGACAGATATCCCATAGCTGCCCACTGCAATGATAGTGACCATTCCATGTTCTCTGTTCTCACTCTGGTTCTCCCTTTCTCTCTCTCTCTCTCTCAGTGCAATAGGGCTGGTTAAAGATTTTACATCTACATTTTTTTTCCCTGATGGAAATTTGGATTATTGATTTAACAAAAAGATTCAAATTTTTAATTGGGAAATGAAGCATCCATAATTGATTATTTTTTGGGGGGAGGGGAGGTGATTTTCAACTCATAATTTGATGAAAAAAATCAAAAATGTTCACTGAAAATTTAGACGAAAATGAGTTTCCCACCCAACCCCGTTGTCATCAAGATTGGGGGGGGGGGGGGATTTCAATCAGCTCTACAATGCAGATTTTTTTTAAAAAAAAGTACACTTTCCTTGGCCAGAAATACATCATCCAGTTCCTGAACTGTGGAAGCATCCTCTAAACTGCTCTGCACTGAAAAGAGAGACTGTTTTGGTGGCATTCAGGCAGGTCTCTGAAACAAGGAAACCGGGTGGAGTTTCTATTGAATCCAGTCCTCATGGCAGCAGCCAGTTCCCAGGAATGTTGTTCTGGCCCAAAGTTTCCAAAAGTACAAGGAAACATTTGGCAATTAAAAATAATAATAATCTACAAGCTGAGTACATTAAAGAGCTTTACAAATGTATCTGATTGAGGCCAGGTCTACACTATAAACTTACATTGGGGTAATGACGTCACTCAGGGGCATGAAAAATCCACACCCGAAAGCCATGCAGTTATACCCACCTAACCCCCCGGTGTAGATAGCGTGATGTTGACGGGAGGGCTTCTCCTGTTGACATAGCTACTGCCTCTTGTGGAGGTGGATTTATAATGCTGACAGGAGAAGCTCTCCCATCAGCGTAGTAGCATCGTCACTGCAGTGCTACAGTGGCGCCAGCTGTTTCAACGTAGACCTGCCCTAAACCCCCGAACTTATGTCAGTTAGAATCATCACCTGCTTCCTTGGAGCTAGGCTGATTTACATCAACTCAGGAACTGGCCCATTATCAACGTCCATTGAACAGATGTGGCGGCTGAGACGCAGGGAGGGGAAGTGACTTGCCCAGTATCAGGCAGCGAGTGGGTGTCATGGCAAGGAATGGATTCATTTCCTGCTCCAACGAAAATGATCAGGGGGCTGGGGCACATGACTTACAAGGAGAGGCTGAGGGAACTGGACTTGTTTAGCCTGCAGAAGAGAAGAGTGAGGAGGGATTTGATAGCAGCCTTCAACTATCTGAAGAGGGGTTCCAAAGAGGATGGAGCTTGGCTATTCTCGGTGGTAGATGACAGAACAAGAAGCAATAGTCTCAAGTTGCAGTGAGGGGAGGTCTAGGTTGAATATTAGGAAACACTATTTCACTAGGAGGGTGGTGAAGCACTGGCATGGGTTACCTAGGGAGGTGGTGGAATCTCCATTCTTAGAGGTTTTTAAGGTTGACAAAGGCCTGGCTGGGATGATTTAGCTGGGGTTGGTTCTGCTTTGAGCAGGGGATTGGACTAGATGACCTCCTGAGGTCAATCCAACCTTAATCTTCTATGATTCTAGGATTCCACAGGGTATTATTATCCAAGGAAGTGAAGGAGGCCTTCATTAAAGGCCTTCATTAAAGCTAAAGGGTGATGAGGCCACGCCACGCATCGCAGAATCAGACCTACTGTGAAACGTAGTTAATGCCGGTAAAGTGCTTTGAGATCTTTAGAGGAAAGGCAGCATGCAAAAATCCCATAAAAATCATCCTCTCCATTTTTTCTTCCCACTGGAAAAGGGCCAAGATTAGTAGAATGTGAGTGATATGAGAGAGGAAGAAAGAAAAGGTCATTTGAGGGTCTAATCAGACTTGTATGGCAGTGCTCACTCCTGTTCATCACGTCCCACTTGCTTTGCTCCTTAATTCTCACCAATTCTGAAGCACGGTACTACCAGGTCCTGGCTGGCGACTGGTAGGCAGCCCCACAATACAAATAAATGCATAACAACAATAATTAATAATTACAGGCAGGGTTACTATTATAGTTACTAATTGTAAAGCACCAGCAATCTTCCCCCTACCTATGAGTTCTCCCCACTACAAATGCCAAAAACTCTGCTCTCAGTTGGACCAGCCCAGCCCACATTAGCTTCAATGGGGTCACAACTGTGGAACACAGCAGACATTGGCTCTGCTTGCCCAAGCATTTGGAGCCCACGTGCGCCGCATAATTACTGACTGTCCAGAATGTTTCTATGCCATCTCGATCTGGTGTGCATTGACTACTTCCTCCTTGCGAGCGTGCTTAAGTAATAAAAAAAAGTTGTAGTTTCTCAATCTTCCATGGAGCGTTTATTTATAAACTAAAAACAACAGACGTAATGTGATTACTTACGCTATTGCACAAAGACAATGGAAAATTTCTTAGGCAGAGTGATACTGTGAGGGGATTTTGAAATTAGCCTCATCATCTTTTATTCATTTTACCCTGAAAATAACAATTTGTTCCAATGAGGCATAATCCTTCCGATTTTCCATAGACCTTCCTCCTATTCTACTGGAGTCCTTCTCTGTAAATATTGATTTCTAATCAATTAGAAGTTTGCTTTGGATGTCCCAGCCTTGAATTAGAAACAGGGGTTGACTGTAACTTAGGAAAACAATGTTGCTTTCATAACAGGTTGTTAATTACAGAGTTCCATGAATATTGTAAGAACATACACTTTCCATTTAACTGGCTGTTATGCAGGACACTAGTACTCATAACCAAAGGAGCTTGCTTTTGATCAGCACAGGGACATACATGGTAAAATCTGCAGTCTCAGACTGGGGAAGGTTGGGACATCATGAGTCCCTGTTGCTTAATTAAGGAGAGGAAGGATGGGTCTTGAGGTGAAGGCAACAGACTGGGACTCAGGAGATGAGGGCTCAATTTGCCACCCTGCCACTGACTCACTCTGTAACCTAAGGCAAATCACTTAGGGCCAGAGTTTTAAAAAGGTGTTTAGGCACCTCATGGGATTTCAGTGGGAGTTAAGCACCTGAGTGCTTTTGAAAATCTCACGAGGCAACTATCTGCATCTTTAGTCACCTAAATACCATTTAGAAATCTGGTCCTCAGGGTGATGATCCTGCAACATTATTTTATTTCCATTTGTTGTTGTTATACATTATTTGTATTACCAATGTGCCTAGAAGTCCCAACTGATATCGCGGCCCCATTGTGCTTGGTGCTGTGGAGACACATGGATGTTCCCTACCAACGTGAGTTTAACATCTAAATAGACAAGGCTGATGAAGAGGGTACTATCACCCCTTTTTTATAGATGGTGAAGTGTGAGAGAGAGAGGCTAAGGCCCCAATCCTGCAAATACGTATGGATATAATTAACTTTATGGGGCTATGCACATGGTTAAAATTATGCACATGCATAAATGTTTGAAGGATCAGGGCTTTAATCTCTCTGTCTCTCAATTGCTATCTGTAAAATTAAAGTCATAATTCTTCTTTTGTCTGTCCTGTCTATTTAGATTGTCACAGTTCTTCATTGCAGGTGTGTACTTACGTACTTCCTAGGTGTCTGTACAGTACCTAGCACAATATGACCCCCAAATCAGTTGGGGTTTACCTAGGTGCCACTGCAATATAAAGAACGAACATCATCAGTTTGATAATCCAGAATAATCCACTAAAAAGGCAAAATAAACACAGGCTTAAAAACATACATACGGTAAATCAAATTCTGCCTCAGCTATACTCATTCAGCCCCACTGACATCAATAGGGTTTGCACAGATGTGAGCGCGCATATTTTGACCCTTTGAGCTAAATTCATCTATACTGCTACACTAGTGGAGTCACACTTGGGATTAAACTGTGCCCATTACATTTGTACTATGACACTGATGCCATCAACATTTCTTTTCAAGGAGGCCAGATTCCAGCAATGCTAACTTACAACAAGTTAAAGAAAGCTTCTGGCTATGCAGCATTCTTCCTGGAAGTAATATTTAGCAGTTAAACTATGGTTATCAGTTGGTATCAGTGACTGATTGCATTACTCCTACTTAAATTCCTCCAAAGTTTCAACTGGATTTAGTACCCTTTCCCACTTGCCCTCTGGAACCACTGTGCAGTGTTGTTGCATTCTGTTAAAGAGCTACTCTACTGTGCTCCTCCCCAGAGGTGGCTGCCCTTCAGACTTGATGAGGTCATGTTCATATAAAGGACCACCACATCATGAGGCCCTTGCTGCAGGTGCTCACATGCACTCCCTCTGAGTCTCCATGTGCACCAACAGAAATAGGGATGGGAAGGGTGGCTGAGTGGGATTTCCATTTCAGTGGGATGCTCCTGTTGACCCAGCAGAAGCCCCTTCATGGTGGCGCCTTGAGCTTCTTGCCCTCTACAGCTGGAGGATGCTGGCCAAGGAAAAGAGGGGGAGGGAAGGGCCCGTTGTTGGGCTCGCTCCCATAACTCACAGGGTAAAGCGGAGAATGTTTTAATATAGCTGGAGGCAGAGGCCTCAGGGGCAGCTGCAGTGAGGACTGAGCTACCTGAAGTATAGCTGCATAATCACATCATTCTAGGGGGCAGCAGGGCGGAGTAGCAGAGCAAGGAAAGGAGTGTTGAGGTGGATCCTCAGAGGACAGAGAAAGGGCAGCAGGTTTTGCCCTTGATTAATGCGAGTTGCTGCTAATGGGCTGAGGAGCTTAGGGTTGGAAAGCTGTCTTCCTGTGACGGTAGGCCTGAGAACAGAAATGAGAGTGTGGCGCTCAGGCTTCTTATTTTGCCGCATCATTGAACCTTCAAATAAATAATATTAGATGCAACTGATTACCGGACTTCTTTGCCTTGCTGGTACCATGGCCCAAATCTCTGGGAAGGACTGTGGAGGCTCCTTTATTGTCCCAGCCCATCATTACAACCTACTTTTTTCCTAGCATGAATATCATCACTTGTGATGCCTGCTTGATTATATGTATTATATCCCCTCCCACACTCTTATTTTGACAAATCTAGCTGTTTGAAGTCTAGCCAGGCCATTGACAAGACATGTATGGTTACTTAATGTCAGATAACAGGCTTCCTTGAAATGAAAATGGAGTGTTATTGATTCACATACGCGTCCAGTACATGGATGGAAACAAAGCCCCCTGTAAATGATATGCTGCCATGTGCTTACAATTAGAACCATGCTGGGCAACAATCACAAAACTATAAATAGTCACACAACTTACATCCAGTATTTATGAGCAAGCCAAAGGTAAGTAGACACAAATACAAGCAGATATTGTTAATTATGGGGTAAAATGTCACTGATCTGCTTAGGAGCCAACACCCTATGAAGATGAATAGTGGTAATTTAAAACTAGGGTGAATCACATCAGTGTACTAGGGGGTAGCACTGTCAAGTGGTCAGGGCACTAGACTGGGAACTAGGAATCCTGGGTTCTATCCCTAGCTGTGCTGCGTGAAATTTGGCAAATTACTTCAGCTCTGTGTGCCTGTTCCCCCTCCCATCCTTTGTCTGTCTTGTCCATTTAGACTGCAAACTCATGGGGGCGGGGACTCTCTCACTGTTTTGTACACTGGAGCTCTGATCTCAGCCAGACCCTTTGGCAGCTCCTATAATACAAATAATAAAACGAGAGTCACTTTCCATAGTGGTGCAGTACATCTGCAGAAAGGGTTTGCACTGGGGTGGCTACACTGGTGCAAAACACCAAACAAACAGTGTAAACAGTCACTTAGGCAGATCAGCGTCTTTCCCCATAACATTAAAAAAGGAAGAGTTGAAAGGCACAGAGGTGTGTCAGTAGCAGGCAAAAGGAACACCTGAAAACATTACCATGTAGAGGTTTGTCGGTTATTCATACACTCCAAGCGGTTAATCTGGAGAGCACACCATCTCCTTGAGAACATAATAATAGCCAAAGGACTTGCCAGCTGGAAAGAGGAGAAAGCCCGCATCAATCAACTACAAAATGGCCACATTAGGAACGCTGCTGGTTCTCTCTCCCAGATTTAAAGGGCCAGATGCCAGAAACCTGAATGCTGGGAAAAAGCATCTGCACAAGGGTGAGCCCCTAGTGGAAAGTATATTGGTGAGAAGGCAGCTGTAAAGCTGGTGGGCCTGATTCTTCATCAACCTGGGCTTTGTGCAATCATTTATACCAATGCAAAGTGAATGTAAATTGCTACCATTCTGATATGATAGTGTCTCAGACCTACTTGACACTGGTGTTAATGACTATACAAGGTGCAAGATAATGGAGGACCAGGTTTAGCAACTCCTGTAAATGTTAGTGGAAAGAACAAAACTCCTGATTCACTGATGACAGGGGCAATGGGTGTAAGAGACCCTGAGATATCCCTCCCTGAAGCTTGTTTCAGTATTTGGGGTAAAAATGTCTCTGTGTTGTGGTCTGTTATGGTGCTATGCAGACTCAGTACAATCTGAGTTTTCTATTGACATCATCCCTGTCTTGGCTCAAAATAAAACAAAGTGGTTGAGATTTTCAAAGTCATGCAAAGGATTTAGATGCTTGCCATCCATTAGAATGGCTGAGAATTTCAAAGCAGTCTAGGGGAGCTAGACATACCTCCCCATGTCTTCCCAATAGAAGATGTGTCTAAACCCTCAAGACAGCTTTGAAAAATCTCAGCCCACATTTTCACAGTATATACCAGTCAGACAAGTATTTGGTTGGACTGAAACCGTGTTCTCCACATTCATCTCAGTGGAATCATCCCTGTTCTGTTTTTGGGTTTGTTAATCAATTGGCACTTATCTAGTAGTCACTATTCTGTTTCTCAGACCATCCTCTGATCCACGACTTTGGACAGTTAGCCAGAGGTGTTGCAATCACGGCAGAATGAGAATTCTTAATGAGGATGAAAAGCTTAAGAAAACAAATCTCCCACCTCGGCACCATCAGCCAGTTCTCCAACTTTATGATTTGTCTTATGGTAACACCTAGAGTTTTCAAATGAGATCATTGTACAGCCACAGCATGAGAGACAGTCTCTGCCTGGAGGAGTTTATAATCTGAATAGACAAGACGGACAAAAGGTGGGAGAGAAGTCGCCGCCGAAGTCGCTTGCCCCACAAATCAAGTCAGGCTTGGAAGTGCTGGAATTTGTGATGGGGAATTCAGCCCTGTGCGTCAATTAGTTTGTGGTAGGTATTCTATTGATGCCAGTGGAGATCTGCTTGCGGTGGATGCAGAGACAAGATCGGAGCCTGGTTTTAACAGACCGGAGTGGCTCGTTTACGTTTTGGAGCAGTTGCCAAGCTTTTCCCCTGCTTCCCCACAGGCTTCCTGTGCGCCCGTGGGCCCAGATCCTCATTCCATTGATTCCAATGGAAGTTAGGAGCCTAAATATCTTTGAAAATCTGGCCTCTGTGCCTCAGTTCTCCAGCTGTAAAATGGGGCCAATAATCCTTCCCTACCTCACAGGGGCGTTGTGAAGATAAATACAAAGATTGTAAAGCACTGAGAGATCTACTGATGAAAAGCACTATATTAGACCTAGGTTTGTTTATTACTGCTATTATTTTTTATTATTTTTTGGGGGTGGTATCTATCCACAGCAACCTTCTGAAGTTCTTCCATTATTAACATCTGCCAATTCATCCCTTATCTACCATCATTTAGTCTAAGAGAGATTTTTTATTTTTAACCTTCCTTTATTTGTGCGTACATTAGAGCCTGATCCTGTCAGGTGCTGAACATTCACAATCCCTGTAGATTTCAGGGGGAGCTGTGGATACTCAGCAGGATCGGGCCCCTCCTCAATTTGTAGCCATTGAAACATCACCAGAATGTCATTCTATGCAAAGGGTACAAAGCAGAGGAATCTACCAAGTATTCGGTGCCTCACTATAGTCCAAGTCACTATCACATTATCTGTTTTGTTTTAAGAACAGAGCACTTGGAGCGAAGAAAGATGAGGAAGTTCATCCAAAATCCCTTGGTCTGAATCCCCTTTGGGCATAATAAATATGTGTCTGGCTTTCTATTCATTTATAAACTGTGAGCAGCAAAAGCTTCAAGTCCACTAACCCTCCACAATGCTGGGCTCCAAATTGCACAGATAGTAACGGTGGCTTTTTGAAAAACAAATACAAGGGGGTCAGGTGGGAGTGTGTTTGAGACGCCTGCACAGTGATTTAGGTATTTAGGGCCTCTTACTATTGCCTTAATTGGGCTTTGGATGGAAAAATAAGAAAGAGGGAACTGAGAAGCTGGCTCCAAAGGGGAGGTCTACACTGCAGCTGGGCTTGTGTCTCGGTCAGCTGGACAGACTCATGCTAGTTCTGCTTGAGCCAACATGCTAAAAATAGCAGCGTGGATGTTGCGGCTCAGGCCCAGGGGAACTGGAGGTGAGGAGGACAGAGTGAGGGGACTTGGACTCAGGCATCTAGCCTTAGCTGCCACCCGTGTTGCATCATCTACATTGCTATTTTCAGCATGCTAGCTCGAACCCTGCTGCAGTGCAGACATGCCCAGAGAGTTCAGATTCATAGGCACAGGGGCACCGATCCTAGAAGTTGCTCCACCAGGCCATGCTGGGGCAGAACCCCCTTAATTTCAGGGAGGCTCGGAGTTTGGGCAGGAGTCCACCGCACAGAGCTTGTTACAGGATCAGGGTTGAAAGCGTTGAGCCAGTGGTAGGATAGACATGAACAAACAACAAGATCTTAGACTGATTAGAATGATAACGTGGTGGTTGCAGTTGAAGTTTCAGAGTTGCTCGAAACAGGCTTGTTTCTAGCCACATGGGTTTAGTGCAAACTTCCTTTGGCTTCATTTCATGTAACCCCCCTTGGGGTTTCTCTGGAGTTCAGAGTTCAGTGCTGGTTTGGCCTTTGAAGTGATGGCAGGGGAATGGGCGCAGACAACCACTGAGATTAACTGTATTGTCACCACCTAAGGTGTTTTCTCCAGCTCAGAAATTGGACAGCGTGGGAGAAGCTGGGTCTGCTGCTATCTCAGTTACTGTCAGTCCAGTCCTAAATTCACTAAGGATGGAAGTCACTAATGTGTGGGGTCAGCGCAAGGTCAATGAGCCACAGAAATCCCCCTCACAATAGGGCATAAGTGGACTATATGGCCTTGTGCTAGCCCTCATCCGAGAGACAATTTCACTCATGCAAAGAAGAGCATCACAGATAGCTGCAGTCACCTGCCCAAGGTCGTACAGGAGATCCGTGGCAAAGCCAGAATTAGAACCCAGACCTCCTACCCCTAGTGCAATGTCCAGTTGGCTTCCAACAAGTCTGCTCACATGAGTAACTGGAGGGAGTAAGGGGTTCACAAACTGGCCCCAAACGTGGGCACCGTTAAGCTTGACAAGATCACAGCCCAAAGTGGAATGGCTGCAGCTGATAGCTCTGCAAATGGAATCTACCCCCCAGGGGGGGGGGAGGGAGGATAGCTCAGTGGTTTGAGCATTGGCCTGCTAAACCCAGGGTTGTGAGTTCAATCCTTGAGGGGGCCATTTAGGGATCTGGGGCAAAAATTGGGGATTGGTCCTGCTTTGAGCAGGGGGTTGGACTAGATGACCTCCTAAGGTCCCTTCCAACCCTGAGATTCTATGATTCTATGATACCGACAAGGCGGAGCTGCTGGTTCTTCCTAGCACTTGCAAAGACATTAGCAGCATGGCTACTGCTGACCACGCAGTAGTGGTCAGTTTCTTGGGAGAGTCTTAAATTGGAATCAAGAGTTTTCTCATGGTTTTACAAAGAACCATCTGTAGCCACAGCGGGTCCCTATGTCAGAATGAGGTTTTCTCCCCCCACCCCCAACATGTTGAAAGAAAAGAGTGAAAAGGCTGCACATCTATCTTATTTTTCAGTCCCCACACAAGACTTGTCTTTACTTTCCCCTTATTTCTTTAATGCAAAATGAGAGGGGAGGGGAAAAAAAAGTTCCCCATGGATAATTTAGTTCAGCTGAATTACAATGCATTTACGTCTGTTTCGAGGCTCTCTCCCACGCATCAACCGCGCTGCCTGGAGCTTCCAGCACAATATCTGCACTGCCCTAGCTCTGTGTCAGCTTTGATAAGAACCCTTGTGTAATCAGTGCAACAGCAGTTATCCGGCTACAATACTGTATGATTTCCTCTTGTGGCTTCTTCATTCCTGTTTATAATTAAAGTAGGACTCCTTGCCATGCCAAAAGCTATATAAAAATAAGTTAATAAGTAATAAAAGCATGGCGCATATCCAAGAGCTGACTGCGGCTGCTGTTCTTAGTCTCGTAACACAGCTAATATACGGCGGTGGTGAAGAACGTTAAGGCTTGGATACTAGATTAGTCTGTTTAAGTTTAGCAGCTACAGAAGGATGCAAGCTGCACAAGATGAAAGAAAGAGGCCGATTTGAGCTAGGAATATAGACTATTTAGCCTGAAAAGCGTTGGATAATCTGCTAGATTTCCTTCACGATGCGGTATTAGCTCAGCTACTTTCAGACTGTCCCAAAGTCTCAACTGCGAAAACTCTGAAATGTTGCAGGGGGTTAGAAGCTCAAGCACAGAGCTGAATTTGGCATAATTATTAATGGTACAGTGTTGCCATGGGGCCCCAGCTGAGATCACAGCCCCACTGGGTTAGGAACTTTACACACAGTGTCCCCACAAGCTTGCGGTTTAAATAGGCAAGGCAGACAATGGCTGGGAGGGGAAACAGGAGCAAGTGGTCTTCCCAGTGTTACAGAACAGGTCACTGGCAGAGCTGAGAGTCTTCCCAATTTCCAGGCCAGTGCTCTATCCATTAGACCACACTACCTCTCAGATTTAAAATGGGCCAAACCAAAATACCACATTTAAAATTTGGGGATGTTCAAAATCCAGCTCCTGATCCATATTTCTTTTCTAAGGATCTGATCTTACTCCTTTTGCATGCTTTAGATTTCTGTACCTACCTGTATGTGCACGTTTGTAGGGCATAGCTAATCACCTTTGCATTATTGTTATTTATTCCTTTCATTTAGGTAACACCTCGAAGTCTCACGTGAGAGCCAGGCGCTGTTGTGCTCAGACCCATAGTCCCTGCCCCAAAGAGCTTACAGTTTAATAGACAAGAAAGCCAACGGAAGCAGTCCCATTTTACCGATGGGGATCTAAGGCACACCGAGATTAAGGCTACGTCTATACTGGTTCTGGGGAAGGGGGCACGAACTGCACAGTGCACCAAGTGTTGTGCGGTAACTCCCCTGTGCGGATGCTGTCGGTGCTATTTGAAGAGAACTACGTTAATGTGAACTAGGTACCATTTAGTTCGCGCCTGCGGCATCCACATGCAGGAGTGACAGTGCAGCACTTCGGCGCGTGCAGCAATTCACGCGCTTGTAGGCCAAACTGCAGGGCTGCCTAGACAAGCCCTGAGTGACTAGCTTAAGGTCACATGGGAAGTCTATGGCAGAACGTGAACTGATCCCAGATTATCTAAATCTTAGCCCAGTGCCATAAACACTATGCCATTTGGCTATGTTCGGCTCTCTCCGGGTGTTAAGCAAGCCAGCGCGGGAACAGAAATAGTAACAAATAACTCAGGTATTTAACCAAAGCACGATTTTTGAAGTTTTTGTATAAAATATCTTAATTATCGATCCCAATGGTTACTTACTCATCTCGATTGTTTGAGTCACTGATTTCAATAGGATGAATTCAGCTCAAGGAATCGCATGGATTTCTAGCCAAAGAATCCGAACCTTTAAGAGTCTCTTAAAAAAAGTATTTCTGTCTGTCACGCCGACTCTCTGCTTGCCTGCCAAATCAAACTCAGCCAGGAACATGTATAGGGGGGTGTCTCTTCTTTGATGTCTTTAGCATGAAACAATCTTTCCCTTTCTTACACCTGAGAAAACTTTCTTTAGGGAAACTTTTTTTTTTTTTTTTAAATTACTTGGCTACAGACAATTGCCTGTGTTCACAGATTCCTATCTATCTAGCTATGTATTCTTTTGGCATAATACAGATACTATAGCATTACTTAGTACCTTCCATCTGAGGATCTCAAAATGCTTAACAATAATGAATTAATCCTCACAATTCCTGTATGAGGTGGGGAAGGTATTGTACTCTACTGGCTACTTTGTACATGCTCCACAGATGGAATCAGAAGTGCTGTGCCGTGTGTCATAGGCACTATATGGTCTACAGGGACTCTCCCAAATTTGGTCACAGGTTCCCCTGAACCAACAGGTGCCTAGTTCACGCGAAGCCTCAGATAACTTTCCTTTTTCTGAAGCACTTGGAGGAGAGGAAGGTGATCAGGAACAGTCAACATGGATTCACCAAGGGGAAGTCATGCCTGACCAACCTGATTGCCTTCTATGATGAGATAACTGGCTCTGTGGATGTGGGGAAAGCAGTGGATGCAATATATCTTGACTTTAGCAAAGCTTTTGATATGGTCTCCCACAGTATTCTTGCCAGCAAGTTAAAAAAGTATGTATTGGATGAATGGACTACAAGGTGGATAGAAAGCTGGCTAGATCGTCGGGCTCAATGGGTAGTGATCAATGGCTCGATGTTTAATTGGCAGCCAGTATCAAGCGGTGTGCCCCAGGGGTCTGTCCTGGGGCCGGATTTGTTCAACATCTTCATTCATGATCTGGACTGAGGGGATGGATTTCACCCTCAATTGACTTCAATGGGCTTTGCGTCAGGTCACAAGAGAGAGGAGAATCAGCTCCAGTGGTTTTTTAAAATGAATTTGGAGACAAAGTTCACAGGTTGATCAACGCTCTAATTTCTGACTGGAGAAAAAAAGCACTGAAGGTGTGTACACTTCATGGGATCAGTCCTTACCCCCTAGCACAGTGCTTGGCCTGGGTTGCTCATTTCGGTCACTGGGCGATTGTACAGGGAATCTGCGAGCACAAGCTGTTTTTAATTTCTACGTGTCAAATGAGACTTGATACTGCAGCTTATCCAGCTCGGGTTAGGAAGATAAAGTCTAGCCACAGTCCCTCCTTTTTTGTGGTTTCCCAAATGTTTTGATTTAAGATTCCTTTTTTATTCCAGATGCAAAATTATTCTGGAGCTATGGACTCCACGCTGCAAGCTTTTTAAAATACCAGTTTTCAGTGGTGATGGTGATCGAGCAGCACAGATCTTTAGAGGGCTGACTGAAGCTGTCCCAACTTAAGCTAGCCGCAAATAGGCAACTCCTTCCGATGACTGTGAGCTAAACAAGAACAGGCATGTGTATCCAGCCATTTTACAGTCCCTGCCAAATGGAGATGCCTAGTCATTGTGAATCACAGAGATAAGTTACTTACTTGGTCCTCTATTTCTCATCAATATTCTTCCTTCTCTTCCAGCCATAGAACTGAAAATGACCTGACCCAAACCCCACTGATATTAACAAGAGTCTTTCAATGGGAAATTTCAATAGGCTTTGGATGACGACCATAGCTATTTTTTTAAAGTAGCACCTAACCAAATGACTTCATTCTGTTTCCCACCTCAGGTGAAGGAGCTGAGCAAATTCAGTGAGTGATCTTATTTTAAGGAAAACAGCAGCACTGAGGTCTAGGGGGAATTGATCGGTAATAGGTATTTATATAGCCCCCCATTTCCATAGCATCTGAGCACTTCACACTCGTTAGTGTATTCATCCTCACCATGTCCGTGTGAGGTAGGGACGTACCAATGCACAAAGATTGCTCAAGGTCACTCAACAAGGCAGTGGTAGAGCCGGGAACTGAATCCAGCTCTCCCAAGATGTAGGTTAGTACCCTAACCACTAGCCAATCTTCCCTCTTTAAATGACCACTCTTCGAGATGAATACACATTGGGGAAATAAGGCCAAAGAAGCAGCACCCTTCCCCTCCGGAAATGAGCAAAGAGCAAGAACACTGGAAAAAAGAAGAAAGAAAGGGCACTGTTTTATTTTGCTCTGGGTTTTTTCCCGTTAACGAGCCCTCCTGCTTTCAATGCAGACTCAGAAAAGCAGCCGGCATGGGCTGGGGACCAGAAGTGGCAGACGTACAACTGGACGCGGCGTATCTGGCACGCAGGTGTCTGAGGCCGAACTTGACAGCCAACCAGCCGTGCCAGAGATTTGGTGAAGCCACCCACCCTTGTGAGCGTGTACAGGTCAGAGAGAAAGAAAGCAGACTGAAGGCCTTATCCAAAGCTCATTGACGTCAATGGACTTTGGATCAGGGTCGGAAGGCAGGATTGAGAGCTGCACTGGTTTAATTGAAGGCAAGATTTTAAACTGCCGCTGGCTATGCTAGTTAATGGTAGAAGTGAGGAGCTGTGGAGTGACTCAAAGAGTGAGAGTGGGGGTGGGGGCAGATATTCTTTTCTCACTTGATAGGATTACGGGGCGCTAGATGCAAGGTGATAAGTTGGTAAAGAGTTCCAAAACCTGGAAACTTCTGCCAAAAAATTGGGGTGGGGGGTGGGAAGAGTTCATTTTTTAGGGATATTTTTGGAGGGCGGGGGGTGGGGGGGGGAGAGGGGAGGAGGGAAATGAAGGGGAGGGAAGTTTTCAACAAAAACTTTTCCAAAAAGCTGCAAAAATTTCAACCTTCAGTTTTTCATTCAAAGATACTTAAAAAAAAAAAAAAAGAAAATTTTGTTGAGGAGAAAGAATCATTTTGTTCATCAAAAAATATTTTGGATGAAAAAGTTCGACCAGCTCCATTTATTAATGAGTAACATCTACATTAGTGAGTAACATCTTACTTCCTGAGTAATCCTATTGACGTTAATGGGACTGTATGTGGATTAAGGTGCTATTCAATGTGTATAAAGCTATCAGAATCTGACCCACAGATAGGAAAGAAATAGAAGGGAAATAAATACTTTATGGACTAAGCTAGCCACTAATTTTATGTAATATTTATATTATGGTAGAGACTAGGAACCCCAGTAATCAACAATGACTCCATTGTGCTAGGTGCTGTACAAACACAGAACAAAATGACAGTCCGTGCCCTTAGGTTAGCTTAAGTAAAAAATTCCCTTGAGTGTTGTTTTATTCTATAAAAAACTGTCCACTGTAGGGTTCTTGTTTTTCACTCTGAAACAGCTGGTATTGGACATTGTTGGAGTCAGGATGCTGCATTAGATGCACTCCTAGTCTGATGCAGCATGGCAGGTCCTACTTTTTCTTAAACTTAGAGTAGGATGAAAAAGCATATACATGAATCAGAATCGATGACAGGGTAATGGGTTTAAATCTTTGATTATTAAACATTAACCAGGCTGCCGCTTATAAATCATAGGGATGGAAATGAATCCAGCATGTTTCCTTGGATCAGATAAGAGATTTTAAAGACACAAGAGGATCCTAACCTAATGGGAAGCTTTGTGTTTTACACATACTTTACAAATTGCTTCAAGTGACAGAATGTCAAAGCGATAATTAATTGATGAGATTAAATTACATTTTATAGAGAAATACGTCCACGTTTCTCCACTTCAGGAGTTTTTATGTATCATCCCTCATGGAAAAAAGCCTCGTATAAAAATGAAAACTGGATGTGTCTGGCTTTTATTATTTATTGAACAATGCTCCATTGATTCACAGACCCTCTCCAGACAGCTCATAAACAAGGCCGTTAGTGCAAAGTTTAGACAAGGACAAAGATTTTTGTACTCTTAAGTATAATACAAAAGCCCAACCATTATCCACACAAGGAGGAGTAGACAGAGCTGGAGTTTATAGGCGAGAAATTTGAAGACGTTTTCCTGAAGTGAAGGGGAAAAAAAAAAAGGAGAAAGATTCATCTGAAAGCTGGTGTTTCATGACTAATTCCTTTTTAATCTCTCTCTCTCTCTCTCTCTCGCTCTCATATTCCCATGCATACCCTTCTATCTAAACTTTCAATTGCCATATCTAGCTGTCTGTCTATGCTGTGCTTATCATCTGTATGCTTGGGCTTTCATAACTCCTCCACCACTATGATGTCCCAGGGCCTGGCCCATTGTTTCTCCCACTGTCCAGAAGACACCATGCAATAGTACCTCTCTAACCACTTCCCACCATGGATCTACCTTTCCAAAGGCCTATTTTGGCCCTGAAATTCAACACTCTCTTTCCTTTGGTCCACAGATCTGAGCCTTTATAGCTGCTTTTTCCAGTCAGGGAAACTTGGCATATAAATTACTGGAGTGTATCAGCCAAGGCAAGCAAGGACTCCCCCAAGTTGCCCAAGAGGAAGTGGAAAGGAGCTTTAGCTCACTCTAGTTAATTGAAGTCCTGTTCCCCGTGGAGGCAATAGGAGGTTTGTCACTGCCTTCGGTGGGAGCAGTACTGGGCCTTAATAATATAAAAGTGACAAAGCCAGTGAGGATGAACATATGCCTTGTAAGTAGCTAATACTTACTTAGATTTACTTTCTCTGTGCCTCAGTTCCTGCATCTGTACAATGGGGATAATAGCACTGCCCTGCCTCCACAGGGGTATTGTGAGGATACATATGTTAAAAATGGCGAGATGCTCAGATACTGAGGTAATGGGGGCCATACAAACAGCACAGATTAGTGGATCATCCACCAACGGTCTTTGCACTGAACCCAGTCCAGCTCCCTTTGAAATCAATGGCATGATTTCAGTGGTAGCTGAACCAGGCCTATGATGCTGGCTCCTCCCCCTCATTTCCAGCTGTTAAACTGCTTTAAGGACGCTAAAGGTACATTCTGTGCTCTTCCCACGTAAGCAATTGCTGTATTTGCCACGATCTCCGCAGAAGGAGAGGTGGGGACCGTGGGATCATAGCCTCACAGGAGAATCGATGCGTTAAAGCATTGTCCGCCGTGTAAAAAGGTTTGAGACCTTGGTGAACCCCGAGGAAGTATTTCCAGCCCTGTTGGAGTGGCTGAGTCTTTATTATTGCAGGCAGACGTAGTCCACCCTGGCTCTCATTCTTGTTGCTGATTGTCATTCCTAATCTTTTGGCAACACTGCTACATAAAAAAGTTCCTATGAGTTGGCTGCAACTCAGCTTCCTGGCTTGAGAGGTGCGCCACTCTGCCCCACATCCAGCTCTTCTGAATACCTAAATTTTCTGTTACATAAAGATCACTGAGTGGGAGTGGGTTAAACCAAGAGCCTGATGAAGGTAGCACCTTTTTTTTTTTTAACAAGATGGGCCAGAGCCTCAGCTAGTGTAAATGGGCACAGATCCATTGATAATCTTCATACTGCACAAAGATCCCAGAAACTTAATGCTTCGTGATTTATATGTTGTAATTTGTAATTGAGACTGGATATTGTTATTCCTTCCATGCTCCGTTCGGATGATGTTTTTCCTCCTGTTTTCTATTCCAGCCTATCCGTTTCCTAATTGTCACTCTATTGGAAGGAGCACATCCTCAGCTGAAGTAATTTGACATAGCTCCATTGACTTTCACAGAGCTACATGCCAATATACTCCATTGGAGGGATCCCGCCCTTTAAAAATGAACCTCCTGTTTGGTGGGACATAAAGCAGAAAGGGATTAAGAGGCATTTAGTTTCATGAAATCCTTTAATAAGTAGTCTCCTTCTTCTGGCTTGGGTTACCATAAAAAGTGAATACTTTCCCTATTAAATCTTTATAGTTTCTTCTCCCTAACAACCTATTCGACATTTGCTGTATTTCTCCATGAAAGGAGCTGTGAAAATCCAAGATCCCCCTTTTAAGGCTCATGCATAGTCTCTTCTTATCTTAGTTCTGAAACCAGTCAATTTTATATCCTTAGACATTAGACTGTGAAAGGGACATTCAGAACTTAGCCGTGAACGCATTTCATGGCTCAATAAATCCAGAATAAGACTTGTCATAAAACCTTCAGCATCAAGGATTTTTTATACCAAGCAATAATCCCAATTTATAATTATTTCTGAACCCAGAACATCTATCTCCCCTATTTTCAAATGTAAAATGCACTGTGGTCATATCTTTAAGTGGTGCAGTTATAAGTGCTCCCAACCAATCCACTCATCTAGGGTCTCCATGGCTTGGGAAATAGTTTCAATTTTTCCAGGAGAAAAAAAAAAAAAGCACTCTTCAGAATGTTCTGGTTTTTCAACTTTCTTAGCATCCTCATTGTTGAACAATATTAGGGTCCCTTTATATTTTGAACTGATTTTTGAATAGAACAGCAAGAAGCAATTAGGAAAAGAGCTAGATTGTTTGGGACCGATTCTGATCTCACGCAAAGTGGTATAAATCTAGAGTAACTCCCAGGTTGTCAAAGGAGTTACCCCAGAAGTGCACTGCTCCATGTCAGATCAGAATCTTATAAGTAAGAGAGTTCTAACAGCTGCTGCGTTACACTGTCACAATTCAGTGTCTCTTATTATTAGCGGGATAAATATTCTAGCATGAAAAAATAAGCAACACAATGAACATGTGAATGTGAGGCTCTGTAGTACAGTGAATATATAAACACACCCAAGTTTATGGAATCCATCAGTTGCTACAAAGAAATATTCATGTAACATTTGCAAGCATTATGCTCCATGCACCAAACTGAGACCTGGTACCTATGTATGCAACTCCATTAAATTCAACGCAGTTGCATCCCCTTAATTACTCTTATTATTTGTATTACAATAACATCTAGGGCCCGAAACTGAGATCAAAGCCCCATTGTGCAAGGCACTGTACACAATAAACAGTCCCTGACTCAAACAGCTTACCATTTAAATAGCCATAGAAACTAAGATAAAACTCCAGGTTGCATGGGGCACTGAGAAAGTGTCTCCAAAGTGCAACAGTCATGGTAAACTGGGATGTCAGGCCACAGTGCATTTCATAAGAGCCCTGGGAAGAAAGGGGAGGAGGAAATGAAGGGTAAGGATAATTTTCTTGCTGCCACACATCAGTCTATTCTAAACTGGGAAGCAGTATTCTTTCCTCAAGTGTGGTACCCAGAATTGGACACAATACTCCAGCTCAGGCCTCACCAGTGCTGAATACAGTGGGACAATTACCGCCTGTGTCTTACATGTGACTCTCCTGTTAATACAGCCCAGAATTATATTAGCCATTTTTGCAACTGCATCACATTGTTGATGCATCTTCAGTTTGTGATCCACTAAAACCCCCAGACCCTTTTCAGCAGGACTACCGCCTAGCCAGTTACTATTCACTTTATAGCTGCGCATTTGATTTCTCCTACTTAAGTGAAGTACTTTGCACTTGTCTTTATTGAAATTCATCTTGTTGGTTTCAGACCAATTCTCCACATAGTCAAAGTCATCTTGAATGCTATATATATATATATATATATATATATATATATATATATATATATATATATATATATATATATATATATATATATATATATATATATATAATAATTCTCAGCAATAAAGTGTGAGGATGCTGATGTGTATGAGAGAGATACTGCTGGAAAGATAAATAAATGAAATAGGGTTTCCATTTATTTTTGAAGGCAGCTAGAGTGCAGATTTCATTCAACTGGTCGTGAATGCCTCAGCCCTGGTACAGATCCTGTGAAAATTCTGTTCCCTGTGGATACAAATCTTCCCCTGCATATTGTGTTACATAACAAATCTGTTGGATTTTGTAAACACCTAATACAATCTTTAGAATGATGATGAAGCTGTTAGATCAAGCTCAAGATGTACCACTGAAGAAGGCAATTTATCTAGATTTAACATGCAATGTTGTAAATGTAAAGAACAATTGCCCTGGATTATGATGTTATTATGGCCATATGTATCAATAATGCACATGATGTCTCGGTGCAATCAAATGGATGCATTGAACAAATGATATTCATAAAGAAATCCCATGATGTGCCATTTCCCCCATCAGCTCTAAGCAGATATTGCTGGAGTACATATTTAACGTGTGGACCCAGGACATACATTTTGGACCTTCAACAACAGCTGTGATGCCATTCCTTGATGTACGACTCCTTTTTCTGGTTCAAAACAAGTTCCTTATTACTTTGAAATCAGTGTTTTATCTTGTTCTCCAGCAAGGGGGCATATTATGCCTTGCAAAGCACAGGGCACTGCTTGGAGCGGTCAGTATGTTTGAATACCATGATGCTTAATGGTTATTTTTCATTGTCACTTAGACCTTGCTAGGATTCTTACTCCACCTAACACATTTGGAACTTTGTAGATGTTAATTTATTGCTTAGATGGGCAGTACGCTTTTCCTTGCTAGTATTTTTAACTTTGAGTACTTCTAATAAAAATGCATGAAATGTCAGTCTGTACTAGCCTAAAGCCCCCAGCCTGCAAGGATCCCCTTGTGCCCAAACATAGGAACATAAGGATTGCCACACTAGACCAGACATCAGGTCCATCTGGTCCCATATCCTGACCGCAACAGTGGCCGGCATCAGATGGAAGGAGTAAGAGCCCCACAGTACGTAGATGTGGGATGCCACCATGCAATGACCCAATGATTTCAATAGTGCTTCGTGTGTGCGCTAGGTTTAGTCTACATAGGTCTAATTATAGGATCAAGGCCTGAGATATCCAATAAATAAAGCTGTAATACTGAGTAAAAAGAATAGTGAAATTCAGTTATACATTAAAAAAGAAAGAAAGATGTACCCAGTAACTGAATTATCTAATATTTGCTTAAACCAATATAAGATGAGGAAAACTATGGTCCTGTAATTCTCTTTCACAACTCAACATTTATTCAATTAAAAAAAATCATATAGAAGAAGAAGAAAACAAGCTCAAGCTAACCAGTAATAATGAAAAGTTGGGTCATCAAAGCACCTACGTTTTTGATGGGGTCTCTAATATGTGTAGAAGTTTCTATAAAGAAACGAATATGGACAAAGATACCAGGATTTCTAAAAGACCACAAATAACATTGTCAGAGCACAGGAGGGCCATAAGTCTCTAATGATAGGCTTGCCTGGAGCAGGTCTTTAATTCTGGAAATCTGAGATACAGCAAAGTTACCATAGATGGGACATAATGCCGAAAATGGAATCTGTTAAGCATATGCTTGAGAATATTTCCTGTGAGAATTTCGAGAGAGAGAGAGAGAGAGAGAGTGTGTGTGTGTGTGTGTGTGTGTGTTTTTTGCTTCTACCCCTGTTTATATATGGCATTATTTGAGTCACCTAAACAACTTGTTTATACAAGAAAGGGCTATTTCTGTGGTTACAATGACACTTTTAGATAAGTGATTCTATTTCAACAAGGAGAATGCACCATCTAGGAGCCCACTGACCCAAGTATCTGTCTCTACTTCTGTGTAGTCTGGATTAGTTCTCCCCCCAATAATATTAATATATATGGGCACAATTCCAATTGACATTAGATTACATTTATCCTTATGCTGAGAGGCCTATACACCACTTAAAACTACAAAATGGGGGGTAAGTGGGACTTACATGATCTAGAGTCCTCACCACAGTAGTGATTTTCTTCTCTTTTTCTTTTCTTTTTTTTTTGTGGGGTGTGGGGGAGAGTATAATCGCACCCGGAGCTGGTAAACATAAATAAAATAAAAAAACCACAAAAACTCTCTTTCAATTTTGCAAAATTTCAGAATGTTGACAAAATGTTCTGTGGGTCAAAAAATGTCACCTAGCTGGTTGAAAAACTAGCAGAATTTCCGGTCTGGCAGGGAAGCTGCAATGGCACCAACAGCACTTTTCATTGGGGGTGGCCAAACTTGAACCTAGATCCCGCAATAAGATTTAGGTTTTAACTTGATTTATTATGAGAGTCTTGCCAGGGATGTAAACCCTCATGCTTCAGGACATAAGCCAACTGCTACCTAACAAGAGTCAGGAAGAAACTTCTCCTGTGGGCAGGTTATTCCATAGATGCCCACTGCAGATCCCCATAAACCTTTCTCTAGGCAACTGTTGAAGACAGGACACTAGAAAGACATATCAATTTCTGTGTCCTATTGATGGACCTTGGTGCCTGTGCAGTCTCATTTAAGGAAATGGCGCTCCAAACAGAGGCAAGGGTTTGTTTGCATGGGGCTCAGCACCTTGTGGGATCGAGGCTTTATTGTAGTAAACATCCGGCAATAACCAAACTTTCCATGTAATGCTGTTACTTTCAGCTACTGATCTCTAGACAGGCACTGAACCCATTGCCCTTCCTGAGAGAATGGTTTTATGGGCATTGCTCCTTTTTCCTTGATGACTGTGTATATGGAGAATTGGTGGGTTAAGAGTTTCCTTATTGCATATTAATGCCCTTTAATGTGCTTTGAACCTTTTTATTTTAATTACGTTAGTCTCCAATCTATTTAAAGTTCCTGCAATCTGGTTACTCTTATTCAAATCAGATTTCTGATTCTCCACACTTAGCAGCTGTTTTTCCGCTTTGTTTGATGCTGGGTTGTTTTTACTGCAGAACTGTTATTGGCATTGATACCTTGCGGAGGGCAAACAGGAATGGCTCCCACAGAGTTTCTCTCCCTCACCCTTCCCCCCCAAACAGGACCTGAGTTTACTCCCATTGAACTAGAGCTGGTCAGGAAACATTGTCTTTTCACTGCGGTGGTGGTGGTGGTGGGGGACAACAATCAAAATGAAATTTTCATTTTTTTGATGGGAAAAAACAAACATTCAACGGAAACAGATTCTTTTTCTGCAGAAATGCCCACTGAAAATCACTGCAACAGAAAATTTCCAAACCATAGAATCATAGAATCTCAGGGTTGGAAGGGACCTCAGGAGGTCATCTAGTCCAACCCCCTGCTCAAAGCAGGACCAACCCCAACTAGATCATCCCAGCCAGGGCTTTGTCAAGCCTGACCTTAAAAACCTCTAAGGAAGGAGATTCCACCACCTCCCTAGATAACCCATTCCAGTGCTTCACCACCCTACTAGTGAAAAAGTTTTTCCTAATATCCAACCTAAACCTCCCCCTCTGCAACTTGAGACCATTACTCCTTGTTCTGTCATCTTCTACCACTGAGAACAGTCTAGATTCATCCTCTTTGGAACCCCCTTTCAGGTAGTTGAAAGCAGCTATCAAATCCCCCCTCATTCTTCTCTTCTGCAGGCTAAACAATCCCAGTTCCCTCAGCCTCTCCTCATAAGTCATGTGCTCCAGCCCCCTAATCATTTTTGTTGCCGGACTCTTTCCAATTTATCCACATCCTTCTTGTAGTGTGGGGCCCAAAACTGGACACAGTACTCCAAATGAGGCCTCACCAGTGCCGAATAGAGGGGAATGATCACATCCCTTGATCTGCTGGAAATGCCCCTACTTATAGAACTCAAAATGCCGTTAAGTCTTCGTGGCAACAAGGGCACACTGTTGACTCATATTCAGCTTTTTGTCCACCATAACCCCTAGGTCCTTTTCTGCAGAACTGCTGCCCAGCCATTCAGTCCCTAGTCTGTTGCAGTACATGGGATTCTTCCATCCTAAGTGCAGGACTCTGCACTTGTCCTTGTTGAACCTCATCATATTTCTTTTGGCCCAATCCTCTAATTTGTCTAGGTCCCTCTGTATCCTATGCCTACCCTCCAGCGTATCAACCACTCCTCCCAGTTTAGTGTCATCTGCAAACTTGCTAAGGGTGCAGTCCACACCATCCTCCAGATCGTTAATGAAGATATTGAACAAAACCGGCCCCAGCATTGATCCTTGGGGCACTCCACTTGATACCGGCTGCCAACTAAACATGGAGCCATTGATCACTACCTGTTGAGCCCGACCATCTAGCCAGTTTTCTATCCACCTCACAGTCCATTCATCCAGCCCATACTTCTTGAACTTGCTGGCAAGAATACTGTGGGAGACTGTATCAAAAGCTTTGCTAAAGTCAAGAAATAGCACATCCACTGCTTTCCCCTCATCCACAGAGCCCGTTATCTCATCATAGAAGGCAATTAGGTTAGTCAGGCATGACTTGCCCTTTGTGAATCCATGCTGACTGTTCCTGATCACTCTCCTCTCCTTTAAGTGGTTCAGAATTGATTCCTTGAGGACCTGTTCCATGATTTTTCCAGGGACTGAGGTGAGACTGACTGGCCTGTAGTTCCCTGGATCTTCCTTCTTCCCTTTTTTAAAGATGGGCACTACATTAGCTTTTTTCCAGTCATCCGGGACCTCCCCCGATTGCCATGATTTTTCAAAGATAACGGCCAATGGCTCTGCAATCACATCGGCCAACTCCTTTAGCACCCTCGGATGCAGTGCATCCGGCCCCATGGACTTGTGCTCATCCAGCTTTTCTAAATAGTCACGAATTACTTCTTTCTCCACAGAGGGCTGTGCTCTATGCTAAAGTCAATGGCCAAACTCCCAGAGACTTCAGAGTGAAGCAGGGTTATTTTGTATTTATTACAGCGGTACTTAGAGGTCCCAACCAGGAACAGAGCTCCATTGTGCCAAGTGCTGAACATACCCATGGTAAGAGACAGTCCCTACTTTGAAAAGCTTACAGTGTAAACAGACAAGATAGAGAAACTGTGGGAGGGGAACCAGGATCAAACCTAGGGCCAGTATTTATCACACAAAAAAATATAATAAATATTTAAAAGGGAGTGGTGATGGTGATAGTGAAGAAGGGGCTCCCTGGGAAAATCAGTACAGCTTTCCTGCATATTCCCTGTGGGACTACTGTGCCCCAAACCCCTCAACCTCTCGTCTGTTATTAATCTTCTTGTTGTCTAACTATCTCCATCCCCATGGAGACCACTAATACAGTTGGCTGATCATCCCCTTCAACTATGAGGTAGATCCATGCAGAGAGAGGCCCTTAGCATTCAGTTATTTTGTTATTTTATTTATGTCTTTAGATTTAAACAAACAATTAAATAAGCCCATGCAAAAAAAAACTTTTGATGCCCTAACAATTAATATAAACCTAGTGCTTTTCATTCATACATCTCAAAGCACTTTACAAAGGAGGGCAGTAGAATTTAGCCCCATTATATAGATGGGGAAACTGAGGCATAGCACGGTGAAGTGACTTGTCCTTTGTCACTGAGCAGGCTAATGGCAGAGCCAAGAATAAAATCCAGATTTCCTGAGTTCTTAGCTTTAGCCACCCCACTACAATGGACTTTCAATTACAAATGACGACCAGTAAAAAACAATCTCACAGGGCGAGATTTTCATAACAGCTCATCTCCCATTTAGACATGTAATTAAGGACCAGGTACTGAGGTACCTAGCTGCTTCCATTTGTTATAATAATGATGTCTTATTTATATTATGATAGTGCCTAGAGATCCCAGACCCATTGTGCTAGGCACTGCACAAACCCATAACAACGAAATGGTCCTTGCTCTAAAGAGTTTATAATCTAGGGTCTTGTCTACACACAAATTTGAACTGGTTTAGTTAAAGTGGTGCAAACCTTCATATGGTGAATCTTATTTTGGGTTGAGTGGCTTATTTTGGTGTATCTTAGACATTCTCCTAACTGATTTAAACTAAACCGAAATAAACTGAAACAGCGTTCACATAGCGGTTCATACCTGTTCAAGTAAGTCACTTTAAATTCACAACTTTAGTTAAACAGGTGCGTAGACAACTTTGCGTAGACAAAGGCTGTTGTTCACTTAAAAAAAAGTGTGTTTTGCAATGAGAAAGCTATCTTGCTGTACAACCTAGTGGAGACAAGACATAGTAGTTGTTACCTTGGTGTAGCTAGATGAGCTTAACTCCAGGTGAGAGGTATAATGTTGAACTTGAGTAGATACTAGAACTGTGCAAATAATGGATTTTTCAGTTCATTGGCAATTTGGAAAAAAATGGGGAAAAATTGGTCTGTGATCAACTGAAAATGAAATTTTGGAAGAAAAAAATTGGTGAACCAAAAAAAGACAAGAAAATTGTTTTGGGTTGAACAAAATGTTTCTTTTCAACAAAACTGAAATGTTTTGTTTTGAATTGGATCACTTTAAAATGTTTTGGCCTTTAAAAAAATAAAATTAAAGACTATTTTGAAATGAAGAAGTCATTTCAAACCACAAAATTGGGAATTTTTGTTTTGAAAATGGCGGGGGGAAAAAAACCCAACATTTTTGTTTTCCCCCCCTGGAGGTTTGTTATATTTTCAGCAGAAACAATTTGGCAAAATTAACATGAATTAAAAAAATATTTTGGTGCCAGTAAATCTTCATTTTTTGTTAAAAAAAAGAGTGTTGTACAAATTTTTTTGCCCAGCTCAGAGGTAAAAACTGCCTTTGCCTTATCTCCACTACAATTTTACATTGAGAGAGCTATCTCACAACTACTTTTTCAGTGAAGACACAGCCAAACCCTAAGTAAAAGGCTTGGGACAACAGGAAGATCTAACAAACAGATGGGTGGGAGGACACAAGGTAGCAGTGAGATAATTATGATCAGCGTGATAAGCGGGAGTCACAACATACCAGCTGCCTAACCATTGTCAAGTTTTTTTGTAGGCAGAGCAGAGGTACATTTTAAGGGGAGATTTCCAAATAGCGCAGCAGAGCACTTTTGTCAACCTGAACAGTTAGTTTAGTATCTAAATGGAAGCAAGCTCTTTGAAAATCGAGCTCATAACGAATTGACTCCGCCAGCCAATAAACCAAAGGAGCAAAACAGCCTCTTCAACCTCACCACCGGGAAAAACCTGACAAACTATCTGAAGTGCACAAAGGCACCTGGGTACATTCTAATGACACAACTTGTTCCATTTAAAGGAGGCTAAGCTTTGAGAGCGGCTGTAAACTTCCTAAAGACTAGCTAAAGATTGAGGGCTGTGTACACGGAATGGTTCCTGTTAGCATCTCTGAGTGAAATTAATATCACAACAAAGATTACAGGGCTGCTTTCAAATGACAACTAATTATATTTGGAGGCCGGAAATGGATGTGTGCTATTTCCACAGCATGCTGCTGCCTTGACCTTCTCCAAACAGTTAATTCTTAAAGTTCTGAGACTGCTTTAGGAAGCTTTTGTCTTATACTTGGACCTGAACCTGCAAACCTTTACTCATATGAGTAGTGGAGATCCCCCAAGAAGTCAAGGGGATACTTGCCGAAATAAGGATTTGCAGAATTGGGCCCCTAGTTTGCACGACTCCTTGCTTAACATGCTGTTGTTTGTTTAGTTCCTGTGCAACAGAAGTTTCCTTAGCAACTGCCTTATTCTTGTACAAGTCTTTGTTAATGGCAGACATTGATGTCTGCTATGTACAAGGGTGTTAAAAAGGATGGTACCCAATTAAAAAAAAATAAATCAAAGATTGCCCAGTTTCCAAAGCAAACCTTATATTATCCACCTGGAACTTGCTGGCGGGGGCCTCTCTCTTGAACAATACTGCATGCAGCCTTTAGCATTACCTAAGGGAGCATTTTCTGCTTCCCTCTCCAGCTTTCAAAGGTCAATAAGAAAACGTCTTGTCCTTGTCCTTTTCTCTATGTGCGTAACACCAATGGACTGGCGTGCAGCTCTCCGTGCCAGCCAGCGTAATAGGAACCAATTGTTCAAATAGGAGCTCCAATAGTATGCAGAGAGAAAAGACAATCTTTGTGGTTAAAGCACTGGGCTAGGACTCAGGAGATGGGGGGAGGGAGGGGAGCCTCAATTCTCAGTTCTGCCACAGACTTCTTGGGTGACCCTGTGAAAGTCATCTAGGCCTACATGCTCCACAGGCACATTTAGGCACACATTGAAATCAATGGAAGTTCCCTCATCTGTAGAACGAAGACAACAATACTTTGTCCTATTTATAGCGTCAACTCTTCAGTGCAGAGACCATCTCTTAGGCTGTGTGTTCACGAGGTGTGCTATTACCTTGTGTTAGGTAACAGCTAGTAAGTAACATGAGGTAAAAGCCAGGTGAAGACAAGGCAGTTTGTAATAGTAACACACTAGTAGGCTGAGGTGAATGCCAGCCCATAGGGTTCACCTTGACTTGCTAACACACGTGAAAACTACAGACTGGTCAGTAGGATATTACCATGTATTAGTGACCACAAAGTAACATCACATCTTTTGTCCTAATGCAGATGTGCCCTTACTGTGTGTTCAGACAACTCCTAGCACCAGGGGTTTTGTTCTTGTGCCTTATCCACTAAACCATCCTTCCTTACGTTGGGTTGGAACATCAAAAGATCCAGAATATGAGGCTCCCAAATGGGACTTAAGCGATGCCCAGATTTTGTGCTGGTCCCTCCACAGTATCCCTGGATTCTGCTTCCCACACTACAGCTGACTGTCCCTTATCAGAAAGTATGCAAACTTTTCATTTCTTTCTTTTACAAATGCTCCATTGAAGAAGTTGTACAGCAGAACTCTGGTGCAGAAAGATAGAAGCACCAATAATAAACTCGCAACAGATGTTTTCCAGTGCTTTGCTACATGTCTCTCTTCACTCTATTTAACATCTGATACAGAAGACTGAACCACCTTTCTGTTAATAATTGTATCACTGAATTTACTAACCTTCCTTTGAAGCATTAGGTATTGGCAAGGGGCAGAACAACAGATGGCTCAGTGCCCTGACCCAATATGATAAAATGTGTGGGACATTAATGAGAGCCTGTGCATGTATCTCATGTCTATTTGAGTTAGTTGGAAACTGGTTCCCGCACCCCAATGCTACTTATGACTTTTTGTCAAAAATACAAGCAGGTTTTTTTTATTTTTGATTTTTTGATGGAAAAATCATAATTTTCCACTTGCAGCTGAAAATTTTGTGGGGGATTTTCTGGTTTTTTTATTTTATTTTATTTTTTTTAAAAAAAGAGGAAAGCAGACACTTTCCATTGAGTGGAAATCCCAAATTTTCCATCACACAAAACAAGAACAACTTTCGACTGACAATTTTCTACTAGCCTTATTGCCTCTACTTTTCTGGGTTAGCCCATTACAGAGGTAGGGTACAACTGTCAAATCTAGATCCAGATTGGGACCCTGGACTCTATCCGCTCTCTTCCCATTCCTCCCTAAATTCTAGGGTGTTCAGATTCAGGGGTTTGGTTCAGGCTTATCTCCAACAACAATCTGATCCACAGGCCACTTGTACATCATTTCCTATTTTTAAGGGATTGCTGCTGCTCCCATTGAATTCAATGAGAATTCTGCCATTGGTATCAGCAGGTTAAGCTGTGTTCAGTAGCAGATTATTTGGGTGTTGTGCCGCACATGGCCACAGAGAGAAAGTGATTGAGAAACAGTCTCTGATGAATCACGAGAGCTGAATTTCTCCCCAGTATCCTTTGTGATTAACATTAGGGTGACCAGATGTCCCGATTTTATAGGGACAGTCCCGATTTTTGTTCTTTTCCTTATATAGGCTCCTATTATCCCCCACCCCCTGTCCTGATTTTTCACATTTGTGGTCTGATCACCCTAGATGAACCGCTGGAACCCAGTCCAAAACCAACACCATCATCTTTGTTACAGGCTCCCGAATATCAAACAGTACTGAAACTAGAGGAGGATAGGGATTATAACCTCAGTTGTGGACAGCTTTGTTGGATGGAACTCACTATTGCATTTGGTTTTACCTTGGGCTGCAATTAGTTTAAAATGAGTGGTAACCACTAACACCATAACTACCACTGTTCTCTGGTCATTCTTGACTGCTCAGGGTGCTTTTAGCATTTTAAATTAGTTTTTAACAATGAATAAAAGAGCCAGAAAGAATCAAAGTGCATTTTACAAGCTCTGGCAAAATTGTACGGGCCGGATCCTCAGCTGGTAAAACTCAGTGTCCAGTTTAAGTCAGTGGAGCTCTTCCAAGTTACACTAGCATGGATCTGGCTCCATCTCTTCAGAAGGAGCCGGGGGAGGGGGGGGAAGGAAGTATGTTGCAAACTGAGTCTGCACTTGTAGGGCAGATCCTTCCCTGCATATAGGTGGCTTCATGCCACTCTCACAGTGTAAAGCTAGCTTGACCTCATACCAGAGAAACTGTCCTGCATAGACTAAGCTATGCCACCCAACTCCATCTACCACACATGGCCAGGGAAAAGACTGAGACATGGACATCCCCATAACCTGGCAATCCTCAGATGTAGCAGGGGCTGTTGGCAGCTGGTGCAGCTTAAAGCAGTGGCCTCCAGGCTGCTCTAAATTGGCTTGATATAGATTAATCCTAAATTGAGGGACTGAAAGGCAGCCCCCATCTGAGCTACTCCTGAACTGCAGCTCAGAGTCTGGGCTATAACATTAGATCATTTGTTTTAAATGCGCTGAAGAAATAAGATACGATGGAAGCAGCGCATTAAGAGACGGGAAAATCCCGTGAGATCCTCCAGCACAACTCCTGCCAATGCAGGATTGTTCCCTAAAATTCAGTTTCCAATTTTTTTTTTTTAGTGTAGTGTAGAATCAGGCAAATGGTGCAGAATTTAAAGGCTGCTGATTAGCCAGCACAGTGTGTTTCGGACTGAAGGAGCTGTACTCACGTCAACACGAAATAGCATGGGTGTGGTCCAGTAGAGGTAGGCACTGGACTGGGTGTCATTGAGAGCTGTGTTCTAATCCTGGCTCTGCTACTAACCTCCCGCAAATAAAATAACCGTCTCCCTCACAAATGGGGATTTGATACCCCCGAATGTTGGTGCTCAAGGCAGCTGCCCTGATCACACTCCCCTAAAGCCATCCCAACCCGAGCAAGTGATTTCCATTCTTTGTGCCTTTGTTTCTCCTCTCACCCATGGCCTTATCTGTTTAGATTGTACACCCTTTGGGGTCGGGACAGCCTCCTGCTGTGTATGTGTGGACAGGTTCTAGCACGATGGCTCTGAAAATCTCAGTTGAGTCCCGTAGGCACCCCTATAATACAAAAAATGTTTACAATTTGCTCATTTACCCTGCTATCACCACCCCATAACTGAAAGAATGTGTAATTTAGTGATATCTAGAATGCAAGTCACAGGTGCATTATAAATTCGTGACAAGTAGCTAAGTAGATTTGATGGCAGATGAATAGAATATTGGGTGGCACATGCCAGTGTCATATTGTATTTTCCCAGTGGCAGCCTCTCTTTAGGCCGCAGCGTGGCTGCAGCACTAGACTGGGACTCAGGTGATCTAGATTCTATTCCCAGCACTGCCAATGGCCTGCTGGATGACCTGGAGCAAGTCACTTCACCTCCCTGTGCCTCAGTGTCCTCATCTGTAAAATGGAGATAATGGTTCAGATCTCAGTTGTAAAGCACTTGGAGTTCAACTGATGAAAAGTGTGATATAAAAGCTAGATATTACTCATCAAGGGCTAAATTTCTAAATCAGTGTTCAAGGAATACATGGACAAACAAATTAAGGGGATTTGCATGCATGGCTCTCATACCTTGAAAAGGAAAACCCTCCAGAGTCAAAGCAGGATGTGGTTAGTAACTGACATCACAGTTGTGTGCATCTTGACTAGGAGCTTTAATTGAACTTTTAACTCTCATTGAGGAAGCTAAGTTGCCCGTGATGACGAATGCTGATTTCTTGTAAGTTACACCAGGAGTGCAATTTGTGCTTACGCTGGTCAGTCCCTTGCCCCTCATCACTTGCAGTACACTCATAATCTTCCAGCCTGACATTCGCCTCTGGGAAGAGGGCCAGTAGTCGGTCTATAAACCACTTAAATTCACAGAATAAGTGAGACTTAATTGACACATAGGCTTTGTGCCAGCCCACTGCACAGAGTGCATTTCACCTTTTGTGATCACTAATACAGAAGTTGTAGCAAGGGCCAAACCGCTACAGTAAAAGTAGGTTCACAAAAGCCTGGGGAGGACTCAAAAGGCTGGTTCGGATAAGCGCCCAGAAGTTTTAAATGTTTCTCACCACAGCTTGTCCGAAATCTCAACCTTCTGAGCCTCGCGACTGGTTTTACTTTATACGTTTGGGGTATGATCCAAAGCACTGAAGTCAATGGATAGACTCCCATTGAAATTCAGTGGGCTCTGGATCTGATTCACTAGTTGTCCAATTAAGCTATTTCCCCCCCCAGTGAAAATTAGACATAAGTCCACATTACAGGAAAAAAAGGGAAATGAACAATATTCTTCTCTGTCAGTCTTTCTTAATGGGAGAACTCACACAAAAAATTCTTTGTAGAATGGGGGCAGACAGAAAGAAAGAATTTCCCCATCATCCTCTTTTCGATTTAATGCAATGAGAGTAAAAATAAGAATATTTGTTTCTACTGCAAATTGCGAGGCCAAATTGTGAATCCCATTATTTAGGGAACATTTAAGTTAGGGAACTATAGGAAAGTATATTTAAAAAGCGACTCATTTTCAGTGTCTCCATTTTTAGTTGCCTAAAACTGAAAGACTTTAAAGGAGCATGATTTTAAGAAAATAAAAATGCATCTCAAGATGATGCTACCACAATACAAAATAATAATAATTAATAAGTGAAGTATTTGAAAAATGAGGAGCCCAGAATGCAAAGCTTGGCCATGGCTTTTTAGTTTTTCCGCATCTTACTAGACACACGCTGTTCGTGAACATTTGCTGCGAAACATACACAATGGCAAGAATCCAAGCCTGGTTCTAATCTTCATATGGAATCTCGCCCCTCTTCCACTAAGGAGTATTTTATGGGAAGGTTCATTTGATTGTTTGAGAAGACATTTTAAAGGCCATATAAAAAGGCTATTAGAAAATTCACTCTTTAGCTGTAATAATAAACATGACTTTAGGGAAAGGAGGGTAGTCATAAAAAAAAGCATCTAGCTGAAATGACTGACAACTTGTATGTGGGGTGTGTGTGCGGGCGCGCACGGGGGGATGTCCATTAATGTATTTATTTGTTATTGGAGAGAAATTGTTAGCTGGAATAATTTCAGATGGAAATATTTTAAAGCAGAATTCATCTAGACAGGATGTTTATAATGATTCAGGGGCACGTGAAAGCTCATGGGGCCTGGTCTACGTTTCAATTTATCTAGCCTTTGCTAAATCATCTTCCTGTTCCCCCTCCACATCTTCCCCTTGTTAATCCTCTCCCTGCTCGCCTTCAGCTCACAACTAAATAGCCTTCTCTCAGTCAGCCCAACTGGGTTGCCCCTGTTCCCACGTGCACTGGGGTTTTGCATTGCCAGTAGAACTGGGCAAAATGAACTGTGTGAAACCTTTATTCGATGACAAATGCATCTTTGACTTGACGGGAACAATTTGTGAATTTGGGTTGAATTCACGGAATTGTTTCTGTCAAAAAAAGAAAAAACCTGGGGACAAAATGTTTTGATTTTTGATTTGAAACATCTTTTTGCTCCAACTTTTACTGCAATGTTTAAATGGATATATCTTTAAAAACAAACAAAAAAAAGGTTTAAAAACCTTAAAACGAAAAGCAGTTCACCATTTTTGAAAACATTTCATTTCAAGGCAACCCAATTTTTTTTATTTTTCTCACTCCGGGCACAGAACCCCCAAATCAGTTGTTTGGTCGGCTCTCATGGCCAGTAACCAGAGGCCCACAGGACGGCTCCACGCAGCCTAATCACCTTGTCAGGGCACTACCTGCTTCCTTGTTTGCTCCTTCCTTCTCTTTTAACTCCTCCAGGACCCCTCTCCTCAATTATCTTTCTCCATTGGCTCTTACTGTCTTCACGAACCCCCCCATCCTCTTCTGAGTTTGCTTCCTCTCCTCTCCAACCCCCCCTCCACTCAACCCTGCTCATTGTATCCCCCCTCCTCTGTACTGCCATCCCTCTCACACCCTATCTCATGCTCCCCCTCCTCTCTGCTTTCACCACTGTGCACAACACACAGATGCGTGGTGTCAAAATGCATCAAGAGGAAGAAGCATCCGAATATACAAGCCCGACCGGACTTCCCAGCCCTGCCTGCTGGGAAAGTGCATCAGACGTGTTGACTCAGCTCCCCACCCCCCTGCTTTGCCTTTTCGAGGGAGCCTGGGAGCTTTAGTCAAGGCCAATTGTTTACAGGGTGAAGGAAACTCCAGCAAAGAACCGTGCCAGCAACTTGTTCCAATTAAAGTCTCACAGATTCGCTTTGGTTATTTCAATCCTCAATCCCGAATGGGGCAAGGCGGGGGTGGGGAAGAGATTCAAGAGGATTCAGCAATGCCTTGTTTTTATAGCTCTTGCATTCTGTTTTATTGGTTTTTGCCCCCTTCTCTCTCTCTAAATGCTGGGAGTTGTTTTAAAGAAAGACTTGGTGCCATCATTTGGGTCCTGACATGGGTGGGGAGCAGGGCTGGGAAAGGGTAGTATTGGACGGGGGGAGGGGGGGGGGAAAGAAAGGTCTCTGATTCAGCCGGCCAGGTCGGTGATTCATAGGTCTCCTGCTTTGTGAAAGGGCAATCTTTATAGTGTTATCATTATTACTAATGGGATGAGTCTGTCTGATGGAAGCTATGAGAGAGAGAGAGAGACAGACAGACAGACACACGCTTACTTTCTCTCTCAAAACTGAAAGGGCAGAGGAAAGACATCAGTCATGATGGGGAACCTCACAGTGCAGTCACCTCCAAAAACAGCCCTCCCATCTCCATCTATCTGGGACCTAATAATCCCAGGTGAGTATGTGCAGTGGCTCCCGAAGCTAATGGGAGCTGTATGCACATATTGCCCAGCATGGTTTGGTCTTGGGTTTTCATAGAAACAGATGCCAACATTGAACCCCTGTTGCTGACGGCTGTTGGGGGAGGAGAAAAGGTTTTTATGGCCTTTGCTGACCCTCTTAGATTGAAGGGGGATGCTCCAAAATTGAGACATAAGGCAAAGACCTTATTCTTTTCTCACTCACAGCAGTTCTAATCCACTGTCACACCATTGGCCTCAGTGGAGTGACTGCTGACAAGAGCCGGGCGAATAATGGAGTTGCTGATGTGCTGGGCAATTCTGAAAACAAAGATTGTTTCAAGTCAAATTGAACACAGATTTTTCCTAGATATGTGGTGAACTAAATAATCGAAAAATAATTAATTTCAAGTAAAAAAACCCCCTTTTTTTCGACTTGCAAGGAAATGTTTTGTTCAGACTTTAAGCATTTTTGACATTTTAAAATAAATGTGAAGGCAATTTCAAAATGGAAAGTCATTGCGAACTGAAAAGTGCAAACGTTTTGTTTCCAAAATGTCAGAATGATGTGTTTGACTTTTGCAGTTTTTTTTTTTTTTTTAAACCGAATCAATTCAGCAACACTGGCAAGAATTCGCAAAATGTTTTGCTGTGGCTGTATCCTCAGAAAAAAAGTTTTGTCCAAAAATTTTACCCAGCTCAACTCCTAATTCACCTCGGTTTAAATGCAAACCAAGTCAGGCCCTAAGCTTTGGGATGTGTTTGCTATAGAGGTCAAAGACTGAAGGGTCATAATACTAGACTCCCTAGGAACAATTCTTCAGTGCAGTTGAGCTCTACTCAACTGCGGACGCACAGTGGCAGCCAAGCTGGCTTTCCTTCGCTTTTGCTCCGGTCCCTATAGTGGGACTATTTGAGGGCTCTCTGGAGACTGCTGGAGTCTGATGTGCGGATTAGGACAGCCTTAGCATTGCCTCAGCTTGTGCCCAGATGTCTTTAGTGCTAAGGGGCCATTGTGGTAGCTGGGAATAGCTGGAATTCAGCAGTGCTTCTACCGTGACCCTTTCCCACAGCCATACCCCTTCTTCCCATACCGTGCTCCTGTCCCTGGCCACACCCCCTACGCACTAGGAGGAACAGTGACGTTACACTGATGTAAATGAGACGAGACTCGGACCCATATCAGTCTGCTCGCGGTGAACATTAAAGACCCTGTGGGACACTTTTTATAAGAGCTAGGGGTTTGCCTCAACGGCTTTGGGCCATAACGCTCTTTCCTTCAGAGCGTCAGGCCCCACAGAGTTAATACCCTGAGGCAGAGGCTAGTTCTTCACTAAAAGCCAAGATGTGCTTGCATCTCAGGTAGACATACCTACACTAGCATGGCTAAATATAGCAGTGTAGTTGTAGTGGCACGGGCTCCACAGGCCAGCCCAGAACCCTGGGTACCTGTTTGTGTTGCTAAAGCCTACAGCACTGCATCTACATTGCTATGTTCAGGCATGCAAACACGGGTAAAACTAGTGCAGTTATGTCTACCAGAGCTGCAAGCACACCTCGGACTGCAGCATAAACAAACCCTCACAGGGGGCTGCATTTCAATGGTGCCGTCTATATATTGCTCAAAGTGATTTGGAATGAGACCCTCCATATCCATGGAAGATACTATTGCTGATGTATTAAGTGCATTGCATGACACCAGGTACCCGCAATTCATTTATAAATCAGCCATAAATATCCATTTTACCTCCCAGGCATTTTGATTGTTTTATTCTTAAAAAAATAATAATAATTAATGCTGCCGTAAAATTAGTAGAAGGGGAAATTCTAGCCCAATCCAGACTCAAAGTCTTTGTGCAGAGCAAAACACACCCAATTATCTCAGAAGCTGACCCTCCCCCTTGGAGTGTCGCAATTCATGGGAAGCAGGAGGAGCACTATAAATCTGAGAGAGTTAGCATGGGATTAAATCAAATTATATGGCTGAAAAAGCCTTGAAGAGGGAGATTCTGAACCATACAATGATTTATTAGCTTGGAGATGAAGGGGGGAGGGTGTTCCAATTCTTCCCTTGATATGCAGCCTAACTCCCATTTAAGTTGTATGCATCCATCAGCCCTCGAAGGCGGTGAAATGGTGCTCAGAGCAGTGTGGTGTTGCACAAACCATCCACAGTCACTGGGCTACATTCTGGCTCTTTTGAGCTGAGCCATGCAAAGGGAAGAGGTCCGAGCAAGTCAAATGAAGGCAGAAGGGGTGCACTCTGTAGTTCCTTCTATGTCCAATGGTAAGGGAATAGCATCTGCTGCCTCTGATTGCAGGGGATTCAGACTCCCACTGGTTTTGTCTACATTAAGAAAAGTGACTGTGTTTGGGGCAGGCTTTCAGCTAACATGAGCTAAACCCAACCTCAACCCAACCAATTTTCCTAACACAGATGCAGGGAAACTTCTTTAGCTTGAATTTAGCAGGTTGAGTTTTAGCCTAGGCGCCTTCGCTCCCCTTCCTCCGGGCTGAACCGTCTGTGCTGAATGTCTGTGGAGGTGCAGTGCAGAATCTAGCCCTACACTAACATCCTGATCCTGTGAGGTGCTGAGCACCCACAACCCCCATATATTAAATCAGTGGGAGTGGAGGACATGCAGGATCCCCCTGCAATGCAGAGCACATTGGAGGATCAAGCCCTAAATCCCCAGACTTTATCTTAAAGTTTCTAATTTTTTTTTAATATGAAACCTCAGGGTTGGGTTTTTTTTAAAAATCCTTTAAACATAGGCAATGACAGGCAGGCTCTCTCACTAAAGATACATTAAATGGGAAATGAACTTGGGAGATAATGATTCTCATGTTATTATAAGCTTAGATAATCAGAAATGAACTAGCCAATATTGCAGATGAATTTTCTGAGTAGAATTTTTAGATGGAATATGTGGTTTTAAAATAGACACATACAATTAAGTAATTCTTGGCCTCAAAAATTTCAAATGTTACCTTATTAATTCTGGGTTTTCTTTTCATAGAACCATAGAAATGTAGGCCTAGCCCTCCTATGCTGAGGCAGAACTGCCTAAACCTAGACAATCCCTGTCTGCCCAACCTGTTCTTAAGAACCTCGAATGACAGGGATTCCACAACCTCCCTTGGAAGCCTATTCCAGTGCTTAACTTTCCTCATAATTGCAAAGTTTTAGTTCTCTAGCCTAAATCCGCTTTGCTGCAGATTAAGCAGTTACTTCTTGTCCTGCCTTCAGTGGACATGGAGAACAATTGATCACCGTCCTCTTTATAAAAAGCCCTCAACACAGTTGTAGACTTGTAAGCAAAAGGCTTTTCCCTCCAGCAGCTATGGGGGAGGGGGGGGGCGGGGGAGAAGAGAGAAGGTAGCACTAAGCCACCTATCTAACTCCTGCCCTGGACTGACCTTAGAACATCCTAGGGGCTGCTTAAGTTATGCTAGATGCAGCTGTCCCTCAGGGACGGCTTTGCAGACCTAGGATCAGACAAAGCGCGCACACACTCCCTGCTCACAGCTTGACCCATCCCTATTCCTCTCTGCCCCCCTGCCATGCCCCCACCCCAGCAGTCTCTGCTCCTGACATTACACCAGCTCTGTACTGAGTGAGGATTCCCCTTCCTCATGGGGAAGCCTCAGCTGTTACTTAAGGGATGTTCTCTGGTTTCTTTGCACTTCCCTCAGCAATGCAAAATGACAAGACCAGGAGCCTAGGATCTGGTCCAGAGAGTATACATCATGCACACACAGAGTTCAAAGAACATAGCCTGCAAACACGAAAAGCTAGCAATCTGAGCCCCATGCAAACCAATTCACAAATAGGTTATTACTAATAGCTCAGAAAGATGGTTCTTGCAACAGCCTGTTTTAACTAAATGCTGTCATGGTTCTTTGGGACACATTAGAAAAAGTGGTCTAAAATATTTTGTAGGGAAAAAAAGAGCATTTAATCTTTTATAAAACCATAACTGCCCATCAAAATTACATAGTCCTATCTCAACAAGGCCTCACATTTTTACATTTCATCTACTTTCAATTAAAGGAGCTTAAGATATTTTAAGGATGCATGTTACCCTTATCCTAAATGTCTGTAATTGGTTTTCAGAAAAATACTTGTGATTCCTCAGCAGTTAGGCATATAATCACCGGCCTTAAGGAAAACAGAGTTTAATTGCTTTGTAAGACAGCAACATGCAAAAGCAAGAGAGAGAAGAAAGAAAACCAGAAATCATTTGGAATTAATTAAACTCTGGCGTGATGGAAGATATTCCATTAAATTAACCTGGGAACCAAATGCAGCAACTACTCATGTGCAGTGTTACTGAACCTGAAAATCTAGTTTGCTCATGAACCACTGTAAAATACCACTGTCCCCATCATAAGACGTTGAGAGGAAGTATAATCTGGTGGTTAGATCATGGGACTCTACATCAGGAGTTCTGGGTAAGTCTCCTGGCTCTTCCACTTACTTCAATTCTCTGTACCTCAGTTTCTCCATCTGGTAAACACAGCTAATAATTAGAGCTGGTGGAAATTTTTGCATTAAAATATGAAGTGTTTTTTCTGTGCCAGACAGAAATTTTTTGGTAAAATTTTTTATTTTGACAACATTTTCCTGTGTTTTGATGAACAAAATGGGAAACCAAAAACAAATTTATTTTTGGTAACCATTTTTGGTCCTGAAAAAAAAGCCCCCACACCCTTTTAAATACAAAAAATAGGTGGGGGGGAGGGGGGAGGAGAATTGGTAAAACTTTTAGACTTTTCTTTGTTTTTTAAATCCAAAACTGACTTTCACATTTTGGATTTTAAAGAAACCCCTTAAAAATTGTCCCAGGAAATTATAATAAATAATATTTATTTTAAGTTTTCCAGGTAAAATAATTGGTATTTTTCAACCAGCTCTACTAATACTGTTTACCAAAACCCAGAAGTGCTGTGACGCTTAACTCCTTAAATGCGTTGAGATCCTTAAAGAAAATGTACCAGGAAGGTTCAAAATAAATGAATGCACCCGAGTTTAAAAATCCAGCAAGTTTAAAATAACAGCTGTAGTTCTAAGCAATGAGATTACAGAATCATGAGATGCTTTTGTCGAGGAATGGTGAGCAAAAGGCAGGATAAAACTGTTGTCTTGCACTTCGCAATTGTTTAGCCCAGTGCAAAGTGAATGTGAAGAGGGTGTAATATGCTACCAAATTAAGGCAGCAGCATTTTGTATTCACTTTGCACTGGTATAAATAACTCACCAAGGTGCAGGACAGTAGAGAATTTGGCCTGCGAAATTCTGTTCTACTTCAGTTTTGCAGACTCTGGTGGCTTGTTTAGGGCCTGCACCAAAGTCCCTGGACGTCAGTGAAAACACTTTTACGGACTTCAATGGGCTTTTCAGCATGCAGACTTCTGGGCTTTTATCTTATTCCACCTCTTTGAAGTTCTCTCATCACCCCTCAGAACACATCTCAAACCCTGGATTCTGCAAGTCCTTGCACGGTACATAGCCTGGATTGTAAGAATGTTGTGTTCCAGTATCAGTGTGGCCACCAGAAAGCTTAAACATTAGGTACAGTCCCCAGAACTGAGGGCAGATGTCTACACAACAGCTTCTGGGAATGCACAGCTACAGCCCTTGTCTACACCAGAGGTTGGGGCGGCTTAGCTACAGCACTCAGGGTGCAAAATTTTTCACAGCCTGGAGTGACATATCCAGGTCGATTTAATTTTTAAGTGTAGACCAGGCCTCAGTAACTCTCAAGGCTCTTAGTGCAGCTTCTGCTTTACTTTCAAGAGTACAGGTAAAAAATGATCATGGTGAGGGCATGTCCAAAGAGGTATGGGCTTAAGTGTGGCCCTTGTCATTATAATGAGGTATGGGCTTCATGCCTGATAAAAGGCAACAGTAACATGGCAACTACACAGCAGCATTTTCATTAATTCAGGATCACGTCCCCGCATGCTCTTTGTCACACTCATCCCTTCATCCTTTGCACTCTACAGTCGACACCTGCCGGCGCCGTTAAGGATCACACGGTTGAGTCAGGTTGCACTTGCTAATGGGCTATTGGCCTAATACCTCCTCTTTTGTGCAGAGGGGAAAAAAATTGTCTACAGATATTAGAGAGAGAGTGTCACTAGTTAACTCGCACTTAACCCAGTGAGTGTACTTGTCCTTCCTGACTTTGCAGCGTGCCTCATCTTCTCAAGTTGCTGGATATTTACAAAATGAATGAGGTGTATTTTTAAGCTGGCTATTAGGAGCCACCATGCCAAAAAGCACCATGGAAGGATATTATTATGGTTAAGGCACTTGACTGGAACTCAGGAGATTTTGGTTCAACATGGCAACAGACTCCCTGCTGGGACAAAAGTTCCTCCTCTACCTTGGTGGGTCCTGTGCTTATTGGTGGATTTTGCTCCCCTCAGAGATCTTCCCCTCTGGTGGAACCCACAGTGCAGGTCAACTCCTCCTGTGTCTGATCAGGAGTTGGGAGGTTTGGGGGGAACCCGGGCCCGCCCTCTACTCCGGCTTCCAGTCCAGGGCCCTGCAGTTGTTTAGAGTGCCTCCTGGAACAGCTGCGCGACAGCTACAACTCCCTGGGCTACTTCCCCATTGCCTCTTCCCGACACCTTCTTTATCCTCACCATAGGATCTTCCAACAGTACGCCATCTCACTCTCAGCTCCTAGTGCCTCTTGCTCCCAGCTCCTCGCACGCCTGCCGCAAACTGAAGTGAGGGCCTTTTTAAACTCGGGTGCCCTGATTAGCCAGCCTGTCCTAATTGATTCTAGCAGTTTCTTCTTAATTGGCTCCACGTGTCCTAATTAGCCTGCCTGTCTTAATTGGTTCTAGCAGGTTCCTGATTGCTCTAGTGCAGCCCCTGCTCTGGTCACTCAGGGAACAGAAAACTATTCATCCAGTGGCCAGTATACTTGCCTTCTACCAGACTTCTGTACCCCACTTGTCTGGGTCGGTCACACTGAATGATGCTGGTCAGGTCCCTTCTGTTAAATGAGGCTAATGATAATGCCTCTCTCTCACCTTTGTCTGTCCTGTCTACGTAGACTATGAGCTCGTTGCGGGCAACGACTGTTTCTTGCTATGTGTGTTCACAGCACTTCGCACAATATACCCGGATCTTGGGTGGGGCCTCTAGGTGCTGCAATAATATATAAAATAATGTGGATAATTCTGCTGTAAGGGACTCGCATGATATCATCCCATCTTGTGTGGAAACAGCCTTTTTAATTTTAAAGGTACACGGTAAAGTCCCGGAGCTCTGCTGAAGTCTGCTATATCAACCGAGAAAGCCTTTATTTAATAATGGAGCTTAAGAAACACTAATAAATGGGCATTTAAAAAGTCACACTGTCACAGTTTAGCAGGTTAGAAATTGCTCTTAAGCCTTTTTCCCGTACATCTGTTGGCAGTGTAATTGATAAACATCCTTCTGACGCTTTCAGTATCTTCATTTTGAATAGCTTGAGTAAATACCGCTGTGAGCTAAATTAGTGAGTAGTTAATTTCTATGAATCATGGGAAGTTCTATATCACAGCAGCTTATTACTTTCCTGTACTTTTATGAACCGGACAGCTTTGCCAACCTCCATTTAAAGAAACAAAAGATGCTTTTTACTCCAAAAATGATGTTGAAAGCCCTCATTGCTTGCCTGAAGAGAATCCGTCAATAGAATAAACAAAGCTTAAAATTGTATATGTAACTCACAAGACCTCCGTGTCATAAAGCCCCACATCCCTCTCATCAAGGAAGTATTACTAACACCAGTCTACATGTGAGCTAAACAGAGACACTCACAGATTAAGCCACTTGCCCAAGATCACACAAATCTTTTAGGTCTAGACTTCTGAGGTTTTGCGCTCCCACTGTGAAATTCGCCCTGTGTAGCGGATCAACACAAAGACTGTACACCACTTAGGCACTATTAGGATATCACCCTGCTTCCAGATTGGTGCACAGGGGTGAATTTCACCTCCTGTCTTTTCCTGTAAAGCCACCTATTAAGCTGGTTCTCTTCCCAGCTATGCCACTGACCAGCCATAAAAACTTGGGCCAGTCACAGCCCCGCTCCGTACCTCAGTTTTCCCATTTAAACAATTTGTATAATTCCTACCTTAAAGCATTTTGATATTTATTGGTGAAAAGCCTTGCATAAGAGCTATGTATTGTTAATGTTAATATGTTTTGCTGCTTGAGGCCCAAACCCCATTGTACTAAGCAATGAATAAACATATTGTTATTTATTATACACAGTAAACTTCCTTGGGGCAGGGACTATCTTTTTGTTCTGAGTTTCTACAGCACCTTACAGAATGGAGTCTGGGTTCATGACTGGGGCTGACAGGTGCCAACACAGGACAAATAAATCATAGTAATAATTAGTCAAAAGACTCTCCAGCCTAGGCAATGATACTTTTTGTTTGTTTGTTTTTTTACACACACACACACACACACACACACACACACACACACACACACACACGCACTCCAGTGTGAACCACAGAAATCTAAAAATTGTTTCAGTGGAACCAGAGTTAACAACGTCTGGGTGATGGTCTTTAACTGAACAATGTTAAATACCTGGAAACTACTGTAATAATCATTGCAGGCCCAAGAATGGCGATACGTGGATCATTGTATCTGAAACCCGTTCAGTTACATTCACGGCTTAGTAATAAAGATGCTCATGAACTCAGGGCCGGCCTTAGGCTGATTCTGCCGATTCCCCGGAATCGGGCCCCGTGCCGGTGGTTTTTTTTGTTCTCCCCCCCCCCCCCCCCCCAGCCAATCGAGTCCGGAGGTTTTTTGTTTTGCTCAGCTGATCGGCGGCGGGGCCCCGCTGTCGTTATTGACGTGAGGCCCCACACCCGCTAAAGCCAGCCCTGCATGAACTCATACAGAAGGATGGTTGCCCAAGCAGGTGAGATTCAAGTAGCTTCTCCTGCTTTGTATTAATAGAATGATGACTTAATAGAATGATGTGTTAATAGAATGACGACTTTGATGGATAACTCACTGTTGAGGTATTAGGGCAGGTCGAATTCCTGGTGTCTGAATGTCTTTAGTGGAACAGGCGTCTGGTGATTGAATCTTTGCTGTATAACGAGCAGTTAGAAAGAGCGGTTAGAATCCTGCAGTCTTTACTTAGGCAAAACTCCTCTTTGAAGCTGTCAGTAGCAATATTTGGGTTTATTTTTCAAACAAACGAATAAGCCCCACGTTCTCGCCCCACTCAAAATTTTGTTGTTTTCCAGGCCCGCAACCTGATGTGACTGAAAATCCAGTTAAGACTCTAAGCATAAGCGAGACACGTCATAGAAAATCTACACACTATACTTCCTCAAAGAAGGGTTAGTTTTGAGTTTAAGGCAGTGGACTGGGATTCAGAAGATCCAGGTTGTCTCCCTGGCTCTGCCACATGCTCCATGGGTGACCTTAGACAAGCCACTTAATCTCCACATACCCAGTTCCCCATCTTTACAATAAGGGTGATAATTTCCTCTTTCACCCACTGTTTGTTTGCTGTGTCTATTTAGATTCAAAGTCCATTGGGGCAGGGGCTGTCTCATACTACGTGTATGTACAGGGCCTCACACAATGAAGCCCTGGTCTTGGTTGTGGCCTCAGGATGCTGCCATACTACAGCTAATAAGTAAGTAACATACTTACTGTAACCATACCACACAATTGCTCTATAAAGGGTTAACCTTCAATTCAAGTTTTGTTTCTGAAACCAAACACACGAACACATGTACGCAAATAAACGTGTTGTTTCCAATGAAACTTGACAACCTCATACATCCTACGGCCATCATGTGCATTTTATTGAAAGACAGATGCTATTTGCTGGGCTTTTTATTCCCCCCACCCCCATGAGAAAGAGGCATATTGACTTAATCTAAGGGTTATGAAAAAAAACCACTCACGTTGGTTCATAAGTTTACAGAAGAGAAAGGACAGAAAATGTAAGCCTGGATTTGAAGAACATTTCAGCTACATGGCAGCTACAGTATATGCAAATGCAAAGAGTAATAGCTTTCATATGAGCAAACATCTGTCCAGTTTAGTTAAGTGTGTGGCGGCAGAAGAGCGAAAAGGTGGCCATATGAATGCATGTGTGTGTGGCTATATATGTGAGTGCATGTATATATTGATATGTTTTGATGTGTGGGTGCGCGTGTAGTTATATGTGGGTGTGTGTACACATACACACACACACACACACCCCTGTACAAGTATATCCACCATACATTTTACCATTTCACACACAGACAGGGATGTGTGAGTGCTTGTATGTGGGGGTATAAATATTTCATAGAGAGAGCGCTCGTGAATATACATGCATATTTATATATATGCATGAGTACATATTTTATACATATGTGAGAAAAATCTCTTATTTTTTTAAAAAAAACATGAAAAGGACATGTTTCCTCACATGCTCTTCATGCCACATGAGCTGCCAAAAATGACAGTTATCCACTCAGCAGTGTGTCCAAGGCGCTATTTGAGATATTTTTCTTAACCACAAAATAAGTGGATTACTAACCAAAACATCCCAACTCCTGCCAAAGCACATTTAAAAAGGAACACAAAAAGAAACATTAAATAAATGTAACCCATGGATTAACAACAATAAAAAGAAGGGTGGGATGAATGGAGATAGAGAAGTTATTCTGGAGTTAAGAGCACAGGCCTACCTATGTATCAGGAAACCCATGTTCTAGGTAACGGATCTGCCAGAAACATCTTAAACAGCCCCTTAAACTCAGTGTGCCTCAATTTTCCTATCTCTAAAATGGGAATAATATTCCTTATGTACCTCACAGGGGCATTGTGCATCTTAATTTGTTTGTAAAGGTCTTGGACACCCTCAGAATTTAAACTGTAAACTCTTCAGGGCAGGGACCATCTACTACTTTGGTTAGTGCAGTGGCTTGCACAATGGGGGCCCCACCTTGGTTGGACGCTAGACACAACCCATAATAAACATGATGAAGAAAAGAAGGAATGTGTTTTGGGATGCAAAGAATTAATATTAAATAATACTAGCCAGATCCTCAGCTAGTATAAATCCACTTTCTAATGATGTCAATAGATCTATGGCAATTTTCACAGGCTGAGGATCTGGCATTCCATTTAATATAAAGGGGACAGTATTTTGATACTTTTGCTCACAACAAGTAGTACCTTACTTCAGGCACAGTTCCACTGATTTGAATGATACGATGTGCAGAGTAATTGACTAAACAATGTGAGTAGGTGAAACAGAGTATGACTGTTTGATAGCATACCAGATATCTGGAAATGTTTTGTGTTCAAGTTATTTGGTTCATATCCTATACCTTAAACAATTATACTTACCCTGGCCATCAGGATTTCTCCATACTAATTCTTTAAATAGTCTGAGTTACTTTAAGCATGAAATATAAAACACGGCCACATGTGTGTTTAAATGAAAAGATACTTGAAGCTATATACCCCTTCAGTTGGGCTTGGTTGGGGTCTCGCTTAGACCTGTGTTAACCCAAAGTAATTCCACTGGAGTTAAAATGGTGTGAGATCAGAAGCAGGCCTAGACATCTAACATTTCCATATTGTCATGTGGACTGATGATCTAAAAGGCCCTTTCCCGTCTCTGACATCTATGATCCTCTGACATTTAAACAAAAACGCACTCATCCCATGGCTTCAGTTGTAGAGAACTGGAAAACTGCCATTCACAATATTGTGCTCATCTTTCCACTGACATGGTAAAAAATGCATGCACCCTGGAAAGACAATAGCACAATAAATCCATGGAGCTAACCAAAAGGAAAAATTGACATGCATCTCTTTCAAATGGCCAACAACATGAAGACTTTATATCTGTTTAGGTTACAGCTCAACCTTAGGATTCTTGCTAGAACTAGTTAGGAATTTTTCAATGACACTTTTTCTCATCTGAAAACGCTGGCTCATCAAAACAAAAAAAACCTCTTCGTGGGAAAGAGTTAGTTTCAATAACTTTCCAGTTTTTGAAAAAGAAAAATGAAAAGTTTCAAAACTACTGAAATGTCCCCTTTTGACATTTTCTATATGTAAAGTTCAATTTTTTTGGCCTAAAATGACTTTTGTTTTAAAATACAAGTTATTTCATACTAAAAAAATGAAACAAAGAGCAAAATGGAAACGTAACATTTTTAAATGATTGAAACAAAACACTTCAAATTGACCTGATCTGAAGGTGGGTGTTGGTTGGTTGTTTTTTTTAAGTTTGTCTTTTTAAGGTGTTGGGTTCACAAAATTTTCAAGATTTCAACTTTTCATTCTAATTCAGGACTTGAAAAAGTTGGAAATCTCAAAAATGTGCAAGGGTGTGTGTGTGTGTGGGGGGGGGGGGGCGGGGGGTGCTGGTGGAGTGGAGGGGGGCGGTAAATGTTTCCTGCCCAGCTCTCATAATCACAACATAATGATCACTCAGTCTGCGGGATGACTGTGCAACCAATATTAGAGGGAAAGGAATGAGAGAGATTGATTTTACACTGACCCTATTCAAACCATACACACTGGCACAATATTAGTGTAATCAATCAATTAGTGAATCAAGCCAAAATGGTCTTACCGTGTCCTCGGCCTGCTTATCTGCTCTTTAGTCTCGTCTCTCCTCTCGCCCCGCCCTGCAAGAGCCAATACTCTCATCATTACTTCCCTTTATAAAGTATCAGGGGGGTAGCCGTGTTAGTTTGGATCTGTAGAAGCGAAAAAAGGGTCCTGTGGCACCTTATAGACTAACAGAGGTATTGGAGCATAAGCTTTCGTGGGTGAATACCCACTTTGTCGGATGCAAGCAGTGGAAAACATCAACATTTTCCACTGCTTGCATCCGAAGAAGTGGGTATTCACCCACGAAAGCTTATGCTCCAATACCTCTGTTAGTCTATAAGGTGCCACAGGACCCTTTATCGCTTCCCTTTATAAAGTTTAGCTCATCCAATCAAAGAACAGAAACCATATGTGACAGAGTGCTAGCAGCCTAGAGCTGACCCAGCACCCGGGTCACTAGATACTACTAGCTATTCCCCCCTGCCCTCCCCAGTGGCGTTAATTGAGGGAAATGGGAGCTCAATGGCTTAATTAGGCAGGAGGCTGAGGATCTAATGGTAGCAATCAACCCATCAGCTGAGAATAATTAAAGGCCATGAAGAAAGTGCAAGGGGCAGGGGACAGGATCTCAGGATGGTAGATCTGACCCTCTCCCTTTATGGAGAATGGGATAAGGGTGGAGTTCACTTCCAATTGCATTTTGCTGCACTAGTGTGTACTGCTGAACTGGTGGAGAGGACCCAATGAATAACACACTGGTGCTTATAAGCATCCAGCCTGTTTGTGGTGGTCCACAGGGGCGAAGAAAAGAGCCTGTTACAGCATACCACGTGTTCATTTATACCGTAGCATAGTGAGTTCCCTGGATCCAAGGAGTATAAATAATCTCATCATCAAACAATGAAGAACAATGAACAAGGTCATAAACACATATAGGGATAGCTCCTGAGCTGGCGTACATAACAGAGTTCCATTGGATCCACTGCTCCGTTGGCTTCCATGGGGCTATGTAGGTTTACACCAGCTGCGGGTTTGGACCATAATTTGTTTGTGAACAATTCATGAGCACAAAAAGGAAAAAGAAAAAACAACAAACCAACAAGCTCAGCCAAACCTGACAAGTAAAACTGTTCTCAACAAAAAGTTTGGTCTGATTTATTCCCGAGACTCTTGCTGACAAAAGGTTTCTGGCCAATATATTTTAATTTCACTCTTCGTTGCACCGCTGGATAGGATGGTGTTCCAAGGAGTACAGGGTGCATTCTCCATAGCTCATAGCATTGGTAAGACCACAGGGCCAGATTTATAAAGGCACCTAAAGATGCAGATAGTTTCTCACTGGGATTTTCAAAACCACCTCAACAGGTTAGGCACCTAACTCCTATTGAAGTCAATGTGGGTTGGGTGACTCTCCTACTTAGGGTAGGTCTACACTTACCCGCTGCGTCGGAGGCGACCAATCGATCTTCTGGGTTCGATTTATCGTGTCTTGTCTAGACGCGATAAATCGAACCAGGAAGTGCTCCCCTGTCGACGCCGGTAATCCTGCTCTGCGAACGGAGCAGGCGGAGTCAACGGGGGAGCCTGCGCGCCGCTGTGTGGACCAGCGGTAAGTACTTTTAAGTTCGAAATAAGATACTTCGACTTCAGCTACGTTATTCACGTAGCTGAAGTTGCGTATCTTACTTCGAACTTGGGGGGTAGTGTAGACCAGCCCTTAGAGACACAAGGGTGAATTAATATCTTTTGTTGGATCAGCTTCTGCTGATGAGAGACAAAAGCTTGCGATCTTACACAGAACTCTTCTTCAGGTCTCTCTCACTGACAGAAGTTGGTCCAATGCAAAAATATTACCTCGCCCCTCTGGTCTCTCCACTATCCTGGGACCAACACGGCTAGAATAACACTGCATATCCTACTTAAGGACTTTTGTAAATTTCACTAAGTGCCTAACTGCATATTTAAGTGCCTAAATACCTTGGTAAATTTGGCCTACAGAGTCTTTCCCCACTAAGTTGACAGCTCTGGGTAGGAATGACCAAAATTGATTAGTTTCTGATGGCTGCTCAGTGGCCTATGTGAAAATCATTGGTGGATTTCAGTGCATTTCCTATAACACCAGTGTCTGTGTCACAAAAGGAAACCAAAAAGCAACTTTGTCGTCATGCTCCACAGGTCGACCAAGAAGTGAACAGCCCCGTCTCCTCTCACTATTTGGTGCCGCTGGTCCAGTGCTGGAATAAAGGTGGCAATGAGGTGCAGATAGTGCTTACAATGCTGCTTTTCATGCAGTGCCTACTCTGTAGAAGTCAAATCCTGTAGGCTTGCCTCTGGCACACACGCGCCCCGCCCCCCCATTAACTTCACCAAACATTTTACCACTGTTATCAGTAACATGCACTTATTGCTTTCAAGTTGGATATTGTTCCAAGCCAAAGTACCTCTTTCAAAGATAGCTAAAGTTCCTGGATAAAATGTATCCCTGGGGTGAATGTGGCCCCGCTGAGTTGTTGCATAATCACCCCAGAAAATGCTTCAGAAAGGCTGAGCGCAAGTCTGATTTGTACTGTCGACATTCATGGGATCTTCCCTTTGCATTGCTCACCAACCAGATGTCGTACCATCTGCATCACAAGGTAAGCAAAGCAGTAGCGGCACCAGGGTTTTTGCCGTCTTAGGCGGCAGCGCTCCTCCACCGTAATCGGCAGTGCTTCAGCGGCAGCTCCTCTGAAGCTGCGTTCTCGGTGGCATTTCGGCGGCCACTGTTCTTGCTGCCGAATCGCCACCAGGACATGAGTCGCTGCCGAAATGCCGCCCCCCAAATCCCGCCACCCTAGGCGACCGCCTAGGGTCGCCTAGTAGAAGCGCCGGCCCTGAAGCAAAGTAGCACTGGGTAGGCAAGAAATCCATCTTGCACGCCAACCCTGGGGAAATGTCATGATAATTTGCTAGTCCAGACACCTAACGTATATGCTTGTGCTTTACTATGGGGAACAGAGACGATCAAAACAAAAAAACCTCTTGTTATTCTGCTCTCCCATCCAAAAACTCCTTGCCCTGGGTGAGTGCTTGAATATGGCTGGTTTCTGCTGTATATGCTTCCCCCTGGTGAGCCACTGCTAAGCATTTTATATTTTTTTATTTATGGGAGCGTGACACAGCATTAGAACTGTAACAGCTGTCGAAGGAGTTGGTAGGCAGAGCACAATAATCTTACAGAGTACAATGGGATTTGCATCAGGCACATAGCAAACAGTCTTACAAAGTAGTAAGAATACTGTAATGAAGTAGCTAATGGTGTGTTTAAAATTACCCTCTACTGGATGGAATTAGAAGCACTCAACTGTGTGTCATAGGCCCTAGAGAGCTATGAGTCTTCTGTGGCTCAAATAATGAAAGCTTTTCAGATGTTAGGATCATAGTGACAGTGTGGCCATGCTGCAGAACATGGTGACAAGCATGAAGTCCTAAGTGTCTATGAATGTATTTAAAAAACCTTGCACTTATACAGAGCCCTCCATCCTTTAAAAAGCAAGAGACCCAGTCCTGAACACCACATGCAGGCGAACACTCATTGATGTCAGTGACTTCTCCAAAACTACTTCGTCCACAGCTCTGATGCATGACAATGCGATTGCTGTCACCACAGTACTGAGGCAGCCGATGGATTTACTGCCAAACTAAGCTGGTGTTAAATTACATTCTAGCTACACAATAAAGAAACTCTTGGTGCCTGGTTCTCCACTCTTTTACAGAGCATGTTGTCATTTACACCTCCACATGGGCGTGCAAAGTCCTGCCACTCTGATTTGGAAGGGTTTTATATAGGTGTAGATGAGTACCCAAGGTGCGAGGCAATGGTGAACTGGTTTTTTCATAAGTGCACGCACACACTCACAACAGTGCACCACATGTGACCGGAAGATGCACTCAGCATGTCACTCAAGAAAATATGGCATAGTTCCTGAGTTCTGTAGGACAAGTGAAACATGCTGTGCACTGCAAACAGTTTCCTCTGGTAGCACTTTTACACGAGCACAAGACGGAAGACATGAGTGAATGGCATTTTCAGCTCACAGGGCTGCCACTGAGGGATCCCTTTCATCCTTCTCTCTTAAACTGACTCTCACAAGTTGCGAGTGACTCCTCCCTGCAGAAAGTATAAATGAGCACTACTTCCTAATGGGTCCCATGAAGGATAGGTACCTAAATCAACACATCCCAAGCAGAAAGTGTCGTTATTCGCCAACCGTGCAAACAGCAGCCTAGTATCTCATTGAGACAAGACATGTGCGTTTATGCTACTGTAACAAGCAGAAGAGTTGGGAGCAGGGCTGGCTCCAGGCACCAGCAAAGGAAGCAGGTGCTTGGGGCAGCACATCTGAAGGGGCGGCGTTCCGGCCATTCCTGAGGCGGCACATTTCAAGGGCCTTTTTTCTTTCCCCCCCCCCCGCTGCAGCAGCTCCAGCCGCAGCTATTTTTTTTGGGGGGGGGGGGGGGGGGCGCTTGGGTCGGCAAAAAAGCAAGAGCTGGCCCTGGTTGGGAAGCTGATTGCATTTGGACCCATGGAAAATGCAGCAGCTCTAATAAATACAATGGGGTTAGTACAGCACACTAGTTAGGATACTGGTATCGGTACGATCAGTGTGAGCCACAGTTTTATTTCCTACGTAATAACAACAGTGCTTTATATTTTAAGACAGCCATGAACATGTGTGGTGAGTTACTTTAGAAGCTGGTTGTGGCTCAGATCCAGCATGGAAGATGATAGCCTTGAATTTCGCTCTCTCACACACTCACTCTTTCAGGTAGAATGCTTAGCAGAACCAACTTTTGCATTTGCAAATATACTTTAACTAGAACTGGCCTGAACTGAAATTTTACATCCAAAGCCCTTCTGTGTTACAAAAGGGGTTCAGTTTTGAAGCTCCAGCTCCAGACATGTCTCCCCTACCATTTTGGCTCTGGATAGAACCCAAAATCAGAAGGGGTTTACTTTCCTGTTCCAGTCTGGACGCCATTCAACCTTGGGAGAATATCTGATATCACAGATTTCCAACACTTGGGGCCAAGAACAGCTAACAGGATTTCAGTGCTGTCTTATCTGACCCCATATCCAGTTCCTGGTTAGACTTTTGACTTGGACTCAGAATCTTTCTCCAGATTTGATTCTAGACCCCATTCTTCCTCCCGGGGCTAATTTATATGTGCCTTTTCATGAACACAATACTAGCACCTATACGGTCTTTAACCCCACTGCAGCTGCACCCAGATTTAAGAGCGTGCACAAAAAGTTTTCTAGCATAGATGAAGCAGCAATCCTTTCCTTTCAACGGACTCTAAAACAGAAAACCTATTTAAAAATTAAAGATTCATAGAACTGTTTGGCTGGGTTGATACACTTTTCCCATATCTCCTTTGGGTTAAAAATGTAGGAAAGTGCTTTTTGGCACATACAGTGGAAAAATAGGATTCTTTTATAACAATTCTCCCCCCAGTATTAAACTCTCATTTACCCATTAAGAAAGGAAACCCACTTTACAGCAATGTGAATCACCTTGCCTTAATGCTTAATGTTCATTTTAATGTATGGGTTCTAAAAGCTACGAGCAATGATATTTTGCATTAATATAGCACCTTTCATCCCAAAACTTAAACTATGCCCTCCCTCTCCACCCCCCACAATGAGTTATGAATGGGCAGATCCCTGCATCTAGGCAGAGACCCACCGATACCCCCATGCCTTTGTAGAGCCCCATTGATATAAATGGGGCTCTGTATTTATGAACACTGCACTGGTACACAGATACATCAATGCAGGATTAATGTCACTGCAGGGAGGGGAAGATGGCAACCATTCAGAACATTGAATGACACTGGGAATAGGGGAAGTGCTGGCCAATGACCTGCTCTGTGACTTGGGCAACATCGCTAGCGATGCCTCAGTTTCCTTATGTGTAAAATAGGAATAATGATACTTTTCTACCTCACAGGGTGTTGTTTTCCTTTGTTTCTAGCATGAAACCTTCACTTATAATAGACATTTCCTGCTTTCTGAAGGATTAGGGCTCTGAACAGGGAGGAGGGTGGGTTGGAGAGAGCTGCCAGTTGAAAGCAAAATGAGACTGAAGAGCTACAGAGATTTAATTTCCTACAAAATAATTCTCCACAAGCTGTGTAAACTCTCTCTAGCTGAACAAATATAAAGAGGCTTTTTTCTTTAGAGAGAAATGCCTGTGATAATAGTGATGAGCGATCAGGGATCAGTTAGGCAACCCAAAAATGATTTATGAGAACATGGCGTTCTAGTGAGGCACCCAAAAGTCTGCATGCTTCTCTGAGCTATCAGAATCAGCAAAGTTGGGCTGGAAATCATAAGAGGACAGGATTTTTGGGGGTAGAATTTTACTGCCTGCAGTTCCAATCCAAGGGTGAAAAATAGTCAGGGAAGAAAACTAGTTGGGCTCGGTTTTGGATCTCACTTGCTATTGTTGAAACGGAGTTTTCAGGAGCACAGATGAGTCCACTAAGAAGCGGAAGGTATGTCTACACTACAGCTGCAGTGCTGCAGCTGGTAGCGCTATAGCATAGATGCTTTCAAAACACCAATAGAAAAGGTTTTCCCCTTGTGGTAGTCAATCCATCCCTCAGAGGCAGTAGCTCGGTTGACAGAAGAATCCTTCCATTGACCTAGCCGCAGCATATCATTGAGCGAAGAAACTAGGCTGACCTGAGTTTTAGGTGTAGACCAGGTCTGAGCCTGAGCGGTGCTTTAAACAGTGAGAGGGCAGATGCCCTTTGTAGCTGGAGAAGCTTCTTGTCCTGTCCATCGAACAATAAGGTCTTATGCATTCTTGCCACTAACACGAGTGGGACGGAGGCAAGATCATTCCAATTAGGGTGAATGATGAATAGCAGCAGCAGCGCTCTGAACCCAAATGGAGTGCCACATTAGTGAAGTCACAACTGAATCTTTACATCAGTAGCTGACAGATTCCCATATGTATTAGTATTATTGCACCTAGGAATTCCAGTCATTGACGAGGCCACTGCTAGGTCCCGTACAAACAGAATAAGTAGAGGGTCCCTCAGGTCCAGATCCTCAATCATCAATGAAAGTTAGGTGCTTAAAAGACCTTTGAGGATCTGGGCCTTAGTCTTTAATGGGCAGCTTGGGTGAGGCCAAAAGTTCTTGCCTTATGGGCGAAAATGATCATGCCTTAACAATGAAAAGAGAAGATTAGGCTGAGATGCAGAAGGCTCGGTCCATGAGCTATGCATCTTGAGAGATGGTTGCATGGCTTATGGCTAGGCTCAATACCCTTTTTGCAGGACGCACTAGCAGAGAGTGATATAGGGCTTGTCAAATCGCAATAAGGGTTAATAGTGAAGAACGAGTAAGTGGGATGGGACGTGTCCATCAGAATATGTGGATGTTGTGTGCTGGGAGAGTGCCCGTTTCAAACACACACGCAAAAATCATATGCGTTGTTCCGGTCCGTCTTGAATGAAGAACATTCCCACTGACCAGAAAAGCAAACCTGTGGAAATGAAGCTCCCTTTCCACCAGCACCCTAATGTTTTGCTAGGCTGCTCTGCCCCATGGTAGCTGTGTGCTTGAAAGGCTTCACAGCTTTGCTTATAGCATCCCGGAGCTGAACGTAGGTTTCAGAACTTTGTTCCTTCAGAGGCTCCTTTTATCAAAGCTTTTGTACCTACTGATGACATTTAGAACTAGAAATTCACCAAAGGCTTGCTCTAAAGTCCAATGAAGTCAGTGGGAAGACTCCAACCGACTTCAATGGGTTTTGGAGCCAGCCCACCAGCAGTCAAAGGGGTTCCATGAGAATACAGTAGTCTGTCCCCGTTCAAGAAGCTGCAGGATTAGGGTTCTGCTCTCTATATTAAAGTTGCCCTTGTTTGAAAATTTGAGAAGTGTTTATCTGAAATGAAACAAAATGAATTTTTTTTGTTTCATTTTGAAATCTTTACTGGAATTGAAAATGTTCAGTGAAAATTTTTGATTTGGGTAAAAAGGTCATTGAAAAAATTTTTTTTAGCCTGCTCTAATGTTTGGTCAGCACCTTGCATAATGAGGCTGCAACATGGCTGGACACAAGGCACTGCTACAGAATAGGGATGATAATAGCTGAGTGAGTAAACACAACTGATGTGCCAGAACACTAGAGACACTTTGGGAGAGGAGCCGTAGATGAGGAATAATGAGATGGAGGGTGCTGTTACATTTGAGGAGAGAGTTACCTGAATCTGCACAAAGAATCTTATTTTGTCCTATCAACTGGCAACTATACAACTTCCTCTTATCTCTTGGTTCTATGCCCTTCATCCCCAAGCGCCCAGTCAATTCGTCTACAATCAGTTCCTGTGCTTAACTATTAAAATCCATTAAACCCTAGATGTGAAACACACTACGTATGGCCCCAGATTTATGACAGCTAATCCAGTTACTCCACATGAGCCCTTTAGAAGAGATAATTACTTAGAACATCCATCTTCTTATCAGTGGCAGATGAAATACACCTTTAATGTTTCTTAATTCAATAACTACAACATTTTGACTGAGCTCCAGTGGGCCAGATGCACTACTGGTGTAAATCGGCATAGCTCCATCAACTTCTAGGCGGAGAATATGGCCCCATCCTTCCTCTCCTGCTCAAATCATACTTAGCTGTTGCACTAGCACCTTACACTAGTGGCTGTTGTGTGTCACTTTAAACACTAAATTGGATCCTTTGTTTAGTATTTAGATATTGCATTGATATCATTCCTTGCAGAGTTCCATCCCAGGGTGCATAGATGGGGTATTTTTGGAACAGGCTCAATGAGGACGGCATTAAAACCATAGTAGACGGAAGGATGCTTCTGATGATGATAACCAGGACCAGTTGTAACACACAGAGGCAGAGCAGACAGATGTCTGAAGCAGGAAAGCCTAATTAGCTGTTTGTGGGGGTGACTGTAGTCTGGTAGTGGCAGATATACTGTATGTCAGTTTGCCTAGGGCACCTGAACCCTAGATAATGCAATAGAACTCTGATTATCCAATGTTCTCAGGGGACAAACCCAAAGCCTTCATATAATGGGAGTTTTCTGGGTGTTCCCTAAATGCAGATTTCAAAGCATGCTGGCTAGTTCTCCCATGCATAACTAGATGTCAAGGACAGCTAGCTCAGCAGGACTTCAGTACATAAGCGATTGGTCTAAAGATCCAAAACCTCATGTACCCGAGAGAACGGATCCATTAGACGGGACCCATTTTTGAGCTCATTAATAGGGTGCTCAGCAGATCGGAGTTCTATTCCTGGCTCTGTCACTGACCGGCTGGGTGACCTGTGGGCAAGTCACATTATTTCTTTGTGCCTGTTCCCCTCCCACCATATGTCTGTCATCCCTATTTGGACCATAGGCTCTCCAGGCCAAGGACGGTCTCTTACTAGGTGTTTGTATGGGGGCCTAGCACAATGGGTCTCCGATTTCTGCTCAGATGTCTAGTATACATATACATTATGTATAAATAAATAAATATTAACGTGAAAGCCTTGGGTCTTGAGGAGTTCATTTTGTCATGAACACTTTGCAAACCCCTCTTACTGACTCTTGGTGATAATTAACCACAGTGTAATTTTGCATTTGTATAGCTGTTTGCATCCAATCACTTCAAAGCAAATTGACAAGCATTAAACAAACCATTCAACAACTCTACTGCATTCACTGGCCTTTGTGAAATGAATTTGAGGGCTCTCATCTTGTTGATGGTGGTGGAGTTTCCATATAAAGCCCCCTACTACCATTGGTACTAAATCGACACCCTGGGTCTTTAGACTCAGCAGAGGAGACAAAAGAACAAATAAGTATGCAGCCAGAGACCCTGATTCACCACTCTATTAATCCAGCTGCATGCTGGCATAGCTCCTTGGGAATCCACTGGGATTCTGCCTTACTGTGCAATTCACCAGCTGATATCAGGGGCTCATGTGTCACCAATAAAACAGCTGCAATGGAATCCAGGTGCAGAATCCATGGAATGCTGGAATGGAATCCAGGCTGTGCTGGAATCACCATCTTGAAACTGGAGTAATGCAGTGATGACTCCGGCTCCAAATTCTGAGTCCTAGAGCTCAGGCCCTTCTGAGTCAGTGATGAGGCACATTAGTGGCCCAGTCTCGCAAACCTTACACTCTTCTGTGCATAAACAGAAACCTGGACTTGCCAGGACTGGCCGTCCGGCAACCTTACAATAGCAAACTCATTTAGACTCAAAAGAAATTAGAGGGAAGAGATAATCACATGCCATTTACATTGACTGTAGCATCTTTGCTGCCCTGCTATATGGCTGCATGGTTCAGGGGACAGTGGCTAGAAGTAGATTCTCTAGGCTGAATGGTCAGACTTGGATTGTAGCCGGCCCAGCAGAGCGTCCTTCTGGTGTAAAACAACTCCTTGATGGTGAAAAGCGGAAGAAGCCGGCTCCTGCAACACCTGTACCTACAGGGCCCCTTTCCAGCATAGGGGGAAAGCAAGGAATATGTCAGGGGCACATCAGAGCTCTGCGCCATTGATTCCACACTGGCATTAAGCAGAGCAGTCCCCTGGCTGCTCTAACTCATACTGGAGCCTCTAAGTGCAGAATCAGGGAGCCATAACCAGATTCCTCACGTCTCTCCCATTTCCCTGCATTAAATGGAGCTTGGCTGTTGGGGTGAACTAAGCCCTTTAACAACTTCTTAGATTATATTAATTTAAAAAAACCACAATATTATCAAATGTTTTTCATGTTCTCAGCAGCTGTAGGAGCCACTTTTCTTCCTGCCCCCGACCTTAAACATCTCTGCAGTAAACAAGCTCATGAAATGATGGCAAATTAAGGGGACGAAATATTATGAGATGACATGTCTGCCACACACGATTATAAATAGAAGAGAAATGCAAGAGGTTGGTTAACATTTCCCTTTACAAATCACTGGGTATTTCAAATGCATCTGCCACTAGAGCATTTGTTTTAAAGTTCTTCTGATTTAGCTAGAAATAATTAATTTCATCTTTTCCAGGGGTATTGTTTATTTTATATGCGACAAATCAAGCCTGGCTGTGTGGATTCTGTTGCAGTGGTTTTATTGCTGACATATTGGCCCCGTGACATCAGCTGGCAAATTGCACTCCAAGGCAGTATCCCAATGGGGGAGGAAAAGATGTAGACATTTAAACGGTGTTATGACTGTGGTTCCCAAGGACCGGTATGTGGAAGCCTGCAATAGTATCTGTGTGAACATGCCATTTCTCTGCTGCTGTTTAAGAGCAAAAAGCTCACATCGAATTTAAAAACCCTTTGGGAATACTTAATCCCAGGGAAAAGGGATGGACAAGTTAATTTATTTATTTCAGATTTTTATAAAAATGCCCATGGTAAAAACATCTGTTGTTGTTGGATACACAGCTAAACAAAAACTGAAATAACCCCAGCCCAATGGAGTCTTGCATCCCACAAAATAAAATTGGGAAATAAAAATTAATCCCTAGACAAAAAGTAAAAACGGGGGGGGGGGGGTGTTAAAATGACCCAGGACACACTGACCTCAACTCGAAAACCTTACCCTGCAGGCCTGACGGTCATACACACTGAGGGCACTTCTCATTCTGGTATTGAAGAAGGGCCTTAGAGTGGAATAAATTACATCTATACTCACCCTTAAGGACCCCTTACACTGCCAAGGTAGTACAAAAAGGCCCTAGTCTAATTAAAACCAGGCCCCAAGTCTTCAGAGCATCCACTGAGCAACTCCTATGTATGTCCTGAGAAAGGGAGCTCTATAGTGGTTCCAAGAACTCTTGTTCAAGATGGAATCTGGAGTAGGAAAGCAAGGACAATCTTGATGATGTCATAGCAGGACTTACATGAGGGCAAGCATCACAGGCTTTTTAAGAGAGTTTCCATGCAAGAAGAGCCATATACTTGCAGTCTTAGACAACTTATTTTAGATTGAGGAAAACAGTGGCATGAAAGAACAAATGTAAAGTCTCCATGAGAGAGAGAGCAGTGTGTGCATGCCTCCTTTTCCTAAAACAGGCTGCAGTAACAGAGCACAAAAAATGGATGCTTGCCCCTGAGCACAAGGGAAATGTAAAAGTGCGGTATGCAGAAAATAAAAAGGCATCATAGGCTGATATGGGAACGTACATCACAGGCATAAATCACTAAGGGCTTCGTGCTACTGACAAAACTTCGTATCATTATTATTTGTGTTACAGTAGCACCTAGAGGCTGTACAAATATTAACAGAGAGATAGTCCCAGCTCTGAAAAGCTTATCATCCAAGTATGACACAAACATAGGCTGGAGCACAAAGAAACAATGAGGCTATACTGGCAAGCATGAAAAACAGTGGTCACAGCAAATCAGCTGTCTAACCTGGCACCACAGCAGAGAACGGACTCTGTTGTCTTATAGTAACAGATTCAAAGGCTAGAAAGAATCACCGAGATCATCTAGAAATGATCACTGATTATTAATGTCCAGGACAGCAAGCTGAGATGTGTTGCGAGCACTTTGGAGGACAGGATGAGAATTCAAAATAATCTTGACAAATTGTAGAATTGGTCTGAAATCAACAAAATGAAATTAAACAAACAGGTGTAAAGCACTCCACTTAGGAAGGAAAAATAAAATGCAGACCTATAAAATGGGGAACAACACCTGGCTACATGGTAGGACTGCAGAAAAGAATCTGGGGGTTATAGCGGATCACAAATTGAAGATGAGTCAACAATACAATTCAGCTGCAAAAAGGGCTAATATTCTGAGGTGCAATAACAGGATGTCATATGTAAGACACAGGAGGGGATTGTCCTGCTCTATTCATGACTGGTGTGGCCTCAACTGGAGTATTGTGTCCAATTTTGGGCACCACATTGTAAGAAAGACAGAGAGAAATTGGAGAGAGTCTAGAGGAGATCAACAAAAATGACAGAAGAAGGATTTAGACCTAGGCGGAAAGGTTAAAAAAACAGGACATTATTAGTCTTGAAAAAGGACTGAGGAGGAACCTGATAAGTCTTAAAATATGTCAAGGGACTTTATAAAGAGGAATGAGATCAACTGTTCTCTATGTCCACTGAAGGTAGGATAAGAAGTAATGGGCTTAATCTACAGCAAGGGAGATTTAGGTTAGATATTAGGAAAAGCTAATTATAAGGGTAGTGAAGATCTGGAATAGGCTTCCAAGGGAGGTTGTGGAATCCCTGTCACTGGAGGTTTCTAAGAACACGTTGGACAAACATCTGTCTGGGATGGTCTAGGTTTACTTGGTCCAGCCTCAGTGCAGGTGGCTGGACTGGACTTCCAGCCCTACATTTCTATGAACAAGTATTTACATAAGCCTATTAAATCCAGAGATGGTCCAGAACCACAAACCTGGATCTGAACTGCTCTAAAATCTGGGATGTTAAACAACCTCAACATGGAGTCAGATTTTTCAGGGGTATTTACAATGCAGCATACTCATCAACGAGTGCTTTAAATTGGAACCCTCCAGAAATAAGAAGGCATTTGCATGCAAGGTTCTGGTTTTGACCCTTTTCTAATTTTTATGTTTGGAAAAAAAAGAAAAGGGCAAGAGCCTCAGTCCCTTTTGCACCTTTGCTGTTCTGCAAAGGGGATATTTGAAATTGGATTAAGGCAAGGCAGCAGCTGAGGACTCCTGTACTATAGGGAATGCCACCTGTTCCCCTCCTTGCACCAACACAGGGGGTATTCTGCAGCAGGGAGAGCTGGGAACATAGTGCAATACTTTGCAGCAATCCTAGTCAGCAGAATGACTCCTTAGGAGCCACTATGAACTGGAGAAAGTTAAAGCAGCCCCGAGTCTGCTCTAATTTGTGCCAAGGGCCAAACCCAGAATCAGGGGAAAGGCAAGTGGAATAAAGCCATGTATGCCCTCCCCCAAGTGCACTGAGCACTGTTCTGACACATTGGTGGATATGGATACACAGACTTGTTCATAAACTACAACTAGATCATGCTATGCTTTTTTAGGGTGAAACTAGTGCCTTTGGAGAGGGACAGCAGGAAGCCCAAGCACCTGTGAAGTCCCTCCTAACAGAGGACTTCTGTGTTGCATAGGTCTCATGCTCAACTTCTGCACATGAGGAAATTTCACCCTACATGAGGAGGGTTAATCCAAAGCTTTTCTGGTGCGTGGCAGGTAATATAGTATGTGAGTTGCACCAATAACATGCGCAAGGAACACTTGTTCTGTTTTCAATTTGCATTGAACTGAGGGCATAGCGGTGTGTCTGTGTGAGAGTGAGTGATCGATCTGTCTCACGGTCTGGAATGGCTCAGGACCATGGATACCAACCTCAAGGCAGACTGTCAAGAATCAGGGCACAAACCCCAAACTGATTGTGTGTTCTCAACTTAGATTTCACCAACCAAGTAAAACAACTGTAAACTCCTCTGGTACAGCCTTAATAGACAGTCCCTTGAGGTATTCCAAACTTGCCACCCCGGCAAGCTTGACTCTGTGATAAATGGTTCATTACACCAAAAGGGACAACAATATTCAGTTTACTCCCTGTCCCAAAGGACCAGTCACTTACGCCAAGTCATGTGCATTTGAGACAAATGATAACCCTTGTAGCCAACCCTATAGTGAACTCTCTTAATTAGGAAAAAGGAAGGAGTTATTTACAAGGTTAGGGCAGATAAACGTATACAAACAAATGAGTTACAGTCATACGTTTCAAAAGATGATAGTAGATATACAATATTCAAGCTTTATATGTCCATTTGGGATAACTAATTAGGGCCCTTTGCTTATGCTTAAAAAGCTTGGCCCCTTAGAGTTCAAGCAGCATAGGGGTAACATTTTGTCCTTAACAGGCATTTTCATTCCCTTCCCCCAGCGTTCAAGCTGTGGTGGGACGAGAGCTTGTGCACGTACCCTCTGCAGAGGCGTGGGGGAAGCAATCAATAAAGTCTTTTGTCCACAATGGCTTGTCTGAGGTCTATAGACCTTCTTTTGTTGGGGAGGAGATAATACCTCTTGTGGTAAACTAACATTTCACACGTAGTAATGTGTCTCCCCTGACTGTGGGGGATTAACAGGCGTAGCAAACATTTGTATAACTACAGAGGAAAACATGACCTTATAAGTTGGGACACAGTTATTACAAGTAGGATTAATACATGCAGCATCCTACAAACGTTCCATAAAGTTTAAACACATTCTTATACACTCCAATATCTATTTTAACAAATATGAACACACAGGTAAACCAGACTGCTTTCCAGCTATGCATTTGTCAGCGTTCAGTGAGGCCTGGGACCTTAGCATGAGTTTATTACCAGTACTGCAGCATCTCATGGTCCTTTACTTCACTGCCGAGCAGCATGCATCCTGGGATTGTCTTCACTGTAAGCGGTGGGAACTCAGGTGGATTAAAAATATATATATATTTTAAATCCTGTTTCTGCTGTCTGGGCCCCATAGTTCCTTTCTGAGCTGGCTCATGCCATTTTCAAACTGCCGTCAGCCAGCATGGACTCAATAACCCTCTGCACTGCTATGATAAGTGAATACACACACAGGTGGCTTGGGTAGTATTACAGCACTCAGAGCGGGACAAATTCTGCACTGGACCTCGCCCATCACGACGATGGTGGGGGAGCAGGGGAATATTCTACGGCAGCAGCAGGATGCTCTGCAGTGGTGGCAACAGGACTGGGCAGGGAAAAAGAAGGATGCCACTGAGCTGTTGGAACAAGAGTTCCTCTATCATCTACACAGCATTCAGCACGGTTTCCGGGCCCAAGAAACCAGCATGGATGGGTGGGAGAGAATCATTCTGCAGACTTGGGATGACCAGCACTGGTAAGAGCTATCTGTACAGAATTGATCCCAGAGCTTCACATACAGCACAGCACCATGCAGGGCCCTATAGCAGTGATGACCCTTTTCCTATGGGTATCTGAAAGCTGGCCACTCCAGAACATTACTATTTTGTAGCCAACCAATTTGGTGTGTGGAGATGAACTGTGGGGGCCAGTCTCAAGAACATCTGCTAAGCCACTGATCAGGTGCTGCTCAACCGGGCTGTGAAGTGGGGTAATGCTCAGGAGACAATTGCTGGCTTTGCATGAATGGGGTACAAGAGTTGTATTTTGGCAATTGATGAAACCCATATGCCTATAATTTGCCTCCTCCCCACCACCAGGGCACAGAGTTTATAAACAGACAGTGGTACTTTAGGGTACCATGGAGAAGACCGGTCAACCACTATGGCAGGTTTTCAGACAGAAGTGCAGGGTTGTCTGGGAGGTCTACAATGAGAGGATCTTCCAGAATTCAGTATTATTTAAATCAATAGAGAAATGACTGTTTGCCTCCAGGAGCCCTGTAGACATTAGTTGTACGGAGGTTGGTCTGATTATTCTGGGAGACTGATCTTATCCCCGACATCCTGGCTCGTGAAGCCATACACAGGAAGCTTGGACAAAAAGGAGGAACATTTTAACTAGCACCTGAGTTGTTGCAGACCCAGGGGGGTGGTAGCCATCTTGGTATCAGGATATTAGAGAGTCAGAAGTGGGTGAGGGGGATGTCGTTTATTGGGCCAACAACCTCCGTTGGTGAGAGTGCCAAGCAACCACCTTCTCTCGAGTTACAGAATAGTTGTCGAATGGGCATCTGGCCCGCTGAAAGGCAGATGGCTCTGTTTATGAACTAGGTTGGAAACATCAGGGAAAAAACCAAAACTAAAACCAAAAATGCTTGCCAACCATTATGATTGCCTGTTGTATTTTGCAGAACTTGTGAGAGCAAGGCAGAAGTCTTGCCGATGGGTGGCAGGTAGAGGTGCAGAGACTTGCTCAGACGTTGGAGCAGCCAACAGGGCATCTCACAGAGAACACAGACGCTCCTGGGAACGCTGTCAGGGTATGCCTACGGTTCGTATTTTGAGTCAGATGCCTGATCACATTATCCCCTGTGGGGGGTTGTTGGGATGCAGACAGTGTGAGCACGGTGAGAGTGTGTGTGGGTGGTTCAAGTTTAATTTCCCCTATGTGCTTCTGTTAAAACCCTATGAATTATTTCAGCGTATTTAACAGATTTTCTGTGTTAAAATTCAACAATGACTCATAATGGATGTATTGTAAACAGTTTTATTATGAAACAATAAAAAACCAATAATAAAGTTTTACTGAAACCAATGGAAAACACACTGTGTATTTGGAAATACATTTAAACTAACCCATCTTCTGAAATAACCAGCTACACATGAACCTTTAGTTACGGCAACAGTGCAGACAAAACTCAATGTACAACAGTTAGAATGTGTTAAATACCATCAAGCTGGGGAGGAGGAGGGGTTGCATAAAGTTGAAGGTGAGTGTGCACCTTGCCAGTGACCTCTTATCCACAGGGTTCTGGGGCTGAGTGCCTTGGCTCAAAATTCTCAGGAACATTGCAGAGCTAAAAAACAGCTGGGCTCCCAGACACAAAAGTGTTCACAGTGCCCAGAGGCTGGTTCTGAGAGGTGAATGGGAGCAACTAGGAGCGCTGCTGTGGGGATGCAGAGGTTAGGAGTTGCTGCTGGAACCAGCAGCCAGCATTGTCCAGAAGCTGAAGGACATGGCTGGGCACCAAGCTTACAGGACCGTCGGGACTGCTGTCCTAGCAGGAGCATATTTTGCATTCTGGCTCAGGATAGCATCCATAAGTTGCCTCTACATTTGTCCCTCCTCTCTGCTCTCCTTCACCACGGTGATGCTGACTTAAACCACAGCCATGCTTTCCTTGGCCACTGCAGCAATTGCCTGGGACAGCTCTCTCTCTCTCTCGGACCTCATGGACAGCCTTTGCCCCTCCCCAAGCCTGGCTCTCTTCTGGGACTCTGCCATAACTTCAGCAAACATCACATCCAGTCTTCTTTTCTCTTCCTCAAGTTGGCCAGCCTGTCAGCAGTACATAGAGGTCCTGTCCTGGACAGCCTGTCTGATGTATTTGCCGTGGCTGTGGAAGTAGGGGGGAAAAAGTTGCTCATTGTTCATATCACAGACAAGTCATGATAGCTTTCCCCCACCCACATGTATCTGCGACCTTTCCTTCTTGAGACTCAATCCCATTCTTGGTGGGTGGGAAGGGACCTCAGAGAATTTGTGGTCTGTGTGGATGGAGGGTGCTGGATGCATTTGGATTTCAGTCTACTCTATCTGCTTTCATGCTATCTGGGGTGGGATGGTTGGAGCTATGTTCCAGGTTGTTTTTGAAGAGGGTTATGGGGGGGGAAAAGTTGGCCAGTAATCTTCTCACCATCCCCTTGAGGTTGTCTTGACTCTTATGTTAAGCTGAGCCAGGTGACTAGGAAGCAGAGAATGGCCTTATTCAGAAAGGCAAAGAACAGACCAGCAGGGTGCACGGACATTATTCACCAAGATGGTACCCCCAGAAGCACTGCAGGAGTGGAAGGGGCTTACAAGTCATGGCAGGGGGCCTGGGCATGTGGCTATCCCCTATAATGTGTGAAACAAAAATTGAGCTACTTCGCGGCTTTAAAGTTCTACTCTCTCCCCCCTACGGACATGAAGGAAGTGCAGAGAAAAATAGATGGGGTCCTACAATGGTCAGCTACAACATGTGTTACAGGGATTTGGACCTCTGTGGGGAGCCCTGTTTGTGCCATGTAATGCGCACTCATACCTCACAAGCTACAAAGACTAAACCAAATTTCTTCTCCTGTGAGCACTGCCTCAAGAAACTTAAATTTTGCATGAATTAATGCGTTTGTTAGTCAAATCTGCTCTGTGCGTGTGTGGGGGGTGTGTGCGCGCGAAGAGAGGTTTAGACTGTAACTCTGCCATGCTTTTAACTCACATTCACCAATAATAAATTGTAAAGATAGGTACTTACATGCCAAAGTTCCCTCCAGCCGGGGATCTGACTCCTTGGTCCAGCCTGGGTTTGTGGCTAGGACTTATTCCTGTCCTGCACTGGGTGTGCCTCAAGGCCCGTTGTAGCAGGGCAGGACTGGGGCTAGCTTTCCAGCTGGCTGTCATCATGGTCTTGAGTCATAAAAAGATCCTGGCTCTCAGGGGACAGCACCTCTCCTGCTCCTTCCCCCAGTGGGTGTAGCCAGTTCTCCTCTGTGGAAGAGTGTGTGGGCAGCATGCACCAACTGGTGCCGGAGATGGGTCATACTATAATTCTGTAGAATCCTGTCCAGTTCATAAAAAAAATGGACAGATCACAGCCCATGCTGAATGGTCTCCTTTTAGCTCTCATCTATCTTGAGCTGCTTGCTCTTTACCCAGCATTGGTTGGCATCACGGTTGCGACCCCTCACGGACATCTGCTTTGCCATCTCCTGAACCAATACTTCTCCCTAGATGGTGAGGAGAACCACGGTCTCAGGACAGCGCCAGACTGCTGTTGTGGTTGTACTGTCAGATTAATGAGACACTGGGATCCAGAAGCAAATGAACAAAATCTGTGCACCTTTTGTGAGGGGTGCGTGAGGAAGATCATCCTGCAAACTTGACACCAGAGCAGGGAAGGCACACACGTGAACAAGCAGGTAGTAAACAGTCAACGTGCAAAGCACTGTGGGATAGCGGTTGGAAGCATGCAAAAAAGTGGTGTGCAGTAATTGCACGCACATGGACAGACCAAACTATTTCAAGGTGATGCAAACTTAGTTCGCTTTGCCAGAGGACTGCGGAATTCTTGATACATGTGCTGTTCGTGGGCAGTGATGGGTTGCATCATGTGTAAGCAATTGTTTTCAAACTAGATTAACTCAGCTCCAGCTGATTTAAAAGCCCCTTGTAGACAAGCCCTGAATCTGGAAGGGGCCTTTCCCCCCCACTCAATGTGCACGTATATTCTAGAGGGGGACAAGTCGACCCCTTACCTAGAAAGCCCAATACCTTTCCATTAGACTGGTGTTTCCCTTCCATTCATTGCTGCCTGGTTTTGATATTCAGGGCTATTTGGGTTGCATGCACATAACTCATTAACTGCCTCATGGACCAAATTCAAAAACAAATTGTTTTCAGAGCTGACCATAAAATTAGTGGCGCTTTGTAAAACTGGGTGACTTTAAATCGGCCTCATGGACATCCCATCTACAAGGAAAATGTTACTTTTCATAAACTCAAAACCAGCACTGAGAAAGTAGGAAATACTTCTGATCCTCAATCCAGGTGGCTGGAGGTGTTTAAAACTATGAGCCTTCCCACAGCAAAAAATTTTTTAAGCCTTTTAATGTTCAATCACAGTTTGGATCTTTGACTAATGAGTTTTACAGGATACAAAAGCCATTTTCATATAAACTATTTTAATAGGGGATTTACCCTTTACTCCACCAAATTAAATATTTGAAGCTCGACTCTTCTGTCACTGGTACAAAGGAGAAGGAACTCCTCTGGACTCAATGGGCCAAGCCGGTGGAAAACTGCTCGTAACGGGAGGAGAATCAAGTGTCTGCTATTGGGTTTACCACCAGGCTGATGAAAGCTTTCTGCAATGGCATGGATTCTAACGACTATAAAATCAAATAGGAAAATATGTACTTTCATTGGCACTTCTCAGCTAATAAAAATCCTTTTGAGGCTAATGCTACAGGGACATTTTTATTTTATCCTCCTCCTGAAAGCAATTTTGCTCCTTATATAGTTTCCACATGCAATAGAGAAAATGTGCAACCATAATCTTGTTTATTTGCTGTCACCCCTTTTTCATTCCCTGTAGACTGCTATTTGCAGCAGAGACAGAGGCTTGGCATCCCCACACATGGATGATACATGGCTTGAAGTTCCCTCTATTGACTTGGAGAGGTGAACCTCTGAGCTATTTTTTCCTAGGGCATGACCAGGGTTGCTTCGGAGACTAAAGCAACAATCATATTCTCTTGTCAAAGCTCCATTGCAAAAACCAAGCATAGGGCCTAATGAGAGAGGGAGGACGGGCTAGCAGTTGAGGCAGTACTCTAGGCCTTGGAGACCTTGGTTTGAGTCCCTGCTCCACTACAGTCTGCCTGGGTGACTTGGGGTAAGCAGCTGATCCTCTCTGTAACAGAGTTCTCCATCTGTAAATGGGGATAATCCAACTGCCCTGCCTCCCAGGGGAGTCAGGAGGCTCAACAGATTTGAAGATTGGGAGTCATTTAGATGCTAGGTACTTTTACATCCCCTAAGTCAGGCAGAGTGTCTGCAACCAGTAAAGTCAACATGAGTTTTACTTTCTGCGGGAATAGGCCAGGCCCTTTGATTTGCACAGCTCCAGATCCTCAAACTTGCAATTGGATCCACTGGCACACATCTGTGGAATCCCATTGGCCAAGATTTTCTTAAGTGATTAGTTGTTTTCAGGGTTGAGATACCTGAAAGGGCCCTAATTTTTAAGTGGGTAGGAGCCCTTCATTCAATGCAGGACTTATTCACATAATACTAAGAGCACCTATTCCACCATCATTGCAATGATCACCAGACACACCGTAATGATAAATAAAGGTCATTGATTTCAATGGGGCTCAGCAGGAGACAGAATTCCATCCCCATGGTCTGCTTCCTAAGCCTATTGATTGGAATGGTAGCCTAGACAGCGTCTGTAAGCAAGGTCGGTGACTTGCCTTCAAGCACGAGTTGAGTGGTTACAAATGCCAGGACACTATGCAGCGATACTACTTCCTTTCGGAGTTAAAAAACAAAAAACAAAAACGCAAGCCAGGTTGCTTCCACTGGTTCTCAAAGATTCTACTGGCTCAAATGTCATTCGCCATTCCACTAGCGCTAATGGAATTTAAAAGTATATTATTTTTATTAAAGGAGTCCCTAGAAACCCCAACTGAAATTGCTGCTCCATTGTGTTCATCTCTGACGATATACACATAGGCCTACATTTGCAAAAAAGTCACTAGTGATTTTGGGTGCCCTCTGAATGGCAGGCACCATGAAGGTGTTACAGAATTAGGGCTCCCAAATTTTTGACTAGATAGAGCATAGTAAGAGACAGATCTGACCCAGATAGCTTGCAGTCTGAGTAAAGCACGGGAGAAGTATTATGACTGCCATTTTATAGATCAGCAGGACACACAGGGCTAATTCGTCAACTCCTCACTCCCATTACTTGTGCAAGTCACTCCAGGGAGTTCAATGGGACAACTCAAGTGAATAACTCACACGCTGGCCATAAGTGACTTGCTCTAGATCATACAGGGAGGCTTCAGCAGAATGAAGAATTGAACCCAGATCTCCAGAGGGCCAGTTCAAATGACCTTACTTAACCAGTCCATCTCTGGAAGCAATTGAAACTGTTGGAATGTGTTTGTGACCATTGTAACGGTGTGTCTGAAACAAAGATCTCCCACAGCAGAAGCCAGCTGAAAGTCTGGTTAGAATTAGCAAAGTGACTTAAAAAAAAAACAAAAAAAAAAAACAACCACCCACACACCATTGTTGGGGTCCATATTTATTCTCTGTCAAGGATTCCAGATCAGTTTGCTTAGTTTACGAGCCAACTGCAAGTTCAACCTGAAATCTTCAAACAGAACAATGCTCGTCTGATCAAATCTTAGATAAGAGTTTGTCGATGATGCATCAGGTAGAATCTCTCCCTTAAATTCTGTTGGCTTTTCAGGGTTAGCAGAAATAAAAACTTGTTTGGGGCCATGAGGCCCCAATTCTGCCAACAACAAAGCAGGTTGGGTAGCTTTACTCACACAGCGATTATGCAGTGGATGTGCTGAGACCACTGTTTACCGTGCTGAATATTCATAGAATCAGAACTGGAAGGGACCTCGAGAGGTCATCTAGTCCAGTCCCCTGCACTCAAGGCAGGACTAATTATTATCTAGACCACCCCTGACAAGTGGGTGTCCAACCTGCTCTTAAAAATCCCCAATGATGGAGATTCCACAACCTCCCTAGGCAATTTATTCCAGTGCTTAAACACTCTGACAGTTAGGAAGTTTTTCCTAATGTCCAACCTAAACCTCACTTGCTGCAATTTAAGCCCATTGCTTCTTGTCCTATCCTCAGAGGTTAATAATTTTTCCTCCCTCCTTGTAACAACCTTTTATGTTACACTCCTATTTTTATTTTTTCATAACTTTCCCTATTTTAGACTCTGATCCTACCTCATTTTCACTGGCATTCACTATGTTGCATGTCTCATTGTTTCCATGTGGTCCCGTCTGTCTGCCTCCATCTGTATACTTGGGTTGTAAGCTGTCCAGGTCAGGGACCATTTTTTAATTATGGGTTTGTACAGTGCCTAGCACAATGGAATCCTGGTCCATCACTGAGGCTCCTAGGCAATACTATAGTGTAAATAATAAATAGTACCACCACTGCCACTCAAGTCCATAGAACTACTCACTCAAGTAAAGTTTTACTCACATGCTTAAGTGTTTGAGAAATCAATGCTGAATATAGAAAGGTATCTGAAGAGGCTGACAGGAAGCAGATATGTACCTTAAGAAGGTGCCATTTTTGTGTAGTCACTTCTCTGACCATGAGCACACTTTAAGGAGTTACTTTACCACTACAGAAGCGACAAAGAGTCCTGTGGCACCTTATAGACTAACAGATGTTTTGGAGCATAAGCTTTCGTGGGTGAATACCCACTTTCCCTATTTTGGACTCTGATCCGACCTCATTTTCACTTTACCATTTCATTTTACCACTACAGAATATCTGCCTGCTGTTTGGTGACTCTTACAAAGGTGATGGGCTAGACCGTTTGTCTACTTTTGGATGACAAGTACGAGTACAACATTTAAACACTCATACTACACCAAGAAGAAATTGGGAAATAAATACTTTTCTATTTACAGTTGATAAAACATTATAACAGCCAGGCAAGCTGTGGGCAGCTCAGCAAGGGAGAGATCACTCAAACATTTGCCAGCTCACAAGTCTATGGAGAATTTTACCCAAAGTGTAACAAACAAACAAACAAACAAACAAAAAACAACCCACAAAACAACCCCCCCCACACCCCCCCCCCACCAAACCAAACCACCCCATCTTGTTATTTTGGAACAGACTCAGGATTCTCTCTGAGGCACTTTGGGAAAGATTCACTAGGGCCTCACCGACCCTGGGATAGATCATTTCTTCTAACCGAACTGTCTAAATAAATTTTCCCCTTTTGAGGAGTTTCTAATACTATAGCTTTGCCTTGAATACCCTCTGAGATCTCATCATATTATGGTTCTAATGGGCCAAACACTGCCCTGATGTTTTCTGCACAACCCCGCAAGTTTCAATCCAATTTAATGTAACAAAGGTCTCACCTGTTCACCAGAACCATACAGATAGTTCCAAAAAAACAAAACAAAACAAAAAAAAACCCACACACAAACCGCCCCCCCCCCCAAAAAAACCAAACCAAAAAAAAACCCCACCACCACAAAAGTTAAGATACCCTCATTATAATATTAGGTCGCAAGCATGTGTTTGAGTGCTTTCCTGAGTGCTCAGCTCTTTACCAGGTCAAATCCTAATCCTGCAACAAAGGTTCTGGCACAATGATTTCGAAATATTTGCCACCCCAACAACCCCCAAATCCCCGCTGCTACCAACAGTATCAGGTTAGGAGTCACTCAGCTACTCAGCATTCATTGCAAACAAGTGGCATTTTCACTGCTGGTTGCAGTTATTTTTAGCATCTCTGAGCTATCTTTAGGCTTCAATTAAACGTCACAGGATAATTTGCTAGGATGTAAGCTTGGCGGTGAGGGCCAATGATTGAAAAAACAAATGTTGAATCATGAATGGATGGAAAGAGTTTGTGCTTTTTCCCTGGCGGATGCTTCTTTTTGACTTTTTTTCCTTAAAATTATTTATTTGCTTCTATGATAGGGCAAAGGTTTTGCAAATATAAATTAATTTTTATGACGATATCAGCACCTCTCCTTATCCCACATGGGAAAAGCACTTTTTCAACGGTATGCAAAAACCACCCCAGTAGCGTTACGCTTTTTTTTTTAAACCTTAAAACAAACATTTTAAAAGTTCCAGAGCTGAACAAGTTGAAAATCATATTTACAGCTTCCTTTCCTTTGAGCCAAAATAAATGGGGAAATCTTTAAGAGCACCATTTGACAGAGCACAATGTTTCAGCTTATCTTATAACATATTCCAAGAGGTCACTGTGACTGCATCAGATTTCAGTCACTTTTTATATGAAGGGTCCATTTTAATAAATAGTTTTTAAAGGTTTATAACATCAATTCATCTGTTGTTAACCATGTGGAAGATATGAGTAATAGATAGATACTTATGAGCATATCAATTAAAAGGTGTTATGGCTATAAGCAACTTGTTAACCTGTATAACAATCGACTAACCATTTATGAATATTTTATTAATACTTTCTAAACTGCCCATAAATGGAATTTTAGGACAAAGTATGACCAAGATTTGAAGAATATCCTCCTTAATGCTGGTCACCGGGGGAGGGGTTGGAGAGGGGGGAAGAGGGGAGAGAGAGAAGAAGGGGGCAGTAACAGTACGCACATGGGTGTTGGGAGAATAAATACATTAAAGATTGTGGGACTCAAATACTACCAGTTATGGAGTGTGTGATGTATGTACCATAATAGGTTGATCGTAGATGTGAGCTGTTCTTGTTCACCACCTTCACTGGGACTACTCGTATGAGTAAGGGTATACAGGATATACAGTCAGCCAAAATAAGCCATATGGTGCCAGCCGTATTGAAACATAGCTCCTCATTGAAATCAATAGTTAAACGGCCATTTATTGCAACGCGGGGCAGGACTGGGACCTAGAGGGCTGAAAAAATAAACACATTTGAGCAGCAACGCTCATTAAACCTGCTGGACCTTCTGGATGTAGAAGTTTGGCTGTAGCTGGCAGAGATCACTCCCCCCCCCCCCCCCCCCCCCAAGATACAACTTTGGTAAGCCTCCCCCCTTTTACTGTATCCAGGTCTCAGCTGCCTTCTTTGCCCCTAGCTTCCTTCAGCTGGGTTCTATGCAAGTCTTCCATGACCTGTTTTATTTGCTCTAGAATGGGGGACTGGACCCGTGACAGCGGTGATGTGTCACCTAACTCTTGGGAAGCAGGGGGAAAAAAAAGTCTTTAAATATATTAACTCTGGTTGCTAAAGCCTTCCATAGAAAAAACAAAATCTTCCTATAAAAATGCACGACTTGGGGAATCTGGCTCCTAATGACGAAACAATAATAAGGTTTCAAGATGGTTAAGAGTTCTATATATGGTAGAAGGAAAGTGGTTTCCCTTTAGCCATAATGTTCTATTAGTGTTTAAAGGGCAACATACATCACTTTGGAAAATATGGTCTTTAGACTCCCTTATAATGCTCCTCTCTCAATGGCCCTATGAATTATATGGTAAGTTTCTTAAAGTGCTGGCTGGAAGCACCATACAGAAAGGAGAAGTATTGAAAGGTACAGTTTAGTTGGGGGGGGCGGGGGAAGAGGATCAGGTCTTATTGGGATTACAGACAGCACCTGAGCTTTCTTAAACACAAGGACAGATGCGCCTTACACCGGACGGAAAATAAAGTTAACAGAGCCTAGTATCCATTACAAAAGCAGAGACAGCTATTTAGTCTTCACAGAGTGTCAGGTACTGATAGTTTTGGATGAGAACTTTGCACACATTTTCTTTTAAAGTCCACAGTGCATTAACTATTATGAGCCTGATTCATATGCACACTAAGGCTTATTATTAAGCAGCTGACTCAGCTTTATGGGAACTAGAGGAAAAGCCAACTTCGGTAAGAAAAGACACTAGACCAAAAGAAACCTACCAGCTCTGTTGGTTTGAATCTTTGCATTGGTTTGCCATAAACACCATTTTAGAAAATAGATTAAAGATTCTTCATAAAAATCTCTGGACCCTTGAGACAGAGATATTACAAACACACTGGCACAAACTCCTTCCTCAAAAGGAGAGGATATTTTCAGTAGGAAATCAGTGGTATTCAGGGGGAGGGGGAGGAGAGAGGGGTGTGGAGAAAAAAAAAGTCAGTCACCCAGCAAAGCAGGAAATCTGCTGGAAATGAGGGAATTTAAAAAGGGTGCTGTCATTGAAGTTTGAAGGTTTGTTTTTTCTTTAAGACTTGCCAACGGATTCTCTTAGCAGGGGATTACCACACTTTACACACAAAGGGGCCTAATTCTCATTGACACTAGCTCTGGCAGTGCAAAAGAGCCTTATGATGGGTGTAACTACAATTTATGCCCACTTTAAGGCCCCTTTACACTACCAGTTATCAATTATCCCCAATATTGTGTGTGATACAGCATGGCCAGAAGGCAGCAGGAGAGTGATCTAGGATGAGGAGAAGCCTTATTCCCTGTAGATTAATTAAAAGCACCTGAAACCAATTACAACACCTGAAACCAGTCACCTGATAAAATCCCCCTGCTTCAATCAGCCACAGGAGGAGCTGGAGAAGAGAGCAGTTTGGAGGAGTGAAGCAGAGTGGATTGGTGGTGGAACAAAGAGCAGTTCGAAGGAAAGTGGAGGAGAGTTTTGAGAAGTGCTGCAGCGGGCTAAGAAGACCAAGATCCTAGGTAAAGGGACACCTGGCTTGTGCAGAGGGAAGGCAGGAAGCCCCACAAGCTGAAGGTCAGGAGAGGGAAGTAGCCCAGGGGAAAGAATCACTGGTACAAGTGGTTCACCTACTATCATAAGGCCCCTGGGCTGGGACTTGGAGTAGAGGGCGGGCCTGGGTCCCTCCCTCTCCACTCCCCTTCCCTGGGATACTAGTAGGATAGCTGTTACCCCAGTTCAGGGGCAAGAAATGGCACCCTGAAACTCCCCACAAGAAGAGAAAGTGCGGGACCCATCATAGTAGTGCCGGCAATTTGCCACACGTGGTGTCAGGGGTGGGATTTCCGCACTGGGGACTTAAACCAGGGTTAGCCAAAACAATCCAGTCCTTAAGATGGACGACATAATCAAGGCCCTAATACAAGCCACCGCGGCCCAGCAGGAGGCTACCCGGGTCCAAGCAACCGCTCAACAAGAGGTGACTAGGGTACAGCAAGAGACTAATCGTCTGTTGATGAGTCAGGCTGCCCAGGACCGAGCCCTGCTGCAGGAACTGGTGAACCAGATGAAGGCCCTTATGGAGCGAAGCCAGAACGGCGATGGGACCCGGACTATACAGGCCAGCCACTGCCTACAGAAAATGACACGGGAGGATGATGTGGAGGCATACCTCCTGGCTTTTGAGAGAGCAGCCCTGCGGGAGGCCTGGCCCCGAGACCAGTGGTCCGGTATCCTTGCCCCGTTCCTGTGTGGGGAGGCCCAGAAGGTATACTACGATATGGCCGCAGAGACTACAGCAGACTACCCTCAGCTGAAGGCAGAGATCCTGGCCAGATCCAGAGTAACTACGGCATTGCGAGCCCAGAGGTTCCATGAGTGGCAGTATACAGAGGACAAGACACCCAGATCGCAATTGTTTGACCTGATCCACCTGACCCGGAAATGGCTGCTCCCTGAGGCCCTCAGCTCTGAGAAGATGATGGAGCTCCTGGTACTGGACCGGTATATGAGGGGGCTACCACCAGGCCTCCGGGCTTGGGTTGGCCAGAATGACCCCTCCACCTATGAGGAGTTGGTCTCCTTCGTGGAAAGACAGCTAGCAGCCCGTGAACTGTTCCAGACCCCAGGGGGTGAAACATGGCAATCCAGGAAGCCAGCCCCAAACCCAAGGTCCCGGACCGCCGAGAACTACAGGAGAACTATAACTGGGAGGAAAGACATTGAGGAATGGCCCGAGTCCAAGAAGGGACCCGGGGGTTTGGGAAGAGAGGGCTGGGGGGGCCGACCAAATAGCCCCAGGCAGAGGGCGGCAACCGGGATAAGGGGTCGGTGTTACGAGTGTGGGGAATTGGGGCATATAGCAGCCCAATGCCCCAACAGGGGAGAGCCTATGCAGTGCAATCTGGGGGATCCTGGGGAACAATGTGGCCTAATTGGCCTGGTAGGGGTCGCAACGACCCCACATGGGTATACAAGGTCAGTAAAAATGAATGGTATTGTGACCACAGCATTAGTAGATTCCGGGAGTGCTGTCACGCTGGTCTCGGGGAAGTTGGTGGGGCAAGACCAACTAACCCGGGCCAAAACCACAGGGGTAACGTGCGTTCATGGCACCGTAAATTTCTACCCCACAATCCCAGTACGGATTGAGATCCAGGGGAACACTACCAGGGTAACTGCAGCGGTGGTCCCTAGGCTCCCCTACCCGGTCTTAATTGGTAGGGACTTCCCTGGGTTTGAGAACTTACTCCCCCAGTAGAGCCAAGAGAGGGTAGCAACCCCCGGGCTGAAATGGAGGCACCTACAGATAGCTTCACCCCAATTTTTGCTGAATTTGCCCCGGAGCTATTCTCATCCCCTGGGAAACCCTGAAAGTCTAGGCGGGAAAGGAGGGCAGATAAAAGGCTAGGGACCAGGATTCTAGCAGAGAACCAGAAAGCCTCCCTTGGTGGTAAGCGAACCCATTCAGGAGGCCAGGAGACAATTCAGGCCAGTGAGGACTCAGAGTCAGTTCCTAGCCCAAGTAGGGGCAACCCAGGGGGCGGAGTAGAAATAGGCCCCCTGGAATTAGGTCAGATCGGTACCGCCCGTGAGAATTTCAGGCAGGACCAAGCCAATGACCCCTCACATTCGCATATAGCGGAGGAGGTAGTGGAAGTAAATGGCGTACCGGTGGAAGGAAAGACCAAAGGCCCAGGGCCGTATTATGTGATCAAACGTGATCTGTTGTACCGAATAGTGCAGATCCGAGGGGAAGAAGTAGAGCAGCTCTTAGTCCCAGGGAAACACACAAGGGCATTATTAGAGCTAGCTCACAGTCATTTATTTGGGGGACATCTAGGAATAGACAAGACACTGGATAGAGTCCTAAGAAGGTTTTATTGGCCAGGAATACGTGCGGAGGTCCAACGCTATTGTGCCTCCTGCCCAGAATGCCAGTTGCATAGCCCTCGACCTCACTTGCGGGCCCCATTAGTACCTTTGCCTATTATTGAAGTCCCGTTCGAAAGGATAGCCATGGACCTTGTGGGCCCGCTGGAAAGATCAGCACGGGGTCACCAAAACGTACTAGTCATCCTTGACTATGCCACACAGTATCCAGAAGCCATTCCTTTAAGAAACCCCACATCCAAGGCAATAGCAAAAGAACTACTCCAGGTTTTTGCCAGAGTGGGCATCCCTAAGGAGATCCTGACTGACCAAGGAACCCCTTTCACGTCGAAATTAATGAAGGACTTATGGCATGGATGCGGAGCAGGGTACATAAGGACCTCAGTCTACCATCCTCAAACAGACGGCCTGGTCGAGCGGTTTAACCGCACCCTTAAAGGTATGATCCGGAAGGTGGTAGCACAGGACGGAAGAGACTGGGATATCCTTCTACCATACCTAATGTTTGCAACACGGGAAGTCCCCCAGGCGTCCACCAGTTTCTCCCCCTTTGAGCTAGTATATGGATGCCACCCACGCGGAATATTAGACATCGCCAAGGAGGATTGGGAAGAACAACCCAACCCAGGAAAGAATGTCATTGAACACGTGACACAGATGAGAGAGCGAATAGGTTGAGTAACCCCTATAGTACAGGAACATTTGGAAAAAGCACAAGAGACCCAGCGGACATATTACAACCGCCAGGCGAAAGTACGGAAATTTCAGCCAGGAGAACGGGTGATGGTGCTAGTGCCGACAGCAGAAAGCAAACTCCTAGCCAGCTGGCATGGGCCGTATGAGATAGTGGAAGCCATTGGGGAAGTGGACTATAAGGTCAGACAACCAGACCGCCGAAGACCAGAGCAGATCTACCATGTAAACTTGCTGAAGTCCTGGCGTGACAGAGACACGTGCCTGGTCATTCGGAGAGCTCCATCCCAGACGGACGACCGACAGGGGCAGGTGAGGATATCCCCTGAGTTAGTTGTTCTGGGGCTAACAGGCCCCAGAAAAGAACATTGATTCTAGCAAGGTATAATTATGAAGCCATTTATTGTGCATTTTTAGGTTGCTTTTGCTAGATCAGGGGTGAGCAAACTTTTTGGCCTGAGGGCCACATCAGGGTTCCAAAACCTTCTTTGCTCTTCCCCAAGATGCAAAGATCTGGATTCCTGTTGCACCCAAGTGGCATAGGCCCTCTTCTTCCAATCTAAGACGCTGATCCAGCAAACATACAGGTATGTGTTTAACTTTATGTACATGCATAAGGCTGTGTCTGCACTAAGAAGAAGAGGTATGTTCTTCAGTTGAGTTATCTTCACAAGAATTTTACCATGAGTTCGTTAAGGTAGTTTGTAAAAAAAGAATGAAAAGCAGGGGGGTGGGGGGGGGGGAAAAGAGAAGAGATAAGAGTTCTTTCTTGGTTGGGTCATGAGGGAGGAGGCAAAAAGAAGCTGAACAAAGGCCCCACTAACTCTAAATCCGCCACTGAAGGTGGGTGAAGGTATGCCTCTCCGCCTTAGTATGCCTGTGTGCATGCGCTCTCTCTGGTTTGTTGTTAGAGTTCTGGACTCTTAGAAATAAAGTAGTGTTGCAGTCTTCCAGGAAGCGTGTTTGTTTTGTTTCTAACCCTCTGTGTGTGTGCCGTGAGCAGAACGTTTTAAAAAAAGCCTAGTACCCAAATGTGCTGAGCTCTGTTTGTTTGGAAATCTGGCCCAACAGATAATGAAACCTTTGGGCCCAACTCCTCCCTGTCTTAGTTCCAGTGAAGTCAACTGAGTTACCTCGAAGAATAATCTGTCCGGTTCTAGCTCCAGAACCTTGGTTGGGTTTGAACTGGCAACCCATTGTGCAAGACTCTTCAATATTGAAGAAAATGGAACTATGCCAGTCTACACCAGCTGAGGCTCTGTCCCTCATTATCTTATTAGCAATAGCAATATTGTAGTAGCGCCTAGAAGTCCCCATTGTGCTAAACATTATACAAACAAGACAGCTCTGCCCAGAAGTGCTTACAAATTAACCAATCTCCAACCCCAGGTGAAGGCCAGTTCAATATTTTTATTCCACTGTCTGAGGGCAAAAGCAGGTGTACAGATTTGTGTGTGGTTTGTTGTGGTCTCTTCTTTTTAGCTCCGTGTAAAGAGTTTCTTTTGGCTGCAAGCAGTTTCCTTTTTGTTACAAACTTTTGTACTTCATGGTCTGCACTCCAAGGACCTAAGAGTACTGCCAGAAATTCAACAACAATTTACTTGTAGAAGGGCCTTAGTCAACCTCTCACATGGACCAAGGGGCAACTCAGAGTGCAATTCTCATCACAAAACCAACAGACACCAGGAAATGTTCAACAGTTCAGTGCAACCCCATCTTATTAAGATTTACATTCTTACCAACCAGGAAACTATTTACAACCTTTGAGAGGGAGATACGCTCATACAAAGAGAGGGATGTTTTTGTTTGAAGCTGACAGCAGAGTACAATTACTATTGGAAAAAGAAGCAAGTGTTTGCGCTACTCCATATGAGAACAAGAACCTTGTATCCCACAGGGGAACCAATAAAAACCTACTAAGAGAAGGAAGTGTTCTAATTCTGCAGAACTGCAGAGTTACAAGAGACGTATTCAAGTGTCACTCAGCTGAAGAAGCCCGGAAGACTCAGGCAGTGACTGTCTCTGACAATCTGTATCAGCCAGAACAATGAGGAGTCCTTGTGGCACCTTAGAGACTAACAAATTTATTTGCACATAAGCTTTCGTGGGCTAGAACCCACTCCATCAGTGGGTTCTAGCCCACGAAAGCTTATGCCCAAATAAATGTTAGGGTCTCTAAGGTGTCACAAGGACTCCTTGTTGTTCTGGCTGATACAGACTAACACGGCTACCACTCTGAAAGACTGACCAGGGCCAATGCTGTATAATGTTTAGAGGAGAAACCTGCAAGGAAAAAGCAAATAGCTGCAGGACATAGCATGGCTATGCAGTGGAGTCCTGGATCCTTTAAAAGCCCACATGTCCTGCAGGACCAGGGGAAGGGCCTGATTCTCAGATACACAGAGGATCTCTGCGCCACTCTGGCAGCAAAAAGGGGCCTTGAAAAGGATGGAACCAGCCCTATCCCCTGCCCCAAAAATCTTACCTGTGCTGACAGCCTGTGCAGCCAGTGTAGAGCTGGCATAAGGGTGTGTGCCACCCTGGTTGCCTCCCTACAACATAGTGGGAGAGAAGAGAGAGAGTTCATTGTGTTTACAGCTATTCTTTGCTTCCCAGAGGGGAAGCTGCCTGTAAAGGCTATTTCGTGCCCAAGCCAGCGATAGGGGGAACTCAAAATCAAGCTCAGTGTCTCTACTACCCAAGTCCAGCATGGACTAGAATTCCCCCTACAGGGCGAGTGTAAATGTAAGGGTTCAGGAGTATAGGATGGCAACTTTAAAAGAAAAAAAAAAGCTACCAAATCCGAATTCTTCATATAGTGACTTGGGCTGGACCTGGGTCAGTGGAGGTGAACAGCTGTCTTCCATTTCTGAAGCTGCCCCTATTGCCTTTAAGCGAACACTCCTCCAGAAAGAGCCCCGACACAAATGTCAGGCCACCTGCCTGTTCTTTACTTTACATCCCAGTTGTGGGGAGCATGGATGGTGAAGAATCTTGAAGTCAAATCCTAGTCAATGGCAAAACTAACAGTGACTTCAATAGATCAGAATTTGGCTCTTGGCTAGTTGTACCCGAAAGAGCATTTGGAGCCCTAGTTCCACAGGGACAATTTATTAACTGGATCTTAAAAAGTCATCAGTGGCACTGAAGGATCTATTTTAAAAAACAAACAAACAAAAACAAAACAAACCTGCTGCTTACCCTTTGCTCCATTAAGTGATCCTTTCAGAAAAGATAGGTAAGAACTTCCTACGTGCGAATAACAAATGTATTGCAAGTTCTTATGTGAACATGTGATGTCAGCTTCAGATTTCTGAACAGTTACTAGGAGTAAGTAAAACAGGGGAAAGTAATTTCCCAGCATATCCATACAACTACAGGAGGGTAACTACCTTTAGCAGCCTACATTACGGAGAGAGAATCAGTGTAGTTCATATCATAGGTTTATGTGGGGTCCTAAACTTGTGGTGGTGTTTGTTTGTTTTTAATATATATACCATGACCCTACACTGACTTGCATAAGGGTTCGGCCCTGAGACGCTAGCTAAAAATCTCACAATGCGAGACCGTTGCCGCAAGATTTGTTTACTGCTGTGATCCGGGCAGCAGTTCAGCAAGAACAGTCTAGTTTTTCCCAAATTTTGCACTTCCCAGGTTTTAGTACTTATTAAATATAAAAAGCTGTTGTAGTAGAGACCTTTAATATAAGATAGATGATCCAAAGCATAAAATAAAATGGATTAAACTGAGAAATGAGGAAAATAAATGAACTCTTTGTGTTTAAGTGCTAGGAGCTTTGGAAAATAATGCTCAGATTGGAAGCATGTGCGCTAAAAAGTTACAAAATTGGTACTGTAATGCAAAAAGTGAGTTCCTCCCAGAGGAATTAGAATTCAAGATTATGAACTGGGCTAGGGAAGAGAGATTCAGATTATCAATACACAATACTAATAAATGAGGAAAGGAGTGACCTTTTCTCATCTAAAGGGGTTGGGGCTAATGGTGCTCAGCTCCTCTGTAAAGTGATTTTGAGGTCTCTGGATGATGGCTATATAAGAACTAGGAATTTGGGCAGAATAATAAATCTAGAACCTATTAGAAAACTATGGGCCTGATTCTTGTAGACACAAAGGTCATTCTACGTTACTTTGGCGGTGTCAAGGGACCTTAAAGTGGGTGTGCATGTATTTGCACTCATTTTAAGGCCTCTTTGTATTACCAGCGTGGTGTACAATGGCTTTTGTGTATATGACAATCAAGTTCTAGATGAACTTTGACAACTGCCAGTTCTGTTCTCCAGTCCCATTCCAGAGATGTTGGGGGGTGGCTCCATCACGAAGGTTGTGCTGAGTTTTCCACGTCAACACAAGTCTGACCCAATGTGAGTTCTAGACTACGTGATGCTTTTTCTAACTTTATCCCTCTGGAATTCCTGGAGGCCAGGCAAAAATGACTGTCACACAATAATCTATTTGCATAGCTGCTGCTTTCTAGTTTAGTGGAATGTGTTTTTGTTACATTTCCTTTGGGGGTGGGAGGGGACCAAAACCCAACAACAAACTGGCCATTTAAATTGAGGCGGGGGGGGGGAGGGGGAGAAAGAGGGGATATTTCACAAAAACATGAAAAAACATGTTCATGAAACCCCAGACAGTGCTAGAATTTGAAAACAATCATGCCACCCAGCATACCATCAACTTCTCCAGTTTTTGAACATGCTGGGTGTGATTCTCCTGCCACTTACGCCATTGACTTTAGTGGAGTCCTAATGTGACATAGCAGTGAACCTATAGTAAGGCTCTGTCTACGCTGCAATTGGCGGGGCAACTGAGGCAGGTGTACGCCTGCCCGAGCTAGCTTTAATAGCAATAGCAACGAAGCCATGGCAGCATGGGATGCAGTGCAGGCTGTACAAATCCACTTAGGACCTCGGGTAGGTACTCAAGTGCCGCTGCTTCATTGCTATCGTTTGATGTAGCTAAATCAAATCTAGCGCGGGTGTCACTACAGGTGCTGCATTCACATCTGATTGCAGTGTAGATATATCCTAAGTGAGATGAGTATAAAGTCTATAGCTATCCATAGGTACTTGAAAAGGTGTAAAAACCAAGCAGAGGAGAGGATATTTTTCCCAGGGATGTACCTGGTTGTATAAATTAGAGCTACAGACCTGAGGCAATTCTCTGCATCTTCATATTTCACTGTAGTGTATGGGCTTAATTTTCCATTGCCTTACACTTTATGTAGCCATATGCACCACTGATAGGGTGACCAGACGTCCCCATTTTATAGGGACAGTCCTGATTTTTGGTCTTTTCCACTGCTTGCATCCGAAGAAGTGGGTATTCACCCACGAAAGCTTATGCTTCAATACCTCTGTTAGTCTATAAGGTGCCACAGGACCCTTTGTCGCTTCTACAGATCCAGACTAACACGGCTACCCCTCTGATACCTGATTTTTGGGTCTCTCTTATATAGGCTCCTATTACCCCCCCCACCCCCACCCCTTTCCCGATTTTTCACACTTGCTGTCTGGTCACCCTAACCACTGAAAAGGGAGCAAAAGTGGGTGCTAAACACTACTGTTCACGTTTCACTGGTGTGAATAAGTACCCAAAGTGGGGGAAATCTGGCTCAGACACTACAAGGAGCAAGAACGTGGAGACTTGCATCCAAAGTTTGTGAAACTAAAATTTGTGTGAATCCACACCCAGCCCTGAACTTGGGGTCCACGCTGCTATCGATACACATGCCCTTCCCATTACTGCTAATGGGCATTACACAAACTCCACCACCTCTCTGAATGAACTGAAATGTCATCTGCAGCGTGCTGGGAAAAGTTGCTCGTAAAAGGAAAAAAAACCCCACTCTTATCTAGATTTACAATCTACTAACTGAATGTGAAAAAGAGAGTTGTTCACGTTAAATACTGGCACTGCTGATCACTCTGGGTCACTGGAACATTGCCACTTGCATAATGAACTCTTAATGAACGGCAAAAACACCAGTCTCTGACGTTAGGGCTACAGCAGCTAAAGATCAGTTACCTGTGTATGTCTAATTTCCAGGGCTGTAGTCAAAGTTGTACTTTAATTTTCCACCGAGCTGTTGATTTTTTTTAGTCGTGACATTTGCATTCCTTTTTAGCAAAATATCAAAGCTAAAACTAAAAATAATCCTGTCCATCAGTTTTCGATCAGGACTAAGGAAGGCGAAGATTTACTATAAATGTGTGTGTGTAACGATTGCTGCCAGTAAATTGGCATAGCCAGACATCTGAAGTTTTAGAGTAAAATATTTTTTTATGTAATCTGAGGTTCTTTGAGATTACCAACCGGTAGCTTCCATAATGCATTTGCGTGAAGCCATTTTCCCCTCTCTCCTGAGTAATGGGGATATATGAAAATAATTATTTTCTTGCCTCTCTAGTAGGGGATGTTTTGAAACGTCTACAATCTCAGTAATAGGCCGTCTTAAAATAACAGCAATGCACTGTTGCATCTCCCATATTGTGCCTGTGGCTCTCAATAGTTTAGTCTTTTGAGGGCTGTAATACTTTGATCTAATTTTGGTGGTTGGGGATTGAGAGAGGCTGGATGGGTGATGATAGTGGCCTCTTGATGTACAGAAAACCAGACTGGACGATCTGGTGGCGGTCCCTTATGGCCTTACGCTCTGTATCTAGTATGAAAACTACAAACGATCTTAATGAACCCATGGTAAAATGAAAATAAAGTGAGGTATCTTAATTGAGGCAGGGGGTTGGGGTGGCGGCATGGCTCCCAAAGCGACCGGCACCCCCCCTCCCCCCGGCAGCAAGTGCCACTCCCACAGCTCCCACTGGCTGCAGTTCCCGGCCATGCCCCCCTGTCCAGGGGCCACAGGGACATGCCAGCCACTTCCGGGATGGAAGCAGTGCGGGGAGAGGGAGACAGAGCACGCAGGGAGCTGCCTTAGCCCTGCTGCTGGCACGTGTCTATGCGCCCCTTGGGGAAAAGGGGGCAGCGGGTCTCCGTGTGCTGCCTGGGGCGGGGGCAGTGAGCAGAGCCACCTCCCCCGCCAGGGGCACGTGGTGACGTGCCAGCAGCTGGCCGCTTCTGGGAGCAGCGTGGGGCCACTGGTCATGGCTTGCAGGAACCCTGCCTGAGCCCTTCTGTGCTGCCAGCCGGGACTTGGGGACAGGTTGTCAGATATTTGTCCTGCATTTTGGTGGCCCCCACTGTTGTTGGGGGCCCCATGCCACCGTGTGGTTTGGTTCATGGTAAATCTGCTCCTGCCCACCTTGCTCCAGATGGACTCTCTTGCAGACTGACTGCAGAAGACCCAAATCGCATCCTTCCCTACAGAGCCCTGAGCCTGCAAGCAGGACCAAGAAGTCCCTTACAACTCAAGTAGGCCACTATGAATTTTAACAGTTTTTAATACACCACAGGTATCACAATTGGAGTTAGGCACTGAAAAATCTGGTCCTTGTTTAGGTGCCTGAAGGGGAGCGGAGCGCTTCTGAAGAAAAAAAAAAAATATCTGGCCTGACCCTCCACTGTATTTCTTCAGTTGTGTGTCATTTTAACAGCATGGAAATCAATGGAACTGCACCAGTGTTATATTAGGGAATAATTCAGTGGGGGAACCAGGCCCTCCGTTTCCAGGAACGCATCACAATAATATGGTTTTACTCAGCCAGCCCTGACTGTGCCCGTCTCCAATGTTCTGGTGCTTGTGAAAAGCCAGCGGCCCTGGAGGCCGAATTCCTTCAGTTATCCACAACACAGGTGCCACATGGACACCTGTGCTACTTCTCCCACCCCAGCAACATGCATCAGCCACTGGCTGGTCAGGCGGTTGCCTCTACGGGTGAGACAGGGTCTTGGATTCATTCCATTCTTGGCCTCTGAGGCTCCCAACCTCCACCAATTGCAGCAGTGGGTTTCAGTGTTGACACCTGTGCCACAGAGTTGGGACTGAGAACTGGAGCCAAGAATCCTTTTACATAGGTCATCAAAGTACAATAGATGGTAACAAGTTTAGGTTACTCTCCCCTGGGATGACTTTCAAGTGGAGAACTAGAGAGAAGTTATGTCCGATTGTTAATACCATTCCCATAGTAATAAGTTTACAGAACACAAGGATCAGACATTTCAGTTAAATACCCTTGGAGAAATTCACACCTGTGCAGATGCCAACAGGGGGCAATGGCGGGTACACACTACAGGTCCCCCATCTGGGCCCAAGCCATAGAGGAGGAGCTAGAGGCATCTGATTCTGGAGCAGCTCATGTCTTTAGCCCTAGAGGTCCCTCATTCAGTACCTGGCATGCCAGCCAAGATAGTGGCCATCACACCAGTAGACAGCCTAAATACCATTAAAGGCCTTCTCAAGCCCTCAAAAAAAAAAAAAAAAAAAAAAAAAAAAAACACCAAACAAACAAAAAACAAAAAAAAAAAAAAAAAAACCAACACACACACAAAACCCCATCAATGTGAGAAGCATAAATCTTTAGTGAACCTTCCACCCTTATTCACCAGGACTTTACCTGGCATTCATCTCTGGTAGCTAAGAAAAATCTTACAGTTGGGGTGGTGGGTGGGTGAAAGATTCATTTCGCTTTGTTCTTTGGATACAATTTGTTAGCTGGATTACAGGGGAGGAAAAAAAAAGCCTAGCTGTCCATATTTTTAAATCCCAATGACCGTTAACTATGAGAAATAATAAGAGGAAAAACATGAACCCAAACAAATTCATAGCTACAGGGCAGGGGAAAGGAATGCATTCCTTTAACATAGGAGAAAAACATTGCAACATTCTGCATGAAATGTCTATTTCCCTTGAAGTCCTGTAGCTGTTATGAATTATATACAGTAGATTAGTTATTGTTGCTCTTGTGCTTCTTTCTGATCATGGGTACTTCGGCTCTTCTAATTTCTATTGTTGATCAAATAATTGTGTGAAATACATGGTTTCATCTTTGCAGAATCTTGTTTTAATCCCATGGTCCTCTACTATTGATACATGTCTGAGCAGCATTAATGAGAGGTAGCGATGATGCATTTTCCACCCAAGGAGCAGAGAGTATTTTACAAGATAGGGAAGCATAATTATTCCCATCTTAAAAGAAATGGATGCAAGAAGTGAGGTAATGGGTCATACAGTGAGTAAGTTGAGGAATAAAAAACAACCAACCAGGTATATTGACTTTCAGTTCCCCCAACTCTACACACGTAAGACAATGTGGTCTAGTGGTTAACGGACCCATATCCTGAAATACATAATTCCTTATATAACAATGGGCCACACTGAACTGGCAGGCAATGTGCTCTAATGTGACTACTAACACTTCAGGAAGATGCAGATTAAATGAAAAATGGGCCATAACCAGAATTTTTTTTGAAGATGTAATTGTACCAGAATGAAGGCAAATGGAAATGCTATCACAACTCTAGTATGTTCCCCAAAACAAAAATGTTTGCTTTGTTCAGCTGTCAGCAAACAGCCCAACAACAATAAACCAAAGAATCTAACAAATACCAAGCTCCTTTTAATATGGAAAAGTTACCCCCAGTGTCTCAAATAAAGTCTGAGATGAAGAAACCCCATGCATCTTGAAATTTATGACTGTAATAAAAGCGTTGTTTACTTTTGCTCAGTTGCAAGTTCCCTTTGCTTTATGTTTGGCTCATTTTGCAGCAGGCGAGACACCAAAGCTCACGTCTTGTTCGGAGAAAGATCTGGAAGAAACTCACTGATTTTAGTCAGCATTGTGGGGGCAGGGGAAACCATCACTCCACGAAACTCTTCCGCACCAAGAATCAAGAGGGCTAAAATAATGAAAAAGTGGAGACCACCACATACACAGAGGACACATATCCCGGTAGTTAAGGCATCAGCCTTACACTTAGAAGAAATGGGTTCAATCCTTTGCTCTTCTACCCACTTTCTATGTGGCCTGGGCAAATCATTCAGTCTCTATATGTGTAAGTGTAAAATGGGGAGAAAAAGCATTACCTTGTAATACCAGAGGTGCTGTGAGGATAAATACATTAAAGGTTGTGAGGTACTCAGATGCTATGGTAATGGAGCCAGATGAGTACCACAGATATATAAAGGATCAAATCCTTGCCAGGTACAAACTAGCATATTGTTATTGACTTCAAGGGAGCTACGTTAAATTTATAGCAGCTGAATACTGGGCCAAAAAATTTAGGTTCTGAAGAGAACCCAAGTATCTCTTAAGAAACCCAGCACATCCAAACAGGCTTAAATAACTGTGCCATTCATGATCTTGTGTGTCAAGTCACGGTGAAATTCACCCCTCTGCAGAGGCCCAGCCCAGGCAAAGCTCCAGTCCCATTGAAGTCCTATCCTGAGGGCTTAACTCGGACTTGGGAGGATAGGCCTGTGCTGACCCTATGCAAGTAGATGCATTTCACTCAGGTGATACTCCATACTGATTTCTCTACAAGGGCAGCTTTGTGTTTGGTTTGCCTCTACGTTTCCAGGAACAAAATCGCAATGAACGAAGATGAAGGTTGTCTCAGCACAGGCATCTTCCCAAATCTTTTGCATTTAGGGATGAATCTAGTGCCCATCTCCAATTGCATGTGGCCACTTGGGAGACGTATCGGTGCCATCCTGCTGCACAAGGGGCCCCAGTGTGGTGTGAGGTGGCTTCCCCCCCCCCCCACCCATAGCTGTGCCCTGGGGCTATATTGAGGGAGACAAGAGGAGAGTGTATACGCAAAGCAGCCACATGCATGGATCTTTCAGTCCTCCCCACCCCATGGATAATCATAGAGCATACAAAGGTTTCAGCAGCCATCAGGCGAGTGCCACGCCCAGCAGCAGCTCCACTCTCCCTCCAAGGGAAAAAGACTCCTTCCCTTTCTATGGGGATCCCTGCAGCCCAGCTACTGAGGCCAGGCACTGGAGTATGGCTGTTGGCCATACACAATGTTTATTTTGTTGGATGTTTTCTACTGTAGTAAGTGGAGTTCAGCTTCCCCTGGACCATCCCTGGAGCTTCCCTTTGGCTCCACACATCAATTAAGGAACCATCTGATGTGTAAGAGTCTCTGTCTCAGAGCAATGTATCTGGCTCCCTCTTGTGGAGACCGACGTTGCTAACCCCCAGCCACCTCCGATTTACACAAGACGACTAATGCCAGCCAGTGCTACAGCGGAGATCTACCAAAGCTTCCATTACAGCAGCATCCCACATTCAGTGCTAGCCAACAAAATCCTCCCTACTCTAAAAAGTTACTACCAATGCCACAGAAGTGGTTAAAGGGGATACATGGCAGTTCCAATTTAGAACGATGTAGCAGAAACCTGCTGCTCTAATGATTCTCAGCAGAATTGTTTAACATAGTAACTCCTAGGGCTTTAATTCTGCCTCTCCCTGCCCTCTAAGTCCATATTATTGATCATGGACCAAATCCCAAAGTCCCTTCTTGCTCCTTACTACTCATCTCAAGCAAAGCTCTCTTGGAAGCAAGCAGGAGTTTTGCCTGGATAAGGCCCAAATAGGGCCCTGTGTATATATTTGATAGGGATTAGGTCTAGTCAATTGGTTTTTCCATTTTATTTTAATTTTTTTGAATTTGTTCACTGCTAATATGCAGTAACCTAGGGTGAAATTGGCCAGAGGGTCAGAACAAATCAAACTTCCCCTGTAAACTCTGAAAATAGGCTTTAAGTGGGACTTTAGTCATCTAAAGCCCTTGTAGGGGCTCTCTGCGCAGGGGCACGTTTCAGCCTTTCAACAGCACCTTATTCCAGGATTAGCCCCATGGGACTGCTTTGCAGGGTAAAGCACTACTCAATAGAGGGTACAGTGAGAGAATTGCACCCATTGTGTGCATAATGCCCTCCCCATTCTCAGCCCCCAAAGAAAATAAAGGAAAAAGTACATGTAAATGCAGAGGATTTGATAAAGAACTGGGAATTTAGCTAATGGCACTTGCCATCTGATTTTTTCATCAGTGTCCCTGGGACTTCAGAGATACTCAGCTGGGCCCTTTCCATCGACTGGCAAACTCTTCCCATTCTCCAAAAGCTGAACTTACAGGAAAGCATCAACATTTCACAAGCAATGCCTCAAGAGGGACTTACGATGGGACTTTCAACAGCACCTAAGCAGCTTAGGCACCTAACTCACATTGAAAGTCAGTGGGAGTTGGGTAGCAGTGTTAGTCTGGATCTGTAGAAGCGACAAAGGGTCCTGTGGCACCTTATAGACTAACAGATGTATTGGAGCATAAGCTTTCGTGGGTGAATACCCACTGTCCAGACATTTCCACTGCATGCATCCGACGAAGTGGGTATTCACCCACGAAAGCTTATGCTCCAATACATCTGTTAGTCTATAAGGTGCCACAGGACCCTTTGTCGCTTCTACAGATCCAGACTAACACTGCTACCCCTCTGATATAAAAGTGCGTAAGCAGGTTAAGTACCTGCAAACTTCCATCTCTCCCCATTCACTCTCCCACCACTATGCACAAACAGATACACACATTAACTGCCCTCGATTGGTCATTCGTTAGTTACTGGAGACTTTATTTACTCATGCTCTTTTCATAACTCATGGATTTTGTGCTCATATATAGAAGTTCTATGGGCCTGCTCCTTCTTACTGGGCCAGATATTCAGTAGGTATAAGTCGCATAGTGGAGTTATTCCTGATTTACACTAGTGCATATGAGTTGAATCAGGATCTCTGCATGCCTGATAGTGTACAAAGACAGCTGCAGGTCCTGTCTGATCTGTAGCAACATAAGGGTACACAACCTGACATCTTGATTATTAAATGTTTGTTTACCCTTTGAAAAGGGTGCATGGGGCTGTACAAGACACACAATACAATCTTTGCATGGAAGGCTGGATATGAAGAGAGCTGGTCAACATTCCAAAAAGTTATGATCAAAAAAGTTTTTTTTTTTTTTTTTTTGGGTTAAATAAAAGAGACCAAAAGCCACTGAAAAACAAACATGACAACAAAATATCAAGTTTGTTAGGGGGAATTTGGGGGGGAAAATGGTTTCTCCTGTTTTTCCAATTTTTATGGGGGCGGGGGGAGGGAAGAAGGGGCAGGGAAAAAACCAACCTCATTTGATGACCACTTTTGAGAGTCTAAATGAGAGGACTTTTTAGCAGAGTTACTGGTGTGCAAGGGTCTGGTGCAGCTGCTGAGGCAATAAATGGAAAGGCTTTCTTTGACATCATGCATCCACGAATGAAATCTGAAAGAGGCCCAGAGCATAGGCCAGATGCCTTAGGAAGCCCAGAAGAGAGAAAGCCTAGTCTATTTTTAAAAGTAGATTTACTTTATGTTATATCATTGCTGACTCACTTCTTGTGGGCACGGTGAATGCCCACATCTGTCCTGTAACACATCCCTGTTAGACCATTAAAAGTCAGCCTCAAGGGGTTTACACTCAGCGTGGTTTTCCCTGCTCCAACCGCCTTACAAAGCTTGGCGAGTAGAGTGGTTTAGAACATCTATTTCACTTTCCAGCATGGCTGAAGTATGTAGTAAGGCTTCCTAGAGAGTATCGATAAAGAACAGAGCAGATTTTATGCCAGTAGGAATCCAAGTCTCTCTAGGGATGTGGAACAGGGCACCTCTGAGTAACAGTGCCATTGTAAGAGTCTGGCTCAGGCTGGCTCGTCTGTCACATGGAGCAGCTGCAAAGCCAGCTTACTTCTAGTCGTTTGTAGGTTCTACAGCATAGCGGGATTCCCTGATGGAATAGCGCCATTGTAGGGGCTACACTTCAGTGTCCCCTGCTGGCCAAAACAAGCTCAGGTATATCTGGTGCTTGGGGTCAGACCCAAATACTCTGAGGTGTAGGGGCCGAGTGTTATCACCAATGACTGAAATCCAGCAGCATGCGCTAGCGCTACTTCCTCCAAAGCAGAATGTGTGCAAGTCAAGATCAGTCAGATTTGCACTCCTTGGACCTGTAGCCTATAGGATTAACCTGCTTGCATTATATAATTTCTGATAGTTTAAATATTTGGTTTATTGCAATAGGTTTATAGATTTATATTGAAAATAAGTTTGGCTGTAATGCAAGGGACATATCCTGTATGTTAAGCTAAGGCAAAGTTAGTATATCTATATTTCGGACCTTTCACCCAGATAGCAAAGCTGGCCTACATATTGAGACCTTTTACCTAAATAGCAAGTCAACATCCATGCATATGTCTAAGACTTTTTACCTAGACAGATAATGGAAGAATGGTATAGGGTTTTTTCAAGTTTATACCCACAGACTTAACAGGTACACAAGGAAAGAACTGAAATGACTAAAAGAACAAAAAAAAACAACATGTGCATATATACATGTTATCAATACCACAAACATACTAGCCTATGGAGTAAGTGTACCCTAACATTTTTGAGGCATGAAATTGGGGCACACTGTTCCCTTTAAGCTGTGCGCGTGTGCGAGCGCACACAGATCCTAAACCCCCCCACACACATGGCGAAACACCGTGCGCACAAAAAAAGAAATATTACATTGGAGCCAGGCCGAAATATCATTTACGGGCGACTTTTGACAAAGATGGCGGGCGAACAACCAATACACCCATATTTTACTAGTTGGCATGGAGGGAGGGGAAGGGAAAAGGAGGGCAATGAATCGTACCCCTCCCCGCCAGCATTTCGAACAGGGAACGTTGATCACGTCAGGACCCACACATCTCCTTGTATAAGCATTTTACTCGCTTGGGTGCATTTGCCTCATGGCGCATAAATTTGAGCTTTGCTTCAAACATTTGCACAGAAGACATTTTTTGTGTGCACGGCCTGTTAAAAATTAGAGGGAACATTGGGAGGAAGGATTTCTGGCACTTGTGCCCCATACAAGAGGTGACCCACCTCGCTAGAGTATTTTATTCTAATCTACAATGACTAGTAGTAGTAGTAGGTGGCTTTACTTGTTTTTCTTAACATTCTAAGTTTCAAGGGGACTAGGCTAAACTTGGTTTCCCCAAGTTTTTTTCTTAGACTTTAAAATCAAAACCTAATAAACAAACTAAGTTAGTTAAGTAAACTCTAAGTTAGAAGAAGCTAATGCTAAGAGCTATCAAAAGTTAAGTGCTGCACCTCACTCAAGAATGGAGAAACCTGAACCGCAAGGCTGGTCTTGCGAGAGCAACAGTCTTGTGGCACGAAAGCTTATGCTCCAATGTATCTGTTAGTCTATAAGGTGCCACAAGACTTTGATGCTCTTGCAGATCCAGACTGATACGGCTACCCCTCTGATACAAGACTGGTCCTCTGTCTCTTACCACCAGGTTATCAAGAAAGGGTGAGAGTATATTAACCAAAGCTTTGTAGCATATACTACTATATTATCATATGTATCTTTTGAATAGCAGTAACGCAATTGTAACTCGGATTATTTTACCATTCAATTACTACTTCATTTATTTTAAAAAAATTCTTTACGGCTATATCTCAGTGTGAGCTTCTTGTCATACCCCCGAGGATCCTTTATAAATTCTGTGGAGCCTGATTTGGGACAAGAACTCTTATCTTCCGATCAAACAGATTGGTGAGCCTAAAACCCATATTATCCAAATTAATATTAACACCCTAAATCAGACAACAGACCTCAGCGAGGGAGGCTGGCGAAATTGCCACATGGGTAGGGAAGGGAAACCGGGACTCTTCAGACTAGTAATTAAGCAGGGGCAGGGCTGCACATACATAGGGTTTCACCGTATCTGAATTGGAGTCTAAGCAGGCTCCTCTGCATTAGCCAACTGATATTTCTTGGGATGGGGGGCAGGGGCCTTGATAGGTGGTTTCAAGAGATTAGACATCAGCTGGGGGTGTGATTGTTCAGAGAAGCTGAACACCTGCAGCTCCCCTTAAGTCAATAAAATCCGCGTGCGCTTAGTGCCTCTGAAAATAAGGCCCTGGGTTGTGTTCCTGGTTCTGCCACCATGTGGCCTCAGGTGCATCATTGCACCTCTGTGCCTCAATCTCTCCTTCCGTAAAATGATGGGAAAATACCTTCCTCACAGTGGCACTGTGAGGCTAAATTAATCTGCTAAGTGTACGTGAGCAAGATTTAAAGAACTAAACTCAGTTTAAAAAAAATGCTTTGAGATCCTCTAATGCAATGTGCTGCAGAATGCCAAATGCTATTATATCGTTACTAATTATTATTGTTCCACTACAAACCAAAAACACACCCTGTTACATCAGAACCCATGAGATTAGGCTTCCACTGTGTCACTCTCTACAGCGGATTACTTCACTGCTGCTGTTTTGGCATCTCTGCTCAAAAACAGCCAGTGGCAGAGGGAATCACCACAGGCAGGATTTGCATCATATTTCTCCCAGCTAGAGTCTAACAATGGCCAGCTTTGCTAGCTCAGCCATGAAGGCTCGTTCGTGTGACCTTTCCAGCTCAGATGCACAGGGGAGGAGGGATGCGGTGTTCTTCTCACAAGAAGACTGGGTGCACACCAATGCAACTCCTGCAGTCAGTGTATTTACTTCAGTTTCACACTGGTGAAATAGCACCCTCAGGCCCAGAGAGATACAGAGCCATATTAAAGCGTTTACACAGAACATTTCTATGCTCTCCTTCTAATCATTTTGACCCTGTGAATGTACCTCCTACAAAACCTTGTAAAGAGACAAAAGGCCAGATTCTCTTCTCATTTAACCCATTGTAATTTGATTTCCCTCCGTTTCATTGGGATATGGAGTTAGAGACTGGCCCTAACACATCACTAACAGAACAGCTTCCTATTCCAGTGAGAAGCACAGTGGTTTTGGACTAGCCTCCGTATTTATGCTGATATTTATCTCCCAGCTTTAACAAGCAGAGCTGTAGCCTGATTTAGGGTGTTAATATGAATTTGGTGAGCCTAAAACCCATACTATCCAATCTGTTTGATCAGAAGATTAAAGTTCTTGAGCCAAATCAGGCCCCACAGAATGTATAAAGGACCCTCGGGGGTATGACAGGAAGCTCACACTGAGACAGATATAGCCATAAAGATATTAAAATCAATTAAATAGTATGTAAATGGTAAAATAATCAGAGTTAAAGTTACAATTGCATTACTTCTATTAAAAATACATATGGTAATATAGTATTATATTCTACAAAGCTTTGGTTAATATACTCACACCCTTCCTTGATAACCTGGTGGTAGGAGACACATGATCACAGCCTCGTGGTTTAGGTTTCTTAATTCTTGAGTGAGGGATGCAGTGCTTAGAAGAAACTAATGCTCATAGCTATCAAAGCTACCTTAGGGTAGTAGATAGAAGAGGAATAAAGAGCAGGGATAGAGTAGAAGAAGAATACTCTAGTGAGGTGGGTCATCTCTTTTATAGGGCACAAGTACTGGAAATCCTTCCTCCTATGCTCAAATTTCATTCCTCACCCACAAAATGTTAGGGTATGCTTACTCCATCGGCTAGGATGTATGTGCGTATTGATGACATGTACCTATGCACATGTGTTTCCTTGTGGTGTACCTGTTAAGTCTGTGGGTACAAACTGAAACCCCTCCTATGCCATTCTTCCATTGTCTATTGGTCTAGATAAAAGGTCCTAGACATATCCGTGGATACTTATTTAACAAGATGTAGGTCAGCTTTGCTTTCTGGGTAAAAGGTCTTAATATAGATATCCTGTATGTTAAGCTAAGGCAAAGTTAGCATATGGCCTGTAGATCCCTTTGCATTACAGCCAACTTAGGTTTATATAAACCAAAATACTTAACCTATAAGAAAGATACTGTGTATATTTTTATTTATTTAATTTGCAAGCAAGCAGGTTAATCCAATAGGCTACAGAGCGCAGTCTTTGCATGCGCCTCACAGTAGTGATCACCGGATGGCAGCAAAACACTAAGTTGGGTTAGATCCTCAGGGGTGTAAATCAGTGCAGCTGCATTGACATCATGGGGGGCAGAACCTCTGCTTGACATGAGTGGAGCGGTGTATATTTACACCATCTTAGGATCCATGCCCATCACCACATCATTTCGTGTCATGTTCCCCCATTAATATTTGCAATTCATAACAAATAAAATCCAAAGTAGAGTACGAAGGGCCTAGCTCTTCCCTGCCTTGGGTGATGTAAAATGACACCATTTTTCTTTAGCAGTGGTTTGCTCTCACCATGCACCCTTGGGACCACATAAGATGCAGGGTAATAATGAATGCAGTTAACAGTCTTACACCCACTTTGCACAGGTGCCAGTGACCAGGCTGGGTGCATGGCCATACAGAATCTGGCACAAGAAGTTTGTGCGAGTTGCTAAAGGTCACCCGGTTAGTCTGGGGCACAGCCAGGACTCAAAGCTGGAATTCTTTATTCCCTGTGACCTACTGCTTTTTTGTGAAACAAGCACCTCAAGATGAGCAGTTCTGTACACAAATATGCAGTGTAAAGTATTTGATAGTAACAAACATGAATAGGTTGTAATCAATCTTCATTTGGTGTGGATCCATTTAGATTAATTGATGTCACTGTGTAAGTCAGCCTGGCTCCAGTCTGAGAATCCTCTATTTATCTAGATACTAGTAATTGGGACAGATCTCTAGTTGGGATAGCTCCACTAGATTCAGTGGAACTACACCGATTTACATCAGCTAAGGACCTGGCCGAGTAGGTCCATTACTCATGGGGTAGTACGAATCATGCTTGGATTTGGCCCTGGAATGTCATCTTATTTCTTGGGTTTTCTTCACAGTTCCTCTCTCAAACTTAGACAGACTTGGCTAATGACCTGCAGACAAATAATGAACCGAAGCCAAAACACAGAAGGAAGTTGAAACCATTACCAATGGGTAAAGGTGTTTTCTCTGGAATGAGATCTATTTTTTAAATACCTGTATCTGAATAGGCGGTGCCCTACCCCCCAAAAAAGAGCTTCTGGTATTGTCTCATTGGCACGGAATGTTTTTATTGTGGCTTCAGTACTGGACTGAGTTCCTGGAAAGTCGTCTACTCTGTTTATAGAGAGACCAGGTACAGTGAGTGTGGCAGCTTCTCCTACACACCACCCCACAAATGCTCCCAGTCTTTGACCTCCTGAGGTGCTCTCTAGTGGAGTTTAAGTTGAGTCTCTGGCCTCTTTTCTGAGACTGTTACCAGTGGGTGCAATTAGTGGTGGTTATGATGTGGACACCAGTCACTGGGAACTGACTGAGGCTCACCAAAGTAATTTCACACATGCCCTCAAGCAGCTGCCATGGTAACCACTTCTATATGCTGCCTGTTGGCCTGGACTGCATTAGCACCACAGTGGAAGAAGCCCTAAACTGTATTACCAATCTGATGAGCTGTCCGGTCCCCTAACTCATTTTGAAACACAATATCGGACCCATATGCTGTACTAGATTATTGTGAGTGGCAACTGTGTCTCAAAAGACAATGATGTAAGTGCCAAGGCTGTTGAGTTACTAAGTGTCCTGCTACAGCATCACAAATGGCTAAGGCATCCAATTCTTGAGCAAGTCCTTTTCCCACATAGTGCAGGCATAAGTTGCAGGGCCAGAAGATGAAGCCAGTGCACTAGTAGTGCTTGAGGCCTGCTGCACTCTCTTCTGTGTTCTCCTCACTCAACCACCTGACTCCCCGGTACAGTTCAGCCCTCAAGCATAGCCTGTTGCTAAGTGCATCTTCCCAGCTTGCAGTCATTTTCAAGTTCCTCTTACCAGTGTCCTTGAACTTGAGCCTAGGTTAGGCTGGTGGCCTTGGAGCATTGGAGGTTTGTGTAAAGAGTGTTTTATATCGCCTCATCCAATTCTGCTCTAGCCTTTTAATCTCTGTGGCATCACTGAGACCTGGTGGGATAAATCTCGACTGAAATATTGGTCTAGAAGGATACAGCTTCTTCAGGAAGGAAAGGTGGGGGGGGGGGGGAAGGGAGGTGTTGCATTATACATCAAGAATATTTACACTTGTTCTGAGGTCCAGGAGAAGATGAGAAGCAAACCAGTTGAAAAGTCTCTTTGTAAAGATAAAAAGGGTATAAAAATAAGGAAGAGGCCATGGAAGGGGAGGGGGTCTATTATAGAGCATCAAATCAGGAAGGAGGTAGATGAGGCATTTCTAGAACAAACAAGCAAAGACAAGTCCCTTTTCCAATAGACATCTGGTGAATAAAGCACAAAACACAAATTTTCCAATAAGTCCTTGGAAGGTATTGGGGACAACTTTTTTCTAGAACATGGAGGAAGTAACTCAGGGGACAGCCATTTTAGACTTGCTTCTGACCAACAGGGAGGAAGTGGTAGCAAATGTGGAGGTGGAAGGCAATTTGGGTGAAAGTGATCACGAAATGATGATTTAATGATGCCAAGGAAAAGGGAGGAGTGAGCAGCAGAATAAGAACTCTGGTCTTCAAAAGAGCAGACATTAAACTCAGGAAAGTTTTTCTTCTCATGGGACCTAAGGGAAAAAGGAGTTCAGGAAAGCTGATTTTTTTTAATATTGTCTCCTTGAAAAACTAAGGCACAACTGCAAACTATCCTGATGCAAAGGAAAGATAACAGGAATCTTACAAAAAGTGGAAATGAGGACAAATTGCTAAGGAGGAGAAAAAATAAATAGCACAAGCATGTAGGGAAAAAAATCAGAAAGGCTAAGGCATAAAATGAATTACACCTAGCAAGGGACATATAAGGCAATAAGAAGAGATTATTTAAATACGTTAGGAGCAAGAGAAAGAAGAAGGGAAGTACAGGACTTCTACTTAACAGGGAAGGAGAGCGAACAACTGATGACATCTAGAAGGTGCAGTGTTTAAGGCCTATTTTGCTTCAGCCCTCACTAAATAGAGTTACGGTGACCAGATACACAACACAATTAATATTAACAAAAAGGGGGAAGGAACAAGCCAAAATAGGGAAAGAACAGGTTAAATAGTTAGCAAGTTAGATATAATCAAGTTGGCAGGACTTCATGAAATTCATCATAGGTGCTTCAGCTAGTTCCTTAAGTAATCTCAAAACCATTAGCAATTATCTTTGAGAATTCCTGGAAGACAGGTGAGGTCCCAGAGGGCTGGTGAAGGGCAAATGTAGTACCTACCTTTGAAAAGGAGAACAAAAAGGACTCTGGCACCAGTCAGCTTAATAAATGACAGCGGGTATCAAAAAGTTATGTTTGTGCAGTGCCTAGAACAATTGGGCCCAAACTGGTTGGATATTTCAGGTGCTACACTAATAAGTTTACTACTACCTGGCAATTTAACCCATGTGTGTCCGGCAATCAGAGGCTAGGGACACTCAGAGCATGGGATTGCAACCCTGACCCTTTTTGTCAATAGTCATTGATGGACCTATTCTCCATGATCTTACTTAATTTTTTTTTGGGGGGTGCGGGGAGAACCCCTTTAGTTTTGGCCTTCACAATATCCCCTGGAAAGGAGTTCCACAAGTTGACTCTGCTGTGTGTGAGAAGTACTGCCTTTTGTTTATTTTAAACCTGCTGCCTATTAGTTTCTTTGGGTGATCCCTAGTTCTTGTGTTATGAGAAGGAAGTAAACAACACCACTTCCTTATTCACTTTCTCCACATCATTCACAGCGTTATGAACCTATATCATATCCCCTTAGTAGTCTCTTTTCCAAGCTGAAAATTCCCAGTCTTTTTAACTTGGCTGGTACGGACGTTTGGCTTACTGGCCTCTAATTGCCAGGATCACCTCTGAGCCTTTTAAAAAAAAAAAGTAGGAGTCACATTAGCTGTCCTCCCATCATCTGATACTGGAGCCAATTTATGATAGATTATCTATGACAATTAGTAGTTCTGCAATTTCATATCTGAGTTCCTTCAGAACTCTTGGGTGAATACCATCTGGCCTGGTGACTTCTTACTGTTTAAATTCATCAATTTGTTCTAAAATGTGGACTCCATGACCATAGACTGGAGGTCATGCTAGGTGATCTTAATGGTCCCTTCAGGCCTTAAAAGTGATGAATAAAGATATCACTGAACTTAAATACAAATCAAACGCTGTATAAGCGTAGGTGTTACACTGCCAGTTAGTAGTATTCAACCAGTTTTAGCCCAATTGTTTTAGGCACTGTACAAAAATAAGTGACAGTCACCATCCCAAAGATCTTACAATCCAAAAGACAAGAGGTAACAAAAGTGAAGGCAATGGGTGTTGTGCTGCTTAGGCTAGGGATTAATTCGGTCTTCCTAAAGGCTATTATAGGGCTTACCTGAGGCATAATTCACTGAGGGCCCTGCACCTTGTGCAGTCATTTACACCAGTGCAGAGTGGATATAAATGGTTATGGATCTGATCCGGTAGTTTTACACCCACTTTGTACTCCCGCTTCGCTCGTGTAAGTAATGGCACAAGGCAATGGTGATTCAGGACTATGGAGTCTAAGAGGCCTTGTCTGCACTAGACAGTTGTACCACTTTAACTGCATCCACATTGGGGGTGGGGGAGGGGTTGTGCTGCTTTAACTATGCTGGTATAGATAAAGCAGCACAACCCCCCCGATGTGGATGCAGTTATACTGCTATAAAACTATTTTAGACCAGTATAGATATTCCCATATGAGAAGGGAAATAAGCCATCTTTATACCATTATAACTGTAGCCATACTAATGGTTGGAGTGGTATAACAGTATTGGTAAGAGAGTTACTCACTTAACCAACAGTTCTACTGATACCACAACAGTGTTTAGATCAGACCTAGGAGAACTATATGCTGTTGTATCTACTTGGCTAGCAAACTATTTTTTATTATTATTAAACACACAGCCTGCTGGTTTTGACAAGTTTAGTGTTTTGAGTTTATGCTAAAGCCAAACTATTTTGCCATACTGACGTGAAGAACAAAACAAGAGGTGGAACAAAGGATGGGCTACACTTGCACACGAAACCACAATTGTAATAGTTCACAGCTATTGCAATATAACTGTATCTAAGTGAACAGAAGAGACAGCCTCTTGTTTATTACCCTCCTTTTCCCAGAGCTGCCAAGCCAAACGTGAGTAATAAATAATCTTTAAGAGTCCATTCAGCTGCCTCTTTTCAAACATGGTTTTACAACTGTTTGATTAACCCACACAGTCATGCTAAAATGTGAACACGTAGAAATAAGACTTCAGATTACATGCCTGCACGTCCACCGCTTTTCATCATGTTCAAGAACTGCAAACAGACATATGTTGATTGCCGATATTTTTACTTCCAGTTCTTTTCAACTTCTCTGAAGTGGAGCGGTTTGGATACAGTGTGTACTGTATAAGCAGAATGGGCCCTGATCCAAAGCCTACTGGAGTCAATGGGAATCCATTGACTCCAGTAGGTTTTGGATTCGGTCCTAAATACATAGCTGTGCCAAGGTGCTAGAGCAAACTGGAACGTAAAACAGCACCTACTCAGTACAATTTTAAGTGTCAAAGGCTGTAGAACAAATGGTGTGCGATTTCAAGAGGAAGTTATTTTACAGATACATTCTCAGGTATCAAGTATCAGAGGGGTAGCCGTGTTAGTCTGGATCTGTAGAAGCGACAAAGGGTCCTGTGGCACCTTATAGACTAACAGAGGTATTGAAGCATAAGCTTTCGTGGGTATTGACCCACGAAAGCTTATGCTTCAATACCTCTGTTAGTCTATAAGGTGCCACAGGACCCTTTGTCGCTTCTACATTCTCAGGTATGCAAGTTTTAAGCCTTCCATAACACTGAGTTATATGCGATCGCCCACTGTCTAGCTAGGATTGGTCATAGACACAATGGTACAAAACAGGTAAATGAATTAATAACATCTCCAGTGAGGATAAACTCTGTTGTACCAGGTTACCAGGGAGCTGCTTGAATCAAAGCACTGAGAAATGATCGGGAGTAGGACGGTCAATTTAAGGTAAATTCACTCTGTGCGGAGATACAGCATAAGGCCTATACACCACTTAAGCGCCGCTCAAAAACAGAGATAAAATATGCAGACCTGATGCATAGGGGTGATTTTTCACCATGTCGGGGTACCCCACTCAGCACTAACTACACATGTAGTGTCAGAGCCTTAGCTGGTGTAATTCTGTTTACTCAGAGGGAGTTCTCCTAACATGGATTCAGTTCAGCATGAAGCATCCTCAGACATTTCAGAGTTCTATAGAAGGGATGTTCCTTTTTTGTTTTCATTGAATGAATTTTTTATTAGTCCTTCTATGGCTATTTCAATAGCCAAGTAATTTTGGGATGACTAATGTATTTGCAATGCAATTTCTAGTGATGGCTGGACCTCAGAAGCGTAGGAGGTTTGCATAACAGCCTCCCACTATGGGTTATCAAGTGAGTAATGCTACAAACTAGAATCAGTTAGCTGGCTCAGACCCTTAATGCAGAAGGTGAAAAGATTGCCTCGCTAGCATGCTGAGACCTACCAGTGGCTAGATGCTGATCAGAAGGTCAGTTTTGAAAACTGGTTTCAAAATCTTAAACGTTAATCAGGAAGTTGTGAAAACTTCACTGACCACACTTTCAAAGGAAATACCATTAAATCAGCCTCTCTCTGTGGTACTTCACGGACTTCTGCTTCCAAAACTAAGGCATGCAGAAACATGCAAAAAAAGTTTCAGGCCCAGAAGACATAAATCAGACTTGGCTTACTTGTTGTTTCTGAAATAATTTGCATATCATTAGCAAATGTATATGATAACTAGATTCACAGAATCCCACTGGGAGCTCACTTTCAGCTGTTTATTTACTACAAACCCCAAATCTTTTTCAGAGTCACTGCTTCCCAGGCTAGGGACTCCCAGACTGTAATAATGGTCTACATTCTTTGTTCCCATCTAGCCATATCAAAATGCATGGTTTGCTTGTGGCAAGTTGACTCTGAATCAGAGACCTGCCCTCTTCATTATTTGCCATTTCCTCAATTTTTGGGTCATCTGCAAGCTATCAGTAATGACCCAAATCCAGACAACTCATCTGTCCAGCTGTTCAAAATCAGAACCCATATTTGCAAATAGACTCTATTCTTATGAGTCAGACCTTCTGGACATTTAGCTCAGCTCAAGTCATGGATTTCGAACTCTAAAACATACGACTGACAAAAAGCATGCTCCTTTTATAAAGGCCAGTTTTGTCCTTAATCTCCCACTTGATCGCACACAGATTCAGACCGAACTCCCATTCATCAGTGTTTACACCAAATTAGATTCTGAGATAGCAGTAGAGGAGTCTGTGGTAGTGAGTCTAAGTTAGTGTTAAGGGACCCACCTTACATATCAATGATGAATTTGAGTCCATGTGAATTTTGGCTCAAGAGTGCAGACTAAGCCCCTTTAATTGTTGCAAGATACCATTATGACTAACACACTTAAAGTGCACTTTAAAAGGAAAGCAAATCTTGCTCTTTTGGCACCCGAATATGTGGTGAACACAGGCCTGCAGTCAGATTTGGGAGGGTTCAGGGGCATGTATAATAATAAATAAAGCCTATTTCTTAGGTGGTGATTTTCATCAGTAGATATCAAAGCATGTCAATCTTTTAAAGTAATCCTTGGAACACCTCAAAGGCAATGAACTATTACTATCCCCGTTTCACAGAAGGGGAAACTGAGACACACGTGACTTGCCCAAGATCACACAGGAAGTCCAGAGCAGGAATTGAACACACGGCTCCCAAATCCTAGACCAGTGCCATAACCACGGGAAATCCTGCCTGGACCAAGGGTGGGTCTGGAAGAGTCACAGTTGCTTTGATCCGCCCTCGTCTTCTCCCTCCCCATAGCAGCTCTGTATTAGTGATGCATTAGCCTTTGGGCTGAAACAGCATCCCTGGAGCAGTGACCTACATAGTCACTTTGTGGGTTTGGGTAAGGGTGCCCTCTCCTCACTCCCCTTGTACCTCTCTCCAGTACCTATCTAACTACTCAGACTGGATAATAGAGTGAAAATTTGGCTCCTCAGCCCTGATCCAATAGCGCACTTGTAAGCATAGGCTTAACTTTGTGCTCTTGGGTGATCCTTAACAGGGTCAGTGGGACTACTCATGTGTTTGATGTTAAGCACCTTCTTAAGTACTCTGCTGGATCAGGGCCAAAGTGCATAAAGTTGCATGCAACAAAAATCCATCTCTCCACTGGGGTTAGAGATCTTTAGGGGCACTGAATGTGGAAATATTTTGCTCCTTCCTCTCCCATGTGAAACCCAGAAGCACAGCAGGAAGTTGAAAACGGTGGTGGTCTCCAACAGCAGCGGAACGGTTTCAAACCTCAAAAGTCACTTAGCTCGGAGTTTTGGGGTGACCATTCAAGTTGCTTCTAGTCTTATCAGAACTGGTTCTCTTGCCTCTAAAAGCCGCGGCTAGAACTGGATAACAAATTCCAGTTCTTCAAATTCCATCCACAGAGCCCAAAATGGCTCTCATTGAGGTAAAAGGGAAGGGTGCACATAGGTGGGAGGGGTGCACATAGGCGAGAGGATTATTCTAGGAGTGGGTGGGTGAGATTCTGTGCTCTGCATTGTGCAGGAGGTCAGACTAGATGATCATAATGGTCCCTTCTGACCTTAAAGTCAATGAGTCTATGATTTAAATAGGGACAGGAAATGTCCCTGGGCTACTAAGCTTTTTAACTCACTCATCCTGTTTAGAAGGCATAGTTCTCAAAAACCTTGGGAGCAGCTAAGAGACTCCCTCCTGCACACACTCTCTTTTATTTTTCAGCAGTTAAAGAACATTTCTCAGTTCTTTTCCCTCAGGTTTGTTGCATCGCAGTGACTAGTACTTCCTCAGAGTGAGTGCTTGGATGATGTAAGTGCAGAATCATTTGCCTAGCGATAGCTGTGTGGTATCGGTCAGTGATGCAAGAGCTGTCGGAAGAAAAGTACAGCGCTCAGAGACCTTGCAATTTTACAATCTTATTGTATTTTTTTTTAAAGAAGTTTACCTAAACAATAGAGCAGTAGTTCAGTTCAGCTCTCTTTCCACCATCACTTTTATAACTGTTACTAGACTTAAAATATCCCGAATTAAAGATTTAGGTTTTTTCTAGGGACAGTTGTAGTCTGGGGTAAGTTTTTCCAAGAGCTTTAAGTGAGTTAGGACCCAAATTCTTAGTCTCAGAAGTGATTTAGGCACTGACAAGCTTAAGTCTCAATGAGACAGGTGTCTAAGAGTAAAGTTTTCTTAAATACCCAAGTGACTTAAAAGCCAGTGGGACTCTGGCTCCTAAGTTACTGCTGAAAATGAGACCAGCTCCTAAGTCACTTATGAAAACTTGACCCCCTGGTCATTACAGCTGTGATTTCCAACAGAGCCTCAGTTATCCAAATCCCATTGCCATTCAATGGCAGTTGTGCTCCTGCATCCTACACACACCTTTGAAAAAAAAAAAAATCTAGTCTGAAAGCTGCGGTCCAGTGACAGGGAGACAAAAGACCTGATTCTATTCCGGACCCTTGCTCTTTGCACAACCTGGGGCAAGGCACTTCACTCTGCTTCAGGTTTCCATCTTGTAACATGATGATAAAATAAAATAATAATATTTGCTCTGTGAAAGAGTCTACTCACCACAGACACATCCCCTCATGGCTAGGCATAGCACAGCAGCATGTTCACCTTTGGCAGGCCCTGCCAACCGTCGCTCCTGTCCTGCATGAGTCTGCTTTTTTCTGCGATTCAGCTTTCGGTCTCTCTCCTTCCAGGGTAAATGGAGTCCAGTACACACCCATACTCTGACGCTATCATGCCAGAGCTTCAGCCCACATTTCTGGCTTTGGGGGCCCTCCAGCCTTTGACTCCAGGGTCTTCACACCACCATCACAGGCAGGTCAGTCAGGGAACTCAGGCCCAGCCTCTACTCCAGGTGCCAGCACAGGGGCCCTGTGCCAAGCAGATGAGGTCAGTTTGTTCAGCCCCTTTGCTCTGCCCCTGGGCTGTTTCCTACCATAGCCCATAGCAAGGTCTTTCTCACAGACTCTTCCTGCACCGACACCTCTGTAGCTCCCAAAATGAGTTATAGGAAACAAAAGATCCCACACCAGAGCTACCTGCCCTAAGGCACCTCTGACATTTAAAAGCCATTGGTTAAATCACAGCCAAACCTGCCTTCACAGAACTAATTCAAAAAGCCCACTCTCTCTCCCCAGCAGCTAGAGAGTGAGCTAGGATTTTCCTCTTCTAACTCACCCCTCCAGGCTAAGGCTTGCTAACTCACACAGGTGTAACAGGGTGGGGCTGACTGGGCCCACCAGCTCTCATTAACTCTTTCGTGGTCAGTGTGGGTTCTGTATACCCCATCGCACTTCACCTTTGTAAAGGGCTTTGGGACTCTCAGCCGGTTGGTCTCAGGTGTGTATTTATTGCCCCACTGTCCTGGGGAGCTGAGCTTGAGCATTTTCATAGTAAAATAATGATGATAATAATAATGATATAGCGCTTTTCATCAGTAAATCTCAAAGAGAGGAAAGAAACCAAATCAATCAAGGAGAGCATGTTTTAAAAAGTGGTAACTGAGACTGAGGACAGAGACTTGGAGACATTGTCACAAGTAACAATATTGAGATAGATCCTCCCCTGGCGAGTCCAGTGCCACTGAGGTACACCAGCTGAGGCTCTGATCTCATCAATCAGCTCTAAAGTGCTCACAGAACAGCTGTAAGACTAAGGTTTCATTATATGTCAGGGGTGGCCAAACTTACTGACCCTCCGAGCCACATATGACAATCTCCAGAAGTCTGAGAGCCAGGGGCATGCCTGCCAGGATTTGGGGCTTCAGTCCCGCTCTTGCTAAAGCCCCAAGCCCCGGCAGGTGTGCCCCATGGGGCTGAAGCCCCGAGACACTCCTCCTCCCCACTGGAAAGAAGCCCCTGCCCCACCACCCCGCTGCAAGGGAGAGGTTCGAACACACCACCACACACCTCACGCTCTCTAGTAGGTGGAGAATGCGGGGTGGTGTGGGGGGCTCTGTGAGCCGCACTTTAATGGTAAAAGATCCACCTGTAGCTTGCAAGCCACAGTTTGGGCCACCTGTTACATGTCATGGTAGTAACTCTTTTTCAGCTCTTTATAAATAAAAGAAAAAATATCACCCTATTAGTCATTCTCTCTCTCTGGATGGGGACACACACACACACACGTGTGTGTGTGTCTATGTAGCCATATGGGTTCGATTCTCATTTATACTAAGTCCTCTTTAGTCTACAGTGGTAGTGTTTCCCTCCATTGTGGCCTCTATATTTCCTTTTGTGTTGTTTGTTAAATCGCATATTCAGGCCAGGGTAAACAGCATCCCAGCTAAAAGTGGATTTTTGAAATGCAAAGCTCTTTGTCTGTAGTGCTGTGACCACAGGATAAAACATATGATTCAGATCTCTTCACTTCAAATTATCACTAGGACAGCAGCGTGAGTCAGCATATTAAAACAGGCTTTAAAGATATGAGGTAAAGCAGAAGCTTAGTATTTTGTCCCCCATAAAACCTGTTTCCTCGTTGTTTCCTAAAGCTTTCGAATTAAGAAACAAATACGAAGTCAGCACGTATGCTTTTAAAAATGCTATTCCTATGGGTGAGTTTGATTGCAGCTAGAGATGGGTTCCCAAAAAACAGCCCCAGACTTGAAAATTGTTATCCAGTTCTGCATGCCTCAACCTACCCATATCTGTATAAATGGCCTAACAGTCTCCAAATAGGTGTGCAAATGTGTGTGTGCATATGCACGCTTTGCCTATAGCAATCTATACTTGTTAAAAAAAATAAGCTTAGGAATTAATTTTATTGGTTAGAGCTGAGAGTTGCTGTTTGGGATGCCTGGGTTCTTATCCCGGCTCTGCCACTGATTGACAATGTGACCTTTGGCAAGTAATTAAACATCTCATTTTGCCAATTTATGGAAAAGTGATAGGTAAATTTAATAGAGATGCTACCATTAGGTTTCCACAGAGGTGGAGTCTGTCTTCACTGCACAGATTGCATGAGTTCTTACTCAAGTGTTATTCCTAATCTGAATCCAGTCCTCACATATGCCATATAGGCAAACCACTCAAGTATTTCCATAACTTTAAGCATGTGCTCAGACCCATTGGACCTAATGGGACTATTCAATGTACTTAAAGTTAAGTAGGTGCTTACGTGCTTTGCTGGTGTAGGGCCATAACAGGTTTTTATATAAATTATTCTAAATACTGATTAGATAGATAGAATCATCCCATTGAGTTCTAATTCAGAAATATCATTCCCTATTAAGATCTAAAAGGAGGGTTGGAAAAAAAAACCTATAGAAGGATCTCATTCTCTATTATATACTGGGAAACACTGTGGTTTAGAGGTTAGCGTAGTGGGCCTTGGAAATAGTGACCTGGGTTTGAATCCCGGCTCTGCAGCAGCAGGCTCCCAAGCTCTTAGCCGCCATGGGCAGCGGGGTACCTCACAGCTCCTGCCCGCTACAGGAGACAGGGGTATCCCTGCAGCTCTCCACCACTGCGGTGGGGCAGGGTGACCCCTGCAGCTCCCTGGCCCACCACTGGGGGGGCAGGGTGACACTTGCAGCCCCCAGCCCACCACTGAGGGCAGGTAGAACCCTGAAATTCCCCACTTCAGCGATGGCAGGGGGATTCCCAGCCAGCTCCTCATCACTGGGGAGGGGGCAGGAGGACTCTGCAGCTTCCCTCCGCCGCTGGTGGCAGGGGGACCCTGGAGCCCTGAGCTCCCACCAGTGGTGCGGACCCCAGAGCTCCCAGCCTCTCCACAGCTGCCCAGTCCCTTCCCATTTTATCATGGATACTTTTAGTAAAAGTCACGGACAGGTCACAGGCTTCCGTGAATTTTTTTTTATTGCCTGTGTCCTGTCCGTGACTTTTACTAAAAATATCCATGACAAAATCTTAGCCTTAGTAATAAGATATGTTGCATTTGTGTGCACTAATATCGTACAGATTGTCTCATGTCTGGTTTTCCATCAAGTTTCATTCTGACTGGTCAATGAGTTGAATAAATCGCAGAATAAATAGACATGTTTGAATTAGCTTTTATCATGGCAGTTTTCGTGATGCACTGACTGTTGACTTCTTCCTGCCATCAAAGGCTGTTTGTTGGGCACAGAGTGTTTGTCCATGGAATACAATATCGTCAGGTGATTTTTCCATTCTAAGCCGAAACAAAAAGAGCGAGGAATTGAGGACCTAACTTCAGAGATGATAGATATCTGATTTCTCTCTGCTACAGGCCACCATCTAGTTTCTGCCCCAATATAACCACAGGCCAGGGGTTATTTCCCAATACACTCCACGGAAAGCCTTTGTTTAAATGTCACATTGAATGGTCATTAGTTCGAGGTATTACACAGATAGGATTTGACATGGTATATTATGGCGCCCATTCTTTTAGGATTAGGGCTGTCCCTTTAGTGGCACTGGTGGTTTTGCCAGAGCAGGGGATTAGACAAAACTAGTCAATGACAACAGATAAAAGTTAAATTATATAAGGCTACAGGTACAACAATGAAGAGTGGGCCTGAGCAAGTTTTTGAGAGAGTACATTGTGAATATTGCACGGCCAGGATTGGAACAATGAGGTTCAGGGCCGGCTCCAGGCACCAGCATTCCAAGCAGGGGCCTGCGGCAGCAATCTGCAAGGGGCGGCAGTCTGTGTGCCATTAGGGCGGCACGCGCGTTTCCGCGGTGGCAGCAATTTGGCGGCAGCTTCTATCTTCAGCCACCCGCGGCGGCGGCAATTCGGTGGCAGCGTCTGTCTTCAGCTGTCCGCGGTGGTGGCAATTTGGCGGCAGCTTCTGTCTTCAGCCATCCGCGGCAGCAATTTGGGCGCTGCTTGGGGCGGCAAAAATGGTAGAGCCGGCCCTGATGAGGTTGCCCACAAAGTTATATGGCCTATCCCAACTGCTATTAGCAAATATCTTCAACAGCCGGAGATAGGACACTAGATGGGGAGGGCTCTGAGTTACGAGAGAGAATTCTTTTCCAGATGTCTGGCTGATGGGTCTCACCCACATGCTCAGAATCTAACTGGTGGCCATACATGGGGTTGGGAAGGAATTTTCCCCCAGGTCAGATTGGCAGAGACCTTCGGGGAGGAGGGGTCACCTTCCTCTGCAGCATGGGGCATGGGTCACTTGCTGGTTTGAACTACAGTAAATGGTAGATTTTCTGTAACTCAGAGTCTTTAAATAAAGATTTGAAGACTTCAGTAACTCCACTAGAGGTTACAGGCCTATTGCAGGAGTGGGTAGGTGGGTGAGGGTCTATGGCCTGTGATGTGCAGGAGGTCAGACTAGATGATCATGATGGTTCCTTCTGGCCTTAAAATCTATTAGCCTTGGAATAAGATTAAAAGTTTACTGAAGGCTTAGGTGTGAACATGAAATCATCTTCTCTGGGTACAAATTTTCTAGAGGGGTTTTGGTTTAACCCAGATTGACATGGTTATTGGAAATGACTCCAGCAGCCCATTCCTTCCATGAGGTTCTACGAGCAGTAATTCAAATACACCCCACAATAGAGGCTGGGATTTTCAAAGGAGCCAAAGTGAATTAGGTGCCTGACTCCTATAGAAAGTCAGTGAGAGTTGGGCAACAAACTTTTTTAGGCTCCTTTGAAAATACCAGCCATAAACTGTACCAGGGTAACTCCTATGTTTCCCAGAGCTCCCTGCCCTGCCTTCTGGTCAGCATAATGCCTCCCGGTCAGCATAATGCCTCCCTGCCTCCTCTAAGTGTCCCTTCCTTTAAGGTATTGAGGCAAATTTGGTGAAGTTGTATATAAATTCACTCCTAGCTAGGAATGCTGCCCTGAGCTACCTCTGAATCCTGACTGGGAAATATCTGCAGAAACCTCAGCCTGTTGTCTGGCTTGGGAGCGACTCCTCTAAAGGACGCTACTGGGGCTTGTGGGCAGAGTAATCAGAGTCTGGGGGTCCCCTCCAGAGGGTGCCAATAGACCTGTACACCCCATTACATAATTATTAAGAGCAAAAGCACAGGTGAACATTCAGTCAACCCCAGGCACAATAATTATGAGTCTTTCTTTCTGATTTTAAGATTTGCTGTGTGTGTGTTTAGGTTGAGATTCTCAAAGTTATCTCTGGGAATTGCATGCACAATTCTCATTAAAACCAATGAGAGCCAGACATCAAAATCTCGGAGGTAGTTTTGAAAACCTCAGCTTTCAACCATGCACTGCACTGTGCATAGAGCTTGGGATAGGTGTATCAGTGAATTGTAAATAATATAAAGACATGGGTGAATAAGGCACATGTTTCCTATATATTTGATCAAACATATTATGCAATGTAATCTATACAATTAATGTAAATCAGGTAAACTTGAAGACCCTGGGAATTAAGTACCTGTTTAAATATAAAGTATGTGTATTTCTGAATTGCATAGTGGGTGAATGGAAGGTGCTAAGATACCATGGTGACGGACATGGTATGAGAGCCTGAACAGAATAGAAAATAGGAACTGTGGGTGCTCATAACCTCTCAGATATTAAACCAAGTGGTTTCACACTCTTGATCACAAACTCTCATGGCATGCTAGGGGCACCTGATTAAATACAGGTAGCGAAAACAACTCTTCCTCACATGTTTTATCATGTACAGTAAAAAAGATTGAGAAAAGCAACTAATGTGTTTGCTGCATTGCTAAGCAATGAGTAAAAGAAATATTATACTGATTAAATAGGGCAATAAAAGTCATTTATTTAAGGGTGTGTATATAGTTATCCATTGCACTTCATTAATACACGATTTGGTGTTAAAGTAGCAGTTTCACTGACATGCTCATTGTATCCACCCTAGAAACTTTTGAAAAACCACCTCAGCATAGTTGTTTTAAATTAGATTTGTGTTTTGTTCTGTTAGTGACAGAAGTCCCTCAAAAGGATTTAGTTCTGTAGGACACTTACCCAAACGTATCCAAAACTTTTTTATTCTGGACATTTTGTAAGATTTCTTTCTCGTCAAACTTTTTTTTACTACTACTCAATGGCATTTGTTGACCTGGAAATACTGCAAAATCAACATTTGTGCAGTGTGCTGGCACTTCTGTGCCCAGAACTGGCTAAAAACAGGATGTTCAGAATAGTATGAAAAGTTAAAAAAAAATTTTCCCTGAAGTTTTATGAACGTCAAAAAGAGGTTTGGCTTTGGATTGAGGTCCCAGAAAAGGTTCCAGGGCTAGTGTGCCCTTCCCTCATTTTTATGATTTTAAAAATATATATTTTATGTTAATTTTCCTAGGAATCAGATCAGAGCTTAAAAATATCCACCAGACTTATTTTAAGAATAGAGCTGTAAGCTTGAAAGTGCTTAACTAAACTCACTAGAGAAATTACTACACACACAAATGCAGCAATTAGATGTGTTTGTTTACTTATACACTTTATAATTCCCCTCTCTCTCTTTCTCACACACACACACACAGACAAACAATTCCAATACCTCACTGCTAGAAAAGTCAAAATGCAAAGGCGTGAGGGCGGGAAGCTCAAGAGCTCAGCACAATCAGGGTTAGACATTAAAAAGATCTCAGCTCCCATTTAGGCACCAAAAGATGTGGCCAAATTTTCAAAATTGCTCAGCCTGGTGGGTGCTGAAGTCTTCCAAAATTCTGGCCCTAACTGTCAGAATGGGAGCCACTGCATAGTGAAAACTTTGGAAAAACTGACCCTCATTTAGGGGCTGGAATAGGAGCTGAGCTTTGAAAAACTAGCCATTTGTGGGTGCTGAGCCCTGAAAAACGTGCCCTAAGTTCATTTCAAATCACACCCCACCTTCCAAAAACACACAAACAAACAAACAGGAGTAAGATTTGAAGTGTGAGTCTGAGCTCAAACTTATCCAGTAAGTGACAAGCTTGGAAACATATTCCAAGGGCTTTTCATGAGGCATAATGTAATAGCTGATATGCGCACCAATGGATGGATATGCTTACGCATCACTTGGTCAAATCAGGAGTGTGATTTTGCTTGTTCTGTCAGAGAGTAGCAAGATGTTCCTGCTATATCACCCTAAGGATGGACCAGGCAAGACCACTAATCTGATGAAAGAGGTGAAAAAGAATCAAGGAGCAAATTTACTGTCCTAACACAGACTAAAGCCCTATTGATTTTAGACTTACTGACTGTAGGATGAGGTTATTATTAGTATTAGCATTAATTGTTCACTGACAGCGTGTTAGCTCCATGCAAAGATAGAGGAACACACTATCCTTGTCTTATTATTTATCAGTTATTATTAACAATTTATATTTCAGTAGCACACAGTGGCCCCACCCAAGATTGGGGATCCATTACACTTAGTGTTGTAAGAGACATTAGAAGACACAATTCCTCTCCTGAAGATGCACACAGACATATATAATACACAGGTTGCTGGTAAAGGACTAGTGGCGGGTTTCCATGACACAGGCACAAATTTAGAAGATCTCAGGTGCAGTTAGCCTAGTGGAACAGGAGTCTGGTGGGCTCTGTTCGCGGTTCTGCCACTGAGTGGTTGCATGGTATCGGAAAGTCTCTTCATTTACATGCCACTACACAAACCTATCTGCGTAATGAGTGACAACATATCGGCCTGCCACTAGGGTCTTGTGAGTCTTCATTTATGTGCGAAGATCCTCAGGTGAAAGACACTATGCAGGGTGGTTGCTTTTAGAAAGTTAACATTTGCCATCAGTTGCCAAACTAGAAGATGCCATGCTTCAAGGGAATGTTGTCATAAGCCAGAATCACTGTATGGTAACTGTTGGTCAGCATTGACTTCATAAGGACAACCCTTGTATGCAATATGTTGTAAGAACATAAAAATGGCCATACTGGGTCAGACCAAAGATCCTGTCTTCCGACAGTGGCCAATGCCAGGTGCCCCAGAGGGAATGAACAAAGCCGGTAATCATCAAGTGAGCCATCCCCCATTGCCCACTCCCAGCTTCTGGCAAACAGAGGCTAGGGACACCATCCCTGCCCATCCTGGCTAATAGCCATTGATGGATCTTTCCTCTATGAACTTACTTAGTTCCACAGGTTGACTGTCCAAAGAGTGCCACAGGTTGACTGTGCGTTATGTGAAGAAATACTTCTTTTGTTGTTTGTTTTAAACCTGCTGCCTATTCATTTTATTTGGTGACCCCTAGTTCTTATGTTATGAGAAGGAGTAAATAACACTTCCTTATTTACTTTCTCCACACTGGTCATGATTTTATAGACCTCTATCATATCCCCCCTTAGTTGTCTTTTTTCAATCTGAAAAATCCCAATTTTATTAATCTCTCCTCATACAGAAGCTGTTCCATACCCCTAATCATTTTTGTTGCCCTTTTCTGAACCTTTTCCAATTCCAATATCTTTTTTTGAGATGGGGCAACCACATCTGCACGCAGTATTATCTATCCCTTTCTTAATGACTCCCACCATTCTGTTAGCTTTTTGGACTGCTGCTGCACATTGAGTGGATGTTTTCAGAGAACTATCCACAACGATGACACAATCTCTCTCGAGTGGTAACAGCTAATTTAGATCCCATCATTTTATATGTATAGTTGTTTACATGTACATTGTGGGTCATCTGTTACACACATCACCATTTTCTCCTGATTCTCATGAATTCTTTACCAAGATCTGTGCTTTTAAAAACAAAAGTTT